>OW387026.1:61317132-71317132 GCA_936439885.1 Nowickia ferox
CATGTGCAACAACAATACAAAAATAAATTGAGCAATCCTTCTCTTTGTTTTTGTTTTGATTTTGTTTCACTCACTTCAAAGAACGAAACAAAACAATTTGTTTGGTTTATCGTACTCTGGTTTTAAGTACAAAGAAATCAAAACAAAACTGAATTTACAACTGTAATACTGTCGATTATTTGTGTTACGAAAATAACGTCCTCCTCCTGTATCGCTCCATAAGTAGCATAGCTTTAAAAAAATCGAAACAAAGTGTCATTTAGGAATATTTTATATGAGTACCCTCAAAAACAAAATAATTGTGAAGTGAGTTCTAACTGCAGAAATGCTTATTTTCTGTGAGTTCGAAGCTCTTAATTCAAATAATAAAAGTAAATGATCTGATGTAGTTTTTTTTAACGGAAACGACACTGCGCGATCAACTCGCTTCCTCTTCTGCCATCTAGAAATTCATTAAAATAAATGTTGCCTAGTACTTCTTCATTTAAGTCAGCGCCATTATCCGCTCCGTGCTCGTATTCATCACTTAAGCAAGGTATAACTTGTAATCAGGAATTCAAGGTGCAAGTTGGAATGGACAGATATATAACATATTCGTGAAGTCAAAATTAATTTAAATTGTGGCGGAAGCGGCTGGGGCATATTGGTATTTCTGAATTCGAGCAGCTTAAGAAATTAAAATTAATAAATCTTCAGCTAAAACGAAATCAGCATGGCTTTGGTGATGTGTGCATGGAATCCGAGATTTGTCGAAATACTTTTGATGGTAAAAGACCAAGAGCTACTTCAGTTATTCAAAGAATTCAACCTTATCTATGCGGTAAATCACACCCTACCTACGGCTTGGAACGGTTCAAACTTTATTGTAACATTAATTGATGATTTCACACACTTCGCAATGATCTTTTGTATCAAAAAGAAGTCAGAAGCTATAGAAAAATATAAAAAATATTAGGCATTGGTCAGTGCAATGTTTTCTATATCTAATATATCAACACTTACCATAGGTGAAGAAAAAGAATACATATCATTAAAACTACAAGGTGGGCCAAAAGAAGTCATTCGATGTTGTTTGATTATGCTTACTTGAACCTTTAGAATTTTATTGGTCAAGTCGAGAAGATGATATCGGCCAAATGGACGCCGTCACAATTGATTGCGAGAACTTCGGGCGACAGATTCTCGCACTTGTTTCGAATGTTGTCATTGAGGGCTTCCAGTGTATCGGGCTTGTTCACGTAAGCACGAGACTTCAAAAAACCCCACAAAAAAAAATCTGGAACGGTGAAATCGGGGCGATCTTGCGGGCCAGTGTAAATCGCCAAAACGAGAGATGAGGCGACCCAGGAACGCCGCCTTCAGAATATCAGTTGTGGCTCGCGCAGTGTCTGCCCTGGCTCCGTCCTGATGTCCTCCAGTCCTAATTCGTTCAATTGCAACAGAAAAAACTCGCGCACTGTCCAATGTTGTCGTTTGACCAGCGGCGTGCTCGAAAAAAAATGGCTCGATGACTCCTCCAGCGTGAACAGCGCACCATGCAGTACTTTGAGCGGGCGTAATGGCTCCTCGTGCGCACATGCGCAGGTCTTTGACCAAAATCCACCTTAGGTACGACCGGCTGATGGCTAATTGCGAGGCACGGCGTCTGGTCGATGTTTCTGGCGACAGCTCGACATCCTCGGGCACAGCGGCCCAGGAAATCGGGGAATCGGCGACGGAATTCGCGCTGCGCCAACACCACAGACGAATTGTTACGCAAAAAATAGACATAATTATTCCGCGTTCTTGGGGAGTGTATCGCTCCATGGTTTGTTCACTTGTATTCTAGTTCAAAAATGTCAAAACAAATTTGACATTGGCCGCCATTTGCAAAAACAAGAGCATATTCCAATAGGGTGATTTCTTTTGGCCCACCTTGTACTACCGGACCGGACAAGTCCAAAGGTATGCAAGTCAAAACTGCCGTTGCATATACCCCATAACAAAACGCGGTTTCAGAAAGATTCAACAGTTTTTGATAAGGTAAGATCTATGTTATCAGAAGATTACAATAGAATGAAGCTGGCCTATATGCGGTGTATATTATTAAAAGATGACCTACTAGAGCAATTAATAAAGATGCAACTAAGACCGAGTTATGATATCGTAATAAAATGAACCTTAAAAAAATAAGAATATTTGGATGCAAAGCTTATTGTTGGCTGTCTGATGCAAACAGAAAGAAACTTGATTGAAAAGGAAAGAAAGGTAATGATTGGTTACGCTCCAAATGACTTTCGCTCGTGATGTGAAATTTGAGGAGATTCGCTACCCTTTCAAATCGATCATAAAACCCTTAAAAAATCAAAATATAATTGTGCAAAACAGCCACGGGCAAGGAGGAAGAATTCAATTGAATCTACACCAGTACTCGACGTAACAGAATATGAATGTATATCACCTTCTCCATCTCTTGGTTCAGGTGTTGTCGACATAAAAAATTAAGAAACTGATGAAGAAATACCTGAAGAAGTATCGCTTTGGGCTATATAACTGGTTTCAACACTGAAGTGATTAAATATCAAGTACCTCAATTATCTGCAGGCATTATAAATAGAGGTGACTCAAAACAGTGGCAAATAGCTATTAAAGATGATCTTAATTCTATGAAGGTGAATCATGTTTGAGATGAGGTTAAAATTCCACCTATTGGCAATTTGCTAAAATCGAAGTGGGTGCTTCGAATAAAAGAGGATCCCAATGGAAGCTTTACAAAATATAAAGCACGATTGGTTACTAAAGGTTTTCTTTAAAATTATGTTACAGACTACTGGCAGATATATGCTCCGGTCTTGAAATTAAACACAATAAGAATAGGGTTTTCCGTTAGTCTTCATCATGGTTAGAAATTTCATCAAAAGGATGTTAAAATGGCATTTCTACAAAAAGAATTAAAGTAAACTGCGTAACTTACATGGCTCTACAGGAAGGTGTAAAAGGAAACAATGAAGTATGTTGCAAATTAGTGAAAATCACTTTATAGCTTAAAGCAAGCTCCTAAATGATGGAATGACAAATGTAATAAATTCGTTGAATCGTTAAGGTTTACAAGATCAAAACATGATTACAGCCTATATGTTAAAATCTGATTTATTGTTTTTTATTTTTGTATGTTGATGATTTGATTATTGTTGGAAGTAAAATCGGAAGCATAAATAAGTTTAAAGATGACTTTAAAATAAAATTTGAAATGTCAGGTTATGGGAATTTAAAATACTTTTTAGGGATGAAAATAACATTACGATAATCGAGTAATAACAATATATTGAATAAATTTGGAATGTTTGAGTCCAGTAATGACTCAAATGGAAAAATTATTGCAGATGGACATTAATATAACATCAAAACCAACAAACCAGCCGTATTGTGAACTGTTTGGTAGCTTGATGTACATTATATTGTGTTTAAGACCAGGTATACATAAGTTACCACTTCGGATATCTGGGAAAATGTCAACAAAGTCAAAATGACACACATTGGCAATATTTAAAGAGAGTTCTGAGATATATTAAAGGAACTTCGTCTATGAAAGTAAATTTTTGTAAGAGCAACAATATAATTGGATATGCAGACGCAGATTGGCCTTCCAACATATCAATTCGAAAGTCAGTAAGTAGCTACGCATTTAAAGTCTATGGCAATACAATTTCTTGGTGCAGTAAAAAAGCAACAAACAGTAGCTACGTCGTCGTCAGAAGCTGAATATGTAGCTCTTAGTTTAGCGACAATGGAAGCAATTTGGTTAAGAGGAATAATGACAGATCACAAGAAAGTAAATGATGAGTATCAAATAATTTTTTTTTTTTTTTGAGATAACAGAGATTGTATAGGAATGGCAACAAATCTTGACACTAAACATGTAAATTATATCGATATAAAACATCATTTTATTCGAGACAATTATTAGGATTATTAGTGTTAAGTCAATACCTTCTGAGATGCGTTGGCACATATTTTTACAAAATGTATAGACTCCTGTCGTTTCCATAAACTACGAGATCAACTTCAGCTAATCGATTGAGACAGGGTATTGAAGTAAGATTTTCAATGGCATTAGGTTTTCTTTTTATAGTTTTCAATTGTCAAAATTGCTTTCATACTGAAAAAATATTTGAACTGAATAAACGTTATTTATATTAAACTTTCTGTGTCATTATTTGTGTATATTACTAGACGTATGATATGTATCCACACTACTTTTGCCGATGATACAGCCTGCCTTACTAAAGGGTC
The DNA here is from genome assembly GCA_936439885.1 of Nowickia ferox. Classification (NCBI taxonomy): domain Eukaryota; kingdom Metazoa; phylum Arthropoda; class Insecta; order Diptera; family Tachinidae; genus Nowickia; species Nowickia ferox. The sequence goes on from OW387026.1 coordinate 61,321,405, forward strand.
CGCCATCTAACGTTTTTTTTCAAATAGTGCTTATTTCGGGAATGGTAACACTTAGCTCATGTCTGATTTGACAGATAATTAGTTTTATCCTTCCGCTCAACGAATATGGTTGTGTATACGCTTGAACAACGTTGGGAAATATTGCCTGCGATCGACTTACAGAAGATGCCGATTTTGCCAAAAAAATCATCTTTTCAGATGAAGCTCATTTTGATCTTGGTGGGTATGTAAACAAGCAAAATTGTCGCATTTGGGGCACAGAAAACCCGCACGCATACACTGAAAAGCCGACGCACCCAAAAGGAGTCACTGTTTGGTGCGGATTTTGTTCCAGAGGCATAATTGGGCCAATGAGCAAGGAGTGGCCGTTACAGTCAATGGCGATCGTTATCGGGCCATGTTGAACGAATTTTTTTTTCACAAAAATTGAAGAGGAGGATATTGGCAACATTTGGTTTCAACAGGACGGCGCTACGTGCCACACAGCTGAAGTTACACTCGATGTTTTGCGCCCTGTTTTCAAAAAAAAAAGTTATCAGGCGGACCCTTTATGTATGAAAACCTTAACGATGCGTCTTGTTATCTGCAGCAACATATTACCCAGCTGGAGCTATTGTTGAACTTATGGAGAATAAAAGTATGTTCAGGCAACAGTTCCCTACGAAAAGATACTTCTTTATCCATTAGAATCCACAATTAAATTGTTCCTCAACATTCACAAGTGAAAAACCTTGGTACCCTTGGAATATACATTGATAGAAGACTGACACGGAAACACCACATTGACTACAAATGAAACTTAAATTAACACAGGTACATTGACTAATTGGTAGAAATTCAACTCTCAGTCTAGATTGCAAAGTTCTAATATACACTTTGGGCACTGATTCAGCTTCCTTTGTAGAGAAAATCCAACGAAGGCTAAACTAAATTTTAAAATAAGTTTTTATATTTTACCGTAAGATTCAAACTCTTGAAATTTTCAAAAACGCTTAATATAAAAACCCCAAAATAATAAAATTGCCAAAACGGGAAAGTCGCCAAAACCCGAATAAAATTGCCAAAACGAAAAAAGCGCCAAATCTAATAAGCAATACACCTAAAATAAATCACCAAAAACCAAAAAAATCGCTAACAACATGTGACGACATAAACAAATGTAAAATGCTGGCAATGTGATGTTTGGATGTTTTGTAATATTCAGTTTTATTAAATACCTGAAAATATGAAATAACACCGCGTTACACACATTCTGTCCTATGAACCAAATATACTTTTTCGGAAAGGGGAGAAAAAATAAAAATACTCGTGTATCGGCGATTTTCATGTACACGTCAGAATTTGTTTTTTGTATAAAATATAAAACTCTTAGTGTCCGTCTGTCTGAAAAACTTTGGATAAGTTTTTAACCCTTTTTCCGTGATCCAGTCGAGCTGAGTTCTTGCAGGCAGACTCGTGGAAATGTCTGTATCATGTCAAATTTAAAAAAATTGATTTTTATCAGTTCTCAAATTTTTCCAAAGTTTTTCAGACAGACGGACACTAAGAGTTTTATATTTTATACAAAAAACAAATTCTGACGTGTACATGAAAATCGCCGATACACGAGTATTTTTATTTTTTCTCCCCTTTCCGAAAAAGTATATTTGGTTCATAGGACAGAATGTGTGTAACGCGGTGTTATTTCATATTTTCAGGTATTTAATAAAACTGAATATTACAAAACATCCAAACATCACATTGCCAGCATTTTACATTTGTTTATGTCGTCACATGTTGTTAGCGATTTTTTTGGTTTTTGGTGATTTATTTTAGGTGTATTGCTTATTAGATTTGGCGCTTTTTTCGTTTTGGCAATTTTATTCGGGTTTTGGCGACTTTCCCGTTTTGGCAATTTTATTATTTTGGGGTTTTTATATTAAGCGTTTTTGAAAATTTCAAGAGTTTGAATCTTACGGTAAAATATAAAAACTTATTTTAAAATTTAGTTTAGCCTTCGTTGGATTTTCTCTACAAAGGAAGCTGAATCAGTGCCCAAAGTGTATATTAGAACTTTGCAATCTAGACTGAGAGTTGAATTTCTACCAATTAGTCAATGTACCTGTGTTAATTTAAGTTTCATTTGTAGTCAATGTGGTGTTTCCGTGTCAGTCTTCTATCAATGTATATTCCAAGGGTACCAAGGTTTTTCACTTGTGAATGTTGAGGAACAATTTAATTGTGGATTCTAATGGATAAAGAAGTATCTTTTCGTAGGGAACTGTTGCCTGAACATACTTTTATTCTCCATAAGTTCAACAATAGCTCCAGCTGGGTAATATGTTGCTGCAGATAACAAGACGCATCGTTAAGGTTTTCATACATAAAGGGTCCGCCTGATAACTTTTTTTTTTGAAAACAGGGCGCAAAACATCGAGTGTAACTTCAGCTGTGTGGCACGTAGCGCCGTCCTGTTGAAACCAAATGTTGCCAATATCCTCCTCTTCAATTTTTGTGAAAAAAAAATTCGTTCAACATGGCCCGATAACGATCGCCATTGACTGTAACGGCCACTCCTTGCTCATTGGCCCAATTATGCCTCTGGAACAAAATCCGCACCAAACAGTGACTCCTTTTGGGTGCGTCGGCTTTTCAGTGTATGCGTGCGGGTTTTCTGTGCCCCAAATGCGACAATTTTGCTTGTTTACATACCCACCAAGATCAAAATGAGCTTCATCTGAAAAGATGATTTTTTTGGCAAAATCGGCATCTTCTGTAAGTCGATCGCAGGCAATATTTCCCAACGTTGTTCAAGCGTATACACAACCATATTCGTTGAGCGGAAGGATAAAACTAATTATCTGTCAAATCAGACATGAGCTAAGTGTTACCATTCCCGAAATAAGCACTATTTGAAAAAAAACGTTAGATGGCGGACCCTTTAGTAAGGCAGGCTGTATCATCGGCAAAAGTAGTGTGGATACATATCATACGTCTAGTAATATACACAAATAATGACACAGAAAGTTTAATATAAATAACGTTTATTCAGTTCAAATATTTTTTCAGTATGAAAGCAATTTTGACAATTGAAAACTATAAAAAGAAAACCTAATGCCATTGAAAATCTTACTTCAATACCCTGTCTCAATCGATTAGCTGAAGTTGATCTCGTAGTTTATGGAAACGACAGGAGTCTATACATTTTGTAAAAATATGTGCCAACGCATCTCAGAAGGTATTGACTTAACACTAATAATCCTAATAATTGTCTCGAATAAAATGATGTTTTATATCGATATAATTTACATGTTTAGTGTCAAGATTTGTTGCCATTCCTATACAATCTCTGTTATCTCAAAAAAAAAAAAAATTATTTGATACTCATCATTTACTTTCTTGTGATCTGTCATTATTCCTCTTAACCAAATTGCTTCCATTGTCGCTAAACTAAGAGCTACATATTCAGCTTCTGACGACGACGTAGCTACTGTTTGTTGCTTTTTACTGCACCAAGAAATTGTATTGCCATAGACTTTAAATGCGTAGCTACTTACTGACTTTCGAATTGATATGTTGGAAGGCCAATCTGCGTCTGCATATCCAATTATATTGTTGCTCTTACAAAAATTTACTTTCATAGACGAAGTTCCTTTAATATATCTCAGAACTCTCTTTAAATATTGCCAATGTGTGTCATTTTGACTTTGTTGACATTTTCCCAGATATCCGAAGTGGTAACTTATGTATACCTGGTCTTAAACACAATATAATGTACATCAAGCTACCAAACAGTTCACAATACGGCTGGTTTGTTGGTTTTGATGTTATATTAATGTCCATCTGCAATAATTTTTCCATTTGAGTCATTACTGGACTCAAACATTCCAAATTTATTCAATATATTGTTATTACTCGATTATCGTAATGTTATTTTCATCCCTAAAAAGTATTTTAAATTCCCATAACCTGACATTTCAAATTTTATTTTAAAGTCATCTTTAAACTTATTTATGCTTCCGATTTTACTTCCAACAATAATCAAATCATCAACATACAAAAATAAAAAACAATAAATCAGATTTTAACATATAGGCTGTAATCATGTTTTGATCTTGTAAACCTTAACGATTCAACGAATTTATTACATTTGTCATTCCATCATTTAGGAGCTTGCTTTAAGCTATAAAGTGATTTCACTAATTTGCAACATACTTCATTGTTTCCTTTTACACCTTCCTGTAGAGCCATGTAAGTACGCAGTTTACTTTAATTCTTTTTGTAGAAATGCCATTTTAACATCCTTTTGATGAAATTTCTAACCATGATGAAGACTAACGGAAAACCCTATTCTTATTGTGTTTAATTTCAAGACCGGAGCATATATCTGCCAGTAGTCTGTAACATAATTTTAAAGAAAACCTTTAGTAACCAATCGTGCTTTATATTTTGTAAAGCTTCCATTGGGATCCTCTTTTATTGGAAGCACCCACTTCGATTTTAGCAAATTGCCAATAGGTGGAATTTTAACCTCATCTCAAACATGATTCACCTTCATAGAATTAAGATCATCTTTAATAGCTATTTGCCACTGTTTTGAGTCACCTCTATTTATAATGCCTGCAGATAATTGAGGTACTTGATATTTAATCACTTCAGTGTTGAAACCAGTTATATAGCCCAAAGCGATACTTCTTCAGGTATTTCTTCATCAGTTTCTTAATTTTTTATGTCGACAACACCTGAACCAAGAGATGGAGAAGGTGATATACATTCATATTCTGTTACGTCGAGTACTGGTGTAGATTCAATTGAATTCTTCCTCCTTGCCCGTGGCTGTTTTGCACAATTATATTTTGATTTTTTAAGGGTTTTATGATCGATTTGAAAGGGTAGCGAATCTCCCCAAATTTCACATCACGAGCGAAAGTCATTTGGAGCGTAACCAATCATTACCATTTTCTTTCCTTTTCAATCAAGTTTCTTTCTGTTTGCATCAGACAGCCAACAATAAGCTTTGCATCCAAATATTCTTATTTTTTTAAGGTTCATTTTATTACGATATCATAACTCGGCCTTAGTTGCATCTTTATTAATTGCTCTAGTAGGTCATCTTTTAATAATATACACCGCATATAGGCCAGCTTCATTCTATTGTAATCTTCTGATAACATAGATCTTACCTTATCAAAAACTGTTGAATCTTTCTGAAACCGCGTTTTGTTATGGGGTATATGCAACGGCAGTTTTGACTTGCATACCTTTGGACTTGTCCGGTCCGGTAGTACAAGGTGGGCCAAAAGAAATCACCCTATTGGAATATGCTCTTGTTTTTGCAAATGGCGGCCAATGTCAAATTTGTTTTGACATTTTTGAACTAGAATACAAGTGAACAAACCATGGAGCGATACACTCCCCAAGAACGCGGAATAATTATGTCTATTTTTTGCGTAACAATTCGTCTGTGGTGTTGGCGCAGCGCGAATTCCGTCGCCGATTCCCCGATTTCCTGGGCCGCTGTGCCCGAGGATGTCGAGCTGTCGCCAGAAACATCGACCAGACGCCGTGCCTCGCAATTAGCCATCAGCCGGTCGTACCTAAGGTGGATTTTGGTCAAAGACCTGCGCATGTGCGCACGAGGAGCCATTACGCCCGCTCAAAGTACTGCATGGTGCGCTGTTCACGCTGGAGGAGTCATCGAGCCATTTTTTTTTCGAGCACGCCGCTGGTCAAACGACAACATTGGACAGTGCGCGAGTTTTTTCTGTTGCAATTGAACGAATTAGGACTGGAGGACATCAGGACGGAGCCAGGGCAGACACTGCGCGAGCCACAACTGATATTCTGAAGGCGGCGTTCCTGGGTCGCCTCATCTCTCGTTTTGGCGATTTACACTGGCCCGCAAGATCGCCCGATTTCACCGTTCCAGATTTTTTTTGTGGGGTTTTTTGAAGTCTCGTGCTACGTGAACAAGCCCGATACACTGGAAGCCCTCAATGACAACATTCGAAACAAGTGCGAGAATCTGTCGCCCGAAGTTCTCGCAATCAATTGTGACGGCGTCCATTTGGCCGATATCATCTTCTCGACTTGACCAATAAAATTCTAAAGGTTCAAGTAACCATAATCAAACAACATCGAATGACTTCTTTTGGCCCACCTTGTAGTTTTAATGATATGTATTCTTTTTCTTCACCTATGGTAAGTGTTGATATATTAGATATAGAAAACATTGCACTGACCAATGCCTAATATTTTTTATATTTTTCTATAGCTTCTGACTTCTTTTTGATACAAAAGATCATTGCGAAGTGTGTGAAATCATCAATTAATGTTACAATAAAGTTTGAACCGTTCCCAGCCGTAGGTAGGTGTGATTTACCGCATAGATAAGGTTGAATTCTTTGAATAACTGAAGTAGCTCTTGGTCTTTTACCATCAAAAGTATTTCGACAAATCTCGGATTCCATGCACACATCACAAAAGCCATGCTGATTTCGTTTTAGCTGAAGATTTATTAATTTTAATTTCTTAAGCTGCTCGAATTCAGAAATACCAATATGCCCCAGCCGCTTCCGCCACAATTTAAATTAATTTTGACTTCACGAATATGTTATATATCTGTCCATTCCAACTTGCACCTTGAATTCCTGATTACAAGTTATACCTTGCTTAAGTGATGAATACGAGCACGGAGCGGATAATGGCGCTGACTTAAATGAAGAAGTACTAGGCAACATTTATTTTAATGAATTTCTAGATGGCAGAAGAGGAAGCGAGTTGATCGCGCAGTGTCGTTTCCGTTAAAAAAAACTATCATCAGATCATTTACTTTTATTATTTGAATTAAGAGCTTCGAACTCACAGAAAATAAGCATTTCTGCAGTTAGAACTCACTTCACAATTATTTTGTTTTTGAGGTACTCATATAAAATATTCCTAAATGACACTTTGTTTCGATATTTTTAAAGCTATGCTACTTATGGAGCGATACAGGAGGAGGACGTTATTTTCGTAACACAAATAATCGACAGTATTACAGTTGTAAATTCAGTTTTGTTTTGATTTCTTTGTACTTAAAACCAGAGTACGATAAACCAAACAAATTGTTTTGTTTCGTTCTTTGAAGTGAGTGAAACAAAATCAAAACAAAAACAAAGAGAAGGATTGCTCAATTTATTTTTGTATTGTTGTTGCACATGAGTACAAACCAGAGAACACAGCCGCAGCCGGCCACAAAAAATGCATTAATTTAATCGTACGCAGATAGAAAGGGAAAAGAAATCGAAACGTTTTGAAATATTTGCGGCGCATTTGACATCATCATATAATATAATTTTATTGCATTGTTATTTAACACATTAAGTTTGTTTTATATAGCTAAGCAGCATAGCTATAACCGGGTCTCCTAAGACACCTCTCTTCTTTTTTTGTTGGCTTTGATATTTCAGGCTATGTAAAAATATTAATAAAGCAAATAAAGCTTATTTATCAAAGTCAACATGTAATACGAATATTACGCGTGCATGTACTACGAAAATTTTTTTTGCGATTTTTCCTTGTTTAATATGTAAGTATATAAGAAAAACTCTGTTAAAACGTCTATGCACTATGGAGGTTCAACGAGAACTCAAGTTTAACAATTTTTTTTAGTTTCGGCTTTTTTCGGTTTATAGCGATTTTTCATTTTTGCAAAATTTTATCTTGGGATGTATGTAAAATAATTACGGAAATTCAGGTTGGTAAATTTCATAAAGAAATTTCCATTTGCTAGTACGGACTTTCAAAAGAAAAGTACACGGAATTTTTTAAATTTATTGACTATCTTAGGGATTTAAAAAATATAACTGGAGTCTTTTTTGTGTGTTGTATATTAAAAAATAAATAAATTTGTGTGTACGCAAAGATGATTCTACAGAAGAAGCTACACGATTATATTTCCGTGTAGAAATAAATGTAAATTTACAAACGTGAGATTTCGTAAGAACTCCATTAATTGGTGTAGTCTGCATAAAAATACACCCTTTACCAGAAATGGTAAAGGGTATATAAGTTAATACATTCAACATTTAAAATTCATAATTCATAAAAACAAAGCCAAACGGAAACCCGATACTCTCCCTATTTGGCAACATTAAAATATTTCTAAAAAAAAACATTCTGTTTTGATGACAGTGCACACGCGCACAGAAAATAATTTCTATACCTGTGAGAAAATGTTGAGTATGCAGTTTGATTGTAACGTTGCTAATCATATTTATATACCCTTTGTCATTCCGTGTGTAATTTCCACAATATTCATATCGATACGCAACATATATATATTCTGGGTTGCTATGAAAAGGGAACACGAATAAGCAATATCCGTCTGTCCGTCCGCCTGGTGTACGTGAAATCGGTTTTTCGAAGCTCCCAGAAAAGCTAAAGACTTCGGTCTTGAACTGGTTTGTCCGAAATGGTCCAAAATAGATTAGTATTGAAAGCTGAAACTTTTTTTGGCCATATAAAAGCAACTAGCTAAAACTAATTTTTAGTTTTTTGTTAAATAATCCTATTTTATATTTCAGTAAAAATAAAATAAGTTTTAAAAATCCAAAAAAAAAAATAACTTTTTTTGTTACATATGTATGTATACTTGTATGTATAGAAGGAAGCACATTTTATTTTCAAAAAAAGCATTGGTATTAGAAATCAGAAAAATCTAAAAAATGATTCCAGGGTTGGAAAATTTAAGTTTTTGTGACATAAAAGTAACTAAGTCTAATTATTATTTTTTCTTTTTCTTTATAAATAAAATATATTTTGTGTTTTGGTTTAAAAAATTAGAAAAATAAATCACAGCTCAAGAGCTGGAAAATTTTAACTTTTTTTATATTAAAGTAAATAAATAAAACTAATTTTTTGTTATTTCCTTTTTTTCCTCTGTTCACTTAACATATTTTATATATTTTTTAAAGAACTAAATTAAAAGGATGATTCCAGAGTTGTAAAATTTAATTTTTTTGTATATAGAGGTAACTAGGTCAACATAATTTTTTCGTTTTGTTTACAAAATAAATATACTTTACTAGCATATTGCCCGCTACTTTGTTAGCGGATAATTTATATATGTATTAACCAAGCTCTTTCATTTGAGAATCAAATAGGTAGGGTTTAAATAAATATACGCAGAACTCGTCATTTTGATATTGTGTTCAACTGAGTCCTTTTTCATGTTGATTCATTAAACATACTCATAAAGCCCTTTTATTTGTGACCAATATTTATAGGTGTGTTTCTTGTCCAAAATAAATCTATTTTGATAGGCCATTTTCTTCTAGTCATTTGAGAAATTCGTTATATAATTTTTATAAAGTACCAACCAAGTCCTTTTATTTTAAATCCATATTGATAGAGTGCACTTCTAAGATAAGCACACTATTTCCTGGGATACTTTTGATGTTAATTCCTCAAATTTAATCGTTCACACCTTTTATTTCCGACTCATATTTGTAGGCTTGTTTTTTGCCCAAACATATCAATTTTCACTCTCCATTTTTTTGTTGAGGTCGTCTCAGATTTTTTTAAATAATATTTGTAATGATGCACTTACCAAATCTTTTTTTTAGACCCATATTGATAGGAATGTTTTTTCTCCAAAAATAATAATTATTCTTTGTCATTTTGTTGTTGTAATACCTAGAAGCGATTTCTTTCATGTTGACAATTTTTGTAGTTTTGAAATTTTTTCGTTTGACGTTTTTTTTCTTTGACAAAGTTTTCTGCTTTGGCTCTTTTCGTTTAGGTGCGTTTTGAATTCATTTATTTAATGTATGAAATGGGATTTGGTACTATTTTCACCACTTATTTGTGTAAATTTCCACTCATTTGGCTTATATAGCGATACGAACTTTAGCCTAATCAAACCATACATATAAGATCAAATAATAACTAATTCTATTGATTTTACTTTGGAAGATATCCTCTTTTTTTATTCACATTTAATTCAGTTGGAATTGTTATTCTACATTGATATTGCGTTACTAGTCTTACTCGTGTTTTTTCTATTTTTTAGACCTTAAACATTAAAATTTCCAAAAATCAATTCATAATACTATATCCGCAGAGAAAGATAAAAATAAAATTGAATTACTAATGTAATAGAAATTTTACCAATTTTTATTTTTACCAAAATTTTTATTTATTCAAATTTGAAAAAAGTGCATATATATGTATATACATATGTATATTCGAAATTTTTCCAAGGAAATTTGTACATAAATAAACTTTTCTTTTTGCGTTCTGTAATTCAAAAGATATACGAATTACAAAATAAAAGTTCAAAATCAGTTTTCATCGTTTTTGTCATCTAAAAGTACAATTATCAAAAAAGTGCCAAACAACTGTTCGATGCTTTGCTTTGCGATATTACCATTGCTTAAGTTACTAACCGTATGTTTTTACCCAAATATATACACCACATGTTATGTTTCCTTCTCAAAAGTCCTTTTCATTTGATCCCATATGACGGGAGTAGATAAAAAGGAATGGTGTGTCATTTTGGGCAGTCAATCACGTTTCTCTTTTATATAATCTATATATATATAAAAGAGTCAGTTACTGACTGACTGACTGATGTATCAACGCACAGCCCAAACGACTACAGCTATAGATAAAAGGTATATATATTTCGAAAATTACCTTATCCAAATGTTTTTATATTCCAAAATTAAATTTTCCAAAAAGAACCATTTCCCAAAAGCACCAGTTCAAAAAAGTGCTGTTACCAAAAATAATATATTTATTTTTTTTTTTTTGGAAAAAATTACCTCTACTGAAAAATGTTTTCTTAAAAGTACCAAATTAATATCCACAGTAGCCCTTAAACGCCAATGTTCAAGAATACACTATATTAGTTAATAAAATTAAAATTTAAAATGTTTGAATTATATGAACCCTTCCTAATATAAAATATTTAGCATCGTTTCCCACATTTACCCTTTTTGGTACCTCTTTTTCGCCCTTCAAAAAACATACATTTTACTATCTTAACCTCTACTGAGTGGTAGGAAGTCATAGTAAAGTATTTTTACATGTATGTCATAGGTATCTTATCATTAACTTAACAAAAAAGTACCGAAAACGGGTACGATTTTACCTCTTATAAGTGCGAATTTTCAGAAAGTGCCAAAACACATTCGAGATTATTTATAGAAGAAAAAACGCGCCAAAAAGCTTTCTACTACACTCAATAATTTAGAAGATATGTCGTGTACAAAATAAAGTAAAAAAATTCAGTTTTTACCCCCTTTTATCCCCTAAAAGTACTCATATTGCAAAACTACCAAAATCATGTCGGCTTCTTTCTTAGCAACATTTGTATGCTTTTAGAATTTTTATTCTATCTAATGTGGTTTCCAAGATATAAAGATACAGATTTTACTCTTTTTGCCCCCTTAGCATTCGAGTTTCCAAAAACCACTTCTTAGCATATCTAAACACCGAAGGTGGAACATACACACCAAATTTCAGCTCTCTATCTTATTTTTACATGTATGTAATACGTACCTAACCCCCTTTTACCCCTTATAACTGAGATTTTTCAAGAAGTACCAAAATCTATTCGAGATTTTGTCTAGGAGAAAAGAACACGCTAAAAAGCTTTCTGCTATGTATAATACTTTAGAAGATATGTTGAGTGCAAAAAAGTTAACAAAATTCTGTTTCACCCCTTTCAAGCCCTAAAAGTACACATATCGGAAAAGTACCAAACACGTGTCGGCTTATTTTTGGCAGCATTCGTGTGCTTTTGAAATTTAAAGTCTATCTAATATAGTTTCCGAGATATAAAGATACCGATTTTACCCTGTTTTGCCCTTTTTTACCCCCTTATCATTAGATTTTCAAAATATCCCTTCTTACTGGATCTATACATTGGAAGGGGAACATACACACCAAATTTCAGCTCTCTAGCTTTAGTCGTTTGGGCTGTGCGTTGATACATCAATCAGTCAGTCAGTCATCAGTCAGTCAGTCAGTTAGTAACGTTACTCTTTTATATATATATAGATTATTAGTGTTTTTATGGGAATTGTTACAATTTAAGTTTAAAGTTTGTTATCGACTAATAATCTCAAATTATTATTTTACTTATTAAGTCAAATATTTTTTATTAAGAATACATTGAAATTTATTATTGAGGGGTTTAGCTGGATCCTCTGCGCATTTCACTGTTGCTAATGCAGCTCATCAGGGAACCTTTACCCAAAAATTTCTTAGAACAACTAGAGTTAACATGTTAAACTTTCATTTAAGCGAATGAGAAGCTCAACAAATAACAAAGTTCAAACAAGAACTCAATAATCAACATGTTTTTTATTTTCTTACTTTATCATTACAACATTGGCTGACTTTTTTTAGCTTCAAATTGTAGTTGTAAGATTATGTAAAGAAAATAAATGTAAATAAAAACAACAGCTATTCAAGAATAGAGTGTTGCCACACAAGTATTTTTTTGACTGAGTGCTGTCAAGTTAATAATTATTGCTTTTTATGGGAATTGTTACAATTTAAGTTTAAAATTTGTTAACGTACTAATAATACCAAAGGGGCCCCTCAATAATCTAATAATATAAATTTCAATGTATTAAAAATATTTTGCTTAATAAGTAAAATAATAATTTGGGATTATTAGTGCGTTAACAAATTTTAAACTTAAATATCGTATACTTTATGTTTTTTTTAGAGGTATAGAACTTCGAATTGAAATAAAACACAAGAAAATCGTTTTAATGTCCATCAATTTGGCTTTATTGGAAGGATAATTTTATGCTATTAACGTTTAAATATGATTTCGGGCATGTGGCCGCCGCGGCTGGCTCGAATAAAGCCAATTCTACAGGTTCAATTTTCAACCACTTTTTCGAGCATATGGGGCCGTATGTTGGCAATAACGCCACGAATGTTGGCTTCCAAGTCCCCTAACGTTTCTGGTTTGTTGGTGTAGACGAGCGACTTCAGCAGATGCGTATTATCACATAGAGTAAACGTAGTGCGAAAACGATCCATGGTTAACCGAATTAATTGCTCTGTCGACCATAAAATGGACGGAGCTTGCGGTAAACTTCGCGAACTGAACCATTATTTTCGAAATAAATTTGCACGATTTGCAAGAGTTGTTCTTTTGTCAACCTGTTCATGATGAAATGGCAAACCAAACTAAATATTAATCACTTGACAGCTGACAAAATGGCCGCCAGTTAAAAAAGTGATGCCAACTTAAAGTTCTATACCTCAATAAAAAACACCCTTTACATAGCTTCAGGCCTATAAAACCTAAAGTTTTTCGGGTATATAAAAGTAATTATATAAAACTAATTTTTTCTTTGGTAATTAAATAAAATAAAAAAAAATAAAAAAAATTAAAAAAAAAAATAACAAAAAATTATATTTTTGCAGTTAAACATACGAGTATTGCATGTTTCAGGAAGATCTTTACCCAAGCTTTTTTATATTTGGTAAATTTTTATATCGATATCTAATTTAAATATAAACGAAGGTTTGTCTTTCGTTGACAGCTTGTAACGAGTTCTTATTAATGTTTAGTAAATGGAGATAAAAATAAAATTTATCGCTAAAGAACAGTCATAACTATAAAATAAATTGAAGGAAATGTTCCATTTCCTTTCCCTGAAACCCTTCCTTTCTTCTGAACAAAACCGAAAAAATTCTTTAGGACTAAATCGTTTACATAATACCGCGATATACATATCGTAGCGTTTCTTCTTAAACCACGTAAGGGCCAATTTTTCAAAATTTACTTTTTCGGTTTTTACGGTAGAAAATAACATTTTCTACCCTATTGTATTCTCATCTTGACAAGTTTGTATGAAAAAACAAAAATTAAAGCCATTTCCAAAACCTCGTAAGCACCATACAAAATGACATTTGTATGCAAAATAGAATGGCTTTTGTATTTAAAGTTGAAAATATTAAATTTTACCCACCAATTTTTTTACTTTTGAAATAAAGAAAAAATCTGGAAAGTTTCAAGCCAATCGGTGTACTTTAGGTGCGGCGCCAGGCTCTCAAAGTCAGTAACTTCGGTGAAATCCACACTTTTATTCATGTAACTCAAAAACTATATGTTCTATGCAGTACAAATGTTCCTCGAGTCCCCATTATTTTAATAAAATTCAGCTTTTTTCCTGTATGCCAAAGCACTATCTCGATATGTAAACATGGCTTCCATACAAACAGCCGTTCTGATCCTAAATTCGTTTTCGGACCATAATTGGGTAACACATGCCCATACAGGGTTAATTTCTGAGACTGACCCCAATTATTTTTACATAACCAATTATTTAAAAAAAACTCAAAGCTCTATCTCTGCTCCTTATTGTAGGTCCCATACAAACCGTAATATATGTATATGGAAAAAACATGAAATATGTAGAATTTGATTTTTTACTTTTTTGAGTCCAAAGAAATTGGAATACCTGGGAGGTTATTATGTTTTTCGATTCCAAAGGAAACATTTTACAATGTATAAGTATACAAGTACGAATGATTTCCTTTCGAATAGAGATACATAATAACACCCGATTTAAATTTTTAGCAAACATAATAAAATTAAAAATAATTTAAATATATAATTGTACGTACAGGAAATGAATTTAAGGAGAGAAATCCGGTTTGTTAATTAAATTACCAAATAATTGACGTCGCACGGTGGCTCAGAATCAATTTTCATCGGCCAAAACCTAAATTTTTTATTGACATAGATTCTTAAAATTTTTACGCCATCCGAAAGAAAACATATCAAAACTAAGGTAGCCAAAAAATTTGGTCAAAATATTCTTAGTAGTGGGCGTGGAATGCTGCTAAAAGCAATAAAATTATGTTAATTTAATAAAAAAAAATTATTCATAGTTTATCTGGAATAAATTACGATTCCTCGAAAACTATTATCTATAAAGGGTTGCGGTCTTTTTTGTTATGTTGGGTGAGCTGTTTTTTTAAGAAATGATATGTGCACACCCTGTACAATTTACAGTTAGAGTGGGATGTAAGAAATTTTAATCCCCCATATTTTCGTAAAACTTTAAGTTTAGTAGTGTATAACTTTTGAAGATCAAAAGGGATCAAAAGACCGTAACCCGCCTGTGGAACACTTTTTTATTTTAATGAAAATACTCAACAATTACACACAAAAATTTGTACCCAAATTGCTAGAAAATCTACCTTAGAAATCACATAAATGCCATACCTGAACAAAATAAAAATAACAATAGTAAACTTTTTTATACACATAACTTTGAAATAAAATAATAGAGATTAATATTTAAAACCGAATACGGCAAACTCCAAATAAAAAATCATAAGTACAAATCGCAGGTACCAAAACGTATTATGGTGATTGTTTTCCTGCAATTTTGTATAGTTAATTGATTTTTGAATAATAGGGTAGGTGGCAAGTTGGTGGGAAGATATAGCTATAAACCCACGTTCATTTCGAAGGTCTTTTCCTTCTTACCTGTAGGAGGAGTTAATTTTATTCGAAAATTGAGAATTTAAGTAGGTAACCTAGATTAGGTTTAAAAATTTTATATTGAATATTGTATATAAGGACAATAATTTCGAAATAAAATTTAGTTTCATACAAATATTTGATTCTAAAAGATTGATAAATTTTTGCAAGTTTTACTTTATAGCGTTTTAGGAAATAGATTACTTTCAGCTTAATAAAAATATGGAGAGTTTCAGCTATAAGGAATTGACTGAAGAATTTTTTAAAAACAAAAATGAAGAAGATGTTATGAGCTACATTCATAGAAAATTAAACTTAAATTCTTACAGCAGTGAAAAAGAATTGGAGTTACAAAACAAAGTATCTGCTTTTGTCAAAAATTTGAAAAAACGCTACAAGGAAGCTGAGTGTAGTAAAAGTAAATTCAATATGTGCTTTGCAAAATGGTTACAAAGTGAACTTACTATCCAGATAACTTCTGAAACTATAAGTAAAAACAGTGGAGGAAGACCACAAAAATCGCTAGATAAATGTAGCGATAGATCTAAGAGCCGAAAACTGAAAAATATAAATGAAGAAATCGGATGTGAAAACATTAAAGATAGTTTGCTTTACCAATTGCGATCACAAACATAAGTAACGAAAGAACACATCATTGAAAAAGTTATTTCCGCTAGTCCAGTGAGAACAAAACGGATCCTTAAAAGCATTCCCACACCATACGGGGAAAAACAGTTCGCAAAGGAGGAAACGCTTGCATTATTTTTGGATTTGAAGTTAACAAAACAGCAGTATAGTCAGCTCAGATTGCGTGCGATCGAAAAAGGCTCAAATCTATACCCATCATATCATCACGTAACTGCAGCTAAAAAGGACTAAAACTAAAACAATCTATAAACAATTTTTATGTGAATATATTTCGGACACAGATCTCTTCATAGTGTCATTTGTACCATTGCGATTAATAAAGAACTTGGAAGAGTATATTTCGAAAAATCAAACACCATCCTCTACTAGATACTGCAGACCAATAAAATTTGAATTTAAAAAGGAAACTCATGATTCCATTAATAATGAAGTCAGTGATATTAAAGCTCATATTTCAACATTACAGCCATTAGAATTGGAGATGGATGGACAGACTATTGAAATAAACTACCAATTAGTGCTTTCAATGATAGATGGAAAAATTGCCCAGGCTTTGACTGAGACAAATGCTTCATCCAGCTGTATTATATGCAAAGCAAAATCAAGTCAGTTAAACCAAGAACCGACAAAGTCAGTATATAATACTGATGCATATGAATTTGGATTATCACCGCCTCATACAAGAATAAGATTTATGGAACACATACTGAAAATAAGCTATGATTTGGACTTTGGATCTTCAGGATCAGTAAGAAATAACGATACCAACAAAGAGCTAAGGAAGTTAAAAAAGAAACATGTTCAAGATGAATTTCTCAAACATGGGTTTATTATAGATCAACCAAAACAAGAATCAGGCAATACAAATGATGGCAATACTACAAGAAGATTTTTTTTTGGATCCCGAAACTACAGCTAATATAACAGGTGTTGATAAAGACCTTATTTCAAGATTTAAAACAATCGTTCAGTCCAAAAAAAAACATTCTACATACTTGGCGCTAAGGTCACTAACAGTAAAATTGTAACAGTTAATTTTACTTTTGTAGTAAAAACAAGAGGTAAAGCCTTTTGGCAACGGTAAAACAGCCTGTAAGTCATACACAGCTACATTGCTTTTTTTCTTATCAACATCTTTTTCGGCTCTGCATAGCTCCTTTTCTTCGAGATGTGTGTTTTTCCATTTTCATCAGCATATAGGAAAGACTCGCAGAGATCGCATTGATCTTTCTTTGGTTTGAAAAAAGCAATGTTGAATTCTGTGTTAAATATTCTGTAAAATATAATTTTACTCCCAAACTCTAAATTTTCATCTTCACGAGATTCTTTATAGTCTTGGTATAGATCTGCTATACTTTTACTGCTTTCAATGAACTCCCGAGAAGTTTTAGCACGTAAGTAATGAGACTCGATTCTTGGAATATTTTGAATAAATTCCTCATACTGTTTTTGATTTCTGGGCTTACTGTTTTATGATTGTCATGCTTTCCACGAAGATCCAGCTCAACGAAACCATAGCTGTCCTTTTTTTTATAACTGTTCGTATAACTTTGTCATTTATATCAAGGGTTGCTTTAAAAAAGTCTTACACACTCGAATAGGCTTTGAGTTGAGCTCAAAGAAAAAAGCATTATTAAGTTTGCGAAGCCCATCTGTACAGGTGTATCTGTATTTTGGTTTAATTTCTTTCATATGGCTAGCTATAAATTCTCTCTGTCTTTGCAAGTTACCGCCACCCCAATATTTTTGAAATATTTCAAGGCGCGTCGATTCAGGAATTAGTTCATTGCATCGAAGACGCCACTTTGCTCCGCAGGGTGGCCGTATACACCTGGCATTTACTTCTTTTTTCGACTTGGAAAGTGATGTGTAAGAGACTCCTGCGTTTCTTAAAGATTTTTGTTTCTGTTGTTTCCTGTTTTGAAATGTATATCTAGAACGTGTTCTCTTCCTATTTAGTCTTTTTATATCTTCTTCTTCTGAGTATTCTTCCGAGGTGATGCTTTTAGTTTTTCCGGACACACAAAATTCACTCCCAGAGTCACTAAATGCATTTGTGCTACTATCATCATTATGACAAGACACGCTGCAATCAGTTTCCATCGTAGTTGAGTAATGTTCAAGGTTTGGTCAAGACATTTTCATCGAAAAAGTCACAACTAAAAATTAAATTTTGTATTGCAAATAATTTAAGATTTTACAAAAGGCATGCACAATAAGTAAACAAACAAATGGCTAATACCAATATAATAAACATTTAATACTTTTTTGTACTTTAAAATAAAAAAATTTTTTAAAACTTACGACGATCACGATTATTTAATCAAAAAAGGCACATAAATAAATAATACTGTTAATTGAACTTACTTTTTCCAACTAAAGAAGCACAATGCAAAATAATATACCACGAAATTGATCACTTTTTACAGTAATAGAGACAGAACTCAAAATAAAGCTCTTTATGTGTAATAAAAGTAATCAGTTGTTCTTGAGCACATTAGCACAACTAAAAATAATTCTCTTTAGTTCATCGTGCAGAAGCAACACACTTAACATAAAAATAGACATATGTAACTGTATTTTTCCAGTTAAAGAAGATAGTGATGTGAAAGAAATTTTTGCAGTAGTAAGAGATGTGTATTCTGAATTAATTTATGGAAAAAAGTCAGTTTTGGAAAATTTTGAGTTGTGCCCCTTTTGTATTTAGGGTGCGATATATTCAAATAACCAAGAGTCTATAAATTATTTATGACTGAAAAAAAAATTGGTATATGTATTTAATTTTCAAAAACTTACTTAGTTGTTTTTATAAAAATTATTTTAGTTTCATTATAAGGCCTTTTTTCAACAAATTAAAAAAAATGTTGAAAGTTCAACTTTAACTTCCACAACCACTGTACTGATTTTAATGAAACTAAAACTGGATAAAAGCTTAAGATGTTATCTATCCACGAAAAAAATTAAAAAAAAACTTCATTAATTCAAAAGTTACAGAGTTTTGGCCGATGAAAAACGATTCTGAACCACTGTGCGTCGTGGTTTTAGCTGCAGTTTACTAGTTTAATACAAGCTCTTTTACATGAACATTTTTATTTACCAATATAATTTTTGTATTATCTTCGGTTTATTTGTTAAATTTTTTTCTGCGTCACAATGGACCTTATTGCAGTTATAGAATCAACTCGATAGTTTGTAGTACAGAAAGTATTTTTCCAACAGGCAAAAAAGTTTGAATTTTCTAAGTGAGCTCAAGAGTGAAATAAATAGTAATAAGTTTCTTTGTATACAATTTATATATAGTTTTTTTTAATATAAGAATAAATGCCAATTTGCACACTGAAACTTATGTTTATTATTGTTAGACAAACGTCGTAAGCGACACACTTTTCAAAATACTAAAAAGTAAGCGACAAATTTGGCAACAGTTTTTTGTAATTAAAAATTTTTTCAAAAAGTGTTTCTACACCCTTCACAGCGTCGCAAATCCATGTTTTGTAAAAGAAAAAATCGTTTTTAAACTCATATTTAAAAAGTTATTGAGTTTTTCTCGTTTCCTGAAAAATTAGTTGATGGCGCTTACATGGTTTCAGAAGAAATCAAAGATTATTAAATACGGAAAAATATAAAACAAGTTCGTTTACTTGGTATGGAGGTACAATAACTAAGACTATTTTAGGGTTATTAAATAATAGCACTGTTTTTGAACATCTCGAGAGCGAGTAAACAAGTCCCAATTGTTTCGTATTGTATTGACGTGACGTCAATGTTGACAACTGGAATAAGGGTGAATGTAAAATATTTCTTAATTACAGAGTGTAAAATAAAATATTCAACTATTGCTAATGTCGGAAATAAAATAATTGAATCAAATTTTTTAGTCGATAAATACCGAGTGGTCACTAAAAAATGCAGTAGAACAAAAAATTATAAATTTTTTCACATAACAAATATGTTTGTATGTATTTATGTATGTATCTGTATACTACATAGACGTGCTTGCGCAAAGGGTATATAAGATTCGGCACAGCCGAATATGGCACTCTTATTTGTTTCAATTGGGTTTGGTTGCTAAACTCTAGTTTAGTCATTATTGAGTTATTTTTTAAGTTGCAGTCAATGCATTTTGCCTGGAATAACAGATTAAGAAGAGCTATAATCTATAAATTTAAAAACGACGAAAAGCAAAAAGAACTAAACTGTTTGTTTTGCTTATATCGTCGGGTGGTTACTGGTTTGCCGCACAGATATTAAGAATACATTATTGATGCGGCAAACCAGTAACCATGCGACGATATCTCTTAAGTTAACTGTTTTTTCACTATATATTAACCCTTAGCTACCTGACATATTTTTCAGTTACACTGAAACCTACCGTCAGTCATAGTGACCCCGTGCTTTATTTTGGTAATCTCAATATCAAAAAAATTAAGTATGTATGATACAGTGAAATATTTTTAAAGGCCTTATTCAGAAGAAATTAATTTAGGTTTACAAAACGTTTAACAAAAAAATTTCCATACAAAATTTGCTTTGTAAACCTTTTGTAAACCATTATTTGAATAGGCAGGTAAAAAAAAATTTAGACAAAATTGCCACCTGGCAATTATCACAGGTTTTCGCGGCAGTCTGAGCAGATTTTTTGGGAACATTCCACACAAATTGGATTTTTGCACTTAAAGCACTTATGGAATGCTTTGTGTGAGAGGATGTTAATGTTACAACGTTGCACTAGATCGTCATTATATTCTTCGGATTCTGAATGGCATTCTTCATCAATTATATGGTCAACTGGAACATCTCCTACGTAGCTGCAGTCTTCGCCTGGCAACTCTGTTAAGTCCTCTTGGTCTTCTAAGTCAGAGTCTCACTCTTTCAACCATTTAGATATAGCTCGATCACGAAAAGATGGTATATCATAAAGCTTAACAAAAAAAATAAAAATATATCATGCCACAAAAATTACTGAATTACCTATTGTCGGTCACAAGCAAGCAAAAAGATTTTACCTCTAATTTTTAAATTCAAACACGGGTGTTTACTTGAAAAGAAGCTCCAAGCATAATAATAAAAAAGAAGAAAAAGTAAGTACATAGATGAACTATTATAGTTAAAATATTATAAAATTTGCTAGAATCGAGCATAAAAAGCCTACCTTAACTAAATTCCCTGATTTCAGGCAACGATTTCAAACTTAAAAATGCTCTCCTGAGAACTTGCCGAAAACGAATGTAGCTGTGGGCACAGATTAAATAAGACTTAAAAAATAATATAATTAATTTTAGTACAAAAACTGTAGTTTTTATGAAATAACGCATTGATGATGGTAGGAATGGTAAAGTTGGTTGGACGCGGCTTGACAAAATCTTCCAGATGATCCATTTTTTTATATATAAATATACCTTTTTTTAGAGACGGTTTAACTCAGGAGCCCTCAAATATTTTGGGAATCCTCATTAAAAAGTCCGAACTTTAATTTGAGAGGGGTAACAACAACTTTTTTTCAGTGAGTCGCTCTAATGTAGGCATATATGATAATTATTTAAAAGCAAAACAAAATCTAAGTACTTTTACACAAGTAAATTTCTAATAATTTTCTGTTATTATTTATGGAAATATAATGGATATATTAACATATAAATGCATTTGCATGTATGTAGCAACATGAATTCATACATATAGCCGTGTACATGTAAATAATAATAGAAATATTATTTAAATAAATTATAAAATACGCATAAGATTTAAAAAATTATTTTTTATTTAACGATATATGTTTAGAGATAAAAAATAGGATTTGAATTATGGAATTTTTGGGACATTACGCTTAAAAAAATCTGAAATCCCCATATCCATATCTTATCTGCGAATCCATAACCAGAGTGGAAAAAATGCGACTGCACACTTGTGATTTCATCGTTTATAAAAAACGTATTTATGGAAATGCAATTGTAATATTCACAACAGTGAAAATTCAATTGAAAAAAAATCGTACCTTTTAATGTGCAAGTATGAATGAACAATGATATTTATGAACGGACAGAACAAATGGTTTGCTGAATATTACAACAATGTATGGTGTAATTATAGGACATTTAAATGACATTCCGAACAGCTAAAAAGAACGAAGATAAAGCAAGCAACGGAAGTACGTAGCACTTGTAAAATTTTTTTTAATAAAACTAAACTAAACGTTGAATTGCGTGCAATGAACCCATTGACTTAATGACTACTACGACAATATTAGATGGTAAGAAACGAGAAAAAAATATCATCAAATTCGTAAAGTCATTTTGAAGAATACTGTTGAAGGGTGGATTTATACCCTCCCGAAAAAAATTTTATGTATAAACAAGGACAGGAAAGTGTTTGGTTAAAATTAATTTCTAAAATAAAAAGCAAAAAAAGTTAATTACTCTCATCTGAAAACATTAGTCAAAATAATTAGACCCAATACTAACAAAAAAAAACATAAAAGCATAAATAAAAAGGGTTTACAATTTAAGGACGAAAATTAATATAAAAAAATCAGTTAGTTTTAACAAACAGAACAACACTTTGTCAAAAGGTCTTGCTGTAAATATACATATAGTCACACGTTTGGCAGCAAATAAAATATATTTTTACATTTATTTATACGTTATGTTCTTTTTTATTAAAAATTTTATAAAGGTGAGGCTTCACTTACCTATTTTGTGTTTGCTTTGCATTCAGATTTTTTTATACAATTTTAAAATAACTTTGTTTTACTTCGCACCTTTTTCCGGTTTCCGTTTTGACGTTGTGCTTTTATTTATTTTTGTTTTAATAGAATGAAGAAAATGCAATTCTAGTAGTTTACTTATGTTAGTATGTGCGTGTGTTTCTGTATGTAAGTATGTGTGTTTGTCCACTTCCCTTGGGAAGGGAAATAATGCAGAGTTCAAAATTCAATATTTGAAAAAATGTACATTTCTCTTCTTTAGATATTTTATATATTTTGCTATTGTTTCCTTTCGATAACTTCCTGTGTCATTTTATACATTAACCAGGACGATGATAGAATTTATTTTCCATTGGAAAAAATCTGTAATCAAGTTAAGGATTGAGTTTTAGCGTTATGTTGTAATGCAGCGGGGCGCGCTCTGTTATCAATAAAAAAAAATTAAATATATATTCCTAAGTCTCAGGAGTGCTAAGAGTTAAAATAAGAGTAAGAGTTAAAATAAGACTACTAAAATAGAGAGTTGTTATTCCTGTTCTTAAGATCTTATTATGAAATTAAACTTTTCTCACAAAATAGTTTTAGAGTTTAAGTTTTCAATTTACGTACAACTTAATGCAAAAATTTTTTTAACCCATTTTTTAAAACGAAACGGTAAGCATTGAAATATTTTATATGAAAAAAAGGAAATTGCAAAAACAAAAGACATACAAAATTTGTCAACGTTTAGCGTTGCGTTTTAAAAAATAAGGCATTTTTTTTCTCAAGAGTTGACTATACAAGATACTTATATAAAACTTTTATACAATCTACCGTATTCACAAAAAATATTAAAGGTTTATTTATGGCTTATTTGACATATTTCTATGGGAAATTTGTCAAATAAACCTGTAAGAAACCTAAAATATTTTTTATGAAAACGGCAGAATATGATCAACAATATGATAATTAATTCTGCATTATTAACCCAAAAATTTAATTTTTGACGTTATTGAAGTAAATAAAAGTTATTATGTTCTAATAATATTTTTAATCAGACCTAGATCTTTTGAACTCAACTTATTTTAGAATATTTTAATTTTCACTAACTTAAGAAGTCTTTCACTACACAGAGAAAAAGCTGCCTAATAGAATCAAGAAGATTTTCTCTATGAAACGTTTTAAGGCTAAGGGGTATCCCAGCAGAGAGAAGCGAAGATTTTTCCATAGAGATTTCTTATTATTTTATGTGGTAAATCTTATTAATTTTATCAATAAGAAAACCACATAAAATCAAGAAGAAATCTTGTAATTCAAATTTTTTTATCCAATTTCCGTTATTTTTGGCACCAAAAAAAAACAATACCTAGAGAAAAACTTTTTGATTCTATTAGGTTTTCTTATAAATTGTATAATGTAGGGGTTTCTTATTGATTTTATTAGGTTGCCTTATTGATTTTTTCCACAAGGTTTTCCTTATTGAATTCATTAGGTTGCCTTATTGATTTTTTCAAAAAGGCATTCCTTATTGTTTTCATTAGGTTCCTATATGATTATGTGTAAAGCATTTTATTAATTTTTTTAATAAGGAAATCTTCTTGATTTTATTAGGTTTCTTGTTATTTCATATCTATAAATAAACATAGAGCCAATTTTTTCATGATCTTTATTGTTTTTGTATAAGCATGTCTGTACAATAATTTCAATGCGGATTCAGGCTTCCTGTTAGCATATTGGTTAGAGTGCTTGTCAATCAGTCAGAAGGTTGCTGGTTCAATACTTGTCTTTTCTCAAGTAAATAATATGTCTGTATGGTGAGTTAATTAAGAATATAATATGACATGTATGTATGTATAAATAAATAACATCTACATATACTACATACATACATACATATTTGGTATAGAATTTAAATGAAAATTCATAAGTAAAAAAAATATACACATAAATTTTTTTTTAATTAGGTCGCCTAATAAAATCAAGGAGAAAACCTTTTTGAAAAAATCTATAAGATAACCTATGAAAAGCTACAAGATTTCTTTTTGATTTTTTCAAAAAGGTTTTCCTTATTAAATTAATAAGATGTCCTTATTGAAAAAAAACCATAGAGATATCTTATCAATTTTGTTCTATTTTATGAGGTATTTATTAGCACTATTTGTGTAGTGATGATATTTTTAAAACCAGATACAGTCGTCATTTCTCATGGTTCATAACAATGGCTTAATAAATAAGCTAAGTTTTAAGGATGTATTTTAAATATAATGTAGAATTGTAATAGTAGTGTCCTCGGCCTTTGTTGTAAATGGATATTGGTATCATCTCAAGAACATAAGGCTATACTAGGCTTTAAAGGAATATGTTGGGTGAAAGAACATAAGATATACTATTAATATTTTATGGGAGATGTCTATTCCACTTTTCATTCACAAGATTGTATCATTACAGTCATCTAAGGTGTAGATCAAGTTTCTTAGAAATTGTTTAAGTATTAGTACGGATCAGAAATTTTTATCGAGGCTTGAATATCTCTGTATAACAAGGACTGTGAGGATTTGTTCGGCAAAGGAAGTCTGCCTTGATCTCACGCCTTTGACGATTGTGATAGAAACTGCTGCCAGGCGAAAAGTCATCCATTGCAGAAAGAAGTGCATGTAACCCTACTTCTGTGATGAATAAATCGTTTGATTTTGATAAGACGGTCGATACTGTTTTGAGCAACAGATAGGAAGGGGGAGATGGCACTATCAGGTGCAAAGAAGATGCTTTTAGAATGCTGGAAGGGTTTAGCCCGAGGTTGCAGCACCTAGGATAGACTACGATGAGTCATTGGGAAAACCCTTACCATATTTCAATCCGAAGTTTATGCCATTGTGAGATGCGCACAATCTAATCTTGATTAGAGCTACCTAGAAAGACAAATAACCATATTCTCAAATACTGTAGTATATGTCACTTTTGCACTTCACTGTATTGAAATTTAATATACTTTACTTTGTCAGTGCAGAAGCAAAAACAAACAAAGAAACTAACTTTGTCATACGAAAGCTTTTGATCTGCATTCGTTTCACCACATGCATAAAAGTTTATGTAATCTTTCAAAGTTGCTGTTATAGACTTCAAATAAAATTCCTGCCCTAAGCTGCCCCGTTAAAATTTTTCAAAAAGTACAATATGAGCTCGATTGTAATTACCCGCAGAGATGTTTTTAATGTATACCTACCTGTCTTCTTTAAAACGAAACCGGCATGAATGTTTAGTTGATTTTATTTCGTAAAACTTTTGCAGTACTTCAGCAACAACTATTACAATTTAATAAGTTAAAGCTTCTTGCATCAAACTTCTGCACTAAATTTGAAAAAAAACGTGGCAACAGGCCAACACAACAAAACCACGATTTTTCCATAATAATAACGATTAGTTAACAGGCGCAATTGATTATTCATATTTCACATCAACTTCTGTAGCACAGTGTAATACTAGAAGCAGGTGCGGGCCAAATAAAAACTGTGAGGGCTGCTGCCAAAGAAGTAAGGAGAGAAAATCAAAAAATCTGACAAATGTTGCAAGTAATGAATATTTATTGGTGGTAGTAGAAATGCAAATGCGACCAGCCAAAATCTCTATCGCCTGATAAAGCATTGGCAGTGATCTTGGATTTAGATTTGTCTATAAATAAGTATAGGTTGATGAAACAGTATACAAAACATACTAACCGCGACCTTTATCATTCTTACGAATATGCAACAGAAAACACAGAGCTTTATTTAAACCTATACCCACAGTATTATATGCCGTAAGTGTGCACAAAGTTTTTTGTCATGGCAAAATAATTATTCAGAATTGCATCCTTTTCATTGGGCAATTGTCAGAGGAAGCCCATAAGTCGAGAAATAAAGACACGCAAAATATCTCGCAAAGATACCAAATCTGATTTAATAAATAGACTGGTAATATCATCAGATCCTTATACATACATATACATATGTAATTTAAGAAAAACCCCAAGAACTAAGCGTGGACAATTAACTCCAAATATTTTGAAATTACTGCAAAAAATCATAAATATTGAAGAGTCAGATGATGAATATGATAGCAGCAAGTCAGAATAAGTTATTATTATTTTTTATATTATTGTTAATTTATGAAATTTCTTTTACTTTTATTATTGTAATATACATACATATGTGTATACATAAATTTTTTTGTCGTCCTAAATTCTTAAATCCAACAATGTGCAACGTTATGACTTCGTTCGATTTTTTTTTGCGATTTTACGATAGGAATATTTTTAAGAGTGGTAAACATCAATTTTTATAATTTCCGACGAACTTAAAGAATTGTTTTTACACATTTTGATTTGGTTAATACTTTCACGATATTAGAGTATAATATTTATTAATAAGGTTTTGTAACGCTCTATAAAAAAAGACACCCATTCAAGCTAAACTTGACGTGGTTCTATTCTGATGAATCAAAAACAAATGGGAAATTTCTCACTTGATTGAAAACCAATGGGAGAAGGTAGTGATTTTGTATATGATTTTTTGCTTGTTTATTGGCTCCTTCTTCTTTTCTGCGAATCTAACTTTAATTATTTTTGTTGTCATCAAAGTGTACATATATTAGTAGCCGTGGTCACTCTTATATTGAAACCAAATTTTGATAGTCGGCCCAAAAATAACGAAAGCATTCACTCGTTTTGCGTCTGTCGAGTTGAATATTCGTCTACGAGAATTTTGTACTATACTAAAGAAAACGTGTACAAGTTTTTTGAGTCCTCCTTATTTTAGGAATTTTATTTAAAAAAATTTTGATTACAAAAATAGTTAGTTCGCGTTTTTCTATTATACCTTTTAGACATTCACTACTGTAACCACGGTTGCCAGATTTATCGTCAATTTGACGATTTTGGGTGCCCAAAAAATCATTTTGACGACTGGACGATTTTCGCTTTTGATTTTAAATAATTATAACGACGATTTTAAATAATTATAAATTGACACCTTTTTTCAGAACTATAAAACAATTTTGAACTTGACCAAGAACTTGGAAGCTTTTGCTAGAATATGCAATCAAAATAAGGAGTATAAGGTAATCAATCTTAATTTTTGTATTAATAATTTTGGAACTAAATAGTTTTTAAATACATATATTCTTTTAAGTAATTTATCAACTGAAACAACAGAAATACAATTTATATGGTCAAAAATGCAAAAACTACTTGAAAAATTATGAATAATTTTTGGAAAACAGATTTGCTTGAGAGTCATCATTTTTATTTGGTGGATTATAAAGATGAGAATTATTATTCAGAAATTCAAGAAATATACTTGGGAATATATGCCAGGGTGTATTATCGGATGCTAAAGTTAATCAAATTTCAAAATGAGTGATACGAGTTTAATAACATTTGATTTCGAAGATGAATTCAAAGCCTTAAGCTTAATTGATCCCTACAATATTACAACAGAAAATAAAATTTATTTTTAAGATATTATAAGAGTTTTCTCACTTTGCTGAACAATGTTAAAGACAGGAATCTGAATTCAGACCAGTAAAGTTATTAAAACTCCCTGATACACTTGAAACTTTTAGATTTTTTTAAATAAAAAATTCAGAAATGAAACGTTAGGTAAGTATTTATTCTTGTGTTCGCTATGACGGAATTAGAAAATGAAGATATGTCAAACAACACAATTCTGGGTTTGCCGGCCACATCTTTATTGAGTGGCAATACCGTTTAACAAAAATATGCTCCAAACAGTATCTGGCACTCATTAACTAAATATTTTGACGCACTCAGAATATCACGAACACCCACTTTGTCGGGTTCTTCGGGAACCGACGGAGCTTCTCCACATTTAGGGAACCCATTATGCACTGGCGGTTCCTGCAATAAGTAATTTAAATTGTTAGTTAAATAATATACATATGTATGTATGTACTCGTATTTTAAATAAGTACTTACATGTTTATTTTCTTTAAATTTCGTCTTTCTACAGGATCTGCGGAAAAAATTTGTAATTAAACAAAAGTACAAGAAAATTAAACACAATTACTTTTCTTTTTTATAAACTGCAACTCAATGGCTGCAGCCATGAAATTCGGATTGGAATGCAGGGTTGCATTCATAAAAAGGATCAAATGTATGAATCTTTTTTTTTTTCATAAATTTGCGCCTTTTCATCTTTTTTGTGGGAAAATGAAAATAAAATTATTTCAATAGACGTTTAACCACTTAAAAGAACAAAGAAAGATATATTCAAAACAATTTATAATTTAATTAATAAGGGGTTTAATGATATTGCCATTTGGGATGCCATTCGCCAATTTTTTGGAAAAATTATATGGCCGTATTTACCCGTGTCCAATCTCCCTAACCTGTGCTATTATTAGGAAAGTTAAGGACAAAAAACTAAAAAATTATGTTTATGAAAAGTTAATATCTCTTTAGCGACTTACAAAAAAAAACCAAGATTTGTCAGAAAGTCTTTTTGAAGGACACTAACTAATATCACAAACTTGGGGAAATAAAAATCAAAACATTTCAAACCCTCCGATATGGATCATGTATTGATACCACTATTGATGAAGGATACAAAAATGCATTTGCAGGTATGTGGAGGAAATGTGTTCGATTTGAAATGAAATCCTTAGTTCAAAACGTGGAAAATTATATAAAGTGTGACTAAAAACGTATCCCATTTAATTTTTCATTTCATTTTCGGTGGGTTGCAAAAAATCAACTTTTCAACTGTTCTGATATTACGTAACCTTATGGGTATGGGGGGGAGGTTCGTGTTTTATTATAATTTGTTAAGGTGGGGAAAGGGGTCTTTAAAAATGTTAAGTAACAGAAAAAATTACTAATTTCGTACGAAAATTTAAAAAAAAATCTACAAAAATTGCGTTATGTAGTCTGTGTGTAAAATGGCATACAAAAAACATAACGTGAACGGCATTGCACACATTTTGAAAATAACACCACAAAATGACAGTAAAAGAAGTGCCAAATGTATACTCAGAATTTCACTTATTACCTCATTTATGCACAGAAAGAAAAAAGCCCTACTAAATTCAAGTTTTTCCACTTACTTTTAGTATGAATCGCACTTAAAAATTTAAGTACGAACACTAACGTTTACTTAAAACAACCCAAAACCAATCCTAGAATTTCTTAACTTAAGTATGAAGTGCTTAAATTATGTAAAAAAGCTTAAATCAAGTCCAAAGTTCTTAAATTGAGTAAAAATTATTATTTAAAGTACGGATGTGTACAACTTTATACACATATGAAAAGCAAAATAAAAAAATCTTTCAACCAAAAACAATTTCAAGTTCATTAGTGTGCTTATGACTGAAATTCAATAAAACCAAAATAATTAATGAAGAAATTAATGCTTAAAATAAAAATAATATAATATTTGTAGTTCTTAACTCAAAATATTTTATTTAAGTGCGACTAAGTGCGGTTGATTTTCAATAATATAAAGATGATGTTTTTAATAATATAAACATGACTAATATAAAATAAAAAGTGGAAGGAAATGACGACCCCAAACTGCTCAAGCTTCTGAGGAACTCGGATTGCGAAGCTCTCTGAATATTTAAAGAGTAAGTAAAAAATATATAAATATGGTTTTTTTTATCTAGTGTGCGTGTCGTTTTTAACAAGTCCTGCTCACGCACGGGAATTTTCGATGAGACAATTTTTAGTTCATAGACAAGAGAGGAAAATATGATAGTTCCCATCTTCATTATCTTCTCTCTCATCTTTTATAAGCTCAAAAGTTACTAAACTGAAATTGTCGTATGTGAACCCAAAAAAACAAAGTACATTCTTCTGTAAACGCTTTTTTGGTAAATAGTGTCAATTAAAAATTAATCGTGCTTTGTTAATGGCAATGGATTAATTTCTAGTTTTTTTTTATAGTTGCACTATCAAACTACAAATAAAAAATATACAAACACATTAGATAATAATTTTTAAATTACTCTGTGTGGGAGGGAGCCTTCCCATACTCTTACACCACAACTTTTCCGCTGGATTACGTGCATTAACTATAAAGTAATTCTCATCAAGTTTGAAGATATATTAAGATGCCGTAATTAATAATTAATTTGTATGGATACCTATCGCATATTGTTGAAAATGGAAGCACCTGTAGAGTATACCATTCATATAAAAGAAAAATGTTTAAAATTGCTTCACAAACGGCGGGGAAATCGGTGAACATATAAAAAAATACATACTCGTACATGACGAACATATAACCTCCTGCTTTTTTAAAGTATGTTAAAAATAGTAAAAGGTACAAAAACCTTCTGCATATGCATGATTTATGAGTTCTGATTGAATTATTATTATCATTTGCTCAACTCAGTGTAAGACCGGACTGAAATGTGTTATTTTTTAATTCAATCTTAGTTTTTCTTAGTTTTTGGGTTATTTTAAGTATGGATTCGGTATTAAATCAATTGCATTTTTAGATTAATTCAATCTCATCCTAAAAACTTTTGCAGCTAAATTAACTTAAAAAAAACTAAAAAATGCTAAAAAATAATTAAAGTGCTAAAAAATAATGCTAAAATTTAATACTTCTTTTTAAGCAAATATTTTCTTTAAAAGTGGTTATTTTTGCAATTTCTGCTCATACCGCCTTAAAAATTTTTATTTGAAGGAAATAAAACAATCACGAATTATTTTTTTTACCATAAAAAGTATTAAAAGCAAAACAAAAATAATTAAGTTACAGCCGGTTCATCGAAAATATATGCCTATTCTCACTTTTGTTTCGTTTATAAACAATAGCGTTCAAAAATTGGTGTTTCTAAGAACATTTAAGGCTTTTTCAATTATTTATTCCGATTTTACGTAAAAAAAACTTTTACGTATAACCAAAAACACATTCAATTAAAAACGGTTTCGTTCGTTATTTTTAAGATCGTATATATTTATTCATTTTCGAAAAACAGGCTTTCGTTTTTACTTGTGTTCTTCAAACATATCACTATTTGTTTGTTATTTTTAAGACATGTATATATGTATGTGTATATTTGTAAATTTATGTATTTATGTAAAAGTAATGGCGTCGTCGACGTCACATCAAGAAGAAATTAAATATTGTCACTTGTCTACTTTTTATCGGCAAAAATTGGCTCTTATTGACAATCTCTTACTAATCTCGAAGGCTTTGTAAATTATTGGAACATGTTAATAGTAGTCGATTGTTGTCGACAAATAGTAGACAAGTGACAATTTTACTGTCGTCTTGGTGTGACGTCGACGACGAAAAATGCTATAGAAAATATTAACTGCTAAATCGAAAAAAAAAACAGAAAGAAAAGAAACAGCTAAATCAACGAAAAAAAATGCTAAATTTAGTTGCTAAAATGGTCACGATTAAATCATCTATGAAATATTTATGTTGCTAAAGTTCGTATCGCTTTGTAAGCCAAATTATATGTTATAATTATTAATGAACAAATAACACGAAAGTTAGTTGTAAATATTTTGACAAACACGTAGTAGAACGGAACAACCGGCTGTTTTCGAAGGCCACTACGCCTTCATCATCAGCGTTATTTTGTGTTTGGTCCACTGTGTGTAGTGTCAGTTGATGTAAATTTCTGCTTTATATACGCAATTTTTATTGCAAATGGAATATGTGAATTGTTTTGATTCATCGTATTACAATTTGCTGAAAGCTTTTTTGTAATGAAAGCTCATTTTTACCATCTATGAAATACTTGAATCAAGCGTATTTCGAGATTAATTCAATCTCAGGTTTCCTGAAATAAATATCGTTTTGTATAAATATCGTACTTGAAATAATCGTTCTGTACTTGATTTAAGTAAATTCGTACTTACCGTACTTGTGACACCGCTTTCGATTGATTTAAGTATGGATGGATTGATTTTTTTTGAGTGTGCAAGCTTTATGTGGTATGTTCTTGATATTGTTTTAGCAGTATACTCTTGCACGCTTATAGTACATATCTCTCATTTACTTCAATTTACTTCAATAGCTCAAAACTGTCAAATGAAAAAAGTCAAAAATACCATTCTTTGAGTTATGATGTTGTTGTAGCAAATGTTTTTGGT
Source organism: Nowickia ferox (assembly GCA_936439885.1). NCBI lineage: Eukaryota > Metazoa > Arthropoda > Insecta > Diptera > Tachinidae > Nowickia > Nowickia ferox. The sequence continues at coordinate 61,354,327 of OW387026.1, forward strand.
TCTAACTTTTGCAAAGGCGTAAAATGAAAATTAGTTATTAAATACCTGCTACTTAGACTTTAAAGATTAAATTTTATGTTAAACTTTTTTATGTTAAAAATGACGTATGTATACTTTATGTGGTTTCATGACTTGTGATATCCTGGGGAAGATATGACGTGACAGAAAGATATTAAATAAACGCAAAAATGACCATCAGCGAAAGAACTTCATGCAGATGAGCCAATATGATAAACACATGCTCTGTGAGGTTGCTCACACAAGAACAAGAACAAATAGCAGGGGAACTACAATACCACACACACATTTTTGTGTCCTTTTTTTGACTTTTCTTTATTTTTTAATTTTGCCTACATTTATGCAACATTTTTATGTAGCACGCTATGATGAAACAGGATATCTGGGCTAAAGCTACACGGAACTCAATTGAAATTTTTCACGTTTTACGTTTCATTTCATGTTTACATTTTACTATTTTTTGTATTTTATTTTCCATCACGTGCTTCTTTTGTATCTATTTTATTTTAATGTTGTGGGCGGATTTCTCTAGGGGTATGGCGTGTTCGCAAGCAGAAACATTGCATTTCAAATAATGATTTTGACTCTTTTTATTGTTTTCATAGTCCTTTTCTTCATTATGTTTTTTTTAAGTTAGCTTCTTGCGTGCAAAGATGACCTTACGATGACTTGAAGTGATAAATTTTTATAAAAATGTCTACGAGTTACACACTTTATTATTTGCTTTGTATTTCTTTATTATACTTTCACGATTATTTCTTTCAAATTTAACTATATTTTTTGTTCCTGCCATAAAGCACAATTAAATATTAGGATTTGGATAACAATTTGAATATGTCAAGAACAAAATATTACACATACATACGAGTATGTACATACACATGTTGCAATTATGATACATGAATACTTTCGTAAACTCGAGTAAATCGAGTGACATGTATCATTTCTAATTTAAATATGTCCGTATGTATGTATATGTACATATGTATTTGTATATACATGTACATATATAAAGGGTAGGCAAATTTAAATTTAGGATGTAAATTGGCTTAACACATTTTTTTTCACAAAATCAGTTTCATTGATAGTAATGTAGAGTAGAAATACGGGAATTAATAATCGAATGTGATGTCGGGCAAATGTCCACTTCTAGCACGTCGGCAGACGCCCACCCTTTTCACAAAATTTTTAACCACATTCGGCAAAACAGCTTCATTTATCTCGTCAATGCTGCGCCGAATTTCACTTTCAGAGCGTCAGTTGTTTCTGGCTTGCCCACGTAAGCCTGGTCTTTCAAATGGCTCTAGAGAAAATAATCCAGCGGCGTTAAATCACAAGAAAGAGGCGGCCAATAGACGTTGCCAAATCGAGAAATTACGCGACCGGGAAATTTTTCATGCAATAACTGAATTGTTTGGGCGGCTGTGAGGGTTGTGGCGCTACATTAGCCAATTGTGACCACACCAAATCGGCACAGTGCTTTGTTCCATAGACAAAAATACAAAAAATAATCATGTCTTATATTATAAAGTTATGCGGTTCGATAGGTAACAATCAGCGTTTTCAACTTTGAAATTTCAAAACTCACCAAAATGGAAAAAACGCGTCATTTACAAAAAAAAACGCTCCAAGTTTAGAATTAATTTTTTAGTTAAAAAGTTTATTCAATTGATTTTGAATAAAAAGTATAATATTTTTATATTAAAAATTTAACAATAAAATAAGCTTTTACAGTTCATGGTTTTTAGAAAACCTTAAAACTCTTAACAATAGTGTAGTACAAAGGAATAAGGCAGATAGTATATATCGTCCCCTTAAATGCAAACGAACCTAACTACTCAAAAATTCCAAATTGAAGCATAGTTTTATCAAACTACATGTTCACGCAAATATTTAGACCTCTGCGATCAAAAATGACGATTAAAGAAATTCAAACGAACGTAATTACGAATGAATCTATATTTTTTATTGCAAAGAACGTAACTAGCATAAAATCTTGAATATATATGAAATGGAAATAAATGGTTAAAAAACATATAAGTATTCATACTACAAGTAAATTTCGAAGAAAATTTTCAAGAATACTTTATTATTTTGATTTTGTAACGTTTTTTGTATCTCCTGTAAAAAATATAAAAGTGTAGTTACATCCGTTTGCATTTAAAGTGACGATATGTACATACATACATACATATGTGCCCTTAATTGTGAAAGTCGTCTAAGTCAAACGTATTTTTTATTCGAAATAGTAAATAAATATTAAAAAAACTTAATAAACATTTAATAAATAACAAATTAATTTATATTAATCGAGACTAGTACAACTCTAAATTAAAATGTTGCAAAATAATAAAAAATCAGGAAGTTTGTAAGTTTCACAACAAGAATTTTCCCACTTTAACCCATTGTTGCGGTAAATTTGCGTTGGTGTTGCCAAAAATTTAAAAACGCACCGAAATTAAAAAAAAAGTGCACCACGCGCCAACTAAGGAATTTTTCGCACAAAAAAATTCAAAAAGCACCCGAAATGGTGCAAAACGCACCGAGTTGATAACGCTGGTAACAATCTAATTCAAATCAGTTTGAAATAATCTTAAAGTTTTAGTCCTTATTGACCCCACTGGAGGGGGTAAGTCAGTGAATTTTGTGCCTTAATTACTAAGCAAAAAGTTTAGTTTTGACTGTTTCATTCAATCAATCCTATTAATTGCAGTTGTTTGGGTAGAATATTAAAATGAAGTTTTTCTGATAGATAAGAATATAAGAAATAATACATTATATCCAGTTTTACAAGTTTAATAAAATATATATTAAAACATATTCTTCTCTTTTTGTTTATTTGTTATATTTTCCATAATATTGTTAAAAAAAAATTATTTGAAAATTTTTACGCAGATTTGAAATAAATTTTCAAAGAGATTTAAGGAAAAAGCTCAAAACATTTACAAAAATGAGAACAATTTAACTGCCTGGCTCACGATGTCGATCGATATGTTAAGCGAGCGACATGAAGTCACTCATTATCGTTCTCTTAAGCGCCTCACTAATTATCGACTTGTCGGTCGTAAGGTGTTACGTTTCTAACGTAATCCTTTTACTAATTGTCAAATTGCTATATTGCCATACCAACTATTCGTTAAATTAAACGCTTGTTTGAAAATAAAAATCGCTAAAACATGTAAATGAGGTTACAAAAATGCAGCTCTGCGCTATTTACAAATGACAACAAAGAAGTAAACAAAAGACATTTGTTTTCAGTATTTGAATTTGCAGTTAAAAAAGTGTAATTTTGTTAGTGGTTTTATTAAAAAAACATTTATAAATAAAAATAATAAATATACAAATATTTTGTGCTGCATTGCGTTATTTTATTGATTAATATTGCATCAAAATGTTTCTTTCCGTGGTAGCGGATCCTCTTGCAAACTCCGGATTTGTCTCCATATATTCAACCAGAATCTGCAGCTGCTGTAAAGCAGACTTTTTTATGCTGAAAAATTATTTTTGTGATTAATAAAGATGCTTTTGCTGTGTAATAATATTATTTATATACTTACCACTTGTTTTCCATTATAAAATATATAAAATAATTTACTTTTTGTTTTTTAATGTACTGCGTTTTATTTTTTTTATGTATCTGTCGACAACCACAACACAAGTGACTGATTTTGACATTTGTACTCGCATGATATTTTATAGGGAGGCGCAAATATGTATGAAAATCATTACGTTATTGTTCGCATTCATTATCGATCGACTTGTCGTGCTGATAATTTTAAGTGAGGCGCAAATCAGCTGTTTGTCGTCAAAAATGCATGCGAGCGATAGCGGTCGACATCGTGAGCCAGGCAGTAACTGTTTTCGACAGAAAATTAAGTGAAAAAAAATTGTATTCGCCCCATTTTTTAGGCTACAAGAGGGCACTGAATTAAAAAATTATGTAATTTTTTGATGTTTTAGAAAATTAACCACAATTTTTTTTTTAAAGGAACCAAAATTTTATATTTTTATATCGTAGTATATTATATAAAATTGGCACTTCCAGAGAAAAGTCTACCACGACGGAAAAAAAATTAAAGTTCACCAACAGGTTTGTTTTTTTGTATTATAAATTAGAAATATTTAAAATTAACTAAATTTAAGATTTCGAAGCTTTCCTTGGTTGTGATGGCGAAATAATGGGATTCTCGTTTTGGTAAGTTAAACTTAATTTCAGAAGCATGTTTCTTTGCTTTTTATACTTCTAGGAGCAATTGCACAGTAACACTTTTATTGCAAAACTATTGCTACAACAACAACTAATCATAGACAAATGAAAAGAAAACCTTTACTAGTATATATCAATTAACGGTAAAATTTAGTATTTCTTAAAATGATATTTCAATATAACGTAACGCCAGGAAAAGAAGCGTTTATTTTCATTATCTCTACGCTGACGATCGCAAGTGCGTGAAATTTTGCATGTTAACAAAGTGTTAATAGCTTATGTGATAATAATAAAAAAATCGTTTATTAAACAAATATTTAATATAATATTAATTTTTAAAAGTGTGTAATAGTGTTGAACGATACAGTTGCTGTTCTTTTAAACTGTGATCACGGTTTAACACATTTCAGCTCTTCTGCCTTAAAAGTATTTATTAGTATTGTTATTTTAATAAATACTAATAAGAAGAGCGACAAGAACAAACAATTAGCAATCAACCCCATACAAATATTGAGAATTGTCGTATAAGAGGCGGAGAGACAGTAAAATTGCAAATACAAAAGATAATTTGACACGATTTTACGATTTTTAATCGACAAACGGTGAAGGTATAAAAAAAATTCAAGTGGTAGCTTTGTTTACTGTAAAGTAAGCATACAATAACATTCACAGTTTGTATGAAAGAACTATATTTCCAAAACCTGTTACTTGATAAATTCAGTCACAGTTGTGGTTATTGATTTTCAATAGCTGTAAAAAAGTATCAGGTTTCGAAAAATCGCTCATCTCTAGTATGTAACGTAACGCCAGATTGTGAGTATTTTTTTTGCATACTCGTAGAACAATGTTTGTTTAAAATTTACTTAAAATTTTGGTTTTGAGTTTTTTCGTTTGTTTTCTTCACTTTCACGCACAAACCACTAAACCGACTTTTAAATTCTTTCGCCAATGGAAAGCTACATTAGCAGCGTCAAACAAAGCCTATTTTTTATATCCGGTTTTTTTTTGTATATAGTACGAAATGGTACGTTTTTTTTTAAATATATTTTTGGGCTGGTTAGGGTAATTTTCTACTCGGGTTGGATTGTTTAACCAGTGTCAAAACCGGTTTTATTCCGTTTTTTAATTTTTTGATCGCCTTTATCAGCGACTAACAATTAACAAAACCTTCATAAATTTTAACTACATTTTCCAAAATAAAATATATAGTTTTCTTACACTTTTGTATATCTTTTTCTTCATTTTTTACAAAAAAAATATCAAGTGGAAATTTAAGTAACGCCACGCCAGATACTAAGGCAAACAGGAGAAAAAAAGGGAAAAAGATTTTTTAATCTAGAAGCTTGGAAAATAAATGTATATCAGTCCAAGTACTAACAAAAAAGTTTTGTCTAAAGGTACTTGCCCCATTCGTAGAGTTAAGCAATTTTGTTAGTCAAGTCAACCCCACTTCTCTTTTTTTTGTTAACGTAACGTCATATTTTGCGTATATCTTGAAATCCTTAGGTTTGATTGTTAACGCTTTTTCAATGAATATAGAGTTATTTAATAACTTCTCAAATGTAAGAAAAACACTTTTTTAAACATGATTTTAAAATTGTTTTCAATCTTTTGTCGTGCAAATGTCGTGTAACGCCAGAAAAGAATCTACCATATCGAGAACTTATATTCAATATACGCCAACTCAAAAAAGCTAACTTTTCAGTAGAGCGAAAAAACTATCTAATTCGCTCATTATTGTACAAATAAAAGGTAAGCCTTCCGTAAGATGGTTTAAATATGCTTAATAATTTATAGAAATGCAAAAAAAAATTAATTTTGCACTGACTTGCGTATTTTTTTGAGATAGCATATTTTATTCGATCAAAAAACAAATATTTTTTTAGAGTTCGGATATTTTGTGGGAAAACAAAAACCCTTCTCGAGATGGTCAGCTTTGGCACCCTCTAACTCAATCTCTATTGAAAGAGGGTCAATACAAATTTTTAATTTCGAAGGCTTATATCATTGGCTATAATCGATCCATACATATTCGATTAACAGTTTATAAGTTATACATATACTACCAATTTATTTTGTCGGAACCCTTATATACTAATATGTTAAAAATGACCATATCTCAAAAACTAGCAATATGATATCAAAATCCTTACATAATTCGTGTTCAGCATGCGAAATGCTGATGCTATGAATAAGATATGAGGTAGATTTATAATAAATTGCTTATATTTTTAAGATTTTGGAAATTTACATGGAAGTTATCATTTGTTTCCACCAAAAAAAATTGTACTTCAAAATAGCAGAATACAAAAAAATTATATAAAACGAGAAAAAAATAATTTTTTTTGATTCAATATTTATTATACAGATGAATATTCCATAGGGGAGCTACTTTCCAATAGTTGAGAATTGCTTTAAAAATCGCATGTAATTGATTTACCGTGAAAAAATTCCTAAGATTTGATTGAATATAAAAAATATGATGATTTGGTATTTTCTGTTTCTGAAGTCTACTGATAATTCGCAAAATAAAATGTATTAAAAAAACTAGTAAATAACAACAAAAGATTATGAGTTATCGTTGAACCTTCATAGTGAACAACGTCATAGCAGAGTTTTTCTTGCATACATATAAAACAAACAAAAAACAATAAAAACAAAAATCATAAAAAAAAATATTCGTAGTACATTCTCGTATTGACTTCGATAAATAAGCTTTATTTGCTTTACTAATATTTTTTTACATAGCAAGAAATAACAACAACAACAAAGAAACCATACAAACAAAGCGAATAATCTATAAAAGTACCTCAAAAACAAAAAATTGTGCAGTGAGTTCTAACGGCAGAAATGTATATTTTACTGTGAGTTCTGAAGCTCTTAATGAAAACAATAAAAATAAAACACCTGATTCTTTTAACAGCGAAGCCACTTTTTCGTCAGCGATCAACTTTGCTTTGTCCAATGCCTACTAGTGATTCGTTAACATTACAATTGGCTAGTACTTCTTCATATAAGTCAGCAATATCATCACATTCTGGCTCGTGTTCATCAATTAACCAAGTTATCACTACCGATAACAGCTCAAAATCCAAGGTCCAAGTCGGAATGGACAGATATATAACTGTGGTAAAGCGTGGGGCGAAGCCCAAATTCTTCTAAAATTTCATCTGCTTAAAAGATATCTAGGGATAACAGCGCATCCTCTACTAATCGTCAAAACCGTCTTAAAATTTTTGAAAGATGACAACGACACCAATATATTTGAGAGAGAAAAATTTAAACGCCCTTATTAAAAATTAATATTGGTCGTTGGTGAGAATTATTTTCACATTGTTCCAATAAAACGTGGTAACATTGAAGAAACGAGAATTCAAATTTATGAAAAAAGGAAAAGATTTCCGCAAAATGGTTACTCAATTTGAAAAAAATAAAACAAGTGTCTACACTTACCAGCTGAAGAGTGCTAAAGGCCTGCAGATCGTATTGAAGGGCATAGATCCTTATGTTGTTCCCGAAGAAAGAAAAGATGCACTCGTCCTCCAGGGATTTAAAGTAAAAAATTTATCTAACATAATAAATAGGGAGAAGAACCCCCAACCTCTATTTCGCGTCTAACTTCATCCAAATGATATAAAATTGAGAAAAATATGAGACCAGTCTAATTTATAGTTTAAAATATCTTATATATCGAAAAATAACAGTTGAAGAAGCATTCAGGACCCGTACAGTGCCATAATTGTCAAGAATATGGCCACTCAAAAACTTAATGCAAATTCGGTTATCTGCGGTGAACTGCACGGTATAAAAAATGTAGTAATTGCGGAGGTAGTCACACCGCTAACTACAGAGGATGTCTTGTATATTCTTTCGTTAAACAGACTATGGCACGAAAACCTTAATTACCTCCAGCTCAATTAGAACACGCTTACACCACCACTTTTCCGCAAATGAGCCAACCAATTACTTCACGTGTATCGTATGCCGATGCTGCTAAGACAATTCTATTTCAACGCAGAAAGTGTCCCCAGCGAGTAATCCAACAAATGCTAACACCAGCTTTAATTTCAGTCGCTTTTAAGCCACTATTGATAATCTGCTGCAAATTATAAACAACTTTACAACAAACATGACTAGCATGATGCAGGAAATGCTGCGAATGCAGAATATACTGCTTCAAGCAATAGTTAACAAGCGATGAACACGTTAAAAATATGTTTCTGGAACGCAAACGCAAATCGCCAACATAAAAATGAAAATGTTGGTCTCTGAGACTCATTTGACTTCGAGAAGTCTTATATTCTTGACAACATTTGTGAAGAATATCTACAAGCAACAAATATCTGCATTGAACATTTTTGTACAAATTTCGTGATATCATCAATTTGCTCCCCTCCAAGATTTTCAATCAGTGAGGTACAATACTAGAATTTCTACAAATCTCTTTCACCTTATTTCGTAAGAGCTGGCGACTCCAATACAAAATATACGTTCTGGGGTTCGCGTCGTTACGTCTAGCGGTCGGGCGTTGCTCAACACAATTTCAAAAATGGGCTTGGACGTCATTTCAAGTAGGGAGCCCACTTAGTGTCCCACGGACATACAAAAAATTCCGGATGTTATAGATTGTAGCATCATGAAAACATGAATATATCTAGGGATTTAATTCATGTTAAAGCTTCTCTAGATCTCTCCTCTGTTCCCTATCCCACGATCGTTACAATCTGAACCCCACTAAGAGTAACCTACCTCACCCACATGTGAAGCTGATCAATCGTGGTAAATGGCTGGGACTCAAGAAATATCTCAGTAGTCATTGTAGGGAACTTCGCCAATATTAACGAAAATGGCTGCTGCACATGCTACTACCTCCCATCCGCAGACAGGTTTTAACAGAATTTATTCTACGGATATTCAACGTCTCGTATGTGAAAAAAGAAGAGCTAGAAGGGAATGGCAACAACACAGATCACATCAGCATAAAATCAGATTTAAGGAGTGCACTAAACGCTCTGAAAAAACTGCATCTTTCAAAATCTATCTGGAAGGTCTTAATGTCACACCAGCATCTAATTACTTCTTGTAGCGCGCTGTGAGAAAAATTAAAACACCCGTTGAGTTTAAACCACCTCTGCGCACTTCTACCGGAGGTTGGGCAAGAAGCGATACTGAAAAAGGTAACATATTTGCTGAGCATTCAAAATCCATATTTACCTCAAATACATGTGCTGGTGCTGCTGATTTACCGAGTGTACTTGTTCTACCCCATCGACCCATACAATTTAAGACGCGTGATGTAAAAAAGCTAATTGCTGCACTAAACCCGAAGAAAGCTCCGGGTATTAATGGAATTAGTAATCAGATGCTGATGAAGTTGCTTCGTATTGCAATTAGAATCCTGTTATTCCTTTTTAATCCCATTTTACTACTGGGAGCTTACCAAAGTCAAAATGATTCCAAAACCGGGTAAAGATCTTACCAAGGCTGAGTCATAAAGGCCAATAAGTTTACTGTCAACAAAATCACAGTTCTTCGAAAAGTTACTCAGAATAAAATTGTCCCCAATTCTAACTGATAATGAGTACATACCGGACCATCAATTAGATTTTAGAAGTCAGAATAGCACCATTGAACAAACTCATAGATTGGTTCAATTTATAAGGAGAACATTTGAAGAAAAGAAGTATTATTCTGCCATGTTTATTCACATTTCTCAGACATTTGATAAAGTGTGGCATGAAGGCCTTATTTTAAAATTGATGACATACCTACCTATAAACATTCTAAATATTTTGGAAAGTTACATTCTTGCCCCTGAAGTTCACTGTTGTAGAAGGAAACTTTATGAGTACGCCCGAAACTATCTCATCTGGTGTACCATAGGGTAGTATACTGGGGTCAGTTTTGTATTTGATTTATACCTGTGATATGCCTGTGAGCAGTAATATCCACACTTCTACTTTTGCCGATGATACAGTCTTCCTTTGTAAGCATGAAAACCCTTACGAGGCATCCCGATAGCTTCATGAACCTATTTTTCAGCTTGAACTATGGTTAAACTTATGGAGAATTAAAGTAAACGAACAAAAGTGTGTTCAGGTAACAATTACCCTACGAAAAGACACCTGTTCCCCCATTAGAATCAATACTCAAATTGTTCCTCAAAATTCACATGCGAAATACTCAGTTACATTGGCTGACTGGTACAAATTCAACACTCAGTCTACATTGTAAGCTTTTAATATACAAGTCGCTTTTGAAGCCAATATGGTGCTACGCAATTCAGCTATGGGGCTCTGCTTCAGCTTCCAATGCAGAGAGAATCCAACATCATACATCAAAAATTCAAATTTACATCGTGATTTAAATATGCCACACGTGAGTGAAGAAATTGCAAAACACGCAGGCAAGTACTTAACAAAACTCGAGTCCCATCGTAATCCCCTTGCAAGTAACATTTTGAATATTACTGGACACATCCCCTTAAAAAAGAGGGACACTACGGCTCTAATACTTAACACTCCAGATGTAACTGCTTGAATATATAAGATTTGAACACTTATTGGTAGTTCATATTTGAACAAACAATAAATAAATATATGTATTACCAAAAAAAAATTATGAAATAAATAAAAATTTTGGCTAGAGTTTGCTAAAAACCGATAAAATGAAAAAACTGCTATTTCGGGTTAGAATATACTTAAACCTACCGGTTTCGGTTTTTTAATTCTGGAGGTGGGGTTCTGGGGGTGGGGCAAAACTGTTTGATTTGTACGCTTCTAGCATAGAAATTCGAAAGCTTTTTCTCTGGCTTATGAATATTTTTTTCATAAATCACATCCATTACTTCAAGATTGATCTTATGAGCCAAACATAGCTACAGTTTTATTCAGTTTTCTAATTAAAATTTGATATTCACTGCAGTTTTATTGTCAGTACAAGCCACAATATCCGTACCCAATGAAATGGAATTCAATTAATTTTTGCCGTAAGGTCTTTAGTTTTTTTTTGGAATAACATGTTCTAAAAATTTTAAACCATTGAAATAGAAATAGTACTAATTCACGCATCTATTGTTAAACTGTATTTTTGATCATTTGATTTTTGATAACTCAGACGTTGTGCCAGAATTTGTCTTCTGCCTTCAAAGACATTTAACTACAATTGATTATCTTATAAATTGAGATTGTGTTATACTTTTAACGGAGAACCCATCAACCTATTGCGGCCTTTGATACAATCGTTTATAATGAATCAGTTTTTACAAATGCGTCCATTCCCAGTTTCATAATATTTATTAACCTTTATATCGATGTATATTGATTGAAAAAAAATGCATTGATTAACATGCGTCCTAAGGAATTGTTTTGAAAAAAAATTTTAATTTTTTATTTTATTTATTTTTTTCAATTTTTTTCAAAAATTTCTTTAGGACGCATGTTCGTCAATAATATGTTCTTTTAATTGTTATAAAAATGAAAAACGCTAAAATCATATACACAAGATGCAAGTGTAGCCCAGAAAGTAAAATTGTTCCACCTGTATCTGTGAATGAAAATTTAGTAGAAGAGAACTCAAAACCTTTAACGAGTAGTACCCCAGAAAGTATAGTTAAACTCTGAAATACATCCGAAAAGGTGAATAAGCTCACATTAATTTGCAGCTCTGGCCATAGCCAGTATACATAAATAGAAATTTTAAAGTGCATTAAGGTAATACATACTATAAAATATTTATGCATCAAAATTTGTAAAAGTAAATTTTATTTCATTATTCATATTGTAAAGGATGGTAATAACAACATCAACGAAGATTTGTGGTTGAATAGAATATTTATTTTAGAAAAAAACAATCAAGATTTACAATATGTAATTATAAACTGAAAATGGGATATCTTTAAGATAAATAGGGTTGTTGTAATTGTTTCATACTCGTACGAAATGCATTGTACAATGGTAGATGGTGCGGTTGTTAATACCTTCTGCAAGCCTGTGTTTCAATTCCAATGCATTTCCAACGAAAATTAATAACTTTAATTTCTCCAAATACGGATACATACTTATAAATACCGTCTCTGAGTAATTCACTACTTAATAACATATTTTGAATGTTTATTATAAATTTCTTGCCGAATTCCTTTTCAAATCTGGGGAATTGGTAAGGATAATAAGAAAATGTATTTTATAAAATAAAGCCAAAATTCAAAAAATTTAATTCTTAATAATAGTGAGACAATTTTAAAATTTTAGTTGAACTATAGTGAATTTTAATCAGAAATAATTTCTTAGTCAGGCTTAAGTTCAGTAATTTCAATTCTTGTTGAATGAAATATTTTTATTAATTAATGTGAGTTTCTAAAGAAGAGAAGAAAAATTAAATTAGACTTTATTAGCTGGGGGAAATACCGATATTTTTCTGTGCAGACACGCACTTCATCAGCACCCAAGTCTATCTACTGGGGTAAAGATTGTTATTAACATCAGCTATTTAACGCAAATTACAAATAAACATAAAATGTTTCAAAGACTTCTTAACAGTGACTAGAAATATATATTTAATTCATTATGGATGGTATCATATGCCAAGTACTGTACACAAAATTTTAATTAATAGAAGTGATGTTATCATACCCACAGTAAGGCCATTAAAAATTTCCTGTAATTATTTATTTTAAAATTAATAATTAAAATCACCCGTCATAATAAAAAGAACATTCTAGGCTGGTTGTCGGAAGAAACGTTAGAAGCCAATCACAAAAATGTGAGAAAGGTGCGGTTGTCGCATGATGAAAACTCCTATCGGATAAACACTCATAAGAAGGGTACGTTTTTCGTGGCACGAGGAATGGTTCAAAATAATTGGCAAGAAACTCTGACATATAAAAATTTCTTTTACGTTGCAAAAAGGGCATTTTATGCCAAAGTGGGCTATAATAGCTTTTTATGTCAATGATTGTAGGAATGGCTAATATGACAAAAATGGCATATGCCACAAAAAACTTTCCCGGCTCATAAGGATTTAATAAGTCATATGCTTCTAACTAGAGGTGTGTACGTGAGCGGTTTTTGACTCACTACACGCAAGCTCACGCAAAATAATATTTTATTCACGCACTTTCACGTACGAATGATTTTGAAAATTTTCACGATCACGCACGCTCACGTATAAAATATTAATCACGTATAATTAATTAAAATATTAATCACGCACGAGGGGTGTACAACTTATCACGATCACGCACGCTTACGAAAAATATATAATTAATTTTGAAAAATAGGTTCTTACACATACATATGTACATACATTCGTATATATGTATGCATTATGCTTGCAGGCTAATTCTACCTATATTTTTTTTTTTATAAAGAGAAGTAACACTCAGGCAATGAATGCCTACTACTATTACTAGGTGTTACCTTCCTTAGGAAAGGGATAGTGATGGAGAAGACAGGTGGTGAAGAAAGAGATAGAGGAAAGCTTCATTCTTTTACAACTCTGCTTTTTGCACGTTTTTTTAATAATGCACTGTTGCAGCGCCTCTGGTGTTGAATGAGGCGTATTAAATTTTTGAAGCTGTGATTAGTAGCCATTTTATTGGTTATTTTACTTCGCCGATGATTCTGCTACACAACGAAGGAGGGCGCTCTGATGTTACATTAGGATTAGTATCTTGAAGTCGATATAATTCAGTGACCAATGACTATGCCTTCATCACATGAACTTTCCTACAACAACTGATACAAAGGGACACTAATGTACATCAGATAAATGCGTGGTGTTGTTATATGATAACTCTCTGATACCGGGCTCGAACCCAGAATCTTCATTTTCGTAGTCAACGTGCACTACTTCAGCCAACGCCACCCTCATATATATACGTATATATCTATATATGTATTATATAAAAGTTTTGATTTTAAATTGCTTTCATGTAAATACTATAAAACAATACAAAAATTAAAGGTAAAACATAAAAATTAATTTCATACATACATACGTGTATAATATATGAATCTATGGACAAGGTGGATATCTACCTCTATATAAAATATGAAGCAGAATGTCAACAAAACTAAAAAACACTTTTTGCAAATGGATTTCGACATCTATTGCACACCATAAGGCCAATTTAATTCGCCTCTGCTACGGCCTCATGAAATAATATCGCTTTAATTTCATGTTTCAGTAAGTGTTGCTATGGTCAAAAAACGCTTAGAACTTTTACACTAAAAAAAATACTTTGGAAAATCAACAGTACACGTTGGTCTAAGTTTTAACATAGCAAAAACTAATTTTATTGCAAAATATACAAATCGAAAAGTATTCGATTCAGCCGGTTTTTAAATTGTAAAAAAATCGGACTCGACTCCGCTTTACTGGAAATAACCAAAACCCAATTTTTTTTTCAGTTATTCAGTTCGGATTACTGAAATTTTTTACAGTTCAGCGTACTGCTTAAAATCCTAGTTTCCTAGTTTAAATAAATAAATTTTTATAAACAATAAAACGAATATTTCCTATTTTTCCTAGTTTAAATAAATAAATAAATGTATACCTTTGTTTTAGACATTTTATTTATTTGGTTTTTAATCAGTTTTGTCTTAAACTTTATTCCAAATAGGACAAACAGAAACTACGTCTGTTTCTGTTCGCAATTAATACCCACCATACACATGCATATGTGCACATTTTGTTGTTGAAATTTTTCACGAATTCCTCGAATATGTCTAGCCACTTGCATTGACAATATAATAGAAAAATACAATAAAGTACGTAAGAGCGAAAAGGACAAATACATTTTGCCATTTAATTTTTTAACGGACAAAACATGCACAATTTTTTTAGCCTTAAGTCATGCAATCGATTTATAATAAACAAATTTGTCATTGTTTGTTTTTTCACTAAAGCGAAGTAAGTTTCATACAAAACTTAGTTGTAGGATTGCTTTTAGTTTCCAGTAATACGATATTTTCATTAAAGCGAAGTGAATAAGACTAGCTGCGTTTAAAATCAGTGCGGGGATTTGTATCGCTTTCAAAATCCGATTTTTTTCAGTAAAGCGTGTTGCGCTAAAGCGGACTCATTGTGAAAAAACCGGGTTTAAACCCGGTTTAAAAGCCGATCACCCTAATTTGTATGTATGTACATAGATCAGAGCTAGCCACCGAGAGAAACACGAGAGTAATGTATTCGCGTATGTGTATTCATTTGTATAAGAAGCCGATTGATGTTCGGTACTCTGGTGCTACTTTGGGCAGCTCAGACATAGATTTTAGTATCTATTATTGGAAAATTTAAAATTTTCAATAGTTATATACCCCCGCAGGAGTGTTATCTCCTGAGAGCGTGAGAATTCGTGCGTGATTCTTAAAAAAAAACTCACTCTGGCAGCACAGATAATTATACGTACGTCGCCAAATAGAAAACGGTACTTTTTAAAATTAAGTATATTTAGGACCAGTCCCACGATGTCACCAACGTTCGACTCGTCGCACAGTTACATTGCAAACAACAACAAAATTTTATAATTTGTCTTTGTTTTGAATGTAAGTGTATGACGAGTCGAACGTTGGTGACATCGTGGGACAGGCCCTTAAAGAAAAAATAATATACTGAAAGTGTTAAAAGATTAAGACTAAAGTAATTTTAGAAAAAATTTTACTTTTTTGTTAAAATGGGTAAGAAAACAAAGGACATTTCTATCGAAATGCGTGAGCACATTTTAAAATTGAGAAAAGATAGATAGGAATTCCTTGAGTTCAATTGCTAAAATTGTTGGACGTGCAAAGTCTACAGTGCAGACTGTAATAAAAAATTTTTCTGAGTCTCAGTCTCTAGCCAGCAAGCCAAAAACTGGACGTCCACCCAAAATTTCGTCACGAGTTGAGCGATTTATAAAGAGTGTTGTTAGCAAAAATCCTAAAATAACAGCCGTGGACATACGAAACACTTTGGAAAATTACCATAATATTAATGTTCACGCAGAAACAGTGCGAAGTGTTTTGCGAAAAAGCGGGTTCCATAGCCGCGTATCAAGAAAAATCCATTGATAAGCGAAATAAACCGAAAAAAGCGTCTGCAAGTGTTTTGGGTCTAAGTGGCGCCTGGTATTTCCAGCAGGACAACGACCAAAAGCACCCTTCGCATGTTGTCAAAGAATGGCTGCTTTATAACGTCCCGAAACAACTCCACTCGCCACCCCAATCACCAGACCTGAACCCCATAGAGCATTTATGGAATGAATTGGAACGTCGCATTCGAACAAAAACGTACATAAACAAACAAAAACTTAAAGATGGCTTGGAGTATGAATGGAATCAAATAACGTCTGAGACAACATAGAAAATGGTATTTTCAATGAGCAATCGAGGACAGTAATTGAGGCAAAAGGAGGTCCAACTAAATACTAAAAAATAATATATACCTCAAATTATTTTTCTACAGGAATCTTTTTTTAGAGTACGTATAATTTCTGTGCTATGAAGTAGGCTTTTATATTTTTTTATATGTATAATTGAAGTTTTTAATTTTAAATTTAAATACTGATTTATTTAAATACTGGTTTATTTACCAATTAATATGGTTAAAAAAATTTAAGTTTTACAGTTTTATTTTGAAATATATAGCAAATTCAAAAATTTTTACTTTTTGAAACACGGTAGGCGGTAGGCGTTTCCATGGTCGGATTTTTTTCAAAAGTTAAATTTTTCTTAACTAAGGTAAATGTAAATACCGTACCAAATTTGAGAAGCCTAGGTTAACTCCTTATATTTTTGTCCCATCGTTATATGGGAACAAAGCACTGTGCGGCGTTTGCTTGCTCATTTTCGCAACACACGGTCACTTTCTTTGGATATAATAGTTTTCCAAGTACTTTTTGTGGATTTTGTCAGCCCTATATGCGACAATTTTGTTTGTTTACATAACCGCCTAATTGAAAATGGGCCTCATCACTAAAGATGATTTTGACGAAAAAGCGTTGTTTTCGTTCATTTTTTCAAACAGCCAATTCACAAACGAAAATTCTTTGTTCAAGAGTGTAGCGTTCCATGGTTAAAATTTCCCAACTTTTCAATAAATAAACGTCAAAGGATGACAGCTCAATTCTTGACATATACATTCATACAAACATATATACCTAAAAATTTCATTTAATTTTGAAACAAAACAATGCTCGTATATATAAATATATACATATATACATATGGATTTTGGTTTTATATTTTCAATCACAGAATTAACCTTCATATGTTTAATTAAACTCTATCGTTTTAATGGAACATCAGCATGCATATGATTAATCTCAATGGCCTGTAATCATCTGTAAATGTTTGTTTTAATTACTTTACCACCCATCTGGAAGCGTAACTTCAGTCATAAAGAACAATTCAGTACCACAAACAATGGCAACGAAATATGCATTCAACCCTTTGCGAAAAATGTCACATTCATTTCAGGATAATAAAAAGCAATTTGGTGATGAAAATTACCATTGACTTGTACATATAATAAATGTCGTTCCCCGTTTTGTTTTCAAGCAACACGAAAATTAATTTCTTAAACACTTTTTTACTTTAGTATAAAAAAAAATATACAAACAAAATTGTATTTCAAAAATTTCGCGAACTGCAATCATTGTCAGAATTTTTTTCTACATAGACACACACCCCCACTTCTTTATCATCCCTCATAGAGTACGTTGCAGATATGGGAAATATAGAATAAAAATTCCACTAAATTTCGACTATGAAAGGGATGAGTTTGTTTGTTCCAATATTATTATTGGATCTTATTAATTCATTTTTACCAAGTTTTTATTAACTTGCACTATATCTTGTCTGTGTTGTGTATTTTTTTTTATCAAATTATAGAAAAAGCCAGGGAAAATGCGATTGAAATTTAACATTATTTTTTATATAAAGAAATGTTTAAAACAAGTTTATTTTCAGTGTATTGATTTAAAAATAAGTAACAGCCAAGTCAAAATTCGATCGTTAAGCAATGCGTTGGCAGCAGAGTTCTTATTTTTAGTACATTCAAAGCACATTTTATCGAATTTCAGGTTAAAAACGTTTTTAAACCTTGTGTAAAACAGCAAATTTTAAAATTGACTGCACCTATGTTTAAACCAATTTTAAAATGACATTTGTCATTTTGCTTCGTGCTTATTTACATTTGTGTAATATAGTGGTCATAATACAAGAACAATAAAAATAAACAAAATAGAGCCAAAAAAGTTATTCACCGCAATCGTGAATAACAAGTGGAATTTTTGTTCACGTGAAATTTGTATTCCACCCGAACAGAAAATAGGTATCGGCAATTCCACGTGAAAATTATTTTCCATAACTTGAAGAGTTGTTCAAAATGAAGTATGTATGTTATCAGTGCATTTTGAATGGACATATTTACATTTGTAAATAAAAAGAAAATTGAGTTAAAAGTTGAAGATTTACAATAATATTAAAACTATAAAAATATAAAATGTTTCGAATCGGTGCAATACTTTTGCTGCAAGAGGAGTCAAATAAAGACATACGAGTTGTTCGTAGAGACCTGCGTGACGCATCTAACCCCTTGGTAATTCCATTAAAAAAGTATTTTCCTTACTTTAATTGTTTATTAGATTCATCCAGCATTACAGAGTTAACAAAGCTGCTTTTATGTACATTTTGGATGTGCTCACTACCGCTCTGCCGTCTACACAAAAATCATTTGGAGTTCCACAAATTATCAAGCTAAGTGCTTGTTTACCTTTTTTTGCTGAGGGCGGATATCAGAGGGAGTAAGCAGGGATTATGAGGTAGGAACAGCGCAATCTATACACCTTTCGCGAGATGCTTTCGAAAGTGTTAGATGTTTTGGAGCAAGACCTTTGTAGCCGTTGGATCTGTTATCCAACTGAAGAAGAGAAAAGAGCCACATCGTAGGAATTCTACCGCAAATTCGGTATACCAGGAGTTGGAGGATGTATTGATGGAACTCACATCAATATTTGTATTATAATAGAAAAGGAAATTACAGCTTAAACACAACACTTGTAAGTTTTTCCCTTCAAATACTCGTATATTTAGATATGAAAAAAGTCTATTTTTAATTGTGCATATCTCATTTTCAAGATATGTGACAGTAAAATGAGTATAATGTTTGTTAATGCCAGACATCCTTGAGCCTGCCACGACTCATTTGTATGGAGTACGAGTTCGTATAGAGGTGTAATGGAGCAAAATTATTTGCAAGGAGGAATCCAAGGGTGGCTATTAGGTGAGTAAGCAACTGCTCAAATACACTTACACTATGCATAAAAAGTTCCCATACAAACTTCGCCCTTCGAAATTCATATGTAAAAGGTATAAAAATTTTTCTTTGCAGGGGATGCCGGATATCCTTTAGACTTTGGTTGCTAACGCCATATAGATCACCTTCATCTGGATCTATTGAACAGAAGTTTAATGACGTGCATTCGAAATGTAGGAAGTTTGTAGAAAGAACGAACCGTGTTTTAAAAGGCAGATGGAGGTGCATGCTGGATGCTAGAGAGCTACATTATGAACCCAAAAAAGGTATTAAAATTATAAATGATTGTGTCGCATTGCACAATATATGTATAGCATATAAATGCGAGTATAGTAGCGATGTCGCTGACTTGGAAGGCATTGAACCCCTAAATTTGGAAAGTACACATTCGTCATATCGTGACCGCTACTTGAGCAATGCTCAATGTATATGAAATGAAATTGCAAACTCGTTGTAAAAATTTTTGTTTTTTATTTTAATTATAAATAAATTCGGTTTACAATACTCAGTTAAATTTTTCATTTATATAAAGGCACTTTGTTGAGATCTATGTAAGTATGTAAGTACGTATATACATTTGTTTTGTTTATTGAATATTTTTTCTATTATTTTGGTAGTAAGTGTGCTTACTTTTATAAAACGTACATTCGTATGCATTGCTTTATTTTCTGTAATATTTTTCTGCATGCTTTCGAGAGCTAAATTTTTCTACAAAGTGTTCAATTTTACATTTACTTCTTCTTTGTAACATACACATTTTGCATACAAATTTAATTCAAATTAAATTTGTTTTTTTCTAGTAATTGAAGTTTTCTTTCTTCAATTTCTAATAATCTTATTGTTTTTCTCTATTTTATTATTAACTTCTTTCAACAGAAGCTTCTCGAACACCGCATTATGATGCTTCAGCATTTTCAATTTTTTAGTCTGGAGTTCATTACCTTTTTCCAATGACCGGTATACTCTTCTCATTATCACCTGCATTTCATTATTGTGACAGTTTATTAAATATGTTACTTCTACAATTTTGGCATACAGATTTTTTTGAGTTTTTACCCCCCGTGCAATGAGATCAGCTGTATTTAGTTTGTCCGATTGATCTACTCTTTTTCGTTTACAAGAATATACTTTATTTGCACTTTGTTCTTTGCTTAAGGTGTCGTCTCGTGGTGGCGGTGTTATTTGTTTCGAGCAGATAGGTGCTTCATTATTTACGTCGTCAAGAGAGATCATTTTATCTGCCGATTGCGCATATTATTTGTCATTACCATGAACAGACGCTGGCAATCCAAAACTTAGGGAGTTTTTCAAACCCTCCACCGACTCTCTCATTCCAACAAGGTCATAGATGCACTTTTCAGTTGTAGATAAAAATTTGGTTAGGTTTGGCCCTCCTCCTGTTCCTCTTTGGTCTTTCATATTCGTCGCAGCTTTAGCACGAACATACCGCTTTTGATCTGACCACACCTATTACATTTAAATCACAATTATTAAAATAATAACCGATACCCTCAGCAATACATCACCTTTTTCCATTCGGTAACATTTTTAATAGGAGGCCCAACACTCTTAGCTCTTCTGC
Source organism: Nowickia ferox (assembly GCA_936439885.1). Lineage (NCBI taxonomy): Eukaryota > Metazoa > Arthropoda > Insecta > Diptera > Tachinidae > Nowickia > Nowickia ferox. The sequence continues at coordinate 61,375,431 of OW387026.1, forward strand.
CAAACATTTCCAAAAGTCTGCCACCACATCCTTAGAAATCTTAACAAATCCACATGCAATGGATCTGTTACCTTGCATCTTATTAAGAAGATTGTCACTTTGAACTTTAGTTACAGATTTTGCCCTAAAATTACTTTTTATAAAACTTAAGTTTCTAATTAAACCAAAAATACTTACATGATGTATGCATTCCACCAGAAAAATCAAAGTGAACAAAACAATGAAAAAATTCCAAATATGACGAATTTTGTTTCAAGTGAATTTTTTTCGGGGAAAATTATTCACGGAATGGAAATGGAATGTGAAAAAATTCCACGTGGAAAATTATTCACAATAGAGTGATTAAAATTTTAAAAAAAACAATGGATACGCTGTATTTAATAAAATATGATTTGGAAACACTAACAACTGGGGGAAGCAATGTATTTCTTATTAGATAACAAAAGCTTCGAAAAATGCTTCTGAAAAGCACTAACGTACGTCAGGCTCTCACAAAAATTATACATTATTACTTCTGTGAAGCACTTTAGTAAGGCAAAAAAAATTCATGACTTTTTGGAAGCTAAATGTATTGCTTCTAGCTGGCTCATCTCGAACAAAAAAGAAATGCCTTATTCATGCGCAACAGTAAGTGATTCTGTAAGATTGTCTCCCTTACAAAAACGCTTCTGGTAAGCAGTAATTTTTGCTGGGTATATACATATGTATGTATGTATATGTCAGTGTTATTTAGAAACAAATTTTATTGCATTTTTTATAGAAACTATTGCCGAAGTTTCATATGGAATCCAAAAGAAAATTTAAAAAGAACAATCATTGTTGTCAGATATGGCGATATCTCGCCAAACGTGGCGACAGAAATTTGTTTGAATTGAAAAATTTAATCTAAGTTTAACATCTAAGAAATTTATTATTTGACATATTGTCATAAGTTTATTTTAATTAAGTACACATTTAAGTAAACGTAATTCAGTTTTATCACAAGACTTAAATAATAGTTTTGATCTTGGTGTTCAAGTTCAATTTATGCTATTTAGATTGACCTTTTAATAATAAGTTCTTTTTAAGTATTTTTTATACGCCAGTATTGAAATGTTAATGTTAACACTTCTCTTAATTTTTTTAAAAATAAAATTTTTATGTTTTACAATGAACAAAGGCGTGAAATAAAAAAAAGGATAAAAAGTCCGCATCTTTTGAACTAGAGAGCCGCTTTCGATTACACCAACTGTTTTGGAAGGAACAAGTGATGAACTTTTGAGAAAGTATATTTTGAGGTACCCTGTTGAAAGACCGGAGAGCTCAAAAGAGCGTCAAAGTGGGAAACTGCGGGTGTTGAAATTATTTCGGAGCTTGTAACTTTTGTAAATATAACAAAAATAAAACATGCTTAGAGCACCATCTTCAGTTTCCAAGTTATTTGACTTGAAATTTTTTTTTAATTTTTGGCCATGACTTTTTTTAATTGTTAGTACATAACTTTTTTATTAATTGACAAAAATCATTTGGTTTTGTTGTTGTTAAAAGACAACTTCATTACAATTCATATGAAAAAAAAATCATTTTGATACCTCAAAAATTGTAGCAAGGAATAATTTTGAAATTTGGATTTTTAAAAATTATGCAAAAATTTTGTATGTTTTGTGCAAAAAGTATTCTTAATTTTTTTTTAATATTTTAAAAAATTATTAAGTATTTGATAAAAACTTTGATTGTTTCTGAGAGAAGAGGTATTAAGAAAGACTGTAAAATAAATTTTAGAGATTTTTGATTGGTGGAAAATTAAATTTTTTTTTCAAAAAAAATAATATTCTTAATAATCTTTCTTGTAAATTTGTTGATCTTTTATTATAAACAAACTAGTTTTAAGGCAGGAGAGGAGATTTTCTAAAAAATTTCAAATTTTTCTAACACAATTTTTCCCAATAACAAAAAAATTTTTTATAAAATTATATATTTTTGAAACATTTTAATTTAATTCAATAGTATACATTTAGCTCTACAAACTGAAAAAAATTATTCTCATACCTTCAATACTTTTTGAAATTTTTAAAAACGAATTTTGATTATAAAATTAAAATACTTTCTACCTTTTTTCTTTTTGCCTAAATTATTGATGTCATTTTCTTTACTTAAAATGTTTCTTAAAATTTTTTATGTATTTACAAAAGAAGACGCAATTGTCTATTGAACGGTATATAATATGTATGCAATTATGTCAGTCTTAAAATGTATACATAAGTATAACACCTTAGGTGAAAATGTATAAGTTTTTTCTGCTATTCAAACAAACGAAAATTTTTTATGACCTCTGGTTATGGTTTATCGGCAAACACTGATTGAAATTTAAAATTTTTTGTACTATATGAAAAAGAGATAAGTGTAGGCAATACTTCTTCTTTCCAAAACTGTTGGTTTCATCGAAATCGGTTCACTATTTCAAAAGTTACGGACCTTATAACGCTTTTTTTCATTTCAAGGCACTGTGCAATGTTTTACAGAATTTAAAATTTAACAATATTTGGAATGTAAGTACAAAATTAAAATATAATTTTTGTAGCTCAAATTTAATGTTTTATTATATTGGCGAAATTTAGCGATATTCGACAAGTCATTTGGCGAGGTGGGTGAAAATAAATCTGACAACACTGTGTACAATATATATCTACACATCCTGCTGTTAACCTAACGCTCAATGCTCTAATATATGTAGGTTTGGCGTTCAGCCTTTACTAAAACTTATGTGTTGCTTGGGCAGGTAGGCTGGGTGCATAGCACCCAGCGCTATATACGTGACAAATATATCGTTTTAAAAGCGAAATTACCCCACAAGAAGTTTCTATCTTCTTTATAACCATTGACAGTTCAGTTTCAGTTGACAGGTTTTGCTTAGATGTCAAAATTAGACGAAATGTCAAGAATGCGTACTATAAATTACAGCTCTTCCTGTTATTCTTCCTACATTTATTTTACTTCAATAATATATATAATATAACATTTTCTTTCCTTTTACTAATTTTGCAAACACTTTAAGTTTGTAAAAAATTATTATCTAACAATTCGTCTTGTTTATCTCTTAAGATAAGCAATCACGTCGGCAGAATTTCGGCCCAAAAATTTTCTAGTGAAGACTTAACGTACAATGTTAACATAAAATTAAATTGTTCATATTGTTCGGCAATATGTTAAGCCATTAAATATTTTTTTTACATGCTTATATTTATTTATTGTATCTTTTAAAAATTAACTAACAATAAGTATTCAAATCTTAAATCTAGATATAATAATAAGACTCAACCAGTGTCAGGCATAAACTTAGTGATAGTAATCAATAATACATAAATGTCGTATTAAAGGCCATGATTCACTATCCTACACAATCGCGCGATCTACGAAAAAATACAACCCTGATCTGATGAATTGTTTTTGTCTTTTGAAAATTTTCATAGACTCCATCATACCAGGGCTGTATTTTCTCAAAAATCGCACGATCGTGTAGGCTAGTGTATCACGGCCTTAAGCACAAAAATATTTTCAAGCAGTTTCATCTTGAGTGTTGAGTATTAGAGCCATAGTGTCCCTCTTTTTTAAGCGGATGTGTCCAGTAAAATTCATAATGTTACGAGCAAGGGGATTAGGATGGGACTCGAGTTTTCTTAAGTATATGCAATTTTTTAGTCACTAGTGGCATATTTAAATCTGGATGTAAATTTGAATTTTTGATGTACCATGGAGCCGATGTTATTAGCATTTAAATCTTGTTTTACCTTCGATGGATTCCCTCAACATTGGAAGCTGGAGCAGTGCCCCATAGCTGAATTCCGTAGCACCATATTGGTTTCAAAAGCGCCTTGTATATTAAAAGTTTACAACCTGGACTGAGTGTGGAATTTCTACCACTCAGCCAAAGTACCTCAGTTAATTTTGGCTTTATTTGTGTTAGCTTAGAGTCAATGTGGTGTTTCCATGTAAGATGTGAATCATCGTGTATACCAAGATATTTCACATGTGAATTATGAGGAACAACTTCTGTTCGTTTACTTTTATTCTCCGAAAGTTTAGCCATAGTTCCAGCTGGGTTATATGTACCTGGAGATATCGGTATGCCTCGTGAGGGTTTTCGTACATACTAAGGAAGGCTGTATCATCGGCAAATGTAGAGGCGTGGATATTACTGCTCACAGGTATAACTCAAATACAAAACTGGACCCAGGATACTCCCCTCCCAGTAAAAAATTTTCATGTTTTTTGCAGCAATAGGGCAATAAAGCGCATCATAATTCGCTTTAAAATATGAGCTGCCTAGAAGCAGTGAACATATATGAAGCAAACTAAAGAAAATAAGGTGATTTAACAGCGCCACAACAATGCAGGTTTTAAAGCCAGAAATGTTCCTAATGTAATCATAAAAAGGGCTTTTTTTATAAGTAAGTACGTTTATATTATTAATCCTTTAAAGAGCGCTTGACATAACTGCTATATTTGCATGTTTTATTAGATTCTAAAAAACCGCTTTTGTTAGCAAAAAACCGGGAACTCGCCATACAAAAATCGGCAGCGATATCAGCAGGTTTGTCAGCTCTACTTTTACTCTCTCATAGTAAAAACCTGCTTTATTTGAAGCTGGGCTGTTACACACCGGATGAGAAAGTTTGGGACATGCTCTTAAAGTCTCCTTCCACAACAGTGAACTTCCGCGCAAGAATGTAACTTTGCAAAAGATTTAGAATCTTTATTGGTAGATATGATTTCAATTCTAAAATTAGGCCTTTATGCCACACTTTATCAAATGCCTGAGAAACGTCAATAAACAGGGTACAACAATACTTCTTTTCTTTAAATGTTCTTCTTATAAATTGAACCAATCTATGCGTCTGTTCAATGGTGCTATGCTGACTTCTAAAACCAAATTGATGGTCCAGGATACACCCACTACGGATCTTAAATGCTTTGCAAACAAGTTCCTTATTCAGTATCACTTCTTGCCCAACCTCCGGGAGAAGTGCGCATAGGTGGCTTAAGCTCAGCGGGAGTTTTTAGCTTTCTCTCAGGGCACCACAAGAAGTAATTAAATGCTGGTGTGACATCGAGATTTTCCAAATAGTTTTTAGGAAATGCATTTTTTTTCCGATGCAAGCAACTCTTGGAGTCATTAAGTGCACTCTTTAAATCTGATTTTATGTTGCGGTCATCTGTGCTGTTGTTATTCCCTTCTCGATATTATTTTTTCACATCTGGAAAAATATATTCTGTTCAACCCAGTCTGCGAATGCGAGGTAGTGTCATGTTCAGCAGCCTGCTTAATATTTTCGTTAATATTTGCAATGATAGATTCAATATCAACGCGTGTTCTTAGCGTTATCTTTTCCGTGCAATGACTACCAAGATATTTTTTTAATCCCAGAGAATTAACACGATTGATCATCTTCACATTTGGGTGAGGTAAAACAATTCTTAGTGGGTTAAAGATTGTAACGATAGTGGGAAAGTGATCGGAGAAGAGATCTAGAAAAGCTTCAACATGAACTAAACCCCTAGATATAATCATGTTTTCATGCCGCCAAAAACTATAACATCTGGAATTTTTTGTATGTCCGTAGGCCAGTAAGTGGGCTCCCTACTCGAAATGACGTCCAACCCCATTTTGAAATTGTATTGAACAACTCTCTTCTTCTAGGTGTAATAAGGCGCGAACCGCAGAACGTATGTTTTGCATTGTAGTCTCCAGCTGCTACGAAACAACGTGTTGATCCTAAGTGAGTAAGAATCTTGATGATATAACGAAATTTGTACAAAAATTTCCAACACAAATATTAGTTGCTTGTAGATCTTCTGAACAAATGTTATCAAGAATATAGTGCTTGAGTCTTCACTTTATTAGAATTGCTGATCCACCGCATGCCCTTCCTTTCGGGTCCTTTGTATCATATAAGGTGTAACCATTAATTTTGAAAAGGCTTCTCAAAGTCAAATGGGTCTCAGAAACCAACATTATATCAATATTTTTTCCGTAAGGAAGTGCTCGAGTTCATTTTTGTGTTGGCGAATGCCGTTTGCGTTCCAGAAACATATTTTTAACATGTTCATGGCTTGTTAATTGTTGCAGAGTATTCTGCATTCGCAGTATTTCTTGCATCATGTTAGTCATATTTGTAGTAAAGTTGTTTATAGTTTGCAACAGATTATCAATAGTGGCTTCAATGCGACTGAAATTAAAGCTTGTGTTAGCATTTGTTGAATTACTTGGTGGGGACACTTTCTATGTGGGAATGAAATTTGTCTTAACAGCATCGGCATACGATACATGTGAAGTACTTGGTTGGTTCATTGGAGGAAAATTGGCGGAGAAAGCGTTTGCTGATTGAGCTGGTGCGAGTGTATTGAAAGGAAAAATTCGATCACAAAAAATGTCTCTAAGCGCGTATTTAGCGCGATTTAACTATGCCAAACACGCTTTTTTTCGTCTAAGCGCGTTTTGAATAAAGTAATCATCATTTTAGTTCAATATATTTTTTTTTTTACTTTTTTTGCATAAATTTAAAAATTTCCGCAATTTTCTAGTATTCCAAAAACAAATATTTTAAAATTTTACAACTAAAAATATGTACTCGTACTCGTGACCAAAAAAAATTATATATATAACTTATTAATAACCTAACCAGACATCCCGCTTTTTTCATATATCGATGCCGCATCGAATTTTTGTGTGTTGGGATATGGCTTTTCTTAAATTGTACCATAAAAATGGTAAAATAGTACCAAACTAACATCAATTGTACCAAAATGTACACCTGCTAACTAAGCATACACAGTAAGAATTCATAACAATTTCATTTATTGAAAATAAAAACATAAAGAAATCAACTAATACTATCGATGTAAGTATATATAAGTATACATATGTAAGTATACATACAAAACATGTGAATAATATGAGCATAATCTACCAATGCTGCAAATGTTGGTACTTATGATCAGTGATCAGAGCAACTATGTTAGGACAAATTATTATTACTGCATGGCAAAGTACATTTTTTGGTACATTTGGTACAATTGTACCACAAATTCCAAACCGTGGTATATACATTTTGAGATAAAAGGAACAATATTTTATATTAGATGTGCCACGTTACGGTTTCAATCTTCACTATGTTGTAGAATACAATTTTATCGCGGGCTTTGAGCGAGGCGACCGAATCAAGAAATTCCGTAACGAAAAAAAACCTAAGGCTATTTTTATTTGAATCGCCCAGTGTATGTTAACCCCTAAAGTATGCTATTGATTTCATTAACATACAGTATTGCTAGAACAGATTTTTACATGTAGGAAAACACAATGTGGCGTACTTAAGAGCAATCGTGGTTAACAAAAAATAATATACACAAACAAACAGACAATTCGTAGGTGTTTAAGCTATTATTTTCCAGATATTTAGAGGATATCAAGTCTCAAGCCTATGTTTTTTATTTCAGTTACCATAAACCTATAGTTTCAATGATAAAAATTCCTGAATAACCTACATGTATTGTAAGATAATAAAAATATTTTAAACGGTATTAACTTCTCATTTATTCAATAAAAGATAAAAATTTGTTTTCTTATTGGTCGTCACGCTCTAAAAGTGTAACTTGAATTAATATCAAAGAAAAAACTTGAATTAAAATCTAAGAAAAAAAAATACTGCATAAATAAAAAATAAATAAATAATTATAATTGCATAAGTTTTAAAAAATGCCAAGCAATAGCTTTTCCGCGGCAGTCCCCGAGTGCCACACTTTTTTTTATTATTACCACAAATAGTCATAAATTGTTTCAAAATTCTCATTAGTTCGCATTAGTTTCGATGATATTTATTTGAGTAAACATTTTCTCTATTTGAGAGGAACTACACTAACTTGCCGAATTCTGATTATTTTTTATCATAGGCAGAATCAACGGAATTTCAAGTTTGTGTTTGTAGCAGATACCAAACTTTTAAAAAATTAAATTAAATAAAAATGTGATTTTTTTTTGTTACATTTAAGAAGTGATTAAATAGGTAAGGATTTCAAGATATATGCAAAATATGACCTGGCGTTACGTTACAAAAAACAGACTCAGGTAAAATGCTCATATTGGCGTTACTTCTTATTAAAAAATTTAGATTTTGGCTTCCAAGATATCTTGAAATAAATGTTGCTTCTATGTGAGAAGCGCCTTGCCAACTGTAAGTATTAAACAATTAAGATCGGTGCATGGCAAACAAAAGTTTGCACTTTGTGAGAGGCACCACGCATAATGTTTCAATACTGAAGTTGTTTTCAGAGACAATCCACATTGTCAACAGAGTTATCTCTACAAAATTTCAACGTTTTCAAGATATCTCAAAGTAAATATATTTTCTTTTCGCTAGTTACACAAAAGTTCACGTTTCTTGCTGCATTAAATGCAAACATATTAAAAAAAAGGGTGCCAAACGCACTTGTTTTATTCCGAATTTTTCTTTTTTCTATGTATGGAGATACTCAATCACTTGTCAGCTCCTTAGTACTACTTTTTTAACTACTACGAATATTAAAACCAAATAAGACATCGCTCCAGCCATTCTCCGACTTAAGATAAATTAAAAAAGGAGGCATGGTAAATTTTTCTTTCCGTAAAAACCTAGCGACATTTTGTAGTCAAATATTTTTGTTTATAAATATTTTTGTCTATTTAAAAGCGTTTCTTTTGAGTTGAAAAATGTGTTTCGTAAGTAAACACGAAACTGTATTTGTGCATGTTACACATCCCGCTTTCTCAAACATATTTATCTTTAAATTGCGCTTTTTGGCGGTATTTTCTTCAAAATCCAGCTTTTTAATCAATGATGTCCCGCTTTTTTGAAAAACCATCTGGTCACGTTACTTATTAAGCATCTATTATAGCTGAAGTACAAAAAGCATTTGAATCACAAAACTATTCGACAATTTATATAAGTTGTTACAAGGTTTGACAAATAAAATAAAATATTAGCGTCTGGAAAAGTCCTACTTTTTAATGACATATTTCCGCCTTTAAATTGCTCCACAAATGGTATTTATCAAAAACTAGGGATATAACGAATACCAGTTTAGCGAATGGGAATGCGAAAGCAAATAATACATTGTAATTTTTGCGAAAGCGAATGCAAATGCAAAATTACAATACGTTAAAAAATCACATGAAAATAGATTTTTATAAGAACATGAAGTTGTATTACATACATTAGATGTACTACATATAGCACTTTATTTAAATTGAGTCTTGAATTTAGCAAAAATTTATTAATTTATTAAAAATACAAATTCTTAAAACAGAAAGACATATGAAATTATATTAAAAGAAGTATAGATGATAATTAAAAATAAATTTATAAAATGTTAGGCAATCAACCCATTCGTACTTTCGCCCTAAAGAATGGTACTCTGTTCAACATTTCATGCGAAATAATGTCAAAATACATATTAAGAAAAATTTAAGTGAATTGTTTATCAAAAACTTGTTTTTAGACGTAGAGTTATTAAGATGTATTTAAAATATCGCTGGAGTTGCGTTAAAAGGGCCAAAATAATATAGCACAGCTTTAAGCAAGAGTTCAAAATCATTATTTTATGAACAAATAAGAGATTTTATTTTTATTTGATGTGCAATCAGTCGAACTTTAAATGATTTTGGGCTCTCAGTTGACGGAAAACTAATTTTTAGTTAATTTTTGCACTTTAAACCTTTTTTAATAAAAATAAACGACAAAAATATAAGTTTAACAAATGTTTCAACATTTGAAATGAAATGTGCCTTTATGTAGGCAAATATTCCCAAATCTGTATATATACTCGTACATATATGTATATACTTATGCAGGTACAATTTAATGTAAACATGTTAGGTAAAAAGATACAATATTCTATGTAAAATGGTGCGAGATTGACCCGTTTTATGCAAAACCATTGATATTTGTTTAAGATTTTATTGGTAGGAATATTATTGGAAAAAATCAATTTCGTTTTATTTTTAAGTTCTACTTTTTTAAGCAAATGTCCGGGTTTTTTCCTCTGCTGTACTCTTTTTATGAATAACGCGATAACAACCCAAATTATACATACATCGTCTTTTTTTTTGCTATAAATACTTGACAATGCATGGAATAGCATGTTTGGGTTATGAATAGTTGGCATCGCTGGTTGCAAGTACTTGTTAGAAACATACTTTGGTATCGGTGTTACCCTTGTATTAAAAATGTTTTTATGACTGAAGAATTCAAATATTTTTTACATATATGTAAGTATTATCTGTAGTTTTTCCACTGTGAGACTAGCAATTCCAGTATAGAAACTAATGTAATGGCAATTAGTTGGTTTAGGTTTAGTTTGGGAGTTCAGCCTCTTCCGGCCGCCGGAACTCAGAAAGGTTCTATAATATTCTTCATCTTGTTGAAATATGCTCAGTATTCTATGGTACCCTATACAGCTCGAAGAACTTTAAATTTATGATATTTCAATCTGAAGTACTAAATACTAAATTTCTGATCCCTGGCATTGAAATTATTCTGCTAGATGGGAAATAAGCAGAACATGAATTGCTGACTCGTTATGGTTAGAATTATGAGTATGTGTGCTTAAGTTCATACTTTATTTATTATTTATTTTTTTAATAAAGATGTCAGTTTAAATCATAAACTCCCCCATTATTTACTTTCATTACCAGAATAAAGCCGTAAGAAAATAAAATAAATATGTGAGAAGAAAAAACTGATGCGTTTTATTTGTATTAAGCAACAATAATAGGAATAAAAAAATATTCATAATAATAATTATTATTATGTCTGAAGTTTATAAAATTGCAAAATAAATACGGGTGGTCGTTTTGGGTTCTATATGTACACAGAAAAAATATTTTTCCAATCCACAAAAAAAAACCAAAAATCAATTAGAATTTAACTTATTAATTAATTAAAATTTTAAATAAAAGTTTAATTGAAGTTTTAATATAGTTTTACCACTAAATTTTTAAACAAAAATTTAATTGACACAATTAAATTTAAGTGGATTTTTTTTCAAGTAGAAGTGTTAATTAGAGAACAATTTTTCTATGTAATATTGTAAAATATCATAATTTATATGTAATTTTAAAAATGACATATAGAAGAGTAAAGAGCTAAAAAAAATAACCCTAGAAGGTTAGGTTAGGTTAGGTTATAACAGGCTGCCGATTTATAGTAAACCAGCCCACTTGGGTTCTTAGAGGTCCCGTTGTGCTGCCTGGGTGGATTGAGGTGGGCTGCCCATCCTCATTTATCCTATACACTATCCGTATTCAGCTGAAACCAACCCGAAATTCGTATGAATGAATTCACACTACCGATTTCACATTCCGACAGACTCTCCAAACCTTGCAGTATCGGAGCCCCCATGTGGAGTGAACGCACCTCCGCAAGTGCTGAGCAATGACAGAGAAAATGCTCAGCAGTTTCCTCCTCTTCCTCGTCCTGACAGCTTCTGCAGAAATCATTATAAGGTAGATTTAATCTACCAGCATGTATGCCTATGTAGCAATGTCCTGTTAGGACTGCGACCAAATTACGGAGTTGTCCTCTTGGAATCCTCACCAATATTGCGGACCTCCTCATATCATAACAGGGCCATGTCATTCTAGAGGTTGAGCATGTGACCTCATGTAACCATCTAGCCTGTGCAACCCTGAAAAGGTTCTGCTGTATTTGCATTTTACAGCAATTCATCGGAACACCTACCAACCTATCAATGTACTCATCCTGCATTTGAGCTCCAGCCTTAGCCAGCTCATCCGCAATATTGTTACCAACACTATTCGCATGTCCTGGAATCCATTGTAGTTCCAGGTCAGCATACATTCCCAATTTGTTAAGAGAGATTCGGCAGTCATATACCAGATTCGATGTCGTAAAGACGCCCGCAATGTTTTTAATGGCAGCTTTGCTGTCCGTGAATATACGGATATCCCAGTTGTATATCCTATAATACCTCAACCATTTAGCCGCTCTACTTATCGCTGAGATTTCAGCCTGTAGTATACTACACCTACTGTCCAGCTTGAAGCTTATCCTCTTTTGAAAGCGAGGAATAAAGATTCCCCCACCCACGCCCCTGTGTGACTTCGATCCATCCGTATACACCTCGAGCACATCCCCCTCTGCCCCTATAGACGAGTTGGATGCGCCCGATGTGTTAGATTTGAATCTATTGTCAGGCAGAGGTATGGGTGATCGGTAATCTATATTGGCCGGTAGATCATTCAACTGATCTCCTATTATAGAATGACCGCAAGTCAGCTTTTTCCACGCATTTGCCGACTGTAATCTAGTTACAGAGTTCATAGCAATTTGCTTTACCATGAGATCCCCTGGCAGCCAGTGCATCATCACGAAGAGCGCCTTGGAGGGAGTGGTCCGTGGTGCACCCGTAATAGCAAGGGCTGCAGATCTTAGAATCCTTTCAATGGTTCCACGATGGATGGCCTTCTGCAAGGCGGGCCACCATACTAACGCGCCATATGTTAATATTGGCTTGATCACTGTATTGAAGAGCCATTTGGAATTGCAAGGGCAATCATCTGAAAATTCGGTAGATTTATTCCGGAATTAACTGGTTATAAGTAAACTTTATTGCAGTGAACCGGCACATTAAGCGGTTAGTGGGATTAAGATTATTAAATACTTTGGGAACTCTGAACCATCAATTTCTCTTTTTAAGTTTCCGTGCACTAAAGGTGAAAAGAACCATATTGTTTTCGCTGCGATGTCCGTCCACAGAATATGTAAAGCCGCTACAACAACAAACACATTAGAGTTAAAAAATACGTAATGATCTAAAGCGACCAACTATACATGTTGAAATCATAATGTAATATACAAACAATTATACACAGACACTTTAAATTTTCAAAGTTAGACTATTTTTATGTAGACTACATCAATTAACACTGAAAATTAAAAAAATCCAAATTAAAGAGCATTCATTCTATCATTTAATGTAATTATGACAACTTGCTGTATCTTTGAAAGCGTTAAAGGCAAGCTCTTGAAATTTTCAAAATCGCTTAAACTGAAAACCCAAAATTAAAAAAATTCAGAAATGAAAGATATCACCAGAAATAAAATAAATCGCTAATGTGCAAATAAAACCAAAAGTAAAAGGTCGCCAAAAAACTATAAAAAGACACCTAAACCTAAGAAAAATCACTACACAGAAAAAACAGTACCTAATAAATACCTCATAAAATAGAACAAAATTAATAAGATATCTCTACGGTTTTTTTCAAAAAGAAAATCTTATTAATTTAATAAGGAACCCCATTTTAAAAAAATCAAGAAGGAATCTTTAAAATTAATTAAATTAATAATAGGTTATCTTATTGATTTTTTCAAAAAGGGTTTCTTCTTGTTTTTATTAGGCGACACAATAAAAAATAAAATTTTTTTTATGTCTTTATTCTTTGTGCTTATTTTCATTTAAATTCTATACTATATATGTGTGTATGTAGTATATGTAGATGTTATTCATTTACACATATATACATACGTCCATATTATATAATATTCTTAATTAACTCACCATGCATACATATTATTGCTGGAGAGTAGACAAGTATTGAACTCGCATCCTTCTGACTGATAGACAGCGTTGCCACTTTCTGTGTAATAGTGCAAAATCTGTACTATTTTAAGTTCTTTGCACTATTTTTGCACCATAAATTTTTTGTGTAATTTTGCACTATTTGGATTTAATAGCATTTATATTTATATGTTTTAAAGCGATAACAGCATAATTCGACTTAAGACAAAATCGAGTTATGTATATGTGCTACAAAATTCTACAGGCGAAACTTCATGCCTGCGGAAAATCTCCATATCTCCAACAAAGTTTATTATAAAGATATAAACAAAACCATATTGCTGTAAGTCTTAATAAAACTCCAATAAAATTTTTAAAAAGGCCTTACACACAAAAAAGTAATATGAATGAGTTTGTAATATTAATTAAAATATTTGTAATATTAATTAAAAAATTAATTAAATTTTCACCTATAAACAATTTGATAATATCAATTAAGTTTTTCCACTCAAATTAAAGCGAATCCCTGCTTTTGTGCAAATTAAAAGTTGAAGTAATCCAAGTTGTGCAAATTTTTTTTTGTCTAATTACATAAAAGCAGATTTGGTTTTTAAACAAAATGAGTTATTTATGATTGACCAATAAAAACGAGCAGCTTGTTATACAGCAAAGTGGAATTTATATTAATTTAGCTACTTAAATACTGTTCCGAAGCACTACAAAATGTAATGTATAAAGATTTCAGTAAATTTTATATAAAAAAGCAACTTTCATGATGACCTTTATAATTTTTATTGATGTAGTAGAATCAAAATTTGCACAATCATTGAAATAAAAATCGATTTCTCTTTTTTAAGCTAGATTATCAAAAATTAGACAATGAAAATTGGATGTTTTGAAATTTACTGATCTAAAATTTTTCAAAGCAGAAGCTGTGCTGGCGATATTCTCTTTCTTAATTTAAAAGTTATGATATTACCATTCTTAAACGCTTCTGTTGAAAAATTTTTTTTTTTGTAAACTGATCTTAATTAAAACCGACACCCCAAAAATGAGTTACCAGTTATCGATTTTAAAATTATGGTGCAAATTATGAGCCTGAAATGATAAAAAGAAGTTGGAAAAAATAGTTTTCGCTTAAAAAAACTAAAGCATGTATAAGTATCGCTCAGTACTTCTAGTTAAATGAGTTTAAATTGAGAAAAAAAGGGTTGAGAAAATTCTCAAATGCCTGGTTTAAAGAATATTTTATGAAATTTTGACAAAATGTTAAGATGTAAATGGTAAATTATTCTTCGTTGAAGTAAATATTTGTGAATTAGTGAATTTTTTGCTACATTTTAAATTTTGTTGTACGATTTTTATATGTTAAAAAATATCTCGTTTTAAATTTCAATTTACTAAAAAGCTAATAAAAAAAATAATAATTTTGTCTTAGATTTTTTGCACTATTTCATTCGGTTTTGCACTATTTTAGACTTGCAGCTGTGTAATTTATTTTCCCACTAGTGGCAACGCTGCTGATAGACAAGCACTCTAACTAATATGCTAACAGGCAGCCTGAATCCGCATTGCAACTATTGTGCAAACATGCTTATACAAAAACGAAAAAGATCATGAAAAAAATTGTCTCTATGTTTATTTATAGATGTGAAATAACAAGAAACCTAATCAAATCAAGAAGATTTCCTTATTAAAAAAATTAATAAAATGCTTTACACATAATCATATAGGAACCTAATGAAAACAAGAAAGAATGCCTTTTTGAAAAAATCAATAAGGCAACCTAATAAAATCAATAAGGAAAACCTTTTTGAAAAAATCAATAAGGCAACCTAATGAAATCAATAAGAAATTCCTATAGTATACAATTTATAAGAAAACCTAATAGAATCAAAAAGTTTTTGTCTGTGGATTTTTTTTGTGCCAAAAATAACGGAAATTGAGTAAAAAAAATTGTGAATAACAAGATTTCTTCTTGATTTTATGTGGTTTTACTCTTGATAAAATTAATAAGATTTACCACATAAAAATATTAAAGAATCTCTATGAAAAAATCTTCGCTTCTTTCTCCTGGAACACCCCTTAGCCTAAAAACGTTTCATAGAGAAAATCTTCTTGATTCTATTAAGCAGTTTTTTCTCTGTGTAAATATAAGAATATTTATTGTAAAAAGCAAAAACAAACCGCCAAACACTGAAAAAAAGCCGTCGAAAGACTTAAAACGCCAAAACTAAAATAAGAGTCAAACAAAAAAACGCTAAAACAGAAAAAAACGCCAAAAAGAAACAGGGCCAAAATTAATATTTCATCGCTTAAGTAAAAATATCGTCAAAAACGAAAAAAATCGCGAAAACGAAAAAGGAGTCTTATCTTAATCGGCAAAAAAAAAACGAGAAAAAAGGCAAATACCGCAAATACCGAAAAAAAGTTTATCTGGTACTTAAAGCTTAAAACAAATTATACATCAGGTAATATTCAATAGGCTGAATTTCGTATATTCTCGTAGATACATACATACATAGGCTGATAAGCACAATACCCTTCTTTGCGTCGCGCAGTCGGGTAAAAAAACGATTAGTACCGCTGGAGCGTACTCGAATTAGGCCAACCCCGTTGTTCCCCAGCTTGTTATATTTTTGAACTGACACAGTGTTATTATTATGCTTCTAGTAAATTGATTTGCACAAACGTTGAGGTCTGAAAAAGGATAAATTTTGGATACAAAAAAGGGCGGGGCCAAAAACGAAATCCAAAATATGTGTCGCTTTAGCTATTTTAGCGGTTATGGCTCGATATATAAAAATGGTTTACTTCACTCATTCTTAATTAGTTTTAACTTTTTAGTACTTATTTTGTCGGTTCAATTTCTTTTAGGGAAACAGTTGCATTGCTCACGCATATTTTTATAATAATATTTTGACCAGAATCCTTCCTACAAACATTTTTTAGTGTTTTATTTACAGTGTACATTGTAGAAGCTAAATACGTTCATTCAAAACAATTTTCAGAATTTAATCTTTGATAATGAATTGTTCAAGGTTATTGTCCTTTAGTTTTTTCTGCACTCGCGCAAAAAATGTCAACACAACCCAACAAGCACAAAGGTTAAATCTCAAATTTCAGCTGTTTTTAAACCATAGACGTTTTATGCTGATTTGTATGCAGTTTCAGAAACAAGCTATCTGAATTGGTTTCTTATCAAATAATGAAAATTATATTAATTAAAATTATTTTAACTAACTGACCTAACTGACATATTTTTGAAAAATGAGTTAAGTCCTTTACTAGACTTTATAAGTCTTAATACACCTTGTCTACAATTTCCATGACTGTAAGCATTAATGTTGTGCCTCTATAAGAAAAAAGATTTCAGACGCAGCCATAAGAATGAATGTATAAAACAACCATAAAAGCTGCTCTCCTGTTAAATTGTTAAAATGTTAGTTAGGTGAGTTAGTTAAATCAGCGACGATATATGCTTCTTTTTTTTGTATTGTAATTTTTTAAAACAATGAATATGTGTTGAACTCAAAAATAAATATTTTGTTAAAGAATTTAGTTTGTTGTTGGTTAAGCATGTCTATATTGATTTCGCTTCTGCTTTCAACCAAAAAAAACCTTGAAAAAAGAAAAACTCTCGAACTTCGACTCGAAGGGAAAAGTTTTCATTTCGAATCGAATTTCAGAGTGATCTAACTTAAGTGCTTCAAATGTGGTTTCGTGATGATTTTTTCTCTTTATTGTTTCCCGTTTTAGGCGCTCAACATATTAAAAAAGATTTTGAAACATTTGCTCAATATCTTTGTATTTTTCATGTCTGTGGGGAAATAATACAAGCAACGTCAACTTTACGTAACAAAGAGTCGCATTAACAAGTGTGTGAGTGCAATGTGCTTTATGAAGCGTTAGACCCCAACTCGAAAATAGACTTTCATTATCATCGTCACAATTTATTCGAGTTGATTGATTTCAATCTGTCACATGATGAACATGAACAGGATTAACTTACAACAGCAATAACAGTGTAAAATATGGTAAAGGAAAACAAACAGGGGCAATTACAAAAACCATTGCTTTTTGTGGTATTTCTTGTTATTATGTACAACTTTTAGTACCTGTGCGGATGGTTCACGTGAAGGATTTCTAAAGGGAAAACTAATACGAGTTTTTTACTGTACAAGGACATATTTTTTTTGTACGATGATATTTATTTATTGTATCTTCAATACTGAACTAACAATAAGTATTCAAATCTTATGTCTAAATATAATTATTAGGCCCGACCAGTGTCGGACATAATCTTAGTCACAAAAATTAATAATATTTTCAAGAAGTTTCATCTGGAGTGTTTCGTATTAGAGTCGTAGTGCCCCTCTTTTTTAAGGGGATGTGTCCAGTAAAGTCCAAGATATTACGAGCAAGCGAATTCGGATGGGACTCGAGTTTTGTTAAATATTCGCTTGCGTATTTTGCAATTTCTTCAGTCGCTAGTGGCATATTTAAATCACGATATTTAAGTCAAGATGTATTAACCCCAGAATTTTGTTTTACCTACGTTGGATTCTCTCTACATTGCACAGTGGGGACTTTTGCAAAATAAATGGTAATAAATCTGGAACTTCTAAACTACTGATTGGATGTATATGAAACTTCGAACATCCCTAGATAAAGACTTAGGCTTAATAACACATTTATTTATTTACCAATAGATAATCTATTTAATACTAGGCTACAATTAGGATAACTATGTAATACTTACTAAAAGCTTTGTTCATTGCCCTAAATTTTACAATTTGTAATTATTATTCAATTACTTTTAAGAAAACCATCCGAAATATCGTAGCTTATTTATTTGAGTTGCTTCAGTGTCGTCTTTCTCCATTTCTTTAGTTATATTTGAAAATCATTAGTATTGCTTGTAAAACTTGCTTCTTGAGCTTCTTGTGTAACTTCTCCCAGAGGTAGGATGTTAGATTCAATGATTTCTTTTCCATTAGATAATACCTTATGCTCAGTTAGCGTCATCAATCTCCATGAAAATAAGTCATTTATCAGTAATTGTGTTTCATTAGCAAAAGCGTAAAATTTTTCATTGATTTTCTCTTTTTACTGTTAATTGTTGCCAGTGTTATTCTGAAGTTCTTTATTAATATTCTATGCAACCCGAATATCAAAGATTTAGTCTCAGTATCTTAAAAAATTCGTCTATCAATATTTCCATTCCAGCTACGAAAACTGTTAATTGGCGAGGAGACGGGATAGCTCAATACCGGCTCCCGTGCTATTAACTTTCGAAACCGGTGACAAAATTGCATCCTTTGTTGCCTACAATGACTTTGTAGACGGCAAATTTTCCCATTTTGTTTTTTTCAAACTAAACTTTTCTTAATATTTTATATTTATTTTAAGAATCTAGTCTTAAATATACAGGATTTGTGCAAATAGTTATTATAAATTATGCTTATTTTGTATAAATATTTAAAGAATTATAATATCTTATGTTCAAATATACATGCAGAAGACAATTCACGCATTTTTAAAATAATAATATTATTAAAATATTAAAAAAAAATATTTATTCCCAACTTATTGCCCAATAAATTTGTGTGGGTGATATTCTGGGTAACACCAATTAAGTATTAGACAAAACAATTTATTGCAACTTTACGTTTCGACGACATTTTTAAAATGAACTTTCACTTTCCTATGAAATCGAACATCAAACCAAGAAAGTTACTTATTTCATTAAAATTTTTATTCATTATACGTATACAGAAATTTCAAGAAAGTGTAAATATAGCGTTATGTAGAATACAATACAACAAGAACAAATCTTATATTACAGTATTGGGTAGAACATCGGCATGCATGATTTGGCATAAAAAATATAAAAAAGTAAAAAATATGAACATTTTCATATTAAAAATAAGAATAAAAATAACATAAAATATAAATCAATAATAGTTAAGTAGTAAAGTTGACATTTACAAATATTTACATAAGGTCTGTTCATTTACAATCCTAGCAGAAACTTGCATTGAGAGAGTAAGAAAAAGTAAAAGAACGCTTTAATTGTAAAAACTTGTAAGAAAATTTTATTAATATATATAGAACCATGGATGGAAATCATGATACAACTGTAATTCTTCTGCTGTATTTTGGATAATCTTGGTTGATAATATTTTAAATTAAAAAAAATTTTAAAAATTGACATTTAGTATGAAATACTCTACACAGTTGCATGTATTATATTCTATATTTATGCATTTTTCATTATTGTTTAATTCATTTCTAGTAACAAATACAAAAATGCCACTTTCCATCTCTGATCAGATATGATAAAAAAACAAAAGTATCTATATATATATATAAAATGCTCGTGTCACGGTGTTTGTAATTGAACTCCTCAAAAATGGCTTGACCGATTTTTATGAAATTTTCTATGTATATTCGATAGGTCTGAGAATACGTCGTAGTCTATTTTTAGTACCCCTAATTGGGCTGTGCCACGCCCATACGAACGAACTGTCTTATATCTTGAAAGCTATGAGTCAGAGTATTCAAATTTAGTATGGGATATTTTAAGAACAAGGTGCGAAGTAAGTTAATATATTGATAGAATAGAGTATTCGGATCTGGTATGGACTCTTGAGAGCGAGGTACGAAGGTATTTAAAATATAAGTAGGACGGGACCGGGGGAAGGGGCACTCCCCATACAAAGTAATTAATAATTATCTAAATTTGTTATAAGTTAATTTGAAAACAATGAATTTAAGTATAAATTATAATAAATTTTAAATAATGAAAATTTGTTGTTTGGTTCTTTTTATATTCTGTCATCGTTCACAACACTCTCCGCCTCTATAATTCATATACAGCAATTTTGATTTAGCTGCCTTTTGTTTGAGTTCACTTTGAACTTAACTGCCTAAAATGATAAACTTCTGTCACTATTCTTTAAAATCCCATACAAATTCGTTTTTAAGTGCAATTTCTATACATGCACTTTTAAGATAAGTGCCCTAAAATTTTAGTAATTTTAAATTATTTTCATACAAAAAAATAAATGTTAGCTGCTCATTGACTTAACTGCACAAATTATATTTTTTCTGTAATTATTCTCCAAAATCTTTTTTTAAGTGCACTTTTTATACCCGCACATTTATCATATTTTTTTTTTTTTGACAATTTTATATAAAAAATTTAAGTTAGCTGCACACATTAAAAAAATTTGGCACATAAATATTCAACCATGCATGTATGTGAATCCAACTGAAATCGTTTTTTAACATGCATACGATTTGTGTTTTACCCGAACTGCGCGACGCAAAGAAGGGTTTTGCATTTATCAGCCTATGCATGTGTGTTACTTTGCGCCACTATATAATCCGAAGGCGAGGACCGACTTTGATGATTCTACATCGATTCGATTGGTTTACGTTTATATTACGTAACATCCCTTGGGGGGGAGGGGGTTCGAGTTTTGTTATGATTTGTTACGGGGGGTAGGGGGGGTCTGTAAAATTGTTACGTAACATAAATTTTACTAATTTCGTACAAAAACACTTCGATTTTTCATTTATTTATGTATTTAATTTATCAAAGAAATACATAATAAATCAAGAATCATGAGTGTTAAATAGATATAAATATATGCATATACATATGTATGTACATAAATACATAATTGTTATTATTTATATTTTGCAAGCTTATTTGATTTTTGTCTACGCACTGTGTTAGTCTAACAGAAAATAAAAATAAAGGAACAAAAGTATTCGAATTCCCGAATATTCGTCCATTCTCAATTACTTGCATTTTCCCATAAATAAAATAAATAAATGCATAAATCTAAGAATTGTTACGATATGTTACTGGGGGGGGGTCAAAAATCGGAAAAAATGGCGTTACGTAATATGTGGATGGCCCCTAAATAAAAACATTTTTTATAATAAACATACATATGTGTATCTTTTAACACTTTTTTTTAGATGCGCTTTTAGGCAGGAAATCTCAATTGTATACTTGCACATTAAGGCAGGTAAGTACATTTAAAACAACAGCATTTTTTACTTACATATTTACATATCTGCACAATAAATCGTGCAAGTTGATTGTGCATCTAAGTCAAAATTATTGTACTATGTACATATATCCTCACACACTTATAATGAGTAAGTTATTATTTTCTACCCTAGAAATTCTCTAGTAATGTTTTTCATACGGGATTTCCCGGGAAAAATTTCCCGGGATCCCGCACAATTTCTGGGAAAGAAATCCCGGGATATATTTGTGGAAATTCCCGCGATTTCTTTTGTTTTGATTTTATTATGGCAACTTTAGTTCATATGTACACATATGGTGAAAAAACTGAAAGTGTCCAGATATTATATAATGCTCTTCTGACTATAAGCCCAAAATCCGTAGATAGTGAACGTATTTTTTCATTAGCAGGAGTTTTTTTAAATAAAATTAGAAATAGACTGTCGAACGATTCTATTAATGCTTATTCTGTACTAAAGTCCTATTTTCAAAGCAAGATTTTGTAATATTTTTTTAATAATGTAATTTGTTTTTTTGCGTTATATCAATGCACTTGACTTTTCATTTACATATAATCTGGTATGTTCTGTATTCCACGTGAAATTAAATCGTTCGGAATTGTCATAGCATTGTTGTTATAAATACATATTTGCAACAACAATTCTATGGCAATTCCACACGTTTTAATTTCACGTGGAATGCAGAACATACCCGAATATTGGTATTTATGCATTACTAAATATTATATAAAGATCTGAAATTATATTAGTTTTTCGACTAATGTGTGTTATAAAACGTTATTATTTAATCGATCTCATGAATTGTTATTTGTTTTTTTGTCGAAATAAATTAAATGAAAAAATATTTTGTATAGTTTTGCGCTGGGCGGGAATTCCCGGGAAACTGAAAAGTCGTTCCCGCTTTCCCGGGAAATGAAAAAGTCCGGGAAAAGAAAAACTCTATTCTCTAGGAATAATTTTTGTGCAAAACAACGTTTGACTGGTCAGCTAGTTTGCATATATAATTTTATTTATGTGGCTTAATCAAAGAAAAACAATAAATTAAGAAAATATGATTTTTTTTATGATTTGAGGTTACCGTGCCCCCTTGTTACAAGGGATGGGAGATTTAATTTGGAACACAAGGGTTATAATATAACGCCATCAACAATTTCTTTATTTAGGAGCCTCCTCCGAGAAAATTGCAAACGTCATATACCGTGGCATATGAAGCCGGAACTCCCAAAATTCCTCTCCTTATTTGTCCAAAAATTAATTTTTGTTTGGTTCTCCAATTTTCAAAATTTATTCTTTATAATTTTTTTGCATGTGGTCAATGGAAACCAACGGGATACCGCTAACCGACGCCAAACACTAATCACATGCGGTGTGATACGTAAACTCTCAAAGGCCAATAAACAACAGTGGCCTGGTTGCACTTAAGAGATAATTGCCAACGACGCTTGATGTTGACTCGCCCAGAGCTGCTTTACGATTGATGATTTTTTTTACATTCTTTTCTTTATTAAATAAATGTGTATACGTAAATTTATTTAATAAAGAAATGTAAATTTTTGAGTTTTCCTTTTTCAGAAATTTTTCAAATAATTAATTTGAAAACAAAACACAGAACAGCTGTTTGGATAAATCTTGCAAGTAAAAATTTTACTAGTAATAATTTGTAGGATTTTTTTTGTCTCTCAAGTTTTCTCTCTTTTGACGCTCTCTCCTTGCAAGTTTTTGAGTTAATGAACACAAGTAACAATTGTGAAAAATTTACCACTTTTAGACACGGAAAGAAAGAAAGAAAGAGAGAAAGAGATAATATATCCCCCTCTGTCTTTCACACAGCTGAATTAAGACTTTGCAAAGTAAACTTTGCGTGTCTAAAAGGGGTAATTCGTAAAAAATTTTAGTAAATGAGCAAACCTATATTCTTTGGTTTAAAAAAAACAAATGAAATTAAAAAGTGTCATTATATAAACCTTTATATTCATAAAACTTAAAATGATTTTGAAATATATTTTATTTAAAATTTTTCGTAGAAAAATTTTCTTAAAATGAATTTCAAACACATTTTATTTTTTTATAAATATGGGGGATAGACTGTAGATTTAAATCTTCTTGTACATGATATTATTTATTAGTTTTCCTCTGCTGGATCTAGAGAATATAAGTCTTTGATAAAGATAGTCAGGTTGTCAGTTATAAGTTATTTTATGCAAGAAAATAAGAGCTCGAAGTTGTCGAACGTCATATTATATATCTGTGCTGCATATTGGCAATATCTTTTAATTCCAAAGATATATCCGGCAATATAGCAAATGTTTTACCGCAATTAACTTTAATATGGTCTGACCAATCCAATTGTTTATTTAAATAAGCGCAAATGCCCATATATAAATTCGATTAAAGTCTTCATTAGTCAATTTTATGCAATTTTTTGCGTCTGATTCAGTACAATTAATATTGAATTGCACATCATCAGCTCATTAGTTTTTAAGTTGTAGAGTCAGATCATTTGCATATGTTGAATATAATAATGGACAGAGTATTTATAGCTTTGTGGCACTCCTCTAGACAAAATGAATAAAGTGAAAATTTTGGATTTATGAGAAACTTATTGACTTCTACCCCTGAGGTACGAAGTTATTATCTTTAAAGAAGTTGTTGTAGTTTCTCACATATTCAGACACGTGTTTATTAAACAATTTACAATAAAATCGGATTCTATGACATTATCTATGGGTTATGTATGAAACTGTTTAACTTAATGAACATGTGTCTTAAATCAAAAGGGCTTTCAATAGTATTTACTGAATACGCTTTTTTGGGCAAATGTTTGCCAAGTGTGACCATACCTTAAGTTTGAGGCAGAGAATACTGTGGTTAACAGTATCAAAGGCTTTGGAGTGATCAAGAAGTATTAGAAAACACGTCACATTTCGGTTATCTATTTTACTTCTAATATCCTCCGAGGCATCAAAAAAAAAGTCGATATGCCGCCATGCTTTGGCCTAAATCCAGATTGTCTAGCAGTAAGTAAAGAGTGATCATATACTAAATATGAGCTCATCTGAACATGTATTAACTCTTTAAATACCTTAGACAGCCGTCGTTTTAAAGCTTAGGAAATTGTATTACGTTCCTAATACCAAGTGGGAGAGTTACAGGAGAAACATTTGTATCATGCTAAATCAATTAGGAGTTAAACTGATATTGAACGGTCTGTTAATTGTTTTACAAAAGTTTTAACCAAATCGTATGAATCAGATAGTACCCTTCCGTGCGTAAAACGTAAGTCTAGACCATCATGTTGGAGTAGTAATTTAGACGTTCGAAGACGTGAACTGCGTGAGTACTTCAAATTGGCTAGGCACTTACATCAAACTGAGTGCTGGAGGGACTACAAAAAAGCAATGAAATCTTTTAAGAAAGAGGTAAAAAAGGCCAAGAAAATTTCTTGGAAGAATTTTTGTGGTAACATGGAAAAATCCACGGATATGGCTAGAATGAGGAATTTGTAAAAGGAATGACAATTGGACTAGATGCAGCCAGGAAATGTTAGAAGTTCTCCTGTATATGCTCAGAAACGACAAATAACCTGGATGCTGAGAATTGTGACGTTGTTTCCATTAGTAAAGTGAAATGGGACATTAATTCCTTTGAACCTTATAAATCACCAGGACAAGACGGTATCTTTCCGCGTCTACTACATTATGACAAACAGAGGATAATTTCTGGCTAATGGGAATATTCTTAGACTAAATTATGTGCCAAAATTCTGGAGGATAGCTGAGGCTGTGCTCATACCAAAAACTGTTAGGAGTAACCACATGTATCCAAAAGACTTTAGGCCTATCAGTCTGGCATCCTTTTTACTGAAAATACTAGGGAGAATCTTGGATATACATACCAAGGAAAATCTATATCCAAATATTCTGTCTTCTAACCAATATGCATACACAAAGGGCAAATCGGTAGGGGCAGCACTTCATAGTGTTGTCGAACTGATCTGTAAATCGTTACACTATAAGGACTGTGATATGGGGATCTTCCTGGCCATTGAGGGTGCGTTCACTAATGTCAAATTATGGAAAGCGGAAATCATTCCGGTGCTTTTATACTGGTCAAGAACCAGTTTGGCAATCTCTTAAAATGTAGAATAGTATTTGCAGAATTAGGAAGGCCACTGTACATAAGGAAGGTCATTCAGGAACTCTCCAAGGAGGAATTAGTTCACCGCTTCTGAGGACGCTGGTCGTTAATGACATCCTTATAGATTTCGAGGATAAAGCAGCTAGGATTACGGCATATGCAGACGACATAGAGGATATTTATAGATGGGCAACGAGGGTAGGTGTCAACTTAAACTCTGAAAAAACTGACCTTGTGCTTTTGAAGGAAAGTCAAGGAATGGAAAACACCAAAATAAGATGGTATGTTGCTCTCGCCCAAAGCACATTCAAAGTACCTGGGAGTTATTTTGGATAGCATACTGACGTGGAAGCCCAATATAGAATATAAAGTTAAGAAGATCACCATTGCTCTGCACTCATGTAAAAAGATGCTGCGCAAGACATGGGGCATTTCGCTTAATCTTACATATTAGACCTAAGCATCGGTAGCTACACATATTCCACTCTATGGAATATTTGTATGGTGGAAGGCGACTGACACAAAAACAAACATATTGTTAATTCGTACATATTAAATAGTTTTTCGTGAATAATGTCAAAAACAAAAAAAATGGAAACCAGAAAGAACTTATGGATTTTGCTTCGCTTGTCTCTTACTCATGACGCTTTAATCTTTTCCATTAGATGAAGGCAAATAATATAAAATAGGGAATTCATTTTCTTCAAGGTCGTTCTCGTTGGACCTTCATAGGGAATAGACGACATAGCGAAGTTTTTCTTAATACATACGAAACAAGTTAACAACACTGTTGGTGCTGCCGGCAAGTTGCATTCGGCAGAGTCAAACAAGAATTTCATAACGTTCACAAGCGCAATGCGTGCATACCTGCCAGAAGCGTGTCAGGTAGCATGGGAATACGTTTTTTCTGCATCAGCGTCTGGTTGCTTGAGCATGCTGGTGCAACGTGATCATGCTGGCTAAGGTGATGGAAAATGTGATGGACAAAAGGTAGTCTTGGTTGCGCGTCGTATCGGAATAGTTCAGTTTTCGGAAGAATAAATTTAATTTGTAAAAAATCCTTTAATAAAATAATTTGTAATAAAAAAGTGTTTTAGGAATTTTTTTTAAAGCTTAAGGTAAGGAATCCCTTAACTGGCGCCGGAGCAGGGACCCGCCTAAAAAACTGCGGAGTCCTTGAAATAAAAAATAAATAGAATAATTTAAATAGAAATTAAAGATTCTGCTATTCGTACTGGACCGTCCAGGATCTTTAAATTATAAATTACTAAAACGATAACCGAATAAGAAGTTAGCTCCTCCTTCGCCAACCGGGTATTCCTGGTGATCCATAACTAAATTATCACATAAGGTTACCCGAGCGAAAGTGAAGTCATCCGTACCTTAGTAGGTGTCCACGATTATAAAAGTGGATTTCCAAAAAGGAATCATACGGACCTTCCATAAGGAGAAAAGGGATTACTTACTTGGAGCTCGTGGCGTGCGTAACCAGGGCTCACTCTAAATTTATTTTGTAAAGAAAAATTTTTTTATAAATTAAAATATAACAACAAATTTATAAAAAAAGAGAAGAACATTGAAAAAAGCCAACTTGTGAAACAAACGAAATATCTGAAAAAGTTAAATTTTTGAAATTTTGAGAGTTGAATTTAAAATCTTAATGAAAATTTAAAAAAAATAATTAATGCAAAAAAAGTACATATATATGAAAAATCAATGTGTGAAAAAATAAGAAAAGAATCTATAAATACTAATTAAAATTCCAAAGGAATTAAGTCGAAATAAAAAGTATATTTGAGAAAAATTAAAAAAAAGAGAAAAACATATAAAAAAAGGATATGAAAAATCAATATTTGAAAAAATAAGAAAAGAATCTGCAAATATTAATTAAAATTTCAAAGGAATTAAGTCGAAAGAAAAAATATATTTCAGAAAAATTAATAAAAAAAAGAGAAAACCCTGTGCAACGTTAAAGGATCCTCTTCATCAAAACTGTTCCATTTATTCCTGGTACGTGAAATTTCTTTTTCCCTTGTCAGCATAGAATAATAGAAATAATAGAAGATTTAAAAACAACAGTGACGGCTATAACTGGAGCCATAAATCGCTTTATGGAGCAGCTCAGGTCAGTAGAAACTAGAATAGGAACAATCCAAGCGAGTCTCAGTGATAACACAATAGGTAATATTTTAAATAGGTTAGAGCGTCTTGAAAGTATGTAGGGAGCCGCAGTAGCCCCGGTGGTCACGGATGAAGGATCCCTTCAACGGCCTCGAACTGAAACTGAGTTGAAAGAAATAAGCCGCCTTCCTGATAGTGTACAAGAATTAATAACCTTTGAGGGCAATCCAACTAAGTATGTATCCTGGGTTCATTGCGTGTAGACGATTCTGAAGGATTTTGAAATTGCTAGGGACAAACCCATTTACCGTGCAATTATACCAGATACCTATCCAATCCCTGACATTTCGTACAAAATTATTGGTGCTGCGGACACAGAAAACAGAGTCCTACAGCGAGGAAACGATCAAGGCCTTAGTGGAAACGTACAGGAACAGAACATTGGACATTTTCATGCGTGGATTGAAACCGGATCTTTCCCGCATGAAAGCTTCCTGAAGCATATTCCGCTTGTTTGGAACTGCAGAACCTAACGATGCGAAATAATATAATTTATGTGAAAACAAAGCCTCAACAAAAGACGATACACCCGGAAACAACTTATCGTCCTTTGCCTTCACGGCCACAGAAACCATTTCATACTAGACCAGGTTGGCAATCTCAACATTTTCGACCCAGGAATTGGCAACACAATTATGCTCCTAAACCATCGAACTTACAGGCAAATGGTTATACCTCCTATAACAAGCCAGCCTTACCTCCTCGTTATCCTGCTATTAAGCCCGATGCTATGGATGTGGACAGGTCCATTCAGTCACGCCATATTAATTACATGAACAATCCTAGGGCAAAAAAGAGAAGTGCTTCAGAACTCCACATTGTCAAGAGAGAGCCTAGAATATACCACATAGAAACTTTTTCGGATTAGGACCACACATAAGAGAATAGGTTGGAAGATGATGTTTACATCCAGGGAAATGAAGGAGAGGTAAATTTTATGGGAGAAGGCCCTCAAGCCTACCCTATATAGAATATCCTTCTAATTCCTGTGATTTTTTGTGTTTTCTGATCGATACCGGCTATAATAAGAACTAATGCAGCCCACGCTTATCTAAATACTAAATAAATCTACTAAATAAATCAATAAATGTTCGATCAGTGCGAGGAAATGTAGATATAAAGAAAGTAGTAACAGGACAGTTTTTTAAATTTGTGGGAATAAATGAACCGATACAGTATTATGTCCTACCTGAATTAAAAGCATTTGATGGGATAATTGGCGATGACACCTTAAGGAGTTAGGCGCCACAGTGGATAGGAAAGAGAATATTTTAACTTTTAGGAATTGTATTAGAATCCCACTAAAACAGAAAGTAACCACCGAAGCAAACTATATTCTGCATGACGAATATCTTCCAGAGGTTAGGGCCAGGATAGAAAAACTCATTAAAAAATATGAACCACTTTTTGTACCACTAGACGGTAGCGAACTGGCATCAACCAATGTCCAAGCAGAAATAAGGACAAGCACTGATGAACCAATTTATACGAGAAGTTATCCTTATCCGGTCTGTATGAGTGAAGAGATGGAGAGGCAGATAAAGGAGTTGCTTTCGGAGGGGGTCATAAGACCTTATAATTCGCCAATTTGGCTTGTGCTCAAAAAGCCAAAACCAAATGGTGAGAAACAGTACCGAATGGTGGTTGATTTTAAGCGCTTGAATTCTGTAACTATATCAGATACCTATCCAATCCCTGACATTTCGTACACTTTGGCTATCCTCGGAAACGCAAAATATTTTACAACAGTTGATCTTACATCAGGTTTCCATCAGATAGCCATGAATACAAAATATATTCCGAAAACCGCCTTTTCAACGGCAAATGGCAAATTCGAATTTTTTAAGGTTGCCTTTTGGCTTAAAAAATGCCCTCGCGATATTTCAAAGAATGGTAGATGATGTCCTTCGCTAGTACATAGGGAAAATTTGCTACGTTTATATTGATGACATCATCATTATCGGTAAGAACGTTGAGGATCACTTAAAAATATAGATACGATATTTTCTAGGCTTCGATCATCTAATTTGAAAGCTAATCTTGATAAGACGCATTTTATGAAAACCGAAGTAGAGTTTCTCAGCTACATTGAAGGATGTGAGGGAATTAAACTAGATCCTACTAAAATTAATTCCATTGAAAATTTGCTACCCCTACAAACCTGAAAGAGCTAAAAAGCTTTTTGGGTATGACTTCCTACTATAGAAGATTTATTCGTGATTATGCGAAAGTAGCTAAACCTCTTACGAACCTAACTAGAGAAGAATACGCTCAGGTTAAGACGAGCCAATCAAAGAGAGTGCCAATCTCCATAAATAACGCATTCAATGCGCTGAAGTCTATGCTGACCACAGCCGAAATTCTTTCTTTCCCAGATTTTGAAAAACCATTCAATTTAACAACAGATGCTTTTAATACTGCACTTGGTGCCGTATTGTCCCAAGGGGAAATTGGCAAAGATAAGCCCATTGCGTACATTTCTCGATCGCTCAATAAGACCGAAGCACATTACGCTACGAATGAAAAAGAGATGTTATCAATTGTATGGGCTATTGATAATCTCAGAAATTACCTGTATGGTGCTAAGAAGATGATGATCTATACTGACCATCAACCCCTGACGTTTGCATTGGGAAATAGAAATTTTAATGCCAAGCTGAAAAGATGGAAATCACGCATAGAGACCTACAACCGCGAATTGATTTATAAGCCTGGTAAATCAAATCAAGTAGCTGATGCCCTTTCGAAGCTGAAGACCACTTCAAACCACTTATACCATTTTTCATCGGACTCAGCAAGTTAAGGAGTGGCTCTGGGTTCGGAAGACACCGTGACTGCTTCGGAAGGAAACAGAAGTAACACAAGTGACACTTTAACTGCTTCAGAGGGTCAGGAAGATGATGGAGCAACGGTTCATAGTGCTGACCAGGACTCCTCAGACCTGATACCACATCTAGAGGTTCCCATCAACGTCTTTAGAAATTATAATAGCAATTGGACTCGACATTAGTGCATTAGACGAGCAGCATCGTGGGTATACTAGACACTTTATATCTTCGAAAAACTGGCCTAAGGAAGCATTGATTACCACATTGAAGGAAAAATTACAACCAAACATTATAAATGGTATTAAAATACCTGAAAGTCTTCTTGGGATCCTACAATAAATTTATATTGATAATTTTACTAGATATAAGATTAGAATTACACAGAAGATGGTAACGGACATCACTTCAAAGAAGCGTCAGTTCAAGATTATTGAAGCTGAGCACAAAAGAGCACATCGTAACTCTAGAGAGAACAGGGAACAAATTTTAGAACAGTTTTACTTTCCCCAAATGAACGCTGCCATCAAAAAATATGTAACCGGTTGCGATCTTTGCAATCGTTGTAAATATGATAGAAATCCTCCATATAGATATCATGGAAATTCAAACAAGTTTATTAAATGTATAGATAAGTTTACTAAGTTCGTTAAGTTTTTTAGTATAAGAGATAAATCATTATTGCAAGTAAGGAAAAAATTAATTAAGATTCTTCATTTTTTTACCGCACCCAAAATTCTTGTCACGGATAATGAAAGCAGTTTTATAAGTCCTCTCGTAGAAACTTTTATCAGAAAACTGGGAATTCAGTTGTATCTTACTCCCACATAGCGAAGTGAGGTAAACGGTCAGGTTGAGAGAGTGCACTCAACAATAGTAGAAATCTACAGATGTCTGAAGGGTAGAATATCCTGATTTATTAGTGAAGTAAGTTGTCGAAATCTGTGTCGATAGGTACAACAACACCATCCACTCAGTGACTAAGAAAAGGCCTCGTGATTGATTTTTCAATAGAGTTGTCGGAACGAATTATGAAAATTTTTTATCTGAACAAAAATGGTAAACAAAGACCTAAGACACCTGTTAAAAAGAAATATGGCAGTTCGAAATGCAAAAATAAATAAGAAAAGACAAAGCCCGAAAAAATATAGAAAGGGTGATAGGATCTATTTAGCCATTAAAACCATTAAGGGAAAAAACAAAGCACTTTATAGAAAGGAAATTGTTGAGAAAGATA
Source organism: Nowickia ferox (assembly GCA_936439885.1). Classification (NCBI taxonomy): domain Eukaryota; kingdom Metazoa; phylum Arthropoda; class Insecta; order Diptera; family Tachinidae; genus Nowickia; species Nowickia ferox. Next base: position 61,407,468 of record OW387026.1, read on the forward strand.
ATAGGGTTACGGTGCTGACAATGAGCGGAAGAAAGATTCATAAGGAACATATAAAAAACCTAAATGGACCAAGTCCGAAGAAAAATTTTGCTAAAGAATAACTATGACCATAGGAATCCTTTTTCGTCTCACAGAAAAACGAGAAAATAAATATAAGATATACACATACATATATTTTAAAAAAAGGGGAAGAATACTTATACATTTTAGGACTATCAATATGTTTTTATAAATTCAATTGCATCACAATCATGTGACACTCGTTTCCATTATCATGAATTGCATGAATAGTATTTTTTCCAGAATTTCTCAGCCATGTTTTCCAGGGTAATTGTTTTAATTCCACTCAGTCTCATTTTGCCTCTGAAGGGATCTATGAATACGAAACACCGTTGGTTTCAGTAAAAGTTGACAGAGGTTGGAGAGTCGACGGAAGCTTTAAGCTGGTGCACATTATCAACCTAGACGAGTACTTGACGGCGACGGCTGACATATCTTCACTTATCCAGAATTTATTTTGCACCACTTGCTGCAGGTACAAGAACGCCTCGAAGAACTAATAAGCACTAGAAAGAGAACTCCTCGATCAATTGACTGGATTGGGTCTGCTTGGACATGGGTAGCTGGAAGTCCCGATGCAGCAGATTGGAATAAGATACTCGAGAGTTAGGGAGATATCATTTCAAACAACAACGAGCAGTACAAAATTAATGCAGAGCTGCACCAGGCAACGAATCAAGTCGCAAAGAAGATCAATGAGGTAATCGCCAGGTTAAATAATATAACAAGCGGAAAGGACTACAACTTAATTGAACAAATTACAATCAATGAAGTAATAATCTTAAAAGACGAAGCTAATGAAATTGTTCGGGAACGTGAACTGGTAAAAAAAAGTCATTATCAACACTAACCTACTCGATCATGCCGAAATCAACAGCATCATCGATATGGTGTAAACACTACCTTATGGCAATGTAATAGAAGCTGTGGAGTACGGAACACCATCAATGTATACGAACGGTTCGGTTCTATTGTATATCCTGTTAATAACTAAGCTAGAAAAGGGCGTATATAATATGCTCCTTACTAGAGCCACTATTCGCGAAGGGAAGCAAATCGATTTGAAATTTAATAAGGTCCTGGTAAATGAAGTGGAAACTTACGGTGTTAATGCTTATTGACTTTCAATAAATAACTCTACAGTATATCAAAGGTCATCTATAAACAAGTTGATGGAAGACGATTACCTTCCGCGAATATTAAAAGGTGGTTCAGCAAAGTGCAAAAATAGGCCGAACCAAGAGGAAATTGTTGAAGTACTCAACTCAATGGTGAAACTAAGTTCTAAACGGTACTTACCCTCTGCAACTCTCAAACGAATCCGTAATAATCAGAAATACTACTTACTCGAGCACTTCGACCGTGAAAACACAAGCTCTGCCACTAGTCCTTGCAAATATAACTCATGAAGATCTTCTGCTGGATGTCAAGTACGTTCATGAGGTCAGTCTACGCAATATCAATCGTCTTGAACAGCTGAACACAAGATTTGGTCATTCTTTTAAAATCAGCATGACAACGATAGGACTTATGGCAATCTGTATCGTGTAGATTTGGTACCAGCAAACAAAGAAATTAAATCTCTCTACCATAATACCGGCTACATACCCGAACATCAGCGAGACGCAGATTTTTAAGGATTGAGGAGTTAACAACACTGTTGACGCTGTCGGCAAGTTGCATTCGGCAGAGTCATCATAAAAAGAATTTCATAACGTTCACACGCGCAACTACTGCATACCTGCCAGAAGCGTGTCAGATAGCATGGGAATACGTTGTTGTTACATCAGCGGTTCAACGTGATCATGCTGGCTGAGCTGGTGGAAAATGTGATGGACAAAAGGCAGTCTTGGTTGAGCGTCGTATCGGAATAGTTGAGTTTTGGAAGAATAAATTTAATTTGTAAAAATCCTTTAATAAAATAATTTGTAATAAAAAAAGTGTTTTGATTAATATTTGGCGCAGTTGGTCGCGCCTAATTGTAATTTTTTTAAAGCTTAAGGTAAGGAATCCCTTAACTTACATATTAGTAGTATTTTTTACATAGCAAGAAATAACAAAAACAAACAAGAAACGCAAACAAAATGACAGTGAGGAATAATCAAAAACAAAATATTGTGAAGTGGATTCTAACGGCAGAAATGCCTATTTTACTGTGAGTTCTGAAGCTCTTTATGAAATCAATAAAAATGAAAAATCTGATGATAGTCTCTTGCTAACGACAAAGCCACTTTTACGTCAGCGATCGACTTCGCTTTGTCCAATGTCAACCAGTGATTTAAGTCAACGAGCCCAAACGCAAGGTCCAAGTCGGAACCACCAATCTGCCTGAGAGAAAAAAATTCTAACGCCCTTATTAAAAAACTAATCTCGGTCATAATTGGTGAGAATAATTTTCACATTGTTCCAATAAAACGTGGTAACATTGATGAAACGAAAATTCAAATTATGAAGAAAAAGATGTCCGCAGAATAGTTACTGAATTTAAAAAAATAAAACAAGTTTCTAGTAATACCAGGCCAGCAGATCGTATTGCAGGGAGAAATAAAAGATGTACACGTCCTCCAGGGAGTTAATGTAAAAAATTTATCTAACATCTTAAATATGGAGAAGATCCCCAACCTCTATTTCGCGTTGAACTTGAGCCAAATGATATAAAATTGCGAAAAAAAATGAGACCCATCCAATTTATAGCTTATAATATCAGACCGCTAACTACAGAGGATGTCCTGTATATTCTCTCGTTAAACAGACTATGGGACAAGAAACGCTTACTCTGCCGCTTTTCCGCAAATGATGCTGTTGAGACAAATTCTATTCCTACGCAGCAAGTGTCCCCACCAAGTAATTCAACAAATGCTAACACAAGCTTTAATTTCAGTCGCCTTGAAGTCACTATTGATAATCTGGTGCAAACTACAAACAACTTTAATACAAATATAACCACCATGATGCAAGAAATGCTGCGAATGTAGAATACACTGCTTCAAGCATTGTTTAACAAACCATGAACACGTTAAAAAATGTTTCTGGAACGCAAACGGCATTCGCCAACGTAAAAATGAACTTCAGCACTTCCTCACAGAAAAAAATATTGATATAATGCTGGTTTCTGAGATTCATTTGACTTCTAGATGTCTTTTCACAATTAATGGCTACACCTTACATGATTTAAATGACCCGAGAGGAAGAGCATGCGGTGGATCAGCAGTTCTAATAAAATCAGGACTCAAGCACTATATTATTGATAACATTTGTGCAGAACACCTACACTACACGCAACAAATATCAGTATTGAACATTTTTGTACAAATTTCGTGATATCATCAATTTACTCCACTCCCAGATTTTCAATCACTGAGGTACAGTACGAGAATTTCTACAAATCTCTTGGACCTTGTTGGATGACGTTTCGAGTGGGGAGCCACTTACTGGCCTACGGACATGCATACAATTCCGGATGTTATAGATTTTGGCGTCATGAAAAATAACTCGAAGGATTTAATTCATGTTGAAGCTTCTCTAGATGTCTCCTCCGATCACTCTCCCACGATTGTTACAGAAGCGACTTACCTCACCCATAGTTTATTTATTATTTGGTCGATTGCAATTTTTCGACTAACCAACTTGATTCACAGATTTTATTTTCGATATTAGCAATAGTTAAATATTTTATTCTGCATTTTGTACATTATTACTTTTTTTCTATTTTTAAAATACATAATTGAAAATAAATTAATTAGAGAGGACTTAAAGAGATATCAGACCTTTCTGATAGCAATGTATGTACACACATCGAAAAAACTTGAATGCACAGTAGACCACCCAAATTGCCGAAAGTATTTACTTTATTCGCTCCACCGGCAGTTTCTGATAGACTGGCCATAAAAAGTCACATGTGTGTAAAAATAGCACTGCAAACTGTCCATGCGCATTGCAATCTTCATCCATATAATAACCTATCTTCACTATAAACGCTTGTGGCACCATAACTTTTAAATGTTGCGTTTTTTTTTTTAATTTTATATAACCATTTTTGTTTAGAATAAATAGAACAACATCTTCCCAATTCATAATTTTGACCTAACTACGAGCTATCAAGATCCTTTAATTGGATAACACAAAATTTTTTAAAAGGCTTTTTTTAACGGCTCTAGCTAAAAATTGGATAGCGATAATCATAATTTATTACAAGCTTTGTTATGTATTTGGAATTTATCCTAGAGCTTGCGATCCATTGAATATATCTCAGCAAAACTACACACAAATATAGACGACAGAGGAAAACATATTTCCGTATAATATAAGTGTTAAATATGATTATTTGGATAACTCTGAAACAATTTATTATGATTGAAATTTGATTACGAGATCCAGGAGATAAACTGAGATAGTCGCCAGTTCAGATAAGTAGCAATTTATTAAAAAATTTTCACAAAGGTATATGGATTTGAAAATACTTTCCGTCGGTAAAACTATACACAGCAAATTTAATGGCGAGCTCTCTAATTTGTAAACTTATAAGTCTGTAGAAGATTCACTACCTGGAGCCGATCAAGAAGACAAAAATTAAACAATTAGGAAGTTTACGTTAAAAAACTGATATTTAATTTTTCTTAAAATTTTTTTTTTCGCTTAACCAACACAAAAATATATACAGGAGGTCGTCAGGAAGACGGCAAAAAAGGTTACGGAACAAAAAATACCATTATTATGCTAAGATTTAGTTAAAATTCGTTGCGTTACTTATATTTAGCATATTAACACTTAAATAAAAAAATTCAATGAATTAACTGAACTAACAGCAAAGATAATTTAAAAAAAGTTTTCCTGTAAAGTTTTGTTTTTAGTACGAGCTTTTAATGCGGTTATGGCTCGATATGTATTAAAAAAATTATACAAAATATAAGTAATTGAAAACTAAAATATTTCAGTTTTAAGAATTTTACGTTTGCTTGCCTCTATTTGATTTCTTTGTTTCAATTTTATAAGAATCATATGTTTTTATTCTACTATAATGCAAAAAAAACTTTAACATTTGCAAAGAAATTTCGATTCGAGCTATCAAATGCTGCAATCTGGTAACTCGATACGTAACGAAATTTTATTCGATACGAAAGGTCATTTGATCACGAATGCGACAATTTGGCCCAAATTCTCTCAACGATGAGATGATACAGAGAGAGAAACCGACTAAAGGTGCAATCAGACGTGCCAAAGTAAATTTATATAAAGTATGTGCAAGTACTCAGGTGATTAATTTTTTTATCGTGTAGTGTTAATGAATGACTGTCAAAAGTTGTTTACAATTTTCGTACGCCATTTTGTTTTATGTTGATTTGTTATACACACTTGTGTGTACTGAAAACGTGTGTGAAACAGTTTAAATAATTTAATCAGGCTAAAGTTCGAATCGCTTTGTAAGCCAAATTACATGTGATAATTATTAATGAACAAATAACAGCAAAGTTAGTTAGCCTGATCAAATCATAAATATAGAAACAAAAGAAGTTCGAAGAATAATAATTGAAATTAGCTAAAAAAATTAATAGTCATGGGCCAGTGGCAAATATTAAAAATAAAAATATACTTATAGTATCAAACCAAAAAAGTTTGTCTTAAGTAGAACAAAAAATAAGCAAATTAACTAACATGTGCATAATTAGTAAAGAACATACGACAATGGCAAGACTGTTGTAAATTTAGAGATGGTAAAAATGAGCTTTCATTACAAAAAAGCTTTCAGCAAATTGTAATACGATGAATCAAAACAATTCACATATTCCATTTACAAAAAAGTTGCGTATATAAAGCAGAAATCTACATCAACTGACACCACACACAGTGGACCAAACACAAAAGAAAGGTGATGAGGAAGGTTTAGTGGCCTTCGAAAACAGCCGATTGTTCCGTTCATTAATAATTATCACATGTAATTTGGCTTACAAAGCGGTACGAACTTTAGCCTAGTCAAATCATAAATATAGAAACAAAAGAAGTTCGAATAATAATAATTAAAATTAGCTAAAAAAAAAGTTTAAATAAATTTTTACTTAAAAAAGGTGTTACAAAACTTTTAAAAATAATTGTATATAATTATAAAAATACATACACACATACTTATCTTTTATTATATTTACTTCACGTACGAAAGGTTTATCAATTAATATATTTACTTTGGTTTTGTCCATCTATACATTTCCTTTTTGTTGTATGCAGATCTGGGATTATTGCATTGACAATTTTCGCACACTAAACCAAATCAATGTAAATGTAAAATTTATTACATTGGCACTAACTTTAATAATTATAGTGCAATTTTTTTTGCATTGCAATAAAATCTCTATAAAGTAAGGCATGAATATTACATTGTCACTTTTAGTGCATTATTTTTTGCACTAATGTAAAATCACCTAAAGGTAATGCATTAATATTGCATTAGCACCAAATCACATCGCGAAAAATTCACGAATTTCGCGTGGTAATGCGAAAGAGTATTTTTGCATTATCGCTGAAACATATAGTGCAAAACAGAACATAAATATGTACATGCATAAAAACATACATACATAAATATGAAAACTTTTTCTATGTACATATATATATATATATATACCTAGGGCGAAATATCATATTACTACGTTTTTTATAATTTTGCGAAACAAAGACAAGACTTGATGAAATTGTTCCAATCGGTAGTATATTTCGTTTACAAATCACCATTTTTTAAGATTTTTTTTTCATGCGTATATTTATTTATTGTATCTTCAAAACATGAACTAACAATAAGTATTCAAATCTTAAATCTAGATATAATAATTAGGCCCAATCAGTGTCAGGCATAAACTTAGTGATAGTAATCAATAATACATAAATATCGTATTAAGCACACGAGCAAGTGCATTTAAATGTGACTCGAGTTTTGTTAAATATTTCCCTAGTATTTTGTAATTTCAGAAGTCACAAGTGGTATATTTAGATCACGATGTAAATTTGAATTTTTCATGTACTATGGAGCCGATGTTATTAGTCTTAAAATCTTGTTTTGCCTTCGATGGATTCTCTCTATATTGGAAGCTGAAGCAGTGCCCCATAGCTGTATTCCATAGCACCATATTGGTTTTAAAAGCGACATGTACATTAAAAGTTTACAATCTAGACTAAGTGTTGAATTTCTACCAATCAGCCAATGTATCTGAGTCAATTTAAGTTTCATTTGTGTTAGCTTTGAGTCAATATGGTGTTTCCATGTAAGCCGTCGACCAAGATGCATACCAAGGTATTTTACATGTGAATGTTGAGGACCAACTTGATTGTTGATTCGCACGGTAAATGTTACCTGAACACACTTTCGTTCGTTTAAGACAGAATTAGTTTTTACTTTCTATTCTGTTACGAATCAGCTGACTCTTTTTTCTTATAGAAATCTAATACAAGTCGTTAGTTTTTCTGTTTCGGTTCAACCCATGAAAATCAAAAAATTGTTAAGTATTTGTAAGTGGCAGTATACATTAAATAAAAATATTTTGAAATAAATTGTGATTGTGCTTTAAGAATTAAAAAAAATTAATTTTTAAAAGAAAAACATAATATTATATTGAAACTCAACAATGGAAGAGGCAAAACAAATCGCTTTAGTGGAAAATGCGATCCTTCTGGTCAGAAGCAGCTGATAAGTTACTACAGAAAAAGTAAGTACTCAAATTTACAAGCAGAACGGCACAGCACAGAACAGCAACAGAAAGTAAAGACTAATGAAGCCTTTACTTTGATTCTCCATAAGCTTAACCAGAGTTCCAGCTGTGTAATATATTCTTCTAGACATCGGGAAGCCTCGTGAGGGTTTTTATGCATACTAAGGCAGGCTGTATCATCGGCAAATGTAGATGTATGGATATTGCTGCTCAAAGGCGTATCACAAGTATAAATCAAATACAAAACTGGCCCCAGTATGCTCCCCTGTGGCACACCGGATGATATAGATTCGGGCACACTCATGAAGTCTCCTTCAACAACCGTGAACTTCCGGGTAGTAATGTAACTTTCCAATAGCTTCAGAAAATTTATTGGTAGATATGATTTCAATTTTAAAATTAGGCCTTCATGCCACACTTTATCAAATGCCTGAGAAACGTCAATAAACAGGGTAGAACAATACTTCTTTTCTTCAAATGTTCTTCTTATAAATTGAACCAATCAATGCGTTTGTTCAATGGTGTTATGCTGACTCCTAAAACCAAACTGATGGTCTGGGATGCACTCACTACTAATTAGAATTGGGGAGAATTTTGTCATGACTTATTGGCCTGTATGACTCAGCCTTGGTAAGATCTTTGCCCGACTTTGGAATCATTTTGACCTTGGCAAGCTTCCAGTGGTGTGGATTAGTGTTGAGCGAAACTGTGATTTTTTAATAATGTTGCTCCTTGTGAACGTGATTTCTAAATCGTTGTTCTTTTAAACTGTGATTGTGATCACAGTTTAGCAGTATTTTGTTTGTAGCAGTTCTGTTATTTTGACAAAATCTAATAAGAAGAGCAGTTGTGAAATTAAACATTGACTGTGATCACAGTTTAACACATTTCAGCTCTCCTGCTTTAAAAGTATGTATTAATATTGGTATTTTGATAATAATTAATATAATTTGCTAATAAGAAGAGCGACAAGAACAAACAATTAGCATCAACCCCACCCAAATATTGATAATTGTCGTATGAGAGTCAGAGAGTCAGTAAAATTGCAAATACAAAAATGTGAGAGCTATACATAGTTGCCAGAAAAGACGATTTGACATGATTAGACGATTTCTTCTCGACAAACGGTGAACGTATACAAATAAATTCATGTAATAGCTTTATTTACTGTAAAGTAAGCATGCAAGAGCATTCACAGTTTGTATGAAAGAACTACATTTGCAAAACCTGTTACTTGATAAATTCAGTCACAGTTGTGATTAGTGATTTTTCAATCGCTGTGAAAAAGTAACAGGTTTCTAAAAATAGCTCATCACTAGTGTGGATAATACTCTAGTCGTAATATGACACTAAAAATAAATAGAAGGATTTTAATTGCAATACGAGGCAAATTCATCAGCATCTTGTTACTAATTCCATCAATACCTGGAGCTCTCTTCGGGTTGAGTTCACTAATAAAATTATGTACGTCACGCATCTTAAACTTTAAGGGTCGATGGGGTGGAGCAACTACACTCGGTAAATCAACAGCACCAGCACATGTGTTTGGGGTAAACACGGATTTTAAATGTTTTGCAAACAAGTTACGTTTTTCAGTATCATTTCTTGCCCAACCTCCAGTAAAAGTGCACAGAGGTGGTTTAAACTCAACAAGCGTTTAAAGCTTTCTCGCAGCGCGCCACATGGAGTGATTAGATGCTGGAGTGTCATCGAGATTTTCCAGATAATTTTTAAGAGATGCAGTTTATTCATATGCAAGCAACTCTTGGAGTAATTTAATGCACTCTTTAAATCTGATTTTATGTTGGAGCGATCTATGCTGTTGCCATTCCCTTCTAGCTCTTTTTTTCATATACAAGAAGTTTAATATCCGTAGAATAAATTATATTAAACCCAGTCTGCGGGTGGGAGGTAGTAGCATGTTCAGCAGCCTGCTTAATATTTTCGTTAAGATTGGCAACGTTAAATTGAATATCTTCGGATATTCTTAGCTTAATGTCTTCCATATAATGACTACTGAGATATTTTTTAAACCCCACCCAATTAACACGATTGATCCTCTTTACATATGGGTGAGGTAAAACACTTCTTAGTGGGTTACAGATTGTAACGATTGTGGGAGTGTGATCGGGCAGCTTCAACATTAATTAAATCCCCAGTGATATATCTCATGACGCCAAAATCTATAACATCCGGAATTTTTTGTATATCCGTAGGCCTGTAATGGGCTCCCCATTCGAAATGACGTCCAAGCCCATTTTAAAACGCCCGACCTCTAGGCGTAATAAGACGCGAACCCCAGAACGTATGCTTTGCATTGTAGTCGCCACATGCTACGAAACAAGGTCCAAGAGATTTGTAGAAATTCTCGTATTGTACCTCAGTGATTGAAAATCTGGGAGTGGAGTAAATTGATGATATCATGAAATTTGTACAAAAATGTTCAACACAAATATTAGTTGCTTGTATATGTTCTGCACAAATGTTATCAAGAATATAGTGCTTGAGTCTTGACTTTATTAAAACTACCGATCCACCGCATGCTCTTCCTCTAGGTTCCTTTGAATCATATAGAGTGTAATGATTTATTTTAAATAAGCTTCTTGAAGTCAAATGAATCTCAGAAACCAGCATTATATCAATAGTTTTTTCCGTGAGGAAGTGCTCAAGTTCGTTTTTATTTTTAACGTGTTCATGGCTTACTAACTAATGCTTGAAGCAGAGTATTCTGCATTCGCAGCATTTCTTTCAACATGCTAGTCATATTTGTAGTAAAGTTGTTTATAGTTTGCACCAGATTACCAATAGTAGCTTCAAGGCGACTGAAATTAAAGCTTGTGTTAGCATTTGTTGAATTACTTGGTGGGTACACTTTCTGCATGGGAAAAGAATTGATCTTAACAGCATCGGTATACGATACACGTGAAGTACTTGGAGGAAAATTGGAGGAGAAAGCGTTTGCTGGAGCTAATTTAGGTTTTTGTCCCATAGTCTGTTTAACGAAAGAATATACAAGACATCCTCTGTAGTCAGCAGTGTGATTACTAGAGATGTGCAAATTTATAATTAATCACGCGTGAGTGCGTGAAAGTGACCTAAAAAAATTACTCGTGCGTGATTCTTAAAAAACTCACGCACGAGTAATTTTTTTAGGAATTCGCACGCTCTCACGAGATAACACTCCTGCGTTTGTATATAACTGTATTGAAAATTTTAAATTTTCTTAAACGTAATAAATACTACAATCTATGTCTGAAATGCTGAAAGTAGCACCACAGTGCCGAACACCAATTGACTTATTATACATATGAATACACATACGCGAATACATTACTCTCACGTTTCTTCCTGTGGCCAGCTCTGATCTATGTAAATACATATGTATATACATACATATAGGTAGAATGAGCTTGCAAACATAATGCATACATACATACGTATGTACATAGGTATGTAAATAGGTTCTTATTTTTCAACAAAAAACACAAACATAAAAAGTTAATTATATATTTTTCGTAAGCGTGCGTGATCGTGATAAGTTGTACAACCCTCGTGCGTGATTAAGAATATTTTATACGTGAGCGTGCGCGATCTTGAAAATTTCGAAAATCTTTTGTGCGTGAAAGTGCGTGAGCAAAATATTATTCTGCGTGAGCGTGTGTGTCGTGAGTCAAAAACCGCTCACTTGCACATCTCTAGTGATTACCTCCACAATTACTACATTTTTTTCAGCTTGATCTTTTAGCTTCGTACAGCTAGCAGAACCATGCAATTCACTGCAGATAACACAAACTGTAGGTAATTTGCAGTAAGTTTTTGTGTGGCCATATTCTTGGCAATTGTGGCACTGTAAGGGACCTGAACGCTTACGTGGCTCTTCAACTGTGATTTTTCGGCGTAAGAGAAACTTTACGCTATAAATTGGATGGGTTTCACTTTTTTTCAATTGTATGTCATTCGGCTCCAAGGTTGGGGGACCTTTTCTCTGCTAATTATATTAGCAAAATTTTTTATCTTAAATCCTTTGTCGATAAGAGCACATTTTACTTCTTCGGGTACAACATATGAATCTATGCCCTTTAATACTATTTGTAGCCCTTTAGCACTTTTAAATTGGTATGTGTAAAAATTTTATTTATTTGATATATTTTCAAATTCACTGATCATTTTGCGGAAATCTTTTCCAACATATATGTGGATCTTCGAGCTAGTCCTCTTCACCAGGAGATACAAAGTAGAAAGCTTTGTACTGCCCAGGATGGGAAGGGTGGAGCTGAGACTTGCAAAGGGAGCTAAATTCCTGGGTGTTTTCCTAGATAGCAAGCTTTGTTGGAAAATGAACACGCAGGAAAGCCTAAAGAGTGGGCTCAATGCCTACTACGCATGCAGGAACTCCATAGGAAGGAACTGGGGTCTGCAACCGAAGATTGTAAACTGGATCTATACATCGGTTGTCAGACCGGTTATTTCCTATGGTTGTGTGGTATGGTGGGAGGCGTTGAGGAATGAAAGTTACAGGAAATTACTAGCTAAGGTTCAGAGATGTGCCTCGATGGGTATCACAGGTGTTCAGAGGAGCACACCTCAGGCTGCCTTGGACGTCATTTTTCATCTACTTCCTATAGAGGACTTTGTGGTGGGAACGACGACAAGAAGTCTCCTTAGACTCGTAGAAATAGGTTTGGTGAGGACAGGAACAACAGGTCACACATCAATCTTAAAAGAGATCAGTTTTAGTGATCAGGGATCCGTTACACTTGGGTTTACGGACTATAAGGTCGCTGAAATCGACTTTAGTAGAACACCCTCAATGGTAATTCCGGATAGGGACTATTTGGTCAAATTCGATAAGCTATATGAGGGAAGTGCAGTCTTTACAGACGGCGCAAAAATGGGGGAAGCACATGGGCTGGTGTCTACATCTTGGGAACGAACATTCGTAGTTCTTTCAGACTGCCGAATGAATGCAGCATTTTCCAGGCTGAGATCTTGGCGATTCTCAGGGCCACGGAGATGGTGACCAGGAATGTAGCTGAAGGTCAGACTGGTGTCTATATCTTGGGAACGAACATTCGTAGTTTTTTCAGACTGCTGAATAAATGCAGCGATTTCCAGGCTGAGATCTTGGCGATTCTCACAGCCACGGAGCTGGTGACCAGTAATCTAGCTGAAGGTCAGAAGGTTACCTTCTACGTCGACAGCCAAGCAGCACTAAAAGCTTTGAAGGGACACATTGTCAAATCGAAACTTGTTAGTGACTGTAGGAGAGCCCTCAACTTGCTTATGGATAAATATAGCGTCAGACTATGTTGGGTTCCTGGCCACAGCAGTGTTGAGGGAAATGAAATTGCCGATGAGCTGGCAAAAATAAGGTCGGCATTAGATGAAGGAATGATAGAAAGGTCGGTAAAATTGCCGATAGGTCATTACTATAGGAAACTCAGTAACTGGTTAGAAAGCAGGACCAATAGTTCATGGCGAAGTATGGAGGATTGTAGTCTCAAGGGGCTTGTTGACAGGTCACTGCTCGGTCAGAGTAAGAACCAGTATTTGGGAAACTGGCACTCCAGATTTTTGTAGGATGTGCGGGCATGAAGAAGAACCAGAAAACATTGAACATGATATCTGTCACTGCCCAAAGCTGCAACGTCATAGGCTTAGATGGCTGAGTAGACGTTACCATGAAAGCATTACTGATATCGGGAAGTGTAAACTAGAGGACATCAGGGGTTTCATCATGGGAATTCGGTGGCTCAAGGACGGGTAATAGGGTCACTTCTGGCTATAAAAGGGGGGTAAATATTACTGTTTGGGCAACAGGGAATCACAATGGACCCAATTGGGTCACCGAGTGGCGGTGCGGTATAGCACCACCCTTCCTAACCTAACATTTTTATTTTTTTTTTTTCATGCGTATATTTATTTATTATATCTTCAAAAAATGAACTAACAATAAGTTTTCAAATCTTAAATCTAGATATAATAATTAGGCCCAACCAGTGGCAGGCATAAACTTAGTGATAGTAATCAATAATACATAAATATCGTATTAAGCACAAAAATATTTTCAAGCTGTTTCATCTGGAGTGTTGAGTATTAGAGCCATAGTGTTCCTCTTTTTTAAGCGGATGTGTCCAGTAAAATTCAAGATGTTACGAGCAAGTGGATTAGGATGAGACTCGAGTTTTGTTAAGTATTTGCCTGCGTATTTTTTAATTTCTTCAGTCACTAGTGGCATATTTAAATCACGATGTAAATTTGAATTTTTGATGTACCATGGAGCCGATGTTATTAGTCTTAAAATCTTGTTTTGCCTTCGTTGGATTCTCTAGGTATATATATGTATATATATATATATATATTAACATAACCTTTGGATCTTAGTTTCATCAATATTACCTCGTTTAATTGGAATGATGTGAAAAGTATTTTCAACAATGACCGACAATAGTTTTTTTAGAAGTGCGTTAGAGTTTTTTTCTCTTAGATAGATGGGTGGTATCTTAAAAGACTTTTGCGATGATGCAGCGGGCTTGTCGTTATTGTCTTGCAATAATGAAAACCGATTTTGACGATTAGTAGATGATGCGCTGATGAAATTTTTGAAGAATTTGGGCTTCGCCCCCGCTTACCACAGTTATATATCTGTCCATTCCGACTTGGACCTTGGGTTTAGTGCTACTGTTATTTGTAGTGATAACTTTGTTAAGTGATGTACACGAGCCCGAAGTTGATGATATCGCTGACTTATATGAAGAAGTACTAGGCAATTGTAATGTTAACGAATCACAAGTTGGCATTGGACAAAGCGAAGTTGATCGCTGACGAAAAAGCGGCTTTGCCGTTAGAAAAAGACTATTATCAGATTTTTAATTTTTATTGTTAACATTAAGAGGTTCAGAACTCACAGTAAAATAGGCATTTCTACCGTTAGAACTCACTTCAAAATTTTTTGTTTTTGGGGTACTCATGTAGAGTATTCCTCAAAGGCTCTTTGTTTGCGGTTTTTGGTTTGTTGTTGTTTCTTGCTATCAGCAATATTTGCTTTGCTTATTTATCAAGTTAATATGTATTACTGTTATTATTTATGTATTACGAATATTTTTTTTATGATTTTTTATTTGTTTAGTATGTATATGAAAAAAAAACTCCGCTAAGACGTCTGTTCACTATGAAGGTTCGACGAGATAAGATATAACTTTACAACAAACGAAAACCTAAGATTTGATCTTTTTGTCAATTGCACGGCTTTTCATATAAGCTCGAGATGCAACTTCCTTGAAGTATGAAACTTATTAATTTTTTTCAATTGGTTCTGAAATCTAATTTGTATTTATATTGACAGTTTTTCTTTTCTTTAATTTATATGTACGTACTTATAAAGATGCCCTCAATGTGAACTTTACTGTATTTTTTATTTTGATAATACAATAATATTGCATTACTTCATGATGTACACTAAAATTTTTGTTTTCAAACAGTTCTTATGCAAAAGTAATGCAAGTTTTTTTGACATTCATCCATTATTTTTACACAATCAAATCGCCTGTTGTTGTTCTATTTTCTTAGTTGTTGTAGACCTGCATATACTTTATATAAATATGCTTTGAGACGTGCCGTAACAAAACTAATAGGCAATAATGTGTTAATATTGCAACGTTTCAATTTTAACACCTTAACATGGGTTGGCAAGTTTGCTGTTTTTGTATACGAGTATTTGTTAATCAAATTTATTACCAAGTGGCAAATTTAAAAGTATAAAAACCATGTCATTTTCAATATGGAAATATTTAACTAAACAATACATACTGTCAGTGCAACTGTAGTTGATGAAAAAAATATTTGTATTTTTTGCTTTCTTTAGGCATTTTACAGATCAAAAATTATTTTGATACATTTATTCAATACTTCAATATACTGTGTTTTATATCGTTGCCTGATCACAATGAAAATTTTAAGATGGCACAATGTTGCCACATTAAAATTTCAAGATACTCCTTGTGAAACATCCTAATTACACTGTATGACAAAAATTCATTATGCCCATTATGTAGGTAGTTTTTTTAACAAAAGATCTAATAAAATATTTAATAACTCAGTCAGTTTGTGTCGTATATTTTAGCACAGACCCACTTTTTACTCACAATCAATTACGTTTTATAAGTAAGATTATAAATAGTATGGTTCCCTTACAAAAATACCGTGTAAGAACGAATCTAATGGAGAAAAATTTTAAAAACAATCTAAAAAAATAAAGTTGTTATAAAAATATGTATATCGAAAGTTTACTAAAATAGAGTTTATATCATTTAAAAGGTCTAAAGGCTTCAGTAGTCTTTACTTTCCGTTGCTGTTCTGTGCTGTTCTGCTTCTAAATTTACTTTTTTTTTTTTTTTTTTTTTATGCATACATATATTTATTTATTGTATCTTCAAAAATGAACTAACAATAAGTATTCAAATCTTAAATCTAAATATAATTATTAGGCCCGACCAGTGTCGGACATAAACTTAGTGATAGTAATTCATAATACATAAGAGTTGTGTAAAGCAAAAAATAAAAATAAAAAAATGATTTCAAACAGTTTCATCTGGTGTGGTAAGTATTAGAGCCCTTGTGTCCCTCTTTTTTAAGCGGATGTGTCCGGTAAAGTTCAAGATATTTCGAGCAAGCGGATTAGGGTGTGACTCGAGTTTAGTTAAATATTTGCCTGAGTATTTTGCAATTTCTTCAGTCACTTGTGGCACGATGTAAATTTGAGTTTCTTATGTACCATGGAGCCGATGTTATTAACCGTAAAATTTTGTTTTGTCTTCGTTGGATTTTCTCTACATTTGAAGCTGAAGCAGTGCCCCATAGCTGAATTCCGTAGCACCATATAGGTTTCAAAAGCGACTTGTATATCAAAAGTTTGCAATCTAGACTCAGGGTTGAATTTCTACCAATCAGCCAATGTAACTGAGTTAATTTTAGTTTCATATGTGTTAGCTTAGAGTCAATATGGTGTTTCCATGTTATCCGTCGGTCAAGGTGTATACCAAGGTATTTTACATGTGAATGTTGAGGAACAACTTGATTATTGATTCGAATGGGTGAACAGGTATCTTTTCGCAGAGTAAATGTTACCTAAATTTACGTACTTACTTTTTCTGTAGTAACTTATCAGCTGTTTCTAACCAGAAGGTCGCAGTTTTCCACTAAAGTGGTGAATTTTGCATCGTTCATTTTTGTTTCAATATAATTTTATATTTTCCTTTTCAAAATTAGACTTTTTAAATTCCAAACGCACAGTCACAATTTATTTCAAAATGTTTTTGTTTAATTTATGCTGTCACTTACATTTACTTAACAATTTTTTGATTTTCACAAGTTGAACCGAAACAGAACAGAACGAAACAGAAAAACTAACGACTTGTATTAGATTTCTATAAACAAAAAAGAGTCAGCTGATTCGTAACAGAACAGAAAGTAAAAACTAATTCTGGCTTAAGTCTCTTCTATGTAAATCCATTTGTGAATTTAAAATCGGTTAATATTCAACTTAGTTAAAGGTTGATAAGTGCGAAGGGGTACGAAAAACCAGTTTTTACCAGTAACTCATGATTTGGAGGTGTTTTGAAAATTTCAAAGATTGATTGTTGTTATACTGGCCAATGCCTACCAGAAAAATAGTAACCCATTCCTATTATTTCGACTTCATTAACTTTTGTCACACAGTGTTATTTGAGAAGCGTTGTTTTTGTTATAAGAAAAACAAATTGTTTAATATATAAAATGATGCGAATTGCTTTATTCAGTGGAAAGTATTTTTGAATAACAATTTCAAGTTAATGATAATTTTTGTATTCCAAAATAAATTTCTTTTTCTTTTCTTTTTTAATGTAACTTAAAGCTACATATGTACATATAAAATGATTCTTAATATCAATTAGTTCATACTCTATGTAATTAGATTAGTTTCATTGAGTAAAGATATTTAAAAAAGGAAAACAATATTTAATATATTCACAGGATTAATAGCGAAACAATGTACTATACTAGTTAATAATACTTTTTTATTACAAAATTATAATAGTAAAATTTCAAAGAAATAAAAGAAAAATACAGAATATAAAAAATATTTATGTATATGTAAGGGAGAGAAAAGAAGTAATTAAAAGGATAAATTATCAAAAGCTTCAGAAAATAATATTGAACAATTTGGTTTATTTGTAAATTAAGCTTTATAAAAGTTGTAAAAGAATGTATAAAATCACGTATATTTCTTGTTACATATCTATTCAAAATTTTCATAAGATGTCATCGACCCCTGAATACCAATTTATCACAATCGACATTTATTAAAATATTTTCAGTTGAAATCAAAACAATGTTTACTTTTCTTCCATTTTTAAATTCCTTTCGAAATTATGGGTTCAACAGATATTTTAATTTCATTTGTCGTGTTACAGTGCAATTTCTATGGGCTTAACTTCCTAAATCACGTCATCAAAGTGATATTTATATGAAACGAAAAATAACATTTCAAAAATTTGTTTTTGTTTTTCATACCGATTCTAAAAATTATGAAAGTCAAGCAAAGACTGCTAGTTTATGTTTCTTAAATTAGTTGAGTTTGAATAAGAATGGGATTAGCCTTCAGCATGTGATCCTTGAGGCACTATGTTCCACCTAAGAAACTTTCCTTTTTCGCCTATTATGAATTTCTTTTTTCCATTTTTTACCAAATGCGGGAATAAAAACTCTCCGGTAAAAAAGCAGGGATTGATTTTTTCACCAAAAATCTTTCCCTTGCAGAACAGAACGGATCTTACATAAAAATGCACTTGGTTCTCTATTAAACTAAAATTTATATATTTAATAATAAAGTAATATTTTATAGTTCTTGTATTTCGAAAAACATAAATAATGCTCAAATACATCATTTGTAAACTTCTTTTAATTTATTATTTCAAGTTGTTGAATTTCAATCATTTTGTTTGTGCTTGCACGCAAAAAAGGGAGTCAACAAACGAGCAAAACAACGAGTTTCGTACTGCGGTGATGCCACGTCTTACTCTTTTTTGTTCCAAACGAATTTATGGTTGAAGGAATTCTTTCCCGAGAAAATTATTTTCCGTGAAAAATTAATTCCGAGGGAATGATTTTTTTTTTGCTTTTCTTTGGGGAAGAATTTGTATGAAACATAAAAACAAAATTTTTAATTTTTTTCCAATTAACGTGAATAAGTTTTGTTTGTTGTTGGTTAAGCACACATTTCATTTCTGGTTAAAAACTCATCCGTAGACTTCAAAATTTTATTTGGTTGAAGTCTGCTAATGAGTTTCTTATGCAGAACTTGAATTCATAAAAAACAAAAATTCTTCATGTTAGTACACTACAGATTCAACTTCAATTTAATAAATTTCGGTATTTTTAAATTTTGTTTCTGTTTTTATACAAACATCACTATGGTGACGTGATTTAAGCAATTATTGCCTATTTGTTTTTAATAAAAGTAAAAATTAATAGTTAAAAGATAACAGTTTTCCATTATGATAATATTAAGGTGTAGATTTTGTAAATTCAAACGATTTTCGTTTTGAAATTTTGTATGGAATAGTTTTTGAAAAGAATTTTCGTTAGTTTTCATACAAATTTGAAACGTTTAGAAACGAAATTTTTTACAAAATCTGCCTACAAAACAGTAATTAAAATTTTCTTCATAATAGAATTATGCATGTATATACATATATTTGAGAATATTGGTACTTACGATAATTTGGCTATGAGGTGTCGATATCCCATGCAACAAATAACAAAGTAAATATAATAAAGCATATTAAGAATTGAAAAATAATTCAATGGAGAGTATTGTAGATAGAAACATAGGCAGTCGTCGCTTAATTATTTATTTATTAAAAGTATAATTAATAGTATACTCCAGCACCTTTTTAAAAGATGTATTGATCACTTTTTATACTGAATGTAGAAGAAGAAAATTTAAACATATTTTAAGTATTATCCTTGAGCAAAGCCACCAAATGATTCCTTTTCGCCTTATCGCTTTTACTATATTCATCCAAAAACTGAAATATAAAAAAATGAAACATATATATTTTGATTTAGGAAAAGACAAAAATAAATTCAAATTAAACCAGTGCTTTTCTCATATGAGTTCTCTAAGACATTTTCAACTACAGCAATCTGTGATGCAAATAAAAACTTTTTTTGTGTTAGTTCAGCTATTGCCGTCTGGAATGTTGCATTTATGTACACTACGAATCACTCAAATAAGGAAATTAATTTTTTTCTAACGAAAAAAGTTTAATATCGTTGGAACAGATGGATACAACTTTTATTTCCACTATTTAAGAAAGGAAGAACTATTTTTGAAAGGAAGACATAGAAAGGAAGGGAGGGCTGGGGTATGGGGCGTCATATCCTACTATGGCACTATCGACTGTGAATTTCAAATGGAAACAATTAGTGTAGCATCGTAAAAAGGTATATTAAAAGACACTTTTCAACAAATTAAAAACTTATTTGGAACCATAATGTGGACTTACCAACGCGACAAATCTGCAATTATGCTGCCAGAGCTGTAAATCAGTAAATTTGTAAGCAAGATGTAAAGCTTCTAAATTTGCCGCCATATTTTCTGGATCTCAACATACTGACAAATATCTGGGGTGGCTTGTTAGAAAAGTATATGACGACTTAAAGCAATTTGATAAAAAGGAGTTTATAAAGGACGCAATCAAAAATACCTGGAACTCAATATCATTAGACTATAGAGAAAGCTCTTAGGAAGTATTAGAACACAATTCCTAAGAGCTTTCACGCGTCCAATTGCTTAAAATTCAAAATTAAGCTGTTTATGACAGTGTAACATTCGTCGGTTAGAATTGAAATATAAATTCTCTAACTTTTTATTATTCATTTAAAAATTCATTGTTCAAGTAAGCAAGCATGTAAACACTTTATCTATTATAAGTAAATAAAAAAATAAAAGTTCTTTAAATTAAAAAAAAACAATTCACAATTGTCGCCAAATTAATGGTTAGAACATGGAGTTTAAAATATCAAAATTTTGTAATCCTCCAGTATCTGGTTTTATAGATATACGAGTGTATATGTATTCGTTCAAAATTGGTAAAATGAAATACTCGATTTAAGTGATTTACAAGAGGCGGATTCATTTATATTTCTTCATCATATAAATGAAATGATGCATTACTAGAATGACAATTTTCATTTGCTGAATTAAATTGCTCTCTTTCGGCATCTGTTCTTTTTTATCCTTCATTTGTATTTATGATAATGTTTTCGTTGATATTATGAAGTTAATTTTTTTTTCTAATTTTAAGAAGACTAAAAACTTACCTCACTAGATTTGACAATTTGCTGACAAAATACTTTTTAATACACAAAATAAAATAAATTTTGAGTCTAAGGCAAAATAATTGACTTCTCAATTATATGCCAATTAGCTAATTGCCACTTTCCAAACAAGAGCTGTTTAATATACTCGTATATACATAAATAAAAAAGTTTGGTTATCAATGTGTAAAAAACTAGAATTGCATATAAACATATTTTATAAAACAAAAAGAAACGCCAAAACGCATTTTTATATTTATTTTTCCATGATATAAAACTATATATTGTATACTCGTATGTTGTATATTTATAAAAATTTAACGAAATTCTTTTTAATACGACCCATAATGTTCATATACATGTTTCCACACAAGCACAGTAACATATGGAATGCTCGTAAAACTTAAATATCATTTAAATACAAAAGGTAGGGCATTTAAGTTTCATTTAAATGTCTCTTAACTTTGTACTGAAAAACTTAATTTGGTACTTAAATGGCATTTAAAGAAAAATTACACTTAATCGCGAAGTCAATTATTGGGCATAAGAAAATGTTTAATGCATACAATGAAAATATTTATTACATGTTTTCATAAATAATATTTGTTATTGGAAAAAACTTTGTGTTCAATGCACGCTGTTTTTAAAGTGCTGTTTGTTGAAGTAGCCAAGGCCTTATCTAGTAGAGGGCTGCGTAAGCAGTCTTGAAATGTAAATACCAGCCTAAAGGTTCAGTTACCCTGACTGTAATGTAATGTGACTGCAACAGTAGGAAACAGCTGATCGATATTGTTACGTGAAAAGTAATGAAATTGGTTATATATTGGGTGTTTTTTATTGAGGTATAGAACTCTAAGTTGGCATCACTTTTTTAACTGGCGGCCATTTTGTCAGCTGTCAAGTGATTAATATTTAGTTTGGTTTGCCATTTCATCATGAACAGGTTGACAAAAGAACAACGCTTGCAAATCGTGCAAATTTATTTCGAAAATAATGGTTCAGTTCGCAAAGTTTACCGCAAGCTCCGTCCATTTTATGGTCGACATAATCGTCCATCAGAGCAATTAATTCGGTTAACCATGGATCGTTTTCGCACTACGTTTACTCTATGTGATAATACGCATCCGCAGAGACGTCGAACAGTGCGCACCGAAGAAACAATTGCCGCTGTAGAGCAAAGTGTTGAAGAGGACCCGAATGAATCGATTCGCCACCGTGCACAGCAATTGGAGCTTTGTCTATGACTATTTTGTTCCCGAATTGGATGGCATGAATGTGGATGAGTTGTGGTTCCAACAAGACGGCGCTACATGCCACACAGCGCACGTCACAATCGATTTATTGAAGGAAACATTCGATGAGCGCATAATTTCGCGGAATGGACCTGTCAATTGGCCACCAAGATCGTGTGATTTGACACCATTGGATTATTTTCTTTGGGGATATGTGAAGTCGCTCGTCTACGCCAACAAACCAGAAACGTTAGGGGACTTGGAAGCCAACATTCGTGGCGTTATTGCCAACATACGGCCCCATATGCTCGAAAAAGTGGTTGAAAATTGGACCTGTAGAATTGGCTTTATTCGAGCCAGCCGCGGCGGCCACATGCCCGAAATCATATTTAAACGTTAATGGCATAAAATTATCCTTCCAATAAAGCCAAATTGATGGACATTAAAACGATTTTCTTGTGTTTTATTTCAATTCGAAGTTCTATACCTCTAAAAAAACACCCTGTAGATGTAATGTAACCTAACCTATTTTTCATACAAAAATATTGATAAGCTGTTTCCTACATTACAGTTACATTGCATTACAGTCGGCTAACTGAGCCTTAACTACTAACAACGCACATAACTGACGATTTTAACATAGGGATGACATTGGCGGTAGTCAATTGCCATTCGTCAGTGATTTCGCTAATAAATACAACTAATTTTTCTATTGATAAAACAATTAATTATTCACCCTTATCGGAAATAAAAGGCGAAATTTTTTTTCACGTGGAATATTTTTCGTGACCAAAAAATGGTGAATAAAATTAAAGAATAGTATCCTGGCACAACAACAGCACAAACATTGGCGATCACAATTTTAGGGAAAGGGACACATTGCACGTGATAAATACATTTTTCAATTAATTGTTCTTTTTATTTATTTTTTGATGTAACGTTTTAATTGACTTTGCTGCTCATTTTAACTTTCTAAAATAAAAGCACTTTTTCACTAAAAATTACACGTTCACTGACCCCGAACTTCCAATTGTAAACTGACGCCAACACAAAATCAAAATAATGATGTACTTAAAGCAATTTTTTTCTTGTTGATTTTCTTTGGAATAACAGCACAGTTTTTTTCCACTCGGAAAACAAAAATTTTGAGGTTAAAGAGGTAGTTTACGCGAGAAAAATTTTTAAGCCGCACAAGTTTTGTTCTTTTCCATATTAATGATGAAACAGAATAAAGTCTGTAACTTTAGGAAAATCGCTCCCAAATTTATAAAGCCCATAATAACATCGTCGGCAGTAAC
The DNA here is from genome assembly GCA_936439885.1 of Nowickia ferox. Classification (NCBI taxonomy): domain Eukaryota; kingdom Metazoa; phylum Arthropoda; class Insecta; order Diptera; family Tachinidae; genus Nowickia; species Nowickia ferox. The sequence continues at coordinate 61,431,114 of OW387026.1, forward strand.
TTCAAATGCTCTCTACTTTTTTTTATTTTCTTTTGGGCTTATTTTTCTTTGTAGTTATGTTTACAAAATTTATGAAATTTATTGAAAGTACGGTAACATTTTTGAGAGAATGAGTACTTATATGTGAGAGCTCTCAAAATAAAATAGATTCTATCTCACGACTGCTTTCTGGGGCTGCTTTTTTGTGCCAATTTGTATGGAAAATGTGTTTATGCCGGAATTCTGTTTAATCATTTACACGAGAATGATTCATCTGACACAAAATGTATACGTATACACAGCTTTGTGTGCGTTAGTGTTGTTCGTATTCATTTAATATTTCCTGTTTTTTAAGTTGCGTGTGTATTGGTTTTATGCTGCTAATGCGGGGTTCCAGCTGGTTGAAAAGTTATGTCAACCACAAAACCACTCTCTTTGGCTCTCTTACCAACAAACTGGCATGTTATGCCAGCACAATTATGCACGTGTAAATTAGTGCAAAGTCATTAACATATCCATGAATGAGAGAGTCAAAAAGGGAAATACTTAAGGTTTTGGAGTCAATTTCTACTTTTAAAATTGAAGGGAAGCGAAGCACGATGGATGTATTGATGTTTGTGTATATGAGTGTTAACAAGCGATGTGAAGACTTCTTGTTCCTAACAAACACTCAAAAGAAGTAATGTCTTAACCTTTGATGCGTGTACGAGTATGCTTGTACGTTTGAGTGTGTGTGTAAGATGTAGATGCCCTCCACTTTAAAAAGTAGAAATTGACTCCAAATCGTTAGGTATTTCCCTAACAAAAAATCTACTACTAATTACTTGTAGCTACTACACTAGCTACAAGTAATGCAAGAGTTCATCTTTTGACTCCCTCACTCATGGATATGTTAATGCCTTAAACCTCAAAAAAATAAACTTTTGAGAGAGGAAAAAACTGTGCTGTTATTCCAAAGAAAATCGACAAGAAAAAAATTATTTTAAGTAGGTACCAAGGCACATTTACTACAGGTACATGCATTAGAGAAAACAGTGTGGCAACTCTGTGCTTCTCACATAGTTTTACAAAGTAATTGTCAAAAAATTGTATGCATCAAACAAGGCACAAAAGTAATTGTCAAATGAATTCTTCGTTATAAACGTGTAAAAAAAAAATCAGCGGATGAGCAATTTGCCCGATGCATGTACCTGTTTGATATGCCTTGGTAGGTACGTAATTATTTTGATTTTGTGATGGCGTCAGTTACAATCGGAAGTTCGTGGTCAGTGAACGTGTAATTTTTAGTGAATAAAGTGCTTTTCTTCTAGAACTATTAATTGAAAAATGTATTAATCACCCTTATCGGGAATAAAAGTTCACGTGAAATGTGATCCTTTTCCCTAAAATTGTGATCGTCAATGTTTGCGATGTTGTTGTGCCAGTATACAATTCTTTAATTTTGTTCACCAATTTTTGTTCACCGAAAATGCTTCACGTAAACAAAATGTTCGCCTTTTATTTCCGATAAGGGTGAATAATTATTTTTTTTTATCAATAGAAAAATTAATTGTATTCATTAGCGAAATCACTGACCAAGGGTTATGCATATGGTAGCAATTGACTACCGTCAATCTCATCCCCAAGTTAAAATCGTCAGTCTTATGTATTGCTTGTAGTTAGGCTGGTAGTTAGAGGTAACGATTGGTAGTTAACGAAATAGACATTCGCTAGCTACGCCGACTGCAGGGTGGTAAGCTATTATCAGGCCTGTCACAGAAATCGATCGAAATTGTTTTCATTACGAATTTTTATTTCGATCGATTTTGATTTACCTTCTCCAGATTTCGATCGATTTTGTTTAATACGAAAAAGCAGCAATTCGATTGTTTTCAATTTAAATGTGGCAATATTGGGCAACGAAAAACAAAAAAACACATGGTTATTAGAAGATAAAAGCAAAATAGGAAAGGCACAAAATTTTTTTTAACTTGAAGTGAACAAAATTTAAAAATTAATACACGAAATGTCTGCAATAACTGCAGTTTGTGGTACGCAGGGACGTCAAGACTTTACCGGAAAACTACGGGGAATACGATTGAGGGATGCTTCAAGTTCACTTTCATGTCCAAACGCAGTGTATATGTTAAAGTTTTATTTATTTTTATTTCACTGAACAGAATATTTCAATTTTTACGATGCTGCATTTTTCCTTAAGACTTAAGGAAATTTTATAATTTGTAAAAAAAAAATTTTAAATAAATTGTTGAAAATAAGTTGTTTCAAACAGATTTTTGTACTTCCACATAAGGAAAATTACAATTCCGAGCATTAAATTTAAAGTGGTTTCATTTCGAGCATATTCTTCGTTTTTCGTTTCCTGAATAACTAATTACGGAATTAAAATCATTTCGATCGAATTTGGATTCTGTGACAGGCCTGTATGTTGTGTTTAAGGGTGGTATTTTTAAAGCAATCGAACACAACAAAAGGCCATGTCAGGTAAAACTTTTGATTCGCGTTGCGTTGCAGATTCGCTTTGACATCTCAGGTGAAATGTACATGCTTATATGAAACTTTTAACGCAAAGCGAAAAGTTAGGCAACTATCAACTTTTTGCGTGCTTTGACAATCAGTTGCTATAATTTTCTGAATTTGTTTAGCCAAAATCGCATGTAAATATTTTATTTAATTAAACTTTTGGTAAATTAACAAAAAAAAAAAAATGATTTTGTGGCATCAGAGTAATCGAATTGTGGTGTGTTTTATGCATAAAACAGTTGATATGCTCACTTCACAAGATTTATTAAAAAGGTGCAATCAATCACTTACAGTACTATTCTCGAACCAGCTATAACAAAAATTTCGTGACAAAAATAACAAAATCCTTTTCTGAATTTCAAATAAAATCTATTTTTGTATTTATTTATAATGATAGTTATGATGACAGTAATAATTTATTGTAAAAATCCACAAAAAAGCTTACTTTTTCCGATAAAGCTAGAACAGAATACCTATTTTTTTAGTGTTCAATATAAATCATTCATATTCATGGCGTTTATAAAATTAAATTGCTAACAAAAGTTTCGAAATATAATCTATATAAATATTTTACAAGATATTTACACATTTTACATTACTACTAATCAGAAAAATCATGAATGATCTGGAGTGAACTCAATTCATTCTAAATATCGAACTACACATATCGTATTTTATTTTAAAAAATTATGGTTTCTACAGGGTGTTTTTTAGAGGTATAGAACTTCGAATTGAAATAAAACACAAGAAAATCGTTTTAATGTCCATCAATTTGGTTTTATTGGAAGGATAATTTTATGCCATTAACGTTTAAATATGATTTCGGGCATGTGGCCGCCGCGGCTGGCTCGAATAAAGCCAATTCTACAGGTCCAATTTTCAACCACTTTTTCGAGCATATGGGGCCGTATGTTGGCAATAACGCCACGAATGTTGGCTTCCAAGTCCCCTAACGTTTCTGGTTTGTTGGCGTAGACGAGCGACTTCACATATCCCCAAAGAAAATAATCCAATGGTGTCAAATCACACGATCTTGGTGGCCAATTGACAGGTCCATTCCGCGAAATTATGCGCTCATCGAATGTTTCCTTCAATAAATCGATTGTGACGTGCGCTGTGTGGCATGGAGCGCCGTCTTGTTGGAACCACAACTCATCCACATTCATGCCATCCAATTCGGGAACAAAATAGTCGGTTATCATGGCTCTATACCGGTCTCCATTAACGGTAACTGACTCTCCAGCATTATTTCGGAAGAAGTATGGCCCAATGACTCCACCAGCCCATAGAGCACACCAAACAGTCAGTTTTTGTGGATGTAATGGCGTCTCAAGGGTCTCATGTGGATTCTCTTCACTCCAAATGCGGCAATTTTGCTTGTTGACGTAGCCATTCAACCAAAAATGAGCCTCATCACTGAACAAAATTTTGCGATGAAAATCAGCATCGAGATCAATCTCATTTTCGGCCCATACACCAAAATCACGACGCATTGCATGGTCTCGCGGCTTTAATTCTTGCACAAGCTGGATCTTGTAAGGTCGCAAGCCAAGATCTTTGCGCAAAATCTTCCATAAAGTTGATGGACAAAGCTCCAATTGCTGTGCACGGTGGCGAATCGATTCATTTGGGTCCTCTTCAACACTTTGCTCTACAGCGGCAATTGTTTCTTCGGTGCGCACTGTTCGACGTCTCTGCGGATGCGTATTATCACATAGAGTAAACGTAGTGCGAAAACGATCCATGGTTAACCGAATTAATTGCTCTGATGGACGATTATGTCGACCATAAAATGGAAGGAGCTTGCGGTAAACTTCGCGAACTGAACCATTATTTTCGAAATAAATTTGCACGATTTGCAAGCGTTGTTCTTTTGCCAACCTGTTCATGATGAAATGGCAAACCAAACTAAATATTAATCACTTGACAGCTGACAAAATGGCCGCCAGCTAAAAAAGTGATGACAACTTAAAGTTCTATTCCTCAATAAAAAACACCCAATATTTGAAATATGGATGAAAGTAAATTTTCTTGAATTTTAATACCAAAATTTTCCATGTTTTTCAATATATTACAGAAGTTCGTTTGAAAGATTATGTGACTAAATTTAAACGATGAAATTGTTTGAGTTCTGTTTTAAAGCTGATACGTTTTTCGTCGTCTCTCTAAACACTAATAACCTGTTCATCGATGTCAAGGTTAATTTTTCATTCTAACGATTTCATTTAAAATCTGACATGTTGAGTGTTATTGTTTTCTGAAAATTTTAAAACAGAAATTAGAGCAGTAGTGAAATTCACTAACATTTAACGAATATATAAATGCTAGTTTTGTCTACAATTATTATTGTTTGTATTAACGATTATGTTATTCACTAACTTCTTGTTAACAACAAAACAAATGAATTTGTGCTTGTACACAAAAATTTTTAATTTTGAGAAATAAAAGTTAAACTAATTGTTTAAATAATAGCAATATTGTTATTTATAAAATAAAAGCTTTTAAATGTGTGCATATTGCTGTAGAATAATTCCGTAATTTTGCTGTTGTTGTTTCTAAACGATTCGATTATCGTTAAAAATAAGTCAGTGAATCGAACTACCCTTGTCGGGAATAAAAGGCGATGATTTTGTTCACGTGAAATATTTCCCGTGACCAAAAAATTATGAACAAAATAAAAAAATAGTATACTGACACAAAAACAACGCAAACATTGGCGATCACAATTTTAGGGAAAGGGAACACATTTCACGTGAACATTTATTCCCGATTATTACTTGTGTTATACATTATAGTCTGAAAAAGCTTGAATGAATGTCGTTTAATCACTATAACTGAACAAAATGGATTTCTTTGTATAAGTATCAATGATTGCAGTGATTTAATTGTTTCAAAATGCTAATAGCCGTATATTATTTTGTAGTCTCCTTTGCACTGATTTTACAGCGTTATGAATTAATTTCAAGAGATATTCATGAAAAATTACAACAATGGGCCTGTTCGGATATCCATCACTCCTCTGCATCTGATAGGTAGTGCGTCCAGTAAATTCACAATTGGCAATTGGAATTTAATTTTTTATTTTATTATTTTATTAAAATAAAATAAAAATATATCAACCGAATGGTGTTGTAAAGTTTTAATATATTCCATAACTTTTGGAATTATTCTTATTTTTTTTAATTTCAAGACTCTTTTATTATCTATTATTAATGTATCCATTTTTAATACTATCGCGCTCGAAATATTATTCGAAGAATCTGTATCAGCTGAGCGTGCCAACCAATATTGCGCATCAGGTGGATGGAGTACCAAACACGCAAATATTTATTACCATATCGAATAGACAGTGACAAGCGCTAAGGTAAATTACGGAATTCGATATCGGTCAAAATTTACATATACATACATACTCGTATGTATGTATGTATATAAATATTTCCATAAACACAACATTGAAATATTTTAAAATTTCATTCGACGTTGCGTGATGTAATTTGCAAACTGTTTTTGTAACTGACAAACGAAAACTATATGAAATTTGAGAAGAGCACTGTACGTGTTTAGACTCAAAACTCACCTCTAAATTAAAATCACGGGATATCACAACACGAGCGTCCTGATTCTGGAACGTTATTGTTACCAAACATGGATAAACAACCACATTCAAGTGTTCGGGTAATTTTGTTAAATTCTTAATAATATTGGAGCATTGTTCAGAAGTTAAAAGATCCTAAAAATATTTAAGTTGAAAAATAAAAAACTAGTTTTTTATCACTCTGCTTCAAGGAAAATTTACCTGATTTAGTTTATTGTTTGCACAAAAGAAACCAATTGTTGCAATTAAGTCAATTAAAACCGCCTGGGTTTCACTGTTTTTAGCTGCCACCGTTTCATTGCCACAATATTTTAGTAAAATTTGCACCACATCCAGAAACTTTAGTGAGATCGCTTCACTAGACATCACCTCCTGTGGGCAAATAAAATAAAAATAAGAAATAAATATTGTAAAAAACAGCAAACTACCAAAAAGCAGACAAAAGTAAAAGAAAAGTTAATTTTAAGTTGAAACTTTTTTTTAAGGACCACTTAAATTGATCCCTTTGGGTTTAAATTTCTTATGACCGAAATATTTTATTTTCGTGATACTCCAATTGGGAATAATTCCTTTATGAAGAATTATTCCATGAAAATTTATTAAGGGTTAATCATGCACTAACAACTTTTTATGTGTTTATACGAAGTTTGACAGCTGGAAAATAAATCTGTAATCACAAGCAATAACGGTTTAATGATGTTTTCATTTTTCCAATCAAGGAGTGCCTTGTAAATATGTATGTATGGTAGACCAATAAAGGTTAAGTAGACTTTTCAATATTTTAATGATAATAGTAATCAACATAATTTTTCTAATCGAATCAAATTTTTTGCCTCAATAGATTTTAAAGAGTAAATTATTTGCATAATAAAACTTTATCTACTTTGTTTATGGGAGAATGATGACGACAAAATAATTTACATATGTACATCAGTAGCATTACATAAAATATGAGACGCTTTTCTTTTGTTAAGCTATGTACGGACGGTTATCATATATAGTATATGTATATATCTTACAATATTGTTAGAAAAATGTGATAAAAATTTCTGACAACCGTGTGAACTGGCAATTTGTCTGACTTCGTTTTTTTAGTGTCCAATACAATCGCGAATACAAATATGAATATCTATTATATGTGAAATTTATAGATATTTATTTGGGGTTCTATTTTATTCTGCAAAATTATATACGAAAAATTTTGTATGGAAACGAACTTCATACTCCTATCCGCGTACATTTAAATTTATAAAAAGCATCCAAAATTTTAATGGTTGTCATTACGTAACATTTGGAAATGATAAAAATTTCTATAATAAATTAAATGGATTATTACACGGCATGATAAATTTTCAATTTTATTTTTTTTGCAGAAAAATCACATTATATCAAACAATCTAGAGATAAATTGAAGTCAAACTGATTACATAGTTTTCATTTCCTCATTTTTCACCTTTAACATTTTAAAAAATTTTTAATATGCACACATAGCGTCGCTGTTTTAATTAACCGACCTAATTGAAATTTTTTTTGAAAAATGAGTCCTTTACTAAACTTAATAAGTCAATAAGCATTACTGTTGTGCCTATATCAGTTAAAAGATTTCAGCTGCAGCCATATGAATGAATGTATAAAACAACCATAAAAGCTGCTCTCCGGTTAAATTTTTAAAATGTTAGTTAGGTCAGTTAATTAATTATGTACATAAAAACCTTATTACCATATCAAACTACAATATTTATCAGCATTAAATATACCAAATACATAGAAGTTTAGGAAAACATTTCTTCCAATTCTCATGGATAAAAAAGTGGCCTTTCAAAAAATATATTCTTCCATATTTGTATGTAAAGGGTGTTTTTTATTGAGATATAGAACTTTAAGTTGGCATCACTTTTTTAACTGGCGGCCATTTTGTCAGCTGTCAAGTGATTAATATTTAGTTTGGTTTGCCATTTCATCATGAACAGGTTGACAAAAGAACAACGCTTGCAAATCGTGCAAATTTATTTCGAAAATAATGGTTCAGTTCGCGAAGTTTACCGCAAGCTCCGTCCATTTTATGGTCGACAGAGCAATTAATTCGGTTAACCATGGATCGTTTTCGCAATACGTTTACTCTATGTGATAATACGCATCCGCTGAAGTCGCTCGTCTACGCCAACAAACCAGAAACGTTAGGGGACTTGGAAGCCAACATTCGTGGCGTTATTGCCAACATACGGCCCCATATGCTCGAAAAAGTGGTTGAAAATTGGACCTGTAGAATTGGCTTTATTCGAGCCAGCCGCGGCGGCCACATGCCCGAAATCATATTTAAACGTTAATGGCATAAAATTATCCTTCCAATAAAGCCAAATTGATGGACATTAAAACGATTTTCTTGTGTTTTATTTCAATTCGAAGTTCTATACCTCTAAAAAAAACACCCATTACATGACAATAAAATAACAAATTAATAAGTTTTAAATTTAGGTTGGTCAACTTGATGCTACAAAGTGTAAGTTTGGAGATATTAAGGATATTGTTTAAAATTTTTATATAACAGAACTTAAGAAAAAATATTGAGATGCGCAAAGGAACTAGATTGAGTGACCCTCTAATTTTAAGGTATTTTTAAAGAATATTTAATTCTATTTTAATAATTAATTTTTAATGGGGCAAATATCTTTTAAAAATGTAATCTTGTAAAAGTGAAAAAAATTAAGAAAATAATAATTTATTTGAGTCATTTGATCTCTCAAAGCACTCCCAACAATTGTTTTTTCATGCGTATATTTATTTATTGTATCTTCAAAAATTAACTAACAATAAGTATTCAAATCCTAAATCTAGATATAATAATTAGGCCCAACGAGTGTCACACATAAACTTAGTATGCCTCGTTGTGCAGCGGATGTGTCCAGTAAAATTCAAGATGTTACGAGCAAAGAGATTAGGATGAGACTCGAGTTTTGTTAAGTATTTGCCAACGTATTTTTAATTTCTTCAGTCACTAGTGGCATATTTAAATCTCGATGTAAATTTGAATTTTTGATGTACCATGGAGCCGATGTTATTAGTCTTAAAATCTTGTTTTGCCTTCGTTGGATTATCTCTATACTGGAAGCTGAAGCAGTGCCCCATATCTGTATTCCGTAGCACCATATTGGCTTCAAGAGCGACTTGTATATCAAAAGTTTATAATCAAGACTCAGCGTGGAACTTCTACCAATCAGCCAATGTACCATAGTTAATTTTAGATTCATTTGTGTTACCTTAGATTCAATGTGGTGTTTCCATGTAAGCCGTCGGTCAAGGTGTATACCAAGGTATTTCACAAGTGAGTGTTGAGTAACAATTGGATTATTTATTCTAATGGGGGAACAAGTATCTTTTCGTAGAGTAATTGCTATCTGAGCACACTTCTGTTCGTTTACTTTTATTCTGCATAAGTTTAGCCATAGTTCCAGCTGGGTAATATGTTCCTGAATATATTGAGATGCCTCGTGAAGATTTTCGTGCATACTAAGGCAGGCTGTATCATCAGCAAATGTAGATGTGTGGTTATTGCTGCTCACAGGCATTTTCACAAGTATAAATCAAATACAAAACTGGCCCCTGTATACTCCCCTGTGGCACACCGGATGAGATTGATTCGGGCACACTCATAAAGTCTCCTTCCACAACAGTGAACTTCCGGGCAAGAATATAACTTTGTAAAATATTAAGAATGCTTATTGGTAGATATGTCTTCAGTTTTAAAATTATGCCTTCATGCCACACTTTACCAAATGCCTGAGAAACATCAATCAAATGTTCTTCCTATAAATTTAACCAATCTATGCGTTTGTTCAATGGTGCTATGCTGACTTCTAAAACCAAATTGATGATAAGGTATGCACGCATTATCAGTTAGAATTGGGGACAATGTTATCATGAGTAGTTTTTCGAAGAGCTTTGACATTGTTGACAGTAAACTTATTGGCCTGTATAACTCAGCCTTGGCAAGCTTTCAGAGGTGTGGATAATACTCCAGTCGTAAAATGGCATTAAAAATTTATAGAAGGATTCTAATTGCAATACGAGGCAACTTCATCAACATCTGATTACTACTTTCATCAATACCTGGAGCTTTCTTTGGGTTGAGTTCAACAATTAGTTTCTGTATCTCATGCATCTTAAATTTTAAGGGTTGAGGGGGTAGAGCAACTACACAGGCAAATCAACAACACCCGTGCATGTTTTTGGGTTAAATACGGATTTTAAATGCTCAGCAAATATGTTACCTTATTTAGTATCACTTCTTGCCCAACCTCCGTTAGAAGTGCACAGAGGTGGTTTAAATTTAACGGGTGTTTTAAGCTTTTTCGCAGCGCGCCACAAAGAGTGTGAAATCGAGGTTCTCCAGATAATTTTTAAGAGATGAAGTTTTTTCATATGCAAGCAACTCTTGGAGTCGTTTAGTGCACTCTTTAAATCTGATTTTTTGCTGGGGCGATCTGTGCTGTTGCCATTCCCTTCTAGCTCTTCTTTTTTCACATACGAGACGTTCAATATCCGTAGAATAAATTCTGTTAAACCCAGTCTGCGGGTGGGAGGTAGTAGCATGTTCAGCAGCCTGCTTAATATTTTCGTTAAGATTCGTAATGTTATATTCAATATCATCGCATGTTCTTAGCGTTATGTTTTCCGTTCAATGACTACTAAGATATTTTTTGAATCTCAGCCAATTAACACGATTGATCATCTTCACATATGGGTGAGGTAAAACACTTCTTATTGGGCTACAAATTGCAACGATTGTGGGAGAGTGATCGGAGAAGAGACCTAGGGAAGCTTCGACATGAACTAAATCCCTAGAAATATTTCTCATGACTCCAAAATCTATAACATCCGGAATTTTTTTGGGCTCCCCACTCGAAATGACGTCCAAACCCATTTTTGAAACTGTGTTGAACAACGTTCTTCCTCTAGGTGTAATAAGGCGTGAACCCCAGAACGTATGTTTTGCATTGTAATCTTCAGCTGCTACAAAACAAGGGCCAAGCGATTTTTAGAAATCCTTGTATTGATCCTCATTGATTAGGAATCTTTGAGGCGAGTAAATTGATGATATAACGAAATTTGTACAAAAATTTTCAACACAAATATTAGTTGCTTGTAAATGTTCTGCACAGATGTTATCGAGAATATAGTGCTTGAGTCTTGACTTTATTAAAGTCAACAACAATCTGTATGTTTCAAAACCTCCCGCTACGTGCACTCGTTAAAAATGTTCAATTTTAGAAAATTAAATATTTTTCACAACGGCAACCTTTATTGATTCAAGATATAAAATTATTTTTTTAGTAGTTTCACGCACATTTTAGACTTTTTTTTGAAGATTTCCAAAGCTCTCTTAATCAAAATCCGAAAAGTACATGATTAAATGAAAGTAAAGATCCCGAAATTAAAAAGCGCATCTCTGTATTGTATTGTGTTTATTATTTTCCAAAACATTACAATAAAATTATTTAATTCTAAAAATTAAATTTAAAAGTCTTCTATACAAAAATTTCTTTACATGCTAAAACATTTACCAAAGACTATCAAATTAGGAAAATAAATGTACATTGTTTTAGGAATTTAAATTTTTATATAATTCCCAAAAAAGGGGAAAAGGGAGGCACTTAAATTAATACTTAAATTAATAAACTAAAAGCTAATTACATGCAATAACAAAAAATGAAAAAAGTAAAATAAAACAAACAAGTAAACAATCAAGAGAATTAAAAAGTTCATTGACTAGTGTTATACACCGTATTATTTGTATTTAACGACCTTATCCTCCTATGGTAGAATAAGAGATCTTTACTCTCATATAAAGCACCAGCACTTCCAAGGATCAACAAGTCCATAGGACAAAAATATCTAGACATTTGAATGCAAATTTCTAGAGCCATCAAAACATCTTCTTACCAAAGGATTCTCCAGAGAACGTGCACCTTCCAGAAACCATAAAGCCCTTTCGACCAAAAAGACATCCACAGACCTAAAATCAACCGATCCGTAAATGGACCTACACGATGGCCTACGAAACTGACCATTCTGTCTGATGTATGGTTTTATCCCAAGACACGCTACTAGAATCATTCGCTCCCATCTCCTAATCCTCTCCATCTGGGATGAAGAAAATCCAAACCAAGTTGGAAAGGCATAAGAGACGATTGGACGAACAATCTGGCGATATACTAAAGGCGCACTTTTTTTTATCAAGATCGCCTCTACGCTTTAAAACACTCTGATATGACGAATATATTCTCTTGGCCTTTTCAAGAATGTCACCAATATGGCGATAAAATTCAAAGTTTTCATGAAAGGTGATGCAAAGGTATTTCATTCTGTCCGATATCCCAATCACGTCCGGTCCGATCTTTAAACAAGGTATGTAGGAACTACAATTCGGATAGATGTACTTACGCCTTCCCTTGGACATCATGGATACACATTTTCTTATGTTCAAGTTAAGGCCCCACTTTGAAAAGCAGTCTGACAATACAGTTAAGTATTGATTCATTCGTTGGTTTATTGTACTTGTCCTGGCTCCCGTAGAGGCAATAAGAATATCGTCAGCGTACAGCAACAAGAGATCCCCTTCAGGAAAAAAGCATCTGTGAGGCTAATGCCAATTCTTATCTTAGCTTTTAAAATACTGCTCAGTCATCAATACGGAAAACTATAGCAGATTATTTGGTTGAAGAACGGATAGCAAATGACGTCGATCAACTAACATAGTTCAAACTAAATAGACAAAAGTGCAGGATATTTATACCAACTAGGATCTAAATTAGACCACAAACATGTGTGTACATGTCTGTAGTTGTGCGTTTGCAAATACCAAACAAAAACAAAATAGAAAGTTTTTTTTTCAAGCAAATTTAAATCGCTTTTTTATCACTCTTATGCCACGAATTTTGAAAAAAAAATATTTATATTGTGCATATCTACAGAAAAATACCTTTTAAGCCATATATGTTTTACGATAAGATACTTAAAAGTGTTCGACAAAAAAATGTGTGCCGTATTTATATACAAGATAGCTAGGCAATATTTAGTCAGTGTTGGTGTTGGTTTTCTTTAAACACCTCATCGTAATTTTCTGGATAAAAACATAAATAGCATTTGCATTACAAATTCACATCCTTACAATATGGTATCTCCACGCAAAGAAAAGATGTGGTTGAGAAAATAATATTATGTTCTCCGAAGCAAATGTGTGGTCATTGAAAACAAGTTATTGTTATTTTAAACATTAATTGCGTTACGATAAACAAAGTGATGTTTGAATTTAATAATTACATTATTATATTCATAAAAAGTGTGATATGGTTAGAACTTAACAATGTAGTTTTGTTAAAAATTTATGACTACAACATAATTTGTATTATTATATAAAAATAATATGATGTAAATAACAATATAATGTTATCCAAAATCATACTATATTTAGTTTAAAACAAATCTTTTTCAGAAATATCTTCTGTCAGTTCAGTGGTTCGTTTGTAAGCTATCGGTATTGCACGCGTAGTGTTAAATAAATTAATAAATAAATGAAGTAGAAACAAGAGGATAGATAAATAAATATATATATACCTACATATATTTCTTTATATAGGGTGTTTTTTTAGAGGTATAGAACTTCGAATTGAAATAAAACACAAGAAAATCGTTTTAATGTCCATCAATTTGGCTTTATTGGAAGGATAATTTTATGCCATTAACGTTTAAATATGATTTCGGGCATGTGGCCGCCGCGGCTGGCTCGAATAAAGCCAATTCTACAGGTCCAATTTTCAACCACTTTTTCGAGCATATGGGGCCGTATGTTGGCAATAACGCCACGAATGTTGGCTTCCAAGTCCCCTAACGTTTCTGGTTTGTTGGCGTAGACGAGCGACTTCAGCGGATGCGTATTATCACATAGAGTAAACGTAGTGCGAAAACGATCCATGGTTAACCGAATTAATTGCTCTGTCGACCATAAAATGGACGGAGCTTGCGGTAAACTTCGCGAACTGAACCATTATTTTCGAAATAAATTTGCACGATTTGCAAGCGTTGTTCTTTTGTCAACCTGTTCATGATGAAATGGCAAACCAAACTAAATATTAATCACTTGACAGCTGACAAAATGGCCGCCAGTTAAAAAAGTGATGCCAAATTAAAGTTCTATACCTCAATAAAAAACACCCTTTACATGCGTGTCTGCATTTCGTGTATACGTACATATTTGTGTAAGTACACGTGCACATATATACATTTTATTTCAACAATATTATTTTATATTTATTTCGGCTTTGACGCACAGCTGTTTTAAGCAAAAGATCTAAAAAATATATGGTTAAAAAATAAAATATTATTATTATATAGAATAGTACTGTGTTCGTATTTAACAATATTATTATAATATGGTATGGTTATTTAGTCTTAATTATATATTAGTCACATCTAATATTAGTGTTGTCATATTTAACCAAAATGTGATAACTGTGAACAATACTAAGATTAGGTTTAACAAAGTTAATTGTTATTGTAGATAATATTATTATTAACTCAGATAATAATTTTATTAAAACTTTGCTTTTCTATTGACAATAATATGATTTGACTGCAACCATATTTTTCAATCATACAGGGTGTTTTTTTTAGAGGTATATAACTTCGAATTGAAATAAAACACAAGAAAATCGTTTTAATGTCTATCAATTTGGCTTTATTGGAAGGATAATTTTATGCCATTAACGTTTAGGGAGTTCTCGTTGTACCCCCAAAGAAAATAATCCAATGGTGTCAAATCACACGATCTTGGTGGCCAATTGACAGGTCCATTCCGCGAAATTATGCGCTCATCGAATGTTTCCTTCAATAAATCGATTGTGACGTGCGCTGTGTGGCATGTAGCGCCGTCTTGTTGGAACCACAACTCATCCACATTCATCCCATCCAATTCGGGAACAAAATAGTCGGTTATTGCTGTGCACGGTGGCGAATCGATTCATTCGGGTCCTCTTCAACACTTTGCTCTACAGCGGCAATTGTTTCTTCGGTGCGCACTGTTCGACGTCTCTGCGGATGCGTATTATCACATAGAGTAAACGTAATGCGAAAACGATCCATGGTTAACCGAATTAATTGCTCTGATGGACGATTATGTCGACCATAAAATGGACGGAGCTTGCGGTAAACTTCGCAAACTGAACCATTATTTTCGAAATAAATTTGCACGATTTGCAAGCGTTGTTCTTTTGTCAACCTGTTCATGATGAAATGGCAAACCAAACTAAATATTAATCACTTGACAGCTGACAAAATGGCCGCCAGTTAAAAAAGTGATGCCAACTTAAAGTTCTATACTTCAATAAAAAACACCCAATAGTATGTTGCTGTTTGATTATGGTTACCTTAGCCATATGTTTTGCGTGTATACATGCAGTTTATGGCTAATACTCTTAAGCGTTGAAGCTCCACACAGACTCAGCAATTGAGCTGTATAAATTTTTAAATTCCCTCTATAGGCAGCTACGGATCTTACCAAAGTTTTCGAAAATCGAGTTTTATCATGTTTCGACGTTTTGAGATTATGCCTGCATGTATGTATGTACATAAATGTATGTGTGTGTGCGTGTGTTTGAGTGTATGTTTGTAAACATCTCATAACCTAAGAACGATTCAACATTCGAAAGATATCGTAAGAGATCTATCTACAGAAGTATAAAAAGAAGTTATGTAAGAAATATTGTTCCATCTGAGCGAAAATGCAATGCAAGTTCCAAGAAAAAAATTATAAATTCCTGAAGAAAAATTTCATCATCTAAAGGCTGGTACTCTGTTCAAAGTTGTGAAAAATTTTCAGCACCATTGATTATTTCGCGTGAAAAATTCGACATGTACTAAATGTAGCCCAACTTGCGGTTTTCTTTATAAATTTCTTGCTTTTATTGCTTGAAAGTATGCAACATTGTTAAAATTCCGTGCGAAAAAAGCACTGCTCATGTTGTTTCGCAGCTAAACTAAAATGATGCCAGACTAATTTTGCATGGAAAGACATGAGTTTACGTGTTTTTCACAACAAGAACAGAGTACTACTTTTGCGAATTTATTTCGCAAATATTTCACACCAAATACTTTTATATGTAGTTTGACAGCATTTCGCACGAAATTGTGAACAGATTACCAGGCTTAATCTAGAACTTAGTATTGCAAAAATAACTGCTGATTTTATTCAATGGAAAATCATTGAACCTATTGTTTGTCTGACTGATAAATGGTTCTTCTAAAATTTAGAATCTAAATGATCCCAGTATATTTTAAGTATGATTTTAAAATGTGTGCACGAATAACTAATTTATTATATATATTACTTCGTGCCAAGTGGATTTAAGTGATATAAGATTTCTTTCGGCTTAGTTCGGTATTTTACAAACAAATCGTTTCCAAGCGAAAACACAAAAGCATGAATTTTTGATTAACATACAAATTTCATCTTACCCATATAAAAGGGTAATTGCTAATAATAAAACAAAACAACTGTTGAATATCACTACCCCATGTATTAAACAGAAAATTATACAAATGCATTGAAATATACAAACTTTTATAGGAATATTGAAGGTGACAAGCAAATTTCCGAAACTGACTATCAAATATTCCCCTATTATTTTGCTATCCTGATACAAAGAATTCGAAAGAATACGTATGTATGTAGATATTAAATAAAACTAGAAAGTAATGCCGAATTCACATTATGACATTTTGTGCCATCATTTCAGATATTTTTCGTTGTGTGACATTGCTTAACATATATAAAAAACATATTAGCCCAATTCACAGTCTTGTGCAAATGGCCTTGCATCGTAGCATGTGCAAAATGGTATACATTTAAGGCCGTGATACACTAGCCTACACGATCGTGCGATTTTTGAGAAAATACAGCCCTGGTATGATGGAGTCTACGAAAATTTTCAAAAGACATAAACAATTCATCAGATCAGGGTTGTATTTTTTCGTAGATCGCGCAATTGTGTAGGATAGTGAATAATGGCCTTTAGTAGTATATTGAAACTCACCACTAAGAATTGTTAAGTGGTGCACATGCTACGATGCAAGACCATTTGCACAAGATTGTGAATTGGGCTATTGTAAACGGCGTTGAACACATTTTACGGTGACATTTTCAAATAGTGTGCAACTCGGTTCACATTATGTTTTTTGTATGGAAATCAATGCCACACAACGAAATATTTCGTAAATGACAAACGTTGCCACTAGTACAAACTATTGCGATATCACAAAGTGCCATAATATGTACTCGGCATAAGATTGTACGAGTACTTTTTACTAAAGTGTATATAAAGCGTGTTTTTTTTTATAGTGTCACAACTTTGAGTTTCTTTGAGTAAATCAATTGTAGCACCAACTGTACGGCATGTGGCTCCGTTCTATTGGAACGAAAAAATTTCGCATCATATTCCTATACCGTTCACCATTAACAGTAACATTATAAGCATCATCATTTTTGAATACATATGGGGCAATGACTCCGCCAGACCATGAAGCGCACCAATCAATAATTTTCTGTAGATGTAATGGTGTTTCGACAAAAGCTTGTGGATTCTCCTCACTTCAAATGCGACAATTCACGTACCCACTCAACGAGAAATGGGCTTCATCGGAAAATAAAAATTTTTAATTGAAATTCAAAATCAATATCAATTTGTGCTTCAGCACATTCGCCGAACAACTTGCACGCGTTGCTCTGGTGTAAGTCGATTCATTCTGAAATTTCAACGCAAACAAAAAGCAACTACAAATAAAGCAGTGATGCCAACTCAAAGTTTTGAAAAAACACCCTATACATATACATATATGTACATATATTTATTTATAAACACAAGCATTGTAGCATTTATTTACTATTCATTAGTTTTCATTGATATACTCAAGCCACAACCGTACAAGTAAAAATTTTTGGTCTTGTACATTCATGCCATCTAATGTAGCATAAAAACCTCAAAAGTCATTACACTAGAAGATTCCCTTAAAAAAGATTCGCAAGAACTAAAACCAAAAGACAAGATGACTTGGCTGGAGTTGAAAGTGTTTTTGGTTGCTTGTTTATATTTGATTTATTTGGCATTCATCCTTGTTGCTTTTGCCTAAAGCTCGTTCAAGATAATAAATAATAAATTATTGACACTGTCATTCTACACACACCCACTCACATTTAAACATTGTTACTGATTTTATGAATGAATGTTAGAATAATTGTAGATGTGTCTGAATGAGTGAATTTGTACCCTTCAGTTTTAATAGTAGAAATTGACTCAAAATTGTTAGGTATTTCCCTAACGAAAAATCGACTATATACTACAGTCGCCACAAGTAATGCAAGAGGTCACCTTTTGACTCTCTCCCTCATATATATGTTAATGCATTTAACCTCAAAAAACTTATTCCAAAAAAATCAACAAGAAAAAAATTATTTTAAGTATACTATAGTTATTTTTATTTTGTGTTGGCGTCAGTTTCAATTGCAGTTCGTGGTCAATTAACGTGTAATTTTTAGTGAAAAAAGTGCTTTTCTTTTAGGAAGTTAAAATGAGTAGCAGAAGTCAATTAAAACTTTGCATAAAAAAAAGAACAATTAATTGAAAAATGTATTAATCACCCTTATCGGGAATAAAAGTTCACGTGAAATGTGTTCCAATTCCCTAAAATTAAGATCGCCACTGTTTGCGTTGTTGGGTTGCCAGTATACTGTTCTTTAATTTTGTTCACGGAAAATATTTCACATGAACACAATGCTCGCGTTTTATTCCCGATAAGGGTGAATAATTAATTGTTTTATCAATAACAAAAGTAATTGTATTGATTACCGAAATCACTGATGAAGGGTTATGCAGATGGTGGCAATTGACTACCGTCAATGTCATCCCCATGTTAAAATCGTCAGTCGTGTGCATGGCTAGTAGTTAGGCTGGTAGTTAATGGTAACGATTGGTAGTTGACGAAATAGCTAGACATTCGCTAAATATGCCGACTGCAGGGTAAGTACTCGTATATGCATATACATACATATGTAAGCCGGTAGTTGTTCCACGTATATTAATGATGAAATGAACGTTAATACTCCGAGTATTCGTATTCGTATTTCTTAATATTAATTAATATTATATTAATATTATATTAATTAATATTATATTAAAGTGAACTTTTACACAAATTTTACTGTGCTGAACAAATAAATTATTCCAATCAATACGCTGCAGTCACATAATTGCCCCATTTTATAAAAAAATTATAGCGAAAGATTGGCGAATAGTGAGTTGAGGTAATAATTGCCGCAGCCCAGTCATACGATTGTTTTAATTTGCGGCAATACAAATAAACAGCTGTTGTGGTATTTATTATTTATTAATATTCCAATTCTTGTTTTGAATATCTAAACATTGTCATTCGTTACATCGCTAAATCATTTAAAAATATATATGTACATGTTTATGAAAAAGAAGTTTTAAATATGAATTGAAATTTAAAAAGTTTTAAACTTAATATTCGTAATCGTGTTTGGAATACCTAAACATTTAGATCCTTCACATCACTAGTGGATATACTGTCTGTAAGTTTCATAATAAAATATACATAAACGCGTTACTTCTTCTATTTTGAATTATAAATTAACCACTCACGGTTTTTTGATTGAAAACAGTCTTAGTATTACATTTAAAATTTGACAGCATCATCGGTGTACCTCAACTCTGCTGTTCTCGATTCCATAATTGATAACGCGCAATGTATGAGAGAGATGAGAGCAAAGTTTTTATTTTTAATTCATATTATAATAGAAAATATACATATACTCGTATTACAACAGAAATAAAAAAATACAATGTTTGAAATTTAAAATTTTGCTGGTTGGTAAAAAATAAGACCTAACAGTAACAAATGATGTGCATACTAGAAGTATGTCCTATTCCTTCCAAAATACACGAGAAACAAAATTTTAAATTTAGATTTAATATTTATTAGCTATTACTTAGAAGCAAATCCTTTACGTTTTATAACTGTAATACAGCGACATGACATTCAGTTGACTACATATTGTCATCGGGTTACTGGGATCTTCTTCCAGGCTTTTCAACAACTTGCCAAAGTTGCTCGCTGCTAGATAGTCTTAAGCCGTGTACAGATTTTTAGAGCTATGCTCTTTATGCCACGAAACAGGAGCTGGGACGTGATTTTCGTAACAAAAATAATCAACATTATCACAGTTATAAATTTATTTTTGTTTTGATTTCTTTGTACTTAAAAGCAGAGTACGAAAATAAACGAAACAAAATGTTTGATTTTGTTTTGTTTCGTTCTTTGAAGTGAGTGAAACAAAAACAATTTGTCTTTGTATTGTTTTTACACATGAGCACAAACAATCAGTGTTGCCATAACATGTAAGAGGAAAAGTGTAGATTGCAGAAATAAAAGTGCTAAAATGTTTTACATCAGACACAACAAAGTTAACTAAAATTAGTTAACATTTTTAGTTTCTCTAATTTCATAAGTGGCCCATACACTTGCAATAAAATTTTAAATTTTTGTATTCTATATCATTGCTAAGGTGTATATCATATTCACAGGTGACACAATACATTTTTTCATAACTAAGAAAATACAATTATATTGTGTGATGTGTTGGCAAAATTATATAGTATTTTGTTAAGTTTTTTACTGTGAAAAAAATTTCGCCATATTTTTTTAAGGATTTGTTTCAATCATTCCAAAGTATAGGTATCAATTATATCGATGGTGTTGCGTAAATTGTACGAGAATTTACCTTTTTAAGTAATCCCAACGACGTGAGTTATAATATATACAATAATATTGTATGTACTCGTATAGGCCGCTTGCGAATTAAATTTCAAAAAGAAAAAATCTTTAAGAGTGGTTAATAGAGTAGCTAAGTAAAAATATATTTAATTTCTACATAGATGAATCAGATGAACCTATTTAAAACAGATAAATCAATTGCATACATTATATAGTTTTACTGACAAATAATCGTATAACCGACATCTAAAGTCTTGGGCTCACTTTAGCTTTGACTGGGCTTTTTGTAAAGCTGATTAATAACCTTATTAACAATATAAGCTATTAAAAAGAATAAAACTTTAAACTTAACTTAACTTAACTTAAAACTTTAAATACTTTAATATATTTGTACCCATATGTGAATTTCAGAGACGTTTAGTTATATGACTCCTGTCATACTAAATACTTAGGAAGATAAGTAAATTTGATAAGCATATAATATTAATTGACACGCAATTTATTTTAAGGAATTATCTATTAAAAATATATAATTTGAATGAAATAAAAAAGTGCAAAAAAACCAAATACTTTTAAGAAAGTGCTAAGCTAGCACTTAGCACTATTTTCAAAATCTTTAGTGCCAAACGAAGAAAAAAAGGGCTAAAATGGCAAGCCTGCAAACAATACATTAATTTAATAGTACGCAGAGAGCAAAGAAAATTATAGGAAATAAATGGAAAGGTTTTGAAATATTTGCGGCGAATTTGTCATCATCATATAATATAATTTTATTGCGTTGAATGAATATTGTTTTATAGACATAGCTAAGCAGCATAGGTCTAACCGGGTGTCCTAGGACACTTCTCTTCTTTTTTAATGTCTTTCATATCTAGCGAACTCCACACGGTATTCTGACCGTTATATCGCTAACTTCTAAATTTAGTTTGGTTTTTATTACCGTGGTTGAGGGATATAGGGATTACAATTGGCTGCCTTTACCGATACCGATATTTCGATTGTCCTGCCCTGAAGTTTTTCTTTTACCGCTTCTACTTTACATTTTATTGCATTTGCTATCATTTTTGAAAAACTTGAGAGAAGCCTTTGAATATCTTAATAATATTTTACCTCTTTCCTTAATTATTAAACTAATTTTCTTTGCTCAATAGTGCAATTTTCAGTGTAACCCACTAAAACCAAAAATTATTGGAAAAGTATGTCTTAATGCTGTAAACACATAGACCTCAGCAGGGCTACATGACTTCAAGACTACAAATGTCGCTGGCAACAAATGTTGCCTGGTAGCCAGCAACTTAAATATTTTGAAAACGGCAGCAGCACCATAAGAACCTGATATTGAAATATAAATACATATTTCAGTGGTGCCGCTTTTCACATTTATAAAAATGAAATACTTTATTCAAAAATGTAAAAACAAATCAGGCGGCAAATTACGGCATTCGATACGATTTGAAATTTAAAAATTTTTCCATATAAACTCTATTGAAATATTTCGCAATTTCGTTCGATAGCGAGTGCCGTAATTTGCCTCAGTTTATTTTAAATAGTTTCTTATTAATATTGTTCGAACTTCATTTGTTTCTATATTTATCATTTGTTTAGGATAAAGTTCGTATCGCTTTGTAAGCCAAATTACATGTTTTTTTTAACAAATTTTACTATTTACAGGTTAAGTAATTTCTTCAATACATTTAGCAATTTTTCGCTAACTTGTGTTTTTTCCAAAGTATTTATATTTTTAATGGCTTTTGCTATTTCTAATAAATTTCAGGGATTTTTAAACAACATTTGACTTTGTTGTTATCTCGCTGTTCGTGCTTAGGATTTACCGCTTCTTTGGGTTTTCTCCACACATTAACCCTACCCAGAAAAAAGTATTCACCAATTAATGTTTTAAAAAGCCTAAACTTGGACCAGGAGATCGTGAAATTCCATTTTAGTCCCTGTCTCCTTTTGTGGGCGGTGACAAGAATATTATTTGCAAAAATAATGTAAATATAGAATAAAAGTTACATTTTCAGCTTATATCACAAAATATACAGAAGTGTAAAAAGTGACAGCTTAAAAAGCCAGAATTAGGTTTTTAAAATTCGTGGAAAAAAAGAGATAAATAGAGTGTATGTGTTATTGTGGTGTATTACTACTTACCAATTACCATTGCTAATAAAACAAGTTGAAATTTTATTGCACTAGAGAGAACCGAAACAAAATATCCGACAAAGTTTCAGGGAGAGCCAGACAAGTAGAAAACTTTTACTTTGTGCTTTTATGAACAAGGAAAGATGTCCCTCCCCCCTCACCCTTCCGCAGGAACACCCTTATCAACAAAATCCTATTTTTTTGGCAAATTTAATTTTTAATATAACGAACGGCTTTTGTATTCGTTCTGAAGACGAACTTACAAAAACAGGTACTGCCGCTGTTCCTTCCAGCCATGTGGAATGCATTTTTAAACATCGGTCCTTTTTTCGTGCTGAGTGCCAATATATTTTTAATTTTTTTTTTTAACTTTTTAAACACTGCTCTGCTGCTAATATATCATCATTGGGCAGAATCAGCAGAATTGCAAGTTTGTGTTTATAGCAGACACTTGGAGTATAAAAAATTAATATTTAATTTTCTTAGGAGTTGACACTCTTTTTGCTCTATTATTGACTCCTTTTTATAATAATATTCTCGTTATTGGCGTTCAAAACTTTTACTGTTTTGGCTTACAAGATATCTTGAATTAAATGCTGCTTCAATGTGAGACGTGCCACGACAACTTTAGGCTTAAAAAAATTAATAGCCTCTTGTTCCTTCTAAACCATCAGTAATATTTTGTAAGCAAATCAGCAAGATCGGTACGCTGGTATTTTTTTTGAAGTCAAACAAAAATTTGCACTATATGAAAAGCACTACGCCTACTTGTTAAATTCTGAAATTTTTTCCAAAGACAGTGCACAATATTAACAGAATTATCTCTACAAAATTTAAATGTTTTCTATATATTAGTTTTCCAGATATCTCAAAGTAAATATTTTTTCTTTATGGTAGGTGTCACACACACATGTCCAATTCGAACTTTTTTTGTAAGACAACGCACATTATAAAAATCGTTACTTACACAAAGTTTCAAGTTTCTAGCCGCAGCCGTTCTTCACTGATGAGATTAAAATCGTCTTTTTGAGTTGAAAACTGTGTTTCCTAAGTACATACGACACTGTCCATGTGCATTACACTGGTCGCAGCTTGTATGTGATTTTTTTTAATTCTTAATATGTGCGCTGTCTAAAATACGAAGTTTGCAGCCATAAATACTGTCTTAATTTTTTATCTCGATCCGGTGCTTTCTGTTGCTTAGTGGGGCCCAATACACAGTGGGATTTTGTAAAAAAATTTAAATAATTCTGCAGTTAATGAAATATTAAAACCGATGCCATAGGTCTAATGTGCTTTATCCCGCTTTATAAAAGATATTTATTTTTAAATCCCGCTTTTTAGGGGTATTTTATTCAAAATCCCGCTTTTTGATCGATCATGTCCCGCTTTTTGTAAAAAGCATCTGGTCACTTTAAGTATACTTAATGTGTGTACTTATTTTACAGAAAACAAGAGTTCAAAGTTTTCGGTAGGCTAGTAAGTAGTGTGCTAGCCTATCAGTGTGTAGTTTGTGGGTTTGATTCCCACCATAGACTCTGGTCTGTTTCACTACAATGAGTGAAGATCTTTGTTACTATTCTCGTTTAAATTAAGTTACGATATAATTTGTAATGGTATTTATAACAATAAATATATAAATAAAATAAAATATCACCATCTCCGTGACATTTTAAAATTTCGCACAATTTTGTAACTAAAAATCAAGGTTGGAAACCAAAACGTATAACGGTATCGGTATTGATACCGGTACAATTATTTTTTAAATTTCGGTATCGGTAACGGTATTTATTTATTTTATTTCGGTATCGGTATTACCGGTACATACCGTTAAAGAGTCTATAATACCGGTATACCGATATTACTGCTAAATTTATTAATTCAGGCAGTGTACAAAGCAAGCAATTACACAGTACAACAGCCAATCTGGGGGGTGAGAAATTCCAAGTCAGGGTGATGGTACTAGGTCAGTATAGTAAAACCCTCTAAGGGTTTGGCGTTCGTATGTGTCAGTTTTTTTATGACCTTTTAAATTTTTTCTTTTTCACTTGTCCGATTTTGATGAAACAAATTTAGAAAAATTAAGAATTACAATTTCTCTAATCTGTTTCTATACCGTTTTCCTATATGTGCAACACTTTCGAAGTTAAAAATAAATTTGTGGAGGCAAAAAAATATTTTTTTGCCTAAAAATTTAAATATTTTTTTTTTTAAATTCATAAAAAATCCAAAATGGAAACTTATATGTTTTTCATATGTTAATGTAATTTTGAATTAACATACTAATAATTGAAGTATATGATGCAATGTTGGGGTATATTGGGAGATCAAATGACTCAAATGATGTCCATTACCAAAAACAGGAATGTGATTTATTGTTGTTGCTTATTAATAATCGTAATTTTTTCAAATTTGTTTTATTAAAGTTTGACCACTCCACCTCCACCGCTTAAGCGACATAATTTCCGAATTTAATTTTTTTTTATCAAAATCGATTATATGCGATGGTTAAGCTTTTTGGCGGTTATAGTACGATATTTGTTCGAAAATAATTTGTCCATATCAATATATAATTAAATATTATTGTACAGACCTCAAAATTGGATCTAGTTCCTATATACATTTCATAGTTGTTTTATTCAATTAAACTAATTTTTTGAGCTTTAGGTCAATGTTTATTATTATTTTAGTACTTCGATATTTCGTTAACCTTTGGTTAACTTCTTCAGGATATTATTTTTATATTTATTTTTATATTTTATATTAAATTTCAAATATAAAAAAAATATCCTGAAGAAGTTAACCAAAGGTTAACGAAATATCGAAGTACTAAAATAATAATAAACATTGACCTAAAGCTCAAAAAATTAGTTTAATTGAATATATTGAAAAAGGTCGAAAAATTAGATAAAAGAATTTGATAATAGTTGTTTTATATAAATATTTTCTTAGGTTCGTTTGCATAAAAATAAAGTCATATCTGAAGGAATTAATACATCCCTCAAAACTTATACGTTGTAGCCTCAAGTGGGCCAGCGAAAATGTTAAAACTTAATAATTTGATATTGTCATATCTATGGAAGAATATATTTTTATAAAGGACACTTTCTTGTCCATGAGAATTGGAGGAAATATTTTATAAAGCTCTGCAGAACCATTTCGTTCTATGTATTTGGTACATAATATATTATGTTGTATTGTGATATGAAAATAAGTTTTTTTTATGTATATTAAGCAATTAAAATATGTAAAACTAGAAGAGATAAGAAAAGGAAAACCATGTAAGCAGTTTGACTACAATGTGTTTTTATATTATTTGGATAAAGTGACTTTTCTGCAAAAAATTTAAAATGAAAATTTATCATACTGCGTATATTTGTCTTTTGCTTTTACTAAAGCCTTTAGTATATGCTTAACTTTAATGGTGCGAACATGGGTGTGAAGTTCTTTTCATAGAAAATTTCTCATATTTAATTTTGCGGACGTAAATAGAACCCATATTATATATCTATAACTTTCACATATAATATTCGTATTCGCATCACTAGTATGTACATACATATATTAAAGAAGCACTCTTAAAAATTTTAAATTTCCTCATTAGCTCGGATGAGAACAACCGCATTTAGACTATCAGAACAGCCAATATAACTTTCGCGATTTCAAATAACTTTAGCTTACAATGGTTTTGCTCTTTCCACCAATTTAAAATATCTATGTGTATGTCTAGGGACACGTTTTTCATTCCTAAAAGAGAACAAAAACGTGCTCATAAAATAAATATATTTTTGCAATTTTATTATTGGTGGAAATCGGTATACCGGTACAGACATAAACGGTATTCTGGATACCGGTATTTTCTAACCGAAATGTATTTTGGTATCGGTAACGATACCGGTATCTAATTTTAGCGGTATTTGAATGGGTATCGGTATTTTTACGATACCGTTTGCCAACCGTGCTAAAAATTGCAATTACTCTTTAACGGGCGTATAAAACATAATTTGTACAGAAGCTACCTTCACTTTGAAAAAGCTTCTTCTTTTTTTTCAAAAAAAAACTGTATAATTTTTTTTTACTGCCAGTATATAGAGCCAAGTAAAAATTCTCGTCTGCCTATTTACATTGAAAACAAAACACAAAACACTCAAATTTGTTTTTCTTTTCAATATAGATAGACAAGAATTTTTACATGTCTTCTATAAACTGACAGTTAGTTTTTTAACGAATTGTTTCAATATAAATATTCAAGATGATTTTTTTTTAAATACTGAAAATATCTTTTGTTAAAATCTTTCACTGAAAATACAAATCAATGTAATATCTTTTTTCATTTAGCCACAAAAAATATCATAGAAGCATGTTGAAACCGAAAAAAATTAAAAACTCATGTAATTTTCTTCACTTTCACTTCAAAAATGACTATATGATGTAAAATTCTGTTGTGTATCGAGCTGGGTAGTTCGTTCTTAGTATTTCTTTAAATTAACACCTTTTTGACCAAATTTTCAGTGGTGTTGTTTACAAACTTCATTGTAATAGGCTTGATGGAGAAGAACTTTCTTCCTAAACTTTTATTTGTGAAGCTAAAAATTCCTTTCTTGGCGTGAAGAAAACTACTTTAACTTTTTTAATGTTAATTGTACAAAAAGTTTTTTTATTTTTGTGTTTAAGGTTGCCAGAATATCTTTTATTCTTTGCATTGAAATATTTTGTTTTTTAAATTAAATTTTAAATTATTGCAAACTAATATTTTTATGTCATTTATTTAAAAAATATTCGTATTCGTCTGAATTTGGAGAATACGAATACAAATATTTAAAATAGTCGAAATATTCGGGAATTCGAATAAAAATTCGACTATTCGCACATCACTAGTATATATATATGTATGCTTGTACATGGAAGGATATAGTCAGGAAAACCCATTATCTTCAACATAATGGATAATGGAGTTGTTCCTAGTAGAGATGGGCGCGTGTCGTTTTTTTCGCGACACGAACACGCACGACTCAACACGAAGTGTTCGTGAGAGAAAATCTGTTTTCGTGCGTGTTCGTGTCGTATCGTGTTGTGCAAAATTAACACGATGAAAACGAAACAATTTTTGATGTTAGAATATGTATCCATGAATTTCCAGTAAAGAAAAAATTTAATATTTTGTACCGTCAAACACGTAAAACCATCAAATTTGTTGATAGTGTAGGGGTCTCTTAAGCTTAAAGTTCTGAAATTGAACAAAAATATCTATTTGAATATAGAAAAATGCTTTTTTTGCTATTCAATTTGATTTCGTGCGTGTTGTGCAGTTTCGTGTTTTGAAAAAATTTTGCGTGCGTGTTTCGTATGTGTTGGACATCTTGGCATTCGTGTTCGTGTCGTGTTGGAAAAATTCAACACGCGCCCATCTCTAGTTCCTAGTAAAAAAAAATACCAAAAACATAGAATTCGAGCGCTAAATATGTAAAAAGATTTACAGGCTAAAGCTTAGCAAGCTCTGAAATATTGTTACTAAAGATTTAAAGTATTCGATGGCTAAATTAGGCAGGCCTCGACGCGTTCTTCCTGAAGTTAGACGACGAAGTAATCGCCATGTAGTTGAAAGACACGCTAAAGAGATCTTACAGCTGCAGTTAGGTAAAAGAATGAATTCCCTTAGAACACCATGCAGCCTTGACGACAGCCTACACATGTGCCCAAGCAAAGTTAAATCAATAAAGCTAAAATATAAAACTAGAATGCGTACGTTTGAGTAAGCCATGGTAATCCAAAAAAGATAGAGAGAGAGAAAGATATAGAGAGAGAGCGAGGGAAATATAGAGAGAGGGAGAGAAAGAGAGGGAGTGTGTGAGAGAAAAGAAAACAACGTTTGCATAAGTAAGAAATTGCGGTCATGCCGCTAAAGCGATCTAGGAAAACATACTTATGCAACATGGGTACCACAGAAAAAAGTATTCACCAATTAATGTTTTCAATTAAAAATTTAATTTAATCAATTAAATTCTTAATTGAAAACATTTGGTAAATACTTTTTTCTGTGTAGGATATTCCACACTTGCAGATAACTGGTTAAAGCATATTAGTAGCGAGCGTCGAACTAAAGTTAGAAACTTGTAGGATAACATGAATTTGTGTGCTAGGGGGTACAAACAGAGCAAAGATATCAACCTGGAAGACTGGAAAATAGAGGGCACGAATGAGGTGCGACTCTAACTGGATGGTTAATTACATACACAAAGTTGACAATAGAATGCGCATATATTCCTGAAAAAAAGTGCGAACTTGAATAGGCGTACAGACAATCGCCAAAATATCCTCGTTACGACTAGGCAGACCTAGTGATTAAAGATAAGTTTCATAAGCTTTGAGAGAGTATTTTTTTTATAAAATTGTTTGATTCTAAAAAGCTTGTTTGTGAGTTCGATACTTTTTAGGCAACTCATGAGTAGGCTACAACCAGACCATTGAAAAAAACGTACAAAATTTCAATGCTTATAGAAAATCACATATACTCGTATATGATTGAGAATTGCAAAAATATGAAGTAAGTAAGTTAATCAACACATGTTGTATATTTTATTTTTCTAATTTCACCAGCTCTATTTAAATATCAATTCACATTTAAATGTCGATTTTCATTAATTTTTTTATGGAAAAATTACTTTTAAATATGAATTGATATTTAAATAAGTTGGTGAAATTGGCACTTAAAACAAAAAATTTTTGAATTCGTAAATTGAACGAAAAATCTGAATTGTTTTAATTACAAATAAAATGTTTTCTCAACTTATTTTGTGCAAAAAGTGTGCATATGTGCAATACAATTTCAAACCAAACTAACCACAAGGTTATCGATTATACTGTTCTGCAAAAAAAATCAAATTAAACATTAATATAACAAAAGAAATCAACTACTAATTAGTAGATCGCTTTCTTTTATAAGTTTTATCTGATTTTTCACGATTGGTTTCCCAGCGGAAATCAGTTAATATTTCTGGGGACCGCTTGCTGCTATATCATTTTTGCGTGGGCGCAATATCTCGGTAGAACCTTTCAATATGCTCACCAGACATGGCACCACGAAAAAAAAATCGAAAGGCAAATGAAGGAAGTGTATTTTTTAAAACACGTTGCATCCGAGTTGTTGATATGAAAGAAGAAGTTCTTGTACCAGTTCTTCGTAATTTGCAGCCCTTATACTGCTAATGAAATTGTGACATACATTTTCGAAAGCTGCTCATGCTCCTCTTTCTTTATTGATCAACTTAGATTTCAGTAATTCTTTAAAAATTTCTTATATTTGGGGAGCAACAAGTTACTCGATTTGGTCTCACTTACCAAATCGTTGATCAAGCTAAATTGTATGCACAGTGCTAGGAAAAATATTTTTAGCAATAAATAATTACATGTTTTCGTAGGTCTCTTTCATACCCTGCAGGAAATGGAACTGGCACAAGACTACTCACGTGATCGGTCCACAAGTGGCAGAGACCAGTCTAAGTTCTAACACTTTCTATGAAGCGGACCAGTCACTTTTACGTGGGGATGCCCTAGGATGGGGTTAATTGATATTTAGTATGCACCTTACGACTTGTCACTGAATAACCTAATAGGGACCTATTCGGTGTCGAATAATATAAGTTATTTAAAAATGTCATTCGGACGCTTAACTGTAACAATGAAAACTTATATTTTATTGTTCTGGTTACAAATACAATTATATTATATTTTTAAGTAGATCTTTTTTGGGATTCGAACTGACAACCTCCGGCATGACAGGCTTGCTACACTATCCACTCTACTACAGGGGCATTACTATTTCAAAAATATAAACACCAGTTAAGCTTAGGTTAATATCTAACTATAGTTACATGACTGGTTCAAAAGTGGATTGGCGGTATCATTTATACTATTTGATAGGTTCTGGATCCAACCACATCGAACTTATTCAGTGTCGTTTACTATAATACTAGACCGATTCCCAATTAAATTGAAAAAAGATCAACACGATACATAACGACAATTATGGATATGTAACCATTTACAGTATATGTCTTTTTTCCCATAGATCACTCTCTACTTTTGGTGACATTCCCATCTTCTTAAGTCATAGGACGAGTACGTTGTCACCAAATTTTCTCCAGGGTAGTTACTGCTAATGGTAATGATTTCCATTGGATACATATATTCCTATTATTACTATTTATATTTTTTAGTTCCAGGAACCATAAAAAATAATTCCTTCACATACTTGGTATGGCAAGTGTGTTACGGATAAATGTATTACACAATATTTGTCAAAGTGGGATATCTGCTTTAAATGTGAATAAAATCAATACTGTTGTACAGATTTTCTTTACCAATAGCTTTTTGTATTCGCAGCATACCTAACTTTCCGAAAAGTAACAAATATGTAAAATATTTGCGGTTTTAATTTTTTTGTAATGTTTTGAAAGCATAAAAATAAAATTTTGCATTAAAAATATTTTTTTTGCCATTAAATTTCTGAATAATTCCGAAACCGTTGAAAATCGAAAAAAATACATTAGTTTAGTTTAAATGTAATTTTATTTCGTATCGGTAGGTGATTAATTTATTAAAATCCAACAAACCGTTATTGAGTTATATTGAAATAACGTCACCGCCTTGCTTATTTGTTAACATTAGTCACGCCCATTAAAATGTCTATATACTCGTATAATAAACATATTTTTATTTGAAACAAATTTTTTTGCAGAACACTGTTATAAAACAAAATAGTGTTTTGCAAAAAAAAAAAAAAAGTGTACTTTTAATGTAAACACTTTTGAAATAACTCAAAGGTTTTAAGATTTATTTATTTTAAGTAAGTATTATTTGCATATTCATTATACAAAACAAACGACAGATCCATGCGAAATTTCACTTAGCGCTCTTTTGATGCGTAAATATTTAGAAGTACTTACACGCGTCATACAATCAAAGACAGCTTGGTAAAACCAATAAACTACCACCCACCCGCTTAAACCACACTCTCATCGTACGAGTATTTTGTTGTCATTGAATACGTATTTAATGATTAACGTGACCAGATGGTTTTTTCAAAAAGCGGGATTTTGAAGAAATTACCGCCAAAAAGCGGGATTTAAAAATAAATATTTTTTAAAAAGTGGGATGTGTAATATGCACTCACAGTTTCTTATGTACTTAGGAAATACAGATTTCACTCAAAAGAAATGCTTTTAAATAAAGACAAATATTTATAAACAAAAATATTTGTCTATACGAGTATAAAAAAAATCAAATGTCGTTCGTTTGTAATCGCATGAATTAAGAGCGACTGCACCGATTTCGCTCTTTTTTTAAGTGGCACCTCCCATGGACAATTTTTGTGTTTTGGAATATCTTTGCATCTAAATGACCAAACAACTGTCTGCAGTCTGCAACTTCAGGAACAATCGCTGTCAAATTACCAAAGCCCTAATAAAATCTACGACAGTAACTTCAACTTCTCTCTAAATGTTGTTATATTTTTCTTTGTAGTTTTGTGTAAAAATTTTTATGGAGAATGTGTTCACAACGCAGTAATATATATAAGGAGACCTTGAAATTTTGTGGATCAAAGGTCAAAATTTTGAAAATCCACCAAAGTACTCTTTTTTGCATTTTATCAATTTTTTTAGTAAGAAATGTTATAAATATGTTATTTCTTTAAATTTTTATTTACGAGTACGCTTATTATTTTTACTTTAAATCAATGAAGATTTTGTATAGGCTGGAAAGTCCTTACGGTAGTCCTCTACAATATGTAACAAGTACTATTTATAAGCTTCGTTGTGTCTGTTAAAGTCAGTTATTAGCTTGACTTTTCTTTCAGCTGCATCATTCACAACAGTAATGCATTTGGCGATCTGTTTCCCTTTACAAAATGCTTCGCTCTTAGGCCAATTTGACGTATCAAAGCGTAAGAAATCCATAGAAATTTCCAAACGAGAAAAAATATTATTTTTTGGTAGCTACAAAAGAACTTAAATCATCACCGATATGATTGTTTTTATCGGATTCTATTTGCAACGCCAAAACCATCTTTTCCTTTATTTCTGAGTCTACATGTGGATTAAAAAACGAGGGTGCAACTGCTTTCTCTGATAAATACCACAGATGGTTCCGAAGTTTTTCAAATAGCACTATAGATATTTTTTTTTATCAAAATAGGCAATAATCCCCTTTATCAGTTGCATATCTCTATTTGGCGCTTCAACTGTAATTCCGGTACTGAATCAGTATGGAATATAGAGACTTACTAAGAAAATTCACATATTACGAATTCCATTCAACTGAATCGCAGAAATCCAGTTCCATATTCAATGATGGTTATAGCTATAAATTTTTCAATGTTCTCCGACACGAGCACAATAGTCAAGAGATCAACTTTATTTTTCCAGCAATTGCGGGAAGTAGCTTTCCATCCCAATGCAAAACAAATGTTTCAGGGATCTAAAAAAACTTAAGCTCAAAGAAAAACTTATAACTTGCCAAAATAAAAATATTTACCTTGAAATTTTCAATAATTTCTTTGCCATGATGCCGACGATATTTTTTGCATTGGTCACGCAAACTTGTGCATTTCAGAACAATATCCTTAACATTGTGACCCAACACTTTGGCAGTTGCACTGATAAAGTGCATAACTAATGGAGATGAAATATTGCCAGCATCCATACAAGCTAGCATTCTGTCGTCTATAAAATTCCTCTTTCAACGGTTTCGAATCGGCTTGTTGGAGCAACTTGGAATGTTATCACTCTGTTTTACATCCATCACCTGCACATCATCTCCCGATTCATCAGTCTCAAATTCAACATGTTCCATAGTCAAGTCTTTACATCAAATTACGTGAAAAAAATTGACACTGTGCGACCAAATACTACATAATAATTACCTGAAGTGCCTTTTTTCTTTTCATAATTTTCTTTTCGACGTTTTTCATCTTCCAATCTTTGTGCCTTTCTTTTTTTTTTTTTTTTGATTTGTGACATTTTGATCGACACAAGTCATGCTACCAACACGCCCATTTCCTCGCTGCTTTGTTAAGAAGCCTCTATTTTCCTGTATACTTATCAGCTTGAGGGCGTCAACGTGGGCAATGTTAAAAAAAATTTTTTAACTTTTCCTGAAAGTCATTTTTTTTGCGATGCTTCGGAAACGTAGATTTACATACTTTTTGGACTGTTCTCCACTCTTCATAAAGTTTAATGACGTTTGCAGCACATGTTCCTTGATCTGGCGTTGGGATTCTAGCTTTTTCCCAAAAAGGCAATATTTCAGTCAACACCAATCTTGCCCTTTCTTTAACTGCTTTATTTTCACAACGTACATTATTAATAAAACACTGAAACACTTGCTGTTTTGATGGCAATTTCACACCAACTATTTTGGGTTCAGTGTTCACCAGTGCTATGTGCTCAGTAGCAGAGCTAGAACAACGGTACTGTTGACGATACTGACTAACTGCTATTGTGAATCAAGTAAAATTTGTAATTACTTATTTATCTTGTCATCCATTTCACATGTTTATATACAATTTAATTTTATTTCATACGTATTCCACGCGGGAAATAATATTATATTTTTTAAGGCTAGAAGCCATCTTTTTTATTATATTGAAAATTAATCTATAACCAAAGTTGCATTGGTGTAAATTTGTTTTTATAAATGTTCTATTTGTAGGAATCAAGACATACATCGTATAAACTAAAAATATAATTGTGAAAATTTCACTTAAAAGCGTTTATAGTTGGTGTTCACAATCTTTTTGGAGGATACTGGCTTGGGCGGCTTCACCCAACAACAGGTACTTTTAGACAAATATGCAGTTGTCAACAGCTAAAAGCGTAGGAATTTTGAGGAGAGCGACGAACAAATAATTTTACAGTTTATTCAATAATAGTTGTTGGTATAAATATCGTTAGCATTTTTTAAATTTCTATAAATATTTTTGTCTTATCGTAATAGCAGAAACACCATAAATTTTTGCAACTTAGAGCTCAATTAAAAATTATACAGCCCAATTATGAATATTCTCGGGGAGTTTTTTCTCTTCCCTATCATTGGTTCCCGGGGAATAATAACCGTATTTTAAATAGCCAGGGAATAAGCCAATACGGGAGAGAGTAAAATCCGGATCAGCCGTTTAATGTTTACATATTTTTCTCCACTAACACAAGAGTTTAGCAATAGAAATTGAATAAAAATTTCATGTTTTCATTGCGTGTTAATATAGTTAAATATATTTTTTGCTTAAATAAAAAATAAAATAAACAGCGTAACCATATACAAGAATGCGGAATATATTTATGTTGACGTATGTATGTACAAACGAAATTGTAAATTTTATAGTTTTTCTTATCGGTCTTGATATTAGAGAGAAAAAAATATTCTATTTACCTGCTATGTGAACTTAAAGGAGGCGTGCAATTTTTAGAGTTTTAGTATTTTTCTAAAGGTAGATGTAGTTCATCTTTATGAAGTTGATGTGCGCATGGATTGAATAAAAATTCGTAAAACAAGAGGGAAGTACAACATTCTGGTGCTTATTTAAACTTAAAAATAATAAAAAATTATGCAAGAAACTATTGGGGTATTCAAACGGTATTTATTACTCAGCAAAAATACATTTGGTACAAGTAAGCATAAAGACAAAAAGAAGCGCTTCGGAAGTGCAGAAAAGCATACAATGTCAGGTCATATTATCATGTTTCTATAAAATTTAGGACATATACCAATAAACATTCTAAAAATTTTTTCTTGCCCTCAGGTTCATTGTTGTAGTAGACTTCATTAGTGTGCCCGAATACATCTCTTCTGGTGTTCCACAGGGCAGTATACTGAGGTGAGTTTTGTATTTGACGTATATATCGCAAGCCTTTGAGCAGTAATACCTATACATTTACATTTGCTGATGATACAGCTTGCCTTAGGATCCCAGAAAATTATTCGTTTACCTAAAGCAGGTTGGTAATGGATAGAGAGCACAACTCTCACTTGCCAACCTGCTTCGGTATTAAGTGATGTCCCACTTGTTAGCTCTCCAGGTATGAGCTTTTGAATGCATCTAGGATGTGCAGAAAGAACCCCATACTTCATGCCTTTTTCATATAATTAAAAAATTTACTCTTTAAGGCTGGTACTCTGTTCAAAGTTGTGAAAAATTTTCAGCACCATTGATTATTTCGCGTGAAAAATTTGACATGTACTAAATGTAGCCCAACTCGCGGTTTTTTTTATAAATTTCTTGCTTTTATTGCTTGAAAGTATGCAACATTGTTAAAATTCCGTGCGAAAAAAGCACTGCTCATGTTGTTTCGCAGCTAAACTAAAATGATGCCAGACTAATTTTGCATGGAAAGACATGATTTTACGTGTTTTTCACAACAAGAACAGAGTACTACTTTTGCGAATTTATTTCGCAATATTTCACACCAAATAATTTTATATGTAGTTTGACAGCATTTCGCACGAAATTGTGAACAGAGTACCAGGCTTTAGATCAGAATTGTATGTCTTCTCTTAGATTACCTTTCAATATTTTATTTTGTTTTTTTATTTATTATATATTAAATACAATATCAAATCAAATACTTTTTGTTCTCGAAGGAAAACATTTCATACACATCCAAAATTTTTATCCAGTGCCTCGTTTCTGTAAGTAATGTGAGAACTTTCCGAATCGAACAATTTTTTTGTCATTTTGAAACACAGGGTGAGTAAGAAAAAAACTATAAAGGGTCCGCCAGATAACTTTTTTTTTTGAAAACAGGGCGCAAAACATCGAGTGTAGCTTCGGTTGTTTGGCACGTAGCGCCGTCCTGTTTAAACCAAATGTTGCCAATATCCTCCTCTTAAATTTTTGTGAACAAAAATTCATTCAACATGGCCCGATAACGATCGCCATTGACTGTAACGGCCTCTCCTTGCTCATTGGCCCAATTATGCCTTTGGACCAAAATCCGGACCAAACAGTGACTCGTTTTGGGTACGTCGGCTTTTCAATGTATGCGTGCGGGTTTTCTGTGCCCCAAATGCGACAATTTTGCTTGTTTACATACCCGCCAAGATCAAAAATCGGCATCTTCTGTAAGTCGATCGCAGGCAATATTTCCCAGCGTTGTTCAAGCGTATACACAACCATATTCGTTCAGCGGAAGGATAAAACTAATTATCTGTCAAATCAGACATGAGCTAAGTGTTACCATTCACGAAATA
Organism: Nowickia ferox; assembly: GCA_936439885.1. Lineage (NCBI taxonomy): Eukaryota > Metazoa > Arthropoda > Insecta > Diptera > Tachinidae > Nowickia > Nowickia ferox. The sequence continues at coordinate 61,468,438 of OW387026.1, forward strand.
AGCACTAGTTGAAAAAAAAACGTTAGATGGCGGACCCTTTATTTGCTGATATATTTTCTAAATTTATTGAAGTTTTTATATGAATATCCCTGTGTAAAATAGGACGACCAATATAATGCTTTAATTTTTCTCGATTCGAGAACTTCTCACAAGTTACAGAAACGAGGCACAGCTAAGCGAGAGAGGAGAGGATGCACTATATAAACAGCCGACAATCTTCATAGTGTTTGTGTTAAATTTCGTCATTCGCTTACGTTATTGCAACCTCGTAATGCAGAGGGGATGCGCTGTGTGCTTTTCCGCGCTACCGAAGCGCTTCTTTTTGTCTTAATGCTCACTTGTACTAAATTTGTTTTTGCTGGGATGTACGAAAACCCTAACGATGCATGTTCTTATTTGAAAGAACATATTACACAGCTGGAGCTATAGTTGAACTTATGGATAACAAAAGTAAACGAAGAATAGTATGTTCCCTGCGAAGAAATACTCGTTTCTCCATTAAAATCCACAATCAAACTGTTCCTCAACATTTACAGGCGAAATACCTTGGTTTAGATCTTGATCGACGGCTTACATGGAAACACCTTATTGAACAAAACAAAATTTTACTTTTAATAATCCGCTTGCCCGTAATATCTTGTGCTTTACTGGACACATCCGCTTAAAAAAGAGGGACACGGGCGACACTCTAGATGAAACTTCTTGAAAATATTTTTTACTTGGCACTACTCTTATGTATTATTAATTACAATCACTAAGTTTATGTCCGACACTGGTCGGGCCTAATAATTATATTCAGATTTAAGATTTGAATACTTATTGTTACTTCATTTTTGAAGATACAATAAATAAAGATAGAAAGAAAATATTTTTGGAAGATACAATAAATAAATACAAGTGTATATAAAAAATTACATTATTATCCATAAATAAGTCCATTAATTTTTTGTCGGTTATGGCCATTTGGATGACGATATGCAGATATGTACCGCAAGGTGAATGAAATAAAACCAATAATGTTGCGAGAGTGCCTGATTGTACTCGTACTTCCATTCAACGGAAAGAAAATTTTGAATTTAAGGGCCAGTTCAAAGATCCGATCTTTAGGTTTAAGGTTACCATATGAATACATGAATATAAATAATGATTGAAAATTCGTTTGAATGTATCTGAAAAAATAAATAGCGATTGGAAAGCAAATTTTTGTCAATGTTGCGCATACTAATACAAACTGTCAAAGTATTTGCAATATCTGACATTTGAGAAGTGTCTTTCGCTTTTTCTATGTTAAACGTTATTTCGAATGACTTTTTGCTTGTTTTTACTCACACGAATGGTTGCATTCGAATGGCTGCTCGTTATCGAATGTTGTCCTTAGAAATTTCGATATGTGTTATTCTAAATCGAATGCGAAAATCCCAAAAGTTAAAAAACTCGCACGTTCGAGTAATAACTATCTCGTAATCGAATGCGAGAATTAGGCCCCATATTTTTTGTGCGTGTGTGTGTTTATTGAAAACATATACACACAAAAAAGTAATATGAATAATTTTGTAATATCAATTAAAATATTTGTAATATCAATTAAAAATTTAATTAAATTTTCACCTATAAACAATTTGATAATATCAATTAAGTTTTTCCACTCAAATTAATTAGTACAATTAAAAATTTAATTGAATCAATTAAATTCTTAATTGAAAACATTAATTGGTGAATGCTTTTTTCTGTGTACATGAATATCATGTGGTCGTACTAAAAAGAATTTCGTTTAATTTTCATATATATAAAATATATACAATGCGCAGTTTCATATCATGGAATAATGTTTCCTTATTTATGTTAAATAGATGTTGTTTGTAAAGCCTTCCATATTACTGGGAAATTTTGTAATGGTGCCGTACTTTTAACGTAATTTAACAAGAACTTTAATTAACCTTTAAAAAAATTAAATCGTATTTAAATTCAATTTAAATTTAAATAAAAATTTGCTAACTACGTACTTAAGTATTAAGTTAAAAACTAGGGGAAGTTTTATTATTTTTCAAATAATATAGACAAATTATTTATATGTGCACAATGTTTTGATTCAGCTGCCTTTTGTTTAAGTGCACTTTGGACTTAACTGCCTAAAATGCTAAATTTCTGTCGCTATTCCTTAAAATCCCATACAAATTGGTTTTTTAAGTGCATTTTCTATGCCTGCACATTTACCAATTTTAAATTATTCTCATATAAAAAATATAAGTTAGCTGCACACATTAAAAATATGTGGCTAGATAAATATGCAAAAATGTGGTTTATTTTACGAAAATATTCGATGTTTTTACGGTACGAAATGCTTCGTAAATAGTAGAAACAGTATTTGTTTAATAATAAAATTTTGTATTTTTACAATTTTTTTTTCGTAAATTTACGAAAAATAATATTTCTATTACGAAATAAATTCGTGAATCATGAATCATGTGTTATATACGAAATTGTGTGTAAATTAAAATCTTTAATGTAAAAAAATCTGCAAAAAAAATATATTTTCTTACATTTGAAAAATAATTCTGTTGAATAATCTGTAATTCTTGAAATTAAATGTCGTAATAATTATGAAAAGAAAAAGATAATTTAAGGGGAATTGTTACATCCTCTGTATTCCTCATACATCACATACATATGTATGTACATATTTTTTTGCACTGAAATTCACGATTCAAACTGGGAATACTGGGAACACAACTGGGACTTTGTACTGCAAACAAAATGATAACAAAACAAAATTTGTTTATTTTACGAAATTTCCAATTTTATAAAAATGTTTTATTTTCTCCTAAATTCAATGAAACAAACGAAAAATATTGTACGAAAATAATTGTACGAAATAATTTTTGTAACTTTACGAAATTCGTACAATTATGAAATCTGTTTTCCTGCACAACCTACAAATATTTCGTAAAATGTACAACATTTTTCGTTTATTGAACAAAAAATTACGAAAAAGTTTTTCGTATCTTTAAGCATGAAATATTTTGAGTGTACATTCTCGTATGTATGGATGTGTGTTCCTTTGCGGCACTATATAAGCCAAAGGCGTGGAATGATTTTGATGATTCTTACATCAATGGATTTGTCTGGGATAAAATACTCAATATGGCTTTAAAAAAAATCAAACACATACATATGTATGTATGTGTGTAAATAAAAACATTTTTATTATGAACATGCATACACATACATACATATTTATATACCTTCTAACACTTTTTTAGCTGCACTTTTAGGCAGGAAACCACAATTGTGCAGGTACATTAAGGCAGGTACGTACATTTAAAAAATTGTGCAAAGTTGATTGTGCAGCTAAGTCCAAATTACTGTACCACAATTTTTCATCTGCTTTGAATTTGATTAGGGCACAAATTGAATACAAAAATACAACATCCTTGTCTTCAGCCGCTTGTCTCGTATTTAAATTTTTGTTATCAGTGGGTGAATTACTTGTGTTCCTTCAAATCATGCCACCGATGCATTCAGAAAAACATTGCGTGTATATGTTGTTGTTATTTGTGGTTGCTGTATGTCCTTTGTCAATATTTATTTGCTGTATTTGCTTATTAGGCCAAATGTTTGTTTACGTATCATCATCATCATTTTTTATTTTCCTTTGTTTTGTCTCCCTTTTTTGTACTTTTCACCGAAACTTGCAACACAACGAAATAATAATGAAGATGGTGATGACGTAGGCGTTGTTGCTGTTGTTATCTGTTTGTGTACTCTTTCGTATTGGCCAAGTATGTAAACTAATTATGGTTGTTAAACGCAAAATAAGGATATTTGCGCATGTGTATCTGTTTGAGAATGAGTCGATACAAAGCATCCACTTGGACAAGTATGTGTGCAGAACAATTCATAAATTAGCGAAGCGCAAAAACCAATTGTTGGCTTAAACAAATAAAATCTCGAAAAACAATGATAAAAGTTAAACAGTACGAAGGAAACAGTGTGTGCATGTGAGTTTTATAATAATTACATTTTGTCTGCTGTAACGAATTTTTGAAGAAGTAGTGAAACGTAATGCTATGTTTACACTACGAGTTGAATCACATGCACACAGAGAGAATAGATTGGTTAAGAATCTGTTGGAGCAACAAATATTTAATTATGTATTCCAATATTCCATATTTGCTATCAATTATCAATCAACTGTACGATTTTTTTATATTATAAACAAAAAACCATAATTACAATGTAAATAGAATTCTCACAATAGTTTTATTAGTAATAACAATTGATTCCGTTTATTTCTAATAACCATTTTAAAGTATCGGTAGACACAACTGAATTAAATTCAAGTTAGAAAGAAACGTAACTGAATATTGGCTTTTGAAATGAAAAAAAACTATATATTTAATTTGAAAAAAAAAAAATTTGGTTATTGTAACTAACAAAATCATTTGCCGTCGTGCTGAAATTCTTTTGAAATAAATGAAAAGAAAATTAAATACTTTATTGATGTTCTCAACCGAATTTTTTGTTCTGAATACAAAAGGAAAAACATATTTTGTTGTCGCAATTTTTTTTTTGGAAAAAATTTTAATGTAATAAACAAAAAATAAAAATCATATAGAAATGTCATATAAAAAATAAATTTTGCAGAATAATTACACAAAATCTCGATTTAGTCGTAACAAAAAAGGTAAGGACATTATTATATATATTATAAGTGAATTTATTTGCTGGTGGTTAAGCGATGTCTATATGCATTTCATTGTTGCTTTAACAAATCGTCAGTAGACTTCAACAGTCACAAACCTCTTATCTTATGCACAGACTTTCATAAACTATTTGAGAATTCACAAATATTAATATTTTTGGAAATCACAAAAGAAAAATAAGCATAGTAGGCTTAGTAACTTATACAAAATCCAGCAAATAATTTTTATTCGATATGAATCTATTTTATTTTTCTACACCTTTATACAATTAGAAATCCATTGGATAACAATAAAAGTATTTATAGGCAAAATGAAAAATAATATTTTAATGAAACATTCAAGAGATTTATTATTCGACATATTGTCATAATTATATTATAAGTGAAATTTATTTGCTGGTGGTTAAGCGATGTTTATATGCATTTCATTGTTGCTTTAACAAATCGTCAGTAGACTTCAACCACACATTTTGAACAGTCACAAACCTCTTTTATTAAAAAAAACTCCTGTTAATGAAAAAATACGTTCACTTTCTACGGATGTTGGCCTTATAGTCAGAAGAGCATTATATAATCTCTGGACACTTTCAGTTTTTTCACCACTTCCTTCAAAAGATTGCAATTCCTTTTTTAATGAAAATGATATTCTTTGAATCGAAACAGCGTTTTCTTTACTACAAAATCAACACAATATAAGTTGTTGTAAAATTTTAGCTATTGTGCTAGTACCATCACCTTATTATTGCACCATCACTTTCATTAAGTGAATAATGACACTCATTAAGGAATGTGTACACATAAGCTAAAGTTGCCATAATAAAATCAAAACAAAAAAATTCCGGGAATTCCCGCAAATATATCCCGGGATTTCTTTCCCGGAAATTGTGCGGGATGCCGGGAAATCCCGTATGAAAATCACTAATACATACATAAAACATAAGCATACATATGTACAAGTATCGCACTCATAAATCTTGCTTTTGAAGGTATCCCTCAATTTCCTTCTTATTTTTACTTTTTATACTATTCATAACTTAGTTAAATTTTTTATATTAAACTCACATCTACAATAGTTTTTTTGGTTGATTTTATTTGTTCACACACACATACACATATACCTATTTTGTTTTGATAGCTAGTTCAGATAATCTGGCGATAAACTGCGATAAAAGTTAGAGAAGATACCAATTTTACGTGCTTCGCAAGTATATTCATATTGAATCTACTTGGTTCTCTCTCATAATTTTATATGGTGAATCAAGTTGTCTCGCTCATGATTGTGGTATGAAGCACGATCGTTCGTACCTCATTTCTCGATATAATGCTATGTTTCCACTACGAGTTCACATGCTTTGCTTTCTAAATCATGTTTACTAATCCTGTATATACGCAAGTGCGTTCCTAGCGGTAAAACGCAGAAGGCTTTCCTGGTGCAGGCCTTATTAAAGAATTTTTTTCATTCACACATTCCACACTTCCTTCTATGAGAAGGGAGAAGAGAAGGAGTAAAAAGTTTGGTTTTTTACCAAGGCAAAAGCAAAATCCATTAGATTGAAGGCCTTCCAGAATCTCTGGCGAAAGAAGCAAGAACAGAAGATCCACTCCGCAATTGCCACGCGTGTAAAAGAGATATGAGTATGGAATGGAGCGAGCAGGCCTTCTAGAAGGCACTCATACTCCTTCTTGTTCCCGCTGGGTAGTTCGGATAAACGGCGATAAAAGTTAGAGAAAATAACAATTTTACGTGCTTCGCAAGTAGATTCATATTGAATTAACTTTATTCCCTCTCATAATTTTGTATGGCGAGCAGTGTTGCCGTTTGAAATTTTTTTTCCTACCAAAATTTTCCCAAACCCGACCAAAATCGCCTGCTTCCGACCAAATTTTAAAATTTAATTAATATTTGTGTTTTTTGATGTACTTTTTATTTAATATTTAAGTAAAATAAAAATGTCAGATATAACATATTTGCATTAAAGAATTCAGGCATGTAAATTAATATTTACGTGATGTAATTAATAATTAAATACATTAAAATTGTAAATTATAAGAAAAAATTTTTATTCAGTCTTTTTAACATATGTTGTTTTCATTTACTTATGCTATAATTCCGGCATGTATTAAATATATCACATTAAAAATAAAAAGTTAAAGTTCTTGATTTTACATTTGGTTATGTAGGTCCCTTTTGGCTGACCAAACATACTGCGGATTATTCATTTTAATAATTTCTTTACACGACATAATACCGTTGACAGTATTTACTTCTACTTTATTAATTTGCGTTCAGCGGCGGCGAAACTATGTGGCAGAGATAACAAATTAAAAATAAATTAAGAAATATTTGAGAAACTTTTCTCGTTTAATCCGTTTTTTATAGAAGATATTTTTTGCCAAAAAACATTAATGTTTAAATTGGCTAAAGTTTTTATACCGCTGAGCCGTATCAAATTCCACTCAGTAACTATTAAATCGGGATCACAATAAACTAACTTAGGGAATTTTAAAACAAGATCCAGAATTGGTAAGTCGTCGTGTGAAAGTACCTTATCAGGAGTTATCATATTTAAAAGTTTTATACTATCGTTTTCAGTAAATCAGTTCACTGCCACTGATCTAATATAAACATCGTTAATAACTACTTACCCGGCATCGAAGTGCATAATTTATTGGTAAATGGTGAACAGTGTGGAAAAAATATTTTTAAGATAAAATATATGAGATTTTAAATAAATTATGCAAAGAAAAAAATAGTTTGTGATTAGAGACAAAAACTGACCAAAATTTAATTGGTCCGACAATCCGACCAAATTAAACATTTTGAATTTTTCCCGACCAAAACGGCAACACTGATGGCGAGGCAAGCTGATTTGCTCATGATTGGGGTGTGAAGCATGAATAGAGAGCAAAGCACGCACAGTGGAAACATACTATAATATACATACCTTCAGCAGCGGCCTGTGCCTTGCTCGTGAGGGTGATGGGGCGATGCAGAGTTTTATTTAAAATAAAAACGTACAAATAAACTCAAAATAAATAAAATTCAAAAATGTTTTTCAAATAAACTGAATATTTTAAGTACAAAGAAAATATCACATTTTTCTAAAGAAAAATATATTAATTTTCATCATATCTTTTAAGATCAGAATTAGAAGTTCAAATTAATTGAAACTTTGCATGCGCATTGCAAGGATATGGTTTAGCGTTTTCAAAAGTTGGCTTTGCCATACCTGTAAAATTTTAACGTACTACGAGTAGTTTATGCATTTCACCTTCCCATAGATTTTTATTTATATCGTTTACCAATACCCACCGGGGTTGTACTGCACTTCTATACGTATGTTTATATGTATGTGACGAACAATTGTTTGTCACATATATTTATACTTTTTTGTTTTTGAACAAGATGTTATAGCTTTCAGTTCATTCATAGTGAAATAAAACTCATAATGAACTCTGTGAGACCAAGAAAAATATTTCGTTATAAGAATAGTTCGTAGTAATTGTAGTTAGCAGCATGCCAAATGAAATCAAATTTGTATATGCATATACTTGAACTTTTTATCACTATCTGCATATACATGCATATGTATGTATATATTTCTGTATTTATGTGTTTAAGATAATTCAGTTGAAGTAATTCAGTTAAAAAAACTTTATTCATTACAACTGACAATTCGTCATGACTGAGTTCTACAGTAGATAAATGCACCAGCTTGATTGTTACGCTTTTCTGGTATTCGCGATGGGCAATTTGTGCACAACATTTTCAGAAGCCAAGGAACTGGCCACTTGGAAGATTTACGTCGCAGGCACAATAAAAAAAATAAAAGATATGATCTTGAAGAGTTTAAACCGTCCCGAAGCCGTGAAGGTGCATCTAGTCCGAAGGTGTATCATTATTGTCCTATGATCCTGCCATTGTCAACAAAGCACAAAGATAAAATTACATCTGGTCCACAAAATAAATCCGAGCTAATTTTATATTACAATGAAACTAATGGTTGTGTGGACCCGATGAATAAGATATTGTCACAGTATTCCACCAAACGAGCAACATTTCGGTGGCCATTGTCACTGTTCTTTAACATTTTGGATACATTCGCCCTAGCCTCATTTTTAATATACAAAGAGAACATTGGCAAAAAATCTGTAAGGCACCGAAAACACTTTAACGAGACGCTTGGTGAAGACGGATCAGGAAGCTGATGAAGCTTCAGAAAGGGATGTGACTGGGCGTATTAAAATAAAAGGCAAATATTATATTTGCCACTCACGAAAACAAAAGAAAAACACACGGCAAATTTTGAGTTAAATGCAAGAAGCACATTTGTGCAGAACACAGCGTCTGTCAAGCTAAATGTGACAACAATTTATAATAATTAACTATAATCAAAATAATATTATTATTGAAAAAAATTAACATTTTAAAAATAAATATAGTTAAAAATTTCTTTTGTATCACCCAGGTGGGTATCGGTAAACCTTAAAGAAAATTAAAAAAAAACTTCAAACAAGCCTTATAGAAAATTAAAAATTTTATCATGTCTTTATTAAATTTTACAGAACTATAAAATTTGTTCAGTGAGTCTAAATTTCATTTAAATCGAACCAAATTTAAAAAAGTTATGATTATTCGTTATACTTGAACTTCTGATATAACTGGAGATCTTGTAATGACATAGTAGTGCATTTAAGGTGGGTTATCATCAAGCTCTGGTTTTTCCAACTGATGCATTCATTATGAATAGAAAACTTACAGACTAGAAACTTTAAATTAAATTAGTTTTATAAAAAACACAAACTTACAAAAAAGGAGCCAGATCCTCACAAAAACATAAATAAATTAAAAAATGCCAAGTTTCTATCAAAAATTTCGGCCGTCAAAAGTACGGAGATCAAAATTTCGACTAAGTTGTTGTTTGGAACAATGCTAAATGGAAAATATATTTACCTTTCTAATACAGTAGAAAATTAAAAAGTCTGTTCACTGCTTAATATGGAAGACATTTTTGTCAAGTAATTCTTGAAACTGTAGACTTAAATTTAACAGATTGAAATTGGCGAAAGATATATGGTTTTATCCATGTTGAAGTGGTGTAAATGATAAAACATGATATAGGACGAAGTCGCTGGTACACTTTTAGGTATATCACTTAGTTCAGCAATACATACTTCTGCAATTACTTAAGAATATGTATCAGACTTATTACCGGATTTGAATAAATAAAACTATGTATATAAAGATGTTTTTAATTTTTTTTAATTCGAAACAAGTTTCAGTTAAGATGGATGATTTAAAAGTTTTGAAACAAATAATAATGTGCTGAAGAAATTCCTTACATAAAAATGTCATATTTATAACATTATTCTATACTATTGAAATCATGAATCAAATATCGCCAAGTAAACCGCCAATCGCCATTTCTAAATTTTTATCGCCACGTTTGGCGAGATATGCGGGTATGTTCTGTATTCCACGTGGAATTAAAACGTGTGGAATTGCCATAAAATTGTTGTAGGAAATATGCATTTATAACAACAATGTTATGGCAATTCCGAACGATTTAATATACATACTCGTATGTACTTGCATGTATGTGATGTGCTTTTATTTGATCAAATTAATTAAAAATAAAATTGAAAATTTCAGTGCTTGGAATTGTCATTTCTTAAAAATAACTTTGCTAGCGAAGTAATAAATTAGGTTTAAAGTTGTGGAATATTAATTAAAAGATTTAGCGTTTTTACCGAGTTTTAGCGTTTTTACACTCAAGTACGTTAAAATCATTTGGAGTTTGAAAAAGATGGCCCATTAAAATCCAAAATACTTACAGATGTGTGTGAAGTTGTGTTGTTGTGTTAGAAAATAAATGATATAAGTCCATATTTTTAAAATTTTACTTAGACCTTTATAAAAAGCATTTTAAATATAAACAATTTTAAATATATAAACAATTTGAAATGAGAAATATTTAACATACGCTGTTATTAATGAAAACCACAGATATGTACATACATGTATTAAAAATTATTATCACGTTTGAAAACCTTAAAATTTTATTTTGACGACTTAAGCTTACACACAATTTTTGTATAACTGCCATATTAAAAAAATTATAATTAGGGCTTGAAGTGTATGTTTAAACAAAATTTCCATAAACATTTTTATTAAAGCATATAATGGGTGTTTTTTATTGAGGTATAGAACTTTAAGTTGGCATCACTTTTTTAACTGGCGGCCATTTTGTCAGCTGTCAAGTGATTAATATTTAGTTTGGTTTGCCATTTCATCATGAACAGGTTGACAAAAGAACAACGCTTGCAAATCGTGCAAATTTATTTCGAAAATAATGGTTCAGTTCGCGAAGTTTACCGCAAGCTCCGTCCATTTTATGGTCGACATAATCGTCCATCAGAGCAATTAATTCGGTTAACCATGGATAACCTGTCAATTGGCCACCAAGATCGTGTGATTTGACACCATTGGATTATTTTCTTTGGGGATATGTGAAGTCGTTCGTCTACGCCAACAAACCAGAAACGTTAGGGGACTTGGAAGCCAAAATTCGTGGCGTTATTGCCAACATACGGCCCCATATGCTCGAAAAAGTGGTTGAAAATTGGACCTGTAGAATTGGCTTTATTCGAGCCAGCCGCGGCGGCCACATGCCCGAAATAATATTTAAACGTTAATGGCATAAAATTATCCTTCCAATAAAGCCAAATTGATGGACATTAAAACGATTTTCTTGTGTTTTATTTCAATTCGAAGTTCTATACCTCTAAAAAAACACCCTGTACATATGCTAAAAATTACATAACTTATTTTAAATCTGCCACGTGTGCCTGCTTTCATTATCAAATACAGTTTTTTATTAAATTCACGTTAGTGCTAAAGTACACTAAGTGAGTAAATGATAATGATTCCACAAGGTTTCAATGTGAACATTCCAAATCAATTCTGTAACTTTTCTAAAAGATGCGCTTCCAATTAAAAATCAAATTTGGTGTTTTTTTTTTGTCTATTTTTTTAATCTAACGTTTCCATATTAACGTTTTTGAGGTCTGTTTCAGCAAAAAGTTTAGTTTACTTTATTAACATTAAAACATACAAGGGAATTTTTTTCGACTGCTGTACTTCTGCGGGAAAAATTAAAAAATAAGAAATAAAGTAAATAAAATTATTGAGTTTTAATCATGAATACAACTCAATTGCGAGTTTTAGTTATTTGTTTTCCAACAAATATTTACACAAGAAATGAACATTTAAGAAAATCCTTCACCGAACCAAAAATTTGGGGGAGAAACTCATCTGGAAACAACATCAACCACTTTACGAACAAAAGTCGGTACTATTCTTTTAAGTCAGTTATTGTTTGCACGCTCCTTTTACAATTTTGTGCTTCTGATACTCGTATGTAGCGTTTTATACTCGAGTATTTGCAACTCACTTAATAATTCTAATAGATTTATGTTTTCTAGTTTGTTATTTTACATTTTTTGTTCTTTAATGTAACAAAAAGTTTTCAATTTTGAAATACAAAAGTAAAAAACTGAAGAAGAAAACTTTTATTAATTCGAGTAAAGCCAGCCAGGAATGAGCAAAATATATATGTATGTACGAGTATGAATATACTTTGTGAATATTTGAGTAGTTTTGCATGCATAAATTAATAAAATATTTACATTTTATTATCATTTCATTTGCATATACATATCTTATTTGTAATTCTATAAAAAACAAGAAATTAATGAATGAAAAGAGAAAAGTTTTTGTTCCATAGTCGTATATGAAAATTTTAAATTTTTTTTGTGCTTTATAGCAATTAAGAATTGTTTTTGGAATATTTTTATTATATTCCTCCTAGTCTAATTTTAATTAGCACAGAATAAATATTTCTTTATAAAAGTTATCAATATTATTACTTTTGTAATTTTTGAAATCGTTTAAATCCCAAGATTTGCCAACCTAACAAAGAAAACTAAATAAAATTTGCTAAGAATGTTCTCTATTTTTTAACATAATATCCTTTAGGATCGATACACTTTTTCAAGCGATATTCAATTCCAGCTTCGATACCCTGCTCATAGTAAGAACCGTCCACCTGCTTAAAATACCCAACAATCGCAGATTTCACGCCTTCATTGTTGGCAAATCTTTTACAACCGAGCCCGTTTTTCAAGTTTAGAAATGTGTAGAAAATATTCCCCAAGAGCTACATATGGCGAATAAGGTGCGTGATAGAGCAATTCATATTTTTGAATTTATTGATTTTGGCCAACGCAATGGGTGTGTGAACACGTGCATTCTCTGGATGTATCAACACTCTATTTATTTTTCGCCAAATGCGGCCTATTTTCATTTATTTCATTTCTTAAACGCTGCAGTAAGTTCGCACAATATTCTCCGTTGATTGTTTTTCCTTCTTGAAGATAATCAATAAAAAATCGTCCCAAAAGACATTCCCTCATTCCAGTTTTACAGATTTCACTGTTCCTTTGTTCCCATGACTCATCCATAGTTACGATTTTTTGTTTGCTCTATTGTGAGCAAACGCGACACCCAACACCCAGCACACCTTTATAATCTTCAAATTTTCAGTCACGTATAATTTCAGAAAGCTTCAGGCAACGATCATCCAATACCATTTTGTAGATCTTATTTTCTGACATGGGCGCCTGAAATGGTTGTCCACTACGGTATTCGTATTGGCAGCCTGTATGGCCTCGTTTAAACTCTGCCACCTGATATTTTATAGTCGTAAGCGAACGAGCAGAACAGTGCTGCCAGTTGAGGCCTTTCCCTTTTAGGGTTGTTTTTAGGGTCGAATTTGGTGGGCTGGGGGAAATATTTAAATTTGGGGTTTTCTGGGGTATTCTTCTAATTGGCTGAATCTGACATTAAGTAGTTATAACAACATTTTTAACGACCAATTTCATCTGGTGGCTTCATAAGCAGCTTATACTCGTATTCATGTATAAAAACTTATATCAGTTGTGCCACTGAATCTTTTAAAATGTACTTATGTCACGTAAAAGTATCAAAATGATTAAATTTATTTCTTTACATGAATTTCGGGATGTTTTTTCTGTTTAATAATATAAATAGTAGTTAGTAAGCTCTCATTCATTCCATATTTTGTATTATATTGGCAGCACTATATTTACTCATTGTCGGTAACAAAAATAGAAATTAGTTTAATTTGATTCAAGGACAAAATGAGTATGGACCACAACCTTACGTCATGTTGCCCTGCTGTCGTCAAAATAATTATTTTCATAGTCTGCTTTGGTGAATGTGTTCAATGCTTTATTTTTTCTTATGCTCTAAACACATAGAATACAGCAGGCTATATGGCTACTCGACTACAAGTGGCGCTGGCAACAAATGTTGCCTGTAGCAAGCTGCTTAATTATTTTGAAAACGGCAGTAGCACCATAAGAACCTGATTTGAGGTATAAATGTATACTTCAGTGGTGCCGCCTTCAAATATTTAAAATTTATAAAAATAAAATAGTTTATTAAAAAATATAAAAACAAATGAGTTTATTTATTTATATTTTTTTTTGCGAATTTTACTACTTGCAGGTTTAGTAATTTCTGCAATACATTTAGAACTTTTTCGCCATCTTGCGATTTTTTCAAACTTTTTATATTTTTAATGACTTTCGCGATTTTAATAAACTTTTGGGGTTGTTTCCGATTTTGTAACTTCTCGCGAATTTTTGCAAACTTCGCGTTAAAAGTGACTTTTGCATGCTTTTAGCCTCTCAACAGTTTTGCCGATTTTTAAACAATATTAGACTCTGTTATTATCTGGCTTTTAGTAATTTTTTGCTAATTTTCGATGTTTCAGCGATTTTTACCGAATTTTTTGCATTCCTTACTGTTGGCTTGACAACGTGAAATTTAAGAAAATATTGTTTATGAGAACTTTTTTGTTTCTATAATCAAAATAGAATTTATTTTATAATAAATCTTATACGGAAAAACTTATGCATATACTAATCTATTTAATTATATTAACAAAAGGCTTTGAATTTAATATTTTCGACCGTCGTGGTTTACCGTTCAAAATTTAACTTAATTTGTTTTCTCGAAGTCCATTGCTTAATATACATAAGCTTGTACATATGTATGTAAGTATATTATTTGTATTACATAGAAATGTACAATGTCTGTTTATGTATTCCATACATAAATGTATACATATGTACTTATGTATATATTTTTATGTGCATACATACATATGTATGCATTCAGTACATGGTTGAAAGAAGAACAACAAAATATTGGCCTACCTGGGGGGTTACTCTCTATTGCGTTGCGAAAGCAAATACGATGCGAAAGCTAAATGCGATGAGATGCCAATTTGGTACTCTCTATTACTTTCGCAAGTCCTTGCGCAAAATTCTTTGATAAAGTGGCAGCACTGAGTTTGCAAAAGAAAATATAGCAAAGATTGACAGTAATGAAATGTCAAAATATGTAAAAAACGTCTTTTAAGAAAAGGAAATTTAGAAAAAAGTGAAGTGTATCAGTTTTTAATTGAAAGTAAAATAGTGTTTGATGAGGAAAACGATCGTGTAGGACGCATCTTAAGAGATATGTAATTCCAATATACTCTCTTCAAAATTTCCGTTTCTGTATGTTTTAAACGCTATTCAACAGTAGGTAAAAGTTTCAAGTACATCCAGAGCAATTTTAACTATTATAAAACTAGCCGCCGCATTAAAATTACTTGGCCAAGATGGATGCCAACATCAAATTGGGCAGGACCATACCTTAGGTATATCGCAGCAGTCTCACATTAAAAGAATACTACGTTAGAACCATGTCAAATTTGATTTAGCTGCAGAACTGGAACAAGAAGTAAAAAAGCTCTTTACAACAACAGCGGCTGTGGAGCAGTAGATGGTACTCACATACAATCAGTTAGATCGGCCAAAAACAAGCACTTACACCTCTACACAAAATTGCAGCACAGTATGAATGCTATGGTTTGGTTAATAATATTTCACCTTGATTTTACATATGCATGTGATCACAAAACGAAATGTATTTTTTTATCTTTCTCCAAAAATAAAAATTTCATTATCAAATTTAAATATTTGTTCAGCGTTTTCACATGTTTTTCTCTCTTTGCGTTTGATATTTACCTATCGCAAGATATTTGCGATAATCGGACGATTTTGGCAGACGCTTTCGTATTAGAGAGTGCGGTGATACCAGGCTTGCGAAAGAAAAGAATAATAGATGCGAAAAGCAAATGCGCAAACGCATTATAGAGTACCAATCGTTCGATTTCGTAGCATTTTTCTTTCGCATCGCAATAGAGAGTAACCCCCCTGACTTTTTAATAGTGACCGTTATTCAAGAGGAACATTATTTCAAAAAGATTTAAGAATTAAAGAAAAAAGGGTGCGATATTTAACATTGTTAGTTTAACCCTTAGTTGACGGTGGTAAAATTCCCCTGCCCGTAAGCGAGGCCAGGATAAGAGCTTGATCATGACCATCACCGACGTCCAAAACTGCTACTTTCGTAACCGGTCTATGCCCACTTGACCATCTGCGCTATTAATGCATCAATGATTCTGCCCTTGAATGAATGAATGAATTAAGTCAAACGGGAAACACAGGACACTGCGACCAAAGTAGATCTATTGTATCCCTTGCCAGGTGCTGGAGCACCTCATCTAGACCTACTCTCCTGATGAATCTCAAGATTGCCAGTGGGTCTAGTGTTGGCAGTTCCCAATCCTCCAATAGGTGCTTGCCCAATTGGCTATATCTTCTGTGGCATAACGCTTCGCAGAGCACACTTGTTAAGGTCTCATTATTAAAATTTAGCGTTGGATAAAGACTGTACAAGATGTTCTTTATGGACCTGATAAGCCTTTCCCAGGCACCACCCACATGAGGGGCTCCTGGAGGATTAGAAAACCACTTATTTTGTTTGAGTGACACCATCCTTTGGATTTTTTTAACTGCCTTGAAGTTTGTACCATTGTCGGTATATATCTCATAGGGTGTGCCACGTCTAGCGACAAAGTTTCGTATATAAAGAATACAGGAACTGGTATCTAAACTATAGACGACGTCTACATGGATTGCACGTAACGTGAGGCAGGTAAAGCAAACCTCATCTTTTTTCTCGTCTTATTCCAACTGTTACTAACAACGGGCCAAAAAAGACAATGCATACGAATGTGAACGGGCGTTGAGCAGCTGGTAGCTGCGCCATTTGAGAGGCTTGTGGTGAAGCTGAATAATTTTTGCATATTTAGCACAAATTGCGTACCTTTTGATAGATGACTCGTACATGAGGCACGTAAAACTAACTTTTAATAGCCTCAGCCGACTCACGACGAGTCAATTGATGGACGAATATGTAATGAAAGGCGTAGCGTTGTATAACGCGGCTTGACTTTGTCATGCGCCTTATGTTGTCTCGCCTATATATCCCACCCTGTGGCAAAACATTATGTTGCCAACATGTCCAAAAATAATTTTTGTTTATCCTTTTTCATAGAAAATTATCTATTCAACTTGAAAAAGTGGAAAAACTATCCATGTGACAAAACACACAACTGACAACTGAATGAAAAATTATATTTATATTTATTATTATGTTGTAAAAAAATTAATTGTTCTTCAAAATTTGTGTTGTTATTTGAAGAACAAAATGTGTATTTTTTTTTTAATGTGTATTGTCAGTATTTTACTTATTTTGGTGCACTTTTCTTGTACACGATTAGAGTTTTTTGATCGCCCATTTGACGTTTAAAATGAGCCAAACAACCGTGATATACAAATCCAAATAAATTAATAGTTGTTACGTTTTTTAATTAAAATCGTCAAAAGTCGCCATCTAAAAACCAAAAAAAGAAAAATGCTAACATGCTAGCGCTTATTATCGAGGAGTCGTGTTCTTCAAACAGGCGGTAAGTTTGTTTATCACTGCTTCGTGAAAATGATGATGAAATTATTCGTAAAATGAGCGTATTATGAGAAACGTGACTGATGCTGGTTTGGCAACACGATTTCGTCTTCATGATTGTTGAGGAGTTTTGCTCGGCTCGGCACCATTGTCGTCCAGATAAGGGCTGAGACAAGGGCATTCATTCTATTAACCGTTAATCGGTTAACCGGTTAATTGCTACCCGTTTAATTAATCAGTTACACCGGTTAATTTCAGTCAATTAACCGACGTAAACATTTTTTTTTCATATTTTTTTGTATTATAATGTATTTTTTGTGTGTTTATTTATTTGTATCGCCTCATATACAAAGGTATGTCTTTAGAAATTATTTTTCATACAAACAAAGCAGTATTTTCAGTGATTGTAACTTAAGTAAAAGTTCAAAGTCTTTAGACGTGGCTGTAAAAGAGTTTAGTAAAGACTCTGCTACTCTAATTGAACTAGAAAGAATTATTAAGTTTTTGTTTAATAATTTTGTAAAAGCCAATAGTAATATTGCCATTGATTTAATTAAGGATTATGTTAAATCAGAGACGAGTTTAATTATTTAATACCTACACTCTGAAATACTTCTATCTAGCAAAAGTGTTGTAAAGTACAAAAATGGAAGCTACGAAATTCAGAAATAAGCTTTTCAGATGATGACCCGTCAACAGAAGTAACTATCGATAGTAGATAATACAATAATGTTTAGAGTACTAGATATTCTGTATTACGGATTGCTTTCGATTTCCTCAACATCTACGATAAGTAAAAAGATTTTTCCAAGTCAAGTTTTATCAAAACTAAAGAAGAGAACCTCTTAAATCCTCAACATTTAAACCAAATCATTTTTCTGAAAGATTGTGTTAGAAGATCTCTTTAAAATATTAAAATAACTAATATAATGGACCTCACAAACTTGTTCATTTTTAACGATTACATACTTATGATTTTTTTTGCTTGATTTAGTTTAAGTTTTTTTTGTTTTTGTTTTACTAATTAACTAAAATTAATAAATAATTTGTGTACTTTTATTAGTTTAATTGGTTAACCGGTTAATAACGACATTAACCGATTATTGACCGATTTAGCCAAAACCTCGATTAATTAATTGAGCGATTAACCGATTAAAGCAAAAACCCGATTAAATGAATACCCCAGTTGAGACGATATAGCTTGCTAGATTTGTCGACGTATTCTCCGTGTTTTATATTTGAGATCTCTTGAAGGAACTCACTTTGCTGTGTTTCTTTTATAATAAATCGTTTTGCTTGCTGAATAGTTTCAAACGTGAATAAAAAAATGAATAAAAAATTAAAAGAGAAGAACACAAATTTGTGCTGCGCTAATGTGCATATTTTACTGTTGGATTGCGAAATAAGCTCAATCGCATTTTGCTTTTGTAAAAAACTCTCAACTACGCTTCTGAGTAAAATTTGTACGTTGTACTACCAAACAAATGCATCATGCTTTTGTAAATGCAACAGAAAGTTTAAATAGTTGATTCAAGTAAATCATTTTATTAAATTTCTCTCTTAGTGCACACAACTTTAAAAAAGTAATTTATCTTTTGATTTATTTTATTTAAAGGGTGCTTGTTATAAAACATCCAACTCCTTCTGTGGTTGGGTATTTTTTGCTGTTCACTCTTCACTTTTAAATTATGCATTTTTTTGTTCTATCTAAAATTAAGGAAAATTGCTAACGAAAATATTTACATTTGGTTTATTACTCTTGGCATCTTCGCAAACAAATTATAAATGATTTGCTTCTCAGTAGTGTTTTCAAACAAGAAAGACTAAGTTACGTAATAATGAATTCAAACGAATCTTAATAAGAAAACATTGTATGTATCAGAAACTTACAAACAAATATTCATATACATATAAACAAGCCTAGATGTGAGAAACGCCAACAAACCAAAAAGATAAAGATTTAAATTAAGATATTTTGTACATTTAAATTTTGAACCATTCTCAAAAATAGACAGAGGTTTGAATGTTAAATGAAGGCGATTTTAAAAGTATCGTTTGAAATGGCCATTCAATTAGCTTGTTACCAAGTTGCATTCAAGAACATAAACATAAGCTAAAATTTACAAAAAATTTATTAGAAAATTATTTTTTAATTAGCCGTTAGTAAGGGCATTATAAGTCGTGAAATAAAGTTATGAGCAAAAAAAAGAGAAAATAGTAATATTCAAACAAATGTGAAAATAGTGAAAGGGGGTGGGGGGGGGGGGGGTAACACATTTCATGGCTACCTCCAGAAATAAGGAAAGACCCAGAAATGGGAATTTATAACAACAATGCTTGGCAATTGGATCAATAATGATCTGCGGTGTTGGGTCTGGAGTTTTCTCAAGTTATCTGGGCGCACATCTATTGTACCGTCTTCTCGATGGTTCAAGTGTATTTCATGCTGAAATACTGCCCATACGAAAGACACGTAGTATACTGTGCGAAATAAATGCTCGAGGGGAAGCAGCATTTTTGTCGACACCCAGGTAGCATTTTTAACCTATCTCCCTTATTGTGAATGGCGTCGTCGACATCACATCAAGATGACAGTAAATATTGTCACTTGTCTACTCTGTGTTGGCAACAATTGACTAATATTAACATGCTCCACTAATTTACAAAGCCAATTGTTGCCGATTAAGAGTAGACAAGTCACAATATTCACTGTCATCTTGATGTGACGTCGACGACGCCATTCACAATAAGGGGGAATATCACATGTTTAAATCAATAAATACATGTCTGAATTAAACAATTTTTCATCATTAATTAGTGGTTACGCTTTTCTGGGCACATGGCACACATAAAAATCTGTGCAAAGAAATATACATACATACATATCGCACAATAACTCATAAACAGTCACAACTCAAAAAGTCCCAGATGTCCAAGAGTGACAAAAAAACTGTTCAAGAAGACTTTGCTGCAAAAGAAGTTTTTGCGGTCTATAAAAAACAAAACCATTTTCTTAATTTGGGTATGTGACTGTTTCTGATTTAGTGTGCGATATGTATATATACACAGATTTGTTAGTTTCTTTTTAAAATTTTTATGTTGGTGGTATGGTAACTGCAAAATTAAACATCTGTATGTTTCTGACAGTTTATGGAGTAAAGAAAAATACGAAATATTGATGTTATACAAGCATTTCATATAATCTGCAATTTAGCAGTGAAAATCTGCAAGTCTCACTTTATAATTTTTGCAATGAAAAATCAGCAAAATGCATAGAAATCTGCAAATCTGGCAACAGACTTGAGTGGTTTGGGCGTGAAAGCGTAGCAAACAAGCAAACAAACTCACTTTCACATTTATAATATTAGTAAGGATTTCCACTTTTTCGTTTTATTTATATTATATTTATTATTCCTAATTAAATTTATACATAACTTTTACATCAGTGGTTTTCATCATTAACAACAGCGTATGTTCAAAATTTTAATGTTTCAGGAGAGCCAAAACGCGATAGTTTTAAAGCTGCGGTCTCAATATTCCCATTAATTTTTAGCAAACGTTTTCTTAAGGATCAGATCATAGAGAAATAAAAAAAATATAATCATCAAAATCTTGTTCTGACAAAATAAGTTATGTCAATAAAATAGAGCTGGCAAACATCGATAGTACTATCGATAGCTTGGTTTCTGTTAGAATATCGATAGTTTGTTCTCGATAGCGATAATATCGTTGAAAAAAATTATTACCAAAAAAAATCCATGTAAGTACATATCGCTCAATTAGTAACTCCACTGAGTTGTATGTAAATTGAAAACTAAACTCATTTTTTTCAAAACTAGTTTTTTGAGTTGTGACGTTTTTTAAATAAATGAGCCATATCGTCGGGTGGTTACTGGTTTGCTGCACAGATATTGAGAATACATTATTGATGCGGCAAACCAGTAACCAATCGACGATATGTAAATGGAATTTAATATTCCTATAGCATGTTCACACGGATAGCACATATCGAGGTTTGCTCTCTCATTCACTATTGGCGTGAATATTGATTGAACTATAAACAATTTTGTTTCATTCTGAATCTTGCTGAATCTTTTTATAACAAATTGCCGCTAATTTGTCTGAATTGGATATCAAATCAAAAATATTACATACATAAATATGCAGTTGTAAACATAAAACAAAACAAAAAATAGATGCGTGCTTAAAATTAAAAATTAGAATAAAATTAAACATAAAATTCAATATTTATAATTTTAATCTAATTTTTTTATCCATCTGTATAAATCAAAAAGAATTATCAAAACAAATCACGAATGCGTCGTGTGAACGGCATGATTTGCTATCGGGATTCAGAGACCGAACAAAGTGGTCACCCTGTCAGAAAATATACAGAAGTGTCAGGAGACGGAAGATAAGGGTATTTTTCTGTTTGTCTCGTTTTCCCTCGAATTTTGTCGGCGATTTTGTTTTGATTCTTCTTTCTAGTGGAATAGAACTACATCGCTTTTTAGTAGCTGTGTTAATTGGTAAGTAGTAATACACTACCATATCAAATACACTATATTTTTCTCTTTTTTCCACGAATTTTAAAAAACCTGATAGAAGCTTTTTTACCTGTCACTTTCTTCACTTCTGTGTATTCTGTGACCGTGTGAACAAAATTATAAAAATAATAAAATAACTCGATACTATCGATAGTATCGATAGTTTTCCAAAATACTATCGAAAATATCGAATGGCGTGACTATCGATAGTTTGGCTGAAGGAAAATAATGCCCTCGCAAGCCCCAAGAAGATACAAATTATTTTTGTTAGAAAAAAAATCTAACTGGAAAAGACAAAAAACAAGCACACAAGTGATTTTGATTTCTTATTAACTAAAGAAATATTATTTTCAAATGTGCTCAGATAAAGTGGCGCTGTGTTTCTTTGTAAAAAATATTTCTTTTGCGAGTCAATGTTTGTCAACATACTACGGTAGTGTTGAAACTTATTTGAATAAAAGCAGAGGTTGTGTTGTTGTGTTAGAAAAAAAAAATAATAATATTTGTCTATATTTTTAAAATTTTATTTTATAAAAATCATTTGAAATACGAGTATAACAATTTGACATCGTTGTTATTAATGAAAAGCACAGATTTTTGTAATATCCTTTTAATTTCCTTTATTTTGATATCCCATTCAATAGGATTAAGAAAAAAAAATTTTGTAACGTATTACTATTTCGCGCGAAAAATCCGGCAGTTTATTTTGATTTTTTTATGTTTCGACCACATAAAAAAGAACATTTGGATTCCTAAGACGAATAAAACGATACCTTAGCTGTCGAAATCTTTGCAGCCATTTGGAAGATACAAGGCAATAAAGAAATTTACAAACATAAAAAACATAAGCCTTCTTCGCAGCAACAACGACTTCGTAAGTAAATTACACATTTTTGTTTTTTTCCGCACAGTGTAGTGCTCGAATTCGAAACTTTTTTTGTAACAAGCCGGGGACCCAGTGGGTAACCCTACTTCAAGTACGCTGAATCCAATGGTTCTAAATATTTTTTAGGTTAGCTCTTGTTAAAAGCGCCTAAAAATCGAAATCTTTCTCAGTTTTCTACCATTTACTAACCATTATGTCGATATATGTCGAACGAAAGGACATGTATTGATGAACTTGCGTCCTGATAAAACTTTTTGGAAAAAAAATTTAAATTTTTTTCGAATTTTTGTCATAATTTTTTTTTATTGTTCTTTTAATTGATATAAAAATGAATGAATAGTAGAAAACTGGCTTTTAACCAAGTTTTCAATCTTAATTACTTTTCAAACAAGAGCTAACCTAAAAAAATGGTTAGCACCATTGGATTCAGCGTACTCAAATTAGGTTTACCCACCAGGTCCCCCGCTTGTTACATTTTTGAACTACACCCAGAGAAAAAACAGCTTAAAATCAATAAGAACCATATTAAATTAATAAGAAACATTATCGAAAGTCTAGTCATGTTAAAATTTCTTATTTCAATATGGAAAAATATTAATTTACAGTATTTATTTATTAATTTCATTAATTTTTAAGTATTTTAATACTATTTTCTATTATATTTAAAATGATTGAATTAATGTGACGCATTCTTATTTTTATGTTGCAGCTTTTCCCTGAGTGTAGCACAGTGTTACCATCGATGGGTGTGATTTTTGTTTAGTACATATGTAAACTATTAAGGAATTAGGAAGAGCCCTTTTGCACACGCAAGTTAAGCTTTCTTTTGGATATGTCATTGGACTTATGCATAAAATAAATAAACAATAAAAAGAACTTACTTGGAAAGTACTTAAGTCCAACACAGCCATGGAAACTAGAAGATTAAATGTTGCAGCCGATAGCGAAACAGTTCTCGGTGGAATGCATTCACCTGTAAAACAAAAATAACAAAACAACAACATCAGTTACATCACAATTCAAAAAAAAAGTATATGTCATTGAAAAACGGATACAAAGTAATAAATGAAATCGATATTACTGAGTTATCACGAAAAACTGTATAATTTCCGTTTTTAAAGAAAACGCACGTCAGTCAACAGTTAAAAAACAAAATAAAAAACTAATAATGAATCCATGAATTATAGACGAAAGAATAAATCATCTGATTCGAAGAAAATAAGTAACACAACAGCAGAGGTAGTAAGAAAAGTGACTCATATCGACAAATTTCATGCAGCAAAAAAAAAAAATATGATAATAAAAAAAGTAACAAGTCTATTTGACTGCCACAGCATGCTGTCTGCTCAATATTAACTTACCGATTGGTACTACACTGGCATAAAGCATCGATATGGAACCAAAGAGTTCAGTTGATTTTGCCGCACTAAGGAAACGTGTTGGATCTGTAGGACCTGCAAGCAAAATAAAATAAAAGAAAAGGAAATCAATAAAATAAATCTAAAGTAAAACAGAGTATAAGCACTAAAAGGTGAAAATTAATGAAAAATTAGCCACAAGGTGTGAACATTAAAACCAACATGAACGAGCATTTTTTCCCGCATTCTACCATTCAGTCAGGCTTGATAGCGTGCTTTTGAAAGGGACAATAGTTTTAGTTATTTTATTTCCCGAAAAGAAAAAAACACTCATTACCAATTCATCTATAAAGTTGATAACTGCATGTTGCAACACTTACCCGGTGGACAGACATCAATGAACCTTGTGATGAAACCAAGCGTAGCCAACAACGACAAAACCACACTCTGGTGGTTTTCAATTGATTCACGTATTTTCATGCATCGTCGGGATAATATTTCAATGAGGCCTGTTATTACCGCATAACTGCAAAGATAAGGAGATTATAAAAAATACTGTTATTATTTGAAGAATATTGATTAAAAAGCTTTTAAAATTTTGTAATAAAACGGATATATATAATACCGCAGTAAAATATATTAAATTTTTTAATAAAAATTTTAAATTTTTTAATAAAATGAGTGTCAGTTAATCACACAAGAACATTTGCATCTTAAAAATTATTTCCTGCAATGCCTGGCTGTATTGCATTTTAAAGAACAGAAAAATGCAAAGACAGCGTTAAAGAAACTAGCTTGAAAATACAGTCAACTTATCTACGACTATACACACATAGTATTGCCGACATAAATAAAAACATAATAAAAACACTCTGAGAATTTTGGTTACCTACCGATTTGGAAAGAAGAGGACAGTCATTAAATAAACCCCGGAATTTTCCATATAAAAGTAGGACAAAAAGTTAAAAAAAAATTTTTTTTCCACAAATATATCATAATTATAAATATCACATCAAAACTTAAAATTGTTTTTGTTTGCAAAAAGTTCGACTTGATACCGGCGATAAAATACACAGCACGTTGAAAAAAATTTGCGGTAAAAAAAATGTACAACACAGTTTATTTCAAGTAATTAATGAAACAAAAATAAACTCTAAGGTCGTTAAATGTACACAACATTCCACATCACTAGTGCAAAAACTATGTTTTTGACAACTACCGTTATATCACTATACAATTTTAAAGTTTGAGTTATTTGACGTTTTCCTCACGCGCAATAAAAATTTAAATTTTCGGTGTTTTAAGAACAAGTTTTGAGTGTTTTCTAAAGTGATAATTAAAAATATTTTAATGGAACCTTTAACCTCAGGTTAGTAAGATTAATTTATGGTTTTTGTTTTTATGTGTAATTTGTGTTATTATTTTAAATTAATTTTCACGCGTAAGCTTATAAATTAGTGGATTTCGGGAAATATGACGATAAATAGTTGTGAATAAACCGAAATTAAGAAAAAATCTTTTTTTTTTATAAAAATATAAACGCTTTTGAAAATATTTATGAAAAATTTGTCTGCACTTTTTTGCACATTTTAAAATAAAATTTAAATATATTGTTGCACCCCTTACATAAAAGCAATAACAACATCATTATTACTGTTGCTTTTGTTCTTGTTTTCATGACAGCTTACATTTAATTTTAATACATATGTATATTAATAATTAATATACATACATACATATGTATTCATAAAGAGGGATTAAAGAAGGGAAAAAGTATCAACGTCTAGCCCTAACCGCGAAAATAACGTAACTGATATATTTTTCGAAATTGACTTTTTGATGCAGCATCGAACACGTCATCTGCTAAAACATTAATTTGAAAATTATAATGGTCACATTTCAGTATAATCTGCTAAAAATATTGTCGACAAAATTAACGTAACTAACAAAAAATTCTCTACGAATAATCAACTTAAAACTTATCTATAACTTGCATAATGTCATTCATTAGTAGGGTACATTTGAATTTTCATTATAAAAATTTTATCAAATCATAAAAAAGTAAAAAAAAACTTGTCCTGTAAAATTTGCTTTTGCGGGTTACGTTATTTTCGCGGCTATGATAACAATATCCAGAACAATTAATATTGTTAAGAGCAAATATAACAATAGTGCAAAAATAAAAAGTTCTAATAAATGGAATGTATGCAAATTACTTGTTTACTTCAAATAAACATTAAAAAGCTATCAAACTTTTTTTATATGAAACTGTGGTTCCCATATATAAAATTATTTTACTTGTTGTGATTCGTTTTGAATTTGAAGCTTTCATTACTATAGGTTTCAAGATAGCATATTATTATTAATTACTTTGTATGGGGAGTACCCCTACCCCGGACTTAACCCGCCAGTTTCCATCCAACTTTGTGTGCTGTCTTGAAATTAGCTCACACTAAATTCGAAGCCTCTAACTATCATAGGTTTCGAAATAGCAGATTATTTTTCATTATTTTGTATGGGAAGTACATCTTTCCCCGGACCTAACTCGCCAGGCTTTTGCTAAAATGTATATCCTATATCAAAATTAACTAATACCTCTCACTATTATAGCTTTCTAGATATTAGATTATTATTAATTATTTTGAATTGGAAGTACCCCTTTCCGCAGTCCTATTCCGCCAATTTTTTGCCCAGCTTCGAAAATCGCTATCTTTAAGTGATATTGACCAAAAAAATCTAAAATTAAAAACAGGGAAAGTCACCAGGAATTAATTCCCATTTTAGCCATCGAAAACCCCACTGTGCATCGCCCAAAAATTTTTTGAAAAAATTGATATTTGAGTATTTGTTCATAATGAATAATTGCCAAATTTTCGCAAAATGTTAAAAAACCCCAAAAAATTTTTTGGCGATTTTTCATTCCAAATTCGGGTGATTGTACGTAACGAACAAACTCCCAAAAACTTCGGGCGTTCCTTCATTTAGCTATTTCGGGCGATAGTAACTTGGTCGATAGTTCGCACAGCCAATTATTCTGCAAAAGATATATTTCATATCAAATTTATATTTGATGTTTATTTTTGGTTTATTACATTAAAATTTTTTCCACAAATGGGGAATAATTCAATTAAGATAACATAATATGTTTTTCATTTTGTATTCAGAATAAAAAATTATTAGAGGTAATATTTTATTCGGTTAGGAACAGTGATGGCGGAATCAATTGTTATTACTAAAAGAATTTCTGTGAGAATCATATATGTATTATAATTATGGTTTTTTGTTTATAACTATGAAAAAAATCGTGCAATTTAGAGTTGTACCGCTCATGAACGAACTAGTTCAATTGAGCGATTCACTTTACTGAGCGCTGTGAGCCGTTCAATCTACTGAACGCTTTCAGCTCAGTACTCAGTGCTTTCTTAAGGGCCACTCAGACTATTATACATGTATAAAGACTTTCATCACACTTTACGAGAAAGAAATCTAAAGACATTTGTTTCGACTGTCAAAAAATCTAACGTAAATTTACATTTTGTGTTTACACCATCACACCTCATATTTTACATTAAAAACACAAGTAGAAAGCAAACAGCTGTTGAGGATTAACATGCCTACATTATTAGAAAGAAAAAAGGAAAATCGATAGTTTGGCTTATTTTCAGAAATGCCTTACACGAAAAATTATTCAATACGATAAGCATATTCAATATTTATAGCCGATTTAAGACGAAGACATATGCCATAAACGACGGCACGGCAACGGCGTCGAAACGGACGACTTGTTGGTTTGTTTAAGCCCCGTTCAGACTATTATACAAGTATTAATACTTTCATCACATTTTACGATACAGAAATCTAAATACATTCGTTGCGACTGTCAAAAAATCTAACGTAAAATCACATATTGTGTTCAGACCATCACACTTCAAATAAAATGTGTCATACAAGCAGAAAACAAAACAGCTGTTCAATGAAAATGTCTGTGCTATTCATTGACTAGCGGCGGTAAAGCGGTTTCATGTAGGCGGGGACGTGCCGGCACTTGAAAAAATTCAGCAGTTAAAAATATTCTATGTAAATAACAGAAAAATTTAAGAAAAGATATTACAAAAACGTTAAAAAATTACGTCAACGAAATATACCCGTACTTCCATACGATTCACTTATTCGAAATTTTGAGCCGATTTACATATGACAAAACATTACATCAATGAAACAGCCGACTTGGAAATTTGGTTTGTGTGAAAATGCAACCCTGATCTAATGAAAAGTATTATCGTTTAGAAAATTTTCGAAAAACGAAAAAGTCTTATGGGATGTCAAAATTTTTATCGTATTATTTGCCACTTTGATGACATTTTGCGTTCAGACTATCACACTTGCATGTATTATTTGAATTTTTGACAAGTATAAATACAAAGTATAATAGTCTGAACGCGGCTTTATTAGTTGGTTTTGTAATAATGCAACTCTGATCAGATGAAAATTATTATCGTTTAGAAAAATTTCAAAAAATGGTCAAGTCTTATGGGATGCCAAATTTTTATCGTATTATTTACCATTCGTCATGACATTTTGCATTCACAATATCGCACTTGCATGTATTATTTGAATTTTTGACATGTATTAATACAAAGTATAATAGTCTGATTGGCCTTTTAGCAAATTTTTATATGTATCAAACAAGTAAGGAAAGTAATTAATATCTTATGATAATATTAAAATATCTGAAGTACTACTTAATTTTAATTTTGAAAATTTAATACATATAAGTAGCTATGTACAATATTTCAACACATTAAAACTCTTTTATTTATTTTTTATACTTCATTTGCATTGTTTGGTAATGTCTGACGATACACACGCACACACACACAGACACTGTATAAATCCGTCACATTTCATGCTTGTGTTTAGCTCTTTCTTTCCTGTGGCCAAAACGATTCATCACAAATGAGCTGAACTACTGAGCTAACTGAATTAAATAACTCAGTAAAGGCAGAATTAGTTTGTTCGTGCTGTTCCGTTCTGAATCAGCTGTTTTGTTTCTGTTCAATTAAAAGTCTGTATGTGTGGTTTGTTTTTCCTTTTTCGTTCTGTTCTGTTGCGAACAAATCTGTAGAAAATAGAATTCAACGTTAAGTGACAGCAAAAAGTGTGTATGTATTAGTTTGTTGTGATATTTTGTAGACGACTGAAATCAGTTCTATAGGTTGCCAGCTGATTCATTGCACAGAAAAAGTAATTGCAAAATATTTTATACATAAAAGAACTGCACAGAACGACAACGAAAAGTACGAACTAATGAGGCCTTAAGTCCTAATTTACAATATGAAAGTCTTATTGCTAAGCTGATTAGTTTGGTAGGAGAAAGAGACGAGGGGAAAGGAAACATTTCTGTTCCCGAAGCTCTCTCTCCCTGGCATAGTGTAAACTAAGACTATGTTTATATTTACACTATGCAAGTCTTATTGCTAAGCTGATTAGTTTGAAGGAGAGAAAGACGAGGGGAACAATAACGTTTCTTTTCCCCTCGTCTCTCTTTCCTAAGAAACTAATCAGCTTAGCAATAAGACTTGCACTTTACACTATAAACTAGGACTAAATAAAGTGAGCTGAGCTGAAAAGAGCGGTCACTAAAAAGAGCTGATAGGCACAACTCTAGTACAATTGATTGGCTTTTCACACACGAGACCAGTGTTGTCAGATTTATTTTGAGCCTTGTCGCCAAATGACTTGTCGAATTTCGCCAAATATCGCCAATATAATAA
Organism: Nowickia ferox; assembly: GCA_936439885.1. NCBI lineage: Eukaryota > Metazoa > Arthropoda > Insecta > Diptera > Tachinidae > Nowickia > Nowickia ferox. The sequence continues at coordinate 61,498,651 of OW387026.1, forward strand.
AACATTAAATTATAGCTACAAAAACATTTTTTCATTTTGTAATTATATTACAAATATTGTTAAATTTTAAATTCAGCAGGTAACGTCTATCGTAAAACATAAAAATTATACTATATAATAAAAATTAATTAAGTTTTTACATTAACATATAAATAGTGGAGTACAAAAAATAATTAAAAATAACTTATTCCAAAAGATCAATCCGAATATAATAAATTGAACTTGAACACCAAGATAAAAATTATTATACATATAAATCTTGTGATAAAACTGAAGTAACATTTACTTAAATGTGTATTTAAGTACACATATCATGCCCTTGCAGTGGTAAGTACCATCACAATCGTTGTATTCATACACTCTAGTGCCAGCCATACACTACACAAGTTCAGTGGACAGTGCGTCTGTGTAGTGTAATGTTGCAAACCCTCAGTTGTGTCGTGATTTTGTAAGAGTTCAAAACTAGATATGAGCGCCGAAAAAATATTCTGGACAGAGGTCCTAGAATTATACAAAGAATCGCCTGCATTATAGAGCATTAAAATAAAAACTGCACAGTTTACTTGTATAGTGTGTGTCACAAGCTTATTTTACTCAGTGCCAGACTTAAGCACTGAACTTGTGTAGTGTATGGCTGGCATAGGCGAGAACTCGTGCAGGCTTTTTGGTGCGTCATTATCAAAATGTTGGTTCAAATTAATAAAAGAAAGTTTTCCCCACTGTGTTTTATAAATGAGATTTTGTGGACCATATTTTTTAAACTTCTTGAATTTCAGAAAATTTTTTTGAGATAAAGAGTCACAACATTTAGAATTTCATGCACGAAATATTTTGTTGTAGAAAAAATTCTTTGCCAAAAAAAAATTTCATGTTTTTAACATTATTCTATTTTATTGAAATCGTAAAAATATCGCCAAAATATCGATAAGGAATTCAAATATCGCCAAGTAAATCGCCAATCGCCATTTGAAAATTTTCATCGCCAAAAATAAATTTTCGTCGCCACTTTTGGCGAGATATCGCCATATCTGACAACACTGCACGAGACTATTTTTTTGCCGCACAATTTTTGTTCTGTTTAGAACACACGAGACCACTTAATCTGGCATAAAAATGTATACGCGCACACAGCTTAGTGTGTATTAGTATTTTTTGTATCCATTTAACATTTGCTGTTTTTTTTTAAATGTGTGTGTATTGGTTTTGTGCTGTTGATGCGGGGTTGAACTTGGTTGGTCTTTGCCTCTCTCATCAACAAACTTGCATGTTATGCTAGCACAATTGTTTTCGTGTGTGAAAGGGCATTGACAACACATGTTTTCAGTATATCGCGATTCATGAAAAGTTTCGCCGTCACCTACTACATATGTCATGCAGATTTTAAGTATATAATTAGAACTTTTTATCAGCTCTAGTTTTCGGGATATACCGTTATGTCAAAAAGGAAGGCACTTCCAAGACATATGCTATCATAACTTGAGAAGGCCCGTTAAGTAAAAAATTCAAAATTTGATAACAAAATTATCTTTAAGCCGTTCAAATATTATTTCTAAATCTTCAAAGCAGTATCGGCGATATCGGGAAAGCGTGAGAAAAAAAAATTTCAGGAAATTTTTTAACATTCCTGTTTTTAAGATTTCATAACAAAAGAAAGATATAGCAACGGGCCAGTTTTTTTTTAAATTGGTGCACAACTTTTGATTTAATTCTCAATTTAGTGACAGAACACAAAACTTATAGAAATAGAAATTCTCACACAACAGTACCACATACAAAAAAAGTTATTTTTAAGAATATATGTTTTTCAGTTCTCTTTCTAAATAATAAACAATCGGGTATGTTCTGTATTCCACGTGCGGAATTGCGATAGAATTGTTGTTGGAAATATGTAATTATATCATTATTATTATCAAAAGTTGTACACCAATTTCAGTGTTGTATTTTGATTTTTTATGCATTCTTAAAAACAAAAAAATCAAAAATTTTTCTAAAAATTTTTTTGGGTTAAATTTTTATGATATCTCCGAAAGTACTAAGCAAAATTAGAAACAATGTTTGCACGGCCTCGAATCTGGTTTTTTTTCTTTCCTGAATAGAAGTTATGCCACTATATAAAGTGGAAGTGCACTTTTTTTTAAATAACGCTGTATATCGATAACTAACATTGGAACACATAATTAAATATTGGCTGCTCCAACAGATTTTTAACCAATCTATTCTCTCTGTGTATAAATTATTCATAAACAGATTCCCACAAATAACCTTTGAAGTGAGGAAGGTAGCATTTGAGCCCCTGAGCTCTATTTACTTTTTTTAAATGAACATGTACCCCAAAAATCTTAGTACGACCTAATAAAAAATACACGAGATTAAAAAAAACATTTTAGTAGTTTTAGTAGTTATATGTATATGCATGTACACGCAATATGTATGTATGTACGTATATAAAGTAAATTTTACGTAAAAATATTTAAGTTAATTTTTCATGTTTTTTTTGTGACGGGGAGCAGTTAAAACAGAATTAAAATTTAATAACAAATATGTAAATTTAAATACGTGTCAGTGAAAAAGCAGTTAAACTGATAATCCACAACTTTGCTTGGAATAAGCAGAACGAACTAAGACCAACAATTCATGCATGCTCACTTATAAAAATGTCGTGGCTGGGAGAAGAGAAAAAGTCCTGTTTAAATCAGGAAAATCAGTTTTTATGACATTTGTTAAAGCTTAACACGACAACGAATAAAAAGTAAACAAATCTCAAGAACTGCGAGAACTTTAACACTTGGCATAGAATTTTTAGAGGAAGAGAAATAAAAACAAATAAAAGAAGCAAGAACTGCTGGAAATACAAAAACTGAATGCATCTTATAAATGAAAAAATTAAGCACAAAATGTGGAGGAATTATTTGCTACACTGTTTCCGTATTTGCAGATATTTTTAAATAGCGTTTCACCACATGAACTTGTGGAAATCAAAAAATCACTTAAACTAAAAACGTGTTTTAACAAAAGTATATAAACAGTTCCAGTATTTTTCAAAAACTGAACTTAACTAGGAATGTTGAATTAAGAAACTCCTGTGTGATTGTAAGTTTACTCAGGACTATTTTTTTAAGAATTCTATTAAGAGGCTTCTTTCAATAATATACTAAAAGTCATGAAGATGGACTTGAAACCTCCCTTCTAGGCTTGTGTCATTCTTGAATGACCACAACTGAATTATTCTTTCAAGTGAAAGAATGAAATAATTCTATATTTCTTTCATCTTATTCTTGTTTGCTTTAATTTTTCTGTTTTTCAGCTAAAAGCATTCAAGACTATGGATTTCCTTCGATAAAATGTAATAAGAATTAAAAAAGTTCTAACACTTCCTATGAAACGGACCATTCACTTTTACATGGGGATGGCCTAGGAAGGATTGATTGATACTTTGTATGCACTTTGTGTCTTGTCACTGAATAATCTCATAGGGACCCAATCGGTGTAGAATAATTTAAATTTTATATAAATATCATTCCGACAGTAGCAACGAAAATTAAAATTTTTTTTAATGTTCCAAATGCAATTATATTTTATTTTAAAGCAGATATTTTTTGGTATTTGAACTGACAACCTCCGGTATGATAGGCTTGCACAGTATCCACTCGACCACAGGGGCACTCATATAAACACTAGTTAAGCTTAGGTTAATATCTTACTATAGTTACGGGGCTGGTTCCAGAGTGGATTGGTGGTATCATTGGAGGGAAAAATTGATATTATATTTATACTATTTGATAGATGCTGGATCCATTCACATAGAACTTGTTCCCAATTAAATTGACAAAAGATCAAAATCAGGATATCTACTTTTTTCACCATACAGTACTGCCTACTTTTGCTAACACCCCCATTTTCTCAAGTCATAGGACGAGTACGTTTGGATCAATTGTCACCAAATTTTTTGCAGGGCAATTACAAAGTATCTTAATTATGCCAGTGACAATATCCATAAAAACTCTTTCATTTGACGTGTTAGAATTAGTACGCATTGGAATTAGGTACGTGTCTGTGACTGTGTCACTTCTCTTCCTACCCCAGTTTCTTTTTTATATATATATAATAATAGATTTATGATCAGTTATATTTCTAGCATTTTTTTTTAGTTCACATGTTTAAATTTGTTAGTTGCGAATAATTAGTGGCTTCTCTAAACAGCTGCTTATGGAATCAGTGTATGCATTTTTCAGAGCCATACTCACTTTATAATTACAGTTTGTCAAGTAAGTACCTACGCGACGAAAATAAACTTTATAGTTTTATAATAACAAAAAAATGTTCACTAATATTTTTATGCATACTAATATTATAAATGTGAAAGTAAGCTTGTATATATAAAAAAAGAAGGAGTCCACACTACAAGATGAAAAAACTAAAAATTGCAAGAAAGTGGGAGCGTTAATCAAATTAATTTATTTGAATAAGTTCTATTAGGTTGGTTTGATTAAAATAAAATATATTTCAATATATTCAGTCCAATAATTCTATTTCATTGACATCCTTCCAATCATTTTATTCGAACAACAATATTAAAATTATGTTATTTTAGTACATTTACTCGAATAAATTTGGTACATGCTAATTATATTTCAGTCAAACTACTCGCAGAATGCCAAATTTACTCAAACAAACCTTATTCGAATGATATATTGATTCCATAAGAAACATATCTATCTATATATGAGGAGCCGCAGAACAAAAGGTGCTTTTTTGCTCATTTCAAATTATTGGGAAATCGAGATTTATTTTTTTCGCCCCTTTAAAAAACTGCAAGAACGTGGAAATGCTAACAAGTTTTTTACTTATCTACAGATGCATCTAACTGTCATAAGTCACCCCATTAAATGTTAAGGATGTTTGATATAATTCCATTTTTATTTCGGAAAAAGCACCTGTTGCAAAAAAGAAAACAAAAAAACACCTTTTGTTAAGGAAAAAAGTAAAAAAACGCGTTTTGTTAATAGAAGGAAAAAGTACATTGTGTAATGCGAATACACATATATGACGATAAAATTTTGACTGACTGTGGTTAAACCTGATCTAATATATAAAAAAATGTTAAGTTAAGTATATTATTTTTTTCGTTTTATTAAATAAAATTGCAACTTAAACATTTCTTTCTTAGCCTTAAATTAAATACATATGAAATTTGTTAAATAGTTAAACTCTTGTTCCAACATCTTCTTCTAGGCAAGAACATCCAACATTTTCGTCTATTGAATCCTCCATATCTTTATCCTGGTTATACAAAATGTCCTTGTACCAAAATAATGAATGGTTTTCACTCCAGTCTTTACCAAACTGTTTTATTAAAAGACTTTCCACGTCTTTTCTTTTGTCAGCGCTAATATAAGTCGAAAGTTTTAATCAAGCATTTTACTATCCCGTTTTTCATAAAATTCTTATAAAATTCAAGAGATTTATTATTCGACATATTGTCATAATTATATTATAAGTGAAATTTATTTGCTGGTGGTTAAGCGATGTCTATATGCATTTCATTGTTGCTTTAACAAATCGTCAGTAGACTTCAACCACACATTTTGAACAGTCACAAACCTCTTATCTTATGCACAGACTTTCATAAACTATTTGAGAATTCACAAATATTAATATTTTTGGAAATCACAAAAGAAAAATAAGCATAGTAGGCTTAGTAACTTATACAAGATAAGAGGTTTGTGACTGTTCAAAATGTGTGGTTGAAGTCTACTGACGATTTGTTAAAGCAACAATGAAATGCATATAAACATCGCTTAACCACCAGCAAATAAATTTCACTTATAATATAATTATGACAATATGTCGAATAATAAATCTCTTGAATGTTTCATTAAAATATTATTTTTCATTTTGCCTATAAATACTTTTATTGTTATCCAATGGATTTCTAATTGTATAAAGGTGTAGAAAAATAAAATAGATTCATATCGAATAAAAATTATTTGCTGGATTTTGTATAAGTTACTAAGCCTACTATGCTTATTTTTCTTTTGTGATTTCCAAAAATATTAATATTTGTGAATTCTCAAATAGTTTATGAAAGTCTGTGCATAAGATAAGAGGTTTGTGACTGTTCAAAATGTGTGGTTGAAGTCTACTGACGATTTGTTAAAGCAACAATGAAATGCATATAAACATCGCTTAACCACCAGCAAATAAATTTCACTTATAATATAATTATGACAATATGTCGAATAATAAATCTCTTGAATGTTTCATTAAAATATTATTTTTCATTTTGCCTATAAATACTTTTATTGTTATCCAATGGATTTCTAATTGTATAAAGGTGTAGAAAAATAAAATAGATTCATATCGAATAAAAATTATTTGCTGGATTTTGTATAAGTTACTAAGCCTACTATGCTTATTTTTCTTTTGTGATTTCCAAAAATATTAATATTTGTGAATTCTCAAATAGTTTATGAAAGTCTGTGCATAAGATAAGAGGTTTGTGACTGTTCAAAATGTGTGGTTGAAGTCTACTGACGATTTGTTAAAGCAACAATGAAATGCATATAGACATCGCTTAACCACCAGCAAATAAATTTCACTTATTCTTATAAAATATTATCCGTTTTATTCCTTGAATATCTTCAATCTTTTTATAAATTGATTCAAGATCTTTTATATTAAGAAGGTTCCAGTCGGTTCCCAGCATTAGAACTCGTCCGTGATTGGAATAAATTTGAGAATACTCTTCTACTGTCATTAAAACATCATGTTTTTTAGGTCTTTTTCAACACTTCCAAATACTCTATCAGCTGGTAAAAAGCTATGTCCTCTTACTGGGAACGTTAAAGCGATATGTTGTATATGAGAGGGTGATTTTGTTTGGAACCAAAACAAAATAGTTCGAACGATATGAGAATTCTTGTTTTGACCGCCACACCCGACGCAAAAAAATCTTATGAAATTAATATCAAACTGAGAGCAATTAAGTAATGAAGCAAGGCAGAACCAATTTCCGTAGATACTCGACCAGCCTGGTTTTCAGTCTAACAATAAAATACCGGACTTTTGATATCAATATTTACTTTTTTTGAGAAATTTTACATTTTTGCTTTTTATGTGTTCCCATGTTTAAATTTTCTACGACAGCTTGCAATTCTTCCATGTTTTAATTATACTATTAAATGTTGTTTTAATAATACTCAGTCATCAAACAATATCTAAATTATTGCAGTTATTATTTAACAGTTCTTTTAAATAAAAGAATACGTCAAACAAATTGAGAATAACAAAATATGTTATAAAAACAACACTATAAAAATAGAAAAATAAAGGTGAGTTTCAGTTTAACATCTGATTAATTTTACTTTAACTGTAGTTTGGTTGATACAGGGATGCCATCTTTCATTAAAGTAAAAAGTGAATCTACACGAAGAAATGCCAAAGATTATGGGAAAAGAACCTTTTGTTAAAAAATAAACAAAAAAGCACCTTTTGTTAAGCATACATTTTTTTTAGAACCCGTTTACGTTGTAACAAAAATAATAATAATGCTAACTTGATTGTTTCTACAAGATTTCAACTTAAATATTATAAAAATACCAAAAAACCAATTTTTCGAAAAATACGAAAAAGCACCTTTTGTTCTGCGGCTCCTCATATATCGTCGCTGATTTAACTAACAGACCTAACTAACATTTTGAAAATTTTACAGGAGAGCAGCTTTTATGGTTGTTTTATACATTCATTCTTATGGCTGCGTCTGAAATCTTTTTACTTATATACGCACAACAGTAATGCTTACAGTCATGAAAATTGTAGACAAGGTGTATTATGACTTATAAAGTCTAGTAAAGGACTTAACTAATTTTTCAAAAATATGTCAGTTAGGTCGGTTAGTTAAAACAGCGACGATATGAGAATGTATAAATTTATCCCTTTTCTGGCACGAAATTTATGAAAGTTGCGCGGAACAGGATAAAACGGGAACAATTTATGATGTAGGTGTTTTTTCTGTTTTTTGATAAGATTTGTACCAAAATACAGTTTATAGTCTACTCAGTTTCTTTCTAGATGCGAACGAAATCGCGGAAAAATGCTAGTTTCAAATAAAAATTATTGTAATAAAATTTACTGAAATAAAATGATTTCGATATAAAATGCTTGAGCAAAAATTACTTGATGTAGATTTCAATATAAATTCAAGTCAATAAATATCAATAAAATCAAATAGAAGTTACCTAATTAAGAATTATTAAAATATTACTATTCGGATGAATTGTCCGAATGCAAATTACTCGATTAGGTATTATTGATTATTTATTAAAGGCCCTCCCTATTCATAAAAAATATTTTTGCTTTATAAAATGTTTATGAAACTGATTTCCATACAAAATTTGTTTTATTAAGCCATAATAAGACAGAATTATTTTTTATGAATAAGGCTGTAAATATTTAGTTTAAATATGAAAAAAGTGCCACCACATATTATTAAATGATTACTTTTTTAAATATTTTTATGTTGTATAGATAAAAAAAAGTTGTTGTAGGAAAGTTCAAGTGATTAAGGCATAGTCAATGGTCACTAAATTATACCGACTTCAGCAGATACTAATTCTATATGTAACATCAGAGTGCCCTCCTTCGTCGGTACAAAATCATCGAATGAAACTTTCCTCTATCTCTTCTTTCACCGCATGTCTTCTCGCTCACTATCCTTTTCCTAAGGAAACACCTTGTAATTGTAGCAGGCATTCATTGCCTGAGTGTTACTTCTCTTTTATGAAAAAATAAATCTGTTTTCCCAAGTAAATAGTTAAAAGGTTACCTGTATAGTTTTACTAACTTTAACGACGTATACAGCCTGTTCCTCGGTATCAAATATTTTCTTTGTTATGCTTTTTAGACGAGAAACAGCTGTTTTAAAGTCGACTCTTATTCGATTCGATTATAGTTCGTTTGACTTTACACATTAAAAGATTTCTTCCAATAAAGAAACCCCTTCCAACAAATTTTTCAAGCTTTCACAAGAAAGTAATTGACATAGTCAATAATGTCATCTATATTTAATGCCTTCAACTTATTATTTCGAAAATGTTTAAAGCCAAATAAAGAACGAATAAAAAGATACTATGGAATCAGTTCAAATAAAACAGGTTTAGTATATTCAAAATATTTTAAATTTTCCCATTATGCAAAACTTTTGTTAACGAACTGTAAGCAGCATACTTGCATAGATGTGTGTTGTTGTGTTTAAACAAGACATGTTATTTTAACTGAGTATGTGGAGACGTCTACAGTTTGAAAACTTGTATGTGAATGCCTGTACGTGTGAATGTGCTTAACAAAAGTAGCGTGTGCATTTGACACTTGTTAAAATATTTGTACTTTAGGCATCCTTGTTATCCTTTTTACAGGGCTTTTCTTTAGATTTTTTTTTTTTTCAAAACAGCAACCGTTGTATACTCAAAGTAGAACAGTGTTGAGTAGTTGGTATTTACTTAAGCCCAATATGAAAGTATTCGTTTTGGGATGTGCCAGCCAGCAAATGGCAACAAAAACAACAACTAAAGCGCTAAATGATGCATAAAGGGGGGTGACAAAATAAAAAATTAAATAAATATAAACAGAAACAGCTTTAGAAAAAAACAGTTTATAAAAACACTCACATATTCTGAATGAAAATACAAAAATACATATTTAAGTAAATAAAGAACGCAAACAACAAACAGCAGAGCGTGAACGGTATAGAGTTACATAGAGAACATAAGTTGCATATTTCGATGGCGAGTGGTTTCATGAAGCGTGGCCATCACTGAATTGTTGCAGATAAATTTAGCCTTTTTCATTTTGATTTAGCGGCGAATTTTCTTTTACATAGAATTTAGCTTTAATTTTATAATATTTTAATTTATTATTTTGTATTTAATAATATTGAAGTACGAGTACAGATACATAGAACATCACTAACTATTTCAACAAATCAACATTTTTACAAAATTAAACGAAATAATTTGTTGTGTTGGACTAAAAAACGAAAGGTGAAAAAGATTAGTATTAACATTCAAGAAATTTACTATTCGACATATTTTTCATTTTGCCTTATTAATACTTTTATTGTTATCCGATGGATTTCTAATTTTATAAAGGTGTAGAAAAATAAAATAGATTCATATCGAATAAAAATTATTTGCTTAGTTTTGTATAAGTTTCTAAGCCTACTACGCTTATTTTGCTTTTGAGATTTCCAAAAATATTATTATTTGTGAATTCTCAAACACTTTTTGGAAGTCTGTGCATAAGATGAGAGGTTTGTGACTATTCAAAATATGTGGTTGCAGTCTACTGACGATTTGTTAAAGCAACAATGAAATGCATATAGACATCGCTTAACCACCAGCAAATAAATTTCACTCTCGATTAGTATTAACGTTGTCGATATCGTGGGACAGTCCCATAAAATAAGCCATAGGCAATGAAAATCGTTATGTAAATGTTGATTTAATTCACAATTAAATGCACGTATCCATTAATTTGTAAAACACTTGCACTTTGCGGTTTAATTGCAAAATCATACCAAGTAAAGGAATTACTTTTTACGGTGTAACGCAGTTTATTTTCCACCTGGAGTATGACTCAGTCTGCCTAGGGTCTAGTCAAAAGTCTGCTTCCTTTGAATAGTATGGAGATGTTGTTACGCTAACAGAATCAAGTTTATAAACGAACTCACTATTTCTAACGTCTTCACTATTAAACAGTGAAGAGTATGAATTCAGTAGAATTTTTCAGCTTAAGGTAGAAATTAAAAAACAGGCCCTATATATCCAGCTTTTAGAAGAAAAAAATTGTTAAATTTTTATAAAAACTAAAATTATTTTACGAATAACTAAGATACCATTGATTTTTTTATCTTACCATATTTAGATGATTCGAAGCAAATTCTGTAAGTTAGCCGATGGCATGTTTTTAATCAACGTCGGACACACTACCTTCGAGTTCTGATTATAATTATAATGGTATACGTCGTGAAAATATTAGGTAGGCTCATAAAAAAATTCTGACGTGGTGGAAGTTTTTTTATATATCTTTCCTTAAGCTTAGTAGTACCTAATACCTCTCCGAATTGCTTATTAATTTCTTAAAGAGAAAACCATCGGGGTTGTGTTATTTATGAATTTTTAAAGAAAAAATTATTCAATTGAATTTTGCAATAAAAATGTTTTTTTCGCGACTAAATTCTAAATGACTCCGAAACCGTTGAAAATCGAAAGAAATATATATTGTTTGACTTAAAGGTAATTTTATACAGCATGATTTAAGCATTAAACACATTCGTTGTATTCAAATTAAACTACTTTCTATTTTTGATGGCTACAAAACAAAAACAGTAGAATACATATGTAAATCAAATTAGTGCTTAGAAATATTTTTTATTGCAAAATAAAGAAGAAGGTTACAAAATTTTAATGTCAATTATAAAAGTAATTCTATTTTTATATATCGATAAAAAACGATAATTTGCAAAAAGTTGTGAAAATTTGAACGAGCTAAAAAATCGCTAAAACTGTAAGGAATGCAAAAAATTCGAAAATGAGGAAAATTCTCATAAGTTTACTACAGTAAACCCCAGTTATTACCTCATCAAAAATGTCATGATTTTTTAAGTTATGCCCCTATTACGATTTACAACTAAATGGACAGTTTAGTTGTAGTTGTCAAATTTTTATTATGGATTACAACTTTTTTTCACCATGAGACAACTGCTTTTTATCAGTTGTATTTTGGTTTTAATTTCGAGTGTTGTATTAGTTTTGTTTCATTACTCCAGAAGCCAACCAAGCTCATTTGTCAACCAATATTGTTGCCATGTTCATAAAACATGGAATCTAAAAATTGAATACAAGGCCAAAACTTAAAATATTTAAAATGTTTTGTGATGGCTACTATGGTTTCAAAAAAAAAAACATAGCATAGATAAAAACCTTTTCTCTTCGAGCATTTTTTCGAATACAACTAAAATCAGTTGTAATTCAGAATACCAAAAAACAGTTAAGTTGTTACAATTTCAAAAAAACTTAGTTGAGTTGTAAGTAGTAATAGGTACATTAATTAACTCATATAGGTGATTATGAGAATACGCTTAAATACCTTCAGAAACGCATTTATCCGAACTCACTGTGGTTTGTAGTTAGTGTTTTTCATACGGGATTTCCCGGGAAAATGTTCCCGGGATCCCGCACAATTTCCGGGAAAGAAATCCCGGTATATATTTGCGGGAATTCCCGGGATTTTTTTGTTTTGATTTTATTATGGCAACTTTAGTTCATGTGTACACATTCCTTGATGAGTGTCGTTATTCACTTATGAAGGTGATGGTGCAATAATAAGGTGATGGTACTAGCACAATAGCTAAAATTTTACAACAACTTATATTGTGTTGATTTTGTAGTAAAGAAAACGCTGTTTCGATTCAAAGAAAATCATTTTCATTAAAAAAGGAATTGCAATCTTTTGAAGGAAGTGGTGAAAAAACTGAAAGTGTCCAGAGATTATATAATGCTCTTCTGACTATAAGGCCAACATCCGTAGAAAGTGAAGGTATTTTTTCATTAACAGGAGTTTTTTTTTTAAATAAAATTAGAAATAGACTGTCGAACGATTCTATTAATGCTGTACTAAAGTCCTATTTGCAAAGCAAAATTTTGTAATATTTTTTTAATAATGTAATTTGTTTTTTTTTTGTTTGCGTTATATCAATGCACTTGACTTTCCATTTACATATAATATTGGTATTTATGCATTACTAATATATAAAGAACTGAAATTATATTAGTTTTTCTTCTAATGTGTTTATAAAACGTTATTATTTAATCATTCTCATGAATTGTTATTTGTTTTTTGTCGAAATAAATTAAATTCAAAAATATTTTGTATAGTTTTGCACTGGGCGGGAATTCCCGGAAAACTGAAAAGTCGTTCCCGCTTTCCCGGGAAATGAAAAAGTCCGGGAAAAGAAAAACTCTATTTGTAGTACATAACTACACTGAACCAAAAAAGCATTCTTAAAACAAGAATTTAGCGTTTTTGTTTTAAAAATGCTGCATTTTTAAAAATCATTTTTAAAATAAGAATGTTTCTTATAACACTAATATACAACATTGTTATTTTTATAACGAAGCAGTTCTTAAACAAAAATGTGTGCTTTCATTTTAAAAATTTCAAAAACTATAATGTTTTCTTATTAAAATAAAGATTATAATTTTTGAAATCATAATAAAAAAGAAAATGTATTTTTAAACATTCTAAAAACAAAAATATTTTATTATTATATCAAGAATTTTAATTTTTTTAAATAAAATTATTTTTTTCCCCGAGTAACATTTTATATTTGTGTCGCGTTAAAAAAAGTGAATTAATTTGTTAATATGACCAAGTGTATATTAATGTCCGTTATACTGTATGATATTTGAGCAAAACATCTTAAAATTATTGCGAAATTTAAAAAACCACGGTGTTCATAATAACGACATTTTTTGTTGAATGCTCGTCATGACCCAAATGTAAATTCGTTCGATTAGCGATTTGTACTACAGTTGAAGATCGAAAATTCTTCATAATAAGGGAATTTTGATTCCAAAAAAAAGTTAAATTTCCAAAAATATACGAACCATCGGTAATTTGAAAATTGTCTTTTATTAATTTAAAACGTTTTATACTTAATTTAAGAACTCTCCATTATTAATTCAAAACATTTAATTTTTAATATCAAAATAATTACAAAATAATTACTTCAAGAATATTTCATTCTTAACTCAAAAACATAACTTCTTAATTTGAGTATGTTCAACATTATATCAAATTTGTTGTTTCTTAAAACAAAAATAATAATTTTTCATTCCAAAATAGTTTTCATTTTTAAGCAAAGAATGAAAATTTTTAAAATAACACAGAACAAACTTACATAGTTCTATTTCATAAAGGTTTCGTTTTAAAACTCAATATGTTTCTTCTTGATTTTAAAACTTTCTTTTTTGGGTGTACTTGTAATAAAATGCACACACATATGTATTTCTTGAAATAAAATATTTTATTATACACCAAAAACAATTCATATTATAAAAAAATAAAAAACACATAAGGAGCATATATTCGATTATAGAGTTACATAAATATGTACTTAGGTAGTTTTTGGCAAATAAACGAGGAAATTTTAGGGGAAAATTTAATTTTTGGGTAAAACATTTCTGGGTAATTACCCAAAATGAGTAATTAACCGACCGATTCAATATTTGGGGTGAATAAGCGATAAAGATATTTAACCGATGGGTAATTAAACAGGGTATACTGTAACAGCGAGATAATAACAAAGTCTAATATTGTTTAAAAATCGGCAAAACTGTTAGGAAGCTGAAAACATAAAGAAGTTTACAAAAATTCGCGAGAAGTTGCAAAATTGGAAGCAAGTCCTAAAATTTATTAGAAATCACTAAAGCCGTTAAAAATGAAAAAAGTTTTGAAAAAACGCGAAAAATTGAATTTTTGAGCACTCTGGGCACAGATAAATATTTTGTGATGAACAAATATATTCTCACAACCGATATTGATACTGCAAGACAAACAATGGTTTGGAATAGGCGACCACGAGGAATAGTTTTCAAGTGTTTAAATTTCAGAATATATAAAATCATAGGAAATCAACAGGCCGACCTTGTATCTGGCGTATAGACTTTGGTTTTTTTTTTCAATGTAAATTCCTTTTTTTATCCATCCCATATAAAGTTTTCTATGAAGTTTATTATTTCTGTTTGTACTAAAGAAGAGCTAACAGACAATTGGAAGGACCAGCATGTTTTCATAGTTAACCAATGTGTTAATTTACACTTTATTTTTATTTCAAGAGTTTATATTTTGTTTTCCTTCTGAGTAAACACATCTTACTTTACGATGTCATCAACAAAATGGTTTGTAGTGAAGAGACATTGACATGTTGGGGAGAGATTAGCAAAAAAAGGAAACCTCTTAAACATCCGTGATATTGCTACTAAATACTAAATGTTGTGCAACAAACATCCGAACGGGGGAAAAGCATAACATTTGCAAAAAATTATTCGAACTGGACAAATGTGATGCAAACCAATGAAACGACAATGATGTGGTCCAAGTGATGTCCTCCATGACTAGCCTGATGTGCATGGACGTATAAATGTTTGAGTTTTTTATTTTGCTTTTCTTGCGGAAACCGTAAACCTTCACCATAGCCCAACGTTTATGAGTACTTAGCAGCAAATACTATTCACTCATACAGTTACAGTTGCTCCATCCTTTAGCTTGCAAGGCCAAAAGTATTTAAATGTGGTTGTATGTGGCATAAACTGAAATCTGCAAATGTCAGCATATTATCGTTGTCATTGTTGAGTCTGCTTTAAATGTCCACATTTCAATTGGTATAAGTGTGATTGCGTCCAATGAAAACGACACAGTGTCAACATCAGCCGAGAAATATTTGTTAATTTATTAACATGTTTCTAAGTATGTAAATATGTGTTACGTAAGATTTTTGTTCATGTGCACTACGTACCTTCTACGATTGCCATTTCACTTGTACTGTAGAAAGGAAGTAAATGGATATTAAGAGGATATTTTTGTGGTACTGACGAGTTTGTACAGCTAAACATATTAGTTTAAGTTTTTCGCTTCTATTAAAAATTAAAACTTTTTAGCAACGAGAAAAAAGAAGGTCACGTTTTACTAATAGTCCTTCCTTTCCTTTTTTTTTAAAGTGGAGATATGAAAATGTGTGAAAATAATTGTGAAGGATCAAAGACTGCAATTGAGATGGTGAGGAGTTTGTTCTGAGAACTTGTATCCGGATATGAAATCATAACTTTCTGATATAAAGATAATAGTATCTTATACATACTCGTATCTATACTAATATTATAAAGCTGAAAAGTTTGTATGTTTCTCTGTTTGTATGTTTGTAAGAGTTAATCCCCGGAACTGCCGCACAGTGATTCGTTCCCATATAAAAAGTGGGCAAAATTAGAGTTATGAAATTTGACACACAGTTTTATATTGGCATCGATAAGAAACATATTAAGTTTGTAGAATATACGAGCTGTTTTGGAGAATATACGACCATTTTAAAATTTACGTGTTTCGGTGGTGCTCTTTCATAAACTATGCACTTGGCAAAAGAAAAAATTGATACCCATATTGCCCTATTTAAAACGAAGGGTTACCACTCCATTGAATTTTTTTCAAAACGCGAACTATCTCGAATTTCAAAAAAAGCTGAGACCCGTATTTAATTAAATCGACTAAAGATTAAAATATCTTAATTTGGCATTATTATTACAAACAACACCGAACAAACAATTCAAAAACCATTATTTTTTTACAGAATATCCTTAAAAAAAGGACATGGATGATTGTCCTTGGACAAATTGTATATACAGTTGGACGCGCCTTAAAAAAACCTTTCTTATTATTGTATATGTTGGTAAGGAAACAAATTCTCAAATTGACAAAACATGCAAAAATAGACCCTTTTTCAAAATGGTCCAGCTCACGACAGGTCAAAGCTAGAGCCGAAATATTTTAGATGTCATCATAAAAAATACCAATGTTCATTTTAAGGGGGTACACCTTGCACGAATTTTGCTTCCATACAACTTGAGTCGCTCTAATATACATATGTACATATTCATGATTTTTTTGCTTGAGTTAGTTTAATAATTCTTAGGTGTTTTTTTTTGTTTTACTAATAAACTCAAATTAATAAATAATTTATGCACTCTTATTTGTTCAAATTACTTGATTTATGAGAAAATTTAATTAATCGGTTAATACCGAAATTAACCGATTAAGCCAAAACATCGATTAATTAATCGAGCGATTAACCGATTAAAGCAAAACCCCTATTAAATGAATACCCTAATACCTAGGGAATAGAAGGAAATGAGTTAAAATGTTTATCGGGAAGAAAGCAAATGGTGAAAGTAAGTAATGTGAAATCCGAATGTATAAATAATGAATATGGAGTGCCGCAAGGATCCTTTTTAGGGTCACTGCTCTTTTTTATATATAGGGTCCGCCATCTAACGTGTTTTTTTCAACTAGTGCTTATTTCGTGAATGGTAACACTTAGCTCATGTCTGATTTGACAGATAATTAGTTTTATCCTTCGGCTGAACGAATATGGTTGTGTATACGCTTGAACAACGCTGGGAAATATTGCCTGCGATCGACTTACAGAAGATGCCGATTTTGCCAAAAAAAATCATCTTTTCAGATGAAGCTCATTTCGATCTTGGCGGGTATGTAAACAAGCAAAATTGTCGTATTTGGGGCACAGAAAACCCGCACGCATACATTGAAAAGCCGACGCACATAAAACGAGTCACTGTTTGGTGCGGATTTTGGTCCAGAGGCATAATTGGGGCAAGGAGTGCCCGTTACAGTCAATCGCGATCGTTATCGGGCCATGTTGAACGAATTTTTGTTCACAAAAATTGAAGAGGAGGATATTGGCAACATTTGGTTTCAACAGGACGGCGCTACGTGCCATACAGCCGAAGCTAGACTCGATGTTTTGCGCCCTGTTTTCAAAAAAAAAAGTTATCTGGCGGACCTTATAGAGGGTGTTTTTTTTAAAGGTAAAGAACTTCGAATTGAAATAAAACACAAGAAAATCGTTTTAATGTCCATCAATTTGGCTTTATTGGAAGGATAATTTTATGCCATTAACGTTTAAATATGATTTCGGGCATGTGGCCGCCGCGGCTGGCTCGAATAAAGCCAATTCTACAGGTCCAATTTTCAACCACTTTTTCGAGCATATGGGGCCGTATGTTGGCAATAACGCCACGAATGTTGCCTTCCAAGTCCCCTAACGTTTCTGGTTTGTTGGCGTAGACGAGCGACTTCACATATCCCCAAAGAAAATAATCCAATGGTGTCAAATCACACGATCTTGGTGGCCAATTGACAGGTTATGCATGGTTAACCGAATTAATTGCTCTGATGGACGATTATGTCGACCATAAAATGGACGGAGCTTGCGGTAAACTTCGCGAACTGAACCATTATTTTCGAAATAAATTTGCACGATTTGCAAGCGTTGTTCTTTTGTCAACCTGTTCATGATGAAATGGCAAACCAAACTAAATATTAATCACTTGACAGCTGACAAAATGGCCGCCAGTTAAAAAAGTGATGCCAACTTAAAGTTCTATACCTCAATAAAAAACACCCTATATATAAACCACATGCCAAATGTGTTGCAAAAATGTGAAATGATATTATATGCAGATGATACACTGATTTTTACAGAAGGACATACAGATCAACAATATCAAGATAATATGAGAAATGATATAAATAACGTGAATAAATTGTTAAAAATGAATAAATTAAAACCAAATGAAAGTAAAACTAAAATAATGCAAATAAATATGAACAATCAGACATATTTTGAAATTAATAATCAAATAATTGAAAAAGTAAATAAAATTAAGCATCTTGACTTTATAATAGATGATAAATTTAAATTCAAAGAACATGTAGACTACACATTCAAATAAAGTGGTAAGAAAATTGGTTTCTTTAAACGAGTACGAAATAAAATATCAACAATAACGGCAATAAATATATATAAAACAAAAAAAAATCATATTTCGAATTTGGATCAACAATAATATACACGTGCTGTACTCCAATGCAAAAAGATAGTTTACAAAAATTACAAAATAAAGCCATGATAGCAATACTAAAATGCAACATATATACACAGAAAAAAATAGACAGGAATTGTGTTCAACAAAACTATGTTATTGAAAAAAATTTTATTTTCAATAATATTAGTCATTAACTCAAAACGATATTTTATCAATACAATAATTGAGTTGATTTTGTGTTCTTATGTTACAAATGTGTGTTTGAATTTACAAAAATAATATTTTAATTCTATTCACAAATAAATTAATTATATTTACAAATCTTTTTTTTTTTTGTATGCACCAATAATATATATGCTTAATGCATTAAAATGGTTAAACACAAAACAAATACTAGAAATGAACACTCTCATATTTATTTAAAAAAATTAAAACTGGCAATGCTCCAGAATATCATTCAAATCAACCAAATTATGTTGGGCAAGTACAGGCATATCACTTAAGAAATGCGAAAAACTTCAGGCTTCCAAGAACAACAACTACTGCAATGCAACAATCATTGTTTCATAAAGGACTCCGTCTGTACAATCTGATTCCTAATGATATTAAATTCTAACTAAATGTTAATATTTTTAGAAGAAATATAGTATTCTTTATAAGAAATAATTTAACTTAATGCTTCGAGTTTATTTGTTTTTGCTTTTAGTGTAATATAAAATTAGATAAACTTGTATATGAAAAGTAAAATATTATACTGAAAGTATTTTAAATACTACTAAATAAATGAATAAATGAATAAAACAAAAGTAGTTTACTAATCAGTACTGATGTAAACATCGTCAGAGCTGACTAATCAGACTGATGTAAACTGATGTAAACGAAGTGATATAATAATAATAAATAAAATTTTTATATTAAGTTAATATTTATCTTTTTATTATCAAAAGTATTTTAAAAATAGAAAAATACAATAGATAGTTAAAAACAAAACAAAGAAAATAATTAGCAAAAACTATTTCGATACCGCCTTCTTCAACCCCCAACGCATCTTGCTCTTTCAAAATATCTAACAAATTTAAGAAGAAACGAATATGTACATACATACATACTTAACCTGACCAGACATCCCGCTTTTCGTAGATCGATCCCGCCTGGAATTTCTATCCCGCTTTTTAGAGTTTTGAAATTTTCAATCTCTTATTCGATTTTTATTAAAATGTGTCTGACAAAAATTCATTCCAAATATTTTTTAAGAGTAGTTATGCTTAACTAGTGCTTTGCTATACTCCATATACGTTTTGAGATGAAAAGACAAATTTTTTATATTACGAGTAGAAGTGCCATGCTTGCAGTTCAACCTTCACTGTTTCGGAGCATACAATTCTCATTCTTAACACAAATAGTCAGGACTGCTTTAAAATTTCTCGCTAAATTAGTTTCCAAGATATTTTTTTAAGTAAACACTTAAAAAAATGTCTTGTCGAATTCTGATTATTTTCTATCATCTGCAGAACCAGCAGAACACACACACTTTTTGTTCCAATAGTAACTCCTTTTTATAATACTATCATCGTTACGAAAACATTTAAAATTTTTTACTGTTTTGGCTTCCAAGATATCTTTAAACAAGTATATCTTTTATGTGGGAAGTGCCACGCCAACTTCAGTCATTAAAAATTAAAAATATTTAAATGAGAGATGTCACATTAAAAAAAAAATATCGAAATCGGTGCAGCCGCTCTTAATTGATGAGATTACCAACGAACGACATTTGATTTTTTTATATACATATATCACGCTTATACTCGTACGCTCAACTTATTTTCAAATAAAACTGTAAATTATTGCCTAATTATTATTTTATTGCGACTTACTAATTCAGAAATATATTCACGATCAACGCACTATTTGCAAATAAAATTCATGAGGTTACCACGCTTACAAATATTTGCTAATAAAAAACAATGAATGGATACATATTGCCCAAAAAAACATTGAAAGAAGAAAATAATGACGGTAAAAACAAATAATTATTTGTTACTTTATACATTTACACAATTATTTTGTAAACATAAGTAACTTTTATCTAGAAGTGCTACTAAGTTTGTGTACATTTGCTGTGCCGCGGCGTACCGTATAAACAGCGAGTTAATTTATTTGCAAATGGTGCGCGTATAAACGTAGTAATAGATAAATATTTTTGTTTATAAATACTTTTTGTTATTTAAAGCGTTTCTTTTGAGCTGAAAACTGTGTTTCCTAAGTACATACGAAACTGTGTATGGGCATATTACACATCCCGCTTTCTAAAAGATATTTATTTTAAAATCCCGCTTTTTCGCGGGTTTTTCTTCAAAATCCCGCTTTTTGATCGATCATGTCCCGCTTTTTGCAAAAAACCATCTGGTCCCGTTATACATACTTGTATATACATACATATGTATGCATATTTTAAATTAAACTTTATAAAATTTCTATTGTAAATTATTAATCTTATCTTACTTTTTCACAAACATCATAATTTTCTTATCACTTTTATACATTTTAATTTTACAAACCGAACGAACTATAAATTATTTTCAGTAAAATTCAATATTTTAGAATTTTTGACATACATACGAGTATGTACAAACATTAGATGTTCCACTCTATAATATATATTAGAGTAGAGCAACTATAATAGTTGTTGAATTGAATGTAAAATTGTTACAAATGTGTTAGTGAAAAAATTTTGTTTGTGTTAGTTTCAGTCAATCCCAGCGGTAAAACTAAGAAGATCTTCTTACTTTAGGCCTTATTAAAGGCCTGCTCAGGAATTTTTTCGACTCAATTGCTATTTTTATCGAACTGCTAAAGAATGCCTGATAGAAGGCCTCGGTTTTTACGCATAAAACATAACGTACACATTCTACATTCCCTTCTATGAGAAGGGAGAAGAGAAGGAGTAACATTTTTTGTTTTGTTATTTTGCCAAAACAAAAGCAAACGAATTCATGTTTTTGACTCAGTTAACATTCTTATGTAACTTTTGAAGAAGGCCTCATAGAAGACTTCGGCTCTTCAGTAAAAAAAAGATGGGATAAACATTTCACATTCGCTTCTTTAAGAAGGGAGAACAGAAGGAGTAAAGTATTTTGTTTTGCTTTTGTTTTTGCAAAGCCAAAGCAAAAGAATTCAGATGCCGTTATAATATAAAAATACCAAATACAGAGCGATTAAGGAAAGAAAATGTAAATCATTTTAGTTTAGTTTTGTACGTTGAATAAGACAGTTGTTTTGGTCGATCACAAAATAAACGTCAAAACACTATATGTATGGATGTGTATATTGAATACCTCGGACCTGTTTCTCAAAGCGTACAGGTGCTTTAAAACAGTTGGGAAAATATTTTATATTCATATAAAAAATATATTTTCACAACTATTTTACTTCATTTCTTGTAGGCCTGTACTAAAACTAACCAGGTGAACATATGTATGTTTATCTAATATGGTAGCTTGAAGATGTTAAACAGAAAAAAAATATCATCGAAATGCAACCAACAAAATAAATTGATAATATTTAATATAAAAATTAACAATCATCATTGTTGATATTAAAAACAAATTTAAATTCTTGTAGTCAATTAAATTACTCAACAAAATTATTTTTTAAATTATATCATAACGGAATTCGCACATGTACCTATAGAAGAAACATAAGAAATGATATGTTGTGTGTATTCGTTATTTGCGTATCTAATAAAGTGCTCCTTTTTAGCTGAGAGGCAAGTAAGTTAATTTATTAGTCCTGAGGTTGCCGGTTCAACTCCGCCCTAAGACATTTAGTGTTTTTCGCAGACAAGCAAAAAATCGTTTCAAGGATTGTGTTTGTGTATAAAAAACATTGTTAATATAAGAATTATGATAATCAAAATTTGTACGGAAATTCAACAATTCGCATTGTTAATATAACAATCCCTTTAATTGAAATAACTTTGAAATCTAACAAAAATTAATGTTGAAAAAATAAATAAATTTCAACAAACTATTTGTTTATATATTCAATGGAAACTATTTTCCAGATTTTCCTTTAATTTACAATTTCGTTAATTGTACTTACAAAAATCGTTGTAGGTTCAAAATCAATTAATTTTTTAATTGATATAAAAAAAAATAATTGTATTTTCAAATAATTTTTTTCTGTGCATAAAAATTAATAAGAGCTAATTTTGCAAGACCCTTTAAAATGTTTATAATCTAATATTATTTTTCAGTTCCTGTTGCACCCATTCGGGATTTTGCTGTTGCACAGTGTAATTAAGATAATATAATACTACAATAGTGACCTGTGTGACAGACAAAAAATGGCAGAATTTTTGCCAATGGGCAGCCACTAAAATACACAGAAAAAAATATACAGGAATTATGTTCAACAAAAAACTATGTTATTGAAAAAAAAAATGTTAATTTCAATAATATTTGTCATTAACTCAAAAGGATATCTTATCAATACCGCGCATTTTAAAATATCATTTAATTTAATTTGTTTGTGTTGGTGTTTATCTTGCTTGTTGATTGACACAACGCGGTGATCTGCTATTGTTGTTGTTTATTTTGATTGCTCGTGTTGTATACGTGTGAATGCCGACAAGAAGCCGAAAAGCGCCGTGGCTTGTTTTTTTACTCAACAAAGTTATTTGTTAAATTATATCATAACGCAAAGCGCACATGTAGAAGAAACATTAAAATAATTCTTTGCTTGTATTCATTATTTGCGTACCCAATTACGATTTGCTCTTTAGCTGAGTGGTAAGTACGTTAGTCTATTAGTCAAGAGGTTGCCGGTTTGCCGGCATTTAGTTTCGAGGGTTGTGTGGAAAAATAAATAACTTTAAAATTTAACAAAAAACCAAATTCTAAATAAAAATTAAAAAAAAAACAAACAAAAAATAAACACATTAGAATTTGAAAAACAAATTCATTAAAAATTTTTGTTTTCCATTAACAACTTAATTGTCAATAACACAATCATTTTAATTGGAAATAATTGAGTTGATTTTGTTTTCTTATGTTACAAATGTGTGTTTGTATTTACAAAAATCGTTGTAGGTGCCTTTTTAAATAATATTTTAATTGTATTCACAAATAAATTAATTATATTTACAAATCTTTTGTTTCTGTGTATGTATTTATAAAAGCACAAGAGGCATATATTTCTTTTAATGACGAATTACAGAATCACTTCAAAATCTACTAATTTATGTTCCATTATTTAAATTTATTTACGATCAACCTAATTAACACTGATGCACACTAATCACGTAGACGATGATTTTTTTTAACCATGAAAAGGAAAAGAACATTTAACCGTAGATGTTTTAGAGATATTAGAATAAAATATAGTGAATTATTAGAAGTACGAGGTCATATTCACGTTGTAATTCATCATTTCAAGAATATAAAATATAATAATTTTTTTTTTAAGGAAATGTTTGTGCCTTTGTTAAGGATAACGATGAAACTGACAACAATAATAAAAGCACTCATATGACAAATCATCATCCATTAAGATTAAAAGGATAACAAAAAGACAACAAACAAACTAAAGTCCATTTTATGTGCACAAACGAAGCCGCTTTTAGGTTTCGAAAAAAGCTGAATCCAACTACTAATGGTTAAAAATCTTAAGTAAATATTTTATAAAAAAAATGGACATCAAATTTTGGTTGAATTTAACATCACACCAAAATCATAAATACTGTCATTATGGCATTCACACAAACACATTTAATATCAATACATTAACAGCATTAAATAAGTAAACAATCCAAAGTAAAATCCACAATCACTGGTTCTTACAGAAGCAGCAGCACTATTAACAACAACAAAAATCAAAAATAAAAAGTCTAAGGATAATAAAAAGCTTCATTATGTTGTAAGGCACTTTTATGACATATGTACATTAGGGGTATAACCAATTTTTTGGCATAGTACCATGAGGTCAACCATGTCCTAGTAACCACGAAATCATAATCTCTTGTAATTTTTCTCAAAAAAATTCATGCACCAATTGATTTTTTAAATTACTCAAAGTTACATATATATTCGTATGTCGTCTTCTAATAAAAAATTTCACTTAAATATAAATATTACTTTCGGTTAATTGCACACTCAAAAAAAATTTTAACTAGATTTTAGTTAGACATGAACTTAATTTTAGTTCATGAAATTTTCTTGAATTAAGTTCAAATTAACTTAAAATAAAGAAATACTACTTCTCGGAAGTATGCAAGAAATTCTTATAAACTTGAATATATTACCCAATTTTCCTTATTTTTACTTAAATAAAATACAGAGTTATATAAAATAATTATAAATTTTCATGCATATTTATTTGTAGTCTATGGATTCGTGATCCTTACAGACCATTAAAACTGTAATAGCAATTAACACTAAATATTAAGAAACAAAATAATTTTAATTTTAACAGAGTTAAGACTTTGAGTGTAATCAACAAATTTATAATACTTATTAAAATCAGAAAAAAATTTTATTAATGGATCCCAGTTGGCATAGTTAGCTCTATAGACTTCAATAGACAACGACAGAAAATTACGTGTAGGACGTGATGGAACATTAAAACAAATATTACTTAGCAAAAATTGACTAGAAACATTTCCTTTTATAAGATTTAGAACAAAGGTGACACTTAACATTGCTCTGCGACTTTTAAGCGTTGGAAGTTTAATTAAAGCAAGTCTGCTATTATAAGATGGTAAATTTTGAGTATTCGAATGTAAGCCGCGGAGACAAAAAAGCAAGAACTGTTTCTAAACAGATTCAACAGTATTAATGTGAACATTATAGGTCGCATCCCTAATTATTGAACCATATTCCAGAATTGGTCTGACTAGAGATGTATACAGTCGCTTAGTTCTATATGGGTCATTAAACTCCTTTGCCCAGCGTTTTATAAATCCCAAGACAGAACGCGCTTTATTAACTGTCAATGAAATATTTAATTTAGCATCAAGTAAGATTCCAAGATCTGGTAATGCATCCACTTTATTTAATATATGACCACTCAAAACATAATTTACTTTTAAATGTGATCTGCGAAAGAAACACATACTATTGCACTTTTTATGGTTAAGTTCCATAAGATTACTTTTACACCAGGAACTAAACGCATCCAAGTCATGTTGCAAGAAAGTATGATCAGCGTAACAATTATAAGTTAAAAAAATGTTGACGTCATCTGCATACATAAGGATATTTGAATACTTTATTACTCTTGGCAAATCGTTAATAAACAGAGAAAACAGCAATGCATGGCCCAAGATGGCTTCCCTGTGGCACACCAGATTTAACATATATTGGCTTAGATGTCTGTTTTTTTAAATATACTTTTTGTTTTCTGTTTGACAGGTAAGAAGAAATCCATCTTAAAGAGTTACGTGTAAATCCCATAAAATTGAGTTTTTTTAATAGAAGTTTGTGGTTGACCTTGTCAAATGCTTTGCTAAAGTCAGTGTATATTACATCTGTTTGTTTTTCTTGAACGAATCCACGATTGAGAATAGTTGTCAAATTCAGAAGATTTGTAACTGTTGAGGAACCTTTTGTAAAACCATGTTGAGCAGGCGATAAAATTGATGAGACTTGGTGACAAAGTTGATCAGTAATTACTTTTTCAAAAAGCTTTGGCAATGTACTAAGCTTAGCAATCCCTCTATAATTTCCTATATTTCTTTTGCAGCCAGACTTAAGCAAAGGAATTATAAATGAATCCTTCCAAAATGTGGGGAAAAAACTATATATAATTGATATGTTAAAAATATATGTTGATGGAAAAGTAAAAGCAACAGCACATTTAATGAGAAGAGAACTCGGAATTTCATCAGGCCCACATTTCTATGAAAATTTTAATTTATTGAGATAATTAAATAAAGTAGTTTCGTCTAAGGGTGCAATAGATATATCCAAGTTCGATAAGTCAAGAAGAGGATATGAGGAAGTTTCATCATATTGTTTGTTAGAATATGTTGTTGCAAAAAAGTCAGCAAAAAGATTACTAATTGTTAAATCATCATCAGATTCCACACAATCAAGCTTCATAACTCGAGGAAATGATATTGAACGTCGTTTTGAGTTAACGAAATTGTAAAAGGATTTTGGATCCGAACTTAGATTAGTACGAATTCTATTTAAATACTCATAGTAACAAGACTGGTTGAGTAAATTATATTTTGCACGTGCGCAAGAGTATTTGGCAAAGTCAATATAGAGTCCAGACTTTTTATATATTTTATATAATTTATTCTTTTTATTTTTAAGAGATGAGAAGTGCTTTGATCCCCAAGGTGGCCCAGAACGATTTGATTCAGCGATTTTAGGAATGCATTGCTCCATATATGAATAAATTTTTTTGTAAAATATATCAATCCACATCTTTAGCACAACTAATTTTGTTATAGGGCAAAAATATATTAATCCAGTTAGTATTACTTAACAGTTCGTTCAGTAAATTATAGTTGGTTTTATTGAAGCAAAAAGTTTTGGTTTTTGACTTGGTATTTAAAACAGTTGACTTTAAATTAGAGATGTTGATTTCAAGTGTAGGATGCTGACTATCTTCAGGAAGAGACACAGCATCACGACGATGGACAATAATATCAAAACAATCATTTACAAAAACTAAATTAAGTAATTTTAGATTGTTGTTTAATATTCCATTCACTTGATGAATATTAAGATCAAGAAGCGAATGTATAAACTCCATGTGATGTAAGGTCATTGATAACATTGACGGAATAACAAAACTATCACCGGATGAAAAATTCCAGGAAATTGAAGGCATATTAAAATCTCCAACAGAAATTACAGTATAATTCAAGTTAGAGTTATTAATTACGTATTTAATCGCTTCAGCATGCTTACGGTACACAATTTCAGATGAATGTGGAGGAATATAAGAGGAACTAATCAATATATTTATATTACTCAATTTAAAATTTAAAAGAAATAAACTCAATATCCAAGTTAGAATCCTGTGGTAAAAGTTGTGATGAGAGACGACTGGAAACAGCTATTAAAACACCTCCACCTCTAATATTGAATCCACGGTCACGTCTATAAATTTGATATTTATGACAGAAAATCTCTGTATTTAATACATTTTCAACAAGCCAACTTTCCGTGAAAATGATAATACTGCAGTTAAAACCAAAGCTATTATTGTATAAACCCGACAACTTGGAGTTAATACCTCGCACATTTTGATAGGTTATGGAAATATCATCAGATAAAATATTTAGTTTTTTTGGTTATTCAACACAATTGATGGAAGGCGGGCAACATTTCTTTGGTTTTCATTGTATACATATTCTCTTACAAAAGTATGTATGTACAGGCCAAAAACTAGGATCAATTAAATAATTAAATAGTTCATCACCGACGGTTATTTTAAAGCTTGTTATTGATCTTGGTTGAGAGTAGGCATATTTATACGCAGAAACAAAGGAATTAGTTGACAATTTGCTTTTTATATAAAAATCGACATCCTCTACAGTTGTATCAGAAGATAAACGTGAAACAAACACGCTTTTATTTTTCTTAAGTGGAATAGCTCTTAATGGTTTCGGATTTATTGAGGGCGTAATGGAACTTTCGGTTGAAATTTCACTAGATGGCAAACGTCCAGACATATTTTGATGTGATGAGCAAGGTTCAATTCCGTTAATGTTAACAAAATTTTCAGCATCAGCTGAGCGATTTTCTAATAATGATGGTGCATTTCCATTAACCGGATTAACAGAGCTGACAAACGAGTTAGCAGTAATTGGCGTTTGTAAATTTGAGGAAGATGAAAAACATTCCAATGAATTGGGAGCATCAACACATAAGTTTTGGGAAGCTACAGGTGATGAGTTTGTTTTCTTACGTTTAGGAGCAGTATTTCGTTGAGAAACTACAAAATTTTCCAAATTACGGTATTTAGTAAAAAGTTCACCAAATTGCGCAAATTTAGTTTGTAAGCTCAAGAATTCATATAATAAAAACCTCGTCATAATAAATATATTTTATCTTCAAATTAAGTAATTTAAATTTGGTTTGAAAAATAAATAACTTAGTTAAATGTTTCCTTAAATCTAGTTTAACTTTGATTATTAACTCAAACGAAGTATGCCGTGTTCTTGCTTCTATGAAAAGTGTTTCCTTAAAGTAAAGAAAATCTTCTTGGTTTTTGATCCGATGTATTTACTTGATTTTATACTATTACCTAAATTTAAGGTAAATGTGAACTAAGTTTTAGTTCATGAAATTTCTTTGAAACAAATTCATATTAACTTGACTTTAGAATTTTCAGCAATTTGAAAAAATGAAAATATACATACATACATATGTATGTATTTGTATTTCACACGCAAAGAAAAGATATGGTTGTAGCATGGTTGAGAAAATAATATTATGTTTTCCGAAACAAATGTGTGGTCATTGAAAACAAGTTATTGTGGTTTTAAGCATTAATTGCGTTACCATAAGCAATGTAACGTTTGAATTTAATAATTACATTATTATATTCATAAAAAGTGTGATATGGTTAGAAGTTAACACTATAGTTTTGTTAAAAATGTATGACTACAACATAATTTGTATTATTATGTAAAAATAATATGATGTAAATAACAATATAATGTTATCCAAAACTATACTATATTTAGTTTAAAAAAATCTTTTCCCGAAATATCTTCTGTCAATTCAGTGTTTCGTTTGTAAGCTATCGGTATTGCACGCTTAGTGTTAAATAAATTAATAAATAAATGAAGCATAAACAAGAGGATAGATGAATAGAAATATATATACATATATTTCTTTATACATGCGTGTCTGCATTTCGTGTATACGCAGATATTTATGTAAGTACACGTGTACATATATACATTTTATTTCAACAATATTATTTTATATTTATTTCGGCTTTGACGCACAGCTGTTTTAAGCAAAAGATCTGCCAATATGTGGTTAAAAAACAAAATATTATTATTATATAGGATAATACTGTGGTCGTATTTAACAATATTATTATAATATGGTATGGTTAGTTAGTTTTAATTATATTTTAGTCATATCTAATAATAGTGTTGTCATATTTAAACAAAATGTGATAACTTTGAACAATACTAAGATTAGGTTTAACAAAGTTAATTGTTATTGTAGATAATATTATTATTAACTCAGATAATAATATTTATTACTAAAACTTTGCTTTTCTATTGACAAAAATATGATTTGACTGCAACTATATAATTCAATCATAGTATGTTGCTGTTTGATTATGGTTACCTCAACCATATTTTTTCTTTGCGTGTGGTTACAATGAATAGTTAGTTTAAATCGGCTCAGTACTTTGCGATCTTATTCGAGTGGACCGCCTACGACCGGATTATTGCATTTTTTCCTTTATGGTATATTGAACACTACATAGATTCGCTTACTATGTCCGACGCAATGGCAATTTATATGAAAAAACACAATAATATATTATTTGCTTTATATTACAGTCATAAGAAATTTTTATAAAATGCTTGTTATATTACACTATTCCGGTCTTAATAATGCAATTAAACGTCATGAGCACTTTTGTACGATTGTCGAATAATTGAAATAAAGCCATTGCCATAGCTACTTCCACTTCTGGTTTAAATATACATTTTTCATTATTATTTAAGAGAAAACATGAAAAAGAGGACATACAATTTATTTATGTATGTACTCGTATGTCAAAAATATTTAGTTTTTAAAATAAAATTTTCAAAAAGTGATATAATTGTGCATATGAGAAAATATTTAGAGTGGTCGCTTTTAAAGGAGACAAGTGTATACACATATGTATATAAATTGGATAGTTATTTCTTTATTTTCTCTAATATCATAAATATCCTATTTAATGCCTTGCACATGTACTTATATACATATTGCTTATTTTATTTAAAACAAAACTTTATTTTGTATTATTTATATATAAAAAATTAGAGTTACGTTAATTAATATGTTAAATATTTAATTTATATGTTAAATATTTTTTACATAAAATTGAAAATAATAAAAAATGTAATGTACATGTACTCGTATTGTATTTATATGTATTTCAAAATGACTTTTTTTCAAGTTTTTGTTTGGCTATTTTCTACTTCAAGTAAGTTTACCTTATTTGAAAAAAAATGTTACTTAAATCTAGAAATTATTAATTTTTTGAACTGTGTGTATATACACATATGATGTATATTTTGAATTGAAAAAATTCCATTTATTTTTAACGAAGAACAATTGGTACTAAAATTTAGTATAAGTTTTGTACTACAATTTAGAATTTATTCGTTTTTATTAATAAAAGTTTCTTTATTTTGAGTAAATGATGTACACTCATTTGAAAGAAATATTTAGTAAAACTATATCATTTTAACTGCAGCTAAGAAAAATTTAGCTTCAATTTCAGTTGTTTATTCTTAAAAGAAGTACAAAAGTTCTAGAAATTACGACAAATTAACTTAAATTAGGAAAAATTTTAACTTGATGTTAAGAAAATTAACTTAAATATACGACTTGTTAGCTTCATTCCAATTATATTTTACTTACTTTGAGTTAAAGTTACCACTCAAATTTAAAGACGTTTTCTTGTATAAAATGCATAGTATACTCGAATTTAGTAAAGATTCCATTAGTATGAATAACACCATATACTTGATGTTAAGAAAATTTTGCTTGTTTTGAGGAGAAAAATAATTAACTATACATAGTAACAAATTTCCTTATGCGCAGGAATTTCTGATCAGTAAATATTCTACTTTAACTAATTTCTAGTAAAAACTTATTGATTTCTAGATTATAAACGAATATTTTTTTAATAACTTTTATGAAAATTGTATACTTGATTTAAGTTAAATTTTCCTTGGAGCCAAATCATTCCCGAATTTCTTTATGTTAAGTTAAATTTACTTAAATTTAGTTAACTTTTTTTAGTGCAGGAGCTTTTTATTCGAGGAACTTTGGAAATCGAGTCTTTGTACTCAGTGATGCCAACTTTTTTGGCTCTAAAACACACATCGAAATTTAAAAAAAGCATTAAAAAGCGTAATTTTGATATCTAGAAAGAGTAAAAAGCACTAACGTGAATAGCGAGTGAAGATCCAAACGAGTGAAGTTTAATAACGTATAATATTTTTAATATATTTTAAATTTCGGCAGTAATACCAACATCTTTAATGAAATATATCAGACGACCAGGGTATGCTGTACACTGAAAAAATAAATACACCAACTTTTTATTAAAGTAATTTTAAAAAATTTAAAATTTTTTAAAAGCACTACTTAGTGGTTTTTGTTAGTTTGGCACTAACACTCCAAATTTGGCATTTTGAGTCTACCAAAAGCACCAAGTTGGCATCGCTGTTTGTACTGTCTTTTCGTTTATTACATCTTTCTCACCTCGCCGTTGCCTTGTTATCTTGCCTGCCGATGCTTTAGTGCAGTGAAGCGCACGACATACCACAATTGTGGCCGAGAAAATCACACACATGCTTATGCTTTTTCATTTAGTCGTCACTG
This sequence comes from Nowickia ferox, assembly GCA_936439885.1. Taxonomy (NCBI): domain Eukaryota; kingdom Metazoa; phylum Arthropoda; class Insecta; order Diptera; family Tachinidae; genus Nowickia; species Nowickia ferox. The sequence continues at coordinate 61,530,914 of OW387026.1, forward strand.
TCAGTGATGCCAAAAGTAGGGAATTTTCCCTTTTTGTAGGGATTTTTCTGTTAAATTTTGAGCGTAGGAAAAAAAGGACCGATTTTTTATTTTGTGGAAAATGTAGGGAATTTTTAAAAATTACCGCTTCTTCAATTTGGTAGAGGATTTTTATTTAAGAGCTAAAATTTTTCACATGGTTTAGAATTTTTGTGAAGAAACCATATATTACGAATCCTAACAATCTCGAAATCACTTAAGGTGTCTTTACATGGTAATACAAAGTATTACGACTTTGTAGAATCAAAATATTATGAAATTCTCTCCGTGTTTAAAAAAAGAGAACAAGAGTCTGTTGTAGGTATTTTTCATGTTTACACTGATCCTATAAGTAAAATTCAAGCAATGATATTAAACTGTTGAGTAAATAACAAAAATTGAAAAATTGTAAAAAAAAAGATGTGTACTAATAAAACCAAATATTTGAGAAAACATTTTATAATTTCAATGCAATTTTACTACAAAATATACTTTTTTTTAAGTTTATTTATTGTTTGTTTTGTTTTGCTGTACCAGTTAAGTAGCTGATGGTTGCAGTTGTAAAATATTTACAAAAACAACATGAAAATTTCCTTAGTTGATTTTGGTTGATTCTGTAAAAGCGTCAACACCTTCAATATATACCATTAGTGCAGCCAATGTTTACTTTGAAATACACCTCTGGTGTGATGAGAATACTTAAGTTTCTAAAATTGTTTAGAAAATAAACATTTACAGACCGCTTGTCAAATTTTCTGTTCGTATTCTCTCCTACTCGATACATTTTGCTTTTACATGATAAGATTTTGTATAATCTACAGCATTTTTTGACATGTCATAATACATTGTATTACCATGTAAATACAATATAAATACATATATAGTTTTATATGAAAAATCGCAAAAATAAAATATACATATATGTATGCAGGGTACACGTATGTTCATAAGAACCTTATTTTTAAAGCTGCTATATCAATTGTCTAACTCCAAATGAAAACGGACAATATAGGTTAATGTTTGTATACATATATTGAGTTTGTTTGACAGAGTCACAAAAGAAATGGTCTTGCATTATGTAAACTAACTTGCATATGAAACATATAAAATTGTATCACCAATGCTCCACCAACTGATATTTTTTATACTTGGATATTTTAGGAAAATACTTAGTAATATAAATAAAATAGTTCATGTTTAAGATAAACACGTAAAAAGAGAACCATACAAGTAAGTAGCAAAATGCATTTCAATCTAACAAGAGATATACAAATTGATATTTATTATTTATCCTACTGCTTGGCTTAAACCAAATTTTTAATAACTAAGTACGTAAAGATCTCACGCTGCGCAGGGTTGTCAGTTTTTTCCAACCTATTTCACCAAATTGACTTAAAAAATCGCCAAAAATCAGTTTTATGTAGTTTTTCTCAATATATACTTTTGTTTTTATATAATTCTTTTATTAATATAAATTTTATAAAATAATCGTATAAAAATTTTGAAAATCGCCAAAAGGGGAAATAAAATCGGCAAAAATTATTTCTTGTAAATTTTTCTCAGCCAAATTCAAAACGCATTAATTACTTTAACTAAAAAATCTTCGAAATCAAATTGTTTTAATTTATTGCAGGGAATTTTTGGTAGCATTTATTTATTTAAACTACTTCTTCAACAAACTAATTTCGTGGATTACAGAAATTTTGAAGTTCAATTTTGTTTAAAAAAATAGCCTTAAAAATCGCCAACAAATTTATTTATCGCCAGAAAAATCGCCATGTTGCAAACCAAAAATTTGGACACCAAACAAGTTGAAAAATCGCCACGTTTGGCGAGAAATCACCATATCTGAAAGCTCTTAGTTTTAAATTTATAACTACCCATTTTAACAAAATATATACTAACAATTTGAAAATTCAAATTACAAAACTTTTCTTCAAGTGGAACTTTATTTTACTCTCATTTTGCTCACCAATACAACCATATTTTACTTTGCGGATCAGTGCTTTAGTGATGTCGTATCCTAGTGGTACCATACCATACCATGCATTAAACACATTAACGATTTGCCAGTGGGTAAGCTGTTCTAAAACAGGGATGTAATCGCCCCTTTCGATAACATATTTTTAGTTTCAGATTATGGCATTCGATATGGAGCAAGATCAACACATTGCCACACGAGACGGTTATTTGAAATCATGTGATTTCAAAAACAAACTATTAACAGCTGAGTTGTTAGTGGGTTTTTTTGTTGTATTTTAGTTTATAATAGAATACATTATTCCAATTTCAAACGCTATAAGAAAACATTTATATTTTATTCATTTTTTGAAATCACGGTGAAGAACTTTAAATTCAAAGTTAAAGTTTAATCTTAAAGTTAAATACGAGATTGAATCAACTCGTTATCGAACGATTAGATCAAGACGATAATAATTCGTAAAAGAAAAAAATGGTAAAAACTTTTTTAAATGAAAAAAAAAATTTTGTCATTAAAATAATGTACCAAATACTGAAAATAATAAAACTTACACGTAATTCACATGTTAATTTTTCAACGATTTTTTGAAACACGATTTTGGAGTATAAAAGAAAGAGGGTGAGAAAAAATTCACATTTTCCGTTCTTCATGTTTTTTTTAAATTTATCTTTTCACTTATTTGAGTTGTTGGTATGTTGCTTTATTTTATTTTTTAATCGATGTGGCAACAGCGTTTTATAATACAAAACAGTGTTGCCAGAAGTGGAGAGAAAGCAATACATGTAGGTATTTATAGGAGTGTATTAATTATAGGACAAATATTTATTTAGGCCAAAATTTAGATATTTTTTATTATCGATTGCATTTTTTGTACTTAAATGTAAAAATAACTATACTCAAAATATATTTTTGCCAATAAACCGTTTCAAAACTAGTTTTCGCTTGAAATTAAATAGACTTTATCTAATTGCAAGCACCTCATCCATTAAACAATGATTTAATAATTAAAGATATTACTTACAACTATCTAACTTAAATCTTAATAAACTCCATGAGTGGAGAAACCCCAAATACAGCTGTATGATAATTTGTATTATAAGATAATTTCTGAAAAACTGTAGAAAAGTATGCATTAATTTCGAATGCTTCAATAAAATAATAACTGTCGTTGTATTCGGTACGGAAAACCGGATTATTTTAAATATACTGGCAACACTGATACAATTTTTGAAGGCAAATAAAATCAAACCTAGAAACATGGAAAAAATCATTGTACGGATGTAAAATGTTTTTAAAAGAATAAACAAGATTTTTAAATCCACGTATGGATTGGGCCTTAAAATCAGTTTCAAAAAAATTTTTGTTAAAAAACAACTGTCATATTTTTTTTTACTCACCTACTTATTACTTGGTTAAATAATTACTTTCAAATAATGATATAAATACTGTACTCATTATATTGTTCATTACTTGCAAGTTGTTTTGTAACTACTACTAATAATGGTATATTTAAGTAAAATTCATTACACTGTAATTTAGGAAAAAAGTACTAAGCATTACCAAAATTCTTACAGCATTTACTGTGATGCAGCAGTGCCAGCTCTACCACTCTAATCTTTTGGGTATCTCACTCAACTCTACCACTTTCCGAAAAAAAATCTACCAGTGTTTTAGTTTTTCAATAATAATGCTAAAGCATAGTTACCCGAGTTTTTATCTAATCGAAGCTAGAAGTTCAACTGAAATATCTTTTTAGCAATTCATGTAAACAAAGCTGCGTTGATTACTCTATTTAAAACTGTTACATGCCCAAATATTTCCTTTACTAAGCCAGTTTGTGAGAAAACTGCTCGTTCTTCCAAATTCATACATAGTTTCAATCATGAAACAATTATACAAGGTACTTGCACGACTAGAACAAAATTGCAACACCAAGAAACACACGCATTTTGTTGGTAGAAACAAACAGAATTTAGTCAAAAACAGATGTCTTTTGTTGTTAAAAATAACAATTACAGGGTAACTAAAGTACAATTGCAGATGCGGCATTCATGAATGATTATAGTCATTCAGTGTTGCCAATATGTGTGTAGTATAAAGAGTGTGTAATTTCTACTCACATGTGTAGGCCTATAATTAGATTCATGTATAATCTGTGTGTAATTCTACTTTGACTTCTATTTTTGTTTAATTTTGTTTTAATTTTAACCTACACAAAGAATGTGTAGTGTAATTTTCTTCAATGTGTAATTGTAGACACAGCCACATGCAAATTCATTGGCAACACTGTAATCATTTTATTCACACACATACACTTACATTTTTGCGGCTTGTAAACAAAGTTTGACAACTTTCTGCATTGTATACATTAACAGGCTGGGCTTGTGCAAGTACCTTGTATAATTGTATCATGGTTTTTAATGTTGAAAGTTAATTTTTTAAAATTAATTTTTGTAGAAATTTACTAATATTCTGCAAGGAGTGCTACACATTAAACGATGTATTACCATGCACACCTACCGAGGAGCATTACAAATTATATAATGAAAATATTTACTCCGTTAAGGCAATTATTATGACTCGATAATAAAGACATTTAAATTTTAAGAAAAAAATTTTTGTATTATTATATGTTTGTATTATGTTGTTTTTGTTTTGAGTTACACTTTATTTAAATAAAATTTAGGTGTAATATGTAAAGTAGAAAACGTGGCAACTTCAAATTGCTAAACTTCACGATAAAAGCTACAGGTTGGGTGAACTTTGCCTTTATCGCTCACTTTTGGTTAAAGTGAAGTTGTAATAATGAAAAAGTGTTAATACATCCAATAAAATCCTACATTTATCTAACGACAGGTTATAATAATAGCCCTAAACATGAGAATTGTAAAAATTTATGCTGCATACATATGTACATATGTATACATATGTTTGTGTGTTTCTTCGGCACACACAAAATATTTCAATTTAATAACGACGCCATAATTGAATTCTGAAATTTTTTAGTTGTTTTTATACTCTAGAACGAGAACCCAGTAAAAAAAAGACACTCCAAAGAAGTCATCAAAATGTAGAGTTTGCACTCCGGAAGTAGTGCAAATTCCATTTTTGGAGTTCCACAATAAAATTTTCATCTAGGAAAAATGGTAAAAAGTTACCCATTTTTACATTTTGTTTCCTTTGATACGAATTTAAACGCTAAACAGTGTTTTAATGTAAATTTTTGCAAATAAGTTTTAAATTTTAGACCAAAATTAGTTCACAAATTTCTTTTAAAAAAATCAGTTTTTTTTAATTATGGTGACTATTTTCTAAATCTATCGGAGGAAGTTGCAAGGTTTTGTATCAATGAAATAAGCTTCTACTTGCTTTTCGGCTATTTATCGGCAATTTGATAATATAGATTTTTTGGAAACGATGAAAATGTAGTTCTTCCAGAATGACTGCCAATTTTGTAGTGCAAATTTGGATAACTTACTCGTGTAATGATTTTTACATAGAGTTGTCATTGTAATTGATGTTAAATAAATCTGGGTTATTGTATGCTCATTTTTTTCTTTTCCTAAATTTTTTCTTAACTTATTCAGGCTTATCATAAATAAAATTTCATATGGAAATTTTCGAACGTGTGAACAATTGGTATCAAAAAACTTCATACCATCGCGAAATATTTTGACAATTTATGAAGAAAATTTAAAAGATGGAAATATGTAAGTTTTAATTTAATTAGAATTAAGGATACGAAATTAAAATCCATGTGAACGAAAAATTTGATTCAGAAATTTTCACATGTGGAATTCATGATAAGGCTAAATATATTTTTTATAAATAAAAATCTAATACTTCGTGACAATGAGTTAAATTTTCTAAAAAAAATCAATACCTATCGTAAGTATTGGCGAAAACTACACATGGTCTCCAATTTTGAATAAGTGAAAGTGAACTCCTCAGTTAATTGTCTGGATGTTGGTAATAATAATCAATTCGTGAAAATAAAAATACGCACTAATTGATACCTTGGAAGTAGAGAAAAAGTGGTTCCTGAATAATTACTTCCAATTTTTTTGCTGGGGTTAATTAACGGTAAAAATTCTTTAAAATTTTTAAAATAAGATTTGTTTTTTTTTTTGGCATTACTGCTGAAATGTGAAGAGTTTATTTCGTTGATCGATAGTGATTGCAACACCGTGGTTAACATGTTACTGCATTCTGAAAATACTTAATTTTCTCGCGAGCATACATGACCACATGCGAAAAGTCAATCAAGATGGTAGGTAGTCTTCTTTTAGTTTTAATATTGAAATTATAATGAAATAAACCAATTGCTGCTGCAGGTCAATTTGTACATAAATTACAAGTCTCAAATAACACTCAATTGTTAAAAAAAAAATCTGATAATGAATTGGTGTTGCGCTCTAAAAGGCTGAACAGAAAATATCGTTATTTGTGAAGTATTCTGTCCTATTCAGTTGTCAATTACTAAATACATACATATGTAACAAAGTAACTGCTAAGCTTTGGACGCATGTACATATGTATGTATGTATGTCTAAAGAAGCTACGTCCAAGCCATATGCACAATGAGCAAACTTTTATAAAGAGCTTTTTGTGCTTTCACATCTATGAGAGCACAACGGCCAATCAGATCTCGGCTACAATAATGCTTCCTGTTGACTTTGCAAAGAAGCAAGAACAAATTGTAAGAGCAATTTAACTCAAATGCAAATGCCAGAGCATGTGTGCTTGAACGTTTGAAGTTTCTGAGTGGTAGCGATACTAGCTTGTGACTCCAGTGGTTGTGGTTTCGATTACCGCCGTAGACGTTGGGTGTTTTTCCACAGACCAGTTTCTCGGGTTGATTTTGTTTCAAGAAATAAAAAAATATTAGACACAATTATTTCTTTAGCCAACCCGTAAGCTAATAAAATTGACTGACTGATTTAAATACTTAAAGGTACAAATTCTCCAACTTCAAAAATTAACAGAAATAAGAACAGCCCCTTATTCTGAACTCGATAAAACTAAATCTCTATCGCTAAAAATCCATAAAATCGAATTTCTACAATGTCGATTTTCGTTTACGAATGTAATTTTCAAACTTGTATTTCTAAATAAGGCAATGGCTTAACAGTTTAATCCGACGAAATTTTAGTGTTTTATATCATCGCGAAAATTTTTGCGAGACAATTACTTTAGTGATTATTAATATATTACTCGTACATTTTATGATTTTACATTAAATTGTTATTCTAAAACATAATCTTTATCTTTATAAATACTTATGCTTATACTTATATACATCTACCAGCGGCTCCGCTAGCATTGATCTGATATTTTGGAAACTATACTTAAAATTCATGAATGTAAACAATCAAAGAAGAAACGTAAGTTGCCCTAACCAGACAAAAAGTGTGTTTTTCGGAAAAAAACCGAACTAAATATAAAAACCAGTTTCGAACCATAATGTAATGTAGCTTTCCAAGTAGCAAACGAACACATTTTTGGGCTGGTTAGGGCAATTTTCGTTTCGGTTTTGATTGCTTAAACAGTTTTAAAACTGCTTTTTATTCTGTTTTTTTCATTTTTATCGCATTTTGTCGGTTTTTATCGTTTTTTTTAACATTATCAGTGAGTAGCAAATAAAAAAAATTCATAAATTTTAAATATAGTCTCCAAAATATCCGATCAACTCGAGCGGAACCGCGGGTAAAACTTAGTAATTAAATAAAACAACAAAATATACAATGTAACTTACTTTCTTCAATTTCAAAAATGAGCGGCAACGAAAAAAAGTTTCCTTTCATGTTGTTGTGAAATTTTTATTGAGTTAAAAAAATTTTGAAAGCAAACCACTTCCTTCCAATGATACGTCAATGTGAAATGTCAATGTTTTTTTAGATAAATTTAAAGTGGTTTGGTTCAGTAGTTAGTTTAAAGTCTATTGATGATTTCCACAGAGGAATGAAATGCATACAGACGTTGCTTAAACAAAACAAAAATAAGCAAAAATGTCTGATACATTACAGACTAAATGTCATATATGTGAATATAATTCTGTACTTTTTATTGTCATTTCTAGATAACATAAGAAATTAACTTTTTAAAGAGTTTATTATTGTGATGGAAATATATTTGTTCTTGAATGCCTATATGTTATCATACATTACTTTTAGCAAAGTAAATGTTGATGGTAAAAATCCATCTATAAACAGCTAGTGCGACGCCTAAAAACCTAATTATGCAAAAAACATAATTACAATAGAAATGGGATTCTCACAATACTGTTATTACTAGGGAAAGGATTTTCATGTAAATACATGTTTTCTGTCGTTGGACGTAGTTCAAAGTAAAGAAAATATCTTTGCGAATCAACAAATTTGCGACGAAATGGCATCGATTTGTTAGTGCATATTTTTGCATATTTTAAAATAAATACATATTTTTGCATATTTCATTATAAATGTATATTTTTAATACATTTTTTAATTTTTCATGCTATAAAACAAATTTTGGTGTTTTTTGATTAGTTGCAAAGAATTTTAGAAAACAATTTCAACTGGAATGGAAACTCCTCATTTGAAAACTTCAATACAAAAAAAATATACAAAAGCATGGGATAAAAAAAGCCCTTTTAAACCGAAAAATATTTGTGTATTTTTTTGGCGCTCTTTATCGGTTCCGTATTAATTTCATGTGGATAGAAAGTGTTTTTAAAAGCTCCTTTGCGTGTTGCAGCCTTTAAAGAAAAATATTCAGGGATACGAATTCCCCCACAGCCTATAGCAATTAGATGGGGAGCGTGGTTGAAGGCTGTCGAATACCATATTTCTATTAACAAAGTTAAGGAAATGTTAAAGTAAATAACTTAAGCACTGAATTGATATTTGTACACACAGAGTTATGGCTTTCTTGTTGAATGTTAATTTTTACAATAAAAATATTTTTTCAGAAAAAATAGTCAAAGACTTACCTTTGACAATTTACAAAAACACTTATTCATTTACGTAAATAAAAGTTCTTAACTTTATTTTTTTCCATATGATTTGACAAAATGTTTGTGAAGAAAGCAATGAAGCTGATTTTTTCAAGTTTGAACAAAGTGTTAATAAATGCATATTTTATTAGTTTTTAATACATATTACTATATTTTTAATGTATATTTTATGTACATAAAAAGCGATTTTAAGTGCATGAAAATCCTTTCCCTAGTTATTACTAATAATAATATTATGCAACAGTGAAAAATCCACACGGTCTTGACAGTATAGATTCAATAGTACTACTAAAGATTAGTAAAACCTTATACTCAGTTCGGCGATTTTGGTGACAAACTTTTTGATGGACCTCCAAAGATTTCGAAAATCAGTGCACCCTCAAAAAATGGGCGGCCTTTTTGAAATCATTAAGTTGGTAATCTAGAAGGGAAAAGCTTCCACCAAAAATGCTTAATTCCAAAACCGATTACCATTTTTGAAATATTTTTTTGAGATCTTATTTAATTCAAGTTTGTGAGTGCATTTGTGAATATATGCTAGTGTGAACAAAATTATTTCAAATATGTGGATTATTTTGCAGAAGTTTGAGGCCACTTTGACTACACGAGTGATGGATTTAAAATGACAAAAGTGTTTGTAAGAAAAGTCACTTGAATGCTTCAGAAAATCTCTTGTTTGAACAATTCCATAAATGTGCCATTTTATGTATTAAGAGCTTTCAGATTTTGACCCCTTTATTTGTTTCCATTTTTGTGTGTTCGTTTGGAACATTTAGAGAAGTGGTCAACATTTATTTTGTTTAAAACGAAGAAAAGTACAATAGAGGAATAAAATAATAAACAAAATCTAAAAAGCATCCATTACTCACGTAAATATGTCTGCTAAATAAACAAGTCCTAACAATAAATGCAAAGAAAAACTACATTAAGAACGCTCACAAATACACACTCATCCACACGCAAACACACATACATACAAGTAAATATAAACCAATAATAATACCGATGTCGCTTAAACAATATCCGAAGCATTTTCGCACGTTCAGATGGACAACAAAAGGAATATACTCGTATTGTTGGTGGCAAATTATATTCCATGATGAGCACATAAAAAACAACTACTTTTAGGTATATGAAGTCTTTAACATTTTAAAGTTAAGTTTTTTTTTATATTTTGATAGAACTTCGCAAAAAATTGCGCCCTGAAGCTGAAGAGATTTATTCCGAATTTTTGATTCTTGAAAGGCTTAAGGCCCTATATATTCGCTTATAGGGCGTTTAAACTTGCACAGAATTTAGGGAATTTTCACTAAAATCTTTTACACCATTTGTTTCCGACATTTATCAAGATTTTTTATCCAAAACAAAGCTTAGGCCCGATTCATATGAGGATTTAAAAATCTTGCTTTATTTTGAATTATCTTTAAAAGTTGCTTCCAAAAACATTTGACGTTCGTGCCATGATTTTTTCCATGTTTCTAGGTTTGATTTTTTCCTTTAAAATTGTATCAGTGCTGCTAGTAGATCTTTAACAAAATCCGTTTTTCCCTACTTGTTAAAAACTTTTCCACTACGAAAATCTTTGTAAGTTTTAGTAATTTTAATTTAAAGGAACATAAACTAGAAACATTTAATATTTTATTGGAGCTATTGGGGTTTCTTCACTCCTGGACTTTATTAAGATTTAAGTTAGATAGCTGTAAGTAATTTCCTTAATTAACAAACAACGATGCCTATTTTCTATTTGCTGAGGTGCTTGCCATTAGATAAATGTCTAGGTAATTTTGAGCGACAAGAAATTTTTAAACGGCCTATGAGCAAAAATATGTTCTTCCATACCGTTCGCCAACAAAAACCAAAAATCGTGTTTCAAAAAACATTGAAAAAACGCACTATTAACCATTTCTAAAAATGCCAATCAAACTACTAAAACGTCGGTATTTATCAAGTTACAAGTATTAAAGGTGAGTAGACTAGTAAAAATAGGTGATGTGTGCATTAAAGTGGTTCGCCTTCCATACGAAAGCAAATGTGCCAGTCACCCTCACGTCACATTCTGGTCATGACTTTCGTTCAAAAATATTTAGCAATAGGGTTAGTACGAATCGAGTTCTTAAAAGTCGTGCCTCGAATTTGACGTGGTAGTAAAAAACTAGTAAAGACGGAAATATAGCCCTTACGGAGTCATGAACACTGGTATATAAAATGTTATGATCGGACTAAAAATGGCGATACATTGAACAAAATATCGTAGGCGTGACAAAAAAATAAGAAATATATTTTTGGAATTGTTTTTAAATTATCTATAATCGTAGGGGGTGATTGGCACAACTCTTTTTTTCGACCCACTCTAGTGTGCATGTACAGAATAGGGCTGCAACGAATATCAGTTTAGCGAATGCGAATAATACATTTTAATTTCTGCGAATACAAATATTTACAATACGTTCAAAAATCATAGGAAATCATATTAAAATAAGTATAGAAAATAATTAAAAATAAATTTAAAAAAGTGTTAGGCAATCAACCCAGTCGTACTTTGGCCCTAAAGCCCGGTACTCTGTTGAACATTTCATGTGAAAGACTGTCAAAAACGCATTTAAAAAATTGGCATGAATTATTCATGAAAACTTATTGCAGAAGTAGTACCATCTGTTCATCTTGGAAAAACATATGAAATATATCTTCAAGATTTTAAGTTTTTATGAGATATAATATGAGTGGCACTTGATTCGCATGGAAACAAATAATATTTTTTTACCTGCGTAAGAAATTGTAGCAAAGTTTCAAGGACTAACATTGTTTACATGTCAAATTCTCTTCTGTACGAAGTAATAAATAGGTTAGGTTAGGTTAGCAGGCTGCTGGTAAGAAGATTTGGCTATACCAGCCACTATACCTTATATAAAGGCTCAAGTTTTTGAGCTCAATTTCCGATAACTCAGATAGGCTATCGAAGGATATTCTGCCAAAGAGGTGCAGCCGTAGATCCTCCAGAGCGGAACAATCACACAGGAGCTGCAGGACATTTTCCTCCTCTTCCTCGTCATTGAAACTATAGCAGTAGTCATTATAAGGGAGACCCATACGTTTAGCATGGGTTCCGAAAGGACAGTGACCAGTCATCGTGGCCACGAGTTTTCTCAAGTGCTTCCTATTGAAGTTCATGAGGTTTTCCGTACTATGAGAGTTAAGGCAAGGCCAAGGGGTTCTCGCTATTGCACAGGTTGGCTCTTTGCGCCATCTATCTTGGGCTATCTCAAGAAAGGTAACATCGAAGCGTCTCCAGCAGGATGAGAGTGGGATACCACAGAAATTATCAATATTGTAAGTGTGGTTCCCCTCTTTGCCAGTTCATCCGCAACTATGTTACCTGAGATAGTCCCATGTCCCCGCACCCAACTTTGTAGAATATTTGAGTGCAGTGCAATTCCATCGAGGGCTTTGCGACATTCTTGGACGAGAATAGATGTGGTGTACACACCTATGAGAGACCTAATAGCAGTTTTGCTGTCAGTTATGATATGGATATCTCTGTTCGAGATTCGATTAACCAGTGAATCGCTCTTTTAATGGCAGATAACTCTGCCTGTAATATACTACATTCGTCCGGGAGTCTAAAGGACATTTCAATTCCATATTCTGGAATATAAACGCCCCCACCAACCCTCCCCCTTTTTTTGAACCGTCCGTGAAAATCTGTACGGCTCCGTTCAATGGGGAAAAACTTTCTATCAATGAAATTTGAAAATCCCTATTGAAGTAGGGTTTCGGAGTACAGTAGTCGATAATATAAATGGTGCTCAACATTTTTAAAATTTGAACAGAGTACAAGGCTTAAGTGGAAAATATTTTCGCATAAATCCAACACTGTCTTTTCTTTTTCAAAAACTGGAAAATATTTTCAAACACCGCTGGATTTTGGTTTCATATTGATATTTATGCCAATTTATTTTTAGAAGAGCTCCGCTAAAATTTTTTAGATTTTTTTAGAATGGTTACAAGTAAGTGTGCGTGTGTACCTTTTTCGTGCTGGCCTAAAATCATTTTCGTGTTTTTGACGTTTGTTAACCCTAAACTATTTTCGTTAAAGTATTCGCTTGAAATATAACTAATTAATTAATCTACATCTTCTCTTCTATGTATATATAAAATCACAGTGTGTGTTTGTTCCTAACGCATGATCTCTGGAACTATAAGAGCTGTGGGGCCGAAATTTTCAACACAGGTTCGGGTTAATACCGGGTAGGTTTTCGTTTTGTTTTTGACCCAACAAGTGACCATTGTGTGGAGTAATTTTTAGTTAAAAAACAAAGCATTTGCAGGGCTCAGCTAGTAATAAATATAATTAAAAATTAATAATTAGTAAAGAACAAACGACAATGGCAAGACTGTTGTAAATTTCAAAATGGTAAAATTGAACTTTCATTACAAAAAAAGCTTTCACCAGATTGTAATATGACGAATCAAAACAATTCACATATTCCATTTACAGTAAAATCTGAAATCTACATCAACTGACACCACACACAGTTCCTCCGTTCATTACTTTTACTCGACCGTTTTTTTTTTTTTATATATTATAATCATTAAATTGCAAACAAAACAAAAGCTGAACGATTTATTTAGCTATCATTGCTTTTGTGGTCAGAATAATCATATACATAATAATAAAAGGTATATAATTCTGACATTAAAAGCGATAGATGCATAAGTCGACTCAAGAGAAAATGGAGTTATATATGCTACAAAATTCTACGAATGAAGCTTCATATTTACGTAAAATGTCCACGTCTCTAACGAAGTTTATTATACAGATACATATTTTGTATCTTTATAATAAACTTCGTTATTACAAACAAAACAATATTGGACTGATTCTTAAAAGAAGTCCAATAAAATTTATAACAAGCGTCAAATTATATTAAAAACTACACTTTCATAAAATCTTGGCTATATTTCTTAATAGTGTAATCTTTACTTTGCGAAAAAATATTTCAGTTTGCCCATTTCGATTCGTTCGTAAAAACGTTTACAAGTTATTTTTACGCTACAAAATGATTCGTAGATAGAAGAAATTGTATTTGTTTATTTTACGAAATACTTTTTTGTCTCTAAATAACAAAATTTTGCATTTTTACAATTCTTTTTTTGTAAATTTAGGAAAAACAATTATTTTGTTACAAAAAATTTGTGAATCATAAAAAGGAATTTTGAGTTAAATATGAAATTTCGTATAAACCTAAAATAAATTGTGGTTAAAAAATAAAAATCTGCAAAAAAAAACATTTTTTGGTTCATTTGAAAAAGAATTTTGCAGAATAATCTGTAATTCTTGGAATTGAAGGTTGTAATACTTATGAAAAAAAAATCATTCCTCATACATTACATACAGACATATTTTGCGCTGAAACTCAAGAATAAAACTGGCGATTAAAACAAAAACTAATTTTTTATAACAATAATGTTTAATACAATAATAAAAAATGGGGCAAGAAAATATAAAGCAAACCAACAGGGGGCAAATTACGGCATTCGATACGAATCGCAATTTAAAAATACTTAAATAGAGTTTATATGGAAATATGCCATAATTTGCCACCAGTATCTCTAAATTTGTTAAGAGACTTCTTGTTTTTATATTAAAAAATTGTTTGCTTAAATTTTGATATTTAAGCTTAATAAAATTAAAAAGAGCTCAAAAAATTAGAAAACTTACACAACAACAGTTTTTATTCTTATATTTAAAAATTTTCTTCGTAAAATTCACGAAACTTGTGAAATAAGAAATTTCTTATTTCTATATACATATAAGAAATTTTTAGTGGATTTAAGAATAGTTTTGTAATGTAAAGAAAATGGTAACAAAACAAAACTTGTTTATTTTACGAAATTTCCAATTTTATAATGTGTTTTATTTTATTCCAAATTCAATCAAATAAACGAAAAACATGATACTAAAGGGTGATTTTTTTTAGCAACATTCTTTTTTAGCAACATTATTTTTGGCAACACTGTTTTGGCAACTCAGCTGTTTTCGTGTATCATGTTACGTTTAAAAATGTTCAGTTTGGTGTATAATTTAACCATGAATCGACTTACAAATGAACAACGTTTGCAGATTATTAAATTTTATTATCAAAATTCAAAGGTCTCTAAGTTTTATGTGTTTTTTTAATAAAATCCGAAAACTTTTAAAAAAATCACTCAATATATACAAAAATAATTATACGCAATAATTTTTGTAAATATTTTCGTAAAAAAAGAAAAATAAACAAGTGAAGTAGTGACTATTACAGTGGCTCCCGACTGTAAAATAGCTATGTTGCGCACTACTGGACTTGTTTGTTTTCTTCTTCAGGTGGTCGGGCTTTTAGATTTTTTTAAATTTATTTATTATTTTAAACTCTTATGAAAAAAACATATACATATATTATATCGTCGGTTGGTTATTGGTTTGCTGCAGCCATAATGTATTTTGAATAAACTGTGCCGCAAACCAATAACCAACCGACGATATAATATATATGGTTTTTCATATATATATATATTTTCATAATCCTCTTTTAATTTTCTTTATTTTGATACCATACTCGATGGGTTTGCTTAATTTTTTTCTTAACCTAACTTTTTTTATCAAGAAATTTTAAAACAAATTTATTATTCGTAATTTAAATTAAACATATAACTTATGTACACGCAAAGAAAAGATATGGTTGTACATTGGTTGAGAAAACAATATTATGTTCTCCGAAACAAATGTGTGGTCATTGAAAACAAGTTATTGTTATTTTAAGCATTAATTGCGTTACCATAAGCAATGTAACGTTTGAATTTAATAATTACATTATTATATTCATAAAAAGTGTGATATGGTTAGAAGTTAACACTATAGTTTTGTTAAAAATTTATAACCACAACATAATTTGTATTATTATGTAAAAATAATATGATGTAAATAACAATATAATGTTATCCAAAACCATACTATATTTAGTTAAAAAAAAATCTTTTTCAGAGATATCTTCTGTCAGTTCAGTGTTTCGTTTGTAAACTATCGGTATTGCACGCGTAGTGTTAAATAAATGAAGTAGAAACAAGAGGATAGATAAATAAATATATATATATACATAGATTTCTTTACACATGCGTGTCTGCATTTCGTGTATACGCAGATATTTGTGTAAGTACACGTGCACATATATACATTTTATTTCAACAATATTATTTTATATTTATTTCGGCTTTGACGCACAGCTGTTTTAGCAAAAGATCTGCCAATATGTGGTAAAAAAAATATTATTATTATATAGGATAATACTGTGGTCGTATTTAACTATATTATTATAATATTATAATATCGTATGGTTAGTTAGTCTTAATTATATTTTAGTCACATCTAATAATAGTATTGTCATATTTAACCAAAATGTGATAACTGTGGACAATACTAAGATTAGGTCTAACAAAGTTAGTTGTTATTGTAGATAATATTATTATTAACTCAGATAATATTATTACTAAAACTTTTTTTCTATTGACAATAATATGATTTGACTGCTACCATATAATTCATTCATAATATGTTGCTGTTTGATTATGGTTACCTCAACCATATTTTTTCTTTGCGTGTACATTTTTGTAATCGGCCTTTAACTTCCTTAATTTTGATACCGCACTCGACAAACAAAATTTAAGAAAAAAAAATATTTAAGATTAATCAGGGTTCCCAAGGCGAATATAAAGATACCCTAACTGTCGAAATCCAGGCAGCCATATGGAATATACGAGATAATAAAGACATATACATATGTACATACATAAGAACGGCGCGAAAACATAACCTTTTGTAGCAGTCGGGTAAAACGGAAATAAACAGATAAACAGTATAAAAATATATTTGATTTTGGGGACGAATTATTCTAGCGTTTGGGATTTAAAAAATACAGAGTGCCTGTATCCAAGGGGTGAATATTGAGCTTACCATCCCTTTATTACATACATTAAATAACTGACACATTCTCATATTAATGTGTCCTTAGCAAAACAATAATCCTTGTTAAATACATCTATCTACTACGTTCAAAAGAACTTCTTTGTTGTAGTGTGGGTAATGTTTAAGAATGACAATGTACAACATCCTTCAACAGAATTTGATTCTTAATGAATCAAGAGAATTTTAGTAGTGCCAACGGTGGTGTTACTCGCATCAACGGGTTAAGAACTTTGGGAACAAGAGCACCTTTTCTTGCTGTGGACCAGTAACAAGCACTTAATTTTTTACATTTCACACTAGTTCACACAATAAAAGAGCAAATACGATGGAATTTTTTGTTCAAAATTATAAAAATTTCTTTTAGTTTATTTCGATGCATTTTCTTTCTATAGAAATATCTGTACACTAAGCTATGCAATAAAATTTTGCGCAGTGCATGAATGGTTGTTGGTCGTAAGCTGTAATACAAGTTGGACAAATAAAATGATATAAATGGAAGGGTTGAATAAAAATAAGTTGACAAGTATTACCCAAAATAATTATCTCTAGAATACGTTTGATGTTTTAATAGCAAGGGTACTTAATTTATACCAAGGGCGCAAAGCCTAACATCAGATTAATACTGGCACACATATGTCACAAATAAATATTTTTGTACATATTTGTTTGATTAATTTTATTAATACGAGTAACTCTTTACAAAAGCAATTATCTGAATAACTTTATCTGAGTCAATTCTCAGTTACATAAAATACTAGGCTCAGTATGAAAGAACAATAACTTTAGTCCACCAATTCTGTTAAATCATGGATTTAAGACTAATGCCAAAACAAACAAACACTGATGTTCAATACAGTAAACTAATTATTCGCGATCAAGAGGAAATAGCGCTGTGAATGCTCGCGCACAATATTTTTGTAATGTCATGAAAATTCCGCTTACGAAAATAAATTGAGATCAAATTGTATAAGATTAGTTCATAACCTAAACAAAGAAATATTTTCTGCCAAAAAGCCTGAGTCTTTATTTTAGTGACGTAACTTCACTTTTCAAAAATTTACAGTTGAAGCTAAAAACGGTTTGAAATGCAAACTACTTGATATATTGACACAAACAATTTTTAAATCTGGATTAACCTTACACTAAAGCGTAACTGGGAGGGGAATGCAGAGATTCATGCTTTGAGAATAGTACCTATTTACATTATGCATGAGAATTTTTTTTTATTACCAATAGGGGAACTGGAGAAGCAAATAAATGAAATAAGTTGCCAAAACTGCTTCAGAGATTCATGCTTCGCTATTTTTTATATACCACTCTCTTCTATATCGTTGGAATAAGCAAATAGAAAAAGTCTCGTGAAACAAACTGCATGAAAAAATGCATAATGTAAACTTGGTGTACCAAGTTTGTTCAAAACGTATCGCGAATTTTGAATTTTCTCGGGTTACGTATATTCGAATTTTGATTTTTTGTGGCGTTATGTTGGTACTCATGTCTCTCACTTATGCTGACAATTTCGGCCATTTTGAATGTTCAGTTAATTGTTGGCAGCTGCTTTGCGTGCACGTGTTTTGGCTCGTCTTCGATTTTTAACTTGGTTCGTGCGTTAGCTTCCATTGAGATGATTGAGCTATGGTTTCCATGTCATAACCATAAACCCACGATTCTTCATCAGTTATGACCCTCTGGAGCAAATTTAGGTCGTCGTGGGCAGAGTCTAACAGCTCATTAGCAATGTTCATACGATGCTGTTTTTGGTCGAAATTGAGCAATTTTGGTACGAATTTCGCGGCGACCCGTCTCATGACCAAATCATTGATAAAAATCGAATGGCACGAGTCAATCGATATGTCTAGGTCTTTAGCAACTTCTCTAATGTTATTCGACGATTGGCCAATAACATTTTCTTCACTTCATCAATTTTTTCGTCTGTTGTTGAAGTGCTCGGGCGTCCGGCACGCTCTTCGTCGTTCATATCTTCTCGGCCTTCTGAGAACATTTTGTACTACCGATAAACGTTGTTTCGGTCCAAGGTAGCTTCTCCGTATGCCACAGTCAACATTCGAAATTCATCCGCGCACTTAATTTCGTTTTTCACACAAAATTTTATAAAAGTTCATTGTTCTATTTTTTTTAATAGGTAAAAATCGAAGACGAACCAAAACACGTGCAAGCAAAGCAGCTGCCAACAATTAACTGAACATTCAAAATGGCCGAAATTGTCGGCATAAGTGAGTGACATGAGTACCAACATAACGTCACAAAAAAAATCAAAATTCGAATATACGTAACCCGCGAAAATTCAATATTCGCGATACTTTTTGAGCACACCTCGTATATGCAGAGAAAGTCATTTCGGGAACACGTCCTAATGTACGATCTTTAAAAACAAGTCCAAAATATTAATGAAACATATAAGTCATTAAAAAATATAACGAATTTTTGTACAAAATCATAATTTGGAGAGGATACTAAAATATTATTTATTTCTTATTAGAAAAATGCAAAAACATTTTATCCCATAGTCCACAAGTCATTTCAGTGAACGTATCGATAATCAAAAAAAAAAACGTGTCAAACGTCAATAGAGGAAGAAAACAATAACAAAGCCGGCTGTCAATGTATTTATCGTCAAATAAATTATATTTTAGTGGTAAGTACCTTTCAATTCATTATTTGTAGAGTGTACATCAATAGTCGGTCATTCCGTGAACGCGTTTATTTAATTTAATTATTGATGAAATTCTTTTTACGACACGAGATAATAAAGCAACCCCAAATATTTTACTATTGACAAAGTCAGGTCGCATTTAAAATGGCCGTTGTATAATCAAAGCGTACATTTATTTGAAATCGTCATTTCGTGGACGGCCAGTTTTCGCGAACTTTAAACAACATTGGACCTTGCTATTACGCTGCTGTTAGCAATTTATTGCGAATTTTCGCCATTTTCACGTTTTTACCGAATTTTTATCATTCCTTAGAGTTTTAGAAATTTTTAATAAAAATTATGGATTGTTTAAAATTACTGCTATTTTTGCTAAAGGTGTAATTTTTCCAAAGTTTTTGGCTTTCCTAATTTGGTCTTAATTAGAGACTTGAGGTTGATCATTTCCGGAAAAAGTGATATATTTCAATAAAATGCGCATAAATTGAGTTAAAAAAAAAAGTTTATTATATTACGGAACTTGCATTCTCTTCATGTAACGTTAATTCGATTATAAGAGTTTCGAATATTTTGAAATTTCGTAAATTATATGCACGATAATAGCAACTTCTTTAATTTTTCGGAGTAATTTACTGGTAAAAGCTTTTGCATGTATTGTTTTTATTATTGTTTATATAATATAGAGCAGGGACCATAACGGTTACAATTTTTATTTTAAAAATTACTTTTTAATCATTATTTCTTGATTTTTATTTATTCCTCAGAGAATAAAAATTAAAAAATAACTGCTATTTTGTGAGGAATAAATAAAAGTCACAAAATAACTTTTATTTTGTGAGGAATAAATAAAAATCAAGAAATAACTCTTATTTCCTGAGGAATAAATAAAAATCAAGAAAAACTATTATTTTCTGAGGAATAAATAAAAATAAAAAAATAATAGACAAAGTTGAGTTTTTTAATAAAAATCAAAAAAAAAAAATTAAAATCATTGCATCTATAGGTAGTCCATGTAACGTGGAGTATCTTGGTATTTTCCTTGTGCACGTAGCAGTTGTCTATTAAGAGTGTTTTGTTTAGTTTAAATTTGGAAAATAATCGTTATTTGCGATCCCTGATGTAGAGACATACAGAATAAACCCACGTTATTAGACAATGCTTAAGTTATGCACTATGCTTTGTTTTTATTCATTTTATCAATCACAGAAAAACGTTCCCGAATTGATGGTTTTCTGAAAGGTATTCACTAAAATTTTTTGACTTAAAATCAATCTTGAAACTTACAACCTTGGTGATTTTGAGTCATAAAAAGACAATATTTGTCGATATATTTCTCGATGCTTAATTTCGTTCTAATTGAAGTTTGACTTTGCAAGTATGGGATGGCTAGTCTGTGGGTTCCATTTAATATCTTGCTTTTCTATAACATCTGCTGGTTTTCAAAAAATGTGACTTATCTACGACCATTTGTGCTAGCGGATTTCCTGTTGGATTGGTGGTTGGTATTTGTTCATAAAAATTGGTATGGCTTGTAAATCTCATGTTGTTACGTTCCACGTCTCGCATCCATAAAACAAGGGAGGTTTTATATTGGGTTCGATTCCCGCCACAGACCCTGGGTGGTTTCTGCAGACAAGCTAATAGCTTCAAGGGTTGTGTTTGTTAAAAAAAAAAATTCCAAATAAGAATTAATTGTCGAAAAACTTGTCGAGCTTTATATATTCGGCTGCATCACCAGTTTTATCAGCCATGCTTCCTAAATAGCAGTAGCACTCTACATTACCAAGTATGTGAGTTTATTTATTGATTTAAGCAGTTTCCAACCGTATTGAATTCTATAAAATTGTCTATTAGTTATGTATAGGGAAAAGATTTTCATATATATACTCGTACATGTATTCTGTCGTTGGTCTTAGTTCAACGGAAATAAAATATCTTTGCGAATCAACAAATTTGCGACAAAATGGCATCGATTTGTAAGTTCATATTTTTGCATATTATAAAATATATACATATTTTTACATAGTTCATTATAAATGTACATTTTTAATAAATTTTGAAATGTTTCATGCTATAAAACAAATTTTTGGAGTTTTTGAATAGTTGCAAAGTATTTTTGCAATTCTTACGACTCACAGAGGAGTATTTGGCCTGAAAAGCTGGCCAAAATTATTAAACGTGTTTTTTGAATTAAAAGTTTTAGTTTTTAGATACTTTTAGGTGAAGTATGATATAAAAAGTCTAGTGGCAGATTTTGAAAAAATTACACTGCGCAACAAAATTATACTGCGCAACAAAAAAGTTTTTTGTCTACCCTAGAAGTAAAAGTATATGGACTATATGGATGCTATATGACTATATGATGCCCTTAATTCAAATCTGTTTTCCGTTTTTCTCTAGTACGTAAGGATTTTCTTTTAAAGGCGTGGCATATTTCATCCCCTAAATCGTTGGATTGCCTAATATATTTAGTCACAACTTGAAAATGGGTTCTCCGATTTTAATAGGAGGAGGATCAGGGATGCTCCGGAAAATTCTGCTTAAGCTATACACATTTTTTCTATCTACATTTTACTATTTCGGAGTTATTAAAAATTTAATGGCAAAAAATTTTTTTTTGCAAAATTCGTAAAATTTTTTGTTTCAAAATGCAATAAAAAAAATAAAAGAAACAAAAAGTTCAAATTTTTAAAATTTTTTAAAAGCCACATTCCTAAGGAATAAAAGACGATATAAATCGTGGAACTCAATAAAACAAATGTTGATTTTAAAGGTTTAAACTCATTCTTGACAGACTGTATGTACATATATCGATTTACGGTCTAATTCAAAACAATTTTTGAAAAGTGTAAGGCTCTTATAAAACAGAAATTTTTTTTTTATGAAAAAAGGCTTTATTATATTTATTTTATATTACTTAATACTTAATATACGGAAAAGTTAAACTAATTAAACTATATTTATTTTTTGTAATCTTATTTTTATGATTAATGCTTTTAAAAATTATTCTTATTAGGTAAGTACATTTATTTTTTTTAACAAATAATGTTTTATAGAGCAGGTATATAAAAATTTCTTTTATGGGGATGTGTGGGACATTCTCTTATAACTATTATCGATAATAAAGAATTTTTAAAATTTATAATTATAGGCAGGTATTCACATTGTGAAGTGTTAAAAGTGATGTAAATAACAGTTGAAATCACTAATTCAAAATACATAAAAGTTTATGACGATATAAATGTATAAGAAAAAGTGTCTGATGAGAAAAAATAGAAGAAATGTTAAAATTTAAAAAAAATCGTCAAAAATAATGGCGCAAATTGGCGCACACTTTTTTTTCTAAAATTAGAGATTCCAAATTTTATTGTGGTATTAAACATAATTCGTAGAGATGCTAACCTCACTTTTAAAAACCTTTTCTTTTTTAAAAAAAAAAAGTGTATAATTTTTTTTAGCTTTTGAACGAATTGTTACAACATGAATTTTCAACATATTTTTAATTTTTTAAGTAGCTTTTGATCAAACCTTTTAGCGAAAAAAAATCATTGTTAAACCTTTATTCGTTTAGCCGCAAAAAATATATCACATAAACATCTAGAAACCGAAAAAAATTTAAATCTCATATAATTTTCTTCACTTTCCTGACTTTAACAGGGTTTCAGAGCTACAAATCGCAACTAAAAGTCTTCAAAGTTTACAAAAAAAATTTAAAATATTGCTGTCTATCGAGCTGCGTACTTAGTTCTTAATATTTCTTTAAATTCAGTTTTGCCTTTTTGGCCAGCTTTTTGGGTGACTGTGTAAGAACAAAAAAGAGGAAGTCGAAAACAATTTCAATTCATTTGAAAAATTCAATACAAAAAAATACAATAGCATGGGATAAAAGCCCTTTTAAGCCCAAAGATGTTTGTGTAATTTTTTTGAGCGCTCTTTACCGGTTCCGTATTAATTTCATGTAGATAGAAAGTGTTTTTCAAAACTCCAGGGATACGAATTCCCCCACAGCCTATAGTAACTAGATGGGGAGTGTGGTTGAACGCTGTCGAATACTATATTTATATTAACAAAGTTAAAGAAATTTTAAATAAAAAATAAACTTCAGCACTGAATTGATATGTGTGCACCCAGAGAATGGCTTGCGTGTTGACTCTATAGCCCAATTAGATGGTTTTGATTCTTTAACAGCTCAAGTTGAATTATGTAATTGAAGATGCGGTAAAAAAATTGGGCTCTGAAAGACAATAAGTGAAGAAATTAAAAATAAGTTAGATAAAGTTATACAAACAAATTATGGACTTACAAAATTCAACAAATTGCATCAATATTTATAGTTCAAACAGATAAAATTTAGAAACTGACGGCCTTATGTATAAGAAAAAACTGACATGAAACAAGCAACAGCAAAAAACATTATTTAAAAACAAGCTTTGACAAACTGGATTATAATGAGAGTATCATCAACTAAACAGTATTTTAATGATATTAAAATTATCAACAATAAAATTATCCGCCATCATCAGATCAGCTCTATGTCATAATAATCCCAGCAAAAATTACTGCTTCCCAGAAGCGTTTTTGTAAGGGAGACTATGTTACAGAGTCACTTGCTGTTGCGCATGAATAAGGCATGTTTTTTTGCTCGAGATGAGCCAGCTAGAAGCAATACATTCAGTTTCAAAAATGCTATGAATTTTTCGCCTTACTGAAGTGCTTCACAAAAGTTACGAATTTGAAAAATTTTCTGTGATGATTTTCTACTTTGTTAGAGAAGCCGCCTTACGTTACGATAAATTTACACATGAAAGTACTTTCTTGAAATTTCTTGTCCGTTTTCATAGGAAAGTGAAAGTTCATTTTAAAAATGTCGGCAAACCTAAAGTTGCAAGAAATTGATTTGTTTAATACTTAATTAGTGTTACCCAGAACATCACCTACACAAATTAATTGGGCAATAAATTGCGAATAAGTATTATTGTTAATATTTTAATAATATTATTGTTTTAGAAAGCCATGAATTGTCTTCTTCATGTATATTTGAAGATACGATATTATAGTTCTTTGAATATTTATACAAGATAAGCATAATTTATAATAACTATTTGCAATAATCCTGTATATTTCTATAAACTTTTAAAGTGGGTAACACTGTTAAGCTACGGTCACACTTGTCAAACATTTGCGTAACCACTAAATGCTAATGGAAAACCTTTCAATTCAAACAAAAGTTTGTCAAGTTAAAGAGTAGCCAATATTGTTGGATTCTATGACATGGTGCATTAGTTGTGTTCGAAACTGTTTAATATGATAAACAAGTGTCTGGATCAAAACTTTTTTCATTAGTGTTTGTTGGTTACGCTTTTTTGGGCAAATGTTTGACAAGTGTGACAGTACCTTTAACCTTTTTTTAATTTTATTTTCTGAAAACGTCAAAAATTTTCTTTCTTGAAAATATCGCTGAAAGCTGAGTAGAAACTAAAAACAATATGATTAGTGCTTCCAAAC
Organism: Nowickia ferox; assembly: GCA_936439885.1. NCBI lineage: Eukaryota > Metazoa > Arthropoda > Insecta > Diptera > Tachinidae > Nowickia > Nowickia ferox. The sequence continues at coordinate 61,556,079 of OW387026.1, forward strand.
CAGATTTTTTTTGCTGGGATATTGCACTGACATCCGATTTATACATGCATACAAAATTTCAAGTCAATCGGAAACCGGGATGTGGATCAAATTTAATTTGCTAGATTTGATTACAAACAGACAACGGGACAGGTGAAACTAAACAGAAGCTTGTAATAAAATCCTTTTGATGTCTCAAAAATTGTGGGAAGGAATAATTTTGCAATTTGGATTTTTGAAAAATATAAGAAAATTTTATATATTTTGTGAAAAAAATATTCTTAATTTTTTTGTAATATGTATTTTAAAGAATTATTAAGTATTTTCTAAAAACTTCAACTCTTTCTAAAAGAAAAGGTATTAAGAAAGACTGTGAAATAAATTTTAGAGATTTTTGATGGTGCACCCTACATTCAGCAAAGTTTTTGGTCTTTTATTATGTATAAGCTTGTTGGTAGTAATTTATAAGAAAGTCTTGACATCCTACATATAAATATAGGCAGGAGGAGAGATTTTCTAAAAATTATCAAACTTTTTTTCCAATAAAACAAGTTTTATAAAATTATATATTAGGAATCATTTTAATTTGATTCAATAGTATACATTTAGCTTTACAAACTGAAAAAAATTATTTTCATACCTTCAATACTTTTCGAAACGTTTAAAATCTAATTTTCACTGTCACAGATATAAGAACTCACACTTACTCAACTAAATTGAAACAAAATTTATGCAAAAAGGGAATAATGTGTATCAAATTCATACTTGAAGTTATTTCCTTGTGTATGATAATCAAATATTTGCATTTAATTTTCGAAACCAATGAAATGAACAGCCATTCAATCGACAATATGAAAAGTTTAAAAGTTAATAAATCCGATGAACTAAAGTCAATAAGAGACAAAAAGATAAAATACTAGTATAATAAAAGAAAAAAAATAATATGGCTGTTGATGCTGTTGCAAGAAGATGAAATAACATTTGAAAATTAAAACAAAACATTTGAAAAGCAACACAAGCAAAACAATCTACAGAAACAGAATAATAACTACGACCTTAACAGCAAGAACAAAATAGAGAAGAAAAACAAAGATCGAAATGACGAGGGGTAGCACTTGCTACGAATCATGATTTTCCACAAGTATGATGAAATGAAGACAAAATACATATGGGTGACTAAGAGAAGGAATGTATAAAAAAATTTGGGAAGAACTTATTAAAATTTTATGTTTGCAAAGGAAACAAATAATCGAACCAAAGCGGCATACAACACGCACGCACACAAATCGTACTACTTTATATTCTTGCAGTAACAAACTGCACCTAAAATAACAAAACAAAAGTGGAATGGAAAAACGTCTGTGTTTTGATATGTAAACATTTCGAAAGGTGTTAATGAAAAATAAACTAAATTTTATAAACAGTCACATAAGCAACCAACAACGAAATTAGAACACGGAAGAAAAACCATTCGCTAACAACCCCTTTCTTCACGCAATCACCCCTAGGCTTAAATATTAATTTGCTTACAAACGGAAATTACTCGCAGACACATACATAAATATATTAGACTATAGTTCAAGAAAAATAAAACAAATTTTTAAAAATATTTTACAAAATACTGGCTAGAACCAAAGCAGAATTATATAAAAGAATTTTCTCATCCATTTTTGAGAATTACCACGATATAGTTCACTAACATCAAGATTTGCTTTTAAAGTAAAAAAAAGAATATAAAATACTTCCTACCCATCTCTAACACACAAAATCAAAATTTTAGCACGAAAACTTGATGTATGCGAACCTAGATCTGGACTCAAAAACACTTACGGATCTACAAGAGCGCTGGTAAGCATACACATAATAAATTATTATCAGTTCTTTTTCTATATTCTTGGCAACATTTGCGAAAAACATCTGCAAGCAATGAATACTTGCATCGAAAATTTTTTTACACATTTCGTGATATCATCAATTTACTCCCCTACAAATCAGTCGGACCTTGCTGCTACGAATCTGACAACTACTATGCAAAACATTCGTTCTGGGATACACGTCTTATTACACCTAGAGGTCGAGCGTTCTTCAACACTACTGACATGCGAAGAATTCCGGATTTTATAGATTTTGGCGTGATGAATAATATCTATAGGGATTTAATTCACGTTGAAGCTTCTCTAAATCTCTCGCCCGATCACTCTCCCACGATCGTTACAATCTGTAGCCCACTGAGAAGTGATTTACCTAACTCATATGTGAAGATGATCAATCGTGTTAACTGGCTGGGATTCGAAAAATATCACAGTAGTAATTGCAAAGAAAACATTAAGCTAAGAACATCCGATGATATTGAATCTAACATTGCCATCGATAACGAAAAGATTACACAGGCTGCAAAATATGTATTACCTACTATCCGCAGACTGAGCTTAATAAAATTTATTCTACGGATATTGAACGTCTCGTATGTGAAAAAAGAAGATCTAGAAAGGAGTGGCAACAGCACAGATCACCACAACATAAGTTCAGACTTAAACAGTGCAGAAAACTACTTCAAGAGTTGCAGGCATCTGAAAAAACTACATCTCTTAAAAACTATCTGGAAGGTATTGATGTCACACCAGCATTTAATTACTCTTTGTGGAACGCTGCTAGAACGCTGAAAACACCCGTTGAGTTTAAACCATCTCACGCACTTCGACCGGAGGTTGGGCAAGAAGCGGTACCGAAAAGGTAACATATTTGCTGAGCATTTAAAATCTGTATTTACTTCTAACACATGTACTGGTGTTGTTGATTTGTCGACCCTTAAAGTTTAAGATGCGTGATGTACAAAAACTAATTGCTGAAGTCAATCCAAAGAAAGTTCCGGTTATTCATGGAATTAGAATCCTGCTATGTACACCACTGAAAGTTTGTCAAGGTTAAAATGATTCCAAGGCCAGGCAAAGATCTTATCAAGGGTGCGTCATATACTATCAACAATGTCAAAGCTTTTCGAAAAGCTGCTTATAATTTTGGCAACGGGTGGTTTTAGAATTCAGCATAGCATAATTGAACAAACGCATAAATTGGTTCAAATTATAATAAGAACATTTGAATAAAATAAGTGTTCTGCTCTCTTTAAAAATGTTTCTCAGGCATTTGATAAAGCTTTTCGAAACTTATATTCTTATCCGAAAATTCACTGTTATAGAAGACGACTTCATGAGTGTGCCCGAATCTATCTCTTGCGGTGTGCCACAGGGGAGTATACTGGGGCCAGTTTTGTATTTGATTTATACTTGTGATATGCCTGTGAGCAGCAACATCCACACATCTACATTTGCCGATGATACAGCCTGCCTTAGTATGCACCAGTGATGGGAATTCGAAATATTCTTTTCGTGCCAAATCTCTTTCTAAATAGTGCCAACATCACTTGTATAGTGCCAAACTACTTATTATATAATTTAAATGTTGGCAGTTAGATAGTATGTCTAATATAAGGAACATACATACGTATGTATGCACGTACGTAAAGACTATAATAACTTTTAAGCTAAGTTAAATATCAATATATCCCACTGTTCAAGGACTCTATTAACAACAGATTGGTGAGACAATCACTGTTTGTGGGGAATACTTAAGAATTAAATGAAGTTCTTAGTTGAAATATTTCCCAAAATTTTTAAAAATCATCTTTTCAACACGAGCTGTTGCAAACAAAAAAAAAGCATTTATTCCTTTTAAGAAGTTGTCAATGTCTCTTGGCAAACATTAATTGTACACAGTTACTTTTCGCCATCATAACCGAACAGTTGTCAGCCCCAAATTCAAGATTTAATAACGTAAAAATATAAAAAGATTACTTCTCATTGCAATAAGAAATTTTTCCATATTAATGGACAAAAAGTGCCAGAAAAAAAGCGACATTGCTACAGTGCCAGCCTTCATCCAATAGTGCCAAAAATGGCACAATTGTGCCACATTTCCCATTACTGGTATACACGAAAACTCTTACGAGGCATCCCGATATCTTCAGCCTCTTATTACCCAGCTGGAACTATGGTTAAGCTTAACGAACAGAAGCGTGGTAACGTAACGTAACGTAACGTTTACCCTACCAAGAGATACTTGTTCGCCCATTAGAATTAACAATCAAGTTGTTCCTCATCATTCACATGTGAAATATCTTGGTATATAACTTGATCGACGGCTTACATGGAAACACCACATTGACTCTAAGCTAACACAAATGAAGCTTAAATTAACTCAGGTACATTGGCTGATTGGTAGAAATTCAACACTCAGTCTATATTGTAAACTTTTAATATACAAGTAGCTTGTGAAACCTATATAGTGCTACGGAATTCAGCTACTGGGCACTGCTTCAGCTTTCAATGTAGAGAGAATCCAACGAAGGCAAAACAAGATTTTAAGACTAATAACATCGGCTCCATCGTACATCGAAAATTCAAATTTACATCGTGATCTAAATATATTAAACTTCTGGAAAATACTTTGCTTAGCACGACTCTTATGTATTATTGTTAATTACTATCACTAAGTTTCTATCCGACACTGGTCGGGCATAATAATTATATCTGTGGCAATAAATAGTAATGGCTTAAGTCGAAATTTCTTGTTTTGAGATATTAAGGGTTTTGTCTAAAATAAATTTTGTTTGGTTTTATTATAAAATTTTTACCCACCGAAAAAAAAACAGATGCACATTTATTTATTACAAAACTGTTGATTTTATAAAAAAAATGTTTTATTAGTTAATATTCGTTGTTATGAACAAAATCCATTTAGCGAAAAATAAAAACTAAAGCGAACTTCAGCTACTATATTGTAAGGCAAAATAATTTTTATTGGTAGTAAGTCGAGATAAGTGCTTTAGGTTAAATTGAAATATGCGGAAAACCTGAGATAAGATAACTTTTTAAAAGCTTAGTTAAATATAACGTTTTCTTTTTATGAGGAATAATTTGAATGGGCTGTTGAACTCAAGTGTATAAAAGTTTTAATGACCAAACATTTTAATATTGATGTAGGTACCTTAAAAAAATAAAGTTGAGTTAAGATGTTATGGCTTATGCGTTATTTTCCAAGAAGACCTAAGTTAAAATATAAATGCGTATAGTTTTATTAATAATAACATTTTATAATTGAAATTTAGCTGCGTGATAGATCTTGAAGAAGAAAATAAGAATATGTAATAAAATGAAAAAGCAGTTATGTCAACTTAAGTCATTATTATTTATTGCCACAGATATTTAGATTTAAGATTTGAATACTTATTGTTAGTTCATTTTTGATAATAAATTGGCTGTGTATTTAAAAAACTTCTATTAATTCTCTGGCAAAAAGGAAAAAGTGCTTACGTCGAGATAAGTTGATTTTGAGTTAATGGTACCTCCGTAATCTGCAGGTTTGAAAGTACTCCTGAGCGAAATTTTAATTAATTTGGAAGATTTTTCAAGAAGTAATAGCAAAATTACTTGCATCTTGTCTTTATTAGACTTCTCATCTCATTTGGAATAATAGCTTAACTTAGGTTATACTTTCGTATATTTCAACTTAAATGTATTACTTACAGTGTGTAGAACGGTGTTTGCTTAAAAAAAAATAAAGTTTAACAGAGAATTTCTTCATTTAACTGATAAAGAAACAAATTTCTGAAAATCGACTTGAACGCTTAAAAGTGCTTTCCTGCAAAACAGTAAAATATGACTTAAGCACTTTTTCCTTATTGCCACAGAATTTCGATGTATATGAACCATATGAGAACTCTAGCGTTAATTTTTTCCGCCATTTCATGCCAACATGAATTTTTAAGAAATCGAGGACTCAAACCTTGAAATCATTGAAAGTGTCACTGCTAAAGAATGACTTTAACTTATTATCCGTTCTTTGCAAGTGCAAAATGAACAAACATTGAGTTCACTATCGAATTTTGGGCAGAAGTAAAATATGATAAAGATTCAGTTGATGTAACCCAGTTTCAGGCATCAGCAAAAATTTAATTTATCACATTTTGTCTTTAAGAACTCTGCAGCAACTAAAAATTAGTTGTTGCCGTTATGGCAACAGAAATTAAAGCTGCTAGTTGCCATCCGCAATACCATTTTGGCAACTGGCAACGCAACTAAAGTCCGGTTTTGATTTATAATCGAGTTTGAGTTGAGTTAATAAATACTACATTTTCTGTGCTTAGTTAAAAGCTAATAAAGTTTTTAATGGAATCATCACTTTCTTAATAGAATATTTTTACTATTTTCTGCGCGCTCATCATTTTAACTTGAAGCAATAAAACACAATTGAAAGAGCAACACTTCTCCTGCCAACAGGTCAGTTGCTAGTTGACTCCTATAAAACAACCTGAGCCGTTGGTTTGTGTTTCACAGTCATTGATAGCAGACTACCGCGTGATTTGAAAATAAAATGGGAAAAACTCACTCAGACCAAGGCTAAGCTTGATAAATAGTATGGGGACTTTTTAGCATTGGTGAAGATGGGTGCCGCGTTTGCGACCACAAACGCAGACCCATGTGGAGCCAAATTCGATTTTGAAAAAAGTATTTTTAAACGAACAAATTGAACAACTCATGGAAGATGATTATCAAAATGAAGAACTATTAAGAACTGAAACTAAGAACCAATAAAGAAAAAAGAATTCTGGGTACAAAGTATGGATCAATAAAGGCCAAAACGTTTAGAGAAACATTTAGTAGGAAACATTTTCTCACGAATCAAACAATTCCCTTTCTTCTTCAAAGACTGAAAAATATTTCCAAGCACCAATGGATTTTGGTGTAATTTTGATACTTACATATGTCAACTTAATTATAGAAGAGTTTTCTAAAAGGTTAATGCTTTGTTTAGAATGCATACGTGTAAGTATATGTGTGTATCTTTTTCATGCTGGCTGATTGAAAAAATTCAATTACAATCAGGAAAAGTAACTGTAAAAATATTTTAATTACAAACTACATACATCTAATTATAAGCAATTCTTTCTTTGTTGTTTGCTCTTTGTCTGTTTGTTTCCATATACGAGTTATTAGTCTATTGCTGGTATTTAATGTGAGATAATAATACAACATAAAAGAAAAAAAATTTAAATTTCAAAAAAAGATATACAACACAATTACAATAGTCAAATTTATTTTTTATTTAAATATGAACTTAAAACTATTCATTATTTGTTACTTAATTTTTTTTTAAAATATATGAAAGAACGGATAAACAGAAAATGAATAGTGATACTTACAAATGTGTTTGCCAAAGGTAAATCAATAATTGTATACACAATATTTCTCATATCCATTTCATTAAAAATTTGCGTTAAATAGCTGATGTTAATAACAATCTCTACCCCAGTAGATAGACTTGGGTGCTGATGACGTGCGTTGCTGCACAGAAAAATATCGGTATTTCCCCCAGCTTATAGTCTAATTTAATTTTTCTTCTCTTCTTTAGAAACTCACATTAATTAATAAAAAAATATTTCATTCAATAAGAATTGAAATTACTGAACTTAAGCCCGACTAAGAAATTATTTCTGATTAAAATTTACTATAGTTCAACTAAACATTTAAAATTGTTTCACTTAAATATATGAATTTTATCGTATGGTATTGCAGTTGAAAATGTTTATTTCGACAAAACTCATCTGCAAAAATATAATATGATTCTGGGATACAAATTTGAATAATTCACAAAATAAGTACGATATTTGGAACTTTTTTTTCTTAAATTTTTGGACCTAAGGAACCTTAAGATAGTTCACACCACATGGCCACGTAGAGCCATGTCAGTTTAATTTTTTTTCTTCAATTTGTTGAGTAGTGCAATAAAAGCAAAGTGCTGCTTGAGACACGGCTAAAAATTATGCCACCGAATCAGATTTTTTGAGTTTTTTTAATCAAATGCTTAATGCTTGCCGCGATGTAAATTCGAGAAAACAATTTTTTTCCTGTATACTATATACATAAGTATCCGCCTAATGTACTCGTACAATGTAATTAATAGAAATGCCAGCCGTTCACGAGAACCATGCATGGCAGGCGTGAGAAAGGTGTTATAATGAAATTTTCTGTGAGCTGGAGTGAAATGGTTGCATATTGAGACAATTGAGATGACAATTTTTAAAAAATTATTTAATTATGCAAATAGGATTGTTGTTATAATTTGTGAAGTTTATTAACATTGTCAAAATGTGTGGTTGAAATCTTCTGATAATTTGTTAAAGCAACAATGAAATGTACGAGGTTTGTTCAAAACGTATCGCGAATTTTGAATTTTTGGCGGGTTAAGTGAGTCTCCCACATATGCCGACAATTTCGGCCATTTTGAAAATTCATAATTCGCGATACAAATCTCGTATATAGACATGCCTTAACCACCAGCAGATAAATTTTAATTGAAGTTTATTAACTGTAATTTTATATTTTTGTAAGAAAAAAAGTATTTATTAACTACATTTTCTCTAATTGCTTTATTAATGAATGATTTTTTCAATTACTTACAATTGTAATTGTTTTTTTGGATTGCAATAACATGTAATTGTAATTGGTTATTTTTAATAACAATTATATGTTAATTAGAACTCTCGGAAATTCGAATTCTTTGGAAATTATATTCAACGTTTTTAATACATTTCATGCTCTGAAATAAAAACCGCCTAATCTAATTTGAGGGCGTTTTTATTTTTTGATTGTTTTTAACATTGAAAAATCATCTCTATAGCTTTTATTGGGTTTCTACTTCCTTTAAACTGTGATGAATTTTAATGAAATGGTATGTTTCGTGTTCCTTTTATACAAATTATAGTAAAAAAAAGCTATGCCGAAGTGTATTTTCTAAACAAAGATGCACTTTTTTAGGTTGGCTTTTATTAAAAAAACCTTTGGAAATTAGAACTACCGGGGAAAAACTGGTTCTAATTAACGAGCATCTACTGTATTTTAAATATGATTACTTTTTTATTTTAAATAACAACAACATATTATTGTAATTGAAAATTCTCAAGTACAATTACAAGTTTTGTAATCGATGTGTAATCAATTACGAAGTGTAAGCACTACTGCTCAAGTCTGCTATTTACTCATATGCAATATAGGCAATCTGACCTGTTTTCTAGAAATTTTTGGTATTTGCTACAAATAGGAAGACATCCACTGTGACAAATCATAGTGTAATTTGTTTTTGAGTAAACAAAGTAATGGATGATGGGATTTTACACCAAGACTAATATGCATAACACTAAAATTCCAGAAATGCGAAAAAAGTTTTAGAATATGAAAAAGTTTCAATTATTAAACTACAAAAGGACCAGTGTGATGTATGCGTAGGATATTCTGAAGTGAACATTTACGAAAAAAAAGTTTCAAATTACTCTTATTAAGAAAGGTTTATCGAAAATCGTGGCATAAATCATGTACTCGTATGTTGTTTCGTATTATGGGAGCACGTAAAATACGTTCAAGCCTTAATTCCAAATCCGACTACAAATGGCGACCCACCAAATAAAGCAAATTTGAGTACAAGTACTTCTAATATTCATCGATGGATCGAGAAGGAATACGTATTTAAAATACAATACAGGGTGTTTTTTTTAAATAACTTCACAACCTATAGGCAAAACAAAAAATTTATTTGGGAAAATTTCCTTTATTGATAAAAATTTAACAACAGCAAGCATCTCAGTTGCAAAAGAAATTACCAATTACAGATTTTTAGTACATGTTTTATATAATTTTTTATTACATACGAATATTTCACTGAGGCTGAACAATGGAACTTCTTCCGTGAAAACCATTCTTTATATTGAATTCTCTATTGAGTTCGTTTGTAAAATTTTATTAAATCTGCCCTTTGGCTGTTCAATACAATTTAGAAATATTATTTTAATTTACAGGGATTATTAATACGATTTTATGTTTTGACCAGGTGTAATATTTCAAAACAATATTCAAAATCTGATTCATTGTCATCGCCAAACAAAAATACAAACTCGATAGAAGAACCCTTGTCAATTTTGACGATCGTGTTGTTATTTTTGTCTTTTTCTGCTTTTTTTCAAATACAAAATAAAATTATTTCAATGTTTAATTGTTTGGTCGATTTTAATCTGCAGACAGCTCATTGTCATTATATTATTTTCGTATTTGTGGAACATATTGTTTTGTACTCTGTCAACTTTAATTCAATTTTAAGGATTCAAATTTACAAAAAAAAAAAAAAACTTAACAACTCTTGAAGGGCAAATCACGGAAACTGTCTGCACTTACTACTCGTATGCAAAAATTTAAAAATTTATTTAGGGTTGTTTTCAGAGCCAACGTATGTGTCTGGATATGTTACATTTTGTTGCATGTCACGGGTTTTTTATGAATCGAAATGTATAAGATTTCATTGTTTTGACATAAAAGACATGTGCGCTCGTGCGCATGCGTACAACACTTGAAATTCAATGGTGCAACTTATGTATGTAGATGTCGACGAGTGCTACACTTACCCATTCATTCAAAAGCCAATTTTGATCAACTTCCATGTCGGAATTGTTGAAAATCTTAAAATAGTATTAAAAAATTATTTTAATGAAGTGCCAATGTTATTGTTCGTACTTATTGTTGCCCTTTTTCCATTCGGCTGCTCACTATGTATTTGAATAATATATTCATGCTACTTGCGACTTTTTTCCTATAAAAGTTTATAGTAAAGGAAAAAAGTATTTTAAACAAAAAACTTAAAAAACCTAGTTCCAACTCCTGCAAAAATCCAGGTGATGCTGTAGCTGAAGCAACTGAATAGCAAACAAAAACATTCAAAATTTTTGGAAGAATCTTCTTCTAAAAACAATTTGAAAATAATATTAAAATAAATGATTTTTGCAACTTTTCTTTAACCTTTAATTATTGTGTAACAACTATTTTATTAAGCTTGAATATAAATAAATATTGTTAATTTATTTATAAAAAGATCTCAAGCTTAATAAAATAATTGTTACATTATAATATGAATACTTTTCCTGCTATAAGTATATTATTGTCATGGGCGATTTCAACAACGATTTATTCGCTCCATCTAAATTTAAAAACATTCGTTGGCTTTGCAGCCGATTTGGTGTTTCTTGCTTGCATAATTCATTGCCTACGTACGATTATTTTAGTTTATTTTTTTCGCATCAGTCATAGCATAATAGTTCGTAACTCTGCGGAATTTCAGGTTCTATTTATCGCGCATTACTCTCTAATATGTACGAGTATGTACCTCTAACTGGCTTTGGGAAGCACTTGCCAATAAAAATTCGCAATAAAAAGTTTTTGATAGGATCCTTGACCTTATTTTAAAATTTTGGGTTTTGTGCGAATTTTAATTACAGGAACGTTTAGTGGCTCTTAAATATTGGTAACAAAGCAAATCACAACACAAATTAATTCTCACTTAAAGCAAATAAATCTAAAACCTTTATTTATATTTTCTTCAAGTGTGGACAACAAATTTATTGGAGCATTTTAATGTTTTACGCCATTTTAATTTAGAGAAAAAAGATCGACACGTTTTGTTGTTGTATTCTGAATTAAATTTGCTAAAGAAATAAGATGATTTTACATGTTGGAGCAAATGGCATTTTACACAAAAATAAATTTTTTACGAGCTTTAGGTAAACTAAGCAAAGCATCCCCATTTGGCAAAATTATTATTGCAGTCATTAAGACGCTAAAAAGGCAGCACTAAAATGCCATCACCATTTTTGCAGAGAACAGACAGCCAGCCAACATTATTTTCCTTCAACTAAGTTTATATTATCAAAGTTAAAAATAAAATCATTATGACCCGAATAAAAAAAGGACAAAAAAGGTATAACAAAACCCAGAGAATATAGCGAAAAGTATCATTAACTATCATCAGGTGTTCAAGTGAAATTGCAGCAGTAGAAACGATGATGATGATGCTACTGATGGTGACATTTAAAATACGAGTAATAAACAGTTTGATGTGTTAAAGCAGTAGAATGACTGCTTATTGCTGAATTTATTTACTCCTGGTCTAACTTTCTTAGATGACGCTTTATGACCATAAAGTTGCTATTGCTGTTTAGAAGACCATTGAGTTTACAACATCAGTTTAAATTACTACAAATTTGTAGCAAAAAATGGTTAAGAGACTTTAAACGCCGAAACTAATAATGCTTGTTTTTTTAAGGGTAGAGCATAAAATTATATAATAGTAAAAATCCGTATTTTTTGTTAATTATACAACTGAAAGTTTATTTTTAGGTGATACTTAATCATCAGGGACTAAAATAATTTAAGCAAATGGAAAGCCCAACTAATATCACAGTTGGCAAAATAGCTAAATAATCAACTCCTTGCTTTCCGACCAAGTAACCCGGCCTTCGTGGAATTAGCAGCTTGCAAAGCCCAACTTAACCTAAGTTTTTTTAATTGTTTAATTAAATACAAAAATTTTTTGAGGCAGTCTGTATATCTATACCTATAAAATCGTAGTGTGTGTTTGTTCGAAGAGCTGAAATTTTCAACACCGGTTCTGGTCAATATCCGGTAGGCTTTCGTTTTGTTTTTGATTCAACAAGTGACCACCGTGTGGAGTAATTTGTAGTTAAAAAGATAATTAAGAGTAACACGTTTGCCAGGCTCAACTACTTTATATACTCGTATAAAAATTTAAAAACACCGATTGATTCTTTCAGTCATGCAAATCTGCGGTATCTGTTTTATTCAAGACCCAAACTACAAGCTCTAGTTCAAATACTTGTGTATTATACAATGTAAAAACAACTTTTTCAAGATTATTTTCACTCGTTTATGATAAAAAAAATATCATTAACTATTTTCTCAATTTGAACTTTTTTCTCTTTAATTCAGCAGTTCTAACAAAACAACAACAAATAATATATCCTGTCTAATATCCGCAACCTGTGGCGGACAACAACTTAATCTTATTTCAAAAACGACAAGCTCATAATATATTATTCAATTGAATCGCCAAAGATCTATCACACATACATATGAAGTCTTTAGGGAAATGTCATGAAAAAAAAAAAATAATAAATAAAAACTTCTAATTCAAGTCACATAATTGCTCACTTTGTGTTTTATTTTGAAGTGCAAAGGATATAAAGTGTATGATAAACTTTTACCGGAACCAACTGGATTGATATGGGAACGAAAGCACAGCATGGTAAAACAAAAAATGTTAAACCACAATGTCTAAAGATATGTAATTATATACATATGTGAATTAGGGCGCGACTATATTCAGAATAATTTCTAAATAAAACAGGCTTACTAGAATTTAAATAGAATCCAAAGTTTGAGATATAGAGTACATGCTTTAAAAACCGGTCTGCGATTAATCTTAAAAAACAACCGGTTAACCATTTTTTTTAATTACAAAAACAAAAATCAAATATTAAAGTTATAAGTTAAAATAACCGGTTTTTTGTTAAGGGGCATTCGCATACATATTACGTAAAGTCATTTTCGGAGTTGTTACCCGTAATATGCATGTGAAAAGCCCCTTATAAGAAAATTAAAAATTTTAATTTAACAAAAAAATATATTAAATTTTGACATGAGATACATATAAAAGTTATAACTTCAAAAAAATTAATAAAAATTGGCATTTATGTACCGGACGCAGCAAAATTACAAAATACTTAAGCGGAGTCGAAAGAAAAAAGGCGTGATGCCTTTTTAGTTGTTGCCATTGTTTGATATAGTCGTTAATAATAATTTTCTTCATTGAAAAAAAAAATTTACCATAATTTTTGATTGATTTTTCCAGCAGTTTTCAATTAAAGTGCAGAGAAAATATTATTTCCAAAAATTTTCAAACATACAAACATTTGAAATAAAATTTGGCTTTAGTAAATATTTTTACTGTTACAGTAAATAGATTGTTCCAATTTAGTTTTAAGCAAAAAAAAAAAAAAAAAAAAAACAGTAAAGAGTGAAAAATTCTAATACATACATACAATTATTATAAAGTAACATTTTCAACAAACTTGTTTAGAGAAGAAGTTTCTGTTCCAATATAGAAATTGCTTACTGTACAGAACAGTTATTTATTTTATTTGCTTTCTAATTTCAGTAAAAAAAATTTGTTGCGTCAGACAATTTGTTGGTTGAAAAAATCAGAGTTTTTTGCATTTGAATTTACAAATCTCTTTGTAGGCCCAGAATTGAACAAATTAATATTTGATTCAGAGACATTTGTGTTTAAATTGGAAAATAAGTTTTTTCTGTGTGTTAATTGATTCCCCTAACAGATCTCTTTGAAGATGTTAAGTCTAAATTTATAACTTCAGCTCGACGACACTTCCTCTAGAGACATGTTTAAAAATTAATTTATATCCCACTATTCTGACCCAATATGAATTGCATGGTACTGCTAGCTGTACTAAGCCAAAAGAACAAGCAGAAAAAAAATGTATTAATTGTAGAGGCAATCACACCGCTAACTACAGAGGATGCCCTGTGTATTCTTTCGTTAAACAGGCTATGGGTCAAAAACCTAAATTAGTTCCAGCTCAATCAACTAACGCTTACTCTGTCACTTTTCCTCCAATGAGCCAACCTAGTACTTCACGTGTATCGTATGCCGATGCTGTTAAAATAAATTCTATTCCCACGCAGAAAGTGTCCCCACCAAGTAATTCAACAAATGCGAACACAAGTTTTAATTTCAGTCGCCTTGAAGCCACTATTGATAATCTGGTGCAAACTATAAACAATTTCACAACAAATATGACTAATATGATGCAAGAAATGCTTCGAATGCAGAATACTCTGCTTCAAGCATTAATTAACAAGCCATGAACAAGTTAAAAATATGTTTTTGGAACGCAAACGGCATTCGCCAACACAAAAATGAGCTCGAGCACTTCCTTACGGAAAAAGATATTGATATAATGTTGGTCTCTGAGACTCATTTGACTTCGAGAAGCCTTTTCAAAATCAATGGCTACAACTTATATGATACAAAAGACCCTAGAGGAAGAGCATGCGGTGGATCGGCAATTCTAATAAAGTCAAGACTCAAGCACTATATTCTTGACAACGTTTGTGAAGAAAATCTACAAGCTACAAATATTTGCGTCGAAAATTCTTGTACAAATTTCGTTATATCATCAATTTACTCCCCTCCCAGATTTTCAATCACTGAGGATCAATACGAGGATTTCTTCAAATCTCTTGGACCTTGTTTTGTAGCAGCTGGCGACTACAATGCAAAATATACGTTCTGGGGTTCGCGTCTTATTACACCTAGAGGTAGAGCGTTGTTCACCACAATTTCAAAAATGGGTTTGGACGTCATTTCGAGTGCGCAGCCCACTTACTGGCCTACTGACATACAAAAAATTCCGGATGTTATAGACTTTGGCGTCATGAAAAATATTTCTAGAGATTTAGTTCATGTTGAAGCTTCTCTAGATCTCTCCTCCGATCACTCTCCCACTATCGTTACAATCTAAGAAGTGATTTAACTCATCCATATGTGAAGATGATCAATCGTGTTAATTGGCTGAGATTCAAAAAATATCTTAGTAGTCATTGCACGGAAAACATAATGCTAAGAACATCCGATGGTATTGAATCTAACATTGCGAATCTTAACGAAAATATAAAGCAGGCTGTGAACATGCTACTACCTCCCACCCGCAGACTGGGTTTAATAGAATTTATTCTACGGATATTGATAGTCTCGTAAGTGAAAAAAGAAGAGCTAGAAGGGAATGGCAGCAACACAGATCACCCCAACATAAAATCAGGTTTAAAGAGTGCACTAAACGACTCCAAGAGTTGGAGTATTATCCACACAGCTGGAAGCTTGCCAAGGTCAAAATGATTCCAAAGCCGGGCAAAGATCTTACCAAGGCTGAGTCATACAGGCCAATAAGTTTACTGCCAACAATATCAAAGCTCTTCGAAAAGTTACTCATGATCAAATTGTCCCCAATTCTAACTGATAATGCGTGCATACCGGATCATCAATTTGGTTTTAGAAGTCAGCATAGCACCATTGAACAAACGCATAGATTGGTTCAATTTATAAGAAGAACACTCGAAGAAAAGAAGTATTGTTCTGCCCTCTTTATTGATGTTTCTCAAGCATTTGATAAAGTGTGGCATAGAGGCCTAATTTTAAAATTGAAGACATATCTACCAATAAACATTGTTAATCTTCTGCAAAGTTATATTCTTGCTCGAAAGTTCACTGTTGTGGAAGGAGACTTCATGAGTGCGTCCGAATCAATCTCATCCGGTGTGCCACAGGGGAGCATACTGGGCCCAGTCTTGTATTTGATTTATACTTGTGATATGCCTTTGAGCAGCAATATCCATAAATCTACATTTGCTGATGATACAGCCTGCCTTAGTATGCACGAAAACCCTCACGAGGCTTCCCGATACCTACAAGAACATATTACACAGCTGGAATTATGGTTAAACTTATGGAGAATTAAGGTAAACGAACAAAAGTGTGTTCAGGTAACATTTACTCTGCGAAAAGATACCTGTTCACCCATTCGAATCAATAATCAAGTTGTTCCTCAACATTCACATGTAAAATACCTTGGTATACACCTTGACCGACGGATAACATGGAAACACCATATTGACTCTAAGCTAACACAAATGAAACTAAAATTAACTCAGTTACATTGGCTGATTGGTAGAAATTCAACCCTGAGTCTAGATTGCAAACTTTTGATATACAAGTCGCTTTTGAAACCTATATGGTGCTACGGAATTCAGCTATGGGGCACTGCTTCAGCTTCAAATGTAGAGAAAATCCAACGAAGACAAAACAAAATTTTACGGTTAATAACATCGGCTCCATGGTACATAAGAAACTCAAATTTACATCGTGATCTAAATATGCCACAAGTGACTGAAGAAATTGCAAAATACTCAGGCAAATATTTAACTAAACTCGAGTCACACCCTAATCCGCTTGCTCGAAATATCTTGAACTTTACCGGACACATCCGCTTAAAAAAGAGGGGCACAAGGGCTCTAATACTTACCACACCAGATGAAACTGTTTGAAATTATTTTTTTATTTTTATTTTTTGCTTTACACAACTCTTATGTATTATGAATTACTATCACTAAGTTTATGTCCGACACTGGTCGGGCCTAATAATTATATTTAGATTTAAGATTTGAATACTTATTGTTAGTTCATTTTTGAAGATACAATAAATAAATATATGTATGCATAAAAAAAAAAAAAAAAATATCCCACTATTTGTCAGTTAAATTGAAATATGTATATTAATTTTAATAAAAACCAAACGAGAGTTCTATACTACATGATAACACATATTGAGTGCAGAACACAACAAGAAACATGCTTCCCACTTTGGATAATTGTAACTTGATTAAATGACTTCTTAATAAGTCGACGTATACAGTTACTGTAGATACAGATACCGGAGTCCGCGAGACACTGATCATTTATTTGGCCGAAGGCGTATGTTTAATTTTTGTTTTATGAACAGCTTCAACGTCTATATAAAACTTCTATTATGAGGTTGATTTAATTAAGATGTTGTGATATAAGATTTCCAACGATTCACAGCAGACTTCTTACGACCAAAAATATTTTAATAACAAAAACAACGCTGAGAAAAGTTTTCTAGCCGCAAGGGAAAATGTGACCAAACATGTTCAATGTTATATAGTAGTCGCTAATTTCCAAATTCATGTTAAATTCACGTAAAAAAAATCTCGTTATTAAACGGGTGCTGCTTTTAATCCGTTTTATATCGAAACCACGTAAATGAAGTACCACGTAAATCGAGGGTTACCTGTATTGTTAAACTCTAACCAAAATACTTTCGTTTATCGTAACACAATTAATGTGTATATTATTTTGAAAGAGCAATAACTAGGTTTCAAGGACCACACATTTGTTTCAGAGAACAAAATATTGTTTTCGCAATCATTCCAAAACGATATCGTTTTTTTGAGTTGCCCCCTAATAAATTTGTTTTACTCATATCTGCATACATGCATAAGTTCATATAAAATCCTGAAAATCTAACACAGAATTTCTCGATATTTTGGAAAGTTGCTATTAAGTACATCAGTAATTTTTTTAAACCAAAACGCAGCAGCCACAACAATAATCTCTTTAGAGTCACATTCTCCAAAGGAATATAAACTTTATTTGTATTGTTTGACAAACATCCTGCTGTGAATGTAATAATGTTGTACAAGTGAGTACTCCTGGTTGGATTTTCAATGCTCGTGCCAACTTAAGTTTCTATTATGGTTTTATTATTTTTTATTTAGACTCCTCTCCAACAATATTTTTACAATAACAGTGTTCGGTGTTATAATACTTCATACGTTTATGGGTGGAGGGTAGAGGAAATGTTTCTTACAACTGTTATTATTATTATTATTATTATTTGCATTATAACATTAAAGTTGTTATTGCATTTTTAATAAAGAGGGGGAACTTGTTTAGATTCCTTGAAGGAGTATTCAAACTTGTTATAATAAATATGAATATTCCTGAATAAATAAACAAACATATGTATACTCGTATGTGACACATGGATTAGTTTCATTAATTTAAGACATGCACATGGTTTTTGTAATATAAAAAAAATTTATTTAGGCTATGGTTCGCATTCTGAGAAAACCAAGTGAACATGCGATGATTTTTTATCAATTCAAAAATCGATCACGGAATATTTAATTACAGTGTGCAACAGTGAAAAATCCACAGGGTCCTCACAGTATAGGTTCGATAGTACTACCCAAGGGTAGTAAGACCCTATACTCAGTTTGGCGATTTTGGTGACAAATTTTTTTTATGGGTTTTCAACGATGATAGGCCATAATTAAATGTCCCATACACATACACAATAGAGAACGCGAAAAAGTTACTTTTTGAACGCTCAATACATATCGATACTCCAACGAGTGTGACTATTATAGCACACTCGCATCAACAAGCATGCTTACATACAGACATGCATATCTATAGCTATCAACACAAATAAGTGCGCATATCGATAGGTGCTAGTTCGATCAAACAAATGTGCTATACACTGCAGAAAATGCGAATAGTGAAAATGTAGTGATTTACTAGTGACATTGTCAGTAGCACTACTGACCAGGTGTACCCCAGCCAATGTAATCGCCTATTGACATTTAACATTAGCTTGTCATTGAAAATCCACCACTAGACTGTAGCACTACTGACTAAGTATAGGATGTTTTTTTAGAGGTATAGAACTTCGAATTGAAATAAAACACAAGAAAATCGTTTTAATGTCCATCAATTTGGCTTTATTGGAAGGATAATTTTATGCCATTAACGTTTAAATATGATTTCGGGCATGTGGCCGCCGCGGCTGGCTCGAATAAAGCCAATTCTACAGGTCCAATTTTCAACCACTTTTTCGAGCATATGGGGCCGTATGTTGGCAATAACGCCACGAATGTTGGCTTCCAAGTCCCCTAAAGTTTCTGGTTTGTTGGCGTAGACGAGCGACTTCACATATCCCCAAAGAAAATAATCCAATGGTGTCAAATCACACGATCTTGGTGGCCAATTGACCGGTTAACCGAATTAATTGCTCTGATGGACGATTATGTCGACCATAAAATGGACGGAGCTTGCGGTAAACTTCGCGAACTGAACCATTATTTTCGAAATAAATTTGCACGATTTGCAAGCGTTGTTCTTTTGTCAACCTGTTCATGATGAAATGGCAAACCAAACTAAATATTAATCACTTGACAGCTGACAAAATGGCCGCCAGTTAAAAAAGTGATGCCCACTTAAAGTTCTATACCTCAATAAAAAATACCCTATATTTTTTTTGGACCACATGGAGACATTGGCACCAAAGATTCAGTAGTACATTTTAGTGACCCTCATCTACAATTTCATAACGTTACCCTGCAGAAAACATGGTCTTAAGTGTCCCCAAGTCACCACTTTTGTCGACTATATTGGTGACATTGTCAAACGAGCGTCTACATATTAACATTATTTTTGATGCGTAGAAAACATTTTGTCAGATACACATAACTATGCTTCTTCTTAATGTTTTATTGGTTTGTTGAAAATACAAGTGGCTTCAAGCAAAATTCAAGTTTTTATGAAAATTTGTTTACGAAATCAATATAAAAGGTAAATAAAAAATGTATTAAAAAATAATTCAATAAATCAAATAAAAAGAAATTGCAAAAGACAAATAAAAAGCAATCCATTTTGTAATTATAAAAATAAAAATATTTTAAAATGAAATAATTGTGAAAATTTTTATGAGCCTGTAAAGATTTTGTGGGATCAGTTAAAAAGTCCAGTCCAGTAAGTCCAGATTCTTACGTAAGTGTTTGATTTTAATAATTCGACGGAACCTTGAATTTTTCATTTATATTTAATACAAACAGCAAACTAAATCCTTACTTGCTGAACGAATGTTCCCTTTTTTATGTATTTTTTTTTTTATTAAAACAAAAATTTTTAATAAAATATTCAGTTTTATTATTATTAGAGTTACTAAAATGTACTAGTGACTATCTCTTTCCAATGTCTCGATATGGTCCCAAAAGAAATAGTAGTACCAACGTCAGTAGTTGCTTTTCAATGACACGTAATGGGTGTTTTTTATTGAGGTATAGAACTTTAAGTTGGCATCACTTTTTTAACTGGCGGCCATTTTGTCAGCTGTCAAGTGATTAATATTTAGTTTGGTTTGCCATTTCATCATGAACAGGTTGACAAAAGAACAACGCTTGCAAATCGTGCAAATTTATTTCGAAAATAATGGTTCAGTTCGCGAAGTTTACCGCAAGCTCCGTCCATTTTATGGTCGACATAATCGTCCATCAGAGCAATTAATTCGGTTAACCATGGATCGTTTTCGCACTACGTTTACTCTATGTGATAATACGCATCCGCAGAGACGTCGAACAGTGCGCACCGAAGAAACAATTGCCGCTGTAGAGCAAAGTGTTGAAGAGGACCCAAATGAATCGATTCGCCACCGTGCACAGCAATTGGAGCTTTGTCCATCAACTTTATGGAAGATTTTGCGCAAAGATCTTGGCTTGCGACCTTACAAGATCCAGCTTGTGCAAGAATTAAAGCCGCGAGACCATGCAATGCGTCGTGATTTTGGTGTATGGGCCGAAAATGAGATTGATCTCGATGCTGATTTTCATCGCAAAATTTTGTTCAGTGATGAGGCTCATTTTTGGTTGAATGGCTACGTCAACAAGCAAAATTGCCGCATTTGGAGTGAAGAGAATCCACATGAGACCCTTGAGACGCCATTACATCCACAAAAACTGACTGTTTGGTGTGCTCTATGGGCTGGTGGAGTCATTGGGCCATACTTCTTCCGAAAAATGCTGGAGAGTCAGTTACCGTTAATGGAGACCGGTATAGAGCCATGATAACCGACTATTTTGTTCCCGAATTGGATGGCATGAATGTGGATGAGTTGTCGTTCCAACAAGACGGCGCTACATGCCACACAGCGCACGTCACAATCGATTTATTGAAGGAAACATTCGATTAGCGAATAATTTCGCGGAATGGACCTGTCAATTGGCCACCAAGATCGTGTGATTTGACACCATTGGATTATTTTCTTTGGGGATATGTGAAGTCGCTCGTCTACGCCAACAAACCAGAAACGTTAGGGGACTTGGAAGCCAACATTCGTGGCGTTATTGCCAACATACGGCCCCATATGCTCGAAAAAGTGGTTGAAAATTGGACCTGTAGAATTGGCTTTATTCGAGCCAGCCGCGGCGGCCACATCCCCGAAATCATATTTAAACGTTAATGGCATAAAATTATCCTTCCAATAAAGCCAAATTGATGGACATTAAAACGATTTTCTTGTGTTTTATTTCAATTCGAAGTTCTATACCTCTAAAAAAACACCCTGTACATGCTAAATGTTCACTATCATGAAAAAAGGCGTAAAGACGTGGCGGTTTTCTTTAGCAAATTTCTATTAAAAAAATTATATATTGGAAAAATTATACAAGCTCGTGAAAATTAAAACAATAAAAAAAGCAATAACTCGAAAATTGGCTTATAGCCTATTGAGCCTTTTTTCGATTTTATCGTAAGCGATATGTTATGGAAAATAGACTTTTTTATTGAAATTAAAATTGTATGGGCCAAAATGGCACAATTGTTGATAACTTTTAAGATACGGGCTGTAAAATTTTATCGTAAGCGGCAATTTAAGTACAAAAACATATTTGAATATTAAAAACACTTTCTGAAAAATTTAATTTTTGTCGCTTACGATTAAATCGAAAATAAGGCTCGATATTAATCGCGAAAGCTTGGAAATATTCGAATATCATTAAAAATATTTTAAAACCTCAACAAATGTAGACAAAAAAACTCAGTAGTTTTTAAAAATCAAAAACAATCTCATGTACAAAAAGTTGAGAAAATTTGCGAAAATTTTCTTAATTGAAAAAAAGGCTTAAAATTTATTAAAAAGCGCTAAAACTATAACGAATGTCAAAAACTTGGAAAAATTTGCGACGATGTTTAAAATTCGCCAAAAGTTTGGTAGTATTAAAAAGATATCAAAGTCTGATACTGATTAAAAATTTTTTAAACTGTCATAAAACAAAGAATTGGGGTTTATTGCGAAAATAAAGAACATTCCGATAAATTGCATTATTTCAAACAACCCCTAAAATAACTTACAAGTGCCAAAAGATCTAAGGAATACCAAAATGACGAAAATTCGCGCAAATTCGCTAAAAATCAAACAGACACATACTCGTAGATGAATTAAGAGTCGGTAAAATGGTAAAAAAGCTTTGGCTAAAGTCACTTTTATCGCGAAAATTAGCGACAAACTGCAATCATGCGCTAAAATGATTTAAAAGCTGCTAAAGTTGTAAGGAATGCTATTGTTAAGTCATTCTTGCACTATTTCGGGTTTTAGCTCAGATGTATTTAAAATGGAGCGTGTTTTCACACACGTGGTCAAATTACTCCCGTAAATATTTAATAGAGCTTAGGTCTAAAGACTTTATTTAAGTCTTTTTTGAATTTTGTTTTACAATGTTTGAAAAAAAGTGTTAGTACTTCAACAACTACAAACTAGTATTTCTGGCAACACTTACAAAAAAATATTAAAAAATCCGAGTTTGTTGCAGGTCAGACATGCGGGATGTAACAAAGAATGCGCATCAATACATACTCGTACAAGTATGAAATAAAATGCGCAGGTGTATACGCAAGTATGAGAATGAATGGGTATCAATGCGCACTAACATGAAAAATGTTCGATGTGTTGGAGTATACAAAATTTTTTGTATCGATTGGCTTTCTCTGATACACAAATTAATAAACATTAGAATAAATTACACAAAAATTCCAAAAGTATCACATGGTATTTGGCTTACAGAGCGATGCAAAATTTAGTCAAATCGATTGATGAAAATATCAAAGTATGCTCCGTGTAAAGAACAAAAATTTTATTGAACTTGTATCTTTTGGTTCAGCTGTGTCACATATGTATTTAATATTTAATTTGCTACATAGTATGTAGCAAATATTAAAAAAAATCCAATGTGAGACTGTATCTTTTTGGTCGGTTAACAATGAGCATATTTCGATTTTTTTTATTAAACAAAAGCTAGTAATAATTTTTGAGTGGGCCAGTCTAAGGCCGTTTGAATTTTGATCTCTTGCGAAAATTGCGATGTAGTTAAAAAAAAAAAAATAAATAAATAAATAGAGTTGTAAATAATGTTTTTAAATTATAGTTTTGTTTTCAATCAAATAAATAATCACACATGCTTTACTGACCACGAAGCCCTCCATATGTTTATCGTACATTAATTTTTATGCGAATTCATTACATATTTGTTTGAATGGCAACTCACAGTTGGACACCCTCAAACAATGGCCAATAATGGAATATAACCACAGCTATAATCATAATAGAAATATTACTAACAATCATACACAACACATCGATTCCATCACACATTGTGGTGTAAACGAGCGACGGTTGCATGTTGTGATGGGTGATTAATTTTCGTAACGGTCATTATAGAGTTTATTGTTCCATAATTTTCAATGAAACTTTACAGATTAAAAATTGTGCAATTTTAATAGCGCATGCGAGCATTGGGTGAAAATATGAGTGTGACGACTGTGTGCCAAATCAGGACTCGTGTCGATTGTTGAAAAACTTGACAGGAACATAAAATAATAATGTGGGCTTGTGTTTTGTTTAGATGAATTTATATTCTGTTTGTGGTTTCCAATTAAATTGTTATGAACCATCGAAAATTTACAGTAAGTTTTATTATTTTAAAATTTTAAGGGCATTAAAAAGTTATATCGTAATTTAGTTTAGTTTTAAAACGCGTGCCCATTACGTGCAATTGATGTGGGTCATTCAATTTTATTTATTCGATGATTATGGATTTCAATCAAAAATGTGGTTTGTGTTTGTGCAAAATACATACTTTTTTTATTTGCTGAAAGTTTATGTTAAATCCTGCAGCGTTAATTGCGAAAACTACTTTTTAAAATGGGAATTTTTTACGAATTTGACACGCCCCAATCGATGTTTTTGGAAAGTAGAACACACCTTTTTTATCAAACAGTTTTAATTAGCACAAATACAAATTATTTTCTAGGTACATCTGCTGCAATAAGTTGTATTTTATAATCTAATTTTGTTGAAAACTGAAAATTATCAGAATATCTTTATGGCCGTTGAATGCAATAAACGTTTGCAAAAATTCAATATTATCTACAATCGCACGGTTTGGCTACACAAAAAAATATGTTTTTGTAAGTTATTTTTGTTAATTTTTCAGTCAAAAGTTCACAACAAATACAACCTCTATTTTTGAAGTCGTTTAAAATAAATATTTAACAGTACGACGACCTGTTGCCTGATTCATATCCAATTGAAAAAATTAGTTCCAACACAAGCTAAAAGTAATAAAATGAAAAACCACGCATATGCGTAAAAAATAATTACCAATTCAAATTTTCAAATGAGAATTTAGTTGACTCAATTAAATTTTTAATTGTTTCAATTAATTAAAATGGAAAAACTTAATTGATATTAATTGAAAATTTAATTAATTTTTTAAATGATATAACAAAATTTTAATTGATATTACAAATTTTTTCTTACACAGGCTGGCGCAAAATTAATAACTCTATCAGAAGATGCCATAATTTTTGCAAATGGATGTAAATGTCATTTACGTTTTGACATTTGTGGAGCAAAGAGTTACAAAATATACGTCCATAAAACATGAATCGCTGTTCTCCCCAAGAACGCGGAATAACGTTTCATCGAAAACTAGCATGAGCGACAATCCTAATTTTCATCTCTGAGGAGACATGAATAGGCAGAATTATGGTCTCTAGAATATCTGCGTATAATACCGAATACACACTAGGGCATTTTGTGACATCGCAAAAGTGTGTACTAGTGGCTACGCTTGTCATTTCCAATATTTTTCGTTCTGCGGCATTGTTTTCCATATAAAAATCATAATGTTCACGGCGTTGCATACATTTTCAAAATGACAGATGCGTACTCACCATAACACTCGAAGAACCGTAGCGTATGGTATGGTTGCCATTATTTTTACGGAAAACGCAGAGCGCCAAACGACTACTGTTAACGAAGAGCGCTACACAGACCTGCTCAACGAGTTTTTTTCCCTTTGGAGCACATGTGGTTTCAACAGGATGTAGCAATAGCGCATACTATTTTTCATTTATTAAAAAAACATTCAAGAACATCGGGTGACTATTTTTGCGCCACCTTGTATTACCCTATACTCAGTGTGGCGATTTTGGTGACCAATTATTTTTTATGGGCCTCCAAAGATTTCGAAAATCACTGCACCGTTCAGATTATATTGATATGTTTACAAAAGTTGTTCAGCTTTACCGTAGGTACAACTTTTCCAAATGTTGTTAGCAAAAATTTAGGAGTCCCTTTAAGTTATTCTGAAAAAAGTGAAAAAAATTGTATTTTTCTTAATTTTTGCACAAAAAGAATGCATAAAGAAATAATTTTTTTTGGCATAAGATGTTAACAAAATTTGTTTGGTACACTCTCAGATACATTAGCGCTATGACTAAGTCTGAATTAGCTGTTGGCCAAAAACTGATGACACCATTTTTTTATGGTCACCAAAATCGCCAAACTGAGTATAGAGTTTTACCCCACTTTAGTAGTACTATCGAACCTATTTTGTCCAGTCCGTGAGTTTTTCCCAAATTCTCAATATGTTGCACAGTGTTATTAAAACATACTGTGGAGTTTAGGGTGTTGTACGATCAGCTGATATTAAAATTATTGCTGGGATTCAAGAGACCTTCGTCGAAAATAACACTTCTTGATTGGAAGCGATTGAGAAATTGTTGGTTTACTTGTTTATATAATAATTTTTTTAAAACAAATTAGATACGATTACTTTTTTATGTTTGTGAAAATGAAAAATATTTATACACAATTTGAAAAATTTTTGAAACGAAAAGAAGAAAAAATATTATAAATTTTTTTTGTAATATTAATTCCAGAAAAAGGTCAACCAAAAAAATTTTGTTTTGCTGAGACAGTTTTGTTTTGTTTTGTTTTTAATAATAAAGCTGAAATGTCTATACTTTATAAATGTAAAAGCATTTTTAATTTTTTAAATTTTTTGACAGACTTTAAAAAAATATTTTTTTTTTTTTTTGCTGAGACTTTTTTTTTGCCGATTATTTAAAGTAATAGGTACTATTTTTATCTTTTTGTAACTTACAAATTTTTTACGAACAATAACCTTACGCATTAGGACAAAAGAAGAAGAACGGATTTCCAGTAAGGGAATTTTTGTGAGTTTGCTTTCACTTATACCTTAATGTCGCATCCGTCGTATAAAATCAATATTTATTAACTTTTTAGCAGTAAATAAGCATTTGTTATTGTTTAATTTCTTTTCGATTAAAGTTCACTCAATATTCGCAAATTTACTGCGCTTAGTTCTCTTGGAAAAAAATTGTCGCGTCCGTCTTGTCGCGTCCGTATTTGTACTTAACCCATTTAAAAAAAAAAAAAACTAAATATTTATATTTCATGAATGTACACATAAACGATAATTTTTCACTTTCATTTCCACATTTACAAAAAAAAAAATTCTACATCACATTTCGCTGAATTATGTATATTTCTGTAAGTGCACAAAAATAACTTCTGTTTTTGTCGCGTCCGTTTCTTGCTGACATTTGCTTATATCTTTTTACTATACTATTGGTATCAGCCAAAATTTTTTTCTTAAATATACTACTCCTTCATTGCTTTAAAACACTTAAGATATTTATTGGATCTTTACATTCCTTTCCTGTTGTTTGCAACAATTAAAAGTGTACGAATGTCGCGTCCGTCACCTGGGAATTGCCCATATGTAATTAAATTATATTAAAACGGTTTAATAGAAAAATACATAACGATTTTCTTTGGATTTCCAACAAATTATTTTTGTGCATACATATTGTCCAAGATGTTGGTGTTGGACACTTTTATGGCCGTGTTGCTTATGGTAATGTGACGGAAATCAGGTATTTTATACTGCCTCGAGACAGATAAGAGAGACATGCTAATCAAAGATCTCAGATTTATATTATACGAAAATGATCGGTCGATTCAAGTTCCATAACTAGCAGTAGGCACCGCATTACAACATTCGATTTCATATATTTCAATAAAAATTAAATAGAAATATTTCGAAGTTTTGGCCTATGTTGAATTCCATAGTAATTTGTCATCTAGGAACCAGTGATGTGACTGATTTTGTGTTGGTTATGCTACCTCTCGGACGGGTTACAAGTTTGGAAGTTTACAATCAGGGGGGTTACTCTCTATTGCGATGCGAAAGAAAAATGCTACTAAATCGAACGATTGGTACTCTCTAATGCGTTTGCAAGTTTGGGTTTCGCATCTATTTTTCTTTTCTTTCGCAAGCCTGGTATCACCGCACTCTGCAATGCGAATGCGATAGGTAAATATCAAACGCAAAGGGAGAAAAACATGTGAATGAGTACGTTGAAAAAATACTTATATTTGATATTAAAATTTGTTATTTTTAGAAAAGAAAAAAATTATATTACATTTTGTGATCACGTTCATATACATACATACTCGTATATCTAAAAATGTAAAATCAAGGTGAAATATAATTAACCAAACCATAGCATTCATACTGTCCTGCAATTTTGAGTTGAAGTGTAAGTGCTTGTTTTTGGCCGATTTAACAATCAGAACCATCATAAATCAAATTTGATATGGTTGAAATGTAGTATTATTTCAATGCCGAGCAAACCTCTAAGCAATGTGAGACTGCTGCGATAGACCTAAGGTATGGTCCTGGCTCGTGTTGAATAGCGTTTAGAACATACAGAAACGCTTCCTTATTCAAATGGAAGTTTTGAAGAGAGTATATTGGAATTATCTCTTAAGACTCGTCCTAAACGGTCGTTTTATTCATCAAATCAAACACTATTTTCCTTCCAATTAAATACTGTTACACTTAACTTTTTCCTAACTTTCCTTTTCTGAAAAGACGTTTTTTATATATTTTGGCATTTCATTACTGTCAATCTTTGCCATATTTTTCTTTTGCAAATTCAGTGCTGCCACTTTATCTAAGAATTTTGCGAAAGGATTTGCGAAAGTAATAGAGAGTACCAAATTGGCATCTCATCGCATTTAGCTTTCGCATCGTAAGTGCTTTCGCATCGCAATAGAGTGTAACCCCCCAGTAATAAATAAAGTAAATATTATTTATTCATATTTTTTTTTGGGTTTTATACATAAAATAAATTATATGAAAGTAAATTATAAGAAAGTTCGAAAAAACTCTAAAAATATTTCAAGTAAAAATAGAAAACTTACTTTTACTTTTAAAAGGCTATTTTCCCATGTCTATTATTTTACGATTTTTTCGATTTCGACAATTTAATCTGTTTGGAATACATATTTTTATACAAATCGTTAATTTGGAAACTCTTATCGCTAAGAAGCATCTTTCGTATTGAATACTTATGCAGCGTCATTAAAAAATTTAACGATACGTTGACAATATTTTTAAATTAAAACACAAATTGGTCTAAATTGCTTTTATGATCGCTTTCAACCAAAACGAACAAATTGAATCACAACAAATCATGTATAAAAATTAACCCTTTTAAACCAAATGCCAAAGTTTACTCTGAATTGATTTAAATGTTACGTATTTTTAATGTTATATTTATTTTTTTAAATTATGCAAATTTTTAATGAAGCATTTAAACAATGTGGAGTAAAACGGTGTTAATGAATTCAAATTGCACTTTTTTGGAAAGTACAGTGTAACCTGGACAATACGGATAACTTTGGGTCAGTCAGAACGGTCGAAATAGCTGTGATTCCCAAAACAAAATGTAGAAAATTAAAATTAAAACATAAATAAAATATTTTCATTTATTTCGATATGATAAGTACTCGTATATATAAGTATATGCATTTACTATCATCTGATCGCGACTTCGTACGCATGCAGAGTATTATTAATATCCGGAGTATGTGCGTGACATATCAGAAATTTAGAATGACACACCTACTTTTCTAAACACAGAATTGTATAAGAGTAGAACACCAAATTAGTTTTATATTTGTGTATGTATCATAACCATGTAATACTATATATAGATTTAATCACTTCAGTTCCTTATGTAATTGGTAGTTCACATCTCGATTACTTTCTTTAACTTTCTATATCACTATAATGTTTGACATTTGTTTAATATACAACACTGCAATGCAGAAGGACAACTTTCGTTGAGTTCACAGCTATTTTGACAACGCACATCAACTAGGTAGACACATCCGGAATAGTTTGTCAAAATTATGATGATTACAGTCAACATTTCTAATATTTCAAATGCGTTAAACAAAATAACAGCTGATGAGCATTTCAGCTTATGGGACTACCTGTTTTAATGTGGCTTGATCTCTATGAAGTACAAATATCATACTCGTTGTGTTAAAAGCAGAACAACTAAAGCAGCTAATTTTTTATTTGCTGGATTAAATACTCGACATTTAAGCACTTTAACACACAGGCATAGTTGCCCAATGAAATAGGGATGAATTCAAATAATTCAAAATAATTGAGGCTATCAGCGCAGAAGTGGTGTAAATCACAAATATTTAATTAAACAATTGCTCTAATTAATTATTTAATTGCTTTATTACTTTGCTATATTATGTTTTATGCAAAAACTATTTTTCAGCTCCATCTTCTTTAGAATACCAAAAAGTGGCTTACTCTACTTTTTTTGATACTTGGTAATGTAATGTAATTCATCACCAGAACAGCAATCAAAAAACAAATGTGGCTTACACCACTTCCGCGCTGATAGCGTCAATTATCCGAAAACGTTAAAAATTCCAACGAAACATAGCACAACAAAAAATTCGTAGTTTTTGTATAAAATAAACTAAGTTCTTACCAAACAATTTATCAACTATTGTTTTAAAAACAATTTTCAAACTCTTAGCTGCCCCAAAGTCAATATTTTAATATAACAGAGCATTTCTGGTGGTACGTAAAGTGAAATAGATTGCCAGAAAACGCGGAATGAAACGACCACATGCATAAAAAATGCGTGGAAAGAGATTCCAAGAGAGTTCTACCAGACCTAGGGGATCCTGTTTCAACCCGCGCTCAAAAATTCAAAATGCTAAAGGAGTAATAGATTTTTTTTAATATACATATGTATGCTATGCAAAAAAATTTCAAATTTCATACTGAACTCTTCTATTTTAAGTTTCAATCAAAAAAGATTAACAAAACAAATTTGAAATCTGCAAATTGTTTTATTTTCCAATATTATACAATATTTCTAACTAATTTAAGCAGTTTTATATCTTTTTCTCGTTGTATTGAATTGGAAATAAAAAGAGAAGAAAATCAACTGATATGTCAAAATATATACATATGCCTACTAGTGAACATACAAAAAACTTAAATTTATAAATTACTTAACTAAAAGTGTTCACTAATGTATTAAGGGTTTTCATGAGAATGTTCAAAAGTCTCGCAAACTGTGCAATTGTGCACTTTTACACTCTCGTAAATAAAATGTCAAAAATTGTATAGAAATTTATTTACACAAACCTATTAAGTTTGCCCAATAATTTTGACTCGTAAACTGTGCAATTGTGCAGTTTGTAAACAACAACTTCTTGGTTTTTTGGATTTATTTAGTAATTTTTGGAGACACACACACATACTTTCATATTTTTATAGAAATAAATAAATATGTTTTTAAATTTAAATTGCTTGAAATTTTCTTATTTTAATTTTATAATTGAACTTTTTGACGTTTGTTTCAAATTTACATAAACTGTTTGCGCAGAAGTTCAAAAGGACTTCATGAAAAAAGTCTCGCAAGTTTGCCCAATTGCACAAATGGCAATTTTAAGAGTTCTCATGAAAGCCCTTATTATTTATATGTAAATTTGTTTCAGAAACATATCTCCATACAGACCGAAGTTCTGATCATATATTTGCTAACTTTTTTTAAACTTTGAACTTTAAGAACTTAAACAATTACTCTTATACGAGTATCTGTGGTAAAAAGGAAAAAGTGCTTAAGTCGAGATAAGATGATTTTAAGTTAATGGTACCTCTGTTATCTGTATATTCCAAAGTACCCTGGGTCAAAATCTCAATTAATTTGTGAGATTTTTCAAGAAGTTATAGCAAAATAAATTGCGACTTATCTTTCTAAGACTTCTAATCTCATTTGGAATAGTAGCTTAATTTAGGTTACACTTTGGTATATTTAAACTTAAATGTATTACTCATAGTGTGAAGAACGATGTTTGCTTAAAAAAATACAGGTTTACAGAAAATTTTCCAATTTAACTGTAAAAGAAATAAATTTCTGAAAATCGAATTGAAAGCTTAAAAGTGCTCTCCTGCAAAACAGTAAAATATGACTTACCACAGATATGTTAATCATAATTATTCCATCAGGTATTACTTTCAAGTCAAACAATTACAACTATTAATTGATCTTTAATATACAAAATTGTTTCCAGAGAATTTATTTGTAACCGATTTCTTACTTTGATTTTGTTTAAGTTAACTTGACTTTTAAATACTCTTTCTACATCTGCTGAAAACTGCGGAAAAACTAAAAATTAAAAAAAAAATTTTTAATTAGTTAAGTTAGTTGCTGAAATATTTTCCAATCATCTAAAAGTTTTAAGTCTCTACCAGAGAAAAAGTTTTCTAACTTTAATTGTCTGAATTCAGATTCAATTTGCTATCTTTAACATTCTTCAACAAAGGAAGAAAATTCTTTTAGAACATCGTAGAAAGAACTTTTGCTTTCTAAAATACCATTATGGGGATCAATCAGAATTAGGTCCAACCTAAGGATTATTACACGGTTCTACATAAACATTTTTAAAATTTTTAATTGTTTAACACTTTCCAATTTCATTAAATTAACATAAGCAAAGACATCTCTGGCATATATTCCTAAGTAAATTTCATCAATGTTTAAACAATTCTCATTTTTATAGTCAACGAAATAAAAACTATCACACTTAGCCAAATCTGTTTTTACTCAAAATTTTTTTTATTAGGTTTTGCATTTATTCGCCTACAATACTAAAATTTTTAATACAAAAATCAAGATTGATATAAACATCTCCTTTTCCTTCTTTAAAAAATAGTGTAAATTTTTAATTATTTTAAAATCGTCAAATTTAAAGGGAAAATCGTCCGGTCGCAACCATGCAGTGACTCTAAGTCCCAGTCCAGACTTGCAATTCTTGTTGCAGCAATTCAATGTGTGAGAGTGTTGAAATAGAAATAAATACTTTTTGTATTCCTCTCTCGCTCTTTTGCACTAAAGAATAAAAAGTTGCTGCAACAAAAAGTGCAAGTCTAGACCGGCACTAAATTCTTTTGATTTTCATTCTTTGTTTACAGGTTTTTTGTATAGTTTCTTATGTAAAAGCTTGTGTTTCATGAAGGAAGAATTTTTATGTTCGAAAAAAAAATATATGAGAAAAAAACACAGAAAATTAATTTTTTCAATAAAATGCTTTATTCATAAACCCTCTTGAATCTTTGTATCGCGTGTATTATCATATTACATACATATTACAACAGTGTAAAATTTGTTATTGGTAGTTTTCGCATAAAAATTAAATACACTTTTACACTTCTATTTCATATGTGTTCTATAAATAAGTTTGTGGTATTAATATAATGTGAATGAAAGTTATTGAGAAGAAAGAGAAAAATACAATTTGTCTTTGTGGCAGCAGAAAAATTATTAAAGCAAAAAATAAAAATGAAACTTATACCAGACATACACTACACAAGTGCAGTGCTCAAGTCTGGCACTGCGTAAACTGAACTTGTGACACACACTATAGAAGAAAAATGTGCAGTTTTAATTTTAAAGCTATAATAAGTATATAAATATAATTTTAGGAACGCTGTCCAGTTTATTTTTCTGTGCTCATTTCTTGTTTTGAAGTCCTAAAAAATCACAACACAACTGAGCTTTTGCAAAATACACTGTACACTGTACAGTTTTACAAAGCAAATATCAAAATCGTTTTGATACTTATTCAGTTCATTGCGTAAGTAGCAAAACCACCCCCATACACTACACAAACGCACTGTACAGTGCCAGACTTGTGCAGTGAACTTGTGTAATGTATGGGCGGCATTAAAGTCGCTAATGTGGTAAGAATATATGCATGTCCAGAAAACTTATTTATTAATACTGATTTTTTCTATTTTTAGTTTTATTTTTTACCTTAACAATTTTTCTGTTGGCAAAAAGACCAAATGTTTTCATTTTTCTTCTTACTATCAATAACTGCCATTCACATTATATTGATAGCAGGGATGTCAATATGAAAAACATATGAAATAAGAGTGTAGAGGTGTATTTTATTTTCATATGAAAATTAAGAACAACAAATTGTTAACTATTGTATTTAATACAACACACTCGATACAAAGATACAAAAGATTTTTTGAATTAAGCATTTAAATTTTATGTATGGTGCTGCTAATTTTTCTAATCAGTAAATCACTTTCAGTAATGAATAATACACGTTTTCTCCTAAAAACTTTTAAAAGACATAAGCAAAGGCAGTTTTCTTCTATTTGTTGCTATAAAACCTTTTTTGCCATTTTAATATTTTGCCATTTAGTTTTGTGCCACCCATTAGCTTGATAGAATTATAAGAATTGTCGAAAAAAACATAATTCATGGGTTTATACACGTCTTTTTAAGAACACTTAATTGATTAGACCAATCTCTGGCGGCATATTTATCAGACTTTGCCTCTGCAATTTTCTTTCTTTAATGGTGGTTCTTTGTAGATAATTTGCAGAAAAAAATATTCCTGTAATAAATAACTTTAATTGAAAATAAAACCAAAAATCAATTAAAAATATATTTAAGTCAATTAAACTTTTATTTATAAATTTTCAGGGCTATCACGAATAAAATTCCGCGTGAAATTTCTCCCTTTTTCAATTAGAATTTTTTGTTTTCCCTATTACTAACTATTAGTTGGAATTGTTCCCCGGGAAAAACTTCATGCGGAATTTTATTCATGATTGCCCCGTTTATTAATTACAAAGTTCAATTGACTCAATTCCATTTTTAATTGATTTTTGGTTGTATTTTCAATTAAAGTTGTTTATTGCTGGAGTATTTTTTTTTTTCTATGTGGATATAATAATCTTGTGGATACGTATGACAGCACGAGGAGCTTTGCCAACACCTCTAAGTTTACTAGAAACTAATCTTTGAAGTATCATGGGATTCGGAACTCTACGAAAGTCTTGATAGTTGGGAAACATCGTCCCAATCCTCAAAAGTAGGATCCAGTGATCGCTAATTGCCCAGCAAAATATTTCAAATTAAGCATTTTTGGTGGAAGCTGTTCCTTACTGGATTAGCAACTTAATGATTTTAACAAGGCGTGACACTAAAATAATCGATTCTCGAGAAGTAGTTATGTTGTTTATTGTTATTGTAATTTTTTTTCGTTGTGGGAAATAGTTATTTTTGATGGAACTACTTTTTTTAAACGAACAAAAATTGTTTTACTATGAAATACACCATATTGTAAAATTTCCTTTATAAATTCAATTGAAACGGGTTATATTTTATTCGTATCTGTGCCTGTATTGTTACTTATAAAAACTATATTTAAAAAAATTTCAATTGTTTTGACTGATGAACTTTTATTAAAAACGAAAATGAAAAATATTATTTGGAACTACTTATATTTCAATAATAATTTAGTTTAAAATAAAATAAATAAGTAGGCCATTAAAAATTTATATAATTTATTTAAAATAACTACATATTTCGGCAATATGTTCACGCCATCTTTTAAAACCCAAAGAATATGTTAAACTTTTGCATCCTATTTTTAAAATTTTATGCAATGTGAGTTGTAAGCGAGTACTTCAATATGGCAATCAAAAAAGGCAAGTCGTTCAGATGGTAATGTCTAATTTTTTTGCTAGGTGGTGAGGTCTCATTCGGAAGAGTACGTGATGGCTGTTACAAAAAAGCTAAACATACGCCGAAAATTATAGAGGCAAGTCTCCAGTATGCAATTTCATCAGCAGAGTGAGCTTCGCGACGAGTTTTAAATTTGATTCCCTGCTCAGCAAGTAATTACAAGAATGTATGCAGGTCCGTCACAGTAGGTACCCACAATAATCTTAAGACACATTTCTGCCTAATTGGAATAGCTCCCGGATATCTGTAGAGGCGCTTTTTGTGACGTAACCCCTAGACATATCGAAGACCACCCCTTTAAATAGTAAACTAGGCAGGGAAAGGAAGTTGGTGACTTTGAATTTCCCGAATTTAATTGAAAGGGTAGCAGACATCTGTTGGTTCACTTTAGTTAAGATATGGATAAACTGCGTCATGTGTTTAATGGCCATTGATAGTAAACTGCCAAGTGATCAGCATGACTTCTCAAATCAAAAATGTAAAAAAGTGAATTTCGTGTGACCACTTCGCATAATTTTTTTTTTTTTTTTGACCGGGCGTATTTAGCAATTATGTGTACAAGGTTTTTGGTTTTTTCTTATTTCTCTGCCTGTATTTGATGTTTATTAATTTTTAATGACAAGACGCCATTTTAATGGATTTAGATCAGTAATGTCAAAAGTAAAATTATAGTTGTATATGTGAGAAAAGTTGTCTCATTCGTCTCTGAAGTACATAGAAAAAAACAAATATTTGGAACAAATGCAGTTTAGTAAAGCAGCTAAAAATAAATAAAAAGGAGCCTATGTGATAGAAAATTCAAAAATAAAAAGAAAAAATTAAATAAAAAAGTTGGCGGCGACCCATATTTTCCGTTTTATTGGGCTGTGAACTTTATATAGGAAACTGTGAAAAATATCCAAAAAGATATTTTTAAAAAGCTTATAGTAATGTGACAAATATGAGAAAAAACTTAATAAAAAAAATTGGCTGCGGCCCATATTTCCCGAGTTATTGGTCTTTAAAATTTAAATAGAAAGTGCAGTTTAGTGAAGATGCTCCAAAAAAAGTCATAATTTCTTTTAAATACATATTCATTCCTTTCCTTAAAAGTTTTGTAACATAAAACACATTGAATATCGCGAAAAGCATTAGTGATCATAGAATATTTTTCGCATACCACTTATTTTCTTTCACTGTATCTATAAAGAATTTAATACACCCGCTATGCATGTGTTTTCGTCGCTGTCTCATTGACGACTAAATGAAAGAGAATAAGAATGTGTGTGATTTTAGCTAGCACAGTGGTGGTATGAAACTGACATTAATGATTTACATATTATAGCACTTGGCTAATTCCGACACTCCTTTTCCAGTAAGTGGAAACATTCTCATCTAACACCACATTGTATTAATCAAAGATTACAGTTTTTTTAATTAAATGATTCATTGAGCATTTATTTATTTTACATTTTCAAAAAAGTTATAAAATAAAGAAATTTCAGCAATCAGAAATAAAAATGCAAAAGACAACAAAAAACTGATAAGCAAGGATGATGTATTCGTCGATAAATAAAGCCAAACTGCCTGCTGCCGACCAGACACTGACTCATTGTAAACAATTCACTGATACAGGTGCTAATTAAAGGTTTATGATTCTACAGAATAAATTTAAATAAAAACATTTATTTGAATTCCTTAAAGTCCATTAAAACCATAAAATCTCTACAGATTTTTTTTATTATTATTATTTCGTATAGCGAGTATTTTTCACTTCAATTTCAATTCTGAACAGTTGTTATATGCTGCATGCCTCATTAACCTTCCACTGTACGTGTCTAATGAACGGCGACGCACACAGATAGGGGAGTTGAGTCAATACAATGAAATGCAACAATTGTAGCGTTAATAAAATTGTCATTGTCAAAGTTATTTTCGCATCCGAAAATCCTTTTTATTCCCTTTTTTCAGTGTTTTTTTTTTGTTCGCTGTATATCTATTAATGCAAATTAAGAGATTGCTGTCATATGTTGCAAAAAATGTGTGTAACTGAAAAAGAAATGAAAATAAATAAACTGTAAAGCATAAATAACATTCCATTAATATTCTCCGCCCATTTGCATGTCAGACCACATTATCATTCATAAATCAAGAACTTATTTAATTGATTATTGAAGAGCACGCCAAACTTTTGTTATTGGGTGTACGAGTATCATGGTATAAAATATTTCGCGTTATCGCATTATCTTTATCTTTTTATCATAGATTTTACGTACAAAATTGTTTAATTAACCCAGAAGTTATTGAAAATAGCTACACTTTGCTTTTAGGAATCTAAGCCGTTTTGATAAAATTTAGATTATGTATACTTATGTGATTTTTTTT
Source organism: Nowickia ferox (assembly GCA_936439885.1). Taxonomy (NCBI): domain Eukaryota; kingdom Metazoa; phylum Arthropoda; class Insecta; order Diptera; family Tachinidae; genus Nowickia; species Nowickia ferox. The sequence goes on from OW387026.1 coordinate 61,594,053, forward strand.
CGGCTGTAAATAGGATGTTCCCGTAGGAATAGCCCGATATTTTAAGACTTGTCATAACTAAACCTTTAACTACTTGAAGAGTAAAATTAATAAAATTGGAACAACGCACTTTCTGGGCCAACAATTGTGGATCTGGTGGAAAAATTTTAGCTTTTGGGACAAGTTACTGATGCTAAGAATCGAAATAGTGCACCATTAACCGCTGAAAATGGTTGGAATTTGCAAACCAATAAAAGCATTGGATGCGTTTAACATGGACGAAAAGATGAAGTAGTGGAAATGGGTGGACAAAAGTTTTAGAAAATAAGAATAAATATTTGCCAGACTTGAAAATTCGGCGAGGGCTCATTGATGGCTTGGATTGTTTTCGCAGAAACCAACCCATTTTTATTTTTAAAATAAATAAAATTAACTATGTGCATATTTCGAAAACTTGCAAAAACAGCGGCTTTTTTATATTGCCTAAATACCACAATGGTACTTAATAGGGCCCAGGTGAGCTTGTTCTCTACACAACTGTCATTTAAATTAGCTAATTTTTCTCAGGACCGGTACTTAAACTTTCCAATAAGCTAAAGTTTGGATTTAACGGACAAATGACTAGTTTTTCGTTGCAATAAGTATATATTAAACTAAAAAGGCAACAAACAAAAATGAACTGACATTTATGTGGTTTTCATTAATAACAGCGTATGTCCAAAAATCAAATTTTTTTAATACAGCCAAAAGTTATTTTTGAAGAAGAAAAATGAGTTGTGTTGCTGCTTATCTTTCAAAAATGTCTTAGATTTTTCTAAAAAGCATTTTAAATATAACAATTTGATATTATAAACTAGAAATGAGAAAAACATAACATACGTTGTTATTGATGAAAACCACAGATATTGTAATTGTAATGCCAGATTTCAAATTTTCTCACACAAAAGCTTTTTAGGAAGGGGATATTCACATATTACGTAGCGTTATTTTCGGAGTTGTTATACCACAACCCCCCCCCCCCCCCCCACCGCACCAGTTCTTTGAGCCTCTTGTCAAAAAATATTCCAAAATAGATAATATGTGTTTTTTTTATTTTAATATTTAACTTATTCAGTAAAACATTAAAATTGCTTATTGGGGGGTCAGCTAGGTCCATACGAATACGAAAATCGTTGATTCAATAAAAAATTTTTTTAATTTTCTGTGATGACGATTTTTGCATTATTGATAAATAAAATTGTATGCACGTTTATTGAATATAAAGTCAATAAAGAAGTTTAATTAATCAAAGAAAAAAGTTGTTGACTAACATTTTATTTTCAGTGATAATTGTTATTGTGGGTGTGTGTCTGTGTGGATGAATGACCCGTCACATTTTTCAACGCCTTTTTGTTTGGTTTTGCTTGACTGCAATTAAAACTAAATGTGTTTGGGATGAGTCGAACCGGCAACCTCTTGACTAATAGAGTAACGTACTTAGTCCTAGTTTACACTATGCAAGTCTTATTGCTAAGCTGATTAGTTTTTTAGGAGAGAGAGAGACGAGGGGAAAAGAAACGATTCTCTTCCCCTCATCTTTCTCCCCTAAAAACTAATAAGCTTAGCAATAAGACTTGCATAGTGTAAACTAGGACTTACCACTCAGCTAAAGATCTAATCGTTATTGAATACGCAAATAATGAATACTCGCAAAACATGATTTCTTATGTTTCTTGTACATATGCGCATTTCGTTGATATAATTTAAAAATAACTTTGTTGAGTAAAAAAAACAAGCCACGACGTTTTTTGGCTTCTTGTCGGAATTCACACGAAATACTAGCTTAATTGATTGGTCAACGTACGTGAGATCCTAGGTGACATTCTGTGGAATTGCCCACATGTAATTAAAGAGCTCCAAACGAAACATTTTTAAGCTACTCGAAGTTCGGTTGATTGCGAAATTTGTAAAAAAAAAACTTTAAAAAAATGTCACAATTTGATGGAAGCAAATCAAGGTTTCGGGATATTTTTCAGCATACCATCTATAGAGATTTCTAGAGTTAATTTTGATGCTAGAAGCTTCAATTGGAAAATTAAGTACTAAAGATATTTTATATTCAAAAGATGCACTAATTGTGAGTGTCGATATGGAAATGAACTTTTTAATCTTCAAAAATATTTTGACAGATAATCGCAAATCACTTTGCTTTGAAAGTATAAAAAATAAACAAGTTTTAAGTACATTTTTGTAGGCCTTTAAGTTTTTTTTTTAGTACTTTTTAGGTTATTTTGTAATTTTTCAAAAACGTTTCTTTGTATTTTGAGGTCAATAAAGTCTGATAATTATTGATTGGGAAATTTTGCGCATTGGAAGTTAAATTACCGGACTATAGATCAGCCAAAAAAGCCCAAATCAAATCGCATTATCTTAGAACATATGTTGTTATATTTGTTCTTTAAAAATTATAATACGTGAAATAAGTTTGGCTTTCTCGGCGACACAAACGTAAGCCTAGTTTGATTAATAAAAAAAAATCAAATATTTTTAATAATAATTACTTTCGCATTTTTATTCTTATTGACAGCTGTAATAAATATATATCGCTAGAAGCTCCTTCTCTGGAGTAGCACTTTTTCTTCTTTGTGCTAACTAAATAAAGAATAATAATAATAATAGTTAAATATATAAATTACAGTTTTATTTTTAATAAAGCTTAAATAAATCGTCCCCTTCCCCCTTTCCTTTAAAAAATATTATACGTAATAAGAACATGGAAACAAATTACCGGGCCTTAGGTTGGGCATAACAGTAATGCACAACATATGATTTGATACCAGTTATGATGACTGAAATATTGTGATATAATCGAAGCGTAAATTATTTCAAAATTTAAATTTAAGAAACAAAAAAGTGAGCATACGTCAATTTTCTATTCACCATCCAGTATATGTTGTACTTAACGTAAAATCTGCAAACAACTTGACTCTACCAAGGATGCTTAAATGTGGAAAACATCCCCTTAACACCAAATTAAACTCAGTCAGTCATTAAAAAGCAATATTGTAGCCCTTTTTAAATTAAAAAATTTTCTAACCTTCACGCACATACATACGAGTAAATACAACTAAACAAACAAGAAGGATTTCAGGATACCATAAAATATAAAAAACCGAATTGTTGCTGGATGTCGAGCTATAATGGAAACATCATGACTCAAACGTAAGGCATGAAGATGCAAATAAGTGAATCGAAAACCCATGACATTGTTACAACATGTCTAATAGTTTTATTTAGTTCTAGTCAGCAGTGCTGCTTCGTATGCAAAAGTCTCACTCACCCCTTTTTTATTGTATGTTGTAATAGAAATAATGTTGCGCCGCTGTTGGTTGCATGACATATCACAAACCCTTCTTAAACCCCGTAAAAAAAACTGCTTGAATTGCATTGCTTATGAATAAATTAAAATGTTAAAAAATAAATATTCGTGCAACCGTCCGTCATTCACTCACTCATTCAACCAACTGCAATAATTTAAATAGATCTGGTGTAAAAATAGGGTTCTTACAATAACAATAATAAAAACAACAACAATGAAAATTGAAACAAAAATAAACAGAAATTCGTTGTTTTTGTTAAAAGGATGTGCAAACATCTGTGCTATTCCATATCACTTAAAACAGGATTGCTCATTTCAGTGGTGGATTTTCTTTTAAATCAGCCCATTTTTTACGACGATGAATATTTTTATTTCTTTATTTTGAGTCACTGCATTCATTGAGTTGATTGTGATTAAATAAATCAAAATAACTGCAGGGGGTTTTACCTAATTTCGACCATAAAATCCCTGTTAAGCCTTAAACAAGTTGATAATCATTTATTAATCATCATCTCACTTTGTTGGGTTTATATCGTCTATTGTATGTGGGTGTGTGTGTGTGTGTTCATGTATGTTTATAGATTGTAAATTTTAAGAATAATTTTTTAAGTGATGAAGCTTAAATTTTTAAATATATATAAATAACTATTCAATTTTTTTTATTTAAAGTATAATGTGTTTTTTTTATATAATTATTCTATTCAGGCTTCCAAGGTCATTCAAAATGGTTTAAATGCAAATAAAATACAATTTTATTTCATTTATTCATATCCGACGTTTCGTTGGCTGTTTCGTTAAATTTTTAATCTTGAGATGAACTGCCTGAACTCTGTTAGATCTCAAAACAAAGCAAAAAAATTTCTTGCATTTTTGCTTGAGATTTTTAGCAAAGTCAAGCAAACCGAGAATTGAAATTCAACGTATTTCAGATACAGGTGGTTATAAACCAACTCCGTGTCAGTAGGGAAAAAGCAGCGAAGTATAATATTTACTTATTTAGGAGAACTGTTTCAAGCTTTGAATAATTTTTATACCTTTCATCCTGTTCTGTAAATCGAGTCAATTTAAAAACGCTCGATTTAGAAAAGTTAAATCCACTAAAAGCGAATTTTTTCAGACTTGTTTGCAGTTTTCTATTTTTAAGAGCTTGAAATATCATATTTGAAACTAATTTACATCATACATACGATTTAAAACACAACAATGGGGCCATTATTTATTTTTGGAAAACGAGAAATTTACTCGGATTCGGTTTACAGAACATGGCCGACTATATATACATATACATGTATAACCTATAGGTTTTTCATTCCGTGCGTAATTTACACAATAGTCTGGGGCTTTATGAACATAGTAGTCGAATAAGCAATGACCGTCTGTGTGTCTGTCATGAAATCGATTTTTCGAAGCCCCAAGAAAAGCTAGAGACATCGGTCTTGGACTGATGCGTCAGAATCTGTCGTAAATAAATTTGTATCAGCATAATCAAAAAAGATCGTTCCGGGAATAAACAATTCCAAGCAGTATGATATCGGTCCCATACTTCACGCAACTTAATTCTAATTATTTTTCGGTACATGAAAATAACATTGAATATATCGCAAAGAAGCATAGCATATCGTTGGTCTCAAGTAGAAAGGCTATAACTCAAATAATAGTAACTTTGCAGGAGAAGCTCAATAGATAATAGAAACTGTAATATTCAATACTTTCACTTTTTTGTAAAACCATTATTTTTTACACTATTGCAATAAATTTTTGTGACAAAACACAATATGCACGTACGAGTGTGTATAGAATACCCTTCTGTTTCCTGATATTTAAAAGATTTTGGTAAAATACTGAAACAAATTAAGAAATTTATTATTCGACATATTGTCATAAGTTTATTTTAATTTGAAATTTATTTGCTGGAGGTCAAGCATTGTCTATATATTTCATTGGTGCTTAGCCAAATCATCAGTAGACTTTAACCACATTTTGAACAGTCACAAGCAATAGGCCTATTGCTTGTGTTTCGCTTGTGATTTTCAGAAATATTATTATTTGTGATTATTATTTGTGAATTCTCAAATAGTTTTTGAAAGTCTGTGCATAAAATAAGAGGTTTGTGACTGTTCAAAATGTGGTTAAAGTCTACTGATGATTTGGCTAAGCACCAATGAAATATATAGACAATGCTTGACCTCCAGCAAATAAATTTCAAATACTGAAACAAAGTATCACAACTTAGCTGATTAATTCTATAATTAATTTAATAACATTGCTTTTCTTTAACAAAATTCAAGTAACACATTTGAGCCATAGGTCTAATCAAAATTACAAATTTATGTATTTGTTATCTTAAAATCAAATTTAAAAATAACTTCATAATTTCTATTTAGTTAAGAAATTTTAAACTTTTTTTTTGGATTTTATATTTTTTAATTTATTTATTTGTGTAGAACGCATTTTCAACCACTTATTTTTCTTTTAAATGAAAAAACGTGTAAATAAGCAAAGGTTATCAAAAATAAATTGTTGGTATATTATAAATTAATGTTTTCACAGGCTACTTTCAAAAATTGTGAGCCGTCACTCAACATATTGAATATTCGCTTGGTAATCAACTCATTCAGCTGATTGTTGAGCAATAGTTTTATAGCAAACTTACATGATTTTTAGTATCAGTTTCAATCAATCTGCTTAATTTATTAAATACAATTTTCAGCGTTTCAAACGCATATTGACTAGTTTAAATGAATCATTAGATTAATTGATTTTGAATATATTTTCAATCATTTTTACATTCATTCAATTCAATACTTTAATCAAAGTCATGCATACATATTTGTAATTACAAATACAAATTCCATTTATTTCATTATTATTTTTTAATTTTTTTTTTTTAAATTTTTACAATTCTTCTGGCTAATATCATATTTTTTCCACTGATTTAATCAATTTGATGAATAACCTATTTGTTTTACTTTTTTCTGTGTAATCTCCCGCACCTTTTTTTAGCAAATAACAAATATAATAGGCAACAATTTTTTGAAAAGCATATGGTACTAAAAACTTTTTTATAAATGTTCATGAAATTTGTGCGAAATTTCTTCTATTTACTAATAGGACCGGTTCTAAATAAAGTGAAATAAATTAAGTGACTTAGCATGAATCTTCCACGGATTTTCGGCAAGTCCAATAATTTTCATTTTGTTTTCAACCAGTCTTTCTCATGATATTCGTTCCGGTTTGGGTAGATTATGGATTCATTCTAATCATTTATTACTCAATTGTTTATGATGGTTATCAATGAAAAAATTGTTTTATATCATTCGATGATCATTAATTTTAAATAAATAACAATGATGATTTGACACGCGATAAGGCACGCGAACAAATGACGCGTTCTAAACAAATAAAAAAAAAATATTTAAAAAAACTGGAAAACTTTACTGTTCGTAAAATATAAAATGAAAAAGAGAACAAAAAAGAGAAAGGACAGAAAGGGACAACAAAAAATGTGCAATGGAGAGGCACAAGGAAATTAAAATAAAATTTATGAGTTGACCTCAACAAACACCTTCTTTTTCATTCCTTTAGGCACAATTTAATATTGGGAATTGCTGGTTGGGGGTTCTTTTTGCCGTTGCCTCGGTTTAAACTAAACATTTGCATAAATCTACTAGAAATTACACGTTAGAATGAGTAGCAACATAAAACATCAACCACTGACCTTAAAACACACGAGAAATTGGATGCATAAATATTTGTTCATTCAAGTCTTCTACATTCATGGCATGTCATGTTGTTTTAGGGCGCGTTAGAATAAATTATAGATCCTGCTGTGATACATCAACAACTTACTACATAAACCCTCAGTTCCAGCCATTATTCGTTAACAATTGCATCGAAATTATTAAAATGAAACTAACATTAAAATAATATAAAATGTATGTCATCATCAGAAAAAGTGTTATAATAGTTACCATCATCACCATCACTATCATCACCGTCATGTATCATATCTTTTAAAATTTTTTTTTAATTATCTATGATGATCTATTAATTACACCCAAAAAACTATATGATTAATTTTGTAATATCAATCAAAAAATTAATTAAATTTTCATCCATAAACAATTTGATAATATCAATTAATGCCCCTATCACGGTTTTCAACTTTTAAAATAGTTTGGCTGGAATTGATAAATTTGAATTGCCATTCTCCACTAAATTAACAGTTCACTTTTCAATTGTGTTTTGGCATTGTCATTTACAACTCTGCGTAAGTTTGGTTGAGAAAATCGTTGAGTATACACAACTGCTTTTTAGTAGATGAGTCTGTGGTTGGGTTTTTCTAGTTACAGGTTGGTGCGATATAAAAAGCAGAAAAAATGAAAAAATCGTAACTAAATATATTTATTACGCTTAATGACAAAATTTTCTTAACACTTTCAGTATCGGCACATACAAAGATTTTTTTAGATATGGTTTTAGGTGATCCAACATATAACAAAACGTTTCCTTGTTCTGCCAGAAATAACTAAAAAAAACCTTCCAAAATTATTTTTTAAAGAATTCGTTCCCTATTTGGATTATTTCTTACCTTGCATTGGGTAGTTCAAGAGGGTAGGAATCATCAGGAATTTTTCTTTTGATACGAATCAAATCTATATACATATATTTGCGACTTCGTTTTCGTCGTCATAAAATAAATCTAAACTAATTTGTATCCATTTGGTATGATTTCTTTGAACTAAAATACTGAAAACAATATTTTTTCTAAAACTTTGTTTTTTAAATTTTCACACAAATTAATTGCTTTCTGTCAAATTTGATATTTTAAGTTGGCAACGCGATGACAATTTCAACTTAAAAACAGTTGTGGTTCATAATACTAAAACATAGTTTGGCCGTGCGTTAGTTTGGTCTACTCTTAGACGACCAAACTGAATTTGGTTGAAAACCGTGATAGGGGCGTAAGTTTTTCCACTGCAATTAATTAAAACAATTAAAAATTGGAAACATTAATTGGTGGATACTTTTTTCTGTGTCCGTTTAAAGCAAACATATCAAATGATCAATTGATGCATTTATGGGTATATGTATGTTTGTACGAGTATGTATGCATATTTGAATACAAAAAAAAATTGGATACTCTAGCATACATTGGAGTATATGGAATATTTTCTATACTCGTACAAGTTCATAACCTTTCGTTCTCATACTTGCGTATAACTATGCGCACTTTATTTCATACCTGTATGTATGGATACTTATTGGAGCATTCCATGAGAAAGTGGAAGTCTAAACGATTTTACTAACGTAAATTTTTTAAATATTTTTGCGGCTGCATACATAGTGGGATTATGTTCTCATCTAAGACAATTTATATTAATTATAACGAATATATTAATTTTTTTCTAAAAACCGTTGATTTTTTGAGACTAACCACAAGTAGACTTTTTACTTTACTCTTACGACATATTTTGCTACGTGGCTGTCACTACTGTTTGTGAGATAAAAACAAAATTTCTTTTGTCAGTTCAAGTGTGTAGTAGAGCAGTGTGAAACTGCATAATAAAGTTTTTGTAAAGAGCTTTGTTGAGGAGAAATTAATTAAACCGCGAAGGTAACTTTATATGTCCCACACGTGACGCCTAATGTATTTTTATTATAATGATAATTATAAACACAACCAACTGAACAAATTAACGAAACAAATTTGTATTTAAACAGCTTAATATTACTTGATCCTTGGTGATTAAAAAGTGTCTGTACGTGATGCCGAGAAATAAGAAATATAATATCTTTCGATTTTATTAGTGTAGACTGATTACTGCCTACCAATTTTAAATAACACAAATATGAGTGGCGAACAACCTTCAATCAGCTCTAGACGTATGCAAAAATTTCGCGAATAGCGAAGAAAAAATATTTCGGAAAGTGAGTTAAAAGCCTCAAGGATTAAGGGGGGGGGCGGGTCATTGCCACACCCTCAAGAATTGCTACTAAAACTATTAAAAATTGCCTGTAATTATCTTTTTTAATATTACTCATGAAAATAACCAGTCGTAATGCCCTTCCACCGCAGGAACATTTTCTAGCTATTCCAATGAGGATTAGGGGAAGATATAAGAAGGCATTGTAAAGAGCCTAGATGCGGGTTCAATATCAAAATGTTGCTGGATCATCCGTAATTACCGAATCTCCACATAAGTCGAAAAAACTTTATCTAAAACTGTTAGAAAGGTTCCAATCGCCAACAAAGAAAATAGGGTGAGGGTTGGGGGGGGGGGGGGGGTTTAATAACCGAACTAGCGCAAAATGTTGTGATTGGTCTAGCCGAAAGTCGCGATAAGATTTTCAAAATTTTGTAGTCTGAGGCGAAAAACTTATTGCTTATGAAAGACAGTCCTTCAGATCAGGGCAAATACGGCATTTGCAGGGATGGCCCTTCATCAGAATTTAAGATTCGTTATGGTTTAAAACTACCACAATGTTGAGTGAAAACTGCAAAAAATATTTTTTTGTATACCATATAAAATCCAAATTTCAATTATAAATATGTATTTTAATTAATTTTTTTTCGCCAACACCAAGTTTACTTCTTAGTTATAATTTTCTTCATGTGTTAGAGTTTCGCTAGAATTTGCACTTAACCATATTAATTTCAAAAGTCACGGAGTGTTTTATTTAGTTTTTTCTTCATTAATTCTTAAATCATTTAAAAACTTACTATGTAGGATTGAGGACTAGTATGCAGTCTATTAAATAACAGATAAAAATTATACAAGGTCTGATCAAAAAATAACCGTTATTTTAAATTTTTTTCAAAAAGTATTTATTTATTCATCAATAACTAGCTTGTCCCCTTCAAAGTAATCCCCCTCAGATATAATACACTTATGCCAGTGTTTTTTCCAATCCTCGAAACACTTCTGCAACGCGCTTTTTGGTATCGCCAACAGCTCCTGTTTCGATTTTTCTTTTACCTCCTCAATCGTAGCAAACCGCTTTCCTTTCATCGGTGTGTTCAGTTTTGGGAAGAGGAAAAAGTCAGCGGAGGCCAAGTTCGGTGAATACGGTGGTTGAGGCATGAAAACGGTTTTATTTTTGGCCAAAAACTCACGCACAAGCATCGATGTGTGAGCTGGTGCGTTATCATGGTGCAAAATCCATGATTGTTGTTTCCACAATTCTGTGCGTTTCTGACGAATTGCTTCGCGCAAACGGCGCATAACTTCAAGGTAATATTCCTTATTGACCGTACGACAGTGTGGCAAGAATTGTTGATTCACCACGCCATTGCAGTCGAAGAAAACAGTGAGCATAACCTTCACATTTGACCGAACTTGGCGTGCTTTTTTCGGTCTTGGCTCTTCTGGACTCTTTTATTGGGATGATTGGGCTTTGGTTTCAGTGTCATAGCCATACACCCATGATTCGTCACCAGTTATGACCTTTTTGAGGAAATCTGGATCGTCGTTGACGATGTTCAACAGCTCCTGAGCGATTTCCATGAAAAAAAATATGCAAAAATCGAACATACGTAACTCACGAAATTTGAAAATAACGGTTATTTTTTTTATAAGACCCCGTATAACTGTGTTATTGTTTAAGAACTATGTGTAATACGAGCATAAGCGCTATAAATAGTTGAATTCGTCTGTACGCTACAGTGGAATGCTCCTATTATTATTTATACTCTGGCATATCTATAAATACGTATCGTTATACCATTGACTTATAACACGTTCTGTTTTTTTAAATTTGTTTTGACAAGTGTTGCGAGAAATATTTGTTTGCAGTTGTTGGAGCATTAAATTTTGTTTTGAGAAAAACTGAGGCGTTTTTAAGGTGTTTAATGTGCTTCATAGAACAATCACTTTAGGTTTTTGCTATCACCTCGTTAGATGCATACGCAAATTAGATTAACTAACAATGGCTACATTTTTGAAACTATAAAGTTATTAAATATTAATCGCTAAAAATAATCATACACCATATTCTGTCAACAACTTAACAACAAGTTTTAATATAAAGTTAAGGAATTTTGAAGAAAAATAGTTACTATGTGCAAGAAAAGTTGCTGCTTATGTGCTGTTGTTGACCAAAAATTTATGATGGGAAAAGTATTTCTTATCGGACGTCAGCAATGTGTATTTTTTTGCAAGTTATAGATATTCAAAATTGTTAAGAATGCGCAACAAATATGACCGTTTAACTTCCGATTGATTATATCTACTCTGGTTTCAGATATTTACTCCAGTATGAACAATATAACTCTGCTCGTAGCAAATTTTTGTAAGGCTAATTCAAATACGTTGAATTTAATGGTGCTAGTCGTTTTTCAAATTATCGCTCGTATTTGCGATTTAAAATTTCAAAAGTATAAAATTTTTATACTTTTGGCCTCATTTGTGAATTTAAGTAACTTCCGTTAATAATTATTGTAAGGAAGCTGCAATTTTTTTTGGCTAACTTTATTTCGCGTTTTTTTTATTCTACTTTGTTATTGATTCAAGTATATAACAAGAGTTGGCGTATCGGGTAAGTATCAATTTTATTGTATTTTTTTTTTGTTGCAAAAATATCATTATTTTGCAAATGTTCGGTAGTGAAATAAATTTTATTGAAATCCAGCAACATATTAAACAATTTTATCGTAAGCGACATGTTATCGAAAACAGATTTTTTATTGAAATTAAAATTTTATGGGCCTACCCATTATTATGAATTATCAAAATAACAAAATTGTTGATAACTTTTAAGATGCGGGCTGTAAAATTTTATCGTAAGCAACAATTGACGTACAAAAACATATTTGAATATTAAAAAAACCTCTCCTGAAAAACTTAATTTTTGTCGCTAACGATTAAATCGAAAAAAATCTCGGTATGGATTTTAATAACTTTTATTACTTTTGTAGAAAACTTACTTATTTGCCGTTTTATACCACTAATAATTGTAGTATTTCGTAATGAATAATAAAATAAACATATATAAAAATTTAAATCTCAAAACTAATATTATCAAAAACTAAATATATAAACCATAAAATATTTACAGTTATTTATAATCAAATCATTACATTTTAAAGTTTTTTTTGGCAATAGTAAGAAAAATGTATGAGACACGTAAACAAAATCGGTTGCATTTGGCTAGGGAGCACATAACGTGGAGTGTGCAAGAAGTTAGTCACCTTAATGATTGGAAAGTAATGGTATTTACTGATGAAAAGCTCAACCTGGATATACCAAATGGATATAACTACTGTTTCAGTGTTTTGAAAAGAAGAATAGTTGTTTCTGGACGGCCAACACTACAGATAGGACAGTGTTGCGGTGTGGGGTTCTGCAGCGTACTATGTAGCAATAGAATTACAAATTCCAAGCAGAAGAATGACAGGGAGGGGAGGCTTTTTTAAATTTTCGCAACTGCAAGTGTACACAACTTATGATGGCTCTATGTACTGCTGAGATAAGTACTTGATTGTATGCCACTTTCCGTCCTAATTTTTGATACCGAAAATATTGGATTAATCGCAATTCTGTGAACTATTTTCGTTTCTGCCAGAATTAAAGCTTTTATAGTTCTTCCTTTGTAATTGTGGAGATACATTTATTTTTCCTTTTTGCACTCAGCATAATTTTGAGATTTAGTCTAATCTGGCGTCCATCGCGATGGCAGGACAAAAATGATTAACGAAAAATTGTAGAATTTTTTTTCATGTTTATTGTTAATTAAAAACTAAGAAACTTCATCAACTTTTATAGTTTAATGTGCAAATAATATTTTCATATTGGCAAAAATATAAAGCCTTAAAACATAAAGTGGATGTAATATAATAACCAAACCAATTAAACTTTCTTTTTGAATCTTACACTGAAAGGGAAATCATTCATTCAGAGAATGAAACGGTTTCGTTAAATGTTTTGCATTATATTAATGAAACTTTTCATTGATACAATGAGCAATTACATTGCATGTATGAAATCTTTCAATCTCTGCTCTTCGTGTGTTCTTCATAGTTCATTGTATTAATGAAAATCGTTTCATTAGTAAGTTCCACAAATTTTGTCTAGTTACTGTATACAGTTTGTCAAAATGAAAAATATTTTCTATTTATTATATTTCTAATCTCTTAATTTCAAAGCAATACGGCCGTCATAAATGCAATGAAATCATTTCATTTATACAATGTAATATTCTTCATTGTATAGCACACATCTCTTTCTCTCTCTCCTTTTTCAACCATTCACATCCACCACTATAAAAACACAAGAAGTTTGTGTCAAACATCTAATAAAGATGATTGTTTTGTTAAGTTTTTTGTTTGATTCTTTTACACTTACGTTTGTGTATTATGATTCTCAATAACATATTAACAGTTTTACTATAAACATGTACGTTTTTCAGCTCACTTCTAAAATTGTTTGCGTTGAACCCTACTGATAAGTTCCTTAAATATTAAGAGTTTTGCCTTAAAGAATACATATGTACATACTCGTATATTAAGTGCATATATTTATATATTAAATTAAATAAAAGAAATCAATTAATTTTTTATTAAGTGGGTGGTTTGGAGGGATATGATTTCATGTTTTTAATAGAAAATTTTCATTATTTATTGCTTCTTTATATTAATGAACAAACTTCATTTATGGTATGTAAAAACTTCATTAAATCAATGAAAGAATTACATTTAATTCATGAAATAGTTTCATTGAAATAATGAAATAGTTTCATTCTATTTATGACATGGCCGCCAAAATTAACTTCATAAATACAATGAATCATTCTTCACTGATCCAATGAAGGGCTGCATTAGCTGTCTTTTAATAAAAAATTTCATTGATACAATGGAGAATTTCATTGTCTGAATGAAGAGTTTCCTTTCAGTGTAATATTGTAAGAATGACATGAGGTGAGATGAACAGAAAAACTGTCACCTAAATTAGATGGAGTTTTCATTATAATTGTTCCATTGGAAACATGTGGTTAGGGAATAGAAATAAAAAGAAATTATTAGGGGTTTCTTTTGATTGGGTTTATTAACAATCCATAGGTTCACTGTTTGAGAGTAAGTGTAAGAGTTAATGAGTTGCTCCAACTTGTGCACCAATCGATGCGTATATAAGATAATGTAAGAAAACGATAATAGTGAAAAAATGGTATGTGTGGAATAATGGTAATGAAAATGAACGTCTTCGTGTGATGGTTAAATTACAAGTAAGTAATTTCGCGCTAAAATTTAAAATTAAGTCTTGGCTTCATAATGCGAACGATTATTGCAAAATGGAAATAAATTATGAGTTAATAATTATATTTTATAAATATAAAAAGATAGAATATACACTCAGGGAAAATCTGCACTTTTAAATAAGAACGCGTCATATTAATTCAATAAATTTCAATATAATAGAAAAATTATATTAAAATACTTTAAGTCAATAATTTTCAACTTGGAGTTTATGCTGATTCGATTTATATTTATTTATTGATTTACATTGAAGCAATATTGTTTTAAAGTCTAAACATATTATTTTAAGATTTTTAAGTCATTTAATTCGCAGTTAAGTTGAAATTATAATTGCAAGATATTGAATTAATAAGAAACATATTAAAATCTAAAGGCCACCACTTTAAATGAATATGTAAACCATATCCATGAGTTCAATATTAATTCCGGTTTTTATAGACTGAACAATGAATAAAATGGATTATTTAAAAATACTTAAAGATAATTTATTATAGTTCGCTACTAAATTAAATATAAGTGGAGATGATTAATTAGTTCAAAATAAATACTCGAAGCATTCGTCCTCAATAATTAGAGAATGGCTTCCATCCACTATAAACAAATTACCGGCACATCCTCGCTAGAGCTTTGGCGTTGGTATTAACGAGATTATGCGGGCGTGCCCAGCAAAAAAAATTTGGAAGCACTAACAACTGAGGGAAGCAATGTATTGCTTATTTGATAACAAAAGCTTCGAAGAATTCTTCTGAAAAGCACTAACGTAAGGTGGCCTGCTCCACGAAAAGGGACCTCTGCGCCGAAAAGTTATTGAGAAAAACGCGTTTAAAAAAAGCGCTTCGTTTTTCCGTGTTTTGCGCATGGTTATGCAACTCTTTCTTCAACCTGATCATCTGGCGATGTATTTCGACTCTTTGGTACCTTGTAAGATGTTCACTATGCAGTGTTGCATCTATGAAAATTATTTCTAACAGTTAAAAACCTGTTTTTGCTAATTTTGTTTTCAAAATTACTTATCAAATTATCAATGTTTTGGATTTAAGCCGATAGAATTGAATCTATTATTTATTATTATTTAATTTATCTATTATTTAATTAATTTCAGGTTAAAATAAATCTTAATTAATGTAAGAAAATGTGTCTGGAAGACGAATTTAAGGGTGTTGAAGAACAATACTTCAGAGATTGTTTGGAAGAATGTTTACCTATAGTCAGTGATGAGTCGGATGAATGTAAGGAGTAAAAAAGAGTAAAATTTTGATATTTTTGTAATTTTATAAATTTGATATTGAACTTTTTTTAAATTTCAAATATTATATATATTATCTGTTTATATCACATTTTTATATTTTTTCATTAATTATGTTCATCTTTACAGGTGATTTGTAAAAAAAACTAAAAGACATAGAAACTTGCGGTTTGCGGCATTTGAAAGAGGGTTTTTTCTATAAGAATCACTCAAAAAGTAAAAAAAAATTTTTCGGCGCAGAGGTTCCTTTTCGTGGAGCAGGTCACATATTATTACTTCTGTGAAGCACTTTAGAAAGGCAAAGAAAATTCATGTATTTTTCGAACAAAAAAAATGCCTTATTCATGCGCAACAGCAAGTGATTGGTCAGGGGTGTTCTGCAAACCGCGCGATTTGAAATCGTGCGATTTCAAAAACGAAAAACAGTGATCTGCTGATCGGACGACTTAGCGCATTCGCAGGTCAGTTCGCATAAAATATCTTAAACATCTAAAATATTAAAACCAATTAAAAAGCTGCAACATGTCACCTTTTTAATTAAGTTCTTTCCTGGAAATTAGGCGATTTCAAAACGTGTGGTTTACAGAACACCCCTGATTGTCTCCCTTACAAAAATGCTTCTGGCAAGCAGTAATTTTTGCTGGGTATGTGGAGAAAAAATTGTGCGAGCTGTAGATTAAGGGCAAAAATTAACTAAAAAGTATTCTCCAGGGCAGATGGGAGCCTATACGTCCCAATATAAGCAAAAACCCGGTTCATTCTATAAGAATAGTGTATTAGATGCTAGACGTGGCCACATTTAGTACTAGTTATTTTATGTTAAGTTATTTTTTTAGTATTAAAATAAATTTGTTAATAAAATGAAAGACTTTCATAGAAAGCTTTTTTTCCTTTAAATTGCTTATGGTTTGGTCTTAAAATCTTACAAAGCAACTGAGATACTTTGATTAGAAGATCAGAGCGTTTGCTGTACAAGTTTTTTCTTTGCGTACTGTATATATACAAGACGTTTTATGTGTGTCTAATTAACTGGCCAGGAGTGTACATAAATATCGTTACCTTAATATAGAAAGGCCCTAACTCATTATTTTTTTTAAATCGAGTTTTTTTTTCTATATTTCGAGAAGGAACATCTAGTGTAATCGGAGATTGGGAAAAGCTTCGAACACATTACTTTGAAGCACATTAAAACTTATAATGATCTCAAGCTATTTTTGCTAAGTTTTACTTCCATTTGACGCAGCAAATGTCTAATTGCAATCTGCCAGACTAAAACAATAAATATACCACTTTTCCACACGCAAAGTATACTTTGCAAAATCTTAATTCAGCTGCGTGAAAGACATAGGTATAGTACAGTCTCTTTCTGTCTTTCTCCGTGTGGAAAAGGGATGATACTATTGCAAACTTGTTACAAGCAATGTCCAATAGTAAGAAAATATAAGATATATGTAGGTATTTACCTGATACTCGTTCGAAGTATTTACCTGAAAATAAACAAAAATAAATAGATTAGATTTATAAAAAAGTACTTTTTGAAAGAAATACTTTTTGGAAAAAGTATCTTTTGAAAAAAGTTCTTTTTGGAAAAAGTACTTTTTGAAAAAAGTGCATTTGGAACTAATAAATTAATATATGTATTTATAAAAAAACTAAACCAAGCCTAAATACGTAATTTTTATTATTAGTTTTATCATTGGTATTATTACTATTATTATGAGTAACGTAACTGATTGGTGACCATCGCCTAGCTCAAGCCAGTGGATGTAGAGCGTGTGCTTATGCACTGAGACCGGGATATCGGAAATTCGAATGCAAAACGTTAAACAGGGCCAAAAATGGGTAAAAATGGGCCACTTTATATCTCCAAAACTAAAGCAGATATGCGGAAATGCCAAAAACATGTACATACTACTAGAAAAATATAGAAATAGACATATGTATATGTGACGCGCAAAATAGAAAGGACCTAAGGGTAAAAACAGGTTTTGTTCAGGAGAGCCATTATAAAGATTTAAATACGTGTATCTTTGGTGTACCATCACATCATAAAACGCGCATATCTCTGGGAGGGAAAACTTTTGGGGCATGGGATCGGTCTCATTCGATGCTCAGATGTTGTCCACACCAAAAAAAAAAAAAAAGTGAAAATTGATTTTTTTTAACCTTAGGTCCCTTTCTCTATCCACTGTCACATACACTTTTGAGGTAAAAATGGTACCTTTTTGGCACCCCAAATATGTATCTCCTAGCGCATTCACAGTTACGTCTTCTTACGACTTGTCGTTCGAATCCATGTTCGTATAGAAGTAAGATAGAGAAATGAAAATCAATTTTTTCGCTTAGAATGCGCATGAAGACCTTCGTTCGAAATAGTGGAAGAGGCAGTTAAATAAAAGAGGTTGATTAAATTTAAGGAATTAACATCAAAAATGTCCTGCAGGCAATAGTTGGTATATTTTAGTACTAAATATGGATTTCAAGTAAAAGGACTTGGTTGGTACATTATAAAAAATAATATAACGAATTTCTCAAATGACTAGAACAAATGAATGAGCTTTATGAATAGGTTTAATGAGTCAACATGAAAAAGATCTCAGTTGACCACAATATCAAAATGACGAGTTTCGCGTACTTTTGCATTTGAACCCTAAATATTTTGGTCTCAAATGCAAATTTTGTATAACGTATAAAATATCCGCTAAAAAAAAGTAGCGGGAAATATGCTAGTACAATCATATTTTTTTGGATTAGTTGTAGAGTTGAATAATGGGCTTTAGCGCATATTTCGAATTCGACTACAACATGTTGGTCTTAGATTAAAAACACTGTATTTATTTATTTTTTTTGTAGAAAGAATCCTAATGATTTGTTCGTGAATTTACGTAATATATACAAGTATGTACGCAGATTTTTTTATACGAAAATATGTTTTCCGATCCAGATTTCCTGAATTCGGTGGTTGAGGCATGATAACGGTTTTATTTTTGGCCAAAAACTCACGCACAAGCATCGATGTGTGAGCTGGTGCGTTATCATGGTGCAAAATCCATGATTGTTTTTTCCACAATTCTGTGCGTTTCTGACGAATTGCTTCGCGCAAACGGCGCATAACTTCAAGGTATTATTCCTTATTGACCGTACGACAGTGTGGCAAGAATTGTTGATTCACCACGCCATTGCAGTTGAAGAAAACAGTGAGCAAACCCTTCACATTTGACCGAACTTGGCGTGCTTTTTTCGGTCTTGGCTCTTCTGGACTCTTCCATTGGGATGGTTGGGCTTTGGTTTCAGTGTCATAGCCATACACCCATGATTCGTCACCAGTTATGACCTTTTTGAGGAAATCTGGATCGTCGTTGACGATGTTCAACAGCTCCTGAGCGATTTCCATGCGACGTTGTTTTTACTCAAAATTTAGTAAAAAATAGTAAAAAATCGAAGAGCACACCATAACACGACTAACCTTTTTATATGTCAAAAACAAACTGACAATCCAAAATGGCTGATATTGCCAACATATATAAGTGACATATGTACCAACATAACAGAAAAAAAAGCGAAAACCGAACATACGCAACTCACGAAATTTGAAAATAAAAGTTATTTTTTGATCAGACCTCGTATACATACATATTTATTTATTATAAATGTATAACATATAGGGTGTTTTTTATTGAGGTATAGAACTTTAAGTTGGCATCACTTTTTTAACTGGCGGCCATTTTGTCAGCTGTCAAGTGATTAATATTTAGTTTGGTTTGCCATTTCATCATGAACAGGTTGACAAAAGAACAACGCTTGCAAATCGTGCAAATTTATTTCGAAAATAATGGTTCAGTTCGCGAAGTTTACCGCAAGCTCCGTCCATTTTATGGTCGACATAATCGTCCATCAGAGCAATTAATTCGGTTAACCGGTCAATTGGCCACCAAGATCGTGTGATTTGACACCATTGGATTATTTTCTTTGGGGATATGTGAAGTCGCTCGTCTACGCCAACAAACCAGAAACGTTAGGGGACTTGGAAACCAACATTCGTGGCGTTATTGCCAACATACGGCCCCATATGCTCGAAAAAGTGGTTGAAAATTGGACCTGTAGAATTGGCTTTATTCGAGCCAGCCGCGGCCACATGCCCGAAATCATATTTAAACGTTAATGGCATAAAATGATCCTTCCAATAAAGCCAAATTGATGGACATTAAAACGATTTTCTTGTGTTTTATTTCAATTCGAAGTTCTATACCTCTAAAAAAACACCCTATACATACATAGCTTTATTTTTTTGTACATAGACCAATACAGTTCAAGAAACATTTACATATTTTGGTAATTTTTCTTCGCTACAGTCACTATTTGAACTTTTTTAATTCCCATCACTGTTTTATGAACAGCTGTTTGTTTTTCATATTAAAACAACAAAATAAACTAAAGCGTATGCACGTTTTTAAATGTTCTATAAGTGCACAAGCTTGCTAACGGCAACAGCAACGTTCCGCTAACCCAGCCTTTAGGCATACCTACGTCTTCGTTCTGTACTAATTTCTGTTTGGATTGATAAATCTTTTTTATGTTAATGATGGACTCCTTGCAAGTAAATTTTTAATTTTTAATTCTGGTAAATAGTAAAGTTTTAGAGCTGAAAGTATTTAAAGAAACTGTATTCAGTTTTATAAAAAACGGCGATTCCATAGACTACAACAAAAAAGTACCTCAGAGTACCCACATTTAACTTTTTTAATTACATCGTTCAATGATTGCAAAATTGCGATGGTGATTAAGTTTGAATAATAGAACTACTTGGAGTTGAATTCTTCAATGCTGTAACTAATGATTTCCATGGTAATTTATTAGTTTGTAATAATGTAATTAATAATTTAAAACAAACTAAGATTTTTATTTCTCTCATTTATTCAATATTATTATTTTCTTTCTATGGTCGTTGTTTATGCTTAAGTTGTCATAACGTATCATATTATGTTAAATCCCTACTTAAAAAATCATCTTCAAAAGTTAAATATTTTTGTCCACCTAAATCGTTACTTTTGCAGAGTGTGCGGTGGAGCGAATAAAATAGATACTTTCGGCAATTTGGGTGGTCTAAAGTGCATTCCAGTTTTTTAGATGTGGGTGAATAAATTTCTATCAGAAAGAGCTGATTAATAAGCCCTCTTTAATTTATTTATTTTCACTTATTTTAAGAATAGAATAATAATAATAATGCACAAAATGCAGAATAAAAAAAAATATTGCTAATATCGAAAATAAAATATTTGAATCAAGTTGGTTAGTCGAAAAATTGCAATAGACTAAATAATAAATAAAATATTTTTCATTTACAAAACAAATACGTATGTATGTATGTAATGTTTGTATTTATGCATTTATTTCATACGAGGTCGGTAAAGGATACATAATATTCAGCTAATCCGAATACATCACTCTTACTTGCTTGATTTTCAAAAGGAAATTTTAGCTTAAGTAACAACTTGCTGTTACAAAAACTGTAAACTAAGAACTTAAGCTTAAATTGTTTTTGCTATAAAATTGAAAAGGTATAAACTATGGCCAGTGTTGTCAGATTTATTTTCAGCCTCCTCCCCAAATTACTTGTTGAATATCGCCAAATATCGCCACTTTAATAAAACATTAAATTTTAGCTACAAAAAAAATTTTTTTATTTTGTAATTACATTACAAATATTGTAAAATTTTAAATTCAGTAGGTAACGTCTATCGTAAAATATAAAAATTAAATTGTTTACGAAAAATTGAGAAGAGTTTACATTAACATATAAATACTGGCGTTTAAAAAATACTTAAAAATAACTTATTCCAAAAGATCAATCTAAATAGGATAAATTGAAATTAAACACCAAGATCAACATTAATATTTAAATCTTGTAATAAAACTGAAATGGTAGGTACCAGTAAGTAATCATGCATTTTTTTGAGCTTCATTATCAAAATGTTGGTTCCAATTTATAAAAGGAAGTTTTCCCCACTGTGTTTCATAAACACCAACTGACATTTTGTGGTCTATAATTTTGTTTAAAACTTCAATTTCAGAAAATTTTGTTTGAGATAAAGAGTTTATAATCTTATAATCTTTTGAACGAAATATTTTATATTGAAGAAAAAATTTCATGTTTTGAACCTTATTCTATTTTATTTAAATCGTAAAAATATCGCCAATGATTTCAAATACCGCCAAGTAAATAGCCAATCACCATTTGAAAATTTTCATCGCCAAAACAAATTTTTGTCGCCACTGCCTATGGCTATACAATTTTGACAGATAATGCCAATGATAACAGGTTAATGATTTTTATGTTTTTGCATAAATACATACATATGTATGTACATACAAACACATGTTTTAGTTTACAATTTATTCAGTGTTGTGAAATGAATTTCTTTACCTTTTTTCAACACTAAAACAAACATTAACTTCTATTCGAATGCAATCTCGATCACGAGTGCAAGAATTAGTCCACTGGATTATGTTATTAGAAGAACGTAAGCAGTACAAAAAGCTTTGAGATGGGTAGGCGTATAAAAAATTGAGGAACAAATTTTTTAAAATAACACATAACATATGACAAAGTACCAATTATAAAAAATATACAACCGAATTGAGAAAATGTTTCTTTTTGAAGTCGTTTAAATAGAACTTAGTCTGAAAAGCAAAGGAGAATAATAACAATATTCAATATCATTTACTTTTTTAAATGTTTGCATTATTTTTGACATCAATTTTATCCCTTTATAATTTTTATTAGGAGAAATCACTTTCAAATGTATTGATTAAAATGTCATCATTATCACCCTGACATTTTCGGAAGGCGCAGCTTGTCAAAGGAATAAAAAGGAAACGGAAATTTTACCTGATTGAATTGTTTAAAAGAAAATATAACATAAAACAAAATAAAATAAACTTGTGTAGCTGATACACACTGCTGCGGTGTTCATTTTCACCTGATCGTAAATAATGTTTAGTAATTATTTTTGTGGCCACTACGTTAGATGTTGTCGCATAGTCTTTTTTATTCTTAGGAAAATGTAATTTGATATTTTTGTAACAAAAGGGAAAACTGAAGCCAATATTTATACCAAATAAGGTACAACAACGAGATGACATATCTAGACAAAACAATAAGAACAACAACCCAGCAAAAAATCATATTTTTAAATGCTTATACAAATACATTTTTAGGCATAAATGATCTGAGAACACTGCCTAAATAATGCTAAAGTTTCAAATTGTAAGTTAAGGACACATTAAAATTATACGATAATATGGTGTTACAATACTACCTCTGCCTTATGATAGGAGCTAATAAATAAGTTTTTTTGAGATCAATCGATTTATTATACAGAAAAAATAAAAGATTCATAAAACTTTTTAATTGTGAATTTTGCCTTTATTTCTACAAAAAAAAATAATAACTGCGCGGAATTCGGTGCTGGTGGAATAAAGTGATTTCGTGTGCTCATTTGCGGTAAAAAAAATTGTTTACTGAATTTCGTTGTAAGACTATATTTCCGAAAGAAATTTTTTTCCCTATTAATTGCTATTGTTTAAAATGTTTCCCTGGGAAAAATTAATCGCCGAATTTTATTTATGATTTTTTTACATGCTTATATTTATTTATTGTATCTTCAAAAAAATTACAGAACAAAAAGTATTCAAATCTTAAATCTAGATATTATAATTAGGCCCAACCATTGTCAGGTATAAACTAAGTGATCGTAATTAATAATACATAAATGTCGTATTAAGCACAATAATATATGATTATGTGTATCTTATCTTATTAGTATTTCAAAATACTAATACTAATGCACACTTTTAAAGCAGAAGTGCTGAAATGTGTTAAACCGTGATCACAGTCACTGTTTAATTTCACTTCTACTCTTCTTATTAGTATTTTTCAGAATAACAAAACTGCTACAAACAAAATACTGCCAAGCCGTCATCCGCAATCGCAATTTAAAAGAACATTGATTCAGAAATCAAGTTCACTTGGAATAATATTACTAAAATATCACTGGATCGCTCATCTCTAGTCTCTTCACCCGAAACAATTGAAAGAAATCAATATGATGTTGACCTGTGTGAATTTGAAAGTGAGAGAAATTGTGCAAGCTATAGGCATCTCACATGGCTCTGTGGTTTCAATTTTGAATAGTAACTTTGGTAAGAGAAAGCTTTCCACAACATAAGTGCTGCGTTTGTCTACAATGGACTACAAATGCAACCGTGTGAATACTTTGCAGGAATGTTTGGCATTGTTCAACCACAACATGGACGAGTTTTTACGCCGTTTCGTAACCGTGAGTGAAACGTGAATCCAACACAATACACCCGAGACCAAACAGCAGTTAAACAGTGGGTTAAAGTCATGGAGACCATTTTTTCCGGATGCACGCCTTGTAATCTACTTGACTACGCTCAAAAGTGTAAAACGATCAATGGCGAATATCATGCTAATGCTGAGTACACATCTGGCATTTATTGTGTTGCCATTTTTGGTGTCATTTTCCAATTGTGTGCAACGCCGTTCAGATTATGTTTTTTATATGGAAATCAATGCGAACAACGAAAAATATGGGAAATGAGAAACGTTGCCATTAGTACACACTGTTGCGATGTCACAAAATGTCGTAGTGCGTACTCGACAAACTTATTGACGATTTGAAAAAAAATACCGCTTGTAACCAATAAAAAAGTTCTTTCCCCGTAGGATAATGCATGTGCAGTTTCCATGGCCTACGAATTTAGCCCTAGTGGATATTTCCTGTTCCCAAACCTAAAGAAATCGATCGGCGGAATTTTTAGTCCCTAGCAAAGCCGATTAGTTGTACGCTTGCTGGGATGCTATATCGACCAATATATAAAAACCTTTTATGTCTGGTAAAAACAAATTTATGCGAGAAACGAATGCATAGTATTATGTTAGAATAGGAACATACTTAGGGTGCGATTTGCAGACATTCCCTGGCTTTCCTTAGTTTCTTTTCTGAGGATGGGCGTGTGGAAATTTGTATTTATAAGGACACTCTCAAACACATGCACGCAGGTACATACACACACACACGCACATATATAATAACACTCTGATTAAACAAGAAAATAAGAAAACAAAAAAATCAACAACGTTAATGTTTATACAATGATATCGGGTGTTGACTGCCACAAATTCTTTGGGAACAAACAACAACAACAACTGCAAAATATTGTTGGCAAATATGCAAACAACGACAACAAAGTATTGTTGTCATGTGCAACGTGTGTTTTTTGCTTGTTGTTGGTTGGATAAACTAGAAGGTACTACTAATATCACTATTTATCGGACAGTGGTAATGAAGAATTGCAAAAGTTAGAGAATTTATTAAATAAGGTAACTCAATGTCTGAGATTGAGACATCTCATCTTTACCCGATACCTACGGAAAATATATCTGACATTGTCAATATGCAGACCTTATTAGTTTGGGCTCTGAAAAGCTTCAAGCCTTATAAAGCCGAAGTACGAGGTGTGTTCAAAAAGTATCGCGAATTTTGAATTTTCGCGGGTTACGTATATTTGAATTTAAATTTTTTGTGGCGTTATGTTGGTACTCATGTCTCTCACTTATGCCGACAATTTCGCCCATTTTTAATGTTCAGTTAATTGTTGACAGCTGCTTTGTTTGCACGTGTTCGTCTTCGATTTTGACCTATTTAAAAAAATGGAACAAAGAACCTGTATCAAATTTTGTGTAAAAAACGAAATTAAGTGCGCGGATGCATCCCGAATGTTGACTGTGGCATAAGGAAATGAAAAGATGTGAACGACGAAGAGCGTGCCGGAATCCCGAGCACTCCAACAGCCGAAAAAATTTATGAAGTGCAGAAAATGGTATTGGCCAATCGTCAAATCTCCACTAGAGAAGTTGCTGAGGACCTAGACATATCGATTGACTCGTGCCATTCGATTTTTATCAATGATTTGGCAATGAGACGGGTCGCCGCGAAATTCGACCAAAAACAGCATCGCATAAACATTGCTAATAAGCACGAACCAAGGTAAAAATCGAAGACGAGCCAAAACACGTGCAAGTAAAGTAGCTGTCAAAAACTAACTGAACAGTCAAAAATCGCCGAAATTGTCGGCATAAGTGAGAGACATGAGTACCAACATAACGCCACAAAAAATCAAAATTCGAACATACGTAACCCGTGAAAATTCAAAATTCGGGATATGTTTTGAACACACCTCGCATAAAAAGAAAACATACAACACAGCGAAAATTACACTTGAAAATTTTTATGTGAGTTGTCAAAAGATTGCTTGCAAAGTTTTTATTCAATCTAAAATTAAATGACTCTTGTTTCGAGTTTTTTTCCCAAACCAAAAGCAGTTGATGAGCAATTTGATAATTCAAGTGCCTGTATAAATATGCTATAACAGATATGGATATTAGTTTGGGGGCTTATTTTTTGGAGCTCAAAGAGCAGATTAGAGCTAAAGCGATTGGAATCCTTCTTTTGTAATTCTTTTAAGTAGTCCAGCTCATTTTTGCGACTTCGCCTAATGCAATGGTTAACATCTTAAGCCGACTTTTAAAATACTTTTTTTGTCCATTTTAAACTAATATTTATTAGAAAGTATTTTTTTTTCTACTAATAGTTTTACCTATAAATCAAATCAGACTACTTGATACAAAATGGCTCGAATCATATGAAGGGAAACATTTGTATTTTTTTTTAATTACCTCTACAATACTGTACCATTAAACTTTTATGTTGTTGTTGTTATTTTTTAGAAAAGAAAATACTCTTTTCATTGGAAGTAAAATTTAAAAAAGATATGTCGTACTAAAAACCGAAATTAAATGGTTCTAGTTATGCGATCGGCAGTGTATTTACAAATAAAAATTTCTTTTAATATTCAAATAATTAACCTTCCCCCACATCGGCTTTTCATTTGAAGCATTAGAAGTTTAATCAATATCAAACCATAGCTGCTTCTTATCACAAGAACTATTTATTAATAAAACATTTATTATTTATTATATACTGGCTTATCCGACAGACGTTGTAACGCGTTATACTGTCTTAACCGTGAATATTGAATCCACTCACATTCGTACAATTTATTAATACAAATACATATACTCGTATATGATTTTGATGATTTTGTTTTTAAAAAAACAATTATGGAAGACCCCACAAAAAAAAACAAGAATTTTGTAAATCGATACCATCATGAAGCACATTTTGATTGTATGTACTGCTGAGTGATATTTTTTTACCACCAGTCACGGGAAAGGCTCTAGTGATGGTTTTGGCGCACAGTGAAAACATACAACGTCCCTCAGAAAATCAAATACAGTCGAAGTTCCCTATAAAGAACTTTACTATAACCAATTTTTCTACATAACCAATTATTTTTGATAAAACTGTATTTTGTTAAGGTTCTTCTCAAACATTTTCATCTCCTTTCTTTTGATATGCTAAATAGTTTCCCTGTAACGAATTCTTTATTCAATCATAAAATTGTGTCCATAGAAAAGTTCACAGAAAATCAAAAGTAACTTTAAATATATATGTACATATGTACATACGAGTACATACGTTACGTTTGCATGGCTTAAAATTTAAGACTTAATAGATAATTTTATGTATTCATATAGATTTGTTTGGATGAACGCAAGCAAGGTTTAATTGAAATAAAAGCAAATGTTTACATCGAATACAATGTACGAGTACATATTTAAAGATTTCAGCTTCTCTCTATAACGTAGAACGTAGAAGTTCGACTGTAACCAATCCAGTAGTTTTTTGGGCTCAAGCAATTCGCTCAAAAAAAATAATAAAAATATTTTATATATATTCGATAATATACAAAAAATTTAATAAATTTTTATAATTTCTTTAAAAGTTTTGTTCATAACTCAGAAAATACAATTTAGAGATTTTTTAATTTTGTAATATATAATTTTTCTTAAATTTTAAAAACAAAATTTTTTGATTACAGCGTCATGAATCGCGGTTTGTGAAAAAACAACAACATCTATAATTGTGATGAATTTTTTTATTTTTATAGCCGTCAAAGCACAATTATAATATCTTTAAAATAAGACATTAATCATTCGGCCTAGATGTTAAAAAGTTATAACCAGTTTTATGAAAGCAGTTTCATGACAATTTCGTAATTTTTCATACATTGAATTCATGATAATTTGGGAACCACTGGAAATATTAATCAAATTTTTTGGTGGAACCTTACGAAAATGGATTCGATTCAGAGGGGTCGGGCAAAATTACTCGTTGTTTTTATATGGAATAAATCAAATAGTACTGTTGTATAATTTATGCGTTCTTCGCTCTAAGGTAATTTATTAAATACATTTCGTCCTACTGTATTCAAATGATTTAGAAGTCTATGAATTTGTTTGCTTGCCAATGAACGAACAAAATGAAACATAAAGTACATACTATTTTTCTTCAAATAGTCTCTTTTTGTGTTGTATTTGTATTTTTTTTTTTTGGAAACAAACGCAGAACAAAAGGAAAAATTTGCCAAACAAACTAGAATTTTTTTTGTGGAAATGAAACAAAATATTTTTGAATAGCTTAAAATGTTTGGTACATGGCTGCAACTGCAACTTCTGCTACTGCTACGATAATATTAACAACAAAAACAAAGTAAATAAAAACTTATAAAAACAACTGCTAACTATGACAAACAACAATGATAATAAGAAATATCATTCAATTTCCTTTTGTTCCATCATTTTGTTTATGGTTGAATGGATGTCCTTTATTTAGTTTTAGTTTTCTTGCACACCAACCAGACAACAGACCACCATACACCACACTACTTTTTTCTAATTGTCAATATTCCCAAAAGGACAACAGCAACTATAACGAGAATACGAATAATACAGAAATCTCAAATATAATATAGGAATACAGAATATTAGAATTTTGAAATTTTCAATCTCTTACTCGATTTTAATTTAAATGTGGCTTAACCCATTAAGGCCCTGCGTTGCGTTTTCGCAACGTTCACTTAAGCCTCCCTCAAGCATTTTGTGATTACATGATATTGCAATAAAACACAGACAGATAAAATTTAATTTAATATCTAATCGACCTCTTGTTGAATTTTTATCATACATAAGTTTTTTTTAAATTTATTTATATTTTTATTTTTTCCTGTTTTTTGGGTACTTTTTGGAATTGTTAAAATACAGTAATATATAATATACCTATCTCAAACTTTTGACGGAGGTAGCTGACATACGAATATTATTATTTTTAGTGGAAATCCCAATTATCTTAGACATTTGCTAATATTTTTATGATTAGATATATCCGTGATGCTAAAACGCAACAATGGGCATAAGCGATATACAAATTATATAAAATTATCAAATGCAAATATTAATTTTTATAACGTTGCGTTTTCGCAACGGGGGTTATCTGGGCCCCCACTGATCCGATTTGTCTAAAAACTGTTTTCTTTCTTATTTAGGTATATATATTTAAATTATAAAAGTTTCATCATTATAGCTCAATGGGATCATGGATCGGGCCTTCTTAATGGGTTATCTACCCAAAACACTGTGCTTCGCTACGGTAGAACTGCAACCCTGGCGGTTCAACCTTCACTATTTTGTAGAATATAATTCTCATCATTAACATAACTGCATTAGTTTCCAAGATATTTCTTTTTAAGTAAACATTTTCTCTATTTGACAGCGGCCACGCTCACTTGTACAATCCTGATTCTCTTCTATAATCAACAGAATAAGCGGAATTTCAAGTTTGTATAAGTATAAGTCTGGCTCACGATGTCGATAAGAAAGTTTATATCGCTTATTTATGTACATACATAATGCATACATATGTAAGTAAGCGAAAGAATTTTTCTTGTTGACATCGAGGTCTAGGCCGTTAACTTACTTGATAGGAGGCACAATCTGATGCAATGGTGACTCCTCTTTATAATACTATTCTCGTTATTGGCGTTACTGCTTACAAAGCATTCAAAATCTTTACTGTTTTGGCTTTCAAAATATCTCGTTTCTATGGTGGGTGGGTGGGAAGTGCCGCGCCAACTTCAGTCATTAAAAAAATCAATAGCCTATTGCTTCTTCTAGACTACCTACGCTGTAAGCAAATCTGCAAGATCGCTACGCTAGTGTTAATTTTGAAGTCAAATAAAAATGTGTTAAATTCTGAAATTGTTTCCAGACGCAATGCACAATATTAACGGAGTTATCCCCACAAAATTTCAAGGTTATCCTTATATTAGTTTTCTAGATATCTAAAATTTTGTATTTTTTCTGTTTTTTTTTATGATTAGATAAGGCTAAAGTTCGTATCGCTCTGCAAGCCAAATTACGTGTCCGTTTTTAGACAGTTTAATACACCATTGGAAGCGGCTTGAAAAAATCTTTCAGATGATGTACTTTTTTTAATATGTTGTCCTGGGACCCCTCAAATGTTTTGGGAGTCCTCATTAATAAAAAACGGTCTTTGATTTGTAACAAAGTCGTGTTTTTTTCATCTACATACTCGTACAAGGTGAGTCGCTCTAATGTACATAATCGTATATTATTTTTTTTATTCAAAACAACCAAAAAATTAAAAAAAAGTTTAAACAAATTATTTTTTAGAAGAAAAACAAAATATCTAATTTTATTAGAAATAGCTCTGCAGAAATATTTATTTAAAATTTTAAAATACTTACACTACGTTTAACTCATATGTATAAGTCTTATGAATAAAGGTTTCTTGTCTCTTTTATGTCGTCGAGAAATTATCTTTCTTTGATTTAATAAAAATTATTTTTAATAGATTTTCGTTTTTATATTTTACGTTTTTTTTACCTCGTAATTAAATTGCCATCGTGTATTGCGTTTGAGAAGTCAACAGACAGACAGTATCATGTAACCACCTTTTTGTCCTTTTGAAACTCGGCTGCAGCAGATTTTCAAAGAGACTTTTTGCCTTTCAATACCTTCTCTTTCTTATAAGTTTTTAAAGGAAATTCGATTAAGTTTCAAGATATCCTTACACTGTGAATTTATTTATTTCAAAACGCAGCAACTAATTTCCCATTTCTGAGAGACATTTTAGTTATTGGTTTTTATAGTGCTGCGAACAAAGAGTGCGGTGTCATAGTGCCATAATGTTTCTAAAGATTTTTGTCATCAGAAGAAACATCCGAAGTGTTTGGCGGGAACCAAAACGAAAGTCTCGCTTCAAATTTTAATTTAATTTAATGAGTTTGCTACTCGTATATAAGTCCGCAAAAGAGACATAAAAAATTAATTCAAAGAATACATTCAACTACACGCATGATTTTCACATTAGCGTGTCATTGGCGGCCATGCGTTCGTTCACAGTTAAATAAGTTTCTCGTCATTCTCGTTAATGCGTGTTTGTAACCAACGAAATACGAGTATCAATAGGTCTTTTTATAAGCACGCAAAATAAAATTGAACTAAATACTTGCAGTCTAAATTTTAAGACCAATGTGCATTTTTTGCATGCTTTTTTGCAAAAGGCTTATCACGTGAAATAACTTTATTAAAATTTAGAATATGTACATTAAAATAAAGAAATGCTTAAGAATCTGTAAAAACATATCCAACAAAATCTGTGCAATTACCAAAAAATATAAGCAACATACTGCACACTATCTGTGTTAATAAGGAATAGTAAAGTAATGACCTGCTTATTATAAAGCTATGTACAGAGCTTTGTCAGATCTTACAATATTGTTAGTAAGATGTGTTAAAAATGTTTTACAACCGTGTGAACTGGCAATTTTTGTCTGAAGGAAAAAGCATTGTCAATCCATTGCAAGATTAGCAGCTGACAACAAATTGTCTTACAATCGTGTGAACATATTGTCAGACAATATTGTCAGATGTGCGAAGTTTATGCAGCCAACATCATTGCAATTGCTTCTTTATGGTCCATAGTAATTTGTATTTTAAATTTTAACATTTCACACAACCACAAACGATTGATATTTAACAATTTGTACATATGACAACAGTGTGAAGTGACGATTATGTCAGATGAATTTAATGTCATACAACCGTCGGGCAATAAGTTGTAAGATTTTCTAACAAATTGCATACAACCGTGTGAACTGAAAATCTACCTTGTGCTGGCAATTTTTGATTGCCAGTAAATTGACAGCACATTGCCAGATCTGACAATGTTGTACGATCTGACAATCGTCTGTCCATAGCTTACGATGTTATTTAAAAAAAAAGGAATTCCAATAACAACTGTAGAAAATACATTTCAAATAACAGTTAATATTCACTGGTGTATATCAAACGGACGACACAATCGTCCGTATTCTGGATGTAAATAATTTTATTAAGATTCATAGAAAAATTATCTAAACGTCATAAAAAATGCATTAAAAAATACACACATATACAAACACACATACGTACATGTTTTGTTTCTTTTAACCCCGAAGGAAATTTCTTTTGACTTTGTCACCAGTACTACTCACTAATTACTCCCCATACAATACTTTGTGCTATAGACATTTAGGTTGTGCTTGTCATACACTTTTGCGCGAATCTTGTTTCTTGTTATTCTCATACAATTTTCCAAGAGCCCAGATTGAAAATTGCAAATTGAAATCAAATGCTAGATAAAGTAATATATATCATAAATTTTTTCGACTGTAACGGAAGTGGGAGACGTTGTGTTATTGAATATTAAAAAATGCTTTTATGTTTTAATCGAATTTTATTTTATTTTATAGCTTTAACAAAGGCCGTTGGAACCAAAAAAAAGACAAAAAACAAACAAGAATTCAGTGATGAAAACTAATTTATTTATACAAAAGATCTAGAAAATTTTTAAATTTAGTTACTTTTTCCCCAAAGCATGAAAAATATCTGTGCACAAAAGAAAGTATAAAGTCAAAAGTCAAAGAAATTGAATTGAATATATAAAAGGTATTGAAAGGATATCAGATGCACATGTTTCACCAAAACTTGTCGTTTAGCAAGTTGTAAAATATAAATTGGCTGACTTCTTTTTTGCAAAAGAAAATGGCATATAATTCTGTATTGCAAAAAAAAAAAAAAAAAAAAAAAAAAAAAAAAAAAGGCAACCCAACCGGCGCCATTTTAACCATACAGAAATATTAAAGATTTTATAAGAAACACAGAACATGTACATGTGGTTATCATAAAAACGAACTTAATTGCATTTAGCTGAGACTGCCACAGAGTTTCTTATGATACTTTTTCTTCCTTTTTTTGCTTCACAGTACACATATAAGAGCTTTGAAATGGTTGTGTTGGCAAATGGCGTTAAGTTTTATGTTTAAATATGATTTTTGTACTAAATTGCCATTATAAGCGAATTTATTACTATTGAGTTTTTATCCCCTTTTGAAATAATAAAAACATTACGTTAAATTTCGTTTTAGCTTCACTTTTGTGTAGAGTTTTTCTTTCCCTGGACTTTTTCATTTCCCGGGAAAATGGGAATGATTTCCCAGGAACTCCCGCCCAGTACATAACGATACAAGATATTATTTAGTTTAATTTATTAAA
Organism: Nowickia ferox; assembly: GCA_936439885.1. Taxonomy (NCBI): domain Eukaryota; kingdom Metazoa; phylum Arthropoda; class Insecta; order Diptera; family Tachinidae; genus Nowickia; species Nowickia ferox. The sequence continues at coordinate 61,627,489 of OW387026.1, forward strand.
AAAATTAAATATTAATTCAAGTGCTGTATTAAATAATAACGGTTTGTAAAATGTTATTAAAAAAAATTGTGTAAATTTACTTATTTTTAAAATAATAGTGCGGATATTCGTATCGTAAGCGTAATAACACTTTTTCAAATTTTATAGGAAAGAGAAAAAACTGAACATATTTCATTTGCACTGAAAAAGAACGCTGATGATGATGAAGGTTCCAGCAAAAATTACTGCTTACCAAAAGCGGTTTTGTAAGAGAGACAATGTTACAGAATCACTTGCTGTTGCGCATGAATAAGGCATTTTTTTTGTTCGAGATGAGCCCGCTAGAAGCAATACATTTAGCTTTCAAAAAGCCGTGCTTCACAAAAGTAATAATTAGGGAAAGGATTTTCATGTAATTACATGTTTTCTGTCGTTCGTCGTAGTTCAACGTAAATAAAAGGTATTTGCATATTTTTGCATATTTTAAAATAAATGCATATTTTTGCATATTTCATTATAAATGTATATTTTTAATACACTTTTTGGTGTTTTTTGATTAGTTTGCAAAGTATTTTGGAATTCTTACGACTGTATAAGAACAAAAAAGAGGAAAACGAAAAAAATTTCAACTGGGATGAAAACTCAATTCATTTCAAAAATTCAGTACAAAAGCATGGGAAAAACCGTTTTAAACCCAAAAATGTGTTTGTTTTTTTGCGCTCTTTACCGGTTCCGTATTAATTTCATGTGGATAGAAAGGGTTTTTAAAAGCTCCTTTGCGTGTTGCAGCCTTTAAAGAAAAATATTCACGGATACGAATTGCCCCACAGCCTAGAGTAACTAGATGGGGAGCGTGGTTGAATGTTATAGAATACTATATTTATATTAACAAAGTTAAATACATTTTAAATTAAAAAAAAATTAAGCACTGAATTGGTATTTGTGCTCCTAGAGAATGGGTTTAGTGTTGACACTATGTATAGCCCAATTAGATGGTTTTGATTCTTTAACATCGCAAGTTGAATTAATTGAAGATGCGGTAAAAGAATTTGAATATTTTATAGTTCAAACAGCTAAAATTTTTAAACTGACTTTAATAACTTTTGCTGACGTGGAATGTTAATTTTTACAATAAAAATGTCAAAGATTTACCTTTGACAATTTACAAAAACGCTTATTCATTTATGTAAATAAAAGTTCTTATTAACTTATGATTTGAAAATATGTTTGTTAAGAAAAAAAGAAAAAAAGCTGTTTTTTTTGGGTTTTAATGATATTAAATTAAAAAAAAAGAGTTAATAAATGCATATTTTAATAGTTTTTAATACATATTTTTATATTTTTAATGTATATTTTATGTACATAAAACGTGATTTTAAATGCATGAAAATCCTTTCCCTAGTAATAATATATAATTTTTGTGAGAGCCCGCCTTACGTTAGTGATTTTCGAAAGCATTTTTCGAAGCTTTTGTTATCAAATAAGCAATACATTGCTTCCCTCAGTTGTTAGTGCTTCCAACTGGGGTGTGGCGAAAACAGCTAGTTGTTCCGTTCTGCTAGTGTTTGCAAGAGTATTTACAACTAACTTTGGTGTTATTTGTTCCTTAAAAATTATCACATGTAATTTGGCTAACATAATCAAATCATAAATATAGAAACAAACAAAGTTCGAACAATAATAATTAATTAACTGAAGCAAAGTTTATTTATTTTAATTTCTTAATACGGCTGATTTCTATGATAAAGGTTTGAAAATTTGTATGAATTTAAAATGCGATTTTGAATTTATAGTTACGAGGGTTTGCATTTTATATTATAATTAAATGCAAGACCAAGTACATTGAAATAACGCAAACAACAAAACAAATTATATTATAAACAAAAAAATATTAAAAAATTACTTTGCAAATAGGACTTTAGAATAAGAATTAATAAAATCGTTTGATAGCATGTTTCTAATTTTATTTAAAAAAAGTCCTATCAATGATCACTTTCTATTATTATTATAGTCAAAAGATGGTTATATAATCTCTAGAGACTTTTAGTTTTATCATCAAAAAATTTTAATTGCTTTTGAAACGAAACTGATTTTAGTTGAATCAAACCAGCGACTTCTTTATTAATACCTAATTTACATTATGAATTTTTTCATGAAATTTCATGAATTTTGTTAAACGAAACTTTTTCTATTTGCCAATTGCAGAGCTATAAAAGAGAATGCATTTTTAGCAACTTTTTTGATATAAGTTCCTCCTTCAAAAAATGTTCATGCAATTAATTTCATACAAAATGCTTAATGTAAATCAGGTATAATTGTTCTATTCAACATTTCCTCAAATGTAAATATTCCATTTTTGTCACTATGTATCTCTTTCATCAATAGGAGAAGGAAAAAACTGAATACATACTAAGGCATTTATACGCAAAAATAATTTTTTAAATAGCCATAAATGCTTTATTTTGAACTGTATCGTAGTTATTTCTTCACGGAGAATGTAATTGTACGTTGGATACCTGAAAACGTTAAAAACGTAATTTCGAAAAAGAATCGATATGTAATCAACAAATTTTTAGAAAAAGTGGGAATAAATGTTTTTTGTTTTTACTAAACAAACAAGGATCTTTTATTTCTTCACACATTTCTGTCTCCACTTTTATGAATTGGGTTAGAACTAAATTTTGAACGTCCGTGTTCCGCATGTGGCAAATAAAAGCTCATAAGTTTCAGAAATTAAAAAAATGTGCTTTTGGTAATAGCTCTTACTAGTAATGCCAGATATCTTTCACCAAAAATGGCCAAATGTAGATAAAAAAAATTGCTAAAAACTAGTTAATTCATATTATATTTTTTGCAGCAAATCAGGAAAAATTTTTAAAGTAAATAAAAGTAAAAATAATAAACTAAAGAAATAAATCTAATAATTTATCTTCAGATACTTAAGAAGCAAACAAAAAACTCAACACAAAATAATAATGTATATTTAAGTAGGTACTTTTTAATAAAAAAATCACACGATCAACATCATTGTTGTTTTTGTCATAGGTGTTGTTTGGGCAACTCTGTCGATTTTCTAAACTTTTATTTTAGCTATGTTTTCGCTTGTACAGGTGGGTCAAAAGAAGTCATCCCATCTCATTTTTTTTTTAAATGAAAAACTTCAATTCTGTTTTTGATTATGTTTATTTGAACATTTAGAATTTTATTGGTCAAGTCGAGAAGATGATATCGGCCAAATGGGCGCCGTCACAATTGATTGCTATACGGGCTGATTTTAAGGCATTTTTCATCACTTCGGCGAGAACTTCGGGCGACAGATTCTCGCACTCGTGTCGAATGTTGTCCTTGATGGTTTCCAGGGTCTCGTTCACGTAAGCACTAGACTTCAAAAAACCCCAAAAAAAAGTCAGTGTAAATCGCTAAAAGAAGAGATGAAGGGTTTTCTATCTAGAATGCATGATTAAACACTTTTTAAACGCCATTTTTTTATTCTGTTATTGATAATAAACCGAAAACAATAACAATAACATATTTTATATTTTCTGGTAGTTTTTTTTGCAATTTAAATTATTTTTTTATAAAATTGCAAAAAATTTCATGCGTGGAAAAATTGCTAAGAAAATAGGTGGCTTAAAATAAAATTGGGAAATAGCTAAACTAACTAATGGAATGAAACATTGCCAAATTCACCTATTTGTCTGCTATTTACTCATTTTTTTATTTTATGATTTCCAATTTTAAGAATTTTTCCCAAGTGCTGAATATGGTCACTAGTACATTTGCCTTAACACAAAATAATCCTTGCACATAAATTACTTACAAAATCTACTACTGTCGTCATATAATTATTGCACCATTACATTCAAAAAATTAATAAGTCCGTGACTTTGCGAACTTCCCTCGTAGTTATATGAAATGCAACAATGTTCCCATCAAGTACCACCTGTTAATAGACTACTGTCAAATTTTGAGCAAGTTCTTTTTCATCAAGATAATGCACGGGTGCACACGTGTGCAGTCTCAATGGCAAAACTCTATGAATTGGGCTACGAATTGGTACCTCATCCGCCATATTCTCCGGATTTAGCCCCTTGTGACGACTTCCTATTTCCAAAGCTAAAGAAATGGCTCAGTGGAAAGAGAAAGATGAAATTATTGACAAAAATTTAAGTGTATTGAGTTAAAAGGAGATTATGTTGAATAATAAATTTTTGTTTTGCAAAAAAAAAACTGTATTTCATTTAAAACGTCAGGGACTTATTGATCCGCCCTCGTATGTGCGCAAAAACTAAATTTGCAATAATGAAATATAAGCACATCACGGGAATCCCCGCAAATTTTATGAAATGGCAGGAATTTCGCATGGAAAACTCTTTCATGTTCATAGGTAGCCAGCGGTAAAATTCTGAAGGCCCTAATATTTAAGGCCTTTTTGAAGGGCTGCTTGGACTGCTTTTTGTGATTAAATACTAATTCCTTCTTGCCTTCCAGAAAAGGCCTTCTAGAAAGCAAATGCAATCCCTTCTAAAAGATCTAATGTTCATTCCAACTTCCGTTCTCTTAAGCCTGGTACTCTGTTAATTTTCACGCGAAATGTTGACATAATCCATACAAAAAAAATTCACATGAAATATTCATGAAAAAATGTTACAAAACTTGTACTCTGTTCTGTGAAAAATTTATGAAATGTATCTGGCAACATTTTCTTGCCATCTGCGAAATGATGTGACTGGCATTTATTTCGCATGAAATATTGACAGCTGATGTTTTTGTTTATAAAAGTCGATCAATGTTGCATACTTTTAATCACTAAAAATGATTACACTTTTGGAAAAAGTAATATGGGCATCACTTGTTAAGTGTCAAATTTTTCATACGAAATAATCAATGTTGAAAAATTTTCACAACTTCGAACAGAGTACTAGGCTTTAGAGGGGAAAGAAGAATGTATTGTGCTTTTATTATTTTCTGCTAAAGAATGCAGAAACCGTTATCAAAATAAGATAAAATAGAGAAAAAAATAAAGAAAAACTAAAACTCGTCCAGTTGTGAGTCAAGCTTCGCCGGTGGCAGTTGTTTGAAGAAGTAAATAAGTGAAAAAATAATAAATAAATAAAAATTAAAAATATACAAGTTAACAAGAATATGCCACATACATACGAGAACGAGATCTGATCAAAAAATTACCATTATTTTAAACTTTTTCAAAAAATATTTATTTATTCATCAATAACTATCTTGTCCCCTTCAAAGTAATCCCCCTCAGATATAACACACTTATGCCAGCGTTTTTTCCAATCCTCGAAACACTTCTGAAACGCGCTTTTTGGTATCGCCAACAGCTCCTGTTTCGATTTTTCTTTTATCTCCTCAATCGTAGCAAAACGCTTTCCTTTCATCGGTGTCTTAAGTTTTGGGAAGAGAAAAAAGTCAGCGGGGGCCAAGTCCGGTGAATACGCTGGTTGAGGCATGATAACGGATTTGTTTTTGGCCAAAAACTCAAGCACAAGCATCGATGTGTGAGCTGGTGCGTTATCATGTTGTAAAATCCATGATTGTTTTTTCCACAATTCTGTGCGTTTCTGACGAATTGCTTCGCGCAAACGGCGCATAACTTCAAGGCAGTATTCCTTATTGACCGTACGACCTTGTGGTAAGAATTCATGATGCACCACGCCATTGCTGTCGAACAGTGAGCAAAACCTTCACATTTAACCGAACTTGATGACCAGGACGAGCATCGTCATTGACATCTTCTCGGTCTTCCTTAAACCGGTTATACCACAATTGAACTTGTGTTCTGCTCATAGTAGACTCGCCAAACGCCACAGTCAACATTTCAAATGTCCTTGCGCATTTAATTTCATTTTTTACGCAAAACTTAATACAGTTTCTTTGATCCATTTTTTCGAATAGTAAAAAATCGAAGAGCACACCAAAACACGACTAACCTTTTTATTTGTGAAAAACAAACTTACAATCCAAAATGGCTGATATTGCCAACATATATAACAGACATGTGTACCAACATAACAGAAAATAAAATGTGAAAATCGAACATACGTAACTCACGAAATTTGAAAATAACGGGTATTTTTTGATCACACCTCGTATATAGCTTATGAATTGAAATTTAAATTTTAATAAATATTTTTAATAATTAAAATATGTTCAAGAAATACAAGTAAATAAAAATAAATTAAAAATTTACTTCTTGAGTTTGTTTGTCCAGGAAACCAATATTTGAAGACCTTCGTATTTGTCTTTCAAACTATTCCTTCAGAAAGGCTTTTAGCAAAAAGGCTTTTCTGATGCCTTCATTGGAAGACCTTCTAACAACCCTGCGTTAGAATTATTTTTAAAATGCCTTCACTAGAATGGTTCTTAAAAGGCCTGCATTATAATGCCTCTCAAGAGGCCTATAGTAATAGACTTTTCATCAGGCCGTTTAGATGAAGCGAGTGTGCTCCGAGGCCTGTTCCGCAATGATATCGCGTATAAAAGAAGTAGAGAATGCAATGGGAAGTGGAGTCTTTGTGCCTCCTACGAGTATATAAAGTCTTCTAGAAGGCCTTTTTACTAATCGTTTTTACCTCTGGGTACTTAAATACAACGTGCTTTGTGCTCCTGTTGTTGTTTATTTTGATTGATCGTCTTGTATACATGTAAATGCCGTCAATACCTCAAAATCGGATCTAGTAACTAGATTCTATTTTCCATGCGCATTTCATAGTTGTTTTTTAAAAATATTTTTTTAGGTTCGGTTGTATAAAAATAAATAAAATATCCTTTTGAAAATACGTATTAAAGTTTCCATTAATACATTTCTCAAAACTTATACGTTGTAGCCTCAAGTGTCAAATCCATAGAAGAACTTATACTTTTTGAGAGGACACTTTCTTGTCAATGAGAATTGGAAAAAATATTTTCATAAAGCTCTGCAGAACCATTTCGTTCTATGTATTTGGTACATTTATTGGTAATACTCGTATATGTTGTATTTTTATATGAAAAGAAGATTTTTATGCATATTAAGGAATTTAAAAATGTTAAAGGAGAAGAGATTAGGAAAGGAAACCCATGTAAGATGTTTGACCACAATTTGTTTGCTATAAAGTGACTTTTCTGAAAAAAATTAAAAATGAAAATTGATCGTACTGTGTAGGAATACATTTAATATATTATAAAATTTGTGTTTTTTGTTTCTATTAAAGCCTTTAGTACACGGCATGTAAAAAGCCGCATGCGTATGTAGCAATAACGTCACGGGAATTTTCAGCATTTTGGTTGCATTTTTTATGTACGCGTACATATGTTATTAGTACACGACATGTAGCAAATGTAGCTTCGCGACTGGGTACTACAAGGTGCAAGCGCGCGGATGCATTCCGAAATACGTACCACGCGAAAATTAAAAATTCATGATACTTTTTGAATACACCTCGTTGTATATTTTAATTAGGTACATGTGTAATACTATTAGCGTAATCCAAAAGTTGGTATTATTACTAAATAATCTTGATGATTTCTTTCAGATGAGCAACATAAATAAATATGTCGTTGCCACGGAGCGTATTATTTGAGGTATGGCTACAAATCAAAAACGATGTACCTGAGTCTCGATTTTTAAAGGTTTTTCGTAATTTACTCAAAACTTTGTGTGTTAAAGAGCCAAAATAACATCAGGGTGCAAATTACGGGACTCGTTATTAAACGAAATTACGAAATATTTCAATAGAGTTTATATGGAAATATTTTTAAATTTCGAATCGTATCGAATGCCGTAATTTGCCCCCAGATTTCAGCGCGTTCATATACATATATGTAGATAAGTGGGTCTGGTAAAATTTACAGACCACTTTTTTCACCTTGTATAGGGGCTGCTAATGAAGATGGGTGGACCATTCCCATTTTTTACAAAGCTTCATTTTTATATAGACATTATCCAAACCAAATTTAATTCCGATATATGCCCCGGAACGAGAGTTATGAATTTGGACAGCTAAAAGTGCTAAAAGTCACACTGTGAACGGGTGTGAAGTTCTTTTTTATAGAACATTTTTCATATTTCATTTTGCAGATTAAATGTCTATGCAAATTAAATGTCTATAACTTTCACATAAAGTATTCGTATTCGCGAATATTGTTTCAAATATTCGCATTCGTATTCGCGACTATCAAAAATTGACATTTGGCGCATCACAAGTATGTATATACATATAAAAGCACTCTTGAAAATTTTAAATCTCCGCATTAGCTCGGATGAGAACAACCGAATTTAGACTATCAAATGAAAGCACATTTTTAGGGCCTGACAGCGTTCGACTTGTCGCACACTTACATTCAAAACAAAAACAAATTCTAAAATTTTGTTGTTGTTTCCAATGTAAGTGTGCGACAACGTTCTACTTGTCGATATCGTGAACGAGGCCCTAAATTTAATAATGTAAAACAAAAACTCTTTTACGAAATATTGTTTGATTATGTTATTAAAAAACGAACGTCTTTAATTGTTCTATAAGTACGGTACAGTGCTACTGCAGCACTGATTTTGCTTCTGCTTTCACTTTTGAAAAATACAACAGTTTCAGTCAAAGCAAAATCACAGAACGATTTATGACCAATTGCGTAGTACTTTCAACAGTCACCGATTTGAAAAGTTTGAATTTGATTTGCTTTTGCTTTTGGTTAGTAGCGCAAGTAAAAGCAGAAGCAGTCTATATGCTTTTGTAAGTACCAAACAGTCACAGTCGAAGAAGCAAAAACTCTTGCTTTTAGAAGTTTTAAGCAATCGCAGTAAAGTGGGTTTTGTTTTTGCCTCTTGTCTGATGTGCAGAAACAACAACAAAAACATGGCAAACACCACAAAATACTTGACTGAACCTGCAGAAAGCTTCTAAAAGCAAGAGCTTTTGCTTCTTCGACTGTGACTGTTTGGTACTTACAAAAGCATACAGCAGAGTAGCAAGCCGATCAAAATATTTCGGAGCCGACTGAAAGGCAAATATTTTCGGCGGCGGCTGAACGGCTTAATGTCGAATTTTTAAGCATTTAATATTTTTCCCAATCTAGCTCTGGAGAAGTACGTGAATTATTGAATCACCATGTTGTAACATTATTTTATTTGCTATAATTTAAGTATTGCAGTAATTGATGTCCAAAATGCCAAGAACAGTACCTTCGCAAATTATTTGATAAACCATAGAAACATATTATAGACTATAAATAAATTTAACTTAAGCTTTTCGATCTCCCAAATAAAAAATTAGTTATTTTATAGCAACACTGCAGGGGGTGAACGAATAAAAAGTATTGATCAAATGAATACGCCAACCACGACAAGGCCCATTATCAAAAAGTCGCCGGAATGCTTCGACAAAAAGTCTTTGTGTAAACGAGGATGGGTTTCAGAAGCGACTCAAAGAGAGAACGTAAGCATTGTCACAGCTCTTTCTGTGTGATTTGCAGTTTTTGCACAACAAAGCGAAAACAAATATCTTTTAAGGCACTGGCTTTCATATTCCTCACGAAATATAAATAAAAAATCATACGTATGATAAGTAGTCACAAAATCAGAAATAATTTAAAGGATAAAAAGTAAAAACAGATAAAAATCGGCTGAGTATTAAGCCGCCGATAAGCCGAGTGATTCGGTGGCGGCTCGGCTTCTGAAAAGAAATCGGCTGACCGGCTAGCCGCCAGCCGCGCCGCTACGACTTGCTACTCTGGCATACAGACTGCTTATGATTTTACTACAGGAACTAACCAAAAGCAACAGCAAATCAAATTCAAACTTTTGAGTTCGTCGACTGTTGAAAGTACTACGCAATTGTTCATAAATCTCTTGATGATTTTCACAAGCAGAAGCAAAAGCATAAACAGTTGGAAAAAGCCAAAGCAGTGAAAAGTTAAAATTTTACAACTTTTGCTACTTCGAGTTAAGTTTTTTAAACACTTAATACAAGCATTGATTTTTTGCACTTAATAAATCTGTTTTGTCATAAATTTCTACCTGTAAAAATAAATATGTGCTCCGATAACATATGTACATACATATGTATTTATAATTGGGGTATTCAAACGGTAGTGTTAAGTCATAACGTCATAATGTCATTTTAAACTAGTTTAAAATATGACTGCTGTAAGCAACCCCTCATATGTTAGTGTATTAGTTGAAACATAAACAAGATAATACAAAACAAATGAGGAAAAATATTAAAAAATAAAATAATATTTGGTACGAAAATGCAAAATTATGAGAACATTTTTCAACGGCTTCAATCTGTATCTGAAAATTATTTGAATTTTTATAATTTTTGCAATATGTAAAACAAAAGATTTTCGAGCATTTATCCTTTTAAGATTTTATGGCTTAGGAACTTATTTGCAAATTTTACTAAGTTTTGCGAATCAGGTAATTTTTGATAAAACGTACTGATCTTGTGGGTAATTTTAACAAATTAGGGGTGACTCAAGCCATATCATTGTCTCATAGAAGTACTTTTTTGCCCTTTTTACTGTTCTGGCGACTTTTAATTAATATTACATTTTGCTATCATTTTGATATTAGCAAGTTTTTGCAAATTTTCGTCATTTTCGCGAATTTTTACGATTTTTTGCCATTCCTTATACATATTTTTAATAAATTTTAGGGCTTGTTTGCAATTGTTGCCAATCGCTATTTTCGCGATAAAAATTATTTTTAGCCAAATCTTGCCTTTTTACCATTGTACCGATTTTTAATCCATCTATCTATTTGAAGTTAGCAAATTTGTGGAAATGTTCATCATTTCGCCAATTTTCTGCGCTTTTTTGGAATTTCTTATATCTTTAGGTATTTGTAAGTAATTTTTGCAATTTTGCAATTTATCGCGAATTTTTGCAATAAAAGTGATTGTTTCCAATTCTTTGGTTTTTGGCAATTTTTTGCACATGAGATTATTTTTGATTTTGATTCTTAAAATCTACTTAGTGTGTACGTTTACAGTTTTTGCGGTTTTGGAATTTTTTTTTAGATATATTCTCATTTTTGCTGTCAGCCTATTCTCGAGTTGTTGCTTTTTTTGCGGTCTATATAATCAACTTTGGGTGATTTTTTCCATTATTTTAATCCCTTGCGAATTTTTATATTTTTTGCAATATATAATAATTTTAGCAGAAATTTGCTAAAGAAAAACGCCATGTATTTAAACACAAATGGTAATTTTGTCGAAAAACAAAAGGAAAAGCAAAAATAATTAGTTATGACTATTGAAAGGATTTTCATGCATTTAAAATCGCGTTTTATGTACATAAAATATACATTAAAAATATAAAAATATGTATTAAAAACTAATAAAATATGCATTTATTGACTCTTTTTTCAGCATTTAATAACATTAAAAACTTAAAAAACTCAGCTTCATTGCTTTCTTAACAAACATTTTGTCAAATATGGAATAATTATGGAATACAAAATAAAGTTAAGAAGAACTTGTATTTACGTAAATGAATAAGTGTTTTTGTAAATTGTCAAAGGTAAATTTTTGACGATTTTGTCTAAAAAAAACATTTTTATTGTAAAAATTAACATTCCACGACAGCAAAAGTTATTGGTGCATATTTAAATGCTGCTAGTTCGTTTGTGGAATATTCAGTTTCTAAATTTTAGCTGTTTGAACTATAAAATATTGATACAATTTGTTGCATTTTTTAAGTCCATAATCTTTTTATATAACTTTATCTAATTTATTTTTAATTTCTTCACTTATTCTCGACGAAATATCAATTCAGTGCTTAAGTTTTTTTTAATTAAAAATTTCTTTAACTTTGTTAATATAAATATAGTCCCCATAAAATTAATACGGAACCTGTAAAGAGCGCTCAAAAAAAATTACACAAAAATTTTTGGGTTCAACAGGGCTTTTATCTCATGCTTTTGTATTTTTTTTTGCATTTTTCAAATGAATTGAGTTTTGGGATGCAATTGTTTTCGTTTTCCTCTTTTTCCTTCTTACAAAATCGTAAGAATCGCAAAAATACTTTGCAACTAATCGAAAAACACCAAAATTTGTTTTATAGAATGAAAAAATTAAAAAATATATTTAAAATATACATTTATAATGAAATATGCAAAAATATGTATTTATTATAAAATATGCAAAGATATGCACTAACATATCGATGCCATTTTGTCGCAAATTTGTTGATTCGCAAAGATATTTTATTTCCGTTGAACTAAGACCAACGACAGAAAACATGTATTTACATGAAAATCCTTTCCCTAGTTATGACAGTACCAAATACATACTGTGAATAATTGTATTAATATAGTACACCTTTTATATGAAAGAAAATACAAATAATTTTAAGACACCCGTGTGAATGCCCCAAATATGTATGAGCTACATATTTGTCCTATAGTATATGAGTAATATTTTCATGTTTCGGTCGCCAAGTACTCACGTACTTGCTTAAATACCAGCCAACGCACACTAAGTTTTTCCCTTTGGTTCTATGGCACTTGGGTGTAAAATTAAATTAGAATTTATTAAGAAATCGTAACTGCTTTTAAAAACAATAAATTGCATTATGCAGCAGGGATGTAAAAAATATTATGTTCTTTTGTTATTTGAAATGGTGCGGCTTTTAGAGCTCCATCAATGATAATGGTTGGTTTGTTGGTTGCGTGGCTGATGACGAGAGTGTGGTTAAAGCTAATGGTACGTTGTGTTTTACATTTTTATTTAAGTGAAATTTTACTTTTTAGAATAAAAATGTTTAAATTATTATTAAATTTTTAAATTACAGATTTAGACGTGGCGAGGAACACAAAAACATAAACAAAATTAACTTGTTGAACTTTTAAGAATTTTTTGTCTCGCATTTTTTTGTAAACTGTTCAAAAATTGTGTTCTTTTAGAGATTTCATTGTCTTTAACGCACCATTTAAAGCCAAAAGCCAGTTAGAATACAACAAATTACGTCTTGTTCGAAAAGCTGTTAAATTATGAGTCCAAAAATGACTAAAATGCTAAGGAATCACAGTTGATCAGATATCAACTTTCATGAAATTTCGAAAACATACAAAAATAGGATGAATCAAATTGTAGGCGTTTAAATACATCTAAAATTAGAAGTTTTAAATCACAGAGTTCGTTTAAAAAGGTAACTTTAAATGCAACCTTCCGAGAAGTCCATCTAAAAGAATTGGTACTTAGCAACTATTTAAATAGGTTCCTTCACAATCTCCAGTGCCTCCAATAAGTGCAAGAATCAAAATTTTGGCTGGTGATTTTTTCGAGCTTTCGTACTGTGTCACGCCCATCACATAATGAGGTCACTTGTCACATTTTCCAAAAATGTTTTTTTTTAAGAAAAATTTGTTTTTTTTTCAATTTGTATTTGCTTTTTTTAAGCACTCAGACTTAGAACAATTTAGTACATCAAAAGTATTGTGTGCACTCAAAAAAGTTTTACATTAACTGAATGTAGGTTATTTCAGACGTTTTCCGTGTAGTTCAAATTTAAGGAAAATTTAGTTATTTTACCAAGCCATATCTATTTTAACTTTTTGTGTATGTTGGTTAATAATCAAACCACAATATAATAATGATTTTCAGTGCAGTCCATATAATCAATTATTTAGAATATGTATACAAGGTTTGTCCAAAACGTATCGCGAATTTTGAACTTGCAAGCAAAGCAGCTGTCAACAATTAATTAACTGAACTTTCAAAATGGCCGAAATTGTCGGTGAGTGAGAGACATGAGTACCAACATAACGCCACAAAAAAATCAAAATTCGAGAATATACGTAACCCGCGAAAATTCGCGATACGTTTTGAAGAAACCTCGTATGTATTCAGCAAAACTGGAGAAATGTAGCTGTTCTAAAAGTTTTTTCATTTAATTTGTACTTAGCTTACTTCCCTCTCTAATAAGCTTCAAAAATATTTAAAATAAATATGTAAATCAAATTAAAATTCAAAAAGATGACAAATTAGATGCCAACTTACGTGAATAATTTGAAATATTAAAATGTTCATTATTGCCAAAAATTTATTTAAATTGGTAAGTTGTCGGCATTCAATTGATATACATATTTATTTGTGTGTGTATCATTATGTTTTCAGGTAAAATTTGTGAATAATTAAGGGAGTGATCGATTCAAGTTCATACATAGTACGCTCTTATATATTCGTATGTACATACGCAAATTGGGTGCCCCTGTGGCTGAGTGATAGCGATGCTAGACTCTCAGTCCAGAGGTCGTGGGTTCGATTCCCACCATAGACCCTGGGTGTTTTCTGCAGACAAGCTAATCGCTTTGCGGGTTGTGTTTGTTAAAAAATAAATTAAAAAAATAAAATAAATATGATTTTAAATGAAAAATATTTTTTAAAAATCTTTCATTCAGGTTAACTATTTCACTACCCATGTTCTTTTTTGAATGCATCGTAAATCAATAATTAACTATTAATTTTTTATAGAAATTATTAGTCGATAGTCTGTGTTCTATGCTTTTGCATACGTTTTGTATTCCAACAGCGAAAAAACGTTATGTAAAGTCTAAAGTGTTTGCTGTATCTTACTTCTATGCAACTTTCTACTTCACAACATATTTTCCCATTGGGAAGTGAACAGATATCCATAATTCTCACCCAGTCAGCAGGTTGTCTAGAAATGAGATGGCACACACACGATAACAAAACATAACGCATAGCTAACGTGACCAGATGGGTTTTACAAAAAGCGGGACATGATCGATCAAAAAGCGGGATTTTGAAGAAAAAAGCGGGATATAAAAATAAATATATTTTATAAAGCGGGATAAAGCACATTAGACCTATGGCATCGGTTTTAATTTTTCATTAACGCTAGGTAGCCTATTTTGAGGCTTTGTGGATCCGCCCCCTTTAAAGATATATAGTCTGGATTTAAACTCTTGCACACCTCTTTAAATGCTGTATGAAATCTCATAACAATCGCTTAGAAACTGCAGAATTATTTTAATTTTTTTTTTACAAACTCCCCACTGTGTATCGGGTACTTTAGGCCCCACTAGCAAGAGAAGGCACCGTCGGATCGGATAAAAAAAATCCCATACAAGCTGCCACCAGTCTAATGCACATGCACAGTGTCGTATGTACTTAGGAAACACAGTTTTCAACTCAAAAGGACGATTTCAATCTCATCAATGAAGAACGGCTGCAGCTAGAAACTTGAAACTTTGTGTATGTAACGATTTTAATAATGTGCGTTGTCTTACAAAAAAAGTTCGAATTGGACAGGTGGGTGTAACACCTACCATAAAGAAAAAAATATTTACTTTGAGACATCTGGAAAACTAATATAGTTAAAACCTTTAAATTTTGTAGAGATAACTCTGTTGATATTGTGCACTGCATCTGGAAACAATTTCAGAATTTCGCAAGTAGACGTAGTGCCTTTCATATAGTTCAACTTTTTGTTTGACTTCAAAAATAATACCAGCGTACCGATCTTGCTGATTTGCTTACAGCATATTACTGATGGTTTAGAAGGAACAGGAGGCCATTAATTTTTTAAGCCTAAAGTTGTCGTGGCACGTCCCACATAGAAGCAACATTTAATTCAAGATATATTGGAATCCATAACAGTAAAAATTTTGAACGCCAATAACGAGAATATTATTATAAAAAGGAGTCAAGAATGGAGCAAAAAGAGTGTCAACTCCTAAGAAAATTAAATATTAATTCTTGGTGTCTGCTACAAACACAAACTTGGAATTCTGCTGATTCCGCCGATGATAGAAAATAATTGGACAAGTGAGCGTATCTTCTCTAATATTAATTAGAGAAAATGTGAAAGTATTCATGACTATTTATGTTAATAATGAGAATTATATTTTACAAAATAGTGAAGATTTAAACCGCAATCGTATCACTTTTCTTTTCATCTCAAAAGGTATATGGGGTGTAGCGAAGCACACAAGGTTTTGGTTAGTTAAGCAATAACTACACTTAGAAAAGTATTTGGAATGCATTTTTATCAGTTAAATTTTAATAAAAATCGAATAAGGTATTGACAATTTTAAAACTCTAAAAAAAGCGGGATATAAATTCAAGGCGGGATTGACCTATGAAAAACGGGGTAATCCCGCATAAAGCGGGATGTGTGGTCAGGTTACGCATATCAGATTTTAGTGACAGGTATTGTAACAAACAAACGTAATTTAGATCTCAGTGCTTTTTATGGCTGAAATTTTTCATTTTTGTAGATTATTCACATTTCCTTTTTTGTGGGAATCTGACTCCATTTTTAAAACTTTATATGAATGAATGAGTGAGTTGTGAAGGGCAGAGGTACATAAAATAGTTGGTTAGAGTTTGATGGGTGTAGCCTAAAACATAATAAAAATAAATACGTAATATAAGTATAAGGTAAAAGTTAAGTAGCCGCAGCTAATAGATTAAAGTATGGTTAGTCGAAGAATATTAAGTAGAGTGTTGAAACTTTATATGTGTGGTGACCCCCACCTTTGAAAACGGAACACGTCTTATTTAAAATTTTTGGGTTTTGCGATCTTTCTATATTTTAGCTTACCTATGCCTACTTTTATAACGAGTTTCAACTCTTTATCGTAAAATATAACTTTAAATTTTTATGAAGGTGGCTCCACGTATCGGCTTAAGCAATCTGGGTATTCAGAATTTTCTAGTTCGTTGCTCACATAATCCAGCCTGTATAGAAAATTTCAGCTGTCTACTGAACATAATTTTTTATGGGCGCCCACGGTTTTTAACTTAAGATTTTGCTGTGGTCACACTATATCATTCTTGTAAAGTTTCTAAGGAAACGGCTAACGGGAAATACATATGTATATAATAGATTAAAATCTGTTAAAGAGAAGTAGATGAAACAGGCGGTTAAGGTTTTGTTGTAATATTATACTTAACGCATAACGGACTCTGCTTCCACGAACATTAGGAAAAAGGGTTTGTTTCCATATGATTTTGCAGTAATATATATTATATAATTATCTTATTGGGGCACTTACAAATATTTTTATTTTTCAGATTTTAATAAATTTTCGAGAACCTTTTCCGGCGAAATTTAACAATTTTTATTTGAATTGGACTAAGCTGCAGGACACACATATTACATATCTATTTATATAAACAATATTATATATAATTATTACTCAAAAAAATTCTTTAGAAATGTATTATCTTCAAAAGTAAATAAAATATTGTGTTAAAAGTTATTGAAGGAAACAGTAGTTTCAATTGATTCGCCGGTAGGTTATTTTTTGTCAGTCAAAATAAGTGAAAAAGCAGTAATTTTTACAGTTTCGGGTAACAAATTTATGTAAGCTACAACAATTGAATAATACAGTCGCTTTTACAGTTTTTGTGAGTTGTTTTCAGGTTGTTAAAAAAATGAAAAAAACAGTTGTTTTGAATGATACTTATGTAGGTTTTTTGTAGTTGAAAATAAATGCAAAAACATTTGTTTTTACTACAGTTTCAGTTAAAAAATTAACATTCAAAAAGAACTGAAAAAATCGATTTATTCAAATGAAATTTAAGCGAAACGGTTTTTAAATGACATTTTACTTATTCGAAACAATTTTTCATTTGAATTTACCTACATAATATTTTGAGTGTACCTTTTACGGAAGATTTTACAGAATATATAACATTAAGGTAATAATTCTGCAAAACCTAAAGTTTGTGAGGTCACACCCATCACAGCATTCTGAAGGCAATTCTGAACAGAAATTACCAGCGTTTAAAAACGTCTCATTCGCGTATTTTCTTTTGCTTCTGCTCATACTTCTGCTTCTGAAAATTTAAGAGTCGCAGTAGAAGTTAACACAATAAACGAATAGCTATACACAACGAAGAGCTTCAGCTGTCGACATGTTTGAAAAGTTTTCTGTTTGTCTGACTGCTGCTTTAAGTAAATTCGGAAGTTAAAGTAGTATAGTCGTGTGTTTTCTTTTCTTTTGATTTTGCAGTTTAAATTGCGTATTTAATCGCTTGCTGGAAGACATGTTGTTGTTGTTGTTTGTTTTACTATTACCCTGCAGTCGGCGTAGCTAGCGAATGTCTAGCTATTTCGTTAACTACCAATCGTTACCACTAACTACCAGGCGAACTACTAGCAATGCAAAGGACTGACGATTTTAACATGGGTATGAGATTGACGGCATAACCCTTCGTCAGTGATTTCGCTAATGAATATAATTAATAAATAAAACAAATAATTATTCACCCTTATCGGGAATAAAAGACGAACATTTTGTTCACGTGAAATATTTTCCGTGAAAAAAAAATGGTGAACAAAATTAAAGAATAACAACGCAAACACTGGCGATCACAATTTTAGGGAAAGGGAACACATTTCGCGTGAACTTTTATCCCCGATGATTAATAAATTTTTCAATTAATTGTTCTTTTTCTTTTTATGCAACGTTTTAATTGACTTCTGATGGTAATTTTAACTTTCTAAAGGAAAAGCACTTTTTCACTAAAAAATTACACGTTCACTGATCACGAACTTCCAATTGTAACTGACACCATCACAAAGTCAAAGTAATTGTGAACTTAAAATAATTTTTTTTCCACTCGCAAAAAAAATTATTTGAGGTTAAAGGCAACTCTTGCATTACTTGTGGCTAGTGTAGCAGCTAGTCGATTTTTCGTTAGGGAAATACCAAACGCGTTTGAGTCAATTTCTACTTTTAAAACTGGAGGGTATATATGAACATACAAGAAAAAACACTCATACGCACACAAAACACACATTCAAGCACATACAAACAACATTTATGCTTCGTTAACTTCGTATTTATTTAAAGCAGCAGTCAGTCAAACCGAAAACTGTACGAACATGTCGACAGCTGAAGCCCTTCGTTGTGTACTTGATACAATAATACAGGTAACCTCGAAGCGCCAGCTGATGGAGTTTATTTGTTATGTGATCTGCCAATTGTTGTTTACGTTTTACCTATATAGTGGCCATTAAACTGTACTAATACAAACCAGCTTTGCATATACAAGAGAACAAGCAATCAATACACGCGCATGGTGCCTATTAAAACTGTACTAATACAAATAAAGCTTTGCAGACACAAGAAAACGGAAGTACATGTCTCTTGTTTTCTCTTGGTTTTTTGACAGTTGTCATCACAAAACAGCAATAAAAAGTCCTGTTGTTTTATTTATTGTAAATTTGTTGTAGATTTGCGGCTACCTGTATTATTGTATCATGGTTGTGTATATCTATTCGTTTATTGTGTTAACTTCGACTACGACTCTTTTAAATTTCAGTAGTAGAAGTATGAGCAACAGGTTGTGATTGCGCAGTCAGCAAATAAAAAGTCGAAGAAAAAGCACAATTTTACAACTTTTCCTATTTCGACTGCAGTTTTTTTTTAACACTGGAAATTACGTTCTTTCAGTGATTGCATATAACTAAATGTTTAATTATAAATTTTGTATTTGTTAATTCCCAGCTGAAAAAGTATGTATGGAGCGTATATGATGTCTCACATCGAACAAAATAATTAAAAACTAACTACAAGATATTTTATTCATCATTTTAAAACAAAAGATTTTTTTTTTTTTTATGCATACATATATTTATTTATTGTATCTTCAAAAATGAACTAACAATAAGTATTCAAATCTTAAATCTAAATATAATTATTAGGCCCGACCAGTGTCGGACATAAACTTAGTGATAGTAATTCATAATACATAAGAGTTGTGCAAAGCAAAAAATAAAAATAAAAAATAAAAAAAAAGAAAAGATGACTCCATTATTAAAAATAAAAACAAAATTAATTTTCATACACAAAATTTATTTTAAGAAGTCAGATTAAAAATTAGTTTTCAATGTAATTTCTTGCAAATAATTATATGAAAACATATTAAAAACATCTAGAGAATTCCGTTATTTCCTCTAAAATTAAGGATTGAATTATCCTCTTGATTATTTGGTTTAGGGGCCATCCATATATTACGTAACGCCCTTGGGGGGGGGGGGGGCTTCGAGTTTTGTTATGATTTGTTACGTGGGGGGGGGGGGGTCTGTAAAATTGTTACGTAACACAAATTTTACTAATTTCGTACAAAAACACTTCGATTTTTCATTTATTTATATATTTAATTTATCAAGGAAATACATAATAAATAAAGAATCATGAGTGTTAAATAGATATAAATATATGCATATACATATGTATGTACATAAATACATAATTGTTATTATTTATATTTTGCAAGCTTATTTGATTTTTGTCTACGCACTGTGTTAGTCTAACAGAAAATAAAAATTAAGGAACAAAAGGATTCGAATTCCCGAATATTCGTCCATTCTCAATTACTTGCATTTTCCCATAAATAAAATAAATAAATGCATAAATCCTAAACGAAACTTAAGAAAATGCCATCAAAATATTTGTATATTAGTTTGTAATAACTAAATAAAGAAATTTACTTCAATTCAAACAAAAAGTTATTTAAAAATACATACATATGTATGTGCATGAATTAAATTTAATTTTTTTTTTAATAAAAACAATAAAACAATTTAAATTTTTTTAAAGTTCTTGTTACGTTATTGTGAGGGGGGGGGGGTCTAAGAATTGTTACGATCTGTTACTGGGGGGAGGGGGGGTCAAAAATCGGGGAAAATGGCGTTACGTAATATATGGATGGCCCCTTATTGGAAATTTTGGTTCTAGATTAAAGAAAAAAAATATGTTGCTGTTATTTAATCTATTACAAAAATATGGCCACAATGTGTAAAATCTTACAAGAAAAATTGGAATATTTTATTTATTTATTTTATTACAAGAGTTTTTTTACTTTATGACTTCATATATTATAATACATTTCATATAATTTTCTCATCTTTATCTTATATGTACATATATGTTTACATTCATATATACATTCATAATCTGGTGCAAACTATAAACAAATTTACAACAAATATGACTAGTTTGATGCAAGTAAGTAATATTTGTTTGTACAAAGTTCGTGGTATCATCGATCAATACAAGGATTTCTACAAATTGCTTGGACCTTGTTTTCTCGCAACTGGCGACTACAATGCAAAACATACGTTCTGGGAGTCGCGTCTTATTACACCTAGAGATTTAACGTTAACACAATTTCAAAAATGGACTTAGACGCCATTTCGAGTGGCCTCGAAAAAAAATCCGGATGATACAGATTTTGGCCTCATTAAAAATATTCGTAGATTTAGCATGAATTAATGCTTCTCTAGATCTCTCCTCTGATTACTCCCCCACTCTCGTTACAATCTGTAATCCACTTAGAAGTGATTTATATCACTCATATGTGAAGATGATCAATCGTGTTAGTTGGCTGGGATTCAAAAAATATCTTAGTAGTCATTGCACCGAAAATATTGAATCTAATATTAACAACCTTAATGAAAAGATTAAACATGCTGCTGAACATGCTACTACCTCCCATCCGCAGACTTTGTTTAATAGAATTTTTTCTACGTATATTGAACGCCTCTTGTGTGAAATAAGAAGAGCAGAAGGGAATGGCAACTGAAAAGATCATCTCAACATAAAATAAGACTTAGAGTGCACTAAACGACTCCAAAAATTGCTTCGATCTGAAAAAATTGCATCTCTTAAAAATTATCTGGAAGGTCGCGATGTGACACCAGCATCTAATTACTCCTTGTGGCGTGCTTCTAGAAAGCTTAGAAGTCCCATTGAGTTTAAACCACCCCGGCACACTTCGATCGGGTGTTAGGTAAGAAGCGATACTGAAAAAGGTAACATATTTTCTGAGCATTTAAAATCCGTATTATCCTTGTGTAGTTGCTCTACCTCCTCGATCCATAAAGCTTAGGAGGCGTGATATACAAAAAGTAATTGCTGAGCTTAAACCGAAGAAAGCCCCAGGTATTGATGGAATTAGTAACAAAATGCTGATGAAGTTGCCTCGTATTGCAATAAGAATCTTGCTAACTATTTATTTTTAATGGCATATTACGACTGGAGTATTATTCACACAACTGGAAGATTGCCAAGTCAAAATGATTCCAAAGCCGGGCAAAGATCTTAAAAAGGATTAATAACTTCGTCTCCATGGTACATGAACAATTTTAATTTACATCGTGATTTAAATATGCCACTAGTGACTGAAGACATTGCAAAATACGCAGGCAAAAAAAAATTCGGGTCCCATTCTTATCCCCTTGCTCGTAACATCTTGATCTTTACTGGACACATCCTCTTAAAAAAGAGTGACAATAGGGCTCTGATGCGCAACACTCCAGATGAAACTTCTGCTTAAAGCGACATTTATGTATTATTAATTACTATCACTAAGTTTATGGCCGACACTGGTCAGGCCTTATAATTATATTTAAACTTAAGATTTGAATACTTATTGTTAGTTCATTTATGAACTATTATACATGTAAAAAAATTCAAGAGTCGGAGTTCTATCCGTTTTCAGGATAAGGTTTTTTATAATATTAAAATTTGTTTTACAAACGTAAATTGTCGCTTACGATACAATTTTACAGCCCGTATCTTAAAAGTTATCAAAATTTGTGGCATTTTGATAATTCTTAACTATGGATAGGCCCGTGAAATTTTAATTCCAATCAAAAAAGTATATTTTCGCTCGATATCAACATCATAGTAAAATTTTATATAAAAATACGGCACACGCAATATTGTCGAAAGATGAATGGTTTAAAGTACTTTTTGTGCCGATATGCACAATATAAATGTTTAATAAAAATTCTTATCTTTCTTTTCTTCTTTTTCTTTTCTTTCTATTCTTTCTATTTCGTTTCTGTTTCGCACTTGCAAACACACAGGTACACATACCAGCGGGCGATCCTACTACAGTGATGCTTAAAAATTAACAACAATATCATAATTGTAAAAACGAAAAAATTAATTAAGCTTCTCTTCTTTCTATGTATCTATCTACAACTTTACCATCTGTAATCGCACCTTCCCTTTCATACTCGCAGGTAACACAAACTAGCCTGTTAGTTATACCCAATTGAAAGCTTCCCAGCGGGAAAAAGAAGGAATACGGATGCCTTCTAAAAGGCCACTGTACTCCTTCTTCTGGATGTAAAAGGCCTGCCCGCTCCATCCCATATTCATATTTTTTTTACACACATTGTCATTGCGAGGTAAGGCTTCCGTCTCGCTTCTTTCGCAGGTATTCTAAAAGGCCTTCCAATTAATGGCTCTTAAAGGCTTTCCAGAGAATAGCTGGTAAAAGGCCTTCAAATAAAGGTCATACTTAAAGGGGTTTAATAAAGGTTTTCAACTACTGGGGCCTGTATCTCAAAACTTACAAGTGTTGAAATACAAGTAAAATAATTGTGAAAATATATTTTTTATATGAATATAAAATATTTTCCCAACTGTTTTACTTGTATTACAGCACTTGTAAGTTTTGAGAAATAGGTCCGAGGTATTCAATATACACATCCATACATACATATAGTGTTTTGACGTTTATTTTGTGATCAAAAGGGTCGAACATATTGAAAGGAAACTTCTGAAAATAACAAGAACCCAGATAGTATTTATATATTTTCATAATATTGATCGAACAAAACAACTGTCTTATTCAACGTACAAAACTCAACTAAAATGATTTACGCTTTCTTTTCTTTAATTGTTCTGCATTTGGTATTTTTATATGGAATTTTGTTTCTTATAACGGCATCTGAATTTTTTTGCTTTTGCTTTGGCAACAAAAAGCAAAATATAGAAGGGAATGTGGAATGTGTATCCCATCTTTTTTACTAAAGAGCCGAAGTCTTCTATGAGGCTTCCGGCTGGTTTCTCCTCTCCTTTTTTCGTCTCCATTACCATTCTTATCAAACTTCTAAAGAATGCTTTATAAGTTTGATAAGAATGGTAATGGAGACGAAAAAAGTCCTGAGCAGGCCTCTAATAAGGCCTGAAGTCAGAAGGCCTTCTGAGTTTTACCGCTACGTACATATATCCTCTAAGCAACCTGTCAAACCTAACCTAACCTTACTAATATCATAAATGTGATAGTTCATGAGTTCCTTTGCTTGTTGTTTTGGAAATTGTTTTCACCAATGGGAAGCTACATTACCAGCGTCAATTAAAGGATATTTTTATCCGGTTCGGAACTGGTTCTTTTTATATTTGATACGTATTTTTTCCGAAAAACTCATTTTTGGGCTAGTTAGGGATTCGGGTGATTGTTTAGCCAGTTTTTTTATTTTTTTAAACAGATCCAACCCAAGCGGAGCCGCGGGTAAAAGCTAGTATATAATATATTAAACTAACATTTGCTTCTGCTAATCATACTCGTAAAAAAAAAATCATTTAGGACAAATGTTCCTTAAAATTTGTCGCTATCACAAGCTACACATGTACAAATGTATATTCACTTTGAGTTTTTTAATTGAAACAAATAATGGACACTTTAAAAAGTCTTATGCAGTTTCAGTTAAAAACCATAATTTCAAATAAGAAAAAAATCTTATACGATATGATAAACGGAATTTGCATCAAATGTTGTTATGATCAAATGCGACTGCCTCATGGTTTTGAGTAACTAAAATGTCCACCCTCTATAGCATATTTACCATGAAGAACTGATTTTTGTTAGAAAGACCTACTGCGCTTTCATTCACTTACCTTTTTGTCAATTGCATGTCAAATAATATGATAAAATTAAATTTAAGTCAAAAATTTCGCAAATAAACAAAAAATCAAATCAAATATGACATTTTTTCAAAAACAAAGTGCATAGAAACCCAAACTCAAACATACATACATACATACATAAACATATACCAAAACAAAACAGCAGCAACAACAACAACAACAAAATCAGCAGCAGCAAGTTGTCACAAAGTCAGTTTCAATTAGAGCAACACCAGCAGTTACAATAACTACAAGATGAAAACAGCATCGTCGATGGATAAATTTTAACAAACGAATGTATGTATGCATTTGAGTCTGTATGTATGTATATATGTATGTATGTATTTATGCAGCACCAGCCCAGCCAAGCATTTAGCCAACCAACCAACTCTCTCTCTCTCTCCTTGCATAAGGACACTTATTATTTTGCATTAGATGCACTTTTTCCCCGCAAAAATTTCAAAAGAAAAACGCTCTACTGGCACAAACGGAAAATATTCTAATTTCCCAATTTTATTTATTTTTTCTTCAATTGCTGCCATATGTGTTGATAATGCCAGGTTGGTTCCAAAAAAAAGTTTGCTTTCAAACAGCATCCTTCAATTCTGTTCCATAAAAGCAGAGTTTCAAATTATTTTATTTTTTTCTTCCATGATGCAAATGGAAAATATAAATTACAGACATACGGACAGAGAAAACAAATCCCATCATTCTCTGACATGTTTCTTGCCGTTTGTTCTTTCAATTGAAAATCAAAGGAAACCTGGATGGAACACGTTCAAGTTGCCTGTCAGTCATTCAGCCAGAGTTTTGGGTGGAAGTGATATGATTGTGAATAAATGCTTGTTCCATTTTAATGTTTTTTTTTTCTTTAACTATTGAATTACCTTTGATTTGCAGCTACTGTTGGGAATATTTGCACTCTTTCGAGCGATTTTTATTTTTTTAGTTGTTGTTGCTGGTTTTTTATAGCGTTTTAGATTCTTGTCTTATATATTCAGATAAAACTACTAGAACGTGGGTTGATTTAGCGAGTAGTTGAAAGTAATCTCTTTTTGTTTCGGGCAACAGCAAAACTTAATGTTTTACACTGATACAAAAACGATCGTAATGCTAATTCTATGACCCCTTGACACTTTTAATAACTTTTTGGAAATCATTGGCAAAAAAAAATTGTGCAATCGAAATTAGTTTGACGACAAAAAGTCATCAATGCAATGACTGACTTTTACAATGTGATGGCAACTTGTCATTAATATAATAACTATTTGGTATCAGTTTTACGACATTCCATCGGAAATGACCTACATACATATACATCAGTGATGCCATTAGGATACGAAAGATACATTTTTCGTATCTTTTGATGACTCAGGTACCATGTGTAATCCTGACATTTTTCATATCTTTTGCATCTGTTCGCAAAATGTACAGAAAATATGAACATCTTTTTTTTTGAGGAAATATGGACATCTTTTTTTTATGAAATTTATATGAACTTTTTGATATAATCACCTTAAGTCGTATATTAATTTTTACAAAAATGAATTTGTTTTGATAACATCCAAAGATAGTTATGTACATATAATTAATTTTACAGTTTGCATACTATATTTTTTAAAATTACATGCCTAATATTTATGACTTAAATAAATATAAAAATGAATTTATATGATATCATTTTCTTTACAATATTCATTAAATATGAAATAAAAATGTTATGTTAATAAATGTTAAACGTTAAAAATGGACTTTAAAATTTTTTACAAAATGTATGTATCTTTTTGGGAAAAAATGTATCTTTTTGGAAACTAAAATGTATCTTTCTCGAAATTTCACTGGCAGTGGCACTGATATATGTACATACGAGCCAAAACACGTGCAAGCAAAGCAGCTGTCAACAATTAATTAACTGAACATTCAAAATGACCGAAATTGACGGCATAAGTGAGAGACATGAGCACCAACATAACGCCACAAAAAAATCAAAATTCGAATATACGTAACCCGCGAAAATTCAAAATTCAAGATACGTTTTGAACAAACATCATATGTAGATTTTAAGCAAAACAATAGGTTAAATTCTTAAATTTTTTAGTAGATTAAAACACTAAACAAAATTTAATTAACTATTTTCTGTACGCATTCAAAGAAAAGTGAAAATGACTTCACTAATTGTCTTGATATCTAAATTTAGGAATTAATTATAATTTTTTTTTTTTTTTTTGCAACTGCAATGAACCCACCCACTCCATCACATATTTACATATCACGTTATTCAATATATTCATCCAGGTATTCTTCAACCTATTTTTCTTTTGCACTATCTTCGTTTAGCTGACTGAAATAATTTAATACAAAAACTTATAAATTGAACATGTATTTGTTGTTAAGCTAGACTACATTCTGCTGGTAGCAAGTCCAATTACATAAATTTAAAAGGAGTGACAGAAAAACTTTCCAAAGTCACATGCTTTAAATCTGTAACCTTTTTTGTCTATCACCTTTCTGTTTAATGTTTTATATTATATGATTTAGTAGACTTAGCACATTTTTCCACTTGGCACTTTTACATATGACGGGGAATAAAAACAAAATATTCTGAATTGCTTTTGTGCAAATGTTGTATGACAGTACAAAATAATCTAGGTCCCAATAACGGTGAAGAGTTCTCCCACTAATATTATGCTCATATGCATATATTCTTAGATTACCTTGTGGTGATTGGTATGGCATTTCTGTTTAATCTAGTTCGTTTGTTATTGATCTTAATATCCTTTTCTGAAAAATGGTTTGAGCACACGATCGGCGCTTTTGGCAAGTCTGCTTCACAGAGATTGCAAGCTCGTAGCCACTGTTGACGAACATGAGATGATGTAGGGAACTTAAAAAATGCAACGTTAACATTTTTAATATATTTTTCGCTTTCTTTAATCCAACACACATTAAATTTAATCTGGTTACATATAAAATTCATTGCTTAGCTTTTCAAGATGATAGAATATTTACAATTACACAAACTTTTTTTTTATTTCAATTTATAATAATTATTTTATGAGAGATACAAAATTTGAAATAATTTTTGAATAAAATGTTCAAACAAAACGGAAACAGAGGGGAAATATTAAATTAATACGATTTTAGAGAAAACTTCACAATCATTATACTCGTCAGATGGTGAATGTCAAGAAAAGTTGAGAGAATGGAAGTACCTTCTATAATTATGTCATGCTACAAAGTCTTTTCTTTTTGGACTAAACTATTCTTTATTTAAACTTTATTTTGACTCTGATTGGAAAAAAATTAAATAACGACAGTTCTTGTTTCATGACAAAGTAGGTATTGGGATGTTCGGTGAATATTTGGTACCTAATTTTTATAAAGAAGACAAATTTATTTTGATTTTGTTAAATTTTTACGAGTTTTGTTATTTATTCGTAAAACGAATTATATTGCAGGTCTTGTATTTTTTGAATTTAGTAACTGAATACCAAATAAAATTTATTCCGTTTCTTTTATTTTTATTTCTTTTAAGGTGATTTTTTAAAGCTATCCGGGAAACATCTGTAAGTAGTAAGAGTTTTTTCTGTTGGTGGAACTTTCTCGAACAAGACTGCTTTAAAAGTTTTAATAAGACTTGGAACTAAAAAAAAATTTTTTGCATATTACTACGTTTATACGCACGGCTTATTTGCGAATAAAACTGTAAATTGTTGCCATATTATTGTTTTTATTGTGACTTACTAATTCAGAAAACTATTCACGATTAACACACTATTTGCAAATAAAACGCTTGAGGTTGTCCCACTTACAAATGTTTGCTAATAAAAAACAATAAATTGATAAATATTGCACAAAAAACATTGATAGAAGAAAATAATGACAATAAAAACAAATTATTATTTGTTATTTTATACATTTACACAATTTTTTTTGTAAATATTAGTAACATTTTTATAGAAGTGCTACCAAGTTTTTATGCATTTACAATGCCGTACAAACAGTGAGTTAAGTTATTTGCAAATAGTGCGTGTATAAACGTAGTAAAGGGTGTTTTTTTAGAGCTATAGAACTTCGAATTGAAATAAAACACAAGAAAATCGTTTTAATGTCCGTCAATTTGGCTTTATTGGAAGGATAATTTTATGCCATTAACGTTTAAATATGATTTGGGGCATGTGGCCGCCGCGGCTGGCTCGAATAAAGCCAATTCTACAGGTCCAATTTTCAACCACTTTTTCGAGCATATGGGGCCGTATGTTGGCAATAACGCCACGAATGTTGGCTTCCAAGTCCCCTAACGTTTCTGGTTTGTTGGCGTAGACGAGCGACTTCACATATCCCCAAAGAAAATAATCCAATGGTGTCAAATCACACGATCTTGATAAATCGATTGTGACGTGCGCTGTGTGGCATGTAGCGTCGTCTTGTTGGAACCACAACTCATCCACATTCATACCATCCAATTCGGGAACAAAATAGTCGGTTATCATGGCTCTATACCGGTCTCCATTAACGGTAACTGACTCTCCAGCTTTATTTCGGAAGAAGTATGGCCCAATGACTCCACCAGCCCATAGAGCACACCAAACAGTCAGTTTTTGTGGATGTAATGGCGTCTCAAGGGTCTCATGTGGATTCTCTTCACTCCAAATGCGGCAATTTTGCTTGTTGACGTAGCCATTCAACCAAAAATGAGCCTCATCACTGAACAGAATTTTGCGATGAAAATCAGCATCGAGATCAATCTCATTTTCGGCCCATACACCAAAATCACGACGCATTGCATGGTCTCGCGGCTTTAATTCTTGCACAAGCTGGATCTTGTAAGGTCGCAAGCCAAGATCTTTGCGCAAAATCTTCCATAAAGTTGATGGACAAAGCTCCAATTGCTGTGCACGGTGGCGAATCGATTCATTCGGGTCCTCTTCAACACTTTGCTCTACAGCGGCAATTGTTTCTTCGGTGCGCACTGTTCGACGTCTCTGCGGATGCGTATTATCACATAGAGTAAACGTAGTGCGAAAACGATCCATGGTTAACCGAATTAATTGCTCTGATGGACGATTATGTCGACCATAAAATGGACGGAGCTTGCGGTAAACTTCGCGAACTGAACCATTATTTTCGAAATAAATTTGCACGATTTGCAAGCGTTGTTCTTTTGTCAACCTGTTCATGATGAAATGGCAAACCAAACTAAATATTAATCACTTGACAGATGACAAAATGGCCGCCAGTTAAAAAAGTGATGCCAACTTAAAGTTCTATACCTCAATAAAAAACACCCAATATATGTGTTTGCATGCGCGAAAAGGTGTGTAGGATAGATAATGAAACAACACAAACGCAAAAGTCTATGCAGACGAAAGATACAAGCAACAACAGCTATAGTGTTATCCTTTCTGCTTATTAGTAAATATACAAACACATAAGCTAATGCAGACGCAAGGCACAACAACTACAATGCTTCTATAACTATAGAATCTATAAAAATGTTCTGTGGTCAACGTCGATACGACCTAATGCCTTGATCGAAAGCTAGTATATGATAAGCTGTCGGATACTCTGTGAATTTCTGGATGTTGCTAACATTATTCTGGAAGCTTTATGTTGAGTATCAAAAGGTTGATGCAGTCGCTAAGCAGCGATGTCAGTCAGGATGACAGTATTATGTGAAGAACAGCGGAGTGAGTCTTGTTAATAACATCGTTCAATTGCGAATTATTTAGCATTGTGTAGCAAAAAGTTCTGATTTGATAATCCTGTACAACACTTGAGACCTTTTATTCAATTGCAAATATTCGAATTAAAGCTCAACACGTAACAATATATATACATATGTATATAAAAGTTGCTATGTAAAACGATTACATACACCACTTTTATCATATGACAAATTTGTATCCCAGCAAGAGTTTAGCATACATACATGCCCTTAATTATGAAGGTGGTCTGAGTCATATGCATTTTTCCTTCGATATATTAATAAAATCCTTAAAACACTTGAAATAAATAAATTTATATTAATTAAAATGTGGCATAGCAAAAAATATTTTTTCATTTGTTCATATAATTTACTAAATATGTATCTGCTCCCAAGGGCTTAAAGTGTTTGCCTAAAATATGTGCCAAATTTCGCAGGAATTGGTTGGGTAGTAGTACACAAATTAAAATAATTTAAAAAAGAATTGTTTCTTGGTTTTTTTTGGTTAAGAAGCATCTATATACATTTCGCTTCAATTTATGGAACTCATCAGTAACTTCAACATAAAAGATTTTGGAAATAAGTGAAAAAAATTCGAATGTTTATAGTAAGACTCTTAATACATTATTGAGAGTCACAACATACAAACATAATAAGCTTAAAAACCTCAAACAAAACAAGCATCCTTATTCGATTTTGTATCTATTTTGTTTTCTACCACAAAAATAAATATACTTTGGTATTTCTTATATACGTAAAAAAGAATTTTTGAAATCGGTTAAATAACGGAATACAGTGCCGCGAAATAAAAAAAGGGGAAAAAGCCCGCAACTTTTGAACTACTAAAGCGATGTTGATGAAAACAACTTTCATGAATAGAAGTATTAAATTTTTAGGCGTTGTATTTGAAGGCACCAAGGTAGATCCAAAAAGTGTCAAGGTTGGTAACTGCGGTTGTTGAAATTCTTTCGAAGTTTCTAAATATATTTTGATCCGAATAATTTTTTAGTGGAGAAATCTACATTGAAAGGTAAAGATAAAACATGATTCTGTTCTGGTACAATACGGTGTTTATTGCCATAGAAAAAATGTAGAATGTTTTCCATGAATCAAATTCGGACATGAAGTGGTGATATTTATTCCAAGCTCAAGGGAATCTTCATTAGTTGGAATATTATTCTCAAAGTCCTAAAATGCAGAATTTTTTGCGAATTGGGCTACTTTTTTTGATTGGGTTTTCACTAAAATCTATTTGGATGAATCTTTAATTTTATTTTCCGAATACGTATGTAGCATGTATCAAGTCTTCTTGCTTAATCGTTTTACATCTACGTACATACGTCGAACATTGCTATAATCCTTATTTGGCCGATCAAACTTCTTTTGGTATATTTCTGTAGATAGGCCTATATCTAAGAAACCTGTATTTTGGTTGTAAAATTTAGAAATTCATTTAACTTTTTTTAATGCTTTAAGGAAATTAAATCTGTTTTTGGTAAATCGGCGTTTACAGACACAAACCTTGTCCTGTCAAGTAATCCCATCAGGGATGATTTCCCAAATTAACTAGCTAGGACTGAAATAATGGTATTGAACGTATCGCAACTTATATAAAGACATTTTACAAGCAAGGATTACAAAAGCGATATAATAGTAGGCAAAAATACAGCCAAAAGTAGGAATTTCAATATATACATAACAGTATATTCTTATATGTTCGAACCATACATTAGTATTCAATAAGAGCTTTAAGAGGGCATACAAATTTATGTACGTTTATTCCAATAACGGAAAAATTCTTGAATTTTACCTGAGGGGTTATATTTGTGTATAAATTAAGGTTGATATAAAGGCAAATGTATAACAAGATTTTTTAAACTTTGCAAAACTAAAAGTATACTATTCAAATAAGTAAAATATTATAATAAAAGTACGGCTTTAAAATTTGTTTGAAGAGAAAAAATTTTCTTTCTGGCTTTATTTTATGTAAAACAAATGCTCAGTTTCGAACAATGCTGGAAGTAGGGCGCATTTGAAAAAATCCTCATATTTTGGAAACAATCAACATATTTTTTAAATGTTTTATTTGTTTAGATTTAAAAAAAAAATATATAGGAATACTATGTGTGCAAAAAAATTTAATTTTTCTAATTTTTTCAAAATTCCAAAATGAAGAATTATTCATTGCTTAAATTTTTTAGATATCAAATAGATTTTGGGCATATCAATTTGCATAAAGGCAGCTTTAAAAAACAATAGATTAAAACGAATTTTTTTAAATAATAAAGAAGTTATGTACAAAAGAGAAAAATAGTCAGGGCCTAAGAATAAAAAAAAAATTGTTAAAGCTATCAGATAAAATGGTATTGAATGCACGTTTTACATTCAGATATTTACAAAAGTTACAAGTTTCAAAAGAATTTCAACAAGGTGTCCCAAAATATAACGCTTCAACAATTCAAAACAGTAAGTATTATCGGAATCGATTAAGTAGTTTAAAAGTTGCAGACTATTTACCACCTTTTTTTTAATTTCATACAACTGTACGGACTTATGAAGCAACACACACAAAACATACAAACTAATTGAGAATCTAACCGCAGAACATAAGGGCCAAAGTCTGTAATTTTATGCATTAATTACAAAAAGTTCAAGTACAGTGGAAACTGAAAGCACTCGCTTAAAGTGTGTAAGATTCTACATCACGGTACTTTTGTAATGACGCGTTAAAATTTAGCTTACTGATTCGAAAAAACACATTTGGTTTTTATAACTTCATAATTTCGGAATTCACTGACCGAAATCTGTAGCTTATCGGAAAATTGTAGGGATGTCCTGCGATGTCAACAGATTTCCATATATTTTAATATGATTTCCTAAGAAGTAGAAAAGTGCAATGGTCCTCAAAGCTTCCACTTCTTTTTGCGAAAATATTTATTCTACACACAGAAAAAAATACTAATGTAAAATTGAATTGAATGAAACAGCTTGAAAATATTTTTGTGCTTAATACGACATTTATGTATTATTGATTACTATCACTAAGTTTATGTCTGACACTGGTTGGGCCTAATTATTATAACTAGATTTAAGATTTGAATACTTCTTGTTAGTTCATTTTTATTTTGAAGATACAATAAATAAATATACGCATGAAAAAAAAATTTAAAATTACCATGCAAAAATTTTGATTAAAAATCATATTAAATTTGCAAGAAATTATGTTGGTTTAGTGTGTTAGGGCTTATTTGTTGTACCCAGTTGTGCGACTTGTTCTTGTTTATTTTGATATTCGTAAATAGAAGACAAACTTGGCGAACGTTTCCTGCTGCTGGCAAGTAGGCAGTGTACTAGTTTTGTATTCGCAAGGTCGCAGGTTCGAATCCTGGAGACAAACCAAAATAACTTAACAGTTTGTATTTTTTAACTAAAGCTTTAACTTCAAATAAATTGTATGTTAAATGATCAATTAAATAATGTCGAATTGAAATTCTATTCATGATGGTATATATTTAGTGTGTATTTAAGGAGGAAATTAAAGGTTGTTATGGCTGCAGCGGTAAGCACGTTTACCACCACGCGATGAGTTCGAGTTTAAACCTTGGCGGGGGAAGCCAACGCACATTTTGCTGATGCCTGTACAAATACACACAACAACGTAAGTCAAATAATTAATAAAATAAAATGTCTATATTAATTTAAATTCATGGCTCTTCGTGTTATTTCAGTATCACATTTACGTTGTTCTAACTTGAAATAACTTTGTTCAACGTGATACTTCATTTGGGGTGCTCCTGTCGCTGAGTGGTAGCGGTGGGTTCGATTCCCACCATAGACTCTGGGTGTTTTCCGCAGACAAGCTAATCGCTTCGCGGGTTATGTTTGTTTAAAAAAAACTAACAAATTTTGATTTAACAGAACGGGAACGTTAAATCAACATGAAATCAAGTTATTATTATTATTATGTAAATAATGTTGAAATAACATGTAGACTTTAATGTGGAATTTTTCTGTGTGTGAGTATGTATGTGGAAATAACGAATAATCGGTTAAGTCGACTTAAGAAAAGCAGATTATTTCAAAAGTTTTGACCCTACCGCTAAGAGATTAAAAGAGTATATCTTTAGAATAAGAGCAATAAAAGAAAAAAGTATACTAATTTATATTTTTTCTTCAAAATTAGGGTGTTTTATTGTTATTCTGCACAAATTCTTTTTTATGTTAAAATTTTGGTTATATCAATTAATTATTTTTATGTTCACAATTAAAATTTGCTGTTGCAATAACTGTTTCAGTTATCACAACGATGTAACCACTGCAACTCGGACATAATACAGCATAATAAGCTAAACTTTCTCAAGTCGAATTAAGCGATTATTCCATAGGGCCACAAATATATTAAAAATAAATTGTTCTAAGAAGGCAAGACAACGTTCGTTTAATTATATTAATTAAAGTCAGGTCTGCTTTTCAAGTCATTGAGAAGTCACAATTTTTGCTATGAAAATTCCAAAATTGCTCGAATATTTCTTAAAGTTCTGTAGCAGTAATGGCTATTTTCTGTATTCATATATTTTTTAAACTCATTTGCAATAAATTATCCATCTTCCCTCGTATAATCCACTTCCAGTTACAATAAAAATTAAAAGAAGTAAATATCTTAGCTATCATAATGACAACAAAGTACCGAAACAGATAATTACATTTTTCATTTTTTTTTTAATCAAAAGCATGCTCAGGGAAAATTCTGAAGCAAAAAAGGACAAGTTTTAATGTTTCTAGTTGACATATGGAAAACGTGTATCAAAGCAAAGAAATGCATCCAAATGGCAACATAATTTAATACTCATCATATGGTACTTATACAAGTTCAAGTAGTGAATACATTATGGTTACACTTCTCATCGTTGCAACATACCACCACCACCATTACCAATGTCACTTTTTCAAAAACAAAAACAGAAAAAATCTTTACCGCATTGTACGCATTCACCCACCAAACAAACACTTTGCATTCTTCCAACAGCAGATAAAGCATCTGCGTTATAGTTTTAATTCATACTCGTATGAAGTTCATATTACGAGTACTTCAATAGCCATTATACTCGCAGTCATCATCCGCATCGTCTTTATTAAGGTTGTTGTCATCCTGGGTAAGTAAACAGATAGACAGACGAACAAACAAACACACATAATAACAAAAAGGATCAGTAGTCAATCAAATCGCAATTTTAAGGGGTTTACACGACACACACATCAAATTCAATTTGGAAAAGAAATAAAACACAGAATGAACCTCAGGCTGTTTAACGTCCAATGAATGTACTTACTACTGCCTCAAACAAAGCAGTAAAAACAAGGTTTATTATGTTGCCGTTTTTTTCACGGCCAACTGTCATTGACTATCAGGTTTGTCCTGTTTCATCCCCCTTTCCATGAACTCTTGGTTTTATGAAGCGCACTCGCGAAATCATTCAATTATAACTTTTGTTTTTCTACAGTCAAGATAACAATCCACCCCACTACTCTGTATTACTTGCTATAAATATCGTACATACATACGAGTACATACATATTTACATATATACGTATTTAGGTTATAGATTTTGTTGTATGATCAGGACACGACTTCTGCATCATTGTATTGTTTCGATGACTCTGGGGAATTTTTCACTTTCGGTTAACAAAATGTGAGTGGTTCCCCTGCTGGTAAATTAACACGATAAGTACTTGATGGCCTTCAATGTTGTGGAAGTAATTCTCGTATAGACAATAAAACTATTACCCCATTATCAAAGAAGTCGTACTCATTCTACTCCCGCTAGGAATTAAGTGAACAAAGTTTATGTTAATGACTTTTATTATTTTTGTTTATGTTTCTATTGTTGTTACTATTGTTATTGTTTTACTTAAATTTATAGATAATAATTTATTAGCTGAGCATTAATCGTTAAGCTTATAAGCACAAAGTAAACCAGAGGTGTCACGAGCACAAAGTAAGACGGAAGATAATTGTGATTTTGTGGTGTTTTTTGAGGTCTCGCTCACACAG
This sequence comes from Nowickia ferox, assembly GCA_936439885.1. NCBI lineage: Eukaryota > Metazoa > Arthropoda > Insecta > Diptera > Tachinidae > Nowickia > Nowickia ferox. The sequence goes on from OW387026.1 coordinate 61,663,909, forward strand.
TCATCAAATCCTCTTTACTTTTTCTTTCGCGTGGTATTATTTTAAAGTAATTACGTTTTATTCCTTGTGGTCTCATTCGCAGCCAAGTTTTTGTAAATAAATGGTAAAAATTAATATTTGCGAACGAAAATGCTTAAAACGACGTCTCTAATCATTTGAAGAAAAATTTTAGTCACTTTATTAATACTAATAATCCTTTTCGCATTGTGTTTTTTAATTCAATACCACAAATTCCTCCATTTAATTTTGTGCAAATGGTCATGTGCTCAAGTGTATTTTCAATTTATGCTTTGTGGTCTCATTCGTTGTTTGCTTTTTGCAAGTTGAAGTTAAAAATTAATATTTTTGAAGGAAAATGTTTAAAATTGAGTTTGTAAGCATTTGGCAACTAATTTTAATCACTTTTATAATACTAATAATGTTATACACATTGTTTTATTTAGTTCAACACTGCAAAATCTTTCATTTAATTTTGTAAAAATGTTCAATTGTTCATTTCACTAAGTATACATTTTCTGCTGTTTGTTTTGATTATTGTACTAAAAATATTCAATAACAAATACACTATATTTGTCCCTTTTTAACAGTGATCAAATCAGATGATTTGAGCTTTTTTCTTAAGTCACTTTCTACAACTCTGGTCTACTTTGTGCTTATAAGTCAGTCGATTCTTTAACTCCTTTGGCTGTATTCTAGAATTATTTTTTATAGTTCATATGTAGATCTTTTATAACAACTCATTTGCTTGTTCGCTCTCGTTTTCTCTCTAGCTGAATTAAATTTTAAAATTTAAGAATAATTCTGCCAAAAAAGAAACGATTTCAATGCCTCCGCCCAGTTTTTAAATGCAAGATTGTGTGTTTTTCAGAGCTCAGGGTGCGTATTAAGTCTTGTGCAAATCGGTAAAGAAGAACCACTTAAAATAAAATATTAAATTTTAATGGGCGTGACTCCACTCATTTTTTTAAATGGAGAATTGTGTTTATTTTAGAGCTCAAGGTGTGTGTTAAGTTTCGTAAAAATCGGTTAAGTAGAACAACGTGAAATATTATAAAAAATTTTAATGGGCGTGACCCCGCCCTTTTTTCAACTTTCAAATTGTGTAATTACAAGAACGAAAGGTATTAGATATGTTTCGCAGCAATGAAGTAAGTAGAATATCATAAAATTAAATTTTTAAAAATGTAATGGGACCAATGGGAAGCTATACCCTATCAGCAAAAAAAGAATTGAAATGAAGTAACACCCTCCTTTTTTTGAAGTCGGTTAAAAAGTACTTATTCATCGATGCCAATTTAGTGTCTTTCGCAATGACTTAGTGCTTTTTGAGTCATAACAGTGCGCACTCTTTTCAACTTTTTGCTTTTTAAAGAAGTCAACTCCACAAAATATTAATTTGTGATAGTCTGGTAGTTTCATAAAAATGCCATATACGAATTTTCCTCTTTTTTGCGATTACAAATTTAAACATATGCATGCATCCTCAACATATCCCACTTGATCAAGACTTTCGTTAATAATATCGGCTTCGAATATAACTCAAAAATTAATCGAAAAAATTTTACCTGTCGCTAAGCTTTGTTTCAAAAAATATTTGATTTCGAAAGTTCACTAGCAATAACAAAAGAGAGCCAATATCGAACTAATTTCGATATCGCAAAAATGAAAAAAGTATTTTTTTAAGATTATTATATTTATTTTTTTTATTTATTTTATTTTTTTTTTTTTTTTATTTTATTTTATATATTTTTTTAATTCTTTAATTTACGCTGCAGGATATGAACACGATACCTCTAGACTGACAGCCTAGCACACATCCACTAGACCATCGTAACACATTCGAGAGAAGTTCGCTTTAGCGAACTGTGTTTTAGTACTATGACCCACAACTGTTTTTAGTTGAAATTGTCATCGCGTTGCCAACTTAAAATATCAAGTTTGACAGAAAGCAATTAATTTGTGTGAAAATTTAAAACACAAAGTTTTAGAAAAAATATTGTTTTTAGTGTTTTAGTTCAAAGAAATCATACCACACAAGTACTTGTAGATTTCATTTATGACGACGAAAACTAAGTCGCAAATATAGATGTGATACGTATCAAAAGAAAAATTCGTGATGATTCCAATCTTCTTGAACTACCCAATGCAAGATAAGTTTTTTTAATATTTCCGGCAGAACAAAGAAACGTTTTGTCATATGTTGGATTACCTAAAACCATATTTAAAGAAATATTTGTATGTGCCGATACTGAAACTGTTAAGAAAATTTTGTTATTTAGGATAATAAATATTTCTAGTTACGATTTTTTTAATTTTTTCTGCTTTTTATATCGCACCAACCTGTAACTAGAACAACCCAACCATAGACCCAACTACTAAAAAACAGTTGTGTATACTCAACGTTTTTCTCAACCTCACTTACGCAGGGTTGTAAATGACAATACCAAAATACAACTGAAAATTCAACTGTGGAGAATGGCAATGCAAATGTATCAATCCCGACCAATCTATTTTAAAAGTTGAAAACCGTGAGTAAGTAATTTTTACTAGATTTTTGTAAAAATTTACTTGGACTTAGAAACATTTACTTAAACTTATCCCTAATTCAGTAAGAAGGTTTAAGACGTTTTTGTTTGAAAATACTTTTGAGTTCTTGTTTTTGAATTCTCTAAGTTATTTACTTCAAAAATAGTTGTTGTCTTTGATAATGAAAAATAAAAATATTATTACCATGTTTTTAAAACATAAAAATAAAATTAAACTATTATACACTAGTTTAAAAAATATATGTTGGATATAATGTTTAGAACAAAATCATAAAGCAAATATACGAACCTTCTAGCATGGACAATAAATAATAATTGTTTTAAAGAATCACGATACAATCGTCGAACAGAATTAGGGCATTAAATTTAGAGAAAACATTTTCTTAATAATAGTACATGTCTTTTTTTAACGTATACATACCGTGATCTTAGCTGATTTGCCCTGATTTGCCCTGGTACTAATAAAAATAGCTTTAATACATAATATCCGATAAATAGTGACAGAACTCTTCTTTGGTAAGTACTTCTATGAGCTTTTTTGTTTATAGATGCATTGCCCTATTATGCCGAGTACACATATGGCATTTCTTGTGTTCTATAATTTTTTAAATTGTATGCAACGCCTTTCACGTTATATTTTTATATTGAAAGCAATACCACTAGTGTTTTTCATACGGGAAATTTTCCCGGGATCCCGCACAATTTCCGGAAAAGAAATCCCGGGATATATTTGCGGGAATTCCCGGGATTTTTTGTTTTGATTTTATTATGGCAACTTTAGTTCATATGTACACATTCCTTGATGAGTGATGAGGTGATGGTGCAATAATAAGGTGATGGTACTAGCACAATAGCTAAAATTTTACAACAACAACTTATATTGTGTTGATTTTGTAGTAAAGAAAACGCTGTTTCGATTCAAAGCAAATCATTTTCATTAAAAAAGGAATTGCAATTTTTTTAAGGAAGTGGTGGACACACTATGCAGAGTGGGAAACTGCGAGTGTTCTTAACCATGTCTTTAGATAAATTATTAAAGGCGCCTTCAATGTCCGGCAAGGCCCCTTATAGTGTAACGACTTTTGTTTTCTAATCATCTAATCATTCACTTGAAGGAAGGAATATTTATTTATTGTTGCTTAGTTCGAGTTATTGTTCTGGTTCAATATTTCAATATTTAAGTTTCACTGTCTTATTTGGCTTATACAAATTCAAGTTAAGAATTTCCATGTGTTACAAGACCAGTCTACTCTAGCTTAAGGTCATTATTTCGAACTTGATAGCTGAACCTTGGAATATAATTTTAATGTAGGTACATATCTATGTACATACATATATACAAATGATTTTTGTAGAGTAAACGAATTCAAAAAATATTATTTGTTTTGATTAACACTACATATTACTGGTTGGTATCTCTCGCCTTATTTCTGTCTGTTAATGCCAACGATTTAAGCACATTGAAAAAAATATACATACTCGTATGTCTGTATATTTAAATATTTTATATTTAAACGTCATTTTGTACTTCATTAAGCGTTTCAACGATAAACATGGCTTCTAGATTTCCTAATTTTTATTTATTTTTGGCTTCTAAACGTGTTTCTTTACCATTTGCTGACCAAAATTATGCTCGTGTGGAGCGTGTGCATGTCTGTCCAGTCTCAGTACCACTTGTGTGCATTCAAGCATTAAGATATTTTACACAAGATGAGTACATGACACGCCTCAGATACATTAACCATCAGACATTTACTACGAGTACCATGGGTTCTTTTTCTAATACCACTTTTTCTACTTTGTTTTTATATTTAAGTCTTCTTTGCAACGCACTTATGTTTATGCCACCAAGGTATCAACAGATTGCGTTGAGCCTTTACTAAATCGTCTGTGTTATGCGCTTCGGAAACTGGTTTGATTAGATTTTTGATTTGTTTTCTTTTTATAACCAAAAATAAAATGCACAAGAAGAAACTTAAATAAAAGTTGGATTTTCTGAGCTGCAAATTTGTTTTGAGATTTATTTACATGGGTTTTTGTTTGTCTAATCTTCTAACATGTCTGCCAGGCTGTTCTACAACAAATCTAAAGATTTCACCACAACAAGCACAACCGCCAACAGAAGCAGAAGTGATGAGCAAAATTGGAACAAATTGGTCAAAGAAAATGTACGCCTGAATTTTTCAAGATAATTTTATAAGAAAATAAAGCTCAAAAGGAAATTAGTTAATCAAAAAAAAAAGTTTAAAGTTGTTTGATATTAACATCTTTATTTAAGTTATTTTTTTATATTGATTTAAGTCCAAAGGAAAATATTTTATTTCTCACATATTTGTTTCTTCTCCAAATAAAAACATATCGTATTTTGTTTCATTTAGACTGAATTCACATCAAATGGAAAAGAGACATTTAAAATGTTTGAAAATGTTACTAGTGATACTAGTGGTGTGCCAAATGTCAATTTTCGATATTCGCTAATTCGAATACGAATATTTGAAACGATATTCGCGAATACGAATATGAACTTTATGGACACTTAATTGGGTTTCTATTTTATTCTACAAAATTAAGTAAAAACATTTTGTAGGGAAAAGAACATCATACTCCTGCCCGCGTACATTAAAGTTTATGAAAACTATCCAAATTTTAATATTTGTAATTAAAGAACATTTGAAAGTGATGCAAAATTGGCATGATAAATTTTCAGTTTTAATTTTTTGCAGAAAAATCACTTTATGCCAAACAATCTAGATACAAATTGTTGTCACACTGATGACATGGTTTTCATTTCCTCATCAAATGTACCAAATACCTAGAAGGATATGGTCTTGCAGAATTTTATGAAAACATTTCTTTTTTGTCCATGAGAATTCATGGACAAAAAAGTGTCCTTTCAAAAAAATATATTCTTCCATATACATGAAAATATCAAATTATTAAGTTTTAAAATTTTTGTTGGTCAAATTGAGGCTATAACGTGTAAGTTTTGATGTATTAATGGGAACTTGCATAGATAGACGTATTTTCATTAAAAAAAAATATTTAGAAAACAGTGCAATGCGCATAGGAACAAATATTATCTATTATCTTTCATAATGGACATCATTTTGAGTCAAAACACCCCAAACAATGTGTATGTTTAAAGTAGAGATGTGCACGTGAGCGGTGTTTTTACTCACGACATGCACGATCACGCAGAAAAATATTTTACTCACGCACTTTCACGCACGAATGATTTTGATGATAAAATATTCTTAATCACGCACGAGGGGTGTACAACTTATCACGATCACGCACGCTTACAAAAAATATATAATTAATTTTTTATGTTTGTTGGTTGAAAAATAGGTTCTTACACATACATATGTGCATACATACTTATTATGTATTAGGGAAGTAACGAATACCAGTATAGCGAATGCGAAAGCGAATAATACATTTTAATTTTTGCGAAAGCGATTGCATATATTACAATTCGTTAAAATATCACATGCAAATAAATTTATATAAGAATATGAAGTTGTATTATATACTCGTATGTATGTACATATGTAGTTACACTACATATTGCATTTTATTTAAATTGAGTCTTGAACGGAGCAAATATTTATTAATTTATTAAAAATACAAATTGTTAAAACAGAAAGATTTATGAAATTATATTAAAATAAATATAGATAATTATTACAAATGAGCTTACAAAATGTTAAGCAATCAACCCATTCGTACTTTGGTCCTAAAGCCTGATACTCTGTTCAACATTTCATGTGAAATGCTATTAAAATACATACATATGAAGAAAACTTGGAATGAATTGTTCCTGAAAAAATGTTGCAGAAGTAATACTCTGTTCTTCTTGGGTGAAACATATGAAATATATATATGCATATATATGTTCAAACGTTTGAACAGACTAGTTTTAAGCAGAAAATATTTTGGCGCAAATCAAAAAAAAAACTGAAAAATATATCCAAACACCGCTGGATTTTGGTATCATTTTGATACTTATGACAACTTATTTATTGATTAAGTATATGTATCTTGCTTATGCTGGCTTAAAATAATTTTCGGTTCTTTTTTACGTTTGTTAATCGCAAACTCTTTTCATAAAAGAAGTACAATTTTTTTTGTCGCTAGTATTCGCTTGAAATATTCGAATACGTTGTAGCGAATGCAAAATCGAATGCAAATAGCAAAAGTAAACGAATAATTCGCGAATGCGAACATTCGTTACATCCCTAGTATGTATATACATACATATGGATGTACATCAGTGTTGCCATTAGGATACGAAAGATACATTTTTCGTATCTTTTGATGACTTCAGGTACCATGTGTAATCCCGACATTTTTCGTATCTTTTGAATCTATACGCAAAATGTACAGAAAATATGAAATTTTTTTTTTTTTGAGAAAATATGAACATCTTTTTTATTTTCAGGGAATTTTTATGAACTTTTTGATATAATCGCCTTAGTATAAGGGCCTTAACTCGTATATTAATTTTTACAACAATGAATTTGGTTTGATAACATCCAAAGATAGTTATGTACATGTAATTAATTTTAACGTTTGCTTAGTCCCTGTCCAGACTTGCAATTTTTGTTGCAGCAATTCTTGAGTTTATCGGTGAGAGGGGTGAGAAGATTGGGGAGGGGTACACAGTCTCATGTGCTCTGCAATTCTCTTTTATTTTGAAATTCGTAGTTTATAATTACATGTTGGTTGATGTATTTGACGTTTTATTTTGTTTTATTTCTTTAGTTGTATGAAAAACACAAAATATTACAAAAAGTAAATAGAATTGTTAATTTTTCAAGGAAATTTGTTGTGTAATAGAATTTTTTTAATACATAATTGCAAAACTAGAATTTCATAATGTGGACACTAGCAATTCCAAAGCAGAATGTTAATTAGTTGCAGCAACAAAAATTGCAAGTCTGGACGAGGACTTACTGTATTTTTAAAAATTACATGCCTAATATTTACGACTTAAATATATATAAAAATGAATTTATATGCTTTCATTTTCTTTACAATATTCATTAAATATGAAATAAAAATGTATTGCTAATAAATGTTAAACGTTAAAAATGGACTTTCAAATTTTTTACAAAATGTATCTTTTGGGAACAAATGTATCTTTTTGGAAACTAAAATGTATCTTTCTCGAAATTTCACTGGCAACACTGATGTACATAGATCACAGAGAGAAACACGAGAGTAATGTATTCGCGTATGTATATTCATTTGTATAAGAATTGATGTTCGGCTGGTGTTACTTTGGGCAGCTCAGACATATATTGTAGTATTTATTATAAGAAAATTTAATTTATTTATACCCCGGCAGGAGTGTTATCTCGTGAGCGTGAGAATTCGTGGGGGTTTTTTTTCATGCGTATAATTATTTATTGTATCTTCAAAAAATGAACTAACAATAAGTTTTCAAATCTTAAATCTAGATATAATAATTAGGCCCAACTAGTGTCAGGCATAAACTTAGTGATAGTAATCAATAATACAAAAGCACAAAAATATTTTCAAGCTGTTTCATCCGGAGTGTTGAGTATTAGAGCCATAGTATCCCCCTTTTTTAAGCGGATGTGTCCAGTAAAATTGAAGATGTTACGAGCAAGGGGATTAGGATGAGACTCGAGTTTTGTTAAGGATTTGCCTGCGTATTTTTTAATTTCTTCAGTCACTAGTGGCATATTTAAATCACGATGTAAATTTGAATTTTTGATGTACCATGGAGCCGATGTTATTAGTCTTAAAATCTTGTTTTGCCTTCGTTGGATTCTCTATGTGGGTTTCAAAAGCGACTTGTATATTAAAAGTTTACAATGTGGGATGTGGGGATGTTACTGCTCACAGGCATATCACAAGTATAAATCAAATACAAAACTGGCCCCAGTATACTCCCCTGTGAGGGTGGCGTTGGGTGAAGTAGTTAGCACGTTGACTACAAAACCTAAGGTCCTGGGTTCGAGCCCGGTCTCCGACAGTCATTAAAAATAATAACACCACGCGTTTTTCTGATGTGCATTAGTGTCCTTTGTATCAGTTGTTGTGGGAAAAGTTCTAGTGATGCAGGCATAAGGCACTGGTCACTAAAAATTTAATACGCCTCATTTAACACCAGAAGGCGTTTCAACACTGCATTATCAAAAAAGCGTGCAAAAAAGCAGAGTTGTAAAAGAATGAAGCTTTCCTCCATCTCTTCCTTCACCACTTGTCTTCTCTATCACTATCCCTTCCCTATCACCCTCTCTGACTATCTTCTCTTCAACTAACAGGTAACACAAAGGGATCATTGTATTGGACCCAAGTGAGCTGGACTCTAAATTTCACCTTTCCTTACCAGCAGCCTGCTAACCTAACCTAACCTATACTCCCCTGTGGCACACCGGAAGAGATTGATTCGGGCACACTCATGAAGTCTCCTTCCACAACCGTGAACTTCCGGGTAGTAATATAACTTTCCAATAGCTTCAGAAAATTTATTGGTAGATATGATTTCAATTTTAAAATAAGGCCTTCATGCCATACTTTATGAAATGCCTGAGAAACATCAATGAAGAGGGCAGAACAATATTTCTTTTCTTCAAATGTTCTTCTTATAAATTGAACCAATCTACGCGTTTGTTCAATGGTGCTATGCTGACTCCTAAAACCAAATTGATGGTTTGGTATGCAATCACTACCAATTAGAATTGGGGACAATTTTATCATGAGCAATTTTTCGAAAAGTTTAGACATTGTTGATAGTAGACTTATTGGCCTGTCTGATTCAGCCTTGGTAAGGTCTTTGCCCGGCTTTGGAATCATTTTGACCTTGGCGAGCTTCCAGTGGTGTGGATAATACTCTAGTCGAAATATGGCATTAAAAATAAATAGAAGGATTCTAATTGCAATATGTGGCAAATTCATCAGCATCTTGTTACTAATTCATCAATACCTGGAGCTTTCTTCGGGTTGAGTTCAGTAATTAGTTTCTGTACGTCACGCATCTTAAACTTTAAGGGTCGAGGGGGTAGAGCAACTACACTCGGTAAATCAACAGTAGCAGTACATCTGTCTGGGGTAAATACGGATTTTAAATGCTTTGCAAACAAGTTAACTTTTTCAGTATCACTATCTTGCCCAACCTCTGGTAGAAGTGCGCATAGGAGGTTTAAACTCAACGGGTGTTTTAAGCTTTTTCGCAGCGCGCCACAAAGAGTAATCAGATGCTGGTGTGACATTGAGATATTCAAGATAATTTTTAAGAGATGCAGTTTTTTCATATGTAAGCAACTCTTGGAGTCGTTTAGTGCACTCTTTAAACCTGATTTTATGTTGTGGTGATCTGTGTTGTTGCCATTCCCTTCTAGCTCTTCTGTTTTCACTTACGAGACGTTCAATATCCGTAGAATAAATTCTGTTAAACCCAGTCTGCGGGTGGGAGGTAGTAGCATGTTCAGCAGCCTGCTTAATATTTTCGTTAAGATTCGTAATATTATATTCAATATCATCGCATGTTCTTAGCGTTATGTTTTCCGTTCAATGACTACTAAGATATTTTTTGAATCTCAGCCAATTAACACGATTGATCATCTTCACATATGGATGAGGTAAATCACTTCTTAGTGGGTTACAGATTGTAACGATAGTGGGAGAGTGGTCGGAGGAGAGATATAAGGAAGCTTCGACATGAACTAAATCTCTAGAAATATTTTTCATGACTTCAAAATCTATAACATCCGGAATTTTTTGTATGTCTGTAGGCCAGTAAGTAGGCTCTCCACTTGAAATGACGTCCAAGCCCATTTTTGAAATTGTATTGAACAACGCTCTTCCTCTAGGTGTAATAAGGCGTGAACCCCAGAACGTCCGTTTTGCATTGTAGTCTCCAGCTGCTACGAAAGAAGGTCCAAGAGATTTGTAGAAAGCCTCGTGTTGATCCTAAGTGAGTAAAAATCTTGATGATATAACGAAATTTGTACAAAAATTTCCAACACAAATATTAGTTGCTTGTAGATCTTCTGCACAAATGTTATCAAGAATATAGTGCTTGAGTCTTCACTTTATTAGAATTGCTGATCCACCGCATGCTCTTCCTCTCGGGTCCTTAGTTCATTTTAAATAAACGTCTTGAAGTCAAATGAGTCTCAGAAACCAACATTACATCAATATTTTTTTCATAAAGGAAGTGCTCGAGCTCATTTTTGTATTGGCGAATGCCGTTTGCGTTTCAGAAGCATATTTTTAACGTGTTCATGGCTTGTTAATTAATGCTTGAAGCAGAGTATTCTGCATTCGCAGCATGTCTTGCGTCATGCTAGTCATATTTGTAGTAAAGTTGTTTATAGTTTGCACCAGATTATCAATAGTAGCTTCAAGGCGACTGAAATTAAAGCTTGTGTTAGCATTTGTTGAATTACTTGGTGGGGACACTTTCTTCGTGGGAAAAAAATTTGTCGTAACAGCATCGGCATATGATACACGTGAAGTACTTGGTTGGCTCATTGGAGGAAAATTGGAGGAGAAAGCGTTGCTCTGCCGGCGTTATATTACGAGTTATGATATAAAATCATCAGGTGTGGACACTATGTAAAGGAGGAGGGATGGGGTGAACCCGGAATGGCCTAAGAGCGTTTCAGGAACTAATAGGAATGCGAACACTGAATTCTCTGAAAATTTGGCTCCAAAGTTACAGCATGTTTGGGTGCAAATAGCAGCTCTATCACCAAACTTGGGAATGAAGGTTACCAACTAGGGTATTCATTTAATCGGGGTTTTGCTTTAATCGGTTAATAGCTCGATTAATTAATCGAAGTTTTGACTTAATCGGTTAATAATCGGTTATCTTAGGAATTAAACGGTTAACCGATTAGCTAATAAAGTTTTTTCATGAATCAAGTAGTTTCAAGAAATAAAAGTGTAATTTGAGTTTATTAGTAAAACAAACAAAAAACACAACAATTCTTAAACTAAATCAAGAAAAAATGTACATGCATATTGATTAAAAACTAACAAGTTTTTGAGGTCATTATATTTGTACTTCAATAGTTTAAAGAGATCTTCTAACACATTCTTTCAGAACAATAATTTGGTTTAAATGTTTAGGATTTAAGGGAATTAGTTTTAATACAACTTGACTTGGACAAATATTTTCAGTTATCGTAGATGTTAAGGAAATCGAAAGCAATTAATAATATAGAATATCTAGCTAATTTCTCAGTCCTTTTCAAAACATATGAAATCCTTCATTATGCCATTAGAGTCCCGTTTTATTAATTTTTTTTTAATTCTTAACACTTCTAATTATTTCGGTTAATTTTGTTAGGACATTTCTTGTATTACTATCGATAGTTTCTTTTGTTGGCGGGTCATCATCTATCTCATACTGGCAGAGCTCAGCGACAAACATTCTGCAAACAAATTTCTTTCTGAATTTCTAACCCTTTGTGACGCAACATCGTGAAAATAATTTTTTTCTACAAATTCTAGGAGCTCTTAGCACAATTTAAAAAAAGTTATCTAGGATTTTTTGAAGTGTTATTTATTGGAGTGAAAAAAGGTAAAGAATTAAGAGGAAAGAAAGTCAGATATCTTGACAATAAAAGTTCCAAATTAGAAATAACTTTACTGATAACATTCTAACAATAAAAACAATCACCCTTATTCTATTTAGCGTCGGCAACATCGTCGTCAATTTTGAAACAACATCACCTTAACACAACATCAATGCTAACGTTGTATTCCCTAACAGTGTTATGACGACGTTGCCTGTTTGTCGATAAATACAATACACATATCTAATATTTGAGTCAGCTGATTCATTTTGTTTACTATTTTCGGTAAGTGTTTTTGAATAAATAAAAGCTTTGTAAATAAATTAAAATAAAATGTTTTTTCTATCCGATTCGGATTCAAGTGACGAAGAAAATAAAAAAATTAAAAAGCGGAAAGAAGGCTTCTCAGACAGAAGTCATGCATTTTTCAGTTACCAAATGAAAAGTAAGTGATACATTCAAAGTCATATTTTTGCAAATAATGAGTAATGTTAATTGTTTTAAGATTTGAAAGTTATTTTCGGCTGAATAAAACATCACTTAGGCATGTATTGGAGACAATAGAGCCTAATTTTAAAAAGGCAGCCATAAAATTGGCAGCGACATTGCGATTTTTGGCTCAGGGATCGTAACAGCTCAGTGTTGGGAATGATTTTAACCTGGGACTATCACAGCCTGTGGTGTGAAAGATTTGGTCCGAGACTCTTGATGTCATCGAATGGAAAGTTTGTCAAAAATGGATAACGTTCGACATGACAGATGCAGAAAAAAATGAAGCTAAGTTGCATTTTTTCCAAAAGACAGAATTTCCAGGTGTTATTGGGTGTGTGGACGGAACCCACATTAAAATTTTAGCGCCTAATAAAGAAGACCAACATCTTTATTTTAACCGTAAAGGATATTTTAGCTTAAATACCATGATAGTAAGTTTTCAATATACAAAAAAAAACGTTATAATACTACAAAATATGAATACAAATTTTACGTCGGTTAATCGGTTAACCGACTGTAATTATCCGGTTTAGCCGTTAATCGAAAAAACCCAATTTTAAATTAACCGATCAGTTAATCAGTTAGTAACTAACCGGTTAACCGAATAACGGTTAACCGATTGAATACCCTATTAGCAACCTACGTTACCTGAAATAAAATTGCTACCGAGCCGCTAACAAATAAATGATTTATAAGTGAAATTTATTTGCTTGATGGTTAAGCATTGTCTATATGCAATTCATTGTCGCTTTAACAAATTGTCAGTAGACTTCAACTACATATTTTGAACAGTCACAAACCTCTTATCTTATGCACAGACTTTCAAAAACTATTTTAGAATTCACAAATAATAATAATATCACAAAAGAAAAATAAGCGTAGTAGGCTTAGAAACTGTAACAACATCCAGCAAATAATTTATATTCGATATACAATTAGAAATCCATTGAATAACAATAAAAGTATTTATGAGGCAAAATGAAAAATAAAATATAAATTTAACATTTTATAAATCTATTATTCGACATATTGTCATAAGTTTATTTTAACGATAAGTTTATTTTAGCCATTTTATTTTTTATGGCAAAAATGGGTAAAGAAGGAATTGTGAAGAACATCAAATATGTTGGGGATAAGAGCTTCAAATTGAAAATAATTTCGCTCACGATGTTTTAGAAATAAAAATCATAATTTACTTGCACATTCACAAAATTTAACGAAATAAATCGCCGATAATATAACTTGTTAAAATTACACAAGAGCAACATTGATTTAATAAAAACGTAGGGTTACTTTAAATCTGGGGACTAATCGTCGCCTTCGATAACGAGCTGATTCGATCACGATTTTTCAGTTTGAGATTATGGCATTCGATATCGAACCATATTATTACATTGTTCGATAGCGAATGCCATAATCTCAAACTGAAAAGACGTGAACGAGTGAACGAAGCAGCTCGTTATTGAAAGTGACGATTAGACCCCTGTTCTGCTATAGCAGAAACAATTACAGTTTGAAACAAGATATTGTTCCAAAGGTATTGAGTTGAAATAAAATTAATAATTACATTTAATTAATAACTTTTATATATACTTAATGGTATGTAAGATATATGTAACAAGGGGGATATCAGCTAAACACCAAATTAAGTCAAGATGAAAAAGATAAATTCCAAAATTCAAGCACGAATATCTTCTAAACTATATATAAGAGATAGGGAGACAAAACAGCGTCATATCATTATTTATTTTGAATACTTCTTTAAACGAGTGCAGCAAGTCGAAACCGAACCGAAAAAGTCAACAGATTAGTATCTCCAAAATTTTTCGATTTCTGAAGGTCGATGAGGATTACGCAAAACTGAGGAAAAAATAAACAGAATGGTGGCCAAAAGAAATGAGTGCACGATGACAACATAAAAGAAAAATACGGTTTGTTTTGTTTGTTTCAAGAAATAAGAAAAAAATCGATTTTAGTGCCTGTGTTGATTGACCCGACTCTGTCTCATAAGTGGATATGCACATATGTTTAAGGTTGAATACAACAACTTTTGCCAAGTTATTGACTCTTATTCCAATTGTCAACATCGAATTCACGTCAATACAATACCAAAAAAGTGGAGCTTTGCTATCGGTTGTCGAAAACAAGAGACTGCTATTGACAGGCTGATGGTATTTTCCCGACTTTAGGGAACAGAAATAGGCTGTCAATAGTACAAAATAGACAAACCCCAATTTCTTTGTATGGTATAGACGTGACGTCGATGTTGACTGACGAAAAAGAAAATGTGTAAAATTTTCAGTGTCATTGCCCTGGATTAGCAAGAAAGATAATGGCCCATGGTGTTAAGCGAACTTTTTAACGTTGCCAGGATCGAACTGCAACATGTTGGCAGTTTCATATGGAACTCGGGTTGGTTCGACGGTGGGGACTTCGCTTAAGCAAAGTATCCGTGGTATCAGAGTGCAGCAAACCAACCCAAATTAATATTTCAAGTAAACGAGTGCGAAATTAATTTAATTTAAGCAAGCCAGTTGTTAAAGAGACTCAACTATGCGGTAGGGATACGATGAGGGAGATCATAAAGTTAAAAATTAAAAAGAAGCAATTATTTATTCTGAGATGTTTTTTCTTAAGAAAATAATGTGAGATAAAAACAAATTTAAAAAAAAATCACCGACTGACTAACTAACTGACAATGTGTTTGCCGTCAAAATGTCTCATTATTCATCAAAACTAAACACTTTGACAATGAGAGTTTAACATTAAAAAAAAGGCAAAATATAAAAGAAATGAAAACTTGGCAAATGATTTTTTAAATGTCATTTAGACAGCCAAAGTAAAAGCAAAATAGAAAAGCACACAGTCATGTCAACACAAGAAGAAAAGCTGGATAAACTGGCAACAGCAGCACCATGCTTTCTATTATTATTTTTAGAGAATGCCAGCATTTCGCTTTAAAAAAACTACATACGAGTACATAAAGCAACATTAAACAGGAACGACTTTTCTTTTAAACTTTACAACTTTAAAATCAAATTTTAAGAACGTATGTATGTATGTATTTATGCATAAGAAAACAAAACGTGGTACAAGTTTAATAAATGCCTAAATTCTTCGCGACGATTGGAACAAATATTTATGTATGATTTACGTTTTGCTTTATCATTCGTAATGGTAGAAAAAGCACACATGCATACACAAAACTATGCATAAAAAAAGAGTTGGAAAATAAGACTTGCATTATGTGAACGCCGATGATAAGACTTGACTAATGTGAACTGGGACTTAGGGTAACACGAAGAGAAAACACCGAGATAAAAACATTGGAATTGACAGCGACCTAAGCACGTTTGTTCAAAATGTGACAACGTATGATATTAAGATTTTAAGAATTAAGTTTTCTTAATTTGGGAATACAGTATTCCCATTTGGACAACGCATAATTTTGATTTGATTCTTAGGGGGTGGCAGACCACAACGTCCAAGGACATAAATGTAGTTTTTATATCCTCTTTTGGTGTGTCATTTCCCAATAATCAAAAATATTTTAAGCAGAATTTAACTTTTGTTTTCTATTAATCATTATAATTTTTATGTACTCAAACATTTTTCAAGATAATTAAAAAGTTTATTAATTTCCTTTTCAGCGAATTTTCAGTTTGCAATTACAAGAAACTACTTCGAACAGAAGTTGCCTTAGAAAATTTTAATTCGAAACTTTCCCAAAAAAAAATAGAAAAACCAAAAATTTTTGACGCTATCCGAAGTGAAGATTTGAGTCCATCGGTTTCCTTAAGTATATTAGTTAGCATTTTAAGCTTTGTTCCACCTGTTTCCAAAATTTAAATTTTAAATTCAAAAGAAATAAATCGCATGTGCCATGTGTATATTGCAGACAGATTGTAGAAAACAATTTTAATATATTTTCAATAAGTATTATTCAAAAGCTCAATATTGTGCACTGATATCAGAAAGACCTTGAATCAGTCCTTATTTTGTTGTATTTGCCGTATACGGAACTTTTAGTTTCGTTTCTTAGAAATATATAAAAGTCCATAATTATAATGTCATAGTGTCCATGGACTTTAAGACACTTTCGAAAGTGACATAATGTCCATGGACACTATGACACATTTTCTTTGTCATATTGTCCATGGGAATTATGTCTTTGGAAGTTGTGACATGCCACCTTCTTGTGTTGTTTACTTGACGGCAGGGCGTTTTTATTTCGAGAACTGTTCTTTCTCGGTTGGAAAACGAAAAATTAAAAACGGTTTATACCAGTCAACAGACAATATTTGAACGTCTTTTTTTATCTGTATGAGCATAAGTGAGTGCCACGATATAATCTGACATCTCCATTAGACATACACTAGTGAAAATTAGTAGTGAAACCGGATACTGCTTCGACTCAATGGTTACCTTTACTTACGACAACATCGCGCCACAAAGCCAATAGTGTTACTACATATTTGGCTGGAAAACCTGTTTCTGATTTACATTTTTTTTCAGATTCACCAGACGTTACAGCCCTAAATACCTTACCTACCTTCTGTAACTTGCGAGAAGTTTTCGCATCGAGAAAATCTATATAATTATATTAGTTGTCCTACTTTACACAGGGTCATTCATATAAAAATAAATTCAAAAAAAATATCGCACACAAAATATAACACAGTATGAGTAAGTTAACTATATATAGTAAGAAAAACTATATATTTTCTTACTCATACTGTGTTTCACAATTTGATGGGAACTTTTTCGGCTCGAAAAGTTCTCACAGTTGTTATAGAAATGGGACACTGGTTACTAGACGTCGGGTACTGTGTTTCCAAAGAATCACTAAGGTTCCAAAGAATCAATAAGCTCCACTTTGAAAGCATCATTACTATTACAAATACACACACAGAGGCGGACAAAAATATTCACACAGCACTACACTTTAATTTCGACTTTCATATATTTCAAAAGAAATTACCCACCAAATTGTGATATTCTATAAATTGTTTGTTAGCTTTCTACTTACTCTTATTCAAATACGAGTACAGAGAGAAACTAGTCATTCGTATATTATATTATATGAAGGTCTTACAGAAGGTCTTATAAATGAAGGCCTCCAAAAGTTTGCCGTTGGGTAATATCAAGTGGATGTACTAATATAAACATACATTCGACAGCAACGCATTTTCGATTTTTTTAATTTTTAACTTGTTACTCTTTTATTTTATGAGGGCAATTATGAATAAAATTCCGCGAGAAATTTTTCCCGGGGAACAATTCCAACTAATAGCAAGTAAAAAGGAAAACGAAAAATTATAATTGCTCTGTATATTTATTGGCAAAATATTTGACTTTTTTTCAATACTTTCGATCTTTTATTTCAAATTTATGTTATATTTTTCAACTTTACTTTCAGACAGAGACGAGGACACTTATTTGGCTTAACACAATTTGACACTTGGCAAACTATGAAAACAATAATTACGACATCATGACGTAGTGCTGCTACCTGCTTGATACGCCTTGAATGTTTGTTTGCACTTTTCCAAGTAACAATAATATCAGGGATGCATTTTCATATAAACTATTAATAATAAATATAATAATTAATAATAAATATTATAAGGTAAAACAATCTATGCAAATACGTTGTTGCTTTTTATGGAAATAATTTAATAGACCATGAAACCAAATAGATCAATACCAAACTCTTCCACTATTCCCTGGTCACGTGGTCAACAAATTCCATTTAATATTTATTAATACTTTTGTTACTCAAACGATTAAAATTTCCCAAAGAAAACATTATTATCAATACTCACGTAATCTAGCGTTTGGATGGTAAAAGGGTGTAAGCGAAAAAAATTCTTAAACAAAACGCACAATGTGCTTCAAAGAAAACATACTCGTACATATAAAACAAACATTTTTCTTAAAATGATCAGAATTTTTGAAAAGAAAAAAAAACAGACGTGAATAGATAAAACGACAAGTGAAAAATAACACGAACAGCATTGAAAAAATAAGAATAAAATTATATTAGAGAGTACAATATGTGTATGACGACAACAATCCTCTTCATTTCATGACACATGACGAAATCTCATTTATCCCCTGACAGGATTTCTGATTGCAATATCCGCGCTTCTAGATGTATGTATGTACATACGAGTACATTCGTGTAGATGTGCACATGAACATATATGTATGAAGTTGTTTGGCATTCATTCTGATATGAGGAGTTTGTTGTTGGGTGTTCCAAAGTACCTACCACGAATACTGACTGCGCCTGTTTTGATTCAACATTTCTATTAATTCCCCTTTTCTTCAAAACATTACGAATACATATTTTCTCTTTACAGGGCAAATATGTCAGTTTGTTTTTCTATTTTTTCTTTTTTTTATTTGAAGTTTGTAAAAAAAAGTATTGAATTACATTCGATGTTCGTGTGTTGAGATCACACATCATGACTTTAAAACAAAAAATTATTTTTAGGCTGGGCCACAAGCAATAGAAATAATTTCGATGTGCAATTAGTTCATTAACATTTAAAAGAATGTTGAGGTTAATATTTATGAAATGATTTAAGCAGAAATTATTGAAAGAAATTCAGATTGGTTGTCTCGCTAGACACACTCATAGTGTCTAAGTTAGTACGTAGTTTGTCATTGTAATCGTACATTAAATGTATTTAATTTCAAGTACATATATAATTCATACAACATTTTCTTTAAAAAAAATTTCAAATAAAATTTACTTTTTATATATAAGCCTAAATAAACATGTATGTATGTAAAAAATAAATTAAATTCAAATTTGCCTTAGATTTTAACGAAAGAAGAGGTTACCAAGCTTTTTTCCACTTGTACTTTTTCGTAATCGAAAATTTCGCTTTCGAAAATTTGATGAATTTTTTACCTTGGTCTAAACCTTAAATAATTGTTTTTTGTTTACGTTTTAAAATTTGTAAAATTTGTATCGCATTTTTCCCCCCAAAATTAATATTTAACTTGTTTAGTAAAATAATAAATGGCTCTTCCACTATGTCGAAAGAAAACCCCAGCGAAAGAAAACTAGTCGTTCGAATTCAAATAAATTTTCATTCCACTATGAAGTGTACTCAGGTAAAATTTAATAACATGCAAATTCGAAAGCATCTTCCTTCGTTTCGAATTACACAGTAGACACCCTGATATCCGAGGCCCTACAACTTACAACGACATTACCGCGATTATAAGAATGGCGTAGCAAATCCTATTGTTACCAATTTAGCTATGTCTTTCATATTATGGTGTTCATTGAAAATTTTGTATCTAAAAATGCATAACAAAGGATTACACACTTTTTAGACGCGATTTTTGTGTATTCTTTTATTGATAATAATGCGACAACAATAACATATTACTCTGTTGTATTTTGTATTGGTAGTTCCTTTATTGCGAGTTAAGTTTGTTTATAAAAAATGGCAAAAAATTTCATCTATGGAAAAATTGCTGAAAATAGCTAAAAATTTAATAAAAGTGGCTAAAAAATGGCTAATAACTAAATTAACTTTTCTGCTGCCTGAACGGGATGAAAAATGGCTAAGTTTAGGCAGAAAATGGCTAAATTGACATCACTAGTTTTAGTCGTACTGCTTACATTTTTCATAAGGTTTATGTCAAAAATATTGCTGTCTTTCTGGAATACGCGTCTGGAATCAGAAGGATCTAAGTGAGTCCGGGATTCTGACTGCCACCCTTACCTAACTTAACCTACGTATCCACCGATATTAAGGGTGCTTTTTAAGAATAAAACAGAGAGAACAAAACAGTTGTAAGAAACATCAAATTGCACTTTTTAGAGGAAAATTAGAATTTTTTTGTAGCAAAGAAAACACCATTAAAATTTTTTGTGCAATCTTTTGAATCCGTTTGGATTAGTTTTAGGCTCCTCATAATGCAAAACCCTAAGAAGTATAGGGTCCGCCATCTACCGTTTTTTTTCAACTAGTGCTTATTTCGTGAATGGTAACACTTAGCTCATGTCTGATTTGACAGATAATTAGTTTTGTATACGCTTGAACAACGCTGGGAAATATTGCCTGCGATCGACTGACAGAAGATGCCGATTGTTGCGAGATAAGAATAATAATAATAATGAAGAATGAATTTATATAATAATTAAAACTAATAATAATAATAAAATATGAT
Organism: Nowickia ferox; assembly: GCA_936439885.1. Classification (NCBI taxonomy): domain Eukaryota; kingdom Metazoa; phylum Arthropoda; class Insecta; order Diptera; family Tachinidae; genus Nowickia; species Nowickia ferox. The sequence continues at coordinate 61,684,700 of OW387026.1, forward strand.
CCACCCTAATATTAAATTATCATAGCTAGTAAATAATAAATATATAGTCTTATGTAATATTACATATGTACTAGTACTGTTAAGATATTGGAAATTTGTAAATAGGCACATAAGAAAATAACTGAAATTAAATATTATATCACTTGCAAAGCAATATCAACGCGATCAAGTTGTTTTTCTTAAAGTGGATTCTTTGTTCAAAAGTTAAAGTTTTTTCACCGTGCCCTAAACTTGCATTTAAATTATAAATTATTTAATTTAAATCGCGACCTAAAAACTATTAGGAAAAAAAATTTTGGCGCCCGAGCAGGGACTTGTGAAAAAATAAAATTGATAAACTAATTCAATTGAACAATAGATAGTGTCTAAATTTTATAAGTTAATTAAAATTTAGATTAACTAAAACAATTACAAGTGTGAAGTGTTAAAAAGACAAAAGACATAAACATACAAACAAACAATTTAAACAATCACACAAGTGTTTTTTGTTATTAAAATAAAATACACGACACAAACAACAACTACAACATCATCTTCATCAACATCACCAAAAGTCTTGTCCAGATGCCCCGTTGCCGTTGTATCCTCTGCAGAGCTGAACGTATCCAGGGGAGTAGTTCCGAAAATTCCGATCAACAGGTAAAAAGTATCGAAAAATATTTGTGTTATATTGCCTTAAATTTGTAAATTAATCAAATTTAAGAGAATTTTTGTAAATTATTCAAAAATTTATTTCGCTTTGCAAGTCGAACACACAAGAAATATTTTTCATACTTTAACATTATGGAAACAATTTATTTATTTAATATTATTATTAAATTAAAACCATCCTTAAAAGTGAAACGTATCGCGAGTGTTTTTGTTATTATAATTAACACATATTCACACGCACACAATTTGTTCTCGTCATTACTGAGAGAAAATTTAATAATTATTTCTATTTACCGTCGGCATTTTTATCGCGTTAAAATAATTTTATTTACGTTAAAAAATACACAAAATTATTGGCGAGTGTTAATTTTATTTAATTTAAACAAATTAAATAATAAAATTGTCACTTTTATTTTCTCCTTTTATTCGCTGTTCATAAATTTATTAACATCAGTGTTCCATTCCGGTTGTTCCTATACCACTTGTAATAATTTATATTACAACAGCTGTAACAGTGAACCCCATTTACACTACGGCGAAAATTTAATTTTCATATAAATAAAAAGTATTAAGTCGTTTGTGTGTTCACACTAGCTTCGAAAATTTAATTACATATAATTAGTAAATAATAATATTCAAGTGTGTTCATACTTCGTCTTATAGATTTCTCAGCGATATTAAATTAACTTAAAAGCGATTTTACTTGGTAAATACATATTTCAATTTACCAAAGGCTGTAAAAAGTGATTTCTAAGGAAATTAAATAAATTATTTTTAATTTCGGAATATTGATTAAATTAAATTTTGTGAATAAAAGAGTAATCTACATAAAGATTAATTTTCCGAATATCGTGTATCCGGCGAGGAAATAATATATTGAATAAAACTTATATTCCAAAGCACATTCCATTTGTTTAGTTCAAACATTTGAAGGCCAATAAATTAATTTGGTATTAATTTGCTTTGACGAATAAAATACATAAATATGGCAACTAAAAAGCGCCAAGAGTGTGTTTCCGAACTGGGGACATTAGAAAAATTAATCGCTAAGAAAGCAAAAGTTGTAAAACATATTGAAAGGATTCAACAGTCTATCCTAGAGAAGACTATTTCGTTTAATCCTGTTGAAATTGAGTGTCGCTTAGACATTATAAAGGATTATATTGACCAAGCCATGAAGCTTCAGTCTGATGTGGATAATTTAGATCCTGATAATGACGACAGAGCTTAGCTTGAGGATATTTGTGTCACCACAAAGTCATTATTTTTAAACATTTTAAATAAAAATAGACAGCCAAATATACCTGAAACGTCTTTCAGCGTACAAACTCACCATTCCAGGCTTCCAAATATGAGGCTACCCAAATTTACTGGGAAATACGCGGAATATAAGAATTTTATGAGTTTGTTTGAAAATTTGGTACATAATGATCCGAAGTTGACAGATATCGAGAAATTTAATCATTTGATATCATGCTTGTCCGATTCAGCTTTGGGTACAGTAAAAGCGTTTCAGATTTCCGAAGAAAATTATCCCAAAGCTTTAGCCAGTTTGAAGAAGGTATATGACAATGAATGTCTCATATTTTTCGATAACATATCGAAACTTTTTGATTTACCAGAAATCACAAAACCTTCGGCTTCTGCTTTGCGAAGCATGATAGATACGGTGTCGGCAATATACGATTCTCTCTTGTCAATAGGCGATGACAAGAAAATAACTAATGCCATTTTAATACATTTAGTGATATCAAAAGTAGATCCAGTCACAAAATCAAAATGGGAAGAACAGCTTGACTTTGAAAGGCTCCCATTATGGTCAGACTGTGAAGCCGCCTTGAACAAACGCTACCAGCATATTTCTGCTGATGAATCTTCAAGTTCAAGACCGAGGTTTAACAAGAATAAAACTGAATCTTCAAATAATAAAAATATTAGGACATCATTAAATTGCACAAAAACAAAACAATCTGCTGATAAATGCTTATTCTGCAAATCTGCACAACATTTAATAAATAATTGCCCTTCATTCAGTGCTGAGCCTGTTAATAAAAGATTTGATTTCATAAAATCTGTGCCAGCATGTATTAATTGCTTGAAAAAAGGCCATACAGTAGCAAGATGTTCGTCTTCTAAATGTAGAGTATGTAGTGGTTCTCATCATTCACTGCTGCATAAATATACTACAAGTTCTTCTAATGTAAGTAGCCTGTCTGAAGAGCCATCTACTTCCCACGCTGCTGTTAATTATTCATCATCGGATGAAAGAATCATTCTAGCAACAGCTGTGGTGAGAGTTCGAAATAGTTCTGGTCAATTTATACCAGCTAGAGCTCTTTTAGACTCCGGTTCTCAACCAAATTTGATTACTGAGGAACTTGCACAGCTACTAAGATTAAAAAGAGAAGGAGGCAGATTAAGTTTAAATGGTATTAGCGACACAAATTCATGTTCAAAGTCCTGCGTTGAATTAAATATCACGTCGAGGGTTAATTCTACTCAATTTACTTCCAAATTTTGGGTATTGAGTTCTATTACAAATTTACAACCTGATCACAAATAAAAAGCAAATATCTTGAATATTCCTAAAAATGTTGAATTAGCTGATCCTTTCTTTTATAAACCACAGAAAATTGATCTGTTAATTGGCGCAGAAAACTTCTTTGACTTAATGTGTGTAGGTCAAATCAAATTTGGCCCGAGCCTTCCAATTATCCAAAAAACTTCGCTTGGTTGGATTGTAACTGGAAAATACAATCAATCAAAGGGCTCAAAAAATAGTAGCGTTTTTCATTTAAGTTCTGCTATAGAAAACGAGAGCACTATTGATTCAATTTTTAAAAAATTCTGGGAGTTAGAAGAGCTTCCAAACGAATCAACAAAAATGTACTCAGAGGAACAGCAACAATGTGAGGACAATTTTAAAAATACTGTGCGACGATTAACGTCAGGACGATTTGAAGTCTCTTTACCTTTCAAATCTGATACAAAACTGTTAGGATTTTCCTTAGAAACTGCCAAACGACGATTTCTTTCATTGGAACGAAGATTATCCAAAGATGATACCATGAGGAAAATGTATCATGATTTTATGAAAGAGTATTTTAATTTAGGTCATGTCTTTTGTAGATAAAATGCCAATCACTCCTCATTATTTCATTCCACATCAATGTGTTTTGCGGCCTCAGAGTACAACTACTAAACTTCGAGTAGTTTTCGATGCTTCAAGTAGAACTTCTTCGCATGTATCACTTAACGAATTGTTAATGGTAGGTCCTACCGTTCAAGAAGAATTGTATTCTACATTAATCCGTTTTCGACTTCACAAATATGCAATCACTGCAGATATTGAAAAAATGTATCGTCAAGTCTTGGTTGATGATAATGATAGAAATTTTCAATTAATCCTTTGGAGAGAAAATCCATCTGATGAGTTGAAAGTGTTTCGATTAAACACAGTTACTTATGGCACTGCTTCTGCACCTTTTTTGGTCATCAGATGTTTGATTCACTTGAGGGATTTGTACAAAGAGACTTTGCCTATTGCTTCAAAAGTTATTCGCAGTGATTTTTACGTTGATGATTTGCTTACTGGAGCTGAGAGCTACCAAGACCTAATTGTTATTCGCAACCAGGCAACTGAAATTTTAAGTTCATCTGGTTTTAATCTTACGAAATGGGTCTCAAATCATCCGGAGTTATAAGTTCTTTACAGAATGAAAAACTTTTACAAAATGATTCAGAATCTTCTAAGACGCTGGGCATACATTGGGTTCCGAAGAATGATACATTTAAGTTTCATTTGGAAGATAATTTTCAAGAATTGAAAGCTACAAAAAGAAACATACTCTCAGTCTCTTCTCGATTATTCGATCCTCTCGGACTCTTATGCCCATTAGTAACAAAATCCAAAATATTACTACAAGAACTTTGGATTCAAAAACTTGACTGGGATGAATCAATTCCCATGAGACTAAATACTTCACGGGAAAATTTCAAATCTAATTTACTGGAAATTGATTCAGTTACAATCCCAAGATTCGTAAACACAACGTCGACAGCGAAAATTCAAATTCATGGCTTTGCTGATGCCTCAATGCGAGCATATGGGTGCTGCATTTACATTAGAAGCTCCGATTCAAATGAAATTGTTTCGAGACTACTGACTGCTAAGTCTAAAGTTGCTCCACTCAAGACAAAATCTCTTCCGAGACTTGAGTTATGTGCTGCGCACTTGTTGGCTAAGTTGTGGAATCGAATTAAAAGTATGATTAAATTTGAAATCGAAAGTGTTACTTTCTGGACAGATTCAGAAATAACGCTACATTGGATTAAGACGCATCCATCCTCACTTGCCACTTTCGTTTCAAATCGTGTGGCGGAAGTACAAGAATGGTCAGAGCAAATTCCATGGCGCCATGTGCCAACTAAGGACAACCCAGCTGATATTGTATCAAGAGGATGTGATGTCCAAAAATTAAAAAATTCTATTTGGTTTGAAGGACCTTCATTTTTGCTAAATGATAGTTCTCATTGGCCTGTTAACGACCACTTCGAGTTAACAGAGAACCAAAAATTATCAGAAACAAGAAAAACTTATGTGTTTCTTGCAGTAGAGGATCCTCAAAACTTTTTATTGGATCTTGTTGAAAAATATTCATCATACAAAAAATTGCTTCGTATAACTTCATACGTTCTTAGATTCGTTGATGATCTAAAGAAACGTAAAATAAATAAAAGTTTTATACCTACTGCAGTGGAATTAAAATGGTCATTCTATCGACTTGTAGAGACAATCCAGAAATCTAAATTTTCTGAGGAGATATCTAAATTACAGAAATCTCAGGTCTTACCATCAAATATACAAAGATTGACACCATTTATTCATACGTTTACTGAAGAGAAACGAACGTTTTCACTATTAAGGGTAGGTGGGAGATTACTTAACGCAAAGTTGAAATTTAATACTAAATTCCCACTTTTATTACCGAAAACTAATAGCTTTGTCACAATTTATTTGCGAAACTTGCACTTCGAAAATTGTCATGCTGGCACAAAAGCCCTAATAGCTCTTTCGCGAGAAGATATCTGGCTTATTAATGCGAAAGAAGAGTGTAATAGAATAGTTCGCAATTGTGTACATTGCTTCCGCTATAAACCGAAGTTAATGTCCCAAATAATGGGCAATTTACCCACTAATAGAGTGAGAGCTACTCGACCCTTTTTAATTGTCGGCGTAGACTTTTGTGGTCCGGTCAATGTTTCATTGAGAATTTGTGGTCGACCACCATTAAAAATGTATATAGCGGTTTTCGTGTGTTTCACTTCTAAGGCAGTACACTTAGAATTAGTATCCGACTTGTCTACTGATTCTTTTCTTCTATCTTTTAAAAGGTTCACTGCCAGGAGAGGTCTCCCGAAAGAGGTCCTGTGCGACAACGCGACGAACTTCGTCGGAGCGAATCGAGTGGTGAAGGAACTGCAGCAAGCCGTAGGATCGTACGCAGTGTCGTCCGGGGTGAAGTTCACCTTCATACCACCTCGGGCGCCTCATTTCGGAGGGCTATGGGAAGCCGCCGTGAAGCAGGCGAAGTTCCTACTTCTGCGAGCCGTGGGCAACGCGTCGCTCACTCAAGAAGAGATGGGGACAATGCTTGCAGAAGTAGAGCCGGTGCTCAACAGTCGGCCCATAGCACCGCTGTCTCCAGACCCCAACGACGGCGAAGCGCTAACTCCAGCGCATCTAATAATAGGAGAGGGTCTGCGTTCGCCGCCGCAAGAATCCGCAGGAGGCGCGATCGTCAAAGAACAGAGGTTATGGAAGCGATGGCGTCTGCTCTGCGGTCTCAAGCAGACATTCTGGCAGGCCTGGTCTCGCGATTATATCCGAGGTCTTCAAGGCAAAGTCAAGTGGCACCAAGATATGCCCAACCTGAAGGAAGATCAAGTGGTAATAGTCCACGAAGACAATTGCCCGCCACAACACTGGATGACCGGGAGAGTCGTGAGCGTCATCGAAGGCGCCGACGGCAAGGTCAGGGTGGCGGAGGTCAAAACAGGAAGCGGCGTCTATAAACGCCCAATCCACAAATTGGCTCCTCTGCCATATGTTTGAAGACTTCCAGTCCTTCAATGGGGCCGGAATGTTGCGCCATAAGAATAATAATAATAATGAAGAATGAATTTATATAATAACTAAAACTAATAATAATAATAGAATATGATCCAGCCTAATATTAAATTATCATAGCTAGTAAATAATAAATATATAGTCTTATGTAATATTACATATGTACTAGTACTGTTAAGATATTGGAAATTTGTAAATAGGCACATAAGAAAATAACTGAAATTAAATATTATATCACTTGCAAAGCAATATCAACGCGATCAAGTTGTTTTTCTTAAAGTGGATTCTTTGTTCAAAAGTTAAAGTTTTTTCACCGTGCCCTAAACTTGCATTTAAATTATAAATTATTTAATTTAAATCGCGACCTAAAAACTATTAGGAAAAAACACCGATTTTGCCAAAAAAAATCATCTTTTCAGATGAAGTTCATTTTGATCTTGGCGGGTATGTAAAGGAGCAAAATTGTCGCATTTGGGGCACAGAAAACCCGCACGCATACATTGAAAAGCCGACGCACCCAAAACGAGTCACTGTTTGGTGCGGATTATGGTCCAGAGGCATAATTGGGCCATTTTTTTCGAAAATGAGCAAGGAGTGGCCGTTACAGTCAATGGCGATCGTTATCGGGCCATGTTGAAAGAATTTTTGTTCACAAAAATTGAAGAGGAGGATATGGCAACATTTGGTTTCAACAGGACGGCGCTACGTGCCACACAGCCGAACCTACACTCGATGTTTTGCGCCCTGTTTTCAAAAAAAAAAGTTATCTGGCGGACCCCTTATTTCAAATCATAATATGTTCCAATTTTTAAATAAGCGTTCCTTAAGGCTTCATTCATGAAAAAAAAAAACAAACTTGTTATGAGGCAGCTTTTATTGTCTGCACGCTTTAATTCTGCAAAAAAAAAAATACAAACTAAAAAGTTTTATTTATGTTAATTGTTATACACAAAAAATTACTTGGCAGATTTTATTTATTTTCCAGAAGCAAAAAAATTAAATAAACAAATTTGAGTACAAATAGTAACAAAAAAACTTTATAAAATAATAAGGGTATTCATGAGAACTCGTAAAATTTCCATTTTTGCAATTGGGCAAACTTGCGAGACTTGTTTCAAAAGTTAATTTAATAAGATAAGAAAGTTTCAAGCAATTTTTAATTTAAAAACATATTTACATACCTATATATTTCTATAAAATAAAAAAGTGTGTGTGTGTCTAAAAATGCCTAAAAAAATACAAAAAAGCAAGAAGTTCTTTACTATGCACAATTGCACAGCTTAAGTTTACGAGTCAAAATTATTGGGAAAACTTAAGAGGTTTGTGTAAATAAATATTTATACAATTTTTGACATTTTATTTACGAGAGTGTAAAAATGCAGAATTGCACAGTTTGCGAGACTTTTGAACATTCTCATGAAAACCCTTAATATAATTTTTGTTTACAAAAACAGCCAACTGCTCGCTGTTGATGGAAATGAAAAATTTACAGTAAATTAAGAAAACTTTTTCTGCAAACAGAAATAAACAAAAATTTAATTATTAACAGTAACAAAGGAAAGTAAATCCACAAAATTAAAATAAACAAGAAATACTCACAACTGGCAACCAAAAGCAAAATTTTCTTTAAAATTATATTAAACTTCTACATACAACTGCCGTTCTCTTTCATATGCAATGACAATCAACGCTGTTCCATTTCCGCAACTCAGTTTATTTGGACACGTGAGTGCGTGTGTGTGTCTGTATGTTGTGCTCAATGTCTTAATTATAACATGACGGTGCTTGCAGTTTAAAGTAAACAGTCCCCAAAACAAATAAAAATACAGACTTTACACAAAATCGAAAACAAAGCTCTTCTCTATTTATATACATACATACATACATACATTCATTCATTCATCAATCAATCCATCTATGTACATATTAACCACTTGAGCATCTCTTTCCACAAAAACAAAATATGCAATTAAAGTGTACAAAAGTTCAATTGAAAATGTGAAGATTCAGCAAAAATTTCGTACAAACTTTTAAAACTTTCAACAAAATAGTAACCAAGATACACAAGAACACAAAACTAAAACTAATTTATTGAAAAAAACTTTTCCACAGCAAAATAAATCGGAAAAATTATTATGCCTGTTGTGGAAAACAACAATTTTAAACTTAAATATGAATCGTAGTACTTTCATGAACCGAAGATAGTTTCCCCTCACAAACGAGAAAAAATTTAATGGAATTTAAGCCGTTTTTTTTAATAATTTATACCAATGTTATTTTAATTTCTAACATCCCAGCAAAAACATTAGGAATTTTGGTAATGGGTAATACTTATGTTTACTGGTTAAAACGTAATGAGTTGTACTTATTTTATCTCATTATTATAATCTGTAAATCTTGAAATTAAAAGTCGTAATAATTATGAAAAGAAAGAGATAATTTAAGAGGAATTGTTACAGCCTCTCTATTTCTTATACATCACATACATACATATTTTGCACTGAAACTCACGAATCAAACTGGGAATGCTGGGAACACAACAGGGACGAACAACGAATTTTTCCTTGCGAACTTTTTCATAGAAAATAAAACACATTTGTTCATATGAAAATTAACACACCACTGCCGTCGAACGGAATTCGTCGTGCGTGACGAACTCTGCGATAGATTTATTTCTATTTCTTACTTCGATGATTTATATAATTACAAGATCTGTTACTTATTAGTCGTTGGTGTGCCGTGGACCAAATTTTGTCGTTCGTCCCAGTTGTGTTAATAGTATAAACCAAAAACTAATTTTTTATCACAATAGTTTTTTATACAATATATTCATACAATGACATGAAGATAAATGGAGAAAATATTAAGAAATTCAACAAAACATTCTTTATTCTATTTCAAAGTTTTTTTTCTAAAATTCACGAAACTTGTGTAGATTTAAGAATAATTTTGTACTGTAAAGAAAATGATAACAAAACACTTATTTGCTTATTTTACGAAATTTCCAATTTTATAAAAATATTTTATTTTCTCCTAAATTCAATAAAATAAACGAAAATTATGGTACTATATAAAAATAAATAAATAAAATAATTGTACGAAATAATTTGTGTAATTTAACGAAATTCGTAAAACTACGAAATCTGTTTTCCTGCACAAGCTACAAATATTTTCGTAAAATATAAAAAATTTTCGTTTATTGTACAAAAATTTAATTACGAAATTTTTTTTCGTATTTTTAAGCATGGAATATTTTTAGTGTATATAAGTATTAGAGCCCTGCGTAAACATTTTTGAAATGTAAATACGTCTTGCTTTTTAAATGTATTGTTGGTTTAGTATAATACATGCCTCGTATTATACTAAACCAACAATAAATGCTTTCGTATAATAAGAGAAACACGATGGTTGAAGTGATGCTCTTGTCTACAAGTGATGTCGCGAACACTTCTTTTTCGTACCAAACACTCCACATACAAGAAGTAGTGTCTTCACCTGGTTACAAATACTGGTAATAAATACATAGCATGATGGTGCTGCCACTGCGGATTTTTAAGATTTTCAGTGTTGCTATTTTCGGGGAAGTGCCGGGGAACTCCTGGGATTTAAGGGATTTTTAGTTTAGTTTTTGGGAATCTTCAAAATGGGTTGTGCCTTTTCTAAAAGGTTCGTGACTTGGATAAGTGGTTCGTGGCAGTGATAGCTGAAAGAGCATACACACAACTTATGTGTGTATGGCCAGGTTTACATATGTGTTCCATGTGCCAAAGAAAGCGTAACCACTAATTACTAATGAAAAACTCTTTGATTCAGACATGTATTAATTGGTTTCAACAGTTTCCAATCATGTTGGGGATTCTATAAAATTGTCTATTAGTTATGTATGAAACTGTTTAACTTAATAAATACGAGTCTGAATTAAACAGGTTTTTATTAGCAATTATTGGTTAAGTTTTTTTTTGGCACTTTTCACACATGAAATGCCAGATGCAAACTCAGCCTATGTATATAAATGCATAACGTTAGTATACGCCCTCATGCGTAGGAAAAAGAAAGCATCACAAATTCTATCGTCACGAAGTATTTGATTCTTTACTTCTATACCGACAAAAACTGAAACAAATGTCTTGAAAACAGTGTTGTTTAGTGTTTGTTTTTGAAGAATTCGCTACAGTAAAGCATTTGAAAAATCCCTATCTTCAAATTTCTTTTAAATGGTCTTATGCAGGGCTCTAATATGTATACATACACATAGTTACGGTGCCTACTTCCTATTTATTTAAAAAAATAAAATATACTATGTTCGTAAAATAATTGAAACATAAAATATAGAAATCAAAATTTCATTAAATAATAGAAAAATGTTGAACGTTTTTTAAATTTGTTAATTGGTTTAAGTTACGTACTCGTAAGTATACATACGGCTATTCTATACTGACAAAGCTATTAGAATTTAAATAGCTGGCATGGCCGTTTTGGTTTTCAACATTACAGATAATTTAGTTGGTATGAATAATGCAAATTTCTTTGTTATTTCTGGTGATATTGAATTGCATTCCTGAATAAAAGATTCTTTAGTGTGGTGATTTAATTGATATAACGTCATTCTTCTTACTGCTCTTTTCAGATAATCCCAAAAATCTTCAATTATATTTGAGTCTGGTGATGGAAGTGTGTGTTCTTTGCTTTGGATCATTAGCCTGCATACTAGGGATTTAATTTTAGTTTTGTTCTATTAAAAACGAAGAACTATTGGAAATTTAAAACTTATAAGCACAGGAATATTAAAAAGCAAATAATGGCACTACAAGTTCAAGGTAGAAATATAAACAGGTTTCTAATCTCGCTCCCTTCGCTATCACGTTTTCAGCCAACGGAAGGAACTATGCATTTTGTAGCTTGTTGCGTTTACAACATAAAGCAAAAGTATATTGAAAAGTACCTTATTCCACTACTTACTGGATGGATCTACCATCATTCGATTTTAGTCGCTAATGATCAAAAGACACTTCACGTGCTTCCTTTTGCCATCCTTTGCTTTCTCAGCACTTGAATCAACTTCGGTTGGTGGCACTTGGACATGCACAGTAATTCCTTAGATTCCATCAAACTTGCAGCTGACAAACCATCAGCACTGAATTGAAATTGACCGTGTCAACGATCCAATTTTCCTTTGAAAACTGATGTTTCTCTGCGTTATATAAAGACATTTTGCAAGTAGCGTAGCTGCATAAAGAGTAAGCTCATTGACGTGAGCAAAAGCAGTAACAACGTAATCAACAGATTTATCATATGGGTCGGTTATATTATACTCTTCTATGCCACCTGATCTAGTAAAATTGGATACGGAATCACTGAAGTTACTACCATAAATTTCGCTTTTATCATCCTTACGTTAGCTCGACCATTTGCATATTCGACAATATCTTCCATTCCATATACACGAACAAAAAACAAAACTTGTATTACAAATACAAGTATTGGGATAATAAATCCCATTCAAAAATATTATTGGGATAATATTTTTTTTCGAAAATTATTTGCGATCTACGAGGTCTGAACAAAAAATAACTGTTATTTTCAAATTTCGTGAGTTACGTATGTTCGATTTTCGCATTTTTTTTTCTGTTATGTTGGTACACATGTCTGTTATATATGTTGGCAATATCAGCCAGTTTGGATTGTCAGTTTGTTTTTGACAGATAAAAAGGTTAATCGTGTATTTTACAATAATAAGCAAATTACATAAAAGAAGAAATGACTGAATTAGTTGATTCCAATCAGAGTCAACTGCATGTGTTATATAAGAATGTACGTTTAGAATACATGCATGGGATAATGTCCCATAAAATAAAAAAAGTTTCTAACATTTTAACGCTTGAAAATTTGCTTGCTGCAAACTAATAGAAACAATATTCTATTGCTTGCTCTTTGTTATTTTATAAAATTGTGAAAAATCTGGAGATGTATTTAAAAAATGATGTCACTGCCAGCGAGAAAAACGAGGTCTCATGGATAATAACTACACACAAGTGACCTACCGATATAATACAACACATGTTTATTTAATTAAACCACAGACAAGGCTTCAAACTTTGTTGGGATACATTAGATATTATAATATAAAGCGTATAAAAAAGTTAGGATGTAAGGAACATTGCTGGCACATATAATCCCACTAGGGGTGAAAGGGTTAAAATATTGGATCAGTTATGTGGCGTTTTTATATTTCCCAGCATGCCACACACACTTTGTAACATTTATGACTATCAGCGGAGGTTTTTCTTGCAGCTGTACTGACAAATCATTTGGTAGTTAGTTTGGAATTGATTTTCTCTTAGCGATCAAATAATTAACCTTTGCACTCTATCGGTGAGCCAACACAACCGATATTTTTTGGCGTAATTTCCATTAATTTTTATGGTTGTTTTTTTTTAGTTGTATAGTTGGTTCCTTTTTATTTAATATGTGAACAAAGTCTCGCAGGAGACAAAAAAAACTGTATTATTTTGAAGCCTTTCAATATTTTTGCAAATTCCAACGCTATATTGAAATATATTTAAAATTTATATAAGTATTTCGTAAAATTAATCTTAAATAATTGTAGATTTGGTAGGTATAGCGCACAACAACAACTTATTTAGTTGTTCAGCTTCAAGAGCATTTCTAATAAAATTATTTTTTTATTTTAACACAAAAATAACACAAAATGTAAAGTCTACTTTTGCTAACTTCTGGACCAATGAAGATGCTTTTAAAGTTTGAACGATTTGGGGGGTGAATGTATGACACCTCAAGTTTTATAATGGTGAAATAAAAAAAAATTAAAAAAATCTACACATAACCGATCACGTCAGAGCAACGACGATAATTAGCATTTATAGGGATAGGAATATAAAGAAAACTGCATGGGCAGAAATTTTGGTGGAATTAGGGCTTCATGAGCACGAAATTTTTAAACCAGCTTCCGTAACTGGAACAATAGAATGCTTGTCTTTTCCACCACTTTCTTCGCCATTTTTGAAATTGTCTTCATTTTTCTTTTTATTATTACTAATCATACGAGTACGGTAGCACTAGCCAATTGAATAATTATACGGTTATCCATTTGTATATATAAATATTATTTATATATTGTTATTTATAACAAACAATACGAAAAACCCAGTCTCACATTTGCTCAAATAAATTACACTAAATGTCTTTAGATCAAAATTAGTTCTTGATGTAGACAATGCCCACTGTTACTTTTAGCTGGCCAAAAGTAAAAAAGAAAATGTTCCCCGATCCCGTTTATTTTTTATTTTTACCCGACTACGCGACGAAAAGAAGGGTATTGTGTTAATCAGCCTATGTATGTGTGGACCGCTTTTAATTAGTATTACGTCAATCGATTTGTCTTAATCCCGGGAGTATCGCTAAAGTTATGACAGTAGTAAAAATTCAATATGGCGGGCAACAGACACCATTTTGTAAATACGAAAAAAATAAATAGTCAGCGAACTATATCAAATGTGTTTCATTCGACAGGTATTTTAAAATCATCTTTAGGTTTCTCTTATGATTTTTCATTTGGAATGACCGTTTAGGTCATATTGAACGGTTCAAAATTGGTCGCAGTAGTTTTTTATTTGTTTAATTACTACTTGTTTGAAATGTGATAGACAGGAGTACAGGCGATACAAAAACATGCTCATAAGAAGAAGAAAAGAAATGGTAATGAATATAATATGGTTATCAAATATTCAGTATCAAGAGAAGCTAAAAAATAGTCTTTTTTAAATTTGCAATTTTATTGATTTTATTATTGTTCTAAAAGTTTTTCTATGCATTTTATCACTTCAAATTGGGTTCATTTTAAATAGTATTGGTTTGTTTTTGAGTGGTATCTCTGCAGGAGAGTAGGCGATAATTGTATAAAAGATACTAGTATAATTACTAGAATAGCAAGAACTAGTGCAAAAAGGGTTACAGTTGTTGTGTAAAATTACTAGTGCTGATAAGTATTGGTATACGCACCACATTGCAAAATAAATTTTGACTGTGTAACAGAGCCCTTGCACTGTATGAAAATTGGTATCATAAAATTATTAAAATTTTAGGTTCATCTAAAAATAATTATAATTAACCCTTTATATTTTTGAATTTTGATAAATAATGACGAATTTTAACTAGCAGTTGTCACTGGGTAACAAAGGAATAAAAACCACCAATTTTATAGAATTTTTCTTTACAAAAGAACTGGTAATAAACTAGTCGTAAACTAGTACCAATGGTACTAGTAGTTTTCTAAACACACTCAATGCTAATTTGAGCATTAAGATGGTACACAGAGAAAACAGTGCCTAATAAATACCTCATAAAACAGAACAAAATTTATAAGATATCTCTGTTTTTTTTTCAATAAGGAAATCTTTTAATTTAAAAAACCTTTTTGAAAAAATCAAGAAGAAATCTTGTAGTTTTTATTAGGTTATCTTATTGATTTTTTCAAAAAGGTTTTTTTCTTGTTTTTATTAGGCGACCTAATAAAAAATAAAAAATAAATTTTATGTCTTTATTCTTTGTACTTATGTATTTTCATTTAAATTATATACCATATATGTATGTATGTATGTAGTATATATTTAAACGTTAATGGCATAAAATTATCCTTCCAATAAAGCCAAATTGATGGACATTAAAACGATTTTCTTGTGTTTTATTTCAATTCGAAGTTCTATACCTCTAAAAAAAACACCCTATATAATATAATAATAAGATGCTTTACACATAATCATATAGGAGCCTAATGAAAATAATAAGAATATCTTTTTTGGAAAAAATTAATAAGGCAACCTAATGAAATCAAT
The DNA here is from genome assembly GCA_936439885.1 of Nowickia ferox. Lineage (NCBI taxonomy): Eukaryota > Metazoa > Arthropoda > Insecta > Diptera > Tachinidae > Nowickia > Nowickia ferox. Next base: position 61,700,333 of record OW387026.1, read on the forward strand.
AAGGAAAAACTTTTTGAAAAAATCAATAAGACAACGTAATGAAATCAATAAGAAATCCCTATAGTTTACAATTTATAAGAAAACCTAATAGAATCAAGAAGTTTTTCTCTATGGATTGTTTTTTTGGTGACAAAAGTAACGGAAATTGAGTAAAAAAAAAGTGTGAATACCAAGATTTCTTCTTGATTTTATGTGGTTTTCTTATTGATAAAATTAATAAGATTTACCACATAAAAATAATAAGAAATGTCTATGGATAAATCTTCGCTTCTCTATGCTGGGATACCCCTTAGCCTAAAAAACGTTTCATAGAGAAAATCTTCTTGATTCTATTAGGCAGTTTTTTCTCTGTGTATAGGAAAGTTTACAGTTGGGAACTAGTGGTAGTGACTGCTGTACTAGTAAAATAATAGTTGGACACTAGTTCAATCTCCTGCAGGGATAATATATAATTTAGCCAAAAGCCCGTTGAAGTAAAATTCCACTGAAAGGAAGGAAGCAAAAAATCATCAGTCTATGTGTGTATGTATATATGTATTTATGTATTTACCCTCTAGTCAGCCTAGAACCATATGTCTCTATGTCAACACTCTTTTCTCTAGCGACAATTGCACTAGTGGAAATGTCAACAACTTTCCTTTTATGCGCGAGTAGAGATACTTTAGAGTCAACAGTTCTAGGTTATTTCTGTACACATTATCAATGAACGCGTCAATAGTTTGATTTTCTTTTTTATTATGCTATGCAATAATGTTAAAAAAAATACATACATATATATGTATTTAAGTTTGTTGCCCCAACACTTTTAAAATTGTACATGTCACTAAAATGTACTACTGAATCTTTGGTTCAAATGTCTTCATATGGTCCCAAAAAACTACTTAGTCTGTAGTGCTACAGTCAAGTGGTGGATTTACAATTACAAGCTAATGTTAAATGTCAATAGGCGATTACATTGGCTGGTGTATACCTGGTCAGTAGTACTACTGACAATGCCACTAGTAAATCGCTACATTTTCACTATTCGCATTTTCTGCAGGGTATGTATGTATGTATGTGTGTGTGTTCCTTTGCGGCATCATCTTTAGATTTCCGTTATGATATACCAACCTGTATGTATTTTAACTCTCTGAATTCGAATCTGATTTTTTTTTGGCTCATTCATCAGCACTCGATTTTTAACGGGTTTTCGCAATTTACTCAAAGCGTTGTGTGTTAAAGAGTCAAAAGAACATCAGATTCGGATTCAGCACGTTGAAATACATATATGTAGATAAGTGGGTTTGGTGAAATTTACCATTGTTTTTCACCTTGTATGGGGGGCTACTAAAAAAAGGCGGACCATGCCCATTTTTTTTAGAAAGCATTATTTACATGTAGACATTATACATACCAAATTTAGTTCTGGGGGCAAATTACGGTACTCGTTATCGAACAAAATTACAAAATATTTCACTAGAGTTTATATGGAAATATTTTTAAATTTCGAATCGTATCGAATGCCGTAGAAGTAGTAGTGTAAGTAGCAGTGGAAATGAAAAAATATTTGGTTTACTTTTCTAAGCCTCCCTGCCGTTGAAAAATGGTTAATAATGAAAACTCAGTCAGAAATAGCTGGTGGAAAATTCAAATCACACGCGTTTGCTTTTGTCAACTTTGTATTTGTGACTAGCAGAGAAAGTTATGTATTTCATAATCGAATTTAAAGGTATGATGACATGTGCTAACACCAATCTTTAGCTCATATGTCAACTGAGAGTCAACTGAGAGTCACAGAAAGTGCAATTGTGGCTAACAAAAATATGTAATTATTCTTAATTTTATAACAATAGTTGAGTTGAGAACTACAATAGGACATTTAAGCTCACTTGGTACTTTATATGAAATTTTGAGACACTATAAAGAACGATATGATGATTAATTCTGTAATATTAATTTAAAATTTTTTTATTTTTATTTATGACTCTGGCAGCAAAGACTCGATATGAGTATTACTTTCATGGAGCATTTACTGTTCAATAAAAATTATTATTTTATGTTCATTAAAAAGTCGTAACTTAACCGTGACATTGAAAAAAAATCATAAAATATCGACAGAAAAAGCACTATACTAATTTTTTTTATTTGTTAAGATAAAATGAAGCGCAAAATTAAAGCACAATAAAATTGAGGTAATAAAAATGTTATTCTGGTCACTTGAAATCGTTTGGTAAATAAAAGAAAAGAAACACGAGTGAGTGAAACTAACATCTAAAAAGGCCTGAATATCAACAATAAGTTCCCGTTTCTACCGATGTTTTCTGGAAAAAACATAAAATTTTTGAAAGATTTTCACGAATTTTGTTCCATTGTTTTCCCTCACCATGGTCCGAAATCCGATTTATCTGGTCATGTGTTTTATTAGCAAACATTTGTAAGCGTAGCAACCTCAAGCATTTTATTTGCAAATAGTGCCTTAATCGTGAATAGATTTCTGATTTCTTAGTAAGTCGCAATAAAACAATTATATGGCAAACATTTTGCATTATTATAAAAGAATATTGTAATGAAAGTTTTCAGATTGTATGAAAATAACAAAAATTAAAAATTTTAAAAACCCCCGATATATCCAGAAAATATTTGATACTCGTATCTTCTAAACGGCTGAATCGATTTTCTTAAAACACAACTAAGAAAGTTCTCGATCAAATCACCTTCCAAACAGAAAAAACTAAATGAAAATCCGTCCAGCCGTACCGTGTACGTGGACACGGACAAGCACACAGACACACGCTACAAACTTATAACACCCCTTTTTTGGTCGGGGGTTTAAAATCAAATTCATAAAAACCTTGCAGTATTCGTCATACAACCTTTCGATATCTATGTTTGCTTCCTCAATTGAAATCTGTAATCGTACATTTTTAAATTTTTGTTAAATTTCCCCGGCGGAATCTCGACTGAATATTTTTAGGAAATATTTTTTAGAATTAAATGAACTAGAATGAATTTTAATCAGGAGTAATTTCTTAATCGGGCTTAAGTTCAGTATTTTCAATTCTTTATGGAATGAAATATTTTTATTAATTAATGTTGTTGCCAAAGAAGAGAAGAAAAATTAAACTAGACTTTATTAGCTGGGGGAAATACCGATATTTTTCTAAAAATAGAAAATACAAATTAATAGTATGTGCTCGAGCATCCGAATTTAGAAGAAAACAATTTGGGAATGGAAGATTTAAAATTTTTTGATTTACTTGTTTCGCTTTGCTTTCACAAGACTGTTAAGATTTTTTTTTTTGCTCAAAAGCGAAAACGAAAAAATCTTATAAAAGATTGAAAATTTCAAAACTCTAACTTTTTTTAACTTTTATTTTTTAAATTCTTTAAAGATTTTTTCCAACACGAAAAACGTTGTTATATGAGATCCAAAAAAGTAAACTTAAAAATAAAAGTGAACATAAACATAACGCAGCAGTTAGCACAAACAAACATAAAATAAATAGCACAACGATAATCGAGGTTTGAGATCGAAAACAGATCAGTAGATTTAACAAAAAACAACCATACTATTGAGTTTTTTAGTTAAAAGAATTTCATTTGTTCGTATTAAAAATAATATTTGAAAAAATATCTTTATATGTAAAATTTGTTAGATAAACTGCTGCTCGCAATAAGACAACCCGGGAAATCGGGACATTTTAAAAGTGGAATTCCCGGTGTTTCCCGCCAGGGAAACCCTAACCTTAATTACAATCTGAAACGGCCTTTACTAAATTCAACTTGCATGTAGTTTTCTAATCAAGCAATGATTTTTCTCGTAGACGAATTTGAATAACTGGGGGTCTACTCTCTAATTTGAAACGAAAGAAAATACTAATAATAGGAATTTGAATGTTAATTACATACATGCAAATTGGAAAACGTTTTATTTCGTTTGAATTACAGAGTAAATCCCCTGTAGTATGACTTCAATTTCATGGAAAATTATGAAATTTCCGTATAAATTTCAACTGCTCATATTTTTATTTTGTATTATAAAACAATTGTATGGACTTCTTGTTTATCGGTGCGGAAGGAATTTTTTCATTCTTAAGCCTGGATCATACTATCGGCACAATGTACCTATTTTCGTCGGCTCACTGCAATGAAGTTGTAAGTAAGAAGCCAGAATGGCATTATTACTCAATTAATTCTGGAATAAGTCTATATGGCTTTATTACTAATGCGGTGTGGTGCAATTATGTCCTTATATTTCAAATATTTGGGAAATAAGGGAAATTCGGGTTATTAATTATGACTTTCGTCTATGTTCTGGCTTTCACATCGTTTTCACATGTTTTCTTGTGAGTTCGGATGTTAAAACACATGCTACACCTGTGTAAGTTGAAATTTAGAAAATACACTCTGAAATATTTCCTTCTGGCAACAGTGTTTTAAAATACAGTACAAAAACGAAAGGGATTCAGAAATAAACTGAAGGAACTATAGATAGTAATACAAGAATGTTCTAACAAAATTAATAGAAGCTAGTAGCTATAATAATTTGAAAAAACAGGACTAATGGCACAATGAAAGATTTTATATGTTTAGAGAAATCCAGAAAAAAAACTGAGAAACTAGATATTCTGTATTATGGCGTCCTTTCGATTTCCTCAACATCTACGATAAGTAAAAGGATTTTTCCAAGTCAAGTTTTATCAAAACTAAAGAAAAGAATCGCTGAAATCTTAACACTTAATAGTCTGGTGGTACCTCAAGTAACCAACTAAAAATATTACAAATTTTGTTAAACGATTATTCTAAAGTGACGTTGCTATGATCTATAAGTTGTTCGCTGATGCAAACGCTGCATCAATCTCACAAAAGAGAAATTGTGCGCATTTGCTTTATATTAAAACTTTGCGAGTGTTGAAAAAAAATATTTCCGTTTTCATTATAGTTTAAAACAAGTTGTGAGCAATAAAATAAAAGTATTTTTTACTTGTACTTGTTGTAGTCTTTTTTCTACATGGTCCTTTCAGGAACCATCAGGAGCTTATGATTAATATTATTATGATCCTTTGAGGAACCATCAGGAGCTTATGATTAACATAGAAATGTTACTTTGGTGGTTCTTTGTAGTGGATTTTTTGAAATGTCAAGGCAGAATCGTTATTTTAAAACGGAAAAAGAACTTTCCGATTTTTTTAATGTAAAGAATCTTTAAAAGAAAGCAAGCCGCCTGGCATAAATCTGCAATGCACATTTCGTATAAAGGTCACGTATCAAAAATGCATAATTAATTTATGTTTCTCTAGCGAAAAATTGTTTTCGCAGAATTTTACCAATTTAATCTTTTGTAAGCAATTTATTTATTAATACTCGATCTAATTTGGCAATAAAATTTCTTTATTTCTAATAAACATTATATCAATTATATAAAATTTACTTAATCCTAGAGAGCCTGGGGGTTCCTGTAGGGACCAACTAGGTTTTTTCTATCTCAGTTATGTAAAAAAAACATGTAAACAAAACCGTAGAACTAGCTTTGTTCAGAATCGTAAACTTTATAACATATATTTTTTTCAACAAAAAACAAGATATCAGGATATTAAGGGTTAAATATTTAAATAAAAATAAAAAAAATATATATTTATATTTTTTTTTTTTTTGCTTGATTTAGTTGAAGAATTCTTATGTGTTTTTTTTTATTGTTTTACTAATAAACTCAAATTAATAAATAATTTATGCACTTTTATTTGTTGCAAGTACTTGATTTATGAAAAACTTCATTAATCGGTTAACCGGTTAATACTGAGATTAACCGATTAAGCCAAAACCTCGATTAATTAATCGAGCGATTAACCGATTAAAGCAAAAGACCGATTAAATTAATACCCTACTGTATAATGTGGTTCGTCCTACTGTACCGATTTTTACAAAACTTAACACACACCCTGAGCTCTGGGAGAAAGATAGAAAGAGATAGTATTCCTCCCTCTGTCTTTCACACAGCTGAATTAAGCTTTGCAAAGTAAACTTTGCGTGCCTAAAAGGGGTAAAACTGTTGCCTATGCCTTCTACTTCTTAAATATAAACAGCCGCAGTCAGAGTTATGTCCGGTCAAAAACGTCTACGTAAATTAAGTGGGTTTGAAACAACTTTTGACTCAAACGCGAACGAACTATGTAGTTCCTTTGTGCTAGTTCTTTTGTGCTGCAAAAGAAATGTTTGCGGTCGTTACAGATTTGTTCAGCGAAGTGATTTATGAAACAAAACAAAACCATTTTCATAATTTTGAGTTCCGACTGTCTATGGCTTAGTGTGCGATATGTATTTATGTACATATGTACAAGTTAACACCCCAAATGTTGCAATTCCACAACAAGCAGTTTTGTTCATCGAAAATAATTAATTTGCTGATATTTAATTTGCTGACACTATCTTTCTTAATAACATAATAACATTCTTCTTTAACATTTATTAAACTTATTTTTTTGCTGATTTTTGCGTCTACAATATTTTAAATATTTTAAATAGAATACCAGCAAAAAGTTAAATTATGATGCATCGGCAAATTAAGGCTAAAAACATACGTAACTTTATTTTTAGGTTTTAGTTTTTAAGTGCAGTCTGTTTTTGGTAATTAAAAAGTAAAAGTTGATTAAATAAAGAAAAAAAGGAATAAAAATATATATAATTTTTTTATGGATAACTAACAAAAAAAATCCTTAATTTACATATGTATGTAAGTATGTATGTATGTAAGTATGTACCTATATCACAAAATAAATAGACCAAAAATACAAAATGACTTAGAAGGATGGAGTCATCAACACATAAGCACAAAAACAAAATTTTTTTTTGTTTAATTGTTCTGAGGTTTATGGTTTATACATTGTAGGCATTGGTAACAAAAAGTTATTTACATACATACATACATACATATGTATATACATATTTAAACATACATACTAGATATGCATGTGTGCACATATAGAAAAAAACAATATTACATACACGAAGTGTTGACACACAAAAAAAACCTGCAGAGGTACTTATTTACATAAAAAAGAGAACAAGTAAAAAATAACAATATTGTAGTTAAAATAATCTTTTATGGTTATTTATGCATAAAGGGGGCATACACAACATCCGACATTTACAACCCCTAGGACACAGCGATGCAAACTCCAAAAGAAAAACAGTTAAAAAGGGGTTTTGTGTTGTTATTGTTACAGATTTATTAAATCCAATGAATGTCAGCGTTGACGGCAAGAGTAAATACTCCGTTAGATTTGAATTACAGCGGCGGCGATGTCGATTACGGCAAGAAAAACAAACTTAAATGAGACACACACAAAATTAATAATGCTCGTTGTTATGCATGTGATATTCAGTGATTATCATTTTGTGGCAACACACCATAATTATCGATAGACACGAAGGTTGTGATGCCTTTTACAGATAATAAAAAGTTTTCATCATATGTATTTCATTCTTTCTTAAATTTTTTTAAGAAAATGTTTACAGGAGAAATGTTTGCACCACGCCTTAAATGTGTGCATGTAGTCGGGTCTTTTTCTCTTTGTTTGTAATCAATTTAAATTATAGCTTTGTCTCTTTCTAACAGTTCGTTCGAATTTCTCCTTAATTCTAAAATTACCCCTCATTCGTGAATTCAAGAAAACAACAAAAAGAAGAGCGGTTATTCTCTCATTTAAATCAAAACAAACATATCTTTCTTTTGAGGAGAATAAATCTGTGAGAGGCATTCAAAGTTTCAGAAAAACTTACCTTATTAAATCTGGTAGGCGTTCCAAGACTTTGGGGTGGGTGTGCTTTTTTGTATACGATGGCGACAGAGCCACCGTGCATGCCAGCATTAACTCGGTGGATAACTCTACAGGATGTTGTGGTGATTTTTCTTCGGGAAGCTTTGAAAAAATACAAACAACAAAAATTTATATATTTATAATAGACAATGGCAACAGAAAATAACAACAAAAATTTTAGAGTGCCAGGAAGGAGAAGGAAATAAAAATAAAGGATTAGAAAACGTATGTCATAATGTTTTTTTGATCTGAGTTTGTTAAACTTTCTCAACTTTATTTGCATTTTTTCTTTTGTAACCAATTGAAAAGTAAAACAGAATTTGAAAAACAATTTTGGTCACGTCATGAATTTATAACACACAGTTCTCCTTTTCTCATTTTCTATGTTGTTTGTTTGCTTGTGGCAAAATAACTTTTGTTATCCTTTTTTCATAACCCTTATTTAAGTATGTATGTAGGTATGTACATATGTATGTTGGAAAAGGAATTTTTATTTAAATTTATTATTTGACTTCACACTCAACCATGCACAAGTGCATGTACATATACATACACCTATAATTTATATGTACATACCTATTTTTGTATATACATACATACATACGTATGTACATACCTTGCAGAAAATGCGAATAGTGAAAATGTAGTGATTTACTAGTGACATTGTCAGTCAGGTGTACCCTAGCCAAAATTTTAGTGACCCTCATCTACAATTTCATAATGTTAGGGCAACAAACTTAAACACATACATACATACATGTGTATTTTAACAGTATTGCACAAAGAAAACCAAACTATGGACGCGTTCATTGACAATGTCTCTAACGTATCTCTACTCGCGCATAAAAGGAAAGTTGTCGACATTTCAACTAGTGCAATTGTCACTATAGAGTGTTGACATAGAGACATATGGTTCTAGGATGACTAGAGGGTATCTATATATGTATGGAAATGTGTATGGCTGGATTTGACGGTATGTGTAAGTGTGGGTGTTAAAGTATGTATGTATCTACATATATTATATTTTATTGCTCTTGCTGTCTCGCTTTCTCCCCCCGAAACTTTTCTATGCGATGGTGTAAGATTTATTTCTTTAATTTAAGCTGTTTTAAATTCATTGTTTCTTTCTGCTATTTGCCTTTCTTTGCTGATGTTGTTGTTATCAAATATTCATTCGTCATGAGTCATGATTATATTCACGTGCTTTCAAACTTTTATTTATTGTTTAGTTCTTGGCTGACTCTCGTTCATTGCTTTCTTGTATTTATTGGCATTTGACTTTGAATGTTCATTCGTTTTATTTTTATCTAAATTTTGTTTTGGTCGTTTTACACAACTGTTGCATACATAATTGTACCCAGTTGACCCAGAGTTTCGTTAATGATATCGATTTCGAATATATCTGGCACATTTATCGATTAAAACTATCGAGAGTTACACTCAAATATTAATCTAATAAAGTTCACTTGGCGCTCAGTTTTGTCCCAAAAATCATTCGACTTCGAAGTTTCGCTAGCAATATCAAAAGTGAGAGAATATCGAATTAATTTCGATATCGCAAAAAGGCAACAGAAAAAGTAAAAAATTAATTTTATTTCTAACATATTTATTTTAACTTACTCATTTTATTTATTTATTTTTTAATATCTTAACTTACGCTGCAGAATTGCAACATGGTACCAACATTCTAACAGACTAGCACACATCCTCTAGGCTATCGTGGCAAAATTATTTCTGTCCAATTATTGCACATACTATGTATGTATATGTTTTTGTTTTATTTTTTTTTTTTAATTACAGTACCAGCGTGACCGTTTGACCGACTAAAGTGGCAAATTCCCACTTTTTCGACTGCCTTGCCACTTTTTGTCCGCCTTTTTTATGTGCTGAATCTGCTACTTTATGTGATATTTTGCCCCTTTTTTGTTAAATTGTAAAAACAGAATATGAAAATACAAAAAAGTAGAAAATATAGATTTTATTAACATTTGATACGTTGAAGATATCGTTGACAAATGTATATATTGTCCATGAAGCCGAAAGTGAGATACATATCTATGTGCTGAAAGGGTTTTCTGAGAATTATATAATTGTTATGCAGAGCAAACTTAACTTTTTATCGAAAACTGTGTGCAGAAATACTATATAGAAATGATATTAAGAATACAAAAGTTATTGTATCGTATTTGAATCCAGTATTTTTAAAGTCCAATGAAGACATAAACTATTTAAAAGTTTAGCTATATAATAACTGATCCAATCGCGTTTGTTAATGAATTTAAGTTATTAGAATCAAAAGTAAAAAACCAAAACTATGATCACATAATTGTACTGAAAGTTAGAGCTAATGAAAAATTAGTTAGCAAATAGGCCGAAGGTAAATATTTTTTAAGAAACACAACCCGCGAAGCGATTAGCTTGTTTGCAGAACACACCCACAACCTCTGGACTGAGAGGATAGCATCGCTACCGCTCAGCCACAGGGGAACCCATGCTTTCTTCTTTGAACTTATTAGATCTTGATCTGGAAGATTGGATCTTGTTAAAAAAATATATGTATATATGTACATTTTTAAGCAAATGATATGCATACATACATACATACACATAGCCCATAAAATCTGCGTTCACCTTAATATTATTTCAAGTGATTTGAAAATAATACGTAAACGTTTAATTGAGATTAAATTTATTTTCACAGAAATCTTTCTTAAAACCTATAGTTACAAAAACCAAAAATAAAATGTACATTTCTTTTACCAATTTTCATATAGCGGAATTTAATGTAATAAGTACATAAAGATTGCAACCAAAAAGTCTGCGTTCAGTTGCAATTCAAGGAATAAAGGATAAATTTTTTTCAAAGAAAACCTTAATTTAATATTTGGTGGCTATCCACGCTGCTTTAATACTTCACTTAGTCTATTTTACATGGAATTGATCAACTTCGGGGTTTCCTCAGCTGTGATGTTGGCCCACTGTGCCTGCATAGCACTTCGAAGAGCTTTTTTGCTTATTATGACGTGCTGACGATTTTTATTTCTTTAAAAATGTCAGAGGTGCTCAAAGGGATTGCGATCAGGTGATTGGGGGTGTTTTAAGCTGCTTAGGAGGATTGTACAATAGCCAAAGTTTAAAGATCGCCGCTGTGTACTTTGGGTCGTTGTCCTGTTGGAACCAAAATATATATGACAAATCAAGTTTTTCCGCACTTAGCTTTAAATTTATTTTTAAAATTTTTAAATATGCTCATTGATACATTGAATATTCAATTAACTCCATCTGACCTACACCTGTAGCCGCCATACAACCCCACACCATAGTTCTACCACCTCCGTGTTTAACTGTACCAACTAGATCTTGCTTCTCAAGAGCAGACCCTGACTATTTGACGGCCTTTTATGCCAAAAATACAAAATTTACTATCATCCAACAATTTCACGTGTTTCCAAAACTAAGGAGGCCGATTTATATGGGCGTGAGCAAACGGGAGACGCTTTTGTCTGTTCACATGAGAAATGCATGGTTTTTCACGGGCAACCCTACCATATATCCTGCTTTGTGTAAAATTTTTCTGCATGTTTCTGCACAAACTCCGTTATTAAAGGACTGACGGACGTGTTCAATAATATTTTTGGAAGTAATACGGGGATTACTCTTTGTCATATTAACTATTTTGCGTTCTTCTCGTACAGATAATATTTTTGGGCGTCCGTATTGTGGCGTAGAACCTAATATACCTGTATTTTTTATATTATATATGACGCGTTGGACGGAAAAATATGTTATCCCAATAGTTTTACCAATTTTTGGAAAGCTATTGCCTCCTTCCCGCATTTTTTTAATTATTTTTCTTTCCGAAACGCTGACTTCTTCACCTGTTGCTTCCATATTGGAAAATCCATATTGGCGGGTCATAATCTGACCCATACTGGCAGAGGTCAACGACAAACATTCTGCAAAACAGTTTATTTCTGAATTTCTTAGTTTACGTTTTTGTATTATAAAACACTGTTGCTTGAAGAAAATATTTCAGAGTGCAGGTATAAAATAATTTAACTCGTCTTTCATTAAATCTAATCCTTAAAACTTAAAAATTCCCTCTAGTTTAACTAGATTAGCAGAGCCTTTAATAAACTATTTATTGCTACGTCCAAACATTTTGAAGTTTTACTTAGGTGAGAATCAATGAACATACTTCTTTGTTTGTATGAAAAATTTTTATTTGAGACGAAACAAGCACTTAATACTACAAAATATTTAAAAATTTGTTATCTCGGTTAATCGGTGAGCAAGTAATTTTTTATTATATTAATTAAAAATAGTATATTTTAGTCTTTAAACATGCAAAACCTAATTTTTATTCTTGATGTCTTTAAAAATGAGCTGATTTGTTTTAATTTTTCTTATTTATAAGGCTGCCACTTTTTTTCTTCTTAAAATCCCCTTTTTGGTGCCACTTTTATTTTAAATCCCCTTTTTGTGCCACTTTTTGAAATTTTACAACGGTAACGCTGACTCGCACACATCCACTCGGCTACCGTCACACATTCGAGAAACTATCAAGAGAATTTCGAAGTCCGAAGCTTTAGCGAACATTCAAATTTTTTTAGATTTGGGAACAAATATCAAATAATTTTGTATATTTATGATTTGATTAGGCCAAATTACATTTGATAATTATTAATGAACAAATAAAAACCAAAGTTAATTGTAACTATTCTGGCAAACACTTAATAGAACGGAACAGCTAGCTGTTTTCGAAGGTCACTGCACCTTCATCATCAGCGTTCTCTTGTTTTTTAAACTTATTTTTATCGAAAAAGGTTTACAGCACAAGAATTAATTAAAAAGTATTTTTTCATAAACTGAGAACCCAAAGTTCAACCGATTACATACCAAATATGTATTTATAACGGTAGGACTACCGACTTTAAATAAACTTTCATACCACAAACCTCATGGACAGTGAATTTATGAGATATGCTAGACATCTCATACCAATTATTTTAATATTCTGTTTGGTTTTTAATAAATACCATTTTTCAAGCAATGTAAAACGAAAAAATGTCCTTAAAAAGTGGGACTTTACCTACGCAAATTTTTTCCGAGGACAGAGATCCCAAGAAGAGGGCAGCGTCCTGGAAAAAGAGGACGGATAACAACCCTAGTTTATATCGAATCTCAAGTCAAGCGGGAAGTTGCTTTAGATGTGGGTTAAAGTTCTTTCTTATTAATTTTTCATCATTTATTTTAAAAATAGAAAACATTAACAATGTAAACAGTTTTCTAAATGCAGAGTGTGGAATAAATATTCAACAACATATTTCTTATATCGAAATCAATATATTTGAATCACATTCCTTAGTCGAAAAAGATATCCATATAAACGTTCGTAAACTTGCATTTCATATCAAAATGATTTCACGATATTGCATTCGCCTTGTTCATGTACATATTTCTAATTAGTTTTGTTCTGTTATTGGTAATTTTAACCTTGAAGCTGGAAGAAGAATTTCGCGTGGACGTAAATGCAAGTTAAAAGAGTAAAAACAAATTTTTACTAATGAATTTTTTAGATAAATTCAACTTATATATGAACATTTGACTAAATTAATCTGTAGTTTAAAATTTTAGTTTAGTAGTGCTAATTTCAGGTTAATTTAATTGTTAACGAGCTTTCAATTTGGACATTGTTGTATTAAATTAAATTTATTGACTTTTGTCTTTTACAAAGATTTTTAAAACCGGCTCCGTGTAGTGTATTTGTTGTAAACATTTACATATTCATCCATAGTGTTTTTTTCTTTCGGGAGAATTTAATTTAGAAATAATTGTTTTGTCGTCGAACAAATTAACGCACAATAAAAGTGTCACCAATGGCGCCAGTTTACTTAAGCAACTCTTCTTCTTACTTACACAACGGCTGCGATATATGTATGTCGTCTTAGCCTTATGTATGTATATATGTATATACATATGTATGTACGTACATATGTATGTACATACTTAACATTCATTCATTTCAAAAAAAAAAGGGAGCAACAGAAATGCCAAAGTTAAAAGCCAAAACTTTAATAAAAACAACACCAAAACGAAATGAACTTCGCCTCTGTGAGCCGTCTAAATTAAACTGCTTGAAAAGTGTATAACGAAAAACTACAGCAATAAAACAGTCTAATAATAAATATAAAAGAAAACAATGAGATTTTCCAAGCAAGAATCAGAAGGAAATAACAACAACTAAGATCTATAATGGACAGTCATCTTCAGCGTCATCCAACAAATGTTCTTGAAGAGAAGCAACCATGAAATAGAAGATTTTTTGTGACTTTTTCATTCAAGCACGACAAAAACCTACGTATGTATGTATGTATGTATGTGTATGTAAACCTCATTTAAGAAAGTGTACCCTGCAAACGAGATAGACAATTTCAAAAGGCAATCAAATTTCTACTGCACACGTTATTAAGATCGTGCAACCAATCATAACTTTCGCGGGATAGTCGTCGCAAAGAATGGCATTTATGTATATCAGGCGTCTCTATAAAGCACATCACGTTGGGTGGTATTATTGATTCCGCACGGAAAGGAAAATTTAACGAAAATAAATAGTGATCGATATGCAAAACGATGATCACAAGTAGAAAGGCCCTGACTCGTGTTTTAACGAAATTGTGATTTTCAGTAATTCCAATACATTTCACATAAATACACCTCGTTTCAAAAATTTATTGAAATAGTGTAAAAATTTACGCTTTTGCAAAAATTTGTACTGTTTATTATTCAGGGCAATCTTGAATAAAATTCCGCGGAATTTTATTCATGATTGCCCTGATTATGTTTTTACCTTCTACTGTAAAGTTACAGTTACATATTTGAGTTAGGGGCTTTTTACTTGAGACTATCGAAATGTCAATTATTCATTCCTGCGGTATAAGCTTTCCGCGAAATAGATTTAAAACCCCTTCTTTCATTAATTCTCAGGTGGCAGTTGTTAAAAAATTTTAAAAGAAAAAGCCACAATATATTTTATAGTAAAAACACTCTTATAAAAAAAGTGTACATAAAATATCTACCCGCGGAAAATATTTTATTGTGATGTGATTACAATAGACTTTTTTGAAATGAATGAATGAAAAAAGAGTTTTGCGGAATAAATCTTAAAATGTTTTACAGATGAGTGATAGAGTAAATTGGCACAAAATTGTTATCTTTAATTTTATATGTATCTTGTAAAATATTTTTCGTTTCCATAAGAGTCTGCAAGTTAAGAAACAAGTCGTCAAAGAGCACTTTCTGAAAAAAATAAGTTTTCTGTTTTTTTTTTTGCTGTAGGAAGCACATTTTTGCAAATACTTTGCTCTCTTTGTAAAATCCTTGTTCTCTTTGTAAAGTCTTTGAGCTTTCCTGCAAAGTGTTCCACAAAACGTTTAATCATCCTTGCATTTCTGCCTTATAAACAGGGACAGGGGTTTCATGCAAATGCATGTTTTTCCCCTTAACTCTGATAATGGCGTCGATTTTAGTTAGTGCATATTTTTGCATATTTTGCTGAAAATGCTTATTTTTGCATAAATTGGTCATAAATGCATATTTTTGTCTCAAATTTTGCTATAAATATATAATTTTGTGTCATATTTTGTCAAAAATTAAAATTTCAAAAATAAAATTCTAAGTTTAAGTAAATGGTTATATTTTCGAGCAATATTTAAACTTGAAATATATTTTTTTTTGTAAATGAAATAAAATTTTAAAACTTAATAATTTCAATGCTTATTCAGGCTGCCCTGTTGGTTAGAGTGCTTGCCTATCAGTCAGAAGGTTGTTGGTTCAATAGTTATCTCCTCTCAAGGAATTTATATGTACAGGGTGTTTTTTTAGAGGTATAGAACTTCGAATTGAAATAAAACACAAGAAAATCGTTTTAATGTCCATCAATTTGGCTTTATTGGAAGGATAATTTTATGCCATTAACGTTTAAATATGATTTCGGGCATGTGGCCGCCGCGGCTGGCTCGAATAAAGCCAATTCTACAGGTCCAATTTTCAACCACTTTTTCGAGCATATGGGGCCGTATGTTGGCAATAACGCCACGAATGTTGGCTTCCAAGTCCCCTAACGTTTCTGGTTTGTTGGCGTAGACGAGCGACTTCACATATCCCCAAAGAAAATAATCCAATGGTGTCAAATCACACGATCTTGGTGGCCAATTGACAGGTCCATTCCGCGAAATTATGCGCTCATCGAATGTTTCCTTCAATAAATCGATTGTGACGTGCGCTGTGTGGCATGTAGCGCCGTCTTGTTGGAACCACAACTCATCCACATTCATGCCATCCAATTCGGGAACAAAATAGTCGGTTATTGCTGTGCACGGTGGCGAATCGATTCATTCGGGTCCTCTTCAACACTTTGCTCTACAGCGGCAATTGTTTCTTCGGTGCGCACTGTTCGACGTCTCTGCGGATGCGTATTATCACATAGAGTAAACGTAGTGCGAAAACGATCCATGGTTAACCGAATTAATTGCTCTGATGGACGATTATGTCGACCATAAAATGGACGGAGCTTGCGGTAAACTTCGCGAACTGAACCATTATTTTCGAAATAAATTTGCACGATTTGCAAGCGTTGTTCTTTTGTCAACCTGTTCATGATGAAATGGCAAACCAAACTAAATATTAATCACTTGACAGCTGACAAAATGGCCGCCAGTTAAAAAAGTGATGCCAACTTAAAGTTCTATACCTCAATAAAAAACACCCAATATAAGCACGTATACTTTTTAACTAATTTCGTTTCGGTTTTTAAACTACGACCAAAAAAAGGCTTTTTCTAGTGTGTGTCTGTGTATCTGTGTATACGGCTGGGCCGATTTTAATTAAGTTTTTTTCGGTTTGAAAGAAGACTTGATGGAGAGTGTTCTTAGCTACGTCTGAAGAATATTAGACCAGCCGCTTATCTTCTAGTTTATACTTGAAGAAAATCGATTCAGTCGATTGGTAGTTATCATAAATTTTCTATATATTCATTTACTATTTTCTTTTTTGCGATTCTGTTACTTCAATAATATTAGTGGAACAAAGGGTCCTTAACTTATGATCCAGCGTCAACTGCGTCGGTTTTTAAAAATTTTTAATTTTTGTTATTAATATTTTTATTTATTAATATTTCTAAGTTTGCTATTAAAATTATTTGATTTTTTTTTGTATATAGAATTATTTTTTGGTTTTTCATAAAAAAATTTAACAATGCACATGCGTGACGTTATTTGCAAACTTTTTTCAAATTATTATGAAGTAAGCCAATTTCGGGCATTCTAAGGCTGAGTTTACATCTGGCATTTCTTGTGTGCCATGTGCCCAAAAAGCGTAACCACTAATTACTAATGAAAAACTGTTTGATTTAGACATGTATTTATTGTTTTAAACTGTTTCCAATCATGTTGCATTCTACAAAATTGTCTATTAGTTGTGTATGAAACTGTTTAACTTAATAAATACGTGTCTGAATAAAAAATTTTTCATTAGTAATTAGTGGTTACGCCTTTTTTATGCATGCATACGCACCCATGTCATAAGGTTGTCACCTTTCGTGCTTTTTAGTAGCTTTATCTAGAATTTCAGCACGAGATTTGCGCCAAGTGAATCATGAAACAAGCCTTGCAAGTTTGCCCAATTGTATAATTGGCAACTTTAAGAGTTCTTATGAAAACCCTTATTGTTTATTGTCCATATAATGTTTGCCAGTTTGCCGCAAAATTGACATAAAAATACGTTTGCGGTGTAATGAAACTATCATGAACATCAGTACATGGATTCAGTAACTTTTATTACGATAATCGTATCGCTATAATAAATATAACGAAAATTTATCGACTTTGCTATCCAGTAACATATTTTAGCGATATTCGGTTGTCGTTGAAGTAAAAAAAGTAACTTAAGCTCAAATTCATTTAGCAGGTATGCCACATAATATACAATTAAATGGCGAATAAAAAACAAATGTTTACTATCGTAAAAAAGGAATTATAGAATTAAATTATCGTTATCGAGAAATATTACAATTTTCGGTTCGCAAAAATTTACTGAATCCAGTTACAGATCGGTTCAAGTATTTTCACATCGTTATGTTTTTAAAAGCTTAAATTCATTTAAAACTCATTGGATGGAATATCATTTACCATCCAGAGAGTCATGTCCTACACCAAAAACAACAAAAAGTTTTGGCTGGTATATATTTATTCTATACTTTATAAATTTGTCCATAGATTGTTTTAAGATTAATTTTAGAATATCGCATTTCTTAACGCACAATAACCGGAGATTTTCCCTCAGCTGCATTATTGCATTTTTATTAATTTTTATATACATACATACTTACACATGTACATACATATGTATTAAGAAAACAGTAAGCAACACATTTTTTCAGCCTGTCACACAGAATGTCAGCATCGCATTGGTTGTGTAAGCTTTAGTGTTGTTAATTATTCGTCTTTTATATTTGTTCGAATGACTTTTTTCTTGTTCGAACAGACGAACAATTTTGAACTTTTGTTCGAATATTCGAACGAACAGAGTAAAAAAATTTATCCGAATAATTTTAAAAAAGTTTGCAAAAAACGCCACGCATGTGTATTAGTTTAATTTTTTTATGAACAAACGAAAAATAATTCATTACACAAGAAAAACAAATAATTTTAATAACAAACTTAGAAATATGACGCTGTAGCATAAGTTAAGAACTTTATGTTCCACTAATATTATTGAAGTAACAGAATCGCAAAAAAAAGTAAATGAATATATAGAAAATTTATGATAAATTCTCATCGGGTAGAACGATTTTCTTCAAGTATAGACTAGAAGATACGAGTATAGCATTAAGACACCTTTAAAAAAAACCAAATTAAAATCGGTTAAGCCGTTTGGGAGCTACGGCGTCAAAGACACACAGATTCAACAGAATATATCTCAAAAAGATGTGATATCTTCTAAGCGCCTGGACCGATTTTCTTCAAATATAGCCAATAACGCTCTCGATCAACTCACCTTTAAAAACAAATTAATTAAAATCGGTCCAGCTGTGTGGTCGTACACTCACTATAAACTTATAACATCCCTTTTTGGTCGGGGGTTAAACACCGAAACGAAATTAGTGAAAAAGTATACGTATTTATACACATTTGCAAACATTTTTTAATATGTCATTGATTTCTTTAAAAAAAAATCATTTAGACACCGCAGATAATCCCACTTTTTAGCTTGCAGACGATTCTTTTTTTTAACCCCGACCAAAAAAGGGCTGATATAAGTTTGTAGTGTGTGTCTGTGTATGTGTGTGTATGGACCGGCTGGACCGATTTAGATTTAGTTTTACCGGTTTGAAAGGTGACTTGATCGAGATCGTTCGTAGCTATGGTCCAGCCGTTTAGAAGATATCACATATTTTCTAGATATATTGGGAGTTTTTAAAATTTGTAATTTTTGTTATTTTACTTTTAATGAAAGAACAAGTAAAAAAAATTTCTTTAGCAAATTGTTAATATTGGTGATATAGTTAAAATAGTATTAAAAAGCATATACATTTTATGTTATTTTTTCTTTGATGTTTCCAAATAATTTAAATCAATTTCTTACTTTATTCATGAAATTTTTTAGATCAGTTAATAAAACATTATCAGTCACTTCAGAAATTTCATCTAATACTTCATCGAACTTAAGGCTATTTGCGATATTTTGATTACAAAATAATCATGAAAACAAAGTATTTGTGTAATATTTTTCCGCTTGTTGTGGCGTATTTCAAACAGTTAGTTTTGAATAGGAAAGCTGAAGTATAATGTTAAGGAATTTAATGATTTTTTACGTCGTTCAATAATTCGATTCTTACGGCTTTTGATTGGATCTGTAGAAAAGCAGTTATTTTGTTCTAAACCTTCTAATTCCATGAAAGAAGCATTATCTTTTCCCAGCAAGAAAACAAAAGATGCGTTTAGCGAATACATATGTACAAACATGCTCATGCAAGTATTTATAATTGTTAACATATACAAAGTAATTACGGAAATTGTTCGAATATTTGAATATTCGTCAAAAATTATTAAAATAATTTTTTATTCTAAATTGAACATTTTTGTTCGTTCGAACAAAAACTGATAAAAAGTTGTTGGAATATTCGAATAATTTTTGTTCTAGTAAAAATGTATGTATGTACATACATATGTAAGTATGTATGTGCGGCACTTGGGATGTAGCGAAAATTTTTGATTAGGAATTTTTGCCAAGTGGCGCCTTCCTTCATCACTGACATATGTAAATGGCGTTGGAGCAATAAATTAAACACTAAATATTATTGGTTGCCTCTGCATCAAAAAACGTTGAATCAAAAAATGTCTTGGTTAAAGGAATGTGATTTAAGATTTTGATAAAACACAGTCGTAAAATAAACTTGTTATATCCTTAGCGCAGAAGAGCTATAGAAGGAGATATAATCGTGTCTGCCATGAGTTTCACATCCGTGTGAAAGTAAATCTTTTCCGCATATTTTGGTGTCCTGACATTCATTTCCGAATAATTTTTTCGTTTTACTTTTGACTTCACCAAGCAGTGTGAAATCAAATAGAATCTCTATTTTTACACAATTAAAATTAATTTAATTATAAAAAAAAAAAAATTTTTAAATTATTGAGTTAATAAAAATAAAATTGTAAAATTGCAAATTAAAACTATAAAACTAAATATTGGCGAAAACATTTTGTTATTTCAATGTAATTTTACTACAAGGTTTGTTTATTGTTTGTAGCGGGTGGTAACAGTTCCACAATATTTTCAAAAACAACATGAAAATTTCTTGAGTTGATTTTTGTTGTTTTTGTAAAAATTTTAACACCTTCAATAAATACTATTAATTCTGCCAATGTTTACTTTAAAATAAATCTCTGGTGTGATGAGAATACATAAGTTTTTAAAACGGTTTAGAAAATAAACATTTACCGACCGCTGTTCAAAATTTTGTAGCCGTATTCTCTCCTATTCGATACATTTTGCTTTTACATGATAAGATTTTGTACAATCTGCAGCATTTTTTGACATGTCGTAATACATTGTGTTACCATGTAAAGACACATTTAGCTTGTATGTATCCACTGCATTCTCGCATAACAGTTTCTAATTTTTTCTTTTGAAAAAGTTTATAATTTTGGATTGCGGACACCAAATCTTCTTTTTTGCGATTAAGAAACATCTTATTAAAATACAGCTTATTAAACATGTTGATGGAAATAACTTTTTAGATGATTGTCAAACTGGATTCAGGTGCAATAGAAGTACTGCCTCTTTGTTAATTGGCTTAACTGATAATATCAGGAAGAATATAACTGGAAGGAATGTTTGCGTTTTACTTTCGTTAGATTTGGCAAAGGCTTTTGATAGAGTAAGTCATTCTCGTCTGGTGTATAAGTTGTATAGATTGTATGGATTTTCTAGATCGGCTTGTAAATTGATTTATTCTTATTTTGCCAACAGGAAACAGTATGTAGTTAGTAATGGTTGTAGCTCTGGAATGCTTCCTATTATTAGTGGTGTACCACAAGGATCTGTTTTAGGTCCCCTATTGTTTATATTATACATTAATGATCTTTTCGGGACTCTAACCAGCAATATGTGCCAGCCATTTTCCTTTGCAGATGATATACAACTGTTGTTTAAGGGTAGTTGTGATTTTCCTGATGTGCTGCAAAATATGATTGATTATACTGTCGGTAAGCTTAGTGATTGGATGGATGATAATCAACTGTATATTAATGCTTCTAAGACCAAAGCGATGCTTTTAGGTGGTAGTGGATGTCGTAATATTTCTATTTTATTGGGAGGTGTCTCAATTGAATTTGTTGACAAGATTAAATGTCTTGGATTTATTATTGATGTTAAGTTGAATTTTGAGAGTCATATTAACTCCGTCGTTTCGAGGGTTAACTTTGTATTACGTAAACTATATAGCTTAGATTTGCTCTTACCTTTCCACATTAAGAAACGTATTGTTTATGGGTTAATTATGCCTTTATTTTTATATGCTCTGGAAGTTTATTCTGGAAGTTTGGGTTATATATTCAAGAAGATTCGCTTAGTTTTTAATAGAGTTATCAGGTATCTTTATTCACTTAGATTGCGTCAACATGTTTCATCGTATGTTTTAGATTTTTTAGGATTGTCATTTGCAGATTTTGTTAAATTTCGTAATCTATTACACTTCTATAAGACATTTAAGTTGCAGGTACCTACATTCCTTATTGACTTATTTGACTTCTGTAGATCACGTAGAAGTAGGCAAATTAGGATACCAAGATTAACAACAATATTGGAGCGTTCTTATAATGTAAGAGTAGCTAGGGCATATAATGAACTACCATCTGATTTAAAAGTATTTAATTTATCTGTGGAAACTTTCAAAAGAAAGCTTTTTCTACATATACGTCAAAATAGCGTGTTGTTGTAGTTTTTTTTTTTTTACTGTACACCTTGGACCACTGACTCACGCCAGCTTTCATATCTTTATTTCCTTCATCTTGTGATGATGGTCTTCCAGTTAATAACTTGTGCTTTATTATTTATTTTTATTTTTTATTTTTATTATTATTTTTTATTATCATTATTATTATGCATTTATTAATTTAATTGTTTTAAACTTTGTTTAGTATACATTCATATTTATATATTTTTGGTTAATACGTTAAGGATTTTTTTTATTTATTTTCTGTTATATTATTATATTTGTTAAATATTTATAGATATTTTTACATATAAAACTATTGTAGTAGTACCTTTTGTAGTAGTATTAGTGAAAACTGATTATGGCCATGAGGCTAGGTTTTCGTGTTATGAATGAATAAATTGAAATTGAAATTGAAATTTTCTTTCTAATTGAAAACGTCCGAAACTTAGTCATGAGATGCTAAACGGGAAATCCCGATCCCAAAAATCCCGGGATTTTCGACACTATGCAAACCCCGGAGCCCGGGATTTTTAAATTTTAGAGCCATGATTTTCGGGATTATCTGAATCCCGTTTTTGCATAAATAACGTTTTTCATTGTCATCTTCTATGTTTATAGTTATTAGAAACACCTTGTTATAAAAAGTTAAAATAAAAAATTTTCTTTGAATAAATATTTTAGTAAATAATATTATACACATACAGTATACAGTATAACTATTTCTAATTTGATTTTTTTAAAAATTTAATATATACGAGAATGAATTTTGTAAAATCTGAAATTGGATTTCAGAACACTTCAATTTCGTCTGAAACAAACTGAAAATGAAATTTTACTTTTAAAATCACTTTTACGAAATAGAGAACACAAACTAAGAGAAAATTTCACTATCATTTCATTTTACGAATGTAGAACCTAGGCGATAATATAGATTATTGTATTGTATTGTATTGTATTGTATTGTATTTATTTATTTTCAATTTTTGTCTTATATTTTGGGTACAGGAACGCATGACGTTACCAAAAAAATTTATGATTAATAAATAATGCCTCCCAATAAAAACTAACAAAAATATAACAATGATTGTATAATAACGAAAGGTGGAAAGGATTTAAATAAAAATGTTTTGAAACTATCAGCATTGCTGTTAAGTTGTTGACTTAATGGAAGATTGTTCCAAAGACGAGCGGCGTGTACATAAAACTGCCATTCAGAAACTAGGCATTGATGTCGAGGTATTAATATGTTTCGATTTGGTTGTGATTGAAAAAAATCGTATTTTATCAAATATATATTGGGGTGTTTGAGTGTTTTATGATTTTATGCAAAAAAATAAGAGTACGAATTTTTAACAAACTTTCAAGAGAGACCCCGTAGAGATTACTGGAAAAGGAGGATACGTGATCAAACCTTCTCAATCTATACACGTATCTTATAATGTTATTATATAAGACATTCAGCTTTCTTTTTCTTAATGAGTCACAGCTTGCAAATAGTTCACACCCATATAGTAGTTAAGGAATCAAGTACCCTTGGGCAATTAAGATCCTTATTCTTAATGGAGTGAAATACTGTGTGGACCAGAGAGCTCTTGATTATCATTGTTATTGTTATGATTATGTACATATTACAATAAATTATTCAGGAACTATTGCGAGTTCAAAATTAACACTTGGCTACGGTAAAGATAAGAAGTTATTAATCAACACAAATTTTTTTAGTGTAATTATAAAAATAAAATTTTTCGAGAAAATTGCCCGAGAACATAAGATCAGTAAAGTTTGACCTCTGAAGATCGGAAACTAAACTCATAACACACACCATTTAAAAAAGTTGATTTTTGCTAAAAAAAAATTTAAAAAAGTTGCTTTTGTTGCTACGCTATTTATTGCGCAATATAATAACAAGAATAATCGACACTATTACAGCTATAAATTTATTTTTGTTTTGATTTCTTTGTACTTAAAGCCAGAGCACGGAAATAAACGAAACAAATTTTTTGATTTTGTTTTGTTTCGTGCTTTGAAGTGAGTGAAACAAAAACAATAGGAAGGATTGCTCAATTTGTTTTTGTATTGTTTTTGCACATGAGCACTAACCAGAGAACACAGCCGATCGGTTGTAAGCCGGCTAACAGCCGTCACCGTCCACAAACAATACATTAATTTAATCGTACGCCGCTAGAAAAGAAAATAATGGGAAATAAATGGAAACGTTTATAATATAATATAATTTTATTGCATTGTCATTTAACACATGAAGTTTGTTTTATATAACTAAGCAGCGTAGCTACAACCGGGTGTCCTAAGAAACCTCTTTTTTTAACTGACTTCAAAAAAAGAAGGAGGTTAACATTTCGTAAATGTAACTCTGCACATTTTAAACCGATTGTAAAAATTCTTTTTTTGTCTGAAAGTGTATAGCTTCCCATTGGTCCCATTGTATAAAAAGCGGGACACGCGCACAAATTTTTTTATTTAATTTTATGATATTCTACTTATTTGATTGCTGCGAAACCTATCAAACACCTTTGGTTCTTGTAATTACACAATTTGAAAGTTGAAAAAATTGGCGGGGTTATCCCCATTAAAATTTATTAAAATTTTTATGCGGTTCTACTCAACCGATTTTTACGAAACTTACTACACAGCTTGAGCACTAAAATAAACACAATCCTCCGTTAACAAAAAAATGGGCGGAGTCAGCCCATTAAAATTTAATATTATATTTCACAAGCTTCTATTTCATCGATTTTTACGAAACTTGGCACACATCCTAAACTTAAATAAAGGCACAATCTTGCGTTCAAAAAAGTAGGCGGAGGCACGCCTATTAAATTTTGGTATAATATTTCACGTGCTTGTAATTAAACAATTTTTACGAAACATACACACCTTGAACTGCTTAGTGTCTATGCGAAATTCAAAAAAATACGCATTAATTTTTAACTCTTCGGTGTATATTTTGCTTCAAAACGATCTTTTCCAAAAAATCTTTAAAAAAATTAATATAATTAATTTTATTTTTCTAAATATGACCCGAACTCAAAAGTATGTACTAAAAAGATAAAAATAAAACTTAAAAAAAATTAAACCGACTTGGAAAATAAGCACTAAAAAGCTACAAATAACATAGATCTAGTTAAATAAAATATTTTTACATATGTTACCTATAGTGCTGTTTGAAGTTGGTGTAGCCTTAAATTTCTGATACTTCGTTCTATTTCTTCAACTTCACCATCCCAGCTAGAAGCAATACATTCAGCTTCCAAAAAACCATTAATTTTTTGTTTTACTAAATCCTTTCACAGAAGTAATAATGTATAGTTTTTGTGTACTCAGATGCAAAAGCTACTGCTTTAAATTTTTTTACTTTCTTCCACTTTGTTAGAGAGCCCCGCCTTACGTTAGTGCTTTTCAAAAGCATTTTTCGAAGGTTTTGTTATCAAGAAAGCACGACATTGCTTCCCTTAGTTCTTAGTGCTTCCAAATCAGAATTTTATTATTGTAATTAAGTTATTTTATAGCGTGTATGGTGTCCTCTGTAATTTTTAGAAATATGTTCTTTTTTCTCACTGTGAAAGAGAAAGATTTTCTTCCTCTGTATTTCACCCAGCTGAATTAACATTCTGCAAAGGAAACTTTGCGTGTCTAAAAGAAGTGCAATCAGATAGTTTTTGAAAAGTGGAAAATTCTTATTTGGTGTCTTTTATAAAGCCCCTAGACTATCAGAAATTAATAATTAGTAGATTTGTAAAACACACTAAAGGCACTGAAATCAAAGGTGAAAAAGCACCAATTTAGTGCCTTTGTTAAAAAAGCACCAAGTTGAAAAATTCCGCACTGTTATGTATTAAAAAGCACTAAGTCTAGTGCGAAAAGCACTAAATCTAGGGCGAAAAGCACTAAATTGGCACGCTGCACACGAAGCACGAATTAACCGTGTAAACAGCAAGATTCATAAACATGATTCAGAGAGCGAAGCAGGTGATTCAACTCGTCGTCTGAACATACTATTATTGAACATAATCATTAGGAGATAGATAGGTTGATTTTGAACAGATCAAACCGTAAGCAATGGATTTAGCAAGAATAGAAATTTGAAAGGTATATCCGTTAATGGAGATATATTTGAAGATAATTATTATTAAAATGAAGGATCATTTTGGGTATATCTGCTCTGGCTCTGTGCCATTAAGAAGGAATTCCACAATATCAAATTCCATCACTTCTATTATTAACGAAGTTTCTCAAACACAAAAAATTTTTTAAACATGAAATGATTTTTTTTTCATTCTAAGTTAATTAAAAATAAGAAATCCTGTGACTTAGACAGTATTTTCAACTTCTATAATAGAAAATTTTGCGGGTGATTTGGTAAAGGTTTTTCGGATTTGAGAAATGTTTATTGTGGTGTACCACAAGGTTCAATTTTGGCTCCTCATCTTTATAACATTTTTATGTATGACTGTCCACACATTTTTCCCAACTCAACTGGTATACTTTAGGCAGACGCTTGATTATTTTATCTACATTCATGGTGAGTTTATTATGATTTCTCTTCTTTTCTCTTTTCCATGATGGAATAGAGATAACCTTCGTAGATCATCTTAAATTTCTTGGAATTACTTTTAATAAGCTTTTCAAATTTAATGCACATGCAATAATTCTTTTAAAGAAAGCATTTAAGATATTGGGTGCTTTTTCATGTATTTCTTATAATAATATAATAGAAGAAGAAAACTAAGATACTTTTATACAAGACTAGTAAAGGGTGTTTTTTATTGAGTTATAGAACTTTAAGTTGGCATCACTTTTTTAACTGGCGGCCATTTTGTTAGCTGTCAAGTGATTAATATTTAGTTTGGTTTGCCATTTCATCACGAACAGGTTGACAAAAGAACAACGCTTGCAAATCGTGCAAATTTATTTCGAAAATAATGGTTCAGTTCGCGAAGTTTACCGCAAGCTCCGTCCATTTTATGGTCGACAGAGCAATTAATTCGGTTAACCATGGATCGTTTTCGCACTACGTTTACTCTATGTGATAATACGCATCCGCTGAAGTCGCTCGTCTACGCCAACAAACCAGAAACGTTAGGGGACTTGGAAGCCAACATTCGTGGCGCTATTGCCAACATACGGCCCCATATGCTCGAAAAAGTGGTTGAAAATTGGACCTGTAGAATTGGCTTTATTCGAGCCAGCCGCGGCGGCCACATGCCCGAAATCATATTTAAACGTTAATGGCATAAAATTATCCTTCCAATAAAGCCAAATTGATGGACATTAAAACGATTTTCTTGTGTTTTATTTCAATTCGAAGTTCTATACCTCTAAAAAAACACCCTATATAAGACCAAATTTCATATACGCGTTTGCAATATGGTTTAGTGTCTTACCTATTGTAATTAAAGAGATGGAAAGATTTGAACGGAATATTTTAAGGTGTTGTATTTAGAAAATTTTAAAATCATTAAATATACGCTATTCAAATGGAATGAAAAATGGGGATTGATCTGTCAGAAGTTACTGGACATCTACCTGCAAGACACTGACGATAACCAGGGGCATTCACCGCATTTTTTGGATTCCGGCTGGTTTCAGGGCCATGTGAAGCTGGTCTCCTGCATGAAAGAGTTTTCAACGTCCAAGCTGAAGACAATTATTCAATCCCTAGGGAAAGTGAGATGCTTCGCAGACATCTAGGACTTTTTTAAACTTTGATTTATTGCAGTGAAAAATGGTAAAGAATTAAGAGGAAAAAAGGTCAGATATTTTGGTAATAAAAGTTAAAAATTAAAAATAATATTACATACTGACAATATCCTAACAATAAAAACAATAATTGACTTGGACATTCACAAAATTTATTGATTTAAAACTCGGGGAAAATAGGTTTTTAAGAAATTGCACTACGGTAACATTGATTTAATAAAGTCGTATGGTCACTTTAAATCTGTTGTGAGGTAAAAACAGTGTTGTCAGATTTATTCATTATATTTCAGCCTCCTCGCCAAATGACTTGTCGAATATTGCCAAATATCGCCAATATAATAAAACATTAAATTATAGCTACAAAAATATATTTTTAATTTGTAATTAAATGAAAAATATTGTAGGTAACGTCTATCGTAAAACACAAAAATTATATTGTATAAGAAAAATTACGAAAAGTATTCACATTAAGATAATAATAATGATGTACAAAAAATACTTAAAAATAACTCATTCCAAAATATCAATCTAAATAGGATTGAAGAGTTATTTAGATGGATTTATAAGAAAATGTTTTAAATAGTTTTTTTTATTTTATTTTTATATGAAGTTTTTTTATTGATTTCAAATTATAAAAAGTAATAATAATATTTTTAATATTGAATAACAAAAATATGAAAACTAACTATGATAAATAAATTTTATAAAAATTAGCAAGTTGAAAATACTGTGGCTCACCACAATACCCCCTTCTCAAAGTTCAAATATTAGTTTGAAAACGTACTTTTTTAATACATAACTGCTCATTTGCAATATAGGCTGGCTTAATTCTATCTATGGAAACAGCTTTTTCTTTTCCATTGAAAATAATCTTGAAGTATTTCTTATCTTTTTTTACAACCTCATATGGGCCAGAATAAGGGGCTTGAAGTGGAGATTTAACACCATCAATTTTAACAAAAACATGTGTGCAATGATTTGTTCCAGGAACTGCTTTAAGATTTGAAAAATTTTCACGAAGTTTTGCAATAAAACTTGAATGTGATTTTTCACAAGACATGTTATTAAAAATTTCACCAGGTAGACGAATCGAAGTTCCGTATACCAACTCTGCGCTACATAAACCAATATCTTCTTTAATAGTATTTCTTAATCCAAGAAGTATTGTTGGTATAGTATCAGTCCAATTTGAATTTTTGTGGCACTTAATAGCAGATTTTAGCGTTCTGTGGAATCTTTCAATCAAACCATTTGAACTAGGATGATAAGCTGTAGTTCTAATATGTTTTATTCCGAGGAATCTAGACAATTCGTTGAATAACTCAGACTCAAATTGGCGTCCTTGATCGCTAGATATTCTTAAAGGAACTCAAAATCTGCAAATCCATTGTTCGTAGAATGCTTTGGCTACTGTTTCTGCTTTAATATTCTCTAAAAAAATTACTTCGGGCCATCTGGTAAATCTGTCTATGCAAGTAAGGCAATATTGAAATCCATTTGATGAAGGCATTGGTCCAACAATATCAATGTTAACATCTTCAAATCTAGAATCTGGACTTACATAATTGCCTATTGGACTTTTGCAATAACTTGTAACTTTTGATTTTTGACAATCAATATAATTTCTGGTCCAAAATTGAATATCTTTATTAATACCCGGCCATACAAATCTCTTTGTTATCAATTTCGTAGAAGCCCTGATGCCCGGATGTGATAAGCCATGAAGGTTGGAGAATATCTGTTTACGTAAAGACTTTGGTATGTAGGGTCGAACCAAGTCATAGGACTTGTCGCAAAAAATTTCAACTGAACTGTTAGGAACTTTTACTTTCACTAGATTCATTACGGAAGGGTTTTGTAGTAAATCATCCAATTCCTTATCACAATTTTGATGCTGATTGATCTGCTCTGCTGATATGGTAGATGGTAGTTCAATTGTTAATATTCGCGATAATGCATCTGCTACTACATTTTCTTTTCCAGCAATGTAAATTATATCAGTAGAAAATTGACTTATAAAATCAAGATATCGAAATTGCCTTGGTGTACAAGAATCAATTTTTTTAGACAAACAGTATATAAGAGGCTTATGATCAGTATAAATTTTAAAGTTACGTCCTTCTATTAAACAACGAAAATGTTTTATACTTTCATAAATTGCTAGCAGCTCTCTATCATACGCACTATATTTTGTCTGCGCTTTGGACAGTTTTTTAGAAAAAAATGCAAGTGGTAATTGAGTTTTTAAATCCACATCTAACTGTTGTAAAACTGCACCGATACATGTATTAGAAGCGTGAACATGAATAGGAAGTTGTGCTGATAATGACGGGTGAAAAAGTAGTGTACAATCAATTAACGATTTTTTTAACTTATAAAATGAACTAGATTGAGCTTCTGTCCATATCAGTTTTTGATTTTTCTTTGGATTGCCTTTTTGAAATTCATTTAGAGGTGCTTGTAATTCCGCAATATGTGGTATAGAAGATCGATAATAATTTAACATACCTAGAAATCTCCGAAGCGATGTTATATTTTCTGGTCTAGGATACTTAATAATAGCTTCTACTTTTGAACTTGATGGTTTAATTCCTGTTGGTGTAATCAAGTAACCCAAAAACGTGATGTTCTTCTTGCCAAACTCGCATTTTTGTGGATTAATAACTAACCCATATTTACTGAGGCGTTCAAATAATATTCGTAGATGTTCTAAATGTTCTTCTTCTGTACATGATGCAATTAAGAAATCATCAATATAAGGAAAAACGAAATCTAATCCTTCAACAACTTGGTGTATAAAGCGTTGACAAGTTTGTGCAGCATTTTTCAGTCCAAACGGCATACGTAAATATTCAAATAAACCGAAAGGTGTTATTACCGCGGTTTTTTCGATGTCAGCTTCAGCCATGGGAATTTGGTGAAAAGCTTTGAGATCTATTTTCGAAAAAAAATTTGAACGGTGCAAAATATTTTGAAAGTCTTTTATATTTGGAATCGGGTATTTGTCTGAAACGGTGTATTTATTTAAACGCCTATATTCTCCGCAAGCCCGCCATGAACCATCCTGTTTTTTAACCATATGTAAGGCACTTGGCCAAGGACTTTTTGAGCGACGTATTATGCCGAATTGCAGTAAAAGGTCACTCTTTTTTTGCTTCTTGTAGCTTTATTGGATCTAGGCGCCTAACCTTGCAACTGAGTGGGTGACAGTTTGTAATTATGTTATGTTTAATAGTTGATTGTTCTGTAGACTTTGTATTGAAATCCTTCGTTATTGTTGGAAAATCCCTTAAAAGCTTACAGTATTTGCTTTCTATTTGAAAAGTTCTAACAGATATATTCCGTGAGTTATTTAAAAAACACTTTGAGTAATTATTGTTACAAATATCAATCAATTGTTTGTTTCTTATATCTATAATAAGACCAAAATGTTCAATAAAATCGTTGCCTAAAATAGGAACATCAACATCTGCGATAATAAATTTCCATCTAAATACTCTTTTTAAATTCAAGTTTAGGTCCAAAACCTTTTCACCAAAGGTATTAATTCTTGAACCATTTGCAGCATACAATAGTTTTTCAGAGACTGTCATTTTGCATTTTGTTGGTAACACTGACACATCAGCACCAGTGTCTATTAAAAAATTTATATTTGTAATTGGGTCTCTAATAAATAATCGACGACTTTGTACAACAGCACTAATATCACCCGTCGCCTTTAGTGATTGGCTTCCATGTTTTCCGAATAATTACATGGAGTAATACACCGAGTGGCTTTTTCTTTGTAACGACGATGATAGAAACAAATTTTGTTATTTATATCTGTACGTGGAGAAGTACTACGAAATCTTGTTTTGTTGGATGAAGTTAACAGTTGGATAAGTGTGTCCAACTTGTTTTCTATGCTGGATAATGTACTAGAATTATCTGAGCTGCTTACCTTAGCAATGAAGTTTCTTGGAGGAACTATCATGTTGTCAGCTATATGCAATAATTTTTCCAGTGTCGTTATTTTTTGTATTCCTCTTAAAGTCTGCTCTAACTCGTTAGGAAGTTTCTTTAACCAAAGCGTGAAAATAACCTCATCGGTTATTTGATTAAAGCCTAGATCTCTCATTTCATTAAAAAGACAACTGGGTTTTTTATTTCCTAGGAAAAGCTCATCAAATAGTCGATTTATCTTAGATTCTTGAGATTCTTGGTATAAATTCAAAAGTTTAACTTTAAGAAAATTATATTTGTTATCAATGCGTGGATTTTTTATGACGCTTGAAATTTTTTCTATGATAGCTAAATCTAGCGAATCGAGAACTTTTGCATATTTGATATTATCAGAGTGAATTGAAAAGTATTTAAATTTTTCGTCAGCAGTAAGAAACCACAAATCCGGATTTTGTGTCCAAAATTGTGAAAGTATCAGTTTATTTGCTCTCTTATACTCACAGTCAGAAAATTGGGAAGGTTCCTGAATATTTGCAGGACTTGTCGATGGTAAATCTGCAGACGAAGCACTTGCTTCCAAAAACTGGTTAAACTTAGCTTCCATTGAGACCATAAATAGGTAAATTTTTTCAATAATTCCTAATTCTGCATTAGAAACCGATGCGCATTCCATACCTTGTAACTCAGATGAAAGATCATAATTTCTCGGATCTTCAGATAGCAGAGTGTCCATTATATTTGTTTCAATTCTCAATATTTTATCGGCTTTACGACCACTCAGAGGTAAATTCCATTTTTTTAAGAGGAATGTAATTTCTTCGTTATTTAAATCCGTGGTGGTTTTCATGTTTTATATTTCGGGGTCACCAATGAAGAGTTATTTAGATGGATTTATAAGAAAATGTTTTAAATAGTTTTTTTTATTTTATTTTTATATGAAGTTTTTTTATTGATTTCAAATTATAAAAAGTAATAATAATATTTTTAATATTGAATAACAAAAATATGAAAACTAACTATGATAAATAAATTTTATAAAAATTAGCAAGTTGAAAATACTGTGGCTCACCACAGGATAAACTCAGCTTGAACACCAAGATAAAATTTATTATTTAAATCTTGTTATAAAACTGAATAAAAATTTACTTAAATGTGTATTTAGGTATACATATCATATCATTGAAGTGGTAATTACCAGCAGAGTCGTCCTATTCATACACTCTAGGCGAGAACTCGTGCAGGTTTTTTGGTGCTTTATTATCAAAATGTTGGTCCTAATAAGCACCCAATGAGATTTTGTGGTCCACATTTTTTTAACTTCTTGAATTTCAGAAAATTTTGTTTGAGATAAAGAGTCACTATATTTAGTATTTTGCGGCATGAAATAAGTCCCCACGAAATAAGTCCCCAAAAACAAAAGGAAATATATCCCCAAATTTTGGGGTCTTATTTCATATGAAATAAGTCTCCGATTTTAAAAATGAAAGAAGTCCCAAACGAAATCAAATAACGCCCCAAAACAGAAATGAAATAATGCCCTAATTTTTAGGAACTTATTTCATATGAAATAAAACCCCAATTTTAAAAATGAAATAAGGCCCCAATAGACATTCAACATAATGAAACAAATTAATCACTTTAACTGTTTTGCGGCAACAAGGGAGTAGTATTTTTGCAACCCATTCGAAATTGTATTTGTCATTAGTTTCACGTCACGTGAGTGTCACAGCATAATTTTAGATGCTTGCATGAAAGAAGGAAAATATTTGGAGCCTTGTCCTTACAAATTACATGCAAGTATTTTTTTATAATCGCGAGCTCAAAAGTCTTATCTG
Organism: Nowickia ferox; assembly: GCA_936439885.1. Taxonomy (NCBI): domain Eukaryota; kingdom Metazoa; phylum Arthropoda; class Insecta; order Diptera; family Tachinidae; genus Nowickia; species Nowickia ferox. The sequence continues at coordinate 61,734,121 of OW387026.1, forward strand.
ACGATTCTACTTCTGTAGAATCTTCTTCAAAAATGCTCTCACTAGCACCATATTTACAAAAATTCATATACAGTGCACAACATATAATTATAAATCTACATATACGAGTATGTATGTTTATGGCGATAAAGAAATAAAACTATTACTGTATTTCTCTTTACCTTATGGAGATTTTTTTTAATTTTTTTTAGCGTGAATTATCAGAAAATGAAATAATTCCCCAAAAATTTTTTATGGATTTATTTCATTACAGACTTTTGCGGTGTTATTTCATATGAAATAATTCCCCAAAATAAAAATGTAATAAGTCTCCAAAATAACGAAATAACTCCCCAAAAAACGTTGTTGTTGTTTTCTGTACATTTTTTTGGGGACTTATTTCATTTTGTTTTTGGGGACTTATTTCATGCCGCCTAGTATTTTTTGCACGAAATAGTTTATGTTGTAGAAAAAAATCCTTAAAAAATGTCATGTTCTTAACATTATTCTATTTTATTGAAATCGTAGAAATATAGCCAAAAATACCGCCAGGAGATCAAATATCGCCAAGTAAATCGCCAATCGCCATTTCAAAATTTTCATCGCCAAAAACCAATTTTCGTCGCCACGTTTGACGAGATATCGCCATATCTGACAACACTGGGTAACAGATATAATACCCCTTTTCCATACACAAAGTTCACTTTGTCCCGGTTCACACACTTCAGCTTTTGTTGCTCAACTCGTAATTCAGCTACAAGAAAGATGGAGAAGGAAATACAAATATTTCTTTTTTTCTTACAGCTGAATTGCGAGTTGATCAACTAAAGTTGAAATGTGTGAACCGGGACTTTGCAAAGTCTTAAGGTGAATTCACCCATTGTTTCGGAACAAAATTTTTGTCTGTAGAAAATTTTTTTATTGAGCGTTTTTTGCAAGACGATTCATCTTTTTCGAACATTTTGTCTGTAAAATCAAAGCTACCATATGAAACACGTGTATAAACGATGCGTATTAATTTAAGAAGTGGCAGCACAGCAAGTGCTTACAATTTGCTGTGTCACACACATCTTTTTAATTGTTGAATGCAATTGTTTCGTTCAACTCCATTTGTATATATATTTTATTTTTAATTTTCCTTTATATCTATCCTAATAAATACAAGTATACTGTATGCTTTTATTATTCATATACCATGATGTGGCAGGTCAGTTCAACTTTGGCTGAAAAATTCAAATAGTAGGCAGCTCAGTTCCATTTTGTCCGGACAAAAATTAAAATTAAACCAATTAAAGCAGAAAATGTTCCGAACAAAATTTGTTCTTTTCTTCTTCTCTCTCTTTCAAAAAGAGAAGCGTCAAACTCTATATAAAAAAATTTTTTCCGGACAAAAATTTTGTTTCGAAACCATGGGTGAATCCACCTTTAATTCAGTTGGGAGAAAGACAGAAAGAAATTCTACTACCTCTGTCGTTCACACTGCTGAATTACCACTTTGCGTGTGGAAAAAGGGGACAACTCTCAACTGCTAACTATTTTAATTTTTCAGCCAAAGTTGAACTGATCCAAAGCACTCGTATTTATATAAAGTATATGCAGGTCTACAACAACTAAGAAAGTACAAAAACAACAGGCTATTTGTTTGTGTAAGAATAATGGATGAATGTCAAAAACAGATGAATACAACCAGACCTGGGCAACTTGCATTAGCACTGAATAAAAAACAAAAATTTTAGTGCAAATTTAAATTTGATGCTTGTATTGCACTATTTTTTTCACTTCAATAAAATCTCTTAAAAGTAATGGATTAATATTGCATTAGCATCTAATTGCATGGCAAAAAATGCACTGATAATGCAATATTATTGCATTATCAAATATTGTACACAGTAATATTGAATAAAACGTTAACCTATTTTATCAGATAGCAAAATAATAAAATAAAAAATACAGTAAAGTTCATTGAGGGCACCTTCGTGAGTACGTACTAGTGTTGTCATTAGAACAAAAATTATTCGAATATTCGAACAACTTTTTTTCATTTTTGTTCGAACGAACAAAAATTTTCAAATTAGAATAAAAAATTATTCTAATCATTTTTGTAAAATATTAGAATATTCGAGCAATTTCCTCAATTACTTTGTATAAAAAGTATTTTACATTTCATAACTTTTTAATTTGTTAACAATATGATGTTAAGTAATCAAATTACTCCAAATTATAAATACATGCTTACATATGTTCGCTAAACGCATCTTTTGTTTTCTTGCTTTGATTAATGCCTCCTTATCAGGCCAACCTAAATTACGACGCAAAGCGTTGTATATGAGACCAACCGAAATAACGCGCCGTCAAAGCTTTGCGATTGGAAAATCCAATTTTTACAGCGCGTAAAGAAGTAGAGTTGGCTGCAAAAGTACTGCTGTTTTTATTAAGTCCTAGTTTACACTATGCAAGTCTTATTGCTAAGCTGATTACTTTGTTAGGAGAGAGAGACGAGGGGAAAAGGAACGTTTCTGTTCACCTCATCTCTCTCTCCCACAATCTAATCAGCTTAGCAATAAGACTTGCATAGTGTAAACTAGGACTAAGTAATGTAACTTTAGCTACTTTCACGACAATTTAGCGTTTTAATTGTTATATCTTATTTCTATTTAGAGTTTTTAATTAATCAAAGTGAGTGAACATTACTGTTTCTGGCGCAACGTTAACGCTTTAATTTAGATTTCTCATTTGCGTCATAATTTAGGTTGGTCTGTAATTGAATCAGAAGGTGTTTTACAATTCCTGGTTAAGAGTTTAAAAAATTACTGCTTTTCTACAGATCTAATCAAGAGCGCTATGGGCTCGGGTGGTTATTGTTATTGTTTTATTTTAAAATAGCAAAAGGTTTTATTTAAGAAAAGCAAAAAGGTAATAAACGTCTTAGCGTCACAAGATATATACAAGGAATGAATAAAAGTACAAAGAGTGACAAACAACGGCGTTCACATTGCTTAGAGGTTGCCAGATTTTTTCTTCAATTACCAACACTACCCCTCAATGTGAATGGCGTATACAATAAAAATGATTTACATAAATTTCATTAATTTCATAAAATACAAAGTTTCGTTTTAGACAGGTTCTTTGTTAGGATGTCCGCAACCATGTTTTCGGTTGGGCAGTATTTCAAAGTTAACTCCTTCTTTTTGACAACTTCGCGAACGTGATGAAATCTTATGTCGATATGTTTCGTTCGTTTATGGTATATGGGATTTGATGCAAGTTTTTCTGCACTCTGGTTGTCAACATTCAACACAAATGATTCTCCAGATGAGTAACCAACTTCCATCAACAAGCGTCTTAGGAATATCGCCTCCTTAGCAGCATCCGACATGGCCATATATTCCGCTTCTGTGCTGCTTAGAGCCACGCATGACTGTTTCTTGGATTCCCAAGATACTGGAGAATTGCCAACAAAGAAAATAAAACCAGTGAAGGACTTACGGTCGAGGGCATTGCCAGCCCAGTCTGCGTCAACATACCCTGTCATCAGTTTTTCACTGGACTGATACACTAACTTCTTATCAGTAGTTCCACGTAGATAGCGTAAAATACGTTTAGCTGCTTGCATGTGCTCAGCATGTGGATTTGTATTTCTTTGTGCCAATTTCGATACAGAGTGAAGAATATCGGGTCTCGTCGTAATAGCCAAATACATTACAGATCCAATTAAAGATCGATATTCATTTTGGTCTATTACTTCACAATCAGCCAAATCACAGCTTACTTGGTAATTCGCTTCAAGAGGAGTTGCCATTGGCTTAGAATTTTCCATATCATATTCTTTCAGCAAATCGTTGATATATTGTGACTGACATATGGAGATTGCGCCCGTTTTACCCTCTCGTTTTACTTCAATGCCGAGATAATGGTGTAACTCACCCTTGTCGGTCACTGGAAAAATCGTCGCCAATACCTCCTTTACCTTTAAAACTTGTGCTTCTTCTTTGCAACCAATTAAAAGGTCATCTACGTATACTGCAACTATTACCATTTGTTTATCGAACGTAGCTATGTAAAGACACGGTTCATTTTTGCTTTGCTCGAAGCCAACTTGTCGCAGTACCGAGTCCAACTTATCATGCCATTCATATATTGCTTTATGTAGCTTTAGTACTTTGTTCGGATATTTGGGATCTTTTGCCATCTCTGGTTGTCGCATATAAATTTCATGATGGATATCACTGTTGAGGGCAAAAGGAAACAACATCATCCGTTTCCTATATTGTGGTACATGTGGTATGTTGTGATGTAGGGTGTAATAGTAGTTTGAGTTTAGTATGATTTATATGTTTTGTGTACGGATACGCGGCCGGCAGGAAGGGTTGGGACCTCCTGAGGAAAATTGAGCTAATCGGAAGCCTCGCCGTGTCAACCGGTCCGTGACATAAATGGCCGAATCCGAATCTCTGGCTGCACCCTTTCGCGACGAGCCTAGCCTTAAAACGCTCAACTTCTCCGTGCTCATTTCTCTTGATAGTATAAACCCACTTAGAATTTATAGCTTTAGCCCCGGGTGGTAAATCAGCTAATGACCAGGTACCATTATTGTTAAGCGACTGCATTTCCGAACGCATTGCCTCGTACCATTCATTACAGTTTGAACTCTTCATTGCCTCTTCCACAGTCGCAGGAATATTTTCATCGACTAAGTTGTTGAGAGCTTCGTCCTTTTTCTTTTTGGGTCTACCTCGTGGTCTGCCACGTGTCTTATTTGTATTCCCCTTAACACTGCTTGCCGTTTCAGTTTTGGGTTGCTCTTCTTCGGCAGTCTCAAAACCAATAAAGTCATCACTATCTTCATCGGAGTCTGAAGCTTGTGCACATACAACTAAATCAATACCATCTTTGTTTGACACAGATTCCACTTCGTTTGCCACTTGTTGTCCATTGTCGATACTCATGATCAAATAATCTTCAGGGCTATTGGTGTATTCTTCTTCGCCTCTACTTTCAAATGAGTCTTCCTCAAACAGTACATCACGACGCTCAACTATTTTGTGGCTGTCCTTATCAAACAATCGATAGGCCTTTGCCACTTGAGAGTAACCAACCATGACAAAGCTTTGTCCCTTGGCCTCAAATTTGTTTGTACCAGCTTTATTTAGTGACACTGCATACGAACCGAATGTCTTGAGATGACGCACATTTGGTTTTCTACCAAACCAGGCCTCATATGGTGTTTGTTGGCCTAATATCTTAGTTGGGCACCTATTTCGTAAATAGGCTGCTGTGTTAATGGCCTCTGCCCACAAGCTCTGTTGAACGCCACTATGAACCATCATTGACCGCGCCATTTCCACCAGCGTACGATTTGCCCTCTCTGCTACCCCATTCTGTTGCGGGGTGTAGGGAACAGTGAGCTGTCTACCGATGCCTTCACTTTGCAAAAACGTGTTGAATTCATTGTTGAAAAACTCCCGTCCATTATCGCTTCTTATGGCCTTTATATTTTTTCCGGTTTGTTTTTCTACATGTTGCTTGAAAATCTTAAATGTTGTAAATACTTCGCTTTTATTCCTAATAAAATATACAAATATTCTCCTAAAAAAATCATCAATAAACGTGACGAAATATTTGGAGCCGCCAAGCGAATTAAATTTAAATGGGCCACACACATCACTGTGAATAAGTTCCAATAGGTCATTCGTTCGTGTATTGGACTCTTGTGGGAAGGCAGCTACATGAATTTTGCTCAACATACACGTTTTACATTGGGCTGTATTGGAGCTATTTTCTAAATTCATGCCTATAACCATTGACTTTTTGAACATGTCACACAATGACTTATTATTAACGTGACCAAAACGATTGTGCCACACTTGGTCCATGTTACTAGCTGCAAAAAGCCTTTCTGATCTGCCTCTAGTCAAGAATAAATTATCTTGCTTCTTAGCTGTCAATACTACTAAACCATCAGGGCGTTGTATTATTGCTGACTTCGAATTGAATCGCACAGTTAACCCATTTTCGACAACACGACTAACAGAAATAAAATTCATCTGTAATTCTGGCGAAAAAAGTACATTTCTGAATATAATTCTTAAACCGTTATTATTTAATATTTCCACATCACCTTTTCCTTTTGCGACAATTTGTTTGTCGCCAGCTAACGATATACTTTCCGTAATTTCCACGAAACTTGTAAACGCTTCTCTGCTACAACACATGTGCGCAGTCGCACCGCTGTCGACACACCAATTAAGCTGTTCAATTGTATTTGTAGGTGGCATTTGCTTTGCGTGCAGTAACTGGGGTTGTTTTTTCTTTTTATCACATTTGCTTGCAAAATGTCCCGTTTGTCCACAGTTGAAACACTTCCCTTTAAATTTGTTCTTTGCGTCTTTCTGTTGTCTATGCTTTTCTTTATGAGATGATTTCATGACAAATGCTTGTTGTGCGAGTGTATTAGTTGATGCTTCATCGCGGTCATTTCTTTCTTTATGTCTGTTCCCTTCTTCCATAATTTTTTGTTTAATGGTAGACAGGGCCGGCAGGGTGTCTCGTGTCTCAATAGCGACAACGAAATGTTCGAACTCTTCAGGCAAACTGGAGAGTAGCATAATCACCAGTAGCTCATCTTGGATGACAATGCCTGTTTCTGCTAGCTTTTCAGCTAACTCCGTAAACTCATTTATGTGTTTACTCACGTTTTTACCCTCAGACATCGTAAGGTTTAATAGTCTTTTGTACAACGACACTTTCTGGATGGGTCCACTAGGCTTGTGTGTTTCCTCCAAGCGTAACCACGCCTCATGAGATGTCGCACAATTTTTTATTATATTCAGTTGACTCGATTTTACACATAGCATTATTGACGCCAACGCCTTTTCGTCGCTGTCTACCCAAACTTCCTTAGCCTTATCATCCGCTGCAGATTCCTTCTTTTGGGTGCCATTTACAATTTTCCAATGGCCACTGTGTACGAGGACACTGCGCATTTGAACACACCAGCTATCATAATTATGATCGTCCAGTTTCTCGATCTGATACAGCGATGTCATTTTTTTTTCGACTTTAAATTTACCTTTACTTTATCCCTTTTCAATATTTAGTTAACTTTACCCGGACTGTGTCCTGGGCCCATAACCTGTTTTATTTTAAATTAGCAAAAGGTTTTATTTAAGAAAAGCAAAAAGGTAATAAACGTCTTAGCGTCACAAGATATATACAAGGAATGAATAAAAGTACAAAGAGTGACAAACAACGGCGTTCACATTGCTTAGAGGTTGCCAGATTTTTTCTTCAATTACCAACAGTTATAAATAAATACATAATATTATTCCTAAGCTTTCCGATAATAACTTTTAAATATGCCACAAAAAGTTAAAAAAAGAGTACTTAAATAGTTTGATTTCACGATTATTCATTTAGGGCACTTTTATGAGTACGTACATACAAATTAACGAAAAGAAAAACTGTCAATATAAATACAAACTATATTTCAGAACCAATTGAAAAAAATTAAAAAGTTTCATACTTCAATTGACAAAAGATCAGAACTTAGGTTTACTTTATTATAAAGTTATATCTTAAAAAATGGTGATTTTATAAACGAAAAATACTACCGCTTGGAACAATTTCATATGATATGATTTTAGTCTTGGGTGACGATATGTACATAGGAAAAAATTTATATATTTATGTATGTATGTATGTACGTATGTTTTTATGTATGTACACATTTACTTTGTATTTTGCACTATAATGCAATAATACTTTTCATAATGGCGTTATTCGATGTTTGATGCAAATTTTCGTGCGTTAGTGCAAATGCAAAATATCGTAGCTTTTCTTTGGATTGTGTATGTATTTTGTTGTTGAATTTTAAAGAAAAGCTACGATATTTTGCATTTGCACTAACGCACGAAAATTTCCATCAAAAATCGAATACCGCCAATGTGTGTAGTGGTGAAAAAAAAATAGTGAACTAAAAGTAACAATGCAATATTCATGCATTATTTTGAAGGGATTTTAGTTTAATGCAAAAAAATTGCACTAATATTATCAAAGTTAGTGCTAATGTAATCAATAGGGAAAGGATTTTCATGTAAATACATGTTTTCTGTCGTTGGTCGTAATTCAACGTAAATAAAATATCTTTGCAAATCAATCAATTTGCGACAAAATGGCACCGATTTGTTAGTACATATTTTTGCATATTTTAAAATAAATACACATTTTTGCATATTTTATGATTAATATATATTTTTAATAAATTTTTTCAATTTTTTCATGCTATAGAACAAATTTTGGTGTTTTTCGATTAGTTGCAAAGTATTTTTGCGATTCTTACGATTGTGTAAGAAGAAAAAAGAGGAAAACGAAAACAATTGCATCCCAAAACTAAATTCATTTGAAAAATGCAATAAAAAAATACAAAAGCATGAGATAAAAGCCCTGTTGAACCCAAAAATTTTTGTGTAATTTTTTTTTTTAACAGGTTCCGTATTAATTTTATGGGGACTATATTTATATTAACAAAGTTAAAGAAATTTTTAATTAAAAAAACCTTAAGCACTGAATTGATATTTCGTCGGTTGGTAATTGGTTTGCGGCACAGTATATTCAAAATACTGTGAAAGAATGGCTTTCGTGTTGATGGTTTTGATTCTTTAACAGCTCAAGTTGAATTAATTGAAGATGCGTTAAAAAAAATTTATGCTCTGAAAGACAGAATAAGTGAAGAAATTAAAAATAAACTAGATAAAGTTATATAAAAAGATTATGGACTTAAAAAATGCAACAAATTGCATCAATATTTTATAGTTCAAACAGCTAAAATTTAGAAACTGAATATTCCACAAACGAACTAGCAGCATTTAAATATGCACCAATAACTTTTGCTGTCGTGGAATGCTAATTTTTACAATAAAAATGTTTGTTTTTTAGAAAAAATCGCCAAAAATTTACCTTTGACAATTTACAAAAACACTTATTCATTTACGTAAATACAAGTTCTTCTTAACTTTATTTTGTATTCCATAAGATTTGACAAAATGTTTGTTAAAAAAACAATGAAGCTGAGTTTTTTAAGTTTTTAATGTTATTAAATATTGAAAAAAGAGTTAATAAATGCATATTTTATTAGTTTTTAATACATATTTTTATATTTTTAATGTATATTTTATGTACATGAAACGCGATTTTAAATGCATGAAAATCCTTTCCCTAGTAATCAATTTGCATTTGCATTGATCTGGTTTAGTGTGGGTAAATGATCAATGCATTTGGTTATTTAATGCAATAGTCCCAGATCTGCATACAACAAAAAGGAAATGTATGGATAGACCATGATACAATTATACAAGGTACTTGCACGACTACAACAAAATTGCAACACCAAGAAACACACGTATTTTGTTGGTAGAAACATACCTATAATTGTCAGAAGCAGATGTCTTTTGTTTTTAAAAATAACAATCACAGGGTAACTAAAGTAAAATTGCAGAGGCGGCATTCATGCATGATTATAGTCATTCAGTGTTGCCAATATGTGTGTAATACACAGTGTGTAATTTTTACTATCATCTGTAGACCATGTAATGAGATTCATGTATAATATGTGTGTAATTCTACTTTGGGTTCTATTTTTATTTAATTTTGTTTTAATTTTAATCTACACAAAGCATGTGTAGTGTAATTTTCTTCAATGTGCAAATTCATTGGCAACACTGTAATCATTTTATTCACACACATACACTAACATTTTTGCAGCTTGTAAACAAAGTTTGACAACTTTCTGCATTGTATACATTAACAGGCTGGGCTTGTGCAAGTACCTTGTGTAATTGTATCATGGGATAGACAAAACCAAAGTAAATTAATCAATTGATAAACCTTTAATATGTGAAATAAGTATAATAAAAGATACATATGTACTTTAATAATTAAATATAATTATTTTTAAATGTTTTGTAACACATTTTTTAAGCAAAAATTTATGTAAACTTTTTCACATACATACGTTTTCAGTACACACAATTGTGCATAACAAAACAAAACAAAACAAAATGGCGTACAAAACAACTTTTGACAGTCAGCCATTCACACTACACGAGAAAAAAATGAATCACCTGAGTACTTGCATATAAATACTTTATATAAATTTACTTTGAACTGATCTGCCACATCATGTTAGTCCCGGTTCACACGCTTCAACTTTTGTTGATCAACTCGTAATTCAGATCTAAGAAAAAAAGAGATATTTGTATTTCCTTCTCCATCTTTCTTATAGCTGAATTACGAGTTGAGCAACAAAAGTTGAAGTGTGTGAACCGGGACTTACATGAATAGTAAAAGCATAGAGTATACTTCTATTTATTAGAATAGAAATAAAGCAAAATTAAAAAATAAAACATACCTATACACATGGAGTTGAACGAAAGAGTTGCATTAAACAATTAAAAAGATGTGTGTGACGCATGTAGTCATTTGTCGTTGTGCTGCCACTTGTAGAATTAATACGCCTCGTTTACACACGTATTTCATATGGTAGCTTTGATTTTCCATACAAAATGTTCGAAAATGATGAATCGTGCTGCAGGAAATTCTCAGTAAAAAAATTTTTGTCTGGACAAAAATTTTGTTCGATAACAAGGGGGTGAATACAGCTTAAATTTTTTCTTTACTTTACTTTGTTGAATTGCTCGTACAAATTAAGGCCCCTATTATGATTTACGACTACAAAAATCGACTACTGATCCCATTTGTCAACCAATATTTTGCCATGTTCATAAAACATAGAATCTCAAGAAAACACTAAAAATACTTAAACATGTTTTGTGATGGCTACTATAGTTTCAAAAATAAAAATAAATCATAGATAAGAACCTCTTCCTTTCAACATTGTTTCGAAAACAACTAAAATTAGTTGTAAAGTTAAGTTGTTTCAGTTTCAATTCATCTTAATTGAGTTATAAACCGTAATAGGGGCATAAATTATTCACCGTTATCGGGAATAAAAGTTCACGTGAAATGTGTTCCCTTTCCCTAAAATTGTGATCGCCAATGTTTGCGTTGTTGTTGTGTCAGTATACTATTTTCTAATTTTGTTCACCATTTTTTGTTCGCGGGAAATATTGCACGTGAACAAAATATTCTCCTTTTATTTTCGATAAGGGTGATTATTTAAAACATATGTACATATAAATATTGTTGAAAAGAATAATACACATTCGAACATTTACTGCCGTATTCATAAAAAATATTTCACGTTTACTAAAGGCTAATTTGACAAATTTCCCATAGAAATATGTACATATGTCAATTAACCTTTAAAAATTAAAAAATCATTCATGATAGGGGGGATATGTTTCTCAGTTGCCATATGTTTACGTGAGCAAAATTGATGATAGCGGTTTTATGAGAAAGAACAAAATCCGAGCGAAATTTTATTAACTATAAAGGTTATTTACATAATATTAAGAAATTAATAACTTCAAGTATTAGCCAATCTGATTTTTTGTCACCGTCGAAATCAGTATTTTAAAAATTTGTTCGTTATCTTTGAATATTTACCTTTTTCAATGTCATTTGTAATGAGTCATTTGTAGTAAATAAATTTCCCTGAGTTTGTTCTTAAATATTAATTTTCATAAAGATGGTATTATGCAAAAAAAAAATCGTATATGATATATACGAGTATGTATGTATGAAATTATTGCAAATAAAGTGGACTTACCTGCAAACTTTGGAATAGAGCATCGAATAAAAGTACCAAGGAGTTTCCTAAAATCGCATGACGAGCTATTTGAGGGCATAATGTGCAAGCGTTACGATACAATTGTACTGCAAGAACAACAGCTCTGAAAAATAAAATGATAATTTTGAATTTAAAAATGTACGGGTGATTTTTATTTAAGTATAAACAAACTTTTTGGAAACTTCAGGATCCTCTTGCATGCCTTTTGAAATAACATTGGATGAAATCGTTCGTAGGCCATCCATTAGCAGAAAACATTGAAAATCAAAAACTTCAGCTTTGGCCATAATGCGCAATAACTGTCCCAAAGCGCGTTCTAAACCCTGCGCACCCCCACCTTTGTTAACTAAATTAAGATATTTGGGAATTTGGGATTCTCGTTTCATATGCAAAGGAACAGGTTGCAGTTCTTTCATATACTCTTCGGTGCTGAAAGCGAAATATAATTAATAGAAAATATTTTAAAAGTTTTCATAAAATATGCTCACCTTTGGGCCATTCGATGTTTAAGCTTTTTCATTTTCTTTTTGTAGCCACGAGTGTGTTCTCGGCTGCCAACATCTGAAACAGTCGATGATAGATCACAATCCTCTGGCTGTTTCTCATCACTTTCGGAACGTATAAGTCCATTTTCTTCGACATTTCTAGAAGGTATAGTCAGTTCTAGAGCTCTTTGTCTAATATGTTCAATATTTTCTTCATGCCGTCTGGCCGATTCTTTTTGTTTCAGCAATATTTTCCGTTGAAGTTCTTCGGTAGTTTGTTGCTGCTGTACTTGCAATGCCAACAAACGTTCCTCACGATCTCGGGCTTTTTCACGAGCCAAAGCTTGGCGTTGCTTTTCTTTTTGTTCTTGCATTTTACCAATACGCTGTTCCTTTTCTAAACGTGTCTCATTCATTTTCTCCAATTTCCGTTGTCTTTCTTTTTCCAGCTCTTGCCGGCGTCTTTCGACTGCTGCTTCTTTAGCTGCTTTTTCTTCTAAACGCTTTTGTCTCTCTTGTTCCAAGTCCTGCAAACGGCCTTCAGTTTCCTTGGAAGACTCTATTAGATCCAATCTCTTATTTTGTGCTTCTATGTTTTTGATAAAATTAATTTCCTTGAGCTTTTTTTCTTCATCATGTGCCTTTTCTATAATTTGCCGTAAATACTGTTCACGGTTCTCTGCTGCCCTTTGTAGTCTGCCCTCCATTTTTAAGCGTTTGTCTTCAATCAACTGCCTTTTGGCAGCTTTGACATCTTCAACTCTGGCCAAAAGCTGTTGTATTTTTATGGCCTTTTCCTTCTTAAGATTTTCTCGTTTCTGTTGCGCTCTTGCCTGTTTTGCTTGGTATTTTTTTAGAGTTTCGTGCAAGGAACGCCGCCTGGAAGGCGATGAGAGTTTTTGATGTAGCTCTTGAGCTCTGCCCGGATGCCGCGAAACATAGGCCTGCAATGTAGCCAAAGCTTCTTCTCTTTCACCCCAAGACATTTCTGATAACAAGGCTTGATACCGCATCTCAAGACTGAGATTTGAGTCATCTTCCTGACCATTGATAGGAACAAAGACCACAGCGGAAGTATCTAAACTGTCATGATAGCCGTGGCCATGTCCGTGTTCTTCTTCGTCATCGCGGTCTGTTCCCAAAATTCCTACTTCACAATCTGTTTCATCTGTTTCAGTGTCAACGTCTATTTCTGTTGATTCTAATTCACGAATTTGTCTCTCCAAATATTCTTGCTCCTCCACGAGTAAGCGTTGGTGTTCGTCACACTCATCGTTTTCATCACAACTCGAAAGAACACATGGTACTGAGGTTGATGAGGGAGTTAGAGAGTTATCCGCTCTGTTGGCTATACTTTTATAAAGGTCTCCTATGGTTTTCGAGAAGTCTCGATTGGTTTGTATTTTTATATCGATTTTATTGTGATCACAGCAACTGAAATCTGAGTTCGCTAAGTCTAGCGAAAGACTGCTTTGAGCTTCAACTATGGTTTCGGCAGAAGAATTAATATCAGAGCAGTCGCCGGAACCCATGTGAAAGTTACACAATACCTCGGATGATTTGGCGGCACCGTTTAAACCGTTATTTTGTTTGCGTAGAGCTAACTTTTCGCTTCGCATATATTCCTTGTGTAAGGAAGTCATTTTAAGTCCTGTAAGATCGGATTTTTGACGCTTAATATTGGTCTGTCTGGCAGGAAGCATGGCAGGGTTATTTTTATTGTTAAAAAGAAGAGCAGTTTCTTTTTTGGTTTGAATGGTTGTTGAATTGGGTTGACTTTTTTTCTGAACTGGCAAGGAATTTACTTTAGCTTTAGCATTTTTTATTTCAGGCCTCAGAGTAGAAGTAGATGTTTTATTATTTTTATCTGGTGCAATCTTTTGCGTTTGTTTTATCACTTTAGATGAGTTCCTGGAGTTTCCGTTTGCTTGCGGTTTTGTCTTATCCGCAACAGTTTTTACCTCCAGTTCCTCATCACTTTGGTTCTCATCCAATAAGACAAGAGTGGGTAAACTTGCGTAACCTGTAGGCTGATTAAATCTAGAGGACCAATGCATACTTGAGCGTCTTCTGTTTTTAACCGTCAACCAACCATCATTGTTGTTATCATTATTGTTGTTGAGTATTTGTTTCGGTTCGGATTTACGTTCATCTGCGGTTGTATGATTTTGATTTACGCTGGATCGAGATGAAGAAATCTTTTCAGTACTTGCTTTCAAAGTAGAACTTGAGCTGCCAATATCATCTTTAGAGGATTTGTGAGATGTTAAATTGTTGTTGTTGCATAGATATCTAGAAGTTATAGACGTTTGACGTTTTAAGTTATTTGTTGGCTTCTTTGGTAGTCCGTTTTGATGCATTTCAATCATTGTTCTCGATCGAGCCGACAATCGAGAGGCAACATTAGTAGGGGGACCATAATTCTCACTTTTGATATTTACCGAACGTTGTGGTAGAGAATTTTTATTATTTTTAGGCAATGCTTTTCCTCCTGCAAACTGTGTTTTTTGCGCGCCGGTGGAAGCAGCTGCTCCTGGTCTCTTCAAAGTGCTGTTATTACCAATTTTAGCTGCCGTAATAGAATTACTTAGTTTAACAACCGATGTTCTTAATGAGGAGGTCTTGGTGTTAACAAAAGCTGCAGCCCTCGTAGGATTTGTGCTGCTGTTCGTCGCAGCTGCTGGCCTATTTAAAACGCTAGAATACTTTAAAGGGCTACCTTGAGCTGCTGGCGGTAATATAGATGCTTTTTTATTTCCATCTAATTTCATATTTTCGGTTTTTGCTGTCTTTTCTTCTAAAGGTTGAATTTTTTTCAAAATTGTTTCGGGTGGTGTGGGTTCTTTTCTTGCGTTGTTAGCAAGAAAAGCATTTTCCATATCAATCAGCTTTTGTGCAGTCAATTCTGCTGCTGATGGCTCTTTGGCAATTTTAAGTTCAGCATCTTCAAGTTCTTTAGCTTTCGCTAGTCTTTCTTCTTCATCTTGTTTTGCTTTTTCTTGTTCTTGTTGCTTTTTTAATTTATCCTCTTGTTTAAGTTGTGCCTCTCTTTCTTCTTGCTCTCTTTGCATTTTTTCCCGTATTCCAGCTAATGTCAAATGATCATCTTCCAAATCAGTTTGAGCGTATTGATGACTACGGTTTTCTAAAATCAAATGAGGTGCTGCATCTTCTTCTTGGTCTTGAGATCGTGGAGAGCCATTGTGGACCTGTTGTTCATTTGTGTGCTGGTCGGCCTCTTTTACAGTGTCGGGCTGATGTCGTTTTGACGAAGCAAACAATTCCCGAACATTCACCCTGTAGCCTTTGCGGGGAGAATGTTGATCGGGGTTTCCCAAACATGGTGAGCTCTTGCCAGAGTTGCAGGGGCAAGGGCTAGATTTTCCTGACATCGTGGGACTTGATAAGGACTTTGCTCGAACTCTCGGCACGGGATTGCTCTTACGTACCTCCCAGGCCAAAGAATTTGGTCGTTGTTGCAGTGGTCGTGAATCATAGTCCCAAGATACTTTGAACCATTCGCTTAAAGCTTTAAAGTCCCGTACATAGTTCTCTAAAACTAATATGGCCTCTTGGCATGATGATATATTTTCATAACATTCTACTGTTTGATAGATTTCGTTGACTGCACGTTGCAAATTTCCGAAAAGTAGAGCCCAGTAACGGGCCTGTAGTTCTGACTTCTTATCACGACCTGTTGATGCGCTTCGTACTCTGGGACCAGTGGATTGCATACTGGAATGCCTTGAAGGGGAGTGTGACTTTTTCGGAGTTAATGCTGGCGGTGGCAATAAGGCATTAGGGGATTTTGGGGGTTTGCGATGTAGTAAAGGTGAGGGCACTGATTCTAAAAAATAAAATCACATTCACAAAAATATTGTTAGAAATCAGCTAGAGTTATATATATGAATTTTAAAATAAACACACATACACGAAATTTGCAAAAAATTATATGTCACTCCAAAAATTTCATGAAAAGTTTTATGATGTAAATTTCAATAATATTAGGTAATATGTACATACTTCCATAATTTTATCTTTACTCGCTAATAATTTATTTATGTTATCTTCAAAAATGAACTAACAATAAGTATTCAAATTTTAAGTCTAAATATAATTATTAGGAACAACCAGTGTCGGACATTAATAATAATACATAAATGTCGTAATTAAGCATACAAATATTTTCAAGAAGTTTCATCTGGAGTGTTGCGCATCAGAGCTTTAGTTGTACCTCTTTTTTAAGCGGATGTGTCCAGTAAAGTTCAAGATGTTACGAACAAGGGGATTACGATAGTACTCGAGTTTTGTGAAATATTTGCCTGCGTATTTCTTCAGTCACTAGTGGTATATTTAAATCACGATATAAATTTGAATTTTTAATATACCATGGAGCCGATGTCATTAACCTTAAAATTTTGTTTTGCCTTCGTTGGATTCTCTCCACATCATATACAATGTGTGTTCAAAAAGTATCGCGAATTTTGAATTTTCGCGGGTTACGTATATTCGAATTTTGATTTTTTGAGGCGTTATGTTGGTACTCATGTCTCTCACTTATGCCGACAATTTCGGCCATTTTGAATGTTCAGTTAATTGTTGACAGCTGCTTTCTTTGCACGTGTTTTGGCTCGTCCTTCGAAATTAGTTATTATTATTATTATTATTATTATTATTATTATTATTATTATTATTATTATTATTAATTATTATTATTATTATTATTATTAATTATTATTATTATTAATTATTATTATTATTATTATTATTATTATTATTATTATTATTATTATTATTATTATTATTATTAGATTCATAACTAAATTACAAAATCTAATACTTAAATAAGGAGCATTAGCAACTAGGCTATCAGCTCTGGGTGTTACTAAAATAATATGTATATACATACATTTCAAAGTTTTAATTCAAATATCTAAATAAAAATTAATCATTGCCTTAAACTAAATTACAATTCCAGTTTTGTTAATAAAATCAAAAATTTTTCGAATGTTATCCTCGGTGGGAGACTCTAATAAGCTTTTTGGGTTGGTAGATCCAAAAATCGATCGTCTTCCAGGTTGGTAATGTAAGCAGTCAATTAAAATGTGGTTGACTGTGATGATTCTTCCACAATTAATACATGTCGGAGGTGGTTCATTTCGAAGAATGTAATTATGTGTGGTAAAAGTGTGACCAAGACGTAGTCTAGAGAAAATTTTGATTTGGTATTTACTGATGTTGGTGGGATAAAGGGATGCAATACGATTCCTATTGAGCTCCTTGTAGTGGGGATGATAGTAACCAGTCCACGAATTAATCCGAACCCGGCGCAAGTGCTCCTTAATAAAATTATGAACGTCAGTTTTCTCGAGTCTGATTTCCATGATTATGGGTGCCATACATGCGAATTTTGCGGCTTCATCTGCTTTGACGTTGCCTTTTATTTTGCTATGTCCTGGAATCCAAAAGATTTTTAATCTTTCATGAAATTGTATTAGGTCGAGAATTTCATTAACTATGTTCCATTTCAACGTACTCGGATTACAGATCGACTTGACGACTGACAAGCTATCAGTGCATATCACTGTTTTCTGCTGAGTTCTAATAGCAATATAGATTGCATTGACAATGGCTGAAGCTTCAGCGGCAAATATTGATGTAAAGTTGGGTAAAGTTTTGAGTGTAAGGATCATGCCATGGCCGTCAACAATAGCATAAGATGTGCTGTTTCTACTTTTTGAGCCGTCTGTAAACAAAAAAGACCAGCCTTCGTTCAGTAGAGTTTGTTGTTTTTCCAGAAAGTATTGTAAAAATATGTCATCTGGGGTGTTTCCTTTACAATATTTAGACAGAGATAAGTCGCATGAGCTATCCTTAAAAAACCAGGACGGATGAACGGGAGTAAAATTTGTTGTTGCATGGTTTATGTTGAGACTATTCGCTAGTTGGAAGGATCCGCTAATGGCTGACGTGTATCTATATGTTCGTTTTGCTGCGAGGTGTTTCTTTATGTCATCATCAATTACTGAGTTATTAGAAAACATTAATTTAGTAAATAATTTTAGTTTGGTTTCATTAATGCAAACTTCGATAGAAGGTAATCCAGATTCTGCAAATAAGTTTTCTAAAGTTGTTGTACGAAATGCGTAAATACTTGCTCTAATTGCACTATGATATAAGCTCTTGATAATATTAATATTTGATTTGGGTGCATTACCAACTAGGAAAAGACCATAATCAATTTTGCTAAGAACTAAAGTTTTCGTAAGATAAGTTAATGTGTTGATGTGTATGAAGCTTCGTTTACTTGACAGATATCCAATTATGTTCACTCTGGACGTTAGAGATTTTTTTAGCGAAAGGTAGTGTGCTTTCCACGAATAAGTTTTCGTAAAAATTATTCCTAGAATTTTCAATTGGTCTATGGTACTTATATTAGCATTGTTTATGTTCAAGTTGTAGCAATGATAATCACACAATTTTTTTCTACATATATGTAGCTTCTTTGTCTTATCAGTAGATATTTTCGCTCCAGATTTTAAGCACCAAGTGTTGATTTCATTTAAGGCAGCTTGCAATATATTATTGGCTTCTAGGTTACAGTTCCGTTTACAAAAAATTTATAGATCATCTGCATAAATACAATGGTCCAAGAATTTAAATTGATTGATTATGTTGTGAATTTCATTAAAAGCAATTGTAAAAAGTATAACGGACAGTGGTGAACCTTGGGGAATGCCATTGTGTAAGGTATGTATAGATGAGCAAACACCGTTTACTCTTACACGAAATTTACGTTGTTTTAGATATGCTCTTATGTAGTTAAGTATTTTAGGTCCAACCTTCCATTTATTAAGAGTATCTAGAATTACATGTGCACCGATTCTGTCGAAAGCCTTTTCGAAGTCAATTGAAAGAATCGATACATGATTCCGAGACGAGAGAGACTTAGAGATGTAAAAGTCAATATGTAATAATGCATCTGAGCAGCCCCTACCAGCTTTAAATGCTACCTGATTGCGAGAAGTAAGGCGGTTTTTCTCCGTAAACCAGTATAAACGAGTTGCAATGATTTTTTCAAGTAGTTTTCCGATGCATGGTAGTAATGAAATTGGACGATATTCATTTATTTTAAGAGAGCTTCTACTGCTATTTTTTGGGATTGGAATAACTAGTGCAGTTTTCCAGTCAGTTGGGATTATACCGGAGTTGAGGATATTATTAAAAAGTTTTAGTAGACGTTGCTTGGATTGAAGACTTATATGCTTTATCATTTTATAAGCAGCCGAGTAATTCTGTGAATGTTATATCTTTCTCTATGTAGGTGGCATTAGTTAAAAATTATACATTTACAAAAATAAATAATCCCACTTTTTAGCTTGTAGACGATTCCTTTTTTACGTTTAATAAAAGAACAACAAGGAAACTTTCTTTCGCAAATTGTTAATGCTGGCGATATAGTTAAAATAGCATGAAAAAGCATATACGGTTTGTGTAATCACTTCTTCCCAGCAAAAAAAAAAATCACTTCTTCCTACTGCAAATGAATTGATTCAATTTAGGTGCAGAACGCATGATTTTAACACAGGCGTGTCACTGACAAGCATGGGTTCACATATAACAAAACTGCTCATCATTGAAATGAGTGCTTAGAACCCATGCAATTTCCCTGACTCGATGGCGTTTTTTCCCATAAATATAAAACAAACAAACAAATTATTGTCGCAGCCAGGATACAAACCGTGCCGTTCAGACTGTCAAGGCATATTCTCTATCACTGAGCTGTTGTATTCTTGATATTTGTTGGAGATAAAACTTGTTTTATGAAAATGTGTCAATATGATGATTTAATTCCGTTTTTGTACGCCTTTTACTCTCGATATTTTCTTCAACATATCCACCAGTAATGTCGCATGCGTTTTTAATGAGGGCAAAAACTATAGAATTACTTACGATTTGCTATGACATTCATGAAACACTTATTTCATTTTGAACGCATTCATTGATTTTTTTGCTGTGTTTGATTTGTCCAAATAAATTAATTCAATCTCAATATTGTTGACGATTTTTATATTAGTACTATTTCTTAATTTATTGATAACATTTTTTAGATCAGTTAATAAAACATTATCAGTATCTATAGAAATGTCATCTAATACTTCATCGTACTCGAGATTACGAGTAGTTGCTATATTTTGATTACAAAATAATCGCCAAAACAAAGTATTTGCGAACTCTTTTTCACTTTTGTGGCATATGTTAAAAAGTTAGTATTGGATAAGGAAAGCTCAGGAATAATATCTGTGGCAATAAGAAAAAAGTGATTAAGTCATACGCTAAATTAAGCTATTATTCCATATGAGATTATAAATATTATATTAAAGAGGGATTATCATTTCCCAGCAAGAAAACAAAAGATGCGTTTATCGTAAAATACTTTTTATACAAAGTAATTAAGAAAAGTGTTCTAATATTCGACAAAAATTATTCGAATAATTTTTTATTCTAAATGGAAAATGTTTGTTCGTTCGAACAAAAATGTAAAAACGTTGTTCGATTATTCGAATAATTTTTGTTAGAATGACAACAAAATAGATAATCTGCTAACTTGAAATTTTTTCCGATATAAAGAAATGAGCAAATATATGTACGTACATTATTGTTTCATTTTTTAGAAAGGTAAAAATATTGCCAAGTTAGCAGATTATCTAGAAATTATATGACACCCTTACGATTACAAATTTATATTGTGCCAAACAGGAATTGTTCAAAATTTTTATCTCACTACTTTTGATGGCCGAAACTTTAGAAGGGAACTTGGCCTTTTTATGTTTTTGTGAGGATCTGACTACTTTTTGAAAGGTGTTTTAATAAAGCCTATTAAACTTAAAATTCCTAAGTTTAAAATTTGTTAACGCACTAGTAATGCCAAATTATTGATTATTCAATCAATTTCAATGTATTTTTATTACAAAAATATTTTACTTAATAAGTAAAATAATAATTTGGGATTACTAGTGCGTTAACAAATTTTAAACTTAAATTGAAACAATTCCCACAAAAAACACTAATTAAAATTTCTAGTCTGCTATATTTCTATTCATAATGACTGCGCTAGTTGAAAAGGGCAGAGTTACATAAAATAATGGGTTAGAAGAGTGTGATGGGTGCACTATTGTGTCATTACAAGGACCTAATAATGTACGAAATTTTGTAAGAGTCATCTGAGCATAAATATGTAAAATATAGCGTAAATTTTAGTGGGAGTGACCTCGCCTATTTTTCGTACTTCGAAGTTCTTTTGAAAACGCAAAATTAAAGGCTAGCAGAAGTGCAATGTGCATGCAAAGTCTTGTATTTTAATTTTTGAGATTTTCGATTTTTCTAGTTCGTAACTCACCCCTTAACTTAAAATCTTAATTTCGAGCTTAAACTGCATGTCAATGCTCCCGATTGAAACTTCCGGGATTTTAGAATTTTCTTGGTGATCCCTGATTTAGATTTACTTGTATATCGAATTTAAGCTCTCTAGTGCAAATTTAAATGTATGGGTGTTGGTTACTGGTTTGATGTATGGAACAAAAATGTGTTTTCAAGAAAATCGATGAAGAATGTTTAGTTCATTAGTTTTATAAGAATACACTATAGAATTTTTTGTTTAATAATAAAAGAAATATATACATATGTTTTTTAGTCAAACTTAAAGTTGATAAACTTTTTACATCCTACATGAAAAGTTATTAGGATTTAAAGAAAAAATTACAAAAATCTTTGTTAAGGCATGTCTCAATCATAACAACATTATTGTTCACTACTTGTTCAAGTAGGTTAAATTACTGTGTATACTTAAGTAGAAAATATCAATTTTATTCATGCAACATGGCATTTAAAGAAATAACAACGGAAGATATAAAAGGAAGTTTGAATATATTTAATAAAAGAAATTTTATTAATAAAAAATAAATATCAATTTCATTTGATTAAAACATAACACAATAAAATTTTTGTATTTTGCTTTGAATCACGTTCGTTGAGTAGAGTATGCATTGATATACATCATAACAATTGCGAATAACAATATTAATACTTTTACGTGTGCCACATATCCCAAAAATTGTCGATTGGTGTAAAACAATTTTTTAAATGTTCAACAATTGTGGAAATGGCGCAATATTGCAGCTCTATACATCCTGATATACTCAAGATATCGGAAAACTGATAACGAATTTGAAAAGAGGACATATATAATCAATCAATAACTCAATTTATTTTTAAATTTTCCATACATCAAACGAGTAACCAACCGACGATTTGTCCCTTGTTTTATTCCAAAAACAACAGTTCTAAACAATTATAAAAATAAAATAGTATTTTTTAACAATTTCAGTTGTTTTAGAAAAATAAAATAATATTTGATTAAATTTGCAGCAGATTTATATTTAAATTTTTTTAAGTTTGGTCAAAAAGATTAATGGTTTGTCACATTCTGCGGAATTATTTTACAAATTTCAAAAATTTTCAGAAAACGCCTCAAAGGGAAACATTTTCATTATATTGTTCATATTTCTGGACATAGGTCAGAAATAACCACATTGAAATCAATGATATTCGACTCGTAAAAGGCACTTAAATCAAAAACAAAATTAACAAAATTAACAAAATCGTATGTGTACATAATGCCACACTATTCGAAGCAATTTAAATTGAACTCAACTTACTTTCATAATTAGCACCCAAAGGCAGAAGTTTATCGTCTCGTAGTTGATACGCCAACACATTCTTAGCTTCACGGCCCTCCCGACCCAATACTTCTTTCATTTCCATTGCAGCACCAAGAAAATGCAACAGCACTTGAAACTGGCACAAAAAGCGTGAAGATGAACAAAATATTAGTCACTTTTTAACACCCACTCGTTCGGCTTTTCTAAGTAGCACCTGTAATATTTCAAAGTAATCATTGATGAACCTTTTGTAAATTGGAATCTTCGACTAACCGAATACAACAAACTTTATATAAATAAAGACAAGAATCTTTAGCGATCTTCACAAAAAGCAATGTTCAATTTCTTTAGTCTCCTTGTGGAGTCGCACCTTTCCGTTGTTTTTTTCTGCACGACGAATTCACGATTTTTTTTGTCTGTCAACTTTTGTCTATAAAAACGCAATTGGATTTTGTGATTTAGTTTCTTATTGAAAATGTTTTAAGCACTCTTTTGCTTTAATGTCAATATGTAATTTTTTATTTATATTTGATAAGTACGTCTTTAAACAGCATGTTTAGTTTATTTGTAATTATTACTTATTTGATTCAATTCATTTCCATCTGTAAAATGAATTAAAACAAACAAAAGAAACAGCTGTTTCAAAACAGAAATATGTCAAAACACAGAATATGAAAGACAACATCGAAGGGGCGCTTAGACGATGCGATTATTGAATCACACAACAAATAATTAAATCCCCGTTCACATCACGATTGTAACTATCATGACAGTAATGCTAACAAAAGTCCGATATGAAATTTTCAACATTTTGATGTGCTGATGAGACCAAAATTGAAATATATTCTTCTCTCGACAGCTTGTTGCTCCTGTTTTTTGGTCCATTTGTATGGAAAATGTGCTCATGGCACAAATCTTTATGAAAATCTCTACCGGTTACACCGAGTTTTTTTATATTTATTAAAATTTTTTATCAAAAACAAAAATCCATTAACTGAAAACTTGCCAAAACTACAACCAAACCACTGCAATGTAGCCAATTCACACACCTTTTTATGTAGACAGGCTGGTTTTTTAATACAAATTTAAAAAAAAAAACCATAGATATTGAAAAATAGATTTTTTGCATGACAAATCTACTAGATTTTGCCCAAAATCTCGTTAACACCTAAGTATATTAATACCAAATGGCCTTCACAGCGCAGCGTATCGTCAGCTGACTTTACCTCCTCTATCAAACTCCATATAAAGTACTGATTGTACTCAAATGTAAGCGCACTATAACAGAAAATATATAAATTTCGTTAACTTTTAAACATGACTTACACGAAATATATTTCAATACTATAAACATATTAAAAATTTTGACCCGGCTTAAGACGAAAAAAAATACAATTGATTTATTAAAAATGCAACCTTGATCAGATGAAAAGTCTTATGGCCAATTTCACCAATTCTATTTAATTTAATTTATTCATTTATAACATGAAATCCTAGCCTTATGGACATAATCAGTTTTCACTTATGTTACTACAATAGATACTACTACAATATCGCAGCATATTTATATAAAGTATATGCAGGTCTACAACAACTAAGAAAGTACAAAAACAACAGGCGATTTGTTTGTGTAAGAATAATGGATGAATGTCAAAAACAGATGAATACAACCAGACCTGGGCAACTTGCATTACTTTTGCATAAGCGCTGATTGAAAACCAAAAAAATTAGTGCAAATTTAAATTTAATGCTTGTTATTCACTATTTTTTGCACTTAAATAAAATCTGTTAAAAGTAATGGATTAATATTGCATTTGTATTACCACTAAGCACATCATGAAGTAATGCAATATTATTGCATTATCAAATATTGTGATCAGTTATTTAAAATAAAACGTGAACCTATTTTATCAGATAGCACAAATAATAAAATAAAAATACAGTGAAGTTCATTTATAACTCCTTTATAAGTAAGTACGTACGTACAAATTAAAGAAAAGAGAAACTGTCAATATAAATACAAACTACATTTCAGAACCAATTGAAAAAATTAATAAGTTCCATACTTCAAGTCCGTTGCATCTCGAGCTTATATGAAGAACCGTGCAATTAACGAAATAAAAAATTAATAAACGAAAAAGTTATTAAACTTCTAAACCCCCAGGTAACTTTTGGCCCACCCTGTATATGCAGGTCTACAACAACTAAGAAACTACAAAAACAACAGGCGATTTGTTTGTGTAAGAATAATGGATGAATGTCAAAAACAGATGAATACATCCAGACCTGGGCAACTCGCATTACTTTTGCATAAGCACTGATTGAAAAACTAAAATTTTATTGCAAATTTAAATTTGATGCTATGATGATAAAATCTCTTAAGCGGCCCATCCATTATACAATATTATTGCATATGTTGTTGTACATATTATTGTCATTTTGCCCTATACTATGCAATAAATGGCACAATATTTGTAAAGAAAATATTGCCCAATTTTCCTGTACAAATATATTGCAAGTGGGTGAGCCGCTTTAAAAGTAATGGATTAATATTGCATTAGCAGCTAATTGCATGGCGAAAAATGCACTGATTTTGTATTGTCACTAAGCACATCATGAAGTAATGCAATATTAATGCATCAAATATTGTACACAGTAATATTGAATAAAACGTTAACCTATTTTATCAGATAGCACAAATAATAAAATAAAAAATACAGTAAAGTTCATTGAGGGCTCCTTTATAAGTACGTACATACAAATTAACGAATGGAAAAATAGTCAATATAAATACAAACTAGATTTCAGAACCAATTGAAAAAAAATTAAAAAGTTTCATACTTCAAGTACGTTGCATCTCGAGCTTATATGAAAAACCGTGCAATTGCCAAAAGATCAGAACTTAGGTTTTCGTTTATTGCAAAGTTATATCTTAAAAAATGGTGATTTTATAAATGGAAAATACTACAATTTCATCAAATTTTGTCTTTCTCTCGAAAAATTATAAAAAACGCAGTGATATGATTTTTCGTCTTGGGTGACGACATGTACATAGGAAAAATTTATATATATATGTAAAAATTGCTCTAATATTATCAAAGTTAGTGCTAATGTAATAAATTTGAATTTGCATTGATTTGGTTTAGTGTATGAAAATGGTCAATGCATTTGCTTATTGAATGCAATAGTCCCAGATCTGCATACAACAAAAAGGAAATGTATGGATATACAAAACCAAAGTAAATTTATTAATTGATAAACCTTTAATATGTGAAATAAGTATAATAAAAGATACATATGTACTTCAATAATTAAAAAGAATTATTTTTAAATGTTTTGTAACACATTTTTTAAGTAAAAATTTATTTAAACATTTTCACATACGTTTTCCGTATACTAAATGTCGATTTTCATTAATTTTTGTATGGAAAAATTACTTTTAAATAAGAATTGATATTTCTATAAGTTGGTGAAATTGCCCCTTATTGATTAGAAAAATTTCAAAAAATTATCAAGTCGTATGGGATGTCAAATTTTTATGGTGTTATTTGCCACTCGTCATGACATTTTGTATTCAGACTATCGCACTTGCACGTATTATTTGTATTTTTGACAGGAATTAATACAAAGTATAATAGTCTGAACAGAGCTTTCTCACATTTAAAAAAAAACAGAATAAGTCCGCAAATTCTGCGGCAATAGTTTCATATGCTCTATAATTTTTGTTTTATTTTCTTTTGTGCTTATTTTCCTTTGTAGTATTGTTTAAAAAATATATGTAATTTATTGAATGTGTGGTAGTATTGTTGAGAGAATATTAATTTATATGAGAGAGCATAGAAAATACTCTGCCAAAATAAAATGGATTCTATCTCTCGGCTGCTTTCTGAGGCTGGTTTTGTGTCAATTTGTATGGAAAATGTATTTATCCCGTAATTGTATTTCGTCATTAATTTTTATTTAAATTTAAATTGTATTTATTTAAATTTTATTTGTATAAGGTTCTTATTAACGGCCGTGATACACTATCTTACGCAATCGTGCGGTTTTTGAGAAAATGGTACCATGGTATAATTAAGTATATTTAAATTTTCAAAAGACAATGGGCGCATTCATAAGACGTAGCTGTTGGCTCAACTGTTGGCCCTAACAGTTACTTCTCAGTAACGGTTTGATGGATGTACTGGAAAGTGAACAGCTGATGAATGTAAACAATTGAAAAGGAATAAAAGAGGAACAAAGAAAATAATTACAATTGGCTAAATTATTTAGTTGAGCTTAAAAGTATGGACATTACAAAATTTGTAATGATGTCAGCAGCCCAGGAATCTTAAATTTTTATATTAAAATTTGCTCCACGAAATAAATATTCTGTGCAAGGCACATTTACTACAGGTACACGCATTAGAGAAAATACTGTGGCAACTCTGTGCTTCTCACATAGTTTTACAAAGTAATTGTCAAAGAATTGTATGCATCAAACAAGGCATTAAAGTAATTGTCAAATGAATTCTTCATGATAAACGTGTAAACAAAAAATCAGCGGATGAGCAATATGCCTGATGCATGTACCTGTTTGATATGCCTTGATTCTGTGTTTGCGTAACACTGCAATAAAATTAGTGACCTGCGTCTATATTATTTATATTTTAACAATAAGCCGCCACTTGCTCAAAAAATATTTTAGCGCAATAGTGGATTAAATATGTAAATAAATAGACAGCATAATAAACATACATATACATATTTGATGAAAACAGTAATTTAATTTTATTTCTTTACTCTATCGCATTTGAAATGTAAAATTTAAGAAACATTTGCAGCCGCCACCTAACAAAGCGGTGTTGCATTATAGTATACACGGCATAAGTATATTCGACCAGCTGTTCAGGCTGAGCACAACATATTTTGACTAAAGGTAGCGAAAAATATTACGTGCGCCAAGATAGCGTCGACGAAATAGCGTCCAATTTGGGAATTTAAAAACCGGGAAAAAATGGGGGAAATATTGTGGGTATTTTTTAAAAAATATATCAGCAAGCTAGTGCTAATTTTAAGAATTCAAAGGGGGAAACGAAACATAAACCGTGGATGAATTTTCCCAGGAGCACTGTTCAACTGTCATACCAAAGGGTGATATATTCTTAAAGTGGACACATAGGAGAACAAAATGAGAGAACCGTGCAAAAAATCGGTGATGCCGTTTTCGAGAAAATCGGGCAAGTCCAAAATGGCCAAAAAACCGTGGATGAATTTTCCCAGGAGCACTGTTCAACTGTCATACCAAAGGGTGATATATTCTTAAAGTGATTTCTTTTTTGTCGCAAGTACTTGTAAAAAAGAACACAATATGATCACTTTTGCTTTCCAAATGATACGAAAACTTCTTTTTTTCGCGACTTATAAACTTGTGTTCTTGTACATTAGACAATACCACAATCGTCCTTTCCAATGTACACAATTCCACATTGTCAATTAATTTCATATGCACACATTAGTCTTATTTCTGACAAGTACTTGTAAAGTAGAACACAAAGCGAACACATTTGGATTCCAATTTATCCGAACACTTATTTTTTAATTGGTTTGTTAACCAACGTATTTGTATATTGGACAAGAACATCACTCCTCCTTCCAATGTACAAATTTCCACACAAACAATTCACTTTACGTAGATACAAATCACTTATTTTTGTTAAGAACTTGCAAAAAACACAAAAGGAACGAAACACTTGAAATCCAAAGGATCCGAACACTGCATTTTTATACGACTTGTTAACTTGTGCTATTGCACATTGGACAAGAACATCATTGACCCTTCTAATTTACACGATTCCACACCTACACTTCACTGCATCTGTACACATTAGCCATATAAACAACTTATTTTCGTAATTCACTTGCAAAAAGCGAACAAAATTGGATTCCAACTGATCCAAACACTTCATTTCAAGGTGACATGTTAACCAAAGAATTTGTACATTGGACCAGAACATCATTGTCCCTCCCAATATACAAAATTCCACATATAAAACTCACTTTAAAAAATTCACTTTGCACAGTTTTCATATAAATTACTTACTTAGTTGGCTCTCTCGGGAACAAATCCAGCTTCTATCCTGTAGGACAATCCATAGTGCATCTGTGGCTCCTAGAAAATAAGTATATATTATTAAAATCTATTGTAAATAACTAAAAGAAAAAATAAGTTTATACTTAAATTTCCAATTTTGCTGTGTGATGCTCCCAGTAAATCAATGTTTTTTTCACTATCACTTTTGTTTTGATCACTTTTCTCACTGTTGGTAATATGTGGACAAAACAATCTACCAAATTTTGTCCACAAATTACCAACTTTGGCTAGGATTTTGGCGCAATATCACTTTTTCTCCACTTTGCTCCAAATCCTGTCAAGAAATTTTATTTTTAGTAAACATTGAAATTACTAAACGTCAAAACTGCATACTTGGTGTGATAGAGAAAAATATAGCAGAATTCTCCAATGTTGCTATCTCTATCGCAACATTTATGCATGTCATTTTACCAACATGGTGCGATAGAGAAAGAAATAGTCATAGTTGCCATCTCTACCGCAAAATCGTAGTAAAGCGAATTCTCTTGGATTCGCCGGTGTCGCCGGTGTCGCGTCTAATTCTTAGTCTATGGCGAAACTACTCAACTATAAGGCCACTTGGTATTAATACACTTTGGTGATGACCGACACATTTATAAATTATATTTGTTCCTCTCTAACATGTATGTTAGAGTGAAGGCTGAATTAGTTTTTACTTTCTGTTCTGTTACGAATTAGCTGACTCTTTTTTGTTTATAGAAATAAAATATAAGTCGTTAGTTCTGTTCTGTTTCGGTTCAACCTGTGAAAATCAAAAAATTGTTAAGTAATTGTAAGTGACAGCATAAATTAAAAAAAAAAACATTTTAAAATAAATTGTGATTGTTCGTTTAATTTAATGTCATTTATACATTTATGTATTTCTGTTTTAAAACTTTAGATATTTACTAAAAGAAAGGTGTGTTGGAGCTGTGAAAAAGCGTGAAGAAGACTAGAGTGGTACCACCTAGGTTATTTTGGATTGTATATATAAATGTATATTACTTATTTCTTTATTTTCTTATAATAAAAAACAATTAAAATAACATAAAAATTATGTTTATTTATTTAAGTTACATTTTACCAGTTTCTATGTAAGACTAGTAATAGTTGACCAGTTTCTATGTAAACATTGACTAGTCATAGTTTACCAATGCTTATGTAATCAGTGACTGGCAAAAACGAGGCAGAGTAAGCAGTTCACATATATGTGTTTTAATTAAGTGAAATGAATAAGTAAGAGAGAGATAAAAAATTACACATACACAAATGTTTTGGTCATATTTTTAACCATTAATAAACTAACTGGGGACTGTGACCACAGTTTCGATGGTCGCTACTACATAGTCAAATGACTAGTTAATTGACTAGTAGTCTTCTTGTTGGGTTGCTTTCGCTTTGCTAAATTTAGCGCTGCCAAGTTAAAATGACCGGAAGCAGCTGATAATGCTTATGCCAGTGAATAATAGATACCATTTGATACATTTTCTACATAAAAATGGATGTAGCCGCAATAATAATAAGATAATTGCGGAAAAAATTATCTTTTGGACGGAAAACAACAGAAATATTTTCATTGACCTCTGAGAAATGCAAAAAGACTATATGACTGACGTCCATCTGGCGATAAAAGAGGTTGAGCTTACAATGTATTTGTGCGTTTTTTATATAATAATATGATTTCCAAGCACTTCTTCACTTTGTATAAGTAGTTCTATCATTTTAAAATGTTCATTTACAAAATATAAAATAACGTCCATTTTAGTGCATTGTAAAATTTCCGAGATTTTCATACAAACAAAAACAACCGTTGAAAAGTTTGTCAAATAAGTGTTATAAAAGGCGGAAAAAATACAAGCAACAAGTAAACGTATTTCTACACTAGATTAAAACTTGAATTTATCAAACTTGCAGTGGGAACGCAAAATCAGCAGTTTGTGGTTTAGCCAGTGATGGGAAATTTGATACGATCGTACTTTTTTTTATATTATTTAACATAAAAAAGTAGCGTAGTACTCCCGTAACACATTAGATACTCTCGCGCCCAACTTAGAAATGCAGTCAGAAGACGCGAGTTAATACATGATCAACCTTGTCCAAGTCACATCCAATAAACAAAATAAACAATAGCAAACAAAGGTCAGCATCATGGTCAGCATTATCAACACACATTTTGTTTATAACACATAGCAGACAGAGGTCAACACTATCAACGTACATTTTGGGAAAACCCAACATAACCAAAAACATATTTTATCTTACTTTCCGAACAAAGAAATAAGTATTTTATCTTACATATTTTTATATCAAAAAAATAAGTATTTTCATAACAAGAAAATAACAATTTCATCTTATTATAAATTGTTAAGTAACATTTGTAAACTTAGTCTTAAGAAAATTATTAATAAAGAAGCACACGTTTCGGTGTAGCTACGTAAAAAAATATTTTTTTTTATTCGTTTCTTTATATGTATAAGGAATTAACTCCCGCGAGTTATATACAAACCACCTCACCAATGATATCGGCTGGCAAAGTGTGGGAAAATGTACATTTAAGTTTTAAGTAACATTTTATTTTTGTTCCCACATTTTGCCAGACAGCAAGTTCAGCATAAAAGACTGTCGTTGCTCACCTTAAGTTAGAATTAAAAAATTATTGTAGTTTTAGTCTTAAGATTCAATTTAAATAAAAAGCACTTAAAAGTGAACAAACGGGTGTTTTAATCGACACATTATTGGCGCAGTCACAAACGGGATTAATTTCTAAAGAAATTAATAACAAAGAACCAAATAATTAAATAAAGTCTCTAACATAACTAATAATTAAATAAAAGTTTAGTAGTGAAGCAAAAACTACTTTTTAATTAAATATAACTTTAAAACATATATACATACTTATATATTTGCATATACAACAATCATAATATACAAAAAATCGCAAATAAGAAAAAATACAAAAAAAATCTTACATACATACGTGAATGGATAGAAAACAAAAATTTTACAAAAATCGCCATATAAACATGGAAGAAGAATCGCAGCAGAGAATTGTAGAACTTGAAATGGTTCTAAAACAACAGGAGCTGAAAATAAATCAACAGCAGATGCAACAAATTTACAACAACAACATCAACAACTAGAACAACAACAACAACTACAATTACAACATCAACAAGTAGAGCAACAACAGCAGATACAAATGCAACATCAACAACAGCAATCACAACATCAACAGCAGTAGGTTCAGCAGAATCAAGTTCAAGGGTTTTATCTGAAACCAGAACACATAATAGCCGAATTTAGGAGAATAAGGCCGTTAGACAAAGATCATAATCTAAGGCAGTTTATAATGTCAGTCGAATCGACATTGGCTTTGGCAGGCGCAAATGATGACCTCATTGCTTATGGGTTGAGGATAGTGAAAAACGAAAATCTGGAAGGAGATGCGGGTAAAATGGTTAGAGAGCTGACAGACGGAGCAACTTTTGGGAACAAATAAGAACCAGCTTCTAAAAGGATTGCAGCCGAGGAGAACCTATGAAGATATTTTTAATTTTGCTAGAAATGCTAAAGTGAGTAACTTAAGTGAACTTTTCGATATATTTACTAAAGATAAATATGAAATAAACGAATTATATGAATTAGATGTAAGAAGACCGTCAATATATAATCTTAATTGTGTAGACAGGGACTGGGTTGACTTGATGATTGAAAAAATAGATGGACCAATAAGGGCCCATATAGGCGAAGATGAAACTTTGAGTAGTATAATGGCAAAATATACGAAACTTAAACTTCTATATGATACTAGAGCAATAGCATTTGGTCATAGAATAGACTCAAAAAATAAAGATTTCGCAAAAATAAATAGGCAAACACATAAGAAGATTTGGCAGGATTTCATGCCGCATAATAGCGGATTTCAAAAGAAAAACAATTTGAATTATAATTTTCAAAGATCAAATACTAGCAGATTTCAAAATAAAAGCAATATCAATTATAATTTCCCCACGTGAAGTAATAATAGATTTCAAAATAAAAACAATTTCAATTATAATACTCACATATCAAGTAATAGTGGATTCCAAAATAGGAACAACATCAATAATAGGTTTTAGATGGGATCTAGTCATACTAGAAATTATCACAATACACAGCAGTCAGGTTTTTCAAACCAGAGGAAAAATGATCAGAACAGAAATTGTTATAACAGTGGACAACAACGCCGAGGGAATTATTGTGGAAAGTGAAGTAAATATTCTGATACCGCCTCAAAATCCAACTTGCCTATAATAGTAATGTCAATAGGGAAACAGAGAATTAGATACGGGTTCTACAACTAGTGTAATAAAACGAAATAAATTAATTGAAAATTACCCAGAACTGAAACTTGTTAAACCAATCAGATATCGAACCTTGAATGGCTTTAGCGAAATATGTTCTCAATTGGTTACACCTTTTCCCAAGTAATTTTGTTGTTTGGGAACACTCAGTTGGAAGATTGTTGATTTTCAAAATAATAGATACGATGCAATAATAGGTCAAAATTTTCTGGTACCCCTTAAGGCGATAATAAATAACCAACTTGAATATGTAGAAATCCTTGGTAATAATTTTTTTTTCCAAAAAACGCACTACCCTTTTAATACTAATAATATATGTTCCCTCGAACCAATTCCACGAGAATCAATATTTGATAGGCTTAATTTTAGCCACTTGAATGATGAGGAGACAGAAACAATTACGAATTTTTTGAACGATTTTAAAGACCTATTTTATATCGAAGGTGATAAACTTTCGGCAACAAACGAAATAGAACACCAAATTATTACTGAAAAGACTCTTACTGAAAAGACCCTTTTTTCAAAGATGTACTGTTACCCCCAAATCCACGAAAATGAAATCAGAAGACAGGTAGATGAAATGTTAAAAGAAAATATTATCAGAGAGAGCAACTCTGCATATAGTAGCTCTTATGGATTGTTCCCAAGAAAACTGATAATTTGGGGACGAAAAAATGGCGTATAGTTGTAGACTACAGGAAGTTAAATGAGCATACAATTGAAGACAAATATTCGATATAAAATCTAAATAGCTTACTAGATAGGTTGGGTAGCGCTCAATAGTTTTCGACTATAGACTTGGCGAAAGGTTTCCATCAAATACTTGTCAGGGAGGAGGATAGGAAGAAAACAGTATTTTCTACTCCATTTGGGCATTTCGAGTTCGTCAGAATGCCTTTTGGTCTAAGGAATGCACCATCGACCTTTCACAGATTGATGAACACTGTGCTTAGAAACCATATTAACAAAACCTGTGTCGTTTATATGGATGATATCCTTATATTTAGTACTTCGTTGACAGAACATGTTAGCAATATCAGGGACATATTTAAAACGAAAGGAAACTCAGTTTTTGGGTCATGTCTTAACGACTAACGGAATCAAACCAGACCCGAGTAAAATTTCAATTACACAAAAGCTTAAGCTTCCAACTACGGAAAAACAATTAAAATCATTTTTAGGAATGACCGATTTTTACCGAAAATTTATCCACAATTACGCTAAAATTGTTTACCTAATGGCAAGATATCTAAGAAAAAACGAAAAAATAGAAACAAATGATCCCGGCTATATTACGTTAAATAGACACGAAACCAACTATGCAATAATTGAGAAAGCCTTATATCTATGGGAAAGAATTTGATTTAGAAAGTGAGCACCAGCCCTTAAAGTGGCTCATGAGCAAATATTCTGGGAGAGATATAAGCCCAAAGTTACAAAGATATCTTATCGATTTGGGAGAATATCAATTTAAAATAGAGTATATTAAAGGAAAGTGCAATTACATTGCCAATTTACTAAGTAAAATTGATGTCGATACAAATGAAATAAATACATTGAAACCAATTCGAGAAGATTTTATACATAGTGGAGAAACAAATAATGAAACAGAATCTTTGGAAGTGCAAACGAGGCATTCACATGAAGAAGACTTCAATGATGGAATAGGGATTTTTGATACTGTCGTCAATCGCTTTAAAGTTCAAATCATTGTTGTCGGCGAAAAAGAGACTAATATTAAAAGAGTTTATGGCAACAAGCGAATTTTTATAGATAGAAATGACATCGAACAGGAAATTGTGCCCAATATTTTGAGGAGAGAAATCCCCAAAGGCAAAATCGGAGTATATTCTGAATTAAGCCACCATGAGTACTATAAAGTACAATCATGTTTGATAAGAGAATTCCCTGATAGAAATATGTACATACAAAATAGTCAAATGTTCTTACTTTGCTAAAGACATAGAGGACGTTAATGAATTGAATAAAAATATAGGTCTTTTCGATAAATACGAAAGAAACATTCAGGAATATTGGCTACTTATGAAAATATAAGGCACAAAATTTATAACCCAAATTTAAAATTAGCAATACATATGGAAATAAATAATGTGAGACAATTTTAAATTTTTTGAACTATAGTGAATTTGAATCAGAAATAATTTCTTAGTCAGGCTTAAGTTCAGTAATTTCAATTCTTGTTGAATGAAATATTTTTATTAATTAATGTGAGTTTCTAAAGAAGAGAAGAAAAATTAAATTAGACTTTATTAGCTGGGTTAGATACCGATATTTTTCTGTGCAGCCACGCACTTCATCAGCACCCAAGTCTATCTACTGGGGTAGAGATTGTTATTAACATCAGCTATTTAACGCAAATTTTCAATGAAATGGAATATGAGAAATATTGTGTATTCAATTATTGATTTACCTTTGGTAAACACATTTGTAAGTATCACTATTCATTTTCTGTTTATCCGTTTTTTCATTTTCTATTCAGGTTAGCACGAAGTTATGTCTATCTACCTAAGTATGTTTAACTATTCTTGCTTATCTTTTACGATCATCACATTAATTATTTTTACTTATTCTCTTCTTTAGAAACTCACATTAATTAATAAAAATATTTCATTCAACAAGAATTGAAATTACTGAACTTAAGCCTGACTAAGTAATACATAATTGTCACATTTGTTCATCAGGAAAGTATGCCAGAAATCCAATCAAAAAGAAGTTATAAAGAACTGAAACACCTGCATCTGTAAACGAAATAGTACATGTAGATACATATGTAAATAGCAAACAGTCGTTTATGATTTTAATTGATAAATTATCAAAACATGCTGTCTGTTTTCACATGCCAGATAGAAATAGTACAACTATAGTACAAAAACTTAGAGAATTTTTGACAATTAAAGGTAAAACGAAAAAATTCATATTTGACAACGAATTCAATTCCAAAAATTTTAAAAATGTTTTAGATGCAGAAGGAATTGACTTCCATATAACAAAACCTAATAATCATACCGGGAATTACCGGGAAAGGTTAAATAATACCATAACTGAGAAAATAAGAGCATTAAATCTTGAAGAACAATTACCAATAGAAGCACAAATAATAAAAGCTATAAATTTTTATAACAATAGCTACCGCAGTACGATAAAATCTACCCCTTTTGATGTGGTTAATAACAAAATAAATGTTGAAACAATAAAGGAAAGAATGAAGAAGTAGTATAAGGACAAATTGAATGAAAAAAGAAATCTAAATAGGGAAAATTATGAAGAGAATAGGGAGGAAGGCTATATAAAAAATTACAGGGCTTTACGACACAAAGAATAGCCGAAATATAGGAAACATCTCTTAAGAAATGTTCATGAAACCAACATTAAAAGACCTCTTAAATTTTCAGACCCTGGTAACCGCCACGGTATTCCTTCTACTAGTGGCTCGGACTGAAGGATTTTTACAAATCAGCCAGCTACCAGAGAACAACTGCTATATCGATATAAAGATGGGTGAAGTGGAAATAGTTAATGCTACTAACATAGTAGTACACATCGTAAATATTTTAGAAATTGTGGAAATTTTTAATATTTTAGAGGAAAATATTAAAACTGTAGATATAAGTAATAGGGAAATCCTTTTGCAAAAGATACAGAGTATACATGACAAAATTTTAACAATAAAACCGAAAACAACAAAAGGAAAAGTGAGGTTTAATAAATATCATCGGTTCAGCATAAAAATGGCTGTATGGAACAATGGACGATGACGATAGGATAGAAATTATGGATCATATCTCCACAGTTGAATAAAATAATAGGAACATCATTAGGACAAACAATCAAATTATTATCAATGATTCGTTTAATAAATCACTTACTAGTTTAAAAAACTCTATAGATACGGATAGAAATAGTATAAAATCTGCTTTTGAACAAATCAGAAAAAGTAATAACGAAATAATGAGACGTTACCTATACTTAGACCAGTTGTCTAAATTAAATATACTGGAAGAGAAAATAGAGAAAATACAGGATAATATCGCATCCGCCAAGAACAGTTTTATTCACCTCAGCATATTTACTAAAACAGAAATAGAAAACTTCAGCATTGATTTTTATAAGTTAAAACTCCTTAAAATCGGAGTGATGATGTTCAAGGACAATTCTTTAATAATAGCCATACAGATCAATGACAAATTCATTACTACACAATTGAGACTACCAAACACAAATTTTATGGAAATTGATGAAATTAACGAAAATATTGTTGAAATAAATAACGTTATTTTACACAATAAGGAAAATGTAATCCTTAAACATCTTCAAAAAATCAACCATTGTTCAATTAGAAATAACTGTAAATACATATTTAATAACAAAACAGAAACAATAGAGTTGGATGAAGCAACTATTTTGTTGAAAACTGCTAGAAAAATTTAAATTAAGCAAACTTGTGACAACAGAAACTTAAGCTTATCAGGAAATAAACAACTGTAGCATTACGATCGATGATAAAATTTTTGAAAACAAACAACATATAATACATGAAAAATTCTTTTTTCCACCAACATCAATTATTAATGTAACAAACCCTAATTTAGAATTTCAAAACATTACTTTACAACATGTAAAAAATATAGAAGAAATTAAGGAATTGAAAGTTCATAGTAAGGTCTCATATGGACTGAAGGTAACATTGATAATTGCTATAACTATTGCACTTATATTAATCTATTTTATAATAAAGAAGAAAAAGACGGGTATAAATAAAACCCAAGGCGTAACGATATCTCAGAGTCCTTCTGACATTGAGGATATCATAAATAAGTATAGACCGAATAATTAATAATTTTTTCTTATAAATGAACTTCAATTCAAGTTATAATGGTCAATTATATTTAATCTTAAATTTTCATAATAAAAGAAGAAATATACAAAACAAATATAAAAATATATGTATGTATAAGAAATCCAGGAGGATTTCAAACAAGGGGTGGAGGAGTTACATACAAACCACATCACCACTGATATCGGCTGACAAAGTGTGGGAAAGCGTACATATAAGTTTTAAGTTACATTTTGATTTTGTTCCCACATTTTGCCAGACATTAACGTCAGCATAAAAGACTGTCGTTGCTCACCTTAAGTTAAAATTAAGAAATTATTGTAGTTTTAGTCTTAAGATTCAATTTAAATAAAAAGCACTTAAAAGTGCACAAGCAGGTGTTTTAATCGACACATTATTCTCGTGCATACATTTTTGCCAAGAATTAAATTTATTTTTCGACAAATGGCACGAAACCTTATTAGTAAAGATATTTTAGAAAAGTGTAACCCTTCACAATTAAATGTAAACGAAAACCATATTTCACTCAATGATATACATATTCTGTGGCACAGAACTGAT
The DNA here is from genome assembly GCA_936439885.1 of Nowickia ferox. Taxonomy (NCBI): domain Eukaryota; kingdom Metazoa; phylum Arthropoda; class Insecta; order Diptera; family Tachinidae; genus Nowickia; species Nowickia ferox. The sequence goes on from OW387026.1 coordinate 61,772,923, forward strand.
CTGTATATGTGACAGCGCATAAAGGGACCTAAGGGTAAAAAAATGAATTTTCACATTTTTTTTTTTTATGTGGACAACATCTGAGCATTGAATGAGACTGATCCCATGCCCCAAGAGTGTTCCCTCCCAGAGATATGCGCGTTTTATGATGTGATGGTACACCAAAGACACACGTATTTAAATCTTTAAAATGGTTCTCCTGAACAAAACCTGTTTTTACCCTTAGGTCCCTTTCTATTTTGCGCGTCGCATATAATCACAAAACATGTTGAAACAACTATTTTAAATCAGTTTAATGAAATGAAATGAAATTTTTCCCACAGTTGTATTTTTTGTACAAACGAACACAGAAATGTAAAACATGTAACATACATGCAACATATTTGTCAGAAAAGAAATCGCTATTAGTTTAGTTTAGTAAGTTTCCCCCTGAAAATGTTTTATCTGGTAAAACCAGCAGCATTATACCACTTCTAGAGTGCCTCGGTAGGCTTCGATTCCCACCATAGAATCTGGTCTGGTTCACTACAACGAGTGAAGGTCTTTTTTACTATTCTCGTTTAAATTAAGTTTTGATATAATTTAAAATTGTATTTGTAACATTTAATAAATAAATAAAAAATACACCACATTTAGTTAAAATGTTTCCAGCGAAAAGTAAAATTTGTAAAATATTAATAACCAATATAGAACATTGACTGCTATGGAAGGACTGAAACCATTAAGGGCCTTTACATGGTAATACAAAATATTACGATTTTGTAGAATCAAAATATTATGAAATTCTCTGTGTTAAAAAAAGAGAATAAAAATCTGTTGTAGGTATTTTTCATGTTTACACTGATACTATATTCTATTCTATTCTATTCTATTCTATTCTATTCTATTCTATTCTATTCTATTCTATTCTATTCTATTCTATTCTATTCTATTCTATTCTATTCTATTCTATTCTATTCTCTTCTATTCTATTCTATTCTATTCTATTCTATTCTATTCCATAGACATTATTTCCATGTATGTACATATTATATTGCATGCTAGCAGTTATTTCGTAAATTGTTTTGTGTAATTGTCGGTCGCACCGCACATGCGCTAAATAAATTGCCCTTGACAAAATAAACATATTCAGAAATATAAAAGGGAATTTTCTTGTATTCCACCCTTTCCACAATATTTACGGTACGATAACCATTCCGGGCAAATTCAGTAATTTCAAATGACCCTATTTCGTTAACTTTGTGGCCGCCTATCGATAGAAACTTACAAGACTCGCTTGCAATTATCCAACCCTCGGCGACTGCATTTCAACTCTCGTGATGCTGAAGCTGAGTAGCATTATTTTGCATAAACATAAAGGACGATTCCCTGGAGCATAATTACCAGCGAGTAAGAGAGGTATGCTAATTGGCAACAACAAAGGCTCTGAGCAATAAGTTCAACTGTGTGTGGATAAGCTCACACACGGAAGAAAACCTCATGCCTTAACAATTCGCTATTTACCAATTCACAACGAAGCAGTTGACCAATTCCGAAGCAGCGGAAGTAGAGTAACGTGTATGGCCAATACCCAAGTTACCCTTCAATGTCTTTATGGAATCGTCATTGAATAGGCTGCCTATTATCACAAAGTACACAGAGGTGTCACGAGACCATAATGAGACGGAAAATAATTGTGAACTCTTGACGCCTCGCTCACACCGAACCTGTGTCTTCTTTAATGATTCTTTCGTAGTGGCATTAATTTAACGTTTTTCATTTTATGCTTTGTGCCATTCGTTATGAGATTTTTGTAACTAAATGGTAAAAATTAATATTTGTGAACGAAAATGCTTAAAACGAAGTCTCTAATCACTTGAAAACAAATTTTAATCACTTTTTTAATACTAATAATCTTTTTCGCATTGTTTTCTTTAATTAAACACCTCCAGTTCCTCCATTTAATTTTGTACAAATGTTCATGCGCTCAAATGTATTTTCATTTTATGCTTTGTGGTCTCATTCGTTGTCGGCTTTTTGTAAGTGGAAGTTAAAAATTAATATTTTTGAAGGAAAATGTTTAAAATTGAGTTTGTAAGCATTTGGAAACTAAATTTAATCACTTTTATAATACTAATAATGCTTTACATATTGTTTTTTTTTTGTTCAACACTGCAAGATCTTTCATTTAATTTTGTAAAAATGTTCAATTGTTCTTTTCACAAATTACACATTTTCTCTTGTTTGTTATGATTATATCGTTAACAACTTAATAACAAATATACAAAAGTTGTCCTTTTCTCGCCGAACCTGTGTCAGAGCTGATGTTAGCTTTTTGCATCACTCACTTTCTTCACCTCTGTGTACTTTGTGCTATTATGCCCTTGCTTTTGTGCACATTGAAATTTTTTGTCCACTTTTCTTCACTGGTAAATACGCCAGTCGATTCCTGAACGCTGTAATAACTCACCTTCTGCAATCTTTTCGTATAGCAAACCAAATTGTATTATTATTTGTCAATCAGTTATATTTTATTATTTTATCAACTCCCTCACTCGTTCGTGTTGACAGGAAAATTAAACCTAACAAGAATGTATATTATTTTTTATAAATTATTTATGTTTGTGAAGTATTATCCGATACCAGTCTCCACATCCCTCCTATATTTTTGAGTTTCAGACGTAATTCAGGTTAAGTATTTGCTTTTGATATGTCCGAAGCTTCCAAAGATCCGTGGGGTGAATCTTTGTTTCCGCTCATTAAATTAGTAACTGTATTTCTGTATTCCTTCGAAATGTCTACCACCTTCACTCACTACTACTACATTGTCATCTCTTTCCAATACCTTATATTCTACTGCATCAAACGTAGGAGTCAGCTTTTTTGAAAAAATCACGTTGCGTAATAAAACGCTATCTCCAACTGCAATATCAGATTCCTTTGCTCCTCTCCTTTTGTCCGCCATAGCTTTTCCTTTTTGTTTATTAATCGTGCCTAAGTCCCTAGCCCCCGAATCTATTATGTCAGCAGTTATATCTTGAATTCCGGGTATCTTATCGCGAATTACACGATTGAAAATTAATTCTGTTGGTGGGGAACCAGTTGTCCCGTGAGGTGTTACGTTGTACATCATTAAAAATTTTTTTATTACAGTTTCGTAATTTTGCTTATTTGCATGTGCAATTTTTAGACGTTTTACTAAAGATCGATTCATATTTTCTACCTCTCCATTAGCCTGTGGCTCGTAGGGTGGTGTTGTGATCAATTTTATGTTATTGGTTTTGCAAAAATTTTTAAACTCGATACTCACATATTGTCTGCCATTATCTGCCCTTAACGATTTTGTTAATTCTAAATGACTAAAAATTTTGTGTAACGAGCTTATAATTTTCTTCAAAAACTTTATTTCCTGCTACCGAGAATAGTAATCAATAATAACGAATATATAATCATTGTTTGGCAATGGACCAAGCAAATCTGTTGCCGCACATTGCCAAGGACCATTTGTGAATAAATGTCTTTTCATGGGAGCTGGATTATTTGGTTGTGAGACCAACAAACAATCCCAAAATTTTTTTCCAAATGTCTCCACTTCTTTGTCTACTAAGGGCCACCAAACATTTGCTCTTACTCTCCTTTTCATTACTGTTTCCCCGGGTGTCCTGCATCAGCAAGTTCCAACAATTTTCAATTGCTGTTAGTTCATGGCGAAATGGGTAAAACTGTTCACGGTATTTGACGGCCAGGAGTCGTTTTTATCTACAATTTCACATATACTACAAGATGAAGGGACGGAATGTGTCATAATATGTAAAACGCTGTGTTCTCCAGTTTCATCATACGTATTTGTCTTATTAAGTTTGCAAAGTCGAAATATTGAGTCAGCAATGTTCTCCTTCCTAGATCGATAAATAACTTTAAATTTGAAAGATTGTAGTCTCAATAGCCATCTTTCTATTCTCGCATGTGGTTTTGAAGTTGGCTTAAATATAGCTTCAAGGGGCTTATGATCAGTAATCAACTCAAACTCCAATCCAACTAGGTAGTAATAAAATCTCTTTACAGCCCAAACAAGTGCCAAACTTTCTTAATTAGTTTTTTTTTGTGGCAATTGTTACAATTTAAGTTTAAAATTTGTTAACGCACTAGTAATCCCAAATTATTATTTTACTTATTAAGTAAAATATTTTTTAATAAAAATACATTGAAAGTGCCAAACTTTCTTTTTCAGTCTGCAAATACCGTTTATCAACATCTGATAAGCTTTTACTGGCAAAAGATATTTCTGGACTTCCGCTAGAGTCAAATTGTACCAATACCGCTCCCAAAGCTACAGGCCTGGCATGGATGGAAATATGCCAAATTTGTTACATTGGCTAATAAACTTTTAAGTTTGTGAAATGACTTTTGTTGGTCTTGACCCCAAATAAATTTAGAGTTTAATTTTAACAAACTCCTTAAAGGCTCTGTGATATCTGCCATATCCGGAATAAATTTGCCTATATAAGTTACTAAGCCCAAGACATTATTTCGAACGAATTCCTGCAATGTATCAACATTGTATTGCAGCTCTCGATTTGAAAAATGATTTTCCCTGTTTTCCTGCTTTTCTCTTGAAATTTTCCTTAAATTTTCTTTGCTATGCATTACCATTAATTTACAATTTGTAATATGTGTCTTTCTAAATTTCTATAGCAACCCAAATGAGTGCAGCGAACATAAAAATCATTGTGGCGCTTAAAAGTAGGCCTTAGCTTTATGGTGTTTTTATCATCTACTTAAAATGAAACAAAATGAAACGTACTTATTTTCGTGAAGTATACTCACACACCACGTACTTGCGCCGTTGTAGTACATGCTATGTATCAGAGATGGTGGAGTATGTGAAAAATGATTTTCCCTGTTTTCCTGCTTTTCTATTGAAATTTTCCCTGAATTTTCTTTGCTATAAACCTCACGGAGCCCGATACCTTTCCAACGAATGCAAACCCGTGGAAATCGGTTTGTGCGTTATGGAGTTATAGCGTCAGGAAAGAAAACCCGACGTATTTTTATATATTATATAAGAGAGGAATTCGCTGAGTAAATTCGTTGTTGTTGTGCTTCACACGACGAATTTACGCAGCGCATTCTTATCGACGAATTCGTCGACGTGGACGAAATTTTTTGTTCGTCCCAGTTGTGTTCCTACCATAAAGCATTATTTTTCTGTCTGATATATTTCATTAAAGATGTTGATCAGTGTTGCCAGAAAATTATGATGACAGAATGCTAAATCGGTATAAAAATTCTGATAAAATATTCTACAGAAGAAAAGTATAATGCCAGATTTAAATGTAGAAAAAATTATAGAAATAGCTTTGAATTTTATGTTTATACAAACTTATTAGTACTTACAGGTATTTTTATAGCTTATACATATATAAAATAGTTGAAAATTGGTGTTTTTGGAAATGTTACAATTACGTTTAATTTTTTTTTAACGAACTAATAATCCCAAATTATTAATCTGTTTATTCAGTAAAATATTTTTTATTAAAAATACATTGAAATTGATTATTGAAGGGTTTAGCTGGATCCTATGCGCATTTCACTGTTGCTAGTGCAGATCATCAGGGACATATATGAGAAAAATTCTGTATACAGAAGAATTTTTTTATAAGATTAATAATTTTTATTTTCAACAAATTCTGCCAGAAAGCATTTAGCAGATTTTTTTAAAAGTTGAATGCCTTTTAAAGGTCATGACTCACTCATACAAAATCGTGCGATCTACGAAAAAGTACAACCCTGGTGTGATGAATTGTTATTGTCTTTTGAAAATTTTCTAAAACTCCATCATACCAGGGTTGTATTTTTTCGTAGATCGCACGACATTGTATGATAGTGTATCACGGCCTTAACTAATATAAATGCTAAAATGGCAACAATGATGTTGATACTATTGCTGAAATAGAGAATAGTTTAAAACAATTAAACATTAAACTTCACTTGTTTGGATCTTCACTACTTTTTCACGTTAGTGCTTTTTACGCTTTTAAGATCTCAAAATTACGCTTTTTAGTTTTTTTTAATTTTGATGCGCCTTTAGAGCCAAAAAAGTTGGCATCACTAGTGCTTTCAATGAGTTTGCTAGGATATAACTTCTGAAATTAAGTAATTCAGACAATAACTGTCCTTAATTCTGAAAAGTACTTCTATTATCTATCGAAACATAAATGCCGCAATGCCTTACATTAATAGTTACTATTTTACGGCCCTTTTCACAATGTCCGATTAAAAATTATTTAGAACTTTAACTCCCAGTTGGCCAAAAATGTTATTCACAATGTATGATTAGTACTTACCTGACACCATTAAACAGAAAAGTGGCTGCTAAATATAACCGAATGAAATTTGCCGGTTAAGACACTAATCGCAACTCAAAATAAATAAAATGGATAGAATTACGCACCAGCATTCATAGTATGGAAATTTTTTTAATTTTATGACTTCATATGCATGACAGAAAAAGAAATTTACACATGTATGTTTGTAATTGCTGAAACCACTTTTCTTTCTTTTTCTAATGTTTATGAGCCCTGATGTAATCATATGCACATTCATACGTAATTATGTATGTGTATATGTTTTACTTTTTAACTTTTTTTGACAGACTGCTCTATACTTTTTGTTTTGTAAAAAACTTGTTTGTAAACAAACTGATGGTATGCCATACTTTCTACCAAATTCATCTGGTATGTAAGTAACCAAAAGATGGCGAAAAGTAAAATATTAACCGTCGGTTAATAGGTGCCTGTTAACCAAACCGTCAGTTAGCTAATTTTATGTTAAAAACAATATAATCGGACCGTGGCCGTTATAGTCATAAAACTATTTTGGGATAGTATCAAAATCCCGAATTTAAAAAAAAAATTAATTTAAATTTTTTGTTTTTATTTATTTATTTTTTATTTAGATTTTTCAATTGATGTCTAAAAGGAAATATTAATTGCAATACACAGAAAAATTTCCATTTAAAATCTACGTGTACATGCATTCAAAAAACACACACACGCACAAAACATATCGCTAATAAATCAGTCAATGATTATATGTATTTTATTTTTAAATCATGTTTAAACAGAAAATTTTGTTTTTCACCCCAAAATTAAATGAATCTTAAATAGCCAACATTGTGCATTTAAGTGTTGTTTAAGTTTTACAAACATACCATATGTTTTGTGCATGTGTGTGTTTGTTCATGAACATCATGTGGTCGTATTAAAAAGGATTTTTGCAAATATACAACAAATGTAGCACATATTTTCATATCATGAAATATATAAATAGAAAAATGCATTCCGATGTTCTTTTTGTATCATAAAATGTGTTTTTTGCTATTTCACTTTTCTGCAAATTGATAAATCAAATTTCTTATTTATATTGAACAGCTGTTCTTTGGAAAGCTTTCCATAATATTTGGAAATCTTGTAGTGCTACCATACTTTCAACGTAATTTGATAATAACTTTAATTCGCCACTGAAAAAATTAAAGTGTGTTTCAACACATTTTAAGTTTTTATGAAAATTAACTCAAACTATATTTAAACATTCACTAAATTATTAGCTATTAGTTAAAAAAAAATACAAAATACTTTGATTTGTCTCCAGGATTCGAACCTACGATCCTCCATCTATAAGACTAGTACACTGCCTACCAGCCACCAGCAGTTTGTCAGCTGTTTACAAACATGAAAAAACCAATAACAATACAAAAACAACTCACACAACTGAGCACAAAAGTGTATTGCAGCTATGAACAAAGCAAATAAACACCAAAACTTTTAAAAATCATATTATTCCTTGCAAATTTATATAAAAATTTTGGCATGACGATTTCACATTGAAATTTTTCTGTCTGAATGGCTTTAAATACTCTGCTTTATCCATATATTCTTTGTTTTTAAGCACAGACTTTAAGTTTTTTTATTGTGGGAACTGTGCTACCTGATTTTACTTATTTGGTTGCTGTTTTCTAAGTTTTTCATATTTCAAGTATGTCCGTGCATGTGTATGTGAACTAAGAGTGAACAATTTATTTATTGATTTTAATATCCCGAATAATTGTAAAGTTTTGGTTTTTAGAATCGCGCGATTTTTTAAAACAAAGCTGTGCAATTATTCGGGATATTAAAATTCGGGATTTTGAAATTCGGAATCTTGCAATTCGGGATTTTAAGTTTCCCAACTATTTTTGGTAAATTTTCATGATATACAATTTTTTATTGGGCTATAACTTCTGAAATAAAATGTTTCTTAAAGGTATTTTTAACCTCTATCTAATGGTATATGCCTTAATAGAGTACAAGAAAACATTTTCTTTTAATATTCAAGAAAAAAATTTGTGAACCCAATTTTCAAAAGCATTTTTCTCCCCTAGAAACTAAAATAAAAATATGACAGCTACTAAATCTGATTCTGCTCCCACAGTAGCATTAAAATTAATAACTTTTATTGAAATATATTTCAATTTACTTGTTTTTATTGTATTACAAAATATCTATATTTTTACAAAATGTGCTTACATATTTCATTAGGAAGTATACCGCAAGGTCCACATACATAATTACTGTTTAATTCATAAAAATTCTTATTTCAGCTTCTATCTGCACTAGTGTTGAGCGAAAATGTGATTTTTTAATAATGTTGCTCCTTGTGAACGTGATTTCTAAATCGCTGTTCTTTTAAACTGTGATTGTGTTCACAGTTTAGCAGTATTTTGTTTGTAGCAGTTCTGTTATTTTGACAAAATTAAACAGTGACTGTGATCACGGTTTAACACATTTCAGCTCTTCTGTAGGGCTGTGTCGTTCATGAACGAACGAGTAAAATTGAACGAATCACTCAAATGAACGAAGTGAGCCGGTCATTTTACTGAGCGGTTTTGGTTCAGTAGTACTGACACATAAAAATAAATTGAACGAAATGAACGACCGATGACCGAGCGCAATTGGCTCTTTTTTTTTTGATTTGTTTTGCTTTTTCATCGTTCATGTGGGATTTTTTTGTCATTTTCTCGTTTTCATTTGCCTTCTCACATACGCAATTAAGTTATTTTCGCTCCCGCTTTTTGACTTTTATTCATTGGCCATATATTTATTTCCCAGCAGAGACTTAATTGTGGCAAAATAAAAACACATCTTGAACACTTCTTAATGCTATTAAATATTAAATTTTCCAAATTCCTTATTTTATGTCACACAAAAAAATACTTTAATATTGCAAAAAAAATTTACTTTCTGATTTTTTCATTGTGTTATTTTGTTTGTTTTGATAATTTTGCCAAAAAATAACAAAAACATTGAATTTGTCTCTTTTTATTGACCGAATCAACTGTTTGTTTTTTCATTTCGTTCTTTTTCTTGAAAAGAGCGGATGAACGAAATGAACGAACTCGTTCTTTTTTACAAAATGAACGAAAATGAGCGGTCACTTAAATGAACGATTTGGCACAGCACTACTCTTCTGCTTTAAAAGTATGTATTAGTATTTTGATAAAGAAGAGCGACAAGAACAAACAATTAGCATCAACAACAACCAAATATTGATAATTGTCGTATGAGAGTCAGAGAGACAGTTAAATTGCAAATACAAAAATGTGAGAGCTATACATAGTTGCCAGAAAAGACGAATTGACACGATTAGACGGTTTTTTCTCGACAAACGGTGAACGTATACAAATAAATTCATGTGGTAGATTTATTTACTGTAAAGCAAGCATGCAAGAACATTCATACTTGATAAATTCAGTCACAGTTGTGATTAGTGATTTTTTAATCGCTGTGAAAAAGTAAAGGTAGAGGTCCATAGCTCGCTTTTTGCGCGTTATGCTTTAGACGCGTTTCACCCTCTTGTTTCGTTCTATACTTTGTTCGCGTTGAGTTACATGCACTGCTTTTCATGCGCCATTTTATTTTTGTTTTGATCAGCTGTTTGCGTTTGTTTATAAATACTTATAAAGAAAAAATGGAGAGTGAAATCGAGTTTTTAAAAGAATTTGTGGAGTTAGTCGAGTTTGTATATATAATTTTATGTGCAAAAAATGACTATGAACAATTTCAAAAAAAGAAAAGGTTTTGGGTACGGCCGTTGTATTTAGAACGGAATTTAAGTGGGTTTTTTGAAACCACATTTAAAAAAATTAAAACTTCTGACGCTGAGCAATTTCGAACCGCGACAAGAATGTCTTCAGATGTCTGCTCTGCTCTCTTTATTTTATTTCTATATAGCAGCAAACTTTTGTTATATAAAAGCTCGTGCTTTTTTACAGCATTAATTAAATTTTCTTCCATTTTATTGTTTAAAAATATGTAATGAACACAAAGTAAATAATACAGATTTAGCGGAGATGACAATCAGTACGTAAAAGTAATCGATAACTAATATGCAAAATTTGTTACTGAGAAAAGTGTGGTGAAAAGTTAATTAAAATACATCGCATTAATGAAAATATTCACATATTTTATTAAACAAATTTTTTTTTACTAAGAAATTTTTTTTATTGAAAAAAAAAGAAAAAAATTATCCACGGCAAAATAATATTTATCGATAACGTAAGAAATAAAGTATTATTTAACATCTTTAGCATTCAAGAACAGCTGACTTTCTTTCATGGTGCTTGTAACGCGTACAAAAGTAGAAAGTAGACCTATTTTGTGCTTTGAACGCGCCTACGCGTTCTGCGCTTTTTGCAATGTAACTTGTCACATACTATTACATTGATTCTACTTTTTTGACAGATGCATAGAAAGCGTAACGCGCAAAAAGCGAGCTATGGACCTCTACCTTAACAGGTTTCGAAAAATAGCTCATCACTAATCTGCACACTAGTTATGAAACAGATTTTGTGAATTAACTATTGAACGGTTTGATACTTTTGTATTTTTATGTTTGTAACATCATGTTATTTTCGCTCTAATTTAATGTTTAGTGATGCATGTAACCAACAATCGATTATCTAGGTAGTCTGCTAGAGTTGAAAAAAAAGTAAATCATTACTCATATTGTTATTAAAATATAACTTAAAATGAAGTATTTTCCTTTTTCATTAATAAATAAAACTAAAAAAAATTTATATGCTGTAAAAGATTGTATTTAAACTTCGTTATGCTCTTTTTTACACGTACATTCGTACAAGCATGCATTTTACTCTTTTTTATATTATATATGTATGGGTTTGCCTGACTTTGATTTAAACCAGTGATCTGCAAAATAAAAAATTTTTGTATTGGTGAGAAAAATGAGAGTAAAATAAGGTTATACTTGAAGAAAATTTTTGTAATTTCAAATACATGCAGTGGTTATTTATTGTTTGAATATTTTCTGTAAAAAAAGCAATTTAATAAAAACTTAATTAAGTAAAAAGTAAAAAATCTAATAATACATTCAACGATGTAGTGTATAAATTTCAAATAAAATTTATTCACAGCGCTGTGAAAACTATTAAAATGTCTTCTTAAATTATCCTCCCTATTATTTTTAAATGTTTCATAACATAAAATGCATTGCATATTGCCAAAACCATTTTTTATCACGAAATATTTCTTGGCTTCCATAATTATTATTTTTTTTTTGTTTGCTGTACAAATTTATTAAATTTGAACTTTAATTTCGTTTGGTGTGCTCAAAAACTTAACTAAAAACCCGGAAAAAATTTGCACATGCACAACTCCATTCGTCGCTTGCTCACATAAATTATACCAGAGATGTCACGAGACGGAAGATAATTGTGTTTTCGGAGGTCTCGCTCACACAGTCTTTAAATCCTCTTTACTTTTTCTTTCGCGTGGTATTATTTTAACGTAATTCCATTTTATACTTTGAGGTCTAATTCGCTGCTTAATTTTTGTAAATAAATGGTAAAAATTAATATTTGAGAATGAAAATGTTTAAAACGAAGTCTCTAATTATTTGAAAACAAATTTTAATCACTTTTTTAATACTAATAATCTTTTTAGCATTGTTTTCTTTAATTCAACACCTCAAATTCCTCCATTTAATTTTGTACAAATGTTCATGTGCTCAAATGTATTTCCATTTTATGCTTTGTGGTCTCATTCGCTGTCGGGTTTTGTAAGTTGAAGTTAAAAATTAATATTTTTATAGGAAAATGTTTAAAATTGAGTTTGTAAGCATTTGCGAATGAATAAACGACAGTTGCGGCCTTAGATGTTTCTCGTACTTCGGTCCTGACTTCAGTTAGCATTTGTGCTTTCAATTCGCCAAGTTTCTCGCTGTTAGCGTTAATTTGAGGTAGAAGTCTCTTATTGTCAGCTTTAGATGTTTCCTGCAAATCAGCCTTCATTTTCTCTTTAAATTCATTAAATTTCTCGCTATTAGTTCTAAAAGACTCCTGAAATCTCGCCTCCATTTGGCCTAGAAGTTTCTCGTTGTTTGCCTTCGACGTTTCTTGAAGCATTATTTCCATTTTTTTCATCATTGCGGCTAGCATCGCGCTGAAGCCGGTACTGTTTGTGGCTGCAAGAGCATATACCTCAGTTTCTTCTTTCTCATCGAACTCATAATTTTCTATGTCGATATTGCTTCGCTGGAACTCTTGCAGCAATCTTTTCTGTAGTTCGACCTTGTTACCAGTTGTTGGCAAATCCAGATTGTTCAACTCTTTCTTGAGTTGCTCCACCTTAAGCTCTTGAAATTTAATTTTTCCTCAAAAACCAATTATTACGTTTAACCTTTTCAAACGTATGTGGTTTTATTCACATTTAACCTTTTCAAACGTGTGAGGTTCTATCTTTCGTATCCCTCTTACTGTACTTTTAACCTTTTTAAACTTTTTTTTTCATGCGTATAATTATTTATTGTATCTTCAAAAAATGAACTAACAATAAGTTTTCAAATCTTAAATCTAGATATAATAATTAGGCCCAACCAGTGTCAGGCATAAACTTAGTGATAGTAATCAATAATACATAAATATCGTATTAAGTACAAAAATATTTTCAAGCTGTTTCATCTGCAGTTTCGAGTATTAGAGCCATAGTGTCCCTCTTTTTTAAGCGGATGTGTCCAGTAAAATTCAAGATGTTACGAGCAAGTGGATTAGGATGAGACTCGAGTTTTGTTAAGTATTTGCCTGCGTATTTTTTAATTTCTTCAGTCACTAGTGGCATATTTAAATCACGATGTAAATTTGAATTTTTGATGTACCATGGAGCCGATGTTATTAGTCTTAAAATCTTGTTTTGCCTTCGTTGGATTCTCTCTACATTGGAAGCTGAAGCAGTGCCCCATCGCTGTATTCCGTAGCACCATATGGGTTTCAAAAGCGACTTGTATATTAAAAGTTTACAATCTAGACTGAGTGTTGAATTTCTACCAATCAGCCAATGTATCTGAGTTAATTTAAGTTTCATTTGTGTTAGCTTAGAGTCAATATAGTGTTTCCATGTAAGCTGTCGATCAAGGTGTATACCAAGGTATTTTACATGTGAATGTTGAGGAGCAACTTGATTGTTGATTCGAATTGGGGAACAAGTATCTCTTCGCAGGGTAAATGTCAGCTGAACACACTTTTGTTCGTTAACTTTAATTCTCCATAAGTTTAACCATAGTTCCAGCTGTGTAATATGTTCTTGTAGATATCGGGAAGCCTCGTGAGGGGTTTCGTGCATACTAAGGCAGGCTGTATCATCGCCAAATGTAGATGTATGGATATTGCTGCTCAAAGGCATATCACAAGTATAAATCAAATACAAAACTGGCCCCAATATGATCCCCTTTGACACACCGGATGATATAGATTCGGGCACACTCATGAAGTCTCCTTCAACAACCGTAAACTTCCGGGTAGTAATATAACTTTCCAATAGCTTCAGAAAATTTATTGGTAGATATGATTTCAATTTTAAAATAAGGCCTTCATGCCACACTTTATCAAATGCCTGAGAAACATCAATGAAGAGGGCATAACAATATTTCTTTTCTTCAAATGTTCTTCTTATAAATTGAACCAATCTATTCGTTTGTTCAATGGTGCTATTCTGACTCCTAAAACCAAGCTCATGGTCTGGTATGCACCCACTACCAATTAGAATTGGGGACAATTTTATCATAAGCAGTTTTTCGAAAAGTTTAGACATTGTTGATAGTAGACTTATTGGTATGTGTGATTAGCCTTGATAAAGTCTTTGCCCGGCTTTGGAATCATTTTGACATTGGCAAGCTTCCAGAGGTGTGGATAATACTCTAGTCTTAATATGGCATTTTTAAACGTATCGCTTGTTTTTGCAAATCCCACTTCTGACACCAATTGTTACTTTTTGTTCTTTAATAATGCTTTTCCGTGGACTCCAAGATTTGCAAATGAATAAGAGACCCCTTTGTAGTAATTAAAGTTAAGAATGATACACATTTTATTTACAAATACACCTAACCCCAGTTTTTGACTTGCTAATCAAATTGTAATTATTTTTAAGTTCTAATTAAATATGAAATTGTGTTTTTTAGTGCATAATTAAATAATAATAATAATATTATATATATATATATATATATTATATATATATAATATTATTATAATAACTCTTAACTTTTTTTTTGAAAACAGGGCGCAAAAAATCGAGTGTAGCTTCGGCTGTGTGGCACGTAGCGCCGTCCTGTTGAAACCAAATGTTGCCAATATCCTCCTCTTAAATTTTTGTGAACTAGAATTCGTTCAACATGGCCCGATAACGATCGCCATTGACTGTAACGGCCACTCCTTGCTCATTGGCTCAATTATGCCGCTGGACCAAAATCCGCACCAAACAGTGACTCGATTTGGGTGCGTCGGCTTTTCAATGTATGCGTGCGGGTTTTCTGTGCCCCAAATGCGACAATTTTGCTTGTTTACATACCCGCCAAGATGAAAATGAGCTTCATCTGAAAAGATGATTTTTTTTGGCAAAATCGACATCGGTAATGTCGCAATATTTCCCAGCGTTGTTCAAGCGCATACACAACCATATTCGTTCAGCGGAAGGATAAAACTAATTATCTGTCAAATCAGACATGAGCTAAGTGTTACCATTCACGAAATAAGCACTAGTTGAAAAAACACGTTAGATGGCGGACCCTTTATATAATAATAAATAATAAAAGTAAAACAATTAAAAATGAGTTCTGACTTAGAAGATATGAGTGACGAAGAAATGTATGAAATATTACAATCTGCAACTGTACGTAAGCCACGTACAATCCGTACACGTCCAAATCATTTCTACATTTTTCTAGACGATGAGTTCTACAGAAGATTTCGTATGTTGAAGACATCGGCATATAATATTCTGGAGCTAATAGGAATTCACATAAAGAACCCAACAACTTGGTAAGTGTAACAACTACATACACACATATTTACAAAAATGAGAAAATTATATAGGGCACTAATAAAGCAATATATTTCAGGAACCATTCCATTAGCGAGGAGCATATGCTTCTCATAACTTTAAGGGTTTATGCAACCGGGAGGAATGCTGAAAACAATGGGCGATGTGTACAGTGTTTCAACCACATCTGTATCTAATATTGTTGCTAATGTTACACATCATATAGCCAAATTGCGAAATCAGTTCATTTTGTTTCCACAAACTACTGAAGAACTTTTAAAAAACAAACAAAATTTTTATGATATCGCGAAATTTCCCCACGTTGTTGCAGCACTTGATTGTACCCATGTTAGGATAATATCTCCAGGTAAATAGTAAACTGAGTAAATGATTTTACTATCCTTTGGTAGTAGAATGGAACCTCTACTGTCCGATCCGTGCATTGTTCGAAAATAATTCATTTGTTTAAATTTTTATCTGGTAGCGGAGAGGAAGCTGAACTATATAGAAATAGAAAAGGTTTTTTTTTCTATGAATGTTCAAACAATGTGTGATTCAAACCTAAAGATACTAGATATCGTTGCTAGATGGCCAGGATCCGCCCACGACTCAAACATTTTGATAAATTCTAAAATATATTCAAAATTTTGCAACGATGAGTTTGGGGATAGTCTCATTGTAGCTGACAGTGGTTATCCTAATAAAAATTTTATAGTTACTCCATTGCTGAATGTGCAAAGTGCAGAAGAAAACCTTTATAACGAATCTCAAATACGAACACGGAACTGTATTGAAAGAAGTTACGGAGTTTGGAATAGAAGATTTCCTATTTTATCTTTAGGTATTCGTCTTCATTTGAGAAAAGTAGAAGCTATTATTGTAGCTACTGCTGTTTTGCACAATATATGCTGCATTAATAAAGAAGAAGAGCTGCCAAATTTACCTGACCATATGGAAAAAGCTATTAATTTTGTGAATAATGTACCAACCAATGTAATAATTAGAATCTCTAATACAAACAATACTACAAGGCGCAATTTAATAAATAACTACTTCAAAAATTTGTTATAATTCAAAATGTATTTTAATTTTTTATGAAATAATTAAATAAAAATTTGTTACAATTCATAATGTTTTTCTTTTGCAAAATAATAAAATAAAAATTTGTACTTTAAAATATATAGTTCTTTGGACGTTGATAAAAATCACAGCAGTTTTATAGGAAGTAAAAAAAACTAATAGTGTGGGCGCTGAAGGGAAGATAAAATCCTGCAAAAATATGGAGCGAGAGCTCAACAGTGAATTTACCCACACTTTTCGCACCCACAGGGTTCTTAAGACGAAATACAACAATATAAAGGCTACAGCAAAACAAAATTTTGCGTCTGATAAAAGGCAAATATATGCTACTGATGGTGGGCCTCTGCAAAACAACAACTCAATCGTTTCCAGATTTAAATTTTTCTTTTTTTAGATTTAGAATCTCTATCTCCAGCCGTAGTTTCTGCATTTCCAAACTATGCCTCTCGTTTAGGAATTGGATTTCTAAGTTCTGTCGCTCTAGTTTGGCATCATCCAGTTTTGCCCAAGTTTTTGGAGTGTACTTTACCCACGATGCCTCTGCTATAAAAAAATTATGCATTAGGTACGCAAATTAAAAGTTTAGAAATTTAAAAATAGTTTTATTTACTATTTAAAAATAGTTTCCTCTTTTAGCACCTGTTGGGTAACTACATCATCCTCTTGCAATAATATGTCTTCATCGATAAATTCGATATCGGTGAACTCTACAAATATATAGAGAATATGTACACATGTATATAGAACATTAATTTAGTCTATAAAAATTCTAAATAAAACTTATTTACCTTTATCGAAAGCATCGCAGTCATAGTTGGATGATTTCCCTAAAATTTGAGTTTCCTGGCATATATCTAATATGGCCTGGTCAGTTGGTGGTTGCTGTTTGTTCCAGAGGCCCACCACCAGTAGCATATACTTGCCTTTTATAAGACGCAAAATTTTGTTTTGCTGTTGCCTTTATATTGTTGTATTTCGTCTTAAGAACCCTGTGGGTGCGAAAAGTGTGAGTAAATTTGCTGTTGAACTCCCGCTCTATGTTTTTCTAAGCACTGATCTTCTAATCAGCGCCCACTCTATCAGTTTTTTTGTTTTCAATAATGCTACTGTAATTTTTAACAGCGTCCAACAAAAATTCAACCTCCGTTGTCGTGAAATTCGGGCTTCTTTTATCCATTTTTTTTTATTTATATTTGTTTGTATTTTATTTATATTTGTTGTTATTCTTCGTGGCGCGCTGCGAGGAAGCTTAAAACACCCGTTGAGTTTAAACCACCCCTGCGCACTTCTACCGGAGGTTGGGCAAGAAACGATACTGAAAAAGGTAACATATTTGCTGAGCATTTAAAAACCGTATTTACCCCAAACACATGTATGGGTGTTGCTGATTTGCCATGTGTAGTTGCTCTACCCCCTCGTCCCTTAAAGTTTAAGATGCGTGATGTACAAAAACTAATTGATGAAATCAACCCAAAAAAAGCTCCGGGTATTGATGAAATTAGTAAAAAGATGCTGATGAAGTTGCCTCGTATTGCAATTAGAATTCTGCTATTCATTTTTAATGCCATTTTAAGACTGGAGTATTATCCACACAGCTGGAAGCTTGCCAAGGTCAAAATGATTCCAAAGCCGGGCAAAGATCTTACCAAGGCTGAGTCATACAGGCCAATAAGTTTACTGCCAACAATGTCAAAGCTCTTCGAAAAGTTACTCATGATCAAATTGTCCCCAATTCTAACTGATAATGCGTGCATACCGGATCATCAATTTGGTTTTAGAAGTCAGCATAGCACCATTGAACAAACGCATAGATTGGTTCAATTTATAAGAAGAACACTCGAAGAAAAGAAGTATTGTTCTGCCCTCTTTATTGATGTTTCTCAAACATTTGATAAAGTGTGGCATAGAGGCCTAATTTTAAAATTGAAGACATATCTACCAATAAACATTGTTAAGCTTCTGCAAAGTTATATTCTTGCTCGAAAGTTCACTGTTGTGGAAGGAGACTTCATGAGTGCGTCCGAATCAATCTCATCCGGTGTGCCACAGGGGAGCATACTGGGCCCACTTTTGTATTTGATTTATACTTGTGATATGCCTTTGAGCAGCAATATCCATACATCTACATTTGCTGATGATACAGCCTGCCTTAGTATGCACGAAAACCCTCTCGGGGCTTCCCGATATCTACAAGAACATATTACACAGCTGGAATTATGGTTAAACTTATGGAGAATTAAGGTAAACGAACAAAAGTGTGTTCAGGTAACATTTACTCTGCGAAGAGATACCTGTTCACCCATTCGAATCAATAATCAAGTAGTTCCTCAACATTCACATGTAAAATACCTTGGTATACACCTTGACCGACGGATAACATGGAAACACCATATTGACTCTAAGCTAACACAAATGAAACTAAAATTAACTCAATTACATTGGCTGATTGGTAGAAATTCAACCCTGAGTCTAGATTGCAAACTTTTGATATACAAGTCGCTTTTGAAACCTATATGGTGCTACGGAATTCAGCTATGGGGCACTGCTTCAGCTTCAAATGTAGAGAAAATCCAACGAAGACAAAACAAAATTTTACGGTTAATAACATCGGCTCCATGATACATAAGAAACTCAAATTTACATCGTGATCTAAATATGCCACAAGTGACTGAAGAAATTGCAAAATACTCAGGCAAATATTTAACTAAACTCGAGTCACACCCTAATCCGCTTGCTCGAAATATCTTGAACTTTACCGGACACATCCGCTTAAAAAAGAGGGACACAAGGGCTCCAATACTTACCTCACCAGATGAAACTGTTTGAAATTATTTTTTTATTTTTATTTTTTGCTTTGCACAACTCTTATGTATTATGAATTACTATCACTAAGTTTATGTCCGACACTGGTCGGGCCTAATAACTATATTTAGAATTAAGATTTGAATACTTATTGTTAGTTCATTTTTGAAGATACAATAAATAAATATATGTATGCATAAAAAACAAAAAAAATATTTGTTTGTCTCACTTCTTATGTTTAAAACCACAGATATAATTTGAAAACTTAAAGTTTAGTAATTGAGTATTATTTTTAAACATATGGTTTTAATGAAATTATTGGGAAAATTTTGACATTTCATGGTGCTACCATACTTTCATCATAATTAAATTAGAGCTTTAATTAAGCACTCAAAAAATGAAACCTTATTTAAAAACATTTTAATTTTAAATAAAAATTAGCTAATTACATATTTAATTATTAAGTTTAAAAATGGGGGTTAAACTAAATTAATAAAGAGCTTAAATACACTAATACAGTTTAAATTACTTAAATATTCACAACTGGTTACCACTGCGCCTTCCTCACCGTTTTATACGCACATCCCTGAACTGGCTGCGCTGGTATTGGCGTAATTCTTCCTTGTCTGCTGCTCGTCATACACGGGAGTCACTCTGCCGACACTCACCGTTGATACACCAATAACACCTCTCCTTCTGACACTGACAGTTGATACATCAATAACAACTCGCTGGCTTTACTTTTCCACTCTTGCACACGTCTATCAGCTCTTTACTCTTCAGTCGACACGATAGACTCCACAATAATCTCAATTCAACAACAGACTTTAACTGTCACTATAGACCGCCAGTATAGTATCTTCAATTACCAACTCACGTATTGTAAAGCACAGACTCAACTATCAACTCACTTCTGTATCGCAAGCACAGACAGATTATCAACTGACTTCTGAGTAACAACTCACTAACTTCTAAGTAACGACTGACTTGCCATTGTATTCTGTATTACATTTATTGATCCAAATTCTTATTCTATACAAAGTTTCTTAAGCCAGCTCTTATTTTATAATTTTCCTTAAAGTATTTAAATACTTTTCTAAGGCTTATTTACATTTAAGATAAAAAGAATTACAGCTTGTGCCATACACAATTTTTAATTTATGCCAATTCAAAGAACATTTCCGAAAAAAAAGGATATAAAACGGAAGTCTTGACTTGCCATTGGATGCGTTACCCCTTTTTATAGTTCGCACAAGGTCACTAGAATGTTTCAGCAAAGTCTAGACAACCTAAACCTAAAATGTTTACTATTGTTCATATGGTAACTATGTACATGCGTGTGTATATGCAATACATGGTTGTTGTTTACCTTATTTTTGTTTTTCGTTTGAATTGCAATACAGGTTTGTACGTAAATATGTGTGTCTTCTTAATAAGCAGACATTTTTAGTTGTATTGTATGTGCTACGCATGTGTATATAGGTCTTTGCTACTGTTCTAGTTAGTACTTTGCATCGACCCTGTAGGAATACTTTCCGTAGCACTTGCGTTAACCCTGTCGAAAGCCATTTCCATAACAATACTAATAATGTTTTACACATTGTTTTTTTAGTTCAACACAACAAAATCTTTCATTTAATTTTGTAAAAATTTTCAATTGTTAATTTCACTAAATATACATTTTCTGTTGTTTGTTTTGATTCTTGTACTAAAAATGTTCAATTACAACTCTGGTCTACTTTGTGCTTGCTCAGTGACGACTAAATGAAAGACGGGGAAGGAAATACAAATATCTATTTTTTACTAACATTTGAATTGCGAGCTGATCAACAAAAGTTTAAGTGTGTAAACCGATACTAAAAGAGGACTTTGCAAATAACCCAAAGCGAATTTTATAACAGGTGATCTTGACAGCTCAGGTGACTATATTTTGCTTCTTGTATATTTTGATACATTGGATGTCAACAATTATTTACATACATACATATGTACATTGTCAACGCATATTGTTTTTAAATTTGAATTGAAACGATAAAATTGTGAAAAAGAAGAAATTGTTTAGTTTGAGTGTGCTGGATGCGCGTACGAAAATAAAAATAATAATTGTGTGTGTGTGCGGGTAATAAACTTATTATCCCTTTCAACAGGAAATGGGTGTTAATACGAATTGTTGAGAACTCCAGCAAAAATTAAGGTTATGCTTTCGTACATCTTATTCGCGTAATGAGAGAAGCTAGAAATTTGCACTTAAACTCAATTTATTATTTAGTTCATCACTTTTACTTTTTATTTGTAAAAATAAAGTTTACTTGAAATTTTTCTATCAAAAATTACGAAAAAAGGATTTTAATTTGCACTAAAATATTTCTGTGTAAGTTACTCATAAATCCCCGTCCATACAGTGGAACATTTGCTGCAAAACTTTTGAGTTTGATGATTATGAAGGGGTAAAGAGGAATGGAAAAGGGTACTTTTTTTCATGTGCATGCAGTTCTTGTTGAGTACGACATTCTCTTCTCATTCTCATGAGAAATATATGAGAAAATGTGTTAAGCTGCAAAACAAAAACTTAACAGTGTGGACACGAATGCATTTTCAAAAGAGAAATCAAAAATGTTTCGCAGCAAATGTTTCACTGTATGGACGGTAACTAAGGGAATTTTATTAAAAAATCACTTATAAACCTATATCCATATGTATATATTCAAATCTATATAGTATGATTTTGCATCAACTCTCTTCATAATTGAAATTGCAAATTTGCAAAGTTTGTTCCCATTTTACAGCTCATACCTACCTTAGTGTGTACTTATTTTTTATTTTTTTTTATTTATAAATTACTACTCATTTCTTAGTCTGGTGAACATACAACCACAACCATAGCATAGAGGGATTTTCAAACCATCTGCTTGGTCATTGCCCACATATGCAAAAACTTAATACAATTATTAAAAAGTATACCAAAGAGAATCAAAACTTTCAATTGTTTTAAAACCAACAAGGATAAAACCGTTGCAGTCGGCTGTTCATAAGTATAAAATTATTCCTCAGGCTTCTTAAGCAATCCCTGAGCAGTAACACTATAGTTGCAGGACACATTAAATTACTTTATCTTTATTTATCTTTTTTATTAATTTGTATAACAAAACGCTCAAATAACACTTTTTTCTAAAAAAAAATCAACAGCTGTTTCTGACATCCAAAGTATGTAAAATACTAGAGGCGAATTCAAAAATTTTACGTGAGTATACCTTATATGTATATGCCTTGCAAATAACCCTACGTCTACACCTAATATACTAGTATCGTGAAAAATGTCAAATTCCATATAGCAAACACACCTGACATAAAAAAATATTTTTCAATATAGTTTGACTTTTGTCATGATAAAAATATATCAGGTGTAGACGAAGGACTTGGTGTAAAATGTTGCCAATTATTTTTGTTTTATAAGTACCCGTCCATACTGTAAAATATTTGCTACGAAACAATTTTGGTTTCTGTTTTGAAACTGCATTCGTGTCCACACTGTGAGCAGTGTTACCAGAGAATGCTAAATCGGTAAAAAAGTTCTGCTAAAATATTCTACAGAAGAAAAGTATAATACCAGATTTAAATGTAGAAAAAATCATTGAAATAGCTTTGATTTTCATGTTTATACAAAATTTTTAGTATTTACAGGCATTTCTGTAGCACATAAAAATATAAAATAGTTAATAATTGGTGTTTTTTTTGGAAATGTTACAATTACGTTTATAAATTTTTAGCGCACTAATAATCCCAAAATTATATATTACTTATTCAGTATTTTTTTATTAAAAATACATTGAATTCTATTATTGAGGGGTTAGCTGGAACTCATTTCACTGTTGCTAGGGCAGATCATCAGGGAACCTTTACCCTACATACATGTACATTTATGAGAAAAATCCACTCTCTATATAAAATAATTTTTTTAGCAAATTAAATTTTTTTATTTTCACAAATTCTGCCAGAAAGCATTTAGCAGAATTTTTTGAATGGTTTTTAACTAATAAAAATGCCAGATATAGCAGTAAAAATGCTAATATGGCAACAATGACTGTGGGGTTTTTGTTTTGCATCTTAACCCTATGTCTCTACTAGCAATAAATATGTTATCATATATTGCAGCAGTTGTCAAAAAAATGTTATTGCTAGTGAAGACAGCTCATTGCCAGTGCTTGCAATAATTACCGCAATAATTGTCAACAGTTTTTCGTTGACAATTATTGCGTACATAAAATGTCAAACTCGGTGTTAATTTATTTATTTATACATATTATACAAAGTAAATTTGCATAATATGGTTGCACAAATATGGGCGGAGTAACTAGACCATATGCCCAAGATGGTATTAACAGTATTTTAAAAAGGTTTTTGTGACTGACTGTACACTACCTATGCCTTCACATAGGAAGTAACAACGTGGTTGTTAAAGAAATTCCAAAGAAGAACCGCAAGAATACACGGTTATCCGTGGCAGATCAGTCAAGCAGTTCGAGCGAGACGCAAAACTCTGGAAGGCCAATAAACAACAGTGGCCTGGTTGCACTTAAGAGATAATTGCCAACGACGCTTGATGTTGACTCGCCCAGAGCTGCTTTACGACAGTGTTAATTTATGTTTGACTTTTTGTATTGCGTTTTACATTTAGAAAATATTTGTGAAATTGAGAAAATATATATTAAAATAGGAAAATAGTCTGTTAAAAACGTGTGTATTGAAATAATTTGTGTTGTTTTAAGTTTATAAAAATAAAAATTTGTTGGATTAACCAGATATTTACAAGTAAATTATTATACTTTTGTTCTGCACCTCCCCTGATGACTACGATTCACAAGCCTTGACATAAGTAATGCAATCAGCAATATTGTTCTGCTTTCTGCCGACGTTTTTATTTATTGTTGAGATATATTCTCATCAGAATGAGTCGAGAATGACATGCAGAGACTTGCGTTGCGCCGAAGGGTTTTCATCGGCGGCGGCGACTCAAATTCGGCTGTCAGCCGACAACTACATCGGCTAGACGTTTAGTAAAAAAACACGGCTAAGCCGGCTTAGGTAGTTTTTCTTTATTTAGTTATTTTAACTAAAAATATATGTATATGTATGTTGATAAAAAGTATGCATAATCTTTTATATATTGCATACATAGCATAAACAGAGAATAACGAAATAAAATAATTGAAGTGAATGAAATAACCCCTTTCTATTATTGTTTATAATTTAGCAGTTACTTATGACAGATTTTTAAACATTTGTATATAACTTAAGTCCAAATGTTTGCACCAAATAGTCTTTAAAAATTTGGAAATATGCTTATACTGAATGGGACAATGGCACAAAACATTATTAAAGCTGAACTTCTACTCATTCGACTTAAGCGGTTGTTCCATTCTGCCTCAAATAAAAATAAATAAATAAAAGTGTAAAGTCTCAGTTCACGCTACTCAAGTCTTATTGCTAAGCTTTTCACTTTTTCTTCTTTGAACTTTCATCGGCGTTCACACACTGCAAGTCTTAGTTTTGAGCTAGACCTTTTTAGTAGACTCAGTTAAGTAACCACC
This sequence comes from Nowickia ferox, assembly GCA_936439885.1. Lineage (NCBI taxonomy): Eukaryota > Metazoa > Arthropoda > Insecta > Diptera > Tachinidae > Nowickia > Nowickia ferox. The sequence continues at coordinate 61,797,740 of OW387026.1, forward strand.
TAGGGTCAGAATATTTAAATGTACCAATTAAGTATGTATTATTATCCGTTTCCAACGAAATTTGACACGAATGATAAACTCCCACTGTATAAAAGTGGGAGCGTAATCCCACACAATATTATACGGTAGAAAGCTTAAATTTTGTGGACATGCAGCTTGCACTTAGGCAAGGCAAAGATTTTGCGTTTTCAAAAGTGGGCATGCTTGCGTATATAAAATTTTTACCTTCTGTTTTATGTACTTCGGCTTAGCAGACTTTCATTTGTTAATATATTTAGAAAAATTGGCGAGGACACGCCCACTTAAATTTACGCTATATTTTACGTATTTCTATACATACGACTCTTGCGAAATTTCGTACACATTTCGGGCTTTTGTGATACGAGTACAATAGTGTACTGTCGGTTTCATTACTTGATGTAACAATGCCCTTTTGAACACCATCATGGATAGAATTATAACAAACTAGAAATTTTTAGTCTAAAAGCAATTTTTCAAAAGGAATCAGGTCCTCACAAAAAGATAAAACTTAGCAAATATTTCATCCGGTCCGGTGACCCAATAAATTTAGAATTCAAGTACATACTTGAAAAATAACTGGAAATTAACTTGAATACAAACATGTTCGTTATAACCGAAACCCACTGTATATAAAGGAATAAATTTTGTGCAAATTGATAAATCAATGATTATATGTTTTTATTTTTAAATCCTATTTAAACACAAAATGTTGCTTTTCACCTTATAACTACAGTTCTCGTTGAACCTTCATAGTGAACAGACGTTAAAGAGGATTTTTTTTACATACATACGAAACAAAATAAAAAAACAACAAAATCAAAAATCATACAAAAAATATTCGTATACATATTCAACTTGATAAATAAGCTTATTGGCTGTACTAATAATTTTTAAATAGCAAGAAATAACAAAAACAAAAAAAAACCGTAAACACAGTACCCTTGAGGAATACTCTATATGAGTACCTCAAAGGAAAAAAATTTTTAATTGAGTTCTAACGGCAGAAATGCCTATTTTACTGTGAGTTCTGAAACTCTTAATGAAAACATTAAAAATAAAAAATCAAATGATAGCCTTTTTCTAACGGAAAAGCGACTTTTTCGTCAACGATCAACTTCGCTTTGCCCAATGCCAACTAGTGAATCGTTAATATTACCATTGCCTAGTACTTCTTCATTCAAGTCAGCGATATCATCCGCTCCGGGCTCGTGTTCTTCACTAAACCAAGTTATCACTACAGATAACAGTAACTCAAAACCAAAGGTACAAGTAGGAATGGACAGATATATAACCGTGGTAAAGCGTGGGCGAAGCCCAAATTCTTCTAAAATTCCATCAGCTCCAAAGATTCTAGGGATAACAGTGCATCTTCTACCAGTCGTCAAAATCGTTTTTCATTATTCCAAGACAAAAACGACAAGCCCGCTACATCATCGCAAAAGTCTTTTAAGCCACCACCTATTTATTTGAGAGAAAAAAATTCTAACGCGCTTCTAAAAAAACTACTGTCGAACATTGGAGAAAATACATTTCACATCTTTCCAATTAAACGAGGTAATATTGCTGAAACTAAAATCCAAATATATGATGAAAAAGATTTTCGAAAAATTGTTAGTGAATTCGAAAAAAATAAAACAAATTTTTACACATACCAACTTAAGAGTGCTAAAGGCCTACAGATAGTATTAAAGGGCATAGATTCATATGTTGAGCCCGAAGAAGTAAAATGTGCACTTGTCGACCAAGGATTTAAGGTAAAAAATGTTACTAATATAATTAACAGAGAAAAGGTCCCCCAACCCCTATTTCGGGTCGAACTGGAGCCGAATGACATAAAATCGAAAAAAAATTAAACCCATCCAATTTATTACGTAAAGTATCTCTTACACCGAAAAATCACAGTTGAAGAGCCACGTAAGCGTTCAGGTCCCGTACAGTGCCATAATTGCCAAGACTATGGCCATACAAAAACTTACTGCAAATTACCTACAGTTTGTGTTATCTGCGGTGAATTGCATGGTACTGCTAGCTGTACTAAGCCAAAAGATCAATCAGAAAAAAAATGCAGTAATTGTGGAGGTAATCACACCGCTAACTACAGAGGATGTCCTGTATATTCTTTCGTTAAGCAGGCTATGCGTCAAAACCCCAAATTAACTCCAGCTCAACCAGTAAACGCGAACTCCGCCACTTTTGCTCAAATGAGCCAACCAGTTACTTCACGTGTATCGTATGCTGATGCTGCTAAGACCAGTTCTATTCGCACACAAAATGTTCCACCGCCAAATAATTCAACGAATGCAAACTCAAGCTTTAACTTCAGTCGCCTTGAAGCTACTATTGAGAATCTGGTGCTAACTATAAACAACTTTACTACAAATATGACTAATATGATGCAAGAAATGCTGCGAATGCAGAATACACTGCTTCAAGCATTAGTTAACAAACCATGAACACGTTAAAAATATGTTTCTGGAACGCAAACGGCATTCGCCAACATAAAAATGAACTTGAGCACTTCCTCATGGAAAAAAATATGGATATAATGTTGGTTTCTGAGACTCATTTGACCTCAAGAAGCTTATTTAAAATAAATGGTTACACTTTATATGATACAAAGTACCCTAGAGGGAGAGCATGCGGTGGATCAGCAATTCTAATTAAGTCAAGACTCAAGCACTATGTCCTTGACAACGTTACTGAAGAATATATGCAAGCAACGAATATTTTCGTAGACAATTTTTGTGCGAATTTCGTGATATCATCAATTTACTCACCTCCCAGATTTTCAGTTACCGAAGATCAGTATGAGAAGTTCTACAAATCGCTTGGATCATACGTACTGGGGCTCGCGTCTTGCTACACCTAGAGGTCGAGCGTTGTTTACTACAATTTCAAAAATGGGCTTAGATGTCATTTCGAGCGGGGAGCCTACTTACTGGCCTACTGACGTAAGAAAAATTCCAGATGTTATAGATTTTGGCGTTACAAATTATCGGCCCTGTTTTGTAAACCGAATCCGAGAAAAGTTGTCGTTTTCAAAAAGAAAAAAGTTTTGGTGCTCTATAAACCGAATTCACATAGTTTTACTCGATTTTAAATCGAGTAAACATACCTGGTCGAAAGTAAATCGAATATGGTGTTATTGCAATATATCACTGAAGAATCGCCAAAAAACAATTAGCACTACCAATTTGAGGTATTTAATCCTAAATTATCACCAAATTACATGCAGATTCATACATTTAAAATGTAAAATATTGGTTTTAAAAACAGTTCAACGTTTATTTCCAGTTTTACTGAAAAGAAAAATTATTTGTATGAATAAAAACACTTCCTGTCAAAGATTTAGAGCTGGGAATTTTAAATGCTTATTTTTTATTTAAAAAGTGATTTCTTTTATTAACAACTGACTTTGACCTTCAAATATTTTTTTCAACTTAATTTCGAATGTTACCAAATCGAATAATTTTTAGAAAACCACCACTCCTTTTTGAAAATTTCTCGTTTTGAAAAACGATTCGGTTTACGGTTGGGTTTGTGCGCATTCCTCACTCACTCTCGTTAAGAACCCGTTTAGATGAAGGATGGCCTAGCTGCGACACGTCGCCAGCGAGTCGAGTTTGTACTGGGAACCAGTGTTAGTATGGCTATTCTTAAATTGTACCATGAAAATGGTAAAATTGTACCAAATTAACATTAATTGTACCAAAATATAGCCATCTGCTAAACAAGAATAAACAGTAAGAATTCATAACAATTTAATATGTTAGTATACACACAAAGTCTAAAGAACTGGGACAAGTGCTACCAAAACAAATGAAAAATATGAGCATAACTAGCACTGTTGTAGATTTTGGCACTTATGATCAGTGTTGGGCAACTATGTTAGGCGAAACTGTTACTACTGTATGCCAAAGTGATTTTTTCATATTGTACCACTGAAGTATAAAGAGTAACAGTGTACCAATGCACATGCGATTGTACCATATTTGGTACAATTGTACCACAAATCCCAATAGTGCTGGGAACTGAAGCGATAATTTTAATTCTTCTCTCTCACATATTTCTTTCTCTCGTATTTTTGTTATGCTATGTACAAGCAATTTTGCCAGTTATACTAATTTTTTATAACATGCATGATATAAACGGTTATAATATAAAAATTATAAAGAAATAAGGTAAGGAGAGAAATGGAATTATTGTATTTTGGTAGTAAGTTAAAAAAATTAAAATTAATGGATTTAAGAAGAGACTTTAGAAGAGATCGTAAGCATTGTCGCAGCTAGGCCACCCTTCATCTAAACGGGCTCTAAGAGGAGACGTGGCTGTGTGAGGCAAGCTAAGCCTGCACGAGCTCTCGCTTAGAATGTATGAATACAACGATGCTGCTGGTACTTACCACTAAAAGGATATGAAACTTCAGTTTTATCTCAAGATTTAAATAATAATTTTTATCTTGGTGTTCAAGCTGAGTTTATCCTATTTAGATTGATATTTTGGAATAAGTTATTTTAAGTATTTTTTGTACGCCATTATTTGTATGTTAATGTGAACACTTTTCTTAATTTTTTTAAATAATATAAATTTTTATTTTACGATAGACGTTACTTACTGAATTTAACATTTAACAATATTTTTAATGTAGTTACAAAATAAAAATATATCTTTTTAGCTAAAATTTAATGTTTATTGTATTGGCGATATTCGACAAGTCATTTGGCGAGGAGGCTGAAAATAAATCTGACAACACTGCTGGGGACGTCATTTTGGTATTTATTGGAATGTCAAATCAGAAGTGGATTTTCATTATCGAACAACTTGGTCGGTGGTCGGGCGTGAGACACGTAAATAAAATAAAATAAAATAAGCTTTCAAATATATACAGAAAAAAGGGAAAGCCAACTGGAACAGAAGAAGCAGATGAAAAAAGTGTACACAATTTAAAAAAATTAATGTAGTCCTTGGCGCTTACTTTAATGGCTCACCGTACCATTGGTGCTATGTTCAAGGTTTGAACGTTATACGTTCACATTTTGGATGTTTTTTCAATATTTGTAGGCATGGTAAAATTATACAAGATACCTGCACAAGCCCAGCCTGTTAAAGTATTCAATGCAGAAAGTTGTCATACTTTGTTTACAAACTGCAAAAATGTTAGTGGATGTGTGTGAATAAAATGATTACAGTGTTGCCAATGAATTTGCACATATCTGTGTCTCCAATTACACATTGAAGAAAATTACACTATACATATTTTGTGTAGGGTAAAATTAAAACAAACATAAAATTAAAATAGAGCCCAAAGTAGAATTACACACAGATTATACATGAATCTTATTACATGGAGTTCGCATGAGAGCAGATACTACAGACTGTGTATTACACACATATTGGCAACAATGAATGACTACAATCATGCATGAATGCCGCGTCTGCAATTGTACTTGAGTTACCCTGTAATTGTTATTTTTTAAAATCAAAGGACATATGTTTTTGATTAAATTCTGTTTGTTTATACCAACAAAATGTGTGTTTTTCGGTGTTGTAATTTTGTTGTAGTCGTGCAAGTACCTTGTATAATTTTACCATGTTTGTACATGTATGGGCCTTAGACCAAGGCGAATTGATGTGGATTCGCCTTGCCTGAGACCATGTTTCAGTGATGAGAAATGTGGCACAATTTTACCATTTTTGGCACTATTGGATGTTAGCAGTCGCTGTGGCACAGTGGCACTTTTTGTTCATTAGAGCCCTAACCGCCAAAAAAGCCTAAACTGCATATTTTTTTACTTTTTTTAAGAAAATCGATTATCTGCGATTATAAATAGTCGATTTTCGTTAAAAAATTAAGCTCGTAAATTATGTTCATTAAGATTTTTGGCAGTTATGGCACTCATTAATATGGAAACATTTCTTATTCCAATAATAAGTATTCTTGTAGTATTTACTAGAGATGTGCAAATATCGTGATTTTATCGTGTCACGCGTGATCGTGATCAAATCTATAATTAATTACGCATGAGTGCGTGACCGTGACTTAAAAAAAATTACTCGTGCGTGAATTTTTTTTAAGAATCACGCACGAGTTCTCACGCTATCACGAGAAAACACTCCAACGCGGGTATATAACTGTATTGAATATTTTAATTTTTCTTATAATAAATACCACAATCTATGTCTGAGCTGCCCAAAGTAGCACCAGAGGGCCGAACATCAATCGGCTTCTTGTGCAAATGAATACATATAAGCGAATACATTACTCTCGTGTTTCTCTCGGTGGGCAGCTCTAATCTATGTACATACCCAGCAGTAAAACTAAGAATACCTTCTTACTTATTAAAGGTCTGATGAAAATTTTTTTCGACTCAATTACCATTTTTATAAAACTGCTAAAGAATGCCTTAAAGAAGGCCTCGATTTTTCCGCATAAAAGATAAGGTACACATTCCACATTCCTTTCTATGAGAAAGGAGAAGAGAAGGAGAAAAATTTTTTGTTTTGTTATTTTGCCAAAATAAAAGCAATCGAATTCATGTTTTTGACTCAGTTAACATTCTTATGTAACTTCTGAAAAAGGCCTCATGAAAGACTTCGGCTCTTTAGTAAAAAAAGATGAGATACACATTCCACATTCACTTCTACAAGAGGGGAGAACAGAAGGAGTAAAATAATTTGTTTTGGTTTTTTTGGCAAAGCAAAAGCAAAAAAAATCAGATGCCGTCATAAGAAACAAAGTTTCATATAAAAATACCAAATACAGAGAGATTAAGGAAAGAAAGCGTAAATCATTTTAGTTTAGTTTTGTACGTTGAATAAGACAGTGGTTTTGGTCGATCAGTATTTTGTACATATGTATATAAATACTATGTGCGTTCTTGTTATTTTCAAAAGTTTCCTTTCAGTATATTCGACCCTTTTGATCACAAAATAAACGTCAAAACACTATATGTATGGATGTGTATATTGAATACCTCGGACCTGTTTCTCAAAACCTACAAGTGCTGTAATACAAGTAAAACAGTTGGTAAAATATTTTATATTCATATAAAAAATATATTTTCACAACTATTTTACTTGTATTTCAACACTGCCCCAGCAGTTAAAAACCTTTATTAAACCCCTTTCAATATGACTTTTATTTGAAGGCCTTCTAACAGCCATTCTCCTAAAGGCCCTTAAAGAGTCATTAATTTGAAGGCCTTTTAGAATATCTTTGAAAGAAGCGCGAACGGAAACTTACCTCGCAATGACAACATATGTAAAAATGATATGAATATGGGATGGAGCGAGTAGGCCTTGTAAATCCAAAGGAAGGAGTACAGAGGCATTTTAGAAGGCATCCGTACTCCTTCTTTTTCCCTCTGGGTACATACACTGTCGGAAATTCCGTTAGCTTTAAACTAACTTTAAGCTAACTATTTCGCAAGTAGTACTGACTGGCACTTGGATTACTTTTCAATGTAATCAACTGACTATTTTAACATTGCGATGTCCTAGGCAGTAGTCAATTGTCTCACTCTACATTACTTTCAGCTAACTTAAAGTTGGCTTTTTTAAATCACCTGGTAGTCAATAAATTTAAAAAATTTTTTGGGGTTCGAATATGTATTGTCACACGTTGTGTACTCAACGCGCTAACTACACAGCCAAGGAGCCATCTAAAATAATAACAGCAAAATGTTAATATAAAACTGAAATGAGTTTCAAAGTAGCTGATAATAAATTTGTTGGCTCTCACCAAATTCGATTACGTGCTCAACTTAAGAATTAATTTTGGATTTGTTCTTGATGACATTGCAGTTAGCTTGTAGTCAGTCTAAGAAAAGTTAACTATAAGTTAACTATTTTTGTAGTCAACAACACATTCTCCGACAGGGTATGTCTATACATACATATAGGTAGAATGAGCCTGCAAACATAATGCATACATACATACGTATGTATGTACATATGAATGTGTAAGAACCTATTTTTCAACCAACAACAATAAAAAATTAATTATATATATTTCGTAAGCGTGCATGATCGTGATAAGTTGTACACCCCTCGTGCGTGATTAAGAATATTTTATACGTGAGTGTGCTTGATCGTGAACATTTTCAAAACTATTCGCGCGTGAAAGTGCGTGAGTAAAATATTTATCTGCGTGAGCGTGCGAGTCGTGAGTCAAAAAACGCTCACATGCACATCTCTACTATTTACATTAAGTATTGAAAAGTGTCCATTTGTGTATGTTTGTGGCGATTTATTAAAAGAAATGAATAATATTCTTTGTAACAGCTGATGTCGTAAAGATTTTATAAATTTTCCAAAAACGTCTGTAAAGAGTCGTATTCTGTATAGAGTCCTTGAAGAATTGAAGCCCTTATTATATTTCTTCACATTATAAATAATAAATTATATTTATTATTAATTTTTAGGAGGGTTTCTTTTTTATTTCGTCATTTGTGTCGACATTTTTTTGAACCAAAAATATGTATGTATATTGATAATCTCTATGTTATAATCTACATATGTAGTTCTAGTTTCTCACCATTTTTTAAGCGAAATTTCCCAGCATAAAGTTGTAGAATTAAAGAATAAAATACTTTTTTTTATTTCTAAATATAACTTCAAGGACTATTATAGACTTGGTTTTTAAATATTTGCATTAGTATAGAAGTATAGATTGTTCAGATCATAGATATTTGCATTTCTTGTAAATAAGTACAAAGTATTACTAAATTATACATAAATGTATATGTTTGAGTGCAAACAACTAATTTTGGAACGTGTTTTTGTGATATTCGTGAAGTTTTCTAGCTATAGCCAATAATGTATCATTGAAGGATCATATTATACTTAAAGGCCGTGATACACTATCACCCCTGGTATCATGATACAATTATACAAGGTACTTGCACGACTACAACAAAATTGCAACACCAAGAAACACACGTATTTTGTTGGTAGAAACATACATATAATTGTCAGAAGCAGATGTCTTTTGTTTTTAAAAATAACAATCACAGGGTAACTAAAGTACAATTGCAGAGGCGGCATTCATGCATGATTATAGTCATTCAGTGTTGCCAATATGTGTGTAATACACAGTGTGTAATTTTTACTCTCATCTGTAGACCATATAATGAGATTCATGTATAATATGTGTGTAATTCTACTTTGGGTTCTATTTTTATTTAATTTTGTTTTAATTTTAATCTACACAAAGCATGTGTAGTGTAATTTTCTTCAATGTGCAAATTCATTGGCAACACTGTAATCATTTTATTCACACAAATACACTAACATTTTTGCAGCTTGTAAACAAAGTTTGACAACTTTCTGCATTGTATATACATTAACAGGCTGGGCTTGTGCAAGTACCTTGTATAATTGTATCATGCCTGGTATGATGGAGTTTAAGAAAATTTTCGAAAGACAAGAACAATTCATTTTTAAAAACAAAAGACCTCTGCTTCTGACAATTATATGTATGTTTCTACCAACAAAATACGTGTGTTTCTTGGTGTTGCAATTTTGTTGTAGTCGTGCAAGTACCTTGTATATTTGTATCATGGTGTATCACGGCCTTAATCGAACATCAAGTGCCAATATTTAAATTATATAAAAATTGGTTTGGCACTATTAAAATAATTTTGGCACTATTTGCAAACAGATTCGGCATGAAATCAATATTTCCAATTCCCATCACTGCCATGTTTGCGCAAACGCGGCGAAAAAACAAAAAATTAAGATATTTTCAATGTTGTTGTTGTGAATACAGCAAGAAGAGAGTGAATAAGTAAATAGAAGTGGAGAGAATTATTGTTGAATCCGCCGCGCCCAGTGTTGTCAGATTTATTTTCAGCTGGAAGCTCGCCAAATGACTTGTCGAATATCGCCAATATAATAAAACATTAAAGGTGGAAGTACATAACACGCGTTCAATGCGCTAATGCGATACAAACTTCTGTCAAAAAAGTTGAAATAGTGTGTTTTCATAAGGCAAGTTACATAAATAAGTTTGCGACTCACGTACCTCGCAAAAAGTTGAACATTCTTCAACTTTCACGAGTTGTATACAATATGACAGCTAGTGTTGGCAGATTCACATGCTAGCATACACAAAAATTATAAGAAATTCATTTTTTTATTAAACAATAGATAAAAATATGCATTAAATATTTAAAGAAAAATAAAACGTAAATGCAAGACAAAAAAATAGCCGGAAAAGGCTTGATATTTTACAACTAAAAAAGCTGCAAAAGCGTGGTATATATTTATTGCATTAAACGTTTAACAAGCAAGAAACGCGTTGTACTTGTACTTCCACCTTAAGTTTTAGCTAAAAAATATTTTTCTTTTCTAATTAAATTACAAATATTCTTAAATTTAAAATTCTGTTCGTAACGTGTATCGTAAGATATAAAAGTTGTACATTTTTTTTCGTCTTTATTCTGTTACTGTTACAAACATATACATTAACATATAAATACTGACGTATAAAATTAACAACAACATAATTAACAACATATTCTAAAAGATAAAAATATTTCATTCAATAAGGATTGAAATTACTGAACTTAAGCCAGAGTAAGAAATTATTTCTGATTAAAATTCACTATAGTTCAATTAAATTTAAAATTGTCTCAATCAAAAATATATTTTGTAACTAAAATTTAATTTTTTATTATATTGGCGATATTCCACTAGTCATTTGGCGAGGAGGCTGAAAATAAATCTGACAACACGTTTTGTGCGCATTCCGTCACTCACTCTCGTTAAGAAGAGACGTGGCTGTGTGAGGCAATCTAGTATTTGGTTAATTTGTTTAAGGAAAAAGCACTTTTTAAAGAATAATTATATTTGCAATAAAAAACTACATTTTCAAACAGTATTTAATTATTTTGTGCTTTAAAACTAACTGTTAAGTTGCTAAATTATGTTTAAAAACTAGTATGTGCATGTGCAAATATTAACTATAAAAGAAAGTGTGTTGAACAAAAATCAGTGTAGTGTAAAAATCCAAAAAAAGAAAGAAAAAAAAAATAGTGAGGAAATCGTGATGTCACTACTGCCGCTGCTGCTTCAGGAAAATTAACATTAGTTTTGTGTGCAACGCTTGAAAGAGGACAAAAAGATTTTGATTTTTTACCTAGAGCTTTTGCAATTGTTGGGAAAAAAGAAAAATTATTACAAAATAAATATGCATTAAATTAATTTTCAAATTGAAGGCGTAAGCTTAATCATAATTTTACTAATAGAAAGGGTTAAAAAGATACAAGAAAAATTTCCATTTATCTCATATCATCATTCCGATTTGCAGAACAAAAGAAATGTACGGAAAAGAGCGTTTAATTAAACAAAAGAAGAGAGTGTGAAAACAAATGAAAGATTATTGTCTCTTTTGTGCACAAAATTATTTGAGAAGAGAAGAAAGGTAGAATAAAATAAATCAACAATTAATTAAAATTAAAGAATACGTCCAAAAAATATATAATACATATAACAAAAATTCACAAAAAGTGAGATTTAAAAATTAAATTTGTTTTAAAACCCTCCAATTATAACAACGAGTAAAAAACAAGAAATTGCAGCCAAAAATATATAAATATATTAAAAAGCATCGCTATTCCGCCCACAATAAATATTTTCAAACAAGTTAAGTCCACTGCGAAAGTGCTGCGGAAATTTAAAATAATTTTTAAAACAACACTTCGCAAAAGTATACAACAAATCCATCCTTCCCTTTGATTTTAAAACCCGTCCAATATAAACAGAGTTTTTTTAATGACAAGAGGAACGAAAAATTCCAATATAAGGAAACCACCCTCATAATATTCTACATAAACTTTGTTTTCTTGTCCATTTACTCCAAAACCAAACGAAAAAATAGACTCCAGGCTAAATTGATACATATACCTACGCTCTGAGACAATTCCTGTCATCCCAACAACACAATAAACTCAACCAGAAATATTGCTATTACAAGCTGCAGTCTTTGTCAACATGTCTTTGGATTCGGGTGCTGGTGGCGGCGTTAGCGGCTCAGCCGCTTCGCCAAAAACCATAGAGGAACTAAACATGGAAGTTGAGCGTTTGACACGTGAGCTCGATCAGGCCACCAGTGAACGTGCTCAATCCGCCCAATACGGTCTTTCGTTGTTGGAAGAAAAATCTAGCTTGGAACAGAGACTTGAAGAATTAGAAACATTGTATGACCATGCAAAACATGAATTGGAAATAACACATGAAGTAAGTAGAAAATTCGTATTATTATTCCACAACTATTTTAAGATCACAGAAAGAACTATGTATGTAAGTATGTTTATTTGTGGTGGTCAATTTAAATTTTAATGCATATTTTTGTATCATGTGGTTGAATTTTTTTAATTTTAATACCCACTTAGTACTGGACAACAACTTAACTTGATTCTCTCACTAAAATTATGCGGAAAAGCCAGTAGGTGGCCGCATATTAAATATTCTTTAAATTAAATTTTATAAATAGAATGATTTGAATTTTCCGGTGCCATTTACATAAATACATATAGTACAGTACTGTGCAGAACAAAATAAAAATAAAAAATACAAAAATTTTAACATTTTATCCACTGGATTATTTGAAGCAGTCCATTTTACATACTTTTGTAGCCAATCATACTAGAAAACGAATTCGCATTTTAATTTTTAATATTGATAGGTATTTCCTTAACAATAAAATAGCTAATATTCTCAAATCAATAAATCCGTGCAAAAAAGCAACAAATTGGAGAATGTCTTTGATATAGCACTATTATTCCAAAGTCCAACAGGCTTAACAGTACTTATTAATCCTTATATTACATTTGAAAATTCGTTTCTAAATGTTGTTGGCGCTGCTTAGGAATGATGTGTGTGAAGATAAATTTAAATTTAACTAGCAGAAACAAAAACCAAAAAAGTTTACAAGCCCATTTTGCAGTTAACAGCGGACTGTTAAGCACTTAACAATCGTAGTAAAATATATTATTATTTCGGTTATGAAATCCACGATCGGGGACTGATACTATACTCACCAATTACTGTGGTCATTGTGGGAAGTAGGACAATAGTACATATATCCCACTATATAGAAATGGTGCTCCTGATGGCTCGTTAAAGAGCCAATTAGGTGGCATATCTGAAATCATTTTGTGACTTTAGAAAAATCAATTTTTAAAAAAGTCATATTTCTGGAGAAGATTAGTGATCATTGTGGGAAATAGGAGATGGGTACATATATCCCACTATATAGAAATGGTGCTCCTGATGGCTCGTTAAAGAGCAAATTAAGTGGCATATCTGAAATCATTTTGGGACTTTAGAAATGATTTGGGATTCCCAAAATGATTTCAGATATGCCACTTAATTTGCTCTTTAACGAGCCATCAGGAGCACCATTTCTATATAGTGGGATATATGTACCCATCTCCTATTTCCCACAATGACCACTAATCTTCTCCAGAAATATGCCTTTTTTTTAAATTGATTTTTCTAAAGTCCCAAAATGATTTCAGATATGCCACCTAATTTGCTCTTTAACGAGCCATCAGGAGTACCATTTCTATATAGTGGGATATATGTACCCATCTCCTATTTCCCACAATGATCACTAATCTTCTCCAGAAATATGACTTTTTTAAAATGGAATTTTCTAAAGTCCCAAAATGATTTCAGATATGCCACTTAATTTGCTCTTTAACGAGCCATCAGGAGCACCATTTCTATATAGTGGGATATATTTTATTTATTTATTTATTTATTTTCATTGTAATACAAATAGCCATACGGCCAATAATATATATTACAGGTAAATTACAATTACTATGAGAAAATATTGTAGTATGCCTGCATACTAATAAAAAATACAATTTATTTCAACTCTAAGTCAAATATACAAATATACATAAGTATGTATATTAAAATTTTATCAATAAAATAATATTAAAAAACATATACCAATATGTATGTATGTAATTTAAAAATAATTAACAAAATAAAAAAAATACAAAATACCAATATCATAGCCTCGCTAACTACCCCCACAAACCTTAGTATGTATATTACAAGGTATAAAAAAGAGTGAATAAAAAAAAACCCAAATTATCCGTATTACAAAATTAGCTGGGTAGATTCAGAAATACCCAAAGATTTCGCTTAAAAATTGTTGAAGACATGGCAAAGGTACGTAAGTTTTTTGGCAAGGAATTCCAAAGCCTAGCGGCACGTACAAAAAACGATTGCTCATATGTAGTGTTATATATTCGAGATATTAAAATTTGGGGGTTTCTAATAGATCTATTAAAAGAAATCATTTGTACAATGCTCAAAGGTCTTTGTGCCTTTATGATGTTAAAAAGATAGATTAATAAACGAAACTTTAAGTAATTCTCAAAAGATAAATTCAGAAAACTTTTTACGTGATTAGACACATGTGCCCTCAGCCTCAGCCTATAGACAAATCTTATAATTCGATGCACAATATTTTTAATTTTCTTTCTATTACTTAAATTACAGCCTGTGTAAACCTCAATACAATAATTTACTTGTGACATGAGCAGTGCATGAGCGACTGATTTCCTAACGTTCAGAGGTAGGTAGAGATTCAGATGATACAATCTACGCAGGGTAAGACAGACTCTGGCACAGATGTTATCTATGTGGGGCTCAAATGATAGTTTGTCATCAATAATTACACCTAGACATTTTAGTTGGTTCATAATCTCAATCGGAGAGTCACATATGTTCAGGTTAAGTTCAAAGCTAGCTGATCTATTTGACCTAAAAACAAGTGCTTTGGTTTTTTCTGGATTAACTCTAAGATAGTTTAACTCCATCCAATTATTCAAATAAGCTAAGTCATAATTGACTGTGGCTTGCAAAGAATCAGCAAATTGATATTCACCCGACCACAGCAACTGTATATCGTCAGCAAAAGCAAAAGGTTTACAATAATGTAATTCCTCAAATAAATCATTGATATATAAAGTAAATAAAATTGGTCCAATTACAGAGCCCTGAGGGACTCCAGACCGTACAGGTTTAAGAAGGGAGGATTGATCTCTCAAGGAAACATATTGTTTGCGATTACTTAGATAAGACCAAATAAAACGACATGCAGACTTAGAGAATCCACACTTTTGGTTAAGTTTCATAACAAGCGAGTGATGATTAACTTGATCAAATGCTTTGGTGAGGTCAATGGAAACCAACACGCCTAGTTTACTCTCGTTGAGGATGCGCCTGATATTACCAGTGAGTTCGGTCAACATATATGTACCCATCTCCTATTTCCCACAATGACCACTAATCTTCTCCAGAAATATGCCTTTTTTTTAAATTGATTTTTCTAAAGTCCCAAAATGATTTCAGATATGCCACCTAATTTGCTCTTTAACGAGCCATCAGGAGCACCATTTGTATATAGTGGGATATATGTACCCATCTCCTATTTTCCACAATGACCACTAATCTTCTCCAGAAATATGACTTTTTTTTTAATTGATTTTTCTAAAGTCCCAAAATGATTTCAGATATGCCACTTAATTTGCTCTTTAACGAGCCATCAGGAGCACCATTTGTATATAGTGGGATATATGTACCCATCTCCTATTTCCCACAATGACCACTAATCTTCTCCAGAAATATGCCTTTTTTTTAAATTGATTTTTCTAAAGTCCCAAAATGATTTCAGATATGCCACCTAATTTGCTCTTTAACGAGCCATCAGGAGCACCATTTCTATATAGTGGGATATATGTACCCATCTCCTATTTCCCACAATGATCACTAATCTTCTCCAGAAATATGACTTTTTTAAAATGGAATTTTCTAAAGTCCCAAAATGATTTCAGATATGCCACTTAATTTGCTCTTTAACGAGCCATCAGGAGCACCATTTCTATATAGTGGGATATATGTACCCATCTCCTATTTCCCACAATGACCACTAATCTTCTCCAGAAATATGACTTTTTTTTTTAAATTGATTTTTCTAAAGTCCCAAAATGATTTCAATTATGCCACTTAATTTGCTCTTTAAGGAGCCATCAGGAGCACCATTTCTATATAGTGGGATATATGTACCCATCTCCTATTTTCCACAATGACCACTAATCTTCTCCAGAAATATGACTTTTTTTTTTTAATTGATTTTTCTAAACTCCCAGAATGATTTCAGATATGCCACTTAATTTGCTCTTTAAGGAGCCATCAGGAGCACCATTTGTATATAGTGGGATATATGTATCCATCTCCTATTTCCCTCAATGACCACTAATCTTCTCCAGAAATATGACTTTTTTTTTTAATTGATTTTTCTAAAGTCCCAAAATGATTTCAGTTATGCCACTTAATTTGCTCTTTAACGAGCCATCAGGAGCACCATTTCTATATAGTGGGATATATGTACCCATCTCCTATTTCCCACAATGATCACTAATCTTCTCCAGAAATATGACTTTTTTAAAATGGAATTTTCTAAAGTCCCAAAATGATTTCAGATATGCCACTTAATTTGCTCTTTAACGAGCCATCAGGAGCACCATTTCTATATAGTGGGATATATGTACCCATCTCCTATTTCCCACAATGACCACTAATCTTCTCCAGAAATATGATTTTTTTTTTAAATTGATTTTTCTAAAGTCACAAAATGATTTCAGATATGCCACCTAATTTGCTCTTTAACGAGCCATCAGGAGCACCATTTCTATATAGTGGGATATATGTACCCATCTCCTATTTCCCACAATGACCACTAATCTTCTCCAGAAATATGACTTTTTTTTTAATTGATTTTTCTAAAGTCCCAAAATGATTTCAGATATGCCACTTAATTTGCTCTTTAACGAGCCATCAGGAGCACCATTTGTATATAGTGGGATATATGTACCCATCTCCTATTTCCCACAATGACCACTAATCTTCTCCAGAAATATGCCTTTTTTTTAAATTGATTTTTCTAAAGTCCCAAAATGATTTCAGATATGCCACCTAATTTGCTCTTTAACGAGCCATCAGGAGCACCATTTCTATATAGTGGGATATATGTACCCATCTCCTATTTCCCACAATGATCACTAATCTTCTCCAGAAATATGACTTTTTTTAAATGGAATTTTCTAAAGTCCCAAAATGATTTCAGATATGCCACTTAATTTGCTCTTTAACGAGCCATCAGGAGCACCATTTGTATATAGTGGGATATATGTACCCATCTCCTATTTCCCACAATGACCACTAATCTTCTCCAGAAATATGACTTTTTTTTTTAATTGATTTTTCTAAAGTCCCAAAATGATTTCAGATATGCCACTTAATTTGCTCTTTAACGAGCCATCAGGAGCACCATTTGTATATAGTGGGATATATGTACCCATCTCCGATTTCCCACAATGACCACTAATCTTCTCCAGAAATATGACTTTTTTTTTTAATTGATTTTTCTAAAGTCCCAAAATGATTTCAAATATGCCACTTAATTTGCTCTTTAACGAGCCATCAGGAGCACCATTTGTATATAGTGGGATATATGTACCCATCTCCTATTTCCCACAATGACCACTAATCTTCTCCAGAAATATGCCTTTTTTTTAAATTGATTTTTCTAAAGTCCCAAAATGATTTCAGATATGCCACCTAATTTGCTCTTTAACGAGCCATCAGGAGCACCATTTCTATATAGTGGGATATATGTACCCATCTCCTATTTCCCACAATGATCACTAATCTTCTCCAGAAATATGACTTTTTTAAAATGGAATTTTCTAAAGTCCCAAAATGATTTCAGATATGCCACTTAATTTGCTCTTTAACGAGCCATCAGGAGCACCATTTCTATATAGTGGGATATATGTACCCATCTGCTATTTCCCACAATGACCACTAATCTTCTCCAGAAATATGCCTTTTTTTTTAAATTGATTTTTCTTAAGTCCCAAAATGATTTCAGATATGCCACCTAATTTGCTCTTTAACGAGCCATCAGGAGCACCATTTGTATATAGTGGGATATATGTACCCATCTCCTATTTTCCACAATGACCACTAATCTTCTCCAGAAATATGACTTTTTTAAAATGGAATTTTCTAAAGTCCCAAAATGATTTCAGATATGCCACCTAATTTGCTCTTTAACGAGCCATCAGGAGCACCATTTCTATATAGTGGGATATATGTACCCATCTCCTATTTCCCACAATGACCACTAATCTTCTCCAGAAATATGCCTTTTTTTTAAATTGATTTTTCTAAAGTCCCAAAATGATTTCAGATATGCCACCTAATTTGCTCTTTAACGAGCCATCAGGAGCACCATTTCTATATAGTGGGATATATGTACCCATCTCCTATTTCCCACAATGATCACTAATCTTCTCCAGAAATATGACTTTTTTAAAATGGAATTTTCTAAAGTCCCAAAATGATTTCAGATATGCCACTTAATTTGCTCTTTAACGAGCCATCAGGAGCACCATTTCTATATAGTGGGATATATGTACCCATCTCCTATTTCCCACAATGACCACTAATCTTCTCCAGAAATATGCCTTTTTTTTAAATTGATTTTTCTAAAGTCCCAAAATGATTTCAGATATGCCACCTAATTTGCTCTTTAACGAGCCATCAGGAGCACCATTTGTATATAGTGGGATATATGTACCCATCTCCTATTTTCCACAATGACCACTAATCTTCTCCAGAAATATGCCTTTTTTTTTAAATTGATTTTTCTAAAGTCCCAAAATGATTTCAGATATGCCACCTAATTTGCTCTTTAACGAGCCATCAGGAGCACCATTTGTATATAGTGGGATATATGTACCCATCTCCTATTTTCCACAATGACCACTAATCTTCTCCAGAAATATGACTTTTTTTTTAATTGATTTTTCTAAAGTCCCAAAATGATTTCAGATATGCCACTTAATTTGCTCTTTAACGAGCCATCAGGAGCACCATTTGTATATAGTGGGATATATGTACCCATCACCTATTTCCCACAATGACCACTAATCTTCTCCAGAAATATGCCTTTTTTTTAAATTGATTTTTCTAAAGTCCAAAAATGATTTCAGATATGCCACCTAATTTGCTCTTTAACGAGCCATCAGGAGCACCATTTGTATATAGTGGGATATATGTACCCATCTCCTATTTCCCACAATGACCACTAATCTTCTCCAGAAATATGCTTTTTTTTTAAATTGATTTTTCTAAAGTCCCAAAATGATTTCAGATATGCCACCTAATTTGCTCTTTAACGAGCCATCAGGAGCACCATTTCTATATAGTGGGATATATGTACCCATCTCCTATTTCCCACAATGATCACTAATCTTCTCCAGAAATATGACTTTTTTAAAATGGAATTTTCTAAAGTCCCAAAATGATTTCAGATATGCCACTTAATTTGCTCTTTAACGAGCCATCAGGAGCACCATTTCTATATAGTGGGATATATGTACCCATCTCCTATTTCCCACAATGACCACTAATCTTCTCCAGAAATATGCCTTTTTTTTAAATTGATTTTTCTAAAGTCCCAAAATGATTTCAGATATGCCACCTAATTTGCTCTTTAACGAGCCATCAGGAGCACCATTTGTATATAGTGGGATATATGTACCCATCTCCTATTTTCCACAATGACCACTAATCTTCTCCAGAAATATGACTTTTTTTTTTAATTGATTTTTCTAAAGTCCCAAAATGATTTCAGATATGCCACTTAATTTGCTCTTTAACGAGCCATCAGGAGCACCATTTGTATATAGTGGGATATATGTACCCATCTCCTATTTCCCACAATGACCACTAATCTTCTCCAGAAATATGCCTTTTTTTTAAATTGATTTTTCTAAAGTCCCAAAATGATTTCAGATATGCCACCTAATTTGCTCTTTAACGAGCCATCAGGAGCACCATTTCTATATAGTGGGATATATGTACCCATCTCCTATTTCCCACAATGACCACTAATCTTCTCCAGAAATATGCCTTTTTTTTAAATTGATTTTTCTAAAGTCCCAAAATGATTTCAGATATGCCACTTAATTTGCTCTTTAACGAGCCATCAGGAGCACCATTTGTATATAGTGGGATATATGTACCCATCTCCTATTTCCCACAATGACCACTAATCTTCTCCAGAAATATGACTTTTTTTTTTTAATTGATTTTTCTAAAGTCCCAAAATGATTTCAGATATGCCACTTAATTTGCTCTTTAACGAGCCATCAGGAGCACCATTTGTATATAGTGGGATATATGTACCCATCTCCTATTTCCCACAATGACCACTAATCTTCTCCAGAAATATGCCTTTTTTTTAAATTGATTTTTCTAAAGTCCCAAAATGATTTCAGATATGCCACCTAATTTGCTCTTTAACGAGCCATCAGGAGCACCATTTCTATATAGTGGGATATATGTACCCATCTCCTATTTCCCACAATGATCACTAATCTTCTCCAGAAATATGACTTTTTTAAAATGGAATTTTCTAAAGTCCCAAAATGATTTCAGATATGCCACTTAATTTGCTCTTTAACGAGCCATCAGGAGCACCATTTCTATATAGTGGGATATATGTACCCATCTGCTATTTCCCACAATGACCACTAATCTTCTCCAGAAATATGCCTTTTTTTTAAATTGATTTTTCTAAAGTCCCAAAATGATTTCAGATATGCCACCTAATTTGCTCTTTAACGAGCCATCAGGAGCACCATTTGTATATAGTGGGATATATGTACCCATCTCCTATTTTCCACAATGACCACTAATCTTCTCCAGAAATATGACTTTTTTTTTAATTGATTTTTCTAAAGTCCCAAAATGATTTCAGATATGCCACTTAATTTGCTCTTTAACGAGCCATCAGGAGCACCATTTGTATATAGTGGGATATATGTACCCATCTCCTATTTCCCACAATGACCACTAATCTTCTCCAGAAATATGCCTTTTTTTTTAAATTGATTTTTCTAAAGTCCAAAAATGATTTCAGATATGCCACCTAATTTGCTCTTTAACGAGCCATCAGGAGCACCATTTGTATATAGTGGGATATATGTACCCATCTCCTATTTTCCACAATGACCACTAATCTTCTCCAGAAATATGACTTTTTTTTTTTAATTGATTTTTCTAAAGTCCCAAAATGATTTCAGATATGCCACTTAATTTGCTCTTTAACGAGCCATCAGGAGCACCATTTGTATATAGTGGGATATATGTACCCATCTCCTATTTCCCACAATGACCACTAATCTTCTCCAGAAATATGCCTTTTTTTTAAATTGATTTTTCTAAAGTCCCAAAATGATTTCAGATATGCCACCTAATTTGCTCTTTAACGAGCCATCATTAGCACCATTTGTATATAGTGGGATATATGTACCCATCTCCTATTTTCCACAATGACCACTAATCTTCTCCAGAAATATGACTTTTTTTTTAAATTGATTTTTCTAAAGTCCCAAAATGATTTCAGATATGTCACTTAATTTGCTCTTTAACGAGCCATCAGGAGCACCATTTCTATATAGTGGGATATATGTACCCATCTCCTATTTCCCACAATGTTCACTTTTCCTTTCAAATATGGCCCTTTTTTAAAATTAAGTTTCTGTATTATTGATATATCTTTTGTATATCCAATTGGCATAATTTCATTATTCAGCTCTCGGACCATATTTTCCATTAATTGTTGGGTATAGTATCAGCCCCCGTTCCTGGATTTCGCAACCGAAATAATGTTCCTTTATTTTACTAGGACTGTTAAGTGCTTAAGAGTACGCTGTTAACTGCAAAATGGGCTCTGTAAACTTTTTGGGTTTTTGTCTCTGCTAGTTAAATTTAAATTTATCTTCACACACATACTTAGTTATGTATGTATGTGTAACAGTTAAAACTTTAATTTATAAGTGAAACCTCCCATCAAAAAATTACACATTATCAACAGAACTACTTGCCATATAATGACATACCTTTTTTGATTTCCAAATTTCAATACTCGCTTACAAAACACATTACATAAAATTTAAAAAAGTAGAAGTTGTTTGATAAGAAGAATGATTTTTTTAGATTTCATAGATTACGTGAATATGTTGCCAAATAAAAAATTTAAGAAGTTCTCAAGAATCGATTATTTTAGTCTCACGCCTTGTTAAAATCATTAAGTTGGTAATCCAGTAGGGAAGAGCTTCCACCAAAAATGCTTAATTTCAAACCCGATTACCTTTTTGTGTGCTGTGCTATTAAGGTAGAGGTCCATAGCTCGCTTTTTGCGCGTTACGCTTTCTATGCATCTGTCAAAAAAGTAGAATCAATGTAATAGTATGTGACAAGTTACATTGCAAAAAGCGCAGAACGCGTAGGCGCGTTCAAAGCCTACTTTTTGCTTTGACCTACGTCTACTTTCTACTTTTGTACGCGTTACAAGCACCATGAAAGAAAGTCAGCTGTTCTTGAATGCTAAAGATGTTAAATAATACTTTATTTCTTACGTTATCGATAAATATTATTTTGCCGTGGATAATTTTTTTCTTTTTTTTTCAATAAAAACAATTTCTTAGTAAAAAAAAACTTATAAAATATGTGAATATTTTCATTAAAGTGATGTATTTTAATTAACTTCTCACCACACTTTTCTCAGTAACAAATTTTGCATATTAGTGTCTTCTCCGTTAAATCTGTATTAATTAGCTGCTTAGAAAAGTTATTGCTTAAGCCAATAATGTGCATACATTTATTTACAATTTACTTACATTGAAGTCAACAATAGCCGACAATCTGCTGGAATAGCCCCGGCCGAGTTCTTTTCAAGACTATCTTTTAAAATGCCGAATAAATAGTCAAAGACATCTGCAGACATTCTTGTCGCGGTTCGAAATTGCTCACACTTAAATTCCGTTCTAAATACAACGGGCGTACCCAAAACCTTTTCTTTTTTGAAATTGTTCATAGGCATTTTTTGCACATAAAATTAAATATACAAACTCGACTAACTCCACAAATTCTTTTAAAAACTCGATTTCACTCTCCATTTTTTCTTTATAAGTATTTATAAACAAACGCACACAGCTGATCAAAACAAAAATAAAATGGCGCATGAAAAGCAGTGCATGTAACTCAACGCGAACAAAGTATAGAATGAAACAAGAGGATGAAACGCGTGTAAAGCATAACGCGCAAAAAGCGAGCTATGGACCTCTACCTTTACACATGTGCGACGCATACAAAAAATTCGATGATTTCACTGTATTGGCAACATTGCTATTGCGTATTAATAACAAAAGATGAGATGAGATAAAGCAGCATAAAACAAAAGTCGTTTCAATGAACAATCTCTTTGTGTTAACAGTATGATAAAAGCAACAGTTTGTTTAACATTAACATATTTATTCGAAGTTGGACTTTAGTAAAGAAACATTTCAGTAGTTTCATGGATGGAATTGTTCATGCAACTCTATAATGTAAATGCTGTGAAAAGTACACTGAAAAACAAATAGTAAAGACTTCTTCTTAGTTAAGCAAAGTTACATTGAAAATACCCCTGATTCAGTCACAGATTTTCATTTGCATACTAAAATGTTGTCGATTTTTTCATAAACTCATTTCTATACCGACATACTGTTGCTGAAAATCAATGAACTGATTACTCAAAAAGTTTTGAATAATTACACATTTTTAGCTGCATTAGTAAGAGTACGACGTTTCTTTTTCTGTGCAAACTTTATTTTAGTTTAATTTTAACTTTTGCCAATTTGCAAAAACAAAATATGTGGGTCTTACACGTAATCATTTGCCAATTGTGATGGTAGCTGTGATTAAACTGCGAAAGTAGTATCAACACCAACAAATACAACAACTTCAATTCGCTAAATAATTTATAAACTTCGTTTTTGTTTTTGCTTTTGGGTTTTCGTTATTTTTATTGTTGAGAAACCTACAGCTGTTGCTATTTCAATTAAGTTATTGCTTCTTGTTGTTTTTGTTGTTCTGTAAAATATCTATTCTTTATGAACCATGACAAATGGTATAGAAAAGTAATGAAGAGAACAACCAATTTCATCTACTTTTTCTAACTCTGGTTATTAATATTTTTTCCTTTTTCATAAAATCAAAACAAATGAAAACATTAATAAAAGTTTGTGTCATATTTTGTTGTTGCTTTTTTTACCTGTTTATAAAGCGCAGAACAAACAAGTGTTTTCGTTTCTGTTCAGTATGTACATTAGAGTGGCCGTTATTATTATTTTTTTGATTTCTTATATTCTCTCCCCCCAAATCGGCTGTTTTATGTAAAAAAAAATACAAAAAAATTTCATAGGGCCAAATATTTTGGGGGACGGACGCACCCCCTAAAACACAACTTATCGCTATGATTTTTTTTGTATTTTTTTTTACATAAAAATAAAACCGATTTGGGGGGAGAGAATATAAGAAATAAAAAAAAAATAAAAAAATTCTCCATACAACTAAAGGCCACTCTAACGTACATACATACATACAAGTGATGTTTCGAATGTTAATGTTAATATTCGCGAATACGAATATTTGAAACGATATTTGCGAATACGAATACGAATATTATACATATGTGAAATTTGTTGACATTTAATTGTGGTTCTATTTACGTCTGCAAAATTAAATATGAAAAATTTTGTATGAAAAAGAACTTCATGCTCCCGTTAGCGTATGTGCATTAAAGTTAATGAAAGCTTTCCCAAATTTTAATGGTCATCATTAATTAACATTTATAAGCATATTTTGTAAAAAATTTCGTTTCTAAAGCTACGGTCACACTTGTCAAACATTTGCCCAAAAAAGCGTAACCACTAAATGCTAATGAAAAATCTTTCAATTCAGACAAAAGTTTGTAAAGTTAAAGAGTAGCCAATATTGTTGGATTCTATGACATGGTGCATTAGTTGTGTTCGAAACTGTTTAATATGATAAACAAGTGTCTGGATCAAAACTTTTTTCATTAGTGTTTGTTGGTTACGCTTTTTTGGGCAAATGTTTGACAAGTTTGACCGTACTTTAAGCGTTTAAAATTTATATGAAAAATAACGAAAATTCATTTAACAAAAAAAAAACATTTTCCATACAAATTTCAAAACAAAAGAAGCATTTGTATGTATAAAATCTAGCATTTAAAAATGATAAAAAACACAAATTTTTATAATAATTAAAAAATAATATACCAAACAATCTTGACTTTACATTCTACCCAGCTAAAAAAATATGTATGGTACATATATTTGTAAAATATGAATGTATATAAACATGTATGAATATGTATGAATTCATGTATGGAAATGTATGAGATTATACCTACATGGCAAAAGTATTATTAGTGTTGTCATTCTAACAAAAATTATTCGAATATTCGAACAACTTTTTTTCATTTTTGCTCGAACGAACAAAAGTTTTCAATTTAGAATAAAAAATTATTCGAATCATTTTTGTAGAATATTCGAATGTTCGAACAATTAAGTAATCAAATTACTCCAAATTATAAATACTCGTGTATGCATCTTTGTATATGTTCGCTAAACGCATCTTTTGATTTCCTGCTTTGAAAAGATAATGCCTCCTTAACAGACCAAGCTAAATTACGACGCAAAGCGTTGTCTATGAGACCAACAGAAATAACGCGGCGTCAACGCTTTGCGATTGGAAAATCCAATTTTCACAGCGCGTAAAGAAGTGAAGTTGGCTGCAAAAGTACTGTTGTTTTTGTTAAATAATGTAACTTTAGCTACTTTCACGTCAATTTATTGTTTTAATTTTTATATCTATTTAGAGTTTTTAATTAATTAAAGTGATTGAACATTACTGTTTCTGGCGCAACGTTAACGCTTTAATTTAAGGTTACTCATTCCATCGTAAAAGCTAAGTGCTAAATTACGTTGCGCTTTGCGTCGTAATTTAGGTTGGTCTGTAATTGAATCAGAAGGTGTCGTACAATTCCTGGTTAAGAGTTTAAAAAATAACTGCTTTTCTACAGATCTAATAAAAAGCCCTACGGGCTCGGTTGGTTATTGTTATAAATAAATATGTAATATTATTCCTAAGCTTTCCTATAATAACTTTTTATAATATGCCCCAAAAAGCTAAAAAAAGAGTACTTAAATATTTCGATTTCACGATTATTTTGTAATAAAAATTTCGCAAATATCTGAAGTACGATTAAGCATTAGATGAAATTTCTGAAGTAACTGACAATGTTTTATTAGCTGATCTGAAAAAAATTTTATCAATAAAGTAAGAAATTGTACTAATATAAAAATCGTCAACAATTTTCAAGTTGATTTAAATTATTTGAATATCAAAGAAAAGAACACACAAACTGGATATGCTTTTTAATCCTTTTTTTAACGGTATCACTAACATCAAAAATTTGCGAAAGATATTTTTCTACATTTTCTTTTATCAAAAGTAAAAAAAGAACCGTCTACAAGCTAAAAAGTGGGATTATCTGCTGTTTTTAAATTACTATTTTAGAAGAAATCATGATATATTAAAATTTTTTGTAAATGTGTACAAAAACGTTTTTTAAATAATTTCCTTTCGGTTTTCAATAATATTTCTGAGTTTGTTTTTAAAACTATTTGTTTTTCTTGCATAATGAATTATTTTTTGTTTGTTAATAAAAAATTAAACTCATATTAAAACTTATTAAACTTTTTTGAAATTATTCGAATAATTTTTTTATTAAAACTTATTAAATTTTTTTGAAATTAATCGAATATTTTTTTTATTCTTTCTTTGTTCGTTCGAATATTCGAACAAAAGTTCAAAATTATTCGTCCGTTCGAACAAGAAAAAAATTCATGAACTTTCATTCGAACAAATATAAAACACGAATAATTAACAACACTAAGTATTATACATATAAGAATTGATATATCGACTAATATATGAAGTGTATTATAATATACTCGTATGACCTCATACATGGAAATTTAATTATAAAGCTCTTCATATGTGAAACCATATAAAGAAATAAGATGTAATATTTGGAGCCATATAAAAATGTATGCATACTTGATATTGCACAAAAGATCCACCAGGTGTCGCAGAGCCGGTCTTTGGACCGGATCTTCCCCCTATTCTATGCATACATAATATCTCACATAAGATCGTATTTGCAGTAAAAAAATTCTTGCAATTTGTTAAATCGATCTATTTCTATCTTTTTTTATCACTGGTGAATTGAAAATCTATTAGAAAATACATACGGAATGCAAAGTTTACATGCGTGCAGCCTCAATGTTTAAAAATGAAAACACATTCTTGTACGATTTTATACATTGTGTCCCTATTTAATAAATCAAATAATCAAAAGGATATATCAGTCATTTATTTTCTAAAAAATAACCGAATACTAACTCGAATACGAATTTCTAAAAACAAAGTTTATATTCAAGATCAAGTTCAAGATCTTAAAAGAAAGTAATTTTAATAATTTAATATATTTCACAACTGCGCTGTTTTGAATCAAGGGAGTATGAATGAACTTTGCATACTGTATAGGAAATATTTACACATACATGTATGAAAATGTATGAATATATATTATAGGAAATATTTACACATACATGTATGAAAATGTATGAATATATATTATCATATATGTCCATAATTTTTCGGATCCGGACCATATACGGGACATCATCAGGGCAAGTTTTTTGTGGCACGAGTAATGGTTCAAAACGACCGACAAAAAGCTTTGGTATATACGAATTTCTTCTAGGTTGCAAAAAAGGTATTGCCATAAGCTGAAACTGGCTTTTTATGTTAATAATTGAAGAAATGGCTAAAATGGCAAAATTGGCATATGCCACAAAAAACTTGCCCTGGACATCATATATGCTCCATACATATTTTTTAGTTGGGGATCATTTAAGTTTCTTATAATTTTTTATCAACCGTGTGATAGGGAGAAAACAAGTATGTGGCTAAAAAGTAGTTATTCTAAATATATTTGAGTTTGAGTTTTCCCTAAAAAAATTTTTGCAAAACAGAAGGGAGTTTGAATTAATATGCAAGTACATAATATTTCTATAAAATAAAATTTCAAGCAATCAATGTTTTTTACCCGACTGCGCGACGCAAAGAAGGTTATTGTGTTTATCAGCCTATGTATGTATGTATGTATGTATGTGTGTTCCTTTGCGGCCTTATATAAACAGAACGCAGTCGTAAAGCAGCTCTGGGCGAGTCAACATCAAGCGTCGTTGGAAATTATCTCTTAAGTGCAACCGGGCCACTGTTGTTTATTGGCTTTCGAGAGTTTTGCGTCTCGCTCGCACTGGTTGACTGATCTGCCACGGATAACTGTATATTCTTGCGGTTCTTCTGTAGAATTTCTTTAACAACCACGTTGCTACTTCCTATAAGAAGGCATAGGTCGTATATAGTCAGTCACAAAAACTTTTTTAAAATACTGTTAATACTAGGGATGCAACCGATACCGATACCGATATATCGGCGATACTGCTGGTTTTCCGATATATCGATATCGGCGATATTTTACTGTCGATACGCCGATACTTCCTATATATTTCTTTAGAGTTTTTTGAACAAAATATTCAATTTTCAACTCTTTTTTTTGCATGACAACTATGAGAAATAGCATATTAAAAGCAGAACATAAAATCAAAACAGATTACATAATGAAATTGTTTCTTCTATTTTTTTTTGCACCATAGTAATGAAATGTTCTCTCAATGCTAAATCTTGTATGTGTTTGTATGTTTTAAATTCTTTTTCAAGGCGCATTAATACAAGTGGTGGTAATTCCACAACAATTACAACTTAAAATAACAACTGACATCTCAGCCCCTATGTCAACATGTACAAATTTTGACATACGAACCTCTAATTTGCGCAAAAAAGAATAAAAACTGTGCTTATAACATCACCACTTTGATGAATACGTCTTGATTTTCTTTTATTCATTTATGCATGCGATGATTTAGTTCAGCGATGTAAAATTGTCCTTGTTTTACAATTGTGCTTTTGAGTACATTTTGTAATGGAACTAATATTAATTGTTGAGTTTATCTACATATCGTCACACTTTGTTTTTAAACAAAAATCTTATTAATATCAATTTTAAATATTAATATTTTGCAATGTTGTTTTTATAATTTTAATTTAATTTTAACATGATCTCACATTCAATTCTTTTTTTTTTAAGTCTTATTAATATCAATTTTAAATCTTGAGCCAATCTAAACTGAATGCCAACGTTTATTTTGTAAAATCATAAATATTGCAGACGTTTTGTAGTTTGAAAATTTGAATTTTAGAAACTGAAATGTAGTGAAAATTTTGATGATTTGAATGGCTCATTAATAAACACTGTTATTTTGCATAATAGAAGAATTACTCTACTTGAGTTTTGTTAATTTTTACTTGAGCTCAATGTAAATATGCGTATCGGTATCGGAATCGGTATCGGCGATATTTATTTTTGAGTATCGGTATCGGATCGGCGAAATGGCGTATCGTTACATCCCTAGTTAATACTATCTTGGGAATATGGTCAAGTTACTCCGCCCATATTTGTGCAACAATACTTTGCAAATTTACTTTGTAAAGTATTTATGGAATAAATAAATAAATAAAACGAACGCGTGGACCGATTTTAATAATTCTTACGTCAATCGATTGGTCTTAATCCCGGGAGTGTCACTGTCACGATATGACAGTAGTAAAAATTCAATATGGCGGTCAACAGACGCCATTTTGTTAATACGAAAAAAAAACGTCGGCGAACTATATCAAAATGGGTATCATTCGACAGGTATTTTAAAATCATATTTAGGTTTCTCTTATGATTTTTCATTTCGAATAACTGTTTAAGCTATTGAACGGTTAAGAGCAACTTTCTCGTTTTTGGAAGAACGCTGAAAGTGAGCTTAACTCCATTGGCCCTCCTACTAAGTGCGCAACGGGTTGGAAAAAAGTATTGCTTTAATACTCATAAAGTTGTTGGTTTCTAACGTTATCGCAATTTAACATAGATTTGGGCAGACCAAAAGAAGTACGTGCGGCAAAAGGCAGCACAAAATTTAAAAAAACTAATAAGCACAGGAGGTGGCCCAAATAAAAATTAAAAGTTTTCCGATATTGAAGAGGCTATATATCTTTGGCAATAAATAATAATGGCTTAAGTTGACATAAGTGCTTTTTCATTTTATTACATATTCTTATTCTCTTCTTCAAGATCTATCAATCAGCTAAATTTCAATTATAAAATGTTATATTAATAACAAAAATTAAAATATTAAAAACCCCCGATATATCTAGAAAAGATGTGATATCTTATAAACCCTCTCGATCAAGTCACCTTTCAAACAGAAAAAACTAAATCAAAATCCTGCCAGCCGTTTGGTCTGTACATGGAAACATTTTATGTAAAAACTAAACACAAAAAAAGACAAAACCCTTAATATCTCAAAACAAGAAATTTCGACTTAAGCCATTATTATTTATTGCCACAGATATAATCTAATAGGTATGAAAACTTTTGTGGAAGGTGCAAACAAACAACACAAACAACTAACTTTGGTATTATTTGTTCATTAATAATTATCACATGTAATTTGACTTACAAAGCGATACGAACTTTAGCCTGATCATATCATATATGTATATTGATTTATTGCAATTCAAAGAATAAAACATATTCTTGTTGCTAACTTAAAAACAAACAAAACAAACTTCTTGTACAATTAAGTGTGAACATTTGTTCGATCTTTAAGTAAATCTAAAATGAGCAGGGAAATCATTTAAAAAAATTCATATCATATTTTGGATCAATAAAGGTTGCCATGGTAAAAATATTTGGGGACGGCCTTAAGCATGCAATGTTGGTGTATATTGAGAAATCCAATGACTCAAAATGATGTCCATTACCAAAAACAGGAATATGATTTATTTTTGTTGCTTATTAATAATCGTAATTTTTTCAAATTTGTTTTATTAAGGTCTGTTGGACCACTTCCTCACCGCGCGACTTTTTTTTTAAAGTTATGCAGACCCGTTAATCTAAAAAAATGGTGAATGGTGAATGTGAATGGTAACACTTAGCTCATGTCTGATATGACAGATAATTAGTTTTATCCTTCCGCTGAACGAATATGGTTGTGTATACGCTTGAACAACGCTGGGAAATATTGCCTGCGATCGACTTACAGAAGATGCCGATTTTGCCAAAAAAATCATCTTTTCAGATGAAGCTCATTTTGATCTTGGCGGGTATGTAAACAAGCAAAATTATCGCATTTGGGGCACAGAAAACCCGCACGCATACATTGAAAAGCCGACGCAACCTCAATGGCGATCGTTATCGGGCCATGTTGAACGAATTTTTGTTCACAAAAATTGAAGAGGAGGATATTGGCAACATTTGGTTTCAACAGGACGGCGCTACGTGCTACACAGCCGAAGCTACACTCGATGTTTTGCGCCCTATTTAAAAAAAAAAATTATCTGGCGGACCCTTTATAAAAAATAAAGTAATATCATATGAAAGTTTCCTTTAATACATCGCTCAAAACTTGTACGTTGTAGCCTCAAGTTGGCCAACAAAAATGTTAAAACTTAATAATTTAATATTGTCATATCAATGGAAGAATATATTTTTAGAAAGGACACTTGCTTGTACATGAGAATTGGAGGAAATATTTTATAAAGCTCTGCAGAACCATTTCGTTCTATGTATTTGGTACATTTATTGGTAATATACGTTGTATTTTGATATGAAAATAAGTTTTTTCTGTACATTAGAGCGACTCAAGTTGTATGGAAGCGAAATTCGTGCAAGGTGTACCCCCTCAAAATTAACATTGGTATTTTTTATGATGACATCTAAAATATTTCGGCATTTTGAAAAAGGGTCTATTTTTGCATGTTTTGTCAATTTGAGAATCTGTTTCCTTACCAACATATTCAATATGGGTATCATAAAAAAGGTTTTTTAAGGCTCGTCCAACTGTATATACAATTTGTCCAAGGACGATCATCCATGTCCTTTTTTAAGGATATTCTGTAAAAAAGAACGGTTTTTTTGAATTTTTTTTTCGGGGTTGGTTGTAATAAAAATGCCAGATTAACATTTTTTAATCTTTATGCTAGGACCACAATTGGGACGAACGACGAATTTCATCCGCGTCGACGAATTCGTCAATGAGATTTCGCTGCGTAAATTCGTCATGTGAAGCACAACAACGACGAATTTACTCAGCGAATTTCTCTCTTATATTTGATAAAGTTGTTTATTGTGTGTGCAAAGACGGAGAGAGAGAGAGAGAAAAAATTGTTTTTCGTCGTTCGCCGGCGTAAGAAATAGAAATAAATCTATTGCTACTTTCGCCGCGTATGACGAATTTCTCCCTACGCCATGATTGTGTGCATTTTCATATAAACCAATGTGTTTTATTTTTGACGACGAATATTCGCGACCAAAAGTTCGTCGTTCGTCGCAGTTGTGTTCCTAGCATTAGTCGATTTAATTAAATACGGGTCTCAGCTTTTTTGAAATTCGTGCTAGTTCGCGTTTTGACAATAATGCAATGGGGTGGTAACCCTTCGTTTTAAATAGGGCAATATGAGTATACAATTTTTTCTTTTGCAGACAGACGTCTTAACGGAGTTTTTTTTCATATACATACTTAAACAAACAAAAAATCATACAAAAAATATTCGTAATAATTAATATTCGTAATACATATTAACTTTGATAAATAAGCAAAGCAAATATTTGCTAATATTTTTTTACATAGCAAGAAACAAAAAAACATACATACGAAACAAAAAACAAAACTTATACGTACAAAAAAATATTCGTAATACATATTGACTTCGATAAATAAGCTTATTTGCTTTACAAATATTTTTTTTACATAGCAAGAAACAAAAAACAAAAACAAAAAAACCTCAAAGTGCCATTGAGGAATACTCTACATGAGTACCTAAAAAACAAAAAATTGTGAACTGAGTTCAAACGGCAGAAATGCATATTTTACTGTGAGTTCTGAAGCTCTTAATGTTAACAATAAAAATAAAAAATCTGATGATAGTCTTTTTTAACGGCAAAGCCACTTTTTCGTCAGCGATCAACTTCGCTTTGTCCAATGCCAACTAGTGATTCGTTAACATTACCGCAGCCTAGTACTTTTTCATATAAGCCAGCGATATCATCCCCTTCGGGCTCGTATACATCACTTAACAAAGTTATCACTACAGATAACAGTAGCACTAAGCCCAAGGTCCAAGTCGGCATGGACAGGTATATAACCGTGGTAAAGCGTGGTCGAAGTCCAAATTCTTCTAAAATTGCATCTGCTCCAAAGATGTCTAGGGATAACAGCGCATCTTCTACCAATCGTCAAAATCGTTTTTCATTATTGCAAGACAAAAACGATAAGCCCGCTACATCATCGCAAAAGTCTTTTAAGCCACCACCTATTTATCTGAGAGAAAAAAATTCTAACGCGCTAAAAAACTACTGTCGACCATTGGTGAAAATACTTTTGACATCATTCCAATTAAACGAGGTAATATTGATGAAACTAAAATCCAAATATATGATGAAAAAGATTTCCGAAAAATTGTTAGTGAATTCGAAAAAAATAAAACAAATTTTTACACATACCAACTTAAGAGTGCTAAAGGCCTACAGATAGTATTAAAGGGCATAGATTCATATGTTGACCCCGAAGAAGTAAAATATGCTCTTATCGACAAAGGATTTAAGGTTAAAAATGTTACTAATATAATTAACAGAGAAAAGGTACCCCAACACCTATTTCGGGTTGAACTGGAGCCGAATGACATAAAATTGAAAAAAAATTAAACGCATCCAATTTATAGCGTAAAGTATATCTTACACCGAAAAATCACAGTTGAAGAGCCACGTAAGCGTTCAGGTCCCGTACAGTGCCATAATTGCCAAGAATATGGCCATACAAAAACTTACTGCAAATTACTTACAGTTTGTGTTATCTGCGGTGAATTGCATGGTACTGCTTGCTGTACTAAGCCAAAAGATCAAGCAGAAAAAAAATGCAGTAATTGTGGAGGTAATTACACCGCTAACTACAGAGGATGTCCTGTATATTCTTTCGTTAAAAAGGCTATGGGCCAAAAATCCAAATTAATTTCAGCTTAACCAGTAAACGCGAACTCCGCCACTTTTGCTCAAATGAGCCAACCAGTTACTTACACGAGTATCGTATGCTGATGCTGCTAAGACTAGTTCTATTCGCACACAAAATGTTCCACCGCCAAATAATTCAACGAATGCAAACTCAAGCTTTAACTTTAGTCGCCTTGAAGCTACTATTGAGAATCTGGTGCTAACTATAAACAATTTTACTACAAATATGACTAATATGATGCAAGAAATGCTGCGAATGCAGAATACACTGCTTCAAGCATTAGTTAACAAACCATGAACACGTTAAAAATATGTTTCTGGAACGCAAACGGCATTCGCCAACATAAAAATGAACTTGAGCACTTCCTCATGGAAAAAAATATTGATATAATGTTGGTTTCTGAGACTCATTTGACCTCAAGAAGCTTATTTAAAATAAATGTTTACACTTTATATGATACAAAGGACCCTAGAGGGAGAACATGCGGTGGATCAGCAATTCTAATTAAGTCAAGACTCAAGCACTATGTCCTTGACAACGTTACTGAAGAATATATGCAAGCAACGAATATTTTCGTAGACAATTTTTGTGCGAATTTCGTGATATCATCAATTTACTCACCTCCGAGATTTTCAGTTACCGAAGATCAGTATGAGAAGTTCTACAAATCGCTTGGATCTTGTTTCCTGGCAGCTGGTGACTACAATGCTCGCGTCTTGTTACACCTAGAGGTCGAGCGTTGTTTAATACAATTTCAAAAATGGGCTTAGATGTCATTTCGAGCGGGGAGCCTACTTACTGGCCTACTGACGTAAGAAAAATTCCAGATGTTATAGATTTTGGCGTTACGAAAAATATTCATGGAGACTTAATTCACGTAGAGGCCTCTCTAGATCTGTCCTCCGATCACTCTCCCAAAATAGTTACAATTTTTAACCCACTAAGGAGTGATTTAACTAACTCATATGTGAAAATGATTAATGGGGTCAACTGGCTAGGATTCAAAAAATATCTTAGTAGTCACTGCGTAGAAAACATTCAGCTAAGATCATCTGATGATATTGAATTTAACATTGCCAATCTTAACGAAAATATTAAACAGGCTGATGAACATGCCACTACCTCCTATCCGCAGACTGGCTTTAATAGAATTTATTCTACGGAAATTGAACGTCTTGTATGTGAAAAAAGGAGAGCTAGAAGAGAATGGCAACAAGACAGATCACCCCTAAATAAAATCAGACTTAAAAAATGTACTAAACGACTCAAAGAGCTGCTATCGTCGGAAAAAACTGCATTACTGGAAAAGTATTTAGAAGGTCTTGATGTAACGTCAGCATCTAATTACTCTTTATGGCGGGCTACTAGAAATCTTAAAAGACCCGTTGACCTTAAATCACCTTTGCGTACTTCGACCGGAGGCTGGGCGAGAAGCGATAGTGAGAAAGGTAACTTATTTTATGAGCATTTAAAATCTGTATTTACTCCCAATTCATGTACGGGTGCTGCCGATTTACCGAGTGTAGTTTCTCTACCCCCTCGTCCCTTAAGGTTTAAGTTGCGTGAACTACAAAAAATAATTGCTGAACTCGACACGAAGAAAGCTCCAGGTATTGATGGCATTAGTAACAAGATGCTGATGAACTAGCCTCATATTGCAATAAGAATCTTGCTATTTATTTTTGATGCTATTTTACGAATGCAGTATTTTCCAAATAACTGGAAACTTGCCAAAATAAAAATGATTCCAAAGCCGGGCAAAGATCTTACCAAGGCTGAGTCATATAGGCCTATAAGCTTACTATCAACAATCTCAAAGCTTTTCGAAAAGCTGCTCATGACTAAATTGTCCAAAATTTTAGCTGATAATGGGTGCATCCCGGACCATCAATTTGGTTTAAGAAGTCAGCATAGCACCATTGAACAAACGCATAGATTGGTCCAAGTTGTAAGAAGAACATTTGAAGAAAAGAAGTATTGTTCTGCTCTCTTTATTGATGTTTCTCAGGCATTTGATAAAGTATGGCACGAAGGCCTAGTTTTAAAATTGAAGACGTACCTACCAATAAATATACAAAAGCTTTTGGAAAGTTATATTATTGATAGGAAGTTCACTGTTGTGGAAGGAGAGTTCACGAGTGTGCCCGAATCTATATCTTCCGGTGTGCCACAGGGCAGTATTCTGGGGCCAGTCTTGTATCTAATATATACTTGTGATATGCCTGTGAGCAACAACATCCTCACTTCTACATTTGCTGATGATACAGCCTGTATGAGTATACACAAAAACCCTGATGAAGCATCCCGCAATCTCCAAGAGCACATTACACAGCTTGAAATATGGTTGAACTTATGGAGAATTAAAGTAAATGAACAAAAGTGTGTCCACATAACGTTTACCCTAAGAAAAGATACTTGCTCTCCCATTCGAATCAACAATCAAAGTATTCCTCAACATTCTCAAGTGAAATACCTTGGCATACACCTTGATCGAAGGCTTACATGGAAATATCACATTGACTCCAAGTTATCTCAAATGAAACTTAAATTAACCCAAATATATTGGTTAATTGGCAGAAATTCAACACTCAGCCTAGACTGCAAACTTTTGATATACAAGTCGCTTTTGAAGCCAATATGGTTCTATGGAATTCAGCTACGGGGCACTGCTTCAGCTTCAAATGTTGAGAAAATTCAGCGAAGGCAAAACAAAATTTTACGTTTGATAACATCGGCTCCATGGTACATCAAAAATTCAAATATACATCGCGATTTAAATATGCCACTAGTGACTGAAGAAATTAAAAAATACGCAGGCAAATACTTAACAAAACTCGAGTCTCATCCTAATCCCCTTGCTCGTAACATCTTGAATTTTACTGAACATATCCGCTTAAAAAAGAGGGACACTATGGCTCTAATACTCAACACTCCAGATGAAACAGCTTGAAAATATTTTTGTGCTTAATACGATATTTATGTATGCTTGATTACTATCACTAAGTTTATGCTTGACGCTGGTTGGGCCTAATTATTATATCTAGATTTAGGATTTGAATACTTATTGTTAGTTCATTTCTGAAGATACAAAAAATATTTTTTATTTTTTGTAAGTTTTATGAATTGGTATTTTTTTTAATAAAAAGAATTGTATAAATTGTATTTTAAAATTATGTAATCTGTGGTATTGCGTAGTCTTCCAGATTATTTATCTCTATGAAATCCCTAGTTTCGTCTGGTATATTATATCCAATGCATACGTTATGAAATGCACAGCATACATTTACAACTCTCTTGCGCCAAGAAGGCAGCGCCAACTGTTCTTCAAAACTCCATTAGTACGGTCGATTATATTGCGGCATTTTGCGTGAACCTCATTAAATCGCATTTCAGGTGTACCGTCCTCAAGAACGCGAAATGGAGTTAATAGCCGGCGGGTATCCGATATCTTGTAAAAAATACAATTAATGTAGAATTAGTCTTATTTCGAAAGTTTTTTACCTAACAGCCAAAAGTAAGTTTTACAGTTTAAATAAAAATGTTCAGCGCATGCCTTAGCTCACTGGCGTGGGAATCATGACATGCACCAGGATGTGATGATGTGAATTCTTTGTTGATGGTCACAAAGCTAAACATTTAACGATAATTGTATACATACAGTTACACTCAGAAATATTTTTATTTTAGCAACAAAATAAATAAATAAAATTAATAAATATGTACTACATACATAAAAAAAACAAATTTAAATTTAATTGTTATACTTTTATTGCTTTTTCGTG
Source organism: Nowickia ferox (assembly GCA_936439885.1). Taxonomy (NCBI): domain Eukaryota; kingdom Metazoa; phylum Arthropoda; class Insecta; order Diptera; family Tachinidae; genus Nowickia; species Nowickia ferox. The sequence goes on from OW387026.1 coordinate 61,835,739, forward strand.
TATCAACTACGCAATTTCAACTTCACAAAAGTCTTTTGTAAAGCCTATTTATATAAAGTATATGCAGGTCTACAACAACTAAGAAAGTACCAAAACAACAGGCGATTTGTTTGTGTAAGAATAATGGATGAATGTCAAAAGAGATGAATACAATCAGAGCTGGGAAACTTGCATTACTTTTGCATAAGCACTGATATAAAAACAAAAATGTTAGTAGGAATTTAAATTTGATGCTTGTAATGCACTATTTTTTGCACTTAAATAAAATCTCGTAAAAGTAATGGATTAATATTGCATTAGCAGCTAATCGCATGGCGAAAAATTCACTAATTTTGTATTGCCACTAAGCAGATCATGAAGTAATGCAATATTATTGCACTATCACATATTGTACACAGTGAAATTGAATAAAACGTGAACTTATTTTTGGGAGATATTACAAATAAAAAAAATATAGTAAAGTTCACTTTGAGGGCACCTATATACATAAGTACGTGCATACAAATTAATATTGACAATGTTTCTTTTCTTTAATACAAACTACATTTCAGTACGAATTGAAAAAGTTAATTAGCTTCATACTTCAATCATATAAGTACTATAATTATCAAAGTTAGTGCTAATGTAATAAATTTGCAATTGCATTGATTTGTTTTAGTGTGGGAAAATGGTCAATGCATTTGGTTATTTCCCAGATCTGCATACAACAAAAAGGAAATGTATGGATAGACAAAACCAAAGTAAATTTTTAATTGATAAACCTTTAATATGTGAAATATGTATAATAAAAGATACATATGTACTTTAATAATTATATATAATTATTTTTAAATGTTTTGTAACACATTTTTTAAGTAAAAATTTATTTAAACTTTTTCACATACGTTTTCAGTATACACAATTGTGTATAACAAAGCAAAACAAAACAAAATGGCGTACGAAAATTGTAAACAACTTTTGACATTCAGGCATTAACACTACGCGAGAAAAAAATGAATCACCTTAGTACTTGCATATACTTTATATAAATTTACTTTGGTCTTTTGCTTCTTTTAACGTTCCCGTTATTTTTTTTTAATATTTGAGCTGTCACATGTGATTTTTTTTTTGCTATTCGTTTGCTTGTTATGATATTTTCTCTTTCTCATAATTGGTTCCCATCTTTTCTTATTGAGTGCAACACGTCAAGTTATTGTTAAAAAAAAATGAAGTAAAGGAGTTAAATTGATTTGCGAATAAGATAATTTTATATCTGTATAATAGGAAAAATCAATCCAATATATTTGTGATGTGTTTGGTCGATGTAGACAAACAATAGAAAGTACGAGTAATACTAAACTTCTAAAAGAGCGCGGTTATATTGAAAATATTACACGAAAAAGTCGAGCGAAATTGTTAGCGGTGAGATACGCAATAGAAACTATTAAAGAAAACAGGAAAAACCACCATTTATATTTGCCCAGTCTTAAAAAAATGCTCAAGGAGACATTACGGACACACGCAAGTGACAAGTCCATCCGTAGCTTACTAAAAACCAACTATACTAACGACCGCGTAGCTGGGAAAAATCTTCGTTTTCGGAAGTTGTCAGACAGAAACGTTAGTTATTTGCTGAACTACATAAATTTCAGACTCTTGATTTCGGGAACACGATAATATTTAGCGACGAAAGTAAGTTCGTAATTTTTGGGTCAGATGAGCGGTGTATGTTGTTGCACAAGCCAAATATATCACTAAATATTAAGAATGCCAGTTTTGAACATATGGGTCGGTATATCAACTGGTATTACTTCCAATATGACAACGACCCAAAACATATAGGCTTGGACATTAAATTATGGCTCTTATATAATACCAAACATCCGCCCATGCCTCCACAAAGTTTCTAGAATAATCCTATTGAAAAATTTAAATCCTATTGAAAGTTTTTGAGTACTCTATGATTTCTGCTGTCAAACCGTATATCAGAATTATTAGCATGTGCTGTTTACGAACCTCTTGCAGAGGGCACATCGTACATTTCTAAGTAAGATGCAGCTAAATATCACCGAAATTGTAACAAGTTAGAGCAATCTGGATCATTTGGGTGCAGTTTTCTCATAAGCAGCCAACCATTTACAACCGGAACATCCAATAGACAAGCGAAAATTAGCCTAATTCGCGATCGATGAACAGCAACTAACTTGTTCATTTTGTCACCACCGCCCATTCCTTGATTATAACGCTGGAATGATTTTGGTTGAGCTATAAATTGGTTTGTTCAACACAATGACTTAGTAAATCCTCAAAAAAAAAAAATAGTTAAAAAAATTCAATTGAAGTTTTATCCGTTTTATCTTCGATGATAGGAGAAATAACTTCGCATGGGTTTCAATTTCTTAGGTTGGGGGTATTTTTTCCAATGTTTTTTAGCTCCACCTTGCAGACGAGAATATTTTGCAAGTTGCTCGTTATCACTTTCCTCCAATCATCCTCACCATCAACGCTTTGTGCTTTGCATGCAACATTTAACAATTTTCCACCCAAATGATTTAGATTACCTTCATGTTCATCATCACTTGCATTCAAATCATGATCTGTCTCATTACCATCCAAAGGAGGAATTGCAAATATATCGATATTTTGTAAATTATCGTCAAATTCTTCCAATTGTTTCAATATTTCAGCAACTGTAAATCTATATAATAATAGCGATGAGAACTAAGCATAGAGTCCCTTATAATACGTGCAAGTGCGATATTGTGAATGCAAAATGTCATGACGAATGGTAAATAATACGATAAAAATTTGACATCCAATAAGACAAAGACACTAAATTGACTTATCTTCTGGCTAAATGGGTTGAAAAATGGCTAAATTTAGACAGAAAATGGCTAAATTGGCATCACTGCTTACCCTGCACGTGGGTGGCGAATTTTGTTATTCCCTTTATAAATTTTTTGCACAATGCTACGCACTCAACAGAATTAATTTAATAAAAACACTTGTTGTTATGAAGAAGTCATACAACAGAATGAGATTTCAAATGTAAGTTAAATTTTTAATTCTTCAATTCGCTACGAAGTGAAATAATGGGAGCGTCCCTTTAAAAGGACCGTATGCACTAATGGGTTAATTTAGAGAAACGTTTTACCACAAAATCAATTTCTTTAGATTTTAGCATTAAGGCTTGTGAAGTTTAATAACATAAACTACATATCGTCACCTTAAATGCAAACGGACGTAACTACACAAAAATTCGAAATCGAGTTTTTGATTGGTTATGGTTCCTTTTATCAAACTACATGTTCACGCAAATATTTAGACCTCTGCGAACAAAAATTACGACTTTGTTAAAGAAATTCAAACGGACGTAACTACGAATGCATCTATTTCTTATTGCAAAGAACGTAACTAACATAAAATCTTAAATATATATATAAAGGAAATAAATGATTAAAAACATGTAAGTATCCATACTATAAATAATATTGAAGAAAATGTTCAAGAATACTTTATTGTTATTGATTTTGTAACGTTTTTTGCTTCTCCTGTAAAAAATATATTAGTGTAGTTACGTTCGTTTGCATTTAAGGTGACGATATGTATGTGTTTTAATCCTTATATTTTTGAATTTAAATTAATTTATTAAATAATAATTTAGTTATGAAACATGTAAACATGCAATTTGAAATAGTTGGCATTTGGGTTGATAGTATTCATTTAGTGACAACGTCCAAACTCTTATAAATCGATGTACAGTTTTTGTTGTTGAACAGATTTTATGCAACAATTAATAATGGTCTAATTGGTCAATGAACAAAAAATAATAACCAAAATGTCGATCAATAAAATGTATTACTGTATTGCATTCGATAATATCGTAGAAAAGCATTTTATCCACATAGGATATTGCACTGTTTTATGAAATAGAATACAATAAAAAATCAACGGCATATACATACATACATATATACCCTGCAGAAAACATGGGGTTAAGTGTCCCCAAGTCACCACTTTTGTCAAGTATATTGGTGACGTCAACAGAGCGTCTAATAATAATGGTTTTAATGCGTAGAAAACATTTTTTCAGATGCACACAACTATGCTTCTTCTTAATGTTTTATTGGTTTGTTGAAAATAAACGTGACGTCAAGCAAAATTTAAGTGTTTATAAAAATTATCTTAAGAAATAGAATTATGTATAAGGTTAATATACATATATAAATGTATTTAACAATAATTAAAAACATAATACACGAAAAGAAATAAAAAAACAAATAAAATAACAATTAATATTGTACAGGGTGTTTTTATTTAGAGGTATAGAACTTCGAATTGAAATAAAACGCAAGAAAATCGTTTTATTGTCCATCAATTTGGCTTTATTGGAAGGATAATTTTATGCCATTAACGTTTAAATATGATTTCGGGCATGTGGCCGCCGCGGCTGGCTCGAATAAAGCCAATTCTACAGGTCCAATTTTCAACCACTTTTTCGAGCATATGGGGCCGTATGTTGGCAATAACGCCACGAATGTTGGCTTCCAAGTCCCCTAACGTTTCTGGTTTGTTGGCGTAGACGAGCGACTTCACATATCCCCAAAGAAAATAATCCAATGGTGGCCAATTGACAGGTCCATTTCGCGAAATTATGCGCTCATCGAATGTTTCCTTCAATAAATCGATTGTGACGTGCGCTGTGTGGCATGTAGCGCCGTCTTGTTGGAACCACAACTCATCCACATTCATGCCATCCAATTCGGGAACAAAATAGTCGGTTATTGCTGTGCACGGTGGCGAATCGATTCATTCGGGTCCTCTTCAACACTTTGCTCTACAGCGGCAATTGTTTCTTCGGTGCGCACTGTTCGACGTCTCTGCGGATGCGTATTATCACATAGAGTAAACGTAGTGCGAAAACGATCCATGGTTAACCGAATTAATTGCTCTGATGGACGATTATGTCGACCATAAAATGGACGGAGCTTGCGGTAAACTTCGCGAACTGAACCATTATTTTCGAAATAAATTTGCACGATTTGCAAGCGTTGTTCTTTTGTCAACTTGTTCATGATGAAATGGCAAACCAAACTAAATATTAATCACTTGACAGCTGACAAAATGGCCGCCAGTTAAAAAAGTGATGACAACTTAAAGTTCTATACCTCAATAAAAAACACCCATTATAAAAATAGAAAATGTGAAAATTGAAGAGTTTTAAGTGAAAGGTGCTAATTATGGAAATTTTAACCCTGTGGAAGATTTTGTGCCATCAGGTAAATATTTGTCACATTTTAAGATCCATACGTAAGTAGAGCGAGGATACATCGATATTGTAGACTAGAGCCCCTAAAATTTACTAGTGAATCTTTGGTGCCAATGTCGACATGTGGTCCCAAAAAAAAAACTTAGTCAGTAGTGCTACATTATAGTGGTGGATTTTCAATGACAAGCTAATGTTAAATGTCAATAGACGATTACATTGGCTGGGGTACACCTCGTCAGTAGTGCTACTGACAATGTCACTAGTAAATCACTACATTTGCACTATTCGCATTTTCTGCAGGGTATGTATATTTACATATGTATGTGCATAAAATTTAAAAAAAAAATGTTGCAAAGACGAAAATAACCTACCAAAATGTAAATTTATTACCTTAGAATGGTAAATATTTGCAAAATCTAAAAATGAAGATGCGACGGTTGATCAAAAAGCTGGTGGTTATGATATTTATTCTCAAGCAGTACGAAATTTTAACAATGGTGTGATTTCGCAACCGTTAATTTTTTAATAAATTTAAATCTGTTATGTATGCCTCTGTGTCTTATGTCTTTCAGTTAGAAACAGTGGTGTCTTGTGGTGAAGCACTATTAATTTAGAAACAATAAAGTAGTCGCGTCGTATTGAAGGAACAAATGAGGTCTGATGTGGTCAGTTCCATCAAAAATGTTCATGGTGCAGATTGTATAAATTGGTGCCCTCCTCTATTAAAGTTATGATACTAAATCTGATGATGTGGTGATAAATTTCTAAGTCTACTACGCTTATTATTCTTTTGTGATTTTCAAAAATATTATTATTTGTGAATTCTCAAATAGTTTTTGAAAGTCTGTGCACAAGATGAGAGTTTTGTGACTGTTCAAAATGTGTGGTTGAAGTCTACTGACGATTTTTTTTAAAGCAGCAATGCATTAGACTATCGCTTAACCACCAGCAAATAAATTTCGCTTATTTATTAAAAATTGTAATTGATGGTTTAAGAAACATATTTATTTATATATCAAAAGTCACAATGCATCCAGGCGTAAGAAATTTTTTGGTAAAGCTTCCCTCAGAAATACGAGTATCTAACCTCTCAACAAATAATCAATTTCAATGTATGTATTTTTAGAAAACAATTTTTATTTTACTGAACAAGTTAAATATTAATTTTGGGGAAAAGTGCGATGAAAATATTAAAACTAGCCACAAAATATACAGAAGTGTAAAATGTCACAGGTTTTTTAAATATCGTAAAAAAAGGGACAAATATAATGTATTTGTTTTTTTAGTGCATTACTACTTACCAATTCACACAAGAATCAAAACAAAACGCCGACAAAATTTCACTTATCTTCCGTCTCGAGACATCTCTGTATACCTTCTGGCCCAGTATTGAGAAAAATACTCGATAAAGAGATCAGACAAAATTCCATCATTTAGTACTCTATAGAGGGAACCTTCAATCTGATAAATACTGAGTAAAAAAACCTAAAATAACACTGCTGGATTTTGGTAAAGTAAAAACTAATGAAAAATGTCACTTAGAAAAAAACGTCGCAAAAGTTTAAATACTCGTTTGAATTGATTAAAATGCAGATATAGTAGCAGTTTTTTTTTACATTTTGTGTTCATTTACAGCCTGTTCGAGGACGCCGAAAGAAAACTTAGCCGAAAGATAAGCAGTCACTCACTTTCGTTCGAATCAGCGCCCAAATAACATTCGACTTGTCGTTCGCCTGGTTTTACATATCTAACGTAAGCCATATACCCGTTGTCAAATATCCATATTGCCACACCAACAATTTCATACATTCATCGTCAAATTTGAACATGGAAACATTCAACCTTATTCCAGTTGCGAAAGTTTACCCAAAACGATATTATTTTCAGTTGCTTACTGCAAATTTGCTATTCTTGTTGTCGATGTCGATGATTATAGACGACTGCCAACGTATGATTTTTATTCTACAGGGAAATTTGAAGGCGATATTGTATTTAAAAACAACTTGAAATTAACAGTAATTAAAAATGGAAGAAACGCAAAAATTCAAAACACAGTTTGACTAATTATTGGAAGTGTTGCATACGAATTTCTCTCTTTCAGTGGGATTTCGCAGAGACAATGTTCCCAGTAATTTTAAAGAACAATGGGAAGAAATTGGAAAAGTAATCAATTTTCTTCTCTTGAAGCATACGTTATTTTTTTTTTTTGCATATGGGGGTACATATAATAATATAATACTCTCCAAATAATATAATGTAATTTAAGTATACATAAGTACTATAATGACTCACCTTTTGCAATCTTTTTATATAGAAAACTAAATTTTATTGTTATATTGTTGGCTTAGTCGGCAAATATGCTTAGACCGAAGTCTAAGCACTATCTAAATTTATTGAAACTAAATGTGTATGAGGACAACAACATAACGACATTTCAATTTTTGAAAATGATGCGAGTATGTTTTGAGTTACTCTAGCATTCTATAATAAAAACTTAGCACGTTTGCCAACTAAGCCAACGATATGTCAATCAATTATATTTTATTATGTAATAAACTTCCTCACTCCTCCGTGTTGACAGGAAAACTAAAGTAAAGTACAAGTTAAAAAAAACCTAAATCTAAATAGCAAAAATTCCAAAGCCCGTTTTCAAACATGGGGAATCAGTTAAGTAGATGGTATTTACAATTTCGATTTCACATAATATTTCAAATTAGAACAAGGGCATTTTGAATACTTTTTTGAATTACAAACGCTAATTTTTTGAATAACTATAAAAATGTATTAATAGATATATTTCAAGCTTTTTACAAAATTTTGATCATTTGTCAAATTATTAAATATTTAAAATTTTAAGATAAGTGAAATGCAATAAACTTAATAAATAATCAAATAATCAAAAAGAATTAAAAGTAATCGGGTTATTTTTTGATTACTTTTGATTCTTTTTGATTATTTTGTTGTAATTTCAAATAATTCAGATTACTTTTCCATTATAAGTAATCTTAATCAATTAGAAATCGTGCGAAACTGAATATAATCGTAATTTAATCATTACTTCGCCTTTCATAAAAAAAAAGTAAAAGTAAAGTAAAGTAAAAGAAATTAGTAATCATTACGATTACTAATCATTACTTAACAGCTTAATTTTTGCTCAAAAACAACAAACAAACCTGTTTCAAATATTTTGAGATTTGTATTTGATATGTTGACATAAACGGTAAATAGTCAACGTCTTTGCCAGATATTATATCAATTTTATAGCGTTGTTGAAGTGAATTAATTTACTCTTCAAAAATCCATTAATTTATTGGTAAAGTTATCATCAAACATTTTAGCCTTTAATTTAACTTTGGTGGAATGTTGTGTGGAATATATCGTCGTTTTCAACGCAACAACTTTGCAGCTACAGGAATAGTATTTAGAGATAATATCCACAGAACTTCTACTAAAATTCTCCCACATTAAGATTTAAGTCTTGGCAGAAGTGAAGCATGGAAGAAAGAAAATAATAATGGGCCAAATCACGAGTGTCGTGTTTCGACTACGAGTACGACTACGACGATTTTGTACTAGATTAAAGAAAAAATGTTGCAATGTTCTTTAGTTTAATACCAAATCGTCGTAGCCGAAGTCGTGATACGACACTTGTGATAAGTCGCAATAAATACTATTGCTCTAAACTTTTTAAACAACCTTCCTTATGATTTTTAAATGCTTGCTATGCACAAAATATCCTTCAAATAAATAAAAAAAATGAAAGGACTAACTCAGCACATGTGCGCCAACAACTAAAATTTTTTGCATCACAAGAAAAAAGAGCCGGAAGATTAAACAAATTATTTTAAAATAATTGCCCAAGGACTCATGTCTGATTACATTTTATATGTCATTATTAGCTATTTGCGAATAACTTTTTTAATTAATTTAAACCATTGAAACGATGGTTATTTTAGCACAAATTCAATTATCCTGAATAAAAGAAACTCGGAATAACACCAGTTATTTACGCAGTAAACCAAACTTCCTTTCCCATTTTTTTTCAACCTGTTTTCTATTATAGCTTCTTAATTCTCTTTCTATCTTTAACATCTCTAATAACCATTAATGGATATTTTTACGTTAATTTGCACTTTTTAGATGTTTAACTTAAATCTACATAAAAAGCTTACCCACTGGAAAGATGAAAAATCGTTTTAAATGAATTTTAAATAATGGCAACTTTTTAGTACCTTTCCTCCACAGCTTTATCCTAAATGTCTTTCAATTTGTTTGTCCTTTTGCTTCTAAGTACTTCATAATCTAGCACTTTTCTCTCGTATGAAAACATATTGCAGTAATACTTTAAACAATTCAAGGAGGAGGAGGAGGCAGTAGTACTCGTAACAGCAACAATGTGTCAACGATTTCACAAACAGCGACATTTATACCATCATCAGAAGTAGTGAAAAGTGGATGTGGTGGCAACTATCTATGGTAGTGGTGGTAGCTGAATTTAGACTGATGAGTAAACTTTGGCAACATTTTCTTTAATTTCGGTTTTTTAGTTCAGTTGTCATTTAAGTTATACACTTTATAAAGAAAACCTTATTTTCAGTGACCTGCACAGTTCCCCCCAATTGTCGACACAACTTTTATCTGATTATCGCTTGCTACTTTATTATTCATTCCTACATCGCTCTCCTTCTCTCCGTCTCATGTAATAATTCTACATTCAGTGCAAAAATTTCTTTTGTGCTAGTATTGGTAAACTCAGGTGTGATGATGGTTATATACATACATATAAGTACATACCCATGTACAGGTATAATTTTATAATTTTTTTTTTTGGAAGATAAAATTTCAACAATGCGGAATGATGATGATGAAAATTCAAGTGGCTGGAAATTATCTGATAGAGAGAGATTTTGTTGTTGTTAAGAATGGCAACAACATCAAACTGAATATTATAAGAGCCAACGGCTATAAAATCATATATTTAAAAAAAAAAATTCAGAAACGCAAAAGCTTTTGCTATAGGAAAATAAAATTGGCTAAATTAAAAACATAACGATGGCATAGTTTCTTGTTGGAAAGAAAATGTCATCAACGTTCACATAAAACTAACAAATGAAGGATTATCGATAAAAAATATGATCAGCTCTGGAGATATTATTTGTTCTTTTTGTTGTCATTCACTTTGTTGATATTTGACAATGCACTTTTAAATTAGGTATTTAAGCAGTTCATAACATCCTGGAATTCTGTAAAATAAATTCTATTCTATCTGATTTATCGATGGGTAGGGCAGCCTGATCAATATATTCAGCCATATTATCACGCATTAACGTAGTCACTATTGCCTTTTGGCGACTTTCCACGTTGAATTGTCAACATAATCTTTGACAACAACTCAAGCAAACATATTCGGTAGTTGCCATGATATAATGGAAAAAGTATTTAATGCTTAGCTTAGACGATATGTTGAATGTGCCCATTTCTGCTTGAAAAGTCGCTACAAGTACCTGCATATCGTGTAAACACAAAATTGTTGAGCATGTGTTTAATAATATTTGCTTACACTTTGTTAACAATGTCAACAAACGTATGTTGGCAATTTTAGCATATCAAGTAAACAGCATATTATCAGTTCTTGACAAATTTCATGCGTATACTGACAGATATGTTATTTGTTGAAAAGTGTATGTAAGCTTTTCAGCATATGCCAAATTTGCATGCATACGCGCCGTATAGCTGAGCCCAGCCGCCAAAATTTTATTTTAAGTAAATTAGTATCAATAATTAATAAGTTATCATTTATAATTAATAATTTAATGTATAAAGTTAAAAATAATGTTTGAATTCTATTACCTTCATATATTTCCTTACAAGCACAATGTAAATCGGGTTTCCAGATTTCTTTCGAATGACATCCTCAATATTCAAACTTTCATCCCCAAATTTCCCAAAAGGTAATTTGTACTATCCCCAAAAATTCCCACTAAAAAAATACTATACATATGGTGTACATTTAAGTATGCACATTAGCGTGGCCGTTATATTTTTTATTTCTTATATTCTCCCCTCAAATCGGTTCAGTTTTATGTAAAAAAAAGAATTCAAAAAAGTTTCATAGCGATTAGTTGTGTTTAGGGGGTTCGTCCGCCCCTCAAATTTGGCCTTCAAGCCCATTTATTCAATTTAATTTGTTTGCATGTGACTATCTTTTTAAAAAAGCATTTTACAAGAATATGATATATGATTAGCTCTTCTAGTCAACAACATTAGCCTCAAAGAAAGTTTTTTGCTAAAATTAATATATGTATTAGAAAATAATGAAGAAAATAACCAACAAAATACCAAAAGTTTTATACATCAAACTATATTTATATGGAAATTATTTATACTAAGCATGTACAATAAAAGCTTATATCTATTAAATTATTTCATACATGTGCTAAAAATTGCATTGAATAAATGGGCTTGAGAGTCAACTTTGTGGGGAGGACACACCCCCTAAAATACAACTTATCGCTATGAAATTTTTTTGTATATTTTTTACATAAAACAACCGATTTCGGGGGCGAGAGTATTAGAAATAAAAAAAAATCTCCATACCAATAACGGCCACTCTAATTTACATCCTTGTATTTGTATTTTTAACACATTAGTTAAGCTGATTAATACAATCGAAAAGTTCAGAGTTCGAATCTTCTTTATCGTTGCCTAAAAAAATTTTTTGGTACATACTTTTGGAGTTAAACAATTTTACCATTTCTGGAGATGGTTCAAAAGTGTCAAAACAAATTCCATTGCTTATTTTAAATATTATTGTTCGAACTCCATTTGTTTCTATATTTATGATTTGATCAGGCTAAAGTTCGTATCGCTTTGTAAGCCGAATTACATGTGATAATTATTAATGAACAAATAACACCAAAGTTAGTTGTAAATATTCTGACAAACACGTAGTTGAACGGAACAACCGGCTGTTTTCGAAGGCCACTAAACCTTCCTCATCAGCGTTCTTTTGTGTTTGGTCCACTGTGTGTGGTGTCAGTTGGAATATGTGAATTGTTTTGATTCATCGTATTACAATTTGGTGAAAGCTTTTTTGTAATGAAAGCTCATCTTTACCATCTCTAAATTTACAACAGTATTGCCATTTGTTCTTTACTAATTATGCACATGTTAATTAATTTGCTTATGTTTGTTCTACTTAAAACAAACTTTTTTGGTTTGATACTATAAGTATATTTTTGTTTTGTTTAGACATAAATGTACTCCGTTTTAAAAGATTCAAAATCAATAGATATTACGTTTTTAACTTAGTTTTGTCTCACAATCTATTTTTATACTATATATGGAAAAAGGAATCGAAAAGTCCACATTATTTACTGTTTATTTGTCGATACTTAACTCTAACAATGATAGCCAGACAGCTTTCAGGTGGACACAATTCTAATTCTATCAATTATATTACAAAAAAATATTACAAGCAATTCATAAATTTTGTCAAATATGGATTAAATAGTAAAAAAATTTAAAATAAATGAATTGTGCTAACCGGAAGGTGGAAGGCCATCATCATAAGAGTTGAATTTTAACAAATAAACAAAAGCTAAAGTCATTTCAATACAAAATTAAAAATGCAGTATCTCTTGATTTTGATCTAATATTTCAAAACGGAGTATACCAGTTTGTTATACAGCAAAATAAGTTGGGGTGTCTCGGGGGTTTTCTGTGTCATTTCGAAAGTTAAAATTTTACTTACAGTGCTATTTTTCCATATTAAAATATAATTAAACATTCTTTAAAAATACCGTAAAATTGTAGGAACACTCAATCTAGTTCCCATGCGCAAGGAGAAGAAATTAGGAAAGAAAACCATGTAAACAGATTGACTACAATTTGTCTCTAGATTGTTTGTTTAGAGCGAATTAATTTTCAAATATTATTTACTGGCGGCCATAAAAATGTTGGATAGTTTTTATTAACTTTAATATACGCGAACAGGAGTATGAACTTCTTATTTATAATTTTTTTTTTTTAATATTTCATTTTGCAGACTAATCTACATTATTTTATTATCTCAATCATGATACAATAATACAGGTAACCTCGAAGCGCCAGCTGATGGAGTTTGTTTGTGATGTGATCTGCCAATTGTTGTTTACGTTTTACCTATGTATATAGTGCTTATTAAACTGTACTAATACAAACCAGATTTGCATCTACAAGAGAACATGCAATCAATACACGCGCATGGTGCCTATTAAAACTGTGCTAATACAAATAAAGCTTTGCAAAGACACATGAAAACGGAAGTACATGTCTCTTGTTTTCTCTTGGTTTTTTGACAGTTGTCATCACAAAACAGCAATAAAAAGTCCTGTTGTTTTATTTATTGTAAATTTGTTGTAGATTTGCGGCTAACTGTATTATTGTATTATGATCTCAATGAATAACCAAAATATGTATATGCATACTTACACCTGTAAAATATAAATATGTACAAACTTACAAAAATCACTCAAAAATCAGTAACAACAAGGCAGCGTTTGTAACAACATATACTTAAACTGCAATAGACAGACAATCACCGCCACATTAAAATCCTATAAAGTTGATATAAAGAGAAGCAAGTTTTGTTTTATTTTTGTTTTTGTAAATGTTACAAAAATTTTTTTGTACTCGTATGTGGCTTTATGCAATCAACGAAATTGATATTTATTTTCAATATATAGTACTTGCACACAAACTTCAGTAAAAATAAATTTTCTATGTAAATATGTATGTATGCATGTATAATGCAAATTGTACATGCAAGTATGCATTGCATACTTATGCAGCAATTCGGTTATGGGAAAAGGGAAATTGTTTTCGTTATTTTTTCTTCTCACAAAATTTCCTAACAAATTTCTTATGGAGCAAATATAATATTCCATCTTCCTTATGACGATGATGATAATTTTTTTCTTGTACTTTTTTTTATAAATTTTATTAAATACACACAATTTTATATTCATGGTTTTGTAAACACATACATCTCCTACGGGTTTGGATTAAATTTAAATTGTTGTTAGCCAGAATTTCATTTAGTTTGTATTCTCAGAATATTGAAAAGAAAATATGCATCTTGTTAAAAAACTCCAAACATTCGTTACATGCCTTCACTCAATCATTCATTCATTCATTTTATTAGTTTATGTACAGGGCGTTTCAAAACAAACTTTATTTTGCTTGGATTTCTGTGTAAACCTAACGAATCTGTGTGGCGTGAGGAGTATGTCAATTGGTAGGATGGCTCTCAGTAGTTTTACAAGGGTGCCCCTGTGGCTGAGTGGTAGCGATGCTAACCTCTCAGTCCAGAGGTCGTGGGTTCGATTCCCGCGGTGTTTTCTGCAGACAAGCTAATCGCTTTGCGGGGTTGTGTTTATTTAAAAAAAAAGAATGGTGATTCAGCTATACTGAAGCGTGTAGAAGATTCTGCAATATTACAGGTTTTTATCACTTGAATTATTTGAAAATGAATCAGATAGTTGGAACAGACCAGCACAACATTGGAAAACCCAAAATCAGCACAACCAAGATCACCAGAGCGACAGAAATTATGGATAGTGTTTATTAGTCAGTTCGTGCCGATCCTAACATTTCAATTAGGTAGTGTGACATCATGGTTCCAGCAGAACGGAGCAACGTCACACACGTACGCCTGCCACAAGCTCGTGAAATTTTACTTGAACATTTATCTCCAGAAGATATGACATAAATTAGACTCCGCACATGATATGCCGAGTACTTACTACTTACTAATGAAAAATTGTTTGATTCAGACATGTATTTATTGATTTAAACAGTTTCCAGTAAACAGTTGTTATATATGAAACTGTTTGTGTGCCGTTGTGTACTCGACAATAGTGACTTTTTAATGTGGGCTTAAATCTCAAATTTATGTTAATCAACCGACTTTCTTGCCACCTCTAAAATATAATATCTGTCACAAAATGGCACCCATCACTGCCTGCTTAACTGTCATAAGTGCCACCAAGAATTAATTCCCAAGTTCTGTATTTAAATAAGCAATAAATATTGTTTCGATAAAGCTCTTTCTTATTACTAATCGATCCACTAAGCATAAATTTTATTTTGACACACCCTGTATTAGACTCATACATACATATTTACTTAGTAGTCATGTAATATATGTACATATGTATAATATAATATATAATATAAACTAATTTTGCATACTTGAAAATTCGTAAAGAAAATTGCATCTCTTTAAATTTAAATAAAAAAAATGTTGGCCAAAAAATAAAACAAAATAAATATTTATTCAACGGAAAAGGAAAACATTTTACTTGTTGCTTTTATTAAACTCTGCTAACGAGTTTGACAAAGTTTTTCACAAAGAAAACAATTTCTTCCTTGTTCCCCATTCCTATAAAATAAAGTTAATCAAAGGTATTTTTCTTTTGTAAAATAAAAGACTTTTTGTATGCCGTTGGCAAAAAAAAGAAAATCCCATAAGTTACTTACTGTTGATTTAAATTGAATTCTTGTACAAACACCATATGAAAATAATGAAGCAAATTCTTGGCAAATCATTCTAAAAAGTCCTTATTTTAGTCTTAGCACTTTTAGTGACCAAAGACTTTGGATGCGAAACTTGGCCTGTCCACTTTTTCGCACTCAAGATTTTGTCATTACAAGAGCTTATGGTGTGTGCAGAGAGTTTGCAATTTAATAGGCATGATCCCACCCACTTGTAAAAATGCAAAACTGTGTGATTACAAATGCCCAAGGTGTGTACATAACAGAATAGTTTGTATACTTGCACATATGTATTCATACCGATTCATTCTTATACTAGGGTGTATACCCCTGCCCACTTTAATTCATATTCACTTTTTTGTACCCTGTGCCTCGTTTCAGTGAGGAATTTAAGAACTTCTCGAGTCGCAAAAATTGTTATCATCCTGTGATAGACAGATTGAGTAAGAGAAAAATTATATTTGTTAATATTTATTGTAATTTTATTTCAGTTTTTATTATGAATAAACATGTGTAAAATAGGACAACCAATATAATTATTTGATTTTTCTCGATGCGAGAACTTCTCACTAGCTACAAAAACGAGGCACTGATATACCGGCGCATATCTATTAGACTAGTATCTTTCAGTAGCTCGTTTTATACACAAACCTTTAATCAAACGCATGTAATTTAAATGGGTTTGGTTACACATGTTTACAGTACATTGCGTTTCATAAAAATTTTAGCCG
This sequence comes from Nowickia ferox, assembly GCA_936439885.1. Classification (NCBI taxonomy): domain Eukaryota; kingdom Metazoa; phylum Arthropoda; class Insecta; order Diptera; family Tachinidae; genus Nowickia; species Nowickia ferox. The sequence continues at coordinate 61,852,254 of OW387026.1, forward strand.
TCACCGACTGCTGCATATGTTATGCAGATTTTAAGTATATAATTAGAATTTTTTATCAGTTCTAGTTTTCGAGATAAACCGTTATGTCAAAAATGAAGGCAGTTGCACGGCACATCATAACTTGAGAAGGCCATGCTCTATTCAGTTAAGTTAAAAATTAAAAATTTGACAACAAAATTATATTTAAGCCGTTTAAACATTATTTCTAAATCTGCACAGCAGTTTCGGCGATATCGTAAAAGTTTGAAAGAAAAAAAATAATTTCGTAGTAAATTAAATAGACAAAATTGTATTCCATTTCTGTTTTTAAAACTTCGTAACAAAAGAAAGATACAACAACGTGCCAGTTTTTTGTTCAGTAGCATGTTGCTAAATATATTCCAAAGGAATTCAGACCTTTTCCATTGAAATTGGTGCACAAATTTAGATTTTATTCACAAAACTGATAAAAATTTAAATTTCCATACAACAGTACCAAACGCAAACACAAATTCAAAAGTTTTATAGTATATCTGTTGCTTCAAAGTTTGCCTTTTGTGAACACATATTGTACATGTTTTTCATTTCTCTTTCTAAATTGAAAATAATATCAAAAGTTGTACAAAAATTTGAATGAAAAAGGGCTCCATTCCTTTGGAATACAATTAGCTACAAGCTAACACATCAAAAATAAGCTTACAAAGCTTGTTGTTGTATTTTTATTTTTATGCATTTTTAAAAACAAAAAAAAAATACAATTTTGGCTAAAATTTAAATTTTTTTTTATTAAATTTTTATGATATCTCTGAAAGTACTGAGCAAAATTTAGAAACAATGTTTGCGCGGCCTCAAGATTATTTTGTTGTAGAATTTCGGTTTTCTTTCTTTACTGAATAGAGAAATCCCTTCTGAAGTTATGGTACTATACGAGGTGTGTTCAAAAAGTATCGCGAATTTTTAATTTTCGCGGGTTACGTTTATTCGAATTTTGATTCTTTTGTGGCGTTATATTGGTACTCATGTCTCTCACTTATGCCGACAATTTCGGCAATTTTGAATGTTCAGTTAATTGTTGACAGCTTTGCTTGCACGTGTTTTGGCTCGTCTTCGATTTTTAATTATTAAAAAAAATGGAACAAGAACCTGTATAAAATTTTGTGTGAAAAACGAAATTAAGCGCGCGTATGCATTCCGAATGCTGACTGTGGCATACAGAGAAGCTACCTTGGACCGAAGCAACGTTTATCGGCAGCGATGCCAATTTAGCGCGTTTCGCGCTAGATTTAGCGCGTTTTAACTATGCCAAACGCGCTTTTTTTCGTCTTAGCGCGCTTACTAAAAAAAGCGCTAAATTAGCGCGTTTTGAATAAATTCATCATCATTTCAGTTCAATATTTTCTTTTTACTTTTTTTGCATAAATTTAAAAACTTTCTAGTAGTCAAAACTCGTAAAATTTTTTAAATTGTTTAATGATTCAGTTGTCGCAAATAAAATTCTCTTGACTGTGGTTAGAAGTAAAAAACGCATTTTAATACTGTAAATAGCAAATATTTTGAAATTTCACAACTAAAAAAATGTACTCGTGTACTCGTGACCAAAAAAATTTATATAACTTATTAAGCATCTATTCTAGCTGAAATACAAAAAGCATTTGAATCGCAAAACTATTCGACAATTTATATATAAAAGTTGTTACAAAGTTTGAGAAATAAAATAAAAACTAAGTATTTCGATTACTTGGAAGGCAATTCTGATTCTGTATTAAATGATTTTAGTGATTTAGCATATAATTTCCAAGAAACAATATAATAAAGTCTGAAAAGAGCTACTAAAAAGATCAATTTTATTTACTAATACACATGTACATACATCGACTTTTATTAAAATTTAATTTAGCGTGTAGGAAAATAGCTCGTTTTGCCTATAAATAGTTGACAATGCTGTAACTTAGCGCGTTCTAGCGAGTTTTGCGAAGGGTAATAGCGCGTTTGGTTTATAAATAGTTGGCATCGCTGTTACAAAATGTTCTCAGAAGGCCGAGAAGATGTGAACGACGAAGAGCGTGCCGGACGCCCGAGCACTTCAACAACAGACGAAAAAATTTATGAAGTGAAGAAAATGGTATTACAGCATCGCATGAACATTGCTAATGAGCTGTTGGACTCTGTCCGCGACGACCCAAATTTGCCCCAGAGGGTCATAACTGGTGACGAATCGTGGGTTTATGGTTATGACGTGGAAACCAAAGCTCAATCATCTCAATGGAAGCTGCCGTACGAACCAAGCTAAAAATCGAAGACGAGCCAAAGCACGTGCAAGCAAAGCATCTGTCAACAATTAACTGAACATTCAAAATGGCCGAAATTGTCGGCATAAGTGAGAGACATGTGTACCAACATAACGCTAGAAAAAAATCAAAATTCGAATATATGTAACCCTCGAAAATTAAAAATTCGCGATACTTTTTGAACACACCTCGTATGTGGTGAAAGTGCCTTTAGTTTTTACATAACGCTATATCTCGAAAACTAGAACTGATAGAAACAAATAGAGTACAGATTCGCGTTCAGCTTTCCAAATAACTAAAGAAACAGCTTTAATTTCTAGCGAACGAAAAAGTTTTTCGAAATTTGTAAACATGTTTTATAGGTGAACAAATTTTGTGTTGTATTTTGTTTTTGTAATTTAAATCTTTTCCATATACAATTTGTTTGTTTGTTTCTCTGGTGCATAGCTTCGAAAAACTCGGGCAAAAGTACATAGAATGTTTAAAATAAACTCTAAATTGTGAGTTTTGGTTAACAATTGTTGGTTTTTCGAGTTATAGTGCGTTCAGGCTGACACAAAATTAAGTAATGTTAAGCTCAAATTACGAACGAAATCAAAAGTGTTCATGCTGTTCACTGAATGACATTTGAGTTGATTTCGCAATCATCTTATTCATTGCTGCAGACATTGAAGTACTTTTTTCAGTTCAATAAGCTCTTTGTTACAATTATACAAATTTTTCTTGTAAAAATCGTCATAAATATAATAACTCAATCTTTTTTTAATTTCGTATTGAATTAAAAATTTTTTATTTCTTTTATTTGTTGTTTCTCATAGTTGTAAATTTATTAATGTTTGAACAAAAAAGTAGTTTTAGTTCAAAAATAGCGTTGTATATTGTAATTTCTTGTTAATTTCATCGAAATTAAGTAAAATAATTTAATTTGGAAAATGTCAAAATGTATGGGAAATTACTTAATTTCAACTTGATTTCGACCGAAATCACGAAACTACTTAATTTGGCGTCAGCCTGATTGGGCTATTACTTACTTACCTGACTACTTTTATACCGAATTGTACCTTTCTATCTATAGCGGTAGTGTTCAATAATATTGTTGTGTGAGTTAGTCGGTATATCTTAAAATATGCACTTTTGGCAAGTCTCTCATCTCAGGAAGGCTTCATTGTAAAACTTTACAACTTCGCATATGAAGTTACCTCGATGGGTTGCTTTAAGTTTCATCCACAGAGGAGACCAGAGTTGTAGAAAGTGACTTAAGAAAAAAGCTCAAATCATCTGATTTGATCACTGTTAAAAAGGGACGAATATAGTGTGTTTGTTATTGAATATTTTTAGTACAATAATCAAAACAAACAACAGAAAATGTGTACTTAGTGAAATGAACAATTGAAAATTTTTACAAAATTAAATGAAAGATTTTGCAGTGTTGAACTAAGTAAAACAATGTGTTAAATATTATTAGTATTATAAAAGTTATTAAAATTAGTTTCCAAATGCTTACAAACTCAATTTTAAACATTTTCCTTCAAAAATATTAATTTTTAACTTGAACTTGCAAGAAGCAAACAACGAATGAGACCACAAAGCATAAAACGAAAATACACTTGAGCACATGAACATTTGTACAAAATTAAATGGAGGAATTTGTGGTATTGAATTAAAAAACACAATGCGAAAAGGATTATTAGTATTAATAATATTATAGTATAGTATTAATAATTTATTTACAAAAACTAAGCTGCGAATGAGACCACAAGGAATAAAACGTAATTACTTTAAAATAATACCACGCGAAAGAAAAAGTAAAGAGGATTTGATGACTGTGTGAGCGAGACCTCTAAAAACACCACAAAATCACAATTATCTTCCGTCTTACTTTGTGCTCGTGACACCTCTGGTCTACTTTGTGGTTTCATCGTTTTATGATTAAGCAAACAAACCTATGAGTGGTGAGAAAACAGGACAAATGGTTTCGCGTAAATATGCACACTGTGTGCATAGAGCGGAACTTGGATTTTCAACCTGAATTCTTCTGCATTTGCTGAAAACAGTTTTTATTGGAATCTGTATGTATTTCAAATTCATGTAAATATTACAAAATGACACATAGCATTGCCAACAACTTTGTTTAAAACTCTTTCGAAAGTCCACAAAATTTTTTTTATTGATTTACATACAGAACTACCGTATTCTTATTTACATCACCACTGATAATTGCTTGGGTAGAAGTTGAGAGGCTAAATGGTAATATATTATTCTTAGAATTTATATCTTATAGTAAATTAATGTAGCTTTTATAAATGATCTGTTTTTAATGTAAACACTTTTCTTAGCTTTTCTTCAGCAATATAATTTGTATGCTTTTTTTTGGGCATTACCTACTGAACTTCAAATTTAACAATATTTGTAACGCAGTTACAAAATAAAAATATTTTTATAGCTAAAATTTAATGTTTTGTTATTGGCGATATTCGACAAGTCATTTGGCGGGTAGGCTAAAAATAAGTCTGACAACACTGCCGTCGTACGCCTTCCGAAAAGCGAGTTTATGTCTTTTCTGAACTATATCTTTCTGGAAATACAGACGAACAACTCTCGTTTCTTAACAACCTCTTAAACGCTCTTTTAAATTATGTTCCTTTAAAAAAATTTGTACGCAATGATAGTCCACTCCGACCGAAATTTAACAATGACATAATGTATCATAGATCTCTAACTAACATAGCTTTAAAGACTTTTTACGCTGACAGATGTGACAGAAATTGGACTATATATAGCAGGCTTCGCAACATTACTAAGTCAAAGATAAGAAAATTTAAAATGAGGTATAGTGCCCGCATTTTCCGCTCTGGCGATACTAAACAAATTTGGAAGACCTTGCATAATGCTGGTATTTCTGAAAACAATTATGTATACTCAGATATTAATGTTGATGCAATTAATGATCATTTCATAAACAGCCAGTTACATTCAATTGACGATAATTTAGATTTCTCGTTATTTAGAAATTCCACCGATGGTTTCTCTTTTTCGAACATATCGCTTTCGGATCTAGTTTTGGCCTTGTCTGGTATAAAGTGTGCTTCGATTGGTGTTGATGGTATTTCAATAAAATTTCTTAAGATTATATTTCCATTTATGGAAAGGCATCTTCTCTATTTTATAAATTGTATACTCACTTCTTCAAAGTTTCCCAGTGCCTGGAAAATTTCGCGAATTATACCTATTCCAAAGATTGGTCGTAAACTCTCTGTCGATAATGTTAGACCGATTAGTATTTTACCTACGCTTTCAAAGGTTGTTGAAATTATTATAAAGGGTCAAGTCACAAGATGGATAAAAAAAAGCGATTGCTAAATGAATGCCAATATGGTTTTCGTAGTGGCAGTAATACAGGACTTCTTTTGACTGTACTTACCGATTACATCAGAGCAAATTTCAATGTAGGCAGACTGACTGTACTTGTTTCTCTTGACTTATCTAAGGCATTTGATCAGGTTGATCATACTTTATTGATTAAGAAATTAAATACTAAATTTGGTTTCTCTACTTCGTCTTGTGGATTAATTTGGTCTTACTTGGTATGTCGTGAGCAATTTGTTTCCATAAATGGTTTGAGTTCGGGAGTTAAACAGGTTAGGTCTGGGGTTCCACAGGGTTCAGTTATTGGTCCTCTTCTATTGACATTGTTTTTAAATGATCTATTTGATGAATTTAGCTTTGGAAGATCTTTTGCGTTCGCAGATGATATCCAATTATTATGGTCTAGAGAAAATCAATTCTCTGATGCTTTACAATCTACCATAAACTTTGAACTCGCTGTAGTGGAAAATTGGATGCAGGCAAATAGACTTAAAATAAATCCAGACAAAACCAAAGCTGTAATATTTGGTTCAACCAGTTCGGGTAGCCTCTACTTGGATTTAAAAATATTAGATGTTTCTATTGAACTTGTTGACAATATTAAATGCCTTGGAGTGATACTGGACAGTAGATTGTCGTTTGATCAACATATTGATAAAGTCTATTCCAAGACTTGTTTTACTTTGCAAAGATTGTCTCACCTGAACTTGATTCTTCCTTTACATGTTAAAAGGACTGTAGGTCATGCCTTACTTATGTCGCAGATAAACTATTGTGTGGAAGTATACTCTGGATGTAACTTGGGAAATATGAACAGAATAAGGCTTCTTATAAATAAGATTGTGAGATTTGTCTTTGGTCTTAGGATTAGAGCACATGTCTCGAATTACTTAAAAGACTTCCTTAACATAAAATTTGATGACTATTTGAAATTTCGACTACTTATTTACCTATTTAATATTATAAAAAATCAAAGGCCTACCTTTATTGTTGAATTGATTTCGTTTATTAGGTCGACAAGAAATCCTCCGATCTTCATACCTCGTATATACAACTCTATTTATGAAAAATCATTCGTAGTACGTGCAGCTCGCTTATGGAATTGCCTACCTAGAAACTTGCGTCACTTTGCTATGTCTAGGTCATCACTACAGCGTCGATTAATAATTTATTTTAACACGAGCAATGTCTAGCTAATTTTATTGGGTCTATAGTATAGTAAAAAAATTGCTAAATTGTTAAACTGTAAAATTGTTCAACACCTTTTTTAAATATATAAGCGCTTAATAAACCTGAAATATTTTTTATGAATTATGCAGTATATATTGTGAATATATCGTGAATTGGTACAAAATTCTATCATATAAGTCCATTTCATTGATCTCGTGCGTATATGCATATTGTACATATCATAAATGTATGCATATTGTATTAATATAACTTAATTTAGTTATTATTTTGATTTTTAAATTGTTTAAAGTACGTTACAGTTCTTATTATAACCTTGTAATAAATTTAAATGGCCAATAGGCCACATGTATTACATAAATGGAATAAATGAAATGAAATGAAAATGAAAATGAAATATAAATAATTCTGTTTCCAGTTATTTTACCTAGAAACAAGGTTTGGTTAGGTTAGCATGCTGCTGGTAAGGAAGGGTGAAATTTAGAGTCCAGCTCAATTGGGTCCAATACAATGATCCCTTTGTGCTACCTGTGAGTTGATGAGAATATAGTGAAAGAGGGTGATAGGGAAGAGATAGTGATAGAGAAGACATTTGGTGAAGGAAAATATAGAGGAAAGCTTCATTCTTTTACAACTCTGCTGATGTCAACGAGACTATTAAATTTTTGAAGCTGTTTTTATTAGACATTTCATTGGTTATTTTACTTCGCCGATGATTCTGCTATACAATACCGACGAAGGAGGGCGCTCTGGTCTGATGTTACATTAGCATTAGCATCTGCTGAAGACCAGTGCCTTATGCCTGCATCACTAGAATTTTTCCCATAACAACTTATAAAATGGACACTAATGCACATCCGAAAAATGCGTGGTGTTGTTATTGAATGACTGTCGGAAACCGGACTCGAACCCAGAAACAAAGAATATGGGAAAAAAACCCCCATGAAATTTATTATTAAAAATAGGAATATAATAGGGCCGCACATATACAGCCTTATGTATAAGAAAAAGAAAGCTGCCATAAAGTTAGCATAAGTGGTAGAATTGAGTATGATCCTAACGAGTTATTCCACAAAAAATCTCATTAAAAATCACGCTAGGATTTAATATTGTGTTAAAACTACATTGTGCCCTGATTTTTAAAGTCAAATTGTGTGGAGGAATTCGTTAACACCTAGTTCAATTTCGTCACTTATGCTAACTTCAGACCAGTATTTTCTTATACATAAGGCTGATTAATTGTATATACGAGGGAGTGTCTATAAATCCCTGAATTTTTGAATGAAACACAGGTTTTTGAATATAGCACGTTTCGTATTTTTTTTTATATTTTAAATGTTAAAAAGTTTTTCCATAGACCAAATTTAAAAGTTAGTTACTTAAAGAGATTTATTTGTAACGATAGTGATACATCATACTGTCAAGTAAATTATATAGCCTCTTACACATTGGAAGGTTTGACAAGTCCCCGTCCATACAGTGAAACATTTGCTGCAAAATTTTTGAGTTTGCCGATGAAGGGGGAAAGAGGAATGGAAAAGGGTACTTTTTTTCATGTACATGCAGTTCTTGTTGAGTACGTCAACGTCAAAAATGTTTCGCAGCAAATGTTTCACTGTATGGACGGGAACCAATACAGCATTAATTTTTGTCATTGTTTCAGATAAAAAGTGTGCTAGTAAAATCTAAAATATATAAAGTTATAGTCATATGGTCTTCTCATAGCACAACATTCACTTGAACACAATCAAACAACAAATCATTCAGCCAACTCAAAAACTATTGTATTTACATACATATGTACATAAGTACATACATACATACATACATACATACATATAGTATAATACATGTTCATGACGACCAGCCATACCGGTAGCCAAGACTGGCACGCAAATAAAATGTCATCAAAAGAAGCAACACAATAATGTGTGAAAGAATGATGAAAGATGGCGGAGGGCAATAGAAAGGATGAATACGAAAGTGCGGGTGCAAATGAGTATATGCAAGGACTATCAAGGCAATTTCTAATGGTTAAGGTAAAGTTCTTAAACAAACTAAAGGGCAGGCTGGCTGACAGGCTTACTATTTGGTTGATGAATGGTTTTGGGGGAAATTAAAGGAGCGTTGGAAGAAGATACTAGTCGCTCTTACTTGGTAGATTCAGAAATTGGGTGTGTTATTTTGTAATGTGTCATGAATAATAAAAATAAAAAATAATTGTGACTGTGAAACAGGAATGAAATATAACAACGAAAATAACAAAGAAAAGAAAGAAAAAACACGTAAAAATTAAAATAACATTTACAATACCTAGAAGCAACAAACATGATATACAACAGCAAAAAAATAATAATTAAAACAAAAGAAATAACATTTCAGGACATTATTACACCACTTCAGTAATAGCAGTAATAGAAAAAGCACAGAACAGATTGTTTGTTGGTTGTATGTCTGGATTTGGGCGAGTGATTATTGCCTGCCTAAAGGCGTTCCTGACACTGCCATACAAAGTGTCAAGTGTTGCACTAGTTAGTTGCTGCTGTCATCTGAAACAATATTTTTTTTTTATTGAAGCAGACAATCACATTCTTGTTCTCACTTTCAGAGTCAACTTGTGTAAAATTTAGTGCAAAAACACCAATCATTGCATTTGCACAAATAAAAGTTAAAGCAAAAGCAAGTTGTTGCCTGAACTCTTTGCACTGTTCATATTTATTAATGTTTCTGCCTGTCTTCACTTGTATGCAGATGCATGTGCGTATGTACATTAGACTGGTCGCAATTTTTTTTTTATTTATTTGCAATTTTTGTCTATGGATATCAAATCCTTATAGACAGGTAAACAATATAATAATATATTAAAGGATATAATAAATACAAATAAAATACACAATTATTGAGTGTTACGAGACGATAATTTTATATTTAAGGTGTCTACATGGTAATACAAAGTATTACGACTTTGTAGAATCAAAATATTATGAAATCATCTCCGTGTTTAAAAAAAGAAAACAAGAGTCTGTTGTAGGTATTTTTCATGTTTCCACTGATACTATAAGTAAAATTAAGTAAAATGCAAGCAAAGATATTAAACTGCTGAGTAATAACAAAAATTGCAAAATTGCAAAAAAAAGATGTGTACTAATGAAACTAAATATTGGAGAAAACATTTTATAACTTCAATTTAATTTTACTACAAAATATAATTTTTCTTAAGTTTATTTATTGTTTGTTTGGTTTTGCTGTACCAGTTAAGTAGCTGATGGTTGCAGTTGTAAAATATTTATAATAACAGCATGAAAATTTACTGAGTTGATTTTGGTTGTTTTTGCAAAAGTGTCGACACCTTCAATATATACCATTAGTGCTGCCAATGTTTACTTTGAAATACACCTTGGTGTGATGAGAATACTTAAGTTTCTAATATGGTTTAGAAAATAAACATTTACCGACCGCTTGTCAAATTTTCTATCCGTATTCTCTCCTACTCGATACATTTTGCTTTTACATGATAAGATTTTGTATAATCTACATCAATTTTTGACATGTCGTAATACATTGTATTACCATGTAAAGACACCTTTAAGAAACTATAATTTTATAATATTCATTAAATTGGCTTCATATCCTTCTAAATCGATCAGCATTTGTGTAATTGGATATGAAGTATTTAATTGATAGCAATTCAAAGTGTCGAGATGGCCTATGAGGAACATTAAAATTAACATTGAAATGTTATCGACCAGGAAATCAGAACGAATATCATCATTAATTAAATTTAAAATCTGTACAGATTCAATGTTACTGTTGTGAGTCATATAAAGGGTCCGTCATCTAACGTTTTTTTTTCAACTAGTGCTTATTTCGTGAATGGTAACACTTAGCTCATGTCTGATTTGACAGATAATTAGTTTTATCCTTCCGCTGAACGAATATGGTTGTGTATACGCTTGAACAACGCTGGGAAATATTGCCTGCGATCAACTTACAGAAGATGCCGATTTTGCCAAAAATATTCATCTTTTCAAATGAAGCTCATTTTGATCTTGGCGGGTATGTAAACAAGCAAAATTATCGCATTTGGGGCACAGAAAACCCGCACGCATACATTGAAAAGCCGACGCACCCAAAACGAGTCACTGTTTGGTGCGGATTTTGGTCCAGAGGCATCATTGGGCCAATGAGCAAGGAGTGGCCGTTACAGTCAATGGCGATCGTTATCGGGCCATGTTGAAGGAATTTTTGTTCACAAAAATTGAGAGGAGGATATTGGCAACATTTGGTTTCAACAGGACGGCGCTACGTGCCACACAGCCGAAGCTACACTCGATGTTTTGCGTCCTGTTTTCAAAAATAAAAAGTTATCTGGCGGACCCTTTATATAGGATCCCAGACTGTAGATGCATATTCCAGAACAGGTCTAACGAGGGAAACATAAAGTTGCTTTGTAAAATACTGGTCTTTAAATTCGTTTGCCCATAGTTTGCTAAAACCCAGAATACGCCGTGCTTTATTTACCGTTATGGAAACATGCTTAACAAAGTTCAATTTAGCGTCTAAGAAAACTGCAAGATCTAAAATTGTAAAATTTTCTAGCTGGTAGTTCCATAAAAAATAATTTACTTTTATATGATTTCCTCTGTAGAGAGACATATGTTTACATTTGTTTGGTATATCTGCACTATCTAAAATAAGTGGTTTGTTGTCATAAATGCAGTCTTAATTTTTTAGCTCAATCCGACGGTGCCTTCTGGTGCCTAGTGGGGCCTAAAAAAATTTAAATAATTCTGCAGTTTCTAAACGTCCGATTGTTATGAAATTTCATACAATATTTAAGGAGGTGTCACAGAGCTTAAGTCTGGAATTTGGGCTATATATCTTTAAGGGGTGCAACTAGGTGGGCAAACTAAGGTTAATGAAATATTACAACCGATGCCAAGCTGTTTTTCATTATTAAAAATTAAAAAAAAAATCCCATACAAGCTGCGACCAGTCTAATGTACATATGTATACTATACATATTTGTAATGTGTGTTGATGGACTATGAACTGTAAGGAATTTGTCAAGGATAGTGATTTAACTTTAGCAATTTATGATGTTATTTTGGAAATTATATGCATGCAAGTCATCTTGTGAATGTTTTAAGTGTTTGGTTTGTTTTAGGTTCCCGCAATAAATTTTTGACTTCAAAGTGGGTTTCAAAAGAGTTTACTTGTAGCCGAACTGATAATAGTAATTCATAAAAATTTTAGAGTTGCTTTGCATTACCTAATAGTTTTTTGTTTCAATCTCATGGGGACTATAAATATTAAGTAGCGTTTCGTTTCAAGGCAATCAACTATTTATGTCGGTGGGCATCTGCAGTCCCAAGGGGCGAATTCAGTATACGACCCAAGTTTCTGTGATCTGTGGAAAAATGTTCTTTTAATACCGTGTGAACAATGGAATCTTATTCAAAAGATTGTCATTCATGCGATGCTGATATCATTAATCAACCTTACTAACCCATCTATAGAAACAAACATAGGGACTTCCAATACGGATTCAATCATTTATTCAGTCATTGTTTTTTTTTTTATTATAAAATCACTATTTACAGATCACCACAGCGTTCAACAACATGTAATAATTATACAAATAATTTTTTTTTTGGCAAGTTGGCTATTCGCCCGTTTTACAGTCGCCAGAATCATTTTCAGCGGTGAGGGCCATTTCTGTATGAATATGTTACTTGACAAACAAAACTATTGAATTGGGTGTAGCTTTTGGGGTGGCGGCTTCATAATTTTTTATCATATTTCTTCGAGAACGACGTTGTCCAGCCATCGCCGCCAACGCCGAGCATGGACACTAACGTTATGTTTTTTCAACAGGACGGCGCAGCTCTCATGCCCCATTGGACACGAAAGATTTAAGTGCCTGGTCATTTGCGCATGTTATATGTCATACATAATGTAATCGATAGGCCTTTGAATAATAATAAAATGAATAAAAACGTTCGATGATATCTCACACAGACTTTGTTTGCCTTCTATAGTTTCACAAAGATTTGTATCACAGTCAGCTTGAAGAGTTCCTACATGAGGAATTGGAGTTGTTTCTCGATCAAGATTTCTGTTAAGTGAAACCAAGTCTTTCAAGATTATTAGGAGAGGATCAAGTAAGAACTTCCAGACGCTTAAAACCACAGATTCATCCGAAACCGCAAAAATTATACGTCAAACTCAACACCACAAAGTACACTGGTGCTTTCATCGGATGGGCGCATGCAAGAATAGTGAATCCAGTCAGAAAAATTTACTACAAATCCGAATATCCATGATACATGTTGTTATTGCAGCTGCAATTTGTTGTATACATACATACATATGTATGTATGTATATTAGGCTGGTCCTTATTTTCAGCAAAAAGTCAAGTCAGCAAAAGTCGCTATTTTAATATTAACACGTGCCGCATCGAAGTCAAAGTTTGGGATAAGAGTCTAAAAATTCACGAAAAGTTTCATAACTGCCCTTGACCCTTTCCCAGAAGGTTAAAATTACTTTATTTGCTGCAATACTTTTTAGTAAATTTTCAAAATATGATTATGAAATATCAATGTTTTTAAATTGTAATGATGGTAGAAAAATAGATAATAATAATAATAATATTTTGGCTAAATTAAAATCTACTCCTCAACATATCGCTCATTTACTCAAACAACGTCATAACTCAAAAATTATAATTTTTGAATTAATCCTCATATCGTTATTCATATTGTGGAAAGAACTCATACCAATATCATGTTTACTCATATCCTGAAGGAAAAATAAATTTTCTTTTTTCCATTAGGTCAGAAAGGGCGGTGCCAAAAATGCACCTACACTCGGAGACCCAATTCTGTCCATTGTGATTTTCTCCATTAAGTTGTGAATAAATTGAAAACTTTAAACTAGTTTTCTGGCAAACTACTTTTTTGAGTTATGACGTTGTTGAGTAAATGAGCGATATATGGTGGAGAACAGGAAAACGGAAACGGCAAATTTTTGCGAAATAAAATTGGTTCGTTTCAAAATTGTATTAAACGAAAAACGGATGGAATATACGACAAAGCACGAGCCCGTACTTTGCTTAGACGTTATGACTTCTGACTAGCTACAATAGTTTTCACTTCAAAAGTTCTATTTAATTCGAAACTTTTAATGACCCTTAAATAATTTGAAAGATCTAAAATTATTTTTGTGTCAGCATAAAACTATGACAACTTAAATAAACCGCTTTATTGAGCCCATTTAAATACATACGAGTACGTGGCTATAACTACGTACATCATAATGTTAACGCCTTTTTATTTGTTTTCGGAACAATTTAATTTCAAAAGTACGAAACACAATGTTTAAAAATATAGAAATTTATTTTAATTAAAATAAAAATAAATAATCACCCTCCAGACACTCATTTCCTAATGGCTGGGAGACTGACTGCAGTTGTTAGTTTTCGTTACGCGTTTGCATTTTGAGTTTACAAAAGCCAACTATAACAAACAAACAAACAGCAAGCAGCTTATAATTCTGGATAAACTGAAACAAAAGATTGTGTATTTGTACATATCGCTCATTTACTAAAACAACGTCATAACTCAAAAAACTAATTTGCCAGAAAACGAGTTTAAAGTTTTCAATTTACACACAACTTAATGGAAAAATAACATTTTACTTTTCTCATATGAGTTGAGTAAATAAGATGTTTGTATGAAATTTTTACACAATATTTAATTAATTCTGCATCACTAACTCAACAATTAAATTTTTTGAGTTATGACGTTCTTTGAGTAAATGAGCGATATATTTACCGTGAGCTTGATGACTTAGGTGGGTACGAATGACTTTGTTAAATATTTAGTTGCATCAACTACGACAACAAAATTTCCGTTTAGCTTTTGGCAAATAAAGCACTCATTGTTTAAATGCATGCATGCATGCATGAATAGATAAATGTAATGCTTGCTGACTGCTATTAAGGTTCTATTTGATCGCCATAGTTTTAATGGCGTTATCATTCTTATCAGACTCAACACAATTTATATCTTTGTCATAATCATTCCAAAACGAAAACACATTGAAGGAATTATCTGCATTTTCTAATGAATAACTGTAATGCAAGTGGTTAAATAGTCTGCAAATTTGTATCTTACTTTACTTTTTTTTCTTATTTTAATATGGGTGTAACTATTTTACTATGTGAAGTAAACTACACCAATGTCTTGTTAAAAGCACACTTTTTTTAGAGGACTGTTCTTCACTAGCTGCCCTATGCATAATGAAAACCAAGCATGAAGTTAGCATAGGTGGCAAAATTTAACATGGTCTGTTAAGACCATACAATTTGACATTAAAAATCAACGCATAATGTAGTTTTAACCCACTATTAAATCCTGGCGTGATTTTTAATGTAAAATTGTATGACAAAACTCATTAAAACTATTTTCAATTTTGCCACTTATGCTAAGTTCATGCTTGTTTTTCATTATGCATAGGGCCGTAGATGTTTAGAATCCCACTGTTAGTTGCCACAGAAGATTCGAGGATAAACTAGATGTAAAGAGAGAATTAATGAAATTGGAGCTACCAAAAACGGGCAAAAAAACTGAATTGCAAAAAAAAGATGTCTGGAGAAATTCCAGTGACGTTATATAGAGATCGAAGCATATGAGTGTGTGTGGAAAAAGAGAAAATGAAGGTATGTTCCCTGGAAATGGCAGTCGATATTGGCATCAAATAAATGTTTGACGCCATAAGGAAGCAAATGGCTGAAGTTCAGCAATAATCTAGAATTAATAATGAGATAATGTTAATTGTTGTACAAGAAACGTCTATAGAAGTTTTTAGCCCAAATAAATGTGAAACTTGAGGAAACATCCAGACCTAATTTCGAGTTGTAACACAAATTTCTGAGGCAATAAACAGCAGATCATAATGGAATCGAAATGAGACTGGCCAATATGAAGAAAAATGTAGACGAAAACTTACGTGATATGTACTAATCCAAAAATAACTAGTACGACCGTATTTTGATTCCAGTTCGATACGGTTGGCACCAGAAAGTTGGAACTGGATGGTTTATGATGAGGTGAGGTGAATACAAAAAAAAATATGCCGCTTGGAATTGCGTGGTGCAGAACGACAATGAAACGCTACAAGATTTGGTTCTACCCACTTATTCTAGTAAAATCACGAATTCATTGATAATTTCAAAAATAAGGCGTTTGCTTGAAATAACTTTTAACTAACAACTTGTTTTTTGTTAAGAAACCGTAATTTATTTTATAATTATTATTTTTGGCCAATTTAAATTTTACGTTTTGTTGTGTTTCATAATTCATCTATTAGGCCTACCATATTTTATGTAAATAAAACTGCAAATACATATTTTTTCCCCGCGTTTCGTGGATTGTATGTTCACTTTTTCAAGGGATGTCGTCTATTTAATTAAATAAAGAAAAACAACAACAATATTCTAAATATATGTACATGACAATTTTTACAAACATAAAAGAACTTGCTATGTCTTATAATATTATATTTAAATTTGTTTTAGGCACATATACTCGTACATATAAATATGTCACATTAATAATATTATTTTGAATATAATAGATGTTATAATTTTAAAAAATTTTTATAATTTTAAAATTATAACATCTATTATATCAAAATAATTAGGGAATTCACAATGAGTATATTAAAATTTTAATGCGGCAACATTTAGCCATCTTAATTTTTTATTGTGAGCAGGCAACGATATAAAGACACATACTGTGTATATAAGTCAGGCATACACACATACATCTTTATATTTTTTATATATTAGTTTATAATATGAGAGATGGAGAATAAAATCCATGTTTGTACGTATGCTTATAGAAAATGACATGCTTTTTATACTTTCAAATTTGCCACCTGGTAATAAATTTGATTTACACACAAACAAAAACAACAAACTTGCCAGACCATATTAAAGTATTAAATTTGAAACGTTGCAATATTAAGACACATTTTAAAATGCTATTGTGAACTCCCTAAATATTAAAGTGAAATATTTATATGTACGAGTATATGTGCCTAAAACAAATTTTAATGTAATATTATAAGAAATAGTACTCGTAAGTAAAAAAAAAAATTGCCACCCCCATCAACTTCCATTAGTAGACCTGTTCCATGCAAAAACATGTGAAAATTGAATCACAAATGACAAAGTTAATTGGTAATCAATTTTCGGTGTAATCACTCTGCTCCCTCAGTAGACCTCTTTCATATGAAAAAGCATTTTTATAATTGGTCGACAAATGACGAAGGTATTTGATAATCAGTTATTAAAGTGGGCAAATTGCACCCCACTTCGGCAATTAAAAAAAAAAATTCAGTGGACCTCTTTCATCTGAAAAATGAGTTTTTGGAAATTGGTTGACATATGACGAAGTTATTTTTATTTTATTTTATTTTTTATATAAACAAACACAACCCGCGAACAGATTAGAATTTAAAAAAAAATCTGTGGATCTCTTCTATATGCGTTCACATTAAGCCCCTTCTCCCATTTCCAACATTAAAAAAAATTAGTGGACCTCTTCCATATGCAAAAAGCATTTTGAAAATTGGTCGATAGATGAGGAAGTTATTTTTAATCAATTACTTGGGCGGGCAATTAGCTGCGACACCCTCCTCCCCTCACAAAAAAAAAATGAACTTTTTTATATGAAAAAAAAAAATGGCGGAGTTATGCTCTTAATATTATACAACAAACCTGTTAAATACTATGTGGAAGTAGTAACATAATTTAAAAAAGTGGGCGTGGGTGAAAAAAGTAGCCTATAATTCAATCCAGATTCCCAGAAAAATGTTGTGAGAACTTCAGGAAGATCGGTCAAGAGGTCTGGTCTCCTATAAGGTACAAACAAACAAACAAGAAAATAAACACACATTCCGTTTTATATACAAATGTATACGAGTATAGATTAATAAATTTTAGTCTGTAAAACATAAAGAAGTTATTGTAATAAAACATATAAACATTTTTGTAGAATTCAACATGATTGGAAATTGTTTAAATCAATAAATACATGTCTGAATCAAACAGTTTTTCATTAGTAAAGGTATGGTCACACTTGGGCAAACATTTGCCCAAAAAAACGTAACCCCTAAATATTAATGACAAAGCTTTCAACGCAGAGACGTGTTTGTTAAGTTAAATAGTTTCCAATAATGTTAGATTCTACAATAGTTACATATAAAACTGTTTAACTTAATAAATACGTGTCTGAATCAAAATGTTTTTCACTAATATTTATTGGATACGTTTTTTTTGGGCAAATGTTAGCCCAAATGTGATCATAAATTAGTGGTCACTCGATAATAGCACATATTACTTAGTTGGAAACAAAGTAGACTCATAGAAGCTAATGTATGGATTCAACAATTTGTTTGTTGTCACGTTTGGCTATAGAAATAGTATAGATCTTTAAATTTTACCATTTGTTTGCCTTGAAAACTATGCAGCAACTAAAAAGTTATGATTGCTAATATTATTGCAAATTGGCAACTGAAATTAACAGCTGTTAGTTCTCAGTTGCCATACGTAAGAACATTTTGGCAACTGGAAACGCAACTAAAGTTCGGTTGCCAATTATAATCGGGAGATAAATTTTAAACCCAACTGCACTTGCTCTGCAACCTTATAAAATGTTATAGAAATCGTGCGATCCAATTTGACACTACGGACTTATTTCCAATTTAGGTTAGTTTTCAATGTGAAAAGGCAAAAGGAAGTCAACAACATCTATGTGAAAGGTCAAGATCGTTTGAAATTATTTGAATTGAAAATATAACTGCAAGAAACAAAAAACACATGGCAAACACAATTTTCTGAAGTTTACTAAATATGTATGTACGAGTACATAATATACTCCTCGTTCATATGTATGTATTTGTTTTTATAATAATTTAATAAAGTGTTAAGCAGCATTTTAAAACTTGGCACAGAACTTCGAACATATGGAGGTTGTCTTTGTAGCCTTTGTTTCACAAGTTTTAAAATATTGTTACAAAATGCTTTGTTCCAAGACATTTCCACTTGTTTTTTATCCGTAAATTTTTTCATAGTTTTTTATTATCCTGTATGTAGCAAAGAGAAAGCTAAACTTATTGTTCACATAAATCAAGTATGGCAAATTTAATACATGCAGTTAAATTTTTTTTCTAATACATATATTTATCTTCAAAACTGAACTAACATTAAGTATTCAAATCTTAAGTCTAGATATAATTATTAGGCCCGACCAGTGTCAGACATAAACTTACAGACCAAGCTAAATTACGACGCGAAGCTGTCGTCAAAATTTCTCATGCCCATACAAAATGTATGAGACCAACCGAAATAACGCGGTGTCAGCGCTTTGCAATTGGAAAATCCAATTTTGACAGTGCGCAAAGAAGTGAAGTTGGCTGCAAAAGTACTGTTGGTTTTGATAAGTAATGTAACTTAAGCTACTTTCAGATCAATTTAGCGTTTTAATATTTATATCTTTTTTCTATTTAGAGTTTTTTATTAATCAAAGTGAGTGAACATTACTGTTTCTGGCGCAACGTTAACGCTTTAATTTAGGTTACTCATTTCAGCGTAAAAGCTAAGTGCTAAATTACGTTGCGCTTTGCGTGGTAATTAATAATACATAAATGTCGTATGAAGCACAAAAATATATTCAAGAAGTTACATCTGGAGTGTTGCGTATTAAACGGATGTATTTTTCAATGTCAGCAGTCACATGTGGTATATTTAGATCACGATGTAAATTTGAATTGTTGATGTACCATGGAGCCGATGTTATTGGCCTTAAAATCTTGTTTTGCCTTCGTTGGATTCTCTCTACATTGGAAGCTGAAGCATTGCCCCATAGCTGAATTCCGTAATACCATATTGGGTTCAAAAAAAAAATTCTACAATCTTGACTGAGTGTTGAATTTCTACAAATCAACCAATGTACCTGAGTTAATTTCAGCTTCATTTGTGTTAGCTTAGAGTCAATGTGGAGTTTCCATTTAAGCCGTCGGTCAAGGTGTATACCAAGGTATTTCACATGTGAATGTTGAGGAACAACAATGGGTGAACAGGTATCTTTTCGCAGAGTAAATGTTACCTGAACACACTTTTGTTCGTTTACCTTTATCCTCCATAAGTTCAACCATAGTTTCAGCTCGGTAATATGTTTCTGAAGATATCGGGATGCTTCGTAAGGGTTTTCGTGCATACTACGGCAGACTGTATCATCGGAAAATGTATAAGTGTGGATATTACTGCTCACAGGCATATCACAAGTATAAATCAAATACAAAACTAGCCCCAGTTTACTCACCTGTGGTACACCAGAAGAGATAGATTCGGGCACACTCATAAAGTCCCCTTCAATACAATACTTCTTTTACTTCTTTTCCTCAAATGTTCTTCTTATAACTTGAACCAATCTATGTGTTTGTTCAATGGTGCTATGCTGACTTCTAAAACCAAATTGATGGTCCGAGATGCACCCATTATCAGTTAGAATTGGGAACAATTTTGTCATGAGCAACTTTTCGAAGAGCTTTGACATTGTTGACAGTAAACTTATTTGCCTATATGACTCAGCCTTGGTAAGATTTTTGCACGACTTTGGAATCATTTTGACCTTGGCATTAAAAATAAATTGCAGGATTCTAATTGTAATATAAGGCAACTTCATCAGCATCTTGTTACTAATTCCATAAATACCTGGAACTTTCTTCTGGGTGAGCTCTGCAATTAGTGTATATACATGACGCATCTTTAACTTTAAGGGTCGAGGGGGTAGATATGGATTTTACCTTTTTCAGTATAACTTCTTGCACAACCTCCGGTAGAAGTGTGCAGAGGTGGTTTAAACTCAACGGGTGTTTTAAAATTTCTCGCAGCGCGCCACAAGGAGTAGTTAGATGCTGGTGTGACAGTGTCGGACATAAACTTATATTAAGCACAAAAATATTTTCAAAGTTCAAGAAGTTTCATCTGGAATATTATTAATTTCATTCATTCATTCTTTGCGAGTATTATGAATGGTTTTAATGCCGATGGAATAAATGTCAAGAATATGGTCATACAAAAATTTATTAATT
The DNA here is from genome assembly GCA_936439885.1 of Nowickia ferox. Classification (NCBI taxonomy): domain Eukaryota; kingdom Metazoa; phylum Arthropoda; class Insecta; order Diptera; family Tachinidae; genus Nowickia; species Nowickia ferox. Next base: position 61,873,239 of record OW387026.1, read on the forward strand.
TACCTACTGTTTGCGTTGTGTGTGGTGGATCATACGGTGCTGCTGGTTGCAATGCGTCAAAAGGTCAAAATAAAAAAGCAGTAATTGTGGAGGTAATCACACTGCTAACTGCAGAGGATGTCTCGTGTGCTCTTTGGTTAAACAAGCAATGAGCCAAAAACTTAAATCAACCCCAGCTCAAACAGGATGTATATTATTCAATAATAACACAACCCCACGAAATACAACTTTTTGTTTCCCCGTCAAAAATGCATTCCACTTTTTCGTATATCTAAGTACATTAAAACAAACTCCATCATTGGTTTTTTTCCATCAAGTCATAGTTTTTTTATGCACCTACCTAATATTTTCACGCAGTATGACAGTATAATTCACCATAACTCGAAGGCAGTATGTCCGATGGCAAAATGTAAGCCCATGTATAAATTTCAAGCACAAGTATTTCCGAAAACATTCATAAGTATGTCTGTGTATCCTTGGCCTAAAGAAATTAACATTGTAATGTTTCTTGTTATTACGAGTATTGTTACCACAATTAGTTACGACATCGTTTTAAATTGTAATTAAAATAATGCCAAGAAACTTGTGAGTGATTTTACTTTTAAACATTCCTTTTATTTATTTTTATTTTGTCTTCCTTATTATTTTTTAACTCTAGCAAACGTAATGGTATTAAAATGAATGATGATAACAATGATGGTAGGAAGGAAATTTTGTGCAAGGAGCTGTATTTTTTCATTAAGCTACATAGAAAAAAAACAAGCAAAATCTCGTTAAAAAGAATTCCGCTGAGATGTTGATATGTCTAGAACAAGGAAAAAAACGGAGAGAGGTTTGAAGATTGTTGGTTAAGGAAAACGGAAAATGTATTATTTTCATCATGGGTATTCATACTGGCAACATGTCGTATAGTTTTTTAATGTAAAAGTACATTTTCCTTTCCTTTTGTTGTTTTAATTTTGTATTTATGAGAATAATACGCATAATTACTGGAAACGGAAAGGTTATTTTTTTACCGTTTTTTTAGCCTTTGTTTTTGAAAGGGATTATTTGATCGTTGGTTACATTTCTGAGTTTATTGTTTAAACTAGAGATGGGCGCATTTGGATTTTGTCCAACAGGAAAGGACCCGAACACGAATACCAGGATGTCCAACACGTAAAAAAGACGCACGCGAAAAATTTTCCCAACACACATAGTTAAATTGAATAGCAAAAACTAATTTTTCTAAAGACAACAACAAACAAAACAAAACAATAATGGCGGGAATAAGTCCAGCCATTCACGCGTGGTGCCGTGACTAAGAAAAATAATAAATACTTCTGATTACTATTTTATATAAAATCAAAAACAAAATGAGGAAATTCTTTACAATTTTTTTGAGGTTCTACAAGAACTTAGAAATATTAAATACGAGTATAATATCGAATTTACATCATGAAAATTTTCGTACAATATCATGTAATTTGACATAAGAAACTTTTCCTACTTGGAGCGGTAGAAAAGAGAGTGATATAAAAAAATATCGTAGCAAAAAATTGCAAGAAAAAATTTATTGTAGTTAGACATAAATTCACCCGAAAATTTCTCAAATATTTACCATTTACTTTATATGATATTCCCAATAATGTGTTCAAAATTTAAAATAATATTTTTAAAAAGTAATCAATTACAGGTTATTGTAAATAAAATTATGCATCACTAACTATCTTTTCCATTTTCCTATGTTATTTACTTTTCGAGTTTTGCGTTGTCAAAGTTGAACTTTTTTTAAGTTTTTGAAAACAGTGGTAAAAATTAAAAAAAAAATTTAAATAAAATTTTTGTATTTTCCTAGCATAAAAGTAATATTTTTCAAAGGAACCTTCAACCTCAGGTATTTGGAAACTCAAATACGAGTACATATGTATTCCAGTTAAATGTTTTTGTTGTAGAAATATTTTTAATATTTTTTTGAAACTTGGTCTAAAAAACAATTATTTTTCATTTTTAAGTAGAAATTCAAATTCGGTTTGGGCAAGCTTAGGTAAAAAAAAATTTATAGTTTTCTATGATAGGTCTACTTACAAATCATATAAAAACATTTTGCGGGTGTTTTGCGATAAGATCGAAAAAAAACATCAAAGAAAAATTCGTGTATGCTTAACAATGCACTAACTGTATTATTCGTGTAAGTGTGTACATACATACATACATATGTTTGGTATGTAGTTTGTTATTGTTTATTTTTGTTAATTTTCTCATTAGGGTCCGTCCACATATTACGTAACGCTCTAAGGGGGAAGGGCGGGGGTGAGAGTTTTATTTCGATTTGTTATGGTGGAGGGAGGCTTTCCTTGAAAATTTTACGTAACAGAAAAAACTACTAATTTCGTACAACAATACGTATGATTTTCTCATTTATTTATTTAATTGATCATTTCTTAAGGCTGGAACAGAAAAAAGTAGTAATAGCTGAAGCTGACGACGTAACTAGTAGCGCAGCAAGAAAAAATGTGAACAGATTACCTAATAAATAACTTCTTAAAAAACTTGTAAGATTATACAAGAATAATATGTGAATTTGTTCAATTCACAAGCTCGAATTATCGTCATATGTGTTGTCTAAAAACTGTTGTGTTGTCTGATAACTAACACCATAAAATACAACAAAATTTCTAAAATTCGTAAAAATCGCTATATTGGAAAGAAAACTAAAATTTATTAAAACTAGCTAAAACTGTAAAGCAAGCAAACATTCCGAAAAAGTCGCGAAAACTATGAAAATTTGCAAAAGCTTGCTAAAATTTTAACGATTACAAAGCACAATATTGATTAAAAGTTCCTAAAAAATATAAGATAGCAAAACAAATTTGGGAAATTATTGATTACAAATCGCTTAAACTGTAAGAAATTAAAAATATTCGGTAAAAATCGTGGAAAAGACGAAAATTCGTAAAAAGTTACTAAAAACGGGATGATAGCAAAGTCTAATATCGTTTAAAAATCGATAAAAAAGATAGGACTCTGAAAACATGCAATAAACAAGATCTAACCTAAAAAAATGGTTAGCATCATTGGATTCAGAGTACTTGAATTAGGTTTAACCACTGGGTCCCCGGCTTGTTACAAGAAAAAGTTTCAAATTCGAGCACAGTGTAATTGACTACATAATATTTTACTCAAAAGCATGGTAATCCTTATTGACATATATGTACACTATTTGTTTTTTGTCGCGCAACAAAGTTCAAAATTTCGAATTTTTCGCTTAAACTTCCACTGCAACTACTACGCATTCTGTTTACTTCTTTTTACAACATCATTTTTTAACTTTTGGCAGCTTGCAGCGCTACTCGTAACGTTGTACTACAGCTACTATTCTGTTCCAGCCTTTAGTTTTGTTACGATCAGTTACTGGGGGGAGGGGGCTCAAAAATCGGGAAAAACAGCGTTACGTAATACATGAACGGCCAATTATGTTCCTATTTTTAATATTATTACCCAGCAGTTCCAAACTAAGGGTCCGTCTCCAATACTGGTAAAATAACATAGGACTTTAACATGTACTTGTCATTGGGTAAGCTAATATGTTCTTTTGAGGCAACAGCGGTCAGGTGCTTGACTTTGCAAAAGTACATGTTAAAATGTCTAGCCTTTAAATAAGTATTGAAGATAGCCCTTCCTTTTTGGACTGTTCGGTAGGTATAATTTGTAGTACTTTTAACATAGTTGGAAACGTGAATAATTGTTGTTTTAACTTTCTTTTTGTTTGCTTAATTTTTTTTTGAAACTGTGGTGTTATGTTCTAACAGAAATACCATTACTTTAAACTTCTTCTTTTAGAAATAAATTCTGGTATTTAGAATTCCCGAAGAGAGATTTATAATATAATGAAAAAACGCAAACTCTATAAGAATTTATAATAAAATAAAGTTTTTGCAGACTGAATTAATTAAGAGGTACAATCCTCACGACATGAACCATTTTAGAACAGGTTTTATATTTTTTGCAATGATTCTAAAAGTCGATGGTTAAAAGTTGCAAGAAAGAGAACGATTTTTTAAAAAATAACGAAATTTGGCTTAATACCAACATTTCGTTCATATCAGAAACAAAACGAGGAAGAAAACACCTTTCATTTGAAGAATGCAGCAAAAAAACTATGGCAAAAAAACAAAAATTTTAAGAGAATAAAATTATTTGCCTATTTTGGATCATGCAACCGAAATGTGCTTGAGGGCTTCTGGACAAATGGATGCATCAAAAATTGTTCAAGATATAACGATTTCCCCAACAAAAGTCAAGAAATACTGAGAAAGTTTTGAGAAAGAAGAATCCAAAAAATTAACTGCTGAAGAAGCTCTTGCTGTATTAATAGATGCAAAATTGTCGAGGTATCAATACAATGTCATTCGAAGAGCTGCTCCAGAAAAAATTCCGCCATATACAGATATGCAAAATGCAAAAAAAGTGCTATCCTAAACGTAAATGCATTCAAATTTGTGACTCATCTGTAGTAAGTCTTCAAGGACTTCTAAACCATACTGTTGAGCGGTTGGCAATTTTAAAGGAAAAAGAAGTTGGCAATCTGACTAATGAAGAATTACGTAACATTAAATTGTATACAAAGTGGGGCTTCGATGTTAGTTCAGGACACAGTTCTTACAAACAGGCATTTCATGGTTATGATGCGTATGATTCTGCAGTATTTATTACATATTTCGTCCCTTTAAATTTAGTAGCCAATGATAAAATTATTTGGGAAAATCCTCGTCCATCTTCAAAAATATTTTGCAGGCCGCTAAAAATAGATTTTAAGAAAGAGACAGCAAATGTTGCGAAACTTGAAAAAGAAAGTGTATATAGAGAAATTAAATCACTTGTTAATTCATCTGTTTTTTTTAAAAGAGAGGGACGTCCAAGTTAAACATGAACTTATGTTAGTAATGATCGATGGAAAGGTATGTAATTCTATAGAAGAAAGAAGAACAAAATCAACTCAAAAATGTTGTATATGTGGTGCCACGAGTAAAGAGTTCAATTCAATCGATAGCATGAACCAAAGAAAAGTTGACAATAATACTCTACAGTTTCGTTTATTCATTCTGCATGGTTGGATAAGATTTTTTGAGTGCCTTCTATAGTTGTGATATAAAATCCCAGTCAAAAAATGGCAAGCAAGGTCCGAAGCAGAAAAAATAGTAAATGAAACCAGATCAAAAATACAGGTCGACTTAAGACAAAAAACTGGACTTATAGTTGACCAGCCAAAACCATGCTTTGGAAACTCAAATGACGAGAATACAGCCAGACGTTTTGTTTTCAACATTTCGAAGATTCAGTGGAAATTACAAAAATCGACATTCAACTGATCAAAAAGTTGCATACTAGTTTAGTTGCTGTATTGTGTGGTCATCAGATTAATGTTGAAAAATTTAGAAATTTTACTTTATCGGACCGCTAATAACTTTGTTAGAAAATACCCATGGTATAACATATCCCCCACTTTACATAAATTTTGAATACATGGTTCGGAGATTATTACTCATGCACTGTTACATATTGGTCAGTTATCGGAGGAAGGGCAGGAAGCTCGTAATAAAGATTTAAATCATAAAGAGAAAATTTTATGGAAATGCAGTCGCGAAAACTCCAATGAAGATATTTTCAATAGATTTTTAATAAGCTCTGATCCTATTATTAGTAATATGAGTAAACATTACAAAAAGAAAAGTAATGTGTTACCACAGCAGGTATTGGACCTTTTAATATTACCTAAAATTTCTGGAGGAAATAATTCCGATGTTATTTATTTTAGTGACAGCGAATATGAAGATTAATAATACTAAAAATAAAATGTAAATTTATTATATATATATTAATAACGTTTTTAAAAAATAAAGATTAGTAAGGCCTCTTTCGGGGAAAATTTTGTATGGGGGCTATACGAAATCATTTACCGATTCCATTGCATTTTAGTATGTTGAGTTACTAACCTAAAACATCATATGCGTGAAATTTCATTAATTTATCTTTAAAAATGGAATTTGCAAAGCAATTTAAATATTCATACAGGCAGACAAACAGATATTCCTGGAGTTTAATTTTTTTTTTTCAAATTGATTTTTTTAACTACTAATGACCCATTTAATACAACGAAACGAAAAAATAAGTGCTCTCAAATTCATTTTAGTAAAATTAACACGAACAATTAATATTCAGTTCAACTGTAAAACATTTTCACAATAAAAGCCTTTCTCATTTCTCCTCTACATCCTTTTCACCATTAAATCGTTAACCACAAAATCCAATAAATTATAATGCGAATGAGATGCATGCGAAAAAAAAACAAAACTACAGAACACACATTTCAACATAGAAATGAATTTGTAAAATTCGTGCAATCTGCAAAAAATAATAAACAGGAGAAAATTAAAAAAAGGAAATTAATAAAAACTAGATTTGTTTTCTGGTGAATTTATCATTCCAACAACATAAAATTTTTGTATGCAAAGAAGAAATATGCCACCAACAATTTCGCCTTCTCCAGTAATACTACACATACATACATACATATTTATTTTTACCAAAACTAACACAACTTATCCTCCCGCATGACTCCAGCTATACCTTATTCTCCATTCAAACGCGTAATTCTTTACTCATGAATGAGGGAGTCAACGAGTTTAAAGAAGACTCAAAGAATCCTAAATTCCCCAAACGACTATAAACGACGCACACAATACGGACACTTGGGCAAAGTTAATGTTGTCATCTCTGTTTTCGTCGTTATAAATTGTTTGTTGCTTGGCTTGCTAGATGCCATGCTGACTTAATTTTTTATGCATGCAAATTACATGAACCTGTGCAGTATCAGAAATGAATCTGTACATGAAACTCTGAAACAAACAAAAATACTTAAATATGCTGGACTCACTCGCACTATTTCATTTTTTCCTTTAATTTTAATGAAAAACGAAGTATAACATTTTTGGTGATACTCGTATTTATTGTCAAACATGCTTTACACTTAAGCCTATAGTACACGGCATGTAAAAACCACATGCGCATGTGGTTTTGACGTAATTTTGACGTCATCACGAAGCTACATTTGCTACATGCCGTGTACTAGTAACATATGTACATGTAGATATTCACATGTTTACAGATGTGCTGCCTCAGAAAATGTGTTTGATTCGGCTACATGTGCCACATTTGTATCAACATGCTGAAAATTCCCGTGACGTCATTGCCACATACGCATGTGGCTTTTTACATGCCGTGTACTATAGGCTGTACTAATCCTGAGTACACATCTGACACACATGTGCCCAAAAAAGCATAACCACTAATTACTAATGAAAACCTGTTTGACTCAGACATGTATTTATTGATTTAAACAGTTTCCAATCATTGTTGGATTCTATACAATTTTCTATTAGTTATGTATGAAACTGTTTAACTTAATAAATACGTGTCTGAATCAAACAGATTTTCATTAGCAATTAGTGTTCGCACTGGGATTATAATCGTAATCGAAAACGCGATTAATCGTAATCGTAATCGAGCGGTTAATGGTTTCGATTACGATTACAGCAAATAATTTGTGTCAAACGCCTTCGCTAATGAACTGTTTTGTAATATAAGATTCATTTTAGCTGTTTCAATTTTCATACAGGGCAAGTGTAACTCATAAAATTGTTAAATTTAAAGTTTAAATATAAAATATATTAAATATATACATATTGCCAAATTAAACTGCTTATAGTCTAAGATTCCAAGTAAGACAAAGTTTAACCGTCTACAAACCGCGTACAATTTCTCTAGATTACTTATTCTTAACTTTTCGCCAATTTGGTAGCCAAACAAAATCTAACCAATGAAATGAAAACAACGTTGATTTGCCTATTTTCTTCCGGTCAGTTCTAAAGCGTTTCCATATTTTAAGTATGTAGGTGGGTTGATACTATACATTTTCTCAGAAATACCTATAAGTACATAAAGCTCATTTGCTGCAACATCGTTCTATCTCAAAAATTTAATTATGATTGATAAACATATTTTCCCTCAGTTGCAGATAGGTGCAGTTTCTCTTGTCTCGGGACCACTCATTACAAAAATTATAGAAAATATTTAAAAAATTATTATAATGAATTCGATAATAATACGAAATCAAATAAACAAGAAAATAAGAAAAACAAGACTTTAACTGTTTTTATAAAATTTATGATACGAGTAGTATATTTTCTTGCACATATTTTTTAATTGCAATCGCGATTATGAAAATCTGCGATTTTTTGTTACTAATTCAGTAGATAGTTCAATATCTTTGGATTGATTTTACTTATAAACATGAAAAATACTTAAAACAGACTTTTGTTCTCTTTTTTTAAACATAATATTTTCATTCTACAAAGTCTTAATAATTTGTATTATCATGTAAATCACCTTAAATAGTTAAAAAAAAAACATACATATTTATCAAAGAACAAAATGAAACTATTCGCAATTGCTAACAATTCATAAATTCATTGCTTTTGGCATGCATTTATACGAAAACAATAACAAATGTAATTGCTATGATAGAATGTGATTTCAATTCAATGTGATTTGTTGATATTACAATGCCATTGCGATACAAGCAGCGAAATGAAATGATGCAGCATGAAAGAATGGAGTTCTTTCATACCATTCACTCAGTATTCGCTGATCTTTTGTATATCACGTTTAAATAACAAGTTTATTTTAAGTGATTTTAATTGTTATTATAAAAAATGCAGTGTGAGGGAGGAAATTTTTTAAAAATATATGCCCGCATTTACGGTGTTAGAAAAAAAGAAAATACCAAAAGTAAAATTGGGAAAAATTAAAATAGATCTGAAATGTATTTCAAATAACTGTTTCGTATAAAATTTGACATAAAATACATTTCAAATCTATATCGTGTTTTATGAATACTAATGTGTAGTAAGAGTATATGTTTTATACAAGATTACGTTGTGTTCAATCACAGTAAAAAGTATTCGCAACATTCACTGATTATTCGTTGCTTTTGACAAGACCATTGAACATTTATATAAAACAAGCAAAGCTCGCAATAAAATTCGTCACAATCATCTCTTTGAATTGTGGCATGCGTTGTTTTTTTTTCAAATATGGATTGACAACAATATGCAGGTTTTTTGTGATTGCATTCAAAACAACAAATTAAGACATTCAATCTGTTCTCTGATATGTATGTATATTAGACCTGGCGTTAAAAACTTTTTTTTGGAATTTTGAATGTGGGTAGCGATGAAAATACGCGATTTGATGCCAACATTGGTAAAGCAAATTTTCAGGCTGATCGGATGATGCCAACCCGTACCATAATGAGGTCAAAAGTCAAAATACTGTTTTTTTACATTTTATCAACTTTTTAATAAAAAGAAATATTATAAATATGTTTTTTTTTAAATTTTTATTTACGAGTAATACGCTTATTATTTTTATTTTAAATCAATGAAGATTTTGTATAGGCTGGAAAGTTCTTACGGTAGTCCTCTACAATATTTAACAAGTACTGTTTATCAGCTTCGTTGTGTGTTAAGCATCTGTTAAAGTCAGTTATTAGCTTGACTTTTCTTTCGGCGGCATCATTCACAACAGTAATGCATTTGGCGATCTTTTTTCCTTTACAAGATGCTTCGCTCTTAGGCCAATTTGACGTATCAAAGCATAAGAAATCTATAGAAATTTCCAAACGAGAAAAAAATTTTTTGTTTTGGTAATCACAAAAGAGCTTAAATCCCTGGATGTGAATGATTGTAAGGGAAAATATCAACATCATCACCGATATGATTGTCTTTATCGGACTCTATTTGCAACGGCAAAACCATTTTTCCTTTATTTCTGCGTCTACACGTTTATAAAAAAAGCTTCCTCCGATAAATACCACAGATGGTTCCGAATTTTTTCCAATAGCACTGTAGATATTCCCCTTTATCAGTTTCATATCTCTATTTGGCGCTTCAACTGCATTTCCGGTTCTGAACCAGTATGGAATATAGAGACTTCCTAAGAAAATGCACATATTGTGAATTCCATTGAACTGACGCGTAGAAATTTTAAAATGTGCGTGAAAAATATAAATTTTTAGACAATAGATGGCCTTGGATATGGATCTTGCATGAGACGTCTCTCCAGGTGCACGAAATATGAAATTGGGGATGATACTGCCAAGGAAAACAAATGCAAGTTGTAGGAGTTCTCTATAATCATGCCGAATGTGAACTTTAGCTAAATATTCAAGACAAAAGTGGTTGCCCGTTCTTCGACAGATATGACACTCAAAACTTGTTCATCCTGCATACAAGTGCTGTATCCCTTTGAATTAAGTGTACTCCATTCCCTTGCAAAACGTTCAAAAATCGCTATTTTTGGGACACTTGATTTTCCGAAAGTAATCTCAAATACAGCTCTCAAGAGAATTTTTACAGTATGGTGGCGACATGGTAACCCCAATAAGCTGCGTTCCACTTTGCATTCCAATAAAATTCCAGCACCACTATGAAGGCCAGCATTTGCAGCATTTGTATCAAAACATATCATTTCTAACGAATTCAGCATATTTATTTTTTAGCAAATATTCGTACACCCAAAATATTTTATGATTAAAAATACGAAAAAAATTTTCGTAATTTGGTTTTTGTGCAATAAACGAAAAATTTTGTACATTTTACGAAATATTTGTAGCTTGTGCGGGAAAACAGATTTTAATTTTACGAATTTCGTTAAGTTACAAAAATTATTTCGTAAATTATTTTCGTATATAGTACCATATTTTTCGTTTATTTGATTGAATTTAGGAGAAAATAAAATATTTTTATAAAATTGGAAATTTCGTAAAATAAGCAAATTTTGTTTTGTTATCATTTTGTTTGTTTGCATTTTACAAAAACAAAAAACTTTGAAATATATGTTTTGTTTTATTTTTTAATATTTTCTCCATTTATTTTCCTGTCATTGTATATGTTGTATAAAAATTATACGGCACACCAACGACGAGTAAGTAACAGATCTTATAATTAATAATTGGATAATTCGTTATTGTTTGTGCAAAGAGATAGAAAATTGTTATTTCGTCGTTCATCGGCTTAAGAAATAGAAATAAATCTATTGCAGAGTTCGTCACGCATGACGAATTTCGATCAACGGCGGTGTTGTGTTAATTTTCATATGACGAAAGTTCGCAAAGAAAAATTCATCGTTCGTCCCAGTTTTGTTCCCAGTTTGATTCGTGAGTTTCAGTGCAAAATATGTACATATGTATGTGATGTATGAGGAATACAGAGCCTATAACAAGTCCCCTTAAATTATCTTTTTCTTTTCATAATTATTACAACCTTCAATTTCAAGAATTACAGATTATTCAGCAAAATTTATTTTCAAATGTAAGAAAATATAATTTTTTTTTTGCAGATTTTTATATTTTAAAGATTTTAATTTTACACAAAATTTCGATATAACACAAAATTGCTTTTCATGATTCACGAATTTATTTCGTAATATAACATTGTTTTTCGTAAATTTACAAACAAAAAATTGTAAAAATACAAAATTTTGTTATTTGCAGACAAAAAGTATTTCGTAAAATAAATAAATACTATTTCTACTATTTACGAAGCATTTCGTACTGTAAAAACATCGAATATTTTCGTAAAATAAACCACATTTTACGTTTATTTTATCTATGAAATATTTTGAGTGTAGACTGATTGAGCGACTGCAGGACTAGTTCCGTCTGCAGTGATGGGGATAACTATAAATTTTGCATTGTTGTCCGGCGTGATCACAATATCCAAGCGATCAACTTCTTTGTCATGACGCCGACGATATTTTTTGCGTTGTTCAAGCAAACTTGTGCAATTCAGAACAAGATCCTCAATATTGTGACCCAACACTTTGGCAGTTGCACTGATAAAGTGCATAGCTAATGGAGATGACATATTACCAGCATCCATACAAGCTAGCATTCTGTCGTTTGTAAAATTCTTCTTTCCACGGTTTAGAATCGGCTTATTGGAGCAACTTGGAATGTTATCACTCTGTTTTACATCCATCGCCTGCACATCATCTCCCAATTCATCACTCTCAAATTCAACATATTCCATAGTGAAATTTGTACATCAAATTAAGTGAAAAAAAAAAAAATTGCCATTGTGCGTCCAAATACTACATAATAATTATCTGTACCTGTGTTCTGTAACTTGCGAGAAGTTTTCGCGTCAAGAAAAATAAACAATTATATTGGTTGTCATGTTTCTCACAGGCTTATTCATATAAAACCTGCAATAAGCTTACAAGAAACTAAGGTTTTTGTTGCTCACCCTGTGTTTCACAGAATGATAACAAACTTCTCGTATGGAAAAGTTCTAACCAAAGTTACAGAACATAGGCTTTTTTTTTCAAAATCTTGATTTTTCGAATGTCGAATAGTCCGGTTTTTTTTACAATTCAAAAACCGGCTGATTCGAATACTTTTCGATTTGTATATTTTGAACTAAATTAATTTTTACTATGTTAAAACTTAGACAAACGTGTTCTGTTGATCTTCCTAGGTATTTTTTTCAGTGTAAAAGTTCTAAGCGTTTTTTGATCATAGCAACACTTACTGCAACATGAAATTAAAGCGAAATTATTTCATGAGGTCGTAGCAGAGACGAATTAAATTGGCCTTATGGTGTGCAATGAATGTCAAAATTTGCAAAAAGTGTTTTTTAGTTTTGTTGACTCTGCTTCATATTTTATGTAGAGGTAGATATCCACCTTGTCCATAGATTCATATGTATATATATATTATACAGGTGTACTATACAGGAGTACATATGAAAATAATTTTTCTGTTTTACCTTTAATTTTTGTATTGTTTTATAGTATCTACATGAACTGTTAACTCTTTTTTTTTAATAAAGCAATTTAAAATCAAAACTTTTGTATAATAATTTTCTTACTTAAAAAAACCGGTTGACTGGTTTTTCCTGAATTGTAAAAACCGAAACAGGATTTTTCATAATTTCAAATATTCGAACTATTCGAAAACCGGTTTCTGGAAAAAGTAGAATAATCGATCACCCTAATACATATGTACACCCAAAAAATAAAGTTTTAAAATCAAGAAGAAACATTTTGATTTTAAAAACGAAACCTTTATGAAATAGAACTAAGTTTGTTTTGTGTTATTTTAAAAATTTTCATTCTTTGCTGAAAAATTAAAACTATTTTGGAATGAAAAATTATTATTTTTGTTTTAAGAAACAACAACCTTGATATAAAGTTGAACATACTCAAATTAAGAACTTATGTTTTTGAATTAAGAATGAAATATTCTTGAAGTAATAATGAAGCATTTTTATTTTAAAACTAATTATTTTTATATAAAAAATGAAATGTTTTGAATTAATAATGGAGACTTCTTAAATTAAGAATGAAACGTTTTAAATTAATAAAAGAGAATTTTGAAATTACGGATGGTTCGTATTAAAATTAAAAATGTTAATTTTGTTTGGAATCAAAATGCCCTTATTATGAAAAATTTTCGGTCTTCGACTGTAGTCCAAAGCGCTAATCGAACGAATTTTCATTTGCGTCATGACGAGCATTCAACAAATGTCGCTATTATGTTATGAACACCGTGTTTTTTTTTAAATTTCGCAATAATTTTAAGATTTTGTGCGCAAGGATCATACAGGATAATGGACATTAAAATACACTTGGTCATAATAACAGATTAATTTTTTTTTTCAACACGACACAAATATTATAAAATGTTACTCGGGGAAAAATATATTCTTTTATTTAAAAAAATTAAAATTATTGATATAGTAATAAAATATTTTTGTTTTTAGAATGTTTAAAAATACATTTTCTTTTTTATTATGATTTCAAAAATTATAATTTTTATTTTAATAAGAAAACATTATAGTTTTTGAAATTTTTAAAATGAAAGCGCACATTTTTGTTTTAGAACTGTTTCGTTATAAAAATAACAATGTTGTATATTAATATTATAAGAAACATTCATATTTTAAAAATTATTTTTAAAAATGCAGCATTTTTAAAACAAAAACGCAAGATTCTTGTTTTAAGAATGCTTTTTTGGTTCAGTGTACATACATATATACATATATATAGGTAGAATGAGCCTGCAAACATAATGCATACATACATACGTATGTATGTACATATGTATGTGTAAGAACCAATTTTTCAAAATTAATTATTTCGTGAGTCAAAAACCACTCACGTGCACATCTGTAGTAATTTCCCACCAACTATTTTGGGTTCACATTTACCAATCAAGAACACATTTGTGTCAGCAGATCGAAGCCGTTTCAACGATGAATTTGTCTTCTGAACCATTGAATTACGAAAATTAACTAAGTATAAAATAATTACTTTTACATAAGCTAGACCTTTCTCAACAATATTAAAATTTGCAATGAAAATACTTTACATATTCATATCAACAGCAGTGCTATGTACTCAGTAGCAAAGCTAAAAGAACGGTACTTTTAGACAAATATGCAGTTTTCAAAAGCGAAAAAAAGTTAATGTGACCTATTACTATTTTAAGAACATATAACACCATATTCGAATAACATTTGCTGCTGGCTTGGTACCGCAATCATTTTGTACGTATTTTTTCATGTATTTTATGTCTGTAAAAATACTTTTGTCCAGTGACTTTAATATATTTGTTATTATAGGGTGTTTTTTAGAGGTATAGAACTTCGAATTGAAATAAAACACAAGAAAATCGTTTTAATGTCCATCAATTTGGCTTTATTGGAAGGATAATTTTAGGCCATTAACGTTTAAATATGATTTCGGGCATGTGGCCGCCGCGGCTGGCTCGAATAAAGCCAATTCTACAGGTCCAATTTTCAACCACTTTTTCGAGCATATGGGGCCGTATGTTGGCAATAACGCCACGAATGTTGGCTTCCAAGTCCCCTAACGTTTCTGGTTTGTTGGCGTAGACGAGCGACTTCACATATCCCCAAAGAAAATAATCCAATGGTGTCAAATCACACGATCTTGGTGGCCAATTGACAGGTTATCCATGGTTAACCGAATTAATTGCTCTGATGGACGATTATGTCGACCATAAAATGGACGGAGCTTGCGGTAAACTTCGCGAACTGAACCATTATTTTCGAAATAAATTTGCACGATTTGCAAGCGTTGTTCTTTTGTCAACCTGTTCATGATGAAATGGCAAACCAAACTAAATATTAATCACTTGACAGCTGACAAAATGGCCGCCAGTTAAAAAAGTGATGCCAACTTAAAGTTCTATACCTCAATAAAAAACACCCTATATTTTTGTTATGTTAATTATAAATTACTTTTTTATTTTTTGTATAAACATATTTATTAGCACTCTAAATATTAGCATGATTTATTTTTTAAATTTCTTCTCAGTTTGTCTCAAACCCCGAAAAATATGGGTGTACTAATAGCTTTGTCCTCATCTGTATATTGTTTCCATTAACTTGAAAAACTTTCTTCGTCCTTTCTTTTTTGTCTTCTTTAAAACATTCTGATGGGATGCCGTCACTAGAGTTGTGTAGCTTATGAACAACCTAGTTCAATTGAGCGATTCACTTCACCGAGCGCTGTGAGCTGTTCAATCCACTGAGCGCTTTCAGCTCAGCACTGAGTGGTTTCTAAATTTGTATCGAACTCTTTCACCAGCTCGTTTTAGACACAAACCTTTAATCCAACGCATGTAATTTACATTGCTTAAAGGTTTGTGTCTAAAACGACCTAATGAAAGAGTTCCATACAAGTCTTGTGCTTTTTTTTAGCAAAATTTTTTGTGTCGCACAAGTATATACTCGTACATCCAAAAAATAATTGATACATATATTGTGATAATATTAAAATATCTGAAATACTAAATAATTAAAATTTTTTTATTAACAAATTCCTCTCATTAAACTATTTTAGTTTTTTATACTTCATCTGCATTGTTTTATAATGTATGACCACACACACACACTGTATAAATCGTTCACTTTTTATGATTCCGTTTTCGCTCTTTCTTTATGCTTGACAAAATGTTTTACTACGAATGAACTGAGCCAACTGAATGAAATACTTCAGTAAAGTGAGCTGAGCTGAAAAGAACGGTCACTCAAAAGAGCTGATAAGCACAAGTCTAGCCGTCACAGCCTGCAACTTTTCCTGGTTTTAACATTGTTATGGCGTGCCGGATTTCACTTAAACTGGGAGGAACAGTGGTGATGCTTCTATTTGGACGAGATTGTGTTATTTTTATATCCTCTAAGGGCTCTCGATGTATAATGTTTAACGTTCTCTTGAAGTATCTTTTCCATATTTCTACTTTTTCTTTCCTATCTGTGACTATAGCGCCTTCCTCATTTTCTACTGGCGTGATATTGCTTTCACGTTTTCCTACTACATTTTTCGTGATTTTAAAAAGTTGTTTTATATCGCTTCTATTAGCTGCAAGTTGTGCTGAACTACTCATATTATTTTAATAATTCTTGTCCTGTTTGACATTTCTTTATAATGCATCATATCTTTTATCATAATTAGCTTTCTTTAATGGATCGTTTTCAGAGAGAAACTTTATTTTTACTAAACGTCTTTCCTCAATTATCTTCCATGTTTCTTCCGATAATCACTCCTTTTCTTGATCTCTTTTGTAGCCCAGTGTATCTCAGCAAATTGTATACAATTGAGTTTTTAAATAGGACCTTATATCTTCGCTATCAGGGTTATTGCCTGGGAGGGGGTCAAGTGTTCTTATTCTGGCTTGAAAGTTTGCTAAGTTATTTGCCAATTTTAGTTTATCTATATCCAAAAAGCCTGCTCATGACAAAATTGTCCCCAATTCTAATTGGTATTGGGTGCGTCCGGGACCATCAATTTTGTTTTAGAAGTCAGCATAGCACCATTGAACAAACGCATAGATTGGTTCAATTTATAAGAAGAACAAATAAAGAAAAGAAGTATTTATTGACGTTTCTCTGGCATTTGATAAAGTGTTGCATGAAGGCCTTATTTTAAAATTGAAATCATAGCTAACAATACATTTTCTGAAGCTATTGGAAAGTTACATTACTACCCGGAAGTTCACGGTTGTGGAAGAAGACTTCATGAAGGTGCCTGAATCTATATCATCCGGTGTGCCACAGGGGAGTATACTGATTACTATATACTATTGATTTATACTTGTCATATGCCTTTGAGTAGCAATATCCATACAACTACATTTGCCGATGCTACAACCTGCTTTAGTATGCACGAAAACTCTCACGACTCTTCCCGATATCTACAAGAACATATTTATTATGGTTAAACTTATGGAGAACTAAAGTAAGCCAACAAAAGTGTGTTCAGGTAACATTTATCCTGCGAAGGGATACTTGTTCTCCCATTCGAATCAACAATCAAGTTGTTCCTCAACATTCACATGTAAAATACCTTGGTATACACCTTGATCGACGGCTTACATGGAAACACATTGATTCTAATAGTGTTTTCACACCGAAAGTTGAAACCTGTGCCTCGTTTCTGTAAGGAATGTGAGAACTTTTCGAGTCGAAAAAATTGTTATCATCCTGTGAAACACAGGGTGAGTAAGAAAAAAACTGTATTTGTTGATATTTTTTGTAAGTTTATATAAGTTTTTATAGGAGTAACCCTGTGTAAAGTAGGACAACCAATATAATTATTTAATTTTTCTCGATGCGAGAGCTTCTCACAAGTTACAGAAACGGCGCACTGGTTTTAACGTTAAAACCATAAACAGCTGATTTTGCGTTCCCACTGCAAGTTTGATAAATTCAGGTTTTAAATAACAGGCTGTCTTATAAATTTTTCCAAAATAAAATAAATGTACTGTAGAAATGTGTGTATTTGTTGCTGTATTTTTTCAGATTTTTTTAATACTTATCTGACACCCTGTGCAACGGTTGTTTTTGTTTGCATGAAAAACTCGGAAATTTTACAATGCACCCTAAAATTTTACTTATTTTATATTTTGTAAATAAACATTTTAAAATTATAGAACTACTTTTACAAAGTGAGGAAGTGCTTGGAAATCAAGTTATTATATACAAAAAATGGCCAAATACATTAAAAGCTAAACCTTTTTTTCATATGTATGAAAATATTTTCGTTGTTTTCCGTCCAAAGTATGCCTTTTCTTTTTCAAATTTTTTTGATAATTATTGCCGCTGCATCTATTTTTAAGTTGAAAATGTATCAATTGGTATCTATTCTTTTTCACTGGCATAAACATTATCAGCTGCTTCCGGTCATTTTAACTTGGCAGGACTGAATTTAGCACAGCGAAAACAAGGTTGCATTTCATAAAACCAACTTAAAACCAATTCAAAAGTGGTTTTAAGTTGGTTTTAACAAAAACAATTTGTATGGTAAAACCAGGTTTTAAGAGTTGGTTTTAACGTTAAAATCAACTTTTATTAAAGTGTGAAAACACTATAAGCTAACGAAAATGAAACTAAAATTAACTCAGCTACATTGGCTGATTGGTAGAAATTCAACACTCAGTCTAGATTGTAAACTTTTAATGCTACGGAATTCAGCTATAGGGCAATGCTTCAGCTTCCAATGTAGAGAGAATCCAACGAAGGCAAAACAAAATTTTAAGGTTAATAACGTCCGGTCCATAGTACATTTAAAATTCAAATTTGCATTGTGATTTAAATATGCCACTTGTGACTGAAGAAATTAAAAAATATGCAGGCAAATACTTAACAAACCTCGAGTCCCATCCTAATCCCTTTGTTTGTAACATCTTGAATTTTACCGGACACATCCGCTTATTTATTATGTATTTATATTTCACTTTAGATGTAGTTTTAAATAAAGCTCTTCTATTATTAAGTAGTGGTAGCTGCCGATATCTGCACTTCATTTATTTCGTGCATCGTAGAACCACACGCAAAGAAAAAATATGGTTGAGGTAACCATAATCAAACAGCAACATACTATGATTGAATTATATAGTTGCAGTGAAATCATATTATTGTCAATAGAAAAGCAAAGTTTTAGTAATATTATAATCTGATTATCTACCTACAATAACAATTAATTTTGTTAAACCTAATCTTAGTATTGTTCAAAGCTATCACATTTTGTTTAAATATGACAATACTATTATTTGATGTGACTAAAATATAATTAAGACTAACCATACCATATTCTAACATTATAATAATATTGTTAAATACGACCACAGTATTATTCTATATAATAATAATATTTTGTTTTTTAATCATATATTGGTAGATATTTTGCTTAAAACAACTTTGCGTCAAAGCCGAGATAAAAATAAAGTGATATTGTTGAAATAAAATCTATATATATATGTGCACGTGTACTTACACAAATATGTGCGTATACACGAAATGAAGACAGTCATGTATAAAGAAATATATGTATATATATTTTTATTTATCTATCCTCTTGTTTATATTTCATTTATTTATTAATTTATTTAACACTACGCGTGCGATACCGATAGCTTACAAACGAAACACATTTGTTTCGGAGAACATAATATTGTTTTCTCAACCATTCTATAACCATATATTTTCTTTGCGTGCACTTACGGGATACGCAAATGTAATCAGTTTGGGTTTCTTCATGTCCTTCTTCTTTTTTTAAGGACATCTTATGTGTATTTTTGTGGGGAAATACAGACCCTCTTTGAGGTCATTGTTAATGCACGTTTCGATGAGAAGATCACAGTTTACAATACGCTGTCCAGTACCTTGCTTACCCATAATATGTTCATAACCCGTATTGTCATTACCCATACGGGCATTAAAATCGCCGATTAATACCACTTTATTATTGTTTTAAAGATAAATTCCTTTTACCACTTCTTAGTCGGATCGTAATGATGCGTTCAAAGATAGCACTCTATGACGTTCGTGCGTTCTACATTATTTTATTCAAAAAGATTGCCACCCCATGGATGTGGGGTTCTTCATCCCGAGGCATCCCTGAATATATGAGAAAGTTTTTTTTATTGCTTTTAGACTCTTCATTGCCATTCCACCTAGCTTGATTTCGTTGGGCAAATGTGTGAGTTTTTACAATAATTTCTATATTTTCCACACTGCACTACCTACCGTGAAAACCCTTAGATCTACTAGTTTTTAACATAAAGATGAACTCTACTTGTCAGTTAACTGTAGTTTTTAAAATAAAGATTATCTAGTTAGTAATCTAGGTTTAACCGAGCACCATTGCTCAGTTAAACTCAAATTAGAACTGGCAATTGATAAATACATATCGGCGGGTGGTTATTGGTTTGCCGCAATAATAATGTATTATTAGTACACTGTGTGGCAAACCAGTAAGCAGCCGACGATATATGATATTGCGTATAAATATTACGCAATTAAAAAAAAAACACTTACTAAAAATTTTAATAAATAAATGCATTCATACATATGTATGTACATAAATAAAAAAGATGTTTGCCAGTATAACTTAAATAGGACAATTGTTAGAAAAATAAGAGAGATAAAAACACGTCCAAATCATTTATGAAGTGAAATTCTTGCAAAGATGTCGTTTAACAAAGTGGTCTGTGTATGATGATATTAGAATTAATTGGAAAGAAAGTCTATTTCATTGGATTTAAAATTTGAATATATTTTTTGGTTTATTTTTGGACCGTCACTATTTTTTAAGTTTTCCAAAAACTCAGAATTCAGTTATTGAAGTTTTTTTAAAATAAATTTAAAGAACAGTAGTTAAGCAGCTGTGGGATGAAGAACAGCTCTCGCGTCATCGTAATTATTTCTTAAGTGCGGTCAGGATTGTGTGTGTTGTTTGGCCTTCTAGAGTTTTTCGTCTCGCTCGCACTGGTCGACTGATCTGCCACGGATAACCGTATAATCTTGCGGTTCTTTTGTGGAATTTCTTTAACAACTACGTTGCTAATTCGCTAATTCCTATGTGAATGTATATAGTCAGTCACAAAACTTTTTTAAAATACTGTTCATAACATTTTATGCATATGGTCTAGTTACTCCGCCCATATTTGTGCAACCATATTATGCAAACTTACATTGTATAATAATATGTAACAATAAATAGATAAAATAAACTTAAAGAATTGTCACCTCGCTTTTTAAGTGTTGCGCTATTTACATAAAATATTTTCAAGAGTGCCACATCCACTATGTATATTGAAAACAAAGTATGACACTTCTAGTTAAATTGACAACTGTTAATCCATTACTGAAAAACAGCATAGGCGGTTAAACCCCGTTTAAATTTGTTTCTTCTTAGTAAAAAACTAGCCCTTATATTGATTTGTTTTGCGAACGCACTTATGTTAACCTTCCGAATTCTTTAAAGTTGGCCGTTCCGAAGTGATGTATATTTTTAAATAATTTATTATATATATGTATGTATATGAATTCTCTACTTCTCGTTCTTTTTTCATGCCACCATAATTCATTTTTGAACATTAATATTCAGTTTGTTGTGGGCATTTGTTTTTTTTTGTAAATTCTTCAATGTTGATGTTGCTGTAAACAGCTTATGTACTTATATTCATTCATTCTTAACTTATGCCCCGCGGGTTGGGGTATATTTTTTGCGTTTTTATTACATATATTTAGTTGTGTTTTGCTTGTAAAAAGAGTGAATTGCGAAACAAAAGTGCAATTCAAAAGGAAATTAAAAACGGAAATGCCTTTAATGTTTCTGTTCAACTGTATATGTGCAACAACGACAACACAGTCTTTATGATTTGTTTTCGAAATAACTTCTTTTTCATTGTAATTGCACACTACTTTACCATTTAGCGTTATACATGCATAAGACATATTTCTCCTTTTTGTAAATAATTAATTAATTTCTTTTTTTTCAATTACAGGCTCTTACCAAATACCAAACATCACAAAAAGTGACGACAAAAACTGGCATAGAACAAGAGGAGACTCTACTGAATGAATCAGCTGCCAGAGAAACGTCACTGAATCTACAAATTCTCGATTTAGAAAATGAAGTTAAACAGTTGCGTCACGAATTGGAACGTGTTCGCAATGAACGCGATCGAATGTTGCAGGAAAATTCCGATATCGGTCGTGATAAATCCGATAATGAAGCGGAAAAATTGCGTCTTAAAGCTGAGCTTAAAGAACTTAAGTTTCGTGAGACTCGCATGCTCACAGAGTACTCAGAGTTGGAGGAAGAAAACATATCGTTACAAAAACAAGTCTCAAGTTTAAGAAGTTCACAGGTGTGTAAAGGAAAATGCAAAGAAAATTTTTTAAATTTTCTTTTCTAAATTTTACATTTCTTGTGTACATACAATAGGTTGAATTTGAAGGTGCCAAACATGAGATAAGACGTCTCACTGAGGAATTGGAGTTGTTAAATCAACAAGTAGATGAACTAACAAATCTAAAGAAAATTGCTGAAAAGCAAATGGAAGAAGCTCTGGAAGCATTGCAGGTGTGTATGTGATAGAGATTAGAAAACCATTTATAAACTAATAATACTTTATTAAAAAAACAACTTTCAATTACTTCTTTTCCAACAAAATTTTTAAAAATTTTAAACTTTTTATTTAATTTTTCCAATTTTTTACGACTTGCTTTTCTGGTAACTTCCTGCTTCACTAGGGAGAACGTGAAACAAAATATGCCCTCAAAAAAGAACTCGACAGTCACTTGAATCGCGAGTCTATGTATCACATTACCAATATGGCATACAACATACGCGGGACAATATGTGATGACAATACGAGCGCAAACAGTGACGGCGAGGAGGACAACTTGGCACTGAAGCGTTTCGAGGCCAACTTGTCAACTGAGCTGAAATCACCCGACGGCACTAAATGCGATCTATTCTCAGAAATTCATTTGAACGAACTGAAAAAGCTTGAGAAACAATTGGAGTCGATGGAAAGTGAAAAAACTCATTTGACTGCCAACTTGCGCGAAGCTCAAACGAATCTGGATAAATCACAAAACGAATTGCAAAACTTTATGGCACGCCTAGCAGTTTTAGCAGCACATGTGGAGGCTCTATTACAATTGAAGAAGCAATACGATCATAAAGAATTCTCACCAGAGGCTATTAAACAGAAACAAAATGAGGATAATCTAAAGCAGCAGTTGCGTGATACTTTGACTCAATATGGCAATTGGTTCACCTTGTCTTCGAAGGAAATTGATGGCCTCAAGGCTGATTTGAATGAGTTACAGAAAGGCCTGAACTATACCGATGCTATGACCTCGTTGCGCAATGAAATAACTAATTTAAAAAACAAGTTAATGAACACTGAACAGAAATCTTTGGATCTGCAAAGCGATGTTCAAACTCTCACAAACATTTCACAAAATGCTGGCCAAAGCTTGGGTTCAGCACGATCCACATTGGTGGCATTGAGTGATGATTTGGCTCAACTCTATCATTTGGTGTGTACTGTTAATGGTGAGATGCCAACGCGTGTACTGTTGGATCATAAGACAGACGATATGAGGTAAGCAAATATAAAATGTATTGTAAATTTCTAATTGATATATCCGGCAGAATTTTTTAATAATTTGTATACTTTACTTCATTTTTTAACCCCCGACTAAAAAAGGGGAGTTATAAGTTTGTAGTGTGTGTCTGTGTCTGTTCGAGTCCACGTACAGACCAAACGGCTGGACCGATTTTGATTTAGTTGTTTTCCGTTTGAAAGGTGACTTGATCGAGAGTGTTCTTTGCTAGAAGAAAATAGGTCCAGCCGTTTAGAAGATATCAATCTTTTCTTGACATATCGGGGGGTTTTAAAATTTTTAATTTTTGTTATTACTTCATTGTAATGCTTTCAGAAATATAATTGTCAATTAAAAGAAATGGCAAAATAAAACAAGCAGTGGGTGATTCCAATGAAATAGATTTATAGCTTTCGTTCAGGTGATTTAATGTTAAACTCTTGCGAGACCGATAACATAGATTGCTGATAACTGAAAAAAGTTAAATTAGTCAATTAAAAATACATAAAACTCTATTCTGCAAATAAACTGACTCAATTGATTTTTCGAATTGGCCTTCGAATTCGATTTGCAGAATATGCCACTGTAATGTCTAGCTGTCAATTTTTAATAAAAACTATTTCTTGGTAACTGTCTTTTAGAAATACGGAGGGACTCTAGTATTAGCAAATGTAAAATTTTATACAGCACACATATTTTTGTCGTAAATTTTTAAGTATCTTATCGTCAGCCAATATTGGTGAAACATGTATGGTTTAAAAGCAACTTTTGTGTAGATATGCACAATATAAATGTTTTTCAAAAATTTTGGGTAAAATTTGCTTAAAAAGAGACAACTTACTTCTTTGTTTTTGTTTTGTACACACATGTTTATAATAAATAAAAACATACTACGTGTCAGGTGGTCTAATTTAGACCGCCAGGTGATCCTAGTAAATGTAAGAGTTTGTTTTTTTTTTTGGATGTTTAGATGTTTGTTACTGTTGAAATTAAATGAATTTTATGATACTAAAAATATGCGTGCTTTATTGTACAGAGGTTATTTAAGACTGACTTGCTTAAGAAAAGTTACTACATCACATAACAAAAATAACTGCTCGGTAACAAGTTTAACATTATTTTAGAATTATGTATTTGTGTTTAAACGATTCATATGAAGCTTTGCACAAACTTCTTATAATGTCAAAATTCAGCAATGATAAAAACTGAAAAATATGAACATTCAATTACTTTTCATAAATGGGTTATGTAAAGTTAACAGGTTGCCGAGCAAAGATAAAAGTGTTCGGCTCATTTAGTTTAGGTCCCTTTGTATTGCCTGTAGGAGAAATCGTGAGATATAATAAACAAAAGGGAGGCTCAGAGAAAAGAAAAGGAGGTTTAGAGTAGAGGAGGTTCAGAGAAAAAAGTTCTGCTTAGGGGCGTGCTAAAAATGTTTGGAGCTGGATTTAGCGATTGAAACATCCGCTGCTCTTAATAAAGTAATGCAGTTCTTAAGATCAACCGGTGATAATTCCGAAAGGTCGCTGCCAACCTCCCTTCCTAGGTTTTCAACAGCAGGGTGGATAAAAAGGATATGACTTATTCCCCTTATTGTGAATGGCGTCGTCGACGTCACATCAAGACGACAGTAAATATTGTCACCTGTCTACTCTTTATCGGCAACAATTGTAGTCAATTGTTGTCGACAAAGAGTAAGAAAGTTACGATTTTTACTGACGTCTTGATGTGGCGTCGAGGACGCCATTCACAATAAGGGGGATTGTATGGTCTTCTTCATCGAGACCACTTGAACAATAGCACTGAGTGACCAAATTGTAAGCCATTATATTTCTGCCAAAGATTTCACTTTGGACACTCTTTGAGATCAAATATATTAATATGCCCAATTGACTCTACTCTTATTATGAGCCGTTCATTTATTGTCAGAGTTGCTATTATTTGGAATAATTCGATTCCATACGAATTTCGTAATTTTAACAAAACTATTACCCAATTCAAAAAGATTGCCAAAGAACACGTACGAGTATAATTTGAATTTAAATAACCTGTTACGTTACTAGTAGGCAATTTATCAGATGCCTTAATGATTTAAAGTAAATAGGTTCCATTATTTGTGCACAAAAATGGAGGGGTCATTTATAAGTATTATATTTTTGATAAGATTTACATTGTTTTGACATCTTTAAAGCTATGTTGCCATGTATAAAATAAAATAAATAAATTTTAATGAAATCGAAATACCTGGGACGTGTTACTATTTTTCTGGTAGGTATCTGTATTTCAAATTGTCCAAACACCTCAAAAATCTTAAATTGCGGGTAAAAACGGATTTTTCGTACCCGTATGCACTTATCAACCTCTAACTAACTTAAATATCAACCGATTTTAAATTTATAAACGGATTTAGAAAGAAGAGACTAAGACCTTTTGAACCATATATACCCTGTTTCAGTTAATTTCAGATATGTGTATGCATTTTTTCACCAAACATAATTTTCCGGTTTTTTCCTCACTTTCCTACTTTGGATTCGTTCTTAGGCAGTATTTTTGTACTAGCACCATACTGACTTTATTTATAAAACATAACTCAGGTCAACAAAATTAAATTTATTGTGTAAAGTCAAACGTTTCGTAGTCAATTTGTACACACTTGCTACTGAGTATCAGTGTCTATAAATTAGTTTTTTTTTTTTTTTTGAATTGACTGTATCGAGATTTTCCGTTATAAAGAAAAAAGAGGATGCTACATCACATAATTTACATTTACTCGAGAACCAGTTCTTTGATTAAATAAAAACAATACACGTATGTAAGGATAGGCAACAAATTGACATTTAAATTACGAACTTATTAATTTTTTAGGCTAATAGGTAGGCTTCAGTATATTGTATCAAGGGTGGTGTCTTTCGGAAGTTGTAACATATTTTTGATGAAGCAATAATCTTTTAGTTTACATTGCGGCTGGGAAGCAGTGTATAGTCTTTGCGGTTTTAATTCAATTCCAATATCAGAAGCAAATTTGATGGCTTTATAAATGGTGGAGGGGTAGCGCAGGGGACTTTGTGCCAATATGGAGCAGGTTCTTCCAAAAGATGTCTGATTCATACGGAAATAGAAAGTTGGTTATGAGGTTGATGGTGTTTATTTTAAAACGTTCTTTAACTGTAGGAAGTCCGGATTCCGCCGTTAGATTTGGGATGGGTGTAGTTTTGAGGAAACCAATCGCGAGTCTAATAGCTTGATTGTAGAAGGCGTTTAATTTCTTTAGCTGTGCATTGGATGTTATACCGTAGATGTTAAGACCATATTATATTTTTGCTAATACGGTACTCCGAACAATGTTCAAGGATGTATTAGAAGTAATGTATTTTATAAGTTGTAATCTTTTAAAGAGGCCTTTTTTCAGGTACTCGCTGTGGGTGCAGGACCTATTCAAAATTAGACCTAATATTTTCAATGATTCAACTCTGTCAATTTGGTTACCTTCTATGTTGCAAGAGTGTTTTTGCATATATGCAAAAATTTCGTTTTGTTAAAAGATATTTTGGCGCCAGAGTTTTTGCACCAGTTGTTTAATGCTGCAAACAGAGGGTTGAGTTGGTATTGCAGATTTGTGTTTTTGTTGTGTTTGCATATTAGGTAGAGATCATCAGCATGCATTACGTGTTTAAAGAAAGAATTATTGCATATAATAATGTTTATTTTCTTTTAATTTTTTTTTCTTTTTTAAAGAGAAGGAACCCTCAGGCAATGAATGCGTACTACTATTACTAGGTGTTACGTTCTTTAGGAAAGGGATAGTGATAGAGAAGACAGGTGGTGAAGAAAGAGATAGAGGAAAGCTTCATTATTTTACAACTCTGCTTTTTGCACGTTTTTTAATAATTCAGTGTTGCAGCGCCTCTGGTGTTAAATGAGGCGTATTAAATTTTTGAAGCTGTGATTAGTAGTCATTTTATTGGTTATTTTACTTCGCCGATGATTCTGCTACACAACGAAGGAGGGTAATCTGATGTTACATTGGGATTAGTATCTGCTGAAGTCGGTATAATTCAGTGACCAGTGACTATGCCTTCATCACATGAACTTTCCTACAACAACTGATGCAAAGGGACACTAATGTACATCAGAAAAATGCGTGATGTTGTTATTTGATGACTGTCTGATACCGGGTTCGAACCCAGGATCTTCGTTTTTGTAGTCAACGTGCTAACTACATCAGTCAACGCCACCCTCAAACGTAGGTGTAGCAACGTGAAGTAGCACTACAGATAAAGAGGAGCCTTGCGGGATACCTTTATGTAAAGGCTTGATTAGAGGAAAGTCAGGCAAACACATACATATATAATGTAAAAGAGAGTAAAATGCATGCTTGTACGAATGTACGTGAAAATAAGAGCATAACGAAGTGCCCACGGGCGACCTTTTGCTTATCTCTGGATTAGAGAGATATTGTTGTTTACTTTAACAGCTAAATTCCTATTGGTAATGAAGGCGTAAATGTAGTTTAAAATCTTCTTGCTTAATTTCCATTCTTTAAGCTGGTATATGACGGTGTATACACCAACACGATCAAAATCCTTTTCAAAATCAATTGATGTGATAGATATATGGTTGTGGTGGGAAAAGGCAGTGTTTGCTATGTGATCGAGGAAAATTAACGCGTCTGTCGTGCTTTTGTTGCGTTTGAAAACTACCTAATTAGGACTTAAAAGCTTATTTTTGAATAGAAACCAAGTTTTCCTTGTGGCAATGATTTTTTCCAAGCATTTAGAAAAGCATGAAATAAGTGGCCTGGGTCTGTGACCATCTACAGAAGTGTTGTCCTTTTTCGGTTTGGGTATTGGAATTACTGTGGAGGTCTTCCAACTTTGAGGAATGCTGCCTGTGGTGAAAACTATGTTGCATAATTGATTTAAAAGTAATAGCGAATTGTATGGGAGTTGTTTAAAGTAGAAAGTATTGATTTAATTTCGAGTAATGAGATTCTTCCAAAACTATTGTTGATTGCGGCAATTCGTAGATCGGGACAATGTTGATAGACCGCTTACAGTGTTTGAAATCGTTGCTGAAGTTCGCCGCTCGACTGTTTTGATCAAGTTTGGGAGAAAGGTTAGCAATTTCAGTGGCATCAGAGATAGACCGGTTATTTTCCACAATAAAGTATTTTTTTTCGTAGGATTGTTACCATTGAATTTCTTCAGGTTATACCAGATACAGTTTAATGGGGTATGGGGATTTATTTCTTTGGTAAATTTGAAAAATGATTCTCTTTTGTCACATTAGCTTATAAATTTATAAGCTTTTTTATAAGACAATAAATTATCTGCAGTAGGGTGTTTCTTGAATTTGTTGGAAAATTCCTGTTTAGAATTTCGAAGTTTTTGTAGTTCGTTTGACCACCAATAGGTATGTTTAGTTGCTGAAGGATAGAATAGAGGAGTTGGGTGCCGATTTTATGGTTTTAAATAGCCAGGCGGCTTCTTTGTTGGGATTGTTGGTCAATGTTTTAATTGTGGTGTGTTATTTAGATAGTTTTGAAATTTTGGCCAGTTTGACTTTTCAATCACGAAACGTGATGCGACTTTATAATTATTCTGAGTAGTAGGTAAATTTTTGTATATATTTATATAGATGGGGAAATGATCGCTGCCATTTAGTTGAGTGTCGATATTCCATGATGCATACAGGTATAAATCTGGGGACATAAAAGTAGATCTGGTTGAGAAGTCGGCCATCATTAAGTAATATTAAATTGGAGTTTATCAATACCCTTTCAATACAGATAACCTGTTGGTCCGTGGAGGGGGACCCCCAAAATCGAGAGTGTGACTTGAAATCACCCAAATCTATGGTGTTAGCTCTGTTGTTGGTTAGGATCGACAAAAGTTCTGTAGTTGGTAATGGTTCCGATGGGTGTAGATAAATTGAGAAAATCTTCAGCTGGATACCAAAGGATACTTCAAGGTCAACGTAAAAGTTTGTTATTTTATTAATATTATATTTAAGGTTATTGTTAAAAATTGAGCTTATCCACCACGTCTAGTACTGGTACTAATTGACATAGTTGAATTATGCTCGTTGTTTTTGATGGAGTTAGCATCGTGATGGGTTTCCTGCAGTGCAATAATGTCCTTTATAAGTAATTGTAGTTCGTGAAGGTTGTTATAGAAACCGTTTATGTTCCACTGTAGGATCTTGAGGAAAATAATATTGATTTAGTACTCCATGTCGGAGAGGAGGGAGTCTATTTCAGATCTCCTATGGGTAATTTTGCTGGAATTATATTCTGAAGAAGATGTTAGTCTTTGGGGTGATTTAGTTGCTTTTTCTTTGTTAAGTTGTTTTGTTGTATTGTTTGTTTTATTAGATTGTGAAGGCATACTGTTGTTTGAGTGGGTTATTGTGTCTGTATTTGCAGTTTTATTAGTGAGTAGATTTGTATTATTGGTTATTGAAGAGATGTAGATTGAAGTAAGAGAATTAGTGTCAGTTTGTTCTTGTGTTGTTATTGAAGAGTCATTCTTTTTGGTTGATAATTGATGTTAAAATATTATTTTCATTATTATATGTTTTCTTAACGGTACCAGTGTTAGTTGTTGTTGTTTGTTTATTTATTTTTCCTCTATTGCAGTTTTTAAGTCTTCTGTTGGAATTTCGTAAGTTAGTGTGTTGGAGATTTGCGTTGAGGCCGCTTTCTACGAGTGTTTTGATTTTTAAAATTTATTGTTTTTTAAGTGCTGGACAATTTTTGTTTGTTGAACGATGAGGGTGGTTGCAATTAATGCATTGAATATTGGTGCATGGTATTGGGTCATGTAAATTTGCTGCGCAGATTTCGCAATTGTCTAGACCGTTGCAAAGTTTCCGCGTGTGTTCTAATTTATAGAATTTTTTGCATTGAATGGGTTTAGGTATGTAAGGTTCAACCTTGCAATTTAGAAAGCCAATTTTAATCTCATTTGGAAGTTTGTATAGGTTAAAACTTAAAAGATGTAATGAGGTGTTGTTTGTTTTGTTGTCATAGAATTTAGTAATTTTTTCGCATTCAATTACGCCTTGGTCTTTGAGGCCGTTGACAATTTCTTCTTCCGAAAGATTTTTTAGACTTGGTGCAAAAATTACACCTTTTGTTGTATTTAGTGTTGGGTGTAACAATCAAAAAAATTTTTAAGGTGTTTGGAAAATTTCAAATACAGATTGTTGTTATACTTGACAACACCTACCAGAAAAATAGTAACACGTCACATGTACTTTTTTTTTGTTACGGCCTCTTTGTTCCGTCTCGTTGTTCGCTGGAAATTAAGTAACAGTGAGGTACTTTTTATGTTGATACATGGCCATAATGTTCTTGCTTTGAAACACGTTTGCACGTATTTTGAGCCGTTGTCGAGAATGCATCATTCCAGCAGGAATTAAGAGAGGTGTCGCATAAGTTGTCAATGTCTTTGTCATGTCTCTTTACTACTTTGTCTGCTGTCAAATATCCTCGCACCCAGAGGAGGGTGATATTAAAATGATCCTCCATCCTTTCGTCATTCACTTACGAAGTACGATATATTATATGCAATCATTAGGGATGTAATGACAGCTTTGCTCTCAGTCATAAACAGAATATCTCTTATGAGATGCCAGCAAAAATTACGGCTTCCCAGAAGCGTTTTTGTAAGGAAAACAATGGGTCTAATGCATTTGGTTCGACTTGAAAATTTTGAGCAAAAAGTACATTTTGTATGCATAAAAATATTTACTGTGGTTTTAGGTGGTTTACTTGTGCTCATTGCTTGAGATCGTACTCAGCAGACTTAACTTGAGTTAAAGCTCAGTTTTTATGCATTAGACCCAAATTTAGAGAATCACTTGCTGTTGCATATGAATAAGGCATTTTTTTCCGAGATGAGCCAGCTAGAAGCATTACATTCAGCTTCAAAAAAGCCATGAATTTTTTTACTAACCAAGGTGTAATAATTTATAGGTTTGTGTACTCAGACACAAAATTTACTGACTTGAAATTTTCTTTGTTACTTTTTAGTTAGTGCTTTTCAGAAGCATATTTCGAAACCTTTTTTATCAAGTAAGCAATACATTGCTTCCCTCAGTCATTAGTGCTTCCAAATCAGAATTTTTTACTATATTTAATGAATTGAACAGGCTAATGTTCGTATCGCCTTTTAAGCCAAATTACATGTGATAATTATTAATGAATCAATTATTAATGAATCAAACCAATTCACATATTCCATTTGCAGAAAAGTTTCGTATATAAGGCAGAAATCTACATCAACTGACACCACACACAGTGGACCAAACACAGAAGAACGCTGATGATGAAGGTTTAGTGGCCTTCGAAAACGGCTGGCTGTTTCGTTCAACTATGTGTTGTCAGAATATTTACAACTAACTTTGATATTATTTGTTCATTAATAATTATCACATGTAATTTGGCTTAAAAGGCGATACGAACATTAGCCTGTTCAATTCATTAAATATAGAAACAAATGCAGTTCGAATAATAATAATTAAATTAACCAGAATTTTTTTTGTTGGGATACTCGATGCGACCATATATATGATATGATTTTTGATTGCAGATATTGCTGCTTGGAGTATGCTACAATTATTGGGAACCTGAAATGGTATTTTTACTATGTAAATTCAATACGAGTATATACCTTTTCAAAGAACCTATCCCCGCTCTTGGAGCCATCCGTAAAAACAAGTAAAGCTCTAGATGGTGTGGGAGGAAAATCTTCTAGAGTGTAGCAGAATTTTTTCCATATATGTACATAATATGCATATTAGGGTATTCAATTGGTTAAACCGGTTAATCTCAGTCGAATAAGCGACGCAACAAGTTTTTTCATATTTTGTAGTATTACAACTTATTTTTTGTGTGAATGATTATTTGTTTCGTCTCATTTAAAAAAGGTGAGTCTTTAGAAATTATTTTTAATACAAACAAAGAACTATGTTCAGTGATCCTAACTTAGGTAAAACTTCAAAATCTTTGTACAAGGCTATAAAGAGTGTAGTAAAGACTCTGGTACTCTAACTGAAGAGAATTATTAATGGCTTGATTATTAAAAAGTTATTGCAATATTTTTATTTTTGAATTTTTTCTATGCATATTCAAAGAAAATATGCTTTACAGCTAAAATAAATTTTAAAACTTATTTTAGGCAATGACATATACTCACAGTAGAGGCGGTAATTCTAAAGGGCCGCCGTCTAAAAAATTATTCGACTTAATCATTTTTATGATCAGTAATGTTATTTAAGCACATTTACTTAATAATTTTTTTTAGCAGTTGTATTTTTTATATTTAGAGTTTTTTTCACATTATTTTCAGTTGCCAATCTGTCATAATCGTATTTTCGATAACTTTTTGGCAACTGAAGGAAGTTGCCATACATAATACCAATTTTAATTTCAGTTGCGTTGCTAGTTAACTCGGCAACTGAAGTTCGGTTGTTATCCATAATCGAGCCATAAGTTTTTGTTTAATTTTAATGCCAACGATTTAATTAAGGGTTAGATTTAATCAGAGTAGAATTCAATTATTTTATACCTACACTCTAAAAATATTTCCTTCTAGCAAAGACTACAGTACAAAAACGAAAGATAAGAAATTCAGAAATGAACTTTTTTGCAGAATAGTCGTCGCTGAGCTCTGACATTATGAGTCAGATAATGATCAGCCAACAGAAGGAACTATCGATAGTAACGCAAGAAATGTTATTAAAACTTTTATAAATTTGAAAACAAAATAAAACAGGACCTAGTGACATAATGAATGATTTTATATGTTGTGAGAAAAACAGGAAAAGGACTGAAAAACAATATATTCTCTGTATTATGGATTGCTTTCGATTTCCTCAACATCTACGATAAGTAAAAGGATTTTTCCAAGTCAGGTTTTACCAAAACTAAAGAATCGCTTAATTCCTAAACGTTTAATTATTTTTCTGAAAGATTGTGCTAGAAGATCTCTTTAAACTATTGAAGTAACTAATATAATGACCTCACAAACTAGTCAATTTTTAATGAATACATATTTATTAATTTTTTCCGTGATTTAGTTTAAGAATTATTGTTTTGTTGAAAACACTTGGTTTATGGAAAAACTTTATTAATCGGTGAACCGGTTAAGAAAAACCTCGTTTAATTAATCGAGCGATTAACCGATTAAAACAAACCCCCGATTAAATTAATACCCTAATACATATATACATTAGGGATGCCCATCGGGAATGGTTTTTACGATCCCGTGATTCGGGATTTCAAAAAATTAAATCCCGGAATTTTTTGGGATCCCGAAATTTTTGGAGATTCAGGTATTATTCGGGACTCTGGGTTTTTTGAACATTAAAAGACACATGCTTTTTATAGGTATTTACCAAAAAAAAATTCTTTGAATGAGGTTCACAAACAAAAGTTTTATAATTATTTCATATTACATAGTCAAAAACTATTAAACTAAATAATATTTTTGAAAATCACAAAAGAAAAATAAGCGTAGCAGGCTTAGAAACTTTAACAAAACCCAGATTTATATAGAATATAAATTATTTGTGATTTTCAAAAATTCTATTATTTGTGAATTCTCAAATAGTTTGTGAAAGTCTGTGCATAAGATAAGAAGTTTGTGACTGTTCAAAATATTTGGTTAGACTTCAACCAAATATTTTTAACATTAATGATTTGGCAAAGCATCAATGAAATTCATATATAGACAATGCTTCACCACCGGGAAATAAATTTCAATTATAAAAGATCAATATTGTGTTGCCACGGGTACTATCTTCACATGGGGGAAGGTTATGATGAATTTATTTAAAAACAAAACAAACAAAACTTAGTGAATATTTCGGGATTGACTAAATCCCGGTATTATGGATTCGCTGAATCCCGAAAATCCCGGGATTTTCGAATTATTCGGAAAAACTAAAATTAGTTGTAATTCAGAATACCGAAAAACAGTTAAGTTGTTTTAAAGTTAAGTTGTTAAAATTTCAACTAAACTTAGTTGAGTTGTAAACCGTAATAAGGGCATAAAGTTGAAATAAAAGTTTAAAACATAGAAAATGAAAAACTAGGTTTGGATTGAAAATACGAGTATCATGCAATTGCTGCTAGTACTATGAAATTTCTCAGAATTTATTAAAATTTATTGGCACAAATGACAGTTAAGACAAAAACAACAATGATATTAAAGATGATGATCTGATTTTTCAATTGCCTAAATAAATATGTACATATGTATGTAGTATATATTCATGTAATTTTTGTATTCGGGTGAGTAAAAAATTAGGAAAATTACAATTTCATAAAAAACAAAAATTTTCAGGCGATTCTGAAGAAGACAATCACTCTTATTCCAGCTTGCTTCCGATTTTGCAACTTCTTGCGAATTTTTGCAAACTCGCGATAAAAGCGACTTTTTGCATGCTTTCAGCCTCCTAACAGTTTTGCCGATTTTTAAAAAATATTAGACTTTATCATCCCGCTTTTAGTAACTTTTTGCGAATTTTCGTAATT
Source organism: Nowickia ferox (assembly GCA_936439885.1). Taxonomy (NCBI): domain Eukaryota; kingdom Metazoa; phylum Arthropoda; class Insecta; order Diptera; family Tachinidae; genus Nowickia; species Nowickia ferox. The sequence continues at coordinate 61,908,315 of OW387026.1, forward strand.
TTCGCGATTTTCATTGAATTTTTTGCATTCCTTATAGTTTTGGTGATTTTTAATCAATATTATGGCTTGTTTAAAATTTGGCAACTTCTCGCAATTTTTTTGCAAAGTTCGCAATAAAAGCAACTTTTTACATGTATTTAGCAGTTTTGCCGATTTTTAAAAATATTAGACTTTGTTATCATCCCGCTGTTAGTAAGTTTGTGCGAATTTTCGTAATTTTCGCGATTTTTATTAAATTTTTTTGCATTCCTTATAGTTTTGGTGATTTTTAATCAATATTATGGCTTGTTTAAAATTTTGCAACTTCTCGAGATTTTTGCAAAGTAGGCGATAAAAGCGACTTTTTCGAAGTTTTTAGCTTCCTAGAATTTGTTATCATCCCGCCGTTAATGAATTTTTGGAAATTTACGTAATTTTCGCGATTTTTGCTGAATTTTTTGCATTCCTTACAGTTTTAGCGATTTTTAATCCATATTATGGCATGTTTAAAATTTTGCCAATTTTCGCAATTTTTTTTGCAAAGTTCGCAATAAAAGCGGCTTTTTGCGTGATTCTTAGCGTCCTAACAGTTTTGAAGATTTTAAAACATTATTTGATTTTGTTATCATCCTGCTCTTGGTAGCTTTTTGCCAAATTTCGTAATTTCTCGATTTATTTAATTTATATACATATGTATATAATTGCACTAATTTTTATTAACTTAATAAAGAAAAATTAAGGTAAGTGTAATTACAAAACATTAGCACTTTTATAAGCTTATGCATTCCTGACGCCATTCCACGACATTCAATAAACATGGGGAGAAATATTGTAGGTGTCGTAGCAAACGTTTCTATGGAAGTTACCAACAACATTTTTAAAATTAGTGTACATCTTGACGACCTACTACACTTACAATAGGTTGTGAATTGAACAAATATTTCTAATTTTTTGAAGAATATTGTATCAGCAAACATTCAAAGTTTTAGCTTTTTCTACTGGTGAATTGGCATAAGCACCAATGAAATACTAAGACCAAATTAGTCCACAACAAATAAAAAAAATTATTAGCACATTTTTATTTTAAAATATAAGAGTATACATCTAATTGAATGTTTTTGTAATTTTAAAGCTTTGAAAATGATTCACTGACCGCTATACAATCCCAATTTAAATCGGATGTCTTCATATCAAAACCTCAAATTATAGAAGATTTACAAGGCCTTGCAGATTCGGTGGAAATTAAAAAATATGTTGATACGGTATCCGATCAAATTAAACACCTCAAAACTGCGGTTGAGCACACCATCGAGCTTAATAAGAACAAAGTTCGTGGAGATGTCACTGAGGGTAAAAAAAATAATACTAAAATATACAAAACACAATTTTTTTAATAAAAATTTATGTTTACTTTTATATTTTTAGTCGATAAATATAATCGCGAAGAAGTCGAAGAACTGCAAGAACAAATTATTAAACTCAAGAGCCTGTTATCTACCAAACGAGAGCAAATTGCCACTTTACGAACCGTACTCAAATCCAATAAACAAACAGCCGAAGTTGCACTTACGAATCTCAAATCAAAATATGAAAACGAGAAGATGGTCGTAAGTGAAACAATGTCTAAACTGAGAAATGAACTGAAGATTCTCAAAGAGGATGCTGCTACATTCTCAAGTATGTTATAAGCATTTATTAAGAGCAATACTAATAACATTCAAATTAGTTTTGCATTATAAATTCAAAATTAAATATATGTAATTATGAATTACTTTCATTTCATAGGTTTACGTGCAATGTTTGCTGCTCGCTGCGAGGAATACGTCACACAAGTTGATGACCTCAATCGTCAATTAGAAGCTGCCGAAGAAGAGAAAAAAACTCTTAATCAACTGCTACGTTTGGCCGTACAACAGAAGTTGAATTTAACCCAAAAATTGGAAGAAATTGAAATGGATCGGTGGGTTCATTTGGGTCGTTAGAAAAAACCAAACCTCTAAAGTTTTTAACTCTTTACCCTTTCCCACTTTACAAAAAAAAGTCTAAAAAAATCCTTCAAATATCCTTAAAATTAATTTTGGAAATCAGTTCCTTGTTTTTAGCATCAACTATAATATCTAGTTTTTATTGTTTTTTACGTTTCATTTCATCATAAAGATCTTTGCGTTGAGTTACGGTTTGAGTTGTTCTTTTCACATCACGTCCACCATTCAAATTATGTTCCCTTCAGCATTTGGTGTGTGTGATCATTTTATATTTTATAGTTTTCTCTTTTTGTTTTACCTTTAACGTGTGTGTATATTGCTGTGATTATTATTATATCATCGGTAAGCGTATACCATTTATTAGAGCTTTTTTAATATACCACATATTTATTTATTTACATCTTTCCATTCCCACATATTTATTATGCTTAAATTTTTTTTTATACACTTACAAACGCCTGTAAAAATACATACCAAAAGCAATAATTCACAACCCAGAATATCATTTTATTTACATACGAAAAGGAGAATGAATAAACAAGAAAAATAGGACACTTTCAAGACTGACTTCTTAAACATTTGTCAATTGTATATAAACATACATATACATATATGTTTTTCCATTATCATCCATTTCGCTTACAATCAGTCAAGCGATCAATGAGTCAATCAATCAGTATAAATGAAATCATGAAATCATTTCATTACAAGAAGTAAGATATACCTTACTATTTACATTAAGCATTTTTCCATGTAATTTCATGAAATTTTTGCACGGGACTTTTTCTATTTGCTAATAGCAGCGCTATAGAAGAGAGCAATATATATAAAAAAAAATACGCAGCATGGAATCTCTAAAGCATTTTTGCCAACTTTTTTAATCTGATTTGCTTCTCCAGGCACCTAATTTCATAAAAAAAAGCTTAATGTAAATTAGTATTTTTTCCTAAATGTTTTATTAGTTGCTTCATTTAACTATGTAACTACATATACTTTTTAATTTTGGAGGAGAATCAAAAAACGTGTAAAAGTGTTTTGACTTTTGTTAATAAACTTGAGTCAAACAGCTCTTTTGGACAAAAGTTAGCTGTTAGACACAAGTCGGGGCAAACAAATAATGTAATATAAATGGGTTTGAAAAAGCTTTTCAAACCTATTGGCCTATTATATCATCATTTTGATATAATAGGCCACAATGTAGCGTGCCCTTCAAATACCTTTAGCAGCCTGCCAATGTTCTTCATTTAAATTAGTGTTGAATTTGTTGCGTATGCTATGTCAGGACGGGTGTTGACGGCTAAATACATAAGGGTGCCAATTAAATTTTGATACGGAAATTTTCTCATTATAATTTCATCAGCGTCTTTTGGCTTCTCGAGCTTACAATTTGATGTCATCGGAGTACGAACGGGTTTACAATCGCTCATGTTATATCTTGCTAATATATTTTCTATATACATATTTACTTTGGCTCAAAAATATGCTGTTATTTCATCTCAAAACATTTTTCCAAAGACTTCTTCTTAATTTTATTCAAAAAGGGAGTGCTGTTCGAGGCGATTAATAAATCATCGACATATACCGTGACAATTACGATTTTTCCATTCTCTTTTAAAACGAACAAACATTGATCTTCTTGGGATGGTTTAAGATTTAGTTCACGTAAGTTCGACGTTAATTTCTGGTACCATTTAAGGCCAGACTGACGAAGACCATAAAGTGCCTTCCTGATTACACACACTGGTTGCTCGCAGGCCCTATACGCATCATGCCACTTTTTCGCAACATTTTTCACTTGTCTGGATTTTTCAATACAAAAACCAATTGTCTTACCTTCATTTAGCAGCTCCAGAACATTATCAAATTCTCAGGTATATCCATGAACACCTTTTCTTCCAGTTCACCATGAAGGTAGGCACACCATACCACACATTTGATGTATTTGAAGATTTAACTTTGTAGATAATGCTGACAGCAATCTTATTGACGTTGATCGAACTACTGGGAAGTAAGTGTCAACAAAATCCTCCCCTTGACGGTGCGAGCAGCCTTTTGCTACTAGGCGTACTTTCTTTTTGTTGTTTTCCTTTGTTCTAAACACAAAGCGATTTCGAATAACTTTACTGCTGTTCGGACGCTCAACAATATTCCACGTGTTGTTTAACAGTTGAGTAACATACTCATCTTCTACATCTTTAATCCACGATACATCACCACTTTGCATTATGTCACTAATTGTAGTAGGTTCTCCGGGAAAACACAAATTACAATCTTCAAATTCAGAATCACTATCTTCTGCTTGAACAACTGCTGTGGGTGGCACTGATTTTTCTTCCGGCAGCTCTAAGGTTTCAATTTCATCATTAATCATTGGTTTCAAGTGTTCGTCGTTAATGTTTTCATATTCATCATTAAAATACATTTTGTCTAAAATTCTAACGTCACGGCTTATGATAACATTGCGTTTTCGGGGTGACCATAAACGATAAGCTTTTGACTCGCTTGAGTAACCCATTAACACACATTCCTCAGATCTTAAATCAAATTTACCACCCGAATTATTTTTAATTAAAACATATGTCTTTGAGCCAAATACAAGTACACTAATATATTTGAGTGAAGACATTTGTCCTGACCATAACTTGTAAGGAATCTTACCATCCAAAGATTTTATAGGGGAACGATTTCTGATGTAGCAAGCAGTGTTAACAGCTTCTGCCCAAAATTTCGGAGGTGCACCCGCATGCATCTAGCCATCTCGACAATCGTTCTGTTTTTGCGTTCAGCTGATTGATTTCATTTACAATTTATTTTAAAAGTAAAATCAATTTGTGGCTCTCTAAAATGCACAAAACAACAAATACTCTATATATCCTAAAAATTTCCTATATAATAAGCTTACCTTATTATTTTTTTCTTGCATTCATTTCTCTTGCGTCAAAAAAAAACATATAAAGCAATCAAAATAATTTAGAGATGTGTTTTTGTCAACAAAATTCTATTGAATAACTTTATTTTTACGGGCCCTTATTTTAATTGATTTATATACAGACTATAACCAACAAATTACTTTCTTAGAATTGGCATCCATTTTTTAGGGAAAAAAACTATTTTTTAATAGCTTCATAAGCTTTTTAATTAATTACAGAATTTATCGTTAAAAATATTATCGACATTTTATGTTCTCTACATACCAATATGCAAGTTTACATTTCGTTTACCAGCTGAAAGCAGTTGCTGCGCTAGTTATGAATTGTGAATAAGAGCTATAACTACCTATGAACTATTTATTAGTTTCTGTTTTATTAGTTTAGACTTTGGTTACCATTTCTGAATATGCGCCATTGTTGCAATATTCACGACCATTGTCCGACTGCAACATTTTGATTTTCTTACCGTTAAATGTTCTTGCAGCACTTTTGTATTTTCTAAAAACGTTCAAAACATCAGATTTCTGTTTAATCATAAAAACTTCACAATATCTGGAGAAGTCGTCAGTAAATGTAACAAAATATATTGCTGTGGAGTGTGAAGGGACGCTCATTGGTCCGCAAACATCACTATGGACTAGCTCCAATAATTCCTTAGTACGTTGCGTGTTGCTTTTTGGAACCTTTTCGCGAACTTGTTTTTCGCTTATGCATATTTCGCAGGTTGAAAGTTTTTCTTTTTGATTTATATGCATGCCGCTCACTAAATTAAATTTCAATACGCTTTGCTGTGTACAATATTTTGCCATTTTCTTTTATATAAATTGCGTTCGCGTACCCAAAAGTTTTTACAAATTTTTACTGCAATTTACTAAATTGCGTTCGTTTACCCAAAATACAGTAAATGATAACACAAATTGAGAGAGTAAAGTGACAGTTCTTGCCTGAGTATTTTTAAAATTTTTACTGCAGAAATTTGTCGTAGTAAAGTTTTAGTAAGATAAAAACGTAAGATTCAAAATGTAAACAAACGAAAAGTAAGCAAACTAAAATTTTAAAAATTTTTGAAAAGGTAAAATAAAAATTGTGAAAGTCATTTCAAAATAGACAATTACAAAGAATGGTAATAATAACTGTTAACCCTCCGACGGTTGAGTCATCCGTTGCCCTTATACGAAGTACAAGGTCCACAGAGACCTATTTCTATTGTATGGAATGAAAACTAATTTTTTTACTTTTTTTGTTTTGATTTATTATTATTTACTAATTATACATGTATAATGAATGTTAGAAAAAAAAATTTTTTTATATATAACATTATTAATTTTTTAGGAGTTTTATATGAAAAAAGCCTAAAAAACTATATACAATAAAGTAAACCGATACTGTGTTTAATAAATTGTTTCATGTTTTTGTCGTTTACAGTTTTTAAGTAAATTGTTTTTTTTAAACGAAAAAAATATATACAATTATTACGAAGAAAATCCCCTGAAGAAGTCAACAAACAATTGACGAAACGTTGGGAAAAAATGTAATAAAGTCGTTTTATTAACATTATAAATAACTTAGGCCTTATTAGCTCAAACACTTGAACACAAACTAAAAAACTATTGTTGTGTAGATTGTCCCTCGTCCAACATATTTTCTGTGCAGGTGTAGCATCGATGCATAAGTGTTGAATGCTCTGCACAAACTGGATTGTTACAGGAATGGCAATAGGCCCTTGTTTTCCGCTGCCGTCCAACGGCATAGGCGACATGACGGTCTGTTCGTTCTAGACGCAAACGACGTTGCAGCTCCTGCCGGTCCTGATAATATCTAAAAAGAACAAAATTATGTAGTTATTCTGCTTTTGAACATTAGAATTGTTTTTTCTTACCTTTACATCAAATGCTTCCATTGCGTTCCGTATCCTTGGATATGCGGTTATGCGGTTGTTCAGCGCTCGTTCCTCTATGTTTGGTATTGCCAATTGTTTTGTCAGCATCAGTAGGAATGACTTCTTTTTATTGGCTTCATCTCGTTGTATGAAATAAATGCAGCTAATGCAGCAATGTCCACCATATTATAAAACATGGCCAATGGCCAGCGGTTTGTTGAGCGCTTGCATATATATGTGCCAAGCATCTGGTCCATTGTATCAACGCCCGATTTGTTGGCGTTGTAATCCAAAACAGCAAACGGCTTCTTCTTTTCAGTTTGAATGTCCACATCGCAAGTATAATGTGTCGACAGCAAAATTACCGCTTTATTCTTCTTGGGCACATATGAGCATAGTGCTATATCGCCTTCGTTGAAGCCGAACAATGTGCTGTTGACAGGACGCGTATGATTTTTTTGGAATTCCCGAGGCACACATGTCTTATTCGAGCGCACTGTTCCAACATATGCGGTTTTCTTCCTGATCAAAGTACGCGCCTTACTAATTTTTACTATTTTTCTGTTGGCGTACTTTTTTCGGCAACAACTCTTTTTGAGAGTAAATTTTAAAATTTTTGCAGTAACTACTCATTTACTGCATTTTACTACAAAAGTAAAAAAACACAAATATAGACTTTCTCTTTGTAGAAACAAATTTCATAACCTTTATCGGTTAACTTTGAAATTGAAAGCAAATTTGTTCTCAAATCTTTGACGTAGAAAACTTCCTGCACATTTGCGATTTGCTTGCGGCCCTTCTCATTCAAACATAATTTAACGTTGCCTACGCATGTTATTTGTGCCGAGTCTTTGCTTGCTAAATTTAGCGTTTTGTCTATTCTCTTGAATTCGCAAATATATTTAAGTCTGCACTAATGTGTGCCGTACTACCACTATTAAGACACCAGTAACCATTTTCGCATGTTGAGATCATCGTTGTTTCTATAGTGTTATGCATCTCCTTTTCTGCAACATCACACTCACCTGCATGCTTTTGTATGTTTCGTTTTGCAGTTTCTGGCAAAGTGTCCCACTTTACCGCAATTAAATCATGAAAACTTTTTTCTCTCATTTTTGTGTATGTTCGTGTCTCCACCGTTAGTTTTCGTTTGCTTTCTATGTTTCACATACAATACGTTTTGTTCTGCCCGATCCCCTTTAGCTTTTCTGGCTTGGTCCTCTTCTAATATTTTTACACGTAGGACACCCGGACTTCGCAGCTCATCTCTCGTTTCTAATGCGCAACGAAAAGTCTCGTACGATTCTGGCAAACTATACAGCAACAAAATAGCCAGCAAATCTTCTCCAACAGTAGTCTTGTGTAGTTCATGAACGAACTAGTTCAAATGAACGATTCACTACTTTGAACTAATTGAACTAGTTCAATTTTTGAACTTAGAACTAAGGCACAAAATGAACTAACACAGAGGCCATGAACTAAATGTTTTCAACATTTTGCTTTACTTTTTTACTGTTTGTGTGCTTTGCTTCTATGCTCATTCATATGTATGTTTGTATATTTAGTTATTGTTAATCGCTGGCTACTACCACAATTGCAATAAACAAGAAAACACTTATACTACCCTATTCACAAAAAATATTTTGGATTTGTCAGATTTTTTAAAAACATTTTCAACTTAATTTGTTTTACAAACCCTTTATAAAGCAAATTTATTAATTAATTAATTTTAGTTTTCATAAAGTTTTTAATCACAGATCTGTCAAAACCACAACATATCTACATACATACATACATATGCATGTAGAATTGTAAAATCATTGAACTAAACAGACATAACTAGTTCATTGAACTAAAAGAGCGATTGAACTAAATGAACGAACTAGTTCATTTATAAATAATGAACTAAAATGACCGGTCACTGAAATGAACTAAATGGTACAAGTCTATCCAACAGCAACATTTATTTCTTTAAGCTTAGCGACTGCGTCAAAAAAGTCATTTAGGTGGTCTCTAACATTTTCGCCATCCTTCATTCGAGCCAAAGCCACTCTCTTTAAAAGTGTGGCTTTCCTGGCTGGTCCCTTATATTGGAATGTGGATTCCAATCTCTGCCACATTTCTTTTGATGTCGTGCATTTTGCAATGAGTCCTAACTCTGATGACGTCATTGACAACAATTTGTCAGCATTTGCTTTCTGATCAGGAATCTTGCTCGTACCTCTTACGCAAGCCCATAAATCATTCTTTATTAAGACAGCTTTCATTTGAAGCTTACAAGAATCATAATTATCAGCGTTTAATAGCTCTATATGAATACCCAACATTTTTTTAATTTGTGTTTTTTATGGGAATTTTTACAATTTAAGTTTAAAATTTGTTAACGCACTAGTAATCCCAAATTATTATTTTACTTATTAAGTAAAATATTTTTTATTAAAAATAGATTGAAATCAGGGAGCATTTACCCAAAAATTTCTTAGAACAACCAGAGTTAATATGTTAAACTTTCATTTAAGCAAATGAGAAGCTCAACAAATAACAAAGTTGAAACAATAATCAACATGTTTTTTATTTTCTTACTTTATCATTGCTACATTGGCTGACTTTTTTCAGCTTCAAATTGTAGTTGTAAGACTATGTAAAAAAAATTTTAAATTTTTTATTTTAAATTTCTAAGAGCCGACCAAACTTACACACGACGCAACTGTGCATTGTGATACAAAACTATTTTGTAGTTGAAATTGTCATAGCGTTGCCAACTTAACATATGAAGCTTGACAGAAGGCAATAAATTTTGTGCGAAAATTTAAGAAAACAATTTTTAAGAAACTTGTTCCACGCTGTGCTTGCTGACGCACTGTTTCTTATATGAGAGATTTGCATGGGTGTAATGCTGAGGATAATAGTAGACGTAGCTTTCTCATCCTTCTTCTTTCAAATAGCAATTGCATATGCAGTAGTTGGCTTATCTTCACATATAGTTGAACACAAATCCCGATGGATTAACACAGCTTTTATCTGCAGACTCCACGAGTCATCATATTTTGTCTCGTCCAACTTATCAATGTGGAGGTCATATTTTTTATTACTTAAATATTTTATATTAAATATTATTTTCTTTTCACTTGAGCACTCCTGGGCCCATAACCTATTGTAAATTCTGAGAATTAATCAAATACGATGTGTCTCTTTCAATGGTTTATTTCGATTCAGACAAAAACTTAAAATTAATGTGTACAAAGCAAAATAAGAAAAGATAAAATACAAGATAATGTTGTATTGGAAATGCCATAAAATATGAAGTGTTGCATTCTTATTTGATTTTTAGGCCCAATAATTGAGTTCTCAATTATATGTCATTTAGCTAACTGCCACTTACATTTAAGTTGCACTTAAATGCAGTTTCATTTTTTCAGTCATAAAATTAAATGCTCACTTAATTACTATGAAAGTATGGTAGCACTGTGAAATGTAAATAGTTCTAAAAGAAAACAAATGTTTAATGTAAATAACAAGGTTAAGTTATCAACATGTAGAAAGTTAAAATTGCATAAAAACATTTTATGAAACCAAAAGAGCATCCGAACGCATTTTTCTATTTATATATTCCATGATATAAAACTATTTACTGCATTTGTTATATATTTATGAAAGTTAAACAAAATTTTTTAATATGACCACATGATGTTCATACACATGTTTTCAACAAACACACACAAACATAAAAACATGGTATGCTCGAAAAACTTAAATAGAACTTATATACGCAAGGTTGGGCATTTAAGTATTATTTAAATGTCTCTCAACCTCGCACTGAAAAAATCAATTTGTTACTTAAATGGCACTTAAAGATAAATGACACATAATTGATAAGTCAATTATTAGGCCTTATTCTATCAAATAGTTTTTGTAAAAGATTGTTTTAGAAAATCTCTTTAATCTATTAAACACTCTAAAAAACTCACTTATGTACCTATTTTTTCATTAATACATACCTACAGATATACATATATATATGTATATAAATTTTTCCTCGTCTGATTTAGTTCGAAAATTGATATATTATCATTTTTTCATTAATAAAATCGCAAAACAATGAATACTTTATGTTATACATATCGTCGTTGCTCCGACAAAATCAGCTACATATGTATGTGTTTTATTTTAAGTTTTCAGGAGAGTAAAACAACTGTTTTATTTTGAAACCTTTGAATATTTTTGCAAACTGCAACGCTATATTGAAACATATTTAGAACTTATATAAGTATTTCGTAAAATTAATCTTAAATTATTGTAGATTTGGTAGGTATAGCGGAATTGCTTCAAAAACTACACATAACTCATTTTGTCGTCCAGCTTCAAGAGCATTTCTAATAAAATTATTTTCTTATTTTAACACATAGTGTGTTTTTTATAGAGCGTCAAAACTTTGAGTTGGCATCACTGCTTTATTTTAGCAATCATTTAACAGCTGACATTTGCATTTTGTTTAGTTTTCTCTGAAATTTCATTATGAATCGACTTACACCAGAACAGCGCGTGCAAATTGTTGAAATTTTTAACCAAAATAATTGTTCTATTCCTCAAACTCATCGTGCATTTCCTCCATTCAAAATTTTATTTTCCGATGAAGCCCATTTCTGGTTGAATGGGTACGTATGTGAATAAGCAGAATTGTGGCATTTGGATTGAGGAGAATCCACAAGCTTTGTCGAAACACCATTACATCCACAGATAATTACTGTTTGGTGCGCTTTATGAGCTGGCGGAGTCATTGCCACATATGGCTTAAAAAAAAATTGGTGTTCAAGATTGCACCTTCTACGCGCCAGCCGTGGCGGCCACATGGCAGAAATCATATTAACGGCCCTTTTCACAATGTGCAATTAAAAGCTAACAGGGACTTTAACGGCAAGTTTTGTATGAAGAACTTGCAGTTAAAGTTCAGGTTAACTCTTAATCATACGTTGTGAAAAGGGACGTTTCCACTAAAGCCCATATCATTGATCTTAAAAAAATTTATTTATTTATTTATTTCATAAATAAATTTACAAAGTAAATTTGCAAAGTATTGTTGCACAAATATGGGAGGGGTAACTACACCATACTTCACATAGGAAGTAGCAACGTAGTTGTTAAAGAAATTCCACAAAAGAATTTCTAATATTTTCTAATAATTTTTATGTATGTTAGCATGTGAATCTGGCAACACTAGCTGTCATTTTGTATACAACGCGTGAAAGTTGAAGAATGTTCAACTTTTTGCGAGGTACGCGCGTCGCAAACTTCTATAGGGTGTTTTTATTGAGGTATAGAACTTTAAGTTGGCATCACTTTTTTAACTGGCGGCCATTTTGTCAGCTGTCAAGTGATTAATATTTAGTTTGGTTTGCCATTTCATCATGAACAGGTTGACAAAAGAACAACGCTTGCAAATCGTGCAAATTTATTTCGAAAATAATGGTTCAGTTCGCGAAGTTTACCGCAAGCTCCGTCCATTTTATGGTCGACATAATCGTCCATCAGAGCAATTAATTCGGTTAACCATGGATAACCTGTCAATTGGCCACCAAGATCGTGTGATTTGACACCATTGGATTATTTTCTTTGGGGATATGTGAAGTCGCTCGTCTACGCCAACAAACCAGAAACGTTAGGGGACTTGGAAGCCAACATTCGTGGCGTTATTGCCAACATACGGCCCCATATGCTCGAAAAAGTGGTTGAAAATTGGACCTGTAGAATTGGCTTTATTCGAGCCAGCCGCGGCGGCCACATGCCCGAAATCATATTTAAACGTTAATGGCATAAAATTATCCTTCCAATAAAGCCAAATTGATGGACATTAAAACGATTTTCTTGTGTTTTATTTCAATTCGAAGTTCTATACCTCTAAAAAAACACCCTGTATATGTAACTTGCCTTATGAAAATACACTATTTCAACTTTTTGACAGACGTTTGTATCGCATTAGCGCATTGAACGCGTGTTATGTACTTCCACCTTCAATCAATTATTAACCGATTAAACCAAAACCTCAATTAATTAATCGAGCGATTAACCGGTTAAAACAAAAACCCGATTAATTTAATGCCGTTTAAATACATATACAGTCAAAGCTGTATTACCGGACAGCCCTTATAGCGAACATCTCCCTTGTGCGGAAAATTTTTCTAAAACTGGATTCAATATAATAGAAATCAAACAAATTACTATCTAACAAACAAACGGATGCTCCCATGAACGGTCGCGGACATGAAATTATCATAAATTCTGACAAAAAAGTTCCCATACGCGGACAAATGATCTGATAAAAGTATATATATCGTGTTATATTCTTATCTTTTTAAAAAATTATTTTGAGAACAATAATATGAAGAGGAAGATGAAGAGTTGGAATCAGTAATAAAACATTGTTGATCAAAATAGTACGAAAGAAACGATAAAATTAAGAAATGGATGAATTTGCATGATTCCCATTTTAAGTTCTTTGCTGCTACATACAAAATAAAGTTCAGTTTTTTAAGTAATGTCACAATATAAAAATAAAGTGCTAAAGCAAATAATAAAAAATAATACATTTCGTTTTATAAATCTTTTGGAAACCAAAATTCTTTTGTTTATGAAGAAGCCTTTCAACAAGTTAAGAGGTTAAAAAAAATTAATGACTATATGCACGTACAATATTTAGAAAGTTACTACACGGAACAGTGTTTTAATGGAGAAGAAAAGTAGATTAAAACAAAAAAGTAAAAAAATAAATAAATAAATTTTGGTTTCATTCTTGTTAACGGACATCTCCACCTAACGACAAAAACTTCCTCGACGATGAGTGTCCGCTTATGGGAGTTTTTACTGTATATGATGTGGAAATATTTTGTATTTTAAATACCTACAAAAAATTCAAGTATTTTGTATTTTAAATACATGACCAGCAAGTATTTTGTTTTTTGTATTTTAAATACCGCAAACCATGTATTTTGCCCAACTCTGCATATGTAATACTATACGAACTTTAGCCTATATAATCAAATATCTTACCTGATGCAGAATTTTTTTCTTAAAAATTAAGTACCCGTTAAACTTTTTTTCGGCTTTTGGCGATTTTTCTAGTTTTGGCGGTTTTTCTTATTTTTGGCGCTTTTTTTGTAACTAGAAAACCCCAACTACTAAAAAGTAGTTTTGTGTACCCAAAGTTTTTCTTTACCAAACTTACGCGGAGTTGTAAAGGACAATGCCAAAACACAACTTAAATGTCAGCTGTTAATTTAATTGAGAACGGCATTGCAAATTTATCAATCCCAACCAAATTATTTTAAAATTTTAAAACCGTGATAGGAGAATTAATTATGTTTTTTCGGTTTGCAACTCTGCTATTATGCGTTTTGCTAATTTTTGTATTTTTATTTTGAAATTAAAAAAATAAATAATAATTTTTATGTAGGTGTATTACTAGAGCTGTCATAAAAAATATGCTTTGTTAAGTGGGGTACACACTATCGAAATTGAGTGACTGTCAAAAATTCATCAGTTTTCATCACACATCCTTGCATTTCATAAAAATATATGAGTTCCTTAAAAAATAATTTTCCGCGTCCAACTTGTGTTGTTTATGCTACAAAAATATCTCTTGACTGACACTTGTTGGTACACACTATCAGTCAAAAACCAATATGGCCGCTGACTGTCACTCAACCACAAACAATTCTATGGTTGATTGTTGACTGACGAAATTCGTGTTCACACTATCGATCAATAGGTGTGTTTTTTTACTTTTGTAGTTGTTGCCGCAAAAAGTACGCGAACAGAAAAATAGTAAAAATTAGTAAGATTAAGGTAACAGCTGACTCTAACTCCACATAGTGCTGAAAAATATATGCATTTTTGACTATTCAGTTATTTTTCTTATCGGTACTCGATACAATATTTTTTATAACACGGCCAATCTAAGAATATATTTTTAATTTATTTTATGTAATATTTGCATTTAATTTCTTTTTGATTTTTCTGATTTGTTGTTGGTTAAATTTATTAATTATTACATGAATGTTTGTTAATGTTACTGACTACCTTAAAAACAAGTGCAGTACTAAGTAACCAGATACTTTACAGTTTTACAACTTTGAATAATTAAAGTCATCCCCAAAATAAAAGAATTAATAAATTATATTATAAAATATGTATATTAACAGTTATTATTCTTTATAAATTGTCTATTTTGAAATGGCTTTCACAATTTTTATTTAACCTTTTAAAAAAAATTTACAATTTTCGTTTGCTTACTTTTCGTTTGTTTACATTTTGAATCATATGTTTTTATCTTACTAAACTTTACTACGGCAAATTTCTGCAGTAAAAATTAGCAAAACACTCAGGCAAGAACTGTCACTTTACTCTCTCAATTTGTGTTCTCATTTACCGTATTTTGGGTAAACGAACGGAATTTAGTAAATTGCAGTAAAGTTCAGTAAAAATTTTTAAAAACTTTTGGCTACGCGAACGCAACTAATATAAAATTTGAGCAAAACTGTTGTACGGTGGTATGGTACTTTTGGCGTGCAACTCGTACTTATCGGTACTGTAACTTTTTCGTACGGTGTTAGAAGCTAATATTTTGGACCATCTGTAAATCATAAAAACTCATAACTGCAGTTCAGTAGTAGATAAACTAAACTTATCCATTGTGGACAATATTCTTCAATACAGCTTTTCATTTGATAAAAAAATAACATTTCCGGCTTTTTGTCTATTATATTAATGTATCATACTAACACGCATGTTATCCTTTCTTTATGAACAATAATTTTACAAAATTAATTTACTTCTTTTAATAACCTGCTCTTTTTCAATACTATTTTAGTGAAATGCGTACCGCACGTCGCTCAATGCCACCACAGCGAGGTACTGGCGGTAAATCGTCCTTTTCATCACGACCATCGACAAGAAATCAACCAAACAATAATCAAAATCCCTTCTAACATAAAATAAGCGTGCAGCGTAAACTTTTAGCTTTAGTTTACACCCTACTTAAGTTATAAATTACATGTATGAATTGTTTAAAACAAATTAACACACTCACACACATACACGCCTAAACCGATTTCAAAGAAAGCCTTTATAGTTAAATAATCGAAATCTTTTATATTCTTGTTTATAAAACATTAATATACATACTTATTTAATTTTGGATATTTTAGTTAAAATTTTTCCTTTAGTTTTCCTTCTATTTAATTACGGTAATGGGTATTAAAAAATTATTTTCAAATTTTATATTAGAAAGAGAAAACAAGAAAAAATGAAAAACTCAAACAAAAGCATTATTTGAGTTTAAAAAAATATTATATTCATGTATTATTAACATGTTAAACTTTGCAGTACTATTTTTCTGTTTTTTTTTTTTGAAAACCTTTATTATTTTCATATCTTTCTTTATCGCTAAAGTTTTTTATTATTATACTTTTGCATTGACAGGCAATACAATAGATTATCACGAGTGTCAATTGAATGTAAAAAATTAATTTTAAGGGTTATTAAAACTTTTAACAACAACAATACATTTGACTGGTTTTTGTGATACATTTGGCCTAATTACCAGTGTCGCACTTAAAGAAAAAATTTTGCGATGTTCCTTTGTCTAGTACAAAATCGTCGTAGTCAAAGTCTAGATTTTGATTTTAATATTCTAAATAACAGTTCGAAAAGGTCAGCTTTATTTAAAAACCCTTTAGAGGAGTTCTTTATCTGATCTCGTTTTCTTCTTGATATTCTATTGGTTTGTCCGTCATCGCAAATATATAAAAATGCATATACATTAGACCACCTATGAACTTAAGTTAGTACCATTGACAGAAATTGCATCTTGCACACCGCTCAGTCTGTTTGAATTTTATATCATAGATTTAATTTAAAAAATCATTTTCAAAAGTTTGTTTATTTTCGTCTACGACAACACGAACAAGCTTTAGTCCTTATCGGAAATGGAACGCGATCGTTATTTTATGTGAAATTTAGCTTTTTGGATAGAAAAGAATAAAATAACACGTGAATGTACAACTATTCGCTTTTTCTGTTCATGATAAGGGGAATTCTGGGAAACCAGTTTTATTTATTACCGGTATCAATGTGTAAAGTAATGCATGTGCACATTTGGATGAAGCGTGCTCTATTAACTATAGCACCCCTTCAGAATGGCAATTGTTTCTGTCGGTGTTGCGAAAACCCAAATAATTTTGATGGTCTAATGTGCAACTTTGTAGGAAATTATTAATTATATAAAAATATTTATGTGTATTTATATTGTATTATGTATTAAACATACAGTTTTCTTATTGATGTAAAAACAACATAACAGCAATTATTTTGCAAAATAATACGGATTGTTACTTACATTTTACACACGTCCATTTAAACAAACTCGTTAATCATCACTAAAAAAATGTGAAATTCGCAATATATTGTATGTATTGTATGTTGTGTAGTATAAGTTATTAGTGATTTCTATTTGAACATGTTTATATAGATATTTCCAACAACATTATTTATGCAATATACAAATTGTACAATAGGTTGAGAATTGAACAAATGATAATATTCATGAAGAACTTTATATTTCATTTCCTTTCTATTTTAGTCTTTATTAATAAATTGTTCTAGTTTTATAAAGTTGATAAAAAACAAAGAGTAAACCAACAATTCCTATAAAAATTAGAACAGAGCTGAGTAAAATCATTAAATTATATATTGTTAAATTATTTTCTGTTAAAATGTAGTAAGCAGCAATTTTTTTAAATTGTTTTTAGTTAAATGTTTACAAATTTTTAATAAATTTCTTTATTTTTAGTTTCTTATCGTACATTTATGCGTTTTTTTCTTTTTTGTGAAAATTGGGATTTTTTTGTTAAACTTTTTTAATTACTTTGGAAATAAAACGCTGTACGCAAAATTATACAAAAAGAAAATAAATATTTTTTAAATACATAAAAGAAAACATTGAATTTTCCGTGTTTTTAACATAAATTTTAGAGAAAAACAAAAACTAAATTTTATAAAAAGAAATATTTTTATTAAATTAAAAAAAATTACTTGGAATACAATCACAGACCACAAAAAGTAATAGAAAAAAACATA
Organism: Nowickia ferox; assembly: GCA_936439885.1. Classification (NCBI taxonomy): domain Eukaryota; kingdom Metazoa; phylum Arthropoda; class Insecta; order Diptera; family Tachinidae; genus Nowickia; species Nowickia ferox. Next base: position 61,926,218 of record OW387026.1, read on the forward strand.
AAAGAAAACTAAAAGTTAGTATTTCAAAAAGATAAGCTAATCTGTGTTAAAAAAATACAAAAATTTAATTTAATTCAAACTGTAACATTCTAAAAATCATTTTGAAACAAACTGAATAATTATACACACATTCTATCGTTTGTAAAAAAAACCAACTCAACTACTTGGTGTTGCTCTTTTTTATTATTTTTGTAAAACTATAGAATTCAAAACAAATTACATCGGAAACGAATTCAAACATATTTGCTACCATTGTCGTTATAAGATATCATTTTACACATTAAGTTTGATAAGCGAATTGTAGTGAAATGCATAAATGAAAATTAAATGATTTTCTCCCACAATTACTTAGATTTGAATTAAACTAGATATGAAAAAAATATTAAATTGGATAATTAATTAGCGATTTCATTACCAATGACTTAATCTGAAGTTGTGGTCGCCACCAGCTGTTTACATAAAATGCAATGAAAAATTAATCATGACTACAAAAACGAAATCTCACTACACTGAACCAAAAAAGTACGTAAAAACAATAAAAAAGTTCATTGTTTCAATGAACTTTTGTCTTAATTTTGACCTAAGACACAGGTACATTGAATCAATCAACTACCGTTCATTGAAAAATTTTCATTTTTAAAATCAATGTATAAGTTCATTGGCACAATGGAACAGTTCATTATTTTAATGAACTTCTGCATTGAGTTAAGTGAAACTATAATTTGATTTAATGTACTAATACATTGTTTCAATGAACTTTTACATTGATTTCAATGCACCTATACGTTGACCCAATGAACGCATACATTGTTTCAATGAACTTTTACATTGACTTTAATGCATCGATACGTTGACCCAATGAACGCATACATTATCTCAATGAACTTTACATTGATTTCAATGAACGCATACACTGTTTCAATGAGCTTTTACATTGATTTCAATGCAGCTATACGTTGAATCAATGAACGCATACATTATCTCAATGAACTTTTACATTGATTTCAATGAACGCATACATTGTTTCAATGAACTTTTACATTCATTTCAATGCAGTTATACGTTGACCCAATGAACGCATACATTATCTCAATGAACTTTTATATTGAATGCACATTACATGTTGCACATAAATGTTGCAGGAAAAGCCGTGTAAAAAATAATCGATATTTGTTTATTTATTTTTTTATTTTTATTTATTAATAGTAAATATATATACAAATTCTATATAAATTTATTTTATTATTTAAGTGTAAAGTATTCTTATTTATTGAAAAAGGAACATTTAAAATTCATTGTAAAAAATAGATTGTCATACTTTTGTTGTCGATACATATGTATCTACTATTTTTCTCGCAGTTGCTCAGTTATTATGCTCACTTTTGAAGAAGTCTTGCTTGTAACTGTCATATCATAAAAATAATTTTCAATAAAATTCCAAAATTGCTCACAAGCTGAAGGATATTTTAAATTAAATAAGTAAAAGCATTTAAAACAAATATCCAAAGCTCTTAAGAAACTGGGAAACTGAAAAGATATTCCATCTAAATAAACAAAAAGTTTTCAAAGGATGTCAAGTCCTCTCTCCCACTAGCCAATATGAATGGTTGGACATATCCAGGCTTAGACGCTAGCTTATGCATGTGATCAAGTACGTGCTGTGTGCATCTTGTGAGTTTCGCACTGTATACTTTATGAATGACATTTTGTTATTTTCTTTTACGACACTAAGTGATGGAATGAAATAGCCATGTATACACCACATTAGTTGAACAGCAGCATTGTCTTTAAATGAAAAAAGAAATGTACGAGTATGTATTTATATATTTATATTTAAAACAATTTGTAGCTATTTTACAACTCTACTAAATAATGTTTATATATAATAATAACTTCGAATCATAAAATTTTAATGGAAGAAAATGTGTGGAACATTTTTGTTATGTTACAAAATAATAAATATCAAATTCAGTTTGACTTGGCTAAATATTCAAATAATATTATTATTGATTTTGAAATTACATAACTGAATATTTATTTTCTTAACTCATGTTTTAGACTTGGCAGTTTTTCTTGAAGCAAGTCTGAGTTTATGGGAGAGAGAGGAAAAAAGTGGAGTACTGACTTGCTTGTACCAAAAAGTTACTTCAATTCTCTTTTGTTATTTAATTCGCTGCATTAAAAAATAGGAAAATTAAAGAAGAAATCGTCTATGTGGAAACAAGCGAGCAGTTTTAAAAGAGAATTGACGAGAACTGCTTCAAGAAAAACTGCCGGGTCTAAAACAAGACTAACTACACAGAAAAATTATTCGTTTAAAATAAATAATAAATTCTATTTACCATTATTGCTTTGCGAATCGTCCAAATCAGTTAAAATATTTTTCATGGCCTTGTCCCGTAAGTTGTTTAGAAGGAACTCTTTTATCTTATCAAAATTTTCTCGATAGTTTTCAAGAACGCCTGGACGATTGCCAAAAAGAACACTAAAATCTTTATCAATCTGAAATGCATTTATTTAGTAAGCACTTAATAAAAAATATATGTATAAAATAATTATTCTTACATATCGAAATCCACCTGGCTTCTTATATTCGGGCCATTGTTTGAATATTTCAGCTGAAGACGAAGCTTGTTCTATTTCGATCAATCTAAAATGACAGCATGCTTGCCAACATATGTCAAAATCCTGCGCATTCAAATTATCATACCTTAGACTTCTTACGCATTCAACAGCGTTACTTTCTGAACCTTTAAATATAAGTAAGAAATAATTTATATTATATATATTATAATATATTATTTATATTATATGCTTATACTTACAGAGAACTTTACCTTCGGAAATAGTAGCAATTTTTTCAGGTACTTTTGTATCAGCCTTTTTTTATATCTTTTCGGGTCAGTTTTGAGTTACAAAATTTTATATATACTTTTCCTCGCTTAGAAGTCCAGTAGTAGTTTAATTTTTCGGTGGGAAAGCGATCAAGTATTTCTTCTTCTAGTTTATAACTCATACCTAGTGTCATATGAATATTTTTCTCTTCGAAATAATTACAAATAATGTTAATTAACAAAGAGCGGTGATTACACTCCAATCGTGAATTTGTGGTGTTCTATTTCTTTTTCAAATTCCTTATTTATTTCTGCTGCGTCACTTACGTACCCCACATTGGTTTTTATACTTTTCTCGGACTTATCACTATTTAATATTTTAGCACTATTTTCATAATTATTTGATACAATTTGCTCGTCTTCTTTTCGCTTTTATCAGGATTTTTAAACTTTGATGCACCGTGTGCTCGTGTTATGTATGTGTCTTTTATACTGAGACAAATTTGAAAAAACTAATGAGCAATCACAATCGTAACAACGATATTTAGAGAAATTGTGTTTTTGCTTAAAATGACGAGCTAATAAGTATACATTTTTTAATTTTTCTTTACAATCCAAGCACATCATTTTTAATTACCAATTTTTTATTAAATCTATATTACACAAAATAATGAAAACAAGTAAGCAAACATAACATTCCTTGTTGAATGACAGCTTCAAACTAGTTATCTTTATGTTTCTCCTTGCGTTGCTTTTTTTGAGTTAATTCCCGTTGGAAAACGATGTATGAGTACATTGAGTTAATGAAAAAGTTCATTGAATCAAAATACTCACTCATTATATTTTATTGTACTCATCATTTGTTTCTATATGTACAAATATGAATGTACTGGTACGTTGAGTCAAGGAACTGGTTCATTCAAATTTTTGATATTTATCTTTAATGAATGCTTTCAACGTACCGTTCATACGTACATTGAAGTTCATATTGAGTTTCAATGAATATTTTCATTGAAACAAAAAATTGGGGCTTGTGTACCCGATGTCGAAAACAACTGACTCCTGTGGGCAAGTTTATGCTATTTTCTAGACCTTAGGGAACGGAAATAGATTATCAGTAACTCAAAAGTGTTCTCGAAAGCGAGTAAATAAGCCCCAAATTTTTGGTATTGAGTTAAAGTGACGTCGATGTCGACAACTGGAATAAAGGTGATTTTCATTATTTTTAAGATCAAAATTTACATATACAATGTACATATGTACATACAACTATGTACATATGAAAAGTTTTTACAGCGAATTTTCGATTTGACTCCGCTTGTAGTTTAGACGAATTAGAATTACAAAATTGCTTTTATCCAATGGGTGTTCTGTTCGGGCAACGTTCGGTGCGCTTCGCCTATTTTACGTTCGCGAGCTAGATGATATGGACAACAACGACATGTGGATTTAATAGGAATTTGTAACGTGCCGCACAGCTCATACCAGATTGTACATTCTGCACTAGCGATTTGAGGGCCTGGGCATGTGACGTTGATGTAATGTGAACTGGACATTTCGGATATGGATACATATGTATATAATCCTTTGAACTTTCATTCATGATGAATAATATTGTTTGCTTTTTTTATATTTCTTGTCCTATTGTTCTCGCAGTTTTCAAATTCTCAATAATTTATTGCGAGTTCGTTTACAAGCACTGCGGTTTTGTAAGCTTTTTTGAACTGTAGTTGAAGTGTATTGATGAGTTGCTTAAGTAGCAACGAAACACATCTAGATGCGCTTAACCAACAAGAAAAAAAATTTTAAATTTTGTACTGAACTATTGATTGGTTTTTATTTTTTATTGTAAAACTAGCATTTTCCCGCGACTTTGTTCGCATCCAGAAATAAACTGAGTAGACTTTAAACTGTATTCATACCAATTTTATCAAAAACAGAAAAAATAACAACAGCACAAATAAAACAAAAAAGATCAAAAAAAGAATTGGGAAATCGGTCCAGCCGTTCACGAGTGATGCCATGACAAAGAAGAAGAGATTCATTTATGTATATATTAGAGCGGGTCGATTTTTTTTCAAAGATCGTATACAAAAACGTAATATACACGAAATTCTGAGAAAAATCTCAGAAAATCAAACCCTATACCGAGCCTCTTCACATGAAAATTTATTTCCTTTTCTTTAGGAAAAAATGTTTTTTTTTTTATTAAAATTTTTCCAAAAAGCAAAATTTATTAAAATAAATGTTACTAAATGCTTTTAATTTTTTCACGAACTACTTTAAATTTATCCATAATTCCCAAGTTCCCAATTTCTATCTTTAAAAGTAATGTCTAAAAAATTTGGTAAAAAATATAATTCCCTGTTTTTATGCAAAAACACTTTGGGTAAGCCGATGTTCTAACTCTTTTTTGGTAAACGCAAATCTAATGGGACGCAAATCGGGGATCGACTGCATTTTTAATAATTGATTAAAAAACCTGTACTGTATATATTATATTATATATGTATGTAACATGATTTTCCAGAAGAACTACTTTTATATCTCTGGAAGAGGAAATAAATTTTAAGTCGCTCAGTGGGAGATTTTGAAAAAAATGGAAATAATTCTGCAGTTTCCAAAAGGGCCGTCTAATTCGTAATTTTTACTTCACATAGAAAGCATCAGCGTGGTTAACAATGAAATTCCATACAACAATCGTAAACCTATGCAGTTCTTTGAGGCATCTGGAATTCACATAAATACAACATTAGTTATAAAAAATCCAAAGACAGCAGCTACGTCTGTTGCTAAATCAAAGAAAAAAACACTACTAATAACACTATGCAACAAATTTCGACTTTTTAAATACACGGACTGGAAAGTATAGGTGATTTTGGTAACCGAATTTTTTGTGGGCTTCAAAGATCTCAACAAATTGTGTCATCAGTTTTTGGCCAACAGCTAATTCAGACTTGGTGATAGCTCTGAACTATACATACTCGTATATGGCAATAATATAAAGGGTCCGCCATCTAACGTTTTTTTTGTCTCATTTGGGGCACAGAAAACCCTCACGCATACATTGAAAAGCCGACGCACCCAAAACGAGTCACTGTTTAGTGCGGATTTTGGTCCAGAGGCATAATTGGGCCATTTTTTATGTCAAAAAATTCTTTTCTCATTTTTCAGAATAACTTCCAGGGTGTCTTAATTTTTTTAATACCACTTTGTACCTCAAAAACTTTTGTTTTTACTAGTTGACTATACTTTTACTGCATTTTTTACTCTCTTTGCTATTGTTGAATTTCTTGTGTTGCGAATTTTAGTATTTATTAGTTTAAGGTTTTGTTGTTGCTTTGCCAAATATTGTTATTGAATAATTCGAAATTAAGATTGAAATCTTGGTTAAAAACACATAAAAATCAAAATTTTTCCTAGTTTTCTATCATTTATTAACCATTATGTCGATATATATCGCCCGAAACGACATGTATTGATAAAGTTGCGTCCTGAGAAAACTTTTTGAAAAAAAAATAAAATTTTTTTTGGAATTTTTTCGTACATTTTTTGGGGCAATTTTTTTTATTGAGGATTTTTTTATTTTGCAATTTTTTGCTCGTAACATTTCGAATTTTACTGGACACATCCGCTTAAAAAAGAGGGACACTACTGCTTTAATACTTAATACTACAGATGAAACTGCTTGAAAATACTTTTTTTATATTTTGCTTAGCACGACTCATATATCATTCATTTACTATCACTAAGTTTATATCCGACACTGGTCGGGTCTAATAATTACATTCAGATTTAGGTTTTTAACACTTATTGTTAGTTCATATTTGAAGATGCAATAAATAAATATATGTATTTACAAAAAAAAACCTAAAATGTTAATAATATTGTTCGGTGGACCCTTAGCCACATTATTGAAATATACGTATATGTAGTTAACTGGTATTATCAATTCTGAATTAGCTGTTGGGCAAAAACTGATAACACCATTTTTTGAGGGTCACCAAAATCGCCAAACTGAGTATATGGTTTTATTACCTTTTCGAATCGTTTTCGCTAACAATTTAAGTCCAATCTCAAATTTCTTCAAATCATAGGCTAACACTTAAGGCCGTGATACACTATCATACAAAGTCGTGCGATCTACGAAAAAATACAACCCTGGTATGATGGAGCTTATGAAAATTTCCAAAAGACAATAACAATTCATCACACCAGTACTTTTTCATAGATCGCACGACTTTGTATGATAGTGAGTCATGGCCTTTAGGGATTTCACAATAGCGTTTTAAACACTCATTGTGAATTCCCTAATTAAATCAATGTTTTTGGCTTTAGCAAGTGAAATTTTATTATCAAAAAAAAATTTGGTGCAATTGCGAACTTTTCGAAAACAGGTAATTAAAGAATATGTTGGGCGTTACCAAAATGTTGTAAACATCAAAAAAAATTGATCTTATGTTTTCAATAAAAATTTTAAATCAAAAATTCTTTTTCCTTTTCGAGAAAGAGGCAATAGAAATGAATTCATAAAAATGAAGATGAATCGAAAAATTTCAGATACAAACAATATGAACACTCCGTACTTCTAAATAACAAACAGCCATGTTATCTGTAACACTTTTTTAAATCGGTTTCCACTCAGTGCTTATCATTTGATTTCTAAATTGGACTTTTCTGTAGAAATTTTCAAAATAATCTTAAGAAAATCTATTTAGTTTTTGTGTGTTTCTAATCTCATTTTAAAATGCTTATATTTCGTTTTAAAGATTTATTGTATTAAATAATTTTCTACTTCGTTTCACAAATACTCGTATTCAAAGCAATTATACTTGTTAAAAAACACAGATTAGTTTTATATATCTACATAACATAGTTAAAAGTTAAATAAATAATTCAATTTGAAAATTATACACTTTTATTTTGTGTACATATGTATATATATGTACATACATACATATATACTTACATATGCACGTACATATGTATGTACACTAATAATACAGAAAGAATTAGTAAGTTTTTTATTATCCATAAAATTTATTAGAGCAACAACTTATCAAAAAGTATTATTCGTAGCAAAAGAATTAAAAACTTAAGAAAAGTAATGTTTTATTTCAAGGATGGCAATATTAAAATGTAATTCAACACATGCAGTTTTGAGCAAAATATTTTTATATAAGAAAGGTTAAATTTCTTACTTGTAAAATCAAAATTTACTTTTTTCTAGAATTTGGGTGTTACTTCGCTATTGTTTTCTATAAAAAGATATTTCGTAATTACACACTATCAAAATAAACTCAAGAAATTTCAATGTTTGGTTATAAAATGTTTTAATCTTTTTAAGTTTTCTTTTGTGATCATATTTTTTTCATATTTTATTTATTAAAACAATATTTGTTTCAATCCTTAATATCCTGGTCATTTACAACTTTCTAGTTGGAATTTAAATTTTTTGAAAATTCTAATTTTTACTTCAAATTAATTTATTTCTCCTTATTTTAAGTTAATTATACTTTAATTAAAAAACTAATGAAAAAAATAATTAAAATAAAAAAATAAATATTTAATATGAATAAATTGAATTTGTATTTTTTACCCACCTGTCAAAGAAGGACTATGTTTTTCGCGCATATCTTTTATGTTTGTAAATGTCCTTATTACTTCGTATCTACCATACGAATGTATGGATTTCGATAATTAAGATATAGTAGTTGTATATGTCTTAAAAACCCAAATACGTGCTTAAAATCATACACGATGATTTTCTTTCAGATATGATATTTTGGAAGCTATATAAGAAAAAAATTTATAAAAACCGAAAAAATATTTCTAGTCGGAGTTAGTTTTCTAAAATCGTGCGGTTTCAAATCGATCGGTTTACAGAACAGGGCCGATAAATTGGGTTCAAAAAATTTTGATAACTGGCTGGCACCTCATAAAAAGTAAAATATTTTATCCTAATAGCGACAACCTTGTTAATGCAAAAACTCAATTTAAATTACGGGGTGGGCAGTGACAAAATATAAATTACAGGGAACAGCCTGTTGTTGAATTAAGCAGTAGTATTTATGAGAAAGGTCACCTTCCGAATTACCACATTCGTGCCTTTCGTATCAAATGAAATTTTTTCACGTATCGAATGGATGGATTACTGCATTCGATAGCTATCGTATCGAAATTTTCAAAAGGGTACCGTTTGTTTTACATCGGTTGTTGAATCGACTGTGTTGTTTGTTACTACGTTTATACGCACGACTTATTTGCAAATAAAACTAAATTGTTGCCATATAATTATTTTATTGAGACTTAGTGCCATTTCACACTATGCCTTTTTAGCCTGCCTTGTTTTGACAATTTTCTTTTAAGCTCTCTACGAAAAGTTACGCAAATCTACATACATTAACTGCCTGTTCCAGGATGTCACTAATTTTCGATCGCAAGCATTTTAAACGACAAACAGCTGTTTTGCGTTCCATTAAAAACCTTTAGCACGACAAGTCGAAAGAAAATTAATGCGAACGATGCCGTAGGCATTTCAATACAAATTTGTGAATAGAACAGAATTATTGCGCTCATCCAAACACCAGCAAGGTAGAAAACTTTTCTTGTACGTTGGCATTTTTAACAGACCTAAAGACAATGAATATCACTCAATTGACAATGAATAATGACCCGAACAAACGGGTGATTGGTAATTCAAGATTTGTGCTTTTATTTAAATATAATTTATATTTATATATATATGTATATATATATTTATTTATCATATATATATATGTATAAAACTATTTTTCCTTCTGCCTCAGCATGTATAACGACAGTGCAAACAAATCCACAGAAAGAAAATTGTCAAATCCGATGTACCGACCGTACATCGAATAAGTATAAATAATTAATTTAATGATCGCAAAAAGATAAACAAGAATAATTAAACATACTTAGGTAGGCTGACATAACTTCGTGCTAACCTGAACAGAAAATGAAAAAACGGTAAAACAGAAAATGAATAGTGATACTTAAAAATGTATTTACCAAATGTAAATCAATAATTGTATACACAATAATCATTTCTTCATTTCATTAAAAATTCACGTTAAATAGCTGATCTCTGCCCAAGTAGATAGACTTGGGTGCTGATGAAGTGCGTGGCTGCACAGAAAAATGCGCAGCTAAAAATGCCCCAGCTAAAAAGTCTGGTTAAACTTGCCTTCTCTTCTTTAGAAAATCAAATCCTTATCCTTACTAATATTATAAATGTGAAAGTGAGTTTGTTTGTTTGTTTGCTACGCTTTCACGCGCAAACCACTAAACTGATTTTGAAAGTTCTTTTACCAATAGAAAGCTACATTACCGGCGTCAAACATAGCCTATTTTTTATCCAGTTCAGTTTAGTTCGAATTTTTTCCGAAAAACACATTTTTGGGCTGGTTAAAGCAATTTTCCTTTCGGGGTTGATTGTTTAAACAGTTGTAAAGCCGGTTTTTATTGTTTTTTAATTTTTTTATTGCCGTCGGTTTTTATCGTTTTTTTTAATTACCAGTGAGTAACAAATAACAAAAACTCCATAAATTTTAAGTAGAGTTTCTAAAATATCAGATCAGCTCGAGTAGAGCCGCGGGTAAAAGGTATTTAATTAATAAAAATATTTTATTCAATAAGAATTGAAAATACTGAACTTAAGCCCGATTAAGAAATTATTCCTGATTAAAATTAAAATTAAATATAAACAAAGTAAATCCTACTTCAGTTTAAAAGGTATATTAAATTATATTTAAATATAAACCGAAATTAAAGCAATGGGTTCCGCCTTCTACTAAGCTGTTAGGTTATTCGTGTATATAGGATGTACGACATTCGCCGATCCACTCGTGGATCTTTTTCTAACCTCCATCAGCAAGTAGTAACTGTAAGTCCCGGTCCAGACTTGTAATTTTTGTCGCAGCAACTTTTTATTTTTTAGTGAAAAAGAGTGAGAGAGGAATACAAACTGTATATATTTCTATTTCAACACTCTCTCATATACTCAAGAATTGCTGCAACAAAAATTGCAATTCTGGACCGGAACTAAGCGATATAACGTGCGTTTGAGTACTTTTCCAGTAATTAATTGAGTAATTAGTGAGTAATTTAAAGAAATTACTCTCAATAAAAATGTTTCCATATACATACATATGTATGTATGATATAATGATTACAACTTAATACATTTGTTTTTTGTTATTTAAAAAATTTCATCAAAAACTAAAAGTTTTTGTTTCCCTTTGCTTTTGTTTGTTTATATTTAAAGCCATATGGTTTCGTTTTACTGGATTTTATATTTGATTTTGCATTTACTCAGTAAATTAACTGTAATTTTTCTCTCTCAATTTGCCTTCTCATTTACTGGATTCTGTATACGCGAACGCAATCCAGTAAAAAATAGTGATTTTTTTTTTTTAATTTTGAGTTCTCTAACACACTTAGGGCTAATAAATCAGTCAAAGCTTAAACGCTGGTTTAGTTAAACTAAACTCAAATTTGTATGTAGTTAAAACTCAACAGGAGTAAATCAGTGAACCATATCTTATGTGTAGTTTAATAAATAATATTGTGGCAGCACTAGAAAAAATGCCAAAAAAACAGCTGTTTTGCAGCAGGCTATCAATTTTTTGCACAATCAAAAATGCAAGTTAAAAATTGGTGAAGTAGAATAGTATAAAAGAATAATAGAGTGTAAGAAAAGAGGTCGAACAAGATCTGAAGAAAAAGTAGAGACTTGGAAAAAAGTTGAGTGCTCTCTTAATGCAAAACCATATGGCCTGTGTTGGTAGTTTAAAGCTCCAATTTTATGCGTTTACAGATGGTTGAAATACTGTATTGATTTAAAGGTTTGCTAGTTTAAACACATTTTAAACCAAAAATACAGATTAACTTGCACTGATTCATTAGCCCTTATAGTCCTTGGAGGTTAACTAGTGATATTGAGACGCAAAAAGTAATCTTACCACTTATAAAAATTAATTATATTAAGGAAAGTAATTAAATATATACCACATTTATACTCCTTATACTTCTCCTTTCAATTTTTTTCTGTGCAATATTTATACATTCATTATTTTTTATTAACGAACATTTGTAAGCATGGCAACCTCAAGCGTTTTATTTCCAAATAGTGCGTTAATCGTGAATAGATTTCTGAATTAGTAAGTCGCAATAAAACAACTATATGGCAACAATTTACAGTTTTATTTGCAAATAACCGTGCGTATAAACGTGGTAATCAAGTTCTTTTCTATTGCTAGTCGATACAAAAAACGTTTCTTACTGAAGTTTGGCTTTTGTACTGAGAAAGAAAAAGAGAGGTATACAAATTACATAAGTACACAGAAAAAAGATTTGTAAATACAATTAGTTTTTTGGTATAAGGCCGTGGTTCACTATCACACACAGTCGTGCGATTTTTGAGAAAATACAACCTTTGTATGATGGAGTTTATGAAAATTTTCCAAAGACAATAACAATTCATGTATTGTATTTGTTCGTAAATCGTGCGATTCTGTATGATAGTGAGTCGTCATGGGCCTTAACGAAATTGTAATTTAAAGGAAAATCTGAAAACTATTTTCAATTGAAATATGAACAAATAGGTTGTTGAAATTTATTTACGAGTATTTTCTCAACATTAATTTTTGTTAGATTTCAAAGTTATTTCAGTTAAAGTTATTGTTGTATTAACAATGCTATTTGTTGAATTTCCGTAAAAATGTTGATTATCACAATCAGGGAAACCGCAAACATGCAATTGCATGTTTTTTCTTGTCTGACGTATCAATGCGGAAATAAGATGTTTATCCGTTTCACAACTTTTTATGAATTTTGGCATCGATTTGTTAGTGCATATTTTTGCATATTTTAACCTTTAAGGCATCTTTTTGCATATTTAAGTCTAAAACGCATATTTTGAGCATTTTTCGAATTTTCAGAGCATATTTGACGCTTTTAGGGCATACTTTGGTACTTTATAAATTTTTTTTATTTTAATATATTAATAAAAAATTTTTTTGGTAAAACTTTCTTCTTTTCTTTTTTCTTTTAGTGAAAGAAACAGTATCATGGGCAAGCAATATGAAGTTAGACTTTAAAAAAGGTCGTTGTGTATGTTCTGGCTTCAGAATCGATTTCACATGTTTTCTTGTGAGTTCTGATGTTAAAACAAATGTTACACCTGTTTAAGTTGAAATTTAGAAAATACTAATTATTGGTATTGGTATATTTGGTACATCCAAAATTAGAAGAAAAAAATTGGAAATAAATGATTTAAGTTTTTTTTTGATTTTTTAATCTTCACTCACTTGTAAACAGTCTTGTGAAAGAAAAACGAAACAAGAAAATTAAAACAATTTTAAATCGTCCATTTCCAACTTTTTTTCTCTACTTAATTTTAATGCTGGAAAAAATACTATTGATTTGTATTTTCCAAATTTCAACTTAAACAGGTGTAACATGTGTTTTAACATCCTCACTGGATTTTAATTTCAATAAAAACTTGGTTTGGCCAGTGACCGATTACATCACTTGAGGTTGAAAGGACATTTTCAATGTATACAAGTTTGTTTAGATGTGACAGACAGCGATATTTATTTAAAATATAAGTGAATATTTTTGGTTTATTGCAATAACAATTATAAATAAAAAGCTTATCTTATTCTTCAAAATACAGTTCCAAAGATTTAATTCTGATATCGTGATCCCTTTTGAAGTTGAAGTTAAATTTTTGTTCTTTATTAATTTTTTATTGTTTCTATTTTCTGCTTATTTTATTTTTATCTTGCTTTATATGCAAATTTTATTGAATTGTTGAATTAGTGCATATCTCAATTTTAGTGCATATTGAATGCACATAAAACACATTTTTGGAGCATATTTCTGCATTCCCTGATCATAATTGTTATATTAACAGTATTTTTTATACGCAATCACGACCCTCGAAACGATTTTTTGCTTGTCTGCGAAAAACACTAAATGCCTTTGGGCGGAGTCGAACTGGCAACCTCTAAAGCAATGCTGGCCACCAAGAGAAATGTATTCGCGTATGTGTATGCATTTGCATAAGAAGCACTCTAGTGCTACTTTGGTCATTAGCTCTAAACCAGTGATCCCCACACTCATACGTTCACATGTATGTTTGTGTTGGTGGTTCGTTTTTGAGCGTAATATAGTTTTCTCTTATAATATCAGGGCTGCCAAGGCATATTTGGGTCATACTTGTAAAACTCTAATTCGAGTAAATTTTTCGCGTTCAAAAAAAGAATACTGGCACATTTGATATATTTGAAATCGTATATAATAAATAAATAAATATAATAAATTTATGTCAAATATGATATTTCAAGCTCTAAAAATAGAAAACCTTGAAATTAAACTAATTTAAAAAGAATCCATTGTTGTCTAGTAACATACCACTACACAACCTGCACATATGAATAGTCCGAGATTAAAGTGGTAGCCCTGCTACGCTACACATTAAATAAAAATACAAATGATCTCTTTTTGTCCTCTTCATTATTGTGAGAGCACTCGCACATGTGAGCGGTTTAGTAGATACAGCTCATGATACAATTATACAAGGTACTTGCACGACTACAACAAAATTGCAACACCAAGAAACACACGCATTTTGTTGGTAGAAACAAACAGAATTTAGTCAAAAACAGATGTCTTTTGTTGTTAAAAATAACAATTACAGGGTAACTAAAGTACAATTGCAGAAGCGGCATTCATGAATGATTATAGTCATTCAGTGTTGCCAATATGTGTGTAATATACAGAGTGTGTAATTTCTACTCACATGTGTAGGCCTATAATTAGATTCATGTATAATCTGTGTGTAATTCTACTTTGACTTCTATTTTTGTTTAATTTTGTTTTAATTTTAACATACACAAAGGATGTGTAGTGTAATTTTCTTGAATGTGTAATTGGAGACACAGCCACATGCAAATTCATTTTCAACACTGTAATCTTTTTATTCACACACATACACTAACATTTTTGCGGCTTGTAAACAAAGTTTGACAAGTTTCTGCATTGTATACATTAACAGGCTGGGCTTGTGCAAGTACCTTGTATAATTGTATCATGATACAGCTCTAAACCACTGCTGGCCGAGAGAAAACCGAGAGAAATGTATTTGCGCATGTGTATTCATTTGTATAAGAAGCCGATTGTTGTTCAGCACTCTTCTGCCCGTTTGTACAGCCGTGCTCTAAACTAATAAACGAACTTACTTACCTCATAGCTAAAGAGCAACACTTTATTGGATACGCATATAATAAATATACACAAACAGCGATGCCAACTATTTATAACCCAAACGCCCTATTCCCCTTCCCCTAGCCAAAACGCGATAAATTAAATTTTAATAAAAGTCGATGTATATATGTATGTGCATGTGTATTAGCTTTTGAAGCTTTTTTAGTTGTAAAATTTCAAGCATTTGCCGGCTATTTTTTGTCTCACATTTACGTTTCATTTTTCTTTAAATATTTAATGCATTTTTTATTTAAATAAAAAAATTAATTTCTAATAGTTTTTGTGTATGTTAGCATTTGAATCTGGCAACACTAGCTGTCATTTTGCATATAACACGTGAAAGTTGAAGAATGTTCAACTTTTTGCGAGGTACGCGCGTCGCAAACTTCTTTATGTAACTTGCCTTACGAAAATACACTATTTCAACTTTTTGACAGAAGTTTGTATCGCTTTAGCGCATTGATTTTATTTTTAACCCCCGACCAAAAAGAGGGGTGTTATAAGTTTGTAGTGTGTGTATGTATCCACGTCGCTGGATGGATTTTGATTTAGTTTTTTCTGTTTGAAAGGGTTCTAGCTAAGCTTTGTGTACTTCAGCTAGAATAGATGCTTAACAATATACATACAGTTTTTGGTCACGAGTAGGAGTACATATTTTTAGTAGTGAAATTTCAAAATATTTGCCATTTACAGTATTAAAATGTGTTTTTAATTCTAACCATAGCCAAGGGAATTTTATTTGCGACAGCTGAATCATTAACCAATTTAAAAAATTTTATGAGTTTTGAATACTAGAAAATTGTAAAATTTATGCAAAAAAAGTGAAAACAAATATTGAACTGAAATGATGATGACTTTATTCAAAACGCTATTTTTTGTAAACGCGCTAAGACGAAAAAACCGCGTTTGGCATAGTTAAAACGCGCTAAATCTAGCGAAACGCGCTAAATTGGCATCGCTGCACACAAGACATGTTTCTTCTACATGTTCGCATCCCGTAATGCTATAATTTAACGAATAATTTTGTTGAGTAATTTAATTGGCCAGAAAAATTTAAATTTGTTTTATCATATGATTGTTAATTTTTAAATTAAATATTAACAATTTGTTTTGTTGGTTGCATTTCGATATTTTTTTATATGTGTACATATATGTATGTATGTATATTAGAGTGGCCTTTGTATGGAGAACTTTTTTTTGATTTCTTATATTCTCTCAACCCAAATCGGTTCAGTTTTATGTAAAAAAATATAAAAAAATGTTATAGCGATAAGTTGTGTTTAGGGGGTGCGTCCGCCCCTCAAAGTTGGCCATCAAGCCAATTCAATGTATTTTTTTTATTATTTTTTTTGTTTAGTTTTCTTTTGTCTATACGTAATATATGTATGAAATAATTTATTAAATATAAGCTCGTATTCTACATGCTTAGTATAAATAATTTATATATAAATATAATTTTGGTTATATAATTTTTGGTATTTTGTTGGTTATTTTCTTCATTATTTTCTAATATATTAATTTTAGCAAAAAACTTTCTTTGAGGCTAATGTTGTTGGCTAGAAAAGCTAAAATATTGCCATATACTCGTATCATATTATTGTAAGGTGTTTTCTTTTTTTTTTAATTATAGTCATATGCAACAAATTGCATTGAATAAATGGGATTCAAGGGCAACTTTGAGGGGCGGACGCACCCACTAAACACAACAATCGCTTAAAATTTTTTTGTATATTTTTTTTACATAAAACTGAATCGATTTGGGGGGAGAGGATATAAGAAATAAAAATAAATAAAATAACGGCCACTCTAGTGTATATATGTGCCCTTAATTATGAAAGTGGTTTAAGTCATATATTTCTCTTGTCGAGATATTTACTAGATTAGATATGAAAAAATATTTTTATATTATACAACATTTTAATTTAGAGTTGTTATAGTCTCGATTAACATAAATTTATTTAATATTTACTAACTATATCGAAGCAAAAATGCATATGATTCAGACCACTTTCATAATTAAGGGCACATATACATATATATTTTTAATCTCTCTCATATAAAATCAAAGCTCAGTCTGGGTTGAAGAACAGCTCTTAAGTGCGGTCAGGCTTTTGTGTGTTGCTTGGCCTTCGAGAGTTTTCATCTCACTCGCACTGGTTGACTGATCTGCCACGGATAACCGTATATTCTTGCGGTTCTTATGTGGAATTTCTTTAACAACCACGTTGCTACTTCCTACACAAAAACTTTTTAAAATACTGTTAATAACATCTTGGGCATATGGTCTAGCTACCCGCCCATATTTGTGCAACAATACTTTGCAAATTTATTTTGTAAAGTATTTATGAAATAAATAAAATCAAAGCTATAGCAAGAAAACTTTTTGTGCTTGAACCAGGTCCATCTTTAGTTTGTTTACCCTTTTACTTAAATGTAACTATATCGCTTACAGTTATTTTGTGGTATTTTCCATTTTTTAATAAGATTTATACTGGTGGAAATCATACAAAACTCTGGGAATGGATCCTGAATCCAGCTACGGAGGGAAGCTCCTACACGTAGCATACCGTGGTTCTTTGGCTACGTGCCTTTGCCACTGTTGGTTCCATTTGGAACACAAATTCCAAAAAAAATTTCTCATGTACTGATAGTATGTTCATACTGGTGGAGTTAACAATGCAAAAATATTTTCTTTTAAAGCTATTAATTTGTCAATCATAAACTCAATTTAGATTTTTCTTGTTGTTATGCCCTTTTATATTTCAGGTGACGATATGTAAAATCAAAATTTTTCTACAGTACAATAAGTGTTTCCATTATAACTCTTAAAATTGACATTTGTGCAATTGGGCAATCTGCGAGGCTTATTTCATGAAGCCCCTTTTTAAATTTTGCGTAAACTGTTTATATGCATATAAAAAGTGTAAATTGTGTTAAAAAGTGTACAAAGGAATCTAATAACTAAATTGCTCCAGATTATTCGAAGATATTGTTGCTTGTAAAATACACAATTGAACAGCTTAAGTTTACGAGAATTGTTGGGCAAACTTACTAGGTTTGTGTAAATAAATTTTCATAAAAATTTTGACATTTTATTTAAGAGAGTGTAAAAATGCACAATTGCACAGTTTGCGAGACTTTTGAACGTTTTCTTGAAAACACTTAATAAAAATGTAAATGCTTATAAACATATCATATTTTTTGTTATATATATTTGCTTTGTATCAGGCGAATGTGAAAAATTGTGCCTTTGTTAGTATAATTGCACCGTGAGACAGGCACATGCAAGCGAAAGTAGGAATAAGATATCCCGAAAAATCCCCTACATATTGACACGTTATCCTTAAACACGAAATTTCTGTATTCAAACTCGAAACAATTTTTTGTCTTGGGTATTGGGGGTTTGTTATTTTTAATATGCGTTCTCTCTAGGATTTTTATAGAAAGATGGGATGAATTACACTTTAAATATTGCCATTGGCTATATAAATTTTAACAAATAAAATTATTATGCATTAATTATTCATAAATATGAAAAAACAGCATACAACCTAAAAGTATGCAAAATATTCATTAAATAGTAGAATCAAAATTTAACACAAAATAAAATTACCTAAGCAGAAATAACGGTAGCAGTTGATTTATTAACAATATGAATTAATTACATAGCCATAACGTATTTAAATAGATAAATAATACAGCTTGTGCAAAAACTTATCGCTTCACGAGTCCTTTTTTTCTTTTGTCTGTCGCCAATACAAATATAAATTCAACTGAAATATTTATTTGACACAAAAAATAAGAAAAACCTCAACTACCGAGCCATACAAAATACTAATTTCTTTTTTTTTAAGAAAAAGGGAAACTTCATCCATTCCATTCCACTTCGAAATCATCGAATTTTATTTAAATGTTGTCTCTTTTTTCATTTAAAAATCACCAAATTTTTACAAAAGTGATTTTAAAAAGGAGAAACAAAATATAACATAAAACACTTAACTAAACTAAAAAATGATGTAAATAAAAACATAACTAAAACTTAAATATGAATTTGAAAAACAAATTGTTTAACCCGTCCCTTTTTTAAAAACAAAATACTTATGTAAAACTTTTATTTATATATTGTATTAAAAAAAATCTGAAACCAACCAACAAATTGTGATAATACACAAGAAATATACATATAAAATTTTGATTTGTTTATTTATTTTTTGTTCAACGAAATCCTCCGACAATTTTTAGTTCATTATTTCCCTAATATAAAGTTTTTTTTGATAATGTACTTAAAATTTCTCAAATATTAATCATATAAAAAACTAACAACATATTGATAAACTGATACCTTATTAGAATTCTAAATAAAACAAAATTAAAAAAAGAACTAAATATAATAATAATTTTACACAATAAAAAAATAATATGTGTATGTACGTATATTTAAACAATATAAAATAACCAGTTTAAAATTATTTTATATTAAAGAGGAATAAAAAGTATTTTTGTAGGAAAAAAAGAAGAGAGGTGTCTTAGGACACCCGGTTGTAGCTATGCTGCTTAAGGGACCCATACACTACAACAGTATGCATGCGCAATCAAGTGTTTGTGCCAGCGGTTTGATCGTGTATGGGCATTTTGTGTGATTGTACATACGTTTTGCTATAGCGATGTCAAATAGAGTTTGATATTTTGCTGATGGTACCAACTTGCTGGTATTGTGTATGGTGAAATTAGCTCAGTTGAGTAAACTTGTCAAGGAGTAAATATGCATTTAAATATCATAATTTGTTGAAACATAATTTGTTTCATACATAATTTGTTACAAAGCTGCTAATATTAACAAAATATGAATAAAAATTGCAGCAAAAACTGTAACTATTCATAACCACCCTTCTTGAATTATTTTTAAAAAGTGAATATTGTACCAATTTGCTGGTATGTTATGT
Source organism: Nowickia ferox (assembly GCA_936439885.1). Lineage (NCBI taxonomy): Eukaryota > Metazoa > Arthropoda > Insecta > Diptera > Tachinidae > Nowickia > Nowickia ferox. The sequence continues at coordinate 61,946,289 of OW387026.1, forward strand.
GGTTCAAGCATTGATGTTGTTGTAGTGTATGGGCCGCTTTAGTTATATAAAACAAACTTAATGTTTTAAATAACAATGCAATAAAATTATATTATATGATGATTTCTCTGGAAATATTAAAAAAAGATTCCATTTATTTCCCATTATTTTCTTTTCTAGCGGCGTACGATTAAATTAATGTATTGTGTGTGGCCGGTTGCGGCTGTTTGCCGGCTTACAGCCGATCGACTATGTTCTCTGGTTTGTGCTCATGTGCAAAAAACAATACATAAACAAATTGAGTAATCCTTCTCTTTGTTTTTGTTTCACTCACTTCAAAGCAGCGATGCCACCTTTTTTTAACCCAAACGCGCTATTCCCCTTCGCAAAACGCGCTAAGTTACAACATTGTCAACTATTTATAGTCAAAACGCCCTATTTTCCTACGCGATAAATTAAATTTTCATAAAATTCGATGTATGTACATGTGCATTAGTAAATACAATTAATTTTTTTAGTAACTCTTTTCAGATTTTATAATATTCACCCGTATTGCGTATGTCCTAGATTAAAGAAAACTTGTTCAGATTTCCTTTAATCTAGAACAAAATTCTCGTAGACGAATATTCGACTCGACATACGTAATACAGGTGATTCTTTCTAAGAAATTGTATCCTAAATAACTAAAATCATTCAATACAGAATCAGAATTGCCTTCTAAATAATCGAAATCTTTTGTTTTTATTTTAATTTTATTTGCCAAACTTTTGTAATAACTTATATAAATTGTCAAATAGTTTTTCGATTCAAATGCTTTTTGTACTTCAGTTAGAATAGATGCTTAATAAGTAACATAAATTGTTTTGGTCCGAGTACATATTTTTAGTTGTGAAATTTCAAAATGTTTGCCATTTACAGTATTAAAATGCGTTTTTAATTCTAACCATAGTCAAGGAAATTATATTTGCGACAGCTGAAACATTAACCAATTTAAAAAATATTATGAGTTTTGAATACTAGAAAATTGTTAAATTTATGCAAAAAAAAAAGAAAAAAAATATTGAACTGAAGTGATGATGACTTCATTCAAAACGCGCTAATTTAGCGCTTTTTTTAGTAAACGCGCTAAGACGAAAAAAAGGGCGTTTGGAATAGTTAAAACGCGCTAAATCTAGCGCGAAACGCGCTAAATTGGCATCGCTGTTTCACAGAGCGAAACAAAACAAAATCAAACAATTTGTTTCGTTTATTTTCGTACTCTGATTTTAAGTAGAAAGAAATCAAAACAAAAATAAATTTATGACTGTAATAGTATCGATTATTTTTGTTACGAAAATCACATCCTAACTCCTGTATCGCGCAATAAATAGCATAGCTACACGAAAAGTAGTATTGCAAATAATATAAATTAAACATGAATTTGTAAATTATTAGTCTATTAATTACTCTAAAATGTTATGATTAAAAAAGAAAAAAAGAGAAAAAAATACAAATTTAAACATTTTATTATAAATAAAAAGATACAAATAAATATTCTATAATTAAAATAGTTGAGATTATTGTCTAAACGATTGAAAAATAAAAATAAAATTATTCCTCAAATGTCATTGTTTTAATTAAAAAACCTTCGGAGAAAATTGACATCCCATTAAAAACATTTCATGTAAAATTGGTATCAATGTTAAAAATTTATGTGATCTCTACTAAAATCAATCCGTAATCAAATAAAATAGCTCTACATGCTCTTGATAGTACCACATTTATAACATCCAACAAGAAATAACTCTGCCTCAGTGATGGGAATTGGAAAGTTCGATTTCGTGCCGAATCTGTTTCTAAATATGTAGTGCCAAAATCCCTTGAATAGTGCCAAACCACTTTTTACAAAAATAATTTAACGGTCTGTCCCACGATGTCACCAGAAATCGTTCGACCGAAAACTTGTATTGCAAACAACAATAACATTAGGAAATTTGTTGTTGTGTTCAATGTAAATATTCGATCGAACGATTTTTGGAGGCTTATTCTGAATTGCGATGCGAAAATCAATGCGATGCGCAAATGAAATGCGATGCGAAAGAAAATTGGTATTCTGTTAGACTTTCGCAATCGCATTCGCAATTTATTTCAAATCGTGGCAACGCTGCTCAAATAAACGTCAGTGTCAACAAACGTCAAATTAAAAATAAATAAATAGTTTGTGTTTGGCTGCGAAAATTTTTTATAAAATTTATTTAGGAAATTCTGTAAGAAAAAAAAAAATAAAAATGGATTCTGTGGCACTGCGGTTCGACGACGAAGAAGGGCACGAGCAAAATGAAAGGATACAGAGAAGATTGCTTAGAAGCAAATCCGATATTCTAACCTTGAATGGAAAAAGGTAATTTATTTTGATGCTTGCGAAAAATAAACGTTTACTTATGCAGAATATTTCTTTTTTAAGCTTTATAAAAAATTTTAGATTAAATAAAGAAGCATCTGTATATGTCTTAAATAATATTATCGGAATGCAATACTACGAAATCAAGTGCAATTCCTCCAATTATCAAATTAGCGGCTGCGTTAAAATTTCTTGGTCAAGGTGGCTACCAACATTCTATCATTATTTCAAATTGACGCGGTTTGGTGGTCTTATTGCTTCCCTGAATTAAATAATAAATATATGATGAATAAATAAATAAAATATTATCTTTCACTTACATGTTTGTACTTTGCGAATGCTATTTTGTTGTCGAATAAATTTTGCGAATTTGACATGTGTTTGACATTTGTTTTCGCAATATAGAATACCGACTTGCCACCTTTTCGCATTTGAAATGCGATTAAAAAAGAACTTTGCGAATATCGCAATACAGAATAGCAATTGTTCGCAATTATGTATTTTCGCATTGCATTGATTTTCGCATCGCAATTCAGAATAAGCCACCTGGTGACATCGTGGGACAGGCCTTAAATGTTGGCATTTGATGTTAAAAATTTGCTTACGGAATTTTAAAAATAAAATTCGGAAAATAATTTTATTTTAAATTCATGGTTTTTTTCGTTTTCCTCACAAACGAAAAAAATAAACAAAAGTTGATTTAATTCGTTTGCGAGGAGAACGAAAAAAACCAAGAATTATTGTAATACTTAGTTTGTTAGCACTCTCCAATTGTAGATCAGTTTTTCTTAGATATTATAAAATAGTTTTTTATTTCAAAATTGTTTAAAAAAACTTTTTCATTTAGAATTGTAACTTTGATATTGTTAAAACCAAATTTAAATAAAATTATAAAATATATAATTACAAAAGGTTATGGGCGACCAACGAAAGGAAGTTCCTCATGGTATAATTCAATTTAATGGAACTGGTTACGAAAACTGGTCTTTTCGGGTAAAAATGTACTTGATTGCTATAGACGTCATAGAAGCAGTGGAAACAAATCAGCCAGAAAGCACTGAAGAGAGAAGGAAATTTACAGAAAAAGATAAAAAGGCGAAATCGGTGCTGGTAAGCTGCATATCAGATCATTATTTAGATTATGTTCGTGATAAATCCACGTCAAAGACTATGTGGAATGCATTAAAAGATGTTTTTGCTGTAAAATCATCAACGAGCCAAACGATTATTCGAAAGCAATTAGCAAGATTAAAGGTGTCGGATAATACAAAAATGAAGGACCATTTTATTGAATTTGACAGCCTTGTAAGGCAACTGAAGTCCGCTGGTGCAGAATTAGCTGAAAGTGATTTAGTCTCGCAGCTTTTTGTAAGACTAATAGACTAAAGGTAGAGGTCCATAGCTCGCATTTGCGCGTTACGTTTTCTATGCATCTGTCAAAAAAGTAGAATTAATGTAATAGTATGTGACAAGTTACATTGCAAAAAGCGCAGAACGCGTAGGCGCGTTCAAAGCAAAAAGTAGGTCAACTTACTACTTTTGTACGCGTTACAAGCACCATGAAAGAAAGTCAGCTGTTCTTGAATGCTAAAGATGTTAAATAATACCTTATTTCTTACGTTATCGATAAATATTATTTTGCCGTGGATAATTTTTTTCTTTTTTTTTAATAAAAAAATTTCTTAGTAAAAAAAAACTTGTTTAATAAAATATGTGAATATTTTCATTAATGCGATGTATTTTAATTAACTTTTCACCACACTTTTCTCAGTAACAAATTTTGCATATTAGTTATCGATTACTTTTACGACTAACTCCACAAATTCTTTTAAAAACTCGTTTTCACTCTCCATTTTTTCTTTATAAGTATTTATCATAAACAAACGCACACAGCTGATCAAAACAAAAATAAAATGACGCATGAAAAGCAGTGCATGTAACTCAACGCGAACAAAGTATAGAATGAAACAAGAAACCTTAACAATTAGACTCGACACGACTGCATTAATGTTGCGATAGAGATAGCAACATTAGAGATTTTTTTTATATTTCTCTCTATCGCACCAAGTATGCAGTTTTGGCATTTCTAAAATTTGGTATTTACCAAAGTAAATTTGTATCAAGTATATGCAACTACTAAGGTGATTCATTTTTTTCTCGTTTCGTGGCAATGCCTGAATGTCAAAAGTTGTTTACAATGTTCGTATGCCATTTTGTTTTCTTTTGCTTTGTTATACACAATTGTGTATACTGAAAACGCATGCGAAAAAGTTTAAATAAATTTTTACTTAAAAAATGTGTTACAAAACATTTAAAAATAATTATATTTAATTATTTAATATTTTATTATACTTATTTGACATATTAAATGTTTATCAATTAATAAATTAGTTTGGTTTTGTCTATCCATACATATCCTTTTTGTTGTATGCAGATCTGGGACTATTGCATTAAATAAGCAAACGCATTGACCATTTTACCATACTAAACCAAATCAATGCAAATACAAATTTATTACATTGGCACTAACTTTGATAATATTAGTGCATTTTTTTTTTCATTAAACTAAAATCCCTTCAAAGTAATTTATGAATATTGCATTGTTACTTTTATTTCACAATTTTTTCACCACTTCACACATTATGAAAAGTATTATTGCATTATAGTGCAAAATACAACGTAAATGTCTACATATGTACATAAAAACATGCGTACATACATAAATATGTAAATTTTTCCTATGTACACCCAAGACGAAAAATCATATCACTACGTTTTTCATAATTTTTTCGAGAGATGTAATTGTTCCAAGCGGTAGTATTTTTCGTTTATAAAATCACCATTTTTTAAGATATAACTACAATAAATGAAAACCTAAGTTGTGATCTTTTGTCAATTGAACGGGTTTCTACATAAGGTCAAGATGCAACGTACTTGAAGTATGAAACTTTTTAATTTTTTCAATTGGTTCTGAAATCTAGTTTGTATTTATATTGACAGTTTTCCTTTTCTTTAATTTGTACGTACATACTTATAAAGGTGCCCTCAATGAACTTTACTGTATTTTTTATTTTATTATTTGTGCTATCTGATAAAATAGGTTAACGTTTTATTCAATATTACTGTGTACAATATTCGATAATGCAATAATATTGCATTACTTCATGATGACTAAGCACATCAATACAAAATCAGTGCATTTTTCGCCATGCTAATGCAATATTAATCCATTACTTTTAAGAGATTTTATTGAAGTGAAAAAAATAGTGCACTACAAGCATTAAATTTAAATTTGCACTAAAATTTTTGTTTTTCAATCAGTGCTTATGCAAAAGTGATGCAAGTTGCCCAGGTCTGGTTGTATTCATCTGTTTTTGACATTCATCCATTATTCTTACACAAACAAATCGCCTGTTGTTTTTGTACTTTCTTAGTTGTTGTAGACCTGCATATACTTTATATAAATATGCTTTGGTATTTACCAAAAATAAAATTTCTTGGCAGGATTTGGCGCAAAGTGGAGCACAGAGGATACCAGAGGTGACACGAGCACAAAGTAAGACGGAAGATAATTGCGATTTTGTGGTGTTTTTAGAGGTCTCGCTCACACAGTCATCAAATCCTCTTTACTTTTTCTTTCGCGTGGTATTATTTTAAAGTAATTACATTTTATTCTTTGTGGTCTCATTCGCAGCCTAGTTTTTGTAAATAAATGGTAAAAATTAATATTTGCGAACGAAAATGCTTAAAACAAAGTCTCTAATCATTTGAAAACAATATTTAGTCACTTTATTAATACTAATAATCCTTTTCGCATTGTGTTTTTTAATTCAATACCACAAATTCCTCCATTTAATTTTGTGCAAATGTTCATGTGCTCAAGTGTATTTTCAATTTATGCTTTGTGGTCTCATTCGTTGTTTGCTTTTTGCAAGTTGAAGCTAAAAATTAATATTTTTGAAGGAAAATGTTTAAAATTGAGTTTGTAAGCATTTGGAAACTAATTTTAATCACTTTTATATTACTAATAATGTTTTACACATTGTTTTATTTAGTTCAACACTGCAAAATCTTTCATTTAATTTTGTAAAAATTTTCAATTGTTCATTTCACTAAGTACATTTTCTGTTGTTTGTTTTGATTATTGTACTAAAAATATTCAATAACAAACACACTATTTATTTATTTATTTATTTATTTATACATATTATACAAAGTAAATTTGCATAATATGGTTGCACAAAAATGGGCGGAGTAACTAGACCATATGCCCAAGATGTTATTAACAGTAATTTAAAAATGTTTTGTGACTGACTGTATACGACCTATGCCTTCACATAGGAAGTAGCAACGTGGTTGTTAAAGAAATTCCACAGAAGAACCGCAAGAATATACGGTTATCCGTGGCAGATCAGTCAACCAGTGCGAGTGAGACGCAAAACTCTCGAAGGCCAATAAACAACAGTGGCCTGGTTGCACTTAAGAAATAATTGCCAACGACGCTTGATGTTGACTCGCCCAGAGCTGCTTTACGACTGCAAACACACTATATTTGTTCCTTTTTAACAGTGATCAAATCAGATGATTTGAGCTTTTTTCTTAAGTCACTTTCTTCAACTCTGGTATCCTTTGTGAAGTGGAGAAAAAGTGATATTGCGCCAAATTCCTAGCCAAAGTTGGTAATTTGTGGACAAAATTCGATAGACTATTTTGTCCACATATTACCAACACTGAGAAATATTAATAAAAACAAAAGAGATAGTGAAAAACACATCAATTTAATGGGAGCATTAAACAGCAAATATGAAAATGTACGTATTTATTTATCATTTTATTAGTTATTTATAGTAGTTTTAATAATATATTATTGTTTTTCAGCAGAGAAGCTGCATTTGTTCCCGAAAGAGCTCAATAAGTATGTAATTTAATGACTTCTTATGTGAAAAGTGAATTTTTCTAATTGAATTGTGTGTGTGGAAATTTGTACATTGGAAGGGACAATGATGTTCCTGTCCAATGTACGAGTTCTTTGGTTAACATGTCGCGAAGAAAAGAAGTGTTAATATGAAGTACATTCCAAATATGTTTGGTTTGTGTTCTTTACAAATCCGTAATACTAAATTATCGTGATTGTGCACATGTAAAGTGGATTTTATTAGTGGAATTTCGTACATTGGAAAGGACAATGATGTTCTTGTCCAATGTACAAACATGTCGCAGTGAAATGAAGTGTTTGGATCAATTGAAATCCAATTTTATTCGCTTTTTGCAAGTGCCTTACGCACTTACTATATGGCTAATGTGTACAGATAAAGTGAAGTGTATGTGTGGAATCTTGTACACTGGAAGGGACAAGTTCTTGTCCACTGTACAATGCCACATGTTAACAAGTCATGTAAGAATGTATTGTTCGGATCTATTGGATTCCAAGTGTTCTGTTCCGTTTGTGTTTTTTACAATCAAAGTGAATCTTTTGTGTTGTATTTTGTATATTGGAAGGTACAGTGATGTTCTTGTCCAATTTAACAAAAAGCAGTCGGATCAATTGGAATCCAAATGTGTTCGGTTTTTGTTGTTTTTTACAAGTACTTGGCACAAATGAGACAAATGTGTACATGCATATAAAGTGAATTGAAAGAGTGGAATTTTGTACATTGGAAAGGACGATGATGGTTATATCCAATGTACAATAAGACAAGTTAATAAGTCGCGGTAAAAGAAATGTTCGAATTTACTTGAAACCAAATGTGTCCTATTGTACAAATACTTGATACGAAAAAGAAATAACTTGTAAAGAAATGAAAAGCTCTATAGCTACAGAATATTTTTCAAGAGATACAAGTTTTTTTTATAACTAAATATAAAAATTTAATACTAAAATTTTCTTTTATTTTGTTTTTATTTACATATGTGAACGTCAAACCAAGAAGAATCTGAATGAAATATAGCTGTTGCAAAAGCTTTATTCGATCCCTAAAAATCTAAACTGGAAAGATAAGAAATGCATTTAAGAAAGAAGAATGTTTGCAAAGAAAACAACTTTAGACTTTGATGGCATAAGTAAACGAATATTTATTTCTTTGAATAAAATTACAATAAAAAAGTATATCTACATACCTATAAAATACTTATTTTTTAATTGTAATTATTATAAATCAAGTTATTTAAAAAATGATAAATAATTATATTGGTAAATATTCCAATTTTGTTTTTCAGTTTACAAATTTTGAAATTTATTTTTGTTTACATACATATGTATGTAGTGCAGAGTTCTTTTTGTAACAATTTAAGATGATTTACAAATATACATACATTTCTACAGAAACTAAAAAAATTAAAAATAAAAATAAGAAAACAATTCCACAATTGGACATATAGCTTCTTCTTTTAAGATTTGTTACTACAAATTGGGGTGAGTATACGCTTAAGAAAGAAATAAATTGTTCCCACATTATGTTAAGCAAGCGACTTGTTTAAAAAATGTCTATAGAAATCACTCAAAAATTTAAATGTTTTTAATAAAAAAATAAATCAAAAAGGTTCAGAAAAAAGGTAACTTAAAAAAGATTAGTGCAGTTTACAATGAATTTGTTTATTGCTTACTTGGTAAAATAGAGAAATGTTTAAAACATTTTGATGTTTTAAATTTTAAAAACTAACAGCCTTATTTGTAAAAGTTATTAGGGCTTTATAAATGCTTACTGCCAGTTTATAGAAGACAAGTAAAAATTCTCGTCTGCCTATTTATATTTAAAACAAAAACGAAGCACTCAAAAGTGAACTGTGCCATTGTTGTCTCTACAATAACTGGTGCTTCCGTTTGTGTCTAAGCTTGAAATGTTGTGTTGTGGTGTAGTCGTTTTATATTTTGATGAATCCCTTTTACTTGTTGAACGTAGCAGCTGCATATGAGCTAAAGATAAAAAATACTATAATAAAGTTTAAATGTGATTCAAGAATTAAAAAATTGTGTATTTTAATTAAATATGTGATGGAAAACGATTTAGTCACAAAACCAATTAACGATAAAAGGTGTGATGTGTTTTCTATGGTCGTTTTGTCAATAATTTTAAATCTTGTTTGTAATAATTTTTCCAATAATTTTTGATACATTTTTTTCACGACCCTACTATATTGCTTATATTTTGTTTTCTATTGTGCTTTTTAAAAGTCAGTAGCTTAAGATTGATTTAAAAACTATGCATAAAATCGGCCTGAATTCATCACACCTTTTCCAAAAGATCGTTTTTCCATCATATACCTCATTAACATGTTTGCTTACCTAAGAAGTTGTTGATTTGCAGATTTAACTCCACCTTCGGGAGCTTCAAATGGTGCTGTTTCATTAATAATGGTGTTTTTTCCTAATAGTTTTTAGGACTCGAATTTAAATTAAATAACTTATAATTTAAATATAAAAATTAGGGCACGGTGAAAAAATATATAAACCACTTCAATAAAACCAACTTGATACTTTCGACAATACTTTGCAAGTGAAGTTAATTATATATTTAGCAGTTCTTTTCTTATATATATGTACATAGTTATTCCAGTCTTAGCAGTTAGTATTATCTGTAATATTACAGGTTATTATATATGTATGTATGTATTATGTATTTATTATTAGGGTTTTCATGTATTTTGGTTAGTTAAAATATTAAGTTTATTATTATTATTATTATTATTATTATTATTATTATGATTATGATTATTATTCTTATTGTGGCGCAACATTCCGGCCCCATTGAAGGACTAAAAGTCTTCAATCATACGGCAGAGGAGCCAATTTGTGGATTGGGCGTTTATAGACGCCGCTTCCTGTTTTGACCTCCGCCACCCTGACCTTGCCGTCGGCGCATTCGGTGACGCTCACGACTCTCCCGGTCAACCAGTGTTGTGGCGGGCAGTTGTCCTCGTGGACTATTACCACTTGGCCTACCTTCAGGTTGGGCACATCTTGGTGTCACTTGGCTTTGCCTTGAAGACCTCGGATGTAATCGCGAGACCAAGCCTGCCAGAATGTCTGCTTGAGACCGCAAAGCAGACGCCATCGCTTCCATAACTTCGTATCTCTGACGAACGCAGACCCTCTCCTATTATCAGGTGCGCTGGGGCTAGCGCTTCTCCGTCGTTGGGGTCTGGAGACAGCGGTGCAATGGGCCGACTGTTGAGCACCGCCTCTACTTCTGCAAGCATTGTCCCCATCTCTTCGTGCGTAAGCGGCGCATGAAGGTGAACTTCACCCCGGACGACGCTGCGTACAATCCTACGGCTTGCTGCAGTTCCTTCAGCACCCTGCTGGCTCCGACGAAGTTCGTCGCGTTGTCGCACAGGACTTCTTTCAGTAGACCTCTCCTGGCAGTAAACCTTTTAAAAGAGAGAAGAAACGAATCAGTAGACAAGTCGGATACTAATTCTAAATGTACCGCCTTAGAAGTGAAACACACGAAAACCGCTATATACATTTTTAATGGTGGTCGACCACGAATTCTCAATGAAACATTGACCGGACCACAAAAGTCTACGCCGACAATTAAAAATGGTCGAGTAGCTCTCCCTCTATTAGTGGGTAAATTGCCCATTATTTGGGACATTAGCTTTGGTTTATAGCGGAAGATATGTACACAATTACGAACTATTCGATTGCATTCTTCTTTCGCATTAATAAGCCAGATATTGTCTCGCGAAAGAGCTATTAGGGCCTTTGTACCAGCATGACAATTTTCGAAATGCAAGTTTCGCAAATAAAGTGTGACAAAGCTATTATTTTTCGGTAATAAAAGTGGGAATTTAGTATTATATTTCAACTTTGCGTTAAGTAATCTCCCACCTACCCTTAATAGTGAACAAGTTCGTTTCTTTTCAGTAAACGTATGAATAAATGGTGTCAATCTTTGTATATTTGATGGTAAGACCTGCGATTTCTGTAACTTAGATATCTCCTCAGAAAATTTAGATTTCTGGATTGTCTACAAGTCGATTCATTCTGACCATTTTAATTCAACTGCAGTAGGTATAGAACTTTTATTTATTTTACGTTTCTTTAAACCATTAACGAATCTAAAGACGTATGAAGTTATTCGAATCAATTTTTGTATGATGAATATTTTTCAACAAGATCCAATAAAAAGTTTTGAGGATCCTCTACTGCAAGAAACACATGAGTTTTTCTTGTTTCTGATAATTTTTGATTCTCTGTTAACTCGAAGTGTTTGTTAACAGGCCAATGAGAACTCTAATTTAGTAAAAATGAAGGTCCTTCAAACCAAATAGAATTTTTTAATTCGTGGACATCACATCCTCTTGATACAATATCAGCTGGATTGTCCTTAGTTGGCACATGGCGCCATGAAATTTGCTCTGACCATTCTTGGACTTCCGCCATACGATTTGAAACGAAAGTGGCAAGTGATGATGGATGCGACTTAATCCAATGTAGCGTTATTTCTGAATCCGTCCAGAAAGTAACACTTTCGATTTCAAATTTAATCATAAACTTAATTCGATTCCACAACTTAGCCAACAAATGTGCCTCACATAACTCAAGTTTTGGAAGAGATTTTGTCTTGAGTGGAGCAACTTTAGACTTTGCAGTCAGTAGTATCGAAACAATTCCATTTGAATCGGAGCTTCTAATGTAAATACAGCAACCATATGCTCGCATTGAGGCATCAGCAAAACCATGAATTTGAATTTTTGCTGTCGAAGTTGTGTTTACGAATCTTGGGATTGTAATTGAATCAATTTCCAGTAAATTAGATTTGAAATTTTCCCATGACGTATTTAGTCTCATGGGAATTGATTCATCCCAGTCAAGTTTTTGAATCCAAAGTTCTTGCAATAATATTTTGGATTTTGTTACTAATGGGCATAATAGTCCGAGAGGATCGAATAATCGAGAAGAAACTGATAATATGTTTCTTTTTGTAGCTTTCAATTCTTGAAAATTATTATCCAAATGAAACTTAAATGTATCATTCTTCGGAATCCAATGTATGCCCAGCGCCTTAGAAGAATCGGAATCGCTTTGTAGAAGTTTTTCATTTTGCAAAGAGCTCATGAAGTCTGGATGATTGGAAACCCATTTAGTGAGATTAAAACCAGCTGAACTCAAAATTTCAGTTGCTTGGTCACGAATATCAATTAGGTCTTGGTAGCTTTCAGCTCCAGTTAATAAATCATCAACGTAAAAATCACTGCGAATAACTTTTGAACCAATAGGCAAAGTCTCTTTGTACAAATCGCATCTGATGGCCAAAAACGGTGCCGAGGCTGTGCCATAAGTGACTGTGTTTAATCGAAATACTTTTAAATCATCAGATGGATTTTCTCTCCAAAGGATTAATTGAAAATTTCTATCATTATCATCAACCAATACTTGACGATACATTTTTTCAATATCTGCAGTGATTGCGTACTTGTGAAGTCGAAAACGGATCAATGTAGAATACAATTCTTCTTGAACTGTAGGACCAACCATTAACAATTCGTTAAGTGATACATGCGAAGAAGTTCTACTTGAAGCATCAAAAACTACTCGAAGTTTAGTAGTTGTACTCTGAGGCCGCAAAACACATTGATGTGGAATGAAATAATGAGGAGTAATTGGCATTTTGTCTACAAGTGACATATGACCTAAATTAAAATACTCTTTCATAAAATCGTGATACATTTGCCTCATGGTATCATCTTTGGATAATCTTCGTTCCAATGAAAGAAATCGTCGTTTGGCAGTTTCAAAGGATGATCCTAATAGTTTTGCATCAGATTTGAAAGGTAAAGAGACTTCAAATCGTCCTGACGTTAATCGTCGTACAGTATTTATAAAATTGTCCTCACATTGTTGCTGTTCCTCTGAGTACAGTTTTGTTGATTCGTTTGGAAGCTCTTCTAACTCCCAGAATTTTCTGACAATTGAATCAATATTGCTCTCGTTTTCTATAGCGGAACTTAAATGAAAAACATTACTATTTTTTGAGCCCTTTGATTGATTGCATTTTCCAGTTACAATCCAACCAAGCGAAGTTTTTTGAAGAATTGGAAGGCTCGGGCCAGATTTTATTTGACCTACACACATTAAGTCAAAGAAATTTTCTGCGCCAATTAACAGATCAATTTTCTGTGGTTTGTAAAAGAATGGATCAGCTAATTCAACATTCTTGGGAATATTTAAGATATTTGAGTTTAATCTGTGATCAGGTTGTAAATTTGTAATTGAACTCAATACCCAAAACTTGGACGTAAATTGAGTAGAATTAACCCTCGACGTGATATTTAAATCAACACAAGACTTAGAACATGAATTTGTGTCGCTAATACCATTTAAACTTAATCTGCCTCCTTCTCTTTTTAATCTTAGTAGCTGTGCAAGTTCCTCAGTAATCAAATTTGGTTGAGAACCGGAGTCTAAAAGAGCTCTAGCTGGTATAAATTGACCAGAACTATTTCGAACTCTCACCACAGCTGTTGCTAGAATGATTCTTTCATCCGATGATGAATAATTAACAGCAGCGTGGGAAGTAGATGGATCTTCAGACAGGCTACTTACATTAGAAGAACTTGTAGTATATTTATGCAGCAGTGAATGATGAGAACCACTACATACTCTACATTTAGAAGACGAACATCTTGCTACTGTATGGCCTTTTTTCAAGCAATTAATACATGCTGGCACAGATTTTATGAAATCAAATCTTTTATTAACAGGCTCAGCACTGAATGAAGGGCAATTATTTACTACATGTTGTGTAGATTTGCAGAATAAGCATTTATCAGCAGATTGTTTTGTTTTTGTGCAATTTAATGATGTCCTAGTATTTTTGTTATTTGAAAATTCAGTTTTATTTTTATTAAACCTCGGTCTTGAACTTGAAGATTCATCCGCAGAAATATGCTGGTAGCGTTTGTTCAAGGCGGCTTCACAGTCTAACCATAATGGGAGCCTTTGAAAGTCCAGCTGTTCTTCCCATTTTGATTTTGTGACTGGATCAACTTTTGACATCACTAAATGTATTAAAATGGCATTAGTTATTTTTTTGTCATCGCCTATTGACAAGAGCGAATCGTATATTGCCGACACCGTATCTATCATGCTTGGCAAAGCAGAAGCCGAAGGTTTTGTAATTTCCGGTAAATCAAAAAGTTTCGATATACTATCGAAAAATATGAGACATTCATTGTCATATACCTTCTTCAAACTGGCTAAAGCTTTGGGATAATTTTCTTCGGAAATCTGAAAAGCTTTTACTGTACCTAAAGCTGAATCGGACAAGCATGATATCAAATGGTTAAATTTCTCGATATCTGTCAACGTCGGATCATTATGTACCAAATTTTCGAACAAACTCATAAAATTCTTATATTCAGCGTATTTTCCAGTAAATTTGGGTAGCCTCATATTTGGAAGCCTGGAATGGTGAGTTTGTACACTGAAAGACGTTTCAGGTATATTTGGCTGTCTATTTTTATTTAAAATGGTTAAAAATAATGACTTTGTGGTGACACAAATATCCTCAAGCTCAGCTCTGTCGTCATTATCAGGATCTAAATTATCCACATCAGACTGAAGCTTCATGGCTTGGTCAATATAATCCTTTAGAATGTCTAGGCGACATTCCAGATCAACAGGATTAAACGAAATAGTCTTCTCTAGTATAGACTGTCGAATCCTTTCAATATGTTTGACAACTTTTGACTTTTTAACCATTAGTTTTTCTAATGTCTCCAGTTCGGAAGGACACTCTTGGCGCTTTTTAGTTGCCATATTTTTAGTAGTTTTTTATTTAAATTTTAATTAATTTATAAAATTTAAAACACTTTTGTTAAATTGAATTATCTTATCAATTTAACTTATATTTATTCAATATATTATTTCCTCGTCGGATACACAATATTCGGAAATTTAATCTTTATGTAGATTACCCTTTTATTCACAAATATTTAATTGAATCAATGTTCCGAAATTGAAAATAATTTATTTAATTTTTCGTAAAAACCACTTTTTACAGCCTTTGGTAATATATTTATTTACCAAGTAAAGTCGTTTTTAAGTTAATTTAATATATAAGACGAAGTATGAACACACTTTGATATTATTATTTACTAATTATATGTAATTAGATTTTCGATGCTAGTGTGAACACACAAACGACTTTGTAATATTTATTTATATAAAAATTAACTTTTCGACCCTAGTGTAAATAGGGTTCACTGTTACAGCTGTTGTAATGTAAATTATTACAAGTGGTATAGGAACAAACGGAATGGAACACTGATCTTAATAAATTAATAAAAAGCGAATAAAAGGATAAAACAAAGGTGAAAATTTTATTATTTAATTTATTTAAAATTAATAAAATCAACACTCGCGAATAGTTTTGTGTATTTTTTAACGCAAATAAAATTATTTTAACGCGATGAAAATGCCGACGGTAAATAGAAATAATTATTAAATTTTCTCTCAGTAATGATGAGAACGAGTCCCTGCTCGGGCGCCAAAATGTTTTTTCCTAATAGTTTTTAGGAATCGAATGTAAATTAAATAATTTATAATTTAAATGTAAAAATTAGGGCACGGTGAAAAAATACTGAATTAATTAACAAGCGAACACTTCAAAAAATACTTTGCTTGTGTGTTTATGTTTCTTGTCTTTTTTAACACTCACACTTTTTAAAAAGTTTTTTTTTTATTTAAATTTTAAGTAATTTATAAAATTTAAAAAGCCACGATTATTAAATTGAATTAACTTATCAATTTAATTTATTTCTTATTTTTTCACTTGTCCCTGTTCGGGCGCCAAAATGTTTTTTCCTAATAGTTTTTAGGACTCGAATTTAAATTAAATAACTTATAATTTAAATATAAAAATTAGGGCACGGTGAAAAAATATATAAACCACTTCAATAAAACCAACTTGATACTTTCGACACAGAACATACAGAAGTGTCACGAGACGGAAGATAAGGGTATTTTTCTGTTTGTCTCGTTTTCTCTCAAATTTTGTCGGCGTATTTGTTTTGATTCTTCTTTCTAGTGCAATAAAACTATAACGCTTTTTATTAGCTGTATTAGTTGGTAAGTAGTAATATACTACAGTATCAAATACACTATATTTTTCTCTTTTTTGCACGAATTTTAAAAAACCTGATTGAAGCTTTTTTTACCTGTCACTTTCTTCACTTCTGTGTATTCTGTGCTTTCGACAATACTTTGCAAGTGAAGTTAATTATATATTTAGCAGTTCTTTTCTTATATACATATATGTACATAGTTATTCCAGTCTTAACAGTTAGTATTATATGTAATATTACAGGTTATTATATATGTATGTATGTATGTATTATGTATTTATTATTAGGGTTTTCATGTATTTTGGTTAGTTAAAATATCAAGTTTATTATTATTATTATTATGATTATGATTATGATTATTATTCTTATTGTGGCGCAACAAATGGTAAATGTCGATGTAAACGTGATGATATTAACACCAACATCCCTCAATGTAGTTCCGAACGATTATGGAATTTATGTAATAAAATACTGAAAACGTTTACCTTCAATCCATTTCAACTGTTGGCAAATGTATTCCTTATCATGTTTGTAGCCAGTTTCTTCACTATGAAATTTATCCATTGCATCTTTTAGTTCCGAAATCGTACTATCCATTTCCAACACCTTTTTCTCGGATTCTGGCTAAAATACAGATATAAATCAAGATCAAGTATGTACATATGTATATTTTCCTTCTGTATGTATGTATAATACTTTGTGAATAAATTGTAGCATATGCCAGGTTGGACACGTTCAAAGCGACCTTTAAGTTGTTGTGTATTAGCCTTAGTCACCTATGCTTCCTCTAATGCTTGTTGGTTACGAAACACGTCATACTCCCTTTATTTATTGTCATGAGGCGCTTCTCTCAATGGGTTATTAGGTTTGGCATCCAAAGTATTCATTGAGTTCTAAGAGCACCAGCTATTAAAGCTGCCCAGCCAAATCAATATTAGGAGCTGGAAAGCTTGTTGACAAGTGATAGTACAAGCACATTAATTTACACAGTTGAGGACCCAAGAAACGTTGGCCATGTTCTGTGTTAGACACAAAGATGCCACCAGCGGCTTTATTCGAGAATACTTGGCCAAGTTATTATATTCACATATCGCCTATGTGAAGCACATATTGTAAGGGAAGGACTTTACTATTGCTTTATTTGCTACTTCTTCCTAAATGTGCAAAACCATTTAGATATATCATCGATATTAAATTTCCAGGCCAATATACATATTTCCAAATGTCGAGAAAGTATCACAAATGGCTATGTATCCTTATCCAAATTCCTTATGAAAACTAGCAATTCCAGAGCGACGCATTGCCAGATATCAATGAGAACACGTAATACGAATAGGTTTATCAGCGATAACATTAAAATTTATTTTACTTAAAGCGCTTTAAGCGGAAAAAATATATTTAAATTTAATTTATTATCTGGCAATGAAAACTCATGCACTTGTTTTAACAAATATTTCAACTTTTTCACATTATTTATGCTGCAATTTACAGTCAGTGGTTGAGGAACGCCACTGGCCTTTGATTAAACAATTTAAAACACAAAAATCAGAGCCATATTGCACAATTATTTAAATTTTATTGCAAATGCGTGTAAAACTTTTAGAAAATTTTATTTTGTAGTTTTTCACAATTATATGTTCACAAATGCTATGTATAGCCATTGCTTTTTATGCATGCAAAAAGCTTATTTTTTTCTCCCTTATGCCAAATATGCAACAGCTGATACGGCGATTTTGTCTAACTCACAAGTGAGGATTCTGGTTCATATAATGTGGTAAGTCTTCCTGATAGCTATGATCCATTCGTGACCGATTTGGAGAATATAAAGGAAGATGAACTAACACTTCAATTGCTAAAACAACGCTTACAAATTTTAGAACAAATTTTATAAATTGCTAATGAGAATGGTGATATTACTGGATACACAAATTTTGGGAAGCAAGTAAACTTGAAGGATGTTCTGTTTGTACTAAATCTCAGGGAGAACCTTTTATCAGTCAGAAGATTGACAAAACATGGATTTGAAGTTATTTTTAAAGAAAATAATGCAATAATTTTACATGAAGGTAGTGCTTTTGCTTTAGCAGAATTGAAAGGTAATGTTAAATGTTTTTGAAATTACGTTAAATAAATTTAAAAGTGTAAACTTATGTAATCGTGATCAAAGTAAATTATGGCATAGTAGATTAGGTCACATTAGCCAACAAAGTCTTGAGTTATGAGTTGTAATGGAATGGTTTTCGATATCGGTAATGTTAAACATTTCGGTTTATGTGACATTTGCATTAAAGGGAAACACAGTCGTGATCCATTTAATGGTCTTCATAACCGATCTACTCGCGTTTTAGAAAGAATACATACGTATGTATGTGGTCCGCTTTATCCTAATACTAATGACGGATGTTGGTATTTTGTATCGTTTATTGATGAATACACTCATTTTGCAATGATTTACTTATTAAGAAAGAAATCTGAAGTTTTTGGAAAATTTAAACTGTACGAAGCTCTTGTAGCAGCAAAATTTGGTAAACAAATTTTTATTTTACGTTGCGATCAAGGAACTGAGTATCATTCCAATGAGCAAATATTATATTATCAACAGAAGGGAATACAAATCGAAGATTCTATTGCGTATTCACTACAACAAAATCGGATTTCGGAGCGTTTTAATAGAACACTTACTGAAAAAGTGAGAACTATGTTAATAGAATCAAATGAACATTTAGGAACCTAAATGATAGTGGGGAGAGGCATCATTAACGGCTGTATACCTTATAAATAGATGTCCAACTAGAACTATAAAAGAACCGAAAACTCGGGCCGAAATGTGGTATGGATACAAAGCTAGCATAAAAAATTGCGAATATTTTGTTGCAAAGCTTACGCTAGGATACCAGAACAAAAGAAGCAAACTCGATGAAAAAAGTCAAGAAGGCGTCATGACAGGTTATACAAGTAATGGTTATAGAATTTTTAATAACTCAACAAAAAAAATTTTACAGCTCGTGATGTCAAATTTGACGAGTCAGACTTCCCATTTCATGTTAGTATTAAATTAGAAAACCTCAAATTATTGCTATTTGCAGTATTGAGCAAGAGAGGGAAAAATAGTGATGATGTCATAGCTGCAAATAAAACACCCGAAACAAATGATGCGGAAGATGAGTCTTCTAGAATTCAGCCTGAAGTTTTAGCTTTACATGATAGTAACAATATATCAGAAAGTAATAATGATACTGAAGTTATTTCTTCACATTATAGTGAAAATGTACCAGAAAACAATACTGTCAATAATACGCAGGCATTAAGACGGAGTACTCGAGGCTTAATTCCCAAATTATTTACATACTATTTTACAAGTTACAGTGCAGAAATACATGAACAGCCTATCGATGATGTTACAGGAATCTTTGATGAAATAGCAGGTCGTAAGGATAAAAATAAATGGATGGAAGCTTTAAATGAAAAGCTAAAATCAATGAAAGATAATAATGTGTGGACAATAGTTGAAAACCCTAAAAATGTGAAACCATTAACATCAAAATGGGTATTTCGAATCAAGAAAAATTAAAATGGAGATTTCTCAAGATATAAAGCAAGGTTGGTAGCAAAAGGTTTTTTACAGAAATATGGAGTAGACTATGAAGAAACTTTTGCACCTGTTGCTAAGCTAACAAAAATTAGAACTATATTAGCTGTTGGAGTTCAAATGAAATTTTATTTTCATCATATGGATGTGAAAACCGCGTTTCTTCACGAAAGAAAATATTTACATGCAGGCACCAAAAGGAGTAAAGATAAAAGATAATTGTGTTTATAGATTGAATAAGTCACTTTATAGTTTGAAACAAAGTCCAAGGTGTTGGAATGAGAAAATTAATAATTACTTGCTTGAAATTGGTTTCACGAGATCAAATCATGACTACTGCCAGGATTGGGCAGTATTTGAAATAAATGTATTTGAAATACGTATTTAAAATACAAATACGTATTTTGTATTTGTATTTTAAATACATGACATAGAAGTATTTTGTATTTTAAATACATGACATGCAAGTATTTTGTATTGTATTTCAAATATAGAATTTACAAAATACATAAATTACAATTTTGTTGTTTTGCATTTTGATGAATATATAATGTGTCATTAGTCAAACCAATAACAAAAAAAATAGCATCGCTAAAAAAACATAACTATACCAACTGTTAGAGTTGCCATCACCAAAATTCAGTTGTCAAATCTGAAGCATCTTGTCACAAGGCATCTTATTTGCAGCTGGTACTATTACGACACAACAATTATAACAATACAAAACAAACATGGTTGTGTTTGCTTTGGGAGATTGTGTTGTCAACATAAGCAAAATAAACCAGCGATATATTTTTTATTAAGTAAATAATTTGTTCTGCTCATAAACAATAGGCATATGTTGTGAAATTGATGTTCATGCAAAACAAAGAAGTATTTTCAGTGACCTGTATTTTATTTAACAAGTCAACAGTTTTTTCTTCCATTTAATTTTATAATAAAGTTAAAAAAATAACCGAAAAATATTTTGTTTTATACTTTTTTTCCACGCGTATATTTATTTATTGTATCTTCAAAAAATTAATTAACAATAAGTTTTCAAATCTTAAATCTAGATATAATAATTAGGCCCAACCAGTGTCAAGCATAAACTTAGTGATAGTAATCAAGCATACATAAATATCGTATTAAGCACAAAAATATTTTCAAGCTGTTTCATCTGGAGTGTTGAGTATTAGAGCCATAGTGTCCCTCTTTTTTAAGCGGATGTGTCCAGTAAAATTCAAGATGTTACAAGCAAGTGGATTAGGATGAGACTCGAGTTTTGTTAAGTATTTGCCTGCGTATTTTTTAATTTCTTCAGTCAATAGTGGCATATTTAAATCACGATGTAAATTTGAATTTTTGATGTACCATGGAGTCGATGTTATTAGTCTTAAAATCTTGTTTTGCCTTCGTTGGATTCTCTCTATATTGGAAGCTGAAGCAGTGCCCCATAGCTGTATTCCGTAGCACCATATGGGTTTCAAAAGCGACTTGTATATTAAAAGTTTACAATCTAGACTGAGTGTTGAATTTATATCAATCAGCCAATGTATCTGAGTTAATTTAAGTTTCATTTGTGTTAGCTTTGAGTCAATATGGTGTTTCCATGTAAGCCGTCGGTCAAGGTGTATACCAAGGTATTTCACATGTGAATGTTAAGAAACAACTTGATTGTTGATTCGAATTGGGAAACAAGTATCTCTTCGCAGGGTAAATGTTAGCTGAACACACTTTTGTTCGTTAACTTTAATTCTCCATAAGTTTAACCATAGTTCCAGCCTCGTGAGGGTTTTCGTGCATACTAAGGCAGGCTGTATCATCGCCAAATGTAGATGTATGGATATTGCTGCTCAAAGGCATATCACAAGTATAAATCAAATACAAAACTGGCCCTAATATGCTCCCCTGTGGCACACCGGATGATATAGATTCGGGCACACTCATGAAGTCTCCTTCAACAACCGTGAACTTGCGGGTAGTAATATAACTTTCCAATAGCTTCAGAAAATTTATTGGTAGATATGATTTCAATTTTAAAATAAGGCCTTCATGCCATACTTTATCAAGTGCCTGAGAAACATCAATGAAGAGGGCAGAACAATATTACTTTTCTTTAAATGTTCTTCATATAAATTGAACCAATCTATGCGTTGGTTCAATCGTGCTATGCTGACTCCTAAAACCAAACTGATGGTCTGCTATGCACCCACTACCAATTATAATTGGGGACAATTTTATCATAAGCAGTTTTTCGAAAAGTTTAGACATTGTTGATAGTAGACTTATTGGCCTGTACGATTCAGCCTTGGTAAGGTCTTTGCCCGGCTTTGGAATCATTTTGACCTTGGTAAGCTTCCAGAGGTGTGGATAATACTCTAGTCTTTATATGGCATTAAAAATAAATAGGATTCTAATTCAGCATCTTGTTACTAATTCCATCAATACCTGGAGCTTTCTTCGGGTTGAGTTCAGTAATTAGTTTCTGTAAGTCACGCATCTTAAACTTTAAGGGTCGAGGGGGTAGAGCAAGTACACTCGGTAAATCAACAGCTGCAGTACATCTGTTTGGGGCAAATACGGATTTTAAATGCTTTGTAAACAAGTTACCTTTTTCAGTATCATTTCTTGCCCAACCTTCGGTAGAAGTGCGCAGAGGTGGATTAAACTCAACGGGTGTTTTAAGCTTTTTCGCATCGCGCCACAAAGAGTAATTAGATGCTGGTGTGACATCGAGGTTTTCCATATAATTTTTAAGTGATACAGTTTTTTCATATGCAAGCAACTCTTGGAGTCTTTTAGTGCACTCTTTAAACCTGATTTTATGTTGTGGTGATCTGTGTTGTTGCCATTCCCTTCTAGCTCTTCTTTTTTCACATACGAGACGTTCAATATCCGTAGAATAAATTCTGTTAAACCCAGTCTGCGGGTGGGAGGTAGTGTTCATGCAGCCTGCTTATCATCATCGCATGTTCTTAGCGTTATGTTTCCGTTCCATGACTACTAAGATATTTTTTGAATCTCAGCCAATTAACACGATTGATCATCTTCACATATGGGTGAGGTAAATCACTTCTAAGTGAGTTACAGATTGTAACGATAGTCGGAGAGTGATCGGAGGAGAGATCTAGGGAAGCTTCGACATGAACTAAATCCCTAGAAATATTTTTCATGACTCCAAAATCTATAACATCCGGAAGTAAGTAAGTTAGTAAGTGGGCTCTCTACTCGAAATGAAGTTCAAGCCCATTTTTGAAATTGTGTTGAACAACCCTCTTCCGCTAGGTGTAATAAGGCGTGAACCCCAGAACGTATGTTTTGCATTGTAGTCTTCAGCTACTACGAAACAAAGCCGAAGAGATTTGTAGAAATCCTTGTATTCATCCTCAGTGATTGAGAGGGCAGTAAATTGATGATATAACGAAATTTGTACAAAAATGTTCAAAACAAATATTAGTTGCTTGTAAATGTTCTGCACAGATGTTATCAAGAATATAGTGCTTGAGTCTTCACTTTATTAAAATTTCTGATCCACCGCATGCTCTTCCTCACGGGTCGTTAGTATCATATAAGGTGTAGCCATACATATTAAATATGCTTCTCGATGTCAAATGAGTCTCAGAAACTAGCATAACATCAATATTTTTTTCCGAAAGGAAGTGCTCGAGCTCATTTTTGTGTTGGCGAATGCCGTTTGCGTTCTTGAAACATATTTTTAACGTGTTCATGGCTTGTTAATTAATGCTTGAAGCAAAGTATTCTGCATTCGCAACATTTCTTGCATCATATTAGTCATATTTGTAGTAAAGCTGTTTATAGTTTGCACCAGATTATCAATAGTGGCTTCAAGGCGACTGAAATTAAAGCTTGTGTTAGCATTTGTTGAATTACTTGGTGGGGACATTTCCTGCGTAGAAAAATAATTTTTCTTAACAGCATCGGCATATGATACACGTGATGTACTTGGTTGGCTCATTGGAGGAGAAAGCGTTTGCTGATTGAGCTGGAGCTAATTTAGGTTTTTGTCCCATAGTCTGTTTAAAGAAAGAATATACAGGACATCCTCTGTAGTTAGCAGTGTGATTACCTCCACAATTACTGTATTTTTTTTCAGCTTGATTTTTTGGCTTCGTATAGCTAGCAGAACCGTGCAATTCACCGCAGATAACACAAACTGTAGGTAATTTGCAGTAAGTTTTTGTATGGCCATATTCTTGGCAATTGTGGCATTGTACTGGACCTGAACGCTTACGTGGCTCTTCAACTGTGATTTTTCGGTGCAAGAGAAACTTTACGCTATAAATTGGATGGGTTTAATTTTTTTTCAATTGTATGTCATTCGGCTCCAGTTCGACCCACAATAGGGGTTTCTCTGTTAATTATATTAGTAACATTTTTTACCTTAAATCCTTTGTCAACATATGAATCTATGCCCTCTAATATTATTTGTAGGCCTTTAGCACTTTTAAGTTGGTAAGTGTAAAAATTTGTTTTGTTTTTTTAAATTCACTAAAAAATTTTCGGAAATATTTTTCATAATATATTTGGATCTTAGTTTCATCAATATTACGTCTTTTAATTGGAATGATGTGAAAAGTATTTTCACCAATGGCCGAAAATAGTTTTTTTAGCAGCGCGTTAGAGTTTTTTTCTCTCAGATAGATAGGTGGTGGCTTAAAAGACTTTTGCGATAATGCAGCGGGCTTGTCGTTATTGTCTTGCAATAGTGAAAACCGATTTTGACGATTAGTAGATAGATGATGCGCTGTTATACCTAGACATCTTTGGAGCAGATGAAATTTGTGAAGAATTTGGGCTTCGCCCACGCTTTACCACAGTTATATACCTGTCCATTCCGACTTGGACCTTGGGCTTAGTGCTACTGTTATCTGTAGTGATAACTTTGTTAAGTGATGTATACGAGCCCGAAGGGGATGATATCGCTGACTTATATGAAGAAGTACTAGGCAATTGTAATGTTAACGAATCACTAATTGGCATTGAACAAAGCGAAGTTGATCGCTGACGAAAAAGTGGCTTTGCCGTTAGAAAAAGACTATCATCAGATTTTTTATTTTTATTGTTAACATTAAGAGCTTCAGAACTCACAGTAAAATATGCATTTCTGCCGTTTGAACTCACTTCACAATTTTTTGTTTTTGAGGTACTCATGTAGAGTATTCCTTAAGGGCACTTTATTTGCGGTTTTTGTTTTTTTGTTTCTTGCTATGTAAAAAAAATATCAGCAATATTTGCTTTGCTTATTTATCAAAGTTAAAATGTATTACTGTTATTATGTATTACGAATATTTTTTTTATGATTTTTTGTTTGTTTAATATGTATATGAAAAAAAAACTCCGCTAAGACGTGTGTTCACTATGAAGGTTCAGCGAGAACGATAACGATTAGTGAGAGGATTTTTTCTAAGTCAAGTTTTATTAAAACTAAAGAAAAAATATTTTAAAACCTAAACATTTGAACTAAATACTATTATTTTAGAAGGTCTCTTTAATCTATTAAACAATTTAAAAAACTCACTTATGTAGTTGTTTTTTTGTTAATACATATATGTATGTATATAAACTTTTCCTGGTCTGATTTAGTTCAAAAATTTTTATTTTTGTTATGTTATCCTTTTTCTTTAATAAAATCTAATAAATAAAATAATGAATAATTTTTGTATTTTTATTTATTGGAATTAATAATTAATAAAACCTCGATTAATTAATCGAGTTAATAACCGATTGAAACAAAATCCAGATTAATGTAATACCCTATTAAATACATATACATATATGTACATGATGTGGAAGTATTTTGTATTTTAAATACGTACAAAAAATTAAAGTATTTTGTACTTTAAATATATATGTACATGACGTGGAATTATTTTGTATTTTAAATACATAGCCTGAAAATATTTTGTATTTTGTATTTTAAATACATGACCAGCAAGTATTTTGTACTTTGTATTTTAAATACCGCAAACCATGTATTTTGCCCAAGTCTGACTACTGCTTATATGTACGAAATACAGATTACAGTACAATATACATACTTAATTCTTTATGTCGATGATTTACTTATTTCAGGCACAGATGTTGACGATATAAATACTTTGAAACTCGAATTGTCAAAAAGATTTGAAATGACAGATTGTGGAGAGCTAAAGTTCTTCTTAGGAATAAAAATTCAATATAATCGTGACAACGGCATAATGGAACTATCTCAGGAATCAAATATCGAGAATATTTTACGAAAATTTGATATGGAGCAATGTAAACCTGCTAGAACGCCAACGGAAAAATTGTCTGAGTTACGAAAGTCTGAAATCACTAATAAACCATATCGTGAGTTATTGGGAAGCTTAATGCTTCCATATTGGATATATGGGTCGTTATCAATAAGCCCCTACTGAAACTAACTGGAAAATGCTTAAAAGAATACTCCGATACGTTAGTGGAACAAAACATATGAAATTACAAATAATAAGAAATAGTAATACCAAACCTTTAATAGGGTATGCAGATGCAACTTGGGGATCTGATCATGTGGATAGAAAATCATTAAGTGGATACATATTTCAAATTTATGGAAATACTACTTCTTGGTCAAGTAAAAAACAAGCAACAGTAGCTACGTCGTCTTCTGAAGCAGAGTACATATGTATCTCTTAGTGCTGCTACATCTGAAGCTATATGGCTCAAAGGGGTTTTGGATGATTTGAGGATTTTAAATAGTAATTATTCAGTTCCAATATACATATGAAGATAACCAAGGATGCATTTTTATGTCAAAAAATACCGAATGCAAGAGATCCAAGCTTATCGATATTAAATACCATTTCATTCAAGGTAATATACATGTAGAATATATTACAACAAATTATCAACTTGCAGATATTTGCACAAAAGTATTAGGAATTGTAAATTATAAAATTTTTAGAAATAAATTGCAATTATCAGAGTGAGAGAGGGTATTGTAATAATTTGTTTGTTAGCACTCTTCAATTGTAAATCAGTTTTTCTTAGAAATTATATATGTAATTGTTTTTTATTTCAAAATTGTTTAAAAAAATTTTTCATTCTGAATTGTAAATTTGATATTGTTAAAACCAAATTTAAATAAAATTATTAAATATATAATTACAAAAAGAATTAAATGTAAAATTCTTTACCGAATACTATTTTATAATTTTAAAGAACGAATCCAAAAGAATAGTTCAAATATTCCTCGAAAATATGAAACATTTACTTAGATTTTGTGCTAAATGCAAAGTAATAATAAACTCTATAATTCGCAGAAAAAATACTTAAAACTGGTAAATATATTTCTAAAATTAAGAATATCTTTTTTCATCTTTTACGTTAGTCAAATTTCATGAACTAATCAGGAGTAAGTTATTTCCTAAAATTTATTTTTTGATTTAAAACGAAATTAACTAGTTCTTAGGATACAATTTTCTTAAGCTTAAAACCATTTACTTATTTTTGGTAAATATTTCCTTTAAGTTAGTAAACATTTCCTTAAAAGTAATAAAGTTTTTGTGTATTTTTATGAACTATTTTTAAGGATATGAACTATTTATTTTTTACTCATATTAAGTAATTTTGACTAAATATTTGTAAAAATTTATTAGGAATCAGAAAAATTTACTTCAGCTTAATTTTTTTTATTAAATTCAGAAAAAAAATTCTTAATAATAGTACATGTCTTTTTTTAGTGTAGAGAAAATGTACCGGCAAATCTTAGTTCACCCTAAACATGACACGTTTCAAAGGATTCTTTTCCGAAGCAATCCTGAGGAAGAAATTAAAGACTACGAACTGAAAAGGTCACATTTGGAGTTAATTGTGCACCATACTTAGCTATTAGGACCAGTGTTGCCAGAAGTAGGGGAAAATCCTTACATGTAGGTATTTTTGATACTAAAATAGAAGCGTAGGAAAAATCGGACAGATTTTTTATATTTTCCAAAATGTAGGGATTTTTTCGTCATGTCGCATTATTTATGAAATAAATGCAAACATAACGTTTTTTTTAGTAATATTTTCTTTTTCAAAACGAATAAAAAATTTTCTTTTCGTTAAAACCACTTAAAAATATATTTTCAGAATTGTTTGTGATTTAAAAAGTTGGCGACACTAATATGTATGTATGTGTATATGTATGTATATGCCAAAGCTTTAATAAATATATACATAAGTATTTTTTTAACTAATGGTTTTCTTCTATTTTAATGACAAAAATGCGTAGGGATTTTTGTAGGGGAAATTTTTTCATCGTGTAGGGTAAAATCGGATTATTTTAGCATGTGTAGGTATTTTTTCGAGAAATCTACTGGCAACACTGATTAGGACCTTACTCCTATTAGCAAAAGATTGTAAATGGCATAAGAAAACGAGTCGAAATCATTGAAGTTCTTCGTTCAGCTGGCTTTATTCTTCGAAAATGGACCGCTAATAATATACGTCTTTTAGAGAGGAAGCATTTGCTTGATGCAGATTTTCTAAAATTTAAAAATTTAAAACCTTAGGCCTGCGCTGGAATGGCCATTCTGATAGCTTCTATTTTAAACTCATAACACAACCTAATGAAAACGTGGTCGCAAAAAGAGCTGTACTGACAGAAATGGCAAAAGTCTTAGATCCTGCCGGTTGGCTTTCCCCGAAAATTGTTGTTGCGAAAATAATTATGCAACAAATATGGAAAGACCGAATGGGATGAGTGTGTGAACCCTTCTACCTTGGTTCAGTGGCGCTCTTTTCTCGACAATTACCTGAATGTCGAAAAAATCTTCATACCTAGATGGGTTAACTTTCGCCCGGAGAATGACATGGAGATTCACGGATTTTGTGATGTTTCGGAGAAAGCATATGCGGCAACAATGTATATTCGCTATGTCTCTTCCCCGTCCGAGATAACAACGCGTTTGTTAGCATCTAAAACAAAAGTAGCTCCAGTGAAATTTAAGACCTTACTCCGTTTATAATTCTGTAGAGCGTACCGCTCCAAAATACCTGGCAAAAACGGTAAGTTCGTTAAAAGACCAATTAAATCTTCCCGAGCATACGATTTTTCTCTGGACTGACTCAACTATAGTTTGTAACGTGGTTTAGTTTTTCAGCTGGGGTATGATTTAGTCTGTCCAGATTTGACCTCAAAGGTCCACTTCCTTTGGTGTTGAAGAAAATATACAAAGCTTTATTGAAACGAAACTTATACTACTAGGATATCTTAAAACTACAGGGTATATTGTCAGTGAATTACAGGCGGTGACAGCTATAATTAATAACAACTTATTAGGTGAGTATTCGGTGGGCTCTGAGGCCAGTTTAAGATGGGCGAGAGGAATTCGGTGGCTCAAGACAAATAAAACGAGAAAGTTCAAGATGAATGCGGTAGATCTTGAACGAATTTTCAAGATGAATTCGGTAGACCTTGAAGAAATAGCAAAAAGAAATTCAAGATGAATTCGGTGGATCTTGAATAAAAAAAGAAGTTCAAGCAGCGATGCCAACTATTTATAACTCAAACACGCTATTCCCATTCGCAAAACGCGCTAGAACGCGCTATGTGACAGCATTGTCAATTATTTATAGGTAAAAGGCGATATTTTCCTACGTGCTAAATTAAATTTTAATAAAATTCGATGTACATACATATGTACATGTGTATTAGCAAATCCAATTGATTTTTTTAGTAGCTCTTTTCAAATTTTATAATATTGTTTCTTCGAAATTATATCCTAAATAATTAAAATCATTTAATACAATAATCGAAATAATCGAAATCCTTAGTTTTTAATTTTATTTTTTTTGTCAAACTTTTTAACAACTTATATAAATTGTCGAATAGTTTTGCAATTCAAATGCTTTTTATACTTCAGCTAAAATAGATGCTTAATAAAATATCTGCCAGTTCATAGAAGCCATGTAAAAATTCTCGGCTGGCTATTTACATTGAAAACAAAAACAATTTTTGAGTGCTTTGTTTTTATTTTCAATATTCATTTTTATTTCATTTTTAATTCTAACCACAGTCAAGGGAATTTTATTTCCAATAGCTGAATTATTAACAAATTTAAAAAATTTTATAAGTTTTGAATACTAGAAAAATGTAAAATTTATGCAAAAAAGTAAAAAAAAATATTGAACTGAAATGATGATGACCAGGGAAACCAAAAATATGCAATTGCATGTTTTTCTTGTGTGACGTATTAATGCGAAGATAAGATATTTATCCGTTTCATAAATTTTTATGAATTTTGGCATCGATTTGTTAGTGCATATTTTACCTTTTAAAGCATGATTTTGCATATTTTTAACATATTTTCGAATTTATAGAGCAAAATTTACGATTTTGATAATTTATAGAATTTTTTCATTTTATCTGTTGGTAAAAAAAATTTCGCCATCTAAATCTCATTTCCGATATTCCATGTAGAGTATAAATTTTTCTTGTATATTACTCAGTTATTAAGGACGTTATTTTCAATAAAAATATGGTTTTTATATTTGTGAAGGATCATTTTCAATGTATAAAAGTTTATTTAGGTGCCACAGGCAAGGATTTTTATTTGAAAATCAAAAAATTTCCAAATATTTCCATTTTGTTGTTTATTGCAATAAAAATTATGAAGAAAACGCTTGTTTATCCAAAATATAGTTCTAAAGTTTTAATTCTGATATCGTGATCTCTTTTGAAGTTGAGGTTAAATTTTTAAGGGAGTATCAAAAAAATAATTGGTATCATTTGCTTTAGAAAAAATTTATATGGCAGTTTTGTTTTGTTTATTTTATTTTCGTCTAATTTTATATGCACATGTTGAGTGTTTGAATTAAAATATGTTTTCATTTACAAATTAACCAATTTATTTTATTTTTACGAGCATATTTTAGAGTTTTTAGTGCATATTTTTAAGTTTTTGTGTGCATATTTTTAAGTTTTTAGTGCATATCTTCAAGTTTTTAGTGCATATTGAATGCGCATAAAACACTTTTTTTAGAGCATGCTTGTGGTTTCCCTGATGATGGCTTTATTCAAAACGCGCTAATTTAAATTTAAAGCTTGGTAATCTGTTCACAAATTCGTGCGAAGTGCTGTCAAACTATATGTAAAAGTATTTGGTATGAAATATTTGCGAAATAAATTTGCAAAAGTAGTACTCTGTTCTTATTGCGAAAAACACGTAAAATCTATCATTCATGAGCAGTACCATGATACAATTATACAAGGTACTTGCACAAGCCCAGCATGTTAATGTATATAATGCAGAAAGTTGTCAAACTTTGTTTACAAGCTGCAAAAATGTTAGTGTATGTGTGTGAATAAAATGATTACAGTGTTGCCAATGACTTTGCACTTTGAAGAAAATTACACTACACATGCTTTGTGTAGATTAAAATTAAAACAAAATTAAATAAAAATAGAACCCAAAGTAGAATTACACACATATTATACATGAATCTCATTACATGGTCTACAGATGAGAGTAAAAATTACATACTGTGTATTACACACATATTGGCAACACTGAATGACTATAATCATGCATGAATGCCCCCTCAAACAAAAACAAAAGACATCTGCTTCTGACAATTATAGGTATATTTCTACCAACAAAATACGTGTGTTTCTTGGTGTTGCAATTTCGTTGTTGTCGTGCAAGTACCTTGTATAATTGTATCATGAGCAGTACTCTTTTCGCACGGAATTTTGACAATGTTGCATACTTTCAAGCAACAAAAGCGAAAATTTTATAAAAAAAACCGCAAGTTGGGCTACATTTAGTACATGTAAAATTTTTCACGCGAAATAATCAATGTTGCTGAAAATTTTTCACAACTTCGAAAAAAGTACCAGCCTTATCACTAAAAAAAGTGCGTTTGGCATAGTTAAAATGCGCTAAATTTAGCGCGAAATGCGTTATATTGGCATCGCTGAGTTCAAGATGAATGCGGTAGATCTTGAACGAATTTTCAAGATAAATTCGGTAGATCTTGAAAAAATAGCAAAAAGAAATTCAAGATATTTTCGGTGGATCTTGAATAGTGTTGTAAAAGTATTGAGTACTGAGTACTCAATACAGTGTTTTTCCCGGTACTCAATACACAAAAGTAACTACTCATTACTTTCAGGGTTGCATTTTCTAGTATTCAAACGAGAGTCATGCTTTAAAATACATCAAATTTATACAAGTCTGATAAATCTTTGGACCTCCTGGAATTTGTGTAACAAATACAAATTCAGAAAGCAAGAGTTCTGTTTGGAATTATTTTGATACGAAAACGCCCACTGAAAATGTGTGGAAAAAGTGACCCTTTAGAGATGAGACCAGCAAGTCCAGTTCTTACAGATATGAAAAATCTCTTAAATTAAATTAAAATTAGCGTACAAAAGCTAATTTCAAACTAATTTGTTTTTATATGTTATAAATTAATGTAAATAAATTTAATTTTTGTTTTTTACATATTGCATTACATAATAAGCATCGCAGGCTAATTTGTTTTAATAAATAATAAGTTTTAACCTCTCATCTATGTATGTATATACGTATGTATGTGTGTTTTTAATTTTAAATTCAAAAAGCGGTTGAAGTATTGAGTTAGTATCGAGTAACCAATCAAGTAGTATTGAGTATTCAAAAGTAACAGCTTTTTACAACACTAATAGTGTTGTAAAAGTATTGAGTATTTGAGTACTTAATACCGAGTGTTTTTCCCGGCACTCAATGGATGCATAGAAAAACATGCTGCCAGATACATTTTACGCCTTTTTCGCAATAAGAACGGAATACTACTTTTGCAAGCTTATTTCGGAAATATTTCATACCAAATACTTTTATATGCACAGCATTTCGCACGAAATTGTGAATAGAGTACCACGCTTAACAAAGCATATAAAAGACATAGCTCTATTCGACCAGCTGTTCAGGCTGAGCGCAACATATTGACTATAAAAAGCGAAACAATTTTATGATGGAAAAAATGAAAACAATTACTCAATTGTTATGTCGAAAAAAGTGGACATCAAAATAGGCGTAGTCAATTAAACTTGTACATGCATATTTTCCGAACTTAAGACTTTATTCGTACGAAGTTTGTGGGGGAAAAAAATTTTAAAATCCCATAGAAAAATACAGTTTAATTTTTTTCCGAATTTTTCAAGCAACTTTTCCAATGTTTCTTTCCATAAAAACCTTTTTCAGACTATTACACATATTTAAAAAAATAACGAAATCGGTAAAGTTATGCAGTTTAGAAACGGACAGAATTTAATTTTTATTTATATATGTAGATTTATTAAATATTTATTTTGGGTTTTTTTTTAAGATTTATGTAATATTTAGGAGCAATAATGCATATGACTTAGACACCTCCACTTCCACTTCTGTGACATACCTCCATAACGTTTACGTAATTCAGTTTCATTTATCATTTTTAAGTTTTACATTTTCCAAGCAAGATGATTTTACATTAAAGAAAATTTTTCGACACGATCCAGTAGTGGGGAATCTGAATGATATTCGATGTTCCTGACGGTAAAATCTCCAACACTATTTGTCAGACATTTTAAGGTCGATATGGCAAAGGAACGAAACGGATAATTGTAGTATGTTAAATATTGACCATTAACGGCAATGATAAATGCTCTGTCGCCAACACCGAAAGCAATTTTAAATAATTTACCACGCTGGAAGGGGAATTCTCCATCTGTTTCTTCATCGTCCGAACTGAAGCTTAAAAAGGATATAAAAGTATTAATTTTAAAGCAAAAAACGTATTAGTCCTAAAATTCACCTGTCGTCCTCCCTTTGGTAACTGCGTATAGTTGCGGTCTTTTCAAAATTTACTAAAAATTTCAATACAATTCGGCCGCTGTCATTGCATTGGAAACATATAGAAAATTCAGTATTTGGTGGTCCTTTCGCAATACATTCCATGGCAACAACAGTCCCTTTATAAAAAATAAAGATATTTAAATTTTGATACTTTAAATAAATAATGCAAATAATTTTGATTCCTTAAATAAATAACGCAACGTATGACTTAAGGCCTCATTATTCTTTACTTTCTGTTGCTATTCTGTGCTGCGCCGGTCTGTTACTAAATTTTAGGGGCCGACCATATATTACGTAACGCTCTAGGGGGGAGGGGGCATTCGAGTTTTGTTACGATTTGTTATGGTAGGGGGAAGGGGGTTTGAAAATGTTACGTAACAGAAAAAATTACTAATTTCGTAAAAAACTAAGTATGTTTTTCTCATTTATTTATTTAATTGATCAACGTGTTACCTACATATATTATGTACATATGTATACATACATACATGTGATGAATGTCAATTTTTGATATTCGCGAATTCGAATTGGAATATTTAAAGCGATATCTGCGAATTCGAATATTTAAAATAATATTCGCGAATACGAATATCTATTGTATGTGAAATTTATAGACATTTAATTGGGGGTCCATTTTATTCTGCAAAATTGCATAAAAAAAATTTTATAGAAAAGAACTTCATACTCCTGTCCGCGTACTTTAAAGTTTATGAGAACTATCCAAAAATTAAATGGTTGTTAAATAACATTTGAAAATGTTAAAAAAAATTTATAATAAATTAAATAAATTGTAGTCAAACTGATTACATGGTTCTCAATTCCTCATCTTTATCCATTTACATTTTTAAATATTCTTAATATATATATGTATTTACATACAAACTTTTTTCCATATCAAATTGCAACATATATTAACATTAAATCCACCAAATACATGGAAGGAAATAGTATTTGCAGAAGTTTTGGAAAACATTTCTTGCAATTCTCATGGGCAAAATAAGTGTCCTTTCAAAAAATATATTCTTCTGTACATGACAATATCAAATTATTAACTTTTGAAATTTTTGTTGGTCAACTTGAGGCTACAATGCTTAAGAGAAATGTGTTTATGGAAACTTGCATACAGAGACGTATTTTCATAAGGATATTATTTTAATTTTTTTTAAAACCGAACAAGAAAAAATATTTATAAAACAACAGTGAAATGCGTCTAGGAACTAGATTGTGTGCCCCTCTAATTTTAAGTTATTTTTAAGGAATGTTTTTTAAATTGGCAAATATTATCTATTGAAAAACGAGTGAACATTCAAACGAGTGAACTAGTGCGTTAACAAATTTTAAACTTAAATTGTAAAAATTCCAAAAAAAACACTAATTATTAACTTGACAGCACCCGGTCAAAAAATACTTGTGTGGCAACACTCTATTCTTGAATAGTTGTTGTTGTTATTTACATTTATTTTCTTTACATACTCTTACAACTACAATTTGAAGTTGAAAAAAATTCAGCCAATGTAGTAATGATAAAGTAAGAAAATAAAAAACATGTTAATTATTGAGTTCTTGTTTCAACTTTGTTATTTGTTGAGCTTCTCATTTGCTTAAATGAAAGTTTAACATATTAACTCTAGTTGTTCTAAGAAATTTTTGGGTAAAGGTTCCCTGATGATCTGCATTAGCATACATAAGTGAAATGCGCATAGGATCCAGCTAAACTCCTCAATAATCAATTTCAATGTATTTTTAATAAAAAATATTTTACTTAAGTAAAATAATAATTTGGGATTACTAGTGCGCTAACAAATTTTAAACTTAGATTGTAAAAATTCCCATAAAAAACACTAATGAAGTTTAATAATGTTTAATATTTTCTAAACTATTATCTATTTCGGCAATATTATCATCATCTTTAATGAAATATATCAGTGTTTTACACTGAAAAGTAAATACCTACACCAAGTTTTTATTAAAGTAATTTTAAGAAATACACAAATGTTGTGCTTTTTCTTATGGCGATTTATTTACTGAAAAAAATATGTTACACTATATGTATGTAACATTTTTAAATGTTACCTAGAATCACTCAAAGTTCTACATGTTTTATTGGCGCATATTCAGAAATTATTACTAAGTGTGAACTTTTTTAAGTACTTAGTTAAGTTATTCATAGTTGATTACTTTCAGCAGTAAAAGTTTGCACTTAATTATGGGTAAAGCTAACAAAATGCCAACTAACTAATACATTCAAAAAACAGCTGATTGATTTCATTTATAATTTATTTTAAAAGTAAAATCAATTTGTGGCTCTATAAATTGCACAAAACAACAAATACTCTTTATATCCTAACAATTTCCTATATAATAAGCTTACCTTATTATCTTTTTTCTTGCATTCATTTCTCTTGCGTCCAAAAAAACATCCATAGAAAGCAATCATAATAATTATAGATGTGTTTTTAGTCAACAAAATTCTATTGAATAACTTTATTTTTACGGGGAAAACAGCATTACGTAATATGTGGATAGTCCCTTAATATTTAGTGTTTTTATGTTATTATTATTAACAAACAAAGAAAAAGTGATGAGTTCTGCATCATCCATTGTTATGTTTCAATAAAATTTCGTGTTTTTCATTTCATTTTTAAATTCTAAAAGCACTATCACAATTTTTTGATTTTCACAAGTTGAACAGAAACAGAACAGAACAGAAAAACTAACGTCTTTTATAAGATTTCTAGAAACAATAAAGAGTCAGCAGATTCGTAACAAAACAGAAAGTGAAAACTGATTCGTTATTCTATATGACACAGCCTTAACAATCGATTGATTCAGAGGACACAAAAAAAATTTTGTATCGGCAATGTGGAGGCTTGCGTCTGAGCCTACCATTGCATATTTTTTTGTAAAACAGTTTTACCGTCATATCCCCGCTTAAGGCTACTTCTACCAAAAGCTTCTAAAATATGTAATTGGAAAATAGTTGAGGCAGAACTAGTTTTAACTTTCTGTTGACTCTTTTTTGTTTATAGAAATCTTATACAAGGCATTAGTTTTTTTGTTTCGGATCAACCTGTGAAAAAAAAAATTGTTAAGTAATTGTAAGTGACAGCATAAATTAAATAAAAACATTTTGAAATAAATTGTACATGTGCGTTTTAAATTTAAAAAAATTTAATTTTTAAAAGAATAACATAAAATTGTACAATGGACGATGCAAGACAATATAGGGGATTGGCGGTTCTGCGTACATTAAAATTGTGAAATTTGGGTAATTAAAATTTAAAATTTGAGAATTTCAGTGAAACATTTTTTGAAATTTTACAATTTGAAATTGTGTTTTCGGTGCGCTTTGATGTTTTTTGTTTAGATTAGGAGTTTTTTGTTTACATTAGTTGCGTGTGAACGGGTGATTTTTTTATATGTATATGCAGACGGGAAAATTATGAAATTGATTTTTATCAAATGCCGACGGGAAAGTTGTGAGTGTTGCCAGAATGTGGAAATTTGTGAATGTCCGTGACTTAGTGTGGGTGGGGGTGTTATCGTAATACCATGAAGGAAATTAGATTTGATGACTACTACGCGAGTCTCATATGAAGCGTGGGAATTTGTGTATATATGTATGTATATATGTATGTATGTATATATGTATGTACATATGTATGTATGTATGTAAGTATGATTTTCTCAAGCTAATAAATTATTTATCATGCCGACATTTTATGGTATATAATGTTATCATATATGTGAACGCCCCTAATGCTTGGCGGGTCGAGTTTGTCCCTGATAAGTTTATATTTTGTTTATTTGTTTAAGAAATATTTATTTCATAACATTGTGAAATTCTTGAATGTGTACGTATGTATCTATGTACATACATAATATGTTGTGTGACCGTGGGAATTTGTGCGTGGAATATTTTGCGGCTCTGTTGAATACAAACGTAATATTTGTATACATTTATATTTTGCAACGCAGACGATTTTCAACTAAGTGCAGTCATCAGCAGAGAAACAAAAAGAAAAAATTTGCAAGTAAGCAGAGATACTGTTACTAATTTTCGTACAACTTTTATAATCAACACATCAGTACTTTATTGTATTTACCAGCATCATTAGCAATCCTTAATACTTCCGCTTTTATAAGTTTGAAGCAAATTATATAAATTTATTTCTGTTCTTAAATTAAAATAGTGATTCATTAAACTAATCAAAAATTATATCAATGCAATTTATGTAACAAGGCATACAAATACCAAAAGTCCTTTTTGGATCACATCCAAAATCATAGTGTGCAGAATCAAGTGGTCGTAAGCCGGGACACAAATCAAGAGCAAACGCAGACATCTCTTCAAAATCAGCAGCAATTTTCATCATCATCAGCAACAACCTTCCCTACAGTATCCCCAATATCAACTACCAATGCGTTATCAGCAATACGTTATGCCTCACTGTTACCCTACACCAATGTCATGGAATAATCAGTTTTTGGGATCAGGAGTACCAATACAATATCAGAATATGAGTATCCAAGCTACACATATAATCCCGTTACAGGAAATAATCAATTGCAGCAGTATTATAATTTGATGCATTGGCAACAGCAGCAACAACGATAACAACAGCAACAACCTTAACAACAAGGAGTAGATATCCTCGGAGGGACTTTATTGAATGATGCTATGGATATAAGTTTATCGGATGGTGATGAAGAAGTAGAAGAGTTTGTTGAAGAAAATAAAAATGTTTTCATAGAGATGCTTGAAAGTAATTTACTAAGCAACACTATAATAAAATTTAATATAAGTATTGTTTCAGAATATGTAAAAATTGTGGGAGAGGAATTGGAGTTCAATATTATTCATCATAGAGCTAAAATGGGATTGCTGACGAAGGCAGATAATGTAGAAAAACTATTTTCTGACCAAATATCAGAAATTCAAAATAAAATATCTGAATTCCAAGAGAGGAACTCTGGTTGGACTTTGATACATATAGTTCGAGCGGAAATAAGCATTAATAAATCGTCTCTCGTCAGAGTATCAAATTGAATATCTACTCCCGAAAAACTTTATAAAAGAAGAGCTTGCATCAATATACAAACCAATGATGAATACTGCTTCAAGTGGTGTCTAATTGGTGCAATGGGTACTACGAAATATAGTAATCAAAAAATTTCTAGTTCTATAACATCCAAAACATCCAAACTGCTAGATGATTTATACGCGTAATGGAGTAGCGCTAAATTTTAAAAATTTAAGCTTCCCATTAGCAATAGACAAAATTAAATAGTTCGAGGTGAATAATCCGGCAATAAGTGTAAATGTGTTTGGGTACGATGAGGCAGCTGATGAGATCATTGGTCCTTATTATGTGACCAAGGACGAGAAAATGAACCACGTCAACTTACTACTTTTGGTGAATGCAGAAGGTCAGTACTACGTTTTGATAAAGAATATATAGAGGTAAGTTAAAAAATTATACAACTCTTTATATATATTGTTATATATTTTTTATGAAATATATACGTTTCATTTATAAACTTTTTTTTCTCTTTTTTATTTCTTATTATTAACAGACTTTTACGGAATCAAGTTACCAAGAATGAACACAAACTAATTTTCTGCAATAGCTGCCTGCAGTATACTTATACCGAGAATGGAATGAGTAGCCATAAAGCAGAATGTGGCAAAATAGTAACTACTATGCCAACAGGTGCGGATACTATTCTGCAGCTTAAGGGGCATCAAAGAAAAATGGATGTCCCCTTCGTGGTATATGCGGACTTTGAGTGTATCTTAGATGAAATAAATGATAGCGTAAGTAACAAAAATAGTTTAATTTAAAAGCACACTCCTTGTGCATTTAGTTATTACATTAAGTGTCTCCATGACAAAAAGTTAGATAAGTTAAGAGTATATACAGTGAAAGATGTTTCACAAAAATTTTTATCATTTGTAATTCAAGATTGTGAGGATATATATAATAATCATTTAGTAAATAATAGACAAATGGATACTTTATCCCCTTCTGAAATTTTGTAATTTTTATAGTGAGGTGAATTGTCATATATGTCAAAACTTTCTAGGTAAAGATCGCGTTAGATTTAAATTAGCAAATACCCAAGTTTATACCAGTTTACTTTCACAACTACTAAAATTATGACTCACATCTTTTTATTAAAGAATTATACAAAATTTCAATGCAACTGAAAGTACTCCCTCTCAATAAGGGGCTTTATATATCACTCTCCCAATTTACAGAAATGAGCGATGGTCGTAATCTTGAAATAAGATTTCTTGATACAATACGCTTTATGGCTGAGAGTTTGGAATCATTGGCTCGCAATTTATCAGATAATGGTTTCAGCACTATAAGATCCTTATTTCAGTCAGAAAAAGAGTTTCACCTCAAAAAAGGAATATTTCCGTATGAGTATCTAAATTCATTCCAAAAACTAGATGAGTGTCAGCTTCCTTCACGCAGTGATTTCGATTTCTTTAATAAGCTGAACAATAAAGAGTGTTCTTTAGAGGAATATGCACATGCGAAAGAGGTATGGAATACTCTTGGTTGCAAAACAATGAAAGATTACATGGAACTTACTAACAGATATTTTCGAGAACTTTAGAAAAGTTTATAAAGATATTTATAAGCAGGATCCATGTCAATATTATACAGCTCCTGGACTTTCCTGGGATGCAATGTTAAAATATACATTAATTAGAATTTTTGACGGACATAGACATGTACAATTTTATAAAGAAAGGTATACGTGGGGGAATCATACAGTGCAGTCAAAGATATTCAAAAGCGAATAATAAGTATTTGGAAGATTTTGATAAAGAAAAGCCCTCCGAATTTCTATTT
The DNA here is from genome assembly GCA_936439885.1 of Nowickia ferox. NCBI lineage: Eukaryota > Metazoa > Arthropoda > Insecta > Diptera > Tachinidae > Nowickia > Nowickia ferox. The sequence continues at coordinate 61,987,002 of OW387026.1, forward strand.
AGACGCAAATAACCTTTACGGTTGAACGATGTCGGAATATCTTCCTTATGTTGGGTTCAGATGGTTATTGCATGTCGAGCTGAGTCTGGACCCAAAGAGCATAGCTGACAATGGTTATGTATATGAGTTCACTTTGGATTATCATTCTCACTTACATGACTTGCATAATGACCTTCCTTTTTACGCTGAATACAAAAAAACTATGCAAGCGAAGTATAACAAGTTGATAACCGATTTCTCAACAAAGCAATCATACGTGATACATTATAGAGTTCTGAAACAATGCTTAGAATATGTCTTTAAAGAAATCACATCGTATTCCAGCATTTAAACAATCTCCATGGTTACAAGGCTATATTGACCTAAATACTAGACATGGATTCACTGCTAAAAATGCTTTTGAAAAAAAAAATTCTAACTACTCCATAATGCATAATGGTAAAATCATGGAAAATGTGGACAAGATGTTAAAATTGTCAAAAATTGGAACAGAACAAATGCGAATCATTTGGGGGCACAAGATTGGATATCCAAACCCAACTTTCATAGTTTATCTATATTTTCCGAAGATCTGGTAGATATCGAAATGAATAGAGTCAAGACATACTACAATAAACCAATTTACTTAGGATTTGCGTACTGGAGCTTTCCAAATGGAAAATGTATACTTTCCATTACGGGTACATACACTGACTCTTTTATCTATACAATAAAAACGGATGACATTCTTTTGCTGACATAAAGAATGACATAGAACAACAATTTGATACATCAACTAGTTAATAAAAAAAGTTTTAGGTATGATGAAGGATGAAAATTGCGGTAAAATAATGACAGAATTTGTTGGGCTGCTTTCAAAGATGTACTCATTTAGTGTACAAAACCAAAATGACATTAAAAAATCGAAGGGCGTAAAGAGAGCAATATTAGATAAGTATAGTTTAGCTTTGTATAAAAATTGTCTATTTAATAAATCCAATGTATATGATAATATGTTAACGCTTAAATCTAAAGCTACGTACAGACAATTGTAAGATCTTAGAATATTGTCAGATCTGGCAATGTGCGGACAATGTACTAGCTTTTTTTTTTGTTTTTTTAATACGTATATTTATGTATTGTATCTTCAAAAATAAACTCGCAATAAGTATTCAAATCAAAAATCTAAATATAATTATTAGGCCCAAACAGTGTCGGACATAAACTAGTGATAATAGTTAATAGTACATAAGAGTCGTGCAAAGCAAAAAAATAAAACTATTTTCAAGCAGTTTCATCTGGAGTTTTAAGTATTAGAGCTCTTTTGTCCCTCTTTTTTAAGCGGATGTGTCCAGTGAAGTTCAAGATATTACGGGCAAGCGGATTAGGGTGTGACTCAAGTTTTGTTAAATAATCGCCTGCGTATTTTTTAATTTCTTCCGTCACTTGTGGCATATTTAAATCATGATGTAAATTTGAGTTTCTTATGTACCATGGAGCCGATGTTATTAACCGTAAAATTTTGTTTTGCCTTCGTTGGATTTTCTCTACGTTTGAAGCTAAAGCAGTGCCCCATAGCTGAATTCCGTAGCACCATATAGGTTTCAAAAGCGACTTGTATATCAAAAGTTTAGAATCTAGACTCAGGGTTGAATTTATATCAATTAGCCAATGTATCTGAGTTAATTTAAGTTTCATTTGTGTTAGCTTTGAGTCAATATGGTGTTTCCATGTAAGCCGTCGGTCAAGGTGTATACCAAGGTATTTCACATGTGAATGTTAAGAAACAACTTGATTGTTGATTCGAATTGGGAAACAAGTATCTCTTCGCAGGGTAAATGTTAGCTGAACACACTTTTGTTCGTTAACTTTAATTCTCCATAAGTTTAACCATAGTTCCAGCCTCGTGAGAGTTTTCATGCATACTAAGGCATGCTGTATCATCGGCAAATGTAGATGTGTGGATGTTACTGCTCACAGGCATATCACAAGATAAATCAAATACAAAACTGGTCCTAGTATACTCCCCTGTAGCACACCGGATGAGATTGATTCGGGCACACTCATGAAGTCTGCTTCTACAACCGTGAACTTGCGGGTAGTAATATAACTTTCCAATAACTTCAGAAAATTTATTGGTAGATATGATTTAAATTTTAAAATAAGGCTTTGATGCCATACTTTATCAAGTGCCTGAGAAACATCAATAAAGAGGGCAGAAAAATATTTCTTTTCTTCAAATGTTCTTCTTATAAATTGAACGAATCTATGCGTTTGTTCAATGGTGCTATGCAGACTTCTAAATCACAATTGATGATCTGGTATGCACGCATTATCAGTTAGAATTGGGGACAATTTTATCATGAGTAGCTTTTCGAAGAGCTTTGACATTGTTGACAGTAAACTTATTTGCCTGTATGACTCAGCCTTGGTAAGATCTTTGCCTGGCTTTGAAATCCACGAGTACCATAAAAAAATTTAATGGAACAAAATTGATGATGTCGCTCTTGTAAATGGATTTTTCAATTTCTATGTACCTCTAAAAATACTTCTAGGATTCGCTGAAGACTACAACAAAGTTATATTAAATGGAAAACAGGAATTAATACTCTTGCGTAATAAGAACGATGAAGATCTTGTAGGCTCGAGTGTTTCTACTGAAAAAGCTAAACTTACAATTTCACTCATCTCATGGAGAATACCACATGTACAATTATCTGATCTTAGCAAATTCAATATGATTAAAATTATTAACAATAGTGCTTATATACCTATGGTATTTCGCAGTTGGGATTGTCATGTTAATCCACAATTAAACAAAGGAACTAGACATATTTGGAATTGTTGTGAGTCATTAAAGACAATAACAACAAAAACAACAACCGGAATCCGGCAAAATATAAAACAACAGTCAACCATCAATAACTGCAATTCAGCAAGAACCATTAAGTGCCGACGGTGCAAACCAATGGATATTGCCATAAAAATAATAAATAAATAATAATTGCTGACAGCGCAATAGCAGCAACAACAACAGCAACATCAACAACAACAGTAACAACTGCCGCAGTAGCAACAACATTTAGTATAAAAATTAGTATAAATAGCTGGTAATATTTAGTCTAAGGTAGAGTGTAAGATTATAACTGAATTAATAAACAGTCTGCGATATCTACAGATCCCTCCAGAATTAATACTATAATAAAAATCCACTAAACGGATCACAACAATTGGCGCAGCCGGTAATTGAGAAATTTTGCGCGGCTAAGAATCTACAGGTGTTAGAAAAATTAATCAAGGACAGAGTAAAGACTACCATCCTTTGGATTGTCTACGGCTTGACAGAAGAGCTCTCAACTGAAGATGCGTACCACGGAGTGGCGGCTGGTAAATATACTTTGAATTATTATTTTTTTTTTATGGACAACCCTCAGACAAGAACGGACGACCTAATTGAAAAACTGCATGAATATAACTATGCAGTAGATAGTCTGCAGGTACACGCGTGGACAGAATTACGGAGCCTGGAGATAGGAAAAGAAGTGATAGAGGAGCATAGGACAATAGTTAGACAACAAAAACTGACCAAGTTAGAGGAAGTAGGATACATAATACAATTAATAGGTGAACTAAAGAGGAACCAAATAACAGAGTTCAAGGGGAACGTAGCAGACTTAGAGGAGGCTAAAACACTTTTTGAGAATTAAAGTCGGAGATTAAGGGAACAAATAAAATATACGGACGAATTACTCGAACAGGCGGTAGAAGAAAACGAGGAACTAGTACAGAAATTGAAAGAAAAGGGATTGACAGAACAAAAATTAAAAAAGGAACTAAAAAGACTACAACAGATAGACACAGAAGACGACACGATACAGAGACTACAGACGGCATTAGAGATCCAGAACACCAACTCCGTCTGTGAGTGAGGAATTGTCGGCAGTAGGCGGCCAAATTCCAACTATAGTAGTAAGCCAGGAACACCAAGACAGAAGCCTCTCGAGTTCTCCGCAGAAGGAGGAAACCACCAGGGAACCAGAAATTACCTGGGAGGAAAGACAAGCACTAGAGTTGATAGACAAAGTGAAAACTCTATCAGCTAACGCAAGGAAAGCCGGAAGCAGAGGGTACACCGAAGAGACAACAGCCAGAAAGCTAGGGCAATTGGAGCAATATAGAGAGAAGTTTGAAAAGCTAGACAGATTGGCCACACACAACAACAAGGCGATTGAAGAATTTGGACGCTTGCTAGAAACAGCACAGAGTTGGTTAGGAAGGCGCTCACCATCACCCGTACAAGAAAACAACCTAAAACAAACAATCAGGATGCCAGCACTTTCAGAAATCACTAAAATAGTGAATAACACGGTCCCATCATTTTTTGATACCGATGGACCCGACTTGTCAGCCGAAGTGTACAGATACATCCAAGGATGTAAGATGGTGGAGAAAGAATTACTGACTGAGGCAAACAACGGCTTAACTCAGGATGTAATTCAATGCTTAAAATTAAGGCTACTGGGTGCTGCATATTCGAAGTTTTCCCAAATCAATTTCAGTTCGGTAGACGCACTCTGCAACGCTATAAAAAAGCACTACCTGAAGAGAAAGAGCTTGGACGAGATAAGAGAATTGATGGCGGGTTGCAGACAGTCCATCAGAGAACCGGCGAGCAAATTCGAGGTACAGTTGCTAAACGAAGCAGTAACAACAATTGAAAACCAGTGGCCAGAGGGACCAGGCCGTGAGGCGATGGTGGGAGATTTCAAGAGGATATCCGTAAAGAGCTTCATCAGGGGTCTTAGAGATCAGGCTCTAAAGGTACGGCTCATTGGACAGGAGGGAGAAGAGCTGAGCTCCCTAGTAACACTGATGGAAGAGGCGGAAGAGCTGTTTGGCGAACCACAACATATGGTAAACACTCTGTCGTCAACAACACCCTGCAGTTTCTGCGGCAAACAAGGGCATGGAAGAACGAATTGCGCAGAAAGACTGAACACACCGTATTGCGTCAACTGCGGTAAATATGGACACGAAGTGGGGCCGAAGTGTAAAACCAAGACGAGCCACCGGGAGAGTTGCCAATACTGCCGGAATAGTGGACACACTATTGAAGACTGCAGGAAAAGGCTGAGTTCCCTGTACTGTGGAGCTTGTCAGGTAAGCGGCCACAGAGAAAACCAATTTTGTAAGCGGCTACAACAGAGCAATAATACCAGTCCGACTATCCGGCGTAACAACACGTACAGTTACGGCAACGAACCTCCCCATAGACGTTTTCACGCAGGAAAACACAATCCGGTAGAACAGAGTATGCCCATGCGAACAAACGCGGACAAACAGCCAGTTTGTTTTAAGTGCAACCAATTAGGCCACTTTGCCAGAAATTGTCCAAATTATTATGAGCCAAACAAGGCACAATCGGGACCCAATTACATGCCAAAACCCCCGGTAGCACGAACTTTGGGAAACACAAGCGGCAACAAGCCGTTGAACCCCTCTGCGCGAAATTACCTACCGAACCGTGAACCAACGCGGCCAGCCTATGCTCAAGTGGACGCAAGTCACTCACCACTACAAGAACACATAGGAGTGAGTAAAATATTTAGTCCACCGGGAAACGAATACAGGCCCAGTTACAGCCAATAACTGGAGAGCCAGCAGAAGACAGAGAAATAATTTGGCACAGAAGAAAAAACAACACCACAGACACCAGAACAAATAGGGCGATTGAAGACACAGAGTCGGTGGAAGAAGCACCGACGGTAATCACCCACAAGGCACAAGTACATCGAGAGGGAAAAGTTAATTTCCCTCGTGACCCCGACTTTGCATTTCATATGCAAAATGCATTAGTCAACTCAAATACAACACCGACCGAGGGCGAGATGTTGACAACACAAAAGGTGCTGATAAATGAAGGTTGTGTGGGCAGCTCGAACCAAAATCCCGAAAGTGCATCTCATGTGAAAGATGCACAACCAAAAAGGAATTGGAGGCTCACCTTGGGACACAAACCTCACCAGGTCAACATCGACCGAGCATTTCATAGGCAAAATGCGTCGGTCAAGTGTAACTCGGCAGTAGAAGATGGTGTTAAGAGAAGTTCACCAGGACAGGCATTGATACAGGAAGATTGTGTGGACAATTCCCACCAGGGGCCCGAAAGTGCATCTCATGTGAAAGATGCACAACCAAAAGGGGATTGGGGAGTAGTCTTAGGACACATACCGCATCTGGTCAATAGCAGCAAGGGTGATATGGGGTCACCAGATAACATAAATGCAGTGTACATCACCATCCTGTGCGAAGAAGCCCGAGCGGGAGAGCTGACATTACTAGTAGATACAGGGGCAGAGTCAAGTATACTGAGGGAAGAGGTCATGAGAGGTTACCCTAAGAAAAGGTTTGGCGAAATGAAGATTTTAACGGGCGCCTTTGGTGGAGGCGCTACAACTAGGTTTGCAATAACCTTAAACATAGACCGGAAGGAAGACATAAATTGGGACTTCCATGTGGTGTCAGGCTGTAATAAACTCCCGGGAGACGGCATTCTCGGGAGAGACAACATTTGGAACCAGAGTGTGTTAGACTCAATAAGAGGCACTTTGAGGTTATTTAAAGGGGACAACAAGTGTATTAAGACCTTTCGACTTCATGACGAAGTGGCGCATTACACGGCCTATATAGAGAAAACCGCCAGCCTTCAGCGAAGAGCAGTTACAATAGTGCCGATACAAATCAACTCAAAGGACAAAACTATAGTTATCCACAAGCAAGAATTGGCCCCAGGTGTCTACATGGGGAACACGGTTGTCAACGTAACACAGGGAAAGGCGGCCGTACCCATACTAAACTCGACGGAGCAAGATTTACCATTAGAGAAAGACTTCCAAGTACAATTTTCAAATTTTAATCACTACACGCAACACGAGGTAGCAGGAAAACAAGCATTGCCAAGGATAAACCAGAAAGACAGAATAGAACATTTGAAAAGTATCATAATGACGGAAGAAAATTGGAATATAGAAGAGACTGAGTCCATGAACAGGCTATGTGAGAACTTTCACGATGTGTTCATGCTGAACGGTGACAAACTACCGTTCACCCCATTAGTAAAGCATAAAATACCCGTAAAAAGAGAACAGCAGCCTATCAACCAAAGACAGTATCGTCTACCTCAAATCCACAAAGAAGAAATCAACCGACAAGTGTCAGAGCTACTGCAGGAAGGAATAATAAGCCCAAGTATATCTCCATGGAATTCACCAATATTATTAGTGCCCAAAAAATCGCAAGACGGTCAGAAGATATTCAGACTGGTCGTTGATTTTCGTAAGTTGAATGGGGCTACAATAAAACAGGTGTTCCCTATTCCTAGAATTGACGAAATTTTGGATCAATTAGGAAATAGCCGGTACTTTACCACATTGGATCTAGCGAGTGGATACCATCTAGTTCTAGTAAATGAAGAGGACAAAGAAAAAACAGCATTCAGTACAGACAAAGGCCATTTCGAGTTCAACAGAATGCCGTTTGGCTTAACGGGGGCACCGGCCACTTTCCAAATGGTCATGAACACTATCCTGACAGGCCTACAGGGCCTGGACTGCTTCGTATACCTAGATGATATAGTGGTATACGGACGAAATGTAGCGGACCACGAAAGAAAAATTACAAATGTCCTCACAAGACTCCGCGAGAGTGGTCTCAAGCTAAATACCAAGAAATGTCAATTTCTAAGACGAGAAATCGTCTATTTAGGCCACAAATGCTCAAGTGAGGGAGCGCTACCCGACCCCTCCAAGGTAGAATGTGTGAAGCAACTTAAACCCCCAAGAAATATCAAAGAGGTGCAGGCACTCCTAGGGTTGATCAACTACTACAGAAAATTTGTTGCAGGCATGGCGAAACTGGCCGCTCCAATAACGAAATTGCTAAAAAAGGATACTAAGTTCATGTGGACTTTAGAATGTCAAGAGGCCTTAGACAAGGTCAAAGGAAGCATTGCAAATCCTCCAATCCTGACTTATCCAGATTTTACTCAACCATTTAGAGTAACAACAGATGCAAGTAACGAAGCATTAGGAGCGGTCTTGTCGCAAATAAAGAACGGAAAGGATCATCCAATTGCATTTGCCAGCCGAACCCTCAGTGACACCGAAAAGAGATATTCAACAATAGAAAAAGAAATGCTCGGCATAGTATGGGCAACACATACTTTCCGCCCATATCTTCTGGGCCGACACTTCACCGTATTTACAGACCATCAACCCCTGAGGGGAATAGCCAACCTCAAGGACCAAACTTCAAGACTTGCACGGTTTAGGCACAAGCTGTCAGAATACGAATTCGAAATTGCCTAAAAACCAGGGATGACGAATTTGAACGCAGACGCATTAAACAAGCTCCCAACAAAATATCAAAATATTGGAGTGATAACCAGAGCTCAGGCGAAAAGAAACAAAGAATCAAGAGAACAGACTAAAACCCTGAAAGACCCAGAAAAGGAAGATGAGTATACGGATGGCGACAACCCCGCCACAACAACGTTCCTAACACAGAAAAAGGATATCCAAGAAGTCCTAAGAAGCTTCACTCTCCCCTAGGGGGTCATCAAGGTAGTTGGAAAACCTACAGAAGGATAAGGAAGCAATATAAATGGAAGGGCATGGTGAGAAATATCAAAGAATATATAAAAAACTGTCCTACATGCCAAAAGAATAAAAGCGGGCCACTTAACAAGGAGCCCATGGTCTTAACCGATACACCAACAAGACCTTTCGAAAAGGTTTATATGGACATGGTAGGCCCCCTGCCAGTAACTACAATGGGTAACAAATACATCCTGACGTTCCAGGATGATTTGTCAAATTTTTTTATTTGCGCGCCCATGCCGGACGCAGAAGCAGAAACGGTGGCAAGAATTTTCTACAACGAAATCATAACCAAGTATGGTATACCTACAAAGCTCATAACGGATAATGGTACAAACTTTACTTCCAAGTTGTTCGGGAGTGTGTGTAAACTTTTGAGAATAAAAAAGCAACATATCACTCCCTACCATCCACAAGCCAACGGGTCTCTCGAAAGGAGTCACCGACCATTGGCTGAGTACCTGAAAAGCTTTGTGAAAGAGGACGGGTACAACTGGGATCAGTGGTTGGCTCCGGCAATGCATGTGCATAACCACACAGATCACGTATCTACCGGCCAGACCCCGTTCAAAGTGCTTCATGGGTTTGACTCACCATTACCGTCAAACCTCAAAGTAAGCACCCCAATGTACAACCCATACGACTACTCTAACGTACTGAAACACCAAATACAAAAGGCTTATGAAATGGCACGAAAGCAGCAAGAAAAGGCCAAGCTCCGCTCAAAAGAGCAGTATGATAGAACGGCAAGGCCTAGCACCCTGAAGGTAGGTGATAAAGTACTGATAAAAGCGCAGATGCGAAAAAACAAATTTTCACCCCTTTGGGAGGGGCCCTACGAAATAAAAAATCTTCCCTCGCCAGTAAATGTCCAGATATTAGCAAAAGGAGGGTTAAAGACGCTCCATCGGAATTTAGTCAAACCATTTGTAGAGAGATGATGGACAGACGGCGCGGACGAAATAAGAATTGCCACTAAAATACGGAATACATAAAATGTCCAACAACAAGAAAGCACAAGGAACTCACCCCGAACTCAACAGACGCCAACTATAAATTATAAGATAAATTTGCCGGACAAGGAAAATAGTGTGCAGGAATGATAAAACAAAATAGAGAAAAAAAAAGAAAACAGAGGGCTGAAGTTAATCATAGGTTTAAATAACATAACTCCGTTACCAAACTAACAAAACGTCAACACATAGTTTCCACTTGTAGGGTTGATGGTATTAGTTCTCATACTAGAAGCCACCGCAGAATTGTTCATCGAGAGACTGGAATCTCATAATGGTTACACTGAAATTCACGTAGGCAGCACCCAGATCGTGGAAAGGTACGACTACATAATAAAAAGTTTCCCCATTTACCCCACGCAATCAGTTCGAAGCATCCAAAATTGGGATGCTTCTCCTTCGTAAGGGGGGAGGGATGTTGTGAGTCATTAAAGACAATAACAACAAAAACAACAACCGGAATCCTGCAAAATATAAAACAACAGTCAACCATCAATAACTGTAATTCAGCAAGAACCATTAAGTGCCGACGGTGCAAACCAATGGATATTGCCATAAAAATAATAAATAAATAATAATTGCTGACAGCGCAATAGCAGCAACAACAACAGCAACATCAACAACAACAGTAACAACTGCCGCAGTAGCAACAACATTTAGTATAAAAATTAGTATAAATAGCTGGTAATATTTAGTCTAAGGTAGAGTGTAAGATTATAACTGAATTAATAAACAGTCTGCGATATCTACAGATCCCTCCAGACTTAATACTATAATAAAAATCCACTAAACGGATCACAACAATTGGCGCAGCCGGTAATTGAGAAATTTTGCGCGGCTAAGAATCTACAGGTGTTAGAAAAATTAATCAAGGACAGAGTAAAGACTACCATCCTTTGGATTGTCTACGGCTTGACAGAAGAGCTCTCAACTGAAGATGCGTACCACGGAGTGGCGGCTGGTAAATATACTTTGAATTATTATTTTTTTTTTTTATGGACAACCCTCAGACACGAACGGACGACCTAATTGAAAAACTGCATGAATATAACTATGCAGTAGATAGTCTGCAGGTACACGCGTGGACAGAATTACGGAGCCTGGAGATAGGAAAAGAAGTGATAGAGGAGCATAGGACAATAGTTAGACAACAAAAACTGACCAAGTTAGAGGAAGTAGGATACATAATACAATTAATAGGTGAACTAAAGAGGAACCAAATAACAGAGTTCAAGGGGAACGTAGCAGACTTAGAGGAGGCTAAAACACTTTTTGAGAATTAAAGTCGGAGATTAAGGGAACAAATAAAATATACGGACGAATTACTCGAACAGGCGGTAGAAGAAAACGAGGAACTAGTACAGAAATTGAAAGAAAAGGGATTGACAGAACAAAAATTAAAAAAGGAACTAAAAAGACTACAACAGATAGACACAGAAGACGACACGATACAGAGACTACAGACGGCATTAGAGATCCAGAACACCAACTCCGTCTGTGAGTGAGGAATTGTCGGCAGTAGGCGGCCAAATTCCAACCATAGTAGTAAGCCAGGAACACCAAGACAGAAGCCTCTCGAGTTCTCCGCAGAAGGAGGAAACCACCAGGGAACCAGAAATTACCTGGGAGGAAAGACAAGCACTAGAGTTGATAGACAAAGTGAAAACTCTATCAGCTAACGCAAGGAAAGCCGGAAGCAGAGGGTACACCGAAGAGACAACAGCCAGAAAGCTAGGGCAATTGGAGCAATATAGAGAGAAGTTTGAAAAGCTAGACAGATTGGCCACACACAACAACAAGGCGATTGAAGAATTTGGACGCTTGCTAGAAACAGCACAGAGTTGGTTAGGAAGGCGCTCACCATCACCCGTACAAGAAAACAACCTAAAACAAACAATCAGGATGCCAGCACTTTCAGAAATCACTAAAATAGTGAATAACACGGTCCCATAATTTTTTGATACCGATGGACCCGACTTGTCAGCCGAAGTGTACAGATACATCCAAGGATGTAAGATGGTGGAGAAAGAATTACTGACTGAGGCAAACAACGGCTTAACTCAGGATGTAATTCAATGCTTAAAATTAAGGCTACTGGGTGCTGCATATTCGAAGTTTTCCCAAATCAATTTCAGTTCGGTAGACGCACTCTGCAACGCTATAAAAAAGCACTACCTGAAGAGAAAGAGCTTGGACGAGATAAGAGAATTGATGGCGGGTTGCAGACAGTCCATCAGAGAACCGGCGAGCAATTTCGGGGAACAGTTGCTAGACGAAGCAGTAACAACAATTGAAAACCAGTGGCCAGAGGGACCAGGCCGTGAGGCGATGGTGGGAGATTTCAAGAGGATATCCGTAAAGAGCTTCATCAGGGGTCTTAGAGATCAGGCTCTAAAGGTACGGCTCATTGGACAGGAGGGAGAAGAGCTGAGCTCCCTAGTAACACTGATGGAAGAGGCGGAAGAGCTGTTTGGCGAACCACAACATATGGTAAACACTCTGTCGTCAACAACACCCTGCAGTTTCTGCGGCAAACAAGGGCATGGAAGAACGAATTGCGCAGAAAGACTGAACACACCGTATTGCGTCAACTGCGGTAAATATGGACACGAAGTGGGGCCGAAGTGTAAAACCAAGACGAGCCAACGGGAGAGTTGCCAATACTGCCGGAATAGTGGACACACTATTGAAGACTGCAGGAAAAGGCTGAGTTCCCTGTACTGTGGAGCTTGTCAGGTAAGCGGCCACAGAGAAAACCAATTTTGTAAGCGGCTACAACAGAGCAATAATACCAGTCCGACTATCCGGCGTAACAACACGTACAGTTACGGCAACGAACCTCCCCATAGACGTTTTCACGCAGGAAAACACAATCCGGTAGAACAGAGTATGCCCATGCGAACAAACGCGGACAAACAGCCAGTTTGTTTTAAGTGCAACCAATTAGGCCACTTTGCCAGAAATTGTCCAAATTATTATGAGCCAAACAAGGCACAATCGGGACCCAATTACATGCCAAAACCCCCGGTAGCACGAACTTTGGGAAACACAAGCGGCAACAAGCCGTTGAACCCCTCTGCGCGAAATTACCTACCGAACCGTGAACCAACGCGGCCAGCCTATGCTCAAGTGGACGCAAGTCACTCACCACTACAAGAACACATAGGAGTGAGTAAAATATTTAGTCCACCGGGAAACGAATACAGGCCCAGTTACAGCCAATAACTGGAGAGCCAGCAGAAGACAGAGAAATAATTTGGCACAGAAGAAAAAACAACACCACAGACACCAGAACAAATAGGGCGATTGAAGACACAGAGTCGGTGGAAGAAGCACCGACGGTAATCACCCACAAGGCACAAGTACATCGAGAGGGAAAAGTTAATTTCCCTCGTGACCCCGACTTTGCATTTCATATGCAAAATGCATTAGTCAACTCAAATACAACACCGACCGAGGGCGAGATGTTGGCAACACAAAAGGTGCTGATAAATGAAGGTTGTGTGGGCAGCTCGAACCAAAATCCCGAAAGTGCATCTCATGTGAAAGATGCACAACCAAAAAGGAATTGGGGGCTCACCTTGGGACACAAACCTCACCAGGTCAACATCGACCGAGCATTTCATAGGCAAAATGCGTCGGTCAAGTGTAACTCGGCAGTAGAAGATGGTGTTAAGAGAAGTTCACCAGGACAGGCATTGATACAGGAAGATTGTGTGGACAATTCCCACCAGGGGCCCGAAAGTGCATCTCATGTGAAAGATGCACAACCAAAAGGGGATTGGGGAGTAGTCTTAGGACACATACCGCATCTGGTCAATAGCAGCAAGGGTGATATGGGGTCACCAGATAACATAAATGCAGTGTACATCACCATCCTGTGCGAAGAAGCCCGAGCGGGAGAGCTGACATTACTAGTAGATACAGGGGCAGAGTCAAGTATACTGAGGGAAGAGGTCATGAGAGGTTACCCTAAGAAAAGGTTTGGCGAAATGAAGATTTTAACGGGCGCCTTTGGTGGAGGCGCTACAACTAGGTTTGCAATAACCTTAAACATAGACCGGAAGGAAGACATAAATTGGGACTTCCATGTGGTGTCAGGCTGTAATAAACTCCCGGGAGACGGCATTCTCGGGAGAGACAACATTTGGAACCAGAGTGTGTTAGACTCAATAAGAGGCACTTTGAGGTTATTTAAAGGGGACAACAAGTGTATTAAGACCTTTCGACTTCATGACGAAGTGGCGCATTACACGGCCTATATAGAGAAAACCGCCAGCCTTCAGCGAAGAGCAGTTACAATAGTGCCGATACAAATCAACTCAAAGGACAAAACTATAGTTATCCACAAGCAAGAATTGGCCCCAGGTGTCTACATGGGGAACACGGTTGTCAACGTAACACAGGGAAAGGCGGCCGTACCCATACTAAACTCGACGGAGCAAGATTTACCATTAGAGAAAGACTTCCAAGTACAATTTTCAAATTTTAATCACTACACGCAACACGAGGTAGCAGGAAAACAAGCATTGCCAAGGATAAACCAGAAAGACAGAATAGAACATTTGAAAAGTATCATAATGACGGAAGAAAATTGGAATATAGAAGAGACTGAGTCCATGAACAGGCTATGTGAGAACTTTCACGATGTGTTCATGCTGAACGGTGACAAACTACCGTTCACCCCATTAGTAAAGCATAAAATACCCGTAAAAAGAGAACAGCAGCCTATCAACCAAAGACAGTATCGTCTACCTCAAATCCACAAAGAAGAAATCAACCGACAAGTGTCAGAGCTACTGCAGGAAGGAATAATAAGCCCAAGTATATCTCCATGGAATTCACCAATATTATTAGTGCCCAAAAAATCGCAAGACGGTCAGAAGATATTCAGACTGGTCGTTGATTTTCGTAAGTTGAATGGGGCTACAATAAAACAGGTGTTCCCTATTCCTAGAATTGACGAAATTTTGGATCAATTAGGAAATAGCCGGTACTTTACCACATTGGATCTAGCGAGTGGATACCATCTAGTTCTAGTAAATGAAGAGGACAAAGAAAAAACAGCATTCAGTACAGACAAAGGCCATTTCGAGTTCAACAGAATGCCGTTTGGCTTAACGGGGGCACCGGCCACTTTCCAAATGGTCATGAACACTATCCTGACAGGCCTACAGGGCCTGGACTGCTTCGTATACCTAGATGATATAGTGGTATACGGACGAAATGTAGCGGACCACGAAAGAAAAATTACAAATGTCCTCACAAGACTCCGCGAGAGTGGTCTCAAGCTAAATACCAAGAAATGTCAATTTCTAAGACGAGAAATCGTCTATTTAGGCCACAAATGCTCAAGTGAGGGAGCGCTACCCGACCCCTCCAAGGTAGAATGTGTGAAGCAACTTAAATCCCCAAGAAATATCAAAGAGGTGCAGGCACTCCTAGGGTTGATAAACTACTACAGAAAATTTGTTGCAGGCATGGCGAAACTGGCCGCTCCAATAACGAAATTGCTAAAAAAGGATACTAAGTTCATGTGGACTTTAGAATGTCAAGAGGCCTTAGACAAGGTCAAAGGAAGCATTGCAAATCCTCCAATCCTGACTTATCCAGATTTTACTCAACCATTTAGAGTAACAACAGATGCAAGTAACGAAGCATTAGGAGCGGTCTTGTCGCAAATAAAGAACGGAAAGGATCATCCAATTGCATTTGCCAGCCGAACCTTCAGTGACACCGAAAAGAGATATTCAACAATAGAAAAAGAAATGCTCGGCATAGTATGGGCAACACATACTTTCCGCCCATATCTTCTGGGCCGACACTTCACCGTATTTACAGACCATCAACCCCTGAGGGGAATAGCCAACCTCAAGGACCAAACTTCAAGACTTGCACGGTTTAGGCACAAGCTGTCAGAATACGAATTCGAAATTGCCTAAAAACCAGGGAAGACGAATTTGAACGCAGACGCATTAAACAAGCTCCCAACAAAATATCAAAATATTGGAGTGATAACCAGAGCTCAGGCGAAAAGAAACAAAGAATCAAGAGAACAGACTAAAACCCTGAAAGACCCAGAAAAGGAAGATGAGTATACGGATGGCGACAACCCCGCCACAACAACGTTCCTAACACAGAAAAAGGATATCCAAGAAGTCCTAAGAAGCTTCACTCGCCCCTAGGGGGTCATCAAGGTAGTTGGAAAACCTACAGAAGGATAAGGAAGCAATATAAATGGAAGGGCATGGTGAGAAATATCAAAGAATATATAAAAAACTGTCCTACATGCCAAAAGAATAAAAGCGGGCCACTTAACAAGGAGCCCATGGTCTTAACCGATACACCAACAAGACCTTTCGAAAAGGTTTATATGGACATGGTAGGCCCCCTGCCAGTAACTACAATGGGTAACAAATACATCCTGACGTTCCAGGATGATTTGTCAAATTTTTTTATTTGCGCGCCCATGCCGGACGCAGAAGCAGAAACGGTGGCAAGAATTTTCTACAACGAAATCATAACCAAGTATGGTATACCTACAAAGCTCATAACGGATAATGGTACAAACTTTACTTCCAAGTTGTTCGGGAGTGTGTGTAAACTTTTGATAATAAAAAAGCAACATATCACTCCCTACCATCCACAAGCCAACGGGTCTCTCGAAAGGAGTCACCGACCATTGGCTGAGTACCTGAAAAGCTTTGTGAAAGAGGACGGGTACAACTGGGATCAGTGGTTGGCTCCGGCAATGCATGTGCATAACCACACAGATCACGTATCTACCGGCCAGACCCCGTTCAAAGTGCTTCATGGGTTTGACTCACCATTACCGTCAAACCTCAAAGTAAGCACCCCAATGTACAACCCATACGACTACTCTAACGTACTGAAACACCAAATACAAAAGGCTTATGAAATGGCACGAAAGCAGCAAGAAAAGGCCAAGCTCCGCTCAAAAGAGCAGTATGATAGAACGGCAAGGCCTAGCACCCTGAAGGTAGGTGATAAAGTACTGATAAAAGCGCAGATGCGAAAAAACAAATTTTCACCCCTTTGGGAGGGGCCCTACGAAATAAAAAATCTTCCCTCGCCAGTAAATGTCCAGATATTAGCAAAAGGAGGGTTAAAGACGCTCCATCGGAATTTAGTCAAACCATTTGTAGAGAGATGATGGACAGACGGCGCGGACGAAATAAGAATTGCCACTAAAATACGGAATACATAAAATGTCCAACAACAAGAAAGCACAAGGAACTCACCCCGAACTCAACAGACGCCAACTATAAATTATAAGATAAATTTGCCGGACAAGGAAAATAGTGTGCAGGAATGATAAAACAAAATAGAGAAAAAAAAAAGAAAACAGAGGGCTGAAGTTAATCATAGGTTTAAATAACATAACTCCGTTACCAAACTAACAAAACGTCAACACATAGTTTCCACTTGTAGGGTTGATGGTATTAGTTCTCATACTAGAAGCCACCGCAGAATTGTTCATCGAGAGACTGGAATCTCATAATGGTTACACTGAAATTCACGTAGGCAGCACCCAGATCGTGGAAAGGTACGACTACATAATAAAAAGTTTCCCCATTTACCCCACGCAATCAGTTCGAAGCATCCAAAATTGGGATGCTTCTCCTTCGTAAGGGGGGAGGGATGTTGTGAGTCATTAAAGACAATAACAACAAAAACAACAACCGGAATCCTGCAAAATATAAAACAACAGTCAACCATCAATAACTGCAATTCAGCAAGAACCATTAAGTGCCGACGGTGCAAACCAATGGATATTGCCATAAAAATAATAAATAAATAATAATTGCTGACAGCGCAATAGCAGCAACAACAACAGCAACATCAACAACAACAGTAACAACTGCCGCAGTAGCAACAACATTTAGTATAAAAATTAGTATAAATAGCTGGTAATATTTAGTCTAAGGTAGAGTGTAAGATTATAACTGAATTAATAAACAGTCTGCGATATCTACAGATCCCTCCAGACTTAATACTATAATAAAAATCCACTAAACGGATCACAACAATTGGCGCAGCCGGTAATTGAGAAATTTTGCGCGGCTAAGAATCTACAGGTGTTAGAAAAATTAATCAAGGACAGAGTAAAGACTACCATCCTTTGGATTGTCTACGGCTTGACAGAAGAGCTCTCAACTGAAGATGCGTACCACGGAGTGGCGGCTGGTAAATATACTTTGAATTATTATTTTTTTTTTTATGGACAACCCTCAGACAAGAACGGACGACCTAATTGAAAAACTGCATGAATATAACTATGCAGTAGATAGTCTGCAGGTACACGCGTGGACAGAATTACGGAGCCTGGAGATAGGAAAAGAAGTGATAGAGGAGCATAGGACAATAGTTAGACAACAAAAACTGACCAAGTTAGAGGAAGTAGGATACATAATACAATTAATAGGTGAACTAAAGAGGAACCAAATAACAGAGTTCAAGGGGAACGTAGCAGACTTAGAGGAGGCTAAAACACTTTTTGAGAATTAAAGTCGGAGATTAAGGGAACAAATAAAATATACGGACGAATTACTCGAACAGGCGGTAGAAGAAAACGAGGAACTAGTACAGAAATTGAAAGAAAAGGGATTGACAGAACAAAAATTAAAAAAGGAACTAAAAAGACTACAACAGATAGACACAGAAGACGACACGATACAGAGACTACAGACGGCATTAGAGATCCAGAACACCAACTCCGTCTGTGAGTGAGGAATTGTCGGCAGTAGGCGGCCAAATTCCAACTATAGTAGTAAGCCAGGAACACCAAGACAGAAGCCTCTCGAGTTCTCCGCAGAAGGAGGAAACCACCAGGGAACCAGAAATTACCTGGGAGGAAAGACAAGCACTAGAGTTGATAGACAAAGTGAAAACTCTATCAGCTAACGCAAGGAAAGCCGGAAGCAGAGGGTACACCGAAGAGACAACAGCCAGAAAGCTAGGGCAATTGGAGCAATATAGAGAGAAGTTTGAAAAGCTAGACAGATTGGCCACACACAACAACAAGGCGATTGAAGAATTTGGACGCTTGCTAGAAACAGCACAGAGTTGGTTAGGAAGGCGCTCACCATCACCCGTACAAGAAAACAACCTAAAACAAACAATCAGGATGCCAGCACTTTCAGAAATCACTAAAATAGTGAATAACACGGTCCCATCATTTTTTGATACCGATGGACCCGACTTGTCAGCCGAAGTGTACAGATACATCCAAGGATGTAAGATGGTGGAGAAAGAATTACTGACTGAGGCAAACAACGGCTTAACTCAGGATGTAATTCAATGCTTAAAATTAAGGCTACTGGGTGCTGCATATTCGAAGTTTTCCCAAATCAATTTCAGTTCGGTAGACGCACTCTGCAACGCTATAAAAAAGCACTACCTGAAGAGAAAGAGCTTGGACGAGATAAGAGAATTGATGGCGGGTTGCAGACAGTCCATCAGAGAACCGGCGAGCAATTTCGGGGAACAGTTGCTAGACGAAGCAGTAACAACAATTGAAAACCAGTGGCCAGAGGGACCAGGCCGTGAGGCGATGGTGGGAGATTTCAAGAGGATATCCGTAAAGAGCTTCATCAGGGGTCTTAGAGATCAGGCTCTAAAGGTACGGCTCATTGGACAGGAGGGAGAAGAGCTGAGCTCCCTAGTAACACTGATGGAAGAGGCGGAAGAGCTGTTTGGCGAACCACAACATATGGTAAACACTCTGTCGTCAACAACACCCTGCAGTTTCTGCGGCAAACAAGGGCATGGAAGAACGAATTGCGCAGAAAGACTGAACACACCGTATTGCGTCAACTGCGGTAAATATGGACACGAAGTGGGGCCGAAGTGTAAAACCAAGACGAGCCACCGGGAGAGTTGCCAATACTGCCGGAATAGTGGACACACTATTGAAGATTGCAGGAAAAGGCTGAGTTCCCTGTACTGTGGAGCTTGTCAGGTAAGCGGCCACAGAGAAAACCAATTTTGTAAGCGGCTACAACAGAGCAATAATACCAGTCCGACTATCCGGCGTAACAACACGTACAGTTACGGTAACGAACCTCCCCATAGACGTTTTCACGCAGGAAAACACAATCCGGTAGAACAGAGTATGCCCATGCGAACAAACGCGGACAAACAGCCAGTTTGTTTTAAGTGCAACCAATTAGGCCACTTTGCCAGAAATTGTCCAAATTATTATGAGCCAAACAAGGCACAATCGGGACCCAATTACATGCCAAAACCCCCGGTAGCACGAACTTTGGGAAACACAAGCGGCAACAAGCCGTTGAACCCCTCTGCGCGAAATTACCTACCGAACCGTGAACCAACGCGGCCAGCCTATGCTCAAGTGGACGCAAGTCACTCACCACTACAAGAACACATAGGAGTGAGTAAAATATTTAGTCCACCGGGAAACGAATACAGGCCCAGTTACAGCCAATAACTGGAGAGCCAGCAGAAGACAGAGAAATAATTTGGCACAGAAGAAAAAACAACACCACAGACACCAGAACAAATAGGGCGATTGAAGACACAGAGTCGGTGGAAGAAGCACCGACGGTAATCACCCACAAGGCACAAGTACATCGAGAGGGAAAAGTTAATTTCCCTCGTGACCCCGACTTTGCATTTCATATGCAAAATGCATTAGTCAACTCAAATACAACACCGACCGAGGGCGAGATGTTGACAACACAAAAGGTGCTGATAAATGAAGGTTGTGTGGGCAGCTCGAACCAAAATCCCGAAAGTGCATCTCATGTGAAAGATGCACAACCAAAAAGGAATTGGGGGCTCACCTTGGGACACAAACCTCACCAGGTCAACATCGACCGAGCATTTCATAGGCAAAATGCGTCGGTCAAGTGTAACTCGGCAGTAGAAGATGGTGTTAAAAGAAGTTCACCAGGACAGGCATTGATACAGGAAGATTGTGTGGACAATTCCCACCAGGGGCCCGAAAGTGCATCTCATGTGAAAGATGCACAACCAAAAGGGGATTGGGGAGTAGTCTTAGGACACATACCGCATCTGGTCAATAGCAGCAAGGGTGATATGGGGTCACCAGATAACATAAATGCAGTGTACATCACCATCCTGTGCGAAGAAGCCCGAGCGGGAGAGCTGACATTACTAGTAGATACAGGGGCAGAGTCAAGTATACTGAGGGAAGAGGTCATGAGAGGTTACCCTAAGAAAAGGTTTGGCGAAATGAAGATTTTAACGGGCGCCTTTGGTGGAGGCGCTACAACTAGGTTTGCAATAACCTTAAACATAGACCGGAGGGAAGACATAAATTGGGACTTCCATGTGGTGTCAGGCTGTAATAAACTCCCGGGAGACGGCATTCTCGGGAGAGACCACATTTGGAACCAGAGTGCGTTAGACTCAATAAGAGGCACTTTGAGGTTATTTAAAGGGGACAACAAGTGTATTAAGACCTTTCGACTTCATGACGAAGTGGCGCATTACACGGCCTATATAGAGAAAACCGCCAGCCTTCAGCGAAGAGCAGTTACAATAGTGCCGATACAAATCAACTCAAAGGACAAAACTATAGTTATCCACAAGCAAGAATTGGCCCCAGGTGTCTACATGGGGAACACGGTTGTCAACGTAACACAGGGAAAGGCGGCCGTACCCATACTAAACTCGACGGAGCAAGATTTACCATTAGAGAAAGACTTCCAAGTACAATTTTCAAATTTTAATCACTACACGCAACACGAGGTAGCAGGAAAACAAGCATTGCCAAGGATAAACCAGAAAGACAGAATAGAACATTTGAAAAGTATCATAATGACGGAAGAAAATTGGAATATAGAAGAGACTGAGTCCATGAACAGGCTATGTGAGAACTTTCACGATGTGTTCATGCTGAACGGTGACAAACTACCGTTCACCCCATTAGTAAAGCATAAAATACCCGTAAAAAGAGAACAGCAGCCTATCAACCAAAGACAGTATCGTCTACCTCAAATCCACAAAGAAGAAATCAACCGACAAGTGTCAGAGCTACTGCAGGAAGGAATAATAAGCCCAAGTATATCTCCATGGAATTCACCAATATTATTAGTGCCCAAAAAATCGCAAGACGGTCAGAAGATATTCAGACTGGTCGTTGATTTTCGTAAGTTGAATGAGGCTACAATAAAACAGGTGTTCCCTATTCCTAGAATTGACGAAATTTTGGATCAATTAGGAAATAGCCGGTACTTTACCACATTGGATCTAGCGAGTGGATACCATCTAGTTCTAGTAAATGAAGAGGACAAAGAAAAAACAGCATTCAGTACAGACAAAGGCCATTTCGAGTTCAACAGAATGCCGTTTGGCTTAACGGGGGCACCGGCCACTTTCCAAATGGTCATGAACACTATCCTGACAGGCCTACAGGGCCTGGACTGCTTCGTATACCTAGATGATATAGTGGTATACGGACGAAATGTAGCGGACCACGAAAGAAAAATTACAAATGTCCTCACAAGACTCCGCGAGAGTGGTCTCAAGCTAAATACCAAGAAATGTCAATTTCTAAGACGAGAAATCGTCTATTTAGGCCACAAATGCTCAAGTGAGGGAGCGCTACCCGACCCCTCCAAGGTAGAATGTGTGAAGCAACTTAAACCCCCAAGAAATATCAAAGAGGTGCAGGCACTCCTAGGGTTGATCAACTACTACAGAAAATTTGTTGCAGGCATGGCGAAACTGGCCGCTCCAATAACGAAATTGCTAAAAAAGGATACTAAGTTCATGTGGACTTTAGAATGTCAAGAGGCCTTAGACAAGGTCAAAGGAAGCATTGCAAATCCTCCAATCCTGACTTATCCAGATTTTACTCAACCATTTAGAGTAACAACAGATGCAAGTAACGATTTAACAGAACATTGAAAGGAATGATGTGGAAAGAATTTAGCTTTAATGGTTCATATAAGTGGATTGATATATACAAAGATTTAATTAATGCATACAATAGAAAAGTTCATCGCACCATTAAAATGTCTCCGATTAAAGTCAACTCAACAAATGAGCAAAAGCTACTAAATACAGTATACAGTCATTTGAAGATGTACAAAATATCGAAATTTATTGTTGGAGATCATGTACGCATAAGCAAATATAAGCATACATTTGAAAAAGGTTATACTCCAAATTGGACTACAGAAATTTTCACAATTACAAGAGTTCAAAATACAAATCCTACAACATTCATATTAGAAGATTATCTTGGTAATCCTATTAAAGGTGGATTCTATACTGAAGAACTTTCGAAAACTAGATATCCTAATACATATCTAGTTGAAAAGGTTCTTAAAACTAAAGGAAAGGAGGTATACGTGAAATGGCTGGGATTTTCTAATCAACACAATTCTTGGATAAGTAAGAACGATATATTATAGTTGAACACCATCATCAACAACAATAGCAGTAATATTAAGAAACTAATGTTAATTTTAAAATAAGAAAATGAAATAAATATGTAAATCATGCTTACTAACCTTTAACCATATGTTGTACTAAACTTTATTTAATTGTAATCAGACAGTTATAATGTCAATAACACTTACTCTGAGCTCTAACTCATCAGAATTATCTGCTAGTTACTTTTCTCCTATTGAAAAAAAATCTTCTTCAGAGAACTTTAAATTAAAAAACAACTTTGTAGCATATCTATTTGATGAAATTCGCTACGAGCTCAATGGAATTGAAATTGATCATACAAGATATTTAGGAGCCACGAGCACCATAAAAAACTTGGTTTCTCTATCACCAAACGAAAGCAATGTGATGCAAAATGCTGGATGGAACAAAATTGACGATGTCACTCTTGCAAATGGATTTTTCAATTTCTATGTACCTCTAAAAATGCTTCTAGGATTTGCTGAAGACTAAAACAAAGTTATATTAAATGGAAAACATGAATTGATACTCCTCCGCAATAAGAACGACGAAGATCTTGTACGCTCGAATGTTTCTACTGAAAAAGCTAAACTTACAATTTCACTCATCTCATGGAGAATACCTCATGTTCAATTATCTGACCTTAGCAAATTGAATATGATTAAAATTATTAACAATGGTGCTTCTATACCCATGGCATTTCGCAGTTGGGATTGTCATATTAATCCACAATTAAACACAGGAACTAGCCATATTTGGAATGTTAAACTGGCTGCAAATAGAGAACGTTCCCGTTTTGTGTTGATCGCTTTTCAACAAGAAAATAAGTTTGTTCATTGTGATTTGACTAATTTAAAAGTACATTTAAATTCAGTCTCATACCCATATGATGATCTTAACATAAAATTTAAAAATGAACGTTATGCAATTCTATATGATATGTATCAAGATTCCAAAACAAAGCTACTATATGAAAGCATCTCAACCTCTTCTAACTGCATCAGAGTTTAAGACAAAAGCTTCTATTACTGTAGTAGATGTCAGTCATCAGAATGAATCACTCAATAATGGACCGATTGATATAAAAATTTAATTTGAAACAGCAACTAATATTGCAGCAAAGACATCAGCTTATTGCATTCTTATTCATGATCGCATAATAGAATTTTTATAACTTATTTATAGTCATATAAATTAAGTAATATGGAAAATAACATAATTTTTATAGACGTGCAAGGTTTCAAAAGTAATTCAAATGATTTCATCGTAAAGGAAGTAGCGATTGTTTTCAACAATTATGAATATAACAATTTTATTGTAAGACCACCATTTGATTTTAAATGATTATCAATAAAAAAGCAAAGAGAAGCATATCATCACCACCTAAGCTGGATTGCTCGATCAGTTTAATTTCAAAGCGTTTGATATTTTCTAAAAGCCAATGCAAGATGTTCTAAAATATATGTAAAAGGTGAAGAAAAAAGACGATGGTTGAAAAAAAATTTACACCGAAAAATTGTTATTTTTCTATTTTTTTTTACTATTTTTATTGTAATTATCATAATTTTTGTGTTTGAGCATTAAGAAGTGATATTTTACTCACAAAAGAAATATCTTGTTTAAAATGAACCTTTTCACTTTTTAAAATATTTATATTTAAAAATATATGAATATATGTATTATTATAAAATTTTATCAAAATAAAAAAATGTAGAAGTGTTTTCTTATTTCAAAATGCAAACTGCATAAAGAAAATAGACGCAGAAACGCCAATCGCCTACTACTGAAGACTCATCACTTTAGTGGAAGACTGCAACTTTCCTGGTCAGAAAAAGCTGATAAGTTACTATAGAAAAAGTTAGTACTTAATGAGGGCTTTAGGGGTTTAAACTGTTAATCAAAGTTCGATTTTACTTCAAAGTATTGAACACATAATGTTACATATACAAAAATGCAGAAGAATGTATGTAATAGCTTTTTAATTGACAACTCGATCAAGGCATATTTGATTATTAAAACCAAGTGTTGAAAGCAACTACAAAGTAATATAATATCCACTGCAAAAATACTTATATGTGTGTACCGACTAGAGTATGCAAAACCGGAATTTTTCGGTGAAAACCGGTTTTCGAACTATTCGAAAAATGGCTTATCTCGGTTTCAAATACGGTTTCGTATAAAGGGTTTTTATTTTTAACTACCTTTTACCCATGACTTCGTTCACGTAAAACTCAGGTCGAACTTCAAAGAAAAGGGCTTATTTAAGGTTGAACTATTTCTACATATCGTTAGCTGAAATGACTAGACTTTTTTAAATTTTATAGCAGAGAGAAAAAACTAAACAAAATTGCCCAAGCTAGTTCGGCTGATTATTATAATACCGGTTTGAAAATTTTTACAAAAATTTTTAATAAACATAAACTAGTTCATATACATATATACACATACTAGATTTTTTATTTCTTTTAATACATATATTTATTTATTGTGTCTTCAAATATGAACTAACAATAAGTGTTCAAATCTTAAATCTAAATATAATTATTAGGCCCGACCATTGTCGGACATAAACTCACTGATAGTAAATTAATGATACATAAGAGTCGTGCTAAGCAAAATATAAAAAAAGTATTTTCAAGCAGTTTCATCTGGAGTATTGAGTATTAGAGCCGTAGTGTCCCTCTTTTTTAAGCGGATGTGTCCAGTAAAATTCAAGATGTTACGAGCAAGGGGATTAGGATGGGACTCGAGTTTTGTTAAGTACTTGCCTGCGTAGTTTGCAATTTCTTCAGTCACTAGTGGCATATTTAAATCACGATGTATATTTAAATTTTTCGTGTACCATGGAGCCGATATTATCAAACGTAAAATTTTGTTTTGTCTTCGTTGGATTTTTTCAACATTTAAGGCTTAAACAGTGCCCCATAACTGAGTTCCGTAGAACCATATTGGTTTCAAAAACAACTTGTATATTAACAGTTTGCATTGCTGAATTTATGCCAATCAACCAATGTATTTGAGTTAACTTAGTTTTCATTTGAGTTAGCTTAGAGTCAATATGATGTTTCCAAGTAAGCCTTCAATCAAGGTGTATACCAAGGTATATCACTTGAGAATGCTGAGGAATGTTTTGATTGTTGATTCGAATGGGGAAACAAGTATCTCCTCCTAGTATAAAGGTTATATTGACATACTTTTGTTCATTTACTTTAATTCTCCATAAGTTCAACCATATTTCCACCTAGGTAATATGTTCCTGGAGATTGCGGGATGCCTCATAAGGAGTTTCGTGCACACTCATACAGGCGGTATCATCGGCAAATATAGAGGTATGGCTTTTATTGCTCACAGGCATATCACAAATATATATTAAATATAAGACTGGCCCCAGAATACTACCCTGTGGGACACCAAAAGAAATATGGATTCGGCCACACTCATGAAGTCTCCTTCTACAACAGTGAACTTCCTATCAGTAATATAACTTTCCAAAAGTGTTTTTATCTTTATTGGCAGATATGTCTTAAATTTTAAAAGTAGGTCTTAGTGCTATACTTTGTCAAATGCTTGAAAAACATCAATGAAGGGGGCAGAACAATACTTCTTTTCTTCAAATGTCTTGCTTATAACTTTCACCAATCTACGAGTTTTCTCAATTGTGCTATGCTGACTTCTAAACCCAAATTGATGGCCAGAGATGCACCCATTATCAGCTAAAATTTTGGAAAATTTAGTCATGAGCAGATTTACGAAAAGCTTTGAGATTGTTGATAGCAAGCTTATAGGCCTGTATGACTCAGCCTTGTTTACCCGGCTTTGAAATTATTTTGATCTTGGCAAGTTTCTAGTTATGTGGAAAATACTACATTCGTAAAATGACATTAAAAATAAATCGAAGGATTCTTATTGCAATTAGAGGCAAATTCATCAGCATCTTCGAGTTGAGTTCAGCAATTATTTTTTGTACTTCACGCAGCTTAAAACTTAAGGGACGAGAGGGTAGAAAACCTACACTCGGCAAATCAACAGCACCCTTTACCTTTCTCACTATCACTTCTTGCCCATTTTCCGGTCAAAGTGCGCAGTGGTGATTTAAGCTCAACAGGTCTTTTAAGATTTCTTGTAGCGCGCCGTAAAGAGTAATTAGATGGTGATGTGATATTGAGACCTTCTAGATATTTTTCCAGTAATGAAGTCTTTCCGACGATAGCAACTCTTTGAGTCGTTTACTACGTTCCTTAAATCTGATTTTATGTTGGTGTGATCTGTGCTGTTGCCATTTACTTCTTGCTCTTCTTTTTTCACATACGAGACTTTCAATATCCGTAGAATAAATTCTATTTAAACCAGTCTGCGGATGGGAGGTAGTGGCATATTCAGCAGCCTGTTTAATATTTTCGTTAAGATTGGCAATTAAATTCAATATCATCGTGTGTTCTAAGCGTAATGTTTTCTCTTCAATGACTACTTAGATATTTTTGGAGTCCCAGCCAATTAACACGATTGATCATCTTCACAAGGAACCACCTAAATATATTTCTATTATCTAACTTCAGCAGCAGACATAACGGAAGCGAGAGTGGTTTTCATTCCGAAAGCTGGTAAAAGCTCTCACAACACACCAAAGGACTTCAGACCAATAAGTCTATTAGAATTAGAAAGGATGGTTGATCATTATATCCGCAAAACCATCAATAGTAAACTACTTTGCTCGCATCAGCATGCATACGCGAGCTCGTTGGCATGATAGACAAATCACTCTCTGTGGGTGAATATACCTTTGTGGCCTTCGTAGATATTGAGGGGGCCTTTAATAACATTTCTCCAGATGCGATAATTGACGCATTGTCGAATTTGGGGGTTAATGCAGGATTAAGTAAGTGGATTCAGAATCTACTAATTCACCGCACTTCGGCTGTAGGAGCTTCTAGGCAAACCCTCTTTGTAAATATTGGTACACCACAGGGTGGAGTTCTTTCGCCACTGTTGTAGAATCTAGCTCTAAATCCCGTGCTGCTATCTCTAGAATCTTGGGTGGGGGGGGGGGGGGGGGTGCAAAATCGTAGCTTATGCTGATGATGTGGCAATAGCTGTAAGAGGAAAATTTCTCACTTCTCTAAGGGATATCCTACAGGATGGTCTTTCACATTTAACAAGATGGGCTGAGAAACAAGGGATCGCCGTTAATCCTAATACAACGGAACTAGTACTCTTCTCCAGGAAGTATAATATACCTGCTTTCCAACCTATCACTCTTAATAATACGGAGATAAAAGTGTCCAACACTGCAAAATATCTCGGTGTTATTCTTGACTCAAAGCTGATTTGCAAAACTAATATTCTAGAGAGAGTGAAAAAAGCAAAAATTTCAGTCTATCTATGCAAAAACTCCATTGGGGAAAATTGTGGTCTTACCCCAAAAATCGTTCATTGGATCTATACTGCAATAGTACGTCCAATTGTCATGTATGGGGTCATCGTGTGGTGGCCGTTTCTGGAGAAAAAGACGTATCTACATATCTTACACAATGTGCAAAGACTTGCATCCTTGTATATAACCAGTGCTCTTCGCACCACTCCTACGGATGCACTGGGAATGGTCCTTCACCTACTACAATTGGACCTTGTAGGGAAGGAGATGGCAATGATCTCCGCAATCCGTCTTCGTTGTTCCTTCTTGTATATAACCAGTGCTCTTCGCACTACTCCTACGGATGCACTGGGGATGATCCTTCACCTACTACCATTGAACCTTGTAGGGAAGGAGATGACCTCGGCAATCCGTCTTCGTCGGAACGGAAATGGAACCGGCCACTCTAGAATACTCGATGATGAAGCTTGGTGATCGAGAATTGACAAAACCTCCCCTGGATACCATCCATAGAATTGTGAATGAATGGAACTCCAGGTAGAAGAAAAAGTGTTGATTTTTATACGGGCGGTTCCAGAACACAAGAAGGTGTGGGTTATGGAGTCTTTTCAGGGGCTTTAGGTCTTTGTATTGCAAAGCTACTTCCGGATCACTGCAGTGTCTTTCAGGCAGAGATCCTTGCTATAAGAGAAGTCGCGGATTGGTTGAAAGTGAATGTCACTTCAACGACTTTGATTAATATATACACCGATAGCTATTATGGCCCTCGAATCCCCGCTTCTAAGAACAACAGCCCCCGACTGCCGATCATCTCTAAATGAGATGGCAGAGCATCTGGATCCCGGGGCATAGAGGCTTTCAGGGGAACTCCACCTTGCTAGAATTGAGACAACCCTACAAGTTCCACCAGATTTGGAATGTGTGGGTTTACCCCTACTACAAAATCAGGCTTAGGCGCAGGATAGAGATGAAACAAATAGAAGGTGGGTCTCAAGAAATGAATACGTGATTACAAGGCAGTTATGGACTCATCTAAATAGAAAAAATAATGCTTCTTTAATTTTGAAGAATAAGAAACAGAGCTTGATTCTAGTGTCCGTGCTAACCGGACACTGTCTCATAGGTAGGCATGCACAAAGGTTAAAGGTTGAACACAATTATTTTTGCCGTAGCTGCCAGGATATCGATGAATAGGAAAGTGTAGAACATTTTCTTTGTCACTGTCCTGGACTTTCAAGAAAGAGAATGGCCATAATGGGCGCTCTCGAGTTCAGGGAACTTTCTGAAGTTGCTAGTGTTGAACTGCAGCGTATTAGTAGCTTTATATTGAGCTCTGGTTGGTTCGACGGTGGGGACTCCGCATAACCAGAGTCTCCGTGGTATCACAATGGACCAAAAGAGCCTAAGTGAGTCCGGGTTTCTGACTGCCACCCCTACCTAACCTAACCTAACCTAATCATCTTCACATATGGGTGAGGTAAATCACTTCTTAGTGGGTTACAGATTTGTAACGTTAGTTAGGGAGTGATCGGAGAAGAGATCTAAAGAAGCTTCAACATGAGCTAAATCCCCAGAAATATATTTCATGACGCCAAAATCTATAACATCCGGAATTTTTTTTTATGTCAGTAGGCCAGTAAGTGAATCCCCCAATCGAAATGACGTCCAATCCCATTTTTGAAATTGTATTGAACAACGCTCTACCCCTAGGTGTAATAAGGCGCGAACCCCAGAAGGTATGTTTTGCATTGTAGTCTTCAGCTACAACGAAACAAGGTCCAAGCGATTTATAGAAATCCTCGTATTGATCCTCAGTGATTGAGAATCTGAGAGGGGAGTAAATTGATGATATAACGCAATTTGTACAAAAATTTTCTACACAAATATTAGTTGCATGTAGATGTTCTGCACAAATGTTATCAAGAATATAGTGCTTGAGTCTTGACTTTATTAGAACTGCCGATCCACCGCATGCTCTTCCTCTAAGGTCCTTTGAATCATATAGGGTGTAGCTGTTTATTTTGATTACGCTTCGCGAAGTCAAATGAGTCTCAGAGACCAGCATTATATCAATCTCTTTTCCGTGAGGGAGTGCTCAAGCTAGTTTTTGTGATGGCGTTCCAGAAACATATTTTTAACGCGTTCATGGCTTGTTAACTATTGCTTGAAACGGAGTATTCTGCATTCGCAGCATTTCTTGCATCAAGGTAGTCATATCTGTTTTGAGTTAGTTTATATTTTGCACCAGATTATCAATTGCGGCTTCAAGGCTACTGAAGTTAAAACTTGTGTTAGCACTTGTAGAATTATTAGGTGGTGACACTTTCTGCATGAGAATAGAATTGATCTTCACAGCGTCGGCATACAATACATTTGTAGTAATTGGCTGCACTATTTGAGGATAACTGGCGGAGTAAGTTATTTCTGTTTGAGCTCGACTTACTTTAGGTTTTTGACTCATTGTCTGTTTAACGAAAGAGTACACAGGACATCCTCTGTGTGATTACCTCCACAATTACTGTATTTTTTATCACTTTGATCTTTTAGCCTATTGCAACTAGCAGTACCGTGCAATTCACCGCACACAACGCAAACAGTAGGTAAATTACAGTAAGTTTTTGTGTGGCCATATTCTTGACAATTATGGCACTGTACATGTCCTAAGCGCTTCTGAGGTTCTTCAACTGTTATTTTCGGTATAAGAGATATTTGAAGCTGTAAATTGGATGGGTCTCATTTTTTCTCAATTTTATATCATCTCGTTTAATTTCAACGCGAAATAGAGGTTGGCGATCTTCTCCCTATGTATTATGTTAGGCCTAGTTTACATCTGGCATTTCATGTGTTGTCATTTTCATATCAAAAAACAAATCAAGTACCTATAACAACAGAAATTCTTAAACGCAAAAGGAATTGGATTGGTCACACATTGCGAAAATCTCATAGTGTCTTGACTCGGACCACGCTCGAGTGGAACCCACAAGGTAGTCGCAGAAGAGGAAGACCTAGTCACACTTGGAGGAGACAACTAGATGCCGAGCTCACGATAATGGAAAAAACATGGAGTGAAATTAAACTGTTAGCACCTAACAGACATGATTGGAATTTATTTGTTACGGCCCTATGCTCCAGCCTGGAACGACGGGAATATATATAAATATATATATATATATATATATATATATATATATATATATATTCATATGTGTGCAGTGCCGTTCCCATCAAATTTTTCGATGACACACAATTGTGACAGGAAAAAATCCCATCCCTGAAAAATGGCAATACGGTATCATTGTCTACATCAAGAACTAATTTTAACATAATGACATTTAGTGTCGTTTGCTTTAACATTGTGAGACTTTGTTTTTCGTATTTCTTTTGAATTAATATTTATACAAATGGATAATCGCACAATTATTCAATTGGCTAGTGCCACCGTGTGCTTATCAATAATAAGAAAAAAAATTAAGACAATCTAAAAAACAGCAAAGAAAGTGGTGGAAAAGACCAGGGCTTAATATACGCGCTACCAAAGGATTTTATTGTACTCTGCATTCCAGTTTACGCTCTAATTTTCCTTACACGCTTCTGTGATTTTTCGTTTTCCATTTTTTTTTTAATTTGTACACCTGCACACATTTAAAGTTCTTTCTGTATTTCGTCTATGTCAAAATGTCAACACGCTAACATTTTCTTTTTGTGTTAGCAATGCAGACAACTTATTCTCACAGCTGTTAACATCAGATGCGTAAACAGTTCCCACTGCTGCTTTTACCATATTTGTCACAAAATGCTACAGTATGTACTCGGCCTTAGATAAATTTTTTACCTTAAATCCCTGGAGGACAAGTGCTTCTTTTATTTCTTCGGGAACAACAAAAGAATCTATTCCCTTCAGTACAATCTGCAGGCCTTTAGCAGTCTTTAGCTGGTATGTGTAAAAATTTGTTTTGTTTTCAAATTTAGTAACCATTTTACGGAAATCTTTTTCTTCATAAATTTGAATTTTCGTTTCACGTTTTATTGGAACAATGTGAAATTTATTCTCACCAATGACCAAGATTAATTTTATAACAAGAGCGTTTGAATTTTGTTCTCTCAAATATCCGTGGATATTTTGGGAACTGATGAAATTTTGTATGCAAATGGGCTTCGTCCATGCTTTACAACTATAATATATCTGTCCATACCAACTTGCACCTTAGGTTTCTGACTACTGTTATCTATAGTGATAACTTGGGTAAGAGATGAGCACGGAGCGGATGATTTCGCTGGCTTAAATGATGAAGTACTAGTCAGCGGTAATGTTAGAGAATCACAGGTTGACATTGGACAAAGCCAAGTTGATCGCTTACGAAAAAGTGGCTTTGCCGTTAGAAAAATATTATCATCAGATTTTTTATTTTTATTGTTTGCGTTAAGAGTTTCAGAACTCACAGTAAAAAAGGCATTTCTGCCGTTAGAACTCACTTCAAAATTTTTTGTTTTCGAGGTACTCATGTAGAGTATTCCTCAATGTCACCTTGTTAGCGGGTTTTTGTTTGTTTTTGTTGTTTCTGTCTATGTAAAAAAAATATTAGCAATATGATCTGCTTTGCTTATTTATCAAAGTTAATAATATGTACTACGAATATTTTTTTTATATGATTTTTTGTTTGTTTAGTATGTGTATAAGAAAAACTCTGCTAATAAATTCAT
Organism: Nowickia ferox; assembly: GCA_936439885.1. Lineage (NCBI taxonomy): Eukaryota > Metazoa > Arthropoda > Insecta > Diptera > Tachinidae > Nowickia > Nowickia ferox. The sequence continues at coordinate 62,020,151 of OW387026.1, forward strand.
TTTATTATTTATAGATTTTACAAATTCATTGCTTGGAAGATTTTCGGTTGTTTCAAACAGAAAATCTCCCGGTAACCGAAGAGTAGTGCCATAAGCAAGTTCCGCTGGTGTAGATTTTATTATTTCTAGAAAGCTTGCTTGAAGTCCTAATAAAACAGTGGGTAACACATCATACCAATTGTATATATGACACATTAAATCAGTTTTTAAGCATCTATGCCACCTTTCAATTATACCATTTGCAGATAGGTGATAGTTCTTTAGAAAGTAGTAGTTCGAACTGTCGGCCTTGATCTGTGGATATTCTTAGGGGTACACCGAATCTTGATATCCACTCTCTGTAAAAAGTTTCAGGTACAGTTGTTGCTTTGCAATCCTCCAATGGAATCGCTTCGGTCCAACGAGTAAAGCTATCAATACATGTCAATAGATATGAATAAGCGTTGTAGGATGGTAATGGACCAACGAGGTCGACGTTTATGTGATAAAATCTTTCCACTGGAGTTGGATAATAATTTATTTCACAAAATGCATATGTCGGTGAACTTTTGCTCGTTGGCAGGTAATACAAGTTTTAATCATAAACTTTATGTCCTTATTAAGTTTAGGCCATACGAATCGTTTACATAATGCTTCTAATGTTGACGTATAGTCACTATGTGAAAGATTATGAATTGCATGAAAAAAGATTTCACGATGATTTTTTGGAACATATGTTCTGATGTTTACAGTTGAGGGCTCACAATGAAGAAGTTTAGTACCAGCTTCAACTTTAATTGTTTTTAAAATTAAAGAAGTTTTTTTTGGGTTTGACAAAATTCTTGTAGTTCAGCATGATTTCTTGATCTTCAGCAAATTTTTTGTAGTCTATATTAGACGATCCAGAAATTGATGCAATGCGAGAAAAAGTATCGGCTACAACGTTATAAGAAACCTTAATGTGTTTTATGTCCGTCGAAAATTTAGCTAAAAAATCTAATTGGCGATACTGTCGCGGACTTGCTTTATCAAGATTCTGTTTGAATGCGTATGTCAAAGGCTTGTGGTCTGTGAATTTAAAATTACACATATCGGTAAAATTGAAGAACCAGAGATGTAAATTTGATAAATTTTTCTTGCAGTTATCAAATGCGGCAGTTGCTTCTGTAGTCCATGTAATTGGTGTTTTATCGTTCTTCTTATTTCCAATTTGATAAGCTAGAAGTGGAATTTGTGTAGTTGCAGAGTTGAATATAAATCTCCTATAAAAATGTACCATAGCAGCAAATCGGCGGCGAACTTCTTTTACAGGAAAATTGACAATTGTAGAAACTTTGAAGTGGAATAATACCATATTCATCGACATGATGACCAAGAAAAGTTAGTGCGGATTGGCCAAAAACGCACTTGTCACTATTGATAACTACTCCATAATCTTGAAGACGTTGGAATACTTTATTGAGATGTTCAAAATATAATTCTTCATTTTCGGAAGCAATGAGGATATCATCAATATATGGGAAACACAAACAAAGCCCATGAAGCACTTCGTGAATAAATTGCTGGAAAGTTTGTCCAGCATTGCAGAGCCCAAAAGTCATATATTTAAACTCGAAAAGACCGAAAGGAGTTATAATCTATGTTTTTGGAATACATATAATTTTTAGCAACTGTTATTTGATAATAAGCTCTCACCAAATCCAAAGTTGAAAATATACGCTTACCATAAAGACCGCGGGTAAAATCGTGTTTGTGAGAAATATTTTACTTCTCGGGTCGCCACTGACCATTTTTTTCAGAGCCAAATGTAATGAACTTGACCAACAACTCTTCGACAGTTTGCATAACTGGATGGCCTTTTGTTTATATCAAGTGTTCTATGTGAAAGGTGTGAAAGGTTAGTTATTGGAGGGTATTTTGCAAGTAGCTCGCCCTACACGAAGAGAAAAGATATGCTTGTGGAGTGTTCGTTGAAAACTAGTTATTGTTATTTTAAACATTTATTGCGTTACGATAAACTAAGTAATGTTTGAATTTAATAAATACATTATTATATTCATAAAAAATGTGATATGGTTAGAGTTTAACAATATACGGGATACAAGAACATCTGCAGTTGAGGCTTATAACAGATTTCTTGGACGATCAGCCAAAAAGTATGAACACTTTTTTAAATTCGTGCGCATAATTCGAGACTAGGAGTTTTTTAAAAGTCGTCATGTCGAAATGTATGACAGTGGTGGATTCCTTTCAAAAAAGAAACAACTGTATAGAAAAAAGTAAAACTCAGTGTCAACATGAACATTGCTTATTCTTTGAATTGAAATAAACTCCTTTTTTCAATTTATGCTAGGAACACAACTGGGACGAACGACGAATTTCGTCCGTGTCGACGAATTCGTCGATAAGAGTTCACTGCGTAAATTCGTTGTGTGAAGCACAACAACGACGAATTTACTCAGCGAATTCCTCTCTGATATTTGATAAAGTTGGTTATTGTGTGTGCAAAGACAGAGAGAGAGAGAAAGAGAAAATAGTTTTTTCGTCGTTCGCCGGCGTAAGAAAAAGAAATAAATCTATTGCTACTTTCGCCACGTATGACGAATATCGCCCTACGCCCTGATTGTGTGCATTTTCATATAAACCAATGTGTTTTATTTTTGACGACGAATATTCGCGATCAAAAGTTCGTCGCAGTTGTGTTCCTAGCATTATTGCACACTAACATTTTTCTGCCAAATATTCGGGAATTCTAGTACGGATATTCGCACATAACTAACACGTATTGACAGTGGTAACAAGAATTCCTTCGTGTTCCTTTCAACAATTGTAAGTCCACATATTTTTTTTCACGTGCCCACGATGTGATACATATTTATTATTTTCAATTGAACTATGATGCATTCCTTATAAAGGAATTATTTCTTAATCGGGCTCATTTTCAACGTTTTTCAGTTATATATATTATAGAATGAAATATTTTATGAACTAATGTGATTTTTTTTCTAAAGAAGAAAAATAATAAATATGTATGGTATTTTTTTTTAATTTAAATTCTGTTAGATTTGTACATATGTATGTATATCTGGATAACACTTAATATTACCTGGTTCATATTTTCTTGGAACATCGCTTTGAAATGCAATTTTCTCCGGACATATGAGACACTTTGGAAAGACTAAGGGATACAACATTCGATGATGAAATTGTGTTATCTTCTCAAAGTCGCCATAGATTAATACACATTGAATTTGTTTTGGAAATTTTATAAATTCAAATGTTCCGTAGATGTTATCGTTCACATATATTTCAAAACATTTTTGTAAAACTGCAATCCGAAACGTAAATAATTGACCTGAAATTAAAAAAAGTAATTGAAGTAATATTTATAGTGGAAATTGCTTAGATTCAATATTATCGAGCTAACACAATTACGCCAATCTGAATCAGTCTTGCCGCTGGGACTGAAATAATAACTTCAAGTTATAATAATGGCGCTAATAGTTACACAGGGTCTAAGCCATGATACAATTTTACAAGGTACTTGCACAAGCCCAGCCTGTTAATGTATACAATGCAGAAAGTTGTCAAACTTTGTTTACAAGCTGCAAAAATGTTAGTGTATGTGTGTGAATAAAATGATTACAGTGTTGCCAATGAATTTGAACATTGAAGAAAATTACACCACACATGCTTTGTTTAGATTAAAATTAAAACAAAATTAAATAAAACTAGAACCCAAAGTAGAATTACACACATATTATACATGAATCTCATTACATGGTCTACAGATGAGAGTAAAAATTACACATTGTGTATTACACACATATTGGCAACACTGAATGACTATAATCATGCATGAATGCCGCCTCTGCAATTGTAATTTAGTTACCCTGTGATTGTTATTTTTAAAAACAAAAGACATCTGCTTCTGACAATTATAGGTATGTTTCTACCAACAAAATAAGTGTGTTTCTTGGTGTTGCAATTTTGTTGTAGTCGTGCAAGTACCTTGTATAATTGTATCATGGTCTAAACCAAGAGTGTCCAAACTAGCACCAGAGTGCCGAACATCAATCAGCTTCTTATACGTACACAGCCGAATGAAAATAAAATTGCTAACCAAAATGAAGAAAACAACAATTTCATTTAGTTGTATGAAAGCAGATCTAGCCGCGTTGTCACTTGATATTATTACGTAGTTTTTTTAGTAGGTACAAAAGGAATATTTACAACAACGCACAACTATTTTGTTTTTTTCAAGCTTAAAATTTATAAACAGCCTTCTAATAAAAAAAGTAATCATGTGGGATAAAGAGAGGGAAAATAATTGTTTCTTTTGTTTAAACGCGCTGAATGAAGCTGAGTGCCTGGTATATAACCAGGTTTTGAAAATAGTAAAACCAAACAAACCTCATGCACCATTATAGACGCTGTCATCCTGAACTCATTTTAGTTGTCGAAAGCGAACGAAAAAAATTACTTTTAAAATTAAAACAAAAACTATCAATAAAATATAATCGTATTTTAAAAAATAATAATAAAAATATTAATAATAATAACAATAATATATCTGCATGCGCGCAAATGAAGGCCACGTATACCATTGCTTTAGCCTTGGCAAAAAGAGGACGACCTTTTAACGATGGTACATTTTTTAAAGAAATGTGCCTTTCTATAATGTCACTTTTTGGTGAGGTAATTTGTTTGTCACGTCAAACAATATCTCGGCGTACAGAACAAATTGGCGTTTTTATACAAACGGAGACCATTAAAAGAATTGAGAGTGCTAAATACATATGTTTCCATTTGTTTTGAGGAAAGTGTCAATATTTTTTGTACTAGTCAAATGACAACATCTGCAATTTGTGCAATTATTAATAAAAGCAGGAATAAAAGTTCAACATTTGCACTGCATTATTCACCAGGAAGCATTATTTGCGAAAACAATTGGTTTCGGTGACATTATGAAGACGGCAGTAAAAATAATTAACCGTCTTAAGCGTACAGTACACGGCATGTAAAAAACCACATGTGCATGTGGTTCTGACGTAATTTTGACGTCATCACGAAGCTACATTTGCTACATGCCGTGTACTAGTAACATATCTACATGTAGATATTCACATGCTTACAGATGTGCTGCCTAAAAAAATGTGTTCGATTCGACTATATGTGCCACACTTGTATTTTGGAGCAAAAATACTATCAAAATTTTAAAGCCTGTATCCAGTACTAGTAATTTAAAAAAATTCAACCAACATGCTGAAAATTCCCGTGACGTCATCGCCACATACGCATGTGGCTTTTTACATACCGTGTACTGTAGGCTTTAGAGCTGGTTTTTAACATAAAGATAAACTCTACTTGTCAATTAACTGTAGTTTAAACTTAAAATTCTGTTTTTCAAATAAAGATTATCGAGTTAATAATCTAGGTTTAACCAAGCAACATTGCTCAGTTAAACTTTAGTTAGAACTGTCAAATGATAAATATATCAAGTAAATCAGTTTACTAAAAATTTTAATAAATAAATATATTCATACATAAATAAGAGAGATAAAAACACGTCCAAATAATTTTTATGTATATAATGAATTGGAGTTCTTGCAAAGATTTCGTTTAACAAAGATTCGTTAGATTTAAAACTTTATGATCTCTTTTGATTTTATTTTTGGAGAGTCACTATTTTTTAAGTCCAAATTATTAATTTTTTATAAATAAATTTAAATTTAATTGAATTGTCATATCGCTTTTTAAGTGTTGCCTTATTTACGTAAAATATTTTCAATATTACCACATCTATATTGAAAATAAAGTATGGTATTTCTAACTAAATTGACAACTGCTAATCCACCACTGAAAAACAGTATGGGCGGTTAAGCCCCGTTTAAATTTGTTTCTTGGTTAATTCAAACGTATTTTAAACTAAGTTTAACTAATTATTAAAAACCTAGCCCTTAAATGAGGTCATAATGCTCTTACCCACAGAAAACTTGTGGTGTTTTTAGAAGATGTCAATGCAGACTATGGTGACATCTTACTTTATACAGATGTAAGATGGTTAAGCCGAGGAAAGAGCCTAGAAGAACGTCTATTTAACCTCAGGGAGGAAATAGCTATATTTCTGCAATACGAATCCTCCCCGAAAGATGCAGATTTGTTAAGGGAATTAACTTGTCCGGACTTTTTATTAGATCTAGCTTTTCTTGTAAATATAACACATCAGCTAAATAATTTAAATCTCGTTATTCAATGGAAAAACAAAAACATCTGTGACTTGTTTTATGCCGTTACTGAATTTACTAAAAATTAAACTACTTTACGAGATCAAACTGCGTAAAATAATTTGTCTATCTTTTAGAAAGTTTTCTCAAAATTTTCCAATCACAACAAATAAAAATTATTTAGTGAGGAAATAAGTAAATTAATAGACAATTTCAGTTTGAGATTCAAAGACTTATTTAGCTTGCAATGGGTTATAAACATTTTCCATTGCCCATTTACACTCTCAGTTGAAAACGTTCCGCCAAATATAAAATTTGAAATCCTACAAATGAGGTAGGATTTATCTATTCCACTAGAAAAGGGTATTTCTTTTTGGAAAAAATTTTTGTCCCAACAAATACGGAGCCAGCAGAGACCTTATACTTCATTTGTTTTCAATGTTTTCCACGACTTATATATGTGAGTCAACAATTTTAGTAATGTAATACAGAAAGGTTGAAATGTAAATAGTAGGGTGATCGATTATTCGATATTTTCCAGGAACCGGGTTTCGAATAGTTCGAATATTTAAAATTATGAAAAACTCGGCCTCGTTTTTTGAACCGGTCAACAAGTTTTATAGTGGGAAAATTATTATACAAATGTTTTGAGTTTAAATTGCTTTATTAAAAATAAAATAATATAAAAATTAAAGGTAAAACATAAAAATAACTTCATATGCATACATATCGCTCATTTACTCAAAGAATGTAATAATTTAAAAAAAATGGAATAATGATACAGAATTAATCCTCATATAGTTCTTCATATTGTGTAAAAATTTCATACAAATATCTTGTTTGCAAAATTAAACAAAATAAAATTAAATTTTCTTTTTCTATTAAGTGGTGTGTAAATTGAAAACTTCAAACTCGTTTTCTGGCAAACTAGTTTTTTGAGTTATGACGTTCTTTGAGTAAATGAGCGACATGTAAAGTACATAATACATAGTACATAAACAATCGCAACTCAAAATTATCAAAATGGTTTCGTTTTTCAATAAACCAGTTATTGAACAAAAATCTAATGACCGCAAAAATTTCTTGTGCAACACAGTCTTCTTGAACAAATATGTATAAGATATCGTTATACTTGCTTTTATGTTACATACTTGCGTCGTTTGTACAGTATCAACAGTTTTTTGCCACTTCTAAACATTTGAGCACTTTTTCATTTCATTTATTTACAAAATATGTAATATAAAGCCACAGAGGCCAACTAAAAATATAATACCTGAGATAAAATAAACTTAAAACTATTATAAAATAAAATACTTATTTTATTTTATAATAAAATCGCTTTGTCCCGGTTCACACACTTCAACTTTTGCTGATCAACTCGTAATTCAGCTGTAAGAAAAAAAGAGATATTTGTATTTCCTTTTCCGTCTTTCTTACAGCTGAATTACGAGTTGAGCAACAAAAGTTGAAGTGTTGCCATACAGGAAAAACGCCTAGATCTTACACTGTAAAAAATACTTGAGAAAATCAACAGAAAACGTTCGTTTAAGTTTTAATATAGTGAAAACTATTTTTATTGCAAAATCTGCAAATCGGGAAGTATTTGACTGAGACGGTTTTTAATTATAAAAAACCGAGCTATTCGACAGTAGTAGTGAATTAAGTATTCGGCGTACATTAAAAATTTTGAATTTTGTTTTTTTTTTGTTTACATTAGGAGTTATTTTTTTACATTAAGTGTTTATTGTTTACATTAATTGTTTTTTATTTATATTAAGTGTATATATATATTTATGTATGTGTGACCGTGTGAATTTGTGCGCGGAATATTTTGAGGGAATACATTAAGGAAGTTTATAGGTTTGAGGTTTTTATATGTGTATGATTTTCTAATGCCGACGAGAAAATCGTGAAAATTATTTTTTTCTATTGCCGACGGGAAATTTATGAGTGTTGTTAGACTGTGGAAATTTATGGATGTCCGTGATGTAGGTAGGTGAGGGTGTTGTTGTAATATGTAACCGTGGGAATTTGTGGGCGTTTATGGCTGTTGGAATTTAAACCAGACTGTGATTGGTGGGGGGCGGCGCGTTGTTTTAATATATATCCGTGGGAATCTGTGTGCATGTACGTATGTATGTCTGTGGGAATTTAAGGCTGATCGTGAATAATAAGGGGCGAGGTATTCATGTAATATGTAATCGTGGGAATTTGTGTGTATGCATTTATGTCTGTAGGAGTTTAAGGCTGTCCGTGATTTATAAGGGGCGAGGTGTTCATGTAATATGTATCCGTGGGAATCTGTGTGTGTATGTCTGTAGGAGTTTAAGGCTGATCGTGATTTGCGGTGGGTGAGGGTGTTGTTGTGATAGATGGAATGTGTGTATGTGTATGTATGTCTGTAGGAATTTAAGGCTGATCGTGATTTGGGTTGTTGAGACTGATAGATGTATATAACCGTGGGAATTTGTGTATGTAGATCTGTAGGAATTTAAGGCTGACTGTGATTTGTGTGGGGAGGGGTGTTGTTGAAATAGTTTGAACTTTTCGTAGATGAATTCTAGTATGTGTGTGTATGTGATTTTCCACGCTAGTATTTATATGTACGTAGAAATAAATTGTTTTCCATATAGATATTTGGTGCTATAAAATATTATCATATATCTGGACTTCCCTAATCACTAGGATGTTTTTCATATTGGAGGATTAGATTGCTTTATATTTTGTCAAGCTTAAATTTTTCCAGTGTTAAAGTCTGTCGGTCAGAAATTTGTTTATATTTGGAGAAATATTAATTTCAGATTTTGTGAAATTCTTGTGTACGATCGTGAGGAATTTGTGTGTGTGTGTGGAATAGAGTTTGGCTGTCTGTGATAAGTTTGTTTATTTAAGTACATTTGTCTTCTTTGACTGAACGGCTTTTCAAGCGTCAGTGGCTTGGTAGACAGTTTGTATATTTTCATGATGTAGATATGTAAGTGTGATTGTTAAGATCTAATAAATACTTGAGAATGGGTAAGAAATTTGATAATATGTGTACATATGTACATATCTAGAAATTGATTTTCTTTATGTAATTATGTACATACAAATAAGTGTTTGGCTCCTTATTGTAAATATTCGCCTTGTGTATAGATGTGAAATATCTTCATAGTTTTTTTTACTTGATATTAAAACACGTCGTTTTAATTTTTAGGTGTATTTACTGTAGTCAAACTTTAGAAATACTTTGATATAATTTTTTTTTCCAACCATCAAACCAAGGTAAAGCCTTTACATTTATTTTAGAACATCTTGGATTAACTTTTAAAAGTTGCCAAACATTTTGAAATGAATCTGATCTAGCAGTCTAGCTCAGGTGATGATAGTTTTTTTGTTAGCTTTTTTTATTTTTATTGGTAAACATTTAAAATCAAAAGGGAGTTTTAAGATTAAATTTTTATAGTCATTATTGCTGAAAACATGCGCTACTTCTTTTGCGATGAAATCCTTCGAATTAGTTTTGAAACCTTTCCCGTCTATTAAAACCACTTTTTCATCCATATTACTTAATTTATAAGACTTTCCGGACTTTCTATTTTTCGATCGTCAATAAAAATACAGTAGTTGTGGTCTTTGCTTGCTATTGAATAATAGCGGCTTTTATCTTAAACTCTGATGCAGTTAGAAGCGTTTGCGATTCTTGCATATAGTAGCTTTGTTGTAATCTTAGATATCGTCGCTGATTTAACTAACTGACCTAACTAACATTTTGAAAATTTTACAGGAGAGCAGCTTTTATGGTTGTTTTATACATTCATTCTTATGGCTGCATCGGAAATCTTTTTACTTATATTAGGCACAACAGTAATGCTTACAGTCATGAAAATTGTAGACAAGATGTTTTATGACTTATAAAGTCTAGTAAAGCCCTTAACTCATTTTTCAAAAATATGTCAGTTAGAAAACAGCGACGATATGTACATATCATATAGAACTACTAATACATAACACTAATTTTCAAATTTTATGTTAAGATCATCATATGGATATGAGACTAAATTTAAATGTACTTTTAAATTAGTCAAATCACAATTAGGTCTACCCTACTCAACGGTTCCTGTAGTATACAAGATGACTTTGTATGTCGGAATTTCTGTCACTCCTTTGTCGGCGTTATGAGTAATTAAATTTTAATTTCCCAAATTGTGTCATTTGATACTGATACTATGTTTTCATTAATAGGCTATATGTTCATTTTATCAAGGGTGATCGCCTATGCCTTTTATTTGATGCTCTAGGTGATATGATTTTTTCTCAATTTATTAAAGTTCAGCCTATTGTATACATATTTCTACTATGTTTAAGTGTGCTTTATGTGCATGTCAGGCAGGCTGTATGTATCAGTTGATCAGTCAGTCTCTTGTTTTATTTATTTTTTCTTCTGATGTGTCACTACTTTTTTGATTTTACTACTTGAAATAGAGAATATTAATATAATTTTTAAATGCATTATTTTTATTGAAAATACATATATGAGTGTGTACATATGTAAATGTATACATATCTGCATACATTGCATATTGATATAATATTGGTTTTTTGGACTCATTTGACTTTGAGAAGCCTTTTCAAAATCAATGGCTACACCTTATATGATTCAAATATATATTCTTGACAACATTTGTGAAGAACGCCTACAAGCAACAAATATCTGTATTTAAAATTTTTATACAAATTTCGCGATATCATCAATTTACTCCCCTCCCAGATTTTCAATCACTGAGGATCAATATGAGAATTCCTACAAAACTCTTAGGCCTTGTTTCGTAGCAGCTGAAGTCTACAATGCAAAACATACATTCTGGGGTTCGCGTCAATTACGCCTAGAGGCCTGGCGTTGTTCAACACGATTTCAAAAATGGGGAAATGACGTCATTTCGAGTGGGGAGCGCACTTACTGGCCTACGGACAGAAATATCTCTACGGATTTAATTCATGTTGAAGCTTCCCTAGATCTCTCTTCCGATCACTCTCCCACAATCGTTACAATTTGTAGCCCACTAAGAAGTGACTAACCTCACCCATATGTAAAGATGATCAATCGTGTTAATTGGATGGGGTTCAAAAAATATCTCAGTAGCCATTGTACGGAAAACATTAAGCTAAGAACATCCGCAGATATTGAATTTAACGTTGCCAATCTTAACGAAAATATTAAACAGGCTGCTGAACATGCCACTACCTCCCAGACTGGCTTTAATAGAATTTATTCTATGGAAAAAAGGAGAGCTAGAAGAGAATGGCAACAACACAGATCACCCCTAAATAAAATCAGACTTATAGAATGTACTCAAAGAGTTGCTATCGTCGGAAAAAACTGCATTACTGCAAAAATATCTACAGGGTGGGCCAAAAGTTACCATGGGGCTTAAAAGTTTAATAACTTTTTAGTTTATTAATTTTTTTTTATTTTTTTTTTCAGATTATATAATATACAAAATGGAAATTTTTTTACACTAAGTATGAAAAATAATGTCTCTTAAATGACCATCGTTTTCAGCTGCGCACTGATGGGCTCGTTTTAGAGCATTTTCCATAACATCTTTCAAAATTTGTGGCTGTAGCGTTCGAATTTCTGCAACAATGTTTGCCTTGAGTTCAAGGATTGTCTCTGGCTTGTTCACATACACTCGCTACTTCAAATAATCCCAAAGAAAATAGTCGGGTGCTGTCAAAACTGGCGATCGCGCTGGGCCAAATTATTTCCGAATTTCTGGAAATTATTCGCTCTCCAAAAATTTGACTTAAAAGTGCCATTGTGTCTCGGACAGTGCGGGCAGTGGCTCCGTCCTGCTGAAACCACATACCAGTACCTAGATTCTTTAACTTTATGCGAACCGAAAATCGTAATATTTATCGACATATATATTCGTTTGCGGTAACGATAATGTGATTCTGTAATTTCTTTTTAACGATAGTGTACATTTGCGGCTTGCTCGCCATTTAATTCTATATCATGTGGCATCCCTGCATACAAAATGTCAAAATAAGCGAAAAGCGCAAAGAAAAATTAAAGAAAAACTAAATGAATTTGAGCTTGCTATTTTCCTTTTTTTACTTCAACCGACAGCGAATATCGTTAATATATGTTACTGAATAGCAAAATCGATAAATTTTCGTTGTATTTATTATAGAGATACGATTATCGTAATACAAGTTACTGAATCCAGGTACAGGTCTGTTTTCAAGAGCAAGACGTAAAAAATTTTCTATCATAAACATATACCGCTCATTCTTCATTCTCGAAGAAGTAAGGCCCAATGATATTTTCAGATGTGATCCCACACCATATTGTACACCTAATGGGGTGCAATTGGCGTTTATGAATGGCTCTTGGATTTTCAGAACCCCAGAACCTACAGTTCTGCTTATTAACAAAGCCTTTCAAATGAAAATGAGCTGCATCACTCATAATCATAATCGCCCATCAGTGCGAAGCTGAAAACGGTGGTCATGTAAGAGGCATTATTTTTCATACTTAGTATAAAAAAAATTTCCATTTTGTATATTATATAATCTGAGAAAAAAAATAAAAAAAAAATTAATAAACGAAAAAGTTATTAAACTTTTAAACCCCCTGGTAACTTTTGGCCCACCCTGTAGAAGGTCTCGATGTCACGTCAGCATCTAATTACTCGTTATGGCGCGCTGCTAGAAATCTTAGAATACCCGTTGAGCTTAAATCATGGCAAGAAGCGATAGTGAGAAAGGTAACTTATTTGCTGAACATTTAAAATCTGTATTCATGTACGGGTGCTGTTGATTTGCCGAGTGTAGTTTCTCTTCCCCCTCGACCCTTAAGGTTTAAGTTGCGTGAAGTACAAAAAATAATTGCTGAATTCAACCCGAAGAAAGCTCCAGGTATTGATGGAATTAGTAACAAAATGCTGATGAATTTGCTTCTAATTGCAATAAGAATCCTTCGATTTATTTTTAATGCCATTTTACGAATATAGTATTTTCCACATAACTGGAAACTTGCGAAGATCAAATTGATTTCAAAGCCGGGCAAAGATCCTACTAAGGCTGAGTCATATAGGCCTATAAGCTTACTATCAACAATTTCAAAGCTTTTCGAAAAGCTGCTCATGACTAATTTTTCCAAAATTTTAGCTGATAATGAGTGCATCCCTGGCCATCAATTTGGTTTTAGAAGTCAGCATAGCACAATTGAGCAAACGCATAGATTGGTGCAAGTTATAAGGAAGACATTTGAAGAAAAGAAGTATTGTTCTGCCCTCTTCATTGCTATTTGTCAGGCATTTGACAAAGTATGGCACTAAGACCTAATTTTAAAATTGAAGACATATCTGCCAATAAACATACAAACACTTTTGGAAAGTTATATTACTGATAGGATGTTCACTGTTGTAGAAGGAGACTTCATGAGTGTGGTCGAATATATATCTTCCGGTGTCTCACAGGGTAGTATTCTGGGCCAGTCTTGTATTTAATATATACTTGTGATATGTCTGTGAGCAATAATATTCTTACCTCTACATTTGCCGATGATACAACCTGTCTGATTATGCATTAAAACTGGGCTTGCCAGATCCAAACAGTGAAAAATCTTGACATTTACGGAAAAAATTCTTGATTTGCAAAAAAAAAGCTTGACAATTATTTAATATATTTTTTAATTATATCTGTGTTTTTTAAACAATATAAACTCAATGGTTTAAACAAAAATAATATATTTATTCAAAAACAGTTACAAAGCCATACAATTTACATTAAATTCAGTCTTATTTTAAATTCATTAATATGATCAACGGAAAACAAAAAAAAAATAAATTCGTGCATATTCATATAAAAAATAAACATAAACCATTCTAGTCTAAGTTATTTTGTTTTGCCACATATGGTATTTTTGGTAGCACATTTAACTAGTTCAATACCTTCACTTGTTTGCAAAAAATTTTTAAAACTTTTGCAATTTTCATTAAAATTTATTCTAATCATTAACTCTAGAGTAGGGCAAAATCGTTTTTTTTTTGGGAATCGTTCGGAACGATCCGAAATATTGAAGGAACTAGGTCGTTCCTTTCGTTCATCATTCCTTTTTTTACTTTGAATGAAAACGAGAGAACTTTTCTGTCGTTCCTAAAAAATGTCAACAAATGCAATGCATGTATTCTGACGTTTAAGAATTGCTGTTTGCATACATGTATGTATGTATATTTTCGTGTTGAGCAAATCATTGTTTTTATTATAATTAAAAAACTAATTATATATTAGCGCGTATAAGTTTATTAAAAAACATAATTCATTATACAGGGTGTTTTTTTAGAGGTATAGAACTTCGAATTGAAATAAAACACAAGAAAATCGTTTTAATGTCCATCAATTTGGCTTTATTGGAAGGATAATTTTATGCCATTAACGTTTAAATATGATTTCGGGCATGTGGCCGCCGCGGCTGGCTCGAATAAAGCCAATTCTACATGTCCAATTTTCAACCACTTTTTCGAGCATATGGGGCCGTATGTTGGCAATAACGCCACGAATGTTGGCTTCCAAGTCCCCTAACGTTTCTGGTTGGTTGGCGTAGACGAGCGACTTCACATATCCCCAAAGAAAATAATCCAATGGTGTCAAATCACACGATCTTGGTGGCCAATTGACAGGTCCATTCCGCGAAATTATGCGCTCATCGAATGTTTCCTTCAATAAATCGATTGTGACGTGCGCTGTGTGGCATGTAGCGCCGTCTTGTTGGAACCACAACTCATCCACATTCATGCCATCCAATTCGGGAACAAAATAGTCGGTTATTGCTGTGCACGGTGGCGAATCGATTCATTCGGGTCCTCTTCAACACTTTGCTCTACAGCGGCAATTGTTTCTTCGGTGCGCACTGTTCGACGTCTCTGCGGATGCGTATTATCACATAGAGTAAACGTAGTGCGAAAACGATCCATGGTTAACCGAATTAATTGCTCTGATGGACGATTATGTCGACCATAAAATGGACGGAGCTTGCGGTAAACTTCGCGAACTGAACCATTATTTTCGAAATAAATTTGCACGATTTGCAAGCGTTGTTCTTTTGTCAACCTGTTCATGATAAAATGGCAAACCAAACTAAATATTAATCACTTGACAGCTGACAAAATGGCCGCCAGTTAAAAAAGTGATGCCAACTTAAAGTTCTATACCTCAATAAAAAACACCCATTATAACTAGTTAATTGTCAATCTTTACACAAAAATAACAATCTTGTATTAGAAATAAGTGAACGATTGTTGTGTATAATGCTGTCTTGATGAACAATTAACTTGGTCGCTAATACCGCCCACTGCTGTCAAACTTCAAACTTATAAAATCAATCTCTCAAACTTCATGAAAAAAAACTCTTCTATTATCTTCTATTATGTGCATATGTGGTTGTAATAATAACCCCAACTTGTTAAAAACACTTTAGTCGGAACGATGAACGATAAGAAATGAAACGGTATAAAAGTCCGAACCGTTCCTTTTAGTGAATTGTTCAATGGAACTAGGTCGTTCTGGAACAGCACAACTCTAATTAACTCTGATTTCATAAGGTCAAATGACATTCTACTTCTTTCTTTAGAATGTAAATGATTTAAGATACTGAAGGATTTTTCACAAAATGAATTACTAAGAGGAATCGATAAAACAAATGACATCAATTTATAAAGATTTTCGATTTCATTTTCGTCTTGATTATTAAAAAAATAAGACCATATTTGGTCACTAGAAATATCTTTTGGAAGAAGTTGGTAAGCTTCTCGAAGGCAACAGTAATCTGTATACAATTTATCATAGTCTATAAAATTCGAGATTTTTAAGATCGAGGAATTTCCATTAATTGTTCCCAAGACAAGAGTTCCTTTTTTAAATTAAGTTGTGACAGTTTATTATAAATAGAATCATTGTTAAAATCAAAACGGGTTTTTAAATAATCAATGGCGGTTTCTAAAAATGCATTAGCTTCAGATGTAAAACCAGATAACTCTTTTTGAGAAAGATTCTTCATTATAACTTTTACTTTACTTCCATAAAAATTATCTTTTAGTATATTTTGAAGGGGTTTCAAGAGCTTGTTTAATATATCGTATAGTCCTAATATTGTACATGAATCAGATTCTAATGTTAAAATAGATGAGTGAAACTCCTGCATAATATTGTGAACAAAATATAAATAAGCTTCTGATAAGCCTTCAATCACACATTCTTCGTCTTCATTTAAAATCTCATTGTCTGGAATTCCATATGAAAGAAAATCCCAAAGAACTTTTCTACAATTTAGTTTACCTTTTCTTAAAAAATACCTTTTTACTGTTGGCCAACCATAAATGAAGCGATCAAGTGCTGGTAAAAGTGAAAGCCATCTAGTTGGAACATGTAAAAGGTTTTTATATTCAATGAAGGCAAATTCAAAACAATCTTTCAGTATTTCTGTAGCTAACGCTGATGAAATGTTTTCATTATTATGGTTTCTATGTCTGTGGATAGTGCATTAATAGCTTTTTTAATACAGTTGTTTATAACGTGGCAGTTACAATTTGCTTTTACAATTTTATCACAATTATTTTGAAGTTTCTGATATACAGAATTGTGAACACCATAATTAACGGTGGCTTGTTCGATATCCAGTTTGTTGTTCTTTGTTATTCTAATTAGATTCGAATAGATATCTATAGAACCCTCGTAATGATCTTCGTAGAAATCCAAAATTTTTTTACATATTCCCTTTTCAATGTCAAAATGTTGAACAGCATACGAATACATTTTAATGTTGCCTATATTCGATGCGTCACTTTTTATCGAAAAATACCAACGCATTAGCCACTTGTTCTTGCGAGAATGGAGCTAAAACATTCCTTGTTATAGCTGTTGCTTTTGTACGACCACAACACATTTTGCTTACAATATTACTGTCGCTGAAAATACTCGAGCTAAATTTTATTTGGCAATATAAGCTGTTATAGCTGAGTCCATGCATAACGTTATGAAAAACACACGTCAGTTCAGCTTTGGAAATTTGTGTTTCTATTTTACTTTCACATGGCACAGCAAAACTGGAAATCCTTTGGGACAACTTTTTGGAAAAGTCCAATTGACTATGTTTTTTTGTTTTCATGTGTGTTTGTAATGATCGACTTCCTTCACATTTAATCACTATTTCCGTTTGGCAAAATTTGCAAACTGCCCGTCTGGCAAGCCTAATGAAAACCCTTATAAGGCATCCTGCAATCTCCAGGAACATATTACCCAGCTAGAAATATGTTCGAACTTATGTAGAATTAAAGTAAATGAGCAAATGTGTGTCCATATATCCTTTACCTTAAGAAGAGATACTTGTTCCCCTATTCGAATTAACAATCAAAATATTCCTTAACATTCTCAAGTGAAATACCTTGGTATACACCTTGATCGGAGGCTTACATAGAAACTTCATACTGACTCTAAGCTAACCCAAATGAAACTTAAGTTAACTCAAATACATTGGTTGATTGGCTCCATGGTACATTCAAAATTCAAATTTCCATCGTGATTTAAATATGCCGCTAGTGACTGAAGAAGTTTCAAAATACGCAGGCAAGTACTTAACAAAACTCGAATCCCATCCTAATCCCCTTGCGCGTAATATCTGGAATTTTACTGGACACATCCGCTTAAAAAAGAGGGACACTACGGCGCTAATACTCAACACTACAGATGTAACTGCTTGAATATACTTTTATTTATTTTTTTTTCCTTGGCACAACTCTTATGTATCATTAATTTACTATCAGTAAGTTTATGTCCGACATTGGTCAGGCCTAATAATTATATTTAGATTTAAGATTTGAACACTTGTTGTTAGTTCATATTTGAAGATACAATAAATAAATATATATAAAAAAAATATTTGCATACATATATGGGAATATATGTATGTATGTAGAAGTTAGTTTATATAAATAGAAAGAAATACATGTTTAATAAACAACTATTGCACCAATTCGATCACAAATAACTTAGTTACCTACACCATCAATTCACCGTCGCACAGTGGACCATTTCGCGAGATGGCGGTCAAAAATATATAACTTTTGACTGGATTAGGTTAAACCATAGGCTTTCAGTTTAAGATATAAGACTTTAAAATCGACCGGTTAGAGAAGTAGTTATGATAGATTTAAAATGCATTTTAAGTTTTAGCTGATTTTTGGTACAAAAGCGAGGTATTAAAACTTGTTTAAAAGATTTGTTTTGCACAAGGTCTTACATTTTCTGTCACACTTACAACTTATACTTATTAAAAACTTAAATTCTTTCAGAAAGTGCCAAACTTTGGCCCCGTGAAATTTTTAGAACAATCAAAAAACGAGCACAAGCACTTACGCACACACGAAGGGTTAGAAAGTCCTCTTTTACATTTGAGACATTTCTTGCCGGACATTTTTTCAATTCTCTTTTGTTGTTGCCCGAAACTTTTACATATTGGAAATTAATAGACAGACAGAAATTTTGTAGTTTGTTTACTTCTTTTTCGCGATTGCTACTCATACACATGCACATAAATACCATATGCCTTGATAATACACATCAAATATACATAGATTCGCTGAAATAAGAAAAATCATATGAAGCAACAAGAATAAATTGCGAAAAGTAGAAAAGAGAAACAAAAAAATGTCCAGTACAGAGGGTAGTGTACTACACACTCTGCATCTTCGCCCCTTCTTCTACAAACTTCGTCTGTCTGTCTTTCAATTTCCCAAATGTAAAAGCGCACAAAGCCACAGCACAAACAATAGACGTGCACCCATGATACAATAATACAGGTAGCCGCGAATCTACAACAAATGTACATCAATAAAACAACAGTGATTTTTATTGCTGTTTTGTGATGACAACTGTCAAAAACCAAGAAAAAACAAGAGACGTGTACTTGCGTTTTGTCTTTGCTTTGCAAAGCCTGTTCGTATTAGTACAGCTTTAATAGGCACTGTGCGCGTGTGTTGGTAAAACATAAACAATATTTGGCAGATCATATCACGAAACAACCAAAACAGCTGGCGCTACGCCGTTACCTGTATTAAAGTAGAGGTCCATAGCTCGCTTTTTGCGCGTTATGCCTTACACGCGTTTCATCCTCTTGTTTCATTCTATACTTTGTTCGCGTTGAGTTACATGCTCTGCTTTTCATGCGCCATTTTATTCATATAGCTATGGACCTCTACCTTTATTGTATCATGCGTGCACCCATGAAGCTAGTCACAAAAATATTTTGCATACATTTTTTCCGGAATTTCCTCTTTAATTTTAATTTAATAATCATAAAAAACAAAAAAAAAATTCCCTAATTGCGGTATCCTTTTTTTTGTAGTTTTACCTGACGAGTGCTTGTTACATGCCTTTATAAACATGACAAATCAATTAAAAAAGCAAAGTATATTTGTAACCTTAATTATATAAATATACTTTATTTTAAGTAGGCAAGATATTTTTGTGACCAACTGTACAGATTTAGAAATACGCAAAATCATCTAAAAACCGTCTTTCATAATAGCGGTTTGATAAAAAAAACTAAAATACTTAAAAAATATCATTGCAGAAAAAACATTTTTATAACTATTTTACTAAAATTTTGCAAAAAATGTTGACCTTGTGTCAGAAAAATTTTTCTGGTGGTCACGGTCGGATCGTCCCGGGTGTACAATGGAGTATAGGCGTGTAGAGCAGTCTCGGCTACAAAAAAAGCGCTTATCTTTTTTTTTGTTCCCGTTTAACCTGTGGAAGTTATGCTCTGTTATGTGGAAGAGTTTAGGAATATTTGGACCTTTTCAAAAGAACTAAAAAAATTAATTTCTAAAAATTATAAACACTTCACTTTTCTCGTACTGAAAGCTAACAAATAAGGTAATTATACTTTTTTTATTTCGATTATAAAACCAAAAAGTTATACATGTTTGAAAATCAAAAGCTTACTAAGAAATTTCTCATTTTAGCAAAATACTGAAAATGTCCGTTTTGAGTCACCCTGTTCACTGTGATATAGTTGAAATAAGGTTTTAAGATTTTTCTCCCGAGGTTACTAGTGTCTACTTTCGAATGAACTTTAACATTTTTCAATCAGTGACCATAAAAAAAAACATTGGAATATCTATGTTTAAGATAATTTTTGCCTCAAGTATTTCTACAGTAGTTTTGATTTAGCTGCCTTTTGTTTAAGTGCACTTTGGACTTAACTGTCTACAAAGATAAATTTCTGTCACTATTCCTTAAAATCCTATACAAATTCGTTTTTTAAGTGCACTTTCTATACCTGCACTTTTAAGATAAGTGCGCTAAAATTTTGGTAATTTTAAATTATTTTCATACAAAAACTCAATGTTAACTGCACATTGACTTAACTGCACAAAATATATTTTTTCTGTAATTATTCTTCAAAATCCTTTTTTAAATGCACTTTGTATACCTGCACATTTTCCATATTTTTTTGGAAATTTTAAATTATTTTCATATAAAAAATTAAAGTTACCTGCATGCATTAAAAAAGTGTGGCTACATAAATATGCAACCATGTACATATGTACATAAGTATGTGCATCTAACTTAAGTCGTTTTTTAATACATAATCATACTCTTTGTGTTTTACCCGACTGTACGACGCAAAAAGGGTATTGTGATTATCAACCTATGTATGTATGTATGTGTGTTCCTTTGCGGCACTATATACATAATTTATATTTTTCCAAATTAGATGCATTTTACGCGGTGCTCTGGGAAATATATAAATGCAATCTTGTGGTAACTCTAATATGATAGCGGATTTAGTTTCTAGATCGTGTATGGATGAAAATAGGACTAAAGAAAGAAAAAAAGAAATTATCCACGACTTTTTGGCGGCATATTTTTTTTCGCAAATTAAAAAAAGTTATTAAATTTTATTGTTTATATTTACAAAACTGTCCACAAAAACAAAATCTAAATTATATACATACATACAAAGATGATGTACTTGGCAAAAGAAAAAATTTGATACCCATATTGCCCTATTTAAAACGTTTTTTTACAGAATATCCTTAAAAAATGGACATGGATGATCGTCCTTGGACAAAAACCTTTCTTATGATACCCATATTGTATATGTTGGTAAGGAAACATAAAAACCACAATTGTATACCTGCACATTAAGGCAGGTAAATACATTTAAAATAACAGCATTTTTGACTTATCTGCACAAAAAATCGTGCAAAGTTGATTGTGCAGCTAAGTCCAAATTACTGTATATGAGGTTTGCTGCTTGACCAACTTGAAGTTATTTGGTGACGTAAACTGGGTTGCATCTTGTATCGGATTCAGATGTTATGATTTCCCACTTATAAAAGGTCCTCATCACCTTCTAACGGGTTTTTTATATTTTGCTAGCACGCATGCTTCTCCCGATAGTGACGCGAGAGTCCGAGATGTAAATCTATCTATTAGAATTTACGAATTCGCTCTTTTTAATTTTTTACAAAGTAGATACATACATACATACTTATATTCTTTTAAATTTGCATGCTTTCAATATTTTTTCTGTAAATTCCCTCTAGCCTGCCTAGAACCATATGTCTCTATGCCAACACTCTTGTCTCTAGCGACAATGGCACTAGTTAAAATGTCGACAACTTTCCTTTTATGCGCGAGTAGAAATAAATTAGAGACAACAGTTCTAGTGTATTTCTGGTGATATTGTCAACGAACCCATCAATAGTTTGTTTTCTTTTTTTTATTATGCTGTGCAGTCCATGGCAGAGTTACAAGCCGATCGGCCGCTTCTGATTGACTGTTTCAATTTTAACCAAATATTTTTTAGTTTCGAATGAAAACTTTTAAACTCGATTAATATGTTTTAAGCTACAATTGAAAAGGGTATGTATATATTTCAAAAATATTTCGGTCTAAATAACTTAAAAACAATATTAATATGAATAATTAAAAAAAAATTATATAATTTTTATTAAAAAAAAATAATAAACAAATATATATGTATGTGTGTTTAAGTTTGTTGCCCTAACCCTTATAAAATCGAAGACGAGCGTCACTAAAATATACTAGTTAAGCTTTGGTTCAAATGTCTCCATATGACCGTAAAAGAACTACCTCGTCAAAAGTGCTAAAGTCTACTGTTAGATTTTCAATGACAACCCCATGTTATATGTCAAGCGATTACATATAAAAGTATTGACATTGTCACTAGTAAATCACTACAATTTTGCTATTGACATCGAGCGGGGAAAGATCGATATTGTAGACTAGGGCCCCTAAAATTTACTAGTGAATCTTTAATGCCAATGTCGCCATGTAGTGCCAAAAGAACTACTTAGTCAGTAGACCTACAGTCTACTCGTAGATTTTCAATGACAAGCTAATCTTAAATGTCAATAGATGATTATATTGACTGGGGTGCACCTGGTAAGTAGGACTACCGATAGTATCACTGGTAAATCACTACAATTTTACTATTCGCATTTCCTGCAGGGTTTATTTGATACTCATACAGATACAGATATAAAGTAAGATCTGCTTACATTGCATTTCACAATTTATGTATGCTTCAGCATCATTCTAGATACAGATATAAAGTAAGATCTGCTTAACTTGCATTTTACAATATATGTATGCTTCAACATGATTCTAGTTGAAGTCCATATCTATTCAGTAAGTTTGTTTGATACTCATTCATGCAGATGTACTTTCTTAAAGATTGGATATCAAACTCCAATTTCCGTAGTTTATCTATATTTTCTAAATATCTTATATTTAGCTTTAGAAATGAATAGAGTAAAGATCTATTATAATAAACTAATTTACATATTTTTTAATTTTGCGTGCTAAAGCTTTCGAAATGGAAAATATACAACTTTCACTATAAAAAGTGATAATATGATGTGTTGCTGAATATTACACTATGTTGTAATTTATTTTGAACGCTTAAGTTTTCACAATATTTCATACAGACCGACAAGTTTAGAGAATTACAGTATATTAAGTTAATTATATTTCCTAAGACCTAACATTCTTAATATCCTTCAAAAAAACAAGACAAACTACATTTTCCCTTTTTAATTTTATTTTTACTTTCATTAAATTTCAACATTTTGTATATCTTCAAATTACTGTATACTGTATTTAGCAGCTTTTTCTCATTTGTTGAGTAAACTTTAATCGGACACATTTTAATGGTGAGATGAACTTTTCTATCTTGTATATTAAGTCAAAGTTAGGCAAACACATACATATATAATATAAAAAAAGAGTAAAATGCATGCTTGTACGAATGTACCCATCAGTCCGCAAGTCATTACAAATTGAAAGCCATCCGATTGTAAGCTTTTATGTCAATATGGAAAATAAAAAAGAAATTGTCAAGCGCATACAACTAGCATCCGATTCAGATTTGTGTTTCTGCTATCCTATTGTAAAATTAAATGTTAATTAGAAGCAAAGAACAAAACAGACACTAATAAAATTTAGCCATTGCATTAGCATCTGATTTGGATGGATTAGTAATGTATTCTATTGTTTATTAGTTTCAATTATGAATTTTGTTTATTTTCTGTGGTTTTTGTTCCCTTAGTTCCCTCAGTTTGTTTCAAATTGACCTTAACTGTTTGTGCAAAAGTTGGAAAGAGGCTTCATCAAACAAGACTAACGAATTTGCCCTATTGCTCAAATACCAATTTGAAGAGCTTTCATGAAATCCTTAATGCTTTACTTAAGAATAATAATACATATATATTATTAAACCTAATATTAATAGCATGTCTGCTAATAAAGACTAATTGCATTCAGACACATCTTAATGCCCTCCGAATCACCATAACAGTTAGAGTCATCCAACCTTCTCTTACAATGTACACAGTGTTGGACACATCTTATAGCATAGGCCAACGCTGTGTAAATATAAGTAGAAATTGTATACAGGCTTTGGATGGGTCGCGCTTACCTTACATTGTCACTGGTCTCAGATCGGAGATGTATGTGACAAAATATTCACTGGGTACGTTTAAAAAAGAGCATAACGAAGCGCGGCCTTTTGCCTAACTTTGCATTAAATAAATCTTTGTATATTTCAATACACTTATATGAACCATTAATGCTAAATTCTTTCCACATCATTCCTTTTAATGATCTATTAAATTATTCTACTATTGGTGCTTTCATATTGAGTAATGTTTATTCTTCTATTTATACATGAATTTTCCAAAGTGTTTATTAAAAAATTCCTTACCATCATCTGTTTGTAAGTTTTTTGGTACTCATCCCATTTCAAAAATATTTTCTATTGCCTTGGTTTTTTCGAGTGCAGCTCTTTTATATTCAGCGGTACTGACCATATAAACTTTGAGAATGTGTCAATTACAGTCTACAAAAATCAATAATTTATATTTTCTTTAGAATAATTCCTCATTTTAACTAAATCTGATTGAGAGATTGCTTATGGAGTTCGTTTACTAAATTTCTTTTTAAAGACATTGAGTTGTTTTATAGATTTTTTTGGAGAGTGTTGTGATCAACTTGATTCACTTTCAGCTATTTATACTAAAATGTATGTAGTTAATTTTCCAATCTATAAATTTTATCGTTGAGCTGTTCAATTTGGTTTTCAAAAGATGATTTAATTTTAAGAATATCTTTTCTAATTTTATAATTGTCTTCTATCTCTATATTTATTTCACGTTGTAGTCAATCAATTTACATTTGAATGTATTATTGAATTATATTGTTGCCCTTAAACTATATTATTCATTTTTTCTTTAGTTTAAAAATATTTATTGATGATTCTGTATGCAATAGTGGAGTTATAACTTTTTTGTAGATTTCAAATTAAAATTTGTCACAGTTTTTTTTATGTTTTATTAAATCTTAAAGAAAATAAAGCCGGTCTTAGAGCTCGTCTTGGAGTGCCAAATTAAATTTTATCCTCGTTTAGCTCATTGTTAGTGCTACCAAATTTCAATTTGTTATTATGATTCCTGTGTAGACCATAGTTAATATCTAATTAATTTCTCGCTTCCAAGAGTGATAAATCAGTATAAAGGTATTCCCTATTGGAAGTCTGTAAGTAAAAATTATCTTCATCATCGTCATCATCATTCTCATTATTAGTATCATTAGATGGTGTAATCAACTATTGTTCCTTCTACAAATTTCGATGTTGTATTTATCTCTATCTTGGCTGATGGTTTCTAAAACTTTAAACTTTGATTATTTTCAATTTCTATCTTCATTTTACTTTTTTCTTTCTTGGGAATTCTTTCTATACTTTTATACCCATTTATCAATTCTTTGAGAGGGTTTACTATAGGTTCAAATGTATCTCTTAGTTGTTCACATGTATTTATTTCACCAGTTTTACCAAGACATTTCTTGTCGTCATCAACTGCTTTACAACTTTATCTTTAATGCTTGCTATCAGCAAATAGCAGATCAGGTTATCAGGTACCAGATCAGGCTATCAGGTAGCTGGTCTGGTTTTCAGATCAGCTTATCAGGTTATCAGTTAGCTGGTCTGGTTTTTTTTCTGATACCTGTATCATATTAGATTATAAGGAGCTGCTGTGATTTTCAAATCAGGTTATCTGGTTCAGATTGGGTTATCGTAGCTGATCAGGTAACAAGAAACTGGTCATTTATAACATTTATGTAGATGAATGAATTTTAAGGTCAGATAAAATACGAAAAAGTAAACTTTAATGTACTCAAATTGTTTTCTATAACGATCATGGTTTAATTCAATATCTTCTCTTATAATAAAAAATCCACATTTATCATGCCAACGTGTTTTATATTTTTCTCATCTTACTTAAACAGTATAATTACATTTACTACGTTTATACGCAGGGCTTATTTGCAAACAAAATTGTAAATTGTAGCCATATTATTGTTTTTATTACGACTTACTAATTCAGAAAAATATTCACGATTAACGCACTATTTGCAAATAAAATGTTTGAGGTTGCCACACTTACAGATGTTTGCTAATAAAAAACAAAAAATTGATAAATATTGCACAAAAAACCACTGATAGAAGAAAATAATGGCAATAAAATCAAATGATTATTTATTACTTTATACATTTACACAATATTTTTGTAAAGATAAGCAACATTTCTACAGAAGTGCTACCAAGTTTTTATACATTACAATGCCGTATAAACAGTAAGTTAATTTATTTGCAAATATTTTTATTTGCAAATAGTGCGCGTATAAACGTAGTAATTGTCTCGCATCAAATATTTAGGGATTCTGGTATAAGTCTGACATAAGTAGAATGAATCAACATTCTTATGTCACCCCATACAAAAATATGCTTCTCACACGCAACATCGTTAAATTTCATATCTGAATTACTTTTAGCTTCGTTAGGAGAAATAACAGATTCATTATCTTTAAATGCGTAATGTGATGTGATGTAATGTGATGAAATTGAAAGCGATTTACTGAACGTGTGGCTGCAGCGTAAATGAAAAGTTAAATAACAATGTTGTCGTATTAAAAGTTTATTGCAGATTAACTGTATTATAGTTTTTACTTATTTTAATTACATTTAAGTGCTAGTTTGACAGTTTTTTCTTTAAATAATTATAAATCAAGCAGTTAATGAAGTTTTAATCAATGCGAATAAAGTTCGAAGATATGCGATTCCCTTAAAATTAAAATTTTTTGTGTTATCCACAAATCTTCATTAAAAAGTAAAAATGCAACTTCCAAGACAGCAGGACATTTTTTTTCGAAATTTTAGTTGATAACACGTACACAAAATTTACATTCAAGTACTTGCACGCCTAAGCGTAGGGTAAAGTTACAACTAATTGAGTTAGGTTATTTCTACTTGAGACCAACCATATATTGATCTCTTTGTAAATTGATACCCTCAAAAACATAAATCTGAAAATGGCCAAGTTCCCTTCGAAAATTTCGGCCATCAAAAGTACTAAGACCAAAACTTCAACCTGCTAACTTGGGAATATTTTCCATAATTTTGCCACTGAGGGGAACAAAGTTATGAGGGAGCAAAAACAATGCGAATGGCTTCGTGTGAAATTCATGTATGAATATGAATTTTTATGATTTTGTTTCCTAATAAATATACTTATAAAATAAAACATATGTATGTATACATTTAAAATTTTTTTGTTTTTATTTAAGTATTGTCCATGAGATGCATTTTGTTCCCGCTTATGGAACTCGTCAGTAGACTTCGTATATATACATGCTAAAAAAATACATTTTGATTAATCCGATTTTTCTGGCGACTTTTAGAGTATGAAAAGACAATTATTTTACATTTTATCGGCATTTCGGCAATTTTTCGGTAATTTTATCTGGCAGCCCTGCATATGAACAAAAAAGTTACTCGATGCAGATCCAGTGATGGGAAATGTGGCACAATTGTGCCATTTTTGGCACTATTGGATGCTGGCTGGCACTGTGGCACTCTCGCTTCTTTTCTAGCACTTTTTGTCTTATAATATGGAAAGTTTTTGTACTGCATAGTAAAGGCCCAACTATAATATGAATAAGCAAACTTAAGCAACTGTGCGATTACATACAAGACGTATGTGTGCAACTATAATGTACTTAATGAAACTTTTCGTCAAGTTTCGTCAAATGTCATTTGCTTAAGTAAAGTGCCAAACTGAACGCACGTTCCGTACGGAAACAACGGTTTGTGCATTTTTTAAACTCAAACAGCAGCAGAAAATATTCATTGCTTTTAAATATTTTTTTTTATTGATTTTTAATTTGAAACTCAGAAAATAAAGCAAAACTTTAATTTGTACTTATTTTTTTACAACATACATATACACACATACACATGTGTTTGCTTATGTATATTCACTGTTGTACTTTATAGTAGGCAAAGCAAATAAAACATGTAATAAATTGATAGATACAATTATTTGTGAAAGTTTAATAGCTAAGGACATTATAACAAATTAATTTGATTGAATTGCATTCATTTAGGAGTTATGAGAAGAAATAAAATCACTGCCAAATTATGAACAATACCTAAATGTGCAGCTATGGCTAAAGGTACGGTCACACTTGTCAAACATTTGCCCAAAAAAACGTAACCAACAAACACTAATGAAAAAAGTTTTGATCCAGACACTTGTTTATCATATTAAAGAGTTTCGAAAACAACTAATGCACCATGTCATAGAATCCAACAATATTGGCTACTCTTTAACTTAACAAACTTTTGTCTGAATTGAAAGATTTTTCATTAGCATTTAGTGGTTACGCTTTTTTGGGCAAATGTTTGACAAGTGTGACCGTAGCTTAAGGAGTGCTTAAGTTCATGTAAGTACATTATGGCCACCTAAAAGTCACCTCTGAAATTTTTAAGCATTTGACAGGCTTATCGTTCAATTCTGACATTAACTTAAGCCAGCTTATTCATATTATAGTTGGGCCTTAAGTAATCTAATTGTATTTTTACGTTTTAAGTATTAAAAGCTTAGTAGAATTTGGGACTGACAACTTTTCTGTTATGATTGGGAATGTTTGCTTAGACGCATTGACCTACATATGCATAATGTGAACTCTAGTGTATTTTATAATTATTTCGTCTGTATGTACATTCGTACAAAAATTATTCGAATATTCGAACAACTTTTTTTCATTTTTGTTCGAACGAACAAAAATTTTCAATTTAAAATAAAAAATTATTCGAATATTTTTTGTCGAATATTCCAAAAATTTCGTTAATTACTTTCTATAAAAAGTGTTTTACATTTCATAACTTCTTAATTTGTTAACAATAGGATGTTAAGTAATAAATTACTTACTTGTGTAAGCTTGTTCGCTAAACGCATCTTTTGTTTTCTTGCTTTGAGAAGATAATGCCTCTTTAATGGCATCAGAAGGTGTCTTACAATTCCTGGTAAAGTTTAAAATATAACTGCTTTTCTATAGATCTAATCAAAAGTCCTATGAGCTCGGTTGGTTATTGTTATAAATAAGTAAATAATATTATTCCTAAGCTTTTCAATAATAACTTTTTCAAATATGCCACAAAAAGCGATAAAAAGAGTATGGAAATACTTTGATTTCACGATTATTTTGTAATAAAAATTTCGCAAATAATCTCAAGTACGATGAAGTATTAGATGACATTTCTGAAAAAAATTACAATGTTTTATTAGCTGATCTAAAAATTTTTATCAATGGGTGAAATCATAAGACGTAGTTTTTACAGTTCAACAGTTGTGAAACTGTTGACCCCAACAGTTACGTCTTAGAAACTGCTTGCTGGATATAATTTAATTTCATATCTTTATTTCGTTACTTTATCGCATTTAGAATGTAAAATTTAACAAATAGAATTTAAGAATTAGAGCGGAACTACTAAACTATGCGTTTCTAAGACAAACACTTAACGATTGCGCTACAGCTACGTCTTATGAATGCCCCCAATAGGTAAGAAATTGTACTAATATAAAAATCGTCAACAATTTTGAGGTTGATTTAAATTATTTAATCCTTTTTTAATGGTATCACTAACATCAACAATTTGAGAAAGATATTTTTCTACTGGATCTTTTATCAAAAGTAAAAAAAAAGAAAACAGTATACAAGATAAAAATTGGGATTATCTGTTGTTTTAAATAACTATTTTAAAACAAATCAATATGTATAAAAACGTAACTTTTTTAACTAATTTCCTTTTAGTTTTTAATAATACTTCTAAGTTTGTTATTAAAATTATTAATTGTTTTTCTGTTGTAATGAATTACTTTTTTTTGTTAATAAAAAAAAAATTAACTCATACACATGCGTGTCGTTTTTTGCAAACTTTTTTAAAATTCTTCGAATACATTTTTTTATTCTTTGTTCGTTCGAATATTCGAACAAAAGTTCAAAATTATTCGTCCGTTCGAACAAGAAAAAAATCATAAAATTTCATTCGAACAAATATAAAACACGATTAATTAACAACACTAGTATGCCTTTCAAATATGCAATAAAAATAAATTGTTAAGTAAAAATATTATTTTTAATATAAAGACGTACATTTGTTCACAATATTTTCGAGATTTTGTAAGTCCTGAAAATCCCGGGGTACCGGCTCGGGACTTCGAAACTCCATCACTAAGTCCTGAAGCCCGGAATTTTAAGAAAGCAGTCTCGATTAGCACTAGGTGTGGTAAATTTTTTTAACGAATTACTATTTCACGCAAAAAAATCAGCAATTTGTTTTTTTTTAACACCTACATATCTGAGAATACGCGGTTTTTAAAAACGAATATAACAATATCTTAACTATCGAAATTCATGCACTCGTTTGGAAGATACGAGTCGGGTAAAAATAGAAAACAAACTCTGTACTTTGCAAACAGTTAGAAAGAAATACAAAAATTAAATATTGAAAATAATAATTGCGCTTAAGAAATAAAATAAAAAAATTATTCATAATACGTACAATATACATATAGTATTTGATAAAAAAAATATTTATTTATTTAGTGCTAAAAATGCACATTAAATAACGAATAAAATATACAAAATATCAAATCTAGATGCAAACATACAAATGTGGCTAGTGTTTGTACTGCATGTGCTTTAAAAAAACTATAAATGCAAACCTGGAAGTAATGGATTTTTAGGTCCTTCACTTTTCCAATTCTTTGAAATTTCTTCCTGTTGCCAACCTTCGCCGGGCTGAAACATGGAACGTATTACTTGATTTTCTCTGAAATTCGCTTCCAATTTAAGGTAAACCGTTTCAGTTTCATTGTTGGAGTTGATATTATCAGTCAAATCCAACGAAATCCTAAGACATTTTATAGATTTAACAACTTTTCCTAAAATATTTTTTATAATCTTACTTAATTGGATTTGGTTTAATTTTACCACTAAATATCAAGACATGACCGAAAGGTACGTCTGTTAAAACTTTTCCTTTCCAAACGTTCATTTCGTTCTGACTCCTGGAATCCAACTAAATTATTTTAAATGTTCAAATTATGTTTAAACGAGAATATTTTGTGATTTTAATTGTATGATGTTTATTATTGAAGTTTTTGTTCGTGGCTGTCGGAATGTCTGCCTGCCAGTCTGTCTCTGCATTCGTGAATGTTACAAACTGTGGTGAAGAATGTTTGAATATTCTAGTATTTTAATGCGTTCATTGCTGATTATGCAAAAATACTTTCACTTATAATTTTATGGCGAATAATACAACAAATTATTTATGCATGTTAATATTTGCAAGATTAACAGTGGGATATAAAGAAAATATTTAATTTCAAGCATGTACACCCTAGTTTTCTTTGAAAAACATCTTTGGGGGATTCAAACGGTTTTAAAATTTTTATTTGAAAAAAAAGTTAAAACAATTATGTTAAAATAATTTAAAACATTATGACACTGTTACTACGTTTATGCGCACGACTTATTTGCAAATAAATATGTACTCGTATATTTACAACTAGCTAACGCCATGGCATTTTGTGACATCACAATAGTGTGCACTAGTGGCAACATAATGTGAACGGCATTGCATGCATTTTGAAAATGACAACAAAAGAAATGCCAGATGTATACTCAGCATAACTAAGTCCCGGTTTATATACTTCAACTTTTGTTGATCAACTCGCAATTCAGCTGTAAGAAAAAAAAGATATTTGTATTTCCTTCTCCATCTTTCTTATAGCTGAATTACGAGTTGAGCAACAAAAGTTGAAGTGTGTGAACCGGGACTAACGAAATTAATTCCTGATTAACGCACTATTTGCAAATAAAATGCTTGAGGTTGCACGCTTAGAAATATTGAGAGAAGAATAGTACTTATTTGTTATTTAATAAATTTAGGCTGAGTTTACATATGGCACTTCTTGTGTTGTTATTTTGTGTTGTCATTTTAAAATGACAATGCTGTTCTCGTCAAGTTTATCGATAACACTGTGCCATTCTGACAGGAAAGTGCCCCATTTCTAAATAATAGCAATACGGCAACATTGTCGACATCATACATTGTTAT
Organism: Nowickia ferox; assembly: GCA_936439885.1. Classification (NCBI taxonomy): domain Eukaryota; kingdom Metazoa; phylum Arthropoda; class Insecta; order Diptera; family Tachinidae; genus Nowickia; species Nowickia ferox. The sequence continues at coordinate 62,052,398 of OW387026.1, forward strand.
TATGCATTTAGGTTATGTTTTATGTTAGGTTAGTAGGCTGCTGGTAAGGAAGGGTGAAATTTAGAGTATAGCTCAGTTGGTTCCAATTAGTTTTTAAAACTATCTTCATCATTAACTTTCCCCCATGTGAAGATAGTAACCGTGGCAACAAAATATCGATTTTTTATAATTTAAATTTATTTGCCGGTGGTTAAGCATTGTCTATATATGTATGTATTTCATTGATGCTTTGCCAAACCATTAGTAGACTTCAATTACATATTCTGAACAGTCATAAAATTCTTATCTTATGCACAGACTTTCAAAAACTATTTGAGAGTTCACAAACAATAATATTTTTGAAAATCACAAAAGAAAAATAAGCGTAGTAAGCTTAGAAACTCTAACAAAAAAACAGCTAATAATTTATATTGGATATGTATCTGGGGTTTGTTAAAGTTTCTAAGCCTGCTACGCTTATTTTTCTTTTGTGATTTAAAAAAATATTGTTTGTGAATTTTCAAAAAGTTTTTGTTTGTGAACCTATTTTTAGTAAATACCTATTAAAAGCATGTGGGTTTTAATGTTCAAAAAGCCAGAGCCCAATTACTGAATCTCAAAAAATTTCAGGATCCCGAAAAATCCCGATAAACCAGTCCCGATTGGCATCCCTAGGTCCAATACAATGATCCCTTTGTGCTAACTATGAGTTGAAGAGAAGATAGTGAGAGAGGGTGATAGGGAGGGATAGTGATAGAGAAGACAGGTGGTGAAGGAAGAGATAGAGAAAGCTTCATTCTTTTACAACTCTGCTTTTTTGCACGCTTTTTTTATAAATGCAGTGTTGCAGTGTCTTCTGGTGTGAAATGAGTCGTATTAAATTTTGAGGATGTGCTTAGTAGCCATTTTATTGGTTATTTTACTTCGCCGGTGATTCTGCTACACAACGAAGGAGAGCGATCTGATGTTACATTATAATTAAAATCTGCTGAAGTCGGTATACTTTAGTGACCAGTGCCTTATGCCTGCATCACTAAAATTTTTCCCACAACAACTGATACAAAGGATACTAATGCACATCAGAAAAATGCGTGGTATTGTTATTTTTAATGACTGCCGGACACCGGGCTCAAACCAGGACCTTCGGTTTTGTAGTCAACGTGCTAACTACTTCAGTCAACGTCACCCTCAATAATACTCGTATAATATTATGCATTTAGTCTCATATCTTCGCTGATTTAACTAACTGACCTAACTAACATTTTGAAAATTAAGCAGGAGAGCAGCTTTTATGGTTGTTGTATACATTCGTTCTGCGTCTGAAATCTTTTTACTTATGTAGGCACAACAGTAATGGTTACAGTCATGAAAATTGTAGACAATGTGTGCTATGACTTATAAAGTCTAGTAAAGCACTTAACTCATTTTTCAAAAAAGTGTCAGTTAGTTAAAACAGCGACGATATGTTTTAGCACTTGTGAGACTTGGTTTTTCGTATTGTTTGTTAATTAGTATTTATACAAGCGGATAATCACAAAATTATTCAATTGGCTAGTGCCACCGTATATAATAATTAGTAAAAAATTAAGACAATCTAAAAAAATGCAAAGAAAGTGGTTTAATATGCGCCCTACATAAGATGTGTAAACAGTTTGTGAAGTAATGCCACACAACGAAACATATCGGAAATGACAAACGTTGGCACTAGTACACACTTTTATTTTTGCTAACGATGTTACAAAACGTCATAGTATGTACTCGGTATTACACTATTTTTTTTGTAAACAGTGCCACGTTTCTGTAACTTGCGACAAGTTCTCGCATCGAGAAAAATTAAATGATTATATTGGTTGCCCTATTTCATATAAAAACTTCAATAAACATACATATAATAAATAAAATATATCAATAAATTTATAAAATTTTTGTTGTTTGTATGGTTAAACATTGTCTATATGCATTTCGTTTCCGCTTATGGAACTCGTCAGTAGAATTCAAACCAAAAAATTTCTGAATTTAGCTAAAAATCTTCGTATGTAAAGACCGGGGCACAGTGAATCCGTCATACGTTAAACTTCGCCGTTTTCAACTGACAGCTAAGTTGAAATACATATGAGGTCTGTTACATTCAGTACAATAATTGGTCAACTTTTAACTTTTTGCGTACGTTGAGTAGTTTGACAGATATTGGTTAGTTTTTTTTTGGTATGTTCTGATTTAGTTTTTTGTATTTTGCGGCAGCAAAAATAAAATGAAACAAAAGAAATAAACAAAATAATTAAAAAAGTTCAATTTAATGAATAAAATGGAGAACCTACCTATTGAAGCTTTTCAAATGCTTCCGTATATAAAGTACTCCGTCGTTGCATTAACGTCAGTTGAAACGGGCTGATTAATATGAAACCTAAAAGAAGCTTATAAGACACATGAGCATAGAACTAAGTTTTTTGTTACTTATCCTGTGTTTCACAGAATGGTAACAAACTTTTCGTCTGGAAACGTTCTCACCAAAGTTACAGAACATAGGCACTGTGGGGTTACTCTCTATTGCGATGCGAAAGAAAAATGCTACGCATCTATTTTTCTTTTCTTTCGCAAACCTGGTATCACCGCACTCTGTAATGCGAAAGCGTCTGTCAAAATCGTTCGATTATTGCAAATATCTTGCGATAGGTAAATATCAAACGCAAAAGGGAGAAAAGTATGTGAATATACATACTATGTATGTATGTAAAAAATAAGGTTAAGCACTAAAAGCGATTTCTGAAATACACTTAAAGCTAGATTTTGTAAATACAAAGGCTTTTTTCGTTTTGAAATTTGTATTGAAAAAATATTTTTTAAACGAATTTTCGTTATTTTTAATACAAATTTGAAACGTTTAGAAACGAAATTTTTTACAAAATCTGCCTATTAGTATTTAATTTTTATTTTTTTAAATAATTTTTATTATTCAATAAGGTAAATTATATGTACATATGTACTACATATGTATGTATGTAGAACTACAAATTATATACGAAATTTACAAAAAAAAGTATTCGGACATACATAAATATTACATAATTTCACTAAAAACACTCTTTTTATTTAAATTTTCATAGCGTTTCACTAAAAACACTCTTTTTATTTAAATTTTCATAGCGTTTGGTGCGTGATTTAACGATCGCGAAAAACTAAAAATGCAGTTCTTAATATTTTTCCATGCCCTACACAATTTTACCTTATGAGGTACGATATTTGTAAAAAAAAATTAAAAAGTTATAACCCTAACCATCAACCTCTCCACCACTCTCTAAAGTGGACAAAATAAATCCACAGTCAATACAAGAAGAAAGCGACAGGATTTACCCTTGGATTCTGTACGGGCTGACGGAATTGGCCATTTCCCCAAATGGATAAAAACCCGACAACTTTGTCAAAACGATTGCTCTTTTCGGTCATACACCTTTTGGAAAAAATGTAACGTGTTCTTGTGTTACAATGTCAAAAGAAACTGTTTTCTAAGTTTCCACACCGAATATTTATATTTTAAGCAGGTCCATGCAGTAGAGGGTTAACCATAAAAACAAGAAAAAATTTTAAATTAAATAAAGACTTTATGTCAAATAAATATCAAGTATATTTATTTCATGTAGCAATAAATATATGTATGTAGTTTTATTTTTACTCAACCATTGAGTTAACTTATTTGCAAATAAAAATATTTTGCAAACAGTGCGCGGTAGATGCAAAAAAGAAAAATTTACATCAAGAAGCATTTCTTCATCAATTAAAGCGGGGTAGACAATATCGAAGATGAGTGACAGTATTGCTCAAATCTTACATTGATCGATAGTGTAAACACGAACTTCGTCAGTCAACAGTCAACCACAGAATTTTTTGTGGTTGAGTGACACTCAGCGGCCATATTGGTTTTTGACTGATAGTGTGTACCAAAAAGCGTCAGTCAAGACATATTTTTGTAGCATAAACAACACAAGATGGACGCGGAAAATAATTTTTTTAAGAAACACATATATTTTTATGAAATGCAAGGTTGTATGTGATGTTAAAGACAAAATGTTAACACAAAATCGTACGAGGAGTTGTTAAGGTGGAGGTACATACCACGCGCTACGCGGCTTGTTAAACGTTTAACGCTTTGAATCTTTTTTGTTGTAAAATTTCAAGCATTTGCCGGCTATTTTTTTTGTCTTGCATTTACGTTTTATTATTCTTTAAAAATTTAATGCATTTTTTTATCCATTATTTAATAAAAAAATTAATTTCTAATAGATTTTTTGTGTGTTAGCATGTGAATCTGGCAACACTAGCTATCATTTTGTATACAACGCGTGAAAGTTGAAAAATGTTAAACTTTTTGCGAGGTACGCGCGTCGCAAACTTCTTTATGTAACTTGCCTTATGAAAACACACTACTATTTCAACTTTTTTGACAGAAGTTTGTATCGCATTAGCGCATTGAACGCGTGTTATGTACTTCCAACTTTAAAGATAAGAAAATATTAAAATAATTCATTATAAAAATATGTTGTTAGCAATAATGCGCATCAAATTTGTGTTTTTTCTGTGTTTGTGTGTCTAATTTTTTTCTTGAATGAAGGTTTGATTTTCGAATAGACTAGAATCGATCAGCCAACATATCATTCAAAACTGATGAATTTTTTACTGTCACTCATGTTCTATAATGTGTACCCCACTTAACGTACTTCGCAACTTTGTGCGGATGAAGAGTAACGTGCCGATTAGTGAATTTAAATCCAAAAGTCTATGAGAAGTTTTTTTTTTGAGGAAGAAAGTAGAAAAGTGTAATCTATGCCTCGTTTCTGTAAGGAATGTGAGAACTTTTCGAAGCGAAATGAAATACAGGGTGAGTAAGAAAAAAAACTATATTTGTTGATATTTTTTGTAAGTTTATTTAAGTTTTTAGATGAATAACTCTGTGTAAAATACGAGTAGGACAACCAATGTAATTATTTAATTTTTCTCGATGCGAGAACTTCTCACAAGTTACAGAAACGCGGCACTGATTATTTTAAATAATATTATTTTAAATATAACTGAAAAAATATCATAGTTTTTTTTTATAGTGCAAACTGAAATGCTCAAAGGTTTATAATAATTATGATTATTGAAAAAAAATTGGAAAAAATATTTTCTATATAATGAAGTGATTTTCTGGACCCTTGTACACACATTATACGGAATTTCGACTGCATGTACATACTTAAACAGATTTACCTATACATACATATGTATGACTGTATTAGTGATGTGCCGAATGCCAAATTTTGATATTCGCGAATGCGAATACATATAAATATTTGAAACAATATTTGAGAATACGAATATTATATATGAAATTCATAGACATTTATTTGGGGTTCTATTTACGTCTGCAAAATGAAAAATTTTTTATATTAACGTTAATGAATACTATGCATGATTTTAATGGTCGCCATTGTACAAAAAAACTTCAATCAAACTACATACAACATTTATTATTATAATTAAAGAAACCAAATACATATGTATGTACATAAGTAGAAGGAAATAGTTTTGCAGAAGTATATGAAAATATTTCTTCCAATTCTCATCGACAAAATAGTTTCCTTTCAAAAAATATATTCTTCCATGGATATAATATATCAAATGATGAGGTTTTGAAATTTATTATGACCCACTTGAGGCTACAACGTACAAGTTTTGATATACTATGTATTAAAGAAAACTTTAATATATAGACGTATTTACAAAAGCATATTACTTAAATTTTTTATACAACCGAACCTTTAAAAATGTTTTAATTTAAAATATAATATTATAATAATATTATTTATAATATAATATTTATAAAACAAGTATGAAATGTGCATAGGAATAACATCATTTGTCCCTCCAAATTTAAGGTATTTTTAAAGAATAATTTTATTTTAATATGGAAAAATAAATTTCGGACATAATTATGTATTAAAAATGTACCCCCATATGCAAAAAAAATAACGTGTGCTTCAAGTGTGCGTTAAAACCCGTTTTTGTATGGAAATCTTGTTTTAACGTACACCAAGCACACGTTATTTTTTTTTTTTTGCATATGGGGGGTAGTCTTTTAAAAAGAAAAAAAAATAAACGAAAAATCAGATACGTAGTTTAATTACCTTTTATTCTAGACTAACGGGGCTGTATAGCTTTAGAGTAAAAATATGTTTCACGATAGAGGAAGTGGTCAAACAGACCTTAATGTAATAAAATTTAAAAATTCCGATTATTAACAGGCAACAATAAATCACATGCCTGTCTTTTGTAGTGGATATCATTTTGAGTCATTTGATCTCCCAAAACACTCCATCATTTTGTATATTTAACCCTTTTGGTCCGGTGAGTGCACTCGTTAAAAATTTTCACTTTTGGAAAATTAAATTAAATTAAATTTCTTTTTCAGATATAAAATTTATTTCTTTTTTAATAATTTTACTGCACATTTTAGATTACTTGGAGATGGCCAACATGAGCCATCTTAAAGCTCTCTTACTCAAAATCCGAAACGTACAAGGTTAGAGGAAAGTTAAGATCCGAAATTAAAAAGTGCACACGATGAATTCAATTATAGACACTAGTGAAAGTGCCAGTAAAGAAAATGACAACTCTAATTTTATGCCGGGTACACACTGTGGCATTATGTGACATCGCAGTAGTGTATACTATTGGTAACGTTTGCCATTTTCGATATTTCTCGTTGTGTGGCATTGCTTCCCATATGAAAAACTTAATGTTAACGGCGTTGCACACATTTTGGAAATGGCAACAAGAAATTCCTGATGCTTACTCAGCATTAATTTTTAAAATGCTGCTCAGCCATCAATACAGAAAACTGTAGCAGACTATTTGGCGGAAAAACGAATATCTAATGACGTCGATCATCCAACATGGTTCAAAGTAACTACAGGATATTTATAACTATGTTGATCTCGTTCGAATGTTCGGGAATTCGAATACGAATTTTCACCCATCACTAGTGTGTACATATGCATGTGTGTACTATATCCCTACAAATAACGTGCCTAGCCCTTACATCCATCTAAAGTCTACTCCATAAAGTACCAGGACTAGTCCAAATATAATCCAAATGTGTGGTTAAAAGATGATCGATTTAACATTGCAATGTGGGCTGGACCACATGGTTCATCTTTACATTACATTTTTTTTAAAGAAGGTGTTATCGTCTTTAGGAAAGGGATAGTGGTAGAGAAGACAGATGGTGAAGGAAGAGATAGAGCAGATCTTCTTTTGCACGTTTCTAATAATGCAGTGTTGCAGCGCCTCTGGTGTCAATGGGGCGTATTCAATTTTTGAAGCTGTGTTTATTTGACATTTTATGGGTTATTTTACTTCGCCGATCATTCTGCTACACAATACCGACGAAGGAAGGCGCTGATGTTACATTAGGATTAGTATCCTTGTATAAAAACGACATGGTCCAAGAATGCATTACACGTACATTGAACCACGTATTTCATTATTATTTCTAGGGATTATAATATCGAACTATGAGAAGTACACTTTCACTCCTTGCATCACAATCCGAATATTAGGGACACTGATGCACACATAAAGTAGAAGTATTAGTGATACTCAGTGCAAGAAATTAAACAAATAAAAAAGTAAAACATATTACTGATACTATGTTCACACTTTTGTTTTAAACATGTTTAAGGGAAGAGTTTTAAAAAAGTAAACACAACCGTTTACATTACATTTGAGATGCTTAAGATTGACGTTTTGCCAGTAAATTATTGTATTTGTAAAAAATTACGATAAATTATGCCTTTTTATTGGTTTATTATTTTCAAACAACAAATGTTTTTGTAAATAATTGAGTATTTTTCATTTAATTACTTGTTTAACAAATAATTTTTCATGTGCCGCTATTTAATAACAACACAAAGTTGCCGGAATTATCAAAAAACGGACTGAACATACTCCATTTGTTTAAATCTTAAATATTTCATTTGAGATGTTTAACAAAACAACTCAATGTATGCTAAAACATCTCAAAATCGTTGTGTTTAAGCTCTTAAACACGAATTCAGCCTTAAACACGTAAGTGTGAACATGGTATAAATCTTTGTTTAGTTTGTGGCTTTAGGTTTATAATGAACAGGATTTCTTTTGATTATATCACGGCATTTTTAATAAATAACCCGCACAAAAATAAAGTAATTATTGACGTTTTTGTTTGTTTGTTTGTTAAGCATTGTCTTTGAGCATTTTGTTCCTGCTTAAGGAACTCGCCAGTAGATTTCAACCCAATAAGTAAATACTGACGAGATAAATATTGAACATGTATCATACGCCGCGATCTATCAATCCATTAAAATGCACTTAAAGCCATAATAAAATTGAGACAATTTTAAATTTTTAGTTGAACTATAGTGAATTTTAATCATAAGCCATAATATAATTTTATAATTTGTTTAAGATTTTGTTAAAGGGCTTGTATAATACTTCGGAAAAGTATACAGACAGACTTCCATAAAACGTGTTGTTAAAAAAAATAGTTCACTTAATTCCTATCCTGCATCACTGTTTAAATATTAATTTTTACAAGAATTCCGTTTTATTTCTTTCAGAACCTCATTGGCTTTGAAATACATAACTGTCATAATTTTTGTTGTTTCATGGGCATAAAAATTTTATTTTTATACTTTTGGATTGTTGCGTGCTTTCTTTAATGTTAAAAAGTAACAAAATGCCAATTACGTTACGAGTAAGGAGTTAAAATATGTATTCTTATCATGAAAGACTACCCAGAGTTTTTATGTATGCATAATTCTATTTACATTTCCATTCCACCCACTAAGCAATCGTAAAGAAAAATATAACCCTTTGTATAATGCCATTAGACAATAATGATTTGAGATTTTAAATAGTACTTCTTTTTATACTCCAGTTGTGTAGTTTTGTATACTGTACAGCTAGGGTTCCCAACATTTTTACGATTAAATACAGTATTTTCTAGAAATTTCTTTAAGAAAAAATATAGTACACTTTAGCTTAGGAAGTTTGGTGCTAAAACGCATCTCCCCCGCAGACACAGTTGGGTCCATTGTGATTAGCATACTTTAAATAAATATAATATTTAATGAAAAACTATAAACATAAGAAATGTACGTCTTTATTAAGTATTTATTTTTATAATAGTTGTATTTTTTTTAAATTTTTAGTCTACAATTAAAGTTTCATATCCCTATACCCTCAACACATTTATAAGTAACTTCAAACTGGTATTTTAATAACTATATCTAGTTGATTAAGTGACTTTTTTCCTTGTCGCCGACTCACTATTTTAACAAAGGCATGTCATAGGCGGTAGTCAATTGTCCACCTCTGCATGACTTTTAAATTGACTACCAACTACTTATTTTTCAACCAAGTTGAAGTCCATTAATATTCAGGACAATCATGAATAAAATTCCGCGTTTAATTTCTTCCTTTTCCAATTATAATGTTTTGCTTTCCCTATTACTTGCTATTAGTTGGAATTGTTCCCAGGGAAAAATTTCACGCGGAATTTTATTCATGATTGCTCTGATTATAGTTAAATAAACATATACATACATATGTATAAATATATATATATGTATAAATATATATATAAATATATACATATATATATATATATGTATATATATATATATATATATATTGATATATATATATATATATATATATATATATATATATATATATATATATATATCATATACATATATACATACTCAGAGCAATCATTTTTTTCTAGTTTATATATTTATTTATTGTATCTTCAAAAAATGAACTAACAATAAGTATTCAAATCTATGTAGATATGAGGTCCGCAAGATAACTTTTTTTTTGAAAGCAGGTCGCAAAACATCGAGTGTAGCTTCGGGTGTGTGGCACGTAGCGCCGTCCTGTTGAAACCAAATGTTTGCCAATATTCTTCTCTTCAATTTTTGTGAACAAAAATTCGTTCAACATGGCCCGATAACGATCGCCATTGACTGTAACGGCCACTGCTTGCTCATTGGCCCAATTATGCCTCTGGACCAAAACCCGCACCAAACAGTGACTCGTTTTGGGTGCGTCGGCTTTTCAATGTATGCGTGCGGGTTTTCTGTGCCCCAAATGCGACAATTTTGCTTGTTTACATACCCGCCAAGATCAAAATGAGCTTCATCTGAAAAGATGATTTTTTTGGCAAAATCGGCATCTTCTGTAAGTCGATCGCAGGCAATATTTCCCATCGTTGTTCAAGCGTATACACAACCATATTCGTTCAGCGGAAGGATAAAACTAATTATCTGTCAAATCAGACATTAGCTAAGTGTTACCATTCACGAAATAAGCACTAGTTGAAAAAAAAACGTTAGATGGCGGACCCTTTTTAATAATTAGGCCCAACTAGTGTCAGGCATACATAAACTAAGTGATAGTAATCAATAATACATAAATGTCATATTAAGGACAAAAATAAGCGGATGTGTACAGTAAAATTCAAGATTTTACGAGCAAGGGTATTGGATGGGACTCGAGTTTTGTTAAGTATTTGCCTGCGTATTTTGCCATTTCTTCATTCACTAGTGGCATACCAAGATATTTTACATGTATACCAAGCAGGGTATCCAGTACGATTGTACCAAATTCTTAATTTTTTTCAATGAGGTAGTTTACACGAGAACAATTTTTAAGCCGCACAATTTTTGTTCTTTTCCAAATTACACGGGACTAATTCATCTGACATAAAATGTATACGTATACAAAGCTTTGTGTGTTAGTGTTTTTTATTCATTTGACGTTTGACTTTCGTTATACACATTTCGAAACATACGAATAACAAGATTTGTTCGGTAGACTTTGAGCTACATTATTACCATATATATAGTTTAGAGCTAGCTGAATAAGGTGTTGGCCAAAAACTGAGGACACAATTTTCTTAGGGCGCACATATTTTCTAAACCTTTGGAGGCCCATAAAAAAAATTGATCACCAAATTCATGAAACTGAGTATAGGGGTTTACTACCCTTTGGTAATACTATCGAACCTATACTGTCCAGTCCGTGTGTATTTATTTAATAATAAACTGCCTTATTCATAAAAAATATTTAATGCTTATTTAGCTTATTTAACTCTTAATTGAAATATTTCCATACAAAATACGTTATTTAAGCTTTGAATAACCATCAAATATTTTTTAAAAATAAGGCAGTAAATATTTTTTTTTAATAAATCCCTATCTATTTACTAAAAATTAAGATTAAAAATTGTTTTTAATATCTTTTATGAATTCATGTGAAGATATGTTTATAGTTCTAAATAGTTATACTATCCACAATTATATTTTGTAACTTCTTTTTATAAGAATTAAATAAAATCTTGTTCATGTTATTTCCATATGATTTATTCAACACGAAAAAACAAGGAAGTAAATAAACATTTTTGAAATAACTTCGATGAAACATTATTATTAAACTTTAAAAAAATGGTTAAATTAAACATTTTTTTTTTGAACCTTAGGTCTGTTTAAAGTTTGTTGGCGCGACCAACCCCCTTCTTCTTTCAAATTCATGTTTCCACGACGATGGTCAACTAAAAACTAAATACGCTCTGTTAAAAAAAACGCCGAACCTGTGATTTCGCATGTGCATATGTATTGGTTTTGTGCTGCTAATGCAGGGTTGAAGCCATGATACAATTATGCAAGGTACTTGCACGACTACAGCAAAATTGCAACACCAAGAAACACACGTATTTTGTTGGTAGAAACATACCTATAATTGTCAGAAGCAGATGTCTTTTGTTTTTAAAAATAGAAATCACAGGGTAACTAAAGTACAATTGCAGAGGCGGCATTCATGCATGATTATAGTCATTCAGTGTTGCCAATATGTGTGTAATACACAGTGTGTAATTTTTACTCTCATATGTAGACCATGTAATGAGATACATGTATAATATGTGTGTAATTCTACTTTGGGTTCTATTTTTATTTAATTTTGTTTTAATTTTAATCTAAACAAAGCATGTGTAGTGTAATTTTCTTCAATGTGCATATTTATTGGCAACACTGTAATTATTTTATTCACACACATACGCTAACATTTTTGCAGCTTGTGAACAAAGTTTGACACCTTTCTGCATTGTATACATTAACAGGCTGGGCTTGTGCAAGTACCTTGTATAATTGTATCATGGTTGAAGCTGGTTGAAAAATGATGCCAAATACAAAACCACTCTCTTCACCGAATTTGCCAACAAACTGGTATGTTGTGCCAGCATAATTATGCCCGTGTAAACAACCTCAATTAACTCAAAACGTACTTAAAATTAATTTGTATATGTATGCATATATATATGTAAAAACTTAACAATTAACAAAAAGGCACTTTGAAGTTAATTTATTATATCATTAATTATTGTTATTAACTTTTAAACAATATTAATGTCTAATTTCAGTAAGTATACAAAAGACTATTAGTTGTTGAGATCTGAATATAAAAGTAACATTTAGGAGATATAATTTTTCATCCTTGATTCGATTGGAGACAGTCGAAGGAAACAGTCTTTATTACTTTGGTTTTATTTATATATTGGTACATTTTCAGGCCAATGTAGAATAAATAATATTCCTCAAGCATTTCTGGAAATATCGGAAAACATCGGTTTGTTTAATTCATTTTTAATTTCTAATACCCTCAAGCAAAACGTATAAATGTTGTCGTTTCTTAAAGGCTTAATAATTCCTACATCAACCAGCTCTCGAAACTGGTTATTTATTGATTCATTTTTTTTTCATGTTGTATAATAGGAAAAAAGTTTCAATAGTGCTAAATTGGTCACGGGGTGCTATGGTACTTTTGATTTTCAAATAGTGCTGAAAAAAGTACAATTGTACCAACTTTTCCATCCCTGATACCAAGGTATTTTACATGTGAATGTTGAGGAACAACTTGATTGTTGATTCGAATTATGGAACAAGTATCTCTTCGCAGGGCAAATGTACCTGAACACACTTTTGTTCGTTTACTTTAATTCTCCATAAGTTTAACCATAGTTCCAGCTGTGTAATATGTTCTTGTAGATTCGGGAAGCCTCGTGAGGGTTTTAGTGTATACTAAGTCAGACTGTATATTGCTGCTCAAAGGCATATCACAAGTATAAATCAAATACAAAACTGGCCCCAGTATGCTCCCCTGTGGCACCCTGGATGATATAGATTCGGGCACATTCACGAAGTCTCCGTCAACAACCGTGAACTTCCGGGTAGTAATGTAACTTTCCAATAGCTTCAGAAAATTTATTGGTAGATATGATTTCAATTTTAAAATAAGGCATTCATGCCATACTTTATCAAATGCCTGAGAAACGTCAATAAACAGGGTAGAACAATAAGGCATTCATGCCATACTTTATCAAATGCCTGAGAAACGTCAATAAACAGGGTAGAACAATACTTCTTTTCTTCAAATGTTCTTATAAATTGAACCAATCTATGCGTTTGTTCAATGGTGCTATGCTGACTTCTAAAACCAAATTAATGGTCTGAGATGCATCCACGACCAATTAGAATTGGGGACAATTTTGTCATGAGCAGTTTTTCGAACAATTTTGACATTGTTGATAGTAGACTTATTGGTCTGTATGATTCAGCCTTGGTAAGATCTTTACCTGGCTTTGAAATCAATTTGATCTTCGCAAGTTTCCAGTTATGTGGATAATACTCTAGTCGTAATATGGCATTACAACTAAATAGAAGGGTTCTTATTGCAATACGAGGCAAATTCATCAGCATCTTGTTACTAATTCCATCAATACCTGGGGGGTTATTATGTAATTCGATTCGAAAAGAAAACTGTTCGAATTTGTATGTTATTAACATTACATTGTTATTAACATTACAGTTATTAACATTACAATTCCTCCTCCTGGAGCTGGGTTCAGTTCATTAATTAGTTTCTGTACGTCACGCATATTAAACTTTAAGGGTCGAGGGGCTAGAGCAACTACACTCGGTAAATCAACAGCACCAGTACATGTGTTTGGGGTAAATAGGGATTTTAAATGTTTTGCTAACAAGTTACATTTTTTAGTATCACTTCTTGCCTAACCTGCAGTAGACGTGCGCAGAGATGGTTGAAACTCAACGGGTGTTTTAAGCTTCCTCGCAGCGCGCAACAAGAAGTAATTAGATGCTGGATTGACATCGAGATTTTCTAGATAGTTTTTAAGAGATGCAGTTTTTTCATATGCAAGCAACTCTTGGAGTCGTTTAGTACATTCTTTAAGTCTGATTTTATTTAGGGGTGATCTGTGTTGTTGCCATTCTCTTCTAGTTCTCCTTTTTTCACATACAAGATGTTCAATATCCGTAGAATAAATTCTATTAAAGCCAGTCTGCGTTTAATAGAATTTATTCACTTCTTAGTGGGCTACAAATTGTAACGATTGTGGGAGAGTGATGGGAGGAGAGATCTAGGGAAGATTCAACATGAATTAAATCCCTAGAGATATTTTTCATGACGCCAAAATCTATAACATCCGGAACATTTTGTATGTCCGTAGGCCAGTAAGTGGGCTCCCCAATCGAAATGACGTCTAAGCCCATTTATGAAATCGTGTTGAACAACGCCAGGCCGCTAGGCGTAACAAGACGCGAACCCCCGAAGAAATGTTTTGCATTGTTGTCGCCAGCTGCTACGAAACAAATCCCAAGAGATGTGTAAAAATCCTCGTATTTATCCTCAGTGATTGAGAATCTTGATAATATCACGAAATTTTGTAAAAAAATTTTCAATGCAGATATTATAGTAGGTGTTCTTCACAAATGTTGTCAAGAATATAGTGCTTGAGCCTCGACAATTGCTGGTCCACCGCATGCTCTTCCTCTCGGGACTTTTGAATCATATAAGGTGTAGCCATTGATTTTGAAAAGGCTTCTCGAAGTCAAATGATTCTTAGAAACCAACATTATATCAATATATTTTTCCGTAAGGAAGTGCTCGAGTTCATTTTTGTGTTGGCGAATGCCGTTTGCGTTCCAGAAACATATTTTTAACGTGTTCATGGCTTATTAACTAATGCTTGAAGCAGCGTATTCTGCATTCGCAGCATTTCTTGCATCATGCTAGTCATATTTGTTGTAAAATTTTTATAGTTTGCACCAGATTATCAATAGTAGCTTCAAGGCGATTAAAATTAAAGATAGAGTTTGTATTTGGCTGTGATACTTTTTGTGCGGGAATAGAATTTGTCTTAACAGCATCGGCATCGATACTCGTGAAGTAATTGGTTGGCTCATTTGAGCAAAAGTGTCGGAGTAAGCGTTGGCTGATTGAGCTAGAGCTAATTTAGATTTTTGTCCCATAGTCTGTTTAACGAAAGCATATACAGGACATCCCCTGTAGTTAGCGGTGTGATTACCTCCACAATTACCACATTATTTTCTGCTTCAGAGCAATCATGAATAAAATTCCGCTGGGAACTAATAGTAAGTAATAGGGAAAACAAAAACTCTAATTGGAAAAGGGAGAAATTTTGACGCGGAATTGTATTCATGATTGCCCTGACTATATATAATGTGTATATGTATATTTATGTATAGAAATAATTATTATTTTTATATTTAATAAAAATATAATATAAATATACATATATTTAATAATAATAAATATACATACACACATTCATACGAAAGTTTGTACTGCTCATAGAAAATACTATACATATTAGTATTAAAATTATTTTTTTCAACACAAACATTTGACTTCATGGCGCCATGCTTCTTTTGCCTTTTTTATTTTCTTTTCATTTACTTATTTTGCTTTTATTTATTTCTTACGTGTGCTTCTATTCCATATTTTTGGGTGATATCTGCATGAGATTTAAACCAATTTGTAGTCACTTGCAAAATAATTAATTTATAATAGTATGTTCAGACGATGAGTTGAATCACCTGCTTCGCTCTCTGAATCATGTTTATGAATCTTGCTGTTCACACAGTTCATTCGTGCTTCGTGTGCAGCGTGCCAATTTAGTTCTTTTCGCCCTAGATTTAGTGCTTTTGTACTAGATTTAGTACTTTTTAATTCATAATAATGCGGGATTTTTTAACTTGGGGGTTTTTTAAAAAAAGGCACTAAACTAGTGCTTTTTACCATTGATTTTAGTGCTTTTAGTGTGTTTTACAAAACTAATAATTTATAAAAATAAGAGAGATAATAAGAGTTTTCCACTTTTCAAAAACTATCTGATTGCACTCCTTTTAGATACGCAAAGTTTCCTTTGCAGAATGTTAATTCAGATGGGTGAAATACGGAGGAAGAAAAACTTTCTCTTCCACAGTGAGAACACGCTATAAAATAACTTAATTACAATAATCCCAGCAACAGAATTCTGATTTGGAAGCACTAACAATTGAGAGAAGCAATGTCGTGCTTTCTTGATAAAGAAAAATCCTTCTGAAAAGCACTAACGTAAGTCAGGCTCTCTAATATACTGGAAAAAAGTAAAAAAAAAATTTAAACTAGTAACTTTTGCATCTGAGTACACAAAAACTATACATTATTACTTCTGTGAAACGATTTTGTAAGGAAAAAAATTAATGGCTTTTTGGAAGCTGAATGTATTGCTTCTAGCTGGCTTACAAAAACTCTTCTGGGAAGCGGTAACTTTTGCTGGGATGGTAAAGTTGACGAAATAGAACGAAGTATAAGAAATTTAAGGCTACATAAATGGAAAAATTAACTCAGAACTGATCAATTTTGGATTGAAGTTTATAATTATAGAAATTCAACTAATGATAATCCATTTCTGAAACTGTCAATATTGGGTCTAGGACTATTAACATTACCATGTTCAAATGCTGAGGTGGAAATATTTTTTAGCGCTAATAACTATTTTAAAAGTAAGTTGGAAATATAATAATGATTTTTTAATACATCGAATTGCTTAATTCATATAAAATACGGTCTAAAAAGAAAATACTTATGTTCAGAATGTAACATACTGAACCATGTTCATGTAAAAATTAATTCAGATGAAACGGCTAAAAAATGTAATTAACTTATTAAAACAGTTTTATGGCCAGAAGAAAAAGATGAAACTACTTTTTCCATAACCGAGTATAATTATATATTAATATATTAATATAAATATGTACATATGTATTTATATATGCACATCCATGCATAAATAGTTTTTACATATTTATACGCATATACATACACATAAATACATATGCATGTATATAATTAAGTATGTGTGTGAAGATAAATATGCCGAGTTAAATATGTTTTGACGTAAAGACTTGCGTTACAAGATATTTAGTTGTGAAGATAAATATGCTGTGATGTAACAACATGGGAGTTATTTAACAAGTTATATGGAAAAAAAACATTTGAAAGTTTTTTGTTCATTTTTATATTCAATTCTGCCAGAATATAATTATATTTAATATGCCAACAATTCTGAAATTGATTTTCTGAAAATTTTTAGGAAAAGTCGCTTTTGGTCACACGAATGATCTCTGGGGGATTTTGCCAAAGTGACCAAATGAAGGGTTGACATTCAATGTCACCTAATAGAGAGTAACTACTAGAACACTTACTACAATACGTAATGGTTAGAATTCCTGTATGAGCTGTAGCTTTTTTCAAAAACTCAATTCAGGAATTATCACTACGTATTGTAGTAAGTGTCCTTGTAGTTACTCTAAATTGAGTGGCATTGCATGTCAACCCTTCATTTGACCACTTTGGCCAAAATCCCTCAGAGGTCATTCGTATGACCAAAATTGACTTTGTATGAGCTGTAACTTTTTTTACAAACTCAATTCAGGAATTCTAATCATTACGTATTGTAGTAAGTGACCTAGTGTACTGTACCCCTAATAACAAATTGAGGGAATCGATATCGACCAAAATCCTAAAACATTTCCACGTAAATTTTATTCAAGTGTTTTGATATTTCGTTTATACGGAATGATTTAATTTAGACAGTTATATAAAAGAGTACAAATAAAATTTTTATTGAAATCTTTATCCTGTAAATAAAATTCAGTTGATTCTGAAATATCTGTTCCTTTAGGCCGTACGTCTCTCGTTGATCACTCTTTTGTTAAAATAATACACCATAATTGGAGTGTCTTGCCAAATGAACTTGAATTATTTTCCTACTCATATTCTACTTATGTATAAGCAAAATCGAAACATAGCCCGATGTACTCGTAATCGAAATTATTACAAAAACCTATGAAATGTAGTAAATTTAAAATTGTAGTTAACTTAAGTTTCTAATTTTTACTCATGCAATACCTACATATATAATTGGCCATGTGGGCTTTCTCTATATTGAAAATAAATAAAAAATAAAAATACATATACATATGTAGCTATGTGCATACAAATATACTTATTGCATTTAGTGCTTTTTGCTCTGAAAAAGTTGGTATCAATCAGTGTTCGTGTGGCATTTTTTTATGTATATTCACACATACATACCCTACTAGCATTTGGAAGATTGTTTTATCAAAAATCACCTAACTAAGTCTTCCTCGAGTACTTTTGACGATTAAAAAATGATTAAACACTTGCGCGCTTGAAAAAGGACTCGAAAATGATTCGTGCTTATGCTTAAAAAGTTATTTATTGAAAATACAATAACAAAACACACAGAAATCGAAAATTGATCATACATATGAGTCTTCCTCGAGTACTTTTGACGATTAAAAACTGATGAATCACTTCCGCACTTGAAAAAAGACGAAAATGATTCGTGCACAAACATACAGCAATCGAAAATATATCATACACTGGTTTGAAATATGACTGTTTGAATTATATACAGTCGGGCCTCGATTAACCGTGATGGCCAAAGATCAGTCTATTGTTTTTTGTTTGCAATGTTTTCAAATTGTTTGCTTCGATTAACCGTGATTACCTCATTATCCGTGATGGAAGAATTTTTTTTTTGAATTTTTTTTACTAAGCACAGAAGCAACTTGGAAGCAAACGCAAAGAGCGCAAAACAGCGAAAATTGTGTTTGTGTTAGTAGCACGTCACTGTAGCTGAATATAATAAACATGAAAACGGGAAATTCCCTTGTTTGCATACGATGAGCCAATGCTTCTGGCAAGCAAGTGATTAGTTTAATTTTGAAATTTGAGAAGTGCGGTTGGTTAGATCTAAATATATTTAGTATGGCATCGTTACCAGTGGTAAAAAGACAAAGAAACGTTTTAAATATTGAAGATAAAGTTAAAATAATTAACGAGCATTTGAAAAATAATGTGTGTTAAAATGATAGCTCAAAAATACGAAGTTGGGATACAGACCGTTTATGACATTTTAAAAAACAAAGACAAGTTTTTAAAGTTTTGTGCAGAGAGTGATTCGGTGGTTGGATTTCCTAACCGAAAAACTTTAAAGACAGCTGAAGAGCCAAAAGTAGATTTGGCACTTTACGAATGGTTCAGACAATTACAGGACTGATGATACGAGAAAAGTCTAAAATATACCACACAAACAACATTACACGACTTTTTTTTAAGAAATTGTATTCTTTTTTGCTTAATGTCATTTTTTTGCCTCATGTTTTCAGTAGAAAACTTAATGTATACATACTTATTTACTTTAAAAATGTACATAAACTTCTTGAATTAAATTTTTTTTAATGTAAATATGTATGTACACCAATGTTCACTTGTTAAATAATAAAAATATTAAAAAAAAACTGTATAATCAAAATTGTTATTCGATTAACCGTGAAAATCGATTATCCGTAAGGCTTCTGGTCCTGACGGATAATCGAGGCCCGACTGTATATTATATTAAAATCTCTAAAAGTATACATAAAAAATAAATACAATTTTGTGAAAATTGATTTTTAAATAAAAAAAAAGTAATCTCAGCCAAACAAATAAAAAGATTGGCAAAAAAGGATGCCGAAAAATTAATATCGCCAAAACATCAGAAAACTAATTCTCAGGACAATCAAACAAACCATGAAAGTTATTTTAATGATGACATTTTCAATAATTATGATAGTGGAAGTGAAGAGAGTTCTTTTTATGATTCTGATAGTGAAAGTGAAGAAAGTTTTGAACGAAAAGTGGGTGAAGGCACATATATTCACTATGGATTAAAAAACGGTTTAACCGATTTTTTTGGTAAGAAATGACTATAATTTACCCAATATAACATTCGATTTCGGGATTGATGGCTTACCGCTATTCAAAAGTAGCTGTAAACAAGTTTGGCCAGTACTTGCTAGTGTTGCAGAAACAAGTTATGTTTTTCTTATTGGCGTATTTGAAGGAACTTCAAAACCAAATTGCGCAAATGATTTTTTAGAAGAATTTATTGCTGAACTAAATATTCTTTTACAAGAGGAACTAGTTTTTGCTGATAATTTTTTTTATTGTACGTTGTTTTGTTATGGATGCACCTGCAAAGTCCTTTGTACTAGGAACTGAAGGGCATAGTGGCTACTTTTCTTGTGGACGGTGTACACAAAAAGGACAAATGGTTAAACATCGTCTTATTTTCCCGAAAGCAAACGAGCTTATGTTTAGAAGCAATGATTCCTTCAGTAACCGCTTTCAGCCTGAACATCATTTAAAAGCCATTTCACCATTAGAAAAGCTTAATGTAGATATTGTGTCACAGTGCTCTTTGGATTATATGCACGTTGTCTGCTTAAGAGTAATGCGCACTTCAATTCAAGAGATTTGAATTTTAATAGGAGAAACGTAACGAAGGAGTTTCAGAGAAAGCCCCGAACTTTAAAAGAACTTGATAGATGGAAGGCAACAGAGCTGAGGCAAT
Organism: Nowickia ferox; assembly: GCA_936439885.1. Classification (NCBI taxonomy): domain Eukaryota; kingdom Metazoa; phylum Arthropoda; class Insecta; order Diptera; family Tachinidae; genus Nowickia; species Nowickia ferox. The sequence continues at coordinate 62,073,243 of OW387026.1, forward strand.
TTTTACTTTACACGGGTCCTTTTATATTGAAAAAAGTCTTAAGCCCAGAAAGATACTCTCACTTCTTAAAATTATCTTTGGCTTTTACGGTTCTTTTACATACAAATGATTCCAAGATTAACCACTCTTGTGCTGAAGAACTCTTAAAACCACTTGTGTGCGAGATTCCAATATTATAGGATTTGTGCTTCCTTACATATAATTTTCACAGCTTGTTGCATATTCATTAAGATGCTAAACTTCATGGATCTTTAGATGGAATAAGTGCCTTCAAATTTGAGAACCATCTACAAAAAGTTAAACGCAAAGTAAGAAAGGCAGGAGAAGTAGCCACACAAATTTATAAAAGGTGCGTTGAGAGCAGCTATTATATTAAAAAGGAGGATGATCATAAACAACCTAAAATATTTAGGAAAATTAAAGATGGTAAAATTTTAAATATAAAAACTAACGGTTTCTTATTTTCTTTGCGACATCCTAACAACTATTGTTTGGTTGAGAATAAAATTGTTAAAATAACTGACATAAATATAAGTCAGAATGTTCCTCTTTTTAGCGGAACAGAAATAAAAAATTTGACGGCGCCTTTTTTGCAACCAATCGACTCAACTTATTTTAATATATATTGGGCGGTTGACATTGCTTTTGGTACAAAAATTGAATTTTCTATAAATCAAATAAATAAAAAAGTTTTATGTCTACGTGACTCGTTAGACAACAGTTACTTTTTCAAACCCATACTTAAAAATGTCGCAGAATAATGTATATAACTCTGGAGAGTTTCAGTACACCCCAACTAGTAATTTAACAACTTGTAAGTAAAAAATCAAATCAATTGTTTTTTCATTTAAACAAAATAATTTTTTTTTCTAGTGCAAAATGTTTATGTTCCTCACACCGATAACTTTCAGAATATTGTTCTTCAATTGCTCGAAGAAGTTAAATCTTTGAAGTCTGAAATCTCGGATATGAAAAAAGATATTAAAGAATTGAAATACGGAAATAAGCGATCATTAATCAAATTGACTGAAGAGGTCATCGCAGTTAAGCTTGAAAACAGAAAACACCGCGATGATAACGTTTTATTCGATGAACAAAGTGACCTGCGAAAATTTCCCATGGTCGCTATGGCTGATATAGAAAAATTTGATCAAGAAGTGCAAGAAGATGAAGACAAGCTTACACAATTTGTAAGTATTAAATATTGACGTATAAATAAGCATAGAAAGCCACATTTACATTGTCAGAGTACTCTGAACGACAGACTACCATCTCTAAAAATGGAGATAGCATGATACTAAAAATATGTAAGTGCGAAAGGAATAAAATCCACTCTAGAGTGCAGAGTACTCTAACATTGTAAACCTAGCCCAAATCTTAAAAATTATAAAATAAGAATTTAAGCTGAAGGTAATTTTAAAATTTTACAAAATTTGTGACACCGAGTATATTTTTATATGATATCAAAATATATTTATTTATATAAAATTATTTTATAATTACACACACTATAATATATTATTATATAATCATATAAAAATAAACTCAGTTTGATATATTGCGATATTTAACGATATATAATTATATAACATTATAAATAATTTCATAAAAATCATTTTTAATCGGGAAAACAAATTTTCAGAAACAGTTCATTGAAAAAACAGGAGGTGAAGGACCAGCACAATTTATAAGAGCCGCTGTTCGAAAAGTATTTTCTGATGAATTGGCCTCTTTATACAGCTGGAAGGGGACTAGCACTAAGCCAAGTGCGGAAAAGATCTACTTAACCCATTTTGCTCCGCTGTTCTATTTTTCGAACACTAGAAATCTCCTTTTTTTCCAAAAAAAAATTTTAATATGAATCAGGTTTAATTTCATTTCAATTTTGTAATGAATGTTAAGTCTCACCTCTTAGCAAATAAAAAACTATATCCACCCCTGATTAACCCCCTCCTCTACGATGCAAACGGTAAATTTCTGCATACCATATTTTTAGACACTTTAAATTAATTATTAAAAAAAAATATAAAAAATGTAATTTAAAAAATAGTCATGAAAAAATAGTGCCAATATATGTAACTATAGGGTCCGCCAGAGCTGTGTGGCCGATTGATTTACATGTAGATGCTTGACTTGACATATGTGTAAACTTGACCGTTCGAAATTTCGAACGCTGGCTATTATCATACAGTTACTGACCGATGGTGAAACTTTAATGATATTGTTTATTCTTTGTTTTATTTGACTCGCATCAGTTCTGGAAAGACTCTTCTTTATTATATTTCTCTTTCATCGAGTGGTTTTACATTTTATAATATAATAAATTTTTTTAAAGAAAAGGGAAATATTTCATATATTATGTACAAGTTAATAGTGAATTTCGACTTTTGGTTGGTTTTATGTTTTTTATTATTGATGTGTCCTTTGCATAGGTAAGTATGAGTACACGTAAAAAGATTTTGTCTATGAAGGAGTTGGAAGAAATAATGGACAACTGGAGTGATGATGACGGGGAATACAATTGTGTAAATATACTTCCTCCTGATCAAGTTGATGAACGTTCAGATGAAGAGACAATCAATGATAATGAAATAGCGTTAAACGTAGATCCAAATCCATTAAACGAGGTTGCCGGTTTTGTTGAAATTGAAAGTGGCCATCCTGAATTTGAAGAAGAGGCGCAACCTTCAAAATCGAAGATGCCGAGATTTACATACAAGCCTCTCAGTTCTTTTGGAAAACCGAAATGCACAAAAAGAAATCAAAAGGAATATAATTTTGACATTGCTCCAAATCCAGCACCATTGGCTGAACTGAAAGAAAATATTTGCTCAAGATTGATCAACAATTCTCCATTGCAATTGTTTCAACTATTTTATGATGACGAAGTCTTTGACCATATTATTGAAGAAACAAATATGTAGATATGCGGGACAAAATAACACTGAGTTTCATTTGGATGAGGTGATGCTTAAACGCTTCATCGGTATTTTATTATTATCAGGATATCACACTCTGCCTTCTGTTTCTGATTATTGGTCTTCAAAGCCATCATCCCAATGCTAAAACAGACCATGAGTCGGTCAACATTTTCGCATATAAAATCATTTATACATTTTAGCATCAATAATGATTTAGACAAGCTGATAAAATGGCTAAGGTATGTATAACAATCACAACTATTGAAAAATACAAAAGCATATTATTGGATGATATATACTTATATATTATTAAATTTATTTATATTTATATTCTTATTTTTTTTAGCTGCGTCCTTTGTTCGATATTCTAAATCGGAAATTTCTTCAATTTGGTGTTTGGGACGAAATGTTGTCTATAAATGAACAAATGGTTCCATATTTTGGGAGACACAGTTGTAAAATGTTCATTAGAGGTAAACCAATTCGTTTTGATTATAAATTATGGTGTATATGTTTTTCTTAAGGTAAAAAGGGTTTCATTTTGTGGTAATAATTATATTTTTGTAAATATATTATTTTCTTTGTATACAGGTTATCTATATTCTTTATACCATACTGTGGATCTACTGACCAATATAACAATGCTGTTGGGTTGGGAGCTGATGTTGTTATGCGGTTGCTTTCGAATGTGGAATATCCAATGCGACATGAAGTTTATTTTGAAAATTTTTTCACATCATACCATTTACTTTGCTTGTTGTCTGATAAAGGGTTTTGCGCTTCGGCTTTTGGTATGTAGGTGGTAGGACAACAAAGAGGTCACCATGGCAACAAATTTTGATCAAGTCTTGCCTTTACACAATGTCCAACGTTGGAAAAAAGCATCAACATCAAAAAAGAATCCGGAAGATGGCAAATATGTTATGTATGGTCAGCCAGCCATGTTACATAGTTATAACAATGGCATGGGAGGTGTGGATTTGCATGACATTGCAATCCAGAACTACGGAATCAATATACGTGGAAAGAAATGGTATTGGCCTTTGTGGTGCACTTCTTTGAATTCGGCAGTTGTGAATGCTTGGAAATTGCATTGCATGATTGCAAAATACAAAGTTGAGAAACCTATGAGTCAAAAAGAATTCAAAATCTTTGTAACAGAAGCTCTTCTTTTGGCTGAAAAGAAAGAAACTACCGATGATGATGATGTCAACGATAAGGAATATCGACCACCAAATCTTCCAAAAATTCAGGGAAAACACGTTATAATAAGAAATCCCGAGTGAAAATATCGTCGTTGTCAATTGAAAGGTTGTGGCAAGCCCACAATATATATGTGCGAGAAATGTATATAAGAATTTTTTTGCAACTTCTCTTTCAGCTTTTTCTTTTTGTTTTACGTTTTATCTCAAATACATTGTAATATAAATTTAATAAAATACAATTTTAACAAAATTTCACAACTTTTGTACTATTTGATTAAAAAATAATAAAATAAATCAATAAACCAGCAAATAAATCTAAATGTTTACTTGCATACCAAGCTGACTTATAGGATAAGCGCCAGTGTTCGAAATTTCGAACATGCCTTTCTGGGAAAACGAAAATTCGGAAAATTTTTTTGACCAGATTTTTGAAATCAGTGGTTTCTTATTACCCTAAAAAAGTACTTTTTTCAAAAAATAAAAATTTAGTCTCGGGGCGAAATGGGTTAATAACAATTATTAAAGGTAGGTACACGTCAAGCAAGGGAAGTATCCCGAGAATAAAAATTAATTGGACACGACATTTTTTCGGTTCAATCTCACATTACAGGGGTCAAAAATTACCCAATGAAACCAATTTTTTGGAATAACAAAAATCGTGGGTCATTTTCGAGCTCACTTTTTAACCCTTTAATGTGAGATTGGGCAGTTAAAAAAAATACGTGTCTTTTTAATTTGTATTCTCTACAATATATCTAAGTTTCATTAAGATATGATAGTTTGCATTGGGATACTTCCCTTGCAAGTCTAATTGTCTAAAATTAAAAAAAAATTAAATTAATATTTTTCGTCTTAGCTATTTTCCATCACAAATTCAAATGCACAGACAAAGATATGAACGCTGTGTTACAAAAGCATTTTGTACATGCGAAGGACCGGCTGACTAAGGGAAAACATCCAAATTAAATTTCATTTATAAAAATATTTTTATAACTTTTTGAAAACTGAATTATTTTGTTTTTATTTTGAAATGGATTATTTATATAATTATAAGTGGGATTCATAATTCTTCGTAAAGTTCGTATAGTGTTTAGTAATAACACAATAGTGTTATAATTACACACTATACAAAATTTGCGACGAAATATGAATACCACTATTAATATTTTTTGTATAAACTCAATTCTTTTTTTACTGTAATTTTTTTTAATAAACATTTTTATATTATTATTTATTATATAGTTTAATAATAATTTAATTTATATTATTTTATAATAATTTGTAATAAACTGAAGTAATTAATAATCTAAATCGAAAAATATTTCTTTTTGTAATCGATTACAAAGCGATCAGAAATATGACTAAAACGACTCATAACTGATTCGCAAACGATTAGAAATAGGACTGAAAAATGAGTCGAATAAGACTCTTAGACGATCAAAAATACGACAAAAAAAAAAGTCGAAAAAGACTATAAAATAATTAGAAATACAGCTAAAAAATTACCCGAAAAAGACTCGCAAATAATTAGAAATACAGCTAAAAAATTACTCGAAAATCATTAAAATATATGAGTCATAAATGAGTCGAAACTGATAATAAAAGCGGCTAATAATAATGACTCCTCAAGAAGAGTCGCGGGTAAGGTACCATTTTTCCCCGAGAAAACGATCAGAAAATCAGAAAATGAGCTCATATATGCCTATTTTAATGGCGCAAAGGAGTCGTAAATGACTCGAATATGATAAATTTTTTCATAAAATGCTTGCAGGGTAAATATAAGCATACATACTTACATATATTCAACTCATTCAAAATCTTGTTTTTGAAGGCATCCCTGTATTTTCTTCTTATTTTTCCTTTTTATACTATTCATAACTAAACTCACATCTTTGTTTTTTTGGTTTGTTTTTATTTGTGCACAAACACACACATGCACATATACCTATTTTGTTTTGATAGCTAGTTCAGTTAAACTGTCGATAAACTGCGATAAAAGTTAGAGAAGGTACCAATTTTACCTGCTTCGCAAGTTGATTCATATCGATTCGCTCTCATAATTTTGTATGGTGAAGCAAGTAGATTCGTTCGTGATTGGGGTGTGAAGCATGAATAGAGCGCGAAGCAGGTACCGTGTGAACATACTATAAGTTAGTGTTTTTTGTCAACCGATTATTTTATTTACTACAGGGATGCTTCATTGCATTCAATTTTCAAATAATGTATATACATACATACATACTTATATGTGTATGTATATCAAAAGCTCATTTTTTATTAACCCCTTTTGGTAATAACAAACTTCACCAACGTTGTTTAGCACCAGGGGTTATCCGGGTACCTATATACTATATTCATTAAATAATCAATATTTTTATGAAAAAAATTAATTAAATGGTTTTTCTTGAAGAACTGTTATTACTGACTATAAAAATTCATTCGAACATAAATGGTCATATCCATATAAACTTTTATATTTAATGCTTATTAAAGCTCGATTCACCCATTGTTTCCGAACAATGTACGGACAAAATTTTTTCATATGTAGTTTGACGTCTCACTTATTGAGAGAGAGAAATTATTTTTACGAACAACTCTCAGCTTGAATTGGTTTAATTTTATATTTTGTTCGGAAAAAATCGAACTGAGCTGCCATTTTTTTTTTAAATTTTCAGCCAAAGTTGAACTAAAAAATTGGAAAATTTAAAAATAAAACATATACATATGGAGGTGAAAGAAAGAATTGCATTAAACAATTAAAAAGATGTGTGTGACACAGCAAATTGTAATCATTTGCCGTTGTGCTGCCACTTTTAAAATTAATTCACATCGTTTACACACGTATTTCAATGGATGAATCGAGCTGCAGAAAACTCTCAGTAAAAAAATTTTTGTCTGGACAAATTACAATATTAGAATAGCACACCTGCACACCTGGTATCGTAAAAATACCGATGCCGATTCAAATACCTCTAAAATTAGATACCGGTATCGTTACCGATACCGAAATTCATTTCAGTTAGAAAATACCGGTATCCAAAATACCGTTTATGTCTGTACCGGTATACCGATTCCCACCAAAAATAAAATTGCAAAAATATATTTCTTTTATGAGCACGTTTTTGTTCTCTTTTAGAAACGAAAAACATGTCCCTAAACATACATATATATATTTTAAATTGGTGGAAAGAGCAAAGCTATTGTAAGCCACAGTTATATATTGGCTGTTCCAGCTACACAAGTTTTTGTAGAAAGGGTGTAAGGCATATAGTGAACCCTTACCATAATAGACTTGAAGGTGATAGCCTAAATGCGGTTGTTCTCATCCGAGAGTAATGCGGATATTTAAAATGTTGAAGAGTGCTTCGTTCATATACATATGTACATACTAGTAATGCACGGAATGTCAGTTTTTGATATTCGCGAATACGAATATTATATGTGAAATTTATAGACATTTAATTTGGGCTCTATTTACGTCTGCAAAATAAAATATGAAAAATTTTCTATGAAAAAGAACTTCACACCCATGTTCGCGTACATTAAAGTTAATTCTATACTAAAGGCTTTAGTAAAAAAAAAACACAAATATAATAAATTAAATGGATTCCTACACAGTACGATAAATTTTCATTTTTATTTATTGCAGAAAATTCTCTTTATCCAAACAATATAGAGATACATTGTGGTCAAACTCCTTAGATGGGTTTCCTTTCCTGATCTCTTCTAACTTTACATATTTTAATTTCTTAATATACCTAAAAAAATTGTTTTTATATCAAAATACAACATATATTACCAAAAAATGTACCAAATATATAGAACGAAATGGTTCTGAATAGCTTCATAAAATATTTCCTTCAACTCTCATGGACAAGAAAGTGTCCTTTCTAAAAATATATTTTTCCATGGGTATGACAATATCAAATTATTAAGTTTTAACATTTTCGTTGGCCCACTTGAGGCTACAACTTATAAGTTTTGAGCGATGTATTAACGGAAACTTGCATGGGATATTACTTGATTTTTTATGCAACCGAACCGAAGAAAATATTATATGTATTATATATTATATATATTTTGATATAGACAAATAATTTTGGAACAAATTGTACAAGAAGTTTGTTTTGTTTGTTTTTAAGTAAGCAACAAGAATATTTTTTATTCTTTGAATTGAAATAAATTATTTTTTTAAGTTATTGCATATGAAAAAAAATAAAAATATTCGTTTTCCTCTGAATTTGGAGAGTACGAATAGGAATATCTAAAAACGTACGAATATTCGGGAGTTCGAATACAAATGTTCATTCGTATATCAATAAGTACATTTTCTACAAACAGTGAACTGCGATTTCCTTACTTTAATTTTTTTTAAATAATTTTTTAATAAAATTATAAAATCATAATATATAGAAACATATAAGTGTATATATGTATTTTTCAAATGTTAATGTAAAATAATTCCTTTTTGAAGTAATTTAATACAAAAATGATTTTCTTGCTATGTCCACTGCCTGAATTAATAAATTTAACAGTAATATCGGTATACCGGTATTGTAGACTCGTTAACGGTACGTACCGGTAATACCGATACCGAAATAAAAAAAATACCGATACCGTTACCGATACCGAAATTTAAAAAATAATTGTACCGGTATCAATACCGATACCGTTATTCGTTTCGGTTTCCAACCTTGGTTTTTACGTATCTATGAAAAATAAAGTTGTAATTATACTGTCAATGTGCATTCAGATAAGGCTGTAAATAATGATTTAAAAATTAAACTCGATACTATACATTGTTATAATAAATATAAAAGTGAACTTGACACCATGGGCCAAATTCTTAGACGATGTACTTGCGAAGTTCGAAATGGCCAATGGCACTATTCTTCAACATGCTTAAGATTGCTTGACTTGCATCATTTATTATGAAAACAACGATATAATTGCGAAGAAAATAATAACATCAATTAAAAAACACGACTGCGACCAACTTTGAACGGTTGAATATCTTAAATGGAAAAATTACGTGATCTTGTAAAAATTTGGAAAAAAACGCTAAACTCGATAAAACTGCGTTAAATGTGAGTTCTCGCTGAACCTTCATAGTAAACAGACGTCTTAGCGCAGTTTTTTTTCATATACTACATATGTATGTACATACTACACAAACCAAAAATCACAAAAATATTCGTAATACATAATAACCGTAATAAATATTAACTTTGATAAATAAGCAAAGCAAATATTGCTGATATTTTTTTTACATAGCAAGAAACAAAAAAAAACAAAAAACCGCAAACAAAGTGCCCTTGAGGAATACTCTATATGGATACCTCAAAAACAAAAAAATTGTGAAGTGAGTTCTAACGGCAGAAATGCCTATTTTACTGTGAGTTCTGAAGCTCTTAATGTTAACAATAAAAATAAAAAATCTGATGATAGTCTTTTTCTAACGGCAAATCCACTTTTTCGTCAGGGATCAACATCGCTTTGTCCAATGCCAGCTAGTGATTCGTTAAAATTACCATTACCTAGTATTTCTTCATATAAGTCAGCGATATCATCCCCTTCGGGCTCGTCTACATCACTTAACAAAGTTATCACTACAGATAACAGTAGCACTAAGCCTAAGGTCCAATTGGGAATGGACACATTGCTTCTAAAGCGTGGGCAAAGCCCAAATTCTTCAACAATTTCATCTGCTCCAAAGATGTCTAAAGATAATAGCGCATCATCTACTAATCGTCAAAATCGGTTTTCATTATTGCAGGACAATAACGACAAGCCCGCTGCCTCATCGCAAAAGTCTTTTAAGCCACCACCTATCTATCTGAGAAAAAAAACAATAACGCACTTCAAAAAAAAGCTATTGTCGGCCATTGGTGAAAATACTTTTCACATCATTCCAATTAAACGAGGTAATATTGATGAAACTAAGATCCAAATATATGATGAAAAAGATTTCCGAAAAATTATTAGTGAATTTGAAAAAAACAAAACAAATTTTTACACTTACTAACTTAAAAGTGCTAAAGGCCTACAAATAGCATTAAAGGGCATAGATTCATATGTTGACCCCGAAGAAGTAAAATGTGCTCTTATCGACAAAGGATTTAAGGTTAAAAATGTTACTAATATAATTAACAGAGAAAAGGTCCCCCAACCCCTATTTCGGGTCGAACTGGAGCCGAATGACATACAATTGAAAAAAAATTAAACCCATCCAAGTTATAGCGTAAAGTTTCTCTTACACCGAAAAATCACGTAAGCGTTCAGGTCCCATACAGTGCCACAATTGCCAAGAATACCTACAGTTTGTGTTATCTGCGGTGAATTGCACGGTTCTGCTAGCTGTAGGAACCCAAAAGATCAAACTGAAAAAAAATTTAGTAATTGTGGAGGTAATCACACTGCTAACTACAGAGGATGTCCTGTATATTCTTTCGTTAAACAGACTATGGGAAAAAAACTTAAATTAGCTCCAGCTCAATCAGCAAACGCTTTCTCCTCAAATTTTCCTTTAATCAGCCAACCAAGTACTTCACATGTCGTATATAAACAGTAATCATGCTTCGATCTGGTAAATACAAAAGCTATAAAGTATTGGTTAATAGTATCGTTCCAACACTTTGGAGCTTGTTTTAATCCATAAAGGGATTTTTGAAGATGACAAACCATACCCTTTTTTCTCGACCCCATCCGGCACTTCCGTATAAATTTCTTCTCGAAGTTTTCCATTTAAAAATGCTGTTTTAACATAAACTTGAAATAGACTTCATTTTTTTTAACAGCTATAGTTAGTATCACGCGAACAGTAGTCAATATAGCCACAGGTGCAGGTTTCTTTATAGTCGATTCCTTTTCGTTGGAAGAAACCTTTCACTACCAACGCATTGAAATACCATTTTCATCACTTTTGATTTTAAAAATCCATCTTGATTTTAGTAATTCGGTATTTTCTGGGCCTTTGACAATTTTCCAAACATGATTTGATTCCATTGACTGCAATTCCTCTTTGATAGTTTTATACTATTCACATGCATCATGACTAGTAGCAATATCAGAGAATTCACAAGGAACATCCGAAAAATTAAAACCTTCACTGCATATGGATTATCCAAAACTAAATCCAAGAAGTTTACCTGGAGGTTTACGCTCTCTTTGGCTTCTTCTGGGGAAATGTTCTTCGCTACTTTCAATTGTTATAGCATCATCACAATTGTCATTATTGGCATTACTGGTTTCGTTACCACCATCATGGTTTACATCTTCTTCGGAAGTTAATATATCTGTATCAGATATATTTTCAGTAGTATTCGTTAGGTCAATAGGACGATCGTCATCATTAAGAATAACAGGCACATTACGATCTTCATCCCCTTCTTGCATTTTACTTCTTATTATTATAGACGTTGAGTTTGTTTACCCATCCGCATAAGGAAATTTCGTTTCATCAAACTTTACATCCCTCGACATAAGCTTTACAACCAAATATTTTAAGAGAACTTATATTTGGCTTATGTCCGAACCACATCTCTGCAGGAGTGACATCTTGTGGTAGTGCTTTTGATGGACTTCGGTTTATTAGATAAACGCCAGTTAAAGCCGCTTCATTCCACATATATTTAGGCATACTTGATTGAAATAACATTGTTCTATTGAATCGCTCTGCGGCACCATTTTCAACTTGAATTCCTTTTTGTTTGTACCAATGCTTTTGTTCTTTTGATCCATATTCCCCACCTTGATCTATGGTGAGTTTAGAAATTGATGTTCCAAATTTAGCTGTAAACATCGCCTCATATACATACAATGAAATTCTTAAACACGTCAGATTTCTTTTAATTGTATATATCATTGAGAACTGCATAAAATCATCCATAAAAGACACAAAGTATCTCAAACCATCCCAAGCCACAGGATCTATCGGACCACAAAGATCAGAATGAATTCTCTCCACTGGCCTCGTAGATTTAACGCGCGACATTGTTTTCCTTGAACACAAATATCGATGAAGTCGATCTTTATTGGTTTAATATTGATACCGCAAACCATTTTCTTGTTAACCAATTCACTAAATGAAGACTGATTGATGTGGCCATAACGCTTATGCCAGAACTGATTCTTCTCAACATTTGTGAAACTTGCTACAGTTTGCTTAACGCTCAAGCTAACTTCATATAAGTTGCCTTGTAAGTAACCAGTTGCGATTAGTTTATTTTCTTTCAAAATAAAAGCTTTGTTTTTACAGAATCTCACTTCTATACCAGCTGCAGTCATTTTCTTGACGGTGATTAAATTATCTCTTAGCTCTGGAACGAATAATACATCTTGGTTTGCAATTAGGGATTGGTCATCTTCAGCAACTTTAATTTCAATTGGATTTGGTAAATTATTAATTTATCAAAATATCATTTTTCATTTACCAAATTGTCACTTGCTCCAGAATCTAATTTAAATTTCACAGGTGACTTACCACTACTTGATGTACTAGTATCAGCCATAAAACAAATAGAGTCTGTTTGTTTAACACCTTTTGCACTACGCGCTTCACCCTGACGGCATTCGTGTGCTTTATGCCCAATTTTATGGCACGTAAAGCAACGACCTGGAAATTTTTTCTTTCCTGCAAAATCTGTTTTTGTATATCATTCTTCTTCAAAACGATTTGAATTCTTGGTTTCTTCGAGAAGTAAACGTTCCTTTACCACATTGTAACTCAATTTAGATTCTTCTATATTTTGCAAAGCAGTAACTAATGGATCAAATTTATCAGGCAACGTCATAAATAACTGCGTAAGGATACCATTTGTCTATATTAGCACCGTTTGACCTTCGTTCATTTGCAGATTCAATATTTGCTTCCTCCCTAGCACTTGATTAACAAGGGACTTCTTTGCGAATACATTCTGGAGGCTTTCCCACATTTCTTTGGCAGTTTGCTTTCGCGAATGTATCCCAAACAGTCATTACTCACGAATGAAATCAGTTTGTCACTTGCTCGTCTGTCATTCTTCTTGAACTGTAATAACGCTGCAGCATCCGTTGGTGGTAGGCCCGTTAAAACTTCCACCAAATTAAAATTTTCAAAATTCATTTTTACACGAAATTGCCACTCATCGTAACCGCGACCATTAAATTGCGGTATACCAAAACTATCTTTAAGATCGCCCATAACCAATTATAAGTTTGTTGGTTTATTAAAAAAGTTTATTAAACAAAAATGTAGACACAAGTTTCACTATGAATAGTCAACAACACAATGAAAAAAATATTTTTCTATATATCAAGCAATATAAAAACATAATTCAATAATTAGTATTTTTTTATGTTTAGGAAGTATTCTATAAGCCCTCATTTACATCTTTTTAATATTTTGTTCCGTTTCGATCTTTTTTTTTAAAGAGGCTGGTTGAAATAAGCTGTGAGCCACTGTATGTATTATTTTTTACGTATGCCCGTATGTGCATACGAACATATCTGTGGCAATAATTATAATAATTTCTTCTTTTGAGATATTAAGGGTTTTGTCTAAAATAAATTGTGTTTGGTTTTTATATAAAATTTTTAGCCACCGAAAAAGATGCACATTTATTTAGAACAAAACTGTTAATTTTATAAAAAAAAACTTTTATTCGTTGCTTTTTAGTTAATATGTTATGGAAAAAATCCATTTACAGAAAAATAAAAACTAAAGTGAACTTAAGCTACTATATTGTTAGGCAAAATAATTCTTATTGGTAGTAAGTCGAAATAAGTACTTTAGGTTAAATTGAAAAATGTGGAAAACCTGAGATAATTAATTTGATTAAAGATGTTATTGCTTATGTATGTATTATTTTCCAAGAAGACTTAAGTTAAAATATAAATGCGTATAGTTTTATTAATAATAACATTTTATAATTGAAATTTAACTGAGTGATAGTTCTTCAAGAAGAGAATAAGAATATGTAATAAAGTGAGAAACCACTTATGTATGTCAACTTAAGCCATTATTATTTATTGCCACAGATATATACATACAGATATAAATAAATAATTAATATATTGAACTTACATTTTAGTTTGCTTTACTTTTTCTATTTTAAAAGTTATTTCGAATTTCTTTTTGCATGCGAGTAAAAACACGAACAATTGAATTCGAATGGCTGCTCTTTACCGAATGTTGTCATTAGAAATTTCGATATGTGTTATTCGAAATCGAATGAGAAAATCCCAAGTTAAAAAACTCGCACGTTCGAGTAAAATATTTCGTAATCGAATGCGGTAATTATGCCCCAGGTTTTAACCTTCGGTATGAAAACAGTATTATAAATCCGTTAGCGGTTTACTCGTACTTTAAAAAGTACTTTAAATTTGTATTAAGCACTGAGAGAAAAGTTTTAACCGAAACATAAAGAATTTGTACTTAAACAACTTGTCACGTAAAAACACAATTTTCGGATTATAACATACGTGAACGTACTGAAATCCCATTCATCTTATACTATTGCCGTATCGCTTAATTTCTTTTGATACGATTGTCGATACGAACACGGATGTGACGATTTGAGTCCTGGTACTCTGTTCAACATTTCGTGTGAAATGCTGTCAAAATACATATAAAAAAATTGGCACGAACTGTTCATGAAAAAATGTTGCAGAAATAGTACTCTGTTTATCTTGGGAAAACATATGAAATGTATCTTCAACATTTTAAGTTTTCATGCGTGGCACTTGTTTCGCATGGGGTTTACAACAAACTCATAAAAACTTTAGACCCAATTTATAAAAATTAGATTGGCTTAATAAAGAGCTTATAAAATAGAATTTCATAAAAAAAATTTCTTATTAAGCCTTTATAAAGCTGTAATACTTTTCATAAATAAGGCAGTTCAAATTTAAAGATTTAATATAAAATATACATATGTTCTCGTATATACATTTTGTCTAAACAGTTTTATTCGTTGCGGGCTTAGCATGTCTATGTATATGCCTGCATTTCATTGGCACTCTACCAAAGCATCAGCAGACTTCAACCATATTTTTGAAAAGTTTCAAACCTCTTATCTTAAAATATTATTTGAAAATTTACATAAGATTTATAAAAATCCAATCAAATAAACGAATAGGCTCAAAAAATTATTCAAAACACAAGAAACATTCTATATTCCATATGTATCTATTTTATTTTCCTACACTTCTATATAATCAGTTACCCATTGTGTAACAATAAAAGTATCAAAAAACAAAATGAAAAATTAAATTCAAAAATTTACCTTACGATTGATATAAATATTTTTCATTCGGTTGGCAGATATGTGCAGTTTGTCTCATTTTGGGACCTCGTATTAAAAAAAAAACATAGAAATGTGAACTAGTGGAGGTGGGTGTCTGTACCTGATGAATTTATATCATGATGAATAAACAACTTCATTTAAAAAAACCCGGTGTAAAAATTACTTTTTTTTATATGAAATTGTTCATTCATCATGATATAAATCCACCAGGGGTCTAATCGTCGCTTTCGATAACGGGCTGATTCGATCGGGTTTTCAGTTTGAGATTATGACATTCGATATCGAACCATATAATTATTATTACATAGTTCGATAGCGAATGCCATAATCTCAAACTGAAAAACGTGATCGAACCAGCTCGTTATCGAAAACGACGATTAGACCACTGGTGAATTTATCGAATACCTGACTAGATTAACTACAAATTACCTGAGGAATACTTGTACGGAATAAATATGCATAATTAGATCCTGTAACAAAACACGAGTCCTTTTTATAAAAATTTGTGAAAGCTAAACCACACAATTGTATATTTAAAAAACAAAAACCACAAATCTTTAAATTGTTTGTATAAAATAATTGAATTTATATATAGTTCGCTCTGTTTTTACACTAAAAAAAGTATTTAAATTTATTTTATATCTAGCATCTTAAATATTTTATAATGCAGGAATTTTAACATTTAAATATAAAACTTTCCTAAACTTGACATTGTTTCGTTTTGCATTTGGTGTTGAGAATCTGGTAAAAACTTAACGATTGGTATATTCCCGTAACAATCGTAATCGCGATTTTGAAAATCTGTGATTTTTTGCAAACCCTAGTCTACACCATCTACTATACTAAAAACTGTAGTAGATGTTGTAGCTGAATTTATTTACCAGAGTTTTTACAAAAAAGAACAAGATACATGCAAATACTCTGAGAATATATATCTCTCTCTTTGAATTGAACAATAACCACTTTTTACAATACAGAAGGAAAGGTCGCTCACTCTTATACGTTTAAAATCGTAGTATATTTAAAAGGGGTTAAAATTTAATACGAACAGTGAATTCCGCTAGTGTTGCTCAACATTTTTCACAAATTTGAACAGAGTACTAGTCTTTATATTGAAATAAGTAAGCGTGACCGCTTTGTTTATGGGTTAATATTAGCCACGCCCATTAAAAGAAATCTGTAGGTGATGGACAAAAAGTGAAAACGGTAATCATTGGCGTAGCTATACATTTTTTCTATGGAGCATTATGACTAGTGATTTTCATGAGAAATAATAAAATAAATAATTACATGCAATTTTTAATATTTAGGCAATGCACCCCCCAGAATGCCTTTCTACATCGATACTGGTAATCATATTAAAAAATTTTAATGTGCTATAGGTATTATACATATATATGTTTAATTTTTTTTTTTAATACATAGTATGAAGTAGATGTGTAAATTTTTAAATAAAATAGATATAGTAAAACTCAAAATCTTAATGATCGGACACTAATAACTGTCTGAAAAATGCTATTGAGTGTAAGACTAGGATGCCAATACTTGTTTCCTACCCGCACACTGCGAGCCACATAAAACAATATCAGCATAGATTAAACGATCACGACTAAACACTAAATTTTTGACATTTTCGAAAGTGGCCATGGCGGCTCGCTCAAATATCGCATCACCATAACATAACTTTCCACAGGCACATTTAGGGGCCTCTAAGAGTATGTCAACTAAGACCCATGGCAAAGTAGCGGCACAATAAGATAACTGATATTGGCATACTGAACGAGCTGTTAAAAGCCATAAAGGAAAGGCAGTGTTTAGATTTTGCACAGATGAGCAACTATAGTTTGTAAGCTTTTCTTCCAAGTCATATTCTTTTCTGGGCTGGAAGTTGTTTCCCCAAACGTCCAACATTTCTAAGCGATTATTATTGAAAGCTGCCGGCAGTGATTCCAATCGGTTTGTAGAAATATGCAGATAACGTAAGCTACGCATACGTCTTATACCGAAAGGTATGTGTTTTAACAAGTTGTTGTTGATTTTTAAAGTAATTAGTTTTTCCAGTTTAATAAGCACCGGAGGAAAGTATTCTAGTTTATTAGCGGATAGATCAAGCTCTCTTAATGATTCTTGCAAGTTTTTGCCCTGCAACCATTGCCAATAATTTATCTCACCCAAATTATTATTATTTAAGTGTAGTTCAGTCAATTGTAGACGTCCCATTTCATTAGGAATCTGCAAAAGGTACAATAGTTAAAAATCCTATTATTTTTAAAATGTTCTTACCTTTTCAATCGTATTAAAACTTAAATCTAACATGGTCAAATTTCTTAAAGAACATATTTCAAACGTTACTTTACATAGTTGTATACCCGTAACAGTTAATGACTTCAAGGTCCTGGGAAACCCCTTTGTAGGATAATCTGCACGACTTGAAACGGTTAATTTTGTTTGGGGATGTGATTTCTGTGGTATTGCAGTAGCTGCCGCTATATTCATTTTCAAGTTGACGGAATCTTTTCCTTCTAAGCCCAGTTTCAATGTTTGCAGGAAGCCTTTCAACTGTATGGGATCGCACTGAATCATTAGATTCTCGGCCGGCTGTATAAAACTTATTGTGACTTTGCCATCTCTGAGGAATTTTGTGAACATTTTCTCGATATTGTTTTTCACCTTATATCGTCTACCTGTTTTATTTTGGGGTGTAAAGTGTATAATTTCCAAATCTTTTCTGCTATTTCCATTGCTGTCCTTGGCGATTGTATTAAATCCCAGCGCCAATGTAGCTTTAACCATACGAGATGACTTGCTCGTCTGAGTCAAGCGGTTTATAACTTGTGTCTCACAGAGTATTTTCATTGCGTTTTAAATAACTTATAAAAAATACATTACTTTTTGTATTTGTAGATTTGCTAGAACAGGATAAAGCACCTCTTTATTGTCAAAGTTTGAACAAAAGTTTTTTACTAAACACATAAATTGCTGTAAACAACACAAAATCCGCCTCTAAAGAAATTTTTCATTTACATACATATACATACATATGTATTGCAATGTATAAAACAATTATTGTTTTCTTTCTGCATTTGCTATTTATTTTCACTTTAGACACATCTGTTGTCCAGGGAAATAAGTCGAAGCAAAATTACTGGCGGCGGCAACGCATTAGTTGTGAGCAGCGAGGCCGAACCGAACGAATATTCGGCGGCTCATATAAGCGTATGAAAATATAAAGAGAAAATTATATTAACGATTTTCATAATTTTTTCTCCGAAATTTTCGATTTTGTCTTTTTGAGCACACAAAGCTTCGGCTGGTCTTGAACTGATGCAATCGGCGGCGCGGGATGAATAAACATATATTACACGGCGGCGTACCTTCGGCATCGAGTAAAGCGCCTGGTTTCTCTGTTGTTCACTTACGATTGCTTTTCTTCCAATGAATTCTAAACTGTTTTGTCATCAGTGATGCCATACTGACTCGTCAAAGAAAATGAAAATTAGTTAGTTGTTAATAGTATGTTTACACTGCACGTGCTTCGCTCTCTATTTGTTTCGGCGTATATCCGTTGGTATGGGTTCAGATAAAAACGTAAGATAAATTTTATTTTTAATAATAATTTTCAATAGAGAACGATATCTATATTAAAACATTTAATATCTGACATATACAATATAAAAAACTCATCCCAATTAATAGACGGTTTAAAAAACAAGAGTCGATGAAGAAGAAATCTTAATATCATTTGATGTAGTTTCCTTTTTTACCAACATTCCTGTACATTTGGCGATAAGAACAATAATGAGAAAATGGTTTTTTATATTTTGTTCTATTTGGTTATATTATATGGCCGGCGCTAAGGCGCCGCTACATAATAACCTACATAATCATACATTTAATTCATCAAAAACCCTTTTCACTAATTCAGCAGTTTATTGCAATTGCCAAATATTCAAGCTACAAAGTATTTGTTAGTTTATTAATGAAAGTTAGTGTGTCAGTACGATCAATGAAAATTTATCGTTTTGTTCCGTTTGTTTTTTCTTTTAAAAAGCAAAAGAAACAAAAGAAAATAAAAGAGGACAAAAGGTGCGTTCAGACGATGCTACACTACAATATTGTTCAGAAATTTACAAAAATACCTAAAAAATTATTTCTACGGATTTTACAGTTCTGTCTTGATAATAATTATTTTGTATACGACAATAATATTTACAGTCAAATATTTGAAATGCCTATGGGTAATCCTCTATCCCCAACAATAGCGAATATCATAATGACAATCTTCTTGACGATACAATTTCAGAATTGAAACAAGAAAATATACATACAAAGTACATAGTAAAATATGTAGATGACATGTTGGCAGTAATTGATATTAAAGACAAAGATAAATTTCTCAGCTTGTTAAATAAATATCATCCGAAAATTAAATTCATAATTCATAATAAACGGAAAAAAAGTGCATAAACTATCTTGACACGACCTTGCATAGAGTGAACAGAGGTATTATTTTCGATTGGTACTCTAAGGAAATTTCGTAAGGTAGAATAACTAATTTTAACTCAACCCAACCAAAGAATGCAATTATAAATACCGCAAAAAGCTTAATACGCAGGGTTTTAAATATTAGCAGTAATTGTTTTCATGGAAAAAACATAAGGAAAATAACAACAATACTTAAAAATAATAGTTTCCCAATAAAATTAATAAATTCACTAATAAATGAAACAGTAAAAACATTATCCAATAAGCCTTCAAGTAACATAGAACAAAACAATGTAACAAATAACACAAAAAATATTTCAGTGTATCATATATACCTGGTTTGACTACCACTAAAGAAATCAAATCAGCTGTGGAATCAAAACAAATACAATTTGCATATAAGTCAAACACAACACTAAATAAAATATTTATAAATGTTAAGGCGCCAATAAATAAACAACAACAATGCAATGTTGTGTATGAATTACAATGCAAAAGGAATAAGGATGAGAACTGCGAATTAATATACATATGTAGGTACAACAAAGAGAAATTTAGAGACAAGAATGAGTGAACATAAAAATGACATAATAAAACAAAAAACTTCAACTGCCTTATCTTCCCATATTATTAACAACAAACATACTGTTGATTTTGATGATGTGAAGATATTGGATATAGAGAATATAGAAAGAAAAACATATACCATAGAAAGCTTAAGAATACAGCAAAGGATAGAAAAGACGATAAATATAAAAGAAGATACTAATAATATCAATGCTAAATACATTGTTGCAATAAAATAAACCGATACCGTGTTTAATAAATTGTTTCATGTTTTTGCCGTTTACAATTTTTAAGTAAATTGTTTTTTTTAAACGAAAAAAAATTTTAATGTAAAAAATAAACAATTATTGTAAGTTTTTATTTTATTTAATATTTAAAAATTTATAAAAAATGCAGTGTTATCTAAAATTTAAATAGACGAAGAAAATCCCCTGAAGAGGTCAACAAACAATTGACGAAACGTTGGGAAGAAATGTAATAAAGTCGTTTTATTAACATCATAAATAACTTAGGCCTTATTAGCTCAAACAATTGGAACACAAAACATATACAGTATTGGCCAAAATAATTTAAAATTCAGATATCTATTTTATTTATTTCACTTTAGATGAATTTTCACAAGTTGCAAATTTTCAGCACGTAATGCAGAAGAATGCTTCCAAAGATGCAATAATTTATCATATAAAAAATATTTACATATGCAAATGAGCAATTCCCAGACGACGGACGCGAAATTCGTACACTTTCGCAAGATCCGATATAGTATGTATGATATATCTTAAGTGTTGCAAAGCAATGAAGGAGTAGTACATTAGAGAAAAAATATTGGGCGATAATAATAATATTGTAAAAATATATAAGCAAATGTCAGCGAAGAAGTTATTTATGCGCACTTATAGAAATATTTGCATATAATTCAGCGAAATTGTATGAAGAATTTTTTTGTGAATGTGAAGATGAAGGTGAAAGAATATAGTTTATCTGTAGATTTATAAAATGTGAAAGTTTGTTTTAATTTTTTTTAAATATGTAAAGTAAAAGTAGGGACGCTGCAATTTTTTTCCAAGAGATCTAAACGCAGTAACTTTGCTAATATTGATTGAACTTTAATTGCAAATAAATTAAACAATTACAAAAGGTTATCGTTAGTAGAAAATTTGTAAATTACAAAAATAAATAATACCTATTACTTTAAATAATCGCTAAAAAAAAGGCTCAGCAAAAAAATTTACCGTCGCATATTGCGGTTAAAAATTAAAAATGCTTTTGTATTCATAAAGTATAGGCCTTACAGCTTTATTATTAACCTTTGACCTTTTTCTGGAATTACCCATATGTACATATGTAACTGGCCAACAAAAATCTAGCCCAATATATATTAGGGTGGCCCAAAATATAAAAGCATCGAATATTCGTGCTCCACAACGTTGATCCTATTCGAATAGTGCTTAAAAATGTTCAGTCCAAATTTGAGCACAATCGGTCAATATTTAGAGGTTGCGATAGCTTAATGATTTTTCGGAGTTAGATAGAAATATAACATACAATGATTTTTTATGGTAATATTCATTGTTTATTTAAAAATAAAAATATTTAATAACACAAATAAATAAAGAATTAATAAAAGTGTACATTAAGTAAAAATTATAATATATTTTATTATTTTTTAAATTATCGATAGCCATTTTTGCAATATTAAATTACAATCCCCAGTAAATTTTTTTCTATAGTGATCAACTAATCTAAGCAAATATTGCTTTGCTCCTCATTTTTCGTAATTGAGGGTCAGCAAAGCAACACCTCGTTCTGCACAGTCATTTACAACTTTTAAAAGTCTAGCATTTTCTTTCATTGAACTAAAAATTACGTCGTCTTTCCACTCTGTAGAATCCTTTGAAAGAAATTTTTTTTTTTTTTTATGCATACATATATTTATTTATTGTATCTTCAAAAATGAACTAACAATAAGTATTCAAATCTTAAATCTAAATATAATTATTAGGCCCGACCAGTGTCGGACATAAACTTAGTGATAGTAATTCATAATACATAAGAGTTGTGCAAAGCAAAAAATAAAAATAAAAAAATAATTTCAAACAGTTTCATCTGGTGTGGTAAGTATTAGAGCCCTTGTGTCCCTCTTTTTTAAGCGGATGTGTCCGGTAAAGTTCAAGATATTTCGAGGAAGCCGATTAGGGTGTGACTCGAGTTTAGTTAAATATTTGCCTGAGTATTTTGCAATTTCTTCAGTCACTTGTGGCATATTTAGATCACGATGTAAATTTGAGTTTCTTATGTACCATGGAGCCGATGTTATTAACCGTAAAATTTTGTTTTGTCTTCGTTGGATTTTCTCTACATTTAAAGCTGAAGCAGAGCCCCATAGCTGAATTCCGTAGCACCATATAGGTCTCAAAAGCGACTTGTATATCAAAAGTTTGCAATCTAGACTCAGGGTTGAATTTCTACCAATCAGCCAATGTAACTGAGTTAATTTTAGTTTCATTTGTGTTAGCTTAGAGTCAATATGGTGTTTCCATGTTATCCGTCGGTCAAGGTGTATACCAAGGTATTTTACATGTGAATGTTGAGGAACAACTTGATTATTGATTCGAATGGGTGAACAGGTATCTTTTCGCAGAGTAAATGTTATTACCTGAACACACTTTTGTTCGTTTACCTTAATTCTCCATAAGTTTAACCATAATTCCAGCTGTGTAATATGTTCTTGTAGATATCGGGAAGCCTCGTGAGGGTTTTCGTGCATACTAAGGCAGGCTGTATCATCAGCAAATGTAGATGTATGGATATTGCTGCTCAAAGGCATATCACAAGTATAAATCAAATACAAGACTGGGCCCAGTATGCTCCCCTGTGGCACACCGGATGAGATTGATTCGGACGCACTCATGAAGTCTCCTTCCACAACAGTGAACTTTCGAGCAAGAATATAACTTTGCAGAAGATTAACAATGTTTATTGGTAGATATGTCTTCAATTTTAAAATTAGGCCTCTATGCCACACTTTATCAAATGCTTGAGAAACATCAATAAAGAGGGCAGAACAATACTTCTTTTCTTCGAGTGTTCTTCTTATAAATTGAACCAATCTATGCGTTTGTTCAATGGTGCTATGCTGACTTCTAAAACCAAATTGATGATCCGGTATGCACGCATTATCAGTTAGAATTGGGGACAATTTGATCATGAGTAACTTTTCGAAGAGCTTTGACATTGTTGGCAGTAAACTTATTGGCCTGTATGACTCAGCCTTGGTAAGATCTTTGCCCGGCTTTGGAATCATTTTGACCTTGGCAAGCTTCCAGCTGTGTGGATAATACTCCAGTCTTAAAATGGCATTAAAAATGAATAGCAGAATTCTAATTGCAATACGAGGCAACTTCATCAGCATCTTATTACTAATTTCATCAATACCCGGAGCTTTTTTTGGGTTGAGTTCAGCAATTAGTTTTTGTACATCACGCATCTTAAACTTTAAGGGACGAGGGGTAGAGCAACTACACATGGCAAATCAGCAACACCCATACATGTGTTTGGGGTAAATACGGTTTTTAAATGCTCAGCAAATATGTTACCTTTTTCAGTATCGTTTCTTGCCCAACCTCCGGTAGAAGTGCGCAGGGGTGGTTTAAACTCAACGGGTGTTTTAAGCTTCCTCGCAGCGCGCCACAAAGAATAATTAGATGCTGGTGTAACATCAAGACCTTCCAGATAATTTTTAAGAGATGCAGTTTTTTCAGATGCAAGCAACTCTTGGAGTCGTTTAGTGCACTCTTTAAACCTGATTTTATGTTGGGGTGATCTGTGTTGCTGCCATTCCCTTCTAGCTCTTCTTTTTTCACCTACGAGACGTTCAATATCCGTAGAATAAATTCTATTAAACCCAGTCTGCGGGTGGGAGGTAGTAGCATGTTCAGCAGCCTGTTTAATATTTCCGTTAAGATTCGCAATGTTAGATTCAATATCATCGGATGTACTTAGCGTTATGTTTTCTGTGCAATGACTACTAAGATATTTTTTGAATCTCAGCCAATTAACACGATTGACCATCTTCACATATGGATGAGGTAAGTCACTTCTTAGTGGATTACAGATTGTAACGATAGTGGGAGAGTGATCGGAGGAGAGATCTAGAGAAGCTTCAACATGAACTAAATCTCTAGAAATATTTTTCATGACGCCAAAATCTATAACATCGGGAATTTTTTGTATGTCAGTAGGCCAGTAAGTGGGCTGCCCACTCGAAATGACGTCCAAACCCATTTTTGAAATTGTGGTTAACAACGCTCTACCTCTAGGTGTAATAAGACGCGAACCCCAGAACGTATGCTTTGCATTGTAGTCGCCAGCTGCTACAAAACAAGGTCCAAGAGATTTGAAGAAATCCTCGTATTGATTGAAAATCTGGGAGGGGAGTAAATTGATGATATAACGAAATTTGTACAAAAATTTTCGACGCAAATATTTGTAGCTTGTAGATTTTCTTCACAAACGTTGTCAAGAATATAGTGCTTGAGTCGTGACTTTATTAGAATTGCCGATCCACCGCATGCTCTTCCTCTAGGGTCTTTTGTATCATATAAGTTGTAGCTATTGATTTTGAAAAGGCTTCTCGAAGTCAAATGAGTCTCAGAGACCAACATTATATCAATATCTTTTTCCGTAAGGAAGTGCTCGAGCTCATTTTTGTGTTGGCGAATGCCGTTTGCGTTCCAGAAACATATTTTTGACGTGTTCATGGCTTGTTAATTAATGCTTGAGGCAGAGTATTCTGCATTCGAAGCATTTCTTGCATCATATTAGTCATATTTGTTGTGAAATTGTTTATAGTTTGCACCAGATTATCAATAGTGGCTTCAAGGCGACTGAAATTAAAACTTGTGTTCGCATTTGTTGAATTACTTGGTGGGGACACTTTCTGCGTAGGAATAGAATTTATTTTAACAGCATCGGCATACGATACACGTGAGGTACTAGGTTGGCTCATTGGAGGAAAAGTGACAGAGTAAGCGTTAGTTGATTGAGCTGGAACTAATTTAGGTTTTTGACCCATAGCCTGTTTAACGAAAGAATACACAGGGCATCCTCTGTAGTACCATGCAATTCACCGCAGATAACACAAACTGTAGGTAAATTGCAATAGGATTTTGTATGGCCATATTCTTGGCAATTATGGCACTGTACGGGACCTGAACTTGGACTTTGGGTTTTGAACTGCTGTTATCTGTAGTGATAACTTTGTTAAGTGATGAACACGAGCCCGAAGGGGATGATATCGCTGACTTATATGAAGATGTACTAGGCAACTGTAATGTTAATGAATCACTTGTTGGCATTGGGCAAAGCGAAGTTGATCGCTGACGAAAAAGTGGCTTTGCCGTTAGAAAAAGACTATCATCAGATTTTTTATTTTTATTGTTAACATTGAGAGCTTCAGAACTCACAGTAAAATATGCATTTCTGCCGTTTGAACTCACTTCACAATTTTTTGTTTTTGAGGTACTCATGTAGAGTATTCCTCAAGGGCACTTTGTTTGCGGTTTTTGTTTGTTTTTGTTTTTTGTTTCTTGCTATGTAAAAATAATATCAGCAATATTTGCTTTGCTTATTTATCAAAGTTAATATGTATGTATTACGGTTATTATGTATTACGAATATTTTTTATGATTTTTTGTTTGTTTAATATGTATATGAAAAAAAAACTCCGCTAAGACGTCTGTTCACTATGAAGGTTCAGCGAGAAGAAATAATTAAAAGAAATAACTGTGCCTTTTCTTGTCCATCATGACTTCTTTTGCCCGACTGCTTTTGATGTTGTTTTTCCGACTCTTCTTCAAAATGTTATATTGACCTAAAAGCTTACGAATTATTCTTACGATCGAATCAATTCTTTGAGTAGGAAGTCTTGCTCTTTCCCAAATCTCGGTCACTACATATGCCGTTTCTCGAATACTAATCGTTTCAGTTCTCTTTTTTCCCAAGTGATAAAAATTGAACAGTTTAAGCACATCGCGTTTTGATGGAAGTCTTGCCGGACAAAAATGTTCAATTTTATTCACAATTACCCACGTTCCTGGTGAGCTTCTCATTAATCTCGAGGATTTATTGGCAGACATTTCTTATATTAGCTAAACCAATATAGCACGATGTAATGCAATTCGTGGGTTTTTTACCTTTCGGTATTTTAACGGAAATTGCACTTTGGTCTTACTGCGGCTTTTAGCTCGCCGGAAATGGGGGAGTTCTTTTCCGTGTACACACGATTACTTTGTTTGTGCCATATTGAACAAAATTGGTGATAGCAAAAAATTAAAGAGAAAATATTTATTATATAAAAGACAAGAAATCATGCCCCGCGAAAGAAAACGCGATAGCACGTTTATTACGGACGGACAAGTGACGCACGGAACTAGATCTTAATAGTACAAAACAGGAGGCTTATTCTGAATTGCGCTGCGAAAATCAATGCGATGCGAAAGAAAATAGGTATTCTGTTAGACTTTCGCAATCGCATTAGCAATTTATTTCAAATCGTGGCAACGCTGCTCAAATAAACGTCAGTGTCAACAAACTTCAAATTAAAAATAAATACATAGTTTGTGTTTGGCTGCGAAAATTGTTTATAAAATTTATTTAGGAAATTCTGTAAGAAAAAAAATAATAAAAATGGATTCTGTGGCACTGTGGTTCGACGACGAAGAAGGGCATGAGCAAAATGAAAGGATACAGAGAAGATTGCTTAGAAGCAAATCCGATGTTCTAAGCTTGAATGAAAAAAGGTAATTTATTTTGATGCTTGCGAAAAATAAACGTTTACTTATGCAGAATATTTCTTTTTTCAGCTTTATAAAAAAATTTAGATTAAATAAAGAAGCATTTGTATATGTCTTAAATAATATTAGCTCGGAATGCAATACTACGAAATCAAGTGCAATTCCGCCAATTATCAAATTAGCGGCTGCGTTAAAATTTCTCGGTTAAGGTGGCTACCAACACCTCCTCTAAGGGAGACAGTGGATTACATCTTGATGGGCCACCGCCAGTGCCGCCAATGTCGGTTTTATTTCGTCTAAGCTTCTGTTTGGTGTGTACTTTAAAATCGGCCCAAACCTATTAAAATTAAAGTTGAAGTCAAATATTTTTGAACTGGTTTATATATTTCATACTTTTTTCCTCTAATAGGTGGTCCATTGATATTTAGTTCTTCAGTTAACGTTTGCCACAAAGTATTTGCCGACTGACGTGCATTTGGTGTTTTCAAATGGCCTTTTCCCAATTGCCTGTGCTTATTTATAAATTCTATCATTATTTCAAATTGACGCGGTTTGGTGGTCTTATTGCTTGCTTCCCTGAATTAAATAATAAATATATGATGAATAAATAAATAAAATATTATCTTTCACTTACATGTTTGTACTTTGCGAATGCTATTTTGTTGTCGAATAAATTTTGCGAATTTGACATGTGTTTGACATTTGTTTTCGCAATGTAGAATACCGACTTGCCACCTTTTCGCATTTAAAATGCGATTAAAAAGAACTTTGCGAATATCGCAATACAGAATAGCAATTGTTCGCATTTATGTATTTTCGCATTGCATTTATTTTTGCATCGCAATTCAGAATAAGCCTCCAGGTAACCTATCCCTTATGACTTTTTCAGTCATCCTTGGCACTATTAGGACCTGCAACCTTTTATTTTAATAATGCCCCTAAATCGAACAACTCACCGTAAGCTTACTTTACTCCATTACAATTGAGTCGCAGTTTAAAAATCAAAAATAAGAAATTTATTCATATTACAATCCTTATAGACATATATTTGGGGTGCAAACAAATTCCAGTTTCATATGGTATAAATATTTTCTTCTTTTACTTTAACCCTGCTGTTAGGTTTGGATCATTTTGGTAAATTTTTGTTTCCTTTTCGCTTTGACTACGGAACGGTTCAATACGTCAACTTAAAACGTTAGCTAATGTGGTGTTTTTATATTTGATTACTTCTGCAAAAATTTTAATCATGAATGATGTAAAGGAAATTAGAAAAATAAAAAATACGAATCTTACGTTTATGGACCATTTTGGTCAGTTCTTGTTTATCGATTTATTGATAAGAAAAATTGTTTCAGAATAAGTGGAAAAATTAAATTTTCTCAGCACATGATGAGCAAATTATCTTCCGTTTGCAACTTACATATAAATTTGTTGCATATGATGCATTTGCTATCGCACTTAGATTTGCTGCAGCTGCAGGTTCCTCGTTTTCTAGCAGCTGTTATTTTTGGTAAACTGCTTGTAGATGCTGCACAATCAGAATAAGATGGTATTATTAAAGTAAGAAGCTCAGCTGAAAATTTATTTGTAGTGTAGTGATCTAACATTCTTCGTATAATACTATCTCTAAAGCTACTTTATTCTATCCTGAAGTTATCGAGAGGGCTTTGGTTTTATAAGTTGCTTTGAGTATTGGATAATAAAATTGATGTCAGATTGTGAAAACTTTTGAAGTGAAAACACTCATATTTAATTAATAAAATTATTCATTAAAATTCAGGTGTGGGGTTCACTCACATTTGCTAATATTTGTCTAAAGGAATTGAGCTGTGAATTTTGTTTAAAAATCTTACAAAGATGGATAAGCGCTTGACGAGACAAGGGATTGTGGATAGTCTTTTGAAAGAAGGTATTGATTTTCCTCCGTCGGCTTCAATTGCGCAATTACGAACACTTTATGAGGAATGGGAGGCTAATCGTTCTTATGTGAAGACGTCGATGAATGTCTCTGAAGGAAATTTGCAGAGAAACACTGCCAAAAGTACTCTGATCGCTGCCGGTGAAGAAATTCCTGTTGAGTTCGCTGATTTGATACAATCTACTGCTGAACCTGTGTTGATGTCTGCTAGTCAGAAAAATTTTTCCGAAGATTGCTTACCAGGACAAAATGATGATGTTGTTACGACAACGAGTGCTGCTAATATTATAATGCCTGGTGCCCCTTTTTTTCCAATCAACCCTCTATAATGACGACAACTCATACTGTTCCGGTGGTTCATGCTCATGTTCCAACCAATGCTGCAAATTCGAGTGCCAATTTGGCAACTGCTGTTACTGTTGATCCAATGGAGGCTGAATTGAAGGCTCTACAGCTGCGCCTACAAATACTTCGAGCTCAAGAAGAAATCCGTATGATAGAGTCAAATTCAGACATTGTATATAGACCAATTGCACAGCGGCGTTGTATAGAATTGAGTGAAATCGATTTAGTGGTACCATCATTTAGTGGTGATGACCAATATGATATTGTCAAGTGGTTTTTGCAATTTGAGGACTATGCTTATATAGGGTGTTTTTTTAGAGGTATAGAACTTCGAATTGAAATAAAACACAAGAAAATCGTTTTAATGTCCATCAATTTGGCTTTATTGGAAGGATAATTTTATGCCATTAACGTTTAAATATTTATTTATTTATTTAAGAAATACTTTACAAAGTAAATTTGCAAAGTATTGTTGCACAAATATGGGCGGGGTAGCTAGACCATATGCCCAAGATGTTATTAACGTTTAAATATGATTTCGGGCATGTGGCCGCCGCGGCTGGCTCGAATAAAGCCAATTCTACAGGTCCAATTTTCAATCACTTTTTCGAGCATAGGGGGCCGTATGTTGGCAATAACGCCACGAATGTTGGCTTCCAAGTCCCCTAACGTTTCTGGTTTGTTGGCGTAGACGAGCGACTTCACATATCCCCAAAGAAAATAATCCAATGGTGTCAAATCACACGATCTTGGTGGCCAATTGACAGGTCCATTCCGCGAAATTATGCGCTCATCGAATGTTTCCTTCAATAAATCGATTGTGACGTGCGCTGTGTGGCATCCAATTCGGGAACAAAATAGTCGGTTATCATGGCTCTATACCGGTCTCCATTAACGGTAACTGACTCTCCAGCATTATTTCGGAAGAAGTATGGCCCAATGACTCCACCAGCCCATAGAGCACACCAAACAGTCAGTTTTTGTGGATGTAATGGCGTCTCAAGGGTCTCATGTGGATTCTCTTCACTCCAAATGCGGCAATTTTGCTTGTTGACGTAGCCATTCAACCAAAAATGAGCCTCATCACTGAACAAAATTTTGCGATGAAAATCAGCATCGAGATCAATCTCATTTTCGGCCCATACACCAAAATCACGACGCATTGCATGGTCTCGCGGCTTTAATTCTTGCACAAGCTGGATCTTGTAAGGTCGCAAGCCAAGATCTTTGCGCAAAATCTTCCATAAAGTTGATGGACAAAGCTCCAATTGCTGTGCACGGTGGCGAATCGATTCATTCGGGTCCTCTTCAACACTTTGCTCTACAGCGGCAATTGTTTCTTCGGTGCGCACTGTTCGACGTCTCTGCGGATGCGTATTATCACATAGAGTAAACGTAGTGCGAAAACGATCCATGGTTAACCGAATTAATTGCTATGATGGACGATTATGTCGACCATAAAATGGACGGAGCTTGCGGTAAACTTCGCGAACTGAACCATTATTTTCGAAATAAATTTGCACGATTTGCAAGCGTTGTTCTTTTGTCAACCTGTTCATGATGAAATGGCAAACCAAACTAAATATTAATCACTTGAAAGCTGACAAAATGGCCGCCAGTTAAAAAAGTGATGCCAACTTAAAGTTCTATACCTCAATAAAAAACACCCAATATATGTGGTTATACCGAAAAAGAGAAATGTTTAGGGTTACGACGGCGCATTACGGGAACAGCAAAAAATCATATATTCAATTTGGGTTCGATGGAATACGAAGTGATGAAGTCAAGTTTGCTGAAATTATTTAGACGTACAATTACACGTCGGGAGGTTTATTGTGAACTTCAAGCACGTAAGCTACAACCAAATGAGTCCTGCTTGAGTTATGTAATAGCGATGCAGACGATTGCAAATAAATCTACCATTGAAGAGCAAGAGTTGATAGATATGATTATTGATGGCATCTCTAAAACTGGAAATTTGGCTAAAATTTTTTATGGTGCTAACTCCATGGATGATCTCATTCATCGCTTGGATTGTTTTGAGCAGCGGCGTCAGCACTTTTCTGCTACATTACAGAAAACTGGTCTTGGTTTGAAACAGCCTATGAAAGTGAGGAATAGTTTGATTGCTCCATACAATGCTACAGGGGTAGTTCAAGAATCTGTGCGATGTTATAACTGTTCACAATTTGGACATTATCAGAGCAAGTGTCCCAAGCCCATTCGTCTATCAAATTCTTGTTTTTTATGTAGCGAAGTAGGTCATTAATTTAATTCTCTTTGTGATACTGGTAGTCCAATTAGTTGTGTGCAGAAATCGTTGGTGCCCTGTACTATCAACAGTGAGAAGACCGTTTTTTCATTTCGTGGAATGGGAAAAAATAATATAAATTCTTTTGGTTTCGTTAGGTGCAGGGTGGGATTTGTTGGTCGGGAAGTTATACACGATTTACTTGTTTTACCAGATGATGAGGCGGTTGTACCACTGTTGGTGGGTAGAGATTTATTAACTAAATTTGGTATACGGCTGTGTCAGATATTGAAAAGATATGATAGAAATACTCTTTTGAATTTTAATAAAAATAGAAATAAACTTAATGAAACTACCTTGTGTGCACTTATGTCTTTTGGAATATATAGAAATCCAAGGGAAGATAAAATTCCAGTCATTTATCGGAAACATGGCAAGGGGAACATACCTGAATGTTACATGTATGATGATTTTTGTAATGCTCTACTAAATGTGGATAGTTTTGAGACCGGTATTTATGACGATGTACGATTTAGTTTGGATACTGTAATTTCAAGACTTGAAGAGAATTGTGTTGAGCATAAGGAAATGGAAAAAACTATAGGTACTGATTACATGATTGTGGGAATTTGCATTG
The DNA here is from genome assembly GCA_936439885.1 of Nowickia ferox. NCBI lineage: Eukaryota > Metazoa > Arthropoda > Insecta > Diptera > Tachinidae > Nowickia > Nowickia ferox. The sequence goes on from OW387026.1 coordinate 62,105,651, forward strand.
ATACTGACCCTTGTTTGGCGACCTGTTACATTGATATTTTTCGAAGGGCGATAGAAGAATACTATTTAAAGGGTGGAGATGGAAGTATACAGGGTCAAACGGATTATTCCATGAAAATACGGTTGTCAAATGATACACCTGTCTTTAGTAGTCCACGAAGATTATCTTATAGATAGCGCATAGAAGTTAGAACGACACTTGATGATTTATTGAGACGAGGTATAATTAGGCCTAGTGAGTCCCCGTATGCTTCACCTATTGTATTGGCCAGGAAGAAAAGTGGAGCATTGCGTATGTGTATTGATTATCGTGCATTGAATAAAATTACCTTACGGGATAATTTTCCACTACCTGTAATTGAGGACTGCCTTGAGTATTTAGGCAACAAGAAGTATTTTAGTACGTTAGATCTGAAGGATAGTTTTCATCAGGTTCGGGTTCATAAGGATTCTATACCGTATACTGCTTTCATTACACCTTTTGGACAATATGAGTATTGCTACATGCCTTTTGGTTTAAAGAATGCTCCAGCGGTATTTCAACGCTTTATCTGCATGGTACTAAGAAGTCTAATAGAGAATGGAAAGATTGTAGTATACATAGATGATATTGTTATAGCTACAAAGACCCTTGAGGAACATGTAGAGGTTTTATGTGAGGTTTTAGTTTTGTTGGGAAAATTCAGCCTAAAACTGAATTTAGGAAAATGAAAGTTCGGATATCGTGAACTTGATTATTTAGGATATCGCGTAAATGAAATGGGGGTTAGGCCAAATGGTGATCATATTAGGACAATAAAAGAATATCAAATGCCTTCAAATGCGAAGGACGTACACCAATGTCTAGGACTATTTTCATACTTTCGACGTTTCGTTCCAAATTTTTCTAGAATTGCCAGGCCTCTTACGGATCGTACTAAGAAGGAAACAATTTTCGAATGGACTGATGCTTGTACTGATGCATTTACAAGTCTAAGAGATAAGTTGGTTAAGTCTCCTGTCTTATCAGTTTATAGTTCTTTCCGGCAAACTGAATTGCATACTGATACCAGCACGCGAGGGTTTTGATCTGTACTTTTGCAGAAGCAGGATGATGGAAAGTTCCATCCTGTTGCCTATTATTTGAAATCCACTTCCGATTCTGAATCAAAATACCATAGTTTCGAACTAGAGACTTTAGCAATTATATACGCGCTAAAGCGGTTTAGAATGTTTCTGGAACGTATTAAGTTTACGATAGTAACTGAATATAATTCGTTGGCGCTCACGTTGGGTAGGAAAATCATTAATCACCGTATTACGCGTTGGGCATTAGAGCTTGAAAACTATGATTACGAAATAAATCACAGGAAAGGAGAGATGATGGCGCATGTGGATGCGTTGAGCCGAGCTCCTATCGCAGTAGTTACAAACGATGATGATGTCGACTTGAATATTCAGATTGTTCAAAACAGGGATGAAAAAATACAGCAGCTGCGTAGAAAACTGGAACAAGGAGAGTTAGAAAGATATTTTTTTGACAATGGGTTACTGTTTCGTATTGGTTCTCAGGGTCAGAGACAGCTGTACGTACCCGTTGAAAGGGAAGAGAATATAATCAGGTTGGTACATGAGAAATACGGCCATATAGGCATAGAAAAATGTCTGAGCCAGATTCTGAACCACTATTGGTTTCCCAGTATTAGAGACAAGCTCAATCGCTTTATTCAGAATTGTTTGAAATACATCTTTTATTCTGGATCTGATAGTAATAATAGGAGGAACCTTTATAATATTGAGAAGAGGCCGGTTCCATTTGATACTTTACACATCGATCATTTTGGTCCGTTGCCTGCTATTAGTTCAAAGCGTAGGTACGTGTTAGTTGTAGTGGACGCATTCACAAAACTCGTAAAACTATATGCGGTCAACACTACCGGGACTAAGGAAGTGTGTTGTGTTTTAAAAAGTATTTTGAGAATTATAGCAGACCTAGGCGAATCATTAGTGACAGGGGTTCTTGTTTTACGTCTGTTGACTTTGCGAACATTACTCATGTAAAGGTGTCTGTTGCTTCGCCACAGTCAAATGGTCAGGTGGAGCGGGTTAATCGAGACTTGAGAGCAATGTTAGCAAAGCTAACTGAGTCAATTAACCATGCGGACTGGGTTTCAAAGCTAACACGGTAGAGTTTGCCATTAATAATACTATGTACAGCACGACTAGGCAAGCGCCAAGTGTTGTGTTGTTTGGTGTCGAGCAGCGGGGAAAGATTTTGGATGAATTAACCGAGCATTTACAGGATAAGGCTGATCAGATTAGGGTAGATTTGGAGGAGGTGAGGGCAACTGCATCAGGTGCTATCAAGAAGTCACAAGAGTATAATGCCAAATATTTTGAGAAAAAGCATCGTACCCCGAAGATATTTAAGTTAGGTGACCTGGTAGTAGTCAGGAACGTTCCTAAATACCGTGAACCATATATTGTTCAGAGGTGTGTAGGCAACGACCGTTACGAAATTACTGACGTAGAGAATTTTCAAGTAACCCAAATGCCTTACCGTGGTATAATTGATTCGACAAGATTAAAGAAATGGCTGGAACCAACTCCCAATTTGGGAATTAATTCTGAATCTAAAGGCAATACTGACCAGTTTGCAGACTATGACTATCTTGAATATGGTTGTGAAGATTATAATAATGTAGATGATGAAGGGATAGATTAAGATAGTGTATAATATTATACAATCGAGGTCGATTGTGAGGTCAGGTTGGCCGAGTTGTAATGATCTAACATTCTTTGTATATTAATACTATCTCTAAAGCTACTTTATTCTATCCTGAAGTTATCGAGAGGGCTTTGGTTTTATAAGTTGCTTTGAGTATTGGATAATAAAATTGATGTCAGATTGTGAAAACTTTCATATTTAGTGAAAACACTCATATTTAATTAATAAAATTATTCATTAAAGTAGGTAGCTTAGATCTTTGTGTTATATAGTATTGAGCTAAAGATAAAGCTGACTGCAGTAAAAATTCTGCTCTCTTACGATTTTTATCCATTTGCGCTCACGAAACATCAATTTCATAAGACAATATACACGCGTTCAATGCGGATGGTCATAGATTTATTTTTATTTTGTACTTTACTTTGTACTATCAACGCTTCCTAAGAAAAAAAAAATTATTATGATAAGCTATACAAACCTTTTGTAGAGTTAAAGTACGAAATTATTTCTTCTTTTTTCTTTTGATCGCTGCTATCGACCTCTGCAGTTTTATGCATGGTGCATATCAAAAATTATCTTTATATTTTTAAATTAGCAATTATGAGTAATAAATGTTTTATTTTTTCGAACTGTGCCAACGTATGTCAAGTTGCGATATTTTGACCTTTCAAGCACTCAGTGAGATCCAATACGACACGTTCCCGCTGAATTTTTCAGGATGTTCATCTTTTGGATTTTCAAGGTATGGATGTATTTTACATACATATCCTGACTTTGAATCGACTGCTAGCCAAAATTTGAAAGCATACTTACCAGATTTTGATAGCATATATTGCCTAAAAAACAGCGACCACGAAAAGACACCAACTGTTCATCAATAGTAACATTTTCGTGAAGTTATAAATTATTGGAATGCTAACTTCCAGCGATTCCATAAATTTCGAATAGGTGCGAGCTTATAACTTTGTCTCTGTCTTCGGACCATAGTATCGTCAAAGCGAAGAGCACATGAACTCATATGAAAATTATCCTTGCTCATTTTTGGTCGTAAAATAGGGCGACCAAAACGTCCGTTCTAGATCTTTCTATTTGTTCTCGAATTTCACAATGCCGTACTTGCTTGCATTTTCCGTTATTATTTTTTCTAGTGTTTGGCAAAAATAGCAAAAACGAATGCATATTGCATGGCATTTGGAAACCGTAAATCGTGTTGGCCCCGGTTCTGTGGATATGAAATTTTTAGCTGAAGTCCAACTATGTAATGGAGATGAACTCATACAAAGACAAACAATTTTTCTATATAACCGATAGCTTAGCATTATCTTCATTTTCTGAATCAGAAAAATTTCTCCCGGTGATTTCATATTGATCTTTATTTTAAATATTATTTTTCTCTTTTTAAATAAGTTGTTCGTTATTTTAAAACAAAATTTAAATCTGGTTAGAAAAAGATATAAAAATTAACTCAATTTGTCTACAGATTATTAAAAAATTTAAATAATAAATTTGTGCACTTAACTATTAAAAAAACCAATATGGACCAAAATGGTCACATACCTAAGATTCGTAAGTTTTTCTTAACCTACGCTTTCTATGCATCTGTCAAAAAAGTAGAATCAATGTAATAGTATGTGACAAGTTACATTGCAAAAAGCGCAGAACGCGTAGGCGCGTTCAAAGCAAAAAGTAGGTATACTTTCTACTTTTGTACGCTTTACAAGCACCATGAAAGAAAGTCAGCTGTTCTTGAATGCTAAATATGTTAAATAATACTTTATTTCTTACGTTATCGATAAATATTATTTTGCAGTGGATAATTTTTGTCTTCTTTCAATAAAAAAATTTCTTAGTAAAAAAAACTTGTTTAATAAAATATGTGAATATTTTCATTAATGCGATGTATTTTAATTAACTTTTCACCACACTTTTCTCAGTAACAAATTTTGCATATTAGTTATCGATTACTTTTACGACTAACTCCACAAATTCTTTTAAAAACTCGATTTCACTCTCCATTTTTTCTTTATAAGTATTTATAAACAAACGCAAAAAGCTGATCAAAACAAAAATAAAATGACGCATGAAAAGCAGTGCATGTAACTCAACGCGAACAAAGTATAGAATGAAACAAGAGGATGAAACGCGTGTAAAGCATAACGCGAAAAAAGCGAGCTATGGACCTCTACCTTAACAGCAGAGTTAAAGTACGTTATCGAATAGTTGTAAATGTTTACTTCTTATTTATTTGCTTTTGCAGTTTTAATTCAGATACAACTGCATTTTACATATATATACATATGCATATAACAGAGCCTCAAAAGATTACAGTGGTTTTAACTGTAATTACTTTAGTATCGTTTTTATTCGCTTATTTATTTATTCTTATTCCATTCAATAATTTTAAATTACTTTCATGATTTCTGTTTGAAATTATGAAGTAGATGCGGCAAGACGAATGTATCTACTTTCTTTCAAATTGATACATTTGTTTATTGATCGCAAGCGGGTGTGCAATATGCATTCGATTCTACTGCGATTAAATTTGCTGTATAAACTGATCTCCCCAAAAGGATTTCAAACGACAATAATCTCTAGATACTACACGCAGTTTGAAAGCAAAGAATGGACTCAGATTATTCGAGCTCAACTTGATTTCAAAGCGAAAAGACTGCAGCTTGTTACAGCACTGATTTACAAATATGTATGTATATATAGGAGTTCGCACATGTAGGTATGTTTATTCATACCTATCCATGGATGGTTTAGTTTTATTACTTTATAACTCTTTATCTTTTTTTTGAGTTTAATTATGTAGGTACAAATCAAATTTCTAATTCTTTTTCTTTTTTGTTTTCTATTGGTTTGGTTATGAGATAATTATAAAGATTACAAATTGCTAAAATATATATGTAGATATTTTAGCAATTTCTAATACGTTTCGGCTTACTAAGCTTCAAAGTTCTTTTTTTTCTTATACGAGGACAGTTTTATCAGTTTCTTCAATTTAGTTTTGTTTTTATTCTTTTTATTTTAATTTCTCTTTTTTATTGTGTTTGATAATATGGTACATGTATGTTTATTTAAATTAAATTTGTAAATATGGGTGTGTGTTTAGGCCTATTCTACTCTTAAAGTTTCATTAATTTTAATTTCTCTTATTGTGGATCTTCTTTTGTTTTCTTTCCTTATATAATAGTAGCTCTTTTTCTATATATATGTATATATATTTATATGTTTTGTTGTAGCTTAACGTTTTTTTTATAATACTTTCTATGGTTAATCCATATTTTTTTACATAAATATGTGTGGGACCTTCGATTAAACATTTAAACTACAAGAAATAATCAGCGATTTTCCGTTTTTTTTGAAAATTTTTACAATTTAAGTATTTTAATTAAGGTCTAACTAATTTATTCGTTTTAAAAATTCTTAGTGGTTTTACCTTTTTCTTTGTGAATATGATTTTGGTGCGCATTCGATATAAAGTTTCGACTTTGCAACCAAAAAAAAAGGATTTGGAATTACTATATCGAGAAAAATGTGGCACGAATAAAACATTGACGATGATCGCCGAGAACTGAGGTCGTACTTTACTTTGAAAGTAACACGTTTCTTTTTCTTTCTACTTTTTTGGAATTTAATTAATTTCTCTTTTTTTTATCTTCTCTTACTTACTTTTATTTTTATTTTTAGAAACTGAAATCTTTTATTTTCGCTTGGTGTCTCTACAAAAGACCTGTACAAAAGCTGCTTGTTCTACATATCGTGTACCAGTGTGAATGGTACAACTTTCTTCTAGGTGTAAGGACATTACTTTTCGGTATTTTCATTTTAAATTTATTATTCAATAAAATATTGAAAGGAAGTATGAAAATATCAAAACTATAAGGTATTCGTATCTTCTTTATGTTTTTCCTTTATTAATTAATATTATACTCGGAAATGATAAAAAAATTTACATACCGTTTATGTCGGGTGGCCAATTTAACTCACGTGTGGCTGAATGGATGATACTCGTAATACACAGAGGGTTTGCCGGATGTGTTGGCGGCTATATTTTTTGGTTGTTTTTGTTGCTTTCATAGGTTGTGGTACTTCTATTATAGATGTTGATATTGCTGCTGGCGGTGGTGATAGTGGTTTAGTGGAAAAGATGTCACTTACTGGTTGATGTTGCTGGTTGTAGTAACACAGCTACGTCTTGTCCTTTGTGGCTTTTCAGCGGCATTGGCGAATTTGCTACCGGAGGCATCCTTGAAGTTGACGGTCTTGATGACACCGATGTCTGCAGTTTGTCTCATTTCGCACGCGTCGAAACCGAACGAACTTCTCGGAAGGATTTAACACACCAGGATTTGGAGGGGACGGAAAGATGGTCAACCTTCTCCTTAACTTCTCTTCCTTCAGTCACTTATTAATGGTGTAGTTTTTTTCTTTTTTAATTACTTTTTTTTACAAACTGTAAGCCACTTTTCCGTTTTGCTAATTAATAAAACGATAACATGCACTTAGTATGATTTCTTTGTGTAATACAATTAATTATTTTGCGCAGAACTTTAAAATTTACTTATTTAATAAAACACTATATTTTTCTGTTTGTTCTCTCCAACTTTACTTTTTCGTGGTCACCTTCTTAATGACAAAATATGCGCAAAGTAAATTTATATCAAGTATATGCAGGTCTACAACAACTAAGAAAATACAAAAACAACAGGCATTTTGTTTGTGTAGAAAGTATGGATGAATGTCAAAAACAGATGAGTACAACATGAAGAAAACGCGTGGAAAAACAAAATCAAAGTAAATTTATTAATTGCACAGAATATGATTAATTGAAAAACATTTGTCACGCGAAACACTTTGTAATGTGAATTAAGTAAAATAAAAACATTTTCATAACTAATTATAGAAGGTATTAAAGTATATTTATGTATATTGATAGACCTTGGAAGATACAGAGGTCTTAATTTCATCAGTATTTATTAAATGTAGTGAGTGATATAAAAATATGTTCCATTGAGGGTAAAAAGTTTTAATAGACGGCACGCAGCAGGTGTATGTGAACAATACGGACAGTAAATTTGCCATGCACAATTACTAACTGGCAGGAACCTAAGAAAATACAGACTCGTTGTTAAACAAGTGTATGTATTGCCAGAAATCTCTTTGAAGATATGTTTCGGAATGAATGTGCTCGGAATAAGTAATCTAATGTATTAGCTGTGTGAGTCCCGCAGGGTGTTAAAAACGGAATATGTAAAGGATTTATCCGTCACTGTAGTTCAGCAAATTAATCGAGTGGTTGTAGAAACATCAAGTGGTCATAGTACACGACTCCTACAAAATAAGAAAGTATGTAGAGCGCCCGGATAATAATTGGCTTTGCCGAAAAGGAGAATGAATTCCTTAATTGAAATAATTGCTATAAGCATCCTGTAAAACGAAACTTGACGAAAAGGTCCAGGAAAGTTACAGCACCACAGAGATAGTTACAGGAGCTGGATGAATGTTTCAAAATATGAATTCGTGTGGATATGATAATTTGGCATTTCGGTGGAAGTTCGTATTTCTTTGGCCGGGTTTACATCTGTGTACAATGTGCCACACATGGGTATAAAAGCGTAACCACTAATTACTAATGTAAAACTTTGATGCAGACACGTATTTATTAAGTTAAACAGTTTCATACATAACTAATAGACAATTTTGTAGAATCCAACATGATTGGAAAAAGTTTAAATCAATAAATACATGTCTGAATCAAACAGATTTTCATTAGTAATTAGTGGTTACGCTTTTTTAGACACATAGCACACAAGAAATGCCAGATGTAAACTCAGCCTTACACTGCTAAATTTAATATGAATGCTGAAGTTCTTGACTGTAATGACAAGTGGAAGAGCAGCTCCCAACCTATTCATATTATTTGTACAAATATTGCACATGAAATGAAACTAAGTTTTCAAACCTTACATGCAATGTAATAATAAAAATAAATTTTAAAGGCAAAATTAAAAAAAAATTAAGGCTTTGTAAGGGATTTATAAAGCGGATTCCCATAAAAATTTTCCTTATTAAGCCTTTATAAAGCCGTAATATACATGCATATACATATGTACTTTACAATATGCGTTAATACTGAAAAGGCAGAGGCTAGAATAAAATATTTAATAGCTAATTTACTTCAAATACATCTTATGTATAAATACGAGACACTTTCTTTTAAAGAATCTTATCATCCACCAATATTGGTGTAACATAAATATCAATGGAAATTGAGTTTTTTGGAGATTCCAATAGATTTCACACAAATTTATTGCCATAGTGTAAAAAATAACGCTTTTACAAGCAGTTGTCGAAAAAGTTACATATGTATTGTATATTACAGTTTCTATTATGTTTTTACGTTCTGCTTTAAAATTAGAATTATTTGAGCTTTTTATTTTGTAGTTGGAAACACACATGTACATATGTAGAGATACATACATACGTTTCAAGTGGTCGATCCTAGTTTTAATAAAGATAATAGTAACTCAAAATCATTTTTATAAAATTCTCAAGCAATACAACAAAATATAACGAATTATTATGCAGTAACTTTAAAAAAGATTTTTATTTAGTGCATACATATGTATGTATGTATGTATATAATTCGGTTAGGCTAAAGTTCGTATGGTTCGTGAGAGTTTTTAAGGAACAAATAACACCAAAATTAATTGTAATTGTAGCAGAACAAAAAACATAAGCGGTATTCGATGTTTGATGCAAATTGTCCTGTGTAAGTGCAAATGCGAAATATCGTAGCTTTTCTTGGATTGTGTGTGCATTTTGTTGTTGGATTTGAAAGAAAAGCTGCGATATTTTGCATTTGCACTTACACAAGACAATTTGCATCAAACATCGAATACCGCCATACTGTTTTCGAAGGATGATACACCCTCATCATAATTTTTATTTTATTTATTATCTTTTGATTTTGTTCATACATATGTATGTGTACATACATACATAAGTACAAATGTTTAATGTATTCTCATTTAATGGGAAACATACCTGCTATCTTACTGGATGATTCTCAGAAATAAGATTGAATAGTAATTTGAAAAACATGTGTATTTATATATGTATGTAATTTTATTTCAACTTTGTTTTCAAATTCAAATGTACAATTTAAATACGATCACATATTAATTGGCTTAAAATTAATTATTTTAAGGTTTAAATTAAGCATGTATACATATACACACTATATTACATGACTAGAAATTATTATTGGCATTTTAAGATTTAAATTAAAGACAAAAATATATTCCTTGGCTAGAAATTGTTTTTGACATTTTAATATTTAAATCAAAAAATTAAAATACATACATATATTCCACGACTTGAAATTCTTACTGGCATTATAAAATTTTAAATTAAAAAATAAAAATATATTCCATGACTAGAAATTATTATTGAACGTTGTTTAAATTTAAAAATAAAAATATTTACATATCATGACTAGAAATTTTTATTTACTTATGTGTTAATATTTAAATAAAAAAATAAAAATATATTCCATGGCTAGAAGTTAAGACTTAAATTAAAAAATAAAAATATATAGGTACATACATATTGAGTTAAAAACAAACTTTCAGCCATTTTCAGCATCACCTTGTTTTCTTTAAATATTACTCCGTTGGGCTGCCATTCTCAGGTAATTGCGGCCACCTTGTAAAAACAATAAATAAAGGTACATTAAGAATCATTAATTTTTTAAGCAATAGTTGCATACACTTACTTTTAAAATTAGAGGTTTATTTTAATTAACTTTTTGTAGCCCATCACCTTCTGTTTTGCCTTTTGAACTCTCAATCTTCTATTCAAATTTCGTATACGGAAGTATATCCGGCATTTGAAAAAAGTGCATTTTACTACCTGTGGTAATTGAATGCATTCGCTTTCCTGTAGCAGTTTCTCTTTCAAATGTTGGCAATGAGAAATTTCTTTTCCATTGATTTTATTGAAAATATACTCCAGTTTTTTAAGTCATTTCATGAAAATACTTGATGGTTTTGTCAAGGATCCTTTTGCAACTTGATCGACCCATGAAAACGAATATCCATAAGATTGGAATTCTTCAAGGTCATGCTTTTTTAGAATGTAGCCAGCTATACATATATTCTAGTGCATCCTCTTGAAGAAACCCAAGTTCATCTATATTCGCCTCATGATGGTCGACAAATTCTTCTGGAACATCTTCTAAAAATTCAATGGGGTAGTACTCTTGCGGCAAGTCCTTATTGTCGGTGTCGGTACTGCAGACAGTGCTAAGCCAACCTGTGGTATCTTCTTGCACATTCCCCGTGGCATTTAAATATTCTGTGTTGCGCGCTAAGAAAATGTGTACACATGTAATAATTACAATATTAAATTAAGAATTTGAATATAAATTGTTCAATATATTAATTTTTTAATATCTTACCAAGGATGTATTTACGCAGCCTAAATTTAAAATCTCTGGGAGATGGGTGGTCATTCAGTCCACCTTTGCTACGTATAGCGCCGAAGAAGTGCTCTAGTACATCTTGGTTTAAGCGATTTGTCAATATATATTCCATTTTGTACCTTTGCACGTACTGATGCAGCATCATCAGCGCATTGTTTGAACAAATTATGCCTTTCTGAAAAGGTTCTAAGCTTTTTCTTCCTGGTACAAGTGGAACTGACATTACGGCATTAATTTTTGCCAGAATATGGTTTTGTGCCTCCAGCGCAACGCCATATGGTTCCTTGAAAATTAAACTTTTTAAATTAATACATTTCCTAAAACTTATAATATTATAAATGTGAAAGTGATATTGTTTGTTTACTACGCTTTCACGCCCAAACGGCTAAACCGATTTTGAAAATTCTTTCATCAATGGAAAGATATATTATCAGCGTCTCTGGAAAACATATTTTTGGGCTGGCAGGGGTAATTTTCTTTTCGGGTGTGGTTGTTTAAAAAATTTGATGTTTTATGTATTTTTTTAAACAGATTAATGCGAGCGAAGCCTCAGGTAAAAGCTAGTATAAAAGTAAAAATGATTACCTTGCCTGGGTAATAAAAATTCTGCAATGTCGAGTTCATCACATCGAACCAATCATTCACCAGTTGAATGAAGTCGGTCGTATGGGTAGGGTTATAAAGGTCAATACCTAGCGAGGAACAGCGTCTTATGGCACTAGCTGTAGTATGTGAAAGTGACTGTGTTGCCAGTTTTACTTTTTGCCGTTCTAAAAAATGGTTTTATTATTATGAGTAATATTTTTATTATATAAATAAGGCCTTAAGAGTTTACCTGAACCTTTCACAGATAGGTGTTCATCTGTTATTTTATACGTTATAGATACATCTGACTGAGACGTATGCTTCAGTAGATCCACTACAGTGCGAGACGATATGACTCCGTTTTTGTACATTAATCCCGTATCCAAAAAATGGTTACGGATAAGTTTGATCAGGTGAGGTACATCTGCGAACACAAATATTTTTTCATCGATATCTGCAGGGCTAGAAAACCAGGGTTTATCTGTATATAGAAAATTTTGCATTATAAATCGTCAAATACTTTTTAAACATTTTATTATTATCTAGTACAACTTACCAAAAATTAAAATTCAACATAATACTTAAACCAAAATTAAGCAAAATGTAGGGATGACAAATCGAAACCAAAAATGCAACAAAAAAATCAAAACAAAAGTCGTAATATCTATGAAATACAAATGAAAAAGTTTTAATAAACAGAAAAAATGCAACTATTAAATTTACATAAAAAAGCAAATATGTACATATATACTATGCCGCAATTAAATAACTAAAATTAATTACCCATTTTTCACTCGAAGTTAGCTGTTAAAAAATTACGAAGTATTTTTCAGTCGAAGTTATTTATTACAAGATATCGAAGTATTATTCGATGTCAATTTAATACGACCTTGTAGATATTTAGCATTGAAGTATTTGTTTTTAGCAGGTGTGGATTGTTAGCACTTAAGCGCTTTCGTTGTTGTTTTATTACATTTAACTTACCTTCAGAAACACCTAAGTCTTTCCACAACTTACGATTCGACGGGCCTAAATCGCAGACAATGGCTACCACAGGGAAACCTGCATCTTGTAAAATGCATATGATATGCTCCAAAATCACCTTCGTCATTTTACAATCGAAATCGGAAAAAATGGGTTGTTTCCACGACTTTCGGAGACCCCGCGCCATTATTACTTGAACGTAATTCACTGGCTTCCTCACCATATCGGCTGCTGGGTCGTATTCGAAAACTTCTGCAACTTTCATCTCATCTAACGCAAAGACGCAAACTTTTTCTTCCAACGTTAAATTATTGGTACGCCGCATAAATTCGATGGATGAACACAGAACACCTTCCGCTACATTAATTTTCGCACACCATCGCTGCAGAGTGGTTACGTGTGGCAGAGGAAAGCCTTTTTTGTAAAGGTGCTTATACGCTCTCGGACCGGCAGCATGCAAACATATCGCACTGGAAATATCTTCCCACTGCCACAAAATAGTTCCAGGTGATTGCAGCTTCCTTATTTGACCATCTGAAAATATTTGCCGCATGTAATTATGTGCCTTATTCGCCTTCTGAAGCTGTAGTTTTAGATCTTTATTTTCTGACTCCAAAGCACGAATACGATCAAGATAATTTATATGCCAACCTGGCATTCTGAAAAAAAACAATTTTGAAGAATTCAAAAACTTACATTTACTTAAACTTTTTGTGCACTTACTCTGTTTGTGTTGCTTGGTCCTGATATTGCTGTACCACTCCTATTTGATCTTGCTGATCTTTAACAGTTACAAATTGATGATAGGCTGTATTTGCGGAATGTTCCGTTTCATTCAAGTCATGAGATGCAGTTGCACCATTGTTAAATATCCTATTTGTACTTGTTATAGTGCGGTATACTTACATTTATTACAAAGGAGTATATTCACTTACTCTGCGGTTATGTTTTCACTAACACAATGATGTTTTCCCAGCATCAGAAGAGAGGGCTCAGCATTTGGCAAAAGTCTCGTCTGTCCAACTGTATGAATAATGCTTGCAGGTAAAAAATGAAGCTCGCAAATTAAATGCGATGGTTTAAAATCTATGCCACAAATCTCAGCCCATCTTTTTCTTTTATCCAAGTCTTTTGGAATACCAAACAAAGTACCACTTCCAGTTAAAAGTGTTTTTTTACAAAGTACACAGTTCCGCGATTTTCTTTTATACATATTTAGTTATGTACACTTGTATTTATATATATATGTACTCGTATATGATATAAAATCAGGAATAATTATTATTTATTTACGATTTGTATTTTTAACGTCTTTTTCAAACACTTTTTGCTTCAAATTTTCAAATTTCTCACATATGTACGTTTTCAATACACACAACTTGTAGAATTAACAACAACAAAGCAAATCAAACCAAACAAAGCAAAAAAAAACCAAAATGGCGTACGCAAATTGTAAACAACTTTTGACATTCATGCATTGCCACGAAACGAGAAAAAAATGAATCACCTGAGTAGTTGCATATACTTGATATAAATTTACTTTGAATCTGCGTTATGGTAGAATTACTGAAATCGTATCGTGCTGTTGCGTGTCAGCTGACAAAATCCGTAACATTTAATAAGCATGTTGATGCTTATTGAAAATGTGTTGACAACGTTTGCTACGTAAAAATCTACAGAAAATAGATGTTTACGTAGCAAACGTCAACTTCTGGCTTACATACATACACACACACACGTATAAAGCAAAGTAACAGCTGACACTTTCGCTGGCAGCCTCACGTTTTTACTAACTAACATACAGTCTTAAACGATACGACAACTTCAAAAGTAAGACGATACGATTTGACTAACGAAGCCATTAATGTCTGGCGTCAGTTCTTTTTTCTTCCTTTTTTTTATTGTTATAGTCCTGTATGTCCCATTTACTCCTTTATGCGTCGTTCTATCCATCCCTCTTTCGCTCACTAGCCGAGTATGATCACATCACGCCACAGTCCCTGGCAGAGTTGCCAGAAAAACAATACAGCTACAACAGAGTTTTATTTATCAGGTCTGGATCTTTTCGAGTTATGCATGTCATGATATTAACAAAGCTGGAGAACAGTCGCGACATATGTATGTATCTTAACAAACGTTGTAGCCATCACAACGAAAGTGAATAAACGATTTAAAAAATTATTATTGTTTGTAATTCTGCATTCAAAATAAGTTAAATAATTATATAAAGGGATCAATATATTTGAATTTTAACGAATGTAAATTTAGTAAAGATCAAAGAAAAGTGTGAAGAAGTATCTCCAATACATAAACAAGTACAATAATGATAAGTCAGTAGTAAATGTATGTAAAAAATAATGTGAAACATAAAAGTCGCCATTCATCGCGACCTCTAAATTTTGTCCCTTTGAGCCAATTTTTGGTATGCACATATATTTTATTAAAAGAAACAAAATCAAGCTTATGGAGAAAGTATTGGACTATACTTTCACTTTTCCATACAAGCGTGGGTCACTAGAATATATATATATTCGAATATATATATATATATATATATATATTCGAATCTTTACTAAATTTACATTCGTTATATATATATATATATATATATATATATATAACGAATGTAAATATATATATATATATATATATGGTACATTCTTTCCTAGCGTTACGTGACATTTGCATGAAAATCGTGTTTGGAAAAAAAATTTTCTTACATTTGAGAGGCTTTATATTCAGTGAAAAATGCTAACAATCAAACCTAATTATTTCAAGATATACGCAAAATGTGACCAGGCGTTACGTTACCAAAAAACAGAAGTGGGGTTTGACTTGACTACCAAATTGTTTAACTCTGCGAATTAGGCAAGTCCTTTTAGACAAAAGTTTTTTGTTAGGACTTGGACTGATATACATTTATTTTCCAAGCTTCTAGATTAAAAAATCTTTTTCCCTTTTTTTCTGTTAGCCTTAGTATCTGGCATTACGTTATATGGCGTAGCGTTACTTAAATTTCCAGTTGATATGTTTTTGAGACAATTTTTAATTGAACTTTAGTGAATTTTAATCAGAAATAATTTTTTAGTCGGGCTTAAGTTCAGTAATTTCAATTCTTGTTGTATGAAATATTTTTTTATTAATTAATGTGAGTTTCTAAAAAAGAGAAGAAAATTAAATTAGACTTTATAAGCTGGGGGACATACCGACATTTTCCTGTGGAGCCACGCGCTTCATCAGCACCCATGTCTATCTACTGGGGTAGAGATTGTTATTAACATCAGCTATTTAACGCAAATTTGCTAATTTTTTTCTACTACTAAATCATTCACTGCAATATCTTGTAAGGCTTGTTTAAATTTATGGGGTATTCTTTTTTCCATCTCTCACAAATTTGGTGAATTCCCACAAGCTAATCGCTTGCGGGTTGTGTTTGTTAAAAAAAAAAAAAAAAAAAAAAAAAAAAATTAAAGGTTTCAATTTACGATAACAATTAACACTACTTACAGAACTATCAAAAATCGTTGGCTATGGAGGTACCCAAATTGCTGAACCTAACAGAAAATGTCCTGGTGTTAAGGCTACTGGTCCAGCCGGATTATCAGGGCATAAAGGACGTGATTTCAAACACGCCTCTATTTGTGCTAAAAAAATAGTTGATAATTCCTAATGTTTGGGAAACGGGCATTCCCGTGAGGGAAATCCCAGGAAATGTCTACCTAATATTCCCGGGAAATTTTTGTGATTTTGCCAGGAAATTAAAAGTACACGTTATTTTATAAATGTATAGACTTTTGTGGCACACATATTTATAAAATGGCGTAAGTGACAGTGACATTGATTTTCATTCATATAATAAATTTGTATTCCCAGCTAAAAAAATGTGTATGGTCCATATATTTTGTTCCAGCCTATTGGCCAGTGAAGTTTCCGACTTGCTCATTTATTCTTCTCGGAGAGTCACATCTCAGAAAGGTCCCAACCCTCTCACTTGTTACGCTGGACATAAAGAGATTATAATTGCATAAAAAAAATCTACTATACTCTAACAAGGTGAAAATCAAACGTCCTTTCTCCAGTTCTTTCCCTTTTCAGG
Source organism: Nowickia ferox (assembly GCA_936439885.1). Lineage (NCBI taxonomy): Eukaryota > Metazoa > Arthropoda > Insecta > Diptera > Tachinidae > Nowickia > Nowickia ferox. The sequence goes on from OW387026.1 coordinate 62,122,513, forward strand.
CAGATGTTATACCCTACTTTGCCCTCCCAACCATGTCACCGGTCTGTCCTCAAGAGTTTATTTTCAGTGACCCCAATATTATATCGACTTACTTCTCCAACTTTACATTACCTTCATGCCGTTAACCTTTAAAAAATTTATAGCCAAAACATATTTTCTTTTCTTACACGTTATAAATCATAAATATTTTTTTTTATTTAAAAACAACTAAGCCTATACAAGCTTTTCTTACACTAATTTAATGTTTAATTTCTTTTTGTTTTCTTTTCTTTGATTTTTTTGATTTATACTTATTTACTGTACTACCATATGATAATTTTATTATTTTTACTTAATTAATTCATACAACATTAAAATCTTTACAATTTCTTATTCAAACATACATATTCAATTGTTAATTTTTTCCTCTAATTCCTATTTCCTTCGAGTATACACTTTGTTTCTTCGTAAACTGATTTTATAGCATTGATTCTTTAATTATTATAATATGATTTGTTCAAACAAATTTTCAACCTTCCTTTCACCTTCATTCATATAGACTTAAGGTTCTAATTACTCCCTATGAAATAGCGGCAAACAGATTTTTCCTAACCTAAAGGAGCTCCCTGAGGCTAGTGCTGTCTACTAATTCCTTTTTTTTATATATAGGGTTATAAAAGTTTAGTGCCTTAATTCTTTTTATTAATGAAGCTGTTAGGCTCTTATTTACTTTCCTACTTCCTGTAAAATTATTTTCTTTTGTTTATTAACTGCCCTCTAAGGGAATGTAGCTCAAGTCTTGCGAAGAAATAAAGTCCACACTCTAGAAAAAAAACTAAAACTACTTTTAGGCGCGACGCACTATGGTACCTTTTTTTAACGCAATTATCATATAACAATAAAAAAACATAAAATAACACAGGTACAATATAAATGATTTTGGCAAAAAAAAAGTTCAAATAAATATAGATATATATATGTTTCCTTTGACCATTCCTCGTCCTTCTTTTTTTTCTGCCTATAACGGCTTTCCCACACAAAGGATTTATGATATCCTTTTCTTTTATTTTCTTTTTTTTATAAGTAAAAGGTTTACCTGGCTATACGTTTGAAAAGCGAGTTCTAGAAAACCTGGAGTGCTTACGCCTTTAAAGTCCTGTTCGACACGCTCCTCCTATATATATATATTTTATTCCTGGTTCCTGTGTCCTCCTTCATTTACCTCTAGCCAGTTCTTGTATTTTCTCCTTGTATGGAGTTTTCAACTCTAGCCGAATTCTTCAAAGGACTTGGCTTTGTTAATACACGTTCCACACTATAAAAGTATATTAAATGAATATTCGCTTCTTTGATTCGTCCTTTTTTTCAGTTATACTAACGTTTCTTTTTTTTCACTTTCTCAGGCAACTTCCTTAAATTACAAAACTTGTCTCCCGTGTATATAAAATTTTTTTTATTCACTTTGAAAGACTTTTTATGATTGACTCCTAATAAATTTTCTCTATACTAAGCTCTATACCTTTTTCCATTCGTCTTAGCTTTTTCCAAAAAAAAATTCCAGACATTTCCCAACTTTTCCATTTATCTCGTTTTTTCATGCTTCTAGAAGTTTCTATTTTCCCTCCAAATCTCCATCTTTTATTTCTACCTAAATTTCTTAAGTTTTTTTGTTTACTAATTACTTTATATAAAAACAAATATTATCATTTCCACCATTTTAATTTTCTTTAGAAAACCTGTTTTCCTTGCTCCTAAGGTTATTCCTGTCCATTTGCCTTAGCTCAGATTTCCCTTTACCAGGTACTCATAAGCTCTTCTATGAAAATAGAAAGCAGCTTTTCCTTCATTATTTTACCATTTACAAAAAAAATTTCTTTCTTTTCTAACTCAACGGCTTCGGTAGTGCGTTTTTCTTCAATGAAATTAGCATCCCTGCTTTTCAATATGTAGGCCTGCCCTACACCAACAATTACACTACGCCGCCATGCAACAACAAATGTGAACAGCATCCACAACAAAAAAATAAGTTTGACAGTCGCCAGAAGAAGCATATGGATTTATTTTACTATTACATTAAAAAAAAAATTATTTTCTCTTTTTCTTGCATTGAACACTATTAAATTTAATTTCTTCAACAATATTCAAATATTCTAACCATAAACGGGAAATTCACAGCGGGTCCACCACGAATAATGGTCATATTGTGATACTGATCAACCCAAAAGCATAACATTTGTGGTGTTCGCTGGAAGACAAAAATCTTGGTGGGAAAAGTTGAACTTATTTGCTTTTAAGTAAGAAACTATCGGAACAGCATTATTGAAAGCTGCAGCAGAACCAAAAGTGTTTTCATTAATGTGGCAACAACAATTGATTTGCATTTCTCCCGCAACAAAACTTCGGGTTCTTCAGCGTTCGATGTAGAAAACGGTGTGCCGAACTAGTTGGTCTGATATTCCACATGTCCAACGTGGGGAACTCCCACATCCAAAACCCGGGCCGCTGTACACATGCTAATAGCAATTCCAATAAAACTAAGAAATTTTGGATTCATACTGCATTGTTATACTCCCTTGCTGTATTAAGTATGTTACTATTTTATCAGAAAGTGTTTTTTCAACGTCGGAAACCTCTTCCAACCCATCCTAGAATATAAGCCGACTGCTAATCTTTCTTAGAGAAGAATGATCATAGTGGCAACCCACAACAAAGCTCTTTATTATTTATTTCTTGTGATTGGTCTCTTCTTGACCAATTGGACACAAGAAAGTGTCATTAGAATCCGAACGCCCGCAATAAGGCGTCCATATTATGTATGTATATATGTACATTATTAGTCAATTTTTTTTAAATACATTTTTTTTCGTTTTATAGTATATGTGTAAAATAATATTTTTGTCATTGAATTGTTAAATTTCGCATTTTTTTTATATTTCATTTGTCTCGTTTTCTTTCAGATCTTTGCTTCACATGGATCCGCCTCTACTCTCTTCCTATCTTCCTAAAATTCTAAGGGTTTGGCTTTACCTCTCGACTCTTTACTTAAAAAGAATCTGGAGATTTAAAGATTTCTCTCTTTCGACGTGCTCATCTTTCTGGTCTAGTTACCGCTGTTTTACGGGAAGTATTATGTCATACATCATAGTATAAGTGTTTACTTTGTGTATCCCTTTTTCAGATTTTCTTATTAATGAATCAGGTACTAATTATCTTTAAACTGTCGCCAGCTTTATGATATTGCGCCTTAAAAATAAAAAACGGGACATCACTCACAAATATGTATATCACAGATGAATCACAGGTTTCTCCTCCTAATACTAACGCTAAAAAAAGGTATGCCCATACTAGTTCTGTCATTAGCTTATTAGTATATCAGGTACTCGCAGTATATTTATCACAGATATTAAAAAAAACTTGCTTAATCTAATAAAAGTGGGACAACACAACATGCATTTCAGTGTATAATTAAATGAAAAATAATAATTGGTTTACGTCCTACTATTGCACTAAAGTTTCGAGTAAAACTCATTCATGAAATAATTTTTTGATTAGCAATTTATACTTTAATATCTTTCATGTGATAAATGCCAATTGTCTTTCCGTCTAATGTCTCTAGTTCAGTTAAGAAATTTTCGGCAAAATTTTGCGTTTAGGTTCTTTGCAAAGTTGCTCTGTACCATATTTCGACGGTAAACCTCTTGGCCTGGAACAAATCTTACACTTCGAGCTCCTTTGTTGTATCTTTCTGCACTCTTCTCATAAGCTTTGTTCATGTTGTCTTTTATTTGCTCCCGTATGAATTCCATTCTCTCATTCGGTTTTTCTAAGATGCGATGATCTGTAATGGATTGTAGTTTTCGGCTTAATTTGTAATCTGCCCCACTTGAGTACATATGGAAACCGAATAATGCAAAAAATGGGGTGAATCCTATAGCACTGTGGAAGGAATTTCTCAAGGCACATGCAATCTCTGATAGATAGAGATCCCAATCCCGGTGATCATCTTTCAGATAGGCTCTTATTGCAGATAATATACTCTGATTAACCCTTTCTGAAGCATTACTACTCGGTTGGTAAACTGGTGTCCTTATGTGCTGTATTTTATATGTATCTACTAGATTTTGGAAAGCTTTTGATACAAATTGTACGCCATTATCCGTATGAATTTTTTCAGGGACGCCAAATTTGTGAAACACTTCATGAATCAGGAATTCTACTACATTGCCAGCAGTTGCCTCTTTCTTTGCTTTTATAATGGTATACTTTGTAAAGTGGTCAAGTACGATGAAAACATAACAATTTCCCCGTTTTGATCTTGGGTATTTTCCTAAGAAGTCTAGATATAATTTTTGAAACGGTCGATCCGTAATGACTTGGTTTCCTATTTCCGGTCGAAGGTTTTGATTGGTCGGTTTAATTTCCTTGCATACTTGACAATTTTTTATGTATTCTTTCACTTGGATGGACAATTTTGGCCAATAAAAAAATCTTCTCAGGCGTTCTAGTGTTTTTGCAACACCTCCATGAGCAGCTGTCCAACTCGTATGGGCTTTTTCAATTATAGGTTGCGTTATATTTGGTGGAATCCAGATTTTTCTGTCTCATTGCCATAATCGTAATCCATCCTTCTATATACTATCCCATCCTCAACTTTTAAATCTGGTAGACTGTCTTTGTTTTCATCGATGTGCTTAATTAAGTCCACATATTCCTCACTTTGAAATTCTGTGGTTTCGAAATCAAATATATCTTCTAAGTTTAGTTCTTCCGCACTCATTTCCTCTTTTTCTAGTCTTGAAAGCTTATCCGCCACTACGTTATCAGAACCTTTCCGGTGCTCAATGTCAAAATCATAAGATTGTAACTGGAGTGACCACCGTGCCAGCCTCCCAGTCAAATCCTTTAGGGACATTAGCCACTTTAGACTAGCGTGATCCTTAATTATGGTAAAAGGCATCATTTCAATATAAGGGCGAAATTTTTTTACTGCCATTACAACCGCCAAACATTCTTTTTCCGTCACTGTATAATTTCTCTGACATTTATTTAATTTTTGGCTATAAAATGCTATCGGGTGTTCCTCTTTTTTATCATTCAACTGAATAAAACTGCACCGATTCCGTAATCACAAGCTTCACATTGTATCCAAAATCTTTTACTGAAATCTGCATGTCTTAAGACTGGCGCTGAGGTTAGGGCTTTTTTCAGATTTTCAAATGCCTGGATAGCTTCGGGAGTCATTTCAAATCTTTTAGCTTTCTTAAGTGTGTCGGTTAACGGAGCGGATATGGATGCAAAATCCTTAATAAATCGGCGGTACTAGCCTGCCGTTCCAAGAAAACTCCGAACTTCCCGGGGTGATTTTGGTACCCTGATTTCTTTTATTGCCCGCACTTTTTCTGGATCTGTTTTAAGACTTCCTCCGCCTATAATGAATCCGAGATACTTGAGTTGCTGAAAACAGAATTTTCAAACATAATGCCACTTCTTTCAATATCTTCAAATGTTTTTCAAAGCTATCAGAGATTACGAGTAAATCATCCAAATATATAAAAACATTTTCTTTGAGTTTCTGAGGAATTACTTTGTCCATAAGTCTACATAGACGTTGAGCCGCATTGCAAAGGCCAAATGGCATAACTCGAAATTGGTAGAGTGGTCGACCTGCTACGGTAAATGCAGTGTATGGTTTGCACTCTTCCTCTAGCTCTATCTGCCAGAATGCAAATTTTAAATCAACGCTACTTATATAATAAGTCTCATCGATTCGACTTAAAATGCCATCTATATTTTTTAATAATAATTTTGTTTAGCTTTCTAGCATCAAGGCAGAATCAATTTTTGTCTGACTTTCTAACAATCGTTGTCCTATTCGACCAGGGACCTTCGCTCTCTTCAGTATATAGGAATTGCTTGTTCTCCCAGAAAGCAATTAAAATAGATAACGATAGATAACGGAATTTCACCACTAGGGGGCGCTGTAGGCAGTAAAGGTTTGTGTCTTTGCTAAATACTGGTATTAGAGTTGCCATATGGTGGTGAAAAAGGGTAAAAGGAGTGTGTATTTGCTAAATAATGGCGTGAGCGTTGCCATAGTGAGATGAAAAAAGGGTAAAAAGGATAGTGAATTGGCTAAATGAAGCATGTTGATGCCAGATGGCAACGCCGTAAATAGGTGAAATGTGTGTGAGTTGGCTAAGTCTTGATCAATTTATCTGAGTTTACCCAAAAGTAATTAAATTTATTTTAATGGGTTTTGGGTAAGCAGCTGTGTGCTAGATAAGTGTAGATGACAGGGTGGAGAAAGGAGAGATAATAGCGGGTTGTGAGTTTGCTAAGTCTGGATCATGTTGGCTTACCCAAAAGTAATTAAATTTATTTAAATTGGTTTTGGATGAGCTAAAAAAGTTTTGGTGTGCTAAAGAAGTCTAGATGGCAGTAGTGGAGAAAGGAGATAAAATAACGGAATGTGAATTGTTAAGTGCCAATCGATGAGGCTTGGCTTATGGTGCTAAGTAGTAAATGGAGTTGGGATTTGTATTTAACGCCTAATAGTATGCACCCATGAATTGTAGTTGGAATTGATAAAGTTATTTTGTGTTGTTATACACGCGAACCGCAGCAAAAAAAAGTTAAGATTTTTTTCATACTTTTTTTTCGAATGCTTTGAGAATGGTAACGGTTAACAATAGGTTCTTTTGTATACAGGTATGATGATGATGATGATGATGATGATGAGCCATCCAAGGCATTAGTGGGAGTATTGGTGTATGAGTTTGTTTTATCGAATTGAAAAGAAAGTATTTGATGATTTAGGGAAAATATGTTGTACATATGTATGTTATTTATTAAAGGCACATGCCATGTGTTCGTATACAATTTCTAATTGATATTTTTGTTTAATTATTTCCATATGTAAATTATATTATTTTTTTTTTATTGTTAATTTTGTTAGAAAAAAAATGTGTGAGCGGAGATTCATAGTAAAAAGGAGACGAATTCCTAGATTTGTGAGTGCATGTGTGAATAGAAAATATGTTAATTAGGGTTAGGATTTTATATGTAAGTAAACGGGATGTAATAATTTGTGTGGGTTTGATCGGCCGGTGTTCGTATAAAAACTGTAGTTGATATTTTTGTTTAATAATTTGCATATGTTAATTCTATTATTTATTATATTTTTTTAATTTTGTTAGACATTTTAGTGCGGATATACATAAAAAGGAGACGAATTCCTAGATTTCACAAATCTTGCATGTGCGAATAGAAAATATGTTAATTAGGGTTAGGATTTTATAAGTAAACGATCGTGAGTGGAATAGGAAAGGGTTTAAAATGTAGTGAATTTGGTCAGCGTTACACGTGTATGTATGTATGTATGTATGTATGTATGTATGTATGGATAGGAGTGAATGTGTGTATGGATATGAGTGTGGAGTGAGGGAACAAATGCAATGTTTATGTGCATTAGCTTATCTATGATATTTTGTTAGTATTATGTTGTTGTTGTTGTTGTTGTTGTTGTGGTTGATTTTGAGTATAAAGGTCCAATCGTGGAACATTTTAAACTTAGTCAGTCAAGTTTCATTCGTCTTGATCGTGGTTATTAAAGTGAAAAGAAGGAGTGTTTCCAAATCAATATATAAATAAGTGGGAAATAATATTATAAATAGATTTAATATACTAAACAAAGTAAAAAAAATAAACAAAAATTTAACTTGAATATACTAAAGAAGGAACAAAGGTTTGAATATACTAAATAAAAAACAAAGGTTTGAATATACTAAATAAAGGACAAAATAAGTGGAAATATAATAAAAAAAAAAATAAAAATTAGTTTCAAGTGTAGTGTTTGCTCAAATGCATACTCACGTATGCAAAAATTAAATAACCATTTACTGGTACATAGGCCGTGTACATATTGCGGCCATGTATCTCTAACCATATTTGAGAACAAGGAACATGCTAAGCTCCATGAGTGCCAACATGAAGAGCAGGAACCACCATCCACATCAACAGAAGCAGCGAAACGAAAGATTGTTGCAGATTATAAAACATCAAAAATACAGCGGCTTGAAGAGGGATCCCTACTAAAATGCGAGGCTTGTAATGTGGAAATAAGTTCTAGGAAATGGTTCAACCACTGCGGAAAAGATTATCATAAGAATAATCTAAATAAATTTTTTGGAAACAAGATTATGCTGATTAAAAGTGCGTTTAAATTTCGCATTCAATCCTACCGCTTCCCAAAAGGCGACAATGAGTTAAATATCGAAAACTACTTAAGAGATGGAAGCGTAATGTTTGAGAAATTGCTAAACTGTAGCTTAGCTGAACAATTTTTAGTGAAATTCAATTTGGAATTGACAGCTCGCTACAAATTACCTGCGAATCCTACAATGCCAGAGAACGATATGTTCCATATAACGGAAATGGTTCGTTTGACAAGAGCGGATGACATAGGTGATACGGTAGGGGCTCAGATAGAATCTATAAAAACAAAGATGTCTGAGTTCCAAGAGAGAGATTCTGGATGGACTTTAATCCAAATAAAATGGTTGGATTTAAACATTAGTAAAGCATCACCGATTCCAGGATCTCTGCACGTAAAAACACCTGTGGAGCTAGATCAGAAGAAAGCTTGCATCAACATAAAAAATAATGACATATATTGTTTTAAATGGTGCGTGATAGCAGCTTTCTATACTGCAGACAACATGCACCTGCCATCAACGTATAGAATTAGAAACATATCTGCTACAAACATTACGCTGGAATGCGGTAGGATTTTGAATTTCGAGGGAATGACATTTCCAAACGATGTCAAGGATATAAAAGTTTTTGAGAGAAAAAATCCTGACATTAGCATAAATGTTTTCGGTTATGACAACAAGCTGAAAAAAGTGGTTGGACCATATTACATTACAAAATCAGAAAAAGAGTTCCACATAAATTTGATGTTATTGGAAAGCCCGTGTGGTGAAAATTATCACTATATTCTAATAAAAAATATTTCAAGGTATTTATTTATAATTTTTATTACTATTATTATTCTTACTATTATTATTACTATTATTATTATTATTATTATTATTATTATTATTATTATTATTATTATTATTATTATTATTATTATTATTATTATTATTATTATTATTATTATTATTATTATTATTATTATTATTATTATTATTATTATTATTATTATTATTATTATTATTATTATTATTATTATTATTATTATTATTATTATTATTATTATTATTATTATTATTATTATTATTACATATGCATGAATTATTAATTTATTATAATTACAACTGTTAATTACTTAATATGTTTCTCTTTTAGATTACTATCAGCACAAATTTCATGTCATAATAGCATAAGCACCCTTATTTGCAATGCGTGCCTATTCCACACAAGTTCAGCGGAGGTAATGGTAGTGCATCGAAGCAAGGAGTGTGGCAAATGTGTTGTGAGGATGCCAGAAACACACAAGGCGACGTTAAAATTCACCAACTTCCGAAACCAGATGGATGTTCCGTTCATAATCTATGCAGACTTTGAATGTATATTGGAAAATGTAAGTGATAATGAGCATTCGTTTATTAAGAAGCACATACCATGTGCTTATGCATTTTATATTAAGTGTAGTTTTAATGATAGTTTAGATAGGTTTAAAATTTTTGTGAATAGGGATAGTAACGTAAATGTAGGTGCACATTTTGTGAATAGTGTAATTATCGAATGTAGAGATATTTACAAAAAACATTTTGAAAATATTTTACCAATGTCCCCCTTAACTCCTTTAGAAGAAGAACTTTTTGAAAGTGCTAGAGATTGCCATATTTGCGGTAAGACATTAGGCAATGAATTGACAGTAAAAGATCACTGTCATTTTTCAGGGAAATATAGAGGGGCAGCACACAACTCGTGCAATTTAAATTATAAAGTGTCAAAGTTTATACCAATTTTATTTCACAACTTCTCCTCGTACGATTGTCACTTATTCGTAAAAGAATTGCTAAATGTTAAAGGAAATACAAACGTAATACCTTTGACTAAGGAACGTTATATTTCTTTATCTCATACGATTGAGGTATATAGCTCCGAAGAAATTGACAATGGAAAGAAGCAGAAACATGTTGAGTTAAGGTTTCTAGATTCTTTCAGATTTATGGCATCTAGTTTAGATACCTTAGCTGGAAATTTATCTGATGAAGATTTAAAATCAGTTAAAAGGGTTTTCCCACAACTAGATGAGTTTAATCTCATGAAGCGAAAAGGTACTTTTCCATATGAGTATGTTAATACATATTCCAAATTGGATGATGACAAACTCCCTGGAATTAATGAATTTTTTTCTAAGCTGAATAATAAAAAATGTTCAGAAGAAGACTATTCACATGCACAAAAAGTATGGGAAACATTTAGTTGTAGAACCATACGTGACTATATGAGTTTATATCTTAAAACTGATGTTCTTTTGCTCACAGATATTTTTGAAAACTTTCGAAAAGTTTGCAAAAGAATACATTGCCTTGATCCACCTCATTATTATACACTCCCAGGTCTGTCTTGGGATGCAATGTTGAAGCATACCAAAATTGAGTTAGAGCTTCTGACAGATCTGGAAATGTATAATTTCATCAAACGTGGCATTCGAGGTGGTCTTACACAGTGCTGTAAAAGACATAGTAAGGCAAATCATAAGTATCTGAGTACTTATGATAAAACGAAACCCTCTGAGTATATTTTATACTTAGATGCAAATAACCTTTACGGTTGGGCTATGTCTGAATATCTTCCGTCGGGTGGTTTTTCATGGACAAATGAGTTTATTCACCCAAATGACATTACATCTAATTCGGAAATAGGTTATATACATATATGAAGTTGACCTAGTTTATCCTTCTGATTGTCATGATCGCCACAATGACTTGCCATTTTGTGCTGAAAACAAAATAATTGGCGGAAGTAAGCATGAAAAATTAGTAGCCGATCTTTCAAATAAAAAGAGTTATATAATACATTATAAAACCTTGGAACAATGTTTGGGTAATGGTTTAGTTTTGGAGAAAGTTTACCGCATTCTTCAATTCAAACAAAGACCATGGATGAAATCATATATTGATTTAAATACACAGTATAGAGCTAGAGCTAATAATTCATTCGAAAAAGACTTTTTCAAATTATTAAATAATGCTGTGTATGGCAAAACCATGGAAAATGTTGACAAGCGGAAAGATGTACACTTACGTAGTGAATGGAGTCATACTAACCGCAACCATTTAGGTATAGGAGAATTGATATCCAAACCGAATTTTCATAGCATATCACAATTTACGGACTCAATGTGGGCTATACAAATGAATAAAACTTTAACATATTATAGTAAGCCCATTTATTTAGGTTTCTGTATATTAGAACTATCAAAGTGGAAAATGTATGATTTCCACTATAGTTACATGAAACCAAAATATGAAGAGAAAGTAAATTTGAACTATATGGATACAGACTCCTTTATCTATTCTGTTCAAACAGATGATTTCTATAGTGACATAAGGGATGACTTGAAAGATCGGTTTGACACTTCGTCATACGCAGAAAATAACCCTTTTTATTTCCCGCTCTTAAATAAGAAGGTATTGGGTATGATGAAGGATGAAACAGAGGGGAAGTTTATAACCGAATTTGTTGGACTAGCACCAAAAGTTTATTCATACACCACTGAAGGTGGTGAAAATGTTAATAAAGCAAAGGGGGTTAAGAGGTGCATTGTAAATAATTATACTCTAGATGTATATAAAAATGTTTTATTCACTAAACAAAAAATTACAATATGTATGCAAACATTTACATCAAAATTGCATACTGTTTTAACTAAAGAAATAAATAAAGTAGCCTTAAGTTGTACAGATACAAAACGTAGAATAAGTAATAATAATATTAATACATATGCGTCGCACCATTACCAATTAGAAAGCGGTAATGGAGACGTAGATTTAGATTTGTTAATAAAAGAAATAGAAAGTAGTAACGCAAATTCAAATGCTTTGAATTTATTAATTAATCAAATAGAAAATTTAGAATAATAAGTGATTATATATAAATACAGTAATGTTTTATAGCAAATATTTCAAAATTTTTAAAAGTATTTGTAAATATAAAATAAGAAAAAATTTTGAAATAAATATTTGTAAATATTAAATAAGAAAATTTTATATTTATCTGCAAACGCTGTACAATTTTGAAATATTTTTAAAGTTAAATAAGAAAACTGTTTGTAAATAAAAAAAAAATAAATGTTATATTATTTTTGAAAATTTCTTTTTCTTAATAAACGTATGTTCATTATCACTTACATTTTCCAATATGCATTCATTAAAATAATTTGTAAATATAAAATAAAAAAAATTTTTGAAATAACTATTTGTAAATATATATTAAATAAGAAAATTTTATTGTAAATATTATATTTATCTGCAAACGTTATACAATTTTTAAATATTTTTAAATTTAAATAAGAAAAGCTGTTTGTAAATAAAAAAAAAAAATGTTATATTGTTTTTTGAAAATTTCTTTATTATTTATTTATTTCATTTAGTACATGGGAATGTGTAAGTATTACTATAAAGTGTTTAAATAATTTTTTGAACAATTCCAGTTAGTGGTGTATACTCCATCAATCGATCATAAAGAATCAAACAGTAGGCATTTGTATTTTGTGGTACCGGTTTACTAGTTTCGAACTCTATTTTAACATCAATAGGCCCGCTCTTTATCATTTCATTTTGATAGCTCACATCAATTACAATGATTGGTTTGTTTTTGAACTCTTCGCAGGTGAGAAGTGGTTGAGCTTCCCTCATATAGTAATTTTGTTGAAATTTTGCATACATATCATATAAAATTGCATAACGATTCTCATCAAATTTAAGGTTTAAGTCATCATATGGATAAGAGTCTGAATTTAAGTGTACTTTAATATTCTTTAAGTCTGAATGAATATATTTATTGTCATTTTCCAAAACTAATATTATAAATCTGGACCCCTCTCTATTCAGTGATAATTTTACATTCCAATTGTGATTCCTTCCACCAGCAAAAGTGGGATTGAAATAACAATCCCAGCTGCGAAATGCAATAGGTAAAGAAGAGCCACCTTTAATAACCTTCATTATTTTTAGTTTCTTAGAATCTGAAAGTTGAACGCGTGGAATTCTCCATGTTATGTTTGTAATAGATAAACTGAGAACTGCATTTGCATCTGTTGAATAATATGCATTTGTGTCATTTGAACTTCGTAGTAGAATAAGTTCATGTTTACTATTCAATATAATTTTATTGAAATCTTCAGCAAATCCCATTAGTAATTTTAAAGGTACGCAAAAGTTGAATTTAGATATAGCTAGTTCCTCAGAAACACACCATCCAGCATTTCTCATCATATTGCTTTCAAATTGGTTTAATGAAACATAATTCTTGATTGTACTACATGTTCCCAAGTATCGGGTTCGATCAATTTCAACTCCATTAATTTCATAACGTATTTCATCAAACAAATATGCAACACAATTATTCTTCAGCCTTATATTTGACGGTTCTTCACCTTTACTATTCTTTATACTTCCCTCTATAAATAAAAAGCTTTCCGAAGGTAGAACATATAAGTCTTGATTTTGTAGGGTAATTCGAATTTCATCATTGTTTTTAAATGACTGAATATATGGTACATAACTATGAAAGTCTTTTTTTGTTATACTCTCGTCCGAAAGCGGTTGCTCCAATACGTTAAGTATATCAGACATTTTTGTTTACTTTAAATTTAAGTAGCTTTAAGAATCTTTTATTTTCTTCTGTTAACTTCGGTCTTATAGCTTTAACGGTATCTGCAGGAATGTTCAGATTGATATTTCTTCTTGTGGTTTTATTATAAATTATCATTTTTGCCTTGGCCTTAAATGCAACCTTAGCGTTATCTCTTCACCTCTAAAGTTTATTAAACGTCCTTTTTGATCAACAATCCAAATTTTAAGATATGTTATTTCCTTAACGTTTACTGGTAGATAAACTAAATTATTAGGGTTCACGTCTAATTTATAACCTGGAGGAACGTCTAAAGCAAACTCGTGAAGTATATGTGCTGGAGAGTCATTCATGTATGCTCCTTGTATTATATTACATTGAATTTGTATAGCATTAACTTTCAGAATATTTACAACTTGATTAGATAAATGTACTACTCCTGCCTTTAAAGATTTTTCCGCAAAACCAAGCAATTTACCAATTGATCGCGTTCGATTAAAATAAATTATATCGTGTGAAGAACTAACTTCTATTTGTAAAGTATTATTATTCGGTTCAATTATTATGGTTTTATTAAAATTAGTTTTTTTATATTGTGTAGTTATGTAATCGACAATGTCTTGCAACTCATAAGACCCTATGGGAATTTCAATAACTGCATCTCCAATATGGAAAAGATTATTATCGTAGTCTACATTCGGAATAGAATTATATGAATGGAAGTCGATTAGGGAGCATTCATACTCATCCGTTAAAATTATAGGTGGAAAATAATTTGCTTTTAAAATTGAAGAGTTTCCGCTTAATGCTAATGTTATTGACATGGTGAATGCTCAATTGTAAGTGAAATAATAATGCTTTAAAGTAGTTGTTTAGTTTATTTCTAGTTTATTTGCTTATTTTATAATATTTCAGTTTTATTTATCCATGAATTATGTTGACTTGGAAAACCTAACCATTTAACATATGCCTTATTTCCTCTAGTTCTCAATACTTTTTCAACCAGAAACGTGTTCGGAAAACGTGTGCTATGTATTTCCTCCTTATAGAAACCTCCTTTAATTTCATGTCCTTGATAGTCTTCCAACAAAAATGTTATAGGATAAGTGTTCTGTATCGATCTTATTTTAAATATTTCCGTTGTCCAGTTTGGAGTGTATCCCTTCTCAAAAACGTTTTTGTATTTACTAATGCGGACGTAATCTCCAACTTTATATCGTGAAGGCTTGAAAATTTTCAAATTACTATATACAGTATTCAAGAGATGCTTCTCATTGTTATGAGTTACGTCATTTGGTGCCATTTTTATTTTTCCATGTTTTTTCTTATTATACTTTTTAATCAAACCTTTATAAAAATCAATCCATTTATAAGTTCCGTTGTTACTAAACTCTTTCCACATCATCTCTTTCAAGGTTCTATTGAAGCGTTCAACAATTGAAGCTTTCATTACACTATATGTAGAGTAGTGATTAATTGAATATTTTTGCATCAACCCTCCAAAATCTTTATTGAAAAACTCTCTACCATCATCTGTCTGTAAATTTTTAGGAACACGCCTCATACCAAGTATTTTCTTGAATGCATTACAAACTTCTGAGGCAGTTTTAGATTTAATTGCTTCAGCCCACGCATATTTTGAAAATGTATCTATGACAGTTAACATATATTTATAACCATTATTATATGCTGAATAATTTCCCATTTCTACCAAGTCGGCTTGCCAGAGATCATCAATTCCTTTCATAATAACTCTGCGTCGTAAGAAGTTCTTCCGCGCTCGTGAATGAAGCTCATTAACTACTGCTCTTTTTTCCATTGTATGGTGATATTGTTGTCATTACGTTATATATATCTATTATTTTCTTATTTAAATCTTTTATTTAATTTCTTAGCAGTACAATTTCTTCACTTATTCCCCTTTTTAAATTGTCTTTCATGTGTCTTATTTGTAAAATCAAATAAGCTTTGTTAACAGCATCAAGTCCATCCAAAGGTGAAGCTACGTTTATAATCCTTTTATTATCAATGTTTATTTTATTTCCATCCAGTGTAAAACCAAAATGATTCAAGAGATACTTTCTTCTTCCTTCGTTACTAGACCTTTGATTAAAATAATGACCGAATTTGTCGACAGTCATACTCTTTGTTTTATCACCTCTACACAATTATATTTGCTTCTCTCAATTCTTCAATTATTGATACTATTTCATTAGAATGATTATTATTTCCAGCTTGTTGTGATGCTATTAATAGTCTCAACCGATCTACAATTTCATTAGGATTGTCCCAGTATATATAGTTTGGTTTATTAAGATTTACTCTCATTAAACCTTCACCAATGTGAGTAGTAGCAAATAATTTATTAATTATTTCTTTATATTTGAAACCTCCATTTCCTTTAAGTCGGTTACTGGGATCGTAGTTTACTATATGTGCATTTGTATCAATCAAAATTCGTTTATATATATCTAGTTCAGTTGAGTCATACTGTTCCGGCCTTTTGTGAAATAGTAATGAATAAAGGCCTGGAGTTAATGCCCAAGATTTATTTCCTATGGTTATTTTGTCATCACTTAGCTTAAGATATGAATTTCCAAATTTCCAATCACCATCTTTATCCTTATAAGGCCCAAATATGGTATCGAGATTTTTGTTTTCAAACAAATCTGTTAAATTAAATTTCCAATCATCAGGTTGGGAATAAAATGATTCATTCAAGTGTGAATCTTCTCTATTTTCACTTTTCCCTGGTAAAGGACTAAAACACTCTTTTTTAGTGGGAGTACTGGCAATAATCTTTTTCTGATGTCCTTTAAATTTACTATAATTTTCAGATTTAATTCTTTCATCAGAAAATTTCATTGGATCGAATGAATTTTCATCAGATAATTTTACAAGTTTTTTAAGTGGTTCTGTTATAGGTTTAAATGTATGTTCTAATTTATTAAACGATTCTGCTTCACCTTGTTTGATACTGTCGAATTTTTTTTTTATAATTTTTCTTGATTTCACTAATTCTTTTAATATACTTTCTTCCATGTTGGCTTGCTGGAGAATAGCTCAGTTAGTAACAAACAGCTTTTTAAACAGCTAAACAGCTTTTTTTAAACAGCAAAACAGCTTTTTAAACAGCTAAACAGCTTTTTGAAACAGCTAAACAGCCTTTTGAAACTGCTAAACAGCTTTTTTAAACAGCTAAACAGCTTTTTTAAACAGTTAAACAACTTTTTTAAACAGCAAAACAGCTTTTTAAAACAGCTAAACAGCTTTTTTAAACAGTTAAACAGCCTTTTGAAACGGCTAAACAGCTTTTTTAAACAGCTAAACAGCTTTTTTAAACAGTTAAACAACTTTTTTAAACAGCAAAACAGCTTTTTGAAACAGCTAAACAGCTTTTTTAAACAGTTAAACAGCCTTTTGAAACTGCTAAAGAGCTTTTTTAAACAGCTAAACAGCTTTTTTAAACAGCAAACAGCTTTTTTTAAACAGCTAAACAGCTTTTTTAAACAGCTAAATAGCTTTTAATTAGAAAATGTCCGCAGCAGTTGAATGAATATTTATAACTAAGGTTGAATGAAAACATCAAAGCCTTTTCTATAGCGTCCATTCCATACATCATCATCCTTGCTGATCACAAGAAATCCATATTTGTCCTTCCAACATTCATTGCATATATTATGAAACATTTTGAGACTCATATCACTTCCAACATGATCACTATAAATATGTTTTAAATTTAAGTCGTCTTGTTTAAATATTATGATAAAGTTTGCATTATCTCGTACTAAATGTTTAGGAATACGTGTATACGTTTGACACAAATAAAATGAATCAATGTCTCTATGACGACCCATACAAAAATATGATCTAACATTATTCTGCTTTTCGCATGCAACATCATCAAATATCATTACAGAGTTTGCCTTTGCTTTATCAGGTGATATGACATCTTCATTCTCTGTAAATGTGTAAAGACCTATTCCCTTTACTGATGAAATTAGTCTTTCTAGATACTTATATTTTGGCTGTTGTAATGACTTGGAATACAAGTAAATATTTTTAAACTTTAATCCATTTGGGCTTTCAATTAAACTGAGCATTACATTTGTTTTCCCGCAATTAGATGGGCCTACTAGTAATGCTCTTATAGAGTTTGGTAATAGGCAACTGTGTTTAGTTCGACTATTGTATTCAATGAAATCGAAATTTCTTACTAAGATATTTGAATGTTGCTTAATCAAATGCATCTTTACAACTGAAAGTTATATTAAACAAGTTTGAATTTATTTACAGAAATAATTAAATGTATAAATGATTGTGTATTCAAATAAAAAATTTAATGCGAAACAGACAGTTCAAGGAAAAGGACTGGTAAACAGTTTGATTAATTCACTACCAGTTGAACTTCATTTGCCTGGATATCAATTTTGTGGACCTGGAACAAAATTAGAAAAACAGTTGAAGAGAGGAGATAGAGGAATTAATCCATTGGATGCTGCTTGTCGAGTTCATGATATTGCTTATTCTCAGAGTACTGATATTAAACAACGTCATCAGGCGGATAGAGAACTAGTTAATAAAGCTTGGGAGAGGGTAACAGCTAAAGACAGCACACTCGGAGAAAAATAAATTCGTACCTTGTAACAAACGCAATGAAATCTAAAGTAAAATTTGGTTTGGGTGTTAAATCCAAAGACTTTAAGAAAACTTGTAAGCAAAACCATTTTCGTAATGCGATTAAAGCAGCTACAACTATCTTAAGAAAAAATAAGCCTACAGATACAAAAGATGGTATAAAAACTGCGCGAAATGTTATTAAACGTTCGTTTCTTGGAAAAAATCGGAAGTAAAAATTCCAAGAATTATCAGAGTTCCTAAAATTGGCGGCTTATTACCTTTGATACCGATATTTACAGCACTTGGAGCATTAGGTGCAATGGCTTCTGGAGGTTCACAAATTGCTAAAGCCATTACTATAGCTAAAAATGGTAGAGAACAGTTGGAAGAAAATAAACGTCATAACAGAGCATTAGAGGCAATAGCAATAGGAAAAGGTCTCTATCTGAAACCTTATAAAAAGGGATATGGAATATTTTATACAAAAACTATATCAAAAAACTATTAAATCAGCTACCCAACAGACCATTAACAGATATGGATTTAAGAACTTTTGGAAAGAAGCATATTCTTCACTTTAGAGGAGTTTATATGAGAGATGAACTTCCTAATATTCCACGGAGGATAGAATGTGGAATTATCAACTTAGACTCTAATACCGGAAATGGTACACATTGGGTAGCATATTATAAAAATAATAATAATGTGGAATATTTTGATAGTTTTGGTAATCTTCAACCACCCTTAGAAGTTTTAAGATATTTGGGAAACAATATAAAGTATAACTATAAGAGATATCAGAAATTGAATGGATTTAATTGTGGACATTTATGTTTAAACTTTTTAATAAAATCCCAAATAAAAAACAATGTGGAATAAAAAAATAAAAAACAGAAAAAATAAAATTTGTTTAATTAATTTATTTATAGTTTTTATTTCATTTATTATCCATTCTTAGCAATAGTCTGTGTATTTTTACGTCTGTTACAATTTTGTTTTGCATTTTTTTTCCTATTTCGTAACAAAGACGTGTCAGATCAACTTCAATATCTTTTTCATTAATTCCTTTTATTTCACTCAGTTGTATACTAGTTTTTCTTAACATAGAACACGTTGGAATATAAAAATCATAATAAAAATGTAGAATTTGTTTCCTGAGGATGCCGTTCCAACATAAAATTGAAGTTAGAAATATTCCAATACCAAGTAGAGACTTCCACGTATCTGGTTCTATTTTAATTTTGTAGTTGTCCTGCTGAATAATTAAACGATAGGTACCGTTTTTATATTGAAATATATAGGCTGTATTCCTTTCAGTAGTGTCATCTATCAAATTTACTGAATTTAAAAATTCTTTCTGAGAAAGGACACTGCTAATATAGGTTTTATAGTGCATTAAACGTAGCCACTCTTCCCGATCCAATCCAATAAAATGTTTATTTTTATAATGTAGCCATATCATTGGTTTAAATCCATTTAGAGTTGAAAACCCACAAGAAATTTTTAATTTTAAATTCAGGAAGTACTCCAGCTCAAAAACCACATCCTGTATTTGAGGTTTCCTTGATTGTTGGAAAAAGTTTGTTATTTTATTTTCCATTTTCAAAAGAGAATTTTAATTTTTTTACTATACACCTCGGAAGTAAATTTTAAACTGATGATGACTTCGCTCTAAAAAATCCCTTTATATTGGAAATATCTTGAATACTATCTATCTGTCTACTAATCTATCTGTCATTGTGTAAATAAGTTGACGTATACAATTACATACATGCATACATACATACATACATACATACATACATATATGTTGTATAAGAAAAATAAAAAAATATTTAAATTATGTTTCCTTTCAAACATTTTGTTTATTTTTTATTTATTTTTTTAATGTAAATTATAAAATTTAATTAAAAATTTTGTTTAAAAATGTTTATTAATTCGTCTCAATCTTCCTTTCGGTTAGCGGTGGCAGTCGATAAAAAGTGATGAAATAAGCTTCTATATGTATCAATAATCTTCTTCACCCTTAGTTTTTTCATATGAAAAAAGTAACACGTACACATACCAACAACGTCTTCATTTGAATTTTCGTCATGAGAGCAAGGTATTCATTCTATCATCAAAATTCTCATAATCAGTTTTGAATGCCCGAAGAAAAGACAGATGTTCTTCGAAAATTATATTTCCGAACTCTTGTAAAAAATCGTTTATAAAATCCATCGTTCTAGTTTAAAATCTTAATGAAAACTACTCATTGATTTATCAAATCCTCGTGTTATATACTTACGTATGTATATTTTTATATGGTTGAATTCGTATAAATTAAACAAATATTCATGCAATTTAATTTTTTTTCTTCTTGTTTTATTTAAAATATTTCCTTAAACACTTTTTAAATAGTTTCTATTTAAATGTAGCAAAAGGATAATAATCTCTTACAGGAGGAACTGGCTTCAACTCCAATCTGTATAAATCACTATTATTGCTATCATTTATAGGATATTTAGAAATAAGATAAGCGCCCGTAGATAAATTTTCAATATTCTTATCACTTAGTGAATTAAACCTCTTTGGTAAATATAAAATGTTCGTTCCCAGTTCTAAGACAATAGTTTCCCCATACTTGGTAGTAATACGATCAGCTCCAGTTATATGATACTCCTCTAGAGATAGCATATCCTTCACACTAAGTCTCTGCCTGGCGTTCAATTTATTGAAGGTAGAAATTAACTCCTCGTTTATGCTCATTGTTTTGTAACTTATATTAAACTGTGAACTTTTATACACCAGTACAAATTATTTATAAATTTTTTCATATGCAAGATATATACATATCTCTCTCTCTCTCTCTATTTATTAATTAAGTTTTCTCTTTTCACTAGTTATTATTGAAATTTTATTAACGGTTGTATTTTATTTTATCTCTTTATTATTATTCTACTTATATAAATTCAATCTAATGATTTTATTTAAAGTTTAAATCTAATATTATTTTATCCCCAACTTCGTCGAATGTCGATAGCAGCTTATCCCCTTCATCATCGTACAAGAATTCGTATACCTCATCCTCAAAAAAATTTTTATGATATCCCATCTGGTTGTTGGGAATTTCCTGTTCCTTCCAATTCTGAGGAGACTTGATGTAGTGGAAGATTACTTCTTCCACCGAATCATTAAGACTGAATTCTGTCAACGTACCAATGGAAAGTGGGCTAACCGAAGGGTGTACCTTGCCAAAGTCATCCTCCAAAGATATTATCAGCGGACTGGATTGCATTTTTAATTTAATTTAATTTTTTTTTTTACTTTTTTATTTATTTAGTTGATAGCACTTGAAGTTGAATTTCACTAACTAAGTTTAAAATGTTCCACGATTGGACCTTTATACTCAAAATCAACAACAACAACAACAACATAATACTAACAAAATATCAATAGATAAGCTAATGCACATAAACATTGCATTTGTTCCCTCACTCCACACTCATATCCATACACACATTCACTCCTATCCATACACACATACATACATACATACATACATACACGTGTAACGCTGACCAAATTCACTACATTTTAAACCCTTTCCTATTCCACTCACGATCGTTTACTTATAAAATCCTAACCCTAATTAACATATTTTCTATTCGCACATGCAAGATTTGTGAAATCTAGGAATTCGTCTCCTTTTTATGTATATCCGCACTAAAATGTCTAACAAAATTAAAAAAATATAATAAATAATAGAATTAACATATGCAAATTATTAAACAAAAATATCAACTACAGTTTTTATACGAA
The DNA here is from genome assembly GCA_936439885.1 of Nowickia ferox. Lineage (NCBI taxonomy): Eukaryota > Metazoa > Arthropoda > Insecta > Diptera > Tachinidae > Nowickia > Nowickia ferox. The sequence goes on from OW387026.1 coordinate 62,144,725, forward strand.
CACCGGCCGATCAAACCCACACAAATTATTACATCCCGTTTACTTACATATAAAATCCTAACCCTAATTAACATATTTTCTATTCACACATGCACTCACAAATCTAGGAATTCGTCTCCTTTTTACTATGAATCTCCGCTCACACATTTTTTTTCTAACAAAATTAACAATAAAAAAAAAATAATATAATTTACATATGGAAATAATTAAACAAAAATATCAATTAGAAATTGTATACGAACACATGGCATGTGCCTTTACTAAATAACATACATATGTACAACATATTTTCCCTAAATCATCAAATACTTTAGTAGATTAGAAATGGCGGAGGACGACATGTTTTGGGAATTCAAAACCGGGAAAAAACAAAAATTTTGGCAACCCTGTACGAATGAGGGGATTTTGGGCATTTGTATACTGAGATTTTGTGAGACTGTGTGTGTGAGTTTGATTCTTTATTTATGTGTATGTTTGTATACTTGTGTGCACAGCTTTTGTTGTTATTGTAGAGAAACGTTGTGCTTACAGCGGATGGATCTATACATGGATGTTTGTATGTGTGTATGGGAGTGTGTGTGTGTATGAGTATGTGTGTGTGTGTATGAGTATGTGTGTGTGTGTATTTACTTGGTTGTTTGGTGTCCTATACTTTTGTTGTAGTGGCAGACAATCATTATACCCGGTAGGAAATGTTGATGGTGAAAATATGCTGACTAGCTTTTCACTTTCACTTGTCACCAGTACTACTCGCTAACTATCCTCCATACAATACTTTGTGCTATAGACATTTAACATGTGCTTGTCATTGAAAATCTACTAGTAACACTAAAACAATTGATTAGGTAGTGACTACGTAGTTCTTATGCGGTCTTGAGACATACCAACCAGACAGTTAGTTACTGGTACATTTCTATAATTTACGTACATACAGTCTGACTGCAGGGTAGTAACAAGGGATCTGTGTGTTTGTGTGTATGTAGTGATCGTTATTTGATAGACTTTGGTTTGCTCCTCTGAGTTTTCGTTGCTTTGCATATGTATGATTATTATTGTATGTCTCTGGGGAAATAATATAAAAGCTGTAGGTAGTGGCAACCCTGATAGATGTTTGGAATGGAGGGGGATAGGGAATGCATTTGGTAATGTATGTATGCATGTTTATGTTGTTGGATTAATGTATGTGATCGCATCTATTTTTGTTTTGAAGAATATCATTGCTTGTGTGAATTACATCAACAATTCTTCATGCATATTTACATATATTTGTATATATGTTTTCTATGCTATTGACATTGCTATTCTTATGGAGATAGAAAAATATTGTGTTGGCATAGGTTTTATATGTACAAGTACATTTCAGATATTAAATATTTTAAGTCCCATCAGGTTGACAAGCAGAGTTTTATAAATAGGGGTAATTATATTTTTATGTTAGTATATTTTACTTTAACAAAAACTTATAGAGGGACCTGCACTCACGTTCCTCGATTCTCATATGAATTGTGGGAATGTGTGTATGTGTATGTGTATGTGTGTGTGTGTGTGTGTGTGTAGACGAATTTCATCATATGTCGTAATACCAGAAATTAGATTTGATGACTACTACGCGATTCTCATGTAACGTATATAAGTAGAAAAAATAATCTAGATTGCCATCAGTATACTTTGATATCTCAACAATTCACCACCTATTTTCCAAACCAAATTTTTAAAGTGTTTGAAAACAAAAAAACTATAAAAGTGCTAAAACTAATTATTGTTTGTTAAACAAGTTTATAGTGCATAAAAAAATAATATTAGATAAATTGTTTATAAATAAAATAATTAAATAAATTGTTTATAAATAAAATAATTAAACAAATTATAAACAAATAATAAAAATAATTAAAAAAATGAATACCGCAAGTTGTCCCATCTGCAATAAAGTCTTTATGACTCAAACAAAACTAAATCAGCATATGGCAACGCACTCATATGCTAACCAATCGAAGGCTATGCTTGGAACTAGTAAGCTAAGTCTTCAAAACAAATATTGTGAGGATTGTGATGAGATGATTCAATCAAATGGTTGTATGGCTCACGTCAGAACCATAAAACACAAAAACAGCTGTCAGCAAGAAAGGATCAGCGATTTTCTCACTAGAAGAATAAGTAACTTCAATGGGAGGATCGAGACATATATTCTCCTCAACAAAAATGTGGGCGTCTTGTTTTCGGAGGAGTTTCTCGCATCTGCAAAGAGCTCCATAGTAAAACAACTTAATGAACGTAGTAGGATACATACTACGTTTAAATTTAATATGGAGCTCACATGTGATTATATGAAAATGGTGAATGATGAGATGAATGTTAGCCAACTTGTGCACATCTCAAAGATGATGTTGGTGACCCTCTCTGATGACATAGATGAGATGTACAAGAAACAGACCGATGAGTTAAGAGCCAAAATGGAAGAGTTTCAAGAGAGGGATAGCGGATGGACATTGATTTCAATAAATTCCCTTGAAGTTAATATAAACAAGGCGTCCATAATAAGAGGATCTAGCTTTATCCCTCTCCCAAAAAATATTGCAGTGAAATGTGCATGCATAAATGTCGAGAACAATGATATTTATTGCTTTAAATGGTGTCTCATTGCGGCTTTGTACGCAAATAGTACTTTAGATCGAAGACAACGGAAAAACTATAGAAACTATAATATGACAAACATTTCTGATGAGAATATTAATTTAGGAGCAATTGTGTTAAATTTTGAAGGCCTAGAGTTTCCACTCCCATTGAAGCAGATAAAACAATTTGAAAAACAAAATGATCTGAGCATCAATGTATTTGGCCATAATGGCACATCGCTTATAGGACCATACTACATAACAAAAGGAGAAAAACACATTCATATTAATCTCTTATTGCTCCACTCTAATGAAAACTTCCACTATGTACTCATCAAGGATATATCAAAGTAAGTTTCATTTGTGTATTTATGAAAAATCTGCTTTTATCTCTATTTAAAAAGTTACTTCTCATTGTTATATTTATTTATATCGTATTGGTATTTTATATATTTTCTTCAGACTCCTTCGTTCCAGCATAACATCGCATAATCATAAGATCATGATATGTAACACCTGCCTATATCATACACATGATGATTATGTGTATAATCATCATAAAAATGTTTGTGTGAAAAAAGTCATCAGAATGCCAGAAGATGAATCTATTATCAAGTTTAAGAACTACTACAAACAGTTAGATGTACCATTCGTAATCTACGCGGACTTTGAGTCTATTTTGGAAAAAGTTGATGATGCTATAAGTAAAAGTACCACAAATGTACAGAAACATCACGCTTGTGCATTCGGTTATTTTATTAATTGTAGTTTTAAGAGAGAAAATAATTTATATAGACATTATTTTGGTGAAGATTCGGCGAATATATTTATCAAAAAAATTGTTGAAGATTGTACAGATATTTATTTAAATTATTTACTTAAAGTTAAGAAAATGTTCATAACCCCAATAGAAATAGCTCAATATAATAATGCAAAAAATTGTCATATATGTAAGAAAATATTAAATAACGATAAAGTTAGAGATCATTGTCATCTTACGGGCAATTATCGTGGGGCAGCTCATAGCGAATGTAATTTAAATTATAAAACACCTCAGTTTATACCGGTTATATTGCATAATCTTTCCGCATATGATATACACCTATTTTTCAAAGAACTTTCTTCTATAAAATATTCTACAATAAAAGTGATGGCTTCGAGTTTAGATACGTTAGCGAAAAATCTTGATAGCAATGATTTTAATACTATTCGGTCATGTTTCGTTGATGAAGCTCATTTCAACCTGATTAGAAAAAAGGGTGTATTTCCCTACTCTTACATGGATTCCATGACTAAGTTTAAGGAAATTAAACTGCCTAGTAGAGAAGAGTTCTTCAATATTCTAACGAATGAAGAATGTGATGTAGTCGAGTATGAACATGCTCAAAAAATATGGAGAGAGTTTAACTGTAAAACCCTCCTTGACTATACTGAACTCTACTTAAAGACAGATGTTCTTCTTCTAACCGACGTGTTTGAAAATTTTAGAAAAATTTGTAGAGATATATACGATTTGGACCCCTGCCACTATTATACAGCACCAGGCTTATCTTGGGTTGCAATGTTGAAAACCACAGAAGTTTCACTGGAACAGTTCACTGATTCCGAAATGTATATGTTTATGCAAAACGGAATTAGAGGTGGACTAGTTCAATGCTCGCAAAGATATTCGAAGGCGAATAACAAATATTTGGAAGATTTTGATGCATCAAAACCATCAGAATTTCTTGTATACTTAGACGCTAACAACTTGTATGGTTGGGCGATGTCGGAATATCTTCCTTGCGGTGAATTTAAGTGGGTATGTGACACTGATTTTGATGTTAAAAAAATTTCTGATACTGCAGAGTATGGGTATATTTTGGAAGTGGATATAGATTATCCCGATTCAGTGCATGATCTACATAAGATTTGCCATTTTGCCCCCAAAATAAGGCCCTGGGGGGATCCAAAATCAAAAAATTAGTTGCAGACTTACACTCAAAAACAAATTACACCATACACTATAGAATTTTAAAACAAGCCATTTCAAATGGCATCATCTTAAAACAAATCCATAGAATACTCAGATTTAAGCAATCCCCTTGGCTTAAAAAATATATTGACTTAAACACATTTCATAGGACAAATGCTAAAAATAATTTTGAAAAAGATTTCTTCAAACTTTTAAACAATGCTGTTTACGGGAAGACAATGGAAAACATTGAAAAACGTAGGGACATTAGAATTACGTCATCTTGGGAAACGACAAACAGGAATCATTTAGGTCTCAGAACATTAATTGCGAAACCAAATTTTAAGAAGTTGACAAAATTTTCTGATGATATGTATGCGGTAGAGTTAGAAAAAATGGAACCATTATATGATAAACCCATGTATGTTGGTTTCACAGTACTGGAGTTATCGAAGTGGAGAATGTATGACTTCCATTATGGCTTCATGAAGCCTAAATTTGGAGAGAACATTTCTCTCAACTATATGGATACTGACTCATTTATTTATTCAATTAAAACTGATGATTTTTATGATGACATTCGTAATGATATTAGTTTGAATTTTGATACGTCAGAATATCCTATAGATAATCAATTTCGCTACTCAATAAGAAGGTTTTGGGAATGATGAAAGATGAAAACAATGGGGATATAATGACAGAGTTTGTTGGTTTAAGAGCAAAAATGTATTCTCTGTCGACTCTTTGCTCGGAATCTGTTAAAAAATCAAAAGGGGTCAAAAAGTCTGTAATTAAAAAGTTGTCCATTAATGATTACAAAAGTTGCTTATTCGAATCCAAAATTATCTCGGATGAAATGTGTTTGTTTAGATCTAAAACACATCAACTATATACCCAAAAACTACATAAAATAGCACTTAGCTTTTCTGATGATAAAAGAAATATAATGAAAGATAAAATAAAAACGCGCGCTTGGGGACATTACATAGACCGAAACAATGAAAAAATGGATGTAGAATGGAATGATTCCTAATAAATTGCATGTAAGATGACAACGAGAATTTAATTTTGTACAAATTGTATTTATTTATTAATGTATTTATTTAATTATTTATTAATTTATTTATTATTTACTTATTTGTTTACTAATTTAATTTAATTATTTCTTAACTTATTTATTAATTTATTTATTTTATTCACCCAAAAGCATGTTAAAATTGAATGGTTTAAAACTTTTATCTTTTTACCTATACCTAAATTATTTGTAAATAAAAATAAAATATTAGATTAATGATGTATTTTTCTTTTTATATCTGTATATTTTTATTTATACATAGACTTGAATTTGTATTAGTACTAAGATTTTTCAGAAAAACTGTTAAATAAAATATTGAAAAAATAATAAAATATGTAAATGGTTTTTATTTCAACTTAAATTTACTAAATAGAAATTTTAACTACAAATGTCTAAATTTTTATATTTTGCTTATCTATTGGCTTTACTTCACTAGATCAAAAAATTTTTCTTTTTGTTTATTTGCTAATTTTTGTTGTTTGTTTTCATATCGCTTCAACATGCACAGTTTTGTTATCTTTGAGTGGTTCTGTTATAGGTTTAAATGTATCTCTTAGTTGTTCACGTGTATCTATTTCACCAGTTTTTATACTACGAAGCTTTTTCTTCAAGACATTTACTACTATCTCAAGTTTGAAAACATATATTTATACTCAAGTTATCTATATCAAGCCAAATATGAATACCTGAAGAAGTTAATTTCATAATTAAAAGAATGGGATATTATACATTTATCGTTACTGAAACCGTTTTTTTTTTCTCCTAATGAAGCTTAAAGCATTTCAATTATGATATTTGCTGATGTTGCATGTGAAAAGTAGAATAATACTCATACATATGTAGTCGTACGTGTATATTTTTGTATGGAGCGACAGAAGAATGATGACTCATTCTACTTGTGTCAAACTTATAGCATAATTCCTAATACACACATGCATACATACATACATACATACATACAGGCAAAGTTAAAAATGTAAATAAAGATGAAGCAAAATTATAATAAGGTCAACTCAAAATTATTTTAAATATGGATGTAGTCAATTTTAAAATCTGGTGGTTTATACAAGGTTTAAAAAACGTTTTTAAGCTAAAATTCTATTAAGAATACAATTTTAGTGAATTTTGCTTAAACAACATTCGAAATGTTGTTTAAAATTTTTATGAATTCGGGTGTAAGCATTTAATAAGAGCCAATGCAAATGTTATTATAATGTTTAAGTAAGATAAGAAAAATATTAAGCACGTCTATAGGGATCATGTAGTCAGTTATATGAATTTTAAAAAGTTTCAAGAAATTTGTAAAGTGTTGGAAGGATAAATATGGAATTTTTAATATAAGCACAGATAATGAATTAAATGATGGTCGCTACAGAAAGCAATTTGACTATTTCATAACTATATAAACTACTGTTCATAAAAATATACTTTAGTTATAAATGGCCAGCTACTTGTAAACTGATAACCCAATCTGAATTAGATAAGCTGATCTGAAAACCAGACCAGGTCCTGATAAGCTGATCTGAAAACCAGACCAGGTCCTAATAAGCTGATCTGAAAACCAGATCAGGTCCTGATAAGCTGATCTGAAAACCAGATCAGGTCCTGATAAGCTGATCTGAAAACCAGATCAGGTCCTGATAAGGTGATCTGAAAACCAGACCAGGTCCTGATAAGCTGATCTGAAAACCAGATCAGGTCCTGATAAGCTGATCTGAAAACCAGATCAGGTCCTGATAAGCTCATCTGAAAACCAGATCAGGTCCTAATAAGCTGATCTGAAAACCAGACCAGGTCCTGATAAGCTAATACCTGATCTAATAGCTGATACCTGTTATTTACTATTATTAAACATGGATGAGAAAATTTTAAAACAGTTGGTGTTGACAAGAAATGTCTTGAAGAAAAAGCTTCGTAGTATAAAAACTGGTGAAATAGATACACGTGAACAACTAAGAGATACATTTAAACCTATAACAGAACCACTCAAAGATAACAAAACTGTGCATGTTGAAGCGATATGAAAACAAACAACAAAAATTAGCAAATAAACAAAAAGAAAAATTTTTTGATCTAGTGAAGTAAAGCCAATAGATAAGCAAAATATAAAAATTTAGACATTTGTAGTTAAAATTTCTATTTAGTAAATTTAAGTTGAAATAAAAACCATTTACATATTTTATTATTTTTTCAATATTTTATTTAACAGTTTTTCTGAAAAATCTTAGTACTAATACAAATTCAAGTCTATGTATAAATAAAAATATACAGATATAAAAAGAAAAATACATCATTAATCTAATATTTTATTTTTATTTACAAATAATTTAGGTATAGGTAAAAAGATAAAAGTTTTAAACCATTCAATTTTAACATGCTTTTGGGTGAATAAAATAAATAAATTAATAAATAAGTTAAGAAATAATTAAATTAAATTAGTAAACAAATAAGTAAATAATAAATAAATTAATAAATAATTAAATAAATACATTAATAAATAAATACAATTTGTACAAAATTAAATTCTCGTTGTCATCTTACATGCAATTTATTAGGAATCATTCCATTCTACATCCATTTTTTCATTGTTTCGGTCTATGTAATGTCCCCAAGCGCGCGTTTTTATTTTATCTTTCATTATATTTCTTTTATCATCAGAAAAGCTAAGTGCTATTTTATGTAGTTTTTGGGTATATAGTTGATGTGTTTTAGATCTAAACAAACACATTTCATCCGAGATAATTTTGGATTCGAATAAGCAACTTTTGTAATCATTAATGGACAACTTTTTAATTACAGACTTTTTGACCCCTTTTGATTTTTTAACAGATTCCGAGCAAAGAGTCGACAGAGAATACATTTTTGCTCTTAAACCAACAAACTCTGTCATTATATCCCCATTGTTTTCATCTTTCATCATTCCCAAAACCTTCTTATTGAGTAGCGGCAAACGAAATTGATTATCTATAGGATATTCTGACGTATCAAAATTCAAACTAATATCATTACGAATGTCATCATAAAAATCATCAGTTTTAATTGAATAAATAAATGAGTCAGTATCCATATAGTTGAGAGAAATGTTCTCTCCAAATTTAGGCTTCATGAAGCCATAATGGAAGTCATACATTCTCCACTTCGATAACTCCAGTACTGTGAAACCAACATACATGGGTTTATCATATAATGGTTCCATTTTTTCTAACTCTACCGCATACATATCATCAGAAAATTTTGTCAACTTCTTAAAATTTGGTTTCGCAATTATTGTTCTGAGACCTAAATGATTCCTGTTTGTCGTTTCCCAAGATGACGTAATTCTAATGTCCCTACGTTTTTCAATGTTTTCCATTGTCTTCCCGTAAACAGCATTGTTTAAAAGTTTGAAGAAATCTTTTTCAAAATTATTTTTAGCATTTGTCCTATGAAATGTGTTTAAGTCAATATATTTTTTAAGCCAAGGGGATTGCTTAAATCTGAGTATTCTATGGATTTGTTTTAAGATGATGCCATTTGAAATGGCTTGTTTTAAAATTCTATAGTGTATGGTGTAATTTGTTTTTGAGTGTAAGTCTGCAACTAATTTTTTGATTTTGGATCCCCCCAGGGCCTTATTTTGGGGGGCAAAATGGCAAATCATTATGTAGATCATGCACTGAATCGGGATAATCTATATCCACTTCCAAAATATACCCATACTCTGCAGTATCAGAAATTTTTTTAACATCAAAATCAGTGTCACATACCCACTTAAATTCACCGCAAGGAAGATATTCCGACATCGCCCAACCATACAAGTTGTTAGCGTCTAAGTATACAAGAAATTCTGATGGTTTTGATGCATCAAAATCTTCCAAATATTTGTTATTCGCCTTCGAATATCTTTGCGAGCATTGAACTAGTCCACCTCTAATTCCGTTTTGCATAAACATATACATTTCGGAATCAGTGAACTGTTCCAGTGAAACTTCTGTGGTTTTCAACATTGCATCCCAAGATAAGCCTGGTGCTGTATAATAGTGGCAGGGGTCCAAATCGTATATATCTCTACAAATTTTTCTAAAATTTTCAAACACGTCGGTTAGAAGAAGAACATCTGTCTTTAAGTAGAGTTCAGTATAGTCAAGGAGGGTTTTACAGTTAAACTCTCTCCATATTTTTTGAGCATGTTCATACTCGACTACATCACATTCTTCATTCGTTAGAATATTGAAGAACTCTTCTCTACTAGGCAGTTTAATTTCCTTAAACTTAGTCATGGAATCCATGTAAGAGTAGGGAAATACACCCTTTTTTCTAATCAGGTTGAAATGAGCTTCATCAACGAAACATGACCGAATAATATTAAAATCATTGCTATCAAGATTTTTCGCTAACGTATCTAAACTCGAAGCCATAAATCTAAACGAGTCTATAAATCTTATTTCGAATCCATATTTTTCATCTAATCTGATGAAAATTGAAAGAGAAATATAACTCTCTGTGTTCTGGGGAATCACTTTTATTGTAGAATATTTTATAGAAGAAAGTTCTTTGAAAAATAGATGTATATCATATGCGGAAAGATTATGCAATATAACCGGTATAAACTGAGGTGTTTTATAATTTAAATTACATTCGCTATGAGCTGCCCCACGATAATTGCCCGTAAGATGACAATGATCTCTAACTTTATCGTTATTTAATATTTTCTTACATATATGACAATTTTTTGCATTATTATATTGAGCTATTTCTATTGGGGTTATGAACATTTTCTTAACTTTAAGTAAATAATTTAAATAAATATCTGTACAATCTTCAACAATTTTTTTGATAAATATATTCGCCGAATCTTCACCAAAATAATGTCTATATAAATTATTTTCTCTCTTAAAACTACAATTAATAAAATAACCGAATGCACAAGCGTGATGTTTCTGTACATTTGTGGTACTTTTACTTATAGCATCATCAACTTTTTCCAAAATAGACTCAAAGTCCGCGTAGATTACGAATGGTACATCTAACTGTTTGTAGTAGTTCTTAAACTTGATAATAGATTCATCTTCTGGCATTCTGATGACTTTTTTCACACAAACATTTTTATGATGATTATACACATAATCATCATGTGTATGATATAGGCAGGTGTTACATATCATGATCTTATGATTATGCGATGTTATGCTGGAACGAAAGAGTCTGAAGAAAATATATAAAATACCAATACGATATAAATAAATATAACAATGAGAAGTAACTTTTTAAATAGAGATGAAAGCAGATTTTTCATAAATACACAAATGAAACTTACTTTGATATATCCTTGATGAGTACATAGTGGAAGTTTTCATTAGAGTGGAGCAATAAGAGATTAATATGAATGTGTTTTTCTCCTTTTGTTATGTAGTATGGTCCTATAAGCGATGTGCCATTATGGCCAAATACATTGATGCTCAGATCATTTTGTTTTTCAAATTGTTTTATCTGCTTCAATGGGAGTGGAAACTCTAGGCCTTCAAAATTTAACACAATTGCTCCTAAATTAATATTCTCATCAGAAATGTTTGTCATATTATAGTTTCTATAGTTTTTCCGTTGTCTTCGATCTAAAGTACTATTTGCGTACAAAGCCGCAATGAGACACCATTTAAAGCAATAAATATCATTGTTCTCGACATTTATGCATGCACATTTCACTGCAATATTTTTTGGGAGAGGGATAAAGCTAGATCCTCTTATTATGGACGCCTTGTTTATATTAACTTCAAGGGAATTTATTGAAATCAATGTCCATCCGCTATCCCTCTCTTGAAACTCTTCCATTTTGGCTCTTAACTCATCGGTCTGTTTCTTGTACATCTCATCTATGTCATCAGAGAGGGTCACCAACATCATCTTTGAGATGTGCACAAGTTGGCTAACATTCATCTCATCATTCACCATTTTCATATAATCACATGTGAGCTCCATATTAAATTTAAACGTAGTATGTATCCTACTACGTTCATTAAGTTGTTTTACTATGGAGCTCTTTGCAGATGCGAGAAACTCCTCCGAAAACAAGACGCCCACATTTTTGTTGAGGAGAATATATGTCTCGATCCTCCCATTGAAGTTACTTATTCTTCTAGTGAGAAAATCGCTGATCCTTTCTTGCTGACAGCTGTTTTTGTGTTTTATGGTTCTGACGTGAGCCATACAACCATTTGATTGAATCATCTCATCACAATCCTCACAATATTTGTTTTGAAGACTTAGCTTACTAGTTCCAAGCATAGCCTTCGATTGGTTAGCATATGAGTGCGTTGCCATATGCTGATTTAGTTTTGTTTGAGTCATAAAGACTTTATTGCAGATGGGACAACTTGCGGTATTCATTTTTTTAATTATTTTTATTATTTGTTTATAATTTGTTTAATTATTTTATTTATAAACAATTTATTTAATTATTTTATTTATAAACAATTTATCTAATATTATTTTTTTATGCACTATAAACTTGTTTAACAAACAATAATTAGTTTTAGCACTTTTATAGTTTTTTTGTTTTCAAACACTTTAAAAATTTGGTTTGGAAAATAGGTGGTGAATTGTTGAGATATCAAAGTATACTGATGGCAATCTAGATTATTTTTTCTACTTATATACGTTACATGAGAATCGCGTAGTAGTCATCAAATCTAATTTCTGGTATTACGACATATGATGAAATTCGTATACACACACACACACACACACACATACACATACACACATTCCCACAATTCATATGAGAATCGAGGAACGTGAGTGCAGGTCCCTCTATAAGTTTTTGTTAAAGTAAAATATACTAACATAAAAATATAATTACCCCTATTTATAAAACTCTGCTTGTCAACCTGATGGGACTTAAAATATTTAATATCTGAAATGTACTTGTACATATAAAACCTATGCCAACACAATATTTTTCTATCTCCATAAGAATAGCAATGTCAATAGCATAGAAAACATATATACAAATATATGTAAATATGCATGAAGAATTGTTGATGTAATTCACACAAGCAATGATATTCTTCAAAACAAAAATAGATACGATCACATACATTAATCCAACAACATAAACATGCATACATACATTACCAAATGCATTCCCTATCCCCCTCCATTCCAAACATCTATCAGGGTTGCCACTACCTACAGCTTTTATATTATTTCCCCAGAGACATACAATAATAATAATACATATGCAAAGCAACGAAAACTCAGAGGAGCAAACCAAAGTCTATCAAATAACGATCACTACATACACACAAACACACAGATCCCTTGTTACTACCCTGCAGTCAGACTGTATGTATGTAAATTATAGAAATGTACCAGTAACTAACTATCTGGTTGGTATGTCTCATGACCGCATAAGAACTACGTAGTCACTACCTAATCAATTGTTTTAGTGTTACTAGTAGATTTTCAATGACAAGCACATGTTAAATGTCTATAGCACAAAGTATTGTATGGAGGATAGTTAGCGAGTAGTACTGGTGACAAGTGAAAGTGAAAAGCTAGTCAGCATATTTTCACCATCAACATTTCCTACCGGGTATAATGATTGTCTGCCACTACAACAAAAGTATAGGACACCAAACAACCAAGTAAATACACACACATACATACTCATACACACACACACTCCCATACACACATACAAACATCCATGTATAGATCCATCCGCTGTAAGCACAACGTTTCTCTACAATAACAACAAAAGCTGTGCACATAAGTATACAAACATACACATAAATAAAGAATCAAACTCACACACACAGTCTCACAAAATCTCAGTATACAAATGCCCAAAATCCCCTCATTCGTACAGGGTTGCCAAAATTTTTGTTTTTTCCCGGTTTTGAATTCCCAAAACATGTCGTCCTCCGCCATTTCTAATCTACTTACTTTCTTTTCAATTCGATAAAACAAACTCATACACCAATACTCCCACTAATGCCTTGGCTGGCTCATCATCATCATCATACCTGTATACAAAAGAACCTATTGTTAACCGTTACCATTCTCAAAGCATTCGAAAAAAAAGTATGAAAAAAATCTTAACTTTTTTTGCTGCGGTTCGCGTGTATAACAACACAAAATAACTTTATCAATTCCAACTACAATTCATGGGTGCATACTATTAGGCGTTAAATACAAATCCCAACTCCATTTACTTCTTAGCACCATAAGCCAAGCCTCATCGATTGGCACTTAACAATTCACAATCCGTTATTTTATCTCCTTTCTCCACTACTGCCATCTAGACTTCTTTAGCACACCAAAATTTTTTTAGCTCATCCAAAACCAATTTAAATAAATTTAATTACTTTTGGGTAAGCCAACATGATCCAGACTTAGCAAACTCACAACCCGCTATTATCTCTCCTTTCTCCACCCTGTCATCTACACTTATCTAGCACACAGCTGCTTACCCAAAACCCATTAAAATAAATTTAATTACTTTTGGGTAAACTCAGATAAATTGATCAAGACTTAGCCAACTCACACACATTTCAACTATTTACGGCGTTGCCATCTGGCATCAACATGTTTCATTTAGCCAATTCACTATCCTTTTTACCCTTTTTTCATCTCACTATGGCAACGCTCACGCCATTATTTAGCAAATACACACTCCTTTTACCCTTTTTCACCACCATATGGCAATTCTAATACCAGTATTTAGCAAAGACACAAACCTTTACTGCATACAGCGCCCCCTAGTGGTGAAATTCCGTTATCTATCGTTATCTATTTTAATTGCTTTCTGGGAGAACAAGCAATTCCTATATACTCTCTTCAATGACTTTCAAGGCTAACATTGTATCTATTTCTTTATATACGATTTGTTGTACTGCCGGAGATAGGGGATAGTGACGATCTTTAAACGGCTCAGCACCTTCTATCAGTTTTATTGAATGCTTCTCCAAAGGAGTGCAACCTAAGCAATATTTTTCAAACGTTGGAAAGAGCTCTATTACTTCTTGTAGCATTTTCTGTTGTTCTGAGTCTAATACATGAGGACTGGATCTGTGGTCCTCTACTTTGAAATCTTCTTGTAATTTTTCCGGATTTAACTCTTCAACCCTAAAGATTTCAGGTGCCAGATTGAATATTGTCCAGAAGTCTACTCCTAAGTAGGCCTCTTGTTTCAAATCTGGGCACAGGTAAAATATTATTTTCTTTGTTTTATTATTGTAAGTAATATCTAACTCCACTTTGCCCAATAATCTATGCTTTTTTCCTGCTGCTGTCGAAACTTCTGAAAATATGTTTGAAATTAACGCCTAGCTCATCTATCAGTTCTCTGCAACCTTTACCCAATAAACTGACCGCTGCTCCTGTATCCAACAAACCCTTTATATCAATCGCTCCGATTCTAATAGTGGCATAAGCACGTGGATCATCTATCATATCAACTGTCTTTATCGTTTCTACTATCGCTCTTCTCAATTTCCTTTTTGCTGCAAATTTTTTCCGTAATTTTTGAATTCTATTTGAAATTGGTTTTCTAATACTAATGGATTCATTAAAAATTTTGTCTCTGACATTCTGGTAGTTTAATTCGCGTTCTGTGAGGGAATATCTATGTCGCATTTGGGGAATAAGTTTATTAAATGTCTTAGCATTTTCTACTAGATTTATTTTTCTTTTAGCTTTTACCTCTGCATTGTCTGCGGGGGATGGATGCATCAGGCGACAGTTCCCCGCTGATCCTTCGCTTCTGCAAAAATTTTTGGTCTTACAATTTTAGCAATTGGGAGCCTTAATGTCTGGCATTCCACATCCATAGCAAAACAACTTTCTCTTTTCTGATGGACAATTATGAAATATTCATATGTTCGTTTTGACGACAATTCCAACGTACTAGGGATCTCCTGACGAATTGATTTGTTGGCATACCAACTTCGATTTCGGCTACCTCATCAACTGGCTCAGCTGTGTTCATGAACTCATCGAGTGAGCTTTCATAAATTTCATTGACATGTCTCGCATAACGATTTCCTGGAGCAGATGACGACATAGCTCGCGAATCCTTTCGACAGAATATTTTGTCTCAGTTCCTCTACTGAGCTGACACTAATCGGGTAAACTCTACTTCTTATTTCCTCTCTCAAATTCTTTTTCATCATCTTTATCATCTCGTTTTCAGCTATGGAAATATTCAGCCTAGACCGCATTTGAATCATGGTGAAGAAAAAAGCGTCAATGTCTTCTCCTGGCTTTTGCTTCCGCTCTACCAAATCACTCATCAATTCAAAGCTCGACCTGGTGGACCTGTACTGTTTTAATAAGACATCTTTTAAAGTAGTCCACTCAGTAACCAAGTTTGTTTGTGCAAATAGCCAGTACCACTTTTCTGCTACTCCTTTCACTAGCAGATGGAAATTATCCATTACCTCTTCCCATGAAACTCCGTATTGTCTTCTCAAACTTTCCACCCCGAAAACAAAATCCTCTACAGCTAGCTTATGGTTATTCCCATCGAATTCCAACCCACATTTATCGATCCTCAACTTATGACTAGTCCGGGACGAATTCATGAGCTCATTATTTTCCACAACATCCCTGGAAGAGTGTAACGATGTCGCGGGTGAGGGGTACACATTACTGCCGTTTCTCCTCAAAATCGGTACTATTTCGTCTAGAATACGTTTATTATCCTGCTGGGTATTTTGCACAACATCACATAATTTACTTAAAGAAGCTGTAATTTCTCCTATTTGCTTGTTTATCACCCGGTGGTGGTAATCCTGTTACTCCCTGTCCTCGTACATCAATATTTACCGCCGAACCAGTTGATGGGTTCGTCGTAATAATCGTCTGAGATATATCGTAGAACTGAGGGTCGGTATTGGCCGTAGCTTGTGCCATATTTATTTCCCTACTCGTGCTTGCTTTTCTACTAGGGGTGTTAGACTTATATGCCTTACCAAATGCCAGAGGTGTAGATCTACTTGAATCAAGACAGACTTCTCTATCTCTTTTTCTAAACCTAGAAACTTGCTCTTTGTCTTTTTTTATAGCCCCTGTACTCGGCGGTATTTGGGACATAACTTCTGAGATTTAATTGTTATTTTCCCTATCAATTTGGTTACACTTATCACTGCAAAATTGGAAAGCCAGAAACAAAATCTTGACAAAATTAATATAAAACAAACAAACCAATAAAAAAAGGATTTTTGGTAAATAAAACTAAAAATTCTAATAATATAAAAAAAAATCAAAACCTGAATAAGGGTAATTTTAAATGTTGCTAAATAAGTAATACGTAAAAGATAATTACTTTCTAATATTTAAGTTTAATATATATGTGTTTTTTTTTCTTTAAGGTTTGGCATGAAGATAATGAGCGGTTGTCGATTAGCTCAAGGAAAAGAAATAAAAAAAATTACTTTGATTTGCACGTAAGACGAATTACTCTAAAAACTTTTCAAAATGACTGTTATAGGAGGTTTCTAATACGGACATACTTATGAATTCTCTCCAAATATGTGTTATCAGAAATCCTCTCGGTGAACCTCGGTACATCAGACCCTGTATCCAATACGCAATGCTTACGCCCAGGCGGTTACCGACATAGTTTACCGTAATAATATATCTAAGCTGAAACTATATAAAAAAAAAATCAAACGAAAAAATGCGTTAACAATACAATTAGATACTTTAATTAAAAATTCACTAAGCTATTGTTAACTTTCCCGATGAACTGATGGAAGTCACCGCTTCTCCTGTAGCTAAATATTTCATCCTTTGGTACTACCTTTCTAAGACTCCTTAAAATGGGCTACTCAGAAGACTGCACTTTAAACTACCTGATTGGCGATTCGTTCTTGGGCTATTTCTATTTTAAAACTAGTAGGCTATGATTACATGTCTAGGTGACTACATGTTATTAGTATTAATTTTTTGTTTGTTTTGGCGCTATTTAGCGCCAAACTACTTTCATTGGGCGTCATTTATGTTCCAGCCGTATTGGCCAGTGAAGTTTCCGACTTGCTCATTTATTCTTCTCGGAGAGGAGTCACATCTCAGAAAGGTCCCAACCCTCTCACTTGTTACGCTGGACATAAAGAGATTATAATTGCATAAAAAAAATCTACTATACTCTAACAAGGTGAAAATCAAACGTCCTTTCTCCATTTCTTTCCCTTTTCAGGCAGATGTTATACCCTACTTTGCCCTCCCAACCAAGTCACCGGTCTGTCCTCAAGAGTTTATTTTCAGTGACCCCAATATTATATCGACTTACTTCTCCAACTTTACATTACCTTTATGCCGTTAACCTTTAAAAAATTTATAGCCAAAACATATTTTCTTTTCTTACACGTTATAAATCATAAATATTTTTTTTTTATTTAAAAACAACTAAACCTATACAAGCTTTTCTTACACTAATTTAATGTTTAATTTCTTTTTGTTTTCTTTTCTTTGATTTTTTTGATTTATACTTATTTACTGTACTACCATATGATAATTTTATTATTTTTACTTAATTAATTCATACAACATTAAAATCTTTACAATTTCTTATTCAAACATACATATACAATTGTTAATTTTTTTCTCTAATTCCTATTTCCTTCGAGTATTCACTACTTTTAGGCGCGACGCACTATGGTACCTTTTTTTAACGCAATTATCATATAACAATAAAAAAACATAAAATAACACAGGTACAATATAAATGATTTTGGCAAAAAAAAAAGTTCAAATAAATATAGATATATATATGTTACCTTTGACCATTCCTCGTCTTTCTTTTTTTTCTGCCTATAACGGCTTTCCCACACAAAGGATTTATGATATCCTGTTCTTTTATTTTCTTTTTTTTTATAAGTAAAAGGTTTAGAAAACCTGGAGTGCTTACGCCTTTAAAGTCCTGTTCGACACGCTCCTCCTATATATATATATATTTTATTCCTGGTTCCTGTGTCCTCCTTCATTTACCACTATTACATTCTTGTATTTTCTCCTTTTATGGAGTTTTCAACTCTAGCCGAATTCTTCAAAGGACTTGGCTTTGTTAATACACGTTCCACACTATAAAAGTATATTAAATGAATATTCGCTTCTTTGATTCGTCCTTTTTTTCAGTTATACTAACGTTTCTTTTTTTTCACTTTCTCAGGCAACTTCCTTAAATTACAAAACTTGTCTCCCGTGTATATAAAATTTTTTTTATTTTTGTGTGTTCACTTTGAAAGACTTGGTATGATTGACTCCTAATAAATTTTCTCTATACTAAGCTACTATACCTTTTTCCATTCGTCTTAGCTTTTTCCAAAAAAAAATTCCAGACTTTTCCCAACTTTTCCATTTATCTCGTTTTTTCATGCTTCTAGAAGTTTCTATTTTCCCTCCAAATCTCCATCTTTTATTTCTACCTAAATTTCTTAAGTTTTTTTGTTTACTAATTACTTTATATAAAAACAAATATTATCATTTCCACCATTTTAATTTTCTTTAGAAAACCTGTTTTCCTTGCTCCGTAGGTTATTCCTGTCCATTTGCCTTAGCTCAGATTTCCCTTTACCAGGTACTCATAAGCTCTTCTATGAAAATAAAAAGCAGCTTTTCCTTCATTATTTTACCATTTACAAAAAAAATTTCTTTCTTTTCTAACTCAACGGCTTCGGTAGTGCGTTTTTCTTCAATGAAATTAGCATCCCTGTTTTTCAATATGTAGGCCTGTCCTACACCAGCAATTACACTACGCCGCCATGCAACAACAAATGTGAACAGCATCCACAACAAAAAAATAAGTTTGACAGTCGCCAGAAGAAGCATATGGATTTATTTTACTATTACATTAAAAAAAAATTATTTTCTCTTTTTCTTGCATTGAACACTATTAAATTTTATTTCTTCAACAATATTCAAATATTCTAACCATAAACGGGAAATTCACAGCGGGTCCACCACGAATAATGGTCATATTGTGATACTGATCAACCCAAAAGCATAACATTTGTGGTGTTCGCTGGAAGACAAAAATCTTGGTGGGAAAAGTTGAACTTATTTGCTTTTAAGTAAGAAACTATCGGAACAGCATTATTGAAAGCTGCTGCAGAACCAAAAGTGTTTACATTAATGTGGCAACAACAATTGAATTGCATTTCTCCCGCAACAATTTTTAATATATAAATATATAAAAATATATGTATATGAATGAATTCATGTATGGAAATGTATAGCGTTATACAGGCGAAAAGTGTTATATATGAATTGGTATATGGACGAATATATAAAATGTATTAAAATACATGAGCTCATTTATCGAAATACTTGTACATATAATTATGAAGCTATTCATATGTGGATCCAGATATATAAATAAGATTTAATAAGTATATATATGAAACCATAAACCATATTCCCTACACAGTATGCAAAGATTATATTCATACTCCCTTGATTCAAAAAAGCGCACTCATGTGAAATAAATTAAATTACTAAAATAACATTTTTGTAAGATTTTGTACAGGGAGGTTGTATTTAATGAAACATTTGTTTTGACAAATAATTTAAAACCAACTAAAAGACATTTTATACATTAATTTAAAAGAAAAGGTGAATCGATTATTTAAAAAACACAAAACTCATATTTGTATTACATCATTTTCTATATATGGATCCACATATGAAGAGCTTCATAATTATATTTCCATATATAAGCTCATATATTATAATACATTTTATATATTCTTCCATATTTCAATTCATATATAATAGTTTTGCCATGAATGGAAACATATGGGATTACGTTTCCATACAGGAATTCATACATATTCATATACATTCATATATTAAAAATATATGGATCATACAAATTTTTTTTAGGTGGGCATACATGATATCTCACATAAAATGGTTTTGCTTTGGGTTTACTAACTCTTTTTTATCAGTGATGAATTGGAAAGTTATGAGAAAATACATATAGTATAAGTTTGATGTACAATACATATGTACATATAGCCTCAACATTAAAAAAAATACTTGTAATTAAAAAAAAAACTACCCAGCTAAAAAAATATATATGGTCCATATATTTTTAATATATGAATGTATATAAATATATATGAATATGTACGAATTCATGTATGGAAATGTATGGGATTATACATGGCAACAGTATTATATATGAATTGATATATTGAAATGTATTATAATATATGAGCTCATATATGGAAATTTAATTATGAAGCTCTTCATATATGAATCCATATATGGAATTAAGATCTAATATTTGGAGTCATAAAAAACAACAAAACAATTCTTGTACGATTTCATACATTGTGGCCCTATTTAAGAAATCAAATAATCAAAAGGATAAGTCAGTCATTGATTTGATAGAAAATTACGGAATACTCTAGATATATTTAAAAACAAAGTTCATATTACTGCAAAAAATTATATTGAAAACTAGTGTTAGTATAGAAAAATTATTATTTTTGCTTTTATAATTGCATTAGTTTTTAAGCTGATTTCTTAAATTATATTTTTTTTTTTTGAGTCGTAAAGCAGCTCTGGGCGAGTCAACATCAAGCGTCGTTGGGAATTATCTCTTAAGTGCAACCAGGCCACTGTTGTTTATTGGCCTTCGAGAGTTTTGCGTCTCGCTCGCACTGGTTGACTGATCTGTTACGGATAACCGTATATTCTTGCGGTTCTTCTGTCGAATTTCTTTAACAACCACGTTGCTACTTCCTATGTGAAGGCATCATAGGTCGTGTACAGTCAGTCACAAAACATTTTAAAAGTACTGTTAATAACATCTTCGGCATATGGTCTAGTTACTCCGCCCATATTTGTGCAACCATATTATGCAAATTTACTTTATATAATATGTATAAATAAATAAATAAATATTTTATGCACGAATATGAGTTTTGTGTTTTTTTAATAATCGATTCACCTTTTCTCTTAAAATGTCGAATGTAATGTCTTTTGGTACGTTTTTGATTATTTGCCCAAACAAACGTTTCATTAAATACAACATCCCTGTTCAAGATCTTAAAAAAATTAATTTTAATAATTTAATTTATTGCACAGTAGTGCGCAGTTTTGAGTCCAGGGAGTATGAATATGAACTTTGCTGTATAGGGAATATTTACACATTTTTTCGGATCCGAACCATATTTGGGATATCATATATGCTTAACCTGACCAGACATCCCGTTTTAGGCGGAATTACCCCGCTTTTCATAGGTCGATCCCGCCTTGAATTTATATCCCGCTTTATTCCGCTTTTTAAGAGTTTTAAATTGTTAATATCTTATTCTATTTTTATTAAAATGTAACTGATAAAAATTCATTCCAAATACTTTTCTAAGTGCAGTTATTGCTTAACTAACCAAAACCTTGCGATGCTTGCGATTCAAACCTTCACTATTTTATAAAATATAATTCTCATTATAAATAAAAATAAATTTACAAAATGTTAGCCAATTAACCCATTCGTACTTTGTCCATAAAGCTTGGTATTTTGTTCAACATTTCATGTGAAATGCTGTCAAAATATATATTTAAAAAATTGGAATGAATTGTTCATGAAAAAAGTTTGCAGAAGTACGAGCAGTATTCTGTTCATCTTGTATATCATCAACATCTTAAATTTTCATGCGAAATAATATGAGTGGAATGAATGCTGCTCAATATTTTTCAAAAGTTTGAACAGACTAGTCTTAAGTAAAAAATATTTTTGCGCAAATCAAACACTGCCTTTTCTCTTTCAAAAACCGAAAAATATTTTCAAACACCGCTGTAAGTATATGTATCTTTTTCGTGCTGACTTATACATATGTCTTTTTCTTTTTGACGTTTGTTAATCGTAAACTGTTTTCGTAAAAGAAGTACAAAATTTTTTTTGTCTTTAGTATTCGCTTGAAATATTCGCATAAATTTCAGCGAATGCAAAAGCGAATGCAAATAGCAAAAGTAAGCGAATAATTTGCGAATGCGAAAGCGAATGCGAACATTCGTTACTTCCTTAATAAATAGTCATGAAGACTTTAACAACATTTTCTCTAATTAAGAGGAGCGAAGCTACGCTCACTTGTCTAATCCCAATTATTTTTTATCATCGGCAGAATCAGCAGAATTCCAAGTTTGTGTTTGTAGAGTATAAAAATTAATATTTAATTTTCTTAGGAGTTGACACTCTTTTTGCTCCATTATTGACTTCTTTTTATAATAATATTCTCGTTATTGGCGTTCACAATTTTTGCTCTTTTGGCTTCCAAGATATCTTGAATTAAATGTTGCTTCTATGTGGGACCTGCCACGACAACTTTAGGCTTAAAAAAATTAATAGCCTCCTGTTCCTTCTAAACCATCAGTAATACGCTGTAAGCAAATCAGCAAGATCAGCACGCTGGTATTATTTTTGAAGGCAAACAAAAACTTGCACTATATGAAAGGCACTACGCCTACTTGTTAAATTCAGAAATTGTTTCCAGAGACAGTGCACAATATCAACAGAGTCTACAAAATTTAAAGGTTTTCCCTATTAGTTTTCCAGATATCTCAAAGTAAAAATTTTCTGCCTTATTCATAAAAAATATTTCAGGTTTATTAAGCTCTTATTTGACATATTTCTATGGGAAATTTATTTCTATGGGAAATTTGTCAAATAAACCTGTAATAAACCTAAAATATTTTTTATGAATTAGACGTTTTGTCTTTATGGTAGGTGTCACACCCACATGTCCAATTCGATCTTTTTTTTTGTAAGACAACGCATATTATAAAAATCATTATTTATTAAGTTTCAAGTTTCTAGCTGCAGCCGTTCTTCATTGATGATATTGAAATCGTCCTTTTTAGTTGAAAACTGTGTTTCTTAAGTACATACGACACTATGCATGTGCATTAGACTGGTCGAAGCTTGTATGGGATTTTTTTTAATTCTTAATATAAGCGCTGTCTCCAATACGAAGTTTGATCCCATAAATACGGTCTTCATTTTTTAGCTCGATCCGACGGTGCCTTCCGTTGCGTAGTGGGGCCTAAAGTACCCGATACACAGTGGAGATTTTGTAAAAAAATTAAATTAATTCTGCAGTTTCTAAACGAGCCGTCCGATTGTTATGAAATTTCATACAGCGTTTAAAGAGGTGACCAAGAGTTTAAGTCTGGAGTAGAAATGGGGGCGTGTTGAATTTTTCTAACACGACACGAACACGAATGCCAAGATGTCCAACACGTACGAAACACGCACGCAAAATTTTTTCAAAACACGAAGCTGCACAACACGCACGAAATCAAATTGAAGAGGAAAAAAGCATTTTTTATACCCTTCACCAAAAATGGTAAAGGGTATATATAGGTTTGTCCAGATTTTTGTAACTTCTACAATATTTATTTGCGGCAAAATAAAGTTAGTTATTCTGGATCCTTATGAATAGGAGATGAAAAAAAGACATGTCCGTCTGTCCGTCTGACCGTCTGCATGTACGGATTTTCTATGTGTTGCTTGAAAGTGATTGTATGAAGCTCCTAAAAGAGTTAGAGAGCTCGGAATTGGACTGAATCGACCGCATTTGTCTTGGCACGATTGGTATTGAAAATCAGCAAAAATAAAGAATCGGTTCTTGCATTTTCTATATATAAAGTTTTATCATACATTTTTTACAAATCTACCAAAAAAGTTGCCGTGCATAGAACCAACAATATTTAATTCTATTACTAACCTCACTAGCTACCCCACCACTGAAGCTTGCTTGAATTTACTCTATATTTACTTTACTTAAACATTTTCTTTAACAAGCATTATTTCGTATTAAACCCCTTTTTATCACCAATACATAGACATTGCCTTATGGTGTTTTTGCTTGGCACATGCTTTTTCGTAGGCATGCATATGAATTGATGTGTATAACAATCAGTAGCGTCATGCAAAAAACTATATGTTTATATGTATGTATGTATAAATATACGCTACCATGAAGACCATTCACGCGTACATACACACATATGTATATGCATAAGAGTGTTCATATGAACAACTACAACAACAACAATACGCTACAAACAGTATTGAAAGAAGAATATCCAATTGTTTGTATGTATGTATGTAGTCAACTCTACGCACAGCAACAATATGCTAGCAAACGTATTGAAGGAAGAATATTAAGTTGTTTGTGGTAAGAAATGGGATGTTTTTTTTGTATACAAATAAAGTATTGTGCTAATGAATGCGTGTTGATAAAATATATAAAATATATGTGCCCTTAATTATGAAAGTGGTCTAAGTCATATATTTCTTTCATCGAGATATTTAATAGATTACATTTGAAGAAATTAAAAAAATATTTTTATATTATGCAACATTTTAACTT
Source organism: Nowickia ferox (assembly GCA_936439885.1). Classification (NCBI taxonomy): domain Eukaryota; kingdom Metazoa; phylum Arthropoda; class Insecta; order Diptera; family Tachinidae; genus Nowickia; species Nowickia ferox. The sequence continues at coordinate 62,169,727 of OW387026.1, forward strand.
ATAGTTGTACTAGTGTCGATTAATAGAAGTTTATTTAATATTTATTAAATATTTTTTCAAGTTTATTACAGATTTATTTCATATTTCGATGCAGAAATATATGCATATGACTTAGACCACTTTCATAATTAAGGGCATATATGTATGTATGATTGTAAATACGTATGTATGTATATTCAATGTGCCCAAGTATACATACATGCATATGTATATGTATAAATTCGTTTGCTATGTCGGTATAATGTAAATAAGCGCTTGTTAAAGAGCATTGGTTTTTTATAAATATTTCAAAGGGGATATGATTGTGTTTGATTTGCTTGTTTGTTTTCTGAATATAATATAGGTATATGTAACAAAATGCATAAGATTTAAAGGCTAACGTGGTTAATAAGTAAGAAGTCGGTTTGTCATAACTTCTATGCTGAGTTTCGAACTTAGTTGAAAATTTTTTTTCAATATATTTTTGGAAAAAAATTAATCAGGGACAAAAAATAATAATTATTGTTGAATTTTCATAGAAAAAAGGCAAAACTACATACAAGGAAGCATCAAACAAAGTGGACAATCACACCGTTTTAATTATTGTAAACTATTTTCTAAGCTCCAATTTTAAAATTATAATTTTTATATTTTAGGCAGAAATAATTGTTATTTCCTGATTTTTATATTTTAACTGGAAATAATTGTTATTTTCTGATTTTTCTTTTTTCCAGCAGAAATATTTGTTAGTGCTTTCGTTCTGCTAGTGTTTGTCAGAATATTTACAATTAACTTTGGTGTTATTTGTTCCTTAAAAATTATCACATGTAATTTGGCTTAAATAGAGATACGAACTATAGCCTACTGAAATAATAATTATAGAAATAATTATTTTCCGATTTTTATTTTTTCGAGAATAAATAAAAATCAATTTGTGATTTCTACTTTTTCGAACAGAAATTAAATTAAGTTACATTGTGGGAAAAAATACATATACCTACATACATATGTATGTACATACATACTTTGAACTTATAGGTACATATACGATATACGGCAGGATCAACGTGTGGATATTCCGTAGCCAAAAAACGTGATAGCCGCCCAAAGCTGCGAACCGCTATTTTTCACACTTTTTTGATATGGCTGTCAAATGAAAGGGATTTTCCAATGGAAAAATCATGGTGGAATCATGCTGAAAATTTGAACTCATTTACTGATATCTGGCGTTGTTTTATTAAAAACAAATACACATTTTTAAACCTTATACCTACTTATGCATATTTTGGTCACATGCATATATGTATTCCAGGTCCACCCAATTTAATTCAAAAATTTTAAAGTGTGTACATACATGTTTATAAAATTTTTGTACTTTGTACACACAGCGATACAATTAAACAATTATTTCAACACTTGTACAGGGTGGGCCAAAAGTTACCATGGGGCTTAAAAGTTTAATAACTTTTTAGTTTATTAATTTTTTTTTTATTTTGACACGTATGTACATATTTATTAAGTTGAACAGTTTCATGCATAACTAATAGACAATTTTATGGAATCCAACATTATTGGAAACAGTTTAAATCAATAAATACATGTCTGAATCAAACAGTTTTTCCGTAGTAATTACTGGTTACGCTTTTTTTTTGCACATGGCACACAAGAAATGCCAGATGCAAAATCAGCCTTACAAACTGCAAGAAATGAGCCAGATGGATCACACAAATCTCCAAAGTCTGATTCATTTTCATATATTTTTCCATGAACATAATATATGCTACATGTGATGAAAATTGTGCGCTTAAAAATATAAACTATTTTTTATGAATAAGGCAATTGTTTTAAAAATTAAGCCTTGCAATTATTTATGTATAGACATTTATTAGCGCAATATTGACTTCGGTGTGAATCGATATACTTATATATCTATTTGCAATTGTACAACAATAAAGCATGTATTCGTCCCCTACAATTAAAAAATCGGCAACATTTGGTTTACGTAGATTATTTGCAAGAAAATTGCATGAACACTTCTCCTAGTTTGTTTATATTTTTTCTTTCGATATGTGTATACATATGTACATACATACACATGTTTGCAAATACCAATTTTATACTTGTACGATTTTTCCCAGCGGGAAAAATAAAGAGCAAGGATACCTTCTAGAAGGCCTTTGTACTCCTTCTTTTGGATGTACAAGGTCTACTCGCTCCATTCCACTCTTATATCATTTTTGCCTTTCCATTTCGCCTCTTTTGCCAGCAATTCTGTCTTCAAATTAATCGATTTTACTTTTGGTTTGGTAAAAATATACGCAAAAAATTTTACTCCTCTTCCCCCTTTTCATAGAAGGGAATGTGGAATGTGTATCTTACCTTTTATGCAAAAGAGTCGCGGCCTTCTATAAGGCATTCTTTAGCAGTTAGATAAAAATAGTAATTGATTTAATAAGGCCTGAAGTAAGAATATATGTATTCTGAGGTTTCCCGCTAGGTAGTAACTTGATCGCTTTGTATCAAAGTAGTGGTTGGCGTACACATTGTACATGCATACAATTATAAATACATATACATCTCTACACTTGAAGTAGCAAACTATCCAGTGTTGCCAGAAAATGCTGATGAGAGAATGTTAAATCGGTCAAAAAATTCTGCTAAAATGTTCTACAGAAGAAAAGTATAATGCTAGATTTAAATGTAGAAAAAATTATTGAAATAGCTTTGAATTTCATGTTTATACAAACTCATTAGTATTTACATGTATTTTTATAGCACATACAAACATAAAATAGTTAATGATTGTGGTTTTTTTTAAATGTTATAATAACGTTAAAAAAGTTTTAACGCACTAATAATCCCAAATTATTATTTTACTTATTCAGTAAAATATTTGTTTATTAAAAATACGTATGTACATTGAAATTGATTATTGAATGGTTAGCTGGATCATATGCGCATTTCACTGTAGATCATCAGGGAACCTTTACCCTGCAATAAATACATGTACATTTATGAGAAAAATCCTCCATACAGAAGAATTTTTTTAAGAAATTAAAATTTTATATTTTCAACAAATTCTGCAAGAAAGCATTTAGCAGAATTTTTTGCAAGTTGAATGCTGTTTAACTAATGAAAATGCAAGATCTAGCAGTGAAAATGCTAAAATGGCAACAATGAAACTATCCCAAACGCTTTTTGCTGTCATTGTGGATTATTAGTGCGTTAAAAACTTTTAAACGTAATTGCAACATTTCCTATAAAAATACCTGTAAATACTAACGAGTTTGTATAAACATGAAATTCAAAGCTATTTCAATAATTTGTTCTACATTTAAATCTAGCATTATACTTTTCTTCTATAGAATATTTTAGCAGAATTTTTTGACCGATTTAGCATTCTCTCACCATCATTTTCTGGCAATACTGGTTGTTATGTTGAGAACTTATGGATTTTTTTTAAAGACATGTTGATACATACATACGAGTACATATATATACATATGTATGTTCATAAGTACCTTCATCATTAATTGAACTCAGCCAGTGAATCAATCCCTGCCGATTGCCTATACACAAACACCACCTTAATTAAGTAGAAGTACTTTTTACTAAATTTATTTAAAAAAAAAAATAACACATGAATGAAAGAAAGAAAATACCAACAACAACAAGCACCATCAAACAAACAATCTTGTCCACTTTAAAATATTTATAAGAAATCCATGATCTTTAGCAAGGGATTTACTTTTTTTAACATACATATAGATACATACACAATACAGACATTAACAAAGGAATTTATATTTACTTATGCATATTTATATACATATGTATAGGGTGTTTTTTTAGAGGTATAGAACTTCGAATTGAAATAAAACACAAGAAAATCGTTTTAATGTCCATCAATTTGGCTTTATTGGAAGGATAATTTTATGCCATTAACGTTTAAATATGATTTCGGGCATGTGGCCGCCGCGGCTGGCTCGAATAAAGCCAATTCTACAGGTCCAATTTTCAACCACTTTTTCGAGCATATGGGGCCGTATGTTGGCAATAACGGCACGAATGTTGGCTTCCAAGTCCCCTAACGTTTCTGGTTTGTTGGCGTAGACGAGCGACTTCACATATCCCCAAAGAAAATAATCCAATGGTGTCAAATCACACGATCTTGGTGGCCAATCCATGGTTAACCGAATTAATTGCTCTGATGGACGATTATGTCGACCATAAAATGGACGGAGCTTGCGGTAAACTTCGCGAACTGAACCATTATTTTCGAAATAAATTTGCACGATTTGCAAGCGTTTGTTCTTTTGTCAACCTGTTCATGATGAAATGGCAAACCAAACTAAATATTAATCACTTGACAGCTGACAAAATGGCCGCCAGTTAAAAAAGTGATGCCAACTTAAAGTTCTATACCTCAATAAAAAACACCCTATATATTCTTTCGTTAAACAGCTATGGGACAAAAACCTAAATTAGCTCCAGCTCAATCAGCCAACGCTTACTCAACCAGTTTTCCTCAAACTTCACGTGTATCGTATGCCGATACTGTTAGACAAATTCTGTTTCCACGCAGAAAGTGTCCACACCAAGTAATTTAACAAATGCTAACACAAGCTTTAATATCAGTCGCCTAGAAACCACTATAGATAATCTGGTGCAAACTATAAACAACTTTACAACAAATATGACTAGCATGATGCAAGAAATACTGCGAATGCAGAATACACTGCTTCAAGCATTAGTTAATAAGCCATGAACACGTTAAAAATATGTTTCTGGAACGCAAACGGCATTCGCCAACATGTAAATGAACTTGAGCACTTCCTCGTGGAAAAAAATATTGATTTTCAAAATCAATTGCTACACCTTATATGATTCCAAAGACCCGAGAGGAAGAGAATGCGGTGGATCAGCTATTCTAATAAAGTCGAGGCTCAAGCACTATATTCTTGACAAACATTTGTGAAGAACACCTACAAGCAACAAATATCTGCATTGAAAATTTTTGTACAAATTTCGTGATATCATCAATTTACTCCCCTCCCAGATTTTTAATTACTGAGCATCAATGCGAGAATTTCTACAAATCTCTTGGGCCTTGTTTCGTAGCAGCTGGCGGCTACAATGCAAAACATACGTTCTGAGGTTCGCATCTTATTACGCCTAGCAGTCGAACGTTGTTCAACACAATTTCAAAAATGAGCTTAAACGTCATTTCGAGTGGGGATCACACTACTGGCCTACGGACATACAAAAATTCCTGATGCTATAAATTTTGGCGTCATGAAAAATATCTCTAGGGATTTAATTCATGTTGAAGCTTCCCTAGATCTCTCCTCTGATCACTATCTCACAATCGTTACAAGTGACTTACCTCACCCATATGTGAAGATGATCAATCGTGTTAATTGGCTGGGGTTCAAAAAATATCTCAGTAGTCATTGTCCGGAAAACATTAGGCTAAGAACATCCGAAGATATTGAATTTAACGTTGCCAATCTTAACGAAAATATCGAACCGGCTACTACCTCCCGTTCGCAGACTGGATTTAATAGAATTTATTCTAAGAATATTGAACGCATATATGTAAAAAAAGAAGAGCTAGAAGGAAATGGCAACAGCACAGATCACCCCAACATAAAATCAGATTTAAAGAATATACTAAACTACTCAAAGAGTTGCTATCGTCGGAAAAACTTCATTACTGGAAAAATATCTAGAAGGTCTCGATTTCACGTCAGCATCTAATTACTCGTAATGGCGCGCTGCTAGAAATCTTAAAACACCCGTTGAGCTTAAATCACCACTGCGCACTTCGACAGGATGATGGGCAAGAAGCGATATTGAGAAACTTATTTGCTGAGCATTTAAAATCTGTTTTCACTCGCTATTCATGTACGGGTGCTGCTAATTTGGCGAGTGTAGTTGTTCTACCCTCTCGTCCCTTAAGGATTAAGCTGCGTGAAGTACAAAAAATAATTGCTGAACTCAACCCGAAGAAAGCTCCAGGTATTGATGGAATTAGTAATATGATGCTGATAAATTTGCCACGTATTGCAATTAGAATCCTGCTATTTATTTTTAATGCCATTTTACGAATATAGTATTTTCCACATAACTGGAAACTTGCGAAGATCAAAATGATTCCAAAACCGGGCAGAGATCCTACCAAGGCAGAGTCATATAGGCCTATAAGCTTACTATCAACAATCTCAAAGCTTTTCGAAAAGCTGCTCATGACAAAATTTTCCAAAATCTTAGCTGATAATGGGTGCATCCCTGACCATCAATTTGGTTTTAGAAGTCAGCATAGCACAATTGAGCAAACTCATAGATTGGTTCAATTTATAAGGAAGACATTTGAAGAAAAGAAGTATTGTTCTGCCCTCTTCATTGATGTTTCTCAGGCATTTGACAAAGTATGGCACGAAGGCCTTATTTTGAAATAGAAGACATATCTTCCAATAAACATACAAAAACTTTTGGAAAGTTATATTACTGATAGGAAGTTCACTGTTGTGGAAGGAGACTTCATAGTGTGCCCGAATCTATATCTTCCGGTGTCCCACAGGGTAGTATTTTGGGGCCAGTCTTATATTTAATATATTCTTGTGATATGCATGTGAGCAATAATATCCATACGGCTACATTTGCCGATGATACAGCCTGTGTGAGTATGCATGAAAACCTTTATGAGACATCCCGAAATCTCCAGGAACATATCACCCAGCTGGAAATATGGTTGAACTTATGGAGAATTAAGGTAAGTGAGCAAAAGTGCGTCCATATAACATTTACCTTAAGAAGAGGTACTTGTTCCCCCATTCCAATCAACAATCAAGATATTCCTCAACTGAAATATCTTGGTATACACCTTGATTCGAAGGCTTACATGGAAACATCATATTGACTCAAATGAAACTTAAGTTAACTCAAATACATTAGTTGATTGGCAGAAATTCAACACTCAGCCTAGACTGCAAACTGTTAATATACAAGTCGCTTTTGAAACCAATATGGTGCTACGGAATTCAGCTATGGGGCACTGCTTCAGCTTCCAATGTAGAGCGAAGCCAACGAAGACAAAACAATATTTTACGTTTGATAACATCGGCTCTATGGTACATTAAAAAAATTTACATCGTGATTTAAATATGCCACTAGTGACTGAAGAAATTGCAAAATACGCAGGCAATTTTTTTTTTTACTACGGCTCTAATTCTCAACACTCCAGATGTAACTGCTTGAACATACTTTTATTTTTTCCGCTCTATGTATCATTAATTTACTACAGGGTTCCCAGATTTCATTCGACTGACATCCCCAATTTAAAAATTTGTATCCCCATATTTCCCCAAAAAGAAATTTGTATTAGTTTGACCTTTTCTGGGGATGCATCAAAAGTGTCACAACATATTCCATTATTTTTAAAATTATACTAATTCCTAACAGAGATTTTAGCAATTCATACTGAATTTTGTTTTCTAATTTTAGTTTTTATTGGCTTCATTGTCAAAAAAAACTCTTTCATAGCAAGCTTTGCTCCTTGATAACAAAGTAAATTCAACATATACAACACTCTACCAGTTCTTTAAACGGCCGTGATCCAGCGACATCTTGATATGAATAAACTTCTGCCCAAAACATGTTTAAGTTGTTTGTTATTTGAATATGAAATAAATCTTTCCACCTTGTTGGCCGCTGGTTGTAGTATTTTTATGATTGAGCTAAGTTTGAGTTATACTAATCCATGTTTGGAGCAAATTGTTTATGTTTTGAAAATTTTGAGATTTGATGGAAAACGTTTTAAAATTTGCTGCAATAAGCTTTTTAGTTATAAAAACAAGTCTTCTTTACTTTTAATAATTGCGTTGATTCTACAGACTTTAATTCCTCCTCAAAATCGTAACCCAAATCCACTGAATCTAAGGGTAAATACGATTAATAAAGATCCATTGAACATTAAGTACAAAAACTCGCATTATATGCAACTCTGCGCTTTTCAGAACGTAAGTGTCAACAAATTGTAAGCATCAAGCAAGGTAAAGCACTAATTGTCAAATAATTTGTAAGTTATATACTTATAAACAAAAAAATCAGCTGATGTGCAATCCCGCCAATGCGAGTACCTGTTTGTCTTGTAATAAACCTCATTTAAATCTTGCCAACAACTATTGTTAAAGATGAGTTCATTGTTACCATTTATAATTTTAAATTACTTATGAACTAAAAAACGAGCAATTGGAATATGTATTAAAATTAAAATACTTCGAGAAGTAAATAAAAAAATATCAAGTAAAATACAAATCCCCAAAAACATAAAAGTTAACGCCAATTAGTTACTCAATCCCCAAATCAAAATTCTTATCCCCATTTCGAGCAAAAAGTCCCCGATTTGGGGATAAATCCCCTAATCTGACAACACTTATTTGGTATCACTAAGTTTATGTCGGACACTTGTCGCGCCTAATAATTATATTTAGATTTAAGATTTGATCACTTATTGTTAGTTCTTATTTGAAGATACAATAAATAAATATATGTACAAACAAAAAATATTAAACCTTTATAAAGCTTTAATAATTTTTATAAATAAGACAGTAATAATTTAGTAGATATTATCATAACCAAATTTTTTTATGTACATACATATTTACATATACATACATATATACATATGTAAATTATTTCTTATAATATGAATTTGTAAAGTTATCAATTCATAAAAATCAATGAATGCGTTCATTGGGTCAAGGATTAGGTTCCTTATATTCAAGGAACTATTTCATTAAATTCAAAGTATAAATACGTTGGTTGAAGGAATACGTTCATTGTATCCAATATATAGGTTTAATGAATTTACGTAGAGTTTCAACGTATGAGTTTTTAACTTCAACGAACTGGTACGTTGAATTCAACAAGCTAATTATTGCCATACGTTGAATTCAATGAACCTGTTCGTTGAATCAACGAATTTTTTCCTTGTATTTATGTACATTTTTGGTTCAGTGAACAGACCACTTTTTACCTTAAAAATGCTCGTTTTCGCAATTTATCGACGCTAATTTTTAGGAGTCCTTCGAAATTATTCTGAAAAAGTGAAAAAAATTTCCTTAATTTTTCCACACCACCACCACCATTTTTTGAGGGTGCACTGATTTTCGAAATCATCGGAGGCCCATTAAAAAAATTGGTCACCACAATTGCCAAACTGAGTGTGGAGCCGAACTACCCTTTGATAGTTTATCGAACCTATACTATCCGCTCGTGTGTTTTTCCAAAAGTCTGCATTTGTTGCATAGTGTTATTAGGCAAATCATTCCAACTACGAGCAATTTTTACTTAAAAAGACCTCTTGAAGGATGAATTATTATTCTATTGTGTATATTTCGACGAATGTATAAAATGACAAAAAAGATGGTGCTGTGATCTTTACAACAGCGTAAAATCTTGATAGTTATTTAACAACCAGCAAATTATAAGAATATCGCCAAGTAATTTAGCCTGCTGTCCAAAACCACGCCCAATACTTTAAGCATTTCGACATAGTTTAATTCAGTATCATATACCATATTTGTAACCGCTTCGGTAGAAGATGGACCAAATTTCATGACTCTTATTTTAGATTTTTTTTTTTTTTTTTTTTTTTTTTTATGCATACATATATTTATTTATTGTATCTTCAAAAATGAACTAACAATAAGTATTCAAATCTTAAATCTAAATATAATTATTAGGCCCGACCAGTGTCGGACATAAACTTAGTGATAGTAATTCATAATACATAAGAGTTGTGCAAAGCAAAAAATAAAAATAAAAAAATAATTTCAAACAGTTTCATCTGGTGTGGTAAGTATTAGAGCCCTTGTGTCCCTCTTTTTTAAGCGGATGTGTCCGGTAAAGTTCAAGATATTTCGAGCAAGCGGATTAGGGTGTGACTCGAGTTTAGTTAAATATTTGCCTGAGTATTTTGCAATTTCTTCAGTCACTTGTGGCATATTTAGATCACGATGTAAATTTGAGTTTCTTATGTACCATGGAGCCGATGTTATTAACCGTAAAATTTTGTTTTGTCTTCGTTGGATTTTCTCTACATTTGAAGCTGAAGCAGTGCCCCATAGCTGAATTCCGTAGCACCATATAGGTTTCAAAAGCGACTTGTATATCAAAAGTTTGCAATCTAGACTCAGGGTTGAATTTCTACCAATCAGCCAATGTAACTGAGTTAATTTTAGTTTCATTTGTGTTAGCTTAGAGTCAATATGGTGTTTCCATGTTATCCGTCGGTCAAGGTGTATACCAAGGTATTTTACATGTGAATGTTGAGGAACAACTTGATTATTGATTCGAATGGGTGAACAGGTATCTTTTCGCAGAGTGAATGTTACCTGAACACACTTTTGTTCGTTTACCTTAATTCTCCATAAGTTTAACCATAATTCCAGCTGTGTAATATGTTCTTGTAGATATCGGGAAGCCTCGTGAGGGTTTTCGTGCATACTAAGGCAGGCTGTATCATCAGCAAATGTAGATGTATGGATATTGCTGCTCAAAGGCATATCACAAGTATAAATCAAATACAAGACTGGGCCCAGTATGCTCCCCTGTGGCACACCGGATGAGATTGATTCGGACGCACTCATGAAGTCTCCTTCCACAACAGCGAACTTTCGAGCAAGAATATAACTTTGCAGAAGATTAACAATGTTTATTGGTAGATATGTCTTCAATTTTAAAATTAGGCCTCTATGCCACACTTTATCAAATGCTTGAGAAACATCAATAAAGAGGGCAGAACAATACTTCTTTTCTTCGACTGTTCTTCTTATAAATTGAACCAATCTATGCGTTTGTTCAATGGTGCTATGCTGACTTCTAAAACCAAATTGATGATCCGGTATGCACGCATTATCAGTTAGAATTGGGGACAATTTGATCATGAGTAACTTTTCGAAGAGCTTTGACATTGTTGGCAGTAAATTTATTGGCCTGTATGACTCAGCCTTGGTAAGATCTTTGCCCTGCTTTGGAATCATTTTGACCTTGGCAAGCTTCCAGCTGTGTGGATAATACTCCAGTCTTAAAATGGCATTAAAAATGAATAGCAGAATTCTAATTGCAATACGAGGCAACTTCATCAGCATCTTATTACTAATTTCATCAATACCCGATGAAATATTTATTAAAAACTTATGTGACCTCATCCAGATTTCAACTTCACTTAACTTATTACTAATTTCACTCAATGAAAGGCGCTGGTGAAGCAAAAGTTGTATGTTATCAGCAAAGGCATATGCCACACATAATTGTGAATCATTGAGATACATAATTTTAAAAAAGTAATGGTTCAAGAAGAGATCCTTGGGCTACGCCCATGCTGACATTTATTACTTGAGACCCGTTTCCATTTAGCGAAACAAATTTTTTACGATAACTTAAATAAGAAAATAAGAGATTAGATGACGTTCGCGAGAACCTAAGCTCTTCGTCGAACTTTCTTATCAGTTTCTTATTGTCCAATCCATCGAAGGCCTTAAAAAGGTCGAGAGAAACACATGAAAACACACAAGAAAATAAATGTTTTGCATAATTAATTTTATCTCTGATTGACTGAGTAATTAATACCTAAAAGTGCCAAAGACGTGCTGAAATTACTAAGAAATCCTTTTTGTTTATCATTAAGTAAGTGATATCTCGCACTTTCGAAAGCACCAGTAAAATACTAATTGGCCTAAGATTGTTCATATCGAAAGACTTGCCAATTTTAGGAATTGGAATAACTTTATTGAATTTTCATATGCTTGGGAACATCGATATTGTTAGAATACACAGAAAAAAGTATTAACCAATTAATGTTTTCAATTGAGAATTTAATTGATTTAATTAAATTTTTAATTGTATTAATTAATTTGTGCGGAAAAAATTAATTGATACTATCAAATTGTTTATAGGTGAAATTTTAATTAATTTTTTTAATTAATATTACAAAATTATTCAAATTACTTTTTTATGTGTAGAGTTAAAAAATGCAGGAAATAGTCAGAAATCAGGAGATAAATTAGTTTTTTAAAACACTTATGTATTTTATCAACTCCACACGCGTTGGATTTAATTTTACCTAAAGCTACTAACATATCATCTGAGTCAATGTTTTAAAAATAAAAACCTTCGGAAAAAATACCAAATGCTTCAAGATCGAAATGAAACACGGATACTTGTGTACTGGAGTTTGCCTAGGCACAAAAGTATTCATTTAACTGGTTAATATCTAATTCAATTCCAGTAAAATTTTTGCTCGATAATGAATTTCTTAAGTGATTCCATGTTTGTTCAGTATTCAAACCATCAAATACTTTACAGTAATGAACTCCTAGCTAAAAAAATATGTATGGAGCATATATATATAACGTGACCAGGTGGTTTTTACAAAAAGCGGGACATGATAGATCAAAAAGCGGGATTTTGAAGAAAATACTAGAGATATGCAAATGTCGTGATTTCATGGTGTCACGCGTGAATCATGCGTGATTCACGCATGATCGTGATCAAATTTATTATTAATCACGCGTGAATGCGTGAACGTGACTTAAAAAAAATTACTCTTGCGTGATCGTGCGTGAGGTATTTTTAAGAATCACGCACGAATTCTCACGCTCTCACGAGATAACATTCCTGCGTAGGTACATATGTATGTAACTGTACCTATGTATGTTTTTTAGATACTACGAGTATGCAGGAAATATCAATTGAGAAACACTACTCATTCACTCGAATTGTACCGCAGAAAATGTTAATGAAAATCAACTACTGCCATTGGTACTATTGACTAGATAGTTATTTTTGAACCATATGTAGGCATTAACTCACTAGTACATTCACATTTGGTATTTTATTAAAAGAAAAGAACTAATTAAAAAAAATATGTATATAGGTACATAATATGTATCGGTCAAGTAGAAGGACATGAAATAATAATTACGGATGTCTCCGCCCACTTTTTTAAAAAGTAATTCAATAATTTCTTCAGCATTACAAGTAAGTAGGGATATTAATATGCAGGCGTTCCGTTGACAACGTCGCCAAAAAGTCAACAAAATAGTCGACAAAAGTGGGACTTAGGGAAACCTAACCCCAACCCTCCTACAGGGTAAATATAATTGCCAAATGTGCAGGTTATCTGTTTTTCTCAGTTTTTTTAATTATTGAGCAGTCGTGCATTTTTTTGTTTCAAAAATCCGTTTCAGTTCATATAGTTTTTATAGTTAACAATAATTGTTTATGTTATTATGACCAGACAAAAACCTTCGAAAGACAAAATTAAATTTTTTTAAACAAAACCATGTGTAAGAACCTATTTATCAACCCAAATAACATACAGATTGAACTGTTATAAACTACTCGTGCGTGATTAAGAATATTGTATTCGAGAGCGTGCGTGATCTTGAAAATTTTCAAGAGCATTCGTGCGTGAAAGTGCGTGAGTAAAATATTTTACTGCGTGAGCGTGAGTGTCGTGATTCAAAAAACGCTCACGTGCACATCTCTAGAAAATACCCCCAAAAAGCGGGATTTAAAAATAAATATATTTTATAAAGCGGGATAAAGCACATTAGACAGACCTATGGCATCGGTTTTAATTTTTCATTAACAATAGGTAGTTCATTTTGAGGCTTTGTAACTCCGCCCCCTTTAAAGATATATAGCCTGAACTTCAAACTAGAGATGGGCGCGTGTCGTATTTTTTTTCGCGACACGAACACGAACGACTCAACAGGAAGTATTCGTGACAGAAAATCTGTTTTCGTGCGTGTTCGTGTCGTATTGTGTTGAACAAAATTGACACGTTGAACACGAAACGATTTTTGGTGTTAAAATATGTCTGCATGAATTTCCAGTAAAGAAAAAATTTAATATTTTGTATCGTCAAACACGTAAATCCATCAAATTTGTAGATAGTGCGGGGGTCTCTTAAGCTTAAAGTTATGACATTAAACAAAAATATGAGTAGTAGGGAACTGCCAATTCGGGGGCAATTAAAATTGTTAAATTGTGGCTGAAATTGTTAAATTGTGGGCTGAAATTGTTAAATTGTGGCTGAAATTTTAAAATTCTTGCAAATTTGTGAAATTTGATACGTACGTGTGTGTGTGTGTGTGTGTGTGTGTGTGTTTTCGGCGGCGCTTTGATGTTTTTGTTTACATAAGGAGTTTTTTGTTTACATTAACCCTTGTGTGAACGGGTGATTTTTTTTGTGGTGACATTAATTGTGTGAACGGATGATTTTTTTGTGGGGGAGGATTAAGGGGTTTCATAAGATTAAGATTTTATAAGTATATACATATAGATATGCCGACGGGAAAATCATGAAATGATTTTTCCTAATACCAATAGGGAAATTGTGAAAATAATTTTTCCTAATACCAATGGGGAAATTGTGAAAATTATTTTTCCTAATGCCTACGGGAAAATCATGAAATGATTTTTCCTAATGCCGACGGCAATGCTTGATTATTTTTCCTAATGCCGACGGCAATACATGATTATTTTTCCTAATGCCGAAGGCAATACATGATTATTTTTTTCAAATGCCGACGGCAAAACATGATTATTATTTTTTTCAAATGCCGATGGCAATACATGATTATTATTTTTTTCAAATGCCGACGGGAAAACATGTTTATTTTTTTCAAATGCCGACGGGAAAATCTTGGAAATGATTTTTTCTAATGCCGACGGAAAATTTGTGGGTGTGTCTAGCTGTAGGATTTTAAGTCTGGCTATGATTCTTGGAGGACGAGGTGTGTCTAGCTGTAGGAATTGAAGTCTGGCTGTTCTTGGTGGAGGGCGGGGTGTGTCTAGATTGTGAGACCTTAAGGCTGACCGTGATTTGGGTAGGTGAGGGTGTTTTGTAATATGTAACCATGAGAATTCGGTGACGTATATGCTTGTTGGAATTTAAGCCAATGTATGGGATGTATTGGAGGTAGATCGACTGGTGGAGGGTGGGGAGTTGTTGTAATACGTATCCGTGGGAATCTGTGTATATGTATGTTCGTAGGAGTTTAAGGCTGATTGTGATTTGAGGTGGAGGAGGGTCTTGTTGTGATAGATAGATAGAATGTGCCTATGTGTGTATGTGTATGTATGTATGTATATGTAGTAGTTTAAGTCTATCCTTGATTTGTGGTAGGCGGGGGGGGGGGGGGTGTTATTGTAATATGTATCTATAGGAATTTGGGAGCTTATATGTTTGTAGAAATTTTTGTGCATGTATGTCAGTAGAAGTTTAAGGCTGATCGTGATTTGGATTGTTGAGATTGATCGATTGTATGTGACCTTGAGAATTTGTGTATGTATATCTGTAGAAAATTTAAGGCTTATCGTGATTTATGAGGGGCGAAGTGTTCATTAAATATATCATGATTAATGAGAGGTGAGGTGAAGGTGTTCATGTATATGTATTCGTATTTGTGTGTCTATATGAGTTTAAGGCTGATCGTGATTTAGGTTGTGAGATTGATAGATTGTATGTTACCTTGAGATTTTGTGTATGTATATCTGTAAGAACTTTAGGCTGACTGTGATTTGTGAGGGGAGGGGCGTTGTTGAAATAAGTGTAATTTTTCGTAGATGAATTTTAGTATGTGTGTGTGTATGTGATTTTCTCACCATAGTACTTATATGTACGTAGAAATAAATTGTTTCTCATATGAAAATTTTTTGCTAGAAAATATTATCATATATCTGAACTTTCCTAATCCTAGTATGTTTTTCATATTGGAGGATGAGATTGCTTTATATTTTATCAAGCTTAAATTTGTCCAGTGTTAAAGTCTGTCGGTCAGAAATTTGTTTATATTTGTATAAATATTAATTTCAGATTTTGCAAAATTCTTGTGTACGATCGTGGTGATTTTTTTGTGTGTGTATGTGTGTATGCGCGATAGAGTTTGATTGGTCTGTGATAAGTTTGTTTATTTAAGTACATTTGTCTTCTTCGACTTTCGTCTTCAAGCGTCAATAGCTTGGAGAACGGTTTGTATGTTTTCATGATGTAGATATGTAAGTGTGATTGTTAAAATCCAATAAATACTTGAGCATGGGTAAGAAATTTGATAATATGTGCACATATGTACATATGGATCTACAAATTGATTTTATGTATGTATGTATGTACATACAAATAAGTCTGGCGCTCCCTGTTTAAATATTTTTTTTGCCATGTGCTGTTGTTGCTGTTGTAAATATTCGCCAGGTCTTTTGTGTATAGATGTGAAATATCTCCATAGTTTTTTTATTTGAAATTAAAAAAAAGTTCTTTTAATTTTTAGATGTATTTTCTTAAAAGTTTGTGAGGAGTTTCTGTTTTAAGTAAAACTGAATTCCTCTCTAGTTGTAGTAACTATAGTATAAATATTTAATATATTTTATTTCCATTTGTTTAAAGTTGATGTAGCCTAATGCGTTAACTCTTCGTCAACATTAGAAATTTTTCGGTGTAAAATTTTTTCCAACTATCATCTTTTTTCTTCACCTTTTTCATATATTTTAGAACATCTTGCATTGGCTTTAAAAAATGACAAACGCTTTGAAATGAAACTGATTCAGCAGTCCAGCTGAGGTGATGATAGTTTTTTTGTTAACCACTTTGCTTCTCTCTCTCCTTTTTTATTGATAAACATTTAAAATCAAATGGTGGTTTTATAATGAAATTGTTATACTCATTATTGTTAAAAACATCCGCTACTTCTTTTTGTAATGAAAATCATTCGAAACCTTACTCGTATATTAAAACCATTTCTTCATTCATATTACTTAATTTATAAGACTTTCAGGACTTTCTATTATTCGATCATCAGTAAAAATGCAGTAGCTGAGGTCCTTGCTTACTGTTTCATATTAAATTTCTATATCAATTGAGCCGCTATTAAATAAAAGGAACTTTTATCTTAAACTTTAGTGCATTTGGAAGTGCTTGAAATTCTTTCATATAATAGCTTTGTTGGAATCTTAGATAAGAGTGCATAACGTTTATTTTTAATTTTTATGTTAAGATCATCATCATTTGGATATGAGACTGCATTTAAATGTACTTTTAAATTAGTTAAATCATAATGAGGAAACTTGTTTTCTTCTTGAATAGCGATCAACAGAAAACGAAATCTAATCAGAAATAATTTCTTAGTCAGGCTCAAGTTCAGTAATTTCAATTCTTATTGAATGAAATATTTTAATTAATTAATGTGAGTTTCTAAAGAAGAGAAGAAAAATTAAATTAGACTATAAGCTGGGGGAAATACCGATATTTTTCTGTGCAGCAACGCACTTCATCAGCACCCAAGCCTATCTACTGGGGTAGAGATTGTTATTAACATCAGCTATTTAACGCAAATTTTCAATGAAATGGAATATGAGAAATATTGTGTATACAATTATTGATTTACCTTTGGCAAACACATTTGTAAGTATCACTATTCATTTTCTGTTTATCCGTTTTTTAATTTTTCTATTCAGGTTAGCACGAAGTTATGTCACTCTACCTAAGTATATTTAACTATTCTTGCTTATCTTTTACGATCATCACATTAATTATTTTTACTTATTCGATGTACCGTCAGTACATACATGTAAGTATTAATGTAGTGGATATTATGTTACATTGTTTTTGCTTTCTACAGTTGATTTACTTTCCAGTATATGAAACTGTGATTGCCAAGTGAACATATATTTGTCACGTGCCCATGATGATTTTAAGTGATAAAGGTTTTTAGTTGAACTATAGTGAATTTTAATCAGAAATAATTTCTTAGTCAGGCTCAAGTTCAGTAATTCGAAATCGTTTTCTTACAATTTAGGTCTGGCCTCTCAACGGTTCCTCTAGTATACAAGATGACTTTCTATGTCATCATATCTGCCTACTCTTTGTCAGCGTTAAGGGACAATTAAATTTTAAAATTTTAATTCCTCAAATTGTGTTACTTCATACTGATAATATGTTTTCATTAATAAGGTATATGATTATCTTATGAAGGTTACTCGCCTATGGCTTTTATTTGATGTTCTAGATGATTTTTTTCTCATTTTATTAAATTTCAGCGTATTGTGTATATATTTCTGATATTTTTAAGCGCGCTTTATTTACCTGTCAGACAAAGTGTACGTATCAGTTGATCACTCAGTCTCTCTTTTTAATAATTTTTTTCTTTTAATATGCCACTACTATTTTTTCAGATTTTACTACTTGAAAAAGAGAATATTTATGTAATTTTTAAATGTATTCATATATACATATAGGTAAATATATGTATATTTGTATAGAGAAATTACTTTATCTACAAAGAAATACATGTTTAATAATCAACTATTCTAGAAAATCGATCTCAAATAACGCAGTTACCTCCACCATCAATTCACCGTCGGTGTTTTTATAGTGTCAGAAACACTAGAATATCTATGTTTGAGAGAATTTTTACATCGAGTTTTTCTACATGAGGTTTGCTGGTTGACATCCTTGAAGTTATTGTTGACGTAGGCTGGGTTGTATCACATTCAGATGTAATCATTTCCTACTTAAAAAAGGTCCTCATTACTATCAACTATATCTGTATACATTTCGTTCATGAGTTGGGTTGATCCAGATACAATTGCTGTCTACAGATTAATGATTAGAAACAAGTTTCTCATCACCTTCTAACAGATTTATATATTTTGCTAGCATGCATGCCTTAGCATGCTTCTATCGATAGTGACGCGAGAGTCCGACATGTAGTGGTGTTTCAATTAAAAATCTATACTATTAGATTTTACGATTTCGCTCTTTTTATTCTTTTACAAAGTAGATACATATTTATGTATTTCATTTAGCACAGAGTCATAAAATTTCTATGCTTACAAAATTGTGTGACATTCTTTTAAATTTGCATGCTTAGGCATGCTTTCAATATTTTTTCTGTAAATTTATTTGATACTCATACAGATACAGATATAAAGTAAGATCTGCTTACATTGCATTTTACAATTTATGTATGCTTCAGCATGATTCCAGTTGAAGTCCATATGTATTCAGTAAGTTTGTTTGATACTAATTCATACACATATACATTCTTAAAGATTGGAAATCTAAGTCCAATTTATGTAGTTTATCTATATTTTCTAAAGATTTGATAGCTATAGAAATTAATAGAGTAAAGATCTATTATAATAACCCATGGGCATATTTTAAAATTTCGCTTGCTAGAGCTTTCGAAATGGAAAATGTACAATTTTCACTATAAAAAGTGATAATATTAGGTGCTACTGAATATTACACTGTGTTGTAATTTATTTTGAACACTTAAGTTTTCACAATATTTCATACAGGCCAACAAGTTTAGAGAATTTGCAGTATATTAAGTTAATTATCTTTCTTAAGACCTATCATTCCTTCAAAAATACAAACCAAACTAGATTTTTCCTGTTTAATTTTATTTTTTACTTTCATTAAATTTCAACATTTTGTTCATCTTCAAATTATTATATTTAGCAGCTTTTTCTCATGTGTTGAGTTAACTTTAATCGGAAACATTTAAATAGTGAGATGAACTTTTACATTGTATGCGAGTACATTAAGTAATTCTTTGTATATTTCATTTATATGAACCATCATCACATAATTCCTTTGGATGATCTATTAAATCATTCTACTATTGATGCTTTCATATTAAGTAATGTTTAATATTCTACATATGCATGAATTTTCCAGTGTCTATTAAAAAATTCTTTACAATCATCCATTTGTAAGCTTTTTGGTACTCATAACATTTCAAAAATATTTTCCACAGCCTAGGTTTTTTCGAATGCAACTTTTATTTTCAACGGTATTGACCATAGAAACTTTGTGAATGAATCATTTACAGTCTACAATAATCAATAATTTCTATTTTCTGTAGAATAGTTTCCCATTTCACCTAAATCAGCTCCATAAAAGATCAACTATTCCTTTCATTACATATCTACAATGCACAAAAAATTTTCGAGATTTATTATAGAGTTCGTCTACTAAATTTCTTTTTAAAGACATTGAGTTATTTTAAAGATTTTTTGGAGAGTGTTGTGATCTACTTGATGCACTTTCAGCTATTTATACTATCATGTAGTTCATTTTCCAATCTATAAATTTTATCGTTCAGCTGTTCAATTTGTTTTTTCAAAAGATGATTTGATTTTTAGTATGTATTTTATCAATTTTATAACTATCTTCTATCTCTAATTGTATTTCACGTTGTACTCTATCAATTTGCATTTTAATATATTCTTGAATTATATTAATTCCTTAACCTATATTATTAATTTGTCCTATAGTTTATCGTTTGGAGTTTCCAGAAACAATTTACTGATAACATCATTCTCTGTCAGTGAATGATGATGATGATTAGTAGAAATTATATATTTTATATAGTTTTCAACATCAAATTTTTCATAGTATTTCCATGTTTTATTATCAATCATTAAAGAAAATAAAGCTACTATTAGGGCCTATATTTGACCATCAACTTGTATTTGATCTTCATTTAGTTTTAGGTTACTATCACCAAACTTTCATTCATTATTCAAATCTTGATGTGGGCCATAGTTTGTATCTAATTCAATTCTTCCTTCCAAGACTGATAAATGAGTATAAGTGTCTTCAGAATTGGAAGTCTATGAGTAAAAATCATCCTTATCATCATTCTCAGTATTAGCATCATTAAATAAGATGATATCATCAAATATTGTTCCTTCTGAAAGTTTCTTTGGTGTACTTGTCTCTATATTGACTGATGGCTTTAAACTTGTATTATTTTCAGCTTCTATCTTGATTTTACTTTCTTCTTTCTTGCGAATTCTTTCAATATTTCTAGAACTATTTATGAATTCTTTGAGAGGTTCTGTTATAGGTTTAAATGTATCTTTTATTGCTCACATGTATCTATTTCACCAGTTTTTATACTACGAAGCTTTTTCTTCAAGACATTTCTTTTTTTCAAGATTTTTCTTTAAACATTACTTAATATGAAAGCATCAATAGTAGAATGATTTAATAGATCATCCAAAGGAATTATGTGATGATGGTTCATATAAATGAAATATACAAAGAATTACTTAATGTACTCGCATACAATATAAAAGTTCATCTCACTATTTAAATGTTTCCGATTAAAGTTAACTCAACAAATGAGAAAAAACTGCTAAATATAATAATTTGAAGATGAACAAAATGTTGAAATTTAATGAAAGTAAAAAATAAAATTAAACAGGAAAAATCTAGTTTGGTTTGTATTTTTGAAGGAATGATAGGTCTTAAGAAAGATAATTAACTTAATATACTGGAAATTCTCTAAACTTGTTGGCCTGTATGAAATATTGTGAAAACTTAAGTGTTCAAAATAAATTACAACACAGTGTAATATTCAGTAACACCTAGTATTATCACTTTTTATAGTGAAAATTGTACATTTTCCATTTCGAAAGCTCTAGCAAGCGAAATTTTAAAATATGCCCATGGGCTATTATAATAGATCTTTACTCTATTAATTTCTATAGCTATCAAATCTTTAGAAAATATAGATAAACTACACAAATTGGACTTAGATTTCCAATCTTTAAGAATGTATATGTGTATGAATTAGTATCAAACAAACTTACTGAATAAATATGGACTTCAACTGGAATCATGCTGAAGCATACATAAATTGTAAAATGCAATGTAAGCAGATCTTACTTTATATCTGTATCTGTATGAGTATCAAATAAATTTACAGAAAAAATATTGAAAGCATGCCTAAGCATGCAAATTTAAAGGAATGTCACACAATTTTGTAAGCAAAGAAATTTTATGACTCTGTGCTAAATGAAATACATAAATATGTATCTACTTTGTAAAAGAATAAAAAGAGCGAAATCGTAAAATCTAATAGTATAGATTTTTAATTGAAACACCACTACATGTCGGACTCTCGCGTCACTATCGATAGAAGCATGCTAAGGCATGCATGCTAGCAAAATATATAAATCTGTTAGAAGGTGATGAGAAACTTGTTTCTAATCATTAATCTGTAGACAGCAATTGTATCTGGATCAACCCAACTCATGAACGAAATGTATACAGATATAGTTGATAGTAATGAGGACCTTTTTTAAGTAGGAAATGATTACATCTGAATGTGATACAACCCAGCCTACGTCAACAATAACTTCAAGGATGTCAACCAGCAAACCTCATGTAGAAAAACTCGATGTAAAAATTCTCTCAAACATAGATATTCTAGTGTTTCTGACACTATAAAAACACCGACGGTGAATTGATGGTGGAGGTAACTGCGTTATTTGAGATCGATTTTCTAGAATAGTTGATTATTAAACATGTATTTCTTTGTAGATAAAGTAATTTCTCTATACAAATATAAATATATTTACCTATATGTATATATGAATACATTTAAAAATTACATAAATATTCTCCTTTTCAAGTAGTAAAATCTGAAAAAATAGTAGTGGCATATTAAAAGAAAAAAATTATTAAAAAGAGAGACTGAGTGATCAACTGATACGTACACTTTGTCTGACAGGTAAATAAAGCGCGCTTAAAAATATCAGAAATATATACACAATACGCTGAAATTTAATAAAATGAGAAAAAAATCATCTAGAACATCAAATAAAAGCCATAGGCGAGTAACCTTCATAAGATAATCATATACCTTATTAATGAAAACATATTATCAGTATGAAGTAACACAATTTGAGGAATTAAAATTTTAAAATTTAATTGTCCCTTAACGCTGACAAAGAGTAGGCAGATATGATGACATAGAAAGTCATCTTGTATACTAGAGGAACCGTTGAGAGGCCAGACCTAAATTGTAAGAAAACGATTTCGAATTACTGAACTTGAGCCTGACTAAGAAATTATTTCTGATTAAAATTCACTATAGTTCAACTAAAAACCTTTATCACTTAAAATCATCATGGGCACGTGACAAATATATGTTCACTTGGCAATCACAGTTTCATATACTGGAAAGTAAATCAACTGTAGAAAGCAAAAACAATGTAACATAATATCCACTACATTAATACTTACATGTATGTACTGACGGTACATCGAATAAGTAAAAATAATTAATGTGATGATCGTAAAAGATAAGCAAGAATAGTTAAATATACTTAGGTAGAGTGACATAACTTCGTGCTAACCTGAATAGAAAAATTAAAAAACGGATAAACAGAAAATGAATAGTGATACTTACAAATGTGTTTGCCAAAGGTAAATCAATAATTGTATACACAATATTTCTCATATTCCATTTCATTGAAAATTTGCGTTAAATAGCTGATGTTAATAACAATCTCTACCCCAGTAGATAGACTTGGGTGCTGATGAAGTGCGTTGCTGCACAGAAAAATATCGGTATTTCCCCCAGCTTATAGTCTAATTTAATTTTTCTTCTCTTCTTTAGAAACTCACATTAATTAATTAAAATATTTCATTCAATAAGAATTGAAATTACTGAACTTGAGCCTGACTAAGAAATTATTTCTGATTAGATTTCGTTTTCTGTTGATCGCTATTCAAGAAGAAACCAAGTTTCCTCATTATGATTTAACTAATTTAAAAGTACATTTAAATGCAGTCTCATATCCAAATGATGATGATCTTAACATAAAAATTAAAAATAAACGTTATGCACTCTTATCTAAGATTCCAACAAAGCTATTATATGAAAGAATTTCAAGCACTTCCAAATGCACTAAAGTTTAAGATAAAAGTTCCTTTTATTTAATAGCGGCTCAATTGATATAGAAATTTAATATGAAACAGTAAGCAAGGACCTCAGCTACTGCATTTTTACTGATGATCGAATAATAGAAAGTCCTGAAAGTCTTATAAATTAAGTAATATGAATGAAGAAATGGTTTTAATATACGAGTAAGGTTTCGAATGATTTTCATTACAAAAAGAAGTAGCGGATGTTTTTAACAATAATGAGTATAACAATTTCATTATAAAACCACCATTTGATTTTAAATGTTTATCAATAAAAAAGGAGAGAGAGAAGCAAAGTGGTTAACAAAAAAACTATCATCACCTCAGCTGGACTGCTGAATCAGTTTCATTTCAAAACGTTTGTCATTTTTTAAAGCCAATGCAAGATGTTCTAAAATATATGAAAAAGGTGAAGAAAAAAGATGATAGTTGGAAAAAATTTTACACCGAAAAATTTCTAATGTTGACGAAGAGTTAACGCATTAGGCTACATCAACTTTAAACAAATGGAAATAAAATATATTAAATATTTATACTATAGTTACTACAACTAGAGAGGAATTCAGTTTTACTTAAAACAGAAACTCCTCACAAACTTTTAAGAAAATACATCTAAAAATTAAAAGAACGTTTTTTTAATTTCAAATAAAAAAACTATGGAGATATTTCACATCTATACACAAAAGACCTGGCGAATATTTACAACAGCAACAACAGCACATGGCAAAAAAAATATTTAAACAGGGAGCGCCAGACTTATTTGTATGTACATACATACATACATAAAATCAATTTGTAGATCCATATGTACATATGTGCACATATTATCAAATTTCTTACCCATGCTCAAGTATTTATTGGATTTTAACAATCACACTTACATATCTACATCATGAAAACATACAAACCGTTCTCCAAGCTATTGACGCTTGAAGACGAAAGTCGAAGAAGACAAATGTACTTAAATAAACAAACTTATCACAGACCAATCAAACTCTATCGCGCATACACACATACACACACACAAAAATCACCACGATCGTACACAAGAATTTTGCAAAATCTGAAATTAATATTTATACAAATATAAACAAATTTCTGACCGACAGACTTTAACACTGGACAAATTTAAGCTTGATAAAATATAAAGCAATCTCATCCTCCAATATGAAAAACATACTAGGATTAGGAAAGTTCAGATATATGATAATATTTTCTAGCAAAAAATTTTCATATGAGAAACAATTTATTTCTACGTACATATAAGTACTATAGTGAGAAAATCACATACACACACACATACTAAAATTCATCTACGAAAAATTACACCTATTTCAACAACGCCCCTCCCCTCACAAATCACAGTCAGCCTAAAGTTCTTACAGATATACATACACAAAATCTCAAGGTAACATACAATCTATCAATCTCACAACCTAAATCACGATCAACCTTAAACTCATATAGACACACAAATACGTATACATATACATGAACACCTTCACCTCACCTCTCATTAATCATGATATATTTAATGAACACTTCGCCCCTCATAAATCACGATAAGCCTTAAATTTTCTACAGATATACATACACAAATTCTCAAGGTCACATACAATCGATCAATCTCAACAATCCAAATCACGATCAGCCTTAAACTTCTACTGACATACATGCACAAAAATTTCTACAAACATATAAGCTCCCAAATTCCTATAGATACATATTACAATAACACCCCCCCCCCC
This sequence comes from Nowickia ferox, assembly GCA_936439885.1. Lineage (NCBI taxonomy): Eukaryota > Metazoa > Arthropoda > Insecta > Diptera > Tachinidae > Nowickia > Nowickia ferox. Next base: position 62,195,251 of record OW387026.1, read on the forward strand.
CCCCCCGCCTACCACAAATCAAGGATAGACTTAAACTGCTACATATACATACATCCTCCTCCACCTCAAATCACAATCAGCCTTAAACTCCTACGAACATACATATACACAGATTCCCACGGATACGTATTACAACAACTCCCCACCCTCCACCAGTCGATCTACCTCCAATACATCCCATACATTGGCTTAAATTCCAACAAGCATATACGTCACCGAATTCTCATGGTTACATATTACAAAACACCCTCACCTACCCAAATCACGGTCAGCCTTAAGGTCTCACAATCTAGACACACCCCGCCCTCCACCAAGCACAGCCAGACTTCAATTCCTACAGCTAGACACACCTCGTCCTCCAAGAATCATAGCCAGACTTAAAATCCTATAGCTAGACACACCCACAAATTTTCCGTCGGCATTAGAAAAAATCATTTCCAAGATTTTCCCGTCGGCATTTGAAAAAAATAAACATGTTTTCCCGTCGGCATTTGAAAAAAATAATAATCATGTATTGCCGTCGGCGTTTGAAAAAAATAATAATCATGTTTTGCCGTCGGCATTTGAAAATAATAATCATGTATTGCCTTCGGCATTAGGAAAAATAATCATGTATTGCCGTCGGCATTAGGAAAAATAATCAAGCATTGCCGTCGGCATTAGGAAAAATCATTTCATGATTTTCCCGTAGGCATTAGGAAAAATAATAATTTCACAATTTCCCCATTGGTATTAGGAAAAATTATTTTCACAATTTCCCTATTGGTATTAGGAAAAATCATTTCATGATTTTCCCGTCGGCATATCTATATGTATATACTTATAAAATCTTAATCTTATGAAACCCCTTAATCCTCCCCCACAAAAAAATCACCCGTTCACACAATTAATGTCACCACACAAAAAATCACCCGTTCACACAAGGGTTAATGTAAACAAAAAACTCCTTATGTAAACAAAAACATCAAAGCGCCGCCGAAAACACACACACACACACATACACACGTACGTATCAAATTTCACAAATTTCCAAGAATTTTAAAATTTCAGCCACAATTTAACAATTTCAGCCCACAATTTAACAATTTCAGCCACAATTTAACAATTTTAATTGCCCCCGAATTGGCAGTTCCCTACTACTAATATGTATGTATCTATTTAAATATAAACAAGTAAGAGTGCTATATTTGGCTGTGCCGAATCTTATATACCCTTCACAAATCATAAAATGTAGAGAAAAGACATGCGTGCATCTGTACGTATGTGTATATATGTAGATACGTAGACATGCGTAATTTTATGAGAAAACTTTCGTATCTATTACCAATTAAACTGCAATATTCAGCGCAAAACTGCATTTTAAATGCATCTATAACTGACGCTTGCCTTGTTAACATGACTGTGTGTGCTCAACAGCGAACTTGTATAAATACATACTTTCAAATTTATCGGGCCTGTGCTGAAAATCATGGTGATTTCAAATCACGTGATTTCAAAAGTATACCACTAATAGCTGCCCTGATAGTGGGTTTTTATTGTATTTTAAGTTTTTGTCATTTATAATAGAATATTTTCTTCCAACTTCCAACGCTTTCAATCGTGCAATTTAAAAAAGCAATTATTTAGCTTTCATTAATTTTTTAAAATCATCGTGTTTTTACATGTCGTGATTTGCAGAACAGGCCCGTATGATTTAAGTCAAGTGAAACTGAAATATAGGCACTTTGCAGCAATATGCATAGGTATAAGGGTTAAAAAATATGTGTTTTATATGCATTTACACAATATATTTTAGTTTATAAAACTTTTTTCATTTACCCTTCCGATAAATTTTTTAAAATATGTACATTGGAGCGACTCACTTCAAAAAAAGTTTTTGTTACCCCTCAATATAATGTCATACATATCGCTCGTTTATTAAATAAAAAAACTAGTTTATTTTAAACTTTAAAGTTTTCAATTTACACACAACTGAATGGAAAATGATAATTTTATTTGTCTCTCGATAGTTAAGTATACAATATATGGTATGAAATTTTTACACACTATGAATACCAATATGAAGATTTTGCATCATTAACCCAAAAATCCTATTTTTTGATATATATAATGTTTTTTTCTTAGAAAATGAGCGATATGTACATATGTAGCTTGTTAAGTTGCAAATAACCTACTAGCCTACTATGTTCCGTTGAAATTTCTTATAATACCTAAGAAAATTTAAATTAAAAATAAACTTTTTAAACATTACTGCTGCAGATCTACCAATAAAATGCAGGAATACAAACTGGCTTTAGATATAAAAGTTATCAATTTTTAATTTTTTTTTTTTTTTGAAAACCCAACACTTTTCCTTATGTAAGTTTATTTAGCAATCGAATAATTAAGTTATTTTCGGACCCAGCAAAAAAGACATGCAAAAGAAATAGTTATTGCATGGGTTCAATTCAGGTGCAAAACGCAAGATTTTAACACAGGCGTGTCACTGGCGACCATGGGTTCACATTTAACAAAACTGCTCTTCATTGAATGAGTGCTTAGAACCCATAAAAGTTCCCTGATTCGATGACGTTTTTCACAAAACAAAAAAAAAACCTTGTCGCAGCCGGGATACGAACCTTGCTGTTAAGACTGTCAAGACACACTCTCTACCACCGAGCTATTGTACTCTTATTAATTGGTGGAGATAAAACTTGTTTTACGACAATGTGTCAAAGCGTTGATTTAATTCTATTTTTACATTTATGCCAATTTCGTGTGGATATTTATTCCAATGTTAATTACCCAGTAATATTGCATGCGTTTTTGATGAGTTCAAAAACTATAGCTTTATTACGATTTGCGATGATATTTAGAATGCATTCGAATACACTAATGCTAAAGAAAGCATGAAACACTATTAAATTTTGAACGCATTAATTTTTTTTGCTGGGGAAAACATTAATAAATTTATCATTTGCAATGATAGGTATACATACGAGTACTTAGATACAAACATTCATGTAGGTATTACATACATACTTATTTACATATATACATATGTATGTACATAAGCACCTACATAGGTACATACATATGTATGTATGTATGTAATTAAACCAAGTTTTAGAGCTTTAAAATAAGTGCAAAATGCCAATAAAACAAAATGTGAATCAAACATTCGTTCTGAAAATATGAGAACGTGAGTTCATATTCTCATCTCAACCTTTATGTTTTTTTCCTACATATTAAAAAATATTTCTTTCATATACTACAGCATACATACATATATATATGTATCTATTTACATACATACATATGTATGTACATATATACTATAAAGGAGTTTTTCTGAAGAATTTTAGAAAATAATAATAATATATACAGGGTGTTTTTTTTAGACGTATAGAATTTCGAATTGAAATAAAACACAAGAAAATCGTTTTAATGTCCATCAATTTGGCTTTATTGGAAGGATAATTTTATGCCATTAACGTTTAAATATGATTTCGGGCATGTGGCCGCCGCGGCTGGCTCGAATAAAGCCAATTCTACAGGTCCAATTTTCAACCACTTTTTCGAGCATATGGGGCCGTATGTTGGCAATAACGCCACGAATGTTGGCTTCCAAGTCCCCTAACGTTTCTGGTTTGTTGGCGTAGACGAGCGACTTCACATATCCCCAAAGAAAATAATCCAATGGTGTCAAATCACACGATCTTGGGGGCCAATTGACAGGTTAACCGAATTAATTGCTCTGATGGACGATTATGTCGACCATAAAATGGACGGAGCTTGCGGTAAACTTCGCGAACTGAACCATTATTTTCGAAATAAATTTGCACGATTTGCAAGCGTTGTTCTTTTGTCAACCTGTTCATGATGAAATGGCAAACCAAACTAAATATTAATCACTTGACAGCTGACAAAATGGCCGCCAGTTAAAAAAGTGATGCCAACTTAAAGTTCTATACCTCAATAAAAAACACCCTATACAAGTTATCCTCTGTAGTTAGCGGTGTGATTACCTCCACAATTACTAAATTTTTTTCTGCTTGATCTTTTGGCTTAGTACAGCTAACAGTACCATGCAATTCACCGCAGATAGCACAAACTGTAGGTAAATTGCAATACGTTTTTGTATAGCCATAGGCAATTATGGCACTATGCGGGACCTGAACGTTTACGTGACTCTTCAACTGTGATTTTTCGATGTAAGAGAAACTTTACGCTATAAATTGGATGGGTTTAATTTTTTTTCAATTGTATGTCATTCGGCTCCAGTTCAACTCGAAAAAGGGATATTTTCTCTGTTAATGATATTAGTAACATTTTTGACCTTAAATCCTTGGTCGATATGTGAACAGTTTACTTCTTCGGGGTCGATATATGAATATATGCCCTTTAATACTATCTGTAGGCCCTTAGCACTCTTAAGTTGGTATGTTTAAAAATTTGTTTTATTTGTTTCAAAGTCACTAAAAAAAATTAGACACATAAACACAGAAAAAATACAAATTGTATGCGCATTATTGCTAACAACATTTTTTTATAATGAATTATTTTAATGTTTTCTTATCTTTAACAACTCCTCGTATGACGTTGTCTTAATATTTTGTCTTTAACATCACACACAGCCTTGCATTTCATAAAAACATGTTTGAACAGAGTACTAGGCTTAAGTGCAAAAGCAAAATATCGCAGATTTTCTTTCAAATCCAGTAACAAAATACACACACAATCCAAGAAAAGCTACGATATTTTGCATTTGCACTTAAGTGGGATACACACTATCGAATATGAGTGACAGTTTTGCTAAAATTTTACATTGATCGATAGTGTGAACACGAATTTCGTCAGTCAACAGTCAACCACAGAATGCACAGTGGTGCAAAAAACGTCAGTCAAGAGATATTTTTGTAGCATAAACACAAGATGGACGCGGAAAATAATTTTTTTTAAAGGAATTTACATGTTTTTATGAAATGCAAGGCTGTGTGTGATGTTAAAGACAAAATATTAAGACAACGTCATACGAGGAGTTGTTAAAGATAAGAAAACATTAAAATAATTCATTATAAAAAAATGTTGTTAGCAATAATGCGCATCCAATTTGTATTTTTCCTGTGTTTATGTGTCTAATTTTTTTCTTGAATGAAGGTTTGAGTGTTGAACATGATCGATATTCTGAACAGCCAACAATATCATTCAAAACTGATGAATTTTTGACTGTCACTCATGTTCGATAATGTGGGGTACACACGCAAGACAATTTGCATCAAATATCGAATACCGCCAATATATTTTATACAGAAGATGAAAATGGGAAGAGCACCCGATTATCTGATTGAGCAAATAAGATTTGTTGGGGATGTACAACCGTATAACCTGAGGAATGTCGCCAACTTTTTAAACTACAAACAACTCTGGAAATATATTTTTAAGCGATTTTAACGAAAAGAACATTTTTGAACCTTTTTGAAAAATAAAATATTATTAAAAAAACGTTATGTTTGCATTTATTTCATGCTCGTAAATAATGCGACATGATGATAAAATTCCTACATTATGGAGAATATAAAAAATCTGTCAGATTTTCCCTACGCTTCTATTTGAGTATCAAAAATACCTACATGTAAGGATTTTCCCATACTGCTGGCAACTCTGCTCTGAATACTCCAGCTATAATCAGCCATCATGTGTGCATCCCAGCGAACCTGGTACCGTTCCTCCATTGTCCGGAATCGTTCGCTCTGTTCCACACGCAAGTCTCCTAGATTTTCAGGAAAACGATCTAGGTGACTGTGCAGGTAGTGTAATTTGATGCTCATGTTATATCCAAGATTCTGGAAGTGGGTTAACATCTTTAGTTTCTTTACTTATGATATATGTTACTTTCATCCGGGACCCAATTAATTCAGAAGATCTATTCTACAATCTAAGGTCTGTAATTACATCATTAAGCTTGTGTTAATTCCATGGTTTCGGCAAGAAATGTTTGTGTGGGATCAACTCGTCATTTTCAGATGTTAGTGGTAGTGCTAGATCTGAACTTTCTGATTGGTAACATATACTTGAGGGTGGGCATCCTGGTGAAGATGAATTGTATACATACGGATATATATTATAGAAATCTTGATATGACTTTTGCAATGAAGTTGAGAAGCAGTTCCTTTTTTTTCAGTGATGTATTGGCCGCACGCATAACAAAATAAATCCGGACTGTTTTTACATAAAAATGTTCTGGCTTTCGTGCTAATTTTTATTAATACTTGAAAATTGATTTTAATTTGTAAGCTGAATGACTCTAATCTTTACGTAAAGAAAAAACTATATTTCCGTAATCGCAAACACTTTTGATAACCCTTTGTTCAGCTACAGTTTGTGTATGTTGCAAATTTTTTGTTATTCGCAAGAATCCTAAAAGACATTAAGGAATTTTATGCCAAAAAAAATCGTTACAGGTAGCCAACGCTAAAGAAGAGCAATAATAATACTTATTTCAGAGGGAAAAGTTTTTACCAAAAATAAAAACAAGTGTATTGAATGTTACCGATATAATTTCTTTTAACTGGTAGGAATGTCGTTGGTGCCACAGTTTGTATTGTAACAATTTTTATTATCTAAGAAATAGGTAAGTATATTTATTTTATTTGAATTTTTTTTGTTGAAGTCTAATAATGAGTTCTATAAGCGGGAACGCAATGCATATAGACGTTGCTTAACCAAAAAATCAAGCCCAATTTGCATGTATTGTTATGAATTATTATATTAAACCTATTTAATTAAAATTCTGTGGCAAAAAGGAAAAAGTGCTTAAGTCGAGATAAGCTGAATTTGTAATCTCCATAATTGAAAGTACCTCTCGACAAAATCTTAATTATTTTGGGTGATTTTTCAGTAAGATATAGCGCAATTACTTGCAGCTTATCTTTTTTCAAATAATCTCATAGGGAATAATAGCTTAATTAAGCTTATACTTTGTTTCAGCGGGCACGCACATATATGAGTTTGCTACCGCAATCGTAAAAATGAAACAACCTTTTTTTTAGCTAATTTTAATTATTATTGTGTATACTTTATGTGCTTTGGCCAAAGTCAGTTGTTTTATTTTTAAATTTTCAATAAGCTAATTAGGCCTAACTTCTTCAATGTAAATAAAACAATTTTTAATTACATTTTTTCCCGACGTTTCGTCAATGTTTTGTTGACTTTTTCAAGGGTTATATGTATATCTATTTTTGACTAAAAACATTACATTATATTAAATACTTTTAAACAATAACATTTTTCCAACTCACAATTATATTTTGTTTTTCTTCTACATTAAATTATATGTACATTTAACACAAAAAACAATTTTGGTTACATATATGTACATACAAACAAATATTTACTTCACAACTTAAAGCTATTATCACAGACTTTATTTTATTGCCACTCTATAGCTTGCACTGATGTTGTCAGTATCCTCTTTTAGGTTCATCGTCTTTTCTCTCTTTTGTTGTATTCGCATGCTTTCAATGGTGTATCTCTTCTTTTCAACTTTTTCTTTGTCCAAAATATTTACATTATCAAAGTCAGCTGTGTGACCCATCTCTAATAAATGTTGTGCTAAAGCTGTTGTTTTTTCCGATTTTCAATGTAATTTTTATGTTCTTTTATTCTTGTTTCTAAAGTGCGCTTTGTTGTACCAATGTAGGAAAGATCGCATGTGATGTTGTTGTTTTCTTTGCACTTTATTTCATATGCGCTGATTTACACTGGAATAATTGTGCTGGCATAACATGCCAGTTTGTTGGTGAGAGAGGCAAAGAGAGTGGTTTTGTGGTTGGCATAACTTTTCAACCAGCTAAAACCCCGCATTAGCAGCATAAAACCAATACACACACAATTTAAAAAACAGCAAATGTTAAATGAATACGAAAAACACTAACATACACAAAGCTGTGTATACATATACATTTTGGGCCATATGAATTAGTCTCGTGTAATTTGGAAAAGAACAAAAATTATGCGTCTTAAAAATTGTTCTCGTGTAAATTACCTCTATACTACATTGTTTTGTTGTTCTTTTTCAATAGGTGTTTTTATCTTTGAGAATATTGTGTTTAGTGTGATATTTGGTTTGTAGGCGAAGTTTATGTTATTGTTTTCAATTGTGTTTCTGATGTTTTTGTTATCTGTTAGTCCAGGGATGTAACGTACACTGCAAAAATGTTTATCGTCGGAGTTATTTGGGCTCCTGTTTTCACCGCTGTATTTAATTTTATTGAACGTTTCATTTATTAGCGTGTTAATTAATTTGTTGGGGAAGCTGTTCTCTATTAGTGTTTTGGTGATGTGTTGTATATTGAAATTGGTCATCGCTAAAGGCCCAACTATAATATGAATAAGCAAACTTAAGCAACTGTGCGATTACATTCAATACGTATGTGTGCAACTATAATGTACTTAATGAAACTTTTCGTCAAGTTTCGTCAAATGTCATTTGCTTAAGTAAAGTGCCAAACTGAACGCACGTTCCGTACGGAAACAACGGTTTGTTCATTTTTTAAACTCAAATAAACAGCAGCAGAAAATATTCATTGCTTTTAAAAATTTTTTTTTATTGATTTTTAATTTGAAACTTAGAAAATAAAGCAACTTTAATTTGCACTTATTTTTTTACAACATACATATACACACATACACATGTGTTTGCTTATGTATATCCACTGTTGTACTTTTTAGTAGGCAAAGCAAATAAAACATGTAATAAATTGATAGATATAATTATTTGTGAATTTTTAATAGATAAGCACATTATAACAAATTAATTAGATTGAATTGCATTCATTTAGGAGTTATGAGAAGAAACAAAATTACTGCAAAATTATGAACAATACCTAGATGTGCAGCTATGGCTAAGGAGTGCTTAATTTCATGTAAGTACATTATGACCACCTAAAAGTCACCTCTGAAATGTTTAAGCATTTGACAGGCTTATCGTTTAATTCTGACATTAACTTAAGCCAGCTTATTCATATTATAGTTGGGCCTTAATGCTGAGTACTCTATTAATGAAGCTTTCTGCAGTATTTTGATTATTTGGCTCATTGGTTGTGTGGAGTTATAGTTCATAATTCTACCAGATGCCGTGTTTTTTCTATACCAGTCAAATATTAATTTATTTTTGTTCCTATATATTTTAGTATCTAAATATGTTATTGAATTCTGGTTTTCAATCAGAATATTTACAACTAACTTTGGTGTTATTTGTTCATTAATAATTATCATATGTAATTTGGCTTACAAAGCAATACCAACTTTAGCCTGATCAAATCATAAATATAGAAAGAACCTTTTGTTTATTCCTAGCTAAAAAAATATGTATGGAGCATATATTTTATCCCTTTATCCCATATATGGGATAGTGCACATATGAAGAGCTTCATTTAAAAATTTAAAATTTAAATGTATTAAAGTTAAATGTCTTTGAAAACAGACAACGCACAGTAAACCATTTCGCGAGATGGCGGTCAAAAATATATAACTTTTGTCTGGATTGGAATTTTGTATTGCGGTTTTTTTGTTCACTAGGTGAGACTATAGGCTTTAAGTTTAAGATATAAAACTCTAAAATCGACCGGTTAGAAAAGGAGTTATGATAGATTTAAAATGCATTTTAAGTTTTAGCTGATTTTTGGTACAAAAGCGAGGTATTAAAACTTGTTTAAAAGATTTGTTTTGCACAAAGTCTTATATTTTGTGTCACATTTACAACTTAAACTTATTAAAAAGTTAAATTCTGAAACAATTTTAAATTTTTTAGTTGAACTATAGTGAATTTTAATCAGAAATAATTTCTTAGTCAGGCTTAAGTTCAGTAATTTCAATTCTTGTTGAATGAAATATTTTTATTAATTAATCTGAGTTTCTAAAGAAGAGAAGAAAAATTAAATTAGACTTTATTAGGTGGGGGAAATAAAATAGCTGATGTTAATAACAATCTCTACCCCAATAGATAGACTTGGGTGCTGATGAAGTGCATGGCTGCTCAGAAAAATATCGGTATTTCCCCCAAATAATAAAGTCTAATTTAATTTTTCTTCTCTTCTTTAGAAACTCACATCAATTAATAAAAATATTTCATTCAACAAGAATTGAAATTACTGAACTTAAGCCTGACTAAGAACTTATTTCTGATTAAAACTTAAATTCTTTCAGAAAGTGCCAAACTTTGGCCCCCGTGAAATTTTTAGAACGAAGGGCCAAAGGTTGGTTTTTGAAGAAGTTTGAGTTAAAAATTAGCTTATCAAGAAGCGAACATCCAAAATGCAAACTTTGTTATAAATGTTCCTTAGATAAAGACGTTTTAATGAAATAGATGTAGGGTTCTATTTAAATCCCAAAAAAAATAAATATTATAAATATTGTACGCAAAATTTTAATAAATTTGTAAACTTAAAAATTAAAATTACTATTATTTAAACAATTTTAGTAAATATTTCTTCTAAATAGCTTTGACTTTCACCTTCTAGAAGTAGTTTAGCATCTAGGTCTAATTCAATAGAGCTAGTTTTCCATTTTTGTCGAATATTGGACATATATGGATCTGATGTGCATAATAAAATAGTATTCAAGTCTTCATTAGTACAGCATCTGGAAATTTTTCGTGTGTTGTGCTCGTGAAAGAACCTGTAGTCTTTGTTTCTTTTTTCTTGCGCTTCTTCAGACAGATCTCCTATTGGTAGCATATTGTGTTGAATTATTTGTTTGTCATGCCACAAAATTTTGTGAACTGTGGATGGCATATATCTCCAAGAGTATTTTTCGTTGTAAAGTATAGCTGTTTTTTGGCATTTATCTTTCTGCTGCTTGCTAGAACTTGTAAAATAATGTTGAATCGTCTTATTTGTTCCAAGTCTACACCTGTAATAGATGCTGCAGCTTCTGGATCTGAAAAAAATCTCCTTGCTGTATTTCCATCATTTGTGTTTCCTTCTCCTTGCTTTGGCTGATCGATCATTAGGCCTAATTCTAAATATTTTTCTTGAATTTGTTTCTTTCTTTGCTTTCTTTTTTCTTCATTTTCTTTATTTTTTCTCACTGTTTCGCCTAAAGGACCAAAATTCCTAATTAATAACCTAATTTAGGAATGTGCTCCATAAAACGAATTCTAGCATGAAGAGGGGACAATCCAAATTCGTATGTTGCCTTAAAACTATCTTTGATGATTATTGGAGAAATTTCGTCATTGATATTCTGAAGTTTACGTCTTCGAGTTCATTCACTACATTCATCAATATGCTTTGCTGGTCGACCCTGTTCTCTATATTCATTGGCACTTGAAGGTGAAATTTCGAAAACAAGTTCCTTTGACAACCATTCATGGTGACGTTCGTACATCCTTTGCTTACTGTAAGATCATTCAACGTACCGTTTTTTCAATTTTTTTCCAAAATTTATAATTTTTTGCTTATGTAGTTCAATTTCTTTTATATATTGCATATGTTAAAAAATTGATTGTTTAGTATATGCAATTCCACATCATGTACATCATTTTGCTGGAAGAAAATATCAGCGAGATCTCTATAAGTGTATTTAGCCATTGTTCAAATTTTAATGAATAACACTTATGAAGACTTTACTTTAAATACTCTTACTCGCAAATAAAAAATATATACAGGTAGACAGGCAACATCACAACCAAAAAACGAGCACAAGCACTTGCGCACACACGAAGGGTTAGAAAGCCTCAGCACAAACAATAGACGTGCCCCCATGATACAATAATACAGGTACCCGCGAATCTACAACAAATGTACAACAATAAAACAACAGTGATTTTTTTTGCTGTTTTGTGATGACAACTTAGAGCTGGCAAACTATCGATAGTCACGCCATTCGATATTTTCGATAGTTTGTTGGAAAACTATCGATAGTATCGAGTTATTTTATTATTTTTATAATTTTGTTCACACGGTCACAGAATACACAGAAGTGAAGAAAGTGACAGGTAAAAAAAGCTTCTAGGTTTTTTAAGATTTCGTGGAAAAAGAGAAAAATATAGTGTATTTGATATTTTAGTGTATTACTACTTACCAATTAACACAGCTACTAAAAAGCGATGTAGTTCTATTGCACTAGAAAGAAGAATCAAAACAAAATCGCCGACAAAATTCGAGGGAAAACGAGACAAACAGAAAAATACCCTTATCTTCCGTCTTGTGACACTTCTGTATATTTTGTGACACGGTAACCACTTTGTTCGGTCTCTGAATCTCGATAGCAAATAATGCCGTTCACACGACGCATTCGTGTTTTGTTTTGATAATTCTTTTTGCTTTATACAGATGGATAAAAAATGAGGTTAAAATTATAAATATTTAATTTTATGTTTAATTTTATTCTAATTTTTAAATTTTAAGCACGCATCTATTTTTTGTTTTGTTTTAAGTTTACAACTGCATATTTATGTATGTAATATTTTTGTTTTGATAGCCAATTCAGACAAATTAGCGGCAATTTGTTATCAAAAGATTCAGCAAGATTCAGAATGAAACAAAATTGTTTATAGTTCAATCAATATTCACGCGAATAGTGAATGAGAGAGCAAACCTGGATATGTGCTATCCATATGAACATGCTATAGGAATGTTAAATTCCATTTTTTTAATACATATCGTCGGTTGGTTACTGGTTTGCCGCATCAATAATATATTCTCAATATCTGTGCAGCAAACCAGTAAGCACCCGGCGATATGGCTCATTTATTTAAACAATTCACAACTCAAAATACTAGTTTTGAAAAAATGAGTTTAGTTTTCAATTTCCATACAACTCAGTGGAGTTACTAATTGAGCGATATGTACTTACATGGATTTTCAATAAAAGAAAACTAATATGTTAAATTTTATCGAGTTTATTGCCGATTTGGTAATAATTTTTTTCAAAGATAGTATCGCTATCGAGAATAAACTATCGATAGTCTAATAGAAACCAAACTATCGATACTATCGATAGTTTGCCAGCTCTATGACAACTGTCAAAAAACCAAGAAAAAATAAGAGACGTATACTTGCGTTTTCTCTTGGCTTTGCAAAGCTTGTTGGTATTAGTACAGCTTTAATAGGCACTGTGCGCGTGTGTTGGTAAAACATAAACAACATTTGGCAGATCACATCACGAAACAAGCAAAACAGCTGGCGCTCTGATGTTACCTGTATTATTGTATCATGCGTGCACCCATGAAGCTAGTCACAAAAATATTTTGCATACATTTCCATTTTAATTTTAATTTAATAATCATAAAAAAAACTAAAAAAAAATGTCCCTAATTGTGCTTGTTACATGCCTTTATAAACATGATAAATCAATTAAAAAGCAAAGTATATTTGTGACCTTAATTATATAAATTTACTTTATTTTAAGTAGGCAAGATATTTTTGTGATCAGCTGTACATGGTTTAGAAATACGCATATCCATCTAAAAACTGTCTTTCATAATAGCGGTTTGATAAAAAAAACTAAAATACAGGGAAATCGCGGTATAACGAACGATATAATGTCAGGCCCATTCGTTATACCGAAAAATTGGTTATATAGCAAAGTTCTTTTTTAAGTGTTAAATTAATTATTATTATTGTGGACATGATACAATACAATAAAAAGAATGACGCCAATTTATTTTCAAATAAGCGACCAAATACGAACTAATGGTATCACATTTTTTTGCATTTACATTGCTGCTGTAGTTTTTGTTCAATATTTTTTTTGCGTTCGATATACAGAGCATACATTTATCAAAACAGTCGCTTTATAAAGAAGAACTAAATGTTAGAAATATGTTTCTAGCAAGTTTCTGTTGTTTATTTTGCGATTTTTTCTTCATCATTCGTTATATCCAGTATAAAATTAGGATATTATTCGCTATATATGGTTGTTAATGTATAAAATCTGGACGTTCGTTGTATCGGATTTTCGTTAAAGCGAGATTAGTTTTTCCGAGATTTGCCTGTACTTCAAAAAATAGCATTACAGAAAAAACATTTTTATAACTATTTTGTGTCAGTAAAATTGTTATGCTCTGTTAAGTGGAAGAGTTTAGGAATATTTGGACCTTTTTAAAAAAAAACATAAAAAATTAATTTCTAAAAATTATAAACACTTTATTTTTCTCGTACTGAAAGCTAACAAGTAAGGTAATTATACAAAATTTGTTTCGATTGAATATCTTATAAAACCAAAAAGTTATAGATGCTTGAAACTCAAAAGCTTACTAAGAAATTTCTCATTTTAGCAAAATACTGTAAATGTCCGTTGTGAGTCACCCTGTTCACTGTGATATAGTTGAAATAAAGTTTTAAGATTTTGGTTCCTGAGGTTTACTAGTGTCTACTTTCGAATGAACTTGAACATTTTTCAATCAGTGACCATAAAAAAATTACTTTTGGCCGCCATCTCGTAAAATGGTCCACAGTGCAACGTCTGAGTTAAATAAATCGACTGATCAAAAATACAGTTTAACAATGGATGAGTGAACTAGTACTAGAGGTAGGCGATATATAAATATCGTTTTTCACATTTCAAATGGCAAATGTTATAGTTTTGAATTTTTAGTAATTCCAAACAAAAAAAACTCAAGACCTTGTGAGGCAAAATTTAATTGAGTTCGACATTGGGTTCGGATATTGTGGCTTGTACTGCCAATAGAACAGCAGTGAATATTAAATTTGGATTAGAAAACTGAACAAAACTGTTTTTATGTTTTACTCACAAAATCAATCTTGAAGTGATCGATGTGGTTTATGAAAAAAGTATTCACAAGCCAGAGAAAAAGCTGGAATTTCTATGTTAGAAGCACAAAAATTCAAACAGGTTGGATTTCGAATCGAATTACACAATAAACCCCATCCCCAGTCGGTCGGTTTAAGTAAATTTTAAACCGGTTTTTAACAAACTCTAGCACTATTGAACCTATACTGTCTAGACCGTGTGAATTTTTGACTGTTGCATAGTGTCTTTAGTCTTAGTCATAGTCTTTTTCATCAATGGTTTTCAAGAAATGTTAAATCTAACACTTTAACCACCCTGTCGGAATTTTATTAGATAGCTAAAAATAAAGGTGACTTTTTGCTAACTCATTTACAACTAGCTTCTGAACTAACTTATTAATGATAGAGATGTGAGTCAGATGTTTTGTGCACAACTCTCTTCTCTGCATAGATTAGTCAATGTTTATCGAGAAGATGTCAGCATTCAATTCATGTTTATGTTAACTCTGTGCCGTTCATATTTTGTATGGCGTAATAGGTAAGTGTTAAGTATGATCACGGTTCGATACACATTATCGTCTCTAAAAAATATAATTTAAAGTTGTTTCAAATTTAGGTTGATTAAAAATTTTAATAATTTATTAGTTAGTTAAATCATGGTTAGCTCAAAATGCTATTTTTTTTTGATGCGCCACAAACTAACTCATTATGGGCTAACCATTAGTTAGTCAGTTCCATGATACAATTATACAAGGTACTTGCACAAGCCCAGCCTGTTAATGTATACAATGCAGAAAGTTGTCAAACTTTGTTTAAAAGCTGCAAAAATGTTAGTGTATGTGTGTGAATAAAATGATTACAGTGTTGCCAATGAATTTGCATATGGCTGTGCCTCCATTTACACATTGAAGAAAATTACACTACACATCTTTTGTAGGTTAAAATTGAAACAAAAATAAATAAAAATAGAACCCAAAGTAGAATTACACACAGATTATATATGAATCTCATTAACATGGCCCACACATGAGAGTAGAAATTACACACTGTGTATTACACACATATTGGCAACACTGAATGACTATAATCATGCATGAATGTCGCCTCTGCAATTGTACTTTAGTTACCCTGTGATTGTTATTTTTAAAAACAAAAGACATCTGCTTCTGACAATTATAGGTATGTTTCTACCAACAAAATACGTGTGTTTCTTGGTGTTGCAATTTTGTTGTAGTCGTGCAATTACCTTGTATAATTGTATCATGGTCAGTTCGCAGCTAACTAATAGTGAACTTGAATGTTATCAGCCAAAAACTATCTTGAAATGAGCTAACTTGTGGTTATTTGAAACTTATGCAGCGTGACTGAGTACTGACTAGGGTTTAGGAGACGGGAATTCCTGGGCGGGAAATCCTGGGAAATATCTACCTAATATTCCCGGGAAATTTTTGAGATTTTCCCGGGAAAACGGGAAATAAAAAGTACACGTTATTTTACAAATATATAGACTTTTGTGGCACACGAATGGCGTGACAGTGAAATTTATTTTTATTCATATAAGAAATTTGTTTTATAATTCCGTTTTACTTTAATATCAAATTCTTCAAGCCTATAGTACACGGCATGTAAAATGCCAGCTGCGTATGTATACGTCACGGTAATTTTCAGCATGTTTGTTACATTTTGTAAAATTGCTAGTATTGGCTACATGCCATAACATTTTGATAGTATTTTTGATCCAAAATACAAATGTGGCATATGTAGCACATCTGTAAGCGTGTGAATATCTACATGTACATGTGTTATTAGTACACGGCATGTAGAAAATGTAGCTTCGTGATAACGTCAAAATTACGTCAGAGCCACATGCGCGTGTGGTTTTCTACATGCCGTGTAGGCTTAGTATTTTTTTATATTACAGAATTTGGTTTGAATGATTGTCTGACTAAATTTACACGATGAAGTTGTTTGAAATTTTTTTATGCAATTTTTCATTCTAAAAATTTTATTAAAAAAAAACACAAATTTTAAAATTTTGTTTTTGTTTCAAATTTAACTGTAAGAGTGAAAGAATTCTTTCGAAACCCAGCAGTAAAATGTCCATAATTTTTTTTAATACAAGATAAAAATTTGAGCTGTTCAAATTTATAAGGAAATTTCATAAAAATTCCATAAAATTGAAGACATACCATTTCTCCTAACTCGTCTACTAGAAAAATTATTGCTTGACTCGAAAACTACATGCAAGATGCATTTCGTAAAGGCCGTTTGAGAATATAATACAAGTATTAACACTTTTGTGGAAAACGAAGCTCTGACATGATGAGTTGTTATTGTTTTTTGACATTTCGGAAAGTATATCAGAGAAGCGTTTTAGTCAAAAGTATTAATAGTTGTATTATAGTCTGAAACATAAGAAAGTGAAAGACTTTGTAAAAGTATCAATGATTGCAATAATCAAAACGTTTTCTAAAGTAAATAATTTAATGTTAAACAAACTTGAAGTGATTTTTCGCCGAATTAGTGAACAAATTTTGGAAATTGTAGTGAAAATTTTAAGCTCATAGAAGCTGTAACAACTCTGAGTTGACAATACTTAAATTTATTGTATTACACATATATTTTTATTTATTTATATTTTTGTTTGGAGAAATAAAATGAAAAATTAAAGACATTTAGACAGACTGTGGGTCAGGTTATGTAAAATTTAGCGCAACTGAGTATAGTACTGTAATACTGTTTTCACACCGAAAGTTAAAACCTGGTTTTAACGTTAAAACCTTAAACAGCTGATTTTGCGTTCCCACTGCAACTTTGATAAATTCGGGTTTTAAACAACAGGCTGTCTTATAAATTTGTTTAAAATAAAATAAATGTACTGTAGAAATGCGTGTATTTTTTGATGTAGTTTTTCAGCTGTTAAGGCCGTGATACACTAGCCTACACGATCGTGTGATTTTTGAGAAAATACAGCCCTGGTATGATGGAGTCTATGAAAATTTTCAAAAGACAAAAACAATTCATCAGATCAGGGTTGTATTTTTTCGTAGATCGCGCGATTGTGTAGGATAGTGAATCATGGCCTTTAATAATACTTCTCTGATACCCTGTACAGTGGTTATTTTTGTTTGCATGAAAAACACAGAAACTTTACAATGCACCCTAAAATAGAAACTATTTTATATTTTGTAATTGAACATTTCAAAATTATGTAACTACTTATACAATGTGAAGAAGTGCTTGGAAATCTTATTATTATATAAAAAAATGCACTAATATGTTATAAGATTAATCTTTTTTTTCCGATGGATGTCAGTCATATCGTCTATTTTCACTATTTCTGTTTTCCGTTCAAAGGATATTTTCCTTCACATTTTGTGATAATTATTGCCGCTGCATCTATTTTTAAGTTGAAAGTTTATTAATTGGTATCTATTCTTTTTCACTGGCATAAACATTATCAGCTGCATCCTGTCATTTTAACTTAGCTGCACTGAATTTACCAAGCGAAAACAAGGTTGCATTTCCTAAAACCAACTTGAAACCAGTTCAAAAATGGTTTTAGGTCGGTTGTAACAAAAACAATTTGTATGGTAAAACCAGGTTTTAACAGTTGGTGTTAACGTTAAAACCAGCTTTTATTAAAACCATGTCAATGTGAAAACACTACAATTTGCTTGTAAAAGTAAATATAGTTAGTTAAGAAAATTAGCTTTTCTCGGGAACGCGTTTTTTCATTCACTTTTCCCGGGAAGTGCAAAAGTCAGGGAAATCCCAAACCCTAGTACTGACTCATTCTGAGGACATTACGTTAAAAAGCTGAATAGCGTTTAACATGTAAAATGAGTTAGCTTTTGAGTCAGTTGTCACTCGTCCCTGATTAACCATTAGTTAGTTACCTTTAAGTTAGCTCAAATCTCGACAGGGCATTATTTTATTTTCTTTGACCATCGCACGGTCTGAACCTTATTTTGTTTTGCTACTTCTTATTCTTTCTTAGTTTTGTTAGAAATCGATACCGTATTTTGTTTTTCTTTTTTTATAATATTTTTTTAAACAGCGTAACCACTATAAATATATAAACTATTGAAAACCCTTTTGATTCAGACACATGTAATAAACATGTTAAACAGTTTCATACAGTGTTTAAAAAGCTTAAGTCGAAGTAGCAAAAGTTCTAAAATTTTTATTTTCGCTGCTTTGGATTTTTCCAACTGTTTAAAATCGACAAATCGTCGGTGGTTTTTGGTTTGCGGCACAGTACCTATGTATATTCAAAATACATTATATCTGCAGCAAACCAATAACCAGCTAAATGTTTTTGCTTCTGCTTGTAAAATTCAACAACAGTCGCAGTCGAAGCAGAAAACGATTTATGAGCATTGCGCAGTACTTTCAACAGTCGACGATCTCAAAAGTTTTATATTGATTTGCTGTTGCTTTTGGTTAGTTTCGGTAGTAAAAGCATAAGCAGTCTGTATGCTTTTGTAAGTACCAAACAGTGCAGTGATGGAAAAGTTGGTACGATCGTACTTTTTTTGATACTATTTGACATGAAAAAGTACTGTAGTACTCCCCCAACACATTTGATACTCTCACAGTCAACTTAGAAATGCATTCAGAAGACGAGCGAATTCATATATTTTTTGACAAGAATGAAATTTCTTTTTCGATAAATGACACGAAACTTTATTAGTTAAGATATTTTACAAAAGTGTAATCGTTCACAACTAAATATAAACGAAAACCATTTGTCACTCAATGATATTTTCGGTGGCACAGAAGTTGATCTATATACATATAAACGCAAGTCATATTGAAACAAATTCCGTAAAGTTCTAAAGGCAAAAGTGTACTTTGACAATGAAATGTTAGTTTGGGTTAGAAAGTTTTCCCCTGAAAATGTTTTATCTGGTAATACCAATAGCCTTATGCATTTTTTAATTAAAATGTTTCCCAGCGAAAAGTAAAATTTGCAAAATATTAACAACCAATATAGAGCATTGGCTCATATATGCAGTTTCTGGTCTACAGCGCACAGTGGGGTCTTTTGCAAAATTAATGGTAATAAAACTGGAACTTCTATTTGTATTCTATAATTTTTAAAAGAGTTACAAGCCTCAAATTTTTTTGGAGTCCAAGGTGGTCAACTTGGCCCACTGTTACTCCTCTCCATCTTAAGTCAGAAGACACGTGTTATAAAGTCGAAGTCCTCAAAAAAAGATGTTCGAAGTTTCAGATAAATCCAATCAGTAGGTTAGCCACTGTGCAGTGGCTAAAACTAAAAACGCATTAGATGAATACATGTTTCCTGATAAATTGGGAGTAGCTTACGGAATTTTGTTCATATCTCACTCCTCTGCAAAGGATTTTCTCTTACCAAAATCTCATGAAAACAAACCAAAGGAACAAACTTTAAGGTCCAAGAGTATCAAGTCTTATCCAGGCCATACATACATATGTACATATGCTTTGTGTTCCTTTTTTTATTTCTTTGTAAATGAATTTTAATTATTTGTTAATAAAATTTAAATAAAAAATAAGTATAAGTTTTGGTACTCTCGGGATCCAAAAAGTACTCAAAAAAACTTTTTTTGGTACCGAAATGTAAATCCCATATCCTATCACTGAAACAGTCACAGTCGAAGAAGTAAAAGCTCTTGCTTTTAGAAGCTTTCTGCAGGTTCAGTCAACTATTTTGTGGTATTTGTCATGTTTTTGTTCTTGTTTTTGCACATCAGACAAGAGACAACAACAAAAATACATTACTGCGATTGCTGAAAACTTCTAAAAGCAAGAGTTTTTGCTTCTTCGACTGTGACTGTTTGCGACTTCCAAAAGCATATAGACTACTTTTGCTTTTACTTGCGATACTAACCAAAAGCAAATCAAATTCAAACTCTTCAAATCGTCGACTGCGCAATTGGTCATAAATCGTTTTGTGATTTTGCTTTGACTGAAACTCTTGTATTTTTCAAAACCGAAAGCAGAAGCAAAATCAAATGAAATGAAAATCATTACAGTTTTTTAAACAATGGTTACATACATAACTAACAGACAATGTCATAAAATCTAATATTATTGGAAACTGTTTAACCTTTACTGAGTTAAGGCCGTGATACACTATCATACAAAGTCGTGCGATCTACGAAAAAATACAACCCTGGTATGATGGAGTTTATGAAAATTTTCAAAAGACAATAACAATTCATCACACCAGGGTTGTAATTTTTCGTAGATCGCACGACTTTGTATGATAGTGTATCACAGCCTTTACCGATATACGTTGTACGTCTTACTTATTATCTACTGTAATAGCACGGAGAATTAACTCACTGTTTATACGGCATTGTAAATATATAAAAACTTGGTAGCACTTCAATAGAAATGTTATTTATGTTTACAAAAAATTTTTTAAATGTATGAAATAAATAATAATTTGTTTTTACTGTCATTATATTCTTCTATCAATGTTTTTTATGCAGTATTTATCAATTTATTGTTTTTTATTATTTGCGGTCTCCACCTGACATAAAATGACTAACTTTAACATTAACTTCAAGTTTATGTTATGTGTAGACTGCTCAAGTTAATGCTTTTTTGAAGTTAAAACATTATTGTTAGTGCATTTGTTTTAACAACTCAGTTATAACTTCAAGTTACAGCAAAATTTCATGTCAGGTGGAGACGTAGAGTTAGGAAACATTAGTAAGTGTGGCAACCTCAGGCATTTTATTTGAAAATAGTGCGTTAATCGTGAGTAGTTTTCTGAATTAGTAAGTCGCAATAAAAACTACAATATGGCAACAATTTACAGTTTTATTTCCAAATAAGCCTGCGTATAAACGTTGTATATATCGCTTAAAAGCTCAGTTAGCCGACTGTAATGTAATGTAACTGCAACAGTAGAAAACAGCTGATCGATATTGTTATGTGAAAAGTAATGCAAATGGTTATAGAGATGTAATGTAACGTAACCTACTTTTCATATAAAAATATCGATCAGCTGTTTCCTACATTGCGTTACAGTCGGCTAACTGAGCCTTTAAGGTGTCTTTACATGGTAACACAAAATCTTATCATGTAAGAGCAAAATGTATCGAGTAGGAGAGAATACGGATAGAAAATTTTACAAGCGCTCGGTAAATGTTTATTTTCTAAACCATTTTAAAAACTTAATTATTCTCATTACACCAGAGGTGTATTTCAAAGTAAACATTGGCATTGGTATATATTGAAGGTGTTGACACTTTTACAAAATCAACCAAAATCAACTCTGGAAATTTTCATGTTGCTTTTGTAAATATTTTACGACTGCAACCATCAGAAACTTAACTGGTACAGCACAACCAAAGTAAATTCATATAAAGTATATGCAAGTACTCAGGTGATTCATTTTTTTCTCGTGTAGTGTGAATGCCTGAATGTCAAAAGTTGTTTACAATTTTTGTACGCCATTTCGTTTTGTTTTGCTTTGTTATACACAATTGTGTATACTGAAAACGTATGTGAAAAAGTTTAAATAAATTTTTACTTAAAAAATGTGTTACAAAACATTTAAAAATAATTATATTTAATTATTAAAGTACATATGTATGTATCTTTTATTATACTTATTTCACATATTAGCTGTTTATCAATTAATAAATTTACTTTGGTTTTGTCTATCAATGCATTTCCTTTTTGTTGTATGCAGATCTGGGACTATTGGATTAAATAACCAAATGCATTGACCATTTTTCTACACTAAACCAAATCAATGCAAATGCAAACTTATTACATTAGCACTTACTTTGATAATATTAGTGCAATTTTTTTTTGCATTAAACTAAAATCCCTTCAAAGTAATGCATGAATATTGCATTGTTACTTTTAGTTCACTATTTTTTTCACTACTACACACATTTGTTTGATGCAAATTTTCGTGCGTTAGTGCAAATGCAAAATCTCGTAGCTTTTCTTTAAAATCCAACAACAAAATACATACACAATCCAAAGAAAAGCTACGAATATTGCCTTTGCACTAACGCACGAAAATTTGCATCAAACATCGCATACCGCCATTATGAAGAGTATTATTTCATTATAGTGCAAAATACAACGTAAATGTGTACATACATAAAAACATACGTACATAAATAAATATGTAAATTTTTTGCTATGTACATATCGTCACTTAAGACGAAAAATCATATCACTACGTTTTTTGTAATTTTTTTCGAGAGAAAGACAAAACTTGATGAAATTGTTCTAAAATAAAATCACCATTTTTTAAGATATAACTTTACAATAAACGAAAACCAGATCTTGATCTTTTGGCAATTGCACGGTTTTTCAAATAAGCTCGAAGTATGAACAAAGTTTGCAACGTACTTGAAGTATGAAATTTTTTGATTTTTTTTTTAAATTGGTTTTGAAATCTAACTTGTATATACATATATTGACATTTTTTCTTTTCGTTAATTAGTATGTACGTGCTTATAAAGATGCCCTCAATGAACTTTACTGTATTTTTTATTTTATTATTTGTGCTATCTGATAAAATAGGTTAACGTTTTATTCAATATTACTGTGTACAATATTTGATAATGCAATAATATTGATTTACTTCATGATGACTAAGTACATCAATACAAAATCAGTGCATTATTCGCCATGCAATTAGCTGCTAATGCAATATTAATCCATTACTTTTAAGAGATTTTATTGAAGTGAAAAAAATAGTGCACTACAAGCATCAAATTTAAATTTGCACTAAAATTTTTGTTTTTCAATCAGTGCTTAATCAAAAGTAATGCAAGTTGCCCAGGTCTGATTGTATTCATCTGTTTTTGACATTCATCCATTATTCTTACACAAACAAATCGCTTGTTGTTTTTGTACTTTCTTAGTTGTTGTAGACCTGCATATACTTTATATAAATATGCTTTGAGCACAACCAAACAAACAATAAATAAAGTTAAAAAAATTCTATTTTGTAGTAAAATTGCATTGAAATTATAAAATGTTTTCTCCAATATTTAGTTTTATTAGTACACATCAGTTTAATATCTTTGCTTGCATTTTACTTATAGTATCAGTGTAAACATGAAAAATACCTGCAACATACTCTTGTTTTTTTTTATACGAAGAGAATTTCATAATATTATGAATCTACAAAGTCGTCATACATTGTATTACCATGTAAAGACAGCTTTAGGTATTCATTAATTTATTTTTTATTTCTAAATTTGAACATTAACCTTCCTGATTTGAAATTTTTCTTTTCTGTGTATATTTAGCCAACAAAAATAAAACAAAAAATTTCACCCTCTAGAATTGCTGTTTAGAAACTAAAGAAATACTTAAATAAACAAATTCTTTTGAAACAACTGCAATATTTTGCAATTTGAAAGAAAGCTAAAGTAAAGTTAAATAAACTTTTTTGCTTTAATTTCCCTTAAATAAATGACCACAATTCCTTTTACTCTTTAAATTAATTCCTTTAGTTTAAATAAATTTTTGTTGATTTTTCTTGCGATTCCATAAACAAAGATACAATTATTATGCTTTTATTCGTTCTCAAGTTTTATTTGCTTTGATTTTCCTCCCTTTGGATTTTCTGCTCCGAGTATCGGCGCGCAGGAAGTTGGTGTTTGCAGTCATTCTTGTGTTTTTTGTTTTTTCTTTTCTGAGCAACCTGTTGGTTTCTTCTTCTCTGTTAATAGTTTTTCTATAGTCTATACTTTTTCTTTTATCACTCGCTTTATATTTACATTTATTTTCCAATTGAGTGCATTTTTCATTTGTTCAATTATTTGCTATTAGATATTAGACAAACAACAAATCAAAATTTCAAATTGATTATCGATTTAAAAACGAACGCTTATTATTTCAAACACTATTTTTACTTGTCTGATTATGAATCATGGAAACTACCATATTTAGTAGGGAGTAACGAATGTTCACATTCGCTTTCGCATTCGCAAATTATTCGCTTACTTTTGGTATTTGCATTCGCTAAAACGTATGCGAATATTTCAAGCGAATAACAGATACAAAAAAAATTTTTCTTCTTTTATAAAAAGAGTTTGCGATTAACAAACGTCAAAAAAACGAAAATTATTTTAAGCCAGCATAAACAAGATACATATACTTACAAGTAAAGCATTCTATCAAAGTTTTAAAATTTTAACGGAAAACTTTTCTATAAATAAGTTGTCACAAGTATCAAAATGAAACCAAAATCCAGCGGTGTTTGGATATATATTTCCGTTTTTGAAAAAGAAAAGGCAGTATTTGATTTGCGTGAAAATATTTTCTGCTTAAGACTAGTCTGTTCAAACTTTTGAAAAATATTGAGCAGCATTCATTCCACTCATATTATTTCGCATAAAAATGTAAAATGTTGTATATCTTCAACATTTCATATGTTTTTCCCAAGATGAACAAAGTACTACATCTGCAACATTTTTTCAGGAACAATTCATTTCAAGTGTATGTATTTTAACAGCATTTCACATGAAATGTTGAACAGAATATCAGGCTTTAGGACCAAAGTACGAATTGGTTATTGCTTAACATTTTGTAAGCTTATTTTAATTATTACCGATATTTATTTTAATATAATTTCATAAATCTTTCTGTTTTAAAAATTTGTAGTTTTAATAAATTAATAAGTATTTGCTCAGTTCAAGACGCAATTTAAATAAAATGCTATATATAGAATGTATAACTATATACATATATAATACAACTTCATAAATTTATTTGCATGTGATATTTTAACGAATCCTAATATTTGCATTCGCTTTCGCATTCGCATTCGCTTGCGCAAAAATTAATATGTTTTATTCGCTTTCGCATTCGCTAAACTGGTATTCGTTACGTCCCAAATATTTAGCCTTGAAGACAAGGAGAAATGATGCTAATATTCAGGGGTGTTCTGCAAACCGCGCAATTTGAAATCGTGCGATTTCAAAAACGAAAAACAGTGATCTGCTGATCGGACGACTTAGCGCATTCGCAGGTCAGTTCGTATAAAATATCTTAAGCATCTAAAATATTAAAACCAATTAAAAAGCTGCAACAAGTCACCTTTTTAATTAAGTTCTTTCCTGGAAATTAGGCGATTTCAAAACGTGCGGTTTACAGAACACCCCTGATTGGCTGTCTTTTATGTGATTAAAATCAAACAGAAACTTTACTACGGATTCTATTTTCAAATAAGAGGATATTAGAGTATCAAAAAACTAAGACTAGATTTGATTTAAATAAAAAAATTATTTTTAATGAAGATGGAAATGTTTTTCTAAATTAAGGTGATATTCTGAGAGAAGATAAGAAAACTCAAATTAGGCTGATCAGTATCTCTTAAACTGATGAGCAGAGTTCCAACTAAGGATATTTGTGGTTTTCGAAATTTTCATTCAAGTGCATAACCGCAAAATAGGTAACACATTACAACTTTATCATTCAACCGGGAATGGAAATTCAACCAACTCAAAAATTAAAGAAAACATCGGAATATGGTGAAAACTCGATTTTTGAAAATTGGGGTAAAATTATCAACTTACCATAGCGGGAAGTTAAAATAATTTTCATAAATGTACAAAAGTACTTTTCAAACAATATTACCTACTGCGTGTAAGTACATTTGTATGTATATACTCCATTCATTCCGTCAAGTAAAAAGGAAATTTATGTGAAGAAATGATTTCATGACACACAACTGGACGTTTTTCAAGAGTTAAAAAAACCAAATATACGAACCTGAAAGTTGTTTTTTATGTTATTTGGTCAACTGTTTAGTTAAAATTAATATACGAGTATATGTGTAATTCCATTCAATGAACTTAAATATGAGAACTTTCATTTAATTAAAGTATAAAAGCAATGTCATTTTAAAATTATTATTTATAGTTCTTTTGAACTAAATTTTTAAATAATTAATTTAATACTGGTACAGAAACAAGAGGATATTTTAAAATTAATAAAGTTCTTTTGAATTTAATTTTATAAAATGACTATTAGTACATTCGAAATGAATGCACCACTGTTCCACTGTTTATTTTGAACTTTATGACAAATGAAAATATTGTAACAAATTGCAATTTTAAGCAATGTAAAAATTGTCATTTGTTATAATTTTTATTTTATCACAGAGCTTAGAATATGGGTGTGAGTATACAAATTGAACTTAAACTTGAGTGACTTTTAGTGCGAACATCTGTTATTATTGAAAAAGTCCTTTCTGCATCGGCATTAGCATGGGGTAAAGCAAACAAAATCCATACCAGTTTCGATAAATATGGAAACACAATCTCGTCATTAAAGTTTTTCATTTTTATTATTTTTATCCAAAACTGTTCCAAATCCATTTTTAAAAACATATTAATTTCACTTGTAGAAAAATTGTATTCGATTGTTCGCCACTCATGCATGAGATCATTGAGAATTATATTAAATTTTTTAGACAATAGTTCATGTTTAACGAAAAGAAAATTTTTGAATCATTTTGAAAAACAAAATATTACTAACAAAACGTTATTTTTGCATTTATTTCATAACTAATGCGACATGACGAAAAAATCCCTAAATTTTGGAGAATATAAAAAATCTGTCCGATTTTCCCTTAGCTTCTATTATAGTATCAAAAATACCAAGGCACATTTACTACAGGTACATGCATTAGAGAAAACAGTGTGGCAACTCTGTGCTTCTCACATAGTTTTACAAAGTATTTGTCAAAAAATTGTATGCATCAAACAAGGCACAAAAGTAATTGTCAAATGAATTCTTCGTTATAAACGTGTAAACAAAAAATCAGCGGATGAGCAATTTGCCCGATGCATGTACCTGTTTGATATGCCTTGAAAAATACCTACATGTAAGGATTTTTCCCTACTTCTGGCAACACTGGTACCTATGTATGTGCTTATTTTGTTTTGTTTTTTCAGATAAATGAGCGATAATTTGTCATCAGAAATGGAGATGATAGCAATTTCTTCATGGTTCCAAGAGAGATTCAAAATGAACCAAAATAGTTCGCTTTCAAAAATTTGTATGGCGGTCAATCAAGATTTGACCGCGAATTGTGAATGAGAGAGGGAGCCTCGATGTTTGCTGCCAGAATCATAACGTGCTTTGTGGTCCCAATCGTACACAACTTTGTGAATCTGACAAAATGTTTTCTAAGCATCAAAAACAAAATTAATATGTAATATGGCATTTTGTGATATCGCAAGCAAAAATAACAATGTGTATTAGTGGCAACGTTTGTCATTTCCGATATTTTTAGCTGTGTGTAATTGCTTTCCATATAAAAAACTTAATGTGAACGGCGTTGCACACATTTTGAAAATGACATTACAAAATAACAAGAAAAGACATGCAAGATGTGTGCTCAGCCTTACTTTAGCAAACGTGCCGCGTTTCAAATAAAATTCCTTTTTTTAACTAATATTTTATATTTTTAAGCTACGTACATATGTATGTACTCGTATATGTATATAAGCTTTAAGAAAAAATAATTTAAAATTTAAATTATTGTCGCTAATTTTTGTTTTTGCTGTAAATAAATAAAACGCATACATATGCACATATATTTTATTTCTATTACATAGTGTCCATCCCTGATGAATTTATATCATGATGAATGTCAAATCGATATCATGATGAAAATTCATCACGTATAGACTAAATTTATTAATATTATAGCAGCGTTATGATAAAATTATCAGATCTCACGGCCTGATAAATTCATCTTGATATCAAATGTCATTTTATGTGGTACTTGCATTTAACGTTTATTTATTAAACAATTTTCGTTTAAAAAAGACGGCGCAACAATTATTTGTGACTAAAAAATTAAACAACACGCAAATTAGATATTTTTGGCAAGTATTTTTCAAATACTTGTTTGATTCATCATGATATAAAATCATCAACGTCTACCCCATTGTGTTGATATTAATGAAAAAATTACAGTTGCTCTGCCGGCGTCATATTACGAGTTATGATATGTATAAAATCATCAGGTGTGGACACTATGTTATCTACACACTTTTGTTTTTTTTTACTTAAATTAAAAAATTACACCAAAAAAATTTTTACCCCTAATCGCAGCCATTTTAAATCTTTAGTTTTGCCCTAAACCAAAAAACTTAAAATGCATTACTGATATTCTTCAGTAACTCGTTAGTAATTGTACTTGATTTAGTAATAAATAGTCCTTTTTCAACAAATGATAAAAAAGCCCTCATTATTGCAGTGGTGATTATGATGGCTGGCATACACTTCATCTTTCTTTCGGTTGGTTATGATATTTTTCTTCTTTTTCGTGTCTGTTTAAAATATTGTTTTTTATACGATACGTTTACATAGCGTCTACAACTGCGATTAACTCTGACATAATATGTGAGAGAACGTCGGCAGAATAACAAAAATAAAATGCCGATATTTCTCTCCATCTCATACAACAGGAACACGTAATTTTACCTTTCTTATAACATTTCATTTTATGCAAATTCTCATCGAGTTAACATGTATTAATTTTATGTAATTATTTTTTTTTTCACTTTTTCACACAAACTTTAATTTATAAATCAATTAAACAGTTATTTTAACATATAAAACCCCAGAAATTTTGTCCAAAACATTGTTTTTCATTTATTTTAATAAACACTCACACATGCATACTAATTTATTTTCATGTACGTGTGTTTTTTGACAGTCAATCTCATAAGATTGTTGTTATAGGATTTCTTATAACAACGCTCTTATAAAAAATCTTATAAGATTGAGATAACACTAATTTGATGTCTACACGTAACATAATTCTCTCTGCGATTGAATTTGACGCTCTTATCTTACATATTATGTTAAGTGTAGACCATATGTTTATGGCGGCAGACATAATGTGAGGGGCTGCATATCAAATGTGAGAGCATGTTTGTGTCATGTGTTAATATTTGAAATTATGAATGTAAAGCAATTTGTTATTCTAAATTATGTTGTTATACACTGCATAATTTAAAATTATTTTTAGAAGCAATTATGGATTTTTGTAACTTTTTATTTTACACAGAAATATGTATACGTACATATGTACATACCTATATATACTTTAATATGTACATATGTATTTACATATCGAAAAAAACTTAATAACCTTTTAAATATGGGTTTAAAAACCATTTTTTTCTTTTACAAAACATGGATTTGGGACTATGTGAAGGGTGTAGAAAAATTTTTTTAAACAAATTTTTACTTACAACTAACTGTACCCAAATTTGTCGCTTACGTGTTTTTGGCGCAGACAGCAATTTGCAAATTATGTCGCTTATGAGGTTTTTCTAACAATCATAAAAATAAGTTTCAGTGTGCAAATTGGCATTTATTCTTTATGTATATTTAAGAAAAATTTATATGTAAAATGTATACAAAGAAACTTATTACTATTTATTTCACTCTTGAGCTCACTTGAAAAACTCGAACTATTTTGTCTTATGAAGATTCTCGAATCGACTCCAGAGTTTGAAGAAACATACTTTTTGTACTACAAACTCCATTGTGACGCAGAAAAAATATAACAAATAAAGTGAAGATAATGCAAAAATTATATTGGTAAATAAAAAAGTTCATGTATTAAACTAGTAAACTGCAGCTAAAACCAAGATGTCAATTATTTTGTAATTTAATTAACAAACCGGATTTCTCTCCTTAAATTCATTTTCTATACATATAATTATATTTTTAAGTTATTTTTAATTTTATTATATTTGCTAAAAATTTGAATCGGGGGCAATTTCGAAAAGGAAGTCATTCGTACTTGTATACTTATACATTGTATTTCTAAAATGTTTTTTGGAATCGAAAAACATAACAACCTCCCTCCCAACCTCTAATTTCTCTGGCGTCAAAAAAGTAACAAATCCAATTCGACAAATTTCATGTTTTTTCCATACATATTACGGTTTGTATGGGAGCTACAATAATGAGCAGAGGCAGACCTTTGAGTTCTTTAAAAAAATATTGGTTATGTAAAAATAATGTGGGTCGGTCTCAACAACTAACCCTCATGTGCATGCGTTAACCACTTATGGTCCGAAAACGAATTTAGGCTCAGAACGGCTTTTTGTATACAAGCCATGTTTACATATCGAGATAGACCTTTGGCATACAGGATAAAAGCTGCATTTTATTAAAATAATGGGGGCTCGAGGAACATATGTGCTGCATAGAACACATAGTTTTTTAGTTAAAATGCAGCAGGTAGGGTAGGCAGTCACTGCTTGTTGGTCATCAAAGGCAAATGAATATTATTTGACTATAATATGTGTTTCATAGACCGCCAACGTTGATTAATGCCAATTTGACTAAAATCGGGAAATTCATCCCCGAGAAATTGTTACCGAAATAATTTATGTATGTAAACATATCATAACCTGAAAATAGGTCAACAGAACGGATGCAAATTTGCCTCATTCGAAAGATGTTGAGCTCACTTCGATGTCGTATGATAGTGAATCGTTTCGGTTCACAATATGGTTTGCACAGCGATTATAAGCATAATCGAAATTGCGATTAATCGCACCTTTTAATCGTAATCGAACCCATTAATCGGTCAATTACGATTAAAAATTTTTAATGTTTTCAAACAAAGAATTTATGCCAAATTTGGGGCAAATTCAACTCAAAAAACAATTTAAATTAATATTTTAACTAGAAAATAAATACATTTGGCCTAAATATGTCTATATGCCTACATTTCATTCGCGCTTTAACAAATCATCAGTAGTAGGGTTGTGCTTTTAAGAACGAATTAGTTCAATTGAACTATTCCCATAAGTGAACGATGTGAACTAGTTCAGACTAGTTGTTCTTTTTTGTTCTCTTAGTATTTCCTGTTCTTTTGGTCCTTTCTGTTGTTTTGGTCTTTTCTGTTCTTTGGTCTTTTCTGTTCTTTTGGTCTTTTATTGTTCATTCGCTAGTTATTGTTTATTACTTCTTTTTGTTTATCTTATTCTCCGTTCCTGACCAAAACAGCGATGTATTTATAATGGTATGTACAGACTTTGCGACACTTTTATGCAACTAAGCAGATTGCATTGTCGGTCATATAGTATGTAGTCTTGTTTATGGTTGCGTTCGAACTTCGAAGTTTCAAAATATCGAAATGTTTTGATGTTTATAGGTTGCATTTGATGGCTGCATTGTAAGTTGCTGTATCTGTTTCAAAATTTGCAACATGTTATATAAACGTGTTGCGTATGCACATTGCAAAGTGTGTACCTACCATTACACTGTCTTTTTGACTGGCAGTCAATTTTACGAAGTAAAGAAGAAGTAAAAGCCTTACCATCATGAATTGTATATATTGTATACACACTTTTAGCCCAGATATAAGCCTATAAGGGCTAATAAATCAGACAGTGATTATATGTATTTTATTTTTAAATTTTATTTAAACAAAAAATGTTTCTCATCGAACGTTTTGCATTTAAATTGTGTTTAAGTTTTACAAACATACCATATGTGCACAAATGTGTTTTTTGAAAGCATGTACATGAAGATCATGTGGTCGTATTAAAAAGAATTTCATGATATTTTCATATCATGAAATATAGAAATAGAAAAATACATTCGAATGCTCTCTTATATCATAAAATGTGTTTATTGCTATTTTACTTTTCTGCACATTAATAAATCAACTTTGTTATTTATGCTGAACAGCTGTTTTATATTTCTATGAAAATGAACTTAAACTATCTTTAAATATTCACTGATTTATTAGCCATAAGTATGTAAATATATATATATAAATTCACGTTTACATACACGTTTCGATTGAATTGTCAATTGAGTTTTTCAATTGAATTGATTCTTGGCCACACACTTCATAAACCGAATTAAAAGATTTTCATTCAACTGCCAAATTTATAGTTTTCACAATTACAAATTTAAAACTTCTATTGCATTCATTCATTAATTTTTATATTTTTTATTTAAAATTTAATGAAATTAAATACAATTTTAAAAATACATATTTTTTCTATACAAAATAAAGCTACAAACATAAATTTTGACAGCTAATCAAGACACTCGAACACACACAGCACAATCGAATTGAAAGATTTACTAGTCAACATGAAAAATCAAAATATTTTGATTTTTTTTCCAACCAACTCGACAACTGCCAAACTAATCAATCAATCTGTTTAATAAGAGGTTTATGAAACAAATTTTATATGGAAATTTGAGTAATAAACCTTTTATAAAACCAAAATATTTTTTTATGAATTAGGCCCTAAGCCCTTGCATAAAAGTTTCCATGGGTGCATCTGTATTTACATATGTATGTATATTTACTTTATTTGTATTATACCTATTTACAATATTTGCTTTTGATGGTTTGGTTTCGGCAAAAATTGTATAATAGTAACCTTGTCGACGAACGATTAAATAAATCGCATATACATACATACATCTCCAATAAAGCCAATAAATCCAATAGATCGATGCATAAATCTCCAATAAAGCCAGCAGCATTAGCAACCATAGAGTCGGAATTTTCACCTTCAACAGCAATACGTTTAATAAACATAACATGTGGCCAAGATGTGGCTCCAAATGATAAACATCTTGATTTGGTTTTTGTTCCACACCCTTGAGGTCATGTATGATGTCAGTATAGGTTTCTGAACACTTTCGCACAATTCACTAAAATATTCAACCATTTCGTAACTTTTAGGATCAACCTAAAAGAGCAAAAAAGAAGATTAATAAAATTTGTCAAATTGCCTGCGCTCTTTTTGAAAAAGAACTTACCTCTAGTTGCAAAGCAGCCCTCAACATTTCCAAAATAACACTTAAATATTTCACAAATTTTGTGCCGATACTTAGAGCCATAGCACCAAAAGCTGACAATATTTGTGGCTTAACACTGCGATGTAATGTAGGCTATAACAAATTGGCCAACAAAAGCGTCATGATTCATCACAATAAGGAATGAATAGTTGCTTTAGAGCTTGCGCAATGTCGCCTGTAATTCCAACAGCTGCGCAGTAAACTTGATACTATTGTTGATTCTTTCTTCAGTTCCATATACTAGAAGGCTTTAAGGGCATCCATATATTTTACGAATTTAAAACCCAATAACTCAACTAAAGTGGAGGCGGCTAAAAATGCGACTTCTTGTACGCCTCCTCCCGAACAAAAATTGAACATGGTCAATAAAGCGTTCATGATGGCATCGGACATTTGCGGAGCATCATCTTCGCGTACCTTGCGTAAAACACTCTGAAGAGTGGCACACAACAACGATTGGATATCATTAAATTGATGACGATCATTATGACTGACAATGTGTGATTCCATTTGCACTACTTGATTAAGGCGTTCCAATATAGCAATTGTTATTCTCTTTAAATTTTATTAAAACACGTTTGCATTAATTATTCTATAAAAATTACACAGCGAATTAATGCCACAAAATATAAAAGGCAAATATGTATTCTGTGGCAAATATCTTAGAACAACACGAAACGAAGAAAACATTAAAAAGGATTTGATGATTTTGTTATCTCTGTTCTATCGTTCTCTGAACAACTGATCAAAAAGAACAACTGAACGAAAAGAACAAACTAGTTCTTTTTTTTGTAGGGAACAAAAAGGAACAATCCCCAAAAAGAACAACTATGCCCAACTCTAATCAGTAGACTTCCACCATACTTTTGTAAAGTTTCAAGCTTCTTATCTTATGCACATACTTTCAAAAATCATTTGAGAATTTATATAAGCTTTTTGGCAATTCCAATAGAATAAGCGATTAGGCTCAAAAACTTTACAAAACACGAGAAACAATTTATATTCAGTATGCATTAGGGATGCCAATCGGGACTGATTTTTTTGATTCGGCATTTCAAAAAATCAAATCAAATCAAATCAAATGGATTTCGGGATAAAATAAATGATATATTCATTTTATAGGTATTTATTAAAAAAAAATATCGTATTTGAAAGAGGTTCTCAAATAAAAGTTAACAACTCAGTTATAACTTCAATTTACAGCAAAATTTTATGTGTGTACAAGCACATAGAGGGCAATTGTGAATAAAATTCCGTGAGAAGTTTTTCGCGGGGAACAATTCCAACTAATAGCAAGTAATAGGGAAACCAAAAATTATTTTTGGAAAAGGGAGAAATTTTTCGTTGAATTTTATTCATAATTGCCTTGATAATTTTATTACTTTCAAAAATCCTATGGCAAATAATATAGAATTATGTTAAAGAATACGAATGTTATTAACATTAATAATTTTATTACTGAATTGATTACAGAATTATTCAGCGAAGTTCAGACACTTTGTTTCAGCATTTGAACAAAATCTTTCAATAATGAAGAAACCTACGAGTATAGTTTATGTACTTATTTATTCAAATATTGTGTTTCGACTTTATCCACAACTAAACCAAATGCGTTGCTCACGTCAAAAAGTGCAATTATGTATTTTACATAGTTGCAAGAGCTGACGTGAATACCTTTATTATTTAATACATTATTACTAAAACTGTTATAAATATTTCTTATTATCATCAAATAGATTGCAATTAATGAAGAAAAGCAGGAAAACATTGTTTGGAAACACATTTTCATTGACACTATTAACAAGACGAAACAAACAAATAATCGGGATTTCGGGATTGGCATCCCTAGTATGCATCTATTTTATTTTTCTACATTTTTATACAATAAAAGTATTATAAGACAAAATGATAAATAAAATCAAAATTAAGCACTTATTAAATTTATTATTTTGTTTTATTTGAAAAACATCATGATATCTCAAAAATTTCATTGCGATTGACACAAATATTTTTCATTCGATTGGCAGATATTGCAGTTTGTCTTATTCTGGGACCACGCATTATTACAAAAAACATAGAAATTTAAAAAAAGGTGTAAAATTATAAGAGGGTGTTCGCACCTGATGAATTTATATCATGATAAGTGAACAACTTCGTATAAAAAAACGGTATAAAAATATTGGTTTTTATATGAAGTTGTTTATTCATTATGATATAAATTCATCAGGTGTGGATACAAAATTAATTAAATTGAAAAAAGTTTCCCATCAAAAGATTGATTCCCCACGATTCGCATTGCTTTTGATACTCATAAGTTCTGATTTTACATGCTTTACAATTTTTCTCAAAATAAAAATATATTTTAATTTAAAAATTAAATTAAAACGCGAACTCAAGACAAAATAAATATATTTCTTTGGCCAAACATATACAGTTCGACTAAAACTCTTCACGCAATTAACTTTGGTTTTAGTAAAAATTATAATAGTACTATAATAATAGTAATAATAGTTTTAATAATCGTTAATAATTTTTTTTAATCGTAATCGCGATTATGAAAATCATGGTTTCTTATGAGGTCTGTTATATTCAGTAAGTGTCCGTCAACGCAAATAATTATGATTTGTGTCAATCATGCCGGTGTAAACATACTATATATAAAGCTATGGTCACACTTGTCAAACATTTGCCCAAAAAAGCGTAACCACTAAATGCTAATGAAAAATCTTTCAATTCAGACAAAAGTTTGTCAAGTTAAAGAGTAGCCAATATTGTTGGATTCTATGACATGGTGCATTAGTTGTGTTCGCAACTGTTTAATATGATAAACAAGTGTCTATATCAAAACTTTTTTCATTAGTGTTTGTTGGTTACGCTTTTTTGGGCAAATGTTTGACAAGTGTGACCGTACCTTAACACACTTACCTCGCAGCTTAAGAGTAAACAGTTATTGAATACGCCAATAATTAAAGGTAGAGGTCCATAGCTCGCTTTTTGCGCTTTATGCTTTAGACGCGTTTCATCCTCTTGTTTCGTTCTATACTTTGTTCGCGTTGAGTTACATGCACTGCTTTTCATGCGCCATTTTATTTTTGTTTTGATCAGCTGTGTGCGTTTGTTTATAAATACTTATAAAGAAAAAATGGAGAGTGAAATCGAGTTTTTAAAAGAATTTGTGGAGTTAGTCGAGTTTGTATATTTAATTTTATGTGCAAAAAATGCCTATGAACAATTTCAAAAAAGAAAAGGTTTTGGGTACGGCCGTTGTATTTAGAACGGAATTTAAGTGGGTTTTTTGAAACCACATTTAAAAAATTACAACTTCTGACCCTGAGCAATTTAGAACCGCGACAAGAATGTCTGCAGATGTCTTTGACTATTTATTCAGCATTTTAAAAGAGTCTTGAGAAGAACTCGGCCAGGGCTATTCCAGCAGATTGTCGGCTGTTGTTGACTTTAATGTAAGTAAATTGAAAATTACATATAAATGTATGCACATTATTGGCTTAACCAATAACTTTTCTAAGCAGCTATTTAATACAGATTTAGCGGAGATGACACTCAGTACGTAAAAGTAATCGATAACTAATATGCAAAATTTGTTATGAGAAAAGTGTGGTGAAAAGTTAATTAAAATACATCGCATTAATGAAAATATTCACATATTTTATTAAACAAGTTTTTTTTACTAAGAAATTTTTTTTATTGAAAAAAAAAAGAAAAAAATTATCCACGACAAAATAATATTTATCGATAACGTAAGAAATAAAGTATTATTTAACATCTTTAGCATTCAAAAACAGCTGACTTTCTTTCATGGTGCTTGTAACGCGTACAAAAGTAGAAAGTAGACCTACTTTTTGCTTTGAACGCGCCTACGCGTTCTGCGCTTTTTGCAATGTAACTTGTCACATACTATTACATTGATTCTACTTTTTTGACAGATGCATAGAAAGCGTAACGCGCAAAAAGCGAGCTATGGACCTCTACCTTAACACACAAAGCATGATTTCTTGTGCTTCTTCTACATGTGCCCATTCCGTTCTAATATAAATTAACAAATAATTGTAAGAGTCTCTTTTGAAAAAACAGCGTCTTTTATGATTTTTTCGTTTTGGCAGTCTATTTTTTAATGAATCTTCTTTTGACAGTTTACAATAAATTTTTTCAATCTATGTACATATGTGTTTATAGAAAGCATATACCCATACAGTTACACAGAATAATCTAGAACAATTTAGAAATATATAACATACCGTTATTCTTGAAAACTATAATGACATTAATTATATAGTATAAAACGAAATTAACATTAATATTGATAAAGCAATACGAGAGCTAGGTATGCGTAAGGGAGACAAACATAAAGGCACACTCAAACACAGTATAGATACATAAGTATAAAACAAAAGTAGCAACTAAGAGACTGTTGGAAGCCTTCTACGTCCTTAAGTATATAGCGATCATTTCTTAAAAACTTAGATATTCTGTATGGACTCTTATACTTCGGGAGCAATTTACGTGATACCCCAGCCGTTGAATCAAAGTTCCTCGTCATCGCGAAATCACCATCCTTATACATTGTCGGAGCCTTTTTTCTTCTATTCACCTATCCCTCATTATATTCCTATAACCTCTTCTGCCTACTAGCTGCGATAGACCTAATACAGTTAGGTATGATGCAGGTTTAGTGATTGGTTTAGTCATTTTAGGATAAGTGGGGGAGCAAGTATTTCCTGTTTGAGGTGGGGTTAATTTAGTTTTTCGGCTCATAGCCTGCTTACCGAAAGAGTTCATAGAACATCCTCTGTAGTTAGCAGTGTGATTACCTCCACAGTTACTATATATTTTTCTGTTTGATCTTTTGGCTTATTGCAACTAACAGTACCGTGTAATTTACCGGACACAACTCAAACAGTGGCTAAATTGCAGTAAGTTTTTTTATGACCATATTCTTGAGAATTATGGTACTGTACGGGTCCTGAACGCTTGTGTGGTTATTTAACAATGCTTTTTCGCCATAAGGGGTATTTTGGGATATAAATTGGATGGATCTATTTTTTTTTAATCTTATATCATTCGGCACCAGTTCAACCCTAAAAAGATTTTGGGAGCAGAGAATCCAATCGATACAAAATATTTTGGATACTCCAGTACATATCGACAATTTTTTATGCTAGTGCGCATTGATACCCATTCATTCTCATACTTGCGTATACCCCTGCGCATTTTATTTCATACTTGTATGTATCGCTGCGCTTTCTTCGTTATATCAACCCATGTAAATGGGTTTGATCATAGGTTTGTGTCAAAAACGAGCTACTGAAAGAGTTCGATACAAGTCTATTACACATATCATGTTTTGATGTGTTGCTAAAAATACTAGTATGTAGTTGTTGAAGTACTAACATTTTTTTTCAAACTATTGTAAAACAAAATTCAATAAAACTATTTTACCCAAACTCACACTATTCACAGTCTTTAGACCTTAGACCAATTAAATATTTACCGGAGTAATTTGACCGCGTGTGTGAAAAAACGCTCCATTTTAAATAGATCTGAGATAAAAGCCGAAATAGTGAAAAATGGATTGACCAACTTTAGCGCATGCTTGCAGTTTGTCGCTAATTTTCACGATAAAAGTGACTTTTTAGCCAAATTTTGGCTTTTTACCAATTTTTAATCCATCTATATTTTTGATGTCAGCGAATTTTGAGCGAATTTTAGGTATTTGTAAGTTTTATTGCTTGTTTGCAATTTTAAATTTATCACGAATTTTCTCTATTTTTGCAATAAAAGTGATTTCCCCAATTCTTTGTTTTATGACAGTTTTAAATATTTTTAATCAGTATCAGACTTTGATATCTTTTCAATGTTACCAAGCTTTTGCGAATTTTTGTCATCGTCGCAAATTTTTCCAAGTTTTTGACATTCGCTATAATTTTAGTGCTTTTTAATAAATTTCAAGTATTTTTTCAATTAAGAAACTATTCGCGAATTTTCGCAACTTTTTGTACATGATATTGTTTTTGATTCTTCTACTGAGTTTTTCGTCTACGCTTTTTGAAAGTTTTTTTTTAATATTCAAATATGTTTTTGTACGTAAATTGTCGCTTACGATAAAATTTTACATCTTTTTTTTTAAAAGTTATCAATAATTTGGCATTTTGATAATTCTAAACTATAGTAGGCACACAAAATTTTAATTTCAATAAAAAAGGCTCGATGTGTTATAAGTAAATTTTCAAGTTATTGCTTTTTTTTTGTTTTAATCCTTACGAGCTTGTATAATTTTTGTGTTTGAATTTTGCATTATATAACTTTTTTAATAGAAATGTAGTCACGCCTTTTTTTATGAAATTGGTTTTATGAAAATATCATTTGTCAATAGGAGGCCTGGAGAAGCAAATTAGATAAAAAAAGTTAATGCTATGTCATTTTTTATACATAACTATTTTCTCTAGCGCTGTAATTAGCAAATAGAAAAAGTTTAGTGAAATAGATTTCATGTTAAATTTATACACAACGATTTTTTTATATACATACATACATACATATTTGGCAACATTGTTCATATAGTCATAATCCTCATTACATGCTTATGCGTATACATATTGATACGAGTATCTATAGCACATTTGTTTGATCGAACTAGCTAGCACCTATCGATATGCGCACTTATTTGTGTTGATAGCTAGAGATATTTACATATGCCCGTATGTAAGCATGCTCATACTCATACCGTTGGAGTATCGATATGTATTGAGCATTCAAAAAGTAACTTTTTGGCTTTCTCTGGTATGTACATATGTATTTTTATTTTAGATGTAAAAATACTAATTAATTCTATATACATATATATATTATATTTTGTTGGTTTGTTTACTTATACAAGAGCATACTAACATTTACAAATGTGAAACAGAACATGTGTTGAGTAAATCTCGATTAAGATCATGCAAAAACAATATGCTTTTAAAGATCAGTGTTGCCAGTTGTAGGAAAAGGGATTAGAAAAGGAAGTTAAAAATTTTTAACGAGCTCTAAATTAAATTCAGTTTTTATTAGAGGGAGTGATCTGCAACTTCGGTAAAACATTTCATTTAGATAAAAGTATGTAATTTTATACTATCTTTCGCTTTCACGAAATGGATTACATATAAACATAAATTAAGTTTACACATAATTTTCTTTCTTTTAAATGCAATATTATTGTGGTTTACTGTACTTTTGTTGTGTTTTATTTAATTTTTGTCACACAAATAATAAACTATTATGAACTGGTTTAAGTTCTTATCTATATAAAAAGTTCGTACATAAAATTTTAAATATAATCATAAAATTAATTAAAAATTTATAACTTCCAAACTGCTGGATCGATTTTCTTCAAACATTGCTCATAACACTCTCGATAAAGTCACCTCTCTAACAATAACAAACTAAATGGAAATTGGTACAGACGTTTTGGTTCTGCGAATGCGCAGGCTGACACAGATGCACACTTAAAATTTATAAAACTCCTCTTATTTGGTCGGTGGTAAAATTGTGGTACCTGATTACTAAAGAAAATTATTATTTCGGGTCACTTTTACGTGAATATGTTGCCAAATAAAAATGTAAGAAGTTCTCAAGAATCGATTATTTTAGTCTCACGCCTTGTTAAAATCATTAAGTTGGTAATAGGGAAGAGCTTCCACCAAAAATGCTTAATTCCAAACCCGATTACCTTTTTGTGTGCTGTGCTATTACACATGTGCGACGCATACAAAAAATTCGATGATTTCACTATATTGGCAACATTGCTATTGCGTATTAATAACAGAAGATGAGATGAGAGAAAGCAGCATGAAACAAAAGTCGTTTAATGAACAATCTCTTTGTGTTAACAGTATGAAACGAAATGTTTTCACTCACAGTATGATAAAAGCAACAGTTTGTTCAACATTAACATATTTATTCGAAGTTGGACTTTAGTAAACAAACATTTCAGTAGTTT
This sequence comes from Nowickia ferox, assembly GCA_936439885.1. Classification (NCBI taxonomy): domain Eukaryota; kingdom Metazoa; phylum Arthropoda; class Insecta; order Diptera; family Tachinidae; genus Nowickia; species Nowickia ferox. Next base: position 62,236,834 of record OW387026.1, read on the forward strand.
CATGGATGGAATTGTTCATGCAACTCTATACTTTTTATACATATGAAACAATCCATTGTTGTGTCTGTTTGTTTCTCTTGTCTTACTTTAATTTATTTTGTGTTGTAAAGGGTAGGCAAATTTAAGGTTAGGAAGTAAATTGGTTTAAAAACATAATTTTTGACAAATTCAGTTTTATTGATACCAAGGTTAGGTTAGGTTAGGTTAGCAAAATGTAGAGTCCACTAAGGTTCAAAACAATGATCCCTTTGTGCTATCTGTGCGTTGAAGAGAAGATATTAAGAGAGGGTGATAGGGAAGGGATAGTGATAGAGAAGACAGGTGGTGAAGGAAGAGATAGGGAAGAGCTTCATTCGTTTTTAATAATGCAGTGTCAATGAAGCGTATTAAGTTTTTGAAGCTGTGCGTAGTATCTATTTTATTGGTTATTTTTGGAGGGGCGCTCAGATGTTACATTAGGATTAGCATCAGCTGAAGCCGGTGTAGTTTAGTGACCAGTGTCTATGTCTCCATCACTAGAACTTTTCCTACGACTGCACTATGTTTCAAACACCTAATTTTTCCGCGCGAAATTCAAATTTGGAAACTATTCATATTGCTTTGTGTTTTTGCCATCCAGTTACTAATACTCCTATTCCAACAAATTGATACTTTTTTTTGAAAAGTGCAAAATACTGTTGGACAGCGCGCACTCAAAGTCATTGTTCCCATACGTGTTGAAACAATTTTGTAAAATATCACTTTTTATCGAAAGTTTGAGCATTTATTGTGAAAGGTGTGTTAAAATTTTATAAAAAGTTTGTAATGGAGAATAATCTGTCATGTAAGTACTAAGTAAGATTTGTTTCATAAATTCTTGAAAATTTTTTAATTTTTCTTTTGAAAAATTAAATTTTTAACATAACCTTTAAAATGGTTTTTTTTTTCAAAAACTTAATTTCATGTAAGCTTTTAAAAAAATGTTAACGTTTGGCAAACCAAATGTAAACATATTTGAATACACTAAAGTGTGGTTCATTTACTAGGAATTATTTCTTATTGCGTAATCTGAATAATATCAGTTTTTGCAGATTCCTATGCTTTTAAAAAATCGAACTTTTTGAAATTTGGTTAAAACAACCCTCAAAAAACTCAAAAAATTATATTCTTGTCCAATATGTCTTAAATAAAGTTGATGCGTCTGAGATTGGCGATGATTGCGAGTAATTATTGGTGGAGAAAGTACGCCTTTTCTGCAAGTATCTAGAAACAAAATGGATAAAAAGTGGAAGAAGAGAAAATCAGTTTCGAAATGAAAACTTTTCATGGCTAAATAGCGAGATATCTGTCCAAATTAAAAAAAGCAGCTATTAAAACTACTTCTTTCACTGTGGGACGTACAGACGTAGGTTCCATTTTGCAAAAACTCGGAATATGGGAAAAGAAGAGCAGAAGCGAACCTTTCAACGGCTATATTAGGGCAAACTGATTTGCTAGTACAAGCAGCAGCAACCTCAGCTAGGAGAAGGAAATCCTAACTTAGCTGCAGTTCTTAAGGAAACCATAGCAAGACCAATAAGACCTTCCAAAATTAAAAGGATGTACTCAGAAAGTCAACCTAAGTCAAGCGTTAGCTTTTTTCATAGAAAACAGTTTCACAACAGAACAGTATAACGCAATACGTCGTGAAACTAAATCGAGAAAATGTGACATATATCCTCACTATAACCAAATTCTAGCTGCGAAGTCAAAGTGCCGACCAGAAGTTATCAAAGTAACCTAGACACGTAGCAAGAGCTCCTTTAGAATCTGTTGTGTTACATACTGCCGTAATGGAATCTGAAAATTCTGATGTTTTCAACAGAGCTTTAGATACATACGATTCAATAATTTCGACAAAATACTTAGGCATTCGCATGCAACAACATAAGCCTTTTAACCTTCCACATGAAGTTATAGAGCTTCTAAGTTCCAATGATATAAATGAAAATCTGGATGAAGAAAATCACTACGAACAAGGCGAATTTTTATCAGCTAGTTCAATAAATATCTTGAATCAAATGTGTCTAGAAAATGAATTGCAGTTAACTGATACAATCACTTTGACTGAAAACTAAAGTAAAATAATTTTTTTAATAAAAAATAATAATGAAATAAATTTACTTTTTTTGCATCTAATTGGTCACAAATGGGTTAATATTTCCTTAAATTTATCCAAAAATTCCTGTTTTTAGCTTCCCTCTCAATGAGTCTTCAAAAAGTTTAATATTTTAAAAGTTATTAATTTCGCACGGAAAAAGTAGGTGTTTGAAACATAGTGGACTGACAGAAAAATGCGTGGTGGTGTTATTTAGTGACTGTCGGTGAGCGGGCTCGAACCCAGGACCTTCGGATTTGTAGTCAACGTGCTAACTACTTCAGCAAACGCCACCCTTATTGGTACCAATGTAAAGTAGAAATGTGGGAACTAAAAATGGAGTATGACGTCGGGAAAATATTTACCTCTGACACGTCGTCAGACGTCCGCTTTTTCACAAAATTTTTAACCGCATTTTGAAACAAAGTTTGGCTAATCTGGTCCATGAAGCGCCGAATTTCATCTTGCAGAGCGTCAGCTGTTCCTGGTTTGTTCAAGTCTTTAAAATTAAAATTCACAAATTTCACAATTAAAGTTACTTGTTCAAGAGTGTTGCGTTCCACTTTTAAAATTTCCCAACTTATTACTAAATAAATGTCAAAGGATGACAGCGAAATTCTTTTTAATTTATCGTTTCCCAGCCAATGACTTCCCAACCTCAAATTTGTCTACGCTTTATTTGGTAAAAGTATGCGTATTGATTATAATGTAAGTGTAAAACATTGTAGTGCATAGTTTTACTTGCATAACCACAAAATGCACCATACTTTCCTTTAATCTACTAACTCAATTTCCCTACTTCCCGTAAAGCTTTTTAGTTTCAACCCTCTTTTTGTTGACACTTATGCACTTTACCGCATCGCTTTGATGTGTTTTGTATTTGTGTTTTCTCATGATTTTTTTTTATTTTAGATGCATAATGCTTTTAAAATTTAAATCCTTACAGGAATATTTGACATGCAAATTTTTCCTCCTTGAAAAAAAATATAAAAAATTTATTTTCCCTACACAAACTAACATCAGCATGTTCACTTCATATTTTATTTCGAAACTTTTAGACTTTTTGTTATTTCAACTTGTAGTTGTTTTTGCGGTTTGACCAAAAACTATTGCCGCCCAGTTGAGTTGGTTTGATTTTGAGGTTACGAGTATTATGAAGTATTATCTTCTACTCTAATTAAAAGGATTTACAAATTGGAGTTTTGTAAAATGATTTGCTTATGGTTTGAATTAAATGAATTTGATATTGTTGTTGGTTTTGGAAATTTTTGAAGAACAGTTCAAACTTTTTGCTTGGTGTTTTTTATGTAAAGAGCTTAATTGTATTTGTGGTATGATAAAATGTTAAATGTTTAAGCAACATTAGTATTATGATTGTGATGTTTCGTTAACAATAATTACCCAATTACATATTATTATTGGGATCGCAAAGAAAGTGTGGCCATACGTAAGCGATAAGCGCTCCGAAGTGGGCATGGCACCACTCATATATTTTTTTTGCATATATTTATTTATTGTATCTTCAAAAAAATTAACTAACAATAAGTATTCAAATCAATCAACAATAAGTATTCAAATCTTATATCTAGATATAATAATTAGGACCAACCAGTGTCAGGCATAAAGTTAGTGTTAGTAATCGATAATACGAGGTTTGTTCAAAAGGTATCGCAAATTGTGAATTTTCGCGGGTTACGTATTCGTCTTCGATTTTCGAGCCAAAACACGAAATTGTCGGCATAAGTGAGAGACATGAGTACCAACATAACGCCACAAAAATATCAAAATTCGAATATACGTATCCCGCAAAAAATTCGCGATACGCTTGAACAAACCTCGTACATAAATGTCGTATTGAGCACAAAAATATTTTCAAACAGTTTCATCTGCAGATTTGAGTATTAGAGCCATAGTGTCCCTCTTTTTTAAGTGGATGTGTCCAGTGAAATTCAAGATGTTACGAGCAAGGGGTTTAGGATGCGACTTGAGTTTTTTTAAATATCTGTGTGCGTATTTTACAATTTCTTCAGTCACTAGTGACATATTTAAATCAGGATATAAATTTGAATTTGTGATGTACCATAGAACTGATGTTATTAGCCCTAAAATCTTGTTTTGCTTTCATTGGATTCTCTTTACATTGGAAGCTCAAGCAGTACCCCATAACTGTATTCCGTAGCACCATATTGGTTTCAAAGGCGACTTGTATATTAAAAGTTTATAATCTAGACTACCAATCAGCCAATGTATCTGAGTTAATTTAAGATTCATTTGTGTTAGCTTTGAGTCAATATGGTGTTTCCATGTAAGTCGTCGATCCAGATGTATACCAAGGTATTTTACATGTGAATGTTGAGAAACAACTTGATTGTTGATTCAAATTGGGTAACAAGTATCTCTTCGCCGGATAAATGTTACCTGCACACACTTTTGTTCGTGAACTTTAATTCTCCATAAGTTTAACCATAGTTCCAGCTGTGTAATATGTTTTTGTAGATATCGGGAAGCCTCGTGAGGGTTTTCGTGCATACTAAGTCAGGCTGTATCATCAGCAAATGTAGATGTATGGATATTTCTGCTCAAAGGCATATCACAAGTATAAATCAAATACAAAACTGGCCCCAGTATGCTCCCCTGTGGCACACCGGATGATATAAACTCGGACACAATCATGAAGGCTCCTTCCACAACCGTGAATTTCCGGGTAGTAATGTAATTTTCCGATATCTTCAAAAAATTTATTGGTATACGAGTATATGATTTCAGTTTTAAAATAAGGCCTTCATGCCACATGTTATCAAATGTCTGAGAAACGTCAATAAACAGGGCAGAACAATACTTCTTTGCTTCAAATGTTCTTCTTATGAATTGAACCAATCTATGCGTTTGTTCAATGGTGCTATGCTGACTTTTAAAATCAAAATAACGGTCCGGGATGCACCCACTACAAATTAGAATTGGGGACAATTTTGCCATGAACAGTTTTTCGAAAAGTTTTGACATTGTTGATAGTAGACTTATTGGCCAGTATGATTCAGCCTTGGTAAGGTCTTTGCCCGGCTTTGGAATCATTTTTAGCTCGGCAAGCTTCCAGGGATGTGGATAATACTCTAACCGCAAGATGACATTAAAAATAAATAGGATTCGAATTGCAATACGAGACAAATTCATCAGCATCTTTTTACTAATTCCATCAATACCTGGAGCTTTCTTCGGGTTGAGTTCTGTACGTCACGCATCTTAAACTTTCAAGGTCAACGGATAGAGAAACTACACTCGGGTAAATACGGATTTTAAATGCTTTGCAAACAAGTTACATTTTTCAGTATCACTTCTTGCCCAACCTCCGGTAGAAGTGCGCTGAAGTAGTGTAAAGTCAACGGGTGTTTTAAGCTTTCTAGCAGCGCGCCACAAGGAGTAATTAGATGCTGGTGTGGCATCGAGTTTTTAAGAGATGCAGTTTTTACATAACGACTCATATATATAAATAAATTTTCGCTATACCACTGATATATAGCAAACATTTATTTTGAAATATCTTGGGAATTATGCGGTAAAACGCTTGAGGTTTTGTAGGAGTTACTCCATTGTCCTTATAAATTGTTAAAGAAGGCGAAATAAAACAAGTGTGCATGGCACCTCTCATGTATTTTTGTTTGTTTAGGAATATCTTTGCATATACTGCTGCAAGAAATGTGAAATTTTTGTTTGTTTTCAAAAATAATATTAGTGTACTGATCTAGCTGATTTGCTCACAGCGTATTGCCGGTGGTCTAAAAAGGAATAATAGACTGTTAGTTTATGATCGCCTAAAGCTGGCGCTTGCCACATTTATTTTAAGATATCTTGAAAGCCAAAACAGTAAAAATTTTTAAATTTTTGTGTAAGCAGTAACGCCAATAAAGCCCCGTTCAGACTATTATACAAGTATTAATAGTTTCATCACATTTTACGATACAGAAATATAAATACATTCGTTGCGGCTGTCAAAAAATCTAACGTAAAATCACATATTGTGTTCAGACCATCACACTTCAAATAAAATCACACTTCAATTTTAATTTTTACTCATTCAATACATGTGTATATAATTGGCCGTGTGGGCTTTATTGAAAATAAATAAATAAATAAATGTAACAGAGATACAAAAATGTGTAATACAAGCAGAAAACAAAACAGCTGTTCAATGAAAATGTCTGTGCTATTCATTGACCAGCGGCGGCAAAGCGGTTTCATGTAGGCGGGGACGTGCCGGCACTTGAAAAAATTCAGCAGTTAAAAATATTCTATGTAAATAACAGAAAAAATTTAAGAAAATATATTACAAAAAAGTTAAAAAATTACTTCAACGAAATATACTTCCATACGATTCACTTATTCAAAATTTTGAGCCGATATACATATGACAAAACTTTACATCAATGACGACACACTATCGGCGGCGAAACAGCCGACTTGGAAATTTGGTTTGTGTGAAATCCTGATCTAATGAAAAGTATTATCGTTTAGAAAATTTTCTAAAAACGAAAAAGTCTTATGGGATGTCAAAATTGTTATCGTATTATTTGCCACTTTGATGACATTTTGCGTTCAGACTATCACACTTGCACGTATTACTTGAATTTTTGAGAAGTATAAATACAAAGTCAGTCGTAAAGCAGCTCTGGGCGAGTCAACATCAAGCGTCGTTGGCAATTATCTCTTAAGTGCAACCAGGCCACTGTTGTTTATTGGCCTTCGAGAGTTTTGCGTCTCACTCGCACTGGTTGACTGATCTGCCACGGATAACCGTATATTCTTGCGGTTCTTTTGTGGAATTTCTTTAACAACCACGTTGCTACTTCCTATGTGAAGGCATAGGTCGTGTACAGTCAGTCACAAAGCCTTTTTAAAAAACTGTTAATAACATCTTGGGCATATGGTCTAGCTACCCCGCCCATATTTGTGCAACAATACTTTGCAAATTTACTTTGTAAAGTATTTCTTAAATAAATAAATAAATAAATACAAAGTATAATAGTCTGAACGCGGCTTAACGAGAATATTATTATAAAAAGGAGTCAATAAAGGTGCAAAAAGATTGTCCGAAAATGTAACCACTATTTACTAATGAAAACCCGTTTGATTCAGACATGTATTTATTGATTTAAACGTTTTCCAATCATTTGAATTCTACAAAATTGTCTATTATGTATATATGAAAATGTTTAACTTATTAAATATGTATCTGAATCAAACAGTTTGTCATTACTAATTATTGGTTATGCTCTTTTGGGCACATGGTACACAGATGTAAACTCGGTCTAAGAAAAAGCAATAAGTAGTGCTTTTAAGAAATTTCTGTATTTCTTAAAATTACTTTATTTATTTTTTCAGTATAAAGCATACCTTTTTCGTCTGATATATTTCATTAAATGGAGAATAGCTTAGAAAATATTAAACATTATTAAACATCACTCAAAGCATATTTATATAAAGTATATGCAGGTCTACAACAACTAAGAAAGTACAAAAACAACAGGCGATTTGTTTGTGTAAGAATAATGGATGAATGTCAAAAACAGATGAATACAACCAAACCTGGGCAACGTGCATCACTTTTGCATAAGCACTGATTGAAAAACAAAACTTTTAGTGCAAATTTAAATTTAATTAATGCTTGTAGTGCACTATTTTTTTCACTTCAATAAAATCTCTTAAAAGTAGTGGATTAATATTGCATTAGCATGGCGAAAAATCATCATGAAGTAATGCAATATTATTGCATTATCAAATATTGTACACAGTAATATTGAATAAAATGTTAACCTATTTTATCAGATAGCACAAATAATAAAATAAAAAATACAGTAAAGTTCATTGAGGGCACCTTTATAAGTATGTACGTACAAATTAAAGAAAAGGAAAACTGTCAATATAAATACAAACTAGATTTCAGAACCAATTGAAAAAATTAAAAAGTTTCATACCTCAAGTACGTTGCATCTCGACCTTATATAGAAAAAAAGATCAGAACTTATATAGGTTTTCATTTATTGTAGTTATATCTTAAAAAATGGTGATTTTATAAACGAAAAATACTACCGCTTGGAACAATTACATCTCTCGAAAAAATTATGAAAAACGTAGTGATATGATTTTTCGTCTTGGGTGTACATAGGAAAAATTTACATATTTATGTATGTACGTATGTTTTTATGTACATATGTAGACATTTACTTTGTATTTTGCACTATAATGCAATAATACTTTTCATAATGTGTGAAGTGGTGAAAAAATAGTGAAATAAAAGTAACAATGCAATATTCATAAATTACTTTGAAGGGATTTTAGTTTAATGAAAAAAAATGCACTAATATTATCAAAGTTAGTGCTAATGTAATAAATTTGTATTTGCATTGATTTCGTTTAGTATGGTAAAATGGTCAATGCGTTTGCTTATTTAATGCAATAGTCCCAGATCTGCATACAACAAAAAGGATATGTATGGATAGATAAAACCAAAGTAAATTTATTAATTGATAAACTTTTAATATGTGAAATAAGTATAATAAAATATTAAATAATTAAATATAATTATTTTTAAATGTTTTGTAACACATTTTTTAAGTAAAAATTTATTTAAACTTTTTCACATACGTTTTCAGTATACACAATTGTGTATAACAAAGCAAAAGAAAACAAAATGGCGTACGAACATTGTAAACAACTTTTGACATTCAGGCATTGCCACGAAACGAGAAAAAAATTAATCACCTGAGTAGTTGCATATACTTGATATAAATTTACTTTGACATCACTCGTTTGGATCTTCACTCGTTTTTCACGTTAGCGCTTTTTAGATCTCAAGATTACGCTTTTTAGTGTTTTTTTTAAATATTGATGTGCTTTTGGAGCCAAAAAAGTTGGCATCACGGTATTTCCGTGCAGGTTAAAATCAATTGTTGTACATTTTATATTAAAGTATTAAATTTTTTTTTTGATATTCCAAATTTTATCCCTTAGAGAGCTCGCGAGAAGAAATATATTTGATATGAACTTTTAGCAAAAGAAAAATTTGATATTAAAAAGCAAATAAAAAGTAGCAAAAATTAAAATTTACTTGCCAGTCTTTGGCTGTATAAATTTGTATTAAGATAATATAATTAATTATTAAAAAGAAAATTTGTTTCAAGTTCAATTTTGTATTTAATTTCTATATATTTATTTTTTTTGTTAAAAATTATATATTATATTATTATATAGTATATTTTTAAGCTTAGAAGTTGGTGGTTTATTGGGTCACAAGAATAAAGATGAAAAAGGAAAATAATTGTGATATAATATAATATGTGACCTGCTCCACGAAAAGGGACCTCTGCGCCGAAAGGAAGTTATTGAGAAAAACGCGTTTAAAAAAAGCGCTTCGTTTTTCCGTGTTTTGCGCATGGTTATGCAACTTTTATTAAAACAATAATTAGTAAGGTATCAAAAATGATGTGTGTGTGTGTGTTTTCTTATATGTCTTGTATAATGTTTGTAAATTTAATCCTCACAAAAACATAAAAAAGCCAAGTTGGTTTCCTAAATTTCGGCTATCAAAAGTAGTGAGATTAAAATTGTCACCAAGTTTTTGTTTGGCACAATACCTAAATTCTTCTTTTATTGCATATCCAAATTTGAATATAAACAATTACATGCAAGGTTTTTCAAACTTAAAACTAAATTAATAAAGATGTATATGTATTTAAAATATAAATTAATATATGTGTAATTCATAAAATATTGTTTATTATTTGAACACAATCATCTCTGTTTCTTACTGTATGTATTAGTTCACCAATGATTCTCAGATCAGTCCAGTTTCCAATGTTTCTCAACCACGACATTCGTTTTCTTTCAATGCTTCTTCTTTCATCTATACGGCTTTGTTGCAGCAATTCATATTTATCTCCTCTAATAATGTGGCCGTGGTACGCAGCTTTACGTCTTTTTATAATTTTTATTATTTCACGTTCCTTCTGTAGCCTGTTTAAAACTTCTACTGTTGTTTGTTGGGACATCCGTTTACTGTTTTTTTTATGGCGAAACATATCTGGCTCTCTTTCTTGGCGCCTTGCAGTTGCGCTGGCAATGACCAACTTTGCCGCAGTTATAGCACTTAGTATTAACTTTGCCCTCTTTTTCCGTCAATGCTTGTTTCACGGCCTCCTTAATACTAGCGACTATATTTCTCTCATTTTCAGCATGGACTTCCACGTTTCGCACCTTGCACACCTGTGGCTTCGAAACCACCCTAGAAGTCTCCTGAGCTAGTGCAAATGAAACCATTTCTGCGAAGGTAGCATTTTGTGTAGCACACGCTTGTACCCTCTCCATATTTGCACTGAAGTGCCGCCATTATGTTATCAAAACTGTTTCTGCAGTACTTCTGCCTCACCTTTTAAGGCCAAAACTAACTTTATGGTATTTTCTTCATTGTCCCATCCATTTCTGCTGGCCACTGCATCAAATTTAAATTTAAAGATGTTCAATGGTGTGCTGCCATCGAAACAAGGCGTCTTTATTCAACTGCAAACCTCTGGAACAAGTCGCACTGGTCCGCTTTGGCACTGAAGATTGACGATTTTTTTCTTGAAATACGTCTAATTTCTCGTCTACATCTTTTACCTGTACTTGGACGCCACCACTTTGGACTTTAGTCTCTAGCTCAGAGATTTTCTCGTCAAAATTGCTGACTTGTACTTTAATGCCATCTACTCTTTTGTGTATGGTATCGGAAATTTCTACAAGTCTCGCATCCATTTTATCTAGAAGTTTCTCGTACGTGGCTTTAGGAGTTTGCTGAAAATCAGTCTTCATTTCAGATTTCAATTCGGTAAGATTCTCGCTATTAGCTCTAAAAAAGACTCCTGAAATCTCTCATCCATTTGGCCTAGGAGTTTCTGATTGTTTGCTTTCATTTCGCTCATCATTGCAGTAAACATTGCTCTGGCATCTGTACTGTTTGGAGTACTAGTAAAAGGAGCATATGCTTCCATCTTATCTTTTTCTTCAAATTCGTACGCTCCTATGTCAACGCCACGACCCTTGAATTCTTCTATTAGCCTCTGAAGTTCTGCCTTATTATCTGTTGTCGGTAGGTCATACTTACTCAATTCCTTTTTGAGTAGCTCCACTACATGTAGGGAATTTCAAAAATATTCACTGGCATCATTGGCTGGAATTAATAACGGGATGCTGATGAAGTTGCCTCGTATTGCAATTAGAAGCCTGCTATTTATATTTAATAACATTTTACGACTGGAGTATTTATTATCCACATCCCTGGGAGCTTGCCAAGCTCAAAATGATTCTAAAGCTTGGCAAAGATCTTACCAAGACTGAGTCATTTATGCTAATATGTAAGTCAGCATAACACAATTGAACAAACCCATAGATTGGTTCAAGTTATAAAAAGGAAATTTTTTTCAAAAGAAGTATTGTTCTGCCCTCTTTATAGATGTTTCTCAAGCATTTGATAAAGTGTTAAACGAATGCCTAATTTTAAAGCTTTTGGAAAGTAACATTGTTCCCCACAATAATATGAGTGTGCCCGAATCAATCGGTTCAAGTGTGCCACCGGGGAGTAAAGTGGGACCAGTTTTGTATTTGATATATACTTGTGATATGCTTATTTTAATTTTTTCGATTTTGCACGACGGCAAGCACTAAAAACATTTCATTTGGTCTCAAAAAACCACGATATCATAATTTTTAGCTGCGCCATAAGCCACTCTTTATTTTTACTTGACTGCTCGACCTAAAGAAGAGTATTGAGTATACCAGCCTTTGTTGTTTGATCCTTTGTCAGGATCGGAAGTCTTCAAAATTTTATTTGAAGGCAAACAGACATATATTTTTAAAAATAGAAAGTAGGCGAGCTTTAAGTATGGTACTATTTAGTAGGTAAGTAGTAGGGAAATAGCGGTTCTAGATCAATTAAAATTGTTAAATTGTGGGCTGAAATTGTTAAATTGTGGCTGAAATTGTTAAATTTTGGGCTGAAATTGTTAAATTGTGGCTGAAATTGTTAAATTTTGGCTGAAATTTTAAAATTCTTGGAAATTTGTGAAATTTGATACCTACGTGTGTGTGTCCGTCCGTCCGTCTGTGTTTTTTGTTTACATTAGGAGTTTTTTGTTTATATTAACTTTTTTTATTTATATTAAGTATATGTATGTATGTATGTATGTATGACCGTGGGAACTTGTGCGTGGAATATTTTGTGGGAATACACTAAGGGGGTTTATAGCTTTAAGATTTTTATATTTGTATGATTTTTCCTAATGCCGACGGGAAAACATCTTTATTTTTTCTAATGCCGACGGGAAAGTTATGATTGTTGTTAGACTGTGGAAATTTGTTGATGTCCGTGATTTGGGCAGGTGAGGTTTTTGTAACATGTAACCGCGGGAATTTGCGGGTGTATCTTTAAGGCAGCCTGTGTTTGGTGGGGGCGGGTGTTGTTGTAATATGTATCCGTGGGAATTTGTGTGCGGAATATTTTGTGGGAATACATTAAGGGGTTTATAGGTTTGAGGCTTTTATATGTGTATGATTTCCTGATGCCAACGGGAAAACATGTTTATTTTTTTCAAATGCCGACGGGAAAACATGTTTAGTTTTTTCAAATACCGACGGGAAAATCATGGAAATGATTTTTCCTAATGCCGACGGAAAATTTGAGGGTATGACTAGCTGTAGGAATTGAAGTCTGGCTGTGATTGGTGGAGGGTGGGGTGTGTCTAGATTGTGAGACCTTAAGGCTGACCGTGATTTGGGTAGGTGAGGGTGTTTTGTAATATGTAACCATGAGAATTCGGTGACTTATATGCTTGTTGGAATTTAAATCAAGCTGGGCTTCGTGGGGGCAGGATGTATTTGAGGTAGATCGACTGGTGGAGGGCGGGGAGTTGTTGTAATATGTATCCGTGGGAATCTGTGTACATGTATGTATGTATATATGTATGTCTGTAAGAGTTTAAGGCTGTCTGTGATTTATCAAGGGTGAGGTGAGAGTGTTCATGTAATACGTATCCGTGGGAATCTGTGTATATGTATGTTCGTAGGAGTTTAAGACTGATTGTGATTTGAGGTGGGGGAGGGTCTTGTTGTGATAGATAGATAGAATGTGCCTATGAGTATGTGTATGTATGTATTTATATATAGCAGTTTAATTCCGTCCTTGATTTGAGGTAGGCGGGGGTGTTATTGTAATATGTATCTATAGGAATTTGGGAGTTTATATGTTTGTAGAAATTTTTGTGTATGTATGTCTGTAGAAGTTTAAGGCTGATCGTGATTTGGATTGTTCAGATTGAGCGATTGTATGTGACCTTGAGAATTTGTGTATGTATATCTGTAGGAAATTTAAGGCTTATCGTGATTTATGAGGGGCGAAGTGTTCATGAAATATATAACAGCGCAATTTGTGTGTATATCTGTAGGAGTTTAAGGCTGATCATGATTAATGAGAGGTGAGGTGAAGGTGCTCATGTATATGTATACGTATCTGTGTGTATGTATGTCTATATGAGTTTAAGGCTGATCGTGATTTAGGTTGTGAGATTGATAGATTGTATGTTACCTTGAGATTTTGTGTATATATATCTGTAAGAACTTTAGGCTGACTGTGATTTGTGAGGGGAGGGGCGTTGTTGAAATAGGTTTAATTTTTCGTAGATGAATTTTAGTATGTGTGTGTGTATGAGATTTTCTCACCATAGTATTTATATGTACGTAGAAATAAATTCTTTCTCATATGAACATTTTTTGCTAGAAAATATTATCATATATCTGAACTTCCCTAATCCTAGTATGTTTTTCATATTGGAGGATGAGATTGCTTTATATTTTATCAAGCTTAAATTTGTCCAGTGTTAAAGTCTGTCGGTCAGAAATTTGTTTATATTTGTATAAATATTAATTTCAGATTTTGCAAAATTCTTGTGTACGATCGTGGTGATTTTTTTGTGTGTGTATGTGTGTATGCGCGATAGAGTGTGATTGGTCTGTGATAAGTTTGTTTATTTAAGTACATTTGTCTTCTTCGACTTTCGTCTTCAAGCGTCAATAGCTTGGAGAACGGTTTGTATGTTTTCATGATGTAGATATGTAAGTGTGATTGTTAAAATCCAATAAATACTTGAGCATGGGTAAAAAATTTGATAATATGTGTACATATATACATATGGATCTACAAATTGATTTTATGTATGTATGTATGTACATACAAATAAGTCTGGGGCTCCCTGTTTAAATACATTTTTTTTTGTCATGTGCTGTTCTTGCTGTTGTAAATATTCGCCTGGTCTTTTGTGTATAGATGTGAAATATCTAGATAGTTTTTTTATTTGAAATTAAAAAAACGTTCTTTTAATTTTTAGATGTATTTACTTAAAAGTTTGTGAGGAGTTTCTGTTTTAAGTAAAATTTAATTCCTCTCTAGTTGTAGTAAATATAGTATAAATATTTAATATATTTTATTTCCATTTGTTTAAAGTTGATGTAGCCTATATAGTCAACGTTAGAAATTTTTCGGTGTAAAATTTTTTCCAACTATCATATTTTTTCTTCACCTTTTTCATATATTTTAGAACATCTTGCATTGGCTTTAAAAAATGATAAACGCTTTGAAATGAAACTGATCCAGCAGTCCAGCTTTTTTTAACCACTTTGCTTCTCTTTCCTTTTTTATTGATAAACATTTAAAATCAAATGGTGGTTTTATAATGAAATTGTTATACTCATTATTGCTAAAAACATCCGCTACTTTTTTTTTGTAATGAAAATCATTCGAAACCTTACTTAATTTATAAGACTTTCAGGACTTTCTATTATTCGATCATTAGTAAAAATGCAGTAGCTGAGGTCATTGCTTACTGTTTCATATTAAATTTCTATATCAATTGAGCCGCTATTGAATAAAAGGAACTTTTATCTTAAACTTAAGTGCATTTGGAAGTGTTTGAGATTCTTTCATATAATAGCTTTGTTGGAATCTTAGATACGAGTACATATAATATAGAATTGTATAACGTTTATTTTTAATTTTTATGTTAAGATCATCATCATTTAGATATGAGACTAAATTTAAATGTACTTTTAAATTAGTTAAATCATAATGAGGAAACTTGTTTTCTTCTTGAATAGCGATCAACAGAAAACGAAATCGTTTTCTTACAATTTAGGTCTGGCCTCTCAACGGTTCCTCTAGTATACAAGATGACTTTCTATGTCAACATATCTGTCTACTCTTTGTCAGCGTTAAGGGACAATTAAATGTTAAAATTTTAATTCCTCAAATTGTGTTACTTCATACTGATAATATATTTTCATTAATAAGGTATATGCTTATCTTATGAAGGTTACTCGCCTATGGCTTTTATTTGATGTTCTAGATGATTTTTTTTCTCATTTTATTAAATTTCAGCGAATTGTGTATATATTTCTGATATTTTTAAGCGCGCTTTATTTACCTGTCAGACAAAGTGTACGTATCAGTTGATCACTCAGTCTCTCTTTTTAATAATTTTTCTCTTTTTTTATGCCACTACTATTTTTTCAGATTTTACTACTTGAAAAAGAGAATATTTATGTAATTTTTAAATGTATTCATATATACATATAGGTAAATATATGTATATATGTATAGAGAAATTACTTTATCTACAAAGAAATACATGTTTAATAATCAACTATTCTAGAAAATCGATCTCAAATAACGCAGTTACCTCCACCATCAATTCACCATCGGTGTTTTTATAGTGTCAGAAACACTAGAATATCTATGTTTGAGAGAATTTTTACATCGAGTTTTTCTACATGAGGTTTGCTGGTTGACATCCTTGAAGTTATTGTTGACGTAGGCTGGGTTGTATCACATTCAGATGTAATCATTTCCTACTTAAAAAAGGTCCTCATTACTATCAACTATATCTGTATACATTTCGTTCATGAGTTGGGTTGATCCAGATACAATTGCTGTCTACAGATTAATGATTAGAAACAAGTTTCTCATCACCTTCTAACAGATTTATATATTTTGCTAGCATGCATGCCTTAGCATGCTTCTATCGATAGTGACGCGAGAGTCCGACATGTAGTGGTGTTTCAATTAAAAATCTATACTATTAGATTTTACGATTTCGCTCTTTTTATTCTTTTACAAAGTAGATACATATTTATGTATTTCATTTAGCACAGAGTCATAAAATTTCTTTGCTTACAAAATTATGTGACATTCTTTTAAATTTGCATGCTTAGGCATGCTTTCAATATTTTTTCTGTAAATTTATTTGATACTCATACAGATACAGATATAAAGTAAGATCTGCTTACATTGCATTTTACAATTTATGTATGCTTCAGCATGATTCCAGTTGAAGTCCATATTTATTCAGTAAGTTTGTTTGATACTAATTCATACACATATACATTCTTAAAGATTGGAAATCTAAGTCCAATTTATGTAGTTTGTCTCTATTTTCTAAAGATTTGATAGCTATAGAAATGAATAGAGTGAAGATCTATTATAATAGCCCATGGGTATATTTTAAAATTTCGCTTGCTAGAGCTTTCGAAATGGAAAATGTACAATTTTCACTATAAAAAGTGATAATATTAGGTGCTACTGAATATTACACTGTGTTGTAATTTATTTTGAACACTTAAGTTTTCACAATATTTCATACAGGCCAACAAGTTTAGAGACTTTCCAGTATATTAAGTTAATTATCTTTCTTAAGACCTATCATTCCTTCAAAAATACAAACCAAACTAGATTTTTCCTGTTTAATTTTATTTTTTACTTTCATTAAATTTCAACATTTTGTTCATCTTCAAATTATTATATTTAGCAGCTTTTTCTCATTTGTTGAGTTAACTTTAATCGGAAACATTTAAATAGTGAGATGAACTTTTATATTGTATGCGAGTACATTAAGTAATTCTTTGTATATTTCATTTATATGAACCATCATCACATAATTCCTTTGGATGATCTATTAAATCATTCTACTATTGATGCTTTCATATTAAGTAATGTTTAATATTCTACATATGCATGAATTTTCCAGTGTCTATTAAAAAATTCTTTATTTTCTTTAATGATTGATAATAAAATATGGAAATACTATGAGAAATTTTATTTTGAAAACTATATAAAATATATAATTTCTACTAATACATGGGTGGAGAATCATCATCATTCACTGACAGAGAATGATGTTATCAGTAAATTGTTTCTGGAAACTCCAAACGATAAACTATAGGACAAATTAATAATATAGCTTAAGGAATTAATATAATTCAAGAATATATTAAAATGCAAATTGATAGAGTACAACGTGAAATACAATTAGGGATAGAAGATAGTTATAAAATTGATAAAATACATACTAAAAATCAAATCATCTTTTGAAAAAACAAATTGAAGAGCTGAACAATAAAATTTATAGATTGGAAAATGAACTACATGATAGTATAAATACCTGAAAGTGCATCAAGTAGATCACAACACTCTCCAAAAAATCTGTAAAACAACTTAATGTCTTCAAAAAGAAATTTAGTAAACGAACTCTATAATAAATTTCGAAAATTGTTTGTGCATTGCAGATATGTTATGAAAGGAATAGTTGATCTTTTATGGAGCTGATTTAGGTGAAATGGGAAACTATTCTACAGAAAATAGAAATTATTGATTATTGTAGACTGTAAATGATTCATTCACAAAGTTTCTATGGTCAATACCGTTGAAAATAAAAGTTGCATTCGAAAAAACCTAGGCTGTGGAAAATATTTTTGAAATGTTATGAGTACCAAAAAGCTTACAAATGGATGATTGTAAAGAATTTTTTAATAGACACTGGAAAATTCATGCATATGTAGAATATTAAACATTACTTAATATGAAAGCATCAATAGTAGAATGATTTAATAGATCATCCAAAGGAATTATGTGATGATGGTTCATATAAATGAAATATACAAAGAATTACTTAATGTACTCGCATACAATGTAAAAGTTCATCTCACTATTTAAATGTTTCCGATTAAAGTTAACTCAACACATGAGAAAAAGCTGCTAAATATAATAATTTGAAGATGAACAAAATGTTGAAATTTAATGAAAGTAAAAAATAAAATTAAACAGGAAAAATCTAGTTTGGTTTGTATTTTTGAAGGAATGATAGGTCTTAAGAAAGATAATTAACTTAATATACTGGAAATTCTCTAAACTTGTTGGCCTGTATGAAATATTGTGAAAACTTAAGTGTTCAAAATAAATTACAACACAGTGTAATATTCAGTAGCACCTAATATTATCACTTTTTATAGTGAAAATTGTACATTTTCCATTTCGAAAGCTCTAGCAAGCGAAATTTTAAAATATGCCCATGGGCTATTATAATAGATCTTTACTCTATTAATTTCTATAGCTATCAAATCTTTAGAAAATATAGATAAACTACATAAATTGGACTTAGATTTCCAATCTTTAAGAATGTATATGTGTATGAATTAGTATCAAACAAACTTACTGAATACATATGGACTTCAACTGGAATCATGCTGAAGCATACATAAATTGTAAAATGCAATGTAAGCAGATCTTACTTTATATCTGTATCTGTATGAGTATCAAATAAATTTACAGAAAAAATATTGAAAGCATGCCTAAGCATGCAAATTTAAAAGAATGTCACACAATTTTGTAAGCATAGAAATTTTATGACTCTGTGCTAAATGAAATACATAAATATGTATCTACTTTGTAAAAGAATAAAAAGAGCGAAATCGTAAAATCTAATAGTATAGATTTTTAATTGAAACACCACTACATGTCGGACTCTCGCGTCACTATCGATAGAAGCATGCTAAGGCATGCATGCTAGCAAAATATATAAATCTGTTAGAAGGTGATGAGAAACTTGTTTCTAATCATTAATCTGTAGACAGCAATTGTATCTGGATCAACCCAACTCATGAACGAAATGTATACAGATATAGTTGATAGTAATGAGGACCTTTTTTAAGTAGGAAATGATTACATCTGAATGTGATACAACCCAGCCTACGTCAACAATAACTTCAAGGATGTCAACCAGCAAACCTCATGTAGAAAAACTCGATGTAAAAATTCTCTCAAACATAGATATTCTAGTGTTTCTGACACTATAAAAACACCGACGGTGAATTGATGGTGGAGGTAACTGCGTTATTTGAGATCGATTTTCTAGAATAGTTGATTATTAAACATGTATTTCTTTGTAAATAAAGTAATTTCTCTATACATATATACATATATTTACCTATATGTATATATGAATACATTTAAAAATTACATAAATATTCTCTTTTTCAAGTAGTAAAATCTGAAAAATTAGTAGTGGCATATTAAAAGAAAAAAATTATTAAAAAGAGAGACTGAGTGATCAACTGATACGTACACTTTGTCTGACAGGTAAATAAAGCGCGCTTAAAAATATCAGAAATATATACACAATACGCTGAAATTTAATAAAATGAGAAAAAAAATCATCTAGAACATCAAATAAAAGCCATAGGCGAGTAACCTTCATAAGATAAACATATACCTTATTAATGAAAATATATTATCAGTATGAAGTAACACAATTTGAGGAATTAAAATTTTAACATTTAATTGTCCCTTAACGC
The DNA here is from genome assembly GCA_936439885.1 of Nowickia ferox. Lineage (NCBI taxonomy): Eukaryota > Metazoa > Arthropoda > Insecta > Diptera > Tachinidae > Nowickia > Nowickia ferox. The sequence continues at coordinate 62,256,650 of OW387026.1, forward strand.
TGACAAAGAGTAGACAGATATGTTGACATAGAAAGTCATCTTGTATACTAGAGGAACCGTTGAGAGGCCAGACCTAAATTGTAAGAAAACGATTTCGTTTTCTGTTGATCGCTATTCAAGAAGAAAACAAGTTTCCTCATTATGATTTGACTAATTTAAAAGTACATTTAAATTTAGTCTCATATCTAAATGATGATGATCTTAACATAAAAATTAAAAATAAACGTTATACAATTCTATATTATATGTACTCGTATCTAAGATTCCAACAAAGCTATTATATGAAAGAATCTCAAACACTTCCAAATGCACTAAAGTTTAAGATAAAAGTTCCTTTTATTCAATAGCGGCTCAATTGATATAGAAATTTAATATGAAACAGTAAGCAATGACCTCAGCTACTGCATTTTTACTAATGATCGAATAATAGAAAGTCCTGAAAGTCTTATAAATTAAGTAAGGTTTCGAATGATTTTCATTACAAAAAAAAAAGTAGCGGATGTTTTTAGCAATAATGAGTATAACAATTTCATTATAAAACCACTATTTGATTTTAAATGTTTATCAATAAAAAAGGAAAGAGAAGCAAAGTGGTTAAAAAAAGCTGGACTGCTGGATCAGTTTCATTTCAAAGCGTTTATCATTTTTTAAAGCCAATGCAAGATGTTCTAAAATATATGAAAAAGGTGAAGAAAAAATATGATAGTTGGAAAAAATTTTACACCGAAAAATTTCTAACGTTGACTATATAGGCTACATCAACTTTAAACAAATGGAAATAAAATATATTAAATATTTATACTATATTTACTACAACTAGAGAGGAATTAAATTTTACTTAAAACAGAAACTCCTCACAAACTTTTAAGTAAATACATCTAAAAATTAAAAGAACGTTTTTTTAATTTCAAATAAAAAAACTATCTAGATATTTCACATCTATACACAAAAGACCAGGCGAAGATTTACAACAGCAAGAACAGCACATGACAAAAAAAAATGTATTTAAACAGGGAGCCCCAGACTTATTTGTATGTACATACATACATACATAAAATCAATTTGTAGATCCATATGTATATATGTACACATATTATCAAATTTTTTACCCATGCTCAAGTATTTATTGGATTTTAACAATCACACTTACATATCTACATCATGAAAACATACAAACCGTTCTCCAAGCTATTGACGCTTGAAGACGAAAGTCGAAGAAGACAAATGTACTTAAACAAACAAACTTATCACAGACCAGTCAAACTCTATCGCGCATACACACATACACACACAAAATCACCACGATCGTACGCAAGAATTTTGCTAAATCTGAAATTAATATTTATACAAATATAAACAAATTTCTGACCGACAGACTTTAACACTGGACAAATTTAAGCTTGATAAAATATAAAGCAATCTCATCCTCCAATATGAAAAACATACTAGGATTAGGGAAGTTCAGATATATTGGGTGTTTTTTATTGAGGTATAGAACTTTAAGTTGGCATCACTTTTTTAACTGGCGGCCATTTTGTCAGCTGTCAAGTGATTAATATTTAGTTTGGTTTGCCATTTCATCATGAACAGTTTGACAAAAGAACAACGCTTGCAAATCGTGCAAATTTATTTCGAAAATAATGGTTCAGTTCGCGAAGTTTACCGCAAGCTCCGTCCATTTTATGGTCGACATAATCGTCCATCAGAGCAATTAATTCGGTTAACCATGGATCGTTTTCGCACTACGTTTACTCTATGTGATAATACGCATCCGCAGAGACGTCGAACAGTGCGCACCGAAGAAACAATTGCCGCTGTAGAGCAAAGTGTTGAAGAGGACCCGAATGAATCGATTCGCCACCGTGCACAGCAATTGGAGCTTTGTCCATCAACTTTATGGAAGATTTTGCCCAAAGATCTTGGCTTGCGACCTTACAAGATCCAGCTTGTGCAAGAATTAAAGCCGCGAGACCATGCAATGCGTCGTGATTTTGGTGTATGGGCCGAAAATGAGATTGATCTCGATGCTGATTTTCATCGCAAAATTTTGTTCAGTGATGAGGCTCATTTTTGGTTGAATGGCTACGTCAACAAGCAAAATTGCCGCATTTGGAGTGAAGAGAATCCACATGAGACCCTTGAGACACTATTACATCCACAAAAACTGACTGTTTGGTGTGCTCTATGGGCTGGTGGAGTCATTGGGCCATACTTCTTCCGAAATAATGCTGGAGAGTCAGTTACCATTAATGGAGACCGGTATAGAGCCATGATAACCGACTATTTTGTTCCCGAATTGGATGGCATGAATGTGGATGAGTTGTGGTTCCAACAAGACGGCGCTACATGCCACACAGCGCACGTCACAATCGATTTATTGAAGGAAACATTCGATGAGCGCATAATTTCGCGGAATGGACCTGTCAATTGGCCACCAAGATCGTGTGATTTGACACCATTGGATTATTTTCTTTGGGGATATGTGAAGTCGCTCGTCTACGCCAACAAACCAGAAACGTTAGGGGACTTGGAAGCCAACATTCGTGGCGTTATTGCCAACATACGGCCCCATATGCTCGAAAAAGTGGTTGAAAATTGGACCTGTAGAATTGGCTTTATTCGAGCCAGCCGCGGCGGCCACATGCCCGAAATCATATTTAAACGTTAATGGCATAAAATTATCCTTCCAATAAAGCCAAATTGATGGACATTAAAACGATTTTCTTGTGTTTTATTTCAATTCAAAGTTCTATACCTCTAAAAAAAACACCCTGTATGATAATATTTTCTAGCAAAAAATGTTCATATGAGAAAGAATTTATTTCTACGTACATATAAATACTATGGTGAGAAAATCTCATACACACACACATACTAAAATTCATCTACGAAAAATTAAACCTATTTCAACAACGCCCCTCCCCTCACAAATCACAGTCAGCCTAAAGTTCTTACAGATATATATACACAAAATCTCAAGGTAACATACAATCTATCAATCTCACAACCTAAATCACGATCAGCCTTAAACTCATATAGACATACATACACACAGATACGTATACATATACATGAGCACCTTCACCTCACCTCTCATTAATCATGATCAGCCTTAAACTCCTACAGATATACACACAAATTGCGCTGTTATATATTTCATGAACACTTCGCCCCTCATAAATCACGATAAGCCTTAAATTTCCTACAGATATACATACACAAATTCTCAAGGTCACATACAATCGCTCAATCTGAACAATCCAAATCACGATCAGCCTTAAACTTCTACAGACATACATACACAAAAATTTCTACAAACATATAAACTCCCAAATTCCTATAGATACATATTACAATAACACCCCCGCCTACCTCAAATCAAGGACAGACTTAAACTGCTATATATAAATACATACATACACATACTCATAGGCACATTCTATCTATCTATCACAACAAGACCCTCCCCCACCTCAAATCACAATCAGTCTTAAACTCCTACGAACATACATATACACAGATTCCTACGGATACGTATTACATGAACACTCTCACCTCACCTTTGATAAATCACAGACAGCCTTAAACTCTTACAGACATACATATATACATACATACATGTACACAGATTCCCACGGATACATATTACAACAACTCCCCGCCCTCCACCAGTCGATCTACCTCAAATACATCCTGCCCCCACGAAGCCCAGCTTGATTTAAATTCCAACAAGCATATAAGTCACCGAATTCTCATGGTTACATATTACAAAACACCCTCACCTACCCAAATCACGGTCAGCCTTAAGGTCTCACAATCTAGACACACCCCACCCTCCACCAATCACAGCCAGACTTCAATTCCTACAGCTAGACATACCCTCAAATTTTCCGTCGGCATTAGGAAAAATCATTTCCATGATTTTCCCGTCGGTATTTGAAAAAACTAAACATGTTTTCCCGTCGGCATTTGAAAAAAATAAACATGTTTTCCCGTTGGCATCAGGAAATCATACACATATAAAAGCCTCAAACCTATAAACCCCTTAATGTATTCCCACAAAATATTCCGCACACAAATTCCCACGGATACATATTACAACAACACCCGCCCCCACCAAACACAGGCTGCCTTAAAGATACACCCGCAAATTCCCGCGGTTACATGTTACAAAAACCTCACCTGCCCAAATCACGGACATCAACAAATTTCCACAGTCTAACAACAATCATAACTTTCCCGTCGGCATTAGAAAAAATAAAGATGTTTTCCCGTCGGCATTAGGAAAAATCATACAAATATAAAAATCTTAAAGCTATAAACCCCCTTAATGTATTCCCACAAAATATTCCACGCACAAGTTCCCACGGTCATACATACATACATATACTTAATATAAATAAAAAAAGTTAATATAAACAAAAAACTCCTAATGTAAACAAAAAACACAGACGGACGGACGGACACACACACGTAGGTATCAAATTTCACAAATTTCCAAGAATTTTAAAATTTTAGCCAAAATTTAACAATTTCAGCCACAATTTAACAATTTCAGCCCAAAATTTAACAATTTCAGCCACAATTTAACAATTTCAGCCCACAATTTAACAATTTTAATTGATCTAGAACCGCTATTTCCCTACTACTTAGGTATTTGAAAATAATCCTTATGTTTTTCTTAACATTATTCATGTAGAGTGTAAAACTGTTAAGCAATCGAGAAAACAAAATCAAAATGTGTACAAAAAGAATTTAAAAATATAAAAAATCCAAAAACCCTACTGCGTAAAAAATTTACTTTAAGCAATCAATCGAAAGCCAAATTGTGTAAATTAGTGGTAGAGAAAACGCTTATCGGTTGCCAATCATTATCAGTTCTCAAGGTATCGATAAATTACTTTGCATTTCAAAGCCAAAATCATCGCGCGGAAAGGCAATATAAGAAGGCGTATTTAATTCAGTTAAATAATATAAAATCTTTGACCGCGGTCAAATTATTTGTTTCGACCCATCTGCATATAATACTGATTTAAAAAAAGTTCCGATGCTTTGCTTGAAGGAAAACTAAGTCGTGATTTATTATATTTTCAATATGGGAATTTCCATAGTCACGTTACGTCACCAAGTACAAAGTGAATATTTAAATATAGTTTAATGGCGATTTGTTTTCTGAAAAAAATATGTTACACTTACATATGTATGTAACATTTTTAAAATGTTACCTAAAATCACTCAAAGTGCTACATATTCTATTACTACAATCGAACAAAATTAGCTGCTTTTATTTACAACGGTTACATTTTGTCGTTAATGTACTTCATTAGCGATTTTGAAGGCTGTTTAAGAGGTTTTTCGCACACTATTATAATTTTTAAACACACATTGACATCAATAATTACGTCTAAAAATATCCAAACAGTCACACTATTTAAATATATATTTATTAATTTTCATTTTTATAATAATAGTTTTTATATTTTGTATTTAAGAAACCTTCTCTCGAAATTATAAACATGACTTGCAAAATAAAACCTTTGTTACCACAGTTGGAAAAAAGGGCAGTATGTACACCCAAAATAAAGTGAGGGTAAAATATGTAACATTTTTACATGTTTTCCATGCAACATATTTAGAAAAGAAATTGAATATTTTTCCCATAGTTGTATTTTTTATACAAATGAACACTGAAATGTAAAACATGTAACATATATCCAACATATTTGTCAGAAAGAAAATCGCTATAAGTTAATTTCCATAAAAAAATAAAATGTATTTAAATACACTTTCATTTTTTCAGTGGCTAATTAAAGTTATTATCAAATTACTTTGAAAGTACGGTAGCACTACAAGATTTCCAAATATTATGAAAAGCTTTCCAAATAACAGCTGTTCAATATTAATACGAAAGTTGATTTATCAATTTGCACAAAAGTGATATGGCAAAATATACATTTTGTTATACAAAAAGAGCATCGGAATGCATTTCTCTATTTATATATTTCATGATATGAAAATATGTGTTACATTTGTGGTATATTTACGAAAATTAAACGAAATTCTTTTTAATACGACCACATTATGTTCATGTACATGCCTTCAAAAAACACAGACATGCACAAAGCATATGGTATGTTTGTAAAACTTAAAGAATACTTAAATGTACAATGTTGGATATTTAAGATTCATTTAGTTATAAGGTTTTTTTTTCATATATTTATTTATTGTATCTTCAAAAATGAACTAACAATAAGTAATCAAATCTTAAATCTAAATATAATTATTAGGCCCGACCAGTGTCGGACATAAACTTATAGATAGTTATAAATAATACATAAGTAGTGATAATCAAAAAGGAAAAAAATTAAAAATAAAAGTATTTTCAAGAAGTCCCATCTGGAGTGTTGAGAATAAGAGCCCTTGTGTCCCTCTTTTTTAATAGGATATGTCCAGTAAAGTTCAAGATATTACGAGCGAGCGGATTAGGATGTGACTCGAGTTTTGTTAAATATTTGCCTGCGTATTTTGCAATTTCTTCAGTCACTAGTGGCATATTTAAATCGCGATGTATATTTGAATTTTTGATGTACCATGGAGCCGATGTTATCAAACGTAAGGGTTTGTTTTGCCTTCGTTGGATTTTCTCAACATTTGAAGCTGAAGCAGTGCCCCATAGGACCATATTGGCTTCAAAAGCGACATGTATATCAAAAGTTTGCAGTCTAGGCTGAGTGCTGAATTTCTGCCGATTAACCAATATACTTGGGTTAATTTAAGTTTCATTTGAGTCAACTTAGAGTCAATGTGATATTTCCATGTAAGCCTTCGATCAAGGTGTATGCCAAGGTATTTCACTTGAGAATGTTGAGGAATACTTTGATTGTTGATTCGAATGGGAGAGCAAGTATCTTTTCTTATGGTAAACGTTATGTGGACACACTTTTGTTCATTTACTTTAATTCTCCATAAGTTCAACCATATTTCAAGCTGTGTAATGTGTTCTTGGAGATTGCGGGATGCCTCATCAGGGTTTTTGTGTATACTCATACAGGCTGTATCATCGGCAAATGTACAATTGAGGATGTTATTGCTCACAGGCATATCACAAGTATATATTAGATACAAGACTGGCCCCAGAATACTACCCTGTGGGACACCGGAAGATATAGATACGGGCACACTCGTGAACTCTCCTTCCACAACAGCGAACTTTCTATCAATAATATAACTTTCCAAAAGCTTTTGTATGTTTATTGGTAGGTATGTCTTCAATTTTAAAACTAATCCTTCGTGCCATACTTTATCAAATGCCTGAGAAACATCAATAAAGAGAGCAGAACAATACTTCTTTTCTTCAAATGTTCTTCTTACAACTTGGACCAATCTATGCGTTTGTTCAATGGTGCTATGCTGACTTCTAAAACCAAATTGATGGTCCGGGATGCACGCATTATCAGCTAAAATTTTGGACAATTTAGTCATGAGCAGCTTTTCGAAAAGCTTTGAGATTGTTGATAGTAAGCTTATAGGCCTATATGATTCAGCATTGGTAAGATCTTTGCCTGGCTTTGGAATCATTTTTATTTTGGCAAGTTTCCAGTTATTTGGAAAATACTCCATTCCTAAAATAGCATTAAAAATAAATAGCAAGATTCTTATTGCAATATGAGGCAAGTTCATCAGCATCTTGTTACTAATGCCATCAATACCTGGAGCTTTCTTCGGGTCGAGTTCAGCAATTATTTTTTGTAGTTCACGCAACTTAAACCTTAAGGGACGAGGGGGTAGAGAAACTACACTCGGTAATTCGGCAGCACCCGTACATGAATTGGGAGTAAATACAGATTTTAAATGCTCAGAAAATAAATTACCTTTCTCACTATCGCTTCTCGCCCAGCCTCCGGTCGAAGTATGCAGTGGTGATTTAAGGTCAACGGGTCTTTTCAGATTTCTAGCAGCGCGCCATTATGAGAAATTAGATGCTGACGTTACATCAAGACCTTCTAAATACTTTTCCAGTAATGCAGTTTTTTCCGACATAGCAGCTCTTTGAGTCGTTTAGTACATTTTTTAAGTCTGATTTTATTTAGGGGTGATCTGTGTTGTTGCCATTCTCTTCTAGCTCTCCTTTTTTCACATACAAGACGTCCAATTTCCGTAGAATAAATTCTATTAAAGCCAGTCTGCGGATAGGAGGTAGTGGCATGTTCAGCAGCCTGTTTAATATTTTCGTTAAGATTGCCAATTTAAATTCAATATCATCAGATGATCTTAGCTGAATGTTTTCTACGCAGTGACTACTAAGATATTTTTTGAATCCTAGCCAGTTGACCCCATTAATCATTTTCACATATGAGTTAGTTAAATCACTCCTTAGTGGGTTGAAAATTGTAACTATTGTGGGAGAGTGATCTAGAGAGGCCTCTACGTAAATTAAGTCTCTATGAATATTTTTCGTAACGCCAAAATCTATAACATCTGGAATTTTTCTTACGTCAGTAGGCCAGTAAGTAGGCTCCCCGCTCGAAATGACATCTAAGCCCATTTTTGAAATTGTAGTAAACAACGCTCGACCTCTAGGTGTAACAAGACGCAAGCCCCAGTACGTATGTTTTGCATTGTAGTCACCAGCTGCCAGGAAACAAGATCCAAGCGATTTGTAGAACTTCTCATACTGATCTTCGGTAACTGAAAATCTGGGAGGTGAGTACATTGATGATATCACGAAATTCCCACATAAATTGTCTACAAAAATATTCGTTGCTTGCATATATTCTTCAGTAACGTTGTCAAGGACATAGTGCTTGAGTCTTGACTTAATTAGAATTGCTGATCCACCGCATGCTCTCCCTCTAGGGTCCTTTGTATCATATAAAGTGTAACCATTTATTTTAAATAAGCTTCTTGAGGTCAAATGAGTCTCAGAAACCAACATTATATCAATATTTTTTTGAATGAGGAAGTGCTCAAATTCATTTTTATGTTGGCGAATGCCGTTTGCGTTCCAGAAACATATTTTTACCGTGTTCATGGTTTGTTAACTAATGCTTGAAGCAGTGTATTGTTGCATTCGCAGCATTTCTTGCATCATATTAGTCATATTTGTAGTAAAGTTGTTTATAGTTAGCACCAGATTCTCAATAGTAGCTTCAAGGCGACTAAAGTTAAAGCTTGAGTTTGCATTCGTTGAATTATTTGGCGGTGGAACATTTTGTGTGCGAACAGAACTAGTCTGAGGAGCATCGGCATACGATACTCGTGAAGTAACTGGTTGGCTCATTTGAGCAAAACTGGCGGAGTTCGCGTTTAATGGTTGAGCTGGAGTTAATTTGGGTTTTTGACCCATAGCCTGCTTAACGAAAGAATATACAGGACATCCTCTGTATTTAGCGGTGTGATTACCTCCACAATTACTGCTTTTTTTTCGGATTGATCTTTTGGCTTAGTACAGCTAGCAGTACCATGCAATTCACCGCATATAACACAACTGGAGGTAATTTGGAGTAAGTTTTTGTATGGCCATATTTTTGGCAAGTATGGCACTGTACAGGACCTGAACGCTTAAGTGGCTCTTCAACTGTGATTTTTCGGTGTAAGAGATACTTTACGCTATAAATTGGATGGGTTTAATTTTTTTTAAATTTTATGTCATTCGGCTCCATTCTCTGTTAATTATGTTGGTAACATTTTTTACCTTAAATCCTTTGTCGACAAGTGCACATTTTACTTCTTCGGGCTCAACATATGAATATATGCCCTTTAATACTATCTGTAGGCCTTTAGCACTCTTAAGTTGGTATGTCTAAAAATTTGTTTTATATTTTTCGAATTCACTAACAATTTTTCGAAAATCTTTTTCATCATATATTTGGATTTTAGTTTCATCAATATTACCTCGTTTAATTGGAACGATGTGAAAACTATATTCTTCAATGGTCGACAGTAGTTTTTTTAGAAGCGCGTTAGAATTTTTTTCTCAGATAAATAGGTGGTGGCTTAAAAGACTTTTGCGATGATGTAGCGGGCTTGTCGTTTTTGTCTAGCAATAATGAAAAACGATTTTGACGATTGGTAGAAGATGCACTGTTATCCCTAGACATATTTGGAGCTGATGAAATTTTAGAAGAGTTTGGGCTTCGCCCACGCTTTACCACAGTTATATATCTGTCCATTCCTACTTGTACTTTTGGTTTTGAATTACTGTTATCTGTAGTGATAACTTGGTTTAGTGATGAACACGAGCCCGGAGCGGATGATATCGCTGACTTGAATGAAGAAGTACTAGGCAATTGTAATATTAACGAATCACTAGTTGGCATTGGACAAAGCGAAGTTAATCGCTGACGAAAAAGTGGCTTTGCCGTTAGAAAAAGACTATCATAAGATTTTTTATTTTTATTGTTAACATTGAGAGCTTCAGACCTCACAGTAAAATATGCATTTCTGCCGTTTGAACTCACTTCACAATTTTTTGTTTTTGAGGTACTCATGTAGAGTATTCCTCATAGGCACTTTGTTTGCGGTTTTTGTTTGTTTTTGTTTCTTGCTATGTAAAAAAATAGCAGCAATATTTGCTTTGCTTATTTATCAAAGTTAATATGTATTACTGTTATTATGTATTACGAATATTTTTGTATAATTTTTTGTTTGTTTAAATGTATATGAATAAAAAAAACTCCGCTAAGACGTCTGTTCACTATGAAGGTTCATCGCGAACTGATTCCAATTATATGATTTCAGTCATTCCAATTATATGATGAAAATATATGATGAAAAAGATTTCCGAAAAATTATTATTGAATTTGAAAAAAACAAAACAAATTTTTACACTTATCAACTTAAAAGTGCTAAAGGCCTACAAATTGTATTAAAATGCATAGATTCATATGTTGACCCCGAAGAAGTAAACTGTGCTCTTAGCGACAAAGGATTTAAGGTTAAAAATTTTACTAATATAATTAACAGAGAAAAGGTCCCCCAACCCCTATTTCGAGTCGAACTGGAGTCGAATGACATACAATTGAAAAACATTAAACCCATCCAAATTATAGCGTAAAGTTTCTCTTGCACCGAAAAATCACAGTTGAAGAGCCACGTAAGCGTTCATGTCCAGTACAATGCCACAATTGCCAAGAATATGGCCATACAAAAACTTACTCCAAAGTACCTACAGTTTGTGTTATCTGCGGTGAATTGCACGGTTCTGCTAGCTGTACGAAGCCAAAAAATTTAGTAATTGTGGAGGTAATCACACTGCTAACTACAGAAGATGTCCTGTATATTCTTGCGTTAAACAGACTATGGGACAAAAACCTAAATTAGCTCCAGCTCAATCAGCAAACGCTTTCTCCTCCAATGAGCCAACCAAGTACTTCACGTGTATCATATGCCGATGCTGTTAAGAAAAATTATTTTCCCACGCAGAAAGTGTCCCCACAATTTAATTCAACAAATGCTAACACAATCTTTAATTTCAGTCGCCTTGAAGCCACTATTGATAATCTGGTGCAAACTATAAACAACTTTACCACAAATATGACTTGCATGATGCAAGAAATGCTGCGAATGCAGAATACTTTGCTTCAAGCATTAATTAACAAGCCATGAACACGCTAAAAATATGTTTCTGGAACGCAAACGGCATTCGCCAACACAAAAATGAGCTCGAGCACTTCCTCTCGGAAAAAAATATTGATGTTATGCTAGTTTCTGAGACTCATTTGACATCGAGAAGCCTATTTAAAATTTATGGCTACACCTTATATGATACTAGTAACCCGAGAGGAAGAGCATGCGGTGGATCAGAAATTTTAATAAAGTCAAGACTCAAGCACTTTTTTCTTGATAACATCTGTGCAGAACATTTACAAGCAACTAATATTTGTGTTGAAAGTTTTTGTACAAGATTCTTAATCACTGAGGATGAATACGAGGATTTCTACAAATCTCTTGGGCTTTGTTTCGTAGCAGCTGGCGACTACAATGCAGAAAATATGTTCTGAGGTTCACGCCTTATTACACCTAGAGGAAGAGCGCTGTTCAACACAATTTCAAAAATGGGCTTGAACGTCATTTCGAGTGGAGAGCTCACTTACTGGCCTACAGACATACAAAAAATTCCGGATGTTATAGATTTTGGACTCATGAATAATATTTCTAGAGATTTAATTCATGTCGAAGCTTCCTTAGATCTCTTCTCCGATCACTCTCCCACTATCGTTACAATCTGTAACCCACTAAGAAGTGATTTACCTCACCAATATGTGAAGATGATCAATCGTGTTAATTGGCTGAGATTCAAAAAATATCTTAGTAGTCATTGCACAGAAAACATAACGCTAAGAACACCCGATGATATTGAATCTAATATTGCCAACCTTAATAAAAATATTAAACAGGCTGCTGAACATGCCACTACCTCCCATCCGCAGACTGGGTTTAATAGAATTTATTCTACTGATATTGAACGTCTCGTGTGTGAAAAAAGATGAGCTAGAAAGGAATGGCAACAGCACAGATCACCTCAATATAAAACTAGGTTTAAAGAGTGCACTAAACGACTCCAATAGTTGCTTGCATATGAAAAAACTGCATCACTTAAAAATTATCTGGAAAATCTCGATGTCACACCAGCATCTAATTACTCTTTGTGGCGTGCTGCGAAAAAGCTTAAAACACCCTTTGAGTTTAAACCTCCTATGCGCACTTCTACCGGAGGTTGGGCAAGAAGTGATACTGAAAAGGGTAACTTGGTTGCAAAGCATTTAAAATCCGTATTTACCCCAAACAGATGTACTGCTGCTGTTGATTTACTAAGTGTAGTTGTTCGACCCTTAAAGTTTAAGATGCGTGACGTACAGAAACTAATTGCTGAAGTCAATCCAAAGAAAGCTACGGGTATTGATGAAATTAGTAATCAGATGAGAAAGCTCCGGGTATTGATGAAGTTGCCTCGTATTGCAATTAGAATCCTGTTATTCACTTTTAATGTCATTTTACGTCTGGAGTATTATCCAGATCTCTGGAAGCTTGCCAAGGTCAAAATGATTCCAAAGCCGGGCAAAGACCTTACCAAGGCTGAATCGTACAGGCCAATAAGTCTACTATCAACAATGTCTAAACTTTTCGAAAAACTGCTCATGATAAAATTGTCCCCAATTCTTATTGGTAGTGGGTATATAGCAGACCATCAATTTGGTTTTAGGAGTCAGCATAGCACCATTGAACAAACGCATACATTGGTTCAATTTATAAGAAGAACATTTGAAGAAAATAAATATTGTTCTGCGCTCTTTATTGATGTTTCTCAGGCATTTGATAAAGTATGGCATGAAGGCCTTATTTTAAAATTGAAATCATATCTAGCAATAAATTTTCTGTAGCTATTGGAAAGTTATATTACTAGCCGGAAGATCACGGTTGTTGAAGGAAACTTCATGAGTGTGCCCGAATCTATATAATCCGTTGTGCCACAGGGGAGCATATCGGGGCCAGTTTTGTATTTGATTTATACTTGTGATATGCCTTTGAGCAGCAATATCCATACATCTACATTTGCCGATGATACATCCTGCCTTAGTATGCACGAAAACCCTCACGAGGCTTCCCGATATCTACAAGAAAATATTACACAGTTGGAACTATGGTTAAACTTATGAAAATTTAAAGTTAACGAACAAAAGTTTGTTCAGCTTACATTTACCCTCCGAAGAGATACTTGTTCCCCAATTCGAATCATCAATCAAGTTGTTTCTCAACATTTACATGTAAAATACCTTGGTATACACCTTGATCGACGGATTACATGGACTCAAAGCTAAGACAAATCAAACTTAAATTAACTCAGATACATTGGCTGACTGGTAGAAATTCAACACTCAGTGTAGATTGTAAACTTTTAATATACAAGTCGCTTTTGAAACCCATATGGTGCTACGGAATACAGCTATCGGGCACTGCTTCAGCTTTCAATATAGAGAGAATCCAACGAAGGCAAAACAAGATTTTAAGACTAATAACATCGGCTCCATGGTACATCAAAAATTCAAATTTACATCGTGATTTAAATATGCCACTAGTGACTGAAGAAATTAAAAAGTACACAGGCAAATACTTAATAAAACTCGAGTCTCATACTAATCCACTGGCTCGTAACATCTTGAATTTTACTGGACACATCCGTTTAAAAAAAGAGAGACACTATGGCTCTAATACTCAACACTCCAGATGAAACGGCTTGAAAATATTTTTGCGCTTAATACGATATTTATGTATTATTTATTACTATCACTAAGTTTATGCCTGACACTGGTTGGGCCTAATTATTATATCTAGATTTAAGATTTTAATACTTATTGTTAGTTAATTTTTTGAAGATACAATAAATAAATATATGCATGAAAAAAAATCTAGATTATGCCCAAGTGTTCCTAGAGCAGCTTCTAATATATATACGGAGTCGCGGATACTCAATTGACATCTATCAAGGGCAGCGCAGCTACAAGTTTTGGATAAAGACGTTAATTTTTTCTCCTTTTTGGTAGAGATAATAAGTTTTGTTCAAAAAACTATGAGCTTTGACTTTGGTAATTCTCAACAGAAATGGCAGATGAATTTGACGAGAAACTAAAATTTAAAGATACGGTTGTTGTATTGCCCTTTTGCTGTTTTTGATTTTCTTTTATTTAGTAACCGGATTTTTGTTCTTTCTTCATAGATTGTAATCCACCCCTACAAGAGAGCCTGGTCTACCAGGTTCAAGTTGACGCTGCAAAATAAGTTTGTCTTCATCGATTTTCATTAACCTTAACGCATCAGCGTGCGATATGTCAAAGAGATTGTCCAAGGTGTGTACAAATAAATTTTCGTTATTTTTAAGCACCTAAGAGGTCTTCTTCGAATTTTTTTGCAGATTCTGCCAAAATCCGTGTAATTTCACTAATTTTTCTATACTATATCTGAATATTTTAGAGGGTATTATGGCTGTTTCCCAAAAAATCATGCACGGTTAATTTCCCTTGACGAACATTATAAAATAAAAGAGCAAGCGCTTGTTGGTTTGATGGAAGCTTGGTTCTTGTGATTTGGTGCTTACCATTTCCAATTAAATACACCGAATATTTATTACTGCTACGTAATTTTTGCTACATTATATTTGTAAAACTTTTATTTTTAGGCACCATGTTTTATTTTATACGCGCTTTTAATGCAAATAAACAAACTGTCATAAATCAAAATACGAATAAATTGTTTGCTTTCCGCTATTTTACCGCACAGATGCTCTGGTTACGTATTTTAAAGCGTATGTTTTGATTTTTTTGGCTTTCTAATAAACTTTATTGCATCCAAACCAAAGCCAAGCAAATCTCTGTAAGTTGGATGGCTTCTGTAACTTTGTAGAGAATCATTTTAACTAATCATATTAAAAATTTTATTTATTATCAGTGTGAAATGGTATTGGAGTCTTTTTTTGCTAATTCTCTTTTTTACCATAAATATGAACGAAACAACAATTTTCACGAACGAAAACGCAAAACCACAAGTTTCTAACTTAAAGGCTCCGTCGCTTAGGGAAGGCGTGAACAAAGGGGCATACAAATACATATAAATCTTATTCAACTTCTTTAAAGAAAAATTAGTGGGTTCCCCCTAACTTATTTGCTAAAATATTAAAAATAAACACAAAGAAAAAATATGGTTGAGGTAACCATAATCAAACAGCAACATACTATGATTGAATTATATGGTTGCAGTCAAATCATATTATTGTCAATAGAAAACCAAAGTTTTAGTAATATTATTACCTGAGTTAATAATAATATTATCTACACTAACAATTAACTTTGGTAAACCTAATCTTAGTATTGTTCAAAGTTATCACATTTTGGTTAACTATGACAATACTTTATTATATATGACTAATAATTACAAATAACCATACCATATTCTAATAATATTGTTTTTTTATTTGTTTGTTTTTTAACCATATATTGGTAGATCTTTTGCTTAAAACAGCTGTGCGTCAAAGCCGAAATAAATATGAAATAATATTGTTGAAATAAAATGTATATATGTGCACGTATACTTACACAAATATGTGCGTATACAAGAAATGCAGACACGAATGTATAAAGAAATATATGTATGTATATAAATTTTTATTGATCTATCCTCTTGTTTATACTTCATTTATTTATTAATTTATTTAACAGTACGCGTGCAATAGCTTACAAACGAAACACTGAACTGACAGTAGATATTATATTGTTATTAACATCATATTATTTTTACATAATAATACAAATTGTGTTGTAGTCATAAATTTTTGTAATTATTAAATTCAAACATTACTTTGTTTATCGTGAGGCAATTAATGTTTAAAATAACAATAACTTGTTTTCAATGACCACACCTCGGAGAACATAATATTGTTTTCTCAAGCATGCTACATATATAGGGTACACTCTAATGTACATACATATGTATATATGTACTTCATATGTAAGTACGTCGGCGAAGGGTATATAAGATTCGGCACAGCCGAATATAGTACTCTTACTTGTTTCATATATATCTTCTAATATTTGTTCTAGTATTCTCATTAAATTTAATAGATGTACTTATGTACATTATTAACAGCCACTAATTTTTTTTTCTTATATTCTCTTCCCCAAATCGGTCCAGTTTTATGTGAAAAACTTTCATAGTGATACGTTGAGTTTTAGGGGTTCGTCCGCCCTTCAAATCTATTAAATTATTTCATACATATAGTAAGCATAGTCAAAAAAACTAAAAAAATATAAAAAAATTCCATTGAATAAGTGGGCTTAAGGGCCAACTTTGTGGCGCAGACGCACCCCCTAAAACACTACTTGTCGCTATGAAATTTATGGGGAGAGAATACAAGAAATCAAAAAAAAAATTCTCATTACAACTAACGGCCACGCTAATGTACATATATGTAGTTACATACGAGTATGTATATATTTGATTGCTCGAACAAGAAAATAATTTATAACTTTTGTTCGAACAACTTTAAACTCGAATAATTCGACAACAATAGTGTAAATTAGACTTAAAACGTTTTGTCAAAGGTCCACTGATGTACTCACATGCATGCACGGTATCTACACACATGAATACTTACATATGTACATATGTATGTATGTAGGTGCGTACATATGTATGCATGCATTTGAACAACCCGGCTGGAAATGCGAATAGTAAAATTGTAGTGATTTACTAGTGACATTGTCAATAGTGCTACTGGCTAGGTGTACCCCAGCGAATGTAATCGTCTATTGACATTTAACATTAGCTTATCATTGAAAATCCACCACTAGAATGTAGCACTACTGACTAAGAAGTTCTTTTGGGATCACATGGAGACATTGGCACCAAAGTTTCACTAGTAAATTTTAGGGGTTCTAGTCTATAATATCGATATTTCCTCGCTCGATGTCAATAGTACAATTGTAGTAATTTACTAGTGACATTGTCAACAGTGCTACTGACTAGGTGTACCCCAGCCAATGTAATCGCCTATTGACATATAACATAGGGTTCTCATTGACAATCTACTAGTAGACTTTAGCACTATTTTTTTCAAACAATATGGAGACATATAAACCAAAGATTCACTAGTATATTTTAGTGACTCTCGTCTACAGTTTTATAAGCGTTGGGGCAACAAACTTAAATACAAACATACATATGTATTTTTTAAAATTTTTGCATAGCATAATAAAAAAGAAAAACAAACTATTGACGCGTTCATTGACAGTGTCACCAGAAATACACTAGAACAGTGGTCTGTTGACATTTCAACTAGTGCAATTGTCGCTGGAGGAAAGAGTGTTGACATAGAGACATATGGTTGTAGGCTGACTAGAGGGAAATCACCAGATACACACATACTTACTTTGCTTACACTGCATTTATGTAAAATGATATTCCACAAATCTTTACATTGCTGCAACCTACAAATGCTTTACGATAAGCCTCACTCAAGTTTATTAGATTCCCAGCGCGAAAAGTGAGCATTGAGTACATATGTATGTACATAATGGAAGATATAATCACCGTTACTGCTGTTAGCGTTTTTGTGGTGAATTTCGTGCGTTTTTGTGAAATGTTACTCTGATTGATGTAAGCGCCTGCATATACACAACTGTTTAAAAATCTATTACTAAAGAGTCGATTAAACAGTACCGCGTTTAACTTATTTGTCTGTCAAAAGTTGTCGTTTAGAATTATGATATCTCCAGAAGCAAATTTAATAAAATAAATCCTGAAATGGAAGGAATTAAAACGTATGGCTCCAAAAAATCATTGATTTTATTAAAAAATTAATGTTTTTTTAATTTTAAAAATTTTAGGATAACCGCCTGTTGTAAAAAAATTAATTGTTCTTCAAAATTTCTGTTGTTATTTGAAGAACAAGATGTGTGATTTTTATGAAAATAAGCAAAATGCATGTGAGTGAATGTCTATTGTCAGTATTTAACTTATTTTGGTGCACTTTTTTGTAGGCGATTAGAATTATTTGATCGCCCATCTTGACGTTTATAATGAGCCAAACCGTGATACACAAACCCAAATAAATTGACAGTTGTTACGTTTTTTAATTAAAATCGTCAATAGTCGCCATCTAAAAACCAAAAAAAGAAAAATGCTAGCATGCTAACATTTATTATCGACGAGTCGTGTTCTACAAACAGGCGGTTATCCTAAAATTTTTAAAATTAAAAAAACATTAATTTTTTTAATAAAATCAATGATTTTTTGGAGCCATACGTTTTAATTCCTTCCATTTCAGAATTTATTTTATTAAATTTGCTTCTGGAGATATCATAATTCTAAACGACAACTTTTGACAGACAAATAGGTTAAACGCGGTACTGTTTAATCGACTCTTAAGTAATAGATTTGTAAACAGTTGTGTATATGCAGGCGCTTATATCAATCAGAGTAACATTTCACAAAAACGCACGAAATTCACTACAAAAACGCTAAAGGTAGAGGTCCACAGCTCGCTTTTTGCGCGTTACGCTTTGTATGCATTTGTCAAAAAAGTAGAATCAATGTAATAGTATGTGATAAGTTACATTGCAAAAAGCGCAGAACGCGTAGGCGCGTTCAAAGCAAAAAGTAGGTCTACTTTCTACTTTTGTACGCGTTACAAGCACCATGAAAGAAAGTCAGCTGTTCTTGAATGCTAAAGATGTTAAATAATACTTTATTTCTTACGTTATCGATAAATATTATTTTGCCGTGGATAATTTTTTTCTTTTTTTTTCAATAAAAAAAATTTCTTAGTAAAAAAAAACTTGTTTAATAAAATATGTGAATATTTTCATTAATGCGATGTATTTTAATTAACTTTTCACCACACTTTTCTCAGTAACAAATTTTGCATATTAGTTATCGATTACTTTTACGTACTGATTGTCATCTCCGCTAAATCTGTATTATTTACTTTGTGTTCATTACATATTTTTAAACAATAAAATGGAAGAAAATTTAATTAATGCTGTAAAGAAGCACGAGCTTTTATATAACAAAAGCTTGCTGCTATATAGAAATAAAATAAAGAGAGCAGAGCAGACATCTGCAGACATTCTTGTCGCGGTTCGAAATTGCTCAGCGTCAGAAGTTTTAATTTTTTTAAATGTGGTTTCAAAAAACCCACTTAAATTCCGTTCTAAATACAACGGCCGTACCCAAAACCTTTTCTTTTTTTGAAATTGTTCATAGTCATTTTTTGCACATAAAATTAAATATACAAACTCGACTAACTCCACAAATTCTTTTAAAAACTCGATTTCACTCTCCATTTTTTCTTTATAAGTATTTATAAACAAACGCACACAGCTGATCAAAACAAAAATTAAATGGCGCATGAAAAGCAGTGCATGTAACTCAACGCGAACAAAGTATAGAACGAAACAAGAGGATGAAACGCGTCTAAAGCATAACGCGCAAAAAGCGAGCTATGGACCTCTACCTTAGCAGCAGTAACGGTGATTTTATCTTCCATTATGTACATACATATGTATGTACTCAATGCTCACTTTTCGCGCTGGGAATCTAATAAACTTGAGTGAGGCTTATCGTAAAGCATTTGTAGGTTGCAGCAATGTAAAGATTTGTGGAATATCATTTTACATAAATGCAGTGTAAGCAAAGTAAGTATGTGTGTATCTGGTGATTTCCCTCTAGTCAGCCTACAACCATATGTCTCTATGTCAACACTCTTTCCTCCAGCGACAATTGCACTAGATGGAAATGTCAACAACTTTCCTTTCATGCGCGAGTAGAGATACTTTAGAGACCACTGTTCTAGTGTATTTCTGGTGACACTGTCAATGAACGCGTCAATAGTTTGTTTTTCTTTTTTATTATGCTATGCAAAAATGTTAAAAAATTCATATGTATGTTTGTATTTAAGTTTGTTGCCCCAACCCTTATAAAACTGTAGACGAGAGTCACTAAAATATACTAGTGAATCTTTGGTTTATATGTCTCCATATTGTTTGAAAAAAATAGTGCTAAAGTCTACTGGTAGATTGTCAATGAGAACCCTATGTTATATGTCAATAGGCGATTACATTGGCTGGGGTACACCTAGTCAGTAGCACTGTTGACAATGTCTCTAGTAAATTACTACAATTGTACTATTGACATCGAGCGAGGAAATATCGATATTATAGACTAGAACCCCTAAAATTTACTAGTGAAACTTTGGTGCCAATGTCTCCATGTGATCCCAAAAGAACTTCTTAGTCAGTAGTGCTACATTCTAGTGGTGGATTTTCAATGATAAGCTAATGTTAAATGTCAATAGACGATTACATTCGCTGGGGTACACCTAGCCAGTAGCACTATTGACAATGTCACTAGTAAATCACTACAATTTTACTATTCGCATTTCCAGCCGGGTTGTTCAAATGCATGCATACATATGTACGCACCTACATACATACATATGTACATATGTAAGTATTCATGTGTGTAGATACCGTGCATGCATGTGAGTACATCAGTGGACCTTTGACAAAACGTTTTAAGTCTAATTTACACTATTGTTGTCGAATTATTCGAGTTTAAAGTTGTTCGAACAAAAGTTATAAATTATTTTCTTGTTCGAGCAATCAAATATATACATACTCGTATGTAACTACATATATGTACATTAGCGTGGCCGTTAGTTGTAATGAGAATTTTTTTTTTTATTTCTTATATTCTCTCCCCCCAAATCGGTTCAGTCTTATGTAAAAAAAATACAAAAAATTTCATAGAGATAAGTTGTGTGTTTGGGTGTGCGTCCGCGCCCAACTTTGTGGCCCTCAAGCCCACTTATTCAATGTAATTTTTTTATATTTTTTTAGTTTTTTTGACTATGCTTAGTATATGTATGAAATAATTTAATAGATTTGAAGGGCGGACGAACCCCTAAAACTCAACTTATCACTATGAAAGTTTTTCACATAAAACTGGACCGATTTGGGGAGAGAATATAAGAAAAAAAAATTAACGGCCACTCTAATGTACATAAGTACATCTATTAAATTTAATGAGAATACTAGAACAAATATTAAAAAATATAGATGAAACAAGTAAGAGTGCTATATTCGGCTGTGCAGAATCTTATATAATCTTCGCCGACGTACTTACATATGAAGTACATATATACATATGTATTTACATTAGAGTGTACCTTATATATGTAGCATGCTTGAGAAAACAATATTATGTTCTCCGATGTGTGGTCATTGAAAACAAGTTATTGTTATTTTAAACATTAATTGCGTTACGATAAACAAAGTAATGTTTGAATTTAATAATTACAAAAATTTATGACTACAACATAATTTGTATTATTATGTAAAAATAATATGATGTTAGTAACAATATAATATCTTGTCAGTTCAGTGTATTTATTTGTATTTCTTTATACATTCGTGTCTGCATTTCTTGTATACGCACATATTTGTGTAAGTACACGTGCACATATATACATTTTATTTCAACAATATTATTTCATATTTATTTCGGCTTTGACGCACAGCTGTTTTAAGCAAAAGATCTACCAATATATGGTTAAAAAACAATATATTATTATTATATAGAATAATACTGTGGTCGTATTTAACAATATTATTATAATATTAGAATATGGTATGGTTATTCCTAATTATATTTTAGTCACATATAATAATAGTATTGATATATTTAATCAAAATGTGATAACTTTGAACAATACTAAGGTTAGGTTTAACAA
Organism: Nowickia ferox; assembly: GCA_936439885.1. Lineage (NCBI taxonomy): Eukaryota > Metazoa > Arthropoda > Insecta > Diptera > Tachinidae > Nowickia > Nowickia ferox. The sequence continues at coordinate 62,278,932 of OW387026.1, forward strand.
AGTTAATTTTTATTGTAGATAATGCTATTATTAACTCAGATAATAATATTACTAAAACTTTGCTTTTCTATTGACAATAATATGATTTGACTGCAACCATATAATTCAATCATAGTATATTGCTGTTTGATTATGGTTACCTCAACCATATTTTTTCTTAGCGTTTACACACCAATTTCTTAATGATTAACCGAATTATGTACAATTACAAAATATGTTCCCCAAGGGTAATGACTTATTGGACAGGGAAATGATGATGAGAAATAAAATCAATTTATTTCATTTAATATCAATTATTTTAATTCAGTTCGTTTATTAGAATTATAAAAAGAGGCTTATTCTAAGCAAGTATGTTATAAACTAATAATAAATAATAATTATTAGTTGTCAGAGTCTACTTTGTATGGGAACTTGTATTTAACGCCACATTCGTGCAGAATAACGATTGGTAGTAGCAATATACCCTGAACTTGATATAAAGAAATTTAAGATATATCACTTTTATTGACAACAAAGATATTCGATGTTCGCCTTAGAAGTTTTGCAATTTGAACTTTGTCATCCTTGGAGTCTTCTTGACAACTAGCAGCATATCTATTAAAAAAGAAATTATAATGAAAAAAAAATTAAATATTAGATAATGTCAAAATATAATTTTTACCTAAATTGTTGTTTATAGTTATCGCCTTCAGCAAAATTAAATAGTATGAATGTGCCAGCTTCAGACTCTGTACTCTTCGAACACTGTCGCTATCATCTTCACTTGAATTGTACACATCCTCGTATGTCCAAGATTTTGAAGTATGAATTGTCAAAGAATAATGTGAGCTGCAGGAATTGAGTCTTGTGCTTTGCTGGTGATAATCGACAATTCCTAATTCAAAGTGATGACAATCTTCAAAACCGAAACAACTTAAACTTTTAATTTTTAAGCGACTAGACAGATGATTACCACAAACTTTATGCACTTTTAAAGTACCAGGAAATGGTAAAATATTTTTGTTCCCAATTTTTTTTAACTTTGCCTCAATATCTATATTTTTTATTACAAAAAAAAAGAATTTCCGGGCAATTTTTTTCCAGTTACTGCATGAAAATATTCAAATTCATCAAATCGGTACCTTGCGCAACAAGACGATCCGATCTTTTTTCTTAAGATACTTTAATTTCTCCTTTTGCTTTTGCTGTTCATACTTAACTGGGTACTTTTTAATCTTATTATATCACTTTTTTTCTGTCTCTCGCTTAGCCACCAATACTTGTTCCTTGGTTTTTGCTTTATTTTTCGGTATCATGAAACTAAAAAATTACACTTCAGTAAATCCCATATGCCACTTTATTTTTCTTGCATTTATAAAGTTTTAGAGAAAAGTGTAAACAAAATGAAGTGTCATAAGGGCTTAACTTGCGTTAAATTATCATTCCCCTGTTAGTCATCATTTCCCTGTGCATATTTTTGACAGGCGAGTGACGAATATCTAAAAAAATCTCTAAGCTGATAATTGAAGTACTTACCTCTCAATAAATTTGCCTGACTTGGAAGCTGATAATTAAAATGAACTTAAAAAAACATAAAATATTATAAAATATTCCTTTTATTTGAACAACACCGGGGAATGACCAACATAAGTGTGACTGCTCGATACGGAAGGCAAAATGGCACTGACCTCTCTTTATTAATATTGTTGGCGAAAGTGCAGCAACATGTATACGCAGAAAACATAATGTTCCTTCATTTAAATTATTGCAAATCACCAATGCTTCGGAAAATTAAGTTTTAACAAATTAAATTTATTATTAAAAAATTATTTCAGAGATAACAAAAGACATATAAAACGTTGCTGTGAAGTAAATAATAAAGTGGAATATATATCTTTTTTCCCTTTTAAATAAAATCAACCATATACTCAATATGACAAAATGTCAAAACGCTGACATATTTTGTGTGTCTCAACCTATTCTGACAACCGTATACATTAAGGCTCAAGCCGACGTGCCATACAATAATGCCATAGTCTTGGTTCGAGCAGCTGTTTCATATTTATGGCACGTTAAATTTAAATTAGAAGTGCCATAGCCATAACCATGAAAACAGCTGTTCGAACAAAACTTATGAGCAACACTTTATTTGATTATAGGTGACTTTTTTGGCTTGCGATGTCACAAAGTGTCATAATGTGAACTCGGCATAAGTAATAAATTGCAATGAATTATACATACATATGTATATTTCCTCAAAAAAATTAATTATAGAATTCATTCCTTGGCCGCACTAAATAATTCATTACTTTCCTAGACATGTTCTGTGTTAACAGTAATGAATTCTGAAATGAAAAATAATACATGCTGTGCATTACCTTTTCGATTATTATTCATTCCCTTTTCCTAATGGGTTGGCCCTTATTCATTTGCTGTCATACTCTCCAGAATAATACAGGGTTTTCCAATATAACTAATTCGGAAGTGACATTCCGAGAAAAATATCTCTAATTGACTTCAAGTCTCGTGATGGACGTTGTTTCATTCAGTTTATTTTTATTTAGTAATATATTTTTATTTGTATACAAAATATTCGTGTTTATGTGGGAATCTCTCGTTATCTACAAAATAAATAATATAAATCAAATTTTTAATTGCTTGCTTAATGGTCAGTATAAAGACACAATCAACACTTTTTTTTGGGCAGAACCGATTAGTATTGTTAAGCATCTTATCGGTATTTGGTATTTTTAAAGGTTATCTCGTTTATTTATACCTAAATACATGTGCATGTACATACTTATGTACAAACAGATGTATTTATGTTAGTGCTTGCATATGGAATGCAAGAAAATGTGTAAGATATGTAAATACAAAAACGACACGAAAAGTGTAAAAAAAACTGATCATCAACAGAAACAAAAATAAATACTTACGTTTAAAAGAGTATTAAATTATGACTCTTGAGCCTTTAAATACGGTTAAAGAAGAAATAAAATTTTAAATTATATAAAAATTTAATTAATATGGTAAATAGTGCAAAAAACATAGGACTCGAGAGTATAGATTCGATTATACTCTCAAACCCCATTCTCAGTTTAACAATAATGTATCCTAAAGTGGACCGAAAAAATATTTTTAAGCCTTGAAACCAAAAATATAATTTCTTCGCGCAGTTTTTTTGCTAAGGTAAGAGAAATATGTAGCAAATGCTTACACATGTGCTGCCTCTGGAAGGGTGTCCGCTTCGGCTAACATGTGCCATATTTATGTTTTGGGACTAAAATAATATCAAAATTTTGCGACATATCGCCACTACTACTTTTTTTTAACTGCCACCAATCTACTGAAAATTCTCATATAATGGGATGTAACTGCAACGGTAGGAAACAGCTGATCAATATTGTTCTGAGAAAAGCAATGAAAATGATTATAGAGATGTAACCGAAATGTAAAGGCTCAGTTAGCAGACTATAATGCAATGTAACTGTAATGTAGGAAACAGCTGATCATGTTTTTATATGAAAAGTAGCTTACGTTACATTAGATCTCTTAACCATTTTACTTACTTTTTATATAACAATATCGATCAGCTGTTTCCTACCGTTGCAATTACATTAAATTAAAGTCGGCTAACTGAGCCTTAAGAATCTGTACATTACTTTGCACATAACAACATCGATCAGCTGTTTTCTATCGTTGCAGTTACACTCTATTACAGTCGGCTAACTGACCCTTTAGTCTATGGTGCTTGATTGTTTCTTTCAGATGGTTACAGACGACATGTATCTTGTATCTGACTTGTCAGCTATGCGAATCATACCAATTTACATAAAGTTATGCCGAGTACATACTATAACATTTTGTGACATCACAATAGCGTATACGGGTGGCAAGGTTTGTAATTTCCGATATTTTCCTTTGTGTGGCATTGCTTGCCATAATTTGAATGGCGTTACACATATTTTGAAAATGGCACCACTAAATAGCAACACAAGAAATGTCAGATGTGTACTCGGCATTACAGACGTCTGCCACAGTGTTGTCGCACAGGTTATTGTCTAAAATAGTGCAGAACCGAATGAAATAGAGCAAAAAAATTTAGGAAAATATGTTTTTTTTATTATTATGTTTTTGTAAGCTTTGCATTTTAAATTAAGATGTAAAAATTAAAAATCTAGCATTTAGTTAGGTACATACATACATATATTGGTTATTTCTGTGATTTTCATGAATAACAGCCTATGTTTTATATTTCTTATTTCGAGTTTATGACGTCAAATGCTTTTTAAATATACGATTATGTATCTATGTACTTAGCGTTATTATTTTCACACATCATGTCTGTATGTGTTTTGCAGTGGGAAATTTTATATGTCAGTTGTAAAAAGCATGACGTGTGAAATCTGTGTTAATATTAAGTTTGCGAGATGTATTAATTAATACATACATAAAAAAATTAGTTTTTTGAGTAAATAATGCAGCATTCCTTTTTCTATCTTGTGTAAAAATTTCACATAAATAGCTTGTACCAAGGCATATCAAACAGGTACACGCATCAGGCATATTGCTCATCCGCTGATTTTTTGTTTACACGTTCATAACGAAGAATTCATTTGACAATTACTTTTATGCTTTGTTTGATGCATACAATTTTTTGACAATTACTTTGTAAAACTATACGAGAAGCACAGAGTTGCACCTAATGCGTGTACCTGTATTTAATGTGCCTTGGCTTGTACCATCAACTCCTGAGAGAAGAATATTTTTCAATGTCTTCATTGAGTTGTATGTAAATTGAAAACTTAAAACGCGTTTTCTGCAAAACTTTTTTTTTGTGTTGTGCCGCTATTGAAGTAAATGGTCGATATACATATCTACATTAGTCGTTAAGCAGCTCTGGCCTGAAGAACAGAGCTCGCGTCTTCGTAATTATTTTTTAAGTGCTGTCAATCTTGTATGAGTTGCTTGGCCTTCGAAGTTTTTCGTCTTGCTCGCACTGGTTGACTGATTTGTCACGGATAACCGTATATTCTTGCGGTTCTTTTGTGCAATTTCGTTAACAACCACGTTGCTACTTCCTTTATGAAGGCATAGGTCGGGTATAATCAGTCACAAAAACATTTTTAAGACTACTGTTAATAACTCCGTCCATTTATGTGCAACTATATTCTGCAAATTTACTTTGTAGAACATGTACCAATAAATAAATATGTATATTTACGATATAGATATACTTATTATACATAGATAAGTATTTACAGTGCCAGGTCGCTAATCCGAAGGTGTGTAATCCGAATTATCCAGTAATCCGAATTGAATTTATGACGTATTACATACTCTATAGTCCGCATTGGTTGCAAGATCGCTAAACCGAATTATTTATTTTCCTGCTTTTTTATTATTGTGTCTGTTTTTTACAAAACCATGTGTGGAATTTTAAAACTTACGGGACATCATTGAGATACAGAGCCTTCTATTTCTGAAGATGAATTTCTTAGCTGGATTATGAACTCTGACAATACTTCTTGCAGTAGTTCAGAGTTAGACACAAAAAATGTGGAATCAGAGCCTATAATTATGAAACATGTTAAAAATTGTGAAGCTTTGCAGAACTTAAATACTTCAATAGATTGTACAAAGGAGCGAGGTATGCAAACAGATTACACATTGAAAAGAAGCACTGAAAGAGAAGCAAACATACGTCACATAAAAAATATTTAACTTACAAATTTTTTTCCAATCAGCTGATGGAAATTTTTATTAGTGTACATGATGATTTCGTTTGTGAATGAATTAATTGTGAATAATATTTGTTGTTTTTTGAAAAAGTTTCTTAGCCTACTATTACTGTTTTCACACCGAAAATTAAAACCTGGTTTTAACGTTAAAACTATAAACACCTGATTTTGCGTTCCCACCGCAAGTTTGATAAATTCAGGTTTTAAACAACAGGCTGTCTTATGAATTAGTCCAAAATAAAATAAATGTACTGTAGAAATTGGTTTTTTGTTGCTGTATTTTTTTTCAACTTTTTATAATACTTATCTGACACCCAGTAAAACGTTTGTTTTTGTTTGCATTAAAACGGCAGAAATTTTACAATGCGCCCTAAAATAGAAATTATTTTATATTATGTAAATGAACATTTTAAAATTATGTAACAACGTGAAGAAATGCTTGGAAATCATGTTATTATATATAAAATATACACAAATATATTATAAGCTTAACCTTTTTTCTGCAGATGGATGTCAGTCATATCGTCTATTTTCACTTCCCAGAGATCAGTGGAAATGTTTTCGTTGTTTTCCGCCTAAAGGATACTTTTTCTTCACATTTTTTTTTGATAGTTATTACCTCTGCATCTAGTGTTAAGTTGAAAATGTATCAATTGGTATCTATTCTCTTTCACTGGCATTAACATTATCAGCTACTTCCGGTCATTTTAACTTGGCAGTACTGAATTTAGCACAGCGAAAACAAGGTTGCATTTCATAAAACCAACTTAAAACGAATTCAAAATTGGTTTTAACAAAAACAATTTGTATAGTAAAACCAGGTTTTAACAGTTGGTTTTAACGTTAAACCAACTTTTATTAAAACCATGTCAGTGTGAAAAGTCTATATATGGTTATGATTTTGCAATTCACAATAACCAATTGATGTTTTGTAAATTTTTTTTATTGCGCTGGAAGTCTACTCATGTGCTACTTAGCTGCGTCTATAGATGCATTTCGTTGCAACACCTATAGACGTGCTAAACCAACAAAAAAATGTTTTAAATTTGTATTCATTTTGACACGCGTTGAATAAAAATAAAGCATTGAAATATTTCAAAAAATATTTGTACTTCTCTCTTATCCTTCTACATGCTCCCTGGATGGATTATAGTTTAAACTTTGAGGTTTCATAAGTAAATTCTGAGCACGATATTAAAATTTGGTAAAATATTATGAAAATAGAGCTATTTCACGGTATATTAAAAAATGGAATGGATGGACAACTTCGATAACTTTTTACTCGTCGTCGACGTTAAAAAATGTCTGCTTCATTTTATTAGTTTTATAACTGTGTATGTAAAATTTTACGAATATAACTACGGAACAAATATCTAGATCAGTGTGAACTCCACTAGCATTGCAAAAACATTTGCTTAACTCCTAATGAGACGCTTCTAGTTTAAGAAACGCAAGTCAGTAAAGTCACGTCAAACGAGTTACTAGTGTTCACACATATCACAATCATTCATTACTTATTTGTTTTTATTAAACACAATCGTCCACTGACAGCTGTTTACTACGAGTGTGTATGTTGTCGCTTTTGTTTTTTTTCTGTAGCAGAAAAACTTGATTAATTCATTTAATAAAAATGACCCTACAAACAACTTTTAGTTGAGAAATAGAATTTTTTGCAATCAGTTGTTAATCGGATCTTCAAGCAAAATGACGATACTGGCGAGTCCCATAGTGCGTTTTCTTTTACGTTTCTTATTGTTTTTGAATCTGAATTGCTGTGCGGTGACCGCTGAGAAAGAAACAAATTCGTGGTCATTTTCATTGGGAAATATTCATTTATTCGACATACCTAAATTTGGTGGTTCTTTGTCGTTATTTGGCGGTAGAGAATCAAAGGAAAGTAGTGAAATTTTATTGGAAAAAAATTATATGAATGAAGTTAACATTGATCCAGACATAATCGAAGATTCTCTATTAAAAACGGTTGGTGTGAAACTATTCAAATTACATATTTGTTGTGATTTTTAATGTGCATTGAAAAATATTTTACCTTAGCCGGACTTAATTAAAAAATACGGCTATCCTGCGGAAATTCACAATGTCACTACTGAGGATGGCTACATATTGGAATTACATCGCATTGCAAGGCCTGGAGCCATACCAGTTTTACTGACTCATGGCTTATTGGACAGTTCTGCAACCTGGGTGATGATCGGACCCAATAAAGGCTTAGGTGCGTATTTTGTAGGGTATTTATTCGGTCAACCGTTAATCGGTTGATTACTACCCGATTAACTGATCGGTTAATTTAAAATTGGCTTTTTTCGATTAACGATTAAACCGGTTAATTTCAGTCGATTAACCGAAATAAAAAATTTTAAATATTTTGTAGTATTAAGCGTATTTTTTGTGTGTTTAAGTATTTGTTTGAGACTAAACAAATTTTACAAATTGATTAGATTTAATGAGAGATGAATTTAATTATTTTACACCTACACTCTGATATATTTTCTTCAAGCAACAGTGTTTTAAACTACACAAACAAAACTAAGAAATTCAGAAATACTACACTTTTTTGCAGAATGTTCGTCGTTGCCCGCCAACAGAAGGAACTATAGATAGTAATACAAAAAATGTTTTAACAAAATTAATTAATTTAAAAAAAAAATTAATAAAACAGGACTATAAAGGCATAAGGAAAGATTTTATATTTTTAGAGCAATCCAGGAAAACAACTGAGAAACTAGATAATCTGTATTATGGATATAGCTTTCGATTTCCTCAACATCTACGATAATTCAAAGGATTTTTCCAAGTCAAGTTTTATCCAAACTAATTTGCATTAATCCTAAGCACCAAATTTTCCTAAAGATTGTGTTAGAAGAACTCTTTAAACTATTAAAGTACTGATATACTCGTATGTACATATTTATGATTTTTTTTGCTTGATTTAGTTTAAGAATTCTTAGGTGTGTCTTTTTGTTTTACTAATAAGCTAAAATTAATAAATAGTTGATGCACTTTTATTTGTTCAAATTAGTTGATTTATGAAAAACTTTATTAATCGGTTAAATGGTTAATACCGAAATTATCCAATTATTATCCGATTAAACCAAAACCTGGATTAATTAATCGAGCGATTACCGATTAAAGCAAAACCCCGATTAAATGAATACCCTAGTATTTTGAATTTATTTTAATAAAAAAATTATGTTTTAATCATTAATAAATTGCAATTAAGGTCTATATGTCGTCTTACACGATAGGCGATACGTTGAGTTACGGGATCTATTACTAGTTTTATCTCTTCAGGAAGGTATCGTGAGTTTGTTACCAACTTCCAAAAATTTTAAGACCAATGTTTGCAAGTTGGATTTGTTTTTATTTCACATCATACTGGAGAATAATCTTTTACACAATACTCAGCTAATACTTTTAGCGGATATGACGGGTTTGATGTTTTAAGTTAATTTTGTCGTGACTTATATTTACGTTTTTTCTGGCTTTGGTGCTCAGGCTGCTCTTTATTGCAATTTAGTTGTAAGAACTCGATTTATTCCTCCCACCAGCGATGACAATTTATCGCGTTTTTGCTATGCCAAACGCGCTTTTATTCGTCTTTGTATAAATTTAAAAATTTTTTAGTATCCAAAACTCTGACAAAGTTTTTTAAATTGGTTAATGATTCAGCTGTCACAAATAAAATTTCCTTGACTGTGTTTAGAATTAAAAACACATATTAATACTGTAAATTGCAAATATTTTGGAATTTCACAACTAAAAATATGTTCTAGTAACAGTGACCAAAAAAATTTACTTAACTTATTAAAGGTGTCTTTACATGGTAATACAAAGTATTACGACTTTGTAGAATCAAAATATTATGAAATTCTCTCCACGTTTAAAAAACAGAGAACAAGGGTCTGTTGTAGGTATTTTTCATGTTTACACTGATACTATAAGTAAAATGCAAGCAATGATATTAAACTGTTAAGTTAATAACAAAAATTGTAAAAAAAAATATGTTTACTAATAAAACTAAATATTGGAGAAAACATTTTATAATTTCAATTTAAATTTTACTACAAAATTTAATTATTTTTTAAGTTTATTAATTGTTTGTTTGGTTTTGCTGTACCAGTTAAGTAGCTGATTTTTGCAGTCGTAAAATATTTACAAAAACAACATAAAAATTTCCGGAGTTGATTTTGGTTGTTTTTGTAAAAGTGTCAACACCTTCGATATATACCATTAGTGCTGCCAATGTTTACTTTGAAATACACCTCTGGTGTGATGACAATACTTAAGTTTCTAAAATGGTTTAGAAAATAAACATTTACCGACCGTTTGTCAAATTTTGTATCCGTATTCTCTCCTACTCGATACATTTTGCTTTTACATGAAAAGATTTTGTATAATCTACAGCATTTTAGGACATATCGTAATACATTGTATTACCATGTAAAGACACCTTATGCATCTATTCTAGCTGAAGTACAATAAGCATTTGAATCGTAAAACTATTCGACAATTTATATAAGTTGTTACAAGTTTTGACAAATAAAATTAAAATAAGAACTAAGGATTTCGATTATTTGGAAGGCGATTCTGATTCTATATTAAATGATATTAGTTATTTAGGATATAATTTTGAAGAAACAATTGTCACTGGATGGTCGAGTGGGAGGGTAACTTACCGAATTATTCCAATAATTACTAATATCAACCGAACTAGAGAATTAATCCTTATTTATTTATCAAACAAAAAGTGTACTCATCATCTATTTCAGGAAAAAGTGTACACCATGGCTTTATTTTGTCACTACTGACTACAGTGCTGAATCGTCGTTGATTTCGTTGTGCTCCTTCGATGTCTTCAATGATATATCGGTCATATCGTAAAACTTTATCGACAACATATGGACCTTTATATTTTACGTCAAGCTTACGATACTCTCCAGTGCTAGGCATCGCACTTTCCATCAGAACCAGATCACCTTTCTGATAAACATGTGGTTTGGCATGTTTTGTGTTGAACCTCTCTTTCCACTTTTCTCGAGCTATTGTTATATTCTTCATAGCGTCTTCGCGTCGTTCACTTGGTGTTGTGGTCTCGATATTGAGGTTATCATCATGAATGGCAGATAACAATTTGTTGGCACTAATGTCTTTCAATGGAAAATCATAGACCAAATCAATAGGTGAATATTTTGTAGTGGAATTAACAGTCGTATTCAACTTCCATTGCAGGTTGCGCAATTCATTGTCCCAATCCTTTGTATTCGGTGACGTTTTCAAATATGACAGCACTGACTGATTAATTCTTTCTGCGAGCCCATTAGCTCGTGGCGTACGTTCAGCTGCTTTAATATGCTGGATATCGTTGTCATTACAATAATCACCAAACACTGATGAAGTGAAAGCAGTTCCGCGATCTGTCACAATTCTTCTTGGCAACCCAAAATATAGCGTGAGATAGTTAAGGGCATCTACCACAGGCTTCGTTTTCGTTGATTTAACTGGTACGACAATTGAATAACGGGTCAATGAATCGACAACAACTAAAACATATTCATTGCCTTTTCGAGTTCTGATAAATGGTCCTAAGTGGTCCAGATGAATCACTTCAAACGGTAACGATGGAATTTCCATTCCATATAGCTGACACTCCTTTCGACTAGGTTGTCTATTGTAACAGCATTCGACGCAACATTTCACATAGCCCTTTACATAATTTCGAGCTCGACGAAACCAAAAATTTTGGAAGATTTTTTTAATGGTACCATCTACTCCTAGATGTCCAACATCATCATGGCATAATTTAACGATTCGCCATCTAACCCCACGTGGGATGACAAGCAATATGTTTCTTGAACGTAAATTCATTAACATAAGTTCCCCTTTCTGTCGAATCGATTTCACCTTTCAGCACAGCTACTATTTGCTTCAATTCTGGATCTTGCTTTTGCATCGTGAGAATCCAATCTTCAGTGACTCATTTGGCAATCGACGTGACTCATTTGGCTACCTGGACGATGACATGTGGTATAATCGTACTCCAACAACTTTAGCATCCAACGCGATACTCGTCGATTTATTGGTGTCATAGCTTTTATACTTGAAATGGCAGAACAGTCCGTATAGATAGTAAAATGCTTGCCCGCAAGATATACCCGGAATCGTTCACAACCTTCTACTAAGGCCAAAATCTCTAACTCATACGCATGATACCAGCTTTCTACTTCACTGCAAACTCGACTATAATATGCCACAGGCTTTTTAGTACCATTAGCTTCTCGCTGGATTAAAATTGCTGCCAGTCCATTGCTACTTGCATCTGTATGGAGCTCGTGTTCTTTTCCAATATCATATGCACCCAGTACTGGTTCGTTAGTTATAGCGGCGATCAATCTTCGGAACGCGTTCTCACATTCTGCCGACCAACTGAAGGGAACATCCTTTCGTGTTAATTTCGTTATTGGGGATGCAATACAAGCATAGTTCTTTACAAATTTTCGAAAATAGCCCGTTAGGCCCAAAAATCGTCTGACTTCAGTAATTGAAGTTGGTGGTGGAAATTCTTGGATGGCTATGATTTAAATACGGCCGGGCCTAATTCCATTCGCATCGATTTCATGCCCAAGAAATGAAACGCTATCTTTCATAAAGAAACATTTGGATAATCGAAGCGTTAGCCCCTCATGCTCAATGATTTTTAGAAATTCTTCAAGTTGATATAAACCCTCTTTGAACGTATTGGATGCCAGTATCACCTCGTCGACATAGCTAACTACCTTTCCTTTCAACGGCTCTGTAATTTTCATCATCATCTTCTGGAATGTGCATGGCGCATTTTTGAGCCCGAATGGCATACGGTTGAACTCAAAATGACCATTATGCGTGATGAAAGCGGTATATTTCTTTGACTCTTCGTCAATTTCTATTTGGTAATACCCAGACATCATATCAAGAGTGGTAAAATATTTCTTACCTGCGAGAGTTGATAAAACACCATCTACCGTTGGCATTGGCCATGGTTGCTTCTCGGTGACAGCATTCAATGCCCGATAGTCACGCACAATCTATCTTCACCATTGGATTTGGGTACAAGGACGATAGGAGACGCATAAACTGATGTTGACGGGCGAACTATATCCAAGTCCAATAACTCACTGCTAATACCTTCGACAACTTTTTGTTTAGGAATTGGTATTACGTACGGCTTTCGTGCGATGGGTTTCGATGACGTTACAGATATTTGCATTTTCATGGTACTATATTTTCCAATTTTATCTAACGTGTCAGCAAAGCAATCGGCGTATTTATTCAGTAATTCCACTACTTGTTTCGTTTCACTATTATCAAGATTATTGCTACATTTTATATTATTACTGTGCATTGCATACACTTGGCATTTTCCGTTTTCTATAATAACACGACCGTTAGATAAAATGTCCAAACCGATTATTAATTCGTATGCCATTGTATTATTGTCTACTACGTATAGTTCGGCACTAAAACACTGTTCATCGATTGCCACTTTAACGTTTTCTATTTTTCCGTTACACTTGTATTCGCCTCCAGCGAAACCCTGTAATACTTTGTTACATGCTACTACACTACCTTTTAGCTTTTCCGCGACATACCGTTGCACAAGAGAGACAGCACTTCCCGAGTCTATTAATGCGCTACGCTTCAGATTGTTCACCAAATCAGCTTTTGTTATAATGTTTTTGTCAATTGTATTTACCGGATCTCTTGGCCTACGCTGTGGTTTCGAACAATTTCGCGACAAATGTCCAATTTCCCGACAGTTGTAACATGTTGGACCCGATTTACGCGGCGATTTTATAATTGACTGTTCATTCGATTTCTGTTCATTATTATTTTTCTTAAATGGCACATTGTGCTTTGTGTTCACATTACTCATTTGAGGTCCTAAGCTCGCCACAGCACTTTGTAACAATCTCAATAATTCTGGACATTTCACAAACGATATTACGAATAATGTTTTGCGTAAACTATAGTCCTCTAAGCCATTTATTATATATTTTATAATTGCGTTTTCATCTAATTGACCGCGGCGACCAATTGATAACATGCCATAGTAGTATTCAATTACCGTCTCATTTTTTTTTTTTTTTTGATGCGTATTCATCATCTGAATATGTATATCGGCACTGTTTACAACACACGGAAAATCATCCATAAAAGCAATTACAAAATCATGCCAATTCTTAAATATTGGTTGAACATCGACCCATAATTTTGCAACACCTAACATTTTGCTTCTAATGGCAAATAGTACCATTCCGTCAGTCCACTGATATGCATTTTTTAATTTCTCAACCCTTTCAATAAATTGCACTGACGTAATGCCGTCACTGTTAGGACTAAATGTAGGCAACACATCAATTATTTCACGCACACTACAATTATTGTTATTAGTAAATGTTAAACGTTCATTATTTACACACGGTGTAGTTGTTCCCTTTATTGTCGAGTTCAAACAAGATCGGCCAGGCATAAACATATTTGTACTAACACTTGATGTAGCTGCAATTGGCGATTGTACAACATACGAATTATTCACTGGCAACGGCCAATTTGAATTATTTTGCATAAACATATTTTGCTGTTGTCCATTATGCCGCACTGATGGTGTTTGTATCTGTTGGTATTGTTGAATTGAATTGGTACATTCTGTTCAATTTGGTGGTGGTTTTTATTCTCAAACACTTGTTGTTGTTGTTGTTGTTTTAAATTCAGTTGACACGCGCTTGCTGTATCGGCAGTTACACAGTTTTTCATTTCTCTTTCACCCGAATTCTGTGGCATCAAGACATTTGTACCCATCATTGACGTCGTCGTCGTGTACGCTTGGAACTGGTGTGTGAGCGACTCCATTGTACGCTGGAAACGCAAAACGTCATTACGCAATTCCTCCACCATACCTGGCGTTGTCATTGGTACTTCCATCTCTTGAGGCTCTGGTACGTTCGCTTCGCGTAGACGTGCGATGAGCTCACTTTTGACTCCCGATGTTTTCAGGCCGATCTCGCGCAACTTTTCCTTTAATCTTACGATGGACAACCTTTCCATCAATCGTTCACTTGTTACCAATCCCACTTCTGAAACTGTCACTGGATGGTCGAGTGGGAGGGTAACTTACCGAATTATTCCAATAATTACTAATATCAACCGAACTAGAGAATTAATCCTTATTTATTTAATTATCAAACAAAAAGTGTACTCATCGTTTCAATGTACGTGTCTATAATAATACTCAAAAAGGCTTTTCTATCTGTCAACAGCAGCCAAAAGGGATGCCAGACATAAGGAAAAAGAAAAATGAATCCAGAGATGGTGACACAATATTATAAAATCTGAAAAATCTGTTCTTTTCTGGGTACCTTATATTGCCTTGGGCAGCAACAAAGGCCAATTTGTTTACATTTACAGGAACAAATATCAAACGTAACTCCCCTACGTCGGAGCAAATTTTCTTTCTGAAAAACGGATATTTTTTCAACGACTTTTTTAGATTTTTGTACTTTATATGATAACCGTTTATTAGTTGTATGACAGTTGTATTTGAAACTGTAAGAAGAGACGATTTTCTCCAAACACATTGTACCGTTTGAGCTACAAGTTAAGTTTTGCAATATCTAAAAACGATTTTTCTTCGGTAGTATTCCTCGTTATTTTTAGTTGCAGCCTATTCCACCCATAGCATTTCATAACACCTTCGTAAGTTAATAAAGCATTGTCATTAATATCTTTTAAATTTCCGAATATTATGCAGAAATAACCTTGGCTTCTGGTTTGCCTTTTCTATCAAAAATATTTTCTAGATGATATACGTGTCAATGAATAAATTGCTTGTTTATCTAATCAGAAAAAAATAGCCAAGAATTATTTTCAACAAAACCATGCCATTGAAAACAAATTTTAGTTTCAATAATATTTGTCATTAACATTGACAATACCGCGCAATTTAAAATATCATTTAATTTAATTTGTTTGTGTTGGTGTTTATCTTCCCTGCAGAAAACATGGGGTTAAGTGTCCCCAAGTCACCACTTTTGTCGACTATATTGGTGACATTTTCAAACGAGCGTCATTTTGTCAGATACACACAACTATGCTTCTTCTTAATGTTTTATTGGTTTGTTGAAAATACAATTGTCTTCAAGCAAAATTCAAGTTTTTATGAAAATTAGTTTACGAAATCAATATAAAAGGCAATTAAAAAAATGTATTAAAAAATAATTCAAAAATTCAAATAAAAGAAATTGCAAAAGACAAGACAAATAAAAAGCAATCAATTTTGTAATTATAAAAATAAAAATATTTTAAAATGAAATAATTGTGGAAATTTTTATGAACCTGTTGAAGATTTTGTGGGATCAGTTAAAAAGTCCAGTCCAGTAAGTCCAGATTCATACGTAAGTGTTTGATTTTAATAATCGACGGAACCTTGAATTTTTCATTTATATTTCATACAAACAGCAAACTAAATCCTTACTTGCTGAACGAATGTTCCCTTTTTTATGTATTTTTTTTTATTAAAACAAAAATTTTTAATAAAATATTCAGTTTTATTATCATTAGAATTACTAAAATGTACTAATGACTATCTCTTTCCAATGTATTGATATGGTCCCAAAGAAATACCTACTGAGTAGTACCAACATCAGTAGTTGCTTTACAATGACACGTACATGTTAAATGTCTATAGCAAAAAGCATTGTCTGGGGTACAATTCGTCAGTAGTACTGGTGACAAAGTCACTAGTAAATCACTACAATTTCACTATTCGCATTTTCTGCAGGGTTGCTTGTTGATTGACCCACCGCGGTGATCTGCTATTCTTGTTGTTTATTTTGATTGCTCGTGTTGTATACGTGTGAATTCCGACAAGAAGCCGAAACACGTCGTGGCTTGTTTTTTTACTCAGCAAAGTTATTTTTAAATTATATCAATGAAATGCGCACATGTAGAGGAAACATAAGAAATCACGGTTTGCTTGTTTTCATTATTTGCGTATCCAATAGCGATTTGCTCTTTAGCTGAGTGGTACGTACGTTAGTCTGTTAGTCAAGAGGTTGCCGGTTCGACTCATCCCAAACACATTTAGTTTTAATCGCAGCCAAGCAAAAACAAACAAAAAGGGTTGAAAAATGTGACATTCATTCACACACACACACAATATCAATTATCACTGAAATTAAAATTCAGTCAACAAGTTTTTTCCTTTGATTCATTAAATTTCTCTATTGGCTGAGAAAAAATATTTTCAATAAACGTGCATACAATTTTATTTATCAATAATGCAAAATTCAGAAAATTCAAAAGATTTTTTATTGAATCAACGATTTTCGTATTCAAATATCAAAATCATTTTTTTCTGTGAAACTCTGATATTAATGCCCCATCTTGTTCTATATATACTTTGGCGATTATTTCATGCTTGTAAGAGTAAAATAAACTGATGTCATCTGCATATATAAAGATTTTACCAGCAAGTTCAAGATTTTTCAAGTCATTAAGATAAATGGTAAACAATAAAGGTCCAAGTGCGAACAAAGTTCTATAAGTTTTTATATGAAATTAAGAAAAAAACATTCTATATTTGCTGAATCATGTAAGTAAATAACTATGTGTGTATATACATAAGTATGTGTTTAGTTATTTGTGTACGTATGTATATGCATACATGCATTGACATTTGCTTGTGTGTTAAAAATGATGGTTTTTCGCGTTCCCGTACTTTTGTGCATTTTTGTAGTTTAGAAATTACAGTTTGCTCTCATTTTTCCGAACTTTACCCAAAAAGTAAAGAAACAGACCTATTAGTTGGTTTTATAAGCGCTACGGTAAAACTTTGTCTAATGGGGATCCATAACGAATTTAATATGACCATACATATTTACATATATATTTACAGCCGTATTCTTCAAAAAAAGTTGATTGAGGTTTAAAAAGCACATTAGTTAAAAAACATTTTAAGGCTAAAAAAGGTTTTTTTTAATATTGGTATTCATAATCAGTATTTTAATTAAAAATCAATTAATTTGCTTTTTTAAAAATATAGTGGCAACACTGTATTATCTATTTGTCACTTGCATCTTAGCTCTACAAAACAACGATTATTAATTCACAAAGTACTATTATATGTATTTGTTTTTTTGTCCATTTTCGGAAAATTATTGTTTTTATAAAACAAAAAATTGTTTTTATAAAATAAAAATATGTTTTTTTATATGTTTTTTTATTGCAGATTAAGGGCTAATAAATCAGTCAAAGCTTAAACGCTGGGTTAGTTAAACTAAACTCAAATTTACATGTAGTTTAAACTCAACAGGAGTAAATCAGTAAACCATACCTTATGTGTAGTTAAAAAATATTATTGTGGCAGCGCTAGAATAAATGTCAAAAGCAGCTGTCTTGCAGCAGGCTATCAATTCTTTGCACAATCAAAAATGCAAAAAAGTTAAAAAATTGTAATTACAGTTTGCATTGCCGGTCGCATAGTGTGTAGTCTTGTTTATGGTTGCGTTCGAAGTTGCATTCGAAGTAAGGATAATATCAAAATGTTTTGGTGTTTATAGGTTGCATTGTAGGTTGCAGTGTCTGAATCAAAATATGCAACATATAATATACGCGTGTTGCGTAAACACGTTGCAAAGTGTGTACCCACTGTAAGAAACACTAGAATAACGAGTTTTATTTTATTTGTTTTTAGTGTTTATATGTACATCACTAGTTAATTTTCTACAATAATTATTATTTTTTGTTTACACATAAAGTGAGAAAACAATGGAATGGAAAGCGGATCGCTTATCATTTAAATATTCTTTTGGAGTCGATTTAATATTTCGGGAATAGTTTCTATAAAAAAATTAATTTTTTTTCTAAATAACACTGACATTCTTATACATAAGTACAAACGAGTACATACAGACATAATTGAAGATGTAAATAAATACGAAGCAATATTACAACGTCATCTTAAAATTGGTTTAAACATGAGCGCAGTCAATTTTAAAATTTTCTGATTTACACAATGTTCCAAAAAACTTTTTAAAGTTAAAATTCTATTATGAATACAATTTTAGCGAATATTGCTTAAACAACATTTGAAATGCTGTTTAAAACTTTTATGAATACGGCTGTTGAACTTTAAGTTTAACATTTTTTTGAGTTAAACGTGCCCTGTATGAAAATTTAAACAGTTTAAATGAATCTTAGAATTGAAAACACTTTATTCGCGAAGGCTTTTTAATCGTGAGATTAATGGCTTCGATTACGATTACGATTAAAATGTGCGCTTAATAGCGATTTCGATTGTGGTTATAATCGCACGGCAAACCCTAATTGGAAATGAGATTTAGAAACAATTTTATCAACAGATAGGGTAGATAACTGGCTTGTAAAAATATCAAAATAAAAAATTTTTATAAAATGTCAAAATATACCTTAAAACCGTAAATTATGCTCTAAAAATTCGTAAGTATACTAAAAATGTGTATGGAAATAAGCCTTCAATATGTAAAATATGCACGATGCCAAAATTCATAAAAAAGTTTTGAAGATAAATTTCTTATTTCCGCATTAATACGTCACACAAAAAAAACATGCAAGCATATTTGCGGTTTCCCTGTTGATAATAAGTAACTAAAAATAAAACTACTTTGGTTTTTTACAATCAATAGCAAAATTGCTCTTATTTTAATTGTTTCGGAATAACCCAGATTAATTGTTTCGGGAAAACTCACAATTAAGCGGCAAGTTACAATAAATTTGAATGTATGTATTACTCGTTTTAGACATACAAAGTTTACTTTGCAAAGTCTTAATTCAGCTGTGTGAAAGACAGAGATAAGAATACTTTCTCTTTTGTCTTTCTCCCAACTGAATTAAGACTTTGTTTTCGTCTGTTCACTTCTCCATAACGTCACAAAGCGAATAACACAACACAAAGGACATTTTTTGCCAATCAGGATTGGACACGATCAACTAATCAAAAAAAAAAACTTTTTCATTTTCATCAATCATTGCCGACAACACGTACGTGTAGCTGAAAAGCACGACTGCAAGCACGCACGGGCACTTAAAACATAGATGTTCAGCCCATACAACAATTGTTTGAAAAAAATTCATACACATTTGTTACGCTCTTTTAAAAACTCATTCATTCATCGTTGAGCAAGCGACGAAAACACATGCTTCGGAGTATCGTCATTTTTTCAGGAATTTATTAAGCATTGTTGTTGGTTTTTGTTGAACAAAGCACAGTAAACACACACGATTCAATTACAATTGAACACACAAAAAACAAAGTAAAAAAAATTAAAGCTACACGTCTACGAAATGAGATGTGAACGGTATTTTATGATAAATGATGGTTTTCATAACATTCAATGCCTTTTATGCTACAAAATATTTAAGGCTGGAAATGAAAACGTTTTGAAAAGACATTTTTATTCATATCATTATGAAATTTGTTTTAGGTGTTTGCCAATATGTTTTCTGGGAGTTAGGGTTGCGAGAGCGAGCGCTAGTACATCTCATTTTTATTTTTGATCATCTTTGACTTAAAATTATATTAAGAGCAAATACCTCGAACGTAGGTGGATGTAAGTGCGTAAGATTTTTTGCAAACATTTGATTCATTAAATTTCAATTAAATATACATATAATTAATTTTTGATTGCAAAGAAAATACTGGACTAGTGTTTAATTAATTTGTTTTCAAGCGATCTTATTGCGTTATTACGAGTAAAAAAAAGGTTATATTGCCTTACATATGGTTCTTTTATTACCAGACAATATGAATTAAATTAAGTGAAGAAGACCCTAAGAAAAAATAAACTAGTCTCAAAATTCCACAATCTTCTGTTGTTTAACTTACGGAATACATAAATTTGTAGCTCAAATTTAAATTTTTAAATTAATTCATTTCATTTATTAATCGTATTATTATTATTTCATATTGATATTATCTGTGACTACTCTGTAATTGATTCATATATACATATGTATGTAAAGATAAATTTTGAAGGGCTTTTGCATCATAAAGCCGATACACGATTTTTCAAAAGTCTTTTTATTTTTGTGTAAGTAAAATTTAGTTTTGCTTAGCTGGAACTAAGCTTTTTGTCACAGACTTCACACTTCAAATAACCCACAGAAACGAATTGAATGTTGTTAATTCACTTAATGGCCCAATTATGCATAAAATTATGCATAAACAACTCCGCAATAATGTAGCGATATTGCCAGTTAAATTTTTATAAATATCACACGGGTTTACAGAGAAAATGCTGAAATTTTATATTGCATGTGTAGAAATACAAGTACATAATTAGTGTGTGCAGATCACGAAAAAAGTTAATTAAGATATCGGTGCATAATGAATCCACCGATATCCTTTTTATGGCGTTATGCAGAGTCGGCTGCTTTGATTAAAAAAACATTGGTGGCTTTTCTGGAAAAAGCGGCGAAGAAGTGAAACTTTACATTAAAACAAAAACAAATTTTCAAATTTTTTTTTTCTAAAATGAAATAAACGTGAGAATTTCAACGCGTTTCTCTTTCTTTTATAAACGGTTAATTTTGAATCAGAAACAAAAACAATTTTTTTTATTTACACAGTTTTGTTTTTGTTTTCCATGCAACTCTCACCAAGTCGACGCGTATTCCGGAATAGACACCATTCTTATATCAGTTGGAAATAGGGGTGCCAGATTCTGGGGAGGCAAAAAGAGCACATTCGGTTAAAAAAAAGAGCACAAAAGAGTACATTTTTTAAACTAAATAAAAACACTCGATCCAAAATGTGTTTGGTTACAATTTTATTTACAAAGTTCAATTTAACTTAAAAAATATAAACATATATACATACGTGTATATACATATATGTATATGAATGTATGTACATATGTATGTACATATAAAAAATACAAATATAAAGCATTTCTAGTTGACTTTAAATATAAGTCCCGGTTCACACACTTCAACTTTTGTAGCTCAACTCGTATTTCAGCTACATATAAGAAAAATGGAGAAGGAAATACAAATATCTCTTTTTTCTTACAGCTGAATTGCGAGTTGATCAACAAAAGTTGAAGTGTGTGAACCGGGACTAACAAAACACACTGATTTGGCAAATAATGTTTTGCCCAACAGCTGTAAGAGAAAATAAAAAAATCAACCAACTCTGGGAGCATCTAAATAACAAACTAACTGCTTCTAGTCAACCAATAAAAGAATCGACAATGTGGCACATGCTCTATCCTCTAACTTTATACTAATTAATTATTATTAAGTTATTAATCAAATAAAAATGTAAATAACATTATATTCGTTTCTTTTTTTTTTGCATATACTCGTACTTATGTACGTGTAGATGTACGTATGTAATAGAAGTGTGCGCAAGCTATGAAAAAGTGCACAGTATTGTATTTTTTTCAAGAGCGAATATTGTTTGTAGTGGGGATTGTAATTGAGTGTGAAGCAAAAATAGAGAACAAGGAAACAAAAAACACACAAAACCATTGTACAACAGTTGAATAGACAGTTGTGTCAAGTGTGCAATATTTTTATTGAACACTTCATAGTGCACCATACTTCATTTCACAAACTCAAAATTTCATAAAATATTAAGTGATAATAAAACTTTTTACTTTTAGATCCATTGTTAAATATATTAGTTTTATAGAACAGTATCGCATGCAAACTAACACGCTCAAACAATCTACATTGTTTGTTTTTTCTTTTACACATACACATATTTTTACACTTGTGTGCTCATTTTACAATTGTCATTCGGTGTGCACTAGTGAAATATGCTTCGACACTACAATAACTAATGCCTTCGCTTGGCATATAAACAAATGATGTTGCATGCTTTTGATAAAATTGAGCACCAGTTTCAGTGTTCTCATAGAATCAGGAGCACTAAAAAGAGAGAACAATTCAATAATATACACCATGAAGATTAAAGCTCCAAACACTTAGACGACAGCAGACTTCACAACTTCACGACTTCAAATGAAGTTGGCTTCAAATGCTGCCGTGTAGTCAGCTACATAATTATTTTGAAGGCAGCAGCAACACTATATATAATCAGCTGATAAATAAATTTAAAATTTCGATAAATATTACAAAGTTGTGTTTAAAAAAAATGAGTGAAGAAAATTTAGTGAGTTTTATCACAGCTATTGCTAAAATAGCTCATACTACAGCTGAAGTATATGAAGTCCATAAGTTGCAAAATAAAAGTAATCGAAGATGGTGGGTTCGCCCAATAAATATTACCCGGCATGAAGAAGGCTTCTACAAAACTTGTGTACACCAACTAAAAGAAAAAGATGAAGAACACTTTTTCAAGGCAACTCGGATGAATGTAGGTAGTTTCAATTTATTATTGGGACTATTAAAGGAAAAAATGGAACGATTTTCCAACAGAAAAGCCATTGATGCCGAAACACGCTTGTCTGTAACTATCATGTAAGTAAAATCAGTTTCTTCCTTATGTTGTATTATACTCAAAATAATTCTAGATACTTGGCTCAAGGATGTAGCATCCAAATTCTTGCTTGGGCTTATAAGCTGGGGATTTCAACTGTTCGCAAAATAATTTATGAAACCTGTGTATGTGTACTTGTCACCTCCAAACGTTTGTGAATTTAAAACAATGGCGGACAAGTTTTATGTAAAAACTGGAATGCCAAACTGCTTAGGAGCTATTGGTGGGAAGCACGTGCGCATAGTTTGCCCAAATAAAAGCGGTTCATTATATTATAACTACAAAAAAACTTTTAGCATAATATTAATGGCAGCTTGTGATGCAAATTACGTTTTCACATACGTAGATGTGGGTGCTCTAGGAAGCCAGAGCGATGGTGGCGTATTTGCTCGAAGTAACTTTGGAAAAAAATTATTGAATGGCACTTTAGAAATCCCCCAAAGTTCAAATTTGCCGGGATCTATTACTAGTTTTCCCTATTACTTTGTCGGCGATAACGCATTTCCGTTAAAACCAAATTTAATGCGACCATTTCCCGGAAATAACTTGCCACGAGATAAAGATCAATTCAACACAATGTTATCTAAAGCTCGAGTGCATATTGAAAATGCTTTTGGCATATTAGCCAACAGATGGAGGGTGTTACACACAACGATACATATGTGTCCAAAAAATGTAGACAAAATTGTCTTAGCGACCGTATTACTCCATAACTTTTTAATGTTACAAAATGACAGAAATTACTTTACTATTGAGCTTGCTGACCACTCACTTGACAACAGAGAAATCCAGGGTCAGTGGAGAAATGAACAATATTCTTTGTCATCATACCAACCTACAGCATCCAACCGCTCATCCACAACTGCATTTCAACTGCGAAATACATTAAAAGATTTCTTGCAAACTAACCCTATATGAAGTAAAAAATTTCTCCAATAAAACTTTTTTAATATATAGTACAAACAAGAAAATTTTTTTCTTTTAATTTTCAAAAAAAATTTTATTACTTCATTTGTTTCAATACCATGAAATATTTAAAAAAGAAACTAACAATATTCAGTAGTAATGAAATAAAAAAAAAATGTACAGGTACATATGTATAGTTATGTGCATGTCAGCCAACGATATGTATGTAAAGCAATATGATATTCATACATAGCTGAGATCAACAAGTATCACATAAAGAAATAAATGACTATCAGGTAAAAATGTATATAAATATATATAGGTGAGATCTACATAAAAAGATTTAAATTTAAATCTCTGTTGAATAAAATTTTTCAATTCCTGAAAAAACCAAATTTGAAACTTTACTTTCAATTTGGTTAACTAAGTTCGGCGGCATTTCGGCTTCCCTTATTTTTGCAGCTAAGCCCAAAAAATGTTTTGAGGTAGAGTCTTCTTTTCTTGTAGCTGCAAAAGCCCCGCAAGTGTCAGAAATACTTGTTGCGGCCAAATCAAGAAATTCCTGAAATTTTGCGCTGTTTTTTTTCTGAAATACATACATTTGTATAATTACATAATGAAGCCAAATTAGCCTAAAAGAAATAGAAACGGTTGTTCAATTCAGAAGCCTAGTTGTTTTGTTCATAGTTGTACATGAAGACAATTTCAAACAAAATTTCTGTCATCAAAATTAAATGGCTTTGAAATTGTTTTTCATATACAATGACAAACGATGCAACTAGGTTTGCGAATTAAACATGTATGTACATACATATGTACCTTTTTTTCTCGTGGACTTGGGGTTGAGCATTCCACATCAGGAAGTTGCAATAAATCGTTTGAGTCCGTGTCAATAAACTCTTCTGCTTGCTCGAGTACATCACTGTAGATATTTCCAACAGTGCTAAAATGTAGAAGAAAATACTAGTTACATATATATATGTACATACATACATGTATGTATTTATGGCACTGACAGGGCATTACTTACCGCCTAGAACTTGTAAAATTGTCTAAAAATGACATGGCGTCGAAGTACTTCCACTTCTTTTTGGGAATGCCACCACCACTGCCAGAAGCGACTTGTTCCATTCTCTTACACCGCTTGTAAGAGTCACGTAGCACTTTCCATCTTTTTTTACAGTCCAATTCTATTCGACAAGTAAATAAATCTAAATTTAAAAAGATATGCATACATACCTATATAAATATATCTTACCATTCAACTTTACAATTGCCGACACTTCCCTCCATTCATACTCTTTCCTCTTTAAATTTTTATAGTCGGAGTGGCCCAAATCAAATAAAATTGTACGGTTGCGCACTTCCTCAATTAACACTTCATCCACATCCATGCTATTCTCCTGTAATATATATCGAACGCATTAAAAAACAAAATAAGTAACAAAAAATACTTACCATCTTAAATCAGCTCCAATCAAAACAATAATGTCCAATTTAATATGAACAGCTGAGTATTTTTGCAGTACAAATTTCAGGGGTGCCAGATATATATTTTACATAAATAAAATTAAAGTTACTGACTCAAAACGTACTAATATCACGTAAAAATGTAAAAACACATCAATTTATTTCATAATTTTAATTTTGTAATGTTATTTTCTTTTAAATATTACGAAAAATTTTAAGCTCTTATTTCTTCCAATTTATATTTATAGTGGCAGCACTGCATTTGCTCTTTGCTGCTCACGAAAATAGAAATTAGTCTAAGTTGGCAGCAGCAGCAAATGCTGTTGTGTAGTCGTGCTGCTGTGATGTCGTCAAAATAATCGTTTTCATTTAAACACATGTATTTTATTTTTGACACTTTGCTGTCTGCTGCCTGCTGTCGTCTAAGTGTTTAGAGCTTAAGCAAGCAAACATCTTGTGCTCAGGTCTAGAATGTACAAGCATATGTTTTTGCACACATACATATATACAAACATATGTTCTTGCTAACAATTTAATCAGTGTTGTGAAATGAAATTATTTGCCTTTTTTCAACACTGAAACAAAAACTCGATTCGCTTAGTATCGAGTGACATCATCGGAAAATTTCTAGATATCGGAATTAATTATTACTCGAATGCAATTTTGATCACGAGTGCAAGAATTAGGCCCCAGCTCGGGTCCTCGTAATTATTTCTTAAGTTCGGTCAGGCTTGTTGTGCTGTTTGGCCTTGGAGAGTTTTTCGTCTCTCTCGCACTGGTTGACTGATTTGCCACGGATAGAGCTGTTTACAGAGTGGATTCTTATTGTAATCGCTCAAAATATGTCAGAGTGCGAGCGAACCTAGATGCGAGTGTGTGCTACAAAGCAGAATGTGTAATGATTTCTAGCACGTTGTAGCTTCTTCGATTTTGTTTTTCTCTCCAGCGATGCCAACTAGTTATAACCCAAACGCGCTATTCCCTATCGCAAAACGCGCTAAGTTACAGCATTGTCATTTATTTATAGCCAAAACGCATTACTTTCCTACCCGCTAAATTGAATTTTAATAAAAGTCGATGTATGTACATGTGTATTAGTAAATACAATTGATTTTTTTAAGTACCTCTTCAGATTTATAACATTTTTTGTTCGAAATTATACCCTAAATAACTTGAATTATTTAATACAGAATCAGAATTGCCTTCCAAATAATCGAAATCCTTAGTTTTTATTTTATTTGTCAAACTTTGTAAGAATTTAAATAAATTGTCGATTGGTTGTAAATTGTAATTGTAAATTGGCGTTGCTGATTCTGATTTTTCTTTTTTGTATGGGGTTTTTTTTATAAAATTTATGAAATTTTTTTCCAGTTCACGACTTAATTTTCGTCAAAATATAATCAAAAGTGTTTATTGACGTTCTTATATAATTAAGAAAACTTTCATGATACTTTTGAAGATTGCCGTATGAATTGTGGAACTCGCTAATCTCTGATCGATTTCTATTTATTTGATGTACTCCTTATTTTACACAAAAATACATACATACATACATATGTATATCGAAAGTGTGTATGAATTATTCCATTTTTCATAAAAAATTAATATCAACAAAAGAAATCGCTTTGTTCAATAAAGCGTTCACTCTGGCACCTTCTAGCATGATATAGTACAAACTATTATCGTTTCTATCTTTGCTTCGCTTCTAGCGGTCACTTTGTCATCAGTCTAACCGTATAGTCTTGCGTTCCTACTTCCTATGTGAAGGCATAGCTCGGGTATAGTCAGCCACAAAAACATTTCTAAGAATACTGTTAATAACATCATGGACAAAAGGTCTAGTCAACCCGTCCATTTATGTGCAACCATTTTCTGCAAATTTACTTTGTAATAAATATAAATGTGAAATATATAAAAGGGTTTAAATGGCAACAAAAAATTTTGTTGTGTATGCATATATGTATGTATATTGGTACATATAAAAATTATTTAGTTTCCCTGCACTTTTAGAAGTAGAAATTGACTCAAAATCGTTAGATATTTCATTAACGAAAAGAACGATTTACTACTACAGTTGCTACAAGTAATTCAAGAGTTCGCCATTTGACTCTCACTCATGGATATGTAAATGCCTTTAACCTCAATTTTTTTTCTGCGAGTGGAAAAAAACTGAGCTTTTATTCCAAAGAAAATCAACAAGAAAAAAATTATTTGATTTTGTGTTAACGTCAGTTACAATTGGAAGATCGTGGTGAGTGAACTTGTAATTTTTAGTGAAAAAGTGCTTTTCTTTTAGAAAGGTAAAATGAGCAGTAGAAGTCAATTAAAACGTCGCACAAAAAAGAACAATTAATTGAAAAATGTATTAATAATTAATTGTTTTATCAATAGAAAAATTGTATTGACTAGCGAAATCACTGACAATGACCGTCAATGGCATCCCCATGTTAAAATCGCTAGTCGTGTGCATTGCTAGTAGTTAGGCTGGTAGTTAATGGTAACGATTGGTATTTAACGGCATAGCTACGCCGACTGCAGGGTTGTTACATATACACAGCTAGCATTGTACACGTGTGCATGGGGAACTCAATATACACGTTCATGCCTTGCAAGTTAAATAAATATAATTTTGTAAATAAGCTAGGTGCAATCCAATTGTCAAACTACATACAGCTGGTCCAAAAGAAGTCATCCGATGTTGTTTGTCTCTCATTTTTTTATGTAAATGAAAAACTTCGATTCTGGTTTTTGATTATGCTTATTTGAACCTTTAGAATTTTATTGGTCAAGTCGAGAAGATGATACCGGCCAAACGGGCGCCGCACGGTGGCTCAGAATCAATTTTCATCGGCCAAAACCTATATTTTTTCTTGACATAGATTCTTAAAGTTTTTAAGCCATCAAAAAGGAAACATATCAAAACTAAGGTAGCCAAAAATTTGGTCAAAATATTCTTAGTAGTGGGCGTGGCATGCTGCCAAAAACAACAAATTTATGTTTATTAAAAAAAAACAAAAATTTCTCATATTTTATCTGAAATAAATTACAATTCCTCGAAAACTGTTATCAATAAAGGGCTGCGGTCTTTTTTGTTATGTTGGGTAAGCTGTTGTTTTTAAGAAATGGTATGTACACACCCTGTACAATTTGTAGTTGGAGTGCAATGTAAGAACATTTAATCCCCATATTTTCGTAAAACTTGAAGTTTAGTAGTGTATAACTTTTGAAGATCAAAAGGGATCAAAAAACCGTAACATTCCAGAGAAAGGCGAAATTGTCTTCTTCAAGAGTATATATATTTTTGCACCCGCCACGACCCGCCGTGGAACACTTTTTTTATTTTAATGAAAATACTCAAAAATTATAAAAAAAAATTTGTACCCAAAATTGCTAGAAAATCTGCCTTAGAAATCACTTAAATGCCATTCTACCTGAACAAAATAAAAATAGCAAAATTATTTTTATATACATACATAACTTTGAATTAAAAAAATAGAGATTAATATTGAAAACCGAATACGGCAAACTCCAAATAAACAATCAAACAATGATTTTGGAATATTAGATTAGATAGACAGGTTGCTGGAAAGATATATGTATCTATAAACTCACGTTCATTTCGAAGGTCTTTTCATGAATTGAGAATTTAAGTAGGTAACCTAGATAAGCTTTAATAATTTTATATTGAGTATAGTATATAAGGATAATAATTTGGAAATTGGAAATAAAAATAAGTTTCATACAAATATTTGATTCTAAAAGATTGATCAATTTTTGCAAGTTTTACTTTATAGCGTTTTAGGAAACACGTTACTTTCATAGAAAGTTAAACTTAAATTCTTACAGCAGTGAAACAGAATTGGACTTGCAAAAAAAGTATCTGCTTTTGTCAAAAATTTGAAAAAACGCTACAAGGAAGCTGATTGGAGTAAAAGTAAAATCAATATGTGCTTTGCGAAATGGTTACAAGGTGAACTTACTATCCAGATAACTTCTGAAACTACAAGTAAAAACAGTAGAGGAAGACCACAAAAATGACTAGAGAAGTGTAGCGATTGATCTAAGTGGCGAAAACTGAAAAATATAAATGAAGAAATCGGATGTGAAAACATTAAAGATAGTTTGCTTTGCCAATTGCGATCACAAAAACAACTAAAGAAAGTGGAGGCCGAAGCTAAGGGACTGCTACACGAGAGAAGTAATAGAGAACTAAATATGGAATATTTACAAGCAATATTCCAGCCAAATTAATAATAATTATAATTTGCATTTACTATTATTTGAGTGAAATAAAGTATAAAAATATTAATATTTAATGAATGATATTAAAATTACTTGTTTCTAATGTGTTTTGGGCATTGTATAAAAAGAGGTCAAATATAATTATCTCTGATAAATCCATAGATTAACATTTCTTCTGTTACTAATATTTAGTTTTGAATTATGGTTAAAGTTTCTCATAATATTTATTTATTTATTTACATTTATTTTCTTTATATACTATTACAACTAAAATTTGAAGCTGAAAAAAAGTCAGCTAATGTAGGTAGTAATGATAAAGTAAGAAAATAAAAAACATGTTAATTATTGAGTTCTTGTTTCAGCTATGTTATTTGTTGAGCTTCTCATTTGCTTAAATGAAAGTTTAACATATTAACTCTAGTTGTTCTAAGAAATTTTTGGGTAAAGGTTCCCTGATGATCTGCATTAGCAACAGTGAAATGCGCATAGGATCCAGCAATTAATTTCAATGTATTTTTATTAAAAAAATATTTTACTTAATAAGTAAAATAATAATTTGGGATTACTAGTGCGTTAACACATTTTAAACTTAAATTGTAACAATTCCCACAAAAAACACTAAAAGCTTAAGATGTTATCTACTCACGAAAAATAATGAAAAAAAATCTTCATTAGTTCAAAAGTTACAGAGTTTTGTCCAAAGAAAAACGATTCTGAACCACTATGGCACCGTCACAATTGATTGGTCTTTTTATGGCATTTTTCATCACTTCGGGGAGAACTTCGGGCGACAGATTCTCGCACTTGTGTCGAATTTGTCCTTGAGGGCTTCCAGGATCTCGCTTGAATACGTTAACACAGGACTTCAAAAAACCCCACAAAAATAGTCTGGAACGGTTAATTAAGCGATCTTGCGGGCCAGTGTAAATCGCCAAAACGAGAGATAAGGCGACCCGTGAACGCCACGACACGATTATTTCGCGTTCTTGGGACTGTATCGCTCCATGGCTTGTTCACTTGTATTCTACATCTGTCTAGTTCACAAATGTTAAAATAGATTTGGCATTGGCCGCCATTTCAAAAATAAGAGCATCTTTCAAAAGGTGATTTCTTTTCGCCCACCTTGTATAAAAACTTTTTCCAGATAGAATTTGACAGGTCAAAGTATAACCTGATGCTTTGACTACCTTACTTTTCTATCTTTGTGTTGCAGACAGCATGCGCGAAAAATCAAAAAATTTGATTTTGCTTCAAGCATTGTAGGTGTGACGCAAAATTTCACTAATACATACTACGCTTAACATAGTGGGTGATTTTTTAAGAGCTTTCGGATAAAAAAAATCACATAATATTTAGAGAAATGTATGAAATTTATATTTGAGTCGATAGAACGATCTATATAATTAAGGGCCAATCCCACGATGTCGACAGCGTTCGACTTGTCGCACACTTACATTTGAAACAACAGCAAAATATTAAAATTTATTTCTGTTTTGAATGTAAATGTGCAAAAGGCGAACGTTGTCGACATCGTGACATTGGCCCTACATGCTTCAAAATGATTTGATGTAAATATTGAAATGTAAATGGCTCACCCGCTGGGTCAAATTTAAGCATATCGGCCGGTATCTCACGAATAAATTGTTCAATATTGGCTTTCAGTGCGTCAACCATTGTGAGCTTGTCCGTACACAGAAAAAAATATTCTAAAAATATTTTCAAAACCCTGTATTTCTGAATATGGAAAAAGAATTCAACAAAATTATGTACTTGATTCAAACACATTGCTTAAAAACCTGGCATTCATCCACACACACAATATCAATTATCACTGAAATTAAAATTCAGTCAACAAGTTTTTTCTTTTGATTCATTAAATTTCTCTATTGGCTGAGAAAAAATATTTTCAATAAACGTGCATACAATTTTATTCATCAATAATGCAAAAATCGTCATCACAGAAATTTTCAGAAGATTTTTTTATTGAATCAGCGATTTTCGTATATCAAAATCATTTTTTTCTGTGCATAGATATTACCCTTAAAATACCCCACAAAAAAGTGTAAGGGCGCACGATCAA
The DNA here is from genome assembly GCA_936439885.1 of Nowickia ferox. NCBI lineage: Eukaryota > Metazoa > Arthropoda > Insecta > Diptera > Tachinidae > Nowickia > Nowickia ferox. The sequence goes on from OW387026.1 coordinate 62,310,883, forward strand.
GGCGGCCATTTGACCGGCCCCAAACGTAAAATAAACTGTTCACTGAACCACCTGGCAGCCAAGTCTAGCTCTTCCATTTCAAAAAAATAAAAATTGAAACAGAGGGCCAATTGCTGCGAATGGCGCTGAATCGGTAATTCACGGTCATCAACAATACTGGCGGGTACAGCTGCGATATTTTCCTCCTTCCGCACTCTACATATGCATGTTGGTGGTTTAATGTCTAATAATGTAAATTTGGTACGAAAATTAGTCACAATTTCCGAATAACATGAAGTTTGATAATAAAATTCAATAATCTGAAAGCTTTGTTCTTTTGTAAGTGTGCTCATGGTTATATTATAGACCAAACTGAATTCTATAGACGCTTTCTGCCTCAAGCTGTGTAGAACAAGCACCGTCGAAAATTTTTTTTTCAAAAGTCGGTTATGAACGTTCTATTTCTTGGACTGAGGAAACAGATGAAACTTTTAAGAAATATAAGCTTAGCCTTTCCAATTCAATACTATTATTTCATCCAATAACTGATGCAGAATTAGTAATTTAAGTTGATGCATATGATTTTGCGCTTGGTGACGTTTTGGAACAAGAAGTTAATAATCAATAGCAACCTTTTCTTTACAAGAAGTTATCGGGTACTTAAAAGCGATATAGTACCTATGACCGAGAGCTTTTAGAAATTTACGGTGCAGTAAAATATTTTCGTGATTATGTTGAAGGTCGAGATACATACTGATGACAAACCCATAATTTTTGCCTTCTCTCAAAAAGACGCCTGAAGAAGCTTCTTCTTTATTCTTAATTAAAAATCATTCTAGTTCAATTAAATCCAAATGTCTCACTTAAATCATCATGGCTACGTGACAAATATACATACGTTCACTTGGCAATCACAGTTCATGTATTGAAAAGTAAAACCATGTAACGTTCCGTCACAAATGACTATACTTTTTCCCAATACTGTATATTTGTTTATTTTATTTTACAAATATTTAGTCACAAATGACTCTATATTTTTTCCAATACTGTATATTTGTTTATTTTGGTTTACATTTTTTGTTTGTTTGTTATTGAAAGCTTACCAACAGAAATAATACCAAAAACTACACAACTGTTTTTATAAGTACACAACAAATACAACAACAACGCTCATACAGTCAAGTTGCGATCGTACAAAGTACCACACACATACTTTCATAAACATACGTACGCTATAACAACCCTGCAGAAAACATGGGGTTAAGTGCCCCCGAGTCACCACTTTTGTCGACTATTTTGGTGACATTGTCAACAGAGCGTCTATTAATAATGGTTTTAATGCGTAGAAAACATTTTTTCAGATACACACAACTATGCTTCTTCTTAATGTTTTATTGGTTTGTTGAAAATAAACGTGACGTCAAGCAAAATTTATGTGTTTATAAAAATTATCTTAAGAAATAGAATTATAACGTTAATATATATAAATGTATTTAACAATAATTAAAAACATAATACACAAAAAAAATAAAATAACAAAAATTATTGTATAAAAATATACAATGTGAAAATTGAAGAGTTTTAACTGAAAGGTGACCATTATGGAAATTTTGATACTGTGGAAGATTTTGTGCCATCATTTGTGCGAGGAAATATCGATATTGTAGACTAGAGCCCCTAAAATTTACTAGTGAATCTTTGGTTGAAATGTCTCCATGTGGTCCCAAAAAAAACTGCTTAGTAGTGCTACAGTCTAGTGGTGGATTTTCAATGACAAGCTAATGTTAAATGTCAATAGGTGATTATATTGGCTGGGGTACACCTGGTCAGTAGTGCTACTGACAATGTCACTAGTAAATCACTACATTCTCATTATTTGCATTTTCTGCAGGGAAGAGAACCAAAGAAACAACAACCACGTTCATGCAGACTAAATGACATCGTACTAACAGAAGTAAAATAACAACAACCACGTACATGCTTTTGTAAGCACATGAATGCTATATAAAGGGTCCGCCAGATAACTTTTTTTTTAACATGGCGCAAAACATTGAGTGTAGCTTCGGCTGTGTCTCACGTAGCGCCGTCCTGTTGAGACCAAATGTTGCCAATATCCTCTTCAGTTTTTGTGAACAAAATTCGTTCAACATGGCTCGATAACGATCGCCATTGACTGTAACGGCCACTTCTTGCTCATTGGCCCAATTATGCCTCTGGACCAAAATCCGCACCAAACAGTGACTCGTTTTGGGTGCGTCGGCTTTTCAATGTATGCGTGCCCCAAATGCCACAATTTTGCTTATTTACATACCCGCCAAGATCAAAATGAGCTTCATCTGAAAAGATGATTTTTTTTGGCAAAATCGGCATCTTCTGTAAGTCGATCGCAGGCCCACTTAGCGAAGCGATGTTCAAGCGTATACACAACCATATTCGTTCAGCGGAAGGATAAAACTAATTATCTGTCAAATCAGACATGAGCTAAGTGTTACCATTCACGAAATAAGCACTAGTTGAAAAAAAAACGTGAGATGGCGGACCCTTTAAAAGAATAAAACACATGCAGGCTTTGTACAGATTGTAAACTAAAACGAACAAACTATGCAAATGGAAAAATACTTCTCAAATATTATAAGATGATAAGTTTAGGCAACAAGAAATCAGGACGAGCTTGACGTGTTAGTACGGTAAGCAGGGGGCACTACCTGTATATTACGCAGAACGGACGTCAACATAAAGGCTTGTTCTAATTTTTTTGAAGAGAAAGTATACAAGATCTACCGCATTCATTTTGAGCTTTCTAATAAATAGTAGTTAGTGTTCAAGATCTTTCGTATTCATCTTGAATTTATTTTTAGTTTATTTTATTTCAAGGTCTACAGAGAACATCTTGAAATTATTTTATATTTTACATTCAAGATCCCCCGAATTCATCTAGAATCTATTTCTTTTTGCTGTTTTCAAGATCTACCGAATTCATCTTTAAAACTCATTTATCGCCGAACTTATTTTGAATTACGAGAGCCACCGAATTTCTCTCGCCCGTCTTAAACTGGCCTCAGAGCCCACCGAATACTCCCGTAGTTGGTATTAACTATAGCTGTCATCGCCTGTAATTAATTCACTGACAATATACCCTTTAGTTTTAAGGTATCCTAGTAGCATAAGTTTCGTTAAATAAAGAAAGCTTTGTATATTTTCTTAACACCCAAGAAAATAAATCTTTTATTTCAAAGTTAGTGGACCTTTGGAATCGAAACTGGACAGACTGAGTCATACCCCAGCTGGAAAAGAAAACCACGTTACAACCAACTGTAAGAAAGCAAACAATGTAACATAATATCCACTATAATAATACTTAAATGTATGTATGTACCGATGGTACATCGAATAAGTAAAAATAATTAATGTGATGATCGTAAATAATAAACAAGAATAGTTAAACATACTTAGGTAGAGTGATATAACTTCGTGCTAACCCGAATAAAAAATTAAAAACGGAAAAACAGAAAATTAATAGTGATACGTACAAATGTATTTACCAAAGGTAAATCAATAATTGCATACACAATATAATCAGTTCTCATATTCCATTTAATTAAAAATTTACGTTAAATAGCTGATGTTAATAATAATCTCTACACAAGTAAAGCACCCATGAAGTGCGTGGGTGCACAGAAAAATATTGGTATATCCCTCAGCTAATAAAAATAAGTTTAATTTTTCTTCTCCGCTTTAGAAACTCACATTAATAATAAAAAATATTTCATTCAAAAAGAATTGAAAATACTCAACTTAAGCCCGATTAAGAAATTATTTCTCATTAAATTTAATTAAGTTATGAATAGTATAAATAATTCAGTAAAGTGCGACTTCGCACACGAAGGGTTCCGTACGGATACTACATACCTGCATATGTAATACTATACGAACCTTACCCTATATAATACATAGTCTTGGAATTTTTTCGGTTTTTGGCGTTTTTTTATTACTTTTTTTCGATTTGACGACTGTTTTTCGATTTTTTGCGAATTTTTTCGGTTTGGGGATTTTTTAATTTTAGCGTTCTTGTAAATTTCAAGAGTTTGCCTCTTACGGTTTCCAAGATACAATAATTTGTCAAAATTGCATAGTCAAAATTACATTAGATAGATACATTTTTATTAATGATATATTTTCCAACTAGGGGTGCCAGACGTACTCTTTTAAAGAGTACACGTACTCTTTTTTTTAGAAATGTACTCCTTAAACAAGAAGGTCCAAAAAAACACAAAATGTACTCTATTTCGTCGTAGTACTCTTTTTTGTGCTCTTTTTCCTTTGCATAAAAAATTCAATATTTACTTGAGAAATCTGTGTAACATACTTTTTGTCATTAACGCAATATTATAAGAATTTATTTACTCTACTACCCAATTTATTAATTAAACATTGGCCGTGGAGACAGAGGCTGATTTACAATAAAGATTATGACGCCGTTATTTTTACTTTACTTTTTACTCTGAAAAACACATTGACTTTGCACTCTGAAAAACAAATTAAGATTGTCGTCTATGGTAAATGCAACAAAACCTAATTTTTAGAAGCTTAAATATTGACCACGCTCGGAAGCAATAAAACTTTAAAATTTCACCAAAACTTCGCACAATATATTGTAAGACGCTTTTTAAATATGTACTAATGTTGGAAAAACTGAAATTGTAAAAAATTTTCAAAGAAGTGATAAATATATTTAACCTAGTAAATACATATATAGTTTTTTGTTGATCTCACAATGTAATATACTTATAAGTATATAAGTACAATAATTGTTTCTGTTACATTAAAATTAGAATTGTTTTATGTGGTTTTTTAATTGATGAATTTTTGTGTTATTTACATACATATGTACATACATACATATACATACATAGATAATATGTATTTAAATAAATACGTAAAATATTGAATTTACATTTTCTTTTCCTTTGTTTTTTCTATGTTAACCGTTATTTCGAATGCCTTTTTGATTGCGAGTAAAAACACGAACGGTTGCTTTCGAATGGCTGCTCGTTATCGAATGCTGCCATTAGAAATTTCGATATATGTTATTCGAAATCGAATGAGAAAATCCCAAACGTTAAAAAACTTGCACGTTCGATTAATAACTCGCTCGCAATCTAATGCGGGAATTAGGCCCCTATTCTTCAGCCCAGAGCTGCTTAACGACTGACTTACATATATACTATATATTTCTTTATATATCGACCCTTGTGCTCGAAATGTAACCTACGATCGAAATCGACTTTTTAATGCAAATTAGCTCTAAATCTATTAATTCAGCTGTTGACAAAATATTATAGCGATAATTATAATAGTTATGGAGATAACACAATGTAAATTTTTTCGTATGTAATAGTGAAATTTACTTTGTGGTCAAAATGATCGTAAAGTATGGCGCAAAAATTAGTCTATTGCAGCCCAAAGTAAAAAAATATAATTTTTTTTTATTAATTCAAATTATTTGTTTGATTTAAAAAATATACATATATTGCACCAGTCGTACTAAATAAAATAAATAAAATATTGTACATTCGTACAGAGTAAAAAAAATCACAATTTATACATATTAGCCCATAGACTCATTTTTGCACCAGGCAATAATTTTGAAAAACCAAGTATAGGGTGTTTTTTTTAGAGGTATAGAACTTCGAATTGAAATAAAACACAAGAAAATCGTTTTAATGTCCATCAATTTGGCTTTATTGGAAGGATAATTTTATGCCATTAACGTTTAAATATGATTTCGGGCATGTGGCCGCCGCGGCTGGCTCGAATAAAGCCAATTCTACAGGTCCAATTTTCAACCACTTTTTCGAGCATATGGGGCCGTATGTTGGCAATAACGCCACGAATGTTGGCTTCCAAGTCCCCTAACGTTTCTGGTTTGTTGGCGTATACGAGCGACTTCAGCGGATGCGTATTATCACATAGAGTAAACGTAGTGCGAAAACGATCCATGGTTAACCGAATTAATTGCTCTGATGGACGATTATGTCGACCATAAAATGGACGGAGCTTGCGGTAAACTTCGCGAACTGAACCATTATTTTCGAAATAAATTTGCACGATTTGCAAGCGTTGTTCTTTTGTCAACCTGTTCATGATGAAATGGCAAACCAAACTAAATATTAATCACTTGACAGCTGACAAAATGGCCGCCAGTTAAAAAAGTGATGCCAACTTAAAGTTCTATACCTCAATAAAAAACACCCTTTACTTTGTCCAATAACCTTTGAATCTTTTGAATACCCTTAAGCGGTTTGGTATTGACTGAAATGATTTTTTTTACACGCTTAGTTTTATTTACTGTATCTTCAAAAATGAACTAACAATATTCAAATCTTTAATCTAGAATCAAGATATAATAATTAGGCCTAATCAATGTCGGACATAAGTTTATGTAATAATAAGTGATATAAATTAATAATACATAAATGTCGTATTAAGCACAAAAATATTTTCGAGAAGTTTCATCTGGACAGACATGATTTTGCAACATATTCTGGCGATATGTTTCGCTACTCCTCTTGGACTCGGTCTCAGAGCTAATTTGTCCATTAAGAGGATTATCAAAGTTTACCAGCTGTTTTTTTTAGAAAGCTCAACAATTTTTAATCGAATTCAAATCCGGGCTCTTTGCTGGCTACTTCATTACTTCGAATTGTTGGCGACTGATCTATTCCTTAACGATTTTCGCTGTAGGTTTATAGTCATTATCATATTGAAATATGACTCTTCAACAAAAATCGCCCGTTTGCTCACATGCAGTACGTAAATTATTTGTCAGAATATGTAAATAGTTCTCTCTGCGCATTATTCAATCTATTTTGACTGAAGGTCTGACACCATTTCGGGTAATACATCCCCAAACTCCCCCGCGCTTCATTGTAGTTTGCGAAAAGGATGAGATTTTTGGATAGCTTTTCTTTGACCAACACCACGCACGCTCATCAGATTGGAACCTGCTTATTTTTTTTCTCATGGGACCAAATCAGCTTTTAACACAAATATATACTTTCAGTTGTTTACAAATAATACAACTTACAGATTTCCAATCGCGTGTTGTCCATGATTCGTACACTTTCAAGAAAGATGTTCTAATTTTTGTATTTTTAGTAGAAAGATTCTGTTTTTCCTTCTTGAGAAACGGTTTCAGTTTAATGTTTTCTGAACCATTAATCGACATCGATGCGTTGGTTTACAAGAAAAGTGGCTTCCCTTATGCTTTCTATTCCAGTAGTTTTCTTTTTTGTCCTTCCTCTCTTTGGATATATTTTTGCTTCTCTTCATTCGAACTTAGTCTACTAATAAATCTACTAATAATTCTAATTTTGGACAAACTTTAAACAAATTTGCAATTTCTTTGCTAGATTTACCTTCCTTAGCCTGCGAAACTTTATTTTTTATTACACCTCTTAGAGATCCCATTCTGTTGTACTGATTTTGAAAAGGTTTAAAGAATAACAAATTGTAATTTTAAACAATTATTAAAACCGACAGAATGAAAACAAGTAAGAGTGCTATATTCCGCTGTGCCGAATCTTACATACCCTACACCAACGTACGTACAAATGTATATGTGGGTATGCAGATACTTACATAATTACATACATATTTGTTTTGTGAAAAAATTTCTAATATTTTGTTATAGTGCAATTTTTAGTAAGTGACTTCTCAGTATTTTTCGAATAAAGAATTTGATTCATAAAACTAGCGTTATATGAACATTCTTGCGAAAAATGGAGGTGTAGTAAACAATGATTTAATTCTTTTACATACACATCAGTGAATGTATTAATTGTTTTACGGGTCTGCATACAATAGCAATTGAAGGTATCATATGTCTTTCATACCGCTGGTCACCGTATTGATATTCCAGTGCAATGCATGTGCTATGCATGCGTTTGGTAAACATACCGTGGGTTGTTGTTGTTTGTGGCGCACTTTAATATTTATGGGAAAATAGTTTATTACTTTAAATATATCAAGTGACATTTCGTTTTCCCATGAATATTATAAATGTAAATATTTTTAATATATATATAAAATAGAAATAAGATCACTCATTTTTACAATCTAGATTCTTCACATAATTAGTATATAAGCCGAAACTATTTGTATGAAAATTCAATCAATAAACTGCTGTCAAAAGAGCTCCTCGTTGAGCTCTACTAAAATTGGCATATTTTTATTGGTTAATAGAAAGCACTCATCTGCTTTCTAGGCATTGAACTGCCTACAAACAATTTAGAGCCACTGGCGTTTATTAACGCCGGCACCATCGGGTAGGCAGGCAACCTTTTGAAGTTTTTCTGGCCTAGCACCCTCTTACTGAAATAGAAAAGCCTTTTGCTATTTACAAAACCAACTGTTTTGAACTTTTGAGAAAATATATTTAAAAGCACCCTATTGTGAGACAGGGTAGCTCCAAAGAGCGTCAAAGTGTGAATTGTCGAAATTTTTTCGGAGCTTGTAATTTTTTTAAATATCAACCGATCTTAATAGTTCTTTCAGCGGGACAATGAAGGTTAAGAAAAAAAAAATAATAAAACATGCTTAGAGCACCATTTTATCTCTTACAGTTTTCAAGTTATTTGACTGGCAAATTTTTTTTAATTTTTGGCCATGACTTTTTTTAATCGTTAATACATAAATTCTTTATTACTTGGCAAAACTCATTTGGTTTTATTGTTTTTAAAAGAAAACTTCATAACAACTTATAGAAAAACAAACTTTTTTGGTATCTCAAAAATTGAATTTAGGAATAATTTAGCAATTTGGTTTTTTGAAAATTATGAGAAAATTTTTTATATTTTGTGAAAAAAGTATTCTTATTTTTTTGGAATACTTTAAGAAATTATTAAGTATATGATGAAATCTTTGATTGCTTCTGAGAGAAGAGGTATTAAGCAAGACTGTAAAATAAATTTTTGAGATTTTTGATAGTGCACTCTACATCCAGCATTGGTCGAAAATTATAAATTTTTTTTTGCAAAAAATCTAATTTTTGGATATGGCAAAAAAATTTCACGCTTTTTTTGTATTTTTTTGGCATTTTATTATAAATAAACTTGTTGTTAGTAACTTGTAAGAAACTCTTTATATCTTACACATAAATGTAGGCAGGTAAACAGATTTTCTAAAAATGTTAAAAATTTTCTTACACAATTTTTCCAATAAAAAAAATTTATACATCACTATATAAAAAGTCATGGCCAAAAAAACAAGCTCCGAAAGGCTTTCGACAGCCTCAGTTTCCCATTTTTACGCTTCTTGAAGCTACCCTGTCTAACATCAGGATGCCTCCCATTATATCCTTTCAAAAGCTCAAGACTTTTTCTTTTCAAAACAGTTGGTTTCATCGAAATCGGTTCTTTAGTTTAAAAGTTGGGGACTTTTCTCCACTTTTTTTTATTTCACACCACTGTGCATTGGAAGCTGAAGCAGTGCCTCATAGTTGAATTCCGTAGCACCATATAGGTTTCAAAAGCGACTTGTATATCAAAAGTTTACAATCTAGACTGAGGTAGAATTTCTACCAATCAGCCAATGTAGCTGAGTTAATTTTAGTTTCATTTGCGTTAACTTAGAATCAATGTGGTGTTTCCATGAAAGCTGTCGATCAAGGCGTATACCAAGGTATTTTACATGTGAATGTTGAGGAACAACTTGATTGTTGATTCTATTGGGGGAACAAGTATCTCTTCGCAGGGTAAATGTTACCTGAACACACTTTTGTTCATTTACTTAAATTCTCCATAAGTTTAACCATAACGCGAGCTGGGTAATATGTTCGTTTAGATATAGGGATGCCTCGTAAGGGTTTTCATGTATTCTAAGGCAGGCTGTATCATCGGATAAAGTAGAAGTGTGACGTTACTGCTCACAAGCATATCACAGGTATAAATCAAATACAAAAACGGCCCCAGTATACTCCCCTGTGGCACACCGGATGAGATAATTTCGGGCGTGCTCATTAATTCTCTTTCAACAAAAGTAAACTTCCGGGCAAGAATGTAACTTTTCAAAAGATTTAGAATGTTTATTGGTAGGTATGTCTTCAATTTTCAGATTAGGCCTTCATGTCACTCTTTACCACATGCCTGATAATCGGCCACAAAGAGGGTAGAACAATACTTCTTTTCTTGAAATGTTCTTCTTATAAGTAGGACCAATCTACGAGTTTGTTCAATGGTACTATGCTGACTTCTAAATCCAAATTGATGATCCGGTATGCACCCATTATCAGTTAGAATTGGGGACAATTCATGAGTAGCTTTTCGAAGAGCTTTGGCGTTGTTGACAGTAAACTTATTGGCCAATATGACGCAGCTTTAGTAAAATCTTTGCCCGGCTTTGGAATCATTTTGACCTTGGCAAGCTTCCAGCTGTGTGGATAATATTCCAGTCGTAAAATAGCATTAAAAATGAATAACAGGATTCTAATTGCAATACGAGGCAGCTCCATCTGCATCTGATTACTAATTCCATTAACACCCGGAGCTTCCTTCGGGTTGAGTTCAGCTATTAATTTTTGTACGCATCCTAAATTTTTTGGGCGAGGGGGTAAAACAACTACACTCGGCAAATCAACAACACCAGTACATGTGTTTGGGGTAAATACGGATTTTAAATGCTCAGGAAACAAGTTACCTTTTTAAGTATCGCTTCTTGCCGAACCTCCAGTAGATGTGCGCAGAGATGGTTTAAGATGCGGGTGTGACATCAAGGCTTTCAAGATAACTTTTAAGAGATGTTTTTTCAGATGCAAGCAACTTTTGGAGTCGTTTAGCACACTCTTTAAATCTGGGTTAATGTTAAGGTGATATGCGCTGTTGCCATTCCCTTCCAGGTCTTTTTTTCTTTTTTTTTCGCAAACGAGACATTCAATATCCGTATAATAAATTCTATTAAACACCGTCTGCAGATGGGAGGTAGTGGCATGTTCAGCAGCCTGCTTAATATTTTCGTTAAGATTGGCAATGTAATATTTAATATCATCGTTTTACTTACAATGACTACTAAGATATTTTTGAACCCTAGCCAATTAACGGTTAATCATCTTCACATATGGGTGAGGTAAGTTACTTCTTATTGGGTTTCAAATTGTAACGATCGTGGGAGAGTGATCGTAGGAGAGATCTAGAGAAGTTTCTACATGAATTAAATTCCTAGAGATATTTTTCACGACGCCAAATCTATAACATCCGGAATTGTTTGTATGTCCGTAGGCCAGTAAGTAGGCTCCCCACTCGAACTGACTTCCAAGCCCATTTTTTATAATGTGTTGAACAACGCCCGACCTCTAACCGTAATAAGACGCGAACCCCAAAACGTATGTTTTGTATTGTAGTTGCCATCTGCTAGGAAACCAGGTCCAAGAGATTTGCAGAAATTCTCATACTTCAGTGATGGGGGGGAAGTCAATTGATGATATCACGAAACTTTTCAAAAATTTTCAATGCAGATATTTGTTTCTTGTAGTGCTTGAGTCTTGATTTTATTAGAATTGTTGATCCACCGCATGCTTGTTAACTAATGCTAGTCCTACTTTTTGTAAAATTGTTTATAGTTTGCACCAGAATATGAATAGTGGCTTCAAAACGACTGAAATTAAAGCTTGTGGTAGCATTTTTTGAATTACTTGGTGGGTACACTTTCTGCGTGGGAATAGATTTTGTCTTAACAGCATCGGCATGCCATACACGTGAAGTAATTGGTTGGCTCATTTGAGAAAAAGTGGAGGAGTAAGCATTGGCTGATTGAGCTGGAGCTATTTTAGGTTTTTGTCGCATAGTCTGTTTAACGAAAGAATATAGAGGACATTCTCTGTAGTTAGGGGTGTGATTACCTCCACAATTACTAATTTTTTTTCTTCTTGATCTTTCATCTTAGTACAGATAGAAGTACCGTGCAATTCACCGCAGATAACACAAAATGTAGGTAATTTGCAGTAAGGTTTTGTGTGGCCATATTCTTGACAATTATGGGACTGTACGGGTTCAGAACGCTTGTGTGGTTATTTAACTGTTATTTTTAGGTATAAGAGATATTTTAAGTTATAGATTGGATGGGTCTCATTTCTCTCAATTTTATATCACTGGATTTAAATTCAACGCGAATTAGAGGTTAGGGATCTTCTCCCTATTTATAATGTTTGATAAATTTTTTACCTTAAATCCCTGAAAGACGAGTGCATCTTTTATTTCTTCGGGAACAACATACGTATCGATGCCCTTCAATTCGTTCTGCAGACCTTTAGCTGGTAAGTGTAGAAACTTGTTTTTTTTTTCAAATTCAGTAACCATTGGGTTTCGGGCTAAGTTAAGTGATGAACAGGAGCCCGAAGCGGATGATATCTCTGGTTTAGATGAAGAAGTACTAGGCAACTGCTATGTAAAAAATATTAGTAAAGCAAATAAAGCTTATTTATCGAAGTCAATATGCACTACGAATATTTTTTTGTATGTAGAAGTTTTGCTTTTGTTGTTTTTTGTTTCGTATGTATGTAAGAAAAATTCCGCTATGACGTCTGTTTACTATGAAGGTTCAACGAGAAAATTCAAGAAATGAATATTTCCTTTAATTTAATTTCTAGTTATGACTGTTCCCTAAATATAAATTTTATTTTTATCTCCATTTACTAAAAACTAATAAGAACTCTTTAAAAGCTGTCAGCGAAAGGCCATCCATTTAAAGCATAACTGAGCTGAGAGCTCAATAAGCAACATCGCACAAACCTCCCTTTATACTTAAGTTAGATATACTTTATGTGAATTAAAGAAATATAAATTTTTTTTACCCAAATTTTTTTAAATTTTCAACCCTGGAACCATAATTTTGATTTTTCTATTTTTAATCCTAATTTTTTTCTTTCTACAATATAGAATATATTTAATTACCAAATAAATAGTTAGTTTTATTTAATAAGTTTTATATATAACAAAAATTTTAAGTTTTCCCATTTTCATTCTTTTAGATTTTTCTGATTCCTTATACCAATCTAGTTCATTAACAAATCGATTAAATATGTTAAGTGAACAAAGAAAAAAGGAAATAAGGAAAAAATTTGTTTTATTTAGTCGTTTTAATGTAAAAAAAGTTAAAATTTTCTGTCTCTGTAGTTGTGGTTTTTATTTTGCTAATTTTCCATACCAAACTCTTCTTTCCAAAACATAAAATATATTTAATTTATAAAGAAAAAAAGAATAATTAGACCTATTTACTTTTATATATCACAAAAAGCTTCCCAACCCTGAAATCATCCTTTTAAATTTTTCTTATCTCTTACACCAATCTATTTTTTTTTGTAGAATATAAGAAATGTTTAATTTATAGAGAAAAAGGAAAAATTAGTTTTAGTAGGTTATTTTTATATAAAAAACTTAAAGTTTTCCAACCCTGGAAACATCTTTTTGATTTTTTATTTTAATTATATTTTTGATACCAATTTTGTTCGTACTGAAACTCAAAATAAGTTTATTAAAAAAAAATAAAAAATTTGTTTTAGCTAGTTACTTTTATATGGGAAAATCAAGTGTAAGTTTTCCAGCTCTGAAACCATCTGTTCTATTTTGCTGATTTTCAATACCAGTCTATTTTGGACCAAATCTGACACACCAGTTTAAGATCGAAGTCTATAGCGTATCTGGGAGCTTCGGAAAACCGATTTCACGTACATCAGACGGACGGACGGACATCGCTTGCTTATTCGTCTTCCCTATTTATAAGAACCCAGAATATATGTACTTTATCGGGTCGTAAAGCAGCTCTAGTTGAATCAACATCAAGCATCGAGAGTTTTGCGTCTCGTTCGCTCTGGTTGACTGATTTGCCTTGGATAACCGTACATATATTCTTACGGTTCTTCTGTGGAATTCCTTTAACAACCACGTTGCTACTTCCAATATGAAGGCATAGGTAGTGTATAGTCAGTCTCACAAACTTTTTTAAAATACTGCTAATACTATCTTGGGCATATGGTCTAGTTACCCCGCTCATATTTGTGCAACAATACTTTGCAAATTTACTTTGTAAAGTATTTATGAAATAAATAAATATATGCTTTATTGGTAGTATATGAATATTGTGAAAATTACACACGGAATGACTTTTGGTGAAGGGTATAAAAATTACAGTTACAACAGCTGTTTCCGTTGGTGCAAAAATGAGTCTATCTAAGAACGTTTTTTGACCAAGAGATAAAAGAAAAGAGAAAGAAAAGGTTGGTTTTACTAAAAAGCAATTATATATTCATAATTTAAAATAACCATGTGAATATGTTTCCGCAAAGATATATTTTTGCACCATGCTGTATATACCATGAGGCCTGCCTGGTTCGAAAATTTATCGTAATTTTGACGATTTAGAAAAATGATGGTACAACGAGTTTTTCCTTAAAATTTACGGTTTTATAATATTCTAAATATGGCACATTTTTAAGAAAAATTTACTTTTGCAGTTCATATATGCATACCCACTAGAAGACTTTGGTATAGCTTTACTCTGTATTGATAAATTTTTTATTTAAATACACGCCTTCAATGTAAAATAAAAAGTTTTAAGCTACATTAATAAATAAATACACGACTTTTTCCAGTATTAAATTATTTATTACAATATTAGAATTAAAATTACAAACAATAAAAGATTTATTTAATGATGACTGAACTGTGTGTGTGTGTATTGTGAAAAATATAATGAAAATTATATATGTATGTACATTAAAAGCAAAGAAAAATAGACATTAGTAGTGGTGCCATAGAGCCAATATGAAGTAGTGGGGAAGTTGTAACAATTTGTATACATACAGTTAAGTTTTTGTTTTCAAACTTTATACATAAGTATATTTATTTTATGTCTTTCTTTTTGACGATGAGAAAGAGATACTTATAAAGATATACATATGGATCTGTATGTACATAAAACGAAGTACTCTTCTCCTTTCGTATTTCCCCTTTCATCCATAAATACAAAACACATTACACATAATGTGTGCCGTACATGACCGCTAAAATGCCTTCTATTTGGGCATTAAGAAGCTGTTTGTTTCAAAACTCGAAACTGTGCATTAATTGACATTGAAAAAAATCGTTTTGATTTTATTATTAGATTGGAGTGAGCTCATCGGCAAACAGTTGAGTTTACCTATTGTGGTCAGAGTTAACAAATTTTTTTTGACCTATTTCGTCAAATTAATTTTAAAAATCGCCAAAATCTATTTTATGTAGTTTTTATAATGATATATGTATATAATAAATATTTGATAATAAATTTGATTTTGTCTAAGACTTTTTTTTATATAAATTTTTATAAAATAATGGTATAGAAATTCAGCAGAAAATCGCCAAAAACTGAAATAAAGTCGCCAAAAATTATTATTTTGTAAATTTTTCTCAACCAAATCCAAAATGAATTAATTAATTAATACAGTTCTCATCAACAAATTAATTTTGCTGAATTACAAATTTTTTATCGAAAACATATTTATTTATCGCCATGTCGCCAAACCAAAAATTTAGATGCCAAAAAACTGAAAAATCGCCAAGTTTGGCGAGAAATCGCCATATCTGACAGCCCTGATTGTGTTGGCTTTTACAATGTATTAATTGCTGGAAATTATCAAATAAATATTAGCGTACTTAATTACGTACTTAATCTCTTATATTTAAAATGTGAGTTTTTTGCAACAATAAAATCGACAAATAAGCAATTGCTTAATATGTATATTAAATTTAATCGATGTACATATGTATAAGCCGGCTCGCATTAAGATTAATTGCTGCGTAGAAAATTGTCATGAAAACACTTTCTATCTCTGACGTACTGTTCAGCCGATAAGACAGAATTAATCCAGTAAATCAAAACAAATAATCCGTTAAAAACTTATTTAATTTAATTTTTTTGTTGCAGCTTATCTTCTCTTCGACAAAGGTTATGATGTGTGGATGTTAAATGTGCGTGGCAATACTTATTCTCGAAACCATATCAAATATACTCCCAAGCATGCTGCCTTTTGGGATTTTACATTTCATGAAATGGGAAAGTATGATTTGCCCGCCGCTATTAGTTATGTTTTGAATTCTACTGAACACGAGAAGCTCCACTATATTGGACACTCTCAAGGTACCATGGTATTTTTTATAATGTGCAGTGAGCGTCCGGAAATGAATGATAAAATCTTATTAATGCAGGCCTTAGCACCTGTGGCGTTTATTAAGCATGCCAAAAGTCCGGTAGTCGAGTTCTTGGCTTTCTTTAATGAGCCATTGGCAGTAAGTATTTATATACGAGTATGCACATACATACATACATATAATTAAAACTGTGAACAGATTTATTGAACATTAATAATTTGTTCTAGCTGTTATTAAAATTAATTGGAGCACATGAATTTTTACCCAGCAACGACTTCATAACCATGTTCAATCAATTTATCTGCGATGAGGATTCGATTACCGAAGCAATTTGTTCGAATGTTATGTTTTTGATAGCCGGTTTCGATAAGAAGCAGTTGAACGAAACTATGCTGCCGGTAGTTTTGGGCCACGAACCGGCCGGTGCATCCACTAAACAAATGCAACACTATGGCCAGCTGAAGCGAAGCGGTCATTTTAGACAATATGACTACGGTTGGATACGTAATCATTGGCGTTATGATTCCATTTCACCTCCTGATTACAACTTATCAAATGTTATGGCTAAAGTTGCTCTACACTATTCCATCAATGATTGGTTGTCTACTCCTGAGGATGTGGAAAACTTACATCAACGTTTGCCTAATGCTGTGGGCAAATTTAAAGTCAATTATCCCAAATTTAATCATTTGGATTTCGTTTGGGGTACAAATGCCAGGGAGCTGTTGTACAATAAACTTTTAAAACTAATGGAAATGATTGAGAGGGGTGATTTTTGAATCTCTAAGTAAGAATAGTTTTAAGTTAGTTAGTTTATTAAATAAAGAACATATACTTAAGACAGTAGAAAGTATTACAATGTACCTAAAGTAATTAATACAAACTTCTCCTAAAAGGAATAACGTAGACTCTTTCTTAACATTTGGGGTATTCAAACGGTAGTGTTGAAGTCATAATGTCCTAAACTTTTAAACTAGTTGAAAATATGACTGCTGTGAGCAACCCTTCATATTTTAGTGTGTTAGTTGAAAGATAAGATGATACAAAACAAATGAGAAAAAATATTACAAAAATAAAATAATATTTTAGTAAGTTTTGCGAATCAGGTAACTTTTGGTCAAACTTATTGCTCTTGTGCATAATTTTAACAAATTAGGGGTGACTCAAGCCATTTTATTGTCTGATAGAATTTTTTTCTTTGCAGTTTTTACCCGTTTTACAGTTCTGGCGAAATTTAATTAATATCACACGTTGCTATCTTTTTAATATTAGCAAGTTTTTGCAAAATTACTTATAATTTTACATATTTTTAAGCAATTTTGGGGCTTGTTTGCAATGTGTCGCAAATTTTCGCGATACAAATTTTTTTTAGCCAAATCTTGCCATTTTTACCATTTTACCGATTTTGACTCCAATTTTCTGCGATATTTTGGAATTTCTTATATCTTCAGGTATTTTTAAGTAGTTCTAAGGCTTGTTTGCAATTTTATAAATTATCGCGAATTTTTGCAATAAAAGTTATTGTCCCCAATTCTTTGTTTTTTTGGCAGTTTTAATTTTTTTTAAGTATTAGACTTTGACATCTTTTTGATGTTACCAAGTTTTTGCGAATTTTCGTAATTATTTTCGAGTTATTGTTTTTTTTGCTGTCTATATAATCAGATTTGGAAGAGTTTTACCATTATTTTAATCCATTGCAAATTTTTATACTTTTTTGCAATATATGACGTGTTTAGTAGAAATTTGCTAAAGAAAAACGCCACTTGTTTAAATATAAATTAACATTTTGTCGAAAAACAAATGTAAAATGCAAAATAATTAGTTATGACAGTAATAAATACATAGGGTGAAGAATAGTACTAATATAGTATACCTTTTCTATGAACGCAAATAAAAATAATTTTAAACTGGTTTGAAATGTTATGACTTTATGACACTTAAGACATCCGTTTGAATACCCCAATTATTCCAGGTATGTACTAAGGATAGTGAAACCTTTTATCACCCCGTAAAATTAAACATAAATAAATTATATACTAGGCTTAGCAACAAGATGGTAGATGGTAGATTAACCTAAGCAATTGCAGTTTTTTATTTTCCTGTTTTTTTTGTACGTAAAGAGCTAAAAGCATATGTATGGTCCATATATGCTCCCAGCTAAAAAAATATGTATGGAGCATAAATGATATCCCATATATGGTTTGCATCCGAAAAATTAGGGTATATGGGCATATATGATTATATACATATATGTATTCACATTTTCATAAATATTTCCTATACGGTATGCAAAGTTCATATTCATACTCTCTTGATTCAAAAAAGCGCACTGATGTGCAATAAATTAAATTACTAAAATTACTTTTTGTAAGATTTTGTACAAAACTCATATTTGTACATAAAATTTAATTTAAGAAGCCAGATTAAAAACTAGTGTAATTATAAAAGAAAAAATAAACCGTTTTTATGCTAAAAATATTTTTCAATATAATTTTTGGCAGTAGTATGAACATTGTTTCTTAAAAATATCTAGAGTATTACGTTATTTTCTATCAAATTAATGACTGAATTATCCTTTTGATTATTTGATTTAGTAAATAGAGTGATTTTCCTGGGAAAACGGAAAGCTAAAAGTACACGTCATTTCATAAATATTTAGACTTTAGTGACACATATATTTATAAAATGGCGTAAGTGACAGTCAAATTTATTTTCATTCATTAAGAAATATGTATTATAATCCTGTTTTACTTTGATATCAAAATTTTCATTGAATTTTTATATATTACAAAAGTTCGTTTGAATTATTGTATGACTTATTTTGCACGATGAAATTGTTAAGGTCCATTTTTTGAGTTGACACTTTTTTATCGTCTGTTTAAACACTAATACCCATGTTCTAAAATTTATTTTTTCAAATGTAACTGTAAGAAGGAAACAATTCTTTCTACACCGATAAACAGACAGTAAAATGTCCATTAAACTTATTTTTGTAATATAAAATAAAAATGTGAGCTGTTCAAATTAATACGGAAATTTCATAAAAATTCCATAAAACTGAAGTCATAAAATTTCTCCTAAATCGTCTATGAGAAAAATTATTGCTCCATTCGAAAACTACATGCAAGATGTATTTAGTAAAGGCCCTTTCAGATTTTAATACAAGTACTAATACTTTTGTGGAAAATGAAACTCTGACATACTGAGTTGTTATTGTTTTTTTTTTAAATTTTAAAACTAAAATTAGATCAGCGAGGCATTTTAGTCAGAAGTATTAATAATTGTACTATAATCTTAAGCATTCTTAGTGACGTCGCTTCAGCACCATAACACAATAAAGTGAAATACATTGTATAATTGCAATAATCTAATCGTTTCCAAAAGTAAATAATTCGATGTCAGCCGAACTTGAAGTGAATTTCCGCCGAATTAGTGAACAAGTTTTGAAAAGTGTAATGGAAATTTTAAGCTTATAGAATCTTTAAAAACTTTGAGTTGACAATATTTAAATTTTATTATTGAAACCCTGAAGGAAATATGTTAGGAGAAATAAAATGAAAAATGAAAGACATTTAGACAGACTGTGGATGGCTATGTTAAATTTGGCGCATCTGAGTATAGTAATGTAGAAGAATGGCGAAAATTCTTAATAAAATGATTTGGAGGCCTTATTATAAAATTGTTAACTCATTGCGGTAACAGTCGTCAATTATTACACATATATATGATCTCTTACTAAGTAATAGCTATATTCTATTTGCTTCAATTCAATTAAAAATTCTTAAAAATTTTTCGTAGAAATGCTTTTGTATTAACTTTTATTTAAAAAGAATGCTTACATTAATAAAACAATCGAAATTACATCGTATTTCTATATACGAGCATATGGAAGCTGCCGCACGAATCAAGGTAAAAATCGAAGCCGAGCCAAAACAGGTTCAAGCAAAGCAGCTGTCAACAATTAACTGAACATTCAAAATTGCAGAAATTGTCCGCATAAGTGAGAGACATGAGTACCAACATAACGCCACAAAAAAAAATCAAAATTCGAATATACGTAACCCGCGATAATTCAAAATTCGCGATACGTTTTGAACAGACCTCGTATATGGACCCACACATGAAGAGCTTCATAATTGAATTTACAAATATCAGCTCATATATTACAATACATTTCCTGTATTAGTCCATATATGTATCAATTCATGTATAATACTAGCTGAGCCTGGCAAACTTTGTCTTCCCCTCAATTAAATATATTTTTTTCAACCATATATTTCCCCACGCAATGGTCACCTGTTGGGTCAAAAATAAAACAAAAACCTATTGACCCGAACCTGTGTTGGAAATTTCAGCTCCACAGGTCTTATAGTTTCAGAGATCATGTGTTATGAATAAACACACACTACGATTTTATATATACAGATTTTTCCCAGTATAATCCTATACATTTCCATACATGAATTCATATATAAACATATATATTAACATATATTCATATAATAAAAATATATGGACCATATACATATTTTTTTTTAGCTGGGAATGAATCTTTGTTCTACATATGTATATGCATGTAAAAATGAACTGACAATAAGTATTCAGTAGTAATTAATAATACATAAGTGTCGTACTTCGCTCAAAAATATTTTCAGGAAGTTTAATATAAAGTTTTGTGTATTAGAGCCCTAGTGACCTTCTTTTTTAAGTGGATGTGTGCAGTAAAGTTCAAGATATTACGAGCAAGTGGATTAGGATTCCACTTCGTATTTTGCAATTGTTTCAGTCACTAGTGGCATATTTAAATTAATATGTTTTCAACCGTAAAATATTAGTTTACCTTCGTTGGGGTTTCTCTACAGTTGAAGCTCTAGCAGTTCCCCATAACTAATCTGTAGCCTATTATAAGTTTCAAAGCGACTTGTATATTAAAAGATTAGAGTCTAGACTAAGGGTTGCATTTTTAAATCAGCAAATATATTTGAGTTAATTACGTTTCATTTGTATTAGCTTTGAGTCAATATGGTGTTTCCATTTAAGCCGTCGATCATGGTGTATACCAATGTATTTTACATGTGAATGTTGAGGAACAACTTGATTGTTGATTCGAATGGGGGAACAAGTACCTCTTGGCAGGTTAAATTTTTCCTGAACACACTTTTGTTCGTTTACTTTTATTCTCAATAAGTACAACCATAGTTCCAGCTGGGTAATATATTCCTCAATATATCGTGATGCCTCGTGAGGGTTTTTGGTTCATATCAAAGCAGGCTGTAACATCGGCAAATGTAGATGTATGGATATTAGTGGTCAGAGGCATATAGGGTATAAGGGGAGATAGATACACTTACCTTCTTATATGGCTTAAGATCTAGGGGAAGGGGAGGCTGTCTTTGTCTCAGGGGGGAAGACATTGATAACAACGTGAATACGATTACTGAGTTGCCCTCTTCAGGAAAGGAAATCCACCTCTGAGAAGACAGGAGGAATTTGCTGCATAAGAAGGGATGTCAGTAGGCTATTTAACAGAGCCAGAAGTAAAAAGTTAGGTACATACTGGGATGATTATCGCAAGAGTCTCAAGGAATACAATAAATAAATTCGACCGGCAAAACGCAATTCCTGGAAGCTTTTTTGCCAATATGTTGATAGTGTGAACGAAGTCCCGAAGATAAAAAAGCTTCTTTCCAAAATGCACATCCAAACCGAAATGCTAAAAGGCGAAAAAAATAGACGATACCTTATTGTTGCTGATGAATATATTTACCAGATGGTATAGAGGGACCCACAGTGGAGCCGCCACTAATTCGAAATGTCGCTCGCCTGGGTCCAACCATCACAGATCAATAAGTAGCTTCTCTCCTCTCAAGGCAAGTGATCCGGACACTTTATCATCTTATCTAGTTAAGATTTTTAATGCCTGCCTAAAATTCGCATATACTCCAAAAAGCTGGCAGGACGCAAGGGTAGTTCTTATAACTAAGTCAAGGCGAGTCATGCGAATCCAAAGGCTTATAGGCCAATACGTATTACTTCTTTCCTGCTCAAGATCATGAGACGGATATCGGAATACATGATTAAGAGAAGGATATTAAAGAGTAGTATTAGGTATAGACGACATGCATATGTCGAAGGAAGATCAACAGGAACGGCTCCTTACATGGTAGTTAACTACATTCACAAAACTTTCAATGATACTTGGCGTTTTAATTGACATTGAAGGCGCTTTCAACAACGTGAGTACTTCTCCAATGCTTCGTACAGTTTCAAGTTGATCATTCAATAATTGAGTGGGTAAACTCCATGTTGGGGGACAGGTTGATAAGCTGCGATATGCACAATATAAACATTAAGAATAGAGTGTAAGGTGGGACGCCTCAAGGATGAATAAGTTCACTCCTCCTTTGGGTAACCACTATACACAGCCTGCTAAGGAACCTGACTGCTATGCGAATGATGTTATGATACTTCTAAGGGGAAAGAACCTTGACCAACTTTGCAGGGAGGCTGAAAAACTAAGAAGACTGAATATTAACCCAGAAAAAATGAAGATAGGTCTTTTCACCAGAGGGGCAAAGATCATGCTATATACTGATCCTAGTTTTCAGGGAAAGACCATCACTTTATCCGATAGGATTGAATATTTAGGACTGATCCTAGATCGTAAACTGTTGTTGGAGACATCACATAGAGGAAAGAGTCAAGAACGTGTACTCGTGCTGGCCCCTCAGCAGAAGTGCCATTGTGCCCAGATAGGGAATTAGCCCTATTGCGACACATTGGCTCCATAGGAGTGTGATCAGACCGATTCTAACATACGCATCGGTAGTATGATGGAGGTCAGTGGGGAAAAAGTGCAACACTAAGGTATAAGTGGCGCTATGAGAATTACGACCACCAGGGCATGGCAAACTATTCTTTATGTCCAACGTATAGACATTCGTATTATATACAAATAAGCTCTTGCTACAAAACGTCTAAAAGTGATGGGTGAATGGAACAGACAAGACAATATACAACACCATCAGAGTATATTGAACTGTAGAACAAACACCCGTGAGAGCTTGGTGCTATATGGATGGCTCGTAGCTAAGGGAAACAACGGGCCTAGGTGTCTTCATAGAAGAACCGAAGACCGAAATTTACTTCCACTTGCCTAACCATTATACAGTCTTCCAAGTGGAAGTTCGTGTTCGATCACGGACGTTTTAAAATGGATTAGTGTGAATATTTCAGCTTCAGATGTCATTACATTTACTGACGGAAAATCTGAAATTAGGGCGATCACTACCAAAAGAGTAAACTCTAGGACCATTTGAAATTGCAATAATATTATAACAATTACGCAGTACATGGCTACATTCATTTTGTATGGGTGCTGGCCCACTACGACGTAACCGGAAATGAACGTGCAAATGAAATATTCTTTATACAACATTTTTCCTGAAGAAGGGCACCGAAGGTGTTCGAAACATTGAAAAAATAAAAGATTTAACAAAATCAATAATTTCATAAAACAAAAAGAGTTTTAAGTTGAACATTTGTTAACGAATTGATAATCCCAAGTTATTATTTTACTTATTCAGTAAAATATTTTTTTATTAAAAATACATTGAAACTGATTATTGAGGGGCTTAGCTGGATCCTATATGCAGATCATAAGGGAACCTTTACCCAAAAGTTTCTCAGTACAACTAGAATTATGTTAAACTTTCATTTAAACAATACACAGTTCTTCAAAATTTGTTTTCAATACAAATATGTGTTTCATATGGACATCCATGCCCTTAATTCAAATCCGGTTTCAGTTTTTGTCCATGACTTACAGATGTTTTTTTATGATCGCGGCTAATATTAATATTATTTCAATATAACTCAATAACGGTTTGTTTGAATTTTATAAATTAAACACTTAAAGAGGCAAAATAGAGTTATCTTTAAATTAATTTTTTTTTTCAACGGTTTCGGAGTTATTGCGAACTTAGTGGCGAAAAAAATATTTTTAATATAAAATTGATTTTTTTATTTGTTTTGAAATCTTTATAAAAAAATTAAAACTGAAAATATTTTACATTTTTGGTATCTTTTGGGAGACCAGTTATGCAAAGAAAATCTGTAAAAAAATTTGATTTTATGGACACTTAAAGCAGGTATCCTACTTTGACAAACATTGTGTAATACAATACAACATACTTGCATTTTTTGGATCAATTGCAAGGTCATACCAAGTGAAGGAATTATTTTTTATGGTTCCTGGAATTAAAAAATATGGTAATAACAGGAATATATGGATATGGATACATGTTTCGCAAAGCAGTGTGGCTACATAATGGAAATCAATATCCGTCCGGGCTATTAGCTCATGCAGTAACTGTGAAAGAGACCTACGGAAACAAGAAATTACTGTTCAAAGAAGTTCAGTACGATCTCACTTGTGGAATATATGTGCATTTAAAAAAAGTCGCTATGCTAGGAGCATAAAAAAATATTGTTGCTTTTTTGTGAATTGGTCCTTAAGATCCCATGCGATTCCGGCAATCAAAAACACTGCAAATAAGCGTTTAGTTGCAAGGCAAAAAATATTATTGCCAGCACTGTGCATCAACAAGGCTTAATAAATTATTCGGTATAAGCTATGAACAGAGATTCAAACACATGAAAAGTATATTTCCACGTGCAAGTGAGATTAAGTCGAAGGAAGGAGTAGTTGTGGGTCCCTAAATATGATAAATCTTTAAAGAATTGCTGAAATCGAAGTTGGGCAATAAAGAGAGAGGAGAATCGGTAAGTTTCAAAAATGTATGTCACAATTTTATTGGAAATAGAAGTGCTCCAAATTACGAAGAACTGGTACAAGAAGTTCTTCTTTCATATCAACAACTCAGATGCAACATGGCATTAAAAAAACTTCCTGCTCGCATTTAGACTTTGTTTCGTTTGATATTGCGCACATGGAAAAAAGGTAAAGGCAAGTGGTCCTCAGAAATATGAACTGATTTCTGCTGGGAAACCAATTTCATTTCATTTAAGATTTTAATTTATATCATATAAACCATTTGTGTGTGCGTTTTTTTTACTTTTATCATAATAAATACGTATTTTATATTCCAATATCATTACTTTATTTAAGTGATAATAGCTCAAAAACCAATAACGTGGTGGAAACAATTTGAAAACAGATTTGAATTCAGCACACAAAAAAAAAGTCCATTAAAATCACATAATGAAGTTCTTGCTCCTGGAGGCTTATTCTGCGAAAATCAATGCAATGCGAACAATTGCTATTCTGTATTGCGATATTCGCAAAGTTCTTTTTTAATCGCATTTCAAATGCGAAAAGGTGGCAAGTCGGTATTCTACATTGCGAAAACAAATGTCAAACACATGTCAAATTCGCAAAATTTATTCGACAACAAAATAGCATTCGCAAAGTACAAACATGTAAGTGAAAGATAATATTTTATTTATTTATTCATCATATATTTATTATTTAATTCAGGGAAGCAATAAGACCACCAAACCGCATCAATTTGAAATAATGATAGAATTTATGAATAAGCACAGCCAATTGGCAAAAGGCCATTTGAAAACACCAAATGCACGTCAGTCGGCAAATACTTTGTGGCAAACGTTAACTGAAGAACTAAATATCAATGGACCACCTATTAGAGGAAAAAAGTATGAAATATATAAACCAGTTCAAAAATATTTGACTTCAACTTTAATTTTAATAGGTTTGGGCCGATTTTAAAGTACACACCAAACAGAAGCTTAGACGAAATAAAACCGACATTGGCGGCACTGGCGGTGGCCCATCAAGATGCAATCCACTGTCTCCCTTAGAGGAGGTGTTGGTAGCCACCTTGACCAAGAAATTTTAACGCACCCGCTAATTTGATAATTGGCGGAATTGCACTTGATTTCGTAGTATTGCATTCCGAGCTAATATTATTTAAGACATATACAAATGCTTCTTTATTTAATGTAAAATTTTTTATAAAGCTGAAAAAAGAAATATTCTGCATAAGTAAACGTTTATTTTTCGCAAGCATCAAAATAAATTACCTTTTTTCATTCAAGCTTAGAATATCGGATTTGCTTCTAAGCAATCTACTCTGTATCCTTTCATTTTGCTCATGCCCTTCTTCGTCGTCGAACCACAGTGCCACAGAATCCATTTTGATTTTTTTTTTCTTACAGAATTTCCTAAATAAATTTTATAAACAATTTTCGCAGCCAAACACAAACTATTTATTTATTTTTAATTTGACGTTTGTTGACACTGACGTTTATTTGAGCAGCGTTGCCACGATTTGAAATAAATTGCGAATGCGATTGCGAAAGTCTAACAGAACACCTATTTTCTTTCACATCGCATTTCATTTGCGCATCGCATTGATTTTCGCATCGCAATTCAGAATAAGCCTCCTGACTTTTTTTTATTTTATTTTTTGCCGAACAGTGTAATATATCATCATTTGATATTATTGGCCAAAAGATCTTCGTTATCCTTCTCAAACATCTGTTGATGAAGACTTGAGTACATTGAGATTGCGTGGACATTTATTCCATGTTTCGCTATCGTAAAACAGAGCCGACTTTACATTCGAGTTGAAAATTGCTATTTTAGTCTGTCTCGACATGTATGTGAAATTCCGCACAGGAGTCCTTTTACATCAATAATGCTCCCTAGATAACAGAAGCTAATGACGTCTTCAACTAGCGAGCCGCTGAATGAGAATGGCTGGATATTGTTTGCATTTACTCTCATCGATTGAGTTATTGCGCAGTTGATCTTCAGACCAGCTATTTCCGCAGATGTCTCTAGCAGTGCGAGTTTTTGTGACATGTCAGTATGTTTATGGCTTAGCAGACAGATGTCATCGGGATATTTCAAATCGGCAAGTTGTCCTTGCAAGCCTCAAGTTATTCCGTTGGTTGCGTTTGTGGCATTTTTCAACACAACATCTAGGACAATGTTAAATAAAAGGGGCGACATTACATAGCCCTGTCGCACGCCAACTGCTGCATTTATTTGGTCAATTAGTTGATTTTCGTGTAAAACCCTGCATGTGGCTTTGCAGTATAGTTCTTGGATAAGAGATATAATTTTCGGTGGCGTAACTTTATATGCCAGAGCAGTCCAGATAGATTTGTGATCGAGTGTGTCGAAGGCTTTCTCAAAGTCTATGAAAGTCATGTAAAATGGAGATTTCCATTCAACAGATTGCTCGACTATCACTCACAGGGTATTTACTTGGTCAAAACACGACTCATGAGGATGCAATCCAGCCTGTTCTGATCTCAGGCCAGGTTCCAATGCACTTGCAAGACGATATGCTAGTATATATACTATTACTTTTCTTAATGCTTATCAGAGTTATTCCTCTCCAGTTTCCACACTTCGAAAGATCAACCTTTTTGGGGATTTTCACGATTATACCATATTTCAGTTGTTGTGGCAAACGATCATTTACCCAGAAATTCTCCACTAGTGGCAATAGCAGTTGGGCACTTACTCGGGGATCGGCCTTTAGCATTTCTGGTGAGATAGTATCTGCACCCGGAGCTTTATTATTCTTCAATGCTTTAATGGCTTTAACTATTTCCGCTAATGAAGGCATATGTGTGGATATGACCGTTTTCAGCGTATGTTCTTCACAGTTGAATATATTGCCATCCGTTTGTGCCGCTTTTATGAGCATTTTTGAATAGTGTTCATTCCAGACCAGTGATGCCCGTGAATATTTTTAAAATTCCCTACACGTCGGGGAAAAAATCCCTTTTTTCCCCTCCAACCAAAACTATTTTCCCTACATTTTTCCCTACGCTGAAAATTTAGTATTTTTAACAGCAACAAAACATATATATATAAATTTTGTGAGTATTGTAAATTTGTTACACATTTATATTTCATATATTGTACAAAACAGACTATAGTCTTAGTTGGGTACCAGCAAAGCATATTTATATAAAGTATATGCAGGTCTACAACAACTAAGAAAGTACAAAAACAACAGGCGATTTGTTTGTGTAAGAATAATGGATGAATGTGAAAAACAAAACTTGCTTTACTTTTGCATAAGCACTGATTGAAAAACAAAAATTTTAGTGCAAATTTAAAACTGATGCTTATAGTGCACTATTTTTTGCACTTAAATAAAATCTCTTAAAAGTAATGGATTAATATTGCATTAGCAGCTAATCGCATGACAAAAAATACACTAATTTTGTGTTGCCACTAAGCACATCATGAAGTAATGCAATATTATTGCACTATTACATATTGTACACAGTAAAATTGGATAAAACGTGAAAATATTTTTAGGAGATAACACAAATAAAAAATATAAAATACACTAAAGTTCATTGAGGGCACTTTTATAAGTACGTACATACAAATTAACGAAAAATAAACTGTCAATATAAATACAAACTAGATTTCAGAACCAATTGAAAAAAATTAAAAAGTTTCATACTTCAAGTACGTTGCATCTCGAGCTTATATGAAAAACCGTGCAATTGAAAAAAGATCAGAACTTAGGTTTCCGTTTATTGTAAAATTATATCTTAAAAAATGGTGATTTTATAAACGAAAAATGCTATCGCTTGGAACAATTTCATCAAGTTTTGTCTTATCTCGAAAAATTATAAAAAACGTAGTGATATGATTTTTCCTCTTAGATGACATAGGAAAAAATTTACATATTTATTTATGAACATATGTTTTTATGTATGTACACATTTATGTTGTATTTTGCACTATATGTTTCACTGATAATGCAATAATACTATTCATAATGTGTTTAGTGGTGCAAAAAATATTGCACTAAAAGTAACAATGCAATGTTGATGAATGTCTTTGAAGGGATTTTAGGAAAATGCAAAAAAAAATTGCACTAATATTATTAAAATTAGTGCTAATGCTAAATTTGCATTTGCATTGATTTGGTTTATTGTGGGAAAATGGTCAATGCATTTGCTTATTTAATGCAATAGTCCCAGATCTGCATACAACAAAAAGAAAATGTATAGATAGACAAAACCAAAGTAAATTTATTAATTGATAAACCTTTAATATGTGAAATAAGTATAATAAAAGATACATATGTATCTTAATAATTAAATATAATTATTTTTAAATGTTTTGTAACACATTTTTTAAGTAAAAATTTATTTAAACTTTTTCACATACGTTGTCAATATACCCAATTGTGTATAACAAAGCAAAACAAAACAAAATGGCGTACAAAAATTGTAAACAACTTTTGACATTCAGGCATTCACACTACACGAGAAAAAAATTAATCACCTGAGTACTTGCATATTCTTTATATAAATTTACTTTACTTTGGGTACCAGGTAGAAAAGTAGTTAAAGCATTAATTAACAAAAACAAACTAAAAGCTGAAATACGTATTTAAAATACAAATAGGTATTTTGTATTTGTATTTTAACTACATGACGTAGAAGTATTTTGTATTTCAAATACATGACATGCAAGTATTTTGTATTTTAAATACATAATTTACAAAATACATTACATTTAAAATTAGAATCGTTAAAAAACATAACTATACCAACTCTTAGAGTTGGCATAACCACAATTCAGTTGTCAATTCTGAAGCATCTTGTCACAAGGCGTTTTATTTGCAGGTGGTACTAATACGACACAATAATTATAACAATACAAAAACAACATGGTTGCTTTTGCTTTGGGAGATTGTGTTGTCAACATAAGCAAAATAAACCAGCGATATAAAAGGCATATGTTGTGAAATTGATGTTCATGCAAACAAAGAAGTATTTTCAGTGAGCTTCATTTTATTTAACAAGTCAACAGTTTTTTCTTCCATTTAATTTTATAATAAAGTTAAAAAAAATAACCGAAAAATATTTTGTTTTATACGATAAAGATTAGTGAAAGGATTTTTTCTAAGTCAAGTTTTATTAAAACTAAAGAAAACAGCTTTTAAAACCTAAACATTTGAACTAAATACTATTTCTAAAATATTATTTTAGAAGGTCTCTTTCATCTATTAAACAATTTAAAAAACTCACTTATGTAATTGTTTTTTTTTATTAATACATATATGTATGTATGTATATAAATTTTTCCTCGTCTGATTTAGTTCAAAATTTGTTTTTTTTGTTATGTTATCCTTTTTTCATTAATAAAATCTCAAAATAATGAATAATTTATGTATTTTTATTTATTGGAATTAATAATTAATAAAACCTCGATTAATTAATCCAGCGAATAACCGATTAAAACAAAAACCAGATTAATTTAATACCCTATTAAATACATGATGTGGTGGGATTTTGTATTTTAAATACGTACAAAAAATTAAAGTATTTTGTATTTTAAATACATATATGTACAGCAAGTATTTTGTATTTTAAATACCGCAAACCATGTATATTGCCCAACTCTGGATATATGTATATGTATATTCTATATATGTATTATATCCCTACATCCATATAAAATTTGTACATACTTAAAAATTATGGTGCAAAAATATTAATTATACAAATTCTTATGGCCTAATTCATAAAAAATATTTTATGTTTATTACAGGTTTATTTGACAAATTTCCCAAAGAAATATGTCAAATAAGCGCTTAATAAACTTGAAATATTTTTTATGAATATGGAAGTTAGAATATATTTTGTTAAAATATGTAGTTATTAATTTAAAACTCAGGATCACAGCTGTCAGATATGGCGATTTCCCGCCAAACGAGGCGATCTTTCAACTTGTTGGCGTCCAAATTTTTGGTTTGGCAACATGGCGATTTTTCTGGCTATAAATAAATTTGTTGGCGATTTGTATGGCTATTTTTTAAACAAAATTGAACTTAAAATTTCTGTAATCCACGAAATTAGTTTGTTGAAGGAGTAGTTTAAATAAATAAATCCTACCAAAACTCGTCTGCAAATTAAAACAATTTGATTTCGATGATTTTTCTTATATTAGTTAAAGTAATTAATTTGGATGAAAAGAATTTACAAGAAATAATTTTTGCCGATTTTATTTCTCCTTTTTGGCGATTTTCTAAATTTTTATACGATTATTTTATAAAAATTTATAATAAAAAAAGAATTATCAGAAATCAAAATTATATATTTAGAAAAACTACATAAACCTGATTTTCTTTTAATAAACGTACTTAGTTATGAAAGGTTTCGTTTAAGTCAAACAGTAGAATACATAATAAATATCAATTTGTATATCTCTTGTTAGATTGAAATGCATTTTGTTACTTACTTGTATGGTTCTCTTTTTTACGTGTTTATCTTAAACATAAACTATTTTATTTATTGGATATTTTAGGAAAATACTTAATTTTCGTAAACTATCCAAGTATAAAAAATAAAAGTTTATGAAGCATTGGTGACACAATCTTATATGTTTCATATGCAAGTTAGTTTAAACATTGACCTATATTGTCCGTTTTCATTTGGAGTTAGACAATTGATATAGCAGCTTTAAAAATAAGGTTTTTATGTACGTGTACCCTGCATATATGTATATTTTATTTTTGAGATTTTTCATATACAACTATATATGTAAGATATTGTAAGTGATTTCCAGATTGTTAGGATTCATAATATAGGGTTTCTTCAAACAAATTCTAAGTTATGTGAAAAATTTTTAGCTATTTTATCAAAATCCTCGAAATATTTTTGTATTTTATACCTACAAAATTTAAAAAGCGGTAATTTTTAAAAATTGCCTACATTTTCCTCAAAATAAAAAATCTGTCCTTTTTTCCCTACGCTCAAAATATAACAGAAAAATCCCTACAAAAAGGGAAAATTCCCTACTTTTGGCATCACTGTTCCAGACTGCCTATTGATATTTTTTCGAAGTTACCATATCGCCATCAAAATTTTTAATAGGTCACGATAGGATAAAATCGTTTTGTTAACAAGCTTCTTTGTTATGCAATATAGGTCTCTGATAAGATGGGTCTCGGACGTGGCATGTGCTTCTTTCGCCAAACCTTCTACGTACGTCCTTTTATCTCTACGAGCACTACGTTTAACAGCCCTGTCTTCGCAGAATTTAAATGGCTCTTCACTGTTTTCCTATCCATAATTAACCACCACGTAACATCAGACATCCACATCGCGCGCCTATGTTGCTAGGTGTTCAGTAGCAGCATCCGTGAAGGTTGTGCGTATGTTTGACCACCCAGTATTGTTATTTAGTGTTTTTTGTGGGAATTGTTACAATTTAAGTTTAAAATTTTTGAACGCACTAGACGAATTATTATTTTACTTATTAAGTAAAATATTTTTTATTAAAAATACATTGAAATTGATTATTGAGGTGTTTAGCTGGATCCTATGCGCATTTCACTGTTGCTAATGCAGATCATCAGGGAACCTTTACCCAAAAATTTCTTAGAACAACTAGTGTTAATATGTTAAACTTCCATTTAAGCAAATGAGAAGCTCAACTAATAACAAAGTTGAAACAAGAACTCAATAATCAACATGTTTTATATTTTCTTACTTTATCATTACTACATTGGCTGACTTTTTTTCAGCTTGAAATTGTAGTTGTAAGAGTATGTAAAGAAAATAAATGAAAATAACAACAACAGCTATTCAAGAATATAGTGTTGCCACACAAGTATTTTTTTGACCGGGTGCTGTCAAGTTAATAATTAGCGTTTTATGTGGGAATTGTTACAATTTAAGTTTAAAATTTTTTAACGCACTAGTAATCTCAAATTATTATTGTACTTATTAAGTAAAATATTTTTTATTAAATATACATTGAAATTGATAATTGAGAGGTTTAGCTGGATCCTATCGCATTTCACTGTTGCTAATGCAGATCATCAGGGAACCTTTACCCAAAAATTTCTTAGAAAAACTAGAGTTAATATGTTAAACTTTCATTTACACAGTATTGTTATTGTTGGCTCGGATTGATAGGGCTGACTTAAGCAACTTAACGTAGCTTGCTGCGATTGTAGTTCTTTTGAGTTTACCAACATAGTTTTTTCGTTCGGAAGTCTGGAGTTTTGAAACATTGGCTGCCAGTTAATAGATAATGCACCTCATTTATTACGTACGTCTAACAAAGATCCTCTCCATCTTTTCGGTAATTTGATTCGGTGACACCCAAGTAATCTTTTGCTGCCGCATATAAGGGAATAGTTTACTTCCAGTTACCAAGTTGTGCTTGGCACAAATTTCCACAAAGACTTCGCTATTTTCGTTCCTATTTCCGACCTCATGTTTCTCATAACATTCTCCATACCGGTGTTTGTTAATTCCACTTGCGCGTTAAGATCTCCTAATACAAGTGTAATGTCCTTTCGGTTTAGTATTAACAAAGTACGATCCAGCAAACTATAAAAATTTTCCTTAACGGTATAGTGGGCCATCTCTTTGAGTGAATAGCACTGAAAACATGTCCTATTTTGAGCTCTTGTTCGAGTTCTGTTCGAAAAAGGCTTCCATTGAATAAGTACCTTCAGCGCTTTCCTCAATAGCAACATACCAATGCCTCCAGATCTTGTCTCAGAAGCTTTTTTACCTGAATATAATTCTTTTTTAAATACATATATTTATTTATTGTATCTTCAAATATGAACTAACAATAAGTATTCAAATCTTAATTCTAAATATAATAATTAGGCCCGACCAGTGTCGATGTGATAGGGCTAATTAATTAATAATACATAAGAGTCGTGCTAAGCAAAATTAAAAGAATTTTTGAACAGTTTCATCTGGAGTGTTGAGTATTAGAGCCGTAGTATCCCTATTTTTTAAGCGGATGTGTCCAGTAAAATTCAAGATGTTAAGAGCAAGGGAATTAGGATGGGACTCGAGTTTTGTTCAATATTTGCCTGCGTATTTTGCAATTTTTTCAGTCATTAGTGGCATATTTAAATCACGATGTAAAATTGAATTTTAAATGTACCATGAACCCGACGTTATTTATTTTAAAATTTTGTTTTGCCTTCGTTGAATTCTCTCTACACTGGAAACTGAAGCAGTGCCTCATAGTTGAATTCCGTAGCACCATATAGGTTTCAAAAGCGACTTGTGTATCAAAAGGTTACAATCTAGAATGAGGGTGAATTTCTACCAATCAGTCAATGTAGCTGAGTTAATTTTAGTTTCATTTGCGTTGACTTAGAATGAATGTGGTGTTTCCATGAAAGCTGTCGATCAAGGCGAATACCAAGGTATTTTACATGTGAATGTTGAGGAACAACTTGATTGTTGATTCTATTGGGGGAACAAGTATCTCTTCGCAGGGTAAATGTTACCTGAACACACTTTTGTTCATTTACTTAAATTCTGCATAACTTTAACCATAATTCGAGCTGGGTAATATGTTCGTTTAGATATAGGGATGCCTCGTAAGGGTTTTCATGTATACTAAGGCAGGGTGTATCATCGGATAAAGTAGAAGCGTAACGTTACTGCTTACAAGCATATCACAGGTATAAATCAAATACAAAAATTGCCCCAGTATACTCCACTGTGGCACACCGGATGAGATAATTTCTCCTTCCACAACAGTGAACTTCCGGGCAAGAATGTAACTTTTCAAAAGATTTAGAATGTTTATTGGTAGGTATGTCTTCAATTTTAAAATTAGGTCTTGATGCCATACTTTACCAAAGAGAAGCGTCAATAAACAGGGTAGAGCAATAATTTTACTTCAAATGTTCTTCTAATAAGTTGGACCCATCTATGAGTTTGTTCAATGATGCTACTTCTAAATGCAAATTGATGATCCGGTATGCACCCATTATCAGGTAGAATTAGGAACAATTCACGAAGAGCTTTGTCCGGCCTTGGAATCATTTTGACCTTGGCAAGCTTCCGGTTGTGTGGATAATAATCCAGTCGTAAAATGACATTAAAAATAAATAACAGGATTCTAATTCCAATTTTCGAGTTCAGCATTTAGTTTTTGTACACCACGCGTCTTAAACTTTTTGGACGAGGGGGTAAGGCAACTGCACTCGGCAAATCAACGATATCAGTACATGTGTTCGTAGTAAATACGGATTTTAAATGCTCAGCATATATTTTACCTTTTTCAGTATCGCTTCTTGCCCAAACTCCAATAGATGTGCGCAGACGTGGTTTACACACAACGGGTGTTTTAAGATTTCTAGTAGCACGCCATAAAGAGTAATAAGATGCGGGTATGGCATCAAGGCTTTCCAGATAATTTTTGAGAGATGTAGTTTTTTTTAGTTGCAAGCAGCAACTCTTGGGGTCGTTTAGTGCACTCTTTAAATCTCAATTTATGTTGAGGTGATCTGTGCTATTGCCATTCCCTTCTAGCTCTTCTTTTTTCACACACGAGACGTTCAATATCAGTAGAATAAATTCTATTAAACCCAGTCTGCGGATGGGAGGTAGTGGCATGTTCAGCAGCCTGTTCAATATTTTTGTTTATATTGACGAAGTTAAATTTAATATCTTCGGATGTTCTTAGCTTAATGTTTTCCGTGCAATGACTACTAAGATATTTTTGAACCCTAGCCAATTAATATTGATCATCTTCACATATGGGTGAGGTAAGTCACTTCTTAGTTTGTTTCAAATTGTAACGATCGTGGGAGTGATCGCAGGAAAGATCTAGAGAATCTTCAACATGAATTAAATCCCTAGAGATATTTTTCATGACGCCAAAATCTATAACATTCGATATTATTTGTATGTCCATAGGCCAGTAAGTGGGCTCCCCACTCGAAATGACGTCCAATGCCATTTTTGATATTTTGTTGAACAACGCTCTACCTCTAGGTGTAATAAGATGCGAACTCCAGAACATATATTTTGCATTGTAGTCTCCAGCTGCTACGAAATAAAGGTTCAAGAGATTTGTCGAAATTCTTGCATTGATCCTCAGTGATTGAATATCTAGGATGGGAATAAATTGATGATATCATGAAATTTTAACAAATATTTTCAATGCAGATATTTGTTGCTTGTAAATGTTCTTCACAAATGTTGTCAATAATATAATGTTTGAGTCTTGACTTTATTAGAATTGATGATTCACCGCATACTCTTCCTTTCGGGTCTTTTGAATCATAAAAAATGTAGCCATTAATTTTAATAAAGCTTCTCGAAGTCAAATTAGTCTCAGAGACCAACATTATATCAATATTTTTTTCCATGAGGAAGTGCTCAATTTTGTTTTTATGTTGGCGAATGGTATTTGCGTTCCAGAAACATATTTTTAACGTGATCATGACTTGTTAACTAATGCTTGAAGCATTTTATTCTGCATTCGCAGCATTTGTTGCATTATGCTAGTCATATTTGTTGTAAAGTTGTTTATAATTTGCACCAGATTATCAATATTGGCTTCAAGGCGACTGAATTAAAACTTCTGTTAGCATTTGTTGAGTTACTTGGTGGGGACACTTTCTGCGTGGGAATAGAATTTGTCTTAACAGCATCGGCATACGATACACGTGAAGTAATAGGTTGGCTAATTTGAGGAAAAGTAGAGGAGTAAGCGTTTGATGATTTGGCTGGAGCTAATTTAGGTTTTTGACCCATAGATTGCTTAACGAAAGAATATACAGGGCATCCTCTGTAGTTAGCGGTTTGATTACATCCACAATTACTAAGTTTTTTTCTGCTTTATCTTTTGGCTTAGTACAGCTAGCAGTAACGTGCAATTCACGGCAGATAATTCAAGCTGTAGGTAATTTGAAGTAAGTCTTTGTGTGGCCATATTCTTGACAATTATGGCACTGTACGGGTCCTGACCGCTTGTGTGGTTCTTCAACTGTTATTTTTCGGTATAAGAGATATTTTAAGCTATAAATTGGATGGGTCTCATTTCTCTCAATTTTATATCACTGGATTTGAGTTCAACGCGAATTAGAGGTGAGGGATCTTCTCCCTATTTATAATGTTTGATACATTTTTTACCTTAAATCCCTGGAGGACGAGTTCATCTTTTACTTGTTCGGGAACAACATAAGAATCTATGCCCTTCAATACTATCTGCAGTCCTTTAGCACTCTTAAGCTGGTAAGTGTAGAAACTTGTTTTATTTTTTTCAAATTCAATAACTATTTTGCCGAAATATTTTTCTTCATAAATTTGAATTTTCGTTTCGTCAATGTTACCACGTTTTATAGCAACAATGTGAAAATTATTCTCACCAATGACCGCATTAATTTTTTACTAAGGGTGTTTGAATTTTTTTCTCTCAGATATATTGGTGGTGGTTTGGTGGTTGTGTGCGAGGAGATATCGGGCTTGTCGTTGTCATCTTGCAAAATTTTAAAATGGTTTTGACGATAAGTAGAGGATGCGCTGTTATCCCTGGACATCTTTGGAGCAGATGAAATTTTAGAAGAATTTGGGTTTCGCTCACGCTTTACAACAGTTATATATCTGTTCATTCCGACTTGGACCTTGGGTTTTGGGCTACTGTTATCTATAGTGATAACTTGGAACACGAGCTTGAAGTTGGTGATATCTCTGGTTTAAATAAAGAAGAACTAAGCAACGGCAATGTTAACGAATCACTAGTTGGCATTGGACAAATCGAAGTTGATCGTTGACGAAAAAGTAACTTTCCGTTCGAAAAAGACTGTTATCAGATTTTTATTGGTTGCGTTAAGAATTTCAAAACTCACAGTAAAATAGGCATTTCCGCTGTTAGAACTCACTTTACAATTTTTTTATTTCTGGTACTCATATAGAGTATTCCTCAATGTCACTTTGTTTGCGGTATTTTGTTTGTTTTTGTTATTTCTTGCTATGTATGTAAGAAAAACTCCGCTATGACGTCTGTTCACTATGAAGGTTCAACGAGGACCCAAATATATATAGTTAAGTCCATGAGAAGTTGTGAATTTTCCAGATTTTGGTGACCTTGTTTCGCACATCCGCGATATCAGCAGGTTATAGTTAGAAAATTCTCTACACATTTGATTAAGCGTAGAAGTATCCGTTAGCGTTCGTATGTTCCATGATCCAATTCGTATGCTTTTCGTTTTGTTTGACTGCAGTAATCGTTGTTTTCTAAGATGTTTGGCTGCCGCATCCGAGTTTGATAACGGGGTGGCCGATTGTGGTCTCCAGACAGGCATGATGCAACAGCATTTCCACTAAGTCGTTGTACAGGTTATACCGCCTTTTTCTCGGTTGACAAAGCATAGTTAGCCAAAACAGGGAGTGTCAAGTCCTATAAGGACATTGGGTGAGGTTGCCATTTGAAGAAGGCACGTATATGTTCGTCCTTTTCCCCAAAAATTGCTATCCTCAACAAAAACAATTTGAAAAAAAGGTCTAATTAAATCAAAATTTCGGCCATCAAAAGTACTGAGACCAAAACTTGAATCTGCTAACTTGGCAATATTTTTCATAATCTTACCACTGAGGGGGAAAAAGTAAGTTATAAGCTAAAAATTATAAGCTAGATACATGACGAATGCCTTCGTGTAAATAAAGCGAGTTTTTCAGAGTGTCACAACTTTGAGTTGGCATCACTGCGGCTTTTGTTAAGCACCCATTTAACAGCTCATGTCGAAACACCATTACATCCACAGAAAACTACAGTTTGGTGCGCTTTATGGGCTGGCGGAATCATTGGCCCTAGTGTTGTAAGATTATTTGAGTACTGAGTATTTTCCAGGTACTTAACACACAAAAGTAACTACTCAATAATTTCAGGTTTGCATTTTCTAATATTCACGCGAAAGTCTTCCCTTAAAACACATAAAATTTATAGAAATCTTTGTGCGAATTTAAGCTTGATAAAAATATATCTCTGAACTCTTTGAATTAGTGTAACAAATACAAATTCAGAAAGCAATAGTTCTGTTTTTAATTATTTTGATACGAAAACGGCCACTGAAACAAGGACTTCAAAATGCATCATTGAACTAAACAACTTCACTTATTAACATATATTGGACAGAAACAGTGACCCGTTAGAGTGGTGGAAAGCACGTGAGAGCAGCAAGTCCGGTTCTTACAGATGTGAAAAATCTCTTAAATTCTGGCAATATCGATAAAAAATTAACGTACAAAAACTAATCTTCAAACTTATTTATTTTTTTTTTATAAATTAATGTAAATATTAATATTTAATTTTTGTTTTTTACATATTGCATTATATAACATGCATTGTAATAAATAATATTTTTTAACCTCTAAACCTCTAATTTTAAATTAAAAAATCCGTTGAAGTATTGAGTAGTATCGAGTACCCAATTGAAAAAGTATTAAGTAGTATTGAGTATTCCAAAGTAGCCGCTTTTTACAACACTAGTTGGTCCATATGTCTTTAACCCTAGAACGTCATCCTTATTTTTGTACACCAACATAATCCTTCGTCATTTTGACTACGACCTATTTCAAGAGGCAATAAAAAATAGATTTATTATTGATATTTAGTTAGTTTTTAATTGTTATATTACGAAATTCATATATATTTTTTTTAATTATTTAACGTAGAATTAATTGGCATTTTATCTTAAAACATTGCATTTATAGCATCAATTGTATGAAATATTGGACATTTTTTTCCATTAAGTCTTGTAGTTTCTTATAATAAATTTATTAAACTAAAAAAGCAACATTAGAGTCGAGTAACTAACATTAGCGGCTAATTCTATACGAAAAACTAAACCAAAACAAATACAAAAAATATGTTATAAATCGAAAATAAAAACACGCGTAGCCATTTTGACGAAGGATGACGTTCTATGGTTAAAAATGATGATGGTCAGAATGTTACTATCAATTGTGAACGGTATAGGACCATGATTCGAAATTTATTCGTTCTCAATTACATGGCATTAATCTTGCTGATATGTGCTTTCAACAGGATTGGGCCACATGCCACACAGCGGGCGCTAAAACTGATTTACTCAATGAAACTTTTGATGAAAAAATAATTTCACGTAATAGCCCAATTAATTGGCCACCAAGATCATGTGATTTAACCCCATTGCATTATTTTCTATGTTAAATCATTTGTCTACGTCTACAAACTACAAACAATTGAACACCTGGAAATCAACATTCGAAGAGTTATCGGCGAAATACGGCCGCAAATGCTGCGAAAAGTTGTTGAAAATTGGTGTTCCAGATTGCGCCTTCTACGTACCAGCTGTGGCGGCCACATAGCAGAAATCATATTTAGACATTAATTTCATAAAATTTTATTTCCAATAAAGCGCGTTTCATTGATATTGAGTGAGTAGAGTGCTAGTCTTTCAGGTTGTGGGTTCAATTCCGACCATATACTCTGGTCTGTTTCACTACAACGAGTGAAGGTCTTTGTTACAATTCTCGTTTAAATTAAAGTTATTATATAATTTGTAATTGTATTTGTAACATTTAATAAACAAAATAAACAAAAATATATTTCCTTGTTTTATTATGATATAAACTTGTGACACTCTATAAAAAACACCCTTTATATGTGAATAGGCCGAAATTTGCCATGGCGCACTATTTCGAGTAGGAAATGACGATTGTTTTAAATTTTTTAATGATTTCGACGATTTTTCGATCATTTTATCAGGCAGCCCTGATTTTACGCAATTTATGTATATCATTGCTTTCAATTATGGAAAAGCTTTTATTATACATTTTCTTTATTTAATTTACTAGCTTTTGTATTAAAGTACCTTACTGGGAAAACTCTCCACATGTTTTTTTTTTGCCATTCACTTTATTTTAATATAGACTATATCTATCATTTGCTTTTATCTTCATATCATTTCAATCATTTATAATAAATTGCATTTTTCAATAAGTGAGTTGAATTTCAATGAAATTGTGAATTATATTTTCCTTTAACCACAAAATTTATTATAAGCTCTACATCAAGAGTAAATGCCATTTAAAATATTATTTACCTATGTATATTCATACAACGTTTTGTATGCAAAATAAGTATTTTATTATATATACATAAACACACACTTTTTCACAGGGAAATCCTCTCTGTAGCACGAACAAAAGAGGCATTGAATTGTGAAATCTGTTT
This sequence comes from Nowickia ferox, assembly GCA_936439885.1. Classification (NCBI taxonomy): domain Eukaryota; kingdom Metazoa; phylum Arthropoda; class Insecta; order Diptera; family Tachinidae; genus Nowickia; species Nowickia ferox. The sequence goes on from OW387026.1 coordinate 62,352,067, forward strand.
AAATATTAAATGTTAAATAACTATTGTGAAGGAAACCTTATCAGAATTACTAAATAAAAGCAAGTACAAATACGAATACATACATTACTTTTGAAAAAACATATTCGTCCTCAGCGGTGCGAACTGTTTATATCGAAAACAAGCTTAAGGTAGGATCACACGATTGACGCAATGCACCAATGATTGGTTCATTTTATACGCCAATCGTGTGATTTCTCAATTTATTGCCTCATACGACAATCGAAAACAATATTGTGCTGACTTATCGCAATCAAATGCAACTCTGGTGCGACAATCGTGTGAACGGTTGATAGGCAACCATGCCCCAATAAAAATGTTAAAAATGCACCAATATTTATTGTGTTCTCGAGCGGTAATCAAAGTAGCCAATACGCGACAATTTCTTAAATTAATTTATTTTGTTCGTGTGTTCCAAGTGTTGTCATAAGTATCGACTTAAACTTACTTTTATATGTAATTATAACTTATTTGAAACGTTAGCATGGAACTGTCAGCCAATCTTAACCCATATACATATTTAGTTTTTATTTGTTTAAAAGAACGAAAATTGCCTCTGCTTTGTATATTTAAGGAGCACAAAATATACAAAGCAGATGCAATTTCATTTGTTTTAAAACAATAAACCATTTTCATGTACAAAATAAAACAGACAAAAAATCATTTCTTTTTAAAAGAAAAGAAAATAAACTAAAAACTACCAAAACAGCTGTTTGTTTCTGTTGCCGTAGAACAATCGTGTGACTGGGCTGCGGCAATTATTACCACAAATTCATTCTTCGCCAATCTGCGATAATAAAATTTTTATAAAATGGGGCAATCATGTGACTGCAACGTATTTGATTGGGACAATTATATTATTGTACACCAATTTACCACAATAAAAATTGGGTCAGATTGGTGTATTTGCGGCAATCGTGTGATCCTACCTTTAGTTACATCATTGTCAACTAATTATAGCAAAAACGCTATTTTTTCCTAAACGTTAAGTTATATTTTTACCTTCGCACTACCGAAAGCCACCCAGGTGGGGTTTTCGTTTTTCAACCTTTGATAACTAAGATAATTTTCGCCCAAACAACAAAAGCATTTGTGACTCTGTAACTATTTTCTTTTATTTTAACTTAAACTATCATATCACTCAATATTGTAATATTGCTAATATATATATTTTTTTAATTTTGTACTTTTTTCAACATTTTTGCCCGAAACTCTCCCTAGTGAATTGCATTATAAATTTGAAACTGCAGTCATTATTTAACACAAAAATAATTTTAAATATGTAACAAACATTTTATTTGTTATCGATAAATATTATTTTGAAAAATTTACATGACTATTGTCTTAATTATAAGCAAAATATTACTCCATATAACAATTTTCACACTTGGTCTGAATAGAAGTGGTTGAACTCGTTCAGTAGTTCGACCAAAGTCTAGCACACGCTAGTATTTTGCATGTGATATATTGGACCAGCAGAATCATGCTCTGGAGTTTCAATGCCGGTGAATTCGTCATATATGTATGTATGTACAGGGTGTTTTTTTAGAGGTATAGAACTTCGAATTGAAATAAAACACTAGAAAATCGTTTTAATGTCCATCAATTTGGCTTAATTGGAAGGATAATTTTATGCCATTAACGTTTAAATATGACTTCGGGCATGTGGCCGCCGCGGCTGGCTCGAATAAAGCCAATTCTACAGGTCCAATTTTCAACCACTTTTTCGAGCATATGGGGCCGTATGTTGGCAATAACGCCACGAATGTTGGCTTCCAAGTCCCCTAACGTTTCTGGTTTGTTGGCGTAGACGAGCGACTTCACATATCCCCAAAGAAAATAATCCAATGGTGTCAAATCACACGATCTTGGTGGCCAATTGACAGGTCCATTCCGCGAAATTATGCGCTCATCGAATGTTTCCTTCAATAAATCGATTGTGACGTGCGCTGTGTGGCATGTAGCGCCGTCTTGTTGGAACCACAACTCATCCACATTCATGCCATCCAATTCGGGAACAAAATAGTCGGTTATTGCTGTGCACGGTGGCGAATCGATTCATTCGGGTCCTCTTCAACACTTTGCTCTACAGCGGCAATTGTTTCTTCGGTGCGCACTGTTCGACGTCTCTGCGGATGCGTATTATCACATAGAGTAAACGTAGTGCGAAAACGATCCATGGTTAACCGAATTAATTGCTCTGATGGACGATTATGTCGACCATAAAATGGACGGAGCTTGCGGTAAACTTCGCTAACTGAACCATTATTTTCGAAATAAATTTGCACGATTTGCAAGCGTTGTTCTTTTGTCAACCTGTTCATGATGAAATGGCAAACCAAACTAAATATTAATCACTTGACAGCTGACAAAATGGCCGCCAGTTAAAAAAGTGATGCCAACTTAAAGTTCTATACCTCAATAAAAAACACCCAATACATCTGCTCCAAAAACTATATCAACTGTAATAAACTATAATGAGAAAAATTTACCAGAAGTCACTATAATACATTCACAAAACGCATTCAATCGCTTACTTTATTCCACAACAAGATTATTTGTTTTACCGAGCTTTTATATTTGGAATATAAAGTTCTTCTCTCAACTGCTCCAGAAAAAGCCTACTTTTTACTGTACCTCCTAAATTGCAATTTTCAACATACATAAATATGGGCATTTTTCGCAAAATGTCCACCGTGACCAAATGTAAGTGTGCGACAAGTCGAAGGTTGTCGATATCGTGACATTGGCCCTAAAAGTCATTAAAAACTAAGGATATTGTAATAGAGAAATATTTAAATTTTATTAATTTAATCAGTTTAATCAAGTGCAGACTGTTGCACCGTTGTGTTGTGCAAATGCCACTTCTTATTTCTGATACGATTTGTTGCATGTTTTTTTTATATTATATTCTTTAAAAGAAGAGAACAATTGTAACAATTATTCCAAAACATTACTCTTACAAGTTCAGTTATTTAAGAAAAAGGGAAAAGAGAATTAATGAAAATGTGATTAACTGTAAATTTTTAAATTTATTTTAGTATACTTCTTAATATCACGTGCGACCTTAAAGGCTGGAACAGAACAGTAGCTGTAGTACAACGTAACGCGTAGCGCTTCAAGCTGTCAAAAGTTAAAAACTGTTGGTTTAAAGGGAAGTAAACAGATAGCAGTTGCAGTGGAAGTTGAAGCGAAAGATTCGAATTCTTGAACTTTGTTGCGCGACAGTGTATTGTCAGTTTATTGTCAAAAACAAATATTCATCAAAATGGAAAACGAGCAAACTGAAATTTTTATTGAATTAATTAAAAAAAACGATATTTTGTATAATTTAAAGCACCCGGAATATAAAAATGTAAAAAAAATTAAAGCGTGGGTAAAAATTGCGGATGATATTGGAATGAGTGGTACGAGTATTTAAATTAAAAAAATACATACATGAACAAAATTCTAACGTATCATTTGCAGTGTAAGCTTGCAAAAAAAAGTGGAAGTCCCTGCGAGATTGTTTTAGCCGCGAAAAAAAAACCAAAGTCAGGTCAAGAAGCAATTGAACCGGTAGATGACTTGAAATTTTTCGAGCAACTTTTGTTCTTAAAGGAACATCTAAAACCGAGATTGTGAGCAATTATGCCGTGACTGCACATAGACAACTTTAATCATTTGTATTCTATAGATCTACAGGAAACTACGATGATGAAACCGTGCAAAATGTAACTCTTGACGATATGGAATCCTCAATTGATGATTTGGTGCCGTCAATATGTTCCTCATTAAATTTCCATCATGCAAAAAAACGGAAAACAGAATTTAATGCTGTGGAGAAAGAGCTTTTTGCCACAATGAATTCTATAAAAAGTTTTGTTGCAAATGATTGCGAGCGAGATGAAGATCAACACTCTTATGCATCACTTTTACAAAAGCTAAAAAAATTTCCCTTAAAGGAAAAAAATGCGTTGAAAGTGGAGCTACTACAAATTTTAAATACGAAAGAGGAAGAAATGTTTTTGGAATAAACTTTATTTTTATTGTGTGCCTTAAGTAACATTTAAAAATGAAACGTATCTAAAATTTTTGTGTGTTTCGTTGTTTTTTTCTAACATATTCACAAATTTGCAAGGAAAACTGAAGAATGAGTTTTTATTTTTTTTTGTTATTTTAGTTTTATAGATTCTTGAAAACAAAATTGATAATTTTAAGTTTTTTTTAAATATATTTTTAAAATAAAATTATGAAATACAAATGTTGTTTTCATTCCAAAAGTAGTCTGCCAATATCTCTCGAATAGTAACAGCTTCACGTGCACTGTTGTGACTACTACCAATATTTCTAGCACTTTCTAGGTATTCACCTTGCTCTCTCCATTGACCAGGTATAATATTGTCTTGCTCATCATACCTATCAGTGTAACTTGTGGGATTATAAGCAGAAGAATTGTACAATGTGGCAGTAATGTTAACAAAATTGTGCAAAATTGTAAATGCCAATATTACTTTATCCGCATTCTGAGGGTGGAATTCTATAGTTGAAAGTAAAATACGCCAACGAGTACATAAAATATCAAACGTGTTCTCGATGACACGTCTGGCTCTTGACAAACGCATATTAAAATTTTCCTTCTTAGCTAAAAGTAGGAGTCCAGGATAGGGTTCGGTCGCTATGGAAAGGCGTTATCTCCAACAAAATATATAGGCGTTTTTCTATTTGAATTTTCCAAACATCGTTCCGAAGGAATGAAGACGCCCCCACGTCTTCAGCAGTAAATACATAATTGGCATCACAAACACCCATCAGAACAATACTGAAATGGCCTTTATAATTGAAGTACTGTGATCCACTGTTCGGTGGATACTTTATTTTGACGTGTTTGCCGTCACACTACCAATACAATTCGGCATTTGCCATTTTTTTCTAAACTCTTCAGCTGTAGTAAGCCAATCGATTGTGTTGAATGGATGCAACAGTTTCCATAGAACTTCACACACCTCACATATAATTTCGCGTACTGTCGAAACACCCATACAGAAACTCCAAGCCAGATAATGCCTAGATACACCTTGCGATAGGTACCTATAAAATGCACACTTTGTAAGAACTTCATTTGAACTCATTCTTAGTTCTTCTTCTTACACCAACGTTACAGCTAAACGACACCCAGGGCTAATGACCTTTCTTTTTGAATGCTTCTGCAAATCCTTCTCGATCAATGAAAAAATTATATTTAAAAAAAGCTCCTCATCTTTGGATTTCATATCCTGGAACGTTGTTTTGAAAAATCTTATTCGTGGTCTCTGGACATACAGTGGTCGAACCCACCATCGTCTTTTGTTCTTATGTTTGTTTATATATTTATTTGTAATGTGGCAAAATATTATCGCAGTTGATAAAAAGGTCAACTTTTTCTTTTTATCCATTTTGAACACATGTTGCGTACACCCTGTAGGCCGATAAGGCAGTTGCTTAAGTGGCAACATTGACCCAAACAGCTGTTATGAAAATAGGGGGGAAGATAAATAGAAAAAAAAGAAAGAATCAGGGACGAATCAGTTGTTTTTTTTTGGAAAAAAATAAGTTTTTGGTAAAAAAAAAAAATTTCCTGGAAGAAAACGGAGGTTTCTGGACGCTGACGTGGAAAAGAACCGATGGTTAACGGGGGAGATAGACCGGTGGCGGGGATATAAAAGGCAAGCGTGCGGAATGTACGAGATGGAGATTCGAATTGAAGTTCAAAAAATAGAGTTGGAGTGAAGAGATGCAGCTGGTGGAAGATAAATAAAAAAAAAATAAAAAGGTGTGAAACTAAAACGTTAGAAATATAATTGTTATTAAACAAAAAAAAGGTTGTGCAATGATGAATGTATGTAAAATATGCTAAATAGTGACCAGTGGCCCTATTATTTTTTCTTATAAAACAATGACAATTAAGTAAGAGTACTATATTGTTCTTGTAAATCCTGGCAAAATTGCAATCCTGGTAAACTAAAAAAAATTAAAGAAAGTCAAAATCCTAGCACTAGCAAAAATAAATGAAAGCTAAAACTTAAACTAGTGAAAAAAAAGGTTTAAGTTAAAATCTTAAAACTAATAAAAAGGTAAAACTTAAAACTTGTTAAAATAGAAACTAAAATGAAAAGTCAAAAACTAAAATTAAAAGTCAAAAACTAAAATTAAAAGTCAAAAACTACAATTAAAAGGCAAAAACTAAAATTAAAAGTCAAAAACTACAATTAAAAAGGCGAAAGCTAAAATTAAAAGTCAAAACTAAGAAAAAAAAATTCCACCTGCAACACGCTGCATCCAACGAGGGAGCTGGTATCCGCCTCCGGACGCCGTGGACAAGGCGCCAGGTAGCCGTGGAATGAATAATCAAATTTTTTTATTATTATGTCGCATAATTTATAAATTTATAATTTCTTTTATATTTAAAAGATTATTTTATTAAAGTTTTTTGTAGCGCATTAAGTATATATATGTATATATATATATATATTCGTTTTTTTATGAATGCATACTATAGGGAAACAATTAAATTCTTCTAATTAAAATTTTTTTTACCCCCTGTTGGGTATATTTCTCCGCCGAAGGTTAGGTTGAGCTCACCCTAGGTTGATAGGTCGGAATTGCTGTTTGAATAGGGTAATTGCCCTTAAGTCCTGAAGAAAAATTGTTTTCCTTCAATTCGGAAATCTAAATTTTAAAAAAAGGAAATTTTTATTTTTATTCATATTTCCTTTTTAAAATTTTTTTTGTTTTTATTTTTTAATTAAATTCGAAAATTAAAGTTAGATAAATATAGGATTTTTGAGTTTTCTTCATTACCTTTTATTTCCTTTTTTTATGTAAATAAAGCGGAAATGTTATGTATATTTTGTAATCTGAAGTGAATTTTTTTATTGCCCAAAATGATGGGTTGAGTTAAATTTTCCAGGCTGTAGGGACTAGGGATAAAGGTTTGGGATAACCTAACAAAATTTAGGCCAGGTTATCATGGTGAAATCCAGTAGGATTTCAGAGGGAGGGAGGCCACGGTTAGCCAAAAAGACCGGCTATCTAGACAATTGTATTGAGAGAACAGACTTGTTTTGTGTTTTTTTTTAATAGTTTTTTTTAAGTCAAATTTCCACTTTCGGGCTCCAAATTATCTATATATTTATAAACATTTTTTTTGTCTTGGTTTTACATCATTCCAAGCGCAGCTGGCATGATTTTTTTTGTTTATTGTTGCTTAATTGCCCGAAGGTCGGCAAGAACACCCCCCAAGACGGCGAGCTCAGTCGGAGCAGAACGCCAGCATGCCAGCGAGGCCGACAAATCTGGCAACCGTACAAAATATTGCACCGACAGAAATGTCTAAACCAACACCATAAGCAACAGAAGACAACAATAACAGAAGACAACAATAACACACAGATATTTTGAATTGTAAATAAAAACAAATGTTTATACATATATGCATGTCAACTAGAGTTACCATGCTTTTGAATAAAGTTTTCCATCAAATATGTGAAACACCGAATTCAATATTTAGATATGTATTTGAAAATGCATTTATTATACTATTTAATATATATTCTGTTTAAAAATGCACATTTTATTCTTGTATAATTTTACAAGTGTTTTAAGAAGTTATCTGGCAACCATGCAGATAGCTTCAACATTCTGTTCGCATTTTTCTTTGTTGCGCTACTAGTTACGTTGTCAGCTTCAGCTACTACTACAACTACTTTATTCTGTTCCAGCCTTAAAAAAGATCATTTATTGTCATTGCTTCATAGCTGCTCGAAGAAGTTCTTTCAAAGTTTGACTTTAAACCAAATTTCTAGAATTTTTTAATCCAATCAGAGAAACTTGACAAAAAAATAAAATTTAAATATTTTTAATCTATTCGAATTTGGTCACGTTCAACACAGTAAGTATCAGATTTACTTTTTAAAACTTAATTCCAAAATATGGAGAGAATATTTGAAGAAAGACCCAGAAAAGTTAAAGATCTACCTTTTAAAAAACAAAAAAAGAATGCAAAAAAGTGGAAGGAATTAGCTGAAAATTATATAAAAATTATTTCATCAAAGAGAGAAAAGGATCGGTTAAGAAAAAGAAATAGTCTAAAGAAATTAAAGGAAATAAAAAGAGCTCGTCTATGCCGTATAAATTTAAGCAAACATTAGCGAAAGCAGTGAAAAAAGTTGAAAATTCATTGACAAATGAACTTAATAAAAAATTGAAAATTCTCGATGTTTTGACAAAAAAAAATACAAAAATATTGCTGAAAATTATGGGGAAGGTTGGCTTTCCAGCGATATGTTGGAAAGTTGTAAAATTTTGTACGAGCAATGATGGAAGTGTGCAAGCTGCTGGAAAGAAAGATACTGTATTGTATGCTGGTATGGTAGTTGCCAAACGATTTATGCTGATGATGGTATCTGAGGCTTATCAATTGTATAAAAATTATTTCCCTAATGAAAGTGTAAGCAGAAAGGCATTTTTTCAATCAAGACCTACACTCAAAATATTATGTACGTACGTGTCGCTTACATTTCATTTGAATCAAGAGAGTTTTTCATATTATGTAAAAACAAATCAAAAATCGTTTATTTCAACCTTTGAAAAGACAAATAACAAAATTCTACAAATGAACGCTTTATGAGTTATTTTCAAATACAAATATTTAACACACTTATACAGTACAAACTACTGTCATTTCTGTAGTCTTGATTGAGAAAAATTAACTACCAAAACTTTAAAAACCACTATCGTTTCGGTAGTTTTGTTTAAGAAAAAATAATTACTAAATATGTAAAAACTATTGTGGTTCCAGTAGGTTTTATTAACAAAAAATTAACTACCAAAACAGTCAACACTACTGACTTTGCAGTAATGCTGACTGACTAAAAATTCCCACTGAAACAGCAAAAAATACGGATTTTCCGTTTGTTTTTCCCCCAAAAAAGTAAAATATTTATATAAATTTTTATTTTTATTTCATTAATATTTGATCAAATATAAAACTAAAAGTTAAATAAAAGTAATATAAAATGAACATATCTAATTATGAATGAAACCATATTAGTTATGAGCTCTAAAAAATGAATTAATTGCTTTAAAGCTACTCCCTATAACATCACATTTTAAATCAATCTGGAATAAAGTTTTTTGTACAAACAACCAAAAATTATAACATTTTAGATTATAATTTAAATTAAAAACTTGATAAATTTTAAGGCAAAGTGGTAGTGCAGGAGCTAGAGTTTCTGCGGGATATATTATTTGATCTACAACAACATTTATCGACGTAATATTAAACATATTCCCCTTAACAAGAATAAATGGCGGTTGACCACTATAAATATCCAGTTGGATGTCTTCGTCTATAAATTTTATGGTAGAAGTTTGAGATTCTACAATAGTAGGCCTTCCAGTTTTTTTGTGGTATCTATCAGGCTTCAAAACTGCATGAATAATATAAATAAAAACAGCATCCCTTGTATCTGCAACATAAACGTTTTGACATATAATAATAATTTTTTTCGCATTTAAAATATATGGAGTTAATAGTAAGTAAGCGTTTTCACGCTTCGTATTTAAGTTTTTTTTTCCTTTTATAATAAGTTATGTTTCAATGTATTTTGTTGACATGGTTTTGAAATTTATGTATATTTAAGAGGTTTTTATTTAAAAAAATAAAATAATACCAAACGTGAAAACCCTTAACAAATTTTAAATTTTTTACTCTTTAATCTATCTAAAAAAATTTGTGATAATTGCAATTACTTTGGTTTAATTGAGTCCATTTTTCCTTAGCTTCATCCCACAATGTCTTCATTCTTATGTCTTTCAAATTCAAATTTATGTAAATTGATAAGACATCCTGCAGTTTTGTCCAGTTTAAGAAAAAGGTGCTTATTTTTTGTGGAAAAAGTGTATCAAAATCTATGGTAATCTGGAAAAAATTAAGTATTTGATCCAAAGAGATATTCGTCGTTGTTCTGACAAAATCAATTATGCGTTTTTACTAAGTTTTTAGGAGAAAAAAAAATATTTTTTATCGTAATATTTTTTATCGTAACGGTGTCGCAAAATACAACATACATATCGATGGTCACAAGTAGAAAGGCCCCAACTCGTATTTTCGCGAAATTGAAAATACAAATACACCTCGTCACAAAAATTTATTGCAATAGGGTAAAAAATAACGCTTTTACAAGCAGTTGTGCAAAGCAGTTTGACAAGCACTTGGACTGTTTACTATTACGTTTTTACCTTCTCCAGTATATATAATTTGACATTCGCGGATTAATCAAATTGCTAAAACGACTACTCATAACTCATTTTTTTGCATCATTTAGAGTATTTCAGAACAATAAATGTTTCAATTAGTGTATGAAATACTTTTTTGAAATTTTCATATAACTGATTTTATCACAGCAACGAAGATGTGTATACATAAATACGATATGTATGTATTTTTAACATTAAGTTTAACTGAATGCTTACTAGTTCTGGTCCAAAATATTGTTTATAAGCCGGCCAGCTTTCAATTATATTTCTAATATTGACATCTTTACAATTTATGAGTTCATTTAATCTATATCGAGCAGACTGTTTCCATCGTTCACATGTCTGTTCTTTATCCTGAAAGTTATACTTTAGATACGATTTAACTTCAGAGGCATCTTGTTCTGAAAAATGTATTTAAATAATAAATATATATACATATGTATGCTTTTTTTTTTATTATTCATGGGATGAATGGGATGAAATCATCGAAAGACCCTGGCAGTGATGGTGTTTGCCAGGAGTGCGAGACTTTAACACGCTAAAACACCCCTTTACACTGACCCAAACCTTCCCCGTGGTACTGCCGCAAGGCTTTACATCACGGGGTGGGAATAGGTCCTAGACCTAATCTAACCTAAAGAGATTCTTCTGCGAATCTCTTCTAACCTACGAAGTTCTAATAGAACGAATTTTGCAAAATTACATACACACGTCCAGTTATACAAAGATTCCAACATGGTTGGAACTATGTTGTCCGGCCTAATTCTACGCCCTAAATCTACTTCTAAGCACTCTCTTCTACTATCAAATCGTGGACAGATGAAGAACACATGTTCGGCATCTTCCACGACATTACCATCACAGCTCGGACAAAACGGAATACTATGATGTCCGAAACGGTACAAGTACGACCTGAAGCAACCATGTCCAGTCAAAAACTGTGCAATATAGTAGTTCAAATCACCGTGCTTTCTTGATAACCATGTACTGATGTCAGGTATCAGTGAGTAAGTCCATCTTCCCTTATCAGTCGCTGTCCATCGTGCCTGCCACTTACGTAGGCGCAAATCTGTCACACCATTCGTACTGTCCGATATCGCCTCTAATTCGATGGGCATCAAACCGGCAATGACAAAAGCTGCCTCGTCGGACACAGTTCGGAATGCGCTACATACTCGCAGGGCGGCCAGCCTATACACGGGGGATATCAGATTCACATACGTAGAATATCTCAGTGAACCTGACCATATAGGGGATGCATATAGGATAATGCTTTTAACTACACTAGAGATCAATTTCCTCTGCAGATATTTTGGACCTCTTGTATTCGGCATGATCCGGGATAGAGCTGAGCAGGTCTTCGATGCTCTGGCACCTATATACTTAAAGTGCTCATGAAAAGATAGACGTGTGTAAATCATGACTCCAAGGTATTTTAGACATTCCCTGGATTCTATGCTACACGTACCAATATTAAGCCGAATGGTTTCCCTATACATATGTATATATGTATGTATGTATGTGTAAGTAACATACCTTTTCCGAGAAAACACACCGTTTTTTCTATATACTTTAGAGGACTACTTGTCGGTTTTACATTTACTTTCATAGCATTTTGATACCTATAAAATAGTTTTCCTTTTGCTCTTTGATATTTTTGTTTTTCATAATATATTTCCTCTTCTTCGTTTGGAAAAATTTTATAGATTTGTGAACGCGAGATTTTGCAGATTAGTAGATTCCAAACGTATTTTCTTTGAAACGTAAAAATCTATAATTGCTCTTGTTAATTTGTTTTGTTCTGTACTGCCCAAATGACCATGTTTGTCATAAAAACTCTTCAGCTCAGAATAAATCGGATTAATTTTAAATACATCATTTAAGTTCTTTAAAAAATAAAACAGTTAATCTTATCTATACATTTACCATGTAATGTACTTACATAATCAAAAGAAGTTTTATCATTAGGTATTGAATATGTGTTTTCATTATTTGACGAAAGTTTCAAGTTATTGGTTGAACTTTGCCACATAATAAACTTTTCGATAAATTGCACTTCCCTTCCAAGCTCTCGTATATGATTAAAGCTTCGAATTTCGAACAATTTTTCCAAATAGTAGCGATTAAAAGACTTAAATTGGTTATATGTTATTTTTTGTTCTATTAGAGAAAGGATTGCAGTATAAAAAAATTAAAGTATTTTTTATTTTGATAATGATATGATATTATGAATACTAAAAGGTGGTTCATTTAATGCGATTATTCTTTTTTCAGAATATATACCACTTTAGTTCTTCTATATAAAAAACATTTACTATATTTCACCTTCTATTATTGGAATTACATATAAATAATTATCACTATCAATCTTCCTCAAGACATTTTGAAATTCGTCATCTTGTAAAATGTTGGAGGTTTCTTCAGCCATTTTATGTGTATCTTTTTATGCCTATAAATATCAGTTTTCTAATGAAAATTTCTTTATTCTAACAGCCCTTTTTCCATTATGTAAAAGACCTTATATGCAAATTTCATTGGAAATTTAGTTGCTGCAGATAAAACAAAATATCTCCGGCTGTTAGTGACATTGGCATACGACTTTAATTCCTTATGCTTTGCTTCAAACATAAAATTTTAAAAATGACTTACTGGGCCTGAGGACTTAAGAATATTTGGATAATGCGTCAAGAAATGATGTTTTGGCTTTAGAGTTTCACCAAAAAGTCTTAGGAACATAGAATTGTGTTGAGATATTGTATCCTTTAGCAAATTTATTGTGGTACTGCTATGTGAGATATACAAAACTAAATCGAGCAATCGCACCACTATGCATATGAACTTCCACACATCATCGTTTGGATTAATTAAGTCATGGAATATTAAAGGGGAAAAGTGAACGAATGTCCAACACTCTCTTGCTGACATGTTGAGATTATTAGCCCGCAATCTTTGCATAGAGATATCTGGGGAAACGTTGTCAATTTCAATCGAACAATAATTAAAAGTTTTCTTTCTTAAATTTAAAGTTATTAAAGAAAACTTGTGGTGGTCATCGCCATCAATAGTTTTAGAATTTTCAAGTAATTTTAAAATAGCATGACACATATCATATATAAAAATCCCTTCAAAAATATCATGCATTATATCAACAGCATGATTTTCAACAAAATGAAAAGACGGAATTTTATTGAGGACCGTTTCTCCCTTTAGACCAGTTATTTGAGAATCATTTTTCAAAAGATCGGCATCATAGTTTTCTCTGGTTCTTAAAGTTTCCGTAAGTTCTTCACATAGGTATGCTGCCTGCTCTTTCTTTACTTTGCATAAGCGGCAGTATGAGTTTGCATTAAAGCTTTTATTGCAATTAAATACCGCATTTAATGCTAAGTTATCTCCAAGAAACAAGCCGAGAACAAACTTAACATTAACATTGTTTTCATTTATTGAAAAATTTACGCCATTTACTTCCAGGCTTTCGAGTTCTGAAACTAGTTTATGAAGGCAGACTTCATTGCCATGGGACTTAATATCACGGCTTTCTATAAGTGATGCCAGCAAAATATTCTCTACCCTATTGAAATTTGGAACGACGGGAACGACATGTAAAATGCGCAAACCGAAGATGTATGGGAACCTAAGGGGTTATTTATTTGTAGATCGTCACTAAAAAGAAAATATGGTATCACCTTTTGATCTTTATGAAACTTTTTTAATTTTTCGCGCCATATATCACCTTGAACGAAATTTCTTAAAATATCTTCAACAAGCAACTTCTGAATTATGGTCAATGTCAAATCAATTAAATTATTAAAAAACTTTTCCACATAACACTCTAGTGGAAACACTATTCCCTTCTTATTTATGATGCTCAGGAATAATTTACCCTTTCTGTGTTGCGCTTGAATTTAATTAGAAAAATTAACTTCAATAATTGGCGATAATAATTTAAGGCCCTTCAGCGTATTCAGCAATTTAAACTCACTATTATTATCTCTAAACATGTTAGATATATTGAATAATAAGTCTAGCAAGGTTATTTGATTTTTTACGTCAATCATTTCCATTATGCTAGATTTTATAATATTGACAATTTCATCTATAACAAAGTTTTTAACAAACATCTTTTCTATTTAGGTTATTTTTTCCAAACAGGGATAGGACAAATTTAATTGCGGAATTTTTTAAGCTATTCAAATAATCTACTCGTTTTTCTTTTATTACTTTGTGATCTGAAAAACCTGGAAAAATGCGATCTTTTCATATGTGATCTAAATGTTTCTAAGGATGAATACTGTTTCTTACACTCTACACAAGCAAAATTGCTAGAACTTGATACATAATGTATTTTTAAATGAGAAAAGAAATCTTTATATGTTTCAAAAAAAAGATTTACAAAGGAAACATTCCACCATTTTGTACCTATAAAGCATTTTAATTAGTAAGCTGATTATGATAATATAGGATGTATGAATATTAGTCCCAACTCCGACTGCCGAATCCACTCCAATGGTGTTACATAGACTTGGATACATGTCGAAGTCTATTCGACACTCGCAGCAACACTAATTAAAAACCATCAATTAATTTACCTTTGTTTTGAATTTAAGCAATTTATTAGCTAAATGAACAAGTAGGAAGAATTGATGCTTTCTGTAAAAAAAAAGAATTTTTTCAATTAGAAAATGCTGGGCTTTTGTAATTGTTTCGTACAATCCTCATTCGTGTTGTTTCTTCTTTACAAAGCGACATCACATATACACATATGTATGTGTGTACATATGTATGGATTTGCAAATACCTTGCCAAACATAAAAATATACGTGTAAGGACCATTCACATATTACGTAACTCTATTTTCGGAGTTTTATACCCCAAACCCGGTAGTAACGCTTTTTACAAAATGTTCAGCATAGATTTTCTAAACCGTAACAAATCTTTAACTCCTCGCCGTGGAGCATTATTTAATATGTGAACAACCCTTACGTAACTGGATTGGTTTTGTTTCGATCACAATCAAATAATGCACAAAAGCAGCCGAGCTACAATTGAGGGATTTTTTTGTAAACCATCCTCATAATTTGTATGCCAATAAATTCAAGTCTTATAAATATGACTTACCTGTTGCTGATTTTCTTGGTTCTTGTATTACACTTAATGATGCAAATATTCTTTATGTATATGTTTGCATATACATAGTTCAACAAATTTATTTAATTTTTTATTTTATTTCAAAATATTTGATAAGTATTTTTTAGTTTGATTTTCAAAACACAAAACATTCATTAGAATTAAAAATGAATGTATAATAAGCTAAAAAAAATAAAAACTAAAAACTTACATAGATGTTAAATATTTAAGTTTTACTTATTTACAATTGAAAATAACTGAAAATTTTGACTACACGAAAAATCATTATAATATTGTGTTGTTTTTTTAGCAACATCCATAAAAAGTTAAAACATAAATTTGTTCGTACGACAACTGCAATTTCATTTAAGTTTGACTTTACGGTAAACTTCTGAAATAACTACAAACAGTTAATGTAAAACTTTTTTGAATGCACCTATCAATATGGGTTCCCAATAAAAGAGCTCTATGAGTAGGTTTAATGAATCAACACGAAGAAGGTCTCAGTTGCCTACAATATTAAAATGACGAGTTTCGCGTACTTTTATATTTGAACCCTATATAGGTATATATTTGGGTCTCAAATGCAAGAGCTTGGTTAGTACGTATAAAATATCCGCTAACAAAGTAGCGGGCAATCTACTAGTCTACATATAAATTTGTTCAACTTTTTCAACTGAAAACGTGTTGATATCATTGACTTGCCGTCTGTCTGTATGAATAAAAGTTGTAACTACTCGTACATATAGAATATCATGGGGGTTAATCTCTATTGCGATGCGAAAGAAAAATGCTACGAAATCGAACGATTGGTACTCTCTAATGCGTTTGCGCATTTGGTTTTCGCTCAAGGCTGGTATCACCGCACTCTGTAATACGAAATCGTCTAATTATCGCAAATATCTTGCGACAGGTAAATACCAAACGCAAAGGGAGAAAAACATGTGAGTACGTTGAAAAAATATTTATATTTGATATTAAAATTGTTATTTTAGAAAAAAAAAATTACATTACATTTTGTGCATATACATATGTATATCTAAAAATTAAAATCAAGCTAAAATATAATTAACGAAATCATAGCATTCATACAGTCCTGCAATTTTGTGTTGAAGTGTAAGTGCTTCTTTTTGGCCGATCTAACCATCAAAACCATCATAAATCAAATTTTATATGGTTGGAACGTAGTATTCTTTCAATGCCGAGCAGACCTCGAACCAATGTGAGACTGCTGCGATAGTTTTATAATAGTTGGAATTGCTCTGGATCTCTTTAAAACTTTTAGCTGGTGTTGAATAGCGTTTAGAACATACAGAAGCGCTTCCTTATTCAAACGGAAATTTTTAAGAGAGTATATTGGACTTACATATCTCTTAAGACGCGTCCTACACGGTCGTTTTCCTCATCAAACACTATTTTACTTTCAATTAAAAACTGTTACACTTCACTTTTTAATAACTTTCCTTTTCTGAAAAGACGTTTTTTACATATTTTGGCATTTCATTACTGTCAATCTTTGCCATATTTTCTTTTTCAAAGTCAGTGCTGCCACTTTATCAAAGAATTTTGCGAAAGGATTTGCGAAAGTAATAGGGAGTACCAAATTGGCATCTCATCGCAATTAGCTTTCGTATCGTAAGTGCTTTCGCATCTCAACAGAGAGTAACCCCCCAGGATGAATGGGCTACTCTGCCTATATGTATGTATGTATGGATGTGTGTACATATGTGTGTACGCACGGCTGCCAGATTTGTCGATTTATCGTCATTTCGACGATTTTTGGTGCCGAAAATAGTCCATATTTACACTATGCAAGTCTTATTGCTTAAGCTGATTAGTTTGAGGGAGAGAGAGACGAGGAGCACAGTAACGTTTCTTTTCCCCTCGTCTCTCTTTCCTAAGAAACTAATCAGCTTAGCAATAAGACTTGAATAGTGTAAATATGGACATAGCAAAATGACGATTTGACGATTTTTTCCTTAAAATTTACGATTTTTCAATAGTCCAAATATCAGCTTTTTATGAAAAATCTGCTGCTAGAATTCGTATATGAATACACAATAAAAAATTTTGGTGTAGTATTTGCGGACTCTATCTTAATAATTCACTATTTAATTAAAAAAAAATTATTTGCTTTTAATTTTGAGTCAATACTCTACTGTTGCTATAAAAGAATGCAAGTATGTATGTAAATGGGTTCACTTAAAAGAAATTTTATATAATATACATGCATACATATCGATGGGTTCAATTAGAAAGGCCCTAGCTCGTATATTTTACGAAATTTAGTTTTTCAGTGATTCCAATACATTTCACACAAATAAACCTCGCCACAAAAAATTTATGGCAATAGTCTAAAAAATAACGCTTTTACAAGCAGTTATACAAAATAAGTCACATTTTGAATATTACACTTTCTACACAAAGAGAATAGATTGGTTAAAAATCTGTTGGAGCAACAAATATTTAATTATGTATCCCAATTTTCCATATTTTCTATAAATTATCAATAATTTGTACGATTTTTTCATATTTATAAACAAAAAACCATAATAACAATACAAATAGAATTCTCACAATAGCTTTATTAATAGTAACAATTGATTCCGTTCATTTCTAATAAACATTTTAAAGTATTCGTAGACACAACTGAATTAAATTCAAGTTAGAAAGTCATGCGATTGAATATTGGCTTTTGAAATTAAAAAAACTATTCTTTTAAACAATATTTAATTTGAAAAAAAAAATCGATTACTGTAACTAACTAATCATTTGCCGTCGTACTGAAATTCTATTGCAATAAAAGAAAAGAAAATACTAACCGAACTTATTGTTCTGAATACAAAAGGAAAAACATATTTTGTTTTCGCAATTGAATTATTCCTTATTTGTGGAAAAATTTTAATGTTATAAACAAAAAATAAAAATTAGATAGAAATGTCATATAAAAACTATCTTTTGCAGAATAATTACACAAAATCTCATTTTAACAAAAAGGTAAGGACATTATTATATATATCGCAAGATATTCGAAGTGTTATTACTATTATTCTGAAGTGAAATTATTTGTGCAAATAATATGTAGTTTCTTGGTAGGAAAATATCTCTCTGTAATAAAGCCGAACACCGGCAACGGATGTTACAATGCACCACGCGGATCAAAAATTTGCACACTTCACTTCAGAATATAAGCAAAAAATTAAGAATAATTTGCGATAAATATAATAATGTACTTAACTTTTTGTATGTATGTATTTATGTATATGAGCCATGTCTACCAATGATTCCTTTAGAAATATGAATTATATTGGTTGTATCAGTTAATTACTTCTACAGTCACAATTAAAATTTAATTCCAAGAATTCACATATCGCTACTGACAAATTGGTGCTTACAAAAGCTATATTCGTTCATTACAACAGAATTGTGTATTAGTTGTTGGAACCGACAAAATTCGATTGGCCACAAATTCGGTTATCACAAAAAATCTGGTTTCTCTATTATGTTTTACCTCGAGACAGACGATGTATTAATCTCTGTGTAAATCGATATCCTCAAAAAAGATAAATATAAAAAAGGCCAAGTTCCAATAAAAAATTTCGGATATTAAAAGTACTGAGACCAAAACTTGGACCTGCTAACTTGGGAAAATTTTTCCTAATTTTACCACTGAGGAGAACAAAGTTATGAGGGTGTAAAAACAATGCGAATGGCTTCGTGTAAAGTACATGTATCAACATGTTTTGTTTTGTTTCGTAATAAATATAAAATAAAACATATGTACATATGTATGTATTCATGTTAAAAAAGTACATTTTGATTTGTCCGATTTTTCTCACGACTTTTCGAGTATGAAATGACGATTATTTTGTATTTTATCGGGTTTTAGACGATTTTTTAATAATTTTATCTGGCAGTCCTGTGTGTACGCATCATCAACTTTTCAAGTATGAATATTAATTTTCCTTGTTTCCATTTTTCGTTTTAATACTGTTGTTTTATGTTGCTATCTTAAAAGCATGTTTTTATTTCAGTTTAATCATGAGTGGTGTTTTTGTGTGCGAAAATGCATGCATGTGTTTGCCTCTTTAGGCATAGTCATCATCGATATGTCGAAACATGAAAATTAGTTTATGTTTCATTGCTCGTTTTTATATTATTTCTCTTGGCATTGTTCATTGTTTCATTTTGTATACAAAAAAAAAATTATTAGTGGCACGTTTCCGACATATTTGTTGAGTATGTCTAGGTTCCTATTGAACACCCGCCTTCTCATCACATTGCCATTATCTTGTTCTTAAGCACTTTTCATTTTTGTCATTGACATGGATGAACCTGCTCTAAAGCAAATATGCAAATTTTTCCTATTGTCTTGTGTGAACCACAAACATATTTGGCAAATTGACTTTTTAGTCGTTCGATTTTCTAAGCAGGATTTTATGCCCACAATGAGAATTTAAGTTGCTTGTTAACGTGTGCTTCCAATAGAATTTTTTTAGGTGTCAAAAGGATTAGAAACTTTATCAAAATTATTGTTTTTCATGCGGGCTTAAATGTAGACCTCTTTAAATTTTAAGCTCAAGGAAAAGTTTCCCCTTTATTACCATAGCAAAAGAAATATTTTCTAAACTCAATCTTATTTTCACAGACATGGACAAAACTACTTTTAACAAACTTAGTCTGTCACTGCTTATACCGGATTATCGTTGCATAACAAGCACCATGAACTTCCGTTTCCTTTTATGTTCTGTGTTGTTCTCTTTCACTATCTTTGAGGTTTTTTTACAACTCCGTTTTAATTGATTTGTTTTATATACTCCATAGTTATCAAGAATCACAAGTTTGGTTTATTTAAATATGTACTTCTATTTCAAAGTCTCATATTTCATATTTACCTACCAGCTACTCGGTACTTCTAAAATATAAATTTGTTTTCCACTTCAATGCAGAGAAATTGAATTTATTTATGTATGTTGCAGCTTTTTGTTTGCAAGTTTTAACTCTTCCTAGGCTTTGGGTGTTAATGAAATTGGCAATTGCCATCGTTGTCTATGGTTTTGTGGTGTTAAAATATAGCTTTTAGATTACAATTAGGCAACGGTAGAAGGGAACCAGCATTCCCGATACCAGATTGAAAAAATTAAAATCTTTATCATAATAAAAAAAGGTTTTAAAACTATGTTCACACTTATGGCCTTAAACGTGTTTATGGCAAGTGTTTTAAGAAACTAAACACAACCGTTCACATTACATTTGAGATGTTTAAGGTTGACGTTTTGTCAGTAAATTATTGTATTTGTAAAAAATTACGAATAATTATGCTTTTTTATTGGTTTATTATTTTCAAACAACAAATGTTTTTGTAAATAACTGAGAATTTCTTAACTAATTACTTGTTTATCAAATAATTTTTCACATGCCGCCATTTAATAACAACACAAAGTTGCCAGAGTTATCGAAAACGGACTGAACATACTCCATTTGCGTGTTTAAGGAAGTGTTTACGAGTAAATATTAAACACTTTATTTGAGATGTTTAACAAAACAAGTCAATGTATGGTAAAACATCTCAAAATCGTCGTGATTAAGCTCTTAAACATGAATCAGGGTGTGTTGAAACAATAAAATGACTATTATATATTTGCAGTAGAAATTAAAAAACAAATTATAAACATACATATTGTCGCTGCTCTGACCTGTGATCGGATATGTGTAGATTTTTAAAATTTTTTTTATTTCACCATTATAAAACTTGATGTAACATTCATTCACCCACCAAGTCGTTCAGATGATAGTAGAAGTAGACTTTAAATATTTATCAAAAAATATTTAAAAAAACAGCCATGTGTTAAAATAAAAAAAAACAACAAAATCAGTTGCGTTGCAGTTTGCAAAAATATTGAAAGGTTTCAAAATAACACAGTTTTTTTTTGCTCTCCTGAAAACTTTGTAAAAAACACATAGCTGATTTTGTCGGAGCAACGACGATATGTACATGCAGTTAGGCCTCGATTATCCGTTGTAATTGTTTCCTTTTTGTCCATCCGTTTAATTTTTTTTGCATCTATCAACCATGAGTACCTCTATTATCCGGGATTGAAAGCACGCAACCTTTTTCAGCCAAACTATTTTTTCCCTATAGTACATATTTATATATACATTTTTTGATTAAACACAAGTATAAAATCCATGAATTTGTCTTTTATTATATGCGGTATATACAAAAATGTATAAGTAAGTACAAAAATATGAATAAAAGATATGAAAAAACAATAAAAGCTGTTACCCCTTTAACCGGGAAAATCGCTTATCCAGAATGCTCTGAATGGTCCTAACCGTTACGGATAGTCGAGGCCTAACTGTATTTGATATTTTAAAATAATCTTTTAAATAAAAAAGTAATGTGTTTGGAGTTTGCCATGTCCTCAAAGTTCATAAATTTACTGTTTGGCATCTCTATTTCTAACTTATGTTGAGTACACATCTGGCATTTCTTGTGTTGTCATTTTCAAAATGTGTGCAACGCCGTTCACATTATGTTTTTTATATGGAAAGCAATGCCACACAACGAAAAATATCGAAAATGACAAACGTTGGCACTAGTACACACTATTCCGATGTCACAAAATACCATAGTGTGTACTCGGTATTAGTTTGTATTGTGTTTCGGTCTTACTCAGGCGGTTGTTCAATTAATGTGTACACTGTACAAGTATTTTGGCATCAGTTTTAAATAACTTTATACTGCAACAACAGCAACACATACTCGTAAACAAATGTTTTTCTTATATTTTTAGGAGTCTTCATCTTCGGTTTTCTCGATTAAACTTTTGTTTTCTTTGTTTTCCATTTTACGACTTTGTTGTTGTTTTCTGTTTTCTCAACTATGAAATTAGTAAATTTGCATATTTAATATTCCGTACGCCAAAGGTGAATAGGAACCCTATTGTTTTCGTACGCTGTCCGTCTGTACCGTATCCTCCAGACCTGAAATTTACAGAATACGTAGAACTTTGGCCGCTACAGCAACAAACATATCACAGTTAAAAATTAAAAATTGTTCCCAAACGAGCAACGAAAAATGTTAAAATCCCATGTAATATACATATGTATGTACATACAATTATATACAGACCCTTGAAATTTGCAAAATTGGTGTATTTTAATACAGACTTCAAACAATTCACACTAAGATTTAAGAAAATCAAAATCAAAGGTATTCTATCAGTTAGTGTAATTTTGACTATGTAATTTTGACAACTTGCTGTATCTTGGAAACCGTAAGAGGCAAGCTCTTTAAAAAAAAGAGAAGTAACACTCAGGCAATGAATGCCTACTACTATTATTAGATGTTACCTTCTTTAGAAAATGGATGGTGATAGAGAAGGGTGGTGGTGAAGGAAGAGATAGAGGAAAGCTTCATTCTTTTACAACTCAGTGTTGCAGCGCCTCTTGTGTTAAAGGAGGTGTATTAAATTTTTTTGAAGCTGTGTTTAGTAGTCATATTATTGGTTATTTTACTTCGCCGATGATAATTCTATACAACGAAGGACGGCGCTCTGATGTTACATTAGAATATTATCTGCTGAAGTCGGTATAGTTCAGTGACCAGTGACTATGCCTTCATGACATGAACTTTCCTACAACAATTGATACAAAGGGACACTAATGCACATCAGAAAAATGCGTGGTGTTGTTATTTAATGACTGTTCGATATCAGGCTCGAACCCAGGACCTTCGGTTTTTGTAGTCAACGTGCTAACTACTTCAGCATACGCCAAAATTAAAAAAAGCGCCAAAAATAAGAAAAACCGCCACATCGTTTTCACATCTGGATAAGTTGAAATTTAGAATTTTTTAGTTTTCTTGTTTCGTTTTGCTTTCATAAAACTGTTGACAAGAACACATATTATTAATTTGTATTTTCTAAATTTCAACTTAAGCAGGTGTACCATGTGTTTTAACATCCGAACTCACAAGAAAACATGTGAAAGCGATGTAGAAGCCAGAACATAGACGTTTATTTTTTTAATGTCTACATCACAGATAAGTAAGTATACCCGTACATAGTATTACATAAATAGTGTCCATACGGAACTCTTCGTTGCTAGTCACAGTCCCACTTTACTGAATTTATTTCATATACATACATTTGAAGAAACCAAAAAAAAAAAAATAACAAAGACAACAGAAAAACAAAACCTCTTAAATAGAAAGATTTTCCTGTGTTGTAAAGATCCACACTATACATGGTCCTATTTCTTAGGAGACTGGTGCTACCTTCGTTCCGACTGTGGGGGTGGTGTTCTTGTCACCCAAAAAATTGGTTAAGAACCGTTAAAATTAAAAAAATATTAAAATAGGTAGCTAAAAAAATCGATGTTAGTTTAAACAAATAAGACAAAGGAATAAAAAAAAGTTTACCCGGTCTGAAATAGAGTAAAGAAAGATGTTTGTATTTCTTCCTGGTGATCTTAACCCTCTTAGCCATGCTATCCTATCACTAAAACTACTCAGATAGCCCTACGTTGACGAATTTTGCGAAATTTAAAATTTATAGCCGATGGCCTTGGCAGCCTGTGCTATCAATGTATATATTATTGTTATATTTTATATAATTTTAATATCAAGTAAATAAATAAATGAATAAATAAATAAAATTTTATATCATGCAGATATTTAGTTGCTGTTTTTTATGTATTAAAATTTTAATATGAGGTAAAGTGTAAGTAAAATTATTTATTTATGAATGCGTGAAAGATGTCTGTGTGTCAGTGTAAGAAGTTTTTTTTTTAATTTAATATTAATATAGTTTTAGTTTGCAGTTTAAGATAGGCAAAATTTTAAATTAAAGATTAAAATTTAAATAACAACTAGCGTTATTAAGAAAAAGAAAATTTTTTTAAATTAAGATTTCGCAAGTATTGCACAAAACAAAAGCCTTTAAGAAAAATTAAGTTAATTTTTATCTTTAATATTTTTAATGAAAATAATCACTAAACGCGGATTCTGCGACTTATGTCCATTCAACGACACATGTATGTATGTATTCAGAGCAAATAAATATCCAGAATTCCTTATAGTTATTAACTTAAGTTGATGAAGTCTTAACTTATCAATGTCCAGAAACAGAACAGAAATAAAATCGGAGGATATACTTGTACGCATAAGATTCAAATATTTTCCAAATGGAATCTAAATACATAAAAATCTCAAGATATTATACTGCATACTTATTTAACAAACACAAAAAAAATTAATTTTACCTGTAATATTTTAAGTAGACCGTTAAAACCACTAATTCGCAAGATAAGTTCCTATGAATCTCCAGAGTTCTTTATAATATAGGTATTTTTATTTTTGTAATAATTATTTTTTCTTTATATGTGTATATTTTTTCCACTTCGAAATCCTTTTGATTCAAAACCTTTTACACAAATGAAAAAATTTTAAATGAAAATTTTTAAAATACAAATTTTTCAGTAACTACTAACATATAAATATACAATAATGAAACAAAAAATATCCAAAGTAAATAAAACCTACAAAACATTTGTTATCTAAATAGCCCTCACAAAACAGATACAGCTTCCCGATATACCTAAGAATATCGTTAACTGGATCTGTAAATGGTGGCTCATAAATGAAATATGATATGCAAATTCAAATCAGTCCTTACGTCCATATGTCTTTAACATGATATTAGAGACCGACCGAAGGCTTTTTTTTTTGCCGAAGCCGAAGCCGAACTTCGGCTAAAATCCTAAACTTCGGCCAAAACCGAAGCCGAATGTTTTAAATTTTTAAAATGATACTTACGTTTTATATGAATTAAGAAAAAACTGCTTTTTTGAGATCACTGAAATAGCTGTAATATCTATTGGATACATAAAAAGAAAAATAAAAACAAAACAATTCATTAACAAACAAACAGAGTCTTCAAGACTATAAAAATAAAAAGTACTAAAAAAACTTTTAATTTTATAATCATTTAATAGTCATTAAGGTTTAATTTTTGAAATGCTGCTCCGTTCACAATATTAAAAGATAACATATCTACAAGAATCAAGTCCATTACAGATTTGTCAATAAGCCTGGCAATGGGACTGTCATCAGACCACTTTGACATTTTGTCTACCACATTTTTAAGCGTAGATTGCTGCAATTTGTTAGCACTAGCTGGTGGGTCTGTTTTCTTCTTTTCACTCAAAGTTTGGAAACTAGTCCATTCATCAATATGTTTTGTCTTTAAGTGATTCTTTATGTTGACCACGGTTTGCTTCTTTGGTATTTTGCTTCCAAGAGTTAAAAGTGCTACAAGTCTTACACTTAGCCTTGTCTTCACTTCACTCAAAAAAGGTATAAATATGTTAATATAAAAATATTGATTAGAAAAACATTACCCACCTTGTTATAATTTTTTTTCCAAATTGAAGAACAAATTTATGGTGGCTATTTTGCAATTTCTAGATTGCTTTTTCATATGATCACTCACAAGAACGTCCAAGTAAAAGAAAATAGAAAGCAACAGGGTTGTATTTCAAAGCAACCCTTTCAAAACGTTAAACACAATAGAAACTGTCGGCGAGCAACGACCAAACATAATTTTATTTTTCAAGCTTGGAATGAAAAATATTCGGCTTCGGCTAATCGGCCGATTTTTGCCATACGCCGAATGCTGGCCGATTACCAACTTTTGGCCGAAGGCCGAAGCCGATTAATCGGTCGAACTCTACATGATATATGCCAGTACTACCGTTGTCTACGTCCTGTAACTCGTAATTAATTTGTCCTATTTTACGCAACACTTTAGCTCGAATACCTACTGTAGCCAATTTTGAATTAAAATTACCTATTATTGAACTTTGTACAAAATTCCGTCTGATAACAATCTGTCCGTCCGTAAAATATTTTGTTCGAGAACGTAAGTTATAAGTGCGTTCATTCTTGTCATATGCTTTTCTCATGAATTCTTTAACTTTGTCCCTTATCAGCGTAAATTCGTCCTGCCTTTCAATTCGTATGTCAGTTTCAGTTAAAAGATTGAGTCTTTTCAATAATGTATAATCTTTTCCGTGATTCATCATAGTCTGTCCAAACACAACTGGATATGGTGTTCTGCCGATTGATTGATGTACACTATTTCGAAGAGAGCAATTTATACTCTCTATATATGAATCCTATTCACGTTGATCACTCCTAATATACGAACGAAAAGCCTCATTTATGCAACGGTTAACCCTCTCACTTGTATTCGCCTGTGGACTATATACTGCAGTAAGCATATGTCGTACACCAAACCTATTTAAAAAACTTAAATTCCTTATATTTAAATTGTGTTCCATTATCAGACACTATGGTCTCAGCTACTCCATAGCACATACAAATTTCGTAACTAATTATGTCCTTTGATACAAATTTCTTCAAAGGCTTATGGAATGTAAATTTTGGTCAAGTATTATTAATAATCCGATGTGTCCTTTCTTAGTCCTAGGAAATGGTCCAATTAGGTCAATGTAAAGTCTTTCAAAAGGTCGTTGTGCCTGTACCATTTCACTCAAAACATTTGTCGGCGCACAGTGGTTGAGAATCGTTTTTCATCGGCCAAAACTCTGTAACTTTTGGACTAATGAATATTTTTTTTCGTGGATAATATCTTAAGCTTTTCATTAAAATCAGTACAGTGGTTTTGGAGAAATTTAAGGTTAAAGTTGAACTTTCAACATATTTTTTTTAATTTGCTTACAAATTCGCCCTTTTTTGTTGAAAAAAGGCCTTATAATGAAACTTAAATCATTTTTATAAAAACAACAAAGTAAGTTTTTGAAAGTTTAATACATAATCCTAGTTTTTCAGTCATAAATATCTTATAGACTCTTGGTTATTTGAATATATATACATAAGTTTGTAATACATGTGCACACATAAATAACTGAACTAGAAGAACTGCAAGACACTGTATTAAACAAAATTACTTAAACACTACTTATGAGAATCATAAAACTAGTTTAAAATAATTCAGTATCACTTAAAGCACAAACTATCTGTTAATATTTAAAATATAATTAGGTATCATAAAGCCCTTACGCTAAGTATTATATAATGAGGGATTTTTCCCAAAACCTGGCTATTAGATTTTTTTATGATGGACTTATTGGATTTTTCCAAATATACTTTGTTTGCAGGTTCTGAAGGTTCTGACTCTTCTAAGTTCTTTATTAATCGCAACGGTACAAATGACACAATGAACAGATATGTGTCCGAAATATCTTCACATAAAAATTGTTTATATTGCTTTTGCCCGGAAGATCCATCGCATCCCTATTTACAAAGAGTTAACTTGTAGTTTCCATATTTCTTCAACTCACTTCCTTTAAATAATTGTAACAACCATTCGGCTGTATGATCAAGTAGAGCTTGCAATTGTACCTCTGTAGAAATTATTGTGATTATAATACATTCCTTTGAAGGCCAACAGTTTTTTTAAGCTGCAATTATGTGATATGATCGGTATAAATTTGAGCATTTTTCGATCTGATATTTTGTTAACTTCAAATCCATAAATAATGCAAGCGCTTCCTCATTTTTGAACTGTTTTTCCCCGTTTGGTGTTGGAATGCTTTTAAGGATCCGTTTTGTTCTCACTGAACTAGCGGAAATAACTTTTTCAATGATGTCCACTTTTGTTAGTTGTTTTTGTGATCGCAATTGGTGAAACAAACTATCTTTAATGTTTTCACATCCGATTTCTTCATTTATAATTTTCAGTTTTCGCCACTTAGATCAATCGCTACACTTCTCTAGTGATTTTTGTGGTCTTCCTCCACTGTTTTTACTTGTAGTTTCAGAAGTTATCTGGATACTAAGTTCACCTTGTAACCATTTCGCAAAGCACATATTGAATTTACTTTTACTCCAATCAGCTTCCTTGTTGTTTTTCAAATTTTTGACAAAAGCATATACTTTTTTTTGTAAGTCCAATTCTTTTTTCACGGCTGTACGAATTTAAGTTTAATTTTCTATGAAAGCATCGTGTTTCCTGAAACGCTATAAAGTAAAACTTGCACAAAATTTATCAATCTTTTAAAATCAAATATTTGTATGAAACTTATTTTTATTTCCAAATTATTGTCCTTATATACTATACTCAATATAAAATTTTTAAAGCTAATCTAGGTTACCTACTTAAATTCTCAATTTTCGAATAAAATTAACTCTTGCGCTCGTTCCCTCTCGATGCTTCTATATTTTCTTTCAAGTAAGCATGATATATAGCTATATCTTCCCAGCAAAATATCTACCTAACGTCATATTCAACAATCAATTAACTATATAAATTTGCAGGAAAACAATCAACATAATACGTTTTGCTACCTGCCACTTGCACTTATGATTGTTTATTTATAGTGTGCCGTATTCGGTTTTAAATATTAATCTCTATTTTTTTAATTTTTAATGTATATAAAAGTAAGTTTGCTATTGTTATTTTTATTTTGTTTAGGTAGAATTGCATCTACGTGATTTCTAAGGCAGATTTTCTAGCAATTTGGGTACAAATTTTTGTTTATAATTTTTGAGTATATTCATTAAAATAAAAAAAGTGTTCCACAGGCGGGTCGTGGTGGGTGCAAAAGTATATATACGCTTAAAGAAGACACTTTCGTCTTTCCCTGGAGGGTTACGGTTTTTTTTATCCCTTTTTATCTTCATAAGTTATACAGTACTTAAATTCAAGTTTTACGAAAATATGGGGATTAAAATTTCTTTCATCGCACTCTAACTACAAATTGTGCAGGGTGTGTACATCCACTTCTTAAAAACAACAGTTTAGCCAGCATAACCAAAAAGACCGCAGCCCTTTATCGATAATAGTTTTCGAGGAATTGTAATTTATTTTAGATAAAATATGAGAAATTTTTGTTTTTTTTTAAATTAACATAAATATGTTGTTTTTGACAGCATAAATATGTTGTTTTTGGACCAAATTTTTTGACTACATTGATTTTGATATGTTTCCTTTCTGATGGCGTAAAAATTTTAATAATCTATTTCAAGAAAATATGTAGGTTTTGGCCGATGAAAATTGATTCTGAGCCACCGTGCGGCATCTTGGAGGTTTTGCACAACTCACAGTTCTGAATATAGTTTTTAACTTCAGTAACCAGACGTGACCAATAAAAGTATCGTCGTATTCGTTCCAACGTTTTTGCTATGCCTACATGAGATGATCTGGCGGTGTCATGTGCTGAATAGATGACATCGTGTCTTAGTTATGTTGGCACGTATAATTTCCATTAGTGGGATTCATCGGTTCCCCCGATGAAATTTCTGTACGCTTATAAATAAATCCGTCAAAAATTTTGAAATCCGGTAAAACAGAATCCTGCAAGTCATCACGTAGTTTCTTATATTCATCACCCTTAAAAGTACTAGATTCAAGATCAATCGCCGGAAGATTATCTAAATTTTTTTTTTTTTTTATTATTTTTTTTTTTTTTTTTTTCCAGAAAAGCCTCACCTTCATAAGCCCTAGATAACGTATCAGGCACTATATTATCCTTTCCGCTCCTATGTTCTATAGTAAAATTGAAAACTTGAAGCTTCAATGACCATCTAGCCAAACGACCGCACAGATCTCTCTGGTTCATCAAGCATTTCAGACTAGCATGATCTGTCACAATTTTAAACTCTTGTCCTTCGATATAAGAGCGAAACTTTTTCACTGCCATAACTACCGCTAAGCATTCGAGTTCAGTAATGGTATAGTTTCTTTGAGCCCTATTTAATTTATGAGACATGTATATTATTGGTCTTTCAGTACCGTCCTCATCTTTTTGTGCCAAAACTGCCCCTTGCATCGCACTGTAAAATAAAAGGTTTGTTGTAGTCAGGTTGGATAAGTAATGGTGCTGTAGTCAGTTTTGTCTTTAATTGGTCTAAAGCTTCATGTGCTTGTTTGGTCCACACAAATGTCTTTTTCTTCGTCAAAAGTTCAGTCAACGGAAATGTTACAGTCAAATAGTCCTTTATAATTCGTCGGTACCAATCTGTCATGCGTAAAAATCGTCTTAAGTGTTTCATAGATTTTGGTGTAGGAAAGTCTTTTATAGCTGCAACTTTGTCTTCATCTACTTGCAATGTTCCATTTCCTACAACGTAACTAGGATATTTAACTTTATTTAAAGCAAAGCTACTCTTATTGACATTTATTGTTCTTACTACGTCGCCATAAATTCTTGCTCGTGCTTTCTTATACTCGGCTAACCGAATATGATAGGGTCTTATTAAAGAGCCTGTAGGTGTTACGTTTTCATTCGTCATTATGTTTTCTTTCAAAATAGTTGTAGTCTGTATTTTGTCTAAATAAACGTCCGGATTGTTATGTCTATTTGTACCGGATGTATTTAGTAAGTCCGTCGAACATCCGTCGGTCCTTTTCCCGACTTCTTGGAACATTTGGTACAATTTGGTCTATAAGTATTTTTTGTTCCACAGCCGTAACAAAAAGTACGTCTCATCTCTAAACAATCGAAATACGTGTGTCCTATTTTGTCGCAGTTCCAACTTGTCAAATTTTGCTGTACATAACAAACTTCATCAGTATTGTCTTTATAGTTTTCATTGTCACTGTCTTTATTATCTAATTCAGAAACATGAGCTTTGTCGGTCTTACAAGCTTCATAAAATCGAAGATCCTTCATAAATTTTTCATGCTTCCTTACTTCACGACGAAGCTGAGAAATACTAGAAATTTTCACATGTAGAAGTTCATGACGAATTTCACTTTTTAAATTTCGAATAATAGTCTCACATAAATCTTTGTCTGAAATTGAAGTCTTTAATTTATCTGTCATTGCCGAAACAGCGTCAAAGTATTCATCAAAAGTCTCGTTTTGTTTCTGTCTCCGTCGACGAATATCATCTAAAATGTCAAAATCTGAATAGTCCTTTTTATATTGTGTCCTTAAAGCCTTTGTCAATGCAATCCAGTCTATGTCGTTTGTATTCCTTTGATATCTCCAGTACCACTCAAGGTCTTTACCTTCAAAAACGCTATGAGCGTGTTTACATAATGTATTAAAATCACTGTTAAGGTTATTCGAGGTCAGTATATTCACACGGTAAATGAATGCATCTACTAACATTTGATTGTTATGGCCGGTAAATTTTATTTTCCAATTCCGAATTATATTTAGAACCTTTTCTGCACAAAATGGTTCTTGTTCATTATCTTCATTAGGGCTATGTGACCTGTGCGAAACATTTGGAAAATCTTCCGCCGATTGCGGTTGGTTTGAAGCTTGTTGAATATTCATATCGCGAATCAAGCTCTTATTTCATTAGTAATAGTATCACTTTCACCAATTAGTTGTCTTGTCCGGGAGTCATAGTCAGGTTGAACTTGAGAATCAGCATTTTGATTCGGTTGTATGGCATTTCGTTTCGTTGTATGTCCTTGAGCACCTTGATTTTTATTTGACGTTCCTACATCTACTGTACAACTGACATTAGTCGCCTCTTTGCTATTTAATAGATTTTCACGACTTCTTGTTAAAGGCATGCTTTAATTTTAATTGATTACAATTGAAACTAACAATAAAAACAAAATTTATTCCACTACTAAGATAAATATATAAGAGTTAGGCAAAAAGTATATAAAAAATTTGGTAAATTCCAAAACAGATAATATAGAAATTATTTTAAAATTGCAAATGAAATCCTAAAAGAAAAAATAAAATAATAAATCGATTATTATAAAAGGTAAGTATTCAAGATAAATTCAAATACAAAAATCCTGTTTATAGTCTTCGAGCTAACGCAAGATAATTCCCCTGATTTTGAAAAAAAAGAAAGTCCAAATAACAAATAAATACTAGCATAGGATTTGTGAGTAAGAGCTCAACATTTCCAAGGTCAAAAATCTCAAATCAAACCGTACACATAAAAAATTATTAAAAATTAACTGACATTCCAAAATGTAAAGCTAAAAAACAATTATTTAATAAAATAAAGCTAACATCAAGAAGGTATTGATTCGGTACATCAACAGACCGCAAGATAAAGGGTTTACCCAAAAAGTTAAAAAAAAAATTAATAAATAAACTATTTGCTGCTTACGTATGAAGTTTGTGTTGATGCCCCACGTTGGGCGCCATTTAATTTATGTAACGATCCACACTATACATGGTCCTATTTCTTAGGAGATTGCTCTTCGTTCCGACTGTGCTCAGGACTATGGGGTGGTGTTCTTTTCTAAAAAAAAATCGATGTTAGTTTAAACAAAAACAAATAAGACAAAGGAATAAAAAAAAGTTTACCCGGTCTGAAATAGAGTAAAGAAATAAGTTTGTATTTCTTCCTGGTTATCTTACCCCTCCCAGCCATGCTATCCTATCACTAAAACTACTCAGGTAGCCCTACTTTTAACCTAACCCTTATTAATTACGTGTTCGTGGAATCAAAAATAATTTACATTTTCATTTTGAAAATTTGCAATTTATTAAAATTTATTAACAATAAAATAAAGAAAAAAAACATTTTTTTTTAAATATATTAAAACAAACAAAAATTTAAATCGTGTATAATTTTGTGTAGTCTAGTGTATTTTACTTTTAATAAAGTAACAAAATATCAAGTTGTTAATAACAAATAATGAAAATCAATAATAATTTTTATCTCTCACTAAACAATATCCAATGATGACAACAGGCCTGATGTATTATTGAATCTTGTTGACGAATTTTGCGAAATTTAAAATTTTAATATGAGGTAAAGTGTAAGTAAAATTATTTATTTATGAATGCGTGAAAGATGTCTGTGTGTCAGTAAGAAGAGTTTTTTTTTAAATTAATATTAATAGTGTTTTAGTTTGCAGTTTAAGATAAGCAAAATTTTAAATTAAAGATAAAAATTTAAATAACAACTAGTGTTATTAAGAAAAAGAAAATTTTTTTAAATTAAGATTTTGCAAGTATTGCACAAAACAAAAGCCTTTAAGAAAAATTAAGTTAATTTTTATCTTTAATATTTTTAATGAAAATAATCACTAAACGCGGATTCTGCGACTTATGTCCATTCAACGACACATGTATGTATGTATTCAGAGCAAATAAATATCCAGAATTCTTTATAGTTATTAACTTAAGTTGATGAAGTCTTAACTTATCAATGTCCAGAAACAGAACAGAAATAAAATCGGAGGATATACTTGTACGCATAAGATTCAAATATTTTCCAAATGGAATCTAAATACATAAAAATCTCAAGATATTATACTGCATACTTATTTAACAAACACAAAAAAAAATTATTTTACCTGTAATATTTTAAGTAGACTGTTAAAACCACTAATTCGCAAGATAAGTTCCTATGAATCTCCAGAGTTCTTTATAATATAGGTATTTTTATTTTTGTAAGAATTATTTTTTCTTTATATGTGTATATTTTTTTCCACTTCGAAATCCTTTTGATTCAAAACCTTTTACACAAATGAAAAAATTTTAAATGAAAATTTTTAAAATACAAATTTTTCAGTAACTACTAACATATAAATATACAATAATGAAACAAAAAATATCCAAAGTAAATAAAACCTACAAAACATTTGTTATCTAAATAGCCCTCACAGTGTGATTAGGGATGCCAATCCGGATAATTACGGGATTTTCAGGATTCAGCGAATCCCGAACTCCGGGACTTACATTTTTTAATGCCGGGATTTTCGGGATTCAGCCAATCCCGAAATCGTTTACTAAGTTTTGTTCTTGTTTTTAAATAAATTCGTCATGGCCATTGATGCTTTGCCAAATCATTAGTAGACTTCAACCACATATTTTGAACAGTCACAAACTGCTTATCTTATGCACAGACTTTCAAAACCTATTTAAGAATTCACAAATAATAATATTTTTGAAAATCACAAAAGAAAAATAAGCGTAGCGGCTTAGAAACTTTAACAAAACCCAGCAAGTAATTTATATTCGATTTCATATCGATTTTGTTAAAGTTTCTAAGCATGCTACGCTTATTTTTCTTTTGTGGTTTTTTTGTGTGTAGTCTAACATCAACGTACAAGCTAAATTGTAACTTGTAAAAAAATTGTCACAAACGATGTTTCTTCCACTTCCTTGAAATAGATTGCGATACAAATCCTTTATAACTCGTTCACCTTGATTTTTTTCTCTTAGTTCTTATCCTCTGAGTGGATAAGAAGTAAGAACGTCACAAGCCCACCAAACCTTTATTCCATACTTCGCCGGTTTTGAAGGAATATATTGAGTGAACCCAGTGCCACCACGAAATGGATATAATTGCTCATCAACTGTGATGTTGGCTCCTGCTATATAATTATTTCGAAGATTTCTGTTCAGCATTAAAAATATATCAGATATTGCAGCTGCTTTATCTGTTTGTTTATGTTGTTGTCGTGTATTACCATTATCAAACCTTATATAACAGCTAATAGCCCAAAAACGTTGAAGACCCATCGATGCACGATATAAGGGATGGTTATTGGTTTTCCATAAGTCAGATGTGTGGACGAAATTGGAATGTGTGACTCCTGCTAACAAAAGTATTCCCAAATATGCATCAAACTCTGTTGTTGTAACAGGTTTCCATACACGCATTGGTGTTTGTGGATTTTTTAGGTGATCAAGTTCAAAACTCCGTCTAGCTTTCCTATTCGTTTCTCAAATTATAATATCACACATTTCTTCAGATATTATTAATTTTAAGGTTTGTAAGCTGATTTCTGTGAAGGTCCAGTATTAGAGCATCTAAGTACGTTGTGCGACAATACTCTAGGAATTTGAGGTGGTTGATTTGACCAAATTGTACCATCTCTAGCAGTATAATTATGTGAGGAAGATGCATTTGGATCTGTTTCCAATTCTGTATCTGAACTCATGTCATCATTAGGATCATATTCTGGCAATTGTAATTCCTCTGCATCTGAGTCATCAACTATATTATTACATTCGCCCTCCAAGTCTGCCAGTGCAGGTTCGTATATAGGTTGGTCAGCTTCGCTAGAAGGTTCCAAAAGTTCTTCCAACTTACTATTTATATACTTCTCTCTATCTTCAACACTTGCAATTGGCGAGGAGTTAACCATTTACCGTCAGCCATAGTATAAGTTATATTTTAGATACTAAAAATAATTCCAAAATATATTGTGAAACATATGAAATAGATACATGTATACATATTTTCATATTGACATATTTTATTTATTTTACTTTCAGTTATCAACAAATACATATTTACCTTATTAAAATTTTTTATTCAGTTTGTATTTAATAAAATCCAAATAGTTTATTTTTCCGAAATAACAAACATGAAAACTTATATATTGCAAAACACAACCTTTCTTTGCGATGCCTTGCTCTCACTGTTTCGAATGTAACAGTTGAAGCAAACAAGTAGTAAATAAATCATCGCACAATCTTTCAACAGGGAATTCCCCTTTATTATAGCGTACAAGAGAATGCAGGCACTATAATAATAACGACGACGTTTATTGTTATAAAATGGGTTGCAGCTAACTAAAACTGGCGACAAAAACATGAAATAAACGATATGTCAAAAAAAATGCCTTACCAAATGTTTGACGAACAATTTTTGGTTGTAGACATAAAGGTTAATACTTTTAACTCTGATACGAAGAGCAACGAAAAAAAATAAAACAACTGGGTTGAAGTTCAGTACACAAAAAGCATTGTCTCTTTATTTTCTACTTTCTTAAATACTATTATTTTGTTTATTGCTGCATTTTTGTTATTGGGAATGCAGCTATAAACATAAAAATTAATTGATTAAAATAAACATAATAATTCTTAAGAAATTTGTTTGGTGCATTTTGTCAATTGTTGCATTTTGGTTAGCGGAAATGCACCTGAACAAATTGTAACAATTCTTTGGAAAAATACAAAATATATATATTAAAATTAAATTTCTTTGCAGCGAATAAAGTATTAAAAATAATTATTAAAATTCTTAAGAAGTTAAAACAACATATGTGTATGTGTATGATCAAAAATAATGTTAAGGGAATAGTGGGAGACACTATAACACCCCCACCGTTTGTTTGAGGCTCCGACGAAATTATATTATTTTTATTGGGTTATTTATAGTGGTTTCATTTTTTAATTGTAAGTTCGGAATATATGTTGTTTGTCTGTTCTTAAAGAAGTATATAAAAATAACTAAGATACATATTGATGTGATAATTGAGATATCTATGCTATAACTAATTATTTTTGAATTTTTATCTGTATGCAGTACTTGTTGCAGTGTTTTTTCGTACTCTATTTGTTTTAGATATAAAGATTCAATTTTTATGTCTACTAGTGTTGTATTAGTAGTGTCTTTAATTTTTGTTATAAAATTAGGTAGGACGATTTTATCGTACAACTTTATTTTAACATTGCTAAAAGTTTTATTCAGTATGTTTATTTCACAATTTTCAAATTTGATTAAACAATTTCCTGTAATTCTTAATTTAGATTTGTTGCAATTATGGGATATTGTACTGTTGAAGTGCTTAAGAACTAATATTCCAGGAATTATTTCGATTATTTCTTGTGTATTTAATGTTTGCATTTTGCAATTGGCTTCTTCAAAGTTCAGTATATTATTTAAACAATTATCATTAATTTTTATAAGATTTCTTTTTAGATTATCCTTAATATAGGTACTATAAATATTGTTTTCCAAATCTATGAGAACATCAGAATGGTTGAGCTTTATGGATTTATTATTTTTGTCAGGAATGGGTACGAATGTCACCATGGATAGTGAATCTTGCGAATATTGTGGTATAGAGAGAATTATTATAATGTTACCTTCGTGAAGTGCTATGGCTACTTTAATGTTGGTGTAACTGTCAAAGTCTGTGATTAGTTCAAGTTCGGTTTGGGTTAGAATGTCCGTGGGGATGATTCCCAGTTTGCCGGAGAAAATAATCTGTCCGATGTCGTCTATATGATGCCGTAAGAGTGAGATGTCGTTGTTAA
The DNA here is from genome assembly GCA_936439885.1 of Nowickia ferox. Taxonomy (NCBI): domain Eukaryota; kingdom Metazoa; phylum Arthropoda; class Insecta; order Diptera; family Tachinidae; genus Nowickia; species Nowickia ferox. Next base: position 62,389,507 of record OW387026.1, read on the forward strand.
TCTGGTATATGTGTTCTATAAATGTTATCTCGTCTTCTATGGTTGAAATTTTATTTCCTATACTATTCTTGAATTTAGTTAAGTAATGCCCGATAGTGTTTTGCTGATAGTTTATATGATCAGTTATGTTCTGAATTTGGGAGTTCATGACATTGTTTATATAAGTTAGTTTGTTCATTTTGTTTGTTAAATTTTCATCGCTTGTATGTAGCAACTCAAGAGCTTTACTTATTTGTTCTTCATCGTCGCTGTCCATTGTACCTGCAATTGTTTTAAGGCCTTTACCTATAATGTTTAAGAGAGCCCGTTTCTTTCGCAAATGAGGGTTAAGATTTTCTATTTTTGCCCTTAGTAGTATAAAGTTCTTGTTTACTGTATTTATTAATTTTTTTGATTCGCTACTGGATGTCTTTAGGATGTCGATGTTAGTTTTGATTATTTCCATAGTTCGTTCGTATTCTGTGGTGTTTATTATGTGCAGTATAGCGTTCTATAACTTTGGTTTCCCCTGTTTTTATTGGTATGTATCCGTTACTGTTCGATAGGTCCTGTACGTCGATAGTTTGAGCCATGAATGTTGGAACAATTGTTACCATTATTACGATCCATTTAATCATCTAAAACAAATGTATATATTTATTTAGTTTTTACCCGGATTTTTGGATTATTTTTATCTTGGTATTTCTTTTGCGGTCTTATGTGTGTTTTGTAATATTTATGCCCTGTCTTTGTATTCTCTATATGATCCTCGTCAATTTTCCTGGATTCTATCTTTCTATAGTACCTTCATCTATCTCCATATCAGTCCTATTTTTGTTAAGCTTGTTTATACAACTCTGTTTTTTCTTTAATATTAAATCATGTATCTCCTCATATTTTCCTTCATTTACTTTGCCGTTGACGAAATCTATTGGTTTAATATGTGTAGTACTATGAATAGTGTTGTTGTAAAATCCTATGATACGAGATATTTTCTCCTCTGTCGTTTCGTTTTTCGACTGTTCGTCGTGACGTAGTAGTCTTAAGTGTTCATTTAGTGTATTATGGAGTCGTTCGATGTCCGCATTTGATGTATGATTACTACTTGAAGTGTAATGTATATTAATCCTCTCTTTCTTTAAATATTCCTGCATCGGAATGGCTTTAAATCCTAACTCATTGTCAACAACGATTCTTTCTATTTTCCCAAATGTGCTAGTATATTGAATCAATTTAGTTTTAAAATCTACCCACGATCTTCCATTAATTTTGTATGCTATTGCATGCTTTGTAAACTTGTCGATCATGGTTAGATATAACTGTTTCTCCAATGTATAGAATACGTCCAAGTGTAATATTTCTCTGGGTCTTGTGGGTGTTTCCGTTAGTTTGTAAGGTAGTCTAGGTGGTCTTCTGTCGTATTTTTCTAGAGTACATACTTCACAGTTGTTAACAAATTGGGTTATTCTTATTTTAAGTTTGGGATTATAAATTTTTGTTTTTAGTTCTTCAAACACTGATTGAATACCTCTGTGGTTTTTGCTTAGATGTTCTTTTTCAATTATTTTTGTAAGTTCAAGTTCATCTTCTATGTCGTCTAGTTTTTTAAAACACCTAACTAATTTGAATCCGTTATTACTTGAGAAGAATTCTTTATAGGTATCCCTGAAAGTATTATAAAATTCGTTTTCTATTAAGACGGCATTTACTTGAGTTGGGTGACAGTGGTTTTTTAAGATCATAATCGCGTATTCTTTATCTAATCCTTTAATTGCTATTGTTTTCCTAATGTTTCTAAAAATCGATTCAGTTTTTATCCGCGCTGATCCGGAAGGGATTTTTTATGATGACTTGGTTTTTAAACAGATTTATAGGCGAAGTACTTTCTGTTAAATTTGGTTGGGTGACTTCCAGTGAGTTAATATTGGCAGATTCTTTTTCAATTCTGGATAATGCGTCCGCATTGCTGTTCTTCGTTCCCTTTTTGTATTTAATCTCGTAGTCAAATTCTGACAGTTTTAACCTCCATCTGACTAATTTCGAGTTTGGTTCCTTAATTGAGAAGAGCCAGGTTAATGGTTTATGGTCAGTTTCTATGATGAATTTGCGCCCAAAAATGTATGGTCTAAAATATTTGGTGGCCCATATAATAGCCAAAAGCTCCTTTTCAATTGTACTATAATTGCATTCGTGTTCGTTGAGTGTACGACTCGCAAAACAGATTGGGTGGTTATCTTGGGACAAAACAGCGCCTAAGGCGAAATTGCTTGCATCTGTAGTGACTGTGAACGTTTTTGAGAAATCGGGGTACGCAAGAATAGGTTCATTTATTAAAAGAGTTTTAAGGGTGTTAAAGCTTTCTTGATATTCGGGGTCGGACATTTTTATTTTAGCATCTTTCTTCAGATATTTAGTCATTGGTTTTGCAATCATAGAATAGTCTCTTATGAATTTCCTATAGTATCCAGTTAAACCTAGGAATTGTTTTATCTGCTTTGGTGTCTTGGGGATAGGGAAATTCTTTACACATTCTGTTTTCTTTGGGTTTGTTTTTATTCCGTTTTGAGTTACAATATGCCCTAAAAATTCCGTTTCTCTCTTGAGAAATTCGGACTTGTCTAATTGTACTTTTAAATTAGCTTCTTTTAGTTTGTTAAAAATTAGGTTAATTGAATTTAAATGTTCTTGCAGTGACGTAGAGAAAATGATGATGTCGTCTAAATAGACTAGACATATCTTGTTTATGTAATCGCTTAAGACTGTGTTCATTAGTCTTTGAAATGTCGCTGGGGCTGTCTTCAACCCAAACGGCATTCTTAGAAACTCATAGTGACCATTCTCTACACTGAAAGCGGTTTTATGAATATCCTCTTCCGCGATCTCTATTTGATGAAATCCCTTGGCTAAATCAAGGGTAGTGAAGTACTGGCATCTTCCCAGTTTGTCCAATACATCATCAATGTTTGGTATGGGGTACTTGTCATCTACCGTTACTTCATTTAATTTACGGTAGTCGATGACAAGTCTCCACTTGGTTTTGTTGCTAGCATCGGCCTTCTTAGGCACGATCCATATGGGTGCAGAGTAAGGTGAACTACTGTGTCTGATTATTTTATCTGCAAGCATTTGTTGGATTTGTTTCTTTACCTCATCCTTATGAATATAAGGATAGCGGTAAGATTTCGTGAATATCGGAATATTATTGACAGTGCGTATATTGTGTTTTATGGCAGAAGTGAAAGTCAGTTTTGTATTTTCCTGATAGAAAATATCTGAGTAGTTTTTTACCAATCTTAGAAGTCCACTTTTTTCCTCGTCATTGAGATGTTCTATTCGGACTTGATCTTTCAATGGTTTGAATTCTTTATTTTCGATTATGCTGAAATTTTCGTGATCTACCTTCTGCGTAGTCAAACGATTAGTTTCAGATAATAAATTTATCTCTACTTCTCCATTTTCCACATTCAAAATGCCTTCCCTCAAAATATTTCCGCTGTTTTCTTCCTTATAATATATTAAATCGGAGTTGTCTGGTGCTATTATCCTTTTTTCATTTTCGAAGTGCATTGGTAGTTTCCTGCTACCAATGGTTATTTCTTTTTTTTTATAGTCGATACAGGCATTTAGTGGTCTCAATATGTCGTTACCAGACCATCGTAAAAATTATGAAATTTTATTATATATTTGTTCTAATGTCGCTAAATTCTTCAAAAATAGGTACTATGGCTTTTTCATTAACGTAAATTTGATGTTGAAGAGTTTTAATTAAAAGTGGGTTTGTTGAATGAATTCTTTTTGGGTCACATATCCCCGGATTTAAAATTGAGTTTGTTGCGCCTGTGTCTATTATGAGTTTTATAAAACCTATCTTTGTTTTTATTTTTATAAATGGTAATTTATTTTTGAGGCTGATTCCTGAAAATTTTCAGCTACTTCTACTCTTCCTATGTCCATTGGTTCAGGTTGGTTTCTAAAATTTGGTCTATGAAATGGAGGAATTTGAGGATTGGGGTTTTGTGGGTTTGCTTGCTGATATGAGCGGGGTTGTTGGAATGGTTGTTGGTGGTCTCTTCCGTTATTCTGGAACATTGGTTGGAAGTTCCTTCTGTGGTTTTGGAATGGTTGTTGGAAGCCTCTTTCGTTATTTTGGAACATTGGTTGGGGATTCCTTCTGTAGTTTTGAGATTGTTGTTGGGGGTTCCTGTACTGTATGCTATTCCTATTTCGACTACTATCCTTTCTATTGTATTCTGTGTTACTTCCATATTGATTGCTATTCCCATTATTCGAATGGGTTTTAAATTCTGGGCCGTTTCTATTATTGTTCCCAGTATATGCGTATCCGGCTTGGAACAGTATGTCCATAGCATGTTCCAAGTCTTCTGGGTTCCTACAGAATAGGATGGATTTTATTGGTTCAGGGATCTTGTTTTTAAAGATGTTGAGGGCAGTGCGTTTGTTGTTTATCGCACTCTGTCTAGTTGCTTCGGTTTATCCTAAAATAACTACTAATTTATTATTTAGTCTGTGTAACCTGTCTTTCGTGTCGTTGTAGAAATCTAAGGTGTTTGTTCTAAAGGTCACGCTTCGTAATTCGTCAAAGAGTTCTTCGCAGGAACGTCTATCTCCAAAATTATTCTGTAGTATGGTTTTAATCTCTGTCCATGAGGTCGCGTGGCAGTTTATTTCTATACCCTGTCTTGCCTTTCCTTTAAGTTTTGATTTTATTACGTCTGAAAAAAGTAGTTGGGATAGTTCGTCATACGTTTGTAGGTGTGGATGTATTCGGTCAATAAGTGTGGTGAACGTCTGTAGGTCTCTTGAGTCGCCACAGAATTCAGGTAAGTTGTTTAGGTATTTCAAAGGGTCTATAGCTAATCTGTTCAATGGGTTTTCAACCTGTACTGCCATTTTTTTTTTGTTTTAATAGATTTGGGAAAGGAAGAAAGAAATTCTCTCTTATACACGAATGCGTTTTTCTCTTTTATTTTTATGTTTTAAATAATTCTTCTTTGCTTTGCTTTTTATCAAGGTTATTTTATGTAGCAATTCCTGTAACTTTTTAATTTCTTGTTCTCTAGACGTATACAGTAATTTTCTTTCAATTTCTGTCTCTATGCTTATCTTTTCAGTTACAAACATGTAATAATATTAATAAATTAAATTAAATTCTTACTTTGTGATACTGTTGTTTGCTGGTGTTGAAGATTATATTGTTGCCGTTGTCCGATGGATCGTTGTTGGATGTTGAAGATTCTCTTTATGTTGCTATGGGTCTTCCTTCTGGTGAATTTGCTGTTGTTGTCCGATGGATTTGATTGAAGATTTTCTTTATGTTGTTATGGGTCTTCCTTCTGGTGAATTTTCTGTTGTCCAATGGATTTGATTGAAGATTTTCTTTATGTTTCTCTCCTCAGGATTTAGTTACTTTAGCAGCTTTTTATTATTTCTGATTTGATTTTTATTGGAGTTCAAAAAAAATTTTTTATTTTTTTTTTTTTAAAACACGTACACAGTTTTAAATGTCTTTACGATTTTTCAAAAAATTTTCTTTTTCAGTTCTTATAGGTAGATATATCTTTGTATCTGCCCTTTTTGTGAGTTATGAGAATATATTCTTTATTTATTTTCACTAACTTGGGTTTATAAGGATATATCTTTATATCCTGGCTTTTGTGTGAATATATCTTTATATTCCTTTTCTACTTCTGTGTTTTTAGTGTTGATAAGGATAAATCTTTTTATCCTTTTTTTCACTTTTTTTTTCGTTGTGTTTTTTTCTTTAAGGATATATTTATCCTTTTTCCCGTCACTTGATATTGATATATCAGATATCCACTTTTTACTTTATTAAAAAAAACTTCACTAGGATACCCGAAAATAATCCTACCGACTGCGCCACTTTTAACTCTGATACGAAGAGCAACGAAAAAAAATAAAACAACTGGGTTGAAGTTCAGTACACAAAAAGCATTGTCTCTTTATTTTCTACTTTCTTAAATACTATTATTTTGTTTATTGCTGCATTTTTGTTATTGGAAATGCAGCTATAAACATAAAAATTAATTGATTAAAATAAACATAATAATTCTTAAGAAATTTGTTTGGTGCATTTTGTCAATTGTTGCATTTTGGTTAGCGGAAATGCACCTGAACAAATTGTAACAATTCTTTGGAAAAATACAAAATATATATATTAAAATTAAATTTCTTTGCAGCGAATAAAGTATTAAAAATAATTATTAAAATTCTTAAGAAGTTAAAACAACATATGTGTATGTGTATGATCAAAAATAATGTTAAGGGAATAGTGGGAGACACTATAACACCCCCACCGTTTGTTTGAGGCTCCGACGAAATTATATTATTTTTATTGGGTTATTTATAGTGGTTTCATTTTTTAATTGTAAGTTCGGAATATATGTTGTTTGTCTGTTCTTAAAGAAGTATATAAAAATAACTAAGATACATATTGATGTGATAATTGAGATATCTATGCTATAACTAATTATTTTTGAATTTTTATCTGTATGCAGTACTTGTTGCAGTGTTTTTTCGTACTCTATTTGTTTTAGATATAAAGATTCAATTTTTATGTCTACTAGTGTTGTATTAGTAGTGTCTTTAATTTTTGTTATAAAATTAGGTAGGACGATTTTATCGTACAACTTTATTTTAACATTGCTAAAAGTTTTATTCAGTATGTTTATTTCACAATTTTCAAATTTGATTAAACAATTTCCTGTAATTCTTAATTTAGATTTGTTGCAATTATGGGATATTGTACTGTTGAAGTGCTTAAGAACTAATATTCCAGGAATTATTTCGATTATTTCTTGTGTATTTAATGTTTGCATTTTGCAATTGGCTTCTTCAAAGTTCAGTATATTATTTAAACAATTATCATTAATTTTTATAAGATTTCTTTTTAGATTATCCTTAATATAGGTACTATAAATATTGTTTTCCAAATCTATGAGAACATCAGAATGGTTGAGCTTTATGGATTTATTATTTTTGTCAGGAATGGGTACGAATGTCACCATGGATAGTGAATCTTGCGAATATTGTGGTATAGAGAGAATTATTATAATGTTACCTTCGTGAAGTGCTATGGCTACTTTAATGTTGGTGTAACTGTCAAAGTCTGTGATTAGTTCAAGTTCGGTTTGGGTTAGAATGTCCGTGGGGATGATTCCCAGTTTGCCGGAGAAAATAATCTGTCCGATGTCGTCTATATGATGCCGTAAGAGTGAGATGTCGTTGTTAATCTGGTATATGTGTTCTATAAATGTTATCTCGTCTTCTATGGTTGAAATTTTATTTCCTATACTATTCTTGAATTTAGTTAAGTAATGCCCGATAGTGTTTTGCTGATAGTTTATATGATCAGTTATGTTCTGAATTTGGGAGTTCATGACATTGTTTATATAAGTTAGTTTGTTCATTTTGTTTGTTAAATTTTCATCGCTTGTATGTAGCAACTCAAGAGCTTTACTTATTTGTTCTTCATCGTCGCTGTCCATTGTACCTGCAATTGTTTTAAGGCCTTTACCTATAATGTTTAAGAGAGCCCGTTTCTTTCGCAAATGAGGGTTAAGATTTTCTATTTTTGCCCTTAGTAGTATAAAGTTCTTGTTTACTGTATTTATTAATTTTTTTGATTCGCTACTGGATGTCTTTAGGATGTCGATGTTAGTTTTGATTATTTCCATAGTTCGTTCGTATTCTGTGGTGTTTATTATGTGCAGTATAGCGTTCTATAACTTTGGTTTCCCCTGTTTTTATTGGTATGTATCCGTTACTGTTCGATAGGTCCTGTACGTCGATAGTTTGAGCCATGAATGTTGGAACAATTGTTACCATTATTACGATCCATTTAATCATCTAAAACAAATGTATATATTTATTTAGTTTTTACCCGGATTTTTGGATTATTTTTATCTTGGTATTTCTTTTGCGGTCTTATGTGTGTTTTGTAATATTTATGCCCTGTCTTTGTATTCTCTATATGATCCTCGTCAATTTTCCTGGATTCTATCTTTCTATACTTCCTATGATTTTTGCCCCCTCGAATTTCTTTTATGTAGTTAGTACCTTCATCTATCTCCATATCAGTCCTATTTTTGTTAAGCTTGTTTATACAACTCTGTTTTTTCTTTAATATTAAATCATGTATCTCCTCATATTTTCCTTCATTTACTTTGCCGTTGACGAAATCTATTGGTTTAATATGTGTAGTACTATGAATAGTGTTGTTGTAAAATCCTATGATACGAGATATTTTCTCCTCTGTCGTTTCGTTTTTCGACTGTTCGTCGTGACGTAGTAGTCTTAAGTGTTCATTTAGTGTATTATGGAGTCGTTCGATGTCCGCATTTGATGTATGATTACTACTTGAAGTGTAATGTATATTAATCCTCTCTTTCTTTAAATATTCCTGCATCGGAATGGCTTTAAATCCTAACTCATTGTCAACAACGATTCTTTCTATTTTCCCAAATGTGCTAGTATATTGAATCAATTTAGTTTTAAAATCTACCCACGATCTTCCATTAATTTTGTATGCTATTGCATGCTTTGTAAACTTGTCGATCATGGTTAGATATAACTGTTTCTCCAATGTATAGACGTATCCAAGTGTAATATTTCTCTGGGTCTTGTGGGTGTTTCCGTTAGTTTGTAAGGTAGTCTAGGTGGTCTTCTGTCGTATTTTTCTAGAGTACATACTTCACAGTTGTTAACAAATTGGGTTATTCTTATTTTAAGTTTGGGATTATAAATTTTTGTTTTTAGTTCTTCAAACACTGATTGAATACCTCTGTGGTTTTTGCTTAGATGTTCTTTTTCAATTATTTTTGTAAGTTCAAGTTCATCTTCTATGTCGTCTAGTTTTTTAAAACACCTAACTAATTTGAATCCGTTATTACTTGAGAAGAATTCTTTATAGGTATCCCTGAAAGTATTATAAAATTCGTTTTCTATTAAGACGGCATTTACTTGAGTTGGGTGACAGTGGTTTTTTAAGATCATAATCGCGTATTCTTTATCTAATCCTTTAATTGCTATTGTTTTCCTAATGTTTCTAAAAATCGATTCAGTTTTTATCCGCGCTGATCCGGAAGGGATTTTTTATGATGACTTGGTTTTTAAACAGATTTATAGGCGAAGTACTTTCTGTTAAATTTGGTTGGGTGACTTCCAGTGAGTTAATATTGGCAGATTCTTTTTCAATTCTGGATAATGCGTCCGCATTGCTGTTCTTCGTTCCCTTTTTGTATTTAATCTCGTAGTCAAATTCTGACAGTTTTAACCTCCATCTGACTAATTTCGAGTTTGGTTCCTTAATTGAGAAGAGCCAGGTTAATGGTTTATGGTCAGTTTCTATGATGAATTTGCGCCCAAAAATGTATGGTCTAAAATATTTGGTGGCCCATATAATAGCCAAAAGCTCCTTTTCAATTGTACTATAATTGCATTCGTGTTCGTTGAGTGTACGACTCGCAAAACAGATTGGGTGGTTATCTTGGGACAAAACAGCGCCTAAGGCGAAATTGCTTGCATCTGTAGTGACTGTGAACGTTTTTGAGAAATCGGGGTACGCAAGAATAGGTTCATTTATTAAAAGAGTTTTAAGGGTGTTAAAGCTTTCTTGATATTCGGGGTCGGACATTTTTATTTTAGCATCTTTCTTCAGATATTTAGTCATTGGTTTTGCAATCATAGAATAGTCTCTTATGAATTTCCTATAGTATCCAGTTAAACCTAGGAATTGTTTTATCTGCTTTGGTGTCTTGGGGATAGGGAAATTCTTTACACATTCTGTTTTCTTTGGGTTTGTTTTTATTCCGTTTTGAGTTACAATATGCCCTAAAAATTCCGTTTCTCTCTTGAGAAATTCGGACTTGTCTAATTGTACTTTTAAATTAGCTTCTTTTAGTTTGTTAAAAATTAGGTTAATTGAATTTAAATGTTCTTGCAGTGACGTAGAGAAAATGATGATGTCGTCTAAATAGACTAGACATATCTTGTTTATGTAATCGCTTAAGACTGTGTTCATTAGTCTTTGAAATGTCGCTGGGGCTGTCTTCAACCCAAACGGCATTCTTAGAAACTCATAGTGACCATTCTCTACACTGAAAGCGGTTTTATGAATATCCTCTTCCGCGATCTCTATTTGATGAAATCCCTTGGCTAAATCAAGGGTAGTGAAGTACTGGCATCTTCCCAGTTTGTCCAATACATCATCAATGTTTGGTATGGGGTACTTGTCATCTACCGTTACTTCATTTAATTTACGGTAGTCGATGACAAGTCTCCACTTGGTTTTGTTGCTAGCATCGGCCTTCTTAGGCACGATCCATATGGGTGCAGAGTAAGGTGAACTACTGTGTCTGATTATTTTATCTGCAAGCATTTGTTGGATTTGTTTCTTTACCTCATCCTTATGAATATAAGGATAGCGGTAAGATTTCGTGAATATCGGAATATTATTGACAGTGCGTATATTGTGTTTTATGGCAGAAGTGAAAGTCAGTTTTGTATTTTCCTGATAGAAAATATCTGAGTAGTTTTTTACCAATCTTAGAAGTCCACTTTTTTCCTCGTCATTGAGATGTTCTATTCGGACTTGATCTTTCAATGGTTTGAATTCTTTATTTTCGATTATGCTGAAATTTTCGTGATCTACCTTCTGCGTAGTCAAACGATTAGTTTCAGATAATAAATTTATCTCTACTTCTCCATTTTCCACATTCAAAATGCCTTCCCTCAAAATATTTCCGCTGTTTTCTTCCTTATAATATATTAAATCGGAGTTGTCTGGTGCTATTATCCTTTTTTCATTTTCGAAGTGCATTGGTAGTTTCCTGCTACCAATGGTTATTTCTTTTTTTTTATAGTCGATACAGGCATTTAGTGGTCTCAATATGTCGTTACCAGACCATCGTAAAAATTATGAAATTTTATTATATATTTGTTCTAATGTCGCTAAATTCTTCAAAAATAGGTACTATGGCTTTTTCATTAACGTAAATTTGATGTTGAAGAGTTTTAATTAAAAGTGGGTTTGTTGAATGAATTCTTTTTGGGTCACATATCCCCGGATTTAAAATTGAGTTTGTTGCGCCTGTGTCTATTATGAGTTTTATAAAACCTATCTTTGTTTTTATTTTTATAAATGGTAATTTATTTTTGAGGCTGATTCCTGAAAATTTTCAGCTACTTCTACTCTTCCTATGTCCATTGGTTCAGGTTGGTTTCTAAAATTTGGTCTATGAAATGGAGGAATTTGAGGATTGGGGTTTTGTGGGTTTGCTTGCTGATATGAGCGGGGTTGTTGGAATGGTTGTTGGTGGTCTCTTCCGTTATTCTGGAACATTGGTTGGAAGTTCCTTCTGTGGTTTTGGAATGGTTGTTGGAAGCCTCTTTCGTTATTTTGGAACATTGGTTGGGGATTCCTTCTGTAGTTTTGAGATTGTTGTTGGGGGTTCCTGTACTGTATGCTATTCCTATTTCGACTACTATCCTTTCTATTGTATTCTGTGTTACTTCCATATTGATTGCTATTCCCATTATTCGAATGGGTTTTAAATTCTGGGCCGTTTCTATTATTGTTCCCAGTATATGCGTATCCGGCTTGGAACAGTATGTCCATAGCATGTTCCAAGTCTTCTGGTTCTGGTTTGTTGTTTATCGCACTCTGTCTAGTTGCTTCGGTTTCTCCTAAAATAACTACTAATTTATTATTTAGTCTGTGTAACCTGTCTTTCGTGTCGTTGTAGAAATCTAAGGTGTTTGTTCTAAAGGTCACGCTTCGTAATTCGTCAAAGAGTTCTTCGCAGGAACGTCTATCTCCAAAATTATTCTGTAGTATGGTTTTAATCTCTGTCCATGAGGTCGCGTGGCAGTTTATTTCTATACCCTGTCTTGCCTTTCCTTTAAGTTTTGATTTTATTACGTCTGAAAAAAGTAGTTGGGATAGTTCGTCATACGTTTGTAGGTGTGGATGTATTCGGTCAATAAGTGTGGTGAACGTCTGTAGGTCTCTTGAGTCGCCACAGAATTCAGGTAAGTTGTTTAGGTATTTCAAAGGGTCTATAGCTAATCTGTTCAATGGGTTTTCAACCTGTACTGCCATTTTTTTTTTGTTTTAATAGATTTGGGAAAGGAAGAAAGAAATTCTCTCTTATACACGAATGCGTTTTTCTCTTTTATTTTTATGTTTTAAATAATTCTTCTTTGCTTTGCTTTTTATCAAGGTTATTTTATGTAGCAATTCCTGTAACTTTTTAATTTCTTGTTCTCTAGACGTATACAGTAATTTTCTTTCAATTTCTGTCTCTATGCTTATCTTTTCAGTTACAAACATGTAATAATATTAATAAATTAAATTAAATTCTTACTTTGTGATACTGTTGTTTGCTGGTGTTGAAGATTATATTGTTGCCGTTGTCCGATGGATCGTTGTTGGATGTTGAAGATTCTCTTTATGTTGCTATGGGTCTTCCTTCTGGTGAATTTGCTGTTGTTGTCCGATGGATTTGATTGAAGATTTTCTTTATGTTGTTATGGGTCTTCCTTCTGGTGAATTTTCTGTTGTCCAATGGATTTGATTGAAGATTTTCTTTATGTTTCTCTCCTCAGGATTTAGTTACAGCAGCTTTTTATTATTTCTGATTTGATTTTTATTGGAGTTCAAAAAAAATTTTTTATTTTTTTTTTTTAAAACACGTACACAGTTTTAAATGTCTATACGATTTTTCAAAAAATTTTCTTTTCCAGTTCTTATAGGTAGATATATCTTTGTATCTGCCCTTTTTGTGAGTTATGAGAATATATTCTTTATTTATTTTCACTAACTTGGGTTTATAAGGATATATCTTTATATCCTGGCTTTTGTGTGAATATATCTTTATATTCCTTTTCTACTTCTGTGTTTTTAATGTTGATAAGGATAAATCTTTTTATCCTTTTTTTCACTTTTTTTTTTCGTTGTGTTTTTTTCTTTAAGGATATATTTATCCTTTTTCCCGTCACTTGATATTGATATATCAGATATCCACTTTTTACTTTATTAAAAAAAACTTCACTAGGATACCCGAAAATAATCCTACCGACTGCGCCACTTTTAACTCTGATACGAAGAGCAACGAAAAAAAATAAAACAACTGTGTTGAAGTTCAGTACACAAAAAGCATTGTCTCTTTATTTTCTACTTTCTTAAATACTATTATTTTGTTTATTGCTGCATTTTTGTTATTGGAAATGCAGCTATAAACATAAAAATTAATTGATTAAAATAAACATAATAATTCTTAAGAAATTTGTTTGGTGCATTTTGTCAATTGTTGCATTTTGGTTAGCGGAAATGCACCTGAACAAATTGTAACAATTCTTTGGAAAAATACAAAATATATATATTAAAATTAAATTTCTTTGCAGCGAATAAAGTATTAAAAATAATTATTAAAATTCTTAAGAAGTTAAAACAACATATGTGTATGTGTATGATCAAAAATAATGTTAAGGGAATAGTGGGAGACACTATAACAGTTAATCAGCTTAGCAATAAGACTTGCATAATGTAAACTAGGACTTAAGGTCCAGTTACACTTACCAAATATTTGCCCAAAAAAAGGTAACCAATACTTTTGCCCTGGATTAGTGTGATTTAACTTGGTTTTTATATCACAAAATAAAATCAATTATGCTGAAAAATTCTATTTTTATATTATTTTTAATAAATGCAAACAATATTTAAAAAAATATTGGAATAAAAAAATTCAATTTTAGCTTGTGTGTTGGGCACGATTTTTTTCGGCAAATATTTGCTAAGTGTGGACGGACCTTCATTACAGCTTAAAAAATTACCTGCTTATTAACAAAAATAAAAATTACAGTACTTTTTTCTCTTGTGTATGTTATTTACTCTTTACAGAAAGGCATAAGTTACATTTTTCTGTTAGGACTTTTTGCACTTGTACTTAGGGCTTTTAGAAGTTTGTGGATAACAATGCTATTTTTAATTGTAGGAGTGCAAAATTTTGCAGGAACATGTGTTTTGATACGGCGCATTATAATCAAGCAAAAAATCGAACTTGAATTTTTTGTAACTTAGAGCTTTGAAATCATACGACAATATACATATATATGTAGATTAGAGTGGCCGTTATTATTTTTTTTATTTCTTATATTCTCTGCCCCAAATCAGCTCAGTTTTATATAAAAACAATACAAACAAATTTCATGGCGATTGGTTATGTTTTAGGGGGTGCGTCCGCCCCTCAAAGTTGCCTTCAAGCCTATCTTTAAAAAAAAAAACATTTTACAAGAATATGATAACATTTTAGCTCTTCTAGTCAACAACATTAGTCTCAAAGAAAGTTTTTTGCTAAAATTAATATATTAGAAAATAATGATAATAATAGGTTATTTTCAACCAACAAAATACGAAAAATTATATTTATATGGAAATTATTTATATTAAGCATGTACAATAAGAGCTTATATCTATTAAATTATTTCATACATATGCATATAGTCTAAGGAAAACTAAACAAAAAAATTACATTGGATAAATTTATTCATACACCCAAAAAAGAAAGTTTTAAAATCAAGAAGAAACATTTTGATTTTAAAAACGAAACCTTTCTGAAATAGAACTAAGTTTGTTTTGTGTTATTTTAAAAATTTTCATTCTTAGCTTAAAAATTAAAACTATTTGGAATGAAAAATTACTATTTTTGTTTTAAGAAACAACAACCTTGATTTAAAGTTGAACATACTCAAATTAAGAAATTATGTTTTTGAGTTAAGAATAAAATATTATTGAAGTAATAATGAAGCATTTTTATTTTAAAACTTATTATTTTTATATAAAAAATTAAATGTTTTGAATTAATAATGGAGAGTTCTTAAATTAAGAATGAAACGTTTTAAATTAATAAAAAAGAATTTTCAAATTACCGATGGTTCGTATTAAAATTAAAAATGTTAATTTTTTTGGAATCAAAATGCCCTTATTATGAACAATTTTCTCTTTTCGACTATAGTCCAAAGCGTTAATCGAACGAATTTTCATTTGGGTCATGACGAGCATTCTATAAAAATTGTCGCTATTATGAACACCGTGTTTTTTGAAATTTCGCAATAATTTTAAGATATTGTGCTCAAGGATCAAACCGGATAATGAACATTAATATACACTTGGTCATAATAAAAAATTAATTCTCTTTTTTTTTAACACGACACAAATATAAAATGTTACTCGGGGAAAAATATATTTTTTTTATTTAAAAAAAATTAAAATTCTTGATATAATAATAAAATATTTTTGTTTTTAGAATTTTTAAAATACATTTTCTTTTTTGTTATGATTTCAAAAATTATAATTTTTATTTTAATAAGAAAACATTATAGTTTTTGAAATTTTTAAAATGAAATCGCACATTTTTGTTTTAGAACTGCTTCGTTATAAAAATAACAATGTTGTGTATTAATATTATAAAAAACATTCTTATTTTGAAAATTATTTTTAAAAATGCAGCATTTTTAAAGCAAAAACGCAAAATTCTTGTTTTAAGAATGCATTTTTTATTCAGTGTATGAGTTTTGAGATGTTAAGGCTCAGTTAGCCGACTGTAATGTCATGTAACTCTAATGTAGGAAACAGCTGATCGATATTTTTATATGAAAAATATGTTACGTTACATTACATCTCTATAACCACTTCCATTACTTTTCACATAACAATATCGATCAGCTGTTTTCTACTGTTGCAGTTATATTACATTACAATCGGCTAACTGAGCCTTTATTTTTGTTAAATACTAACCAAAAATTTCAGATATCATTCATTTCAAGTTTTGTATGTACGATTAAGTTCGTTTTTGCACGATAGATACGATCCTAAATAAACCGTGCAAAAATATATATATTTTTGCGATATGGAAAATTTAGTGATACGTTCCATATTTGGAAAAAATCGTGTAAGTCGAAAAATCCAAGTATTTATTAAGAAAAACGTGCAAAAAACGTGAACATCCAACAGTTTTATATTTTATGATTTTATCAGGCTAAACTTCGTATCGTTTTTTAAGCCAAATTAATGATTAAACAGAATACCGGCATAAACAGATTTTCCATACAAATTGGCACAAAAAGGCAGCCGCAGAAAGCAGTCGTGAGATAGAATTTATTTTATTTTGAGAGCGTTTTTTCTTATGTTCTGACATATTAATAAATATTCTCTCAAAAATGCTACCATACTTTCAATAAATTTCATACATTTTATAAACAAAACTACAAAGAAAAATAAGCTAAAAAAAAACTAAAGAACATTTGAAGTTACTGCCGACGATGTTATTATGGGCTTTATTAATTTGGGAGCGATTTTCCTGAATTTGCAGACTTGCAGACTGTTTCATCATTTACATGTGATAATTATTAATGAACAAATAACACAAAAGTTAGTTGTAAATATTCTGACAAACACGTAGTTGAACATGTGGACAATGGCAAGACTGTTGTAAATTTAGAGATGGTAAATATGAGCTTTCATTACAAAAAAGCTTTCAGTAAATTGTAATACGATGAAGCAAAACAATTCACATATTCCATTTGCAATAAAAGTTGCGTATATAAAGCAGAAATCTACATCAACTGACACCACACACAGTGCACCAAATACAAAAGAACGCTGCACAGTGGGAGATTTGAAAAAAAAAAATTTGAAATAAATCTGCTATTTCCAAACGGGTGGTCCGATTACCATGAAATTTGGCCCAGCTATAGCAGAGGTGTATTCAAATTTTCAAATTGGGTTCGGACAATGTAGTGTGAAGGGGGGCTGGTCCACGTGCCCTAAAAATGGTTCAACTCGGGTATGTGGAAATCTTAAAACGATACAACTTTCTTTGTTTTCATTTGTTTTCAAAAAACTTTATATTTTTAGTTATCTCTTATAGTTTAGAAGATATTCCGGTTGTAAAACTAAAATTTTTCAGTTTTTACCGATCTTATTCCATTATTTTCCCAATTGTGACTTCAAAATATTTAAAATTTTTCTCACATAAATTTTTTTTATTACCCTACCGTTATCTTAAAGTACCACAGGAAGTTTGACAAAAAAATCTTTTTTGGGTGATGCAAAACAAAATGAAAATTTCAAAAATAGCTATTTTTAGCATATTTTTGGGGGAAAAAGTATGCTTATTCTTTTTAAGTTATTGAAAAACTCTGCATTATGAGCTATGGGGTTTTTATACTTTTTTGAAAGATCTTTTAACATAAAATACTATTTAGAAAAAAAATTTCCCAATTTTAATTCCCTCTTAGTACCATAGGCTTCCGAAGTAGCTCAATTTTTTAGGACAAAATCATGTTTACCCTAAAATTTCTCTAATCGCAAAGCTAGGAGCTAAAATTTTTTACCAATTTAATATATTTTTAAGTGTTGTGAATTGTTATGCAAATGGAATTTGTCGCGCCAGCTTGTATGTGGGCTCTACACCAAAAATAGTAAAAAATCCCATTTTTGGGGATTGCTGGACTTGTATTATCTCTTCTCACTATTTATTTTAATGTATGTATTAACAATCTAAATTAACGTATATCTGCAAAATTTTATGCAAAAATATTCATAAACATTTTTTTATAGCTTTCTTAATTTCTGAGTTCCGCAAAGATTCATAACGTAAACCCTTTTTTTTCTTCTCTTACAAAAAGTCCTCCACAAAGTCTTATCTTCAAAAAATCTAGCTACATATCTATAAACTAAGCGTAATATCCTAGACAATAATGTATCATATGTCAACATTATCATTTTTAATGCATTAAATTAATTGACTGAAACTAATCTATTCACAGCGAAAATTTAAAAAGATTATTATATTTTGGTAGAAAATTTGCCAATATAAAGTACACTTGTTTCATCACTTTCAAAACCAAGTTCTCAATATTAGTGCAGGTAGAAGTTGCAATTACTATCTAGAACGGTGTTTGTTATCAAAGATAAATAGAAACATAATGTATACATATCTGTACATTAATAGGCAAACACGTTTTTCAACCCGTTTTACGAACCTATTACTGAACTGTATGTATACATACAAATTTATATATATATAGTATAAAAAAGGTACATATGTATGTATTTTTTGTTATCTTTTACATGAATGTGATTGAAGTTTGAATACGAAGTGGACCCTATTATATCCCTTATGTGCGCACCTAGGTACCCGGGTACCTTTGGTGTTTTCAACCAAAATTTTATCATTGAAATTGGTAACATGCATATCTGAAACTTCTTGAGAACTAACAACTTTCAAAAAATTTTGGTTTTTTGCAGCCGTACAGATAATTATTTTTTTTTTAATTTGCGTGAGAGACCAATTTACTCTTAACACCCTTAACTGCGCACCAAAGTACCGGGGTACCTGTACGTATTTTATATGGGAATGCTGGCATTGCAATTATCTTTTTCGATGTTGTTAATAGCTCTGCATAAATAAATAAAAGTCTGTATAAAATATAAACGTAAACAATTTATTTCGTGAAATAAGAAAACAGAAACATAAAAAGAAACAAAAATTCAATAAATAATAAAAACAAACGATATAAAATTCTAGTGCAGATCTTTCGAGCAGTTTGTGCACATTGGTCGACTGATCGAATGTTCATTGCAAATTGGCTTTGAACAGCCGATACAAGCCTTACGAGTTTTTCTCTGCTTCATACGTAGCTGCGAGCACACGTGACAACTTCCTACTACAGGAATACGACCGCTTTTGTCCTTTGTTTGTAAACTGGACATGGGCGAAGTTAGAGGTTCAACGTCTCGTGTATAAAAAATTTGTATTGCGGATGCCGTCGATGGCTGTGAACTTATTTTTGTATCTTTAGAACGTTGTTTTATATTATCCTGACAAAGATCAACGCTTAAATCTTTTAAAAATTTTCTACGACGATCAGTAGATTTATGTTGGGTATTAAATTCCATATATATAATATATGATGCTAAAGCTGCTATATCAATAGCATTAAAAAATATTGCCAACGCCCATCGACTTGTTCCGCGTTTGCACGTATATTCACCCAATAATTTATCCATATTATCAACCCCTCCTTTAGTTTTGTTGTAATATGTTATAATATCCGGTTTTGCAAACGTATTCGATTCCAAGTTAGAATCAGCATGCATGGTTGATAGCATAACTACTGCCTTCTTCTTTTTTGGCACATATGAACATAAAGTTGCAGAGTATAATGAAATTTGTAGAGTATAATGATCTGAAATATATTTCAAACGATGTACCAAAAATTTATAATTAGATAAAGTTTATCTTGGACCATATAACCCAATCAATAATATATGTAAGTATGTTGTGTTCAAATATGTGGAAAATAATACTAACCTTTCCTTACTTGCTTGCATATTAGATGGCAAAAACCTTTTGTTTTTTCGTACCGTGCCGACAAGAGTCAGGTTCCATGAGCTCAAAGCTCTTGCTAGGTCCAAAGACGTAAACAAATTGTCTGTAGTAACGTTTCTTCCAGAGTTTTTATAGGGAAAAACCTGAACTAAAACAGTTTTTTCACCTATTTTAGTTTGACGCTCACCTTCTAGTGGTTTGCCGGTATACAATTGGCCATGCAAAGGGTAAGAGTTAAGTGCATCGCAATTTTCAATGAAATGTGTTGCACACCTTAAGGAGTTAAGAAAAATATGTAATATATTTATTGTCAACGATGACAACGTTTTGACTAGATATTTAGTGCTAAAATGCTTGTTTTCTACGTAACTTCCCTATAGGTACCCAGGTACCTTGCAGTGCATTATAAGGTGTTTTTTTTGACGCACACATAAGGGATATTATTGTTTTACCTGTTTTTCCGTAGTACGTAATAACAGCTACGTTTATCCATATGCATGTTTCGAATGAATTTTTGCATACCTAAATGCTATGTGGTATAAAATGTTTACAGTAAACAGAGTTTCTAGCTGTAATTCTTTCTGGAAATCCTCTACGTGAGCTTCTGCACTAATGAATTTAGTTAAACTTCTTCACATATTTCTTGACGGCAATTATAATATAAAGACTTAAGGTACGGTCACATTGGGAAAACACATTTGCATGAAATCTGCTTTCCCACATTTCCATAAAAATATTTCAAAACTAAGGAGACTTTGTTTTGGTGGTCACACTAATCAAATTTTTTTTACCATTTTTGTTTGTTCAATAACCCATCAAATAGTGTTATGTGCAAACATGGGAAAAAATATTTTCTGTGCGGTCACACTTATGTCAAACAATATATTTAATCAAAATGTTTAATCCAAGTGTCAAAATTTAAAAACTTGATTTCCCAGAAATTTTTGTATAAATTTCTCACAGAAAATTTAAAAGATTTCGTTGCGTTATATTGTGCTCGGTCATAATAATGGAAGATTTTGATATATGTGAAATATTAGTGTTAAGCTGTGGAGCAGCATCATTATTAATATTGGAGGAGGAAGAAAATGAAAAGCAAAAATGCAATGGTAAGTAAATGGGTGCAACGACGCAAAGAAGGATGCTGTACCATAACATAATAATAAATTTGTTTGCCTACCTGTGTATTTTGATTCATTGTGTAATCCTTAAATGTAATTTATCAATTCCACTTTTAATAATTAAATTTTTGGAGCAACAAATGGTTTTAACGCACAGCTGTTTGTTTATTTTTATTTTATGACAGTGTCGTCAGTTATAGCGCTTTTGAACAAGTAATTAAACAAAACTTTTAGCGCTTTTTTAATTTCAGTTAGTCCCCTTTTACAATTGGGAAATTGAAATGCAGACATTTTTCTCATTCTCGTTTGAACTTAACTAAACCTTTTACAATTGGAAAATTAACAGACACACAAAAAATGTATAGTTTATTTACTGTTTGTTTGTTTTATGCCTTGATACTCATCAAGTATGCATACAGCCTCTGAAAGGAGAGAAAGCATGTGAAGCTATGGAATTTTTGTATATTTTTCATACCTATCAGGCATGTTCTGCAAATCACATTTTTCAAATCACATGTGATTTTGAAAGTAATTTTGGTCTTGCAGATATTTTTTTTTTGCTCTTTTTAATAATTTTTCTATTGTATATCATTTCTGCAAGACATTTATCCAATATGATTTTACAAAAGGTCTGCAAGACCAATATTACTTTTAAAATCACATGTGATTTGAAAAATGTTATGTGGCTATGACGTTTTTCGATAAAAAACATCTCTCTGAATGAAATTAAGTTCTGTGTAAATGGTTGTTTAAGCAAGCATAATTTTTGCGATTTTTTATTATACTTTTACATTAGAAGATACATTACTTGGAAACAGCTGTCATTTGCCACTGTTTGTTCATACAAAAACTTTGTAAGAACAAATAATTTTTTGACCGAACTGACGAAAAATATTTGACAGAGGGTAGTCACACTATGTTCACATTAGAGAAACTTTTATTTGCTAACAAACAAATTTATTTTCTCTAAATGTTGTTTGCCCTCAAAAATATTTTGTGGTCAGATCTATGGCAATCAAAAATTTCATGATTTTGGTCAAATGTTTTACAAGTCTGACGGTAGCTTTACGATTGATGATTGGCATCATTAAAAAAAACCACCATGGCCATCGCACTAAAACATATTCATCTATATACAGTTTTACATAAAAATACAAGTTTGAAATTTCAGGAAAAAATCAACCTTATACTGAATTATGTTGAAGACACGTATAAAAGTAATATAGAAAAAAAAAGAAATTTACAAAATTGAGAATTTTGTTAAAGCTTTCGATTTGAAGTGGAAAGTCGTCCACAGCTCCAGCGTTGGACACGTTTAAAGCTATGTTGAAAAAGAAAGATCAACCTAAAAGGCTTAAACGCATTGTTAAGAGCATCCCAACACCAACATCCGATTCTGTTTTCACAGAGGAAGAGGCTCTTGCTCTTATGTTGCAGCTTGAATTGAGTCGTGGTAAATATATAATATTAAGAAAGGCTTTAAAAGATAAAGGAATTAAGGTTTTACCATCGTATGACGCACTAAAGGAAAGCAAGAAAAGTAATATGCCACCTGATATGCAAATTTCTGACCCAAAAGCTACTGTTAGAATCTTCACTCTCCTTGAAAACACACTATCGAGGATAGTTTCGACCTTAACTGCGGAGCAACTGGGAAAAATAAATAACAGCGAACTTCAACTATTATGCAAATGGGGTTGTGATGGCTTATCATTACTATCAGAATACAAGCAGTGTAATGAAAGTCAAATATCTGACTACAAAAGCTTGTTAATGGCATCAATGGTTCCCTTAAGGCTCCGAAATTATGCTGGCAAGGACCCTGCGTCAACCAGTTTTCAGGATATTTGGATAAATTCAAGTCCTGGGTCCAAATCACTCTGTAGACCAATTAGTTTTGAGTATAGAAAAGAGACAAAGATTGCAACACAAGAATTGGTACATGTTGTTGAATCAGAAATTAAATGTTTGCAGCCAATTTCAATTGAAAAAGAGAACTATTCCTTTAAGGTGTCTTTCGATATGAAATTGACGATGATTGACGGAAAAGTGTGTAACGCTATAACAGAAACATCTTCAAATTGGAACTGCTTTATATGTGGAGAGAAACGAAATAATTTTTCAAATATATCTGCAATAACACAAATTAATGGAAACGCTCTACAATTTGGAATATCTCCTCTTCACACCCGCATACGTTTTCTGGAATATTTTCTACATATAGCTTATAATTTGAAGTACAGAAACACTTCGGACAATTTATATAAATCAGTCAGTAAATATGAGGAACTAAAGACAATGAGAACTAGGGAAAAGCAGAGAATACAGGAAGAATTTAAGCACCAGACTGGATTAAATATTGATAGGCCGCTTGTGGGATCCGGGAATACAAATGATGGGAACACTGCCAGGCGATTTTTTAACAATTATGAAATAACCTCAAAAATTACGGGACTTAATATGGAATTATTGCAAAAAATCAATATAATTTTAATCGCAATAAACAGCAAGCACAAAATAAATACAGAGAAGTTTGGTAAATACTGCACAGAGGTTTCGAGACAGCTTGTTACTTTATATCCGTGGAAACATATGACACCAACTGTACATAAAGTGCTATGCCATGGAGAGCTCACAGAAGAAGCTCAAGAATGTAGAAATCGTGACTTTAAACATATTTATCAATTTGGTTCAAGAAATTGTTCCAGGCAATCTCAAAATGAGGATATTTTCCAAACCCTTATCCTATCCTCCGATCCTGTCTTATCACATATGCGAAAACCATGGATTTGCTATAGAAATTTAACATTTGACTGCAATCCAGAATTTAAAGATTTGATGTATTTATTAAATTTAGAAGAACGTGATATGGACTATTTCACAAAGTTAACATGAAACAAAAAAAATATTTTTCGCAATAAACATATCTACTCATAATTATACCAGTAAATTAGTTTTATTTGTTTATGATAAAATAGCATACAGTTAGTTTAAAAAATATAACTTCTACCTGCACTAATATTGTGAACTTGGTTTTGAAAGTGATGAAACAAGTGTACTTTATATTGGCAAATTTTCTACCAAAATATAATAATCTTTTTAAATTTTCGCTGTGAATAGATTAATTTCAGTCAATTAATTTAATGCATTAAAAATGATAATGTTGACATATGATACATTATTGTCTAGGATATTACGCTTAGTTTATAGATATGTAGCTAGATTTTTTGAAGATAAGACTTTGTGGAGGACTTTTTGTAAGAGAAGAAAAAAAAGGGTTTACGTTAGGAATCTTTGCGGAACTCAGAAATTAAGAAAGCTATAAAAAAATGTTTATGAATATTTTTGCATGAAATTTTGCAGATATACGTTAATTTAGATTGTTAATACATACATTAAAATAAATAGTGAGAAGAGATAATACAAGTCCAGCAATCCCCAAAATTTCCAAAAATGGGATTTTTTACTATTTTTGGTGTAGAGCCCACATACAAGCTGGCGCGACAAATTCCATTTGCATAACAATTCACAACACTTAAAAATATATTTAATTGGTAAAAAATTTTAGCTCCTAGTTTTGAGATTAGAGAAATTTTAGGGTAAACATGATTTTGTCCTAAAAAATTGAGCTACTTCGGAAGCCTATGGTACCAAGAGGGAATTAAAATTGGGAAAATTGTTTTCTAAATAGTATTTTATGTTAAAAGATCTTTCAAAAAAGTATAAAAACCCCATAGCTCATAATGCAGAGTTTTTCAATAACTTAAAAAGAATAAGCATACTTTTTCCCCAAAAATATGCTAAAAATAGCTATTTTTGAAATTTTCATTTTGTTTTGCATCACCCAAAAAAGATTTTTTTGTCAAACTTCCTGTGGTATTTTAAGATAACGGTAGGGTAATAAAAAAATTTATCTGAGAAAAATTTTAAATATTTTGAAGCCACAATTGGGAAAATAATGGAATAAGATCGGTAAAAATTGAAAAATTTTAGTTTTACAACCGGAATATCTTCTAAACTATAAGAGATAACTAAAAATATAAAGATTTTTGAAAACAAATGAAAACAATGAAAGTTGTATCGTTTTAAGATTTCCACATACCCGAGGTGACCCAATTTGAGGGCACGTGGACCAGCCCCCTTTCACACTACATTGTCCGAAGCCAATTTGAAAATTTGAATACACCTCTGCTATAGCTGGGCCAAATTTCATGATAATCGGACCACCCGTTTGGAAATAGAAGATTTATTTCCAATTTTTTTTCAAATCTCCCACTGTGCGCTGATGATGAAGGTTTCGTGGCCTTCGAAAACAGCCGGTTGTTCCGTTCAACTACGTGTTTGTCAAACTATTTACTACTAACTTTGGTATTATTTGTTCACTAATAATTATCACATGTAATTTGGCTTAAAAAGCGATAAATCCAATAGTTTTATTTAAATAAAAAACCTTATCGTGCACCTTTACGCGAAATACTGAACAACGAACGTGTTCTGTTCAAGTCAGAGTTACCATATTTACAAATTTATCTTAGTTTTGAAATGTTTCCAGGTGTTGAAAAGACTAAAAGATTTCTTATCCGAAAATAAAATTTTTTTAAATATATTTTGTACTTTTACTATACTAGTTGAGGTTCCTTTTGATTCAAATGCTTACATATCTGACCCTTTTACGAAGGTACTACGGAAAAAATTATATATATATATGCATATAGTTCTAAAGTTCTTTCTACATCGGTGTGCGCAATCTACTGTAGTATAAAGGTAATGTCTCTACATTACCTTACCTTCTTACGTTAATGGTAGGACCGCCACGTAGTATAAATGTTGTTTTAAATTGATGTTCGTGGTAGGATTATGGCTTGGTGATGAGGAAGTTGAAAAATATCCTACCTACCCAGTTGTAGCCGGCGCTCATTAACGTCACCGGCTCTAAATTGTATTGAGGGAACGGAATGCATAAAAAAGCAGATTAATGCTTTCATAGAATCAATAGGAATTGTGCTATGGTTTAGAGCTCAAAGGAGAGCTCTTTTGACAGCAGTTTATTGATTAAATTTAAGTATAAATAATTTGGGATTATATATTCATTATATGAAGATTCTAGATTGTATAACTGAGTGATTTCGTAAAATGCACTCAATATCTTATTTCTATTCTTATGTCCAGTTAATATACATTTTACCAGTCTATCGTAAATTTTAGGCGCTAGCCAAAATTTATTTATTTATTGTATCTTCAAAAAAAAAATTAACTAACAATAAGTATTCAAATCTTAAATCTAGATATAATAAATAGGCCCAACCAGTGTCAGGCATAAACTTAGTGATATTCATCAATCATATATAAATGTCGTATTAAGCACAAAACTATTTTCAAGCAGTTTCATCTGGAGTGTCGAGTATTAGAGCCCTTGTGTCCCTCTTTTTTAAGCGGATGTGTCCAGTGAAGTTCAAGATATTACGAGCAAGTGGATTAGGGTGTGACTCGAGTTTTGTTAAATATTTGCCTGCATATTTAAATCACGATGTAAATTTGAATTTTAAATGTATCATGAACCCGACGTTATTTATCTTAAAATTTTGTTTTGCCTTCGATGGATTCTCTCTACACTGGAAACTGAAGCAGTGATTCATAGCTGAATTCCGTAGCACTATATAGGTTTTAAAAGCGACTTTTATATCAAAATTTACAATCTAGACTCAGGGTGGAATTTCTACCAATCAGCCAATGTAACTGAGTTAATTTTAGTTTCATTTGCGTTAGCTTAGATTCAATGTGTTGTTTCCATGTAAGCCGTCAGTCAAGGTGTATACCAAGGTATTTCACATGTGAGTGTTGAGGAACAATTTTATTATTGATTCTAATGGGGGAACACGTATCTTTTCGTAGGGTAAATGTTATCTGAGTACACTTCTGTTCGTTTACTTTTATTCTCCATAAGTTTAGCCATAGTTCCAGCTGGGTAATATGTTCCTGAAGATATCGGGATACCTCGTGCATACTAAGGCAAGCTGTATCATCGGCAGATGTAGATGTGTGGATGTTACTGCTCACAGACATATCACATACTCCCCTCTGACACACCGGATGAGATTGAGTCGGGCACATTCATAAAGCCCTATTCCTCAACAGTGAACTTCTGGGCAAGAATATAACTTTGCAAAAGATAAAGAATGTTTATTGGTAGATATGTCTTCAATTTTAAAATTAGACCTTCATACCACACTTTACCAAGTGCCTGAGAATCGTCAATAAAGAGGGTAGAACAATATTTCTTTTCTTCGAATGTTCTTTTTATAAATTAAACTAATCTATGCGTTTGTTCAATAGTGCAATCAGAGTTGGGCAAAAAACATGGTTTGCGGTATTTAAAATACAAAATACTTGCTGGTCATGTATTTAATATACAAAATACTTCCACATTATGTATATATGTATTTAATAGGGTATTAAATTAATCTGGTTTTTGTTTTAATCGGTTATTCACTCGATTAATTAATCGAGGTTTTATTAATTATTAATTTATTAATTCCAATAAATAAAAATACATAAATTATTCATTATTTTGAGATTTTATTAATGAAAAAAGGATAACATAACAAAAATAAAAATTTTTGAACTAAATCAGACGAAGAAAAATTTATATACATATGTATATGTATTAATGAAAAACCAAGTACATAAGTGAGTTTTTTAAATTGTTTAATAGATTAAAGAGACCTTCTATAATAATCTTTTAGAAATAGTATTTAGTTTAAATGTTTAGGTTTTAAAAGATATTTTCTTTCGTTTTAATAAAACTTGACTTAGAAAAAATCCTTTCACTAATTATTATCGTATAAAACAAAATATTTTTCGGTTATTTTTTTAACTTTATTATAAAATTAAGTGGAAGAAAAAACTGTTGACTTGTTAAATAAAATGAAGCTCACTGAAAATACTTCTTTGTTTTGCATGAACATCAATTTCACAACATATGCCTTTTGTTTATGAGCAGAACAAATTATTTGCTTAATAAAAAATATATCGCTGGTTTATTTTGCTTATGTTGACAACACAATTTCCCAAAGCAAAAGCAACCATGTTGTTTTTGTATTGTTGCAATTGTTGTGTTGTAATAGTACCACCTGCAAATAAAACCTTGTGACATGATGCTTCAGAATTGACAACTGAATTGTGGTCATTCCAACTCTAACAGTTGGTATAGTTACGTTTTCTAGGGCGACTTTTTGAGTTCAAGATTAAAGATTAAATTAACCTTAATTCTCATTTGAGATTTTTGGGTAGTCGATTATATGGTTTTACTTGCTAGTTTAAGCGGTCAATCGTGGTGGTTTAATCTTAAGGTGCGTTTAGACTATGCTAATATTTGTCCAAACACAACAAATAATTGTTTGGGCTAATAGTGTGGTTTGTGACAAATGTTTGGGTATGGGTTTAGATTGCACTAATATCTGTTTGAATTTTATTTGCGCAAATAACAGAAAATTTTGTGTCAGCCATGTTTGGTACAAATATTTGTGTACCCCTTTACACTATACTAATAATTTTATTTGTCCGGTGTATATGACAAACATCTGTCAAACAATGTTGTTATGTTTATGAAATCCATCTGTCAAACAGTATCAAATTGTGTTTGCGAAGCATTATGAAAAGTTAAAATGTTTAGTGACAGTGATATTGGAGATTTATTATTAATAACTGCTGGAGCTATAGCAGTTTCAGAAACCCAGCAAAAAGAAAAAAAGAAGATCCAGATGAATGTGGGTTCGAGCTTGGGTGCAGCGCCGTAAAATGGAAGGATGTTGCCAAAAACTTCTGAAGGAATTGCGTTTTGAAGAATCTTCGCTGCATAAAAACTTCGTGCGCATGGGTTCAAATGACTTAGATTACTTTGTAATTTGATTACAATATTCATCTTATTAACATTAAATATATGTTCATGTTTTTCACATAAAGCTGAATCTAGTGGCGCCGATTATAACAAAGAAAACCACACATTTGCGGGAACCAATATCTGCGTCTGAAAGATTAGCTCTGGCTTTGCGGTATTTGGCGACTGGCGAAAGTTTCTCATCGCTGCAATATGTTTTTAGGATTCCCCCATGCACGATATCGGGTATTGTGCCAGAAGTGTGCGATGCTATTTACAATATTTTTAGTTGCAATGTTTCAATTACGTTTTTTTTTATTAAAAAGTTCCGTCGAACGAAGAGGAGTGGAAAAGCGTTGCAGATGAGTTTCTGGAAAAATGGAATTTTCCAAACTGCCTTGGTGCCGTAGATGGCAAGCACGTGGTGATGGTGGCTCCTAAGAATTCAGGAAGCGTATTTTATAATTATAAAGGTTATGCAAAATTTATACAAAAATAATTGACAAATTAATTAATCTTCTTTTTTTCTATTTGGCAGGCACACCTAGTATTGTGCTCATGGGCATTGCCGATGCGTCATATAAATTTATTTACATAGACGTAGGAACAAATGGTCGAGTTTCTGATGGGGGCGTTTTCCGGAGAACTGCATTTTATGATGCGCTACAAAAACAATTCTCTCCATCTTCCTCAACCTGCGCCATTGCCCGAAAGGTCAAAATGCATGTCGTTTGTCCTAGTGGTTGATGATGCATTTTCTGCAAGCACAAATCTTTTGAAACCCTTCAATAAGAACAGGCTTGATGGTATTCAACGCATCTTTAATTATCGCCTATCGAGAGCACGACGCGTTGTAGAGAATGCATTTGGCATATTGTCAGCACGATTTCGCATTCTCCGCAGCCCAATACAGCTTAATCCCGAAAAAGCAAAAAAAATAACCACTGCTTGTTGTGCATTACACAATTTTTTAATGATGAGGAACGCAAGAACTTACTTGACGTCTTCATTGGTTCATCGTGATAATGCAGATGGTAGCATTACTCTAGGAGAATGGCGGAACGATGCAATTGACTCATCTTTACATCCTCTCACAAGACAACGTTCTTACAACAAACAGCGAAACAATATACGAAATTAAGAATGAATTCAGCCAGTACTTCATAAATGAAGGAGAAATACCTTTTCAATATCAACAAATATAACTGAATTGCTGTCTATTTTTTAAAATAATATTTGTCAATTTGAAGTATATTTTTATTATTATTAAAAAAAATTAAGGCACATTCTTTGGCAATCTTAAGATTAATGTTTAGTAAAAAAAACTAAAAATCAGGCACATTCATTGGCAATCTTAAAATTAATGTTTGATAAAAAAAAATATAGGAAATTCGTTGACAATATTAATATTAAGAAAATTATCACATTCATCGTTGCACTTTCAATTCACTCACTTAATTCTTTAAACAAAAAACCTCCAAGACTTCTTCTTATGTTTGCAGCATCGCCTTCATTCAAGGCATTGAGCTCACTGACCATGTATCGTCCGAATTCCTCATTAGGGTTTAATGATTTGCGCCTGTCCTTAATAGTTTGGACAACATCACAAAATGTTGCCATGACATTTCTCGTTGTGTTGTTCTGCGAGGGCGCAGATGATAGGGCTGATTCTGTAAGAAAAAGGTTTTCCGATAACAACAATATTAACAATTAATGAATACATTATCATTAGTTTACCTTCGCTTTCAGATGGAATATATAAATTTGTTGTTGTTGGTTGCCGCTGGCTAACCTCCGCACGTCCAACAAAAGCCATGGAGTCGAAATATTTCCACTTTGGTGCATTGTCTGCACCTTGTCCAGATTTTCTTTTTTTGTTGAGGTAGCCCCGGTACTGAATCCTTAAATTCGACCATTTTGTGCAAACTTCTTCCGTTCTAATATTTAGCATACCGCCAATCTCAGTCCATGCATTATCCCGCATGGGTTTATTATGGTAGTCAGCACTTGATGCATTCCAAATGCAAGGATGGCACTCCACTTCGCCGATCAATTTCAATATATCATCTTCGCTCCAGTCATGCGTCATCTTCTTCCTTATGGTTTTTTTGGCAAATGATGGGGGCGATTCAATAACTGCTGCATCGTTGTCGTCCATTTTCTTTCAGAAAAATATGCTTTATAATTAAGAATTACGGAAACGCGTTTTTTACTTACCAATCTGTCAAACGAATTGACCAGTATTGCCATTCCAATTTATTTCATTTTATATGACTGTTGGCAACCCACGTTTCTACAATTATTTGTCTCTGTTTGCTCCGTCAAAAATATTGCGAGAACAAACAAAATATCGAGCCAAACTTTTGTTGCGACGTGCTGACAAAGTGTTTACACTATCCAAAGTTTTCTTCACAAACAACATTTTTCTTAGCCAACAAAACGTTGAAAAATATTTGGAGGCTAACAAATTCGAGTGTTTACACTAGGACAAACAAAATTTTTATGATTTTGCAAAAATATTAGCATAGTCTAAACACACCTTTACATGAATATTAACAACATACACTTGTGAAACATATAACTTTTTGTAAAACTTATATGATCAAATAATTAAAAAACACGTAAATAAATAAATATATTTTATATTATTTATCTATTTCCTTTAACACGCGCAATATTTTACTTGTAAATAACAAAATATGGCAGTTTCTACTTCTTCCCACAAAAAATCAAAGTGTGTTGATCACATGTATGACTTTTGCACAAAAAATGTTGCCACTATTTTTTTCCTCAGTATGGCAGTACTACACATAATAAGAAGATTAAACTACCACTCAAAAACATCATATTCAGTTAAGAGAGATTAAGTTAATTTTCGGATTAGTTAATAACAGAAATAAACTAATCTTAATCTCAATCCCAAAAAGTCGCCCTTAGTGATTCTAATTTTTTGTTATTTGTTTGACAATTGATACATTATAAATTCATCAAAATGCAAAACACCAATAACGTAATGTATTTTGTAAATTAAAAAAATACATTACATTACATACTTCTACGTCATGTATTTAAAATACAAATACAAAATACGTATTTGTATTTGAAATACGTATTTCAAATACATGTATTTCAAATACTGCCCAACCCTGAGTGCAAAGATGACTTCTAAAACCAAATTGATGATCCGGTATGCACGCATTATCAGCTAGCATTGGGACAATTTTATCATGAGTAGCTTTTCGAAGAGCTTTGACATTGTTTACATTAAACTTATTGGCCTGTATGACTCAGCCTTGGTATGATTTTTGCTCGGCTTTGGAATAATTTTGACCTTGGTAAGCTTCCAGTGGTGTGGATAGTACTCCAGTCGTAAAATGACATTAAAAATAAATGGAAGGATTCTAATTGCAATATGTGGCAAATTCATCAGCATCTTCCATCAATACCTGGAGCTTTCTTCGGGTTGAGTTCAGTAATAAGTTTCTGTACTTCACGCATCTTAAACTTTAAGGGTCGAGGGGTAGAGAGAACTACACTCGGTAAATTAACAGCACCAGTAAATGTGTTTGGGGTAAATACGGACTTTAAATGATTTGCAAACAAGTTACCTTTTTCAGTATCACTTATTGCTCAACCTCCGGTAGACGTGCCTAGAGGTGGTTTAAACTCAACGGGCGTTTTAAGCTTCCTAGCAGCGCACCAGAAGGAGTAATTAGATGCTGGTGTGACATCGAGATTTTCCAGATAATTTTTAAGAGATGCAGTTTTTTCATATGCAAGCAACTCTTGGAATCGTTTAGTGCACTCTTTAAATCTGATCGTCTAGCTCTTCTTTTTTCACTTACGAGACGTTCAATATCCGTAGAATAAATTCTATTAAACCCAGTCTGCGGGTGGTAGGTAGTAGCATTTTCAGCAGCCTGCTTAATATTTTCGTTAAGATTCGCAATGTTAGATTCAATATCATCGGATGTTCTTAGCATTATGTTTTCCGTGCAATGACTACTAAGATATTTTTTGAATCTCAGCCAATTAACACGATTGATCATCTTCACATATGGGTGAGGTAAATCACTTCTTAGTGGGTTACAGATTGTAACGATAGTGAGAGAGTGATCGGAGGAGAGATCTATGGAAGCTTCGACATGAACTAAATCTCTAGAAATATTTTTCATGACTCCAAAAGCTATAACATCCGGAATTTTTTGTATGTCTGTAGGCCATTAAGTGGGCTCTGCACTCGAAATGACGTCCAAGCCCATTTTTGAAGTTGTGTTGAACAACGCTCTTCCTCTAGGTGTAATAAGGCGTGAACCCCAGAACGTATGTTTTGCATTGTAGTCTCCAGCTGCTACGAAACAAGGTCCAAGCGATTTGTAGAAATCCTCGTATTGATACTCAGTGATTGAGAATCTTTGAGGGGAGTAAATTGATGATATAACGAAGTTTTTACAAAAATATTCAACACAAATATTAGTTGCTTGTAGATGTTCTGCACAAATGTTATCAAAAATATAGTGCGTGAGCCTTGACTTAATTAAAATTGCTGATCCACCGCATGCCCTTCCTCACGGGTCCTTTTTATCATATAAGGTGTAGCCATTCATTTTGAAAAGGCTTCTCGAAGTCAAATGAGTCTCAGAAACTAGCATAACATCAATATTTTTTTCCGTAAGGAAGTGCTCGAGTTCATTTTTTTGTTGGCGAATGCCGTTTTCGTTTCAGAATTGTTGTTGTATTACTTTGTGGGGACACTTTTTGCGTGGAAATAGAATTTGTCTTAACAGCATCGGCATACGATAAGCTTTTGCTGATTGAGCTGGAGCTAATTTAGGTTTTTGTCCCATAGTCTGTTTAACGAAAGAATATAAAGGACATCCTCTGAAGTTAGGGTTGTGATTACCTCCACAATTAGTAAATTTTTTTCAGATTGTTTTTTTGGCTTAGTACAGCTAGCAGAACTGTGCAATTCACCGCAGATAACACAAACTGTAGGTAATTTGCAGTAAGTTTTAGTGTGGCCATATTGTTGGTAATAATGGCATTGTACTGGACCTGAACGCTTATGTGTCTCTTCAACTGTGATTTTTCGGTGTAACAGAAACCTTACGCTATAAATTGTATGGGTTTAATTTTTTTCAGTGGTATGCCATTCGGCTGTAGTGAAACCCGAAATAGGGGTTGGGGGACCTTTTCTCTATTAATTATATTATTAACATTTTCGATAAGAGCACAGTTTACTTCTTCGGGGTCAACATATGAACCTATGCCCTTTAATACTATCTAAAGGCCTTTTACACTTTTAAGTTGGTATGTGTAAAAATTTGTTTTACTTTTTTCAAATTCACTAACAATTTTTCGGAAATCTGTATCATCATATATCTTAGTTTCATCAAAATTACCTCGTTTAATTGGAATGATGTGAAAAGTATTTTCACCAATGGCCGACAATAGTTTTTTTAGAAGCGCGTTAGAATTTTTTTCTTTCACATAGATAGGTGGTGGCTTAAAAGATTTTGGCGATGATGCAGCGGACTTGTCGTTATTGGCTTGCAAATTTTGAAAACGATTTTGACAATAGTAGAGGATGCGCTGTTATCCGTAGACAATTTGGGCTTCGCCCACGCTTTACCACAGTTATATATCTGTCCATTCCGACTTGGACCTTGGGCTTTGGGCTACTGTTATCTGTAGACATAACTTCGTTAAGTGATGAACACGAGCCCGAAGCGAATGATATTGCTGTTTTATATGAAAAAGTGCTAGGCAACTGTAATGTTAACGCATCACTAGTTGGCATAGGACAAAGCGAAGTTGATCGCTGATGAAAAACTGGCTTTGCCGTTAGACAAAGGCTATTATCAGATTTATTATTTTAATTGTTAACATTAAGAGCTTCAGAGCTCGCAGTAAAATAGGCATTTCTGCCGTTAAAACTCACTTAACAATTTTTTTGTTTTTGAGGCACTCATGTAGAGTATTCCTCAATGGCACTTTGAGGTTTTTTTTTTCTTGCTATGTAAAAAAAAAATTTGTAAAGCAAATATGCTTATTTATCGAAGTCAATATGTATTACGAAAATTTTTTTGTACGTATAAGTTTTGTTTTTTGTTTCGTATGTATGTAAGAAAAACTACTCTATGACGTCTGTTCACTATGAATGTTCAACGAGAACTGACAAACAAAAATGGCTTTTAAAATAATGTGTAATCATTTTTCATGCATTTTAAGATGCTACCTCTTTTTTATAATCGTGTTAATGTCGTTGTAAGTTGTCAGGACTATTTGGTGCCTTATGATATCAGTAAAACAAGTCTCATGTTTGTTTGTTTTATCCAAGTGATAAAGTTGAAATAAAAGTTCAATAAAATAAATTAAATATTTTAAGAAGACCAGGCGTACAGACCAAACGGCTGGGCCGATTTTTTTCAAATGTAAGCAAGAAGATATTAGATCAAGTCACCTTTAAAATGAAAAAAAAATCAAATTAAAATCGCTCTATCCATTTGGTAGCTAGGGCGTCAAAGATACACATATTTACCAGAATACATCTGAAAAAGATGTGACATGTTCTAAACGGCTGGACCGATTTTCTTCAACAAAGCTAAGAGAACTCTAGATCAAGTCATCTTTAAAAAACAAAAAAAAAACAACTAAAATCGGTCCAGCGGTTTGGTCTGATATGGACTCGTGTATACACAGATACACAGATACACACTACAAACTTATAACACACCTTTTTTTTGTCGGGGGTTAAAAAATAGAAAATGGACAAAATAGGGTTGGATTGACATTATCATGCAGTTTTTGTAACGGCTATGAAATTTCTCAGTTTCTTAAAATTTATGGGCACAAACGACAACTATGACAAAAACAACAATGTTGTTAATGATGACGATCTAATTTTGTAATTAAAAATTACCTACATACGTATCGCTGGTCTCAAGTAGAAAGGCTCTAACTCAAATAATTGTAACTTTACAGGTGAAGGTAAAAACAAAATAGAAATTGTTCACTTTTACATTTATTTAGTTTAAAATTTTTTTCCCAATTTGCATAAAAAATGTAATGTGAATTACCTTATTATTTTTAATTAATACTTATGATTTTTCTATACGATCTCGCTTAGCCATTTTTTCGTCTACATTTAGCCATTATTGGTGAAAGCATTCTGCCATCACTGCTGAAATCTCACAGTTTTTCATCAAGAATGATAAAATACAAGATTGCGCATTCAGTGTGTAAAAAATTTTTCGTTCTGCGCATCTCACATCACACGTCCCATCAGCCAATCGTTTAACAAAAGCAAAAACAAAACATACAGGCCTGTCACAGAATCCAAATTCGATCGAAATGATTTCAATTCCGTAATTAGGTTCTTCAGAAAACGAAAAACGAAGAATATGCTCGAAATGAAACCACTTTAAATTTAATGCTCGGAATTGTCATTTTCCTTATGTGAAAGTACAAAAATCTGTTTGAAACAACTTATTTCAATAAAGAAAATATTTTTCAACAATTCATTTAAAAATTTTTTTGTATTAATTTTTTTTTTACAAATTTTAAAATTTCCTTAAGTCTTTAGGAAAAATGCAGCATCGTAAAAAGTGAAATATTCTGTTCAGTCAAATAAAAATAAATAAAACTTTAACATATACACTGCGTTTGGACATGAAAGTGAACCTTAAGCATCCCTCAATCGTCTTCCCCGTAATTTTCCGGTAAAGTCTTGACGTTCCTGCGCACCACAAACTGCAGTTATTGCAGACATTTCGTGTATTAATTTTTAAATTTTCTTCACTTCAATTTAAAAAAAAATTTTGTGCCTTTCCTATTTTGTTTTTCCCTTCTAATAACCATGTGTTTTTTGTTTTTCGTTGCCCAATATTGCCACATTTAAATTGAACACAATCGAATTGCTGCTTTTTCGTATTGAACAAAATCGATCGAAATCTGGAGAATGTAAAACAAAATCGAACGAAATGAAAATTCGTAATGAAAACAATTTCGATCGATTTCTGTGACAGGCCTGATAAACAAACAGTCAGATTTATATGTATATACAAATGAAAGAAAACTAAGAGAATTTTTAAAATAAAAGCAATCAGTGCTCTTATATTTATTAAATATACATTTATTTAAAAACTAAAATCAATTATTTTTATTTTTGTTCGTATACATGTATGTATACATATGTATGTACATATGTAGTATGTATATATCAATAAAAGTCAGTGTATTGTTTTGTTAATTTTTCGTTTTCTTTGTTTAGAAAATTCGTCAATTTCGTTATTTAGAGCTCTAATTTTAAAACACCTACGAGCTAGATAGAAAATTTTCTTAATTTCATCGCTGCACTCTACATTTCGGGCCAATTCCATGTCTTTTTTCAAAAAACCTGCAGAATTGAAGCAACTAATTTTTTGTTCTGCCGTTTTTCAATTCTTGACGCTCTTTCCTCATACAATTTAGTATTTGGAATTGAAGTCGGTGTTATTGTTGGAACGGTTCCACGTTTTAAAATTCTCTTTTTAGCGAATCCTTGGAACAATACAGATTTTAAAGTTCATGTTATGTTTGTACATACCCATTTCATACTGCAAGCTATTTTCAATGTCATCAGGACAAAAATGCAACATGCACACATACGAAGTTTTTGAGTTTAGTTTGTTTCCTCGCCCACAAAATTTTACCCATTGCTTTTGAATTGTAGCATCACTTGGAAATAAGAAAAAACTAATTTCACATGCCTTGGAATTGTTGGTACTATTACAATTATCTACAGCACACTTCATTTTGAACTATTTTGTTTAACTTTATTTATTATTATGTTTTATTTTGTTAATTTTATATTAATTTTGTGTTCACTTTTTCACTTTTAACCGGCTTTTAAACAAATTTGTTCCTTTTAGTTATTTGCGCGAAAACTTTTCTGCTGATGTGACGTCACACATTAACAGCTGACTTTTGTTTACAACTAGAAAACATGCGCAATCTTGTATTTTATCATTCTTGGTTTTCATTAGTAATTAGTGGTTAAGGTTTTTTGGGCACATGTGTGCCAGATGTAAACTCGGCCTTATATAAAAGAAATAACGAATTATATTTATCTGACATTTAGTCCCTAGTGCAGCAACGTCCAAGCCATATCCACAATGTGCAAACTTTTACAAAATAGCTTTTGTGCTTTCACACCGACGAGAGCACAACAGCCAATCAGATATCGGCGACAGCAATGCTTTCTGCTTATTTTGCAAAGAAACCAGAACAAATTGTAAGAACCTTCAAAACTGTTTACCTTAAATGCAAATATCAGAATATTTGTGTTTGTACGTACTCGTAACTGCCCTAGTAATATTTTTGCTTGTGGCTTTCAACCTTATTCTGATTATTTATATCTGATTATCAAAAGCATATTGTGAGTCTTAATGTAAATATATGTAGTTTTCCAGCTTATTTCTAAAACCATTTGGGTTGAACTCTACTTACAAGTTCCTCAAGCAGGAAAGAAAGGCAAAAATTAGCCAAAATTTTTTTTATAACCCTCTTTACTTTATTATGATCAACTACAACTCTCCTATATCCTTCAATAATTAATTCAGCATCCATAAAGCAGCTGTTGTAATAATAACTGTCGCACGTTGACCACCACCATACCTAATACTTCGCAATGCAAAATTTCGCAATTTTAAATTGCATATTGAGGGCAATTATGGATAAAATTCCGCGAGAAATTTTTCCTGGGTAACAATCCAATTAATAGCAATTAATAAGGAAAACAAAAAATTCTATTTGGAAAAGGGAGAAATTTCTCGCAGAATTTCATTCATAATTGCCCTGATTGTAAAAATGTGTTCTTGAAGCAGAAAAAATATCAAAATCATCGCATGGAACTTGCAACGGTTCTTCAGATTCTTTAAGCCAACCATCAGTTGGGTGTTCATCTTCGTTCCAAGAAATAAATTTACTTTAGGTGTCTTTACATGATAATACAAAGTATTAAGACTTTGTAGAATTAAAATATTATGAAATTCTCTCCGTGCTTAAAAAAAAGAGAACATGGGTGTGTTCGTAAATGCATCACTGCTCTGCATTATACGTGCAAACTTTTATTTAAAATGCAATACAAGTTCGCTGATTATTTGTTTTAGTAGTAATCATGTTTGTATACCATATTTGATATTTATTTGTGCGTTATCTACTTCAGTGAACCAGTTTAGAACATTTAAATTTCCATTTGCAGCGTAGTAATGCATTTACGAACACCCGCCATTTTTCATGTTTACACTGATACTATAAGAAAAATGCAAGCAGAGATATTAAACTTTTGAGTTAATAACAAAAACTGGAAAATTGCAAAAAAGACGTGTACTAATCAAACTAAATATTGGAGGAAACATTTCATAACTTCAATGGCGGCATTCGATGTTTGATGCAAATTTTCGTGCGTTAGTGCAAATGCAAAATATCGTAGCTTTTCTTTAAAATCCAACAACAAAATACACACACAATCCAAAGAAAAGCCACGATATTTTGCGTTTGCACTAACGCACGGAAATTTGGATCAAACACCGAATACCGCCAATGTAATTTTACTACAAAATATAATTTTTTTTAGTCGTAAGGCAAGTCTGGGCTTGTCAACATCAAGCGTCGTTGGCAATTATCTCTTAAGTGCAACCAGGCCACTGTTGTTTATTGGCCTTCGAGAGTTTTGCGTCTCGCTTGCACTGGTTGACTGATCTGCCACGGATAACCGTATATTCTTGCGGTTCTTCTATGGAATTTCTTTAACAACCACGTTGCTGCTTCCTTTGTGCAGGCATAGGTCGTGTACAGTCAGTCACAAAACCTTTTTAAAGTACTGTTAATAACATCTTGGGCATATGGTCTAGTTACTCCGCCCATATTTGTGCAACCATATTATGCAAATTTACTTTGTATAATATGTATAAATAAATAATTAATTTTTTTTAGTTTATTTATTGTTTATTTGGTTTTGCTGCACCAGTTAAGTAGCTGATGGTTGCAGTTGTAAAATATTTACAAAAACAACATGAAAATTTCTTGAGTTAATTTTGGTTGTTTTTGTACAAGTGTCAACATCTTCAATAAATACCATTAGTGCTGCCAATGTTTACTTTGAAATAGACCTCTGGTTAGAATACTTAAGTTTCTAAAATGGTTTAGAAAATAAACATTTACCGACCACTTGTCAAATTTTCTATCCGCATTCTCTCCTACTCGATACATTTTGCTTTTACATGATAAGATTTTGTATAATCTACAGCATTTTTTCATATGTCGTAATACATTGTAATGTTACTTGTAACGACAGGTTTACTTGTAATGTTATCTCTTCCTTCTTTTTTGCCGATATTCTGAAGTTCTTCTTAAATCATCTTCCTGCCACTTCTGCTTTTTAATTTTCCTTTTGTGATCAAGATCTGGGAGTTCAATTCGACGCTGTCTACCAGATGTAACCTTCTATGCATCTTTGACTCCTAATAAACACTAGTTTCATGATAGGAGCATATCGTGTTCTGACTGATTGAAAAATTCATATATGTACTACATACATATGTATAAATTTTTGTAACGTCAACTATTTACATACATATATACTGACTTTATGCAAAACTCTTGCTAAGCTTTGATTGATGTAAGGAATAAATTATTCTAACGAATTGTATTCCTTTTTAAACACATGAATGAGCAAAAATCTTTCTTATATTATAAAGTTCACGTTTGTTGCAGGACCTAATGAAACAATGAAATTTCTCCAATCAAGTGGCATCATAAACTTATTTTCAACTCCCATTATAATGAGTACAGCAACTTTTATGGTAACTTAAGACAACAAAACAAACTTTGCCTGTTAGAATAAAGTAAAATGTTTTTTTTTCATATTTTCAAATCAATAAATACTAATGGCCAATTTTTGCAATGTTGCAGCATAAAAGGAACGAGAAAAAACCCCTTAAAAGCAGCAGGACTGACTTCTCAATGAATAAACACGGGAAAGTATAACAAACAAATGATGACGATGTAACTCCTCGCCATCGTCATCATCATGTTTAGATTGAGACTCTGCTGAAAGTTTTCAGTTCTCTTTGGCTGTTGTAAAAGGAAAAAAGTTTTACAACAAATTTTTATTGTTGCATTATTTTCAATTTAGTTTGCAACAAATGATACGAGTACTTCAGTTAACAATACATTCGAAAATTTTTCCATGTAGCATTACAAGCCAGTGATTGTTGCCTTAACCATTATTTGGCATCAAATTTGTTTTTATTTTTATTTAACTTTAATTGATATTATGCTGGTTTCATGAAATGTTAAATTTCATTCAACGTTTTATAATTGCAGCAACAGAAAAGGTCCTTTGTCTATGAAATATAAAAAATAATATGCAATATGACACTTTTAATGCTTAACGGATGTTAAAGGATAAAAGTTACGTAATGCAATTAAAAATTTTTGTTTAAGGGTAGCAAAAGAGCTTGAAGGCTGAGGATCTTTTAAGGAAGATGAAGAGAATGGCATTAAAGATAACTTGCTAAAAAATATTTTAACTTTTTTTTAATAAATAAATTCACAGTCTTCCCCCTGCAGGAAATGCAAATAGTAAATTCTAGTGATTTACTGACATTGTCAGTAGTACTACTGATCAGGTGCACCCCAGTCAATGTAATCATACATTAAAATTTAACATTAGTTTGTGATTGAAAATCCACCAATAGACTGTAGCACTACTGACTAAGTAGTGCTTTTTGGACCAATAATAAATTCACTAATAAATTTAAGGATGTCAATAGTAAAAGTGTAGTGATTTACTAGTGACATTGTCAATAGTATTACTGACTAAGTGCACCCCAGCCAATGTAATAACATATTGACATATGTATAACATAGGTGTGTCATTGAAAATATACCAGTTGACTTTATCACTATTGACAAGCTAGTTCTTTTACGACCATATGGAGACATTTGAACCAAAGGTTCACTAGTACATTTTAGTGACTCTCGTCTATATTTTTAATATGTAAGTGTTGACGCAACAAACTTAAACATATACATAAATATTTGTTTAATATAATTTTTTTAGTAAAAATTAAATTAATTATTTTTAAATTATTAAGACCGAAATATTTTTGAAAAATGTATACACCTTTTTCAATTTAGCTTAACTTTGCATTTACACATGTAAGTGCAAGTTCGAAAAACTCAATACCCTCACACTTTTTTACTAATTAATGAAATTTTTTGTACTTACTGCTCAACTTACACTTACAACAACACATTTTCTTTGTACTCGTAAGTGAATTTTTGTAAGTAAAATGACAAATGAAGAAATAGTGTTACCGAGAATGAGTTTTGTAAAATTTTTTATTACTACGTATAATAAAAATAGTATCTATTGCTGATTTCCTACGTATTTATAAGAATAAAATATAAAAAAAGAACACAAGTATACGACAACGCATCTTAATTATGTTTTTACATATGAATTTTATGCATTTTGGGAAAAAAGTTGTTGAAGAAAATATTGTTCTCGGTAATTTTACGATTTTGGTAATACGACAATACTGGATTCATATATTTTTGAAATAAACATATATTTTTATCCAAAAGCAAATTTATGTTCATAAGACGTGAACGCTTCGAGAACGTTTTTAAATTAAACTTACAACTGACTGTGTAAACATTCAAGCAACTTACACAGAAATAGCCGAATTTCTTCAAAATTTTCATTTATAATATACACTACTTACAAGTAATCACTTTCATGAGTAATTGCAGGGTAAAATATATTAATTGAAATTTCGAATCTAAAAAAATATCAATTCAAAAACCACATTTGAAATTGAAAAATTACATTTGAAATTTTCAGTTAAAAAAACATATTATTCTACTAAAAACACTTGTTTAAAATAGAAACAGCCAAACAAAAGCGGCAGAGGCTAGCTGCCGATCGGCTTGCAACTCTGCTGTTGACTGCACAGCATAATAGAAAAAGAAAGCAAACTGTCACCAGAAATACACTAGAAATGTTGTCTCTAACGTATCTCTACACGCGAATAAATGGAAAAGAGTGTTGACATAGAAACATATAGTTCTATGCTGACTAGAGGGCGGTTTATTAATAAAAATGTTTAAAACAATGATATATGTACGAGCATAAGGCTGAGTTTACATCTGACATTTCTTGTCTTGTCATTTTCAAATGTCTACAATGCCGTTCTCATCAAGTTTTTCGATAACACAATTTTGGTGTGTATCATTGTGACAGGAAAGTGCCCCATTTCTAAATAATGGCAATACGACAATATTGTCTACACATACGTTGTAAAGCATCTTCCTTGTATTTAGCTGTAACACATTCTTTTTGTTTATTTTCTATTACATTTTGATTTTTCCGAACCAATTTCAGCACTAATTCAATATCTTGCACGGTAAAGTTATACGAGCGAGCACTGTTTCATCCATTTTTAAGAAATAATATAACAAATGTAAACAAAAACCATATGCTATAGTAGAGCTGCCAATACTGAAACTTAATAATTTGATAGGATTACCATTCTTTGCTCATATTAAGAACTTAAGTTCAAAAATACACGGTGTATGTGAAGTATTACTTAAATAATAGTTATCATTTTAGTTTACTAATAATTAACTAATGACTGTAAATTTGGGCTTTAGTGTAATTTTTTTTAGCAATTATGTGACTGGTTTCTCGTAGTGTTTGTTAATTAATATTTAAACAAAAGCATATTCGCAAAATTATTCAATTGGCTAATGCCAGTGTATGTTTAGCAATAATAAGAAAAACATTAAGACAATCTAAAAACGGCAAAGTATGTGGTGGAAAAGACCAGGGCTAAATATACGCGCCACATAAGCATTCTATTGTACTCTGCATTCCAGAGCGAATGTTCTGTAAATCTAGTGAGAATTTCTGGGGTAAAAAATATGTGAAACAGAATTAACTTGACTGCATCCGGTCAAAAATACTTGTGTGGCAACACTC
Source organism: Nowickia ferox (assembly GCA_936439885.1). Taxonomy (NCBI): domain Eukaryota; kingdom Metazoa; phylum Arthropoda; class Insecta; order Diptera; family Tachinidae; genus Nowickia; species Nowickia ferox. Next base: position 62,432,947 of record OW387026.1, read on the forward strand.
TGTTCTTGAATAGCTGTTGTTGTTATTTGCATTAATTTTCTTTACATACTTCTTACAACTACAATTCGAACTGAAAAAGTCAGCCAATGTAGCAATAGTAAAGTACGAAAATAAAAAAAAAATTTTGATTATTGAGTTCTTGTTTCAACTTTGTTATTTTTTGACCTTCCCATTTGCTTAAATGAAAGTTTAACATAATAACTCTAGTTGTTCTAAGAAATTTTTGGGTAAAGGTCCCCTGATGATCTGCAATAGTAACAGTGAAATGGGATAAGATCCAGCTAAAAAACCCCTCAATAATCAATTTCAATGTATTTTTAATAAAAAATATTTTACTTAATAAGTAAAATAATAATTTGGGATTATTATTGCGTTAATAAATGTTAAACTTAAATTATATAAATTCCCATAAAAAATACTAATTAAAAATATTCCATCGTTTCTTGAAAAATTACGAAAAAGTGTGTCTGTTATTACCAGGGACAAGAACTTCAAAAAAAGGCATTTCAGGCACCTAAAATAAAACACTAAAAAACGCTAAATATACACCAAAACAATAAAATATGCACAAATTTTTCAAAATTTTTATTAAACGAAAAGTTTTCAATTAACATGCAACTAAATAATATGAAATTTTTACGCAAAATTATATGTGATTTAACGATTTTTTCTGCATTATTAACTTCAAAAACGCAAGTTTAAAACTTAAGGGACGAGGGGGTAGAAAAACTACATTCGGCAAATTGACAGCACCCGTACATGAATTAGGAGTGAATACAGATGTTAAATGCTCAGCAAATAAGTTACCTTTCTCACTATTCCTTCTTGCCCAGCATGCAGTCGAAATGCGCAGTGGCGATTTAATCTCAACGGATCTTTTAAGATTTCTAGCAGCGCGCCATAAAGAGTAATTAGATGCTGTCGTGACATCAAGACCTTCTAGATATTTTCCCAGTAATGCAGTTTTCCGACGATAGAAACTCTTTGAGTCGTTTAGTAAATTTTTTAAATCTGATTTTATTGAGAAGTGATCTGTGTTGTTGCCATTCTCTCCTAACTCTCCTTTTTTCAGATACAATACCTTCAATACCCGCATAATAAATTATATTAAGGTATATACAATAGCCTTTTTAATCTTTTCTTTGAAGTTGGAAATGTTAGATTCAACATACTCGGATGATTTTAGCTGACCCTATTATTAATAGGCTATTAATCATCTTCACATATTATATATATAATTATATATATATATATATATATATAATTAAGTAAATCACTCGTTAGGGGATTAGAAATTGTAACTAATGTGGTAGAGTGATCGGAGGAGAGATCTAGAGAGGTTTGCACTTGAATTAAGTCCCTAGGGATATTTTTCATGACGCCAAAACCTATAAAATCTGGAAGTTTTTGTACTTCAGTGACCAGTAAGTGGGCTCCCCACTCGAAATGACATCCAAACCCATTTTTGAAATTGTATTAAACAAGGCTCGAACTCTAGGTGTAAAAAGACTTGAGCCCCAGTAGGTATGTTTTGCATTATAGTCGCCAGCTGCTACGAAACCAGATACAAGCGATTTCTAGAGCTTCTCATACTGATCTTCGGTAACTGAAAATCTGAGAGGTGAGTAAACTGATGATATCACGAAGTTCGTGCAAAAGATTTCTAAGAAAACATTCGTTGCTTCCATATATTCTTCACAAACGTTGTCAACGATATAGTGCTTGAGTCTTGACTTAATTAGAATTGCTGATCCACCGCATGCTCTTCTTCTCGAGTTCTTTGAATCATATAGATTGTAACCATTTATTTTAAAGAACCTTCTCGAAGTCAAATGATTCTCAGAGACCATAATTGCTGAGTGTATTTTGCATTCGCAGCATTTCTTGCATCAAGCTAGTCATATTTGTTGTAAAGTTGTTAATAGTTTGCTTCAAGGCGATTCAAGTAAAAGCTTGAGTTTGTATTTGTTGAATTATTTGGCAGTGAAACTGCTGATGCTGTCTTAACAGCATCGGCGTACGATACACGTCAAGTAGTTGGTTGGGTCATTTGAGGAAAAGTGGCGGAGTAAGAGTTTGCTGATTAAGCTGGAGGTAATTTGGGTTTTTGTCCCATAATCCAAGGACATCCTCTGTAGTTAGCGGTGTGATTACCTCCACAATAACTACATTTTTTATCTTTTGGCTTAGTACAGCTAGCAGTACCGTGCCATTCACCGCAGATAACACAAACTGTAGGTTAATTGCGGTATGTTTTTATATGGCCATATTCTTGGCAATTATGGCACTGTACAGGACCTGAACGCTTGTGTGGTTCTTTATCTGTGATTTTCTGGTGTAAGAGAACCTTTACGCTATAAATTTGATGGGTTTAATTTTTTTTTAAATTTTATGTATTTGGTTCCAGTTTAACCTGAAATAGGGGTTGGGGAACCTTGTCTCTGTTAATATATTAGTAAATTTTTTTACCTTAAATCCTTGGTCGGGGTCAATATATAAATCTATGCCCTTCAATACTATCTGTAGGTCTTTAGCATTCTTAACTTGGTACATATGTGTAAAAACTTGTTTTATTTTTTTCAAATTCTGTCACAGTTTTTCGGAAATCGTTTTCTTCATATATTTGAATTTTTGTTTCGTCAATATTACCTCAGTTATTTCGAATGATGTGAAAAGTATTCCCACCAATGGCCGATAATAGTTTTTTGATAAGTGCGTTAGAATTTTTTTCTCTCGGATAGATTGGTGGTGGCTCAAAACACTTTTGCGGTGATGCAGCGGGCTTGGCGTTATTGTCTTGTAATAATGCAAAACTATTTTGACGATTAGTAGAGGATGCGCTGTTATCCCTAGACATCTTTGGAGCATATGAAATTTATATATCTGTCTATTCCGACATGGAACTTGGTCTCTGGGCTACTGTTATCTATAGAGATAACTTGGTTAAGTGATGAACATGAGCCCGAAGTGGATGATATCGTAATTTTAAAGAATCACTAGTTGGCATTGGACAAGCGAAGTTGATCGCTGACGAAAAAGTGTCTTTGCCGTTAGAAAAATATTGTCATCAGATTTTTATTTTTATTGTTTGCGTTAAGAGTTTCACAACTCAAATAAATAAATAGGCATTTCTGCCGTTAGAACTCACTTCATTATTTTTTGGTTTTTTAGTGTTTTCCTCAATGTCACTTTTTTGTGGTTTTTGTTTTTTCTGATATTATTAAGCTGAAGCTACATACCATGCGTTGTTGCATTTTATGCATGTGTCTAAAAGTTACAGATCAAAGCGCATAAGACGCATAAAAAGGTTTATTTTCTACGTTTGTATCCTTCGCATGCATCATGAAAAAAGGTCAATAGTTTTTGATAGCCAAAGATGACAAAAAATTTTCGTGCGGTGGATTTAAATTTTCTCTTTTCTTGCATAAAAAAAGTATTAGTAAAAGAAACAGCTTTTGTAATAAAGCTTACAACTACATATATTCAAGACTTAAATACATTCATATCAATTTTTTAAATAGTTCTTTAATGAATAAAATTTATCGATTATCGATTAATCTTATGTATTAAGTGTAACGGAAAATAATTTTATTTAAGCTGTGAAAAATATTATGTATTTTTTTTAATACAAACTATTATGTATATCAACTCAATTAATTCCACGAATTCTACAGCTGATCACGACAAAAATACTTGGCGCTTAAAATGTATTGCATGTAACTTGAATTTAGAAGCGCATAGGACGTATAGAAATGCGAATCGAAAAATTTTGCTTCTTTACTTCTAAACCTACAAATAGTGTTGTTCAGTGTTTGTTTTTCAACAGTAAAGTATTTGAAAAATCCCTCATGTCTTGAAAGTTCTTTTAAATGGTCTTGAGTTGGGCTCTAATATATATGCTCCCGCTGTTTTTTTTGTTTCTTGTTCCTTACATAGTGTCCACAACTGATGATTTTATATCATGATTCGTAAGTAGTAGGGAACTGGGGGTTCTGGGTCAATTAAAATTGTTAAATTGTGGGCTGAAATTGTTAAATTGTGGCTGAAATTGTGAAATTTGGGTAATTAAAATTTGAAAATTTTAAAATTCTTGGAAATTTGATACCTACGAGGGTGGTTCAATAAGTCCGTCCGATTTTTTGTTTACATAAGGAGTTTTTTGTTTACATAAGGAGTTTTTTTTTATTATTACTACATACGAGGGCGGTTCAGTAAGTCAGGTTTTTTATGACCGTGGGAATTTATATGTATGTATGTTTGTGGGGTGGATTAAGGGGTTTCATAAGATTAATATTTCATAAGTATACATATATGCCGACTGGAAAATCATGAAAATGATTTTTCCTAATACCAACGGGAAAATCATGAGATGATTTTTCCTAATTAATTAATTTTTCCTAATGCCGACGGCAATGCATGATAATTTTTCCTAATGCCTACGGCAATGCATCATTATTTTTTCTAATGCCTACGGCAATGTATGATAATTTTTCCTAATGCCTACGGCAATTCATGATTATTTTTCCTAATGCCGACGGCAATGCATGATTATTTTTTTCAAATGCCGACGGCAAAACATGATTATTTTTTCAAATGCCGACGGCAATGCATGATTACTATATTTCTTAATGCCGACGGGAAAATGATTTTTCCAAAGGGAAAATTGCCAGTGTTGCCAGACTGTATAAATTTGTTATCGTAATACTATATCAGTAATATCAGAGAAAATAGATTTGATGAATACTAGGCGATTCTCATATGAATCGTGGGAATGTGTATGTGTGATTTCCTCACGCTAATAAATTGTTTATAAATAAAATAATTAAATAAATTAATTTAATTTATTTAATTATTTTATTTATTTATTTATAAAATGTTCTCATGTATGTGAACACCCTAAAATGTTCTCATGTATGTGAACCCCCTAATGCTTGTGTGTGGGTGGTCCAGCTTGATTGTCGCTGGTAATTGTATATTGTGTTTATTTGTTTAATAAATATATTTGTATGTATGTATGTATGAATGTATAAATGTATGTATGCATGTATGAATGTATGAATGTATAAATGAATGTATGAATGTATAAATGAGCGATCGTGGGAACTTGTGCGTGGAATATTTGGTGCTTGTGTAGAATACATTTATATTTTGCAACGTAGTCAGTTTCTTTGTCTACAGTTCTTTTAAAGCAGAGGATTTTAAACTAAGTACAGTCATCAGCAGAGAAACAAAAAATAAAAATTATGAATGCCTCAAGGCTACCGCTACTAATTTTCGTATAAATACGCCAACTTTTATAACCAACACATCAGTACTTTATTGTATTTACAAGTAGTATCATCAGCAATTGTGTTAAATTCAAATATAAATTCTATAAACTAATTAAAAATGAGTTCTTCTGGATATATGTGTAATAGATGTCATAAGGTATATAAATACCAAAAGTCCTTTTTGGACCATGTTAAAAATCACAGTGTGCAGGATCAAGAGATCGTAAGCCGGGACAGAAATCAAGAGCAACCGCAGTCATCTCTTCAAAATCATCAACAGCAGCTAAATACATTTCATCATCAGCAACAACCCTCTTTACAGTACCCCCAATATCAACTACCAATGAATCATCAACAATACGGTATGCCTAACTGTTACCCTACATCAATGTCATGGAATAATCAGTTTTTGGGATCAGGAGTACCAATGCAATATGAGTATCCAAGTTACAATTATAATCCCGTCACACCAGATAACCAAATGCAGCAGTATTCCAATTTGATGCAATGGCAACCTCTTACTTATCATCAACAAGAGCAGCAGCAGCAGCAGCAGCAGCAGCAACAACAACAACAACAACAAGCTCAACAACAAGGTGTGGATATCCTTGGAGGGACCTTATACAACGATGCTATGGACATAAGTTTACCGGAAAGTGATGGAGAAGTAGATGTAGAAGAAATAGGAGAAGAAACTCTGCCAACTCCAATGAGTACTCCCCATGTCAGGACAGAAGAAAATAATGTGAGATATTATAAAATATCGAAAGCCTTCAAAAATCATATCGCCACATATGCAATTCTAAATAAAAAAGACCAACTTCTCTTGGAAGAGTTTATTAAGGAAAACAAAAATATTTTTATGGAGAGACTTCAAATAAATTTAACTAAATATACAATAATTAAATTTCATGTGAGTATTGTGGCCGAGTATATAAAAATTGTTGGAGAGGAATTGGAGTTGTGCATAATATCACATGTAGCCAAAATGAGTTTACTGACAAAGGCAGACAATATAGAAGAAATATTACGTAAACAGGTTGAGGAGATTTCAACCAAAATGTCCGAATTTGAAGAGCGAGATTCTGGTTGGACCTTGTCACGCATAGTCCGAGCTGAAATCAACATCAACAAATCGTCGCTCGTCAAAGGCTCGAATTGGATATCCACTCCTGAAAAACTTGTAAGAAGAAAGGCTTGCATCAATATACAAAACGATGATGAATATTGCTTCAAGTGGTGTCTGATTGCTGCAATGGATACAACCAAATACGATAACCCAAAACGTTGCAGTTCGTATAATATCCCTGACATTGCTGCAGAGACGATTGTTACGCGAAATGGTGTAACTTTAAATTTCAAAAATTTAAGCTACCCATTAGCACTTAACAAAATCAAAGAGTTTGAGGTAAACAATCCGACTATAAGTGTGAACGTATTTGGGTATGATGAGGGAGCAGATCAGATCATTGGTCCTTATTATGTGACCAAGGACGAGAAAGTGAACCACGTCAACTTACTACTTTTAGAGAATGCTGCAGGTCATCACTACATATTGATAAAGAATATATCAAGGTAAGTTAAAAAAATATACAACTTTTTATTTTAAGGATACATATACCTGTTTATATATTTTATACTATATACATTTTACTTATAAACTTTTATTTATTTTTTATCATTCACAGACTTTTACGGGATCAAATAACGCAGCACAAAAGTAAATTAATTTTCTGCAACAGCTGTCTCCAGTACACCCACATCGAAAATGGTATGACAAATCATAAGGCGGAGTGCGGTAAAATTGTTACAACTATGCCATCAGGTCCGGATGCAATTCTGAGCTTCAAGGGACATCAAAGAAAAATGGATGTACCCTTCGTGGTATATGCGGACTTCGAATGCATCTTGGAAGAAGTTAGTAATAGTGTAAGTAATAAAACTAGTCTAGTCAAAAAGCACACTCCTTGTGCATTTAGCTATTATATTAAGTGTCTCCATAGCAATAAGTTAGATAAATTAAGGATATACACAGGAAAAGATGCCTCAAAAAAATTTGTATCATATTTAATTAAAGACTGTGAGGATATATACAATAGTCACTTAGTAAATAATAGACAAATGGATACTTTATCCCCTTCTGATATTTATAATTTTTATAGTGCGGTGAATTGTCATATTTGTCAAAAATTTCTAGGTAAAGATCGCGTTAGAGATCATTGTCACATTAGTGGTAAATATAGAGGTGCAGCCCACAATAACTGTAATTTAAATTACCAAATCCCCAAGTTTATACCAGTTTACTTTCACAACTACTCAAATTATGACTCACATCTTTTTATTAAAGAACTAGGTGAAATTGCAATGCAACTGAAAGTACTCCCTCTCAATAAGGAACTTTATATATCCCTCTCCCAATTTACAGAAATGAGTGATGGCCATAAGCTTGAAATAAGATTTCTTGATACAATACGCTTTATGGCTGAGAGTTTGGAATCATTAGCCTGCAATTTGTCGGATAATGATTTCAGAACTATAAGGTCCTTATTTCAGTCAGAAAAAGAATTTCAGCTCATTAAGAAAAAAGGTATTTTCCCGTATGAGTACCTAAATTCATTCCAAAAATTAGATGAGTGTCAGCTGCCTTCACGCAGTGATTTCTTTAATAAGTTGAACAATAAAGAGTGTTCTTTAGAGGAATACTCACATGCTGAAGAGGTATGGAATACTTTTGGTTGCAAAACTATGAAAGATTACATGGAACTTTACTTAAAAACAGATGTCCTCTTACTGACAGATATTTTCGAGAACTTTAGAAAAGTTTGTAAAGGTATTTATGAGCTCGATCCATGCCAATATTATACAGCACCTGGCCTTTCTTGGGATGCAATGCTCAAATACACAAAAATTGAATTAGAATTATTGACAGACATAGACATGTACAATTTTATGAAAAAAGGTATACGTGGAGGGATCGTACAGTGTAGTCAAAGATATTCAAAAGCGAATAACAAATATTTGGAAGATTTCGATAAAGAGAAGCCCTCAGAATTTCTCGTCTATTTAGACGCTAACAATTTGTATGGTTGGGCGATGTCGGAATATCTTCCTCATGGTGGGTTCAGATGGTTATCGCAAGACGAGCTGAATCTGGACCCAAACAGCATAGCTGACAATGGAACAGACGGTTATGTATATGAGGTCATGTTGGATTATCCCTCTCATTTACACGACTTGCATAATGACCTTCCTTTTTGCGCTGAAAATAAAAAAGTTATGCAAGCGAAGTATAGCAAGTTGATAACCGATTTCTCTACAAAGCAATCATACGTGATACACTTTAGAGTTCTGAAACAGTGCTTAGAATATGGCTTAGTTTTAAAGAAAACTCATCGTATTCTAGCATTTAAACAATCTCCATGGTTAAAAGGCTATATTGACCTAAATACCAGACATAGGGCCACTGCTAAAAATGCTTTTGAAAAAAATTTTTTCAAACTACTTAATAATGCAGTGTATGGTAAAACCATGGAAAATGTGGATAAGAGGAGAGATGTTAAAATTGTTAATAGTTGGGAGAGAACGAATTGTAATCGTTTGGGGGCCCAAGATTGGATATCAAAACCAAATTTTCATAGTTTATCTATATTTTCCGAAGATCTAGTAGCAATCGAAATGACTAGAGTCAAAACCTGCTACAATAAACCAATTTACTTAGGATTTTGTGTACTCGAGCTGTCCAAATGGAAAATGTATAATTTCCATTACGGGTACATGCAACCTAAGTTTAAGACAAAACTCTCATTGAACTATATGGACACGGACTCTTTTATATATTCAATAAAAACGGACGACTTTTACGCTGACATCAAAAATGACATACAAGAACAATTTGATACGTCGGACTATCCTACAGACAATATTTATAATTTTCCACTAGTAAATAAAAAAGTCATTGGTATGATGAAGGATGAAAATTGCGGTAAAATAATGACAGAATTTGTTGGGCTGCGATCAAAAATGTACTCATTCAGTGTACAAAATCAACATGACGTTAAAAAATCGAAGGGGGTAAAGAGAGCCATATTAGATAAATATAGTTTAGCTACTTATAAAAATTGTTTATTTAATAAGACTAATGTGTATGATAATATGTTAACATTTAAATCTAAGCTACATCAGATATATACTAGTCAACTAAATAAGGTAGTCTTAAGTTATGGAGACGATAAGAGAAAAATTAGATCAAATAACATTAATACATATGCATGGTATCATTTTCGTATTAAGGAAACTAACCCTGAATACGAACTTGATATGTTGCTAGATGAGATTGCTAGAATGCAAGAAAATTGTTAAAATTAATTAATTTTTAGTTAATTTTTAAATTGTATATAAAATCCTATTCATTAAGAAAAATTGTTGTATATAAAATCCTATTTATTTTTTAAGAAAAATTATTGTACATATCTATATAAATTTTTAAGAAAAAATTTGAAATAAAATATTGAAAAAAGAATGAAATGGTGTTTATTTCTTTATTGGCTTTACTTCGTTGGATCAAACAGTTTTTGTTTTTGCTTATTTGTAAATTCTTGTTTTCATATTGCTTAAACATGCACAGTCTTGTCTTCACATAAATTAAACATGCACAATCTTGTTTTCTTTGAGAGGTTCTCTACAAGAGAAATTGAATTTCACAATATTGTGAAATTCCATTAGATATTTTTATAAAGAGACACAATTAAGATAATCGGATAAGTCCTTATATTTTTCACTACTTACAAGTTTCTGTTATTTTATATTCGAACAGATGATTCCTAATTTTTCTTTTGAAAAAAATAATGCAAAACAAGGAATATTTTAATAATACAATTTTATTTTATTTCTGTTAATAATACCATTTAATTTAATTTCTTAAATATTTTATTTATAATGATGGAAACATTTCATAGTATCCAATTATTAGATGTTCTAATATACTTTTCCGTAAAAAATATATTGTACATCTACAAGTATCAGGTCCTTCCTCACACTTCGGATCGTACCATGGGCAGTTTGCAAAATGCCCTTCTGTATTGTCTTCGTCTTCCATGATGCCATATTGTTCATTTTCCTCCAGCATATTTTGAAAGAATTTGATCATCTCCCAATGATCATATAACCAGAAGCTTTCAAAATCTGTTAGAAATTGGTTTAGAGTACGTCTAATTTGGCTCATTTTATTTGCTGATAAATGAATGATGACGATTGTTTGAAGATTCCTTTGATACTAATTTGCTGCCTAAATTTTTAAAGCAACATCTCCTGATCTTTAAAATATCTATACTAGCATCTCTATTCCATAATTCTTTTTAACCCTCTCTCTCTCTCTTTATACCTTTTCTCTCTCTATAACTATCTCTTTCTCTCTATCACTATACCCCACTTATTCACCATAAATATTTTCGATTAGCCTTCTTGAAGTCATTACCAATACTTTTCAGGTCATTTTCAATTAAACATTCAAAGTGATAAGAACTAAATAAAAAAATGGACTCCACCAAAAATCTAACATCAAGATTTAATTCTCTGAAAAACCAAACATTAATTCATATAAAGGAGCTTGAGACATCAATTAAATACAATATTCAAAATGTAAAACGTGTAACAACCAAATATGGACCCACACTAAAAGTTGAATTGGAAAACAACATTATGTTCCTGCCTAAACGATACAACAGTTTAACCGATGATGAAATTAAGGATCTCTCGAGCGGATCATATCACTTAAGCAGAGAAGGTGAACAAAACTTAATCCTTGAGAGTGAGCTGAGTGAATTTTTGATTCAAAATTCACAGTATCCTATTTGGCAATAAAATACATTAATTCTGTATTAAATTATAAATAAAAAGACATTAAAGAGTTTTGTAAAATATAAATGTTTGTGTTTTTATTTAATATTTTCAGTTATTTCATAAAGAAATTTAAGACATAAATGTCCACAGGTAAATGTATTAAAATTCTGATGTTGATTATAGTTGTATTTTATATTTGTACCAAGATATTTGACTACTTCTGAAGGAGGTTGTAAGTTTCCAAAGCTGTCGAAATATTCTTTTTCATTGATGTTTTTATAATATGCTACCCAATGTGTACCAGGTCCTGTTGATACATCTAAATTGATTATTCCACATTCTATTTTCTTTGATCGTTTTGGTAGAGTATTTAACATGAAAACTCCTCTAAAATATGGAATATTTATAGAGAAACGGTTTAGGTCCACATCAGAAAGTGGTCTGTTGGGCAGCATCTTTAAGAGTTTTTTGATTCTTCTTTATGAACTAAGCCATAACCCTTTTTATATGGTTTTAAGTAAAGTCCTTTTCCAACTGCTATAGATTCCATCGCTCTATTATGTCTAGTTGCTTCATCAAGTTGATTTTTAGCATTCTTTGTTGCATTTACAGCTTTAGCTATGGCAGCACCTCCAGTTGTGAGACTACCAATTGCACCCAGAGCAGTTAAAATCGGTATTAGAGGCAAAAAGCCACCAATTTTTGGGACACGTATCACACGTGGTACTATAGTTTGAGATTTTCTTCCTTTTAATGACTTGTTAATACTTTTTCGTGCAATTTTAATAGCTGTGTTAATATCTAATGGTTTTTCTTTTTTTAGTATTTTTGATGCAGCTCTAACTGATGTTCTAAATAGTGTTTTAACATTTAGTTTGTTCTTTTTTACATTTTTCTTTTTCTCCACACCCATACCAAATTTTGTTTTGGCTTTCATTGCGTTAGTAACCATATATGCAAATGATTTTTCAGCAAGACTACTATCTTTTGATAAAACTCGATCCCAAGCGGAGTTTTCAAGTATTTTATCAGCTTTATGTCTGCTACTTAAATCCTTATTTTTGGAATAAGCAATATCGTGATTTTTACACGCAGAGTCCAATAAATTAATTCCTTTATCACCTCGATTTAAACGTTTTTGTAGTTTTGTTCCAGGTCCACAGTACTGATATCCAGGTAGATGAAGTTCAACAGGTAGAGAGTTTATTATTTTGTCTACTAGACCTCCTCCTCCAACGACGGTGTTTTTATGACTAAAAGTTTTCTGATATCGTATAACCATATTATCTAATTTTTCCTATATAAGAGGTAATATATATGAAATGCATTTAGTTACAAAAATGCAGTTAGTAAAACAACATAAAAATATTTTAGTTCGTAATATTGATGATTCAGCGAACATCAGTTCAAAAATAAAGCATAGTCCTCTCTTACCAAATTCTATTCGTGCTCTAATAGTGGGACCATCAAATTGTGGAAAGACTAATGTTATGATTGGCTTGCTAGAAAGTCCTAATGGACTCAAGTTTGAAAACATCTATTTATACTCAAAATCTCTCTATCAACCTAAATATGAATACCTAAAGAAACTAATTTCACCAATTAAAGGTATGGGGTATTATACATTTACCAATAATGAATCAGTTATCCCACCTGACGAAGCTAAAACTAATTCAATTATGATATTTGATGATGTTGCATGTGAAAAGCAGAATAATATACGGACATATTTTTGTATGGGGCGACATAGGGATGTTGATTCATTCTACCTGTGTCAAACATATACAAGAATTCCCAAGCATTTAATAAGAGACAATGCAAATGTTATTATAATGTTTAAGCAAGATGAGACAAATATGAAGCATGTTTATAAGGATCACGTTGCCAGCGATATGAGCTATGAAAAGTTTCAAGAAATTTGTCGAGAATGTTGGAAGGATAAATATGGATTTTTGATGATAAGCAAAGATAACGAATTAAACGATGGTCGCTACAGAAAGCAATTTGACTATTTCATAACTATATAAGCAACTACTCATAAAAATTATCTCTAGTTATTAATCTAACTTTAAACTTGATACATCCATTTGCTATAACCTCATCTGATACCTGATAAGCTGATCTGAAAACCAGACCAGGTCCTAATAAGCTGATCTGAAAACCAGACCAGGTCCTGATAAGCTGATCTGAAAACCAGACCAGGTCCTAAAAAGCTGATCTGAAAACCAGATCAGGTCCTAATAAGCTGATCTGAAAACCAGACCAGGTCCTAAAAAGCTGATCTGAAAACCAGATCAGGTCCTGATAAGCTGATCTGAAAACCAGATCAGGTCCTGATAAGCTGATCTGAAAACCAGACCAGGTCCTAATAAGCTGATCTGAAAACCAGACCAGGTCCTGATAAGCTGATCTGAAAACCAGACCAGGTCCTGATAAGCTGATCTGAAAACCAGACCAGGTCCTGATAAGCTGATCTGAAAACCAGACCAGGTCCTGATAAGCTGATCTGAAAACCAGACCAGGTCCTGATAAGCTGATCTGAAAACCAGACCAGGTCCTGATAAGCTGATCTGAAAACCAGACCAGGTCCTGATAAGCTGATCTGAAAACCAGACCAGGTCCTAAAAAGCTGATCTGAAAACCAGACCAGGTCCTGATAAGCTGATCTGAAAACCAGACCAGGTCCTGATAAGCTGATCTGAAAACCAGACCAGGTCCTGATAAGCTGATACCTGATCTAATAGCTGATACCTGTTATTTACTATTATTAAACATGGATGAGAAAATTTTAAAACAGTTGGTGTTGACAAGAAATGTCTTGAAGAAAAAGCTTCGTAGTATAAAAACTGGTGAAATAGATACACGTGAACAACTAAGAGATACATTTAAACCTATAACAGAACCACTCAAAGAATTCATAAATAGTTCTAAAAATATTAAAAGAATTCCCATAAAAGAAGAAAGTAAAATGAAGACAGAAGTTGAAAATAATACAAGTTTTAAACCTGAAAAAACATCAGTCAAGATAGAGACAAGTACACCAAAGAAACTAGCAGAAGGAACAATATTCGATAATACCATCTTGTTTAATGATGCTAATACTGAGAATCATGATGAGGATGATGATGATGATTTTTACTCACAGACTTCCAATACAGAAGATACTTATACTGACTTATCAGTCTTGGAAGGAAAAAATGAATTAGATACAAACTATGGTCCACATAAAGATTTCAATAATGAATAGAAATTTGGTGATAGTAACCTCAAACTTAATGAAGATAAAATACAAGTTGGTGGTCAAATATGGGCTCTAACACCAGGACTATTTTCTCTAATGTTTCATAAAATACCAAAAAATTATGATAAATTTGAACTCGAAATCTATAAAAAGATTTTAATTACTACTAATGCATATAGAAGGGACTATAAACCTGATGGTCAAATTAAGGGTACTAGAGGATATAAATATAAACATATTATTAAGAAATTTATTGACGAGAAAAACCAGAAGAATTTAAACGAATCAACAGGATCTAAGTCAAAAGGTAGTTATTTAGGTGCTGGAATGATGGAATTTAACGTTCATAAGCCAAACTATATATACTGGGACGATCCAAATGAGTTAATAGATCGTCTTCGACTACTGCTTGCATCACAAGGTGCAGGTCATACTAATCACAATAACGAGATTGTATCAATTATTGAAGAACTACGTGAAGCAAATATAATACATTAACTTTAATAAAGTATATAAAGTATGTCTGTTGATAAATTTGGACATTATTTAAACGATACTAGCAGCATAATTTCTTTGAAAAATGCACCTAAACTGCTGGGGTTCTTTATGGATACGAACAACAACATTGATGTCCAAAACAAAAGAATCAAAAATGTTGCAAAAGCTCTGGAGGAAAACGATGTTATCAATAAATTGTTTCTGCAAACTCAAATCGAAAAATTAGAAGAGAAATTATTAACATACTTTAAGGAAGATAATACTATAATTCGAGAAGATATTCAAATGCAAATTGAGGAGCTACAACGCGAAATAAAATTAGATATAGAAGAAAATTATAAAATTCAAAAAGACATTCTACAAATTAAAACATCCTTTGAAGAACAAATTGAACAGCTTAATGAGAAAATTTATAGATTGGAAAATTACATGTTTGTATCAATAGCTGAAAGTGCGTCAAGTAGATCACAACACTCTCCAAAAAATCTGTAAAACAACTTAATGTCTTCAAAAAGAAATTTAGTAAACGAACTGCATAAGCAAGCTCGAAAAGTTTTTATGCGTCGGAGAGTTGTAATGAAAGGAATAGATGATCTTTGGCAAGCTGATTTAGTTGAAATGGGGATCTATTCTAGAGAAAACAGAAATTATCGATTTTTGTTAACTGTAATTGACACATTTTCAAAATTTGCATGGGTAGTACCACTAAAAACTAAAACTGCACTCGAAACAACCAAGGCGATGGAAAATATTTTTGAATTAGGACGAGTACCAAAAAACTTGCAAACAGATGATGGTAAAGAATTTTTCAACAAACACTTTGGAAAATTAATGGATAAATACAATATTAATCACTACTCAACATATAGCAGTATGAAAGCATCAATAGTAGAACGATTTAACAGAACATTGAAAGGAATGATGTGGAAAGAATTTAGCTTTAATGGTTCATATAAGTGGATTGATATATACAAAGATTTAATTAATGCATACAATAGAAAAGTTCATCGCACCATTAAAATGTCTCCGATTAAAGTCAACTCAACAAATGAGGAAAAGCTACTAAATACAGTATACAGTCATTTGAAGATGTACAAAATGTCGAAATTTAATGTTGGAGATAATGTACGCATAAGCAAATATAAGCATACATTTGAAAAAGGTTATACTCCAAATTGGACTACAGAAATTTTCACAATTACAAGAGTTCAAAATACAAATCCTACAACATTCATATTAGAAGATTATCTTGGTAATCCTATTAAAGGTGGATTCTATACTGAAGAACTTTCGAAAACTAGATATCCAAATACATATCTAGTTGAAAAGGTTCTTAAAACTAAAGGAAAGGAGGCATACGTTAAATGGTTGGGATTTTCTAATCAACACAATTCTTGGATAAGTAAGAACGAAATATTATAGCTGAATACCATCATCAACAACAACAATAGCAGTAATATTAAGAAACTAATGTTAATTTTAAAATAAGAAAATGAAATAAATATGTAAATCATGCTTATAAACCATATGTTGTACTAAACTTTATTTAATTGTAATCAGACAGTTATAATGTCAATAACACTTACTCTGAGCTCTAACTCATCAGAATTATCTGCTAGTTACTTTCCTCCTATTGAATTACATGGTGCATATGAGTGTGCTCTAACTGATTTTCATTCATACAACAGCATTCCAAATGTAGACACCTACAACAATATGTTTCATATAGGGGAACATACAATTGAAATACCAATTGGATCTTACGAATTGAATGATATTGTAGATTTTATACAAGAGCAATACAGAAGACTCTGTCCAGAAAATAAGATTTTTATTGAAGCCAATAACAATACAATGCAAGTTAAAGTTAATAGTTCCAAAGATCCTGTATATTTTAATAAAGACAACACAATTGGAAAACTTTTAGGATTCAATAGCAAAATCCTAACACCAAACAAATATTATTACTCAGATCTTCCAGTTAATATTTTTAAAGTGAATCTCTTGCGAATTGAAAGTAGTATCGCTATTAACACATATATGAATAACTCCAAATCGCATACACTTCATGAATTTCCGATTAATGTGCCTCCAGGCTATAAAATAGATGAGGTTCCAAGAAATCTCATCTATTTACCTGTGAACACCAGAGAGATAAGTTCACTAACGCTGAGAGTAGTTGATCAACACGGTGATTTAATTAATTTTCGAGGAGAGGAAATTACAATACGAATACATTTGAGGTCAACTAAATAATGCTAATATACAACACAAATACATTGAAAAATAAAGCAGTAACAACAACAACAAGAACATTAAAGCGACCACTTCAACAGAAAGCACTAACAACATCAAATAAAAATTTTCTAAAGTCCTTGAATTTTAAATTGAAGAAAAAATGAGTTCAATAATAGATGTCTTAGATAAACCTTTCTCTGATGAGAATATAATCAAAAAGGATTATCATACATATGTACCATACTTACAATCTTACAACAATAATGATGAAATTAGAATTTCAATACAAAATCAAGATTTATACGTGCTACCCAGTGAGAGCTACATTTATGTAGAGGGGTTTGTTGCCGATGATAATGCCCCTAAATCTTCTTCTTCAGAGAACTTTAAATTAAAAAACAACTTTGTAGCATATCTATTTGATGAAATTCGCTATGAGCTCAATGGAATTGAAATTGATCATACAAGATATTTAGGAGCCACGAGCACCATAAAGAACTTGGTTTCTCTATCACCAAACGAAAGCAATGTGATGCAAAATGCTGGATGGAACAAAATTGACGATGTCACTCTTGCAAATGGATTTTTCAATTTCTATGTACCTCTAAAAATGTTTCTAGGATTCGCTGAAGACTACAACAAAGTTATATTAAATGGAAAACATGAACTGATACTCTTGCGCAATAAGAACGACGAAGATCTTGTACGCTCGAGTGTTTCTACTGAAAAAGCTAAACTTACAATTTCACTCATCTCATGGAGAATACCTCATGTTCAATTATCTGACCTTAGCAAATTGAATATGATTAAAATTATTAACAATGGTGCTTCTATACCCATGGCATTTCGCAGTTGGGATTGTCATATTAATCCACAATTAAACACAGGAACTAGCCATATTTGGAATGTTAAACTGGCTGCAAATAGAGAACGCCCCCGTTTTGTGTTGATTGCTTTTCAACAAGAAAATAAATTTGTTCATTGTGATTTGACTAATTTAAAAGTACATTTAAATTCAGTCTCATACCCGTATGATGATCTTAACATAAAGTTCAAAAATGAACGTTATGCAATTCTATATGATATGTATCTAAGATTCCAACAAAGCTACTATATGAAAGAATCTCAACCGCTTCTAACTGCATCAGAGTTTAAGACAAAAGCTCCTATTATTGTAGTAGATGTCAGTCATCAGAATGAATCACTCAATAATGGACCGATTGATATAAAAATAGAATTTGAAACAGCAACTAATATTGCACCAAAGACATCAGCTTACTGCATTCTTATTCATGATCGTATAATAGAATATATACCCATCAAAGGACAAGTTCGAAAAGTGTTATAAATTGAATAATATGGAAAATAACATAATTTTTATAGACGTACAAGGCTTCAAAACTAATTCAAACGATTTCATCGCAAAAGAAGTAGCGATTGTTTTCAACAATTATGAATATAACAACTTCATTATAAAACCACCATTTGATTTTAAATGCTTATCAATAAAAAAGCAAAGAGAAGCAAAGTGGCTAACAAAAAACTATCATCACCTAAGCTGGACTGCTGGATCAGTTTCATTTCATAGCGTTTGCAATTTTTTAAAAGCCAACGTAAGATGTTCTAAAATTTACGTAAAAGGTGAAGAAAAAAGACTTTGGTTGGAAAAAATGTTACACCGAAAAATTTCTAACGTTGAGGATATAGGCTGCATCAACTTTAAATAAATGGAAATCAAGTATCCAGAATATTTTTATTGTAATTATCATAATTTTGGTGTTTGCGCATTAAGAAATGCTATTTTACTCTCAAAAGAAATATCTTGTTTTAAATGAACTTTTTCACTTTTTAAAATATTTATACTTAAGAATATATTACTGTATGTATTATTATAAAATTTAAAAAATTTTAAACAATAAATGTATACAAAATAAAAGAATGTGCAAGTGTTTTCTTATTTCAAATACAAACTACATAAAGGGAATAGAAGGAGGTGGGGAGGAGGAGAAGTTAACTTTTTTGCTTACTTGCAAATGTTTGCTTTTTGTTTCTCTGCTGATGGCTGTACTTAGTTTAAAATCCTCTGCTTTAAAAGAACTGTAGACAAAGAAACTGACTACGTTGCAAAATATAAATGTATTCTACACAAGCACCAAATATTCCACGCACAAGTTCCCACGATCGCTCATTTATACATTCATACATTCATTTATACATTCATACATTCATACATGCATACATACATTTATACATTCATACATACATACATACAAATATATTTATTAAACAAATAAACACAATATACAATTACCAGCGACAATCAAGCTGGACCACCCACACACAAGCATTAGGGGGTTCACATACATGAGAACATTTTAGGGTGTTCACATACATGAGAACATTTTATAAATAAATAAATAAAATAATTAAATAAATTAAATTAATTTATTTAATTATTTTATTTATAAACAATTTATTAGCGTGAGGAAATCACACATACACATTCCCACGATTCATATGAGAATCGCCTAGTATTCATCAAATCTATTTTCTCTGATATTACGATAACAAATTTATACAGTCTGGCAACACTGGCAATTTTCCCTTTGGAAAAATCATTTTCCCGTCGGCATTAAGAAATATAGTAATCATGCATTGCCGTCGGCATTTGAAAAAATAATCATGTTTTGCCGTCGGCATTTGAAAAAAATAATCATGCATTGCCGTCGGCATTAGGAAAAATAATCATGAATTGCCGTAGGCATTAGGAAAAATTATCATACATTGCCGTAGGCATTAGAAAAAATAATGATGCATTGCCGTAGGCATTAGGAAAAATTATCATGCATTGCCGTCGGCATTAGGAAAAATTAATTAATTAGGAAAAATCATCTCATGATTTTCCCGTTGGTATTAGGAAAAATCATTTTCATGATTTTCCAGTCGGCATATATGTATACTTATGAAATATTAATCTTATGAAACCCCTTAATCCACCCCACAAACATACATACATATAAATTCCCACGGTCATAAAAAACCTGACTTACTGAACCGCCCTCGTATGTAGTAATAATAAAAAAAAACTCCTTATGTAAACAAAAAACTCCTTATGTAAACAAAAAACTCCTTATGTAAACAAAAAATCGGACGGACTTATTGAACCACCCTCGTAGGTATCAAATTTCCAAGAATTTTAAAATTTTCAAATTTTAATTACCCAAATTTCACAATTTCAGCCACAATTTAACAATTTCAGCCCACAATTTAACAATTTTAATTGACCCAGAACCCCCAGTTCCCTACTACTTTCGTAATATAACGCCGGCTGAGCAACTGTAATATTTTCATATATTTATGATTTGATCAGGCTAAAGTTCGTATCGCTTTGTAAGCCAAATTACATGTGATAATTATTAATAAACAAATTACACCAAAGTTAGTTGTAAATATTCTGACAAACACAAAGTTGAACGGAACAACTAGCTGTTTTCGAAGTCCACTAAACATTCATCATCAGCGTTCTTTTGTGTTTGGTCCACTGTGTGTGGTGTGATACTCAGCCATTATTGCAAAATGGAATATGTGAATTGTTTTGATTCATCGTACTACAATTTGCTGAAAGCTGTTTTGTAATGAAAGCTCATTTTTACCATCTCTAAATTTACAACAGTCTTGAAATTGTCATTAATATCAACTTAAAGTGGTAGACGTCGATAATTTTATATCATGATGAATCAACATATGTATATTTGCAAAATGCTTGCCAAAAATATCTAATTTGCGTGTTATTTAATTTTTTGGTCAGAAATAATTGTTATGCCGCTGTTTTTAAACAAAAATTGTGTAATAAATATACGTTTATTATTTATTAAATGCACAGTGACACATAAAATGACATTTGATATCAAACCGTGAGCTCTGATGATTATATCATATTAATAAATTGAGTCTATACGTGATGAATTTTCATTATGGTATCAATTGGACATTCATCATGATATAAATTTGTCAGGTGTGGACACTATGTTATTAATTTTTGTCCTATGAACTATCTTTGTAACTCGATAAAATATTTTAGTTGAAGAAATACATACATTTTATTTCAACTAATTATATATGTACTCGTATGTACATTAGAGTGGCCGTTATTTTATTTTTTTGATTTCTTATATTCTCTCGCCCCAAATCGGCACAGTCTTATGTAAAAAAATACAAAAAAATTTCATAGCGCTAAGTTGTGTTTTAGGGGTGCGTCCGCCCCTCAAAGTTGGCCCATTTATTCAATGTAATTTGTTTGCATATGACTATCTTTAAAAAAAATACAATAATAGATATATGGCAATATTTAAGCACTTCTAGTCAACAACATTAGCCTCAAAGTTTTTTGCTAAAATTAATATTTTAGAAAATAATAAAAAAATAACCAACAAAATACCAAAAATTATATATGTATACCAAAATTTTATTTATATGGAAAATATTTATACTAAGCGTGTACAATAAGAGCTTGTAACTACATACAAAAAAGTAATATGAATGAGTTTGTAATATTAATTAAAATATTTGTAATATTAATTAAAAAATTAATTAAATTTTCACCTATAAACAATTTGATAATATCAATTAAGTTTTTCCACTCAAATTAATTAATACAATTAAAAATTTAATTGAATCAATTAAATTATTAATTGAAAACATTAATTGGTGAATACTTTTTTCTGTGTAATAAATTATTTCATACATATGTATATTACGTATAGTAAAAAAAGCAAACCAAAAAGTACACTGAATAAATGAGCTTGGCGGCCAACTTTGAGGGTTGTTATCGCGTAATTTCTAAAAAGAGGACAGCAGAGGGAAAGAAACCGAACATTTGCTTGAAAAAGTAGGACTTAAAAATAAAACGAAATCGATTTTTTCCAATAATATAGCTACCAATAAAATCTTAAATACACATCGATGGTGTTGGGCGAAAAGGGTCAATCTCGCAACATTTTATATAGAATATTGGGTCGTTTTACCCAACATCATCGATATTTTTACATTAAAATGTACCTATGATAATAATAAGTATATACACATTTGAGAACATTTGCATACATAAGCGCGGAGAAATAGCATTTCTAATATTATTTAAAATGTAAAAAACATTTATTTAAACTTATAGTTCTTTCGCTTATGAAGGGTGATTTTTTAGCAACATTCTTTTTGCAACCCTGATTTTGGCAGCTCAGCTGCAGCCATGTAACATGTTGCTGTTAAAAATTTCCAGTTTTGTCTATATTTTAACCATGAAACGACTTACAAACGAATAACGCTTACAGATTATTGAATTTTGTTATCAAAATTCATGCTCGATTAAGAAAGTGCATCGTGCACTTCTTCCATTTATGGTGAGTTCAGGCGACCTTCTGAAGGTGCTATTCGGAATCGTGTGTATCAATTTTACATTATTGGATACTAAATCACCAACACGCAATGGCCCAATTGAGAGACGAGTTCGGGGAGTAGTTTATTTCAGTTTTGGAGACGTTTAATTGACCGCCTAGATCGTGCGATTTAACGCCTTTAGATTAGTTTTTGTAGGCTCATGTCTACAGGGACAAGACCGCAACGGATGACGTACTGGAAGCTAATATTGAAGAATTTAATCGTGAGATATCGGCCGATATGTTGGGAAGAGTATGCCAAGATTGGACCAACCGTCCACATTTATATGAAATGATCCTTAAAATTTAAATTATATAGATCGTTCTATCGACTCAAATAAAGATTTCATACATTTTTCGAAATTATATGTGTTTTATTAAATCAAATCCAAAAGCTCTTAAAAAATCACCCATTATTTATCGAAAAAGTTTATAGAATTAATAAAAAATGAGAAACCAAAGTTCAACCCATTACATACCAAAAATCTCAAATAGTAGGGCTACCGACTTTAAATAAACTTTCATTGTTTGGTTAAAATGTCTTATTCTTATTCATGAAATAAAAATTTTTAACTCTCGCTTAATGCTATGCATTATATTATTTTGGCTCTTTTTGCGCAACTCTATCGGTATTTTGAACACATCTTAATAATTCTATGTCTTAAAATAACATACCACAAACCTCATGGACAGTTTTATTTATAAGATAAGCTGGACATCCAATACCGATTATTTTCCTTTTTAGCTTTTTAATAAATACCATTTTTAAAGCAAAAGCGGGAAAATTTCCTTAAAAAGTAGGACTTTTCCGGATACAAATTTTTTCCGAGAACAGAGATCCCAAAAAGAGGACAGTGTCTGGGAAAAAGAGGACGGATAGCAACCCTATAAATTTTAACCAAGTTGCAACTTTTTGGTTTATTAACTGCAGCACCATTATATGTATCAGGGATGCGAAATCAGTTTGACAAATTGTACTAATTTTCAAGAAAATGTTTACTTTTTTCAGTACAATTGTACCACATTATTTAGTTTTATTTTTTTAATACTTTTATTAATTAACTAAGAAGGCATGCATAGTATACGAAAAAATAACCGTTATTTTCAAATTTCGTGAGTTACGTATGTTCGATTTTCGCATTTTTTTTCTGTTATGTTGGTACACATGTCTATTATATATGTTGGCTATATCAACCATTTTGGATTGTCAGTTTGTTTTTGACAGATAAAAAGGTTAGTCGTGTTTTGGTGTGCTCTTCGATTTTGTACTATTCGAAAAAATGGATCAAATAAACTGTATTAAGTTTTGTGTAAAAAATGAAATTAAATGCGCAAGGACATTTGAAATGTTGACTGTGGCGTTTGGCGAGTCTACTATGAGCAGAACACAAGTTCAATTGTGGTATAACCGGTTTAAGGAAGGCCGAGAAGATGTCAATGACGATGCTCCTCAAGCACGTCAAGTTCGGTCAAATATGAAGGGTTTGCTCACTGTTTTCTTCGACTGCAATGGCGTGGTGCATCATGAATTCTTGCCACAAGGTCGTACGGTCAATAAGGAATACTACCTTGAAGTTATGCGCCGTTTGCGCGAAGTAATTCGTCAGAAACGCACAGAATTGTGGAAAAAACAATCATGGATTTTGCACCACGATAACGCACCAGCTCACACATCGATGCTTGTGCGTGAGTTTTTGGCGAAAACCAAAACCGTTATCATGCCTCAACCACGGTATTCACCGGACTTGGCCCCCGCTAACTTTTTCCTCTTCCCAAAACTGAAGACACCGATGAAAGGAAAGCGTTTTGCTACGATTGAGAAGATAACAGAAAAATTGAAACAGGAGCTGTTGGCGATACCAAAAGCGCTTTTCAGAAGTGTTTCGAGGATTGGAAAAAACCCTGGCATAAGTGTATTATATCTGAGAGGGATTACTTTGAAGGGAACAAGATAGTTATTGATGAATAAATAAATACATTTTGAAAAAATTTAAAATAACGGTTATTTTTTGATCAGACCTCGTATGTGTAAAAAAGGTACTTTGAAGTTCAATTATTATAATATTATTAATTAATACTATTAATTATTATTATTTTTTTAATGTCAGAACGTACAAAAAATACTATTAGTTGCTGAGATCTGAATATAAAAGTAACATTTAAGATATACTTTTCCATCCTTTGTTTTAATTCAATTGGAAACAGTCGATGCAAATAGTCGCTTTCTCTCCTACATACGGAAATACATTTTCCACATTTGCAGATTAATTTAGAATATATAACATTCCTCTAGCAAATTTTCATTTACCTAATTTTTCATTTGTAATACCTTCAAGCTGTCACATCAACCAGCGCTCGAAACTATTTACTTATAGATTCAATATTTTTAATGCTATTTGCGGCATGTAGTATTTATAATAAAAAATATTTAATAGTGGTAAATTGGTCATTGGGGTGCTAGGGTACTTTTGGCATTCAAATAGGGCTAAAAATTATAAAATTATACGCGAATTTTTCTAAAAGGACACGATAGTGTCCTACACTAACAACAAATTTAAAGGTTTTGCGTGTTTGACGATATATGTAAAATATTAAATTTTTTCTTTACTGGAAATACTTGCATACATATTTTACACCTAAACTCGTTTCGTATCTTATCGTGTCAATTCTTCTCAGCCAGATTTTCTGTCACGAACTTTTCGTGTTGAGTTGTGCGTGTTCGTGTCACTAAAAAAACGACACGCAGCCATCATCGAGTATGTACATACACATTTATGTACGAGTATGTACTTTGTATATAAAGGGTGTTTTTTTAGAGGTATAGAACTTCGAATTGAAATAAAACACAAGAAAATCGTTTTAATGTCCATCAATTTGGCTTTATTGGAAGGATAATTTTATGCCATTAACGTTTAAATATGATTTCGGGCATGTGGCCGCCGCGGCTGGCTCGAATAAAGCCAATTCTACAGGTCCAATTTTCAACCACTTTTTCGAGCATATGGGGCCGTATGTTGGCAATAACGCCACGAATGTTGGCTTCCAAGTCCCTTAACGTTTCTGGTTTGTTGGCGTAGACGAGCGACTTCACATATCCCCAAAGAAAATAATCCAATGGTGTCAAATCACACGATCTTGGTGGCCAATTTACAGGTCCATTCCGCGAAATTATGCGCTCATCGAATGTTTCCTTCAATAAATCGATTGTGACGTGCGCTGTGTGGCATGTAGCGCCGTCTTGTTGGAACCACAACTCATCCACATTCATGCCATCCAATTCGGGAACAAAAGAAGTATGGCCCAATGACTCCACCAGCCCATAGAGCACACCAAACAGTCAGTTTTTGTGGATGTAATGGCGTCTCAAGGGTCTCATGTGGATTCTCTTCACTCCAAATGCGGCAATTTTGCTTGTTGACGTAGCCATTCAACCAAAAATGAGCCTCATCACTGAACAAAATTTTGCGATGAAAATCAGCATCGAGATCAATCTCATTTTCGGCCCATACACCAAAATCACGACGCATTGCATGCTCTCGCGGCTTTAATTCTTGCACAAGCTGGATCTTGTAAGGTCGCAAGCCAAGATCTTTGCGCAAAATCTTCCATAAAGTTGATGGACAAAGCTCCAATTGCTGTGCACGGTGGCGAATCGATTCATTTGGGTCCTCTTCAACACTTTGCTCTACAGCGGCAATTGTTTCTTCGGTGCTCACTGTCCGACGTCTCTGCGGATGCGTATTATCACATGGAGTAAACGTAGTGCGAAAACGATCCATGGTTAACCGAATTAATTGCTCTGATGGACGATTATGTCGACCATAAAATGGACGGAGCTTGCGGTAAACTTCGCGAACTGAACCATTATTTTCGAAATAAATTTGCACGATTTGCAAGCGTTGTTCTTTTGTCAACCTGTTCATGATGAAATGGCAAACCAAACTAAATATTAATCACTTGACAGCTGACAAAATGGCCGCCAGTTAAAAAAGTGATGCCAACTTAAAGTTCTATACCTCAATAAAAAACACCCAATATATGCTGAAGCAAGAATATTCATAAGTTTTAACCAGGGTTCCCAGATTTCTTTCAACTAACATCCCCAGTTTTAAAATTTGTATCCCCAAAATTCCCCAAAACGTAATTTGTACTTATTTTACCATTTTTGGAGATGGATCAAGTGTCACAACAAATTCCATTATTTTTAAAATGTATATTAATTCGTAACAGAGATTTTAGCAATTTATACTGAATTTTGTTTCTAAGTTTAGTTTGTTGACTTAATTGTCAAAAAAAACTCTTTCAATGCAAGCGTTGCTCGTCGATATACAAAGTAAATTTAATATGTACAAGACTCTACCAGTTCTTTAAACGGCCGTGATCCAGAGGCATCTTGATATTAATAAACTTCTGCCCAAAATATGTTTAAGTTGTTTGTTATTTGAATATCAAATAAATTTTTCCACCTTGTTTGCCGCTGGTTGTAGTATTTTTATGATTGAGCTAAATTAAGGCTGTCCTAATCCATGTTTGCAGCAAATTGTTTATATGTTTTTAAAATTTTGAGATTTGATGGAAAACATTTTAAATTTTGCTGCAATGAGCCTTTTAGTTATAAAAACAAGACGTCTTTACTTTTAATAATTACGTCGATTCTACAGACTTTAGCTTCCCCTCAAAATCGTAACCCAAATTCACTGAATCTAAGCGTAAGTAGGATTAATTAAGCTCCACTGAACATTAAGTGCACATACTCACATTAGATGCAACTCTCTTTTCAGAACGTAAGTGTCTAAAAATTGAAAGCATCAAGCAAGGTAAAGAACTAATTGTCAAATTAGTAATTGATAATCTAAGTTATATACATACGTATAAAAATAAAATCAGCTGATGAGCAATCTCGCTAATGCGAGTACCCGTTTGTCTTATAATAAACCTTATTTAAATCTTGCCAACAACAAATGTTAAAGACGAGATCATTGTAACCATTTATCCTTCTACATTATTTATGAACTAAAAAAAAAGCAATTGGAATATGTATTGAAATTAAAATATTCCGAGGAATACATAAAAAAATTTAAGTAAAATACACATCCCTAAAAAAATCCCCAAAACCAAAATAATCCCCAATTAATTCCTCAATCCCCAAACCAAAATTCTTATCGTCATTTCGAAAAAAATCCCCGATTTGGGGATAAATACCCTAATCTGAGAACACTGGTTTCAACTGTACAAACCTCTAACAAAATGTTTCTGGTGTGAGAGCGTTGCGCGTTTAGACCTATCAAGCATTAAGTACGCATTTTTATTAAATATTTCTGGCAATAAGGAAAAAGTGCTTAAGTCATATTTTACTGTTTTGCAGGAGACCACTCTTAAGCGTTCAAGTCGATTTTCAGAAATTTATTTCTTTTATAGTTAAATTGGAAAATTCTCTGTTAACCTTTATTTTTGTAGCAGACATCGTTCTACATACTATAAATAATACAGCGTACGTTCGTAAATTCAGCAAATTTATGCATCTTGCAGTAGTTCTGCAAAGTTTTACAGACTAACCTAAATTACGACGCACGGTGACTCAGAATTAATTATTTTAAACTAGTTTTATGATTCTCATACTTTCTTTGTTGTTTTTATAAAAATGATTAAGTTTCTTTATAAGACCTTTTTTCAACAAAAATGAAAAATAAAAAGCTCGCATTTCTAAGCAAATTAAAAAAAAAAATTTTGAAAGTTCAACTTTAACCTTAAATTTCTCCACAACCAATGTACTGATTTTAATGAAACTAAAACTGGATAAAATCTTAAGATGTTATCTATCCACGAAAAAAAATTTTAAAAAAATCTTCCTTAGTTCAAAAGTTACAGAGTTTTAGCCGATGAAAAACGATTCTGAACCACTGTGCGACGAAAAGCGCAACGTAATTTAGCGCTTTGCTTTTACGCTGAAATGAGTAACTTAAATTAGAGCGTTAACGTTGCGCCAAAAATAGTAATGCTTACTCTCTTTGAATAATAAAAAACTCTAAATAGAAATAAGAAATAAAAATGGAAAAGCTAAATTGACCTGAAAGTAGCTAAAGTTACAATACTTAACAAAAACAACAGTACTTTTGCAGCCAACTTCACTTCTTTACGCGCTGTCAATATTGGATTTTCCAATTGCAAGGCGTTGACGCCGCGTTATTTCGGTTGGTTTCATACATTTTGTATGGCCATGAGAAATTTTCATAGCCAGACAACGCTTTGCGTCGTACTTTAGGTCGGTCTGTTACTGCGTATACGTGATCAACTGTTGCGCATGCTTTGACACTGCTCAACAACTGTGCATAGTTGACATTTTTGAAAGAACTACAAACAATATTTGAGTCGGCAACTAATTTTATTTAAATCATAATAACAAAAGTGGCAATTTTCTTTTAAATTAAAGTAAGAAAAAGATTTTAAAGAAAATTAAAGCGGCTATTTCTTATAAAAACACATTTGGCCGTAAAAAAAAGACAACCTAAATAAAAAACGTCTTTGAAGTATTAAAAAACTACCAAGATTATGTATTTCAGTCATTTTCTTTTTAGGTTAAATTCGAAGCATGTACATAATTTAAATATCAAAATACATAAACACACATATTCTACTTATTGTTCCACTGCAACTTTTTGCATCTCAAAATAATTTACTACGAAATTTGCAGAGATTTGCGGCAGGTATGCCGTTTACTTGCATTAAAAAACGTTTGACGCTAAACAGTGCTGCTAAGTTATGCATTTTTGAACGTTATACTATGTTCAGACGGCAACATGAACCACTTGGTTCTCTCTCTGAAATACGATTGCGAATTATGCCGTTCACACGACAAATTCGTGGTTCATTTTGACAAATCTTTTTGATGCAGTGATGCCATCTTAGCCCTTTTAGGGCTAGGTTTAACCCAAACTGAAAAACGCGCAAATCTAGCAATTTTTGCAATTATTTTTTAGCGCCTTTTTAGTTTTTGTTTAATAGGCCTACATTTTAATCTTTGTGAACTTTGTGTTCTTTTAATCTAGCAGTATGGACTTTCTACTCATTTTATTTTGCTAGTTTGCTTTACCATTTAAAAAGTAGAAGAAGAATATAGAAAAATCTTCTATTTGTTTCAAATATTTTGTATTTTTAAATATATTCAATATACCTTAAAAACAGAAAACGTATGTATGTTATTTGAAGAGCGAGAAATCGAAATTTTATTTAATAACAACCAATTTTATATGTATGTACTTATGTTAACATAGATACATACATATGTATATATACTTCTGTCGTTTCACAAAATTATATACAATTCAATACTATTTAAAAATGAAAAGACATTTTATTTCTTGGTTTTTTTCTTTTTTCTCAGTTGAACAATTTTTTAACAATTAAAATACAATACAATATTTTAAAAAAAACTATGTTAAAAATTTTATAGTTCAACTAAATTGTATTAGGGGAAGTCTCCACACTTCTATTATATATGTATGTATGTACACTATTTATATGTACCTTATTGAAATGTAAAGTCTCAATCTATGTACATATGTGTTCATCTCATGATAGATATTTATTTAAAAAAAATTACTTTACAAAAATGTTTTTGATGTTTTGATTTACTACAGAATTATTTTAAAACTGGCCCTTTTCCCGCTTATTCGAAAAATTTTACTTTATTTTGCGTTAAACGTACATATATTTTTTCAATTTTGCCCTTTTTCAAAAAAATTTTATGCGTTTTTAGTATCAAAAGTTGGCATCACTATTTTGATGTATATACAATGTATACACACATGCATACATATATTCTGTGTTACTTGCTTTTTTTACAGTAGATAAATAAATTAAGCAAAAATAATGAATACAATGTGTTCTAATTTTTTTTTTAATTCATACACGCATCCATTTGTTTGGTTTATTTTTTGTTTACGCATGTGTACATGTGTATGTGTATGTGTGTACTCATTTTGTTTTGACAGCTAGTTCAGATATATTAGCGATAATTTGTTATCAAAATTAGCGATGACAGCAATTTCTTCGCAGCAAGATTCGAAATGAATCAAGATGGTTCGCTCTCAAAAAATTGTATGGCGAACAATGTTGATTCGAATGAGATAGCGAACCTCGATAATTGGTGTCCGTGTGAACATACTATTAGATGTTCGCGATGCTGCAGGCGTGCACTATAAATGCTTTTACGAACTTACCTACATTTAAGTTGAAATTTACCAAAGTATCGTATAACCTAAATTAAGATATTATTCCAAATGAGATTAGAAGTCTAAAAAAGATAAGTCGCTATGCATAGTGCTATAACTTCCTGAAAATCACACAAATTAATTGAGATTTTGACCAGGGGAACTATGCAGATTACGAAGGTATCATTAACTCAAAATTAGCTTATCTCGACTTAAGCACTTTTTGCCACAGGTTTGTTTTATATACAAACTCATAATAGAAAATATAACATCAATGTAAATTTTGTTGGTTAACTGCAAGTATCCTTGAGTCTACTATAACGAGATAGTAATTTGATGGCAAAATGTGTGTATTCTAGTTTGGTAAAATATAAATTGAAAATCAACAACAACAACAACCTACATATATATATACTTACATATGTACTCGGTGTTTAAGATTGGAAATAAGTTGTTTTAAGTACACGTTTCCATACACAATATAAATAAATATTATGAAGTTTAAACTCATCAATACGTATGTATCTACAATTGATAGATAAATAAATTGCTGGATACACATACTCTCTACATATGTATGTATGTAAATATTGTATTTGTGACGGGTATTTTTTCCTAATGTGTGATAATTTATTAGATAATTTTTGCCAAGTGTGGCTTTTATAACATCTTTAACTCTTCAATTCCCAGTGTCACCTACAGGTAACATAGATTGGTGTCATTTTTAAACTTTCATATTGATACGTTTGGCACATTTATTTATTATTTGTACAATTATAACACTCTATAGTATTTGTAATTTTATGTTGAAAATTTTGGCATTTTTTTATCTGACAAGTGTCAGATACAACTGCAACGCTTTGCGTGACGTTTCTAGCGTTGGCAGAAAAGCGTAAAGCAAAATGTGCATGACACAATAAAAACATTGACAACACTTACTTTTTGTTTTACTGCTTTGTTTAATGCATAAAATACATCACAATTCGATTACTCCGATGCCCCTTACTCGTTTTTTATGTAAATTTACCAAAAGTTTAATAAAATTTCTTATTTACATGCGAGTTTGGGCAAACAAATTAAGATAATTTCCAGTAAAAAATTTTCATGTTTTTTGACGCAATAAGGCAATAAAGCGCATCATAGCTCGCTTTAAAATGTGAGCTGTTTAGAAGCAGTGAACATATATGAAGCAAACTAAAGAAAAATCGGTGATTTAACAGCACCACAATAATGCAGGTTTTAAAGAAAGAAATTTTGCTAATGTAATCTTGAAAAGCGCTTTTTACATAAGTAAATACGTTTATATTATTAACCCTTTAAAGAGCGCTTGATATAACTGCTATATTTGCATGTTTTATTATATTTAAAAAAAGCGCTTTTGTGAGCAAAAAATGTAGTACTCCAAACCGGGAACTCGCCATACAAAAATCAGCAGCGATATCAGCAGGTTTGTCAGCTCTACTTTTGCTCTCTCATAGTAAAAACCTGCTTTATTTGAAGCAATTTTTTTGCTGGCTTATACCAACTGATTGTCAAAGCACGTTGAGAGTTGCCTAACTTTTCGCTTCGCTTTGCGTTAAAAGTACTTTATGTGACATGTTCCATATAAGAATGTACATTTCAGAGCGTATCTTCAACGCAACGCGAAGCAAGACTGATGTAAGAGTCACAGCTAGAATCGATGCCATAAATTTAATGGCATAGTCCTATGCTACTGCTTTTTATGTAATCCCTCATAAGATGTGAGAGTGAGAGCGAAACGGTTGCATAATGGTAAAATCAAGGTACATGCACAAGCCAGCCTGTTTATGTATACAATGTAGAAAGTTGTCAAACTTTGTTTACAATCTGCAAAAATGTAAGTGTATGTGTGTGAATAAAATGATTACAGTGTTGCCAATGAATTTGCATATGGCTGTGTCTCCAATTACACATTGAAGAAAATTACACTACAGATCATTTGTGTAGGTTAAAATTAAAACAGAAATAAATAAAAGTAGAACCTAAGTATAATTACACACATATTATACATGAATCTCATTACATGGCCCACACATGAGAGTAGAAATTACACACTGTGTATTACACACATATTGGCAACACTGACTGACTATAATCATGCATGCAAAGTAAATTTATATCAAGTATATGCAACTACTCAGGTGATTCATTTTTTTCTCGTTTCGTGGCAATGCATGAATGTCAAGAGTTGATTACAATTTGCGTACGCCATTTTGTTTTGTTTTGCTTTGTTATACACAATTGGGTATACTGACAACGTATGTGAAAAAGTTTAAATAAATTTTTACTTAAAAAATGTGTTACAAAACATTTAAAAATAATTATATTTAATTATTAAGGTACATATGTATCTTTTATTATACTTATTTCACATATTAAAGGTTTATCAATTAATAAATTTACTTTGGTTTTGTCTATCCATACATTTTCTTTTTGTTGTATGCAGATCTGGGACTATTGCATTAAATAAGCAAATGCATTGACCATTTTCCCACAATAAACTAAATCAATACAAATGCAAATTTATTACATTAGCACTAACTTTAATAATATTAGTGCAATTTTTCTTGCATTTTGCTAAAATCCCTTCAAAGTAATTCATCAACAATGCATTGTTATTTTTAGTGCACTATTTTTTGCACCACTAAACACATTAAGAATAGTATTATTGCATTATCAGTGAAACATATAGTGCAAAATACAACGTAAATGTGTACATACATAAAAACATACGTACATACATAAATATGCAAATTTTTTCCTATGTACATATCGTCATCTAAGAGGAAAAATCATATCACTACGTTTTTTATAATTTTTCGAGAGAAAGACAAAACTTGATAAAATTGTTCCAAGCGGTAGTATTTTTCGTTTATAAAATCGCCATTTTTTAATATATAACTTTACAATAAACGAAAACCTAAGTTCTGATCTTTTTTCAATTGCACGGTTTTTCAAATAAGCTCGAGATGCAACGTACTTGAAGTATGAAACTTTTTAATTTTTTTTAAATTGGTTCTGTAATCTAGTTTGTATTTATATTGACATTTTTTTTCGTTAATTTGTATGTATGTACTTATAAAAGTGCCCTCAATGAACTTTAGTGTATTTTATATTTTTTATTTGTGCTATCTCCTAAAAATATTTTCACGTTTTATTCAATTTTACTGTGTACAATATGTGATAGTGTAATAATATTGCATCAATTCATGATGTGCTTAGTGGCAACACAAAATTAGTGTATTTTTTGTCATGTGATTAGCTGCTAATGCAATATTAATCCCTTACTTTTAAGAGATTTTATTTAAGTGCAAAAAATAGTGCACTACAAGCATCAAATTTAAATTTGCACTAAAATTTTTGTTTTTCAATCAGTGCTTATGCAAAAGTAATGCAAGTTGCCCAGGTCTGGTTGTATGCATCTGTTTTTGACATTCATCCATTATTCTTACACAAACAAATCGCCTGTTGTTTTTGTACTTTCTTAGTTGTTGTAGACCTGCATATACTTTATATAAATATGCTTTGCATGCATGAATGCCGCGTCTGCAATTGTACTTTAGACATCTGTTTCTGATAATTATCCGTTTGTTTCTACCAACAAAATGCGTGTGTTTTTGGTGCTGTAATTTTGTTGTAGTCGTGCAAGTACCTTTTATAATTTTATCATGGGTTGCATGTTATAGGCAGTGTTGCCATAAGATGTAGGGGGAAAGGTGTTAGATTGCAGAAATAAAAATGCTAAAATGTTCTACAGCACACACAGCAAAGTGCTAAAATCAGTTAACACCTTTAGTTTCTCTTATTTCTTTAGTGGCCCATATAATTGCAATAATTATATAGTGTTATTTCGCCATATTTTTTTAAAGATTTGTATCAATCATTCCATAATAAATTGTGCGAGATTTGACCTTTTACGTAACCCCAACGAAGACCCGTCTATGTTCTGGCTTCCACATCGTTTTCACACGTTTTCTTGTGAGTTCGGATGTTAAAACACATGCTGCACCTGTTTAAGTTTAAATTCAGAAAATACAAATTAATAGTATGTATTCTAGCATACGAATTTAGAAGAAAACAATTTGAAAATGGACGATTTCAAGCTTTTAGATTTTTCATTTTTACTTTTGAAAATTTAAAGAGTTTGCCTCTTGCGGATTTCAATTATACAGCAAGCTGTCAAAACTACATAGTCTGAATTACATTAACTGATAGAATATCCTTTAATTTTTATTTTTTTTTTTTAATTTTAGTGTTAATTGTTGCAGTCTGTACATATATACACTAACTTTGCAATTGTAACTCCCCTTTTTGAAAATTCTTAAATTTCAGTATCAAAGCACTTAGAACAGTCATAACTTTTTATTTTATAATAACTTTCCAGAATAACTAAGATGAACACCGTTAAATAAACAAGTTTTGTTGACCACTGAATACTAATAATTTATTTCAGTGTACACTCTGATTAACTCCGTACCAGTGTTGTCAGTTTTATTTTGACCCTTGTCGCCAAATGAGTTGTCGAATATCGCCAAATATCGCCAATATAATAAAACATTAAATTATAGGTACACAAATATTTTTTCATTTTGTAATTATATTACAAATATTATTAAATTTTAAATTCAGCAGGTAACGTCTATCGTAAAACATAAAAATTATACTATATAAGAAAAATTAAGAAAAGTGTTTACATTAACATATCAATAGTGGAGTACAAAAAATAATTAAAAATAACTTATTCCAAAAGATCAATCCGAATAGGATAAATTGAACTTAAACACCAAGATAAAAATTATTATATCAATCTTGTGATAAAACTGAAGTAACATTTACTTAAATTTGTATTTAAGTACACATATCATGTCCTTGAAATGGTAACTACCAGCAGAATCGTTGTTTTCATACACTCTAGTGCCATTAATACACTACATAAGTTCACTGCACACGTCTGGCACTGTACAGTGCGTTTGTGTAGTGCATGGGGGTGGTTGTGCTATTTACGTAGTGACCTGAGTAAATATCTAAACGATTTTGATATTTCCTCAAGTTTGTAAAACTGTACAGTGAACTTGTGTAGTATATTTTGCAAACGCTCAGTTGTGTCGTGATTTTTTAAGAGTTCAAAACTAGAAATGATCGCCGAAAAAATATTCTGGACAGAGTTCCTAGAATTATACAAAGATTCGCCTGCATTATGGAGCATTAAAATAAAAACTGCACAGTTTACTTGTATAGTGTGTGTCACAAGCTTATTTTAGTCAGTGCCAAACTTCAGCACTGAACTTGTGTAGTGTATGGCTGGCATAAGCGGGAACTCGAGCAGGCTTTTTGGTGCTTCATTATCAAAATGTTGGTTCTAATTAATAAAAGAAAACTGTGTTTTATAAACACCAAATGACATTTTGTGGGCCATATTTATTTAAACTTCTTGAATTTCAGAAAATTTAGTTTGAGATAAAGAGTCACAGAGTATTTTATGTTGTAGAAAAAATTCTTTCCAAAAAAAATTTCATATTTTTAACATAATTCTATTTTATTGAAATCGTAAAAATATCGCCAAGGAGTTCAAATATCGCCAATCGCCATTTGAAAATTTTCATCGCCAAAAATAAATTTTCATCGCCACGTTTGGCGAGATATCGCCATATTTCACAACACTGCTCCGTACCAGTCTTGCCGAATCGCGGGAAATTACCGGAATCAGGTGTAATTTTTATGTGCATGTGTACCAGGTGGGTAATTGCTCTCAGGTGTAGTTCACGGGTAATTTGAAATTCACAATGTTTTTATACCCTTCACCAAAAATGGTAAAGGGTATATATAGGTTTGTCCAGATTTTTGTAACTTCTACAATATTCATTTGCGGCGAAATAAAGTTAGTTATTCTGGATCCTTATGAATAGGAGATGAAAAAAAGACATGTCCGTCTGTCCGTCTGACCGTCTGCATGTACGGATTTTCTATGTGTTGCTTGAAAGTGATTGTATGAAGCTCCTAAAAGAGTTAGAGAGCTCGGAATTGGACTGAATCGACCGCATTTGTCTTGGCACGATTGGTATTGAAAATCAGCAAAAATAAAGAATCGGTTCTTGCATTTTCTATATATAAAGTTTTATCACACATTTTTTAAAAATCTACCAAAAAATTTGCCGTGCATAGAACCAACAATATTTAATTCTGTTACTAACCTCAATAGCTACTCCACCGCTGAAGCTTGCTTGAATTTACATTATATTTACTTTAGTTAAACATTTTCTTTAACAAGCATTATTTCGTATTAAACCCCTTTTTGTCACCAATCCATAGACATTGCCTTATGGTGTTTTTGCTTGGCACATGCTTTTTCGTACGCATGCATATGAATTGATGTCTATAACAATCAGTAGCGTCATGCAAAAAACTGTATGTTTATATGTATGTATGTATAAATATACGCTACCATGAAGACCATTCACTCGTACATACACACACAAGTATATGCATAAGAGTGTTCATATGAACAACTACAACAACAACAATACGCTACAAATAGTATTGAAAGAAGAATATCCAATTGTTTGTACGTGTGTATGTAGTCAACTCTACGCACAGCAACAATATGCTAGCAAACGTATTGAAGGAAGAATATTAAGTTGTTTGTGGTAAGAAATGGGATTTTTTTTTTTTATACAAATAAAGTATTGTGCTAATGAATGCGTGTTGATAAAATATAT
The DNA here is from genome assembly GCA_936439885.1 of Nowickia ferox. Classification (NCBI taxonomy): domain Eukaryota; kingdom Metazoa; phylum Arthropoda; class Insecta; order Diptera; family Tachinidae; genus Nowickia; species Nowickia ferox. The sequence goes on from OW387026.1 coordinate 62,470,411, forward strand.
AAAATATATGTGCCCTTAATTATGAAAGTGGTCTAAGTCATATATTTCTTTCATCGAGATATTTTAATAGATTACATTTGAAGAAATTAAAAAAATATTTTTATATTATGCTTTTTATGCATTTTAACTTATAGTTGTACTAGTGTCGATTAATAGAAGTTTATTTAATATTTATTAAATATTTTTTCAAGTTTATTACAGATTTATTTCATATTTCGATGCAGAAATATATGCATATGACTTAGACCACTTTCATAATTAAGGGCACATATGTATGTATGATTGTAAATACGTATGTATGTATATTCAATGTGCCCAAGTATACATACATGCATATGCATATGTATAAATTCGTTTGCTATGTCGGTATAATGTAAATAAGCGCTTGTTAAAGAGCATTGGTTTTTTATAAATATTTCAAAGGGGATAGGATTGTGTTTGATTTGCTTGTTTGTTTTCTGAATATAATATATATCTATGTAACAAAATCCATAAGATTTAAAGGCTAACGTGGTTAATAAGTAAGAAGTCGGTTTGTCATAACTTCTATGCTGAGTTTCGAACTTAGATGAAATTTTTTTTCAATATATTTTTGGAAAAAAATTAATCAGGGACAAAAAATAATAATTATTGTTGAAATTTCATAGAAAAAAGGCAAAACTACATACAAGGAAGCATCAAACAAAGTGGACAATCACACCATTTTAATTATTCTAAACTATTTTCTAAGCTCCAATTTTAAAATTATAATTTTTATTTTTTAGGCAGAAATAATTGTTATTTCCTGATTTTTATATTTTAACTGGAAATAATTGTTATTTTCTGATTTTTCTTTTTTCCAGCAGAAATAATTGTTAGTGCTTTCGTTCTGCTAGTGTTTGTCAGAATATTTACAATTAACTTTGGTGTTATTTGTTCCTTAAAAATTATCACATGTAATTTGGCTTAAATAGAGATACGAACTATAGCCTACTGAAATAATAATTATAGAAATAATTATTTTCCGATTTTTATTTTTTCGAGAATAAATAAAAATCAATTTGTGATTTCTACTTTTTCGAACAGAAATTAAATTAAGTTACATTGTGGGAAAAAATACATATACCTACATACATATGTACATACATACTTTGAACTTATAGGTACATATACGATATACCTAACTACTACGACAGGATCAACGTGTGGATATTCCGTAGCCAAAAAACGTGGTAGCCGCCCAAAGCTGCGAACCGCTATTTTTCACACTTTTTTGATATGGCTGTCAAATGAAAGGGATTTTCCAATGGAAAAATCATGGTGGAATCATGCTGAAAATTTGAACTCATTTACTGATATCTGGCGTTGTTTTATTAAAAACAAATACACATTTTTAACCCTTATACCTACTTATGCATATTTTGGTCACATGCATATATGTATTCCAGGTTCACCCAATTTAATTCAAAAGTTTTAAAGTGTGTACATACATATTTATAAAATTTTGGTACTTTGTACACACAGCGATACAATTAAACAATTATTTCAACACTTGTACAGGGTGGGCCAAAAGTTACCATGGGGCTTTAAAGTTTAATAACTTTTTAGTTTATTAATTTTTTTTTATTTTGACACGTATGTACATATTTATTAAGTTGAACAGTTTCATGCATACCTAATAGATAATTTTATGGAATCCAACATTATTGGAAACAGTTTAAATCAATAAATATGTACATGTCTGAATCAAACAGTTTTTCCGTAGTAATTACTGGTTACGCTTTTTTTTGGCACATGGCACACAAGAAATGCCAGATGCAAAATCAGCCTTACAAACTGCAAGAAATGAGCCAGATGGATCACACAAATCTCCAAAGTCTGATTCATTTTCATATATTTTTCCATGAACATAATATATGCTACATGTGATAAAAATTGTGCGCTTAAAAATATAAACTATTTTTTATAAATAAGGCAATTGTTTTAAAAATTAAGCCTTGCAATTATTTATGTATAGATATTTATTAGCGCAATATCGACTTCGGTGTGAATCGATATACTTATATATCTATTTGCAATTGTACAACAATAAAGCATGTATTCGTCCCCTACAATTAAAAAATCGGCAACATTTGGTTTACGTAGATTATTTGCAAGAAAATTGCATGAACACTTCTCCTAGTTTGTATATATTTTTTCTTTCGATATGTGTATACATATGTACATACATACACATGTTTGCAAATACCAATTTTATACTTGTACGATTTTTACCCAGCGGGAAAAATAAAGAGCAAGGATACCTTCTAGAAGGCCTTTGTACTCCTTCTTTTGAATGTACAAGGTCTACTCGCTCCATTCCACTCTTATATCATTTTTGACTTTCCATTTCGCCTCTTTTGCCAGCAATTCTGTCTTCAAATTAATCGATTTTACTTTTGGTTTGGTAAAAATACACGCAAAAAATTTTACTTCTCTTCCCCCTTTTCATAGAAGGGAATGTGGAATGTGTATCTTATCTTTTATGCAAAAGAGTCGCGGCCTTCTATAAGGCATTCTTTAGCAGTTAGATAAAAATAGTAATTGATTTAATAAGGCCTGAAGAAGATATTCTGAGTTTTCCCGCTGGGTAGTAACGTGCTCGCTTTGTATCAAAGTAGTGGTTGGCGTACACATTGTACATGCATACAATTATAAATACATATACATCTCTACACTTGAAGTAGCAAACTATCCAGTGTTGCCAGAAAATGCTGATGAGAGAATGTTAAATCGGTCAAAAAATTCTGCTAAAATGTTCTACAGAAGAAAAGTATAATGCTAGATTTAAATGTAGAAAAAATTATTGAAATAGCTTTGAACTTCATGTTTATACAAACTCATTAGTATTTACATGTATTTTTATAGCACATACAAACATAAAATAGTTAATGATTGTGGTTTTTTTTAAATGTTATAATAACGTTAAAAAAAGTTTTAACGCACTAATAATCTCAAATTATTATTTTACTTATTCAGTAAAATATTTGTTTATTAAAAATACGTATGTACATTGAAATTGATTATTGAATGGTCAGCTGGATCATATGCGCATTTCACTGTAGATCATCAGGGAACCTTTACCCTGCAATAAATACATGTACATTTATGAGAAAAATCCTCCATAGAGAAGAATTTTTTTAAGAAATTAAAATTTTATATTTTCAACAAATTCTGCAAGAAAGCATTTAGCAGAATTTTTTGCAAGTTGAATGCTGTTTAACTAATGAAAATGCAAGATCTAGCAGTGAAAATGCTAAAATGGCAACAATGAAACTATCCCAAACGCTTTTTGCTGTCATTGTGGATTATTAGTGCGTTAAAAACTTTTAAACGTAATTGCAACATTTCCTATAAAAATACCTGTAAATACTAATGAGTTTGTATAAACATGAAATTCAAAGCTATTTCAATAATTTTTTCTACATTTAAATCTAGCATATTATACTTTTCTTCTATAGAACATTTTAGCAGAATTTTAGACCGATTTAGCATTATCTCACCTTCATTTTCTGGCAACACTGGTTGTTATGTTGAGAACTTATGGATTTTTTTTTAAAGACATGTTGATACATACATACGAGTACATAAACATATGTATATAAATGTGCACAAGTAAATATAAATTCGTTTGCTAATGTCTGTATTGTGTATGTATCTATATGTATGTTAAAAAAAGTAAATCCCTTGCTAAAGATCATGGATTTCTTATAAATATTTTAAAGTGGACAAGATCGTTTGTTTGATGTGCTTGTTGTTGTTGGTATTTTCTTTCATTCATGTGTTATTTTTTTTTAAATAAATTTAGTAAAAAGTACTTCTACTTAATTAAGGTGGTGTTTGTATATAGGCAATCGGTAGGGATTGATTCACTGGCTGAGTTCAATTAATGATGAAGGTACTTATGAACATACATACATATGTATATAGGTACATATTATTATTATTTTCTAAAATTCTTCAGAAAAACTCCTTTATAGTATATATAGGGTGTTTTTTTTAGAGGTATAGAACTTCGAATTGAAATAAAACACAAGAAAATCGTTTTAATGTCCATCAATTTGGCTTTATTGGAAGGATAATTTTATGCCATTAACGTTTAAATATGATTTCGGGCATGTGGCCGCCGCGGCTGGCTCGAATAAAGCCAATTCTACAGGTCCAATTTTCAACCACTTTTTCGAGCATATGGGGCCGTATGTTGGCAATAACGCCACGAATGTTGGCTTCCAAGTCCCCTAACGTTTCTGGTTTGTTGGCGTAGACGAGCGACTTCAGCGGATGCGTATTATCACATAGAGTAAACGTAGTGCGAAAACGATCCATGGTTAACCGAATTAATTTTTCTGATGGACGATTATGTCGACCATAAAATGGACGGAGCTTGCGGTAAACTTCGCGAACTGAACCATTATTTTCGAAATAAATTTGCACGATTTGCAAGCGTTGTTCTTTTGTCAACCTGTTCATGATGAAATGGCAAACCAAACTAAATATTAATTACTTGACAGCTGACAAAATGGCCGCCAGTTAAAAAAGTGATGCCAACTTAAAGTTCTATACCTCAATAAAAAACACCCTTTATATACATACATATGTATGTATGTAAATAGATACATATATATATATGTATGTATGTTGTAGTATATGAAAGAAATATTTTTTAATATGTAGGAAAAAAACATAAAGGTTGAGATGAGAATATGAACTCACGTTCTTCTATTTTCAGAACGAATGTTTGATTCACATTTTGTTTTATTGGCATTTTGCACTTATTTTAAAGCTCTAAAACTTAGTTTAATTACATACATACATACATATGTATGTACCTATGTAGGTGCTTATGTACATATGTATATATGTAAATAAGTATGTATGTAATACCTAAATGAATGTTTGTATCTAAGTACTCGTATGTATACCTATCATTGCAAATGATAAATTTATTAATGTTTTCCCCAGCAAAAAAAATTAATGCGTTCAAGATTTAATAGTGGTTCATACTTTCTTTAGCATTTGTGTCTTCGAATGCATTCTAAAGTTCATCGCAAATCGTAATAAAGCTATAGTTTTTGAACTCATCAAAAACGCATGCAATATTACTGGGTAATTAACATTGGAATAAATATCCACACGAAATAGGCTTGTATGTAAAAACAGAATTAAATCAACGCTTTGACACATTGTCATAAAACAAGTTTTATCTCCACCAAATAATAAGAGTGGAACAGCTCGGTGGTAGACAGTGTGTCTTGACAGTCTTAACAGCAAGGTTCGTATCCTGGCTGCGACAAGGTTTTTTTTTGTTTTGTGAAAAACGTCATCGAATCAGGGAACTTTTATGGGTTCTAAGCACTCATTCAATGAAGAGCAGTTTTGTTAAATGTGAACCCATGGTCGCCAGTGACACGCCTGTGTTAAAATCTTGCGTTTTGCACCTGAATTGAACCCATGCAATAACTATTTCTTTTGCATGTCTTTTTTGCTGGGTCCGAAAATAACTTAATTATTCGATTGCTGTTGGGTTTTCAAAAAAAAAAAAATAAATAAAAAATTGATAACTTTTATATCTAAAGCCAGTTTGTATTCCTGCATTTTATTGGTAGATCTGCAGCAGTAATGTTTAAAAAGTTTATTTTTAATTTAAATTTTCTTAGGTATTATAAGAAATTTCAACGGAACATAGTAGGCTAGTAGGTTATTTGCAACTTAACAAGCTACATATGTACATATCGCTCATTTTCTAAAAAAAAAACATTATATATATCAAAAAATAGGATTTTTGGGTTAATGATGCAAAATCCTCATATTGGTATTCATATTGTATAAAAATTGCATACCATATCTTGTATACTTAACTATCGAGAGACAAATAAAATTATCATTTTCCATTAAGTTGTGTGTAAATTGAAAACTTTAAAGTTTAAAATAAACTATTTTTTTTATTTAATAAACGAGCGATATGTATGACATTATATTGAGGGGTAACAAAAACTTTTTTTGAAGTGAGTCGCTCCAATGTACATATTTTAAAAAATTTATCGGAAGGGTAAATGAAAAAAGTTTTATAAACTAAAATATATTGTGTGTATATATATAAAAACACTTATTTTTTAACCCTTATACCCGTGCATATTACTGCAAAGTGCCTATATTTCAGTTTCACTTGACTTAATTCACACGGACCTGTTCTGCAAATCACGACATGTCAAATCACGGTGATTTAAAAAAATTAATGAAAACTAAATAATTGCTTTTTTAAATTGCACGATTGAAAGCGTTGGAAGTTGGAGGAAAATATTCTATTATAAATGACAAAAACTTAAAATACAATGAAAACCCACTATCAAGTCAGCTATTAGTGGTTTACTTTTGAAATCACGTTATTTGAAATCACCATGATTTTCAGAACAGGCCAAATAAATTTGAAAGTATGTATTTATACAAGGTCGCTGTTAAGCACACACAGTCATATTAACAAAGCAAGCGTCAGTTAAGGAATCTTTTGTGCGCAAGATACATTTAAAATGCAGTTTTGCGCTGCATATTGCAATTTAATTGGTAATGGATACGAAAGTTTTCTCATAAAATTACGCATGTCTACGTATCTACATATATACATATGTACATACGTACATATGCACGCATGTCTTTTCTTTATATTTCATGATTTGTGAAGGGTATATAAGATTCGGCACAGCCGAATATAGCACTCTTACTTGTTTATATAATTTTTGTTTTCGGTTTTCCGGTTTTTCAACACTTACCATGAAAAAATAAGTACATATATAGGTCCCCCTCTAACACTCACATAGTTAAAGTAGTTAATATTTGTTGGATTATGTGTCAAACTTCGCACATAAAAATAACAATAAAAACATGTAATATTTTCATAATGTCACTTGTTGAAGTTTGTATATAAAAAACATATACTTATACGAGGTGTGTTCAAAAAGTTTCGCTAATTTTGTGTTTTTCCAAAAATTATTTATTCATGAATATCTATTTTGTCTTCTTCAAAGTAATCCCTCTCAGATATAATGCACTTATGCCAACGCTTTTTCCAATCTTCGAAGCGCTTCAAAAAATTATTTTATTAAATCTTGTTTAGCTCCTCCTTCAATGCCGCCTTTATCTCGTCAATCGTAGCGTAGCGTCGTTCTTTCATGGGCATCTTCATTTTCGGGAACAAAAAAAGTTACAGGGCGCCAGATTTGGGGAATACGGTGGATGCGGCATCATTAGTGTGTTGTTTTTGGCCCAAAAGTCGCATACAAGCAACGATGTGTGCGCAGGGGCGTTATCGTGGCACAAATCCGGGCGTTTCGAGTGGATTGCTTCACGCAAATTGCGCATAACTTGCAGGTAATACTCCTTATTGACAGTTCTACCCTGTGGCAAGAACTCATGATGCACCACGCCCCTGCAATCGAAGAAAACTGTAAGCAAAACTTTCACATTCTACCGAACTTGGCGCGCTTTTTTCGATCTTGGTTCGTGCAGCAGCTTCCATTGAGATGATTGAGCTTGGTTTCCACGTCCTAATCATAAACCCACGATTTGTCACCAGTTATGACCCTTTGGAGCAAATTTGGCGTCGTTGGACAGAGTCCAACAGCTCATTAGCAATGTTCATGTTATGCTGTTTTTGGTCGAAATTGAGCAATTTTGATACGAATTTTGCGGCGACCCGTCTCATGCCCAAATCATTGATAAAAATCTAATGGCACGAGCCAATCGATATGTCTAGGTCCTCAGCAACTTCTCTAATGGTGATTCGACGACTGGCCAATACCATTTTCTTCACTTCATCAATTTTTTTGTCTGTTGTTCAAGTGCTCGTGCGTCCGTCACGCTCTTCGTCGATCACATGTTCTCGGCCTTCTGAGAACATCTTGTACCACCGACATTCGGAATGCATCCGCGCACTTAATTTCGTTTTTCACACAAAATTTGATACAGGTTCCATTTTTTTTAATAGGTAAAAATCGAAGACGAGCCAAAAAACGTGCAAGCGAAGCAGCTGTAAACAAATAACTGAACATTCCAAATGGCCGAAATTGTCGGCATAAGTTAGAGACATGAGTACCAACATAAAGCCACAAAAAAAAACAAAATTCGAATATATGTAACCCGCGAAAATTCAAAATTCGCGATACTTTTTGAACACACCTCGTAAATAGCAATAACGGTTGATTTAAATTTGTTTTTGTACAATCAGTATTTTCGCAGAAATAAAATCATCTGAGTAGGTGTGTAATTAATATTGCTGTGAATTAAAGAAGTTGCTGATTAATAAAATAAATAAATAAAAGTTTTCAAGAAGAAAGTAATATAATTTCTGGTGAGCTAAGAATATCATATAAATAAGTAAAATACTTATGTCTATACATGTATACGTACATACACACACACACATATATATATATATATATATATATATTTAAATCTTTAAAATGGCTGTCCTGAAAAAAACCGGTTTTTACCCTAGGTCCCTTATGTATATATATATATATATATATATATATATATATATATATATATATATATATAAGGGACCTGAAAAAAAACGGTTTTTACCCTAGGTCCCTTATGTATATATATATATATATATATACATAAGGGACCTAGGGTAAAAACCGGTTTTTTTCAGGACAGCCATTTTAAAGATTTAAATACGTGTATCTTTGGTGTACCATCACTGAATAAAACGCGCATATCTCTGGGAGGGAACACTTTTGGGGCATGGGATCGGTCTCATTCGATACTCAGATGTTGTCCACATCAAAAAACAAATTAAAATTGATTTTTTTACCCTTAGGTCCCTTTCTCTATGCGCTGTCACATATATATATTTTTAGAAATGCACCGAACAAAAATTCTTAAGTTTCAATGGCTTCAGGTAAAGGAATTCAAAAGCTGGTTGAAGAAACTTATTGAAGACAGAAAAGGTGTTGCTTATTATATGCTGCATCAGCAATAAAGTCTGCAGTTCTTCTTACCAATTCGTTGCAAAACTCAATATCGAAGAAACTAAAGTAAAAGAGCCGAATTAAAAATCGCTGGTTTGTTAGCAACAAATAATTTAGCTTTCAGATTAGTGCTGTGCTGATATATTGAAATATGTATATTACTTTACATAGAACGAAAGCAACAACTTTGGTAAAGGATATCTTAGGACCTAGTTTTTCGAAGATTTTATATACCAAATTGCATAATTATATTTGATGAAACCACCGACACAAATACAACAAAGCAAATTGCATTTACTGTAATAATTTTGATACGTTAAGTGCACAATATTCTTTTTTCGATTTCAAAAAGTGTGTTGCGTCGATACTTAAAACTACCATAACTTAAAAAGGGACTCCTTTTAACAATTTAGTGAATTTTGCTCCCGATACTCCAAATGTTATTTTTGGTAAATATACATAACTCTGTCGCAAAACTATTAAAGGACGACAAACCTGACATTGCACTGAATAAATGCTCTTGCCATTTAATCCATTTAGTAGCATCAAAGGCATCTTTAAAACTACCAACGTATTTGGAGCATTTATTACGAAGCCTAGAATCTTTTTTCAATAGAAGCTATATTCGGCAAAATAATCTTCAAGAATTTCAAGAATATTTTAAAACTGGTGCTCATAAAATATTGTCGCCTGCAATAACCAGATGGCTTTCTCTACTATCATGTGTTAATCGTGTTTTAGAGCAATATGAACCATTAAAAACCTAAAATATACTTTGAGTTTCTATCGTATGCCTTAGACATTTTAACAGCATTGTTCAAACTTAAAGCTGAAACTTCACGAATATTACTTTTAATATATTTATTTGCTGTTTGTAACAGACTTTTATGAAATAAAAAAGTTATCAAAAACGTATTGTTTGTTGTATGTTCACTTGGTATATACAGCTTGTCAAGAAAATATTTTGACATAGTTAAAATCGTTTTAAAATTTTGAGTTTTATCGTAAATATTTTTTTCCTTTTTTGCATTATGAAATTTTTTGTTATAGATTTCATTTTGTTTAGATTTAAGTGAACAACTAGTCGTAAGTTATAAGCAAAATTAAAAATAAGAGCATAATAATTTTATGAAAACCAAAAATACTCAAAAATTTCTTTGTCAAGAAAAAGTTTTTAGATAGGAAAGATTTTAAGGTGTACAAAAATAAATATTTTTTGTGGCAGCAATTGGCATCAAATCGGTTTGTAAGACGACTTCTCATTTAACTTATTAACTCTAGTTGTTCTAAGAAATTTTTGGGTAAAGGTTCCCTGATGATCTGCATTAGCAACAGTGAAATGCGCATAGGATCCAGCTAAACCCCTCAATAATCAATTCCAATGTATTTTTAATAAAAAATAGTTTACTTAATAAGTAAAATAATAATTTGGGATTACTAGTGCGTTAAAAATTTTAAACTTAAATTGTAACAATTCCCACAAAAAACACTAATTATTAACTTGACAGCACCCGGTCAAAAAAATACTTGTGTGGCATCACTCTATTCTTGAATAGGTGTTGTTTTTATTTAAATTTATTTTCTTACAACTACAATTTGAAGCTGAAAAAAAGTCAGCCAATGTAGTAATCATGATACAATAATACAGGTAACCTCGAAGCGCCAGCTGATGGAGTTTGTTTGTGATGTGATGTGCCAATTGTTGTTTACGTTTTACCTATATAGTGCCTATTAAACTGTAAAGCTATGTTCACATCTGACAAATATTTGAAGAAAAACAACAAATATTTCTTTGATGCAGTCTGAACATGAAATATTTTTAAGCTTCAAACAGCAAATCAGATGATTTTGGTAAAATAAAATTATTTGAATTCAAATAAATATTTCACAAATTTTAACATAGTGTGAACACTGGCAATTAAATATTTTCGTCTGTTTGGTACAAATATTTATTTGTTCTTACAAAAAAAATGCAAGACCAAACAGCTCTAAATAACAGAAGATGTAAAAGTGTTGTCAACATTTAAAATTTAATTAAATTTGTTAAAATAAAATCGTCAATTATTACAACATGAAAACAAAACATCTAAGTTTTTATATATTATAATAATAATTTTAACTTTGTTTTAGTTGAATTTTATATATACATATGTATACAGACAACATTATTTAGATTTGTTCACTTTTATTTTTTTAATTATATGCATTTTTTTTTCTATAAAAAAGAAGAAGCATATGTTAAGAAACAAAATATGCTCGTTTTGGTAAAATGTTAAAAAGATTGTTGTAAATTTTTTTACTAAGATCCACATATCAAACCCGTTAAAGGATTGTGATACCAAAATGCCTGCTAGATTTTGCAATCAATGCGACCTGCCGTATACAAAATATTTCTATATTAAAGGAAAGATTGTAGTTCTTCATAAAATAAAAATATAATAAATTTAAATATTTTGAAATTTATTATCTAACTTGTATTTCTCTTCGTACTATTAAAATAAAAGTATATAACTCTTTTATTTGTTAAGGTGAGGTGACGTGAAGGTAAATTTATTGATTAAATAATCACATGAATTTACCTGCTAGTTTTTTTAAATAATGGCCATTATATATTTTCAAATAAATTAATTAAATTAATTTTACTAAACTTTCTATAACCGACTTTGTTATACTGTGTTTTAATAATTAGTGATTTGCTTTTCTTGCTATATTATTTATCGTTTAAAAAAAACGTCAAGTTTGCAACACTGAAAACAAAACAGCTGCAACTGTAAAAAAATAAACACTAGTTGCATTATATTCAACAATTAAAAATGTAAGTAAAATTTTATGTTAAAGAATTATTACCAATAGAGTTATGTTCTTACTTATTTATTACAGAAAAAAATGGAAAATATTAGCGAGGCTCCTGTTTGCAAAAAGGCAAAAATTAGTAAAAAGTCTGTAAAAGAGTGGAGTGATGAGGATGTTTATAAGCTCATTTCCCTAGTGGAAGACGAGGCATGTTTGTGGAACGCGGGTGTTGATGGATACCACAACAAACCCATTCGCGACGCGGCTTGGCAAAAGATAGGTGAGCAGTTCGGGGTAAAGTATGATCAATCTGATCTTATTGTCAAGTGGACGAATCTACGAATACAATATCGAAGCTAGCAGCATAGCAGCATAGAGCAAAGTCAAAATCTGGGCAGGGTACGGTGGAGCCCGTAAGGTGGAAGTTTTTTAATTCAATTTCTTTTGTTGGGCGAACTGAAGAGCTCCAAACGCAACGAACGATTTCCAACCTAGTTTTAGAAACGGAGGCAGAAAATAATTGTAAGTACATACATATTTCTCTGGATGTAGAAGTATGAGTTAAATAATATATGCATGTTTTCCTTATAGCATCTGAACTAAAATCTCCTCTCCCAATTGCCTCTACATCAGCGCCTCGTCGATCCAAAAATGATGCTACACAAACAGCATTCAATCAAATTGCAGAAACAATGAAAGAGGCTGTTGCCGCAATTAAAGAAAAAAATAAAAATTCGCTGGATCCAAATACATCATTCGCCAATTATTTGGTAAGCGAACTAAAAACATTGCCCGAGGGCAAAGCGGCAGTAGTCCGCAAAAAAATGGCATTTTTTTTTAGAATGCTTAGATGAGGCGAGGTTATAATATAAATATGTATGTCTTTTGAAATGTAATTGCTTTGATTTTTTAAACCTGTATTTACTTACCAAAAAAGCTTTATTATGTTTTTTTAAGCAAAACAAAGATCTCATTTTTATAAATAAAAAACTTAAATATTTATTTTTTATTAATGCTGTTTGTTTTTATTTTCCAATTAAGAATAAAGCATGGAAGTATCTGTTTAGAATATCTTTTTTCTCACGCACAAAATATAAATAAATATAAATAAACCATTCGACGTACATTTTGTACATGCTCTAAACGAAAAGGGTCTTTAAGTGCTTTCATATTGTTTAAAAAAAACTTAAGACGTTATTTAAAACTAGATTTTTAACTTTCTAAAATCCCTTTAAATTATGTTTTCAAAAAGTACAAACAACAATGTATAGTTTTTTATATATGTTTGTATTGAAATGGCACTTCACCTTCTTCAACAAAATATTGGGCAAATTCGTCTCTTATTGCTGATGTATTTTCAGCTATGTAAGAACGATGTGGTTGCAAGTTTGGAAAACTATTGCCAAGTTCTTCATTGCGCCATTCACCAGGAATAAAAGTACCATCCTCTGCATAATGGTCTACAAGATTTGGATTAAAATAAATTGTGCTTCTACGGCTCATTAGAAAATTATGCAATGCACATCATACAAGAGTAACTTGTCTAGTCTTTTGTGGATCGAGTTTTATTGGAGAACGCATTACCCGAAAACGTGATGACATAATACCAAAAGCATTTTCGATAACACGTCTGGCTCTTGACAATCGATAATTAAAGATTCTTTGTATTGCGTTCATGTTGCGAATACTCTATGGCTTCAATAAATTTGGTGTTAGGGCGAAAGCATCATCTGCTACCAAAACGTAAGGTACTGCGACAATTCTCGATGGCAATGGTTTTGGCAATGGTAAATTTATCTTATTGTTCATCAGTGCTTCATTAAATGAACTTTTACGGAATATTCCTCCATCAGATATTCTGCCGTTTGCTCCAACATCAATATATATAAATTTGTATGACGCATCCGAAATAGCCATGAGCACAATGCTATGTGTTCCTGTAAACATAAAAAAACCAATTAGGTCCGAATAGACACTTAAGTTATCTGAATAAAGTGGTTTAGTCAACATTATTTTATTCACAGCTTTAAGATTAATTTGGTGAAAATATCGCTAATTAGCTACATGATAAACTAATGATAAATTATGGTTAAATTACGGACAAGTAAAAGCTGTATATGAAATGACTAGATGGCTTTTGTTAAACAAATAAAGTCTGTGAATTCGGAACTTAAAATAGTTTAAATTGGCAACTGTGACTACCTTTGTAGTTATAGTAAATGCTTCCAGAATGCGCAGGGGCCACCATCACAACATGTTTCCCATCCAAAGAGCCGATGCAATTTGGGAAGTTCCATGCTTCTAGAAATCCCTGAGATACTGCTTTCCAATTGTCTTCAGTTGACGGCATCTATGCTCATGTAATTTAATTAAAACCAACTCAATTTTTTTCCTTTTTTACTTTACCCTTAAAATTTACCTTTAAAAATTCAGGCTGTAAAACCTTGTAAATGGCATCGCAGACTTCAGGAATAATGACAGAAATAGTATTGAATGGAATACGGAATATATACTGTAGAGATCGAAAGCTTTCTCCTGTTGCCAAATAACGAAGAGTGACAGCTATACGTTCAGAAGCGGAAATTGGCTCACGAAACACTGTTGTTTTCTTTGTAATAAACGGTGCAACTAATTTTAACTACAGAAAAATGAAACAAATATATACTATTGCTTTATACAAATAGTTTTACTTACCAAATAGTCGAAATCTTCGGCATTCATGCGCAAAAAGTTTTTATATAGAGCTGGTGTCTCTGACTTTAGTTCTTTTAACAGTTTTGCGCAACATCCTTCCTCATTCTGTTTACCAACCCAATTTCGTACCCATTGTCGACCGGTTTGTTTTTCTTTTGTAATTTCTTCTTCTAATACCACAATCGATGCTGCACCGCAGCATAATATAAATAAATTTTCTTCGTCGCTCATAGTATTTCTTTTAACTTTTCAATAAAATAAATTTATATTTTTGACACTTCGCCGAAACATTTATTTAATTCAAATATTTGTTTCAATTTGAATACCCTTCAAATATTTTTTCCTTTATTTTATTTAACACAGTTTTACAGCTGTTTGAAGAAACAAAAACAATGAAATATTTGGTCGTAGTATGAACATAAAATATATTGTTTTTTTATTTGACAGATTTTGAAGCAAATATCATTACAAATATTTCCTGCAAATATTTAATAGATGTGAACGTACCTTAAGAGTTCCTATTAAACTGTACTAATAAAAACCAGCTTTGCATATACAAGAGAACATGCAATCAATACACGCGCATGGTGCCTATTAAAACTGTACTAATACAAATAAAACTTTGCAAAGACAGAAGAAAACGGAAGTAGATGTCTCTTGTTTTCTCTTGGTTTTTTGACAGTTGTCATCACAAAATAGCAATAAAAAGTCCTTTTGTTTTATTTATTGTAGATTTGCGGCTACCTGTATTACTGTATCATGTGTGGTACATACATGCCAATTTTCCCAAATATAGTGATTGCATTTTTTGCGTTTTTGTTTTTTATGAGTGCTAAAGCCAAGTAGTTTTTTTTTTATTTTTAACGTATTTCAAATTGGCGATGCCTTCTAGAAGAAAAGAAATTAGTGTGGGGGAGAGAAATATCATCATTAAGCTTTGGCAAGAGGGAAATTGGACGTTTGATTGGAAGATCACATGGCTCAGTATACACAGTAATAAAAAATTTTAGAACTACCGGAATTATCCCTTCAAAGCCTCTTTCTAGTCACCCAACGAAATTAACTCTCCGTGAAAGCCGCATTATATTGAACACCCTGATAAAAAATCCACATTTAAGGCCATGATTCACTATCCTACACAATCGCGCGATCTACGAAAAAATACAACCCTGACCTGATGAATTGTTTTTGTCTTTTGAAAATGTTCATAGACTCCATCATACCAGGGCTGTATTTTCTCATAAATGGCACGATCGTGTAGGCTAGTGTATCACGGCCTTTAACAGCATCGCAAATTACACATGACGTTATCGACAGGTTTTCTAAAAATATTTCTTTGGTTACTGCACGGAGAATTTTGAGACGGGCTGGTTTTCATGGTAGAGTAAAAATCGGATAAGTGCAACACGCATAAATGCAAAAAACGCTTAAGTGCAACGTCTTTCGAAACCATAAGCCTCTTTTATACTTTTTCATGTAAAAATGCACGGATAAGTGCAACACGGATTAATGCAAAAAATGCATAAGTGCATAATAATTTCAAGCCTCAAGATATATTTTTAGTACAACTTTGTATGCATAAATGCACAACTAAAATAGTTAATTTACACCTAGCACTTTTTTCTACAAAAAGTAAAAAAAGGAACGTAAAATTACATTGCTGGTATGTATAAAAAGGTACTTAAAATTACAACGCTGGTATGTGTAGAAAGACAGATCAAAAGAAAAACGAAAACAAATTTAAGTCAATCGCTCGTTTGCTGAAGAAAATTTGGTGTTTTGTAAGTAAAATACATACATTTTTAAAATACTTTTGAGTAAAAATTAACAAATTCAATGTTTTGCATTCAGATAACCATAAGTTCAAGGAAGCACACATTGAGCGTTAAAGAAAAGCTGAAATTGATTGACTCCTTTAACGCCGGCTGTAGTCGGAAGAGCCTCGCTGAAAAATATAGTGTAAATATTTCAACAATATCGCGAAGTTTAAAAAATCAACAAAAGTTCGAAGCTATTCGCTACCATCATGGAAACACCAATCGGAAACGCTTCAAGCCAGGACAGTATAACATGGTGAATAAGGCAGTTTCAATGTGGTTTAAAGATATGAGATCCAAAAATACAATCATGAGTGGGCCCATGATTTGTGAAAGAGCCAAAAAGTTTGCAGTTTCAATGGAGGTAGAAGGTTTCGAGGCAAACGCTGGTTGGGTGCAACGTTGGAAAACCAATGAAAACATTTCATTTCGAAAAATTAGTGGCGAAAAGGCAAATGCAGATTACACAGCTAATGCAGAGTGGACAAATTCAACGCTGCCGGATTTAGTCAAAGACCTGCATCCTTGCCAGGTGTATAATGCATATGAAACATGACTGTTTTATAAAGCAATGCCTACAGGTACATTTGCTTCGAAAGGCGAGGGAGTTCCTGGAGGGAAAATATCAAAACTGCGATTAACTTTGCTATTTTTGTGTAATTGGAATGAGTCTGATAAGCGTGTGTATGTTATAGGAAAATCAAAAAAACCACACAACTTTAGGGGAAAAGTTGTTCCGATTCCATATTACTGTCAAAGAAATACCTGGATGAGTAGCTCCATATGGACTGAAATTTGACCGATTTCGATAAAAGCCTGAAACAGATCATTTTATTTTTTGTTGACAACGCTAGTTGTCATAAAATTCCAGATAAAGTTATTTTAACTATACATTACTTGCCACCAAATACAACCTCCTTAATCCAACCTTTAGATAAGTGTATAATTAAAAATTTTATGGTTCATTACCGCACAGCCCTAGTACGGCTTTGGAGGCAGTTATTTCAATTGATAATTTTTCAAAAAGTGTGACTGTTTTAGAAGCCCTTAAAATAGTAAAGAGAGCATAGTGGGTGGTAACACCTACAGTAATTCAAAGTTGCTTTAGAAAAGCTGGTTTCATAAATAGCTTGGAAGAACCTATCGATATAGAAGAAGTAATTGATTTACCACCGATTCCAGAAGCGGAGTTTAATTCGCTTTTTGAATGTGATAATAACATAGAATGTTATGGTGATCTCACTGAAACTAATATTTTAAAAGAAATTGGATGGAGAGACAGTTCTGAAGATCAAAATCTGGAACCTGTTGACTAGCAAAGTCAAGAATCTAATAATGTGGAGACTCCTAGCCACACAGAGGCTGTGAAAGCTTTTCACACTTTTAATAATTACATCCAATCCAAAAACGAAAATTTCGATGTCGAAAATTTAGAAGAAAAACTTTTTAAGGTAGGGACCACAAATTTGATCTAAAAAAAAATTTTAGATTTTTTCACCTCATATGATCTTATTCAGATTCTTCAGTTTGCTCGTCATCTATATAATCTTCCATACCAACTTTTTTTTAATAATTGTTCTTGTTAATAATAAAAAAATTTTATTTTTGTTGTTGATTAAAAACAAAAGCAAATTAACTTTGCACACATGTGATTTTTTAAAGACTTTTTTTAAACTGAACTTATTTTTTAAGTTTTGTAAAAAAAATTTTATTTACATAATATGTACGATACATGAAAGTTTGTAAACATATGTATAGTATGTACGTTAAAACTTTATGATTTAGGTTTTTAAGTTTTTTTGTTGAACTCTATAAGACAAACAAAAATATACATGAATTACAAATAAAATTAAACTTTGTTTATAAAAATCATCAACAGTCTATTTTATCTTATATTTTTAAGGACCTTATGCTCATATGTATATATACTATTAGCATATACATATGTACATAGTTTGATTTCTTTCTCTGTAACTATATGTACATGCAAAAAAATTTGTATTTACCCAATAATTGTATAATTGCAATATTTGTGTACTTATCCGAGGTTAGCATAAATGCAAAGAATGGATAAGTGCACAAAAAGTCGGGCGAAATCCGATGTGCATTTATCCGTACTTTACTGTAATGAAATTTAATACTAATATTTTACGTTAAATATATTATTAGAACAATAAAATTTGAATTCAATAAATTGAATAATTTGGCAAATGTTATTAAATAAATATTAAATAACAGTATTTTTTAAAAAAAATATTTTACTTAATAAGTAAAATAATAATTTGGGATTACTAGTGCGTTAAAAAATTTTAAACTTAGAAATTTTATTCATTAATTTAAGAGAAAATATTTGTACATAAAATTTAATTTAAGAAACCAGATTAAAAACTAGTGCAATTATAAAAGAAAAAACAATCCGTTTTCATACTCACACCAGTGATGGGAATTAGAAATTTTGATTTCGTGCCGTATCTCTTTCTAAATAGTGCCAAAATCACTTGAATAGTGCCAAACTTTTTTATATATTTTAAATGTTTGCACTTAATGTAA
Source organism: Nowickia ferox (assembly GCA_936439885.1). NCBI lineage: Eukaryota > Metazoa > Arthropoda > Insecta > Diptera > Tachinidae > Nowickia > Nowickia ferox. Next base: position 62,489,255 of record OW387026.1, read on the forward strand.
TAAGTAATTGTAAGCTATTTATTTTAATTCAACAAAGATTCCATCAGTATAACAGAATTTATTTTTTTTCGCATTTTTATACATACTATAAAAAAGATATACTGTTAGACTTCAAAAAGTCTTTAGCACGTATTGAAGATGCTAAATTTCTAATTACAGTCTACTTCTCATTTTACTTTTGCTCAAATTTCGAACTGAAATATGCTTTCCAAAATTAACGATGCGAGCAGAACACAAAGAATACCTTGAACGATTCGATGAATATTACTAAAAACTTGTTCATTGAAACTCTTTGCTACGATATCGGAGAATATTTCCAAAACTCACTCACACTTAAGTTCAAAGTATGTTTATATAAAGTAGATTTAACTGAAATAAAGTATAATTATAATACCGAATCCTGACGACTCTCATTGACTTTATGCTGATAAACCTTGCTTAAGTTTACAACTTTGCGTTAGAAAACTGAGTGTTTGGTTATTAATAGCTCAACTTCAGTAGCGCGATAAGTTTCTTCCGTTGGAAGATAGTGTGTATTTATAATCCATATTATCAACTTGATCATCATCAATGTAGTTTTTGTTTCAAAAATGTCGACACAAAGGTCGAAATAAAAATGAAAGCCTCTTTAAAATTAAATGTGTACTCTTACATTTTCTGATTGCGTTTCAACATAAATATCATTTATTATTTTAAGAAGATAAGATAAAAACAAAAATACATCTTGCTTATATCATACATCAAACTATTTCATATAAATTAAATTTTATCATTGCATCCCACTGTTCAAGGACTCTATCTACAACAATTTGGTGAGACCACCAACTTTGTCGGGAATACTTAAAAATAGGATAAAGTTCTGAGTTGATATATTTCCGAAAATTTATAAAATCGTCTTTTCGACATGAACTGTTGCAAAAAATTTATTTATTCCTACTAAGCTTTCAGTACTTAAAAACCTAAAAATACAAGAAGATTATTTATTATTGCAATACAAAAAGTTTCCATATCAATAGACAAAAAGTGCCGGAAAAGGAGCGAGATGCCAGCCAGCATCCAATAGTGCCAAAAATGCCACAATTGTGCCACATTTCCCATCACTGACTCACACTAGTTTTCAATATAATTTTTGCAGTAACATGAACTTTGATTCTTAAAAATATCTAGAGTATTCCGTAATTTCCTATAAAATTAATGACTCAATTATCCTTTTGATTATTTGATTTATTAAATAGGGCCACAATGTATAAAATCATTCAATTTTTGCCACAAGAGTTTTTATTTTTTAAATGTTGAGGCTCTACGCATATAAACCTTGTATAATGTATGTATTTTGTAATAGATTTTCAATTCACCAGTGATCAAAAAGATCAAGTAAATAAAATGCAAGCTTTTTTTGATTGCAAATACGATCTTATGTGAGATTTCATATATGCATACATTTTTATATGGCTCAATATACAACATCTTATTTCTATATATGGATCCACATATGAAGAGCTTCATAATTATATTTCCATATATGAGCTCATTTATAATAATAAATTTTATATATTCCGCCATATATTAATTCATATATAATAGTTTTGCCATATATAGTCCCATACGTTTCCATACATGAATTCATATATTGGGTGTTTTTTATTGAGGTATAGAACTTTAAGTTGGCATCACTTTTTTAACTGGCGGCCATTTTGTCAGCTGTCAAGTGATTAATATTTAGTTTGGTTTGCCATTTCATCATGAACAGGTTGACAAAAGAACAACGCTTGCAAATCGTGCAAATTTATTTCGAAAATAATGGTTCAGTTCGCGAAGTTTACCGCAAGCTCCGTCCATTTTATGGTCGACATAATCGTCCATCAGAGCAATTAATTCGGTTAACCATGGATCGTTTTCGCACTACGTTTACTCTATGTGATAATACGCATCCGCAGAGACGTCGAACAGTGCGCACCGAAGAAACAATTGCCGCTGTAGAGCAAAGTGTTGAAGAGGACCCGAATGAATCGATTCGCCACCGTGCACAGCAATTGGAGCTTTGTCCATCAACTTTATGGAAGATTTTGGATGGCATGAATGTGGATGAGTTGTGGTTCCAACAAGACGGCGCTACATGCCACACAGCGCACGTCACAATCGATTTATTGAAGGAAACATTCGATGAGCGCATAATTTCGCGGAATGGACCTGTCAATTGGCCACCAAGATCGTGTGATTTGACACCATTGGATTATTTTCTTTGGGGATATGTGAAGTCGCTCGTCTACGCCAACAAACCAGAAACGTTAGGGGACTTGGAAGCCAACATTCGTGGCGTTATTGCCAACATACGGCCCCATATGCTCGAAAAAGTGGTTGAAAATTGGACCTGTAGAATTGGCTTTATTCGAGCCAGCCGCGGCGGCCACATGCCCGAAATCATATTTAAACGTTAATGGCATAAAATTATCCTTAAAATAAAGCCAAATTGATGGACATTAAAACGATTTTCTTGTGTTTTATTTCAATTCGAAGTTCTATACCTCTAAAAAAACACCCTGTATATACATTTATATACATTCATATATTAACTGCCATATTCATAAAAAATATTTCAGTTTTATTATGGGAAATTTTTCAAATAAACCTGTAATAAACCTAAAATATTTTTTATGAATTACAGCTTAAATATATATGGATCATACATATTTTTTAGCTGGGTATATATTTTGGTAACACTGCTCCGTACTCTAATGTAATTCTTTAAAATAATGCGACTCAGACCAATAGACCAATTATTTAACGGTAAATTTCTTTCTCTTTTTATTTTTTATATTTTTTTTTACATTTTCGACATCATTACCAAGTCGTATGTTGTTTTAACTAGATATGTACGCGTATGTATATAATTTGCTGATGAATTAATCACAAATATTATATTTTAACATACCGTTAACATTAACTTTCATAAAAAATCTGTAAAAATAATTATGCCAAAAAAACCGACTTCAATGCAAAGATCTGATAAAACATTTTCGAAAAAACTTTATAGGATATAAAATTAAATTTTGATGGACGTGCCTCCGCCCATTTTTAAAATACAAGATTTTGTGTTTTTCAGAGCTCAGGGTGTGTGTTAAGTTTTGTAAAAATCGGCACAGTAGAGCCACTTAAAATAAAATATTAGATTTTAATGGGTGTAACTCCGCCCATTTTTTCAAATGAAAGATTGTGTCTATTTCTGAGATCAAGGTGCGTGGTAAGTTTCGTAAAAATCGGCTAAGTAGAACCACGTGAAATATAATAAATTTTAGCCCATATTTTCAAATTGTGTAATTATAAGAACCAAAGGTGTATGCAAGGTTCCGCAGCAATCACGTATGTAGAATATCATAAAAGTAAATAAAAAAAGTGTGTCCTTAACCACTTTTTTACAATGGGACCAATGGGAAGCTATACTCTCTCAGACAAAAAAAAAAAGGATTTTGTACACTCGGTCTAAAATGTACCGAGTTATAAAGTAACACCAAAAAAAAAATAGAAACGAATTGTTAACGTCCTCCTTTTTTTGAAGTCTTACAAATATGAACAATGAACATAACTTTATTTTTTTCACTGGCTAGATCGATTAACTCCACCAGTTGTATGAATATTGTAACAATATTGAAGATTATTTTTTCCATTTTTTTTTTATTAATTTTATATACCGTTAAATGAGAGCTACATTGATATTTATCCATTATACAATGCCTACTTAAATTTATATTACAAAGGGAATTTTAAAAAACAATGTACATTATATCATTGCTTTTCTCAACTTTTTGTTTTATGGAGTTACTCGATATGTGCAGTGAACGATTCATATAATTGTATGTATATTATATTTGATTTTAACATTTTTCGTTGCTCGTTTTGGAACATCCTTTAATTTTTAACTTTTATATATTTGTTGTTCAGTAGTAAAGCAGCTCTGGACGAGTCAACATTAAGCGTCGTTGGCAATTATCTCTTAAGTGCAATCAGGCCACAGTTGCTTATTGGCCTTCGAGAGTTTTGCGTCTCGCTCGCACTGGTTGACTGATTTGCCACGGATAACCGTATATATTTAACAACCACGTTGCTACTTCCTATGTGAAGGCATAGGTCGTGTATAGTCAGTCACAAAAACTTTTTTAAAATACTGTTAATACCATCTTGGGCATATGATCTAGTTACCCCGCCCATATTTGTGCAGCAATACTTTGCAAATTTACTTTGTAAAGTATTTTTAAATAAATAAATAAATATTTCTATATTTATGATTTGATCAGGCTAAAGTTCGTATCGCTTTGTAAGCCAAATTACATGTGATAATTATTAATGAACAAATAACACCAAAGTTAGTTGTAAATATTCTGACAAACACATAGTTGAACGGAACAACCGGGTGTTTTCGAAGGCCACTAAACCTTCGTCATCAGCGTTCTTTTGTGTTTGGTCCACTGTGTGTGGTGTCAGTTAATGTAGATTTCTTCTTTATATACGCAACTTTTTTGCAAATGGAATATGTGAATTGTTCTGATTCATCGTATTACAATTTGCTGAAAGCTTTTTTGTAATGAAAGCTCATTTTTACCATCTCTAAATTTACAACAGTCTTGCCATTGTCCTTTGTTCTTTAATAATTATGCACATGTTAGTTAATTTGCTTATTTTTTTTTTCTACTTAAGACAAACTTTTTTGGTTTGATGCTATAAGTATATTTTTGTTTTTAATTTTTATCATAAATATAGAAACAAATGAAGTTCGAACAATAATAATTAAAATTAGCTAAAAAATAGATATTTGTTTTTGGGGCGGCCAAAGTTTGACAGTGTGTCAAAATTTCAGGTCTGTATGGAACCCTAATTAGTAAAATTAAGAAAACACCTGACTGCAACTCCACATAGTATTGAAAAATATGTGTATAAGTACATAAACTTTTGACTATTTTCTTATTGGTACTCGATACAACATCGAATAATTAATATAATTTGCAAAACACAAGGATTAATAAAATAAATTACAAAATATGCTTATGAACAGTTATTTTTATTATGTTTTATAAATTAATTATTTATTAATGACTTTCACAATTTTTATTTAACCTTTTCTAAAATTTTAACACCTTTCGTTTGCTTACTTTTGTTTGTTTACTTTTTGAGTCATATGGTTTTCTTTCTGCAGTGAAAATTTACAAATTATTTGGACAAGAACTCTTACTTTGCTCTCTCAATTTGTGTTCTCATTTACTGTTGTTTAGATAAACGAATGCAATTTAGTAAAATGCAGCAAAGTTGAGTAAAAATTTGTTAAAACCTTTTTGTACTCGAACACAACTTATGTAAATAGCAAATTGTATACTGATTTGTAGCATGTAACCACCTCAGTTCCTTTGTCCGTCAATGTTTGACGACTTATACACGCGCAAAGTTTATATTTGCAAAGTCTAGAGTCTTCTCTTCTTCTTCCAGACTTACAAATAAACTTTGCGCGTGTAAAACCCTTTTTTCGCGAGCCCTTGAATCCCTGCCCATATAATAAAACATTTTCTGCAAAATATTTTTAAATTCTGTTTTGAAACTGCATTCGTGTCCACACAGTGAACTTTATATTTGGCAGCTTACTAATTTGATAGGCTGTGACGCCAACTTGCATCATCTCTCTTGGGATAGCTCCAACAGAAACAAAAGAAGTGATGTGTTATTTTAATTCACAAGTAAAAATAACCTTTTCACCTTATTAACAGAATAAGGGAAGAGCTTATTGATATTACTTTATGTTTAGAAAACTTAATTAATAAAATACAGGAGTGGCACGTGTCGGACATTCATTTCTTCTCGCACCATCGCTATATTTTCATTTCTATACACCAACCTCCCCAAAAGTCTATAAGCTTCAGAAATAGGGCCAAAACTGACTGATCAACACAAACTCGAAAAATAAAAAGCACCAATTAACAGTGTGGAACTGATAGTTTCGAAGGTGGAAGGACTGAGTACCGACCTAGGGAAAAGTTTTGAGGAGTGCTGTCCACTCCGTAATAGGAAGAGCCTTAGAGAAAAACCTTGGATAAATCTTAGGAAAGAAATCCGAAAGCTCTTTAACAGAGCCCGACAGAAAAAACTTGAAGTATACTTGGATGAATATAAAATGAAACCCAGGATATACAACAAGAAGAAAAGGAAGGGTAATCGCGAATCCTGGACAGTTTTCTCTGAAAAGATAGGCAGCATTAGCAAAGTCTCCAAAATCAAAAAATTCCTATCGAGAACCCATACCTAACCCGAAGCACTCGTTAACTCAAATGGTAGAAGGGTGGAGGAACTATTAGGAATACTAGTGAAGGCAAACTGGGAGCTGGGAGAATACGAAACAGGCACATCCCTACTGAAGTATTGCCTTGGCTGAAGTAGTTAGCACGTTGACGCCCGCACACCGACAAAGTCAGTAAATAACAGCACCAAGCAGAAGAAGAAGACGTAGGTTTCTATTTAAATCCAAAAATTTGTAAACTTGTAAACTTAAAAATTAAAATTACCATTATTTAAACAATTTTAGTAAATATTTCTTCTACATAGCTTTTTCTTGCATCTTCTAGAAGTAGTTTAGCTTCTAGATCTAATTCAATAGAGCTAGTTTTCCATTTTTGTCGAATATTGGACATATATGGATCTGATGTGCATAATAAAATAGTAATTAAGTCTTCATTAGTACAGCATCTGGAAACTTTTCGCGTGTTATGCTCGCCAAAGAATCTGTAGTCCTTGTTTCTTTTTTCTTGCGCTTCTTCAGACAGATCTCCTTTTGGAAGCATATTGTGTTGAATTATTTGTTCCCCATGGTACAACATTTTGTGATCTGCGGATGGCATATATCTCCAAGAGTATTTTTCGTTGTAAAGTATAGCTATTTTTTGGCGTACTCTCCAAATTTTTTTGCATTTATCTTTCTGCAGTATGCTAGAACTTGTAATATAATGTTGAATTGTCTTATTAGTTCCAAATCTACACCTGTAATAGATACTGCAGCTTCTGGATCTGAAAAAAATCTCCTTGCTGTATTTCCATCATTTGTGTTTTCTTTTCCTTGCTTTTTGGCTGATCGATTATTAGACCTAATTCTAAATATTTTTCTTGAATTTGTTTTTTCTTCATTTTCTTTATTTTCTCACTGTTTCGCCTAAAGGACTAAAATCCAAATCATAACCTAATTTAAGAATGTGCTCCATAAAACGAATTCTAGCATGAAGAGGGGGCAATTCAAATTCGTATGTTGCATTAAAACTATCATCTTCATAAATGGGATGGCTTATTTGACTTGATGTCCGTTTGCATATAATGAAGCTTGACGATGCTTTTGTACCAGTTAAAGCTTGTGCATCTTTTCCATCAATCATTGTGAGACACATTTTAAGACTTACTTCGACTTCCTGTTCATCTACTGTAGATATTACAGGTTGAAGGACTTTAATTTGATCTTTCATCATGAAACAAGCAAAACAACTGGCGCTTCGCAGTTACCTGTATTATTGTATCATGCGTGCACCCATGAAGCTAGTCACAAAAATATTTTGCATACATTTTTTCCGGAATTTCCGTTTTAATTTTAATTTAATAATTATAAAAAAACAAAAAAAAATTTCCCTAATTGCGGTATCCTTTTCAATTTTTTTAGTTTTACCTGACGAGTGCTTGTTACATGCCTTTATAAACATGATAAATCAATTAAAAAAGCAAAGCATATTTGTGAGCTTAATTATATAAATTTACTTTATTTTAAGTAGGCAAGATATTTTTGTGACCAACTGTACATGATTTCGAAATACACATATCTATCTAAAAACCGTCTTTTATAATAGTGGTTTGCTAAAAAAAACTAAAATACTTCAAAAAATACCATTACAGAAAAACATTTTTATAACTATTTGACTAAAATTTTGCAAATAATTTTGGCCGAGAGTCTCGGCTACAAAAAAGTGCTAATCTTTTTTTGTTCCCTTTTGACCTGTAGAAGTTATGCTCTGTTAAGTGGAAGAATTTATGAATATTTGGACCTTTTTAAAAGAACAAAAAAAATTAATTTCTAAAAATTATAAACACTTTACTTTTCTTGTACTGAAAGCTAACAAATAAGGTAATTATACAAAATTTATTTCGATTGAATATCTTATAAAACCAAAAAGTTATAGTTGTTTGAAAATCAAGAGCTTACTAAGAAATTTCTCATTTTAGCAAAATACTGAAAATGACCGTTTTGAGTCACCCTGTTCACTGTGATATAGTTGAAATAAAGTTTTAAGATTTTGGCTCCCGAGGTTTACTAGTGTCTACTTTCGAATGAACTTTAACATTTTTCAATCAGTGACCATAAAAAAAATACTTTTGGCCGCCATTTCGTAGATTGGTCCACAGTGCGGCCCTTGAAAATAGGCGGCATTCAAAGTAGTTGATTTAAATAAGAAAAGAAAAGAGAAAATACGATAGTTTAGCTTATTTTCAGACATGGCTTGCACGAAAAATTATTCAATACGATAAGCATATTCAATATTTATAGCCGATTTAAGGCGAAGACATATGCTATAAACGACGGCACGGCAACGGCGTCGAAACAGACGACTTGTTGGTTTGTTTATTAGTTGGTTTTGTAATAATGCAACTCTGATCAGATGAAAAGTATTATCATTTAGAAAAATTTCAAAAAATGGTCAAGTCTTATGGGATGAGAAATTTTTATCGTGTTATCTACCATTCGTCATGACATTTTGCATTCACGATATCGCACTTGCACGTATTACTTGAATTTTTGACATGTATTAATACAAAGTATAATAGTCTGAGTGGCCCTTAAGCATGACTTCAAAAATTGAATACACCTTATTGACACCAGATGCTGTGTAACACTGCCTTGTTAAAAAAACGTGAAAAAATCAGAGCTATACAAGAATGAAGCTTTCCTCTTTGTATGTACATATATCTTCCTTCATTAACAGTCTTTTCTATAACTATCCCTCTAAGTATCTCACGAAACAATCCAGGGAGGTATATCCTACTAAAACTTCTATCCGAAGAAGGATTCAAGCCCGTCTGTTATGCAGACGACGTGTCGATTTCAATAAGTGAACACCACCCTAGAATATTAATTTAAAGGAGTTACAGAAGCTCTTACTTACAAATGGGCAAGAAAGCGGCAAATTCCAACATTTGAAGCTCCCCATAGAGCAAAAAATATTGCAGGAATATTGCCGGAATAGTTTTTAGTAATATTACATTTGCAACATAGTACCAATATTATTATAATATTACAAAAAATTATTAGATGATATTATATCTAGCAAAATTGTTTTTGTTGAATTAACATATCGCGTTACAGATGCCATAAGGGCATATACCGGCAAAAGTACCGATGAAAAGACATAAGGGTGTATAATAAAAATTCTAATTTTTTTTCCAAATCCAAAAAAAAACTTTAACTTATGGGAAATTTTTTTTTCTTTACGTTTCAGGTAAAAATACGTCAATTCCGAAATTTTTTTTTTCAAAAATTCAATTATTTCTCCGTCTAAAAAAATTAAAGTTTTGAGAAAAAAATTTTTTAAATTCTGGACGTTTTAGGCGAAAGTATGTTAATTTCAAAAAAAAATTCTTATACGCCCTTATGGTTCCCGGGTGACATAGAAAATTTTATAATATTTTTGCAATGCTGCGTGCAATATTTTCTCAATCTTTTTGGCAAGACAAAAAAGGGGACATAGGAGTGATACTTGATTGGAGATTATCCTGCAAAAATCATATAGAAACATAGCAATTAAGGCTAAACGAGTTTGGACCTTTGCAGAAGAGCTACCAAATGGGGATTAAATCCCAAGATGACATATTGGCTTTACATGAGTGTAGTACGATCAATCTTAACGTAAGCATCGTTAGTATGCTGGACACCTTTAGAAAAGAAGGTTAATGAAAAACACTTTCAGAAAAGGCAACTTTGGTCGCAAAAAGACTGATAGTAATGAATGAATGGCAAAGAGGAGAAAATACAACCAAATGAAAAGTATAATACTTACCTTACCCAGAGAAAACGTTATAAGGATGTGTGATAAAATCTCAGTTAGATATGTGCAAAGTACCTGTACCTGTATAATAGGGAACCCCAAAACTAGTCTTTCCACGAACCCGAATGGAAACTGATCGGATAGCGGATTTTACGACATGAGACCGCTTTAGCTAATTTGTATGTATCTTCACGGATAGTAGAAAAGTCATCAAAGCTTTGAGAAATCATATAGTTAATTTTCGAAGCATCCTTTAATGTAAAACAAAATAACTCATACATGTATTGTAGAGACATCGAGGTAATATGGACTCCAAGACATCAGGGTGTTTCAGGTAACGAAGAGGCGGATACGCTTGCAAATATGGGATCACTACTGAATAACACCACAGTAGAAAACGCCAAACCTTTTCAAGAACTTCAATACAAGTTGAAAATTGGGATATAGAACAACACACCAGAGATTGGCAGAACTCTACTTTTGGAAGAGTGACCTTAATTCTCAGGTTAAACTCAAACAGTGAAAATTTAATCAAGATTCTAAGTTTAAAAGGCGGACTTTGGTTAGCATAATAACAGGACACACACAGTCTTAATTAGTCACCTGCCTCTTGTGGGTGCTGTTACCAATACAACATGTAGAGTAGGGTTATTATCCGTCCTCTTTTTCCCGGACACTGTCCTCATTTTTAATCATCTGTTTTCGAAACCAATTGCAGTCCGGCAAAAGTTCTGCTTATATGTATATTCTTAGTGTTAATCTTTTCTTTCTTTTATTACTTGAAATACCCTGTGTAAAGTTTTTCTCTTTAAGAACTTTGCTTCTACGTTACTTGACAGATGTTGTGTACTTCTCGCCTCTAAAATCAAACTCTTCGCAACCTGCAACAATTTTAAGTTTTGCTTGTTTTTGTATGTGTTACTTTATACGGTTTGCAATTAATTTATCATATAATATAAAAATCACGTAAGCTTATTCTTTAAAATGTTTACCTAACTGTATGTTTTTAATAATTGTTTGCCTTTTATGATAAAAGAAAATGTTGAATGGGAAGTCACTTGCACTTTGTGTTCTTGAACCATTTCCATAGCTAATAAAGGAATTATGGCCCCTATTATGATTTAGAACCAAATGGATAGTTTAGTTGTAGTTGTAAAATTTTTTATTATGGATTAAAACTTTTCACCATGAGACAACTGCTTTTTATCAGTTGTATTTTGGTTTTTTTCCAGTGCTTCATTATTCCAGACGCCAACCAATCCCATTTGTCAACCAATATTGTTCCTAAAAATAAAACACAAGGCCAGAACTTAAAATATTTAAAATGTTTTGCGATTGCTACTATGGTTTCAAAAAACATAGCATAGATAAAAACGTTTTCTTTTCGAACATTCTTTCGAATACAACTAGAATTAGTTGTCATTCAGAATACCAAAAAACAGTTGAGTTGTTCTAAAGTTAAGTTGTTACAATTTCAACTAAACTTGGTTGAGTTGTAAACCGTAATAGGGGCATAATGATATCATTGCGCATCTTAATTCACAAAAACACAAAAGGAATGATACCGAATAAGCAGAATCTTCTTTAAAAATTGATCAAGTGTTTCCAAAGTATCCACAAATATAGAGCTTCGCGAAGTCGAAGGCATAGCACATCATATGTATGTACTCGTATGTCACATTTATCACTTGTATGTCATTTATCACTTGACTGCACTATGGCTTTGAATAAAATTTTGTTCAAAGATTAAAAAAACGCAATTACTACAACTTGCAATAGGATAAAATATACAGCAATTATATGCAATGTTTTTTTTACCACTTTCAACAGCAAAGTTTATAGCAGATCTTCAACAAATTTTACTAGTAACTACGGATCAACAAATTTATTCCCGATATTAATTCAGTACTTTTACAAGGAAAAATTATGGAATAAAGTGCAAGATTTTAAATATTTTGATGTAAAACAATGTGTAGTACTTTAAATTACTTTACCATAGCAAAACGAGATGGTTAACCTTATATCTAGCCATAGAACGATTACTTAAACTATTTCAACCTTAATTTTTAAGTTTGATTAATCCACCAAAGATAATTAAAATTTTTTTGAAAACCCTTTAAGTGAGACATACTTATTTATAATCCATTCCACAATGAATATAATGAATATATCAGCAATGTTACGAAATTCAATCCGTATTTCGGTGCTTTAGAAAATGAAAAACGAAAAAAAAATTCGGAATAAAATCACTTTTAATTTAAAAGTAAAGTAAAAAAAATATTAAATTTTTTTTTTCAATAAAGAATACTATTTTTGATTTATTTATTCAAAGCTGGCTTACAATTAATTTGTTTTTATTTATTTATTATGAAAAGTTTCTCAAGTCATTAAAAGGGTGACCGATGACATTTTTGAAAAAGTGGCACAAAAAGGGGATTTAAAAAAAAGTAGACCAAATAGGGGATTTTTAAAAAAATGGGGCAATATTAAAAAAATTAGATAAATGCACTAAAATTTTGATTTTTAATGTATTATGTTCAATTTACTTCAAAATATGTATATATACCCTTAAAAAAAAGTGAGGAAAAAGAAGTAGAAAAAGTACATCTACTTAATCAAACCACTTCAAATTCAGGTAAAAAACAAAGAATTTTACATTGACGTGTCATTTAAAGGAAGTGGCTTGCTTTTGAAAATAAAACCCATGTGTTTGGTGCTATAAAAATCCGATATTTGGATGTGAAAATAATTCACTTCACAAAAGTAGTTTAAAAAGTGATTTTTTATCCATGATTAAAATCTCTTGTATATGGTTTTGGTCATTTACTTTGAATTAGAATAAGTTTAATTCATTAACAAAATCCGTGTGGATTAGTTATTACATAATTAAACTATGATTCTCAAAAAAGAATCAACTAGATTCTACGTGAATGCCTGCGTATAGTAGGCAGCCACGTAAACCAAACTCTGAAACAAGATCGAAATAATCTATGTCTTCATTGGACTTTAAAAATACTGGATCCAAATACGTTAGTACACTAAACTTTGTATCCTTAATATCAGTTTTTAATAGTATTTCTCCACATAGTTTTTGATAACAAGCTAAAAGTTAAAACAATTATACAATTCTCAGAAAACAATTCAGCACGTACATATCGCACTTAATCAACAAGAGGCTATTACTCGTAAATCAAAATTTTAAAATTTTCAGTAGAGACGAAAAACTGTTTGTGGTTACAATTTAAGAGAATTCGAAAATCCGAATACATCACAGTAAGCAAATTCCAATTCCATTGTTTTTTAATCTAAAATCTTGCAGTTATTTGTTTCGAAAAAAGTCACAACTCAAACAATTTTTTTTTAGCAATTTTATCACAAAAACAGTCACATTTGCAATTAAAATCATAAATTGAAAGAAATTTGATCAAAAAAAGAGTAATTAGAATACGTTGAAATTTTTACAGTAAATAGATATTGATGTTGTTAGTTTATTTCTTGAATAAAGTGAAAATTTAAAAATTTTGACTTAATACTCTCTTGTTGATTAAGTGCGATATGTATCTCACTTTCAGCTTCAATGTATATAAACATTTGTCAACGATATCTTTAAAGTATAAAATGCTAATAATATATATGTACATATATTTTTCACTTTTTTGGTATTTAAATTTCATTTTTTACAATTTAACAAAAATGGGGCAAAAAGTAGCAAACTCTCTGAAAAAGTAGCAGAAAAAGCAGAAAAAGGGGGACAAAAAGTGGAAAAGCAGTCGAAAAAGTGGCAATTTGCCACTTTAGTCGGTCAAACGGTGACGCTGGTCATTAAAAAAATAAAATCAACAGAACAATATGTACGGAATTGGTTTCTTTAGTATTGCCATACCATTTTTGTATGTACTTTATCAAAATCTTTGTATTGGCAGCACACAAAACAAAAATATAAGGCAGAATTAAAATATGCATCACTGTTGCGAACTTTTTTCCAACAAATATCGCTGAACTAGACAAGAAAATAGCTAAATTTCAAAAATATTTGAAAATTTAGCGATAAATAGTTAAAAAAAATGTATTCTTTAAGTTTTTTTCAATTCTTAATTTCTTCCATAAATTCCCTACAAATTTTATAAAATACTAAATAAGAGCAATGTAATAATAGGCCAATAACAGGCTTGTTTTATTAAAAAAAAACATATACATAAACATATTTATTATTAGGGAAAGGATTTTCATGTAAATACATGTTTTCTGTCGTTGGTCGTAGTTCAACGTAAATAAAAAAGATAAAATTATAACAGATTGGTATATGAAACCGATAGCATCCGGCAGAATAATAAATTATAATTCAACGCAACCACTTAAACAAAAAATAAATACAATTTCTAATTTTATCAATAGTCCTGAGCCACGTCAAATATAAAACTAAAAATATTAAACTAATCAAGGAAATAATGAAAAATAATAATTATCCTCCAAAATTGATAAATAATCTGATATACAGATCAATAAATCCCAGAACTGGAAATAATGAAACAAGATCTGGCAACACAAAATACTTAAGCTTATCGTACATACCAAAATTAACTGAAACCACCAAGATAAAAGAAATTATTAAAGAAGAAGGAATTATAGTAGAACATAAATCAAACAAAACCATAAATACACTATTCACTAATCTTAAATCAAAAATAAACAAAAAGGAACAAAGTAACGTAGTATACGAAATCAAATGTAATGGGGGTACAAATGAAAGATGTAAGCAAGTGTACATCGGGACAACAAAAATAAATTTGGGAGTAAGAATTGCTGAGCACGAGACAGATATCAAAAAGAGCAGACATTCCACTGCATTATCTCAGCACTGCATTGACAATTTACACACACCTGACCTAGAAAACTTCAAAATACTTCACAAAGAAAGCAAAATAAACGTTATACTTTGGAAAGTTTAAGTATACAACAAAAAATGGACATAGCAATGAATAACAAAACAGACAAAGACAACACCAATGCAAGCTATAGCATTGTATTAATTTAGACGTTAGTGTAATTCCAACTGTGATATTAGAAGTTAAGAAAAGACTGTGATATTTTATTTTATTTATATTTGCAATTATTTGTTACGTTATCTGTTTTATGTTGTACACTTTATGTCCCTGTAAAATACATCTCAAAACTTGAAAGTAAATTGGAATAAAAGATAAAATATGTAAGTCAACGTTTATACTCTATTATCATTAATTGTAATTACATACATCTGTACATATATTAAAGTCGCTCTTTTTATATATTACCAATGTTACCAGATTTCAATAAAATAATTATCCCTGAAGATGTTGGAAAACCCCAACGAAACGTCGGATACATTAAAAATGAAATAAAAACATCTTTTATTTACATTTGAAGAAATTGAATGACCTTAAAAGCCTGAATAGATACAATATCTATAATACAACATTAATTGATATTAAAAACAAGGTCGAGAAATTACATACAAAAGTAAATAAAATATTTTTGCGAATCAACAAATTTGCGACAAAATGGCATCAACAAATCGTTAGTGCATATTTTTGCATATTTTAAAATAAATACATATTTTTGGATATTTCATTATAAATGTATATTTTTAATACATTTTTTAATTTTTTCATGCTATAAAACAAATTTTGGTGTTTTTTGATTAGTTGCAAAGTAGTTTTGGAATTCATACGAATATGTAAAAACAAAAAAGAGGAAAATGAAAACAATTTCAACTGAGACGTAAACTCAATTCATTTGAAAAATTCAAGACAAAAAAAAATACAAAAGCATGAAATAAAAGCCCCTTTTAAACCCAAAAATTTCTGTGTATTTTTTTGGCGCTCTTTACCAGTTACGTGTTAATTTTGCGTGTTGCAGCCTTTAAAGAAAAATATTCAGGGATACAAATTCCTCCACAGCCTATAGTAACTAGATGGGAAGCGTGGTTGAATGCTGTCAAAAACTAAATTTATATTAACAAAGTTAAAGAAATTTTAAACTAAAAAAAATTTAAGCTCTGAATTGATATTTATGCACCCAGAGAATGTTTGGGTGAATGAATGTTGACATTATATTCCAATTAGATCGTTTTGATTCTTTAAAAGCGCAAGTTAAAAAATGTGTGCTCTGAAAGACAGAATAAGTGAAGAAATTAAAAATAAATTAGATAAAGTTTAATTTAAGTTAAAATTATGCACTGAAAAAATGCAACAAATTGCATCAATATTTTATAGTTCAAACAGCTAAAATTTAGAAACTCAATATTCCACAAACGAACTATCAGCAGCATATTTAAATATGTTTTTTCAGAAAAAAATAGTCAAAGATTTACCTTTGACAATTTACAAAAATACTTATTCATTTACGTAAATAAAAGTTCTTCTTAACTGTATTTTGTATATGGAATACAAATGTTTGTTAAGAAAGCAATTGAGCTGATTTTTCTTTTAAATTTTTTAATGTTATTAGGTAAATGTTGAAAAAAGAGTTAATAAATAAATGCATATTTTATTAATTTTTAATACATATTTTTATATTTAAAATGTATATTTTATGTACATAAAACGCGATTTTAAATGCATGAAAATCCTTTCCCTATTCATTATATATTTATATCGCTTCTTTTTTGCAACATAGTCATAACTCAAAAATGCTAGTTTTGCAGAAAATAAGTTTAAAGTTTTCAATTTATATACACTTCAATGAAAATATAAAAATATTTTCATTTCTCAAGACGTGAGTATTAAATAACGAATTTTTCTGCATTATTAACTCCAAAAATGCACTTTTTGAAATATGACTGTGTTGCAATAAAGTAGCAATATGTTTATAAAAAAATTATAAGCGATATAATTTTTAACTAAAAATTTGAAGCCAATCTGCAACATTAGTATTATAGTATGTAGAATTGGTACCTAATTTGCTTAGTGCTGAATTCAGGAATTTCCCAGTAAAAAAATTGCTTGAAATAAAGCAGGCTGTGCTATTTATTATACAGTAGAAGTTCTCTGACAAAACATGCAAACATAGCAGTTATCTAAGGTGTTCTTTAATGGATTAATAATATAACGGTATTTACTATTAACCACCTGAGGGTGATGTGAGTGCGAGAATTGATGTGAGTACATTAGCTAACTTTCTTTCTATAAAACCTGCATTGTTTCGGCGCTATTCAATCACCTTTTTTCTGAAACTGTAGAGTTTGCTTCATATACGTTCACTGCTTCTAAAAATCTCGCATTTTGAAGCGAATTATGATGCACAAAAATCTCTGAAATTCCCGCTAATAGCTAAATCATAATTTTTCCCGCAAAATGAACTTTAAAATCGCTAGATTTGACGAGAAAATAGCTGAACTGGCAACAGTGATATGCTTACAAAAAAAGTTAAAACGCCTAAAAATATGCCACATTATGCATTATTACAAAATTATATTGCCATACTTGTAACATAAAAGCAATTTAATCATTTTTTTCGGATTGATGAAAACGATCGGAATCTAAAGTCCATACTTACACTATGCAAATCTTATTACTAAGCTGATTAGTTTGTTAGGAAAGAGAGGAAAAGAAACTTTACTGTTCTCCTCGTCTCTCTCTCCGTCAAACTAATCAGCTTAGCAATAAGACTTGTATAGTGTAAATATGGACAAATGAACAAAATGACATTCGAACGGAATGGTTAATACGGAATCAAAACCATTCCGAACGGAATCTGTGACACGGCTGTATATCTCAATTTTTGAAGTTAAAGGATATTAGAGTGCATAATTTGTAATTTAACAGAACGGCTTTCGCAAAACTTCTTGACGTGTCACAGTTTCCGTACGGATTGATGATGATCACGGTTGCCAGATTTTACGATTTATCATCATTTTGTGATTTTGGGTGCCAAAAATGGGATCATGATTTTGATTTTTGCCTTCAATTTGACGATTTTAAATAGTAATAAATTTACACCCTTTTTCAGAACTATAAAACAATTTTGAACTTGATAATGAATTTTAAAGCTTTTGCTAAAATATGAAATCAAAATAAGGAGTAAAATGCGATCAATGTTAATATTTGTATTAATAATTTTGGAACTAAATGGTTTTTAAACATTTTCTTGTACATAATTTATCAACTGAAATAACATAAATACAAAATTTATATGGTCAAATGCAAAAACCACTTGAAAAAGTTATGAATAATTTTTAAAAAACAGATTTGCTTGAGGGTGATTTTTTTGTGGATTATAAAGATGAGAATAATTATTTATACATTGAAGAAATGTCCTTGGGAATATTCAGGTTCCATTCTCCCAGCTGAATTAAGACTTTTCAAAGTAAACTTTCCGTGTGTAAAAGGGGTAATAGCAGCAACATCTATTTGGCTTTACTAAGTGCATACATTTCATTACGGCATCTACAAACACAATGACGAACGTTCTAGATCCGCTTCATGGCGAATAAAAGTTGCTACCCTATATGAGAGTCAATCAGTGTGAATCAGATAATAGTGAATTCAATATCGTTGAAAGTAAAGACATCGTGTCGATAATAACGATTAGAAAAATAAGTAAAGACAGTGAGTCTTTAGTGTTGTATAAACAGTGAACGACAGCAGAATAAGCGCTACAAGAAATGAGTGAATGAAACTAACACAAATAGAATTTCTTCACTAACAAATTTGCAACAAGTTTACATTGAATTCAATAGTGACAGTCAATTGACTAGTCATTTGGTCGCAAGTGATGATGGATTTATTTATTAAATATGTTTGTTCCACTCTAGCTAGAGGGGATCATCTAATGTACGTATCCCAAAACTTTTAAAACGTCTAGTTTTATTAAAAAAATTAAATTCATTCTGTCTGTGAAAATTAAAATTTATAAGTATTAAAAAAAGGTAAGTAAAAAGAAAGAATAAAATAAATTTAAAAAATTAAATTTAATATATATTTCTTTTCAAAATTTTAGAAATTTTTAAAAAGCAAGATGCCTTGGTGGTGAAAAGGTTTGAAGAGGGCTAGATACCACCTAGGTTATTCAGTTTTTTCTGAATTATATCTTTAATTTTTTATATTTTATTTACTTTTATATTTTTAAATGACTTTTTACATAAAAAACAAATTAAAATAATAAAAAATATATTTACTGTCAGTATATCAATCATGTGTGATTGCTCAATTATGGGGGTATATCAGTCCATTATGATCAGTCAAACTTGACTAATATTTATGCTATCATTGATTAAAACAGTAGACTGAGCAGTGCGACTATATAGTCGTTAGAGTGAGATGCAACATCACACGTACACAAAAGTTTCCATCACATTTTTCATGTTGCCCTTAATAATGTGATAGAAACTTTGTTCTACGCAATGATGAATATATCCTGCATGACTTCCGATCAAATGATCGGTTTATTGACTGATACTATTCTTGTAGGGAGTATTGTTTGTGTCAAGAGAGAGTTTTGCTACAAGACCAGTGCAGTCAGTTGTGTGCGACGCACGGTGGCTCAGAATCAATTTTCATCGGCCAAAACCTATACTTTTTCTTGACACAGATTCCAAAAATTTTTACGCCATTAGAAAGGAAACATATCAAACCTAAGGTAGCCAAAAAATTTGGTCAAAATTCTCTTAGTAGTGGGCGTGGCATGCTGCCTAAAACAACAAATTTATGTTTATTTAAAAAAAACAAAAATTTCTCATATTTTATCTGAAATAAATTACAATTCCTCGAAAACTATTATCAACAAAGGGCTGCGGTCTTTTTTGTTATGTTGGGTAAGCTGTTGGTTTTAAGAAATGGTATGTACACACCCTGCACAATTTGTAGTTAGAGTGCGATGTAAGTAATTTTAATTAGGGATGCAACCGATACCGATACCGATATATCGGCGATACTGCTGGTTTTCCGATATATCGATATCGGCGATATTTTACTGTCGATACGCCGATACTTCTTATATTTTTCTTTAGAGTTTTTTGAACAAAATATTAAATTTTCAACTCTTTTTCTTGTAAGACAACTATGAGAAATAACATATTAAAAGCAGAACAAAAAATCAAAACAGAATACATAGTGAAATTGTTTCTTCTATTTTTTTTTGCACCATAGTAATGAAATGTTCTCTCAATGCTAAATCTTGTATTTGTTTGTATGTTTTAAGATTTTTTTCAAGGCGCATTAATACAAGTGGTGGTAATTCTACAACAATTACAACTTAAAATAACAACTGACATCTCAGCCCCTATGTCAACATGTACAAATTTTGACATACGAACCTCTAATTTGCGCAAAAAAAGAATAAAAACTGTGCTTATAACATCACCACTTTGAATACGTCTTGATTTTCTTTTATTTATTTATGCATGCGATGATTTAGCTCAGCGATGTAAAAGTTGGTACAATTGTCCTTCTTTTACAATTGTACTTTTGAGTACATTTTGTAATGAAACTAATATTAATTGTTGAGTTTATCTACATATCGTCACAGAAAATGCAAAAAGCCCTGTCTAACGTTTTAAAAGTTTTACAGGGGAGCATAAAACTTGTTTCAATGAAATATAAATTGACAATTAGTGTAAAATGTTATAATGCAAGTTAAAAGGGCCAACAAATTTATAGATGTATTTATTGTAAAATTGTCAATATATTAACTCATTCAAACAAGTTTTATGCTTTTCCTGTAAAACTTTTAGAAAGGACTTTTTGCATTTTCTGTGATGATATACCTACATACTCAAGTACATACTCAATAAAAATGTGCCTGTATGTAAATTAATCTTTTTTTTTAATATTATCGCTATTTTTGTTCGAATAAGACGAATTTTTATTTTGTGAAAAACAATATTTAATTTTTTGTCAACATGAATCTAAATTCAATTCTTTTTTTTTAAGTCTTATTAACATCAATTTTAAATCTTGAGCCAATCTAAACTGAATGCCAACGTTTATTTTGTAAAATCATAAATATTGCAGACGTTTTGTAGTTTGAAAATTTGAATTTTAGAAACTGAAATGTACTGAAAATTTTGATGAATTGAATGGTTCATTAATAAACAATGTTATTTTGTATAATAGAAGAATTACTCTACTTGAGTTTTGTTAATTTTTACTTGAGCTCAATTTAAATATGCGTATCGGTATCGGAATCGGTATCGGCGATATTTATTTTTGAGTATCGGTATCGGATCGGCGAAATGGCGTATCGTTACATCCCTAATTTTAATGCCCCATATTTTCGTTAAACTTGAAGCTTAGTAGTGTATAACTTTTGAAGTTCAAAAGGGATCAAAAAAACCGTAACATTCCAGAGAAAGGCGAAAGTGTCTTCTTTTGCACCCGCCACGTTCCGCCTGTGGAACACTTTTTTTATTTTAAGGAAAATACTCAAAAATTATAAACAAAAATTTGTATCCAAATTGCTAGAAAATCCACCTTAGAAATCACGTAAATGCCATTCTATCTGAACAAAATAAAAATTACAATAGCAAACTTATTTTTATATACATAACTTTGAATTAAAAAAAGTGAGATTAATATTTAAAACCCAATACGGCACACTCCAAATAAACAATCATAAGTACAAGTGGCAGGTAGCAAAACGTATTATGTAGATTGTTTTCCTGCAATTTTGTATAGTTAATTGATTTTTGAATATTAGGGTAGGTAGACATGTTTGCTGGGAAGATATAGCTATAAACTCACGTTCATTTTGAAGGTCTTTTCATGCTTACTTGAAAGAAAATAAAGAAGCATCGAGAGGGAGCGAGCGCAGGAGTTAATTTTATTCGAAAATTGAGAATTTAAGTAGGTAACCTAGATTAGCTTTAAAAATTTTATATTGAGTATAGTATATAAGGACAATAATTTGGAAATAAAAATAAGTTTCATTCAAATATTTGATTCTAAAAGATTGATCAATTTTTGCAAGTTTTACTTTATAGCGTTTTAGGAAACATGATACTTTCATAGAAAATTAAACTTAAATTATTACAGCAGTGAAACAGAATTAGACTTACAAAAAAATGTATCTGCTTTTGCAAAAAATTTGAAAAAACGCTACAAGGAAGCTGATTGGAGTAAAAGTAAATTCAATATGTACTTTGCAAAATTGTTACAAGGTAAACTTACTACTTACTAACTTAGGTAAGAGTAGCGATAGATATAATAGGCGAAAACTGAAAAATATAAATGAAGAAATCGGATGTGAAAACATTAAAGATAGTTTGCTTTGCCAATTGCGATCACAAAAACAACTAAAGAAAGTGGAAGCCGAAGCTAAGGGACTGCTACGCGAGAGAAGTAATAGAGAACTGAATAATGAATATTTGAAAGCAATATTCCAGCCAAGTGAATAATAATAATAATAATTATAATTTGCATTTACTATTATTTGAGTGAAATAAAGTATAAAAATATTAATATTTAATAAATGATATTAAAATATCGTGTTTTTAACGTATTTTGTGCATTGTATAAAAAGAAAGCGCAATATAAATATCTATGATATATCCATAGATTAACATTTCTTCAGGTACTAATATTTAGTTTTGAATTATGGTTACAGTTTCTCAGAAGTCCATCATAAAAAATCTAATAGCCAGATTTGGGAAAATCCCTCATTATATAATACTTAGCGTAAGGGCTTTATGATACCTAATTATGTTTTAAATATTAACAGGTAATTTGTGCTATAAGTAATACTTAATTATTTTAAACTAGTTTTATGATTGTGATAAGTAGTTTTTAATTATTTTTTTTAATTCAGTGTCTTGCAGATATTCATCTAGTTAAAACGGTTCAGTTATTTATGTCTGCACATGTCTTACATACTTATGTATGTATATATATATATTAAAATAACCAAGAGGCTATAAGCTATTAATGACTGAAAAAACTAGACTTATGTATTAAATTTTCAAAAACTTACTTTGTTCTTTTTATAAAAATGATTTAAGTTTCATTATAAGGCCTTTTTTTCAACAAAAATAAAAAATAAAAAGCGCGCATTTCTAAGCAAATTAAAAAAAAATATTGAAAGTTCAACTTTAACCTTAAATTTATCCACAACCACTGTACTGATTTTAATGAAACTAAAACTGGATAAAAGCTTAAGATGTTATCTATCCACGAAAAAAAAAAATTTTAAAAATCTTCCTTAGTTCAATAGTTACAGAGTTTTGGCCGATGAAAAACGAATCTGAAACACTGTGCGACGCACATTGAGACAACGCCGGCATTAAATACAAGGAGTCATTGTAGAGCTTTGAAATTTTGCACAGGTTATTTTTGAGACAATTCCAGTTTAAAAAATAAAAATAAAGAAAATTCAATTCAACCTTCAAATTTGATATTACTGTAATTTATATCATTTAAAATGTTGCATGCAAAAATTACAATAACACTACCACTATTACGCCCATGTATTAATGTAAATAAAATAATAATAAACAATATGTGAATAGTTGTAAACAATTAAAAAAAATAAAAGTAAAAAGTTGTAAACATGCTATTGCATGCTATCATACGTATAGCGACAGAATGTGCGCCTTGCGTATTTTTTGTAGTTTTTTGTATGTTTAAAGTACTTTTGCAAACTTTTGCTATATGTCCTTTAGTTAGTTAGTACTTAGTTAGTTAGTTAGTACTTAGTTCAAATGAAAGCTGAGACTTCAATCTTTCATTTGATATAAGTCTGCACCTAGGGCGAGCGGTTGCTCTATATTTCCTAGTCCATTGAAAATGCAATATGTTCAATTTTTACACCACAATTCTATTATTAAGAAATTTTTTGTTTGTGTTTTTTTTTAAATTTCTTTTTTCATCTGCTCATTCTACAACAACTAAATTAATTAAAAAAATACTTTAAAGCTATATTTATTATGTATTTTTTTTATTAATAAGCTTTTGAATATTACATATTGAACTAACATATTTCAAGCGCGTTGGCATACATCAACTTTGATTTGCTCTAGACCAAAAAGTAATGAAGTTATGAGGCTGAAATTTCAGGGAATTTTTCCTCATATATCTGTTAATATACTGTGAAAATTTCATCCAAATTGGACGACACGCCAAAAACCATTTTTTGTCGCGGTTACTATAGGGCTGTCTCACTGTGCGACGTGTGTATACAATAGCGGGGCAGACGTAGTTACCAGTTGTGGTACATTTAAGTAATTTAAGTGTGTGTATTTACGCTCTTGGTTTTGATTAGTATAAGTTTTATTAGTAAATAAAGTGTCATCCTTAACCCTAATTATACATTGGGGTCTTTCATTCATTTGCAAATCTTCAATCCACCGAAAAGCGTTTTTAAAAATTAAAAACGTAGGAATATGTTAATATACATATTTAGGAAAGTAAGCAGGGTCATGCCAGATGACTCTTACGAAATTTAGTAATTTTCATTTTCAAGGTATGAAAGTCTACACCATAGGCAGCTAAAGGGACACCACAGTGCCGAACTGCAATTGTCTTCTTATACAAATGAATATACATTAACTGGTCGCAGTTTGTATGGGATTTTTATAGCTTTGCGTGATACAGGAGTTAGGACGTGATATTCGTAACAAAAATAAGCTATACTAATTACTTATTACATTTATAAATTTGTTTTGTTTTTAAAAGCAGAGTACGAAAATAAACGAAAGGAATTGTTTGATTTTATTTTGTTCCGTTCTTTGAAGTGAAGGAAACAAAAACAATAAGAACGATTGCTCAATTTCTTTTTGTTTTGTTTTTACACATGAGCACAAACTAGAGAACACAGTCGATCGGCTGTAAGCCGGCTAGCAGCCGCCAACGGCCACATACAATACATTAATTTAATCGTACGCCCCTAGAAAAGAAAATAATGGGAAATAAATGGAAAAGTTTTGAAATACTTGCAGAGAATTTAACATCATCATATAATATAATTTTATTGCATTGTTATTTCACACATGAAATTTGTTTTATATAACTGAGCAGCAAAGCTATAACCGGGTGTCCTAAGACACCTCTCTTCTCTTTTTTTAATTCTTAATATATGCGCTATCTAAAATATGAGGTTTGCTGTCACAAATGCGGTTTTAATTTTTTAGCTCCATTCAACCGTTTCTGGGACCTAAAGTACTCGATACAAAGTGGTGGATTTTGTTAAACAAAAAAAATATAAATAATGCTGCAGTTTCTAAACGGGCCGTCCGATTGTTATGAAATTCCATAAACCATTTAAATAGGTGTCAGAGACCTACAGTCTGAAATTTTGAGTATATATCTTTAACCCGGACAGAGCCACAAACCCCCAAATGAACAACCTTGGGTTAATAAGATATTAAAACCGATGCCAATCTGAGGATTTTGATCTGAAAAAAGATTTTGCAAGTGGATTTTTTTTCTATCCAAGATCTAAAAAAGTCTCCAATTACACGCAATTTAAATAAAAATGAAAAAAATAGATTTTAGCCGTTTTTTGTAGGAAAAGAGCGTTAAATATTTCGCTATTATAATAAAAATTTGCAAAAATTCCAACACCATATTTTTACTTATTCAAAAAGGTATTAAAATTTTTCGTTCAAAATTTTCGTTATTGAATGAACCAGATCGTTTCGAAATACAGCTATTTTTGTTATAAATATAAAATTTAAGGGGTTTTTTCTCAAATTCCAAGGCCGGAACCAAAAAAATTATTATGCCACCTTAAGACAAGATATGTTTTTAAATATTACCAAAAATATTATCTGTACCCGGTGAAAAATAAGAAGAATGCAGCAAAAATACTACAAAAAGCCCCATTTTCAGGAATTTGGGAATTGCCGGGAACTCAAAAGCAACTTCTTTTTATTCTTAATATCTGTGTATTAATTGCATTTTCAGCCGAAAATATTGACTTAAGATTTGTGACACCTCCTCAAATGCTGTATGAAATTTCATAATAATATAACCGCTCGTTTAAAAGCAGCAGAATTATTTCCATTTTTTTAACAAAATCTTCCACTGTGTATCGGGTACCTTAGGCCCCACTAGGCACCAGACCAAACCGTCGCAAACCTTATATTTTAGATAGTGCGACCAGTCTAATACATATACGCGACTACATTTCTCTCGATGGTCAGCACTGGTCTACACCCATCACGCTGTAACCCATTATCATGAATATATCATCAATATAAACATAACAAACTAGAAATTGTAAGCTTAAAACGTTTTATACAGAAAACTTTTCAAAACGAAGTCAGATCCTAACAAAAACATAAATGTGAAAAAGGCGCATATTAAGCCCTGGTCTTTTCCACCACATTCTTTGAATAATTTTTCGATTATCCATTTGTTTAAATATTAATTAACAAACAATACGAAAAACCAAGTCTCAACGCAAAATATGCACTAAAAACAATAAAATATGCACATATTTTAAAAAAATTTTTATTCAAAGAAAAGTTTTAAATTTTTATACAACTAAATAAAGGTATAAAAATATTTGCTTTTCTCGAGAGGTGCATGTAAAAGCCTTTTACATTAAATTTTTAAACAAAATTAAATATGATACACTGCCTGCCACTTGAATAAGGAATCACATTTTTTAACTTTAATTAAGTATATCTCCTAAACTAAAGTTCAGAAAAAAAATATTTTTTGCGCAACCAAATATCAAAGTGTTGGCTGAAGAAAAAAAACTTACATATTTTGTTATACTAAAATTATGCATTTATTTAAAAACATATATTTTTGTGGTACTTTTTCGAGTATCACTTAATTATGGAATATTTTAAAACTAAGCAAACTGTAATTTATTTTTAAATTTTAGGTTATAAAAATTAAAGTTATTATCTTCTAGTATTCATTTAGTCATGAGTACTGCCACCATTTTTAGAAATAACTTAAAAGATGCGATTTGGCACCGACTTGTATAATGACTCTAAGTAATTTAGCGAAATTGAACTCCATGCTTCCGTTATTGCATTCTTTAAGGATTATATCGTCTCAAATTGTTTTCCTTCTTCATAAACTTTTCTTGCAAGCTAACCCCAGAGATTTTCCATTGGATTCAGGTCTGGTAAAAATGGGGGTCAATCCAAAAGTTGAACACTTTGTTGATTAATCCATTGGTTTACTGCTCTGGCGGTATGAATCGGAGCATTGTCGTGTTGGTACGTCCAAGGTATGGGTCCAAGGAAATCATTAAATTTAGGAAATGATTCCTCCAGAATGTTTTTGTAAGTCCTTGCAGTCATTTTGTGGGATACTATGGTACCATAATAAGAAATGGCACCCCATACGATTATTCCGCCCTCTCGGCTGTGTCTGCGGCTCAAAAATAATTCCTCCTTATTTAGGTCATGGAAGTAATAGTTATACCCGTCGGGAACATCAATATTAAACTTTTTCTCATCGGAAAATACAACTTTAAACAATTTGTCGGACCATGTCATTGTATTTTTGGCAAACTGTAGATGTTGTGATTTGCGTTTTTCATTATGTGGTGGTTTTTTTTTTGCAGTTTTCGTCGGACTATGTATGGGCACGACTTTAAAATACGGTGCACTGTTCTTAGACTGGCACTGACTCCACTTTTTTTACGTATTTTTGATACCGACATGGCAGAATTTGAATTCTAAGAATTTTTCGTCTTTCCTTTGTAGTTGTTGCCATTGTCTTCCGCCCTTTCATGTTTTTTCCATATGTACACAACTGTCTTTTCAGTTTTAATCTTTTTGGCTATTTGGACCGGATTCTGACCCTGAGATTTCAAAATCAGAATTTTTTCTTTTTCAGAGTTATTAAGAGCCTTACCACATGCCATTTTGAATAAAAACTATTTAAAAACTACCAAATTAAAAATTCTCTAGCCGGTTATATATATATATATCATAGCCTTTCTGATTAATATTAAAATAATTCCTTATTCAAATGCATAATTTTAGTATATAAAAATATGTATATTTTTTATTTCTTTAGGAAACTAAAGCCAACACCTTGAAATTTGGTTGTGCAAAAAATTATTTTTTCTGAACTTTAGTTTAGGAGATATACTTAATTAAATTTAA
Organism: Nowickia ferox; assembly: GCA_936439885.1. Lineage (NCBI taxonomy): Eukaryota > Metazoa > Arthropoda > Insecta > Diptera > Tachinidae > Nowickia > Nowickia ferox. The sequence continues at coordinate 62,517,350 of OW387026.1, forward strand.
AAAAATGTGATTTCTTATTCAAGTGGCAGGCAGTGTATACGTTTTTTTCTAAATTACTTACTCCAAACACGCATTTGTCGAGATACATATGTTTTTATTGGAGTAAACGAGCGATACGTAAATAGGAAAAAAAGTGTTGTTAAATATTTATATTACATATTATTTTATATATTCGAATTAGAAATTGCCTTGTAACGTCTGTTGATGTAATCGGCCTAAATTTAAATAATTCTTTGTATATAATGTATATTTATTTAACTCAACCATTAAAATGAATTGTCTACTAGCTATTAAATTTGTATTTTTAAATCCGTTATTAGTTTTAAAACAATATCAAGTTTCCACAGAATTGTTTCACTACTTTTGGCTTTAAAAGTAGACAGTTTCCTATTGAAGTCATCAAAATTACAATTTCCATTAAATTTGGTAGGTATGTGTGCTTGTACAATCGTTCTACAATTCTACAACAATTCAAGCGAAAAAATATACAATAACAAATTGATGCCATTTTAACGCAAATTCATTGTTTCGTAAAGTTATTTCGTTCTTGCCATTATCAGGGTTAAGTTAAAAAACATGCATTTGCATGAAACCCCTATGCCTGGTCATTATATAAGAATTAGTTCTTGATGTACACAATGTTGCCATTACGGCCATGTCACAGAGTTCAATTCTGTTTGGAAACGGAATTCAATCCATCCCATTTTTGTGTGTCCAGACTGTTGGAGGCGCTGGTATGCTGGAATTGAATTCTGTGACATTTCCGTAAATGTCATTATATCAAAATTAGTTCTTGATGTAGACGATGTTGCCGTATTGCCATTATTTAGGGATGGAACAATTTCCTGTTGCAATGGCACAACAAAATTGTGTGTTATCGAAAAACTTGATGGGAACGGCACTGCACACATTTGAAAATGACAACACAAGAAATACCAGATGAAAACTCAGCCTTAGTTCTTTTGATTCCCCTTCAATGCCTGCCTGACCAAAAGAAATTTAAGTATTTCTCTCCGTTTAATGCCTGCCGAAAGAAATTTCCACTACATAAAATTCTTTAATTTAATGCTTTACAAATAATTTCCATTAATCATCGTCATCGTCATAAACATTAGGTTTTAAGAAAAATCTTCATCAATAAATTTTTGTATAAAAATTTAAATTCCGATGCAACCACATTTTGTTGCAGTTTGCAGTTTTTTTCAATTAAACGCCTCCATCCAGCTTGTCCGATACGCACACTTTGATTGTATTTCAAACATGCTTGACATTACTCAAAATTTTGTAGCAGGTTGTGTGTTTTTGTTGGGACTGGAAATAAACAAAAGGGATGCCAACAGCGTTGTCGCTTGAGATGTTTTTGGCCAACAAGATAAAATAAATTTATTTATTCCTACTTTATTCTCGGATAATATTTTCCTACGTATTAAAATTATTTTAAAAGCATCAAAAAAGTTTATGGCATTAAAACACCATACAACTGAATAAAGTAAGTATTTTTAACTTAATCTTAACCTTCTCAAACTTTACTTTGTTCCTCACAATCGGAAAATTAAGTTTTAATAACGAGATCCCATCGAGGTAATTTAATATGCGATGTGAGGTTTCTAGTACAGTGCCTCGTTTCTGCAACTATTTGTGAAAAGTTTTCACATCGAAAATTCCATTGTTTCTCGATTTGTATAACAATGCGAAAAGAGACAACGCTGATTATGCTTTTACTGGAAGATTTTCATTAATCAGTTGTCAAATGTGAAAAAAACGTCAAAAAAAAGTAAACAACCGAAAGAAAAATTAGTGAGTTTGGTTTGAATAAATAAAATATCAAGAAAAACAAATAAACACAAAAAATTTCAAAGCTTAAACAAATTATAACATTTATTATATTAAAAAGCAAATTAAAAAATGACCATACATTTTTTTGTAGCAATGCTAAAAGCCACTTAAGGAATACAACCGACCCATTTACGATTCCGGAGCAGGGGTTTAGGAATCTCTATCGTTTGAGCAGGGACGCAGCACTTGCTTTGCTTAATGGCATAGGTCCTTACATGACCAAGGGGATAAGGAACACATTTATACCCCAACTGCTCCGAATGTGCTCAGCCTCGCATTTTTTTGCTACTGGTTCCTTTTATAGAGACAAGATTTTATCGCATCCATAAGCAAAGATGTTGTATGTCGATGTGTCTATGAAGTAGCCGATACTTTGGAATGGAAACTAATGATCAAATTTATTAAGTTTCCAACAGTTGCAGAATATGAAGATATAAAGTAAAAGTAAGTATTTTTTTCCAAACATTGTTGGACAAATCTAATTTTTAGTTACAATTAAGTCAATATTATTAATCTTACGGTAATTCCACCAATTCCCAGATTTTACGCAGAGGCTGACTTTCCCGGTGTGATAAGCGCAATAGACTGTATCCATGTGCGCATTAAAAGACCAAACAGGACGTTGGCGATGCTATCTAAATAGAAAAGGCTACCATTCCAAAAATGTTCAGTTGGTAAGTTTCTTTTACAATTGTTGTGCTCTTTTCTAACAATTAATAATTAGATTTGTGAGTATAATTTGAAAATGATGTGCTTAGTTAAAATGAAATATAAGAACAATTGTTACCGAAAAATGGTGCTCTTAATTCCTGTTAGCCTTCATAGTCAAATTCAAAAAACTGTAAATTGTGGAAATATCATATTAAGTGCACTTATTACAACTTACCATTAAAGGGACGATTTTGTCGGACCGATAGATGGGTTTGCGTTATAAAACCTTCATTTATTATATTTTTATCCATTAAATCTTATTATTATGAATAATAATAACAACAAAAAAAAAGTGAAGTTGTAATAATGCAAAGCTATTTATCGGGCAGACAAATGAACCATTAACTAACGGCCAGTTGTAATAATGGCCTTAAATATATAAATTCTTTACGGAAGTATTAAAAAACTAGAACAGTTAGTTATTTTGCTGGTGCACTGTTAAATTTTAACGGACTGTTGAAATGTAAAGAATTTGATTTCAATCAATATTGCTTCTAATATTATATTGAACATTTATGCAAGTTTTAGAGTTGAAAATGTAAACGCAATATTAGAGAAAATTTTTGTATTGTAATTTAGTAGTAGTATGTTTCCACTATGAGCAAATCAAGTTGTTCTTCTTAGAACATTTCGAAGTGTTTCCATTATGCGCTTGTGTGGTTTGGTTATACGAATTTTCGAAATCAATATATGAATACAACTGATGTGGTTTGTGCAATTGTTTTTATCAGCATATAGAGGCGTTTTTTTTTTTTGATGTTTCAGCCAACCACGCAGTGTTGTCATGGTTTAGAGAAAAACAACTTATCTGAGGTGTTTTTCTGATATGAAAAATGTATGGGAAACATGTAGTAAAGCATTGGTTTTGATCAAAACAAGTTCACTTTTCCAAAGCACGTATATGGAAACGTACTTTAAGAATTAAGCGTGCTGTGAATTCAACAAGAGAACAAATTCACATTCTTTTCCATATTTCAACTTTACTTTCCATTTCAACCACTGTGTTCAAAAAAATGTTGGACACGAACACTGGAAAAAAGCCGTATTCCAACATGTTTGATGAGCGTTTCAAACGTCAGCAAACGAGATTGCATAGAAAAGCACTGTTTGATTAGTCAACATTGGGATTTCGTGGAAAGCGGTTAAATAAGCGGAATTAGAGGAAAAAAGCAATTGAGTTGAATAACGCTCGTTTTAAAATTTTGTGGGAATTCTACTGATTTTACCAATTTAAATAAATCTGTTCAAATAAAGTGAGGGATATTAAAAAAATTTACCAATAAAAGCAAAACAAAAAAAATATTCACGAAAACAAAAGTGGAAATTGTGAAAGAAATTCCACTGTGTACAACACGAAAAATATAAAACGGAAATTAAGTTATTATTACCTATTAGAAAAGGAAATAAAAAAGAGTGCAAAGGGTTGATTGAAACTGAAGTGTTTGAAAAAGAAAACAAATTGATAACAAAAGATAAAATCTTTGTAAAATTCATGAAAGGCAATTAAATACAAAAAGTGAAGAAAAGTTTTGTTAAAAGAAGAGAAATTAAAGAAATGAGTTAGGTGCGAATAAATACATACAAACATACATATATACATATATAAATTTTTGGCGGGATTTTCAATAAAAAAATTTCCAGTGTTTGAGAAATGTTATAAAACAGCCAAGGCTAAAACAGCGTTTCAAAAATTTTCAAGTTCTGACAGTGTTATATAAATTTGAAGGAAAAAAAAGATAAAATTAATGAAAGTCTGAAGAAGTGTAAAAAAAATTAAAAATGCAAATATCACTTGTGTCAATTATTTCTTATTGAGGAAGCGCTTTTATTTGTAAAAACACTGCTAATATTGTTCGGAGAAAAGAAAAAGTGCCCACACCTCAATCCTTTATTGTGCAACAACATACAGCTAAAATTTGATTATGGAGGACGAATTACGCTGCCCTACTTGCAAACAGCTCTTTGCTAATCCTGTATTGCTGCCTTGTTTTCATGCTCTGTGTTTGGGTTGTGCTCTGGATATACAAACGCCCTATACTCCAGGCGCCATATTAGCTTCAGTTACAGGAGGTTCAGCCTCTTTGAATGCTGGCACTATTCACAGTGTAGCTGCCACCATACATCCTCACCCATCGGGGGCTGCCGCAAATCATCACGCTCACTCACATACACACGCCGCCACCAGGCATTCATCAAACTCTTCGGCTGCCAGTACAGCTAGTTCGGCCACTGGATCTGAATCCTTGACTTCGGATCAGGATCAAGCCGATAAAGTCAGCATTTTAAGCGAAGCAGATTCAGGAGTAGTTTGTTGCTCCAACACTTCACGGCCCGTGTCATACGCTGGACCTGGTCATATACAAGGACTATTGCAAGGAGCTGCTTCAGCGCCACCTGGTGCTGCGTACAGTCTTACTTGTCCTTTGTGTCGTAAAATTGTGTTTTTTGACGAGGGTGGTGTACGCAATTTACCACCTTATCGCGCCATGGAATCTATAGTAGATCGTTTCTGTGCTCGCGAGGCTCTACGATGTCAGATGTGTGAAGCAGATCCTAAAGTGGCTTCTTTAGTATGTGAACAATGTGAAATACGTTATTGCGACGCTTGTCGTGAGCTGTGCCATCCAGCTAGGGGCCCTTTAGCCAAACATACTTTGGTTAAACCAAAGGGAGCTGCTCAACAACGTGAATCGGTGTGTGGAGAACACGAAGATATTTTATCCATGTATTGTTTAACATGCAAAATGCCAGCTTGTGCAGAGTGTATCAATGATCAACGTCATCCTCAACATGAAGTGCAGCCAATAAGCACTACGTGCAAAGCTCAAAAGGTGAGTTAATTATATACATATTTACTTGCATACCAGTCGCCATTTTATAATCGTTCATTAATGCGCCTTACTAGCGGTCTCCACTAGTCATGAACTTGGTATGGGCATTATGTCGGACATCGCAAATGGCTAAAGGAGACCGCTCATGTCCATGTTTCGTCCATGCTCAGAAATGGATGCCCGGACATATGTCTGAGCAACAATGTTCGCCATGAGATGTAGGGTTAGGTACAGAAAAGGTTTTGAGTGACTGAAACCAATTTTTTATTTTTTAATTACGCAAAAAAGAAATCGCGCAAAAAAATCGTGTAAAAAAATACATGCAACATATAAATAGTTATATGTGTGAAGATAAATTCATCGAGTTAAATTCATTTTTCAAAAATATCGCATGCGATATGTTTTTTTCTTCTTTTATTTGGTACGCATTTTATACTGAAATTAAGGGGTTTCTTCATAAAAACGTTCACTGTGGCCAAACCACTGTGGCCATTTCTAATTTTTTAGAAGTTTTTGATCGATTGTGGTTCACTTTATCAAACTATATGTTCACGCAAATATTTAGACCTCTGGCATAAAAAATTAGGACTCTATTAAAGAAATTTAAACGGACTTAACTTCGAATGCATCTATTTCTTATTGCAAAGAACGCAACTAACATAAAAGCTTAAATATTTATAAAAAATAAACAAATGGTTAAAAAACATATAAATATCCATACTACAAGTAAATTTCGAAGAACATTTTCAAGAATACTTTATTATTGTTGATTTTTTAACGTTTTTTGTTTCTCCTTTAAAAAAGATAAAAGTGTAAATCCGTTTGCATTTAAGGTGACGATATGTATGTATGTAATCGTATATATTTACATGTACATACTAGTGATGTGCCTGTAGAATGTCAAATTTTCTATATTTGCGAATACGAATAGCAATAGTAATACTTGAAACGATATTCGCGAATACGAATATTCACCCTTATCGGGAATAAAAGGCGAACAATTAGTGCACGTGAAATATTTCTCGAGAGCAAAAAAAGGCGAACAAAATTAGAAAATAGTATACTGACAACGCAAGCATTGGATATCACAATTTTAGGGAAATTATATGTGAAATTTATAGAATAGGAATAGGCCTGCAAATCGGGGTTCCATTTAAGGCTGCAAAATTAAATTTTTCCATATATAATTTTGTTAAAAATAATTTCATACTCCTGTTCGAGTACATTAAAAATAATAATGAACTATCCACAACTTTAATGGTCGTCATTAAATAACTTTTTGAATTGATACGAAACACAAATTTCTATAATAAATTAAATGAATTCCTATACTGCATGACAAATTTTAATATTTAATTTTTTGTAGAAAAGTCCTTTATACCAAACAATCTAAAATCTAGAGTCTAGACACAAATTGTAGACAACCTGTTTACATGGTTTTCCTTTCCTCATCCCTTCTCCCTTTAGATTTTTAAGTATTCCTAACCTCCGTGTAGATTGGCAATAAATTCATTAACATATATTGCAGCAAATGTCAAAATATAGATATTGCCAATGGAGCCAGCTCATTACCAGTGTTTGCAATAATTGTGGAAATAATTGTCAACAGTTCTTCGTTGACAATTATTGCGAACATGAAACGTCAAACTCGGTGTTAATTTATGTGCGACTTTTGTTTATTGCGTTTGACATTTAGATAATATTAGTGAAATTGAGAAAATATATATTAAAGAAGGAAAATAGTCTCTTAAAAACGTGTATAGTGAAATTATTTGTATTGTTATAAGTTTATAAAAATAAAATGTTTTCGATTAACCAGATATTTACAAGTGAATTATATTATTAGTTAATTTTAATTATTGTTTTTTTCGAACTTCATTTGTTTCTATATTTATGATTTGAGCAGGCTAAAGTTCGTATCGCTTTGTAAGCCAAATTACATGTGATAATTATTAATGAACAAATAACACCAAAGTTAGTTGTAAATATTCTGACAAACACATAGTTGAACGGAACAACTAGCTGTTTTCGAAGGCCACTAAACCTTCATCATCAGCGTTCTTTTTTTTTGTGTTTGGTCCACTGTGTGTGGTGTCAGTTGATGTAGATTTCTGCTTTATATACTCAGCCATTATTGCAAATGGAATATGTGAATTGTTTTGATTCATCGTATTACAATTTGCTGAAAGTTTTTTGTAATGAAAGTTGATCTCTTAAAACAATGTGTACGCTTAGAGACCGCTCAGTGCTTTCATTCAAAAATTTTCACTTTTAGAAAATGAAAAGTTGTTTACTATGGCAACCTCTAATTCAAGATGTAAAAGAATTTTTTTAAAATAAATTCATATTTTAGATGCAGTTTAAGATGGCCAAACAGAGCTATCTTCAAGCTCTCTTGCTCAAAATCCGTAATGTATACGATTAGATGAAAGTAAAGATCACGAAATTAAAAAATGTAGATCTCTGAAAGTAACTGTGAAGCTAATGACAATTCTCATCTTAGTTTTTAAAACGCTGCTCAGTCGGAAAAGCGGAAAACTATAACAGACTATGCGGATTGCAAATTAGTCGATATCTAACATGGTTCAAACTGGGCGCAAATCGTCACATTCGTGAACGTATCGACAATCGTACGAAAACAAATTAAATGATATGTCAATCGTTTAAGCTGAATGGGATTTCAGTACGTTCACGTATGTTATAATCCGAAAATGGTATTTTCACGTGACGAGTTGTACGTTCCGGATGTCACGATTCGACTCCTGAATAGGCGCAAGTAAACAACCCGAGAACAGTTCCGAGCTAGATGGAGAAGAGCTTCTAAAGTTTTATTTTTGAAGGTAAACATTCCCCTCTTAATGTGAAGAAAAGTGGTTTAACTTTGTTGATGTTAATTGTACAAGAAGTTTGGATTTTTGCTTGTTTTTAAGTTGGCTGCAATAATAATTGTTATTCTGTGAATTGAAATAATTTTCTTTTTTTTAATTATTGCAAACTAATCTTTTTATGTCGTTTATTTAAAAAAAAAAAAATATATATAAATATATATATATATATATAAACAATATTCAGGAACTCAAATATTCGCACATCACTAGTACATACACATACTCGTATACTTTTTTTTACTTTTTGTTTTGATATAGGTACATAAATCTTATCATAAGGATATTTTTTTGCTTGTAAGCGTTATAGCAGTAGCAGTAGGGGTACTTGTCTTAAACAAATAAATAACAGGTTATAAATCTTTATCCTTCTTAGCATCTACTATATCTAAATATTGCAGTTTTCTTTGTTTTTTATATGTAAATTTACTTTGCTACTACATATTTTCATGTTTTTAGTGTATGGTTATAAAATATTCAGCAGTATATATTACATTGTAAATATAAAAGAAAACTACATAATACGAGTATTTAGTTCACATGCGATTGAAAAGGATAGCTGGAAGTATTTATGTATGTAGCATGCGCATGTTGGCAGTAGTTCACATTGGCAACGCAGTGTTGTTGTTTTTTTTTTGTCGAACAGTCATGTAGTTTTTTCTTTGAAATGACTTTTGGTTTAAAATGATCAGTTTTCAGTTTTTGCTGTCCTACTTTTTAGTAAAGTTTTCAATTCTAATAAATATTTCAAATCATTACTAACTAATTTTTTCCCAGTTATACACGTTATGACAGTGATAAAGTTTAATAATGTCATAATTACCCGTTCACACTATGTAAGTCTTATTGCTAAGCTGATTAGGAGAGAGAGAGAGAGACAAGGGCAAAAGAAACGAGTACTCAGCTTCATGTAGAGTCAGTACGTTTTTGCTTTCTCATTTGATTTGGAAGCACTAACAACTGATTGAAGCAATGCATTGCTACTTGATAACAAAAACTTCGAAAAATGTTTCTGGAAAGCACTAACGTAAGGCGGGCTCTTACCAAAGTAGAAAATGATCACAGAAAATATGGAAAACCAGTAAGTTTTTTATCTGAGTATTACTTCTGTTAAGCAGTTTAGTAAGGCGAAAAATTCATGTCTTTTCAGAAGCTGGATGTATTGCTTCTAGCTGGCTCATCTCGAACAAAAAAACAGGCCTTGTTCATGCCAGTGTTTCTGTTACATTGTCACCCTTACAAAAACGCTTCTGGGAAGCAGTAATGTTTGCTGGGTAGGAGCTTAAGGATACAACAAAATGCTTTCCAAGTATTTATTTTTTGCTATTCGTCTTAACTCATTAAACGATTTTTTTTTTTTTAACAGAAGTAACACTCAGGCAATGAATGCCTACTACTATTACTAGGTGTTACCTTCTTTAGGAAAGGGATAGTGATAGAGAAGACAGATGGTGAAGGTAGAAATAGAGGAAAGCTTCATTCTTTTTACAACTCTGCTTTTTGAACGTTTTTTTTTTTAATAATGCAGCGACTCAGGTGTTAAATGAGGCGTATTAAATTTTGAAGCTGTGATTAGTAGCCATTTTATTTGTTATTTTACTTCGCCGATGATTCTGCTACACAACAAAGGAGGGCGCTCTGATGTTACATTGGGATTAGTATCTGCTCAAGTCGGTATAATTCAGTGACCAGTGACTATGCTTTCATCACATGAACTTTCCTACAACAACTGATGCAAAGGGACACTAATGTACATCAGAAAAATGCATGGTGTTGTTATTTGATGACTGTCTGATACCGGGTTCGAACCCAGGATCTTCGTTTTTGTACTCAACGTGCTAACTACTTCAGCCAACGCCACCCTCAACTCATTAAACGATTTGCCAGTTTCCTTGATAATTGTTCTTCTGCCGGTCATCATTGGTCTGCCTCTGCGTCGGATACCTTGCGGATTGCAACTCAGTGCCGCATGTGTAATATCATCGTAAGGCTTGCGCAATGTGTAACCTATCCACCCGTATTTCCTTGCTTGTATTTCAACATATTTTTTCCTTTTTGTAGGGATTTTTTCGGAAAATTTCGAGCGTAGGGAAAAAAGAACCGATATTTTATTTGAAGGCAAATGTAGGGAATTTTCAAAATATTATCAGCCAAACCCACGATATTGAACGTTGTCGTTCGCAATCATTTTTAGCGACAAACAGCTGATTTGGGACACACTAAACTTGTTCAGCACGACAAGTCGATCGACAATGAATGCGAACGATGACGTAACCTTTTTCATACAAATTTGGTAACCAGTATGGAAATTCAAACGATAACAAATGTCAAAATCAGTCACTTATGTTGTGCTTGTCGACAAAATAAAAAAGTGCACACAAATACCAAATTTTTAAACATAAATTTACATTTATGAAATTCAAAAATAAAAATTTTAAAATTTGTTTGTTTTTATTTTATTTATTTTGATCACAAACATATACATATGTACATATTTGTCACACAATTCTACTTTTCTTTGAATTATATACATATGTATGTATGCAATTTCTCTAACCAACTCTTCTTAAACACTCTCAATTAGGCACATGGCTCTTTCGACATCAATAGATTGTTTGTCCCATTGGTGCTACTCCTTTCCATTCTTCATTACACTCCGCTTGCATTATTTTAGGAGTATCTACATATTTCAACCAATATGTTTTTGTATATCGCGGAACATTATCATATTTATTTATATTTCACATACAACATTTTGAAAATAACTTTTTATTTATTTTTTGTATTGTCTTTATGTTTATTATAGTTTTTATTTTTATTATTTATTTGTAGAAACTTTAAGTAGCACAGAGTTGCATTTTTTATGGTACACTTTTCACATTTCAGCGCTTTTTATCTGTAAAGTAGCGTTTTATTTGTGAGATTTTTGATGTGGCAATATGTTAATTTGACAATGAGTACATGCACTACGTTAACAACGTAAAGCCTGACGATCGACAAGTCGATAGTTAATTGGTCGCTCAAATGAACTATAATGAGTGATTTATCGTCAGTCGCTCGAGTTGTCGATAGACATCGTGGGTTAGGCTGTATATCGAAGTTAAGCTAAAACAATTAGCTAAACATTCAAAATGGCCGAAATTGTCGGCATAAGTGAGAGACATGAGTACCAACATAACGCCACAAAAAAATCAAAATTCCAATATACGTAACCCGTAAAAATTCGCCCAACTTTTTGAACACACCTCTTATATAAAATGAACATACATAAACATTTATTTTCCTTTTTTGTTGTTAATAAAGGCTTTAATTACTCGTACTTTTGTACCTGTTGATATAAATGTACAATATTTAAAAAATGTTAACAAAATATTTATTTGTTTGTCTGTTGCCAAAATAATAAATTTTTAGCGTAGAGAAAAAAGTAGGAAAAATTTTTTTGGTTGTAGGGAAAAAAGGGTTTTTTTCTTAGACATGTAGGGATTTTTTAAAATTTCCGCTAGCATCACTGCTCTAGGGATGCGTATTATCATTTACAGACCAACCTAAATTACGACGCAAAGCGTTGTCTGGCTGTAAAAATTTCTCATGCCCATACAAAATGTATGAAACCAATTGAAATAACGCGGCGTCAACGGAAAACACAAGGCCAAAGCTTAAAATATTTAAAATGTTTTGTGATGTCTACTATGGTTTCAAAAAACATAGCATAGATAAAAATCTTTTCTTTTCGAACATTCTTTCGAATACAACTAGAATTAGTTGTAATTCAGAATGCCAAAAAACAGTTGAGTTGTTTCAAAGTTAAGTTGTTACAATTTCAACTAAACTTGGTTGAGTTGTAAACCATAATAGGGGCATTAATGTTGACAGCGCGTAAAGAAGTGAAGTTGGTTGCAAAAGTACTCTTGTTTTTGTTAAGTAATGTAACTTTAGCTACATGACTGTAGCGTTTTAATTTTTATTTCTATTTAGAGTTTTTTAGTAATCAAAGTGAGTAAACATCACTGTTTCTGGCATAAAAGCTAACCGCTAAATTACTTTGCGCTTTGCGTGGTAATTTGGGTTGGTCTGTTAGAGTCAACGTGGTGCAAAAACGTTCCATATTCAATCTCTGATGGACGATTCTGTTGACTGTAAAATGGACGTAGTGAGCGATACATATTTCGAACAGAACCATGATTTTCAAAATAAATTTGCATAATTTAGAAGCGTTGTTCAGGCCAAATGCTAAACTAAACATAAATCACTTGACAGCTGACAAAATGGCCGCCAGTTTAAAATGTTGCCAACTTAAAGTTTTATACCTCCACAAAAACATCCTTTATATATAAACATGAATCAATTTTCTTCGTCACGACATCACGCGTGAACGCCTGGACAGATTCCCCCCAATTCTTTTATTTTCGTTTTGTTTGTTATTGTCTGTAGAAGAATGATATGAAAGATAAAACTAAGAAAGTTGCGCGGGACAGTGTAAAACGGAAAAAGTTTTTGCTGTTGGTATTTTTCCTGTTTTTTATAAGATTGGTATAAACACAGTTTAAAGCTTACTCAGTTTTTTTTCTGGATGAGAACGAAGACGCGGGAAATGCGAGAGAAAAATACTGTACTGAGAAAAAATTCGTTGCACAGTATTTCCTTTCTTATAAATATGGAAACCTCCACCAATCTATTCTGTATTACAAACCAAAATATAGTGTTATTGAGAAGGCATCCAATCTCATTCACATTTAAGAATATTTTCAATGTATTTTACGCGCTTACATATGTCTGGTTACTTTTGTGTAAAATATTTTGGTCTACATCAAATTAAACATAAAAATACATAAATACTTGCAAAAAAAAACATTTTGAGTATCAATGAAAATTCCAACAAATTAGAACAACAAACCAAAACAAAAAACATAAAGTAAACGTAAACAAGCAATAGAAAATATCTGTTCTAAAATAACACCAGCTGGAATCATATTTTAAACGCCGCAATCCCAACACTTATTTCACGTAACCAGACATAACATAAAAAACCCTAAACCAATATCATAAAACATGCACAATCTAAGAAAAACAACGATAAAACAACTTTCGTGTCAAAGAAAAAACAAACCTAGAAAAAGAAATAAATTTCTTCTGACACCTAACATTTCCCAGTTTGGCTTGTGTAGTAAATATCGAACTTCCGATACTCTATTACCTTAGTAAACAACATTACCTTTAGCTACTGTATAGGAGACAGTGCGGAATCGTCTTTTGAAATTTTTTCTTATTATACTCGTGCTTACACCAGACTTGGTTACATATTTAAAGTAAAATCCCTTCTTATCTTTCCTCTACACTCTCTTGACCAGTAATTTCCTTTTCACTTTTTTTTAAATTTTCGAAAGAAAATTGTAATCGTTTTTGATGTGGGAAAAGATTTACGTAACACAGCTTTTCATTTCCATTTCTTGTTTACTGTCTGTGCTGTTACGTATCTAAGAATTTGTTTTTGTTTATTTTAGTAATTTAATCAGGATTCCCAAAGAATGCGAACTTTTATTTGGAATTTTCACTAATTTAAAATTAAATAAGTAATCAAAATCTTTTGCAAAAGGCAAGACAGGAGGTATAGTTGTAGTTATTGTATAATTGTAATTATACATAAAGCTTAAAATTTAGTGCCGATGTTGATTTTGAATAAAACACAAATTATTTAGGTAATTATTGTCATTTCTTTTTTTTTATGATAATATGGTATGGTTCAATTATGCATGGAAAAAAATATCGGAAAAATGGCCGCCGCGACCACCTCCATCCGATGGTCCAAATTTTCGATGACACTGAGGCATAATTGAGGTTCTATGCCGTTAATGTGCAGAATTATCTCATCCGTTAGCTCTTGAATTGTTGCTGGCTTATCGACGTACACCTTTTCTTTCAAATAACCTGAAAGAAAGAAGTCCAACGGTGTCAAATCACATGATCTTGGCGGCCAATTGACATCGCCAACACGTGAGATAACACGGCCATTGAATTTGTCGCGCAAAAGAGCCATTGTTTCGTTAGCTGTGTGGCAAGTGGCAGCGTACTGTCCACATCCATATCTTCCAATTCCATAAAAAGTTCGTTATCATTTCACGATAGCGAACACCATTCACAGTAACTGCCTGACCGGCCTCATTTTGAAAAAACTACGGCGCCAAAAACCGCACCAAACAGTCACTTTTTTTGGGTGCATTGGTTTTTCGCCAATCACTCTTGGATTATCATTCGCCCAAATGCGGCAATTCTGCCTATTGACGAATCCACTGAATTGAAAATGTGCCTCATCACTGAAGATAATTTTCTTTGAAAATTTATCATCAACTGTTGACATTTCTTGCCACCATTCTGACAATTGACGACGATTGGAATGGTCAAGAGACTTTAGTTCTTGAGTCAATTGCACCTTGTAAGCGTGTAAATGCAAGTCTTTATGCATAATGTTCATCAACGATGAGCATAAGAGGTGCAATTATTGGGCACGACGACGAATTGAGGTGGACGGCTCTTCAACCACACTATCGCGAACAGCAGCAGTACGAGCTGTACGAGCATCCCAGCAAAAAAAAATCTGATTTGGAAGCACTAACAACTGAGGGAAGCAATGTATTGCTTATTTGATAACAAAAGCTTCGAAAAATGCTTCTGAAAAGCACTAACGTAAGGTGGGCTCTCACAAATATTATATATTATTACTTCTGTGAAGCACTTTAGTAAGGCAAAAAAAAAAAAATTCATTTGGAATCTAAATGTATTGTTTCTAACTGGCTCATCTCGAACAAAAAAAAAATGCCTTATTCATGAGCAACAGCAAGTGATTCTGTAAGATTGCCTCCCTTACAAAAACGCTTATGGTAAGCAGTAATTTTTGCTAGGATGCACTGATGTTTTCATGTTTTCCTACAGACCCGGTTTGCTCAAATTTTTCCACGATTTTTCCGATTGTACGCACATTTGGACGATTAAATTGACCGAAAAAATCACGAAGTGCACGATATGCATTTTGATTTGAACGCCCATTTTCATAGTAAGCCGATTGTGTATCTTTCCATGGTTCAAATTGAGTTAGTCTGAAATTGAGAAATGTCAAGTGAAATGCAGAAAAAACTAGACGTTTAGGTGTGGTTCACATTGAACATCGGCCCTTAAAATTCAACCACCCTTTATATAATCAGTAATATATAAATATATAATAGTTAATATAATTAATACTGGATCCTGAATCTTGGGAATCGAGAATTGACCCAACCTCCCCTGCTCTACTGCATCAACGCCTGCTAGAGAAGCTTGAAGGAATGGTACTCTATATACAACAAATTTCCAAATACAGAAAACGACTAATTTGAAACTAACCCTTTCTTCTTCTGGGATTGGTTTCTGTTCAAGTAAAATATTTTCTGAAATCAATTCTGTCGATTTGATTCTTTTTACCACAGAAATTAGATACACTTAAATTTAATATTTTGATTTTATATACATACATACATATATATGCACATCCATATATATTTCGAAACTTTTGTTACCAAAGGGTTAAATTTCATTTTTGAAATGCCCAATAGATATTAATATCCTCTAATTTCTTAGAATAAAACGTCATACATATGAATGATTTCTATTGGACACTAAAAAAAAGGAATTGTGAATTATTATTGTGTGTCACAAAAAGTTTGTTACAACTGGTTTGAGAATAGCACAGTAACTCGAATGAAGAACATTGATCGTAATGGTGGTGAGTATAATATTTTCTTCTGATATCAAATTCCGGTCGAACGTAAGATCGGTGGATTGATAAGATCGTCTGACATTTTCACATGTGTTTCTTATGTAACGCTTAAATACCTTTAAGGTTCTTTGTCCAATAAAAATAATCTTTGCTCCAAAATATTTATTATCAGTTGTTTTCTCTAGTCTTATGCTTGAGTTTCAGATGGTGTTAGAATATTTATTATCCTTTAACTGTCAAGGTTGATGTTGGTCGCATTTTTCCTATAAAAACCTACAAACCTATCAAGAAAAAAACGCCTTGTTATAATTCTTGTTTTTTTTTTTGAAGCAGCTCTAGGTATTTAAATACAAACATACATCTCTATATTCTTAAGGGTTGTAAGCCAAATATGGAATGAAGTGAATAACAGCGAATATATTTAATATTAAAAAACTAAATACTAAAAACTAAATAAAGTATTCCTCTTGTTTGTTTTGCTTAACAGTTTTATTGATTCCCTCTAAGAAGAACAAATTCATTCATACATATTTGCTAAATATTCACCCTTATGGCGAAAATTTTGTTCACGTGAAGTATTTCCCTTGAACAAAAAATTGGTGAGCAAAATTAGAGAAGAGTACATTGACACATCAACAACGCAAACATTGGCTATCACAAATTTAGGGAAAGGGAACATATTTCCCGATAAGGGTGATTGTAAACACTATTTTTAGTTTACTTTAGGTCAACAATTTTCGTGTTGTAATTTCATATTTATTCTAATTGCTTTAAAATTTTTCATTTTTGTATTTAATAATAAAACATAAATAACTTGATGCTGTGAGGTAACAACTCCATTCACAGAAAAAAACTAATTTTCCAATTCAAACATGAAATTTTCTAAATAAAATCTAAATTTGTTCAATTCAGGTCCTACAAAGAAATTTGTAAATTCAAATCCAAAATTTTGTAATATTTTGTTTGAAAAAAACTGATTTTTTCAATCAACAAATTGTCTGATTGAACAAATTTTTTTACTAAAATTAAGAAGCAAATAAGACAAATAACTGTTCTGTTCAGTATGCAATTTCTATATTGGAACAGAAATCTTCTATTAACAATTTTGTTACAAATGTTAATTTATATTAATTGTATGAAATAGAATTTTTCACTCCATACTGTTATTTTTTAGCTTAAAACAAAATTGGAATAAGCTATTTACTCGAACAGTAAAAAATATTTACTGAAACTAAATTTTATTTCAAACAAACGTACGTTTGAAAATTTTGTGGAAATAATTTTTTCATTTATACTTTTTCAGCAATATATCAATTTATATGCCTAAAAACTAATAGTTTCGGTGTACGAGCACAAAACACGTAAGCAATTATTTCCTAAAAACCTTGTGGTTTTTGTAATCAGGATATTCCCAGAAGGTCCACTGTAGGAAATAAATACGTCTATAATTAGACGTATAGGTATAGGTTCTTAAAAAAGTTCTCATGTGTTACATTTCTTCCCTCAGAGCAGAGAACTCATATGTCAGAGTTTTCCATTAAGCAATATTTTCAAAAGTGGCCAATTCAGCTAGGTGCTAATTTTCAATATGGCCACATGATTTCGCTGAGTTGAAATTGGGAAAGATCTTTATTTTTATCCGAATATTACAGATAACTTTTTTTCAGTACAAAATAACTTTTATTGAAATTTTTTAGTTTACAAAGAGAAGAGTAACATCATAAGCAAAATTATTTTTTGAAAACAGAGATTTCGTCTATGTTTCTGTTGTCTAACGATGGGTTTTGTGATATTATTCGTTATAAAGGAGTTAATAAAAGGTTATACAGTAAAATTACCTAAAAGACCAATTTTCTGCAAATAATCTTTTAGTGGAATATGATGTTATTACAATAAGCTCTTTTTTTGATTTGCTTAAAAAATATATAAAAACCGGTTTTGAAACTATTTAAACAATTGAAATCGAAACGAAAATTACCCTAATCAGTCTAAAAATGTGTTTTTTGTGGAAATAATCCGTCCCATATATGAAAAAACCGGTTTCAAACCGAGTAAAAACAATCCCATATTTGACGCTGGTAATGCATCTATCCATTGTTGAATTTTCAAAATCGGTTTAGCGGTTTGGGCGTGAAAGCGTAGCAAACAAACAAAATCACTTTCACATTTAAAATATTAGTAAGGATTTATTATTTTTTTTTTAAATAATGTGCTTTGTTTTGTTTTGATTAAAAATTTTCCAGGTATAAGATAACAACTTCATAAGTTTTATTTAATTCTGCTATTGGCTTTTTTATATTTTTATTTGTTATAGACTGACTGCACTTCGAGTGCAGTCATCTAATCTAGTCGCACGTCATTTTCAATATCGCTCGTAAGCAAATGAGAAATAAAAGTATTAAATGATAATAAAGGCACATAAAAGTGCAATAATTTCGAAGTCTTCAAATTATAATGCAAAATTTTCGTAAAAAGTGTACCGACCTTAAAAAAAATACGGTGTGTAGTTAAAAATAATTGGGTTTGGAAGACATACGACGGCGGTCGCAGGATACCAGAGAAAAACGTTCTTTATTTCTCAACATAACCTCCCTTTAGCTCGATACAGTTTTCCTAATTAAACCCTGACTCCAACTTTTAAGTACAGCGTAAATTTTTGAAGTTTGGAAAAAAAACTATCCCGAGAGAGCTAAATCGGGCGAAAAAGTTTGTGATGAACCAATTCTAATTTTCATTTATTGATATTGGTCATCGCAATGGTGGCCCTATATACATATATAAAATTTTAAGAAAAATCGAGTCACATTATTCTGAAATACAAGTTGAATTGCTCGCTGTCGCACGTGGGTCAATTTGACACAGTGCGTAACATAGTGACGTCTACAGTCAGGAGCCACTATTAAGAAGATTTGAAGATTCGATTTTTAATGCTTCTCGACTGTAAGAGTCACTACGTTCCGCGCTACTGCTAAGCTAAGAACATCTGAATATCTGAAAACTAAAAAGTAAACTTTAAAATGTAATAAAATTAGTTTAGCCGAACTTTGCGTAAATATTTAAAAATATTTTTGTTCATAAAATATGCTCGAACTCTTCAAAATAAAAAAAATCCCACAGTCTTCAATTTTTCAAGCATATAAATTCAGTGTAGTTTTGTAACATCGTGCAATAATTTTTACGGAATCAGATAACTTTCATTTGCCACTGACTGAACTAATTTTATGAGCCATAATGTGATTCATTTC
This sequence comes from Nowickia ferox, assembly GCA_936439885.1. NCBI lineage: Eukaryota > Metazoa > Arthropoda > Insecta > Diptera > Tachinidae > Nowickia > Nowickia ferox. The sequence goes on from OW387026.1 coordinate 62,536,605, forward strand.
CAATTGCAGGATACTGTTGAAATCTTGCATGATTACTAGATATTAAACCACTTTTCATCATCACTTGAATTTATGATTCAACAAAATCTTTTGCTGTTTGAGTATAATCCTATGTAGACATATGTACGTAAATACGTATGTATATACATATGTATGTATGTAAGTTCAAATCTTCTCCCGTTATTTTTTCATTTCCGTTTTATTCGGGTTTTTCAAATATAAAAAATAAATAAGTTTACAGTACACTCTCTGTAATTCGAATAATTAAAAACTAGGAAGTGAGTGAAATACCGAAATGTTTGGAGTTAGAAGTAAAAAAACCTAGAAATATTGTTACTGAAAGAGGAGTATGGTTAACCTTGTAGCTTTTGAATTCATAAGTTAGCGGTAGGATTATTGAGGAAAAAACAATTGTTACGCATTACAGGGTCTAAAAAGAAAAAGAAAGAAAAGTCAAACATCCGCATAAGCTGGTTGTCTGAAACGTCTGAAATATCGAAGTCACATTGTGTTATTTAAAATGTACGTAAGTTTATTTATACCAAAAATAAAAAATGAGATAAAAGGGAAATAGAAAAATCCAGGATCATAAAAATGAAAAGAAAAAAAATTCTAATGAGCTCAAGAGAATTACAAAAATTTAAAACGTACAGAGCAAGTGTGCAAAAATATGTATACGAGTATATCAAAGGTTTGCAGAGGTTTCAAGTAGTGCGATGATTGACAAGTGCATATTGTAATTCAATGTCTTCAACTTTTAATAGTAGTTCGTTCGTAATACATGCTTTCGTCTCTGTCTCCACTTCAGCCGTTAATCTAAGGCTGAGTTTTTTGTGGTGTTATTTTCATATGTGTGCAATGCCGTTTCCATAAGATTTTCTATAACACTCAATTTTGTTGTGTCATTGTGACAGGAAAATTTGTCATCCTTAAATAATGGCAATGCGGCATCATTGTCTACATCATGACCTAATGTGTCATTTGTTTTATCATTGTGAGACTTTTTTTTCGTATTGTTTGTTAATTAATATTTATACAAATGGTTAATCGCAAAATTATTCAATTGGCTAGTGCCACTGTATGTTTATCAAGAATAAGAAACAAATTAAATAAAATCTAAAAAATGGCAAACAAAGTGGTGCAATAAAGCAGGGCTTAATATGCGCGCCACAAAATGATTCTATTTTACTCTGCATTCCAGTTTACGGAAGCAGGATTCAAGCTGGTTTAAAAATTTTGTGTAGATGAAGCCTAATTCCGCTGAAATTTCTGCCCATGCAGTTTCCATTGCATTTCTATCCTTATAAATGCCACATAGATGATTCCATTATTTTTGCTCTAAATGTTTTCATACATATGTTACCCATAGTGCAAATTACGAATTTTTTTGGTGGATTTTTTTTTTCAAAATCCGAACTGGAGAAGCAAATCAGATTAAAAAGTTTCCAAAAATTCTTCAGTGTCTTCTATAGCGCTGCTATTAAAAAAATAGAAAAGTTTTGTGCAACAAATTTCATGAAAAAATTTTTAATGTAAATAAGGTATTAGTTATTCACAATTATTCCAGTTGTCGACATCGATATCACTAACACAATACCGGGAAACTGGGACTAGTGTACCCATTGTCGAAATCAACTGACTGATGTTGGCAGATTTGTGCTACTTTCTAGAGCTTAGGGAACGGAAAACGATTGCCAGTAGCACAAAATTGTTCTCAAGAGCGAGTAAACAAGCACCAATTTTTTGGTATTGTGTTAAAGTGACGCCAATGTCGACAACTGGAATAAGATCGATTATTTTCTTCCTAAATGCTCTTTGCTTATCAATTTTACTAATAATTCCTTAGTATTTTTTCCAAGTGATTTCATTCTATTACACATCTGAATATCATTGTTTTCCTGGTGCACTTTCGTGAACCAGTATCATCTGCTACACACGAACTCTAAACAACAACCAACCACTGTTTACAACTTTATTTACTTGTAATTTAATTTTTACCTGAGATATTTTCTATACTCTTTGACATTTTTTTCAAATGATTACATTCTGGGTGTGTATGTTTTCTTTTGGTCTTGCATTTAAGGGGTGTTGGCAGGATTATAAACATGTAAAACATTGCATGTATTTTTTTTATCGTCAGTGATTAGATGCATGTTGCAAGATTTAAAATCTCTTCCATTTATTGGCAGCTTAAAACTGTTTTCAACACGCAATTTTGAATGGGAAGTAGAAATGCATACATAATCTTCTTATCGGTCAGTTGGAAAAATCGTGAAGGTGAATGAATGTTGTTTTTGAAATACTTTTATCTTATGTGAATTCTATTTATTAAAGTGTTAAAATTGTTTATTTATTTTTTATTATTATTACTTATTATTTATGTATGTTTTATTTTCAATTTTGCCATTTATACTAACTGGCTTGAAGTTTTGCCTTATACATAAGACTGTAAATATATAAAAGACTAGGCCTAAGATAATGCAAGACTTTTGAAAGCCCTTATTTTTGTGAATCTTGACAACAGTTTTAAACCATAATAATTTTTAAATTTGTAGAATTTCAATCAAACTACATACATATCGTTACCTTAATATAGAAAGGCCCTAACTCATTATTTTCTTAAAAATCGCGTTGTTTGTATATTTCGATAGCAGAACATGTAATGTAATAAAAAAATGCAAAAATTTCGATTTAAAAAAAAATAACGATTAAGGGCCTTTCTATATTAAGGTAACGATATGTGCATACATTTTAAATATAACTTTTTCAAAGCACTTTTATTTCCACTAAAAGCAATTTGTCCACAAACTCTCCAGCCATCAATAAAAACGAGTACTTTATATTGTCCTTTCTTCTAATTAATGGTGGTTCATTTACTGGTGCACGTGTTAAAAAACCCATTTGTTTTTGTGCTCTTTTATGTCATTAAATTTATGGAAAAGCGATAAAAAAATATAGAAATAAACCGATAAAATTAAATTCATATCATTGAGTTTTAAATGGATTTTTAATAAACTCATTTTTTTCTATTCTCTTATTCATTAATTTAATATTTCATTATATGGTGTCTTCTAATATTTAACCAAGCATGAAAAATTACTCGTTTAGTAACAATTTTCGAATCATTTTGCTGGTTTATTTTCTAATTTAATAACTTAAATTCTGTAATAAAGTTCAGACTTCAACAGTACGAGCAAATGACAATTAAATTGGAAAATTTAAGAGAATTAAAAACAGAAGGGTTATTTTAAGACTTTTGCATGGAAAACTTTGGTATTTTCTAATCAAAGAACACACTAAGTCATGGAATATTTTTAGATATTGCAGTACCGGTCAATATCCGGTAGATATATCAATATTTTTACTGACACCAAAACGGCCATTAGATTGACACATAATGTGCATATGACATCAAAAACATTCAAATAAAGCCGGGAGTCTTTGGAGGATATATCGAAACATTCGTCGCACGGTGGCTCAGAATCAATTTTCATCGGCCAAAACCTATATTTTTTCTTGACACAGATTCTAAAAATTTTTACGCCATTAGAAAGGAAACATATCATAACTAAGGTAGCCGAAATATTTGGTCAAACTATTCTTAGTAGTGGGCGTGGCATGCTGCGAAAAACAAAAAATGTATGTTAATTTGAAAAAAACAAAAACAAATCAAAACAAAAAATCCCCCTCCCCACCTGGTTACGGTTTTTACAAAATGTTCAGCATAATATTTCTAAGTCGGAACAAATCATCTCCATCAAATCTTATAAATCAAAACTACTTTTTTTTATGAATAAAGCCTTCAAAATTTTGGCGCAATTAAAAAATTGCAATTGTTTTAAACTTTAAGCCCTTTTACGGCAATTAATATTTTTTTCAACACAATTAATATTTTGCTTAAAAGAATGTTATCAATATCTCGAAAAATATTGTTATAAATGCATTACGACAACGCATCGCCATATGTTCAACTTGACTTGTTTTCCCTTCCTAATTACACTCATCCTGTTTAAAGGCACGCTTATCGTTTATCTTATACGATAAAAAAACAAGCAGCACTTTCTTTGTCATGCTGATCACCGGAGTGTCAGTGAATTTTTTTTTATTTTTTTTAATTGTTATATTTAAGAAAGTAGCACTACTTGTTAAAAGTATTTAAAAAAATTTAATTTGAATGATTTTGTCCTTAAAAGAAGGTGTCATACATTTTGAAACTAAAATTTTTATGGCTCTTTAACATTTCTTCATGAAGGGCTTCAGTTTATTTTATGGTTTGAAATGCTCTTGATACAACAACTGTCATCAAGATCATTTTGTTGAAATCATTTGCATTGGAGGGAGTGGTGAAACAGACATGTAAAACTAAATTAGAGATGGGCGCGTGTTGAATTTTTCCAACACGACACGACACGAACACGAATGCCAAGATGTTTAATACGTACGAAACACGCAGGCGAAATTTTTTTAAAGCACAAAACTGCACAACACGAACGAAATTAAATTGAATAAAAAAAACAACATTTTTTGTATTCAAATAGATACATATTTTTGTTTAATTTCAGAACTTTATCAACAAACAAAATTTGATGGTTTTACGTGTTTGAGGATACAAAATATAAAATTTTTTCTTTACTGGAAATTCATGCATACATATTTTAACACCAAAAATCGTTTCGTGTTTATCATGTAAATTTTGCTCAACACGATACGATGAAAACGGATTTTATGTCATGAACACTTCGTTTTGAGTCGTGCGTGTTCTTGTCACGAAAAAAACACTACACGCGCCCATCTCTACTTTGTATCGAATTATTTTTTAATATTTTTTTTCAATATGGTGTTTCTTATTGTTCAATTGACTTATGTACATATAAATTTATATACATATGTTTTTAAGTATAGGGTGTTTTTTTAGAGGTATAGAACTTCGAATTGAAATAAAACACACAAAAAATCGTTTTAATGTCCATCAATTTGGCTTTATTGGAAGGATAATTTTATGCCATTAACGTTTAAATATGATTTCGGGCATGTGGCCGCCGCGGATGGCTCGAATAAAACCAATTCTACAGGTCCAATTTTCAACCACTTTTTCGAGCATATGGGGCCGTATGTTGGCAATAACGCCACGAATGTTGGCTTCCAAGTCCCCTAACGTTTCTGGTTTGTTGGCGTAGACGAGCGACTTCACATATCCCCAAAGAAAATAATCCAATGGTGTCAAATCACACGATCTTGGTGGCCAATTGACCGGTTAACCTAATTAATTGCTCTGATGGACGATTATGTCGACCATAAAATGGACGGAGCTTGCGGTAAACTTCGCGAATTGAACCATTATTTTCGAAATAAATTTGCACGATTTGCAAGCGTTGTTCTTTTGTCAACCTGTTCATGATGAAATGGCAAACCAAACTAAATATTAATCACTTGACAGCTGACAAAATGGCCGCCAGTTAAAAAACTGATGCCAACTTAAAGTTCTATACCTCAATAAAAAACACCCTATATATCTTTTCCTGGTACTACAAGGGCAATGAATGCTTTTCAATGTTTGTTTAATAAAAAAATATAATAATACTATTTCTAAAAGAAAAAAAATACTTATAAAATTTTCAATCGAAAAATAAATATATACATACATATAACAACCCAGGAACAACTTTGATTACTAGAATGCAAAAAAGTACGCGCAATTTGAGTGAATAATGCATTAGTTTTGTTTGATAAGGAGCCGTTCACATATTACATGACGGAGTTTTTTCCCCGATTTTTAACGCCGCATCCCTTCCTAAGAATTACGTTACAATCGGGCCTTTTCTGCAAATCACTATATGTCAAGTCACGGTGATTTCAACAAATTATTGAAAGCTAAATCATTGCTTTTGTAAATTGCACGATTTATAGCGTTGGAATTTGGAAGAAAATATTCTATTATAAATGACAAAAACTTAAAATACAATAAAATCCCAGTATCAAGTCAGCTATTAGTAATTTACTTTAGGAATCACGCGATTTGAAATCAACGTGATTTTCAGAACAGGCTCGCATAAATGATAAAAACTTAAAACACGATAAAAACCCGCTATCAAGTCAGCTATTACTAGAATAGTTTTGAAATCACGTGATTTGAAATCACCGTGATTTTCAAAATAAGTTAAAACAATTAAAAAAAATTACCTTAAATTCATTATTCATCATTCTCCAAAACTCTGCAATTGTTCATTTTTACACTCTCGTAAATAAACTGTAAAAATTTTAGTGAAAACTTATTTACACAAACCTATTAAGTTTGCCCAACAATTTTGACTCGTAAACTTAAGCTGACACCACACACAGTGGATCAAACAAAAGAACGTTGATGATGAAAGTGTGGCGGGCGACCTCCGAAAACATATAGTTGTTCCGTTCTGTTAGTAGAAGATTTACAATTAACTTTGGCGTTATTTGTTCCTTAAAAATCATCACATGTTATTTGACTTACAGAGCGATACGAACTTAAAAAAAAAAAAGTTGCACAAATGGCAATTTAAAGAGTTCTCATAAAAACCTTTATTGTATGAAATACATTTGTTGGACTAGCACAATGCGTAGACAAAAATAATAACCCAGACAGAATTTCATGAAAGTAATAATCATATTCCAGTCTTTTTCGACACCTTCGCGCGAGTAAAATAATTATTTATGCGCTCATTTTCGAGTCGAAAATGACTGTTCGTTCGGGAGAAAATGGCACCCTACCCGCGATCCTTTTAAAAAAGTCTTTTTGTGGTAGTACTTACAATCGCTTACGAAACAATGATTCAAACAGTCACTTTTCGAACATATGCGTGATCAATTTATGATTGCGTACATTCTGTACATTTTGTTTTTTAAGCAAATCACTTTATAAGCATTTCTGGAATCATTTTCGAGTCTTATTTTAAGCGCAGAACTGATTAAAAAGTTTTTGATCATTTAATATAGTCGAAAAAGGATCTGTTTGGTGAAACAATCTTCCAGATGCTGACTGGGAATGCACTGACTCGTATATACATTTATGTAGGTATGTAAAATCTAGGAATAAACTCCCCATTCACCCATAATTTTAAGGGGTTTTGAGGAAACTTGGAAACATTTGCGCTAAATATTTTAGCTTTTTTCGGTTTAATGTAAACTGTTGCTATTTTTAGGGCATATTAGACCATATTCGGAAGCCATTTTCAAACCAGTTGACGACCACAAGCATTTTGCAAGTATTTTTTCATGCATTTTATGCCTGCATGTATAGTTTTTCCAATGTATTTTTAACCCCCGGCCAAAAAAAGGGGTGTTATAATTTTGTAGTGTGTGTCTGTGTGTCTGTACGAGTGCACGTAAAAACACGGCAAAGACGATTTTGATTTAATTTTATCTGTTTAAAAGGTGACTTGAGAGAGTGTTTTGTCTGGCATGATAAATTTTTTTATTGCCAGCCTTGGAATTTGCGAAAACGGGTCTTAAATTTGATATTTATAACAAAAATAGGTCTATTTCGAAGCGATCTGGTTCCTTCAATAACGAAAATTGAAACATAAAATTTCTTTGTAATATTTCTTATAGTATTACCTTTTAAATAAGAAAAAATATGCGGTTGGTAATTTTTTTATAAAAGTCATATAATTAACCTACTTTTTTCTGCAAAAAAACGGCAAAAAGTCGACTATTTCAAATTTTAATTGCGTATAACATTTGACCTTACCCGTATTCCAATAAATTGTGAAAAATTTTTTTTCACAATTTTTTCTTGTTAAATATTTAAAAAAAAAATTGTGATGGTATTCTGTTGTTCATATGACAAGAAAAAGCTTAAAAACCTCAAAAAGCTTTCAACATACTATGGTGAGAGTTATGTCAAATTGTATATTTATTTATTTAAAAATAATAATAAAAAAATTTGTTATGAACGTAAAGAAAGTTTTTTTTTATGACATGAGACGGGGCATCTTGCATTTACATGAGTAAATAGCAAACGATAGTCGCACACATAGAAATGCATTAATAATTAATGGATAATAACGCTATGCAACAAATTAAGACTTTTTGAAAAACACACGGACTGGACAGTAGTGGTTCGATAATACTACCAGAGGGTAGTAAAACCCTCTACCAAACAAATCTTGTTACCATATTATGCCAAAAGAATAATATCTTCTTGCACTTTTTTTTGTTGCAAAAATTAAGAAATTTTTTTCACTTTTCTCAGAATAACTTGCAGGGACTCCTAATTTTTTGGTAACAATATTTAGGAAAGGTGTATCTACAGTAAAGCTGGACAAATTCTGTGAACACATCAATATAATCTGGACTTATCTAGATGCCCTATTTACCTCATTAAGATCACTTTGTATCTTAAAAAAGCTAGTTTTTTACTTTTATAGCATTTTTTCCTTTCTTTGTTACTGTTGCATTTCTTGTGTTGCAGATTCTAGTATTTACTGTTTAAGGTTAAGTTGTTGCTTTGCCAAATATTTTTTTTTTTTTTTAATACATATAACTTATTTATTGCATCTTCAAAAAAATGAACTAACAATAAGTAATAAAATCTTAAGTCTAGATATAATTAATGTGTCCGACCAATGCCGAAAACAATTTTAGTGATAGTAGTTATTAATACAATAATTATGTACTAGCAAAAAAAATTATTCTCAAAAAGTTTCATCTGAGGTATTGCGTATTAGAGCCTTGGTGTCCCTCTTTTTTAAGCGGATGTGTCCAGTAAAGTTCAAGATGTTACGAGCAAGGGGATTAGGATGGGACTCGAGTTTAGTTAAATATTTGCCTGCGTATTTTGAAATTTCTTCAGTCACTAGTGGCATATTTAAATCACGATGTAAATTTGAATTTTTAATGTACCATGGAGCCGATGTTATTAAACGTAAAATTTTGTTTTGTCTTCGTTGGATTTTCTCAACATTTGAAGCTGAAGCAGTGCCCCATAACTGAATTCCGTAGCACCATATTGGTTTCAAAAGCGACTTGTATATTAACAGTTTGCAGTCTAGGCTGAGTGTTGAATTTCTGCCAATCAACCAATGTATTTGAGATAACTTAAGTTTCATTTGAGTTAGCTTAGAGTCAATATGATGTTTAGACGTAAGCCTTCGATCAAGGTGAATACCAAGGTATTTCACGTGAGAATGTTGAGGAATATTCTCATTGTTTATTCGAATGGGGGAACAAGTATCTCTTCTTAGGGAAAACGTTATATGGACACACTTTTGTTCATTTACTTTAATTCTCCATAAGTTCAACCATATTTCCAACTTGGTAATATGTTCCTGGAGATTGCGGGATGCCTCAGAAGGGTTTTCGTGCATACTCATACAGGCTGTATCATCGGCAAACGTAGAGGTATGGATATTATTGCTCACAGGCATATCACAAGTATATATTAAATACAATACTGGCCCTTATTGGCAGTGAAAAGTTATTAGTCCTTGTAAGTTATGCTGAAAAAAAGTGAAAACAAAATAATCTTTCTTCTATTTTATTTTTTCAAAAAAGAAAGTGAAAACAAAAATTGGTTTTGTTTGCACAAAGTGTTACTGAAGTTCACTAGAGATGTGTGCACTTGATTACACGATTTTGAAAAAAAAATATTTTTTTATCGTCGAAAAATTCAGAAAAATTAAAACTTTTAAGGTAAAAGGTGGTCTGTATGAGCTATTAGGGTTCCTAGACACGTTCAAATTGTATTAATATATTCGCAAAAGTTGTTTAGTTTTACTGTAGCTACACCTTTGCAAGTAATTTTGAAAAAGTGAAAAAAAATTGTTCTTTTCTTTTGCAAAAAAGTGCACCAAGAAATATTTTTTTTTTGGCAAAAGATGTTAACAATTTTTTAATAATCACGCTTTTTTCTCTTCCATTCTCACAACTAAAAAGTAAATTAAAAGGAAAATTAATAAATTTTTGTTCTATTATGTGCTTTTCATAAGGTGACAAATTTGTTATATTTGACAATATTTTTCAGAACACCAAAAAATATACAAATAGTCATTCACCCCAGTTTTGTTATAATTTTGTCACTATCACAGAGTTTAGAATACGGGTATTAATTGGTACAATTTTTTTGATTTTTTTTAATGTTACAAATTCTGTTCTTAATTCATAATAAGATTCTTTTTCATAATCGAAAAAGATTTTAGTTCTCCATTAACAGTGAGCCAAGGTTGGTAAGAAATATAAAAAATTTAATTTTTTTCGCGAATATTTCCTAACCCATAAATGAAGCAGACTTTTTTTAGCTCTTGGATAGAGAAGAAAATCCACTTGTAAAAATTTTTTTTTTTCATTAACCCAATGTTGCCCACTTTGCGTCTTTGTTGACCTGCCCCATTTAAAGAAATATATTCGAAATTCCTGACTTAAGCTTTGTGACACCTTCATATTAATCGGACGCCCCGCTTAGAAACTGCAAAATTATTTTAATTTTTTAACAAAACCCCCACTGTGTATCGGGTACTTTAGAGCCCAACTAGGCGCCAGAAGTAACCGTCGGATCGATCTAAAAAATCAAGACCGCAAATATATCAGTTAAAGAAAAATTTTTTTTCGACCAGTCTAATAAACATACATATATGTATATTGGTGTCCTAAATATTGGCAAAACTATTTTTTAATTTCTTTCCAAGTTTCCTCAAACTTATAAAATTTTAAGTGTGTGGAGATTTTATTCCTAGATTGTATATACATACATACGGTCGCGTTCACTAGCGTATGTAAGTGAAGTCACCTTGTCTTTCAGAGACGCGCATTTTTTAATTTCGGGATCTTTATTTTCATCTGTTCTTGTACGTTTCGGATTTTCATTAAGAGAGATTGAAGATGACTCTGTTTGGCCATCTTCAAATAAATCAAAAATCTGCCGTCAAATAATAAAAAAAATTAATATTATATACTGGATAAATAAAATTTGCCATGATGGAAAGTATTTAATTTTCAAAAAAATAAATATTTTTTAACGAGTGCACCCATTTTTGGGTTGTTTTTGAAGATCAAATTACTCAAAATGATGTCCATTTCGAAAGATACCTATTTTTCTTTTCTTAATTTTTGTCCCTTTTATAAGATTACATTTTTAAATTAAATTTAGTGTGCGAATATAAATATGTGTTTTGTTCGAAATTATTTGTTTCTTCGTTCATGATTCGATTTGGCTAAAGTTCGTATCGCTCTGTAACCCAAATAACATGTGATAATTTTTAAAGAACTAATTGTACTAAATACAATTGTGACCCAACTAAAAATTAACATACAAATCATTACTTACAGTATTGATGAACTTAGCTCCAAGTAGTTCCATTTCTGTTGAAACAGCAATGAATTTAACATATGGTTGTCATAGCAAGGAAGTGATCCAGATCACTGAATGGTATGGGCTCACAGGTTGTTTAGAAAAATTTTTGATATAAATGACAGCCTTAGAGCCATTATTATGACTTCACGGCAAATTTCCGAATAGTTAATCATAAGTTTAGCAAAAGTGAACTATAAAGTGACCTTTAAAATTTTCATTTTCCATTATTACAACTGTTCGATAAAATAAATAATACAATTTTTGTTTAGTGCCAACATTTGTGATCTTGTGGATATTGAATGTTAAAAATACTTAATGGCAACTTTCTTTGGTTTATTTGCCAAATTACAAACAAAATTAAACCATTTTTGTCAATTCTTTATTATTTTTTTGTATTATTATATGTTTGTATTATATTGTTTTTGTTTTGTGCCACATTTTGATCAAATAAAATTTGACTGTAATATATAAAGAAGAAAGTGTTGCAACTTCAAATGACTTAACCTCACGATAAAAGTTACAGGTTTGGCGAACTTGCCTTTGACTTATCGCTCACTTTTGTTTAAAGTGAAGTTGTAATAATGAAAAAGTGTTTATCCATCCAATAAAATTCTACCCTTAACTAACGACAAGTTATAATAATGGCCCTTAGAATATTAAATTCAGTACTTGTAGTAATTCGTATGCAATGAAAGTGGAACATTTGTGGAACTAGTTCCAATTTTTTTTTGCTGGAAAATTATTATGACAAACAGTAGTATAATGGAACAACATGGTGAAAGCGAAGGCCCTAGAAATGTTTCATTAAATAAAATCTCGCTGTACAAAATCCTACAAAATTTTTTAAACACAATACTGCGAATTAATCTTAATCAATTATGTTTTATAAATAAAGTCATAAATAGTATGGTTCCAGTACAAAAATACTGCTTAAGAACGAATCCAAAGTAGAAAAGTGTCGAAAAAAATCGAAAAATTATATTTGGTAAAAAAATGCAGACATATGTCTGAAATTTATTGAAATAAAATATATATTGTTCGAAAGGTCATAGTCACTTCTTTGTAAATCCGTTTATAAATTTAAAATCGGTTGATACTCAACTTAGTTAAAGGTTGATAAGTGCTTACGGGTACGAAAAACCGGATTTTTACGCGCTACTCAAGATTTTTTGGTGTTTGGAAAACTTCAAATACGATTCTTATGCTCGACAATACCTACCAGAAAAATAGAAACACGTCCCAGGTATTTCGATTTCGTTAATTTTTGTCACACAGTGTTATTGATAATTACGCGATTAATGATTAATTTTACTCGATATGATTTTTAACCATCGCGTAATTTTAAAAGAAATCTTAGCAATAATCGGTTGAGAAGAGTTTTCTCGAGGATTATTGCATTTTATAGTAGTAGGAAGCTGCTGAGTAGCGAATTTCCCAAATTGTTTGTCCCGTGCAATAGTACGACATATCAAGATAGAAATTTTAATATATAAATAAGTAACTTCAAATATTTCACATCTTTTTCTTATTCTTCTCTTAGAGTTATTGTTTTTAAAAAGTTCTTATTTCTCTAAATGTTTCTGCATTAATTCAAGTTCCGCTTTTGTCGACTGAAGGTTTCTTCAGTATCCTAAATAGGTCATAAAAGCTAACAGTTCCAGAAAAATTTTATAACCAAATTGAAGCAGATGAAATTTTGCTTATTGGGGTTTTTCTTTGGTCCCACCAGCATTATGAAAGTAGCGAGAGTCAACCAAACTTTAGTTATGTGCGAATAATCCACATCAAATATTGTAAAATGTAAATATGTAATTAATTTGATTGCATTAAATAGTTTTTAAACACTTAATAAATCATTTACTTCTACATATCGTCGGCTTAGAGTGTAAACCTGCTAACTCACTTTAACCTAATCTTACAGGAGAGACAAAATACTGTGAACTCTTTCTCTACATATGTATGTAGCTTCAGAAATCAGCTTAATACATTAAGTTTTTTCGACATATAGAGTTTCAAATTAAAATAAATATTTTAGCCAGTCGATGCGGAGTCTTTTGCTCTCTCAAACGGCATTCAAATGTCATATTTTGCAAAAAGTGGATTTAGCAGGTTTACACTCCAAGCCGACGATATGTATTTATAAAAACAAGACATTACACATACATACAAACAGTTTATCTGTCTATTTGTCTGTTTATCTATTTGTCCGTCTGTCTCTAATGTGAATTTGCATCTCTAAATAAACAATAATAATTGTTATTAAAATTAAGTATTATTTTGCATACAAAATTAAAAGCCAATCATGACATGATGGCAATGTCGTTGTTTTTGCTGTTGTTGCTGCTGCTCCTGCTCTTTGCTAATATAATTCATGTTATTTGTTGTTGCACGATTAAATTCCGTTGCAAATAAATTTTAATTAAATTTTAAGAAATCAAATTCAGATTTAGGAAACAAAATGGAAATGGAAATTTCGTATTTAAATAAATAAAAATAAACCACAAATTATGATAAAATTTAATATTTGTTATTTATTTTAACTAAAAATCAAATGTTTCTTTTAATTATAAACTGTTAGCTGATATATTTTTCCGTTTAAAAGGATATCCTCACAAAAACATAAATGTGAAAAACACCAAGTTACTTTCCAAAATTTCGGCCGTCAAAAGTAGTGAGATAAAAATGTTCACCAAATTCTTGTTTAGTATAATATCTTTTACTACAATATGCTATGCACTATACAAACTTGTACTCGTCAGAGTGTCATATCATTTATATGAAAGTAATAGATTTACATCTGTTAAACCGAAGTAGATGAAACAATTGGCTAAAATTTTATGGGCGTAATCTCGCCCACCCTTTAAAATGACTACTGAAAGTCTTACTTACGTGCAACGTGTATGCAAGGTTTCAATTAAATGGGTTGAGTTAAGAGCTGTACATGTAGTTTGTAATTCAGAGCATTATTACCGCGGCTCCGCCACCTTTGGTTAAAATTTTTCTTAATTTGAGCTACTTGTATACCAAACTTAGGCTCACTAGCGCAAATTTAATTTTAAATTTGTATGGGCGTGATTCCGCCCACTTTTTTAAACTAAAAATTTTTTGGCCAGTGCTTACCATTCGTTTTAAGTTACGTTGGAAACGAATAATAATATATGCATAAATAGCAGATTCGAATGTGCTCAGCTGAGGTACATGAAATAGGAGGCTTTTTAAACACAAGTGTATACAATAGCATCATCGTTTTATCCCTGGATGAAATTGCGAGTTTTCAGATTTTTCTAGGTAATTGCTCACCTAAGTCAGCTCTCTAGCTGTAGCGGAAGTGCTTCATCAATTTGATGAGTGGTCAGTGAGTCAGTGAGTATGTCTTAAAATATGAACTTTTTGACCTTTATATCTCAGGAAGCTTGTAAACTTTCAAACTTCGCATAAGTATGAGGTAACAAGAATTTATTCTAATTATGGTTTAAATTTTATAATTTTACGATTGCCGTAAAAAAAGTTATGAGGGGGTAAAAACATGACGAATGTCTTCGTGTAAATACACACTGCGTACATTGGCCGGAACTTGGCCTGTGCACTACCGTGCGCCTAGATTACGTAAGAAATAATGTATTTATTTGTATAAATAAATTGAAATTATGACAAAAACTTTTGTAATATTTAATTTAATAATTTAGTCCTTTAAATTACTTAATTTATAAAGAAAAATTTCACAAACGTGACACGAGTGACAAATACTTAAACCGATCATCCGCATTTCAAAAGTAAATATGTACAATAATTTTTTTGAGCTTCACACTCAATTTTTACTTAGCGATTGAGAAATGTGTGCTTTGTGTTTTGTTTTTAATTTCTTTGAAGTTGATACCCAACAAACACATAAATTTGTATTTAAAAAATCATTGAAGTATTATAATTGGAAGGAACTACATTTTCAGTGCTTCCTAAGAATCTACATACATATATTCAAAATATCCAAATAACTAGTAGAAAAGCGAGTAAAAATTTATATGTACTAGTCATTCATAAATTTGTAATTCCTTTACAGTTTTAGAAACTACTCACGGGAAATCGATTTGCATAAAGAAATGTGAAAAGTAATTTTCATAAATTTTTTTTACCCTATTTCCCTAAAGAAAATATTAATGAAGTACTCCAAAAAGTAAAGTACATTTTAAATGTAGTACATTTTACGAAATAAATGCGATAACACGAAATATTTTCTACAATTCTGCATGTTCTTTTTTTTGCAGTATACACACCATAATAAAGAAAGAAAGCATGAACTGGATTAAAAAACCATACAACATATGTATGTAAAGACGAAAGTTTTTGTATATTTTGCGAAATATTTCGTTATTTCGCACCGTGAAACTCTTTCGTAAAATATACGAAATGAGCGAAAGTCTTGTGTTTTTTTTAGAGTCTCACAACTTTGAGTTGGCATCACTGCTTTATTTGAGCACCCATTTAACAGCTGATAGTTTCTTTTTGCTTAGTTTGCTTAGAAATTTCATAATCAATGGACTTACACCAGAGCAAGGCGTACAAATTGTTGAAATTTTTCATCAAATTAATTGCTCTATTCGTCAAACTCTTCGTGCACTTCTTCCATTTTATGGCGAACATAATTCTGGTTGAATGGGAGAATCCACAAGCTTTTGTCAAAACACCATTACATCCACAGAAAATTACTGTTTGGTGCGCTTTATGGGCTTGCATAGTCATTCGCCCATATGTCTTCAAAAACGATGATGGTCAGAATGTTACTGTCAATGGTGAGCGGTATTGGAACATGTTTCGAAATTTGTTCATACATCAATTACGTGGCATTAATCATGCTGATATATGGTCCCAATAGGACGGAGCCACATGCCACACAACGGGCGCTACAATTGATTTACTCAAGAAACTTTTGATGAAAAAATAATTTCACGTAATGGCCCCATTAATTGGCCACCAAGATCATGTGATTTAACCCCATTGGTTTATTTTTTTGAGGTTATTTTAAGTCACTTGTCTACGTCGATAAACCACAAACAATTGAACACCTGGAAATCAACATTCGAAGAGTTATCAACGAAATCCGGCCACAAATGCTGCGAAAAGTTGTTGAGAATTGGTATTACAGATTGCACCTTTTATGCGCCAGCCGTGGCGGCCACATATTTTTATTTTTTTTTTTTAAAGAGAAGTAACACTCAAGCAATGAATGCCTACTGCTATTACTAGGTGTTACCTTCTTTAGGAAAGGGATAGTGATAGTGAAGACAGGTGGTGAAGGAAGAGATAGAGGAAAGCTCCATTTTTTACAACTCTGCTTTTTGCACGTTTTTTAATAATGCACTGTTGCAGCGCCTCTGGTGTTGAATACGGCGTATTAAATTTTTGAAGCTGTGATTAGTATCCATTTTATTGGTTATTTTCCTTTGCCGATGATTCTGCTACACAACGAAGGAGGGCGCTCTGATGTTACATTAGGGTTAGTATCTGCT
Source organism: Nowickia ferox (assembly GCA_936439885.1). NCBI lineage: Eukaryota > Metazoa > Arthropoda > Insecta > Diptera > Tachinidae > Nowickia > Nowickia ferox. The sequence goes on from OW387026.1 coordinate 62,553,429, forward strand.
GAAGTCGGTATAATTCAGTGACCATTGACTATGCCTTCATCACATGAACTTTCCTACAACAACTGATAAAAAGGGACTCTAATGTACATCAGAAAAATGCGTGGTGTTGTTATTTGATGACTGTCTGATACCGGGCTCGAACCCAGGACCTTCGTTTTCGTAGTCCACGTGCTAACTACTTCAGCCAACGCCACCCTCATGGCAAAAATCATATTTAAACATTTATGTCATAAAATTTTCTTTCCAATAAAGCCCGTTTCATTGATATTAAAAATATATTTCCTTGTTTTATTATGATTTAAATTTGTGTCACTATCAAAACACCCTTTAATTGAGAAATTTATTGATTGAACTAAATTTTTAACTGCTTTAATAAATGCGAGTGGAAAAACTTAATTGATATTATCAAGAGGTTAAAATTTAATTAGCTTTTTAATTGATATCAATATATGTACTGAGTACATTGAACTCGTATATATAAAATACACATGCTCGTATTTAATTGAATTCGAATGCTAGCATACTCCACCCTTTGAGATATTTTGATTTTTTATCTAGGAACTATATGACAAGTGATTGCAATTTGAGAATTTGTTTGATTTTAATATCATTTCAAAATCTGTGAAAATTTGCTTGCTTGGTATACATATGTATATATATACTCGTATAGTATAAATACGTATAAATATTTTGATTCGATGAGTTACAAACCACACATTCTGTAAATAAGTTTTGTTGGTTTCTGGTGTTCTTTCTTACTTTATTGTCAAAAGTGACTGTAAACTTTGAACGTAGAAAGGGCCAACAAGTCACATTGTCATTTCAGATTATGGTTTAATTTAAAATCAAGTTCAAAAGTTTAGAAAAATTTAAAGTTCTCCATTTAATTTTAATAAATTAAATTCATGATAGTGACACTTAAATATCAAAAATCATTATTTAATAGTCGTTCTTTTACATTATAAAAATATTCTAATCACCAATTGAACTTTCGATACAATAAATTGTTAATAATAAAGATCGCTCTAAAAAATTGAAACTATGTAATACTGTTTTTCCTGCATTTCAATCTCTTATCGAGCGCAGAATGCAAGCTTTTGGATTTTAATTGAATTTATTTATGTATTTCATTGAATGTTCTTGACCAGCCGAGTCACCACTCACAAAGTTAAACATTAATTTTTTTTTATTTTTGTAATGGATTTTCTTTCATTTAATTTGGGTGTATCCATTCGCTCATCCATCCAACTATTGATTCATTGAGTCATCCGTTTAAAATATCTGGGGGTATCATATTTGGTTGGCGAATGCACAACTTTTTCTGCCTGAGCCTGTATCTGTGTTATCACATCATGTCATATTTAATTTAATGTCTGTATGTATTTAAGACTTACGATTCTGTGTTTGCGGATGGCCCAATGTTTGTGTTGACTTTAAGAGATTGATTACGTATCAATATTAAATGAAATTAATTGAGAAGTTGAGTGGTTTTATTTTTATTTCATTTTTTGTTTATTTAAACTAGAAGCGTATCAAGTGTTAAGAAAGCGATATATGTTTGGTTTAATTAAATATACATATGTACTATGTACTTTTAAAAGTAAATTTTTCAAAAGCAAGAAAGAAATTCAAGAGTCTTAGGCGAGTTTATAATATGGCTTTCACATGAACTTGAACATGAAAACATGACAAAATATTGGAATTTTTTCTTTGTTTCGTATGTAACGAATTTTGTCTAGATATATGAACGTTTCGGGGGGTACATAACCAGATATTAGTGTATTGGGTATTTATGAATCATGTGTATAATAAGGGGCAATATTAAATTGTTGAAAGTAGATTCCATGCATTTCAAGTTATGGTTTCTTATGCCATGTTCACACTTACGATGATTTCGTGATGTTTTACCATACATTGACTTGTTTTGTCAAACATCTCAAATGAAATGTTTAAGATTTAAACACTTCCTTAAACACGTAAATGGAGTAGGTTCAGTCCGTTTTTTTAATAACTCTGGCAACTTTGTGTTGTTATTAAATGGCGGCACGTGAAAAATTATTTGGTAAACAAGTAATTAGTTAAAAAATACTCAAGTATTTACAAAATATGCTTAATACGACATTTATGTATTATTGATTACTATCACTAAGTTTATGCCTGACACTGGTTGGGCCTAATTATTATATCTAGATTTAAGATTTGAATACTTATTGTTAGTTCTTTTATTTTTTTGAAGATACAATAAATAAATATATGTAAAAATAAAAAATAAAAAGTTTACAAAAATATTTGTTGTTTGAAAATAATAAACAAATAAAAAAGTATAATTGTTACTAATTTTTTACAAACACAATAATTTACCGACATAACGTTAACCTTAAAGGCTCAGTTAGCCGACTGTAACGCAATGTAACTGTAATGTAGGAAACAGCTGATCGATAGTTTTATATGAAAATTAGGTTACGTTACATTACATCTTTATAACCATTTTCATTAACTTTCACATAACAATATCAATCAGCTGTTTCCTACTATTGCAGTTACATTACATTACAGTCGGCTAACTGAGCCATAAACATCTCAAATATGATGTGAACGGTTGTGTTTAGTTTTTTAACACACTTGCCTTAAACATGCTTAAGACCATAAGTGTGAACTAGTAATATATGCTTTGAATTGTTTAATTGTGCTAACAGCATAATACGTAAGCAACATATCACAATGCTTCGTAAAACTAATGAGTGCCCGCAAACAAACAAAATTGCATAAAAATCTTTATAAAATATAAGTCTTGAGAGAAAAATAAAATTGCGGTATTCGACGTTTGCTGCAAAGGGTCTTGCATAAGTGCAAATGCAAAATATCGTAGGTTTTCTTTGGATTGTGTGTGTATTTTGTTGTTGAATTTTAAAGAAAAGATACGATATTTTGCATTTGCACTTATGCAAGACCATTTGTAGCAAACACTAAATAATCGACGACATTTAAATCACTGTGGAAGATATGAAAGCTTCGGTTTTACTTTATAGAGAAGCAATTTCTTAACCAGCCCGAAGTTGTGCTTGGTGTCATTGTCATGCATAAATATATATTTATCTTTGAGGTGATATTTGTCCACACATCGCAGAAAACAATTTTTTAAAATATCTAAATAACCACGGTGATGCAAAATTCCATAAAAAAATTAATTATCCAACCCCATCACCACTTATGCACTCCCACACCATTACGGAGCCACCACCATGTTTGAAAGTACTGCATACCTTTTATTTTCTAAGTCAATATTACATCTTATGCACGTTTTTGGTCGTCCGTCGTTCCAAATAGGTTGAACTTATGCTCGTCCCTCAAAATAACTCTTTCCCAAAACCTAGATTTAGTAAGATGTACGTCTTTTTACTCCAGAGCATAAGTACTAGAGTTGTTTATTAGTGTTTTATATTTGTTCGAATAAAATTTCACGATTTTTTTCTTGTTCGAACAGAGGAATAATTTTGAACTTTTGTTATTCGAACGAACAAAGAATAATAAAATGTATAAAAATATTTTAAAAAAAATTTGCAAAAACGACACACATTTTTATTAGTTTAGTTTATTTATTAACAAACAAAAAATAATTCATCACACAGGAAAAACAAATAAGTTTAATAAAAAACTTAGAAATATTATTAACTACAAAAATTAATAATTTTAAAAATCCTCGACGTAGTTGACGCTGTAACATAAGTTAAGAACGCTATGTTCCATTAATATTATTGAAGTAACGGAATTTCAAAAATGAAAATAGTAAATGAATATATAGAAAATTTATTATAACTTTCAATCGGCTGGACCGATTTTCTTCAAGCATAGACTAGAAGATATACGATGAAGCCATTTTTCAGACGAAAAACCTAATTAAAATCGGTCCAACCGTTTGGTCTGTACGTGGGCTCGTACTTACAAACAGACAATATTTCCACATAATTTAAATCAATTTCTTACTTTGCTGATAAAATTTTTTAGATCAGTTAATAAAACATTATCAGTTACTTCATCGTATTTAAGATTGTTTACGATGTTTTGATTACAAAATAATCATGAAAACAAAGTATTTGCGTACTCTTTTTTCCGCTTTTTTTTACATATTTTGAAAAGTTAGTATTGAATAGGAAAGCTGAGGAATAATATTAAAGCATTTAATGATTTTTTACGTCGTTCAATAATTAAATTCTTAGAAAAAAGAAGTTATTTTTTTCTAAACTCTTTATCAGGGACTGCAACACACTTTCTAATTCCATTAAAGAATCATTATCTTTTCCAAGAAAGAAAACAAAAGATTCGTTTAGCGAACATACGAGGTTTGTTCAAAAAGTATCGCCAAATTTTGAATTTTCGCGGGTTATATTGGTATTCATGTCTCTCACTTATGCCGACAATTTCGGCCATTTTGAATGTTCAGTTAATTGTTGACAGCTGCTTTGCTTGCACGTTTTTGGCTCATCTTCGATTTTTACCTTGGTTCGTGCGACAGCTTCCATTGAGATGATTGAGCTTTTGTTTCCACGTCATAACCATAAACCAACGATTCGTCACCAGTTATGAACCTCTGGAGCAAATTTGGGTCGTCGCGGACAGAGTCCAACAGCTCATCAGCAATGTTCATGGGGTGCTTTTTGGTCGAAATTGAGCAATTTTGGTGCGAATTTTGCAGCGACCCGTCTCATGCTCAAATCATTGATAAAAATCGAATGGCACGAGCCAATCGATATGTGAAGGTCCTCAGCAACTTCTCTAATGGTGATTCGACGATTGGCCAATACCATTTTCTTCAACTCATCAATTTTTTCGTCTGTTGAAGGGCGTCCGGCACGCTCTTCGTCGTTCACATCTTCTCGGCCTTTTGAGAACATTTTTTACCACCGATAAACGTTCCAAGGTAGCTTCTCCGTATACCACAGTCAACATTCGGAATGCATCCGCGCACTTAATTTCGTTTTTCACACAAAATTTGATACAGGTTCCTTCTTCCATTTTTTTCAATAGGCAAAAATCAAAGGCAAGCCTAAACGTGCAAGCAAAGCAGCTGTCAAAAATTAACTGAACAGTCAAAATGGCCGAAATTGTTGGCATAAGTGAGAGACATGAGTACCAACATAACGCCACAAAAAAATCAAAATTCGAATATACGTAACCCGCGAAAATTCAAAATTCGCGATACGTTTTGAACAAACCTCGTATACAAACATGCTTACACGAGTATTTAAAATTTGAAGTAATTTGATTACTTTACATCCTATTGTTAACAAATTAAAAAGAATATTCGAATATTCGACAAGAATTATACGAATTATTTTTTATTTTAAATTGAAAATTTTTATTCGTTCGAACAAAAATGATAAAAAGTAGTTCGAATATTCAAATAATTATTGTTCGAATAACAACACTAATAAGTATATCGTTTAGTTTTGTTTATGAGACTTATGTATGGTCTTTTTCTGGCTATACACGACTATAATCCAACTTTCTTTAAGCAATGGCGAATTGTATTAGAACCCAGTGGGAAAATATAATTAATAGTAAAGGAGAAGGTAATGCACATCATGTATAATTTACCATTCCAGAATTCATTACTGTTAACACATAACATGCCATCTCAAAGTAATGAATTATTTTAATATGTCGGAGGATTGAATTCTATAATTCATAACACTCGTCACAATCAAAAACTCTACATTCTTCTTCTGTAGATGTGGTAATGCACGTGGTAATCAATGTGTAATTATTGTGTTTGATCAAATTACCCTCTCGTTTCTAAGGGAATGCATTGTCTTGCTTTGGAAAATAATACATTGTTTCTCACATTATTTATGTAAATAATGCATACTTTTCCAGCTGAGCACCTACAAGAATTCCATAATTATTTTTAAAGTCCTATTTCAGTTTTGTGCTATTTCTCTTTGTATTTTCCGCAATTTCTCTTGCAGTTTTGCGTCTTAGAGTTTTGCGACTAACTGAATATTATTTTACCATGGTTCGTGTTAAATATAGAAATGTAAATAGCCGACCGGTTTCAACAAGCTTAAGATTATTGAGAAACCACTCTGCATTCTTCTTGAGCATCCTCGGATGCGACGCAAAACATCACATATAGAAATAATGAAATTTTTTTTATTGATTTCGTAATTATGCCAAATATTTCCACTGAACACATTTCAACGTCCTATTTAAAGCATGCAAGAGCTATAAAAATTATACTTACATACATCTACATAAGTATGAAAAATTTTTAAATCGTTTATGAACTTCATTTACAAATGTTGTATTAAAATTGTTGTTTTGAGGTACTTCTAGTTTAATTTGCACAAAGAAAATATATGAAAAAATGAAGTTAAACCATAAAAAGGTTAAACGAAAAATATTAGGAATATATTTTCCAAATCTTTACTAAAATCCTTGTACTTTTTTTATGTTAGTAAAAACAAAACAAAAAACCATTACAATGAAACACTCCCAAAAAATTCGATCATAAATAATAAAATCTGAGGAATTAAAAACGCACAATGATACTATGATGGCGTTTTGTACGCATCTCCTAGTCATTCGTGAACCGCAAACTAACTAATTATACAATGAACAAATGAATAAATGATGAAAATTTTTGTGATTGTGTTGCTAATGATTTTTTTAACAACAGAAACAAAATTAACAAAGTATTCCAGTAAAGTAAAGTAATTATACGTTGATGATAGCGCGAATGAGAATCAGATAATTATTACAATTAACAGGATAACAGTAGGAGTGTTGCTGTTTCATCACGCGCAATATACGCATAGAAAAGTTTTGGTTGTCATTGTAAATGCTACAGTTTTTTAAATGCCAAAATTAGGAAAATAAAGAAAGCAGTTCATGAAATTTGAATTCATTAAAGCCCTGTATATAACATACATATATTTTAATTAGCATATACATAATAGGGCATTTAAATACAATGTCTCAACATCTAGTACTTACGAGATTCCGAGCTAAATCTAGTTGCTTTTTACTAGATTCCCCATACAAAACAAAATCTAATTTTTCAATAGATTTGTTGGAAATATACAAAAAATCTAATATTTTTATTAATTTTTTACTACCCTGTACAACATAATTTATATAAAAGGTGAGTGAATTAGCTACTCTCTACACAATTTTCTATTGAAGATATAGATTTCGTTAAAAATTTCTAGTCAAATATACTAGATTTCTAGACAATGTAAATGTTGAATAAATGTTTATAAAAAATATAGATAATAAATTAATTTAACTTGAAAAATGGATCTAAGTAAACCATAAGAAAAAATTTTTGCAATATCTAAAAAACATTCCATAATTTGTAAGACAAAACTACACTCAAAATATTTCATAGGTAAAATAAACGAAAAATGTGGTTTATTTTACGAAAATATTCGTTGTTTTTACGGTACGAAATGCTTCGTATATAGTAGAAATAGTATTTGTTTATTTTAAGAAATAATTTTTGTCTGCAAATAACAAAATGTTGTATTTTTAAAAATTTTTTTCGTAAATTTACGAAAAGCAATAATTTTATTACGAAATAATCATGAATCATGAAAAGCAATTTTGTGTTATATACGATATTTTGTGTAAATTAAAATCTTTAATATATACAAATCTGCAAAAAAATATATTTTCTTACATTTGAAAAATAATTTTGCTGAATAATCTGTAATTCTTGAAATTAAAGGTCGTAATAATTATAAAAAGATAGAGATAATTTAAGGGGGCTTGTTCCAGCCTCTATATTTCTTATACATCACATACGAGTACATACATATTTTGCACTGAAACTCACGAATCAAACTGGGAATGCTGGGAACACAACTAAGACGAACAACGAATTTTTCCTTGCGAAATTTTGCCATAGAAACCTAACACAACACCGCCGTCGAACGAAATTCGTCGTGCGTGGCGAACTCTGCGATAGATTTATTTCTTTTTCTTACTTGGATGAATTATCCAATTACAAGATGTGTTACTTATTAGTCGTTGGTGTGCCGTGGACCAAATGTCGTTCGTCCCAGTTGTGTTCAAAGTATAAACCAAAAACTAATTTTTTATCAATAATTTTTTATGCAATATATATGTACAATGACATGAAGATAAATGGAGAAAATATTAAAAAATAAAACAAAACAAGAGTCTTTATTCTATTTCAAAGTTTTTTTTCGTAAAATTCACAAAACTTGTATAGATTTAAGAATAATTTTGTACTGTAAACAAAATGATAACAAAACAAAATTTGTAAGTGAAATTTATTTGCTGGTGGTTAAGCGATGTCTATATGCATTTCATTGTTGCTTTAACAAATCGTCAGTAGACTTCAACCACACATTTTGAACAGTCACAAACCTCTTATCTTATGCACAGACTTTCATAAACTATTTGAGAATTCACAAATATTAATATTTTTGAAAATCACAAAAGAAAAATAAGCATAGTAGGCCCAGCAACCCATACAAAACCCAGCAAATAATTTTTATTCGATATGAATCTATTTTATTTTTCATTAAAATATTATTTTTCATTTTGCCTATAAATACTTTTATTGTTATCCAATGGATTTCTAATTGTATAAAGGTGTAGAAAAATAAAATAGATTTATATCGAATAAAAATTATTTGCTGGGTTTTGTATAGGTTGCTGGGCCTACTATGCTTATTTTTCTTTTGTGATTTTCAAAAATATTAATATTTGTGTATTCTCAAATAGTTTATGAAAGTCTGTACATAAGATAAGAGGTTTGTGACTGTTCAAAATGTGTGGTTGAAGTCTACTGACGATTTGTTAAAGCAACAATGAAATGCATATAGACATCGCTTAACCACCAGCAAATAAATTTCACTTATAATATAATTATGACAATATGCCGAATAATAAATCTCTTAAAACAAAATTTGTTTATTTTACGAAATTTCCAATTTTATAAAAATGTTTTATTTTCTCCTAAATTCAATGAAATAAACGAAAAATATGTTACTATATATGAAAATAATTGTACGAAATAATTTTTGTTAATAAACGAAATCTGTTTTCCTGCACAAGCTACAAATATTTTCGTAAAATGTACAAAATTTTCGTTTATTGCACAAAAATTTAATTACGAAATTTTTTTTCGTATTTTTAAGCATGGAATATTTTGAGTGTACGTAGACATGAACATACACTCCGAGTAAATGAAAGCCATAACGGATGGGTTTATAATAAGTTCATAACCTGGCAGTTGTACATATGGCTCATTTACTTTTTTCTTTCTTTATATTGGGTAAAATTGCATACAAACAAGTAGATTCTCAATTATTACTCAATTCCTGAGAGCAAAATCAAATTTTCTTATTCCATTCCGTTGTGTGCAAATTGAAAACCTTAAACTCGTTTTCTGGCAAACTAGTCATTTTGAATTTAACGTTGTTTGAGTAAATGTTCGGTATATTCTTCTATACAATATCTAAGTGACGGAATTTGTTTGCATTAAAGAACTGACGGGGAAGTCAGCAATAAGAACAATTGAAATATGTACGAGTATATATGTATACTAGAATTACGTTCGCCTGAAATACGTGCATGGAACCATAAATCTCAGATGTATCTTTGCAAGCAAATAGGAGTTGTTAAAAATACAAAACGAAGCGTCCGTCCCCTGTCAGAATGAAAAAGTAACTTTGCTTATTATATTTTATCGACTCAAGGGTGGAACCGATTTTAACAAAATTTAAAAAAATTGATCAACGTCTAACTGAGCACCCAGAAATGTGGGTGGCAATATCTGAAATTTAAAAGAACACAATTATATATATTGAAAAAAAACGTAGGATCAAGGCGGAGGCATAGTGCGATTTCTGACTCTCCGAAGAATCTAAATAATTTTTATTAAATTATATATACGTCTAAGAAGCACTCAGGAGCGCTAGGACTAGAACATTGGCACTGGGGCAATTTATGCCTCACAGAACTATCCAATCGATCTCATGCAATTAAAAGCATAAAAAGATCACATACATACATACATATTTAAAAAAGTAGGACTCAGAGAGGGCAGGTGGCAATAACTTCTTCTCTGAAAGTATCCAACCGATTTTTATAAAATATATATATATATATATATTAAATAGTAGGACCAATAAAAAAGAGCTGGAAAATTCATACGTCTCCGAAACAGTCCAAGCAGTTTTTTTAATGTTTAGATATCCCATACAGAGGCAGGGAGTGATTTATGCCTCTCCGAAAAAAAATAAATAATTTTTAAAAATTCTGGTCCTAAAATAAAATAAATAAATAATAAATTTCTAAAACTAGAATATAGGTATGTGTCTAAAAAAAGCACAAACCATAAATGATGATTTTTTAATTAAAGTTCGTCTGAGCTTTGGAAAATTGGATATTGGTACGGAACCTAAATATGTACTGAAATAAACACAGTTAATAGTATTTTCTATTTTAAGTTTACTCTAATATGTGGCCTGTCTAAAGTCCGAGCGGTCATAGCGTCACACAACGTGACTGATTGGCTGACATATCATCGTACAGCCCAAACGATTAAACCTAGAGTGGAGAAATTAAGTGTGTAGGTTCGCCTTCCGATGCATAAATCCACTAAGAAGTGATTTTCGGAAATAAGTATGCTAAGACGGTAAAAAGGGGTAAAGAAGTTAAAACCGGTATCTTTATATCTCTGAAACTACATTAGAAAGACCCTTTATAGCCGAAAAGACCAAATATAGCCGAAAAATCATTGTGTTATAGAACTTTAAAACGCATTCGACGTGCTTTTTGAAAACTTCCTTGCATCAACTTCATTTGTTTAAAAATACTAACAGCCAGTTTGTTCAAGACAACGAAATTGAAGAGCGATGAGCCGACACGTAAACGACTACGTAAGAAATGGCGTCCATAGAACACACCATGATTTTGTCGGGCGACTTACGCTGTCTCGTATCCACTTTGTGTTAAAACTTTATGTTACCAATGTGTCCAAAAATAGTTTTTGCTTATATATTTCCATAAAAAATTATATATTCAACTTGAAAAAAGTGAAAACTAGAATAAACAAAAGAAATTAAAAATTTTTTTTTACAAAAAAAAATTATTTTGTTATAAAAATCTTTAGTGGGTTTTAAAAATTTCGTTATTATTTGCAAAAGAGAAAGTGAGATTTTTATAAAGGGTCCGACAGATAACTTTTTTTTTTTGAAAATGCTATAAAAAAACTACTGAATATTTTCTCAAATTTCTTTTTTTATTTGAAAGTACAATCCTTCCGGTTAATAACGAAAAATAATTTCATTCAAATGGCTGCCTCGGCTGGCCATGCAGTAGCCTACACGATCGGTCCAATTTTTAAGCACATTATCGATTGTGTGCAGCTGTATTTCACCAATGGCTTCACGAATATTGTTCTTTAAAGCGTCAATTGTCTCTGGCTTGTCGGCGTAACACTTATCTTTAACGGCACCCCACAAATAATAGTCCAACGGTGTCAAATCGCAGCTCCAAGGTCGCCAAACGACATCAGCTCTGCGGCTGATAATGCGATCTTCAAAAATAAGGCCCAAAACATCGAGTGTAGCTTCGGCTGTGTGGCATGTAGCGCCATCCTGTTGAAATCAAATGTTGCAATATCCTCCTCTTCAATTTTTGTGAACAAAAATTCGTTCAACATGGCCCGATAACGATCGCCATTGACTGTAACGGCCACTCCTTGCTCATTTTCGAAAAAAATGGTCCAATTATGCCTCTGGACCAAAATCCGCACCAAACAGTGACTCTTTTTGGGTGCGTCGGCTTTTCAATGTGTGCATGCGGGTTTTCTGTGCCCCAAATGCGACAATTTTGCTTGTTTACATACCCGCCAAGATAAAAAAAAAAAAATCGGCATCTTCTGTAATTCGTAATGTCGCAATATTCCCCAGCGTTGTTCAAGCGTATACACAACCATATTCGTTCAGCGGAAGGATAAAACTAATTATCTGTCAAATCAGATATGAGCTAAGTGTTACCATTCACGAAATAAGCACTAGTTGAAAAAAAACGTGAGATGGCGGACGCTTTAAATATACGAGTATGTAGCTGTATGTGAGTTTATGTGTATTGTCGGTATTTCACTAATTTTGGTGCACTTTTTTTTGACACGACTAGAATTTTTTAACGCCTATGATGAGACAAACCGTTATATACAAACCCAAATAAATTAACAGATGTTACGTTTTTTAATCAAAATCGTCAACAGTCGCAATCTAAAGCCCAAAAAAGTGCTAACACTGGCTGCTTGATAATCACTTCCCGAAATGTTCAAAATAAACACTTATTGACACTTTTGAAGTAGGGAAGAAGTACATAGTTCCTCAATAATTACTTTCAATTTTTCGACTGGATATATACACTACAAAGAAGTCATGAATATGTAAACCTTTCGATCCGGAAGTGGTGCAAATTTGAATAATTTCTAATGATTTTTATGTGGGATTGTCAATGCAAGAAGTTATATTTTTCGATACCTAATCATCAAATTGAATGCCATAAAATAATATTATCTTCTAGGAAAGAGGATAAAAATTTACCCATTTTTGCAATTTGTTTCTTTTTATATGAATTTAAACGCGAAATATTGTTTTCATTTAAATTTCAGTAAACAACTATTAATTTTTAGACCAAAATAAATTCATAAATTGTGATTATTTTCGAAAACTATAAAGGATAGAAAGATTGAAGTAAACTTCTACTCTTTTTCTGCTAATTATCTGCATATTAAAAACATCGATTTCTTGGAAACAATGAAAATATAGTTCCCTAAGAATGGCTTCCAGTTTTTTTCACTGGGATAATATTAGTTTTTGAGTGAAAATAAAAGTCAGCTGTAAAAGTTTTTTGTTTTTCTTAGATGAAACATATCCACAGTCAATTGTATTCATAAAAAATAAATTTGGTTTACAAAACAAATTGGATATGAAAACATGATTATTACAAAAAAAAATATTTTTGATTTCAAAAAGGTTTATAAAACAAATTCTCCACAGTATTGTTTTCAAAATAAAGTTATCACAGTTGCGCTGTTTTTTAACTTATGCCATTTCGGTGCCGCCCTCGTATTTAAAATCATGTCGCTATATCCGGGCTGTGCTGCAGTGAACCCATAAAAGGGACCTAAAATTAAGTTCGTTTAATAGCCTGCTGTTTTATTAAACAAATTAAGTTTTTCTAACATCAATCATCGCTATTTTGTGTCATAAAAACAAAAAAAATTAAACTAAAAGTTTTGACTTAATTTGTGTAGACCCACATTGCTATCCCAGGTGAAAATTCATATGAGAATTAAAAACTGTTAAATGCGACTCCGAAGTGATGTGCGTGCGTGTGGAAATATGGGGATGAAAGGAGGTTTTATTTTATTATTCTGCACATATGTACGAGTATATACACTTGCATACATACTTATATCACTGTGTATGTAAATATGTGTGTATATTCTTTTTGATTTTTTCTTGTTTGTTGGGGATAATACCAACTTAATTTCTATGTGTTGTAATTTATGCTTATTTGGCATGTTTTCCTGCAATTGTCAAGGTTTTCATACGCTACCACAAATGCTACTAAATCGTAAAGCCAGATAAAAAACAACACATACATAAAAATAAGAGTACACACAAGCCCAAGTTTTACTCGGAAAATTTATGGTAGCTTCAGTTCTAAAGGCTAAACACGTTTGCAGACATTAAAATATATAGACGGGAGCTTAAAGTACAATACAAAAAGCAAGAGCTTGTAAATGTTTTACGATATAATTACAAAAAAGCCCTTCCCTTTTTCTAAAGCACAAACATTTATTTCAAATATACAAAAGTATGAATATTCCAACATGCGAAAAGTTTATAACACTTCTGGCAGAAAGCAGATAGAGTAAAAAAATTATTTTTTGATAGAGATTTTAAGGAATGGCATAATTCAAAACTGTGCTTACATTTTTGATATGTGCTACATTTCGGTTATATATTCTAATCACTACACTTGTACGATATACTCGTACATACATAAGTGTACTTATTATGAATTGACTTATTATTGATTTACTAAGTTATGACTAAAAAAAGACCAGATCTAGAACCTGCTGTAATCATAATCTGAGGAGACCTAAATTATAACTCGACTGTAACTAAACAGTGAGTGGAGTGTGACTAAATTTGAATTAGATAATTAATATACTATTGAGTATAACTATCTATTATGGCCGGTATTAATTTAGTCACACTAAAACTATTTTTTAGTCATAGCAAAGTTATAATCTAGTCAAAGTCTAATCATAATTTATATACAGTCCACATATTGCTTAATCACAGCCTAGTTATAATCCAGCCACAGTCTAGTGATAGTCTGGCCAGAGCCTAGTTAAAGAGAGTAATTTTTTAAGCCCGATAGAACTTATGAACGGTTAACTTTTTAGCAGTATAGTCTGGCAAATCATCATGAATATATGGACACTTGAACACTGTTTTCTATAATGACCACTAGTCTTATCCAGAAAGTTGGCTTAACATATAAAATTTTCAAATTAATAATTCGAAAGTTCCAATAGTATTTCCGAATGCCATTAAATTTTCTCTTTAAAGAGCCATCAGCAGCACCATTTCTATATAGTGCGATACCTGCAGAATCATCCTGATTTTCACAATGGCCACATATCCTTCCAAAAGAGTGTCTGTTTAAAAATTAAATTTCTGTATTATTTATAAATCTGTAGTAGAGTATTTTCGTTCAAAAAGTTTAATTTCTACCTTTTACTTACAAAAAGTGTACAAGTGAACACTTACAAAATGAAAAGAATTTGTTGTGTTGAATTAGAAACAGAATGTGAAAACGATTATTAGTATCAAAAAATTTTTTAAAATTTTTTCAAATGATTGCAGATTTTATTTAAGCATTTTCATTCAAGAATATTAATTTTTAACATTTACTTACAAAAACTACGCACTAAGTATAACATGAAATTACTTTAGAATAACAACACACGAAGAAAATATTAAAGAGGATTTGATGACTTTACAATATCTGTTCCTGTTGTTCACTGAACAACTGAACGAAAAGAAAAACTGAACGAAAAGAACGACCTAGTTAATTTTTTGTTGGGAACAAAAAAGAACAATCCGCAAAAAGAACAACTAATTGGCATATGGTATATCCGGTTGGTCTACGGATCAGCAAAATCGTTTTATGGATTAGAACTAGATAAAAACCAATTTCCGAGCAAATCAGAGAACGTAAATGGCGATGAATTAGTCACATACTGAGACGCCCCAATGAAAACATTGCTCGTCAAGCATTAAGATGGAACCCACAAGGTAGCCGACGCTCTGGCGCCCCATCATAACATGACGCAGAACAATAGACTATGAGCTTCTCGCAGCAAACTACCGCTAGAAGGATATCAATGACGGTGCCAATGCATAGTGAGATGCAGAAAAATAGTAGAGGCCCTATGTTCCAATGGGAGAAAAGGATGGCAGAAGAAGAAGTATATTTAATTGGTGTAATTTCATTAATCATTTTCTGGACCATATTTTCCGTTAATTAGTGAGTAATATTCATTAACTTAACTAGGACTGTTAAATAATTAACAATGCGCTCGCTCTTAACTGCAAAATGGACTCTGCTAAAATTTTGGGTTTTTGTCTATGCTATTCAAATTTATCTACCCACATGCCATACCTCAGAAACCAGTATCATTTTAACTTCTTATCTTATCAGGCTTAGAAAAACACTCTTTTGAAGTCAGAATCTAGTTGTGACTTGAGAAAATGGGAGTGTTACCAAAAGTAGGGAGAAGTGTATATTGCAAATGGCTAGATCCTCACCATTTTCCGTATGTCGTCTTAGGTTAGGTAATTTTGAAAAGAGAAGACGTTACGCTCCTCTTGTGTGTTCTCTATGTGATTTAAAAATGCACCCTTTACTTTGTAGGAACTCAGTATCATTTACGTAGGCCCTCAAACTTTTCCAGTCAATACATCTAAAGTTGTTAATGTTCAGTAAGGTGTCATCCCCAAAATAACAGGATCTCGGCTGGGCAGAGATCACAATGCCAAAGAAAGTGCGTCATTGTATCGATGTCCTCCATGTATGCCCTGCCTTTAATGTTAACTGTGGCTCCAATCCGCTAAAAATTTCCTAGTAAATTAGATTGCCCCATTAAGATTGCGGTCAGATTTCTTAGCTTCAGCTTGTTTAGCTTCAACAGCCCCTTCCTTTTTTCCGTCCGGGTCGCCTCATAGAACCTTGGTTGTATCAATTGACCTCTACCACACTACTGATTCGTATGTTAGAATTCAAGGCGTATATAAGTACCCTATTGCACATGATAATTTTTTGTTCTATGTCTTTGTCAAAAACTTCTTTTTGTTTTAGTTTTTGTACATTTTTTGGTGCTATTGACGTTCTTCGGCTCTTTACACATCTAAGGTTGCCATACTTTCGTACAGCAAATCCTTATGCAGTCACCTGGTATACCATTGTTACAATTGGTCCGATCACACTCCTATAGAGCCAGTGTGTCGCAATAGGGCTGTCGTCTGTACTCAATTTAATTGCGACTCAGTCCAGTGTTATAGTAAACGGCACAGAGCACATTTAATGTGGCTGGATTTAAGATCTATCAAATGTTATAAATAATTAATTGTTCTCTCGAATGAGTCCGTGAAGTCCCTCTGCCTGTTCGAATCCCAAAGAAGGCTCCGCTTAAAAATTGAAAAAATTACATTTATAACAATTGCAACAACTTTCAACTATATTTTTATAGAATTTAAACACCGATTTGGTCCCCCAGTGACAAGCCACCAGCTGGATGCACAGTATCAATTAACCCTATCTTGATAGGAACTGTTAGAACATGGACTGGTCGCTATCACTTGGATACCGGTCACGTGACTAGTCTTGTATTAGTTTCATATACTAGAGGGACGTTATAGTCCAATTCTAGTCTATCCATACAAACGTGCCGAAAATTCTGTATTTACTTATACCAAAAACTGTTCATCTCTTCATCTGCCGTTCAGTTTTATCAAAGCGGAATATGTTATTAAAATGCTAATTATGTGGCATACTCATAACGCTTAGTATTCTAACTAATCCAGATACGGGCTCAATAACATGTCTGATAGTCTAGTAATAGCCTCTGATTAGAACATAATTAGACTGTAACTAGATTATAACTGTATTCTGAGACTGAACTACAAATTCTATATTGCCATAATACGATCTGAATGAAACTTTACCGAGAACAACAATTAACACATTTGACTTTTTAGGTTTTAGGAAGGTTTTATAATTCAAAGGAAGTGATCAACCAAACCGAAATGAAACCGTCAAAATCATTCTGGTTTCGTGCCAGTCCTGACAAACTTTTAAATATATATGTAAATGTAACTACATCTACTCTAAATAAATTTATCATTATCTAAAAACCCGATGGTTTCTATCGCAAGGAATTGTACAATACAAACCAGCAAAAAAATGTATTTGTTTATTTTCACATTTTGATTATTAGATTTTTCATTTCATTTTCAAGATAAGTTTTTTTATGTATTTTTGCAAATCTAATGTTCAAATGTTGATGAGTGGGCAGCAACAATAAAATATTAAAACACCTCTAAAGTAATAAACCTTAATGGAAAAATTTTAAAATTGCAGACACGGTGGTAATTTACTAATAAAGAATTGGTGTGAAACAGTTGACAATGGCACAAGGGCTATTATTAAAAATAGATTAGGCATTATGGTTTTGAAATGCGTTTATTTTAAGGTAATAAACAATTTATGGAATGGGAGAAAACAAATTAGATTGTATGTAAGTATAATAAATATGTATATAGTAACTCATTCCATTCATGTGAAATCAAAAACCTTTTTGTTATAAACATTTACTCTGGGCTTAGAAAAAAATCCTTTTGGAAAAATTTCACGGTTTTATGACTAGACTTAAATTATGATATTACTGAACTAGACATTGATGAGGTTGGGAGTAATAAGCAATTTGTTACCCTGAATAAATTGTAAATTTTGATGAAAAGTGTTTGATATTGATTAGGTTAGTTTACAAGCGAAACTCGCTATAACGAATTCAGTATCTTTGCATATCGAACATGCACATTCTGCAACGGTATATCATATCTCTGCAGTTTTTAAAAGTAAAGTAAGGTTTACCCCTCTAAACTTTCACATTTCTTTCAACACTTATTTTGCTTTTTCTTTTAAGTCATTTTGATCACACCGATTTGTTTTTAATTTTTAACTACAAAATATGAGCGAAAATTACAAAAAAAAGTATTTGTACATAATTATTATATAATTTCAGTAAAAAAACACGAGTGCGTAAACTTATTTAAGGATCGCGAAAAACTAAAAATGCAGTTTTTAATATTTTTGCATGCCCACACGATTTTACCTTGGGAGGTATGAGATTTGCAATAAGTTAATGCCCTAATGTACATACTCCCAAAGTATTTCATGATTAAAAATACGAAACATTCTTTCGTAATTGAATTTTTGTGCAATAAGGCTTCTTCTTTGTTCGAATATGCGGAAATTGTTGAGAAACAAACATAAAGAATGCTGATGATGAAGGTACAGTGACTTTCGAAAACAGCTAGTTGTTCCGTTCTACTCGTTTTTGTCAGAATATTTACAACTAACTTTGTTGTTATTCGTTCATTAATCATTATCACTTCTAATTTGGCTTACCGAGCGATACGAACTTTAGCCTAATCAAATCATACTCGTATATACATATGTATATAAATTTGTTTATTTAAATAAAATTTTTGATTAATTTTTAAATTAAATTCAAATAGTAATTCATTCAATCATTGGGTTAATTATAAGAACTATAACAGTAAAAAATTTGACATTACCATCAGACTTGCCATATAATGACTTACTTTTCCGATTGACTAATTTCATTACTCGCTTGCAAATCACATTACATAAAATTTAAAGAAATTAAATAGAAGTAGATTGCTGAGGAGAATTATTCTTTTAGTTTTCATATATTACGTGAATATGTTGCCAAATAAAAAATGTATGTAGTTCTCAAGAATCGATCATTTTAGTCTCACGTCTTATTAAAATTATTAAGTTGGTAATCCAGTAGGCAAGAGCTTCCACCAAAAATGCTTAATTCCAAACCCGATTACCTTTATTTGAAATTTGTTGCTGGGTATCTAAACCCCTTTTCACCTGAGCAAAATAAAGGAGAACTTAACTTTATCAAAAATTAAAGTTTTCTTATCCTCTTTGAGAGCTGAAGTAAAAAACTAATTGTTGTAATTCTGCATTTGTGTGTTGGTATACCATGACAGTAAACTGTCAATCAGTCAATCAATATGTCAGAATTTCGTAGGTACTGTTGTGTTTGTTGTGCTTGTGGCTGTAACGGGTTGTTTGATTTGCTATTAAAGCATGTATAGTAATCACCCAAAAGAGAAACCACTACCTGAACTGATTTCCTTTCAAAAAAAAAAAAAAACAACTCATTCAATGGGGAAGTGGCAACAGCTTGTTGAAAAATATTTTATGCTCTCAATTTTGTGGGTAATATAAATCCTTCTTTAAAAGAATAAAAAATTTTTAATATTTCTGTGAAAACTAATAGTTTTTCAGAACGAGAGTGGCTATAATTCATACACGTAATCGGAAAAATTGTAAAGAGATTCCAATGACAAATACACATTTGTTGATGCCATTAGGTTTGTTCGTTTACTAAAAATTGTTACGAATTTGCAACAATTGTTACTGGAAAGTGCTCATTAACTCAAAAAGTTTGCAAGGAGAGAGCGTCAAAAGCGGGGAAAAATTGTGAGGCACAAAAATTCTTACAAATTTTTACTAATATAATTGTTATTTGAAAGAATTATCCAAACAGCTGTTCTGTGTTTTGTTTTCAAATAAATTATTTGAAAAATATCTGAAAAAGCAAAACTCAAAATGTGCATTTCTTTATTAAAAAAAATATGAATACGTATGTAAAAGGAAAATATATTTTCTCAATTTATTGTTTTTCTTTGATTAACAGCCTGTTCAACGATACCGAAAATAGGCGTCTTTTCGCGTTTGCCGTTCGAATAAATGTTCGTTGTTGAAGTCGGAAGAAAACGTAACTTTTATATAACAGTTACGTCGAAACAATACGAACTCAAATGTCAAAACCACTCACTTGTTATTCTGCTTTCGACTGGTAAAATTTATTTGCCAAGAAGTCAATAAAGTTTGCAAAGAGATTGATTTTGTACTCTATAATTTTTTTTATTCATAATTTTTCAATTAATTTTTTTATTTGTACACAATATACACATAATATGAATTAAAACATCATTGAACATTTTTGTTTTGATTATTGTTTTATATTCATTATAAAAAGTACTCGCACATTTTAAACATAACGAATAATAGCTTCCTTCCGAACGCTTAGATTTTCTTGCGACATCATTAAACAGGCAGTAAGCCATATAAATACAATTTTATTGTCAACGAATTTTGTATATTTTTACTGATCAGAGATGGAAAATGGGTTTTTTATATGTTAATGGATTGAATTAAAAAAAATTTAAAATTCATAAAAATAGTAAAAAATACATGAAACTGTATACAGTATTTCATATTAATGTCGATTTTTAAAAATTTTGTAATTTAATTAAATTTTTTACAAGTAAAACGTTCATTTACTTTTTCGTATCAGGGAAAGCGATTATTTTAAATTTCTTCCTTACTCTCTCGTTGCAAAGTTTCTGCTAGGAAAGTAAATGAACAGATCTATTACACTGCGATACAAAATTTTAACAAGGTCGTGACCAAATAAATTTGACACATGATCTTAATGTAGAATTTTTTACCGAATCCAAATTTGATGTCAGAATGGTCAAAAGTAGAACAAATTTCGAGATATTGCAAAATTACCGTTACCACTTTAATAAAAGAATCTTGGTAAATATCAAATTGATTTTTTATTTCTTTTTTCTACTTGAAAGAAAATAAAATTATTAAACCAACCGCGGGTTGCTTGTAAAAATTGATAAAGACATGGCTGAACTACAGTGGAACAAAGTTCAAATTTCTCAAAAATTTTAATGATTTTTTGCAAATTTTGCTTTTTTCAACTTAGTTTTTTTTTAACCAAATAACTATTTTTTCTTTTATTTTGTCACTTATAACGTTAGATTATTTTAGTAGAAACATTTTGTGCTCAATAGAATACAGATCGGTGCAAAAATGATAAAGTTACAGAAGATTAATTGAATTATCCCACTTTTATCAGATGAATAAAAAAACACAAGTAAATATAAAGGGTCCGCCATCTAACGTTTTTTTTCAACTAGTGCTTATTTCGTGAATGGTAACACTTATCTCATGTCTGATTTGACAGATAATTAGTTTTATCCTTCCGCTGAACGAATATGGTTGTGTATACGCTTGAAGAACGCTTCGCTAAGTGGGCCTGCGATCGACTTACAGAAGATGCCGATTTTGCCAAAAAAATCATATTTTCAGATGAAGCTCATTTTGATCTTGGCGGGTATGTAAACAAGCAAAATTGTCGCATTTGGGGCACAGAAAACCCGCACGCATACATTGAAAAGCCGACGCACCCAAAACGAGTCACTGTTTGGTGCGGATTTTGGTCCAGAGGCATAATTCAAAAATGAGCAAGGAGTGGCCGTTACAGTCAATGGCGATCGTTATCGGTCCATGTTGAACGAATTTTTGTTCACAGAAATTGAAGAGGAGGATATTGGCAACATTTGGTTTCAACAGCACGGCGCTACGTGCCAGACAGCCGAAGCTACGCTCGATGTTTTGCGCCCTGTTTTAAAAAAAAAATATCTGGCGGACCCTATAGAAATATGTATGTATATAGGTAACAATGAAATTAAAAATGGCTTAAAACTGTTTATGTATTTAAAAGACATTTTGATATTTTTTTAGCAGTTTCACTAAACTATATTTTCTATCAAAATTTTAAAGTCCAATAACTCGAGAAATAAGGTTCGCAGACAATTTTTTTATTTAGTTTTTTCTTGTTATTTTTAACGTTTCTATCAGATAAGCTATTTAAAACTTTCTTTTTGGATATTATTCACAGTTTCCTATGAAAAGTTCAGAGACCCATAACTAGGAAAATATGGGTCTTTGCCAACTTTTTTATATAATTTTTTTTCCTATCACATAGGCTCCTTTTAATTTCTTTTGAACTGCTTTACTAAACTGCATTTGTGCCAAATATTTATTTTTTTCTATGTACTTCAGAGACGAATGGACTACTTTTCTCACACATACAACTACAGATTTATTTTTGACATCACTGATTTAGACATCGACTCATATGATTCTTTAACATTAACTGCGTGCACCACTGGAATTGACTGTCAATGTTTATAACACTTACAGCGTTCGTTTTTCAAATTCTGCGTATTTACTTCCTTTGGGTTTTTGATTTAATAAAAGCGAAAACAGGGTTATTAATTCACTAAATTTTCTGTAGCGTTGCCATTTTTGCACCAATCTGAACCTCGTAGGGCGCAAAATGTTTATATTGAAATTACATAATGTCCTATGTAAAAAAATCTTAAAATTTTAAATAGTTTGGTTAAAAAAAGAAATCTTGAAAACAGCAAAATTGCAAAAAATCATCAAATTTTTAATGAAGTTTGAAATTTTGTCCACTGTATCTCCATCATTTCTTGACTAATCTTGACACTGCGGTGTATGTTTATTTTAGTAATTTTACTATCTTTTAACGAAAAAAATAAATGTATAAACCGACGAATATTTTTGAAGATATTTGCATTTAAGCCACATCATTTTTTTTAAATACCCAAATAACGGTAATTTGGCTATATCTGGAAAACTATTCTACTTTCGACCATTTTGACTTCATATTCGGATTCAGCGAACAATTTTACATTCAGATTGGGTGTCAGATATATTTGGCTAAAAAAACTGTCACGTAGTGTTATCTGTAATAATTTTTTAAAGTTAAGTCGGTTGGTTTTAGTGATTTTTTTTTGTTGGCTTTTATTGCTTTTAGTAATTTATTTATTTTTTAACGATTATAATTTCAATGTTATTAATGGTTTCTTTAATTTCTCTATTTGCAGGTATGTCAAAAACTTTACGAAGTATTCGAAAAAACTTTATGTTAAAGAGTAAGTTGATTTTGTAACAGTTTTTATGGTAGATATGGGTTTTTTTTAATTTAATCATGAAACAGATTAAGTCTGAAACTTAAAAATTAATAATTACTTCAAATGTTCTTGAATTTTTGTGTTATTTTCTTTTGTGGTTATTTTTATATCCTTTATCAAAAATTGGTAATTTCGACAATATTAATATGGGACACATAAAGTATATATAAATTATTATTTTTTGTGTTTATTTGTTAAAAAAAAATTAAAACTTTTTTTATTACATTTTATTACTTTATTTATTCATCTTCAAACTAGAACTAAACTTATTATTAGTTTACAAATTTAATTACGGCTACAATTTTACAATAAAATTTGCTTACATCTTTAATTATATTTTTTTCTCAGTTGTTACCGTATGTAATAATTTAAATTTCTTAATCGATTAAAAATGTGTCAGCTATTTCAAATGAATAAAAGTTTATTAACCGTAAGTTAACCGTTAATAAACTGTAGTTAGGTCGCTGAGCTTTAGCTTTTTTTATATTGACACTTAAATCGCAAACAATATGTTTCCTTGAGAGATCAATCCTCCCTTCTTAAACCTGTACGGTCTGGAGTCCCTCAGGGCTCTGTAATTGGACCAATTTTATTTACTTTATATATCAATGATTTATTTGAGGAATTACATTATTGTAAACCTTTTGCTTTTGCTGACGATATACAGTTGCTGTGGTCGGGTGAATATCAATTTGCTGATTCTTTGCAAGCCACAGTCAATTATGACTTAGCTTATTTGAATAATTGGATGGAGTTAAACTATCTTAGAGTTAATCCAGAAAAAACTAAAGCACTTGTTTTTAGGTCAAATAGATCAGCTAGCTTTGAACTTAACCTGAACATATGTGACTCTCCGATTGAGATTATGAACCAACTAAAATGTCTAGGTGTAATTATTGATGACAAACTATCATTTGAGCCCCACATAGATAACATCTGTGCCAGAGTCTGTCTTACCCTGCGTAGATTGTATCATCTGAATCTCTACCTACCTCTGAACGTTAGGAAATCAGTCGCTCATGCACTGCTCATGTCACAAGTAAATTATTGTATTGAGGTTTACACAGGCTGTAATTTAAGTAATAGAAAGAAAATTAAAAATATTGTGCATCGAATCATAAGATTTGTCTATAGGCTGAGGCTTAGGGCACATGTGTCTAATCACGTAAAAAGTTTTCTGAATTTATCTTTTGAGAATTACTTAAAGTTTCGTTTATTAATCTATCTTTTTAACATCATAAAGGCACAAAGACCTTTGAGCATTGTACAAATGATTTCTTTTAATAGATCTATTAGAAACCCCCAAATTTTAATATCTCGAATATATAACACTACATATGAGCAATCGTTTTTTGTACGTGCCGCTAGGCTTTGGAATTCCTTGCCAAAAAACTTACGTACCTTTGCCATGTCTTCAACAATTTTTAAGCGAAATCTTTGTGTATTTCTGAATCTACCCAGCTAATTTTGTAATACGGATAATTTGGGTTTTTTTTTATTCACTCTTTTTTATACCTTGTAATATACATACTAAGGTTTGTGGGGGTAGTTAGCGAGGCTATGATATTGGTATTTTGTATTTTTTTTTATTTTGTTAATTATTTTTAAATTACATACATACATATTGGTATATGTTTTTTAATATTATTTTATTGATAAAATTTTAATATACATACTTATGTATATTTGTATATTTGACTTAGAGTTGAAATAAATTGTATTTTTTATTAGTATGCAGGCATACTACAATATTTTCTCATAGAAATTGTAATTTACCTGTAATATATATTATTGGCCGTATGGCTATTTGTATTACAATGAAAATAAATAAATAAATAAATAAATAAATAAATGTTTTTTATGTTAACACCTCCCCACTTAAACCCGATCATCCTCGTTAGGTTAGAAATAAGGAATGTGTGTGATCCTTGTTACACCTTTGGATTCCTGTACCTTCGGTTCTGATAGTTTGGGCATAGAAGAGTGAAGGGTGGCTGTTTACTATTGTTGGAGCGATGAACAGTTTTCTTTTTTTTCTAAGTATTCCGCTTTTAGTAACCAGGAAGGTTGCTGAAAGTATTGCCATTGAGGCTAATGAGAGAATAATACCTAAATTCCATTTGTATTTGATATCAAGTAGTTCTATGGCTTATGTATTGTTAAACTGCGTGTCTTTTACCATTTCCACTGACAGTTCTTCCTTAATATTTGGCTTTGGATTTCTGGGTTGTAAAATGGCGGGTAATGGCTTAATTCGTGACGTTTCAAATGAGTTGTAGATTTGATCCGAAATTGTGAAAGATTCATTATGAAATTGGACTAGAAATGTTCCATTGAGGTTCTGAGGTTCCTTGTTGATGAAAACCAGGTGAAATTTCATCTATTGTGGGTGGGTTTCGATTATCTATTAGACTGCAATTTTCTGGTTTACTTTTGATTAAATTGGCTAAGCAAGTGTCATTATTTAAATTTTCTAAATTGTTTTTATTGCATATGGTAATATTGTTGTATTCTTTACATGTATTTTTAATTCCAAATATTACATTATCGCATACTAAAATTTTATCAAAGGCAATTCTGCTAACATACTTTTTATATTTAATGGGCTTCACTAATATCTCGTTACAAAAATTTACATGTGTCATACGTATACTAATAAATAAACAATGAAATCATTATTAGATGATATTTTAACTTCGACAAATTCAACAGCTTGTTCTATGTTTACAAATGGTATTGAGTCTTTATTTATGATTTCTTTAACAATATTTATTTCTGTAGGGGATAGTATAAATGAATTGATTATACCAATTTTGGCCCAATGGATGGCATACTGAATATTAATTATTTCTTCTTTGATTAAATCTAGTTTATACTTTAAAATAGTTATTGCTTGTTCTTCTTTAGATTTATTATTACCATTATTTATAGTCTAATATATAAAAATAAGTCGGGTTTTCCTTCCTGACGCTATAACTCCATAACGCACGAACCGATTTCCACGGTTTTGCATTCGTTGGAAAGGGCTCCGTGAGATTTATAGTAAAGAAAATTCAAGAGAAAAGCAGGAAAACAGGGAAAATCATTTTTCACATACAGCGCCATCTCTGATACATAGCATGTACTACAACGGCGCAAGTACGTGGTGTGTCAGTATACTTCACGAAAATAAGTACGTTTCATTTTGTTTAATTTTAAGTAGATTGCGACGGTGCGTGATACATTGTTTGACAGTTTGTAATACAAAAATTCAAGTATGTTGCATATTTTAAGGCGCTAGATTATATATCTTCTATATATATATAAAATCGCAGTGTGTGTTTGTTATTAACGCATGATTTGTGGAACTATAAGATCTGTGAAGCTGAAATTTTCAACACAGATTCGGGTCAATACCGGGTAGGTTTTCGTTTTGTTTTTTAACCAACAAGTGACTACTGTATGGAGTAATTTGTAGTTAAAAAAAATTTATTGATTTATATCGTTAGATATTCTGGTCAATTCTTGAATTTTCTCAACTCATAACCAGTTTATAACTACTTGCTTATTGTTATTTCACAACATTTTATTTGTTTTCTTTTCTAAGATTTCGATATCGTCGTGGTCAGGGCTTTCTGCAATCCACTTCCATGCGGATCCCAAAAAATTTAAAGATCTCTTGGATCTTGGTTTTAGCCTATCTAGAAGGGATACAAAAAATGTGTTTGATCGATATTCTTCACTACTGAAGGTTGTAGCTTAATTCTTGATATTCACTTATCTTAATAATATGAATTAACTTAAAAGTCCCAGTTTGTAGTTTTACTAGTCCGGAGTTCATAGTCACGACTTGTGAGTTTGTGTAGTCCATTATCTTGATATCGGCCAAAACGGCAGTAAAAGGTAATCTGAAATGTGAATTATTTTAGTTCCTTATATTACTTTTATGAACTGGTTTTCGCGATTCTGTTATGATGGTAGTATTCTTATTTTCTTTGACTATTTCCTGTCTATACGTCTTACTTAGTTTTGTCCGTAATAGCTTATTTTCTTTTACAAAAATTATTTGTCCGGGAACGTATGTTTTAGGTACTGTCTTCATCTTATTGTGGTAAGTTCTATCCTCTAGCTGTCTTTCCGTAAGTCGTTTTATAATCTCTTGTTTAGTTTTTTCGATTTCTTGAGGGTTTGTGGTAGCTCTTCCCAAAAAGAATGTTTCTATGGGTTTCCTTTTTATTGTTGAATGTAATGAGTTATTATATTCATATATCGTCTTGTATAACAATTCTGAGAAGGTGCAGTGTACATTTTTGGGTTTCAGGCAACGCATAATTTCTAGAAGCATGGAATGAAATCTTTCGATTTGTCTATTGACGCTGCTGCTATAGGCTGGAATTCTGAATACCTTTATTATTATTATTGATTTTCTAGCATGGAAATAATGGCTGTGGAATGGAATGACTTTTCGTTGTCTAAACGACCATTTCTGGCATGAAATGAAATGAAAGTAATATTTCTCTTAGAGGTTCCTTAACATCTTCAACAGACCGAGATTTAAGAATTCTGACCTGTGCAAATTTTGAAAATTTGTCTATAGCGGTTAGTATTGAGTGTTTTCCTGTTATAAAGATATCTATGTGAACGATCTGTCGGAGTAGTCGTCTCCTGTATTTCTATTTTTTTCGGCTGCATGTCGTGCAAGGATTAATGAGTTTTTTTACTTTTGAGTGCATATGGGGAAAGTAAAATTTAGTAAGAAGCTTTGCTTTGTTTTCAATACTGTTCCTGTGGGATCTGTTATGTTCCCTAAGTATTTCTATCTCTTGTTCTTCTTCGTCCTTCAAATCTGTCACTATAATCCTAGAATATTTTACTTTGTATTGAGTGAAGTTTTCTCTGTGTATCTCTTGCAGCATTCCTAATATTTCGTCTGAGGTATGTATACAGTTTGTTACTGAGGGATTTAGACACTTTTTCAAGATCTGAGTCAGGAATTCTATTGTAATGTTAGTTTAATTAATTTTGTGTCTGTGAAAGGTAGGGAAAATAATTTCGAAGTTGTAAAGTTCGTTTGAAATGAATATTTGATTTTTGAAAACATTTATAGGAGCGTCAGTGTATTGCATTAAATTATGGGATGAACTGTCTGCACTATGTATTGTAGGAGTTAGAATGTTTACAAGGATATTCTCCTGCGAAGGCCTAGATAAGGCATCAGCAACTACATTAGTGCTACCTGGTTTATATTTTAGTTCGTAGTTAAAGTCCTCAAGAAATGCTTTCCAGCTTTTGAGTTTAAAATTAGCGTTTTTGTTATTTAGAGCGTAAGTCAGAGGAATATGGACCGTGAAAATTTTTAACTTGGTGGATCCATAGAGGTAATTTCTTAACGACTTCAATGCCCATACAATGGCGAGCAATTCCTTTTCGTTTGTCGCGTAGTGCTCTTCGTTCTTGCTAAGAGTTCTTGATAGAAATTCAATTGGTCTATTATCTTGGGATAGCACTGCTCCCAATGCATAATTTGATGTATCTGTCGTGACGGTAAATTCCTTATTAAAATTAAATTGGATACGCTAGCATGACATCTTCGGAGGTCAGTATGGTTTTTGGTTTTGAGAACGCTTCTATTGCTTCTTGATCTATATTGATTGTTATATTTTTTACATGTATTTAGACGAACGTCCTGCCTCCCCTCTCAAAAGCATTTGTCAGGGGCTTTGCAAGTTTTGCATAGTCCCCAAAAAAGCGCCTATAGTAATTTAATAGTCCGATATATGATCTTGGATCTTTCAGTGTTTTGGGTGTTGGGAAGTTTAGGATTGCTTCGACCTTTTTAGGATTAGTCTTTATTCCTTCATCTGAGATGATAAATCCTAAAAATTCGACTTCTCTTTTCAAGAACTCACATTTATCTAATTGAACTTTCATGTTAGAAAGTCTGAGAGTTTTGAAAATTGCGTCTATGTTTCTGTAATGTTCTTCTTCATTTTTGGAAAATATTATGATGTCTTCCATGTAGACGAAACAAATTTGTCCTAGTGTCCGCTGAAATATAGAAGGTGCATTTCTTAAGCCAAAGTGTAATCTGGTAAACTCGTATTTGCCATTATAGACCGATAATGCTGTATTCTGTCTATCAGCTTCCCTTAGCGGTATTTGGTGAAACCCGCTTCTAAGGTCTAGAGAAAAATTTGTTTTGTCCTAGTTGCGCAAGAACGTCATTAATTTCTGGGATGGGATATTTGTCTGGTAGTGTTTGTTCGTTCAACTTCCTATAGTCGATTACAATTCTGTACTTTTTCTGTCCTGAGGCATCAGCCTTCTTAGGTACAATCCAGATGGACGAGTTATAGGGTGATCTGGAAGGTCGTATGATATCTTGTTTCAAAAGGTCTTGTATCTGATTTTCTACCTCATCTTTCAGATGTACGGGGTAGGGGTAGTATCTAGAATAAATGGGCTCATCGGTTTTTGTTCGAATATCAGCAACTGCGGCTGCAGTGTATGTAAGATTTTCATTTGGCTCACTAAATAAAGATTTGTGTTGTCCGATGACTTCTTGGAGTTTGTCCTTCTGTTGTTGTGCCAAATGGTCTGTTCTGATACTAACGTTATTTACTGATTGTGCAATCTTTTGCTTTATTCGAACTTTGAGCTTTTTATTAATAAGCATGCAATTCTCTGCTGAGAAGATAACAGCTGATAGATTTTTAGGCTATCATTTCCTAAAATGCCGTGAAAAGTTTTTAGTGTTGGTAGTAAGAAAAATTTAATTTTATCAGTATCTTTGCCGAATAAATTTAAGTATGTATGATGGCTAATTTTGTTATTACCACCTACTGAGTTTGCGAAGAAACAATTTTGATTTTGTTGTGGATTTCGCACTAAGCTGGGTTGAATGTAATTTTTATTTGAACCTGTATCGATTAAAAAATTTAATATTTGTTCTGTATTCGTCCTGCACTCAAAGTAGGGTAAGGGCGAATCTATTGGTCTAAAAAATGTATGTCTACGAATTCTTGAGTTTCGGTTTGGTTTTCAGTTCCTAATGGATTTTCAAAATAATCTTCTAATGTTGGTAGCTTCTCTTCGTCTTCGTAGCTCGCTAAGTGTTGTTCATAATATTTATCGTCTAAATGTTTAATTTCTTGCGTTTGTAAATGGAAGTTTCTTTAAATTTTTGGTGGACTTCGGAATTGTTCAGATTGAGCGTTTGGCCGTTTGCCGAAAAATTGGTTGTTCTGGATTGGTCTATTCATGTAGTTTACAGCGCTTGTTTTCATGGACGAGTCCACGTCCATAGGTTCGGGACGTGGTTGGGGCTTTGGTGCACTTGGTCTTGGTGGGGTAAAATTCGGGTTTGGGTATCTTTGTGGTTGTGGCATTTGATTATAATTACTGTGATATCTTATTGGATCAGCTGGCCTAAATTGTTCAAAATTCTGATATGGTTGTGGTATGTAAGCTAATTGAGGGTAAAAGTTCTTTTGTGGTTTATCATGATATTGCATTTTATTTATTGGTTGCGGTGTAGGTTTGTTATTATTATTTCTGTTTGAATTTACGAACTGTGTTCTTACGGATTGATTCTCCATTTTGAAACAAAAATGGAGTACCTGTGGGAGATCTTTGGGCTTTTTCATATCCAGAAGTAAAGACATATTGCCCTTTAATCCTCTAACAAAAACGTCTAGCGCCTTATCTCTTCCTATGTCCATACATGACAATTTGTTCATAATGAGTGAGAGATAAGAGTAATCCTCTTGATAAAAGTCTTGGATTTTGCTAGTACCTTGTACTAGAGTACTCATTTGTTACTCTAGGGTGGTAAGATCACGTTTATCTGCATAATGTAATGCAAGATATTTTGTAATACACTCCCAGTTTGAAGGGGTGTTGTAAAATTATAATGCCTCGTCTGCATTACCTACAATTTTATTCCGAATCGTATTTAGTATGGCAAAATACTTTGGTGGTCCTTTCATACAGTCCGAGGATTCTATCTATATTCTTTTTCCAAGAGCTGAATTCTGAGGGATTCCAGAGAATTTTCTTATATTCCTAACAACGTCTGGAACTTTGTCCAAGTCTGTCAAGTCATTTCTATACCTATCTTCAATTACCTGATCTATACCTCCTATGTTGGAGTTGGGGTCTAATATTTGCCTAATTGCTACCTAACATTGCTGAGCACAAATTCTTGCTATCATTTCCTCCATATTCCTATTATTTTCGTTATTAGTGATGGGAACATCCCAAGTGTTCACATTCAGAGTTAGAGGCCTGACCAGATTATTAGGATTCGACATTATTCGTTATCTTAGTAAAGTTAAATTTGGAAAGAATTTTTATCTATTTAGCTCTATTGGACGATCCCGTAGGAGTCGCAATAGTGATTTTAAGATCAATACTTTTATAAGTTTTAAAGTTAGTTTTTATCTATTTATCTGTATTGGGGGGTCCCGTAGGAATCGCAATAGTAATTTTAAAATTATTATTTTTACAAGCTCTTAAATTAATTCACCTTAAAATTTGTTATGATAATTTTTACTTGTTTGTTTCACTTAAAATGAGAATTTTGTTTTCACTGAAAAAATTGTTCACGTTATCTTCTATTCTCTTGAAATTTATAATTTTTTCTTCTAAATAATTTGTAAAGAACAACTGTATTTTATTTACGTTAACACTTTTTATGTTTAATGTTTATATAAAAAAAAAATTTATCTAAATAACTTAAATATATTCTTACGCTAAAATGGTGATCATCCTCTGAAGTAGGAAGAGGAGTAGTTATCCTTTTTCTTTTGGTACTCGGGTACTCTCTTCTTTCTCTGGATTCTTCACGCAAAACTTCCTTATTCTGCTGGTGATCCTTTTTTTGCAGCCTATAGGGTACTTTCCTTTGGAGTCTTATATTTGCAGCCTGTGGGGTGCTTTTCCTTTACGTTGGGCGCCAATTATTATTTTTTGCGTTTATTTGTTAAAAAAATTAAAACTTTTTTTATTACACTTTATTACTTTATTTATTCATCTTAAAACTAGAACTAAACTTATTATTAGTTTACAAATTAAGGCTACAATTTTACAATAAAATATGCTTACATCTTTAATTATATTTTTTTTGTCAGTTGTTACCGTATGCAATAATTTCAATTTCTTAATCGCTTAAAAATATGTCAGCTATTTCAAATGGATAAAAGTTTATTAACCGTAAGTTAATAAACTATAGTTAGGTCGCTGAGCTTTAGCTTTTTTTATATTCTGGGTCCTTATGAATAGGGAAGACGAATGAGCGATGTCCGTTCATCTGGTGTAGGTGAAATCTGTTTTCCGAAGCTCCCAAAGAGGATAGAGGCTTCAGTAAAATCAGAAAGCCGGTTCCAGAGCTGGAAAGCTTAAACTTTTTTTGCCATATAAAAGTAACTAGCTAAAACTAATTGTGGTTTTTTTTTGGTAAATAGGAATGTTTTATAATTCAGTAAAAATAAAATTCGTACTGAAAATCCAAAAAATCAAAATTATTCCAGGGTTGGAAAATTTAAACTTTTTTTTTTGGTATATCGAGCCTTTTTTTTCGATTTTATCGTAAGCGACATATTATCGAAAATAGACTTGTTTATTGATTATTATTTTTTATAACTTTTAAAATGCGGGCTGTAAAATTTTATCGTAAGCGACAATTTAGGTACAAAGACACATTTAAACATGAAAAAACCTCCTGAAAAATTTAATTTTTGTCGCTTACGATTAAATCGAAAGAAGATTTGATATAAAAGTAATCTACTACAATTAATTCATATTTTTTCTCTATAAGTTAAACATAGTTTAAGGTTAACATTTGTTAACGCACTAATAATCCCAAATTATTATTTTACTAATTATGTAAAATATTTTTGAATATTGAAAACACATTGAAATTGAAGGGTTTAGCTGGATCCTATGCGCATTTCACTGTTGCTAATGCAGATAATCAGGGAACCTTTACCCAAAAATTTCTTATAAAAACTAGAGTTATTATGTTAAACTTTCGTTTAAATAAATGACAAGCTCAAGAAATATCAAAGTTGAAACAAGAAGTCGATAATCGACATGTTTTTTATTTTAAACTTTACTACATTCGCTGACTTTTTTCAGCTCAAATTGTAGTTGTAAAAAGTAAGTAAAGTGAAATGCGCATAGGATCCAGCTAAACCCCTCAATAATCAATTTCAATGTATTTTTAATAAAAGTATATTTTACTTAATAAGTTAAATAATAATTTGTGATTGTTAGTGCGTTAACAAATGTTAAACTCAAATTATAAAAATTCCATAAAAAATGAAAAAAATTCATAGTGTGTACGGGCTATTAGTGGTCAATAGTCTTTTAGTGTGAGTAGTGCTGTTGGCGCAACGACGTTTTGTAAAAATTTATGTTTGTGTTTTTGCAAAAGAAAGTGAAAAATAAAATTGTTTACTCAGAAGTTGTATTTATAAATTTAAGTTGAGCCTTTAGTAATTTGTATTGCAAAAGGGAATGAAGCACTTGAATAATATTTTTCATACCATGAGTTGTTTTGGAGATTTTATTTTTCACATTCATTTTTTATGTTTTAATCAATATTTTATCTATCCGTAAGGTGTGTCAGCTTTTCACTTTTCTTTCATAAAATATTTATGATTTATATCCTGTTGTGGCTTTTTTTTGTAATTTTCTCATTCGTAATAATCATATTTTAATATTGTTACACAAAATGCCTTAAAGGAAGTTGCTTATTTTCGTTCACGGGGTTGTTTAAAATTTGCTCTCCCTTTTTGTATAAAATGTATTAATTTTATTTATTTCATGTGGAAATTTTCCTTAAATTTTTTTTGTACAAGGCACTTTAACAAATGCAAAATATAGGATATAAAATTAATACTATGTATGGAGTTCATTTTTCATAAGATTTTTTTATTTAAAAAGAATAGACTAACGTTTGTATCGTTGAGAAACCCAAATTTTATATGAGATCCCCAGTCGAAACGAAAATTAGTTAGTTTCTTTTCTTGCTGCACGTGTTGGACCGAATGCGTGTTGTTGAAATTAAATAGAAAACGAGAGTTTTCTAATTAAAATAGTTCACTGTCATACTTTTTTACGTTTTTAAATACAGCGTTTTCCAGCGTGTTCTTACTGAATCGATAGCAATAATTTTATAGTACAAGGTGTCATTCTGGGCTATACAGCGGTTAGCAAAAAACTTTTCAATGTTTTTTTTTCAATAATTCTTCAAGTATTTGCACAAGATTTGCCAAATATTTTTTGTTTTTGAGTTTAAATATTTTTTTAACGCACTAGTAATCCCAAATTATTATTTTACTTATTAAGTAAAATATTTTTTTTTAATAAAAATACATTGAAATTGATTATTGAGGGGTTAAGCTGGATCCTATGCGCATTTCACTGTTGCTAATGCTGATCATCAAGGAACCTTTACCCAAAAATTTCTTAGAACAACTAGAGTTAATATATTAAACTTTCATTTAAGCAAATTGTAACAATTCCCACAAAAAACACTAATTATTAACTTGACAGCACCCAGTCAAAAAAATACTTGTGTGGCAACACTCTATTCTTGAATAGTTATTTACATTTATTTTCTTTACATACTCTTACCACTACAATTCGAAGCTGAAAAAAGTCAGCCAATGTAGTAATGATAAAGTAAGAAAATAAAAAAAATTGGTTATTGAGTTCTTGTTTCAACTTTGTTATTTGTTGAGCTTCTCATTTGCTTAACTGAAAGTTTGTTACAAATGAAACTTTGTAGTGTTTTCACACTGACATGGGTTTAATAAAAGTTGGTTTTAACGTTAAAACCAACTGTTAAAACCTGGTTTTACCATAGAAATTGTTTTTGTTAAAACCAACTTAAAACCATTTTTGAATTGGTTTTAAGTTGGTCTTATGAAATGCAACCTTGTTGTCGCTGTGCTAAATTCAGTGCTGTCAAGTAAAAATGACAGGAAGCAGCTGATAATGTTTATGCCAGTGAATAAGAATAGATACCAATTGATACATTTTTAACTTAAAAAATAGAAGCAGCGGCAAATAATAATCAAAAAATGTGAAGAAAAAGTATCCTTTGGACGCAAAACAACGAAAATATTTTCACTGACCTCTGGGAAGTGAAAGTACACGATATGACTGACATCCATCTGCGGAAAAAAGGTTCAGCTTATAATATATTTTTTTTTTATATAATAACATGATTTCCCAGCATTTCTTCACGTTATTTAAGTAGTTACATAATTTTAAAATTTTAATTTACAAACAATTTCAGAGTGCATTGCAAAATTTCTGAGTTTTTCATGCAAACAAAAACTATCGATGTACAGGGTGTCCGATAAGTATTATAAAAGCTACAACGTAAAATCAGCTGTTTATGGTTTTAACGTTAAAACCAGGGTTTAACTTTCGGTGTGAAAACAGTATTATATTAATTGTATGAACTACAATTTTTCACTCCATGCAGTTTTTTTGTGTGCTTAAAACAATATTGGAACAAAATATTTTCTGGAACAGTAAAAAATATTTACTGAAACTAAATTCAATTTCAAACAATTTCGTTGTAAAACTGATTTAAGCTTTAGTAAGAAGAATATTTCTGGGTCGTGCATTTGGCATATACGTATTAAAACAGATAGTAAGTATTTTAGGGCTTCTGACAATTAATTTATTCAACTTTTCTGACAGTTGCAGATATAGTTCTTCAATTTCTGTTGAAGTAATACATACGAGTGTGTACATATGTGCCTTATTAGAAGCAATAAAAAATTATTTTACTTTGCTCCACTCAAACAAACATAAAAATAGTAAAGAACAAACGACAATGGCAAGACTGTTGTAAATTTAGAGATGGTAGGAATGAGCTTTCATTACAAAAAAGCTTTCAGCAAATTGTAATGCGATGAATCAAAACAATTCACATATTCCATTTGCAATAATGGCTGAGTATATAAAGCAGAAATTTACATCAACTGACACCACTCACAGTGGACCAAACACAAAAGAACGCTGATGATGAAGGTTTAGTGGCCTTTGAAAACAGCTAGTTTTTCCGTTCAACTATGTGTTTGTCAGAATATTTACAATTAACTTTGGTGTTATTTTTTCATTAATAATTATCACATATAATTTGGCTTACAAAGCGATACGAACTTTAGCCTGATTAAATCATAAATATATAAATAAATGAAGTTCGAACAACAATAATTAAAATTAACTAACATCAAAATACTTGAATTTTCTCAAAATTTTTCATGCAACATTTCAAGAAATTTCGATTTTGTTATTAATCTTACATGAAATGTGCCGAATTGGAAATTATGTTTTGAACCAGCTGATTACTGCTATTTTTTCTTTTTAGATTTGAATTAAGGGCAACCGTAAGTAAGCTTTCGTTGTTCACAGATATTTTTTAAGCATATCAGAAGATACTTCCTTTTTTATCTACAAGACCCATTAAGAATTTCTTTCTCTCTATTTTATATTGTTTTATTCTTGTTGATAATAAAATCTGGGTCAAAAGTTGTTAGTCTTAATTATTATTCAACACAATAAAAGAAAAAAAGAAAATAAAACTAAATGTTTACTAATAATTAACAAGCAAATGTGATAACATGTTGAATTTTAAGGACAAAGAAATTCTATTATTTTGGCAGCACAATTTTTTTAGTTTTTTCTTGTTTTATTAATAGCTCTTCTTGATAAATCTTGTAAGAAATACACACTTACGTACATATACACTCGTACATATATTTTAATTAGCCAAATCAACAATACACTGTCAACACGAAAAGATAACCCAATAAACACTCAGGCTTGATGTTCTGCAAACTCAAAACTAGAAAAATGATGTAAATGCAACTTCAAAAAATATCTTTCAGCATTATTTTTTTAATCTATTCTGACTTTTGATGTCCGTATAGAAAGTAATGCCAAGCACACTGTTCAAAAATGATAACAAATAAGTTTAAAAAATCCTACTACCTAAAAAAAAATTTAAAAATAAAACATAAGTCCTATAGTGCGGAACATTGTGACTTTTACAGTCGGGAACAACTATTAAAAAGATTATAGTGTTTTCACACTGACATGGTTTTAATAAAAGTCGGTTTTAACGTTAAAACCAACTGTTAAAACCAGGTTTTACCATACAAATTGTTTTTGTTAAATCCAACTTAAAAACATTTTTGAATTGGTTTTAAGTTGGTTTTGTGAAATGCAACCCTGTTTTCGCTGTGCTAAATTCAGTCCTGCCAAGTTAAAATGACCGGAAGCAAAAAAAGAATAGATACCAATTGATACATTTTCAACTTAAAATAGATGCAGCGGCAATAATTATCAAAAAAAAATGTGAAGAAAAAGTATCATTTGGATAGAAAACAACAAAAATATTTTCACTGTCCTCTGGGAAGTCAAAAAAGACGATATGACTGACATCCATCTAATAATATAATTTCCAAGCACTTCTTCACTTTGTATAAGTAATTACATAATTCTAAAATGTTGATTTACAAAATGTAAAATATATTTCATTTTAGAATGCGTTGTACAATTTCTGAGTTTTTCATGCAAACAAAAGCAACCGTTGTACAGGGTGTCAGATAAGTATTATAAAAAGCTGGAGAAAATACTGCAACAAATACACACATATCTACAGTACATTTATTTTATTTTGGACAAATTTATAAAGCAGCCTGTTTGTTAAAACCTGAGTTTATCAAACCTGCAGTGGGAACGCAAACTCAGTTGTTTGTGGTTTTAACTTTAAAACCAGGTTTTAACTTTCAGTGTGAAAACAGTATTAGAGGATTCGATTTTTAGTACTTCGTTATCATTCTGTTGTTCACTGTTTTCATATAATGTTTGACTGTTGGGAAGGAAACAGCCAACACTCATAGATTCAAATACAATAACTTGTCTAAATCTGTCATTAGTATGGATGTATGTGTTTAAAATTTAGTTCTAGAATCTAGAATATCAGAAATTAATACATAGTGGAGTAGCAGAACGCAATAAAAGCACCTGCCTTAAAAAAACATCAAGTTAAAAAAAGTTCGAACTGTTATGGCTCAAAAAGTACTAAATCGACGTTTCCGTACGACAGTGATTTTTTTTTACTTAGAGCCTGTAGTTCTTTTATATACGACACTGGGTGAAAATTGTTGTGATTTTTAAATAAAGAATCCTTTACTGAACAATTTTCCAAAGCATTCATGGGTCTAGGATGATTTTTTGAGGTGAAAGTGAAAAATGTGTGTATAAAGTGTACAAAAATGTACGACACAAAAAATCCTTTATAAAATAAAAAGTAAGGGGCAGAATTGACTAGGGATATCTCAGAAATCGTTTTTTATCACTAATGCACTCATTTAAAAAAAAATTTCTCGTCAAAACCGCTTGGCACTCAATGTGGTATGTATGTCTGTAGTCCTTTCATAACTTAAAAATATCTCAACCAATCGAATGAAAATTTAAGATAAAGTTACGAAAATTTACGACATTCTAAAGACCTCACATAGATTTCGTTACATCGAGCCTTTTTTCGATTTTATCGTAAGTGACATGTTATCGAAAATAGACATTTAATTGAAATTAAAACTTTATGGGCCTACCCATAGTTTCCAATTATCAAAATGCCAAAATAGTTTAAAACTTTTAAGATACTGGCTTTAAAATTTTATGGTACGTGACAATTTACGTACAGCAAAATATTTGAATATTTAAAAAAACCGTCTCCTGCAATATTAAATTTTTGTAGATTAAATCGAAAATAAGATTCGATATAATGAACCGATTTTATTTGAGAATTTTAAAGAAAACAACTCGATTTACTAATAACCGCAAATGGTTGTAGAAGTATCATGTGTGAAATCTTAGAACTTTAATTAATTATTACAAAAGTCTATTAGTTTTCCAGCGCTTTGAGATTGAAATGAGCTGCAAGTTCCAAGCGTGGTCTATACGGTTTTCAATGACACAAAAATACCACTATTGAATGTTTTCCTGGCAGAATTTGGAGGTTTGTACTTAAATAACAAGTAGTAATTAAAGAAAATCGAAAAACCCGACTGCGAACAACTTTGAACTGTTCAATATCCGTAACGGTCATTCGAAATGAAAAATCATAAGAGAAACCTAAAGATGATTTTAAAATACATATCGAATGATACCCATTTCGACTTTTATTTTGTTCGTATTTACAAAATGGCGTCTGTTGGCAGCCATATTGAATTTTTTCTACCATCATATCACACTCCCGGGATTAAGACAAATCGATTGACTTAAGAATCATTAAAATCGGTCCACGTGTTCGGTTTATATAAGGCCGCAAATTAACACACATCCATACCTATACATACTCGTACACACATATGTACATACATACACAGGCTGATAAACACAATACCCTTCTTTGCGTCGCGCAGTCGGGTAAAAATAGTAACACGTCCTAAGTATTTCGATTTCATTAAAATTGGTCACACAGTGTTATTTATTCCAAGGAAATTTGAAAAAAAAAATATTTCTTTGCCGAAAGTAGGTGTCGCGTTTTTAAGGTGTTCATTAAAACTTTGGCATTCACAGTAGAATCTTAAAGTATGATATATCGACGGCTTACGCTATGGGATACCAACCTTAAGTATACAGTCCTAGTATTGACCTGTTCTCAGTTCCTACCTACCTGTTCTCAGTTCCTACCACTCTAATATACAACCCTAATGCCAAAAAATTAAAGATCGCACAAAACCATTAAAGTTTTGCAAATAAATTATTTCCATAATTTTAGCTAAAAGAAAGCACAATTCCAAAATTTATTTCACGAGTAAAACGAATAGCAATAGCAAAACAAAGAGACTAATAACCATGGTCGGAAAGAAATAATACTAAATTTGAAATCCATAATGACAGACAATAGAGATTCTCCTGGGTACAGTTGGGGGTAACATTTTTATTAACAGGTACTTACAGGAGGGAATCAAGAACCTAACTAGGTATTCGAGTGGAGGTGTGTTGCAGTACCAACCTTCTTAACCTAACCTAAAACACATAAATTTGAAACTCTTCTGCTACAATTGTGGAAATATTTCTTTTGCAAAATTTAATGGTTTCTTGCTATCTTTAATTATCTTGCACTAGGCGCTACATTAGAGTTGTATGAAGTGAGATTAGGTTAGTCAGCATTTGAGGTCAGTGGACAACAGGATAAAACATTGATACATCATACTTTAAGATCCGACTACAAATTCCGAAGTTATAACGAATACTTTAATAATACTTGCAATAAATAATATTTCATATTCAAAGATGTATGGCAAACTTCTTTTTTTTTGCGGTACGGTCTAATTTAATTTACTCGTAATATCAAAGTGGAAAAGCGCCGCCTTTTGTCACAACATGCATTCCCAAGGAAACCTCAATTTAAACTAAATTTCAATGATAAATCTTATTTTTCTAGGTTTTAAAAGGAACAGAAAATAATGTTGTTAATGTTGAAAAAAATTAATTTTTCCGTCGTTTGTGTTCGTTGGGTACTCACAAAGTTCGAGGATGTGTAAGAGAGAGAATGAAATTGGACGTATGGCTGTTATCTAACATAAACGAGTGGCCTTATTAATTTCAGTATTCTACTCTAGGATCCATTTATAGTCCATTGTCCCATTCTACTCGTATTTAAATTAATGTAAGTGCCTGTTGTTAAACTTAAAGATAACAACACAATTTTGTTTTCTAATGAGCCTGTTGTTTGTGTTTGTATGAGCGCGACCGTGTTGTGGTTGGTCTTTGTTTTGAAATCTGTGTGATACAGGATATAATTTTGTTAATATAATTGTATGAGTTTTTTTAATTCAATTATCTTTTTTCGTGAGTATGACACAAAAAAATATATACAAAAATCCTTAGCGTTATCAAAATGCAGTATAATAGACATTACAAATCGTCTAGTGGATGAACATTGTTATTGCGTGCTGATTTTGAGTGTTTGAAGAGGTTTCCTTTTTTTTCAGTAATGGAAAAGCAAATCCTATACCAGCAGTCATAATACAAAATAGTACGTCTAATGATAATTTCATTTACTGGAATTAATGAGATCTAAACTCGTTGGATAAGAGAAATATAAATGAATTCTTCTGTTTACAGCCTCCTTCCTAAAAGTATAACGAGTATTAATTAAAAATACCTAAGAAAAGACACAAAGACAATTTCATACACGTTCAGCAGAGATAAGAGAGAATTCGTAAAAATTTGTATTGAAGAAATTTACAACACAAGGGAAATGAAGACTAAAGTAATCTGGGTGTAAGTTGAAATAATTTAGTATGTTTTTATATATGATTTATACATATTTTAAGATTGTACTTTTTGGGTACATTTGCTGTATGTATTAATATTTAATTTGTTTCCTATAGCTTAATTTTATGGTAAAAAAAAATCCAGCAGGAAGTTTCCATAGCCGTTTAAAATTAAATAATTTTTAAACTTCTTGTAACAGGGGTTACCTTCGGGCTAGTAATGGTCCATTACATATAATTGGTCATAAAACAACTTAAAATAAATAATTTTTAGTTTTTTTCAATGCACGGCACCAACAGGCTGTAAATGCTGAACTTTTGGAGTACAAATTTGGCATTTAAAATTATTCGCTAACTACAAGAGATTTCTAATAGCTTAGCTCTTTTCATATTATTTTTGAAAAATATCAATCTAATGTCTAAGTCCATCAGAGTGAGCTGAGCTTTTTTTGAGCTAAATTTAGCTTCATTATTTGTGATTAATAGGGAAAGGATTTTCATGTAAATATATGTTTTCTGTCGTTGGTCGTAGTTCAACGTAAATAAAATATATTTGCGAATCAACAAATGTGCGACAAAATGGCATCGATTACATATTTTGAATAAAATACATATTTTTGCATAT
The DNA here is from genome assembly GCA_936439885.1 of Nowickia ferox. Classification (NCBI taxonomy): domain Eukaryota; kingdom Metazoa; phylum Arthropoda; class Insecta; order Diptera; family Tachinidae; genus Nowickia; species Nowickia ferox. Next base: position 62,595,611 of record OW387026.1, read on the forward strand.
TTAATTATAAATGTATATTCTTAAAACAATTTTTTAATTTTTTCATGCTAAAAAATAAATTTTGGTTTTTTCTGATTAGTTGCAAAGTATTTTTGCAATTCTTACGACTTACACAGAACAAAAAAGAGGAAAACTAAAACAATTTCAACTCAATTCATTTGAGAAATTCAATACAAAAAAAAAAATTATACAAAAACATGTGATAAAATCCCATTTAAAGCCAAAAGTGTTTGTGTAATTTTTTCGGGCGCCCTTTACCGGCCCGTATTAATTTCATGTGGATAGAAAGTGTTTTTATGCGTGTTGCAGCCTTTAAAGAAAAATATTCAATGATACGAATTCCCCCACAGCCTACAGTAACTAGATGGAAAGCACCAATAACTTTTGCTGATGTTGAATGTTAATTTTTACAATAAAAATATTTTTTTTTTCAAATTTACCTTTGACAATTTACAAAAACACTTATTCATTTACGTAAATAAAAGATCTTCTAAACTTTATATTGTATTCGATATGATTTGACAAAATGTTTTCTAAGAAAGCAATGAAGCTGGTTTTTTTAAGTTTTTAATGTTATTAAATGTTGAAGAAGAGTTAATAAATGCATATTTTATTAGTTTTTAATACATATTCTTATATTTTTTATGTATATACATAAAACGCGATTTGATTTTAAATGCATGAAAATCCTTTCCCTAGTGATTAAGATCGAAATATTCCACGAAGATTTTATCAGTTTTCTGCATTTTCAATTGGATCTAAATCCAGGATGTTTTTTTTACCACCGACATGGTAAATTTTGACCATGGAACGAAATACTCGAATACATCGAATCTTAATCGTGAAAATTGACTATTGAAATGGTAACAGTTTCACTGGATTACTACGAATGAACAAAAACAAAATATTCGCTTAACAGAATCATCAACGCCCAACTTGAATTACGCGCTTATATGGCTCCAAAAATCCACAATAAGTTCAAGGAAATCTAACGGTGTCTTTGAAGTTCGAGTCTGTCTTGAATTCCACTAAAAAAGAGTACGTATGTTTATTTTTTTAATCTTGAAACAAATGAGATATATTAATATTGAACTTTTTTATACAACTTAATTTATTACTTAAGTCTGTACTTTACTTTGTCCTAGTTTACACTATGCAAGTCTTATTGCTAAGCTGATGATTGGTTTCATGGAGAGAGAAATGAGGGGAACAGAAATGTTTCTTTTTCCTTCGTCTCTCTCACCTAACAAACTTATCAGCTTAGCAATAACACTTGTATATGTAAAAATAACGTAAACACTAATTACGAATGAAAAACTGTTTTATTCAAACACGTATTTATTAAGTTAAACAGTTTCATACATATGAATGAATGCATGAATTATTAAGTTAAAGGGAAACACAGGACACTGCGACCAAAGTAGATCTATTGTATCCCGTGCCAGGTGCTAGAGCACCTCATCCAGACCTACTCTCCTGATGAATCTCAGGATGGCCAGTGGGACTAGTGTTGGCAGTTTCCAATCCCCCAATAGGTGCTTGCCCAATTGGATATATCTTCTGTGGCATAACGCTTCACAGTCCTTCAGAATATGCTCTGTGGTTTCATCATCGTACTCACAGAATCAGCACAGACTGTTACTCTCAATGTCAAGTCTGCTGAGGTGTTTTCTCAGCCTACAATGACCTGTGAGAAAGCCGTGAGCATTCTTACATTGTTTTTACTCAGGGACATGAGAGCTATGAAACGATTTTGGTTATACGTTCCAATCATTAGCTTTGCATGCCTCAACCTACGGAGATTGAGCCAGAGGTGTTCCCTATTACTCTTGATTTCCATCGATATATCTTCCCGGAGTTTGTCCAATCCGAGACCGCAAAACTGTTCTGGTCCGACCATGGGTGTACTAGCCCCCTTCTGGCCATTTTGTCTGCATTTTCATTTCCTACCGCCCCGGCGTGTCCAGGATTCCAAATGGCTATTTCTTCCCTCGGTAGCCCCTATCAAGATTAAATTGTGCACATCTCTGAATGGCATAAACTTCCGATTGAAAAATGATAGGAGATTTTTCCAAGGACTCGTAGTAGTTAGTCCTTGGTCCTACGACTCCCACTCCAGAGCCTGCTGGCGTTCTGGAGCCATCAGTGTACCACCTGATGGTGCCAGTTCCAAAGGTACACCGATGTCCATTCCCTTCTGTTGGCCAGAACAGTTCTAAACCTCTTGTCGAAGTCATACACTTTATTCATCATGTCAGAGGGTTGCACAAGTAGGGGAAATCATCTTGCCAGGGATGATTGCTCCCATTGGCTAATTAGACAGTCCCTGTCTGTGCCCCTCCCAGCGATGCTTATTTCTTTTTGTCTGGCAGCTATCTCTATCACAATCGTCAGAGATGTGAGTTCAATGAGGACTTCCATTGCCGCTGTAGGACACGTCCTCATAGCCCCTGTTATACAAAGGCATGCTAGCCTCCGTAATTTCTCTAACCAATCTCTGGTCGTAGCCAGCCTGACCCTGTCAGACCAGGCAACAGCACCATAAGTGATGATAGGTCTCACTATCATGGCGTATATCCATCTCAAGATTTTGGGTGTGCAACCCCATGTTTTTTCTGCGACAGATCTACACACCATTAGTGCTTTTGTTGCCTTGTCAACAGTCGCCTCTAAATGCTGTTTAAATAGCAGCTTTGAGTCTAATATCAGTCCCAGAAGCTTGACCTCCGATGATCTTTCTATTTGCACGCTGTCTACTCGGATGTTTTGCCAGCGTTGAAGTGTTCTCCTCCTTGTGAAAGGAATAATGGTAGTTTTTGCAGGATTGATATTCAGTCCTAGATATACACACCATTCCTTTACTATCCTTAACCCGTTCTGTATTATATCACACAACGTCTCTTCAAATTTTCCTCTTGCAAAGATAACAATATCATCGGCACATGCTTGACATTCTATGCCATTGCTCGTTAGTATATGCAAGAGTTCATCAACTACAAGGCTCCACAGAAGTTTAGACAGTACACCACCTTGGGTACATCCCCTGGTCGTCTTTACTGCAAGATATTCCTCCCCAACTTGGGTCTCCGCAGTCCTACTCTCAAGCATGGCCCATATCCATTTGGATATGGTGTTCCCAACTCCTTTTTTTCTCTGTGTTGTCGAAGGCCCCTTCAACATCGAAAAATGTACAGACAATGACTTCCTTAGCGTCAAGACAACTATTGTGTTCGTCAGTTGATACAGCACAGTTTCCGTTGAACGACCTGCCCTGTATGCATGCTGCCGCGGATGTAGAGCCTCCCTACACAAGGTAGTTGATCGGATATAGTTGTCAATAATTTTTTCCATCAGTTTAAGTATGAAAGAGGTTAAACTTATGGGTCGGAATGACTTTAGAAGTGTAATATCCCTCCTACCTATCTTAAGTATAAATATCATTCTTTCCCTGCTCCATACCTGTGGTATGTAGCCTAGAGCCAAGCTTCTCCTGGTTAACCTTATTAGGTGGGGCATTAGCTCCTTTTTCCCCTGCTGGAGAAATATAGGGAGGATACCATCCACCCCTGGAGACTTTTATGGTTGAAAGATTCCAATAGCCCATTCTATGCGCTGTTTGGTGCATAGTTTCCATGCAACGTCCCAGGATTCTTTGTTCCCTCTATGTCCTGGAGATGGTTCTGGTATCAGCCCCTCTATACTACCCGAGAGTAGCAGCAGCGCCTTCTCTTTTTCATTTCTGATGTAGGGGACCTACCGTCTTTTTTAGTGTTAATGATGAATCCACATGGGCTTTTGCCATGATTTTATGTAATCTGGCCGCTGCCGGGTTGGTTGACATCTTCTCACAAAAGTTCCTAAAGTCATTTCTCTTCGCCTTCCTAATTGCGGCGTTTTAGGCTGTTAGATTTTCGGTATAGGTTCGCAAGTCTCCAGTACGCTTCGCCTTATTAAAAAGCTTGCGCGTTTTTCTCCAGAGGTCTGACAGCTCCCTATTCCACCATTGTGCCCCTTTATTTGCTTTAGATGAGGTAAGGGGGCAGCTAGATTCATATGCTCCAATGATTGCCCCGTTTACCTTGTCTAATAAATACTCTAGCTCTAACTGGTGCCTTGGTGCTCTGTTAACACTATCCTCCAGGTTGAACCATAGATGTTCCCTATACAGGTGCCAATCGGTCTTTTTCGGATTTCTGGATGGAGGTGACGGTTCAGCATTCCCATCTATATTGAATCTTATAATTCTATGATCCGACAGTGATGGTTCATCCGAAACCTTCCAATTCCTTATTACACTCGCCAAATAGGCTCTAGCTATCGTCAAATCTAGAATCTCCTCCCTTGTACTAGTTACAAAAGTGGGGGTGTTCCCTATATTGAAGTTTTCTAGACTATTACTACATAGGAACTCTAAAAGTCACTCACCTCTGTTCTTGATGTTGCTGCTCCCCCATATGGTGTAATGTGAATTAGCATCGCACCCAATTAGCAGCGGGAAGTTGTTTCTGCTGCAGTGATTCACACGGCGGTGCAGTTCTGCTGGTGGCACGCCCATATCTCCCGCCATGTAGACTGACACTATCACTATGCTCCGATGAGTGCCGTTTATGCACAATCTGACGATTATTGGTACCATATCTCTTGACATAAACTCTGAAAGTAGAAGATAGTTAGTGTTCTTCCTTATCAGTATACATGCTATTGGATGGTCTACTCTAAGATCGTATATTACCTTACTGTTTCCGCAGTATAATCCTTTGATTTTACCCTGGTGCGTCCATGGTTCCTGAATAAGTGCCATTCCCAGGTGTTCCCTGGTGAACGTCCGCACTATTGCTGCCGAAGCAGCCTTAGCACCACGCTATGTTCACCTTGGCTATTTTGGCACTTATCCCCCTTCTGCTTGCTCGAGGATTACTCATTGCTCCTCAAGCAGTATGACTTCTTCATCCACTAAAATCAGCCCCTGGGAGGACGAGACGACAAGTGTGGAAAGAGCACCATACATCTCCGTAGGTGTCGGAGATGTCTCCCTACATAATCCTATCGCTCCCCCAGGGGACGCCTCAGTGGCGACAGGCGCCATAGCTACCGCCGCTTCGCCGATGGTCGCACCATCACCAACATTTAACCCAGCATCAGGCATATACGCTGTTCCACTATCTGCAGTGTTTTTTTCTGCCGCCTTCCGTCCTCCATGTACGGTGAGTTTCCCGAATCTGTAGTGGAGTACGTTCCCGTTCTTCTGGATATTATCCCTCGACTTTTCGTCGATTACAATAGATAATATCTGCCTCGTGCCTTCATCCCGGCAGGCTTGTACCTTCCAAACCTTTATGTTTAGCCCATGGCTTTGGGCGGCGAGAATAGCTATGGACTTTTTGGAGTCCTGCCCTGCAGTCCTTGGCAGATACACCGTGATGTTGTGGCACGCAGGGATGTCTTCTCCCATACAGGCCTGTAGTTTCACTCCCTTCCAAGCGCTCAACCTCGGGGCTGTTAGCGTAAGCCTCTCCACCGTCTGCCTATTACCGCAGTTTATTATGAGCATACCTGGACGAAAGTGAATGCCCTCGAATTGGCGTTTGGTCTCTCCCCCCTTTAATAACTCTTCCACGATGGCCTCCTCAAGTTGACTTAGTTCCTCACTTGATAATGAGGCCTGTGGAAAGTCCTCAGGGAGAATTGCGACCCTCAACCCTTCGAAACTTTGGCGCAACTAGACGCTTTAGTGCCTACAAACGCTGACGTCGACATATTGTTTCAGCTGTTTTCTGGAGGTGTAATAGCTTTGTTATCCCTCTTAGTTGGTCTGGTTTGGCCTTGAGTGATTTTCCTCTCCAGAGCTTTACCTCTCGCTTCTTCAGGTGATAAGAACTGTGCTAAAAAGCGTAAGTACCACCTGACGCCTGCTCCACTGAGACCATTCCTCAGAGGTAGTTTATATCAAAGTATATCAAAGGATCATTCAAACCTCCAGGTTGGCCCCTTTCAGGTAGGTTGATGCCTCTGAGTTTATTTGGTCGCTTTTGCTGTGTCTCGAGCCTTATGCTCGATGCAGGTGAGACCTGTCCCCCTTTGAGGTTGTCAACGTTACTGGTGGGGCAAGCTCTTCCTTGACCGGAGTTGGTTTTCCTATCCTGCCAACAACTGCGATAGGGGGAGGTCCGCTGCTTCCTACAACTGGACGTGGAGGTGAGCTCCTGCATACAGTGTTTTGTTTCTTAATAGGTCATGGAGGTGACCCTTACTCTTACTCGGTCCATCTAGGGAGTCTTGCTCCACTTGATGGGCGAGTTCCGTAGCAGTGATGTTCCCGCTATTGATTGTTTTTGTTTTGTTTTTATTTTTTCCTTTCATCTCTCACGAGTGACAGGTTCTTGAGTACCTTCATTCCATAGCCCTGTCTAGCATGAGGGGTCCACAGTTACTTCCCGAGGCGGACAGGTATCGGGAAGGATCCGCTATAATACAGCCTAATTGCCCCCGGCTGCAACTCATCCCATAGGCGCGGGTCGCATTACACCTTGGTCAGTTGCTCCCCCAGCCCTTCTGGCATGGTTGGACCTTCCATGGAAAATTCCTAGCCAGCATGTCCGGTTAGGTTGTTGCAGCCATAAGCCTCCGCACCACGTCAAGGTGACTACTGCGCGAATACATAACTAGTAGACAATTTTATAGAATCCAACATGATTGGAAACATTTTAAATCAATAAATACATGTCTGAATCAAAAAGTTTTTCATTAGTAATTAGTGGTTACGTTTTTTTGGTTACATGGCATGCAAGAAATGCCAGATGTAAACTCAGCCTTACATATTGTAAACTAGGACCTTATGTAAGAATCGAACATAGGCCGCCAAATTCATCTCGTGTTTGAAAGCAATCCAATTTACTTTACGTCTGCGACAAAATGATACTTAAAAGCTCAGAGCATAAATTTTAAAACCAATAAAACAGATTTAAACTAACTAAACCAACAGACAGTACATAACCAATTTAAATTGGTTACTTAAATAGTAATAAATAAAAATAATTGAGTTAACTAATAAAAATAATCTCTTTATCCAAATTTTAACAGCATTGTGCCTTGAGAATAAATTAAAAACAAAAATTTATTATAGTAGTCGGATCAACAGTTTATTTCGCTATAGCGAAATCAACTTTCTTTACAAGTAAAACTTACTGCACTTTAGGTTTGACTCGCCGAGGAAGAAGGGTTTGGCCACTGTGGCCATATCTCTCATAGAACTCGAAATTAGATTTTTTCACTTAATTATATTATTTCCAAATTATCTAAAAAATTTCATAAATACAATTTAGATATACTGTAAATTCAGTTTAATAGTATGATTTGTTGTCTTCTTCCACTACGTTTGATTCGCAGAGAAAGAAGGATTTGGCCAAATTGAACACTTTTATGAAGAAACCCCTTAATTTCAGTACAAAATGCGCACCTAATAAAAGAAGAAAACAAAATATCGTATGCGATTTTTTTTAAACGTCAATGAATTTATTTTCACTGACATAAGATCAATTGCTAGCGACAGCGGCTAGGCTTTCCAAAATCGTTGTTTTATCAACACGTCAAAAATTTCTCTCGCTGGCAACTATATTATCATGTTGCAACATTTATATTCTATTGCAACAACAACCTGAGAAAACCAGTAGCAATGAAATTAAAAACTGCTGCTTCGGGTGTTTTGATAGAATTGCTCTAATCTATTCTAAATTTGTGAGTTTTTTTTTGGTTTGAAATTTAGTTTCTTGGAAAAACTGCAAATCAAATTGTCCTAACTGCTACAAGTAACAATTTTAATTATTTAATTTTGTTTTTTGTAGAAAAACCTTGCATGAAAAGTTTTTTTAACACTGATTTTTATGCCATTTTAAGAATTCTTCAATCAACATTTCTGCACTGCTTTCTCATAAACTGAACGACTTCATTCTTAACAAACGTGCTTCAATTATCCTTTCTTGGTATGCTTGAATAGGCTAAAGGAATCTGTAAGGGTTTAAATATTATAACACATGCACGACCTTCTAACATTTGTTATAATTTATCTGTTAATTTTCTTTTGTTTTCTTTTTATGAATTGACATGTGTATGTCCTTAAGTCACCTTTAGGCATAATGAGAAAGAGTATCTTGCAAAAGAGCTGCACTGAATAATGGAAATTTCTATTTTATGTGTGCTGTTTTTTTTTATCTTGCATTTGAAGTACCTTAAACCTGGTTTCTAGCGCCGTTTTCTCTTCTCGCTTTTATGACAAGTATTATAACTTGTTTTATTAAAATGAAAATAAAAACAAAAACTGAGAAAATGAAGCCTGCGAAAAAAAGAAGTACTTAGAATTAAAAAAAAATCAAATACGTAACCTGAAAAGCTTTGAGTTTGTTTATCTATTTTCCCTTTTCTTATTCCAGAAAGTGTGAATATCAGATGAGCTGAAGTTTTGTTGTGCCAGTAATGTATAATTGTTTGAAATATCATAAACAATTTGCTGAGGATAAAAAGTTTTATGTTGGATTTCAAAGTGCTACTCCTGAGGTTAAGTGCTTTGCGTTCAAGAATTTAATCACTCGACTTAACTTGACATTTGCGTATGTGCTTGTACATTATGAGGCTCTTGAATTTTATTTTTATTTTAATTGCAAGTCAGCAACTTCAATGGACTGCAAGTTTATTTTTAATGCAGAGCAATCAACCCTATGCATCAGTTATTCACGAACTTATAAACTGTTTTAAATACCACATTAGATTTAGTTTCGTATTCTAATTAGATAATTTATTTATGTATTTTATACAACATTAAAGAACTGTTAAAAATATTTGTTCAAAATTGGATTTCAGTTTAGAGCTATTTTTTCTGAGGAAAGCTTTCTCAGAATATTCTTAAAATTTTATTATTTCTGTACGATTTTTGGAGAAAACAAAAATTTAAAATTAATTCAATTTCAATGTCCGAGTACAAGTACATTTGTACCCCAGACAGATACACCAGGGATTAGTATAATTGTATTCACCTACGCCCTCTGTGGTTCAATTTAAATCATTCAGGCAAACACATATATATATATATAAAAGAGAGTAAAATGAATGCTTGTACGAATGTACGTGTAAAACAGAGCATAACGAAGTGCCCGCGAACGGCCTTTTGGTTATCTCTGATTTAAATGTATTTATATTAGATATTAACTAAACACAAACTTTTTTTGTTGCAAAACAGTTCAATAGTATTTAGCTTGCATACTAAAAATAAAACCACATTTTCCAATTAATCATTACTCATTAATGAAATCTCTAAATGGTCAATGAAGCACCACAGCATACAAAGAATCGATAACAATTGTCGACTCAACCTTCATGAAAGGACTGAAACGACTAGATTAATTATTGTGACTGCTGTTGACCACCATATTTATGCGAGTAGTAAAACGTGACTGTGTTTTTTTACTGGCTTTCAATCTTTAAATTTAAGTAAAACAAAGTGTGTGTGAGAAACTTGTAAAGCTATGCCCTTTATGCCAGACAGTGGAGCTAGGACGTGATTATCGTAACAAAAATAATCGGCACTATATTTTGGTTTGGATTTAAAAAAAAACAAATGTGTGTTTTGTTTCGTTCTTTAGAGTGAGTGAAACCTAAAGAAAACAAAAACAATGAGTACGATGGCTCAATTTTTTTTTGTATTGTTTTTGCACAAACAATACATTATGGGTTTTCATGAAAACGATCAAAAGTCTCGCAAACTGTGCATTTTTACACTCTCACAAAAATTATTTTTTTGTGGTCATTTGATTCAAATTGACTTAACTGTTTCCAAAAAAGATGAAAAGGGGCTTCATGAAACAAGTCTCGCACATTTTCCCAATTGCACAAATTGCAATTTAAGAGTTCTCATGAAAATCATTATTAATTTAATCGTACGCAGCTGAAAAAGGAAAAAATGGGAACTGAATGAAACGTTTTAAAATATTTTCGGCGAATTTGACATCATCATATTGCATTGTTATTTAACACATGAATTTTGTTTTATAAAGCTAATAAGCATAGCTCTAACCGAGTGCCCTAATACACCGCTCTTCTTTATTTCTTCACTTGAAAGGCCAATTTATGCCATTTATTTATATATATCGAATACGAGTATATCGAGTAAGAGTCCATCATCGACGCCGCAGAATTGCTTGAATTTACTTAAATATTTATTTCTATTATTAAAATTTTTATCGAAATGTTGTAAAATGTTTAATTTAATAATAATTATGGTCAGTTTGGAACTGAATTTAAATCCCTTGGCGTATTACTTTTTATTTTATTACTTATCTGTTTTCCGTTTGCATATTTTATTTCAGCATATTTCAGAATAGGCTGCAATGGCCTTAATAACGTATATTAGCTAAGGTTATGCAAATCATACCTACATGCATTTTGTTATTTTAAATTAATTATTTTTTGTTTTTTGTGGATTTATTTTGTCATTAAATATACAAAGCCTGATTTTTTTTAATTTTGTTTTGTTATGAGGTTGCCCCCTTTTTTTTAGTAATTCCCTTTTGCTGCCATTTTTATTTTTTTGAATCCACTTTTTGTGCCCCTTTTTGAAAATTTCCAACGGTAACGTTGCTGGTAGATCCAGCATATTTTTTGGATTCCCACTTTGGTCTCATTGTAAATAATTTCTCCCTTCGTGAACACTACGAAGTTTTTTCTCCTCAGTTTAAGAATCCCATTGCGGACAAAACAAAGGATTTCTAGCATCCCGGTGGAGGAGTATATACTAAATTAATTTCGAATAAATTAAAATATGGTGGCTTCTGTCATAAATTATATATGTATATACAAAATTTTAATAAAACTGCATTCCGGCCAAGCAATTTTTAAATTTTCAATTAATAAGTTTTATTTACTTCTAGTTCTTACAAATTTCATCTTATATATATATTACATAATATTTTTTATATTTATATTCTTAAAGTTAAGTTTACCCCATTAACATTAATGTTCATTAAGAAGTTTAAGCTTTAAACTAAAACTGAAAAAGGGGAAAGTGTAAATGATTTTTTGTTAAAAATTAATGACGTTCTGTTTATTTGTCTACTCTTGGGGTTATTAAACACAAACTAATTACAAACAGGCGTTTTAATTCTTCCGCATCCTTTTCTTGTGTTACACTCATTTATAAAGTAAACATTTTGGTTAAATTTTGTCATAAACTTTCCCTTTTTTGTGTTTGGGGAGAAAAACTCTTAGGAATTATTTTTCGAGCCTACAGGATAATACTGAATAGAAAAAACAAAGCAAAACAAGGAAAGAGGGCAGTAGATTTTTCATACCTGGCAGTGTTAAAAAAATTGTGTTATTTATTTATTTTTTTTTTTAATGCAAATGTCCTATTTATCTGCAACCAAATAACATTAATTATTTAGGATACTTCTACTATTTGGGGAAAATCAGAAATATGAAAATTCGGCTAGCACGCTTTTTTTCGACTTAGCACACTTAATAAAAAACACGCTAAATTAGCGTGTTTTGAATAAAGTCAATAACAACATTTTAGTTCAATAGTTTTTATTTTTTGTACAAATTTAAAAATTTTCTAGTAGCAAAAACTCTGATAAAATTTGTAAATTTCGTCATGATTCAGCTTTAGTAAGTAAAATTCCCTAGGCTATGGTTTGAATTAAAAACGCATTTTAATACTGTAAATTGCACATATTTTGAAATTTGAAAACTAAAAATTTGTACTCGTGCAATGACCGAAAAAATTTACATAACTTATTAAGCATTTGTTCCAGCTGAAGTACAAAAAGCATTAGAATCGCAAAACTATTCGACCAATTACAAATACATATAAGTTGTTACAAAATTTTACAAATAAAATTAAAATAAAAACTAAGGATTTCGATTTGGATGGCAATGTTGATTCAGTATATATTTCAGTTATTTAGAATATAATTTCGAATAAGCAATATTGCAAAATCTGAAAAGAGTTACTAGAAAAAAATTATTGTTTTTACTTTACATACGAGTATGTATGTACATCTTATTTTAAATTTAATTTAGCGCGTAGGAAAATAGGGCTTTTGACCATAAGTAGTTCACAATGCTGTAACTTAGAGCGTTCTGAGACCTATAGTAGAATTTCATGACAAACGTTTTCGCAGGATATTTTAACTACATTCATAACTGTTTTGAAGGCAATTTTTGCTTTAAAAAATTTGCAAATAAGACTTATTTCCAGAAGAGTTAATGTATCCCAACAAAATGTTGCTTGTAATGTTCTGAATAAATCTGCTGCAGACAGTATACGAGGTCTGATCCGTTATTTTCAAATTTCGTAAGTTACGTATATTCGATTTTCACATTTTTTTCTGTTATGTTGGTACACATGCCTGGTATATATGTTGGCAATATCAGCCATTTTGGATTGTCAGTTTGTTTTTGACAGATAAAAAGGTTAGTCGTGTTTTGGTGTGCTCTTCGATTTTTACTATTCGAAAAAATGGATCAAAGAAACTGTATTAAGTTTTGAGTAAAACATGAAATTAAATGCGCAAGGACATTTGAAATGTTGACTGTGGCGTTTGGCGAGTTTACCATGAGCAGAACACAAGTTCAATTGTGGTATGACCGGTTTAAGGAAGGCCAAGAAGATGTCAATGACGATGCTCGTCCTGGTCGTCAAGTTCGGTCAAATGTGAAGGATTTGCTCACTGTTTTCTTCGACTGCAATGGCGTGGTGCATCATGAATTCTTGCCACAAGGTCGTAGGTCAATAAGGAATACTACCTTGAAGTTATGCGCCGTTTGCGCGAAGCAATTCGTCAGAAACGCACAAAATTGTGGAAAAAACGATCATAGACTTTGCACCATGATAACGCACCAGCTGACACATCGATGCTTGTGCATGAGTTTTTGGCCAAAACCGTTATCATGCCTCAACCACCGTATTCACCGGACTTGTCCCCCGCTGACTTTTTCCTCTTCCTAAAACTGAAGACAATGATGAAAAGAAAGCATTTTGCTACGATTGAGGAGATAAAAGAAAAATCGAAACAGGAGCTGTTGGCGATACCAAAAAGCGCGTTTCAGAAGTGTTTCGAGGATTGGAAAAAACGCTGGCATAAGTGTATTATATCTGAAGGGGATTACTTTGAAGGGGAGAGATAGTTATTGATAAATAAATAAATACTTTTTGAAAAAATTGAAAATAACCTCGTATACCAAAAACATAAGAATCACGCGATTCGCTAAATTTTTTAGTACACAAGGGTGCAACTTTAAATAGGCCGTAAAATGAGTTTCGGATGTAAACTTTTTAAACGCCGATACACGTGTGTCTCGTTTTAGTCCCCTCTACAGGAATCAGTTAGCGAAACATTGTTATTTCGAAAAAAATTTCGTTTTGTTGTACAGTGTAATTGATAGCAAATTGGAATACATAATTTAGTTTTTGTTGCTCCAGCATCTTTTTAACCATTCTATTCTCTCTGTGCAGCAAGTCAGATGCAGTACGTATTTCAGTTGTCATTTGCAATATTTAAATAATATTAATCTTTATTTAAACCACATTGAAATTTAAGTAATTCTTGTAATAAACATTTATACCCAACCCTGAAATGAAATGATTTGAAACGCAATACACACATTTTTAAATGAAAAATCAAAAGATTAGGATGAGGTACAAAACATATTCGTCAACAATTTGTGAAAGCATTTCACAGCGACAGACAGCAATCAATGCCAATTTAGCGCGTTTCGCGCTACATTTAGCGCATTTTAATTATGCCGAACGCGCTTTTTCTCGTCTTAGCGCTTTTACTAAAAAAACACGAAGAAGATTACGGTAAAACTAAAATTTGTTTTATAAAATTAGTTATGGTGGGAAATAAAAGACTAGAGTCCCTTTTTTCATTTCGGGATTTTTTTTTACAAATCTAAAGGTTTTAAGTGTGTATCAGGGCAAACTTTTTTCAATTTTAATAACTTTAATTGTCTGAATTTAGATTCAATTTCCTGTCTTCCACATTCTTTAACAATGTGAGAAAACTCTTTTAGAATATCGTAGAAATAACTTTTATTTTCAATAATAATTTTGTAGGGACCAATTAGGCTTAATTCATCTTCGAAGTCAAATCTTATTAAAATTTTATCACACGGTTGCATATAAAAATTTTATTGATTTTATATTTTTCAATTTGATTAACTTTAGCATCAGCAAATACTAATATTCTTAAACAATTTTTCTCATCTTTATAATACCCCAAAATAAAAACTATCAAACTCAAGCAAATCTGTTTTTAAAAAATTACTCAGCTTTTTTAAATAGTTTTTGCATTTGACCGTATAAATTTTGTATTTCTGTTGTTTCAGTTGATAAATTATGGACAGGCTTAAAAAAACATTTAATTCCAAAATTATTAATACAAAGATTAAAATTGATTGCCTTTTACTCCTTAGTTTTATTGCATATTCTTTCAAAAGCTGCACAAGTTCTTGGTCAAGCTCAAAATTGTTTTAAAGTTCTAATAAATATTGTAAATTTATAATTATTTTAAAATCGTCAATTTGAAGGTGAAAATCATCCAGTCGTCAAAATTCACCGTACAATTCGTCGTTCGTCCCAGTTGTGTTCCTAACATAATCCTCATTTGATTCATTTTGACGCGTCAGTCGCTGCTTCTATTACGACGTCTAGGACAATATTAAAGAAGAGTGGTGAAATTGGCGCACACCAACGGATATCTTTTGAAAATATGTGCATAAGATATGAGGTTTGTGACTGTTCAGGGTGTGAAGTCTACTGATGATTTGGTTGAAGTGCCAATTAAGACATACTTAACCACCAACAAATAAATTTCAATTATTGTACTGGAATTTATTAATATGATCATCGAAAATTTCGTTGAGCAACGAATTTTCTATCGAACTGAATTTAGCTTTCGTTGAAGTATTTCAGTATAAAAAATTATTATAAACGATTGTTTTTTAATTTTAGGTAAAGTTGTTTGAAATTTTAAAAATCACTTTTGAGTGTAACTCACAATACGAACATTCTTTGTCGAATGCTCGTCATAATACCAATTGAGAATTCGTTCGACCAGTACTTTCGACTACAGTGGACGATCGGAAGTTGCGCATAATAGATGTATGTATTCCAAATGCGAGGAATAATAACGCAGAAACGGTAAGCAATTTTGTAAACAAAAAACATCAAAGTCGGACTATATATTATTTGGTATATATAGCCTACGGTTGTATTTTCGCTGCGTCATTGAAAATTCTTCTCAACGTCAACGATATTTGTGATAAGCGTTCGCAACTTCTGCGATTTCAAATAGTTTTCGAGTTGTAAATTATGACATTTCTAACGTAACGATGTAACTTTTACTAGTAACTTTTGCTAGTTTTCGACATGAGTTACAGACAAACTTTTTTCTCACTTTTCGAGAAACGATGGAATATTTTGTTTCGCATCTTTTCGACACGAATAGTTCCCACCAAAGTTACGGATCATGGGCACTGGGTGTCGATGAAATAGTTTCATGTGTATGTGTGTAAACATCTCATGACTTAAGAATTGGTCAACGGATTCGAAGCAAATTTGAGGTATTCGAAAAATGTTGAGCTAACTGAGATCTCGTAAGATATTGAATCGGTTCGATAGATTTCCAATCTATTTGAAAATAAGATGTTCACTAATCAAATTTTAAATCTCGTGACGTGTGCTGTAAATTTTACCAAAATATGTAGCTTAGGGGGAAGTTTCAGGGATGGGCTGATTCTGAAAGATTCCCAGTTTGATCCGAATTTTATAAAACTTTTGCAAACAGCAAACTGTTCCAAACTAAAACAAAAGAAAATTCTTGTTTTTAAACAGACACTATTTGTTACGCTTATTTTTGTTTATATATGTTATATATGTATTCAAATCCTAAATCTAGATATAATAATTAGGCCCAACCAATGTTGGACAGAAACTTAGGGCTAATAAATCAGTCAATGATTATATGTATTTTATTTTTAAATCATGTTTAAACACAAAAATTTGGTTTTCACCCCAAAATTAAATGAATCTTAAATAGCCAACATTGTGCATTTAAGTGTTGTTTAAGTTTTACAAACATACCATATGTTTTGTGCATGTGTGTGTTTTTTGAATGCATGTACATGAACATCATGTGGTCGTATTAAAAAGAATTTCGTTTAATTTTCGCAAATATACAACAAATGTAACACATATTTTCATATCATGAAATATATAAATAGAAAAATGCATTCCGATGCTCTTGTGTGTTTTTTGCTATTCCACTTTTCTGCAAATTGATAAATAAACTTTCTTATTTATATTGAACAGCTGTTCTTTGGAAAGCTTTTCATAATATTTGGAAATCTTGTAGTGCTACCGTACTTTCAACGTAATTTGATAGTAACTTTAATTCGCCACTGAAAAAACGAAAGTGTATTTAAATACATTTTAAGTTTTTATGAAAATTAACTCAAACTATATATAAACATTCACTGATTTATTAGCTATTAGTGATAGTAATTAGTAATACACAAATATCGTATTACGCAAAAAGCATTTTCAAGAAGTTTCATCTGGGGTGTTGGCTATTAGGGCCCTAGTGTCCATATTTTTTAAGCGGATGTGTCCAGTAAAGATCAAGATATTACGAACAAGTGGATTTGGATGTGTGTGACTCGAGTTTTGTTAAATATTTGCCTGAGTATTTTGCAATTTCAGCAGTCACAAAACCGTGAAGTCAGGGTACTAAGTTTTTCCGACAATTTTGTCAAACGGACGTATTGCGCTTGTTTTAGAAAATAATACCTTCATTGGTTTTATTTCTGCACACGTTATTTTCCTCTAAAATGATTTTTGTACTGTGGGCTTGGTTTTTCTCCCGTTTCGCAAAATTTCGTTATAAATGTATTTGTTTTTTTTATCAAAGGCTTGCTTGTGTTTGAGTTAATTTTAATTAGAAGCCTTTTAATTATTTTTATTAGTTATTTAATTAAAATTTTCTGCACTATATCATTTAATTATTTTTATTACCTTTTTCCAGGAGTTTATTATTTCTTTTGCTTCACTTTCTTTTTGTTCTGGGCTTTTTATTTCCTTTCCCATTTTTCTTCTCAATGCACCGCAACTTAAAACAATTTCTGGTTTATTAAACTGTATAAAAGTCATCAACATCAGCATGTAACTTACACATGTGAACAAACGAACGTCTTTGGCTTGGTTGGATGGTTGGATCAGGATGATGCCACAATCACAAATAAAGCTGATGAAAAGACACCAACAAACCTTTCAGAGCAGAAGAATGAGCTTTGAGAGTTGTTTTCGTTCTTGTTGATTTTCATTATTTTTATATATTTTTTATTTATTTACCTCTTCAGGTTGTAGTTGTTAACGTAAAGTGTCTATATTTGAGTATACTCGTATGCCTGTGTATATACGAAATATTATACACACATAAAATACGTAGACGGTATCAGAATTATATTTGCCTCCAGAAAAGTACTACAAAATTTAACCTTTCAATTTTTAAAAAAATTAACTACAAATTTAATTTTTTTTAAGTGAAGTAACATTTAGGCAATGAATGCCTACTACTGTTATTAGGTTGTTACCTTCTGTAGATCTTAATGCCTTTAAATCAATTAAAACGCAGTTCCTAAAACGTTTAAAATTGATAGGAAGTGGTTTTTATTTATACGTAGCTAAATATCTTCATATACTCGTATGTATATTCCCGAATACGAATAATATGTATGTGAGAAATTTATAGACATTTAATTGAATGTTAATTTACATCTGCAGAATGAAAAAATTGTGTATGAAAAAGAACTTCATACTCCTGTTAACATACATTACAGTTATTAACAGCTTTCCAAAATTTTAATGGTTGTCATTACATAACATTTGACAATGATACAAAACACAAACTTTCTATAATAAATTAAATAGATTCCTACGCGGGATGGTAAATTTGCATTTTTATTTGTTTTGTAGAAAATTCAATTTATATCAAGCGATCTAGAGATAAGTGAGACAAATTGTAGTCAAACTATTTCCATGTCTTTCTTTTTATCATCTGTTCGAATGATATAATTTGTATACATAAAAAACTTATTTTCATATCAAACTACAACATCTATTACCAATATTATCCAAATTTTTGTTGGCCAAATTGAGGCTACAACGTTTAAGTTTCGAGATTAGTATTAATGGAAACTTTCAGTTTATAGACGTATTAGTTAGTTTGATTTTGTTATATAGGGTCTTTATAATAGAGTTATAGAAATGATAAAAAAAATTGACATGAAATTTATTTGAAAGATAATCTTCTAGCATTATAATTTAAATATGACTTCTAGCATATTGCCGCCACGTATTACCATTTAAAGTAAACGTGGTGCGAAAACGTTCCATAGTTAATTGAATGAATTGCTCTGATGAAACATGATGAATCATGATTTTCAAAATAAATTTACACAATTTGGAAGAGTTTTTCAGGCGTCAGTCTATTTGTGCTGAAATGCCAAACCAAACAAAACATAAATCACTTAACGGCTAAAAAAAATGTCTGCCAGTTAAAAAGTGTTGCCAACTTAAAGTTTTATGCCTCTATAGAAAAAAAACTTTTTCAACCGAACTTAACAAATAAAATTTTTATGAAACAATAGTGAAATGTGCATAGAAATTAAATTGTGTGCCCCTGCAATTTTAAGGTATTTTTAAAAATATTTAATTATAATTAAATACGGCAAAATAATTTTGGAGAAATATCGAGACTTATTTTCAATTTAATTGTAAGCGACAAAAATTAACGGCCTGGCCCACAATGTCGACAAGAACGTTTCTTTCGCTTACTTACATTGAAAACAAAAACAAATTCTCTTATTTTGTTTTTGTTTTCAATATAAGCAAGCGAAAGAAACTTTCTTGTCGACATCGTGGGCCAGGCTGTAAATTTTTCAGGAGAAGGGCTTTTTAAAATATTCAAATATGTTTTTGTATGTAAATTGTCGCTTACGATAAAATTGGTTAGCCCGTATTAAGATACAAAAACATTTTGGAATTTTGATAATTCTAAACTATGGGTAGTCCCATAAAATTTTAATTTCAATAAAAAACTCTTTTTTCAATAACATGTCGCCTACGATAAAATCGCAACTAAGGCTCGATATTATCCATTAAAAATGTACTTCCTTTGAAAAAAAGGTAAAAAAATATGAAAAGAAAAATCAGATACGTAGCTTAATGACCTTTTGTTTAAGATTAACGGCCCTGTAAAGCCGAAATATTGTTGCACGGTCGAAGAAGTGGTCAAGTGTTACAGAGTCTTTTATTTTTTTACTTTTGTTCAGTTTTGCTTTGATTTTACTTTGTAGTATTCAAAAACAAAATCAAAGCAACAATTCGCAGTCCTTCAGAAACTGACATCAGAAAATCAAAAGTTTAAATTAATATGCTGTTGCTTTGAAGCAAAAGTTTTTTGTTGAAAAAGTAAACTCTTCCATTCGCTTCTGCTTGGAAAGTAAATAGCAACTGTTATTTTTTTTTCTTTTTGGAAAAAATATTCCCAAATGAATACGAATATCTAGAAATGGTCGAATATTTGGGAAGTGGAATACGAATATGTATGTGTTCTTATAATGGCCTTAAACGCTGTTACTTGATTATAAAAATTTTACTCATTAAAAACTTGTTTTTCGTTTTGTTTTTCAATTTCTATCCAGCAAATGTGAAACCATAAGTGCGAGAAATCAGGTTGTTCCAATATGACGTTTGCTTTTTAATAGCCAGCCATTTTGACAGTTGCCATGACTCAGGCTGTGACAACTTGATAGGTGATAGGTAGAAACTACTCCATTAATAAAGACGGAAAAATATATGCTTCAACAACATATGTATATTTGTAATAACATCGTACTTTGCACAAAGACTCAAAACTGTATCTCTACAAAATTTAATTCATGCCAAAATGTATGCTAGTTAAAGAACAAAGTTCCCTAAAAAAATTACTAATTTCCTGCTACCTTATTTCAATAAAGCTACTTTCTTCACGCTTTGAAAAGAAACCATCCATAACTACCTGACAGCCACTAAGGAATCTAACTGCCGATCCTTCACAAGAAATTTAATACTCTATTAAATGAGTGTCGCCAAAGCGGGGCGTAAAATGGGTATTTAGCGGACAGACTTGGTATTGAGAATAACTGCTGATGCGGTGATTATGAGCATATTCTGAAAGACTGGAGCTTTATGCCACAGAAATGGTTAACTGGGCAAGCACCTATTGGAGGATTGGAAACTGCCAAAACCAGAACGACTGGCATTCTTGAGATTTCTCAGGAGGGCAGGTCTAGATGAAGTGCTCTAGCACCTGAATATATCTTCTTCGGTCGCAGTGTCCTGTGTTTCTCGTATAAAAATTACATTCATTCATTAATACTAGCGAATAACTGGTGTGTGCTACTACGCAAAAAAAAAATTACAAATTTGTTTCTATGTTGAAAAAAGAAAACCTAGTTTATTACCAAGGAAAATTAATCCGGCAACCTTTAAGTTTCAAAAAGCACCGCACTGTGTGTAATGGACCTGTTTTGGTGTATTTATTGTTCTTCTGTAGAAAAAAAACATATTTCTTTATGCTTTTACCATATTAATGAATTTACATAAAAACTATTTTTATTACGAAGAAAGAAGGATCGACTTGACAATTTATACATTAAATATTTCCATTTAAATTTAATTTCTGTTCTTTTTGCTTTCGAGGATAAATGGGATAAAAAGCAATAAAACACGGCTTTGGCCCGTTTTATACCCTTCACAGTACAAAAATCAAAAAGTTCCACACATCTGTGCACTTCTTCAGTGGTGTTTCCGGTGCTAGAGATACCGATTTTAGCAATTTTTATCCCCTTATTCGAATTTCCAAAAGTCCCTTTTTAGTGGAAATTTATTTTATTTTTTTTACATAATGAGCTTAGTTATTAATTTTCATTCCACGTAGTACATATTTTTACCTTAAGTAGACGAATAACAAATTGGTTTCACGAAAAATGTATGTGGGCATTTGCAGGATTCAGAAAGGGACACCCGCTCGTCCTTGAAGTGGGGTATTATAAATAAATTTTTAATTTGTTTTAATAACACTATGTTTAGTACAAAATTAAGATTTTATTGATTTGTTGCGAGCGGTCAAAATTAAGATTAAAAAAGCAGCGAATTATATTGTTTGACAGCGATTTTGTATAAACTAAAATGGAATAATGTGGATTTATATTGATAGTTGTCATTATGCAATATTTGTGTTCCTCCTTTTTTAACTACCTTTAGTATGATTTAGCACATGACATTTAGAACAGGGCATATTTCCGTACCATTATTACATTCATACATAAATATGCATGTCCCAATAATACTTTGTGATAAAAATGGATGAAATCGGAATACCTGGGACCAGTTAATATCTTTCTGGTAGGCATTATCGAGCACAGCAACAATCTGTATTTGAAATTTTCCAAAATCTTGAAATACGGTTAAAAAAACCGGGTTTTCGTATCCGAAAGTTGAATATCAACCGATTTTAAATTTAAAGACGAAGACACGAAGACCTTTCGAACTATGTATATTTTATTTCAGTAAACTGCAGGTATATGTGTGAAATGTTTCACCAAATATAACTTTTTTGGTTTTTTTTCGTAACTTTTCTACACTGGATTCGTTCTTACGCAGTTTTTCGTTTTGAAATCTTACTATTTATGACTTTATTTGAAAAACATAATTGATTGAGAGTAATTCGCAAGTTTGTGTTTAAAAAATTTCTTAGAAATATACTGAGTTATTAAATATTTTATTGGAAGACTTTTTGTTAAAAACTACGGGTATTTCGCGTTCTATTTGTACGCTTTCTGTGTATTTAAGCTTCCAGGATGATTAAAATACAATTTCTTATTATAAGAAATATTGTAATTGTGCCATTTCTTGCATAGCGTGAACAACCTTTAAATGTTCAAAATGTTTGTTAATTTAAAAGGCCTTTAAATTTAATATGAACCGCGAATTCTGCTGATATGTTTGAAATTTGATTGTTTGCATATACGTATGTTGGTCATATGCAAAAGTTTCAGCAAGAAAATTAAAATATGTTATTAGTGGATGTGAAGTAACTAAAGCTGTATTAAATACATCCGGAAGATTGTCGATGCGACTAGTTCTGCGAGTTTGCCGTAATCATTCTCCTTTGAACACACTGTCGCCATTTTAGAATTTTCACTGCTAGATCTGGCATTTTCAATGATTGTTCTCATGAATATACATGTATTGCAAGGTACGGGTTCCCTTATGATCTGCATTAGCAATAGTAAAACAGTGAAATGAGCATAGGATCCAGCTAACCCCTAAATAATCAATTTCAATATCTTTTTAATAAATAATATTTTACTGCATGAGTAAAATAATAATTTGGGATTCTTACTGCGTTAACATATGTTAAACTTAATTGTAACAACTTCCAAAAAAGCACAAATTCCCAGTAAAAAAAGAGCTTCTAAGGACCCCCAACTTGTGATCCGGAAGTAGTGCAAATTTGGATAATTTCGAACGATTTTTAAAAAGAGTTGTCATTGCAAGAAGTTCTCTTTTTTTGATAAATATTCCGTGATTTCGATGTCATATTCAAAGCCTTTTGAATATTTTTTTTTTTAATTTAAGTCTAGTACGACAATTTTAAATTCTGAGTTGAACTATAGTGAATTTTAATCAGAAATAATTTCTTAGTCGGGCTTAAGTTCAGTAATTTCAATTATTGTTGAATGTAATATTTTTATTAATTAATGTAAGTTTCTAAAGAAGAGAAGAAAAATTAAATTAGACTTTATTAGCTGCGGGAAATACCGATATTTTTCTTTGCAGCCACGCACTTCATCAACACCCAAGTCTATCTACTGGGGTAGAGATTGTTTAACGCAAACTTTCAATGAAATAGAATATGCGAAATGATTATATTGTGTATACAATTATTGATTTACCTTTGGTAAATACATTTGTAAATATCACTATTCATTTTCTGTTTATCAGTTTTTTTCATTTTTCTATTCAGATTAGCACGAAGTTATATCACTCTACCAAAGTATGTTTAACTATTCTTGTTTATCATTTACGATCATCACATTAATTATTTGTACTTGTTCGATGTACCGTCGGTACATACATGTAAGTATTATTGTAGTGGATATTATGTTACATTGTTTATGATTTCAGCAGTTAATTTAATTTTCTAGTTCACGAAATGTGATTGCCAAGTGAACACCACCATTTGTCACTTTTGAGTTAGGTTATCGACCAAAAATTTTTAAAATCTGCACTCCGTTTTTGGCGTGTCCATTTTGCTCTATATTTTTCAAAGAGCTTTTTAATGCAATTTTGCTATTTACGTCATTCCAAAGCTGTGACCCGGCAGAGGATTAAACAAGGGCTGCTGAAACTGAACAACCCCGATCTAGGAAAGTTGGCATTGATATTGACACAAAAGAGGACTTTCTTTGTAATTTTCCAGCTTTCACCCAGCCGAAATTCCGCTGATACCTTACCGGACACTGCCCACCTTCGAGTTATTGACTGGAAAATATAGAGTTGGACTAATTCACTTTAGAGAGCAAAAGAGGCCTATACTGCCTTATGCGTATGTCATTGACATGCTGATCTTGTCAATCTAACTCAGTGAACCGCACGCCATACCACAATTGTGGACAATAAAATCACACATGCTTATGCTCTTTCATTTAGTCGTCACTGAGAAAGCGAAGAATGAAGTTGTGCAGGCATGTACGAATTTTTTCCTGGTTTTATGTTCAGTTTTTTTTGGAACACACCGAACTAAATAAAAGTTCAAATTTAATAAATTTGCACAGCAAAAGTAATTATGGAAGCTAAGAAATATTTCGTATTAAAAAATGCTAATAAATTTAATTTGGAACTTCTACACTACATTGTTGAATAAATTATTAGATTGTTTACTTTTTACTTAAGTTTTTATTAAATTGTATATTTATCAAAAAATACTCAAACAATTTAAAACCACACCATGTATTTTAAATTAGAAAACTTTTCTTCAAGTGTAAATTAATTTTACTCTCATATTTCTCATTAATACAAACATATTTTAATTTGCGGATCACTGATCTAACTTGACGTAGGGTTGTTATCGTGTAATTTCTAGATAGAGGACAGCAGAGCGAGGAAAAAACCTGGACATTTCTTAAAAAACAGGACTTAAACAAAACGAAATTGATTTTTTCCCATAGAATTTACTACTAATAAAATCTTAAATACATATCGATGTTGTTGCATAAAAAGGGTCAATCAACCATTTATAGCACAAGAATTCAATAAAAAGTAGGTCTTCATCAACTGAGAACCCAAAATTATTTAAAGTTCAACCGATTACACATCAAATATCTCTAACGGTGGGGCTACCAATTTTAAATAACCTTTCATCGTTTCATTAACTTTTGCGTACACCTATGTTTGGCTCTTTCTATGTAACTCAATCGATATTTTAAATACATCTTAATAACATACCATGTTATTATTGAGATAAGTTGCACATCTTATAACAATTATTTCCCTTTTTATCTTGGTTTTTAATAAATTTAATTTATCAAGCAATGTAAAGGCGAAAAAATTTCCTTAAAAAGTAGGACTTTCCCAAACGCTAATATTTTCTGAGGACAGAAATCCCAAAAAGAGGGTGGATAACAACGCTAATCTAACCTACTTTCTCTTCTCAGCAACCTAACCTAACCCAAGTTTACTGAGTACATCTTTGTATGAACATTTCAAGCTTCTTTAAATATTTTAGGCGGGATATACCACGGTACCAAATCACGAGAAAACACTCGTCTTGGAGTATCAGTTTTCTGTATGCGATCTTTCAGATACATAGTTTGTTGCATAAATGTTGTTCTACATAAATATATACTTACTGTTCTACGTATTACTGTTCTACACACGTATATTCTTAAAAATTATTTTAGGTTTATTACGGGCTTATTTGACATATTTCTAGGGAAATTTGTCAAATTGACCTTTAATAAACATAAAATATTTTTGATAAATACGGCAGTTAGTCACTTCTCTCAGAATAATTCTGGTACCGTCACCGTATTGCACACGTTTAGAATGTTTTTCTAACAAAGACAATTCATTTGCTAAAATGTCCTTGCCTGTTTGCAGATATGGAAATATTGTTTTTTTTTTCTTCTTTTCCTTTACAAATTGTATGCAGTTCACCCCATTATATTAAAAAACTCTACAATTGCTGTTGTTGTTTTTTGCCAAGCTCAAAAGGTTAAAATGTTAAATGTAGCAGTTTATTAAACATCACCGTCCCTGCCGTCATCGCTATCCTAGTAATCATCCTGCTGCTGGAGGAGTTGAAAAAATAAACAAACAAAAAATCTGCTTAAACCACAGGGGATGTTTTATGTTGTAGTCAAAATAAATAGAACGTAAATGAATGTGACAAAATGGAAAGGATATAACATTTTTAATATCAAACTAAAATAGTTAGGTATAAATATTTACTTGATAAAAGTAGTTTCTTTCCCAAGATATTTTATTTTTAAGTATATTAGAAAAATAATACCGAGTGTCATACGAGTTACAAGAAGTAACTGCTGACTCCTCCTGTTTTCTTTCTCAAACATTTGCTGCAGGAACTCCTGCATCTCAATAAAAAAAGAAACTGAAAGCAAAATTTCATTTCTATTTTATTAAAATTTAACTTTTTTTATTGTGCTAAGAACTGTCGTTACCTGTATATTGTTTAAAAGAAAAACAACAAAAAGTTTAGAATTCTCTGTATAAATGCTTTAGTTATTGTTTTGCTGTTTAAGTAAGTTTCTTTTGAACATTCCATATCACGTTCTTTTTTCGCTTTTTGTACTTGATATTGGTTTAACAAAAGCAAAAATACCAAAAAGAAAAGTAAATTAAAGCATGAGTTTGAACTTGTTTTTGTTTTAATATTCGAGAAATATTTATTTTATTTATTGAATATCGACAAAATAATGCTTTTGCTCATGAGTTTTTTCAACTTTGCAAAAAATTAAAGTTTGGACAAAAATTGGCTCCATAAATTTTCAATTAGACCAAGTTAGCGAAAATACTGCGAAAGCTCTTTGTTAATAAAACGAACTAACTTTGACGTGCTCAGTATGATGTAACACACAGGGTGTGGTTGATAAGAGAAATTTTTACGACAAAGTTGATAAATCAGTTGTACGAAATGTCAGTGGTTGAAACGAGGTATCAACCATAATTTATCAACCATCAACTACAAAGTCACTATTTTGAATAGCTATTAAAAGAAATTTATTTTCTTTAGTAGGAGGAAAGTATTCAGTCGAAATGTAAGAAGTAAATAAATAGAAATATATAAATAAATGTCGTTAAAAATAAACAAAAAAATTGCTGTTATGCACAGGTCGCATATTATGAGCCACAAAAAGCAAATTGCAAGGCTTATAAGCTTGTTGGAAACAAAACCGACCCGGTGATATACCACAGAGTTAAATAGATTAGGGTCCATCTAAATGAAATTTTCTAATAATTTTTAAGCAAATCCTGCACATTCACTGCCATTTGTCATTTGTTAGCTGTTATGTGTTATTATTTATTAAAACATATTATACAAAGTAAATTTGCATAGTATGGTTGCACAAATATGGGCGGAGTAACTAGACCATATGCCCAAAATGTTATTAACAGTATTTTAAAAAAGATTTGTGACTGACTGTACACGACCTATGCCTTCCCATATGAAGAAGCAACGTGGTAGTTACAGATATTCCACAAAAGAATCGCAATAATATACGGTTATCCGTGGCAGATCAGTCAACCAGTGCGAGCGAGACGAAAAACTCTCGAAGGCCAAACAACACCCACAAGCCTGACAGCACGTAAGAAATAACTGCGATGACGGAAGAGCTGTTCTTCAACCCAGAGCTGCTTAACGACTGTTGTTACCTGTTACATTTTTTTCCTTCAAATGTATATTGACAATTGCGAAGACCTACTCATTCACAACTTTATCAACTTTTTATTAACTTTTTTCGTAATAACTATTTTAACCATAGTTGACAAATTTTTGCACTTTTCAACCAGTTAATTGATGATCGCTGTTCATAATGAGAATGAAAATTGCAAACTTTTGAAAAGAAGTTTTGTATCAATTCTTCTGCTATTTAAGGGCTTTGAAACAAATATTTATACAATTTTACATATATCTCGATTTTTTTTTGTTACATTCGCACATACAGTGGCTCAAGATTAAACTGGGACAATTTATTTAAATTTTTGTAATTTGGAAAAAAATTAACATATGCAAGCATTTTTAATGAAGTTAAATTAATTCTTTTAATACACAGAGAAACCAGATTTGTTGTGATAACCGAATTTGTAGCCAATCGAATTTTGTCGGTTCCAACAACTAATACACAATTCTGTTGTAATGATCAAATATAACTTTTGTAAGCACCAAGTTTTCAGTAGCGATATATGAATTTTTAGAAGGAAATTTTAATTGTGACTATAGAAATAATTAATTGATACAACCAATATATTTGGTATTTCTAAAGGAATCATTGGTAGACATGGCTCATATACATACATACATACATAAAAGCAATTTGTGCAGAATAAAAAAGGTAAGTAAATTATTATATTTATCGCATATTATTCTAACTTTTTTCTTATATTCTGAATTGAATGAAATGTTCAAACTTTTGATCCGCGTGGTGCATTATAACATCCGTTGCCGGTATTCGGCTTTACTTCACAGAGATATTTTCCTATCAAGAAACTACTTATTATTTGCACAAATAATTTTACTTCAGAATAATAGTAATAACACTTCGAATATTTTGTGATATACATATATAATGATGTCCTTACCTTTTTTGTTAAATCGAGATTTTGTGTAATTATTCTGCAAAATATATTTTTTATATGACATTTCTATATAATTACGTATTATTTTTTGTTTATGACACTCAAATTTTTCCACAAATAAGGAATAATTCAATTGCGACAACAAAATATCATTTTCCTTTTGTATTCAAAACAAAAAATTCGGTTAGGAACAGCGTTTAGAAACTTTCCATTCGTGTATTTTCTTTTGTTTCTGCTCATACTCCTACATCCAGTGTTGTCAGATTTATTTTCAGCCTCCTCGCCAAATGACTTGTCGAATATCGCCAAATATCGCCAATACATACAATACAACATTAAAGTTTAGCTAAAAACATATTATTTTGTAATTAAATTACATATCCCAGCAAAAAAATCTGACTATGATTAACTAACAACTGAGGGAAGCAATGTGTTGCTTATTTGATAACAAAATCTTCGAAAAATGCTTCTGAAAAGCACTAATGTAAGGCGGGCTCTCACAAAAAATATATATTATTACTTCTGTGAAGCACTTTAGTAAGGCAAAAAAAAAAAATTCATGGCTTTTTGGAAGCTAAATGTATTGCTTCTAGCTGGCTCATCTCGAACAAAAAAAAATGCCTTATTCATGCGCAACAGCAAGTGATTCTGTAACATTTTCTCCCTTAAAGTGTCTTTACATGGTAATACAATGTATTACGACATATCAAAAAAGCTGTAGATTATACAAAGTCTTATCATGTAAAAGCAAAATGTATCGAGTAGGAGAGAATACGGATAGAAAATTTGACAAGCGGTCGGTAAATGTTTATTTTCTAAACCATTTTAGAAACTTTAGTATTCTCATCACACCAGAGATGTATTTCAAAGTAAACATTGACAGCACTAATGGTAAGTGTTGACACTTTTACAAAAACAACCAAAATCAACTCAGCAAATTTTCATGTTGTTTTTGTAAATATTTTACGACTGCAACCATCAGCTACTTACCTGGTACAGCAAACCCAAACAAACAATAAATAAACTTAAAAAAATTATATTTTGTAGTAAAATTGCATTGAAATTATAAAATGTTTTCTCCAATATTTAGTTTTATTAGTAAACATCTTTTTTTTGGAATTTTCCAATTTTTGTTATTAACTCAACAGTTTAATATCATTGCTTGCATTTTACTTATTGTATCAGTGTAAACATGAAAAATACCTACAACAGACTCTTCTTCTCTTTTTTTTTAAACACTGAGAGAATGTCATAATATTTTGATTCTACAAAGTCGTTTCAGTCGGTAACGTCTATCGTAAGACATAAAAGTTATAGTTGCATGCATCTGAAAATTCAAGTGTCGTTGTAGAAGTTAACACAATAAACGAAGAGCTTCAGCCTTCGACATGTTCGAATATTTTCTGTTTGTCTGTCTGCTGTTTTAAATAAATTCTGAAGTTATCGTAGTAGATATATTGTGTGTTTTTTCTTTTCTTTTGATTCGATTCTGCAAGTTCAATTGTGTATTTAATCGCTTGGTTTCCTAACTTAGTCTTGTTTTAGACTCGGCAGTTTTTCTTGAAGCAGTTCTCTTCAATTCTCTTTTAAAATTTGCTCGTTTGTTTACACTCAGACGGTTTCTAATTCAATTTTGCTGTTGTTTTAATACAGCGAATGAAATAACAAAAGAGAATTGAAGTAACTTTTCTGTACAAGCAAGTCAGTACCCCTCTTCTTTCTTCTTTCCCCTCTATCCCATAAACTCAGAGTTGCTTCAAGAAAAACTGCCAAGTCTAAAACATGACTTAGGAACATCAATAAAGTATTTTATTTTCTTTTCTTTTATTGCAATAGAATTTCAGTACGAGGGCAAATGATTAGTTAGTTACAATAATCGAATATTTTTTTTCAAATTAAATATTGTTTACAGGAATAGCTTTTTTTCATTTCAAAATCCAATACTCAGTCACGTTAGTTTCTAACTTGAATTTAATTCAGTTATGTCTACCAATACTTTAAAATGTTTACTGGAAATGAACGGAATCAATTGTTATTACTATAATTATGGTTTTTTGTTTATAAATATAAAAAAATCGTACAATTGATTGATAATTGATAGAAAATATGGAATATTGGAATACATAATTAAATATTTGTTACTCCAAAAGATTTTTAACCAATCTATTCTCTCTGCGTAGTCAAAAGAACTGATCGAACGAATTTTCATTTGATATTATGACGAGCATTCGACAAAGAATGTTCGTATTGTGAATATATATCACTGAAAGTGATTTTTAAAATTTGCAACAACCAAGGCGAATTCACATCAGGTGATTCTAATTCGCCAGCTAACTGTCAGCTGATAAATTCCATACTGTCAAAATCTTCTTTTACTTATTCTTGTTATTCTCTTATTCTACTTTAATATTTTTTCAATTGAAAATTATTTTGCGCGCCAAAAAGTTAAACTTTATATTTGTAGTTTATATTGTGGAAAATTATTCAAGTAAATATTTGATTAAATAAAAAACATTGAAAATGCGTAGCTGTGCTGTTTGTAAGCAAAAATTTAGCAAGGGAGAAGGAACATTGTTCCATATTCCCAAAGATGTGGAATAATAAATAGCGAAGATCAAACATAGAATCAGAAATTTTCCTTTACTCATATTTCAGACTTCTGGTTTTTTTCTATTTTATAAAAGAAAAATAGGAAAAATTTTACAAGTTTTCTTTATTCACAAAAATAAAATTTTAATTAGCTAATAAGACATACTTTTAGCAATATTAGAAAATGTGCATACCTTCATTGTTTATATTTTCATACTCGGAATATAAACCCATTTTTGTTCGATTTACTCAATAAAAATTACTTCCTTTTCATATTATGGATACGATTTTCAATGTTGTTTTCTTATTAGTTTAAAAAATTGTTACATTAAGGTCAAATTAAGTTTTAAAACAACTTAAATTCTAGATGGGTAAATTTCTGTTGAAGCGAGTACGTACACAACCGCTGTTGCCGTTTAAAGGGGTCACTTTTTCCCAAACGGCACGTACGCGGGTTTTACGTTCTGAATGTTGTGGTACGCATTTATTGGTTTCAGCTTTGTACAAATAAGCACAACGTTTGCCAACGTAAACTGGCCGTGCTCTTTTCTGCGAGCACCCTCAACCTAAAAAAACGAAAATTTTGTTCGAAAAACTGAAATAGTAAAGCAAAGTGTAATATTTACCTTCACGATTGCTTGGTTTTCGTGTTGATTTCTCAGAATCTTTCAAGTGTTTAAAATAATCACATTCTTTTAAATCCTCCATTGAGGCATAACACTGGGGAAATCTTGCAGGTATTGGATATTGCGATTCTAATTTGCGGGTGGCTTCAAATAAAATTTCGGTAACTTCCTTGGCAGCTGTAATACTATCCCATGCACGTTCTATTTGCCGGGATTCTATTAATTCATGCTGTTTCATGATTATTATTTCATTGAAATACGTCATGTTACGACGTATGCAAATCCCAAATTCATCAATTGTTTTATGAGATTCTCCAATTCCTTTTCGACGTATTTATTGCGAAAACCAAATACTTTTTTTTATCATGTAAAAGGTTCTAAAGCCTCCAGTTACGATCATGGAAGGTATTAGCGTGAAACGTAGAGCACGTGGTGTTATCAAATGCTCCAATATTGTGGTGCCCAATAGAAAGCACGTATTGCGAGCGGTTAATATTTCTGGCCATAAACGTTTATTGTGTTTATCTTTGCCATCATATTTGTCTTGTCCAGCAACAATTGAATTACTGTCCAAAGACAAGGGAGCATTTTTCATAAAAAGCATACATTGCTCTAACGCTTCCACATGATCAACCAATAAACGTTTTAGATACAATATTTTACTTATTAGATCATCCGTATTAGTCAGTTTCTGCTTGAGTTTGTCCAACAATTGACGATTTATTTGTTGCGGCTTCATTTTAATATATTTGTTCGCGTATGAGCTTTATTAATTATGTAGTTTACATTTATTTGTTCTTGACCACCACCATCTTTTAAACACATACATACATATTTTTCTTCTTTCATGCCAGCTGCTTTTGACAGCAGGAAATTTTCCAAAAAAAATTTCCACTAACAAAATACACACATTTTATACAGAGTTGCAAATTGAGACCACCTGATGTGAATTCGCCTTGGCAACAACTTTACCTGAAAATTAAAAACAATCCTTTATAAAAATTTTTTGCATTAAAATACTTCATCGAAAGCTAAATTCTGTTGGATAGAAAATTCATTGCTCAACGATATTTTCGATGTTCATAATATGAATCCTCGTCAGTGATGGCAACTTTTTTGGCTACAAAAGCACATCAAAATTAAAAAAAAACACTAAAAAGCGTAATGTTGAGATCTTAAAAGCTTAAAAAGCACTAACGTGAAAAACGAATGAAGAACCAAACAAGTGAAGTTTAGTAATATTTAATATTTTTTAAACTATTCTCTATTTAATGAAATATATCAGACGAAAAAAGTATGCTTTACACTAAAAAAACAAATACACAAAGTTTTTATTAAAGTAAATTAAGAAATGCACAAATTTCTTAAAAGCACTATTTAGTGCTTTTCCTTAGTTCGGCACTAATGCTCTTCAAAAAGCACTAAAAATAGTACCAAGAGCACCAAGTTAGCATCGCTGATGTAAATTGAACATTTGATTTTCGATGTTCGATAGCCAGCGAAGATCTAAAATCGAATGCAACTCATAATAACGGCCATTAACTGATTTTTATAGACTTAAAGAATGTATCGGATGAAGCAAAATTTACCAAAATCCGTAGCTTAGCGGGAAGTTTCAACAATTACCTGCAAGGTAAATTGATTCCCATATTTTTTATATATATTTTCATCTGTCGGTTCAAGTGTTGCATATATGGAGTACATAAAAATTATTTTTTTTTAGTAGGGACGTAGCGAATGCAAATGCGAATACGAAAGAAACAAATAAACTCTAGTTTTTGTGAAAGCGAATAATAATAATGGGGTATTATTTTTGAGTGAAATAGAGCATTTAAACCGTTCTCAAATACACTTGTGTAGTACATACATATAATACAAAATTAGCAAGAGCATGACCTCAAATTTGAGCTTTCATTACACAAAAGCTTTCAGCGAAATGCGACTAGTCAAAAACAATTCACATATTCCATTTGCACTGAAAAATATGTGGCTGAAGAAATTGCAAACAGACCAACTGACACCACATACAGTGGACCAAATACAAAAAAGCTGATGTTGATGTGTTTTCGTTCTGCTAGTCATTGTCAGAATATTTACAATTAATAAAAATAAAAATAGGTTCGAACAAAAATTAACTAAAACAAGCTTATATTATTCTTTCAATTAAGAAAATTTTTGAATCAGTTAATCACCTAAGTACATAGACTTAGTACCAGTTCACAATAGTCAAGTCTTATTGCTAAACTTATCACTTTTTCTTCTTTGAACTTTCATCGGCGTTCACACAATGCAAGTCTTATTTTTCAGCTCATATTTTTATGCATACGGGTATGTTTTGTATTCCACGTGGAATTAAAACGTGTGAAATTGCCATAGAATTGTTGTTGGAAATATGTATTTATAACAAAGTCAGGCAAACACATACATACTTATACTATAATGTGAAAGAAAGTAAAATGCATTCTTGTACGAATGTACGTGAAAATAAGAGTTTAACGAAGTGCCCACGGGCGGCCTTTTGCTTATCTCTGATTTATAACAACAATGCTATGGCAATTCCGAACGATCTAATTTCACGTGGAATACAGAACATACCTGATAGTTTTGTGTATACATGTGTGCTTTTTTTAACATTACGAATGAGAAAGCAAAACGCATTGACAGTACATGAAGCTGAGTACTCGTTTCTTTTCCCCTCGTCTCTCTCTTTTACAAACTAATCAGTTTAGCAATTAAACTTGCATAGTGTAAACTAGGAGGACTTACTGCATATTTTCTATTCCTTGAAAAATATAAACAGATACTTTCACGCAACAACTTTTTTTGATTTTAAATAGAGAAAATATAATAAAGATCTGCGCTTAATTTTACAACTAATCAATTTATGTATTTTCATACAAAATAAAAGTTCTTTTTTAAATCCATATTGAAAAAGTTTCATGGATCTTCAAATTCCACTTAAAGAATTTTCATATTTATTTAAAAAAGTTTTTACAAAAATTTTTCTGGCTTCCCTGTGTATGATATTCTTCTTGCATTTGGCTGGCCAATTAAGTCTTGTCATATTTAACAAACAGCAAACCAATTATTTGCAAACGCAAGTCTTTTGCTATTCAGTATTAATGCCGATATAAAAAACTAACATTCAATAGTATGAATTTTCTAATAAAGCCATCAGTGAGTGGCATGTCAAATACCATGTTACACACAATAGAAACTCCGTCGTAACGTAGTTTACGACACAAAGCCAATTTAAGATAATTAGGAGGGAGACAATGTAAAAGAGAAGTACTGAATCATGATAATGAAACTTGATGGTTGTAATAGTGTTTGCCATGGTAAGTTGATATAACGTTAAGGACAAAATTATTAATTATTATCTGTTGTAGTACACATAAATATAGGGTGATTTTTTACGAGCTTTCGGATTTGATTTATAAAAATACACGTAAAATTTAGAGAAATGCATGAAATCTTTGTGTAAATCGGTAGTACGATCTAAATAATTTAAAGTGAAATAAACTGATCACCGAACTCACCTCTCAATTGGGCCACCTCCCAATTGGGCCATTAATTCCATTAATTTTTGGGGGGAAAAAAAAGTAACAGTGCCGAATCGATAATTCACGGTCACCAACAACACTGGCGAATATATATATATATATATACATATATAGGGTGTTTTTTTAGAGGTATAGAACTTCGAATTGAAATAAAACACAAGAAAATCGTTTTAATGTCCATCAATTTGGCTTTATTGGAAGGATAATTTTATGCCATTAACGTTTAAATATGATTTCGGGCATGTGGCCGCCGCGGCTGGCTCGAATAAAGCCAATTCTACAGGTCCAATTTTCAACCACTTTTTCGAGCATATGGGGCCGTATGTTGGCAATAACGCCACGAATGTTGGCTTCCAAGTCCCCTAACGTTCCTGGTTTGTTGGCGTAGACGAGCGACTTCACATATCCCCA
The DNA here is from genome assembly GCA_936439885.1 of Nowickia ferox. Classification (NCBI taxonomy): domain Eukaryota; kingdom Metazoa; phylum Arthropoda; class Insecta; order Diptera; family Tachinidae; genus Nowickia; species Nowickia ferox. Next base: position 62,630,773 of record OW387026.1, read on the forward strand.
AAGAAAATAATCCAATGGTGTCAAATCACACGATCTTGGTGGCCAATTGACCGGTTAACCGAATTAATTGCTCTGATGGACGATTATGTCGACCATAAAATGGACGGAGCTTGCGGTAAACTTCGCGAACTGAACCATTATTTTCGAAATAAATTTGCACGATTTGCAGGCGTTGTTCTTTTGTCAACCTGTTCATGACGAAATGGCAAACCAAACTAAATATTAATCACTTGACAGCTGTCAAAATGGCCGCCAGTTAAAAAAGTGATGCCAACTTAAAGTTCTATACCTCAATAAAAAACACCCTATATATATATATATATATACATTTGTACATTGTTTAACAGCAACATGATACATGAAAACAGCTGAGTTGCCAAAAACAGTGTTGCCAAAAAGAAAGTAGCTAAACAATCACCCTTTACATATACCTACACGAAAGAGACAGTGTGTAGTGTGTGTCTGTGTATCTGTCTGTCCGTGTCGACGTACAGACAGGACGGATTTTGATTTAGTTTCTCCTGTTTGAAAGGTGATTTTATCGAGAGGGTTCTTAGCTGATTTAAGAAAATCGGTCCAGCCGTTTAGAAGATATCACATAAATGCATGGGGTTCCGCTCAAAATAAATTAATATCTACATACATATGTAAGTTAGGAAGGGTGGTGCTAGAACGCACCTCCACTTGGAGACCCAGTTGTCCCCTTTGTGAAGCATACATACATACACACGTACATATGTATATCTATAGCAAAACGTTAGTTCCAAAGAGCTGTTGGCCACAAGTCGGGGCCAATATGTAATTGAAATGGATTGAAAACAACTTTTGATTCGAACGTGAAATGAGCTGTTGTACACAAGTCTTCTATACAACTTTTGGGATAATATGGGTTACACTTGTTTTGTCAAATACTTGCCAGGTCTGACATTGTTTTTTTATATGCGGAAGTGTGTCATCCATCCTTTGGTTGGAAATATCGTCAACAGTTTTCCTCCTCCATACTTCTAGTCAAAAATAATTCTAAAAATATACTCCTGCAAAGAAAGGCAAATGTCATACTTTTTAAAAATATTTAAAACTAGATTAACTTTCATTTTTGTTAATGCAGGAGGAAGAGGTCACAACGACATTAAATTAAAAATTCTTTGTACAGAATTTGATGCTTTTAGCCAAGAACTTTGCCGCCAAACATTTTACGATCTACTGGATATTAATCACATTTAAAGGAACAAAAGCAACAAACTTTATTTTTCCTTCGCGACTGGAGAAATAATGGAAACTTGTAATTAACAATTTTTATGTATATTAGCAAAAATATGACTTAAAATTAACATAACATTTTTAGAGTGCATATTATTCAACGACTTTTGACTTTGTATACTTGTCTAAGTGGTTAAAATGTAAATAAAGCAATAATTTTTAATTAATATTCAGGTTATTATTTAGCGCAAGTACTGTTTTTATTAAAACTCTAGCAAAAATAATTATTATTTGGCTGGTTTTTAAGGAAATGTCCTTAAAGCATTTCACACAGCGGGTGTATGATTGATATTAATTAGTTGTCAGGTTAAATAAAAACTTAAGAAGTCAGTTTATTATTTGCAATTATACAAACTTTTTAAGGGTTTTGAGATACATATTAGTTTCCGAAGTACTTAAACAAACAAATTGTATTGTAGTTAATTCCTTAATAGCACTTTCTAATCTTAAATTAATTGTGGAATCATGAAATAATCGCCTCTTTAGCTCTACCTATATTATACTTTTTATTAACCCAGTTGAAGGTTACAGTGTATACAATGCTACATAAATAGGATAAGGCGAGAGAAAAATCATGCGTTATCTCGAGCACGCACTGTGGCATTTGTGGCTTTTCATATAAAAAACATAATGGGAACGGCGTAGCACACATTTTGAAAATGACAACACATGAAATGGCAGATGTGTGACCGGCATTTAATATCTCAGCGGTAGCGTCAAGACTTCCGACAAGCATTTCTTTTCTTAAGTCAACGTAAGGTATTGTTTCATTTCCGGGATATTTCCGTATTGGCAAATCGCGGCATTTGTAAAATTAAGTCCGGGGATTTCTTTTTCGATATTTTTTAGCAATTTTTATGAAAGAAACTGTTTATATATTCAAATTTTCGTTAATTTTATGGTAGTTTTTATAATATTTAAAAGTCCAATACAATTTTACACGTGTACTTTTAATAATTTTCTGACTATTTGTAACAAATTGTTTATAAATTCATTTACTCTAGTTCTATATTATAATTGTCTATATATGTCGACTTGCCTCAAGCCTATACAATAAGATTTGCACTTCCCTACTTGTTGTCGGATACAAGGCAAGTGCAAATTTTTGTTATCGGGTTGACGCAAAAGCGTGAAATATTTACAGAATAATGCGGAGTATTTTGTTTAAAAACTATTCGAGCTTGTATGTATGTTTTCTATATTGCAGTTTAAAAATATTTTTGTTTTATTTAGACCGTTAAGGTCAGTTTTGACACAAACTTATGATCAAACGCATTTAAATTATATGTGTTTGATTATAGGTTTATGTCCAAAACAACCGACTGAATAAGGTCCACCCAAGTCTAGTTTTGTTCAATTTACAAAGTAGAAGACCAGCAACCTATTAAACCCTTCTCCCATTAAAAATGTAGGAATACATATCTGTCGACCTTATAGAAAACAACTTAAATATGCTTCTCTAATTTTTCAGGTGAGCCAGAATACTGTTCAAGTGCTCAGGCAAACTTTATAATTGAATTTGGTTAAAATTGTGTATACATTTGTTTTAATTTTCCGAAATGTTCAATCTTATTATAGTTATCGTACTCGTGACGAAATCAATAAAAAACGATACAAAAGAGGGAGCTTCGGAAAACCAATTTCACGTACATCAGACGGGCATCGCTTATTCGTCTTCCCTATTTATAAGGACCCAGTACATATATACTTTATGGGTCGCATATGAATATTGTCGAAATTACACATGGAATGAAAACCTATAAATGGTAAAGGGTATACCATTTTTGGTATGTGTATTATATGGAACATTTTCATTCAATGCCTTTTAGAGCAATTAAGCGGGTAAATTAATTATGCGGGGAGCAATTAAGCGGAAACTACTGCATACATAAGTAAATAAGTTTATATTATTAATCCTTTAAAAAATGCTTTAGATAACTACTATGTTCGCATGTTTTATTAGATTCAAACAAAGTGCTTTTGTGAGCAAAAATGTAGCACTCCAAACCGGGAACTCGCTATAAAAAAATTAGCAGCGATATCAGCAGGTTTGTCAGTGCTACTTTTACTCTATTATTTTAGAAACCAGAGGTCCACACTGTAACTTGAAACGAACTGGAATGCTTTCGAATTTGCATGTAATTAACATACAAACTCGAAAGTATTTTCTTTTGCTTCGAATTACAGAGTAGACTCCCTGCTTTATTTGAAGCAATTTTTTACTGGGTTGCTACTAAAAACTTCAAATATGTATAAAAAATTTAAGTTGTAAAAATTTGGTTCAGCTCTAAATCCATGAAAGGTTTCATTACAAACCGAGTTAAAAAAAATTATGACTACAAAACTTAAATTTTTGTTCAGTTATTCAGTTTCTTATGTCATTTCTATCTTAACTTAGTAATATGATTTTTGATATCAAAACCAAAGCATTCTAAATTCATCTGATAAACTGTCTTCTTTTCTCTTTTCAGGTATTTATAAACAAATGTCTTCCAGCAATGTTGTATTTTTGCTTAACTTGGCTAAGTATTAAAGAAACTTTTTGATGTATTAAGTTGAAGTTAAGCCTCAAAATATGAGGAAGTGTTTATACATATGTGCTCATTATATTTCCAGAAACTTCAGATTTATTTATTACAGGGAGTCCTATATCAGCAAGATTTAATGAAAAATGGTAGATTTAATTACAATCACCCCTATTGCAAACATTTTTCCCTCAAAATATTTTCCCTTTTTCCCAAATTCCAATGGTGAATAATATTTTCCTCGAAATGTGTTCCCTTTTTTGATTCCCCTTATCATGAATAATATTTTTTACGGGGATTTCCCTTGGATTTCCTCACTTTATTTTTGGAGTTGAACTGAATCAATACAATATACATATGTATATATATATATATATATTATATCCTTTTGTTCCTATAAGCAGCTGATTGGGCTAACGCATCCGATCCTGAAACTGGGGCTGCAAGCATCGCTTCCAGGCTAAGAATCCTTATATCACGTTTGTATAGTGAGCCGCTTGTTACAAGATCCGACGCCCGCTTCTAGGCGCCTCTAACATGATGAATTTGTTAGGAGGCTGGCGCCACCCGGAAACCCTCTGAGACTCTCCACTCAGAACCGCTGATTGCCCGCGACTGCTTAAACAGCTACTCCGCATATCTACGGAGCTTTCCATTATCCGCAAACTGTGGACGTGCCCGGTAGTATTCAGTCAGAATCAATAAATAAAATTGTCGATTATGAACAATAATTCCCTGCAACACCTTTTTCATAAATTTTGGCAGTCGGCTTTTTTGATTTTTTAAATTTATTTGTTATTTCAAACTTTTTAGTGTCGCTGCAACTCTCAAGAATGATAAAATAAAGATTACGCCTTGCGCATGATTTACCGTTTGATGACGTAGTAGTTCCCTCGCAAAGGTTACCAAGTCTGTATTATATGTGATATTTATAATTTCGTACAAAAAGTTATGTATTTTGTGGTAAATGGCAACCCTGTAATTAATTTACTTAGAGAGACCTCCAAGAAAAAAATTAAATCAAATTATTTAAACTTCAAGTTTTGTGCAATATTTCATAATAAATACATATAAATAATAATAGAATAATTAAAATTATATAGAAAGTTTTTAAATTTGGTTGTTTAAAAGCTGCAAAACTTATAAAAATAAAAAAATAAAATAAAGAGAGGAGATAAGAAAACGAGAAAATATGAAATGTGCAGTGGGTAAATGCAAAGAAAGTAACAGCAAAAAAACAAGTGAGAAATTATATTAAAACTTAATAGTTTGTGTGTTTTGAATAAAACTTTTGCATTTGCAAAAAGATGTATCATTTTACAATTTTCCAAAAAAAATGAAGATCGAAGGAAGTTATGGGTAAGATTTTGCAAACGAGTGAAGCCTGTAAATGTGCATAACGAAAAAATTTGTGCTTTACATTTCAAGCAAGAGGAGTTTGAAAGAAACTTGAAATTTGAAATGGGTAAGTTAAAACAAAATTAATTCTTGCGGTACATTACTAAGGAGTTATGAATAGGATTTAGCAAACGCCGTGCAAAAATATTAAAATCCAATGCAGTTCCGTATTTAGACACTAGTGCTATTGAAAGTTAAACGAAAACTGCTAATGAGACTGAAGCTGCAAATGTATATGAAATGTTAGGTGAAACTGAAAAACAACTGATATTCTGAATAGTACTAAAGAAAAATTGGTCACGGAAAATGCTCCAAGGCCGACTGATCTTGAAGAAGATGGCCTCCAAAGTTACATTAAAACTTTGGAAATTAAAATGTATGTAAATTTTTTTGATCATACATTATGGGGTCAAATGAAGGCATTTTGAGTAGTAATGCAAATGTAGAGGTTGACAATACGCCCGATTTAGATGAAGATAATTTTTTAACAGATTAATTTAAAATTATAATTTTAAATAATACAAAGTTTTATATTCCGAGTGATTTCTTTAGGTACAATACTTAAGAGTGTTAATAGTAACATACAGGTAAATTTATTGGATACCGAAAGAAACAAAAACGAGTTGGAAAACATGAAATATGATGGTTTAGAGAATTTGGCCAGATATATTTGCAACAAATTAAAGAATGGAAACCCTGATCTTTTGGCTAATCCTCTAAGCGATCGCAGTTATTCATGGGTTAAGTGAAGGTGGGCTAAGTAAGCCATCAACTTCATTAATGGACACGCTCAGATCGTGTGACACCATATTTTTGAAAATAAATGGCGACAAATTGTTACTTTCAAGTGGATATTTAAAAAAAATTAGCGAAAGAGAAAAATTTAAAAAATAAGAAAATAAAATTAATTATACAATTAAAAAGCGTTTAATTTTTTCATTTCTTTTAATATCAGCCGTATTTTAAACAGATATTCCGTAATTTATATGATATAAAAACAGCAAATATGAATTATGTAAAGTTTATTAGTTTTAAGTCTATTTTCAAGTTAAAAACTGTGAAATTATGTTTTTAATCAAAAACTATAAATTTTTTTGCAAAAACAAAAATTTTTCCCACCGTCATGTTTTTATACAAACATAATAGTTCTACAGCTGAATTTTACTAGCCAATGAGAACACAGTATGAGTGACGTCAGAGTTCCATCATGCGCAGAAAAGGTTTTTTATTCTTGCGCGATGGCGTAATCTTTATTTTATCATTCTTGGCAACTCTTACGAACAAACATACATATGTTCCCTAAATTATGAAAGTGGTCTAAGTCATGTAATTCTTTTGTCGAGTGATTTACTAGATTACATTTGAACAAATGAAAAATATTTTTATATATACAACATTTTAATTTAGAGTTGTTTTGTCTCGATTTATATAAATTCATTTAATATTTATTAAATATTTATTGCCGTTTTCTTAAGGTTTATTTAATATTTCGAAGCAAAAATGTATATGACTTAGACCACTTTCATAATTAAGGGCACATACATATGTATATACACATTATAGCGGAATTCACAGTTGGCCTTGTAGATCTTTTACATATTGTAGCTTTGATAAATCTTAGTGAACAAGATGTAAAAGATCTACAAGGCCAACCGTGAATTCCGCTTATATGTAGTCTGATATACTTTTCAAATAAAGTTTTCATTTTCTTTATTTTGATGCCCTAATCGATAGGTTTGTTAATGTTTTTTATTAATAAAAATTTATGAGAGGTCGCAGCTAGTTATTGAGAAATTTTTAAATCAATGTATTATTCCTAATTAAATTTAAACATAACTTACATATATATCTGTGGTCATAAGGAAAAAGTGCTTAAGTCATATTTTACTGTTTTGCAGGAGAGCACTTTTAAGCGTTGAAGTCGATTTTCAGAAATTCATTTCTTTTGCAGTTAAATTGGAAAATTTTCGGTTAGCCTTTATTTTTTAAGGCAAACATCGTTCTCTAATACGTTTAAGTTGAAATATGTATATCAAAGTCTAAAAAAGATAAGTCGCAAGTCATGCTGCTAAGACTTCCTGAAAAATCACACAAATTAATTGAGATTTTCACAAGGGGTACTTTCGAATATGGAGATTACGGAGGTGCCATTAATTCAAAATCAGCTTATCTCGACTTAAGCACTTTTTCCTTTTTGCCAATGATATTACATAAATCGCTTTAATTTCCTTTATTTCAATAGGTTTGGTAAAAAAAATTTTAACGTACATATTACAATTTTGCGCTGAAAATTTTGTTTTTTCTTTTTGGTAGTCGGGTAAAAATGTCCGTCTATTTTTTCTATCAGTACTTTTGCCAATTTATCTCTTAGAAATTCCTGGAATTGCATTATTTAAGGGTATGATTGATATTAATGTTTGCCTATACATTTAAGCTCCTTCAAAATTGCTTAAAAGCTTTCCATTTAAGGAGTTTTAAGGCGTATTTAAACTTTACTTTGAAACCATAAATCAAATCAAAAAGGTTAAATTTCATTCGCAATTTGCCAGTAAAATCTCATCTTATAACTTAAATCTATAATTCTATTATTTTTCTTATAAATTTATCAAAGCTAAAAGCTTCTAAATTAAAGCAACATTTCAACCATTTTCTCGTAAACTAATTGCAATATTTTTACTCTGTTTTTTAATAAAACAAAAGAAATTGTGCTCCATCAAAAGCTCATATATCAATTTCAGATTTGACATGTTCGTTTCTCTTCTGGTGTATCTTTCGGTACTGAATGAAGGCTGGTACATTGTCTAGCTGGTATAATTTTCTAATGTATTTCGTTTTGTTCTGACTTAAGTCTATGCATATGTTTAGTTAATAGTAAGCAAATTGTGTTTTTCTTCTTTTTTTTAATCAAATTCAAATTCAATTTCATTTAGTTTCATTGAATATGTATGTCTGTCTGTTTATTTTAAATTCTTCGTGCGTTACTTGGTGCATTTTAGTATTTCTTATTTGTGCGTATGTGTGATGTAGTGCTGGAAATTGTTTTTAACACTTTTGCCATAAAATTCAATTAAAATTCAATTCAAACTTCTATTTTTTTGTAAGTGCGTATGCATTTTTTTTGAGTTTTTGAATGCACATCATTCTTAATTCCAATTACTGACTTCGGATTTTTGCAATTTCTAAAGATACTGCAACAAACAATTTGAAAGAAATGAATGAAGTGGTTTGAAAAGAATTTTAGCTAAATTTTTTTAAATTACAATCAAAGATGTGTACTAAAGCATACAGTTCTTATTTTTTGAAAGTAGTTTATAGTATATTCTTGAAAATGAATCAGAAAATGAATAGTTTGGGTAGAAAACTTTTGAGTACGAGAAGTACTATTCTTATTGTGTTTTTGCTAAGGAATACAAACATGTATGTGATCGATATAATCACAAGTGCGACCAAATTTTTTTCTAAGCTAATGGAAACATACGAGTACATAGTACAAACCTTAAGCAATGTTTTGAAAAAAAGGAAATATTGTTTATTGAAATTTAAATATATAGCGTGTCCGCCGGGAAGGTATACTACTTTGTTTTTCCACCATTTTGGTAAAAATTAGTTTTGACAGTTCATATTTACCAGTCGCAAAGTAGACACGTGGCAAATTTATTATGGAAAAATATTCGATAAACCAACGTGTTTTAATCGTCAGGATTACAATGGAATTACTGCAAGACCTCTTTCCACAACAAGTTATTTCAAGAAATAGTGATGTTGATTGGCCTCCACGGTCGCCTGATTTGATTGCTCCGGACTTCTTTTTGTGGGGATATCTAGAAAGCAAGGTTTATGCATACAAACCAGAAACGCTTGAGCAACTCAAACAAAATATTCGTGATAAAATTAATCAAATACCGCGTGAAATGTGTGACAATGTAATGAAAAATTTGCCCAAAAGGGCTCGCATTTGTGAGGCTAACAGAGGCGGACATTTATCTGATATTGTATTCCATGCATAATTGCCGACATTAAATAAAACATTTATCAATATAAGATCCATTCTCTTTCATTTTATCAAAAATTATAATCAAACAAAGTAGTATACCTTCCCGGCGGACACCCTGTAAATATAGGAAAAGTAGTACCTCGACCTTTGTCAAGCTATTTTAGAAGCAAATTAAGTTGTAAAACCTGTAAGGTGCTCTCCATGTAAAGGGAGAAAAGAATATATATCCTACATAGTTATAAAATATATTTTCTCTGTAAAAAGAGAGCTCCCAAGGAAGTCAATAAGATCCCGAACTTGTGGTCAATAAGATCAACATGGAAGATTGTTAGAAGATCTGTTTTATGACACCTGTTGAATAATGGTTTTTGACCAATTAAATGCAGATTAATCCACCACAATTAGTTTTAATATATAAATTCACATAATTTATTTCAATTAATAACAATTTAAGTTCGGAGATGGACGACTTTGACCTTTCACTTTCAACAATTGTTTTACCTGAATTCATTTTGTATCGTGGCTTATTACCTAATGACCAATGTTAGTATATAGACTCTGAATTCGTTACAATATGCTTTTCTCATTCTTACAACATTACAACATAAGTGAGAAGTCTCCAAATAAAAATATGGTTGATATTTGTACAATAGGCGCAATATGAAATTTACACTGATCGACACATAAGTATTTTATGCAAAATTTAATTATATGATTAATATAACTACTTAACACCGGCTCCTTTGCAAGGCTGTTTTTCATGCTACAAATTCTAATTTTCAATGGAGCAAGCTTATGGACAGGTCTTCTAATTACGCCGTTTCTTGTTTTTACTTGTACAATTCCAACCTTGCCGTCCGAACCTTTTTTCATATGGTGCCATATTGTCGTCGTGAACGCCTACGACGATTCCGAATTCTACGTTTTTTGAGATTTGCTGCCATTTGACTTTTTGCTGTTGCTGAAGTACATAATCTTTCTGCCATACAGACCAAAAACCTTCCTTCAGGGCCGCTAATATTCGAAAATGCTTCAAGCAGTTGAGCTTGTCTGTCATTAAATTGCAATCGGGAAGAGCATGATAGAGGACCTTATTAGATGGCCTGGAGTTAGTGGTTTTCCATCCATGGATCGATAACGGAGTAATTGGACAAGAGTTGAGCATGGCCTCTACGTCGACTAATATGGTAATCAATTCTTCGAAAGTGAGTTTTGCATTTCCCACTTCTTAACAAATTATATTTTGCTTTTTTTACAGCGGCCTCCTAAAGCCCGCCGAAGTGGAGATCTCTGGGGTAGAAATTAAAATTCTACTCCTCTCGCTGCCATTGCTCCATTGCCTTCGGGTTCAAGCGATTTGCGATGTCGCACCACATCGTTTTCGGAAGACCTCTCCTTCCTACAAATCTAGATAAACAACACAGAAAAGTATCAGTCATTAGATCAGATACAGGTTACAAAGGCACTGGTTTGGTAGCAAAGCAACAAAACACAACAGTATATGTTTTTATGGGTGTCCTGCCCCGAATCCTAGTGCTAATTTAAACTGGACCATATATATCTACACCAATAATCCAGAATGGCCTTAGAGATGTCAATGGATCCTTTAGCAAATTTCCCATTACTTGTGTGAAACGCTTTGGTACTAAGGCGAACAGCTTTCTTCCTTTTTAGCATTTACTTACCAAATTTTTTGTCTCATAAGAGCAACAGCATGGGAATTTCCAAGCACAATTTTATAAAATTTTAACTTTTTTTGACAATAACGGAAACCTCGTTTCATCATTAAGAGAAGCATTTAACAAACATCCGCAGACGCAAAGAAGGCTGAATGTCATACCATATTCCTCATATTCTTGGACGAAAAGGCTCAAAGAAAGAAAGAATTTGTGTTCATTGAAAAATTAATTTCTCTGTAATAGTTCGATCAATTTTAAAAAAGATATGTCTAACTCTTTGGCAGATAGTATACCATCCATTGAGCTATTAGCAGTTCTGTTGAATTTTTTCCAAGCTTTGATTACGTAGGCAAATATTCTTGTTATTTTTGTATATACATAGTAACTATTCATTAAATCTAGTAAATAATTTTCAGTTTGTTCTGTTATTAACATTGTGACTTCTGATTCAAATTTTTCCTATGATATCAACTCTGATGGTAAAGTGAAATGAGGATTTTTAGCAATAAACCAAAATTACATTAAATTATCCACGTCACTGCCGCGGGATACAATGTGTGCTGAATTGTCTTTAGAGGCCACATGATGCCAACAACGCGCATCAGTCTATTCTTGAATTTCAGTAATACCATTTCCAACAAATGTGGATATTGGAAATGGGTGGTTTTGTAAACAATGTAAGACTTTCGAAGTCTGACCAGAAGGTTGCCTTAGTAATCGAATCTTCTACTAATGGTTTCACAGCGTGCCAAAGTTTTGAGAGTAAATGCGTTGCACACAGCTCAAGGCTTGGTAATGTTTTTAGTTTCAATGGAGCAACCTTTGATTAAGCTGTCGATAGCTTGCATGTTATACTAATGGACCTTTGAGATCTTATATAAATGCATTGTCTGAGGCATCCGAAAAATCGTGCACTTCACATTGCGTAACACAGCTATTGCTCAGAAATCTTGGAAAGATACTTTTGTAGCTTTCTATCAATGCCTTCACTATATCGAGTCATGTGGTGTCCAACGACTGAGGTATGGACTCATACCAGTCGAGATATTTCTTCCATAATTCATGCAGAAGAATTTTCACTCTAATAAAAAAAGTTTTGAGGAAACTAAAAGAATATTTCTTTTTGTGGCCTTTAAATAGCTGAAATTATTCTCTAGTTCGAAAGTGAATGAATCATTTTTGGTACTCCAAATGAGTCCGAGAGTTCTCGTGACATCTGACTCAGAGAAATTAAGATAATTTTCAGACGATACCAAGCAGAAACCACATGACTTCAGAATTTCTGTTACTTCGACTCATAACTTTTCTAATTGATCGAAATTACTAACGCCCATAACTAAAATCAATTAAAAGTTTTATTGAGTTAATTAAACTAAATTTTAAACAAAAGTTCGACTGAATCAATTACATTTTCAAATGATTTTTGGGTTTTTATCACAAGAAATTTATTTTTGTGTATATAAGTATTTAAAACCACAAAAGTAGTTTTATAAAAATATCCCGCCTTGATATATTTTATATTAATTCCTTCTTTTCATTTTTCCTAAAACATAAGCCTCGTTAAACAAACGATTATTTATGCAAATGCTTAAATATTTAGCTTGAATATTTTGCCATTGTCAGTGGTGTTCTGTTTTCCCTATTTGTGTAAACTCGTCGTAAAAAAACTGCAACATTTGAAACCATCCACGAAAAAGTCCTTTTGGAAATGCAAAAAAAAAAAATTAAAAAACGGAGTCCTGATATGCTTGATAAGTACGAGTACTCTTTGCTTTTGTGCTGACTAGGACGAACAAAGGCAAACTTCATACATAAATATATTCAGTTCGCAAACGAAAATTTCTACTTGAATATTTTAAATGGCATTCTAGAGAAATAAAAAGCAATTTTATGTGTTTTGCATTTTCCTTTTGTAGTCATTTATTATTTTTTATAATGCCGCTTTAACAAATTATCTGCACCACATTTCATAAAGACCCCAAAATACACTATGGTACGAGTAATTTATCTAATAAGTAATGAGAAAATATCAAGGAATAAATAAATAAAAATGTTGCTATTAAAATATGTATGAAGGTAAAATCTAAGGGAACATTTTAAGGAAAACCCAATAAAAAATCATGCATATGTGGTTTAAAATGGGCTATAACATGATCAATCTGTTAAGTAAATTAAAAAAATGTTTCACATGTGTCTACAACTTATGGAAGGTAAAAATATTTACAAGCGCTAATACCTACTGTTCTCAAAAAAAAAAAAAAAAAAAAAAATTGGGAGCAAGAACTTCATTATGTGATTATAATAAACTAAACAAATCTGTTCTCAGATTGCTTCCATCGCATCTGGTTTTTGAGCTATTTTCATTTAAATAACACACTGATATTGGATTATAAAATACGTATTTATCATGATAACAGTAAAAAATCTTACAAATAAATGGCTTCTATGATATAAATTAAAATCTTAAATGAAATGAAATGGGTTTCCCAGCATAAATCAGTTCATATTTCTGGAGACCACTTGCCGCTATACCTGTTATCCATGTGCGCAATATCTCCTTAGAATCTTCCACCACGCTAACCGAATATGACACCACGAAAAACAATTTAAATGCGAATGCGGGAAGTTTATTTAATGGCACTTTGCATCTGAGTTGTTGATATGAAAGAAGAAGTACTTGTAGCAGTTCTTCGTAACAACTACGCATTCCTTCAATTTGGTCTCACTTACACGTGGAAATATACTTTTCACGTGTTTGAATGCCGTTCTATTTCTGTTTATAGCTTATACCGATTCGTTTATTAAGACTAATTTGATGCACAGTGCTAGCAAAAATATTTTTTGCCTGTCAACTAAAGGCTACTCTGCAGTGTTTTTGATTTCCGGAATCGCATGGGAACTTAAGAACCAATTCGCAAAGCAGCAATATTTTGTATATACTCCTAGCATAGCCACTTTTTTTTAAAAGTGCACATATATTCCGCAAATAGAGCTCGTACTAAACTCCTTTGAGCACAGAAATGAACTCATCCAAAAATATAAAAATATGCGTTTAAAAACCAAAAAATTTTAATTTGAAATAAAACAAAAAAGTGAAGTCAATTGTAATAAACTTCAAATTTCGTATGAACATCAATCAACATTAAAAATCTTGAATTAAATTGATTTTGAAATCTATTTCTGTATCCATATGCAGACTAACAATTTTTGTTTTTGCAATTCTTGAGCTTATTTGTGAGAGTGGTGGGAAGATTGAGGAGGGGTACACAGTTTCATGTGCTCTGCAATTCTCTTTTATTTTGAATTTCGCAGTTGTCAACACAAGTAGACCAGAGATGTCACCAGACGGAAGATAATTGTGTTTTTGTGGTGTTTTTAGAGGTCTCGCTCACACAGTCATCAAATCCTCTTTACTTTTTCTTTCGCGTGGTATTATTTTAAAGTAATTACATTTTATTCTTTGTGGTCTCACTCGCAGCCTAGTTTTTGTAAATAAATGGTAAAAATTAATATTTGCGAACAAAAATGCTTAAACCGAAGTCTCTAATCATTTCAAAACAAATTTTAATCACTTTATTAATACTAATAATCTATTTCGCATTGTGGTTTTTAATTCAATACCACAAATTTCTCCATTTCATTTTGTACAAATATTCATGTGCTCAAGTGTATTTTCGTTTTATGCTTTGTGGTCTTGTTCGTTGTTTGCTTTTTGCTAGTTGAAGTTAAAAATTAACATTTTTGAAGGAAAATGTTTAAAATTGAGTTTGTAAGCATTTGGAAACTAATTTTAATCACTTTTATATTACTAATAATGTTTTACACATGGTTTTATTTAGTTCAACACTGCAAAATCTTTCATTTAATTTTGTAAAAATGTTCAATTGTTCATTTCACTAAGTATACATTTTCTGTTTTTTGTTTTGATTATTGTACTAAAAATATTCAATAACAAACACACTATATTTGTCCCTTTTTAACAGTGATCAAATCAGCGGATTTTAGCTTTTTTCATAAGTCACTTTCTACAACTCTCGTTACTTTGCGGTTGTTAAATTAAAGTTGGTTGGTATATTTGACAGCATAACAGCAATTTTAGAATTAAAAAAAAATGGAAGTCTGGACTAAATTATTTTGATATATGTACATATAAGCAAGATTTCAATACTGTTTTACAATGAATTACTGTGGAACATTTTACTAAGTCAATAATTTTGGTGCAATGAATTATGTTTACTGTCTTCACAAATACATTACGACTAAAACATTCAACAATTCAGATAAGAAATCCAGTTTGTTAAAACAATTGGTGTCCTAGGTTCAGAATTCCCCCACCAGACTAGCTCTTGTTTAAAAAATAATCAAGATTTAAAATTTGGTACCTAAAAATTTAAATTTTTCCGAGTTTTCTACTATTTATTTATTTTTAAATCGATTAAAAGAACAAACTATGGATGAACATGTGTCCTAAAGACATTTTTGAATAAAATGCAAAATATAAAATATGTCAAATTTTTTGAAGAAAAAAACTTGAAAAAAATCAAATTTTTTCCAAAATGTTTTCTTATATCGAAAACTGGGAAAATTTTTAATTTTTAGGTACTAAAAGTAAGTTAAGTTAAGTTAAGTTTTCAATCTTAATTATTTCTTAAACAAGAGCTAACCTAATAAAATGGTTAGTACCATTGGATTCAGCGTATTCGAATTAGGTTTAATTTTTAAATATATTTATGTATCTAAATTCACTACAAAGCACAGGAAAATATTTGAATATGACATTTGCGAGAGCCCGAGTTCAATACTTGTCCACAACCAGTCATATCAACATCATAGATTTTTCTAAAATGTACTAATTTCTATCCTAATGTATATCAAAGAGACCTCCTACATAAAATATCCAGTTAAATGGCTATTAGAGCCCTGCATAGGACCATTTAAAAGAACTTTTAATACATGAGGGATTTTTAAAATGCTCTACTATAGCAAAGTCTTTAAAAACAAACGCTGAACAACACTGTTTGGAAGACATTTGTTTCAGTTATTCTAGGTACCCCGCAGATTTAAAAGTAAACATTTGATCAAAATCGTTAGGAATTTCCTTAACGAAAAATCGACTACCTACTACAGTTGCCACAAGTAATGCAAGAGTTCGCCTTTTGATTCTCTTTCGCTCATGGATATGTTAATATCTTCAACCTCAAATTTTTTGTGTTTGGAAAACACTGTTCTGCTATCAGCGTTGCCATTTCGGTGCTATTCGGGTATTTTTTTGGTGCTTTTCCATATCTTTCCTTTTCAGAAAAACGGGTATTTATAGTGCTTTTTACAATTCCTCGCAGTGATTTTTAGTGATATTTCAATAATCAAAATTGTTTAAACTTAAATAAAGCAAAGAAGCAAACGCTTCGAATTTTCTCAATAAATTTTTTAATTCCTTATAAGATTTTTTTTTTGTCATTTGTTAAGCAACGATTTTACTATTTCAATTCGCATGCTTGAATACAGTTAAACAACGTGGATTTGTCACTTGAGCAAATTGAAGAAATAACAAAAAAGTTCTTCGTTCCTACGAAATTAAAAATTTTGTTTTAAAGTAAATTTGGAATTAATATTTTGTTAAATCTTATTAACTTATTTTGGCTTTCTTTAAGATAGAAGAACAACAATATAGAGAAAGCTTGGAAGAATTATCGAGCTTTCAAAAGGTGTCTTAGACCAGCAAAAGATGCGTTCAAGGCACTATGCATTTGATGTAATTTTAAAATAATTTCCCGGTATAGCGATTTAATATGTTATAGTCAAACAAGAAATAATTACTTATTCATATAAAACATGAATATCAGAGAATATTTAGTTATAAATACATAAATAACAGAGAATATTTAGCTTAGTGCTTTTTTACCTGCATTTTTTTTAATCTTTAGCCTATTTTTATATGCTCACAGTGCTTTTGATGATTCAAGTGTTGGAATCACTGGCTGTTATTCCAAAGAAAATCAACAAAAAAAATATATTTTAAGTATACTATAGTTATGTTGATTTTTTATTGGCGTTACTTACAATTGGAAGTTCGTGGTCAGTGAATGTGCAATTTTAAGTGAAAAAAGTGCGTTTTTTAAAAAAAATGTAAAATGAGCAGCAGAAGTAAATTAAAAAAACCTACTATTGCTTAACATCTTTTACCAGCTTAAAGTTTAAACAATTTTAAATTATTTTTAAGAAACGAGAACGGGTGGGTATAGAACCGTGATCACTTTGTTTCTCAGCCATCATACTTAACACTTTGCTATCACGTGATATAAAATATAAACGACACATAGGTAACATAATCATGAATTTTATGCCAACATCTTCTCTCTAAACTTTGACTCATCTCTGTATCAACTTTAAGTTAGCTAAAAATTAGTTCAATACTTATCGGGAAGAAGACAGTTGTCACATATGTATCATTTACGAGTTACTTCAGAAGCTAGTTGTAAATGAGCTAGCAAAAAGTCACCCATATTTTGAGCTAGCTAATAAAAATCCGACAGCGCTTGTAAGTAATCATATATACGAACATCAATACATCCATCGTGCTTTGCTTATTATAGGACATCATTTAATTGTCGGGATTTGAGCTAACTTAAAGGTAACGAATGATTAATCAAAGACGAGTGACAACTGACTCAAAAGCTAACTCATTTTACATGTTAAATGCTATTCAGTTTTTAAACGTACTCACTCACGCTGCATAAGTTTCAAATGACCAAAAGTTAGCTCATTTCGATTTAGTTTTTGGCTGATAAAATTAAAGTGCACTATTAGTGAGCTGGGAACTGACTACCTAATGGTTGACCCAAGATGAGTTAGCTTGCGGCGCATCAAAAAAGAGCATGATTTGACTTACAAATGATTAACATTTTTAGTGAAATTTAATTGGAAACAATTTTAAATTATATTTTTTTTTAGAGACGAGAATGGGTATCGAACCGTGATCACTTTGTTTGTCAGCCATCATACTCAACACTATGCTATCAAATATAGACGGCACAGACCTAACATAAACATGAGTTTTATGCTGACATCTTCTCGATAAACTTTTATTTAGTTAGTTGTACAAAAATAACTCACTAATCTCTGCATCAGTTTTGAGTTACCTTAAACTTAGTTCAATACTTATCGGGAAGAGTACAATTGTACCAAAAACAACTGACTCACGCCTGTGTCATTTATGAGCTAGTTCCGAAGCTAGTTGTAAATGAGTTAGCAAAAAGTCAACCATATTTTGAGCTAGCTAATAAAAATCCGACAGGGTTATTGTTGGCTTAGCACAATACATGCCTCGGCAATACATTTAAAAAACAAGACGTATTTACCAGACCTGAACGCAAGATGTTTGCTTGCTTAATCTTCATGGTGTATATTATTGAATTGTTCTCTCTTTTTAGTGCTCTTGATTTTATGAGAACACTGAAACTGGTGCTCAATTTTATCAAAAGCATGTAACAGCATTTGTTTATATGCCAAGCGAAAGCATAAGTTATTGTACTGTCAAAGCATATTTCACTAGTGCACACCGAATGAGAATTGTAAAATGAGCACACAAGTGTAAAAATATGTGTATGTGTAAAAGAAAAAACAAACAACGTAGATTGTTTGAGCGTGTTAGTTTACATGCGATACTGTTCTAAGTTTTATAATTTATTGATTAAGACTAAAAAATAAAATATCTATAAAAATAATATCTTTGACAATGGATATAAAAGTAATAAAGTTTTATTATCACTTAATATTTTATGAAATTTTGCGTTTGTGAAATGAAGTATGGTGCACTATGAAGTGTTCAATAAAAATATTTCACACTTGACACAACTATCTATTCAACTGTTGTACAATGGTTTTGTGTGTTTTTTGTTTCCTTGTTCTCTATTTTTGCTTCACACTCAATTACGATCACCACTACAAACAATATTCGCTCTTGAAAAAAATACAATACTGTGCAGTTTTTCATAGCTTACGCACACTTCTAGTATTTACATTTCTAATAGCTATATAGCTTAAAATAATGTGGCTTCTTGACACCAGAGCCGTGATGCCAACTTTTTTAATTTTTTAAAACCTAAATTTGTCGCAAGAAGTCCCTTTTTTCCCTACACATAAAAGCAAAAATCCCTCCAATTATACCTACCTTTTTAAAAGCCATATTTTATACTAATACGCAATGAATTTCATAAGATAAATTTATTAAATTTTTATGCGTTTAAAAATTAATTACTTAAAAAACAATAAATTGTATTCACTTTTTGTATATACATATACTGCATACTAAAGCTAAAAACTTAAAGATATACATTAAGGCGTATGTTATGCTTTAAGTCTATTTTACTTGTAGAGATTACTTGTACGCATTTTTTTAAAATGCACTGGATTAAATTTATATATTGTGCAGTCTATATTTTGTTGTTGCATGCATGATCTTATTATGCAAATTGAAGTTAAAATTATATGACTCAACTTATTTCTCTTTTTAGTTCGAACGTCAGTGATTATAGAAAATATTCGTTCAGCATCTGCGTTCGCGTGAGGTAACGACAATAATAAAGTAACCAATTTTGAAAAATTTGGCGCTATCAATTCGTTATTAAAATTTCTTGTTTTAATTCTCTTGGACCAAAATTGAATGAACCACATCCTAATTTTGGAACGAATTTATTTCATCTTTAGAAAAATTGTATTCTAATGTTCGCCATTCCTGTGTTAACTCACTATTGTCGATTTTAAACTTTGATCATAAAATATCAAACTTAAATTCATTAAGGAACTCAATTTCTTTGAACATGTTGTTTGTATTTAGTGGAATCCTTTTTTGAAGTTCTTCTAAAGCGATAAAATAAAATTGAAGACAATCGCTTCGCATTCGTTACCTAAAAATACCTCTTTTATTGGTAACGAAATATGAGGACACCGAGCCATGCAATTGGTTTTCAATTTATTTTTTTTAATGCAATTTTATCCCAACTTTAAAAATATTTTGATCGACTCCGAATGGATTAAGTATATTAAGGGCTTTTGTGATTGAAATAGAGCATTTAATGAATTAAAATAGTTTAAGACATATTTTAAAAACAACAAGTAAGCCTTATTACATTCATTGCTCAATTCATGGTAAATTAGTTCTGCTGATTTTAGTTTATCCCGAGTATAAGAAAATTTAAAATATTCTAAAAGTACTTGCCAGTTCGACAATATTCGGTCAACACATCTTTGGTGCGATAGCCATCTGGTCATAGAGGTTCTCAATATTTTTCTTTTTTCTTCATTAAGCATAATCTGAAATTCCTCCAATTCTGCACATCTTTTAGAGCTTCCTGATAAATATGTTGCAATTTGCCTTATTAGTTCTTCTGGTGCTCTTGGTAATAAAAGGCAAGCTTTATTTGCAATAATTGCTGCAGAATGGCAGATGCATTTTATAGTTACTGCTTCTGGGTTTTCTTCCATTAATCGGGAGGAAAATGAATTGTTTTGACCTACCATAACATTTGCGCCATCGCAAGACAAGCCGATTACATGTGAAAGTGGAATAGAATTATGTAAAATACATTTTTTGAACGATGTATAAAGACCACTTGCACTACAGTCAGATCCAACAGGTAAAATATCCAAAAGTTGACCAATTACCTGATCCTGCTCAGCGTCGTAAAACCTTACCAGCACGCACATTGTTTTATTGTAACCAGTATCTGTACTTTCATCTATAAGTACAGAAAATTTTGTAACTTGAAGCTTCCTAACTAATTTTGTTTTTTCCTCTTAAGCCAATACGTTTTTAATAATTTTGGTACATTTCCTTCTACCTACATAACTTGCTAATAAGTGAATCTGGCACTATTTCTTTTAAAAGATGGTCTACGACTTGCACTGCCACATTATGTTCAGCGAAGAACGCGCTCAGTCGAATTTCAAATGTTACTACAGGATCAGCACCTTTATTCTGTTGAGCGAAGAAATTGTCGACCGATTTTGTTGAGTTAACCATCGCAGCATTTGATTGATGAACTTTTGTCAAAGCCTGTTTCTTTAATTCTGACTTTCCACAATTCATAGTTTTTCCACAGGCTTTAAATTTACATATAAACTTATCATATTTAACTTCCGCTTTTCCTCTAACCAGCTTTGACAGAATTTTTGCTTTCGATATTTTTTGTACTGGGTTTATCAGAAGAGGTGCTGTACTCATACATTGCCTATATTTGCATAAAAACATTAATCTTTCACTGATATGTACTACATATATTCACAAAATTTTATGTATTTATCTATTATTAAACAAAACTTTAATAAAAATTGTTTATAAAACATACTAGGTATTCCAATTCCAAATTAAAGTAGATTTTAACTTACAAAGTTTTAATTCAGTTCAGCTTCTAATATTAATAATAAAATTGTTTTAAAGTTTTCTAATATTAAATTGCTTTGTCAGTTCTCCTTTAAAGCTTTTCTCAGAAATTTCAAATTAAAAACGTCGACAACAAATTTCCTATAGAAGTATGTCAAATAAGCGCTTAATAAACCTGAAATATTTTTTATGAATAAGGCAGTAAGAAACTAGCTAGGGGCTACTCACGTCATATAGGAATCCAAAAAAAACTTTATCAAATCAAATAGATTTTGGTATTTATTGACACATTCGATTTCAATTTATGGAAGCAATGAATACTAAGGATACGTCATGAAAGGTATGATTTTCTATATCTTGAACCAAAGAAACGGAAATCACTTGTTTACTATGCAAAAACGACCCTCGTCAACTTTATTTAAATTTTATTGCAAAATAAAATGAAATCAGGATACACATAAAAATCACACCGCAGACCATTCAAAAGACTGATTAGAGAGCTTGGCAACGCTACTCTGGGAGGAATAAAATTTAAAAGCGTGTCCAATTGAATTGAATAGACCAATACTCAAGAGACTAGTTAGTATAACAGCCAGCCATAGGAGAAATCTTATCCAACTGATAAAGAATATCACATACAGAGCATGCGAAAAAAGTGAGAAAAAAGTGTGAATGTAAGTCATGTCGAAAACTATCAAAAGTAATTACGTTATTACGTTAGAAATGTTAAAATATAATAGTCGAAGCCGACGTGACATCGCAGACATTGTGAGCGCTTATCACAAATGTCGTGGACGGTGACCAAAATTTACTAAAACTGAAAAATTTTCAACGACGGCGGCGAAAATATAACAGACGGCTGTAAAGTATAGTGCGACTTTAATGTTTATTGTTTACTAAATATTTTCCAATAAAACAAAAAACCAAAATAGCTTTGTGGTGTAATTAACGGCCTGGCCCACGATGTCGACAATTAAGTTTCTTTCGCTTATTTATATTGAAAACAAAAACAAAACAAGAGAATTTGTTTTTGTTTTCAATGTAAGTAAGCGAAAGAAACTTAATTGTCGACATCGTGGGCCAGGCCGTAAGTGATTATTAAAACAAAATTGTTGAAGTGGTACATATAAAGAGTTAATGCTATCAAATTGTCTTCTTGCGAAGACATATAGTCTACCAATTTTTCTTTTTGTTGCTTAGAAATTCTCATCGTTTTCTAAAATTATTAAAGAAAAATAATTAACAATGAAAACATTACTTTAAAAAACAAAATACTAACGTTTTCCGTGTTATTATCCATCGCACTTGGTTTTTTTAATATATTTTTTATTTTTGAAATAATTTCTCGCCGAGTTTTTATTTGTGAGTGAATGTGACAGTTCAAAGCGAGAACTTTTCTCGCAAAAGTTTTAGAGACATACTTTTTCTCTAAATTGGCGAATCATTTCTTTACGTAACAGCTGTTACTCGCCAAAAAAAAGTTACAGACACAGTTTAGTGAGAACAGCAGTTGCTTGTTTCAATTTATTGCATTTTTGTTTCATTTGACATATTTCAAGCGAAAACTTTCTCGACGCGGGAGTGACAGAACATGGGTACAGCATTAAGACAATTTAAAAGACAAATTTTCTATAGAGAAAGCGTCCGGACTTGGAATATCTTAGGGACTTATAATTGAAATAAGTAGAACAGATTGGGTTCTTAGCGTGAGCGATTTATAGAAAAGGTTTTCCTGTACAGGTAGATATATATAATGGAGGTGCCCCATATTTTCGTATAGAGCGCACAACAAGCCGCATTGGGCATAAGTGTAATTCAGTATGGGATTGGGTCAACATTGTTGTATTTTGTAGCGCAGTCGGGTATGTATGTATGTAGGTGTGTTCCTTTGCGGCACTATATAAATTGACGCAATTATGTAAATGCAAAAAAAAATAAAAAGTCGGCGAACTACATATATTAAAATAGGTATTATTCGACAGGTATTTTAAAATCATCTTTAGGTTTCTCTTATTATTTTTCGTTTCGAATGACCATTTTATATATTTAACGATTTAAAGTTACTTAACGGACAGAAAAAACGACTCAGACGAGCGTCTGCCAGGACCCAGGCAGACGCAACATTTTAAAGTCGGACTTGTGGAACTTAGACAGAATTATACAAGGTACCATAGCCAACTTTGAGCGCGAGTATTGGACAGATTTTTTGCGGAATATCACACTAAATAATCGGACTTTTAGGCGTATAAAGATGGCGGCGGGCCTTCGCGTGCCTCCATCAATTCGCAATTTTGTTGATGCTAGTGGTACAACAATTACTGATAATCCCGGTATGGCGAATCTCTTATCTCATAGTTTATTCCAGATGAATAAGTATGGGGGAAATGATCGTATGGATTCATTTGGTATAAGGGAACGGAATGTAGTCTCGTCTTTAGACAGGACAACACCCTTGACGACTTTTGGAAGGACCTTAACGGCTGACGAGAGAGTTATTGATTTTAGTACACATACTGACAGATTTGGTTTCATCGTTGAGGTGTCTATTGACAACGATTTAAAACGCAGGTCAAACAAGAGATCTTCAGGGGCGAATGGTATACCTGATTTTGTATTAAGGAAGACAGATAACGTAGCATGAAGATATTTATCCATAGTATTTAATCATTGTCTAAATATTGGATATTTGTCTAGGGCATAACGTGTAGCCCTTGTGGTTCCCGTATTGAAACCAAAATCGAATTCGAGTGATTGGAGGTTATAGACCGATTTCTTTGCCATCGGTCTTTGGAAAGCTATTGGAATACTTCCTCCTGCCAGCAATTAATGACGTGATAATTGACAGAGACATTTTAAAAGATTTTCAATTTGGTATTATAAGTGGACTTTCGACAACACATGCACTGATGGTCCTCACTGACTATGTTGCCAGGAATCTGAAAAAGAGATGCCCGACCATGGAAGTGGGTTTGGATTTTGCCAAGGCTTTTGACACTGTTTGGCATGATGGGCTTATATGTAAGACGATAAACTTAGGATTTGGTACGGGCATCTGCCGTATGATTTATAGCTTTTTAAAGGACCGTTCGTATAGAGTTCGTGTTGGGGATGCTGTTTCTCAGAAAGCATTGATTTTCGCGGGATTGCCACAGGGCTCATTGCTTGGACCTGTTTTATACAATATCTTCATATCAGATATACCACAACCTCCTGAAGGGGATCTCTTGTTGCTGTACGCTGACGATATTCGTATTGCCTCTACAGGAGCCAATGCAAGGACAATAAACCAACGAATGAATCAATACTTAACTGTATTAACAGACTACTTTTCAAAGTGGGGCCTTAAATTGAACATACGGAAATGTGTAGCCATGGTTTTCAAGGGAACGCGTAACTACATCTACCCGAATTGTAGCTCCCACATACCTTGTTTAAAGATCAGACCGGACGTGGTTTGTATATAAGACAGAATGAAATACCTTGGCGTCACCTTCCATAAAAACTTTGAACTTTATGGCCAGATTGATGACATTCTAGAAAAGGCCAAGAGAATGTACTCGTCATATCAGAGTGTTTTAAAAAGTGCGCCTTTTTAGTATATCGCCAGATTGGTCGTCCAATCGTCTATTATGTCTTTCCAACTTAGTTTGGAATTTCTTCATCACAGATGGAGAGGATTAGGAGATGGGAGCGAATAATTCTGGTAGCGTGTTTTGGGCTAAAACCATAAGTCGGACAGAATGGTCAGTTTCGTAGGCCATCGTGTAGGTCCATTTACGGATCGGTTGATTTTACACGAGTGGATGTCTTTTTGGTCGAAAGGGCTTTAAGGTTTATGGAAGATGCACGTTCCCTGGAGAATACTTTGGTAATAAGATGTTTTGATGGCTCTAGAAATGTGCAGACCATTCAAATGTTGACCCTTGGAAGTGGTGGTGCTTTGTATGAGGGTAAAGATCTCTTACTCTATCATATTAGGATAAGGTCGTTAAATATAAATGACACGGTGTATAACATTAGTCAATGAATTTTCTTGTTTCTTTGTTTTTTTATTTTATTTTTTTAATTTTTTATTATTGCGTAAAATTAGTTTTGAATTTATTAATTTAAGTATTAATTTAGGTGCCTCCCTTTTTTCCTTTTTTTGGGGAACAATATAAAAATTTAAATTCCTTCAACAATGGCTGTATATATATAATGTATATTTTTTTTCCTAATTTGATAGTCTTTGGTAAATGTTTTAGCATGTAAGTAAATTTTTGTATAGAGGATTTTTAAATTTAATTTTTAGAATTAAATAATTTTTGTAATGTTTTGGAAAATAATAAATACAAATAAAACATAGTAGGCGTGTAAATAAATCCTATATAATGTTATGGGGGGAGGAGGGAATAAACTGGGATATTTACGGAATGTTTTGAGAGCATAATAAATAGCAGGGATTCCTAGATTTCAAATTAGAGATACATTTGATTTTCTATTTATTAGATATATATGGAGTTTTATTCAACTCATTTAATTTCCATGTGGCTTAATATACTTATTGATGTAGGATTGTAGAATAGCCGGATTCAAATTCAATTAGTTTGAGTACGATTTCCAAATATGGCGTTGAATAACAGGATCAATATAACAGATGCTTATTAAAGCCTTTTTAGTATATGTGCCATCACTTTTCGAATGAATTCAAAACTTTTCCATATATTTAATCAAATATTCTAGTTTTCAAGAATTATTTGAGTAAAAATAAGTTAAATACTTCTAATTAATTTTTTCCAACCAGAACTTATTAACTACAAATGAACTGATTTATTTAGCTTAAAATACTATTAAATTCGTCATAGCAGTCAACTGAAGTTTCAAATTGGTATTTCATCTAAAAAAAAGACATTAATGCTAAATAAAGTCAACATTTAAATTTCATTAAAAATTTAAATGTCAAACCAAAGATAAACGAGAGCTGTGGAAGAAAATAAATGCAATAGAAAAAACTATTGTAGATTTTTTTATGAACCTTTTTAGCTTTCGTTTTTCTATTTTCTTTTTTATATTTTCAATATTAGGTTGTAATTCTTGCCAGACTTTAAGTTTGTCAAATCACTTCGTTTATTTTAGAAACAACTTCGCCAAATCTTAACCGTGGTTTTTTATTAAAACAATGCTTATGGAAAAACTAGGACACACTGTTAACAATTGTTTGAAATTTTCATGAAAACCAAGTTTTCAGCTTGACAAGAGTTTTGTAGTTAAAATATTAAACGCAGGATATGAAATGCTTGCATATAAATTGTAAATAACAAAATTCTCATTAAATTGATGATGGTGGTTAATGAAATTCAAGTGGATGAAAGCAAAATTAATTATTTAAGGGTACGAATTTTAATTGCTAATTGGCAAATGAGGAACAAATTAATTCAATACATTCTTAAAAGGATAAGAAAATAAACGTAATCAAAATACTAATTTCAAAAGTTTCTGAAACTCTTTTTAAAAGTTTTAAATATTGGTGTACTATTTTGCTAAGCAGCAGTTAAATTGTATTCCTCTCCTCAGAGTTCCAAAGATCCTACGCATTATATCCATCCATCCTCTAATATAATTGCTAAATCATTTATTATCTGTTGTTATTGGAAATGCTTGTTTATAAAAATTACACAACTAATTGTGAGCTTATCGTACAAAAATTTAATGCAGCTCTGATCCTTTGTGTTTGATGAAAATTGAAAAAAAAAATCCACAGCACACTCCTTTACATCCACAAAAATTTTTACGTTGGTGGCATCATTGGATCTGATTTCTTCAAAAATGGATGGCGCTACGTACAAAAAGCTGTTTGAAACCATTGAATAAATTTATTTCTAGAAATGCACATGATAACAATGGACGAATTGGAGGTAAAAAGTTTTCGCGTTATTCGTAACGTATGGCCGGCGATGCTCGAAAACAGAAGCGGTAGCCATATGCCCGAAATCATTTGCAAATGTTTATGTCATGCATTTACATTTTGAAAACAGGTTTTTTAAGTTTTCTATTTTTTAAGAATTTAATGTTCTATAATACTTAAAAAGTACCCTTAAACACAAATAAAATACTTCCCGTAAGCTTTGGAAAGGCAATAAACACTAAATGAATTCTCAAGATAATTTTTTTTTAAAGGAAAAGAAATATCTCGAAGTTATACATGAATATGCTGAATGTTAAATTTTAGTACGCATAGTTTGGGGGAAGTCATGAAATTGATTGTGATAGGTTTTTGGTGTCAAACTTTCTCAAGTCTGTATTATCAAAAGTTTATTTATTCTTTCCTAGCAAAACTATATTTGGCACACGTAAGCACTAAAGAAAACTGTAGCGCTTCGGGATCGCGGAAAAGCAGACAGTGGATCCTCTCTGCCTTACAAGGATACAATAACGTAAGCGAATGACGAAATTTAACAGAAACACTACGAAGTTGGTCGGCTGCTTCTAATCAATTACTCAAAGTTTTTTATAGTGCATCCTCTCTCGCTTACCTGGATATAAATATGGATTGACTTTTGATTCAAAATATGAAGAACAAATTTTTTTAATATATACATATCAAAAAGGCATGAGGTATGGGCTTGTTTCTGCACATCATAGATGCCTTCAGAAGCTTATACCTGGAGAGCTATCAAGTGGGACATCATGAACAAAAATCAAATAATACCGAAGCAGGTTGGTAAAAGAGAGTTGTGCTCTCTCTCCCTTACTAACCTGCTTCCAGGTAGACAAATATTTTTGCTGGGTTATTATTAAATTTGAATGTCGTAGTTTTTCTTAATACAATCCCATAACACTGTAGCCTATTAGCTTATAAGACTTTTAAATAAAGAAAAACTTTAATAACAATATATGTATATATATATATACTTTCATTCCTGTCCACTTCTTGAGGTAAAGTTATCAATTAATTGTATTTTTTTAATGTATGATAATTCATTACGCCGTAATTTTTGGACAGATTCTAAAAAATTTTGTCTGAAATGGTATAGCTTCGTTTTGTTCCCATTGCCAAAAAGTGGGTGTGAATACGCCCATATTTTTATTTTTATTTCATGTTATTTTAATTACAATATTGCTACAAAATTCAGTACAGACCTTGGGCTCTCGCAATGACACAATCTCTGCTTAACCGATTCTTGCGAAACCTAAAGCACACACCATTAAAGTTAATATTAATTTACATATGTATCTACTCTTTCGATCCTAACGAAACTTGGCCAACAGCTTGGTCCCTTGGAATTACATAATTGTGTGCTTAAAAATGTGGGCGGTGCCATGCCAACCAATTAAATCTTAATATTTTATTTCACGTCATTGTATTTGACCTATCCTTATGAAACTTGATACATATCTTCTAAGTCGGTTTAATATTTTTTAAACAGCCTTATTTTATCATCACAGTCTGCGCTATGCTTAACATTTAAATCCTATGGATTTGGAAATGACTTGATTTGAAATTTTCAGAAAACAAACGGCATAAAAATGTAAAATCTAACATTATTACTGTCGATGCATATTTTTTTCATAAGCAAAAATGTGTTTTCTTTCTGACAGCGACTATCTAGTAAGAAAAGGTCGTCGTCGCAATTGTGTTTATGCGTAAGGCTAAATTTGGAAGCTGTAGATCTTTCATTTTTATATCTTTCTTCGAATTTTTTCATTTTTATTTTCTTATTTTATTTTTACTACTAAATATTAAACTTTTCTTGTCGAGTAATAAAGTAATTGATATAACAAATTTTTATGTACAACAAACTTATTTTAGCATTTGCAGTAAGCAGAAAAAAGCAGTCAAAATATTATGAAATTAATTGCGAGGTTAAGCTGAGAGGCAAGTCGTCAATTTAAAAAAGCAATTTAAAGGTTACTAAGGTAACTACTTGAAAAAAAAACAATACCTTGTTTAACTGCCGAAAGATTTCTTTAGAAAAAATACCGCGAAATGTTAACAAATAAAGTTTCAACCGCAAAAACATCGATTTTGGCTGAGAAAGAACATGATGTAACACCACCGCAGACAAATACTTTAAATACGAACAACTTTGTAAAGAGAAAAATAAAAAAATAACGAATCGTTAGGTTAAAAAAAATTTTTTCCTCTTAAATTTTTTCTTGCAAGACTTTTGTTTTTACTTTTTATTTGTTTGTTAGAAACTCATGCCTCCCTGAATTTCAATTTGATAACAGTAAAGCAGATATTTTATCAGGCAATTTTGCAAGTGTTCAAATCTAACAACTATTGTGGCTTCCTAAGTGCACACAGGTGGAAATAATTCCTTAATTGTTAGAATAAAAAAGAACCTTTGAAATTTTTATTTAAGTAAAAATTAGTTCTTGATCTTGAAACAAATAGTTCTTTAGAAGCAATACTCATGTAAATAATAGAAAATTTTAAAATTTTTTATTTATTTACAATAATTCAAAATGGATGCAAGCATCGAACCAAGATGCTTGTTTGTTAATGATTTTTGTGTAAGGCATTCAAATTTATTGAGGGAATTCAGACGATAGTCTTAAGTGTCATAGTCTCATAATTTGTCTTAATATTTTAGAATAGTTTAAAAAATTTGTTTTTGTAACTCAAACAAAAAAGTAATGCAATATTAACAATTTTTGCGCTATGTTCATTGTTTTGTCATAACTACACGTAGAAATGTAAGAAATGTAACCAAAAGAAAAGCGAGAAAGATTAAGTAATGTCCAAAGATGCAAAAGCTAAAATACAAATAACTAAGTACGATATTTATAATTGTAAACTATGAGGGGTTGCTCATAGCAGTCATATTTTTTCGTTTTAGTATTTTAAAACATTTACGGCCTGGCCCACGATGTCGACAAGAAAGTTTCTTTCGCTTACTTATATTGAAAACAAAAACAAAAGAAGAGAATTTGTTTTTGTTTTCAAAATAAGTAAGCGAAAGAAACTTTCTTGTCGACATCGTGGGCCAGGCTGTTAGTTTGAATCCCCCTTTTAGGTCTATATAAATATGTGATTATCGGCGCAAATCGCTTGAAACAGCTAAATGAAAGAAATCCCCAGTACTGTTGGGTGTTTACTCATTGTGAAGAAATACCCACAAAAAACAGTGCTCTAGCGCCCAAAAACGTGAAGGATAACCCAAAAGTGTAAAATAAATAACCGCCCGAAGTTTCTTCGATATTTGCTCATTACGTACTATCACCCGAATTTTGAATGAATAATCGGCCAAAAAATTAATTTTTTTGTTTTTTTAACAGTTTGCATAAATTTGGCAATTATTCATTATGACGTTTTAAATACCAAATATCTAAAAATGTTGAGTCGCCCAAAGTCGATGAACAATCACCTAATTTTTTTACAAAAATTTTTGGGCCATGTAACATTTCTTTATCAGTCGATATTCACTTGGGTAATTATTCATATAACCGATTGCGAACTTCGGCTAATTGGTCTTCATGAAGAATCACGAATATGACCAATATTGATATCATTTTAAAGCTTTGAAAATATCTTCCATCAGAAAGTAAAATGCAGGCTTGGTAGGCCATGCAGGAAAATCTTAGTAAGCAAGAAAACCTTATTAGGCTGCGCCGTTTCCGGAAATACCATGCTGGAGAAAATCCTTAAGCACGACCGACAGCCAACAGTTTTATTTTTAACAAAAAATATTCTACTGAATAATTTAAATAATAATTTAAGATTATTAGTACGTTAAACAATTTTTAACTTAAATTGTTACAATTCCCAAGGAAACACTAATTAAAAAATTTATAATTGGTGCTTTTTGGAATTGTTACAATTAACCAAATTATTATTTTACTTATTCAGTAAAATATTTTTTATTCAAAGTACATTGAAATGGATTATTAAAGGGTTAGCTGGATCATATGCTCATTTCACTGTTGCTAATGCAGATCACCAGGGAATCTTTACCCAAAAATGTCTTAGAATAACTGGAGATATTAGTTAGTGTGAATAAAAAAAATATTTGATTTTTTACTTAAAAATTAGTTATAAAACCAGAGTTATGTATTTAAATTTTATTCACACTAAACTAAATAAATTAACACTAAATAATCAACATGTTTTATTTATTTTTGAATTTTACCATTCCTACATATGTAGGTCGACTTTATTTCAGCTCGAATTGCAGTTGTAAGAATTATGTAAGGCTTGAATTAGATGTGCCATAGCCATAACCAAACCAAAATTTAATTGGTTTCTATGGCGTTATGGCGAATCATCTATAATCAAATTCAGTGTTGGCCATAAGTTTGGTTCGAACAGATTTTTTCCATGGTTATGGGTATGGCACGTCTGATTGAACCTTAAAGAAAATAAATGCAAATAAAAACAACGGCTTATTTATTTTATTTATAAAGCACAAAAACAGAAGAAAACAATTTCGTCCCATTGTAAAAATTTAATGTGATGACGCCCCATAAAATGTATTATTTTATTTTATGTGTTTCTTTCCAACCGATTCCTATAAAAGTTTTAAACACCATGGGCTCATTTAATGATGATAAAAAAATTTGGCGGAACCGCGTCCATTAAAACTGACTTTTATATTACGTATATTTATACAGGCTTAGAAATATGGGGAGTGCACGCCCCTGTGGCTGAGTGGTATCGATGCTATCCTCTCAGTAATCGCTTCGCGGGTTGTGTTTGTTAAAAAAAAATTTAAACTTAACGTAGGATAAAACTTCGCCCACATATTACATACGAAAAAGGGGCAGTATTTTATCTTAAAAATATAACCAGTGCTGCATTGTTGCAAGTTTTTGTTGTCAGCTATTTAAACAAGTGAAGTGAAAATTAAAACTTTTTGAAAAGCTAATGTTTGACACTGAAAAGTTAGCAATTTGCAATAAAAATACAAATGTTTAAATCGTATTAATGATACAACTTCCTTTTCTTGCCTTTAGACCTAAAAAATTTTGCACTTCTTAAATAAATTCCCCATAAAATCCTCTTCAGAGCGTGTGTTCTTCCAACAAATATTTAATTTACATAAAAAGCCATTTGCGTAAATAATATTAACTTCCGTTTTGTACTCGTATCTTGTTTTCTTTTCTTCTTTTTATTATAAAACATACATAATAACGACACCCATCCACATCTGGTAATAAAATTTTATTTCTTGTATTTACTTCTAATGTTTTTCTGGCTCTACAATTTTTGTATTGTTGCAATAAAACTTTCAACAGTAATACTCGTAACATAAAATAAATACATAAATATACGAGTATGTTTGTGGAAACAAAGGAACCTAAAAATTCTTATTTTTAGCTTTTTAGAAAGTCTTTAAAACAGTAAAGGAAAATGGAGGAGAAAAAAATAAAAGGGAGTTTGGGTGGCGTAAAAATTATAATGAGAAGCAGAACCTTTTTTATCTCTGGCTCTGCTTTTGATATGTTATTAAATAGGCTTTTTTGTTTAAATACATACATATATTTATGTCTATACAAACGTATGTATTTACTTAATAAATGCTAAAAAATACGTGTGTGAGCGAATATAGAATGTTTAAGCAACGGGTGCTCTTTTAGCTGTATGGAATTTTGCATTAAAAAAACACTCATAAATAGTGTATGCCATGAATTTGGCTTTATTTGAGTGAAAAGTTTTTGCTGTGGTTAATTTGTTTAAGTGGCAGCTTAATTAATAAGTGTGTAAGCTATCAAAATGTTCTAGGATCCCATTCTAAATTCAGTGATGGGCCGTACTAGATGCACCTGTCTGTGATACCTGCAATAGGCCATAGAAATTTGTATCACGCAGTGTGCACTGTTAGACATTCGCAGAGTGAGAAACTATATTTTCTTTATCCTGCTCTGCATTCAAAAGAAAATTGACTAAAACTTAAGATAATTTTCTAAATTTGTGTAAAAAAAAGTTGTCGTATTGCTCCAAAGCCGTTTTTTACTTGAGACAAGAGCTAGTTCATTAATGAACTAATAATGGAATAGTTTATAGGCATTTTATTATTATGTTTAAGTAAAATTTTACTAGATTTAAGTAACATTTTTCTATAAAATTCGGAGTTTTGAGAAAAATCTTTTTCATATTTCATCTCAAATTTATTAAATTTTCCAAAGTTTTTGTCTTTAATTCTATTACTCATTTTTATTTAAATTTTATACCATATGAGCTTTTATTTACTAAATATACATATTATATTTTTAATTAATTCAGTATACATATGTAAATTATTTAAATTAATTCCTTTAGATGAGACAAGTATTGAACCAACAACCGTCTTACTGATAGACAAGCACTCTAACCAATAGTCTAACAGGGTAGCCTGAGTAAGCATTGAAATTATTGAGTTTTAGCATTAAATTTTATTTACAAGAAAATTAATTTCAAGTTCAAATAATCCTGGAAAATATGAAAAACTTACTAAGATTTTTAATGCTAAATAATTTTTTTTAAATAAGACATAATTACTTAAATTTAGTAAATTTTTATTAAATTTAGGAAAAAATTTTTATTAATAATAGTGTATTGTTTTTTTGAGCGTGGACTGCTACAATACAATGTATTATAGAGAAAAGATAGCCTTCTATCATGTTTGCCGATCGAACTATTGGTCCGTCAATAGCTCGAATAAGAGAGAAATGATCTTCCTATTTTTGCTAACTATTTGTTCTGAGCATTTATCGTGCAGTGATTTGAGTTGCAACCCCCACCAATGCTGAGCCTATTCCATCCAGCTTCTGCATTCTGAGAAGTGACTGAAAGTGACAATATATTAAAAGCGTCCATAGCGGATCCAGCCCTGGCTGGTACGTCTGTCCGCTCATTGCCGATGAAGTTACTATGTGCAGGAACCATAAGAAGAACAAACAGCATTTAATTCTGATACAGGCGGATCTTCGCATTCTGTTTAGTTGGTCACGCACATATTTCTTACTTCTAGTGTCCACCGCACTATCGAAAAAGATGTCAGTATTGGGAATAAAACTGCTAAGTATATGCATTTTTAGCACCGAAGATCGTACGCCAGGTGTAGTAAGCCGTTTTGACTCTGTTTTCCACGATTTGTTTTCATGAGAGGTTGTAATCCGTAGTACCACCCATATATTCTGCGCTATCCGACAGCGTTAGTATTTGATTCTGTTGCCGTGAAAGTGCAAAACTCCGTAACTCAGTCTTTGTAGTGAATATTAGCGCTTCTGCTTTACTGGGGCTTACTCCTAAGCTACAGTCTGTGGCCCAGTTGCTCAGTATACTCAAATCATTGGACTTTGCCATTTATATTTTTGAATATATTTTTCGGGATGTGCCTGGATTGGCGGAAGCCTAATTTTCGATTAAATGTTTGGCATGTAACTAAATGTTTTCGTCGAAAAGTCTTCCATAAAAAAGATAGTACGGTTCAAATTATTATTAGGATCTTCCTTCACCTGCGAACTACAGCAGCAACAACTTCTTCGGTACTCAATGTGCGACTTCTCAGAGGATGCTATCCTGCGCATTAAAATTTGTATGGAAACAATTAATGGTTGCAGGAATGAATTGTTCTAACGAATGATAACGCCGACTTTGATTCTCGAACTGAACCATGATTTTCTTAAGAAATCTGCACAATATGCAGTCCTTGTTAAAGTGTCAGTATATGATGAAATGGCAAACTAAACCAAATACAATGCAAGCAACAACTATCAAAAAAGCGCACTGACCTCTAAAGAAAACACACTTAAAAGCAAGGGTCTAATAAGTTGAAAAAGAGACAACACATATTCACATCAGCGTTGCAACTTTCTGTACTATACGAGTAGTACAAAAACTGAAGTATTTAAAATTGTTTGGGATATTTTTGTACAATGAAATATTTGCAACATTTTTGTACTTCACATTTTGCTAATTGTATGAAGCATACATGATATCTCATATGTTGTTCATATGCGAAAAATGAGGGTATATAGTCATTCGAACAAAAATTATTCGAATATTCGAAGAACTTTTTTTCATTTTTGTTCGAACGAACAAGAATTTTCAATTTAGAATAAAAAATTATTCGAATCATTTTTGTAGAATATTCAAATATTCGAACATTTTCCTTAATTGCTTTGTTTTAAAAGTATTTTACATTTCATAACTTTTTAATTTGTTAACAATATGATGTAAAGTAATCAAATTACTCCAAATTATAAATACTCGTGTAAGCATGTTTGTATATGTTCGCAAAACGCATCTTTTGTTTTCTTGCTTTGAAAAGATAATGCCTTTTTAATAGACCAACCTAAATTACGATGCCAAGCGTTGTTCATGAGACCAACCGAAATAACGCGGAGTTAACGCTTTGCGATTGGAAAATCCAATTTT
The DNA here is from genome assembly GCA_936439885.1 of Nowickia ferox. NCBI lineage: Eukaryota > Metazoa > Arthropoda > Insecta > Diptera > Tachinidae > Nowickia > Nowickia ferox. The sequence goes on from OW387026.1 coordinate 62,666,351, forward strand.
GACAGCGCGTAAAGAAGTGAAATTGGCTGCAAAAGTACTGTTGTTTTTGTTAAGTAATGAACTTTAGCTACTTTCACTCAATTTAGCATTTTCATTTTTATATCTTATTTCTATTTAGAGTTTTTAATTAATCAAAGTGAGTGAACATTACTGTTTCTGGCGCAACGTTAACGGTTTAATTTAGGTTACTCATTCCAGCGTAAAAGCTAAGCTCTAAATTACGTTGTGCTTTGCATCGTAATTTAGGTTGGTCTGATTAAATCAATCCTAGGTAAGAGTTTGAAAAATAACTGCTTTTCTAATCAAAAGCCCTATGGACTCGGTTGTTAATGTTATAAATAAATAAATAATATTATTGCTAAGCCTTCCAATAATAAAATATGCCACAAAAAACTAAAAAAGAATACGTAAATAGTTTGATTTCACGATTATTTTGTAATAACAATTTCGCAAATAATCTCAAGTACGATGAAGTATTAGATGAAATTTCCGAATTAACTGACAATGTTTCATTAGCTGATCTAAAAAATTGTTCAATAAAGTAAGAAATTGTACTAATATAAAAATTGTCAACAATTTTGAAGTTGAAAAAAAAAAGAACACACAAACTAGATATGCTTTTTAATTCTATTTTTAACTGGTTCTTTCATCAGAAGTAAAAAAAGAACCGTCTACAAGGTAAAAAGTGGGATTATCTGCTGTTTTTAAATGACTATTTTAAAAGAAATCAATGACATATTAATTTTTTTTATAAATGTGTATGAAAACCGAAGTTTTTAAAATAATTTCCTTTCGGTTTTAATAATATTTTTAAGTTTGATTTTAAAACTATTTGCTTTTCTTGTGTAATGAATTATTTTTTGTTTGTTAATAAAAAATTAAACTCATATTAAAATTTATTAAACTCTTTTGAAATTATTCGAATAAATTTTTTATTCTTTGTTCTTTCGAATATTCGAAGAAAAGTTAAAAATTATTCGTCCGTTCGAACAAGAAAAAAATCATGAAATTTTATTCGAGCAAATATAAAACACTAATAATTAACAACACTAGTATATAGACATATACGTTGGCTGAAGTAGTTAGCACGTTGACTACGAAAACAAAGGTCCTGGGTTCGAGCCCGGTATCAGACAGTCATCAAATAACAACACCACGCATTTTTCTGATGTACATTAGTGTATAAGTTGTTGTAGGAAAGTTCATGTGATGAAGGTATAGTCACTGGTCGCTGAATTATACCGACTTCAGCAGATACTAATCCTAATGTAACATCAGAGCGCCCTCCTTCGTTGCGTAGCAGATTCATCGGTGAAGTAAAATAACCAATAAAATGGCTACTAGTCACAGCTTCAAAAATGTAATACGCCGCATTTAACACCAGAGGCGCTGCAACACTGCATTATTAAAAAAAACGTGCAAAAAGCAGAGTTGTAAAAAGAATCAAGCTTTCCTCTATTTCTTCCTTCACCATCTGTCTTCTCTATCACTATCCCTTTCCTAAAGAAGGTAACACCTAGTAATAGTAGTAGGCATTCATTGCCTGAGTGTTACTTCTCTTAGAAAAATAAAAAAATACATATATATATATTCATTCATTTGCTTGTTCATGAATGTGCAATATAAAGAGTAATGGTGTCATCTGATGAAGTTACTAACTTCGAAGTAACGATCTCTGCGCTTACTCCAGTTTCGAATGCATATTGATTTATTTTTTCCCAGATTTGCTGAAAAAGGCGAAATAAAGACATATCTGGCGCAAAAGTTTTTCCTATTTTATCTTCGAACAGTGCTCTTGGAACCAATTTGCAGTTGTGATTTCTTTCAACTGTAATGAAAAAATATGAATGTAGTATTGATAATAAATCGGTATAAGAAGAGTATCATTACATGTAAGTTTTCCTTTGCAAAATCGGAAATTTTTTTGTCGATTTGCAGTACGGTACCTTCGAATTGACGAGCGTTTCAGGACCAAATTTGATACACTGTGGCCAAGCCCTTTAGCTACTGCAGCAATTAAATGCATTGCGTTTCAGTCTGATATCATGCACTTATCCAAAGCAGAAACGATCCGTTCATTGATAAGTGACTGCCTCCCTCTTGTTACAGCTTTTGAAGTCGATGGTAGATGTATCTATTAAAGTGTATTGTTTAAGAATCCAATTGTTTTTTGTATCTGTTGTTTTTTATATATGAAAGTAAACGACATATTCCGCAAAAGTCTTTCCAAACAACATCTTAGTCAGTTGTTTGCAAAACTAAATTTACTTTTATCTACACCTTTCTTTCGTTTGTATGTACCCTCTAGTCAGCCTAGAACCACATGTCTCTATGTCAAAAGTCTTTTCTCTAGTGACAAGTGCACTAGTTGAGTCAACAGTTTTAGTGTATTTCTGGTGACATTGTCAATTAACGCGTCAATAGTTTGTTTTTCTCTTTTATTATAGTGTTAAAAAATACAAATGTACTGTATGTATGTGTTTAAGTTTGGTGCCCTAACCCTAAATGTACTAGTGAATCTTTGGTTCAAATTTCTCCATATGGTCGTAAATGAATAGTGCTAAATTCTACTGGTAGATTTTCAATGACAACCCTATGTTATATGTCAATAGGCTGGGGTACACCCAGTCAGTAATACTATTGAAAACGTCACTAGTAAATCTCTAAAATTTTACTATTGACATCGAGCGAGGAAATATCGATATTGTAGACTAGAGCCCCTAAAATTTACTAGTGAATCTTTGGTGTCAATTTCTCCATGTGGTGTCAAAAGAACTACTTAGTCAGTAGTGCTACAGTCTAGTGGTGGGTTTTCAATGACAAGCTAATGCTAAATGTCAATAGATCATTACATTGGCTGGGGTTCACCTGGTCAGTACTACTACTGACAATGTCACTAGTAAATCACTACAATTTCTCTATTCGCATTTCCTACAGGGTATGTATGTATGTACGTATGTGTTAGTGCAATCTAAATGTATGGTATGCAATTGGTTGTTTGCTTGTTGCCAATTTAACTTGCCACCACCTGCCATTACTACAACTTTCTCTCACACAAATATCTATGCTATTTTAAAATTGTTTACTTTAGTATCTTTTAATATTAAATGTTGTTAGGAATATGTGCCTACTGGCTTTGGTTTTAGCTTTTATATTTTGCTTGAATTTGAATTTTTTACGCGGACTGAGTGATAACGCACTATAAAATAAATGAGTATTTATATAAAAATGAGACTTCTTCGTAGAATTTTTATCATATTTGAGATGTTTTGAAGAGTTGTTTTTTAGCGAACTTAATAATGTTGCCAAATTTTATCGAAGAAGATTTATATACTGCTAAAAAAACATCAAAAATACACACTTAAAAGTTAATAATAATTGAACGGCTCTCTTTTTACAATTGATTATACCAAAAGGCGTAATTTAAATCTGTCTTGGATATCACATTCACTGAAATACTTCTACTTACATACATGCATTAATGGAAGCAATAAAATCTATGATGAAGCGGAAAATCAAGAATCTGATGGAAAAAACAACAAAGCAAAACGTTTCCGATATTTTTCGTGTTGTGGCATAACCTTACAAACAAAACAAAAAAAAACAGCATTACATTTTTAAGACGCATTCACCGATGACAATGCAATATAAAACCACAATTCTCGTATTCCATTACACGAAAATATACTAAGAATTGATATCCACCCCAGCAAAAAAATAATTTAAATAAAATCTCTATAAATAATATAACCGCTAGATTGATATAAAAATACAGAGGTAACAATAAGAACAACAGTTTTTAGAAGCTTCAACTTAACAAACTCTCAAAATCGCATATTCCTCATGCCGTGTATGGACATGAGGATATTTGACAGGTATGGCTGAAAGCTGAAAGTTCATACCATACATTCTATTTATATGCATCGTATGCATGACTGTGCATTCTATGCATTTCTAAATTTATGTTACATGCAACGTGGTCTATGCGCCAATTTCTTTTTTTTTTGGTCACCTGTATTTTAAGGGCCTGTCCCACGATGTCACCAACGTTTGACTTGTCGCACACTTACATTCAAAACAAAAACAAATTTTAAAATGATGTTGTTGGTGACTTGATACACTTAACAATAACTTTCATACAGGGTGAAAAATCACGCACTATAGCACGCACTTTCTTTGCATTAAATTTTTAATTTTTCGGTCTTCCCAGCTAACTGAAATATTCGTAAATAATATCGCATTCGAATGTTGCGTAAACATTTCTCGAACAAAACGCTCGAGAACGGCTATCGTAAACGGAAAGAGAAAGAGCTTCTCCAACATTGCACTTTCTTAAAAAATAATAAACACAACAGAGGTAACAATCAGTACATAAAAGTAATCGATAACTAAAATGCAAATTTCGTTCCTGAAATAACTATGTTAAAAACTGATTTTAATGTATTTTATTCTTGAAAATAGTAATAAGCTTTATTACTAAAGCTTTTTCTTTTATTAACAACTTTTTTTATGTCAACAAATTTAAAATTCAAATCCACCTCGTTCGTGTGGTATCATTGAAAATATAATATAATTTGCCATCTTTGGATATCAAAAACAGCTGACCTTTTTTCATGATGCATGCGACGGATACAAAAGTAGAAAGTAAACCTACTTTATCCGTCCTATGCGTCTATACGTTCTATGCGTTTTGCTCTGTAACTTGCCACATAGAATTATACTGATTCTACTTTTTTGACACATGCATAAAACGTAACAACGCATGGAACGGATGGTATGGACCTTCAGCTTAAGACAAGAGTGTGATATTATTGAACCTATTTACTTAAATTTTCGACAGATTATCCATAATGCTGCAGCGAAAACAAAAGAATATTCTTATAATAAATTTAAATAATAAAATATAAATTTTCGACTGTTTAACACACTTAAATTCAGCCAATTGAAATATGTTTCCGAAGAATAGAAATAGTAGTATTATTATATATTAGTATTGTAGGTACGGTTTTGCCAAAAAAAAAATACACGAATGTTACTATGTAATGCATTTTCGATGTGAAAATTTGTACATAGCATGGGGAAGATGTTTCCAAAATTCAATCAATCGAAAGAAGAACAATAACTGATCAATTGTATGTATGTATATCAAACAAAAAACTAAAATTTTGTGAAAATGAGTGAATTCACTGAATTGTGAATAAATTTGAAAAGACTCAATCGATTTTTATGATCGGTATCTCAGTTTGTTTCTATTACATGTGGATTTGTGATAAAGTAATAAATCGGAAAATATTTTGCCAATTTCGATTTTTCATGATCTTTTTAGAACAAAAAAGTTGATATTTTCACGTAAAATATATGTATTTGGCTAAAATTTTTTATTATAACTCAGAAACTACCGAGCCGATTGAAATGCAATATATAAACTGATTAAATGTTATATAAATAGTAATTTTTGTAAATTTAGTTTAACAAAATTGGACTATTTTTTTTGAGTTATGACAACATAAGGGGAGACATGTCTCAAAATATTGACAATTTTACTTAAAACTTTAAAAAAATCTCTCCATAGAATTTAAAAATTGGAAAATTTTTTTACTACTGGAACCACACTGCATTAAAATTGTATAGTGGTTTTAAAGTCATTTAAAATTTTTTAAATTTTGTTGCGCGAACTTATGATAAAATATGCTGGACCACAATCACTGTATTTCATTAACTATTTTCGGTGATCTTACTTGATTGGTTGTAATTTATCAGGCCCAAACATTACTCTAATCATTAAAGTCTAATGTATTAACGCAGTAAAAAAGAACCTTAAACTTATCGCACTCTCCCACTTTTAATTGTTGCATTTTACACATACCTTTTTATTTCTGTCCTCCAGGTTTGGTAGTTTTGAACACACGTTTGTCCACCCACTTATATATACTTCTGATATTTCTTTCCATCCATCCTGTATGTTTGTTTATTCTGCATAATCATGTTTAGACTTTAATACATTTATGTTATTAAAACATATTTTCTTTTGATATTCTGCTTTTGTGCAGTTAGTTATTGTAAACGTTTGTGTTTCTCTTCTGATGCTACTGAAGCTGAAATTACCTTTCAGATATTTTAAATAAAATTCTTTTGTTCATACTGTACTCGTATAATAATTAATTGAGGTAAAAATTTTCTTCCATTTGAAGTTTTCAAAAACCATTAGTATTTACAAAGAAATAAAATTTAATTTACGTTAAAGAATTTTTAATATTTTTATTAAGCAATTTTCAAATATCTTAATGGTCATTAAGTAATATGGCAAACCTTTTGTTTGGCAATAAAAAAATGTTTAAAATGTTATTTATAGTATGTTGCAATAGTCGTGTTTTTGTTAAGAGTTTAAGGGCCATTTTCAGAACGATACAAAAGTAAACTTTAAGAATTTAAAACCAGTATTTTGTATTGAAATACTAGTTTTAAAACTCTTAAAGTATACTTTTATTCGTTGTGAAAATGGCCCTAAAAGTTTTATTTTATTTAAAAGAATGAAGTAAAAAGTTAGTTAAATTTTAATTTTGTTTTGTTCGCATATAATGATTTGTTATTATTGTGGATGTTTATTTAAATTGTTTTTTTTTTGCATTTTTGCTTCGAAATTTTAAATAAATCTTAAAAAGCTTGAATAAATATTTCATTAATATTAAATAAATTTATATTAATCGAGGCTACTGCAACTCTACATTAAAATGTTGCATAATATAAAAATATTTTTTGATTTGTTCAAATGTAATCTACTAAATAAGTCGACCAAAGAAATATATTACTTTCATAATTAAGGGCACATAAGTATGTACATATCGCTCATTTACTCGAACAAAGTTTATGAGTTAATGATGCAGAATTAATGCTCATATTGTATAAAAATTTTATAAAAATGTTTTGTTTACTCAACTCCTGAGATCAAAATAAAATTAATTTTCCATTAAGTTATGTAAATAGAAAACTTTAACCCATTAGTTCATGAGGCTCCCCGAAAACCTTAAAACAATTTTATTTGTAAATGTATCATTAAAAACGACTACAAGAATATATTGCCGGAGATTTATTAAAATAAAAAGTTCAAAGTAGATTTTAGGAGGAGTCCCCTATAAGAGACGTTATGCAGTATACACACTTGCAGAATGAAAATTTTTAAAACAACCTCTTGGGTTCTGCACTCTTTATTGCAGTATTTGATGCACACAAAATTAGACTTCTTTCCGCAGTGTGCACATCTCTTGTCAGTTTTCGAGTACTCTACTATATGATTTATGTAGTCATACCGTATATCAGAATCAGAAGCTGCTGCTTATGAACCTCTTGCAGAGGACACATCGCACATTTCTATCTGGATCATTTGGGTGCAGTTTTCTCATAAATAGCCAACTATTTACAACCGAAACATTCAATATATAAAGGAAAATTGGCCGCGACCACTTACGTTGCTCAATTCGCCTGTGCATTGATTGTAACGCTTTAAATCTCTCAATTTCGTTGTTATCAAAATTAGTTAGGAAAGATAACAACTTAGTCACCCGTTGTTATCTTTCGATTGTACAACCATTTTATTTCCGTTATCAGAGAAACGGTTGTGCATAGAGAGTCACGGATGTGAAATGATTATCTATCAAAAGTAAATTGGAGTTTTTACCGATTTAGTTTCAATGCTAGGAAAATAAATTCGCACTTGGTTCGCAGATTCCAAATGTAAGTTACATTTTTGATTCTTTATTTCGCTACCAAGTGGAAAAAAATTTAATTTGTCTCTCAAGACTTGAGTAAACAAGATATTTGTATGAAATTTTTACACAATATGAAGAACGATATGAGGATTATTTCTGTATCTTGTCCGACAAAGAACAAACTTTGCATCGTTTACTAAAAACGTTCGGAAAATTGTTTATTGATTAGAAGAATATGTATATGTATGAATTTGCTTACATTTTTATCTAATCTCTCGAAGTAACACACATAGTTTTATGACACTTGCTTTCACATTTCTCTATTTATACGGTTATTAACATTATCGCTTATTTCCCCTCGAATTCTATTAGTTTAATGAAATAACCACGATAAATTTGTAGTTATCTAATTTAAAAAAAAACAATTTTTTTTCAACTGCTTTACTGAATCATATCTCTAGGCTAGAGTTGAGTCGTTTCCTGCTTTGAAATATGGTACCATAAGACATGATTTGTACTCGCTATATGTCTATGTAGAGCTCTCTTTTTTATGTTAAACTGCACTTTAGACTAACACTTTTGACAACTAGAACACAAAAAAGTATATGTACTAGTACTCTCCAGCTGTAAGTGCTTACAATTTTCGTTTGCGAAATTCAAAAAATATAGGGTACAGCTTTTAAAAAGCGCAGTTATAGGACCACACGAACATAAGTGAATGTATGTGAACGTAAAACCAATGTTAAAGAACGAATTTCCTTTGTTTTTCACTTTTATTTTCACGATCAATCAGTACTACTCATTACTTTGTGAACTATTAAAAGAGTGCTATAAATTTTCGCAATTTTTCGCTGGGAAATGCAAGGAAGGGGGAAAAAAACGTTAGTAAGTATAGGTCGATAAATAAAAATTGCTATCAAAGATTTGAAAATACATCAGAAATGTTCTGGAAACAATGCAAACATGATATTCCTGTACTTGTAGTGCGTTCCAGTAACTCTTATTACTTACTCTTGCGACTTTGCTACCTGCTAACATATTTTAACGATATTTTCCGCCGGTTGAATACAGCGAGATGTTGTATACATTAAGTGACAGATGCAAATAACAAACAGTTTATATTTATTCAACGGAATTTAGGGACATGTTTAGAATATTAGTATAAACCTGTTAAATCAAATTTTTATAACATATAGTCGGCTTAGAGTGTAAACCTGCTAAATCCACTTTCTATAAAATTTTACATTTTAATGCCGAATGTCGAAAGAGAAAGATAAGCCGCATCGACTGTTTAAAATATTTATTTGAATTTAAAACTCCTCTACTTGTCGAAAAAACTTAATGTATTAGGCTAATATCTTAAGCTGTTAACAGTATTTTGTCTCTCCTGTAACATTTGGTGGAATTGAGTTAGCAGGTTTTCACTCTAACTCGACGATATGATACTTGTTATTCTGGCCGGTATTCTTCTTAAAAATTTTAAGAATTACAATCAGTAGAATATTTTTGGTAACCCATTACTGTGAAAGTTTGGATGCATAGCATATCGTTCTCATACATATAAAAGGTACTTTTTAGGGGTAAAACGGTTAAACATTTGTACTCTAGTTACACTTTCGGTTTTTGCGATACTTGTGTAATTAAAGTTTCTAGGACAATTTAAATTTCTTTTTGGATGCGAACGAATTCGTGGGAAGTGTATAATAAAACTACTGTTTATTGTTGATATATGTATTTTAGTACTGGAAAACATATCGAGCCAAACCGCAAGAAAAAGCTTAACTGAAATTTTTTCGACCTCGTTTTTTGACGGAATTTGATTATTTACGATAGCAAATAATCGATTTTGGTCAAAAATTTAAGTTCGTAAATTATGTTGCTTATGCTTTTCTGGTGGTTATAGCACAATTTGTGTATTTCTTTTTCTTTTGTAAATTATTCGTTTCATTAAAGATGTTAAAACTTTAAATTCATATCCTTTAATACGCACATACGTATGTATATAATTATGAATGTATGTACACACTTTGTATGTTAACATATTGAATGCAAAATCGGAATACCTTCAAACACGTGTAATACAATTTTTATTATTAAATAATTTATGATATGTCAATAAAAGATTTGATATTAATGTGTTATAGAGATACAAAAGAAAATGTCTAAATCAATCAAGTACAATTAAGGCTTGAAATAAAAAAAAAATTCGTTTAAGAAAATGGTTTTCGGCTCATACACGCAAAGAAATATGATTGAGACAACCATAATCAAACAGCAACATATTGTGATTGGATTATACGATTATGGTTGCAGTCCAATCATATCATTATGAATAGATATTTATTTTATATTCATAATAATATCAATCACTCATAATGCTGTTGTAATGTTTTCATTTCAAAATATATTTTTCATTAAAGAACATTATGAATTTTTTTTTTAATAGAGAGAAGTAACACTCAAGCAATGAATGCCTACTACTATTACTATGTGTTACCTTCTTTATGAAAGGGATAGTTATAGAGAAGATAGGTGGTGAAGAAAGAAAAAGAAGAGGAAAGCTTAATTCTTTTACAACTCTGCTTTTTGCACGTTTTTTAATAATGCACCGTTGCAGCGCCTCTGGTGTTGAATGAGGCGTATTACATTTTTGAAGCTGTGATTAGTACCCATTTTATTGGTTATTTTACTTCGCCGATGATTCAGCTACACAACGAAGGAGAGCGCTCTGATGTTACATTAGGATTAGTATCTGCTGAAGTCGGTATAATTCAGTGACCAGTGACTATGCCTTCATCACATGAACTTTCCTACAACAACTGATACAAAGGGACACTAATGTACATCAGAAAAATGCGTGGTGTTGTTATATGATGACTGTCTGATACCGGGTTCGAACCCAGGATCTTCGTTTTTGTACTCAACGTGCTAACTACTTCAGCCAACGCCACCCTCTATGCTCTTTCACACGCGTAAACTGGTCAGTCATGCATATAAAAAACCACATACCCATCAAGTCTAAAAAATTAAGTAAATGACAAAAAAATATAATATTGTTTAACAGTCAAAAACTACTTTTGAGATGACCTATTGCTTTCTTAAGTATAGAATTTTGTAATTATTGGAAATTAAACTACAGCCTCAAAATCAAAAGTTATTCATTAAATTCTATTCTATGGAACTTTGAAGACAAAAATATTTTAAATAAGTATAAGTATGGACAAATTTTTTTTTGAAACGTTTAAGGACGATTTCTTTTTACAAAATCTGCTATTAATGAATTTTTTTGTTGGAGTTATGAAATTTTCATTCAGATTGTTATTGGATTTGTGAGATTGTCATTGCATTAATGAATAAAATCCAATGAAATTGTTTTATTGATTTTATGAAGACGAATTCTTTCAATGTATATATGGTTTTTTTTAATACAACATAGTTATATCCCAAATACACACATTTTTAAAGGTACTGAAGAAAATTTTTCCTAAAGTTTTTACTTAGTATTATTAAATCACTTATAAATAGTTTTTGAATTGTTTCAAATATAATAAATAAGTTTTGTAAGATCAATGGATTAATTAGCTTTTTAACGCTGAAGTCCATATACAATATGTATAATAAATTCAAATATTTATGGAATTTTTAAGGTGTACTAACTGTTCTACCGGTTGTATATGCAAAGTATTTTTTAACGTATAAAATACGACAGCGGATCAATAAGTCCGTGACTTTTCGAACTTGCCTCGTAGTTACATGAAATGCAACACTGTTCCCATCAAGTACCACCTGTTCAAAACATACAACCCCTTTATTTTTCTAAAAATGGAAAAAAGTGAATTTCGAGTACTCATTAAACATTATTTTATGCGAAAAAAAACTATCAATCAAACCAAGGAAAAGCTCGTTAAATACTATAGCGACTCTGCACCATCGATTTCAATGGTAAAAAAGTGGTTTACTGACTTTCGTTGTGGTCGCACAAGTAGAAATGACGCTGAACGTTCTGGGCAGCCAATTGAGGTCAGTAAAAGTGCGTGAGATTTTTGATGCCATAGGCATTTCATATGGCAGTGTGGTTTCGATTTTAAGTGATCAGATGGGTTTAAGAAAGTTGACTGCAAGATGGGTGCCACGTTTGCTCTCAATTGACCATAAACGTAAAGGTGTGACAACTTCAAAGGATTCTTTAGAGTTGTTAACCGCAATCCGCATGAGTTTTTGCGTTTCTCCGGGTGAACCTGCTCCGAAGAAGGCCAAAGTAAGTTTGTCGGCCAATAAGGTGATGGCAACAGTTTTTTAGGATGCACGCGAGATACTCCAAATCGATTACATTCAAAAGGGAAAAACAATAAACGGTGAATTTTATGCCAAATTATTAGACCGATTTAATAAGCATTTAAAAAGAAAATGGCCCCATATGGCCAAGAATAAAGTTCTTTTTCATCAAGATAATGCACGGGTGCACGCGGGTGCACGCGTGTGCAGTCTCAATAGCAAAGCTATGAATTGGGCTACGAATTGTACCTCATCCGCCATATTCTCCGGATTTAGCCTCTAGTGAATACTTCCTATTTCCAAAACTAAGGAAAATGGCTCGGTGAAAAGAGATTTAGCTCCAACGATGAAATTATTGACCAAACAAACGAATATTTTAAGGACCTCGAAAAATCCTATTTTTTGGAAGGGATACAAAAACTGGAGAAACAGTATACTAAGTGCATTGAGTTAAAAGGAGATAATGTTGAAAAATAAATTTTTGTTTTGCAAAAAAAAACTGTGTTTCATTCAAAAAATCACGGACTTATCGATCCGCCCTCGTAGTTTTTAGTAGAGATGTACACGTGAGCGGATTTTGACTCAAGACACGCACGCTCACGCAGTAAGGTATTTTACTCAAAAAATATAATATAAAATATTAAATAATATTTTAAATATTATAAAATATACCTAATCACGCACGAGGGGTGTACAACTTATCACGATCACGCACGCTTACGAAAAATATTTAATTACTTTTTTATGTTGTACATGCATACGTATATACATTTTATCCCTGTGGCTGAGTGGTAGTGATGCTAGCCTCTTAGTTCAGAGGTCGTGGTTTCGATTCCCACCATAGACTCTGGGTGTTTTCAGCAGACAAGCTTATCGCTTCGCGGGTTGTGTTTATTTAAAAAAAAATAAATAAACTTGGGAATTTTAACGATGTGTATGTACATAGATCAGAGCTGGCCACCGAGAGAAACGCGATAGTAATGTATTCGCGTATGTGTTATTACTACCTTTATTTTTTAGTAAAATATATGTTTCTTCCTTTGTAAAATACTAAATACTTATACTAAACCAAGTAGCTACAATAAATTAAAAATTAAATTTTTTACAAACTGTTGTATATAAAAAGGCTATTTCAGATTTTGTGTTGCTCACTTTGTATTCCCCTATAAATATGTATAGGGTCCGCCATCTAACGTTTTTTTTCAACTAGTGCTTATTTCGTGAATGGTAACACTTAGCTCATGTCTGATTTGACAGATAATTAGTTTTATTCTTCCTCTGAACGAATATGGTTGTGTATACGCTTGAACAACGCTGGGAAATATTGCCTGCGATCGACTTACAGAAGATGCCGATTTTGCCAAAAAAATCATCTTTTCAGATGAAGCTCATTTTGATCTTGGCGGGTATGTAAACAAGCAAAATTGTCGCAAAACGAGTCACTGTTTGGTGCGGATTTTGGTCCAGAGGCATAATTGGGCCATTTTTTTTCGAAAATGAGCAAGGAGTGACCGTTACAGTCAATGGCGATCGTTATCGGGCCATGTTGAACGAATTTTTGTAGGACGGCGCTAAGTGCCACACAGCCGAAGCTACACTCGATGTTTTGCGCCCTGTTTTCAAAAAAAAAAAAAAAGTTATCTTGCGAACCCTATATATATTACATTGTAATATTGTTTCGTAAAAATTTTATTGTATTAATACAAGAAGCTTATTTAAAATAAATGGTTACACTTTATATGATACAAAGGACCCTAGAGGGAGAGCATGCGGTGGATCAGCAATTTTAATTAAGTCAAGACTCAAGCACTATGTCCTTGACAATGTCACTGAAGAATATATGCAAGCAACGAATATTTTCGTATACAATTTTTGTGCGAATTTCGTGATATCATCAATTTACTCACCTCCCAGATTTTCAGTTACCGAAGATCAGTATGAGAAGTTCTACAAATCGCTTGGATCTTGTTTCCTGGCAGCGGGTGACTACAATGCAAAACATACGTACTGGGGCTCGCGTCTTGTTACACCTAGAGGTCGAGCGTTGTTTAATACAATTTTAAAAATGAGCTTAGATGTCATTTCGAGCGGGGAGCCTACTTACTGGCCTACTGACGTAAGAAAAATTCCAGATGTTATAGATTTTGGCGTTACGAAAAATATTCATAGAGACTTAATTCACGTAGAGGCCTCTCTAGATCTGTCCTCCGATCACTCTCTCACAATAGTTACAATTTTCAACCCACTAAGGAGTGATTTAACTAACTCATATGTGAAAATGATTAATGAGGTCAACTGGCTAGGATTCAAAAAATATCTTAGTAGTCACTGCGTAGAAAACATTCAGCTAAGATCATCTGATGATATTGAATTTAACATTGCCAATCTTAACGAAAATATTAAACAGGCTGCTGAACATGCCAATACCTCCTATCCGCAGACTGGCTTTAACAGAATTTATTCTAGGGAAATTGAACGTCTTGTATGTGACAACCCAGATCACCCCTAAATAAAATCAGACTTAAAGAATGCACTAAACGACTCAAAGAGCTGCTATCGTCGGAAAAAACTGCATTACTGGAAAAGTATTTAAAAGGTCTTGATGTAACGTCAGCATCTAATTATTATTTATGGCGCACTACTAGAAATCTTAAAAGACCCGTTGACCTTAAATCACCACTCTTTACTTCGACCGGAGGCTGGGCGAGAAGCGATAGTGAGAAAGGTAACTTATTTTCTGAGCATTTAAAATCTGTATTTACTCCCAATTTATGTACGGGTGCTGCCGATTTAGCGAGTGTAGTTTCTCTACCCCCTCGTCCCTTAAGGTTTAAGTTGCGTGAATTACAAAAATAATTGCTGAACTCGACACGAAGAAAGCTCCAGGTATTGATGGCATTAATAACAAGATGCTGATGAACTTGCCTCATATTGCAATAAGAATCTTGCTATTTATTTTTAATGCTATTTTATGAATGCAGTATTTTCCAAATAACTGGAAACTTGCCAAAACAAAAATGATTCCAAAGCCAGGCAAAGATCTTACCAAGGCTGAGTCATATAGGCCTATAAGCTTACTATCAACAATCTCAAAGCTTTTCGAAAAGCTGCTCATGACTAAATTGTCCAAAATTTTAGCTGATAATGGGTGCATCCCGGACCATCAATTTGGTTTTAGAAGTTAGCATAGCACCATTGAACAAACGCATAGATTGGTCCAAGTTGTAAGAAGAACATTTGAAGAAAAGAAGTATTGTTCTGCTATCTTTATTGATGTTTCTCAGGCATTTGATAAAGTATGGCACGAAGGCCTAGTTTTAAAATTGAAGACATACCTAACAATAAACATACAAAAGCTTTTGGAAAGTTATATTATTGATAGGAAGTTTACTGTTGTGGAAGGAGAGTTCACTAGAGTGCCCGAATCTATATCTTCCGGTGTGTCACAGAACAGTATTCTGGGGCCAGTCTTGTATCTAATATATACTTGTGATATGCCTGTGAGCAATAACATCCTAACTTCTACATTTGCCGATGATACAGCCTGTATGAGTATACACAAAAACCCTAATGAGGCATCCCGCAATCTCCGAGAATACATTACCCAGCTTGAAATATGGTTTAACTTATGGAGAATTGAAGTAAATGAACAAAAGTGTGTCCACATAACGTTTACCCTAAGAAGAGATACTTGCTCTCCCATTCGAATCAACAATCGAATCAAAGTATTCCTCAACATTCTCAAGTGAAATACATTGGCATACACCTTGATCGAAGGCTTACATGGAAATATCACATTGACTCTAAGTTAACTCAAATGAAACTTAAATTAACTAAAATATATTGGTTAATTGGCAGAAATTCAACACTCAGCCTAGACTGCAAACTTTTGATATACAAGTCGCTTTTGAAGTCAATATGGTCCTATGGAATTCAGCTATGGGGCACTGCTTCAGCTTCAAGTGTTGAGAAAATCCAACGAAGGCAAAACAAAATTTTACGTTTGATAACATCGGCTCCATGGTACATCAAAAATTCAAATATACATCGCGATTTAAATATGCCACTAGTGACTGAAGAAATTGCAAATTCGCAGGCAATTTTAAACAAAACTCGAGTCACATTCTAATCCGCTCGCTCGTAATATCTTGAACTTTACTGGACATATCCGCTTAAAAAAGATGGACTTTGATTATCACTACTTATGTATTATTTATAACTATCACTAAGTTTATGTCCGACACTGTTCGGGCCTAATAATTATATTTAGATTTAAGATTTGATTACTTATTGTTAGTTTATTTTTGAAGATAAAATAAATAAATATATCAAAAAAAAATACAATTTTGTTTTAGTACTAATTATACAATGAATTCAAGTTTTGTTTTAACCCTTTGACGACCATAGGCAAATATGCTTGCCCGGGGTACCTTAGATTATATATTTGTCCAGGTAACAGATACAGCAAATTTGTCAAAGACTGTTTTATAGAAGAGGATTGGGGCAACAAGAATGTGGTTGAGTACGAGTCCCCATTGGGCCCCACTTGTTCCCTACGAGGCTCCAAATTTGGCCAAAAAAAGTATTTATGACGAGGGCTGCCAAGGGGTGAAAATAGGGCGCAAGGGGATAAGAGTCAATTATGTTTTGGATTCAACCTTAATCTATCAAAAAATATAATGGATAAGTTTGCGTAAATTCCAAGCTGTCTACAACTAATCAAATTATGTTTGGCAATTATGTTTGCCTATGGGTTGAAACGAAAATAAACGTTTCTAAAAAACTTTACAATTATAACCTCTAAATTCTTTTTTGAGCGCTTTTTCTTAGCTAATGTTAAACACTGAAACAGCATGCCTGTGTTTAGTATTTTGCATTCATATATTGAAACGAAAAAGGGGAATCACCAAATTGCAATACATACATATGAACACATGTAAGTATTTTGACAGTCTTTATTTGAAATTTGAAACGCGTGCACTATTTGCATTAGTTTGTATAGAAAAATGAAAGAAAACAGTAAACAAGTTTAAAATGAGTGGAGCAGCCCGAGATCGTTTCTTTTTCCTTCGACCAGAGCAAATCGAACAACTTTTACTTTGCGATTTTAGTGATGACGACGAAGAAGCTGTTACAAACTTGGACACAGAAGATGTTTTATTTCTTGAAAATGACGCTTTGGGAATGCAAGATGATGAGCCCATAGAAGTTATCATTGAGGGTAGTATGCACGTTGACCATAACCCAGCTGGCGCAGTAGATGAGCTAATTACATCGAATTTAAATGTTGTACAAGCGCCAATAATACCAACGTTATTCATACCACCCGAAAAGATCTTCCGCTTTAGACAGACTCTTGCTTATAAGAATCCCGTTTTTACCGGATTTGAAGAGGATTGCGCATACAAATATTCCCAAATTTTAAAGCCCGTTGTGCATACGCATGAAGAAATCCCTTCAGTGTACGGTGTGTTCAACAGCGTTTGTAATTTTGAAGGTAAGTTTTTATCAATCGTAAATTTTCTGCTATTTTGAGACAATATTGACTTGCTGTTATTATACATACATATATCTTAGAGCTGTGCTTAATGATAGTGGAGCAGTCCAACCTATATGCTTTACAAAAAGGGCGTGTATTTACTTTGACCGTGGCTGAATTTAAGGCTTATATGGGTATTATCATACGTATGAGCTTAGTGAAACTCCCCTCAATACGTCTGTACTGGTCTACTGATCCAACGTTTCACCAAGCTCAGATCGCGGGTGTCATGCCACGGCTCCGATTTGAGGAAATTACAGCTAATCTTCACTTTTGCGACAACAATAAAGCTGATGTTAGTGACCGTGGGCATAAAATTCGGCCAATTTTAGATCATATTAACAAGGCTATGCCGGATGCGTATACTTATTCAAAAAAGCTGTCAATCGATGAACATATGGTAAAGTTTAAGGGACATAATGCTATGAAACAGTACATGAAGGACAAACCTATTTCATGGGGATTCAAACTTTGGTGTTTATGTGAGGCAGAAACCGGGTACTTATATAATATTGACATTTACACCGGAAAAAAACCATTTGTTGAGCACGGTCTTGGCGAGGCTGTTGTTTTGCAGTTATGCGAGCCACTGGCAAAAAAAGGGGTTGAAGTTTACTTCGACAATTTTTTTACAAGCCTGAACTTAATGCACATTCTCCAGCAAAATGATATAATGGCGTGCGGAACCATTCGATGTAATAGAAAGCACATACCGAAGAATTTTCCAGCGGATAAATATATGAAAAGAGGGGACATAAGTTACTTCATGTCGGATAGCATTTCCGTAGTCAAATGGATGGATAATCGTGGTGTCTACCTCGCCTCAAATTTTATTGACCCAACAGCGGTATTCAAGGTCAAGCGACGTGTAGCTGGACAAGCTGGTAAAATAGATATTGATTGCCCCCTGATTATACAGCACTATAACAAAGGAATGGGAGGTGTCGATCTAATGGATCAAAAAAAAGTATATTATGAGTACGATCGTAGAAGTAAATGGCGTTTTTATTTACGTTTGTTCTTCGACCTTTTCGAGTTATGTGTTCACAATAGCAATATAATATATAAAAAACTCATATTGGCCAACAGTTCCTCAATAAATTTGACTTCCATTGAATTTCGGGCAGCTTTAGCCAAAGAGTTGATAAGTAGCTTCAATTCAAGGAAGCGTGCCTTTTCAGCCGCAACCAAATGCGGAACCCATTTTATAAGCAAACCTAAATCTCTCCATAAAATGGAAAAACGTGAAGGTTGGAAACGGTGTTCTCATTGTGCTTCCAATAATAAGTATAGTCGCACAAATGTTTTTTGCGTTCAATGTAATGTGTTCCTTTGCTTCACTACGTCCCGTGATTGCTTTGGAATCTATCACGAACAACAATAATTATAATAAATTTTTGTGATCTCTTGTATTTTTCTTTACGTTTTAAATAAAAACTGATTTTTAAATTGTTTCTGCAATTAAATAATTTGGGATGAAAAATTTCGTTTCAACCCATAGGCAACTATATTTGCCAAGCAAAACGGAGGACTTAGAGGGTTCCAAGGAGGGAAATTTTTTTTTCATAACTACTATTAGACCATAGATCGCGAAAATATAACACAAAAGTAAATCGCTTCAGCCAAAAATGTTTGGTCGTCAAAGGGTTAAGAAGGATTAATACCTTTTATGTCAATAAAATATAATTTTATATTGAAAAAAGTATTGTACTGTTTTTTTTTCAATTGTACTGACTTGTTTTCTCTTATGTACTGACTTCTACGATTTTGAGACTGGCAAACCTAATGTTAACAAACAATTTCTACCCAACTAGATAGATATGGGGTTTTATAAAGTGTATAATGGTACAGAAAAATGCCGATATTTCCCCCAGCCAAGGTCTAGTTTTATTTTTCTTGTCTTCTTTAGAAAATCACATTAATTGATAAAAAATATTTCATTCTATAATACCCAACTTAATCCCGATTAAGAAATTATTTCTGATTAGGGTTCATTATTTATTTCAATTATTTTATTAAATATTCTTGCAAAATGGTTTATATGGTTGCAGAATAAAATTTTAAACATTTGTTTGTTTTGTATAACGGAAGTATGTAATGGATTTTATATTGTTGTATTCCACGGACACCTTACAGTCCAGAATTTTATGTATGCGAAGCGGCAGGCACCTCTGCTTCAGATATAAAATAAGTCTTTTAATGCAACCACGAGTAAGGTTGCTAGAACAAACAGATTAGACTTCATGAACAAATAGCTATGATTTTTTGTGAAAAACCGCTGCTTTTCCTATTTTTAACCTCAATAACCATCTGATTGGTCTGAAGCTTTGACAAATACATATTGGGTGTTTTTTATTGAGGTATAGAACTTTAAATTGGCATCACTTTTTTAACTGGCGGCCATTTTGTCAGCTGTCAAGTGATTAATATTTAGTTTGGTTTGCCATTTCATCATGAACAAGTTGACAAAAGAATAACGCTTGCAAATCGTGCAAATTTATTTCGAAAATAATGGTTCAGTTCGCGAAGTTTACCGCAAGCTCCGTCCATTTTATGGTCGACATAATCGTCCATCAGAGCAATTAATTCGGTTAACCATGGATCGTTTTCGCACTACGCTTACTCTATGTGATAATACGCATCCGCAGAGACGTCGAACAGTGCGCACCGAAGAAACAATTGCCGCTGTAGAGCAGAGTGTTGAAGAGGATCCGAATGAATCGATTCGCCACCTACCGACTATGTTGTTCCCGAATTGGATGGCATGAATGTGGATGAGTTGTGGTTCCAACAAGACGGCGCTACATGCCACACAGCGCACGTCACAATCGATTTATTGAAGGAAACATTCGATGAGCGCATAATTTCGCGGAATGGACCTGTCAATTGGCCACCAAGATCGTGTGATTTGACACCATTGGATTATTTTCTTTGGGGATATGTGAAGTCGCTCGTCTACGCCAACAAACCAGAAACGTTAGGGGACTTGGAAGCCAACATTCGTGGCGTTATTGCCAACATACGGCCCCATATGCTCGAAAAAGTGGTTGAAAATTGGACCTGTAGAATTGGCTTTATTCGAGCCAGCCGCGGCGGCCACATGCCCGAAATCATATTTAAACGTTAATGGCATAAAATTATCCTTCCAATAAAGCCAAATTGATGGACATTAAAACGATTTTCTTGTGTTTTATTTCAATTCGAAGTTCTATACCTCTAAAAAACACCCTGTACATATATACTCGTACATACATACATATGTCTTACTTTGTTGTGGATTTGTTTAGGCGTAATTGTTTATTTTTTTTTCAACATGGAAATAGAACTGCAGGTATTTTTTAGGAAGATTTTTTTGTGCTCAAAGAGTAACCTCCTGTTTTCACAAACCAGTCAGTCGACAAGTCCGGAAAATGTGTATGAAAATCATAAAGAGTGCTCTATGGAAATAGGGAGTTAATGAGTTCGTATACAAGCTTAAACTCAAGCGAAAGATAAATCAGAAGATAGTGGGAAGCATTCTTAAACAAAAAGTAGTGACTGCCTGACTTTTCCTAAGATACTCTGTCAAAGGCTAAAAGTTAGAGTTTATGCACATCTGTGGCCGTTTAACGACATTTGATGTGGTTGTTGTATAGTCCTCCACTCTGTCCGGATATCTTCCCCTGTAAATTTAAAAATGAGAACTATCATTATTATTATTCACTTCACTTGGTGGTAGGGGTAGCTGAATAAAACGGGCCATCTCAGTCAAGTCAATTGGATGTAGAGGCGTAGGTCTGTTAGAAAAGTTGAGTAAGTTCACAATATCGTAAGGGCTCTGGAGAAACGATGGGCAGCTATTTGGGATGTCGTGAATGATACGAGTCTGGTAGCAGTTTAACATGCTACTGTAGCTCAATGTTTTCAGCGCTAGAGTTGTTTGGGCTTGACTCGGTAGTAGTTTTTCAAAGTTTTAGATCACATGGCTCTAGTATTAAGGACCTTGTTAGGCCTATCGCCATCTATTTTTTGTTGTTCGTTGTAAATTAGTTATTTTAGAAGACTCCAAAGTTACAAGGCCGGTGCTTTTCGACACAGAAAATTCGTCAGGAAAGAATTAACAGCACTTCTGCGTTCTTCCGTTACTGGCTTTCTATTTATTCTCTATCTGCCAACAATATAGGAGTGAAATCAAGGAATGAAAGTTGACAGCACTGGCATAAATTATGTACAATTACTACTACGCCACCCTATACTTGCAGGTAATTGGCTCTCTCCTACCCGCCACTAAATGAACTCTTTAGTGTTTTTGCTCTTTAGGGTTTGTTGTTTGTATAATTTTTAATATCCTGTTATATTAACTACATATGTATGTTTATGAAAGCAGTGTTATTGTTGCTGTGTGTTTACATGTGATGTTTTTTGTTTTGTTTTTATTATCCTGTAATATAAAGTTTGCTTATAGCAAATAGTCTGTTTGGTTGTGTGTGTTTGTTAATATTGATAATATTAAAAGCATGTTTACAAGCATATACAATCTAGTATAAAAAAAAAAACACGGGGATGCATTGCCTCATTAATGTAAACAGCCGTTTAAAACAAACACAGTTTGATACTTGTGTGTGCAAAAACACTTTTAGTGTTCAGATAAAAGCTGCTTGCTGTATGTTCAATCAACTACTTATTGTTCGTATATATGTAACTGCAGATAAAAGAACACATGTACATGAAAATGCACATACCCTCTAGTCAGCCTAGAACCATATGTCTCTATGTCAACAATCTTTTCTCTAGCGACAATTGCACATGTTGAAATGTCGACAACTTTCATTTTATGCGCGAGTAAAGATACGTGAGAGACAACAGTTTTGTTAAAAAATGCATATCATCGGGTGGTTATTGGTTTGCCGCAGTAATAATGTATTCTTAATATACTGTAACCACCCGACGATATGTATGTATGTATTTATTTAAATGTGTTGCACCAACCCTAGTAATATTATAGACGATACTCACTAAAATGTGCTAGTGAATCCTTAGTTCTAATGCCGTAAAAGAATAGTCCTAAAGTCTACTGGTAAATTTCCTTTGTTAAATTGTAATTGACGATTACACTGGCTGGGGTACACCTAATCAGTAGTACTGTTGACAATGTCACTAGTAAATCACTACAATTTTACTATTGACATCAAGCGAGGAAATATCGATATTGTAGACTAGAGCCCCTAAAATTTACTAGTGAATCTTTGATGCCAGTGTCTCCATATAGTCCCAAAAGAACTACTTAGTCAGTAGTGCTACAGTCAAGTGGTGGATTTTCAATGACAAGCTAATGTTAAATGTCAATAGATGATTACATTGTCTGGGGTACACCTGGTCAGCAGTACTACTCGCAGTATCACTGGTAAATCACTACAGTTTACTATTCGCATTTCCTGCAGGGTAGGTTTGCATACATACATATGTGTGTAGATCTGTTTCCTGATTTTATTCTTGATATTTTTTCTCTTTTATTTTTCATTGTTAAACTACGTGTAAAACAGTTTTAATTGCTGTTTCACGATAAGGAACAATTTCTGTGTATGAAAGTGAAAGACCAAATGACTAAGCAAAATTTTCTGGCTTGTAGCTTGGTTTAATGCGTGTGTCACACGTGCAATGAAATTCTGGGAAAATTTTTCATTAAAGTATTAATTTTTTGTATGAAATAAGCTGCTCAACATTTATATGTAGATTTCGTTACTTTACTATAAAAAGACATTAATTCATTATTTTTTTGAAATCAAGTTTTTTGTTTTTATCGATAGAAGAACATCTAATGTATCGAAAAATGCAAAAAAAACTCAAATTCGAATACCTGTCGAAAACTAAGTTTTACTGTATAAAACCATCATTAAACTAGTGTGGACCTTAGGAATATAATTATGTGGAACCGCTACAACATAGAAATCTAAACTTTACGCTCTATTGCAAACGCTTCGTTTTGTATCACAAAGAAAACCCTACACAATGACTTGAGAAGATATATATATATATATATTGGTTCCTTTTTACTCCTGTAAGGTGCATAGGGCACCTGAGTTGAGAATACCTTTCGTAGAATCTGAAATAAAAGGATTTAGTAGTAACTATAGTGCAGAATCGGTTAACGCAACCCTCGATAAGCGCAATACGTTAATATTCGCAACACCCAAATTGTAAACATTAATGACACTGTTAACGCAACTTTTCAAAAAAACATGACCTCAATTACCGCAACTTTGCAAACAAATTTAAGGTTCTGTCTTTCGTTTTGTTTTTTAACATTAGCCTTTTTATAAATAAATAAAACTCATTTTGATATGCCGCTATTCCAGGAATGACAAAGAATTGTTGCGTGGTGCTTTTGTTTTCAAAAACAACATAGTTTAAATAATTTTTTTGTTGTTCTAGCTAGATAGTTTTTCACTTAAGCTGGCGATTTGATTACATCATTATTAGTCATACGCACTGAGTTGCAGTTCACTCTGTGTATCAGTATCCAACAAAGTATGCAACAGTTTTCGTTTAAAGGTGCACTCTAAAGATGAAGGGCCATACTAGAGACGTTCACGTAAAAAACAGCGATGTTTTTCCTATTCGATTTATCATTAATTCACATCGATGTTATTCGATGTATCGATTTAAAAAACATCAATGTTTGTGATGCATCGTATTGGTTAATTAGAACTAAAAATATTTATAAAATAAGTAAAAGTCGAATTTAAAATTTCACACCGATTATGAAAATTATATTGGGCCATAACCATAGTCAACAAAAAAGTGTACTTTTTCAGTTTTAGAATTTACTTTTTTAAAAAATTAATTTTCGACCTACCGTAGACGAGAAAAACTGCACTTTAAAGGAAAAAATCGGTTCTAAAGTTAAAACATACTGAAGCTGTATTTAACTAGATTAGCATGGACTCTGGCTCTGTAGTTCAAGAAAAAACACATCATAATAAAAAAACAAATTTAATAAGAGTTGTGCATTAGTGTAATAAAAGTTATTAAATTAATAAAAAATAAAACTAAAACTAAATGATGAAACATAATAAAATGATTAAACAGGATACCATCATAAACACATTTTCCATACAAATTGGCACAAAAAAGCAGCCGCAGAAAGCAGTCGTCAGATGGAATCTATTTTATTTTGTGAGCGTTTTTTCTCATGCTCTCACATATAAGTACTCATTTTCTCCAAAAATTTTATACGTTTTTTTAAACAAAACTACAAAGAATAAAAAGCACAAAAAAATAAAACAAAAATTAGAGAGCATTTTAAGTTACTGCCGACGATGTAATTTTGGGCTTTATTAATTTGGGAGCGATTTTCCTGAAGTTGAAGATTTTATTCTGTTTCATCATAAAGTCTGCAACTTCAGGAAAATCGCTCCCAAATTAATAAATTCTCTCTAATTTTTGTTTTATTTTCTTTTGTGCTTATTTTTCTTTTGAATGAGAATGAGTATTTATATGTGAGAGCATAAGAAAAAACGCCCTCAAAATAAAAGAGATTC
The DNA here is from genome assembly GCA_936439885.1 of Nowickia ferox. Taxonomy (NCBI): domain Eukaryota; kingdom Metazoa; phylum Arthropoda; class Insecta; order Diptera; family Tachinidae; genus Nowickia; species Nowickia ferox. The sequence goes on from OW387026.1 coordinate 62,691,391, forward strand.
TATTTCACGACTGCTTTTTGGTGCTGCTTTTTTGTGCCAATTTGTATGGAAAATGTGTTTATGCCGGTGTTCTGTTTAATCATTTAGAGAAAGGCTACGATATTTTCCATATGTACGCAGGGCCATTTCAATTGAACCCCAAATACCGCCAATGTACTAACCTTACCATCCACATTTGGTCTATAAGCTTGTATTTCTTATTGTCATTTGCTTGTTATTTCTCAACAAAAAAGAACAAAATAAATAAAATAAATCCAAAAAAAAATTTAGCTGATTAATTTTTTTTCTCTCATATAATATATCAAAACCAATTAAAAGATTAATTGAGTTATTTAATTGAAAATATTTTTTCAAAACAATGTGGCATACTGTAAAAAACAGCTCGATTTTCACACATAAAAATAAAAGTTACATTATTTACATACAATCAATATGTAATAATTGTTAACCATTTCATAGTATTCTGAGTTAAGCTCTGTTGATAACACTTTTTTGGTAGAGCTGTAAATTCAATTAATATAAACATATATTCAATTAAAATATTAATCAAAAATATTCTTTTTTCTAAGCAATCGCTTAATTGGAAAAAATTCAACAATAACTTTTCTGTGCAGATATATTCCTTATCTGCTAATCTATCAATAGTGAATATTTTAAAACACTTGCGTCAACCGTTTTCGATCTACGCCAATAAAAATTACCCATTGAACAATATGAAATTCTTACAGTGACCTTTTTATACCTAACAAACATTTAAAAATAGTTAAAAATTTGTATTAAACTATTATTCTCTAAAACTTAATTATTAAATGCATACATATTTATACATATATGTATATATTTTTTTTTGCAGGTAAGAAAACTAAATACAACATCCAAGGATAACGGCTAAGGTATTTATTAAAAACTTCATTTAAATCACGGCTGTGCAAATTGGCACGAGGGAGCTTCTCATCAATCGGCTTCTTATATAAATGAATACACACGAATACATTTCTCTCGGTGTTCCCCCGGTGGCCAGAATTGATTAAAATATTTAAATTTACCTCTTAACAATAATGGGAGGAAGGTATGGATATATGGCAAAAGCATTTAACACAAAATATGACAACAGAAAACTTAATATTTTTGAAGAATTTAAAAAAGTTTAATTTCAAAGCAGCAGTACGATAAAGCTGAATCAAGTACATATTATTAAGTAGAGGTAAAGCGAACTTTAAAAAAATTTCAACAGAATTTAAAATATTTTAACATTTTCATCTCATATTTGACTTTAAGTTTTTAGTTAAATTTGCTTACAGAACCAACATTATACTAAATGATTGTCGCCCAAACTTATCAAAAAAATTTTTTGCATATCATATGCTAAACTTCAACTTGATACAATTTCAAGTTTTTTAAATTGAAAGTTTTATACAATGAAAGAAAAATTCCTGCATATAAAATATATATGCAAATTAATCTTTGCGTTGGATCAATAAAATTTGTCATTGAAAGTGAACTAATGAGGTCAGATTAGGTTAATCTGCGTGGTCAAAGACCTCGCATATACCCGGATTGATTCTTAGCGAAACCAGCAGATGAGAAGAGAACCTGTAAGTATGGCAGCCTAGTTCGTAATGCCTGTATTGAATAACTCCCACACAGATTTAACTAATTTTACCGCTCTACACAGTTCCACTCTCGATACAAGTTCAAGACTACGAAAAGTGTGAGCACCAAGGCAGTTATATCTAGTGCGTCTTAGAGCCGAGCAGTGACACAGTTGATGTTCTATTGTTGCAATTACCCGGCTTCCTTACATATCCTGCAGGTACCGTCAAGTATTCGTCCTATTTTCTTAGCATGTGAAACTGTCAAGCAGTGTCCATTTAATAAGATTTTGCAATAAAACTAATTTTCACTAAATTAAAACTTAGACGAACGTTTTCTGTTGATTTTCAAAAGTTTTTTTTTCAGTGTAAAAGTTCTAGGCGTTTTTTGGGTATGGCAACACTTACTGCAACAAGAAAATTAAAGAGATTTTATGAGGTGGTAGTCGAGTCGAACTAAGTACAATGGATGTCAATAAAAAGTGTTTTTTAGTTTTGTTGCATTTTGCCACTAAAAATTGTTAAGTGGTGAGTATCAATATACTATACCATTTTGCACATGCTACGATGCAAGACCATTTGCACAAGATTGTGAATTGGGCTGTAGTATTTACATAAATATTTCTTTCTTTTTATTTATTTATTTTAATAAAGCAGTTTAAAATCGAAGTTTTTGTATAATAGTTTTTCCTGAATTTGGAAAACCGAAACCGGGTTTTTCATAATTTCAAATATTTGAACTATTCGAAAACCGGCTTCTGGAAAATGTCGAATAATCGATCACCCTATTGTCTATATACATATTTACACGCGCATTCATGGTTCGAGGGGTGAAGGCTAACTCTGCTGCCATTTTGGCTGCATAGATTTCCTCCTGGAAGGTGCTACAGTGATCAGGAAGTTTATAAAACTCCTCTATACCGAGCTCCGGACAGTAAACCGCAGCTTTCACCCCTCCATCCATATTTGAACCATCAGTGAAAAAGTTGAAACTAGAACCACTATGGTTAAGACTTTCAATATAGCCTTCTTCCCGTATAATGATCTGTGGTTTGGCAAAAAAGTTCTATGCTAGAATGATGTAGTCCGAGCGACTCTCCATGTCTTCCAGCAGTTTACTGTGACCAAATGATCTGTACGACATCTGTCCTGTTGTCCTGAGTCGGATAACGGATTTGCATGCCGTCCTCACTGCAGTTATTGTTATTGGTTTAAGGTCCAATCTAAACTGCCGCTCACTTGAATAGGTTTACAATATTCCCTTCATCAAACTAATTTTTTACGAAAAATAATAAAGATTAAAAGGAAAAAATTTTTAATAATAACTAACAACTGATATAAAAAGAATGTTATAAATACCATGTTTTTGTAAAGTGTTTTTTGGGTTAATTGCAATAGGTTCAACGCCTTTAATTCAAAAACTCAACAAGAAAATATTTAAATTTTTTTAAAGGCTTTTTATAATGTTTTCGTAAGGATTTACTAATAAGTATATCCTGCTTTGCTTGACATGACTTTAAAAATACGGCTTGGAAGGGAGTTGTAAAGGTTTTCAAATAATGATAATGGAATCTCAGCCCAAGATATTTTAAATCCTTCAAATAAAGTTTGTTTTGTTTCGTATTGTCTGCCGGATTCGTACACTGCGAGAAAGCAATCCCCATACATTTTGTTTAATATTCCGAGCAGAGGATTATGGTGGCTACTCCAAAATATTAACATTCTGGCTTCGAATCCTCTCTTTTCTAACCCGTGCAGTGCAGATCGGGGCATTAGTTTGCTGAAATATCCATGGAATGGGTCCATAAATAAAAGAAAAATGTGGAAACGCCCTTTTAAATAAAGCTTTGTAACTATACGCGTTCATTGTAGATGTCAGAAATTTAATCTCACTTGTACCATAATAGGTAATCACCCCCATACACTGTCACACTGCCTCCACAGCTATACAAACGACTCAGGTAAAGTTTTTCTTTATGTAGATCATGGAAATAACAATTGTATCCATCTGTACCTTCCAAGTTAAACTTTTTTCATCTTAAAAAAAAAACAATACGGTGCCATTCACTCTTCTAAGCCATGTGATCTCCTGCAAACTGGAGTCGTTTTGCTTCACAGGTACCATTAAAAGGTAGTTTTTTATTTTCATTCTTCTTAAATGCTTGGCACTTTTAATTTTTGGAGAAGAATCATTCTAATTGGAGACATCTCTTCTGTCCGCTTCTGTTGTAACCCGGTGCCTACGTCCTTTTATGTTTTTTTAAATTATTGGACTGTTTTCTAATAAATTTGCTAACAACGTCTTGTTTTTGTTTGTTTTTATCAAGTGAGCCAAAAATTAACAAGTGTTATTACTGTGTTTTTACGTAAAAATATAAAAATTCAGAAAACTTTTAGTGCACCATTAGTTCTATGTTTTATTTTTAGTGAGCATTGAAAATAGCTTTCTATTCGAGCTCAAATCAATTATAATCTTATTAAGAAAATTTTAAATAAAAATGCAAAAAATTATGAAGTTATTCAAGTGAGCGACAGTGTAACGTCTAAAGCTGCAGTAGGTGTGCTTTTTAGAGCTCCAGTGATGCAGAGCTCTACTGGTCTCTGGATACTTTCTAACTTTTTCAGGTATGCCTTTGTCTCAGTCCCCCCCCCCCCTTGGTCTTCTTATATTGGGCCTCCACGGCAGCTTAGTATCCAAAATAACCCCCACGTACTTTTTATGTGTTTTGTTGTTTTCCATTCTGTGACTTTCCTATTAGTAAAAAGCATAAGGTCGGTTTTTTAAGGACTTAAGTTCAAACCTACCCGCGTTGCCCATCTATGAATATCGCTTAACGAGGACTCCATGAGGAAACTAATTGTGTCGAGGAACTTACCAGTTATGATAATGACTATGTCCTCTGCATATGCTGTAATCCTAGCTGCTTTACCGGCGATAGAACTCCTCCTTGTCTTGCGAGTGAGCAGCGAAACGATTTACGCTTTCCATAATTGCGTCCGTAGAGACATTATTGAAAGCGCCTTCAATGTCCAGGAAGAATGGAGGTATGCTTACTAAAATAAAAACTTAAAAAAAATTAAACCAACTTTATGCAGTAAAAAGTTACAAATAACAAAATTTTATTATATGCGTTACCTACTTATCCATTTTGCAGTCTGTGCCAAGAAGGAAGAATCTATCTTGTTAGTTAACAACCTAGAAATTAATTCACTGGGTTTAGTTAACAATGTTCTTGGCACTGACTGCAAATAGTTTAGTACGCATATAATAATATTTTGTTATTTTTAAATTTTAGTGCATAAAGTCGGTTTGATTTTTGTTTTTAAGTTCTTATTGTTTACTTTTTAGTGCAAATATTTAAATTTAAGCACTTCCCAGCAAAAATTGCTGCTTATCAGAAGCGTTTTTGTAAGGGAGACAATCTTACAGAATCACTTGCTGTTGCGCATGAATAAGGCATTTTTTTGCTCGAGATGAGCCAGCTAGAAGCAATACATTTAGCTTCCAAAAAGCCATGAATTTTTTTCCCCCTTAATAAAGTGCTTCACAGAAATAATAATATATAATTTTTGTGAAAGCCCGCCTTAGCTTTTGTTATCACATATCAAATCAGGGTTTTTTTTTGGCTGGGTTATACCGTCTACCAAATAAATTTATTAAAAAGAGTGTTCGATGCAACTCCTCATCCCATTGCATCACTGTAAATTAAGTTTTATTGAAATATTCAAATCATAAATATTAAAAATTTTTTTTTTGCGTTTTTATTGATTTTGTACACTGAAGTTAATTAATCTGGCAACGCTGATTGTGGAGTTAGATTGGTAATACTTTTTGAGTTCAAGATTAGAGAAAATTTAGAAAATTTGTTGTTGTTTTCAATATAAGTATTCGATCGAACGATTTCTAGTGGCATCGTGGGACAGGCCGACTGTGTATGATAGGTAGCCCTTCCCGTGCACATAAACCAATACTTTTATGTTAGACTAGTATATTACCCGCTACTTTGTTAGCGGATATTTTATATGTACTAACCAAGATCTTTCATTTGAGATCCAAATAGATAGGTTCAAATTTAAAAGTACGCGAAACTCGTCATTTCGATATTGTGTTCAACTGACACCTTGTTCATATCGATTCATTAAACCTACTCATAAAGCCCTTTTATTTGTGACCGAGTGTTTTTTTGTCCGAAAGAAATATATTTGGATAGGGCATTTTATTCTATTCATTTGAGAAATACGTTATATTATTTTTTATAATGTACCAACGAAGTCCTTGTATTTGAAATACACATTGATACAGTTCACTTCTAAGATATACACACTATTACCTGGGGCACTTGATTTTAATTTTTTAAATATAATCGTCAACCTCTTTTATATCAGACTCGTATTGGTAGGCATGTTTTTTTGCCCAAACATATCAAGTTTCCAGCTTCATTTTCTGGTTCAGAATTCTTTATACTATTTTTAATGATGCACTAACCAAGTCCTTTTGTTTGACACCCATATCGATAGAAAGTTTTTGTCCAAAACTAATTATTTTCCTCCATCATTTTGTTGTTGTAATCACCTAGAAGTGATTTCTTTCATATAGAAAATTTTTGTAGTTTTGGCATTCTTTCGTTTTACGATTTTTTTGCTTTGGCAAAGTTTTCTTTTTTGGCTCTTTTCGTTCAGGTGGGTTTTTTTCGCTTTGGGAATTTTCTTTTGATTGGAAAAAAGTAAAACTTTTTAATCTGAATTACATTTGTGGGTTTCAGTTCATTAATTTATTTTATGAAATGGGATTTGTATAGGAAAAGTACAAAAAATAGTAGTATTTTCACCATTTATTTCCATAGAGTGGCAAAACATTTTCAAGACTTTTTAGAAATAAGATCCAATACTGATTTTTTGTACGTTTTATCTCTCAAAAGAATATATGTAAAAAAGAACCATGCACTTTTTTAAGCACTATTTAAATGTTTTGAAATTTGAGTCTATCTGCTTTATGATTTAAAGATTTTATCTTTTTTTGCACCTGTTTAACCATGTGCATTCGAATTTCCATAAAGTCTTTGTTAGTGGTTGAACATACGCTCTATACTCTGCACTCTTTTATATAATAATAACAATAATAAAAATAATAATAATAATAATTACGTATCAAGTCTTAATAGTTATTAGTTTAGTTATCTTATATATTAATTTATTGATTCAAAAAGTACTTTTTCCAAAAAGCACCTCTTTTAAAAAGTACTTTTTTCAAAAAGTTCCTTTTTCAAAACGTAATTTTTTCCAAAAGTACCATTTTCAAAAGTATCTCTTTCAAAAAGTAATTTTTCCAAAAAGTACTTTTTTCAAAAGGTAAATTTTTTAAAGAGTACTTTTTCTGCAAAGCACTTTTTCCGAAAAGTACGATTCTCAAAAGGTAGTTTTTTCAAAAAGTACCTTTATCAAAATTTAATTTTTCTAAAAAGTATTTTTTTCCAAAAGTCAGTAAATTATTTTTACATGTACGAGTATGTCATATGTACCTTAGAATGAAAAAAAATATCGAAAACGGGTGCGATTTTTCAAAAACTACCAAAACTAATTCGAGATTCTGTCCAGAAGAAAAGAACGCTCTTAAAAGCCTTCTGATACGTTAAAAATTCAGTTTTTATCCCCTCTTAACCCCAAAAAGAATTAGTCTATATAATTCAGTTTCCGAGATATAAAGATACCGATTTTACACTTTTTTACCCCCTTAGCACTCTTTGAGCAAATCTTTTAAAAAATTACATATATTGAAAAAGTACCAAGCATATGTCGGTTTATTTTTTAGCAGCGTTCCACATCAGCAGAAATATTTTGTTTTGCATAACTTTAATTTATTTTAATTTTTTCATTTATTCTGCCTTTTAGAGAACAAATTCTTTTAGGCCCATCTTCAAATAGTTTCACTTGAGCTTTAAAAAAAATCAAAACCCTGTAATTGGACTATAGTATCAACAAGAAACCTATTAGATTAGAAAAGGGGGAAGATCTGGTCCAAAGACCGGCACTGCGACACCTGATGGATCTTTTGTACCATAGATAAATTAAATTAAATTAAATCAATCTCTGTATGACTTTTCTTATGAAAGTCAGCACAGATATTGGAGAAGCCCGCCTAATATCATCTGAACACAGAAACTCAGAATGAAAAACGCGCCTTCTACTGTTACATAAGACGATACACTCACAAGAAAGCCATGCTCTATGCGCACAAATACCAATTCACTGCTCAAGTCTCTTGACTTTAAAATTTCTTTAACTTTGTTAATAGAAATATATTATCCGACAGCCTTCAACCAAGTTCCCCATGTCGTATCCCTGGATATTTTTCTTTAAAGGCTGCAACACGCTAAGAAGCTTTCAAAACACTTTCTATCCACATGAAATTAATAGGAAACCAATAGAGAGCGCTGTGTTGGTATTCTTGAATTAAGCCAAAGTATTAAATTTTTCAAGTTAGTTGAAGGAGTTCTGCGGTGTTTTTGATTATCGAATAATATCACAAAAATTTCTATCGTAAATTGTCCAACCCACACACAGCGTTAGAAACTGCAACTAATCAAAACACACCAAAATTTGTTTTATAGCATGAAAACACTAAAAAATGTATTGAAAATATACAATTATAATGAGATATGCAAAAATATGTATTTATTTTAAAATATGCAAAAATATTCACTAAAAAATCGATGCCATTTTGTCGCAAATTTGTTGATTTGCAAATATATTTTATTTACGTTGATCTACGACCATCGACAGAAAACATGTATTTACATAAAAATCCTTTCCCTACTGATCAAACACACATCCGCGAGTGTTGAGGGAAATAATTCGCTACAATCTGGGCTCATTCGATATCGATCTGAAAATTAGTGCAATATTGAATGCCATAATTTGTCTGCTGTTTTTATGACAACTTGTGAACTTGTCTGTAGAGTTAAGAAATATAAATATGCACTTTATTTTTCTAAATACATAGTTCATTGAAACAAAATAAATTTTAACTGAATTTGAGTTCAGTAAACTGGAAATATTGTATATTCGTGAGATATTGTAAATTTTTTAGAATGATTTTCAATCAGGAATAATTTGTTAATCGGGCTTAATTCAGTATATTTAATTCTTATCGAATGAAATATTTTATTACATAATGTGATTTTCTAGAAAAGAAAAATTAAACTAGAATAGAAATACCGATATTTTTATGTGCAGCCACGCACATCATCAGCACCCATGTCTATCTACTGGGGTAGAGATTGTTATTAACATCAGCTATTTAACGCAAATTTTCAATGAAATGGAATATGAGAAATGATTATATTGTGTATACAATTATTGATTATTTTATTTTCTTTGAGCAAAATTATTTCAAAAAATGTTTTAAGACAAAAGAAGACTTTTGTTGATTTGATGATTTCTGAAAATAATATATGGCAACACTGGTTGTACCTTTCAACAAATAATATAAGCACCAACACACTTTAGAAAGAAATTCTTTCTTTAATCTTAAATTTTTGCAAAATTTGTTATCAGAATTTACAAAATTATTTGTAGGAACGCATTCATACAAAATATTTACTGATTCAATGAATTTGTTTACTGAAAATTAAATTTAGAGTTTTCTGTAAAAGCAGAGATCGTCTTTCTAAAGTTTTCGTTCTAACTTCGACATTTACAGTCAGATCGATGGTTGTGTCTCAAGGATACCAATCTCAAGTATCCCTTTCTAGCATTGGTCCACCAGATAGAAATCAGTTCTTACCACAGTAAAGTTAGAAAATAAAAGCTTGCAAAAAAATACCACTAAAATTTTGGAAAGGAAGTATTTTCGTCTCTTCCACAAACTCCAGGCTCTGCAAGATAAATTGCTGGTGTATAAAAGCCGTTAAGCATTAAACATATTCACCATAGCAAGCTTCCGACTACAAAATATCAAGGATAGAATACACATGTTTATATGGAATGATTTTTTTATGGCAACAATACAACAGGCTGCAGGTTGTTTTCCGTGCTACATATGATGTTGTAGTCAAATTAAACTAATTTCTATTTTTGATGGATACAAAATATACAAAAACAGTGTTGACGATATAGCAAAATATGTAAGTCAAATTATTGCAAAGAAATATTTTTTATTGCAAAATAAAAAAGAAAGTTAAAAAATTTTAATGTTAATTACAAAACTAATTATATTTTTACAAAGCGCATAACGATAATTCGAGAAAAGTTGCAAAATTTTGAATAAGCCACATTAAATATCGCTAAAACTGTAAGGAATGCAAAAAATTCGTTAAAAATCGCGACATTTACGAAAATTCGCAAAAACTTACCAACAGCGGGATGATATCAAAGTCTTATATTATTACGAAATCGGCAAAACTATTAAGAGGCTGAAAGTATGCAAAAAATCGCTTTTATCGCGAAGTTTGTACAAATTTGCAAGAGTTGCAAAATCGGAAGCAAGCCCTAGAAATCGGGAAAGCCATTAAAAATATAAAAAGTTTGGACAAAATCGCAAGTTGGCGAAAAATTGCTAAGTCTATTGAAGAAATTATTTAACCTGTAAATAATAAAATTCGCAAAAAAAATATAAAGAAATGAACTGATTTGTTTTTATGTTTTTGAATAAACTATTTTATTTTTATAAATGTGAAATATTTGAAAGCGCCACCACTGAAATATATATTTATACTTCAATATCAGGTTCTTATAGTGCTGCTGTCGTTTTCAAAATAATTAAGTTGGGTGGCTACCAGGCGACATTTGTTGCCAGCTGCAGTTGTAGTCGTATAGCCATGTAGCCTGCTGTGGCCTATGTGTTTAGAGCATCATATTGATACACTATGAGTGAAATTCGTAATAGTGACATTCTTCGCTGAATGTGCATCATAATACCAAATAAAAGTTCTCTGCACTACAGTCCAAAATCGATAATCGATAATAGCCTATAAACGAATCAGTTCGTTTATGGCGAGAGTCCCAGTCAAATGCCAAACGCATTGTTAAATGCTGTAACAATCACTTTGCTGTAGGTTAATTGGATTATTTTTATTATAAATGCTTCATTTTATTAGTGAATGGTAATGTGTCTGAACGCTTTTTGAAGTTATTTTTAATAATAATTACAGAGTTTAAGGAAAACTTCAATGTCTAAATTATTATTCCTACGAGTCAACTGCTAAAACTACCCTTAAAGTTAGCAAAAGTTTCTTTTTTACTTCCAAGAATGTAAAAAAGAAAACCAAATTTGTTTAATAAATGTCTTTAGAGCGAGAAATCTCAAAATGTCTTGAAAACTTTTACTTTTCGTATGCAGCAGCTGTTTTCGCCCAACAAGCAAATTTAATGACTGTTATTTGATAAAATGAAGCACGCACTTGGAAAAGAAAACAGGATAACAAACAAGACACGTAAAACAACCATTAACAAATATTTAATGTTTTTTTTGTCGAAACGAAATCATACAACCGGCACTCCCACCCTTAATTCTTAATAAAGGCTTCTTCCTCCGATGTAGGTTTAACATCCTTTTAGTAGGTTTGAATTTTTTGTTTTTTGCTTTATATTTCAAACATTTAAAAGCATAGTAGATATTTTGTAGAAACTTGCGTGCTGCTCCTTGATTTTTATTTTTGCAAGCAACAGCACCACATGTTGTGGAGACACCCATGGAAGTTGTAAATGTGTTAAAGACCAAGAAATTTCATGTGGTTTAAATTTTTATCTTGCTGTGTGCTGTTGCTTTTCTAAAGTTCCTTCGAAATTTCCCAAAAGCAAATTGTGTTTAATTAAAAATTTTATTTGCATAATTTGCATTAGAAGTAAAAACTTTTAACAAATAATAATCAAATAATGTTGTTTGTTTGCTTGTTTGCTTGCTTGCTTTAACTTGCCGTTAAACTTTAATTAAACATTTGAATAAAACATTAACAGCCTTATTCATAAAAAAATATTTCAGGTTTATTAAGCGCTTATTTGACATATTTCTATGGGAAATTTGTCAAATAAACCTGTAATAAACCTTAAAATGTTTAACATTTGCTACATCTAACATTCCTTTTAATTTGCTTCCAATTTAAAGCTGAAACATAACATTGGCTTTTGTTTTCTTTTATTGCCCAAACAATTGTACCCTAAAGTGCTATTTTATTTCTCTTTAAACGCCTTTTTCCACGAAAAATAACAAAAACCACAAAAAAGTCTCACAAATCATTTGGTTTTTTTTATGGATTTTGTGTGTGTATTTGCTGCAGATTTTCTTCTATTTCGTGCTTAATTTTTCTAGAAAATCAATATTGTTTTAGTTGTTTTTTAAAGCTGTGTGTACATTGCGGTCTATTTCTAGCAAAAAAATTCAGTGTTTATGGCATTAATGTGGGTTAGAATAATTTATAGATTATGTACAGGGTCTTCGAACAAGATTAGAATGTTTATTTAATTTTAAAGAGAAAAGGCAAATTATCTATACAAGTAACGGTATCATCACTCTTTTGCGTGAAAAGTATCCTGACCGTGTGATTTCTCGAAGAGGAGATCCCAACTGGCCACGGAGATATTGTCATTTAACACTTTTAGACTTTTTTTTAGAGAAATGTGAAACATAAAGTCTATGCCAATCGCCCACAATTGATTCAAGACCTCAAAGATGAAATTCATGAAGTAATCGCGATAAGCAACAGCAAATGTGCGAATTGCTGATAACAATATTTCATGAAATAAATATGTTCCTGCTAGCACAGACTTGGATACAAATTGGTTCATATTCTTTAGCATAATTAAATGTATACATAATGTGACCATATGGTTTTTGCAAAATGGGACATGGATCAAAAAGCGGGATTTTGAAGGAAATACCGGAACTATAAGAGTTGCCGAGTTAAAGTGTTCAATATAGGTTGGGGTCAATTTACGTTAGGGTTTTGTTTTGTTTTTGACCCAATAAGTGACCACATACTAGCAAAAATGCATACATATGTATAAAACAAATAATAAAACTAAAGAATTTGAGAGTAAGACAATTTTGTGTAAGTAAAAAGTTTTATAATGTGAGTTGTCTTACAAAAAAGATCGAATTGGACTTGCGGGTGTGGCAACACCCGTAAATATTTTCTTTGAGATATCTTGAAAACTTATAAAAAGGAAATCCTGAAATTTTGTAGAGATAACACTGTTGATATTGTGCACTGTCTCTGGACACAATTTCAGAATAGAAAAATTAGTCCTCTCATAAAGTGCAAATTTTTGGTTGTCTACAGAAGGACGAAGGAAGGAACAATGATTATTTTTTTTAATAACAAAAGTTGGCGTGGCACATACAGAAGCAATATTTATTCCAAGACATCCTGAAAGCCACTAAAAAATTTAAATTTTTTCGTAAGCACCCAGCAAAAATTTTTCAAGATTTTGTAATTGGTATATACCCTTTTAATGGCTTACAAAGTAAGGAGTGACACTTATTTATCTTATTAGTTTATGCGTACAATAATGACTTATTTATATCAATACGTGATAGAACTTATTGCAGTACTTTCCAGTTAATAATGAAATATATTTAGAGACAAATTTATTTAATCGTGAAAATTAAGCTTCTAAAACAATAAAATAACTTTGGTTTACTATAATTTTTGTTACAAAATTTAATTATTTTCGCAAATTCTTCAATATATATATTCACGTATTTTCTTCGTAAAATTATAATTCTTAACAATCCCAGGCTACACAAGTTTTAAAATTTCGTTACAAATATTCTATTTATTTGTATTTAAAAATTATCAATTAACTTTTGAATAATTTGACCAAAAAGCAATCTAAAAAGTTTTGCATATTTGTAAGCAAAAAATAACCCATTAAATTTTGAATATTTTTAGGCAATCAGTAATCTATTAAAATTTGTATATTTGTAGGCAACAAGTATAGGGTACCGCATAACAAACAAAAATAATGGGCTATTCAGTCAAACTGTATGCACTTACGACTGGGGAGTACACACACTTTTTTCGATTCTAGTAGACAAACTTTTTTGCTAGGCAGTAACGCCAATATCGAGAATAACTAGGTTCTGCCAAAAAAAACCCAACTTCAGATCTGATAAAACATTTTCCCAAAAAATTATTGGATATAAAATTAGAATTTAATGTGTGTGTTAAGTTTTGTAAAAATCGGTACAGTAGAACCACGTGAAATATAATACTAGATTTTAATGGGCTCAGCCCCGCCCATTTTTCAACTTTAAAATTGTGTAATTACAAGAACCAAAAGTGTTTGCTAAGTTTCGTAGCAATCAAATAAGTAGAATATCATAAAGTCAAATAAAAAAATTTGTGGGCGTGTCCTCGTTCAATTTTTTTTGCAATGGGACCAATGGGAAGCTATACCCTCTCAGGCAATAATTTTTTTTTTACAATCGATCTAAGATGAACCGGTATGAAGTAACACAACACTGCACTGAAGGTATGAAGTAACACTGCAAAAAAAATAGAGACGAATTGATAACATCTTCCTTTTTTGAAGTTGGTTAAAAAAGAAGTATATAATCAAGCAAAAAGTGTGTCACCTCTTAACTAGATTAAATATTATTTTTTTATGTATCGATATCTGATACAAACTTGAAGAAAATAGAGATATTTAGTTAAAATATATCTTGAAAACAAATGAGTGAGAATTTTGAAACTGTTCATGACCATTTACATATGTTAATAATGAGCATTGTGCTTTACAAAAAAGTGAAGGTTGAACCGCAAGCGGGGCACTTGTAATATAAAAAAAATTTATTTTCATCTCAAAACGTATGTATATGGGGTTAATAAAAATCGCGTAAGAGATTGAAAATTTCAGAACTTTAAAATTCGGGATAATAATTAGAGACGGGATAAACCTATGAAAAGGCTGGATAATCCCGCCTAACGAGAAATGTCTAGGCAGGTTAGGTCTTACCTCCTTTCTCCAATTAAATAGATATCTGATGATGTAGATTAAAAAAAAATGTTTTTACATATAGAAATGAAACCTATTACAGAAAGACCCTTTAGTAGTAGACAGCGTATAAGCAATATTAATTTTATTATTTTATTTTTGATTGGGCATGAAAAGCATTTTCCGCGGTATAATTTAGGCTGAAACTGAAAGAAACTTCCAAATAAAATGAAAAAAGAGCTTTCAAGGAAGTCAATAAGATCCTGAACTTGTGATACGGAACTAGTGAAAATCTGGATGATTTCTAATGATTTGTACATATCGTTGTCATTGCAAGAAATTATTTTTTTTTTGTACATATTCAGTGATTGCGACGTCATATTAATTTTGGTATGTTTTTTTTTCCTTTTCATAAATTTCTTTTAAATCAATATATTTTTGTAAATAAAAATATAATTCTTCATGAAATGTATTTTATTTTCGTAAAAATCAAGACATATCGTAAATATATGCGAGAACTACAAATGATCTCCAATTTTGCATAAAAGAAATAGCTTCATAAGTAATTGTCTGGATGATGTTAAATAACACTTATTTACAGTACATCGCCTTTCATAAAAAGCTTAGCCGTCACCGACTTCAAATGTTATGCATATTTGAAATATTGGGTGTTTTTTATTGAGGTATAGAACTTTAAGTTGGCATCACTTTTTTAACTGGCGGCCATTTTGTCAGCTGTCAAGTGATTAATATTTAGTTTTGTTTGCCATTTCATCATGAACAGGTTGACAAAAGAACAACGCTTGCAAATCGTGCAAATTTATTTCGAAAATAATGGTTCAGTTCGCGAAGTTTACCGCAAGCTCCGTCCATTTTATGGTCGACATAATCGTCCATCAGAGCAATTAATTCCGTTAACCATGGATCGTTTTCGCACTACGTTTACTCTATGTGATAATACGCATCCGCAGAGATGTCGAACAGTGCGCACCGAAGAAACAATTGCCGCTGTAGAGCAAAGTGTTGAAGAGGACCCGAATGAATCGATTCGCCACCGTGCACAGCAATTGGAGCTTTGTCTATGACTATTTTGTTCCCGAATTGGATGGCATAAATGTGGATGAGTTGTGGTTTCAACAAGACGGCGCTACATGCCACACAGCGCACGTCACAATCGATTTATTGAAGGAAACATTCGATGAGCGCATAATTTCGCGGAATGGACCTGTCAATTGGCCACCAAGATCGTGTGATTTGACACCATTGGATTATTTTCTTTGGGGATATGTGAAGTCGCTCGTCTACGCCAATAAACCAGAAACGTTAGGGGACTTGGAAGCCAACATTCGTGGCGTTATTGCCAACATACGGCCCCATATGCTCGAAAAAGTGGTTGAAAATTGGACCTGTAGAATTGGCTTTATTCGAGCCAGCCGCGGCGGACACATGCCCGAAATCATATTTAAACGTTAATGGCATAAAATTATCCTTCCAATAAAGCCAAATTGATGGACATTAAAACGATTTTCTTGTGTTTTATTTCAATTCGAAGTTCTATACCTCTAAAAAAAACACCCTGTACATAATTATATTTTTTTTATCAGCTCTAGTTTTCAAGATATAACGTTATGTCAGAAATGAAGCCACTTGCAAACATATCTTATCTTAACTTGAGAATGCCATGCTCTATTCAGTTAAGTAAAAACTTAAAAACTCGACAACAAAACTATTTTTAAGCCGTTAAAATATTATTTTTAAATCTGCACAGCAGAAGAAACTGCGTGCAAAAAATATTTTTTTTTTAATTTTTTTTTTTACATTTCTTTGCTTAAAACTTTATAACAAGAGAACGATACAACAACGAGCTTATTTGTGAACAAATAACATCAAAGTTAGTTGTAAATATTCTGACAACACATAGTTGAACGGATCAGCCAGCAGTTTTCGAAGGCCACTAAACCTTGATCATCAGCGTTCTTCTCTGTTTGGTCCACTGTGTGTGGTGTCAGTTGATGTAAATTTCTGCTTTATATACTCAGCCATTATTGCAAATGGAATATGTGAGTTGTTTTGATTCATCGTATTACAATTTGCTGAAAGCTTTTTTGTAATGAGAGCTCATTTTTACCATCTCTAAATTTACAACAGTCTTACCATTGTCGCTTTTTCATTACTAATTATGCACATGTTAGTTAATTTGCTTATTTTTGTTCTACTTAAGACAAACTTTTTTGGTTTGTTACTATTAAGTATATTTTAAGTGAAATTTATTTGCTGGTGGTTAAGCGATGTCTATATGCATTTCACTTATAATATAATTATGACAATATGTCGAATAATAAATCTCTTGAATGTTTCATTAATTATATTTGTGATTTAGTAACTTTTAGCTAAATGTATTCCAAAGGAATGAAGACATTTTTCATTGAAATCAGTGCACAACTTTTGATTTTATTCACAATTAGTGACAGAACAAAACTGATAGAAATTGAAATTTTCATACAACAGTACTACATACGAGTACAAACACAAATTCAAAAGTTTTACAGTATATCTTTTGCTTCAAAGTTTGTTTTTTGTGAATACGTGTTTTCCAGTTATCTTTCTAAATTGCAAATAATATCAAAACTTGTACACCAATTTCAATGAAAAAGGGCTTCATTCCCTTGGAATACATTTAGCTATAAGTTACTAAATCAAAAATGCTCTTGTTGTTTTATTTTCATTTTTTATGCATTCTTAAAAACAAAAATATCAAAATTTTTTCTAAAATTTTTATTTTTTGGGTTAAATTTTTATGATATCTTGAGCAATTTCAAAAACAATGTTTGATTATTTGATTGTCAAATTTCGGGTTTTATTTGTTTGTTTACTGAATACGGAAACCCGTTCTGCAGTTATGCTACTATATGTGGTGAAAGTGTTTTTAGTTTTTACATAACGATATATCTCGAAAACTAGAGCTGATGGAAAAAAATGGAGTGCAGCGTTCGGCGTTCCAAATAACTAAAGAAATAATTTCAATTTCAAGCGATTGAAGAAGTTTTTCGAAATTTGTAAATCGATTCCTGAAAAGTCAAAAATACGCACTTATTGAGAATTTGGAAGTAGAAAAAAGTAGTTCCTGAATAATTACTTCCAATGATTTCCTCTGGGACGTTAAAGCAAATATTCAAATACAAAATTCTATGTATCAAATTTTTATTTATTCAATTAACGTCCTACAAAGAAATATGTAAATTCAAATACAAAAACTTATAATAATTTGTTAGAAGTAAACCATAAATATTTTCAATCAATAATTTGAAAACTGAAAAAAAAACAAGACCAGTAAATAAGTCCGGAAGCTCGCGACTGTAAAAGTCACTATGTTCCGTACTACTGGACTCGTATTTTTTTTCTTTTCAGTTTTTTAGATAGTCAAGAAATTTTTAAACCAATTTATTGTTAAAAATATATCATTTAAATTTAATCATTTAAATGATATATTTTTGTAATCTGGTTTTAATTTCCTTTATAGACCCCACTCGATAGGTTTGGCAAAAAAAAAACTTAAGTATTACTATTTCGCGCAAAAAATCCGCCATTTTGGGAGATACGAGGTAGGAAAGAAACTTACAATCATACATATCGTCCTCACCACGTCAAACTATCCAGTATGCAAAATTCCTTTTTTTTAGATTCGTTATCTTGTTACCATAATTTACACGATATGCCTCGTTTCAAAATGCTGAAATTCTTAAAGACGATAGATAACTCAATAAGAAATCTTTTAAACCTGGCAATTTAGGAATACGCCGACTTTAAATTCACAGTTGACGCATCTTTGCGCTCTTGTGAAAATTCACGTCACCTCGTAAGATCACCAGACCTTTAAATCGCTCGTGTAGAGTGTCCATTGTGGTATGAGATGTGTTGGACGTGGTGCTGTTCTGTTGAAACCAAATGTCCGTATCATTCAATTCTGGCTAAAACGAGTTGGTAATCATCGACATATAGCGCTTGCGATGATTTAATAACGGCAATTTAATTAATCCATTTAGTTTTTTGTACGTTTTGAAAGCAATATACGCCCATGGTGACTTGCGAAAACAGATGTAACAGATTTACCTTCAAGAATATGTCAGCTGTCAACAATAAAAGCTCAGAAGTTTCCATTGGGAGACCAAAGAATTGGCGGTCGCTTGCCTCTAATCTTTTTCCGGGCTTTCTGAAGTATATCGTGTAAATATTTGATATGATTTTGTGCTCATATTGTTGCCAGACGTCCAAACTTGCAATTTGGCGCGTTACTAATGTAAATTTCCACCATAATTTTTTATTGAATTCATCTATTATCATTTATTTATTTTTTATTAAAAAAATTGTGTCCTGTTTGTGGCAAAATAAAAACATCGCTGAGTGTAAATGTGTAATTTTCAGCAACTACATGCAAATTGGTGGGCATTAAAAAAGCCAAATCATTTTTTAGATGCCTTCTAGTTACGCTTTCATATCTAATTGGTAAAAAGTAAACACACGATAATAAAAATTAAAAAAAAATTTATCTATCCCTCAATGTGCTTAACAAAGGGTTAAAATGTATTTTGATACAGAAGGACTTGCAAATATTTGTTAATTAAACAATAAATCAAAGCGATTTTTCAATTAAGCCATCAAAAACTGCATCATTTTTGCCAAAGTTTTATAAAACGCAAAATTGTGAAATGTTATTTAGTGGTTATTGCTTTTAAAATCCATACAATTTTAATATTTAATTTCATGCTTCAAATGATTTCAATAAAATTTTTGAAGATTTAACACAATATAAATCTCCTTTTTTGCAACAAGATCACACACACATACACAACAACCCAGTCGGCCAAATTGTAGCAGACATTGTCGTCTACGATTAATATACGACATGTCGCCTGTCGATTATGTTCTCTAATCGACAATTTAAAAGATATCGGCGTTCATGACTATCTGGGCGACAATGTCACACATTTTGTCTTCAATAAAACTTTGTTGAAGACAATCTGAGCGACAATTCCACGGTTTTCTTCAATAAAGCCGTGTTGACGACAATCTGAGCTACAGTTTCATATGTTTTGTCTTCAATAAAACTTTGTTGAGGACAATCGGGGCGACAGTGTCATAAGTTTTGTTTTCAGTAAAGCCGTTTTGACGTTAATGTTAATGGTTTTGTCCCCAATAAAGCCGTGTTCACGACAATGGGGGCGATTGTGTCGCTCATCTCGTCTTGTGTGACTTTGCCGCGATTTCTATGAAAATTTCATCGATGATTTGTATTAAGCTGTCTTGAATATGTATGTTTTCTACGACTTGCCATTGTCTTGTAGCCGTCGTCAAAGATGTCTTAAAGACGTGGCCAACTGGGAAAGTGAGTATGTTTAGATGAGTTTGTTTAATTTTCAATTCATTAATTCCTCGAAACCATTTTACTTAAAATTAGGATAAAAAAAGACAAACTTATTCTATTCGCATACATGAGATGAGCTATACGAGTTTTTCATATTATCCTTCAATTTATTTTGCTTGGGTTGGAAATTTCGTGTAGATTACCAAATGGACACGTGTCCTGTTCATACGAAGAAATAATTTTTTATATATATAAAAAAATGCACTTTACCTCCTGAAAACCGATGCAGGAAAATAAACACATATGCTATTAAGGGAAGCATTAACAGCCTTCGTTAGTTTGAGCCAAAGCCTGGTAGGTTAGGTCAGGGGTAACTGATTTGTTGCACTGCTGTTAACGGTACATTAAAATAATTTTTGCTCGTGTAAAAACTGGAATGAGGAAAAATGTAAGAAGAATTTGAGATAATACTTTAGATTACATAATACTTATTTTTGCCCTTTATCCTCTGATAAGTGTTTGGGATTTCCCGGACTTTTGCACTTCCTGGGAAACAGGAATGAAAAAAATCGCGTTCCCGGGAATTCCCAGGAAAAGCTAATTTTGTAACTTAAAAGCATCTTTTATTAATGTAAGCATACCTTTTAAATAAAAATTAATACAAAAGCAGTTCTAAGACACATTTTGAAGTGAATTCATTCAATTAGCATATAGTTATTACACAGTAAGAAATCATATTAAGAAATCATTTTAGTAAGAATTTGCTTTGGTTGTTTCTCATTATTCTTGAAAAATTTCCAGAAGGATTCTTCTCGTTAAGTACAAGCAAGTTACAGGACTATACTCACCTGCGCCGAATTTTAAATACCCTGGGCCACAGTCTGTTTGAATCTCTCATTTATCATCTTATTTCTTCGACTTAAATGTTAGTCTTGTCGACTCAAAGTTTTACAGCTTCTATAAACGAAAAATCTCTTCAAGTTCGTTTCACATCGAATTATATACATTAGGAAACGATTAGATCATTGCAATCGTTGATACTTATACAATGTATTACATTTTTTATTATTTATAGTGCTTAAGCCGACAGTCATTAAGGCCGTTTGAGATTATAATACAACTATTAATTAATACTTTTGACTTAAATGTCTCTCTGATCTAAATAATTTCAGTTCCAAAAAATTCAAAACACAATAACAACTCAGCATGTCGGACTTTCATTTTCCACAAAAGTATTAATTAGTTTTTGAATGGAGCAATAATTTTTCTCATAGACTAATTCAGATAAATGGTATGACTTCAATTTTATGGAATTTTTATGAATTATATTAAAAAAAATAATTGAAATTTATTGAAATTTTACTGCTTGTTTATCGGTGTTGAAAGAATTCTTTCTTTCTTAAGCTTATAGTACACGGCATGTAAAAAACCACATGCGCATGTGTTTCTGACGTAATTTTGACGGCATCACTAACTACATTTGCTACATGCCGTGTACTAGTAACATATGCACATGTAGACATTTACAGAAAATGTGTTCGATTTGGGTACATGTGCCACATTTGTATTTTGGAACAAAAATACTATAAAAATTTTACGGCATGTCGCCACTACTAGTAGTTTAAAAAAATGCAACCAACATGCTGAAAATTCCTGTGACGTCATCGCCACATACGTATGTGGCCTTTTACATGCCGTGTACTGTAGGCTTTTTACAGTTACTTTTGAAACAAAAACACAATTTTAAAATTTGGTTTTTTTTATGAAATGAAATTGTTAGAATGGAAATTTTCCTTCCACATCGATAAACAGGGTATTAGTGAAAATAAATTTTACTGTTACTTACGCCATTTTATAAATATGTTTGTCACAAAAGTCTATATATTTCTGAAATAACTTGTACTTTTAATTTCCCGTTTCCCCGGGAAAACTTTCAAAAATTTCCCGGGAATATTAGGCAGTCATTTCCCGTCTGGATATTCCCGTTTCCCAAACCCTACGTCTGATATTAAAAACGTATCAAGGTAATAGTATGTTCCCTGACACAAATGTTGAAAACGCTCGTCAGTTTGTTCTTCGGCTTCATAAGAAATGAGTACATACTCGTACATATTTACATATGTACTTTTAAAACAAATAACATTTGAAAAATTACTTTCTTCGAAATAGTACTTTTTAAGAAAAAATAATACCTGTTCAAGTGAGAAAATCGTAAGGGCTGGCTCTAGGCCCGAAGAAAATTTGTGCTCACAATGTATACATCCGGCCCAAGGTGTGGTAGCCAGGAAGTCTTTGGTGAGTAAAGTTGTGGATTGAGATGGCTTGAATAGGGACTACCGATACAGAAAATATTTTTCAAGCAAAATCTCTGAACCAGACTTTTTCCTTCAATAGATCAATTCGTTTTTGCTTTAAATCAGTACTGATTGTTTGTATCGGGTAAAAATATCTCAGGCAATTTCATTATCCGATCGTTCAATATCATTCAATGGCATTTCTGCGTTCGTTCGTTTATGTAAGTTTGGCGTCATTTGTGTTGGTACGACTACAGAAAACTCAGTACACCACTCTTTAACCATTGAAATTGAGTCTGTGTACTATTCATAAAACATTTATTTGCTTTCCGTAAGGGTGTTTTGCGAAAAAAAAATATTGTTTAATCAGCACACTACAGTTTCTGCACTTTCAATGGCTGTCAAAAGCAAACTAATAGACGTAGCTTCCTCAAAACTCGACAGTAATCTAGTAATAGATAACAGTTAACCGGACCAGTGTTGCATTTAGGGTTTAGTTTTCATACGTTGCCACACATTCTTATATATTACAGTCAAATTTTATTTGAACAAAATATGACACAAAACAAAAACAATATAAAACAAACATATAATAATACAAAAACAAAATTAAAGAATTGACAAAAATGGTTTCATTTTGTTTGTAATTTGGCAAATAAACAAAAACAAGTTGCTACTAAGTATTTTTAACAATCAATATCCACGAGATTAACAGAAATGTTGCCACCAGACAAAAATTTTATTATTTAATTAATTAAACTTATAATTAACCATCCGGAGGCTTATCGCCAAGTCATAATAGTGGCTCTTAGTATGAAATAAAAAAATTCACTTAATTCTAAAACTTCATTCGAAATTTAATAGATAAAAACCATAATTTCGGCATTCAAAGTAAAGAAAGACGGTTTTTAATTTCGTATGCTTTCTTAAAAAAATAATAATTTGGACATCAAAAAGAGATGCATTTAAAACGGCGTACTAGGGCTGTTTTCGTAAAAAACATGTAAAGCAACCTTTAAATATATGACATGTGACACATGATTATTTTAGGTTATAGATATTTCAAAACAGAAATAAGTTTTAGTATCATTATGTACATCGATTTCATTCAAGTTTCTTTAAATGTGGGTGAATAAATTGAGATGGTAAAAGCATTTTCTCTGTTAAAGTCCTCTTCAATTAACTTCTCTTCATATATTTTATAAATAGAAAATTTAAGTAATGTAAAATATTTTTTAAATGCAGAGTGAAAACTAAAACACTCAACTATGGCTCATATTGAGAAAAAACTCTTTGAATTAAATTCGTTAGTCAAAAAAGACTTTTAGGTTACCATAAATTGCAATAGCAAAAAATTAAATGAAGCTTTTTTTTGGTTCCATTTTTTATTAGGCTAAATAAAGTTCATGCTTTTAGGATGACATTTGATCATTTTAAGGAACAAATAACACTAGAGTAAATTGTAAATATTCTGACAAACACTAGCAGAACGGAACAACATGTAGTTTCGAAGCATTTTTTCTCAAAACAAATACGTATGTAATATGTATGTATAGACAAATGTTAATACTCGTAGAGGATAAACAAGACTCGACACAGCAGAATGTAGCACAGTTAGTTCGTTATAATTACAAATAGAGGCTCCGTATTTGACATCTACCATTTTATCGAAAGCTGCAGTTCGCATTTCTCACCGCATTAAGTTCGTCGGCAGGCTTACAGGCTAACAATGGAGTAAGATATTTAAAAAGTAGGTTTCTATTAGACAGCCATTCATCGCTCTGGATCCTTTTAGTTTTTTTTATTGCGGTCTTCGTATATTAGGAAGTTCATCATTATTCAGAACCTATTTTGTACGAAATTTGCGAAGTAAAATTCTCACTATATCATGTCTGTAGTATTATCAAAACTTCATCAATCATTATAAGAAAAAAAAAATTATTTTATTTTTTAATATTAAGCAGCTCTTATCACACACCTGTTTATCGAGAGACTTGAGATTGTTTTAAAAATCAGCCAACTGTACATTTTCTTCAAACTCAACAACAACTTCTATCAGTACATTTCTTCTTTTCTGAAAAGAAATTTATTGCCCTAAATGTAAATTAAATGAAAATTTAAATTTTTTAAATAACTACTAAAAAATCTGTTTCCACTGAAACATAGATTTCACCCTCAGGGAAAGGCGTGCCTGCCAATGATGCGTACTACATTTATCCCCTTTTTGCTCTACTAAATGAATCTGTTGTTATAAAATACTGTGATAAATTTGTAATTTTAGATTTAGATAATCGTATCTACGTAAATGTTTTTTTCATACTCAGATGAATTTTTTCATTTGTGGAAGAGGTATTGCTATGGCATGAATTTCTTTGATTTTTCATACATACATATGTGAGTATAACCAAAAGATACACTCTTTGTGTTAAACTGAAAAAAAGAAAATAAATGTTTTACTAGATTGCAAGCAATAGACAGAAATTACTAACTACAACAATTGTATCACTATTGCATTTGTCGAGGGGGAGGGTTCAATGCTGTAGTTTTGGGGTGGAATTGCCGGGCATTATGCACGTCCTTTTTCAGTATTATGAAATTTTTCGTTTTCCTTTATATATTTTGTCACATTTGTTGAGTTTTTCTCAGGTTTTATAATTTGAAAAACTTTCATCGTTTCTCGAATTAACTTTTGTTGTGATTTATTACGTTTTTCTTTAAATCCCTCAGGGCTAATTATTCATTTTTTCTGTTTGTACATATCGCTCATTTACTTCAATAACGTCACAACTAAAAAAACTAGTTTTGCACAAAACGCGTTTAAATTTTCAATTTACATGTAACTCGATGAAGACATGAAAAACTGTTCTTCTCTCAGGAGGTGATAGTAGAAGTTATTTTTTTATTATCAAATTTTCACATGCATTATTAACAAAAAACGCATTTTGTGAGTTATGACACTATTGAAGTAAGCCCGCGATATGTATGTATATATATTTCTTTGTCATTAAATAATTGCGTTAGTTTGAAAAAAATATTAAATGTGTAATGATAAAGCGGAAAAAAGAAAGGTATAGAGAAAATACTATTTTGAAAAATTTATACATTATTTTCTAATATTTAATATATTTTCATTAATTCTATGCTAAGGATAAAGCACAAAGTACACAGAGATGTCACGAGACGGAAGATAATTGCGAATTCTTCACGTCTCGCTCACACCGAGCCTGTGTCTTCTTTAATTGTTCTTTCGTAGTGGCATTAATTTAAAGTATTTTCATTTTATGCTTTGTATCCTCATTCGTTATGCGATTTTTGTAATTAAAAGTTTAAAATTAATATTTATAAATCAAAAGTTGAAAGGTAAATCAGGAATCATTTGAAAACAAATTGTAATCACTTTTTTAATACTAATAATCATTTGCACATTCTGTTTTTTAATTCAACACAACAAATTCCTTGATTTAATTTTGTACAAATGTTCACTTGTTCAAATATTTTTTTATTTTATGCTTTGTGGTCTCATTCTCATATGCTTGTTGGAAGTAAATGTTAAAAATTAATATTTTTTAATGAAAATGCTTAATAAAATGAAGTCTGTAATCATTTGGAAGCTAATTTTAATCACTTTTTTAATATTAATAATCTTTTACACACTGTGTTTTTTTAATTCAACATTTCACAAAGTACAAACACGTACACATTTTCTCTTATTTGTTTTGATTATATTGTTAACCACTTAATAACAAATATACTACAGTTGTCCCTTTCTCGCAAAGCTGATTGTAGCTTTTTTCATCATTCATTTTCTTCACCTCGGTGTACTTTGCGGGATGAAGTTGAAAACTACAACTTAAAAAAAAATATATTGGATATTTACGAGTATTTGTTCAATTTAGATTCGACATGCAGGCATAAGTGCATTGAATTTAAGCATCTCAAGCCAAAATCAAACGGAAAACCACCAAAATTTCCAATTAATAGATTTGATTTGGATTTCCCGGACTTTTGCACTTCCCGGTAAACGGGAATGAAAAATTGCTTTCCCGGGAATTCTCTGTAAATATCAATTTTCTAAATTAAGTACATTTATTAAATAAATTTTTTTCGAAATTTCTATTGTTTAATTAATGCAAGTATATTTTAAAATAAAAGTTAATATAAGAGCATTAGGAAAATCAATTTTTAAAAATTTCTAAGGGCCATTATTACAACTTGCCGATAGTTAAAGGCAAGATTTTGTCGGACGGATAAATGGCTTAGCATTATAAAACCTTAATTTATTATTTTTTTATCCATTAAATATTATTATTATTTATAATAATAACAAACAAAAATTTAAGTTGTAATAATGCAAAGCTTTTTTTTTTTTTTTTTTAATCCTGCCTTTAACTATCGGCAAGTTGTAATAATGGCACTAAGTGAATTAAAGCAAATAGATTTTATAGTTATTATGCAGTAAGATATCATAGAAAGACACATTGACGACTACTACCGCAACTAATAAAAAAAATTAGTGTAAGGCCTCCAAATCATTTTTTAAGAACTTGTCGTGCTTGTTTCTCATTCTTCTTGAAATAAATCCAGGAGATGTATTATCGTTAAGTTCAAACACGTTATATTAGTATACTCAATGTCTCTTAAAATAATTCCTTCAATAATATCGACGACTTATAAAAAATTTAAGTATTCTTAACTCGAAGTTTTTACGAGTACAACTTCTGTGAAATTAAATTTTTTATTCCAAATATTTTTGTGGGTGTAGTTATTGCTTAGCTAGCCAAAACTTGTGCGCTTCCTTACACCCCATAAACGTTTGTAAATGAAAACATTTTTTTCATGAAGAGTTTCAAAATTATCACTGCATCACCCGATTATTTTCTATCATTGGCAGCATCAGCATAATTTCAAGTATGTTATTATAGCAGATGCCAAGATATTAAAAAAAATTAATATTTAACATACTTTTTATAACACTTTTCTCGTTATTGGCGTTACTGCTTACGAAAAAAATTTCAAAATGTGTACTATTTTGGTTCCGAAGATATCTTCAAGTAAATATTTCTTATATGTGAGAAGTTCCACGACAGCTTTAGGCATTAGAACATTAATAGCCTATTGCTCCTTCGAGACCATTAGTAATACGCTGAGAGCAAATCAGCAATATCGGTCTACTGGTACTATTTTTGAAGACAAACAAAACTTTGCACTTTATGAGAGGCACAACATTTAACTTTTTAATTCTTAAATTGTTTCCAGAGAAAATGTATGTACATACGAAACTGTGTATGTGCATGTTATACATCCCGCTTACTAATATTTTTCAAAAACACCTTTTTTGATCGATCATGTCCCGCTTTTTGCAAAAACCATGTGGTCACGTTAGTTTAACACGAATTATATATTTTAGGAAACGATTAGATCACCGCAATTATTAAGACTGTTCTGTTATAGTGATTAAACGACACGAATTAAAGATTTTTCAGCCTACAATACAAGTATCAATACTTTTGAAGTAAATGCCTCTATGATCTTATTTCTGATCCAAAACTTTCAAAAACCAATAACAACTCAACATGCCAGAGTTTGATTTTCTACAAAAGCATTAATACTTGTATTTTAATCTAAAACGGTCTTTACAAAATTCATCTTGCATATATAGTTTTCGAATCAAGCAATAATTTTTCTCGTAGACGAATTAGGAGAAGTGGTATGACTTCAATTTGTTGGAATTTTTATGAAATTTTCGTAGAAATTTCAACCACTCACATATTTATGTATCGTATGTATTAAAAAATTTTCTTGACATTGTACTGCTTGTTTATTAGTGTACAAGGAATTCTTTCTTTCTTATAGTTACATTTTTAGCAAAAACTAAATTGTAGAATTTGTTTTTGTTAAAAAAAATTGTGAGAATGAAAAATTTCCTTCGACATTGATAACCAGGGTATTAGTGTTTAAATAGACGATCAAAAACGTATCAGCTTTAAAAGAGAACTTAAACAAGTTCATCGTGTAAATTCAATCATACAGTCATTCAAACGAACTTTTGTAATATATAAAAAAAACATTGAAAATTTTGATATTAAAGTAAAACAGCATTATAATACAAATTTCTTATATGAATCCAAATAAATTTTAATGCCACTTACGCTATTTTATAAATATGTATATCACGAAAGCCTATAGGGGGCCATCCACATATTACGTAACGCCATTTTTTCCGATTTTTGACCCCCCCCCTCCCCCCCAGTAACAGATCGTAACAATTCTTAGACCCCCCCCCCCCCTCACAATAACGTAACAAGAACTTTAAAAAAATTTAAATTGTTTTAAGTTTTTATTTAAAAAAAAATTACATTTAATTCATACACATACATATGTATGGATTTTTAAATAACTTTTTGTTTGAATTGAAGTAAATTTCTTTATTTAGTTATTACAAACTAATATACAAATATTTTTATGGCATTTTCTTAAGTTGGACGAATATTCGGGAATTCGAATACTTTATTTTTATTTTCTGTTAGACTAACACAGTGCGTAGACAAAAATCAAATAAGCTTGCAAAATATAAATAATAACAATTATGTATTTATGTACATATGTACATATGTATATGCATATATTTATATCCATTTAACACTCATGATTCTTGATTTATTATGTATTTCTTTGATAAATTAAATACATAAATAAATGAAAAATCGAAGTGTTTTTGTACGAAATTAGTAAAATTTATGTTACGTAACAATTTTACAGACCCCCCCCCCCTTCCCCCCGTAACAAATCATAACAAAACTCGAACCCCCCCCCCCCCCAAAGGCGTTACGTAATATATGGATGGCCCCTAGACTTTCACGCCTGCTTGTTTTATTTCGACTTTTTGTTTTCTAACAGCTTATAAAGACAATGGTGTAAATCTTATAAAATCTTAGGTGTTTTATAGCATTATTCACCTAAATATTTCAAAATAAATATTGGTTATACATATATGTGAGGCCCCACTTGTTCACTTCTTAATAAAAAAAATCGGCAGTTCCAGAAAAATGTAAATTTGTAAAGTGCTCTTTTAGAAGTACATACATATCGATCCTTTCTTTTCGATTTTATCGTAAACGACATGTTATCGAAAATATACTTTTTTATTGAAATTAAAATTTTATGGGCCTATCCATAATAAAAAATTATCAAAATGCCAAAATTTTTGATCTATTTTAAGATACGGACTGTAAAATTTTATCGTAAGCGACAAAAACGTTCCGCTGAAAAATTTAGTTTTTGTCTCTTACGATTATATCAAAAATAAGGCTTCGACATGTATGAACTTTCTCCCAACTTGCGATTAAAACATATTTATAGCCCTTTATACCTGACTGCGCGACGCAAAGAAGGGTATTGTGTTTATCAGCCTATGTATATAGTATATGTATGGATCTGTGTATGTATGTATGTGTTCCTTTGAGGCACTACATACATATATAAACCGAACGCGTGGACCGATTTTGATACAAAATCGATTTGTATTAATCCTGGGAGTGTCATTAAAGATATGACAGTAGTCAATACGAAAAAAATAAAAAGTCGGCGAACTATATCAAAATGGGTATCATTCGGCATGTATTTTAAAATCATCTTCAGGTTTCTCTTATGATTTTTCATTTCGAATGACCGTTTAGGATATTTAACGCTTCAAAGTTGTTAGCAGTCGAACTTTTTATTTTTTTTAACTACTACTTGTTAAAAATATGTATGTATATTAGGTGATAACTTTTCTAATTTTTTGCAAATATCAAAATTTGACAGATAGGCCTGAATAGTCCATGGAAAAATAAAAATAATTGGGGTTTTACTTTTACGCAATCATGAAAAAATGTTCCGCACCAAATGCGACGAAGTTTGGAGTTATAATTTTTCATATATTATTTATTTATTTACTCATTGTTTCAACACCGACAAATAGAATTCATAACGTGAATGCAATTATTACTTCAATGTCGAGGGAGTTATTGAAATGTATGTCATTTTCATAACATTTAAAATTTTTCGCTCTTGGTTTATTGAATTTTTATTGTTATAAAAAAGCTTGGAATGTTTTAAAAATTCATTCTGTGGAGAAGGTTTTTGTTTCAAACTGGCCTAAGATATCGATTTTTGTAATCAGTACAATATTCTCCATAGCGTAGTGCCTGTCAAATTTTTAGTAAACATAAGTTATTTGCCTAATGTACATACATATGTACATGCATGTGTCAAAGAAAAATAAGTATACTATATATTAGATAATTGTTATTTCTTTGTCTGCCAAATGAAAATACATCTGCTAAATTTCATATTAGCAGTGAAGTTGTTTGGTCCAAAAACTTGCCATATCAATTTAAATTATATGCGGTCGAGCTTACAGAGTCGCGGATTTGTTGTTACTACCACGTGCGCAGCCATTGAAATATAAATAAAACGTACTTGGTGTAATTTTTTAACATGTTTGTTATAATATTAAATATTTAATGATACTTAATTATGCTTCATTAGACACGGATAAAGAAACATAAAAATTATAAAGCCATTCTGCATAAAATATTGAGCAAAATTTCAGCATAATTCCCACTATAATTATTAATGATCAGTCATAATAATGATGATTTTTACATGTTTAATTTTTGTTCAGCTACAAGAGTCGACAAAAATTGTAATAAACAAAAACTTCTCAATATTAAAAAAAGATGAGGCCGCTATAAGTTATAAAATATTGCAGCAAAAAATACAAAAATGAAAAAAAGTATAAATAAATGAACCAACATCTGACACAACAAAATGACAAAACGTCTGCTATGAAATACAGACAACTGACAGAAAGTAATAATTTTCCAGAAGTATGCATGTATGTACATATTAATTTTTTTTCTATAAAATTCAGTGTGTTTTAATAAATATTTTTACGAGTTTTTGGGATTGCAGTAGGTTTTTAATTTTAAATTGATATGATATTAAAACGCCCTGTTTATTAATAAAACTACAGAATTTAAATATTCCAGAAACCAGAAGCTTTTAACTAAATATAAATATAAATATTGTACATATATCTCGTTAAGCAAATAAAAGCCATAAATCAACATCTATAACATTCATGATTATAAGACCACGCTTAATAACAAAAATGATATTGAAAACGAAGGTAGTCGAATATCTGCCCACATTTCAACAGAAATGAGCAAAAAATTAAACTAAAATTTTGTGTTTGTACAAGATGATGCATTTCCAAACGGCAGGAACATACGCCTGTTTGGTAAATTCCTTTTAGATCTTATGCAAACTTTTTTTATCTAAACATGATGCAAGCATTTCGTACTGCATATGTATATATTTTTTTGTGAAATTTATTTGCTGGTAGTTAAGCCTTGTCTATATATTTCATTGGTGCTTAGCCAAATCATCAGTAGAATTCTACGACATATTTTGAACAGTCACAAACCTCTTATCTTATGCACAGACTTTCAAA
Source organism: Nowickia ferox (assembly GCA_936439885.1). Classification (NCBI taxonomy): domain Eukaryota; kingdom Metazoa; phylum Arthropoda; class Insecta; order Diptera; family Tachinidae; genus Nowickia; species Nowickia ferox. The sequence goes on from OW387026.1 coordinate 62,723,068, forward strand.
AACTATTTGAGAATTCACAAATAATAATATTTTTAAAAATCACAAAGAAAAATAAGCGTAGTAAGTACGATTAGAAACTTTAACAAAACCCAGCAAATAATTTATATATATTCGATATCAATTTATTTTATTTTTCTTCACCTTTATATAATTAGAAATCCATTGGATTTCATTCACATTCAATAGACAAAGTTACATATTTTATTATTTCAACACCGTGAATTAAGATTTTGTGCAGACTTCAAGTTTTGTTGTACCAAAGATACAAATTAAAATATAAAATATAAATACAAAACCGAAGGTCCTGGGTTCGAGCCCGGTCATTAAATTATGTATGCACATATCGTCGCTGTTTTAACAAACTGACCTAACTAACATTTTAAAAATGTTACAGGAGAGCAGCTTTTATGATTGTTTTATACATTCATTCTTATGGCTTCGTCTGATATCTTTTTAGTTATATAGGCACAACAGTAATATTTACAGTCATGAAAATTGTAGACAAGGTGTATTACGACTTATAAAGTCTAGTAAAGAACTTAACTCATTTTTCAAAAAAATGTCAGTTAGGTCGGTTAGTTAAAACAGCGACGATATGTAAATTTGTAGCAGTTGTTGTAGGAAAGTTCATGTGATGAACTATACCGACTTCAGCAAATAATAATCCTAATGTAACATCAGAGTGCCCTCCTTCGTTGTATAGCAGAATTATTGGCGAAGTAAAATAACCAGTAAAATAGCTACAGCTTAAAAAAAATTAATACGTTTCATTTAACACCAGAGGCGCAGCAACACTGCATTATTAAAAAAAGTGCAAAAAGCTGAGTTATAAAAGAATGAAGCTTTCCTCTATCTCTTTCTTCATCACCTGTATTCTTTATCACTATCCCTTCCCTCAAGAAGGTAACACCTAGTAATAGTAGTAGGCATTCATTGACTGAGTGTTACTTCTCTTAAAAAAAAAACTGTTATTGATAAAGTAAGATTAGGATAAGAGGTATTGCAATCATTAGGGGTTCCAAATTCTGGTTAACGAGCAAGTAGGAAAATTTACATTCTTCTTAATAACCATACTAAGGCTCCACAAGAATTTGAGGTACGCTTGGATGTACTTCTTTTTATCTCTATAAAGATTTAGAAAATTTTTCAAAATAAGATTTTCCTGTATTTACGCTTGTAAACTTTAACTAAAATAACATATTTATATGTATTTTTAATTAAAAACAAAAGTACCAAGAAAGGCCGTTTAAAATACATGATAAAACACATTATAAAATATGTTACCTTGTCCGAAAACCGATTACCGAAAAATCAGTAAAGAGGTACATTCAAATTTGTTTAATGCTGCGTTTATGATTTTTTTAAAATCGATAATTTTATTTTTATTTTCCCGCAGCTAGATTGGCATTTTTTCCGCTGTAGCTGTAGTTTTTTGTGTAGAAGGTTAGGATTTGTTTGAAAAAATTCTTCGGTTTACTATTACAGAAGAAAAAAAGTATGTGTCCGCAGCATATGTACATAATTATATATTTTTTTTTTTTGCAAATAAGCTGTTAAAGACATTGACCCTTGCAGCTCTTTTTAAAGTGTTTTCAAAACAGTCATGTATTCAAAAGTATTTTTCATTTATTATAAACTGTGAAATAGTAAAATTTTAAGATAAACTTTGCTTTGCCACACAATAAAGTTGTTCAACCATAAAAACTAATCAAAAATTTTTTGCGATAAAATAAACATATGTGTGTATTACCTCACAACTCACTTAAAATAAAACCACTTTAATTTAAATTTTTTATATCCATTCTCTAGTGAACAGACGTGAGCAAATCGCAATCATTTATATGTACGAGTACACAGAAACACTCGCACATGCATACTACTTGTATTTTAAACAGTATTTGTGTGGGTGGTTTTTGCAGCAGGCAAATGCCCCAAAATACTGAACCGTAAAAGAAGGGAGCGGTGGAACAGGTTCTCAACCCTGCACTCTCGTAAGCTGAAAAACAAGGAGATAAATTTGTATGTTGTCTCCTGGCATAAAAAGCTCATCAACGACCCCTGATGGTCCGCAGCAAAAATCAAAGAGACCAACAAAGCAACAGCAACAAAGAATTTAAGCAACTGAAATTAAACTCTTAATTATATGGAATGTCCTTTAACCATACACATGGGCACTCAAATAAACAACAAACATTTTAATAGAAATGAGTTTATAAATATATTACATTTTTGTTTTGCTCATACCATCAAGAAGTGCCATGACACATGAAAGTTTTATTGGGAACTTTCAATGCCTTATTTTCCTTTTTAAATCGCAACACGAAATTTGCACATTTAAGGCAAAGCGAAGTATTCGAAGTTCCTTCAGAACATGAAAAACAAAAATTTGACTCCTAACAATAAAAACAACCATAAATAAAATTAAATTTAAGAACGATATCTCTTTCACTTTAATTTGAGCAGCATTTACATATGGTTTTACTTCTATGACTACAACTATGACTACCGCTTTGATATTTAACCACTCTTACATACATATATTCGAATGTACGTGGTATCGTTCCTCCTCCCTCCCAGAATGTTGCATATAATCCGCAGCAATTTGCCATTTTTGTCAATATAAGTCCGGCCAAGTAGAGTTTATTACGAAAATAAAAAAGTTAACGGCCAGACACCAACTCTTTCATTTTTCTACGAAACTTTGCTCAAAGGGGAGATAACAAATTTCATTGTTTGTCTGTTTATTTCGGTTGGTAGCGACTCGCAAGATACATTTTTAAAAACTAATAACATCAAGTGGCAATTTCAAAGCTTTCAACCGCCTCTTTTCCTTCTCTCTTATAAAAAAAATACAACTCTACTTATTTGGAAAAATTGTAATGACGCCAGCTATGGCTAATAAAAAAGACATATTTGTTGCAGGGAAGAGTACCATCAACAAGTTAAGCATGATGATTGCAATTTTTATGAATTTATAGCCAATAAACTTTGAAGTCATTAGATTTTTTTGTTTCTCATTTTAAATATGCGAAATGTAAATTTCATCAATAACACCATGACAGTAAAGAACAAAAATTTAGTGCAAAATTACACTTCTCAAAAACCTTTTAGCAAACACTGAAAGCTGAGTACTCGTATATAATTCGATTCTCAAAGAAATCTGTTCGAATGTGTATGTTACTAGCTGAGCAAGTGGCGCAGCTGGAACTTTAAGAGCTGTAGAGCTGAAATTTTCGACACAGATTCGGGTCAATACCCGGTGGGTTTTTATTTTATTTTTTACCCAACAAGTCACCAAACAGCGTGAAGTAATTTGTAGTTAAAAAATATAAAATAAAGAAATAAATATAAAAATAAAAACGGATACTATCTACTGCACATCGGGTTCCGTACCACTGTCAATTTTTATACTTTAATTCCATCAAAATTGCTTCAAAGAACTAGTGTGGTTTTATAGATATGGCATCTCTTCAGGCTTTCAAGGTCGTTCAATCTCCGAAGTTTCGTTGGGATTTTCGAACATCTTCAGGGATATTTATTTTTATTGAAATATATTTTATCCTTTATTCCAATTTACTTTTAAATTTTTTAAATGTATTTTAATATGACGTAAAAGGTACGACATAAAACACATAACGTAAAAAATAATTGCAAATATAAATAAAATTAAATAAAATCTCACAGACTTTCCTTAACTTCTAATATCACAGTTGGAATTACACTGAACATTTAATACACTCAGGGAAAAGCTGCAACTTAAAAATAAAAACGCGTCACATTATTCAATAACTTTCACTATAATAGAAAATGTACATTGAAATACTTAAAATTAAATAAAATTAATAAATAAGTACTGTAAATTAATACTTTTTCATATTGAAATAAGAAATTTCAACATGACTAGACTTTCGTTAATGTTTTTTATTAATTCAATATGGTTTTTATTGATTTTAAGCTGTTTTTTCTCTGGATGTACTTAAAAATAATCACTTATGACAAAGATCGTCAAAATGACATCCTCTGTTCGAACAAACTGTTGGTTTAGGCTGTAACTTTGGGATCAATCAATCGATTTATTCGGACTACTAAACGGTCTTTCACTAAGCGCTTTCTTTCTTGTGTCAGATATGTATCATCGAAATTGTTTATTATTTTATAAATTATATACATATTACTTTGTTTATGTAACATCGTGCAAGTGTCCACTGCGGCTTTGCTGGGGGCTATATAGTCTAAATGCTAAATTTTCCATGAATGACACATATTTCAGACTGAATTGAGGGGCCACTGAGTCATGTAGCTCGGTGGCCAGTTCACTTTGCCTTTATCTGAAATGATCACTCCCTCAAATCGATTGTACAGGATGTCCACTGCGGCATTATTGGTATTATTGTCATCTAATGATGACATATAGCACTCGCAAACATAAAATGGACAAAGCGCGCGGAACGTTTACCGAATGGAACACTGATCTGATCTTGCACGGGCCGTTGAAGGCTATATCTGTGCGTCGTGATTTGACAAAACAGTTCTAAAGTCCTTATCGGAAGAACCTTTAAAAGTATGTATGTCATACAATAATATACTAATCACGGGACATTGAGAAATTTTTATAAAATTAACTGTTCAGTATTCTCTTTGCTCTAGCATTTCTAACACAATTGTTTAGCAAACTTCTGAATAAATCAATACTTGAGCGTTTTATTAGATTAATGTAAGACAGATAAAGGTTCAGTACTTGTGTTTCCACAGGACGATTCATATAAAACCTAAAATAAGCTTACAAGAAACGAGCAAGGAACCAAGTTTTTTGTTACTCATCCTGTGTTTCACAGAATGATAATAAACTTTTCGTATGAAAAAGTTCTCACCAAAGTTGCAGAACATATGCACAGAATGATTAATGTATTAAAAATTTTTTTTGTAAATTGTCACACAACCGATGTTTAAAAATAAATTTTCTATTATAATTTACATATCGCACTTGTTTTTTCGAAGGTGGTCAACTCTATTTGTGGTATTTGAGGTTGTTAGTTACTACGTAGCTAACTCTGTTGTTCTTGTGTGCTTTCGTTCAGTATTGTTACGGGGCGTTCTTAATAAGTGTTGTTGTTCTTGTTGTATTCGGTTCACTCTGTTGCAGCCAGCTTTATTCTATATACATTAGAGTAACCGATTAACGGTTAACCGGTTCATTACCCGATTAACTTTTCGATTAGCGGTTAAACCGGTTAATTTCACTCGATTAACCGACGTAAAATTTTTTTTTTCGTATTTTGTAGTTCTATGACGTATTTTTTGTGTGTTCAGTTATTTATTTTCGTCTCATATACCACAGGTATGTGTTTGAAAATTATTTTTCATACAAACAAAGAAGTATTTTCAGTGATCCTAACTTAAGTAAAACTTCAAAGTCTTTGGACGTGGGGACTAGAGGGAGTTATTAAGTTTTTGTTTAATAATTGAAAAAAAGCTGTTGCCAACTATTTAATTAAGAATTAAATTATTTTATACCGACACTCTCAAATACTTCCTTTTAGCAACAGTGTTTCAAAATACGAGTACAGCACAAAAACGAAAACTAAGAAATTCAGAAATAAACTTTTTTGCAGAATGTTCATCGCTGAGCTCTGCCACTATGGGTCAGAACTATCGGTAGTAATACAAAAAATGTTCTAACAAAACTAACCGAAACAATTAGTAGGTATAAGAATTTGAAAAAAATATATAACAGGGCTCTAATAGAATGAAAGATTTTATATGTATACAGAAATCCAGGAAAAAAATGAGAAACTAGATATACTGTATTATGGATTGCTTTCAATTTCGTCAGCATCTACGATAACTAAAAGGATTTTTTCATGTCAAGTTTTATAAAAACTTAAGAAGATAAATGCTTAAATCCAAAACATTTAAACCAAATTAGTTTTCAGAAAGATTGTGTTAGAAGATCTCTTTAAACCATTGAAATAACTAATATAATTACCTAGTTTGAGAATTCTTTACCAATAAACTAAAATTAATAAATAATTTAAGCACTTTTATTTGTTGAAATTACTTAATTTAAAAAAAAAAACTTTATTAATCGGTTATTACCGAAATTAACCGATTATCAACCGAGTAAGCCAAAATCTCGATTACTTAATCGAGCGATTAACCGATTAAAGAAAAATCCCCATTAATTGAATACCCCAATATACATACATACTTATTGAACTAACAACTAAAATTCATACTTCTTTAGCAAAAGTTTAATGATATTTTGCAAGCTTTAGTTTTCTGAAATTAGGGTTGGACATTACGGTGGTAGGTGCTAAGATCTGGTGGCTAAATACCAGAACGCTATATTTGAGGCCAATGACTGTTGAAGCAAAACAAAAAATATCGGTATATCACACTTTAAGATCCGACTGTAAATGCCGAAGATATAACGAAAAATTTATTTTGGTGATCCCTACGTTCGGCAAAGGATTTTTTTTTAACTGCCTTTCAACAATACTTTATATTTGGTGGTGTACGCCGAACTTCTTTTAGTGAGACACCTTAGTGTCCATGCTTATATATATTTACAGGATATATATTAAATTCATTCATATCAACGACATTTCAAAACATTGAAATTTAAGTGGAAATGCTTTGCAATTTTTTTCGATATCGAGTGCCTTAATTTTGTCTAGGGTCTACACTATGTTTCCAAACGAGACATAGTATGTGCGTGTTCCTAGCATAATCATACACACAAGTATGTGCACATGTATGAATTTGCTTTGAGAATTACTTTCGTACCAAGACGTAACGTCCAATTGTCAAACTTCCTACCCAAAAACCACACAGAATATTTTTATTCTGTTTTTCACTGCTTTACTATGGTGTTTGACACTTGTGAAAGAAACTTCTGCTCATAGAAGCAAATGCACAATAACCATGTTTAAATTTAAATTTGCAAAAATGAGAAAATTCGTGTTTAACATCAGAAATTAATATTTAGTGGAAAATCAAAAGTGAAAAAGCATTAATTCAGTGTCTTAAAAAAAAGCAACAAGCTTGTGCGAAAGACACTAAATTGGCTTCGCTGTACATAACAATGACTCCAAAAACTTTATCTGAGAAAGAAATTTTTTTATCAATTTGTTGAAATATGCGTTATTTTCATCTAAAATTTTATTTCTTACATATCCGTATTGATACTTTTTTAATAAGACAAAATAAGCAGCTGTCATTAATAATAAAAATTGTAGTGTAAAGATAAAACCAAGCCAATATTTTAAAATGTTTCCAATTTCAAATACATACATGTTTACTTACTCATAATTTTTGTTTGTTTACAGGTAAGGAACGAATTTCTTAAAAATTGATAACGAATACAAGGTATTTACACAATATTCATGTATGTATGTCTAAAGGCCGGGGCATACATGTACGTTAAACTTCGCCTTTTTCAACTGACAGCTAAGTTGAAATACATGGTTTCTTATGATGTTTGTTACATTCAGTACGTGTCCACAACGCAAAGTACAAAATTTGGCCAACTTTTAACTTTTTGTGTACGTTTTACAGATATTGGTTGGTTTTTTGGTATGTTCTGATTTAGGGTTTCTACTCGCTTTCGAGGACAATTTTGTGCTATTGACAGTCTATTCCTGTTCTCTAAAGTCTATAGTACAAAGCATGTAAAAAGCCACATGCGTACGTGGCGATAACGTCACGGGAGTTTTCAGCATGTTGGTTGCATTTTTTAAAATTACCAGTGGTGGCTACATGCCGTAAAATTTTGATAGTACTTTTGTTCCAAAATACAAATGTGGCACATGTAGCCGAATCGAACAAATTTCCTGAGTCAGCACATCTGTAACCATGTAAATATCTACTATACGAGTATGTCTATAAGATATATACACTAGTCAGAATAAGTTTGCGTACAAGTCAAAGTAAAATATTAGAGCGGTCATAGTTTTTGTCGATAAACAATATTTGATATTTTGTAACTTTATAATAGAATTACGATACTAAAAACCATTTTCAACTGATTTTATAAACAATTTATCATGTGGCAACTTTTAATTTTTGCAGTTGTAATGACAATATGGTATTACCACCGCAGAAAAAGTTTGCGTACAATATCAATGGCCGTTGGCTTGCTAAGTTTTTTTTTATAATATCGAGTCGAAAATAGTGATTTAGTGCTCAAAAGCATATCTTACAACTTTTTAAGCTATTTTTAAAAGATTTTTAGAGTTTTTGTTTAAAATGGAAGCAAAAAGGAAGCCAATAAGCCAAGCAGAAAAAGATATAATAATTAAATTGCGCAATGAAGACAAAACTTTACGAGAAATTGGAAATATAGTGGGTAGAACTCATTCCTCTATTCAAAGAGTGATTGACACTTATAAATCAACTGGATCCACGGCTCCAAGACCACGTTCAGGTAGGCCTTCTAAGCTTAGTGAGCGAGAACATCGTTTTATTTTAAAGGAGGTACGAATAAACCCTAAATTGAAGGCTTCGGATATCTCTAAGAGCATTGAAAACCGATTCCAAAAATCAGTTTGCAATGAAACCATATGCAAAATACTCAAAAAATATGGTTATCATAGCAGAGTTGCTCGGAAGAAGCCATTTATATCCCAGGTTAATAGACAGAAAAGAAGAGCTTTCGCTAAACAGTACATTAACAAGCCGCCAGAGTTTTGGGAAAGGGTTATTTTTTCGGACGAAAGCAAGTTCTGTGTTTTTGGAATAAAGGGACGAAAGCTCGTGTGGAGAAAAAACGGTACAGCAATTAATAAAGAAAATCTCGCACCTACAGTGAAGCATGGTGGTGGTGGTGTGATGGTTTGGGGGTGTATGGCTGGAAGTGGAGTAGGTAATCTTGAATTCATTGAATCAACTATGGACAAAAAAGTATACTTGGACATACTAAAAGCGAATTTAAATAACAGCGCATCGAAATTGGGCTTGTCTAGTGGATACATGTTTCAGCAAGACAATGACCCAAAGCATACTGCTGAAATCGTGAAGCTTTGGCTACTATACAATGTCCCCAAACAACTTCATACACCGCCACAATCTCCAGATCTCAATCCAATTGAGCACCTTTGGGATTTATTGGAGCGTAGGATCCGTGAGCACACTGTGTCGTCCAAAGCTGTGTTGAAGGATGTTATTTTGAAGGAATGGAACAAGATTTCATCTGAGGAAACATCAAATTTAGTAAGATCTATGCCAAAACGTTTGGCAGAAGTATTAAAGCGTAAAGGGTACCCTACTAGCTACTAAATTAATGAATTTTTTCGCCAAAGTAATTTTTTGAGCTACTTGACTAGTTTTGTACGCAAACTTTTTCTGAGCTAATTTTTAACGTAATGAAATTTTGACCTCGTTTTTCCTTTGAATTAATTCTTTAAGTTTTTAAAAATATGTATTAAAATAACACCGAACTAGCTTTAAATAAAGTACACTATTTTTTTGTAAATTATATAAAATTTTTCTTTGTTTTTGACATTATATTGTTTTTAGCACTGTTGTACGCTAACTTATTCTGACTAGTGTATATGGCTGTCCATTTCACCAAACAATTGTTTAAAAGCATAGATGATCAAAAATAAAACTGAGATGTATTAGCGCTCGCTCTCGCAACCCTAACTCCCAGCAAACATACTGGCAAACACCTAAAACAAATTTCATAATGATATGAATAAAAATGTATTTTCAAAACGTTTTCATTTCCAGCCTTAAATATTTTGTAGCATAAAAGGCATTGAATGTTATGAAAAGCATCATTTATCATAAAATACCGTTCACATCTCATTTCGTAGACGTGTAGCTTTTATATTTTTTACTTTGTTTTTTGTGTGTTCAATTGTAATTGAATCGTGTGTGTTTACTGTGCTTTGTTCAACAAAAACCAACAACAATGCTTAATAAATTCCTGAAAAAAATGACGATACTCGGACGCATGTGTTTTCGTCGCTTGCTCAACGATGAATGAATGAGTTTTTAAAAGAGCGTAACAAATGAGTATGAATTTTTTTCAAACAATTGTTGTATGGGCTGAACATCTATGCTCTAGGTATATTATAGACTCTATATCAAAGATGATCAAAAATAAAAATGAGATGTATTAGCGCTCGCTCCCGCAACCCTACCTCCCAGCAAACATATTGGCAAACACCTAAAACAAATTTCATAATGATATGAATAAAAATGTCTTTTCAAAACGTTTTCATTTCCAGCCATAAATATTTTGTAGCATAAAAGGCATTGAATGTTATGAAAAGCATCATTTATCATAAAATACCGTTCACATCTCATTTCGTAGACGTGTAGCTTTTATTTTTTTTACTTTGTTTTTTGTGTGTTCAATTGTAATTGAATCGTGTGTGTTTACTGTGCTTTGTACAACAAACACCAACAACAATGCTTAATAAATTCCTGAAAAAAATGACGATACCCCGGCGCATGTGTTTTCATCGCTTGCTCAACGATGAATGAATGAGTTTTTAAAAGAGCGTAACAAATGTGTATGAATTTTTTTCAAACAATTGTTGTATGGGCTGAACATCTATGCTCTATATCAATGATGTCCAAAAATGTTCTGCAGCTGTATTGGTGAGAGAATTTGAAGTACAGTGTGCTTACGATAAGTAAGCACAAATATATTATTTACAATTTAATTAAAACAAATTGTTTTGTTTATCAAAAAGAAAATAGAGTGCAGTTCGCACTGAGATGGCTATTTGTTGACTAAATTTAAAATTTAACTTTTAAAAACAAAATATATTGAAAATTTTCCGACTTTATCAAATAAAGAAGTAGATTCCTTAATAAAAACCCCATCGGTAAGCGGTCTACTTTACGTATCAATATACATATAACGGCACTACGCTTAAAATTTAATTTTTTAAACTAAAATCCAATATTCTTTCATTATTTTTTTCCCACTAACCCTCGCTTTAATTTTTCCTCATCATTATACCTAATCATATTGATATTAAAAGAATAATAATGCTTCTAAATAACATTTTATAATGCCTCTTATATGTTTAATAACATAAAAGCATTGGACATTATCAAAAACATTATATATCGAAAAGTATTTTCTTAGGTCTATCATATACTACGCATGTTCACTCGTTGCTGTCTCATGAACGACTAAATGAAAGAGCATAAAATAAAATGATGTGTGGCTTCTAAACAATTGTTTGATGAAATGGACAGCCATGGTCTATATGTACTATAGGCTTAAGGGCTATAAAAAAACATGAGCCTGTCAATAGCAGTCAGTTGATTTCGACAGCGGGTAGACAAGGCGCAAGTGTATTGGCTTCATGTCGATATTGACAACTGGTGAATATAAAACAAAATAAATAAACGAAATAAATAAAAACAGTTGCATTCAATAAATAAAATGAAGAACCAACCTCTTGAAGCTGTTTAACTGCTTCCTTTAATAAAGTACTCATTGTGCCAACCTTCTGCGCCGTTGCGCTAATGTCAGTTAAAAAAGGCGAAGTTTAACGTACGACGGATTCTATGTGCCTGGGCCTTAATTTTTTTTTTGTGCAAATTGAAACAAGTCTGGTTAACAAGTATAAAAAAAGCCCACTAAACAAGCATCGTCACTTCATTTAATGAAAAAACCATAAATCAATTACACTATTCTTGATAAAAGGCGACAAATATTTACCTGCGAAAGCAAAACAAACGATTTTAAAAAAACACTGACAACAAAAGCGATAAAACTAAAATGAGAAGAAATAAATATTGTTTAATATAAAAATCATAAACTTCCTTTCCTATCATTATGAATTTGTATGCGTGTATGTAGTTCTCTTCTTTTTCGTTTTGGCTTCTTTTAGTCTGAATCTTTTTAAGCTCTCACACACCGAACGCCTTAGCAAAATTATCATTTATTACTAAACCACTTAAACCACGGTCTCATCATCGTAACCAACAACTTACTCAATGACTATAAAGTTTATAAAATATATATTTTCATAAATGAGTAAATATACTTTTTAAACTACATTTTTTTATGTTTAGTATTTGGCTTTATCTCTTGACCATTTAACACAACAACTATAAAAATAAACAGACAACACATCAACATCAACAAAATTTAAAAGGAAAATGAAAATAAAAATAGCAAAAAGATTTTAAACAAATTATGACCGAAATAAACAAAGTCTTACCGGCAATTTAATCTACCAGAATTGATGACGATAATGGCCAATAAAACTCTTGTTTCGTCATCATTGTACAATTGCACACCATTTAACTTATTGATAAAGTTTAAGAAATTCGTACAAATAAAAAGTTAGCAAAATGATACCCATATCGCCAGGAATCCTTTCAAAATTCATTCACTTAAAGGCACGGTTGAGATTGTACTTTTGAAAGTAATTGTTGGTAAATCAGTCTTTATGGCTTTTTAACGATGTGTTAAAAAGAGGAGGCTTTTTATGGCAATAATAACTTTGAAGAAATGTTGTTGCAAATATTTTTGTGAACGGATTTCGCAATTAGACGTGACATGTTTAATACGTATGTAGTTCTATATTCATGCAATTAAATTAAAGATATATACGAGTATATTTAAAAGACAAAAACAAAAAAGAAGAGAGCACAAGTTAATTAAAGGTTGTATTTCTTTTCGACAAATAAATATTTGCCACATGAGACTGTTGTGCACTTCACCAATAATTTGTGTATAATCTCTATTAAGCGTTTGTTTAAATAAATATGATTTAATTGGATTCAGAAACAAGTCAACTAAATCTGTGTGAAATATCTTCATAATATTTTGCATTGTTTGATATAAGTATATATTCTAGTTCATTATAATAGGGGAAGGATTTTCATGTAAATACGTGTTTTCTATCGTTGATCGTAGATCAATGTAAATAAATACCATCGATTTGTTACTGCATATTTTTGCATATTTTAAAATAAAAGCATATTTTTGCATATTTCATTATTAATGTATATTTTTAATAAATTTTTTAGTTTTTTCATGCTGTAAAATTTTGGTGTTGTTTTGGTTATTTACGAAATATTTAAAAGCAGCAGTTTCTAACGCTGTACAATAATAAAAAACGTGAAAACGTAAACTATTTCAATAGGGATGGAAAATTTATGATAGCAATTTTTGTAATATTATTCGATATTCAAAAACACCGGAGGACTCAACTCAACTCATTTTAAAAATTCAATACTTTGGCTTAATTCAAGAATGCCAACACCATTGAAAATTAAAAAAAAAGCATGGGATTATAGCCCTCTTAATTCCAAAAATTTCGATGTAATTTTTTGGGCGCTCTGTATTGTTTCCGCATTAATTTCATGTGGATAGAAAAAGTTTTCATAATCTCCTTGCGTGTTGCAGCTTTTAAAGAAAAATATCCAGGGATACGACATGGGGAATATGGGGATATTTCTATCAACAAAGATAAAGAAATTTTAAAGTCAAGAAACTTAAGCAGTGAATTACTATTTGTGCGCATAGAGTACGGCTTTCTTGTTGATTCTGTAGTCCAATTTCAGGGTTTTGATTCTTTTAAAGCTCGTGTTGAACTAATTGAAGATGCGGTTAAAAGAATTTGTGTTCTAAAAGGCGAAAAAATATAAAAAATTAAAGTTGTACAAAAAAAGCTATTTAAATAAAAAATGTAACAAATTGCATCAATATTTTATAGCTCTAGCAACAAAAATTTAGAAACTGAATATTCCACAAACGAACCAGCAGCATTTAAATTTGTGCTGATGTGGAACGTTCATTTTTATTATATAAAAGTTGTTTTTTTTTTAGAAAAAATCGTCAAAGATTTGCCTTTGAGCATTAACAAAAACGATAATTGAAGCTGAGCTATTCATATTTTTTAGCTTTTAATTACAAAATATTTGTTACGAAAGCAATGAAACTGATTTTAAACAATTTTTAATATTATTAAATGTTAATAAATGCATATTTTATTAGTTTTAAATACATATTTTCTTCTTTTTAATGGATATTTTATGTACATTAAACGCGATTGTAAATGCATGAAAATCGCGAATGCGAAAGCGAATGTGAACATTCATTACATCCCTTATTTGAACCCAAGTGAGCTGAAAAATTTAGCATAATTCATGAACTCAATCGATATGTCTTACAATATGAATTTTTAATGCCTTTATATATATGTATGTCTAAACTCTAGAGGTTTTCATAGAAAAACTGTTGATATGTTTTAAGTTTATATTTTTATGGTTAAGGGAAGATCCGTTAAGGGAAGAACTGTTCTAGGCTCATTTCTTTGTTCAGTCAGAATTTTGTTGATTTTGTCTTGCCAAAATATTCTTTTTCTTCATCTGGCCCTTAAAAGTATTATAGAAAATAATCTTGAAGAGGAACAGTGTGGCCTTAGATCTAATCATGGCATAGAAGATCTATTATTCAGGATGAGACAAATATCAGGAAAAAATATTAGTTTAATAAAAAGACCCATTTCTGCTTTATATGAGGTGTGTTCAAAAGGTATCGCGAATTTTGTGTTTTTTTCAAAAATTATTTGTTTATTTATGAATATTTATAATGCACTTATGCCAACGTTTTTTCCAATCTTCGAAGCACTTCAAAAAATAATTTTTTTTATCTTGTTCAGCTCCTTCTTCTATGCCGTCTTTATCTCGTCAATCGTAGCGTAGCGTCGTCCTTTCATGGGACTCTACAGTTTCGTGAACAAGAAAAAGTCACAGAGGCCAGATCTGGGGAATACGGTGGCTACGGCATCATTAGTGTGTTGTTTTTGGCCAAAAATCGCGTACAAGCAACGATGTGTGAGCAGGGGCGTTATCGTGGTGCAAAAGCCAATTTTTGATCTTCCACAAATCCGGGCGATTCTGGCGGATTGCTTCGCGCAAATTGTGCATAGCTTGCAGGTAATATTCCTTAGTGACCGTTTTACCCTGTGGCAAGAACTCATGATGCACCACCCCCCTGCAATCGAAGAAACCAGTAAGCAAAACTTTCACATTCGACCGAACTTGGCGCACTTTTTTCGGTCTTGATTCATGCGGTAAGTCCTCAGTTACTTCTCTAATGGTGATTCGACGATTAGCCAATACCATTTTCTTCACTTCATAAATTTTTTCGTCTATTGTTGAAGTGCTCGGGTGTCGGGCACGCTCTTTGTCGTTCACATCTTCTCGGCCTTCTGAGAACATTTTGTACTTTTTGCTTCTCCGTATGTCACGGTCAACATTCGGAATGCATCCGCGTACTGAATTTCGTTTTTCACGCAAAATTTGATACAGGTTCTTTGTTCCATTTTTTGTAGCAGCTGTCAACAATTAACTGAACAATGAAAATGGCCGAAATTGTCGGCATAAGTGAGAGACATGAGTACCAACATAACGCCACAAAAAAATTAAAATTCGAATATACGTAACCCGCGAAAATTCAAAATTCGCGATACTTTTTGAACACAACTCGTAGATGTGGAAAAAACTTTCGACGCGGTAAAATGGCGAGAAATGAGGGAGGTGCTTCAAAGAAGGAACGTGGAAAACAAATTGATCAGTTGAATCAAAAGTTTTTATGACATATGCCGAAACTATGTGAGAAGAGTTCTTGATCTCACAAGGCGATATACTCGTACTGAGTCCATAGCTTTTAATAATACTAATGGACGATGTAATCAAAATATGCAAGGAATCATTCAGTCCTATGAGAATTAGAAATTAGAACATGCTGTAAGCCCCCAAACCAGATGCTTCGACTTATTCCGAAGTCAGACTTGTCGTACCGAATACATTACTGTAGTTTGTCAGAACTCAGACTTTTTGCTGCGAACTCGTTAAGAAATTGCGGCAGTTTCTTTGGACAATTTTTTTTCAATAAAAATCTTAAAAACATTAAAACTTTAATTGTTAAATACATAAGTAAAAGTCTGTGAAAATTTTTGTTTTAAATAAATACATACATATGTATATGTTGATAAAAAAATTGTAATAAATATTAAAAAAATGTGCGTGCAAATTATTTCGACAAAAGCAGCAACAACGGTGAAGCGGTACTCTGCTATACAAACAAAAAGAAATCGTACCTGCATGTCGTTACAAATTCGTGCAGACATATCGTATCGATTTCGTACCGACATATCGTTGCGAAGTCGTATCAGCCATTTCATACAAAAATTTTTTCTATTTCGGTAATATTTCGGTTCCGAAATCGGAAGATTCTGTTGACCAGTGGTTGCGAATTAGGAGCGTTTAAGGTAGAGGTCCATAGCTCGCTTTTTGCGCGTTATGCTTTAGACGCGTTTCATCCTCTTGTTTCGTTCTATACTTTGTTCGCGTTGAGTTACATGCACTGCTTTTCATGCGCCATTTTATTTTTGTTTTGATCAGCTGTGTGCGTTTGTTTATAAATACTTATAAAGAAAAAATGGAGAGTGAAATCGAGTTTTTAAAAGAATTTGTGGAGTTAGTCGAGTTTGTATATAATTTTATGTGCAAAAAATTACTATGAACAATTTCAAAAAAAGAAAAGGTTTTTGGTACGGCCGTTGTATTTAGAACGGAATTTAAGTGGGTTTTTTGAAACCACATTTAAAAAATTAAAACTTCTGACGCTGAGCAATTTCGAACTGCGACAAGAATGTCTGCAGATGTCTGCTCTGCTCTCTTTATTTTATTTCTATATAGCAGCAAGCTTTTGTTATATAAAAGCTCGTGCTTTTTTACAACATTAATTAAATTTTCTTCCATTTTATTGTTTAAAAATATGTAATGAACACAAAGTAAATAATACAGATTTAGCGGAGATGACAATCAGTACGTAAAAGTAATCGATAACTAATATGCAAAATTTGTTACTGAGAAAAGTGTGGTGAAAAGTTAATTAAAATACATCGCATTAATGAAAATATTCACATATTTTATTAAACAAGTTTTTTTTTACTAAGAAATTTTTTTTATTGAAAAAAAAGAAAAAAATTATCCACGGCAAAATAATATTTATCGATAACGTAAGAAATAAAATATTATTTAACATCTTTAGCATTCAAGAACAGCTGACTTTCTTTCATGGTGCTTGTAACACGTACAAAAGTACAAAGTAGACCTACTTTGTGCTTTGAACGCGCCTACGCGTTCTGCGCTTTTTGCAATGTAACTTGTCACATACTATTACATTGATTCTACTTTTTTGACAGATGCATAGAAAGCGTAACGCACAAAAAGCGAGCTATGGACCTCTACCTTTAGTATGGTGGGAAGTGAAAGTTTCAATGTTAGCATATGCAGACGACGTTACATTAGTGTCAAATTCAGCTGAATCTCTTCAACATAACTTGAATATTTTTGCTGCTTATTAACACGAAAAAGACAGAGACTATGGCAATAGGTCGTGATGAAATCCAACATCAAATAAACTTAGGTTCGAAAATCCTAAAACAAGTCGAACAGTTCCGCTATTTGGGAGTCACAATTAGCGAAGACGGAAGGGCGGATAGGGATTTGAATCGCAGAAAACCCACAACTGCCAATTTATTGGTAAAAGAGAAGTCTCAAAGGAAACAAAACTCGCAATATACAACTCAACGTATATAGCAACCCTCACGTATGGATGTGAATCACGGGCGCTTATATCTGAAAATCAGAACAGAATTCAGGTATCAGAGATGAAATGGTACGTGTGCGATATCCACCAATAAATATGTAATTCAAAAATCATAAAATATGCGGGCCAACTATGTAAATATAAAAGCGAAAAACCGTAAACTTTCTTAACTTCAAAAATCATTAAATGACTATTATTAGTTCTCAAATCTGGTAACTGCACGTGCACATTGCAGTAGAGCGCATTAAAAATTTACGTATTTAAAAGCACATGAAGGTAAAGTGGACATTAATTTCAATCATACATGAATGCATTTTTTCATCCATAGAATCTGTAAGCATATTGCAAGTTATTTATATTTCTTAAATGAGCTAAAATGGAATTTTCAAGTAAATTCAATTTTTGGGAAAAAAATTTTTAAGTATTTTTCAAATGTTAAGTCTGCTGATCTAATTGCATCAAAAACAACTACAACACAACTCTTCAATCATCATCAATTTCCTATCAAAGTGACGTATTTTTTGTTTGTTATTATTCTGTGCTTTCTAGTTCATTTCTGTGCATCTTTCAAATGTACTCTTCGAAACGTACATATTTGCAGCAGAGTTATTTATTTAAGTTTGTTGCATGTGCAAAACTCTACTTTCAAAAATTTCTTAAATTTCTACACATTCACTCCAACACATTTTCGCACATTTATCCTGCTGTTATACATTTTCCTTTCGAATAACATTTTTTAAAAATGTTCTTGTACTATTTGTAGTTGTTAATGGCAGTATCATTTCGTTACACATAAATACATTTCTTCTTCAGTTGAATATGTGGAGTACATATCGCTCTTTTACTTCAATAGTGTCATAACTCAAAAAATGAGTTTTATGAGTTCATAATGCAAAATAATGCGGCATTTTGTATTTTATCTTGTGTAAAATAGCTTGTACCATCACCTCCTGAGAGGAGAATATTTTCTCATTTCATTCAGTTGTATGCAAATTGCAAACTTAAAACGCGTTTTCTGCAAAACTGGCTTTTTTGAGTTGTGACACTATTGAAGTAAATGAGCGATAAGTGTTTGATGAGACCAAAGTTAGTTCATTTGTTTGTACGAGTATGACAGAGAATATCCCCCCATACACTTTTAACTCTTTTATTTTCTAAAATCTAAATCGTCATCGTTATCATTGGATATCATTGAAGTGTGATTTTTTTGTTGGAATGTCTGCTTGTGATGCATATCAATATCAGCAGTGAATATACAATTTATTGATGCCATGATAACGATGTTGTTGTTCATATTGCGACATCATCAAGTGCTAATAGTAAAGCATGAAGAGTTAATGTCTCATCATGTTGATAATTTTTTTTAGTTTGTACATTTTTAAGAAATTTTTTAAAACACAAGAAAAACGGTTTGCAATTATAATTAGAATTGCTTTAACAAAGAAATTGCCAGTTTTTTTTTCAACAAAAAAAATTTAACATTACTCAACGTTAATAATAAGAGTAACATACTAATTATTTTATGTGTTGACATAAATGAATGAATTTTCTTTTCATGCTTATATTTATTTATTGTATCTTCAAAAAATTACATAACAATAAGTATTCGAATCTTAAATCTAGATATAATAATTAGGCCCATCCAGTGTCAGGCATAAACTTAGTGATAGTAATCAATAATACATAAATATCGTATTAAGCACAAAAATATTTTCAAGCTGTTTCATCTGGAGTGTTGAGTATTAGAGCCATAGTGTCCCTCTTTTCTAAGCGGATGTGTCCAGTAAAATTCAAGATGTTACGAGCAAGTGGATTAGGATGAGACTCGAGTTTAGTTAAGTATTTGCTTGCGTATTTTTTAATTTCTTCAGTCACTAGTGGCAAATTTAAATCACGATTTAAATTTGAATTTTTCATGTACCATGGAGCCGATGTTATTAGTCTTAAAATCTTGTTTTTCCTTCGTTGGATTCTCTCTACATTGGAAGCTGAAGCAGTGCCACATAGCTGTATTCCTTAGCACCATATGGGTTTCAAGAGCGACTTGTGTATCAAAAGTTTACAATCTAGCTAGACTCAGAGTGGAATTTCTACCAATCAGCCAATGTAACTGAGTTAATTTTAGTTTCATTTGTGTTAGCTTAGATTCAATGTGGTGTTTCCATGTAAGCTGTCTGTCAAAGTGTATACCAAGGTATTTCACATGTGAGTGTTGAGGAACAATTTGATTATTTATTCTAATGGGGGAACAAGTACCTTTTCGTAGGGTAAATGTTATCTGAGCACACTTCTGTTCGTTTACTTTTATCCTCCATAAGTTTAGCCATAGTTCTAGCCGGATAATATGTTGCTGAAGATATCGAGATGCCTCGTAAGACTTTTCGTGCATACTAAGGCTGGCTGTATCGTCGGCAAATGTAAATGTGTGGATGTTACTGCTGACAGGCATATCACAGGTATAAATCAAATACAGAACTGGCCCCAGTATACTCCCCTGTGGCACACCGGATGAGATTGATTCGGGCACACTTATGAAGTCTCCTTCCACAACAGTGAACTTCCGGGCAAGAATATATGTAAAAGATTAAGAATGTTTACTGGTAGATATGTCTTCAATTTTCAAATTAGGCCTTCATGCCACACTTTATCAAATGCCTGAGAAACATCAACAAACAGGACAGAAAAATATTTCTTTACTTCAAATGTTCTTCTTATAAATTGAATCACTCTGTGCGTTTGTTCAATGGTGCTATGCTGACTTCTAAAACCAAATTGATGATCCGGTATGCACTCATTATAGTTAGAATTGGGGTCAATTTTATCATGAGTAGCTTTTCGAAGAGCTTTGACATTATTGATAGTAAACTTATTGGCCTGTATGACTCAACCCTGGTAAGATCTTTGGAATCATTTTGACCTTGGCAAGCTTCCAGTGGTGTGGATAATACTCCCGTCGTAAAATGGCATTAAAAATTAATAACAGGATTATAATTGCAATATGAGGCAACTTCATCAACATCTGATTACTAATTTCATCAATACCCGGACCTTTCTTTGCGTTGAGTTCAACAATTAGTTTTTGTACCTCATCATCATCTTAAATTTTAAGGGTCGAGGGGGTAGAGCAACTACACACGGTAAATCAACAACGCCCGTATATGTGTTTGGGGTAAATACGGATTTTAAATGCTCAGCAAATATGTTACCTTTTACAGTATCAGTTCTTGCCCAACCTCCGGTTGAAGTGCGCAGAGATGTTTTAAACTCAACGGGAGTTTTAGACTTTCTCGCAGCGCGTCACAAAGAGTAATTAGATGCTGGTGTGACATCGATGTTTTCCAGATAACTTTAAGAGATGCAGTTTTTTCATATGCAAGCAACTCTTGGAGTCGTTTAGTGAACTCTTTAATCTTGATTTTATATTGTGGTGATCTGTGTTATTGCCATTCCCTTCTAGCTCTTCTTTATTCACATACGAGACGTTCTATATCCGTAGAATAAATTATGACAAACCCAGTTTGCGGGTGGGAGGTAGTAGCATGTTCAGCAGCCTGCTTAATATTTTCGTTAAGATTCGCAATGTTCGATTCAATATCATGGGATGTTCTTAGCGTTATGTTTTCCGTGCAATAACTACTAAGGTATTTTTGAATCTCAATCAATTAACACGATTGATCATCTTCACATATGGGTGAGGTAAATCACTTCTAAGTGAGTTACCGATTGTAACGATAGTCGGAGAGTGTACGGAAGAGAGATCTAGGGAAGCTTCGACATGAACTAAATCCCTAGAAATATTTCTCATGACTCCAAAATCTATAACATCCGAAAATTTTTGTATGTCCGTAGGTCAGTAAGTGGGCTCTCCACTCGAAATGACGTCCAAGCCCATTTTTGAAATTGTGTTGAACAACGCTCTTCCTCTAGGTGTAATAAGCCGCGAACCCCAGAACGTATGTTTTGCATTGTAGTCCTCCAGCTGCTACGAAATGAGGCCTAAGAGATTTGTAGAAATCCTCGTATTCATCTTCAGTGATTGGGAATCTTGGTGGGGAGTAAATTGATGATATAACGAAATTTTTACAAAAATGTTTAACACAAATATTAGTTGCTTGTAGATGTTCTGCACAGATGTTATCAAGAATATAGTGCTTAAGTCTTGACTTTATTAAAATTGCTTATCCACCGCATGCTCTTCCTCTTGGGTCCTAAGTATCATATAAGGTGTAGCCATACATTTTAAATAAACTTCTCGAAGTCAAATGAGTCTCAGAAACCTACATTACATCGATATTTTTTTCCGAAAGGAAGTGTTCGAGCTCATTTTTGTGTTGGCGAATGCCGTTTGCGTTCCAGAAACATATTTTTAACGTGTTCATGGCTTGTTAATTAATGCTTGAAGCAGAGTATTCTGCATTCGCACCATTTCTTGCATCATGCTAGTCATATTTGTAGTAAAGTTGTTTATAGTTTGCACCAGATTATCAATAGTGGCTTCAAGGCGACTGAAATTAAAGCTTGTGTTAGCATTTGTTGAATTACTTGGTGGGGACACTTTCTGCGTGGGAAAAGAATTTGTCTTAAGCATCGGCATATGATACAAGTGAAGTACTTGGTTGGCTCATTGGAGGAAAATTGGCGGAGAAAGCGTTTACTGATTGAGCTGGAGCTAATTTAGGTTTTTGTCACATAGTCTGTTTAACGAAAGAATATACAGGACATCCTCTGTAGTTAGCAGTGTGATTACCTCCACAATTACTACATTTTTTCAGCTTGATCTTTTGGTTTCGCACAGCTAGCAGAACCGTGCAATTCACGGCACATAACACAAACTGTAGGTAATTTGCAGTAAGTTTTTGTGTGGCCATATTCTTGGCAATTGTGGCACTGTACGGGACCTCAACGCTTACGTGGCTCTTCAACTGTAATTTTTCGGTGCAAGAGAAACTTTACGCTATAAATTATATGGGTTTTATTTTTTTTCAATTGTATGTCATTCGGCTCTAGTTCGACCCGAAATAGGGGTTGGGGGACCTTTTCTCTGTTAATTATATTAGTAACATTTTTAAACTTAAATCCTTTGTCGCTAAGAGCACATCTTACTTCTTCGGGGTCAACATATAAATCTATGCACTTTAATACAATATGTAGGTCTTTAGCACTTTTAAGTTGGTAAGTGTAAAAATTTGTTTCGTTTTTTTCAAATTCACTAATAATTTTTCGGAAATATTTTTCATCATATATTTGGATCTTAGTTTCATCAATATTACATCGTTTAATTGGAATGATGTGAAAAGTATTTTCACCAATGACCGACAATAGTTTTTTTAGAAGTGCGTTAGAGTTTTTTTCTCTCAGATAGATGCGATGAGGCTGCGGGCTTGTCGTTATTGTGTTTTTTTTTTTGACGATTAGTAGATGATGCGCTAGTATCTCTAGACATCTTTGGAGCAAATGAAATTTTTGAAGAATTTGGGCTTCGCCAACGCTTTACCACAGTTACATATATATCTGTCCATTCCGACTTGGACCTTGGGTTTAGTGCTACTGTTATCTCTAGTGATAACTTGGTTAATTGATGAACACGAGCCCGAAGGTGATGATATCGCTGACTTATATGAAGAAGTACTAGAAAAGACTATCATCAGATTTTTTATTTTCATTGTTAATATTAAGAGCTTCAGAACTCACAGTAAAATAGGAATTTGTGCCGTTAGAACTCACTTTACAATTTTTTGTTTTTGAGGTACTCATGTAGAGTATTCCTCAAGGACATTTTGTTTGCGGTTTTTTGTTTGTTTTTGTTTCTTGCTATTTAAAAAAAATATCAGCAGTATTTGCTTTGCTTATTTATCAAAGTTAATACGTATTACAGTTATTATGTATTACGAATATTTTTGTATGATTTTATGTTTGTTTAGTATGTATGTACATATGTATGTATATGAAAAAAAAACTCGGCTAAGACGTCTGTTCACTATGAAGGTTCAGCGATATATGTATGTATGTACATAAATTAAAATCTTTAATGAAATTAAACACTAGTATAACACAAAATATCAACTGATAATTAGTAGATCGCTTTCTTTTATAAGTTTTATCTGCTGTTTCATGATTGGTTTCCCAGCAGAATTCAGTTCACATACATATCTGGGGACCATTTGCCGCTATGCCTTTTTTCCATGTGCGCAATATCTCGTTAGAACCTTACACCATGCTAACCAGATATAAAAAAACGAAAAAAATCGAAATGCGAATGCAGGATTTTTTTAATGACATGTTGCATCTGAGTTGTTGATATAAAAAAAGAAGTTCTAGTACTAGTTCTTCGTAATTTGGAGCCCTTCTATTTCCAGTGAAACTGTGACATCCATTTTTTAAACCTACCCATGCTCCTCTCTCTCTCAATTAGATTTGAGCAATTTTTTAAAGATTTCTCATATTTGGAGACGTAACTACGCATTACTTCGATTCGGTCTCACTTACTCGTGGACAAATACTTTTCACGCGTTTGAATGCCTTTCCATCTCTGTTCATAGATATAAATATTTTTTGCTATCAACTGTCATATATTTTTTGCTTTCAACTAAAGGCTCATTTGCAGTGTTTGTGATTCCCGGATTCCGGAATCGCATGGAATCTTAGGGACCAATTCACAAAAAAGACACAAATATTTTGTATTTACTCCTTGCATAGCCACTTTTTTTAAATGCACATATGTATATTCCACAAATGAAGATCGTACTGAACTCCTTTGAGCAGTAATTTCTTGCTTTCGTAGGTCTCTTTCATAGTTACTGCATGAGCTAATGGTACGGACGGATATTGATTTCCATTATGTAACCAGATTGCTTTCCGAGCCATTGGATTCATATATTCCTATTAATACTATATTTGTTAATTCCAAGAACCATAAAAAATATTCCTTTACATGGTATGGCCTTGTGGTTGAACCACAAGATGCAAGTGTGTTACGGATAAATGTATTACATAATGTTTGTCAAAGTGGTATATCTGCCTTAAATATGAATATAATTAACATTTTTGTACAGATTTCCTTTACTTACAGCTTTTTTATTCCCAGCATACTTCGCTTTCCGAAAAGTAACAAAAATGTGAAATATTTGCGCTTTTAATTTTTTTTTATAAAGTTTTGAAAACAAATAAAAAAATCGATTTTGTATTAAAATTAATTTTTTCGCCACTAATTTCTGAATAACTCCGAAACCGTTGAAAATCGAAAAAAAAATTATCTGAATTTAGTTTAAAGATAATTTTAGTTTGCATGTATAAGTGTTTAATTTATTAAAATCGAACAAACCGTTTCCGAGTTGTATTGAAATAACTTAGCATTGCCGCCTTGTTTATGTATTAGCCATGCCCATTAAAAAAATCTGTACGTCGCACAGTGGCGCCATTTGCCTTTTTTCGTTGCAAAAATCATATCTTTTGAACCGAACAAGATAATCGAATAATTTAAATTGCATGTCATAGATAATTGTTCAACCTATAAAATGAGCGGTTGGAGTGGACGCTACACCTTATAGGTGCTTACTTATGGGTTTTCAAAGTTAAAATTTGTGAAAAAATCCAAGTTTTGGTAACAAAAAAATTTTTTTTAAGAATTTTATATTTTTTTGTAGTTCTTTTGTAAGCTTTTCATGTTTTAAGATATTACCTAAAAAATTACAACAAAAGAGTTTTTTTTTAAATGATTTTTTCAATTTTCTGTAAAATATTCATTTTCTTGGTAAGACAAAGTATGTCTAAAATACAAATCATTTCTAAACTCTAATTTTTTTCTAACTCATCTATTTTATGGTAACAAAATCAAATTATTTTTACCAATCTTATATTTCTTAGTTCTTTTGAAAGCTTTTTCTGTTTTAAAGTTATTAGCCAACAAATTAAACAAATTTTTTTTCAATTAATTTTTTGAATTTTCTGTAAAATATTCATCACAATTCGTAACAGAAGGTATATTTAAAAGACTAATCATTTCTAAAGTATAATTCCATTGTAGTTCTTTTCGTGACTTCACATGCCGCAGGGAAGAAATAAGTGGATCGGAAGATGCTGCTAACATGTTGAAGAGGTCCTCATTTTGCCTCACCCTTGATGCTTTGAACGTGTTCTGCAATCTATATTTTTTGTAAAATTTGTTAAGAGACTCCTGCGCTTCTTCAGAAAGCTCTCCAATTGGCAAAGACTGGTACTCAATTATATCTTTGCCATGCGCCAATATTTTATGGACGGTCGGGGTCAACTTCTTCTGTGGATAAATTTTTGCTAAAAGAGATGCAGTTTCCGATGCATATTCTCCAAATTTTGTAGAATTAACACTTTCTTGGCAGTTTAAAACATTCAAGATCGTTCCCAATCTTTTGACGATTTCATTGTCAATTCCAGTGATTCTAGTTACTGCCTCATCATTTGCAAAAAATCTCCTTGAAGTGTTTCCATCGTTTGAGTTACCGTATCCACACTTGGGGCAGTCTACTTTTAGTCCAAGTTGTTTCCAAAAAGCATTCTGTATTTGCTTCTTTCTGATCTTTTCCTTATCCTTAATTGATGTATTTTCATCGATGTTTTCATCTTGTTGTGGTAGGGTATACGCCAGTTTTAGCAAGAACTCCATACACCTTATCCTTGCGTGCAATGGTGACATTCCATATTCGTAATTCTCCTCGTTTGTAGAATCGTTTAAATTACCGAAGTTCTTCTGACTCTTTTTGCAAATCGGGCATGTCAATGTTGAGGTTGTTCCTGTCAGTTCGTTTACGACTTTTCCGTCAACCATGGTCAGGTGGAACTCGTAACTACATTCAATATATTTTCCTTCTCCAATTTGCAATTTTGTATGCTTAATCTTGCTTATTTGTTCTTCAATGTCCTTCACCGTGGTCCTTATGAGTTCTGCCGATTCCTTTGCAAACTGAAACATTATTGGTCGGCAATAATGCACTGATGACGGTCGATGATTTTTCCAGTGTAGGGAAACATCAGATTTTAGCCGCAATGGAACAACAGATGCCATAAACATATTTCCGTCAGATATTGTAGTGTCATCGGAAGATATCCTTTGCTTATAAACGCTTTGTCCGGATGATCCATCGCAGCCCCATTTGCTGATCAATGTTAGTTTCTGAGGAAGAATTTCCACCTCATTTTCAGGAAGACTTTCCAACAACCGTTTTGCTGTATGGTCCATAAGATCCTGCAGATTGGCTTTCGCAGAGACTTCCGTAAACTCCGTACGCAATGGTCGTGAATTTATTTTGGCTTGCGTAATATGCTTGTATCCGGGGAAAAGGTCAGCCCCGTGTCGCATTAAAGATGCCCGTAGTATCTCATATTTCTCTTTGGAAAGTTCTAAGTCCAAAAACAGAGCCAAGGCTTCTTCGGAACTATACTTTTTAATATGTGCGTTTGTGGGAGTGGGAATGCTTTCCTTAATCCTTTTTAGTCGCAGTGGGCTTGCATCAGCAACAGATTTTGTAATCTGCGACCTAACTCGTTCACTATCCTTTATGTATTTAATAGACAGCGCATCCGATAAATCCTTCGTGGTCAAGTCATTGGTGGCATCGGCAAGTTTCCTCTTTCTTGTGAAAATTGAACACTCCTCCATACTTTTTTTTGGCCTTCCTTTTTCTCCTCTGGTTGATGTGGAGGGTTTATCTACTGCCAATATATCCAGGATGGTGTCTTCATTAAGCCAGTCCTCGTATTTGGAGTTGAAGATGTTAATGGTTCGATTGCATTTCACCCATTTTGTCTTAATTTTGGCATGTATCATACAAAGATTATTTTTTATACTTTTGCTTCTCTCAATATTTCCGTATAAGCTATCGAGTTCTTCTAAAGCAGCTTCCGCGAAACACGTTGGTGTAATTGACTTTCTAAACAGTTCAAATAGTTTTAAATTGTTCAACGCCATGTTTTCAATACTTGTTTCGCCAACTTTCAGTCGTAGACTAATGCAGGCATTAAGCTTGTTTTGCAATATATAGGCCTATGCTACCATGTCTACAAATGTACCTGTTACATGCATACATATGCATTTGGGCTGAATTATACAGTTTTGATATTATGCACGTAGCCAAATGAGATTTGTGCCTACCTGTACCATAAGTCAGTATTGTTCTTCACCATATGTACGCCAAAAATAATTTTTAAGTGAGGTGCGTACCTGCTTATTTCAATGAGTAGTTTTTTGTGCATCTTGTGTCTGTAACGGAATATTAGGACCAAATTTTTCGCCAGAGGCTCTCAGGTAGACAACTGACTCAAAATGCAATTTTCAAACTATTACATCAAAGTAACTGTCAGTCAAGGCATGTAAGGGATGCCCGCCATACAATTTCTGCAACCATGTCTTTTTAACGTTTTTTACCTGTAGAAGCCAAATAGGCACGTAAAGGCAGATAAAACCTTTTGAGTTATGTAAAAGACTAGTTAAAGAACATATTTTGAAAATATGGCGGAGGTAAAAAAAGGTAAATTTTTTTTATTTTCCGTCAAAGTTGAAGAATAGTGAAAAAATGGATAGTTTTTAAATACTGATTTACCTAGAGAAACACAAAGCAAACAGCACAATTTTTTTTATTGTTATACATTTAATAAGCACATCAATCACTAAAAACAAAAAAAAATACTATTCGTTGCCTAGTTTTCGTGATATTACACCTGAAATCGGATCAAACTACCTAAAAATTGTGTGTTTTTTTAAATCCGAAAATTGGTTAACTTTGAACAGTTATGTCTTCTAAACTAAAAATCTGATATTGTTAAGAGTAGCATATTTGAGATCGTTGAAAAGTTTACTATAAGATGGATTCATTTAAAATTTCGCAGGCGCACATGAAAATTTTGATTTTTGCAACCTCGTTTGCTCTACGGGCGCCACTGTGCGTCGTAGAAAAAAACTGAAAACGGATTTGATTAAGAGCACTAGTGTCCACATAAAACACATATTTTTATTGAAAACAAATTTTTTTGCAGAACAGTGTAATTAAGCTAAAAGGGATTTTTATTATTTAGCAACATAAATTGAAAGAATTTTAAATACATATTTATGTATATACATATAAATTGTTTCCTGTTTTAACTTTTAAGGATATTCAGCTAAAATAATGATGCGTATACAGTTGTTACATCTCTCGCTCTCCTTGTGTCGCTTTGATTTTGTCACTAAACTTAATTGAATTAAAATTAATTTTATAATTCCCCTAAAACCCCTAAAAGAATGACTTTTGTAACAGCAGCATTGTATAAAAAAACTGCTTTCTAATTTTTAATTTCTTTTTCTCTCTACTTGATTCTTCATTTTGGTTTGTGAATTGTGTGTGTTCTATAGTATTCAATAAATTTTCAATAACTAAGTCAACATTTGTATTAATTTTGTGAAATAACTGCGTAGTGAAGGCGTCAAAGCTATAACTATGACGAAAGACCAAACTAAATTGCATTTTTTTACAAAATCGCTATTTAATAACAAGAAAAGTGGAAAAAGAAAGAACACGACAGAAAATCAAAAACGGAAAACGTATTACAAATGACAGAAATAATATTTACTTTCAGCCAGTTGAAAAATTTAAAACAGTTTTGATATCTCAATTGGTTTCGCTAAAGGAGGAAAGACACTTAAAACTGAAAGAAGAAATTGCACAAGTAAAATCACCCTTAAAAAATAAGCGGCACTTGTAACAAGTGGAAATTATTATTGCTGTTTTATTTTTTTCTTAGCGTAGAAGCCAACACAAGTGACAACAAAGAAGCCCAGCAGGAGGACGGACTGTGGCATGATGCTTGCATGTTTTATAATTTTTTTCTTTTGAAGTGAAATCTCTTTCATTTGAACAATTCGGGATGTGGCGCTTTTGGCAGCTGAATACAATTTGTCATCCCCAGAGGTCTCTTGTTAAATTACTGGCTCTAAAAACGTAAATGACAAACTGCATTTATTGATTTACTTTGATTATCAAATGTTCATTCATTTTCTTATTTGCCAAGAATTTTTCTTGCAAATTGTACAATTTTACTTATTACTTTAGTAAAAAGTTAGTTAGATAAAAAGTACTCTTCCTTCTCCTTTTGTATGTTAAGTTTTTTTAGAAAGGATTTTTGAAAGGAATATAAAAGGATTTTAGCAAACTGCAAAAAGTTGTTAATCATTGCCACCTCGTTTTTATATTTTACTTCGAAATTATTGTGTCAACCAATTGTCATCTTTTTTATTTACTTTTGTCTATTTAAGCCCTTTTGAAAAAAGAATTATCTTTTTTCTGAATAGCAAATCCTTTTTGGATTTTTCACACATTTTAAATGGGATTAGTATCCAGTGGAGAGGTATTCAGACATAAATTTGATAAATTGAATTTTCGGCTGCATAAATGGTGGACTTTTGTCCTTTAGCTTTATTGTTAGTTGAATTTTATTGTCCTTGTATTTGGCAAGTATTTTATCGTAATATTGTGTGAATTAGGGGAGTGTTGCAATGCATAAAAGTAAATTACTTTTGTTTGGTATCAGTAATGTGTATGGGAACATGAAGTAGATTTGAGTACTGATACCCATATTTTACTTTAACAGAAAATTTCTTAAATAAAACCAAAAAAAGTACTTTAAAAAAATTAATTAGGCCTTACAAGTTTCTTTTCTTTTCAATATTTTAAGTTAATTCTATAATGATTAGAAAAATTCACCAAATTTCATAATATGTTTCACCAACTTCTGAAAAGGAACTTTGTGTCTCCTAAAACCTGTTTAGAGTTAAACGACAAATTAAGGGAAT
This sequence comes from Nowickia ferox, assembly GCA_936439885.1. Classification (NCBI taxonomy): domain Eukaryota; kingdom Metazoa; phylum Arthropoda; class Insecta; order Diptera; family Tachinidae; genus Nowickia; species Nowickia ferox. The sequence continues at coordinate 62,753,466 of OW387026.1, forward strand.
GACTTCTCATGAACTCAAGCCATTGCTACAATATAATGACTTTGCTCTTACCGTTCCTGAGTTAAGCCCGTTTTTAAGGTTTGTACCTGATGAATTTTTAATTGTAAAATTTTTGGCTTTGTAATCAGCATTCCGATGAATCAAATAAAAAAATCGCTTTGTGTATATAAAAGTTTTCGTTTGCGAAGCACATCGCGAAATTATTTGCAAACATTTTGTAAGACTGTTATAAATCAATGTCTAATTTTCTTTAAAAATATATATGAATTTGATGAAAACAAGAAGTGTGTGGCTTGATGTGGCTTTGACTAATGCGTACATTAATGTAACAACTTCTGAGACTAATTTTCAGAATGAAAAACAGAACACAAAACTACATCGTAAGAACTCTAATAAATGATTTTTGAACAAAATGAAACAAAGGGTTTCATGCTTTTAAATTACTTAGAAATAATTAACCTTTCAAAATACATCATTAGTTTTTTTTAGTTTTTATAACAATTTTAAAAATTTATTTACAAATTACGAAAAATTGTAATGTATTCTAACTAAATGAGCAAATTCATTGCATAAACTTTTAGTTTTTGCCCATAAAAAGAGAGCTTACACATTTTGCTTTTAAATTGTTTCCTGAAGAAAATCATGGTTTTTGACATATGAAGAAAACACAAAAAAGGCCAGTAAACTCCGTTTTTGGGAAAAATTCGACTTGTGTGACCTTTAAACCTTTTCCGAAAAATCTGAAAAAATTCTCAAAAATAACTGACCAACCAACATTTTTTGGACTGACCAACCAATGTTTTTTTAGAGGTATAGAACTTCGAATTGAAATAAAACACAAGAAAATCGTTTTAATGTCCATCAATTTGGCTTTATTGGAAGGATAATTTTATGCCATTAACGTTTAAATATGATTTCGGGCATGTGGCCGCCGCGGCTGGCTCGAATAAAGCCAATTCTACAGGTCCAATTTTCAACCACTTTTTCGAGCATATGGGGCCGTATGTTGGCAATAACGCCACGAATGTTGGCTTCCAAGTCCCCTAACGTTTCTGGTTTGTTGGCGTAGACGAGCGACTTCACATATCCCCAAAGAAAATAATCCAATGGTGTCAAATCATACGATCTTGGTGGCCAATTGACAGGTCCATTCCGCGAAATTATGCGCTCATCGAATGTTTCCTTCAATAAATCGATTGTGACGTGCGCTGTGTGGCATGTAGCGCCGTCTTGTTGGAACCATAACTCATCCACATTCATGCCATCCAATTCGGGAACAAAATAGTCGGTTATCATGGCTCTATACCGGTCTCCATTAACGGTAACTGACTCTCCAGCATTATTTCGGAAGAAGTATGGCCCAATGACTCCACCAGCCCATAGATCACACCAAACAGTCAGTTTTTGTGGATGTAATGGCGTCTCAAGGGTCTCATGTGGATTCTCTTTACTCCAAATGCGGCAATTTTGCTTGTTGACGTAGCCATTCAACCAAAAATGAGCCTCATCACTGAACAAAATTTTGCGATGAAAATCAGCATCGAGATCAATCTCATTTTCGGCCCATACACCAAAATCACGACGCATTGCATGGTCTCGCGGCTTTAATTCTTGCACAAGCTGGATCTTGTAAGGTCGCAAGCCAAGATCTTTGCGCAAAATCTTCCATAAAGTTGATGGACAAAGCTCCAATTGCTGTGCACGGTGGCGAATCGATTCATTCGGGTCCTCTTCAACACTTTGCTCTACAGCGGCAATTGTTTCTTCGGTGCGCACTGTTCGACGTCTCTGCGGATGCGTATTATCACATAGAGTAAACGTAGTGCGAAAACGATCCATGGTTAACCGAATTAATTGCTCTGATGGACGATTATGTCGACCATAAAATGGACGGAGCTTGCGGTAAACTTCGCGAACTGAACCATTATTTTCGAAATAAATTTGCACGATTTGCAAGCGCTGTTCTTTTGTCAACCTGTTCATGATGAAATGGCAAACCAAACTAAATATTAATCACTTGACAGCTGACAAAATGGCCGCCAGTTAAAAAAGTGATGCCAACTTAAAGTTCTATACCTCAATAAAAAACACCCATTATATACATTACCAACATTTTTTTTCTTTTGCACCAGCATTTCTTGAAAGCTTATAGGGTAAAGTATTTTCGTGATTTTTTCCTCGCTCGCTCGCTAAAATCGAATTTAACCCAAAAATCGGGTTTTCTCGATTTTTTCCACTTCTACTCATTACTCGGCCCATTAGCACGATTTTCTTTGTTACTAGGCCAATTTTTTTAAAGAAAACTGTCGAAACTTTTTTTCTACGCAGATATAATTAGTTTCGGTTATTTTTTGCTCATTTGGGTATCTTTATAAATTTTTTTTTGTAAATTTAGCATAAATTTTAAAAATAATGCTTTGTAACTTTTAAAATTTCTATGGAAGTTAAAAAACTAATGATTCAGTTCAAAAGGTGGATAAATGTTGAGACATTTGAAAAAATTATTGAATTTGCTCTTACCGTTCTCTTTTTAAGTTTTGTATCCATTTTGTGAAATTGAAAATATTGTAATGTGTTTGCCAGTTATGCATCGGATTTTTTTTAATGTGTAAACTAGCATAGTGTAAACTTTGTCTTGTTATCAGCTGACCGGAAAAATAAAAAGCAACAACGTATTCTGTACCAAAAGTTTTCTTCAGAGTTGCATATATCAAATCGCGTTAATATTTATAACTATCTTATCAATCTGAACCACTATTGAAGTGGTTAGTATAAATTACCATAGAATAGTCAAATAATTATGAGGAATTTCGATTAAAAATATACCTCTTTTAGACACGCAAAGTTTACTTTGCAAAGTCTCAATTCAGCTGGGTGACAGACAGAAAGAGAAAATATTTCCTTATCTGTCTTGTACACAGCTGAATTAAGACTTTGCAAAGTAAACTTTACGTGTCTAAAAGGGGTGATAGATATGGCTTTGTTGAAGACAAAAAGAGTGTGGCTTGTGGAAAAATGATTGATGCCTTTGATCCTTGGTTTAAAGTACCAAGTCTTAAGAAATCCATTGATGTGGAATGACAAGACTTTTTATGTTCTTGATATTCTGAATTGATAAGTTAAAATGAAGAACTAATGTATACAGAAATAAAACATCGTATCGTCGACATATTGCACTTAATCAACAAGAGGGTATAAGTTCAAAATTTTTAAAATTTTAGTTTTTCGCAAGAAATCACCTAACAACATTAATATCTGTCTAATGTAAAAATTTCAACGTATGCCGATTAATTTTTTGTTAATACAATACTCGTATGTTTTACTTTATGATTTTAATTCGAAATGTGACTGTTTTTATGATATAATTGCTCGATTTTTTTAGCTGTTACTCTTTTCAAAACTTAGATTTTCTTCCCAATAATTGCAAGGTTTTAAAATAAAAACAATGTAAATATATTTTAAAATAGAATTTGCTTACATTATGTATTCGGATTTTTCTCTTAAAATATAACCACAAGCAATTTCGTCTCTACTGAAAATTTTAAGTTAATACCATGATACAATTATACAAGGTACTTGCACGACTACAACAAAATTGCAACACCAAGAAACACACGTATTTTGTTAATAGAAACATACCTATAATTGTCAGAAGCAGATGTCTTTTGTTTTAAAAATAACAATCACAGGGTAAGTAAAGTACAATTGCAGAGGCGGTATTCATGCATGATTATAGTCATTTAGTGTTGCCAATATGTGTGCAATACACAGTGTGTAATTTTTACTCTCATCTGTAGACCATGTAATGAGATTCATGTATAATATGTGTGTAATTCTACTTTGGGTTCTATTTTTATTTAATTTTGTTTTAATTTTAATCTATACAAAGCATGTGTAGTGTAATTTTCTTCAATGTGCAAATTCATTGGCAACACTGTAATCATTTTATTCACACACATACACTAACATTTTTGGAGCTTGTAAACAAAGTTTGACAACTTTCTGCATTGTATACATTAAAAGGCTGGGATTGTGCAAGTACCTTGTATAATTGTATCATGATGCAGACAGAATGTTTCACCATTTAAACTTATTCACCGCAGCAAGCTACCGACTACAAAATGTCAAGGATAGAATAAACATGTTTATATGAGAGTGATTCTTTTGAAAACAGCAAAGAAACAGGGCGGTAGGTTGTTGTCTATGCTGATTTTGTCGTTGTAGTCCAATTAAACTAATTTCTATTTCTTTGGCTACAATAAGAAAATTCAGTGTTGCCAGTATAATACAAAATGTTGAAAGAATGATATCGTACAGTTATCATATTATTTAAAAGAAAAAATATCCAAAAATTGATGTAAAGCATAAATTCATTGATTTGAAGGAGTAATTTAATTTTTATAAATGCCAAATATTTGAAGGTGGCAATACTGAACTATGTATTTACAACTTAAATATGAGGTGTAGATGGTGCTGCTGCCGTCTCCAAAATAATTAAGTAGCTGGCTACGAGGCGACAAATGCTGCTAGCGGCATTTGAAGTCGTGTGTTCGTGTAGCCTGCTGTGCTGAATGTGTTTAATGGCATAACTTGTAAAATTTAGTTCTCTCACTCTTCTTGCTTGCTAATTAAATGTAAAATTTTTAAATCCACTTGTGCCCTAAAATGTTTGCAAAATCTTTTAAAGAGTTTCCTTAGCCACCCAACAGCATCAAAAAAATCCTTAAAATGATTTTATAAAATAAAGTCAACAAGAAAAACTACGTTTTATTTAACATAAATTTTGCCTAAATAACGCAAGAATTGTTTTTCTTTTCAAGTCTTTTAGAGCATATTTAGGTCAGTTATTCTCGCTATAAAACTAAAACAAAATAATAATTTTTATAAAAAGTTCCAAGAATTTATACCTTTTGTTATGCTTAAAATTGTTCTCGTAACAGAAGTTTTCTTGTGCGACTATGCTAAGCCATCTGCTAAAATAAAGAAAAGTAAGGGAAAATATAAGTAAAATGATGAATACTTAACAACTTTTTATAGTGGAAAATAGCTTTTTACATATTTCGAAAAAAAGTACAAGTTTCATACTTTATTATTCTTTGTTTCATTGTCACTTATGAATATTTAATAAAAATATTGTTTTCCTTACGTATATACAAGTATATGTATGTACATATGTATGTATGTAAAAGATTTTTTAAACCAGTAGTGTTTTTTCATATTAATTTTCATGCATTTCTTTCTTTAAAAATAATTTTTTTCCTTAACATTTTTTTCTTTACAGGTAAGTAACAAGGATTTTGTAGCACTTATTGTAACAATAATGGTAAGAAAAATATTTCAAAATATTTCATCGGAAAATATTATGCAAATACTATTGTGAATTTTTTCTGGTACATACATACATATATACATACATACATACATATGTACAGATCGCATTTATCGGACTTCGTATTTTTCGACCACGTCATTTCAAAACTCTTTTTGTAATGAAATGAAGTGTTAAGATGCAATTTAAGGTAGAGGTCCATAGCACGCTTTTTGCGCGTTACGCTTTCTATGCATCTGTCAAAAAAGTAGAATCAATGTAACAGTATGTGACAACTTACATTGCAAAAAGCGCAGAACGCGTAGGCGCGTACAAAGCAAAAAGTAGACCTACTTTCTACTTTTGTAGGCGTTACAAGCACCATGAAAGAAAGTCAGATGTTCTTGAATGCTAAAGATGTTAAATAATACTTTATTTCTTACGTTATCGATAAATATTATTTTGCCGTGAATAATTTTTTTCTTTTTTTTTCAATAAAAAAAATTTTCTTAGTAAAAAAACTTGTTTAATAAAATATGTGAATATTTTCATTAATGCGATGTATTTTAATTAACTTTTCACCACACTTTTCTCAGTAACAAATTTTGCATATTAGTTATCGATTACTTTTACGTACTGAGTGTCATCTCCGCTAAATCTGTATTAAATAGCTGATTAGAAATTAATTAATGATTAGGCTTAAGCCAATAATGTGCATACATTTATATGTAATTTTCAATTTACTTACATTAAAGTCAACAACAGCCGACAATCTGCTGGAATAGCCCTGGCCGAGTTCTTCTCAAGACTATCTTTTAAAATGCTGAATAAATAGTCAAATACATCTGCAGACATTGTTATCGCGGTTCGAAATTGCTCAGGGTCAGAAGTTTTAATTTTTTAAATGTGGTTTCAAAAAACCCACTTAAATTCCGTTCTAAATACAAGGGCCGTACCCAAAACAGTTTCTTTTTTGAAATTGTTCATAGGCATTTTTTGCACATAAAATAAAATATACAAACTCGACTAACTCCACAAATTCTTTTAAAAGTATTTATAAACAAACGCACACAGCTGATCAAAACAAAAATAAAATGGCGCATAAAAAGCATTGCATGTAACTCAACGCGAACAAAGTATAGAATGAAACAAGAGGATGAAATGCGTGTAAAGCATAACGCGCAAAAAGCGAGCTATGTACCTCTACCTTTAGGGCGGATTTACATCTGTGTGCCATGTGGCCAGTGATGCCAACTTAGCCATTTTCTGGCTAAATTTAGCCTTTTTTCATCCCATTTAGCCAGAAGAAAAGTCAATTTAGCTATTAGCCATTTTTTAGCCATTTTTATTTCATGTTTAGCTATTTTTAGCAATTTCTCCATACATGAATTTTTTTGCGATTTTTTATAACAAATTTTAAGGAACTACCAAAAAAATACAACAGAATAATATGTTGTATTTTTTGGAATTATTATCAGTAACATAATGAACTGGTTTATAGGAATTATATTTTTATGTTTAAGTAAAATTTTACTAAAATTAAGTAACATTTCTCAGTAAAATTTTGAGTTTTGTGAATTTAGTAAATTTTCCAAAGTTTTTTTATGTCTTTAATTCCCCAGCAAAAAAAAATCGAAACTAGTTCCAAAGGCTTACCACTTTCATTGCATACCAATCACTACAGGTACTGAACCCCGTTATTTGGATGACTTACGTCCTATGACAACTGTGTGTTAAATTCATTGATGATTCACCAGAAATGGAGGTACTTGGAGGTGAGTTCATCAATGCAGCAACTAATAATTTGTATTGTCATTTTTTGCTGGGTAGAAACTAATTTTGCAGAAAACGCATTTAAAGTTTTCCATATACATACATATGTATGTATGTACATACAAGTCAATAGAGAAATGAAGAAAGCTTCATCTCTCGCGAGGTGGTAGTAAAAGCTATTTATATGAAATTTTTACACAAGATAAAATATAAAATGCCGATTGAGCGATATGTATATGTATGTATGTATATGTAGCAAAGAATATGTCAACAAAACGTGTCGCCGAGTATTGAACACAAAAACGATACTCTCCCACCCGTAACTTGCTACAATCCCAACTGTTTCCCTTCCAAATGTTTTCGTGTCTGAACATTGACTATGACTGCCTAAAAAATCATAAAATAATTTATATTTCGCGCAGGAGTTACAGGGGTACCATTAACTCGAAATTAGTTAATGTCGACTTAAACACTTTTTTTTGCGCAGATATATACAAAAATTAAAAAAAGCATTCTTCAAATATTTCTCGGATATAAAATATGGATATGGAATCATGTAATTACGAAGCCAAGTTGTATTATTTCTGTGTACTTTTCTTTCATATACATATACACACATTCACGCACATACATATGCACAAGCATACTTTAAAATTTAAAGTTTAAAATGACAAAAATTTTATTAATTTTTTCTCTGGAATAATTTCTTAATCTGGTTTAACTTCAGCATTTTCAATTCTTATTCCTTATTCCTGATTAAAAATCATTCAAGTTCAGTTAAATTTAAAATGTATCAACTAGTTTTTTTTTATTCCAGAATAATAATATACATTTATCCCTTCTGAGTTAAATGTAGGCCTTGAGACCTATCGACTCGATTCGTTTAGAAACCAATCATGTCACCCAGAAACTAGTTATGTGACTAGTTTTGTTTCTCTTCCTTCTAGTTTCCATTTATGGAAATTATTGTAGTCTCTAGACGACCAAATAGAATCCTCAATAAGTGAGTGTGTATTAGTGTCGTTTAATTGACTCTTTTGCGAAACGTACAACTAAACACATCAATCATCATTTGAATATAAAATAGAATAAAAAAGAACAGTTTTAAACGCGAAAATCTTTTACGCGAATTTAAATTAAATAAAGCTGGCAAGCAGCGCTAGTTTTCGATAAAATGGAAAATATATTGTTAATCATCCACGCACTTCTCCTTTTCTCACAAAGCAAATAAAGTTTTTTCGTCAATCAGAGTTGCAAACGATAATCAAACAAAAAAAAAAACTATCTTCTTTTATTGTCATCCATCTCTACCGACAGCGCGTACACTAAGGAAAACGTACTAAAATCAAAATTTTAGGCTTCAAATCAAATCACTTCAAACTTAAATGCGAAAATTCTTGATTGAAAAATAAAATCTTAATTTTTTAAGATCACATGTAAGATTGTAACATTGAATGAAATCGCATTTAAAGATCGGATTCAAGATTTTGTTTGTAATAAAAGTCTTAAATTAATATCACACTCTTAAAAATGCGTTCTTAAAGATCAAGACCACGTTCTTAAATTGAAGATTACAATCTTAAAATTAAGATTACGTTCTTGATTTTTAGACTTCATTCTAAAAATTAAAAATTTATGCTTAAATCTGAGAACGTCAATCTCACTGACCAAATTTGAGGATTGAAATCTGAAGATTTCTGCAATCTAAATTCAAGAATTTTGTTCTTAAGATAAGATTGTAATTTTTCTCTTAGCGTACGTGTAACCGCGAAAACACACAAGTTTGATGTTTTTTGATCGTCTCCTGAACGATTCTCCCATGCCAGTCTACTGCTTTGACTGTAGCTTTGTCTCAGGTGTGAAGTAGTGGACCGATGTATGATCGAATATGTCCAAAACATCGTCCTTAAAGCTGTTAAAAATCCCCAAGCATTTTATTGAAACATCTTTACAACACTGTGTGTATTTTATATTGTGAGCAAACGCGACACAGATTCAGCGCACAGTATTCTCATCCTAAAATTTTCGGTCAATATGTGATGTTTACAATTTTTTTAAATGCCTATTATTTCAGTTAGCTCGCGAACCTTCAGCCGACAACCATACAATAGCATTTTGTCAATTTTCTGAACCTTTTCTGTCGCGAATACCTCAATTGGTCGTCCTGTAAGGTATTCATCTCAGCTCACAAGCCCAGCTGTTTAATGTGTGCAATACACAATTATGTAAAGTTTTACACGAAGTGTTGCCAACGTCTGTCATTATGCATAAAGTGCGTCTCAGTGTTTGTGTTGTTAAAAATATATACAGGAAAGCACACAAAAGACTGAGACTATTTTATTTGTTTCTACCAACAAAAAGTGTATGTTTTTTGGTGTTGTAATTTTGTTGAAGAGCTGCTGGTACCTGCTTAATTATACCATCATCTCTACCACTGAATATTTTATAGTCGTAAGCGAGAAGGAGCAGACATCCCCGGAGTAAAATATAGCTCGCATTTAATATTGCTTGGACGGAGGACTTTCAAATGAAAGTATTGAATGACAATCATAATGTCATAAAAATTTACTGAGATCGATTATTTTTTTACCCAAGGGCTTTGATCTATATATATACCAGATGAGCCCGGCAAACGTTTTTTTCACTACAAATTACTCCATACAGTGGTCACTTGTTGGATCAGAAACAAAACGAAAACCTACTCGGTGTTGACCCGAATCTGTGTTGAAAACTTCAGCTCCACTGGTTTTATAGTTCCAGAAATCATGCGTTAGTAACAAACACACGCTGCGATTTTCGGTCTAATTCATAAAAAATGTTTTAGGCTTATTACAGGTTTATTTGACAAATTTCCCATAGAAATATATATATGTATGTATATATGTATATAGATAGATTATGTATATATGTATATAAATGCGTTCTTTTTTTACTGATTTTATCATACACAAAACTTCGGCACGATCAGATCATTTACTTCAATAACGTCATAACTCAAGAAATGCAATATTTTATTTAATAATGCTGAATTAATCCTCATTCATTGTTCGTATGGTCTAAATAAATCATACAAATATCTTGTATACTCTTTCCTAAAGAAAAAAATAAAAAATTTTCATTTTATTATGCTCGTTTTCTGTAAGACTGGCTTTTTGAGTTATGACGACATTGTAGTAAGACATTTCGCCTAAAACTGTCAAGTTAGTGAGAAGTTGCCATATCAACAGCAAAAAAAGCACATCCGCCTGGTATCATTTCATTGTAGAAAACATTAGAATTCAGGAATAAATGAACTGAACCAAAGTAACAAAGCACAACAAAAAAAAAACAAATAGTAATTCAAAAAAATCAAAAAACCTGACTGCGACCAATTTTGAACCGTTAAATAAATATCCTAAACTATTGTTCGAAATGAAAAATCATAAGAGAAATCTACAGATGATTTTAAAATACATGTCGAATGGTACCCATTTTGATAAAGTTCGCCGACTTTTTAATTTTTTTTGTATTTACAAAATGGTGTCTGTTGTGTCGATTGACGTAAGAATCATTAACATCGCTCCACGCACTCAATTTATATAGTGCCGCAAAAGGCCGTGATACACTATCATACAAAGTCGTGCGATCTATATGATGAATTGTTATTGTCTTTTAAAAATTTTCATAAACTCCATCATACCAGGGTTGTATTTTTTCGTAGATCGCACAACTTTGTATGATAGTGTATCACGGCCTAAAGGAACAGACATCCATACATACATGCATAGACACACATACATACAAACATACATACATACACACATACACACATACATCTCTTTCCCCAACAGGAAATTCCTACGTGGCAATACAACTATTCCGCTGGATTTTCCGATATTCCTCCGGTTACGATTTCCGAGATAGAAGGCGCTGTCTCAAATTTAAAGACAAGAAGGCACCAGGCTTAGATTGTATTCCAAATATTGTGCTAAAAGAAGCTGTCAAACTCCACCCTGAGTACTTTTTGAAGGTAATAAGCGCATGCTTGAGCCAGGGAATTTTTCCAACAATGTGGAAAAGACAAAAGCTGGTACTGTTACCTAAGGATAATAAGCCGCTAGACGACCCCTTCTCTTATCGTCCACTGTGTATGATAGAGACGAGTGGGAAACTGCTAGAAAGTATAATCTGTATTAGATTGGAAGGCTGTGTTGAAGCTAAGAATGGTTTATCAAATAACCAATATGGCTTCAGGAAAGCAAGATCAACAGTGGATGCTATCAAGGTTGTAGTAGAAACTGCTGCTAGGGCTATCCAAGGAGAGAGGTGGAGAAATGGAACTAAGGAGTATTGTGTAGTCGTAACCCTAGACGTAAAGAACGCCTTCAACACGGCAAACTGCGGACGTATTGTTGAAGCCTTAGCAAGATTAGACATCCCAGGATATTTACTGGCAATTATACAGGATTATTTCCGAAATAGAGAGCTAGTTTATGATACCGATAAAGGTACTAGGAGACGCCAGATAATTGGCGGGGTGCCTCAAGGATCAGTACTTGGCCCACTACTGTGGAACGTCATGTACGATGGAGTATTGAGGTTAAATCTACCTGAGAAGGCAAAGATAGTTGGATTCGCAGACGACATAACGTTAGTATGTGAAGCAAAAGAGTTACTAGAGGCGGAAACCATTGCAAATGCCAGTATTCAGATCGTTAGGTCTTGGCTCAGGTCAATGGGTCTAGCTCTAGCTGACCATAAAACAGAGGCGGTTCTGATTAGTAGTCGGAAAAGTAGGGAAACCATTAGGCTTAATATTGGTACGTGTAGCATAGAATCCAGGGAATGTCTAAAATACCTTGGAGTCATGATTTACACATGTCTATCTTTTCATGAGCACTTTAAGTATATAGGTGCCAGAGCATCGAAGACCTGCTCAGCTCTATCCCGGATCATGCCGAATACAAGAGGTCCAAAATATCTGCAGAGGAAATTGATCTCTAGTGTAGTTAAAAGCATTATCCTATATGCATCCCCTATATGGTCAGGTTCACTGAGATATTCTACGTATGTGAATCTGATATCCCCTGTGTATAGGCTGGCCGCCCTGCGGGTATGTAGCGCATTCCGAACTGTGTCCGACGAGGCAGCTTTTGTCATTGCCGGTTTGATGGCCATCGAATTAGAGGCGATATCGGACAGTACGGATGGTGTGACAGATTTGTGCCTACGTAAGTGGCAGGCACGATGGACAGCGACTGATAAGGGAAGATGGACTTACTCACTGATACCTGACATCAGTACATGGTTATCAAGAAAGCACGGTGACTTTAACTACTATATTACACAGTTTTTGACTGGACATGGTTGCTTCAGGTCGTACTTGTACCGTTTCGGACATGACAGTATTCCGTTTTGTCCGAGCTGTGATGGTAATGTCGTGGAAGATGCCGAACATGTGTTCTTCATCTGTCCACGATTTGATAGTAGAAGAGAGTGCTTAGAAGTAGATTTAGGGCGTAGAATTAGGCCGGACAACATAGTTCCAACCATGTTGGAATCTTTGTATAACTGGACGTGTGTATGTAATTTTGCAAAATTCGTTCTATTAGAACTTCGTAGGTTAGAAGAGATTCGCAGAAGAATCTCTTTAGGTTAGATTAGGTCTAGGACCTATTCCCACCCCGTGATGTAAAGCCTTGCGGCAGTACCACGGGGAAGGTTTGGGTCAGTGTAAAGAGGTGTTTTAGCGTGTTAAAGTCTCGCACTACTGGCAAAAACCATCACTGCCAGGGTCTTTCGATGATTTCATCCCATTCATCCCATGAATAAAAAAAAACATGAATACATAGGCTGATAAACACAATACCCTTCTTTGCGTCGCGCAGTCGGGTAAAAAGCCAAAGCTGCCACGCGTATCGTAAAATGTTGTGCTTTTTTCTAGTCGACTGTCATTAAACAACCTTGACATACTCCCTTCTGCACTTTTTGAATAGTGAAAGTCACGTGTAGGCGTGTAAAAATATTCCCCTGAAAAAGAAATTTATGTTTTATAAAAACAGAAATTAGCCTCCTCCCATTAAAAATTGCTAAAAATATTACTTTTTCTACTGGGCGTTACTGAAACTGTTTGACTTATGTACATCAAAATAAAAATTACAGCTATAATACAAATTTAATATGTGCATAAATAAAATAACAAATGTACATAAATATTTGTATTGAATTTTGATCGACTTGCCTTGGTATTGACTTTTATGACACACAGCTTCACGTTGACACGTCGCGTATAAACGGCTCCCTAATACAAAGTAAAACAAACTCAATGTTAAAGGCAAATAACGGTAATCCAAAAGGGGATGAGAAGTTTATATGTATGTATATATACAACCATATATGCATATGTATGTGTGTACATACATACCCTGCAGGAAATGCGAATAGCGAAATTGTAGTGATTTACTAGTGAAATTGTCAGTATTACCACTGACCAGGTGTACCCCAGCCAATGTAATCATCTATTGGCATTTAAGATAGTATTGTCATTGAAACTCCACCACTGGGCTGTAGCACTACTGACTAAGTAATTCTTTTGGGACCACATGTAGACATTGGCACCAGAGATTCATTAGTAAATTTTAGGGGCTCTAGTCCACAATATCGATATTTCCTCGCTCGATGTCAATAGTAAAATGGTAGTTATTTACTATTGACATTGTCAATAGTACTACTGATGAGGTGTACCCCAGCCCATGTAATCCCCTATGAACATATAACATAGGTTTGTCACTGAAAATCTACCAGTAGACTTTAGCACTATTATTTTACGACCATATGGAGACATTTGAACTAAAGACTCATTAGTACATTTTAGTGACCTACGTCTACAATTTTATAAGGGTTGGGGCAACAAACGTAAACACATACATACATATGTATTTTTTTAACACTATTGCACAGCATAATAAAAAAGAAAAACAAACTATTGACGCGTTCATTGACAATGTCACCAGAAATACACTAGAACCGTTGTCTGTAACATATCTCTACTCTCGCATAAAAAAAGATATCGACATTTTAACTAGTGCAATTGTCGCTAGAGAAAAGAGTGTTGACATAGAGACATATGGTGCTAGGCTGACTAGAGGGTACATACATACATACACACATACATATGCATGTATTGATGCTCAATCCCAACATACCACACAATTATTAAACTTCAATACAACTTGAGAATAATGCTAGGAACACAACTGGGACGAACGACGAATTTTTCGTTGCGAATTATATATTACGTAACGCTGTTTTCCTCCAATTTTTGACAGAACGTAACAGAACTATTTATACTATATATACTATTTTTTACGCTGACGAACGTCGAAATTTCAATTCTCTCTCGCTCTCTCTCTCTGTCTATACACATACAATAATCAACTTTATCAATTATAAGAAGGGTGATGAACGATGAAATTTTTCACAAAGTGTTACAAAAAGGGGATTTAAAAAAAAGTATCACCAAATAGGGGATGTATCAAAAAAAGGGGCAACATTATCAAAAACGAGATAACTCCACTAAACTTTTAATTTTTAATGTATTATGTTCAATTTACTTTTAAAATATCTACATATGTACATATATACATGCATATAAAACCTTACAGATTTATATATTTATAAATACATATGTACATATATATAAACACTAAGGCCGAGTTTACATCTGTGTGCCATGTGCCAAAAAAAGCGGATTATCTCAAATTCAAAACACCGTTGCATATTCCATTTGCACTCAAAAAATATTTATAAAAAACTGAAGTTTACACCAATTGACAAAATACACAGTGGACCAAACACAAGAATGCTGATGATGAAGGTGTGGCGGCCTTCGAAAACAGCATGTTGGTCCGTTCTGCTAGTATTTTTCAGAATATTTACAATTAACTTTGGTGTTGTTTGTTCCTTAAAAATTATCATATGGAAATTAATCGAGTCCTAAATATAGAAACAAATAAAGTTCAAACAATAATGATTAAAATTACCTTTACTAACATTTTCATAATTTTTAAGAAGGAAAAAAGCATGTTAAGATGGAAAATATCAAGGTTTTCAATGCAAATTAATAAGACTAGGGATTATTTCAAATACCACGCAATTTATAAAAATGCTCATGTATAACTTTTTTCTTAGAGAGGGAGTTTTGTATTTAAGGCGACGATATGTGTACTCGTATGTACATATATCATGTGTTTGAAAATGTGCATCCATATTTTTTTTAACAAGATCTGAACTGGTAGTCCAAACTTCCAAATTAACATCTTATAAATTGAAAGATGAAAGCATGGGTTGGCTTCGACTTATATGTTAAATTGTTTTTCATTCCCGCTAATTTTGCAAAACTACGTTGAGCAGATGCACTACTGTGGGTAAAGTAAATATGTAAACCGAAAATTTGTATAGGTTTGATAATAAATACTTGCCGAGGCCATTTCTAAAACTTCCTACTTCATGCCAAAATTGTTCAGCATTAGAAAGTTTAAATATGTGATCATAGTTTTGGTAATTTATTTTGGATTCTAATAACTTTAATTCATTAAGAAACGCGTCTGGATCATTTATTACATAATCAAACTCTGAAACAAGCTCGAAATAATTTATGTCTTCATTGGACTTCAAAAATACTGGATCCAAATACATTAGCACACTAAACTTTTTATAATTAACATCAATTCTTGATAGTATTTCTCCAAACAGTTTTTGATAAAAAGTTAAAAGTTTGCTTTTAATAACAATTATACAATTCTCTGAAAACCCTTCAGCACATACATACATACATATGTATGTATCCCACTTTCGGCTTCATGGACAATATATACATTTGTCAACGACATCTTTAACGTATAAAATGTTAATAAAATCTATATTTTCTATTTTTTTTATAATATAAAAAAAGGGCAAAATATCTCAAAAAGTAGCAGTTTCAGCTCATAAAAAAAGGAGGACAAAAAGTGGCAAGGCAGTCGAAAAAGTGGCAATGTGCCACTTTACTCGGTCAAACGGTCACGCGTGTACATACAACTCAATAGAGAAATGAAGAAAGATTCATCTCTCGCGAGGTGGTAGTAAAAGCTATTAATATGAAATTTCTACACAAGATAAAATACAAAATGCCGAATGAACGATATGTATATGTACTCGTATGTACATATACAGGTTAGCAGGCTGCTGGTAAGGAAAGGTGAAATTTAGAGTCCAGCTCACTTGGGTCCAATACAATGATCCCTTTATGCTACCTGTGAGTTGAAGAGAAGATAGTAAGAGAGGGTGATAGGGAAGGGATAGTGATAGAGAAGACAGGTAGTGAAGGACAACTTTTACAACTCTGCTTTTTTTTAGAATTCATTCTAAAAATTAAATTTGAGAACATCAATCTCAACGACTGAATTTGAAGATTGAAATCTGAAGATTTATGCAATCTAAATTCAAGAATTTTGTTTTTTAAAATTAGATCGTCATCTTAGTGTACGTGTAACCGCGAAAACACGACTACATGCACACAACTATGATGTTTTTTGATCGTCTCCTGAACTATTCTACTATGGCAGTCTACTGCTTTGACTATAGCTCTGTAGCTGATCGAATATATGCAAAAACTCGTCCCTACACCTGTTAAACATCCCCAAGCATTTTATTGAAACATCTTAACATCTTATTTTATATTGTGAACAAACGCGGCAGAGATCCAGCGCACAGTATTCTCATCCTAAAATTTTCGGTCAATATGTGATGTTTATAATTTTTTTAAATGTCTATTATTTCAGTTAGATCGCGAACTTTCAGCCGACAACCATACAATACCATTTTGTAAATTTTCTGAACATTTTCTATCGTGAATACCTCAATTGGTCGTCCTGTAAGCTATTCATCCCTGTAAGGGATTCATGTTGTTATAATTTATAAGACGTGGACGAAATTCGTCGTTTGTCCCAGTTGTGTTCCTAGCATAAGCTTATAATAGTGTTGCCAGAAAATGATAATGAAGAATGCTAAATCGGTCAAAAAAGTCTGCTAAAATTTACTACAGAAAAAGAGTATAATGCCAGATTTAAATGTAGAAAAACTTATTGAAATAGCTTTGTATTTCATGTTTATGCAATTTTATTAGTATTAACAGGTATTTTTATAGCACATACAAACATGAAATAGTTAATACTTCGTAATTTTCGGAAATGTTACGAATAAATACGTTTTTAACTCATTAATAAATAATCCCAAATTATTATTTTACTTATTCAGTAAAATATTTTTTGATTAAAAATACATTGTAATTGATTATTGAGGGATTAGATGGATCCTATGAGCATTTCACTATTGCTAGTGCAGATCATCAGGGAACCTTTACCCTGCAATACATGTATATTTATGAGAAAAATCCTCTATACATAAGAATTTTTTTAACGAATTAAAATTTTTTATTTTTAACAAATTTTGCCAGAAAGCATTTTGCAAAATTTTTTGAAAGCTGAATGTTTTTTAACTAATGAAAATGCCAGATCTAGTAGTGAAAATGCTAAAATGCTAAAATGGTAACAATGGCTTATAAAAATAGTGAATTTTAAGCATTTCGTAATTTCGTTTATAATAAAACTTATAAGATTAAAATTCACAAGCTTTTCTAACAATTCTTGAGAAACTCTTATTATACACAAGTTTTTCTAAAGTAATATTATAAACGACGTATGAAATATACTCGTATTAAAATTTTTGAATTTTTGTTAACAAAAATTTAAGAGGAGGATATTGGCAACATTTGGTTTCAACAGGACGGCGCTACGTGCCACACAGCCAAACCACACTCGATGTTTTGCGCACCGTTTTCAAAAAAAAAAAAGTTATTTGACGGACCCTTTATATATTAAATAATAATATGCTAAGCTGATTAGTTTGATGGAGAGAGAGACGAGGAGAACAGTTTCTTTTCCCCTCGTCTCTCTTTCCTAACAAACTAATCAGCTTAGCAATAAGACTTGCATAGTGTAAATATGGACTTACTATGATGATTGGAAAATTATTAAGTATTTTGCGTGTACAATTGGTTTTAAATTTTAAAGTGAGTGGGCGTGCAATTTTGTGTAATAATCGCACCAAGCTGCGAAAAAACTTAACATAAATTATAACATGAAAACATAAATTTTTATAAGTATGTACAAGAGAATGAACTTGAAGTAAATAATTAAAATATTTAGTTTTAAAGTCAAAAATGTATTCATTAAATATTATAACTTTATATAAATCGAGACAAGTACAACTCTAAAATAAAATACGGCATAACATAAAAATATTTTTGAAGTTGTTCAAATTTAATCTGCAATACCTCGACCAAAGAAATGTATGACTTACTGCTCTTTTCACAATGTACAATTAAAATCTAACAGGGACTTTAACGACAAGTTTTGTATGAAGAACTTGCAGTTAAAGTTCATGTTAACTCTTAACCATACATTGTGAAAAGGCACGTTAGACCACTTTCATAATTAAGAGCACATACATACATAAAAACAAATTATTAATATAAATAAAATAATATTGAATATATAAGCTTTTCTATACAAAAGTTAATACAATATTATATTCGTAAGCTTATTCTACAGTTGCTGGAAAGATAAGCTTATCGTAATCGTGCTTATGTAATATTATCACGAGGGTTCCGTTTTGATTTTTCTTCAATTGCTACGATAGCCTTTTTCAATATATTTTCATTCCATTTTCCAGCTTATGTTAGTAAGCTTATTATTATGATATTTTTTTCAAGACATGGTATTTTGGGATATATTTTTGATTATAGAAATATAGGGTCCGCCAGATAACTTTTTTTTTTGAAAACAAAAACAAAAAAAAAAACATCGAGTGTAGCTTCGGCTGTGTGGCACGTAGCGCCGCCCTGTTGAAACCAAATGTTGCCATTATCCTCCTCTTCAATTTTTGTGAAAAAAAATTCGTTCAACATGGCCCGATAACGATCGCCATTGACTGTAACGGCCACTCCTTGCTCATTGGCCCAATTATGCCTCTGGACCAAAATCCGCACTAAACAGTGACTCGTTTTGGGTGCGTCGGCTTTGCAATGTATGCGTGCGGGCTTTTTGTGCCCCAAATGCGACAATTTTGCTTGTTTACATACAAAATCGGCATCTTCTGGAAGTAGATCGCAGGCAATATTTCCCAGCGTTATTCAAGCGTGTGTATACCATATTCGTTCAGCGGAAGGATAAAAATAATTATCTGTCAAATCAGACATGAGCTAAGTAAGAAAAGCACTAGTTGAAAATGGCGGACCCTATATATGTATATAGGGTAAGTGTACCAGTAGTCGGCAGCTTAAGACTTTTGTTTTTTTTGAGTGTGTGAATTTGCTATTATGGTGCTGGCTACTTATTACAATTCATTAATTTGTATTGTTTTCGATTAATTAAGTAAAATTTATATACTTTTTCATTAAAAATGAAAAAAAAATAAAAGATTTTTTGGAAAAGAGCACTTTTGCCTATAGTCGGCACCAATTTTCCAGTTTTCGGCATGTTATGATCCTATGGCCGGCATATTATATTTGAGTGAAGAAAATAAAAAATCGAGAAAGAATTCAAACTGTTTATATATGTCTTATGAGATAATGTAACTATAAAATATTATTTAATATGTAATGAAAAGCAAAATAACAAAGGGTCTTCCAATAAGAGGTTTTCTTTTGATATGTAAAAAAAGAGTACGAGTATTTTTAAGCGAAATCATCGGATATTTATTTAATTGGAAAGAAGAGGGTATGTCTTTAATGAAAAACGATATTAGTAAAATGGCCGCCATACCTCCTACACTTGATGGTCCAAATTCTTTTCATGACACTTTCTATCAGCAATTCGAGAATTTTCGGCTGTATGTCCTCGGTAACTTTTCGAATTCTGTCGTTGAGGCCTTGAATCGATTGTGGTCTATTGGCAGAGACGTTGTTTTTCACGTAGCCCAAAGAAAAAGGTCTCAGAGTGTTAAATCTCGGTGGTCAATTGTGATTGCCTCTTCGACAAATCACACGGTGAGGAAACTTTTCCCTTAAAAGAGCGATGGTATCGTTATATGTGTGGCATGTAACACCGTATTGCTTAAAATAGACGTTGTGCACCTCAACACAACAGCAGTGATGCTTGAGCAACACGCACGAAATGGATTCTTCACACCATTTACTTATTCCAACAGCTCAAATTTTTCCACCAGTTTCATAATTGCTGGCCGAGAAGGTAATTCACGGCGACCCAAAAATGCTTTAGTTTTGCGAACTTTGATCGCAAAGTTTTCACAATTTCAAATTCAAAAATTCACAATTTCTAACACACTCATAGAATGTTTAACTCACAATCCACCCACTCTCTGATTTTTGACGAATTCATTTGTCAGGAAGGCTGTTAGGATATTGCAATCCTTTAATTACTCTAACAAACGGAAAGACAACCATTGGATCGACTGTCTTACCGTTTGCTGAAAAAGTAGTAATACCGTCACTGTTTTCTTTTCATTGCCTTGGTTGGCATATACATTGCTATATCCCCTAAGCGCTAACACTATTCCAGTTTTAGGACTTGCTTCAACACCAATAATAATACGCCCACGATCGTTCAATACATGGATTCAATTCGACAAATCATTTTCTAATATTTTCTTCTGTAACTATTGCTAACCACTTACTTATCCCTTCAGCTCCTCTAAGGGATAAGGCAAAATGCTGCTTCAAAAAACTGTACTCACTTTCTGCATAAACATCGTTCGCATATGGTGTGGTCTTGCTTTCTTGCTTGAACTATGTTCATTCAGTAAGTCATCAATTTTAAGTGGAAAACCACATTAGGCCAAGTCGTGCACCACTTTTCCAAACGTTGCTCTGCGGCTTTTGTTTAAATTGGTGGTGGCCTCATTCTTCATGGACCTTCCAGGACACGAACATAGATCACATCATGTATGGTGGAACGTGGAACACCATATTTTACACTGGCACCTAGTATGAATATCCCCTCTTTAATTATTTTGCTTAGTGTGTCTTTTGGTAGCGGTTCTGAGTTTTTATGAAAGGATATGTTTCTTGTGGTGGTCATGTTTTGATTGAAAAAAATGCCTGGAATTACGAAAACGTTGTTTACAGAAATCTTATCATGTTTAGGCAACTCTAGTTAAGCAAAAACTAGCAATAAATACCACTGCCGACTTTAGGGCAACAATTGTCCTATTCTCGGCAGGTCGTAAAGAACTCATTATAAGCTTTGCCGACTACTGGGTAAAGTTGTTTTAAATTAATTTTTTATTTATTCAATGGCATTCAAAGTAGTTAGTGAACAATTATCTCAAATTTGAGCTAAATTGAAAAGAAATGCTCATTTGCCAGTAGTTCCTAATGCCGGCATCGATCAAAATGGGAAAAATAAACATATATTTTTTATTTATTAACATTTATAGCATTATTAAGACAGTTTTCGAACTTTAGAAACCTTTTCCCATTAAGAAAATACTTAATTTACTGCAATTACTTAGCTCAGAAAGTTGGCTTCGCCACTAATTTTCCACTAAGAAAAACTATCAATTCCGAGAGTATGGAAAGGCAGTCACCGAATAGAGGCAAACATCGCCAAACTTACTCATTTAATTAAAATCTTTTCTTTTGAGAGTATATATAAGGCTTATTTGGTCTTATTTTAATACATAGTTGCCGTTATCCTTATTTATTTGATATTAAATAAAAAAAACTGCCGACTACTGGTACATGCCGAACTTAGGAGCACTAACCCTACGTATGTATGTATATAAATTCTAAAATTCTTTTAGCAACATAATTTGCTTCAAACATCCGTATGTTTTAATTTTTATGCAAATCAGAATAAAAACTTTAATGAAATGAGTTTCGAAATTAGATTTAATATACTGAATGGAGACAAACAAAGCTTAGTATAATGTAGAATTCTACTGTAACTAAACTTATTAATGAATTTCCATCAAAAAGTTATGAAATTTATGTAAACGAAACTTTTTTTTTAAGTTTAGAATGAGATATTTTGTTTTAACTTTATAATTTATTCGAACCAAACGCATTATATTATACAATAAATGACAGCGGGATGGACAATTTTTCAAAAACTTTTTTAGATAATTTCACTTTTTTTTTTGTAAAATATACACTTAAAATTGTAATGAAACTAGTACAAGGTCAAACTACGTTTTTTATAAAGAGATCTCTTTCACGGGAGAAACTGTTACACGAGTTAATTCTTCGGCGAGATTCTTCCAAAACACAGCGAAATACTCTTTATTAATTACACAGTACAACAGCCAATCTGGGGGGTGAGAAATTCCAAGTCAGGGTGATGGTACTAGGTCAGTATAGTAAAACCCTCAAAGGGTTTGGCGTTCGTATGTGTCAGTTTTTTTTTATGACCTTTTAAATTTTTTCTTTTTCACTTGTCCGATTTTGATGAAACAAATTTAGAAAAATTAAGAATTACAATTTCTCTAATCTGTTTCTATACCGGTTTCCTATATGTGCAACACTTTCGAAGTTAAAAATAAATTTGTGGAGACAAAAAAATATTTTTTTGCCTAAAAATTTAAATATTTTTTTTTTTAAATTCATAAAAAATCCAAAATGGAAAAAAGTGCCAAAACTAATTACTTTCGCGTAAAGTCACATAACTCATGAGCAAAAAACACGAAATTAATAACACTTGATCCTTCTTTCCGTTTTGGATTTTTTATGAATTTAAGAAAAAAAATTAATTTTTAGGCAAAAAATATTTTTTTGCCTCCACAAATTTCTTTTTAACTTCGAAAGTGTTGCACATATAGGAAAACGGTATAGAAACAGATTAGAGAAATTGTAATTCTTAATTTTTCTAAATTTGTTTCATCAAAATCGGACAAGTGAAAAAGAAAAAATTTAAAAGGTCATACCTAAAAGAAACTGACACATACGAACGCCAAACCCTTTGAGGGTTTTACTATACTGACCTAGTACCATCACCCTGACTTGGAATTTCTCTCCCCCCAGACAATAATCCCAAAAATGTTCCACAGTGTTATAGAGGTAATCGTTTGATGTGTTTGTAGAGATTGTCTAATTTGACTTTCATAAAGCAGGGCAAGAACTGTATGACCTGGCAATTTTCTTATGATGGTTTTAAATTTTGGATTTTCGAACTTTTGAACAAAATCAATAACAAACATTTATATTCATCATTCATTTAAAATTTTAAGATTAAAAGGCAAGTATTTTCGAAAAAGCTTGAAGATATATAAGCTGAGTATGACATTATTGTTTTTGTACTCCTCAGATAACCATTAGAAAATTTTTGTAAAAATTGCGTGTTAAACATTCTAAGATCAAAAAAAAGAAAAAATTTCATGCTTTTGTTTCTATTAAATTTTAAATTTTGCTAAACTTCTGACAAAAATAGGATGGGTATAAATTTTTGATAAAATTAGTGCAAAGTAAAAATATTATTAAGTTATCTCTTTTTTCTTGCAATGTCTATAATTTTTTTATTAATTAATAGTTTTATGGATGATTATCTTTTGTCCCTGAAAGTACACGTCATTTCCATGTAAAATCGTATATTAGTTAAAAGTAAAATTTTCGAAGCCTTGTGATTAGCAATAATTCAAATTTGAAAGAACATTATATCCACTGCGTGGACATTAGCGTGGCCGTTAGTTGTATAGATAATTTTTTTTTTGATTTCTTATATTCTCTCCCCCCAAATCGGTTCAGTTCTATGTAAAAAAATTACAAAAAAATTTCATAGATATAAGTTTTGTTTTAGGGGGTCCGTCCACACCTCAAAGTTGGCCCTCACGCCCATTTATTCAATGTAATTTTTTGTTGTTCTTTATTTGTTCTTTTTTGGTTAGTTTTCCTTTGACTATATGTATATGTATGCAATAATTTAATAGATATAAGCTCTTATTGTACATGCTTAATATACGAGTATATAAATAATTTCCACATAAATTTAATTTGGTAAATATAATTTTTGGTATTTTGTTAGTTATTTTTTTCATTATTTTCGAAAATATTAATTTTACCAAAAAACTTTCCTTGAGACTAATGTTGCTGACTAAATGAGCTAAAATATTGCCATATATCATATTCTTGTAAAATGTTGTTTTAGTCATAGGCAAACAAATTACATTGCAAATGGGCTTGAAGACCAACTTTGTGGGGCGGACGCACCCCCTAAAACACAACTTAGCGCTATTAATTTTTTTTACATAAAACTGAACCGATTTGGGGGGAGAGAATATAAGAAATAATAAAAAAATATTAACGGCCACGCTAGTGTACATGTAGCAAAACTTTCACTAAATGAAATGAAATGAAGTCAGTCGTGTTTGGTCTTTCGCAATGAGCTTTCACACTAAAGTTGGTCATTCCCCGATATTGTTTCTTAAAAAATTTCAATATATTTTATGTTTTTGTGTGTGTTTTGATTGACTGATTTTAAATATCAACTTCCAATTTGTTAAAGGTAAGTATTTAAATTGCAATTTAAGAGAGTTTTGTAGATATTCGTCAATGTTTTAAATTTTGTGTTGTTGTTGTTTTAAAATTTTTTCATAATTCGATTAAATGTTAAAAACCAGATGTGTACTTACGATAATTGAGTAGCTAATCTTTGAAGGATTATTTATTATTATTTGAAAGACTAAAATCTTCCAAAAAAAATATCAAAATATCAATATCAGTATCAACTATACATGTACATATTGTCGTCGAAAATCCAAAAGTATGTATCATCAAAAAATTCAAAATCGTGATGTTGATTGATTATGATGTGATTAACCAAAATAGTACATCTTTACTTAAAATTTTACTCACATATGTTCAATTGGACACCTAACAAACAATTAATCTTAAATTTATAAAGTTTTTTGCTTCTCCTGTAAAATTAGAAAAAGTGCTGTTACGTACTTTTGTATTTTCGACGACGATATGTAAGTAGCAAATATGCAAAATACGTTCAGTAAAAAAATGTTAAAAATCGAGATTTGCAATTGATTCTGACTGTTGAATTTTTAACTGTTGAATTTTTAATCAAGAATGGCATAAAATTTCATCTAATTTTATTCATTTAGTAAGGCTCATGAAGTTTTTTGCATATTCCACAATTCCGTTAACGTGTAAGGAATGAATTTTGTATCTCATCTACTCATATATTTTCTGTTGCAACATCGAGAAAAAAATGTTTTCCTACAAATTCTAGAAAATTTAATTTATTGGAGTGAAAAAGGGTAAAAAACTAAGAGGACAGAAAGTCAGATGTACATTCACAAAAATTTAAAGCATAAAACGCTGGAAAAATAAGTTTTTAAAAAATAGCACTACGGTAACATTGATTTAGTAAAATCGTAGGGTTAGTTTAAATCTGTTGTGATGTAATACATACAGTTTTTTATTAAGAACGAATTTTACAGTTTGAAACTAAATAATGAATAAAGTTATTGCATTAAAATAAAATTAACAATTGCCTGTACTTAGTGGGTTTTGTCAGGATTGAATAAGTTGTTGCATATCTGCAACATGGCGTCACAAAGGGCTAAGTACGTCATTTCTGCTATGATTACTGATATGTACAAAATGATTCATTTAAGGGCTTTGAACACTTGCACATTTGCTTAGACAAATATTCAACATTTATTCATTCAAATGTTTTAGATTATTTAGTTCTTTGTCAATATCAAATTGTATTTTTTCTAGTGTGTAAAAAACAAATACCATTCAGAAAATTCGAGTTTATGACGTAGAATGTGTGTGAATAGAAAAAGAAAAAGTAAATTGAGAAAATTAAATTTGTTTTGCGTCAAATTACATAAATGTCAATTTCAATAACTTCGTATACGAGTGCAAGAGTTTTGCCAAAGAAACGAAACTAGTGTAAGTTAGTAGCAGTCAAATGTACGAGTACATACATTGTACTTAATAAAAAGAAAGCTACACAGAAAAAAAAAAGATATGTAAATATAATTAATTTATTTGTGAATACAATTAAAATATTGTTTAAAAAGGCACCTACAACGATTTTTGTAAATACAAACACACATTTGTAACATAAGAAAACAAAATCAACTCAATTATTTCCAATTAAAATGATTGTGTTATTGACAATTGAGTTGTTAACGAAAAACAAAAATTTTTAATGAATTTGTTTTTCAAATTCTTATGTGTGTTTTTTTGCTTGTTTTTTTATTTTTTATTTAGAGATCGGTTTTTTGGTAAATTTTAAAGTTACTTATTTTTCCACACAACCTTCGAAACTAAATGTGTTTGGGATAGTCTCTTGACTAATAGACTAACGTGCTTATCACCTCAGCTAAAGAGCAAATCGTTTAGATTACGCAAATAATGAATACGAGGTCTGATCAAAAAATAACCGTTATTTTAAAATTTCGTGAGTTACGTATGTTCGATTTTCGCATTTTTTTTCTGTAATGTCATGTCTGTTACAAATGTCTGTTATAATATATGTTGCCAATACTAGCCATTTTGCATTGTCAGTTTGTTTTTGACAGATAAAAAGGTTAGTCGTGTTTTGGTGTGCTCTTCGATTTTTTACTATTCGAAAAAATGGATCAAAGAAACTCTATTTTGTGTAAAAAATAAAATTAAATGCGCAAGGACATTTGAAATGTTCACTGTGGCGTTTGGAGAGTCTACTATGAGCAGAACACAAGTTCAATTGTGGTATAACCGGTTTAAGGAAGGCCGAAAAGATGTCAATGACGATGCTCGTCCTGGTCGTCAAGTTCGGTCAAATGTGAAGAATTTGCTCACTGTTTTCTTTGACTGCAATGGCGTGGTGCATCATGAATTCTTGCCACAAGGTCGTACGGTCAATAACGAATACTACCTTGAAGTTATGCGCCGTTTGCGCGAAGTAATTCGTCAGAAACGCACAGAATTGTGGAAAAAACAATCATGGATTTTGCACCATGATAACGCACCAGCTCACACATCGATGCTTGTGCGTGAGTTTTTGGCCAAAACCGTTATCATGCCTCAACCACCGTATTCGCCGGAAAGCGTTTTGCTACGATTGAGGAGATAAAAGAAAAATCGAAACAGGAGCTGTTGGCGATACCAAAAAGCGCGTTTCAGAAGTGTTTCGAGGATTGGAAAAAACGCTGGCATTAGTGTATTATATCTGACGGGGATTACTTTGAAGGGAACGAGATAGTTATTGATGAATAAATAAATTCTTCTTGAAAAAATTTAAAATAACGGTTATTTTTTTATCAGACCTCGTACACGCAAACATGATTTCTATGTTTCTTCTACATGTGCGCTTTGCGTTGATATAATTTAAAAATAACTTTGTTAAGTAAAAAAAAACAAGCCACGACGTTTTCCGGCTTCTTGTCGGAATTCACACGTAAAACAACACGAGCAATCAAAAAATACAACAACAATAACACATGGCCGCGTTGGGTCAATCAACAAGCAAGATAATCACCAACACAAAGAAATTAAATTAAATGATAAATTAAAATGCAAGGTATTGTTAAATATTGTATTAAATTAATGACAAATATTATTGAAATTAAATTTTTTTTTTAATAACATGGTTTTGTTGAACATAATTCTTGGCTATTTTTTTCTGTGTATAGAAAAAGGTTTGTCATAGCTTTCCATTCAAGTAACACAAATAACAGGGCAGTGCGGAATTTGATGTACCATTTGTCTGAATATAAAGTGAAAAGCATATCACTCACTGAATATATAAAGAAAACACAAATGCAAAATTACCAGAAATTACTTTATGCCATTAAATAAGTAACAACTGTTCACTCTTTGATTGATAAAATATAATTTTTTTTAATTTGCAATTCAACTTACGCAGAAAAAACGTGTTCACCAATTAATGCTTTCAATTAAGCATTTAATTGATTCAATTAAGTTCAATGCAATTAAATTCAATTCAATTATATTCTTATTTAAAAACATTAATTGGTGAATACAATTTAATTGAATCAATTAAATTCTTAATTGAAAGCAATAATTGTTGATTTTCTATGTATGAATGTATGTGCATATAAGCTTTGGATTTTTGCAAAAGCCATGGAAAATTATTTTATCACTTATAGAGAAAATAGAACATGACAAAGATATTACCATCAGCTAGAATATTGCTTCTTTTGTTTAATGATTTACTTAGAAGTTCTGAGATTGCGACAAAAAAAGACTTCTGTGCGTCTAATTTTCTTCTAAAAATGCCAGCACTCACACTTTGGTAAAACAAAATTCTTATAAGAATATGGCCTACGTCGGATACATTAAAAATTAAATAATAAAACGACTTTTATTAACATTTAAAATAAATTGCAAGAAGTTGAAAGCCTGAATAGATACAATATCTATAAAACCACACTAATTCATAGAAATTCAAATAGTTCTAATCATCTGATCTAGAGTCTACATATGAATCATTGTAGAAATTTTCAATATCATACAGCTTGCAACAAAGAATGATTTCTCTGATTGATCACAGTTTAATATATTTGAGCTCTTCTACTTTAAAAGCATTTCGTTTATTGGAGAGTTCTGTTATCTTAAAAAATACTGATAGTACGAGAAAATAAAATGCAAACCAACTATTTTTAACTCATGAATATTGATTGATGTAAAAGGGAGAGACATTAATATTCCAAAACTATATTTGCCAGTTAAGACGGTTTTTTATGTGCAATATGTGCAAAGAAATATATTGTTATCTAAAATGCAAAAAGGCGTAACTAACAAAATTATAATTTTACAGAAGTGAAGAACTAAAACAAAATCTAAACAGATCTGTAGTGTCGTCTCCTTGTTTTTTGTTAATAAAAGCGTAATTTTTGATCGCAGAAGTGTAAAATTTTGTCAAGACATGTAGTTTAATGGTATTCATAATAATCAATCAAAAACTCGATTTTGAATTTTTTGTTAGTTACGTCTTTTTGTATTTTAGCTAAAGATATATATGTGTACATATCGCACACTAAATCATAAACAGTCACAACTCAAAAGTATTAAAATGGTTTTGTTTTTTCATAAAAAAGTTTACTGAATAAACCTCTAACGCCCGCCAAAATTTGATTTTTTTTCTTGTATATTCTTCTTCTCCAGACAATAACAGACAAAACAAAAAAAGAATAGAAGGTATCGGTCCAGCCATTCACGCGTGATGCCGTGCAAAAAAAAAATAATTTTTATATACATACATATATATATAGATAAATAGATAGATTTGTAATATATCAGTATACATTTTTGTTAGATCCATTTCACACTATGCCTTTTTAACCTGCCTTGTTTGGTCAATTTTCTTTCAAGCCCCCTTCGAAAAGTCACGGATATTTACATTAGGCCCGTTTTCTTCATGCATTTTTGGCATTTATATACACGGTTAATGCGAAGAGTACGGAAACGGCAAAGAAAAATGTCATAATTCCTCTCGATTTTTTCATTTCATGTCTTTTGTTTTAACCCGCAAGCTTCTCACCCCCTCTCAGCAACAAAGAAAAAAACCCTGTCGGAATAGGCAAGCAGAAAAGGCACAGTGTAAATAGCGTCTTAACGAGATAATTTATGTTATTTGGAAAATAAAATGAAAAAGAATGATTTTTCAGATATTTTAACCAATTTTTGCAGATTTTTGGCAACATTTTCTGCCAACAATGTGTGACAGGCATATTTACTGCAAACTACACGTGTAATATTTTTATGTATTGGAAAAAACTACATTTCATTTAAGTGTTATTGATAAATTCAGTGACAGTACAAATGCTCTTCCAGGTAATACAAGCCTACCAAACAAAATAAATTTTTAAGAAACCGTGCATCTGTCTTCGTGAATTTTATTTCTGTAATATTTTTATATCTATTAGATGTAACGCAAAACTTCATACCTTTAAAACTTTCTTTAAATAAAATTTTAGTTTTTTTTCCAATGAACTAAAAATATATGAATTTGTGCTTTTTCACCACAATTTTAATATTTTGCATTTTTAAATATCTTTGAAGATTAAGCTTTTAGCACAGGCACAGTTAATCCCTTAATCAATTCATACACTATTCTGTAGTTTATTCACGTTCTATTTCCGCAACATAAATAATCTTAAAGAAAACATTCATCATTGCATCCCATGTCTGAGACATGAATAATAATTGAGCATAAAAGCCAACACTGAATTGACTGCGAAATTAATATAAACAAATAAATATTTTTAAGTGAATCACATCATTAACAATCAAAGTTATTGACTAATTTAATAATAAATTTCTTCCGCCAACTTATCGTCAACCAAGTCTTAATGGAGGACACCATTAAAGTGTCATTAACAACCATGACCCTATTTCTTGAACTAAAAATTATTTAACGTATAGAAAAATATCTTTAGGGAAAATTGTCCCTTATCAAATCTCACATGATACGTATTTAGCAAAAACTCAAGAAGGAATGAATAAGAAAAAAAACAAAGAAAAATATGAAACTATTTCATTATGGCATTTGTGTAATAAAAACAACAATTTAACATGAAATTGTCAAAGCTGTCAACAACTATTTTCACTAATGCACGGTAGGGGAAAATACATGTGAACACTATAGTTGTAAGAATTCTTAACTTAAGTTTCGAAGGTTACATTTAAGCAGCTTAAAGCAAAATACACACAAACACACAGATACGGATCTTGTGCCTTGTATATTATGTTAGTACTAGAGATGTGCAAATGTCGTGATTTTATCGTGTCATGCATGAATCACGCGTGATCGTGAACAAATTTATAATTAATCACGCGTGAGTGCGTGACCGTGACTTAAAAAAATTATACGTGCGTGATCGTGCGTGTGTTTTTTTAAGAATCACGCACGAATTCTCACGCTCTCACGAGATAACACTCCTGCGTGGATACTGTATTGAAAATTTTAAATTTTCTTATAATAAATACAGTTAACTCGCGAAAACGTGAACACTCGAAAGTGTGAACATCTCAGAAACGTGAACAAATTTATTTTCCCATAGATTATTCTAAAACGTGAACAAATTCTGAAAGCTCTAAAACGTAAACACTTTTTTTATTTTTTTGTGTTTTTTATTCTGTTTTTGAATTGGTAAATCCCCGAGTTATAGGTTATTTGTTTGTTTACTTATGTTTTTTTTTGTTTGTTTATGTATGCGTTGACCTGTTAGTTGCTCTTTGGCAT
This sequence comes from Nowickia ferox, assembly GCA_936439885.1. NCBI lineage: Eukaryota > Metazoa > Arthropoda > Insecta > Diptera > Tachinidae > Nowickia > Nowickia ferox. The sequence continues at coordinate 62,784,792 of OW387026.1, forward strand.
TGCTACGTACAAGTGATTGAAAAATTTTAATTCTTGAAAGTGAAAAATGACATTAAAAAAACCTTAAGTGTTAACTTTAAACGATAAAGTGGATATTCTTGAATTATTGCAAAACGGGTTTAGTGTTAGTGGCTTGGCAAGAAAATATGAAGTTGCAAAAGCAACAGTTTATTCCATGAATTTCTTGTATTCTTTATGTTATATTATTTTTTTTTGTAATTCATCGAATGCAAAGTGAACTGAATATATTGCATTTTATTTTTTGTTATTAAAAATTAATAAAAATAATTAATTTAAAATAGTGCTAAGCATTTTTACTTATAAAATATAATTTTTTATATTATAAAGGGTAATTTTTTGTTTTAAATTTGGGTACTCGATAACGTGAACAAACTCGAAAATGTGAACTGCCTTGGTAAAAATTAGTTCACGTTATCGCGAGTTCACTCTACTACAATCTATGTCTGAGCTGCCCGAAGTAGCACCAGAGTGCCGAACATCAATCGGCTTCTTATACAAATGAATACACATATGCGAATACATTACTCTCGTGTTTCTATCGGTGGCCAGCTCTGATCTATATATATCAATATATACATACATATATGTAGAATGAGCCTGCAAACATAATGCATACATACTAGTGTTGTTAATTATTCGTGTTTTATATTTGTTCGAATGAAATTTTATGATTTTTTTCTTGTTGGAACGGACGAATAATTTTTAACTTTTGTTCGAATATTCGAACGAACAAAGAATAAAAAAATATATTCGAAACAATTTTAAAAAAGTGTGCCAAAAACGACACGTATGTGTATGAGTTTAATTTTTTTTTATTAACAAACAAAATTAATTCATTGCACAAGAAAAAGAAATAATTTTAATAACAAACTTAGAAATAAATATTATTAAAAACTTAAAGGAAATTAGTTAAAAAAGTTACGTTTTTATACCCATGTACAAAAATTGTTAATGACACATTGATTCCTTTTAAAATAGTCATTTAAAACAGCAGATAATCCCACTTTTTAGCTTGTAGACGTTTCTTTTTTTTAATTTTGGTAAAAGAACAATTAGAAAAATATATATAAAATATAAATTGTTGATGTTAGTGATACCATTAAAAAGGGATTAAATAATTTGAATCAACCTCAAAATTGCTTATGATTTTTTATTAGTACAATACTGATCGAATAGAGCTATGCCTTTTATATGCTTTGTTAGGTGGCAGGAGCAAATATTTGTTAAATTTTACATTACAAATGCGATAAAGCAACGAAATAAAGATATAAAATTAAAGTATATCCATCAAGCCGTTTCTAAGACGTAACTATTGGGGGGAACAGTTGCCCGTGCTTACACGGGTATTTATAAATTGGAGTAATTTGATTACTTAACATCATATTGTTAACAAATTAAAAAGTTATGAAATGTAAAATACTTTTTATATAAAGTAATTAAGGGAATTGTTCGAATATTCGAATATTCTACAAAAAATATTCGAAGAATTTTTTATTCTAAATTGAAAATTTTTGTTTGTTCGAACAAAAGTTAAAAAAAGTTGTTCGAATATTCGAATAATTTTTGTTCGAATGGCAACACTAATACATACATACGTTTGTATGTACATATGTATGTGTAAGAACCTATTTTTCAATGAACAAACATAAAAAATTAATTATATATTTTTCGTAAGCGTGCTTGAGCGTGATAAATTGTACGTGATTAAAAAATTTTATACGTGAGCGTGCGTGATCGTGAAAATTTTCAAAATCATTCGTGCGTGAAAGTGCGTAAGTAAAATATTTTTTTGCGTGAGCGTGCGTGTCGTGAGTCAAAAACCGCTCACGTGCACATCTCTAGTTAGAACTACAATTAAATGACATAAATAGGATATGTTTTCTATTTTTATTAAGAATAATGTGGGTTTTTATTCAAGACTTTTGTTATATTCAGGTCTATCACAGAAACCAAAATCGATCGAAATTATTTCAATGCCGTTATTATGTTCTTGAGAAAACGAAAAACGAAGAATTTGCTCGAAATGAAACGACCTTAAATTTAATGCTCGGAATTGTCATTTTCTGTATGTGAAAGTACAAAAATCTGTTTGATACAACTTTATTTCAACAAAGAAAAATGTTTTTCAACAACTTATTTAAATTTTGTTTATATTATTAAATTTTTTTTAAATACTTAAGATATTTTCTTAAGTCTTAAGGAAAAAATGCAGCATCATAGAAACTAAAATATTCTATTCAGTCAAATAAAATTTTAACACATACACTTCGTTTGGATATGAAATTGGGTATGAAGCATTCCTCAATCCTCTAAACCGCAATTTTCCAGCAAAGCTTTGACGTCTCTGCTCATCCCAAACCGTAGTTATTGCGATTTCAGACACTTCGTGCATTAACTTTTAAATTTTGTTCAGTTAAATGAAAAATATTTTTGTGCATTTGGTACTTTGTTTCGTTCTTCTAATAACCACGTGTTTTTTGTTTTCTGTTGCCAACATTTAAATTGAAAACAATCGATATGCCGTTTTTTTCCAAATAAACAAAATAGATCGAAATCTGGAGAAGGTAAAACGAAATCGATCGAAATGAAAATTCGTAATCAAAACAATTTCTGTGTCTGATTATTCCATCATTGGGTCACTGCAGTTGATCTATATTTCATTGGCCTTATATCACCATTTATGCGGTCAAGCACATATCGAATTTTAACTTCCAATTGCTTATGTAGTTCTATAGGCATATCCTGTAATCAATTCAAAAACGAAACTATTCAAATTCATATTTTATATACATTTAGGGCCTAATTCATAAAAAATATTTTGGTTTAATGAATGGTTTATTAATTAAATTTCCATAGAAAATTTGTTTCATAAACCTCTTATTAAACAGAAATATTTTTTATAAATAAGGCAGTTAATCTCGAAAGCATAAACATTGAAATTTAAGTTTCATTTCAAATATCTCAAACATTTCCAATACAACGAAAAGTGAAATTTTTTTAGCTTGAATTTTCGATTTTTAAAAAATTACCTTAAAAAAATATACAGTGATTTCCAAAACTGTTGATAAATGGCTGAAAATTTACATATTAGCCAATTAGTTTTTTTTTAGTAAAAAGAAATTCTTCGCTTGTATTAAATTTTGAAAATACATTAAAAATCATCAGTAATAAAACAGTGATGAGTTTTAGCCTTTTTGGCATATTGTTGATTAAATTTAGTACAATCGGACAATACCACACATCATTTACAACAGACAATAACTCCTCCAGGTTTTATGGAAAAGGATTTCTCATAATAATTTCCAAAAAGCGTTTTTTTTTTTTGCTTAATGTTTTCGGTCATTATCCTGCATGAACAGTGTACCACCTGGGGCCGTATAAAATCAAAGCCGAGAGGCATCGAAATTCAAGCTATTCGTTGGGTAAAAGCATTTATAACCAAGTAACAAAAGTAACATTTTGAATATTTTCGCTTCCGATTTTGGTGAAATTTTGTAGAAATAAACTACCGTTAGTCCATATTTACACTATGCAAATCTTATTGATAAGCTGATTAGTTTGTTAGGAAAGAGAGACGAGGGGAAAAGAAACTTTACTGTTCTCCTCGACTATTACTGTTCGAGGCTTGCATAGTGTAAATGTGGACTTAGTGCAAAATCTTGAATCATTAAACTTTATAGTTTGTGAAATATAGAAAATATAGAAATTTCCCCATATTGAAGTTGCAAGCTACCGACTATAAATGTCAATGATAGAATATTACACATGTTTATATGAGAACGATTCTTTTGAAGACAGCAAAGCAACAAAGCAGATTGTAGTCTATGCTGATTTGTCGTTGTAGTCCAATTAAACTAATTTCGTTTTTTTGATGGCTAGAAAACAAAATCTGTGTTGAAAATATAGAACAAAAATGTAAATTAAATAGTTTTTTTGCGCAATAAAAATAAAAAAATACAAAATTCTAATGTGAATTAGAAAAGTAATTATACTTTTATAAAGAGAAAATCAAGCCATAATATTGATTAAAAATTGTAGGGTATGCAAAAAATTCGATTAAAATCGCGAAAATTACATAAAATCGTAAAAAATTATTTACAGCGGTATGGTAACAAAGTCGAATATTGTGTAAAAATCGGCAACACTACTAGGAAGCTGTAAACATGCAAAAGACGCTATTAACGCAAACTTTGCAAAAATTCGCAAGCCCTAAAATTGATTAGGAATCACCAAAGCCATTAAAAAAAGTTTGGAAAAAGGCGAACAAATCGCAGATTAGCAAAAAATACTAAATGTATTGAAGAAATTACTAAACCCGTAAATACCAAATTCGCAAAAAATGTAAAGAACTAAATTAATAAATTAATTCGTTTTTATATTTTTACGTGATATAAGCAAATTTTTAATAAGATATTTGATTTTTATAAATGTGAAATATTTGAAAGTGGCACCACTGAAATATATGTATATTTATACTTCAATCCTGTCTGTCATGAGTTTCACATCCGCATAGTTTGGTGTCCTGACATCCATTTGCGAATAATTTTTTCGACTTTCGACTGCACCAAGCAGTGTGAAATCACAATAAAATTAATTTAATTCAAATTTTTTGTTTGTTTTTTAAAAACATATATATGTAAATTTATTGTATCCTCAAATATGAACTAACAATAAGTGTTCAAATCTTAAATCTAAATATATTTATTAGGCCCGACCAGTGTCGGGCATAAGCTTAGTGATAGTAAATTAATAACACATAAGAGTCTTGATAAGCAAAAAATAAAAAAAGCAGTTTCAAGCAGTTTCATCTGAAGTTTTGAGTATAGAGCCGTAGTGTCCCTCTTTTTTAAGAGGATGTGTCCAGTAAAATTCAAGATGTTACGAGCAAGGGGATTAGGATGGGACTTGAGTTTTGTTAAGTACTTGCCTGCGTATTTTAATCACGATGTAAATTTCAAGTTTTAATTTGCCATGGAGCCGACGTTATTAATCCTAAAATCTCGTTTTGCCTTCATTGGATTCTCTCTACATTGAAAGCTGAGCAGTGCCCCAAAGCTGAATTCCGTAGCACCATATTGGTTTCAAAAGCGACTTGTATATTAAAAGTTGTAACGTGGTGTTCTTTTCCAGCTTGGGTATGACTCAGTCTGCCCAGGTTCGATCCCAAAGGTCCACTAACTTTGAAATAAAAGATTAATTTTCTTGGAGTTCAGAAAATATACAAAGCTTTTCTTTATTTAACGAAACTTATGCTATATTAAAACTACAGGTATATTGTCAGTGAATTACAGGCGGCAACAGCTATAATTCATACCAACTAGTTATGAGAGTTTTCGGTGGGCCTTGTGAGGCCGTTTAGTAAATGCGGGCGAGAGGAGTTCGGTGGCTCTCGTATTTCAAAATAAGTTCGGCGATAAATGAGTTTTCAAGATAAATTCGGTAGATCTTGAAAACAGCAAAAAGCAATAGATTCAAGATGAATTCGGGGGATCTTGAATGTAAAACGGGTTTTCAAGATGAATTCGGTAGATCTTGAAAAACACAGCAAATAAAATAAATTCAAGATGAATTCGGGGGATCTTGAATATACATCAAATGAAATAAATTCCAGATGAATTCGGGGGAAATTGAATGTAAAATGATTTTTGCAAGATAAATTCGGTAGATCTTGAAAAACACAGCTAAAGAAATAATTTTTTAATTTTTTTATAAGAAACGATCTACCATCACAAGCAAGGCTCTAGAGAACGAGCTTAGGACTACATTATGTCCTTACAGCTCCTCATTCGGCAACACCCAAACCTTAAGAATCGTGATCACTCCGACCAGATTTACGATGGCCTAAGATGTGAATACAAGATTTACATACGTCGGCACGATTTGTCTACCCTTGACGAATTGATGGAGCTTGTCGACGAGTACGAGCTCATCAAAATGGAGGAATCAAGAACAAATAGGCCCCCACAGAACCACTACATGAGCGCAGCGATGCCCACTGGTGCGCACCAGCCTGGCCATACCAGCAGGAATTGCACTGAATCCAGGCAACTTTTTTGTTCACGATATCGTCGGGATAACATAATGTCCCAGGGATGCCCATATCAACCCCAAAGATCCAAACTGGCGACCGGTATTACCTCACCATAATACTCTGCAATACCCCTGTACGAGCTCTCGTCGAGACAGGGTCGACCTTAGCTTTTATCAGTCGAGAAATTCGACAAATGCTCGAATCCCACAGAATTCGACCACGGCCATATCGTCGTAGCATGCAATTGGCAGACAGCTCAGTTATCGACAGAATTCAGGTCTACCCCCTCTCAATTAAGGTGCATGAGTACACTACCCGCCTACTGGCCTCAGCACTGGATAGCCTAGCCGAACCCGTTATCCTTCGCATGGACTTTCTACGTATGCGCAAAGCAGTATTATTAATCGATGGCCGACATATAAAAACGCACGACGATGTGATGAGTGCACGACAAGCCCCACATGCCATCACAACCAGAAATTTTCTCACGGAAAATAAGGGAGAACAACTCAACGTGGCGGCAGACGTACTTTCCCGCAACCACTTGCCACGAAATACATCAGACTCCTTAACAACAAACAAACCAACTAAGTATCGAAAATGCAGGGGGAAACTACGCAACCCCTCGGGACAAATATCAGATTGTCACTTAATCAATCAGGTCGCAAAACCCAAAGCGATTGAACGATGACCGACCCAATCTAAAGCTCCTGACAAAACTCGGAAAACCACGTTACAAAGTTTACATTCTAGACTGAGTGTTGAATTTCTACCAATCAGCCAATGTATCAAGTTTTACATGTATTTCACAAGTGAATTTTGAGGAACAGTTTGATTATTGATTCTAATTGGGGAAACGATTATCTTTTCGTAGGGTAAATGTTACCTGAACACACTTTTGTTCATTTACTTTAATTCTCCATAAGTTTAACCATAGTTCCATCTGGGTAATATGTTGCTGAACACAGAACAATACTTCTTTTCTTCAAATGTTCTTCTTATAAATTGGACCAAGCTATTAGTTTGTTCAATGGTGCTATACTGACTTCTAAAACTAATTTTGAGTAGCATTTCGAAGAGCTTTGACTTATTGGCCTATTGGTAAGATCTTTGTCTGGCTTTGAAATTATTTTGAGCTTGGCAAGCTTTCAGCTGTGCATTAAAAATTAATAACAGAATTCTAATTGCAATACGAGGCAACTTCATCAGTATCTGATTACTAATGCCATTAATACCCATTATATAAAATCTTTTTTGGAATTAGGCTTGATACCTTATCTACCTAATTCGGAAATTAAAACCAAAATACATATATTTGATTTTAATGCAAAGAAAAGGAGATATGAAAAACTTTCCCACATTAGCAACCAATTTTGCAAAAATATTCGGAAACAAAATATTCGGAAAAAAGGAAACAAAATAACTTTATACATTGAGTTTGACACTGAGCTTGTGTATGTACACACTGCATTCATGAATGCATAACCATTTCTAAATTGCCTTTCGAAAAAGTTAAAAATTATGTGGATTAGAGACACCAAATCTTCTCTTTTGCGAATCGTTAATTTTCATTCTAATTTAAAACATTCGAAACTTATGATAAGCATGAATATCAAGTTCTTATGGTGCTGTTGCCGTTTTCAAAATAATTAGCGACAAAAGCAGCTAGCCACATTTGAAGTCGTGTCTTTTTGTAGCCTGCTGCGGTGAATGTGTTTAGTGCATTAAGGTTACCTTTTTTTACAATGAATACTATATAAAAGCCTTTTAGTTAAAGATTTACTTGCGAACGGATCGAATTAAGTGCACGACAATGAACGCGGCCCTATATTTTTAACTGATTCCACTTGCTGAATTACGCGTATTGGTTTATTAATAATTCTGTATTTTTAATACGTATAAAGCTACAAGGATTTCTACTAAGATAACAAGCTATTGTCAAGCTTTAATTTAAGAAATATAAAGCGCTAGATTTCTCATTAATAGCTAAAATTTGTTCTCCTTAATAAGTAGGTTTCAAAAGCGCTATAAGGGGCAAGTATCCAAATAAATTTAAAGGAAAATACTCAAAAACAAACATAGAACTTTCCTCGCCTTTAAAAAAGTGGGAAAATACCTGGGGTTCTTTCTACTCTGTATTTCGAAACGAAAGAAAATGTTTCGTTTCGAGTTACAGAGTAGATAGACCCCCTGTTTGTTTACAAGTTCACGAATAATCCAGCAAATGTGATATCGTCCCAACCATGTCAAACTATCCAATAGCAAATTTGTACTTTTCAGAAGAGCGCGAAGACCCGTCAATTATGAATTTAAAGTCGGCATACTCCTAAAAGTCCCAGGCTGAAAATGTTTCTTATAGAGTATTCTATAGACTAATTTTTTATACGTGTATTGATTAAATTTAAGTATAAGTTAAGTTAAGACATACACATGTATGTTTCATAGAGCATGTAGCATAAAGCCAGCAACTTAATTTAATTTCACTTCTCCTAAACTCTCTACAATATCCATCCAAATGAATTGCTTTCATTCATATGTTTAATGTATTTTTATGTTGTTGTATAAATATCATGGGCATAATTATGATGATGATGCCCATTGGATCTGTACGAAAAGCTCCTGTTTGGCTGTGACATTAATATTTTAATATTATTTCAAGTTATTAAGTTTTTCCTCCATATTACTATGACGATAATAACGACGATATTTCGGTCATAATATAAATAATTTGGCAGACACGTCGTCGTAAGTTTATAATCAACATACTTGGGAAGCACTACAAAAGTAATATGTGTATGTACTCGTATGTTGGCACAATAGTTGTGAATAAAATGCTTAATATGCTGTATTGACTAAAAAGTTTTGTATGTAAGAAAAGAAAATACAAAACAATTTGAAAAGTGGAAGCTTATGTTCATGAAAAAATAAAAGTTTTAGGGATAATGGTAGAGTGTATGGAAAATAATCATTTAGTCAGCCAGCCAGCCAGTCGTTCAATAATGTGTGGTTTTTATGCTGCTAAAGGTTTCATCCTTTAAACAAAAATACATACATACATACTTTCATACATATTTATTTCAGAAATAGAATAACATTTATTTGTATTCAACAGACATAGTATAAAATATAGCAAATAAAACAAATTATACATTTAGACCTCAAATATTTCATATCTTAGATAGATTTTTTGAGAATATAAAATTTGCATACTATCAAAGTTATGCCTTCCACAAATTTTGTTAATTTATGAAAAGTAAGAAAAAATATGAATGTTGTAAAGGAGAGTACTTTTCACATCAAGATTTTTTTAAACAACCAGCGGACCTGCAGCAAGCAAAAACGAATCATAGTTTTTTTTTAGCAGCAACTTAACAGTTGAATTATCTTGACACTGAGTTAAAATTCTCTTATTTTGTTTGCTTTCAAAATTTATCGATTTCCTTATTTTGCCCTTATCTGTGTCTTATTTTCTGCAACATTTTCTTTCTTTTAACAACCACACACGAGTCCGTGGTTTGTCTTTATGTGGCGGTTTTATTTTCTACTTTTTAGACAACGTTGTCTTTTACTTTTATCTTAATTTTTCGAGTTTGTGTTTTCTCTTGATATCCGCATCCGCATGATGTGTATTCTTAGTTTATCTTTAGGTTACCATAAACTCTTGTTCTGAAAGACGGCTATTGCAAATGTTAATGCTGATGATGTAGTTTTTTCCCCCTCTTAGTAATAAACCTCAGGCGTTGAAGCAAAGTGTCAATAAAACAGGATACATCAATACTTTAGTGCACGAGCATTAATAGTGGGATAAATGAAAAGAAAGCAAAAATCTTTAGCATGAAAAGTTTCAATAACAATTTTAACACATCACTGGGTCAAAGTATGCTGGACAGGTTCAGAAAATTTTAATATATATTGGGTATTAAATTTCTGGTGCTAAGTGTGAAATATATGTATTTTGTTTTGGTATTATTTCTTTTTATGGTTTATGTTAAAACGATATGAAGTAGATAAAATTTCGTAAAACAAGTAAATATAAGTTGAAAAAAAGCAGAGAGGTGTCTTAGGACACCCTGTTAGAGCTATGCTGCTTAGCTGTATAATAGAATTTTGATGGAATAAAAAAGAAAGCAATACAATTATTTGGATTTTTAAAACTGTGTATTTATTTAAAATTCATAAAATTTACTTAATTTATTATTATTTATAAAACAAAGCAAATGCGCCGCAAATATTTAGATCTGTGGACATTTCGTATATGTAAATGCAGACTTACAAACAGAAAAAAATAAAGAAAACGAAAACGAAAACTAAAAAATGGAAACAAAGAAATCAAAACAAAAATAAATTTATAACTGTAATAGTGTCGATTATTTTTGTCACGATAATCACGACCTAGCACCTGTGTCTGACATAAACAGCATAGCTCTACAAATTCTGTTTTATTGTTGTTACTATAAAATGGTCTTTAAAAAATAGGAATAGGGAGTTGGCGGAGACGTCTATATTCTGAATTGAAATGTTCTTTAGACTCCCGGAGAAATGTAGCATCTTCCAAGCAAAACTATCTGCCATTAAAACACCAATAGTCTGGCTAGGGTCTTATCGGATATCAAACAGAGACATTCATATCATAACTGACAGTCTATCTGAAATGAGGTACCTCATATGGGTGTTTACCACTTGGAACAATGAAATTTCGGCTGATCTGGAAAAGAGGGGAACCCTGTTTGGAGGGGTTGATATCGACTATTTCTGTGGCCTTTCTCACTTATCCTACTGCAGACGCTTCGATGTTGCTCTTCTCGAAATAGCTCAGGACAGATGGCAGAATAAATCCATCTGCGTAATAGCGGGAAGCCTCGTCTCAACTCTAGTAAAACTAAGAACCTCAAGTACTTTACAAAGCATTGAGGAATCTCTTTGCCATATTGACTGGCCACTGTGCTTTCGAAACCCATGCGAAATGCATGACTCTTCTGGACATTGAATAGTCAGTTACTGAGAAGGAGGAAAAAATTATTGCGCATCTTCTCTACCTCTATGCTGCACTAGCGGATTGCCGACTGCATTTCCTGGACAGAATATTTTTCAGCAGCCTCTCCAATCTATCGGAAGTGAGGCTAAAAATCTTGAGTGTCAACTTGGTAAATATAAATAAATATGAATTTCGGTCTCCGGTTCTTCTATAAAGAAACATAGGCCCCTAGAATATTTAAAAACACAACTTTACATTAAAAAACATTTAATTTTAAGCCCAAAAAAGTTTATTACCCAACTTAAATATATTTTATTTTCACATTTAGTTTTAAGCAATACCAATCTTCTTCCCGTTTTTTATATTCACTGAGAACTGAAAGTACAAAAAACTCATTTACATAACAAAAAAAAAAACATGGGAATCGGTTAAACTGGCAGACCATTCCTGAAACTTCCCGCTATGCTACAGGCTTAGATCAAATTTGTGGCAATCGATAACCTTTTTAAGTATTTTAAAATCAATGACTGTCTTAAATTGATTTGACGAAAACATTTGAAATTATTAGAAAAAAAAAGATTTTTTAGAAATTTTTCTTTAACGATTTTTGTAAAAGCATTCGTTTGTTTTTAAGTAAAGTTTTCATATTTCCGTAGAGGTGCAAAAGTGCTGACTGACACATTCACAAAAGCTAGGAAGTTGAAGTTTTTTGGGTCTTGGTGGGAAAGTAATGAGTAATGTGTGAGCACCGGATATTTTCAAATGAGTGAGCCTGTTAAAATTTCACATTATACTGCATGCAGGTTAGCTCCTACTCAACCCAACCTTGCAAAACAATTTCTCATTTTGAAAGTATGGCTTGAGGTATGGGAAAACTATTTTGACCGAATCCAAATAATTATATTCGTAATAGTTACAGATTCTCTAAATGCTTAACCATCGTGAATCAAAAGACTAGCTATCTCTCTCTAAAAAAGCGGCGAATGAATGGTTGTCCCCTCTTCAAAAACTTTCAAAAATTAATTAAGTTAATATTGTAACATGAGTGTTATATTATCTGTTATAATTTCTCGAAAAAATTTGTTATTCTCTTTATATTTAGTAAATTTGTCTTATTTTCTGCAGAACGATGCAAAACAAAAATTGATAAAATTCCTTTAACATACTGAAATTTTATATATTTCATTTTTTATTGAATCAATTAAAACTGATTCCTTCATAAGACAAATCTATTATAATAAATTAATTCAATTTATATTTGTCATAAAAACATGTACCTGTCAGTAAATGTCAGACTGTTTACATTCGCCATCTACTTCTACATGACTGTGTGTCCAGCTGAGTTCCCAGCCAATTAAATTTAACAAATCAAACCAAATTAAAACAAACACTAGTGCAAACACAAAAGTATCTATATAAGTACATATGGATGTAACTACAAAATAAACTTTGTATTCTTATTTGATTAGAACAAACAAATTTTCTGTGTTCATGCTCGTATAAAGTGGCACAAAAACACTTGTCAAACATTTTGAAAATTTACATTTCAAAAATTTTCAACAAATTGCAAGCACAATGTACATACATATTTCAATAAAAAACATGAAACAACAAACTTTGGTATGACAAGTTGCATAAATTTTTTCATTGGGAAAAAAAGTTTGACAAAAAAGTACCAAAAACTTGCTATGAAATTTATTACAAATGTTATTTTAATACATGACGGATATGACAGCGTGGCAAAAAAGTTGATTTAAATTGTAACATTTAGTTTAACAACAAATTTCGTTATTATAAAATGGCCAATTATTATTAAAAATGTGAAGCACAATAATTCAGAAAAATATTTAATTACAATAATAAAACTTTGTATGTGTCCTATTTAATATTTTTCTATGATTTTCGTAATATTAAAGTATTTCGCAATGGCACTTTAAATTTACGTTCCAATTGTTTGAAAAAATTATGATGAATTTGAAAAAGAGTAAAGTTTTGCAAACATTTCGCATTGTGTTTTGTGTTTCACGTGTAAGCTGCCAAAGTACATATACAAAAAATTGGCACGAATTCTTCATGGAAAATTTTTGCAGAAATAGTACCTTGTTTATCTTGGGAGAAACGTGCGAAATGTATCTTCAACGTTCTAAGTTCTCATGCGAAATAAGATAAGTGACACTTATGAAACATATGGGGTGTTTTTTAAAGCATAAGAAATTGTAGCATATTTTCAAGGGCTAGTTAATATTGTTTACATGTCAAATTTTTCGTATGAAATAATCAATGTTGCTCAATATTTTTCACAAATTTGAACAGAGTACTATGCTTTAGATTGAATTTATGCAATTATGTAAAATTTCTTTGCAACATGAAGAAAAACTGCAGAAGAACAGTAAAAAAATTAACATTAAGCTGGACTATTTATTGTTAGAGTTATCTATTATTGGTTTTTAACTTCAAACTAGGACTTTTTCAAATCAAATTGTTTATATAATGGCGGACGGGTTAATAAGTCCGTGACATTAAAATTTCGCGCTCTTAAGTGGAACAACAACACTGCCCTCAATAGGCAACTGTCAGTTGACTCTTTTCAAGCTGCGTCTGTTACTTTGTGTTTTAAAGCTATTGGCGTGATTTGAGAATAATATAGAAGAATATTAATTTCTTGTGATCATGAAGCACTATTTTTTACGGAAAGAATCCCATCACTTAAACCAACGCTATTTCAAATAAATATCTATTAGTGTAGATACATATCGTGTAGGTTAAATTTTATCTGAAAAACTCGTAGGTATAACCCTCAGGTAAATTATCTGTAATACACAAATACTAACTGATCTCGAAAACTTTGTCTTACTCTCAATTAAATAATTTATGTTAGCCTGTTTATTTTATTTACGCTGATCTATGTATGATTAATATTTCATAAAAATTTATTATATATATATGAATATGCGGCGAGGCAGGAATTCTTCCTATGTCCCCTTCTTAATTATTGGCCGCGAAATGAAGGGAGAACAGCGTACACATGTTAAAGTGGCTTTGTTCTTACTTTGAGTATGCAAACTATTGCTTTAAAAGATCTCTTCTAAAGCGATAATTAATATTTTCTGAGTATAGCATGTTTTATCGTCCTAATCACTACAGTGGAACTTTATATAGAATTTGTCAGTTTTGTTAAAAATTTTTTTAAATCGGACCAGAAGTTCCGGATATTACCTCTTACAAACATACAAACATAGAAACCGGATAAGCACAGAAATGTTGAACGTTCTGGACGCTCTGGCGTCTTGTAAACAATTGTCATTTGTTGAAAAATAGTTTCTTTATTTACTTTTTAGCTATCCGAGCAATACTGGTTTGGTCAAGTTGATGAAGATAATAAGAATGAATGTTTTACAAAATTGTTCCATCTTATATACTAGGCATGATAAGTTCTTGATTATAGTTTTCTGCTTATTAATATTTTTAACATTATTTTATTCATGGGAAAACAAAGAGTCATTTGAGAAATTTATTCAAGGTTAAATAATAAATTAGTTTCCCATAAATAAAAGTGCAGTACACCACACACACCACACAATATCATGGATATTTTCAAATACATTTACTACAGTCAAAATATTGTTCATAATATAGACCGGAGAATATTGGAAGTCAATAGTCTCTCAGTGACCTTCTTGGACTACTAATTAGCAGGCTGTTCAGAGATCAAGCGTTGACTTTGGTTGAGCAGCATTGAACAGGTCACGTTTGTCTTAACCATGCACAGCGAAAGCAATCTGCAGTAAACTGGTTGGTTCAGAGAATATTTTAATCATTTAAGCCCTCTTATGCCGATTCAACCCTTAAGCTGATCAACATTTTTTTAATTTTTTTTATTTATGAAAATTTCTAAATTTTATTAAAACAGGAACAACTTTTGTTTCTATTTACAATTATGTGATCCCGACCACTGATAATATTCATATAATCCACCGTTATTGGATTATCTATAATTTGAAGAAGGGTAAGGAAGTGGTTTAATTTTCTTATTTTTACAAACCCATCGATGGACAGCAGCTGACGACCACCAGGGTTTATATAACTCCTTAAGAATTTGGCTAATTACCAGCCGTGAGGAAGTCGGCCATGAAAATATGTTGACAGCTCTTGGTCTAATTATTTTATCAAATAAAACCATTCCAAAATTTCCGGTAACGCTGTTTTTCTGACTAATAACTTAAAGTTATAGATACATGTGTACATTGCTCATATGTTGTATAAAAATTTTATACAAATATCTCGTATACTTAACTACTGAGCGAAAAATAATTCTTTTGTCCATTAAGTTGTTTGGAATGCTGCAGTCACACAATCAAGTTTTTTTTTCAATTCTATTTCAAAATTTTTACAATACTGCTTGTCAAAATTCACAAAAATTGAAAGCAATTTCAAAGCAAGTTTTTCAGCAAGATGTCCTTAACTTTTAAATCATTCCGTCTATATGAAGGAATATTCATATTCCACAGAATTATTTATTTATTAATTTATTTATTTTAAAGGCACTTTTATTATTTATTTTATTTATTTCAAAGAAATAAAACAACACTGGCAGCAGAATATTTTTAAATAACAATGCAAATTTTGAGGAAAAATATCAATCAGCTGTTTTCTTGACTGTAACTTGAAACATTCAATTGAACGAAAATTTGAAAGCAAATTCTCAGCAAGTTTTAAAAGTGTGAGTTTATTGGTAAAAAAATGAGAGAAATTTCAAAAATTTGAATGAGAACTTGATCGTGTGACACCCAAGTAAATTGAAAAATTCAAATTCGTTTTTTAGTTATAAAGCAAATGAACAATATGTATGTATGAATGTGTGCATATTTTTACATATTTATTTGCTGTAACTGTTGTTTTTGTCACACCGGCCTTTAAAAAAAATTGATAAAAATAAATAATACATATTTACATACATATGTACATACATAAGTAATAAAATTGTAAATATATACTTACATACTGCAAAGGCTTAGATTGTTTACAAAAAGATAGGAAATCATTATGTTCCTTCCTCTTCCCCAAAATGTGCAGTAACACTGCCAACATTTGACGGTTTATTCAAACATTTAGTAAAAAGTAACAGGCTTAACAATACATTATTATAGTTGGTAAATTAACTAAATACAATTACATTTATCTCGAATTTGTATGACCGCTTTAACATTTCTAGTGCAAACTGAAGTTTAAAAAAAGGCACTAGGAAGTTAACCTTAGGATAGCTCAATGTTCAAAGAAAGCGACATTCTTAAAGGTAATAAATACCCCACTAGGATACGTCATAATTTAACCAAATTAAACGAAAAAATTAGTTGCTCAAATTTTGATTTTATAATGATAACGACTGAGTTAGGGGTACAAAAGTTACGCATTAATTTCTTTCTCTCTCTTACACACACAAACTCAAGAAAACAAATAATAAAAATAGTGCACCATGAACCATTTTCGTAAATTGAGCGATCAAAACATTAAGACATGACACAATTATAAATCTGTGGTTTTCATAAATAACGTATGTTATATATTTCCCATTTCGAGTTTATGATATCAAATTGTTATAATTTAAATTTTTTTTAAAGAAGTCTAAGAAATTTTTGAAAAATATGGACGCATGTACATATTATTTTTCTAAAACAACAACACAACTTCTACCTTCTTCTAAATGAGCTTGAAAAGTTATTTCATTCAGTTGTCGGTGTCGGTATTAATATAGTAAGGGCTGGAGAAAATGTTTAACTTATGTTAGTTCACAAGCATTCAAATTGCTTTGCAAGTGAGTGAAAAAATTACCTCATCCCTGCGAAAGCATAAGAAATATTAGTAGTGTGAGCAAATTTATTAAATGCTGAGTGCAGAATAAATTACACTGTAAGTCAAAATGACACAGAAAAACGCCGAGACAACCCAACTTAATCTTTGGCCGCAGAACACAATGGAATACTCCGTTTCAAAAGATTAGGTCAAAATCAAGAGATATTTCATTTCTAATTTTGTGTGGTCTCTCAAGCGATTTGTTGGTCTTTTAAGGAAAATCTCTTTTGTTTAAAAATTTTCCTACAAAAATATTAATTTTTAACTTTAAGTTACAAAAAGCCGACAACGAATGAGACCACAAAGCATAAAATGAAAATACATTTGAGCATATGAACATTTGTACAAAATTAAATGGAGGAACTTGAGGTATTCAGTGTTACCGTTGGTGCTACTAAAGTAGCAATTTGCCCTTTTGCGAATGCTTGGATACTATTGTGCTACCTTTACAAAATGCACCCAAATTTTATACTATTTCTAATTTTTGCCACTTTTTGATACTTGAATGAAGATATACTGTTTTAATATATCAATATGTAGCTTATGCATATCTTTCGAATAATTAATACCACTAATCACTCGATTACTTAATCAAGGTTATAGCTTAATCGGTTAATTTAGGTATTAACCGGTTAACCGATTAAAAAAGTTTTTTCATAAATCAAGTAATTTGAACAAATAAAAGTGCAAAAATTATTTATTAATTTGAGTTTATTAGTAAAACAAAAAAAACACACCTAAGAATTCTTTAACTAAATCAAGCAAAAAAATCATAAATATATTAGTACTTCAATAGTTTAAAGAGATCTTCTAACACAATATTTCGGAAAAATAATTTGGTTTAAGTGGTTAGGATTTAAGTGCGGATTAGTTTTGATAAAACCTGACTTGGAAAAATCCTTTAACTAATCGTAGATGTTGAGAAATTGAAAGTAATCTATAATACAGATCATTTAGTTTCTTAGTTTTTTTTCCTGGATTTCTCTAAGCATATAAAAAATTTCATTATGGCATTATAGTCCTGTTTTATTTATTTATTTTTTTTAATAATTAATTTTGTTAAAACATTTCTTGTATTATTATCGATAGTTCCTTCTGTTGGCGGGTCATAATCTGATCCATACTGGCAAAGGTCAACGACGAACATTCTGCAAAAAAGTTTATTTCTGAATTTCTTAGTTTACGTTTTTGTACTTTAAAACACTGTTGCTTGAAGAAAATATTTCAGAGTGCAGGTATAAAATAATTTAATTCGTCTTTCATTAAATCTAATCCTTAAAACTTAACAATTCCCTCTAGTTTAACTAGACTAGTAGAGTCTTTAATAAACTATTTATAGCCAAGTCCAAAGATTTTGTAGTTTTACTTAGGTGAGAATCACTGAACATACTTCTTTGTTTTGTATGAAAAATTTGTATTTGAAACGAAACAAGTACTTAAACACACAAAAAAAACGCTATAATACTACAAAATATTCAAAAATTTGTTATTTCGGTTAATCGGTAAGTAAGTAATTTTTTATTATATGAATTATTTTTACATTTTGTGGCTTTATTGTATCACAAAAATAGTATATTTTAGTCTTTAAACATGCAAAACCTAATTTTTATTCTTGATGTTTTTAAAAATAAGCAGATTTGTTTTAATTTTTCTTATTTTTAAGGTTGCCACTTTTTTTCTTAAAATCCATTTTTTGGTGCCACTTTTTTTTAAATATTGTATTGAATTAAAGAAAACAATGCGAAAAAGGTTATTAGTATAAAAAAGTGATTAAAATTTGTTTTCAAATGATTAGAGACTTCGTTTTAAGCATTTTCTTTTACAAATATTAATTTTTACCATTATTTACAAAAATTAGGCAGCGAATGAGACCACAAAGTATAAAATGGAATTACGTGAAAATAATACCACGCGAAAGAAAACGTAAAGAGAATTTTTGATTTTGTGACCCATACCTCCGAAAACACAATTATCTTCCGTCTCGTGACACCTCTGGTATACTTTGTGAGTTGAACATTAAATAAAGAAAGAGCTCTAAAAAGTGATTTTTTTTTTTAATTAAGTAAAAGTTAAAATTAATTGGCGCCCGAGCAGGGACCCACGTGAATAAACTCCTGAAAAGAAATAAAGTACGGATCGCGTGTGGAAACATAAAAAAATACTGAAAAGAAAAATGTAAGGATCGTGTGTGAAACAATAAAAAATAAAACCCTGAAAAGAAAAAGTAAGGTTTGAGGAAAAAATTATTTCTAAAAACTAATTTTAACGAAGCAACTGAAACTTAAACAAATTTAACGGAAATAAATAGTAAAAACTTAAAGTATAACGTAAAAGAAATAAAAACTAAGAAAATTATAGTGAAATTTAGACTTTGGCAAATACTGTTTCAAGACTAAAACTATAAAATAAATAGAAATAATAAAATAAAAGAAATAATAAGATAAAAGAAATAATAAGATAAATCTAAAAGAACATTATAGTGAAAATTAAACTATGGAAAATACTGTTTAAAAGAAAAAATATTGCAAAAGAGCAAAAAGGAAAAATTCAAAATATTAAATAAAAAATTAATTAAAAGTAAAGAAGAAAATTTAACGAAATTTTTTAAATACAAAAGAGAAAAAAGGAAAAATGTCAATTTTAATTTTCCAGATAATAAATTGAAAAGTTAAAATAAAACTCCAAAATATAATTTAGAGAAAAAATTTAAAAGTTAAAATAATATAAAAATTTAAGAATTGCTAAAATATTAACGAACCTTGTCAGAGGAGAAAGCTATTGCGATTCTTACGAGACCCTCCAATAGCAGGGACAATAAGAAATACAGCACACAAAGTATTGATATAAATAAGTAATTTTTCCTTGTTCGTAACAAACACTGAAAAGAAGTAGTATTGATGCATGTATGTTTGTTATTTTGCATATTGTACGTTTGCGTGTGTGTGTGTAAGATGTACATGTCCTCTAGTCAGCCTATAACTATATGTCTCTATGTCAACACTCTTCTATAGCGACAATTGCACTAGTTGAACTGTCGACAACTTTCCTTTTATGCGCGAGTAGAGATACGTTAGAGACAACAGTTCTTGTGTATTTCTGGTGACATTGTCAATGAACGCGTCAATAGTTTGCTTTTCTTTTTTATTATGTTGTGCATAAGTTTGTTGCCATAACATTATGAAATTGTAGATGAGGGTCACTAAAATGAAATAGTGAATCTTTGGTTCAAATGTGGCCATGTGTTCGTAAAAGAATAGTACTAAAGTCTACTGGTATATTTTCAATGACAACCCCATGTTATATGTCAACACACGATTATATTGGCTGGGGTACATATTGTCAGTTGACAATGTCACTAGTAAATCACTACAATTTTACTATTGACATAGAGCGAGGAAATATCGATATTGCGGACTAGAGAACCTAAAATTTACTAGTGAATCTTTGGTGCCAATGTCTCCATGTGGCCCCAAAAAAACTACTTAGTCAATAGTGGATTTTCAATGACAAACTAATGTTAAATGTCAATAGATAATTATATTGGCTGGAGTTAGGGTTGCCAGATACAAAAAGTCAAATAACTGGACAATAGAAAAAATTTACCTGGATTTTGAAAATATAACTGGACAATTTGAAAATGCACTTATAGTTCAAAAAATCGAATTGATACTTTTTGAAAATATTTTTCTTTTTTTTGAATGTTGTCAGTGATGTACAAAATATATGTACTAATCAGTGTTAGGGAAAAATACAACTGATTGTACACTTGCAAGCAACATATTTTTTTTCACATGATTCACACGTTGATTTTTGCAATGTTTTTGAAACACAACTTTTGGAGGCGAACGGTATAGAAAAGCAAGAGGGTGGAAAAAATCTCATTTTCTGCTCTCCGTGTTTTTTTTTTAATTTTTCTTTACACATATTTGAATTTTTTGTATTTTGCCAGAAGTATGGAAAATCACTACATGGTATCTATAGGAGTGCAGGGAATTTCGGAGACAGATGTTTTATTTTGGCCAAAATGTAGGAATTGTTTTGTTTTCAGATTGGATTTCTTGTTTATAAATGTAAAAATAACTATACTCAAAACATATTATTGCTTATAAACCGTTTCAAAATTTGTTTTTGCTCAAAATTACCTAGACATTTATCTAATGGCAGGCCCTCAGAAAATAGAAAATGGGCATCATGATTTGACAGTTAAAGAAATTATTTACAACTATTTAAAGGGGTCTAAAGGGAAATTGAAGCGAATACAAATAAAACGTGTATTTGTACACAGAGCCACTCCTTTCCAATTGGCAACCTCACCCACTGTCCAGAAGGGACTTGGTGATCCCTGTTAACGTTAACGAGGCCCTTTCGAACGTCGACCTGTAGGCGTACTGGCAGCCCCAGTACCAGGACCGTATGGAGAAGTCTAATCAGCTACCACATCCAGAAACCGAATTTCGAGGACCTATGTTCCCAAATATAGCTGTATGTTAGATTTGTATTACAAGAAAATTTCTGAAAAACTGTAGAAAAGTGTGCATTAATTTCGAATGCACGAGTAATCAGTAAAATAATAAATGTTTCTAGTTTATGTTCCTTTTAATTAAAGTAACTAAAAATTTTAGAGATTTAAGTAGCGGAAAAGTCTTCAGCATGTAGAGGAAAAAAAATCATCGTACGAACGTTTTTGGAAGCAACCTTTAAAGAGATATTAAAATAAAACAATATTTTTAAATCGTCGTATGAATTGGGCATTAAAATTTTTCCTGCAGAAGACATATTAACTAATTAAAAATATAAAATAGTTAAAAGAACTATTTTTCAAAATGAAAGATATTCTTTTTTAACTGGACAAATTTTATTTTACGTGGTAACTGGACAAGGCTCCAAAAAACTGGAAAATCCAGGCCATTCCAGGCCGTATGACAACCCTAGCTGGGGTACACCTGGTCAGTAGTAATACTGACAATTTCACTAGTAAATCACTACAATTTTACTATTCGCATTTCCTGCAGGGTGGTAAGCTATTATGTGTTTCAGGGTGGTTTTTTAAAGCAAGCGCATACAACCAATATAAACGCATGTGTGCGTTTGGATGTACGCAAAAAATAAAAGATCATACACACAACATTTGTGCGTATGTACATGCATGAAGTTTGTATACGCGCACATGCGTATGAAGAAGCAAGCATCACTAATTCTTCTGTCACGAAGTATATATTTTCTTCTTTACTCCTATAGCTGCAATAACTGAAACAAATGTCTTGCCAACAGTGTTGTTTAGCATTTGTTTTTGAAGATTTCGCTGCAGACTGCAGTAAAGCATTTGAAAAATCTCTCATGTCTTAAAAGTTCTTGTTAGTAGCAACTAGTGTTGTCATTCGAACAAAAATTATTCGAACAACTTTTTATCATTTTTGTTCGAACGAATAAAGTAAGAAATTGTTTTAAATTATTTGGAAACATCAAAGAAATGATAAATAACACTAACTGTATATGCACTAACAATTTGCGAAAGAAAATTTTGTTCATTTATTTAAAGTAAAAAAGAATCGCCTGCAAGCTAAAAAGTGGGATTATCTGCGGTTTTTAAATGACTATATTAAAAGAAATCAATGACATATTAAACTTAAATTTTTTTTGTAAATGTGTATAATAAACACGTATGTATACATTTTAACTAATTTCGTTTCGATTTTTAAACCCCGACCAAGATCAGCTTGTTTCTAGTGTGTGTCTGTATATCTGTGTATACGGATGGACCAATTTTAATTTAGTTTTTTTCTGTTTGAAAGAAGACTTGATCGAAAGTGTTCTTAGCTATGTTTAAAGAAAATTGGTCCAGCCGATAGTTTATACTTGAGTTTATACTTGAGGAAAATCGATTCAGCCGATTGGAAGTTATCATAAATTTTCTATATATGTATTCATTTACTATTTTCTTTTTTGCGATTCTGTTACTTCAATAATATTAGTGGAATAAAGTGTTCTTTACTTCTGATCGGTTTTTAAAATTTTTCATTTTTGTTATTAATATTTTTATTTATTATTATTTTTAAGTTTGCTATTAAAATTATTTGATTTTCTTGTATATTGAATTATTTTTTGGTTGTTAATAAAAAAAAATTTAACTAATGCACATGCGTGACGTTTTTTGCAAACTTTTTTAAAATTATTCGAGTACATTTTTTTATTCTTTGTTCGTTCGAATATTCGAACAAAAGTTCAAAATTATTCGTCTGTTCGAACAAGAAAAAAATTATGCGTACCGTACTAGTAGCAACAAACCACTACCCACCACATTCCAACAAAACTCCGTAGACAATAGAACAGAACAGATCCTATCTCTTCAAATTTTTTTTGTCTGTATATTTATTTATTCTATCTTTAAATATGAACTAAAAATAAGAGTTCAAATCTTAAATCTAAATATAATTATTAGGCCCGACCAATGTCGGACATAAACTTAGTGATAATAAATTAATGATACATAAGAATCGTGCTAAGCAAGAAATTTTAATAAATAAAAGTATAAAATGATCAAATGATGAAAGAAATATGAAAAACATCAACTTTATCGAAACCGGCAATACAATAATAACCTATCAATAAGTATTGTAAAAGCCTTTGTGATAGTGCTAATGATTATAATAGTTTTGGCAGTACGAAAATACCAAACGAGAGTGAACGATCAGATAAATTTATCTAGTTCAGCATTCAAAGGATTGAATAAAATGTTTGAACAAAAACCATACGGTTCAAAAGAGGACGTTTGAAATTTAAACAAATCAAAGCCAAACGGAAAACCAATACTCTCGCTATTTGGCAGTATATATTTCTAAAAAACATTCTGTTTTGATGAAAATTCACAGGCGCACAGAAAATAATTTTTACATCTGTGAGAAAATGATGAGTATTCAGTTTGATTGTAAACGGTGCCATTTAAGAAAACAATCTTTGTAAAAGTTAGTTTAAGTTGAACATTAAATAAAGAAAGAGCTTTTAGCTCTACAAAATAATTTGTTTAAAAATTAAGTAAAAGTTAAAATTAATTTATATAATTATGTATGAATTGAAGTTCAAGATGTATTGCTCGTAATATCATACATATAAAAAAAATGTATGAATTAAATTTGCTAACCATCAATTTCACCTGACTTTTACTTCACAGTGAACATACTTCACAAGGATTGCATCTTCAATTTATTAATTGAGTGCTTGTAAAATGAGGTCAAATAATTTTCCAATTAAGGTGTATGTATGTATGTCTGAACATAGTCCATGAAGTCACTGTTTAGTTACTGCCTGAAACTTTTAGATTTGAAATGTTGACTGGGCAACTGTACTAACAAATGGCAATAATATTAAATTAAAAAAACAACAAACCTGCAATTAGTGACAACTGTTGTAAAAATGTAAACAATTATATAAATTTATTTTATGTTAATTTTATTTCATTAATTTTCCATATTAAATACTTAAATTCACTCACAAAATCATTACAGTAACGGACTGCAGTTTATTCAAGATGTGTTACTTACAGTCATTTATAAATAAACAAATATTTAAAATTCTAAAAAAAAATTATTTTAAATGATACCAACACTCATTCGAAAAACTAAGTACTGTCCTTTTTTATCTTATAAAAACTAAGTTATGTTTTCTTATAGTGATTTTATAAGACAAAATAAACAAAATAATCAAATAATGTTTTACCATTAAAAAATTAATGAAATTTTTGTTAAATTTAAATGAAAAAATAAGTAGACCGGATTTTAAGTGAATTTGCATTTATTTTAAATTACAATTTCAGTTAATTTACGTACAGAATATTTTGAGTGTAAGTTTGATTTGCACATGAAGTGATACAAAAAAAGTTACATAAAACAATATACATACATATGTATGTACATACATACATATGTATGTACATACATACATATGTAAGAGTATATACTATATATACATAAACATTTCTGATTTATTTGCTCTCATGTTGACTTTTTGCACTCCTGTTACAAACAAGCGTTTATTATTTGTTTAAATGTTGTTAATTTTGCTGATATTGTTGTTTTCCGCAGTCAACTAAATTTACATTACAAAAAATTCTTACATGAGTATAAACAATCAGTTGATTGAATATTGAATCGATTTAATTTTAACATTCATACATACGAGTACTAGTGATGTGTCGAATATCAATTGTTGATATTCGCGAGTACGAATACGAATATTTGAAACGATATTCGCGAATACGAATATTATACATATGTGAAGGTTTGAGATATAAATTTGGGGTCCTATTTACGGATACAAAATTAAATATGAAAAAATTTTTATGAAAAAGAAGTTCATAGTCCTGTTTGCGTACATTAAATTAAATAAACACTATCCAAAATTTTAATGGTCGTTATTAAATAATATTTACTTTTTAAAATTCTGTAAATTCATTAATACGGAAAACTATAGCAGACTATTTGGCGAAAAAACGGATAGCAAATGACATCGATCATCTAACATGTTACAAACAAAGTTGTATAAAGAACAGGATTTTAGTTAGCGTTGGTGTTGGTTTTATTTACACACCTCATCGTAATAGGGTTGATGGAGAAGTTAAACATTTCCCTCTTTAGGTGAAGAAAAGTACTTTAATTTTTTTAATGCTAATTGTGCAAGAATACGAATGCGAATATCTAAAAGTGGACGAATATACGGCAATTCGAATACGAATACGATAATTCGTGCATCATTTTATCGTAAGCGACATGTTATCCAAAATAGACTTTTTATTGCAATTGAAATTTTATGGGCCTACCCATAGTTTAGAATTATCAAACTGCCAAAATTGTTGATAACTTTTAAGATACGGGCTGTAAAATTTTACCGTAAGCGGCAGCTTACGTATGTAAAACAAATTTAAATATTATAAAAAAAACTTCTCCTGAAAAACTTAATTTTTGTAGGTATGTATGCATTAGGTATGATATCTTTAGGGTTCTACAAATGCATCGATAACTTAATATAAGAAAGGCGTAACTCGAATTTTCGATTTTTTATAGCAGAAGGAATAAACTGAATAAAAACTAAATTATT
This sequence comes from Nowickia ferox, assembly GCA_936439885.1. NCBI lineage: Eukaryota > Metazoa > Arthropoda > Insecta > Diptera > Tachinidae > Nowickia > Nowickia ferox. The sequence goes on from OW387026.1 coordinate 62,810,759, forward strand.
TACATGAAAATTTTTTTTCTTAGGTCGCCATAAATCTTTTATTTTTAGGTGTTACTTACGTACTTCTTTAAGGGCCATTATTAGTTAAAGATAACTAAAAGTTAGATTTTATCGGACGTATAAAATGCTTTTCGTTAATACAGTTTTACTTTAAGCTAAAGTGAGCGATAAGTTCAAGGCAGGTTTATCCTACCTGATAACTTAAATTAAATTTTTAATAATGAAAAACTTTCTATACGTCCGATAAAATCCTGCTTTTAACTATCTTTAAGTTGTAATAATGGTCACAAGAAGGATGTAATTGAACGATGGCTACCAGAAAACGATAGGGTGGTTTATCAAAAAAAGTATTGGATTTTGTTATGGGCCAACCGGAATATTTACTAAGCATTGTGAAAAAATTAATCATAATATTTTTAAAATTTTTCTATTAAGGTTTAGGGGTCGCTATCAGCCCCCGAACTTTTGTGTATCTGAAAAACACTCACTTTTTTCTTTCACACCATTATTGAATGAAGATTTGTCACTAATATGTTTTTTTCACATGCATATATTTATTTATTGTATCTTAAAAAAAAATAATTAACTAACAATAAGTATTCAAATCTTAAATCTAGATGTAATAATTAGGCCCAACCACTGTCAGTCATAAACTAAGTGATAATAATCAATAATATATAAATGTCGCAGACAGCATAAACATATTTTCAAGCAGTTTCATCTGGAGTGTTGAGTATTAGAGCCGTAGTGTTCCTCTTTTTTAAGTATGTGTCCAAGATGTTACGAGCAAGGGGATCAGAATGGAACTCGAGTTTTGTGTAGTATTTGTCTGCGTATTTTGCAATTTCTTCAGTCACTATTGGCATATTTAAATCACGATGTAGATTTGAATTTTTGATAAAACATGGAGCCGATGTTATTAATCTTAAAATCTTGTTTTGCCTTCGTTGGATTCTCTCTATAGTGAAAGCTGAAGTAGTGCCCAATCTAGACTAAGTCTTGAATTTCTACCAATCAGCCAATGTATCTGTGTTAATTTAAGTTTAATTGGTGTTAGCTTTGAGTCAGTTCCATGTAAGCCGTCGATCAAGGTGTATACCAAGATATTTTACATGCGAATGTTGAACAACTTCATTGTTGATTCGAATTAGGGAACAAGTATCTCTTCGCAGGGTAAATGTTACCTGAACACACTTGTGATCATTTACTTTTATTCTACATAATCTTAACCATAGTTCCAGATGGGTAATATGTTCCTGAAGATATCGGGATGCCCCGTGAGGGTTTTCGTGCATACTAAGGCAGGCTGTATCATTGGCAAATGAAAATATGTGGACATTATTGCTCGAAGGCGTATCACAAGTATAACTCAAATATAAAACTGGCACGAGTATGCTCCCCTGCGACACACCGCATGATATAGATTCGTGCACATTCATGAAGTCTCCTTCTACAACCGTGAACTTCCGGGCAGTAATGTAACTTTCCAATAGCTTGAAAAAATTTATGGGTAGATATGTCTTCAATTTTCATTTTCGTATAAATTGAACCAATCTATGAGTTTGTTCAATGGTGCTATACTGACTTCTAAAACCAAATTGACGGTATGCACTCATTATCAGTTAGAATTGGGGTCAATTTGTAGCTTTTCAAAGAGCTTTGACATTGTTGACAGTAAACTTATTGGCCTGTATGACTCAGCCTAGGTAAGATCTTTGCCCGGTTTTGGAATCATTTTGACCTTGGCAAGCTTCCAGTGGTGTGGATAATACTGCAGTCGTAAAATGGCATTAAAAATTAATAACAGGTTTCTAATTGCAATACGAGGCAACTTCATCAACATCTGATTACTAATTTCATCAATACCCGGAGCTTTATTTGGGTTGAGTTCAGCAATGAGTTTTGTACCTCATGCATCTTAAATTTTAAGGGTCGAGGGGGTAGAGCAACTACACACGGCAAATCGACAACGCCCGTGCATGTGTTTGAGGTAAATACGGATTTTAAATGCTCAGCAAATATGTTACCTTTTTCAGTATCACTTCTTGCCCAACTCCGGTAGAAGTGCGCAGAAGTTGTTTAAACTCAACGGGTGTTTTAAAATTTCTAGCAGCGGGCCACAAAGAGTAATTAGATGCTGGTGTGACATCAAGACCTTCCAGATAATTTTTAAGAGATGCAGTTTTTTCAAATGCAAGCAACTCTTGGAGTCGTTTAGTGCACTCTTTAAACTCGATTTTATGTTGTGGTGATCTGTGTTGTTGCCATTCCCTTCTAGCTCTTCTTTTTTCACATACAGGACGTTTAGTGTTTATAGAATATATTCTATTAAACCCAGTCTGTGGATGGGAGGTAGTGCCATGTTCAGCAGCCTGCTTAATATTTTCGTTAAGATTGAAAATATTATATACAATATTATCGTGTGTTCTTAGCGTAATGTTTTCCGTGCAATGACTACTAAGATATTCTTTGAATCTCAGCCAATTAACACGATTGATCATCTTCATATATGGGTGAGGTAAATCATTTCTTAGTGGGTTACAGATTGTAACGATAGTAGGGGAGTGTTTGGATGAGAGATAGCGGAGTTTCAACATGAACTAAATCCCTAGAAATATTGTTCATGACGCGAAAATCTATAACATCCGGCTCCCCACCTGAAATGACGTCCCATCCCATTTTTGAAATTGTGTTGAACAACACTCTACCTCTAGGTGTAATCAGACGCGATCCCTAGAACGTATGTGTTGCATTGTAGTCTCCTCGTATTGATCCTTAGTGATTGAGAATCTGGGAGGGGAGTAAATTGATGATATAACTTTTGGTTTTTTTTTGGTTTTGGTATTGTGACGAACGCTGCCCCGATTACATCAGTTGACGTTGAAAGAATATTTTCAATATATAACCGTTTGTTTAGATGTGACAGGCAGCGATTTTTATTGAAAAATGTAAAATTTTGTTTTTTAATGCTTGTCTTATTGTCCAAAATACAGTTCCAAAGTTTTAATTTAGATATCGTTATCCCTTTAGAAGTTAAAGTTCAAGTTTTGTTCTTTATTAAATTTTTTATGTTTCTTTTTTCTGTTTATTTTAATTTTGTCTCATTTCATATGTAAATTTTATTGAATTGTTGAATTAAAACTCGATTTTTATTTACAAATATGCCAATTTATGTTATTTTTAAAAGCATATTTTTGAGTTTTTAGTGCATATTTTCAAGTTTTTAGTGCATATTGAATGCGCATAAAACACTCTTTTTGGCGCATATTTCTGGTTTCCCTGTTAATATTTAATTATTTATTTATGATTAGATATCGTATTTATACACTAAGAGAAAAACCTTCGTACATGCAATGATTTACACTTATGATTTTGTCATTATTTTGCAACCAATGCAACGCTTCATTCGCATTACAAAAATTGTTTCATCTGCTGAAAAAAGTCATATATGCAACTAAATATTTTCATTCATGTAACGACAGTTTTTTTATTACGCAACGCTTATTTTTATATTTTAGATGAAAAATGTAATTATTGGAATAAAATTTTTTAGTTTCTACAATGAAGTGACGTTAGTCTTACATTTTTTTTAACAAACTATATCATTGAATTAAACAACATTTTTCATGTAAATATGTATATCATGACAGTATTTCATTACTAAGACGTAACATATCATTTTTTGATGATATACTATCATTGTGTTAACAACATAATTCATTGTTGAAATGACTCTGATTCATCAATTAAAAGTAGTGATTATATTTTATTAATTGTTTAACTTACGTGTGTATTCTGGAACAGACAGGCATCAGAAAAATTTTTGTGTGGTATAATTGTCTTCTCCTACCAAGATTTAAACTTGAAACTCATCGTTTGGTAGTTAACGCGCTTACCGCTGCAGCCACAACAGTATTAGATACACACTAACTGCTATATTCATAAAAAATATTTCAGATTTATTAAGCGCTTATTTGGGAAATTTGTCAAATAAATTTGTAATAAACCTAAAATATTTTTTATGAATAAGACCGTAAATATATATCATCATTAATGAAATTTTAACTCAACATTATTTAATTTATTTGAAAAGTAATAACTTATAATATATAATTATTTATTTAAAAAAAATTACTTTGACTTGTCTACAGGATTCGAACCTGCGACTACAAGGGTAGCACACTGCCTGCTACTCAGCAGCAGGAAATTTTCTTCATTGTAGTTACGAAAATATATCATTAAAGTTTTAACGGAACTAATTTCCACAACTATATATTATTTGCAATTGTGGTTTGATACTTTGATCTTCTTTTATGCCACCTAATGAATTTAAAATATTTTTTTGTTTGAGTTCTTCAGAAATACATGTGTTTAAGTTTTTCATTACCCGAATGAAAACATTAATGATACTACGAAACGTAAAATATTCGGCATTATAAAAGTTTCATTCCATTAATAAAATGAATGTAATGTTTGATTTTATAAATGAAATTTGTCGTTGTATTAATGAAAGGGGATCAACGTAATGATTTCATTCCCGCTACGAAGTGTTTTTCTTTCAGTGTACGCGTTCTAACTGGTTTTTAGCTAAGAAAAACAGCGAAAATTTCATTCAGTAATACACACCATATTTAAATTTTGTTATACTCGTACTTTACACTATTAAGGAAAATTTACTCATGAAGTTGTCTGATTACGCCTGATTCATGCCATTCATCTTCAGTTATGACTGCTTAACTTAATTGATTTTTTGTCGGCCGTTTTTATTACAGTCTTTCTGCTAGCAATAAATCTTTGAAAGACATCGTAAATTTAAATTTCACTTCGATTTTGATGCGCTTATGTTTACATTTGCTTAAGTTAAGATATATTTTAATTATTATTAGAATTTAATTATGGCGCCTTTGTGTCAACCATATTAAGCAGCGCAGTGTTATAAAATTTTTAGTATGACACAGCAACTAAATAGATTGTTTTGTACACGAGAAACCGCTAATAAAGAAAAACAATTTTAATTTTAATTGAATATTTTGACTTAATTCCAATAGTGCCATTGACAGATTGTGCCCTCACTATTAAGAAACAAAAAATGGTTTGTGAACGAGACTACAGTTAAATATTTAATAATATTCAGCTGGCACTTACAAACTGATAGTAAATTTATGTGGATTTTAGCCAGACCTTTGTGTCCTATTTTCACCCTTTCTCTTTTTCGATTGTGTGCGACAAACAATTGCAGCAAAGCACACAGATTTTTTATGACAACGAGCAAACAAGCGGCGAGTTGCTGCCTGAAAAGAGAAAATATTGATATAATAAAAAACTTTTTAATAAATCTATTTTCAAAAGAGGCAAGCTTTTATTTGTATCCTCTTGCTTCACCTCTTCCTGTTGCAAACAAGAAAATTTTTCTTCATATATTGAGCGGGTGCCACAAAAGCTTGCATCAGCTGGGGTGTATTTCGAACAATAAAATATGCCTTTTGCAACTGAAAATTTTTACAATGCAATAAGGCAGGAAAAGTACTCGTAATAGGAAACGAGTGTAACTGTAGGCGCTTAAATAGCAGCAGTAACAGTGGCAACATACAACTTTTTTAGTAAACGAAAATTTTAGTGGTTGACTTGTATGCAGCAAAAGTCTTCTTGTGTTTGGTGTCTGTCTAGACATGATTATAAAACGCTGAATGTGGAAATTGAATTGTATGTTGAATGACAGCCAGCCACACTGACTGTATGACTGACAGCTTAACTAGCTGCATGGTTTTGTTGGAAAACTTCTGTGGAAGAGGTACGGACCCTTTTTGGTTGGCAACACTGTTTAAATATGCACAAGTTGAATCGAATAAAATTATTTTTATATATTTTTCAACTTGTTCCTTTTTAATCGTGACATGTTTGGGAATTTTCTTTTATAACTTTTTTATTGCTGTTGGTTGTATTTGTAGATTTTTTTGACAAGAAATGTCAATACTAAATGACAATTAAATACAATATTTGCTTATTGTTATTGCTGGTGGTTTGGATGTATACTTTTTATAGAAATTCATATTTATTTAATTTAGTTTTTAAAATAACATTTTTACGACAACGTTAGTGTATGTATGTATGTTCATTTTTATAAAAAGTCTTATTAAGTTATCGCAAGAACACGCAATGAATAAATTGTTGTTGTCTGTTTTTTATGTTGTTTAACTGAGTTTCGTTTAAAAATTAAAAGATTTAATGAAGACATAACAATTTGGCTTTTTAGCAGTAAACTTTTTTTTAAGTCAGTAAAATCAACATTTTTATGGTCAAGAAAATCATGACCATGCAAATCCAAAACTAGTGAAGAAATCGTGTTTGTGTGATGTACTCAAGAGACCCACAAATAAAAATATTTTCCAAATACATATATGAGTAAAGCAAAAATTTTTTCTTTCATAAATCTTAGAGAAGAACTTTACAAATTTCTCAAGAGCAGTCTCAGACTTTAGTTCGATGTGGGTCATATAGAGGAAATTCTGTCGGACAGTGTATACACTATCTACAGAGTACCACTACTCCATTCGCCCCAGTCATATTAATTATAACACACCTTGCCTGGTTTTTTTCTTAGGAATTTCGTCGCTATGGAGCATTTCGTGAAGCCGGATCGTAGATTGTGCGCAAAAGTAGTTTTACAAAAATAGTAACTTGCCATGCATGCCTCTTAATCCCAATTTGACTCTACCAACATCCTGAATAACCGTAGAAAAAATGCAAAGTTCGTGGCGAATTTAAGTTTTGAATTAGAAATCGGGCAAGTGAGTTAAAGGTGCCTAGATTGTGATTGAAGCTGCCTATGTACTAAATTCAATTGATGCAAAAATAAAGCCCCCCAATAAGCTTGACTTCATTGAAAAATTTATCGCTAGAAAAATTAACATAGATTGGCGTCCTCACAGTACTTTGGGCAAATTACGGCATTCGGTACGACTCGTAATTTAAAAATATTTCATTAGAGTTTATATGGAAATATTTTTAGCTTACGAGTCGTATCGAATGCCGTAATTTTCCTCCTGATTTAACTCTTAACAAAAAGTTTATACACACTAGGCAGTGATGCCAACTTTTTTGGCCCTAAAAGCACATTAAAGTTTTAAATAAGCACTAAAAAGCGCAATTTTGAAATCTAAAAATCGTAAAAAGCACTAACGTGAAGTGAATTTTAATAATGTTCAATATTTAATAAGCTATTCTTTATTTAATAAAATATATCACACGAAAGAAGTATGCTTTACACTGTAAAAATAAGTTTTTCTTTAAGTAATTTTAAAGCAGCCCATCAGTCTTGCCAGTAGATTTCTTGAAAAAATACCTACACATGCTAAAAAAAATCTGATTTTTTCCTACACGTTGAAAAAAATTTTCCCTACAAATATCCCTACGCCTTTTTGTCATTAAAATAGAAGAAAAGCATTAGTTATAAAAAATATAAAAAAAGTTAAATATAATACATACCCAGCAAAAAATGGGTAGTACTCTTTTAATGGATTACAAAGTAATGAGTGGCACTTGTTTATCTAATTATTTTATGCGTATAATAATGAATATTCTGTAATGAATAAAATAACATCTTATTTATATCATTACGTCAAAGTATTTATTGTAGTACCTTCCAGTTAATAATGAAATATATTTAGAGAAAAATTTATTGATCGTGAAAATGGAGCTCCGAAAACAATGAAATAACTTTGGTTTACTATAATTTTTATTACAAAATTTAATTACTTTCGCAAATTCTTCAATATACATATTCACGTATTTTCTTAGTAAAATTACAATTTTTAACAATAAGATATTTGAGATTATTGAGACTTACGTTAAATTTTTTAGACAATAGTTCAAATTTAAACTCATCTTTAACGAAAAGAATATTTTTAATCATTTTGAAAAACAAAATATTACTAAAAAAAACATTATGTTTGCATTTATTTCATAAATAATGCGACTTTTTTTTTTTTTTTTTTTTAGTACTTATATTTATTTATTGTATCTTCCAATATGAACTAACAATAATTATTCAAATCTTAAATCTAAATATAATTAATTAGGCCCGACCAGTGTCGGACATAAACTTAGTGATAGTTATTAATAATACATAAGTAGTGATAAGCAAAAACAAAAGTATTTTCAAGCAGTTTCTTCTGGAGTGTTGAGTATTAGAGCCCTTGTGTCCCTCTTTTTTAAGCGGATGTGTCCAGTAAAATTCAAGATATTACGAGCAAGCGGATTAGGATGAGACTCGAGTTTTGTAAGATATTTGCCTGCGTATTTTGCAATTTCTTCAGTTACTTGTGGCATATTCAAATCACGATGTAAATTTGAATTTCTTATGTACCATGGAGCCGATGTTATTAACCGTAAAATTTTATTTTGCCTTCGTTGAATTTTTTCTATATTTGAAGCTGAAGCAGTGCCCCATAGCTGAATTCCGTAGCACCATATAGGTTTCAAAAGCGACTTGTATATCAAAAGTTTACAATCTAGACTGAGGGTTGAATTTCTACCAATCAGCCAATGTATCTGAGTTAGTTTAACTTTCATTTGCGTTAGCTTAGAGTCAATGTGGTGTTTCCATGTAAGCCTTCGATCAAGGTGTATACCAAGGTATTTTACTTGTAAATTGTGAGGAACAATTTGATTATTGATTGTAATGGGGGAACAAGTGTCTTTTCGTAGGGTAAATGTTACCTGAGCAGACTTCTGTTCGTTTACCTTTATTCTCCACCTGTTTAACCATAGTTCTAGCTGGGTAATATGTTGCTGAAGATATCGGGAAGCCTCGTGAGGGTTTTCGTGCATACCAAGGCAGGCTGTATCATCGGCAAATGTAGATGTGTGAATATTACTGCTCAAAGGCATATCACAAGTATAAATCAAATACAAAACTGGCCCCAGTATACTCCCCTTTGGCACAACGGATGAGATTGTTTCAGGCATACTCATAAAGTCTCCTTCCACAACAGTGAATTTCCGGGCAATAATGTAACTTTCCAAAAGATTTAGAATGTTTATCGGTAAATAAGTCTTTAATTTTAAAATTAGGCCTTCATGCCACACTTTATCAAATGCCTGAGAAACGTCAATAAACAGCGCAGAGCAATACTTCTTTTCTTCAAAAGTTTTTCGTATAAATTGAACCAATCTATGAGTTTGTTCAATGGTGCTCTATGCTGACTTCTAAAACCAAATTGTTGGTCCGGTATGCACGCATTATCAGTTAGAATTGGGGACAATTTTATCATGAGTAACTTTTCAAAGAGCTTTGACATTGTTGACAGTAAACTTATTGCCCTATATGACTCAGCCTTGGTAAGATCTTTGCCCGGCTTTGGAATCATTTTAACCTTGGCAATCTTCCAGCTGTTTGGATAATATTCCAGACATAAAATGGCATTAAAAATTAATAACAGGATTCTAATTGCAATACGAGGCAACTTCATCAGCATCTGGTTACTAATTTCATCAATACCCGGAGCTTTTTTCGGGTTGAGTTCAGCAATTATTTTTTGTACATCACGCGTCTTAAATTTTATGGGTCGCTTCTTGCCCAATCTCCGGTAGATGTGCGCAGAGGTGGTTTAAACTCGACGGGTGTTTTAAGCTTTCTAGCAGCGCGCCACAAGGAGTAATTAGATGCTGGTGTGACATCAAGACCTTCCAGATAATTTTTAAGAGATGCAGTTTTTTCAAATGCAAGCAACTCTTGGAGTCGTTTAGTGCACTCTTTAAACTCGATTTTATGTTGAGGTGATCTGTGCTGTTGCCATTCCCTTCTAGCTCATCTTTTTCCACACACGAGACGTTCAATATCAGTAGAATAAATTCTATTAAACCCAGTCTGCGGATGGGAGGTAGTGGCATGTTCAGCAGCCTGTTTAATATTTTTATTAAGGTTGGCAATATTAGATTTAATATCATCGGGTGTTCTTAGCGTAATATTTTCTGTGCAATGAGTACTGAGATATTTTTTGAATCCCAGCCAATTAACACGATTTATCATCTTCACATAAGGATGAGGTAAGTCACTTCTTAATGGGCTACAAATTGAAACGATCGTGGGATCGTGGTCGGACGAGAGATCTAGAGAAGCTTCAACTTGAATTAAATCCCTAGAAATATATTTCATGACGCCAAAATCTATAACATCCGGAATTTTTTGTATGTCAGTAGGCCAATAAGTGGGCTCTCCACTTGAAATGACGTCCAAGCCCATTTTTGAAATTGTATTGAACAAAGCTCTTCCTCTAGGTGTAATAAGGCGCGAACCCCAGAACGTATGTTTGGCATTAGTCCCCAGCTGCTACGAAACATGGGCCAATAGATTTGAAGAAATCCTCGTATTGATCTTCAGTAATTTCGAATCTGGGAGGGGAGAAAATTGTTGATATTACAAAATTAGTGCAAAAATTTTCAATACAAATATTCGTTGCTTGTAGATGTTCTTCAGAAATGTTGTCAATAATATAATATATGAGTCTTGACCTTATTAGAATTGCTGATCCACCGCATGCTCTTTCTCTTGGGTCCTTTGAATCATATAAGGTGTAGCCAGAAATTTTAAAAATACTTCTCGAAGTCAAATGAGTCTCTGAGACCAACATTATATGAATATTTTTTTCCGTGAGGAAGTGCTCAAGTTCATTTTTATGTTGGCGAATGCCGTTTGCGTTCCAGAAACATATTTTTAACGTGTTCATGGTTTGTTAACTAATGCTTGAAGCAGTGTATTCTGCATTCGCCCCAGTCATATTATTTCTTGCACCATGCTAGTCATATTTGTTGTACAATTATTTATAGTTTGCACCAGATTATCAATAGTAGCTTCAAGGCGATTGAAATTAAAGCTTGAGTTTGTATTTGTTGAATTATTTGGTGGTGAAACATTTTGAGTAGGAATAAAATTTGTCTTAGCAGCATCGACATACGATACACGGGAAGTAACTGGTTGGCTGACTTGCGCAATAGTGGCGGATAAAGCGTTTGCTGATTGGGCTGGAGCTAATTTAGGTTTTTGCCCCATAGTCTGTTTGACGAAAGAGTACACAGGACAACCTCTGTAGTTAGCGGTGTGATTACCTCCACAATTGCTGCATTTTTTATCACTTTGATTTTTTGGCTTATTGCAACTAGCAGTGCCGTGTAATTCGCCGCACACAACACAAACAGTAGGTAAATTGCAGTAAGTTTTAGTATGGCCATATTCTTGACAATTATGGCACTGTACGGGTCCAGAACGCTTATGTGGTTCTTCAACTGTTATTTTTCGGTATAAAAGATATTTTAGATTATAAATTGGGTGCGTCTCATTTTTTCTCAATTTTATATCATTTGGCTCCAGTTCAACGCGAAATAGAGGTTGGGGGATCTTTTCCCTATTTATTATGTTCGATATATTTTTTACCTTAAATCCCTGGGGGACGAGTGCATCTTTTATTTCTTCGGGAGCGACATAGGAATCTATGCCCTTCAATACCATCTGCAGACCTTTAGCACTCTTGAGCTGGTATGTGTAGAAATTTGTTTTACTTTTTTCAAATTCAGAAACCATTGTGCGAAAATCTTTTGCTTCATAAATTTGAATTTTCGTTTCATCAATGCTACCACGTTTTATTGGAACAATGTGAAATTTATTCTCACCAATTACCGAAAATAATTTTTTGATAAGAGCGTTTGAGTTTTTTTCTCTTAAATAGATTGGTGGCGGCTTGGAGGTTTTGTTCGCAGATTCAGCGTGTTTGTCGTTGTCATCTTGCAATATTTTAAAACGGTTTTGGCGTTTAGCGCTGTTATCCCTAGAGATCTTTGGAGCAGATGAAATTTTAGAAGAAAAAATTATAAATTTCAAGAGAATAGAAGATAACGTAAACAATTTTTTCAGTGAAAACAAAATTCTCATTTTAAGTGAAACAAACAAGTAAAAATTATCATAACAAATTTTAAGGTGAATTAATTTAAGAGCTTGTAAAAATAATAATTTTAAAATTACTATTGCGATTCCTACGGGACCGTCCAATAGAGCTAAATAGATAAAAATTCTTTCCAAATTTAACTTTACTAAGATAACGAATAATGTCGAGTCCTAATAATCTGGTCAGGCCTCTAACTCTGAATTTGAATACTTGGGATGTTCCCATCACTAATAATGAAAATAATAGGAATATGGAAGAAATGATACCAAGAATTTGTGCTCAGCAATGTCAGGTAGCAATTAGGCAAATATTAGACCCCAACTCCAACATAGGAGGTATAGATCAGGTAATTGAAGATAGGTATAGAAATGACTTGACAGACTTGGACAAAGTTCCAGACGTTGTTAGGAATATAAGAGAATTGACGAAAAAATCTTTACATTTTGGAGAATATAAAAAAAAATCTGTCCGACTTTCCCTACGCTTCTATTTTGGTATCAAAAATACCTACATTTAAGGATTTTTCCCTACTTCTGGTAACATTGCACCCCCATGCACGATTCAATTAAATTTTCAATTGAGTAGATTGTTGTCCAAATCAAAGCGTGTATGACTCTTTCAATTGGTTAGTTTGGCAGTTGTCGAGTTGGTTAAACAAAAGTCAAAAAATTTTGATTTTTCATGTTGACTAGTAAATCTTTCAATTCGATTGTGCTGTGTGTGTTTGAGTCTCTTGATTAGCTGTCAAAATTTATGTTTGTAGCTTTATTTTGTGTAGAAAAAATTATGTATTTTTAAAATTGTATTTAATCTCATTGAATTTTAAATAGAAAATATGAAAATTAATGAATGAATGCAATAAAAGTTTTAAATTTTTAAATTTGTAATTGTGAAAAAAATATAAATTTGACAGTTGAATGAAAATCTTTCAATTGACAATTGAATTGAAACGTGTATGGGGTGCTTAAGAAATACACAAATTTCTTAAAAGCACTACTTAGTGCGTATATTGTATGGTATTCAGTTAATCGGGCTTTTGTTTTAATATGTTAATTTTTGCTCAATCGGTTAACCGATCAAAAATAAATTTTCATAAATCCATTAATTTGAAGGAATAAATGTGCATAAATTATTCATTATTTTTAGATTTTACTATAAAACAAAGATAACATAACAAAAATAATAATTTTCGAACTAATTCATACAAGGATAAGTTTTTTAATGTACAGTGCACTCGCGATAAAGTGAACATCTTATTATGTGAACACCGCTTAATATAAAAAAATTTTTGTAATGGACTATTCTTAAAGATAAACAACGTTAAAAAGCTCTGTATGTAAAAATTAATGCGCTTGAGCTAAAATGTTGAAACATTGAAATGATGTGTTATTTAGTTCAGGGAATCCCATTTTTGTACATATGTATAGAAGTATATTTATATGTTTAATTGACTTCCCTAAAAAATGAACAAAATTAAAAAAAACTCTGTAAGTCCTCGTCCAGACTTGCAATTTTTGTTGCTGAAACTTTTTAAAATTCTGTTTTGAAATTGCATTAGCGTGCACATTATGAAATTTTAGTTTTGTATTAAAAAAATTCTATTACACAACAAATTTCCTTGGAAATTAACAATTCTATTTACTTTTTGTAATATTTTTTATTTTTCATACAACTAAAGAAGTAAAATAAAACATCAAATACACCTACCAACATTTAATTATCAACTACACAGAAAAAAAAGATTTGTAAATATAATTAATTTATTTGTGAATACAATTAAAATATTGTTTAAAAAGGCATCTACAACGATTTTTGTAAATACAAACACACATTTTTAACATAAGAAAACAAAATCAACTCAATTATTTTCAATTAAATTGATTGTGTTATTGACAATTGAGTTGTTAACGGAAAACAAAAATTTTTAATGAATTTGTTTTTCAAATTCTGATGTTTGTTTTTTAAATTTTTATTTGAAATTGGGTTTTTTGGTAAATTTTAAAGTTATTTCTTTTTCCACACAACCTTCGAAACTAAATGTGTTTGGGATGAGTCGAACCGGCAATCACTTGACTAATAGACTAACGTGCTTACCACTCAGCTAAAGAGCAAATCGTTTACATTACGCAAATAATGAATCCACGCAAACATGATTTCTATGTTTCTTCTACATGTACGCTTTGCGTTGATATAATTTAAAATAACTTTGTCAAGTAAAAAAGAAACAAGCCACGACGTTTTCCGGCTTCTTCTCGGAATTCACACGTATACAACACGAGCAATCAAAAAATACAACACCAATAGCACATGACCGCGTTGGGTCAGTCAACAAGCAAGATAAACACAAACACAAAGAAATTAAATTAAATGATATTTTAAAATGCGTGGTATTTTTAAATATTGTACTAAATTAATGTCAAATATTCGGCATGTCACAGAGTTCAATTCCGTTCGGAACGGAATTCAATTCACCCCATTTTTGTAGGAGATGGTGTCTAAAAAAGAAAACTAAAATAGGGAAATTTGTCAGGTGTGTCCAGACTATTGGGGACGCTGGTATGATGGGGTATATTCTGGCTAGGGCTCGACATATTAAGGTGAATTCAATTCCGTTTGAATGGAATTGAACTCTGTGATATGGCCGATTATTGAAATTAATTTTTTTTTCAATAACATTTTATTTTTTTTCTGTGTACGAATTTCAAAACAAAAGAGAATTGCAGAGCACATGGAATTGTGTACCCCTCCCCAATCTTCTCACAACTCTTCCGATAAACTCAAGAATTGCTGCAACAAAAATTGCAAGCCTAGACAGGGACTAATTTGAACAATAAAAACCAAAAAGAAAGTTAAAACGTTAATATTCTGATTTTGTTAGTTCCGATAATCACTTTCTTATATAAATTTTATTTTATATTTGAACATCGAGAAGAAACCTTGTGTAGCTGAATTTAAAAACTGTGTTCTAATAAAGCAAAATTTGAGAGAAGCACTTTCTAGTGCTACGCAAATGCTTCAGGTATATATAGGCTTAAAATCAAGACGTCTTAAGAATTTCAACTGCCCTATTGAATACAAACGTTATAAACTGTTTTTGTTTTGTTTTTGTTTTACTCACTTCAAAGAATGAAACAAAACAAAATTAAATTTTTTGTTTGTTTTTTTATTCGTACTCTGCTTTTAAGTATAAAAAATCAAAGCAAAAATAAATTTATAACTGTAATAGTGTCGAATTTTTATGTTACGAAAATCATGTCATTGGTCCTGTGTCGTGGCATAAAGAGCATAGCTCTAAAAAACAGTACATGGGTGAGGTAAATTTTTAGATTGTTTAATAGATTAAAGAGATCTTCTAAAATAAACTTTTAGAAATAGTATTGGATTTAAATGTTTAGGTTTTAAATGAGTTTTTTTCTTTAGTTGTAATAAAATTTGACTTAGAACACTCAACCAACTTATTTTTTTGTGGGAAAACCATTTCACAACACACCTTCTGTATAAGAGAAGAAACCATTATTTGTTTCATAAAAAATATATTGAACCACTACAAAAAATTAAAAATTTTGTTTAAACTGTTAATCGGTTAATCCAATGAAATTAACCGGTTTAACTGTTAATCGCAAATAGCATATTTTAAAGAGCGGATAGCAACTAATTGGTTAACCGATTGATGGTTAGCTTTTTAATGACTGAGTAAAACGGTAACATGGCTGGGGAGGGAAAGACGTATGGATCAATAGATACACTGAGAAACGCAAACGTGAAAAGGCGAGACACAGACTCATAACGAGAACAAGAGCGACACGCACGTAGAAAGTATGAGTGAGATACACAAATAGATCAAATCGTACAGTGAAACACAAAAACCATGAGAGGAACGAGGCACCGTGCAGCATTTTCATACAACGAACTGCCAAAAATAGAAGCACTTATTCTACAGTGATGAAATTTAGCAGGCTCACTTGAATGGGCCAGTATTATATAAATATAAATATTGCTGAATTAATTGAAAAATGTCATATGACTAAAAACAATTTCTGTTATTAATTAATTAAAAACTCTAAAAAAGAATTATAATACTTTGGTTTAATATTTGCATCGACGGGCATACTTGGCGCACTTGTTCAGCTGTGACAAAGTAAAAAGATTAAATTTGGTATATATCCCCGTAAAAATTCGTGTATTTCAAATCTTGTATACTCTTAAATTAAAATATTTCATAACAAATAAAATACGTAAATAAAAATTATAGTACAGGGTGTTTTTTTAGAGGTATAGAACTTCGAATTGAAATAAAACACAAGAAAATCGTTTTTATGTCCATCAATTTGGCTTTATTGGAAGGATAATTTTATGCCATTAACGTTTAAATATGATTTCGGGCATGTGGCCGCCGCGGCTGGCTCGAATAAAGCCAATTCTACAGGTCTAATTTTCAACCACTTTTTCGAGCATATGGGGCCGTATGTTGGCAATAACGCCACGAATGTTGTCTTCCAAGTCCCCTAACGTTTCTGGTTTGTTGGCGTAGACGAGCGACTTCACATATCCCCAAAGAAAATAATCCAATGGTGTCAAATCACACGATCTTGGTGGCCAATTGACAGGTCCATTCCGCGAAATTATGCGCTCATCGAATGCTTCCTTCAATAAATCGATTGTGACGTGCGCTGTGTGGCATGTAGCGCCGTCTTGTTGGAACCACAACTCATCCACATTCATGCCATCCAATTCGGGAACAAAATAGTCGGTTATCATGGCTCTATACCGGTCTCCATTAACGGTAACTGACTCTCCAGCATTATTTCGGAAGAAGTATGGCCCAATGACTCCACCAGCCCATAGAGCACACCAAACAGTCAGTTTTTCTGGATGTAATGGCGTCTCAAGGGTCTCATGTGGATTCTCTTCACTCCAAATGCGGCAATTTTGCTTGTTGACGTAGCCATTCAACCATAAATGAGCCTCATCACTGAACAAAATTTTGCGATGAAAATCAGCATCGAGATCAATCTCATTTTCGGCCCATACACAAAAATCACGACGCATTGCATGGTCTCGCGGCTTTAATTCTTGCACAAGCTGGATCTTGTAAGGTCGCAAGCCAAGATCTTTGCGCAAAATCTTCCATAAAGTTGATGGACAAAGCTCCAATTGCTGTGCACGGTGGCGAATCGATTCATTCGGGTCCTCTTCAACACTTTGCTCTACAGCGGCAATTGTTTCTTCGGTGCGCACTGTTCGACGTCTCTGCGGATGCGTATTATCACATAGAGTAAACGTAGTGCGAAAACGATCCATGGTTAACCGAATTAATTGCTCTGATGGACGATTATGTCGACCATAAAATGGACGGAGCTTGCGGTAAACTTCGCGAACTGAACCATTATTTTCGAAATAAATTTGCACGATTTGCAAGCGTTGTTCTTTTGTGAACATGTTCATGATGAAATGGCAAACCAAACTAAATATTAATCACTTGACAGCTGACAAAATGGCCGCCAGTTAAAAAAGTGATGCCAACTTAAAGTTCTATACCTCAATAAAAAACACCCAATATCAAAAATTAGCAGCTGAAAACAATAGTTTTTTTATATTCATTCGAATTATCAAAAACGATCACAAAATAATTAGAACAGCAAGTATTTTTGTATAAGATTTGTACTTCTTTCGACACCCGAACCTGTGTTGAATATTTTAGTTCCTGAGATCATGCGTTACGAACAAACACACACTTCGATTTTATATATACTCATATAGATATTAATTTGAAACCAGATAGTTTGATTTATAAAAGACAGCTTTTTATTCTCTGTAAACTTTTCCACAATAAATTTTTGTTTTTAGTGTGTAGAAAAATTTATAAAAATTCTTAAATTTTCCTTTTCTAATCGAATTGCGTCGAATTGAATAACAAGCCATCTGACTTTGGACTCTCTCGGTATTGAGTCTTAAATAAATAACGTAACGCGTTTAATAGATTTCCTTTCTTTTGAGTTGCTTGTTGTCCTGCCTTCACCATAAAGACTAATCTGATATTTGCATGCAATTTTCACAGTAGCATCAATTTAAAAATATTATTTTTTTACAGTATAAGAAACTTAAAATACTAGCATTTGTTGCACACACAACTGTGTTATTTTCTAATAGATGAGAAAGTAAAGGAAACAGCACCTGGTTTCGACAAATAACAAATTCTCATGAACAAATTCCTAAACAAATTTATTTTAATTTTTTTTTGCCAGTACTATTAACAAATGTCACCACCATAATCCTCTTCTAGAGCTTATTGCTTTATAGTCCCCAACTTTGGCTCGTTCTTAAAACCACTTAGTTTTATTTTACGCAAATACTAATGCAACAAGGTTTTTGTCAACAACAATTTGTATAAAATTATCGAGTAAACAACTGTCAATGATGATGAAATAACAACTGAATTTTGCAAACATCAATAAGAAAATATGAAGCTAAATAAAATTCAATATTAAAAATTTTCTGCCGCAACTGACAGCCTGTTCGAAAAGAGATGATGACGACGATGACAAGAAAACTTCAGACAAATACTACGATAATACGAGTACTTGAACTTTTTTCCTGTTTGTGTAAATTTAATGCAGCTGGTGTAAAAAATAGAAATAAAAAAGTTTCAACTTTTAGATCAACATGCTTGAAGCTCAAGTATTTGAAAGTGTCTTTTCTGCATACTGAAAATACAGTTGACGGGTGGTGGCAGTGCTTGTTGTGGCATAACATTACACAAGTGCTAAGCTTTTTTATGTCAATTTCTGTTATCTGTTATGATAGCTTAAGTATGTGTACGAGTATCACCAGTAACAACAAACTTTGTTTGCATTAAGGATGAGGTTGATAATAAATAAGTATACATAAGTAGTGTGCGATAAGTTTTGCTTACAAATTGATTAAAATAATAAAATTTAGACAAAAAATAAAAAAACAAGTGCAAAATTACATTTAAAGGGAATTTTTTCTTATTTAAGAATTTGATAGAAGGTTTACTCACGAGTTGGATAAGTGCTAACGAAATGCAGCATACAGACTAGCAAAACTACTAACAAACGCACTCGTCCTATGACTTGAGTAAATGGGAGTATTATTAAAACTTCCCTGCAGGAAATGAAAGACTAGTCACGTGATCGGTCCCCAAGTGATAGGGACTAGTACGAGTTCTAACACTTCCTATGAAGCGGACCAGTAACTTTTAGATGGGGATGGCCTAGCATGCACCTTGTGACTTGTCACTGAACTATGTCATAGGGACCTAATCGGTGTAGAATAAAATAAATTATTTAAAAATGTCATTCCGACACTTATCTGTAACAATTAAAACTTATAATTTTTTTTATTGTTACAAATGCAATTATATTTTATTTTTTTATTTTTAATCAGATATTTTTTGAGATTCGAAATAACAACCTCCGGCATGATAGGCTTGTACACTACCCACTCGACCACAGGGGCACTCATATTTCAAAAGTATAAAAGCTTTGGTTAATGTCCAAGTATAGTTACGGGACTGGTTCCAGGGTGGCTTGGCGGTATCATTGGAGGAAACAATTAACATTATATTTATACTTTTTGATAGGTCCTGGATCCAACAACATTGAACTTGTTCAGTGCCGCTTACTACAGTACCATAGTAAGTCGCAATTAAATTGACAAAATATCAAGACGGTAAATCACGACAATGGTGAATATGTAACCACTATATGTCCTTTTCAGCATACACTACTCCCTACTTTTGGTAACACCCCATTTTCTCATGTCATAGGACGAGTACGTTTGGATAAATTGTCACCAAATTTTCTACTGGGTTAGGGGTGGTGAAAAAAGACATCGTGTAAATGGTTATATATTCACCATTTTCGTTATGTGTCGTCTTAATATTCAGTCAATTTAATTAGGAGTCGGTCTACTTTTGCAGTTAACGGCACTGAACAAGTTCGATATGGCTGGATGTAAGACCCATGAAATACATACAAAGTATAAATATCATAATAATTGTTCCCTCCAATAAGACCACCCAGTCACTCTGGAACCAGCCCAGTATCTATTTAGAAATTAACTGCTATTTATACTTATTTAGAGATATGAGTGTATTTGCAGATAAATGTTCATTTAAGTATTTTTGATAGAGGGGTGCTTCCTTTTTGTGCCAAAGAAAAAAAAATCATTAAAAATACAGCTGTAGTCAATGTTGAAACATAACTAATTACATTCGAATAACATAATTCCAAATAAAACATTTGTGAGTACATTAAGAGATTTTAACAGACCACAAAAAAAGTTATAAATAAACAAGATTTTATTGTGGAATTTTTAAAAATTACTAATTGCAGAGCCAACTTCACTAGAAGATAGAATAAATTTTTATTTAAAAAAAAATTTCAAAAATATGTATATGCCAAAGGATCTCACAAAAAGCGAATGTGTTTTTGAATGGTTTTCCAAAATGTTTATGGCCAGTAGAAACATGAATTTATCGGCTTATATTGTGGAATCTCTTGTAAATACATGTAAGTAGGAGAATTGAACTTTTCCAATAATTGTATCAGTTTAATATATATTAGGATGGCTTTTTCGCAAGAGCTGAACGTATCAAAAGATACCCGCAATTATTTTAAAGGATGACAGCTCTTGAAGAGCTGGCTTCAAAATAAAAATTTGGATATGCGTAAATAGCAGTATATTTTCCAAGTAATCGCAGTCGTCAGACCATTTGTGCAGGTCTTACAAATATATTAAATTTATATCTGCGATATAATGATTTGAATTCAAAGAAATATTTCATGGTGAGATTTATAAAACAATTTTTATGGTGAAACTTTATTTAAATGGCTCTTAAATGAAAGATTTTCGCTTTTCCATCTTCTTCTCATCTGGATGATTTTATAATAAGTAACAATATTATACTCGGTGAATAATAATTACAGAACTTTCACTTTTCCAACTTTTCCACCACATCACACTTCTGGGAAATAAATATACACATAGTCTTTCCAAATTTTAATTTTCTTTTAAAAATTTTGCCAACCTAAATGATGTTGGGGCACCTCTAAATACATACATACATATGTCATGTGACAAATGAATTTTTTGTGTGTTTATTTGGGAAATAAAAAAGCAGTCTTAAAGGTATTCAAATGCGATTGCTACATTAAAAAATTGCTACAAACTAACGTATAAACTGCCAGTATCTGTTTATGTTTACGGCTATTGCGTTATTGCAAGTCACCTATAATCAAAGACAGTGTTGTTTCGAACAGATCTTTTTTATAGTCATTGTTATGGCACATCATATTGAGCTTACCTTGAATTTTTTTCGTCTTACATTTTTGAAAGGTCTGGTTATATGTATAAATTTATTATAACAGAAAAAGTGCAAATGACGTAACGAACTTCTTAATAATTTATAATGTGAACTCATTCTGGACATACTGTGGCTCTTATGAGAATCCCAGATTCATGCCAAAGTTTTTACCGGCCTTGAGGCAAGAAAAAAGGCATAGTTGTAAAATAATGAAGCTTTCCTCTATCTCTTCCTGCACCACCTTTTTTCTCTATAACTGTCCCTTTCCTAAAGAAGGCAACACCTAGTGATAGTAGTAGGCATTAATTGCCTGAGTGTTGATTGTCTTAAAAAAAAAATATATATATATATATTCCTATTGAATTTCAAAGCCAAGCTAACTCAGAGTTGACAAATAGTGTCTCATAGAAAACAGTGTTGCCATTTTAAGTTATAATTTAAAAACAAACATCATAAGGTTGAAGTAAAAACAATTGCTGATGAGGTTGTGATTTTCTACTGCAAAGTGTTGTCTCATTCTGTACGATATATGTACATAGATACTTAAATTATACATACTTATAAGCCCTTAATTATAAAAGTGTTCTAAGTCATTGCATTTTTTATTCGAGACTACAACTGCTCTAAATTAAAATATTGCATAATATAAAAATATTTTTTGATTTGTTCAAATGTAAATTAGTAGATTACATTAGTATATGACTTAAACCACTTTCACAATTAAGGGCACATATGTGCACTTGGTTTACTTGTTTATATTTAATCCTTAAAAGGTTGCGTCATCAAAACACATTATGAAATGTTTAAAATACATAAAGTAAACTAAAAACTACATGTGAGTAAGTAAGATATTTTATGTGCATAAAGGGTGCCTCGGAATTAGCGCAGGAAGCGAATTAAGTTCTATATGCGAAAAAAATTTAAATGAAAAGAATCCAAGCATACAGGAACGACATATCGTGCGAACTCTTCCCAATTTTGATGACGTATACATACATACGATTACATGATTTTTCTGGTAGCACACACATGTTGTTTTGGATTTTAAACATGGACATTTTATTATTTTATATTAAATCGCACGAGATAATAAACAACTACGGAAGGCATTCCACATGTGTCATGAATTGAGTTATATCACAGGTTGTGACAAAATCTTGTGAAACAATGTACTATTCACAGAATCAACTCTATAGTACCATTAACCAGATGTAATAGGCACAGCAACTTTTTTAAAAATATAATGCAATCAGCACATATTGACAACAAGTTGTAAATTCGCATAATTTTTTAATATCATAATGCAATTTTAACCCAAAAAAAAATTCCATCGCTTTCGATAATCTCCCTCAAAATTATTATTCCTTTTTTTCTTTTAGCCAACACTTTGCGTACTAATGGCATGTGAGCTTTGCGACACTCTTTAATGCCAAGCAACAACTTCAAATCTGTCATTTCGAAAGGACCTCAATAAAAACAAAAAGTAGGAAAAGTTAAAAACATAGCAAAAATGTCATTTTCCATTAAAAGCAGAAATTTTTGGTGTTTTCTAATAAAAGGCATAAAAAAGCCATTATTTTTCTTTCAATTTACCACAATTTTCTATTAATATGACCATTAGTATTATCACAATTATAATAATTAAAGCTTCCGAAAACACTGCTTTGCTTAAGCATTTATTCCATATTGCCACAGATATTTTTTTTGAAGCGAACCAGGTATGAAAATAAATATAATTTCGCAAAGGTTTCTTGGAAACATAAAACCAAGCTGGCTTTCAATTTCTCTAAAAAAAAAAACAGAAAGTATGTAGTAGAACGGAACAACTAGCTGTTTTCGAAGCCCACTACATCTTCATCATCAGCGTTCTTTCTGTTTGGTACAGTGTGTGTGGTGTCAGTTGATGTAGATTTCGGCTTTATATACGCAACTTTTTTGCAAATGGAATATGTGAATTGTTTGATTCATCGTCTTACAATTTGCTGAAAGCTTTTTTGTAATGAAATCTCATTTTTACCATCTCTAAATTTACAACAGTTTTGCCATTGTACATATTAGAACAGAAATCTTCTCTTAACAATTTTGTTATAAATGTTACTTTATATTGATTTTATGATCCAGAAATTTTTCATTCCATTTTTTTTTTTTTTGCTTAACCCTTTTGCGGACAGTGACGTTTATAGCCGTCATAACAAAGGTCCACGTACACGTCAAGTTTATATGGAAATTAGTGCAGTTGTAGAATACGCGTGTTTGTGGGAAGTCGCAAAAATAAACGGATAAAGTTTATTTTGTGTTTTTTATTAAAATCTAGGTAAGTTTAAGCTTTTTAATTAAATATTGATACTAGTGAACTTATATTGTTGTTAAGTGGCAATTTTATAATAAATATATTTTAATACATACATAGATAATCTGCGTCAAACTCCAATTTTTTGGAAATGTAATACGAAAAAGGAAGGGCGAAATTAGAGAAGTTGTTTGGTGAAGAAGGTTCG
This sequence comes from Nowickia ferox, assembly GCA_936439885.1. Classification (NCBI taxonomy): domain Eukaryota; kingdom Metazoa; phylum Arthropoda; class Insecta; order Diptera; family Tachinidae; genus Nowickia; species Nowickia ferox. The sequence goes on from OW387026.1 coordinate 62,834,524, forward strand.
GGCGACAGCTATTCCGAAATAGACTCAGATTCTTCATATTTGGAGATGACGGAGAATATTCTGGGCGGGACCCAAACTATGTTCCAGACCTTCTAAGCTCAGAAACGTCATCAGTATCCTCAATAAACGACACATATCCAAAAAATGATAACTTTGGTAACGAAGCAAGTTTGAATGAAATATAAGCAAACACAGAAGATGATGTAAATGATATGTGTTTATCAGATACGGAGAGTATTCCCGACTTTTGTTTTGATTCTGGTCAATCTGGAATAAAAATATCTGTACCACAAAACCCATCACCATATGATGTTTTTTCAACACTTTGGACACCTGAAATTACCAGGACTTTCGTAGAGTGCACCAGCCAATACGGAACGAACTTGTTTCAAAACTTACGAACAACCAGAAAATGTCGCTATAAATCTTTTGAAATATAAAATATACAATATAAAAAATACAATTTGAAAATTAACATTTACGTGTAATAAAAATTTGTTTCGCCTTTTTTTAAGTTCAATTTGCTTTACTACTAAAGACTGAATTTTATAAATTAAATATTTTTATGTTTTAACAAAATATGTTGTTTTATTTTTCTAAAATAGCTGTTAAATTAAAAATTTACATTGACGTGTATAAACGTCACTGCTGAAATTCAAAGCTTTTTATATTTTATACGTGCCTAGACGGAAATATCCATCTGACGGCAATCGACGTCATGGTCTCTAACGTCATCGCTGAGGTACAAAGAGCATCATGACGGAAATAAACGTCAAAAATCTTATGTCCTTTTTATACTCTAGGTAGATATTTTTAATTTTGAGCAGTTTGGTGTTTTCGGAATTTCGCTATCTAGAAAAATTACGTAGATACAGCAAAATGCCCACGGGAAACCCTTCGTTAAAAGGGGTGTAAACGAAAGGGTTAAAACAAAATTGGAACAAACTGTTTTTCTAACAAACAAATGTATGTTTGAAAATTATTTGAGAATAATGTTTCCTGTGTTGTTTTCGTTTTACTTATAAAAACAAAGGGCAAAACAAAGCCAAAGCAAACTTTTGCTTACGTGTTTTTTCATGATGTTCATGTTTTTTATTTAAATAATAAAGTAAAATAAAAAAACCTGTTTTAATTAAACTTTCAATCAATAACATTTTTAAACAAAAGTTAAATTGACCCTATTAAATTTTTAATTGATTATGTGTACTTTTTTCAATTAAAAATGTAAAAAGAGTAAAACTTCTTTCTGCAGACTTGTATAAAATTGTGTTATGAAATAATGTTTGTAGTTGTTATTAAAGAAGTGTCATGTTAACGGTGGCCTACATTTTCTCAGTCCTGCTAACCGTACAGTAATTACTGTATTTTCTAGTAATGGAGGATCCCGTATGCCCATACTGATATACAAATATATCAATTCTTTATCTAATCTCGCTTTTCTTATAACGATAAGGCCAAGCGAAGACACTGTTATACATATCACTAAAACATTTTAACCGAATTTAGGAGTTGTAAAAAAAATTATTGATATCACTGTGTGTTATTTTACTACTAAGAGCTAATAAATCAGTGCAAGTTAATCTCTATTTTTGGTTTAAAATGTGTTTAAACTAGCAAACATATAAATCAATACAGTATTTAAACCATCTGTAAACGCATAAACATGGGCGTTTAAACTACCAATACAGGCCATATGGATTTGTTACTTACACTCCATATGGTTTGCATTAAAAGAGTACTCAACTTTTCCCAAGTCTCTACGTTTTCTTCAGATCCTGTTCGACCTGTTTCCTTACACTCTATTATTATTTTATTCTATTCAATTTTGCCAAGCATAAATATAATTCTTTTAACAGTAAAATTTCGCGACCTTTAATTAAAATTTTTTAACGGCCTATCCCACGATATCACTAGAAGTCGTTCGATCGACAACTTGTATTGCAAACAACAATAACATTAGAAAATTTGTTGTTGTTTTTAATATAACTTTTGAATTTTTGATTGTGCAAAGAATTGATAGGCTGTTGCAAAAAGGCTGTAAAAACTTGTATGTATATATAGTCGTATGTATATATGAGAAAACATTCTAAAATAATATCCGCCTCTTTCATAAAAAATAGTTTTGTTTTATAAAGGGTTTATAAAACAATTAAAAACCTGTTTTGTAAACGCATTATAAATCAAAAAATTTTTTATGAGTAAGGCCTTTTGTATCGTGTCTCAATCCAAAACATTATTTCTAAACTCTATAAACAAACAAAAAATAAAAATTTTTTTTTGTATATGAAATAAGCCTTTTTAAAATATTATTATTGTGGTTGAAAATAATACACGTGGCAACATTATTTGTTAATACGAGTATGTTCGTATTTGCAGCAAAATTCAGAGCTGCTGGCAACAGTTGCGTAGGAGTAATGGAGCCTTTATACTAACTTTTACTAAATGAAAAATATTAGAAATAATTTTCTGATAACTTTACTATTCACAAATATATTACTAATAATTTTTTTATGTCACAACTTTCCTAAAATATTAAACCAATTCTGTATTATTTGTTTCTCTTTCTAGGTACGTTTTTACATTGGGTTTTGTTATACCGGCTGTAAGTAAAACACCACCACTTCTTAATTTCTTTATTTGAGGCCTTTTCGTTTCTATTTTTAAAATCTTCAAACTGTATCACGCAAATTGCAAATACATTTTGCTTGTGTAATAGAATTTATTATTTGTTATGTATTAAACTTTTTTTGTTGGAGTCCTTTATGTCCTTAATACAGGCATGCACGAATATTTGGTTCCTTAGTAAATACATGTTGTTTGAATTACGTGATGTTTATCTACAGAAGTCAAAATGATTTAAAAATTTACTGTGCTTATTCTTGCGCTGTACAAAACATAAAGATAAAAAACATATAAGCAAAAGTTACCCCAAAAATGCCAACTGCAAATGTGCGCCAGCCATACTGCAGCTAAAAATATTTTTCTGCTTGTTTTTTTTTCTTGTTAAGTCTTTCATTTTGCGCTTTTTCTATTTGTTTGAAATTTTAACAAGTTTAATATAAATATTTACTTACATAATCGTACACTCATATCTGGGGTTATTTTGAAAAGGTTTCTTTGTGACTTCTTCACTGTAGATCGTTAGAGCACACTTTTAAAGACACAAAAAAAGTTGAATAAAGTATTCTATTTATTTATTTATTTCATAAATACTTTACAAAGTAAATTTGCAAAGTATTGTTGCACAAATATGGGCGGGGTAACTAGACCATATGCCCAAGAATTTATTAACAGTATTTTAAAAAGGTTTTGTGACTGACTGTACACAACCTATGCCTTCACATAGGAAGTAGCAACGTGGTTGTTAAAGAAATTCCACAAAAATATACGGTTATCCGTGGCAGATCAGTCAACCAGTGCGAGCGAGACGAAAACCTCTCGAAGGCCAAACAACACCCACATGCCTGACCGCACTTAAGAAACAATTACGATGACGCGAGAGCTGTTCTTCAACCCAGAGCTGCTTAACGACTGTTGAATTAAATATATATTTTAGAAAAATAAATATTGGTGAATACGAAAAACTAGTACATTAAGCCAGGCCACCAAAGATTTCTTATTTTTCAGCACAGGACTGGTCAACATGAATTTTATGGCCTGACGTTTCTCAGTCAACTTGGATGCACATAAGCTGTTCAATGCATGTAAACAACTTTTTTTTTGGGTTGCTTCTGGCTCTCGTATAGGTTTCGCACTGCGATTATAATCGTAATCGAAATCGCGATTATTCGGACTTTTTCATTGTAATAGTAACCGAAGCTTTAGTTACGATTAAAACTTTCACTCTTTAACAAGCAAAAACACCTACGCCAATAAACTTTTTTCTAATCTAAGATTCATTTAAGCTGTTTCCATTTTCATAAAGTGCAAGTTTAACTCATAAAAGTGTTAAATTAAAAGTTTAAATATAAAATATATATATGCATATTGTCTGAACGTTCAGAATACGAGATATGTTCAAAAAGTATCGCGAATAATGAATTTTCGCGGGTTGCGCACCGAGAAAAGACTGCCTAATAGAATCAAGAAGATTTTCTCTATGAAATATTTTTAGGCTGAGAGGTATCCCAACAGAAAGAAGCGAAGATTTTTTCATAGAGATTCCTTATTATTTTTATGTGATAAATCTTAATAATTTTATCAAGAAGAAAACCACATAAAATGAAAAAGAAATCTTGTTATTCACAATTTTATTTACTCAATTTCCGTTACTTTTGGCAACAAAAAACAATCCCTAGAGAAAAACTTTTTGATTCTATTAGGTTTTCTTATAAATTGTATAATATAGGGATTTCTTGTTGATGTCATTAGGTTGCCTTATTGATTTTTTCAAAAAGGTATTCTTATTGTTTTCATTAGGATCCTATATGATTATGTGCAAAGCATCTTCTTTTTTTAATAAGGAAATCTTAATTTTATTAGGTTTCTTGTTATTTCATATCTATAAATAAACATAGAGACAATTTTTTTCATAACCTTTTTCATTTTTTATAAGAATGTTTGTACAATAATTTCAGTATTTATTCAGGCTGCCGGTTAGCATATTGGTTAGAGTGCTTGTCTATCAGTCAGAAGGTTGCTGGTTCAATACTTGTCTCCTCTCAAGTAATAATATGTTTGTATGATGAGTTAATTAAGAATATAATATAATATATATGTATGTATGTACAAATAAATAACATCTACATATACTACATACATACATACATATATGGTATAGAATTTAAATGAAAATACATACCCTGTCGGAAATTAAGTTAACTTTAAACTAACTTTAAGCTAACTATTTCGCAACTAGTACTGACTGGCACTTGGATAAGTAATGTAATCAACTGACTATTTTAACATTGCGATGTCCTAGGCAGTAGTCAATTGTCTCACTCTGCATTACTTTCAGCTAACTTAAAGTTGGCTTTTTTAAATCACCTAATCAGTAAATTTAAAAAATTTTTCTGGGGTTCGAACATGTATCATCACACGTTGTGTGCTCAACGCGCTAACTACACAGCCAAAGTACCATCTAAAATAATAACAGCAAAATGTTAATATAAAACTGAAATGAGATTCAAAGTAGATGAGAATTAATTTGTTGGCTCTCACCAAATGCGATTACGTACTCAACTTAAGAATTAATTTTGGATTTGTTCTGGATGACATTGCAGTTAGCTTTTAGTCAGTCGAAGAAAAGTTAACTATAAGTTAACTATTTTTGTAGTCAACCACACATTCTCCGACAGGGTAAGTACAAAGAATAAACACATAAAAATTTATTTTTTATTTTTTATAGGTCGCCTAATAAAATCAAGAACAAATCCTTTTTGAAAAAATCAAAATCAAGGTAACCTAATAAAAACTGCTAGATTTCTTCTTAATTTTTTCAAAAAGTTTTCCTTATTAAATTAATAAGATTTCCTTATTGAAAAAAAACAGAGCTATCTTATTAATTTTGTTCTATTTTATGAGGTATTTATTAGGCAGTGTTTTCTCTGTACGTACTCGTATATTCGAATTTTGATTTTTTGTGGCGTTATGTTGGTACTCATGTCTCTCACTTATGTCGACCATTTCGGCCATTTTGAATGTTCAGTTAATTGTTGACAGCTGCTTTGATTGCACATGTTTTGGCTCGACTTCGATTTGTTGCATTCCTCACAGTTCTGGCGGTTTTTAGTCAATATTATGGTTTGTTTAAAATTTTACAACTTCTCTTCCTAACAGATTTGCCGATTTTTAAGCAATATTAGACTTTGTTATCATATCGCTGATTGTAAGATTTTGCGCATTTTTAAAGAATCTTAAGCATTCCTTACAATTCAAGCAATTTTAAATCAAAATTGTGGTTTATTTAAAATTTTGCAACTTTTCGCGAATTATAATTTTTTTCGCTTTATAAAAATATAACTACTTTTGTAATTTGCATTAACATTTTGTAACTTTCTTTTTTATTTTGCAATAAAAAAATTTCTAAGCACCAATTTGATTTATATAGTTTGCTGTATTTTATTTTTTAGGCATTAAAAATAGAAGTTAGTTTAACTACAATGACACATGTAGCACGGACAACAACCTGTAGCCTGTTGCCTTGTTGTAGTCGGTAGCCTGCTGTGGTGAATGTGTTTAATGAAATACTTCTACACAAACAAAACATTTTTAATTTTTTATCGAAACTACAATTTATATTTTGAAACTATTCTTGAAATTGAATGAACATTAGAAAATGAAAGAAACACTGTTGTTGCAATATTTGATGTTCATGGTTCTCTGAATATAAAATATTAGAATGAAATATTTTTCTGAAAATCCAACGCAAAATGTGAACATAAATCCTAAAACAAGAAATAGAAATAAAGAACGTTTAAACAACAACATCATTGTTGATGATAAGCATTTGATAAGGATGTGAAACATTTATACATGCAACACCGTTGCATAAATTCACTCACATGCACATGCACACATCTCTTAGGTGTAGAACAACAAACAATGTTGCTGGCTGTTATTTACCGTAACAAACTTATTCATGTGTGTGTGTTAAAGTCTAAGTGCTACATGAAGCGTAGAAGCGTACTACATTTCCAATTGTAACATTTTTGCTACATTTTACAAATCGAAATAAATGCGAAAATAAATGAAGAACACAATTTGAAACAAATCGCTTTGAAAGCTCAAAAAAAAGTAAAGAATTGAAGCCAACAGCAACAAAATGCATTCATATGAAGTATGATTCCCAAATGAAATGATGCAAATAAATACAAATGTATATGATTCTAAAACAAACTGAAGTATAACAAAAAGAATGAAAAACCCTTATGTTACCACAGCACTCCATTTAGATATTCTAATTTTTCTTTTTTTGTGGGATTCCAATAAATATTTTCCTGCAATTGAAAAGAAAAGAAAATTTTAGCTTTTTGTGTTTTTGCAACAAACAATGTGAACATATTTTAGAGAATAAACAGTAAACAAAATGCAAAACGCATACGTTCATACTTACTTAAATATGTTCATTCTTTTGAGGCAGACAGTCAGGCACGCAGTTTAAACCCATAAGCCGAAAACTGTAGCATGTTGCATTTACTGCTTACTTGCTGCTACACAATCAGTTTCTCTCTACTACACGGCTGATAAACGTTCACTGAACAAAAAACATTTTGTATTTTTTTGTGCATAAATGGTTTGTGGATGAATGTTTTAATGTAAAGGTTCATAGACCGTGAAATGAGGTTATATTGCAACAACATGTTTTCTTTCTTTATCCGAGTGATTTATGAAGAGCAATTTTAATGACATTTTAAGTTCAAATCTTTTCTTCCCAGCTCTTTTGTTGCTGCTGGGGCTTTTACCACATTTCCAAAGCGTAACACATTAAAAGGAATGCGTTGCTAAACTTCGGCATTTTTGCAATGTTATTTCGTTTTGTATATACATACATACATACTCGTACATATGAAGATTCGAATCATGTGTATGCATTTTTCGTCAAAAAAGGTGATCGGAATATCTTTTTTTTTTTTGCAACATAAGTTGTTCGTTATAGATTTTAAACTTTAACGTTGAGTTGTTTTTAGAACTCATATTGTCGTAGGAGTTTGCGATGAGATTTACCTTTAAATGGCAAAAAGTAATGCCAATGTTGCCTAAAGCTGTGTTCGCATTACATGTATTTACCTTATGGAATGTCACTTTTTAATACACATGGTATTTTCTGCGTACGTCAAAATCTGAGTTTTACATACGGTTTATAATTTTTGTGTTCACACGTTGGTTTGTAAGGTACATTTGACATAACCTATAAATGTAAACAAATGCTCACTTTTGTTAATTAATGCCCTTTCTATTTTTTTTCATTATTAATTTTTAATCTATGAAATCAATTTTAATTTAATTTATCTTACAATTTTATTTAATTTTTAACGTCACAACCACTTGCTTTATATAAAACCAGCTTTGTCACTTGAAAATATAACACGCTCTAAATCAAAATTGTCGCTTGTACTGCACACAGAGAAAAAACACTTTTAGTGTTCAGACTATATGTACAAATTTACTATGTGAAAAAGTGACATCCCTGCAGTCGGCGTAGATAGCGAACGTCTAGCTATTTTGTTAACTACCAATCTTTACCATTAAGTACCAGCCTAACTACTAGCCATGCACACGACAGACGATTTTAACATGGTGATTACATGGACGGTAGTCAATTGCAACCATCTGCATAACCCTTCGCCAGTGATTTCGCTAATCAATACAATTAATTTTTCTATTGATAAAACAATTAATTATTCACCCTAATCTGGAATAAAAGTCGAACATATTATTCACGTGAAATATTTTTGAGCAAAAAATGGTGAACAAAATTAAAGAATAGTATACTGGCACAACAATAACGCAAATATTGGCGATCACAATTTTAGGAAAAGGCAACACATTTAACGTGAGCTTTTATTCCCGATAAGGATGATTAATACATTTTTCAATTAATTGTTCTTTTTTATGCAACGTTTTAATTGACTTCTACTACTCACTTGAACTTGTTTCACTAAAAATTACACGTTAACTGACCACGAACTTCCAATTGTAGCCGACGCCAACACAAAATCAAAATAATTATGTACCTAAAATAATTTTTTTCTTGTTGATTTTCTGATTTTGGAATAACAGCACAGTTTTTTTCCACTCGCAAAAAATTTTTTTTGAGGTTAATGGCATTAATATATCCATGAGTGAAAGAGTCAAAAGGCGAATTCTTGCATTACTTGTGACAACTGTAGTAACGCGTCGATTTTTTCTTAGGGAAATACCTAAAGATCTTGATTAAATTCTACTTTAAAACTGCAGCGATGTTAAATGGATACGAAAAACACTACAAACGCTGAGAACTGTTTTGCGGACTCGGATTGGACAAAATCCGGGAAGATATATCGACGGAGATCAAGAGTAATAGAGAATGCCTCTGGCTCAATCTCCCTGGATTGAGGCATGCAAAGCTAATAATAACCAAAAGCGTTTTATAGTTCTCATGTCCCATAGTAAAAACAATCTAAGAATGCTCACATACTTCCTATCAGGTCATTGTGGACTGAGAAAACACTTCAATAGCCTTGGCATTGAAAGTAACAGCCTGTGTAGATTCTGTGATTACGACGATGAAGCGTTATACCACAGAAGATATAGCCAATTGGGAAAGCAACTATTGGAGGATTGGGAACTGCCTACACTAGACCCACTGGCAATCCTGAGATTTATCAGCAGAGTAGGTCTAGATGAAGTGCTCTAGCACCTGGCAAAGGATACAATAGATGCACTTTGGTCGCAGTTTCCTGTGTTTATCGTTTGACTTAATTATTTCATTCATTCATACCAACGCTGTCCAAACTGGCACCACAGTGCCGAACATCAATCGACTTCATATACAAATGAATACACATACGCGAATACATTTCTCTCGGTGTTCTATCAGTGACCACCATGCACGAAGTGCGAATAGTGAAATTGTAGTGATTTACTTGTGGTATTGTCAGTAGTACTACTGACCAGGTGTACCCCAGCCAACGTAATCATCTATTGACCTTTAGCATTAGCTTGTCATTGAAATTCCAGCACTAGACTATTGCACTACTGACTAAGTACTTATTTTAGGACCACATGGAGACATTGACACCAAAGATTCACTAGTAAATTTTAGGTTCTCTAGTCAACAATATCGATATTTCCTCGCTCTATGTCAATAGGAAAATTGTAGTGGTTTACTAGTGACATTGTCAATAGTACTACCCCAGCCAATGTAATTGTCTATTGACATATAGCATCGGGTTATCATTGAAAATCTACCAGTAGACTTTAGTACTATTCTGTTACGACCATATAAACACATTTGAACCAAAGATTCACTAGTGCATTTTAGTGACCCTCATCTACAATTTCGTAATGTTATGACAACAAACTTAAACACATACATACATGTGTATTTATTTTAACAATATTGCACAGCATAATAAAAAAGAAAACCAAACTATTGACGCGTTCATTGACAATGTCACCAGAACTGTTGTCTCTAACGTATCTCTACTCGCGCATAAAAGGAAAGTTGTCGACATTTCAACTAGTGCAATTGTCGCTATATAAGTCTTGGTGTATACGTATACATTTTATGCCAGATGTATTAGTCTCGTGTAATTTGGAAAAGAAAAAAAATTGTGCGGCTTAAAAATTGTTCTGGTGTAAATTACGGCAATAAAAATAGATACCGACTGAGAGATTTTCAACTTAAAAATGGATGCACAATAATAAAAAAAATTACGGAAAAAAATTATGACGTCGTTGGAGTAAATCACTCATTTATATAAAAAATGCACAAATACATTATAAACTAAACCTTTTTTATAAGCAGATGAATATCAAACACTGCTTCACTTTCTATAAGTAGTTCCATAATTTTAAAATGTTTATTTACAGAATATAAAATAATTTCCATTTTAGAACGCATTGTGAAATTGTTGAGTTTCTCATATGTACAGTTTGTCAAATAAGTGTTATAAAAAGCAGAACAAATACACGCATTTTTGAAGGAGATCTATTTTATTTTGAACAAAGTTATTAGAGAGTCTGTGAGTTAAAACCTGAATATATCATACTTGCAGCGTGAACGCTTTAACGTTAAAACCAGAATTTAACTTTAGCTGTGAAAATACTTTAAAATATTCTCATATACTCATCAATGTGACTCTATCTACATTAAAGAAATTTTTGTGTAGATTAATTCAGAAAATATTTGAATGTTTGGGAGCCATTCTTGAACACACCTACCCTCAATCAAAAAGAAGTTTCGTGAAAATTCCTAATGAAATGCTTTATGCCATTTTATTGCAGCTATTTCATAGCTTCAACATCCGTTTCGAATGAAATGCTAGCTGATCGTTTCGCGGTTTTATTTAGCAATTACTATTTTTAACCCGACTGCGCGACGCAAAGAAGGGTATTGTGTTTATCAGCCTATGTATGTATGTATGTATGTATGTATCAGAGAAAGCCAATCGATACTCCAGCACATATCGAAAATTTTTTATGCTAGTGCGCATTGATACCCATTCATTCTAATACTTGCGTATACCCCTGCTCATTTTAGTTCATACTTGTTTGTATCGATGTGCATTCTTCGTTACATCCCGCATGTCGTCGCAAATTTTTCCAAATTTTTGACATTCGATATAATTTTAGCGCTTTTTAAAAAAATTTAAGGATTTTTTCAATTAAGAAATTATTCGCGAATTTTCGCAACTTTTTGTACATGAAATTGTTTTTGATTCTTAAAATCTGCTGTGGTTCTTCATTTACATTTTTTAATCGAAAGCGATAAACATAAAATTTTTCAACAAAATTTTTTTTATATTCAACTACGTTTTTGTACGCAAATTGTCGCTTACTATAAAATTTTAGAGACGGTATCATTAAAGTTATCAACAATTTTGGCATTTTGATAATTCTAAACTATGGGTAGGCCCATAAAATTATAATTTCAATAAAAAAGTCTATTTTCCATAGCATGTCGCTTACGATAAAATCAAAAAAAGGCTCAAGCTACAAGACAATTTTCGAGTTATTGCTTTTTTTATTATTTTAATCTTTGCGAGTTTGTATAATTTTTGCAATATAAATAAAGGGTCCGCCAGATAACTTTTTTTTTTAAAACAGGGCGCAAAACATCGACTGTAGCTTCGGCTGTGTGGCACGTAGCGCCGTCCTGTTGAAACCAAATGTTGCCAATATCCTCCTCTTAAATTTTTGTTAACAAAAAATCGTTCAACATGGCCCGATAACGATCGACATTGACTGTAACGGCCACTCCTTGCTCATTTTCGAAAAATGGCCCAATTATGCCTCTATACCAAAATCCGCACCAAACAGTGACTCGGTTTTGATGCGTCGGCCTTTAAATGTATGCGTGCGGGTTTTCTGTGCCCCAAATGCGACAATTTTGCTTGCTTACATACCCGCCAAGATCAAAATGAGCTTCATCTGAAAAGATGATTTTTTTGGCAAAATTGGCAAAGTAATGACGCAATATTTCCCAGCGTTGTTCAAGCGTATACACAACCATATTCGTTCAGCGGAAGGATAAAACTAATTATCTGTCAAATCAGGCATGAGCTAAGTGTTACCATTCGCCACGTATTTACGCCTCTTTTCATGAAATTGGTTGTATGAATATTTCATTTGCCTGGAGAAGCAAATTTGATAAAAAAAAAGTTGTCAGAAATGCTTCAGAGATTCATGCTATGTAATTTTTTATATATCACTATTTTCTCTAGTGATGAAATTAGCAAATAGAAAAAGTTCCGTGAAATATATTTCATGAAAAAATGCATAATACAAATTAGGGATTTGTTAAATTTATACAAAACTATTTTTTATATATGTATACATATTTGGTAACATTGTTCATATAGTCATAATCGCCATTACATGCTTATACGCATACATATTGATACGAATATCTACCACATTTGTTTGATCGGACTAGCACCTACATATTGATATGCGCACTTATTATAATAATAATAATACTCATACTCGTTGGAGTATCGATATGTATTGAGCATTCAAAAAGTAACTTTTTGGCTTTCTCTGGTATGTATGCGGCACTATATAAACCGAACACGTGAAAGCCTAGACCCCGCAATGTACCAATTTTCGTCGGCTCATTTATTTCAGTGCACTGAAATAAAATCATAACTAATAATGTAAATGGGTCTTATTTTTCAACGAATTGAAATATAAGGACACAATTGCAGCACACTGCATTTGGTAATACAGGAATATAGACTTATGTCGGAATAAATTGAGTAATAAGGTAATTTTGTTTTATTACTTAGGACTTTATTGCAGTGAGCCGACGAAAATCGGAACATTGTGCCGATAGTGCGATATCAGCTAAAGAAATCTGATTTTCATTTCTCTATCTTACTTCCAAGAAGACGTAAGTGTTTTAATACAAATTTTCATGCCACTAATTTGAATAAGTTGTCAACACTGCGAAAGCAATGTCAAAATCAAGCACTTGCTATTTTGCTTTTAACTAGTAAAATTTATTTGCAAAGCAGCCAATAAAGTTTGTAAAAAGGTTATTTTATCATATTTATTTGTTATTATATTTATTCACATTACTTAAATTTATTTTTTATTTGTAGACAAGAGCCATAAAATATTGGTCAAAATATTATTGATCACTTTTGTTTTGATTATTGTTTTATATTAGTTATACAAAGTAAAGTAGTGGAAAATAAAATAAATGCGAAATCGAATAAAGATTTTTGTATAAGGCGTTTACACTTATTATGTATGTATATTGTGATTATCAATAATGTAGTAATTAATAGCCTTAGCAAACACATAGATTTGAAATGAAACTAATTTTAATTTTTTTTGATATCGAATGGCCAAATTTGAAATAAGAATTAAACCATATTTGTATTATAATGTAAATAATAAAATGTTACAACTAAGCGAAAAAACATCAAGATAAGGAAAAAATTTAAAAGGTCATAAAAAAACTGACACATACGAACGCCAAACCCTTTGAGGGTTTTACTATACTGACCTAGTACCATCACCCTGACTTGGAATTTCTCACCCCCCAGATTGGCTGTTGTACTGTGTTATTAACCTTTTGAACAAATATGAACAAAAAGCCTTTATGTACACTTAAATGGCATAAGATGTGTTTTTTAGGAAAATTTTTATGAATTAAAAACAAAATTTTATTTAAAAAATTAACTCTAGAATTTTAAGTTGTTAATTATTTTTTTTAATTAAAAAAAGGCAGTTACTCTGTTTTTTGTATACCCTAATGATATAGACCATTTTTAATGGTGCTAAATATAACTCTTTAATACTTAATTTATGTAGTCTCTTTTTGCCTCAACTTGAAAAGTTGAGTTTTCTGCCCACTCTTATTCTTGTTCGCAGACTTAAAGTTCGTTTATTTTTCTATTTAACTTTTAACACTTGTATTACTTTCTCATGCTGCCCATGATTTTGCGTTAATATTTTCAATCGTTCTTCGTATTTTGGCTGAAGTTTTCAAGTTGTTTTCTTTTAATTTTTTTTTAAAAGGTTTTCTCCCTATATAGAGCATCGTTTACTCATGTCATGGTGAGTAACTATCTAAAGAAACATGCAAAGTCATTTTCTCAGAAATTACAATGGACACACCGCACCGACCGCACCTATTTTTGCCAGTTATTCTTTTCATGATTTCCCATGGAAGTTGCCAGTTGTTGCTTTAAATCGTTACACGCTTTATCAATGTTTGAAGTTTCACTTAAAATTATTTTTACAAATTATATTTACTAAACTTGCTCCTTATAATTGTAGTCTTAAATGCATATACATTTTACATTTTGATTTGTAGGAAATTGCGAAATAATTGGAAAAATATTGATTTTAAATGTTTAGAAATCATTCGGATGAAGAATTTTTCTGGGGAAAATGATGATGTGTAGCTTTTTACTGGTAGTAAGTTTAGGGTGAATAATGTTGTTGTTTCACACGTCGAAGTGAGGCAAAGGTGAAATGCTGAGAAAATGATTTTGTTTTGATATGAATGTTGTAACAAGACAACAGAAAGTGAAGTTGAGGCTAAACTGAAAAATTAAAATTACATATGATAATATTTAAGGAACAAATTGCATTAAAAGCAATTGTAAATTATTCTGACTAACACCAGCAGAACGGAATGAATGCAGTCACGCCTCCATCATCAGCGTTCTTGTATTTAGTCCACTGTGTGGTATCGATTGGTGTGAACTTTGGCTCATATAAATATATTTTTCCATGCAAGTGGAATATGTAAATTATATTGATTCATAGTAATCAAATTTTAACATCAACAACTTACAACATTCTTGGTCAATCGTACAGCATTTTAAACGTTTTAAACATTTACGGGACGAATTGTAAGACGCAAACTTTCTTTAATAATGTATGAAATGGTGTCATTATGTTAAGCTTAATTTGTGAATGTTTTGACAGTGATGTTTTGTGTGTTGCTCTCTAAGAGTATACATAGTGAAAAGGCAACAATATTTTCATTCTAAAATTTTGATTACATAAATGAAATAAAAGAAATAATTGAAGAGAACTAGATGACACAATAACTAGAACAAAATGGCT
Source organism: Nowickia ferox (assembly GCA_936439885.1). Lineage (NCBI taxonomy): Eukaryota > Metazoa > Arthropoda > Insecta > Diptera > Tachinidae > Nowickia > Nowickia ferox. Next base: position 62,849,755 of record OW387026.1, read on the forward strand.
TTTAGAAGACATTTGTAATCCTTCTTTTGGGTGAACAATGCCTGAATGTTTTACTTCATACTCATATCTCTTTTTACACGTTGCCATTGAACAGTCGGCCTTCCGCTCTCGCTTCTTTCGCTAGATATTCTGAAAGGCTTTTTAAGTTATAACGTTTGCTTTCGCTTTGGCAGAAAAATGCAAAAATAATGGGAAAAATAATGTTTTATTTTCCAAATAATGCATTCCTTTAGAATCGAGATGGTAACAAATTATACAGATACATTGATTACCACGTTCGTCACCATATCTGCAGAAGAAGGAATGTATTGTTTTTGCTTGTGACGAGTGTTCTTGTTTGCTTTATAGTTTGTTAAAAAAGAGAAATCTGTTATTTGTTGGCACCTTTATGTCACCTATAAACTTTGTTATTGTTATTCGAAGACCCAGTTTACGTTTTGACGCGTGCCAGTGAAGTTCCCCAGGTAGAATTTTCAATCGCAGACGAGTCTTTTGTGATTCATATGTAGAGCATTTTTAATCGCACACGAACGCATATTTTATTCGCGGACGATACTTTCAAGGGAGAAACTGTTACATGTGGACGATTCATATACAAGAACAGCGGAAGGTGCTTTCGTTAGCCGTAGATGCAATCATTTGAGATTTATTTAGAGATTATCTTACAAATCTTTTATGAACAACATTATCTTAATATATATAAAAATCAAAAACACGTTTATTTGTTAGGGTTGAACTCTTCAATGCCCCAACAGATTTTCGCTTTCCACCCCACAAAATATTTGTAAAAGACCGGCGCGTGTTTTTATATATATTCAAATGCTACGCCCCTTTCAGAAATAGTGATTTTAATAATATAAGTTAATCTATAATATAAAAATGAATCGCTGAATGTGTTGCTAAGCGCAAATCTTGAGAACAGCTGGAACGATTTTGCCAATTCTTTTTTTATAATATTTCTTGAAGTACGAGGAGGGTTCTTACGGAGAGAAAATTTTAAAACTAGGATCAGGACCGCGATTGGGGGGAAATTTCTGCCCCTCTGAAACGTCCAAACCGAGTTTAATGAAATTTAGAACATAGATAGATCTGCGTCCAAAAAGTCACATAGGCCATGTACATTTTTAAAATTAGGACCAGGAGGGCGATAGGGGGAAATTTCTGTCCCTCCAAAAAGTTCAAACCGATTTCAATGAAGTTTAGAACATAGATAGTTTCTATCTAAAAATTCGCATGGTCTATGTACATTTTTCGAACAAGGACCAGTAGGGCGAGGGGGGCGGTATTACAGTCCCTCCGAAACATTCGAACCGATTCTAATGAAATTTAGAACATAGATCTGCGTCTAAAAAGTTACATATGCTATGTACATTTTTAAAACTAGGATCAAGAGGGCGATAGGGGGAAAATTCTCCCCCTCCGAAACGTTAAAAATCAATCAAATAATTGAAAATTAATTAAATATTATAAATTTATTTTAGTTGTTGGCGTAGCAACGCGCGCAGGGTACAGCTAGTGTATTGTATGAGGCTGCTCAATGTTAATCTTATACGAACCATTAGGAGAGTTGTTAAAGAATCATTCGATAACGATTTGAGGAATGGTGCAATACTCGAAAGACTTTTTATTTTGCGAGCTAAATATGAAAAAAAATAATTAAATTTTTTAGTGGTTAATAATAAAAAAAAATCTTAAAAAAAAGAAAGTTAGCGTTCTTTCTAAATTCCAGTACGGAGTTCTTGTAAATTTATATTTATTTCTACATGGAAAAATAATCGTGTATTCTTTTGTGTAGAATTATGTTTGCATAAACAAATTTATTTACATTTGAATTTACAACACACAAAAATACGAAAAATGAATTATAAAATGACGAAATTTAGAAATGTCAAAAATTCCATAACCAAACAATTGTTTGAATATTAACAGCCTGTCCCACGATGTCACTAGAAATCGTTCGATCGAATACTTACATTGAAAACAACAACAAATTTTCTAATGTTATTGTTGTTTGCAATACAAGTTGTCGATCGAACGATTTCTAGTGACATCGTGGGACAGGCCGTAACTTTAAGTTCAGTTGACTGAAAAAAGTCTTCACTTGTATATATATTAGGGACGTAACGAATGTTCGCATTCGCTTTCGCAATCGCAAATAATTCGCTTACTTTTGCTATTTGCATTGGCTTTTGCATTCGCTAAAACTATGCGAATATTTCAAGCGAATTCTAAAGACAAAAAATATGTAAATATCTCTTTTACGAAAATAGTTTACGATTAACAAAAGTCAATGATTGATTTTAAGCCAGCATGAAAAATATATACATGCATACTCACTTGTAAGCATTCTTAACAAAGCTTTAAATTTTAGCGGAAAACTCTTCTAAACATAAGTTGGCATAAATATCAATATGAAACCAAAATCCAGCGGTTCTTGTAAATATTTTTCAGTTTTTCAAACTTTCGAAAAATGTGGAGCATCATTCATTACTTCGTACAGAAAATTTTAAATGCAAGCAAGTCCTTGTTTTTTTTGTGAATTCCATGAAAAACAGGTGCCGCTCATATTATTTCACATGGAAACTTAAAATGTTGAAGATATATTTCATATGTTTTTCGCAAGATGAACATAGTACTAGTTGTGCAACATTTTTTCATAAAAAATTCATGCCAATTTTTCTTAATATGTGTTTTGACAGCATTTCACATGCAATGTTGAAGAGAGTACCAGGCCTTAGGGCCAAAGTACGAATGGCTTGATTGCCTAACATTTTGTAAATTTATTTTTAATTATTATCTATACTTATTTTAATATAATTTCATATATCTTTCTGTTTTAAGAATTTGTATTTTTAATAAATTAATAAATATGTATTTGCTCAATTCAAGACTCAATTTAAATAAAATGCTATATGTAGAACATCTATCTGTACATACAATACAACTTCATGTTCTTAAACAAATTTATTTTCATGTGATTTTTTACCATTCGCTTTCGCTTTCGCAAAAATTAACATCGCTAAGGTAGGCAATAAATTTAAAAAATTCCGTGTACATTTTTTTAAAGTCCCTACAAGCAAATTTAAATTTCTTTATGAAATTTACCAACCTGAATTTCCGTAATTTTTTTTTTTACATACAGTTTGTATGAGAACATGAAATTCCGTATAATCTCCGTACCAGGCTTAAACGTAAAAATAATTTCATAACTAGAAGAACAAAAATTAAACATTTTAAAAACCCCCCAATACATCTAGAACACACGTGATATCTTCTAAACGGCTGGAACGGGGGTTTTCAAGTAAAGCTAAGGATACTCTCGATCAAGTCACCTTTAAAACAGAAAAAAATAAATCAAAATCGGAGCAGCCGTTTGGTCTGTACATGGACACAGACGCACAGATACACAGACACATACTACAAACTTATATCACACCTTTTTTTGGTCAGAGTTAAAAAGAAAAGATAAATTAATTCAAAATAAATTAAAAAAATTATGATTACTATGTTGAATTTAGCTTTTTTAAACATCTATCGATGCCATCTTTGATGTGCACAAAATGGTGCTGCATCGATCTGATAAAAATAGAGTTATCACAATGCAAAAATTTTGAATGTCGCAGATATATCAAAAATTCAATTACTGAAAATAATTATATTATATTAAAAACTGGTTCCGTACCTCTAATAATTTAATAAAGATTTTATGTAAAATACCAAACACATTGAATTTATACGTGCCCTTAATACGAGTATATCTTTAAGATTCTTAACTTAAATGAAAGCATCAGCGAGAAATGAAGAAAAAATAACAATCTAGAACACTAAACAATAAAATAAAAGAAGCAAACAGATTTTAGATAAAGGCATCGTCGATTTATTTCTGCAAGATATTTAAGAGAGATTTAAACATAAAATGTACAATCACACTCTCCAAATAATTATCAGGAGATTGATTTAAGGGTTGTGTATTACACACCACAAAGTAGACCAGAGGTGACACGAGACGGAAGATAATTGTGTTTTTGTGGTGATTTTAGTGTCTCGCTCACACAGTCATTACATCCTCTTTACTTTTTCCTTCGCGTGGTATTATTTTAAAGTAATTACATTTTATTCTTTGTGGTCTCATTCGCAGCCTAGTTTTTGTAAATAAATAGAAAAAATTAATATTTGCGAACGAAAATGCTTAAAACGAAGTCTCTAATCATTTGAAAACAACTTTTAATCACTTTATTAATACTAATAATCTTTTTCGCGTTGTTTTTTAATTCAATACCACAAATTCCTCCAATGGAGGACCTCCATTCAATTTTGTACAAATGTTCATGTTCTCAAGTGTATTTTCGTTTTATGCTTTGTGGTATTATCCGTTGTTTGCGTTGAAGTTAAAAATTAATATTTATGAAGGAAATTTTTTAAAATTGAGTTTGTAAGCATTTGGAAACTAATTTTAATCACTTTTATATTACTAATAATGTTTTACACATTGTTTTATTTAGTTCAAGACTGCAAAATCTTTAATTTAATTTTGTAAAAATTATCAATTGTTCATTTCACTAAGTATACATTTTCTGTTGTTTGTTTTGATTATTGTACTAAAAATATTCAATAACAAACACACTATATTTGTCCCTTTTTAACAGTGATCAAATCAGCGGATTGTAGGTTTTTCACTTTCTACAACTCTGGTCTACTTTGTGGTGCACACCATCACCTATTAAACAGCTCTTGGCTAAATGGGTCAATGGAAGTAAAAATTGTAGACATACATACATAACTTTTGTATTTAATAGTTATCCATTGGAGAATATAGATAGAATGAATGATTCACCAATATAATGCAATGAATTATACATTTCATTAAAAATATTAATTAAAAATTCATTCTTAACCAGGTAGTGGTAAATTTTATTCCGACTTAAAATTTTTTTAAACTTCTTTTTTCAATTGAGCTCTAGTAATTTATCCTCTTTAGTATCTTCCTATATCGTCGTCCTTCATACTCAGTTTCATTTTGATAGATGTTGTTGTAGCCTGATCCAAAATATCTATACCATGGGGTAAAAATTACCACATGTCCGTATTTAAGTAATTTTTTTCAAAGAAAATATTTTAGCATTTTTAAAGAATATTTTTAACAAACCTTTTCAAAGTCTATTTCTACGTAACAAGCAATTTGTAAATAAATTCAGTGGTTGAGCAATAACAGAATTGTTTTAAAAATTTAAGTCTGAGTAAAATTTACCACCACCTCCACATTTAAAGGTTAATGTTATACCGAAGTCAGCTAAATCGACAGCTCTCGACTTAAAATAAAAATATATGCCATGAAAATTTTTATATAAAGGCTACAATCCGCTGATTTGATGGTACGCACCAAATTTACATGTAATATAATAAGCTAATGTACGTACTGGTACACTGTGCAAATACAGATTAACAGCCCTTTTTACCCGATTGCGCGACGCAAAGAAGGGTATTGTGTTTATCAGCCTATGTATGTATGTATGTACGAGTATGTATGTATGTATGTGTATTCCTTTGCGGCCTTATATGAACCGAAAGCGTGGCCCGATTTTAATGATTCTTACGTCAATCGATTTTCTTAATCCCGCGAGTGTCACTAAAGATATGACAGCAGCAAAAATTCAATATGGCAGTCAACAGACGCCATTTTGTAAATACGAATAAAATAAAAAGTCGGCGAACTACATCAAAATGGATATCATTCGACAGGTATCTTAAAATCATCTTTAGGTTTCTCTTATAATATTTCATTTCGAATGACCGTTTAGGATATTGAACGGTTCAAAGTTTGTTTCAGTGGGGTTTTTGATTTTTTTTTTACTACTTGTAACAATATATGATTAAAAGCTAACAGGGACTTTAACGACAAGTTTTGTATCAAGAACTTGTATTTAAAGTTCGCGTTAACTCTTAACCATACATTGTGAAAATGGACGTTAAATGAATTAAAAACCCCAGTAACAGGTTGACCTGCAGTTCCTCCAACTTTTTTTCCTTCTGTGGTCTCTTATTATTTTACTAACTAAAATAGATTCATATCGAATAAAAATTATTTGCTGGGTTTTGTATAAGTTACTAAGCCTACTATGCTTATTTTTCTTTTGTGATTTTCAAAAATATTAATGTTTATGAATTCTCAAATAGTTTATGAAAGTCTGTGCATAAGATAAGAGGTTTGTGACTGTTCAAAATGTGTGGTTGAAGTCTACTGATGATTTGTTAAAGCAACAATGAAATGCATATAGACATCGCTTAACCACAAGCAAATAAATTTCACTTATAATATAATTATGACAATATGTCGAATAATAAATCTCTTAAACATCAGATATATATTTATTATGATCATCCATCTTAAATTTTCGAAAGATATCCCGTTAAATTTTTAAAAAATTAGTCCGCCAAATTGGATCCGCTTTTTGAAATTTAAAAATCCGACTTCACATTCATAATCAGCGACTGCAAAAACCTTTGAGAAACTATTTCAAAGCAAATCTGATTAATTTTCAAAAAACTCATGTGCCATACTGGATCCGCCATTTTGGATTTTTAAAATCTAATACCAGATTCGTAATGAGCGATCCCTACAACTACTCAGTGACGAGTTTCAAACAAATTATATCAATTGCAGAAAAGTTTGTGACATTGGATTCTTTTTTATTTTTTAAGGGTTTATTTTGAAGCTAATTTACGACAAACTATTGCAAATAGAAAGCTGCGGTTCGTTGCATTAGAAGGTCCTTGGTGTCTACTATAATAATCACCAAAAAAAGTAAAAATCTGCCAAATTTTTCTGTGCAAAAATCAAGTAAGGCAAACTTTTCTTTAACAAAGACAAGTTCTTGCATGCTTTTCTATAAAAAAGGTCATGTTCTCGAAAAACTTTTCTACAAAAAAAACCAAGTTCTCGCATACTTTTCGATAGAAATGTCAAGTTTTCGCAAGCTTTACTACGGAAAAATCAAGTTTTCCTAAACTTGTCTATAGAAAGATCAAGTTCAGGAAAACTTTTCTATAGAAAAGTGGAGTTGTCGCAAATTTTTCTTTAGAAAAGTCAAGTTGTCTCAAACTTTTCTATAGAAAAGTCAAGTTCTGGCAAACTTTTCTCTAAAAAAGTCAAGTTCAAGCAAAACTTTTCTCTAAGAAAGTCAAGTTTTCGCAAACTTTTCTATAGAAAAGTCAAATTCAGGGATTTTTTCTGTAGAAAAGTCTTCAACTTCAGGAAAAGTTTTCTATAGAAAATTCAAATTCTCGCAAATTTTTCTAAAAGTCAAGCTCTCGCAAGTTTTTCCATAGAAAGGTCAAGTTATCGCAAACTTTTCTATAGAAAAGTCAACTTCAGGAAAACTTTTCTGTAGAAAAAGTCAACTTTAGGAAAAGTTTTCTATAGAAAATTCAAATTCTCGCAAATTTGTCTAAAAGTCAAGTTCTCGCAAGTTTTTCTATAGAAAAGTCAAATTCTCGCAAACTTTTTTGTAGAAAAGTCAAGTTCTCGCAAACTTTTTTATAGCAAAGTCAAGTTTTTGCAAAATTTTCTATAGAAAAGTCAAGTTTTCGCAAACTTTTGTATATAAAGTTCTGGCAAACTTTTTGTAGAAAAGTCAAGTAAATTTTTTCTATAGGAAAGTGAAATCAATTTCTCAGAGAAAATTTTTTATATAAAAGTTAAATTCTCGCAAAATTTTCTAAATAAGTCACAGCTTAAATCGTCACATCCGTGATCGTATCGACAATTAATCAATCAATCGTATAAGGTGAATGGGACTTCAGTACGTTCGCGTGTGTCATAATCCGAAAATTGTATTTTTACGTGACGACTTGCACGTTCACGGATGTGACGATACGACCCCAGGTTATTGACAACTTTTTTATAGAAAAGTCAAGATATCGAAAAAGTCAGGTTATCGATAAATTTTTTTGTAGAGAAGTAAAGCTATGGATAATTTATCCATAAGTCCAGTTGTCGATACATTTTGTATATTATAGTTAGTTGTCGATACATTTTGTATATTATACCGTCTTTATCCTCTCTATAGAAAAACTCAAGTGATTGGAACTTTATTGTAAAAAATTTGGGAATAAAATTATTTTTGATATAAGCCGAAAAATACACAATAAATCCTGCTGCTTTTGCGATTAAAATATAAATCATTGTAAATTTTAAGGGTCATTGGGCAGTCAATAAATATTAATTAACTTTTCTTCAATATTTTAGTGGGTTAATTTCTCAAAAGTTTCTAATTTTAAAATGCAAATGACAAGAGCAAACATTTATTATTTTTTGCACTTAATTATATTTAGTAACATATGTATATAAATATTTTATTATATCTATCGAAATAAAAATTTTGAAAACTTGACTTTAGTTTTATTGTAATTATTTTTGTTTGTTTTACTTTGTTAAATGTTAATCGTTTAAAGTTGCTTCTACAAAAACTTTATTATTATTATTATTATTATTTTAATCTAATTAAAATTCTTGTCACTTTAATTTTGTGAATGAGTTGCGTTTCATGCTTTTTATTTGTATGTATTTTTGTGAAACTGTTTAGAATTTTTGTGACAATGATGATGACGAAAATATTATTTTCTTGATTAGTTTTATTTCATTTTTATTTTTTTTTATATACATACATACATATAAATATGGGCGGTTTTTGTATGTATTTGCGTTTGTACATTTGAAAAATATTTCCCCTAGCCTTAAATGAAGCATTTGATTTTGTCGATTTAAAAATAGTATTTAGTGGTAATGGATTTTTTTATACTTCAAATTTCCGGTGTTTCAAACTTATTTACAAAATTTTTATTTTATTAAGTATTATGTATAAAGTAATGAGTCACTTGCTCAAAGAAATTTTAGCGAAATAAAAAAAATTATATTGTTCCCAGAGAATATTTAACACAACTTATTTGTTAAGAAATATATGTAAATTCTGATTTAACCTTAATTCACTGATTTAATTCAGAGAAAATTTTTGTCATGCCCGAAATTTATTGCTACATGTATTTTGACATAAGAAAAAGAGTAATGATAAGAAACAACAAATGGTTCTTAGTACAAGTAATTGATTGACATTCAAGAACATAATATAAATGGTTGAGTTTTAAAAAATTTTATAAGAAAGAGTTCGCTCTGGCAGTATACCAGTCTAGTAGTCGGAGGGTCGCAGGTTCGATTCCTCTCTGGGTGTTGCTGCAGATAAGCCAAAGTAGCAATTTTCTGAAATTTAACAAACAAACGACTTTGAAATTATTTTCGATTTATTAGTAAACGACATGTAGTCAAAAGTAGACTTTTTTTATGGAAATTAAAATTTTATGGGCCTACACATAGTTTAGAATTATGAAAATGCCAAAATTGTTGATAACTTTTAAGATAAACTTCTCCTGAAAACTTTAATTTTTGTCGCTTACGATTAAATCGAAAAATAAAGCTCGATATGAGGAAAGCGTCACTTCTTGAAATGGTTCAGTCAACTGTCCACCAGGGTCTACGAAAAGTTGTTCGTTTATCCGAACAAACCTGCTGCTTTGGTTGAATTGAAGGACATTATTGTGCGAATCATTACCAATATACGGACTTACATTTCGTCCGTATATTTGTAACGATTCGCTAGTTTCTTTTGTTTTATAAAATTTGTTTTGGTTTTTTAAACAACGAAAAAAATTTATTTTTAAAGGAAGATTGATAAAAATTTTAACTATTACGGCCTTGTATTGCAAACAACAATAATATTAGAAAATTTTTGTTGTTTTCAATATAAATATTCGATCGAACGAGTTCTGGTGACATCGTGGGACAGGCCGTTAAACTTTGTTAGCGATTTGAACGATAATGTTGGTAGCACTTATAATTATTATTGCTATTTTTTTAAGCTGGCAGCATTTTTTTTTTAGTTGGTAACACTATTTGTCTCGATTTATTTTTTTGGTGATTATTATAGAGACCCATAGGTCTCTTAACTTTTACTGTCATATACATATTTTGCTTATCAAAGCGCTACAGAATTATTAATTTTTGAAATATTACGGTAGCGTCTCTTGCTTTAGTATGATATTATTAACGCACGTAGGATATCTTCGAAAAATTCCCAATACCATCTATTAAATACATATTTCCCTTCCCACTTACCAACATAAATCATTTACAAACGTTACAAAAAATACCAAATTTATCTCACAAACATTGATTGCCCAGTAAAATAGAATGAAAGTTCTTAGTCATATTAAGAAACTTCTAGAATCTTAAATAACAAATAACAAGTATGTTTCAGGTTGTGTGTTGCACAGCTCTTGGTTGATAAATATTACAAATAATAAAAGTATTTTGCGTTTTCGGGCAGCGAATTAAAGACTCCTACAGGAAATAATATTTTTTACTTTTGTGGAAGTTTAAAATTTTTAACTAAAGAGAAGCAATGAAGGAAGAACTGTTGTCCGATGCAGCAATTAGAAGTAACTTCGAAGAACTTAATTTTTCTCAACATTTTGAACACAGCTCTAAATCCAAGGAAATATAGTTCACAAAGAAGTGATTAAAACTATTTTATCGTATGCCAATAACTGGATATTACCGACTTCCTTGCACATTATAATTTTGCTGGGTTAATGTCCTTTAAAGCCAAAATTAGTGATTTTTCTTAAAGTAACGGAAACGTTGTATTCCCTTCACGTTTAGGGCAAATGACAAATGTCAGCAAAAACTAAAGATAAATTAAGACTAATTCCCACAGTAAACAATTGAAATTAACTTAAAGAAGTCAACAGGAAAAATGTTACCGAATACAGAAGATCATACGAGTACATTAATGAAACTCAGCACATGCATATGAAAGGAAAAGGACGAGAATTAATGTCAAACACGTTTCTTTCAAAGCAAAGGATATGATGAAAAATCTCACTCACCCTCGCTATTACTCTACCGAAGTGCATATGTGTGTGTGTGTGTGTGAATGACAAACACAAATACTCTGAAATAAATTAAGAGCAAACATTAATCCGAATGTTAAAACAACAGCAGAAAGAAAATGTCAAGTTGGAATTTATTCTCATATCAAACACATCTCGCACCGAGTAAATAAATACATACTCGTAAGTTTATGGCATGAGATACAAAAAACAGTCATTTATTTTAGGGGGGTTTTATTAAATTTTCATGTGAAACAATTTTCTGGATAAATAATGAAAAAACAATTTTTTCTTAGTTTAGAATGAAGGATTTTTTTTTGCATAATTTTATAGAAGAAAAGTTGAAAAAGTAAAGTTTCTTGAAAACTGGATTTTAATGAAAATTGTAAAGTTGTTTTTATTATTTTAAATTAAATTTCTGATTTTGCACTAAATGTACAATAATTAAAAAGAAATTTATTTTCAAATGTACAGCCTCTTTCAAACCTCTTTCCTGGTTCTGAAAATTTTACGAAATAAAGGGAAATTATTTGTTTGTTTCCAATAATTTATTTAATATATTCAAGTGACGCAATTTGCCAAGTCCATTATTCCGATCTCATAAGGCAAATTTGATTTGTACTAGTTACTCTTGTATTAAATTTTTCATACTGATATGAAGCCAAATGAAACACAGAAAAAAAGATTTGTAAATATAATTAATTTATTGTGAATACAATTAAAATATTATTTAAAAAGGCACCTACAATAATTTTTGTAAATACAAACACACATTTGTAACAAAAGAAAACAAAATCAACTCAATTATTTCCAATTAAAATGATTGCGTTATTCACAATTGAGTTGTTAACAGAAAACAAAATTTTTTAATAAATTTGTTTTTCAAATTCTAATGTGTTTTTTGTTTGTTTTGTTTTAATTTATATTTAGATTTTTTTTTGTAAAATTTTAAAGCTATTTATTTTTCCATACAACCTTCGAAACTAACTGTGTTTGGGATGATTCGAACCGGCAACCTCTTGACTAATAGACTAACGTATTTACCACTCAGCTAAAGAGGAAATCGTTATTGGATGCGCAAATAATGAATAAACGCAAAACATGATTTCTATGTTTCTTCTATATGTGCGCTTTGCGTTATGATATAATTTAACAAATAACATTGTTGAGTAAAAAACCAGCCACGACGTTTTTCGGCTTCTTGTCGGCATGCACACGTGTACAACACGAGCAAACAAAATAAACAACAAGAATAGCACATCACCGCGTTGAGTCAATCAACAAGCAAGATAAACACTAACACAAAGGAAGTAAATTAAATGATATTTTCAAATGCGAGCTATATTGGTAAATATTATATTAAGTTTATGACAAATATTATTGGCCTTTCACACACGAAACTAATTTTTATGCCGCACAATTATTGGTTTTTTTAGAACACGCCAGACTAATTCATCTGGCATAAAAATGATGCGTGCACACAGCTTTGTGTGTATTAATGTTGAAAAATTATGCCAACCACAAAACCACTCTCTTTGCCCCTCTCACAATTGTTCACGTGTGTGAAAGGTGAATGACACAAATTTTTTTTTCAATAACATGGTTTTGTTGAACATAATTCTTGTCTACGAGTATTTTTTTCTGTGAACTTCATATACATATATTTGATTAACTGCGTGGACGCAACGATTCTGGTTCCGGAAGAGCGGTTTTTCGAAATTCATTGGCAGATAATAAAACTTATATAAAATTTTATAGTTTTATAAAATTTCTAAATCCGCGTGTAGAACATTCTGCACTATTAAAGGTGCAACCTATCATTAATCGAAAAGTTCGAAGACCCGATGACCAATGCCATTCAAAACAGCAGAAAACGAGAAAAGTGCTAGTTAGTCTCTTTCAGACGATCCTAGCCTTTCAATTCAGAAGCGCGTAAGTTATTTAAATGTGAATAGATCATGATTTCACTACACTTTCCGCAAAGACCTATAGCTACTTTCCTACGAAATTCAATTGGTGAACAAATGACGGCCCAAGAATGGCCCTAAATGGCAAGATGATCAGATAAATATGACCGGTTGTGATATCATGGAGTTAGGTTACCAAATTGTCCTAAATAACTATGCTGTCTTAATTCTCTAGCCAAACAGCATTTTAATTATAAATTACAAACATACTTACATATTTAGAAGTCACTATGATTGTGAGTGGCATCTTTGGTCAAATATTTCAACACGTCTCACATGGAAATATTTCTGCATTTTTGAGACGGGCCGTGAAGTTGTTATAAAATTTTCTACAGCATTTTTGGAGGTGCTACGGAGCTTAAGTCTGGAATTTTGACTATAAATCTTTAGAGGGAGCGGAGAAAATACACCAACGTGCGGCACCTCGGGTTAATGGAAAATTTAAACCTATGCCAAGCTGATGTCTTTGATATAATAAAAAGATTTTTGCAAGTAGAGTTTTCTATCCAAGAGCTTAAAAAAAGTCTGCCACCTTTATGGGTTTCCACTTAAAGTTTACGAAATATTCGTGTGAAAAATTAAATTTAAACTTTTGTTCACCCACCTTTGCCCACTGTTCTGCTAATGGAGAAGTCAAATATTTTCCGATTTGGAGAAGAAAACTTTCTACGGATTTAAACAACATTTTCAATTTAAAAAAATGAAATTATAAAAGCAAGTTATACTCAATTTAAATTAAAATTTTGAAATAGTCGATTTTCGGCGTTATTTGTGTGCAGAAAATAGTGTTAACTAAGTCGCAATTATAAAAACTTTATCCAAATATACCAACTCCACAAATATACTTATTTTAAAGTCAATACTATAAGAAATATCACAAAGGAATTTGTTCTTCAAAAGTTTCGTTATTTAAGGAACCATATCGTGTCGAAGTGGACCTATTTTTGTTATAAATGTAAAATTTTAGGCCTCTTTCCTCAAATTCCAAAGCAGGAACCTGGTTTTTTACCCGTAACTCAAGATGTTGGGTGTGTTTGGAAAATTTAAAATACAGGTTTTTGTTATGCTCGACAATAACTACAATAAAAATATTAACACGCCCCAGGTATTTCGATTTGGTTAATTTTTGTCACACAGTGTTATAAAACCGCAAGTCCTGGGTTTCAGTCAGGTCACCGGCAAGGTAATTTAATAACAACACTAACATTTTTCTGATGTGTATTAGTATCACTTTATTTCAGTGGTTGCAAGAAAGTTCAAGTTATTAATTCATACTCACTGGTCACTGAACTTTTGCGGTTTCAGCGCTGCAGCGGTTACAAGTCCCAATATAACATCAGAGCATAGCAGAACCATCGGCGAAGTAAAACAACCAATAAGCTCAACTTCAAAAATATAATTCGTCTTATTCACATCTGAGGCACTGCCTTAAACACGAAACAAAGAACGTTCAAAAATTAAAGTTGTAAATGAATGAAGCTTTCCTTTATATTTTCCTTCCCCACCTGTCTTCTCTACAACTGTCCCTTTCCCACAGAAGGTAACACTTAGTAGTAAAAGTAGGCATTCATTGCCTGAGTATTACTTCTCTTTTGCAAAAAAAAAAAAAAACATTAATCCAAGTTTTAGTCTTATTCCTTTAATACTGTGTGCAAAAAATTAGGGACCTTATCGGCTTCCAAATCGATTTCGCAAATTTTCTTGTGAGTTCTGATCTTAAAAGACTTGCTACTCTTTGTTTAAGTTGAAACTAAGAAAACAAATTAATATCATGTGTTGTGGTATCCGAACTGAACTTTGACCACTCAAATTTTCAAAGCATTAATCAATATGAAATAAATAGTAGCATGCGACAAAGCTCATAGTGCATAGCACGTCAATATCTGTGTTGTCTAGTATATTGCCAATAGATACAAAAGGATGGGCAAATTTAAGGTTAGGAAGTAAAGTGTCCTAAACACACACACACTTAATCACACTTTTTTTTGACAAATTCAGTTTTATTGATACCAATGTAAAGTAGAAATATGGGAATTAATTGTGGAATATGGTGTCGGGTGAATGTCCGTCCACCTCTAGTGGAAACAATTACACACAATTAAAACTCTTTGTTCAAGAGTGAAGCATTCTATAACAATTGTCAAAGGATGACAGCTCAATTCTTGACATTTCACCATTTGACAGCCAATTTACTTCCTAACCTCAAATTTTACCTCCATTTATAACAGATCTTGTGCTTTGTGTTTATTACATTTTTGTAACGGACATAATGTGAGGTCGCTCTACCGCAACTCAACTCAGCAACTTAAGCATATCATAAGACGTCGAGTCGAGACAGAAGAATCGTCAGAACGTTAGCTCTTTTGAATTTTAAATATGTAATATTTTAAAAAAACTTAAATATTTCCTTCCTAAGTAAATAAGTTTGAATGAAATGACTAGAATTTTTTTCTCTTTAACTAAATAGCAATTACTTAAAAATTTTTTTAAGTTATTTTGTTTGCACTCATAAAGACATTCAGCCTAATAAAACAATTTCATTAAGACTCATTGAATTCACAAAATGTAATGGGAGTTTGAGAGCGCAACATAAAAAGTCCCCTAGTAATTCCTATTTATAGACAACTCCAAACATTTCTCATTTTTTAGTAATCGTAAAACCCAAAAACACCATTATGTGTTTGTTATTTTTTTTTAATAAAAAGTGGAATATGTATGTACTTGTACATATATGTATTGGTGAATATGTGTTTGAGAGGAATGAGGAAATTAAAAAAATACTTTTTTGTTTACGTCCGATATGACTTGAGGCTTAAAAGTGCCACGTTAAAAAAGCAACGTTTTTTAAATGAACGAGAGACAGGATGTTTAGTAAGGATTTTTTTATTTTTTTGGCTTTTAAATGTGCTTCAACTAGATAGCGCAAGGCAACATGTTTTCGTGATGTCTATAGTGCAAAGCGACAACAAAAAAGAACACTGTTCAAATGTTTGTAAAAAGCCTGCGGGATTTTTGAAACAAATTTTAATAACATCTCGCTAAAAAGCAAAAAAAAAAAAATAAAAACAAATATATCCTTAATCGTAAACAAACAGTTTCATGATAATTTAATATTGGAAACGTAAAGCAAATATGTTAGTACTGAGATCTTAATACACAAAATTTAATTTCTCATATACATAACAATTACATACAAGCAAATCTCCATATAATCCATAATAAATGTCAAGTTTATTCGTTACAAATAAAAATTTCGCTATATCGGTAAGTTGGTTAACCTAGGGTTGTATTGCGTGATTTATAAAAAGAGGACGGCAGAGGAAAAAAACTCGCACATTTGCTTAAAAATGTAGGACTTCAAAATAAAACGAAATTGAGTTTTTCCAATAATTTTACTATCAATAATATCTTAAATACATATCGATGGTGTTGCGTGAAAAGGGTCAACCGCACTACTGTTTGCACAGCGATTTTAATCGTAATCGAAATCTCGATTAATCGCACCTTTTATTCGTAATCGTAATCGAACCCATTAATCGCTCGATTACTATTAAAAATTTCTTAATTTTTAAGCAAAAAATTTATGTAAAATTTTCAAAAAAAGGCAAGTTCAACTAATAAAAACTTACAGCCTTATTTTTAAAAATTATTAAGGCTTTATAAAGGCTTAATAAGAAAAACTTTGTAAGAAAATCTGTTTCAAAAACCCTTTATAAAGCCTTCTAGCATAGACAATAAATAATAATGGTTTTGAAGAATCACAACTGCGGCCTTTTTCCGTTCATAGCCAAGACGTCACAACCGTCAAACAGAATTAGAATTTTAGTATAAAATATAAGGATAACGTAAGAATAAGTTAAAACTATTTTAATAGTTTAAAAAGTTTTTATTTAAACAAATTTAATTTAATTCATTGTATAAAATTCATTTGTTAGGCTAGCACAGTGCGTAGAAAAAATCAAGTATGGTTACATTTGAATGTACTTATACACATGTACCCCAAATATTGGCAAAACTTTTTTAATTTTCTTCTCAAGTGTCCTCCAACTCCAAAAATTATCGTTTTATGGAGAGCTTATTCCTAAACTGTATGTACATATGTATAAATGATGCGTATTCGAATTCTCAAGTTTTTGGTCATTTTTAGATACTCGTATTCGTGCAGAAAAATATATAAAGATTTATGCATTAATACAAATGGAAATTTAAATATATGGCATACAAATATTAGTTTGTAATAATTTAAAAAAATATATTTCTATCTATCTATTATCTATATTGTAATTTAAATTTATCAAGTAAAAGACTGTGTTTTAGTAAAAAAAAACTAAAGTACTTTTCCGATTTTAATTTTAAGTAAAATGCGTTCCTTTTTATACAAAAGTTCAATAAGCAATCTTTTTTATTTTCTCCACATTTTCAAACGTAGTATATATTAATTTTTTGACAACTAAACAATAGTGAAAATTTATGAAATTCAAAGTTAACTAGATTAACATTATTATAAAAAAAATATAAATGAAAACGATTCAAACAAATAAGAGTTGCCAACAGTCGGCTATCCTGCATTTAAAACGTCCTCGTTTTTATCGTCTGAAGAATCGTCGTTAGTTTCATCATCAAAATTTGGTGGCAATTCCCAACAAGGTTTCAGTTTATCAGATGCATAAACCCATGAGTAATGACGAGACGGTCTTTTGGAATTTTGAATGTCTTCGATCATGTATCTGTCATTATTTAGAATTTTAGTTATTTTGAAAGGCCCTTTGTACCGCGGTTCTAATTTCCGAGATGTTCCACAACTTGAAGGTTCGTTTTCAGCTAATACAAGGTCATGAACTTCGTACTGGTGTGGAGTTTTATGAATATTATCAAACCGTTGTTTTGCTTGGCTGCGTTTTGTATTAATGCTACTGGAAGCTTTTTGTCTAATTTCCTTCATTTCATCTTCTGTATGACTATAGTTTTTATGCAATGCCAGAAGAATCTTATTTTGAAGAGTATCTCGCGGAGAATAACAAAATAGTAACTCATGAGGACTTTTACCAGACGTCTTGTTTTTCATTGTGTTTATGGACCATTGAATATTCATCAAATGCTCATCCCAGCATTTGAAAGTAATGTACGATTTGTCCTTTCTGCATGACCATTAGCTCTTGGTGTCCTTACAGCGTTGAGTACATCTTTTATGCTATTGTGATGACAATACCTCTTGTATTCGTTTGATTTAAATGTCGTTCCTCTGTCCGTGACTATTCGTGTTGGCACTCCAAAGTAATTAGAGAATTCATTTAAAATGTTGATAACATAGTTGCTGGCGGTACTTTTTACTGCTCTAACTATCGTAAATTTAGTAAACGAATCCACTAGAACCAATATATGTTCGTTCTGCTTACTACTTTTCGGAAGTGGTCCTAAATGATCCAAATGAACCGTGTTAAATGGTATAGGTTCAATGTCATCGAAATGGTATTCACCGTCTCTACGACCACCTTTATTTTTGTTGTAAGCAAATTCAATACACGCTTTTATGTACGACTTCACAAAATTTCTCATTCTTGGAAACCAAACATAACTTAAAAGCTTATCCATCGTTTTTTCAACACCTACATGGCCGTTTTTGTCGTGACAATCTTCAACAACTCTCCATCGCATTGATTTTGGAACAACCCATAAATGTTTACCGTTGTACTTTCGGAATAATCTGCCATGCTCAAAATGATATTCCTTTAATAACATTTTATCTTTATTTTGGAGCTTGATAACGATTGTTTTAATTGATTCATCTTGTCTTTGCATTACATCTAGCCAGTCATCATTATGAAGATAAACAATGTCAATTTTAAGGGTGGCAACATCTATATCGTTAGCGGACTCATTAGGGGCCCGACTTAAGGCATCAACATGCTCCATATATTGACTTTTCCAGTGCTCTAGAGTCATATCAAAATCTTGAATTTTTAACCACCATCGAGCTATCCGAGGGATTAATTCACCTTTAGTCATTGCAGATTTTACAGCACTGCAATCAGTTACTACTTTCACTGGTTTGCCATATATGTAATATCGAAACCTTTCTAACGTCTCGACCACCGCTAGAGTTTCCAATTCGTAGCTGTGAAAATTTCTCTCCGTTGGACTCGTCGATCTGCTGTAATAAGCCACTGCCCTTAATTTTCCATCTTCTTCTTGTAATAATACTCCAGCTAAACCTATAGAACTTGCATCCGTGTGAATCTCATGTTTTACTTCTAGGCGAAAGGCTGTCATTACTGGTTGAGATGATAATTTTTCTTTTAATTCAACAAATGCTGTTTCTTGTTGATTAGTCCATAAAAATTTTTCATTTTTACGTAATAATTTTTTTAGTGGCGCTGCTATAATTGAAAATCCAGGAATAAATTTTCGAAAATATCCACTTAAGCCTAAGAATTTTCGAACTTCATGAATATTTTCAGGTCGTTTAAATTCTTTTATCGCCACAGACTTTTCTTTACCAGGACTAATTCCTGCAGGAGTTATTTGATGACCAATAAATTCAATAGTAGTTTTAAAAAACACGCATTTTTTATGTTAAGCGTTAAATTTGCGTCTCTTAAAACATTTAAAACTATTCTTATTTTTGTAAACATTTCGTCTTTAGTATTACTACCAATGCGTATATCGTCCATGTAGTGCATCATGTTTTCCTTACCTGCACGTTCTTGAATTTTTGCCATTAACCGTTGGAAAACCATCGGCGCGTTTTTTAGACCGAAAGGCTTGCGCTTGAATTCGTAGAGTCCTTCAGTTGTTATAAATGCTGTATATTTGCGGCTTTCTGGTTCAATTAAAATTTGATAATAGACACTGTTGAGGTCTAAAGTTGAAAAATATTTGTATTTCTTGGCTTTTTGAAGACATTCTTCAATAGTTGGCGTCGGAAAATTTTCTTTTACCATTAGTTTATTCAAATGCCTATAATCTATACAAAGTCGTTCATCACCGTTTTTCTTTTTTTGAAGTACAACTGGACTCGCATATTCGGAACTGGAAAAAGTTATTATATCGTTGTCTAATAGCTCTTGGACCATTTCTGCTATTATATTTTTCTTTGCCTCTGGAACACGATACGGAAATTGCTTTATAATTTTGGAATTCGTTAGGCTTATTTCCATTTTAACTAAATCTGTCTTTCCAAGATTTTGCAAGTTGTTTGAAAAGAAATCTTTATTTTCTTGTATAAGCTCCAGCAATTTGTCTTTTTCATCGTTTAAGTCACATTTGATAAGATTTTCATCTATCAGTTCTTTATTTTCATTTTTGTCACTCGCTTCTTCATTATTGATACCGACTCGAACTTTAGAGTCAGTTTTGTTAATGACCGTTATTTTTCCATCTTGAACTACCATCACTATATTTCCATTGATAAAGGCGTCTTGACCCAGTAAGATATCGGTCAGTAAGAGTTCATCATCGACCAAATATAAAGTTAAAGGTACTTCGATATCGTTAATAATCAAATTTATCAAAAATTTTTCATTTGCGTTGCGAATACCATCACAAATACCGGAAATTCTCATAGCACAACCAATAGGTTTTACATCTATTTGTTCACAGACTGATTCTTTAATTAAACTGCATTTGACTTCCAGTATCTATGAACGCATTTAAAATTTTGTTGTTTAAATTAATTCTATTTTAAAAACGTCATCATTATTACAACAGTACATATTTCGTGCTGTAGAATTTTGCTTGCATTGAATTTCATTTTTACCGTGAACTTTATTACATCTTTCACAACGAGCTCGTCTTTGAGGTTTCGGACAGTTAGTAGAGATATGTCCCATTTCATTGCAATTGAAACATTTAATTTCTCTACCAGATTTCGCTGCAGTTTTACAACTATCAGCATTTATATTTTTATTCGCTGCGTCACTTATTTTATATCTGTTTTCAGAATTTTTTATGACACGTTTTTCTGGGACGTTTCGTTCATACTCACTCAAAATTTCCCGTAATTGTTTGACTGAATCGATTTTCTGTGCTGCAATAGCTACTTGAATTTCAAGATTTTGCAATCCTTCTCTGGCATATTTAACAATAGCTTTTTCACTTATTTTATATCGTTTTCCTAATGCGCATATGCGAAAACAATAGTCCGTAACCTTTTCATCATTTTTACGTGCCGTACTTATCATTTTAAAATGTATTTCTGCTTCCTCTTGTGTAGAACCAAATTCTTCGACTAATTCTCTAGCAAAATCATTCCAATTTGAATGTAAAACTTGAAGTGAATCTAACCACAAACGTGCAGCCCCTTTCATTCGACTATATACTGCGAGAAGTAAACATTTTTCCTCCCAGTGATAAGCTCGGATAGCACTCTCAACTCGTTCAACAAATTGATGATTCATTTGTCGGATCAAATTCTGGAATTGTTTCTGAAATCTCACGAACATAACAATTATTAGTTGAATGGGGAACTGGATATTACTTTTGAAGCTGTGACGTTGTTCAATCTCTGACGTTGTATGTTTGTTACTTCATGTGTGTTTTGAGTAACCGTTTGGAAAACACTCATCGCGCTTTCTAGCATTTTCATTAATTCGTCCACCTGTTGTTGCAAATTTAAGACATCGTTGTTTTGCGGAACTGCATGTACATTCAAATGACTACCAGTTGGAGGATTGAGTGATGAGGCCATTTCCTCAAAAACATCAATTTCCTCATCGTTGTCGTCAATTTCATCTGTACCATTGAAACTTACAAGGCGTTGGATTAACTCCGATTTTGTTCCTGAGCTCGGCAATTCTCGTTCACGTAGTAGCTGTTTTAGCTCGTCAACTTTTAACGTTGAAAGTTTTCTCATATTTTATTTTGCTGAAAAATATTTACCACAAATTGTTTAATTCAATTGATTCCGATCCCACTTCTGATCTAAAAGAAGTAAAAAAACTAAAATACTTTTCCGATTTTAATTTTAAGTAAAATGCGTTCTTTTTATACTAAAGTTCAATAAGCAATCTTTTTTTATTTTCTCCACATTTTCAAACATAGTATATATTAATTTTTTGACAACTAAACCAGAGTGAAAATTTATGAAATTCAAAGTTAACTAGATTAACATTATTATAAAAAAAATATAAATGAAAACGATTCAAACAAATAAGGGTTGCCAACACAAGTTAAATTCAGAAAGCGTCAGTTTTAATTTAGATTTATCAATTTAAATTCAGAAACCGGCAATTGTAATTCAGAAAGTAGCAATTGTAGTTCAAAAATAAAACAAACTTTATTAACTATGTAAGTATTTATTTTAATTTAATTTAATAAGGTATCACAACAAAAAAAATGCAATGAAGATTCGTAGTATTATTGTAATTAAATTATTGACCGACTACCATGTCATTCATTGCATGTTTTTAAATAATCTTTGGGCAGACAATTTTTATGTAGTATTTTTCTTTATAATATTTATTATTTTCTGAGTTACAATTGACGGTTTCTGAATTACAATTGATACTTCCTGAATTACAATTGACGCTTTCTGAATTTAACTTGATAAATCTTTCTGGATTTAAATTCATAAATCTAAATTACAATTGACGCTTTCTGAATTTAAGTTGACGCTTTCTGAATTACAACTGGAAAAGGTGTAGTATGTATGCATGTATGTATGTACATACATACATATTGTTAGATGTAGGTAACACGTATGATCAATTAAATAAATAAATGAGAAATCATACGTATTTTTGTACGAAATTAATAATAACAACCACAAGAAATCGTAACAAAACTCGAACTTGAAAATCAGAATGAAATATGCAGATAGGTCCAGAAACTTATACAAAACACAAGATACATTCGATATGCATCTGTTTTATTTTACTACACAACAATGAAAGTATTATAAGGCAAAATGAAAAATAAAGTTCAAATCAATCACTTATTAAAATATTATCTTATTTTATTATATTCTCCCAGTTTGATTTCAAAAATGTCCTGATGTCTGAAAAATTGCACTATGATTGATACAAATATTTTTCATTCGGTTACACAGAAAAAAAGTTTAACATATGTCGTACACCTTTAAGTATCTTATCGTCTACCAATATTGATGAAATATGTATGGTTCAAAAGATATTTTTTGTAGATATGGACAATAGAAATGAAATATTTTTAAAAATTTCTTTGCTAAAAAGTAGTAAAAAGCGATTTAAATTTGCTAGAAAAAATTAAATTTGTCTTCTCTGTTTTTGTTTTGCAAACATATGCTTAAATACAAATAAAGACGTACTAGGTGGCAAGTGGTATAATTTAGACCACTGGGCGATCGTAGTATCAATGAAACCAATCTCATAAAATATGCAACTATTTTCCTTAAACTCTGTACCTAAATTGGGAATAAAGTCGAAAATGATACATTGATTTTTAAGAAATTAAGCTTTTTTTGTAAAGAACATCAATCGCATTTTTCTTAAGTTCTGTATTTTTTATAACCTTTTCTGAATTAACAAGTTAAACACACACAGATATTTTGATATATCTGAAACTCTTAACTTATTCGAAAACAATATATCGCCACTTGAAGGTAATTTTGTTATGCAATTTTGGATTACAGCTGATGGAAAGAAACGCGCTCAAATTTGGGTTCATCGTTCCAAGTAACATACAAAGACCAAAATTTCCAGCAATAAACACGTTTAATTGAAAAAAAAAAATAAATAAAAAATTAATTAAAAATTTTATTGTCAATTAAACTTTTCATTGGATTAAATTTTTAAACATAAGTTTAATTGACTCAATTACATTTTTAATTGATTTTTGGGATTTTGATTTTCAGTTAAAAAATTTGCGGCACCCAAAATTTTTTTGTCGAATTTTATTTCGAAAATCTAAAACTACAAAAACCAACGAATTTCCACCATTAGACGATGAGCTTAACATGGCAAATTTGTATTGCGATGAATGTCAAGCTACATAAATATAAAGAAACAGTATTAAAACATAAAATTTTACATTTATATGTATACAAAATTTATGAGGTATAAGAAGCTGCTCGAGCCTGAATGTAATAAAAAAACACAATTACAGATAAAAAAAAAGGAGGACAATCCCGGACACTTGTTAAAAAATAGTTAGGACTACCCGGACGCCCATAGTGTTGAGGAAACCCCAGGTTTGTCGATTTCTCATCGATCTATGGAATTGGGCATTCCATAAACCACATTCCGCCGTATTTTGCATAAAAACTAAAGCATTGAACCATTTGATATTCACTTAACAGAAGAACTTAGTCCCAATTTTCGCGATCATGTGATTTCACGAAGAGGCAATCACAATTGACCACCGAGATCTTGTTTTTTAAGACCTTTAGATTTAATTTCTTTGGTGCTACGTCGATGGTCCACCATTTTTGAAACCGTGGAGATATAGACATAAGAATGTGAGAATTGGTGAACAAGCGTGAACAGGGCGGCCATTTGGCTGATTTTATTTTTCATTATTAATGGTGGACCCTTATCCTTGCAAATACATAGAAAAAAGTGTTCACCAATTAAAGTCTTCAATTAAGAATTTAATTGATTCAATTAAATTTTTAATTACATTAATTAAATTGAGTGAAAAAACTTAATTGATATTATCAAACTGTTAATAGATGAAACTTTAATAAATATTTTAATTGATATTACAAATACAAAATTACTCGTATTACTTTTTTGTGTGTAGTTAAAAGTTCGATGATTTCGCTTATAAATACTTGGTTTCTACATATCAAATGAAAACGGATCTTGTACTTTTCTCGAGAAGATACAAGATTCCGCAATTCCAACTTCCAAGGTTAAATGGAATGGAACTTAAGTTGTCTGATTGTGCCAAATATCTTGGTATATATCTGGACTCCAAACTCTCATGGCAACGAAATGTCCAGGAAAGGGCAAACAAGGCTGCCATTGCTTTGTATGTATGTAAGAAGGCAATAGGGACAACATGGGGCTTAAGCCCTTGCAATTCCAAATGGCTCTTCAATACAGTGATCAAGCCAATATTAACATATGGCGCGTTAGTATGGTGGCCCGCCTTGCAGAAGGCCATCCATCGTGGAAGCATTGAAAGGATTCTAAGATCTGCAGCCCTTGCTATTACGGGTGCACCACGGACCACTCCCTCCAAGGCGCTCTTCGTGATGATGCACTGGCTGCCAGGGGATCTCATGGTAAAGCAAATTGCTATGAACTCTGTAACTAGATTACAGTCGGCAAATGCGTGGAAAAAGCTGACTTGCGGTCATTCTATAATAGGAGATCAGTTGAATGATCTACCGGCCAAAATAGATTACCGATCACCCATACCTCTGCCTGACAATAGATTCAAATCTAACACATCGGGCGCATCCAACTCGTCTATAGGGGCAGAGGGGGATGTGCTCGAGGTGTATACGAATGGATCGAAGTCACACAGGGGCGTGGGTGGGGGAATCTTTATTCCTCGCTTTCAAAAGAGGATGAGCTTCAAGCTGGACAGTAGGTGTAGTATACTACAGGCTGAAATCTCAGCGATAAGTAGAGCGGCTAAATGGTTGAGGTATTATAGGATATACAACTGGGATATCCGTATATTCACGGACAGCAAAGCTGCCATTAAAAACATTGCGGGCGTCTTTACGACATCGAATCTGGTATATGACTGCCGAATCTCTCTTAACAAACTGGGAATGTATGCTGACCTGGAACTACAATGGATTCCAGGACATGCGAATAGTGTTGGTAACAATATTGCGGATGAGCTGGCTAAGGCTGGAGCTCAAATGCAGGATGAGGACATTGATAGGTTGGTAGGTGTTCCGATGAATTGCTGTAAAATGCAAATACAGCAGAGCCTTTTCAGGGTTGCACAGGCTAGATGGTTACATGAGGTCACATGCTCAACCTCTAGAATGACATGGCCCTGTTATGATATGAGGAGGTCCGCAATATTGGTGAGGATTCCAAGAGGACAACTCCGTAATTGGTCGCAGTCCTAACAGGACATTGCTACATAGGCATACATGCTGGTAGATTAAATCTACCTTATAATGATTTCTGCAGAAGCTGTCAGGACGAGGAAGAGGAGGAAACTGCTGAGCATTTTCTCTGTCATTGCCCAGCACTTGCGGAGGTGCGTTCACTCCACATGGGGGCTCCGATACTGCAAGGTTTGGAGAGTCTGTCGGAATGTGAAATCGGTAGTGTGAATTCATTCATACGCCTTTCGGGTTGGTTTCAGCTGAATACGGATAGTGTATAGGATAAATGAGGATGGGCAGCCCACCTCAATCCGCCCAGGCAGCACAACGGGACCTCTAAGGACCCAAGTGGGCTGGTTTACTATAAATCGGCAGCCTGTTATAACCTAACCTAACCTAAACCTACATATCAAAATTAAACCTTTTTTCCCATTGGTACTCGTAACTACTCGAATTTTGATAATCAGTCATTACTTCCACGTGAGCTACAATTATAAAATCTGTTTCATATATCTAAGGCTTTTGATTTTGATTACGAAACTAACGCAGCAGCTGCTTTTGCATTTGTACGTCAGAAAATTATGCTATATCATTAATTTTTATTGATTTAACGAATTGCTTCAAATCGAATGTAAATGATATTACATGTAGTTTGAAAATAATCACAACTATGCTGCAGATTACATAATAAGGCTCACAAGTCAATAGTGGCAGAATCTAAAAAAGATACGTTTTGAGTTACGGAAATGCTTCAACTACTATTACAGGGCAAAATATGAAAATCTACAAATTTTTTTGTATGTTTATGAGCAAAATCCAAACAAATACGTTTTTACGACAAAGAGTGCATAAAAAATGTTTATAAATATAAAAAATCGTACAATTGATTGATAATTGATGGCAAATATGGAATATTGGAATACATAATTAAATATTTGTTGCTCCAACAGATTTTTAACCAATCTATTCTCTCTGTATATGAAATGATTGTTATTGAATTTTATGTGGATAAGTGTCATCTCAAACTCGAAAATTTTATTTGCTGACGTATGTACCCATTCATCCAGATTTTCGGATAAAAATAAAGGTCAGCTTCCAACTTCTGCAGGGGCCCTCCAGCGAATACATGTCATTGTATATGTATGTTCATGTACCTTCCGTTCTTGGGGTAGTTGAATTTTTGTACGCGTTCAGACTCAAGTCACGACACATGGCGCATGTGCTGCAGAACGCTATATCCGTCATGGTGATTTGGAAAAACATGCTGGATAAATGACAGTAAATTCTACAGACTTAGTTAAGCAAACTTTGTAAGGTCCTATTGCTAGATCCTTGGCAAGGCTTCTAAAAGTTTTCAAGAGCGTGTTAAATAAAAAAAAGATTTAATGTCATAACTAGGGTTTGGGATTTCCCGTACTTTTGCACTTCTCGGGAAACGGGAATGAAAAATAGCGTTCTCAGGAATTCCCGGCAAAAGCTAATTTTCTACATTAAGTACATTTATTAAATGAAAGTTGTTGAAATTTCCATTGTTTTATTAATGTAAGCATTCTTTTTAAATGCAAGTTAATAGAAAAGCAGTTCTAAGGCAAATGTTTAAGAATTTTTAAGTGAATTATTAACAATAAGATGTCATATAAAAACTAATTGACGACTGTTATCGCAATTAGTAAACAATTTTAAAATAAGGCCTCAAAATAATTTTATTAAGAATTTGCCTTGCTTGTTTCTCAATTTTCTTGAAAATTTTTTAAAAGGATTCTTATCGCCAAGTTCAAGCAACTTACAGTACTATACTCAGCTGCGCCGAATTTTAAATATCCTGAGCCATAATCTGTCTAAATGTCTTTCAGTTTTAATTTTATTTCTCCTAAAATATTTCCTTCAGGGTTTCAATAATAGCATGGACTTGTAATAAATTAAAGTAAAAGTATTGTCAACTCAAAGTTTTTACAGCTTCTATGATAATATTTTACTTTAGGAAAAGATTTGATTATTGCAATGCTTGATACTTATACAAAGTATTCCACTTTCTTATGTTATGGTGATTAAACGACAGTCAGTAAGGCTGTTTCAGACTATAATACAACTATTAGTACTTTTGACTAAAATGCTTTGCTGATCTAATTTCAGTTTAAAAAATTTCAAAAAACAATAACAACTCAGCATGTCAGAGTTTCATTTTCTACAAAAGTATTAATAGTTGTATTAAAATCTGAAAGGACCTTTACTAAAGACATCTTGCATGCAGTTTTCGATTAGTGCAATAATTCTTATCGTAGACGAATTAGGAGAAATGGTATGACTTCAATTTTATGGAATTTTTATAAAATTTCCATATAAATTTGAACAGCTCAGATTCTTATTTTATAGTAAAAGAAATTTTATGGACATTTTACTGTTTGTTTATCGGCGTCGAAGGATTTCTTCTTTTCTTACAGTTACATTTGAAACAAAAACAAAATTTTAAAATTTGTTTTTGTTTGAAATAAAGTTGTTAGAATGACAATTTTTTTTCGACATCGATAAACAAGGGTGGCGTTGGTTGAAGTAGTTAGCACGTTGACTACAAAACCTAAGGTCCTGGGTTCGAGCCCGGTCTCCGACAGTCATTAAAAATAATAACACCACGCATTTTTCTGATGTGCATTAGTGTCCTTTGTATCAGTTGTTGTGGGAAAAGTTGTAGTGATGCAGGCATAAGGCACACTGGTCACTAAAAACTACACCGGCATCATCAGATACTAATCCTAATGTAACATCAGAGCGCCCTCCTTCGTTGTATAGCTGAATCATTGGCGAAGTAATATAACTAATAAAATGGCTACTAAACACAGCTTCAAAATTTAATACGCCTCATTTAACACCAGAAGGCGCTGCAACACTGCATTATCAAAAAAAGCGTGCAAAAAGCAGAGTTGTAAAAGAATGAAGCTTTCCTGCATCTTCCTTCACCACTTGTCTTCTCTATCACTATCCCTTCCCTATCACCCTCTCTGACTATCTTCTCTTCAACTAACAGGTAACACAAAGGGATCATTGTATTGGACCCAAGTGAGCTGGACTCTAAATTTCACCTTTCCTTACCAGCAGCCTGTTAACCTAACCTAACCTAACAAGGTATTAAACTTTAAACAGACGATAAAAAACGTATAATTTTTGAAAGAGACCTTAAACAATTTCATCACTTAAATTTAGTCATACAATCATTCAAACGAACTTTTGTAATATTAAAAAAAAACAATGAACATGTTGATATTAAAGTAAAAAAGAATTTTAATACAAATTTCTTATATGAATAAAAATAAAATTTAGTCACTTACGCCATTTTATTAAAATGTCACAAAAGTCTATATAATGAGTTATTTTAATATCCCGTTTTCCCAGAAAAATCTCAAAAATTTCCCGGGAATATTAGACAGACATTTCCCAGGGTTTCTATCCGGGAATTCCCGTTTCCAAAACCCTAGTCATAACCAATCACATTAACTTAATTTCCAAAGCAAGCAAAGACTGCAGAATTGATTGTCAAACATTAGCATTATTTAATTTTTATTAGTTCAATCGAAAATATATTTAAGTTTGTAATTTACAAAAATAACTAAGCTTATTGTAAATCTCAAATCGGTTCTACTAAACCTTTTTTTTTATCAGTGTAACAAAGTTTTTTGTCAACAAACTTAATTCAAAGATCATTTTATGGTAGTATTTATTGCGAAACATGGCACGCTGCCACTAATGAAATACATGCACTTCAGCTGTTCATAAGCCGGTGTCTGATGCAAATCTTACACGTATTCTGACCTAACACTAAATCCAATACCAAATTATGGGCAACAATAGGTAAACTGCCAATAAAACTCGATATTCGACGTCGTAAATGGAACTGGATTGGGCACACGTTAAGGAAGCCCCCAGACAGAACTATGGGAATTGAATATACAACAATATTATAGTAGTTAAAATTATTGTTAATTGTCATTTTCCCGCGACTTTGTTCGCATCCAGAAATAAACTGATTAGACTTTAAACTGTTTTTATAACAATCTTATTAATAACCGAAAAAATACCAACATATTTTTCTTGCTATTAAACAAGAAATTTATTTGAAAACAATTGAGTTCATTCTATTTTATATAGATGTACATTCATTGTATGGTTTATTTACAAAAATGATTGTGAGTGCAATTTATATTTAAACTTTAGTCGGATCTCCAAAATGATAATTGTATTTACTTAGCAGTCTGAATCAAATAAAACTTGACAATGTTGATACTTGAAATTTTTCACTAAAACTGCTAAATCGGAAAATTTTAAATCGTTCTTTATTACCACTACGGTTACACTGTTTCCTAAAAGATTACTGAGTTGTTTTATTGGGGTTTTCCTTGCAAAAAAAGCAACATTAAATTTATTTGCTTAAAATAAAAAGTGGATGCACAGAATTAATACACATTTATTTGAAAAACTTAAATAAATTTATAAAACCAATAAATCTACCAATTAAATTACAGAGAAATTAATTTTTTTTTTTATTTTAAATAAGAAGACGATTATAAATGGTCCAAATAGTTCTTTGTTTATTGCAAGAACTTCTGACACGTTTTTGAATTTTATAAAACTGTTCAAGCGTTCTAACATAAGGGGAGGTGGAAGACACTTAGAGCAACATTCAGCTAATCAAGGTTTTTTTAAACCAACTAAAGTTTGATAGCAATACACTGTCGGTCTATAAAATACCTAGAATAACTAAAATATATCTTTCAATAAATTGTTTATTTAATTCGAATATATTTTTATTGCTCATTCAATAATAAATAAACCACTCATATTTGTCTTCAAAATAGAGATGGGCAAATGAAAAAATGTATCGATATATGTATATTGTATCGATGTGTATTTTTTTAAAACACGGATATTTCGATATATCGATATTTTTTCATGTTGAAAAAATGTTTCAAATTTAAAATAAATACACAAACTAACATATCGTGCGATAACCGCCAAAATCGATCATTTGCGATCATAAATAATCGATTTTCGTTAACAAAAAACGGGGCCTAAAAATGTGACGGTTAAGTTTTTTTGGTGGCTAACTTCAAAATTACATATTTATTTATCAAGCAATGCAATAAAACCAATATGCATAAGCAAAAGATTCACTAACAAAAAAAAAAAAATAAAAAATTAAATTCGCATTTTTATATTTTTGATCAAAACAGCTTAACAGAAAAAAACTAACTTGTCCGGATTTTTAGAAAAATGCCTACGTAAAAGATTTTTAAGGCGAAAATCCCTATGCAATTAATCATTTTAATTTTAACAAACAGAAACTAAAAACTTTTGGTTCATTAAGATTTAAGTTATATACCTAGTTGTTATCGATTTATTTAAATATTAACAGCCTTATTTATAAAAATTTTTGAGGCTTTATAAAGGGGTTTTAAAACAGATTTCCGTTGCTTATTAAGCAACATTAGAAAATCTTTATAATTTTTATAAATAAGGCTGTAATGAGTTACTTTTCTGATTACTATTTCTACAATAAATTATCAATTGTTTCTGACCAGAAACGTCACAGTTTTCCACTAAAGCTATTAATTTTTCATCCTCCACTGTTATGTTTCAATATAGTTTGGTATTTTTCTGGTAAAAATAAGATGTTTTAAACTCTTAAAGCATAATCAATGTTTTTATTTTATTTATGGTGTCATTTACAACTACTTTACAGTTTTTTGATTTTCACAGATTGAACAAAAATAAATCAGAACGAAAGAGAAAAACTAACGCCTTCTATAAGATTTATATAAACAAAAAAGAGTCAGCTGATCCGTAACAGAACAGAAAGTAAAAACAAATTCTGCCTTTAGGCCGATACCCACATAAACCAAATTTGACATTTAGTTTAGTTAACAAATAAAAGTCAAATGGCTTTGTATGGTTACCTTATAGATGCGCCTTGGCTGTTATTATGAAATTTCTCTTATTTTTTTCTTCCCATCACTAGTAGTGATGCCAATATCGTACAGTTAAAAAACGGCAAAAAATTTACAGAGCTCTTAAAAATATCGAAACGCGATACTCGTAAATAAGAATCGATATATCGGGATTTGAAATATCGGCGATATATATCGATATTTATTTTCTCAAATATCGATATTTCGATATATCGATACTTTTTGCCCATCTCTACACCAAAATATCTAAGCATTTTGTCAATATAATTTATTGATTGAATCAACCGCAATTTATGTAGACAATGGCAACAAAATAACAGAAAAAGGCAACCACTAATAGTGGCAGCGAAGGGTAGTGTAGTAGTGTTGGTGTTGAGTACAAGCATGAAAAGGAACTGCTAAATGTTGCTGGTTGGGTTGGCTTTAATATCCGTTTCCGTTTGGTAAATTTGCTGTCATTCATTTCTATTGTGTTGTGTATATATTAGTTGAACTGTACATTTTGCGGTATTCGTCTGTGTAAGTGTACAAGTTTAGAGTCCTTTGATCAGTCTACAAATGTACACACAAAAATTCCTACTGTATAAATATTTATGCTGTTTTCCAATACAATTTGTTTATCAACTTCTTTCTTTTCTTATATTCCATTGCTTCATATTCGTACATTTATTCTCGTGTTTTGTGTATGTGAGTGTGTCAGTGTGTGTATATATTGTGCTTGACAACTTTTTGCTTAAAAAACCGTATTTTGTGGCACCATCTGTTGCCCTATTACGTCGACAATAATTCTTAAAATCGTATGGTTTTTTACATTTATATATTATATTTTACATTTATCCTTCAGTTGCTGGTTTTCTTTTTTTTTCTAAGCAGCCGGGACAGAGATAAATTAACTAACATTGAATGGTTATTTACTTTTGTTATACTCTTCTGCTGCTAACACTTTTTATACCCTTCACCAAAAATTGTAAAGGGTATTACATTAGTGTGTTAATTATTCGTGTTTCATATTTGTTCGTATTAAATTTCTTGATTTTTTTCTTGTTCGAACGGACGAATAATTTTGAACTTTTGTTTGAACATTCGAACTAACAAAGAGTAAAAAAATTTATTCCAATAATTTTAAAAAAGTTTGCAAAAAACGAGACGCATGTGTTGAGTTAAATTTTTTTATTAACGAATGAAAAATAATTCATTACACAAGAAAAATAAATAGTTTTAACAACAAACTTAGAAATATTATTAAAAACCGAAAGGAAATTAGTTAAAAAAGCTAGGTTTTTATACAAATTTACAAAAATTTTAAAATTGTCATTTAAAGCAGCATGCAATCCCACTTTTTAGCTTGTATAAGGTTCTTTTTTAACTTTTGATAAAAGAAGAAGTAGAAAAATATCTTTCGCAAATTGTTGATGTTAGTCATACATATACTCCTATTCCTTTACTTGGTATAGCATTACGATTGAACCACAAGATGCAAGTGTGTTACGGATAAATTATTACACAATGTTTGTCAAAGCGGGATATCTGCTTTAAATGTGAATAAAATCAACATATTTGTACTTATAGCTTTTTTTTATTCCCAGCATACCTTGTCTTGAGAAAAGTAACAAAAATATAAAATATTTGCGGCTTAATTTTTTTTTATAAAGTTTTGAAAACAAATAAAAAATCAATTTTGCATTAGAAATATTTTTTTGCCACTAATTTCGGGATAACTCCGAAACCGTTAAAAATCGAAAAAAAAATATCTGAATTTGATTTAAAGATAATTTTATTTTGCATCTTTCAGGGTTAATATTATCCACGCCTAATAAAAAAATCTGTACGTCATAGACAAAAACTGAATACGGATTTGAATTAAGGGCACGAATATCAATATAAAGCGTATATTTTTATTGAAAACAAATTTTTTTCAGAACAGTGTTATTATATTCTGTTCCTGGTCATAACTGCAAAATAAATTAAAGGATATGTTATTTTTCATTTCCCTGAAACAATTTCATTCTGCTAAACAAAATTGATAAATGCTTTGGAAATAATAGTTGGCACGTGGAATATTAGCAATGGAATGTTTAAATTGAAACACTGAACTGTTTTGTAATATTAAGTTTTATTTAATAGCGGAAAATATGAAAACACTTAGCTTAGTTGGTATGGAAGCAGAATACTAGGAATATTTAAGGATTTGTATGGTTTTTGAACATCATATTTAAAAAAAAAAACTACGATTGTATCAACTTTTCCACCTTTGTCATAGTTTGAGTTGATTTTTTTAAAAACTATTGTTGCATTTAGTAGGATTTTACATGCAGCACTTTTTATTATTGAGCATCGAAATGTAATACATGTACAGTTTCGCACTATGAGCCATTTTCGTAATTATGCTGCCATTGGTTATTCGACCTGCCTTAAATGCGAGTAAATAAATTGTTATTAGAAAGTGTTGATCTCAGCGAAAGTTCTCTGTGATTAATTTATCCGCATTCATTTTAAAAAGGGAAAACATAAATAATGAAAAAAATATTAATAATCTAAGAAGAGTGCAGAATAAAATATTCAACAATTGCTAATATCGAAAATAAAATCTTTGAACCAAGTTCTTTTTTCGAAAAATAAAAAATTACTATAAATTGCACAAGAGCAAAAAATAAATGATCCCTTTTTTTACAAAATACATTTGTATGTACACCCAACTCTCTTTTTGCATGATGGATACGTTCTTAAGAAAATCCTGCAAAAAAATTTTTCTAAAGAATTGCATGCAAGATATGGAAAATTTAGTGATACGTTTCATATCTTTCAAAAATTGTGCAACTTGAAAAAGCCAATTATTTACTGAGTAATACACGCAAAAAAGTGAATTTCAAAAAGTTTTATTGAAAAAAAAATAAAAATATATATTAAATAACGAATATGATTCGTTTGCATAAGAAAAATAAAATAAAGTTTATTCCAAGCATGAAATATTAAAATTAAAAGTAAATTTTACAGGTACTCGTCGGTTTCGTTTAACGTTTTTATTTTTTTTATAAATATATTTATTTATTGTATCTTCAAATATGAACTAACAATAAGTGTTCAAATCTTAAATCTAAATATAATTATCAGGCCCGACCAGTGTCGGACATAAACTTAATGATAGTAAGATAGGAGTCGTGCTAAGCCAAAAAAAAATAAAAAAAATAAACATTGAAAAATAAAAATAAAAAATAAAATAAAATAAAATAAAATAAAAATAACATAGTACATAGCGTTGGTCACAAATAGAAAGGCTCTTCTAACTCAAATAACTGCAACCATACATGAGAAAATAAAATGAAAATATAATAATAAACAGAACAACTGTTTGTACAATTACTTTGTGGAACTGCTTGTAAAAGTTATTTTTTTAAAAAATCTCAATTTTGTGAAAAAACGAGCTAGTGCCTTTCTACTTGTGACCATCGACGCATATCTATGTACATATGAGAGCGAATCCTAATATTGTACGATAAAATAAACAGTGATTAGGAAATATATAACCTTCTTTATATACATCGTGCAAGTTCAAAAAATGCATGCAAATTTTTTTTTACCATTTTTCCCAGATGAAAATATTAAATATTATCCCAATAAGCAATATTGATTGAAATAAGGTGTAAAACAATTGTTATTCAAGTCACACACTCAATTGCCAAGGGTTGAATTATGCTTGATTCACACTTTATTTCAATAGCATTCTCCAGTGAAAAGGGAACTTGAGTTCAATTCAAAAATACAGTTCAGTTCAAGCCTTGAATTATACTGCAATTCAGCCTTGCTTTACAATCGAATTCAAGTATATATTTCAACATCAAAAACAATGCTTTTATTTAAAATAGAAAGTAAAATGCAATTCATTTATTTTCTAATAATAATTTTATGGATATATTATATGGATATACCTTCACTGTTGTTTTCACGATTTTAATCACCTCCTCTTGGTGGAATAACTTTTTTTTACAGTTCTTTTTAAAAGATGCATAGTCCGTCAATATTTTACATTTAACTCCAAGCAAATACGGCCTTAGTTTTTTTAAAGCTTCTTTAATTGCCAGCACCTCTAACTCATATGAATGGTAGTTCTTTTCAGCATCTGTTGTGGACTTACTCCAAAAATATACCGGATGAAATTCTTAGCACCTAGATCTATCTTGGTTCCATTAGTGTGCAGTTCTGTTATTGATGAAGGATTATAAATTTGCAAAACAAGTTTACTTTGAAGTTTTTGTTTCACTAATTCGAATGAAATTAATTGTTCTTCATCAAATATAATCTTCGTCACATCTTTTCTTAAACGTTTTGTCAGAGGAGCAACGATAATACCATAGTCCTGCACAAACTTCCTGCAGGAAGTAACCGGTTAATCCAAAAAAACTGCAATTGTTTCTCGTTAACAGTCAATCGAAAATTGTTTACAGCAGCAATTTTAGTTTCGGAAGGGCAAACAAGGGAATCAGATATGGTATATCCAAGGTATTCTACTTTGGATTTTAAAAATTGGCATTATTCCTAATTTATATCTAAACCATTATTAGCTGCACTTTCCAAATCGTTTTTCAGTCGCAAAAATTATGTCGTCTACATATTGAATGACAATATTTTCTTTTATTAGATTGGAAAAAATGTAAAAAACAAATACATTGAAACTGGATGGAGCATTGCATAAGCCAAATGGAGTTATTTCATGCATGGAAACATGGACAAAAACATTTTTCATATCAATTGTAGAAAATACTTTTGCATTTAAAAGCTTATAAATCTGATCGTCAATCCTTTTGCACTTTGTACTTTTTCATTAAGCTTACGGCAGTACCACACACAAGCGATAGACACTCATTTTCTTCTTCTTAACAACTAAAACTGCACTTGAAAACACCGACTTTCAAGGTGTTATGGTATAATTTTTTAACCACTCATCAATTTGGTCTGAAACTACTTTAGTTTCCAAAGGTGCTAATCTGCTTGGTCGCTGATATATGGGTGTTTCATCATTAAAAATAAGTTGAGTTTTTATCGGACAACCAACATGCCTTTTTGGACAATAATTATGAAACCACATCTTTAAATTGATTATCTACATAACATTAATATGACCAAGAAATGGTTCAATAGAAATTGTACGTTCTAGCTGTAGTAGTTTCTTTAAAAATAAATCCCCATTAACCATATGCAATTTGCAAAGTCTTAAGAACTCTCTTCCAAGAATAGCATCAAAGATCATATTAGGCATAATGTAAAATTCAACTTTATAATTCTCTTTACTAACTCGGATTGAAGTTTCTACTAACGCTTTAAAATGACGATTCAATTCGTACCATTACAATAGGATCACCCCTTGGATTAGATATAGCATTTACATTGAAAATATTGTTATTTCTAACAACTCCTTGCTTAATTTCTGTATTCCTTGAGCAATTTCTTGAGATATGTCCAAACATACTACATTTGAAAAATTTCATACCTTGTGTTTTGACACATATTTGCACTATGACCTTGTATGCCACAATTGAAGCATTTTGATTTAATTCTATTACTAGATTTTGATGTTTGAAGGCGTCCGTATTCAGAAAATTTAATTTTTAATTGCTCCATGTAATATTATTATATTAATCGATTGATCTTGAACTCCGTCAATAATATAAGCGATTGTAGATAATATATCGAGATTAATTGAGGATGCAATTTCTGCCATTTTATAGAAATATTTTCTCCCAGACTCTTCTTTTTATTTCGTAGCATTTCATGTATATCTCCACTATTGTAAAAAAAAATTAATTTTTCAATTACGTTTTAAATATTTTCCACGAACTAATATCCCTTTGTCTACAAACGAAAACCTTTGCAGCTCCCCATAGTTGGTTTCGTGCAAAAATTATGGTTTCTTGATTGGATCATTTAAACATGCTTACCATGTCATCAGTTGTAGACAACAAATATTTAACACATACCTCAAGATCTTCGCCATTATATGCGTCTATTGTGCCTTCAACGTCCCTAAAATTCATAAAATAACTGGATTCTCTTGCTGGAAATATCATTGATGCCGCTTTATTCTCATAATTGTTTTGGCAAACAGTATCCT
Source organism: Nowickia ferox (assembly GCA_936439885.1). Lineage (NCBI taxonomy): Eukaryota > Metazoa > Arthropoda > Insecta > Diptera > Tachinidae > Nowickia > Nowickia ferox. The sequence goes on from OW387026.1 coordinate 62,887,717, forward strand.
CTGAGTTACTATTATTTTCTATAGTTTAGGTTTCGGCGTCTTCAGGTGGATCTACTTCATCTTCTATGTTTTCTGTTTCATTCTGAAACCTTCCGCTTGTTTAATTAATCTCTTAATTGGCTTGCCGACATCTTGTCCATCATAGAAAGCAATAGATTTTCGTTCTCCAATTTATTCGTTTTTTTATCTTCTTTAGTTTTTGTCTTTATTACGTCGTGATTGTCCTTCGGTTGAGCCCCCAAATACAGAATTTTATGTTTAAAAGATATTTATTGTTCGAAAGTTTTACAAAGAATGAATATTATTTTACAAAATTTCAAAAATCAAAACAATTCCCAGCCTGCTTAATGAATATATAGGTATCAGTAAAGAATATATCCATATATATACTAAATTAATTTAAGATATTATGTTTCAAGCTCTAAAAAATAAAAAACTACAAAAAAGTCTGAAAAAACGCTATTAGTGAATTTAATTTTTCTAAATCGAACGTTTTTAAATCGACTCGATTTAGAGAAGAGGCAGCAAAATGTACAAATGAAAATTTAAATTTAACTGCACTGTTAGTCATTTGGGAGCAGAAATCACGGATGGGGACAAAGACTACTACACTCACTAATTAATGGAAAATATAATTCGCGATACGATTTATTAAATTACACCAATAAAAAAAGATTTATAAATAATACAGAAACATACTTTAAGAAAAAGTTCTCTTTTGGAATTATTAATGGTCATTGTGGGAACCTGAAGAATCCTACAGGTATCCTACTATATAAAAATGGTAGTCCTTATGGCTGTTTAAAGAACAGATTTAGTCGCATCTCTGAAATACTTTTGAAACGTGCATTATTCTAAACAAAGATGCATTTCAAGGCTTTAGTTTATTTTATTAATTCATGGTAAGGAACAATAGAATAAAATTATATAAAGAACATAAATACTTTCTTGTTTGTGCATAAAACATAAAAACAGTGTATTTTATATCAGAATCTTGCTAGAATTTGTGGACACCTTTTATAAAAACAATTATTTTCCTTCAAGAGAAAACTTCATTGTATTTGAAATTTTCATAACTTAAATATATCTTACTCTATAACGTTTTCAGCTGCTCCTTTAAACTATGGATAGCTTTCTACGTTTTTTTATTGCGCCTGAATTGCTGCTCGAAGAGCACATCTGTGTTTGTATTTTTAGAACCTTTTATTTATTTTTAAGTACAAAATAGTTGAGTGCATAACATAAATCACTTTCGAAAAAGCATTTTCCTTTTTTTCTTAAAATTTTTAAAAGAATTATGGTCAAGTGTAAAAAATTCTTTCACACCCTTTTAATATTAAAAGATAATTTAAAAAAGATAAAAGAAAGTTTAGTAAGCAAAAAACATTTTCAACAGCAACATGCAACTATTTGCTGCAGCACTTTCACTGAGTAATTAACTTCGTTTGAGTTTAAGTTCACACTCGACATACATACATATTTTTTTACTTGGGGTCTTTTAATATTAATTCCATTTACATTAATTTCATTTGGAAGGCCATAAATCTAAATTTATAAATAAAATTAAAAATACACCAAAAGTTTTCAATTGTTTTTGTTATGATGTTGATTGATAAATGGGATGCAAGAGAGAAGCGGGACTAATTGGTTTAAGTATATAACATTAGAAAATTAATTTATTAGATTTTTAGATTATTGAGCGATAATTTTATGAGAAAAAAATAAATTAGAGAAAATAGATTTTTTTTGCGTTAAAATTATTAAAATTATAAATTCAAATATTATTTAATTTCTTATTTTCTTTTAGAAAACTTTAAAAATTGTCAAGATGAACCTGCAATATTTTAACAAAGTTATTCGCATTTTTTAAGAATCTTTTTTTCAATCTTTAATACAAAGCACTTCATAATCTTCACAGAGAATAATATATGACTTTCAATATTTAAGCAAATGACGTAAATCTTACATATATTTTTTAACAACAAAAATATTAAACAAAAAAAAAGCACATTGAATATGAAGACAGTTTACAAAAGGCTTCCCTTTTAATAACACCGCAACCATATTTTCCTTTAGCTAACATTGAATCTTAAAAATTGCAAAAAGTAACGGGAAAATCAATGACGCCTTTATATAATATCAAAAAAACAAAAAATAAAGGAAACGGAAGTAAAGTTAAAAAAAGTTTATAATTTTTTTTATTCCATAAAACTTAAACTTTGAGAAACAAGGCAAGCAAAAAAGAAAAAGGAACATACTCGTACATATTTATACACTTGACATATTTAAAATTATTTAGGACTTGAAAAAAGAAAGAATTTTTATGTTTAGCTATTGAATAAATTTAAAAGTTTTAGCCATATAAATTAAAGGAGTGTTGCCAAAATAAAAAATAAATTGTTGAATTTTATTGCGAATATGGCAAGACATTTAATAATAAATCGTTTTGAAACAATAATTTTTTATTAAATAAAACTTGTAATTAAAAGTGAAAATTTGTCTTTCTTAAAAAAGTTGATGTCATTCTTCAAAAAATACATTTTCATGACTCTATAAGTGCACATCTTTGCTCTTTCCAGAATTCATATTAAAAACTTTTCAATATTTAAACAAGAGGCGTGTTTGCTATCATTAATAATGATATTTAATTACAACAATTATATATGATAGAATTCCCATTTGGTTCATGTTGAAATTTTCAGAACTATTTCATATCTACAGTTTGGTAGCGAATGAAACATTCTGGATTTTAATATAAAACTCAACAAATTTGTAAAGCATTTTGTTTACAAAATACAAAAGTAATAATTAAAATTTATTTATTTCCTTTGTAGAAAACGAGCTTTTCCAAATTAAATTTTCATGACTTTCAGTCTAAAAACTGGTTTTCAACCTTTATTAAAATCATTGGAAATGATCTGTTTGTGCTAAAATTCTTTATGGTGATATTTGGATCTTGTTTTGAGCGACCAAACGCCCAATGATGGCAATAGCTCTACGCATTGTGCAATGATAAATCAGATATTATTTTATTCGTTTAGGATCACACTGGTAAATGCAAATAACGTTCTCTCGATCAGAATGCCAACCGATCTTTAATTGCGCTGGCAGTTGCTAAAATGTTATGACGTGTGGCAATTAACAACTAACTGCTGTTAATTTCAATTTGTTTTCGTCGGAAAGCACTTTTAAGCGTTCGAGTCGATTTATTTCTTTTATGGGTACAGTTAAGTTGGGAAATTCTCTTTTAGCTTTTACTATTTTTTAACCAAACATAGTTCTACACACTATAAATAATACGTTTAAGTTGAAATGTACCAAAGCACAACCTTAATTAAGCTTTTATTCCAAAAGAGATTAGGCTGGGCTTACATCTGTGTGCCATGTACCACAGCGTAACCAGTGCATAAAAGCGTAACCACTAATTACTAACGAAAAACTGTTTGATTAAGACACGTATTTATTAAGTTAAACAGTTTCATGCATAACTAATAGACATTTCTAAGGAATCCACCATGTTTGGAAATCAAACAGTTTTGTATTAATAATTAGTGGTTACGCTTTTTTGGGCACATGGCTCACAAGAAATGCCAAATGTAAACACAGCCTTAGAATTCTAAAACAGATAAGTCGCAAGTCGTAGTGCTATAACTCCCTGAAAAATTACACAAATTAATTAAGATTTTGACCAGGGGTACTTTAAAATATGCAGATCACGGAGGTACTATTAATTCAAAATCAGGTTATCCCGACTTAAGCACTTTTTCCTTTTATCTACAGATATATCGATTTCATACATAGAAATCTATCTCAAATCAGCATTATGTAAATGTTGCAACATTTTTTATTAAGAGAAAAATTTTTACTAATCATAACTTTGTGAGTACCAAAATGTTTAATTTCACTGTACAAAGTTATACAAAAGCATCTGGAGCGCAATTTTTGTGCAATTTTGAGAGCGAATGAGAGAGTAATATTTTTCATTTCCTGAACAAACTAGGACGACTTTTTGCTTCTGGCTAAGCTCGGACAAAAATTAAATGATATGAACCTGAAAAATTAATCAGAAAATTTGCAAATATACGAAAAAAAGAATTACATTCAAATATATTAAAAAGCAAAATGGAAGGTTTTTTGAACAAAGTTGAAGTTGTAAGTACATTTGTGCATATTTCTCTATTTCTTTAATATAAAAAATGCTTTTTTCAAATAATTCACCTGTTTTTTACTTTTTCCGAAATTACTTTCATTTACTTTTTACAGCTGTTGCCAATGATGCAAAATTTTTGTTTTATAATGTTATGCGTTTTAAGTCACCAAAATCACTTAAATTAAATTTAATGTAAAAAGTAAGCAACATTAGTACTTCAAGATGTGCAGTTATGGTCTTTTGCGTTCCAGCACTTTTGGATAACTTTTGCATATTGAGAGAGTAATTATGTTTTTTCTCTCATTAGTTCGAACTTGTCCGAAATATTGTGGAGCACACCTTATATTTGTCTGCACGAATCAGGGATGGAAAAGTTGGTACAATTGTACGTTTTTCAGCACTATTTGAAAGTTAAAAGTACCATAGCGCCCCAATGACCAATTTAGCACTATTGGAACTTTTTTCCTATTATACAACATGAAAAACAAAATGAATCAATAAATAACCAGTTTCGAGAGCTGGTTGATGTAGGAATTATTAAGCCTTTAAGAAACGACAACATTTATACATTTTGCTCGAGGGTATTAGAAATTAAAAATTAATTAAACAAACCGATGTTTTCCGATATTTCCAGAAATGCTAGAGGAATATTATATATTCTACATTCGCCTGAAAATATGGAAAGGGTATTCGTACCAACATATAAATAAAACCAAAGTAATAAAGACTGTTTGCTTCGACTGTCTCCAATCGAATCAAGGATGAAAAAGTATATCTCCTAAATGTTACTTTTATATTCAGATCTCAACAACTAATAGTCTTTTGTATACTTACTGAAATTAGACATTAATATTGTTTAAAAATTAATATTAATTAATAATAATAATTAATGATATTATAATAAATTAAGTTCAAAGTGCCTTTTTGTTAATTGTTAAGTTTTTACACACATATATACATGCATACATATACAAATTAATTTTACGTACGTTTTGAGTTAATTGAAAAAAATTAAGAATTTGGTACAATCGTACTGGAAAAAGTACAATTTTTCTTAAAAGTTAGTACAATCTGATTTCGCATCCCTGGCACTAATCATTCAATTTAAATTAATGTCGGTGTATTGAAGAGCCAAATCCTACCCTCATATATCCCCATATTGTTACAAACAAATCTTTTTACAAATTGTTTGTATGTATGTATATAAATATTCAAATATTCCCTTTTTCCAGACTGTTACTAAAAAGTCATTTTCTTAAGCTAATGAAATATATGTATTTGTTCGTATATACTCTCATTTATTAACAAGAAGAAAAAAGAAAAGAATAATATTAAAGTACATGATGTTGAGACAGGATATAAATTGCAAAAAGCTAATCATGTTTTACTTACTAAAGTAATAAATCATTTGATATTTGGTGTTTCCTTCATCCATTTCTTTTAAAAATGCTTCGCATTTTCCTCCACTGCCAACGCCGCCTGTAACTCAGCCTTATAAAAAAGGAAGCCAATTCTTTAGCCATAAAAAAAAATTTGAATACAATTTATTTTTTATTTTATGTTTTCTCAAAAATGTTATCAATGTTCAAGGAGTAAAGTAGAATGAAGAAAAAGAATGAACGTTAAAAAATATGTGTTTAATAAACAGAGAAAGTCTATTATGACCAAACAAACCCTTGATAATGGAACTGACAATGAAAATAAACGCTGAAAAATATTCCAGAGCAAAAAACCTACAAAATGAAAAGAAACTAAATCTGCAAAATGATTGAAAAATTAATGATGATCCTTTTTGGTTTTATGTACACATTCTTTCTTTTATTAAACGAGTTAAAGTTGGATTAATATGAAGGAATAAAAAATAATCTTTCATAAGCGAATGTTGCTGTATAGGGGTGTTTCAGTTTTTAATGTAAAGTCTACAAGAAAAGATACTTGTAAATTACATTTATTGGAAATAAATCAGCGTCTGTACACTGTAGACAGAATAAGCTGCAGATTAATTCTAATCACTTATTCCCAGCAAAAACTTTGCGAATTTGCATTTAAGAGTCTTACTTTTTCTTTTTCACTATTTTGTTATTTTAAAAACTGCTTATTTGTAACGAATAAACTAATCAATTCTTTAAATTATTACCTGACCAATTTTTTTTTAGTAATAAAATCAGGTAACAAGACATATTGTTTGAACATGTGCTTTCACATGAGAGCGCTGTTAGCTAAAGTACTTATTGCATCGACTACCAAGCAAATGAGCCCGAGTTCAATCCCTGAGCAGACCCAGTCATACCAACATCACAGATATTTCTGATATGCATTAGTGTCTATGCTAATGCATACCTCAACGTCTTTTCGCCACAGAGGATACTTTGTGCTCTTACGTCGAGATTCGTGACAACGAAAGCAGGCGAAGTAGAACCACTAATAAAAGGGTTGCAAGGATGCATTAAAAAACTACAACAAAATGCACAATATGCAGGGCTGTAAAAACAAACAAAAGATATTTCAGCTCGCTCCTCTTCTCTCTATCTATCTATCTACCATTCACCATCTGTGCTTGCACTATACCTTTACTACTCTGATGTAACACAAGAAACCTGTTATTTGTGAATTCAAAACCTAAAACCTAAATATGTGATTGTACATTGGAACCTTTTTTGCCGCTTAAAGTAATAAGGCGGCTATGGCTCAGTGATTTTTAAATCTGATGAAATGAGATATGAAATGTGGGAACGTTCCCTATTTTGGTAACCTGCTAAACAAAACCAAGTAGTCAACGAGGCACATTGTACGTAGTTACAACCTTCTGGGCTCTTACTCTGTAAAAATTTCTTTAGTCATTTGCTATGAATTTACACTGCAATCTAAACTATTAGTTGATGCACCTTGGTGCAACTGTAGCAAAATAACTGCGGCATTGTAATGACAGAAGTTTAAAAAACCGCATCATTTGTTTGTTTACTCGTAAGAGAGCAGTTTTCTTTTGTGAACAGCACGTAAACAAAAAATGCTATCAGTAGCCGAAAAATGGAAGATTTAAAAAAATTTGATGAAGGCGTGTTGGGTAATCGATTTTTCATATCACGGAAAAGTTAAGAATTCGAAAAACTTATGAATCCTCAAAACAAACTATTTAACTTTTTCGAGCTTCTACTGTATTATTTGACTTTAATTCTCCCTCTGAACCGTATTATTTGTGGTTAATACAGAAAAAATATCATTAAAATTCAAGTAAGAAACAAATTGTTAATATTTAGTTTAAAAATTAACAATCATCATTGTTGATATAAAAAATTTAAATGTTTCTAGTCAATTAAATTACCCAACAAAATTATTAGTTAAATTACATAATAACTATTAGTCTATTAATCCAGAGGTTGACGGTTCGATTCCGCCCAAATACATTTAGTGCTATTCGCATACAAGCAAAAATTTTATTCGTTGTGATTGTGAATAAAATAATATTACTAATATAGCAATTATGAATAAATTTTTTTCCGAAAATTTAACAATTCACAACAATAACTTTAAGTGAATTTATTTTGAAATCGGACAAAAAAAAGTTGTAAAAAAATAATTCTCAGCAAATTATTAGTTGATAAATTTAATTAAAAATATTTTTCTGATTTTCCTTTAACTACCCTACAGAAAATTTGGTGACAATTGATCCAAACGTACTCGTAAATAGTTACATATTCATCATTGTCGTGATGTATCGTCTTGATATTTTTTCAATTTAATTGGGAATCGGTCTAGTACTATAGTAAACGACACTGAACAAGTTCGATGTGGTTGGATGCAGGACCTATTAAATAGTTTAAAAATAATGCTAATTGTTCGCTTCAATGATACCGCTAAGCCACTCTGGAACCAGTCCAGTAACTATAGTTAGATATTATCCTAAGCTTAACAGGAGTTTATATTTTTGAAATATGAGTGCCCCTGTGGCCAAGTGGATAGTGAGGAAGCCTATCATGCCGGATGTTGTCAGTTCAAATCCCAAAAAATATCTGCTTAAAAATATAATATAATTGCATTTGTAACAACAACAAAAAATATAAGTTTTCATTTTTAAGGCTGATACTCTGTTCAAAGTTGTGAAAAATTTTCAGCACCATTGATTATTTCGCGTGAAAAATTTGACATGTCCCTATAACTTAAAGGCCGATCACGTGACTAGTCTTGTGCAAGTTCCATTTCCTGTAGGGTAACGATTTGCTTAATGTATTTACAAAAATTGTTGTAGGTTCAAAGTAAATTAACTATTGAATTGACATAACAAAAAAACTTAATTGTACTTAAAAATGTTTGTTTTTTTTATTTGAAACGATTAGGGCCAATATTTCCCATTCCAATTTATTAAACTATAAACATAATGTGGCTTTACATAAATAACAATCGAATTTTGTCGCTTCCAACAACTAATACACAATTCTGTTGTAATGAACGAATATATCTTTAGTAAGCACCAATTTTTCAGTAGCGATATGTGAATTTTCAGAATGAAATTTTAATTGTGACTATCGAAATAATTAATTGATACAACCAATATAAAGGAATCATTGGTAGGCATGGCTCATATACATACATACATACATAAAAACAATTAGTGCAGAATAAAAAAGTTAAGTACATTATTATATTTATCGCAAATTATTCTAAGTTTGTGCTTATATTCTGAAGTGAATGAAATGTGCACATTTTTGATCCACATGGTGCATTGTAACATCCGTTGCCGGTATTCGGCATTATTACACAGATATATTTCCTATCAAGAAACTACATATTATTTGAACAAATAATTTCACTTCAGAATAATAGTAATAACACTTCGAATATTTTGCGATATATGTATATAATAATGTAATTACCTTTTTTTGTTAAATCAGGATTTTGTGTAATTATTCTGCAAAATATATTTTTTATATGACATTTCTACAATTTTTGGTTACAAAACATTAAAAGGTTTCCACAAATAAGGAATAATTCAAAAGTGACAACAAAATATGTTTTTCCTTTTGTATTCAGAACAAAAAATTCGGTTAGGAGCATCAATAAAGTATTTTATTTCATTTTCTTTTGCTGCAATAGAATTTCAGTAATTAGTTACAATAACCGAATTTTTTTTTCAAATTAAATATTGTTTACAAGAATAGAATTTTTAATTTCAAAAGCCAGTATTCAGTCACGTTACTTTCTAACTTGAATTTAATTCAGTTGTGTCTACCAATACTTTAAAATGGTTATTAGAACTGAACGGAATCAATTGTTATTACTAATAAAACTATTGTGAGAGTTCTATTTACTTTGCAAACTTCCAGTGGTGTGGATAATACTCCAGTCGTAAAATGGCATTACTAATTAATAACAGGATTCTAATTGCAATACGAGGCACCTTTATCAGCATCTGATTACTAATTTCATCAATACCCTGAGCTTTCTTTGGGTTGAGTTCAGCAATTAATTTTTGTACACCAGGCATCTTAAACTTCATGGTTAGAGCAGGTAGAGCAACTACACACGGCAAATCAACAACACCCGTACATGTGTTTGGGACTAATAAGGATTTTAAATGCTCAGCAAATATGTTTCCTTTTTCAGTATCGCTTCTTGCCCAACCTCCGCTAGAAGTGCGCAGGATGGTTTAAACTCAAGGGGTGTTTTAAGCTTTCTAGCAGCGCGTCATAAAGAGTAATTAGATGCTGACGTGACATCGACACCTTCTAGATATTTTTACAGTAATGCAGTTTTTTCCGACGATAGCAACTCTTTGGGTCGTAGTACATTCTTTACGTCTGATTTTATTTAGTGGTGATCTGTGTTGTTGGCATTCTCTTCTAGCTCTCCTTTTTTCACATACAAGACGTTCAATATCCGTAGAATAAATTCTATTAAATCCATTCTGCGGTTGGGAGATAGTGACATGCTCAGCAGGCTGTTTAATATTTTCGTTAAGATTCGCAATGTTAGATTCAATATCATCGGATGTTCATAGCGTTATGTTTTCCGTGCAATGACTACTAAGATATTATTTGAATCCCAGCCAATTAACACGATTGATCATCTTTACATATGGGTGCGGTAAAAGACTTCTTAGTGGGTTACAGATTGTAACGATAGTAGGAGAGTGATCGGAGGAGAGATCTAGCAAAGCTTCAACATGAACTAAATCCTTAGATATATTTTTCATGACGCCAAAATCTATAACATACGGAATTTTGTGTATATCCGTAGGCCCGAAATTTGGCTTTGCGAACCCCAGAACGTATGTTTTGCATTTTAGTCTCCAGCTGCCATGAAACAAGGCCCAAGCGATTTGTAGAAATCCCTGTATTGATCCTCAGTGATTGAGAATCTTGGAGGGGAATAAATTGATGATATCAAAAAATTTGTACAAAAATTTTGAATACAGATATTTGTTGCTTATAGGTGTTCTTTACAAATGTTGTCAAGAATATAGTGCTTGAGTGTTGGCTTTATTAGAATTTCTGATCCACCGCCATTGATTTTGAAGTCAAATAAGTCTCAAAAACCAACATTTTATTAATATTTTTTTCCGCAAGGAAGTGGTAGAGTTCATTTTTGTGTTGGCGAATGCCGTTTACGTTCCAGAAACATATTTTTAACGTGCTCATAGTCTGTTAATCAACGCTTGAAGCAGAGAATTCTGCATTCGCAGCATTTCTTGCATTATGTTACTCATATTTGTAGTAAAGTTGTTTATAGTTTGCACCAGATTATCAATAGTAGCTTAAAGGCGACTGAAATTAAAGCTTGTGTTAGCATTTATTGAGTTACTTGGTGGGGACACTTTCTGCGTGGGAAAAGAATTTGTCTTAACAGCATCGGCATATGATACACGTGAAGTACTTGGTTGGCTCATTGGAGGAAAATTGGCGGAGAAAGCGTTTGCTGATTGAGCTGGAGCTAATTTAGGTTTTTGTCCCATATTCTGTTTAACGAAAGAATATACAGGACATCCTCTGTAGTTAGCAGTGTGATTACCTCCACAATTACCACATTTTTTTTCAGCTTGATCTTTTGACTTCGTACAGCTAGTAGAATCGTGCAATTCACCGCAGATAACACAAACTGTAGGTAATTTGCAGTAAGTTTTGTATGACCATATTCTTAGCAATTGTGGCACTGTACTGGACCTGAACGCTTATGTGGCTCTTCAACTGTGGTTTTTCGGTGTAAGAGAAACCTTTCGCTATAAATTGAATGGGTTTAATTTTTTACAATTGTATGTCATGCGGCTCCAGTTCAACCCGAAATAGGGTTTGGGGGACCTTTTCTCTGTTAATTATATTAGTAACATTTTTACCTTAAATCATTTGTCGCTAAGAGTACATTTTACTTCTTCGGGGTCAACATATGAATCTATACCCTTTAATACTATTTGTAGGCCTTTAGCACTTTTAAGTTGGTAAGTGTAAAAATTTGTTTTGTTTTTTTTCAAATTCACTAACAATTTTTCGAAAATCTTTTTCATCATATATTTGGATCTTAAGCTATGTACAGACGGTTGTCAGATCTTACAATATTGTTAGTAAAATGTGCTAAAAATTTCTTATAACCGTGTGAACTGGCAATTTTTGTCTGACATCGTTGCCAGAAAAAGCATTGTCAGTTCATTGCAAGACTAGCAGCTGATAACAAATTGTCAGACATCTTACAATCGTGTGAACACATTGTAAAATTATTGCCAGATATTTGTCAGACATTTTAATTATGTCAGATGTGCAAACTTTATGCATCTGACAATGGCGACATTGTAAGAGAATTTCTATGGCCAACACTGCATACGCTTTATTTTAAAGACAATATAAATAAAAAAATATATGCCGACTAAATCATTCCAATTTCTTCTTTATGGTTCATAATAATTTATATTTTCACTTTTTACATTTAACACAACCAAAAGGGATTGATATTTAACAATTTCTAATAAATTCTTTGAGTCTGGCAACGCAAAACAACAGATCTGAAAATTTTTGTATATGACAACCGTGTGAACTGACAATTTTTCGACTGACGATTTTGTCACATGAATTTATTGTCATACAACCGTCTGGCAATAAATTGTAAGATTTTCTGACAAATTTGATACAACCGTGTGAACTGAAAATCTTCCTTTTGCTGGCAATTTTCGATTGCCAGTACATTGTCAGCACATTGCCAGATCTGACAATATTGTAAGATCTTACAATCGCCTGTACATAGCTTTAGTTTCATTAATATTACCTCCTTTAATTGGAATAATGTGAAAAGTTTTTTCAGCAATGTGTGGAATGTGAATTTCTGCGAAAATGGCTTTACCCGGTACGTTACTGTATGTTACGGGAAAAGATTATCAGGGCAATCATGATTAAAATTTCGCTAGACATTTCTCTCTTTTCCAATTAGAAATTGTTTCCTAGGAAATATTTCTCAGGGAATTTTATTCATGATTGTCCGCTATATATTTTTATGCAGACGGCTGCGAAATTGCCCAACGTGCGTTAAAGTGAATCATTTGCCTTCTTTCTGTAACTCGTGGGAAATTTTCGCATCGAGAAAAACAAATAACAATATTGATTGTCATATTTTATATGGTGTTATTAAAATTAAAATTTAAATCAACACACAAAATAAATCAACAAATACGAGTTTTTTTCTTACCTGTACTGTGTGTCACATGCGGAGGTACCATGTTTATAAAATAAGATAAAACTAAATAAGAAAATAAAATATAGTTAAATTTAAAAAATATATATATATAGAGGGTGGGACAATTTGAGTAAATGATGTCAAGTGATGAATGATGTAAAGAATCGAGCTGTCATCTCTTGACATTTATTGAGTAAAAAGTTGCGAAATTTGAACCATAGAACGCTACAATCTTGAACAAAGAATTTTAATTGTGAAATTTGTGAATTTTAATTTGAAAGACAGGGTTTACGTGAACAAACCAGAAAAAATTTACGCTTTGAAAGATGAAATTCGGCGGTGCATTGACGAGACAAGCGAAGCTTTTTTGCAAAATGTGGTTTCAAATTATGTCGACGTGCTAGAGGTAGACATTTGCCCGACATCATATTGCATCAATAATTCCCACATTTTTACTTTGCATTGGTATCAATAAAACTGAATTTGTCAAAAACAAGAGTGTGTTTTTAAGCCAATTTACTTCCTAACCTTCAATTTGCCTACCCTTTATAATTGTTAATAATATAATTATATACATATATAATTGGTAATTGGTTTTAAGGTTTAAAAAAAGGTTTTTTTTGTGGAGAGACCATAATATGTTGTACAAACCTTAACAGCAGTGGTAATGCAGTTGTAGGATCCAAACGATTGAATTCTGACATTTTTTTACAACATTTTTGTAAATTTTCGAAAGATTCTGTTTTTGTCTTGAACGGTGCGGAAGCAAAGCAAACGCAATATTTTATAGTAATATAAATAGTTTTTAAAGGGAGGCAATAACCGCCTTGCGTGGCATTGGCAAATCTAATCCTGGCAGTGGAATCGTTGTTTTAAAAAAGTTCACAAGGTGGGATTGCACAAACTGAAACTGAATATTAACTTGCGCTCAAGTTTTCTTTTATAACAATTTTAATAGAAAAAAGGAATGGCGTTCACTTTATTATATTAAAAAGTAAAATCTATAAAGAAAAAATCGCACATGTCTACCAAAACAAATAGTTTCATTACAATAATCTGATTAGTCTGCAAATATTTTATTTTTCTATCTACATATCTGCTTATGCCTTAAGCATCCTAAAGAAAGCATTTCTGCATTTTATTTAACATCAACTCAATTTACTCTACTATTTATTAATTTCATTTAAATTGAATAGCAAAGAATAATTTTTCATATTTTCTTTACATTTAGTTTGGAAAATAGATTTATTTAGTTTGAATTATTTGCTTTTAATTTTAAGTTTTATGAATGGCTAGAACATGAAGTTTGCTCAAATAAAAATAAATAAAATAAAAATAAAATTTGCCTACTGCTGCTAATTTTGCCTTCAGCAAAATTCCGTCTAGATAATGAATATTTGATTTGTTGGAGAAAGGAAAATTTTAACAGTGTTTGCCGAAAACATCAAGAAGATTTATAATTTAAATCACATTAATTTTTTTGTAAATTCATTTGCTACATTTGCACAAACATAATCTTAAATATGTATATGTTTTTGACTGTTGAAAATATTTTTTTTTTTAAATTTTTCACGATTCAATTAAATTTTTTTAAGTCACTGTCACGCACTCACGCGTGATTAATTATAAATTTGATCACGATCACGCGTGATTCACGCGTGACACGATAAAATCATAACACTTGCACATCTTTAGTAAATAATACTATAAGAAATTTACATCCCATAATGGTAGAATTACTGAAATCGTATCGTGCTGTTGCGTGTCAGCTGACAAAATCCGTAACATTTAATAAGCATGTTGATGCTTATTGAAAATGTGTTGGCAACGTTTGATACGTAAAAATCTACAGAAAATAGATTTTTACGTAGCAAACGTCAACTTCTGGCTTACATACATACACACACACGTATAAAGCAAAGTAACAGCTGACACTTTCGCTGGCAGCCTCACGTTTTTACTAACTAACATATAGAGTTAAACGATACGACAACTTCAAAAGTAAGACGATAAGATTTGACTAACAAAGCCATAAGACTTGACCATTTTTGAAATTTTTCTAATTTTTTTCCGTGATACACTATCATACAAAGTCGTGCGATCTACGAAAAAATACAACCCTGGTATGATGGAGTTTATTAACATTTTCAAAAGACAATAACAATTCATCACACCAGGGTTGTACTTTTTCGTAGATCGCACGACTTTGTATGATAGTGATTCATGGCCTTAATGGGCCACTCCGACTATTATACTTTGTATTAATACATGTCAAAAATTCAAGTTACACGTGCAAGTGCGATATTGTGAATGCAAAATGTCATGACGAATGGTAAATAATACGATAAAAATTTGACATCCCATAAGACTTGACCATTTTTTGAAATTTTTCTAAACGATAATACTTTTCGTCTTATCAGAGTTGCATTATTACGAAATCAACTAATAAAGAATCTGATAAGTCGTCTGTTTCGACGCCGTTGCCGTGCCGTCGTTTATGGGAATATGTATTCGTCTGAAACCGGCTGTAAATATTGAATATGCTTATCGTATTGAATAATTTTTCGTGTAAGCCATGCCTGAAAACGAGCGAAATTATCGTATTTTCTTTTTCTTTATATTATTTAAATCAACTATTTTGAATGCCGCTTATTTTCAAAGGCCGGCACGACCACAGCTTTCATGAAACTGCTATGCCGACGGAAGTCAACGATTAATGCAGGCATGTTAATCCTGAACAGCTGTTTGCTCTCCAATTGTGTTTTTAATGTAATATGAGGTGTGATGATGTGAACACAAAATGTAACTTTACGTTTGATTTTTTGACAGTGGAAACAAATGTCTTTAGATTTCTTTCTCGTAAAATGTCTGAGTGGCCCTTTAAGCCCCGTTCAGACTATTATACAAGTATTAATACTTTCATCACATTTTACGATACAGAAATCTAAATACATTCGTTGCGATTGTCAAAAAATGTAACGTAAAATCACATATTATGTTCAGACTATCATACTTCAAATAAAATGTGTAATACAAACAGAAAACAAAACAGCTGTTCAATGAAAATGTCTGTGCTATTCATTGTCGGCGGCAAAGCGGTTTCATGTAGGCGGGGACGTGCCGGCACTTGAAAAAATTCAGCAGTTAAAAGTATTCTATGTAAATAAGAGAAAACATTTAAGAGAAGATATTACAAAAACTTTAAAAAATTACGTAAACGAAATACACTTCTATACGATTCACTTATTCAAAATTTTGAGCCGATATACATATGACAAAACATTACATCAATAACGACACGCTATAGACGGCGAAACAGCCGATTTGGAAATTTGGTTTGTCTGAAAATGCAACCCTGATCGAATGAAAAGTATTATCGTTTAGAAATTTTCTAAAAACGAAAAAGTCTTATGGGATGTCAAAACTTTTATCGTATTATTTGCCACTTTGATGACATTTTGCGTTCAGACTTGCACGTATTATTTGAATTTTTGACAAATATAAATACAAAGTATAATAGTCTAAAAGCGGCTTAAAAACATTAACGAAAATCCAGTCATGTTGAAATTTCGTATTTCAATATAAAAAAATATTAATTTATTGTATTTATTTATTAATTTTATTTATTTTTAAATATTTCAATATACATTTTCTATTATATTGAAAATTATTGAATTAATGTGACGCGTTCTTATTTTGAAGTTGAAGCTTTTCCCTAAGCGCACAAATTACAAATTTCTATAATAAATTAAATGAATTTCTACACCGCCATACAAATTTTCATAATTATTTTTTTTTTTTGCAGAAAAGTCACTTTATACTAAACAATCTAGATACCAGTTGCAGTCAAACTGTTTATGTGGTTTTCCTTCCCTCATCTCTACTCCTTTTACATTTTTAAATATTTCTTTATATATGTACATAAATAATTTGTTTCGGTATCAAACTAAAAAATTTATTACCAATAAAGGTACCAAATACATAAAAGTAAATGCTCTTGCAGAATTTTATGAAAATATTTCTTCCAATTCTCATGTCATAGTCAAACAAGTGTTTTTTTTTCGATAAATATATTCTTCCGTGGATATGACAATATCAAAATATTAAGTTTTAAAATTTTTGTTGGCCAACTTGAGGCTATAACGTATAAGTTTTGAGGTATGCACTAATTTTTGTATAACCCACCCGTTAGATTAAGGTGTTTGTAAAGCTTTAGAGAAAAAGTTGACGCACGGTCAAAGCCGGGAAAGCGGGAAAATTTTTTAAATCCCGAGATCCCGTTCCATAGAAATTATTCTATGAGAAAGCTTAAAACACCTAACTAAATCATATCTTATGTTTTAATAAATATATAATAAATATGTTAAAAACAAATTGGGTATTAAAACAGGAACTTTATTGTTTAAGTTTTAGTTTGTAAATTCCTTAATGGGTTTTTCCAACACGAAAAACGTTGTTACATGAGATCAAAAAAAGTAAACTTGGAAATATACAAATATACATACATAAGTAAACATAAACATATCATAACAGTCAATAAAAACAAACATAAAATAAGATCAGTGGAATTTTTCCTTAAAGAACGTCCATACAACTCAGTTTTCTTTATAAAACAATTTTATTTGTTTTTAATAAAAACAAAAAGAAGAGAATAATGATTTCAATTAATTATCTTAAAACATACATATATTTGACAAAACATCTTTAAGTGTAAAATTTGTTAGAAAAACCGCCACTCACAATAAATTTTCACAAATACCAAAGTGAAAGCAGCTGTTTTCTGATTGTATGTCACAACTATTATTTATTATTTTCCGGGATACTGCATAAAAAATTCTGGTAAATCGGAAAATTTTAAGATTGGTAAGAGAAATCCCGGGAAAACCTCTAGTTCAAACATACCTTAATACAATAAACATGAAAAACTACGATTACTTCGTTTTGAGTCATTTGAAGTTTTGGTAAAGAATTAGGGAGTTCATAATAGCGTTTTAAAATATGTCTTAATATTGCAACGTTTCAATTTTAATACTTTAATATGGTCTGGCAAGTTTGTTGTTTTTGTTTGTGTGTAAATCAAATTTATTACCAGGTGGCAACTTAAAAAATTATAAAAAGCATGTCATTTTCATTTCATTTTCTCTCTCATATTATACACTTATATATAAATAATATAAAGATGTATGTATGTGTGTTTGCCTGTGTATTTATACCTTTGCTGCTCAAAATGAAAAAACTAAATATCACAATGTTGCCACATTAAAATTTTAATACACTCATTGTGAATTCCCTAAATGTCTATATATAAAGTACTCGTTATATATTTTAACTTTTAGAAAATTAAATACTTTTTACCATGGTAACCTTTATTGATCAAGGTAAAAAATGAATTTTTTTTAATAACGGCTCCGTTCAGATTTAGTTGAAGATTGATAAATAGGACCATTTTATTTTCATATCAAATTAGGCGAAAGTAAAGATCCCAAAAATAAAAATGCGCATCTCTGCACGAGACGATGACTTCACTTATGGACACTAGTGAAAGGGACAGTGAAGCCAGTGATGCCAATAAACTCCTACACATATGGATTTTTAGTTAAGAAGTAAAGGTTGTTTTTATAGAGATATAAAACTTTAAGTTGGCAACACTTTCTTAACTAGTATCATTTTGTCAGCTGTCAAGTGATTTTTGCTCAGTTTGATTTGGCATTTCAACATGAAATGCTAACGCCTGAAACACGCTTTTAAATTGTGCAAATTTATATTGAAAATCACGGCTCTGTTCAAAATACATATCACGCACTACGCCTATATTATATCTATCAATAACACTGTTCTGCAAAAAAATTTTTGTAAATAAAAATATGTGTATTATATGGAAATTAGCGCGCTTAACTCAAATTCGTTTTGAGTTTTTGTCTATCACCTACAGATTTTTTTAATGAGCGAGGCGATCACACCAACTTATTTCAATATAACTCGATAATGGTTTGTTCGATTTTAATAAACTCAACACTGAAAGATAAAAAATAAAATTATCTTCAAAACAAAAAGTTTGTTTTTGATTTTCAACCATTTCGGAGTTATTCAGAAATTTGTTTCGAAGAATAAAGGAAGGAATAAAATAAAGTAGAAGTAAAGAAAATCTGTGCAAGAATGTTGATTTCATTCACAATTTAAGCAAGTATCCCACCTTGACAAACATTGTGTAATACATTTATCAGTAACACACTTGCATCTTGTGGTTCAATTGCAAATCCATACAAATTAAAATAATAATTTTTGTTATGGTTCCTGGAATTAAAAAAATATATTAATATTAGGAATATTTGTTTACAATGCCTCGAAAAGGAGTGTGGCTACATAATGGGAATCAGTATCCGTCAGTACCATTAGCTCATGCAGTACTAGGAAAGAGAGATATGAAAACATGAAATGGAGAAAAATGGAGGGATGCATCCTACTGGCAATAAAAACTTAAAAGTTTTATTTTTTATAATATTAAGGCATAAGTATTGCATATTTTTAATTTTGAACTTTCGCCGCTGTTAAAAGTTGCATTTGCTAAGCAATAGTATGGAAAAAGTTAAGAAAAGATTTAATTTTTCAGAGGTAGTGTTAGTTCCTCTGAGCGGAACTTTTTTCCCCCTTTTTCCGATTTCTCATTTCTTCAGGGTTTAACAGCCTAGGAGTATAATATATATTTTTGCCAAGTTTCATTGATCTAGAGGCTCTCAATAACTTTTCACAAGCAATATAAACTAAAAAAAAGTAATGGCCAGTTTTTTGAGCCACTCCTCTGTGAGCCGGTTAAACTTGCACAATAGTACCGAACATAAGTCGTCTTCTTATACAAATGACTACACGGTGGCCATTGAATTAAACCATTGGTACGCGTTTCTTGGCAAAATTGTGTTTAGTATATTCACACGTATTCTTACGGTCTTTCATGTAGTCGTCGATGAGACCACAAAATATACAGAAGTGCAAAAAGTGATAGAATAAGAATTTTTAAACTTTAAAAAAAAAGAGACAAACATAGCGTTTTTGTTATTGTAGTGTATTACTATAGGGTGTTTTTTATTGAGGTATAGAACTTTAAGTTGGCATCACTTTTTTAACTGGCGGCCATTTTGTCAGCTGTCAAGTGATTAATATTTAGTTTGGTTTGCCATTTCATCATGAACAGGTTGACAAAAGAACAACGCTTGCAAATCGTGCAAATTTATTTCGAAAATAATGGTTCAGTTCGCGAAGTTTACCGCAAGCTCCGTCCGTTTTATGGTCGACATAATCGTCCATCAGAGCAATTAATTCGGTTAACCGGTCAATTGGCCACCAAGATCGTGTGATTTGACACCATTGGATTATTTTCTTTGGGGATATGTGAAGTCGCTCATCTACGCCAACAAACCAGAAACGTTAGGGGACTTGGAAGCCAACATTCGTGGCGTTATTGCCAACATGCGGCCCCATATGCTCGAAAAAGTGGTTGAAAATTGGACCTGTAGAATTGGCTTTATTCGAGCCAGCCGCGGCGGCCACATGCCCGAAATCATATTTAAACGTTAATGGCATAAAATTATCCTTCCAATAAAGCCAAATTGATGGACATTAAAACGATTTTCTTGTGTTTTATTTCAATTCGAATTTCTATACCTCTAAAAAAACACCCTATACTTACAAATCACCATAGCTAATAAAACACGTCAAAATTTTATTTCACTAGAAAGAAGAATCAAAACAAAACAGCCGACAATAAATTCTCCGTGAAATAGAAAAATACACTTATCTTCCGTCTTGTGACATCGCTGTATATTTTGTGATGTGACAGCGACGAATGCCCATGAAACGGATGCCTACATATTTTTTTTTGAGAATATATATCTGGCACACACACGCGTTTCATTTCAAATTGATAATATGTGAAAAATATCATACCAAAGTCAAGTTTGAAAAAGCTTTTTAGAATACTGTTTACAAAGAAAATGTTTTATTTCAATTAATATTTTAACTAAATAAACGTTTATTTTCATAGTACCAAATAAGAAAAAATTTCTACATTCTATGAATAAATACATAAATATATAATATATATATTATATATATATATATGTTATATAAATATATATCAAACGCTTGGCTTTGTGTTTGGTGGGCAGCTCGCAACCTCAAAACATTAATAGTTTGTAACGTGGTTTTTCTTTCCAGCTGGGTATGACTCAGTCTGTCCAGGTTCGATCTCAAAGGTCCATACTTTGAAATAAAAGATTTATTTTCCTCGGTGTTAAGAAAATACACAAAGCTTTATTTAACGAAACTTATGCTACTAGGATATCTTAAAACTACAGGGTATATTAATCAGTGAATTACAGGCGGTGACAGCTATAATCAATACCAACTAGTTACGGGAGTATTCGGTGGGCCTTGTGAGGCCGTTTAGTAAATGCGGGCGAGAGGAATCCAGTGGCTCTCGTAATTCAAAAAAAAAATGAGTTTCAAGATGAATTCGGTGGATCTTGAAACCAGTATAAAATAAACTATAATTAAATTCAAGATGTATTCGGGGGATCTGGAATTAAAAAGAGTTTTCAAGATGAATTCGGAGATCTTGAAAACACGGCAAAGCAAAAAGAAATAAATTCAAGATGAATTCGGGGGATCTTGAATAAAATAAATTATTTCAAGATGAATTCAGTAGTCTTGAAATAAAATAAATTCAAGATGTATTCGGGGGATCTTGAATATAAAACGAGTTTTCAAGATGTATTCAGTAGATCTTGAAAACAAGGCAAAGCAAAAGAAATAAACTCAAGATGAATTCGGGGGATCTTGAGTATATATAAAAAATAAATTATTTCAAGATGAATTCGGTAGATCTTGAAATAAAATAAACTAAAAATAAATTCAAGATGAATACGAAAGATCTTGAATACTAACTACTATTTATTATAGAAAGCCCAAGATGAATTCCGTAGATCTTGTATGCTTCCTTTCAAAAATTAAAACAAGCCTTTACGTTGATGTCCGTTCTGCGTAATATACAGGTAGTGCTCCTGCTTACCGTACTAAGACGTTCAGCTCGTCCTGATTGCTTGTTGCCTAAACTTATCGTCTTATAATAATTATTATTTTAAGCTTTTGAGAAGTATTTTCCCATTTGCATAGTTTGTTCGTTTTAAGTTACAATCTGTACAAAGCCTGCATGTGTTTTATAGCATGCATGCTTACAAAAGCATGTACGTGGTTGTTGTTATTTTACTTCCGTTATTACGATGTTATTTAGTCTGCATGAGCGTGGTTGTTGTATTTGTTGTGTACTTATAAAAACAGTTGTGTAGTTGTTGGTATTATTTCTGTTGGTAAGCTTTCAAACAAACAAAAAAAAAATGTAAATTAAATAAAACAAATATACAGTGTTGGAAGAAAATATAGAGTGATTTGTGACTAAATATTTGTAAACAAAAATATACAAATATACAGTATCGGGAAAAAGTATAGAGTCATTTGTGACGGAACGTTACAAGTTTACCATTACACTCACAGCGCTCACCACTGAATTAAAACTTAAGTCGATTTATTTAGCAGTGATTCATTTACCCTTAAATGCATGAAACGATATTATATAATTTTGTTGAAAACCCTGAGTTATAAATATGACCAGTTAAGTTATATTTATAACTCATTGGAGAACTTTAGAGTAGGGATCCCAAAAATGCTTGCTAATTCCCAATTGCAGGTACAAATTGTACGTAAAACTAAAAAGAAGTTCCCGTGTGCCGTGGTTTGGCTTTGAATCAAATCAGTAATGCATAACCGGCCGATAAAAATTTTCAAGCTCTTTAATTCCAGTATTAAAATTAATATCGGTTTGATTAATTGTACCAAAACTTTTTTTAAATCTATTTACATACATTATTTACCACTCCACAATTAGCATTGATTTCCTGATTAACTTCCTCTGAATGCTGAGTACAGTAGCAAAAGAAAACTGCCATAAACTATTAAAATGACATTTACATACAAATGCATCATAAATCTCCGCGTACATAAAACTTAATATTAAAAAAATAAATCTCACAAATCAAATTTAAACAATCTGCTTCGTAACAAACTTTAACAAAATACTTAAACCACAATTTAATTGAATTTTCATATATCTGCTTCAAGATAAACTATCCATAATGTAACAAAAAAGACAAAAAATAAAAAATAAAAAAAAAATAAAAAAAAATATGGAATAGATCATTAGTCATTTTATTTTGAGATTTTTTATTTCTCTGTAAAGAGAAACTGTTACACAGTTGATGCTACATGCCGCAAAGCGAAAGAAGAATTATGCTGCAAACATAAAACGGAACAACATATGGTTGAACAGTTGAATGGCTCGTTTGCTGCTGCTCTTGTCGATAGAGTTTCCCCGGAAAGTGTTTATATGTATAGCATGTACATATGTACGAATGTATATTTGTTAATGAAAAAAGAACAAAATAATAATTTTTATAAATGATCTTCTTGAAAAATCACAGAAATAAATGACTTTTCTTTCTGTAAACTTGCAACAGAACCACACACACGCTGCAAAAGTATTTAGTTAAATTAAGAATAAAATCATATTTAATTATTTTGACAGCATATTTTGATGAGATTTTCCTGTGTCTCAGCATTGGATTGTTTGGTTACTTGGGAGGGGCTTCAAGCGTTTTCTGGCAACTATTCATTAATTGTTATCAACACAATATCTAGAAACAGTTATCATTACAATATCTAGAAATGTTTTATTAATTCATTTAAAATGAAAATCGTAAAAAGCAACAATTAAAATACTATTCCATCTGTGCTTTGAAGATGCCTGGCTGCACATTCACACCATCACGATGCTGCAAGATTTATTATCTGGCATTCAGGGAATTATGGCGTTTTTTATTGATAAGTCTAATAAAAACCAAGCACTAGTTTATCATTAGCTGTTCAGTGTCTGTCTAACTTTAATTGTGGCGGTCATTTATTCGTATGCAAGTGGCATAAGTGTCTGACTTTTCAAGTGTTTTAATACAACATGAAGGTACTTAAGAGATTTTCTAGGGTTCTTCAGATTTTTAACGTTTGTCTTCTCAACGATTGACGAAATTAAATAGTGGCTACTGTTTCAAAAGCTTAAGTCGAAATAATAAAAATTTGGTTATTCGTGGAAAAACAATTGATTCATGTTCCGCATCAGTTCTACATTGTTTTTATTACCGAATGGAAGGTAGAGAGTTTTTTGAAACGTGCAATCGAAAGCTATTTTTTATATAAGGGTAGGTTATTTCTAGTAAAAACAGAAAAGTTGTAGTTTTCAGACAGCAAACCATTTTTTGATATGACTTCAACATTGGCGTTAAGGCATGATTTTAAGAAATAATGAATTGTTTTCGCGCGTGTCTGGTATATATATTTGTAAATTTCTTTAAGCGGCCCATCCATTATACAATATTATTGCATATGTTGTTGTACATATTATTGTCGTTTCGACCTATACTATGTAATAAATGGCACAATATCTTCAATGAAAATATTGCCCAATTTTCCTGACAGTGAAAAAGTAAACCAAATTGAACAATATGTTTTGGCTTGTTTTCGACTTTTACCTTGGTTCGTGCGGCAGCTTTCATTGAGATGATTGAGCTTTGGTTTCCACGTCATAACCATAAACCCACGCCCTGGAGCAAATTTGGGTCGTCGTGGAGAGAGTCCAACAGCTCATTAGCAATGTTCATGCGATGCTTTTTGGTCAAATGGCACGAACCAATCGATATGTCTAGGCCGCCAGCAACTTCTCTAATGGTGATTCGACTGTTGTTGAAGTACTCGGGAGTCCGGCACGCTCTTCGTCGTTCACATCTTTTGGGCCTTCTGAGAACATTTTGTACTACCGATAAACGTTGCTTCAGTCCAATGTAGCTTCTCCGTATGCCACAGTCAACATTCGGTATGCATCCGCGCACTCAATTTCGTTTTTCACACAAAATTTTATACAGGTTCTTTGTTCCATTTTTTTTAATAAGCAAAAATCGAAGATGAGCCAAAACACGTGGAAGCAAAGCAACTGTCAACAATTAACTGAACATACAAAATGGCCGAAATTGTCGGCTAAGTGAGACGAATGAGTACCAATATAATGCCACAAAAAATCAAAATTCGAATATACTACGTAACCCGCGAAAATTCAAAAGTCGCGATACGTTTTGAACAAAGCTCGTATAGTTAAAATTTCAGACCTAAGCTCTGTAACACCTCCTGAAATGCTGCATGAAATTTCATAACAATCGGAAACTGCAAAATAATTTCTATTCTTTTAAATCCCTCACTATGTATCGGGTACTTTAAGCCCCACTAGGCACCAAAAGGCACGGTTGGGTCGATCTTAAAAATTAAGACTGCATTTATGACAGAAAACCTCATATTTAAGACAGCGCATATATGTATTAAGAATTAAAAAAAATTGCATACAAGCTGCCATCAATCTAATGTTCACACAACTTTTCACAAGTATCGTAAATAAACGTTTTACTTCGTTTGAGATTCTGATTAAAAAATATTTTTGAATTAAATGCGAGCAATAATTTTGGCTTATACATACATACAGGTACCTATAGTTTATTGAATAACAATTTTTTTTCTTGAACACAACCACTTTAATTTATCACCAACATAATTAGAGCAGTACACTTATTTTGCCTCTAAACTCGCACATCCATTTCAAAAATTATGAATATTAAACAGCCATAAATATTCATCCTAACAACTCTAATGGAAATTTTATGGCTCTTGATGATTTTCTGTTTTCTTATAAAAAATAAATATAAAAACTTTTACTGGTAGATTCAAATAAGCATTATTTGAAATGGAAAAAAATTATTAAAAAAGAAAACACCCAATTTTTTCTCAATGACAAACGATAATTACCATTTTTTAATATGGCCAAAGTTATAAAGAGCAAAAATTAGCATTCATTTGAAATACAAAAGCACAATTTTCAAATCTAACTTTATCTGGCCAGTGGCATTATAAACTCATAAATTTTCTTCTAACAAATACAACAAGCAGTAGAAGAAAAAAAAAGAACAACTCGTACAAAAAAATGTAAAACATAATAAAAATAATACTTAATAGTTGTTACATTTAACATTAACAAAGAATAAAAATCATGGACAAAAAGCAACGAATTTTTCAGTCAGTCACAATATGTATGTTTTAATGCCATAACCCAGCAAACAGGTGTCGGTATCATGTGAAAGAGAATGAGAGTGTTATAGAAAAATGTATTGTAAAGCTGGATTCTTCCGAACAAAATTTTTGTCCGGACAAATTTTTTATATGTAGTTTGACGTCTCTCTTCTTGAGAGATAGAAAATATTTTTACCAGTTTCTCCAGAGAAATGGTTACACATCAGGGTTGTCAGATTTTTTCCTACATATTTCGCCAAATTTATTTTAAAAGTTGCCAAAATCAATTTTATGATGTTGTTCTTAATATATATTTAATAATAAATTTGTTTTGATTTTTTAAATAAATTTTTACAAAATATAGGGTCCTTGTTGAACCTTCATATTGAACAGACTTCGTAGCGGAGTTTTTTTTACATACGTACGAAACAAAAAACAACAGAAACAAAAATCATACAAAAAAAATATTCATAGTACATACTGACTTTGATAAATAAGCTTCATTTGCTTTAATAATATCTGTGGGAAAAAGAAAAGAGTACTTAAGTCAAGATAAGCTGATTTTGAGTTAATGGTACCTCCGTAATATTCATATTCGAAATTACCCTTCGTGAAAATCTCAATTAATTTGTGTGATTTTTCAGGAAGTTATAGCACTATGACTTGCGACTTATCTCTTTTACACTTCTAATCTCATTTGGAATAATAGCTTAATTGAGATTATACTTTGGTATATTTCAACTTAAATGTGTCAAAAGATGTTTGCTGAAAAATATAAAATTGAACGAAGAATTTCAAAATTTAACTGTAAAAGAAATAAATTTCTGAAAATCGACTTGAACGATTAAAAGTGCTCTCCTGCAAAACAGTAAAATATGACTTAAGCACTTTCTCCTTTCTGTGACATTGAGGAATACTCTATATCAGTACCTCAAATACAAAAAAGTGTGAAATGAATTCTAACGGCAGAAATGCCTATTTTACTGTGAGTTCTGAAGCTCTTGGTGCAAAAAATAATAATAATAAATCTGATGATAATTTTTTTCTAAAGGCGAAGCCACATTTTCGTCAGCGATCAACTTCGCTTTGTCCAATGCTAAGTAGTGAATCGTTAACATTACCGTTGCCTATTACTTCTTCATATAAGTCAGTAAGGATGATATCCTCTTCGGACTCGTGTTTATCAATTAACCAAAATATCACTACAGATAACAGTAGCTCCAAACTCAAGGACCATGTCGAAATGGACATATATATAACTGTGGTAAGGCGTGGGCGCAGCACAAATTCTTCTAAAATTTCATCTGCTCCAAATATGTCTAGGGATAACAGTGCATCCTCTACTAAAGGTCAAAAGTTTGCAAGATGACAACGACAAACCCGATGTATCCTCGAACAAAACCTCCAAACCACCACCAATTTATCTGAGAGAGAAATTTCAAACGCCCTTATTAAAAAATTACTCTCGGTCATTGGTGAGAATAATTTTTACATTGTTCCAATAAAACGTGGTAACATTGATGAAACGAAAATTTAAATTTATGAAAAAAAAATTTTTCGTAAAATGGTTACTAATTTGAAAAAAAATAAAACAAGTTTCTACACTTACCAGCTTAAGAGTTCCAAAGGCCTGCAAAGCGTATTGAAGGAAATATATTCGTATATTGTTCCCGAAGAAATAATAGATGCACTCTTCCTCCAGGGATTTAAGGTTAAAAAATGTATCAAACATATTAAATAGGGAGAATATCCCCTAACCTCTGTTTCGTGTTGAACTTGAGCCAAATCATATAAGATTGAGAAAAATTAGAGCCATAAAATATCTTTTATGCCGAAAAATAACAGTTGAAGAATCACACAAGCTTTCAGGACCCGTACAGTGCCACAAGTGTCAATAAAATGGCCACAAAAAACGTACTGCAAATTACCTACAGTTTGTGTGATCTGCGGTGAATTGCACGGTACTGCTAGCTATACTAAGCCAAAGGATCAAGCAGAAAAAAATATAGTAATTGTGGAGGTAATCACACTGCTAACTACAGAAGATGTCCTGTATATTCTTTCGTTCAACAGACAATGGGACAAAAACCTAAATTAGCTCCAGCTCAATCAGCTAACGCTTACTCCGCCACTTTTCTTCAAATGAGCCAACTAAGTACTTCATGTGTATCCCACACAGAAAGTGTCAAGCTTTAATTGTAGTTGCTTTAAAGCCACTATTGATAATCTTGTGCAAACTATAAACAACTTTACTACAAATATGACTAACGTGATGCAAGAAATGTTGCGAATGCAGAGTGCACTGCTTCAAGCATTAGTTAATAAGCCATGCACACGTTAAAAATATGTTCCTGGAACGCAAACAGTATTCGCCATAACAAAACTGAACTTGAGCACTTCCTTACGGAAAAAATATTGATATACTGCTGGCCTCTGAGACTCATTTGACTTCGAGAAGCGTAATCAAAATTAATGGCTATACCCTATATGATTCAAAGGATCCTAGAGGAATAGCTTGCGGTGGATCGGCAGTTCTACTAAAGTCAAGGCTTAAGCATTATATTCTTGAAAATATTTGTGAAAAAACTCTGCAAGCAACAAATATTTGCATTGAAAATTTTTTTACAAATTTTGTGATATCATCAATTTACTAGCCCTCCCAGATTTTCAATCACTGAGGATCAATACGAGCATTTCTGCAAATCGCTTGGTCCCTGTTTCTTAGCAGCCAGCGACTACAATGCAAAACATACACTCAAAAAAGTTTTACATTAACTGAATGTAGGTTATTTCAGAAGTTTTCCGTGCTGTTTAAATTTAAGGAAAATTTAGTTATTTTACCAAGCCATGTCTATTTTAACTTTTTGTGTATGTTGTTTAATAAACAATCCACAATATTATAATGATTTTCTGTGCAGTCAATATAATCAGTTATTTAGAAATGTGTATGTATGTATATGCATATTTAGTAAAACTTAAAAAATGTGCTTGTCCTGAAAGTTTTTTTTTATTATTTAAATGTTACTTAGGTTATTTTCTTTCAAAACTAACTTCAAAAATATTTCAAAAATAAATAAATAAAAAATTCTGGAATAATTAAAAAAATTAATCTATTTTTGCGAATACACAAAACATTAATATTAAAGGTTAATTGACTTCTGCGAAATATAAAAGAAAATTTGAATTGGTAAGTTAAGTGAAATCAATTGATATGTATCCTTGCGTTACATAGTAGGTACGTATGTCTATATGTATATATGTGCATATACATATAGATATCGCACACTAAATCATAAACAGTCACAACTCAAAATGCTCAAAGTGGTTTTGTTTTTTATCAACCAGTTAATTGAACAAATCTCTAACGACGGCAACAATTTCTTTCGCAATACAGTCTTCTTGAAGGATATAAAATACCGTTATGTTTTTTTTTATGTTACGTACTTGCGTCATTTGTACAGTATCAACAGTTGTTTGCCATTACTCAGTATCTAACATTTTTTAAGTTGTGACTGTTTATGATTTAGTGTGCGATATGAACATAGTATGTAAATACATATGTGTATGTGTGTCATGATGTTTCCAGGTGAAATTGTTTAATTACTGAGGGACTGGTCCAATTCATACTTTGCATATTCAGACATATACAACATATAAGTGAGTATATTTTTGAATAACAAAATTGCATATATTTGAACTAAATTTCATTCAGGTCTATTGCATATTTTTCTACCCGCTGTACTTTTTTCTTCGTTTTGCATTCACCAAACACAAAAAAAATTAAGGAGATATTATATTTTACATAATGTTAAGATATACACTCTCTTAAATAACTATAGCACTTTTTGCTTATACTACACCTCCATATTGTTGCATTATTTCTTTTTTCAATTTGGTATAATAATTTTTAAAAATTTAAAGAAATAAGGCAACACTATACAACAATCAACACGTAATACTAATATCTATCACTCTGAACTCTATTGGCTGCAAGTTTTACTACTAGCAACAACTTACCAGAAAAAAAAGATACTTTGAAGCTTAATTACTCAGAATTTTCTTTTCTATACTTGTAACCCGTTGCTTTTAAGCCCTTCATATAAAAATTGTAAAATTAGTTCAAACGTTTATCGTACTTCAAATAATGAAGAAGTTATGGACTTACTTGCGGATTTGCTGTGAAACAGGGAATTCTTAATAAAACTTAGTGCTCATAATTTCAACAAATTGGTCCCTCTCAAGCCATTTCGGTCATTGTCTGATACAAGTATTTTTATTGCAATGTTTTGGCCTTTTTACAGCTCTGCCGACTTTTAATTAATATTACACTTTGTTATCTCTTTAAAGTTTAAGTCATTTTCACAAATTTTTCCAAGTTTTTGGCATTCCTTACAATTTTAGCGTTTTTTTTTAATAACTTTTAAGGTTTTTTTCAATTACAAAATTATTCGCGAGTTTTCGCATTTCTTTGCACATGAGATTGTTTTTGATTTTTAAAATCTACTGGATTTTTTTTAAAGATATTCGAATTTTTGCAATTTTTCACGATATCTATGCTGTAAGTTAATTTTTGAGTTATTGCTCTTTTTTGCGGTCTTAATAATCAGCTTTACGTTCTTTTTGAGAAGTTGTATCATTTTTGCAATATATAACGTTTTTAGTAGAAATTTGCTTAGAAAACCTAACCGAAAAATATAGTTTAAAATTTTAGTATACTATGACTTTATGACACTTACCCACCGTTTAAATACCCCAAATGTTTGCCACCTGCCAATATTAATATCAACTTGTGAAATCATATGTAGTATAATCTTTTAATATTTCAACCCATTTATCTTCTTATAGAAAAAAAATATTTCCATCAGTAAGCATATACGAGACCTTGGAAAAGAAATTCAATTCATTTAGAAGCCTGTTATGTGACGGAGTTTGAGCAATAATTTCAGGTTTCATTGTAAAATTAAAAATTTGCACATATAATTATGAATATAAGCAATAAAAATGATTTATAAAAGACCTACATATGTATATTAAAAATCTCTGATTTATTGGGGGTTAAATATATTGCAGTAAAAATAAATGAAGAAAACAGTAGTTTCAATTGATTCGGTAGGTTATTTTTTGTCAGTCAAAATAAGTGAAAAGGCAGTTGTTTTTACAGTTTTGGGTAGTAAATTTGTGTAAGCTAAAACAATTGAAAAAACAGTCGTTTTTACTGTTTTTGTGAGTTGTTTCAAGTTGTTAAAAAAAATTAAAAAACAGTAGTTTTAAATGATATGTATGTTATTTTTTTGTAATTTAAAATAAAAGAAAAAGACATTCGTTTTTACTTAAGTTGTATGTTAAAAAATTAACATTCAAAAATAACTGAAAAAATTATCTGATTCAAATGAAATGTTAGTAATCCGGTTTTTAACTGACAATACTATTGTTTTAAATGATTTTTCATTTGAATTTACCTACATAATATTTTGAGTGTACGTTGTGGGGTTCGCATCTTATTACGCCGATCGGGCGTTGTGCAACACAATTTCAAAAATGGGCTTAGACGTCATTTAGAGTGGGGAACCCACTTACTGCCCTACGGATACACAAAAAATTCCGGATGTTATAGATTTTGTAGTCACGAAAAGCTTTTCTAGGGATTTAATTCATGTTAAAGCTTCCTTAGATCTCTCCTCCGATCATACTCAAACGATCATTACAATTTGTAGCCCACTAAGAAGTGACTTACCTCATTTATATATGGAGATGATCAATCGTGTTAATTGGCTGGGGTTCAAAAAATATCTCAGTAGTAATTGTACGTAAAACATTAAATTGCAACAGCACAGATCACCCCTAAATAAAGTCAGACTTAAAGAGTGTACTAAAAGGGTCAAACAGTTGTTATCGTCGGAAAAAACTGCTTTACTGGAAAAATATATAGAAGATCTCGATGTCACTTCAGCATTTAATTAGTCGTTATGGCGCGCTGCTAGAAATATTAAGAGACCCGTTGAGCTTAACTGGATTCTGGGCAAGAAGCGATAGTGAGAAAGGTAACTTATGTACTGAGCATTTAAAACCTGTATGCACTGCCTATTCATGTACGGGTGCTGTTGATTTTTTGAGTGTACTTTCTCCAGCCTCTCATCCCTTAAAGTTTAAACTGCATGAAGTACAAAAAATAAATGCTGAACTTAACCCGTAGAAAGCTCCAAGTATTGATGGAACTAGTAACAAGATGCTGATGAATTTTCCTCTAATTGCAATAAGAATCCTGCTATTTATTTTTAATGCCATTTTAAGAATGCACACACAAAAAAGTAATATGAGTAATTTTGTAATATCAATTAAAATATTTGTAATATTAATTAAATAATTAAATAAGTTTTCACCTATAAACAATTTGATAATATCAATTACGTTATTCCATTCAAATTAATTAATACAATTAAAAATTTAATTGAATCAATTAAATTTTTAATTAAAAACTTTAATTGGTAAATACGTCTTTCTGTGCAGTATTTTCCACAAAACTGGAAACTTGCGAAGATCAAAATGATTCCAAAGCCGGGCAAAGATCCTACCAAGGCTCAGTCATATAGGCCTATAAGCTTACTATCAACAATCTCCACGCTTTTCGAAAAGCTGCTCATGACTAAATTTAAAAAAATTTTAACTGATAATGGGTGCATCCCTGACCATCAATTTGGTTTTAGCAGTCAGCATAGAACAATTGAGCAAACGCATAGATAGGTTTAATTTATAAAGAAGACATTTAAAGAACAGAAGTGTTTTTCTGCCCTCTTCATTGACGTTTATTAGGCATTTGACAAGGTATGGCACGAAGGCCTAGTTTTAAAATTGAAGACATATGTGCCAATAAGAATACAAAAGCTTTTGGAAAGTTATATTACTGATAGGAAGTTCATTGTTGTGGAAGGAGACTTCAGGAGTGTGCTCGGATCTATATCTTCCGGTATCCCACAGGGTAGTATTCTGGGGCCAGTCTTGTATATAATATACACATGTGAGCAATAGTATAAATACCTCTACATTTGCAGATGATACAGATGAAAAAATTAAATGAAGAAAAAAAATTTATATGGTATGAGAATTGAAGAAATTTTGAGATTCTGTGTGAAGTTTGGTAGATAATAAAATAAAAACTCTCAGCTTGAATTGGTTTAATTTTATATTTTGTCGGGACAAAATCGAACTGAGCTGCCAAATTTTAACTGAGCTGCCATTTCATTTTATATGAATAATGAAAGCACAGAGCATACTTTTATTTATTAGAATATAAATAAAGGAAAATTTATAAATAAAACATATACATATGGAGTTGAACAAAAAATTGCATCAAACAATTAAGAAGATGTGTGACACAGCGAATTGTAATTATTTGCCGCTTTGCTGGCACTTGTAAAATTAATATGCATCGTTTACACTCGTATTTAGTATCGTAGCTTTTATTTACCAGACAAAATGCTCGAAATGGATATATCGTGCTCCAGGAAACAATATGTGAATCCAGCTTAATCGTTCTTTTGCTTCGTCAGCATTCGCAGGTTTTGTTATGATGTATTTAACTAATGGGAAAATTGCAGTTGCCAATAACAACTGGCTTGTGGTCCTTCTTACACGATTTTGATTAAATTGATTTTGATTTGATTAATTGAACACTGCTTGTTTTGTGAACTTACTCGACGCTATTCCTATTTAATAAAACACATGCTTACGCCTATAAGTGTAGTCAGCTCTTAAGTAACTCAGTTTTCCAAAAATTTCGCTGGGTTGTAATGTATTTTTTTATTTATTTTTATTTCATGCCTTGTGCTACTTAAATATTGTTCATACAAATCTTTTTCTTGTTATTTGTATAATATTTGTTGTGCTCCAACGAACCGTCTCAAATAATAACTCTTAATGTTGGTGTTAAAAGTTGATATGGAATTCTGTAATTAGCTAAAATGTCACGTACTTTTTGTTAGATTTTGCATTTATTTTGTTAATGTGTTTTGGGCATTTGTTTCTTTATTTTTGTTTTAAGTCTCATATATAATAGAATAATTATAATAATGTATTTCAACAGTAGCTTTTATTTTAACGGTAGAAATCTTTGTTTTTTCTTTGCAGGTATGTAAATTTATGAAATTCTATTCTTTCTGGTCGTGTGAAATTCTACTCGTATGTGAAAATTGGCTGTTAAAAATGGTAATATAAAATAAAATGTAGTTTGGTTTTAAATATTATTCAGGAATACATTTTAATATAATAGCTGGTTCATTAATTTCATCATATAAAAGTCGCAGTGATAAATATGAATAAAATATTTTTTTTTAATAAACAAATACAACCTGCAAAGCGATTAGCTTGTCTGTGGAAAACACCCAGGGTCTAACCGAATCCACGACCTCTCGACTGAGAGGATAATATCGCTACGACTCAGCCACAGGGACTGGAAGAACTGTTCAATTGTTTTCAATTGTATGCATAATTCTTCTTAATTTTTTACCAAATGCTGGCAGCGAATCGAAAATGAATTTCACACAACTCTCTCTCCCTCTTTATAATGTGAACATTTTTCAAAGTATTATAAAACGGAATAAATTCTATCAATTTTAAAAAATCACAGACTATGTATGGACTTTAAGGTATTGTTTCGGTCTGAATAATTATAGTATTATATATTCAGCTTCATGATGTTTGCGATTTATTGGCATAATAATTACATTTACCAAGTGGCTGACGCAATTATTAACTGAAAATTAAAATGCTCTTGAGTACCTCCAAAAAACTGAGCTCATTCGAATTTACTATGTGTAATGGATATAGTAAAAAACATAAAAATAAAGAAATTTCAAACTTTAGGCAAATTGTAGATTATATTTATTTAATCTTATGCATATATAAAAGTATATGTTTATTGTCTTCTAATTTGAAAAAAGAGGACAGCCACTGAAAAATGTCGAACTATTCCATTTGAAAGTAGGATACAAAATAAAAACAAATTAAATATCTTATTGATTTCTTTATAAATAAAACAACAATAATAAATATCAAACCAAAATTTAAAATTGTTACACAACAACTGAAGAGTGCAACACAAGGAATTTCAAGTAATAAATGAAACACAAAATAAAGTCTAATAATATGGAAGCAGTTTTTTTTTGTGTTTGATGCGCACTGAAAGAGCTTTGAATGAAATGCAAATTTGGATCATTTCTAGTTATTGTTACTAGGGATATAACGAATGTTCGCATTCGCTAAAATTTATGTGAATATTTAAAGCGAATACTAAGCACACAAAAAAACTTTGCAGCTGTTTTACGAAACTAGTTTACGATTAACAAACGTCAAGCCAGAGCACTCTGCTTTAAATAATACCACTGTCTATAGTGAATATCTGGTTTCAATGTCTACACATGTCACCAAGTGGAGTACCAAGTCAATAGTACCAGTGCCTAAATAGAATCTGTTGTTCCAATGCAGTGGGGGATTTCGACAAAAAAAAATTAAATTATTCTGCAGTTTCTAAACGGGACGTCATACAGCATTTGAGGAGGTGTTAAAGAGCTTAAGTCTGGAATTTTAACTATATATCCTCAAAAGGGGGCCGAGCCACAATGCCTCAAAATGGTCAACCTCGGGTTAACGAAACACTCAAACCGATGCCAAGCTGATGTTTTTGATCTGATAAAAAATATTTTTTGCATGGATTTGGATTATAATTATCGCTATCCAATTTTTAACGCGAGCCATTAAAAAAACCCTTCCCAAAAAAACTTAGTTTCATACCATTAAAGAACCATGATAGGACATACATAGTTAGGACAAAAATGGTTATAGAAAATTTTTGTAAAAAACACCGCATTTAAAAGTTATGGTGCCAAGACTATTTATAGTGAAGATGGGTTATTTTTTTGGGTGAAAACTGCAATGCGCATTGCCTGTTTGGTCGCTATCAGTGCAATTTTTACACACATGTGATTCTTTATGGACAGTCGCATATGGAGCGAATAAAATAAATACTTTCGACAACATGGGTGGTCTAGTGTACAAGTATAATTACGAGAATTTTCTTAGGCATTTTTAACACATCAATCTTACAGGAATATATTCACATAATACAGCTATCTGCAATAATAGAAAAGTAGATAACTATTAAATTTCTTATAAAAATAAATGTGTACCAATTTCTTTTATTATTACCTGCATCTTCTTACAATATACGAGTACATATAAAGATTTTTCCAAGAAGATAGAGGACTTCGCATTTATCAATATTTTAGGCTGAAAACTCTCTCTTGGGTGGAAAATGATACACAAAAAGTAAAAACAAATAGAATTTGCTTGTGAGTTCCCGGTAAATCCCAAATAAAATTCGTAAAATCCTAAAAATGGGAGTTTTTCAGTATTTTTGCTTTATATTCTTATCTTTCGCAGGGCGCAGATCATATTTTTGAAAATTATTGATAAAGTTTTGGGTTTCAGCCTTAGAGTTTGAGAAAATATGCTTTACATTTGATATTTATAACTAAAATAAGTCTATTTCGAAACGATTTAGCTCCTTCAATAACACCAATTTTGAACGAAAAATTTTTTTGTAATATTTCTTATAGTATTACTTTTTGAATAATTTAAATATGGGGTTAGTATTTTTATAATATTTTTTAATAATAGCGAAATAATTAACCCACTTTTTCTGCAAAAAAAAAAAAAAATACTACAACTACTTTTTTCAAAATTTTAATTTAAATTGCGTATAACTTTTTACTTATTTGTGCTTTTGCTATAAATTTTTTTCTGAATATTAGAAATTTGGTTCTTAATTCATAGTAAGTTTCCTTTTCTAAATAGAACAAGATTTCACTTCTCCATTTGCAGAGCAGTGGACCAAGGTTGGTAAGAAAAGCCAAAATTTTAATTTGCTTTTCACGAATATTTCCTAAACTGTAAGCGAAAAATCATATATGTAGCAGTCTTTTCAGGTCTTGGATAGAAAAAAAACGACTTTGAAAAAATCTTTTTTCGCAGGTCAAAAACATCAGCTTGGCATCGGTTTAAATTTTTCATTAACACTGGGTTGTCCACTTTGGGGATTTGTGGCTCCGTCCCTTTACAAATATATAGTCTGACTCCAGACGTAAGTTCTGTGACGTCTCCTGAATGCAGTATGAAGTTTTATAACAATCAGATGACTCGTTTAGAGACTGTAGCATTATTTATTTTAGGCCCCATTAGGAACCAGAACACATTTAAGTCAGCAAATCTCATATTTTACACAGCGCACATGCATATATAAATTAAAGAAAAAAAATTTGTGATCAGTCTAATATAAGAGATGTACATACATTTCGATTTCTAGGAAATTTTGAAATAATTGGAAAAATATTGATTTTAACGTTCTGACCCACGATGTTGACAAGAAAGTTTCTTCCGCTTATTTATATTGAAAACAAAAACAAAACAAGAGAATTTGTTTTTGTTGACAAGAAAGTTTCTTCCGCTTATTTATATTGAAAACAAAAACAAAACAAGAGAATTTGTTTTTGTTTTCAATGTAAGTAAGCGAAAGAAACTTTCTTGTCGACATCGTGGGCCAGGCCGTAAATGTTTAGATCTGCTTGGATCTGTTTTTACATACATAAGTATGTTTTTAAATTTTATGAG
The DNA here is from genome assembly GCA_936439885.1 of Nowickia ferox. Lineage (NCBI taxonomy): Eukaryota > Metazoa > Arthropoda > Insecta > Diptera > Tachinidae > Nowickia > Nowickia ferox. The sequence goes on from OW387026.1 coordinate 62,925,389, forward strand.
TTTTTTGATTTATTTACACGTCAACATTGTCAATGTGTGTTTAACAACCTCTGAAATAGACTTAAAAATCGCTAATGAAGTAAATTAATCAGAAAATGTAGGACCTTTAAATAAAAGCAGGTAATTTGGTCCGTCGTTGAAAAAATGTGCGTCCGGGAAAGTTCTACTTTTAAGGGACATTTTTTCGCTTAAACATTTCTTGGCAAGTGTATTTATAAAAAGTAAAAATAAAAAAGGAAATAATAAATAACGTAGCGTAGAATTAGTAAGATCATCCATGGAGTTTCGTAAAAAGAGGCAAAATACCGTGAACAGAGCTAATGTAAATGTTTTTATAAAAAAAGAACAATTTGGTAAACAAAACGAATTATTCAGAATTATTTGGCTAAAGCACTAAATGCACACACGTAATACCCTATAACCAGCTTGGCGATTCTGGTGGCCAATCTTTTTTATGGGCCTCCAAAGATTTTGAAAATCACTGCATCCTCAAAAAATGGTGTCATCAGTTTTTGGCCTAACAGCTAATTCAGACTCAGTGAAGCACAGTGGTTTTCGAAATCTTTGCAGGCCCATAAAAAAATTTGTCTCCAAAATCGCCAAACTGAGTATAGAGTTCATTTTAGTAGTACCATCGAACCTATACTGACCAGTCCGTGTGTTTTTCCAAAAGTCTCAATTTGTTGCATAGTTAAGAGATATATCATATATCATTATACATACCCGTATACACACACATAAAAGTACAAACACTCATGGTACTGCACACATTATTACCAACATAAAAGTCGTTACACAGCAACTCTGAAATTCGAATAACGGTCAAACTTCTAGAAACAGTAACATGAATTTTCCAGTTTGTGCAAGGAGACTGTTAGATGACTTGGATACTAATAGGAAACGACAGCACAGATGGTAACGTGTGCACAGTAGCAATATCTTTATGCAGTAATAGAGTTTTTTCGATTTGGCTTTACTAAGTTTGCACACATTTCATTATGCCATCTATGAACACAGTGGGCCAAACATTCTAGAAGCATTTCCTGTGGTATAAAAAGTGGTGCCGTGTATGAGAGCCAGTCAGTGTGAACCAGCTATGCTAGAGTAGAAGTTATAAATAATTAAGTAAAGACAGTTTGTAATTGTTCTTAGTAAAGAATAAACGAAAGTTCACACATAAAGAAATATTTGTGTTATTTATTTTTTTTTTTTTTGAGAAATTAAAAGAGCTCATACGTTTAAAACCCTTACGTAGCAATAAAATAGTACATAACTTTAAGCGAGTGTTCAAAATCTTTATTTTATGAACAAATAACACATTTTAACCAAACAATGAAAGTTTATTTAAAGTCGGTAGCTCTACTATTTTAATAAGTATAAACGACAAAACTTTAAGTTAAAGAATTCTGTGGCGAAAAGGAAAAAGTGCTTAAGTCAAGATAAGCAGATTTTGAGTTAATGGTACCCGCGTAATCTGCATATTTGAAAGTACCCCTGGTCAAAATCTAAATTAATTCGTGTGATTTTTCAGAAAGTTATAGCACTATTACTTGCGACTTATTTTTTTTAGACTTCTAATTTCATTTGGAATAATAGCTCAATTTAGGTTATACTTGGGTATATTTCAACTTAAATGTACTACTTTTAGTGTGAAGAACGATGTTTGCTGAAAAAAATAAAGGTTAACAGAAAATTTCTTAATTTAACTGTAAAAGAAATAAATTTCTGAAAACCGACTTAAACGCTTAAAAGTGCAATCCTGCAAAACAGTAAAATATGACTTAAGCACTTTTTCCTTATTGCCACAGAATTGTTTCCATCATTTTAAATGATATCTACTAACATACATATGTAGGGACAATTTAGTGTAAACATATCGATGGTGTTGGGTGAAGGAACCAATGTTCTATGTGAAATGGTGCGAGATTGACCCTTTTTAAGCAACAACATCGACATGTGTTTACGATTTTATTGACATTAATTCTATTTGAAAAAATCAATTTCGTTTTATTTTTAAGCCTTTTTTTTAAGCAAATGTCCCTGTTTTCCCCCTGCTGTCCTTTAGAATAACACAACATGCACCACTTTGATACTAGGTGACATCTAAAAGTGTTACATGTACAGTTTAATTTAATTTAATTTTTATGTTAAAACTGACTTAAAAAATAAATATTTTTTTACTTAGACGAAATATAAGTAAGAAAAGGCTTTTGTTTTTGTTTTTTATTTGCGATATTAATGTTGTGAATATGACTTTTGTAACAAAAAGTTTTTGTTGGAAAAAATTTATTCCAAATATTTTTCTGTGCTAAACAAAAACTTAAATGCAAGTGCAATTACTTTTTACTGGTAAAATACGTCTATGCAGTTGAATATCCGACCTTCTATATATTTTATTATTGTAGAACTATACTCTTTTAAGCATTTTTAAATTTATTTGCAAAGCTGATGGTTTTAATTTCGCAATTTCATATGAACTCCATAGCTTCAATACAGTGGTAAATTACTGTGGGGAAGGTTTTGTTTGAAAGAAGGATTTTAGACTCGTCTAATACAATACGAGTACAATACAATACATTACAAAATACAATACAAGATTTCCTAGTATTCAAGTTATTATAGGTTACTAATTGATAAAACTTTTACAACTTTTCATTTCTCGAAGCTCCTTAAATAAGTCGTAAAAAGTAAATGCAGCGACCTGTATAAATTTTTATTGAAAATTCATATCTTACACTTCCCTTGATATAATATTAGCAATATTTGATTTATATAAGCGGTGTTATACCTGAGAGTACCACAATCAATTTCCTATCAGTGATATGTACATATGTGACCTGCTCCACGAAAAGGGACCTCTGCGCCGAAAAATTTTTTTTTTACTTTTTGAGTGATTCTTTCTTTCTTTCTTTTTTTAAACGCGTTTTTCTCAATAACTTCTTTTCGGCGCAGAGGTCCCTTTTCGTGGAGCAGGTCACATATGTATATGGTGTTACGGAATATCCTTCATCAAAACTAAATGTCACACTCACATCAAATCTGGGGTCCATTCAAAATTTTTGGAAAAGAAACTCGATATCGCACTCCCATATTAAAAATAAAAAAAATACTTTCTCTATACTCACTCACACGGCCTTAGTATAATTTTTTCACGTATGCAAAATCTGAGGCTCTAGTAAAATAGGAATTTAACAAAAAAGCAAGATAAAATAAAATAGAAAAAAAAAGTTTTTTTTACACAATCTTCATATGCAACACACAGAATCTCGTTAAAAAATCAGCACTCAATAGTGTAAAAACAATGTGTTAGTAAAAATATCATAGACACTTTTACTGAATACAACATTTTGCAACTTCAAAACACTATGGGTTGTATTGAAAAATCTTTACGAACAAAAAATGTAAAGTACAAAACAAAAGCCCAAGCTAAAGCAATTAGTGTCAGTGTGTTTGGTGCAATAAATGTTAACAGAACCGTAGAAAAAGAAATTTTTTCAAATGTTTTCATTTCAAACTACACTTTTGGATTCGAATGATCACAAACAAAAATGATAAGGAAAAACGCATGTAGAATACCTGCATGAAACAAAAGAAACAAATGAATTCACCGACCGGAAATCTTTGAAAGGAAATAAAAGCTTTAAATACGGATTTATAAAAGATGGTGAGAAAAATTTATAAAAATCAGCAGAAGTTAAAACTAAAGATGTGTAAAGTAAACAAAAAGTGGGGACTTTTGTTTTTGCAAATTCACTACAAAAAGTTAAAAGATAAAACTGTTGTAAACCGTTTTGCAATCACAGTTTTATTGATTTAGCTTTTTCCCATGCTTATTTTTCATTTTTTCGTTTCATTTAAGTGCACAGAGATTTTCAATGGGATTTTGTGGAGGCTTAAACAAACCATGACTACTACAGCAGCAAATTTATACGTATATCATTGATGAATAAAATGAAAATCTCCTCAACTGAACCAAAAAGAGTGAACAATTGTTTGGAAATAATATTTTTTCATTTACAGATTTTTGTATTATTCATAATTGATTGCTATGAAATTGATTGATGATGTGGTTTTTACATATTTTTCTTTCGCAATGATAATGGAGAAAGAAGATTTTTATTTATATTTTTCACTTTTATTTTATGCTATTTCTGCCAATTTATTTTTATTAAATGTGATAAATAATTTCTTTGTCAAATTCGCTGTTTGTGCATTTCATGACATATTACTGCAGAAAGAGTATATGGAGCAGAATTGCGCCTCTCCATTACATACTTACATACATACATATGTATTAAAAAAAATTTTGAGAACGGTGAAAGGGGGTGGTAATGTTAAACAAAACATTTTATTTAGACACAAGATACAAAATGCCTGTGAGAACGATTAAAACTATTTCTGAAACATATTTATCCTGCAAATAAAAAGATACCAAATTATTTGATACATATTTAAATTTAATTGAACTCCGATTTTAATAAAAGAATTTTTATGTGTAAAGTAATTTAGTATCCCTGAATGAGGTGACTTAATAAGTCAGTTCTTAGGTAATTCTTTTGTACTTCCGACGCTAATTATATTAAAGAAGTAGTAATTAAAAAATCAAAAAACACATCTGCAATCAATTTTGAACTGTTAAAAATTTTAAATGGTTATTCGAAATAAAAAATCATAAGAGAAACCTAAACATGATTTTAAAATACCTGTCGATTGATAACCATTTTGATACAGTTCGCCGGGTTTTTATTTTAAATTTCGTATTTACACTCCCAGAATGAAGGCAAATCGATTGCTGTAAGAATCGTCAAAATCGGTCCACGCGTTCGGTTTATATAGTTTCCAAAAAGGAACACACATACATACACACGTACATAAATGCATACAAACACCCAGCTAGCCTTTTCAATTGCAGAAACGTTTATTGTGATTCGTATGCAGCTCATATTTTAATCGTGGAAGATGCTTCGCACGGGAGAAACTGTTACAGAAGACGATTCGTGTACAAGAGCCGCAGAAGGTGCTTTTATTAGTGGTAGATGCAATCATTTGATATTTATCTAGAGATTATCTTAATCTTATATGAGCTATTGGGAGATGATTTGGGGAATCGTACAATACTCAGTATGATTTTATTTTGAAAGTTAAATATAAAATAAAACAAATAAAATTTTTTAGTACTTATTAATAAAACAATTTTCTTCATCAATTGATGAAATAATATTTTATGTACATATGTATGTACATAATCAGTCTGTGTACATAGAAAATTTATGATTACTATGTCGAATTTTGATTTTTTAATCGTATATCGCTCCTATATTTTGCACTCACAAAATGGTGCTGCAAGAACTTTGAAAAGCAAACATCTATGAAAAATTCAATCAAATTGTAGATATTAATACTATGTACATATACAGTCTTATTATGAATTCCACATGTGAAAATTTCCGAATAGAGATTTTCGTCAACATGGATCTTATTTCGTATCATCAATTCTAATAAAATTAAAAACTAAGATACTTTCACTTTTTACAACATACAAATCTGAATAATTTTCTTCATAAATTGTCAAAATATTTCCCAATCGTATGAAGTTTTTTGATACAAATTGTTCTCACTTTCGGAAATTTCCATGTGAAATTTTATTTATGATAAGCCTGATTGAGATAAAAAAAACAAACAAAAAATAGATTATATTTATGATTTTATCAGGCTAAAGTTCGTATCGCGTTGTAAACCAAATTACATGTAATAATTGTTAATGAACAAATAACACCAAAGTTAATTGTGAATATTCTGACAAACACGTAGTAGAATAGAACAAACGGCCTGAATATAGCGAATATCTAAACATGGGCAAATATTCAACAATTCGAATACGAATATTCGTGCATCACTAGTCTATAACAGTACATATGAAAATAAAAAAGAACAAACATATTTTACATAAATGTATCGTCGATTAAACACTGCAAAATTTATAAGAGATAATTCTCCAAACAATCAGCAGAAGATTCGTTTAGGAGTTGTATAATAAACACCATTGCCTCTTGGCTAGCTGGGTAGTGTTCAAAAAACTGACAGCAGAAAAGCAAAATTTTCAATTAATATGCTATTGTCTTGAAGCAACAGTTTTTTGTTCAAAAAGTAAACTCTTGCTTTCGCTTCTGCTTTGAAAGTAAAAAGCAACTGTTGAAAAGTACTTTATTGTGTTTGCGTTTGTACGGTTTGTTTTTGCTGTGAGTTCGTTCTATCGAAAAGTAAAATCAATGAAACATTTCGTAAAAAATATTAATCGTTTTGTTGCCAAGTACCTGCTCAGTCGTCAACAGCAAAAAAAAAGTTAAGTTCAAAGAGCACGAACAGTTACTTTGATTTCGACTTACGGCAAAAACTGACAGTTTTTACTTTCAAAAAATAAAAAATGTGAAGCAGTTGTACATTCGAGTTTTGATGCATTCAAAAATTACTGTGGAACACATGATTTTGGTGGTTTTTTCTTACTTCAAAAAAGGTTTTATTTTATTTATGTATTTGTCTTCCGTTTTTACCGGACTGCAGAGAAGATATTGTGACATATTTTATTTTATTTTTATTGTTATTTTATTATACAGTGCTCCAACTGAAGTCTAAGCACTGCTTCAAAAAATTCCGACGATGTCTCCTTGCGGCTACATCAGTCGGGTAAATAGTACTTTACTAAGGATCAAAAAAAAAAAACAAAACTCACAGAGCACATTTCAAGTGTAAAAGTCTTCCACAAAAATTTTACTCTTTGTAATATATGTTTTTGTTATAAAATAATTTTCCGATATAAGGATTTTGTTATTGCGAAGTTTACCTATTCGGGTTAAACCATTTTCAAATTTATTATTCATATAAAAACCAATAAGTAATCTTTAAAATGTATTCTATAATTTCCCAAATGCGAATGTTATGCTTAATAAAAATAAAGTAAAAAATTCAAAAGATATAGTCTAAATAGTAAAGAAAACGAACATTTTTAAAAAACAAAGTGGTCTTTATGCCTAGACACGTTCAAATTTTAGTGATCACATCACGCGTTAGGCGGGATTATCTTGTTTTTCACAGGAAGATCCCGCCTCGAATTTCTATCCCCATTTTTTTGGAGTTTTGAAATTTTCAATCTCGTATTAGACTTTTCGTAAAATGTAACTGACAAAAATTCATTCCAGATAATTTTTCAGGTGTAGTTATTGATTCACTAGCCAAACTCTGTGTGCAAAGAAAAATTTTTTATATTAGAAGTGCCACACTTGCTGTTTCACCTTGAGTATTTAGTAAAATAAAATTGTCGTTATCAACATAAATAGTCATGAAGAGTTTCGAAATTCTCACTACATTATTTTCCAAGATATTTTGTTTAAGTAAACATTTTCTCTATTTGAGAGGAGCCACGTTCACTTGTCCAATCCCGATTATTTTCTATCATCGGCAGTATCGCCGATATTTCAAGTTTGTGTTTGTAGCAGATACAAGGATATTAAAAAACTAATAATTAATTTACTTAGGAGGTGACAGACTTTTTGCTCCATTATTGCCTCCTTTTTATAATGCTATTATTTAGTATTTAAATAACATTTTCTTGCCCTTACGATAATTTTGCAATAAAGGATGCTAAAAAAGATTATTATTATAAAATATTTTCCCAATCTAAAGCAGCAAAAAGCTGGATATTTTTTTCAATCATAAATATTTTCCATTATTTGCGGTCATGCACTCCGTTAACTGAACCATAACAAATTGAAGTTCTTCAAATAATTCTTGATAAAAAACAGCACAAAAAATCTACTTCAGACCTCCCTACATATCCTGGCTTAAGTGTTAATAAAACACTTTAAAAGATACCCATGTCAAGATCACAATAATCAAGACAGAAAAATAAAAACAATTCTAAAGTGCTAACGAAGCAAAAAAAAATATGTTTACTAATTATGTGGAACAATAATTTAAGGAATAATTTACGTTTCACAAAAAAATGCATCCCCTTTTTCCGGTAACATTTCTTTGCTCATACATAAATACATACGCACACTTGCAGAACACAACACACCTCTATGATCTGTATCACCAGGGATTAAAATGCACTGAATGTTGCATGTGTTAGTGGAAACATAATGCGGAAAAACCATAAGTCGCCTGCAAAGTGTTTAAAAATATTTCTTATTTTTCTCTATGGGATTGTTAACGATTATCATTATAATGCACTCAAAATACCCTCTCCTCTGGCTGTTATCCGTAAATGGGACAGATGTTTAATGTATTTCGAAACAATCATTTCCATTGATGACTAACGAAAATAATTGCACAATGCTTAATGTGAGACGACAGCTTGTTAGAGAAAGAACATTCAACCCCCTCCATTGTTTTCCGTACACTCACTGCTGTAGTTAATTTTGGAAGTCCTAGACGTCCGAATAGTAAGTAGTCTCACTGATGTTTCACATCATAAAACCACCAAGTGACAGGCGTTTTGCCTCCTCCCTTAAACCTGAGCTATGTGCAGTTTGGTTTTTTTATTTTTATTTTTGTATTTTGTTTTAATTCATCTGTATATTTATTGATTTAAACAGCTTAGAGCTTTATTGTATTGAATCAACGGTAAACTATTTGATCCTAATCCAACACACGAATTATTGCTGCTGTTTCCATTACACTTCTTTTGTTTTCTTTATGATACGAGGGTTGCTACATATATGAATAATCGCTCTAATGGTTGTTCAGTGTCAAGTGATATTTTTATGTATAAATTGTATACCTTGTCTTAAAGTCTAGCTCATTTTATATTCTCGTGTGAGTAATAATAATTAACAATTGCTTGGCGATATCAGAGGAGAATTGAGCATCAATAGGAGGAAATTAATATTTTTAATGCTGCTTTACAATTCATTCACATCTGTATTCTCTTTTATACAATTGCAACAACATGCAAGTGAACAATTGATCGTTATAGCGCAACGAACGCAGGTAATTATAATTTGTTTTGGAGGACCACGAATAAATTGCAGTCCTTTACTGCCTTCGCGATAACTCAACGGAGTTCTCGGACTATAACTGACTGTCAAGAAAATGGAATAAAAAAATTTAAAAACGTGTTTTTATTTCGTCCGTAGATGTAGATTAATAAAACTACTTAAACTGTTATTGATAGAGCATTTGGTTTGAAAATTGTTCTTGGCCAAATGCGTTAATTTTTTTCAAATCTTCATAAGATCGGCCCAATAAATCGGAAAAATATTCGCCATTGATTGTTTTACCCTTTTGAAGGTAGCCAATATGAATTATACCGCATGCATTCCAAAAAAATGGTCGCCATGACTTTATTGGCTGACAAACCCACCTGAGCTGAGGAACCAGCTATTTTTACTGCTGTTTGGTCTCTGGTGTATTGTAGTAGTTCCAAGTTTTGCCCACGGCTTCGAAGCAGTTAATTTAACCACTGCAAACACTCTTGAAAAGCCGTCACATGATTACGTTTGTGGTCGATTGTGAGCAAACGGAAAGCCTTATCATATCCAATTGATAATTCAAAATTTAAACCACTGAGCCATGCGAGATGCCTATGGCTTCCACAATCTTTCTCACTTACAATCTCTGGTAGACCAACACCATATCGTAAGTTTTTGTCAATTCCTCGGGTGAAGAGACCTCAACCGAGCGTGCAGAATGTTCGGCATCATCCGTTACCTTCATGCCTGAATAAAATTCAGTAAACCGTTTTTATGCCATTCAAATTGATAGTAAGAGAAAAAATATAGATATTTGAAACAGTTTCCATTGTGGCCAATTTATGTAATTTTTAAATGGAACCGCGCATCGCTTAAGTGTTGCAAACTTCTAATATTATTATTACAGTCGCCATATTACGATTTTTATAAAAACTACGGCATGAAAACTGTTTTGTTTAACCCAGTAAAACGCTCTATTATTTTTATTTAAAGTCTGAGGTTAGGTTGGTTTGAATAGAGGAGCCATTACGGTCATGTAGGCCTATTGAGCGCTCTCATGTGAATTAAAAAACGAACCCCACCTTTATGAGAACTCAGTATTATTTACGAAGTCCTTCAAACTTTTCCAGTCAATACTTTCATTTGAACACTCATTTCCTATTAAGTCATAGTGGGCGTCGAATTTTGTCATGGACTGCGTAATCGTTAATTATATTCTTGAAATCTAAAACGCTCCTAGAGTTCACTTTTTCAGTTGTGATTGCCTTAATTGCTGACTTGCCGTCAGTGAAAATATTGACGTCTGTAGCCCTAAAATTCACTCTGATCAATTTTAAAACATACGTGATGGTACGAACTTTCGCCTGGTAGACTGTATTATGGTCAATGCTTTGTAATTGAAACTTAAAGAGAATGGAAGCGTTAGATTTTAAACCTATTATAAATTGTAGTAGAAGTGTAAGTCCGGCCTTCTTTTAGGCCAAAGTCCTTTAAAAGTGACAGGTCTCTTTGGATAACTTAAAAATAAATTTGTGTTCACAAAATTACTGCGAGCGTCGTGACTGAAGTACTAAAAGCTCTGTCTCTTCAAATCCCTGCAATTCAAACTCAAGCAGTACCAGTAGAATATTTAATTATTTTTTTAGAAGCACAAATTAATTTGTTCTTGCATATTTACTAGTACTCTCGGTTAGGGTCAATATTACTGAATGTAGAGTGTAGCCAATCGACAAAAAAAAAATGTTTTTCGGTTAGTGCAATAATATGTCAGACGGTGCGCAATGTGAAAGTGATTGGCCCGTTCCATAAGGACTAAGGGACCATTTACGTGACCAGCTTTCTTACTACGGATATAATGTAAACCTATAACTGTGTTCTGTACACAAATTTACCCAAACAAACACATCATTAATTAACGAATTTAAAACTTAACTGCAAAAAAAATCAAAATAAATATCCCTAAAAGTGATGCTAACCGGCAAAGCGACTGGAACTTTTCGATTCCTTGAATCCAAATTGCGTAAGACAAACTACTATAAGCTTAAATTTTTTACTGCCAAAGTGTACTTAAATATCTCACATCTAATGCAAAAAGTATTTTTTCAACTCAATTGAAAATATTTTCAAAACTAATGGCAGCGTTATCAATAACAACTTTTTTTGTAGATGTATAAGGCTCAACGGGTGGGTAGCTTCCCTCGTATTGCTTTATTTTCTACACATGTGATTCTAGTGTGAAAAAAGAATCATAAATATTCTCATGGATTACAGTTTTCGCTTGCACTTGTGTGAGCGGAATGTTCATTTAATGGTTTGCAAATAAATTCATATTTTATTATTTGAAAATTAAACAGCAAGATAATAAATATTATACAGCAAATACAAATTTCAAAAATCGAAAGGGGCTATTTGCTTTTAAGTGTATTTCATATTGAAAATGTAGATAAAATTTAATTTTAACCAAAATGTTGCTGAGAACATGATGAATTTTTTAATTTTTTCTATTTACATACATATATACTCGTATAATGTGCAAACAACACAATACATAAAAATTTCTTCTATTTTAATAAATTTTAATTTTCTAGTAGGTATTTAGTTTTTTTAATAAAAAATAAATAAATACGCAGACAAATACTTAACAAAACTCGAGTTCCATCATAATCCCCTTGCTCGTAAAATCCTGATTTGAAATTTTACTGGACACATCCTCTTAAAAAAGGGGGACACTATGCCTCTAATACTCAACACTCCAGATGAAGCAGCTTGAAAATATTTTTGTGCTTAATACGATATTTATGTATTATTGATTACTATCACTAAGTTTATGCCTGACACTGGTTGGGCCTAATTATTATATCTAGATTTAAGATTTGATTACTTATTGTTAGTTCCTTTTTTTTGAAGAAACAATAAATATATGCATGCAAAAAAAAAATATGCTTTTTAATGAACAAGTTTTTATTATTAATTTATTGTATCAATTAAATTAAATTTTCAATTTGTCAAATCATTATTATTTGAAAATTTTTATGTTATTATTATTAATTTTGATGTAATGTGGTTCTAGTAGTACAAATATGGTCCAAAATTTAAATTCTATGGAGAGGTTATTTAAATAATTTTTAAGTAAAATTGTCAATATTTTGAGACATGTCTCCACTTATGTTGTCATAACTCAAAAACAACTAGTCCAATTTTGTTAAACTGAATTTACATACATTATTATTAGTACAACCTTAATTCGTTTTTATATTGCATTTCAATCAGCTCAGTAGTTTCGGAGTTATACAAAAAAATTTAGACACAAATATATATATGTTTTACTTGAAAATAGCAAAATTTTTTTATTTTATAAAAATCATAATAAATCGAAAATTTACTTTATCGCAAAGCCACATGTAATAGAAACAAAATGACATATCGATCATAAAAATCGATTGAGTCTTTTCGAGCCATTCAGTGAATTCACCCATTTTCACAAAATTTTAGTTTTTTGTTTGATATGCATACAATTGATTCGATTGATTGAATTTAGAAAATATTTCCTCCGTGCTAAGTACAAATTTTCACATCGAAAATGTATTAAATAGTAACATTCGTGTATATATTTCTTGGGAAAACCGTACCTACAATACTGATTATATTCTTCGGAAACACATTTGAATTGGGTGAGTTTAAATTTATTAAACAGTAGAATCTTTATATTTTATATATTATTTAAAATTTATTAGGAATAAAATAAAATAAATAAATAAATATTTTATTTAAATAACTTGTTTTTATTATAAACTACAAACTCTTGAATTTTCCTTTATTCGATTTTCTACTATTGTTGAATAACGAAATGTTACTCTGAATACTGGAGCAATAATCAGCCATCATGTTTGCATCCCAGTGACACTGTTATCATTCCTCCATTGTCCGGATATCTTGGTGAAATCGTTTGCCCTATTTCTCCCTCAAGTCTCCTAGATTTTCAGGAAAACGATCTAAGTGATTGTGCAGGTAGTGTAATTTGATGTTCATGTTACATCCAAGATTCTGGAAGTGAGTTTACATATTTAGTTTCCTTACTCATGAGATCAGTTTCTTTCATTCGGGACGCAAATAATTCACAAGGTATTTTCGACAATCCAAAGTCTCTAATTACATCATTAAGCTAGTCTTTATTCCACGGTCTCGGCAAGAAATTTTTGTGTGTCATCAACTCGTCATTTTCAGATGTAAGTGGTAGTGCTGGATCTGAACTTTCTGATTGGTAGCACAAACTGGTGAAGGTGAATATATATACGGATATTATAGAAATCTTGATATGACTTTTGCAATGAAATTGAGAAGCAGTTACGTTTTTCTTTTTCGGAGATATATTAGCCGCACTTATAACAAAATAAATCCGGATTGTTTATACATAAAAATGTTCTGTCTTTCTTGCTAATTTTTATTAATACTTGAAAATTGTAAGCTGAATGACTTCAATCTTTAGGAGGGAAAATATGATGTTTCCGTTATACTGTAGTTTGAGATAACCCTTTGTGCCGGTACAGTTTGTGTATGTTGAAAATATTTTGTTATTCCCAAGAATCCTAAAAAACATTAAAGCTGAAGGTCTATACCATCCGTTCCATGCATATGCGTTGTATGCATTTCTGTACGTTCTCTCCGATTCTAAATTCAAGTTACATGCAATACGTCTTATGCGCCAAGTATGTTTGTTGATTAAAAAATAATGAACACAACAGAGGTGACACTCAGTACATAAAAACAATCGATAACTAAAATGTAAATTTTGTTCGTCAAATAACTATATTAAAAACTGATTTTAATGTATTTTATTCTTGAAAATAGTTGTAAGCTTTATAAAAAAATGCCTTTTAATTTATTAAAAACTTTTTTATGCAAAGAAAATTTAAATTTATACCCACCATACGACCATTTTTATCGATATCATTGAAAATTTAATATAATTTGCCATCTTTGGCAATCAACAGCTGACCAGCGTTACCGTTGAGAAATTTCAAAAAGTGGCACAAAAGGGGATTTAAAAAAAAAGTGGCACAAAAAAGGGGATTTAAAAAAAATTGGCACAAAAAAGGGGATTTTGAAAATCGCAACGTTTTCATAAAGGAATTTATTTTAAACAAAACATTGGAATTTAGTAAAAATTAACAAAAACATAACAGAAAACAATCAGTTCATTTATAAAAGCGGTAAAATAATAAAATAAAATAAAATAATAATTAACATTAAAACTAAACAACAATTCTTTAGAAGATACATAGATGCAAATTCATATAGATATGTAAATATTTATGTAAATATTAAGTACTTAGATAACTTAACGTTGACCATTGGATTGTTTGGATTTTCATTTCGCACGGATGACCTCAAGCCGAAACTATTGTTAAATTATAAAGTATTTATTTATAAAAAAAAGTGGCAAAAAAGGGGATTTTTGAAAAAGTCGCAAGGCTTCAAAAAAGTGTAAGATTGCCACTTTAGTCGCACAAACGGTAACGCTGCAGCTAACCTTTTTTCATGATGCATTCGACGGATACAAAAGTAGAAAGTAAACCTACTTTATCCGTCGTAAGCGTCTATACATTCTATGCGTTTCGCTCTGTAACTTGCCACATACAATTAAACTGATTCTACTTTTTTGACGCATGCATAAAACGCAACAACGCATGGTATGGAAAATCCGTTACAAGCAACCAACGCTAAAGAAGAGCAATTCAGCGTGCACGCAAATTTATGAGCGTTTATGAGTTTGCTAATGCAATCGTAAAAATGAAACAACCTTTTGCTTATTACTTATTATCCAAACAATTTTCTATATGTAATGGGGATTTGCCAAAATCAGTGTCGTAAAATGCACCTGTGTTTCTATGTTCTGCATTTTAATTATACCATTTTCTACAGAAAATTCAGGAGTTTGTAGTTTATAATAAAAAAAAGTTAGTTAAATAAAATACTTATTTACTTACTTATTTTACTTCTTTTAATAAATTTAAATAATAAAATATAAATTTGTTACCGTTTAATACATTTAAACTCACCCAATTCAAATGTGTTTCCGAAGAATATAATCAGCATTGTAGGTACGGTTTTGCATTTTGTACTTAGCACGGAGGAAATGTTTTCTAAATTGAATCAATCGAATAAAGAACAATAGCTACTCAATTGTATGCATATCAAACAAAAAACTAAAATTTTGTGAAAATGGGTGAATTCACTGAATTGCGAAGAAATTCGAAAAGACTCAATCGATTTTTATGATCGATATCTAGTTTTGTTTTTATTACATGTGGCTTTTTGATAAAGTATCAAATTTGAAAAACTTTTGCCGTTTTTGATTTTTCATGATTTTTTTAAAAGAAAATATTTGCTATTTTTACGTAAAAAATATATTTTTGGCTACAGATTTTTATTATAACTCCGAAACTACTGCGCCGATTGGTACGCAATATATAAATGGATTAAATTTTATGTAAATAGTAGTTTTTGTGAAATTAGTTTAACAAAATTGGACAAGTTCTTTTTGATATATGACAACATGAATGGAAACACGTCTCTAAATATTGACAATTTACTTAAAAATTATTTAAAGAAAAGTCTGTCCATAGAATTTAAAAACTTTACCATTTTTGTAGCCATGATGCATCAAATCTATATAGTGGTTATTCAAGCATTTTGTTGACCTGTGTTATATACATATGTATGTAAGTAACTTTTTATCCTTTGATTTGTAATTAGTGCCTGTACTGTAATTTATAAGACATAGTCTTCTTGTGCAGGTCGATATATTAATAAAATAATGAAATAAATAAAAATAAATTAAACACATTATTTTAAAGATTGAAAAATAATGATAAATAAGTAGTCTAATCATTTTAAAATTCCTCACTAGAAGAAATATTTGCGTTTTATAACCATAACCTTTTAAATGTTTATTAAAAACATAAGAAATTAAAAAAAAATCAAGAAACGCGCTTGGGTAAGAAAATCTAAAGTAAAGTCCAGTATTCTCGAATGCTTTAAAATAACGTTAAATAACTACACAGAAAAAATTATTTTTATATTTGAATACGATAAATAAAATCAATAAAAAAAATTTTAAATTTTCCTTGATGACAATTTTTGCACATTTGATAAACAAAATTATATGCACGTTTATGGAATATATATATATATATATATTTAGTAAATCAAGAAAATTAGAAAATCAAAGAAATAAGTTGTAAAATTTAATTTTCAGTGATTATTGTATGGTGTGGATGAATGCCACGTTTTTCAATAAAAACAATCTTGTACATACAGTTACATGCTTGCTCGCAATTTTAATAAGCAATGTTTTTGAATCAAATACAGAATTTTGGTAACTTCTTTTTCTATATTCAACAATACAGGTTTTAGAAAATTTTTTGGAATGTTTTTTTTCTGTGTAATGGTATTAAAAATATTGTTCGATAGCGAATGCCATAATTTCAAACTGAAAATAGTGATCGGATCAGCGATGATAAGACCCCTGAACTGAGCGCTTTTTTCAGTCGGGAGCCATTATTAAGAAGACTTAGAGATTCGGATTTGAATGCAGATAGCTATGCCCACTATTGACCACTCTCTCCTATTTTTGGTTTCCTGAAGTACTTTTACTTTTAACCGGAACTGTTTAATGACACTATTGGCTACTTTTATAAACAATATATTAAAAAAAATTATTGATGAAAAAAGTGGAAAACAACTTCATTTATTTCGGATGCTTACCTACATTATTTTAATTTTCTAAATATAGCTACATGGCTCCGTAAAGACATTGTATTTCTCCCCTTATTATTAATATCGAAATTATGAATTATTAATTACTTAAATGTTTTACTCGACTTTATTCAGTTAAATTTTTTATTTGTATGGTAACAGCTGTCCTATGTAAATAAAATCATAAAATATTGCTGTTCCATTGCCCCTAAGTTAAATCGCTTTAAGAAAGAAAACGAAGAGAAAAAAACGTTACTACCTCACCCTCATTTTTAAATTCTGAAAACATCTTTCAATATTCCTTTCCAAGAAAAAATCGCATTCAAAAACCTTCATATAAACAATTTCAATATGAAAAGTGTGCAGACAGAGATGCTGACAGTGATAAAGCATAATTACAATACGTTTTCCTTTGTTGTGAATGCACACATGATGATGTATCATACCTGGCGGACTGCAAGTGAATGTACAGAACAAAAGGCTAAAGTAGAACAACATACAGCACGTGCGTCTTGGTGACAACTCAGAATATTTTCTTATTATTTCTTATTTGGGCTGTTTGTATATTTTCTTATTGTTTGGATGATTAAGCAACAATATGTATAAAAAATACGAATATAAATGAGGGCTGGACGAGAAGGGCAGATGATAGCAGCATAGCCGAACTAAAATATCTTTGATAGTATTTTTTGCTATCTATTCTCAACGTCTAACATTACAACTTTTAATTACATGTTGTCAGTCCCTAAAAACTGTTTTACGAAGTTTTTAATTGTTTGGTCCTATTTACAAGTAAACAAACAAAACCCCACCCTAAGCATGCGGCTTAAAATGTCCAAACAATTCTCAATACAAATTAATTATAACTATAAATTGAAAAACGAAGATAAAGAAACGTTTTTTGTCAAACATCTACATGCGTTACAAAGAACCAAACCGCACAAACCACCCACATTCGCCATAAGCAGCGCCTGAATGTTGTGAATGTAAAACGACCGAACGGCTGCTGTAGTTACATCCATGAAACTCCGCCATTCGCTAATGGTTGCGGTGGAATATCAATTTTAATATGATAATTACATTTTTATATCTCCTCCCCCTCTCCCCCTTCGGTGTTTATCCTTAATCCTTTCAAACCAAAGTAACCAGTACAAAATACAGACAGTAATACATTTCAAAATAATATTTGAACAAAATATGTATCGTATGTATGTATGAAAGCTAAAGGAAAGAATATTAAAATTCAAATTCATTTGAATAAAATCATTGTTTCATAGAACATAAAGAGATGTGAGTGTCTGTATGATATAGACACAACATACATACATTAATTTACTTTTTGCTAGACACGTGTTAAAGTTCTCAAAGTATATAAACATTAAATAATTTTTCTGTCAAATATATTTTTATATGTATATGTACCAGAGAGTTGTATGAGTTGGTTCATTTTCGCTCTCCACTCACTTTTACAATGCTTTTGTTTTGTTCTTTAACATCAATATGTACTAATGATATGATTGCAGAGTTCCTCTCTAACAACTGACTGTCATTAACTCACTCTCTTTTTTTAAGTGCCGTGAGTAAAAATAAATCAAAAATTCTTACTGTTGTTTGATTGTTTTGTATTGTAATCAAATAACTCACAAAAGCACGTTGACTAGATGAAGTCTTATGTTAATAAAACATTGCATAGGTATTAATTAATAGTTTTTCTCGTATTAAAATAATTTATAAAATAAATGATATTACATAAAACTGTATTTGTCAGAAGAGGTTTTAAGAATTTTTCAAAACAATCATATCTTATGAATGAATAGAAATTGCAGGCAGTAATATGCATTTATTAACGACAGTCTCATTGATATGAATCATGCAATAGCATCTTTAATTTTTTTAATGTTAAGTTCTAGCTCAATATTCATTTAAGAAATTTCAAAATTATGCCGTTGATTCGTCCTCATGCAGATCTCTGATATGTACATATTTTTTACATTTTGCCGAAAGTTTGGCTAGAGGTATTGCAGGGATTGAGTTTCTTAGAACACGAGCTGTTAATATTTATACTTAAATAAAACTGGACACAGCTCTAGTTCAACTTGATTGGCCAGAGACTATCGTCAGTAAATAATTTCTTAAGTGTTAAAAAATTGAAAGTGCATAATATTTCTGAAATAATTTTATTTTGAATGCTATTTCGATTTTCTCAAAAATCGTTACTGTCAATTAGGAGCGCTTTAGACGTATGATAACCGACTTTTTTGGCCTGAAAATGAAGATTATGAACTGGATGATCTGTAGTTACATACCACGACTGATTTTGGCTTTATTGCATCGGAAATTCGAAGTACTCGGAATTTTAGGTTTAGGCGACATCAATTGGCCGTCAAGGTCATACGATTCGACACCACGCGAATTCCCTAACGTTGGAGCATTTGAAAACCAACATTCGTCAAGTTATAGTCGAAATGTGCGAAAAAGTGCTCGAAAGCTTCCTCAAAAGGATCCAATGCTGCAACCAATTTGGAGCCGCTCATTTAAATTGCATTGTATTCCAAACGTTATGTCAGAGTTCAAGCATTATAATGAAATAAAAGTTTCAGCGAAATCGTAGCTTACAGCTTGTTTTTCGAAAATTAATAAATGAATACACTCTCAAACATAACCAATGAAAACATTTCTACGTTTTTGTAGCATTGAATAACACTGGTCTACAAAATTGGAAAAAAAATTTACTGCAGAAACGAAGCATGTTTTTGAACTAATCTAATCTGGCATAAAAATTGGGTTATCACGTCTTGTTCATTTTTTATCGCATGCTGGCAATACTGTAAAACAGTCAATACTGACACTCATGAAACAAACAATACAAGATAACGCATTCAAGTTGTAAACATTTTTCGCTTCTGCGCATCTACGTCACAGAAGTCTATTAGCATAAGCACCATATCACAAACATTTATATTTGGTATTGGAAAATCTTGTTTACATTTTTATTTCAATGTAATTTTTTTTCCAACCTTACACAAATTATAGTTAACTTTTATAATTTATGTTATATCTATTATACTTCATAATTTTGTGTTATACGTATAAAAGAGTGTGCTTAGAGTGTATGCTTTAGTTCTAGATTTTAATTCAAAGTTTTTTTTCTTCTTCGGTTCGTGAGATTTAAAATTATTTCTACATATACACTTCCCACTTTGTACATATTTTTTTTTATTAATTTATCTTTTAAACGCTCAAATTTTTTTATTTTAAATAGCACCCAACATAAATAACTTTTTCACAATGCAATATTTTTGACTAAAGTGAGGTCAGCAATACCAGCTGGATTGTGTACAAAGTTAACGGACTTGCGCAATGCGCTTTCTTGTATTCTTTGTTTCATGCCGACACTCCAATTTTACAATTGTTAATTTGACTGAAGCTCACATTCATTATAATCTTCATAAAGGTATTTTTAACCCCCGACCAAAAAAAGGGGTGTTATAAGTTTATAGTGTGTATCTGTGTGTCTGTCCGAGTCCACGTACAGACCAAACGGCTAGACCGATTTTGATTTATTTTGTTCTGATTGAAAGGTGATTTGATTTATGCTTGAAGAAAATCGGTTCAACCACTTAGAAGATATAACATCTTTTTTTGACATATCGGGGATTTTTAAAATTTTCAATATTTGTTATTACTTTGTGTGTTTTGAATATTTGTTTGTAAAAAGAATATGCCATATCAGAATCATTAAAATATGCATATTTACATTATTTTGTATTATGGATAATAATAAAAGTATTTACGAGGTCTGATCAAAAAATAACCGTTATTTTCAAATTTCGTGACTTACGTATGTTCGATTTTCGCATTTTTTTTCTGTTTTGTTGGTACACATGTCTGTTATATATGTTGGCAATATCAGCCATTTTCGATTGTCAGTTTGTTTTTGACAGATAAAAAAATTAGTCGTGTTTTGGTGTGCTCTTCGATTTTTTACTAAATTTTGAGCAAAAACAACGTCGCATGGACATCGCTCAGATTTCCTCAAAAAGGTCATAACTGCTGACGAATCATGGGTGTATGGCTATGACATTGAAACCAAAGCCCAATCATCCCAATGGAAGCGTCCAGAAGAGCCAAGACCGAAAAAAGCACGTCAAGTTCGGTCAAATGTGAAGGTTTTGCTCACTGTTTTCTTCGACTGCAATGGCGTGGTGCATCATGAATTCTTGCCACAAGGTCGTACGGTCAATAAGGAATACTACCTTGAAGTTATGCGCCGTTTGCGCGAAGCAATTCGTCAGAAACGCACAGAATTGTGGAAAAAACAATCATGGATTTTGCACCATGATAACGCACCAGCTCACACATCGATGCTTGTGCGTGAGTTTTTGGCCAAAAACAAAACCGTTATTATGCCAGACCACAAAATCGAAACAGGAGCTGTTGGCGATACAAAAAAGTGCGTTTCAGAAGTGTTTCGAGGATTGGAAAAAAACGCTGGCATAAGTGTATTATATCTGAGGGGAATTACTTTGAAGAGGACAAGATAGTTATTGATGAATAAATAAATGCTTTTTGAAAAAATTTTAAACGGTTATTTTTTGATCAGACCTCGTATAAGGCAAAATGAATTTATTATTCAACATATTGTCATAAGTTTATTTTAATTGAAATTTATTTGCTGGTGGTTATCCAATGGATTTCTAATTGTATAAAGGCGTAGAAAAATAAAATAAATTCATATCGAATATAAATTATTTGCTTGGTTTTGTTAAAGTTTCTCAGCCTACTACGCTTATGTTTCATTTGTAATTTTCAAAAATATTATTATTTGTGAATTCTCAAATATTTTTTAGAAGTCTATGCATAAGATAAGAGGTTTGTGACTGTTCAAAATGTGGTTGAAGTCTACTGATGATTTGGCTAAGCACCAATGAAATATATATAGACAATGCTTAACCACCAACAAATAAATTTCAATTAAAATAAACCTATGACAATATGTCGAATAATAAATTTCTTGAATTTTCATTTAAATTTAAAGAAATTTTATTTCATTTATTTAATTTTCTCTTTTAATTGATAAAAAAATTTTTGTGTCATTTTGTAACACGAGCTAAGCAAACCACTTTTTCAAATAAACAACAATTTCTTTGCCGCCCTCAACGCATGACTAAGTACATTTGAGTTAACAGGGTAATCACCAATGTCAGTGACATCAATACAAATATGAATCAGAGTTAAATAAAAGAAGAACGACTATTTAAATACAAATCTTTTTGCCTGGTTTAAACGATATTCTTTGAAATCTAGTGCCCGCGTCCGGTTGATAGAGTGTCGGGTACATCTTGTATGGAAAAACTAACGCACATGCTGGATCTTAAAAACTTGTCCGGTTATGGGAGGTGTCCGTTACGAGAGGTTTCACTGTAAACAAATGATTTTCGCTTTTATTTTCAATAAATCTTACACTAAGAGCAAAATAACGACCTAAAGTTAAGAGCAAAATTATTAAATTTAGATTTGCAGAAATCTTCAGGTTTCAATCTTGAAATTGGGTCAGTAAGATTGACGTTCTCAAATTTAAGCATAAATTCTTAAATTTTAGAATGAAATAAAAAATTAAGGAACGTGGTCTTAAAATTTAAGAACACATTCTTAAAATCAAGAACACATTCTTAAAATCAAGAACGTAATCTTAAATTTAAGATTATATTCTTAAATTTTTAAGAACATGATCTTCATTTATGATTTTTATTATGAACAAAATCTTGAATTCGATCTAAAAATTACATTTTATTCAAGATTAAAATCAGGGCGAGAGTAAAAATAAGGTGAAGGTTATAGGAAAAAACCTTAGTTCTTATAAACTACGGAAAAGACGAGCTACAATGAAATTCTGTATTAATGTGTACTTAGTTTTTTTAATTAATGCCAGAATCAATTAAAAATTAAATAGAAATAAATTTCAAATAATTTTTTTTCCGTCACTGCAATAATTTTGTGATTGAATGTTTTTTGGTTAAAAATATATCTTATAAAAAATAATTTTTAAACATTATTATTAAAAAAAGAAATATAAGTGAAAATGTAAATGAGTGTAAATGAGTGTTTTATTTAAGTTTACCCTATATTTGGTTTTTTGGATTAAAAATTAAGTAAGCCTTATCAAAACAATGTTTATTATATAATTGAATGCAAGCTTTGGGATTTAATTTTTTAACCAAGTATTAAAATTTCTTATGTAGTCCCTGCAAGTTGACTCCATGATGTCTGTCATTTCGTGAAGGATATATTCGCTTAACAATGCCAAAAAATTCGTTTTAATAACCGTAATTTTAGATTGGTTATAACCCATACACTTCTTAAATGTACCCTACTTTTCGTGACAAATTTGACTTAAGGTAGAATTAGCCGAACGTCTCCGTCCCCTAACGAAACAGTTGATCATTTTTTTTGATTGAAAACAATGCAATTGCTTACCGAAATTTACTGTAACGTTGACGGCACGTCTCAACCTGTATAAAAAAGAATTTCCTAACATTGTTAAGTGACATTTGTATACCAGTGATGGCACTATTGTAAGTTCAATGGAATGGGGGTATTTTGGCTCTGTTTTTCGGTACTTTTGTTAATAATAATATCTGTGTGAATAACAACCTAAAATAATACATAAATATTTGCATATGTATACACATACATACTTACGGACATAACTACATACAGATTTATGTGCATATATATAATAAAGAAATATATAAATATGAATGGATTTACTATAAATGTGAAATATATGAAAGGATTTAAATAGTATCAAAACCTCTTATTGTGTATGCACATATTTTGTTATAAAAATATTTCATTACACACATACATATGTATGTGTGTATGCACAGATATATACATATTTATTTATTATAAAATTACACCCAGAGAAAATACAGCTTAAAATCAATAAAAATCATATTGAATTAAAAATAAACATTAACGAAAGTCTAGTTATGTTGAAATTTCTTATTTCAATATGGAAAAATATTAACTTACATTAATTTTATTTATTTTTAAGTATATTAATACACATTTTCTATTATATTGAAAATTGTTGAATTAATGGAATGCGTTCTTATTTTTAGGTTCCAGTTTTTCCCTGAGTGTATAAAATACATAGATTTATTTTTATGTACATACACCAATACAGTTCAAGGAGCATTTACCTAGTTTAGGTACTTTTTCTTCACTATTTGAACTTTTTTTAATTCCCATCACTGTTTTGCGAACAGCTGTTTCTTTTTCATATTAAAACATTAAAGTAAAGTAAAGCGTACGCACGTTTTTAAATGTTCTATAAGTGCACAAACGTGCTAACAGTATGGTACCGTACCGTACGGCAACGTTCGGCTAACCCAGCCAGTAGTAGGGGATTGGGCGTCCTGCCGCAATTAAAATTGTGAAATTTTGAAATTTTAATTACCCAAATTTATAATTCTTAGAAATTTGTGAAATTTGATACCTACGAGGGTGGTTCAATAAGTCCGTCCGATTTTTTGTTTACATAAGTAGTTTTTTGTTTACATAAGGAGTTTTTTTATTATTACTACATACGAGGGCGGTTCAATAAGTCAGGTTTTTTATGACCGTGGGAATTTATATGTATGTATGTTTGTGGGGTGGATTAAGGGGTTTCATAAGATTAAGATTTCCTAAGTATACATATATTCCGACTGGAAAATCATGAAAATGATTTTTCCTAATACCAACTGGAAAATCATGAAAATGATTTTTCCTAATACCAACGGGAAAGTCAAGAAATAATATTTCATTTGTGAAACTTAATTTTTCCTAATGCCTACGGCAATGCATGATTATTTTTCCTAATGCCGACGGCAATACATAATTAGTTTTTTCAAATGCCGACGGCAATACATAATTAATATATTTCTTAATGCCGACTGCAAAACACGATTACTATATTTCTTAATGCCAAAGGGAAAATTGACAGTGTTGCCAGACTGTATAAATTTCTTATCGTAATACTATATCAGTAATATCAGAGAAAATAGATTTGATGACTACTACGCGATTCTCATATGAATCGTGGGAATGTATTTGTGTGATTTCCTAACGCTATAAATTGTTTATAAATAAAATAAATTGTTTATAAATAAAATAATTGAATAAACTAATTTAATTTATTTAATTATTTTATTTATTTATTTATAAAATGTTCTCATGTATGTGAACACCCATAATGCTTGTATGTGGGTGGTCAGGCTTGATTGTCGCTGGTAATTGTATATTGTGTTTATTTGTTTAAGAAATATTTATTTCATAACATTATGGAATTCTTGAATGTGTATGTATGTATGTATTCACATACATATGTATGTATGTACATTTGTGCGATCGTGAGAACTTGTGCATGGAATATTTTATTGAATACATTTATATTTTGCAACGTAATCATTTTCTTTGTCAACGATTATTTTAAAGCAGAGGATTTTCAACTAAGTACAGTCATCAGCAGAGAAACAAAAAGTAGAAATTTGCAAGCAAGCAGAGCTACTGCTACTAATTTTCGTATAAATACGCCAACTTTTCTAATCACACAGTACTTTATTGTATTTAGCAGCATCATCAGTTGTGTTAAAGTGAAATAATAATAATAAAATAATTAAAAATGAGTTCTTCAGGTTATATGTGTAATATATGTAACAAAGTTTACAAATATCAAAAATCCTTTTTGGATCATCTTAAGACCCATAGTGTGCTGAATCAAGCGGTGGTAAGCGAGGGCACATCTCTTCATCATCATCATCAGCAACAACCATCTCTACAATACCCTCAATATCAACTACCAATGAGTTATCAGCAATACGTTATGCCTAACTGTTACCCTACACCAATGTCATGGAATAATCAGTTTTTGGGATCAGGAGTGCCAATGCAATATGAGCATTCAAATTACAATTATAATCCCAATTTGATGCAATGGCAACCTCTTAATTATTATCAACAAGAGCAGCAGCAGCAGCAACAACAAGCTCAACAACAAGGTGTGGATATCTTTGGAGGGACTTTATACAACGATGCTATGGATATAAGTTTACCGGAAAGTGATAGAGAAGTAGAAGAAAGAAGAGAAGAAACTCTGCCAAATCCAATGAGTAGTTCACATGCTAGGACAGAAGAAGTCGACGAGAATGTGAGATATTACAAAATATCGAAAGCCTTCAAAATCATATCGCCACATACGCAATTCTAAATAAAAAAGATCAACTTCTCTTGGAAGAATTTATTAAGGAAAACAAAGATATTTTTATTGAGAGGCTTCAAATGAATTTAACTAAGCATATAATTATTAAATTTCATGTGAGTATTGTGGCGGAGTACATCAAAATTGTTGAAGAACAATTGGAGTTGTGCATAATATCACATGTAGCCAAAATGACTTTGCTGACGAAGGCAGATAACATAGAATAGTTATTCCGTAAACAGGTTGAGGAGATTTCAACCAAGGACGAGAAAGTGAACCACGTCAACTTACTACTTTTAGAGAATGCTGCAGGTCATCACCACATATTGATAAGGAATATATCAAGGTAAGTTAAAAAATTATACAACTTTTTATTTTAAGGATACATATACTTGTTTATATATTTTATACTATGTACATTTTACTTATAAACTTTTATTTATTTTTTTATCATTCATAGACTTTTACGGAATCAGGTTACGAAGTATGAACACAAACTACATTTGTGCAACAGCTGTCTCCAGTACACCCATAACGAAACTGGAATGACAAATCATAAGGCGGAGTGCGGTAAAATTGTTACAACTATGCCATCAGGTCCGGATGCAATTCTGAGCTTCAAGGGACATCAAAGAAAAATGGATGTACCCTTCGTGGTATATGCGGACTTCGAATGCATCTTGGAAGAAGTTAGTAATAGTGTAAGTAATAAAACTAGTCTAGTCAAAAAGCACACTCCTTGTGCATTTAGCTATTATATTAAGTGTCTCCATAGCAATAAGTTAGATAAATTAAGGATATACACAGGAAAAGATGCCTCAAAAAAATTTGTATCATATTTAATTAAAGACTGTGAGGATATATACAATAGTCACTTAGTAAATAATAGACAAATGGATACTTTATCCCCTTCTGATATTTATAATTTTTACAGTGCTGTGAATTGTCATATCTGTCAAAAATTTCTAGGTAAAGATCGCGTTAGAGATCATTGTCACATTAGTGGTAAATATAGAGGTGCAGCCCACAATAACTGTAATTTAAATTACCAAATTCCCAAGTTTATACCAGTTTACTTTCACAACTACTCAAATTATGACTCACATCTTTTTATTAAAGATCTAGGTGAAATTTCAATGCAACTGAAAGTACTCCCTCTCAATAAGGAACTTTATATATCCCTCTCCCAATTTACAGAAATGAGTGATGGCCATAAGCTTGAAATAAGATTTCTTGATACAATACGCTTTATGGCTGAGAGTTTGGAATCATTAGCCTGCAATTTGTCGGATAATGATTTCAGAACTATAAGGTCCTTATTTCAGTCAGAAAAAGAATTTCAGCTTATTAAGAAAAACGGTATTTTCCCGTATGAGTACCTAAATTCATTCCAAAAATTAGATGAGTGTCAGCTGCCTTCACGCAGTGATTTCTTTAATAAGTTGAACAATAAAGAGTGTTCTTTAGAGGAATACTCACATGCTGAAGAGGTATGGAATACTTTTGGTTGCAAAACTATGAAAGATTACATGGAACTTTACTTAAAAACAGATGTCCTCTTACTGACAGATATTTTCGAGAACTTTAGAAAAGTTTGTAAAGGTATTTATGAGCTCGATCCATGCCAATATTATACAGCACCTGGCCTTTCCTGGGATGCAATGCTCAAATACACAAAAATTGAATTAGAATTATTGACAGACATAGACATGTACAATTTTATGAAAAAAGGTATACGTGGAGGGATCGTACAGTGTAGTCAAAGATATTCAAAAGCGAATAACAAATATTTGGAAGATTTCGATAAAGAGAAGCCCTCAGAATTTCTCGTCTATTTAGACGCTAACAATTTGTATGGTTGGGCGATGTCGGAATATCTTCCTCATGGTGGGTTCAGATGGTTATCGCAAGACGAGCTGAATCTGGACCCAAACAGCATAGCTGACAATGGAAGAGACGGTTATGTATATGAGGTCACGTTGGATTATCCCTCTCATTTACACGACCTGCATAATGACCTTCCTTTTTGCGCTGAAAATAAAAAAGTTATGCAAGCGAAGTATATCAAGTTGATAACCGATTTCTCTACAAAGCAATCATACGTGATACACTTTAGAGTTCTTAAACAGTGCTTAGAATATGGCTTAGTTTTAAAGAAAACTCATCGTATTCTAGCATTTAAACAATCTCCATGGTTAAAAGGCTATATTGACCTAAATACCAGACATAGGGCCACTGCTAAAAATGCTTTTGAAAAAAAAATTTTCAAACTACTTAATAATGCAGTGTATGGTAAAACCATGGAAAATGTGGATAAGAGGAGAGATGTTAAAATTGTTAATAGTTGGGAGAGAGCGAATCGGAACCATTTGGGTGCCCAAGATTGGATATCAAAACCAAATTTTCATAGTTTATCTATATTTTCCCAAGATCTGGTAGCAATCGAAATGACTAGAGTCAAAACCTGCTACAATAAACCAATTTACTTAGGATTTTGTGTACTCGAGCTGTTCAAATGGAAAATGTATAATTTCCATTACGGGTACATGCAACATAAGTTTAAGACAAAACTCTCATTGAACTATATGGACAAGGACTCTTTTATATATTCAATAAAAACGGACGAATTTTACGCTGACATCAAAAATGACATACAAGAACAATTTGATACATCGGACTATCCTACAGACAATATTTATAATTTTCCACTAGTAAATAAAAAAGTCATTGGTATGATGAAGGATGAAAATTGCGGTAAAATAATGACAGAATTTGTTGGGCTGCGATCAAAAATGTACTCATTCAGTGTACAAAATCAAAATGACGTTAAAAAATCGAAGGGGGTAAAGAGAGCCATATTAGATAAATATAGTTTAGCTACTTATAAAAATTGTTTATTTAATAAGACTAATGTGTATGATAATATGTTAACATTTAAATCTAAGCTACATCAGATATATACTAGTCAACTAAATAAGGTAGTCTTAAGTTATGGAGACGATAAGAGAAAAATTAGATCAAATAACATTAATACATATTCATGGTATCATTTTCGTATTAAGGAAACTAACCCTGAATACGAACTTGATATGTTGCTAGATGAGATTGCTAGAATGCAAGAAAATTGTTAAAATTAATTAATTTTTAGTTAATTTTTAAATTGTATATAAAATCCTATTCATTAAGAAAACTTGTTGTATATAAAATCCTATTCATTAAGAAAAATTGTTGTACATATCTATATGAATTTTTAAGAAAAAATTTGAAATAAAATATTGAAAAAAGAATGAAATGGTGTTTATTTCTTTATTGGCTTTACTTCGTTGGATCAAACAGTTTTTGTTTTTGCTTATTTGTAAATTCTTGTTTTCATATTGCTTAAACATGCACAGTCTTGTCTTCACATAAATTAAACATGCACAATCTTGTTTTCTTTGAGAGGTTCTCTACAAGAGAAATTGAATTTCACAATATTGTGAAATTCCATTAGATATTTTTATAAAGAGACATAATTAAGATAATCGGATAAGTCCTTATATTTTTCACTACTTACAAGTTTCTGTTATTTTGTATTCTAACAGATGATTCCTAATTTTCCTTTAGAAAAATAATACAAAACAAGGAGTATTTTAATAATACAATTTTATTTTATTTCTGTTAATAATACAATTTTATTTTATTTCTGTTAATAATACCATTTAATTTAATTTCTTAAATATTTTATTTATAATGATGGAAACATTTCATAGTATCCAATTATTAGATGTTCTAATATACTTTTCCGTAAAAAATATATTGTATATCTACAAGTATCAGGTCCTTCCTCACACTTCGGATCGTACCATGGGCAGTTTCCAAAATGCCGTTCTGTGTTGTCTTCGTCTTCTATTACGCCAAATTCTTCGTTCTCATCCAACATATTTTGGAAAAATTTTATCATCTCCCAATGATCGAAAAGCCTGAAGCTTTCAAAATCTCTTATAAATTGGTTTAGAGTACGTCTAATTTGGCTCATTTTATTTGCTGATAAATGAATGATGATGAATGTTGGAAGGTTTTTTTAAGACTAATTTGTTCTTTAAATTTTTCAAATATCTATACTATCATCGCTATTCCATATTTCTTTTTAGCACTCTATCTCTCTCTCTAACCCTTTTCTCTCTATAACTATCTCTTTCTCTCTATCACTATCCCCCACTTATTCACTATTTCACCATAATTATTTTCGATTAGCCTTCTTGAAGTCATCATCGCTACTTTTAAGATCATTTCCAGTTAAACATTCAAAGTGAGAAGAACTAAATAAAAAATGGACTCCACAACAAATCTAATTTCAAAATTTAATTCTCTAAAAAACAAAACCTTAATCCACGTAAAGGAGCTTGGCACGTCCATGAAATATACTATTCGAAATGTGAAACGTGTAACAACAAAATATGGAGCAACACTAAAAGTTGAAATGGATAAACATATAATGTTCCTGCCTAAACGATATAATACTTTAACAGATGACGATATTAAAGATCTCTCGAGCGGATCATATTGCCTAAGTAGAGAAGGTGAAGAAAAACTAATCGTTGAGAATGAGCTGAGTGAATTTCTAATTCAAAATTCCCAATATCCTGTCTGGCAATAAATTATATTAATTACGTTTTTTAAATTATGAATAAAAAGACATTAAAGAGTTTTGTAAAATATAAATGTTTGCATTTTTATTTAATATTTTCAATTATTTCATAAAGAAATTTAAAACATAAATGTCCACAGGTAAATGTATTAAAATTCTGTAGCTCGTTTCTGTAATTCTCGCATCGAAAAATTTCTCACATGAAGTGTGAAACAAAAAATTCCATCGTTTCTCGATTTGTGAGAAAAAAGTGTTTCTGTAATTTAAAGTGAAAAGAAGCAACACTAATTTCGTTTTTATTGGAATATTTCCAACAATCAAGTGTCAAATGAAAAGAAAATGTTACAAAAATATTATTTCAATAACAAAAAAAGAAATAATTTAAAAGAAAAAGAAAATAAAATAATGAACAAGAATATAAAATGAATGCAAAATGCTTGAAAGAAGTTTTTCTATCAACTCAAAAAAATCAAAGATAATTTTCCAAAAAAAATCTAAATAAATGTGAACATATCGACTTATTAATAATATTTTGGTCCAACAATTCGTTGCATATCTTCTTAACTAGTTTATATTTCATATTTTTATACACAAATTATAAAGTTCATATGTTTTTGTAAAATTTTGGTTGTTCTCGCACCACTTTAAAATGCGAGTTGTTTTGACAGTTCTTGCGAGAAACTTTTCACAAAATATTGTTACAGAAACACTTTTTCTCACAAATTTCCAATAACATACGTCAAAAACGGTAAAATGACAAACAGTTCTCACAAAAAGTAATTACAGAAACACTTGCATGTGAGAAACGATTTTTTGTTTCAATTCACATAGTTTCTTCTTCTTTGCCATCGTTTTCTGTGAGAAATTTTTCGATGCGAGAATTACAGAAACGTGCTACTGATGTTGATTATAGTTGTATTTTATATTTGTACCAAGATATTTGATTACTTCTGAAGGAGGTTGTAAGTTTCCAAAGCTGTCGAAATATTCTTTTTCATTGATGTTTTTATAATATGCTACCCAATGTGTACCAGGTCCTGTTGATACATCTAAATTGATTATTCCGCATTCAATTTTCTTTGTTCGTTTTGGTAGAGTATTCAATATGAAAACACCTCTAAAATATGGAATATTTATAGAGAAACGGTTTAGATCCACATCAGAAAGTGGTCTGTTGGGCAGCATCTCTAAGAGTTTTTTGATTCCTCTTTGTGAACTTAACCATAACCCTTTTTATATGGTTTTAAGTAAAGTCCTTTTCCAACTGCTATAGATTCCATCGCTCTATTATGTCTAGTTACTTCATCAAGTTGATTTTTAGCATTCTTTGTTGCATTTACAGCTTTAGCTATGGCAGCACCTCCAGTTGTTAGACTACCAATTGCACCCAGAGCAGTTAAAATCGGTATTAGAGGTAAAAAACCACCAATTTTTGGAACACGTATTACACGTGGTACTATAATTTGAGACTTTCTTCCTTTTAATGACTTGTTAATAGTTTTTCGTGCAATTTTAATAGCTGAGTTAATATCTAATGGTTTTTCTTTTTTAGTATTTTTGCTGCAGCTCTAATTGATGTTCTAAATAGTGTTTTAACATTTAGTTTGTTCTTTTTAACATTTTTCTTTTTCTCCACACCCATACCAAATTTTGTTTTGGCTTTCATTGCGTAAGTAACCATATATGCAAATGATTTTTCAGTAAGACTACTATCTTTTGATAAAACTCGTTCCCAAGCGGAGTTTTCAAGTATCTTATCAGCTTTATGTCTGTTACTTAAATCCTTATTTTTGGAATAAGCAATATCGTGATTTTTACACGCAGAGTCCAATAAATTAATTCCTTTATCACCTCGATTTAAACGTTTTTGTAGTTTTGTTCCAGGTCCACAGTACTGATATTCAGGTAGATGAAGTTCAACAGGTAGAGAGTTTATTATTTTGTCTACTAGACCTCCTCCAATGACGGTGTTTTTATGACTAAAAGTTTTCTGATATCGTATAACCATATTATCTAATTTTTCCTATATAAGAGGTAATATATATGAAATGCATTTAGTTACAAAAATGCACTTAGTAAAACAACATAAAAATATTTTAGTTCGTAATATTGATGATTCAGCGAACATCAGTTCAAAAATAAAGCATAGTCCTCTCTTACCAAATTCTATTCGTGCTCTAATAGTGGGACCATCAAATTGTGGAAAGACTAATGTTATGATTGGCTTGATAGAAAGTCCTAATGGACTCAAGTTTGAAAACATCTATTTATACTCAAAATCTCTCTATCAACCTAAATATGAATACCTAAAGAAACTAATTTCACCACTTAAAGGTATGGGGTATTACACATTCCCCGATAATGAATCAGTTATTCCACCTGACGAAGCTAAAACTAATTCAATTATGATATTTGATGATGTTGCATGTGAAGAGCAGAATAATATACTTATATATTTTTGTATGGGGCGACATAGGGATGTTGATTCATTCTACCTGTGTCAAACTTATACCAGAATTCCCAAGCATTCAATAAGAGACAATGCAAATGTTATTATAATGTTTAAGCAAGATGAGACAAATATGAAGCATGTTTATAAGGATCATGTTGCCAGCGATATGAGCTATGAAAAGTTTCAAGAAATTTGTCGAGAATGTTGGAAGGATATATATGGATTTTTGATGATAAGCAAAGATAACGAATTAAAGGATGGTCGCTACAGAAAGCAATTTGAATATTTCATAACTATATAAGCAACTACTCATAAAAAATTACCTTTAGTTATTAATCTAACTTTAAACTTGATACATCTATTTGCTATAACCTCATCTGATACTTGATAAGCTGATCTGAAAACCAGACCAGCTCCTGATAAGCTGATCTGAAAACCAGACCAGGTCCTAATAAGCTGATCTGAAAACCAGACCAGGTCCTAATAAGCTGATCTGAAAACCAGACCAGGTCCTAATAAGCTGATCTGAAAACCAGACCAGGTCCTAATAAGCTGATCTGAAAACCATACCAGGTCCTGATTAGCTGATCTGAAAACCAGACCAGGTCCTGATAAGCTGATCTGAAAACCAGACCAGGTCCTAATAAGCTGATCTGAAAACCAGACCAGGTCCTAATAAGCTGATCTGAAAACCAGACCAGGTCCTAATAAGCTGATCTGAAAACCAGACCAGGTCCTGATAAGCTGATCTGAAAACCAGACCAGGTCCTAATAAGCTAATACCTGATCTAATAGCTGATACCTGTTATTTGCTATTATTAAACATGGATGAGAAAATTTTAAAACAGTTGGTTTCCACAAGAAATGTCTTGAAGAAAAAACTTCGTAGTATAAAAACTGGTGAAATAGATACACGTGAACAACTAAGAGATACATTTAAACCTATAACAGAACCACTCAAAGAATTCATAAATAGTTCTAAAAATATTAAAAGAATTCCCATAAAAGAAGAAAGTAAAATGAAGACAGAAGTTGAAAATAATACAAGTTTTAAACCTGAAAAAACATCAGTCAAGATAGAGACAAGTACACCAAAGAAACTAGCAGAAGGAACAATATTCGATAATACCATCTTGTTTAATGATGCTAATAATGACAATGATGATGACGATGATGATGATGATTTTTACTCACAGACTTCCAATACAGAAGATACTTATACTGACTTATCAGTCTTGGAAGGAAGAAATGAATTAGATACAAACTATGGTCCACACAAATATTTCAATAATGAATGGAAATTTGGTGATAGTAACCTCAAACTTAATGAAGATAAAATACAAGTTGGGAGTCAAATATGGGCTCTAACACCAGGACTATTTTCTCTAATGTTTCATAAAATACCAAAAAATTATGATAAATTTGAACTCGAAATATATAAAAAGATTTTAATTACTACTAATGCATATAGAAGGGACTATAAACCTGATGGTCAAATTAAGGGTACTAGAGGATATAAATACAAACATATTATTAATAAATTTATTGACGAGAAAAATCAAAAGAATTTAGCCGAACCAACAGGATCTAAGCCAAAAGGTAGTTATTTAGGTGATGGAATGATGGAATTTAACTCCCATAAGCCAAACTGTATATACTGGGACCATCCAAATGAGTTAGTAGATCGTCTTCGATTAAGTTAGTAGATCGTCTTCGATATTAATCACAATAACGAGATTGTAACAATTATTGAAGAACTACGTGAAGCAAATATAATACATTAACTTTAATAAAGTATGTAAAGTATGCCTGTTGATAAATTTGGACATTATTTAAACGATACTAGCAGCATAATTTCTTTGAAAAATGCACCTAAACTGCTGGGGTTCTTTATGGATACAAACAGCAACATTGATGTCCAAAACAAAAGAATCAAAAATGTTGCAAAAGCTCTGGAGGAAAACGATGTTATCAATTAATTGTTTCTGCAAACTCAAATCGAAAAATTAGAAGAGAAATTATTAACATACTTTAAGGAAGATAATACCATAATTCGAGAAGATATTCAAATGCAAATTGAGGAGCTACAATGCGAAATAAAATTAGATATAGAAGAAAATTATAAAATTCAAAAAGATATTCTACAAATTAAAACATCCTTTGAAAAACATCCTTTGAACAGCTTAATGAGAAAATTTATAGATTGGAAAATTACATGTTTGTATCAATAGCTGAAAGTGCGTCAAGTAGATCACAACACTCTCCAAAAAATCTGTAAAACAACTTAATGTCTTCAAAAAGAAATTTAGTAAACGAACTGCATAAGCAAGCTCGAAAAGTTTTTATGCGTCGTAGAGTTGTAAAGAAAGGAATAGATGATCTTCGGCAAGCTGATTTAGTTGAAATGGGGATCAATTCTAGAGAAAACAGAAATTATCGATTTTTGTTAACTGTAATTGACAGATTTTCAAAATTTGCATGGGCAGTACCATTAGAAAATATTTTTGAATTAGGACGAGTACCAAAACACTTACAAACAGATGATGGTAAAGAATTTTTCAACAAACACTTTGGAAAATTAATGGATAAATACAACATTAATCACTACTCAACATATAGCAGTATGAAAGCATCAATAGTAGAACGATTTAACAGAACATTGAAAGGAATGATGTGGAAAGAATTTAGCTTTAATGGTTCATATAAGTGGATTGATATATACAAAGATTTAACTAATGCATACAATAGAAAAGTTCATCGCACCATTAAAATGTCTCCGATTAAAGTCAACTCAACAAATGAGCAAAAGCTACTAAATACAGTATACAGTCATTTGAAGATGTACAAAATATCGATATTTAATGTTGGAGATCATGTACGCATAAGCAAATATAAGCATACATTTGAAAAAGGTTATACTCCAAATTGGACTACAGAAATTTTCACAATTACAAGAGTTCAAAATACAAATCCTACAACATTCATATTAGAAGATTATCTTGGTAATCCTATTAAAGGTGGATTCTATACTGAAGAACTTTCGAAAACTAGATATCCAAATACATATCTAGTTGAAAAGGTTCTTAAAACTAATGGCTGGGATTTTCTACTCAACACAATTCTTGGATAAGTAAGAACGAAATTTTATAGTTGAACACCATCATCAACAACAATAGCAGTAATATTAAGAATCTAATGTTAATTTTAAAATAAGAAAATGAAATAAATATGTAAATCATGCTTACTAAACTTTAAACCATATGTTGTACTAAACTTTATTTAATTGTAATCAGACAGTTATAATGTCAATAACACTTACTCTGAGCTCTAACTCATCAGAATTATCTGCTAGTTACTTTTCTCCTATTGAAAAAAAATCTTCTTCAGAGAACTTTAAATTAAAAAACAACTTTGTAGCATATCTATTTGATGAAATTCGCTACGAGCTCAATGGAATTGAAATTGATCATACAAGATATTTAGGAGCCACGAGCACCATAAAAAACTTGGTTTCTCTATCACCAAACGAAAGCAATGTGATGCAAAATGCTGGATGGAACAAAATTGACGATGTCACTCTTGCAAATGGATTTTTCAATTTCTATGTACCTCTAAAAATGCTTCTAGGATTTGCTGAAGACTAAAACAAAGTTATATTAAATGGAAAACATGAATTGATACTCCTCCGCAATAAGAACGACGAAGATCTTGTACGCTCGAATGTTTCTACTGAAAAAGCTAAACTTAAAATTTCACTCATCTCATGGAGAATACCTCATGTTGAATTATCTGACCTTAGCAAATTGAATATGATTAAAATTATTAACAATGGTGCTTCTATACCCATGGCATTTCGCAGTTGGGATTGTCATATTAATCCACAATTAAACACAGGAACTAGCCATATTTGGAATGTTAAACTGGCTGCAAATAGAGAACGCCCCCGTTTTGTGTTGATTGCTTTTCAACAAGAAAATAAATTTGTTCATTGTGATTTGACCAATTTAAAAGTACATTTAAATTCAGTCTCATACCCGTATGATGATCTAAACATAAAGTTCAAAAATGAACGTTATGCAATTCTATATGATATGTATCTAAGATTCCAACAAAGCTACTATATGAAAGAATCTCAACCGCTTCTAACTGCATCAGAGTTTAAGACAAAAGCTCCTATTATTGTAGTAGATGTCAGTCATCAGAATGAATCACTCAATAATGGACCGATTGATATAAAAATAGAATTTGAAACAGCAACTAATATTGCAGCAAAGACATCAGCTTACTGCATTCTTATTCATGATCGTATAATAGAATATATACCCATCAAAGGACAAGTTCGAAAAGTGTTATAAATTGAATAATATGGAAAATAACATAATTTTTATAGACGTACAAGGTTTTAAAACTAATTCAAACGATTTCATCCCAAAAGAAGTAGCGATTGTTTTCAACAATTATGAATATAACAATTTCATTATAAAACCACCATTTGATTTTAAATGCTTATTAATAAAAAAGCAAAGAGAAGCAAAGTGGCTAACAAAAAACTATCATCACCTAAGCTGGACTGCTTGATCAGTGTCATTTGTCATAGCGTTTGCAATTTTTGAAATGACATCGCAAGATGTTCTAAAATTTTCGTAAAAGGTGAAGAAAAAAGACTATGGTTGGAAAAAATGTTACACCGAAAAATTTCTAACGTTGAGGATATAGGCTGCATCAACTTTAAACAAATGGAAATCAAGTATCCAGAATATTTTTATTGTAATTATCATAAATTTGGTGTATGCGCATTAAAAAATGCTATTTTACTAACAAAAGAAATGTCTTGCTTTAAATGATCTTTTTACTTTTTAAAATATTATTGTATGTATTATTATAAAATTTAAAAAAATTTTAAACAATAAATGTATACAAAATAAAAGAATGTACAAGTGTTTTCTTATTTCAAATACAAACTACATAAAGGGAATAGAAAGAGGTGGGGAGGAGGAGAAGTTAACTTTTTGGCTTACTTGCAAATGTTTGCTTTTTGTTTCTCTGCTGATGAGTGTACTTAGTTGAAAATCCTGTGCTTTAAAATAATCGTTGACAAAGAAAATGATTACGTTGCAAAATATAAATGTATTCAATAAAATATTCCACGCACAAGTTCTCACGATCGCACAAATGTACATACATACATATGTATGTACATACATACATACATACACATTCAAGCATTTCATAATGTTATGAAATAAATATTTCTTAAACAAATAAACACAATATACAATTACCAGCGACAATCAAGCTGGACCACCCACATACAAGCATTATGGGTGTTCACATACATGAGAACATTTTATAAATAAATAAATAAAATAATTAAATAAATTAAATTAGTTTATTCAATTATTTTATTTATAAACAATTTATTTTATTTATAAACAATTTATAGCGTTAGGAAATCACACAAACGCATTCCCACGATTCATATGAGAATCGCCTAGTAGTCATCAAATCTATTTTCTCTGATATTACTGATATAGTATTACGATAACAAATTTATACATTCTGACAACACTGGCAATTTTCCCTTTGGAAAAATCATTTTCCCGTCGGCATTAAGAACTATAGTAATCATGTTTTGCCGTCGGCATTTGAAAAAACTAATTATGTATTGGCGTCGGCATTTGAAAAAAATAATCATGTATTGCCGTCGGCATTAGGAAAAATAATCATGCATTGCCGTAGGCATTAGGAAAAATAATCATGCATTTCCGTAGGCATTAGGAAAAATAATCATGCATTGCCGTAGGCATTAGGAAAAATTAAGTTACACAACTCCCCCCATTGGTATTAGGAAAAATTATTTCTTAACTTTCCCGTTGGTATTAGGAAAAATCATTTTCATGATTTTCCAGTCGGCATATATGTATACTTATGAAATCTTAATCTTATGAAACCCCTTAATCCACCCCCCCCCTCCCACAAAAAATCACCCTTTCACACAATTAATGTCACCCAAAAAAAATCACCCGTTCACACAAAGTTAATGTAAACAAAAACTCCTTATGTAAACAAAAAAAAAGACATCAAAGCGCACCGAAAATACAATTTCTCAAATTTCAAATTTTAATTACCCAATTTTTAAAATTTCACAAAATTTTGCACTGAAATTTACAAATTTCACAATTTTAATTACCCAAATTTCACAATTTTAATTGACCCAGAACCGCTATTTCCCTACTACTCCAGCCTTTACATTTGTATGTATAATTTTAATTTTGTTTATACTATTGTGAGGTTGTAATGTAAAAAATTTAACATTTTAAACTTTAAAGCTTGAATATGAACTTATTCTTTGCATTATTAACAAGTGTATAAAGATATGATTCCACTTGAAATACTAAACTAAATTAATCCCAAAATAACTGATTAATACTTGATCGTCTGAATGAAGGAAATAAAACTATACTACTAAGGCCCAAATTCACAGTCGGTAGTTAACTACCAATAGCAATAGCAATAGTTTAACTAATAATATTTGATTCACAGCTCTTTGTGTATCATTAGTTAAACCGAATAATGTCATTGGTTAACAGCTGATTCATTGTAAACTTTATTAGCATTGTTGTTTTATGAAAAAATTTTAGGCACATTTCGCACATACGTTATCAGGCATCTTCTTTGTATTTAGCTGAAACAGATTCTTTTTTTTTTTTCTATAATATTTTGTTTCTTCGATTCAATTTCAGCACTAATTCAAAATCTTGTGCGGTAAAGTTAGACAAGCGAGCACTGTTTTATCCATTATTAAGAAATAATATAACAAATGTTAACAAAAACCATATACTAGTGAATCTTAATAGTTTCATAGGGCTTCCATTATTTGCTCATATTAAGAACTTTAGTTAAACAATACAATATGATTATGAAGTATTAGTTAAACAATAGTTATCAGTTTAGTTTACTAATAACTAACTAATTATTGTTTAATTTAACATGGTTATTACCATGACAGTGATCTATTGTATGTATAAAATGAGTTTTCACTGAATTCATTAAATTTCAAATAAAATTTGAAAAAATAAAAAAAAATTGCATTTTTTACGCACATACGAATTAAAATTGCCACAAATTTAAATGCTTTAAAGTCTTCTAGTTATATCTTTTGCATTCAATAATGAAACATACATTCGCACTTTGCTTTTAATTGTTGACAATTTATTTTGACTTGTTGTTGACAAGTTTCATTGAAGCTGTTTTATTACACAGACGGCAGAAAAAGGTCAAAGTTAGTGTTGGGCTTGTGAGCTTTCACAATTTTTTTTTTCGAAAGTCATGTAATCAATTGCACACTTTGTTGAGTTTCAGCAAGACTTTGTGTAAAAAATTTTTTCCTGCATTTTTTTTAAATGGGAGAAAGAATATTTTGTTTTCACTTTTCTCAGCATAACTTACAAAAACTAATAATTTTTGACTAATAGTATTTGACAGCGCAACAACTAAGCCTTAGAATAGTAAATATTTAAAGTTGCTACACAAGAAATGCTACAATAACAAAGTAAGTAAAAACCAACAGTTTTTGAGGTAAAAAGTAGTCAATATGAGTACGTAGATACGTAAAGATTGTATTGATATGTTCAAAAAAGTTGTACAGCTTTACCGTAGCTACAACTTTGCCAAATATTAATAGCAAAAATTAGGAGCTCCTGTCAGTGAAAAAAATTCTTAAATTTGTCAAAAAATGGTGTACGAAGAAAAGATTTTTTTGGCGCAAGATGTTATTATTACGATTTGTTTGGGAGACTTTTAACTACTCGTATAATATTGCCATATATAGTTTGGAGCTGTCACCGAGTCTGAATTAGCTGTTGGCCAAAAATTGATGACACCTTTTTTTGGGCGCACTGATTTTCGAAATCTTTGGAGGCCCATAAAAAAATTGGTCCTCAAAATCGCCAAACTGAGTATATTGTTTTACTACCCCTTAGTAGTATTATCGAACCTATACTGTCAAGACCGTGTGGATTTTTCACTGTTGCACAGTGTTATTAAGAAGAACAATAGAAATATATGTACGTGTTGCAATCACAAGTATGCATGCACATGATTCAAAGAAAAGTTTATTATGATCACATGTTAACGCGTGAGTGTTGTCCATCTCATATCAAAATAACAAATTGATATTTAATTTCAAGTGTCATGTAAATAAATT
Organism: Nowickia ferox; assembly: GCA_936439885.1. Taxonomy (NCBI): domain Eukaryota; kingdom Metazoa; phylum Arthropoda; class Insecta; order Diptera; family Tachinidae; genus Nowickia; species Nowickia ferox. The sequence continues at coordinate 62,966,648 of OW387026.1, forward strand.
AATTTATATTTTTCATATGTAAATATTTGTATATATGTACTTGCTGAATTCAAAATAAAATGCAAACACTTGGAATTTATGTTAATGAAAATAATATTGTAATACTAATATAATATTTCAATTGGAGAGCACTTAACTTATGAAGGATGTTTTTGCATCAGCAGTCTCAATTGTGCTTGTTGTTTTAATGTTTTGCTCAAAACACTCATAAAATAATTAATAATTTTAGGAACAACTCTCTTTCGCCTTATAATTATTTTTCCAGTACCAGCAGGCTTGTTTTTCCTGGAATAGTTTTATGGTTCCACATGGTGTAATGATGTGTCTCGATTAGTTTTAATACAGTCGAGTTTGATTGTAACGAACATAATTTGTAAGAAATTATACCCCGGGCACAAAGGATTTGCATTAACATTTCCTTTCAGTATCTCGTTTTTGACACAAACCAGTTATCAAACCCATTTAAAAGACATGGGTTTGATCATAGGTTTGTGTCAAAAACAACCGACTGGATGATTTCGACCCAAGTGTAACGAACATGTAAAAATATTTAAGAATATATGCCTTATACATAATGAACAATTAGAATGAAGTTACTCGTAACATAAGGAGCAAAACTGAACATTCGCTTAACGAGTTTTGCCATACAAACTTACATTAAAACTACATATGCCCCGATTTTTAATGAAGTGTCTATTGAGAGTGAAGTGTCTATTGAAAGTAAATACTCAAAAAAAAAAAATATATTAAAAATAGTTGTCTAACAACATTTTGATTGCTGCTTATGTGCAAGTTTGGGAAGCCCGTAGAAGGCAAGAAAAATACTCTTAGAAAACTTTCAATTGTTTGCTTACGAGCAAATTTGATAAGCCCATAGGAGGCTAGATAAATACTTATTTTACCTGCAATTTTGGGAAGCCCATAGGAGGCAAGATAAATACTTTTTTACCTGCAATTTTGGGAAGCCCATAGGAGGCAAGATAAATACCAAAAACTAAAAACCAATTGAAGTGACTTTTAAAAGTAAACACTAAAAGCTATTTTTCATTGTTGTGATTTTTTTTTTCTTGGACTGTGAATAGTAAATAATTATTTCACGTTTGTTGTAACGTGTACAATAGCAAGGGGTCTTATTAACGCTACATTTACACATTAAGGTATTTTCTTGAAATTTCTGTATACGAGGTTTGTTCAAAACGTATGGCAAATTTTGAATTTTCGCGGGTTACGTATATTCGAATTTTGATTTTTTTGTGACGTTATATTGGTACTCATGTCTCTCACTTATGCCAACAATTTCGGCCATTTTGAATCTTCAGTTAATTGTTGACAGCTGCTTTGCTTGTACGTGTTTTTGCTCGTCTTCGATTTTTACCTTGGTTCGTGCGGCAGCTTCTATTGAGATGATTGAGCTTTGGTTTCCACGTCATAACCATAAACCCACGATTCGTCACAGCTCATTAGCAATGTTCATGCGATGCTTTTGGTCGAAATTGAGCAATTTTGGTAAGAATTTCGCGGCGCACTGTGGCGCCTTTTACCAAAAACCGTGGCAAAAATACAAAATTTGATGACAAAATTTTGTAAAATGAATGAACACATCGTATAAAGACCATTTTACTGATCAGAATTCAAAAAACATTTTTATTAATTGGATAAGAATTATAGCTGGTGGAGCTGCTTAAAGTCGACAGTTTTTTAGAAAGTCCAAAAAATGTATTTAGAGAAAAAAAAAACATTTTAGAATTGAAGTGTCAGAAATATTGCCATGTGATCACTACTTTTTTGGTATTGTTTTAAAGGTATATTTATTGTTTATTAAAAAAAGTAAGAAAATGTCCACCAGATACCCTACTTTTTCGGCAGTTGCTGTTTTTCAGACACCCTATATTTAGGTACTTTTTACAAATAAAATAGAGAATATCTAAAAATGGGCAAAAATGGTCACGCCCATATTTTCTTAGCATATTTACTACACAGTACTTTAAATAATTAAGCTAAATTGGGCCACAAAAAATTACAGGTTTTCTTGAAATTTGAAGAAAGATGTTACAATTTTATAGCCAGCGCTGCCACAGCCAAGATATTTTCGCATCCAAAATAAAAAAAAATGCCAAATAAGGAAAAAAGCTACCAAAATTTTAATATTTTTTATATTTTATGTTATCTTACAGCACAAAAATGTAAATATAAGTGGAACTGATTGACATATTTTTGTTAATGCATGCATATGTGCCTACTTATAAATATGTATGTAGCCTTATTTCATTGAAATATATATAATCGTATAGAAAGATCAAATCTTAGTTTTCTTTTTTTACAAAAATAAGAGAAAAATAACTTGTACTTTATGTTATAAAATGTATTTTATTACTAAAAGATTAAAAATTATTTTATATATGTAACAAAGATGCGTTCCAAATATGAAAAGAAATTATTCTCTCTATAAAATTGCTTCTCGTTAATACGAAATTTTCGCATTGACTTTTTCCCTACATTTTTCTTTAATTCTCTTTTAAGTTGATAGCCTTTGTACACCATTCGTCAATAAAGTCTTTAAAAGTCACCATAAAAAGTCATAGTATGAATCCCATATAAATGACAAACAATATTTTGCTGTGCCAATCAGGTAGGCATAATTATTACAATTTGTTTATTTATTTAAATTTAAGAACACATTATGAAAATAGGCAGGTAGTTTTAAAACTTGGTTTTTATACTGAGTAAAATAAAAACTGCAGTTGTATATAATCCAGTTAATTGTGGCCTAGATTTATGTTTCGCAAATCAGGTAGTTTGAACCTTTTTATTTTTGGGTATAAATTAATCTGCAATTGTGTAATGCAATCATTTAAGGTTTTACTTTGCAAAAGTAGTGATCAGTACCAGAACTCATAATTTCATTTCAAAATTCGGAATTGTTCGAGTTATTTAGAAAATCACATAATGAAAATGTATTTAATTTGGCTATTGTGGAAAAATTGCACGGTTTACCAGGATACCACGAAAAGGATGTTAAAAATAAAATTCACTTCGTTTTGTTGGATATTCGTAGAAAATGGCTTGCCTCAAACCGTACGACAAAAACCTTTATGGAAAATTACGCAGACTGGCTAAATGGAGTAACAACTTTTGAAAACATCGAAGAACCGCATACATCCTTGGACAGCAGAAAAGGAAGGCCTGCTAAAACTATAAACGAGTGTTCGGAGTACACAAAAAAACGTAAACTTCAAAATGCTACAAAAGATATATCTACATCGAAAAAAAAAGTTGTATTTTAAATGTTTGAGAAATTTTAAAAATATCATTACTTCAAAATATTTGATTTTTGCGCCAAGAAAGGTCAAAGGTGTCATTGTGTCCAATGCCTATCACAATAAGGGAGCACTTATTTTGATCCTAAAAGATTTAAAAATCAAGTGTTTTTTCCCCATTACAAATTTCTTGGTAACTGCAAAAATAATGATGTTTTCAACAAAAAAAACTACTGTGCATAGTGCCTCCACAAAGCTATGGCCAATAATGATACTCATTTTTATTAAAATATCTTTCTTACCTTAAAAGTTATGATGTTTGTAATAAAAACAGTCGAAAGCAGACACTGTGCACAGTGCCGCGCCTAACCTATGATCGTGCAAATCATGTACATTAAAGCTCAAGGAGTTTCCTTTCAAATGCTTTTTAAAATTTTTAAATATCTTTATCAGCTCAAAAGTTATGATTTTTGCAACGAAAAAAGTCAAAAGGCCCCACTCTGCGGCGACCCGTCTCATGACAAAATTTTCTTCACTTCATTAATTTTTTCGTCTGTTGTTGAAGTGCTCGGCCGTCCGGCACGCTCTTCGTCATTCACATCTTCTCGGCCTTCTGAGAACATTTTGTATCACCGATAAACTTTCCAAACATCCATCTTGGGGAGGTGTCCAAACAAACCACAGTGGAAATATACTTCACAATTTCCTGTGAACTTGTCCGAATATTGACATCCATAGCACAGATGGATCGACTCGTGTAATGGGATCAACATCCTCTTATATTGACTTTTTATGTCATCGGCGGATATCTTTCCGACCACGCCGACTTCAGGAAGACTAAGGACACTCATTTCACTCGGACCATCTTCCGGTGGAGACAATCATTGGAAATGTTGACTTGCGACGCTGCATATCACCATCGTACTACAATTTTGACTTGATAGACAGAAGACGATTCAATCGAATTTTGACAATCTACTTCGAACTGAACTTCCAATGGACAGAATTTTCTCTTTTCAGGAGAAAGATGACAGCATGTAGACAATGGTCGCTGTATTAAGGGACTCAATGGAGGAATCAATTCCGGAGATATCCCCGAGAAAACAAGGACGGTCGAGACTTCCGGTGAACATTCGAGGCCTCATCGCTGAGAAGAAACGTATGAGGAGGACTCTATGAAGGACTACTGATCCATCACGCTACACTACTATTAGGGTGGATATGTGCAATCTAGACCGGATTATTCAGGGCGCTAATGAAGAGAGCTAATGGACAGATTATTTGCAAAACATACAGTGAAATAATAAGACATATGGTAGACTAAAAAAGCAGCAGTAAAAAAACATCCATTGAGCATTTGATTTGGATTGCGTTCGCGTACTCAAAATACAGCAGATGAGAAGGCGAGTTGAGAGAGAAAAATGACACTTCATTTACTGAGTAAATACAAATTCTTACTGGAAAAATTTTTGCCAGTAAAGTCCATATGACACCATATGTTTGTAAATGTAAACAAAAAAGTCAAATAAACAAAAAATATTTGAACAAAACAATTTGAACAATTGAAAAAGTGGCATTAAAAATTAATTTATTAAAACTTTATAAATATTGGGACTGTTCCAGTTTCTCTGAAAAGAGAATATTAACGGGCTTATCAGGTTAATTTTTCTTAACGCAGACAATGCCTCGCAACCAATTTTGAAATAAATTTGGCCATAATGTGCGTGACCGTGAAGAAATTTTTATGTGGTGTGCGTGAGCTTGCATAATAGGAAATATTTTGTTCTTGCGCTTGCGTGTTTATGAAATATTCTGAAATTGATTATACTTGCGCGTGATTAAGTCAAATGTGTTTTTGTTCGCTAACGTGCGTGTATCAGACAAGTCTTTACGAACAAATTGTTGTGATTAAGAAATTCTTGCAACGAAAAATTAAGAAATTATTCCTGATTAAAAAATGTTTAATTTTCTATTTTGCTACAAAAATTTCTTTGATCTCATTGAAAATTTCCAAATAATTTTAAACAAAGCTACTTTTTCCATTTCTTATTTATGCCACAACAAAAATCTTGAAATCTTTAAAAACCACAACCACATTAAAGTTCTTGTTTGTTAGCATCGAAAGAAAAAAATGTTTGTGGTAGGTTTTTATTGCTTTCAATCTCAAAGATAAGAAACCAAAATACCCCTACATAGAGTATGAAAACTCCACATAGAATTGATATGACGCCAATGTCATATGATGCCACAATTTATGCATTTTTACCACACAGCCCTCCCATTTTCACCACCCGTACACATGCCTAATATTGTAAATTTATCCCATTTCTAGAAGCAAATTTGTCTTACATGTATAACTATAATAAAGTTAATCGAATCTCTAAATATATTTTACATAAAAAAATTTTTATTACAAAATATTGTTTCCATTATTTAGATTTCTTGTGTTTGATAAATATAAATTGCATTTTTACAATTTAAATTTGGAAGCAAAAATAAGGCGGAGAGCTTATTGCAACCAAAAAAGAAACAATTGTATGCAAGTATTATTATGAAAAATGTGTCTAGCCACAGCAGAGACTGACTTATGTGTACGAACATGCCACAACTTAAATCTTACTAAACAAATATAATTTATATACAACTCTCACATGCAAAAGGAGACGTCTTCCTTCATTTATACCCAACAAGCAAAAGGTCGCATGTTTAAAATCAAACGATAGTTCTGTATATATCATTTTGGAATTATTTGTGATTAAAATTCACCATAGTTCAATTAAATTTGAAATGTCTCACTTAAATCATGATGGGCACGTGACAAAAATATGTTCACTTCGCAATCACAGTTCATATACTGGAAAGTAAAATCAACTGTAGAAAGCAAAAACAATGTAACATAATATCCACTACAATAATATATACTTAGATGTAAGTACCGACGGTACATCGAATAAGTAAAAATAATTAATGCGATGATCGTAAAAGATAAGCAAGAATAGTTAAACATACTTAGGTAGAGCGATATAACTTCGAGCTAACCTGAATAGAAACTGAAAAAATTTAAAAATAGAAAATGAATAGTGATACTTACAAATGTATTTACCAAGGGTAAATCAATAATTGTATACACAATATACGTCTATATGCTGGCTTTCACACCGTTTTCACAAGTTTTCTTGTGAGTTCGGATGTTAAAACACATGCTACACCTGTTTAAGGTGATATTTAGAAAATACAAATTAATAGTATGTATTCGAGCATCCGAATTTAGAGAAAACAATTTGAAAATTCAAGATTTAAACTTTTAGATTTTTCGTTTTCACTTTTTAGAAAAAAATCGTATTCTTTTCACTGTTAAGAAGTGAAAGGAATACGAGTTTTTTTTGCTCAAAAGTGAAAACGAAAAATCTAAAAGTTTGAAATCGTCAACAACTTGGTTGTTTTCTCTAAATTCGGATGCTCGAACACATACTATTAATTTGTATTTTCTAAATATCAACTTGAACAGGTGTAGCATGTGTTTTAACATCCGAACTCACAAGTAAACATGTGAATATGAAAATTAAAAATTTGCTTTAAATAGCTGATGTTAATAACAATCTCTACCCAAGTAGACAGACATGTGTGCTGATGAAGTGGGAGCCAGCTAATAAAGTATAGTTTAATTTTCCTTCTCTTCTTTAGAAACTCACATTAATTAATAAAAATACTTCATTCGAAAAGAATTGAAATTACTGAACTTAATTAAGAAATTGTTTCCGATTAAAGTTTACCATAGTTCAATTAAATTTAAAACAGCTTTAGTACGAAATGCAAAAACTGCAATGAATGAAAGCTCACTTATCTTCTACATTTGCAAAATACATATGTATGCGAGTATAAGTTTGGGAATAAGTAAATAATAAACAGATTTCTTTTGCTCTTGAGAATGCTACAAAAAACTATCTACAGGGTGTTTTTCAGAGGTATAGAACTTCGAATTGAAATAAAACACAAGAAAATCGTTTTAATGTCCATCAATTTGGCTTTATTGGAAGGATAATTTTATGCCATTAACGTTTAAATATGATTTCCGGCATGTGGCCGCCGCGGCTGGCTCGAATACAGCCAATTCTACAGGTCCAATTTTCAACCACTTTTTCGAGCATATGGGGCCGTATGTTGGCAATAACGCCACGAATGTTGGCTTCCAAGTCCCCTAACATTTCTGGTTTGTTGGCGTAGACGAGCGACTTCACATATCCCCAAAGAAAATAATCCAATGGTGTCAAATCACACGATCTTGGTGGCCAATTGACAGGTCCATTCCGCGAAATTATGCGCTCATCGAATGTTTCCTTCAATAAATCGATTGTGACGTGCGCTGTGTGGCATGTAGCGCCGTCTTGTTGGAACCACAACTCATCCACATTCATGCCATCCAATTCGGGAACAAAAAAGTCGGCTATCATGGCTCTATACCGGTCTCCATTAACGGTAACTTACTCTCCAGCATTATTTCGGAAGAAGTATGGCCCAATGACTCCACCAGCCCATAGAGCACACCAAACAGTCAGTTTTTGTGGATGTAATGGCGTCTCAAGGGTCTCATGTGGATTCTCTTCACTCCAAATGCGGCAATTTTGCTTGTTGACGTAGCCATTCAACCAAAAATGAGCCTCATCATTGAACAAAATTTTGCGATGAAAATCAGCATCGAGATCAATCTCATTTTCGGCCCATACACCAAAATCACGACGCATTGCATGGTCTCGCGGCTTTAATTCTTGCACAAGCTGGATCTTCTAAGGTCGCAAGCCAAGATCTTTGCGCAAAATCTTCCATAAAGTTGATGGACAAAGCTCCAATTGCTGTGCACGGTGGCGAATCGATTCATTCGGGTCCTCTTCAACACTTTGCTCTACAGCGGCAATTGTTTCTTCGGTGCGCACTGTTCGACGTCTCTGCGGATGCGTATTATCACATAGAGTAAACGTAGTGCGAAAACGATCCATGGTTAACCGAATTAATTGCTCTGATGGACGATTATGTCGACCATAAAATGGACGGAGCTTGCGGTAAACTTCGCGAACTGAACCATTATTTTCGAAATAAATTTGCACGATTTGCAAGCGTTGTTCTTTTGTCAACCTGTTCATGATGAAATGGCAAACCAAACTAAATATTAATCACTTGACAGCTGACAAAATGGCCGCCAGTTAAAAAAGTGATGCCAACTTAAAGTTCTATACCTCAATAAAAAACACCCAATATTTAAAGAGATTGCGGTATAAATACAAAACTTAATGCTGCTGGGTAGCAATAAATAAATGGAAAGTACCTATTTAAGAATTACTATCACCAAGTGTGCAAGTTTTTGATGGCATGTGTCTTGAAGATGTTGAAGATGTAGCATTATGATGGTGACAAACAGGGGATGTTTGAAAATCAACAATTGTTTTCAAATTATTATTTAAATATTTTAGTGTCAATACAAAAACAAAGTTTCTTCTTCGTTTAATTTATTTACATAAACAAAATGTCTAATAATAAAGGGTCCGCCAGGTAACTTTCTTTTTTGAAAACAGGGCGCAAAACATCGAGTGTAGCTTCGGCTGTGTGGCACTTAGCGCCGTCCTGTTGAAACCAAATGTTGCCAATATCCTCCTCTTCAATTTTTGTGAACAAAAATTCGTTGAACATGGCCCGATAACGATCGCCATTGACTGTAACGACCACTCCTTGCTCATTGGCCCAATTATGCTTCTGGACCAAAATCCGCACCAAACAGTGACTCGTTTTGGGTGCGTCGGCTTTTCAATGTATGCGTGCGGGTTTTCTGTGCCCCAAATGCGACAATTTTGCTTGTTTACGTACCCGCCAATATCAAAATGAGCTTCATCTGAAAAGATGATTTTTTTTGGCAAAATCGGCATCTTCTGTAAGTCGATCGCAGGCAATATTTCCCAGCGTTGTTCAAGCGTATACACAACCATATTCGTTCAGCGGAAGGATAAAACTAATTTTCTGCCATATCAGACATGAGCTAAGTGTTACCATTCACGAAATAAGCACTAGTTGAAAAAAAAACGTTAGATGGCGGACCCTTTAAAATATATATTAAAGCTTTCGTAAAAAAAAATCTAAAAAGCTAGAAAAATTAACACATACGTATGTACTTTTAATTAAACAGGAACAGCAATAGGAAGTTTTTTAAAAATTAATATGAATAGTTCTTTTCAAATAAAATTTTAAAGGATAAATTCAATTCGGGTACAAAAACCGGCTATTTTAAATTTAACATACATATGTAATTCATGTACCAGGTGGTTCTAAGTTAACAGCTGTTTTTTAGGAAGTTTGGTTTGTCAATTTTCAATGCAATACAGTACTAGGCAAAGTAAATTTATATAAAGTATATGCAAGTACTCAGGTGATTAATTTTTTCCCCTTTAGTGTGAATGCCTGAATGTCAAAAGTTGTTTACAATTTTCGTACGTCATTTTGTTTTGTTTTGCTTTGTTATAAACAATTGTGTATATTGAAAACGTATGTGAAAAAGTTTCAATAAATTTTTACTTAAAAAATGTGTTACAAAACAGTTCCAAATAATTATATTTAATTACTAAAGTATATATGTATCTTTTATCATACTTATTTCACATATTAAGGGTTTATCAGTTAATAAATTTGCTTTGGTTTTGGCTATTCATACATTTCCTTCTTGTTGTTTGCAGATCTGGGACTATTGCATTAAATAAGCAAATGCATTTGACTATTTTGCCACACTAAATCAAATCAATGCAAATCCAAATTTATAACATTAGCACTAACTTTGAGTGCAATTTTTTTGTGCATTAAACTAAAATTCTTTCAAAGTAATGCATTAATATTGCATTGTTACTTTTAATTCACTACTTTTTTACCACTACATACATTATGAAGAGTATTATTGCATTATAGTGAAAAATATCACTTAAATGTGTACATATATAAATATGTAAATTTTTTCCTATGTACATATAGTCACCCAAGACGAAAAATCATATCACTACGTTTTTTATAATTTTTTCGAGAGTAAGACAAATCTTGATGAAATTGTTCCAGTCGGTAGTATTTTTATAAAATCACCATTTTTTAAGATATAACTTGATAATAAACGAAAACCTAAGTTCTGATATTTTGTCAATTGCACGGATTTTCATATAAGCTCGAGATGTAACGTACTTGAAGTTTGAAACTTGTTCATTTTTTTAAATTGGTTCTGAAATCTAGCTTGTATTTATATTGACAGTTTTTCTTTTCGTTAATTAGTATGTAGGTGCTTATAAAGATGCCTTCAATGAACTTTACTGTATTTTTATTTTATTATTTGTGCTTTCTGATAAAATAGGTTAACGTTTTATTCAATATTACTATGTACAATATTTGATAATGCAATAATATTGCATTACTTCATGATGTGCTTAGTGGCACTACAAAATCAGTGCATTTTTCGCCTTGCGATTAGCTGCTAATGCAATATTAATCCACTACTTTTATGTGATTTTACTGAAGTGGAAAAAATAGTGCACTATAAGCATCAAATTTAAATTTGCACTAAAATTTTTGTTTTTCAATCAGTGCTTATGCAAAAGTAATGCAAGTTGCCCAGGTCTGGTTATATTCATCTGTTTTTGACATTCATCCATTATTCTTATACAAACAAATCGCCTGTTGTTTTTGTACTTTCTTAGTTATTGTAGACCTGCATACACTTTATATAAATATGCTTTAGTACTAGGCAGGTTTTGTTGTTGCAGGCTTGACACCACCTGGTATATGAATTCGCCTTGGCATATACATACAAACATATTACTATCGCCAAGTTTTTAAATCACAAACAACTCTGGAAACACATTTTTAAGCGATTTTAACGAAAAGAAAATTATTGAACCCGTTTGAAAAAGAATACTGTTTTAGATATCAATACCTCCCGTCTAGACGAGCAATAAATTCATTAACATATACAAATATACATATGTATATTCATTAATATATATGTATGTACAATGTACTCGTATTAGTGCTTGCAATAATTGCCAACATTTTTTCGTTGACAATTACATATTGTGTAAAAATTTCATACAAATATCTAGAGAGAAAAATAAAATTTTCTTTCTCCATTAAATTGTGTGTAAATTGAAAACTTTAAACTCGTTTTCTGGAGAAATATTTTTTGGAGTTATGACATTGTTTGAGTAAATGAGCGATATGTGAGGGTGTGGAAAACTATACGTATTTATTCGCCAAATTTAATTTTTGAATTATTTAATACGTTTTATGTGCTAAATCTATTAATAAAAAAACTCAAGAAATTTCATTAACAACGCTTAATAATATTTTTTTAGTATTTTAAAAACGTTAATTTTTGTGGTTTTCTACACAAAAGTGACTGGAAAGTTAAGAAAGTAAAATCCTTTCAAAAGGACAAAGTATCAGTAAATTAAAAACCAAGTGCGAAGTTTGACTAAATTTTGTGCATAGATTAATGGGTCACATTTAGTCACATTTCTGTCAAAAAATGAAAATAAAAAAAAACAATAAACATTTGCTCAATTCACAATCCATGTTGTATCGTTAAAAGTTGTGTGATTCTAAATAAACTTATTTGGATTTTACTGCCCTCTAAGACGTCGCTGAGCCTGCTTTTTCTGCTGTTGAATACAAATTGTACGTATGACTGCTCGAATTAATTGTTCTAACGAACGACTATTCCGACACCGTAAAGCCGAGGGCGAGTGCATTTAAGAAGAAGAGTATTACTATACTGCATTTTGATATCTTATATTCATATTCAATTAAACTATTTCTTTGAGCTTTAGGTCCGCTTATAGTTTTATTTATTAGTTCGATATTTCGTCGAAAAATTAGATAAAAATATTTGTTTAATATTCATATTAATCAGGGATTAAATTATGAGAAATACGAAATTTTTTTTTTTTAAAAGAGGAATTTTCTTTAAAATAATATATTATATTCATTATATTATGTGGTTAATTCTTTCCGTTTTTTGATCGTTTTTATCAACGAAGAGGAATTATTTTAATTTAAATAGTGAATATTTGTTTATAAAATGCTTTATCCGTGGATTTTTTAAAATTTGTATATAGCGAATCGCATCGGTGGCCAAACATCTGACAGGTGTTAAGAGCCTCTTTAAATGAAGCGTGTGATAGCTCGACATGTCGCCTGCGTGTTTTTATTGGCGAAAAGTGTACAGAATAATGCGAAGTTATAACACTCCCAAGTAATGTGTATTGAAGCGACAATTTTAACACTTCTATTTTACATATTTGTTTGTCTAGTATTTTGGTTATGCTTTGTACTAGGGAGCTATTCACATATTACATGACGCTTTTTTCGAATTTTTTATCCAAAAAGCCTTTCTTTCACTGATCTTTGTCATACAAAATAAAACATTTTTTGGTTATTTTTTTACTCGTTTTATAATACATATAATGGCTCAAAGTTAAGTGAAAGAAAAAACTGCTTTCTAAATAAAATGAAGTTCATTGAACATACTTTTTTGTTTGTATTAAAATCAATCTCACAACACATACTTTTTGTTTTTGCCAAGAAACAATTATTTGTTTCGTAAGAAATATGTTGAAATACCACAAGATATATTAAATTTTGGTTAAACGGTAAATCGACTGAAATTAACCGGTTCAACTTTAAATCGAAAATAGCAAATTTCAAATTAATTGAACAGTTAATCGGGCAGTATTTAAGACCAAATATATAAATTAGTGATGGCAGATGTGCCCCTATTACATCTTTCTATCATCAACACTATTTCTAATAATTAAAAAAGTCGCTAAATAAAAGGTTTTGTTTGTATAATTTCCATATAAATGCTTATTTTGTATGTAAGAATGAATGAAAATATTGGGTAAATAACCATAAAATCAAAGTTTGGTATACCTGATATTTTACGTCTTTTTTAGGTATCTTCAATTAGTAAGTATTTTCACCTTAAGAAAGTTTTTCTATCATATTGTGGATTGCTAAATTTTTTTGTTGCAGAAAAAGGGCAGTTCAAAAAATATTTTTGTTTATTTGCATATATATATAAACACGACAGTATTATTTTCACAGCACAAATATAAAAAAATTAACAAGTACATAGATACATCAAGAAATGTATAAGCTACTTGCTACAAAATGCAAAATATAACAAAAAAAAAACATTAAAATAAACTGAAGAAAATGTAAAGCCTACACATAACATTGTAACAAAACGTAAAGGTAAATGCATCAAAACAAAACTGCAAATGCAAATCAATATTAGGGGTAAATAGTTACTAATAGACTTTCCTAAACATTTCGTATTTGAAGAAACGCTAAAAAAAAAATCTAACATCTAACATCTACCTACGGCTTTCAAAACATCACAACGTACTTGGGGAGTATACATCAACAAATTTCAGATATTGATATATCTTATTGCAATTTTATACTTCTATTGCCTGGAATTACTAAAAAAGTAGCAGTCCTTTTCCAAATTCGTGTTTCCTCAAAACTTTATTCATTTCGTTTCAGAAACTTGTATGTGAGTGGAAATATATAGAATGGTTTGCAAAACTAAAAATTACCCTTTCCTATTGGGATGTTTCATGTTTACTGGCATAAAAAGTTTCTTATTCGCTTTACATCCAGTGTTGATGTCTACTTGTCACTACAATTGTCACCGACTTACAAAATACAAGATATTTTAACAAACAACTCAGGTTGCTTGTAAATACGCACGACCACCAGCTCACATACGTACTGACATATAACAACTTGATTTAGTATCTGTGCTGCATGCATCTTTAAAAAAATTAATTCACTCTCGCCTCCACCCAATGAGGGAACACTCAGACAGCAAAGAAGATGTAACTCACACGGCATTTGCAAGTCAGTCATTGTCATTTGTAGTCAGTAAGAATTGAGCAAGAAAAAAATAAAACATAAAATTTATGCTTTTTGAAACCATAAAAATAATTTGCATGAACGTTAAATATTACAGGCAAATAAATGTCGCATTTAAATGCAATTAAAAGTTTGTGTGTAAATTATTTTACATGATTTTACCTTCATATACATATATGTTTTATACAGTAAATTAAAGATAGTGTGAACGTGCGTGCATTAATTTGGAAACCTTTCCACATCATATACTTACTTACTTAGGTGGCTATTACAGAACTTTGCTGCAAGCGCCCCGATCTTCTGCGCCTCTTCTCCAATTTCTGACACCAAGTTTCGATATCTCTCCATCCACTTAATCTTTCCATCGGAATTTCGATCTTCCTCTTCTGCGTGCACCGCCAGCAGGTTCGTATTCAAATGACTTTTTAGCTGGAGCATCGTCATTCATTCTCACAACATAATAATTGTAGTTTAATGCGCCTAACTATGTACATGTCGACATAAAGTTCATATGGCTCACGGTTTATACGACACCGATATTATATACATTTTCCGAAACATTTTTCGATCGATCAATCCAAGTACTGCCTCGTCTTCTTTCGCAATTACCCAAACTTCAGAACCATATAACAGTACATGTTCATACTGTCAGCGTCTTGTAGAGAGTAATTTTTGTCTGTCGAGAGATGGCTTGTCATATCATATCGCATCATATCACACAAGTTTCATAAATTTCTGAATGTAAATATTACTAAGATCTGCTTTATTAGTAGATGCGTGAAGTTTTACTTTTAGAGTCAAAGTGTTAAAAGACAAGACAAGTTTATGGGTTTATTTAAATTCAAATTTTTGCATAAACTGAAAAGATACTTTCATGTCTGAATAAAAAGATGTGAGCATATTCGAGTTTGTATTACCTAAACTCTACTGTATAGTACACACACTCTTCTGCCTGCAGTCAAAATAGTTTCATAAAATTTAAATTTCGCGGTTGAAGCAGTATGGGGTCTAGTAGGGTTTTTATTTTCCCCGACTTTTGAATTTCCCGGGAAAGCGGGTATGATTTTTCAATTTCCCGGGCACTCCCATGATGTACAAAATATTATTAAGTTTAATTTATTAGAACAAAAATAAATAATATTTCAAGACAAATTTATTTGCTGATGGTTAAGCATGTCTATATGCATTTAATTTGTGCTTTCCCAAATCGTCAGTTGACTTCAACAAACATATCTTATGCACAAACTTTCAAAACCCATTTGAGAATTCACAAATTACAATGTTTTTGAAAATAACAAAAGAATAAAATACGCCTAGTAGGCTTTTAAACTTTTACAAAACCCATCAAACAATTTTTCAAGATTTTTTAGTGGTTAGTACTCTTTTAATGGCTAACAAAGTAATGAGTGGTACTTATTTATCTAATTATTTTATGCCTATAATAATAACTCTCCTGTAATGAATAATATAACAACTTATTTATATTATTACGTGAAAGTACTTATTGCAGTACTATTCAGTTATTAATGAAATATATCTAGAGAAAAATTTATTGATCGTGGAAACTAGTTTCGAAAACAATAAAATAACTTTGGTTATTTTTATGTACATAAAATATACATTAAAAATACAAAAATATGTATTAAAAACTAATAAAATGCGAGTATGCATATATTAACTCTTTTTTCAACATTTAATAACATTAAAAACTTAAACAAATCAGCTTCATTGCTTTCTTAACAAACATTTTGTCAAATCATATGGAATATAAAATAAAGTTAAGAACTTTTATTTACGTAAATGTAAGATGTAATTTTGTAAATTGTCAAAGGTAAATATTTGGTAAAACTCTTTAGCTATTTGAACTATAAAATATTGATGCAATTTGTTGAATTTTTTGTGTCCATAATTTTTTTCTATAACTTTATCTAATTTATTTTTATTTTCTTCACTTATTCGCACCGCCACTTAATTGAACTTGAGCTGTTAAAGAATCAAAACCATCCAATTAGCCTATAGTGTCAACACGAGAGCCATTCTCTGGGTGCAAAAATAACAATTCAGTGCTTAATTTTGTTTTAATTTAAAATTTCTTTAACTTTGTTAATATAAATATACAGAGGCAGAAATTCTGACTTTGCGCAAAAAATATGTACCACCACAACACTGTAAATACAAAATTAATACTTTTCCAAAATTTGTGAACCACCACATACTGTAAACACAAAAATATTTCTTAACGTTTACAAATACCGCGTTCGTAGTAATGCTATACCACTACAACATTGTATATGCAAAAATTTGGCGTTAGTTCCCAATACCCCGTTCACAATAATCCTATACTGCTACAATACTGTAAATACAAAACTTTAACTTAAGTTGGGAAATTTACATTGTGACGACCTTATAAATTTGTTTTTAAGGTATTGTGACAACATTGAAAATATGTTATGAGTTCATTCAAATTTCGGTAAACGATGTTGTACTGGTGTTAGTTGTACCCGCAGACCATCAAAGCAACGTCGTGCTGATTGTCTTTTTCTGCCTGGGTAGTATTCGACATCATTTAACCACGCTCCCCATCTAGTTACTATAGGCTGTAGGGCAATTCGTATCCCAGAATAATTTTCTTTAAAGGCTGCAACACGCAAAGGAGCTTTTAAAAACCCCTTCTATCCACATGAATTTAATACGGAACCAGTAAAGAACGCCCAAAAAAATTACAAAAACATTTTTTGGTTTAAAAGGGCTTTTATCCCAAGCTTTTGTATTTTTTTTGTGTTGAATTTTTCAAATGAATTGAGTTTTCATTCCAGTTGAAATTGTTTTTGTTTTTAGCATAAACAAATTAAAAAATGTATTAAAAATATACATTTATAATGAAATATGCAAAAATATGTATTTATTTTAAAACATGCAAAAATATGCACTAACAAATCGATATCATTTTGTCGCAAATTGATTGATTTTGTCGCAAATTGATTTGCAAAGATACTTTATTTGCGTTTAACGACGAAAAGCAACAGAAAACATGTATTTACATGAAAATCCTTTCCCTACTTATTGCAATATTTAATTATTTTCGCATACTCTTCAATATACATATTAACATATTTTTTTCGTAAAATTATAATAATTAACAATCTCAATAAAGGGTACAAGTGTTATGATTTTTTTATTTATTTTTATTAGAAAAAAAAATGCCAATTAACTTTTGAATAATTTTAGGCAAAAAGTAATCAAAATTTTTTTCCATATTTGTAAACAAAAAATATCCCATTAAATTTTAAATACTTTTAATCAATCAAGTAGTCTATTAACTTTTGGATATTTGTAGGCAAAAAGTATAGGGTACCGCATACTTTTTGAACTTCTCAAACAAAAATAATGGATTATTCAGTCAGATTGTAAGTACTTACGACTGGAGGGTACATACACTCTTTTGCATTCTTGTAGGCAAACTTTTTTGTGGGGATATGTTATGCGATGTATTAGATAATAAAGTTTTATAAATATGGTAGTCAAAAAATTATATAGTTTAAGCTCTTTATATATAGAATGTGTACATACATATCCTTAGGTGAAATGCAAAATCACGTAACTACACTTTTTTTATAGGAGAGAGAAAAAACTAAACAAAAATATTCAAGTGACTAAAGTAAAGTTTGTTTATTTTAATTATTAATACGGCTTATTGCTATGATAAAGGTTTGAAAATTTGTAGGGACTGATGTTTCGATGTAGTACCCAATAACGAATTCAAAATGCGATTTTAAATTGTTGGTCAGTTACGTGGTTTAACACTTTCGCTGGCGATATACATATTAAGTACAAGGACAAGTGTATGTTAAAAAATATTATAAAATTGGGGTATTTAAATGGTAGTCTTGAGTGTCATAATGTCATAATTTCCAAAATTTTAAAATAGTTTAAAATTATTTTGATTTTCTTTCATATGAAAGGTGTACTATATTAATACAATTCTTCACCATATGTTTATGTTAATGTCATAATTAATTATTTTGCTTTTTACTTTTCTTTTTCTACAAAATGTACCATCATGTTTAAATACTCGGCGGTTTGCTTTAGAAAATTTCTACTAAAAACGTTATATATTGCAAGGTATTAAAATAATAGAGAAAAAAAATATCCTTAAGCTGATTATATAGAGCTAAAAAAATAGGCTTGCAGCATATAAATAGCAAAAACTTGCAAAAATGCGAACATCCTTAAAAAAGTTTCCAAAATCGCAAAAACTGTAAACGAACAAACTCAGTAGATTTTAAGAATCAAACAATTTCATTTGCAAAAAATTGCGAAAATTCAGTAAGAATTTCATAATCGAAAAAATTTTTAAAATTTATTTAAAAAACCTTTGAATTGTAGGGAATGCCAAAAACATTTGCGACAGTGACGAAAATTTGCAAAAACTTGTTAACATCAAAAAGATACGTAGGGCTGAGTTTAGATCTGGCATTTCTTGTGTGCCATGTGCCCAAAAAGCGTAACCACTAATTACTAATAAAAAACTGATTTAAACTGTTTCCAATAATGTTGGATTCTATAAAATTGTCTATTAGTTATGTACGAAACTGCTTAACTTAATAAATACGTGTCTGAATCAAACAGTTTTTCATTAGCAATTAGTGGTTAAGCTTGTTTTACGCATCTGTGGCACATGGCACACCGATGTAAGTCCGTCCTAAGTCTGATACTGATCAAAAATCGTTAAAACTGCAAAAAAAAACAAATCACTTTTATTGCGAAATTAGAGAAAATTCGAGATAAATTGCAATTGCACAAGCCCTAAAATTATTTCCAAAAAATCGGGAAAAATTTTCAAAATGAAATTCGCACAAATTTTCTAACATCAAATGGACAGATGTATTAAAAATCGGTAAAATGGTAAAAAAGACAAGATTTAGCTAAAAGTCACTTTTTTTTTGCAAAATAGAAAACAAGCATTAAAGTTGCTTAAAAATATGTTTAATTATAAGGAATGAAAAAAATTTGGAACAGTTCGCGAAAATGACGAAAATTTGCAAGAACTTGCTAAAATCAAAAAGATAGCAAAGTGTGATATTAATTAAACTGAAATAAGGGCAAAAACTGCAGAAAAGAATACTTCTATCAGACAATTGCGTAAATGGGTTGAGTCACCCCTAGTTTGATAAAATTATGCACAAGAGCAATAAGTTTTATTACAAATGATCTGATTTGCAAAACTTACTAAATTTGCAAATAAATTCTTAAGCCTTAAAATAAAAAAAAATTGGTTTTAAATATTACACAAATTACAAAAATTTGCCGTTAAATAAATTTCTCATAATTTTGCATTTTCGTACCAAATATTATTTAATTTTTGTAATAGTTTTTCGCATTTGTTTTGTATCTTGCTTATGTTTCAAATGACATACAGTGTACTAATAGGTTGCTCACAGCAGTCATATTTTTAACTAGCTTAAAATTTTAGGACATTATAACATTATGACAATTAAGACTACCGTTTGAATACTACAAAGATTAATTTGAAAATAGGACTGTAGAACAGAATAGCATTATCAAAAAAACCACTTTCACTTTCCACGGATGTTTGTTTTTTATTCGTTACATAATCTCCAGAAACATTCAGTTTTATCAATATTTCCTTCAAAGAGTTTTTATGCCTTATAATGGAAATGATTTTATTTGAACAAAACCAATTTTAAAATAATTTTTTTTAATCTTGTATGGAAATTTGATTAATAAACCTTTTATAAAACCAAATTATTTCTTATGAACAATGCCATAAAACTTTTAGATCTTCTTTCTGGTGGCATGTCACAACGTCCAAGGACATAATGTCCATGGACGTTATGAGAAAGAAAATGTGTCGTAGTGTCGATGGACATTATGGCACTTTTGAAATTGTCTTAAATTCCATTCACACTATGACATTACAATTATGGACATTATGTCACTTTGTAATGTTTCCGTAAGTCCACAATTTTGGAAATGAAAAAAATTTTATATTTTTAAGAAACAATTTATTTATTAAAAATACAGTATGCAGCAATACAACAAAATAAGGACTGGCTTCTCGGTCTTAGTCATGTCAATGCAATGTCTACAATATGGCCATAGCAAGGGCGATTTGTTTGTTTTGGATTTCAAATTTAAATTTTGAAAACAGGTGGAACAAAGCTTAAAATGTTTACATGGCATTAAAAGTGTGTTTCTGGGCTCCTCAATACAAATTATATATTTTACAACTTCTGTGACCTGGCTTAACATGATTTTACTTTGTTCAATATCTTCTAAATCCGCTTCGCCCTTTCCTTCTATTTCTTCTTATATGTCATCATATTCAACAATATGATTTTCTTCGTTTACAATGGTACTAAAAAACTCTGATAGCGAGATAACTCCTCTATCTAGTTTTTCGATCAGCTGATGAATTTTACGGTTCTTAGTTTTTTGAACTTTACGTTTTTTTTGGCAAAATTGATAATTCACCCGCATGGAAACCGATTGACTAAAATCTTCATTTCGGATAGCTTCAACAAATTTTATGAATTGTCCGTGCTTTTCTATTTTTTGAGAAAGTTTAGAATTAAAACCTTCTAAGGCACTTGCTGTTCTGACAAGTTCCTTATAAACAGAAAATCCCCGAGGAGTGACCTGAGAAGGAAACGAATAAACTTTTTTCATCAATTTGAAAAATATTTGAGTACATAAAAAATTATAATGATTAATAGAAAACAAAAGTTAAATTCTGAATAAAATATCATTGATTATTGGGAAATGAAAAACAAAGAAAAAAAGGAGATAAATACTACATCTGAAAGTAGAATTAAGAAACATCGACGCCGATTTTTCTTAATGTAGATGTAGTATCTATCTCCCTTTCTTCTTGGTTTTTCATTCCCCACTAATCAATAATATTTTATGCAGAATTTAACTTTTGTTTTCAATTAATCATTATCATCATTTTAACTTTCTTATTTAAAAAAAGCCACAAATGCAACTAAGCTTTGTCATCCACTGCTTCTTTACCATATTTCACAAAAATGGTGAGGCAATCTTGTTGGTTGTTCGGCAGATCTAGTATCTAATTTTTTTAAACTAATAAACTTTTCTTCTATTTGCTGCGGACTAACCAAAGGCCGGCTTAATAGTTTGTTGTACCAGTTTCTACATTCTTGTTGTTTTTAACTAAAGCTCCAAATTTGTTTATTTTCTGACTTTGACGTCTCAAGGCTTGGCAATAGTGAAACCAACAGCCTTTTATTGCAGAACTTTTATTCTGTATTATATCTCGATCATTTACACAAAAATGTATGTATTCCATTGCATCATTAATACTTTAAATTTATAACCGTAGTCAAAAAATGTACAAGTCAGGTAATAATTGCTTTTAAATTTTTATGGACACTATGACACGACAAAAAGTGACATAAAGTCCATTGACATTGTGTTAATGGATGTAATGATAATTTTTGGAGTGTCGTAATGTCCATGGACACTATGATACATTTTCTTTGTCATAACGTCCATGGACATTATGTCCTAGGACATTATGACATGCCACCCTTCTTTCTTATAAGAATATTACTCCAATGTTATCTGTTTTTTTTTTTGACATGGTTTATTTAATTATTTTGGTGCTACCATTCTAATGGCGAATCGGGCCATTAGTACATTTACCTTTACACAAAATAATTGTTGACAAAACATAAAAAAAATCCCGAAATTCCCGCACAAATTTCCCGGGATTTCTTTCCCGTAACTCGTATGAAAAACACTAGAGTTTAGTAACAGTCACAATGCAAGGTGTCAGCCTGGGGTTACTTCACGTGAGATATAGTCAATTAAAAAAAATAAATAGATAGGAATGTATTTACATATATTTAAATTTTTATATACATATAAATTTTCTCAGTTTAATTCTTGGCCACCATATTTTATTTTTAAATCATATTTTAAATTAAAAAATAATTTTTAAATATAAAAAATAATTGTTTGATATGACATAAAATTTTTTATGGGAATCACTCACTATCTTAATAAATTTTTGAGGATGTCAACCCTTTTCAAGTTAAACTGCCAAAAACATTTGCAAAGCGCAAATTTGCATGCAAAAGAAAAGCGATACATTTTAGGGCATGAAAATCTGTATTTATTCAGCACATTTATATTTTCTTATAATGTACGAGTACGTGCAAAAAGCAAAAGATAAATACCATTTCAAAAGCTTACGTCTCAATCTAACCTAGAGGGCAGCTTAAATATTCTTCCTTAACGTAATTCAATTAAAGCAAAGGTAATTCAAGTATGTTTCTAGATTTGGTGTCTTCCAGATAGAATATGGTCGTACTTAATACGGCATGTTTTGCATTTAGAAGCAAATAACAAATAAAATAAATAAAACATAATACCTGTAGCCAATTTTTTTTTCGTATTCACAAAATGGTGTTCATTGGCCGTCATATTGAATTTTGACTACTGTCACATCTTTAGGCCTAAGCGTTCGGCTTACATAGTGCCGCAATGGAACACACATGCATACAAAAGACATCTTATAAAACTTATCCAGTTCTCTCTCAGCGTGGTACATACTAAAAAAAGTGATAAACATTTTTTAAACTCGCCAACTGTACCAAAAGCGGGAGAGGAAAAATTCTTGTTACTATCGGATACATCGACTCGTGTGCTCAGCTGAAAAGGCCATCTTGGCTTTGACACTAAAAAGTCCTCATACAATAATTTCGATTTGTATTCTGTGACTTAAGGTCTGTTTAGCCGAAAGTTTGCTGTAAGCGTCCCACGATGTACTGTAGCATTAGAACGTTTTTGTACTTAAAGAATATTATAGAACGTGCTTTATGTGAAACAAACAAACACATTGAAACAGAATTGCTTATTTATGAAAATTGTGTAATTTTCTTGTAATAAAACAGTTACATATATTAAATTTTCAAAATAACTTTCATTCATTTATTTGTTCAAAATGTATAAGAAACTAAAAATTATAACAATGATGTTTATTGTTGTTTACAAATTTGTAAAAAAAACTTACCAACATGAACTCAGAGGAGCAAAACAGTACATAGTATGCCTAAATAAGTTATTTAAGTTATAATTTTAACATAAGTTTATTTTAATTAAATCAAGTGTCATTATAATTAAAAATTAATGGAATATCTTAAGGGTCTTCGAACTTGGTATGAAATAGATTTTTCAGCTCTCCTTAAAAAAGCTTTAAAAATCAGGCTTTTAAATGCATTTATGCACTATAAAACTGCACTTCTTTTCTTGAATGTATAATGACAGAAACAATATGACATCTACATAAGTTTTGCAGAAACTAAAGCTACGGTCAGACTTGTAAAACATTTGACCAAAATCATGAAATTTTTGATTGCCATAGATCTGACCACAAAATATTTTTGAGGGCAAACAACATTTAGAGAAAATAAATTTGTTTGTTAGCAAATAAAAGTTTCTCTAATGTGAACATAGTGTGACCACCATCTGTCAAATATTTTTCGTCAGTTTGGTCAAAAAATTATTTGTTCTTACAAAGTTTTTGTATGAACAAACAGTGGCAAATGACAGCTGTTTCCAAGTGATGTATCTTCTAGTGTAAAAGTATAATAAAAAATCGCAAAAATTATGCTTGCTTAAACAACCATTTACACAGAACTTAATTTCATTCAGAGAGATGTTTTTTTTTGTCGAAAAACGTCATAGCCACATAACATTTTTCAAATCACATGTGATTTTAAAAGTAATAGTGGTCTTGCAGACCTTTTGTAAAATCATATTGGATAAATGTCTTGCAGAAATGATATACAATAGAAAAATTATTAAAAAGAGAAAAAAAATATCTGCAAGACCAAAATTACTTTCAAAATCACATGTGATTTGAAAAATGTGATTTGCAGAACATGCCTGATAGGTATGAAAAATATACAAAATTCCATAGCTTCGCATGCTTTCTCTCCTTTCAGAGGCTGTATGCATACTTGGTGAGTATCAAGGCATAAAACAAACAAACAGTAAATAAACTATAAATTTTTTGTGTGTCTGTTAATTTCCCAATTGTAAAAGGTTTTGTTAAGTTCAAAAGAGAATGAGAAAAATGTCTGCATTTCAATTTCCCAATTGTAAAAGGGGACTAACTGAAATTAAAAAAGCGCTAAAAGTTTTGTTTAATTACTTGTTCAAAAGCGCTATAACTGACGACACTGTCATAAAATAAAAATAAACAAACACCTGTGCGTTAAAGCCATTTGTTGCTCCAAAAATTTAATTATTAAAAGTGGAATTGATAAATTACATTTAAGGATTACACCATGAATCAAAATACACAGGTAGGCAAACAAATTTATTATTATGTTATGGTACAGCATCCTTCTTCTTTGCGTCGTTGCACCCATTTAATTACCCATTGCCTTTTTTTCTTTTCATTTTCTTCCTCCTCCAACATTAATAATGATGCTGCTCCACAGCTTAACACTAATATTTCACATATATCAAAATCTTCCATTATTATGACCGAGCACAATATAACGCAACGAAATCTTTTAAATTTTCCGTGACAAATTTATACAAAAATTTCTGGGAAATCAAGTTTTTAAATTTTGACACTTGGATTAAACATTTTGATTAAATATATTGTTTGACATAAGTGTGACCGCACAGAAAATATTTTTTCCCATGTTTGCACATAACACTATTTGATGGGTTTTTGAACAAACAAAAATGGTCCAAAAAATTTGATTAGTCTGACCACCAAACAAAGTCTCCTTAGTTTTGAAAAAATGTTATGGAAATAAGGAAAGCAGATTTCATGCAAATGTTTTCCCAATGTGACCGTACCTTAAACATTATGATTAAAAATTTATTAAATAAATGCTAAGGCATGAATCATAAAACAAAAAATTTCCTACGTGACATCTTCATGTTCATTCAGCTGGTAGAAAAAGGCGCCGAGTAATTTCAAACACTTACCCTCATCCAACGCACTGGCAAAGACTGTATACAATACATAACCTTTAAAGCCCCGTTCAGACTATTATACAAGTATTAATACTTTTATCACATTTTACGATACAGAAATCTAAGTACATTCGTTGTTATCAAAAAAATCTAACGTAAAATCACATATGTATTGTGTTCAGACCATGATACAATTATAGAAGGTACTTGCACAAGCCCAGCCTGTTTATTTATACAATGCAGAAAGTTGTCAAACTTTGTTTACAAGCTGCAAAAATGTTAGTGTATGTGTGTGAATAAAATGATTACAGTGTTGCCAATGAATTTGCATATGGCTGTGTCTCCAATTACACATTGAAGAAAATTACACTACACATCTTTTGTGTAGGTTAAAATTAAAACAAAAATAAATAAAAATAGAACCCAAGGTATAATTACACAGAGGTTATACATGAATCTCATTACATGGCCCACACATGAGAGTAGAAATTACACACTGTGTATTACACACATATTGGCAACACTGAATGACTATAATCATGCATGAATGCCGCATCTGCAATTGTACTTTAGTTACCCTGTGATAGCTGTTTTTAAAAACAAAAGACATGTGTTTCTGACAATTATCCGTTTGTTTCTACCAACAAAATGCGTGTGTTTTTTTGGTGCTGTAATTTTGTTGTAGTCGTGCGAATACCTTGTATAATTGTATCATGGTTCAGACCATCACACTTCAAATAAAATGTGTAATACAAGCAGAAAACAAAAAGCTGTTCAATGAAAATGTCTGTGCTATTCATTGACTAGCGGCGGCAAAGCAGTTTCATGTAGGCGGGGACGTGCCGGCACTTGAAAAAATTCAGCAGTTAAAAATATTATCTGTAAATAACAGAAAAAATTTAAGAAAATATATTACAAAAACGTTAAGAAATTACTTATTCAAAATTTTGAGACGATATACATATGACAAAACATTACATCAATGACGACACGCTATCGGCGGCGAAACAGCCGAAGTGGAAATTTGGTTTGTGTGAAAATGCAACCCTGATCTCAAAGTAAATTTATATAAAGTATATGCAAGTACACAGGTGATTAAGTTTTTTCTCGTGTAGTGTGAATGCCTGAATGTCAAAAGTTGTTTACAATGTTCGTACGCCATTTTGTTTTCTTTTGCTTTGTTATACACAATTGTGTATATTGAAAACGTATGTGAAAAGGTTTAAATAAATTTTTACTTAAAAAATGTGTTACAAAACATTTAAAAATTATTATATTTAATTATTTAATATTTTATTATAATTATTTCACGTATTAAAGGTTTATCAATTAATAAATTTACTTTGGTTTTGTCTATCCATACATTTCCTTTTTGTTGTATGCAGATCTGGGACTATTGCATTAAATAAGCAAATGCATTGACCATTTTACCACACTAAACCAAATCAATGCAAATACAAATTTATTACATTAGCACTAACTTTGATAATATTAGTTTTTTTTTCTTGCATTAAACTAAAATCTTTTCAAAGTAATTTATGAATATTGCATTGTTACTTTTATTTCACTATTTTTTCACCACTTCACACATTATGAAAAGTATTATTGCATTATAGTGCAAAATACAACGTAAATGTGTACATATGTACATAAAAACATACGTACATACATAAATATGTAAATTTTTTCCTATGTACACCCAAGACGAAAAATCACTACGTTTTTTATAATTTTTTCGAGAGATGTAATTGTTCCAAGCGGTAGTATTTTTCGTTTATAAAATCACCATTTTTTAAGATATAACTACAATAAATGAAAACGTAAGTTCTGATCTTTTGTCAATTGCACGGTTTTTATAAAGGTGCCCTCAATGAACTTTACTGTATTTTTTATTTTATTATTTGTGCTATGTGATAAAATAGGATAACGTTTTATTCAATATTACTGTGTACAATATTTGATAATGCAATAATATTGCATTACTTCATGATGACCAAGCACATCAATACAAAATCAGTGCATTTTTCGCCATGCTAATACAATATTAATCCATTACTTTTAAGAGATTTTATTTAAGCAAAAAAAAAAAAAAGTGCACTACAAGCATCAAATTTAAATTTGCACTAAAATTTTTGTTTTTCAATCAGTGCTTATGCAAGTTGCCCAGGTCTGGTTGTATTCATCTGTTTTTGACATTCATCCATTATTCTTACACAAACAAATCGCCTGTTGTTTTTGTACTTTCTTAGTTGTTGTAAACCTGCATATACTTTATATAAATATGCTTTGCCTGATCTAATGAAAAGTATTATCCATGATACAATTATACAAGGTACTTGCACAATCTCAGCCTGTTAATGTATACAATGCAGAAAGCTGTCAAACTTTGTTTACAAGCCGCAAAAATGTTAGTGTATGTGTGTGAATAAAATGATTACAGTGTTGCCAATGAATTTGCATGTGGCTGTGAATCCAATTACACATTGAAGAAAATTACACTACACATCCTTTGTGTAGGTTAAAATTAAAACAAAATTAAACAAAAATAGAAGTCAAAGTAGAATTACACACAGATTATACATGAATCTAATTATAGGCCTACACATGTGAGTAGAAATTACACACTCTGTATATTACACACATATTGCCAACACTGAATGACTATAATCATTCATGAATGCCGCGTCTGCAATTGTACTTTAGTTACCCTGTAATTGTTATTTTTAACAACAAAAGACATCTGTTTTTGTCTAAATTCTGTTTGTTTCTACCAACAAAATGCGTGTGTTTCTTGGTGTTGCAATTTTGTTGTAGTCGTGCAAGTACCTTGTATAATTGTATCATGGTATTATCGTTTAGAAAATTTTCTAAAAACGAAAAAGTCTTATGGGATGTCAAAATTTTTATCCTATTATTTTCCACTTTGATGACATTTTGCGTTCAGACTATCACACTTGCACGTATTATTTGAATTTTTGACAAGTATAAATACAAAGTATAATAGTCTGAACGCGGCTTAAGACACACCAACAACTGAGACATCATCAGACCGCCACAACAAACCAAGCAACCACCTGTTCCTGAATAAAAATATATACACATACAATTATACTGTAAACATTTCCTTAGTAAAAAAGTCAATACAAATTTATAGTTATAATAAAATATGAATTATATGAAATGGCAAAAGATACTTTTGTATAATAGAGACATTATTTTTCCTAAGCATATGGTGACTCTACTTTTTTTTAAAGAAAAAAGAAGTAGCTTTGCCATTTTGAATATTTACCTTGCAATAATTTATTGCTTTTTTTTCTAACACATTGCATTTTAAGCATAAATGTTCAATTTATTTTGATTTATTATTAAATAATTGTGTAAATATTAAAAAAGTAGTTTTCAATGAAGATATACAAAATATACTTAAAAGTATATCCATATGTGAATTCATATGTATTTATGTACACAGAAACAAGAAATATGAAAAATTTTGTAATAGTAATTACAATTTGGTAATATCAATTAAAAAAACAATTAATTTTTCAACTGTAAACAGTTTTATAATATCAATTAAGTTTTTCAACTCGAATTAACTAAAATTAAATAAAAATTTAATTGAGACAATTTAGAGATTGTTATTAACATCAGCTATTTAACGCATTTATGTTGATTATTGAGGTTTTGTTTCAACTATGAGCTTCTCGGTTGTTTAAATGAAAGTTTAACATAATAACCCGTATTGCGTACGTCGAGTCAAATATTCGTCTCGAAGAGTTTTGTCCTAGCGTAAAGAAAACTTGTATACGTTTGCTTTAATCTAGTACGAAATTGCCGTAGACGAATATTCGACTCGAAATACGGAATACGGGTGAATATGTCTCATTCTAAGAAACTTTTGGGTGAAAGTTCCCGGATGATCTGCATTAGCAACATTCGCATAGAAACTAGCTAATCCTTCGACAATCAATTTCGATAAATTTTTACGAAACAATATATTACTGCATAAGTCAAATAATAGCTTGCAATAATTAGTATTTTATAAACTTACTTCTAACAATTTCCAAAAAGCACCAAAGCTTTTTATTGTAATAAAAAATAGAATTCGCAGTATTTTGCTTGAATGTTTTAAAATAAATAATAGTGGCTATGTGCCGCAAAATTTTGATAGCACATGAAATCTAATTTCCTCCTAAAATCCAAATATGCAGAGGCAGCAGATCTGACTGGTTACATGCAGCATATGAATGTTACTAGTACAGAATTTGAAACCCTTACAATTTTAAAAATCGGTCCGTAGCTAAGAAAATTATAAGACATAACAATTTTTTCATATCCCTTGTAGCAAAATTTCACCTACTGTAGCTCCGTCCCTGGTTCAGCTGTAGGATTCACAACATATTTACTCCTCCTCTACATAATCGTCCACAATTCGATTAACTATAATACTTTTTGGCACTACGTTAACTCTAAATGATAATACGCATCGTACAGTGCGTAAAGAAACGATTGATCTATTGAAGGAAACGTGGTAATCATAGTTTCAGGTTTTGGACCCATGAATTGCCCTCCAAGATCTTACGATTTAACGTCGATAGAATATTTTTTGTAAGTGTATGTGAAGTCGCTAGTCTACACCGATAAGCCTGAAACGATTACCCACTTGGAGGACAACATTTGCTGCGTTATTGGCGGTATACGGCCACAAATGTTGGGAAAATTCATTAAAAATTAGACCCCCTGATTAGATTATTTAAATTGTAATGCTAGAAGATTATCTTTCGAAAAATGAAAATTTCATGTAAATTTAAAAAAAGCATTTGTGTTTTATTCCATTTCAAGGCTCTATACCTGTATGAAAAGTATAATAAGTATATATCATTAAAATTAATAAATGAGTATTTACATGATGTCGAACGTGACTGTCCAACGTATTTAAAATGAAAAACTCAAAATAAAATTAATTTACAGGTTTAACATTTGTTAACACACTAATAATCTTTTACCAAAATTTCTTACAACAACTATAGTTCAGCTATATCAAATGCGCATAGGATCCATCTAACCCTTCAATAATCAATTTCAATGTATATTTAATAAAAAAATATTTTAATGAATAATTAGTGCGTAACAAATGTTAAACTTAAATTGTAACAATTCCTAAAAAACAATAATTATTAACTTGACTGCACCCGGTCAACACTCTACTCTTGCAAAAGTAATGATCTAGCTGGAAAAGTAGGTATTAATTACATAAATAATAGGAGAAATAATGTAATATTTTCCAAAGCAAGACAAAACATTGCCTTAGCAACGGGAGGGTAATTTGCTTAAACACAATAATTACATATTGATTAGCACGTGTATTACCACATCTGCAGAATAAGAATGTATAGATTTTGCTTGTGATGAGTGTTATGGTATTATAAAACTCATTCCTCGGACGTATTACTTTCCTAGGACATGTTCTGTGTTAACAGTAATGAATTCTGGAATGAAAAATTATACACGCTGTCATTTACTATTCATTACCTTTTCCCACTGGAGAATAGCTGTTTTGACTCTTTGTAACCTCAGAAAATTTTTAGAGAGCAATAGTCAATGGAAAATGATTCTCTTTAACAACGTGTATCTGATCAAAACATGCAAAATAAATATCCAAATGATTGAAATTGATTTTTTTTCCTTTAGATAATATTTATAGCTCATTCAGGCTGCCGTCAAATTAAGTAATTTCGTGATTTGGTGGAAATCAAGTTGAAATTAAGTAATTTCCCTTACATTTTGACATTTCCCAACTTAAGTTATTTGACTTAATTACGATGAAATTAACAATGTCGTTTTTGTACTAAAACTACTTTTTTCGAACATGAATAATTTACTACTATAAGAAACAACAAATAAAAGAAATAAAGATGTTTAAATTAATATAAAATTAAAAGACGATTAAAAAGTATTATATTTATAACGATTTTCGCAAGAAAAATTTGTATAAATGTAGCCAAGAATTTACTTAACTGAAAAAAAGTACTTCAATATCTGCCGCAATGAATAAAATGTTTGCGAAATCAACTCAAATGTCAGTCAGTACCTGCATGAACACTTTTGATTTCGTTCGTAGTTTGAGCTTGAATTAAATAATTTCGCGTCAGCCTGAATGGCCTATTATACATAAATTAAATTAAGTATTGAATTTAAACAGTAACAGCACTTTTTATTTTCTTCTTCTTACAGGTATGTGTCATTGGTCTTCCCGATTTCTTGCTACTTCCAAGAGGGTTTTTCTAATGAAGTGTTGCCTTCACTAAGTACTGAAATTAAATAGAATGATAACACTCTATCTCAAGGTCATAAAAGTATAATCAATAAAAAAAATTGCACTATAGGTAAAACGTTTTAATAATTTATCATATTGTTTTTTTAATTTTGTTAAAATTCCAACAATTCTTGGTCTGCTGACTTAGAAGTCAGTCATTTAAAACCTAGCACAGGTACTT
The DNA here is from genome assembly GCA_936439885.1 of Nowickia ferox. Taxonomy (NCBI): domain Eukaryota; kingdom Metazoa; phylum Arthropoda; class Insecta; order Diptera; family Tachinidae; genus Nowickia; species Nowickia ferox. Next base: position 62,998,317 of record OW387026.1, read on the forward strand.
TTTTCATTTATACATGTACATACTCGTACATACATATGTATTTATGTATGTATGTCTATTAATACACAAATCCAATTAGAACGAATGTTGCAAAAGAGAAAAAAAAACAATAGTTACTGTGATGCTTAAAATGCAAGTACATATTCTTTTTAATTGCAGCTACTTGTTATTTGAATCCACTTGCAATCGTACACAAATGACGGCATTTGCAAGCGGTCATACGAATGAAAATGAAGTTGAAACTACAGAAACATAAAAAATAGAACCAACGTTGTTGCAGACCTGTTACAAGCATTCGACCAAGAAGCCCACATTTGCCAAGCATTCAATGACAACTTATATCAACATGTTTAATAATTTTATTATAATTTTTTTTCGTCATTCATACGATCATATTTCTGGCACAAGTAGCGAATGGCACTAGTGTTGCCAATTTGCATTTCTTTTTCTTGGCAATTATATTGTAAGCAATTCTTACTTATATCAAATGTTCTTATGTCCGTTATGTACTTTTATATGTCCGCATACTTTTTTTTGATATCTAAGGAACCATTTTGAGCGTTGTCAGATTTTTTATTTTATTACGTCTTTAATCACAAAAACAAACTAAATCGAGTATTGTCACAGGATACAAATTGATAGTCTATTATGCTTCCTTATATTCTATTCTAATAATGTAGTATGCAGTAGAGCTGAGCACAAGATGTTTGCTTGCTTAATCTTCATGGTGTACATTATTGAATTGTTCTCTCTTTTTAGTGCTCTTGATTTTATGAAAACACTGAAACTGGTGCTCAATTTTATCAAAAGCATGCAATAGCATTTGTTTATATACCAAGCGAGGATATTAGTTATTGTAATGTCTAAGCATATTTCACTAGTGCACACCGAATGACAATTGTAAAATGAGCACACAAGTGTAAAAATATGTGTATGTGTAAAGGAAAAAACAAACAACGTAGATTGTTTGAGCGTGTTAGTTTACATGCGATACTGTTCTAAGTTTTATAATTTATTGATTAAGACTAAAAAATAAAATATCTATAAAAATAATATCTTTCACAATGGATATAAAAGTAAAAAGTATATTTTTGCTTCACACTCAATTAAGATCACCACTACAAACAATATTCGGTCTTGAAAAAAATACCATACTGTGCACTTTTTCATAGCTTGTGCACACTTCTAGTATGCAGTCTGGGTGATATGAAAATTTGGGGGAAAATGCGTTACGTATTATGTGAAGGGCCCTTAAAGTGAGTTTAGGTTTCAGTGTACAATTGCACCGTAAAACTCTTGACCTTATTTCATATACCATCCATTGATTGATATTAACTTACCAACGTTAAAGTTCGTATATAAAGGAAAGGCCGACTTTCATTTGGGGTCTCTAACATGTTTTAGTTGCAAATCCTGATGGGACTTCCAGTTACTGTGTGTAGCACTTATACGGATCTGGCGAAACAAGTTGGCATAACAATAGAATTTCCCCTATAAGAAGGTGCTTTCATTTAAAAATCTTTTTATTTTGTTCCTAAACCAGGCAAAACATATTATTTTTCGCTCTCTGACTGGTGATGACTTGGATCACATACATATCTTTTTTGTTTTAATTCTCACGGCAACACTGCTGACGGCTACATTTCACGTGTTTAAATCACTTAATGCATCTCATACAACGTGATGCACTTATTCTATGTATTTAAAGTTCGAAATAAAACAAATTATATTTTATTGTAACGAAATGGTGTTTATTATTTTCTTTTGTTTAGCCTGCAAAAGACACATTTAAATTTAACAGCGTTGAAGCGGTTTGATTTCAAGTGCCTAGAAGTTGTTGGTTCGTATTGAGTGAGTGAGTGTATTTTTGTGTGGTGGTATCTGTTACAGTTATATTAAAATAAAATTTTAAATTTAATTTAAATTGCATTCTTAGGATTAAATTTTCCCTCTTGCATTTATTTTTTTTAATTGTTCATTTTACGGACTTGCATGTTATTGTTCGTGCAAATGACACTTTTCATAAAAGTTTTCAATGTGTTTCTCATTTTACATGTTCAACAATTTGGCAATGTTTATTCAAACGTTTAGTCTGGTGATTGACCTTTTCAATATTTTCTGTTACTGTTTTGAAAATGTTACAAGTGGTTTAAAATGGGTCTTTTTTATTAAATTTTTAATTATTATTATTTCAAATTTCAAATAAGTGCTTATAATTTTGAGACGAAGGAAATAACTAAGTACGTATTGAAAATGACTCAAACAGTGATTCATAAATTGCTTTAAATATTTAAAATTGCTTACGTGAGTCAGAATATTGAAACTTAATGTTGAAGAATAACTGCGAAAATCAAAGTTAGCGTTATGCGCAAACTTCGGCTAGATGCTATTCTAATCATTTGGTGTGAAATATTGTGCAATTTTTTTAATGAAGATGGACTAACAGAATTTCTTAAAATAAAAAAAATTTTAAAATCGTTTCACCATTAAAAAACTTCCCCCTAAGCTATAGAATTTGATCAAATTTGCAGCATGCAATACTCTACTACTACTACTAAAATCAGTGAATATCTAAAATCGTTTTGACGAAGGCTTTTGAAGTTATTAAAAAACTATTTTGTGTTTCGAAATTTTCGTCAACGATATCTCTTGAATGATTCACACAGTTTTAGTCCCATTGCAAGTACTCAACGTATTTTTTAAGGTAAAAATAGTTGATTAGATTTTAATCTTAATCTGCTTAGCAGCTTAAAATTTGTTGTGAAAAAGCTTTCGTAAAATTTTATTTTCGAAAAACATATGCAGAAAAGTTGTTTCCGATCCGTTTTGAGATGTTTGCGCTCAAACACATGCACACACACACATACATACATAAACTCTCGATCAGATAATTAAAAATACTTGAATTTCTTTTTCTAGTAGCCCGTCCAGCTTCCCTTGCTCCGCCCCTACCCACAAACTAAGTTAGTTGCAATTTCCGATGTGGTCAAATAACTTAAAATAAAATAAAATAAAATAAAATAAAATAAAATAAAATAAAATAAAATAATTTAAAAATGCCAAGTGGTTTTAATCATATGAACGAAAAAGTTTAAGTTTAATTTTGTATTTTTTTGAAAAAGGAGCTTTACACTACTGTTGAATTAAACTTTAATGTTGTTTTGTAATTTTTTGTTTTTATTCTTCAGTGTATTTCCGATTGCAGTGAAGTGTGAGATGTCGGGCAGCTTCCAAATCAGAAGTTTTTTCTGGGTGTATATTATTTTTTTGTGAAAAGTCCAATGCGCATGGCCTATTTGCACACTTTCGGTGGAATTTTTACACACATGCGATTTTTTATAGGCAGTCTATCGGAAACTGCCCGTGGAGCTGATAAAAGAATATTTTTTGCATCCCATAAAAAAATTTTGTTTGGGTAGTCTAGTGTACATATTAATATAAAAGAAACCAAAATCGATATTTTTCGATATGATATGTATGTACGAGTACGTTAGTAAGTACAGATTTTTTTCTGGTTATTGTAATTTATATAATGAGGTCATTATAATAAAAATTTAAATTACATTCTAAATAGCATATATAATGTATGAATGTATGTAAATACATATGTACTCGTATGTATTTCTTCATTCATTGCAAAAAAATGGAGATGTCTATATCTTCTATGATTTGAATGTTTTTGACATTATTTTTATTAAAACTTAATAGCTATTGAAAAAATTAGGATGTTTAAAATTTTGCAATTAAAGATATACTTTGAATTGATTGGAAGTATCATTTACTTTTAAAACAAGCTTTTTTAATGCTACCATTTATAAAAGTTTTAACAATAAATCTTTTTTATTTCGTTCAAATATTTTCCGTAAGCTGTTTTGACACCTGTAATTATTGAAGATACATGCACATATATACATGTTATCTTTATATATATAGTCGTATACTGCGAATCATTTAAATAAATTCAAATTTATTAATTTTGAAAGAATTTACAGATTTTGGTGATAACGAAAGCTTGGACCTTTAAACTCCATACTCCTCTAACTATTAATTTGGTCAAAATTGTGAATGGTTTTATTTACATGCGTGTTTTTATTTTCATATAATAAATTAACTGCCTCTTCCAGTTTGTCGAAAGAAAACCTATGCGAAAGAAAACTAATCGCTCGAACTTCAATAAATTTTCATTCCACTATGTCGCCAGCTTTCTTTCGCTTATAATTACGTATGTCACTTTATGTTTAAATATAAATTAAATATTAAAAATCTGTATTTTTGGTTGCATTTTGATGATATTTTTTTCTGTGTAGATAATGCTAGTGATCGGCAAGTAAGTCTTGAAATATGTTTGCCCGCTGACTTTGTTAAAACTCCTTCCCGCTTCTAGTTGGCTGATCACTACTAATGGTGGCTCAGTACTTTCGCTATTTAACAGATGCTGCTTCTGATAATCGCGGATGGTATCGGCATTGGTTGATGCTTTACGCAGTGTCCTACCATATGGAAGGATTCTTCTTGAGCAATTAGTCAGGAGTGACTATGTTGAAAGATTGCAACCTATATATAGTAGACCCAAAAAAACTTGTACAGCAAACTCTCCGCTCTTTTAATCAAAGCATCTCTGTTGCCCTTTAAGATTTTACGCTAAAACCGAAAGCAAGTTAAAGACAATTTAATCAGCTTTCTATTAAAATGTTTTCTTACAAAATTTATGTCGGTGATTAAAAATAACATAGCATAAAATAAAACTATTCTCAAGAGCCAAAAAAACGTGTGGAAAAGAGTTATTAAATCAGTAATATATCAAAACACAGTACTAAATGTGGCGACGTCTAGCATACAATGCATTATTCTCATATAATGAACTAGATTTTTGGTAATATTGGGAGGTATATTTTCTCCTATGCCTGGAGAAAAAATTTGAGTTAATTTTCGCCTCTAACACGGTGTGACAAAAAAAGTACCTGTGAAGTGTTACTATTAGTAGGTATTGTCGAGCATAACAACAATCTGTATTTGAAATTTTCCAAACAACCCCAAAATCTTGAGTTACGGGTAAAAAACTTGTTTTTCGTACCCATATGCACTTATCAACCTCAAACTAAGTTGAGTATCAACCGATTTTGAATTTATAAACGGATTTAGGAAGAACAGACTATAACCTTTCGAACCATATATATTTTGTTTTAGTAAATTTCAGATATATGTGTGTATTTTTTTATACATATTGTATATATAATATATAATTTCCTTTGTTTTTTCGACACTTCTCTACTTTGGATTCGCTCTAAGGCAGTATTTTTGTACTGGAAACATACTCGTTATGTTTTTATCTATCAAACATAATTGATTAAGAATACTGCGCAGGTTTGTGTCAAAAATTCCTCAGAAATTGACTCAGTTATTAAATGTTTTATTAGAAGACTTTTCGTTAAAAAACTACCCGCGAGATGTTCTATTATGGTTTCTCCATATTTCAGCTTTCAGAATGATGAAAATACAATTTAATAGGCGTATATCAAACCAAAATATAAAGTTATTAAAACAGTGGTCGCTAAACTTTTTTCCTTGGGAGTCACATTTTACGCAACCAACAACCTTATTATTTCGCAAAATATTACAGTTAGTTATAGTATTTTTACATGAGTTAAACTCTTTTTGCAAATTTTTGCATTTGAATTTGGTATAAAAGTGATTTGCAACTTTTGACCCTCAAACTGTACTAATCGTATTAATTACTATAGGTATAGGGTACTAACTAAATATTAAGATGCTATGCAAATAATATACCAGCTATTTTCCAATGCAGTATTTCAAACAACGATACCCATACCGAACTAAATTTTAAATTGTTTAATTTAGCGGAATGTACTGTTGGTGTATGTGAAAAATATGGTTCTCAAGAAAAAAGTTTGGCGACCACATTTATAAGAATTTTGTATTATGTGTTGATCTATGTTTGTTAAGTTGTACTTTCATCATCCTGGAAGCTTAAATACACAGAAAGCGCATAAATAGAACGCGAAATACATACAAACGAGTCTGGTAATAAAATATTTAATAACTCAGTCGATTTCTAAGGAATTTTTTAAAACAAACCTACTAATTTCTCTGAATCAATTATGTTTTATAAATAAAGTCATAAACACCAAGGTTCCAGTACAAAAATATTGCCTAAGAAAGAATTAAAAGTAGAAAGTGACGAAAAAAACGAAAAAATAATATTTGGTAAAATAATACACACATACATATACTTATGTATATCTGAAATTTACTAAAACAAATATACATGGTTCGAAAGATCTTAGTCTCTTCTTCATAAATTTAAAATCGGTCAATATTTAAGTTAGTTAGAGGTTGATAAGTGCATACGGGTTCGAAACCCCGGTTTTTACCCGTAACTCAAGAAAATTTCAAATACAGATTACTTTTATACTCGACAATACCTTCCCAGGTATTTCGGTTTTATTAAAATTTGTCACAGAGTGTTATTTATCTTAAATTTTATCTAAAATTTTGACATTTTGAACATTCAAAACTATGGGTATGCCCATAAAATTCAAAATTCAATAAAAAAATTTAATTTTGTAAAAAAAAAACAATTTTTTGAGCTCGTTATGGTAATTTTCGTTTCGGGTTTTATTTTTTAACCAGTTGTTAAACTGGGTTTTGTATATTTTTCAAAGGGATGAATGCGAGCGGAGCCGCAGGTTAAAGCTGGTATCAGTATTATTAACAAATAAAGAAGAGAATTTGTCTTTGTATAGTTTACGGACAATATTATTGTGATAATCAGGCTTATTATGAACAGCAACCATCAACTGGTTGAAAAGTGAAAAAAATTTCAACTATGGTTGAAATACTTACATAGCTATACGAAAAGCAGTTGATAAAGTTGTGAATGATTAAGTAGGTATTCGCAATTGTGAATATGCATTTAAAGGAAAAAAATAATAGCTGAGAAATGACAAAAATCAGCTGCAGCTGCGTTTGCGATGTCCGAGTTTGCTTCCATCAAACCTACAAACCTTTCAATTTGCTTTTTGTTGCTCGTAATATGCGACCTGTGCATAAAATCAATTATTTTGTTTATTTATTTATTTAATTTGAAAATTTGGCTTGTTTTTATGGTTAAGCAATTGTCTATATGCATTTCGTTCCCACCAAATTTTCAAATTAAATAAATAAAGACTTAATGTCAAATAAATATACTTCGGTATTTCATGTATGATATTTATTTAAGTGAGACAATTTTAATCAGAAATAATTTCTTAGTCGGGCTTAAGTTCAGTAATTTTAATTCTTGTTGAATGAAATATGTTTACTAATTAATGTGAGTTTCTAAAGAAGAGAAGAAAAATTAAATTAGGCTTTATTAGTTGGGGGGAAATACCGATATTTTTCTGTGCAGCCACGCACTTCATACAGCACCCAAGTCTATCTACTGGGATAGAGATTGTTTTTAACATCAGCTATTTAACGCACATTTTCAATGAAATGGAATATTAGAAATGATTATATTGTGTATACAATTATTGATTTAAGTGTATCACTATTCATTTTCTGTTTATCTGTGTTTTGATTTCTTCTATTCAGGTTAGCACGAAGTTATATCACTCTACCTAAGTATGTTTAACTATTCTTGCTTATCTTTTAGGATCATATTTATTTATAGTTTTGTTTTGTAGTTGCAAAAACCAGAATAAATTTCCATTAATAGCTATTCACAATAATGATTTTGTAGTTGATGGTGGATAAATTATGCTTTATACTTCTTTTCATCCGCTTACATTTCGTAATACCGATTTATCAACTTTGTTGTAAAATATTCTCTTATCAACCGCACGTAGCTGTTTATAATAAACCTGAATAAAAACCATCGATTTCCAGAATGCATTTAGTATTTTATTTTTTTAAATAACTTTTTTTTTATATGGTACTACATACATATGTAAGTATGTATAACTATAAATTATGTGCGAAAATGTTAAAAAAAACTATTTGAACATAAATATTATATAATTTCATTAAAAAAACACTATTTTCTATTAACTAAAAATGCAGTTCCTAATATTTGGGAGGCATGATATTAGCAAAAAATGGACATATTTTCGTTGGATTGTTCTCACTAATTTTTATCGGTAATGTTTGGAACATGACCTTGCAGATGTATTAAGAATTGTCGATATCTCTATTGTATAATATGTTCACATTTTTACATGTTGTTAACAAAGAAATATCTCACCTTTATTGCAACGTAGTCATATCTCAAAAGATGAATTTTTGTAGTCATATCGTTATTTATATTGTATAAATATTTCATAAAAATATCTTGTTTATTCAGTTCTTGAGAGAAAAATAAAATTTTCTTTTTCCATTAAGTTGTGTGTAAATTGAAAACTTTAAACTCGTTTTCTGGCGAAGTAGTTTTTTTAAGTTATTACTACATTGCGATAATGGAGCGATATCTTTTATTTAATAGTATAGTATTGTTAAAAAATTTGGGGAAGAAAAGTCCTCATCCCCGGAAACCACGTTTGATATGTGTATGTGGTCTCCATAAGCACCACACTTTCTTGTTTGAATTAAAACATTAATTATTGTTAACATTATTAAGCCTCTCAGTCATGCCTGATACTCCAACAGTATCTCAAACTCATTCACGGTTTATTCATGTGTCATCAGCAACCGTCATATGCATCAGCTTAAGCAAAAAAAAAAAAAAAGATAATGTTAAATACAACTTCACAACACCATATAAAAATTCAATTACGCTAAATAAAAAATATGATTAATAATAAATAAATAATATTTTATGTTTAAGTTTGAAATGCTTATCACTACAACTCAAATGTGTTTAAACCATTCTGTTAATTCATTCATTCATTCACTTCTTTACATTCATTGATATGAATAACTGGCAAAATATTGTGTTTTTTCCTCAACCATTTTAGCACGAAAGAAGTTTGTAGGTTATTTTTTTATATTAACTCCAACTCTACACCCAATTCACTCGTTACCACATGTGTGCGCTTCTTGAAAACTAAAAAGCCGCCTTGGTAGTTTTTGAAAAGAAAAAACATCGTTAAAAGTAAAAAAAGGCAGAGAGATGGGGAAGAGATGGCGCGCTGCTTGTCGCCTTAAACAAATAATCCAATTTAAAATAATCATGCATGGATGGCGTCTGCTTGGAATTTCACTCTCCGCATCTGTAATATTTGTACCTTATATCAACGTCCTCTTTTTTCTCCTCTTTTGTTTTTGATGTTTATGATGATTTCCTCCTAAGCTTATGCCGACTACACACTATGGCATTTTGTGATATCGCAATCAAAAATAAAAGTGGGAACTAGTGGCAACGTTTAATATCTCCGATATTTTCGTTGTGTGGCATTACCACATAAACTGTGTATGCATCTGATGCAGACAGTTGTGAGAATAAGTTGGCAGCACTGCAAACACAAAAATAAAATGTCACCGTGGTGACATTTTCTCGCATTAAGTGTATACAGAAGGAATTTTAAATATATGCTGGTATAAAAATTTAAAAGTATGGAAAACGAAATAGTTAGTGGAAAAGTACAGGACGCATGATATGACGACATAGTTTATTCAACTTTGGAGGTTTGTGAAACTGTATGGAATCATCTATGTGCCATTTATAAGGATAGAAATGCATGGGCAGAAATTTCGGTGGAAGTAGGCTTTATGCACATGAAATTTTTAAACCAACTTGAATCCTGCTTCAGTAAACTGGTATGCAGAGTACAATAGAATCCTTTGGTGGCGCGCATATTAAGCCCTGTTCTTTTCCACCACTTTCTTTGCCATTTTTTTTAATTTGTGTCTTATTATTGATAAACATACAGTGGCCCTAGCACATTGCATATTTTGCGATTAACCATTTGTATAAATATTAATTAACAAAGAATACGAAAAACAAAGTCTTAAAATGATAAAACAAATGACACTAAATGTCATTATATCAAAATTAAGTTCTTGATGTATTTTATTATTTTGGAATGGGAAACTTTCCTGCCACAATGATACAACAAAATTGTGTGTTATCGGAAAATTGATAGCACACCTATGAAAATGACAACACATGAAATGCCAGATGTAAACTCAGCCTTATAATACGAGCTCACTGTACATATTTACAAACATTTGTATATATTTGTGTATGTAGCATTTATATTTTATTTTGTAAAATATGGATTGTGGCTGAAATTAACTGTAAAATATTCTCAAAAAATTAAATTTTTTAAAAGTATGAATTCCTTGTTGTTTGTTGTATGCGAAATACAGACAGTATTTTTTCATGAAATTAGTTGCGTGAAAACTATTACGTTTGTCAGTAGCTACATACGTCCTCTTTGATTTATCATTATCTTCTATTTGCAAATTATGTATTTACTCGTATGTACATACCTGGGGCAATAAATAATAATGTTTTAAGTTGACATACATAAGTGCTTTTTCATTGTATTACATATTCTTATTCTCTTCTTCAAGATCTGTCACTCAGCTAAATTTCAATTATAAACTGTTATTATTAATAACAAAAATTAAAATATTAAAAACCCCCGATATATCTAGAAAAGATGTGATATCATCTAAACAGCTAAACCGATTTTCTTCAAACATAGCTAAGAACCCTCTCCATCAAGTCGCCTTTCAAACCGAAAAAACTAAATCAAAATCCGGCCAGCCGTTTGGTTTGTACATGGAAACATGTAAAAACTAAACACAAAAAAGACAAAACCCTTAAGGCCTAACTATAATATGAATAAGCAAACTTAAGCAACTGTGCGATTACATACAATACGTATGTGTGCAGCTATAATGTACTTAATGAAACTTTTCGTCAAGTTTCGTCAAATGTCATTTGCTTAAGTAAAGTGCCAAACTGAACGCATGTTCGGTACGGAAACAACGGTTTGTACATTTTTTAAACTCAAATAAACAGCAGCAGAAAATATTCATTGCTTTTAAATATATTTTTTATTGATTTTTAATTTGAAACTCAGAAAATAAAGCAAAACTTTAATTTGTACTTATTTCTTATGTATATTCACTGTTGTACTTTTTAGTAGGCAAAGCAAATAAAACATGTGATAAATTGATAGATATAATTATTTGTGAATTTTTAATAGATAAGCACATTATAACAAATTAGATTGAATTGCATTTATTTAGGAGTTATGATAAAAAACAAAATTACTGCAAAATTGTGAACAATACCTAGATTTGCAGCTATGGCTAAGAAGTGCTTAAGTTCATGTAAGTACATTATGGCCACCTAAAAGTCACCTCTGAAATGTTTAAGCATTTGACAGGCTTATCGTTCAATTCTGACATTAACTTAAGCCAGCTTATTCATATTATAGTTGGGCCTTTAATATCTCAAAACAAGAAATTTCAACTTAAGCCATTATTATTTATTGCCACAGATAGGTATATTACAACATATTCACCAATTAATACATTCAATTGATTTAATGAGATTTTTAATTGCTTTAATTAATGCAACTGGAAAAACTTAATTGATGCTATTATTAAGTTAAAATTTAATTATTTTTTTTTAATTCATATTACAAAGTTTTTTTTTAATAGGCGTTATTACGGCTGCCAGTTTACCAGTATTACCAACCTGAAATTGGTAACATTTCATTTGCCTCTCCCTTTATGTCAATATCATGGGCAATGATTAGTTTTACGGCTGCTTACAATTGACAGAAATACAGATTTATTTCTTATAGTCTGTAAATGTTAACATAATACGAGTAACTGGTTCATGGAAAAAGGCTATTTATGTTAATTTGAAGTATATAAAACTCCGATGCAAGAATGGGCCGACGAACCAGCCAGGAGTGCTATGGACGCCTCTAATGGCTAAATTAAAAATAATATCCTCAAATACTTTCTTAACAAAATAGAAGACAGATGTAATAGGCTGAGTAAGTGTGGAGTCGAAAGGAAAATTTAGAACAATTAATAAACCAAAATAGGACTAACTCGCGGTTAGTCGCGGTAAATACAGCCAAACTTTGTGAACGGCAGACCTGCTAGTAGGATAGGTCTTCCTTATAATACATTCTGTGACAGCTGGCAAGGACAGGAGAAAGAAGTACGACGTATCACAAGATGTAGCATCGGATTCAGACCTTTTTCAAAGATTAGGACTCGGACGAGCAGGGTGAAATCTATCAAAACGTAGTGTTACGATTTCTCTTGATCATCTGGATGTACCTAGCAGCCACCAAAATTATATGCGAAGGATAAAGTTGCAGCATATGCGATATAAATAAGATTCGGTTCTTAGGGTCAATAAATTTCAATCAAAATAGACTTAATGATAATTTCCCACAATAGACTTTTTTGCACCTAAAAATCTTTCAGTAAGACAATGAAATTAATGGCAATTAAAAGTCATAAATTTGAAAATGTCACTCTGTCAGGCTAATGCTGTATACTCAGCATTATAGCACTTTGTAGTATCGCAATAGTGTGTACTAGTAGCAAATCGATCAAGAAATATTCTTGATTGTGAAGAAAAAAATTTAGAAGAACGGAACAAAGCGCGCTACACATTCATTCGTGTGTTTCTGTTGATATAAATTTATATTTTAGGTGAAGTGTTTTCTGTACCGAAGCTTTTTGTATTTATTTGTTAGTTATTGATCATGTACTTTTATTTATTTTAGAATAAGTAAGTTAGTAAGTTTTATTTATACTAAACCAACTAATGAGGAATATGCCTTAAATCTGCGAATTATAGTAATATAACACATCACGTTAGTTGAAACTCCAAAGAACAAATGCTCATTTTATGGCACAATCGTGTTAATACTGGAAATTTTTAATCTTGGAAGATGTAGTTATGATTTGAGACCAGTAGAATTCATTAAATCAAAGCTCTGCAGTCAATAAAACATACTTGTTTATTTCGCACAATGAATAAAAAAACTTTCTTTGGTATAATTTTTTTTCCTTTTTATTTCTTACAAAAAATTTATAACTTTGTGGAGTGAACTGTTTTGACGGCAAAGTACCCGTATTGTTGTATCTTTTGGTGATTGTTGGGGTGTAACGAAATTTATAGAAAGGAAAAGAATTATAAAGAAATAAATAAATACGTGCTGCTTTCATATGGCGCATCCTCTTCGAATTGCCATAAATCAGATAGAACAATTTATTTTAAATTCATATGTTGTCATATCGTCATTTTTTTATCTTTTGTAACAACAAAAAACTGTGTATATATTTATTATTTATTTTTACTGACACGAATGAGTGAACTGGACTGACTTTAGCTGGAAGGGTAACTGACTGAATGACTACTTCTCAGCTAAGCGAAGGAGTTAAAAATTTTAACTCCTGTTGCGTTTAAGCTCAACGTGTGTTCACTACTGTATGCATGTGCTAGTTTCTTCTCGCTCAAGTTTTCGAAACGTTTCTTAAATGTCAATTGTTGACGTGCTGCCAAGAAGTGTTTGGTAGTCATTGTCAAACAACAAGTTGCAGTTATGGACTGGTTAAATAATTGACTGACTGACTGAATGGCTGCTTGCCTGCATGTCAGTGTTTGTTTTTCAGATCATCATTATAATAATCATTATAAATGATTTAGGACAACAACAAGGGAATAACAAAACAGTGGAAATATGTGTGTATGTGCAATAAATATTAAAAACACAAAAAAGAATGAAGTGTGGGAAAATTATTTTTTTACACTCGTGGGCAGTTACTAATGAATAGACATGATTTAAAGTCTGTCACTGTCACTCACTTCTATATACTTTGGAATCGACTGGGAACAAATTTATAATATTTTTTTTTTTTTGCATAAGCTAATAAAATGGAAAGTACAACTTTCGTATAGTTAATGCTGAATATTAGTGTTTGTTGTTTTTTGAAAAGGTTTCTGGGTCTCTTTTGGTTAAAGTTTCGTGATTCTCCACAACTTCTTGGAAGTTTGTCTATATGAATTATGGTTTCGTAACTTGTTAAGTTGAATAGGAGCAAACCGGTCGTTTATAGCTTAAGTTAATTATATGCATGTACATTAGACGCACTCCCGTTGTATGGAGGTGAAAACCTCGACTTTGTTACCCCTCTCAAATCAAAGATTGGTATTTTTAATTGCGACTCAAAAAATATTTGAGGAGTCTAGCGATGACCGTTCGTGAGCTGGACCGTGTGTAAAAAAGGTATATTTTTGAAGTTTTTTGCATATTTTCGAATTTTGTCCCAAGACAAAAGACCATTTGTACCATCAGCAATTCGTTATTCCATAAAAACTACGAGCATTTTCATAGCAGCTGCTACTCTATTATTTTTAAGGATTATTAGATTTAAGTCAATGTTAATTTATATCTTTAAACTTTTGCGAAAACTACTAACAGAAACAAGATCACAATGACTTAAATCAAATAATCATTCAAAATTTTTTTTTACTACATACATATGTATTTATTTATTGTATCTTAAAAAAAATTAAATTAACAACAATAAGTAATCAAATCTTAAGTCTAGATATAAGTAATGGGCCCGACAAATTTAGTGATAGTAATTATTAATACAAGAATGATGTACTAGCACAAAAATATTCTCAAAAACTTTCACATGCGGTATTGCGTATTAGAGCCTTGGTGTCCCTCTTTTTTAAGCGGATGTGTCCAGTAAATTTCAAAATATTACGAGCAGGTGGATTAGGATTTGACTCAAGTTTTATTAAATATTTGCCTGCGTATTTTGCAATTTCTTCAGTCACTATTTGCATATTCACGATGTAAATTTAAATTTGTGTACCATGGAGCCGATGTTATCAAACGTAAAATATTGTTTTGTTTTCGTTGGATTTTGTCAACACTTCAAGCTGAGACAGTGCTTCATAACTGAATTCCCTAGCATCATATTGGCTTCAAAGGCGACTTGTATATCAAAAAGTTATAGTCTAGGCTGAGTGTTGAAATTCTGCCAATCAGCCAATGTACCTGAGTTAATTTTAGCTTCATTTGTGTTAGCTTAGAGTCCATATGATGTTCCCATGTAAGCCTTCGATCAAGGTGTATACCAAGGTATTTCACTTGAGAATGTTGAGGAATGTTTTAATTGTTGATTCGAAAGCGGGTACAAGTATCTCTTCATAAGGTAAACGCTATATGGACACACTTTTGTTCATTTACTTTAATTTTATTTATGGGTAATATATTCCTGGAGATTGCGGGATGCCTCATAAGGGTTTTCGTAAACACTCATACAGGTTGTATCATCGGCAAATGTAGAGGTAAGAATATTATTGCTCACAGGCATATCGCAAGTATATAATAAATATAAGACTGGCCCCAGAATACTTCCCTATGGGGCACCGGAAGATATAGATTAGGGCACACTCATGAAGTCTCCTTCCACAACAGTGAACTTCCTATCAGTAATATAACTTTCCAAAAGTTTTTGTATGTTTATTGGCAGATATGTCTTCAATTTCAAAACTAGGCCTTCGTGCCCTACTTTATCAAATGTCTGAGAAACATCAATAAAAGCGCAGAACAGTACTTCTTTTCTTCAAATGTATTCTTTATAACTTGAACCAATCTATGCGTTTGCTCAATTGTGCTATGCTGACTTCTAAAACCAAATTGATGGTCAGGGATGCACCCATTATCAGCTAAAATTTTGGGCAATGTAGTCATGAGCAGCGTTTCGAAAAGCTTTGAGATTGTTGATAGTAAGCTTATAGGCCTATATGACTCAGCCTTGGTAAGATCTTTACCCGGGTTTGGAATCATCTTGATCCTAGTTGATTCTTGACAAGTTCCCAGTTATGTGGAAAATACTGCGTTCGTAAAATGGCATTTACATAAAATAAATAGCAGGATTCTAATTGTGAGGCAAGCTCATCAGCATCTTGTTACTAATTTCATAAATGATTGGAGCTTTATACGGGTTAAGATCAGCAATTATTTTTTGTACTTCACGCAGTTTAAACTTAAAGGAACGAGGGAGTAGAGAAACTACACTCGGAAAATCAAAAGCACCCGTACATGAATTGGGAGTGAATACAGATTTTAAATGATCAGCAAAGAAGTAACCTTTCTCGCTCTCGAATCCTCCGGTTCGAGTGTGCAGTGGTGTTTAAGCTCAAGGGCACTTTTAAGATTTCTAGCAGCGCGCCATAACGAGTAATTAGATGCTAACGTGACATCGAGATCTTCTAGATATTTTTTCAGTAATGCAGTTTTTTCCGACGATAGCAACTCTTTGAGTCGTTTAGTACATTCTCTAAGTCTGACTTTATTTAGGGGTGATCGGTGTTGTTGCCATTCTCTTCTAGCTCTCCTTTTTTCACATACAAGACGTTAAATATCCGAAGAATAACTTCTATTAAAGCCAGTCTGCGGATGGCAGCTAGTGGCATGTTCAGCAGCCTCTTTAATATTTTCGTTAAGATTTGCAATTTTAATCTCAATGCCATCGGAAGTTCTTGGGTTAATGTTT
Organism: Nowickia ferox; assembly: GCA_936439885.1. Lineage (NCBI taxonomy): Eukaryota > Metazoa > Arthropoda > Insecta > Diptera > Tachinidae > Nowickia > Nowickia ferox. Next base: position 63,014,817 of record OW387026.1, read on the forward strand.
TCCACACAATGACTACTAGTAGGTAGTAGGCCAGTAAGTGAAATTGTAATAAACAACGCTCGATCTCTAACGGCAAAGCCGCATTTTCGCCAGCGATCAACTTCGCTTTGTCCAATGCCAACTCGTGATTCGTTAACATTACCGTTGCATAGTACCTCTACATTTAACTCAGCGATATCATCCGCTTCGGGCTCGTGGTCATCACTTAACCCTGTTTTCACTATAGATAAAAGTAGTCAAAAACCCAAGGTCCAAGTAGGAATGGACAGATATATAACTGTGGTAAAGCGCGGGCGAAGCCCAAAATCTTCTAAAATTTCATCTGCTCCAAAGATCTCTAGGGATAACAGCGAATCATCTACTAATCGCCAAAACCGTTTTAAAATATTGCAAGATGACAACGACAAACCCGCTGAATCTGCGAACAAAACCTCCAAGCCGCCACCAATCTATTTAAGAGAAAAAAACTCAAACGCTCTTATTAAAAAATTAATTTCGGTAATTGGTGAGAATAAATTTCACATTGTTCGACGAAATTTCAAATTTATGAAGAAAAAGATTTTCGCACAATGGTTTCTGAATTTGAAAAAAGTAAAACAAATTTCTACACATACCAGCTCAAGAGTGCTAAAGGTCTGCAGATCGTATTGAAGGGCATAGATTCCTATGTCGCTCCCGAAGAAATAAAAGATGCACTCGTCCTCCAGGGATTTAAGGTAAAAAGTGTATCGAACATAATAAATAGGGTAAACCTCTATTTCGCTTTGAACTGGAGCCAAATGATATAAAATTGAGAAAAAATGAGACGCACCCGATTTATAATTTAAAATATCTTTTACACCGAAAAAAAATTGGAGGACCACATAAGCGTTCTGGACCTGTACAGTGCCATAATTGTCAAGAATATGGCCTTACTAAAACTTACTGCAATTTACCTACTGTTTGTGTTGTGTGCGGGGAATTACACGGCAATGCTAGTTGCAATAAGCCAAAAAATCAAAGTGATAAAAAATGCAGCAATTGTGGAGGTAATCACACTGCTAACTACTGAGGTTGTTCTTTGTATTCTTTCGTCAAACAGACTATGGGGCAAAAAACTAAATTAGCTCCAGCCCAATCAGCAAACGCTTTATCCGCCACTATTGCGCAAGTGAGCCAACCATTTACTTCCCGTGTTACGTATGCCGATGCTACTAAGACAAATTTTATTCCTACTCAAAATGTTTCACCACCAAATAATTCAACAAATACAAACTCAAGCTTTAATTTCAAGCGCCTTGAAGCTACTATTGATAGTCTGGTGCAAACTATAAATAATTGTACAACAAATATGACTAGCATGATGCAAGAAATGTTGCGAATGCAGAATACACTGCTTCAAGCATTAGTTAACAAACCATGAACACGTTAAAAATATGTTTCTGGAACGCCAACGGCATTCGCCAACATAAAAAATTAACTTGAGCACTTCCTTACGGAAAAAAATATTGATATAATGTTGGTCTCAGAGACTCATTTGACTTCGAGAAGCCTTTTTAAAATGAATGGCTACACCTTATATGATTCAAAGGACCCAAGAGGAAGAGCATGCGGTGGATCAGCAATTCTAATAAGGTCAAGACTCAAGCATTATGTTATTGACAACATTTCTGAAGAACATCTACAAACAACGAATATTTGTATTGAAAATTTTTGCACTAATTTTGTAATATCATCAATTTACTCCCCTCCCAGATTCGCAATTACTGAAGATCAATACGAGGATTGCTTCAAATCTCTTGTTTCGTAGCAGCTGGGGACTATAATGCCAAACATACGTTCTGGGGTTCGCGTCTTATCACACCCAGAGGTCGAGCGTTGTTCAACACAATTTCAAAAATGGGCTTGGACGTCATTTCGAGTGCGGAGCCCACTTACTGGCGTACTGAGATACAAAAAATTCCAGATGTTATAGATTTTGGCGTCATGAAAAATATCTCTAGGGATTTAATTCAAGTTGAAGCTTCTCTAGATCTCTCGTCCGACCACTCTCCCACGATCGTTTCAATTTGTAGCTCATTAAGAAGTGACTTACCTCATCCTTATGTGAAGATGATAAATCGTGTTAATTGGCTGGGATTCAAAAAATATCTTAGTAGTCATTGCACAGAAAATATTACGCTAAGAACCTTCAATATCATCGGGTATATTGAATCTAACATTACCAACCTTAATGAAAATCTTAAACAGGCTGCTGAACATGCCACTACCTCCTATCCGCAGACTGGGTTTAATAGAATTTATTCTACTGATATTGAACGTCTCGTGTGTGAAAAAAGAAGAGCTAGAAGGGCATGGCAATAGCACAGATCACCTCAACATAAAACTAGGTTTAAAGAGTGCACTAAACGACTCCAAGAGTTGATATCACACCAGCATCTAATTACTCTTTGTGGCGCTCTGCTAGAAAGCTTAAAACACTCGCCAAGTTTAAACCACCTCTGCGCACATCTACCGGAGGTTGGGCAAGAAGCGACTCTGAAAAAGGTAAATTATTTGCTGAGCATTTAAAATCCGTATTTACCCCAAACTCATGTTCTGGTGCTGTTGATTTGCCTAGTGTAGTTGCGCTACCTCCTCGACCCATAAAATTTAAGACGCGTGATGTACAAAAACTAATTACTGAACTCAACCCAAAAAAAAGCTCCGGGTATTGATGAAATTAGTAATAAGATGCTGATGAAGTTGCCTCATATTGCAATTAGAATTATGCTATTCATTTTTAATGCCATTTTAAGACTGGAGTATTATCCACATAGCTGGAAGCTTGCCAAGGTCAAAATGATTCCAAAGCCGGGCAAAGATCTTACCAAGGCTGAGTCATATAGGCCAATAAGTTTACTGTCAACAATGTCAAAGCTCTTTGAAAAGTTACTCATGATAAAATTGTCCCCAATTCTTACTGATAATGAGTGCATACCGGACCATCAGTTTGGTTTTAGAAGTCAGCATAGCACCATTGAAAAAACTCATAGATTGGTTCAATTTATACGAAAAACTTTTGAAGAAAAGAAGTATTGCTCTGCGCTGTTTATTGACGTTTCTCAGGCATTTGATAAAGTGTGGCATGAAGGCTTAATTTTAAAATTAAAGACTTATTTACCGATAAACATTCTAAATCTTTTGGAAAGTTACATTATTGCCCGGAAATTCACTGTTGTGGAAGGAGACTTTATGAGTATGCCTTAAAAAATCTCATCCGGTGTGCCACAGGGGAGTATACTGGGGCCAGTTTTGTATTAGATTTATACTTGTGATATGGCTTTGAGCAGTAATATTCACACATCTACATTTGCCGATGATACAGCCTGCCTTAGTATGCACGAAAACCCTCACGAGGCTTCCCGATATCTTCAGCAACATATTACCCAGCTAAAACTATGGTTAAACAGGTGGAAAATAAAGGTAAACGAACAGAAGTGTGCTCAGCTAACATTTACCCTACGAAAAGACACTTGTTCATGGGGGAACAATCAATAATCAAATTATTCCTCAAAATTTAAAAATGAAATACCTTGGTATACACCTTGATCGAAGGCTTACATGGAAACACCACATTGACTCTAAGCTAACGCAAATTAAACTTAAACTAACTCTAGATTGTAAACTTTTGATATACAAATCGCTTTTAAAACCTATATGGTGCTACGGAATTCAGCTATGGGGTACTGCTTCAGCTTCAAATATAGAAAAAATTCAATGAAGGCAAAATAAAATTTTACGGATAATAACATCGGCTCCATGGTTCATAAGAAATTCAAATTTACATCGTGATTTGAATATGTCACAAGTAACTGAAGAAATTGCAAAATACGCAGGCAAATATCTTACAAAACTCGAGTCTCATCCTAATCCGCTTGCTCGTAATATCTTGAATTTTACTGGACACATCCGTTTAAAAAAGAGGGACACAAGGGCTCTAATACTCAACACTCCAGAAGAAACTGCTTGAAAATACTTTTGTTTTTGCTTATCACTACTTATGTATTATTAATAACTATCACTAAGTTTATGTCCGACACTGGTCGGGCCTAATTAATTATATTTAGATTTAAGATTTGAATAATTATTGTTAGTTCATTTCAAATATGATACAATAAATAAATATATGTACTAAAAAAAAAAAAATATTTATATTTTTATTGTTTCATTAAGAGATTCAGAACTCAAAGTCAAATAGGCATTTCTGCCGTTTGCACTCACTTCCTAATTTTTTGAGTATTCCGCAATCCTGAAAACATAATGGAATTCAATTTACACCCTGTTTCTACAACGCAGACGGTCGATTTGAGTATAAAATTTTTATAGAAATTTAGACGAGTTGCCTGCCTGACTTTTGGAAACTGCACATTAGTTTTTATTATTATTATTCGAACTTCTATATCTATATCTATGATTTGATTTGGCTAATGTTCGTATCGTTTTGTAAGCCAAATTACATGTGACAATTGTTAATGAAAAAATAACACCAAAGTTAATGGCAAGTATTCTGACAAACACATAGTAGAACGGAACAATCGGCTGCTTTCGAAGGCCACTACACCTTCATCATCAGCGTTCTTTGTGTTTGCTCCACTATGTGTGGTGTCAGTTGATGTAGATTTCTGCTTTATATACTTTTATATGCTTTTATTGCAAATGGAATATTTGAATTGTTTTGATTCATTGTATTACAATTTGCTGAAAGCTTTTTTTTTAATGAAAGCTCAATTTTACCATCTCCAAATTTACAACAGTCCTGCCATTGTCGTTTGTTCTTTACTAATTATGCACATGTTAGTTAATTTGCTTATTTTTTGTTCTACTTAAGACAAACTTTTGTGGTTTGTTACTATTAAGTATAATTTTATTTTAATTTTTTCCAGACGCAGGCATGGAGTCAGGGGAGGGGAAATATTCAAGTTGAAAATGTTCCGATTAAAATTACTATATTTCTCTTCACTCTAAAAATATGTAATTATTAATGCTACTTTTTTTTATTTACGAGAGGAAAAGTCTAATAGCCCAAAAAGCGTCATATATTAAATTGCATTAAAATGCTAAAAATTTAAGAACGATTAATCAATCAATTATACGAAAACTATCTCAACTTTAAACAAAGTTAAAAAAAAAAACATTAAAATGCACATTAATGCCCTAATTCGGTAAGAATATTTAGGACGTTTTTGTTTGAAAATACTTTTGATTTCTTGTTTTTGAATTATATAAATTATTTTCTTAAAAATGGTTGTTGTTTTTGATAATGAAAAATAAAAATATTATTACCATGTTTTTAAAACATAAAAATAAGATTAAAGTATTATACAATAGTTTTAAAAATATTTGAAAAAATATGTGTTGGAAATAATGTTTAGAACAAAATAGTAAAGCAAATACACAAACCTTCTAGCATGGACAATAAATAATAACTGTTTTAAAGAATCACAGCTGCGGCTTTTTTCGTCCATAGACAAGACGATACAATCGTCGAACAGAATTAGGGCTTAAGTCCTTATTGGAGATCGTCGAAGTCTAAAATATTCGGCATACAGTACGTCGCAGGCATTTATTGATGCGTACCTGAAGTTTGTTTCATTGAACGCCAGTTGCTAGTCTCAGACCCATATAACACGACCTGTTTTATGCTGATGTTAAAAATGATTTTTGTAGCTATGCTATTTATTGGGCGATACAGGAGTTAGGACGTGATTTTCGTAACAAAAATAATCGACACTATTAAAGTTATAATTTTATTTTTGTTTTGATTTTTTTTGTACTTAAAACCAGAGTACGAAAATAAATGAAACAAATTGTTTGTTTTTTTTTGTTTAGTTCTTTGAAGTGAGGGAAACAAAAACAATGAGAACGAATGCTCAATTTGTTTTTGCTTTGTTTTTGCACATGAGCACCAGTGATGCCAATTTAGCCATTTTCTGGCTAAATTTAGCTATTTTTATCCCATTTAGCTAGCAGAAAAGTCAATTTAGCTATAAGCCATTTTTACCCACTTTTATTTTATGTTTAGCTATTTTTAGCAATTTCTCCATACATGAATTTTTTTGCGATTTTTTGTAACAAATTTTAAGGAACTACCAAAAATTACAACAGAGTAACAGAATAAAAAATGGCTTTTAAAATAGTGTGTAATCATTTGTTATGCATTTTAAGATGCAAAATTGGTAACAATACGATTTGCTACTCCTTTCTAATAATCGTGGTAATGTCGTTGTAAGTTGTCTGCACTATTTGTTGCCGTATGATATCAGTAAAATAAGTGTCATGTTTGTTTTATCCAAGTGATAAAGTTGAAATAAAAGTTCAATAAAATAAATTAAAAATTTTAAGAAGACCAGACGTACAGACCTAACGGTTGGGCCGATTTTCTTCAAAAGTAAGCGAGAAGATATTAGATCAAGTCACCTTTAAAACGAAAAAAATCAAATTAAAATCGCTCTATCCATTTATGAGCTAGAGCGTCAAAGACACACATATTCACTAGAATACATCTGAAAATGATGTGACATCTTCTAAGCGGCTGGACCGATTTTCTTCAAACATAGCTAAGAACACTATCGATCAAGTCATCTTTCGAAAAAAAACTAAATCAAAATCGGTCCAGCGGTTTGGTCTGACATGCACTTGTGTATACACAGATACACAGACACACACTACAAACTTATAACACCCCTTTTTTGGTCGGGGGTTAAAAAATAGAAAATAGACAAAATAGGTTTGGATTGAAAATATCATGCAGTCTTTGTAACGGCTATGAAATTTCTCAGTTTCTTAAAATGTAATGGCACAAACGGCAACTATGACAAAAACAACAGTGATGTTAATGATGATGATCTAATTTTTTAATTAAAAATTACCTACATACATATCGTTGGTCTCAAGTAGAGAGGCTCTAACTCAGATAATTGTAACTTAACAGGGGAAGGTAATAGAAATAATAGAATAATAATAGAAATTGTTCATTTTTTATTTGCTTCTTGAGGATCTGAAGAAAAATGATTTATTTATTATTTAATTTATTGTTTTTACATTTGTTTAGTTTAAAATTTGTTTCCAATTTGCATCAAAAAATATAATATACGAGTATATTACCTTATGATTTTTGTTTAATACTTATGATTTTTCCATTTGATCTCACTTATCCATTTTTTAGCTAGTTTTTGGCCATTTTTCGTCTACATTTAGCCATTATTGGCATTACTGCAGAGAACACAGCCGATCGACTGTAAGGCGGCTAACAGCCGTCACCGGCCACAAACAATACATTAATTTAATCGTACGCCGTTAGAAAAGAAAATAATGGGAAATAAATGGAAACATTTCGAAATATTTGCAGAGAATTTGAATCATATAATATAATTTTATTGCATTGTTATTTAACACATTAAGTTTGTTTTATATAACCAAGAAGCGTAGCTAAAACCGGGTGCCCTAAGACACCTCTCTTCTTTTTTTCGCTGAGAAAGATTTCCTATGCCGAATACTAATTGTAAAAATTAAGAAGTTAATCCTAAAAATTATTTTACGTTTTGCATGATTTATAGTAAATACTTATGGAAAATATTTTTGCAGAGCATTTCAGTCCACTATATCTCCGCTAAAAATTAGTTTTGTTTCCTTCTTTTAAGAAAGGTACAAAAAGACCCATACAACGAAGAGTTAGGGGGTTAGCATTTTGCAAAAAAATGTTTCCCGTGTTGTTTTACATAAAAGTCAAAAACTCATAGTTTATCTTAAATGCAAGGCTTACTTTATTCCTTATGCGCAGTTACTATAACTATGCACTTATCATATCTTATTTTGTTTGTTTTTCGCGTCATACTAACATATAATATTAAAATCTCTATTTTCCAGGGACCGTAACTGTTGTCCATTTTATAATAAAAGTCTAAATAAAAAAACGTATATTTTTTTATTAATTGTTATTTTTTCGATGAAAAATAATTGTTATTTACTGATTTTTATATTTTCGGACAGAAATAAAAATCAATTTCTGAGATTACGAATCATGTTACCACAATTTTTTATCAGTTTTATGATATGGGTATGAAATGAAATGCATTTTCGGTATATTTTACCATAATGTAACTTTCCATTTCAACTTTTATTTCTGCAAAAAAAAAATTAAAATCAACAAAATAACAATTATTTCCGCGTCAAAAAATAAAAATCTAAAAGTTTCAAAAAATCTATTTGAAAACAACTAAAGTTGTATGATTTCCTTTTACTTGCTGTTTTGCTTAAAAGTTCAAGAATAATTATTATTTTCGGTCCCTACAATTTTGATATACAAAGTTTGCTGTCTAAGCCAACGACTGGTCGCAACGATATGTATTTTTTAATCGAAAATACGGTAATATTTTAATGTGATATGGAATATATGTAAAAAAAATATCACCAAAAAATTTCCCCATCCAAAAGCTTAAGCGAGATCCCCGCCTGGCCACAAGCCATTAGCCATTACTTTTATTTAGTTTTTATTATTATTCGAACTTCATTTGGTTTTATATCTATGATTTGATCAGGCTAAAGTTTGTATCGCTTTGTAAGCTAAATTACATGTGATAATTATTAATGAACAAAACACCATACCATGTAATTTGGGTTACAAAGCGATACGAACTTTAGCCTGATCAAATTATAGATATAGAAATGAAATTTTTTTAATATAAGTAGCTCCTGCTATGAAAATGCTTAAAAAATCGTAGTTTTTATGGAATAAAAATTTTCTTATGACACGAATGGTAAAGTTTAATGCACCGTTAGAAGCGTCTTAAAAAATCTTTCAGATGATGTACTTTTTAATATGTTGTCTTCAGAAAAAATACGAAAATATGCAAAAAAAAAACTTCAAAAATATACCTTTTTTAGACACGGTCCAGCTCACGAACGGTCTTCGCTACACCCCTCAAATGTTTTGGTACTCCTCATTAAAAAGTCTGATCTTTGATTTGAGAGGGGTAACAAACTCGCGTTTTCATCTCCATACAAGGTGAGTCGCTCTAATGTACATACATACATCTGTACGTTCTTAAAAGTGTCTTTCTTTAAAAAATTATTTGAAATCTACTTGTTCAAAGTAAATTTTCAAAATAAACTTATTTCAAGATTCATATGCTATTTTTAATTATTTTTCTTTCATTCCTGACTCCAATGAACAAAGATTTTTTATTGGTGTTATGTCTGCGCAAAATCTAATTATTTTTTGTTTTCTACGAAAAAAAACATTACAATTCTATTGTCATTAATATCAATTTCTTTAAGAACAAAATTGTAATAAAACTTTTTCTTATTCCATGAGTAAGTAGCAAATCACAATCTGTGACCGCCAAGTGTTTGTTAGTCTTACATTAAGTTTTAATTTCGAGTTCCCTACATTAGTTAGTGGTCATATGTGTATATGATAAAATACGTAATTTTTTAAGTTTGTTTATAGATTCCATTGAAGCTCCATTTCATGAATCTGACACCATATGCAAACATACTAAATATTATTAGATCTTGTTTATACTGATAGTCTGCGTTTAGACACAAAAACATTTGGAAGAGAAACATTTAGTTTGGGTGCAATTTACGAGTGGGAAAGAGAGAACAATTGTGTTCGGTACTCGGCGACACGCTTTGTTTTCATATTCTTTGGAAAAAACAATAGAGAATTCCAGATGTTGTCCTTCCAAATGTTCGCCCGTCTAAATTCGGACATATGCAGCATAATATATTGCACTTAGAAGTAAGTTGCCTTTCATTCTTTGTGGGACAAAGGGCTAATAAATGAGCGCAAGTGCATTCCTATTTTTGGCTTAAAATGTATTTGGACCAGCAAACCAATATATCAGTAGCTAATTTAGGCTATGTCGAGAATTTCGACTTGTAGCGCACTTATATTTGAAGTAAAAGCAAAATTGCAAAACTTGCTTTTATTTTGAATAAAAGTGTGCGACAAGTCGAACGTTGTCGACATTGAGGGACAAGCCCGTTGTTACACACAGGCCATATGGTTTGCGTCAGTAGATTACTCACGTTTTTTCGAACCTTCTACTCTTTCTTTAGATTATGTTCGATCTTCTTTTCTTATATTCTATTTAGCCTTTATACTTTTCTACTAAATAAATAAATCTATAATCTGTCACAGTAAAATTTGGCGATCTTTTATTTATTTATTTTTGACTTGGTTGTGCCACATTATTAGTTTTTAAGCTATTTACATCTAAGATATGGTGCACAGATTTACTGCTGCCTATAAATCTAACGGTCCTTTTCAAAATGTATGATTAAGAGTTAACGTGGGCTTTAACTGACAGTTCTTCATACAGAACTTGCCGTTAAAGTCCCTGTTAGCTTCTAATTGTACGTTGTGAAAAGGGCCGTAAGTGTAGTTAAACTAAACCATTATTCAAACCTGCAAGTGAAAAGGCCCTAACTCTTATTTTTAACGAAATTGAGTTTTTCAGTGATTCTAATACATTATACAAAATTACCAACAGGTCACCTCTTCACAAAAATTTATTGCAATAGTGTAAAAAATAACGCTTTTACAAGCAGTTGTACAAAAAAAGTTACATGATGAATATTGAGCATTAAACACATTCACCGCAGCATGCTACCGACGACCAAATGTCAATTATAGAATACACATGTTTATATGAGAATGATTATTTTGATGGCAACAGTCAAATTAAACTAATTTCTATATCTGATGGCTATAAACCAAAAACAGTGTTGACAATATACCAAAATATGTAAATCAAATTAGTTCCAAGAAATATTTTTTATTGCTAAATAAAGAAGAAAGTTACAAAATTTTAATCGTAATTAAAAAACTAATTATACATTTATAAAACGAAAACCATGGTAATTCGCGAAAAGTTGCAAAATTTTAAACAAGTCATAATAGAGATGCTGATATTGTTTAAAAACAGTCAGGGAGAATTAAAAAACATGCAAAAGACGCTTTTATCGCAAAATTGGCAAAAATTTGCGAGAAGTTGCTAAATCGGAAGCGAGCCCTAAAATTGATTAGAAATCGCGAAATCCAAAATATAAGAAGTTTGGAAAAAAATAATCGCAAGTTAGCGAAATATTGATAATTGTCTTGGAAATTACTAAATAGGAAGTTCGCAAAAAATATACAGAAATAAACAGATTTGTTTTTATATTTTAGAATAAACTATTTTATTTTTATAAATGTGAAATATTTGAAAGCGGCATCACTGAAATGTAAATTTATTCTTCAATGTTGCTGCTGCGGTTTTCAAAATAATTAAGTAGCTAGCTACCAGACAAAATTTGGTGCCAGCGGCACTTGTAGTTGGGTAGCCATGTAGTCTATGTGTTAAATTCTTTACAGTATCTATTATGTTTTTACCTTCTCCTGTAAAGTCACAATTATGGCCTTTCAGAGTTAGGGCCTTTCTACTTGAGATCAACGGTGTGTATTATATTTTTATTTTCCTGTTTTTAATTGTAAAGCCAATATCATATTATTTTAACAAAATATTATCGTTTATTACTTGCAATCTCATAAAAACTGGCAAACAAACACTAATAGAAAAAATATAAGAAATATGTAGTAAATTTTAGAAAATAAAAGAAAAGAACATTGCTTATATGAGACCATTATTGTGTCGTTGTCATTATTAAACAGCTATACAAGGACTTATATGACACAGATGTCTGTATGTCTTGACCGTCTGTCTGTCTCCCTTCTTAGTTTCTTCTTACACCATTAGTCTGGCTCCTATTGCATTTAAAATATACTTTTACATAGTAAAATGTAAGAAAAACAATAAATGTTTTATACGCGTCTTGCATTTATTCCCATCTATTCTCATTAATGTGTCACTACGTATCTTTGGTTTTTGAAAACAACTTCTGTGTGTCTTCTGGCTTATGCTGTGGTCATTAAACACTAAAAACAGAAATCAAAATTGTAATATGTATTGCTGTTTTTTTTTGCAACTTCCAGCTTGTGGACGTCAATAATTGTTGCAACTTTACAGATTTCTTAAGGATGTCTTCAGGTATAGATAAATATGTACATATGTATGTATATTTCTTTTGTTTTCTTATATGTTGGAGCTATAATTTCTTTGGTTGTACTTACAATATTGTGTTAAATGGCGCCTCTATATTTTATTAGAATTTACGGTAACTTAAACGAAGAAAAAATATTTATGCTTTTTCTGTTAATACATTTTTTGCATTTGTAAATAATTGTCGGCGGAAAACTGAGCGTACACACAATTACACAAACGTTTCTTTTTCTTTATTGCATATTTTTGCTATACAGTGAGACCTCTCCACTCAGTAATTGCACTAGTCCTAAATGAAATATTGTTAAAAAAATATGAACGGAAATTTCATAATTTTGCCTAGAAGTTTCAGCAAAGTGTCATTATATTTTAAAAACAAAAAAAAAAAAAAACAAATGCGAGTGCTAAAGTTAAAATAAGGTTTATAAGTGATTAAAAGTGATTAAGTCATATTTTACTGTTTTATAGGGGAGCACTTTTAAACTTTCAAGTCGATTATCAGCAATTTTTTTGCCTTTACAGTTTAATTGGCAAATGCGTTGTTCATTTTTATTTTATTAACGGAAATATCGTTCTACACACTACAACTAATGCCAGGATCAAAACTGGGAAAAACGAAAAATTTTGGAATATTCGTCGCCAAATATAAAATATATTTGTTTATAAGAAAATGCCCACAAGCATCGGTCGAAATTCGTTGTACGTCTCCAATTCTGCAATATATTTACATATATCTGTTTCTTATGCCTGCGTACGACGAAGAATCACTTTTATCTCTTTGTACAAACAGTAGACAAATTTATTATATTATATATTTTCGTCCTTGTTGTCAGCGTTATACTTTGGATTCGTTCTTCGGCAGTATTTTTGTACAGAAACCATACTATTTATGGCTATATATTTGATATATAATTGATTATGTCTAATTCAGAACCTACCTGAATGATGTTCTTCGCGTTCTATTTATGCGCTTTCTGTGTATTTAAGCTTCCAGGGTGATAAAAGTACAATTCATCAGACTTATATCAACACAAAGTATAAAATAAATACAACAGTGGTCGCCAAACTTTTGTTCTTGAGAACCAAATTTTTCACATGCACCAACCTTAATATTCCGCAAAACTATAATTATTTTTAGTATTTTTACATGAGGTATGGTAGAATTAGTCGATTCGTATCGTGTTACTTTTGAAGTTGTCGTATCGTTTAAATGTGGATGTTAGTAAGTAAATATGTGAGGTTACAAGCGAACGTGTCAGCTGTTATTGTATGTGTCTTTGCTTTATATATGGGTGTATGTATGTGTTTGCTCCGTAAAAACATATTTTCTGTAGAAAATCTTTGCAGAAAAAAAACATATTTGGTGAAAAAATACAAAAATATATCTCAAATTTACTAAATCAAAATATATATGGTTCGCAAGGTCTTAGTCTCTTCTTTCCAAATCTGTTTATACATTTAAAATCAATTGGTATTCAAGTTAGTTAGCGGTTGATAAGTGCATACGGAAACGACAAACCGGTTTTTTACCCTTAGCTCAAGATTTTGGGGGTTTTTGGAAAATTTCAAATACAGATTGTTGTTATACTCGACGATACCTACCAGAAAATAGTAACACGTCACATATATTTTTTTCACACAGTGTAATTCGAAAATGATATTAGCGAAATTTTTAATTTACTATTCATTGCTTTTTTCAGTTTTGTATTGCGAATTGTGAAAAATTTTATATATTTATAAAGCAAAATGTTCTTAAGAAGTGTACAAAAACATACGAGGTTCTAAAATAAGTTTTATGTGCTAAATGAATGAGAGAATCGGGTACCTCTATCACAGTGCTCATATATAAAGTTTATTCGTCTCTAGCCTTAGTTTAGTAGAGAAGTTCATGCTATTTATTATATACAGTAAATCACACAAACGTTCAAACTACATGTCTTCGAATTATATAGGTCGTACTGTATTCAATTGCTGTCCGGCTTTGTTAATGCCACACTAATTTTGAATCGTTTTACAAGTCATAAAAACTGTAAAGCCAGGTAATATTTGAAAAATGTCCACATTAAGGAAATGGAAATTCCATAAAACTAATCTTAAGTGATATGGAGAGAAAACTATTGCAATTAAGCAAGTTGTTGCGAAATAACAGATTAGTTTTTAGTTTGAAGACAAATTTTTGTTCGTATTAAAATATTATGTACATAATTACGAGCAAGTGATTTCCTTTCGAAAGTCTAGTTTAATTGAATATAAATTGAAAAAAAAATAAACGCATTAAATAGCCTTGCTGTAAACTTTTAAAAAATTATTAAAATTACATTCAAAGCGGCTTTTACTTTTAAGTAATTGCTTGTAGGATGTTCGCTCTAATTATCATTTACATGGATAACTACCGATAATTATATATAAGAACTAAAATTGTATACAATAAATAGAATTATGAAGATAAGAAGCTGAACAGAGCTGTGTCCATCAAAAGTAAGAAGCAGATATTTCCTCATACTTGCAGTCAAGGCGCATTTATTAGGTGGCAGCACTGTACAGGTGACCAGGTGTCATTATACCAAGTCAAATGTCAAATTTGGATTGTGTAGGTACAATCGTAAAAACATGCTTTTGTTTGGGTATCCTCAAACACCTAACGAATATTCAGTTTTGTATGGTGTTTAACAGTTCCTATAAGAAACATACACTCTGATGATGTTACCGCTTTGAAAAGTAAGATGGTATTTATACCAACAAAGTGCATATGTTTATTGCTGTTGTAATATTTGTTGCAGAAATGCGGGTACCTGCTTGATGTGTCTTGCTTACAGTGCTAAAGTTCTATTTTCCACACAAACCTTTAAGTTACGTGCTGGTTGTCAAAAAAGATTGACAACCATTGCCAGTCACTTATTGGGTTGTATGAATAAAAAAGGTATTCGCTTTTTACTTAAAAATTTGTTTTAAAGTCCCAAATATGTTTGTCAATTTTGTGTTTTAAAACAAATTTTTTAGTAGTAAGCAAATATTTTTTTTGTTCGTACTACCCATTATGTTAATCAGTTGCAGTAGACAAGTGCAATTTATATGATAGTGTATTAACAGAAAGTAACAGAGTGACGGAGTATATTTTCATAGCTAATTGCTTAATAGTTGTGCGTTACATTATAAATTATTCTAAAACTCCGTTTTGCGCCGATCTCGCTTCAATTCGATGTACGTTCCAAAATTTGGTCCCATTCGCCTTGCATGGTTTTGGTTCTGATTTGCATCGCTACATACGACAGAATTTTTTATTGAAGTCATAGTCTCATGTGAAGAATTCTTCAAAGGATAGTCACAAATTAAGAAGTTTTGAATAAACTTCTCATAAGAAGTTCTGTAGCCGTAAAATAATTAAAAAAAAATTTAAATTTCTTATTTTGGGTCTTGCAATAAGAAGTTTCATTTTATGTACATATATAAAAAGGGTAAAAATTACTTATTTTCGAAACACGTAATACACGCAAGAATCTATTCGTATAAGTTTCAGTAAATAGTTAAACGATTTAAGATGAGAATTAGTTCATAAATTTCTTTAAAAAAATCGATTTTTTTAATAAAAGCATCGTGGGTATTTCCTTAAAATATGTATAACGGAATGACAAATTTTTGTATGACAGTTCATTAAAAGTGATTTCCAACTTCTCATAGCCCGTTCAGCGTGCCACGAAATCAAGTAATTTCAAGATGAAATTACGAACAATATTAAAAGTGTTCAATCTGGTACTAAATGACATTTGAGTTAATTTCGCAAACATTTGATTCGTTGAGGCATTCATTGGAGCATTATTTTCAGTTGAATGAAGGTTTGTTACGTTTAAATAAGCTTTTCACATGACAATATTTTTCAATATAATGGTTTTTACACATATTTTTATTTTATATTGAATTGAAACAAAAACAATTTCTAACCAAATTGATGCATTAAATTTTTTCTTGCTTCTCGTGGTTGTAAATATCTTCATGGTTAGAAAAAGAAGAGTTTTTCATACAAAAACAGCGTTGTGCATTCTAATTTCATATTTATTTCGCTGAAATTAAGTAAAATTACTTAATTTGGCATATATCACAATGTATGGGAAATTATTTAATTTCAACTTGATTTTGGTCGAAATCATGAAATTACTTGATTTCGTGGCGCGCTGAACGGGCTATTATTATGGAGTATGCCATTAATAATGAAAAACAATATTAGCCAAATGAAAGCCAAAAATTTTCAAGAAATCTTTCACACAAGTAAGGATACCATTGCTCTTTTGCGTGAAAATTTACCTGAGCGTGTGATTTTCCGAGATCGTGTCCTTTTCTTTTGTGGGGCTACATGAAAGATAGTATATGGCAATGGCCCACAATCGATTCTAAACCTCAAAGGTGGAATGTGCGAAGCTGTCGATCGAAAATTTCATGAAAAATATAAATAAACTTCCTATGGTTTCACTTACAAATACTCGTTTTTTTAAACCCTCTTATTGGAAGATTAGAACTACAGATTTCCCGAGATCTTGTCTTTTTCTTTTGTGGGACTACATGAAAGATACACAGAAAACAGTGCCTAATAAATACCTCATAAAATAGAACAAAATTAATAAGATATCTCTATGGTTTTTTTTAAATAAGGAAATCTTATTAATTTAATAAGGAAAACCTTTTTGAAAAAATCAAGAAGAAATCTTGTAGTTTTTATTAGTTTCTTTTATTGATTTTTTTCAAAAAGGGTTTCTTCTTGTTTTTATTAGGCGACCTAATAAAAAATAAAAATAAAAATTTGATGTATATATTTTCATTTAAATTCTATACAATATATGTATGTATGTAGTATGTGTATATGTTATTTATTTAAACATACATACATACATGTTATATTATATTCTTATTATATTGAATTTTCGGTAGTCATCTTACTCACTCATTTTTGACTAGTTTTGGTGATTAAAAATTGAGTTTTCATACAGTTCATCAAAAATAACAGTCAAATTTGTCTATTCTTTATGATTAAAAACTGATTACAATTATTTTTATCATTTGCTTGAGTTCTTTTGACTATTCTTGGTGACCAAAATGTGATACAATTCGGTAGTCATCTTACTTACTCTTTTACACCCACCATTTCGCAAACATCAAAAGTGATCAGCTTGCAAACAAGTTCCCGTTAACCAACAAGTCAAAGGAAAAGCAATGCAGAAAAAATTATATATTGTATTTTGATTGCATAGTGAGAAGTCCTGTTTTTGATCGCTAAAGTGAGAATTGGTGACTATTTTTATTATAAAAAAGTTTTTCATTGTACAAACTAAAAAAAGTTAATAATTATAATAAACAAAATATTAATAACTATTAAAAATAAATTAAAAAATTAGAAAATTTAAAAATCAAGTGAAATTATGTCAGCCAAAAAAATTAGACGCATTGCTAAAAGAGAAGCTAAAAAAATTATGTCAAGCAATTTTAGAGGTGAACAAAATGTGGAAGAGCAGATTGAAACTCGGTCAGAATTGGATAATAATAATTCTTGAAAATTGAAGATAAAAGATAAAATGTAAGATTGAAGATAATTCTCGGAATTATTTTGTTTTTTAATTAATAGTATATGTACATATAACAAAATTTTATACCCCTAGACTGAAGAGCAATGAATTTAAGAAATTATTTTATTATTTTGTTTTGTTTTGTAATTATATACATAAGAATTGAATTATGATAAAAATTTTATCATAAAACTATACCAAATTATAGTCTGATTTCTATTAAAAAAAGGTCAAATATTATACATAATATGATCATAATATGACTTAAAATTATAAAATTATGGTAAGATTCGTTTTAATAATTAATCGAATATCATACAAAATATGATCATTAAACGATTTCAAATATAGGTCGAAAATGATACACAATATGATCATAAAATGATTGCAAATTCAACTAAAAAGTGAACAGAAAATATTATCACATATGATAACAAATGTACATGAAAACTACATTAAAGCAGAGATCATAAATTACTATTCAGGAATAGTCACATGCAGGGTACCATTTTCTGCCGATGACAGAATCATTTATGATTAGAAAATGATTGCATATTTGATAGTTTTAATCATATAGAATATTCAAATGTGTTTGATCATTATTTTCACATAAAGCTAGCTGGGAGGAGACACGTATTGAACCAGCAACATTCTGACTGATACACAAGCACTCTCTAACCAATATGCTAACAGGCAGCCTGAATACGCATTGAAATTATTGTACAAACATGCTTATACAAAAACGATAAAGATTACGAAAAAAATTGTCTATGTTTATTTATAGATATGAAATAACAAGTAATCTAATAAAATCAAGAAGATTTCCTTATATAATTAGAATTATATAGGAACCTAATGAAAACAATAAGAATACCTTTTTGAAAAAATCAATATGAATGAAATGAATCAATGAAATCAATAAGAAATCCCTATATTATACAATTTATAAGAAAACCTAATAGAATCAAAAAGTTTTTCTCTATGGAATGTTTTTTGGTGCCAAAAATAACGAAAATTGAGTAAAAAAAATTGTGAATAACAAGATTTCTTCTTGCTTTTATGTGGGTTTCTTCTCGATAAAATTAATAAGATTTACCACATAAAAATAATAAGGAATCTCTATGAAAAAATCTTCGCTTCTTTCTGCTGTGATACCCTTAGCCCAAAAACGTTTCATAGAGAAAATTTTCTTGATTCTATTAGGCAGTTTTTTCTCTGTGTAGTCTATGAGAATGACCCATAATTGATTCTAGACCTCAAAGATGAAATGCGCGAAGCTGTTTTTTTTAAACCTCTTATTGGAAGACTACATGTATATATTTTGGCCAATAAAATATAAATCTTTCTGCAATTCATCTGGAAAGAATTATTTTTATATTAAAAGCAATTGATTAAAATCGACTAGCAGAAATATCTTAAGATATATTTTATAAGAAGTTGTACATATATTAAAGGACGTATTATAAAAAATAATAAAAGATAATAATACATAAATTTAATAATGTTGGACAAAATTCTACTTTAGAATTAAATTTTTATTTAATTTAAAATAAATTGACAAAAAAGAATTTTCCCAACAACAATTTTTGCTTGCTGAAAAATCTTTTTAAGGGAGACAACGAAACGGAATCACTTGCAATTGCGCTTTTAAATTGCGTATTGTTCGCAACGAGCCACTTAGAAGCAATATCAGAAAATTATCTACCAAACGTGTACGTGTATGTACGTTAGATCACCCAATGTGGCGAACTTTCGGCATCCCATACATATTTTGGGATCTAATGTATATACATACTCGTACATAGATATGTATTTTATTGTGTACTGTTCGTGCACGTTCGTAGAACATATTTTAATGGTCTCGCTTACGTTAGAGCTTCTCAGAAGCAATGCATTGCATCTGGAATAATTTTTGCTAGGCTTATAGATATGGTTGTGCTTTAGCTTCTTCAACATCTAAGGTATACACTTTATTATTTAGAAAAGATTGTGGGAGATTTTTGCTAAATCTAGGGTCTAATTGTATCTTGCTTTATGTGGGAAATGCGGTCAAATCTAGTACATTTTTGTAGAAATTTTTTTTGAAGTGGACTTCGATCAGGTGTAAGTGAGCTATAAGGAAAATGGATTAGCTGATTCATAACGTATTTCTGCCATAAAACTCTTCAGTCAACAGGAAAAACAAGACAACTCTTCCTGCTCCATCTATATATTAAAGACAAAATAAATAAAAGAACATAAGAATCTCCAAAAATTTTTCCTTGAAAAACTTACTAAATCTGTCTCAAGTGCCTTTTCTTTTTTTTATGAATATGATAATATATATATAACTTCACATTATTCTTCACTTTTTCATTTTTATTCTATTAAGGTATCTGGTTGTTTACATTTAATATATGAATATTTATAAATATTACTAACCTAATCCTTTGTAAATACTGAATGGCAATTTTTTTTAATATCTTGTAATCCCTAAGGCACAACCAGCTCCAACAACTACATTCAATAATGCTGCATATGTTTAACTTGATTTCTATTTAACAAAACATAATGCTTAATTGTAAATAAGTAATCATAAACTTAAAAAAAGTTAACCACTTATAAAACAAAATTGCCAGTTATTTAAGGATTTAATGCTTTAACTTTAAACCTTTTTAATTTTTTAGTTTAGGCTGAAATAAATAAAAGAAATAATAAAAAAGAGTTACAATAAACTTAATGGTTTAAGTAAAACATTTTCATATTGTTGACCAAGTAACAAACAACATTCTTTATAAAGTTGATCATTATTTGTGCATAAATTAGGATTATGTCCCCACTGACCAAAAATTATTCTTCTCCTTTTTTTCCTTAAAAGCCAAAACGAAAACAAACTTTACAAACCGTATGTTATACTTTTATGCCTTTTTTTGGACAATAATAATGAGTTTAAAATGACAATAGTATTCCAGTCATCATACCAACTCATGCCTGTTGGTTGAGTAGTTCGAGGCTGATCTGAGAATTGCTCACTCAGGTCAAAATATAATAATTGTAGAAAAACGTCATTTAATTGTTGGTGTTTTTTAATAAGAATTGTCTGAATTAATTTTAAGATTTCCTATCACACTTTTGATTTACTTATTTAAGGTGTATTTACATGGTAATGCAATGTATCAAAAAATTCTGTAGAATGTACAAAATTTTATCATGTAAAAGCAAAATTATGGAGTAGGAAAGAATACGAATACAAAATTTGACAAGCGGTCGGTAAGTGCTTATTTTCTTAACCATTTTAGAAACTTAAGTATTCTCATCGATCCAGAAGTGTATTTTAAAGTAAGCATTGGTAGCATTAATAGATTTATTGAAGTTGTTAACACTTTTACAAAAACAACCAAAATCAACTCAAGAAATTATCATGTTGTTTTTGTAAACATTGTAGAAACGAAAGTTAATACCTGGCCTTAACGTTAAAGCGATAAACAGCTGAATTTGGATTCCCACTGCAAGTTTGATAAATTCAGGTTTTAAACAACATGCTGTTTTATAGTACCACTGTCGCTCCTTAAGCGTATGGGTAACCCTCTGCGATGCTAAAGTTTCGAATACATAATATAACTGCATCTGTGGACAAATCCTTTGCAATCTCGAGATGAATCGCCCTTATTGTTAGACAGGTACCCATCTCTTCTCAAGTCATTGGCCTACTGAAACATGAGAGGGACCAATGTAGCCCACTCCTGTATAAGAAAAAGGTCTCAGAAAATGTGCTAAGCCTATAGTGCACAACATGTAAAAAACCACATGTGCATGTGGCTCTGACGTAATTTTGACGTCATCATGAAGCTACATTTAATAACATATGTACATGTAGATATTCACATGTACATATTCGATTCGGCTACATGTGTCGCATTTGTATTTTGTGTCAAAAATAATTTAAAAATGTTGCGGTATGTAGCCACTACTAGTAATTTTAAAAAATGCAACGAATATGCTGAAAATTTTCCTGACGTCATTGCCACATATGCATGTGGCTTTTTAGGTGTACTATAGGCTTTAGCCTGTCCGACGGAAGTTGGTCCATTAAAGGCGGCCGTGGAACAGCAAATCTATTCTTACACTCTTGACAATTTATTTTTGCGGATCTTACTAGTTGCCGCAAGGATGGTATCCAAAACTTCATCCTTATTGCGGCTCAGATCGATTCTTGATTCTGATGTTTGAAATTTTCGTGATACTGTTTCACAATAAGCTTTGTCAAAATGTGCTTCTTAGGCAATATAACTGCACAGAGAGAATAGATTCGTTAAGAAACTTTTGGAGTAAAAAATAATTTAATTATGTATTCCAATATTCCATATTTTCTATCAATTATCAATCAATTGTACGATTTTTTTATATTTATAAACAAAAAACCATAAATACAATGTAAATAGAATTCTCACAAAGGTTTTATTAGTAATAATAGTTGATTCCGTTTATTTCTACACAAGTGAATTGAATTCAAGTTAGAAAGTAACGCAAATGAATATTGTCTTTTGAAATTAAAAAAACTATTCCTATAAACAATATTTAATTTGAAAAAGAAAATTCGGTTATTGTAACTAACAAATCATTTGCCGTCGTACTGAAGTTCTATTGAAATAAAATATAAAAAAAATTTAAATACTTTATTGATGTTCTCAACCGAATTTTTTGTTCTGAATACAAAAGAAAAAAAAACATATTTTGTTGACGCTATTGAATTATTCCTTATTTGCGGAAAAATGTGAATATTTTATAAACAAAAAATAAAAATTAGATAGAAATGTCGTACAAAAAATATCTTTTGCAGAATAATTACACAAAATCACAATTTAACAAAAAGGTAAGGACATTATTATATACATGGATCGCAAAACATTCGAAGTGTTATTACTATTATTCTGAGGTGAAATTATTTGTGCAAATAATATGTTGTTTCTTGATAGGAAAATATCTCTGTGTAATAAAGATGAACACCGGCAATTGATGTTAGTTACAATGCACCACGCGGATCAAAAATTTGGACATTTCACTTTAGAACATAAGCAAAAAATTAAGAATGAGTTGCGATAAATATAATAATTTACTTACCTTTTTTATGTCCATATGTATATAAGCCATGTCTACCAATGATTCCTTTATAAATACCAATTATATTGGTTGTATCAATTAATTATTTTTATAGTCACAATTAAAATTTCATTAAAAAAATTCACATATCGCTACTGAAAAATTGGTGCTTACAAAGGCTATATTCGTTCATTACAACAGAATTGTGTATTAGTTGTTGGAACCGACAAAATTCGATTGGCTACAAATTCGGTTATCACAACAAATCTGTTTTCTCTGTGTGGCTCTTTTAAATTGCGAGAAATACATCTGGCGTATTAATGCTGCCGGACAAACGTATTAGGCCATATCTGGTTAAAAACGGTGTGAGCTTGAAAATTTGGCCACTTTTAGATATAGTGCTATATTTTTTTAATTCACTATATTCCGCATAGAAAACCTCACGTTGAGAGCAATTTTACACAAATATTCTGTTGATTCATCAATTTCATAAATACTTAACTGCGAACGGTATGAAACTATTAAATTTTCTTGATTCTTGGTATAAAATAATTCTTACGAATTTATAAAAGCACGATTAACGTCCGAATTGAATATTCTGTTTGACACTCATGTTGATCAATATCATTTGGGAGCTTCGGCCAAATTTCTTTATCACCTTTTAAAAATAGTGGACCACTTAACCAATACGATGTCAAATATGCATTTGAAAATCTTGCGGCTTTGTTGCATCATCTGCAGTGTTTATATTACCGGGAAGGCAAAACCATTGTTTTACTTCAGACAAATTCAGTATTTCTGCAATTCGGTGTGCGACAAACTGCTTATATATTCTATAGTGTGACTGGATCCAACTTATTACAGTCTCCTGAGTCGGACCATAATCTTACGTCCCTTGGCTGTATTTCATGGTAAGACAATATCGACTCTTTCAGTCTTGCTCGCATTCAATGGTGCACATCCAGCTATAAAAATAACGTTTACTTCCCCATTATAACATATCCTCCAATAAGCAACTGCTGCAAATGCCATTTTACTCGCATCTACAAAAATATGTAGTTAAACTTCTGTTTCACCACAAAAAAGATTTTGCCCATAACATCTGGGTAACTTTATATGCTGTGTTTCGTATAAACTCGTATACCAACCATACTATTTTGAATAAATATCATCCGGAATAAGCGAGTCCCAGTCGACTTTGCTCGTCCAAAGCTTCTGGAGTAGAATTTTTGATTTTATAACTACGTTCGCCAGAAATCCGAATGGATCAAATATTGACATTGTTAAACTCAACATCTCACTTTTTGTTGGTTTTAGAACTCCTTTTAAAACAACCTCCGGAACTCTTGAAAATTTTAAATGAAAGCAAAAACAGTCATCTGAAAGCCTCCAGCGCATTCCTAAAACTTTTTCAGCGCTATCTTCATTGTTGCTCAAATTCGCAAGAACCAAATCATCAGTTGCAAGGTCGCTATCGTTTATAGCAGCCAAAAAATCCTGCGAATTTGATACGAATCCTCTAAGTTAGAAGACGCCCTGACGATGGATGTTAATTACGTCTCTGGTGGTACTAATGGCTTCGCACATATCATCAAAACACTCGACATAATAATCCACATAATGACTGTCAATAATCGCCCGATATGCTCTTAGATTCTTAAGATACTGGGCCAAGAATGGGGAGCTAGCTCGCTGAGTCAAATATCATGCATTGCACCACATATTCTTCCGGAGGCCCTTTAGGTCGGCGATCTCGCCACAAGAAACGTTATGCCCTTATATCTTGTTCCCTAATTTAACATTTAACATTTTTATTAACAACAATGAGACTGGTTGGTATTTACTAACACCCTTCATAAGTATCGAATTAAAACATTCGCTATCCACAACAAGACGTCTTTTATTCAGCTAAATAATGCTTGCAACAACGAAATGTGGTAAATACCAGGTACGGCTACTTTTAACCGCAGCCTCTTCCAGTGATAGCTTCCTAGAATGGGACTTTAAGACATAGTCGTTTATCTTAGTGTACCATTCAGCGAGTTCTTCATCGTTATTCGTTTTTGCTTGCATACTAAATAAACTCTTCATCGCCATCGTATAACTATTTCTTATTTCAAAATTTTTCTATTTCAATAACAACAATAACTTCTCTTAAATTTCTTCATTCACAGATTTTGTGGAGGTAATTTCAAGTCCATTGTTGTCCATACATTCCTCATTTGGAGGCGAACATTATTTCCACCAATACCATTAATCTCTAGATTTAAATTTGTTGACGCTTCGTTTGTTGTTTTACCCCCTAACCGAGGCGCAATTTTTTGTCATTCCCTGTAAGCCGATTATGTTTGCAACTTCGTTCTTCATCTATAAAGGCCACAACTTTCACCGTACCCTTTGGACCAGTCCAAATAATTATCAACAATAGTAATTACGGATCCGTTAAAATTTTCGTTTACGTTTGATCTTCCCTCATTACAAGCACAGCAATTGTACATTTTAGTTTTACCTATTGTTGTCTTCTTATTCATGCATTTAATTGTGTTGTCATCTTCACGCTTGGTTGAGTTTGTTTCCTCATGCAGTAATCGATTGTGGTATTTGATACATTTCGATAATCCATACTGGCGTTTGTTTCTACATTTCATAGAACTACGGCCTGCACGAAGACAACTAAAACAAAGATAGGTATTCTTGACAAAATTCCATTTATCTTTCGTTGAAATTCTTTTAAATTTATCACAATAGTTCAATTGATGATTCAGGTTAGACATTACACATTTGGTAAGTTTATTGTCTTCTGCTATAATCGTAAAAGATGAATTCATTCTTTCTTTTGTATGGCTCAAAACATCGTTTCTACAAATGTCTGTTTCTATTGAAAAGGAAATAAATATACGTCGCTACTTCTTGCAGCCATAGGTTGAAGTCACTAACATTGGGATACGCTCCAAGGTGAATTAAGGAATGTTTTGTTCAGTCCTCTCGTTTCTGAAGAGGCAACTTACTTACTAATTCATTCAACAGTGTAGGACTACAAAGGTGCAGTGTAGTACTGGCGTCCATCAAAAATGCAGACAGGTTCAACACTTGTGTACTAAAGTTCACTATTTCATGAATTCTTTTCTCAGATATTGGCGGAAAGGCACAAACTTTTGCAATCTGGCTGCGTATTAAATACTTGGGGACGTCCGTAGTAAAATTCGAGCCAAAAATGACTCGGCTTTAATTCTTGCATCACCTCTTAAAGATTTTTGTAACCGAATCAAATTTTCAAAATTTGTATAATTATAATTTGCCGTAGTTTCTCTATAAGTGACGATAAAAATAGGCCATTGCTCGGGATGACCAGAAAATTGGGGTAAGTCATGTAGTTTTCGATTTAGAAATGTACCTGACGTATTAGCAGGCAAGTATGTCGATGTATGCGGCGTCATTCGCGGCTATGCTAAAGTATACATTTGCGTCGACTGTTGTTGAAGAAAGTCGTTCGAGTTTAGTAAACAAGACGAGGACGTTCTTGGCGTATGTGGTCGGGCGGCAGAGTATTATCCCATTCTGTCCCACATTTTTTTGGGGCAGAATAGGATAAAGACGGTATTGTGGGCACTGGTGGTGCGGCAGAAATATAAGGCAGATTATATTCTAAGGGCATTGAGTACTCACGTGTATTGAATTGATGTATTAGCGCTGGCATAGTGGCTATTTCCGATCTTGAAGAAATGTTTGGTATAGCGGTCACCACAGTCGTTTGAGTGAATGTAGGCATTACAGCTGAAGATGTTGAACTATTAGCTTTATACAATAACTGCTTCAAGGAATTTCTAATTTCCGAAATTTCATCCTTCAGTTCGGCCATGGATGTCTCAGTTGACTCTATTATTGTTTTTTCGTCATCGCTTCCAGCTGGAGAAGCCATATGGTCATTCGCATCGTCTGTAGACATATTCCTTTCTTTTGAGCATTGGCTACAGCGTGGCATTTACCGAACAAGGCAATAGAATAATAAAAGTATGTTGCGGCAGCAACTTAAATTCTAGAAATCCGTAGAGAGATAATAAAACAAGAACGAATGGTTGCATTAAGAAATGATTTGGCATGTTTTATTATCTAACAAAAGATACATTTGATTAATTCATTCAATATATCAATCTTAAATCTAAATCTTACTGTATTCTATCGATAGATGTATTCCGATACAAAATGTACGTCAAATATATAAAACAAGATTTCCGCAACTCACAGGAACAAAAGCTACCGATTCTCTGCAGAGTTTAGTATTGTAGTGTCGTAACGAATGAATACAATATTAATCCGCAACATTACCGTTCATACCAACATACATACATTCAAGTTCATACTGAATTTCAATGAATATATTCATTGAAACAATGTATGAGTACATTGAATCAACGTACTTTTAGAAAAATATTAATGAATCGTCGTCAATGAATTCTATTCATTGATTTTGTGAAAGATATTTTTCAGTGAATGCGACTCTGTACAATTGTCACCACTCTACCTTTATGTTGATTACTTCTGCTACCGATCTCGCAGTTTTGCGAGTGCAGTCAGTTTCAACAACAGTTTGAGCTTTTGTATGATGTACATGATGAGCTTACGAGCTTTATAGATGTTGTGTGTTTTTACTTTTTATTTTAATTTTGGCCTTATAAGGTTAAAGGTATGAGTAAGTATTACCAAAAACAAAAACAACAAGATATTGCTATTTCTTTACTTTGCAGTTGTTGAAGAATACAAACAACTAAACCGAAGAGTTAATTTTACATCTCTTGTGTGTGCGACAATTTTTGTTTTCATTATGAATTAAATACATCATTATTTTTGTGTTTAAGTTTCGTATATATAGTAACCCAGCAAACAAACGGACTTATTATATGGAATCCAACCATTTCTCAAATATGAAAATATGTTGGCTTGCAAAAAGTATCAGAACTAGAATTTCTTTGAAGAATTTGGAAACTTTTATTAAATTGAGCAGTTAATTTATATTGGCGATATTCGACAAATATTTTGGCGAGGAGGCTGAAAATAAATCTGACAACACTGGTTTGAATGAACATAAATTTGATATCAAGATTTATTATACTCGTATTAATACCTTTAATGTATGGTCACACTTGGGCAAACATTTGCCCAAAAAACGTAACCTTTAAATATTAATGAAGAAGCTTTCAACGCAGAGACTTGTTTGTTAAGTTAAATAGTTTTCAATAATGTTGGATTCTATGACATGGTCTATTAGATGTTTATGAAACTGTTTAACTTAAGAAACACGTGTCTGAATCAAAATGTTTTTCACTAATATTTACTGGTTACGTTTTTTGGGCAAATGTGACCATACCTTAATAAATTGTGACAAATTTTTTGTCATCAAATTTTGTCAAGTTTCTTGTTATATATTTTTAAACACGGTATTCTGTTGCTCATATGACAGGAAAAAGCTTAACGAGCTCATAAAGTTTTCAACATAGTATGGTGAGATTTATTTCAAATTGACAACTATATTTATTTATTTAAAAAATAATAAAAAAATTTATTATGAACGTAAAGAAAGGTATTTTTTTTTGTTACATTAGCCGGAGTATCTTGCATTTACATGAAATGTAATGCCCACATAGAAATGTACTCATAATAACTCCATGCACCAAATTAAGACTTTTTGAAAAACACTCGGACTGGACAGTATAGGTTCGTAGTTTCTCCAGAAAAGGGTTACACATTCCTTGATTGTGAAATCTGTGGAAGAAAAATTGTAATGGTATAATTGTATGAGGGTAGAAAAACCGTCTACCAAACAAAACATATGCTAAAACCCCACGAGCTTTATTTGCACTCATTGAAATGTACTTGGCAAAACTAAGCTTTGAATGAAATGTGTTGACAAGTTCCAAATTACAGCTATTGAGTACATAAAAATGAGGATTATCTTTTCCTCTTGAGAAGCGCATATCTTTGCATTTTTCAAGGTTCAGTTCCATTAAATTGTGAGTACCCCAATCATAGAAATTATCCAAGTCATTTTAAAGTTGAATATAATTTAACTCATGTTTCCAACTCAAAAATATTTTAACGTCATCAGCATACAGCAGGATGTTATAATTCTTAATTGATTCAGTCATATCATTTACATTTGAAACTGCAGATATAAATTTGACTGTTTGAATTCGGCCACAAAGATACGATTTTATCCAGTTCATTTTATCTAGTTTTGCTAATAATAGTTTATGGTTCACTTTGTCGAACGCTTTGCTAAAATCGGTTTTAATAGCATCGGTATATTGACCATTAGTAAACCCTCTATTAACCAAATTTTGTGAACTGCGATATGTTGGCTATAGGTGATAAACCTTTACGAAATCCGTGCTGGAGAGGTGTAAGTATAGACAAAACCGAAGACTTTTCGAATAATTGATTTCGTGTTTGTTGGTTAATTTTTGTCCAATGTTTTTGTTGCATGATTAAGTGCGCAGAACGTGTGTGTGATATTAGGAATACGTTCCTTTTTCTTTTATTTTACCTTATTGTTAGGAAATAATGAATAATTAAAATATATTATATTCTCGTAATTGATGACAATTCATTTGACACTTTAATGTCAGAAAAATTTTGTTAAACTGTCCCATAACTTTTTTTCTTCTTTGTAAAAAACATAAATGAGCGAAAACGGAAACTCAATGACAAGAAAAATTACTTATAATATTTCAAAAGGAAAAATGAGATATTTTTGTTGTGCATAGCTCTACGATTGTAGTGTCTACTTGTGGTCAGCAACGTTTAAATAATCGAAAAAAATATGAAACTACATATATACATATGTACTCGTATGTAGAAACGTGTTAAAAATTTACGAAATAAATTACTTTAGTATATTCATTCATATATGGGAAATCCACATTTTGAATCAAATGACTGTGTTAAGTAGAAGATCGTGGAAAGGGAACTTTATTTTGAAATATTAAACAATTCTTTTTAATTAATTTAAAATAATCAATTGTTAAGCGAGTAGCTAATGACAAATAATAATTCTTCACATCATATTTTATTAAGCAAAAGTTTTTATATTTAAAATACCGAAGTATATTTATTTGACATAAAGTCTTTATTTATTTAATTTGAAAATTTGCTTGTTTTTATGGTTTAGCAATTGTCTATATGCATTTCGTTCCTGCTTTTGGAACTCGTCAGTAGACTTCAACCCAAAAAATTTTTGAATTTAGTTAACAAACTTCGTATGTTTATAGTAAGAAATAAAATAGATAGACAATCGAATAAAGATGCTTGTTTTGTAAAAATTTTTGTTTGAAGCTTTCAAACTTATTATGTTTGTATACTGTGATTCTCAATATAGTATTAAGAGTCTTACTATAAACATACGAAGTTTGTTAACTAAATTCAAAAATTTTTTGGGTTGAAGTCTACTGACGAGTTCCAAAAGCAGGAACGAAATGCTAAACCATAAAAACAAGCAAATTTTCAAGTTTTTATAATTATCTTAATTGAGTTATATTAAAAACTTTAAACTAAATTTTTATTTGAATTGTTATTGCGTTTTTGGACATAATATTTTGCAATAAAGAAGCGAGTTATACATATTATAAGTATGCATAAAAAATTTAATATACTGTTAAGCAGTTGATATACAGTTGGATGTAAGTTTAACAAATTTTATAAAAATCTGTCGTTTGTAGACTGATCAAAAGATTTGCAAAAAATTTTTGACAGCTCTGGAGGAAAGAAATTTATGCTTAAGTCTTAAATTTGAACTTTATGTTATCGAAAGGGATGGTGACAAAGGTTCCCAGGGGGTAGACTGCTTTGTGTACAAATGTAAAACATTTGTAGCAATGGTGTTGCTACGTTTGTTTTGCTTGCATTAGTGTTAGGTTTATACTTATGTAGGCGGTGTTTGTGTGAGCTATTATGTTTGTCTCCCTTACGTATACCTAGCTCCCGTATCACTTTGACAATATTAATATTTGTTTCTTTTACATTATGTACTTACGGCCATTATGATTTTCATGAATAACGGTATCTTATATATTTGTAAATTCTAGTTTATTCTATGTAACTATGCTTGTCTTTTTCTTTCTTATCGTTTAGTGCATATAGTAATAAGTATGATTATATTGTATAAACCCAGATATTTAAGAAATGTATTAAAAACTGCCAAAAGATCATTCAATATAAAGTAGACTGCCAAGAGGAAAAGACATTGTGTTTTATTTAAACAGACTCTTACAATTTCAGAAGTGGGATAGTGAAAAAAAGGAAATATTTTTTTTATCTTATTAATAAATGAAACGTTTGAAAAAAAACATATAAAAGAAAAGTCAAATAGAAATTTAAAGAGCAAAATGGAAGTGAATTGTGTATCTGGAGAAGAGTATACCATTGCGCAATTGCGGCTTTGGCTACAGCAGCTTGGACTTTCATCAAGTGGCACAAAGAGTGCACTACTGGTTCGCCTCAATAATGTTCCGGCTGAAAAGAGAGGCGAATGCCCGTCTGCAGTAAGTGACCAGTCCGATATAACGATGGTGGAAAGTGTTGAAGATAATAACGATAGTGGAGAAGAAAATGATAGTTGTCAAAATTATTGTTCTGCTAATAAAAATAAAGAGTGTCGTCAAGCAAATGATAGTGTGGTGTACAAAAACATGGAGCGTCGCCCAGAAAATAATAGTTCGATGGAAAAAGAAAACGAGGGTCGTCAACAAAGTGAAAAGCATACGTCACAACAAAATGCTACTGACAAAATGCTTAACCAAAGTTTGGCAAATGTATTAAATAAAGAATTAGAGCTAATAAAAAGAGAAAAAGAATTGTTACGAAAAGAAAACGAAATACTAAAAATGATAGCAGAAACTGAAAGAAGACGTGAAATAGCTGAAAAAGAGTTAGATGTCCAACAAAACAATTCGGTGGTAGATGAATCAGTTGACTTGCCGCAAACTTTGGGTAGAATGACTGTGTTATTTGGCCTCTTAAAGGAAATGATTCCAGAATACGGAGGGGATGATTTTCCTGATATATGGCTAGGCCAATTTAAAAATATAAACAGTGTTTATAAAGTCGACGAAAATACCATGAAAGCCCTTCTGATGTGCAAATTGAAAGGAAAAGCACAAATGTGGCTACATTCTAGAACAGATTTTGTAAACGGTAGTACTGAAGAAATTTTAAATGGGCTGTGAGAACAATTTGGCAACAAAGAAAACAAATTGACCATGCGCTGAAATTTCGAAGCCCGTCGTTGGAGATATGGCGAACCATTTGCTGACTATTTTAATGAAAAAGTGATGCTATCAGCTAAAATAGGTGTTGAGGAGGATGAACTTATCGATCACCTGATTGAGGGCATTCCAGATACTCAACTAAAAGTCCAAGCATGTATGCAGTGCTACAACAGTAAAACGCAGTTGCTACAAGCGTTTTCAAAAATCCAGTTAAAATCAACCAAGCAGTATCAAAAGGGTGTAGAGCAGATGGGAGAGAAAAGTAAGCTTAGATGCTACAACTGTAACTCCATAGAGCATTTTGCTGCAGAGTGCCAGAAGCCGAAGCGTCAGATGGGGGCGTGCTATGGTTGCGGTAAATTGGAACACCGTGTCGCAAACTGTCCGGAGAGAAAAGCAGCAGTACATCTTGTAGAAGATAACGAATACGTAAGGTACTTTAAGTTTTCTTTAGATACTAGTTTTAATTATAAATTATCTTTAGAATGTTTAATGGATTCTGGTAGTGCCGTGAGCTTCGTAGGAAGGAGAAGTATTTTTAAGCTTATTGACGGACTAATCTTTTATGTTCTAATAATTTTTTCCATGGAATAAATGGATCTAAGTTAAATGTATTGGGTAGATTTGTGTGTTTCGTGAATGTAGGAAATAGAGTCATTAGTTTGGATATGCTTGTTGTCTCTGATGAGACAACAGCATATGAATGTGTATTGGGAAGGGATTTTTTAAGGAGGGCTGGCTATAGGCTGGAACCCGGCAGTGGTCGTCGTGATGTGAGTTTTGTTGAGGATTTTCAGGAGGCAATTTTGTCGATTGATGTGAAGGATGTGGTTGATGACTCAGGCCTTGTTATAGGCGGTGGCATTGATCATAGAGATAGAAAAAGATTAGCTAGCATGTATGGTGATTACTATGTACGTCCTGAACGTCCATCTGAGCCTAGGGTGCGTAGTGAAATTAATTTTAGACTGAGCGATGATAAGTGTTTTAACTGTGGACCTAGAAGACTGTCATATGCAGAAAAAACTGAACTACAGAGACTGTTGGATGAGTATTTGGCAAAGGGGTACATAAGGCCGAGTGAGTCAGAGTATACCTCACCTATAGTTTTAGTGAGGAAGAAGACAGGGGACATGAGAATGTGTGTAGATTACAGGGCATTGAATAAGGTTACTGTTAAGGATAACTACCCCATACCTCTTATTGACGATTTACTGGACAGGCTTTCTGGGCGTAAATGCTTTACTAAGCTGGATTTGAAAAATGGTTTTTTCCATGTATTTGTTCATCCCGACTCGGTAAAGTATATGTCGTTCGTGACACCTTTAGGTCAATTTGAATTCGTGAGGATGCCCTTCGGTCTGAAGAATGCGCCGTCGGTTTTTCAGAGATTTGTTAATAAAGTTTTTGCAGACATGGTTAAGGATGACAAAGTTATAATATATTTGGACGATATTATGATCGCGACAGTTGGTGTTGAGGAGCATTTTGATATCTTGGAACAGATTTTTACTCGATTGGTTTAAAATAATTAAGAACTAAGGGAGGATAAGTGTGAGTTTTTTCAGTCCTCGGTAAAGTACCTTGCATACACGATCGATGGGAATGGCATAAGGGCTATAAGGGATTTTACTATACCTGGTACGGGCCATGCGTTGCAGAGTTTTTTGGGATTGTGCTCGTATTTTAGAAGATTCGTTACAGATTTTTCGTTATTGGCGAAGCCTCTGTATGACTTGACAAAAAAAGATAGGAAATTTGTTTTTGGGAAAGCGGAACTAGAGGCTTTCGAGTTACTTAAGAAGAAATTAGTTGAATCACCAGTACTGGCACTGTATGATCCTAGGGATGAAACCGAACTCCACTGTGATGCAAGTTTAATTGGATTTGGAGCTGTTTTATTACAGTGGAAAAGTGATGGCAAATTCCATTCAATTTTTTACTTTTCGAAGCGGATCACGGATACTGAATCGAAATATCATAGTTTCGAACTGGAGACGTTGGCCATAGTTTATGCTCTGAAGCGTTTTAGAATATATTTGCAGGGTAAAAAATTTAAGATCGTAACGGACTGTAATTCCCTGACAATGACACTGAACAAAAAGGAATTGAATCCAAGAATTGCAAGGTGGGCCTTGGAATTACAGAATTTTGAATACGAGTTGGAACATCGCTCGAGTAACAGGATGCAACATGTTGATGCACTTAGCAGGTGTACTAATATACTTGTGGTGGAATCTAATACATTGGAGGAAAATTTCATTGTCTGCCAGAATAGGGACCAGGTGTTGAAGGACTTAGGGCGCAAATTACAGGAATCGGAGCATTCTTTGTATGTGATGCGTAATGTGGTTATTTATAGGAAGACCGGTGATGGGGGTTTATTGTTTTATGTCCCGGAGGAAATGGAGGGCCACATTTTGTTTAAATACCACAATGAAATGGGACACGTAGGGGTTGACAAGCTGAATGAACTTATTCTTAGAAGTTATTGGTTACCGAAATTAAAGGCAAAGATTACCAGTCACGTTAATAACTGTTTGAACTGTATTGCGTATTCTACCAAGTGTGGCAAGGGGGAGGGCTTTCTACATAGTATTTCGAAACCAGAGGTTCCTTTCGATACCATACATATCGACCATTATGGCCCTGTGGATAATGGCAGATCTGTGAAACACGTACTGGTGATAGTTGATGCCTGCACAAAGTTTGTCAGACTTTATCCGGCGAAGACGACTAGTGCAAAGGAGGCCATATTAGCACTGAAGGATTACTTCAGGTCGTACAGTCAACCCAAATGCGTTATTAGCGATCGTAGAGCATGCTTTACTTTTAAGGATTTCGAGGAATTTTTGGCTGGCAGTGGCGTTAAAAATGTATTGGTCGCTACGGGTTCGCCTCAGGCTAACGGACAGGTGGAGCGGGTTAACCGGTCGATTGGACCGATGCTGGCGAAGTTGGTTAGTCCGGAGGAGGGTATTTTTTGGGACACGGTGCTTGGGCAGGTTGAGTTTGCACTTAATAACACGGTACATAGGTCTACAGGGCAGCACCCAAGTGTGATGTTATTCGGAGTAGGGCAGCGGGGGAAGATAGAGGATCTGTTGAGGGAGCAGCTGGTTGAGGCCAGTGACCGTAGACGAGAGGATCTTGACTGTGTTAGGTCTAGGGCAGCTAGTAGACAGAAAAGGTTACAGGAATATAATGAGGCATATGTGAATAGAAGAAGAAAGGCTCCGACACTGTATAGGGATGGTGATTATGTGATGGTGAGGAACTTTGACTCAACGGCTGGGGTATCACGTAAATTGATCCCAAAGTATAAGGGTCCATACAGAATATCTAAGGTTTTAAGAAATGACTGCTATGTACTTGAGGACGTAGAAGGCTTCCAACAGTCTCGCACGCCTTATAAAGGAGTTTGGGCAGTCTCCAATATGCGCCCGTGGTTCAGCGGACGTACGGGACTGGGTGGAAGGGCATGAGATCAGGTGATCTCATGGTCAGGATGGCCGAGCTGTAGCAATGGTGTTGCTACGTTTGGTTTGCTTGCATTAGTGTTAGGTTTATACTTATGTAGACGGTATTTGTGTGAGCTATTATGTTTGTCTCCCTTACGTATACCTAGCTCCCGTATCAATTTGACAATATTAATATTTGTTTCTTTTACATTATGTACTTAAGGCCATTATGGTTTTCAGGAATAACGGTATCTTATATATTTGTAAATTCTAGTTTATTCTATGTAACTATGCTTGTATTTTTCTTTCTTGTCGTTTAGTGCATATAGTAATAAGTATGATTATATTGTATAAACCCAGATATTTAAGAAATGTATTAAAAACTGCCAAAAGATCATTCAATATAAAGTAGACTGCCAAGAGGAAAATACATTGTGTTTTATTTAAACAGACTCTTACACATTGTGCTAATCGTATTATTTTAAAACAATTTCGCTAGAATTATGTATTGTCTCTTATAATTAATGTCCAGTACACACTATGGTTCTAGTGGTAATTGCTTTTCATATAAAAAACATAATGTGAACGGCGTTGCACACATTTTGACAACACCAGAAATGCCATATTTGCGCTCAGACTTAAATAATCGACCTTAAATCTCTCTAAACAATATAACTGAGTTAACTATTTAATTATAGAAAATGCTAATTTCTTACAATGAAAAAAATTCCATGAAATTCAAATATTTGTAGTTATAACATTTTTAGTTTTCATCCTCTTTCAGACCATATTAAAATTTTAAAGCCGATGGAACAATACAACTAAATTATAAAATAATGGATTTTCTTATTATTTGTTGTGCAAACAAGCTTGTGACAAGGCAAAAAATAAATTTAACCTTGGGTGTTTCCTTCATATTTATTTGTGGGTCAATGTCAGACCAAAGTAAAGAAATATGAAATTTCTGTTTTTGTTTAAAGTAACTCAAACTTTTTGTTTTATTTAATTAATACAAATTCTATTCCCATGCAGAAAGTGTCCCCACTAATTAATTCAACAAATGCTAACACAAGTCTTAATTTCAGTCGCCTTGAAGCCACTATTGATAATCTGGTGCAAAGTATAAACAAGGTCACAACAAATATGGTTAGCATGATGCAAGAATAGTGCTTCAAGCATGAACACGTTAAAAATATGTTTCTGGAATGCAAACGTCATTCGCTAACTTAAAAATGAACTTGAGCACTTCCTTATGAAAAAAATATTGATATTATGTTGGTCTTTGAGACTCATTTGACTTCGAGAAGCCTTATTAAAATCAATGGCTACAACTTATATGATACAAAGGTGGATCAGCAATTCTAAAACTTCAAGACTCAAGCACTATGTCCTTGACATACATGCAACAAATATCTGCATTGGAAAAATTTTTGTACAAATTTCGCGATATCATCAATTTACTCCCCCTCCCAGAGAGAATTTCTGCAAATCTCTTGGACCTTGTTTCTTAGCAGCTGGCGACTATAATGCAAAACATATGTTCTGAGGTTTGCGTCTTACTACGCCTAGAGGTCGGGCGTTGTTCAACATAATTTCAAAAATGGGCTTGGACGTCATTTCGCGTGGGAAGATCACTTACTGGCCTGCTGACATATAAAAAATTCCTGATGTTAAGGATTTAGTTCATGTTCTCTAGATCTCTCCTCTGTACCACAGAAGTAAGTAAATTGTTTTAATTTGTTGTTTAATTGTTTTTTTGGCTATTTTCTAATGATTTCGAATACCTATTTTGATTATTTTGGGCTTAATTTAACTGGCAGCTTTATTGCGTTACGAGTAATAATTAACCATTTGTTCGATGTTCTTACATATTTTTGCCTATTTATTTAACAAATTATTAAATTTTTTAGTTTAATTCGCTTAAGAACTTGTTTTTGAATGTTCGTCCAGTAAATTACGTTTACATACCAGTCAACTGGTTTGTAGTTTGGTACTTTTTAATTAAAAAAGACGCAGCAAACTTTAAGTGAGCAAAATATGTTTTAAATGCAAAAAGGATGTATAAGGCTTAAAAAAACAGTGTGAGTTGGCAAAATAAAACAGAGCTGTTGAAATTTAATCCCTTAAGGGATGTCCTTTATGAACTGAACACATAGGCAGACAAATAGATTCAGCATCCACTGCAACCCTGGAAATATAATTTCAAATATGTTGAAAATTTATTTCGACATATTTAACAAAACTGTGGATTTTTATTTTTCTCAAATTGTATTCATTAGAACTTTTCTTTATTTATTTATTTTTTTTTTAATTCTATGGCAAAAAACTGAAATTGTCTGACAGAGTGGTTGGTGATGTTAATGTTGAGCGTCTGTTTTGAATTGATAAGGCTAAAAGTTGAAGTAAGCGTAATATTTTTTTCATTTTTATTATTTGGGTTATTTGTTGTTTGTTTGCCATGAATAATTGTTTGAATAAATGAATAAATGAAAGGTTATATAAATCTTATTTCTGTGTATGGAACATTTTTTCATAATGAATGAGATAAAGGAACGACGAACACCCTTTGCAGAAAAAATGCCAACAAAGGACTTCTAGCTGCTGCAAATATCAAGAGAACACATTTGTGTAAAAATTTAGAATTATTTTAAGAAATCCTTTAACAAGCGTTTGAAGAAATTAACTTCTCAAATACTTGAGAACATCAAAAACCTATAAAAGACGAAGTAAAAATGTTTGCATTTAAGTACTTTATTGTGTCATTTTATTTTTAGCCAGACACATAAACCATTTTGTTTGTTTGAGCTAAAAATAAAGAAAAACTTCAAGAATACATTATATTATGGCATAAATTTCAGCATCAAACCAAACTTAAAAAAACAGAAAATGTAATATAAAAGTTGCAGCAAAGAAAAATGATACGTATACAACATATGCATGCGTAAAAAGATGTGGAAGAAGTCTTTTGTCTTGCATTTGATACTTATAATATTTTATGTTGCAGAAAGAAACAATGATTGTTTTGTCTTGTTTTCTTGCAACATGGTAAAAGTTGTTGAAAACAAAACATAAACAAACAACTTGAAGTAGTAGAATAACTTTATTATATTGTTGAAATGTAATAATTTTTATTTAACAAAGAATTAAAAGTAAAAAGTAGTAAAAAGTAATAAAATAAAATAGGAGGGGGGTAAAATTTAATGGCATATCGTTATGGGCATCCACATATCGCTCATTTGCTCAAACAAGGTCATAACTCAAAAAAACCAGTTTGCCAGAAAACCAGGTTAAAGTTTTCAATTTACACACAACTAAATGGAAAAAGTTAAGAGTTGAGTAAACAAGATATTTGTATAAAATGTTTACACAATATTGTGGATTTATTCTGCATCACTAACTCAAAAATTCCATTTTTTGAGTTGTGACGTTTTTTGAGTAAATGAGCGATATGTATAGGGATAATTCCATAGAATGTAACGTACGATAACAAATCAATTACGCTTATATTTCATATAAATGCGGTTAGATTTTTCCTTATCTTTTAAAAAAGGTAGAACTACTTAAGCTCCTCAAAAGTGCATAAAGAAATAAAGAAAAATTTAAATTTTCTCTGATATACAAGTTTAATTGATTGGTCATCGTACGTAATATTCTGTGAGTGGGGTCACAAGATTGAATTAAGTTATGTCCGCAAACTTCCCTTGGGTTAAACTGCCGTAAAACTTTTATTTTCAATGCTATTCGATTTTTATTTAATACTGGCTGTTATCCTGGACTTTGTCCCAGTAGAAATTAGCAATGAATACTCCTAGCCCATTATTTTCAAAGCAACCTACACCAAATTTGAGGACTCTAACTATTACAGCTCTCCTAACCCTCCCGTTTTTTGCTCGACTATACAGAATATCTTAAAAGCAACACTAACAAAAAATTTCAAGTTGTCTAGATATGGAATACTTTATGTGAGAGTGATTTTTTCCCGCACTGTTACGATCTATAGAATCAACTTTATGTCAATGAAAGTCTCGTCAAAATCGATCTAGCCGTTTGGTAGATTATCCGCAACAAACAGACAGACCAGCAAATTTGAAAAAAATGTTTATAAGTATTGTATATGTATATAGGCACTTCCACAGGAATGTCAACTTTTTGTAGCGTGCGACACCAAACAAATATGATAGAAAATTAAACTTTTTTACTTTTCTTATATAGGCTGTCTGCAATTCTACGTTAGATAAAATCTAAGAAAAATCGAGTCGCATTGTTCTGAAATAAAATCTGAATTTTTTAATGTCGCACGCAAAAAAGTGGAATTTTTCATGAAAATTCACATTACAAGTATATACTTCAATTTTATTTATTTTTATAGATATTTTCATTATTAAACACATTTTGTTAAATTTTGTAAATGAGTGTGTAGAAAATCTTAGTTTTTATTTTAGTTTATGAACTCCCAAATATAAACACTAATTTCAAATAAGAAGAATAAAAATGTCAGAATACGAGACATAAATCTAGCATAAGTTGTTTGGAGAGAAAAAATATAAATTAAACTATTCTTTAAAATAATTAGTATTATTTTGCTTATGAGTTGTTATGGAATTTTTCTTATGTCATTTTATTTTAACCTAATATCAATTCGTCTCTATTTTTTTTTTGCAGTGTTACTTCATAACTCGGTTTATATTAGACCGATTGTAAATTTTTTTTGTCTGAGAGAGCATAGCTTCCTATTGGTCCCACTGCAAAAAATTGGACACGCCCAATTTTTTTTAATTTGATTTTATGAAGAAGAAGAAGAGTGGAAGAGGAGGTGGAATATTTCACTAACACTTGTAGGGAATGTTTTGAGCAATCCTGTCTATTGGTTTTCCCGGGCAAAAGAGAGCAGCCTTCATGGTGGACCAAAGATTGTTCAATAGGGCGAATCTCACAAGAAGGAGTGAAGACTGGAACAATCATAAAGTATTGTATAATAAGTACAAGACTGATCTCAAAAGAGCGAAAAGAGCCTCATGGAGGAAATACTGTGAGAAGATGGATTCCATAAATGAGTTGTCGAGGTTTCGGTGAGTATTGTCAAAAGACCCTAGGGCTCCTGGGAATATTCAAATACCGGATGGCTCATGGACGGAATCTAGCTCGGAGACACTTTCTGTTCTGATGGACACTCACTTTCCTGGCTGTAGGGAAGTAAGAGAAGAAGCAACGACGGAGGTTAATTTTGGCTACTCGTCGGAACCAGAATTAGGGGGAGCAGTATATATTATAAGTATTTTTCCGGCCATGTTGCAGAATGTCCCAGAGCGCGTACTACTGTCTCTGGTGGATATCTTTAAGATGTGCTTAAGCAGGAGGTTTATACCGAAAGGCTGGAGAGAGGTTAGGGTAATCTTCATATCCAAAGCGGGTAAGGCAAGCCACTCAAAGCCGAAGGATTTCAGGCCAATCAGGCTTTCATCGTTTCTTTTGAAAACATTAGAACGACTGATTGATCTGCATCTAACAAACACAATTGATACCCGCGTCATTAGTAGCGCACCGCACGCCTATTGAAAAGGTAGGTCTGTTGAGAGTACGCTTCATGATGTGGTTGGTGTTATAGAAAGAGGACTGCAGAACAAAGACTACACACTGGCTGCATTCTTAGACATTGAGGGAGCTTTTAACAACATAAGTATAGAGGCTATTAGGGAGTCGCTGGAAACAGTTGGGGTGCACAACTTTCTAGTGGAGTGGATAGTTATCATGCTTAAAGCAGAATCATCGTGGTTTTACTGGTAACGGGAAAGTTTCTTCCCACTATCAGTGAAGTCATGTAGTCGACGTTGGGCGATCTATCCTCCTGGGCCAGCAGCAGAAGATTGGGAGTCAACCCAGAGAAAACCGAGCTAGTTCTCTTCAGCAGGAGATACAAAGTAGAAAGCTTTGTACTGCCCAGGATGGGAGGGGTGAAGCTGAGCCTTGCAGAGGGAGCTAAATACCTGCGTGTTTTCCTAGATAGCAAGCTTTCTTGGAAAAGGAACACGCAGGAAAGGCTAAAGAAAGGGCTCAATGCCTACGACGCATGCAGGAACTCCGTAGGAAGGAACTGGGGTCTGCAAGCGAAGAAGGAAAGTCACAGGAAATTACTAGATAATGTTCAGAGATGTGCCTCGATGGGTATCACAGGTGCTCAGAGGAGCACACCTCAGGCTGCCTTGGACGTCATTCTTCATCTACTTTCTATACAGAACTTTGTGGTGGGAACGGCGACTAGAAGTCTCCTTAGACTCGTAGAAACAGCTTTGGTGAGGACAGGAATAACAGGTCACACATCAATCTTAAATAAGATCAGTTTTACTGATCAGGGATCCGTTAAACTTGGGTTTACGGACTATAAGGTCTCTGAAATCGACTTTAGTAGAACACCCTCAATGGTAATTCCTTATAGGGACTATTGGGTAAAATCCGATAAGCTATATGAGGGAAGTGTAGTCTTTACAGCCGGATCAAAAATACGAGAAGGCACAGGGGCTGGTGTCTATATTTTGGCAACGAACATTCGTAGTTCTTTCAGACTACCGAATGAATGCAGCGTTTTCCAGGCTGAGATCTTGGCGATTCTCAGGGCTTATGTTATGTTAGGTTAATGTCAGCTGTGCCGTTATTTAAGCGACAATAATTTATGTGCTGTTAATTTTATCGACAAAAATCAACAGAAAATATCAGCTGCGTACTATCGTTAAAAAGAAGTTACAGAATCACACAGCCCTTATTGCAAGCGACTAAGTGTATAGACAAAAATTACGATTGTCGGATCGTTAAAAGTTACTGAATCGCACTACAAAACTGTTTTTCTAGTGTATGTAAAATAATACGACTGCGACCAACTTCAAACCGTTAAAGATTCCGAATCAGTTGTAGGCGTTATGAATGTATTGATGAACTATCAATGTATTGCGATTGCGAACTACCCACCAAGCACAAAGCCACACAGTTAAATACTAATTGTAAATAAAACATTTTTTTAAGTAAACAGTAAATTTGAAAAAAAAAATTTCAAACTTTACTTTACTTTCAATGTAGAGAGAATCCAACGAAGGCAAAACAAGATTTTAACGCTCATAACATCAGTTCCATGGTACATCAAAAATTCAAATTTACATCGTGATCTAAATATACCACTTGTGACTGGCTGAAATTGCGAAATACGCAGGCAAATATTTAACAAAACTCGAGTCACATCCTACTCCGCTTAG
Organism: Nowickia ferox; assembly: GCA_936439885.1. NCBI lineage: Eukaryota > Metazoa > Arthropoda > Insecta > Diptera > Tachinidae > Nowickia > Nowickia ferox. The sequence goes on from OW387026.1 coordinate 63,057,475, forward strand.
TCGTAATATCTTGAACTTTACTGGACACATCCGCTTAAAAAAGAGGCACACTAGGGCCCTAATAGCCAATACCCCAGACGGAACTTTTTGAAAGTATTTTTGTGTTTAATACGACATTTATGTATTATTAATTACTTTCACTAAGTTTATGCCTGACACTGGTTGGGCCTAATTATTTTATCTAGATTTAAGATTTGAATATTTATTGATAGTTAGTGTTTTGAAGATACAATAAATAAATACATATAAGCATGTAAAAAAACTTTACTTTGGTATGTTCCAATGATATCAGGAATTTTTTTATTTTATCTAAATAAATGTTTTTATTTTGATTTAAAATGTTTTCTCTGACCCTAACCTTAAACTTATGAATACCGCTATAAAAAGTCTTTTAATGAAATTCTCTTTTGTTTTAAATCTTCGATAACATAAAAGGCATTGTATGTTACCAAGTGCGTTATATATAATATAACGACGACTAAATTAAAGAGGGTAAAGCTTAAATTAGACGTGCCATACCATGTTGCCATAGCTATAACCAAAACCAATACTCAATTGGTTTATATGGTTATGGGTATGGCGTTAATGTCGAGTCACCTATAATCAAAGACAGTGTTTCCCATAAGTTTGGTCCGAACAGCTGTTTTTTATGCTAATGGTTGTGGCACTTCTAATTTAAGCTTAAGAATACCTGTGAATGATTTCAGCACAATTGTGCAAAGAAAAGCCGATCAATGTACTAAACGGTCATTTGAAATGAAAAATCAGAAAAGAAAACTACATATGATCTAAGGATGTTGAATGATACTAATTTTGTTATGGTCCGCTTTTTTATTTTTTCCGTATTTACAAACCGGCGTCTGTTGGACGCCATATTGAATTTTTACTACTGTCAAAATGGGATTCAGATGAATCGATTGAGCTAAGAATCATCACGCGTTCGGTATATATAGTGTCGCAAACACTGTACATACACACGAGGTATGTTCAAAAAGTATCGCGAATTTTGTGTTTTTTCAAATATTATTTATTTATTCATGAATATCTATTTTGTCCCCTTCAAAGTAATCCCCCTCAGATATAATGCACGTACGCCAACGTTTTTTCCAATCTTCGAAGCACTTCAAAAAATAATTTTTTTTTATCTTGGATATGATGGACAATCTCGTCAATCGTAGCGTAGCGTCGTCCTTTCATGGGCCTATTCAGTTTCGGGAACAAGAAAAAGTCACAGGGGGCCAGATCTGGGGAATACGGTAGCTGCGGCATCATTAGTGTATTGTTGTTGGCCAAAAAGTCGCGTACAAGCAACGATGTGTGCGCAGGTGCAAAAGTAAATTTTTGTTCTTCCACAAATCCGATCGTTTCGAGTGGATTGCTTCACGCAAATTGCGCATAAAGGTAATATTACTTATTGACCGTTCTACATTGTGGCAAGAACTGTTGATGCACCACGCCCCTGCAATCGAAGAAAACTGTAAGCGAAACTTTCACATTCGACCGAACTTGGCGCGTTTTTTACAGTCCTGGTTCGTGCGGCAGCTTCCATTGAGATTATTGAGCTTTGGTTTCCACGTCATAACCATAAACCCACGATTCGTCACCAGTTATGACTCTCTGGAGCAAATTTGGGTCGTCGCGGACAGAGTCCAACAGCTCATTAGCAATGTTCATGCGATGCTGTTTTTGGGCGAAATCGAGCAATTTTGGTACGAAATTCGCGGCGACCCGTCTCATGACCAACTCATTGATAAAAATCAGCAACTTCTCTAATGGTGATTCGACGATTGACCATTTTCTTCACTTCATCAATTTGTTCGTCTGTTGTTGAAGTGGTCATATATCCACAACTAAAATAGTAAGGGTCACTAAATTTTATATGGGTAGCTTTTGGAACAAACTGCATGTTTCTACCAAAGCTTGAAGGTATTGGATGTGCAGACGGGAACCCCAAAAGAAATTAGTTATATCTTCAGAGCTACAATATCCCCATATAAATTAAACTAAAATTAATTAATAATTAAATTATAAACATGATTTTTTGTAAATATAACTTAGCATTTGCAGATGTAAGTACAAGTTCGAAAAACGCAATAAATCCCACTTTTTTTTACGGATAATGACAAATGAAGAAACAGTATTACCGAGAATGATCAGTATTTTGAGAATGGCATGGAAATTCTATAGATGTAAATTTTGCAGTAAATATTTCGATTTTACATTTAGTAGTTATATCATATGAATGTATGTTTCCATGTTTTGATAAACGTACCTGGTAATTCAATTGTTCCAATACATACTTGTACGCGATAGGTTTTGGCATTAAAATGACGGTCGGAATTCCCGTATATATGTTTGTGAATTTATTCGAATATCTCTAGTTTTTTTCATAGCCCTGATTTCGTATAACTGGATCTGTATCTGTTATTATGGAGATAAGTAAATTTTTGCGATGCAAGTAATAGCTGTTTTGTTCTATTGTGGGGCGTATTGCTTTCTGAGTATTTTGGGGTAGAATTCAAATCCATATATTTAAAAATATCCATATTTTAAAAATATGACGACTTCCAACTTTTTACAAAAACTGAACTAAGTTTATCAAAGTTTCTGATTTTTCCTTCGATACATAAAGTCGGAGTAATCTAGACGCTGTTGTCAACAACTCTACTGCATTCAATGGACCAGGGTTCTGTATAGCTAGTTCGTTATCGCTGGAGCCATTATTAATTGATAAGACCATACGATAAAGGTAGAGTTGAACATCACGAATTTTACAAGCGCTTATATTGTCAGGCATAGATCCCATTAAAATTGGCTGAAAATCATGGACGATCTACAGATAAATGTTAAATATACCATTGATTACAATGGGAAAATAATAAATCTTACTTACAGTATACTGCTGACATGTTATTAATTCACTCCCAGACTCTCCAGCCCTAATTTCCGGCCCAATTTGCTTTCCAACTAAATATTTTAATAATGCTTTAAGTGGAAGTTCGTTAAAATAAAATAGGCAGACATTCCAATACAAAGGCCGTTGTAAGTGCCTTTCCATACATGCATTTACTACATATTTGTAACTGGTGCTTACAGCCGTTCCATCACAATTTGTTGCAAGTAAATAGTTGAGAAAATAACCTTCAAAACTTAAAAAATTAACTATCGCTTTCTGAATCGCAATGCCAGTACTAGTATATGGGGATGTATTTCCGAATTGTTGCCGATTAATAGTAGACAAGTGAAAATATTTACTGTTGTCTTGATGTGACGTCGACGATGCCATTCACAATAAGGAGTATTATTAATAAACGACACTTTAACCAGAAATTAAAATGTCAAAGTAAAGCAATGCAGCAGTTACAAAATGCCATAGTGTGTACTCTGCATAAGATTTTCCGCTGTTGCATAAGTTGAAAAATTTTAATTAGAACTTCAATCCAATTAAAACATTTTATATAGGACTTAGGACTTTTTATTTGGGTTTGAGTTTCTAAGTTTTAGAAGGACTTTTTTGTCACGTGCAAAAAATTGGACATTAGGAGGAAGGAGCCGAGATAGCATAGGTGGCGCCCAAAATTTGATGTCGGATTAAAAAGTTATCAAAAACATGATGAGATCGGATTTTAAAAAACCTGAAGGCTGTAATTTGGGGCGTTGCAAACATTTTTTTGGTGTTTTAGAAACTTTGTTGAAATATCTTTCATTCATGACTGTCACAACTTTTTTTGTATGCAGGTCGACCCGCTCTAATGTACGAGTAGATATGTAAAAAACTAAAAATATAACGTTATCGTATCTCACAAAAGTGAGAGTTTTCAAAATGTTAGCAGTTAAATGTACAGAAAAAAATAGACAAGAATTATGTTCAATACAACCATGTTATTGAAAAAATTTTTATTTGAATAATATTTGTCATTAACTTAAATGATGAAACAGAATAAAGTCTGCAACTTCAGGAAAATCGCTCCTAAATTAATAAAACCCATAATCGAAGTAACTTCAAATGCTCTCTAATTTTTGTTTTATTTTCTTTTGTGCTTATTTTTCTTTGTAAATAGTTTTGTTTACAAAATGTATGAAATTTATTGAAAGTATGGTAACATTTTTGAGAGAATATTTATTTATATATGAAAGCATAAGAAAAAACGCTCTCAAAATAAAATAGATTCTATCTCACGACTGCTTTCTGCGGCTGTTTTTGTCCCAATTTGTATGGAAAATGTGTTTATGTCGGTATTCTGTTTATTCATTAAAACAAACAATATCTATAACAGTGAACCGCACGCCATACCACAATTGTGGACAAGAAAATCACACACAAGCTTATGCTCTTTTATTTAGTAGTCACTGACAAAGCGAAGAATGAAGTTGTGGACGCATGTACGAATTTTTTGCTGGTTTTTTGCTTAGTTTTTTTGAGCACACGGAACGAAATTAAAGTACAAATTTAACAAATTTGTACAGCAAAAAAAAAAATAATTTAGGAAGCTAAGAAATATTTCGTAATAAAAAATATTTTTGGCAGTATGCAATGCATTTTATGCTATGAAACATTAAAAAATAATAGAGAAGATAGTATAAAAATACATTTTAATCGTGTTCACAGAAGTGTGAATAAATATAATTTGGAATCTATACACTACATTGTTGAATGGATTATTAAATTTTTTACTTTTTTCGTAAGTTTTTATTAAATTGTTTGTTTACAACAAATATTCAAACAATGAATAACCACAGCATGCATTCTAAGTTACAAAACTTTTCTTCAAGTGCAACTTTATTTTACTCTCATTTTTCTCACCCATACAAAAATGTTTTATTTTCCTGATCACTGATCTATAATAACCGCGCATTTTAAAATATAGGGTGTTTTTTAGAGGTATATAACTTCGAATTGAAATAAAACACAAGAAAATCGTTTTAATGTCCATCAATTTGGCTTTATTGGAAGGATAATTTTATGCCATTAACGTTTAAATATGATTTCGGCCATGTGGCCGCCGCGGCTGGCTCGAATAAAGCCAATTCTACAGGTCCAATTTTCAACCACTTTTTCGAGCATATGGGGCCGTATGTTGGCAATAACGCCACGAATGTTGGCTACCAAGTCCCCTAACGTTTCTGGTTTGTTGGCGTAGACGAGCGACTTCACATATCCCCAAAGAAAATAATCCAATAGTGTCAAATCACACGATCTTGGTGGCCAATTGACCGGTTAACCGAATTAATTGCTCTGATGGACGATTATGTCGACCATAAAATGGACGGAGCTTGCGGTAAACTTCGCGAACTGAACCATTATTTTCGAAATAAATTTGCACGATTTGCAAGCTTTGTTCTTTTGTCAACCTGTTCATGATGAAATGGCAAACCAAACTAAATATTAATCACTTGACAGCTGACAAAATGGCCGCCAGTTAAAAAAGTGATGCCAACTTAAAGTTCTATACCTCAATAAAAACACCCTATATTATTGTAGTGGATATTATGTTTACATTGTTTTTGCTTTCTACAGTTGATTTTACTTTCCAGTATATGAAACTGTGATTGCCAAGTGAACATATATTTGTCACGTGCCCATGATGATTTTAAGTGAGACAATTTTAAATTTTTAGTTGAACTATAGTGAATTTTTAATCATAAATAATTTCTTAGTCAGGCTTAAGTTCAGTAATTTCAATTCTTGTTGAATGAAATATTTTTATTATTATTATTAGTTTGTTGAAAACATTATAAACTATTGATAAATATCAAAACTATTGATAAATATCAAATATTTTTATTATTAAAAAAAATATTATTCTTTTACAATTTTGTTATTAATATAGCAGATTTCTTTATCACAGGAAATTCGAAAAAAATAATAGTAATTAATTGGATTTTTGTTATCAAAAATTAAACTTATCTTTTTCTGTGTGGTCAGTATTAATTTGCTAGGTGATGCTGAGGCATCACTTTTTCTTAAGTAAGTTAAAGTTTTTTTCCACATATTAACCTTATTTCAATTGTCAACATTGACGTCATGTCAATACAATACCTGAAAATTGGGGTTGTCGACCCGTTGTCAAAAACAACTGACTGCTATTGACAAGCTCATGCTATTCTCTACACTAAGAAAAAGATAGGTACTAAATTTAAATTTCTAAATTTAAGTAAATTTTTACAAAAATCTAATAAAAATTACTTAATATCAGTAAATAATAAAAAGTTCATATTTTTAAAAATAGTTTATAAAAATTAAAAAAAAATTTCTTACATCTAAGGAAATGTTTACTGACTTAAATGAAATATTTACCAAAAATAAGTAAAAACCATTTTTAGAAAAATTATATCCTACGTCAATTTCGTTTTAAATAAATTTTTTACCCTTGATTCGTTCATGAAATTTTACATACTTAAAATATGTAAAAATGTATTCTAAATGTTAGAAAACTATTTACGAGCTTTAAGTGTGTTTTCTTTGAATTGTAGGATATATTATTTATTTGCATTTAGCAAAAAATCTAAGTACATATCTCGTATTTTCCAGGAATATTTGAACTTGAAATTTATTTTTTTGTAAATAAAATAAAACTTTAAAACTCAATAATTTCTATGCTTATTCATGCTGCCCTGTAAGACAATTGGTTAGAGTGCTTGCTTATCAGTCAGAAGGTTGTTGGCTCAAACCTTGTCTTCTCTCAAGTAACTAATATGTATGCATGGTGAATTAATTATGAAATAAATATCATATCATGTGGTATAAAATTTAATTAAAAATAAAAAATAAATAGCAGAATTAAATATATGTACAAAGAAACTTTGGAAAATTTACTAAATTTGAGATCAAAATTAAAAAAGATTTTTTACAAATCTCCGAGTTTTGTGGGAAAATTTTACTTAATTTTAGAAAAAATTTATTTAAATATAAAAATATAATTACTATGAACTAGTTCATCAATGAACTAGAAATGTAGTAAATAGTTTACTGGTTTCAAGTAAAAACAGCTTTGGCACCAAAAAATTTAATATATAAAATTTAATATATAAAATTTTAATTCATATTTTTTTTTATCTTAGAGAACAGAAATAAATTATCAACAGCGCAAAAGTTTTCTAGGATGATTAAACATTTGTGTGAACTTTAACAGATGCTTATACCACTTTCAATCAGTTATTATGCATAGAATGATGTGGCACTTTACAGTTATTTCCGTTTTCTATTTTGCAATAAAAATTTTAATTCTTTCATCCCAATTATGCAAAGCATTGTACATTGTTTTTTAACATAGTTGCGGTTCTTGTCATTAAAAACAATTTAAGAAGACTCGGCCAAAAGACATTATAAGATACATATATACATATGGATACTTAAAAGGTACTATTAGCGCTTAAAAGTATTTATTAAAAAGCACTGTAAATACCCGCTCTATGAAAAGGGTATTTACCAAAATCTCGCGTTTACGAAGAGGAACTAGACCGTTGGGCCATTCAATATATTTAAAGAATACTTATTATATTTTTATGTGGAGAAATAATTATGGGACAAATATTATCTAGAAAAGTGCTTTAACTTTTTTAATGTTAGTTGTACAAGAATTTTATTTTATTTGTTGTTAAGCTGGGTACAAGATTTGAATTGAAATAATTATTTTTAAATTATTACTTCGTTTAGGATTTATGTATTTATTTATTTAATTTTTTTGGAAAAATAGTCGTATTCGCTCGAATTTGGCGAATATTAATGTCTAAAAATGGCCCAATACTCGGCAATGCGAATACGAATATTCGTGCATCACTAGTTATAAACATACAAATTCAAACAGTTTTACTTTCGAATCCAATTACACAATAAGTCCCCTTCCCAGGATTAAAAAACTGAAACCGGTCGGTTTAAGTAAATTTTAAACCGAAATCTCGGTTTTTCATTTTATGGGTTTTTAGCAATTTCTAGTTCAGATGCATTCATTGCTCTCGTAATATAATTTGAAGAATTTTAAAGTGATGATTTCCTCCTAGTTCATATTGTAATCGAGGTTCGTTGATCATAAGCACATTGAAGCCGGGTACTCAAAAGAAAATTACGGATAAGTGGCGAGCCTGGCCCGAAAAAAAGCAAAGCTGTTGATAGCTTTAGATGGGCATGTATGAATTTCTCCTACATATTTTTCTTAACACTAATTTACCATCCCTCGTGTATATCAACTACATACGAACAAAAACAAGCATAATTAAGTTCCAACTTTTTAATATCTTTTATATATTCCTTAATGTTTGCCGTATTCAAAAACAGAATACCGAAAAATGTATAAAATTCTGCAGAAATTGTAACCGCTTAATTTAACTTTACAATTAAGAAATTAACTCGGTAAAGAAATACAGCAGCAACACGCAAGACTTTGACGTCTATAAATTAGTTTCATTCATTTTGTAAACAGCATCCATCCATTAACTACAAAACAGTCTTGCTCTCCATCCCTCAAGAACTCTCCTAAAACATTTAACTTTCTGGATTGTTGATGTCTTCTACAGCTACTGCTGCCAGATTTGCTGATAAAAATTAAAGCATCATTATAAACATTGACAATATCTCTTCATCAGGAAAAAAGGTTGAAAAAGAAACCAAATTCTAGTATTACGACGTTGTCTTTAAGATCGGATGAAAAGAAAAATCTTAAAACAAAAACTGCAAACAAATTAAAACAATATGCAACATAAAATTTGTATTTTTCGTAAATGTATTTAACAGCGTTTTTGTGCAACCAAAGATTATGCAAACAAAATGCCAACCAACGAAACAACAACAACAACAACTCGTACAGCCAATCTCAACATTTTGGTATTTTAAAAACATATGATATGTATGCAACAAGTCTAGTTGAATTTTAGCCATATTAGTTGGCTGTCATATGAAATACTCTAAAAGTTCTTATAGTTGAATGTTACCTGTTTTTATCCGACTACGCGACGCAAATAAGACTATTGTGCTTATCAGTCTATGTGTATTCCGAATTTAATGATTCTTAAACTAAATTCTTACTAAATTCAAAAAATATTAATATTTTTACTAATATAAGAGCTTTCACATAATTCGTAAGCCTAAAAACCAAAATTCGTAAAAGTTTAACAAAATTAAAAAATTAAATTTTTTTCTTTATTAAAATAATTTACTATACATATATTCATCAAACCAAACAGAGTTACAAATCATTTTTGTTAAAAAGGCTATCATAATTTCTGTGTACGTCAATTCATTTGTCATAATCACTGGAGGGCACTAAATATATGACAGTCGAAGTTCAATATGGCGGCCAAGGGACGTCGTTTTGTACATACGGAAAAAAATATGAAGTTCGCTGCTATATCAAAATCGCCTAAATAGGACCTTTAACGGTTTAAAATTGGCCTCAGTCGGGTTTTTTGAACGCTTAAGTCATCAGTGGGTTCCTGAGCTTAATAACTTGAGCTGTATTTCGACTTGAACTATGACGATTTTGTACAAGACTAAATAATATTGCAAAATTTTTCTTTAATCTGGTACAAAATAGCCGTAGTCAAAGTCGAAATAATGCCCATTGAATATACTCATCCAGCAATAATTAATTGTTCGAGATTTTGTAATGGCTACTTCTCATTTCATGGCTTACAAAGTAATGAGTGGTACTTATTTATCTAACTGTTGTATATATATGTGTATGATTAAATTAAAGTACTTATTGTTTCTTTGATCGTGAAAATTAACTGTCAATAACTTAACTTTGATTTTATGTTAGCCTGAATATATAATTTGTCAAAAAAAGTTCAGTTGTAAGTTGTGATCTTGTAATTGCATTTTTTTTGGAATGTAAACTTGTGTAGGGTACCCAATATTTTTTGAAATTCTATTCAGTCAAATTATAAGTTTTTACACCTGGAAGTATATAGTTGTTTCTGCATTCTATGTAGTAAACAAAGTTTTTGCTGTGCATTTATGCCTGAGAACTGCTTCACCAAAAGGCTTCAGCTATACACTGCGTTTAAAGGATTTCTCATATGCATGTATATCTGAGTTCAGACACAACTTCCAGGCTATTCGCTATTCGCTATTCACCATATGCAAATGTGATGTCAAAATATCTTTAATTATATACATTAAAAGTTACATCACATCCTTTCTTATACAAAATCAGTCCTACCTTTCTCACCTGTCTCATCACAGTGAAATATTTATGTAAAATTTAATGAATTATATACTCAGCTCAGCGAAACATTAGCTTAAAGCAGTAGCGAGCAATACGACGTTCTCAAAAGCAAAAACTTCTGTGAAGATATCACATTTAAGTGTCTGTGCATCTTAAATTTTATGTTTGGGAACTTTGTATCTGTGTGTAAAATGCATATGCAAACAGCTGGCGCCATTGTGTCTGCGATTATTATCTTATTGTACTCATGAAAATTTGCTTCTTTTGCTTTAAGCCTACATATGCATGCCACATATTTGATAGACTATAAAGAACGTTGTAGATGCATCTAAGAATTCTAAATGAGAGTGTTGTACAAGTTTTACGTAAGTGTTAAAAAACATAAATAAAAGTAAAAGTTTATTTGGTTTTTGTTGTTATAACTTATGTTTGATTTCTGAAGTTTTTTATTTGTTGTTTTTAAGTATCATAAGAATCACTTTAAAGTCGTGCAGTAACTATCGAGGCACACATTTTTGAAATTAAATAGTCAGCTCTTTTCTTTAAGTCTGATGATGATTTCCGTAGCAAAAAATGGATTTTACGTAAAAGTTAATAATATAGCGAGTTTGGAAGTATTGCTACTTTGGATCCTTTTTTATAAAGGCCTGTCGTTATAAAAAGTTATCTCTTCTGATTCGTTTTCATCGAATTAGAAGTAACATAATGTGCGAATTTAAGTTCTTTGACTTTATTTTTTATTTTTATTCTGTTCGTATTTTACTATTTACGTATTTTATTTTTCTTTGATTTAATTTGGCTAAAGTTCGTATTTTGAGGAAGCCAAATTACATGTATATAATAATTTTTAAATCAAATAGTTTTTAAACAAAATTTTAAATATTCAAGCAAATACTAGCAAAACGGAAAAATAAATATGCTGCTTTCGAAGGCCGCTACACCTTCATCATCACGATCTTGCGTTTGGTTCATTGTGTGTGGTATCAGTAAATGCAACTTATAAGCATATTTACATATTTTTAAATGTGAATTAAAAATGTTGACTCTTATATTTAAAAAAATTATCTAAATAAAATGATTTTTTTATTAAACATATTTGCGAAAAATTAGAAGGGTAAAATTTACCATCACGTCCCGAGGTATGTCACAAAATTTCACCTCCTGAGTTAAAGGTTATAATGATTCTTGCAAAGGGCTGTCTTGCTAATAGTTCTCTTTTTTGAACCTTATTCCAATGATGCCATTAGGATACGAAAGATACATTTTTCGTATCTTTTGATGACTTCAGGTACCATGTGTAATCCCGACAATTTTCGTATCTTTTGAATCTGTACGCAAAATGTACAGAAAATATGAACATCTTTTTTGCTTATTGCATTTTTAAAAATTACATGCCTAATATTTATGAATTTTATAAATATAAAAATGAATTTATATGATATAATTTTCTTTACAATGTTCATTAAATATGAAATAAAAATGTTATGTCAATAAATGTTAAACATTAAAAATGGACTTTTAAGTTTTTTACAAAATGTATCTTTTTGGGAACAAATGTATCTTTTTGGAAACCAAAATGTATCTTTCTTGAAATTTCAATGGCAACACTGCCTTATTCAGTACATCCGAAGTCATGTTCATGATGTTACGTAAATCTGTTTTATTGTATGTTCTTTTTTTATTTCCTAAATTTCTTTCAAATCAATATATTTTTTATAAATAAATATCTAATAATTCGTGACATTGATTTCAGTTTAGTAAGGAATCAAAACATATCGTAAGTATTAGCTAAAGCTGCATATAATCTCCAATTTTCAATAAGTGAAATAACTTTTTAATAAATTATCTAAAAATTCAAAAATATACACATGATGCTTTGTATGAAGAAAAAAGTACTTTCTGAATAAATACTTCCAATTTTTTCACAGGGTTTAAAATAATTTTTTTTTTGAAACGCTTGCTGTCGATTGATCCCATTGTAACAAAAAAGTGGGAACTTAGCGCAATAAAGCTATTTTATTTCACGTACTTTTGGCCCAACGGATTCTAGCGATACCCTACATGCACTTTAGGCCTTTTGATGGATCGATATCATGTTTGCTAAAGCCAGCGGGAAGAGTGGGTAGATGTGACCACTCTGTATTTCTTTCTTCTTTGAGTTGGCGCTGTGTAGAGGAACTAGTGCGATATGTATGTTAGTAGTCAAGTTTTTCTCTTAAAAAAGAATATAGAGAAACTATTGATTCCACCATCCATATTCTTTCAAATCCATGCAAAAATAAATCATTTAAAAATAGGATTAGTTGCATTCTTATATTGCAAAACTCATTCTGGTGTTTTTGCCATAACGCCTAAGCTCGCTCAACCGCTCTTATGCAATATGCATTCATTAGCTAATACCTGACTTCAAAACTGTTTATGCCCATTTTAAATATTATGTTCTGCTAATATTGCTTCATGTTGTTGCTGCTACGGCTGCTTGCCATTCAATACAATATGTTAATGTATGTACGTGGTCGACACACAAAAACAGGCAAACAATCAAATAAACAAACAAACGAGCCAACAATGAGTCATGAACGGTAGCAATAGCATCAATTCAAACAGCCTCAAGTGCAACAACATTCCACCCATACATCCTTTGCATTCCTTTGTAATGTTGTACTTGAAATTTTTCTAACAACAAATGTTTGGTTTGAATGAAAGTCTAGATGTGTAAGTGTGTGCATGTTGTATATATAAGTACAAGTAATATGTTAAAAGGGGCGTATGGATCGTCCTTAGCAGGACATAGACAAGACGGTATTAGAGTGTGTATGCTTGGCATTAAGTAGAAGTAATGATAAAGAAAAGTGTTGCTAACAACATGAATTGTTTAATTACAATAATAATGTTTGGCCCGCAGCATTTGTTGCCAAACACTCAAATGCACATACACACAAGTGCATGTACACCCACACTTAGATACAAATTCTCTAACGATGTGTATGAGTACGTTGTCTGAGTAATATTCTATTTTTTTTGTTAAATTTCTTCTCCTGGGATGGAAACTTTGATTTAATTTTTTACTTAGTATTCGGATCGCCATGTTCTACATTTATTTTGACACTTTTCGAAAACGACCCTCAAAATTTTGAGCAGACTTTCTCGCAAAATAGTTTGCTCAACAAAATACATATTATAAAAACTATATTTTGCTACTTGTAAAAATTCATAATTACACTTGAAGAAATGGCAATTAGTTATTGGAAGAACATAAATAGAGATCTGATATTACTACGTGTAAAGCCTAGATCCCAATGTACTGATTTCTGTCGGCTCACTGAAATAAGTCATAAATAATAAGATAAATGATCCTTATTTATCAACTAATTGAAATATAATCACATAATTAACCATACTGCATTGGTTATAAAGCTATATGTACTTATTTCAGCATAAATTGAGAAATAAGGCCATTTTGGCTTATTACTTATGACTTTATTGCAGCGAGCTGACGAAAATCGGTTCATGCCGATAGTGGGATCTAGGTTTCCATTTACATGATTGCAAAAATTTGCATTTCTTGACAGTCCTGTTTTTGAAATATCGGCACCGTTAACTTAATTTCTACACTTACTGCGCAGAAAATTTAAACAATTGGTTTAATGAAATTGCTTGAATCCATCAAAAAAAAAAAAAAAACGTTTCAATTTTAGATCTCTTACAAAAATGATTATACAAATTATCTGAATTTCCAAAAAAGGTTTTAACACCAAATTCTTGACAAGGCCTACAGACTTAAAGCCTTGTTCACAAAATATATTTTATAATACGAGATTTACACGATGATTTTTTCTTAAAACAGTAGAACATTAGGTCTGACAAACCTGCTGTTACTTTTGCGGATTTCTGTATGGCGAGTTCCCGGTTTGGAATACTGTATTTTTGCTCACAAAAGCAGGGGGTTATTATGTAATTCGATTCGGAAAGAAAACTGTTAAAATTTATATGTTACTAACATTACAATTCAAACACATTTCCGTTCGATTCGGATTACATAATTACCCCCCCATTTTTTTTTTATCAAATGAAACATGCAAAAAGCGCTCTTTAACGGATTAATAATATAAACGTATTTACAATATTTATGATTTGATCAGGCTAAAGAGTTCATATCGCTTTGTAAGCCAAATTACATGTGATAATTATTAGTGTACAAATAACACCAAAGTTAGTTGTAAATATTCTGACAAACACGTAGTTGAACGGAAGAATCGGCTGTTTTCGAAGGCCACTACACATTCCTAATCAGCCTTCTTTGTGTTTGGTCCACTGTGTGTGGTGTCAGTTGATGTAGATTTCTGCTTTATATACTTTTATAGGCTTTTATTGCAAATGGAACATTTGAATTGTTTTGATTCAGTGTATTACAATTTGCTGAAAGCTTTTTTTTAATGAAAGCTCAATTTTACCACCTCTAAATTTACAACAGTCTTGCCATTGTCGTTTGTTCTTTACAATAATACACATTTTAATTAATTTGCTTATTTTTGTTCTACTTAAGACAAACTTTTTGGTTTGATACTATAAGTATATTTTTATTTAGTTTTTTTTTTTGTCACAGGCCCATTGCTATTAATTTTAGCTAATTTTAATTATTATTGTTCGAACTTCATTTGTTTCTATATTTATTATTTGATCAGGCTAGAGTTCGTATCGCTTTGTAAGCCAAATTACATGATAATTATATACTTATGTATTAAAGCGCTTTTCAAGATGGATATGTGGATGGATGTGTCTACATCATCTAAGTTTCTGGATTTAAACCCTGCGTTGTTGTGGTGCTATTAAATCACATTTTTCTATATGCATATACAACCATTGCTTCTAAGCAAGCTCATGTTTTAAAGCGATTTACGATGCGCGTTATTGCCTTTTTTCTCCAAAAAATATGAATTTTTTTAAACGGAAGTTAAGAAGCTTAAAAAAAATTAAGAACATCTTTTGTTCTAAATAATCAAATAATTCAATTAGTCAATATTTTGATTATTTAAGAATGTATAAAAAATTATTAAGAATGTGTAAAAAATTTAATTGAAAATTTTTTTTATATTTTTCAACTAAAAAATACACTTCACTAAGGAGATTTTAAGCTATCAATATCTTTAGAAAGGAAAGCGGTGTCACGCCCACTAAATTGACACTATATTTTACTTATTTGAACTCAAAGCATACACTCATCAATTGACGTATTCACTATGAATAGAAACTTAACAGACTAGAAACTTTAAATTTAAGAAAAACTTTAAAAAGATAACAAATCATTACAAAAATTTAAGTGTGAAAAAAAGGCCTCGTTCCGATTAAAAATTTCGGTTATCAACCGTGTTGAGAAGTTCCTATTTGATAAAATATCTTTCTAGGCAACCTGCTAACTTGCCAATATTTTTACTCTTCTAATATAGTAGAGACTAACGAATATGGATAGTGGAAAAATGAGGTGACACCCTGATGATGACAAATTTATATAAGGCATAAAAAACTTGGCTCCAATTTTTATCTCAACACGGTTGATAGCTAATTTTTCTAAAAGGTTTGTATCAAATAAAATATTGGTCCAAATTTTTATCTTAGTACTTTTCATGCCCAAACATTTCGGATAAGAATTTGCAATTTGTTTAATTTTTTTGTTAGTATAAAGTTCGCAGACAAGAAATTGCCATTAGTCGAAGTTATACGTGCTAGAGTTACAAGAGCCAATTGAGAACTACATATTAGTACCATCTCATTCATGACAAGCGTATAACTTAGCAGAAAATGTTTCTTTCACAAAACAAAAAACTAAATTAAAATTAAAACAAATCATATTCATTTTTAAGAAAACCTGGGCGATTCATATATGAATCTTGATGCATTTGTCGTACAATAAAAACTTAAACATTATTTGATTATTTAGCATCCCAGTAAAAAAGACACTCCAAAGAAGGCATGAAAATGTAGAGTTTACGATCCGGAAGTACTGTAAATTTGGATATTTTCTAATGATTTCTACATAGAGTTGTGATTGCAAGAAGTTCTCTTTTTCGATGCGTAGTCACCGAAATGGAACCGATTTTAAGAAAAATTTCCTTTTTGGAGTTCTATATATATATATTGTTTCCTTTTTACTCCGGTAAGGAGCATAGAGTTCTATAATAATATTATATTTTTACAACTTGTTGCTTTTTTATACGAATTGAAACGCGAAACAGTGTTTTCAATAACTTTTAAATTTTAGACCAAAATTAGTTCATAAAGTATTTTTAAATAAATAATTTTTTTTTTTAAATAATGGTGATTATTTTCTAAAACTATAGAGGAATTACAAGGTTCTGTATGACTAAAATAAACTTCTACTTGGTTTTCTGCTTATTATCGGCAAATTAAAAATATATATTTTTTGGAATGAAAATGTCGAGCCTTAGGGCCAGTCTCACGATGTCACGAACGTTCGACTCGTCGCACACTTACATTCAAAACAAAAACAAATTTTAAAATTTTGTTGTTGTTTGCCTGGCCCTTATTTTCGATTTGATCGTAAGCGACATGTAGTACAAAATTAACTTTTTTATTGGAATTAAAATTGTATGGGCCTACCCATAGTTTAGAATGATAAAAATGCCAAAATTGTTCATAACTTTTAAGATAAAGGCGGTAAATTCTTATCCAAAGCGACAATTTATGTATGTAAAACACATCTGAATATTATACAACAAAACCTTCTCCTGAAAACTTTAATTTTTATTGCTTACGATTAGTTCGATGTAGTTCCTTCAGAATGACTTGCTTTTGTTTTATATGGAAAATCTAGATTTTCCTCAAATGTAAATGCACTATTAGTATTTGATCCGATTTGAGGTAAGAGATAAACAATATATGTAGATTTTGCATATAAAATAGCAAATATTTTCTTAATTCCCCTTTATTAAAATCATTAAGCTCAATTTTTTTTTAAATTCTCCCTCTTAAGGCATTTTATTTTATTATTAACGCTCTGATAACTGCAATCAAAACTCTAAAATATCAACCACTGGTCGCATTTTAATAATTCCAATTTCCCATTCCTGGTTTTAAAGCTTAACAAAAATTTCGCCATTGTTTTAGTGGGAGTACATCTCTGCCAGAATCTTGTTTGTAATATTACGTTTCTTAACAAATTTAATTCGGAAAATGTTTCTGCGTATTTTTAAAGCTCTATTTAAAACCATTTTCTGACAACTTAATATGGTTAAAGGCCGTAAGGTCGTTCGGTTGTACTCCTTTATCTGACGGACGAATTCATTGGAAAGTTTTTTTTTCAACTCTTAAATTGTGTTTTTAGACTTTGTGTTATCCTTCTGTTGTGTTTAAAAGCGAATTATACTTAAATATACTATACATGTTTATATGGCAAAGTTTGCAAATGAATTAAATGGCAGGAATGTTGTATTTAAACATGATCTGTAGCCAATGGGTTGTGTGTTTGTTAAAGACATATTCTTAATTAAGTTTTGGAAGGAAATATGGTTTTTGTTTTTGTTGATTCAACAATAAATAGATATAAATGTTGATGAGATAAAAGAGAAGCCGTAAAATTTAAAAACAGAACTTGATTAGAAATAGAAAATTAATGGCTTTAGAAACTGACAGACAAAGATAGTGATAATAAAATGGCTGTGAAATTAATATTTCTATACATTTTACAATTTTACAAATTAAAAAAATAGTATGTATATCTATTGTTTTAGCTTATGAAATATATGCAAATACCGGTTCATAAGTCCACAAGACTTATTCTGTATTAAGTTTTTTAAAAATGTTTTTTCTTCACGTTTTAATGGTTGCAAAATTTTTGCATTTATTCAACTTGACAACTTTTAGAATTTTCATTAAAATTCGTTTTATTTTTTATGGTTTCCGGCAGCAGTGCTTTCACACAGTACATTTATTATATTCTTTTAATTTGTCAACAATTGCGTTGCCGCAAAAATAAAGAGAAAAAATGCCAAAATAAAGTTTTCATTTCACGCCTTTTATTGCTTCTTTTTTTCAAATGATTGTCGTAAAATTCTGTGAAAATGCAGAGGACATTATTATTATAACTTCGGGCTTTTGTGGCAACTTTTATAATTTGTTGAGGCGAAAAAATAACATGGAAGCCATGACTCAAACAAACACCAGAAAGGAAGGAAGGAAATTTGCAAAAGTACATATATGCGAGTAAAAGAGAATTCAAACGATTGGAAAAAATGTTTTATGACTCAAGTAAAGAAAAGAAAAGTTACTCAAAAACACATTAACGAAACATTTTTATTATAAAAATTAATATTTGACACTAATGTATGGTTTTCATTGTGCACAAATCTCTAAACATTTTTCATCTCTCACAAAGTAATTTCTTATTTAAATTTTTGTTTTTGCTTTCTTACAGACGGAACTTTCACACAATCTGCAACAATTGTCGGAGAAGGCACGTTCAACAACAGAATTTATACAACGACTTAAAGGCATGAGTGATAAAGTGACGGTAAGTTTTGCCTTCTTATTTTTTCAACACCTTAAGTATAAACTTAACCCTGCTGTTAGGTTGGGACCATATTGGTTCAGTTTTCATTTTCTTACTTTAGCAAAACTTTGTATCGGATTGATTTTCTCAAAAAAGCCTTCAGCTAAGATCTATTTTGCATGTTATGGAAGAAATGCGATTATGTGGGAAGCTTTCTTATTTAATGACGATTCATTTTTAATTTGAAAAGATTATATGATCTTTATGATTTGAAAATTATACCAATCTTCTTATACATACTCGTATATAAATACGGCACACATTTTTTTTCGTACACTTTTAAGTATCTTATCGTCCACCAATATCAGTGAACATGCATATATGGTTTTAAAGGTATTTGTATGCAGATATGCACAATATAAATGTCTTTTCACAATTCCTGGCTCAAAAGTGTATAATAAGTCAAGACATACTACGTGCCAACTGATCTAATTAAGACCAGCGGGCGATCCTAGTTCTAATAAATTTAGCTGAACAAAAATTTGTATAAAAACTTATTGTAATATCTCATTTAACACGTGCCAAAATGATTTAAAAAATTGTTTTTTGTTGGTTAAGCACGTCTAAATGCTTTTTGTTGCTGCTTAAGGTGTCTCTACATGGTAATGCAATGTATTACGACATGTCAAAAAATGCTGTAGATTATACAAAATCTTATCATGTAAAATCAAAATGTACCATTTTAGAAACTTAAGTGTTCCAATCACACCAGAGGTGTATTTCAAAGTAAACATTGGCAGCATTAATGGTATCTAACAAAAACAACCAAAACCAACTCAAGAAATTTTCATGTTGTTATTGTAAATATCTTACGACTGCAACCATCAGCTACTTAACTGGTACAGCAAAATCAAATAAACAATAAACAAACCTAAAAAAATTATATTTTTTAGTAAAATTACATTGAACTTATAAAATGTTTTCTCCAATATTTAGTTTTATTAGTAGACATCTTTTCTTTTACAATTTTCCAATTTTTGTTATTAAGTTTATTATCTTTGCTTGCATTTTACTTATAGTATCAGTGTAAACATGAAAAATACCTACAACAGACTCTTGTTTTCTTTTTTTTTAACACGGAGAGAATTTAATAATATTTTGATTCTACAAAATCGTAATACATTGTATTACCATGTAAAGACAGCTTTAGGAAGCTCATCAGTAGACTTCAACAATAATATAAACAATAGGCATCACATTCAGAATAATATTGTTTGTTGTTTCTTAAAAAGTTTCTTGACTTACTACTGTGCTTTTAATTTTTAATTCTCAACGATTTGCTTGGAGTTTGTCTATAATCTCGGAGATTTTGTAAGCTTTTTAAATTTTGGTTGAAGTCTACTGATGAGTTTCCACATCTAGACTTGCTCAACCAATAACAAAGTTTTTTAAATTAATTAATTTTATTATGATTAATATTATGAGATGGGAACATTTTGGAAACCAATGCTGGTCCTAAGATGCGTTAGTAATTTTACCCAACGCCAGGGTTAAGTCATTAAAAATTAAAAAAATACAACACTTTGGGAAAAGAAAAAAGCTAAAGTAACTAAGCAAAAATTTTTGCATTTAAAAATAAAACTTTTAGTTAAATTTTCATCATTATTTCTGCGTTTCATCAAAAGAATTGACATAAAAGCTTCAACATAAAATAAAGCAAGTAAGACACTCTTTAGTTGTAATTTCTTAATTAAGTAAATGTTTATTCTCAAGTGAGTTTTTTTTTTCTTTATAATGAAAATATGACTGACTCATGAAATTAAGAAAAGAGATTGGTGGTTTTTTCTTCTTTTGCATTTCAAGTTTACTTTCTGTGGAAATATTTACATCTTATTTTAATGGCTCTTTAGATGAGGGTAAAGGAAACCACTCTGTAGAATATATTTATTTAGTTTAAAGCAGATACTGTGGTTTAAGTAAAACATGAAAGAATAATGCTAGGAACAAAAATGGAACGAACGACGAAATTCGTCAACGACGACAAATTTGTCGATGAGAATTCGCTGCGTAAATTCGCCGTGTGAAGCACAACAATGACGAATTTACTTAGCGAATTCATCTCTTATGATTGGTTAATTTGGTTATTGTGCGTGCAAGAGAGAGAGAGAGAGAGAAATGTTTTTTCGTCGTTCGTCGGCGTACAAATCTTTTGTTTATTTTACTTACACTGATATTTATTTATTGTATATTCAATACTGAACTAACAATAAGTATTCAAATCTTAAATCTAGATATAATAATTAGGCCCAACCAGTGTCGGACATAAACTTAGTCATAGTAATTAATAATACATAAATGTCGTATTAAGCATAACATTATTTTCAAGAAGTTTTGTCTGGACTATTGACTATTGCGGCTCTAGTATCCCTCTTTTCTAAGCGGATGTGTTCAGTAAAGCTCAAGATATTGCGAGCAAGCGGATTAGGATGTGACTCTAGTTTTGTTAAATATTTTTTGGCGTATTT
The DNA here is from genome assembly GCA_936439885.1 of Nowickia ferox. Classification (NCBI taxonomy): domain Eukaryota; kingdom Metazoa; phylum Arthropoda; class Insecta; order Diptera; family Tachinidae; genus Nowickia; species Nowickia ferox. The sequence goes on from OW387026.1 coordinate 63,078,669, forward strand.
AGCAATTTCAGCAGTAACAAGTGGTATATTTAGATCACAATGTAAATTTGAATTTTTGTTGTACCATGGAGCCGATGTTATTAGCCTTAAAATTTTGTTTTGCCTTCTCTACATTAGAAGCTGAAGCAGTGTCCCATAGCTGTATTCCGTAGTACCATATTGGTTTCAAAAGCGACTTGAATATTAAAAGTTTACAATCTAGACTAAGTGCTGAATTTCTACCAATCAGCCAATGTCTCTAAGTTACTTTTAGTTTCATTTGCATTAGCTGAGAAACAATGTGATGTTTCCATGCCAAGATATTTCACATGTGAATGTTGAGGAACAACCTGATTGTTGATTCTACTGGGCTAACAAGTATCTCTTCGTAGGGTAAATGTTACCTGAACACACCCTTCTTCGTTTACCTTAAATCTCCATAAGATTAACCATAGTTCCAGCTGAGTAATATGTTGCTGGAGATATCGGGATGCCTCTTGAAGGTTTTCGTGCATACTCAGCCAGTCTGTATCACTGGCAAATTAGGATGTGTGGATATTACTGCTCACAGGCATATCACAAGTATATATCAAATACAAAACTGGCACCAGTATGCTCGCCAGTTGCGCACTAAGTGGTATCGATTCGGGCACACTCATGAAGCCTCCTTCCACAACAGCGAACTTCTGGGCAAAAGTATAACTTTCCAATAGCTTTAGCAAGTTTATTGTTAGATATGATTTCAATTTCAAAAATTAGGCCTTCATGCCACACTTCGTCAAATGCCTGAAAAACATCAATAAACAGGGCAGAACAATACTTCTTTTCTTATAATGCGTTCAATGGCATTTTGCTGACTGCTAAAACTAAATTGATGATCCGGTATGCACCCACTACTAAATAGAATTTGAGACAATTTTATCATGAACAGTTTTCGAAAAGTTTTGAAAGTGTTGATAGTTAACTTATTTTCATGTATGACTCAGCCTTGGTATGATCTTTGATTGCTTTGGAATCATTTTAACCTTGGCAAGCTTCCAGTAGTGTGGATAATACTGTAATCGTAATATGGCATTAAAAATAAATAGCAGGATTCTAATTGCAATACGAGGCAAATTCACCAGCATCTTGTTAGTAATTCCATCAATACCTGGAGGTTTCTTCGGGTTAAGCTCAGCAATTGGTTCCTGTACATCTTAATCTTTAAGGGTCGAGGAGGTAAAGCAACTAAACTCGCTAAATGAGCTGCATCATGTATTTGGGGTAAATACGGATTTTAAATGATCTCAAATATTTTACCCTTTTCAATATCACTTTTTGCCCAACATCCGGTAGAAGTGTGCAGAGGTGGTTTAAACTCAACGGTTATTTTAAGCTTTCTCCCAGCTCGCCACAAGGAGTTATTAGATGCTGGTGTGACATTGAAATTTAGATAAGATAGTTTTTAGGAGATGCAGTTTTTTCCGATGTAAGCAAATTTTGAAGTCGTTTAGTGCTAGTTCCTTCTAGCTCTTATTTTTCACATACGAGACGTTCAATGTCTGTAGAATAAATTTTGTTAAACCCACTCTGCGGGTGGGAGGTAGTGGCATGCTCAGCAGCTTGCTTAATATTTTCGTTAAGATTGGTAATGTTAAATTTAATATCCTCCTGTGCTCTTAGCGTAATGTTCTCCGTGCAATGACTACTAAGATATTATTTAAGTCCCAGCCAATTAACACGATTGATCATGTTCACATATGGGTGAGGTAAATCACTAGTTAGTGAGTTACAAATTGTAACGATAGTTGGAGAGTGACCGGAGAAGAGATCTAGAGAAGCTTCAACATGAACTAGATCCTTCGAAATATGTTTCATGACGACAGAATATCCGGAATTTTTTGTATGACAGTAGGACAGTAAGTGAGCTCCCCACTCGAAATGACATCCAAGCCCATTTTTGAAATTGTGTTGAACATCGCCCGACCTCTAGGCGTAATAAGACGCAAACCCCACAACGTATATTTTGCATTGTAGTCGCCAGCGGCTACGAAACAACGTCCAAGCGATTTGTAGAAATCCCTGTATTGATCCTCAGTGATTGAAAATCTGGGAGGGGAGTAAATTGATGATATCACGAATTTGCATGCATTTCCTCTCGGGTCCTTTGAATCATATAAGGTCTAGCCATTAATTGTAATAAGGCTTCTTGAAGTCTAATGAGATAACATTTTATCAATATTTGTTTCCATGAGGAAGTGCACAAGTCAATTTTTATATTGGCGAACACCATTTGTGTTCCGGAAACATATTTTCAAAGTGTTGATGGTTTGTTAACTAATGCTTGAAACAGTGTATTCTGCATTCGCAGCATTTCAAGCATCATGCGAGTCATATTTGTTGTAAAGTTGTTTATAGCTTGCACCAGATTATCAATAGTGGCTTCAAGGCGACTGAAATTAAAGCTTGACACTTTTTGCGTGGGAATAGAATTTGTCTTAACAGCATCAGCATACGATACACGTGAAGTAATTGGTTGGCTCATTTGAGGAAAAGTCGCGGAGTAAGCGTTAGCTGATTGATCTGGAGCTAATTCAGGTTTTTGTTTTATAGTCTGTTTAATGAAAGAATATACAGGACACCCTCTGTAATTAGCGTTGTGATTACCTCCACAATTACGACACCTTTTATCCGCTTGATCTTTTGGCTTAGTACAGCTAGCAGTACAGTGCAATTCACCGCAGATCACGCAAACTGTAGGTAATTTGCAGTAAGTTTTTTTTTGTGGCCGTATTCTTGACAACTTTTGCACTGTACGGGTCCTGAACGCTTATATGGTTCTTTAACTGTTATTTTGCGGCATAAAAGATATTTTAAGGCATAAATTGGATGGGTCTCATTTTTCTCAATTTTATATAATTTTCTCGAGTTCAACGCGAAATAAAGGTTGGGGGATCTTTTCCCTATTTAATATGTTTGATAAATTTTTTACCTTTAATCCCTGGAGGACGAGTGTATCTTTTATTTCTTCGGGAACAACATAAGAATCAATGCCCTTCGATACAAATGCAGGCCTTTAACACTCTTAAGCTGGTATTTGTAGAAATTTGTTTTATTTTTTTTTTCAAATTCAGTAACCATTTTGCGAAAATGTTTTTCTTCATAAATTTTAATTTTTATTTCATCAATGTTACCACGTTTTATTGGAACAATGTGAAAATTATTCTAACCAATGACCGAGACTAATTTTTTAATGAGGGCGTTTGAATTTTTTTCGTCCAGATAGATTGGTGGTGGTTTGGAGGTTTTTTTCGAGGATACATCGGGTTTGTCCTTGTCATCTTGCAATATTTTAAAACGGTTTTGACGATTAGTAGAGGATGCGCTGTTATCCCTAGACATCTTTGAACCAGATAAAATTTTAGAAGAATTTGAGCTTCGCCCACGCTTTACCACAGCTATGTATATGTCCATGACGACCTCGAAGCGCATGATATCAAATATCATGAAATAAATCTAATAAATTTCGTTAGACGGCGATGTTGTGTTCATCTTCAGATGCACAAATGTGTTTAATTTTTTATGACGTAAGTTTGCAAGGAAAAATTTGCTTGTGACGCTTTCACGTCCAACCGCTAAAGCTATTTTGAAAACTCTTTAACTAGTAAAAATCTAATTTACCAGCGTCAAATAAAGAGTATTTTTTATACGGCTCGGAACCGTATTTTTATATTATGTACGCATTTTTTTTTAAAAAATACATTTTCGGGCTGGTATTGCAATTTTCTTTTCGAGTTTGATAAATGAACCAGTTTAAACCGGGAAGCAATAAGAAAATGTTTGTGATTTTCCTTGGATACATTTACGCGTTTTTATTTTGCCACGAAGTATTCTTTAGATCCTGCTTAAAGATGTTTAGATGCTTATCATAGTGAAAAAGGATTCATTAACACCTATCTTTGAGGAGAATGTATAAATAAACGACTCTAAGACGTGTAGTGCTTCACAACGTCTTAGTACAAAACATTGACAATGCACACCTTTTCAAAACGTAGTTTTCAAGGCTGTTGCTAATGGTTACAACACGTTCTATGTATACGTTATAAATACCGCATCGGAATGTATACAAGCTTTGTATTGATACGCTTTTTAAGTCAGCCTTTTATATCACTTCAATTTCAAAATTATCTGTTTGACAATGTGGGACTACGATTATCATGAGTGGAAAAATTAAATGGGATAGCTATAGATATATAATTTGAGGCACAAAAGAGGCATTTAGGAGCTATTGTATGTGTATTTACTATAAGGTTACTTTATGCTCTCCTATTACAAACCTGCTGCTTAAGAAATTAAAACCACGGCTTTCCACTTCAGGGAAACCTCTCCCTCTTTCATTTAGATAACAAGAATAATAACCATTAAAAAAAGGCTAAACAAGACTGCCAATCTATGTTGTTACACGATTGCAGATATGAACTTACCAAATAGCATTTAAGGCAGAAGTTGTAATATTTTAATTTTTTCCGTACGACCGCTACTGGGGGTCTAATAATATCATGTAGTTTCGAAAGCATTTTCCTTGGTTTTGAATTACGGAGTAGACCCCCCAGTTTCTCTTTCAGGTTAAAAACTTTAAAACTGTGCTGTAATTAGGAGGACACGATCGAAGTGTTTCCAACAGAAACCGCGCAGTATAGTACATATAGTGATTATGTGCACGTACCCAAGCAAAGTTCTCTTATGTACCAAGGGGTCTACTCTGTATTTTGAAACGAAAGAAATACGTTTCCAATTTCTCTTTTATTAACATCACAATTCGAAAGCATTTGTTTTGTTTCGATTTACAGAGTAGACTTCCAGATTTTCTGTGGTTGCCTTAACATACAAGTTCCGTTTCCATGCATGTATTTTAGTTATATTGGTTTTCCTACCCATTTAAATATGTTCGGAAATCAAGGATAATGTTTTCTGTAGTATATGGTGTATATATCTTGGCTATTAGTTTTAAAAATAACATCTCTATTACTTAGAGGTACCAGCGTATTATATTTTGTCTGCTGATAGCAGGTATATGTTCATAAGAGATTGTTCGAGGTCTTAAAAGACATTTGCGATTTCCCCAAACGTAAGAGACAAACCTAAAGGCAGAATTAGTTTGTACGTGCTGTTCCGTTCTGAATCAGCTGTTTTGTTTCTGTTCAATTGAAAATCTGTACGTGTGGTTTGTTTTTCCTTTTTCGTTCTGTTCTGTTACGAATAAATCTGTAGAAAATAGAATTCAACGTTAAGTGACAGCCAAAAGGGTGTACGTATTAGTTTGTTGTGATATTTTGTATACAACTGAAATCAGTTCTATAGGTTGCCAGCTGATTCCTTGTACAGAAAGACTAACTGCAAAATATTTTATACAGAAAATAACGGCACAGAAGAAGAGTGGTAATCAATTTTGCTGTCATAAATCATCGTATGAAACATGGAGCGTATGCTTTGTTATTAGAAAATCCAATTTCAGGACCTCTTTAATAAATGAAGTTAACTGCGGTAATTGAAAGAGCTTCCATAAAAGTAACAACGTTCTGGATTCTTTCTCCACTGCTTTGACTTATCACTCAGCTGGAGTCCAACTCTGATTGACTAAAAAATATAAAAAACTAACAAACTTGATTGCGAAATGAATGGAATATTTCTATATTTTCTCTACATATCATTCATCTTTCTTTTTCATTTTTCTGTTTACTTTCACATTCCTATTTGCTTTAATTTTTATTTTTTTGAGCTAATAGGACTCAGGACTATGAATTTTGCCTTGAGAAAATGTAATTTCAAATTAATATTAAAAATGTTTTTTTTTTTAAATAACAATTTATACATATCGAAAAATGTTCAAAGATTCACACAAATGAAAGATTTTATCCAATACTAAATTAAACCAATTTTAATATAATTAGTGTTTTTGTGGGAATTGTTACAATTTAAGTTTAAATATTTTTAACGCACTACTGTAATCCCAAATTATTATTATACTTATTAAGTAAAATATTTTTTTTAATAAAAATACATAAAAAATACATACATAAACCCCGCAATAATCAATTTCAATGTATTTTTATTAAAAAAATATTTTACTTAATAAGTAAAATAACAATTTTAATATACAGGGTGTTTTTTTTGAGGTATAGAACTTCGAATTGAAATAAAACACAAGAAAATCGTTTTAATGTCCATCAATTTGGCTTTATTGGAAGGATAATTTTATGCCATTAACGTTTAAATATGATTTCGGGCATGTGGCCGCCGCGGCTGGCTCGAATAAAGCCAATTCTACAGGTCCAATTTTCAACCACTTTTTCGAGCATATGGGGCCGTATGTTGGCAATAACGCCACGAATGTTGGCTTCCAAGTCCCCTAACGTTTCTGGTTTGTTGGCGTAGACGAGCGACTTCACATATCCCCAAAGAAAATAATCCAATGGTGTCAAATCACACGATCTTGGTGGCCAATTGACAGGTCCATTCCGCGAAATTATGCGCTCATCGAATGTTTCCTTCAATAAATCGATTGTGACGTGCGCTGTGTGGCATGTAGCGCCGTCTTGTTGGAACCACAACTCATCCACATTCATGCCATCCAATTCGGGAACAAAATAGTCGGTTATCATGGCTCTATACCGGTCTCCATTAACGGTAACTGACTCTCCAGCATTATTTCGGAAGAAGTATGGCCCAATGACTCCACCAGCCCATACAGCACACCAAACAGTCAGTTTTTGTGGATGTAATTTCGTCTCAAGGGTCTCATGTGGATTCTCTTCACTCCAAATGCGGCAATTTTGCTTGTTGACGTAGCCATTCAACCAAAAATGAGCCTCATCACTGAACAAAATTTTGCGATGAAAATCAGCATCGAGATCAATCTCATTTTCGGCCCATACACCAAAATCACGACGCATTGCATGGTCTCGCGGCTTTAATTCTTGCACAAGCTGGATCTTGTAAGGTCGCAAGCCAAGATCTTTGCGCAAAATCTTCCATAAAGTTGATGGGCAAAGCTCCAATTGCTGTGCACTGTGGCGAATCGATTCATTCGGGTCCTCTTCAACACTTTGCTCTACAGCGGCAATTGTTTCTTCGGTGCGCACTGTTCGACGTCTCTGCGGATGCGTATTATCACATAGAGTAAACGTAGTGCGAAAACGATCCATGGTTAACCGAATTAATTGCTCTGATGGACGATTATGTCGACCATAAAATGGACGGAGCTTGCGGTAAACTTCGCGAACTGAACCATTATTTTCGAAATAAATTTGCACGATTTGCAAGCGTTGTTCTTTTGTCAACCTGCTCATGATGAAATGGCAAACCAAACTAAATATTAATCACTTGACAGCTGACAAAATGGCCGCCAGTTAAAAAAGTGATGGCAACTTAAAGTTCTATACCTCAATAAAAAACACCCAATAGTTCGCCGACTTTTTATTTCTTTTGTATTCAGAAAATGCCGTTTATTGGATGCCATAGTAAATTTGGACTACCATCATATTCATTAAAATCATCAAAATCGGTTCACGTGTTTGGTTTATCTAATGCTGCAAAGGAACAGGCTGATAAAGACAATACCATTCTTTGCGTCGCGCAGTCTCTTAAAACCAGCAGTTTCTTTGTGATAATTATTGTTAATGATGGAGAAGTGAGCGGACGAACATGCTTTGATACGAAAGCTACGAAGTCAAAATGCATATGATCCCAATTCACAGTCTTACATCGTACATCTGCAAAATAGTATAGTATATTAATACTCACCACTTAACAATTCTTAGTGGTGTGTATCAGCATACCTTACCATTTTGCACATGCTATGATGCAAGAACATTTGCACAAGATTGTGAACTGGACATACGACACTCACACATATGCACCGATTGATAATTTAAGGGACATGGCCATACATCAAATTGACGATTCAAATTCTGCTTTTCTTTGATAGTGCTAGTACACAGAAAAAAGTAAAAACAAGATTCAATTAAAAAAACAAAGATTCAGTTAAAAAACTAATTAGTTTTCAACCCATCACGGAAATTGTAGTATTAACTCATCCATTTTAATTGAATTTTTTTTTTATTTTTTCAATTAAAAAAATATTACATTAACTAAAAATTTAATTGATGGGGTTTAAAAGACGCTATTAAAATTTAATTGAAATATTTTTAAAGATTTAATTAAAAAATTAATTGAAATCTTTTTATGATTCAATTAAGAACATAATTAACATTTTTTAAAGATTCAATGAAAATGGTAATTGAAACATAGAAAAAATCTAATAGTGTAAAAATATAAAAAATTATGTTATGTACATATAAAAAATTTCCAAAAATGGAAACATTTGTCTTTTGTGCCAAAAGCCTAACTGATGCATCGTATGGCTTTTGAAGTTCGAATGGTGCAAAAAGTACAATAGTCGTATTCGGTGTTTGAAATTCTTGGAGAATATCGTAGCTTTTCTTTGAATTGTGTATGTATTTTGTGATTTTATGTTAAAAAAAGGCTACGATATTTTCCATATGTACTTATGTAAGACCATTTGCATCGAACCTCAAATACCGCCAATGTACTAACTTTACCATCCACATTTGGTTTATAAGCTTTTATTTCTCATTATCATTTGCTTGCTATTTCTCAAGAAAAGGGAACAAAATGAATTTCTGTTTTTTTATTTAAAATTTTATTTTTATTCAACGCATTTCAAAATTACTACGAATAAAAAAAAATAAGCTCCCATAAAAAATATTAAAACCATTTAAAAGATTAATTGGGTATTTTAATTGAAAATATTTTTTCAAAACAATGTGGCATACTATAAAAAACAGCTCGATTTTCACACACAAAAACAAAAGTTATATTATTTACATACAATTAATATGTAATAATTGTTAACCATTTCATAGTATTCTGCGTTAAGCTCCGTTCATAACACTTTTTTGATAGAGCAGTAAATTCAATTAATATGAACATATATTCAATTAAAATATTAATCAAAAATATTCTTTTTTCTAAGCAATCGCTTAATTGGAAAAAATTCAACAATAATTTTTTCTGTGTAAAAAAAACTCACTCATACTTTTTGAAGTGAGTTTGACGAAAATAAAAAAAATATACATATTCTACCATACGAGGTCTGATAAAAAAATAACCGTTATTTTTAAATTTCGTGAGTTACGTATGTTCGATTTTCGTATTTTTTTTTTCTGTTATGTTGGTACACATGTCTGCTATATATGTTAGCAATATCAGCCATTTTGGATTGTCAGTTTGTTTTTGACAGATAAAAAGGTTAGTCGTGTTTTGGTGTGCTCTGGAGCTGTTGAACATCGTCAACGACGATCCAGATTTCCTGAATACGGTGGTTGAGGCATGATAACGGTTTTCTTTTTGGCCAAAAACTCACGCACAAGCATCAATATGTGAGCTGGTGCGTTATCATGGCGCAAAATCCATGATTGTTTTTTCCACAATTCTGTGCGTTTCTGACGAATTGCTTCGCGCAAATGGCGCATAACTTCAAGGTAGTATTCCTTATTGACCGTACGACCTTGTGGCAAGAATTCATGTTGCACCACGCGATTGCAGTCGAAGAAAACAGTGAGCAAAACCTTCACATTTGACCGAACTTGACGTGCTTTTTTCGGTATTGGCTCTTCTGGACGCTTCCATTGGGATGATTGGGCTTTGGTTTCAATGTCATAGCCATACACCCATGATTCGTCACCAGTTATGACCTTTTTGAGGAAATCTGGATCGTCGTTGACGATGTTCAACAGCTCCTGAGCGATGTCCATTCGAAGTTGTTTTTGTTCAAAATTTAGTAAAAAATCGAAGAGCACTCCAAAACACGACTAACCTTTTTATCTGTCAAAAACAAACTGACAATCCAAAATGGCTGATATTGCCTACATATATAACAGACATGTGTACCAACATAACTGAAAAAAAATGCGAAAATCGAACATACGTAACTCAGGAAATATGAAAATAACGGTAATTTTTTGATCAGACCTCGTATACTACCATCGCGGCAGAAATTATAAGTTAATTTGATCTGTGTGCGCGTAATTACTTCAAATGTTATATTTGTTTAATTTTAGCAAGGTGACGCAGTGTGAAATATGAATGGATGAAAAAAATAAATTTTGAATTTAGTGAAACTTATCGCAGTTTGCCTGCTTTATGGCAAGTTAAATCTAAACAATAAGTAATAACACATAAAAAAAATGCGCAGTACTACATTTTATTTGAAAAACATCATAGATGTTTTATGAGCTATTCGTTCCTTTTTAAAATAAATTTGATATGAAATTTGATAGTACGAATTTGATGTGTTTCTGTGATAGGCAAATACACAAATTTGACGCGTCAGTTTGATGTGTGTGCCATTCCGCTGCAGGGCATTTTACTTCAGCTTAATGGTATATGATATCAATGGCTCAGAAATGTGCTGAATTTTATTACGCTCAAAATATGCCGGTTTCACTTTTAACTTGATTTGTATTTAAGCTTTTCTCAAACTGTCAATAGTTTTTATTTGTGTTTTAATATTGACAGTAAATTTATCCTCTATTCCACTGTAGTCGATTTGCTCTTGAAACTATATTTAATTTAGACTTAAGGACATACATATGTTTTTAAGAAAAACTGTGTACAGTTACGACAAAGTTTTACTTCTACTTGCGGGATTTTCTTTAAATTTTCTAGACAAACAAAAAAAAGTAAGAAGCAAAGGATAATTTGTTTGTGCAAAGTGTTTAGTAATTACTCATGTAGCTTCTTTTAGACCAGACGTTTGCTTTAAGTCTTTCATTTTTAATTTAATTCATCTTCTTATTTAAAACTAACAATTGCTCTTAATTTACCTGTGGAAAAATAAATGCTTCCGTCAAGTTGTTATATGACTCTTGCAACTTTCAGGTTTTGCTTTTTCTTTGGCTTGTTTGTTTCTTTAAAACTTTTTGCAGAAAAGAAAAGTTAATGAAAAGCCTGAATAAGAACGCAATATTTTTAATTAAATCCTGCTTATTTCTGCTCAACAGTCTCTGGACTCTATACATACATACATACATATATAATTATTTACTCTATTCTCGCTTTTTTGCAAATTCAACACATTATTTCATAGGAGTCCTGCATAGAATTTGAACGACTGGTGGTAGCACAATGTGAAGCTTTAATACAAGCCATAAACGATAGACGGGAATATCTGTTAGAAGCAATACGCATGGACAAAGATACGAAAATACGAATACTAAAAGTAAGTTATAAAGGTTTTTGGTTTTTATATTACACTAATATGTTATTTGCTCACATAATTTTGTTTTGTATATTTTTCTGAAAGGATCAACAATCGAATTGCACTGGCAAACTACAGCAAACAACTGGTCTTATACAATTTTGTATTGAAGCACTAAAGGAGACTGATAGTGCAGCATTTTTACAGGTAACCAAAATATCTAAATATCAATACACATATTTAAAAAATTTTTTTTTGTTGTATGTTAATACAAACACATGTACTTCATTGTTATTTAAACATTGGGCTTTTTTATTTTACTTTTATTTCAGGTTGGTTCCATGCTTATAAATAGAGTTGCCAATACCGACATGACTTGGCACCAAGAAGTCACAAATGCCGCACCCCGAGTTTCACCTATCGTCGATTTAACCCTCGATGATGCTTCTGTTTTACGAGCTATTGACAGTTTAAATTTCATACAAATGAAACGTAAGTTGAACTTTGTGAATAATTTTTATAGAAAACGCTCTTAACCACTTACTGATCTTAATTGAGAGTAATAAATTTTTGGATATTATTGCACACACATGTTCCGAAGTAATTTTAACTTTCTATTACAAAATTTAGGGTTCTTATATAAGAATTCATTAAAGTACTAAAATATCTTTTGTTTTAAACTGAAAGTAATGACATCCATACATTTTGTTTAGTTCCCCCACAATTATAAGACTCACAAAAATTTATGCAGAAACATTAAAGTCACATCATGTTACGTCATTTGTCACTGATTAGTAACAAATTGTAAGTGATACTTTTCTAACTCATTCCGTAAATATACTATACTCGTATGTGTGGTTCTATGAAACATCTTTTTAAGGCCCATTAAACTAGCACATACGAGTACATTCATAAATACTTACAGCTGAGACAAATTATTTTTTCTACTTAGATAAATTTTTGTATAAGTTACAACTTATGCCGAGTACACATCTGGCGCACATGTGCCCAAAAAAGCGTAACCACTAATTACTAGAAAAACTGTTTGATTCAGACATGTACGAGTATTTATTTTTTTATTTTTTATTTTTTTTCATGCGTTTATTTATTTATTGTATCTTCAAAAAATGAACTAACAATAAGTTTTCAAATCTTAAATCTAGATATAATAATTAGGCCCAACCAGTGTCAGGCATTAACTTAGTGATAGTAATCAATAATACATAAATATAGTATTAAGCACAAAAATATTTTCAAGCTGTTTCATCTGGAGTGTTGAGTATTAGAGCCATAGTGTCCCTCTTTTTTAAGCGGATGTGTCCAGTAAAATTTAAGATGTTACGAGCAAGTGGATTAGGATGAGACTCGAGTTTTGTTAAGTATTTGCCTGCGTATTTTTTAATTTCTTCAGTCACTAGTGGCATATATAAATCACGATGTAAATTTGAATTTTTGATGTACCATGGAGCCGATGTTATTAGTCTTAAAATCTTGTGTTGCCTTCGTTGGATTCTCTCTATATTGGAAGCTGAAGCAGTACCCCATAGCTGTATTCCGTAGCACTATATGGGTCTCAAAAGCGACTTGTATATTAAAAGTTTACAATCTAGACTGAGTGTTGAATTTCTACCAATCAGCCAATGTATCTGAGTTAATTTAAGTTTCATTTGTGTTAGCTTTGAGTCAATATGGTGTTTCCATGTAAGCCGTAGATCAAGGTGTATACCAAGGTATTTTACATGTGAATGTTGGGGAACAACTTGATTGTTGATTCGAATTGGGAAACAAGTATTTCTTCGCAGGGTAAATGTTAGCTGAACACACTTTTGTTCCTTAACTTTAATTCTCCATAAGTTTAACCATAGTTCCAGCTGTGTAATATGTTCTTGTAGATATCGGGAAGCCTCGTGAGGGTTTTCGTGCATACTAAGGCAAACTGTATCATCGGCAAATGTAGATGTATGGATATTGCTGCTCAAAGGCATATCACAAGTATAAATCAAATACAACACTGGCCCCAATATGCTCCCCTGTGGCACACCGGATGATATAGATTCGGGCACACTCATGAAGTCTCCTTCAACAACCGTGAACTTGCGGGTAGTAATATAACTTTCCAATAGCTTCAGAAAATTTATTGGTAGATATGATTTCAATTTTAAAATAAGGCCTTCATGCCATACTTTATCAAGTGCCTGAGAAACATATGAAGAGGGCAGAACAATATTACTTTTCTTTAAATGTTCTTCATATAAATTGAACCAATCTATGCGTTGGTTCAATCGTGCTATGCTGACTCCTAAAACCAAACTGATGGTCTGCTATGCACCCACTACCAATTATAATTGGGGACAATTTTATCATAAGCAGTTTTTCGAAAAGTTTAGAAAGAAGAAAAAGAAGAAGAAGTTTAGAAAGAAAGAAAGTTTTTTAGAAAGTTTAGTTTGTTGATAGTAGACTTATTGGCCTGTACGATTCAGCCTTGGTAAGGTCTTTGCCCGGCTTTGGAATCATTTTGACCTTGGTAAGCTTCCAGAGGTGTGGATAATACTCTAGTTTTAATATGGCATTAAAAATAAATAGAAGGGTTCTAATTGCAATACGTGGCAAATTCATCAGCATTTTGTTACTAATTCCATCAATACCTGGAGCTTTCTTCGGGTTGAGTTCAGCAATTAGTTTCTGTACGTCACGCATCTTAAACTTTAAGAGTCGAGGGGGTAGAGCAACTACACTCAGTAAATCAACAGCAGCAGTACATTTGTTTGGGGTAAATACGGATTTTAAATGCTTTGCAAATAAGTTACCTTTTTCCGTATCACTTCCAGATAATTTTTAAGAGATGCAGTTTTTTCATATGCAAGCATCTCTTGGAGTTGTTTAGTGCACTCTTTAAATCTGACTTTATGCTGGGGCGATCTGTGCTGTTGCCATTCCCGTCTAGCTCTTCTTTTTTCACATACGAGACGTTCAATGTCCGTAGAATAAATTCTATTGAACCCAGTCTGCGGGTGGGAGGTAGAAGCATGTTCAGCAGCCTGCTTTATTTTTTCGTTAAGATTCGCAATGTTAGATTCAATATCATCGGATGTTCTTAGCATTATGTTTTCCGTGCAATGACTACTAAGATATTTTTTGAATCTCAGCCAATTAACACGATTGATCATCTTCACATATGGGTGAGGTAAATCACTTCTTAGTGGGTTACAGATTGTAACGATAGTCGGAGAGTGATCGGAGGAGAGATCTAAAGAAACTTCGACATGAACTAAATCTCTAGAAATATTTTTCATGACTCCAAAATCTATAACATCCGGAATTTTTTGTCTGTCTGTAGGCCAGTAAGTGGGCTCTCCACTTGAAATGACGTCCAAGCCCATTTTTGAAATTGTATTGAACAACGCTCTTCCTCTAGGTGTAATAAGGCGTGAACCCCAGAACGTATGTTTTGCATTGTAGTCTCCAGCTGCTACGAAACAAGGCCCAAGAGATTTGTAGAAATCCTCGTATTCATCCTCAGTGATTGAGAATCTTGGAGATTTCAACACAAATATTAGTTGCTTGTAAATGTTCTGCACAGATGTTATCAAGGATATAGTGCTTGAGTCTTGACTTTATTAAAATTGCTGATCCACCGCATGCTCTTCCTCTCGGGTCCTTAGTATCATATAAGGTGTAGTCATTCATTTTAAAAAGGCTTCTCGAAGTCAAATAAGTCTCAGAAACTAACATTACATCAATATTTTTTTCCGAAAGGAAGTGCTCGAGCTCATTTTTGTGTTGGCGAATGCCGTTTGCGTTCCAGAAACATATTTTTAACGTGTTCATGGCTTGTTAATTAATGCTTGAAGCAGAGTATTCTGCATTCGCACCATTTCTTGCATCATGCTAGTCATATTTGTAGTAAAGTTGTTTATAGTTTGCACCAGATTATCAATAGTGGTTTCAAGGCGACTGAAATTAAAGCTTGTGTTAGCATTTGTTAAATTACTTGGTGGGGACACTTTCTGCGTGGGAAAAGAATTTGTCTTAACAGCATCGGCATATGATACACGTGAAGTACTTGGTTGGCTCATTGGAGGAAAATTGGCGGAGAAAGCGTTTGCTGATTGAGCTGGAGCTAATTTAGGTTTTTGTCGCATAGTCTTTTTAATGAAAGAATATACAGGACATCCTCTGTAGTTAGCAGTGTGATTACCTCCACAATTACTACATTTTTTTTCAGCTGGATCTTTTGCCTTCGTACAGCTTCGTAATTTGCAGTAAGATTTTGTATGGCAATATTCTTGGCAATTGTGGCACTGCACGGGACCTGAACGCTTACGTTGCTCTTCAACTGTGATTTTTCGGTGCAAGAGAAACTTTACGCTATAAATTGGATGGGTTTCATTTTTTTTCAATTGTATGTCATTAGGCTCCAGTTCGACCCGAAATAGGGGTTGGGGACCTTTTCTCTGTTAATTATATTAGTAACATTTTTAACCTTAAATCATTTGTCGATAAGAGCATATTTTACTTCTTCGGGGTCAACATATGAATCTATGCCCTTTAATACTACTTGTAGGCCTTTAGCACTTTTAAGTTGATAGGTGTAAAAATTTGTTTTGTTTTTTTCAAATTCACTAATAATTTTCCGGAAATCTTTTTCATCATATATTTGGATCTTAGTTTCAGCAAATTACCTCGTTTAATTGGAATGATGTGAAAAGTATTTTCACCAATGGCCGACAATAGTTTTTTTAGCAGCGCGTTAGAGTTTTTTTGTCTCAGATAGATAGGTGGTGGCTTAAAAGACTTTAGCGATAATGCAGCGGGCTTGTCGTTATTGTCTTGCAATAGTGAAAACCGATTTTGACGATTAGTAGATGATGCGCTGTTATCCCTAGACATCTGTGGAGCAGATGAAATTTTTGAAGAATTTGGACTTCGCCCACGCTTTACCACAGTTATATACCTATCCATTCCGACTTGTACCTTGGGCTTAGTGCTACTGTTATCTGTAGTGATAACCTTGTTAAGTGATGTATACGAGCCCGAAGGGGATGATATCACTGACTTATATGAAGAAGTACTAGGCAATTGTAATGTTAACGAATCACTAGTTGGCATTGGACAAAGCGAAGTTGATCGCTGACGAAAAAGTGGCTTTGCCGTTAGAAAAAGACTATCATCAGATTTTTTATTTTTATTTTTATCATTAAGAGCTTCAGAAGTCACAGTAAAATATGCATTTCTGCCGTTTGAACTCATGTCACAATTTTTTGTTTTTGAGGTACTCATGTAGAGTATTCCTCAAGGGCACTTTGCTTGCGGTTTTTGTTTTTTGTTTCTTGCTGTGTAAAAAAAATGTCAGCAATATTTGCTTTGCTTATTTATCAAAGATAATATGTATTACTGTTATTATGTATTACGAATATTTTTTGTATGATTTTTTGTTTGTTTAATATGTTTATGAAAAAAAAACTCCGCTAAGACGTCTGTTCACTATGAAGGTTCAGCGAGAACTGAGTATTTATTGATTTAAACAGTTTTCATGTTGGATTCTGTAAAATTTTCTATTAGTAATGTACGAAACTGTTGAACTTAATAAATACGTGTTTAAATGAAACAGTTTTTCACTAATAATTTGTGGTTACGTGTATACTCGGCATTACAAACGAAACAAAACAAAAACACATTTTATTAGCTTTTCTTTTTAATACAAATAAATTTGAGATGAAAGCTAAGGAAATTTTCAAGGTAAACACAAACCACAGTTTTACTATAGAATTGAAAATTTACACTACATAAGTATTTGCAAAACAATAATAAAAGAGTATGCAAAAACTAAAAATGTGACTCTTTCACTTTACAAAATGTGAACAATATTTTGAAAACTTCCTTTGAAATGAAGAAGTCTGTCCGATATTTAAATATTATACACTGGGTAACTTGAAAAAAAAAATATTATTTTTAATACCAACGTCTGCAAACTTGCATAACGACTCGATCACCGGTAACAGATAGATTTGTTGCCGATATCATCAAAGAATTATAGAAAAATCGACAAGAAATCTTAAATTACAAAAAAGCACTTTCTATTTTAAGTAAATCTTAAATTGCTGAATCGCAAATTTAGTTCCGTTAGTTAGGCAAGTGGCATCACTACATTTTGAAGCCAGAGTGGTTTTACTTGTTGACATTTTGTTTTCCCGCCATTTTTGCGCGCAAGCATAAAAAATAACTTCAAACATTTTTACATACGAGTATGATGTATTTCGGAGTTATTTGCGTTTTTCGAAATATAAAGACTATAAAATACTATTGCACTTATATAAATTTTGTTTATTGAGCACATTTTTCTATAAAGTCCCGTCTATTTTGCACAGTGAAAAACCCATAATACATACTTTTTCCTGGAAAGTTTTTTCTTCCCGCATTTCGCAAAAAGGGAAAACAAATTGAATAAACTCGCAAACAACTTTATAACTAAAAAAAACAGTTTGTCAGGAAACGAGTTTGAAGTTTTTAATTTAAACACAACTTAATGAAAAAAAAATTAATTTTCTCTCAAGAGTTGAGTAAACAAGACATTTCTATGAAATATGTTTGTATATGAAGAACGATATGCGTATTACTTGTTCATAACCAACTCAAAAATTACATTTTATGAGTTATGACGTTCTTTGAGTAAATGAGCGATATGTATTCAACTGATAGTTTTCTTCAGTGTTTAAAAATATGCAGTCAGAATAGCAAAATTCGACCTTCTCATTTTTAATTGGCCAAATACAAACTGTTGCTTATGTTTCTGATTTTTGAAATATTGGGTGTTTTTTATTGAGGTATAGAACTTTAAGTTGGCATCACTTTTTTAACTGGCGGCCATTTTGTCAGCTGTCAAGTGATTAATATTTAGTTTGGTTTGCCATTTCATCATGAGCAGGTTGACAAAAGAACAAAGCTTGCAAATCGTGCAAATTTATTTCGAAAATAATGGTTCAGTTCGCGAAGTTTACCGCAAGCTCCGTCCATTTTATGGTCGACATAATCGTCCATCAGAGCAATTAATTCGGTTAACCATGGATCGTTTTCGCACTACGTTTACTCTATGTGATAATACGCATCCGCAGAGACGTCGAACAGTGCGCACCGAAGAAACAATTGCCGCTGTAGAGCAAAGTGTTGAAGAGGACCCGAATGAATCGATTCGCCACCGTGCACAGCAATTGGAGCTTTGTCCATCAACTTTATGGAAGATTTTGCGCAAAGATCTTGGCTTGCGACCTTACAAGATCCAGCTTGTGCAAGAATTAAAGCCGCGAGACCATGCAATGCGTCGTGATTTTGGTGTATGGGCCGAAAATGAGATTGATCTCGATGCTGATTTTCATCGCAAAATTTTGTTCAGTGATGAGGCTCATTTTTGGTTGAATGGCTACGTCAACAAGCAAAATTGCCGCATTTGGAGTGAAGAGAATCCACATGAGACCCTTGAGACGAAATTACATCCACAAAAACTGACTGTTTGGTGTGCTGTATGGGCTGGTGGAGTCATTGGGCCATACTTCTTCCGAAATAATGCTGGAGAGTCAGTTACCGTTAATGGAGACCGGTATAGAGCCATGATAACCGACTATTTTGTTCCCGAATTGGATGGCATGAATGTGGATGAGTTGTGGTTCCAACAAGACGGCGCTACATGCCACACAGCGCACGTCACAATCGATTTATTGAAGGAAACATTCGATGAGCGCATAATTTCGCGGAATGGACCTGTCAATTGGCCACCAAGATCGTGTGATTTGACACCATTGGATTATTTTCTTTGGGGATATGTGAAGTCGCTCGTCTACGCCAACAAACCAGAAACGTTAGGGGACTTGGAAGCCAACATTCGTGGCGTTATTGCCAACATACGGCCCCATATGCTCGAAAAAGTGGTTGAAAATTGGACCTGTAGAATTGGCTTTATTCGAGCCAGCCGCGGCGGCCACATGCCCGAAATCATATTTAAACGTTAATGGCATAAAATTATCCTTCCAATAAAGCCAAATTGATGGACATTAAAACGATTTTCTTGTGTTTTTTTCAATTCGAAGTTCTATACCTTTAAAAAAACACCCTGTACAAATAGTCGTAGTCAAAGCAAAAGCAATAAAAGAAAACTTAAGCACAACGAACCACTTCAGCAGTCGACATGTTCATCAGTTTTTAGTTTGACTGACTGCAATGTGAAATTCCAAAAGGTATCTTGCACTGTATTTTGCATAAAGATTTAAGCCGTTAGGCTTTTAAAATTCAGGTAATACAAGAAAACGATCTTACCAATCATCAACAATGCCGTGTCTTTAATGGTTAGGTCTTGACCATGCGATTTCGCTAGAAGGTGATCTGAATTGGCAATTTCATAAAAATTATATGGTCCTGCAGCCATTTTGGCCAGTTGGCTGATATTGTTTTCTACTAATAATGCATGCCCTCTCCTTCACAGTACTCGTTCTTTTATGTACCAAAATGAAATAATTATTTGAAGACCCTTTATGTCATATTTTATTGTCATTTATTACTTATGGTTTACAATCATAAAGCTTTATTATTTAAAAAGTACCGGCTTCTTCTGGAAATCGCGTGATTACAAATTATTTGTGGTTTTAGTATCACTTTATTTAAGCCCAATTCTAAATAATCTCTGGGAAGTAATTCTTAAGGAGTTGATTTCTTTCGAGAATAAAATCGTTGTACAAATAGATTAAGAGAGAAATAAAAACTAAGAGAGAATTTCGAATTTTCGAAATCAGTTAATTTGCTTCGAATTCTTTTATTCAATCAGAAATATTGCAAATGATTTCTTAAAATAAGGAAACAAGGAACTGGGGAAAAACTCCCAATGGATTGTTATTCAGAATTGGACTGTGTACGCTTTTCTGTCTAGTTTTAACTCTCTGAAAACTCATGGAAACAGCTTCCTCAAATTCGAACTTAAGCCTAATTAAACCAAATAAAGAACCAAATATAAGTTCGAGCAGAATTGAGCCAAATCTGTTTTTTTGTTTTTATTTGATAACATATTTCTTATGAATAGAAAATAATTTAGTGCTTTTGCCGAAATATTATGTGAAAATAAACAAAAATAAATTTTTTGTTAAAATAATTGACAAACTAATTATTGTGGACGATAATAGATTGAAAAAAAATTAAACTAACTTAACATCAGGTGCCACTTATCGAATTGGAGTTTGCCATAGCTCGAAATATATACTCGTAATTACTTTTATGTTAAGCCACACAATTGATAGTTATTAACTATTTTCAAAATATTTTACCAAACATTATTAAGTTAAAACAAACACATTTCTCGCTCCTAGAAAAATGTTCCTACACTGGCAAGTATGGATTTTCGAAGAACTACGTCAGCTGACAACTAAAAACTAAAAGAAAACTCACAAAAGCAAATAAGAAAAAAAAAAGTGCTTCTTGTCTCTTCTCAATTTTCAACTTTGTTTGTAAGTACGCTTATGTTCCGTCTTAGCGCCTAAAATTGGTATCTGATTCTTATAAAAGAGGTGTCAATCGCTCAGTTATTGTGCTGAGATAACTAGCTATAGATAAAATTTTTTATCTCTTTAATTTAATATAGCGGACATATGATAACGCAACGTCAGGGTATCATATTAAAGAGCACAAAAACAAGATTTAATGTCAGAGATAAATGACAAATTTGTATGCAATTGTGTGGCCGTGGAACAGCATAAAATCAGGGGCAAAGCCGAAAACATGGTCAAAAATTAAAAGGGATTAATGCCCTTCGTGAGAGGCATCTATCATATTAAAGCACCGAAATTACCTTTGTAAGAACAGCATTATAAACCAAATTATGGGGGAAATTCAAAAATCAGGACAATATTGAATTGTTTTTAAAAATAATACTACGCAAACGTTTGCTGATCGATTTAAAGACTTATTCCCCTTATCGCTCCACACACAGAATATATTTATGGCTCGATTATGAACTGAACTTTATTTCCGTTGCCAGTTGCCAAACTGGTATTATGGATGACAAATGGTAACTGATAACTAAGAGCTGGTAGCTTCAGTTGCGAAATTGCAAATAATATTAGCAATCACAAACTTTTAGTTACTGCACACTTTTTTTAAGCAAAAAGGTAATAAAATTAACTGCTTATTTAGGAAGGTAAAAATATGTCTTAAGGCTAAAAAAGAAATTGTTAATTTAAAATTATTTGAAGCAATAAAATTTACCAACAGAAGAGGTGACAATTCTATATGCCTCATTTTGTACTTTATTCACTTCATAAAAAAATTGTTCCACTGAACTAATCATCTTTGTTATAAGTAGCTTTTTAAGCTTTTTTTACTTAAAATATATTTGAAGCACTTATATTTTTTACATTTTGAAGCTTTTTTTACATTATTTTAATTTGAAAATCCAACGTTATCGTGTTTTCGATAACTTTTAAGCAACTGGAGAAAGTTTGCATACGTAGTACTAATTATAATAGCGACCGAACTTCATTTGCCTTGTAAACTGACAACGCAATTGAAGTTCGGTTGCCATCATTAAACGAGCCATTATTACCGTTGCAGCAAAAATCTATGAAAAAAAGAGTTTTTAGAGCTCCGCACTCAAAAGAAAAACATAACCACTATAATAGTGCGATATTCGTGCTTCAGTCCATCTATCTGCCCTTCAGTCCATATATCTACTTTCCAGTTCGTAACTTTGTTATTTTGATTTTACGATTTATCTGCTAAAGGACTGAACCGATTTTGATGAGAGTCACAACAAAGCGAGATATGCGTCTAGAAGAACATAAAGGTTATATATATTTTTAAAAAGTTGGACCCTTCGAAATTTATCCAATCGATTTTTATGAAATTCAATATATATCCGTCTAAAAAAATACACAATCTTCATATATCTATGTGCCAGTCTTTATATTTCTTCAAAACTAGCACCGTGAGACGGGATGGGAAACTGTTTCCCACTCCAGAACTATAAATTATTGAATTACAAATTAAAATTATCTTGTTTTGTTCATTACAAAAAGCACACTTTCGTATTTTTCTTTTAAGATACGTAGTATGTATATTAAAAACTCAATATACATACATACCTATATAAAGATACATATAGATACATACATATCGATGGTCCCAAGTAGAAAGGCATTAGCTCGAATGTTTTAACGAAATTGAGTTTTTCAGTAATTCCACCTTGTACAAAATTTATTTCAATAGTGTAAAAACTAATGCTTTTATGTACAAGCATTGTACAAAAAAAAATTTCCTTGTAAATATTACAGTTTCTATTATGTATTTACATTCTCCTGTAAAGTTACAATTATTTGAGTTAGGGTCTTTCTACTTCAGACCAACGATATGTACATTCATATACATTTTTATGTCTGTATATACCCTGTCGGATATTCCGCTAACTTTAAGCTAACTATTTCGCAACTAGTACTGACTGATAGTTTGATTACTTTTCAATGCAATCAACTGACTATTTTAACATTGCGATGTCTAAGGGAGTAGTCTTATTCTGCATGACTTTTCGACTAACTTAAAGTTGATTTTTTTAAGTCACCTGGTAATCAGTAAATTTACAAAAAATATTGCTGGGGTTCGAAATATGAACATCACACATTGAACAGTTAATGCGCTACTACCCATCTAAAATACCATCTAAAGTAATAATAGCAAAATGTTAATATAAAATTGAAATGGGTTTCAACTTAAGAATTAATTTTGGATCAGGTCTGAATGACATTGTAGTTAGTTTTTCGTTAGTCTAAGAAAAGTTATCTATAAGTTGATTATTGTTGTAGTCAACCACACATTCTCCGACAGGGTACATTTGTATATTATTATCCTACGTTAAACTTTTATTGTTTACATTTTACATTTAATTAATTAATTAATTAATTAATTAATTATATATAATTAAATAAAAAGTTTTAAAAGTACATATGTATTTTTCTCTCTCTTTCGTATTTTCCCTCAATAACAATAAATCAAACATCATTTTTATCACAATCATTAAACTCAAACTCTGGTCTTTACATTTCTTATAAACAAAAAAACTATTGAAATTATTTTGCATAATAAACATATTTTGTAATATAATATATACGCTTTTATAGCTGCTAAAGATGGCGAAGAAAGACTACCAGCAGGTGAGATGCTAGATGATCATTTAATCAGCAATACAACATTTACCACATCCATTTTATCCACCAATACAGTCATCAATACCTCATTATTAGATAATAATACAACAACACCTACAGCAAATCCAATGGCGACCACAACATCGGCAACGTCAATACCATCTATGCCAACCAGCTTTTTATCCTTCAGTTACAATGATAACAATAAAACCTCAACATTACGCTCCACCAAATCCAATAAATCATCATCATCTTCCTCCTCAACATCATTATCCCTGAAAATGAATGCATTTAGAAAATTAATTAACTACGATGAATCCACACCATGTAGGCATTTTTTCTTTCTTATATTTTCCTTTTTTACATAATGCATACGTTCATACATACATATCCTGTTTTTACTTTCAAAGTTTTTAAAATATTTTCATCATGTTTTAAAATATTTAAGAAAAAGTTGATTTCTCGCATTTGTTTAATGTTGATTTATTTCATGCATTCGCCTTTTTGTGTTTATATGTACATATATTGTGTCTAATTCTTTAACATAATTTCTGTGTTTTTGTATTTAAATTATAATGGGTTTTTGTTATACATATTCCTTGGTTCAATCTAATAAATTTTTTATTTATTTAATTTGAAAATTAAATTGAAAATTAATGAGTTCCAAGAGCATTTCGTTCCATAACCATAAAAGCAAGTAAAATTTTTTATCTATTATTTAATTTCACTTCATGAATTAGTTATGTACGAGTTGTCATGTAAGACTTTTAAATAGGTAAGAACAGATTTAATAGCAAGATTATTTCATAATTTGTAATTCCAATTTTCAGAATAAATGCAATATTTAACGATTTAAAATAAGGTACAAAATAAAGTATAACCTGTTTTAGGAACTTAAATATTTATAGCAATGAACACCTTTAAATAATTTAATACACCTTTAAGTAATATTAATTAAATAAATTATTATAATCAATTGAAAGTTTTCAAGAAAAAATAATTCCTTCACCTGTTGACGTTACGTCAATACATTGCCACAAAATTGATGCTTGCTTATTTACTCTCGAGAACAATGGTATACTATTTACAGTCTGATTATATTCTCTAAGATCTAGGAAATAACACGAGGCTATCAATAGCAGCTAGTTTCTGCATTTTCTTGGTATTGTATTAGCCTGACATCGATAAATAAAAGTTGAATAACTTCGATTCTTCTTGGGAATTATTTATTAATACATGACTTCCGACTTCGATTCCACAACAATCTGCAAAAGCGTGGGAACTTCAACTTCATTATAAACAATATCCACATGCAAACTTGTATGTGTATGGATACACATACGAGGGCGACCGCCAATCTAGACAACAATACAATGAAAATACAACAAATTAAAAAAAAATTCTTTATTTCTTGACATAATCTCTTTTTAGCTCGATACACTTTTCCCAGCGATATTCAATAGCTTCGATACACTGTTTATAGTAAGAACTGTTTAGCTTTTTAAAACATCCATTATCCGCAGACTCCACCGAGCAATTTGTTAAGTTTGAAAACAGAAAATAGTCCGAGGCTGATAAATCTGGTGAATAAGAAACGTGGTGCAGCAATCCGAAAATGAATTCACTGATTTTGGCCATCGCAATAGTGGATGTGTGAAGTGGTGCATTGTCGTGATGAAACAAAACTATTTTTCGCCAGAGGAGTTTTGTCATAAACTTCCCAATTTCAACGCTGCAATAAGTTAGCACTAGAGAGAAACCTGTTACCCTTTTACAGCGATTGAAAAAATCACTAATCACAACTGTGACTGAATTTATACTGTGATCACAGTCACAGTTTAAAAGAACAATGATTTAGAAATCACGTTCACAAGGAGCAACAATATTAAAAAATCACAGTATTGCTCATCTCTAGTTAGCACCATACTCGTTCTTGGGGTCTTGAAAATGCAACAAAATCTATCCTTTTTTCACCAAGAAATCTTTTGAGTGATGAGGCCAATTTTCATCTCGATGACTATGTTAAAAAGCAAAAATTATTTTTGAAAACACTGTCCATCCTCATCGTCTGGCTTCTTGATTTCTTTCTTAATGATGCTGGAGCAATTAATACTGTTCATGAATCGAACGACTTGTTATGGTTTTGTATTTTCAACAAGACGTAAAAAGTTTGCTGATCATTTGATGTCTCAAAGAGACGATCCTCACAATTGGCCACCAAGATCTTGTGATTTACCACTTTTCTAATTTTTTCGTTGTGGTTAAGTGAAAGATAAAGTCTATGCTAATGCCCCACAATAGATTCAAGATCCCAAAGATGGAATTCGTAAAGTTATTGAGAATATGATCCTGCAAGTATAGCCCTAGAGGCCATTTGGCTGATTTTGTTTTTCATTCTATTATGTTGAAAACTAAACAACAATCCGATGATTTCGCTTAAAATATCAAAAAGAAAATCTCTTATTGGAAGACCTCTTTGCTCTTTGCCGAGATGAAGAAATTTTATAATGCTGTTTTTCGGAATTTCAGAGATATGTAAAAAAGAAATAAAGTTGGAACATACTGTAAAAACGAAACCATAGCAACTTTTGTCTCACCAAAATCAGTGAAAGCAGTAGAGGTTATTTGTTAAATTAAAACTTTGTTATTAATTTAAAATTTGCTTAATTTTGGAATGCAAGCTAACTTACAAGTTCGTTTACTTGTCGAATGCGGTATTTATGTCGTGTACAGATAGAAAGTTACGAAACATTGTAACCAGGAGCGTCAAATTTGAAATCGATATGCAGATTGTTTTTTTGCGGCGTTCTTAATAACTGTCGTCGACGATTGGAGTGTGATTGTCAATGTTTTGTACTACAGCATTATGAAACACCACAATTTGTTTGACGTCTTTGAAGTCAGCCGGAATGTTATCAAAACAGAAAAATACAAACATATATATTTTGTAAAAAATTTGGAAAAGTTTTTCTTTTATCTCCATTTCTTAGTCGTTTATTCACAAGTGCTCGCTGTTATGCGTTAGAAAAGATAAGACTGAACAACAAATTTTTAGAACGATTTCTTACAGAATTATACTTAAAAGCATCCTAAATTTTACATTTTTTACTACATTAAATTGATAAACTAGATGCTTCTTGTACAGCATACAAATATTTTAAGACGAAAGGCTAGAAAAATAATTTTTCTTTTGAAAATTTATTTCATCATATACCTAATTTTTTATTTATCAATAGCAGGTCTGGAGGAGCAACTTATATCAAAAAAGTTGTCAAAAATGCATCAGAGATTCGTTATACATTCTTTTTTATATAACATTTTCTTTTATTGCGCTGCAATTAGTAAAAAGAAAAAATGGCAAGACTGTTGTAATTTTAGAGATGGTAAAAATTAGCTTTCATTACAAAAAAGCTTTCAACAAATTGTAATACGATAAATCAAAACAATTCACATATTCCCTTTGCAAAAAATTGCGTATATAAAGCAATGACACCACACACAGTGGAACAAACACAAAAGAACTCTGATGAGGAAGGTGTAGTGGCCTTCGAGAACAGCCGATTGTTCCGTTCAACTATGTGTTTGTCAGAATATTTACAACTAACTTTGGTGTTATTTGTTCATAAATAATTATCACATGTAATTTGGCTTACAAAGATACGAACTTTAGCCTGATCAAATCATAAATATAAAAAAGAAAAAGTTTTGGACAACAAACTTCATGAATTTTCATGAAAAATGCTTAATGTTAATCAAGTTATAGTGTACATTTATTTGGGTATTATTTATAAAATATTTTCTCTTTTTTTGTTGTTAACTTTAAAGATCGTATTAATTTCTTCATGTCTTTCACTGTTGCTTAAGTTTTACCCTATTTTTTTTAATGTGCTTTAATACCTTCTTTTTTATCGCATTCGAAATAAATTATAATTTATTTGTTTTATATGGCTTTTACACAATAAAAATGCAATTATTATTTGTCAGATAAAAGAAAACAAACTAACTACTCTAAAGGTTGGCTGGTGTTCGCTTTTCCGGTTTCCGGTTACTTTAGTAATTTGTATTTTCATATTTCTACCTGCTACTCGAAAAAATAAGTGACTACTCACACTTGGCCACAAGGGATCCTGCTGTGTTAGTGTTGTTTCTATTTAAGTTTATATTCCTTTAATATTACTTCATACACTCTCATACATACATAAGTTCCATTTCCTATTATTTAATGTTTTCTTACAGTTCATTGCTATACTCTTGTATTCCTTTCAAATTTCTTTTCTTTGTATTTCTTATTGCTATTATTATTGTTATTATTATTATTATTTTCTTTTTTGCTTAGCAAAAAAACCTAGAGGACTTTAAATAACACTAATTTTTTATACTCGTTAAATATGATTTATTATCCCCTGAAGTCATATTAATTAAACTGTATCATTGTAGTTTAAATTTTAAATATTTAAATTTACTAATATTTACATAAAATATCTTAACACTAGTACACATAAACATTTCTGTAATTTATTAGTATATTTACATTTATGCTAAACAACCTTATTATTGTTTATTCTCTTCTATTTCCTTTACGTGTGTGTGAACAAAACTCTCGTCTATATTGTATGCAACATTTAACAAAATGGCAAATACGAATATAAAATAAAAAAATAAAAACAGCTCCACAACCTCCTGCAATTATACCCGAAGATTGTTCAGCAGAAAATAATTCTGTTACTGTAGCGTGGCAGGCGCCAAATCATTCGTTCGTTGAAGGTTACGTTTTAGAATTAGACGATGGTAGCGGTGGAGAGTTCAGGGTAAGTATGATTATGCCGTTTGGTATAATAAGTTTAGTTGTAAACAACTTAAAAAAATTATATGGTTAGAATATATTATAGAGTATTTGTACTCTCATATACATACAAGTAAGATATGTACTTATATTTGCATAAAATATTAAATGCAAGTGAAAATGCCACAATAACAGATAACAATTTTTACCGAGATAACATAATAATGGGGAAAGTTTGATAAACTAGTTTAGCTCATTTTATAAACAGGAATTTCAGTTTTATTTCATATTTGGTTGTGATTTATCTAAATATGTATGTACATTGTGATATGTAATAAGTACCGAAGGAAATTTATTTGACATATAATATTTAATGTCTTAGGAATTTTTTTTTAATTTTTTTTTTAAGGAATGAAATGCAAGCGAAAACTCCCAATACATTAAAGCCTAAATACCAAATAAATTTGGCAACTTAAATATTAATTTTGGGAAAAAGTGCGAAAAAAATATTAAAACTTAATAGCTAGGTATAACAAGAAATTATAAATAAAGCAAAAACTATAAACTTGTAAACTTGACAGCACTCGGTCAATAACACTTGCTGGCAACACACATTTACACATTTTATATATATTTTAATTTACATACTTACATATCGTCGCCTAAAATGCAAAAGGCCGTAACAACCAAAAAATTAAAAATTCTTTCCTTAAAATTTTACTCGCATACGTTCAAAAATACCGATTTTATTCATTAAATCCAAAAGATCCTACCAAATGAATAGTCTTAAGCTTATAAGGTTTTTTGCTTCTCCTGTAAAAAAGTAAAAAGTGTACTCACGGCCATTTTGGATTTAAGGTGACGATATGTACTTCTTACAGCTCATGATACAATTATACAAGGTACTTGCACAAGCCCAGCCTGTTAATGTATACAATCCAGAAACTTGTCAAACTTTGTTTACAAGCCGCAAAAATTTTAGTGTATGTGTGCGAATAAAATGATTACAGTGTTGCCAATGAATTTGCATGTGGCTGTGTCTCCAATTACACATTGAAGAAAATTACACTAAACATCATTTGTGTAGGTTAAAATTAAAACAAAATTAAACAAAAATAGAAGTCAAAGTAGAATTACACACAGATTATACATGAATCTAATTATTGGCCTACACATGTGAGTAGAAATTACACACTCTGTATATTACACACATATTGGCAACACTGAATGACTATAATCATTCATGAATGCCGCGTCTGCAATTGTACGTTAGTTACCCTGTAATTGTTATTTTTAACAACAAAAGACATCTGTTTTTGACTAAATTCGGTTTGTTTCTACCAACAAAATGCGTGTGTTTCTTGGTGTTGCAATTTTGTTGTAGTCGTGCAAGTACCTTGATTTTTTGTATTTTCAATGCTAAATATTCTCTTTCTAAAACATTAAATATGTTTACCCAGCTGAAAAACATGAAACATGCATGATTTTTACACTAGCTTGTCATTAAAATACTTTGATCTCCAGCAAAATTAATGAATTTTACCCATGAAAGTTCCCTGATTCGATGATGTTTTTCCACGTAAATACAAAACAAAGAAAAAATAAAAAAATTGTCGCAGCCAGGATACGACCCGTGCTGATCTCACTGTCAAGGCTTAAGGCAGAATTAGTTTTTACTTTCTGTTCTGTTACGAATCAGCTGACTCTTTTTTGTTTATAGAAATCTAATACAAGTCGTTATTTTTTCTGTTTCGTTCTGTTCTGTTTCGGTTCAACCTGTGAAAATAAAAAAATTTTTAAATAAATGTAAGTGACAGCAAAAATTAAAATATTTTGAAATAAATTGTGATTGTACGTTAAGAATTAAAAAAAAATTAATTTTGAAAAGAAAAACATAAAATTATATGGAAATATAACAATGGACGATGCAAAATTCATCACTTTAGTGGAAAACTGCGACTCATCTGGTCAGAAACAACTGATAAGTTACTACAGAAAAAGTAAGTACGCAAATTTAGAAGCAGAACGGCACAGCACAGAACATCAACAGAAAGTAAAGACTAATGAAGCCTTTACTCTCTACCACTTAGCTATTGTATTCTTGTTTTTTAATGGAGATAAATCTTGTTTAATGAAAATGTGTCAATGTGAAGATTTAATTCCGAGTTTTCATACCTTTTTCGCTGAATATTTATTTCAATATATTACCCTGTAATATCGCGTACGTTTTTAATGAGTTCAAAAACTATAGCACTATCTACGATTTGCGATGATATTCAGAATTCATTAGAATAAACAAATGCTCAAGAAAGCATGAAACACTATTTTATTTTGAACTGGTTCATTTATATTTTGCTGCGTAATAAAAATAAAATAAAATAAAATTAATTCACGTAAGGATAGGTGAACTTCGCTTGTTCGACTTGCCTATTCATAAGGCTCCGGAATGTACATATATGTATATATATGTATATGTATTAGTGTTTTTCATACGGGATTTCCCGGGAAAAATTTCCCGGGATCCCGCACAATTTCCGGGAAAGAAATCCCGGGATATATTTGCGGGAATTCCCGGGATTTTTTTTGTTTTAATTTTATTATGGCAACTTTAGTTCATATGTACACATTCTTTGATGAGTGTCGTTATTCACTTATGAAGGTGATGGTGCAATAATAAGGTGATGGTACTAGCACAATAGCTAAAATTTTACAACAACTTATATTGTGTTGATTTTGTAGTAAAGAAAACGCTGTTTCGATTCAAAGAAAATCATTTTCATTAAAAAAGGAATTGCAATCTTTTGAAGGAAGTGGTTGCAAAAACTGAAAGTGTCCAGAGGTTATATAATGCTCTTCTGACTATAAGACCAACATCCGTAGAAAGTGAACGTATTTTTTCATTAACAGGAGTTTTTTTTTAAATAAAATTAGAAATAGACTGTCGAACGATTCTATTAATGCTGTACTAAAATCCTATTTGCAAAGCAAGATTTTGTAATATTTTTTTAATAATGTAATTTGTTTTTTTTTTTTTTTGCTTGCGTTAATTAATGCACTTGACTTTCCATTTACATATAATATTGGTATTTATGCATTACTATTGTATAAAGAACTGATTTACATTAGTTTTTCGGCTAATGTGTTTATAAAACGTTATTATTTAATCGATCTCATGAATTGTTATTTGTGTTTTGTCGAAATAAATTAAATTAAAAAATATTTTGTATAGTTTTTCACTGGGCGGAAATTCCCGGGAAACTAAAAAGTCGTTCCCTCTTTCCCGGGAAATGAAAAAGTCTGGGAAAAGAAAAACTCTAATATATATATATATATATATATATATATATATATATATATATATATATGTATAAATATGTATATATATGTAAATAATTTGTTGGGTCACTCACATATGATTACTGTGAAATTACACGCTGAATGACAAACCGAAATTCATAATATTGCATGCTTAAGAATACGACAATATTTTCATGATATATTTTGTAGCTTGTGTAGGAAATGATATTTCGTAATTTAACGAATTTCATTAAGTTACAAAACTTATTTCGTAGAAATAATTTCGCATATAGTATATATATTATATTGAATTTAGTACAAGGCAAATTTACTACAGGTACACGCATTAGAGAAAACACTGTGGCAACTCTGTGCTTCTCACATAGTTTTACAAAGTAATTGTCAAAAAATTGTATGCATCAAACAAGGCACAAAAGTAATTGTCAAATGAATTCTTCGTTATAAACGTGTAAACAAAAAATCAGCGGATGAGCAATTTGCCTGATGCATGTACCTGTTTGATATGCCTTGA
This sequence comes from Nowickia ferox, assembly GCA_936439885.1. NCBI lineage: Eukaryota > Metazoa > Arthropoda > Insecta > Diptera > Tachinidae > Nowickia > Nowickia ferox. The sequence continues at coordinate 63,110,693 of OW387026.1, forward strand.
TTTAGTAGAAACTAAAATATTTTGGCGGAGTCACGCCTATTAAAATTTAATATTTTACATTAAGCGGTTCTATTTGATAGATTTTTGCAAAACTTAACACACACCCAGAGCTCTAAAAAACACAAAAAATCTTGTATTTAAAAACTGGGTGGACGCACGCCCGATAAATAAATAACCAAATTGTACGTCAAACGACGAAAGTGCTAATCTTCAATTGTTAAAAGTTCTTAAAATGTACAATTTTCTTTTGTAATACATATATAGACGTAAACTTTAGATCTACTTAGATTCTAAAGATTAATGATTCATAAACATGATTGAAAAAGCGAAGCATGTGATTTAACTCGTAGTGGATTTAACTCGTAGTGAAAAGCATTATAAACGAGAGCGTAATTTGATCAAACATATAATAATCAAACACATAATAATAATAACATATTGATTACCACGTGTCCGTTTCTTATACACGAGGTGTGTTCAAAAACTATCGTGAATTTTGAATTTTCGCGGGTTATATATATTCGAATTTTGATTTTTTTTGTGGCGTTATATTGGTACTCATGTCTCTCACTTATGCCGACAATTTCGGCCATTTTTAATGTTCAGTTAATTATTGACAGCTGCTTTGCTTGCACGTGTTTAGCTCGTCTTCGATTTTTACCTATTAAAAAAAAATGTATCTGTATTAAATTATGTGTTAAAAACGAAATTTAGTGCGTGGATGCATTCCGAATGTTGACTGTGGCATATGGAGAAGCTACCCTGGACCGAAGCAACGTTTATCGGAGGTACAAAATGTTCTCAGAATGTGGAGAAGATGTGAACGACGAAGAGCGTGCCGGACGCCCGAGCACTTCAACAACAGACGAAAAAATGGATGAAGTGAAGAAAATGATATTGCCCAATTGTCGAATCACTATTAGAGAATTTGCTGAGGACCTAGACATATCGATTGGCTCGTGCCATTGACTTTTTCTTGTTCCCGAAACTTAAGAGACCCATGAAAGGACGACGCTGCGCTCCGATTGACGAGATAAAGAAGGCATCGAAGGAGGAGCTAAACAAGATTAAAAAAATCATTTTTTGAAGTGCTTCGAAGATTGAAAAAAATTTTGGCATAAACGCATTATATCTGAGAGGGATTACTTTGAAGGAGACAAAATATATATTCATGAATAAATAAATCATTTTTGAAAAAACATAAAATTCGCGATATTTAATGAACTCACTTCGTAAATTTTAGAAAAAACAGAAATCTGTTATTTCTTGCTGCCTTTAGGTCGCTTCAAACTTTATTATTTTTATTCGAAGATGCATTTTGTGTTTGAACGCGTGCGAGTGAATTTCAATGGAAGTAAAAATTGTATACATAACTTTTTGCAAAAATTATATTTAAAAATTATGTTTTGGAGAAGATTGATAGCTAAATACAAAACAACAAATATTGATTCTATTAATTATTGAATAAATAAATAATTAATTAATAATATAGTTACTCGTATAGTTAATTATGAAGGCATACTTAATATAATGCAATGAATTATTCCCTAATTCAGTACGAAGATTTAGGACGTATTTGTTTGAAAATACTTTTGCGTTCTTGTTTTTGAATTCACTGAATTATTTTCTTCAAAAATAGTTGTTGTCTTTGATAATGAAAAATAAAAATATTATTACCATATTTTTAAAACATGAAAATAATATTGAAATTAATATACTATAGTTGAAAAATATTTCAAAAAATATGTGTTGGATATAATGTTTATAAAAAAATCATAAAGCAAATACACGAACCTTCTAGCATGGACAATAAATAATAATTGTTCTAAAGAATCACAACTGCGGCTTATTTTCGTCCATAGACAACACGAAACAATCGTCGAACAGAATTAGGACATTATACAAATTATAAAAAAAAAATAATAATAGAATTCATTCCTAGGACGCATTATTATTACCTTTTCCTTTACTATTCATTACCTTTTCCCACTGGGATGATATCATTATGACAATTCTCATATTGATTAGATCAACCGATCGAATGCTTTTTTCATGACTAAATAACGGATATTATGAACACAACAGAATAAAAAATCATATATTGGATGTAAGTACCAATTACACTGTGCTAGTTCAAAAATATAACAAGCGGGGGACCTGCTGTGAACACCTGATTCGAGTACGCTGAATTCAGTGGTGTTAACAATTTTTTTAGGTTAGCTCTTGTTTAAAAAATAATTAATATTGAAAACTTGGTTATAAGCACCTAAAAATCGCAATTTTTCCCAGTTTGGTGCTATTTATTAATTTTTAAATCATTTATTATAAAAAAAAATATAAAACAAATTGCAAAAAAGAATTTTCAAATTGCCCCCAATTAAAAAATTCCATTTTTTTACGAAAAAAAGTCGAAAATTTTTTTTCCATTTTTTTTCCGAAAAGATTTCTCAGGACGCAAGTTCATCAAAACATGTCTTTTCTATCGATATATGTATGTATATTGATATAAAGGTTAATAAATGGTAGAAAACTGGGATAAATTAAGATTTTTAGGTGCTAACCAAGTTTTCAATCTTAATTATTTTATAAACAAGAGCAAACCTAAAACAATTGTTAACACCATTGGATTCAGCGTACTCGAATTAGGTTTACGCCTGTCTATACTGGCAATGAATTCATTAACATATATTGAAGGAAATGTCAAAATGTTGATATTGCCAATAAACACAGCTCATTGCCAGTGCTTGCAATAATTGCGGCAATAATTTTCAACAGTTTTTCGTTGACAATTATTGCGAACATGAAACGTCAAACTCGGTGTTAATTTGTGTTCGACTTTTCTGTATTGCGTTTGGCATTTAGATAATATTGCTGAAATTGAGAACATATATATTAAAAAAGGAAATTGGTCTCTTAAAAAAGTGTGTAGTGAAATAATTTGTATTGTTATAAGTTTATAAAAATAAAAATTTGTTGAATTAACCAGATATTTACAAGTGAATTATATTTTTGTTCTGCACCTTCCTTGTTAACTTTTCTATTTTATAGATACGATTTCCCATAGGCTTAATATAAGGAAATCAATCAGCAATATTGTTCAGCTATTCTGCCGGCGTTATTGCTATATTGCCAACGTATTTATTGTCAGTCTAAACGGGGGTTCCCCACTGGGTCATCGGCTTGTTACAAAGAAAAAGTTTCGAGTTCGAGCACAGTGTTATTGGTATTTGCAACCAAAAACATTTTCATTCTAAATTTATTTCAAAATAAAGACTATTAATCGGTTGTTGCCATACAATGATGGTTAAATATACTAGCATGGTTTGATATCAGCAAACCGAGCTTCGGTTGGTAAGAAATTCGGTTGTCTCAATGAATCTGTTTTCTGTATGTATCTATTTTGATATATGAATGTCCTTAGTTTTTAAATATCTTGACATTTACCAGTACATTTTACAACATTTTATATAAAATCTAATATTTTCTTCAACATTGTTTTTATTTTGCCTTGCATTTCATTTCATGTCTCATTCATAGGAAGTTTATTGTGGCAAAGAAACAATATGCACTGTTGATGGTTTACATTTTAACTCAATGTACAATGCTCGTGTCAAGGCTTTTAATAGTGCTGGAGAAGGTGAATACTCTGAGCTTATTGGATTACAAACGGCTGAAGGTAAGTTCACAAAGTTCAAAGCTCTCTCGAGTGCACGACTAGTAGGCATTTATGTTTTCATTTCTTTAGGTGTAAAAAAAAGTTAAAACTGCTAGTAATTCCATTACAAATTAAATTTAGCTAAAACTAAACACATTACTCAGCAAATTATTCAAAAGATAAAAAAATTTAATATTGTTTATTGGAACTCTCTTGAACCTTTGATGACTTACAGTTTAAAACCTCTTCGGAAACGAATGCCTTAAACTATTTGAAGCGTTAAATAAGTTTAAATATTTGTGTCGTTGTAGGAGTAGTTAATACTTGAATTTTTGTTTTAGTTTTAATATTTATTGTGTTCTTTTAAAATTTTAAATAAATATAATCGCCTTGTTGCTTCTCCTATTTGCATGTCAAACTATGTCCTTTGCTTGTGAAATTAGTAGAAAGTTTCTTCAACCTATTGTATAATTTTGTTGTTAAGTGTTTGTTACTTTGCTGTTACGTATTTTGTCAGGCGTGAATTTCAGTTGTGTAAGTTGCCTTTAATTTATGTTTTAGCAACTTCTCTGCTACTTTACTTCAACTCCTTTTTTCCAGCGTGTTTTATTTAACTTTGATTGATGTTTTCCGTTTGCTGTTGCTTTGGCAACTGGCTTTGGTGCCATTAAATATAAATGCTTACGAAAGATTTATTAGATGTTTGCTACTTAGCAGGAGTGTTGATTTCATTAAACGCGATATATTATTTAATTTTCATTTAAATTGCATTTTGTTATTTGGCCCGCCATTAGGCAGACGCTGCGAAGTGCCAGTTAAGTCTAGTCATAAAATGCCTTAAGGGATTTCTAAAAGAAAATTGATTAGTCCTTAATATTTAATTACTTAACATAAACGTGTGCAATTGACAAGGATATAAATTTGATGCTAAGGTGTGAGACGAAAAAGACAGCGCTTTAATTATTTTAGATTGTTTGTAGAGGTAGTAATGAAAAAGGTGTACAAGCTTACAATGTACCTTCTATTGGCGGATTGTATTGCGATAAACTGTTCGATGTGGAGTGGAAATATACACAAGCGAGTGTGCACAACAGTCGAATACATTTATTTAAATCTTACAGAAAACTAGTATAACATACAAACATGACTGTTTGCTTACTACTTTTTGAAAATATCAACATAGAATACAGTTTAGAAACAAAAAAGTTATTTTTTTATTAAAACTACATACAAACAAAAGTTGCTGTTGCCTGAAGTAGTTGGAGCGTCGATTACGAAGGAAATAATGGTGTTCTCGAAAACCTTGATCAATCAGTCATATCAACATCACAGATATGTCTGGATATCGCAGAGCCCTCCTTGGTCAGTATTTGTAGCCATGAATTGTCGGCGAAGTAAAATAACAAACAAAATGGCTACATACATACAATGCTTAAATTAATGCGCCTACTTAACACCAGAGGCGCTACAACGATGCTATAAAAAATTGGCCAAATGCACAATAGCAAAGTTGTGAAAACGAAAAAATTATTCAAGCTCCTCTTCTCTCTGTCACCTTATCATCTGCACTTGCACTACCTGGTATTTAAAACCAGTTGAGTTGAAAAATTACTTTCTCTTCCCAGCAAACCTGCATACATACAAAATACTCCAAGTAGAAATGAACACAGGTGGGCTTTTTATTAAAATTTTGAAGAAAACATGTCTGGGGTACTGCTTTCGCCCACTGGGTACTCTTATTCTCACGAGGTCATACATATTTTATATATGGTTTTCATGAGGAATTACCATATATATTTAATATATGAATGTATAAAAATTAGGGATGCCAATCGGAACTGGCTTCACAAATCCCGGGATTTCAAAAAATTTAATTACGGGATTTCGGCATTTTTCGGGATCCCAAAGTTTTTTGAGATTCAGGGATATTTCAGTACTCTGTCGACTTTGAACATTGAAGATATATGCTTTTTATGTGTATTTATTAAAAAATGTCTTTGAAAGAGTTTCACAAACAAAAGTTTTATAATTCATTTTGTATTACATAGTTAAATACAATTATCTTATATATTTGAATATAACAAAAATGCTACGGAATACAGCTATGGGGCACTGCTTCAGCTTCCAATGTAGAAAGAATCCAACGAAGGCAAAACAAGATTTTAAGACTAATAACATCGGCTCCATCGTACATCAAAAATTCAAATTTACATCGTGATTTAAATATGCCACTAGTGACTGAAGAAATTAAAAAATACGCAGGCAAATACTTAACAAAACTCGAGTCTCATCCTAATCCACTTGCTCGTAACATCTTGAATTTTACTGGACACATCCGCTTAAAAAAGGGACACTATGGCTCTAATACTCAACACTCGAGATGAAACAGCTTGAAAATATGTTTGTGCTTAATACGATATTTATGTATTATTGACTACTATCACTAAGTTTATGCCTGACACTGGTTGGACCTAATTATTATATCTAGATTTAAGATTTGAAAACTTATTGTTAGTTCATTTTTTGAAGATACAATAAATAAATATACTCATGAAAAAAAAACTAAAATAGCAAAGTAAAAAAAATAAAATAATTTAAATGTTAAAAGTATTCATGTCAAAAGTTGGGCTATTGTGGAAAAGAAAAATTGACAAATTTTTTAAAAGGTACCGCAACAACTACATAGATAAGTATTTTGCACAAATGATGCAAAATTATCTGGTTTTGGGTATGTGCCAGAAAATGGACAAAAAGTACTTATACATACATACGTATACTTAGCAGCTATACACAAAATTATAATGCAGAAATACCTCTTTTACTCAGCCAAAAATTTTTTAAGCTTTTGTAATGGGTAGTACACTTTTAATGGCTTACAAAGTAATGAGTGGTACTTATTTATCTAATTATTTTATGCTTATAATAATGACTGTTTTGTAATGAGTAAAATAATAACTTATTTTTATCATTACCTGAAAGTACTTATTGTACTAATTTCCATTTAATAAAGAAATATATCTAAAGAAAAATTCATTGATCGTGAAAATGAGCTTCGAAACCAATAAAATAATGTTGGTTTAGTATAATTTTTATAACAAAATTTAGTTATTTTCGCATATTCATCAATATACATATTCGCATATTTTCTTAGTAAAATTATAATTTTTTACAATCCCAAAAAAAGGTACAAGTTTTATAATTTTATTACAAAATTCTATTTATATATATTAGAAAAAATTGCCAATTAACTTTTGAATAATTTTAGGCAAAAAGTAATCTAAAATTTTTTGCATTTTTGTAAGCAAAAAATAACTCATTAAGTTTTGAATATTTTTAGGCAATCATTATTCTAATAACTTTTGGATATTTGTAGGCAAAAAGTATAGGGTACCGCATACTTCTTGAACTTCTTAAACAAAAATAATGGGTTGGTTATTCATTGAGATGGTAAGTACTTTCGACAGGGGAGTGCATACTCTTTTTTGCATTCTAGTATGCAAACTTTTTTGCTGGGTAGATATGTTTCTCTTTTAAATGAAAAAACAATTGGTTGAAGATGCCTTCAATGCAAATAAACTAGTTACAAAATTCATAAAATTGTAAATATTTTTTTTTTTTTTTTTTCAAAAAACCTATAGCTCAAATATTAGAATTTTGTTAAAGAATACGAATGTTATTAATGTTTATACTTTTATTACTGAATTGATTACAAATTATTCAGCGAAGTTCTTACACTTTGTTTCAGCATTTTAACATAATCTTTTAATAATCAAGAAGCATACACACATATGTACATATATAGTGTGTGTATTTATTTATGTACATATTGTGTTTGACTGCATCGACAACTTAACAAAATGGGTTGCTCAAGTCAGAAAGTTGAATTATTCATTTTGCATAGTAGCAAAAGTCGACGTGAATACCTTTATTATTTAATGTATTATTATTAAAACTGTTCAAGATATTGCTTTTTATCATCAAATAGATTGCAATTAATAAAGAAAAGGAGAAAACCACGCTTTCGAAACTTGTTTCTCAAATTATATGTGATAACCTTTAAGGAGCAAATTTCACTAGGGACAATTGTAAATTATTATGACAAAAACTAGCATAATGGAACAACATTCTGATTTCGAAAGCCGGCACAAATATTTTATTAAATAAAACCTACAGGTTTGAGTTTAGTAATTTAATTTATTGCATGGCAGTGCGCTTTTTTGTATAAAAGATGTATGAATGTGAACTTTACATACTGTATATGGAATAGGGTGTGTTCGTAAATGCATCACTGCACTGCAAATGGAAATTTAAATGTTCTAAACTAGTTCACTGAAGTAGATAACGCACAAATAAATATCAAATATGGTATACAAACATGACTACTACTAAAACAAATTATCAGGGAACTTATATTGCATTTTAAATAAAATTTTGCACGTATGATGTAGAGCAGTGATGCATATGCGAACACATTCATACTTACATATATAGATATATAGGCAAATTACTGAATATATACTATCATATATCTTCATGTTCCTTCATTTTTCGGTTCCAAACCATATATGGAATATCATATCTGCTCCATACATATCTTAATAGATGGGCACTTAATACCCATTTTTTTGCTGTCATTTTATGTCATCATTTTCAAAATGTGCGAAATGCCGTTGACATTGTTGACCATAACGTGTACTTAGCATAAGTAATTTTTTATAGATCTTTAGTTCTTTTAAGAGATGGTTGAAATAAATTTCTCTTGGGGAACAATTTCAGTGGAATTAATTTGCGCTTAATTGATTTTCTAAAATTGCGTAGTTTTTGGTACAATTAAACGGAAAAATCATTTATCCTTAATGGATCCATTAACGTAATTAAAAGAAATCCCGTTTAATTAAGCATGTGATAATTATTAATGAACAAATAACACCAAAGTTAGTTGTAAATATTCTGACAAACACACAGTTGAACTGAACAACCGGCTGTTTTCGAAGGCCACTAAACCTTCCTAATCAGCGTTCTTTTGTATTTGGTCCACTGTGTATGGTGTCAGTTGATGTAGATTTTCTGCTTTATATACGCAACTTTTTATTGCAAATGGAATATGTGAATTGTTTTGATTCATCGTATTACAATTTGCTGAAAGCTTTTTTGTAATGAAAGCTCATTTTTACCATCTCTAAATTTACAACAGTCTTGTCATTTAAACGGGGATTTTTCCATGCGTATTTTCATTCAATGTTTTTGGAGCAATTAACTGGGTAAATCAATTATGTGGGAATCAATTAAGGGGAAACTACTGTTTTTAAGTTAAATATAACTAAGATTCATGCTTAATAAGATTACTAAGTGAGTTTTTACGTAAGGAGTCGGAGATAATAATTTTTATTATTTATTTATTGTATCTTCAAATATGAACTAAGTGTTAAAATCTTAAATATAAATATAATTAATTAGACCCGATCAATGTCGGACATAAACTTAGTGATTTAAATTAATGATACATAAGAGTCGTGCTAAGCGAAGAAGAAATAAAAATAAAAGTATAAAAGTATATTCAAGGAGCTACATCTGGAGTGTTGAGTATTAAAGCCGTAGTGTCCCTCTTTTTTAAGCTGATATGTCCAGTAAAATTCAAGATGTTACGAGCAAGGGATAAGGATAGGATTCGAGTTTTGTTAAGTACTTGCCTGCGTATTTTGCAATTTCTTCAGTCACTAGTGGTATATTTAAATCACGATGTAAATTTGAATTTTTAATGTACCATGGAGCCGATGTTAACAAATGTAAAACTTTGTTCTGTCTTCGTTGGATTATATCTACATTGTAAGCTAAAGCAGTGCCCCATAGCTGTAGTACCATATTGGTTACAAAAGCGACTTGTATTTGAGTTAACTTAAGTTACATTTAAGTTAGTTTAGAGTCAATATGATGTTTCCATGTAAGCCTTCGATCAAGATGTATACCAAGGTATTTCACTAGAGAATGTGATTGTTAATTCGAGTAGGGGAAAAAGTATATCTTCTTAAGGGCACACTTTTGCTCATTTACTTTAATTCTCCATAAGTTCAACCATATTTCCAGCTGGTTAATATGTTCCTTATGAGGGTTTTCATGCATACTCATGTAGGCTGTATCATCGGCAAATGTAGAGGTATGGATATTATTGCTCACAGGCATATCACAAGTATATATTAAATATAATACTGGCCCCAGAAGATATAGATATAGAAGATACAGATTCGGGCACACTCATGAAGTCTCCTTCCACAACAGTGAATTTCCTATCAGTTATATAACTTTCAAAAATTTTTTGTATGTTTATTGGCAGATATGTCTTCAATTTCAAAACTAGGCCTTCGTGACATACTTTGTCAAATGCCTGAGAAACATCAGTGAAGAGGGCAGAATAATACTTCTTTTCTTCTAATATCTTCCTTATAAATTGAACCACTCTATGCGTTTGCTCAATTGTGCTATGCTGACTTCTAAAACCAAATTGATGGTCAGGGATGCACCCATTATCAGTTAAATTTTGGAAAATTTAGTCATGAGCAGCTTTTCGAAAAGCTTTGAGATTGTTAATAGTAAGCTTATAGCCCTATATGACTCAGCCTTGGCAGGATATTTGCCCGGCTTTGGAATCACTTTGATCTTCGCAAGTTTTCAGTTATGTGGAAAATACTGCATTCGTAAAATGGCATTAAAAATAAATAGCAGTATTCTTATTGCAATTAGAGGCAAATTCATCAGCATCTTGTTACTAATTCCATCAATACCTGGAGCTTTCTTCGGGTTAAGGGACGAGGGGGTAGAGAAACTACACTCGACAAAACAGCACGGGTACATGAATAGGGAGTGAATACAGATTTTAAATGCTCAGCAAATAAGTTACCTTTTTCACTATCGCTTCTGGCCCATCATCCGGTCGAAGTGCGCAGTGGTGGTGGGCTCAAGGGACATTTCAAGATTTCTAGCAGCGCGCCATAACGAGTAATTAGATGCTGACGTGACATCGAGCCTTCTAGATATTTTTCCAGTAATACAGTTTTTTCCGACGATTTGACTCGTTTAGTACATTCTTTAAGTCCGATTTTATTTAGGGGTGATCTGTGTTGTTGCCATTCTCTTCTACCTCTCCTTTTTTCACATACAAGACGTTCAATATCCGTAGAATAAATTCTATTAAAGCCAGTCTGCGGATGGGAGGTAGTGGCATGTTTAGCAGCCTGTTTAGTATTTTCGTTAAGATTGGCAACGTTAAATTCAATATCTTTGGATGTTCTTAGCTTAATGTTGTCCGTACAATGACTACTAAGATATTTTTTGCACCCCAGCCAATTAACACGATTGATCATCTTCACATATGGGTGAGGTAAGTCATTTCTTAGTGGGTTACAAATTGTAACGATTGTGGGAGAGTGATCGGAGGAGATATCTAGAGAAGCTTCAACATTAATTAAATCCCTAGAGATATTTTTCATGACGCCAAAATCTATAACATCCGGAAGTTTGTATATATCCGTAGGCCAGTAAGTGGGCTCCCCACTCGCAATGACGTCCAAGCCCATTTTTGAAATTGTATTGAACAACGCCCGACCTCTCGGCGTAATAATACGCGAACCCCAGAACGTATGTTCAGTGATTGAAAATCTGGGAGGGAAGTGAATTAATGATATCACGAATTCGCATGCACTTCCTCTCGGGTCCTTTGAATCATATAAGGTGTAGCCATTAATTATAATAAGGCTTCTCGAAGTCTAATGAGAGAAAATTTTATCTGGAAGGGGAGTAAATTGAAAATATCACGAAATTTTTACAAAAATTTTCAATGCAGATATTTGTTGCCTGTAGGTGTTCTTCACAAATGCCATCAATAATATAGCGCTTGAGTCTCGACTTTATTAGAATTGCTGATCATGCTCTTCCTCTTGGGTCCTTTGTGTCATATAACGTGTAGCCATTCATTTTAAAAAGGCTTCTGGAAGTCAAATAAGTCTCAGAAACCAACATAATATCAATATTTTTTTCCATGAGGAAGTTCTCAAGTTCATTTTTATGTTGGCGAATGCCGTTTGCGTTCCAGAAACATATTTTTAACGTGTTCATGGCTTGTTAGTTAATGCTTGAAGCAGAGTATTCTGCATTCGCAGCATTTGTTGCATCATGCTAGTCATATTTGTTGTAAAATTATTTATAGTTTGCACTAGATTATCAATAGTAGCTTCAAGGTGATTAAAGTTATGCTAGAGTTTGTGGTTGTCGATTTATTTGGCGGAGAAACTTTTTGTGTGGGAATAGAATTTGTCTTAACAGTATCGGCATACGATACACGTGAAGTAATTGGTTGGCTCATTTGAGGAAAAGTCGCGGAGTAAGCTTGGCTGATTGATCTGGAGCTAATTTATGTTTTTGACCCATAGCCTATTTAACGAGAGATCATGCAGGACATCCTCTGTAGTTAGCGTTGTCATTACCTCCATAATTACTACACTTTTTATCCGCTTGATCTTTTGGCTTAGTACAGCTAGCAGTACCGTGTAATTCACCTGATCTGCGGTGTAGGCAATTTGAAATAAGTTTATGTGTGGCCATATTCTTGGCAATTGTTGCACTGTACGGGCCCTGAACGCTTGTGTGATTCTTCAAGTGTTATTTTTTTTTTGTAAAAGATATTTTAAACTATAATATGTTTGATACATTTTTTACCTTAAATCCCTGGAGGACGAGCGCATCTTTTATTTCTTCGGGAACAACATACGAATCTTTGCATTTCAACACAATCTGTAGGCCTTTAGCACTCTTAAGCTAATAAGTGTAGAAACTTGTTTTACTTTTTTAAAATTCAGTAACCATTTTGCGAAAATCTTTTTTTTCATAAATTTGAATTTTCGTTTCATCAAGGTTACCACACTATATTGGAACAATGTGAAATTTATTCTCACCAATGATCGAGATTAGTTTTTTAATAAGGGAGTTTGAATTTTTTTCTCTCAAATAGATTGGTGGTCGCTTGGAAGTTTTGTTCGAGGATACATCGGGTTTCTTCTAAAATTTCATCTGCTCCAAAGATGACTAAGAATAACAGCGCATCCTCTACTAATCGTCAAAACCGGTTTAAAATATTGCAAGATGACACAATATTTTAAACCGGTTTTGACGATTAGTAGAGGATGCGCTGTTATCCTTAGTCATCTTTGGAGCAGATGAAATTTTAGAAGAATTTGGGCTTCGCCTACGCTTTACCACTGTTATATATGTATCTATCCATTCCGATTTGGACCTTGGGTTTTGAGCTACTGTTATCAATAGTGATAACTTGGTTAAGGGATGAGCACGAGCCCGGAGCAGATGATGTCGCTGGCTTAAATGATGAAGTACTAGGCAACTGTAACGTTAACGAATCTCTAGTTGGCATAGGACAAAGCGAAGTTGATCGCTGACGAAAAAGTGGCTTCGCCTTTAAAAAAAACTATCATCAGGTTTTTTATTTTTATTATTTTCTTTGAGAGCTTTAGAACTCACAGTAAAATAGGAATTTCTTCCGTTAGTACTCACTTCACATATAAATATTATTAAAGCAAATAAAGATTATTTATCAAAGTCAATATGTATGTATTACGAATATTTTTTTTGTGTATGTACCCAGCAAAAAATTTCCAAGATTTTGTAATGGGAAGTACTCTTTTAATGACTTACAAAGTAATGAGGTATACTTATTTATCTAATTATTTATGAATAAAACCACAAATTATTTATTTCATCATGTGAAAGTGCTTATTGTAGTATTTTCCAGTTAATAATGAAATATATCTAAAGAAAAATTTATTTATCGTGAAAATGATCTTCGAAAACAATAAAGCAACTTTGGGTTACTTTTACTTTTATTACAAAATTTAGTTATTTTCGCTTATTTTTCAATATACATATCCACATACTTTTTTTTGTAAAATTATAATTTTTAACAATCCTAAAAAGGTACAAGTTTTATAATTTTGTTATAAAATTATATTTATTTTCATTAGAAAAAATTGCAAACAAACTTTTGAATAATTTTAGGCAAAAAGTAATCCAAATTTTTTTTTTTTTGCATATTTGTAAGCAAAAAATAAGCCATTAAATGTTGAATACTTTTAGGCAATCAGTAATATATAAAAATTTTTATATTTGTAGGCAAAAAGTATAGGCTACCGCATACTTTTCGAACTTTTCAAACAAAAATAATGGGTTATTCAGTCAAATTGTAAGTACTTACTTCTGGGGAATACATACACTTGTTTGCATTCTAGTAGGCAAATTTTTTTGCTGGGTATGTATGTAAAAAAACACCGCACTGACGTCTGTTCACTATGAAGGTTCAACGCTGTATGTTGATAATAATTGTTTTCTTTAATTGTTTTTGCTTTATTACATTAATAATACAGAGAACAATAAATAAATACACGTAGAGATTTTAATTTATTCACTTTCGTATGCATCGTTAATCAACTGATAATAATGAAATAACTTCTTTTGTTATCAAACCTCGGTCTCGAAAGAAATCATGATGCAAACTTGCGATAAAAGGGTTTAATACCCTTTAAGAGACGATTGAAAACATTGGTGACTATTCTCGATGTTTTTCTCGTAAACAACTCTCTTAATTTCCTCGTGTCCTTATTTCTTGCTTCTTGATCTTCTGACAGCTGTCCTACAAGAAGAATGCAAGACCTTATTATGTCTTTTCCATGAAACAGGATCTTATGGAAGCTAACTGGCATAATATACCTTGGGTATTCCTTTAGGTATAAATTTCGTGTGAAAACAATAAAACTTTCAAAAGCATCTTCATCAATAGGGTAACAACTACCTAAAGTTTCCAAAATAATATGAAACCGTTCAATAAATTCTTTATTGACACCAGTGATTTCTGAACTCTTTTCTGCTGCTCTAAAGAACCGTCTAGCAGTATTAACGTCATTCGTAAACCTCCTTGCTGTGTTGGCATGTCTACAAACATCTCATTTCTAAATCTGTCAATATATACGGTTCGTCAATCTAAACTGAATTTGATGCTAAGAAACGGTCACGATGTCTTTCTTTTATCCATTTTTAGGCTAGCTTAAAACAAATAATATTGATATTTCTCTTGAAATTTGTTTTCACGTATTTTTGTATATTTTGAAGACCACATTCAACCATTATTATTACACAAGCAATAATCTTGGTAATTATTGCCAAAGCAACTGTCAAATTCGATTGCTGTGTGGCAATAAATAATAATGGCTTAAGTTGACATAAGTGCTTTTTCACTTTTCAAGTAAAATGAAAGAGTGGCTTGAGGCGCAGCCAAAAATTATGATATCGTGGGTTTTGAGACCAAATGAAATGTTTTAGTGCTTGCAGTCGTGCAAAATCAAAAAAATTAAAATAAGGACCGGTCTATTGCTCACAAGGTGTTTTTTATTGAGGTATAGAACTTTAAGTTGGCATCACTTTTTTAACTGGCGGCCATTTTGTCAGCTATCAAGTGATTAATATTTAGTTTGGTTTGCCATTTCATCATGAACAGGTTGACAAAAGAACAACGCTTGCAAATCGTGCAAATTTATTTCGAAAATAATGGTTCAGTTCGCGAAGTTTACCGCAAGCTCCGTCCATTTTATGGTCGACATAATCGTCCATCAGAGCAATTAATTCGGTTAACCATGGATTGGCCACCAAGATCGTGTGATTTGACACCATTGGATTATTTTCTTTGGGGATATGTGAAGTCGCTCGTCTACGCCAACAAACCAGAAACGTTAGGGGACTTGGAAGCCAACATTCGTGGCGTTATTGCCAACATACGGCCCCATCCATATGCTCGAAAAAGTGGTTGAAAATTGGACCTGTAGAATTGGCTTTATTCGAGCCAGCCGCGGCGGCCACATGCCCGAAATCATATTTAAACGTTAATGGCATAAAATTATCCTTCCAATAAAGCCAAATTGATGGACATTAAAACGATTTTCTTGTGTTTTATTTCAATTCGAAGTTCTATACCTCTAAAAAAAGCACCCCATATAAAATACAAAACTAGTTCCACTTTACTCCCTGTGGCACACTTGAAGCGATTGATTCGGGCACACTCATATGCGTGTGCGGAACAATGTCACTTTCCAAAAGCTTTAAAATTAGGCCTTCATTTCACATTTTATCAAATGTCAGAGAAACATCTATAAAGAGGGCAGAACAATACTTCTTTTTTACAAATGTTCTTCTTATAACTTAAAGCAATCTATGGGTTTGTTCAATGGTGTTATGCTGACTTACATATTTGTATAAATGACTCAGTCTTGGTAAGATCTTTTCCCGACTTTAGAATCATTTTGAGCTTGGCAAGCTTCCAGGGATGTGGATAATACTCCAGTCGTAAATTGTTATTAAATATAAATAGCAGCGTTCTAATTGCAATGCCAGGCAAATTCATCAGTATCCTGTTACTAATTCCAGCCAGTGATGCAAGTGAATATTTTTTAAATACTCTACACGTCGGGAAAAAATTCCTTTTTTCCCTCCAACCAAAAATATTTTCCCTTAATTTTTCCCTACGCTTAAAATTTATTATTTTTAACAACAACAAAACAAATATATATTTTGGTCCGCCATCTAACGTTTTTTTCCAACTAGTGCTTATTTCGTGAAATTTATTTGCTGGTGGTTAAGCGATGTCTATATGCATTTCATTGTTGCTTTAACAAATCGTCAGTAAACTTCAAGCTCACATTTGGAACAGTCACAAACCTCTTATCTTATGAACAAACTTCCAAAAACTATTTGAGAATTCACAAATAATAATATTTTTGAAAATCACAAAAGCAAAATAAGCGTAGTAGGCTTAGAAACTCATACAAAACCCAGCAAATAATTTTTATTCGATATGAATCTATTTTATTTTTCTACACCTTTATACAATTAGAAATCCATTGGATAACAATAAAAGTTTTAATTTTGTATGACCTATGGCTCTTTCAATAGATTGTGAATTGAGCAAAGAAATAAATAAATGAAATTTTTAAAATAATAATATATTTTATTTGTGTACATGGATAACTAGACACAACTCTTGAAAAGCATTCTATAAATAAATTTATAAATGTAAGATAAAACTAAACGTCCATTTATTGTTATTGTACGTATTTATTTCCCTGTCATCTTCATTTCTATCTTTTCTTATTCAGCTAATAATAAACAGTCAATAACTGACAAGAGAAAAAAAAAATATGTAAACTCGTACATGTATAAAATAATATACAAACTGAATTAAACCGCAGTCAATCGAGAAGATAAATGCTTAGAGAAATAAATGTAGGGAAAACAAGTTACTTCATTCCAACAAGTGAAACTAGCTGACGAATTAAATTAGAAAAAGTCCGCAACTTTTAAACTACATATATGTTTATCCAAATTCGAAGAAACTACATGGTTTGAATAAAAGAGGTATTTTTTTCAGGAACTGCAGTTGTGAGATAAGGTAGCTCCAAGGAGCGTCTAATTTTAAAACTGCGGGTGTCAAAATACTTCCGGAATTTATAATTTTTGTAAATATCAACCGATCTTCAGATTTTTTTAGTGGAGCAATCAACGTTAAAAGAGAAAATATATAGTATTAAAGCTATTTGACTCACAAATTTTTATTTTTTTGCTCCTTAGTACATAACTTCTCTTTATCTCATAAAAGTCGTTTTAATTTATTGTGTACAGAGTTCATACGGAATTTCAGGTTATCATAGAAATTTGGTTAAATTCATTTTCATTTGTGCAATTTTTAGAGCGAATGAGACAATAATTTTGTTCAATTCCTGTACAAATGCGTACGAACTTTTTCTTCTGGGTAGCAGCGTCGACGAGTTAAGGCTCCGTTAGCCTTAATGTAGGAAACAGCTGATCGATATTTTTATGTGAAAAGTAGGTTACGTTACATTAATTACATCTCTATAACCATTTTCATTACTTTTCACATAACAATATCTATCAGCTGTTTCCTACCGTTGCAGTTACATTCCATTACAGTCGGTTAACTGAGCCTTTAGCGTCGATTTTGGGAATTTAAAAACCGGGAAAAAATGGGGGAAAAATTATGGGTATTTTAAAAACTAATTAAGAAGCCAGCATCAATTTTGGAAATTCAAGGGAGGAAATTAAACAGAAATCGTGGATGCATTTTCCAGGAGCACTCTTGGACCCCCACGCCAAAGTCTCATATGTTCTTAAAGTGGACACTTAGGAGAACAAAATGAGACAACCGTGCTAAAATTCTGTCGAACCGTTTTCGAGAAAATCGACTTAATCGAAAATGGCCAAAAAAACCGTGGATCGATTTTCCTAGGACCACTTTTTCTAAACTTGTACAAAATAGTTGGTCGTGGTTTAACATTCAAATACCATGAGAAGGAACTTTGTTAATGTAAAAACTCCACTCTTATTTCGAGGTAGTATTTTAAATTAAAAAGTCTCGTTATATACTGTTAACATTTCAGCAAACTAGGTTCACTAATTTAAAAGACTTTGGCTTTTAAGCACACACATAAAGAAACGAATAGACACTTTTTTTGTACACAACGTTACTTTTTGTGAAGATTAAGCTGAATTTGAAGTCTTTCAAGAGGTTAAAAAAACTAAAAGATTTCTTAGCTAAACATAAGATTTTTGAAAATACGATAAATGGTACTTTGTTTTGATAAATGGTATGTTTGTTTCATAACAAGTATGAAAAGAAATAACACGCTGCAACACTATTTCTTTCCTTTGATTAAATTTCAACGATGTTTTCCTCAATGTACGAGGACAAGCAGAAAGAAAATAACAAATGCATACAAAAGTAAACATGCAAAAAGCTAAGTGTAAACCATTTTTTTTTACTGATCAAGCACAAATAAATAAGACTGAAAATTACGGCATTTGATATCGATTGAAAATTCCATATGAAAATTAGTTCGATAACGAATGCCATAATTAGTCTCCAGTTTTTCTAGAAGTTTTCGAGCATATGCAGATATGTATATATGTACGAGTATATAGAATGTAGAAATATAAGTATGTACTCGTATATACTTTAATTTTATAATTGGATATGTACATATATCTTGTACATGTTCTTTGTAGTAAATACTTGGTGTTCCACATTTAGCTTTATATCTGTTATCTTAGCTCACTTGAAATAAAATAAATTTAAACTGAATTTGAATGCATTAAATTCGAGTTTCATAAATATGCATTCAGTAAAATTATTTAAAAAAAAAAGATTTTTTAATGCAAAAGGAAACTTTTTTGGGTCAACTTGCAGACTTTTGAAAATAAAATATGGCAGCACTGTTTATATATATAAACAAAGCTTATGTATGTATATCTGTACCTGGATTCTGTAACTTTTTGCGAACCGAAAGCTTTATAAAAAAACCATATATAATTTGAAAATTTTGCGGAAATATCAAACATATTTAATAATAAACAAAGTATACTTTTTTACAAATAAATTGCAATACCGAAATTAGCTTAGTTTAGTCATAACTTCATGTTTACCAAGAAAAAAGTACCTACCCTGACCTGTCCCTTTACTATTCTGTAACAAAATATTTATGGTCTAATTCATAAAAAATAATTTAGGTTTATTACAGGTTTATTTGACAAATTTCCCATAGAAATATGTCAAATAAGCGCTTAATAAACCTGAAATATTTTTTATGAATAAGGTAGTTAAAATTTAACACATTGCTAATTCATTAAACATCTAAGCGTTGTTTATTACATAAAGTAGTATAAATAACAATGAAATATTTAAAAAAAAATCGCAAATTACTTTTATATTCTATTATAAAATTTTACGCAGTTTTTGCCCCTCGTATTTTAAGTCTCCTCTCCAGCACATTTTTCCACTGTTTAAAAATGCCGCCAAAATGCGTTGATTCTTCAAACATTTGTTTTGAAGTGAACAATAAATATCGCGCGAACCACTAGCGTGCTCTCATTGGGCCGATAATTCGACTACGCTACTCGGCTCGCTCGGACGTGTCAGTGATTGATGTATCTCCACTGGTTAGCTTTATTTACTTGTTATTTATCGTTTACGTTTGTTTGTAATATTTATTTATTTTAATTTCAGCATAGATTACTGTGTTATTTTTTTTTCGTTACAATACATATTTTTCTGATTGTGTTAGAGGGTAGAGACTTTGCGTCCAGGGTAGATAAAACAGTGGGGTATTACTTCTTTCTCAGTATTTTACGTATACGAGCATAATTTTAAGTTAAACCAACACATATCCACTCTATACGTTATACGTGTTTTAACGTTTCAAAAATGTATGTATGTATGTAAGTGGAATTACCACTAAACCGGTCACGGCAAGGGCGCGCTTGATGGAGTAGGAGCGACGTGCAGAAGGACTGCAAATAGACTTCAGTTTCGGGAACAAGAAAAAGTCACGGGTGGCCATATCTGAGGAATACGGTGGCTTCTGAATCATTAGTGTGTTTTTTTTTGGCCAAAACGTCGCGGGCAAGCAACTATGTGTGCGAAGAGGCGTTATCGTGGTGCAAAAGCCAATTTTTTTTCTTCCACAAATCCGAGCGTTTCTGGCGGATTGCTTGGCGCAAATTGTGCATAACTTGCAGGTAAAATATACCTTATTGACCGTTCTACCCTGTGGCAAGAACTCATGATGCACACGTCGTTCACATCTTCTCGGTCTTCTGAGAATATTTTGCACCACGGATAAACGTTGCTTTGGTCCAAGGTAGCTTCTCCGTGTGCCACAGTCAATATTCGGAATGCATCCGAGCGTTTAATTTCGTTTTTCACACAAAATTTGATACAGGTTCTTTGTTCCATTTTTTTAATAGGTAAAAATCGAAGACGAGCCAAAATATGTGCAAGCAAAGCAGCTGTCAACAATTAACTGAACATTGAAAATGGCCGAAATTGTCGGCATAAGTGAGACACATGAGTATCAACATAACGCCAAAAAAATAAAAATTCGAATATACGTAACCCGCGAAATTTCAAAATTCGCGATACTTTTTGTACACACTTCGTATATGGGCCTGAAAGTGAATCTGACGACAAACCACTAATAAATTATAGAAAGTCAAATCAGCTTAAAGTACCTTCTCAGTCTTGTTCTCAGGCAGTCTCCAAGAAAGCAACCTTTTAAGTTTAAAGTTTTTATCAGAGCATTGATGCTCTATATGTTTTTGTCATATAACAATGCAAAATATGTGCAATTAAATAATTTACTTTCTTTCGAGTTCTATTATGTTATTTTAGAAACAAAAAGTTATGTAATTTTTTAAGCAGATACTAAGTATTTTTGTTTTCGAAGTTTAATACCCAATTCAAGTTATATAAAAATGACTATATGGAAATTATAGTCTTATTTTTTATGTAATAAACTATCACCAAATAGTGAATAATTAAAGTTAATTCTTACGAAATTAAGGTTTGTTTTCAATTTATCTTCCCCTGCAATAAAGTAAGGTGGCCTTCATGTCTCTACCCTGTATAGTGTATCTCCCCTGTTCACTTAAAATACCCGTAAAAGTAGATTAATTGACTGGCCATTGTTAAACATCCATACAAAATACATGAGCAAATGCTATTATCTTGGAAAAAATTATTATTTTAGTTATTTTTATCACGCCGCCCTTCCTAATATCAGGTAACCTCTTAACGTAGAGTGACCAATATAGCAAATGTCAAAATGACCGAAAAGCTCTAAAAAAAATATAAAAAAAACCTAAATGAATTTGAGGTTGTAATTTTATTTTTTATTTTTACTTAAACCGACAGCGAATATCCTTAAAATATAATACTGAATAGCAAAGTCGGTAAATTTTTAGAGCGGGTCAATTTGTATGGGACGGAAAAAATGAAAAAATCGCATATGCGGGAAGTAATCTACGAACAATTCTAAGAAAATTTGCCTAAGAAACTATCTGTGTAAAATCGATTCGGATGCCGCGATTTTTAAAGGGAAGTTTCATATTCAGGTTATAGAAAATTTTGTTAGAAAAACTTAAACAGATAGCTTATTTATGAGTGTGAGGGTAAAAAAACGCTAAGTTTTCTTCTAAACCCTTTGTTTTTACTTCTTATTTTTAAAGTACACTTATCCCTCGATTTACACAATACTTTTTTTAAGGTGTTAATCGAGGGAAAGGTATACTTTTGTTTGTTGACCATATATTGAAATAAAACTAAAATTATCCTTTAAGTTTTCTACGATTTATTGTTTTATTTGCAGTTATTAATTTAGCAATAAAATCAGAAAGAATAAAATAAATTTTAAGTGTATTGTTATTAATACAAAGTTAGTTTCTAGATTTGAAAAAAGAACTAAATAACTAAGTTTTTAAGTCCTGCCTGCTTTCCAAGCGTGGATTTTTTTTTCGACTAACATCAGTCACAGCCATAATACTTTCACGATTTTTTTCCGTTACGCGCCGAGAAACACTGGTTAAAAGTTTAACGCATCGTTCAGTTCCTTGAATGTGGCATGGAACTTGTGGGTCAGGAAGTGGTGGATCTTGAAATTCTAAATATTCCTTCAAATGGTCATACGGAATATCTCTTGTAATTGGTGGTTCTGATAAAATACTGTCATCATCTAAATCTATCATATTGAAATAATTGCAGCAGTCAAAATTAATGTTACATTTTTTGTACTCTCTAAGCTTTTCTGCATCGCAAAGTTTGTTACGGTAGTACAAAATTGTTTGTATTGCCTGGTCGCGTATTGATTTACGATCATCGTAAAGCATTGAAAGCATAACATTTTCTGGATGAGCAAAGTATGAGTTATTTTGAACTACAGAGTAAACAATTTGCCGCACATTCAAGGGAAGAAACTGTGTGAGGCGAATAAACTTAAATAAAAGCGTACTGCCGTAAATAACAGAATTGTAGTATTTGATGTTAAAGTACATGGGAACATAAACTCTTATTACGTACTCTGCTAGAGTTTTTAAGTAACTAGTGGGTGAACTTGTTGCGACGTACAATCGTAAAATTCTGCTGGCCTTGGTTAACCAACGGGAGTGCGCTACAGGTCCAGGCTTTATGTTAGCTAAGTCAACAGAAATAAAACCATTCGATATTGCTGAAGCCATTTGAAGCAAATACTTTACGTCATTAGATAAATCAAGCTTCCATTCGTCTGATGAAGAAGGTGGCATGTTCTCTAGCGGAATGGCTGTAAATTCAACAACCCTCTGAAAAAATTTTAAACTTTTTTTAATAAATGTTAAAAAAAATATTCTGGAAAAATTATTTTCCCACCATTTTCTCACAGCACGTAATTTGTTTACTAATTAAGCCGCTGGCAGTTCTTGGTCCGCTCGTTTTCGAATTATCCAGAAATTCGAATAGGTGACGAAAAGGCAATTCATTAAAATGTAGGAGACATATAAACCAATGCAATGGTCTTCCCAATGCGATCTCGAAACGCCGTATTATGCCATTTGAAACGCCTGTGTTAGTGTTTTCTCCATCACTACAAATACCAATTAAATTATTTAAACTGAAACCTTTTTTGCTGAAAAACTCGCTAAGCTGCCTTTGCTTTGTTAAAGCATCTTCAGCTTGAACTGTAACATATCCTAATAGTTTCGAGTTCGGCTCTTTAAGGACGACTAAATGTGCTTCTTTAACCATGCTTTGGTGGTATTTGCCGTCAATTTTTTCCATTGTTAATGCGTCATCTTTTCTGCCATCAAATGAAAAGTAGCATAGGTTGGTGTCTCCTGCTTGACTCTTGCGTACTGCTTCCCGTCCCTTCATCTTTTCTCTGGCGACTTTATTTTTATCCATAATTATTAGGTCTCCAGTTTCATCTCTATAGTCAATATCCTTAAATAGAGCTGTCGCTAAACCTGAAGCTACTCTGTCAGATATGCCGAATCTGTCGCACATCATCGCGAAATTTAAAGCCGAGTACCTTTTGGTATAAGCTCGTGGTTTCGGTGAAATTAATACATCCTCAGATGGTGCACTTAGCTCTATAAGCTCCTCCACCTCCATGTTTAACTGGCTTGGTTGATATGTCGAATCATGACTCACTGGTAGGAAGGTTGTTATTGTTATTGTTGATACTTGGTCAGAATGATTCTCTGGAATAGTCAGTTTTCTATCATTGTGTTGATCTAGCATAAAAAATGTCAACCTTTTTGGAATTTCTCCACATTTGCATTCATGTACTTTTAAATTACATTTGCATTTTCCAATGAAAAACAAATCATCAATCGATTCCACAAAACGATTTAATTTACTTTTAGTTTTTATTTCTCTTTGGTACTTTTCAATAAACTGGTTTAGTTTTAGTAAAATGCTTTTTTCATTCATAAGATTAATAAAAAGTCGATTCCATATTTCAGTTAATTTATTTAACACGTTATCAGTGAAGTTCTTGTAAGCACACTTTTTTCCTTCTTTTTTTGCCTGGTAACCCAAGAAGAAATAATACTTTAATACATCACGCTTGCTTGGTAAGTTAAGGCCACTAAAATCTTCTGGTGGTCCAAAAATGGAAATATCTGGGGAAGCCATATGAGATATGGTAGATTCAGATGAAGAAGATGGAAAATTATTTTCCATTTTACTAGATTATAAATTTAAAATGCAAAATCGAATAGCCAATAAAAAAGCCGAACGTTTTATTTTTTCACTCGCGTAGTTGAACTTAAATCACACAAATCTTAGTACTTATCACAATGTTTTGTTTTCCTTTTATTGAATATAAATTTAAAGATTCAAACGTTTATTGATTATAAAAACTTATTTATGAATTTAAAAATTTACTGAATAAAAATTAAAAAATTTTATCAACGAAAACTAGACTGTTAGAAAAAAATTGCAACTGCACTGTTTTTAATAAAAATAAAAACGTTAAAAAGGCACCACTTGTTCAAGCGATTTTTTAATTTAACGAACGAGCCTATCTTTTAACACTTTTTTCTTAAATTTTTTTCTACTCTGGTCTTACTTTTCGTTAACGCTGGAAGCGATTTTTTTTTTAAAACTTCAGAATAGTTTTCAAAAAAGTTTTTCAATTCCTTTAAAGAAAAAACATGTGTAAAATTTTATTTCAAAATAAAAGTACTCTTAAAGTTTGCGAATTGATAAATATTACATTTTTGCGTTTTCAAATGCGAAAATTTCATTAATTTAATATACAGAGGAAATTTTTTTTTTTGCACTCTTCAAGGTTTTTACTCGCTGATTGCACGGATGTTACGATCGTAAAAATCGAATGTGTTATATCGTTCGTAATACCGGGAAACCACTGTACCACTTTTCAAAAAATTAAACCTTCCAATTATTGTCAAAAAGCTAAAAATATAAGTTTTGTACATGTAATTTACTTCTATGTAAACATATTTGATACAATTTTTTATACTACCTAAAACTAAATTTCCCCTTAAAAATCGCGGCATCCAAATCGGTTTTAGACCCATACTTTCTTAAGCAAAGTTTCTCAAAATGATCCGTAGAACATTTTCCGCATATGCGATTTTTCGAAAAAAAAATCGACCCGCTCTAGTAAATTTTCGTTAAATTTATTATAGCGATTCGATTATCGTAATGAAAGTTACTGAATCCAGGTACTGCTATACAGCCCATGTGATATAAATTCTTGGCCACGTCTGACCCCACCTTTAAGTTGTAGCCAGCAGTACTTTATTTATTTAATTTCAGATTTGTGTTAAGTCCTCTCTAATTTCCCTTTAAAAGTTTACAAAACCTAAAGCATACTTTGCGGTGCAGACACTAACATCGTAGCAACAACCCACATACAAATTCATTTACATGCGAATAGTGGAAAAAACACTTTAACTTTTTTACAACTTAACTATTGGATGGAGTAAAACGGGAAAAAATATAAAAGTGAATATTACAAAACATAACAAGGAAATGCAATCAAATTGAATTTCCTCCATATTGGCTAAACAAAGCTTATTTCTCTGTCCTTCCACACAGACTCAGTGTATATATTTTCTGGAATTATTTCATGATTTTATTATATTCGCTGCATAACAACGTGAGGTTTAATGATTTTATTTCCTAGCGAAGGTTTTTTGCAGTATTTCTTCTTTTAAGAATAATTTTTCATTATATTTTCCTAGTTTTTTTATATTTTTCTTATTTATTGCATTTACAGTTGCCTGGTTTACATTTGATCCTGTTTTAAGCGGTGGTCCAGGTTCTGGTCTCATCTTTAGCAATAACAATTCAACCGTGTCTGTAGAAGGCTGGGAACATCGTGTCGCATTAGGTTCCGTTGGTTTTTCACGCGGTATCCACTACTGGGAATTTACCATCGACAACTACACAGCCGATACAGATCCAGCCTTTGGTGTAGCACGCATTGATGTTAATCGCAATAAAATGTTGGGTAAGTAACTATCAGTCGTAACAATAATGTTATTTGCCGAAGAAAATAAAAAAAAACAATAATTTGCAAAAGTATTTATACGTAGTCTGGCGAAAGCGTAGGAAAATTGAAGCAATTTCTGTAGATGGTCAAAGGTTTGTTTGTTTTATTCGTACATGTAAAGGGAATATGAAAGATGATAGTACTCAATACATAAGAGAGCTGTGGTCTGTGGCTTAGCATTGCCATGTTGGTTGTGTGATTATTTTTTTACTCCTGAAATTAATCTAATAATTAATTAATAGTTTTTTTTATTGTTGGTAACCAGGGAAACTGCAAATATGCAATTGCATGATTTTTCTTGTGTGACGTGTTAATGCGGAGATAAGATATTTAGTCGTTCCAGAACTTTTTACGAATTTTGGTATCGATTTGTTAAAACATATTTTTGCATATTTTACCCTCCAAAGCATGTGCTTTGCTTATTTTAGTCTCACACGCATATTTTGGAATTTTTAGAGAACATTTTACGGTTTTAGGTCATATTTTGACACTTTATGGACTTTTTTAATTTAATATGCAAATACATTGGTCAAAGTTTTTGTTTTTATTTTTAGCTATCTAAATCTGATTTCAAATGTTCTATGCATGTAGTGTATAAATTTTTCTTATTTATTACACAAATATTAAGGAAATTAGGTTAGCAACAACCAGAAAAATACACATATCGCTAATGAAAAATTGGTGCTTACAAAAGCTTTATTCGTTCATTACATATACACAATGTATTAGTTATTGAAACCGACAAAATTCGATTGGCTGCAAATTCGGTTATCACAACAAATCTGTTTTCTCTGTGTACACAGAGAGAATAGAGATATCATAAAGAAAGGTAAACTATATAAAAATATAGATGTTAAATTCGTTAATCGAATTTTTTTAGCTTTAATTCTGCATTTTTAAAACAAAAAAGTAACAGTTTTGTTCGGTTCATGGTAGTTTTTGACTTAGCACGTATCATGGTATCAAAATATTAGAAACTTCAATTCTATCTTTGTTTTGTAAAATCAGAGTTTTTAAAGTTTTTTTTTTCGAAAAATTTGAATCTACCCTTAGAACATTTTTACAAAAATGCATTTATGCATGCATGTAGTATGCAATTAAGAAGTTACATTATAAATTGATACTTTATTTATATGAATATACATAGGTATGTATGTATGCATTATGTTGGTAAGCACATTCTTAATAAAAATTCATACATACCCAAAAAAAAGCTGAAGTAGTTCGAAGAGTTTGTCGTTTTCACGCCTTCTTAATGAATACGTGGATTGAAAACTGATATCCAAAAAGCTTTAAAATCAAGGATCCTGCACGTGTAGTAAGAAAATATTTAGAATTTTCTAGGGATTGCTTCTATATAATAAAAATTCGTCGAAATGAATATGGGAAAGTTTGAAACTGTTACTATTCGTTGGTGATGTAACTTCTCGTTTCGATAAATAGTGTTTCAATACCTTTGGCGCCCTTACAATTGCCCAGAGAATGAAAATGAGTACTCAACAAAATATATACTCAAGTAATAATCTTAACTTTAGTAACTGTGTATAATCTTAATTGTTGCGCAAACAATTCGAACGCTCGCATATTTTCTCTCAAGCAACTCTGACTTTAGCCGATTTCAACATTTTTGTGTGTAGGAATCGGCATTTATGCTGAATTCCAAAATTTGTTACCTGATTTATTTTATTATAATAGCATCGTAAAATAATCAGCTAAAACTTCACGTTAGACTTGTTGGAAGTTTTTTTAAAATTTCAGTTGAAGGTAGCGAGTTTTATAACTCACCTCTTTAAATATATATTGAAATAAATAAACAGAAGACTTGCGATCTTTTCTGGTTGAGTCTTTATTAAGACTAGAAAAATTATTTACAAGAGAAAAACTTAATGCTAAGAACTTAATACTAACATTCAAAAAAAAAATATGGATTTCATAAACTTCAGAATTCATATACAACACTTATAGTACATTCATGTGTGTTGATTAGCTTAGAACTATATAGTATATTTATATATTTATACATATACATATGTATGCATAAGTATTTACAACAATATACTTCGGTATTGTAAAAATTTAGTATTACATTTTTTCACACTTGATACCAAACAGCACCCATTTCCTATTGCAAAAGAAGCGTTATCCAAATAAAAGACTTTTTCATATTCGATGACAATAAAAAATCAATTGAAATTTTAAGGATTAATTCATACCTTCAGTGTTGTAATATTATAACAGGAACGAGCCTGGAAGGTGTAATTATTTTCTATTTTTTTATTTAAAAGAAAACACTTTCTTTATAACAACTTTTGTGTGAAATATTCATTTTGTAATATATTTTACTATTTCTCAACAATAGCGTTGAAAAATAAAAAAAAACCTGAATTTTCTATTTGAGTTAAGCCTGGCATGCATTTTGAGGCAGTTTTTGTGTAAAAGAATGATTTTTATGTTATTGCGTAGAACAATACTTTGCGGTACAAAGTTGTCACGTGTGTTAAGAGTTGATTGTGCTGAATAGTAAAGAAATTGCATGAAAAAATTTTAGTTTTTCTCTAATTTAAAAAATTTATTTGTTTCAGCAGATAGTAATTGATTTTAAAAGACCCCAAGATATTAGGATTGCACAGAAAAGCGAAATTTTTGTCACGTACTGTATTGAAAACTTAATTTGTTTTTTCAAAGAAAACTTTCTTTATTTCTTTATGTACTTGAGTAGACTGTAAATAGAGCTTTTGTAAAAGGAAAGGAAAAATCAAACAACATTGATCTGTTTGGTCATCGTGGCAAAAAGTTGACGTTTCGGTGGAATTCCCCATATGTGAAAACATAAGATAACCGATTAAGGCTGATGACAGAGTGGCCGCTAGAAGCGAAACGAAGATAGAAGCGATAATAGTTTGTCCTATATCATATGCTAGAAGGTGCCAGAGTGAACGCTATATTGAACAAAGCGATTTCTTTTGTTGATATTAATTTTGTAGTGCTTTTGTATGAACAATACATTAATTCATTCATACTTTCAATATATATTTTTGTGTAAAAAAGGAAGGATGGACAAAGTTCGAAAATTTTATAAAAAACCCCATACAAAAAGGAAAATGCCATAACAAAAAAAAACAACAAGCTACGTGCTAGAAATCATTACACAATCTGCTTTGCAGCACATGCACGCATCTAGCTTCGCTCGCACTCTGAAATCTTTTCAGCGATCACATAAGAAACCCCAGGCGGTGGTTTGTAGCAAATGGTAGCTTCATTTTATATTATGGCTTCCAGCGACCACTCCATCATCAGCCTAACAGTTAACCAATTGAATACCTTAGTAAGTAGTAAGCAAACAAAAAATGGCATAAGTATTTGGTCGGTTTTCATAATTGAGTAAATGCAAACACTGGTTCAGGATATTCATATAAAGTTGCCTAACATAATTATGATTAGTGCCAAATTTCTTGTATCAATTTCGAGTGTTCAAAAAGCTGTCCACTCAGCAGCCACAGCACTCAAAAGTAGCTGTGGGCTGAGTTGTCAAACAGACGTTTTCATATAAATGAGCTGTGGCTGTGGCGGTGGCTGTACAAATTTTAACAGCTCAGCCTAATTATATTTTGTTTATTTTAGTTGTTCTTCCTCTTGCATGATTGCAAGAATCATCAATTTAGATTCCAGTACTTGAAAATCATTACAATTTTGTTTACCCCTAGTGTTCTTTTACCTTAATAAATATAAATTACCTAAACGTATTATTCTTAACCCCACAAGTATATCCTCCAGCTAGCTACTGATAACTTTTTATATGAAGTTGCAAATGTAAAACTTTTAAACAATTTAGTGTCAGTGTGTAAAACGTGGGAGGAGTTGAAATTTACTGCTTTGCAGACATGAGACCCTGTACTCACTCTTTAATATCAGCAGAAAAACAACATAAACAAAAGTTTTACATTTTAACTGCAGTGTGTCTTGAGAAATTTTAATTTGAAAACTTGTGATGAGCTACTTTAACACGTGTCAAATGAAGCTGAAATTTTGCGCAGAAAAAGTTAAAATGCATACATTTTTAATGCTTTAAAACATGCTAATAATAGCTATTAAATAAACATAACCAGCTTTAATAAGCCTTAAAAGTAAGAGTTTGCAGGTTTCAAAACACAGAATTTTAATATGTAATATTAATTTTATACTTGATGTGAAACTGGTGAATTTTTAATGAAATTTGCTGCTTTCCGCATCTCAGACTCTTCAGAAGAAAAAATATTTTATATAATTATGTATCCAATAAGCAATTTTGCTTGAAATCAAGTGTAAAACTAATATTATTCACGTCACACATTCAATTGTCAAGGGTTGAATTATGCTTGATTTACACTTCATTTCAATAGCATTCTGTAGTGAAAAGGGAACTTGAATTGAATTCGAACAATTCAGTTGTAGTACAGTTCAATTCAAGCCTTCAATTATACTTCAATTAAGCCTTGCATTACAATTAAATGCAACTATATTGTAAGCTTAAAAAAAACAATGATTTTTAAATATAGAGAAAAAGGTATTTCATTTGATTTCTAACAATAATTTTTCCCATATCTGCCTTCGCTATTGTTTGCACGACTTTACCCACCTTATGTCTATAAAAACTTAGTTTTTCATATGCTTATTTTTGATATTTTTGATCACGATTTCAGTTTTATTAATAAACTAGATGATGATTTTTTTTAAATACAAATAACTCCACACAGTGGTCACTTGGGTCAAAAATAAAACGAAAACCTATCCGGTATTGACCCGAACCTGTGTTGAAAATTTCAGCTCCACAGGTCTTATAGTTACAGAGATCATGCGTTACGAAAAAAACACACACTGCGATTTTACATATGTACTCGTATATAGATTAATAACGTATTTCACAATATTTGAACATACCCTGCAGGAAATGCGAATAGTGAAATTGTAGTGATTTAATAGTGACATTGTCAGTAGTGTTACTGACCAGGTATACCCCAGCCAATGTAAACATCTATTGACATTTAACGTTAGATTGTCATTGAAAATCCACCACTAGACTGTACACACAAAAAAGTAATATGAATAATTTTGTAATATCAATTAAAATATTTGTAATATCAATTAAAAAATTAATTAAATGTTCACCTATAAACAATTTGAAAACATTAATTAAGTTTTTCCACTCAAATTAATTAATACAATTAAAAATTTAATTGAATCACTTAAATTCTTAATTGAAAACATTAATTGGTGAATACTTTTTTTGTGTAGCACCACATGGAGACATTGACACCAAAGATTCACTAGTAAATTTTAGGGGCTCTAGTCTACAATATCTACTGCTGACTAGGTGTACCCAAGACATTGACATATAACATAGGGTTGTCATTGAAAATCTACCAGTATACTTTAGCACTATTCTCTTACGGCAATATGGAGACATTTGAACCAAAGATTCTCTAGTACATTTTAGTGATTCTGGTCTACAATTTTATAAAGGTTGGGGCAACAAACTTAAACACATACATACACAGCATAATAAAAAATAAAAACAAACTATTGATGGGTTCATTGACAATGTCACCAGAAATTCACTAGAACTGATGTCTTTAACGTATCTCTAATCACGCATAAAAGGAAAGTTGTCGACATTTCAACTAGAGCAATTGTCGCTAGAGAAAATAGTGTTGACATAGAGGCATATATCTCTAGGCTGACTAAAGGGTATATGTTGGAGTATGTATGTATGTTTTTGGGTTTTTTATTTCATAATATGTTTATTCAAACAAGAATGTTACATGAAAAAAGCTTGAATTGAAGTTTGTTTCTAGTTAGTGCTTGAATTTTAGTTTTTTGCGTGCTTATTGGGTATAAATAAATGCAATGTAATATGCTCAAGGAGCCTTTTATTGTTATTTTTAATAAAAAAATATAACATAACTATATTTATTATTTGAAAATCGTGAAAGCTGAGTTGCGATGGTTTTGGGATAAATGAACGGTGTGCAGTATTTGTACATCTGCTTCAGACAAAAACTTCCACTTCCGTTATTTATTCAACATTATTGTTCAATTGGAAATTTCATCCCAAACTCACATTCTTATTATTCTTCGCAGAAAAGTGCAACAGTCCTGCTACTTATTTTTTTTTTGTGTTTTTTAAGAAATAGGGAACATTTTTTTAAACATTTAATTTTCAATGCGAATATGTTCAAACATCTCATTCTTTGCTATTTTATTGTTTCTTTTCATTTTCAAATTTCAGTTGCTAACAATGTTTGTGACTGCTTGAGTTTAAACTTTAAAGGAAATATTTTTTGTTTTTTTTCTGTTTAAAAAGTTTTTTTGCCTCTTGAGTTGAAAGCCGAGTTGCTAATCCTTCTGGGATATGCTTTCTATTTTGATGGTGCGTTTATTGTCACATACTTCAGTTTGTTAAAATTTCAAAGTTTTATTTAGTTATCCCCCTGCTGTTATTTCTTGTAAAAACTTGAGATGGGCTAATTGAGGTACATCGGTGGCAAGTATTTAGTGTATTTTTTCAAAGTTACTTTCAAGTTAATGATATTACGAGTGACACAGAAAGTTCTGATATTTCCAAAATTTTTGTGTATTAACATTTCCAGGAAGTCTAATTTTGTTTATTCTTACACGAAGAGAAAAATCATTTATTCACCTAATGAATCGGTTGCATGGATAACACTGTTCTTCAAAAACAAAATAAAAAAGTCACGAATAAGAACTTCATTATATGATTTAATGGGCTTTTGTGTGCTGAATCCAAATCTGTTCTCAGATTGTTTCCATCACGTCTGGTTTTTGAGCTATTTTCATTTAAATAAAATACTGATATTGGAATATAAAATACGTATTTATTATGATAAAAGTAAAAAATCTTACACATAAATGGCTTTTATGATATAAATCAAAATCTTAAATGAAATTATACAATAGTATAACATAACAAATCGACTACTAACTATTAGATCGCCTTCTTTTATAAGTTTTATCTGCTGTTTCACGATTGGTTTCACAGCTGAAATCAGTTCATATTTCTAGGAACCACTTGCCGCTATACTTTTTTTCCATGTGCATTTCACCATGCTAACCAGATATATCACCACGAAAAAAGCCAAATGCGAATGCAGGAAGTTCTAGTACCAGTTCTTCGTTATTTTGAGCCCTTTTATTTCCACTAACATTGTGACATACATTTTCGAAACTTACACATGCTCATCCTCTCTCTTTATTGACCAACTTAGATTTGAGCAGTTCTTTAAAGATTTCTCATATTTGGGGATCCTTAACTACGCATTCCTTCGATTTGGTCTCACTGACACGTGGAAATATATTTTTCGCGTGTTTGAGTGCCTTTCCATCTCTGTTCATAGCTTATACCAAATCACTTATTAAGCCTAATTGGATGCACAATACTGGGGAAAATATTTTTGCCTCTCAAATAAAGGCTCATTTGCAGTGTTTTTGATTCCCGGAATCGCAAGGTATCTTAAGGACCAATTCACAAAAAAGCAACAATTTTTTTAAAGGCTCCTAGCATTTTTTTTAAATGCTGAACCTTCATAGTGAACAGACGTCTTAGCTGAGTTTTTTTTTAATATATGTACATACTAAACAAACAAAAAATCATACAAAAAATATTCGTAATACATAATAACTGTAATACGTATTAACTTTGATAAATAAGCAAAGCAAATATTGCTGATATTTTTTTTACATAGCAAGAAACAAAAAAACAAAAACAAACAAAAAACCGCAAACAAATCGCCCTTGAGGAATACTCTATATGAGTACCTCAAAAACAAAAAATTGTGAAGTGAGTTCTAACGGCAGAAATGCCTATTTTACTAAGAGTTCTGAAGCTCTTAATGTTAACAATATAACTAAAAAATCTGATGATAGTCTTTTTCTAACGGCAGAGCGACTTTTTCGTTATCACTACAGATAACAGTAGCACTAAACCAAAGGTCCAAGTCGGAATGGACAGATATATACCTGTGGAAAAACATGGACGAAGCCCAAATTCTTAAAAATTTCATCTGCTTCAAAGATGTCTAAGGATAACAGCGCATCATCTACTAATCGCCAAAATCGGTTTTCACTATTGCAAGACAATAACGACGAGCCCGCTGCATTATCGCAAAAGTCTTTTAAGCCACCACCTATCTATCTGAGAGAAAAAAACTCTAACGCCCTTTAAAAAACTATTGTCGGCCATTGGTGAAAATACTTTTCATAAAGAAATTTCCATTTGCAAGTACGGACTTTCAGAAGAAAAATATATGGAATTTTTTATATTTATTGCCTATCTTAGGGATGCCATAAATATAAATGGAGACTTTTTCAGTCAACTGAAACAAAAATTAATATTCATACAATTTTTTGGTCACGGAATTTTTGACATTTCTAATTTTCATCAAATTGTAATTAATTTTTCTGTTTTTGTGTGTTTTAACTTCAAAAATAAATGAATTTGTGTGTACGCAAACATAATTCTACACAAAAGACCACACGATTGCACTGCACAACAAAATAGAGGTTTTTTATGATGTTCAAATAAAAATGGCCGATCCTTATGTATTTTTATCTCCTGATTACGATGGCGTCAGTAGTTTTTCCGTGTAGAAGTAAATGTAAAATTCCAAAAGTACTGAGCTTAAGCCTGAACACGTTTGAATTGTTAAAATGAAATATTCTTCACAAAAAATATCTCAAAACTGTGTACCTTGTTGTCTTAAGCCAACAACGTATTGTTATGTATAAGGGACTACTACTTGCTTGATTTATTTGAATAATTAGTAATTCTCAATAACTTTTTAGAAGTGTAACAGCAGCGAAATGCATCTAGACAAACTTACCCAGCAACAATCATAAATTTCTTTATTTGTTTTAACTCCGAATATATATTGTATCTATGTAGTTCGGTATAGTTACTTGTAAATTATGTATAACGAGTTGTACTTTGTTGTTGTGCATTTTAAATTTCTTTATTTGTTTTAACTCCGAATATATATTGAATCTATGTAGTTCGGTATAGTTACTTGTAAATTATGTATAACGAGTTGTACTTTGATAGTGCATTTTAAATAGAAATTTATTGCATGAATAAAATAAAATGTTATCAGTTGAATTTTATTTAATTTTCTGTCCCAAAATACATTAAACAGTTTCATTCTACAAATAAACACCCTCTCCCACAATGTCGACAGAAAACGTTCCATCGATTACTTTCTTATTTTATTGTTGTTTTAAACAAAAGTTGTGCATCGAACGTTTCCTGTCGACCACGTGGAGCAGGCCGGAAATTTTTTCATTATTGCAAAGAAAACAAATAGCCTGATAATAAGATAATTAATTTTGATATATAAAAAAAACGAATATTTTTAAGCAAAATCATCGGTTGTTTATTTAACAGTAATAAGAACGTTCTAAATGTTTTTGTTTGAAAATACTTCTGAGTTCTTGTTTTTCAATTCTCTTAATTATTTACTTCAAAAATAGTTGTTGTCTTTGATAATTAACTCTTCAATTCTCAGTGTCACCTACAGGTGACATAGATTGGTGACATTTTTAATCATTCATATTGACATGTTTGGAACATTTATCTATTATTTGTACAATTATAACACCCTATAGTATTTGCAATTTTTATTTTGAAAATTTTGTGCATTTTTTTATCTGACAAATTTTTATTATTCTTTCAAACAGTTTTTTTGATTTCTTCGTATTGGAGTGCCTTGTGATAAATAAATTGTTGTAGAAATGTCAAAATGTTAACTAACGAAAAGATTTTTGCAAATTAGTACTGTGAGATATTGAAACTAATAACTGCAAATTATTTCGATAAAAAATAAAATATGTGTTAGCAAAAATTGGGGAAAGTTTATGAAGTGTCACCTGTAGGTGACACTCGGTAGTATTATACAGTAAAAACACATGTATGTAAAAAATTTGTGAATTGCTAAATTTCACAATTGCTACTTGTATTGCGGTAGATTGAGTTTGAACGATATGCTGGAAATACTAGAGTGGAGACGACGCTGTTTACACCCCTTGAGGATGGAAAAGTTAATGATGAATATAGTGGAGACGAAAATGAAGCCAATTTTGTCCCGATAGAAG
Source organism: Nowickia ferox (assembly GCA_936439885.1). NCBI lineage: Eukaryota > Metazoa > Arthropoda > Insecta > Diptera > Tachinidae > Nowickia > Nowickia ferox. The sequence goes on from OW387026.1 coordinate 63,146,939, forward strand.
TGGTGAGGTGGATTCTGGTACGTTACAAGTGTCAGGATAGAGTGCAGTCCAGGGACATGATCGTAAGAAGAAGAAGACCAAGAAAGAAATGACAAAATAATGCTTCAAGTTTTACTCCATGTGGCAAACGAACCCGTTTTTTGAAAAATAACAATATCTTCACATATCTCGGCTAGAAAGTATGGTCGGGTGCTAAAGCACAACGGTATCGTATAAACTGTGAAGGGAGCCAAGGAGCTAGTAGTCGGAATTTGAAGTTGCGGTCAGAGTATGGCATAGGTGCCGAGCATTCTCAAGACTGCAACAGAAGCTTGGCCCCGATGTAGCTTTTTACTGTGTAGAGAGTTGCAGATAAAATTAGACTGGGCGATTGCTCAAAACCGACCACTTCAAGAAGGACTGCTCACAAAGTCACTGTGATTTTGTCATGAACGGACAAGGAAAATGTGCGCTAAGTACAATATTAGACATCTCAAATATTGGTACATATTCCTCAAAAAGTTAAAAAAAAACAAACTTTGTTCTGTTAAATTGTAGTAAATAATAACTATAATTTATTGTTTGTTATTTTATACACTGCCAATAATCAACTATGCCCAGTGTCACAAAACTAATAATATTTTTTTTATATCGAAATTTTTTTGGTGTAAATCAAACATACATATGCTATACACAATAATAAATCAGTTTTATTTTCATTAATGAAAGTATGGGAATTGAAGAGTTAAAAATAAAAATATTGTTTCCATGTTTCTAAAACATAAAAATTAAATTAAAGTATTATACAATAGATTGAAAAATATTTGAAAAAATATGTGTTGGATATAATGTTTAGAACAAAATCATAAAGCAAATACACCAACCTTCTAACATGGACAATAAATAATAATTGTTTTAAAAAATCACAACTCCTGCTTTTTTTCGTTCATAGACGATACAATCGTCGAACATTAGGGCATTAATTTTTGTTTCAGTTGACTGAAAAAAGTCTCCACTTATATTTATAGCATCCCTAAGGTATGCAATAAATTCCAAACTTTCCGTGTATTTTTCTTTTGAAAGTCCGTACTAGCAAACGGAAATTTCTATATGAAATTTACCAACCTGAATTTCCGTAAGTTTTTTTTACATAAATTTCATATGAGAAACTGAAAATCCGTAAGAACTCCGTACCAACCTTAAGAATGGAAAATACTATCTGAGAAATAACCCACACGGCTACGCTGGCATGACCATTTTCTTTTCGTGACATTTTTCATCACAAATTCGATCATTTCCGGCTGTATGTCCATCTTTAAGATCTTGAATCAATTATAGGGCATTGGCATATATATACATATTTCAGTGGTGCCACTTTCAAATATTTCACATTTATAGAAATGAAATATCTTATATAAAATTTACTTATATCACGTAACAAATAAAAATGAGTTAGATTATTTCTATATATTTTTTGCGAATTTTACTATTTACATGTTTAGTAATTTCTTTAATACATTTAGAAATTTTTCGCTAACTTGCGATTTTTCGCGATTTTCGGGTTTTTTTTTTAAATTTCTTTTAATGGCTTTTTCGATTTCTAATCAATTTTAGGTCTTGCTTATGATTTTGCAACTTCTCGCAAATTTTTGCAAACTTCGCGATAAAAGCGTCTTTTGCATGTTTTCAGCTTCCTGACAGTTTTGCGGATTTTTGAACAATATTAGACTTTGTTATCATCCCGCTTTTAATTGGACTACAACGACAAAATCAGCATAGACAACCACCTGCCGCCCTGTTTTTCAAGCGAACTGTTTACCATTTTTGTAGTGAGTTTCAATATATTACTGAAACGTATACCGCTTCGTTTTTATTATTAGCGTAGTTTCAACTTATCATCTGTCAAGTAGTTACAGCTTGAGTCATAACAACTGTTAAAATGGCGGGATATTCTAAATGAAACGTCTTATTAGAGCTCGTTTAATCAATGAACTACTTTCATTGCATTAAGAAGTTTTATCGTAATATCAATGAAACAGTTTCAAGTACCAGCAGAAAAAAAATCATAATATTTGTGAAATTTTATAAAACAGTCTTTATTAATACAATGCTGAAGCAAGCTTTTTGGCTGAAGTCGCTCACTTACAAAAACTATTTTAAAACATATTGAATGTAAGATTTGGTCAACATTTCACAAAAACCTTAGAAAATGTTTGCAGCGAAAGTTAATATATTTCTGGGGTGGTATACGAATTATAGACTTGGGTTGTTCTCTTCATGTCTTAGAACGTTTTTGTATTGTTACCTGATCCAAAAAAGTTGCAAATAGGTGCCCCACGCGTCCCTGCTAACAGAAAAAATATTCGCTATGCCTTTATTGATAGTGAAACAACACATGTAAAAAGTTAAACTTTCGTTTCTCTATTTTTCATTGTTAAATAATTGAAAATCCATTAAGAAAAGTATACAATGGAAGTTTTTTTCTATTCTGGGATATAAGAAAGTTGCAGAAAAAATTCAAACTTTTCTTTTACTTTTTTTAAAACAGAAAGCTTTTTATCCACAAACTTTTTTTTAGTTCTATTGCATCGTAACCGACAAGGAATTCATTTATATTTAATAATATGAAGAAAAGTAAAGCAAAAAAATTAATCCATCTCTATGTTCTTTTCTTTTTGTTGACTTTTTCTTTTGCAGGTAAAGATGAAAAATCATTTGCCATGTACATTGATCGTCAACGTTCGTGGTTCCAGCATAATTCCGTACATGAACGACGCGTCGAGGGTGGCATTAGCACTGGCAGCACTATTGGTGTTTTACTCAATTTAGAGAGACACACTTTAAGTTTCTTGGTTAATGGGATGCCGCAGGGCTCTATAGCGTTTCGTGATTTATATGGTGTCTTCTATCCAGCTGTTAGCATTAATCGTAGTGTTACTCTAACCATGCACTCAGCCTTAGATGCACCTCAAATGGATTATTTTTAAACAAAAGGTAATGGAATTATAGATTTGCTTTCAAACTACCATGTACATATAATTAAAATTTACTATTTAAAGATTTTTGCTATTAAGTGATTTTTACTATGAACTAAATTTTAAATTTTTTTTAACTTAATGCAATTTTTGTTGGCTAAATGGTGTACATACTAATAAAATATAAAAAGAAAATTATTAATTAAATATTTATTTATATTCTTGCTTAAGTATTTATAAAAATAAATGTAGTCGTAACATATCTAATATATATATATATTCTTCTTAAAATTCATAGCAAAAGAGATAAAAAAAGTTTCAAGAAATATTTCAAACTAGAAACTACAAACAAAGTTGTAACAAAAAAAATCAAAGCGTATATTAAATATAGATATTAGACGATTAATTATAAGCGAACGTCTTAAGAGACAAATATAATTTCTAGACATTTACGCATTTTATGAAGTTTTGTCATTGGGTGCTTTAAAAATTTTCTTAATTGGAAAAAATTATGTGACTTTCTTTTTGACAATTTAGTTTGGCGATTGTTTCCAATATTTAAAAAATTTTGAAGACTTGATATCGATTTTTGAATTTTTTTATTGCAAGTACTTAATCATAATTTTTTGGTGTGAATATATACATACATATACGAGTATGCAAGTGATTTTTGCCGCGGTGAATATTTGCATAATTTGGTGCCCATAGGCTACAAAAATATCCATAGCAAAGCAGAGATTTTGAGTAGAACTGTTAGGTCGTAAAATTTAATTGTGTTTCAAAAGACGAATTTACGCAACGAAGTCCTGAAGGCAAGTTTGTCGAACTAGTTATGCGAAGTTCGTCGTTCGTCCGAATTGTCTTTATAGCATTATTTGAAATTTGCAGCTTTTACGAAATAAAAGAAAATAATTTTAAAGAAATATTTTAAATTTTAAATACAAAATTATTGCAATCTAATCACATCGTATCAAGAAATGAAACTATATTTAAAATTAGCGAGGCAAAGTGGTGCAGAATCGTTTTTCATTGGGCAGAACTTTCTAACTTTTTAACTAATGAAAATTTTTGTAATTCTTTTTTCAATGGATATATAACATCTTAAGCTTTTATCCAGTTTTAGTTTCGTTAGAACAGTGCAGTGCAGCAAAATAGTTGTTAAGAAATTAAAGGTGAATGTTTTGCGGAATATTAAAGTAAGTGTATGTTAAAAATTTGGTGCTCAAGAAAAAAAGTTTGGCGACCACTGTTGTACCAATTTTATACTTTGTGTTTATATACGTTCCTTAAATTGTAATTTCATCATCCTGGAAGCTTAAGTATACAGAAAGCGTGTAAATAGAACGCGAAAAACTGCATGCAGGGTTCTTTAACAAAAAGTCTTCTAATAAAATAATAATAACTCAGTCAATTTCAGAGGACTCTTATACACAAACCTGCGAATTAATCTGAATCAATTAGGTTTTACAAATAAAGTCATAAATAATAGAAAAAGTCATATATATATTTGGAGAAAAAATACAGACATATATCTGAAATTGGCTGAAACAAGATACATATACATATATATATACATACATATATATATATATATAGGATAGTTCAAAACGTCTTAGTCTCTTCTTTCTAAATCCGTCCACATACATATTTAAAATCGGATGATATTCAACTTAGTTAGAGATTGATAAGTGCATACGGGTACTAAAAACCAGTTTTTTGCCCGTATCTCAAGATTTTGGGGGTGTTTGGAAAATTTGAAATACAGATTATTATACTCAACATTACCCACCAGAAAAATAGCAACACGTCACAGTTTTTTTTGGCTCACAGTGTAATTTATTTCAGATCAAATATGACAAATTTTTGTTTTTTTTTTAATTTAACAAATTCTTTGGTTTAAGCAGCATGCCACGCGTACTACAGCGAATATTTTGAGCAAATCTTTTGACCACCTTAGTTTTGATTTGTTTCTTGTTTCTATCTCGAGAAAAATTATTGGTTTTGGATAATGAAAATTGATTCTGAACCACCGTGCGACGACGTCATATTATAAATAATTATTTTTTTAGTGGCGTATGAAAAAAATGTATTGCATTATTTTAATGTAATGCAACATATATCTGAAACTAAAAGGGCTAGGAATATAATAAAGTGCAATCAACGGTCAAAAATACATAAGGATCTGTTTCTTTAGGTTAAAAAATATTATAAAAAAGTTTTAAGGACTTATCTAAAAACACACGATTTTTAACATCCCTGTTCGCTTTTTTGTTATCTTCAAAGTTTTAGAAATTATTTGAAATTAAATTTAAGGCAAATTCAATTTGCATTTAGTAAAACTTTCTTGAAAAAACCTTTGGATATTGCTTCGTAGAAAGCTTTACATCCAAACCTAAATTAGAGCGTTTAGCGATACGTTAGGTGCAGGATACGTATTTGCAGTATGTTTCTAATTTAACGCTCTGCGCTACAGTTGAGGTTTTGCTATTAGAAATTTAAATAGTCAGGTGCTTTAGTGATTTTCCATCTTTTTTTTATTGCTCAAACTACTAGTATTGGCCAATTTCACCAATTCTATTTAAATATCAATTCATATTTAAATGTTGTTTTTTATAAATTTTTGTATGGAAAACTTAGTTTTAAATTGAATTCATATTTAGATAAGTTGATGAAATTGGTTATAAGAGTCTTTAATCCTTTTGACATTACTAAGTACTAAATATTACTAAGTATATGAAATTGCTGATAACAGTCTTAAACTTTCTATTATTGCATCAATTAAAATTGCAGAAACTGTGCAAAAGCAATTATTTTCTCTTCCTCGAAGGATCATAAAATGTGTAAATGTCTGCCATATGAACCACAGAATAGTCACTAATATTAATGTGTAATTGCTTGATAGTATGAGATTGCTTGAATTTATAATTAATTAAATTGTAATTTGCTTATGTATAGAAAACCAAATTTCAAAAGAAAAGAAAAACTTTGCACTTAAACCAAAAATTCACTTAAACGTTCTTGCTAAAATAAAGATAAATGTATATTTAAAAAATATATGTTTAGCACAAAATAAATATGTGTAATCAAGAAAATGTAATCAAAAGAAAAAAAATTAACAAACGTATCTTATTGCATTTAATACAAATCAAAATCAAATCTCTTTACAGCTTCAATAATAATTTAAACTAAAATTGAAAATTAAAAAAAGTGTAAATATCTCATTGAATTAATTTTATTTACGAGTATTAATAAATCTAAAATTAAAACTCTTTGTGTATTTTTATCAAAAATTATAATAAACTTTTTTCTCTCCATCGACTTAAAAGCTTTTACTTCAATTTTTATTTTAGAAACTGCCAAAAAGTTCAAATTTTAAGCCTATCCAGAAGTTTTACATATAAATTTAATTTGAATTTAAGAAGCGTATTTTATAATAATTTTGCATACAAGTACAGGTTAAAATGTAATTGTTCGTCAGGCAGCAGTGGAACGTATTCAACATTACCATTGCTATTAATTATTTTAATTTTTAACTTTAACACTGAAGTAATCGGATAATCATAATTTTTTTGTAATAATTGCTGTTCATATTGCAGATTTCGTAATTAATTTAAATTAAAAGTTTGTAATATTCTTCCTACCAGTGCTGAGAAGCTGCTGAAGATTACATTGTTATATAATATAGCACTTCTAATATTACGACTAAAAAGATTCGGCTACTCATGCAAATAAAAAAATTGTTGTCTAAAATGTTTTCCATTAATAGAGGTTGACCAATGAAAGCGGTTATATTGCAAGTTCCCCAATAAAGATTTATGTACAAGTCATTATACCTCATTATAAAAAAGATAGTGCGCGTCCATCCATTGATTAAATTGACATACTATATACTCGTATGTATGTATGCATGTACAAGTACGAAGCGCAATACGCGGCCATATAAACTGTGTGTCATGAAGTAAATCTGGTTCATCCTAGTCTTGCGTTAAATATAGCTGCACTTTAGAATATTAACAGTATACACAGCTATACACACACGCTTGTCAGATCTTACAATATTATTACTAAAATGTGCTTACAACCGTGTGAACTGGCAATTTTTGTCAAACATCGTTGCTAGAAAGCCATTGTCAGTACATAGGAAGACAACAAATTGTCAGACATCTTACAATCGAGTGAATACATTGTAAAATTATTGCCAGATATTTGTCAGACATTTTAATATTATCAGATGTGCGAAGTTTGTGCATCTGACAATGGCATCGTTGTAAGAAAATTGCTATGGACAACACTGCGCATTAAGGAAAAAATATGTAAGAAAATATATGCAGACAAAATATTTGCAAATGCTTCTTTATGGTCCACAATAATTTATATTTTCACTTTTTGCATTTAACACAACCACAAACGATTGATATTTAACAATTTCTAGCAAATGCTTTCAGTCTGGTAACGCATAACAGATCTGACAATTCTTGCATATGACAACCATGTGAACTGACAATTGATGTCATACAACCGTCTGGCAATAAATTGTAAGATTTTCTGGCAAATTTGATACAACCGTGTGAAATATTAATCTACCGTGTGCTGGAAATTCTTGATTGCCTCGAAGACTTGATCTCAAACTGACTTCCCACAGCCACAATACAATTTCCTAAGTATTGATAATATGGGGCTGTTCACATATTACGTAATGCTGCCTCCCCCATAGGTTCGAGTGTTGTTACGTGGGTCTTTGAAAATGTTACGTAAGAGAAAAAATTACTAATTTCGTACAAAAATACATATGTTTTATTTATTTAATTGATTAAAGAAATACATTCAATCAAGGATCATACATTCGTGTTACCTACATATATGTAGGGTGTTTTTTATTGAGGTATAGAACTTTAAGATGGCATCACTTTTTTAACTGGCGGCCATTTTGTCAGTTGTCAAGTGATTAATATTTAGTTTGGTTTGCCATTTCATCATGAACAGGTTAACAAAAGAACAACGCTTGCAAATCGTGCAAATTTATTTCGAAAATAATGGTTCAGTTCGCGAAGTTTACCGCAAGCTCCGTCCATTTTATGGTCGACATAATCGTCCATCAGAGCAATTAATTCGGTTAACCATGGATAACCTGTCAATTGGCCACCAAGATCGTGTGATTTTACACCATTGGATTATTTTCTTTGGGGATATGTGAAGTCGCTCGTCTACGCCAACAACTTGGAAGCCAACATTCGTGGCGTTATTGCCAACATACGGCCCCATATGCTCGAAAAAGTGGTTGAAAATTGGACCTGTAGAATTGGCTTTATTCGAGCCAGCCGCGGCGGCCACATGCCCGAAATCATATTTAAACGTTAATGGCATAAAATTATCCTTCCAATAAAGCCAAATTGATGGACATTAAAACGATTTTCTTATGTTTTATTTCAATTAGAAGTTCTATACCTCTAAAAAAAACACCCTATACATACATACCAGTAATGAGTCGAATGTCAATTTTCGAATACGAATACGAACATTATATGTGAAATTTATAGATATACGAAAATTTTTTATGAAAAAGAACTTTATTCCCCTGACCGCGTACATTACAGTTTATAAAATGGATCCAAAAATGTTAATGGTTGTCTGATTAACAGTTAACCTATTGAATGTCCTAGTATATGCCTTTCAGCATATAGACTTTTGTTTGCTTTTATTATTTTCTTTCTGCTCTTACATTGAGGAAAACGTCGTTGCTTCTTTTCATACTTGTGATAAAGCAAAAAAAAATAAAAAAATACATACATATGATTGTAAGTAGTTTAGTCAAAAACTAATAAATATCATATTTGAAAAAATCTTATTTAAGTTGAGATTTTTTTTTTTACTATTGTTAACATGTCGAAAATTTTCAAAAATAAGATAAATCGTCACATATTTTAGTTTTCATTGTATTGAAGAATTAAAAAAGTTAAAATGTCCGTGTAAAAAAATTTTGAATTTGTCCATGCCGAGTCTTAAAGATGACAATGAATGTCAACAATGAATTTGTCAACTCCTTATTCATTGAAAATGAATAGTGATCGTCCTTTGAGAGTTCAATGGATTCTAGCGTTAATATATGCAATACGAGTAGGTATATAGCATAAATTTTAATGGGAGTGACAAGTTCATGACATTCCCCTCTAAATCGAAATTATTTTGAAAACTTCATTTTTAAGCATTTTATAATAGACGAGATTAACATTGATTTAGTTATCGACAGCGATGCCAATTTAGCGCGTTTCGCGCTAGATTTAGCGCGTTTACTAAAAAAAGCGCTAAATTAGCGCGTTTTGAACAAAGTTATCATCACTTCAGTTCAATATATTTTTTACTTTTTTTGCATAAATTTAACAATTTTCTAGTATTCAAAACTCATAATAATTGGTTAATGATTCAGCTGTCGCAAATAAAATTCCCTTGACTGTGATTAGAATTAAAAACGCATTTTAATACTGTAAATGGCAAACATTTTGAAATTTCACAACTAAAAATATGTACTCGTGACAAAAAAAAATTATATTACTTATTAAGCATCTATTCTAGTTGAAGTACAAAAAGCATTTGAATCGCAAAACTATTCGACAATTTATATAAGTTGCTACAAAATTTGGAAAATAAAATTAAAATAAAAACAAAGTATATCGATTATTTGGAAGCAATTCTGATTCTGTGTTGAATGATTTAAAAGAAAGAAAAGAGCTACTAAAAAAAATTAATTGTATTTACTAATGCATATGTACATACATCGAATTTTATTAAAATTTAATTTAGCGCGTAGGAAAATAGCGCGTTCTGGCTACAAATAGTTGACAATGCTGTAACTTAGCGCGTTCTAGCGCGTTTTGCGAAGGGGAACAGCGCGTTTGGGTTATAAATAGTTGGCATCGCTGGTTATCGAGGTCAGTGTGTATTTCGCTATTATAAAATAATTTCAAATGCATTTGCTCAGCTTAGTGAAATTTGTGTGAACCCAACTTCTAACAAAACATTGAAGATAAAAAAACTCAAAATAAATTCAGTTCCAAAGAGAAAACAAAACAAAGCAAACAAAGCTTTTAATTTGTATATAATTTTAATTAATTAATATATAATTTTTCCTACAAATCAAATAGCATTAAATAACATATTTTTAATCAAATAGTGTATATATTTAAGTTGATACATCTCAATTTATAAATTGCAATAATATTTTTCTCTTTAAAAAAAACGTAAATTTTATTTGCAAAAAATAAGAACAGAATAAAAAAATTAAACATTTTTCAAATGTTATGTTTAAAAAAATTTTATTATATTTTGTACGACAATAGAAAAAAATAAAGCATGAATCAATAAAAACATATGCAAAATATTTAATATAGTTAAGTGCAAATATCTAAGTAATTAACTAAGTTTATTAAACGTAAAACCAACACACATTTTAAATACTGAAACAGCATCTACAACAATTTCATATTTAATATTAAAGTTAATTGAAATATGAAAATAAATGTAATGAAATAATTAAATAACAATTAAATACAAACAGCAACAAAATTAATATTCCAAAAAAAAAATTAAACAATTATAAAAACCATAAAATGCAGAGTTATTATTTTACAATTGTTAAATTAAATTTATGCAACTTGGTAAGTAAAAGATTTGCATTAACAACAGCGAAAATATATATTTAAAATACCCTAAAGTCGGGTTCAAGAATGATTATCTCTTTATGTTTCCTTAAAGTGCATAAAGGAGGCACTTTACTGGTATTAATAGGTAGATTGGGGAAAGTGAAGGGAAGTTATAGAACAATGGTGTCCAACCATTAATGAAATAAACAAGATTGCGAATTGAACAGTGCCGTAAGTTCTATTGCTATATTGACTAAGGCTTGTCTTTTGTGTTAAAAGCATAATACTAATTTCTCAAAGGAGAAAACAAATAGTAAAAAACCGAAACAATTAATTAATTAAAAACTTAAATGATGTGTGCAGTGAAAAGTTGCAATAATAATAAGAAGAAAAAACCGCGCATTAAGTCTTTTTTTAATTTCCGTCGTATCTTCGAATGGAGCAATGCTTTTAGCCGTGATAGTAAAATTAATGTCAACTTGAATTTAAATGTCGACTAAAGTTGTAAATTCTTTAACAAAACGATAATATCATATCAAATGTTTTCTTTCGACATAGTGGGACAAGCTCTAAATATTAACCCCAAAGAAGGAATTCGCACAAGAGTTGACAGACATGCCATATGAGGGTTTCATTTCCCAAGAAGGAAAATTTGCTATATCGAATTTCAAGGGAACGTTTGCGGTCTAATTTAGACCACCGGGCGATGCTAGTAACCATAAATTACCAAATTGAAATTACTAAATAAATAATTTATTATATTATATGCACTAAAATAAACGTTTAAGAATAAATGAGACAATGTGGAATATAGAGAGGAAATGTAATGTTTTTTGAAATAAACCACAACAAGTTTTTGGTCACCAAGATTCTGTTTGCCTTCATGTCCTTTTTTCAAAGTAACCTACCTGCACTCAAATTAATACCCTTCTTAATTTAAGTTCACAACATATTGGAAAACTGAAAATTTGTTCATGATTGGGCTCCGTCGCACCTATTGCACTTCCTGTACTACTACAGTCCAGCAGATAGAGAGCAACTACAAATTTGAAACTTTTTACTATTGTGTTTGTTAAGATATTGGATAATTGAAAATTGCTCTGTGTAGGTGCTTCTATTTCACAGAAGAAAGTAAAAATAAGTTTCAAATAAAAAACACGAAGGATCAGTAAAAGATTAATTAGTTTTCCATCAATCACGGAAATTGTAGTACTAACTCAACCATTTCAATTGCATTTCTTTTATTTTTTCAATTAAAAAAATATTACATTAACTAAAAATTTTATTAGTGTTTTTTTAAAGATTCAATTAAGATTTAATGAAGATAATTTCAAAAATTCAATTACAAAATTATTTGAAATTTTTGTATAGATTCATTGAAAACGAATTAAAATATTTAAAAAGTGCAATTAAAATATTAATTAAAATATATATTTAAAAAATCACATATACTCGTACATATGTATAAAAATATAAAAAAATTATAAAAAGGAGATTTCATATAACACTTTTATCGTATTGGTTTTGAAGTTCGACTGGTACACAAAAGTAGAATGGCTGTAATCGGTGTTTAATGCAAATGTTCTTGTTTAAGATGTCTTTACATGATAATACACAGTATTACGACTTTGTAAAATCAAAATATTATGAAATTCTCTCCGTGTTTAAAAAAAAGAGAACAAGATTCTGTTTTAGGTATTTTTCGTGTTTACACTGATACTATAAGTAAAATGCAGGCAAAGATATTAAACTGTTGAGTTAATAACAAAAATTTGGAGAATTTGCAAAAAAAAGATGTGTACTAATAAAACTTAATATTGAAGAAAACATTTTATAATTTCAATGTAATTTTACTACAAAATATATTTTTCTTAGGTTTTTTATTATATATTTGGTTTTGCTATACCAGTTAAGTAGCTGATCGTAGCAGTCGTAAAATATTTACAATAACAACATGAAAATTTCCTGAGTTGATTTTGGTTGTTTCTGTAAAAATGTCAACCTCTTCAATAGATACCATTAGTGCTGCCAATGTTTACTTTGAAATACACCTCTGGTGTGATTAGAAAACTTAAGCTTCCAAAATGGTGAAAATAAACATTTACCGACCGTTTGTCAAATTTGCTAACTGTATTCTCTCCTACTCGATACATTTTGCTTTCACATGATACGATTTTGTATAATCTACAGCATTTTTTGACATGTCGTAATACATTGTATTACCATGTAAAGACACCTTTAAGGGTAAATGTTAAATGTTGTTGTACCCTTTTGTTTTAGGTTAGGTTATATTAGGAATTGTGGTGCTATACCGCATCTCCACTCGGAGATCCAATTGGGACCATTGTGATTCCCTTCTGTTGTCCAAAAAAAGTAATATTTACCCCCCATTTGTAGCCAGAAGTGACCCTATTATCCGGCCCTGAGGCACCGAATTCTTATGATGAAGCCCCTGATGTCCTCAAGTTTACACTTCCCGATATCAGTAATGCTTTCATTGAAACGTCTGCTCAGCCATCTAATCCTATGACGTTGCAGCTTCGAACAGTGACAAATAATATGTTCAATGGTTTCTGGTTCTTCCTCATCTCCGCACATCCTGCAAAAATCTGTAGTGCCAGTTTCCCAAATGCTGGTTCTTGCTTTGACCGAGCAGTGATCTGTCAACGCGCCTATTTTAATTCGCATCGCCTTTGTATTCATGACCAGTAGCAGTTTGTATCTTTCTGAGTCAAGTTTTGGCCACAAACCCTTCGAGACTCTACGATTCTCCCTACTTCGCCACGAACTGTTGGTCCTGCTTTCTACCCAATTACTGAGTTCTCTATAGTAATGATGTCGGTAATTTCACCGACCTGTCTGTCATTCCTTCATCTAATGCCGACCCTATTTTTACCAGCTCATCGGCAATTTCATTTCCCTCAACACCGCTGTGGCCAGGAACCCAACATAGTCTGACACTATATTTATCCATTAGCAAGTTGAGGGCTCTCCTACAGTCACTAACAAGTTTCGATTTGAAATGTGTCCCTTCAAAGCTTTTAGCGCTGACTACCAATGTTCGTTCCCGAGATATAGACACCAGCCCATGTGGCTTCCCCATCCTTTTGTTTTAGATCGGGCAGCAAAATATAAACACTTTCTATAGAAAAGTTTCGAGATTAATCACACAAAAAAGTAATATGAATAATTTTGTAATATCAATTAAAATATATGTAATATCAATTAAAAAATTAATTAAGTTTTGAGCTATAAGCAATTTGATAGTAGCAACTTAGTTTTTTCACTAATATTAATAAATACAATTACATTTTTCAAGTGAAATTAAGGGCCTAATTTTGTAAAACGCAACGCTAAGCGTTGGAAAATTTTCTGTGGATAAAATTTATATATATTACAAAAACAAAACATATAAAAAAAAAGTTGTCAACACTAAGCGTTGCGTTTTACAAAATAAGGCCCTAAGTTCTGTTTTATTATTTTAAAATTTTATTTTTCTTCCACAAACAACAAATTTTTTTTTAGATTAAAATTTTTTTTTTTAAGTTAAGTATGTTTTTTGCTTGTATATAAAATATCAAAAACCAATTAAAAGTTTAATTTAGATTTTAATTAAAAATATTTTTTTTTAATAATGTGGCATACTTTCATTAAGATACTGCCCGATTTTCACATATTTTTTTTACACCCTAATATTTATTTATTGGATCTTTAAAAACGAACTAACAATAGGTGGTATTATTGATTCCGCACTGAAAGGAAAATTTGACGGAAAGAATAATCGATAGATATGCAAATTGCAATTATTCATTCCTGCGGTATACGGTTTCCCTGTTTTTATTAATTTCAGATTCATTTGATCTAGAATAGTTTTAAATTGTTCTGAAAAATACAGTTTAATCATTTTAATTTTAATGCATTTTAATCCAAAATTGATAATTCCTTTATATTTGACCACATCTATACCGCCCACCATTTGTTGAAATAAAGGAAAAAATCTTTTGTTCCTTATTGAATTCAATGCAACAATAAGTACGCACAATTGCATTCCATTAAATATTTTTATATATTTATAACTTTTTTCTCAATTTTCACTCATAGCGCAAAAAATTATCAAAAATGACCCAACTTCAAGACGCCATGAAAATTAAATTTGGCATTTCTGTTTACTTAATGGTCTACTTTAATTTCCAATTGGAATTGTTGAGGCTAGCGGCGATAACCTGAAAATTTTGCACAATGTTATTAATACATAGTAAGGGTTTTCATGAGAACTCTTAAAATTGCCATTTGTGCAGTTGGGCAAACTTACGGGACTTATTTCATTAAGCCCGTTTTGAACTTTTGCCCAAACAGTTTATGTAAACTTGGAACAAACGTCAAAAAACTCATTTAATAAAAATAAGATCAGTAAATTTCAAGAAATTTTTAATTTAAAAACATATTTACTCGTATATATTTCTAAAAAAAAATAAAAAAGTGTGCGTGGGTGTAAAAATGCCTAAAGAAATCCAAAAAAAGCAAGAAGTTGTTGTTACAAAATGCACAATTGCGAGTCAAAACTATTGGGCAAACTTAACAGGTTTGTGTGAATAAACTTCTATACAATTTTTGACATTTTATTTACGAGAGTGTAAAAATGCTTAATTGCACAGTTTGCGAGACTTTTGAAACTTCTCATGAAAACCCTTAGTATTTAAACGTCGTATTAAGCACAAAAATATTTTCAAGAGGTTTCATCTAGAGCCGTGGTCGGCGAATTAAGGGCGCCGCGCCTTTTATTAAACTCTTCTATTACGTATGTGTACCCACGCATTGTTGAGAAATAAACAACATTAATCAGTCTGCATACTGTTAAGAATCAGTGTTGCAAGAGAAAAAATCTTCCCAACAATAAGAAAATATGTGTGATAAGAATTTACAAAATTTTTTATTTTCACAAAATTATTTTGGCAAACCAGAATGTTTGGTTTGTCAACGGGCATTGTCACGCATGAAAAAACATGACATGCAAAGACATTTTCAAGCATATCACAAGGAATATGAAAATATTACTGGTGATGCAAGAGAAACCCTTATTGTTCAGCTTAAGAAAGCTTTTTATGAAAAAATTATTGCTGATTCTAGAAATTCAGACGCAGAAGCAGTCGAGTTTTCTTTAAAAAGAAAGGCCTCTTTTGTTGTTGCTGCATCTCTTGCTAAACGTTGCCGTCCTTTTGAAGATGACGAGTTTTTCAAAGAGCTGAGCAATGATGTTTTAAAATGCTTGGGTGAAAAATCTGAAGAGATTCGTATGCTTATAAATGATATTCTCCTTTCTCCTCATACAATTGTTCGACGTACTGAGCAAATCAGCGCATTTATCTTTTCTAATATTAGGAAAATAATGCTTAATTGCCAATTTGTTTCCATATGCCTTGATGAATGCACAGATCTAAACGATATATCTCAGTTAATTATTTGTGTAAGAACTGTCAATGAAAATTTTAACGTACATGAAGAAATGTTTTCCCTACATGGCTTACATAACAGTGTAAAAGGAAAACTTATTTTCGACATCGTAAACGAAAATTTTCTTTCCTTTACTGATAAAAATAAGTTTTGTTCTGTACTGATGGTGCCAATATAATTTTTGCTTAAAAGTGTTTTAAATATATATGTTTTTCATTGCATTATTCACCAACAAGCATTATTTGCAAAAAGTTTGAATGTAATGAAAATTGTGGCTCAAATTGTTAACAAAATATGAGCTGGCCAAATGCCTTAAATCATAGAAAATTCAAAGAATTTCTTGATCTCGCACATACCGAATATGGTGATTTGCTTCTGTATACAGTAGTAAGGTGGTTAAGCAAAGGTGGTTGTCTTCAAAGACTTTTCAGCCTCCGAGAGGAAGTTATATTGTTTTTGGACCAAAATAAAACACCTGAAACCAAAGCATTGTCGTAGCATTTGAAAGATAATGTTTTTTTATTAGATTTTGCGTTTTTGACAGACATAACTGAATTTGTTAATCAACTTAACAAACAGCTACAAGGAAACAACAAAACAATTTTTGAACTATTTTCTGCAATAAAACAATTTATTAGAAAAATTGAAGTTTTAATACAAAACTTTAAAGATAAAAATGTAATAAGCTTAAAAAGGACATTTGAAATTTATAGCAAAATTCCAAATAGCAATACAAAACTGCAGGAATATCTAAATGTGCTTCAGACTCTACTAATTAATTACAACAATCGTTTTCATGACTTTAAAAATTTTGAGAATTTGATTGAAATCCATAACAATCCTTTGTTATGTAATAAAGAATACCAAAATCAGGATATTAAAGCAGAGTTGATTAAAATGAGAGAAGATCTAGCTTTACCATTAACTAGTGGGATAGAGTTCTGGAGAAGTATTTCTGCAGATGCATACCCAAAGGCAAAAAATGAAATTTTAAAATTATATTCAATGTTAGGAGCGACTTATATTTGTGAGTCAACATTTTCTATATTAAAGCATATTCAAACTAAAAGCCGAAACCATTTAACAGATAAACATTTAGAAAATTTAATACGCATAAAATGTTGTACGTATGAAATTAATATTGAAGATATAAATAGAATAAATTGTTTTATTGCAGAATATCGCTGGAATATCGAGATGGAGAAAATCTTTTAACTCTCTATGATTTATTTTCTTCAAAATTTTAACCACTATTTTCATTGTACTCATTGCATTCAAAGTTTTTTCAAATAACGCCTGTTGTTGAATAATGTAATGAAAAACAAATATTTTTAAATAATTTTTAGCAAATTTCCTACGAAACCCTCTTTTATACCCGCCCCTACATTAACATAATCAGTAGATACAGAGCAAAACCTATTACTATCAGTAAAAGAAAAAAATATTTTCGTTTAAGATATATAAAATATTCTTTAATTTTGCATTGTTGTATAAGCCATACAGGGAAAAAATTCTTTGTGTACGTCAAAATTTTTATTTCCAGTTCTTATACAAATAGTTGACCGAGTTATGTCATTTACATCAGTGCATTCGTTTATGCATACGGAAAAAATTGGCAATAAAGCATAATTTTCTTAATATTTGAAAAGATAAATGCACTGATATTCTGAGTGCATCGAACTATTGTGTGAAGGAAGATTCAAACGTCCTACAAAACCATCTTTTTATCCACCCTTACATTGACATAGCAACAACAAAAGATGAATTTCTTTATAAAAAAAATTTCTGACCGTAATAAAATCAAGTTTTGCCGTTGGAGATTTCAAATTAGCGAAATGAGACACTGGCAACACCGGATCGTGGTGAGAGTATAACTCACACAATTGTAAAATGCAATGGTATAGGTTGCCGACCACGGATCTAGAGCAATGATGTATTGGTGAGAGAATTTGAAGTACAGTGTGCTTACGATAAGTAAGCTCAAAGACTTTATTTAAAATTAAAGTTTAGAGTGACTTTCAAGATTTTTATTTTTATGAACATTCCTGTTGTTTGTTTTTTTCATAACCAGTTATTGTGCACAAATTGTTCAATTTTATATAGAAGCTTTTAATTTTCGATAACCTAACTAGAAATGACACGCCGGAATTAGGATGAACAAATGACTTGTGAAGAAACGGATAGCGAGATAGAAAACCACTAGAGCGAAGATGATGCACAGAGTGACATTGAAGAAGCTTTCGAAGATGTAGAGACCGAATAACAGCCGACGCCTATCTCAGGCGAGTGCATAGACGAAGTTAATGTAGAGCAACCAGCTTTGTTATAGTATATCTCTTTTACAGGGAGCTATAGAGGAAAGAATATGCATTGTTGGTTGACATCGAAATCAAGTAGATGCGCCCGAATTCCAGCATTGAATATTTTTATATCTCGAAGAGGTCCTACAAAGGATGTGTCGCAATCTGCATGATCCCTTTCATGCTTCAACAAGTTTTTAGTTGGCGAGATAACTACCAAAATCTAAAAATGGACTAATGCCGAAATATATTTGAAAATAAGTAAATCTATGACCAAGGCTATATTTCGGGATGGAATTTCGAAGTTGAAATTCGCGCTTTGATTGATATTCTGGTAATGATATTGAGAAAGGACTTGATAATATTGACATCTGCCTACGTTGTGTCGGACTAATTTTATAAAATCTTTACATACGTATTTTATAAAAAATACTTTGTTTATTTAGTATATCCATTGAAATGACTGACTATAAGCCCAAAAACGGGTGATAAGTTATCAAAGATATATGATCCTTAAGTTTTGTTAATTACTGAAGTTGTTCTTTTGTTTTTGTTTTTTCTGATCATAAATATGTATTTCCATATTTATAACTCAGCTATTCTTACTTCAGTTATATTAAAAAACGTAATCAATATTAGTTTATTTTAAATTAATCAGCAAAACGCCACAATTTAGCTTTTCAAAAAGAATGCGCAAATTTTACGCATGATTATCTTTAACGTATGTCAGATTATGATTATCTTTCTAGGGTTAAGCGGATATATCCAGTAAAGTTCAAAATATTACGAGCAAGCGGATTAGTATAGGACTGGAATTTTGTCAAATATTTGCCTGCGTATTTTGCAATTTCTTCAGTCACTTGTGGTATATTTAAATCGTGATGTAAAGATGTTTTTTCTGTACCATGGAGCCGATGTTGTTAGCCATAAAGTTTTGTTTTGCCTTCGTTATTTTCACAATTGTACGTACAAAAACAAAATTTATTTTCAGTTAATTTTAATTATTGTTGTTCGAACTTCATTTGTTTCTATATTTATGATTTGATCAGGCTGAAGTTCGTATCGCTTTGTAAGCCAAATTACATGTGATAATTATTAATGAAAAAATAACACCAAAGTTAGTTGTAAATATTCTTACAAACACATAGTTGAACGGAACAACTAGCTGTTTTCGAAGGCCACTAAACCTTCACCACACTGTGTGTGGTGTCAGTTAATGTAGATTTCTGCTTTATATACTCAGCCATTATTGCAAATGGAATATGTGAATTGTTTTGATTCATCGTATTACAAATTGCTGAAAGCTTTTTTGTAATGAAACCTCATTTTTACCATCTCTAAATTTACAACAATATACTATATATATATACTGAGCAATAATGTCGTAATACATGCTGTCATATTCAAATAATATTAATATTTTCAACGAAAAAGAAAAAAATAAAATTTTAAACAACATAAAATAAATAAAAGCTTAATTTATAATTAGCCAATCCTCTAACTATTGCTAATTTTGGTATGTATATGCATAAAAACAAATATATTTGGATGTACGTGTTCGCCACCTCTAAATACATTGTTGAATACAAGCAATTTGATGTCATCATTCTGCCGACGTTATTGCTTGACACAACACAACAAATTGCTCGTCTAGAAATGATATGACACCCTGACTATTATAAATTTATATAATGCATAGCATATTGCAACGATAGGTATTGTGCCAAGGAAGAACTTGGTAAAAAAAATGTATGTCACTACTTTAAATGGCCAAAATTTTAGATAGGAACTTGGCCTTTTTCACATTTATGTTTTTGTGAGGATCTGACTATTTTTTTAAAATTTTTCTGTAATAAAACTTTTTAAAATTAAAGTTTATAGTCTGCTTTATTTCCATCAATAATCACTGCGCCAATTGAAAAGGCAGAGTTACATAAAATAATGGATTAGAGCGTGATGGATTACAAGAGCCCTCTGGATAGACATATGTAAAATATAGCGTAAATTTTAATGGGAGTGACCCCACTTACTAATCTTAATATATTAACATATTGCCCAATTTTGAAAACGCAAAATTTTAGTCTTGCGTAAATGCAATGTGCATACACTGTTTCAATAAAGTAGCTTGTGTTTTAATTTTTGGCTCTTCCGATTTCAGCCCTTACAGTATAATATTACCTCAAATTGCTATAGGGCTGACCCCGCCCACTTTTATAACTAATACTTATGCTATGGCTAGTTCTTGCTTATGGTTCATACCAAAAGTAATAAACTAAAATCTGCTAAATCGAAGTACATGAAAGAAAGTCTTATGGGTGTATTCACGGCCACTGTTAAAAGCAGAAAATTTTTACTTGGGATAAGTGCAATGTGTATGAAAATTTTTAATAAAAGCGATTGAGTTTGGACTCCCTTAACTTAAATTCTTAATTTTGAGTTTAAAGCCTTTGTCTCCACCTCTGGATTGAAACTTACACGTTTTTATATTTTTCTTAGTGATCTCTAATCTAAATTTATTTGTGCATCGAATTTCAGCTCTGTAGTGCGAATTTGAGTGTTAAGGGCGTAGTTAGACCCGCACACCGCATAAAAGTTTTTGGTTTTAAGATTTTTGAATTGTTTCACTCATCTACACTTACTTGTGTGTAAAATTGCAGCTCTCTAGCGGAAATTCTACCCTTAAATTTCATGGGCGTTATCCCACCCACTATTTTATACTCAGGATTTTTCGTAGTAAGCTGCTGATACGAAACACGTATGTAAATAATGGATTTAAATTTGCTAAGCATAAGAGGATGAAACACAAGTCTAACATTTTATGGGCGGGATCACGCCCACTTTTTAAGATTGTAGCTTGAAGCCTTGCATACGTGCATCGTGTATGCAAGATTTTACTAAAGTGGCTTGAGTTAAAAGGTGTATATATAGTTTTTAATTCCGAGCAATATTAGTGTCACCCTGCCGACCCTGGTAAAAAATTTTGGTTTCTCACCTAAACCTACTTGTGTAGCAAATTTCAGCTCATTAGCGCAACTTTTAATTTTTATGGGCGTAGCCTCGCTCCTCTGGCTAAAATGTGTGAGTTTTCAGATTTTTCTAGTTGATTTCTCACTTATTTGTGCACACAATTTCAGCTCATTAGCGCAAATTTTACTTTTAAATTTCTATGGGCGCAACCCCCCCCCCCCCAAATTTTTAAAATTCAAGATTTTCTTAGGGCAGTGCTTGTTATTCATGTCAAGTTTCGTTGAAAACGGATAAAAATACCAACATAATCGAGGTTTAACTGTAGTATATTTAAATATGCTGAGTGTAAATTTATAGCCTTGCACTATCGCAGTATGCATGCCAAATTTCAATAGAATCGCTTCCGTTAAGCGCTTTAGATTTGCTTTTTTAGTTCTGACCTTTATGGGCGTAGCCCTGCCCCCCTTGCCAAACTGTCTGAGTTTTTAGATTTTTCTAGTTATTTGCTCACCTAGATCTACTTGTGTACCAGATCAGATCTCTAGCTATAGCGGAAGTGCTTCATTAATTTGATGAGTGTGTCAGTGGTCAGTGCTCAATGAGTATGTCTTAAAATATGCACTTTTTGCACCTCCATATCTCAGGAAGCTTTCATTGTAAAACTTTCAAATTTCGTAAAAATTTTATAATTTTGCGATTGCCGGGAACAAAGTTATGATGGGGGTAAAACACGACGAATGGCTTCGTGTAAATATACACACTGCGTGCATTGGTCGGAACTTTGCCTGATCGTGATAAATTGAGACACAGCGGCGAGCCGAAAAAAACTTCTCTATTCAGTAAAACACATTACTCTTTCCTCTTACGTTTTTTTTAATAGAGTTTAATATTTCAATTATTATTTTGTAATCACATGTGATTTGAAAAATGTTGTTTTAAGAAAATACCTTGAATGAACCGATTTTCGTCCACTCACTGAAATAAAGTTATAAGTCATAAGCTAAATTGGCCTTATTTTTCAACTGATTGAAATATAAGGACATAATTGCACCTTTTGCTTTATTACTTATGACTTTATTGCAGTGAGCCGACGAAAATCGTTACATTGTGCCAATAGTGGGATACCGGCTTAAGTAAGGATAATTTTTATGAATTTTATTAAATCAATATGGTTGTAGGTATGCAATATACTGTGTACAAACTTGTTTAGACTTTGCGGTAGCAGTGTTTCTTTCTATTGTGGCTTTTTTTACACTGATATTTATTTATTGTATCCTCAATATTGAACTAACAATAAGTATTCAAATCTTAAGTCTTAATAACCAGTGTTGTCAGATTTATTTTGAGCCTTGTCGCCAAATGACTTGTCGAATATCACCAAATATCGCCAATATAATAAAAAATTAAATTATAGCTACAAAAATAGTTTTTCATTTTGTAATTATATTACAAATATTGTTAAATTTTAAATTCAGCAGGTAACGTCTATCGTAAAACATAAAAATTATACTATATAAGAAAAATTAAGAAAAGTGTTAACATATAAATAGTGGAATACAAAAAATAATTAAAAATAACTTATTCCAAAAGATCAATCCGAATAGGATAAATTGAACTTGAACACCAAGATAAAAATTATTATACATATAAATCTTGTGATAAAACTGAAGTAACATTTACTCAAATGTGTATTTAGTACACATATCATGTCCCTGAAGTGGTAAGGTACCATCAGAATCATTGTATTCATACACTCTAGTGCCAGCCATACACTACACAAGTTCACTGCACACGTCTGGCACTGCACAGTGCGTCTGTGTAGTGTATGGGGGTGGTTGTGCTATTTACGTAGTGACCTTACTAAATACCAAACAATTTTGATATTTCCTAAAGTTTGTAAAACTGTACAGTGAACTTGTGTAGTATATGTTGCAAACGCTCAGTTGTGTCGTGATTTTTTAAGAGTTCAAAACTAGAAATGAGCGCCGAAAAAATATTCTGGAAAGAGGTATAGAATTATACAAAAAATCACCTGCATTATGGAGCATTAAAATAAAAACTGCACAGTTTACTTGTATAGTGTGTGTCACAAGCTTATTTTACTCAGTGCCAGACTTGAGCACTGAACTTGTGTAGTGTATGGCTGGCATAGGCGAGAACTCGTGCAGGCTTTTCGGTGCTTCATTATCAAAATGTTGGTTCTAATAAATAAAAGAAAGTTTTCCCAATGTGTTTTATAAACACCAAATGAGATTTTGTGGGCCATATTTTTTAAACTTCTTGAATTTCTTAAAATTTTGTTTGAGATAAAGAGTCACAAAATTTAGAATTTCATGCACGAAATATTTTATGTTGTTTTGTTGATTACAAAAAAAATTTAATGTTTTTAACATTATTCTATTTTATTGAAATCGTAAAAATATCGCCAAAAATATCGCCAAGGAGTTTGAAAATTTTCATCGCCAAAAATAAATTTTCGTCACCACGTTTGGCGAGATATCGCCATATCTGCCAACACTGGGCCCGACCAGTGTCGGACATAATCTTAGTTATAGTAGTTAATAATACATAAATGTCGTATTAAGCACAAACATATTTTGAAGAAGTTTCATCTGGAGCGTTGCGTTCCCAGTAAAATTCAAGATGTTACGAACAACGGGATTAGGATCGGACTGGAGTTTTGTTACATATTTGCCTGCGTATTTTGTAATTTCTTCAGTCACTTGTGGCATATTTTAATCGCGATGTAAATTTTAGTTGTTTGTGTACAATGTAGCCTATGTTATTAACCTTACAATTTAGTTTTGCCTTCGTTGGATTCTCTCCACATTGGAAGCTGACGCAGTGCCCCATGGCTGAATTCCGTAGCACCATATTGGTTTCAAAGGCGACTTTTATATTAAAAGTTTACAATATAGACTAAGGGTTAAATGTCTACCAATCAGCCAATGTATCTGAGATAATTTTTACTACATTTATACACGCACTATTTGCAAATAAAAATATTTGCAAATAAATTAACTCACTGTTTATACGGCATTGTAAGTAAATGTATAAAAACTTGGTAGCACTTCTATAGAAATGTTACTTATGTTTATTATGTAAATTTATAAAATAACTAATAATAATTTGTTTTTATTGTCATTATTTTCTTCTGTCAGTGTTTTTTTGTGCGATATTCATCAATTTATTGGTTTTTATTAGGAAACATTTGTAAGTGTTGCAACCTCAAGCATTTTATTTGCAAATAGCTCCTTAATCGTGAATAGTTTTCTGAATAAAAACAACAATATGGCAAAAATTTACTTTTTTATTTGCAAATAAGCCGTGCGTATAAACTTACGGTATAATTCATAAAGAATATTTTAGGTTTATTACAGGTTTATTTGACAAATTTCCCATAGAAATATGTCAAATAAGCGCTTAATAAACCTGAATTATTTTTTATGAATAATGCAGTTAGTATTTAGTTTTTTTTTGTGTTAGCTTAGAGTAAATGTGGTGTTTCCATATAAGCCGTCGATCAAGATGCATACCAAGATGTTTCACATATGAATGGTACAACTTGATTATTGATTAGGGGGAACTAGTATCTCTTTTCACAGTTTTGTTCGTTCATCGGCAAATGTCTGTATCATCGGCAAATGTAGAAGTGTGGATATTACTGCTCACAGGCATATCACAAGTATAAATCAAATACAAAACTGCCTCCAGTATACTCCCCTGTGGCACACCGGATGATATATATTTCGGAACACTCATAAAGTCCCCTTCCACAACAGGGAACTTCCGGGCAAGAATGTAAATTTTCAAACGATTTAGAATGCTGATTGGTAGATATGTCTGCAGTTTTAAAATTAGGCTTTCGTGCGACACTTTATCAAATGTGGAACATCAATAAAGAGGGCAGAACAATACTTGTTTTCTTCAAATGTTCTGCTTTGTTCTATGTTCAATGGCGCTATGCTGACTTCTAAAACCAAATTAATGGTCCGGTATGCTATTTCACACTAAGTCTTTTTAGACTGCCTAGTTTTGACAATTTTTTTCATGCCTTTTTGACAATTATATATACAATTAATGCTGAAAGAACGAAAAGGGCAAAAAGAAAAGTTAAAAATCTCCTCCAATTTTCATTAAATGCGTTTTGTTTTACCAAGCAAGCTTTTCACCACCTCTCAGCAACAAACTAAAAAAGCCTACCTGCACAGGCAAGTACAAAATTGCGTCTTAGAATTGTTGACAATTTTATCATGAGTAGCTTTTCGAAGAGTTTTGACTCAGCCTTGGTAAGATCTTTGCCTGGCTTTGGAATCATTTTGACCTTGGCAGGCTTCCAATGGTGTGGATAATACTCCAGTCGTAAAATGGCATTAAAAATAAATAGAAGGATTCTAATTGCAATACGAGGCAACTTCATCAGCATCTGGTTACTAATTCCATCTTTACTCGGAGCTTTCTTCGGGTTGAGTTCAGCAATTAGTTTTTGTACACCACTCATCTTAAACGTTATGGGTCGAGGGGGTAGAGCAACCACGCTCGGCAAATCAGCTACACCAGTACATGTGTTTGAAGCAAATACGGATTTTAAATGCTCGGCAAATATGTTACCTTTTTCAGTATCGCCTTTTGCTAATTTTTTTATAACAGTCATGACATCGTTTACGTATAAGTTTACCATCATCTTTTCTTGGTATATCGCTGAGCTCGTGAGATGTGGTTTTGGTTTTTTTTATAGTTGTATGCTCTAAGTAATGCTAAGAAAATAATTTTCAATAGATTTTGTAAACTGCTTTAATTTTATTTATTTGTTTGGATAAAATTTATTATATAAAACCCAACATTTAAGAAATACTTTTCGATACCATTTTACACTTTTGCCTATTGGACTGTAATAAGATAACCCAGTTCTAAAAATATATTCAACACTAAATACAAATGTGAAAATTGTAATTTCACACTTTGAGTGTGAGCTTCGCTTTAAGCAGTTGAAATATGAAATGTCCAATATTATATTTTTTTAATTGAAATGATTGAACTCTTTTTCTGTTTAGATTTTACATTTCTTTAATAAAATAAAAAAAATATTATATGAAACTTTTCAGATTTAAACAAGTCCTTTATTTTGGGTCCCAAACATAGCAAAATTTGTGTCCCACTTTGCGGTTGAGTAACGTATTTAAAATAATTTCAGTAGTGAACTGAAGAAGGAGTTTGTCACCGCTGACACATCAGACCACATGTCAAGCCCAAACAATCATGCGATTAACAAATTGACATAAAACCAAGCCAAC
The DNA here is from genome assembly GCA_936439885.1 of Nowickia ferox. Taxonomy (NCBI): domain Eukaryota; kingdom Metazoa; phylum Arthropoda; class Insecta; order Diptera; family Tachinidae; genus Nowickia; species Nowickia ferox. The sequence continues at coordinate 63,173,542 of OW387026.1, forward strand.
CCAATACACATAAAAAAAAATAATAACTAGCGTTGTTAAAAATTACAAAAACAATCAAATTAAAAAATAAAATGAAAAATGTTGTTAAAAATTGATGCACAATTTCGAACATGTGGTGACAGCAACGAATTACGTTATTTGTCAATGTCCTTTTTTAGTATGGCTTTCTCTTAAATATGCACACATATACCCAGTTGACCAAGACTTCCGTTATTGATATCGATTTCGAATATATCTCGAACGTTTATCGTGTAAAACCATCGAGAGTGCCACTCAAAAATAAATCGAAAAAAGTTCACTTCTCGCTCAGTATTTTTACTATAATAACAGCATCCCTCAAATTTTGATTATATTTGTTGTTGTAATTCTGAAGTCTGTAGATAGATTTAATGGCAGGAACAGTTATATATATTGAGCTACAGATTGAGCTAGATATGTTCGTTAAATTTTCGTTGTCACAAAAAGGTATATCATTTAAGCGTAACTCATTGGCAACAGTATTATTTTATTGAATTCTTAGCTGTGTCCTTAAAGAAGCTATTTCCTCTTGAATAATATTGACATCATCTGGGACTTTTTCTAATGCAGACACTCTTTCGGTGATTTGGATTAGCTCACCTTTCATCAATTGTAATCTTTTATCGAGATCATTTAAAAGCTCTTCTTTATACTCAAGTGTATCTGTTCATTTTTCAAATCGCTTGTCCATCACTGTTATCAACTTGAAAGAAGATTCAGTTTGGATATTGTATGAACTGCCAAGCTGAGAGTATTGTTGATCATCTTCACGCACACGCTTATGCACGGGGGTTTTGAGAGTTTGTAGGCTTGTAGTGCGAATCTATTGTATTTCATTTGTGGCTTTCAAAAATATTATTATTTGTGAATTCTCAAATAATTTTTGAAAGTCTGTGTATAAGATAAGAGGTTTGTGGCTGTTCACAATGTGGTTGAAGTCTACTGATGATTTGGCTAAGCAACAATTAAATATAGAGACAATGCTTAACCACCAGCAAATAAATTTAAATTTATTTATTTTATTTTCTTATTATTTATTATTTATTTTCTTTTAATATCTTAACTTACGCTGCAGCATTTGAACATGGTATCTGCATTCTAACACACCATCCATATCGTGGCAGACGGTTTTTCTGTTCAATTATTGCACATATCGCTCATTTACTTCAGTAGTGTCATAACTCAGAAATTAGTTTTTGGAGTTAATGCGGCATTTCGTATTTTATCTTGTGTAAAAATTTTTTTGAGTTGTGACACTATTGAAGTAAATGAGCGATATTTATATAAGTATGTGTTCTTATTATTTTTTTTGACTACAGTGCTGTCATGGCACACATCCACTCGACCACCCTCACACATTCGAAAAATTATCGAGAGAAGTTCGAAGTTTTAGCGAACATTAGATATTTTTAGATTTGCGAACAAATATCGAACAATTTTGCTTTGAAATTTTTTCGCTTTAGTGAAGATTCGATTTTATGGAACCTTAGGTCAAGTGGGAAGTATATGTATGTATTTGTGCTTGTTTTCTTTCCTTTATTTGTGTATTTGGGCTGCACTACTACACACAAACGTTCAAACAAAAATTTTTTGCCAATTCTTTGTTGTGCCAGAGGGAAAAGTTTTACATCCTAAGTATAGTTCCTGGGTATGTGTATGTGATGGGTAGCAATAATTTATCAAAACTATTAATAATAGAAGCATTTTTCCAATTCTGAACTGCCAATATATATGTACGTCCTACAACACTGCAAATCAATTATCGGTTCTAAAAACGATGTGGCTTACAGAACAAACCCAAATAATAATGTTTGGTTTCTCTTAAATGTGAAAGGTAGACTGAAATTTATTGCAAAAGCGTCTCTTTATATATAAGAAACTCGTTAATTTATATTCGTAAATGTATTCACATTTAGCTTTTTGGGACTTCCTTAATGAACACAAATATTAACAATTCTTGTTTTTAACAAAAAAATAACCTTAATTTTAACAAGCACGTGCAATTGTATGCAACTGTCACTTCAGCCATTGTTGAAAAAGTAAACTACAGTACATAGAAAATACACACTAACATCAGAGTCCTTCTCTCAAGGCTGAAATAAAAATTTTATACATATGTATAAACAAATAAAAGATTGAGTCTTATATTTTATAAAAGAAAATATGTATGTACATAAAATCGCAATTCTCAATCGTAAAATTCAATTTTACCAATCATTTGTAAAACGTTTCATTTCATTTAACTCGCTCTATTGACGTTGGCTCATGCTAAAGATGTGCAAGAGTATACAATACTGTATAATACTTGCAAATTTAGTGCGGCAGTCCAAGTGTCGGCCTATGTACATTCGGCAGTATGTATATTAATACGAAACCATTCGTCGTGTGTTTGGGTATTAAAACGCCCACAAAATTAGAACCAAAACAACTAAATATGAGACGAATGATAAGTCAGGCCACCAAAAAAATCTTGAGTTTAAGAAAGTGGGTGAAATTAGGTCCATAAAAAATAAAAGTTAAAATGAAATGAAATTTTATGCAAAAGTAGGCGTAGCTGAATGAAAAAGTAAACATACAGCCTTTAACTCAAGGATTTAAGCTATTGTTTTAAAAAATGTCCCATAAAATTTTATCCCTGTATTTCATATACTAAGCCGAAGCAGATTTATTTGTGTATATGTTTTACGTATTTCGTTCCCGCCTCCCTAGAGAGCTGAAACTTGAGCGGGAACACGCCCATTAAACTAGAAATAAAGAATTAAACTTAATGCATTCAAACTCGATCGATATTATTAAAACATTTTTACAAAATCTTCTGTTTTAAAATCTTCAACTTCTCTTTCATGTACTTCAGCTTTGTTCTATTACTTATCTTTTTCTCATAAGCCTTTTCCTACAAAACTTACAATAAGCCATAAGCAATAGCCAAAACATAATACTGAGTTAGAAAAATGGGTGGAGTCACACCCATAACAATTTTTAATTACATGTTGCACCATAGCGCTGAAATTTGGTAGGCCTAGGTGAGTTGCGCACTGAAACAATCTGAAAGCACTGATTGTTATACCAATGAGGCGAAATATTATACGTAATATTATACAGTACACAGCTAGAATTTTGTAGGTAAATAGGCTTATGTAAGTTACCAACTAGAAAAATGTCAGAAAAAGCTCAAACATTAAAACACAAGCTACTCTATTGAAACTTTGCACGCACATTACACCTACGCAAGGCTTTAATTTTGCGTTTTCCAAAGTGGGAACATAAATGCTTCTAAAATTCTAACCTTCTGTTTTATATACATACTTCGGCAAGCATACTTTAATATGGTCATAAAGTTAGAAAAGCAGGCAGGATCACGCACACTAAAATTAAAGTCATATTTTAATTATTTCTACCCAAACCACTCTTACGAAACTTCGTACATACTAAGGCCTCTTGTAATGACACATTTGGAAATTTTCAACTTATGAAAGCACACCCATCACGCTCTAACCCATTATTTTATGTAACTCTGCCAATTTCAATTGGCGCATTCACCATGATTAGAAATAAAACAGACTGGAGGTTTTAAGTTTAAAACGTTTTATAAAAGAAAACTATTCAAAAAGCAGTCAGATCCATGAAAAGCCATAAAAAGGAGATAGATACAAATTTTGACCAAGTTCCTGTTTGGCACAATACCTATATATGTACATACATATGCTCGTATCTACAATCAGCTATGTTTTTTATGTTAATTTGCCATTGTTAGGGTGTCATGCCATTTCTACGCCTACATGCCCACTTGGGAATATTTTTGACTTTGTAAAAAGGAGGGAATAATGAATATTAGTTTACTTTTGTTCGCTTTCTAACCAGTATCAAAAGTACTTGCAAAATTAACTTCCCTACGTTCATGTTAATTAAAAGATTAATTTTCAAATTATTAGAATAAGAAACAAAATGGAGCTACGATTACCCTGTAAGTAAAATTTTAACTTTCGAAATGACACGGAAAAACGCCGAGACACCCAACATAGTTTTGGGTCGTAGAACACAATGGTGTACTCCGTTTTAAAAGATTAGTTCCAAATCAAGAGATATTCAATGTTTAGTTTTGTATGGTCTGTCAAGTAGTGTTGTAAAAACCGGCTACTTTTGAATCCTCAATACTACTTGATACTTTTTCAATTGGGTACTGGATAGTACTCACAGTACGTAAATGTTGAATCAACGTGAAGTAAACTAATTTCAAAAGAAAACGTTTTCTTTGAAAACTACTATAAATCATACTAGATTAACATGAAACACATATGAAGCAAAATAATAGCCGAAAAGGATGAAATTAACCTTGTTTACCTAGATTTTAAGTTGAAATTTTTCTGTGTGTATGTATGTATGTGTAGATATATATATTCCCACCAAACCAAATGCTCCGAATTCATAAAGAATTCGTATCGACTAGTCGACAAAATCTTTCGATTTCGAAACCAAAATATTACCGAAATCGTAACGATTGTTGTATGAAATGGTTGACACGACTTCGCAACGATATGTAGTTACGAAATCGTAACGAAATGTCGGTAAGAAATCGATAGGATATGTCGGTACTAATTCGCAACGACATGCGCTTTCTTTTTTTGTATACAGCAGACTACCACTTCACCGTTATGTTGCTACTTTTGTCGAAATAATTTGCATAAACATGCATATTTTTTGCATAAGTACATTTTTTTAATATTTTTTAAAATTCTCTTTTATTTATTACATTTATTTAAAACAAAACATATAAATCTAAGTTTCAATGACTTAAAAAATGTATGTTAAAAATTTTTTTCAGAGAAACGACCGAAATGTCTTAGCGAATTCGGTACGACAAGTCTGACTTCAGAAAAAATCGAAACATTTGGTTTGGGGGGTTTTAAAAAATTATTTTTCTTTGTTTAATAGTGTGTTCCCAACGACTTTAAATCAAGTTTGTTTAAGTAAATCACTTTAAAGTGTTTCCACCGAGCTTGTGGGTGTTTTGTTGTTCGAATTTTCGTATTCAATTTATGCACGTGTTTTATAAGGTGGGCGCAGCTGCTGTAATGTGAATTTTATTCAGTAGTTGACATTTAAAATTGATTAAATATTCCTTAATGTCATTTTTTCGAAATTATCAATCACTATTGATGGATGACCCAGGGATGGAGTTTGTAATTTTAAAAGCAACGCAGGGTTGCATAAATAAATATAGTATTTTCGGCATTATTTCATAAGCAAAATGTATGGTAAATCATGTATAAATTAACATAATTTGCACAAATCATCAGATTTGTCTAAATAATACCGGTGGAAACATACTATAAAGCGTTTCTTTCTTTCTTTCTATCGTACATAATCGCACGATCTGCAAAAAAATACAAACCTGATCTGATGAATTGTTATTATCTTTTGAAAACTTTTATAGACTTTGTCAGACCAGGGTTGTATTTTCTCAAAAATCGGACTATTGTGTGGGATAGTTCATCACAGCCTTAAGTACATACAAAGCTGTGTATTTGCATGTAACACATCCCGCTTTCTAATAGATAAATATTTTCAAAATCCCGCTTTTTAATCGATAATGTCCCGATTTTTACAATATATGTACATCTGGTCACTTTAGGTACATAGTATATACATGTGTGTGAAAGTATGAAATGAAGCAATGAAAACTTATGATACGATTTGAGCCAAGCTAATTGCCTTGTATATTAGGCTTCTCTCATTATCTTTTTATACCTGTTTTACTACAGAAAATAAAAATAATAATTTCTAGCGGAGAGGAGCTACTCAATATACTTCTAAGATTAGAATACGGAAACTTCTGCGTTCAGGTGGAACTATGCACGGCTTTGGATCGTAGGTGAAACACATACGTACCCACTTGACCTGAGATTCGATATAGTAAAGGAAAGCTCACTAAAGCGAAGAAATTTAAAAAAAAATTCGATATTTGTTTACGAATCTAAGAAAATTGGAGTTTTCGCTCAAGCGAACTTCTCTCGATAGTTTCTCGAATGTGTGAAATTCTATAGGTACTATGTTCGAGTGATGACTGCACCGTACATTAAAGAATTAGAAAACACATACTTACACACATATGTGCAATAATTAAACAGACAAAAAATTTGCCACGCGTAAGTTATAAAATTAAAAAAAAATAATTAAAACATTAAATTACTTTTTACTTTTTCTGGACGTCTACTCTGTAATTCGAAACAAAATCAATGCTTTTGTTAATAAGATAAACATTCGAAAGCATTTTCCTTCGTTTCGTAATAGAGAGTAGGCCACAAAACTTAGCGACAGGTAACTTTCTTCGATTAATTTTTAGGAGTCTTTCTCGATAATTTTCCACGATAAATAAAGTCTCATTTTCGATTTTATTGTGAGTGAAAAAAGTTAAAGTTTTCAAGAGAAGGTATTTTTTATAATATTCAAATATGTTTTACATACGTAAATTGTCGCTTATGATAAGATTTTTCAGCCCGTATCTTAAAAGTTAGCAAAAATTTTGGCATTTTGATAATTTTAAATTATGAGTAGGCCCATAAAATTTAAATTGCAATAAAAAAGTATATTTTTTCCAACATGTCGGTTACGATTTAATCAAAAATAGTGCTTGAAGTGTTCGAGATATGTATATTCGAAAGCGTTATCATTTACGAAAGTCTTGGTCAAATGGGTATCCTCAAAAATTCAAACACAAATGCAGCAGCCGTACAAAACAAATACATAAAAAAGTATTGCAAACATTTTTATTAAATTGGATGAGATGTTGGCGGTTTAAATGCATGCAGTTTTCGCATTTGTCAAACCAGGCACAAGGACTCAATCGCATGCACTCTTTCACAAAATGTCCCTTAACAAACTGTCATCAATATACATACAAACATACATACATATGTATGTGCATATAGACATTTTATTTTTTATGATTTTACAAAAGCTCTGAAACGTTTAAAAATAGAATGAAGTCGATAGTCGAAATAAAAGGAATTATTATGTCAATAGTTAAAATGTTGTATCCGTATTTGGGCCTTTACCATTCGGTTGTCATCACTTTTGGTGGCTACTCATCATCAGTCATCGAGTTAGTTGCAGGAATTAGCTTTAATGGTTACTGTTACCAATAGTCTGTGATTTGACAAAAATTAAATTGGTTTTTTTCCTATATATAAAACAACTAAACAAGGCTGTCAAAACGAAAACAAAGAAAACTACTGTCTTTATGAATTGCATGGAAAGGAAAATTGGAATACAGAGGTGCTCTGTTATTAATAGTTCTAAATGTTTGCATGCGAATATTCAAATAAAACTTGTTTGTTTTTTATTGAAATGGCAAAAACTTTTTTATTTGTTTGAATGTTGCATGAAACTTTATTGTGCCAATTAAACGAATTTTAATTATGTGGTTGTTAGAATTCAATTTTCATATCGTATGATTGTATATTGGAAACAATTTTGAAGCAGCAAGTTTTCGATTATATTATTCTCCTGAGGAGGAGTTTCTGCTACTTTTTTTATATCGCTTATTAGGGGTTTTTAGCCACAATCAAAATATGTTTGTAGAAAAAAAAAACAAGTAGCCAAAGGAGTCAATATGTATTTAAAATATGTACAGCCTTATTTGTACTTCAGTTGAGAAATATACATATCGCCACCTAAAATGCAAAATATCGTATCATCAAAAAATTAAAAATTTATTTTTTTTTATTGATTACGATTCACTACATATGTGTTAAAAATTTTACAGATATGTATTATAAAAAAAATATCAAGGTTATAAGCAAAATTCGTATAATCAAATGTATGAGTTACTTAAACAACCCTGCAGAAAACATGGGGTTAAATGTCCCCAAGTCACCACTTTTGTCGACTAGTTTGGTGACATTGTCAACACAGCGTCTATTAATAATGGATTTAATACGTAGAAAACATTTTTTCAGATACACACACCTATGCTTCTTCTTAATGTTTTATTTGTTTGTTGAAAATAAACGTGATGTCAAGCAAAATTTAAGTGTTTATAAAAATTATCTTAAGAAATAGAATTATAAGGTTAATATATATAAATGTATTTAACAATAATTAAAAACATAATACACAAAAAAATAAAAAAAAACAAATACAATAACAATCAATATTGTATAAAAATATAAAATGTAAAAATGGAAGAGTTTTAAGTGAAAGGTGCCAATTATGGAAATTTTGATTTTGTGCTATCAAGTAAGGATTTGTCACATTTTAAGATCCATACATAAGTGTTTGACTTTACTAATTCAACGAAACATACAATTTTTAATTTTAATATACAAATGTATTTAATAGAAATGACAAACAATTTCCTGCAGGTGGTGACAGTGTCTATAGTGAATCAGTATAGTTTTACTACGTACATCGAGCGAGGAAATATCGATATTGTAGACTAAAGTCCCTAAAATTTACTAGTGAATCTTTGGTGCCAATGTCTCCATGTGGTCGCAAAAAGCTACTTAGTCAGTAGTGCTACAGTCTAGTGGTGGATTTTCAATGACAAGCTAATGTTAAATGTCAATAGGCGATTACATTGGCTAGGGTATACCTGGTCAGTAGTGCTACTGACAATGTCACTAGTAAATTAATACCTTTTCATTATTCCCATTTTCTGGAGGGAATATAACGTATCATCCATCACTAATACGATTAAAGTATTCTACGACCGCTTTTCTTAATCTCTCTTGATACGAAAGATGATCTATTACGTTCAGCGTTAGCGTTGTAAAATTTCAAAAAGTGGCACAAAAAGGGGATTTTTAAAAAAAGGTGGCATTAAAAAGGGGATTTTAAGAATAAAATGGGCAACCTTCAAAACAAGAAAAACTAAAACAAATCTGCTTATTTTTAAAATTAGTGAGAATAAAAATCAGCTTTTTATGATAAAATAAAACTACAAAATGTAAAAATAATTCATATAATCTGTGCTTATAATAAAAAAAATATTTGAAATTTCTGAAGATATATGTAAATATTTTTTTAATGCGTTTTTAGCATTGACACTTATTTACTTTAAAGAAAATTTATTTAACTTTTGATAAATATCTGAATATTGAATTCTCGAGATAGACAAGACAATTCTGCAAATTTTTGTGTATATACATGTATTTTTTTTCAGACAATTTATTTTGTAATGAAACAAAAGCAAACCAAATATATATGAAGCAAATGTATACAATTTTGATTATAAATTTTTATCCAAGCAATTTGAGAAATTGCTTTCTTCGTACCATCATTTCAGATTAAGATATTTTAAAAATTACATCACAGCTGTGTTCATATGCTTAGCTTTCTTAAAATATCAAGTTCACTTATTTTATTATACTTTAAGACAATCAGTCTTTTATCGCTTCTATTAATTCTTGATAAAATTTTACAGCATAGTTTTGACTAAAACAAGTTTTTGAAGTAAAGGGTATTTTTTTAGTGTCACAGCTTTGAGTTGGCATCACTGCTTTATTTGAGCACCCATTTAACAGCTGATAGTTGCTTTTTGTTTTGTTTGCTTTGAAACTTTATTATGAATCGACTTACACCACAGCAACGTGTGCAAATTGATGAAATTTTTAATCAAAATAATTGTTCTATTCGTCAAACTCATCGTGCACTTCTTCCTTTTATATGGTTTGAAAATTTTTCGCACCTCAATTACGTGGCATTAATCTTGCTATATGTGGTTTTTACAGAACGGAGCCACATACCACACAGCGAGCGCTACAAGTAATTTACTCAAAGAAACTTTTTATAAAAAATAATTTCACATAATGGCCCAAGATTTAATCCCATTGGATTATTTTCTTTGGAGTTGTGTTAAGTCAATTGTCTACGTCAATAAACCACAAACATTGAACACCGGAAAATCAACATTCGAAGAGTTATAGGCAAAATACGGCCGTGAATGCAGATATCATATTTAAACATTCATTTCATAAAATTTTCTTTCCAATAAAGCCCGTTTCATTGATATTAAAATAAATGTTCCTTCTTTTATTATGATTAGGTAGAACAATAGTATCCGAGCAGTCGAAAAAGTGGCGAATTGCTTCTTTAGTAGCACCAACGGTAACCCTGATTACGTGGATTTTGTAGCAGTTCCAAACTTTCAACAAGTCTCTCTTAACTGACTCACCTGGCTGCTCTGACCACAATCCAAGTCCTTTGGCATTAAAAAAATGCAAGGAATGCTCAAGATGTTCAAAAATGACGTGAATTTTCAATGTCAGAGACACTTTTGTACTGACATAAGCCTTTTTCAATGCTTTAATAAGTTTATCTTAATCCTAACCAGGTACACAAAGAAAAAATACCAATGTAAAATCACCATGCAAAAAGAATGATTTGAACTCATTCAAATCATATTAAATTAACAAGAAATAATATTTTGTTTAAGTGCGTTGGTGTTTATTTTCTTTGTTCATAGCTGCAATATACTTTTGTGCTTAGTTGTGTTTGTATTGTTGTTGTTTTTTTATGTTTGTAAGCAGCTGCCTGGAAGGCAATGTACTAGTCTTATAGTCAGAGGATCGCATGTTCGAATCCTGTTGACAAGTCAAAGTATTTTGTATTTTTTTGTTAACTTAAACTTTTCAAATAAATTGTGTGTTAAATTATCAATTAAATAACGTTGAAATAAAATTTTATTCATTTAAACATGTTGTGGCTGCAGGGGTAGGCACGTTGACTACCACTTGATGAGTTCCGAGTTCAAATCTTGGCCGGGGTAGCCAATTTATATAAAAACAAACATTTTGCTGATGTCTATGTCAACCACAAGTAAGTTAAATAATTAAAAAGATACAATTACTAAATTAAATTAAATTCGTGCTGTTCCAACCTGAAATAACTTTGATTCAACATGATATTCTTCATTTCTATTTTAACAGTACGTAAATGTTAAATCAACGTGAAATGAAGTTATTTCAAAAGGAAACATTCTCTTTGCAAATTACTAAAAATTATGTTAGATTAACGTGAAACACGTATGAAGCAAAATCATTGCCAAAAAGGATTAGGTTTACGTATATTTTAAGTTGAAATTTTTCTGTGTATATAGACGTAGAGAAACAATAATCCACAACTTTATTTATGTCTTTAAAAGCAGAAATCAATTCTGTAATTGCAAACTTTCCTACATCTAAATAAATTCATCAGATGCACTTGATGATACAGAAGTTGTCTACAAGTATTTCCTTCAAAAATTTCGCCATGATAATTTTTTGAAATGATACTCAACTTCTTTAGCTACAGTAATGCTTTTTTTTTAAGTAGCGGCGCTACTCCGTCTCAAAACGAATGGTTAACAAATCCTTGCTAGTCCGTCTCAAAACAAATGGTTAACATATCCTTGCAATACATTAAGTCCTATCCCTACTTATTAATTAAACAAATATAAAAAAATTATTTTCAGATTCGTTAAGATAAAACGTTATTAGAAAAGAGGAAGAAGTTGTGTTGTTGTTTTAGAAAATAAAATGATATATGTCAGTCCATATTTTTAAAAATTTTTACACCTTTTTAAAAAGCATTTAAAATATAATCATTTGACTCGATATGCGAAAAATTGGACAAAGGTTGTTATCCCTTAAAGGCATGCATGACAAATTTCAAAATTTCCGTAGCCGTTGATTAAAGTGTCCCCAAGTTGGCCAACTGGGATCATATATACGAGTACACACATATCTACATTTATGCGTGCATTCACATTAAGTTACATAAGTATTTGTTATATTTTCCATTGTTAATGGATGATTTCTGTTATAGTTTTTATTGTCGTAAAAATCTGTTAGCACCATACGTTTCTTAAATGCAACTACAAAAAAAATAGTGTACTGAAATGAATCTTTTGAACACTGCAATGTGCAGTTGTGTATGAATAAAGTGCTAAAATGAAGAAAAACATTTCTGTTGAAAGGAAATGTATTTATTTATACATCTAGTTGCTTGTACAGACAGATGAGCTTTATACGAGTATATAAATACATAATACGTATGTATGTACATAAAAGCATACGGATGTACATATGTGAATGTTGAAAAGTTTGTTTGCCATTCATCGGCCGCATAAAATTGGCTTGGCTTTATTGTTTTTGGTTGGTTGGTTGGTTGTTACCTACATACATAAATAAAGTAAAAGGTTTTGAATACGTTCGCATAAATGTACTCAAGTCTCCATTCATACATCAATTTGAACGCATATGCCCTATTAGTGATGTTACGAATATCCGTATCCGTGAATAACGAATTCACGGTAATCGTTAATTAGTTAATTGTTGACAGCTGCTTTGCTTGCACGTGTTTTGGCTCGTCTTCGATTTTTACCTATTAAAAAAAATGGAATAAAGAACCTGTATAAAATTTTGTGTGAAAAACGAAATTAAGTTCGCGGATGCATTCCGAATGTTGACTGTGCCATACGGTGAAGCTACCTTGGACCGAAGCAACGTTTATGGGTGCTGCAAAATGTTCTCAGAAGGCCGAGAAGATGTGAACTACGAAGAGCATGCATAAAACAAATTAAAAAATATTCCAACAAGTATAAATAAAATACAGTTTACATACCGACAACTTATCTTAAATTACCTAATAAAGATTTTCCTAAGAACAAGAATTTTCGTTATGATCGAAATCAAGAATATTATCGGGCAATATTTTCTCCCATATTTTTCTTGACTAAAGGAGAAACTTTTAAATGGCTTTTTTTGGAGTAAAAATGATGTTATGCAAATGTAAACCTATATTTTTGTTTGATTACACTGTGGAACAAATTCAGGTCAGCAAAAATTAGGTCGATTCTGAGAGCGAGGGGTGAAAATAGAGGCTAAATTAGAAGACCCGTATCGCGGCGTTTGTTTATGTTAGTTCGTATTTTTTTTAATCGACCTTCGAACCTTGCGATTAAAAAAAATTCGTAATAACATAAACAAACACCGCGATAATGGTCTTCTAATTTAGCATCTATTTTCACCCCTCGCTCTCAGAATCGACCTAACTTTTGCTGACCTGAATTTGTTCCACAGTGTTATAACACTTGTACCTAAAAACCCCACTTGTGTGCAAATTATTTTCTAAAAATATTTTTACTATGCAGCGTTCAGGTTTTTTAAACGAAGTGTTCAGTTTTTTTCTAATATTTTTAAGGAAGTTGAACGAAACATTTTAAATTTTGAATGACAAAATTTAATAAATATTGTGTTCAGCTTTTTTGAATGAAAATTCAGCCATAAGTTAAGTAAATCTTAAAAAAAAATTGCACAAAACGTTTAGCTCGCTTATGCAGAATAATACTGTTTTCGTTCAGCATACACAAAATTCGTATTTTCGAGCTGAACGCTACATATTAAAAAACAAAATATGCGTTTGGTCTTTAAGGTTTTGAACATAGAGGTGCGTTAAATATGCCTACAAGCATTCAGCTTGTCTTTTCCTGAATATTGCGTTTAGCTCATTCTGTTTTTAATGTGTAATAATTTTTAAAGAATAAAAACTTTGAAAAACTGTATTTTGAACTAAATCACAATCGTTAATCGTTAAATTAAAAAGCAAACATTAAGACAAGAATAGCGCATACCGAATAAAGGAAATCATGAAAGTGTCTTAATAATGTTAAATAGTGCAGTACAATATACCCCGTGTAATTACCCTCTGGCTAAATACCTTTAATGCTTATTTACCCCAAATATTGAATCCCCTTTTTTAGGCTAAATTTACATCTGAAATTTCTTGTGTGCCATGTGCCCAAAAATGCGTAACCACTAATTACTGATAAAAAACTGTTTGGTTCAGACAAGTATTTATTGAAAAATATTTTTAATTGCAGAACAATTCCCGAAGGCATATACTTAAGTACAGAAATACATATTTACCACGTAGATACATACAAACGTATGTGTGTGATAGCGCATAGAGAAAAGGACCTATGGGTAAAAAAATCAATAATCACTTTTTTTTTGATGTGGATACAGTGATGGTATACCAAAGATACACGTATTGAAATCTTTAAAATGGCTCTCCTGAACAAAACCGGTTTTTACCCCTGAGGTCCCTTTCTATTTTGCGCGTCACATACATATATAGATTGCCGGTGTTCTACAAACTTACATAAATACATATTCACTAATTTTTAACCCCTTGCTTCAAATAAAAAGGTAAGTCATTTGTAAGAGTTGACAAGTGATTTATTTATAAAAAGCAAAAAAGTGTTGCGATATAAAGTAAAATATATAGTGTTTTTTTACATAAAGGCAAAAACCAAATACATATATTCAAGTGCATTTTGTAACAGCAACATATAACGTCAACCCAGTGCATTCCAAACTGCAGTTTTTATTATTTATATTGTCATACAAAACGAAACAAGTACATACATACTCGTATATAAAATTAAATAAATAAATATTGGTCATTTGAAGGGCTTATTGTAAAAACACGATAAGCCACACGATTTCAGAAAGTGGTTTTATCAGTTCATTCAATTACTTTACAGCATCGGAACGTTTAATTTCCGCCTTAGCCGCAAGTGTCACTTTTTACAGTTTGATTTTATTCAGAATTATTTGTCCCAAAAACTCGATAAGCCACAGCAATTACAAAGGCAGTATTACAAAACGATGGATTCTGATGAAGATAGCAGTGGAAGTGATTATTTTGTTGAAGATAGTGATGACAGCGTGAAAGACAAAGAGTTTTTGCCAACAGATGATGAAGTAATTTCAGAAACCAGCGAGGTATGATTTATTGAAACTGAATCACAACTTATAGAAATTATTTGATGTAATAAATAGAAAAAATAATAAATTTTTAACTGCAAAAACACGATATGCTACTTTATTTCAACCAAAATAACAAAAGTTTTGATATTCAAAAAAAAAAAAAAAATGAATAAATTTCATGCAATAACTCGATAAGTCACAACTTTTTGCGATTTTAGCAATTTCCGAAGATTTCTTGGTGTACAGCGACGGGTATGTGATAGTAGTCTTCCTTAAGCACTAAATAAAAGTATATGTATCATGATGTCATCAAATCCCTATTTTCTGCATTTATTTTAAACTTTAAAGGCGATTTTCTCAGTATTTTCATTTTGTGGCTTATCGAGTTTTTGCAATAAGCCCTTCATTTAATTCCTGCAAGTGCCATATGAAATTTAAAAGAAATTAATTAAAAATAATAAAAAGCTTTACTCTCTCTCTCTCATGATAAAAATTTTTGTTGTTGTATGAATATATTTTTGCCTTTTACTTTGCCCCATGACACAATAATACAGGTAACCTCGAAGCGCCAGCTGATGGAGTTTGTTTGTGATGGGATCTGCCAATTGTTGTTTACGTTTTACCTATATAATGGCTATTAAACTGTAAGAGTTCCTATTAAACTGTACTAATACAAACCAGCTTTGCATATACAAGAGAACATGCAATCAATACACGCCTATGTGCCTATTAAACTGTACTAATACAAATAAAGCTTTGCAAAGACACAAGAAAACGGAAGTACATGTCTCTTGTTTTCTCTTGGTTTTTTGACAGTTGTCATCACAAAACAGCAATAAAAAGTCCTGTTGTTTTATTTATTGTAAATTTGTTGTAGATTTGCGGCTACCTGTATTATTGTATCATGCTTTGCCCATGGTAAAATTATACAAGGTACTTGCACGACTACAACAAAATTACAGCACCATAAAACACATGCATTTTGTTGGTAGACACAAACGGATAATTGTCAAAAACAGATGTCTTTTGTTTTTAAAAACAGCAATCAAAGGGTAACTAAAGTACAATTGCAGACGCGGCATTCATGCATGATCCCTGCAAGAAATGAATGAGTGAAACTAATATAAACTTAATTTTTTCACTAACACTTTTACAACAATTTTATATTGAAATCAACAGTGACAGTATATTGCTCCAGTTGCTCTACTCCAACATACATGTAAGAGTGGAACATCTAATGTACATATACCAAAAATTTTAAAACATCGCATTGTAAAATATACAATTCGTTCGGTCTGTGAAAATAAAATTTATGGAAGTGTTAAAAAAGTTAAGTAAAAAAAAATTGTGAATAAAAGAAATCCCCAAGGTTTAATTAAATATACATATATATTTCTTTTCCAAATTTTAGATATTTATAAAAATTAAGGCGTGTTGGAGATTGACAAAAGGGTGAAGAGGATAGATGACACCTACGTTTTTTTGTGTTTTTGCTTGTTTTTATGCCTTTAAATATTTAACTTATGTATTTCTCTATTATTTTGTAATAAACAAATAAAGCAGTGTAAAAATTGTGTTTATTAATATTATTATGCAGGTTTGACTAGTTTGCTATGCCGGTTATATACATCAAGTGTGATCAGGCAGACGTGACTACCGCATGCATCATTAATGATAAGTAAAAATACGGCAGAGTAAGCAGGTCAGATATATATGTTCCATAGTAGATATTTTTAATTAGTTAGAAACAGATGCAAAATCACACGTACATAAAAGTTTACATCACTTTTTCCACATTGCCCTTAATAAACTGATAGAAACTTAGATAGACAAATCCATCACCACTGCCGGTCAAATGATCGGTCATTTGACTGGGAGTCTTCTTGCAGGGATTATAGTCATTCAGTGTTGCCAATATGTGTGTAATACACAGTGTGTAATTTCTACTCTCATGTGTGGGCCATGTAATGAGATTCATGTATAATCTGTATGTAATTATAATTAGGGTTCTATTTTTATTTATTTTTGTTTTAATTTTAACATACACAAAAGATGTGTAGTGTAATTTTCTTCAATGTGTAATTGGAGACACAGCCATATGCAAATTTAGTGGCAACACTGTAATCATTTTATTCACACACATACACTAACATTTTTCTAGCTTGTAAACAAAGTTTGACAACTTTCTGCATTGTATACATAAACAGGCTGGGCTTGCGCACGTATATTGTATAATTTTACCATGACTTTGCCTTTATATTTACATTAGTGCTGTACGGGTTTCGAGTGAACGATTAATGTGAATAACCGGTTGTTTTTTAATAATATTTTTTAAATTTTACCCATAAGAAGCATTAATACATTTAAAATACCGGATATAACGCATATTAGAATAATAAATTAAAACTTTATACCGGAAAATATTACCCTTTGAAGTGCTTTCCCTCGATTATGCAGAGCCTATGGAATGACATTTTATCCCCTCGGTGCTCCTCAAATGGGAGGCCTATGGTTGGCCGGAGTAAAGAGTTTCAAGACCCATTTGAAAAGAATTTCTCATTCACAGAATTTTACATACATTGAGTTTGAAACAATGTTGACTCGTATTGAAATCTGCTTGAATTCCAGGCCCTTGTGTGCAATGTCTGACAATCCCACTGATTTGGTTCCACTAACCCCCGGTCACTTCCTAGTCGGACGTCCAATACTCGGACGAGCCGAACCATACCATTCGGGATTGTCCTTAAGTTTAGCTAACCGATGGCAAAAGCTTAAAATTCTCCGCCACCAATTTGCTGTAAGGTGGAAAGAGGAATATTTAAAGGAACTACACAAGCGCACAAAGTGGAAATCACCTGAGAGAGATTTTGCCGTAGGTGATTTGGTAGTTGTTCGTCAAGACAATTTGCCCCCTACTCTATGGAGATTAGGTCGTGTTGAGAGAGTATACTGTGTTCAGGATTGTAAAGTTAGAGTTGCTGACGTGAGAACAGCTTCAGGCATTATTACCCAGCTAATTGTGAAGCTCGTTCTCCTCCCTAACTCGGACTCAAACTTATGAATTTTTTTCTTTTGTTCCTTGTTTCTCCCTACATTTTCGTAATGTCTAAGCCCGTCGCTCGTTTTGAAATACACCGCACAGCTGAAAAATCTGCAGAAGATCCTCTGTATAAAATTGGCCCTCGTGAGGAGAATATGCGTGATTGCCGCTTGTGCAAAAGTGAGAATGCTATTCAGAAGTATTTGAAATTTCGTAAGATGTCGGTAGGAGAGCGTTGGAAAGTGGTAACAAAATACCGCTACTGTTTTAATTGTCTTGCTCATTCCCATATGCGAGACAAGTGCACAAGTCGAGAGAGATGTATGGAGTGTTCAGCCAAACATAACACCCTCCTTCATCGTTTTAAAGGCAGCACGACGACCCTAGCAACAAATCGAAAGGGAAAAATAACAAAGGAAAGAGGAACGAAAAACAATAAGAAATCCGGTAAAACAATGCATAACTACGAGAACACACACCCAACAACTACAACAACAAGTCAAAGAATTAAAACAACAATTAGAACAACTACAGCAACAATCACAGCTTCAACCTTACCCACAACATTCTCAACAACAACGCGGTTACACAAAAGATGCTGCAACTATTGTTATAAATGTTCAAAGTGGACGTTTTTCTTAAGTTTAAATTTTTTTCAATTGTCAAACATATATATTTTATTTTGCTAATATTGAATTTTCGTCAATTATATTGAATTTATATACTCAATCTTATTTTATTTTTATTTTATTTGCTATTTTCTTTTAAGCCGTAGCCACCACTGTTGCACTCGTGCGGGGAGCGCGATGTTTATTTATGAAATACCCGATGTTAATATTCAGTCAAAGCTTGCCTTTTTGACATTTTCATGTTTTACTTAATTCCAATTTTTCTTGGCTCCTAAGTCCATATTTACACTATGCAAGTCTTATTGCTAAGCTGATTAGTTTGATGGGGAGAGAGACGAGGGGAACAGTAAATTTTATTTTCCCCTCGTCTCTCTTTCCAAACAAACTAATCAGCTTAGCAATAAGAGTTGCATAGTGTAAACTAGGACTAAGGCGGTTTTTTTGTTATTGGTGTTAAGTCTTCTATATATTTTACTATTTTTGCAGAAACCCCCGAATCGAACGTAAGTTCCCCGAATAAATTATAAAGTTTATTTAACCCCAAATTAATCATATTTTGTTTTCTTTATTTATATATTTTTTTGAGGAAAATATTTCACATATTCATCTACCATTTGATCCATATACTGATTTGACAGTCGAGTCCTATCGTTGGATAGCCCGTCCGCTGTAGGATTTCCGTGTGCGTCTCCGTGCCCTGCTCTAAGTTAGAATACATCTTATTAAGAGACATTTTGGACATAGCTTTGCTGCCGGTACATAAACGAAGAAAAAAAATTTTAATTTCCCCAAACACGAAAAAAAATTAAACTGATATGGCTCTTCGTGGTGTGAAATCTCTTAAAAACAAGTTTGTTTGTATATAAGTAAATTTCTTCTTATAATTGTTATAAGTTAATAAAGCAAAATAGTTTTAGCAACATAGGCCTTTGCCTTCATACTACTTCAACAAATACTTTATGAATACAAATAAAATAAATTACATATCGTGATCTTTGGCGGTTATTGCTCGATATGCAGACATTCATAGATAAATCACCAATAATATTATTGTTTTCTGCTGTGACTTTGTGGATGGTGAAAATTTTTTTCTGGAAGCTTTATGTTAAGTATAAAAAGCGACGCATCAACTGCTTAGTCATTCTTGTGTAAAGAAGATCCAAGTTAACATTGTGGTATTCCAGCAGTAAATAATTGAACATTGTGTATTTAAAAGATTTTAATAACAGTGTTGATAATAAAAAGTTTTGTGATTAGTTTAAAACTAGGACACTGGTGCATTTAATGCGAATTTGGAATCTCCAATAAAAATATTTATAAAAATAAAAAACGTAACAATATCTAGAAATTTGGTTCGATATCGCATACTGTAATTTGCCACATCCAATAGAACGGTTCTAAAGCAGCTCATGTGGAAAAAAATACTTCGAAGTACTTTTAAAATCAAAAAATGATTTTGCAACAAAATATTTCTATGTTTCTATATACGAGTACTTTCTATTCCAGCGTAAAGGTCTACATAATCAACATATTTAGCCTTTGTTCCAACAGAGTCATAACCAGAGACAGGGGTTTCATGCAAATTCATGTTTTTTCCCTTAACCCTTATAATGGTAAGAACGAAATAACTTTACGAAACAATGGATTTTGCTTTAAAATGGCATCGATTTGTTAGTGAATTTGTTTGCATATTTAGCTGAATATGCACACTTTTGCATAATATGGTCATAAATGCATATTTTTGTCTCATATTTTGGTATAAATGCAAGGCTTTATGTCCAAAAATGTATATTGTTGACAAATTATTAATTCAGACCTGTTTTTTTTTATTCGCTTGAATTGTTATAGAATTGTAGAATGCAAATTGTCAGTGTAAATTATTGCAAACTAATGTTGATATGCCATTTATGTAAAAATTAGATATATTCGTGTTCGTGTTCGTCTGAATTTGGAGACTATATCTAAAACAGCCGAAAATTCGGGAATACGAATACGAGTACGAATATTCACACATCACTAATTCATAGATGTGTATGTACTCGTATGTGTGCATATAAAGTTGCATACTTTTAAGGCTTCATTCTCAATTTACAAATGTATAGAGGTAGCATTAAAATTTTTCTATTTGCATGCAACGTTCGAAAATAAAAATAAAAGTTTAAAGTGTTATACTAACTATTATATAAAAGATTTTACGTATATGTATGTATGTATGTATATTTATATATGTAGATTGGAGCGACTCACCTACTTCTCGCGCTAAGTTTTGCGAAAACTGAATCAAATTATAATTGAAAAACTATAGAATTTATTTTAATACAAATAGCCCCTTCTATAAAAATGCTTAAAATCATAGTTTTTATGGAATTGAACATTGCTGTTGGAACGAATGCTAAAGTTTAATGCACCAGACGCGACTTGAAAACATCTTTCGAATTGTGAAAATTGTTTTAATAATTGTCTTGGGAAAAATACGATAACATGCAAACCAAACTACAAAAATATACCTTTTTTATATACAGTCCAGCTAAAATATTCTGGGAATCCCTTTTAAAAAATCAAAAGGGATAACAAAAACTTTTTCAGCCCAGTCATGAACAAAAATTCCGCGCAAGTTTTTCCACTTTTCTCCTATTATGAATTTATTTTCCCCCTTTTTTTATAAGCTGCGGGATAAAAAACTGTCCGCGAAAAAATTAGGTGTTATGAACGTAGTTGAACTTGCTTTGTTCACTACAAATCTTTTCCTTGCAAAACAGAAGGGATTTTACACAAAAACATAGTTAATACTCCACTAAAACAAAATTTATATACATAAACTTGTTTTTATAGTTCTTGTATTTGGAAAAACACAAAAAATGCACAAATAAATTTTAATAATTTCGTTTGAGAAACAAAATGTCGACAAACAAGCAAAACAACGAGCTTCGTACTGCGGTGATGCCACGCATTACTCTTTTTTGTTCCCAAGGAATTTATGATTGGAGAAATTTTTTCTCGAGAAAAATATTATCCGTGAGAAATATCTTAATTATTATTATGAGATAATTGGCTTGAAAACAGAAAATTAACTGTTTTCCGTCTCAAAACTACTTCTGAATAAGATTTTGATTTTAGTTGTAATTTTTTTTATCTTTATAGCAGCAGTTTTTTTCTCAAAAATAATTAACCACAGTAAAGTTATTCAATTCATATTTATTCAAAAGAATTTCAGCTTAGTTAAGTGCATAATATCAAGTTGTTGCCAACTTCTCAACATCATTGAGCCTTCCGGCCTTCCTGCCGTTTCATACAACTAATTACTTAAAAAGAAGAACCGTTCCTGTTTACATGTAACTAAATTTTTTTTGTCACGACGTCGTCAAGAAATTTTCTTTCGCCTATTTATATTGAAAAAAAAAACAAATTTTCTTATATTTCAAATAAGAAAGAAAATTTCTTGTCGACATCGTTCGCCAGGCATTAGGATTTGATTAGGCTAAAGTTCGTATCGTTCTGCATACCAATTTACATGTGATAATTTTTGAGGAAAAAATAATGTGCAAGTTTGGTCCACTATGTGTGGTGTCAGTTGATGTAAATTTCAACTTTGTACTCGTATACTGATTTTTAGTACAAATGATATACGAGAATTGTTTTGATTAATCGTATTACAATTTGCTAAAACTTTTTTGTACTCTGTTGAAAGGGAGAAGTAATTGTGCGATGATGTTGGGTGATTCTTTAAAAAGCTCAGCTGATATATTATCGCTGCTTGGATGTTTTTGACCTTAATGTTTTTATAACTTAAAACATTTACTCAAGTTCCTGATACAAAATCCAGATGTGAGTGGACAAATCATAGAGGGAGTAGTGGTCCAGTTGTTGTGCGGCTTTACAATAGTTTGGAATAATATTTTGTCCACATTTCCAACTATTCTTGTTAGAGCGTTGTGATACTTCCATATTTAAGCTGTTTACTTGTTGAGTTAGTTGCTCAGTGACTTTCCAACAACAGTGTGTTTTGGCAGCAGTTTGCGCCTTGTCTGCAGTGTTATTCATCCATTTACGCTATTAAATTGGTATACACCCTGATCGACGGCTTACATGGAAATACCACATTGACTCTAAGCTAACACAAATGAAGGAAAAATTAACTCAGGTACATTGGTTGATTGGAAAAAATTCGTCACTAAGTCTAGATTGTAAACTTTTAATATACAAGTCGCTTTTGAAACTAATATGGTGCTACGGAATTCAGCTATGGGGCACTGCTTCAGCTTCCAATGTAGAGAGAATCCAACCAAGGCAAAACAAGGTTACGAAGTAGACCAGAGTTGAAAAAACTGACTTATGAAAAAGCCTGATTTTAGCTTTTTTTTTTTGATACTGTTAAAAAAGCACAAATATAGTGTGTTTGTAATTGAATATCTTTAGTACAATAATCAAAATAAAGCAGAGAAAATGTATATTTAGTGAAATTACCAATTGAAAATTTTTACAAAATTAAAAAAAAAGATTTTGTAGTGTTGAACTAAAAAAAAACAATGTGTAAAACATTATTAGTGTTATAAAAGTGATTAAAGTTAGTCTACAAATGCTTACAAACTCAATTTTTAAAATTTTCCTACACAAATATAATTTTTTACTTAAACTTACGAAAAGCAAACCACGCATGAGACCACAAAGTGTAAAATGAAAATACATTTGAGCACATGAACATTTGTACAAAATTAAATGGAGAAATTTGCTGTGTTGAATTAAGAAACACAATGCGAAAACGATTATTAGTAATAAAAAAGTGATTAACATTTGACTTCGTTTTAAGCATTTTCGTTCACAAATATAAATTTTTACCATTTATTTACAAAAATCACGCAGCGAATGAGACAAAATGTATAAATTTAAATTTCGTTAAAATAATACCACGCGAAAGAAAAATAAAGAGGATTTGTTGACTGTGTGAGCGAGACCTCCGAAAATTATCTTCCGTCTCGTGTCATCTCTGGTCTACTTTGTGACAAGATTTTAAGGCTAATAACATCGGCTCCATAGTACATCAAAAATTCAAATTTACATCGTGATCTAAATATACCACTTGTGACTGCTGAAATTGCAAAATACGTAGGCAAATATTTAACAAAACTCGAGTCACATCCTAATCCACTTGCTCGTAATATCTTGAACTTTACTGGACACATCCGCTAAAAAATAGGGACACTCCAGGCGAAACTTCTTGAAAATATTTTTGTTTATGTATTATTAATTACTATGACTAAGTTTATGTCAGACCCTGGTTGGGCCTAATTATTATATCTAGATTTAAGATTTGAACATTTAAGTTGGAAGTACATAACACGCGTTCAATGCGCTAATGCGATACAAACTTCTGTCAAAAAAGTTGAAATAGTGTGTTTTCATAAGGCAAGTTACATAAAGAAGTTTGCGACGCGCGTACCTCGCAAAAAGTTGAAAATTCTTCAACTTTCACGCGTTGTATACAAAATGACAGATAGTGTTGCCAGATTCACATGCTAACATATACAAAAATTATTAGAAATTCATTTTTTTATTTAACAATAGATAAAAAATTCATTAAATATTTAAAGAAAAATAAAACGCAAATGCAAAGCAAAAAAAGTAGCCGGCAAAGGCTTGAAATTTTACAACTAAAAAAGCCTCAAAAGCGTGGTGTGTAACTTTGCATTTTTATAGCTTTAAACGTATAACAAGCCAGAAACGCTTTGCCGCGTAACGCATGGTATGTAGCTCCACCTTTATTGTTAGTTCATTTTTTGAAGATACAATAAATAAATGTAAGCATGTAAAAAAAACATTACGCGCTTCCTTTATCCATATCCCTTTCCTTCAAGGATTTTCAGGACACGCACAATTGATGCATCTCGGTCGATTTTCATTATAAAATAACCAAAACTCATATGATATATTGCATTAAACTTTTTTATTTCTCCGTATGATACAATTTAAAACAATTATTTTTTTTGCTGAAGCATAAAAATACATCGCACTTTGTGCATCTAGTGCGTGTGCACGACTTACAGTTTTTGCGACGGCACATACGGGCTGGTTTTAAGTCCAGTTCTTCTTCCAGTGATTGAATCCATTCAGCCGTTTTTCGGGACATGGCTGGTCCTCTGGACGATACCTTTTTTATTGTTGAGCAGTTTCAACCACGTTATTTTCGGATTCAGAGCTCCACTCCATGTTGTTAGTTTTTTGAGTGGCCACCAACGCTTCAGCTAATGCAAGTCGAAAACCTAGTAAATCGTGTGTGTCTTTTGGTGGTTTTCCGATTTCCCGACAAGCTTCCCGGTACTCCATCCAAGCATTGCAACATGCCAAATCTATAAAATGAATGATGACTTTTAATGGCCATTTTCGGGTTTTGAAAAACGTTCGATATGCTTCCATTAGTTGGTCACAAATATCCACACCACGACGAACGTCATTAACGGGACTGCATCCAAATGCAGATGACGCCAATAAAACTGATTTTGAGTCTTTCCATTTGACAATTACAACTGTATCCTCTGGGGAACAGAATTTCTCCATATCTCCCCTTTTCATCCTTTTATCCTCAGTCAAGTTAACGCCTTTTATTCGATTTTTCATTATCGTTCCTGTCCAATAAATTCCTTTTTGAAGAAGCTTATGCAAAAGAGGCAACGTGGTAAAGTACCTGTCAAAAAATACTTTGGATCCCGTAGGTAATGTTTGCACAAGACGCAGAACGAAAGCAGGACCAAGGCCAATGTTTTCTTCTTGAAGAGGCGTAGTCTTGCCCTGATAAATTTCGAAATCGAGAACAAGTCCTTCTGATGAGGTCAGTACCTCGTTGTTCAAACCAACACCTCTTGGTTTGTTCGGCAAACTTTGACGTACTGGACAGCGGCCAGTAAACGGTATCATTTGCTCGTCGATAGAATACCGTCCATGCTCTTGTCTCGGAATTTTTAAGCACGCATTTCTAACTGAATCAATAACTGGTTGCACTTTCCAGAAAACATTTGCTTATTTTTCGGCTTCAGTAACGTCATTTTGAACAACAACATTAAATGCTTCACGTATTTTGAAGAACCTGTCGCGGCTCATTGTATTCGCTATTACTGTAATTTTGAACTTCTTCTGCCAGTACATACGGAATCTTGGAAAGCGAATACAACCCATAGAAATATGAATTCCAAAAAATTTTTAAATGTTCCCCTTTCTGCAAAAAGTTATAGCGATTTGTGCATTCGGCTGCATTTTCAAAAAAGGCAACATTAAAATATGTTTTGAAGTATTCCAAAGGCGTGGCTAAGTCTACCGCATTATTCTGTATAATACAAGTGTCCATGAAACGACGTACAATATATCTGTAAAATTAAAACTTACAATTTCCTCTGTAACAGGTACCCCTAAATCTGGTTGGCAAAAAGGTTTCCTTTTCCAAATTTTACGGCGATCTGAGTTCTATAATAATAATTTATTTCTATTTTACATATTCCACTTGTGCATCGATAATAA
This sequence comes from Nowickia ferox, assembly GCA_936439885.1. NCBI lineage: Eukaryota > Metazoa > Arthropoda > Insecta > Diptera > Tachinidae > Nowickia > Nowickia ferox. Next base: position 63,199,488 of record OW387026.1, read on the forward strand.
GAATCATACCTCAGTACGCACTTTAAATTTTCATTGTTATCTAGCTCAGTAATAGCTCTACCTATATTTTGATCAACATCTTCTTCCTCGCCTTCGTCAGTGCTTTCCCCCGGGTCATAATTTTTTCCCGTTTCTTCATCATCACTGCTCAAATCGAAAGCATCCGAATCTTCGAGTGCTGCCAAAATGGCATCATCGTTAAGCACTTCTAAAAAAAATTAGAAAGAAAAACACTTAAGGCCTGACGCGCACAATTGATGCACTCTTTAATATTTTAAACTAAAACACATTTTTATTGCATGAAACGATTTCAATTAGTTTGAAAAATTCAAATTTAACATTTTCTTAGTTAAAATATGTGCACTTCATTATTTGTAAACGATTAATACTTTTGTAATTAAAGACACAACTTACTTCTACGGGTCATTTTGCTAAAACTGAAATGTGACTGAAGAATTTCGCAATAATTCATGTAACGGTAAATCAAACAGAAGAGAAATGTTAGAAGCAAACATAAAAAAACAATCAGCACAATCGATGCATGCCAGTCTATTTCACATTGGGCAAACAGAAGTAAAAATATTGAGACCGGAACCCGTTGCGTTGTCAAGTTGCCCGGTTGGTTATTGAATTTCTTTTGAATTATGGACCCTTGCAATATCTTTGACCATGCTTACATAGAGTAGGGTTGTTATCCGTCCTCTTTTGTCCGGACACTTTTTGCCTTTTTTATATGTCCTCTAAAAAAATTGCCGTCCGGAAAAGTGCTACTTTTTTTACTAACCTTTAGCAGTGATGCCAACTTGGTGCTTTGATCACTATTTTAAGTTCTGTTTGAAGACTCAAAACACTAAATTTTCAGCATTTGTACCAAACTAAGAAAAAGCACTAAGCAGTGCTTTTAAGGAATTTGTGTATTTCTTAAAATTACTTCAATAACAGATTGGTGTATTTATTTATTCAGGGTAAAGCATACCTTTTTCGTCTGATATATTTTATTAAAGATGCAACAGTATGCTGAAGTAGAGATTAGCTTAGAAAATTAAACATTATTAAGCTTCCCTCCTTTGGATTTTCACTCGTTTTTCACGTTAGTGTTTTTTACGCTTTTTGATCTCAAAATTACGCTATTTATTGCTTTTTTTAAATTTTGATGTGTTTTTAGAGCCAAAAAAGTTGGCATCACTAAAATTTAGTAATTTTTTTTTTGTTGTTAATAAAAGAGTGTCAAGAGTCAAAAATTTTGCTTCCATGTTCTCAGCATTTATTTTTTCTTTAATTAATTGCTTGAAATAGTTTGTATTGTTCACTTGTTTTACTGTTAAAAGTTTGCATGATAAAATAATACAGGTAACCTCGAAGCGCCAGCTGATGGAGTTTTTATTTTGCTTGTTTCGTGATGTGATCTGTTTATGTTTTACCAACACACGTGCATAGAGGCTATTAAAACTGTATCCATACAAACAAGCTTTGCAAAGACAAGAGAGACATGGCTCTAGTTTTCTCTTGATTTTTGACAGTTGTCATCACAAACAGCAATAAAAATCCCTGTTCAAAGTAAATTTACATAAAGTATATGCAAGTACTCAGCTGATTAATTTTTTCTCGTGTAGTGTTAATGCATGACTGTCAAAAGTTGTTTAAAATTTTCGTACGCCATTTTGTTTTGTTATGCTTTATTATACACAATTGTGTGTACTGAAAACGTATGTGAAAAATTTTAAATAAATTTTTATTAAAAAAAGGTATTACAAAACATTTAGAAATAATTATATTTAATTATTAAAATACATACATATGCATGTGTATTTTATTATACTTATTTCACGTATAAAAGGTTTATCAATTAATAAATTTACTTTGCTTTTGTCTATCCATACATTTATTTTTTGTTGTATGCAGATCTGGGACTACTGCATTAAATAAGCAAAGGCATTGACTATTTTTCCATTTCATTACATTAGCACTAACTTTGATAATTATATTACTTATATACTTGAAGTATGAAGCTTATTAATTATTTTCAATTGGTTCTGAAATGTAGTTTGTATTAATATTAACAATTTTTCTTTTCTATATTTATGATTTGATCAGGCTAAAGTTCGCATCGCTTTGTAAGCCAAATTACATGTGATAATTATTACTGAACAAATAATACCAAAGTTAGTTGTAAATATTCTGACCATGATACAATTATACAAGGTACTTTCACAAGCCCAGCCTGTTAATGTTTACAATGCAGAAACTTGTCAAACTTTGTTTACAAGCTGCAAAAATGTTAGTGTATGTGTGTGAATAAAATGATTACAGTGTTGCCAATGAATTTGCACATAGCTGTGTCTCCTATTATACATTGAAGAAAATTACACTACACATCTTTTGTGTGAGTTAAAATTAAAACCATAATAAATAAAAATAGAATCCAAAGTATAATTACACACAGATTATACATGAATATCATTACATGGCCCACACATGAGAGTACAAATTACACACTGTGTATTACATACATATTGGCAACACTGAATGACCATAATCATGCATGAATGCTGCGTCTGCAATTGTGCTTTAGTTACCCTGTGATTGCTGTTTTTAAAAACAAAAGACATCTGTTTCTGTCAATTTTACGTTTGTTTCTACCAACAAAATACGTGTGTTTCTTGGTGTAGCAATTTTGTTGTAGTCCTGCAAGTACCTTGTATAATTATATCATGATTCTGACAAACACATAGTTGAACGGAACAACTAGCTGTTTTCGAAGGCCACTAAACCTTCACCATCAGCGTTCTTTTGTGTTTGGTCCACTGTGTATGGTGTCAGTTGATGTAGATTTCTGCTTTATAACTCAGCCATTATTGCAAATGGAATATGTGAATTGTTTTGATTCATCGTATTACAATTTGCGGAAAGCTTTTTTGTAATGAAAGCTCATTTTTACCATCTCTAAATTTACAACTGTCTTGCCATTGTCGTTTGTTCTTTACTAACTATGCACATGTTAGTTAATTTGCTTATTCTTTGTTCTACTTAAGACAAACTTTTTTGGTTTGATACTTAAGTGTATTTTTATTTAGTTTTTTTGCCACAAGCCCTTAGCTATTAGTTTTAGTTAATTTTAATTAGTTTTTTCGAACTTCATTTGTTTCTATATTTATGATTTGATCAGGCTAAAGTTCGTATCGCTTTGTAAGCCAAATTTTTATTTTCTTTAATTTGTATGTAGATACGTACTTATATAATTAAATCTCTAGAGATATTTTTCATGACGCCAAAATCTATAACATCCGGAATTTTGCGTATGTCCATAGGCAAGTAAGTGGGCTCTCCACTCGAAATGACGTCCAAGCCCATTTTTGAAATTGTGTTGAACAACGCTCTTCCTCTAGGTGTAATAAGCCGCGAACCCCAGAGCGTATGTTTTGCATTGTAGTCGCCAGTTGCTACGAAACAAGGCCCAAGAGATTTGTAGAAATTCTCGTATTGATCCTCAGTGATTGCAAAACTGGGAGGGAATTCGCATGCTCTTCGCAGGGCCCATTGAATCATATAAGGTGTAGCCATTAATTATAATAAGGCTTCTCGAAGTCTAATGAGAGAACATTTTATCTGGGAGGGAGTAAATTGAAGATATCACGAAATTTGTACAAAAATTTTCAATGCAGATATTTGTTGCCTGTAGGTGTTCTTCACAAAAGCTATCAAAAATATAGTGCTGGAGTCTCGACTTTATTAAAATTGCTGATCCACTGTAGCCATTGATTTTAATAAGGCTTCTCGAAAGCAAATGAGTCTGAGAAACCAACATTATATCAATATTTTTTCCATGAGGAAGTGCTCAGGTTCATTTTTATGTTGGCGAATATCGTTTGCGTTCCAGAAATATATTTTTAGAGTGTTCATGGCTTGCATCATGCTAGTCATATTTGTTATCAAGCTATTTATAGTTTGCACCAGATTATCCATAGTAGCTTCAAGGCGATTAAAGTTAAAGCTAGAGTTTGTGTTTGTCGAATTATTTGGTGGTGAAACTTTTTGTGCGGGAATATTATTTGTCTTAGCAGCATCGGCATACGATACACGTGAAGTAATTGGTTGGCTCATTTGAGGAAAAGTCGCGGAGTAAGCGTTTTCTGATTGATCTGGAGCTAATTAAGGTTTTTGTTTTATAGGCTGTTTAATGAAAGAATATACAGGACATCCTCTGTAGATAGCGGTGTGATTACCTCCACTATTACTAAATTTTTTTTTCAGCTTGATCTTTTGGCTTCGTACAGCTAGCAATACAGTGTAATTGACCGCAGATCACACAAACTGTAGGTAATTTGCAGTAAGTTTTTGTGTGGCCATATTCTTGGCAATTGTGGATTCTTCAACTGTTATTTTTTTGTATAAAAGATATTTTAAGCTATATATTGGATGTGTCTCATTTTTCTCAATTTTATATCATTTGGCTCGATTTCAACGCGAAATAGAGGTTGGGGGATTTTTTCCCTATTTAATATGTTTGATACATTTTTTACCTTTAATCCCTGGAGGATGAGTGCATCTCTTATTTCTTCGGGAACAACATAAGAATCAATGCCCTTCAATACAAATGCAGGCCTTTAGCATTCTTAAGCTGGTATGTGTAGAAATTTGTTTTATTTTTTTTTCAAATTCAGTAACCATTTTGCGAAAATGTTTTTCAGAAATAATTTCTTAGTCGGGCTTATTTCAGTAATTTCAATTCTTTTTGAATGAAATTATTGAACTTATGCCCGACTAAGAAATTATTTCTGATTAAAATTCACTATAGTTCAACTAAAAATTTAAAAATTGTCTCACGAAAATGTTTTTCTTCATAAATTTTAATTTTTGTTTCATCAATGTTACCACGTTTTATTGGAACAATGTGAAAATTATTCTACCCAATGACCGAGACTAATTTTTTAATGAGGGCGTTTGGATTTATTTTGTCCAGATAGATTGGTGGTGGTTTGGAGGTTTTTTTCGAGGATATATCGGGTTTGTCGTTATCATCTTGCAATATTTTAAAACAGTTTTGACGATTAGTAGAGGAAGCGCTGTTATCCCTGCACATCTTTGGAGCAGATGAAATTTTAGAAGAATTTGGGCTTCGCCCACGCTTTACCACAGTTATATATCTGTCCATTCCGACTTGGATTTTGGGTTTTGAGCTACTGTTATCTGTAATGATAACTTGGTTAAGAGATGAGCACGAGCCCGGAGCAGATGATGTCGCTGGCTTAAATGATGAAGTACTAGGCAGCGATAATGTTAGAAAATCACTAGTTGGCATTGGACAAAGCGAAGTTGATCGCTGACGAAAAAGTGGCTTCGCCGTTAAAAAAAGACTATCATAAGGTTTTTTATATTTATTGTATTCATTAAGAGCTTCAGAGCTCACAGTAAAAAAAACATTTCTGCCGTTAGAACTTACTTCACAATTTTTTTTATTTGAGGTACTCATATAGAGTATTGAGGTACTTTGTTTGCGGTTTTTTGTTTATTTTTTTGTTTCTAACTATGTTAAAAATATTAGCAATATTGGCTTTGTTTATTTATCAAAGTTAATATGTATTACGAATATTTTTTGTATGATTTTTTGTTTGTTTAGTATGTAAAAAAAACTCCGCTAAGACGTTTGTTCACTATGAAGGTTCAAGAGAACTGATGAATTTTCTAAATGTGAGTAAACAAAGTTGTCATATGGCGCCAAAGCCGTTTTTTACTTGAGACCTGTAAAATATTTACTAAAGTTCTAGTTCATTAATGAACTAGTTAATAGTAATTATATTTTTATATTTAAGTAAAATTTTTCTAAAATTAAGTAAAATTTTCCCATAACATTCAAAGCTTTGCGAAAAAAATGTTTCGTCCTTGATCTCATTTAGTAAATTTTCCAAAGTTTTGTTTCACTATGTCTTTATTCTAGATATTTTTATTTTTAACTAAATTCTTACCACACGATATATTGTTATTTATTTTATATTCATATTATATTAATTCACCATAGATAAATATTAATTCCTTGAGATGAGACAAGTATTGAATCAATTACGTTCTGACTGATAGGCAAGCAGTCTAACCAATTGTCTTAAAGGGCAGCCTGAATAAGCAAAGAAACTATTGAGTTTTAACGTTTTATTTTATATAAAAAAAATATATTTCAAGTTCAAATATTCCTCGAAAATATGAAAAATGTACTTAAATTTTTTGCTAAATGCAAATAAATAATAAATGCATAATTCAAAGAAAAAATGCTTAAAACTGGTAAATATTTTTCTTAAATATAGAATACCTTTTTACATCTTTTAAATAATTTCATGAACTAATCAGGAGTAAGTCATTTCCTAAAATTTATTTTTTGATTTAAAACGAAATAAAAACAAGTCGTTTTTTCCCTAAGCTTATAAACCATTTTCCTATTTTTAGTAAATATCTTTTTTAAGTCAGTAAATATTTCCTTAAATGTAAGAATTTTTATGAACTATTTTTAAGGATATGAACTATTTATTTTTTACTCATTATTAGTATATTTACTAGAGTTTTGTAAAAATTTACTTAGACTTAGAAACATTTACTAAAATTTAGAAAAAAATTTTTTCTTAATAATAGTATACATATATCTCTTTTTTTTTTTTAGTGTATGTTAAAATGTATAAATGTTGTTGACTTTTGTTTAGGCTAGATTTTAATAATTTTCGATTGAGATTGCTAGTATAAATCAGAATTAGAAAATAAACAAAACATTTCGTTTTGTTCTGGGGGGAAAAAACAAAACCAAATAGCGCAGTCTTTTTTGTTTTAACTTACTACAAAGAATAAAACAAAATGAAAGCAAATGTATGCTTCAAATTATTTTCGATGTTTGGTATATATACATATGTGTGTATGTATATTGAATTAAATTATTGTTTTTTTTTGCATTTGGCTTAAATACATACAAACAAATATTTTGTTAAACAAATATTTTTAACGATTCTAGTGAACGAAACCTTTGGAAGACTTCAACATTATTTTCTCGCAAAATTGACATCGAGACTCTATTAAATATGGGTGTGAGGCATCAAAAGCAAGCACAGATCGTTCGTGGAAATATACCAGAAGATTCCGTTAGAAAACGTATATAAAATCCACGAAACCTAAGAAATCTACTTGTGTCCTTATGTAAATATTTTCATATAATACTACTCATGAATAGTATTGAAGATTTTGTAACAATATTTTTAATTCGTATTCATTGATTTAAGAATTTTAATCATTTGTTATCTAATATAGTTTTAAGAATCTAATTTAATAGCAAATATACAAATATTGAATTATATCAGAAATATCTAAATGTTGCATGATCTTAAGTCGACTTGGCTTGTTTGCCTTTATAATTTTTATAAAATTGCCAACGATGGATACTTTGTTCGTAAGCTTCCGGTTAATTTTTTTTTCTTTTAACAGTAAATTATATTTTTGGCTTTTTCTATAGGAGTTCATAAAATTTTTTACTGTTTTTTAAACTTTTTTTGGCAAAGGGAAACAAATAATCCACATGCTATAAATCACAAAACTTTCACAACTTAACATGTTGGAGCAACAGTGGCGTTAATTTTCACTTTTAGCAAGAATTTTTTTTTCAATACTCTTTACTGTAAAAGCAAACTTATGTCAGTATTTAAGTAAAGAACTTTAAAACTTAAATTAGGGAATTAAAAGACAATTTCTTTATACCTTTTACGAACAGCATCTTATTGCAGTTATTCTCTAGATAAAAGAATCAAAATAAATAGAAAAAGTTATTTATATGAGAGCTAGTTTATTTAATATATTATTCCAGAAATTATTTTATTTTTTATTAAGCCATTATTAGAATAGCCTACTGTTTTGCAGCCAAGAGCCACCATCAACTAAGCATGCAGATATTGCTTCATTTAAACTTATTAACAAATTGAAAATTGTTAACAAACTATTCGATAGTAACAAAAAATCCGAACGAGTATCAGCAAACAAAAACAGAACGACAATAACATTTGTGACACCAACATTTTTACCCTTTTGGTTGCAAATTCAAATCTTAAAATCTTAAAACACGAAAAAATAATGCAAAACACACACTCCATAAATGCCAGAGATAATGGAATAAACCAGGATTCTTAGTTGATATTAAAGACTACACTATTCGTTGTCTTTTGACAAAGTCGGGTTGCTTGCTTGTTAAGTAACACAATCGATTTTATTTGTTAAAAAAATGCAACAAACTAAATGTCATGTAAAGTACGAAAAGTTGCGCTATATTGAAAATACAAGACACAGGAAGACAGCAAACAAAATAGTGATGGTTGTAACAATATCTTGACACGAACAAAATATTAAAGAGAATGAAATCATTTTCAGATATTTGTATTAATTACATTGAGCAACAGTGAACAGTGGTAGTAAAACCAGTTGGCGATTTTGGTGACCCATTTTTTTATGGACCTCCAAAGATTTTTTGGTCAACGGCTACTTGAGACTTATTGATAGCGCTTAGCTATATATAGCAATAAAATAGCTAAGAGTCTACCAAAGAAATCTTGCTATGCCAAACAAATTATTTCTGTGGCTACTTTTCTTGTGCAAAAATTAAGGAAAACATTATTTTTCACTTCTTTTAGAATATCTTAAAGGGACCCGTAAATTTTTGTTAACAATATCTGGCAAAGTTGCAGCTACGGTAAAACTGAACAACTTTTGAGAACGTATGAATACAATCTGAACATGTCTAGGCACCGTAATAGCTCATAAAGCTGGAACTTTGCAATTTGAGAAAAAATTCCTTAAAGTAGATATTTATAACAAAAATAGGTCTATTTCAAAACGATATGGTTCCTTCAGTAACGAAAATTTTTAACAAAAAATTATTTGTAGTATTTCTTTACCTTTTAAAGAAATAAAAATATTGGCATCTTCACAATTTTTTTTTTATAATAGCGGGATAATTAACCACTGTATTCTTCAAAATAAAAAAAGGCAAAAATCGACTTTTTTCAAAAGTTTAATTTAAATTGCTTCTAACTTTTGACTTAATTGTGCTTTAGATACCAAATTTTTTTAATGCTACAAAATTTGTTCTTAATTCATACTAAGTTTCCTTTTCTAAATCGTGCAAAAATTTACTTCTCCATTAGCAGAACAGTGGACCAGGTTTGGTAAAAAAAACCAAAATTTTTATCTTTTTTCTCGAATATTTCCTAAGCTGTAAGCAAAACCCCAAAATATAGCCAACTTTTTTAACTCTTGGATAGAAAAAATTCCACTTGGAAAAAATCTTTTTTATCAGATCAAAAACATCACATTGGCATCGGTTTTAATTTTTCATTACCCCAAGTTTGCCCACTTTGGGGATTTGTGGCTCTGCCCCCTTTAAGTATATATATTCTAAGCTCTGTGACAACTCCTTTCATAACAATCGGACGTTTAGAAACTGCAGAATTATTTCAATTATTTTTAACAAAAACCCACATTGTGTATCGGGTACTTTAGGCCCCGCATTTATGACAGAAAATCTCATATACATGTTAAGAATTAAAAAAAAAATAATAATCCCATACAGGCTACGACCAGTCTAATGTACATGTGTGCCCTTAATTATGAAAGTGGTCTAAGTCATGTGCATTTTTGCTTCGAAATATTAAATTAATCTTGAAAAAACTTTAATAAATGTTCAATAAATATTAAATAAATTTATATTAGATGAGACTAGAAACTCTCAAAATTAAAATCGTGCATGATATAAAAATATTTTTTGATTTGTTCAAATGTAATCCACTAAATATCTCGACCAAAGAAAAATATGACTTAGACCACTTTCATAATTAATTGCACATATATGCAAGCATAAGCTTATTCTTATGCCGAGTACCCATTTGGCATTTCTTGTGTTGTGATTTTGTGGTGTAATTTTCAAAATTTGTGCAACGCCGCTCCCATTATGTTATTATATAGAAAGCAATGCCACACAATAAAAAATATCGGAAATGACATACGTTGCCACCAGTACACACTATTGCGAAGTCGAAAAATGCCATAGTGTGTACTCAGCATTAGTATTCTAATGATTCCTTCTGAAGCTTAAAAATATTGTTGTTTTAAGAGTACATTCTTTTAGATAGCATATTACATTTAATGTTACCGATTTTTTACATTTAAGTAGATTCAATTCTTGTTCCTCGTAGCCAAAAGTTAAACAATCAATTTGTTGAACATTATTTTGTTAATTTAGACAGAGTATAAAAGTGTAGCAATAACCGACGACAACGCCAATAACACCATCACCTTTTAACTTCATCATGAGCTTTATACTAAGCGGAGGTTGATTTCTGATCTTTTAAATTTATTTCAGATGAATGTTTCTGAAATGATGTATGAAGGGCAGTTGTATTGTATTTATTATTACCTTTTTAAGGTTTGCCTTTAAGCACTTACAACGTACCACAAATCCGTGCTTAAGTGGGGAATCCTTACAACGATGCTGTGGAAGACAGACGAAAAATGTGCACAAGCCAAGGAGCAAATTTGCCGCAAAAACTGAAACAAAATCTATTACAAGAAAAGAGAATTAGTGGAATTAATTGTATGCTATAGAAAGTTACGAGTATAATTCGATGTCTTTGCTTAGGCAAAATGTTATTGCCATGAGCGTGGTTTTGTAAAAGTAAAGTAAGGCTGAGTTTACATCTGGCATTTTCAAATGTGTGCAATAAAAAAATGTATTCCATAAGCTTTTTTAATAACACACAATTTTGTTTTGTCATTGTGACAGGAAAGTGTCCCATTCTAAATAATGGCAATACGGCAACATTGTCTACATCAAGAACTAATTTTGATGTACGAGTAATGACACTTATGTATGTTTAGATATGTTTAAGGCATGAGATGTATTTGAGATGTTTAAGGTATACGTTTTGTCAGTCAATTAATGTGTTTGTAAGAAATTCCGAACAATTATGAGCCCGTTTATCTAAATGCGAACGATAGATTCGATCAAACATTTATATAGGGTGTTTTTTGAGAGGTATAGAACTTCGAATTGAAATAAAACACAAGAAAATCGTTTTAATGTCCATCAATTTGGCTTTATTGGAAGGATAATTTTATGCCATTAACGTTTAAATATGATTTCGGGCATGTGGTCGCCGCGGCTGGCTCGAATAAAGCCAATTCTACAGGTCCAATTTTCAACCACTTTTTCGAGCATATGGGGCCGTATGTTGGCAATAACGCCATGAATGTTGGCTTCCAAGTCCCCTAACGTTTCTGGTTTGTTGGCGTAGACGAGCGACTTTACATATCCCCAAAGAAAATAATCCAATGGTGTCAAATCACACGATATTGGTGGCCAATTGACCGGTTAACCGAATTAATTGCTCTGATGGACGATTATGTCGACCATAAAATGGACGGAGCTTGCGGTAAACTTCGCGAACTGAACCATTATTTTCGAAATAAATTTGCACGATTTGCAAGCGTTGTTCTTTTGTCAACCTGTTCATGATGAAATGGCAAACCAAACTAAATATTAATCACTTGACAGCTGACAAAATGGCCGCCAGTTAAAAAAGTGATGCCAACTTAAAGTTCTATACCTCAATAAAAAACACCCTATATTAAAAACAAAAACAAAATACTGAAATTTGTTTTTATTTCTGGTATTAATATTCGATAGAATCTATCGTTCGCATTTAGAGAACGACGGGGTATTTTTTTTAATCGTTTTATTATTATTACACAACACAGGAAAATGTTTTCAATTAAGAATTTAATTGATTCAATTAAATTTTTAATTTTATTAATTAATTTGAGTGGAAAAACTTAATTAATATTATCAAATTGTTTATATGTAGTTGAAAATTTAATTAATTTTTTAATTGAATTACAAATATTTTAATTGATATTACAAAATTATTCATATTACTTTTTTGTGTGAACAAATATTTTTGTAAATATTTTTTTTTTCAAAGAGAAGTAACACTCAGGCAATGCATGCCTACTAGCCTACTAATGTTAGCTTTTTTAGGAAAGGGATAGTAATAGAGCAGACTGGTGGTGAATTAAGAGATAGTTGAATTAAGCTTCATTATTTTACAACTCTATGTTTTAGTAACCATTTTATTGGTTATTTAACTTCGCCGATGATTATGCTACAGAACGAAGGAGGGCGCTCTGATGTTACATTAGGTTTAGTATCTGCTGAAGTCGGTTCAGAGACCAGTGACTATGCCTTCATCACGTGAACTTTCCTACAGTAACTGATACAAAGCGATACTAATACACATCAGAAAAATGCGTTGTGTTATTATTTTTAGTGACTGAACCAAAGACCTTTGGTTTTGTAGTCAACGTGCTAACTACTTCAGCCAATGCCACCCTCAATATTTTATTAATATTTTTTTTAGCAACTTCGTTTGTAGAAAAAAAAATGTATGGTAAAACATCTCAAATTCGTGGTGTTTAAGCTCTTAAGATAACACAAATGAGACGTTAAACACAAATGAGACGTTAATAAGAAAATGACGACGTTAATAAGAAAAAAATTATGACAATTTAAAAAACTGCAAAGAAAGTGGTGGAAAAACCAGAACTTAATATGCGCTCCACCAAAGCATTTTATTGTACTCTGCATTCCAGTTCACCGGAGCAGAATTCAATTTGATTTAAGAATTTCGTGCACGTCTGAACGTGGCAGCGCCAACTTCTCCGAAATTTCTGCACATGCAGTCTCCTTTGCATTTCTATCCCTATAAATGCTACATAGATGATTCCATACACCTTCACGAATATTCACAAGCTGAATTAGCTGTGTCGTCATGTATTGAGTCCACGACGCTTGACATGCTTTTCCACTTTATTTTTCGATTTCCATACTTTTCAATTTTTATACCCTCATACGTTTAAAATTCTTTCGGTATGTGTTTAATATGATAAAATATCAACACGCTGACATTTTATTTTTGTGTCAGCAATGCTGCCAACTTGCTCTCACAACTGTCTACATCAGATGCGTAAACAATTTGTGAGCCACGAAAAATATGCTACACCACGAAAAATATCGGAAATAGCAAGAGTTCTCACTTGTGCACACCATTATGTTTATAATGAGTGTCTGATACAAAGAGATTTATAGCTTGGGTAAAAATTTATCCATGATCTACTTTGTGGCTGCATGCCTTGCATTAAAGTGAAATCTAGATGCTTCCTTGGGGGCCATCCATATATTACGTAACGCCCTTTGGGGGGGGGGGGGGGGGGTTCGAGTTTTGTTATGATTTGTTACGGGGGGGTAGGGGGGGGTCTGTAAAATTGTTACGTAACATAAATTTTACTAATTTCGTACAAAAACACTTCGATTTTTCATTTATTTATGTATTTAATTTATCAAAGAAATACATAATAAATCAAGAATCATGAGTGTTAAATGGATATAAATATATGCATATACATATGTACATATGTACATAAATACATAATTGTTATTATTTATATTTTGCAAGCTTACTTGATTTTTCTCTACGCACTGTGTTAGTCTAACAGAAAATAAAAATAAAGTATTCGAATTCCCGAATATTCGTCCATTCTCAATTACTTGCATTTTCCCATAAATAAAATAAATAAATGAATAAATCCTAAACGAAACTTAAGAAAATGCCATAAAAATATTTGTATATTAGTTTGTAATAACTAAATAAAGAAATTTACTTCAATTCAAACAAAAAGTTATTTAAAAATCCATACATATGTATGTGTATGAATTAAATTTAATTTTTTTTTAAATAAGAACTTAAAACAATTTAAATTTTTTTAAAGTTCTTGTTACGTTATTGTGAGGGGGGGGGGGGGGTCTAAGAATTGTTACGATCTGTTACTGGGGGGGAGGGGGGGTCAAAAATCGGAAAAAATGGCGTTACGTAATATGTGGATGGCCCCTTGTTGAAAGATCAATCCAATCGTCAGTGTCAACGTGTGTGGAACCGTATTCAAGTGCTCGAATAAGGTGAGGTTACATGATTGCCTTAATACTTGTAACTTAAAGAATGTAAAGCTGGACATTCGCAAAGAAAGTGGAAGAGTGTGTCTTCTTCGCCTCTTTGTCTTTCCAATATAATTTAATAGTGGGATAAAACTACATTATGCGCCGATTTGTTATGTCAAATTGTATGAGGAAGCTCATTAAGACCATTTTCAATTTTACCATTTATGCTAAATGGCATGAACTTATACATAAGGCTGTGGCTGTTAATTTAAAAACGCCGTGATTGTATTGAGAAAAATAATTGTAGGTGCAATTTCAATTAAAATTTTAAGAAGAAATAAATTTTGTAATTAAAGGTGTAATCAGACGTGCCATAACCATAACCATAGAAAACAGCCGTTTGAACCAAACTAATGGGCAACACTGTATTTGATTATAGGTGACTCGCCATAATGCCATAACCAATTTGGTTATGGCTATGGCACGTCTAATTGCACCTTAAAAATATATATGGCCAATTCATAAGGTATACCATTATATCATATTGACATAATGTTTTAAATTATTTCAATATATTATTTTTACGTCATGAGAATTTGACACAATAGAACACATTGTGAATTGGCCCATTTTGTCTTTGTATATAAATGCCAGTTTCCGCGCATAGATACATATTTTCATTTAGATAATTAATTTGTTGTAAGATTTATGACCTCTGAAGATCAGACTTCCTGGAATTGTCGTTCAAATACACATTATATAAAAAACCTGTAGTGCGATTCACTAACTTTTTTAACGATAATTGCATCGTTAATCAATCGAAACAAATTTCTAGAGTTCATTCTGTTTTGTATGTGTACTTTGATTGTAAAGCATGTCCCACGATATTTCAGAAATATATAGACTTTTGTGACATATATATTTATAAAATTGCGTAACTGACAGTTAAATTAATTTTGATTCACATAAAAAGTTTGTATTATAATCCAGTTTTACTTTAATATCAAAATTTTCATTGTTTATTTTTATTTTTTATATTACAAAAGTTCGTTTGAATGATTGTGGGACTAAATTTACACGATGAAATTGTTTAATAGGGCATATACACCTGCACAAAATCTAGCAGAGTTTAATTTAAATATTTATGAATCTATCTATACCGTTTACACCAGGTTCTTTTGACATTTATCAAGACCCATTAACTGAAAAATTTCCAAAACTACAACCAAACAACTGCAATATAGCCAATTCAGACACCTTTTCAAGCAGACCGTAGCTAGTTCAATCGTCTTTTATAAAAATATGTTGTACAGGGTGTAAAAATAAAATAAAAGTATTAGATTTTGAGTAGATTTCCTACAAATCTACTCCCAAATTAGATTTCCTTTTGCATGAGAAATCTAGGAAAAAGCAGCTAGACTTAGCTCGAAATCTCGTAAGTCCTACATTTTGAGATAATGTTATCTTTTAAATTTGATACGGTTAT
The DNA here is from genome assembly GCA_936439885.1 of Nowickia ferox. Classification (NCBI taxonomy): domain Eukaryota; kingdom Metazoa; phylum Arthropoda; class Insecta; order Diptera; family Tachinidae; genus Nowickia; species Nowickia ferox. The sequence goes on from OW387026.1 coordinate 63,214,976, forward strand.
CATCGTCTGCTTTGCATTTTTCTAACCATTTCATTTAAAATATGAGCGGTTCAACTTTATAAGGAAATTTAAAAAAAATTCCATAAAATTTAAGTCATATTTATTGCTCCTAATTTGTCTCCGGGAAAAAGTATTGCTTAAAAAAATTATTTTATAATTCCTAGTTTACACTATTCAAGTCTTATTGCTAAGCTGATTAGTTGATTAGGAAAGAGAGACGAGGGGAAAAGAAACGTTACTGTTCCCCTTGTCTCTCTCTCTCTCTCCATCAAACTAATCAGCTTAGCAATAAGACTTGCATAGTGTAAATATGGACTTATAAATGCGTCAATAAAAAGTAGTCTAGTTTTTTACGCAATTCCGCTATACCTACCAAATATACAATTATATTAGATTAGTTCTGCGAAATACTTATATAAATGTTTAAGTTTGAAAAAAATAGGGAAATGTTTCAGAATAAAACGGATTTTATAGGTTTGCTATTTATTGCTTGTTTAAAAAAAATAATCCACACTATTACAGTTATAAATGTATATTTCTTTTGATTTCCTTGTACTTAAAATCAGAGCACGAAAAAAACGAAACAAAATGTTTAATTTTGTTTTGTTTCGTTCTCTGAATTGAGTGAAACAATAACAAAACAAAAACAATGATAACGATTGCTCATTTTATTTTTGTATTGTTTTTGCACATGAGAACAAACCAGAGAACACAGCCGATATACACAGCCGGCTAATAACCGCCACCAGCCACAAACAATACATTAATTTAATCGTATGCCTCTAGAAAAGAAAGTAATGGGGAAAAAATGGAGACTTTTTGAAATATGCGTGGCGAATATGACACCATCATATAATATAATTTCATTGCATTGTTAGTTTACACATGAAATTTGTTTGATATAAGTAAGCAGCAAAGCTATAACCGGGTACCCTGAGACATCTCTCTTCTTTTTTGCTCACCTGAAAACAGTGAGAAACAAAAAGGTGATTTTGTCGGTTCATATATGTATAGTATTTTTCCAGGGTATGAGCCTATACGTATCTCTACATGAATTCATATATATGCATATATATTAATATACATTTTAGGGTTTGGGAAACAAAAAGCATATTTATAAAATGGCGTGAGTGACATTCAAATTTATTTTCATTCATATACGAAATTTGTATTATAATCCTGTTTTATATTATATCAAAACTTTCAGTGTTTTTTTATATATTACAAAAGTTGGTTTGAATGATTGTATGACTAAATTTACACGATGAAATTGTTTAAGTTCTCTTTTAAAGTTGATACGTTTTTCGACATCTATTTAAACACTAATACACTGTTTATCAATGTCAAAGGAAATATTTCATTCTAACAAATTTCATTGAAAAAAAATTTTTTAATTTTGTTTGTGTTTCAAATGTAACTGTAAAAAAGAAAGAATTCTTTTTTTTTAAAAAAAGAAACAATTATTTTCTTTTTTTTTTTAAATTTCCATAAATTTTTTTTTATATAATATATAAATGTGAGCTGTTCAAATTTATACTGAACTTTCATAAAAATTCCATAAAATTGAATTCATACCATTTATCAGAATTCGTCTACGAGAAAAATTATTGCTCCATGCAATAACTACATACAAGATGCATTTAGTAAAGGCCGTTTCAGATTTTAATACAAGTATTAATACTTTTATGGAAAATTAAACTCCGACATGCTGACTGAATTGTTATTGTTTTTTGAAATTTTTGGAACTGAAATTATGTAGATCAGTGAGACATTTAAGTCAAAAGTATTAATAGTTGCATTATAATTTTAAACAGCCTTAATAACTGTCGCTTAAGCACTTTAAAATAATAAAGTGGAGTACATTGTATAAGTATCAATGATTGCAATGATCTAATCGTTTTCTAAAGTACATATATAATCCGATGGGAAACGAACTTGAAGAAATTTTTCGCCAAATTAATGAACAAATTTTGGAAAGCGTAGCGGAAATTTTAAGCTCATACAAGCTGTAAAATCTTTGAGTTGACAATACTGAAATTTATTATAAGTCAAGGCTAATATTGAAACCCTGAAAGAAATATTTTAGGAGAAATAAAATTAAAAGTTAAGTGCATTTATACAGACTGTGGCTCAAGCTACATATGTATGTTAAATTTGATGCAGCTGAGTATATAGTACTGTAACTTCCTTGTACTTAACGATAAGAATCCTCCTGGAAATTTTTCGAGAAGAATGAGAAACAAGCAAAATCTTAATAAAATGATTTGGAAGCCTTATTATAAAATTTATTACTAACAGCGGTAACAGTAGTCAATTAGTCTTTATATGATCTCTTACTGTGTTACAAATATATTCTATTTGTTTGAATTCGCTTAAAAAGTTGTCTTAGAACTACTTTTGCATTAACTTTTATTTAAAGAGAATGCTTACATTAACAAAACAGTCGAAATGTTGCCAACTTTCATTTAATAAATGTACTTAATTTAGAAAATCAGTTTTTCCCGGGAACGCTTTTTTTATTCCCATTTCCCGGGAAGTACAAGAGTCCGGGAAATCCCAAACCCTTTACATTCATATATATTAAAAATATATGGACCATATATATTTTTTTAGCTGGGTATAAGCAAAAACACCGACCATGACCCTGCTTACATATGCTTTATATACTTACATATGTACTCGTACATCTATATTACATTGCTAAATTTAACAAGATATACCATCCCAAGATAACAGAGGACCATCATATCCATGGAACTGAGAGTAAGCATTCTCGATTTTCAATTCTTCGTTTAAGTGCAAATTTCCACTCTCGATCCAGTACCTCGACGAGAATGTTCATGTTATTACTTCAAAAATAATTTTTTCAAAAGCAATACTGTATTCATGCCTCAAATTTACAGGAAAAAGTTCGTTTTATTAGTCTTTGGAAATTATCAACTGCTTTTAATATTTATTATTATACATACATACATACATACATATATATATATAAAAAGTTACTCGTATTATTGCAAGCATTTTGTAAAATTCAAAGTGCACAAACTTCCCTTTTTTCTTTTTTAGCGTTCAACAAAATTCACTCATGCTGTGCTTGTTTTTGTTTTTGCAACTTCGAGGCTCTTAAACTGCACTTTAAGTCACTTGTAAAAAATCGTGTTATTACATTTTACAGAGCAACTAACATTGCCTTCATAGTTCCTGCTGTTGCTGCTGTTGTTTGTAACAACTATTACTAACTACCATTTAATAGGCTAAAAAGGCAATTTTATGCTTTTTGCCAACGATATGCCTGAAAAGTAAAAACTATAAGATATACATACACACATACATATGTATGTAACATATAAAAAATATTTTATGGTCTAAACTTATTGTTGCCGTGCAACATTGTACGAAAATGAACGCAAAGTGTGTCTAGGGAAGCGCGTTAAGATTATGATCAACAACAACAAAGCACATATTCGTAAAAGACAAAACCAATACGAACAGCTTTACAAAGCAATTTGTGCAGTTAAAAGTTTTCCTTTGTGTAAACATATTGTCAATGAAACTATTTCCTATTTAAGATTGTCATTGTAAAAAATATATATATAGCGTGTTTTTTATTGAGGTATAGAACTTTAAGTTGGCATCACTTTTTTAACTGGCGGCCATTTTGTCAGCTGTCAAGTGATTAATATTTAGTTTGGTTTGCCATTTCATCATGAACAGGTTGACAAAAGAACAACGCTTGCAAATCGTGCAAATTTATTTCGAAAATAATGGTTCAGTTCGCGAAGTTTACCGCAAGCTCCGTCCATTTTATGGTCGACATAATCGTCCATCAGAGCAATTAATTCGGTTAACCGGTCAATTGGCCACCAAGATCGTGTGATTTGACACCATTGGATTATTTTCTTTGGGGATATGTGAAGTCGCTCGTCTACGCCAACAAACCAGAAACGTTAGGGGACTTGGAAGCCAACATTCGTGGCGTTATTGCCAACATACGGCCCCATATGCTCGAAAAAGTGGTTGAAAATTGGACCTGTAGAATTGGCTTTATTCGAGCCAGCCCCGGCGGCCACATGCCCGAAATGATATTTAAACGTTAATGGCATAAAATTATCCTTCCAATAAAGCCAAATTGATGGACATTAAAACGATTTTCTTGTGTTTTATTTCAATTCGAAGTTCTATACCTCTAAAAAAAACACCCTATATATACATATGTACGAGTATGTATGTAAACATACATAACAAACATATTATGTTTAAAAGTATGTTAGTTGTTTGCAGAAATGCACGCTGGCATATTGTTCTCATTTTCTACCATTGCCATCATTTGTTACGATTGTCTTCGTTATCGTTGTTCTAATATGTGTTTTAGTTTATTTTCTAAAAAAAAAGACGTTCGCTGATTTAATAAATGGCTTATTGTGTGCCCAAATTAGTTCAACATATTAAAAGGAAACAGTCTTAAAGGGAAAAAATCTTAATTCGATGAACAGTGTGGTGAAGTCATATAACGCGCGGTTAAAAAGTGAGACTTATTACATTAATTAATTTTTAGTAGAGATCAAATTTATTTCCCAATTAAATTTTTGCACATTTTTATACCCTTCACCAAAAATGGTATAGGGTACATAAAGATTTGTCATTCCGTGTGTTATTTCCACATTATTATTAAGCGACACACAAAGTATATATATATATGTATGTATGTATGTATATTCTGGGTCCTTATGAATACTGCAAACATTAAAGACATGTCCGTCCGTATGTATTTTTGTAAATAAAAGTATCTGGTTAAAACATATTTTTGTTTTTTCGTTAGTTAAAAATGTTTTATATTTCAGTAAGAATTAAACTGGTATTAAATTAAAAAAATCAAAATACGATCACTGAGTTGGAAAATTTGAATTTTTACCCGACTGCGCGACGCAAAGAAGGGTATTGTGTTTATCAGACTATGTATATATGTATGTATGTATGTATGTTCCTTTGCGGCCTTATATAAACCGAACGCGTGGCCCGATTTTAATCGAAAAAAATAAAAAGTCGGCGAACTATATCATGATTTTAAAATCATCCTTAGGTTTCTGTTATGATTTTTCATTTCGAATGACCGTTTAGGATATTTAACGGTTCAAAGTTCGTCTCAGTCGGGTTTTTTGATTTTTTTTATTTACTGCTTGTTTGGTCTATAAAAGTAGCCTACTAAAACTAATTTTTTCTTTTTTCGTATAACTTTAACATATTTTTTATTTTAGAAATAAAAAGATTTGTATAGGGCATCCTAAAAATATAAAAGGATAATTCCAGAGTTAGAAAATCTAAGCTTGTTTAAGTACATAAAACTAACTAGGTCAAATTGATATTTTCTTCCACAGAAAGGACCACCGGTATCCAAAATTATTTTTTTATTAAACAAATGATTTTTTTCAAACTTTGTATTAAAAATTTTTTAGATTTTTATAATATAGTATATTTTTAGCTTGCATTGTTTGTAATTAGAAGACAATTGGTTTAGAGACTGAAAATTTATTTTTTTGCCTTTAGTTACTTTTAACGGCATCTTCCTTTGGTAATAATTTTTTACATCTTTATATTATGATTGTAAAAACCTTATGAAATATTTCTATTAACAAAAAATTATTATCGAAAAACTATGAAAGACGGAACAAAGCTCGATAAACTGTTCATTTCATTTTGTCAATGTGCCACTGTCCCGTTCTAGTACTTAAAATATCACTTAATCTTAACTTATCACAAATTAAGATTTAGAGCTAGTTTTTAACATAAAGATAGGGCCAGTCCCTCGATGTCACCAACGTTCGACTCGTCGCACAGTTACATTGCAAACAACAACAAAATTTTAAAATTTGTTTTTGTTTTGAATGTAAGTGTGCGACGAGTCGAACGTTGGTGACATCGTGGGACAGGCCAATAAACTCTACTTTTCAGTTAACTTTTTCAAATATAGATTATCTAGTTAGTAATCTGGTTTAACCGAGCAACATTCCTCATTTAAACTCAAGCTAGAATTTTCAAATGATAAATAATATGATATGTAATAAATATTACGCAATTGAAAAAAAACAGTTTTACTAAAGAGTTTAGTAAATAAATAAATTTATACATAAATCAAATGGACATTTGTTGTGACGGAGAAGATTTTAGTGAGCCAGAATAACTTGGATAGGACAATTGTGAGAAGAATAACACATAAAAACAATTTCCAATAATAATTTACGAAGTGGAATTTTTGCAACGATTTCTTTTAACAAAGAGGTCTGTGTATGATGAATTTAGAATTAATTGGAAAGAAAGTGGATTTTAAAATTTATTATTTTTCTGGGTTTTATTTTTGGAGCGTCAATATTTTTTAATTCTATCTTATTTATTTTTTAATTTTCTGAAAATTCAGAATTCAGTTATTGAAGCTTTTTTAAGTATTTGCCCTATTAAATATTTGCAAGAATGCCACATCTATATTAAAAACAAAGTATGGCATTTCTAGCTTAATTGACAACTGTTAACCAATTACTGAAAAACAGCAGAGGTGATCAAATGCCGTTTAAATTTGTATCTTTTTTACTCAAACTTATGTTAAACTAAGCTTAACTAATTAGTAAAAAAAAACTAGCCCTTAGTGGCTTTAACTAAAAATAATAATATTTACATTTAACACGCATGATAAACATATTATTTTGGTTTTCAAAACGTGTCACGTTCGCCATCGTAGGTTCAGTTTTTTCAAAAACAAGTATTTTTTATTAGAAAATGCATTTGTGTTCATACACACTGTCAAGTTTGCTTCATCAATTTGCGTTGCGTTGTGTTTTTTTAGAGGTATAGAACTTCGAATTGAAATAAAACACAAGAAAATCGTTTTAATGTCCATCAATTTGGCTTTATTAGAAGGATAATTTTATGCCATTAACGTTTAAATATGATTTCGGGCATGTGGCCGCCGCCGCTGGCTCGAATAAAGCCAATTCTACAGGTCCAATTTTCAACCACTTTTTCGAGCATATGGGGCCGTATGTTGGCAATAACGCCACGAATGTTGGCTTCCAAGTCCCCTAACGTTTCTGGTTTCTTGGCGTAGACGAGCGACTTCACATATCCCCAAAGAAAATAATCCAATGGTGTCAAATCACACGATCTTGGTGGCCAATTACAGGTCCATTCCGCGAAATTATGCGCTCATCGAATGTTTCCTTCAATAAATCGATTGTGACGTGCGCTGTGTGGCATGTAGCGCCGTTTTGTTGGAACCACAACTCATCCACATTCATGCCATCCAATTCGGGAACAAAATAGTCGGTTATCATGGCTCTATACCGGTCTCCATTAACGGTAACTGACTCTCCAGCATTAGTTCGGAAGAAGTATGGCCCAATGACTCCACCAGCCCATAGAGCACACCAAACAGTCAGTTTTTGTGGATGTAATGGCGTCTCAAGGGTCTCATGTGGATTTTCTTCACTCTAAATGCGGCAATTTTGCTTGTTGACGTAGCCATTCAACCAAAAATGAGCCTCATCACTGAACAAAATTTTGCGATGAAAATCAGCAAAATCTTAATTCAGCTGGGAGAAAAACAGCAAGAGAAACTGTTCCTCCCTCTGTCTTTCGCTCAGACTACAAAGTAAATTTTGCGTTTCTTAATGGGTCTTATTTTATATTAATTGTATGAATTAGAATTTCTCACTCTGTACCAGAGTCCGGCAGAGATATCTTGTGATCTAAGTGTATTGGTGTTTATTTGGTTTTTTGATGGCAGGAATGCGAAATCAGATTTCAAAATTATACTAAGGATTTTCATGAGAACTCTTAAAATTGTCATTTGTGCAATTGGGCAAATATGCGAGACTTGTTTCATGAAGCCCTTTTGCGCAAACAATTTGAATGAAATGTCAAGCAAATTAATTTATTGAAAATAAAACAAAAAAAATGTCAAGCAATTTTTAATTTAAAAACATATTTAGTTACACATTTCTAAATGCCAAAGATTGTATAGAAATTTATTTATACAAAAATTTTAAGTTTTCCCAATAATTTTGACCCGTAAACTTAAGCTGTTCAGTTGCGCATTTTGTAAACAACAACTTCTTGCTTTTCTGTATTTCTTTAGGCATTTTTACACACACACATACCTTTTTATTTTTATAGAAATATATAAATATGTACATATACATACATATATGTTTTAAATTAAAAATTGCTAGAATATTCTTATTTTATTTTTATTAAATGAACTTTTTGACGTTTGTATCAAATTTTTGCGTAAAATTTTAAAAGGGGCTTCATGAAACAAGTCTCGCAAGTTTGCCCAATTGCACAAATGGCAATTTTAAGAGTTCTCATGAAAACTCTTATTCATTTTTATTTATTTTTAATACTATACAGTTTTTTTTACATATAATAAAATTGGAACAAACAATTTATTGGAACAGTAAAAACCATTTACTGAAACTGAATTTTCTTTCATTATTTATTTTATTTTGTTTAAACATTTTGTGGGAATAATTTTTTTATGTATGTATATAATATGAAACAACCACCCAGCGGAAAGACGTAATGAATAAGAAGCGAGAAGGTCCCAGTTGGTAATTATTAAGGAACTAATAATGTCCGAAGAAAGTGATAATTATTTTAATGCGTCCGAGGAATGATTTCTATAATTATTTTTTTTTAATGAAATGTATAACTCGTTGCATTATATTACCAGTGAAAAAATATATTGAGGAAATACTTTTTGTCTACTTCCATAGTATCAATAAGTGTGTAATTTGTTCTTTTCGAGAAATGATTATCAACAACATGCATATAATTAATTGAGAAATTATGTCTTAATATTTTTAGGTAAATTAAATCGATGCCAGGAAGCTTTTCAAAAGCACGTTGACTGCGTTTTAAAGCTATATAACACAATGATTTTCCGGCTATATTATTCCTTTCCCAGGATTGTGGTGAGCTTTTTTTTAACTCTGGTTTACTGGTTTACTTATGCCTTCATAGTTATTGAATAAAAAAATTGGAATTCATTCTAAAGGAACTACATATTTATTGCTTCCAGAAAATCTGTATTTTTAATTTGCCGATAACTAGCAGAAAAGCTAGTAGAACTTTTTTAAGTCATACAACATCTTGTAACTCCTGCATAGTTAAAGAAAATACTCACCATAATTTTTTTTTCATATATTTATTTATTGTATCTTCAAAAATGAACTAACAATAAGCAAATCTTAAATCTAAATATAATTATTAGGCCCGACCAGTGTCGGACATAAACTTAGTAATAGTTATAAATAATACATAAGTAGTAATAATCAAAAAGGAAAAAAAACGTATTTTCAAGAAGTCCCATCTGGAGTGTTGAGAATAAAAGCCCTTGTGTCCCTCTTTTTTAAGCGGATATGTCCAGTAAAGTTCAAAATATTACGAGCGAGCGGATTAGGATGTGACTCGAGTTTTGTTAAATATTTGCCTGCGTATTTTGCTATTTCTACAGTCACTAGTGGCATATTTAAATCGCGATGTATATTTGAATTTTTGATGTACCATGGAGCCGATGTTATCAAACGTAAAAGTTTGTTTTGCCTTCGTTGGATTTTCTCAACACTTGAAGCTGAAGCAGTGCCCCATAGTTGAATTCCATAGCACCATATTGGCTTCAAAAGTGAGTGTTGAATTTCTGCCAATTAACCAATATATTTGAGTTAATTTAAGTTTCATTTGAGTTAACTTAGAGTCAATGTGATATTTCCATATAAGCCTTCGATGAAGGTGTATGCCAAGGTATTTCACTTGAGAATGTTGAGGAATACTTTGATTGTTGATTCGAATGGGAGAGCAAGTATCTCTTCTTAGGGAAAACGTTATGTGGACACACTTTTGTTCATTTACTTTAATTCTCCATAAGTTCAACCATATTTCAAGCTGGGTAATGTGTTCTTGGAGATTGCGGGATGCCTCATCAGGGTTTTTGTGTATACTCATACAGGCTGTATCATCGGCAAATGTAGAAGTTAGGATGTTATTGCTCACAGGCATATCACAAGTATATATTAGATACAAGACTGGCCCCAGAATACTGCACTGTGGCACACTGGAAGATATAGATTCGGGCACACTCGTGAACTCTCCTTCCACAACAGTGAACTTCCTATCAATAATATAACTTTCCAAAAGCTTTTGTATGTTTATTAGTAGGTACGTCTTCAATTTTAAAACTAGGCCTTCGTGCCATACTTTATCAAACTCCTGAGAAACATTAATAAAGAAAGCAGAACAATACCTCTTTTCTTCAAATGTTCTTTTTACAACTTGGACCAATCTATGCGTTTGTTCAATGGTGCTATGCTGACTTCTAAAACCAAATTGATGGTCCGGGATGCACCCATTATCAGCTAAAATTTTGGACAATTTAGTCATGAGCAGCTTTTCGAAAAGCTTTGTAAGATCTTTGCCCGGCTTTGGAATCATTTTTATTTTGGCAAGTTTCCAGTTATTTGGTAAATACTGCATTCGTAAAATAGCATTAAAAATAAATAGCAAGATTCTTATTGCAATATGAGGCAAGTTCATCAGCATCTTGTTACTAATGCCATCAATACCTGGAGCTTTCTTCGGGTTGAGTTCAGCAATTATTTTTTGTAGTTCACGCAACTTAAACCTTAAGGGACGAGAGGGTAGAGAAACTACACTCGGTAATTCGGCAGCACCCGTACATGAATTGGGAGTAAATACAGATTTTAAATGCTCAGAAAATAAATTACCTTTCTCACTATCGCTTCTCGCCCAGCCTCCTGTCGAAGTACGCAGTGGTGATTTAAGGTCAACGGGTCTTTTAAGATTTACAGTAGCGCGCCATAAAGAGTAATTATATGCTGACGTTACATCAAGACTTTTTAAATACTTTTCCAGTAATGCAGTTTTTTCCGACGATAGCAGCTCTTTGAGTCGTTTAGTACATTCTTTAAGTCTGATTTTATTTAGGAGTGATCTATGTTGTTGCCATTCTCTTGTAGCTCTCCTTTGTTCACATACAAGACGTTCAATTTCCGTAGAATAAATTCTATTAAAGCCAGTCTGCGGATAGAAGGTTGTGGCATGTTCAGCAGCCTGTTTAATATTTTCGTTAAGATTGGCAATGTTAAATTCAATATCATCAGATGATCTTAGCTGAATGTTTTCTACGCAGTGACTACTAAGATATTTTTTGAATCCTAGCCAGTTGACCCCATTAATCATTTTCACATATGAGTTAGTTAAATCACCCCTTAGTGGGTTGAAAATTGTAACTATTGTGGGAGAGGGATCGGAGGACAGATCTAGAGAGGCCTCTACGTGAATTAAGTCTCTATGAATATTTTTCGTAACGCCAAAATCTATAACATCTGAAATTTTTCTTACGTCAGTAGGCCAGTAAGTAGGGTCCCCGCTCGAAATGACATCTAAGCCCATTTTTGAAATTGTATTAAACAACGCTCGACCTCTAGGTGTAACAAGACGCGAGCCCCAGTACGTATGTTTTGCATTGTAGTCACCAGCTGCCAGGAAACAAGATCCAAGCGATTTTTAGAACTTCTCATACTGATCTTCGGTAACTCAAAATCTGGGAGGTGAGTAAATTGATGATATCACGAAATTCGCACAAAAATTGTCTACGAAAATATTCTTTGCTTGCATATATTCTTCAGTAACGTTGTCAAGGACATAGTGCTTGAGTCTTGACTTAATTAGAATTGCTGATCCACCGCATGCTCTCCCTTTAGGGTCCTTTGTATCATATAAAGTATAACCATTTATTTTAAATAAGCTTCTTGAGGTCAAATGAGTCTCAGAAACCAACATTATATCAATATTTTCTCCAAGAGGAAGTGCTCAAGTTCATTTTTATGTTGGCGAATGCCGTTTGCGTTCCAGAAACATATTTTTAACGTGTTCATGGTTTGTTAACTAATGCTTGAAGCAGTGTATTCTGCATTTGCAGCATTTCTTGCATCATATTAGTCATATTTGTAGTAAAGTTGTTTATAGTTAGCACCAGCTTCTCAATAGTAGCTTCAAGGCGACTAAAATTAAAGCTTGAGTTTGCATTCGTTGAATTATTTGGCGGTGAAACATTTTGTGTGCGAATAGAACTAGTCTTAGCAGCATCAGCATATAATACACGTGAAGTAACTGGTTGGCTCATTTGAGCAAAAGTGGCGGAGTTCGCGTTTTCTAGTTGAGCTGGAGTTAATTTGGGTTTTTGACCCATAGATTGCTTAACGAAAGAATATACAGGACATCCTCTGTAGTTAGCGGTGTGATTACCTCCACAATTACTGCATTTTTTTCTGATTGATCTTTTGGCTTAGTACAGCTAGCAGTACCATGTAATTCACCGCAAATAAAACAAACTGTAGGTAATTTGCAGTAAGTTTTTGTATGGCCATATTCTTGGCAATTCTGGCACTGTACGGGACCTGAACGCTTACGTGGCTCTTCAACTGTGATTTTTCGGTGTAAGAGATACTTTACGCTATAAATTGGATGGGTTTCATTTTTTTCAATTTTATGTCATTCGGCTCCAGTTCGACCCGAAATAGGGGTTGGGGGACCTTTTCTCTGTTAATTATGTTGGTAACATTTTTTACCTTAAATCCTTGGTCGACAAGTGGACATTTTACTTCTTCGAGGTCAACATATGAATATATGCCCTTTAATACTATCTGTAGGCCTTTAGCACTCTTAAGTTGGTATGTGTAAAAATTTGTTTTATTTTTTTCGAATTCACTAACAATTTTTCGAAAATCTTTTTCATCATATATTTGGATTTTAGTTTCATCATCCTCACCATAATAAAAAAAATATAGAATTTTTTAAAGAAATTTATGAAAGTTTTCATGAAAACAATGTTTTGCGTTTAAATTCGTTTAAAAAAAATTTGTAAAAATGGGCAACTTTTTACCATTTTTCCTAGATCCAAATATTATAATAGAACTCCAAAAAGGAAATTTTTCTTAAAATCGCTTCCAATTCGTTGATTAGGCATCGAAAAAGAGAACTTCTTGCAATGACATTATGTAAAAATAATTATAAATCAAATAAATTTGCACTACTTTTACTATTTCATATAATTTATTACTTATTCCTTAATTAATAGAATCAATATTTGTACTTTTACATGTACATACCTATCAATCGTCTCTATTGCATAACTTTTAAATACGATTTTGGCAAAAGTTATGTATAGAACTTTATTTTCAATTGAACTTCACTGGTTTTCAAAGACAAACTGCATCTTTAGAAAAACTTGTAGAATTCAACATTTATAATTTTACACGGGAACAACCCCATTGAAACAATTTTATCGCATCCGCAAGGGCATCAGCATCCCAGGCCTTAATTTCAATACATTTTAAACCAGCAAGATGTCATGCGATCACTGCTGGTGATATTGCAATTTGCAATCATTATTCATAATACAACTGAAGTTTTCTCTACATATTTTGCTTATCATTAGACAAAAAACTTTATTCATTCTTTACCAGTAATTTGTTTGACTTTATCACCACATTCCAAATATTGCGTGGATCATCGTGATCGTGGTAATTACACAAATTGAGTGTAATTTTTCCTGTTGTGAATTGAGCGTGGATTATTAATTTTAGGTGTAGATCAGACGCAATTGAAAATGCTTTTGTTTTAAAAACATACCCTTCCATTTTCAATATTCCCATAAAACTATTCTATGACAAATTGAAATAAATAGAAGTTTTTTTAACCCTTTTTTGTATGGCTACTTAAATTATGATTAGGCATTTTTTATCTTGTTTAAGTTATGTAGGCTGTACATCATGTTCTTCATATTATATCTGTGGCAATAAGGAAAAAGTGCTTAAGTCATATTTTACTGGAGAGCAGTTTTTAACTTTCAAGTCCAGTTTCTACACACTGTGACTAATAAATTCAATTTGAAATAATATCAAAGTATAAGCTAAATTAAGCTCTTATTCCGTATAAGATGATAAGTCGAAAAATGATAAGCACCAATTTATTGCGCTATAACTTCCTGAAAAATAGCACAAAAAAATAGAAATTTTTGTCAGAAGTTCTTTTGAATATGGAGATTACGGAGGTGGTACTAACTCAAAATGTGCTTATCTCGACATAAGCACTTTTTCCTTTTTGCCACAGATATAAAAACGAACAGAGCTTATTTTAAATTCATAATGCATATGAGAATTTAATTTTAAATGCAAATGTAATATATATTGGAATTTCGGCATGAGTGTTTGTAATTCTGTTCCGATATACTGGAAGGGACAGTTATACTTTGAAATTTTTTTGTTGTTTCATGCAAAGATCAGCTTTAGATCTTTGCTCAAACAGTCAGGGCGATCGAAATAAAGAACTGTTGTGAAAAATTAAGTCAAGTTGATCGCCTGTCTTTATTATTAGTCCCACTGTCTTGTATTTTAAGCATGCCTTCATGAGGCGCTACGCACGTGACTGGTAATCACGACTCTGGCGTTTGCTTTATAAGGCTTTTGTTTTAACTAAGTTAATCGTAGTTGCTTAAATAAAGTGAATAAAAAACTAAATTCGTACAGTTTATATTGAGAGTAAAACAAATTTGAAACTCTATTTATATGACAGATAAAATAAAGTTAATGAAAATAACAAAACAGTACAAAATGCTCTTAATTTAGTTGCAAATTTCTAAAACTTTCATGACGACGTTTTTGATGAAGAAAAAGTTGATTAAGAAAATGAAAATTTACGTATGAATTACTTCATAATAAAACTTCAAGTCTTCGAACGAAATCCAAAATACATGCAAACTGATTTTGGGAGATTTTATTAAAGAAGCAGAGATACATTAATGGTTTTATTAAGAAACTACACTAAAACAAAGCACCTGGTAAATATTTCTATTGACATTTACTTGGATGTTTCTCGAAAATATAACAATATGGCTAAAATGTGTATATTATGATTTTTTGTTACAATATAAGAATGTACAATATTTTTTATTTTATTTAATAAGGCTGGTGAAATATATACTCGTATTAATTAAATAAAACAAATAGTTTGAGTTACTTAAAAAACAAAAATTGTATATTATTTTACTTTGATTTGTCATTGGCTCATTTTTTCATCATTCAGCATATATCTTGCAAAAGGTTTATTTTTTTCTTACATTTCAACTTAATAAACAAGTTATTATTAGTGTATTTAACTTAATTAATTTATTTCACAATAAAATTCAGTTTTTTTCTTTTGTCAAATATGTACACAAGTATATAAAGATATCAATCCAATGGAACAGAGTAAAAACCCATATTTAGAACGATTAAAAGGAAACATATGGCGTTGGACGTTCGTCTCAATACTCAACATCATCTCAATACTCAACACATCTTATGCTTCGAATGCTATAGTATCCCATTCCGAAGAATCTGTATGGAGAAAGGAAATTTAAATTTCAATTAAGCAAACATAACTTTCCTAAATGTTCTGATTGAACCTCGAATATAGCTTTTCTTAATTATTTAATTTTGATATAAATACATAGCTAAAGATTATATCCTCATAGTTGGCAATATTATTAATAGGAGCTCTTGAAATTCAGGATAATATTCTCTTTTATAGCACTTTTTAGGCTGATAAAATACTAGTTGAATAAACTGTATTTCGGCTCACACTATAAATTTTCCATGAATCCAAAAAAGCCATTTTAAATTCATAAAAACCACATTGATTCAAGAAAATACATTAACGAAGGTCTAGTCATGATGAACATTTTTATTTCAATATTGAAAAATATTAATTTTTGATAATTTCAATATGGAATTAAATATAGAAATAATATTTTCGGCACTGAATTAATATTGAACTCTTGTGGAACAGTATTCTCATTTCAATGATATGATATTCTTTACATATTCATTAAATGTTGTGTCCTTTAGATTTTAATGAATTCAATCAATATTTTGCCATTTAAATTTCAACTTAACTGAGAATTTAATGAAATAAAAGTCTTAAAATAATATATTTAGACTTTAAAACAATATTCAATGTAATTCAATAAATAAATCAAACTAACTTTAACTCGAAGTTGAAAATTATTGATTTGAAGTATTTTAATATAATTTTTCTATGTTGTTCTTCAATATCCGTGCTGACTTTCATAAGGAGAGTCATACAGAGATTGATTTAATTTAATTTACAGATCTATGGCACAAAATATCCATCAAGTGCTAAAGTGCCGGTCTTTGGACCAGATCTCCTCAATTCTATTCTAACATAATTCCAATAATTATTGGCATTTGCAACAAAAAAATTATTTGGATCCAGCTAAGCCCCTCAACAATAAATTTCAATGTACTTTGAATGAAAAAATATTTACTGAATAAGTAAAATAATAATTTGGGAATATTAGTTCGTTAACAAATGTTAAATTTAAAAAAAATATCTTTCTAAATTTATTTCAAAATAATGAATATTAATCGGTTGTTGCAATGAAACGTTGACGAAATGCATTAGCACGGTTTGATAACAGCAACATTATCAGACTTACAACTTTGCCCTGTGATGTTGCAGCAACGTCCAAAATTCGATTAGCAAAAAATTCGGTTGTCTAAACCAATCTATTTTCTCTGTGTAGAATGGCTTACACACATTTAGCGTAAAGCTAGTCATCATACATTTTTTAACTTTCTTTGCTTTTCGCAAAAAATTTTTTTTAAATAAGTTAGGGCTTTTTGCAAAATTGCTTGTAAAGCCGTTATTTTGAAAATATTGCATTTCGTTTTTGTGGGTGTAAATGTATGTGTGAGATGTTATGAAATTACAAAAAAGAAACTAAATTTCGTAAAAATGCGAGTTAGGGCCTATCTACGTGAGACCAACAATATGCATGTGTATTGTCCCTCATATCTTGTGAAGCATCACATGAAACCTCCCTTATTTATATTGTAATACATGAAAATATACAAACAGAAGTGCTAAAATATTTCGGAAGTAACTTATACGGATTTTTTCTTCGTTTGGCCTTTAAGTTTATTTTTCATTTTTGGGTTTCAAGTGCGTCTGGTAGTTATGACTGCTATACGAAACAACAAGAGACGTTTTTGTAATTGCATTTGTTAACCTTTTTATTTTATTTCATATTATATTTTTCCTATTTCGGTAAAAATTTTCTTTTTATTTGCAAATGAACCATGACGTCTTGCAAAGCAGCAGTAAAAAATTACAAATGAAAAACAAAATTCTTGGCACGAATTGAACAGAACATTCAAACAAACAAAAAACGAAGGAAGAGGAAGAATTTTCAACAGAACATGAACATGATGATTTTGGCAGACTTTTGTTTAAAAATCATTGCAGACTAAAATTTGTTATAAGTTTGGAATAGTGAAGAACAAGAACCGCCTTAAAAATTAATATTTCCTCTAATCCAATACAAGTTAGAACAAGTTGTTTGCAAGAAGGGCATAAACTCAAATTTAGCATTTGAAATACTAAATAAATAAAGAAAGGAAAGCAAACATGAACAAAGTCTATTTGTGTTTTGCGGAATGTACAACCCAGCACAAGTTTTTGCATTTCATTCGGCAGAGACAAGTACATATTTGAAAACTTTTAGCGGAAATCAGCACATTTAGCAAACGTCATTGAAAACTTTGCCACGTCCGAAATTCCTCTTTAAAAAATGCTTAACTACATACACACTTATTTCGACCAGAGCTGGTCACCGAGAGAAATACGAGAGATGTGTATTCGCGTATGTGTGCTCATTTGTATAAGAAGCCGATTGATCTTCGGCACTCTGGTGCTACTTTGGGCAGCTCAGATTTCGACCATTGACGGCTTTACGAATCGAAATGTTCACAGAAAAATTATAAGTTTTTTTTTTAACAAATAGATTTTTGAAATTGATTTAAATTTGTATTATTTTTTTATTTGGGTTGATGAATTTATATACGAGTATAGTAAATTACATATTTAGTTTTAAGAAATCTGTGGTATGTTATATTTCAGTAGAACAATTATTGGATTTCTTGAATTTAATAATTAAGTACAAAATAAAGTTTTTTCTGTGTTTATTAAGTAAATACCTTTCGAATAAAATCTATTCCTTATGCTTCGTAATCAGTGCCCCCAAACGTATCTCTCCATCAAACATTTCACTGGGTTTCTTCATTTCACATTTTGTGCTAAGTCTCTAAGCCAACAAATTCAGGGTCAAATGATAATGTTTCAGGACCACCCAGTCAATTAAATACGACAACGGCAACAACAGGAAAAGAAAATTAAAGATTTTATGAGAGCAATGCATAAAACGGAAAAATCTAAAGTTTTAAAGAAGAAGTGATGCTCGGTGAGACTACTTCGTGTTTTCATAACAACACAAGTGTTGCATATGTAGTTGACATTGGGTAATAATTAAGGGGCCCATATACTACAACAGCATGCATGCGCAATCAAGTGTTTGTGCCAGCGGTTTGGTCGTGTATGGGCATTTTGTCTGATTGTACGTTTTGCTGTAGCGATAATTAGCTCAGTTGAGCAGAGTTGTCAAGGAGTAAATATGAATTTTTGTTTCTTACACTGATATTTATTTATTGCATCCTCAATACTGAACTAACAATAAGTATTCAAATCTTAAATCTAAATATAATTATTAGTCCCGACCAGTGTCGGACATAATCTTAGTGACAGTAATTAATAATACATAAATGTCGCATTAAGCACAAAAATATTTTCAAGAAGTTTCATCTAGAGTGTTGCGTATTAAAGCCGTAGTGTCCCTCTTTTTTAAACGTATGGGTCCAGTAAAGTTCACGATGTTACGACCAAGAGGATTAAGATGGGACTCGAGTTTTGTTAAATATTTGCCTGCGTATTTGGCAACTTATGCATTTAAAACATGGAAAATGGAATTTGAGGATTATAGTTGTACTCGTACATATTGTTCCAGCTTTGCTAGTGTGTTATGTGGTTTGAGCATGAGTGCTCAATCGCTTGATTGCGCCTGCATGCTGTTTTTGTGTATCCGCCGCTTTAGACCAGTGTTTTAATAAAAAGATTTATGTAATTATCTCTTGTCTCATTAGTTTTTGGCTAAGAAGTAACAAAACGAAGTTGTGTAATATTAGATTGACTTGAAATTTGTTTTTTGATACTAGTACGATTTGGGATTTGGGCAAAATTTACAGTCATTAGTTAATTATTAGTAAGCTAAAATGATAACTATTGTTTAACTAATACTTCATATTCACAGCGCATTGTATAACTAAAGTTCTTAATATGGGCAAAGAATGGTAACCCTATCAAATTATTAAGTTTCACTATTGGCAGCCCTGGGGGCTAATTCTCACACTCGCATGCGTGCGAAATCCTACTCGATGGATCGAGTTTTTTACTTTTTGGGATTCTCTGTCTCGATATCGAGTAACTCGTATCGAAATTTCTAATGATGACACTCGATAACGAGTAATCGTTAACTCGCATGCGTGCGAGTTTTTACTCGCAAGCAAAAGGCCATTCGTAAACAAGAAAACAACAGTAACGTATTTTAAGTGCAAAGAAAAATAAAAAAGGAAATGTAAGTAAAATTTTATAAATTAAGAAAAAAATTATAGTTTTTGCATTTCAGGTCAAGCATAACAAAAATTAATTATACTCAAAAGGAAATTCTTGGAAATTTCATGTCTCAGCACACAGACTTGGCAAAGGGCATATTGCCAAATAATTCGCAAGGGAGAGCAAAGGCTAACCAACTTTGGGAGCAACTGACAGCCAAGCTAAACGCCTCTGGCCCTCCAACAAAAGATGTCAAGTCGTGGCGCAAGGTAAATATGTGTATAAATAAAAAATAAATACATTTTTTAATACTTAATTTGTATTTACATATATTACATATATAGGTCTACTCTGACCAAAAGCAAAACGTGAAAAGTAAATTTGCTTTTAATAAATTATCAAAGAAAAAAACTGGTGGTGGACCGTATGAGGAAAAAGTTCTTTCCCATGTAGAAGAACAAATTCTGGCTGCTGCGGGTATAGAAGTCGCGGTCGAAGGTCTAAAAAACGTTTAAAGTTTTGGATCACAAATATTGAAAGATCTGCCGCAAGACGACGATAATTATCCATCTACATCCCAACAAAAAAGTACCACTTATTTGTGCACATCCCCACAGTTGTTGGATGACAATGGAGATGAGAATATGCTACCTGCTGACATTTCGTATATTATTGCAAGTGAAGACGAAATACAATCAGAGCCTATTAAAAAAGAAGCTCGTTTTAAGAAACTACAGACCGATGACCAAGGTCTAAAACAAAGTAAAACAACTTTGTTGCAACAAAATTTGATATCTGCAGAAGTATACCAGAAAGAGTTGTTAAGCAGATTAGATAAACTAATTGAAATTAAAAATAAAAAGCTCCAGTTAAAGGAAAAAGAAATAGAACTTTCTGGTCAACTTAATGATATGAAAGCAAAAAGCCTTAAAATGAAAGAAAGGGAACAGCAACTTACCATACAAATAAAAGAAATGGAGCTTATGATAAAAAAAAGGGAATTGGAGAAGTTAAACCATGAGATGTAATAATAGTCTTTTTTAGTTTTAATTTTATTTATTTTACTTTTATTTTTTAATACCAAAGTACCTATGCAATTATTATTTTCTTAATTTCTTTTAGTTTCAAGTCTTTAATGTAAATGAATATGTGATAATTTTAGTTAGTTTTGAGTGTTTAATGAAAATGAACTAGCAATAATTTAAATAAATGTATGAACATATGTAATTAAATGTTACACAGACTCCGTTTTATGTTGTCACGAATTTTTTCCCCAATTTTTGTTATATTTGTTTCTGTTGCATCATCGACTACAGGCACCTAGAACCTATCAGTTGTTTGTTGTACATTTTCATAATCCGGCACTTTAAAATGTATGCACATGTTGTGTAATGCAGCGCATACGTTGGAAAATTGGGCGACCCTTTCGGCACTGTAACGACTTCTTTTGTCGTGGCACAAAATTTTCCAACGAGCCTTTAAAATGCTAATTGTCCTCTCAACGGTACACCTTGCTTTTGAATGTACTTCATTAAACCGCGATTCCATTGTGTTTTCCTGTGGGTTTCGGTATGGCGTTAATAACCATGGTTCACATGGATATCCTGAATCGCCTATAAATACATTTTTAAATACATAAACATTTTAATTTTAAGTTTCTGAATAACGTTTTAAATTTACTTACCTAAGAGCCAAAAGTTTCTTAAATTGTTGTTGTACTCTTGCTCAACTAGAATTCTTTCGTCAGAATTTTTCCACACAAAAGAGTCATGGGCTGCTCCTCCATATCTTGAATTAATTGCCAAGATTTTGTGCTTGTGGTCGCATATCTTTAAATTTTAAAATAAACAGTAACGCAATAATTTCAATAATATATACATATATACTCACCACCATTGAATTTATACTGTGAAAGCCCTTCCTGTTAAAGAACATATGCTCATTTTTAGGCTTCTGTAAACCGAAGTGCGTTCCATCCACACAGCCAATAACTGTAAAAAAAATAATAACTAACTTGTCAAATGTATTTCACTTGCATACATACCTCCAGGAATGTTGTATTTTGACATAAAATACTCTTTACAGTCATCACTATTTCTGGGGTTGAACTGTATAAATTGGCCACAAAGCTTACGTTCCATCTCTTCTATGACACGTTTTGTGATTTTACATATACCACTCTGACTTACTCCAATTAAAAGGTCGTTGCCAACACAATGTTGGAACCCACCTGACGCCAAAATGGAAAGTGTAGCAGCCAATTGAATTTTTGGTGGAACAGCAGTATAAAGATGCCCCTCAAACTGTAGTTCTCCAAGGGCATAATTAAATGCTTCCAGGGTAAGTCTAAAACGTTTTTTAAATCTATAAAAGAAATACTATTAGTTTTATTTAAAAAACAAAAAATACACTTACTCGTTTCTTGACAAACTTAAGGGATCCATGCTGCATCTTATTTTTTTTCTTATAATGTTTAGGTTTTCTACTTCGTCAGAATCAGAAGATTCTGATTAAAAAAACAACACGGGATCCATTTCCTTATTTATTTAAAATTTGATTGTAATTTTTTCCTTTTTCTTGTGCATACAAACATATGTTTTTTGTTTGCATTTTACTTCAATTTATTCGGTGTTGGCAAACGTATTTCAGCACGCTTTTAACAACACTGAAGCAATAACTCGATTCGTTACGTATCGAGAGTTATCATCAGAAAAATAAATCGTATCGAAATTAATTTCGATACGAATACTATTTCGATCACGAGTGTGAGAATTAGCCCCCTGGTATAGCATATGCTTTTTGTTTACATTTGTTCGAAGTATATTAACACCAAGTGGCCTTATCATTACAACAACATACATACAAATTTGTTGTAGGATTATTTTTATTTAAATGTTGACACTCCGGGTTAAGATTTTATGCTATTTAATATGGAGTTTGAAAGATGGGCTTAAGTCAGCTGACGACAGCTGCGCTGATAAGGCCACTTGATATTGATACACTTTGGATTTGATGTATTCTTTCTTAAAAATGGATAAAATAGTGCTCGTTCGTCCCACGTTACCGTACATGATATTGAATTAGTGCTGAAATTGGTTCGGGAAAACCAAAGTATAATAGAAAACAAACAACAAAGAATGTGTTACAGCTAAATACAGAGCATATGCTTGACAACGTATGTGTGAAATGTGCATAAAATTTTTCACAAACAACAATACTAATAAAGTATACAACGAATCTGCTGTTGTCTAACTATTTGTTAACCAATGACATTTGGCGGTTTAATTAATGGCAAACAAAGAGCTGTGAATCAATTATTATTGGTTAAACTATTGCTATTAGTTAACTAATGACTATGAATTTTCGCCTTAATTACACTGTTCTGCAAAAGATTTTTTAATGGATGGGCGTGGCGAATATTAACCCATAAACAAAGCGGTCACGCTAAGTTATTTCAATATAACTCGATAACAGTTTGTTCGATTTTAATATGTTAAACACTTAGAGATGCAAAATAAAATTATCTTTAACTCAAATACGGATAGTATTTTTTGATTTTCAACGGTTTCGGAGTTATTCCCAAATTTGTGGCGAAAAAAAATTAAAACCGCAAATATTTTACATTTTTGTTACTTTTCGCAACGCTAGGTGTGCTGGGAATAGAAAAAGGTACTTATAAGTAAAGAAAATCCGTACAAAAATTCTGGTTTTATTCACATTTAAAGCAGATATCTTACTTTGACAAACATTGTGTAATTCATTCATCCGTAACGCACTTGCATCTTGTTGTTCAATCGCAAGACTATTCCAAGTAAAGGAATTATTTTTTTATGGTTCCTGGAATTAAAAAATATAGTAATAATAGGAATATATGTATGTATTCAATGGCTCGGAAAGCAGTGTGGCATAATGTAAATCAATATCCGCAGTACCATTAATTCATGCAGTAACTATGTAAGAGACCTATGAAAACAAGAAATTACTGCTCAAAGGAATTCAGTACGATCTCTATTTATGGAATATAGTATGTGCATTTAAAAGAAAGACGCTATGCTAGAAGCATATAAAAAATGTTGTTGCTTTTTTGTAAATTTGTCCTTAAGATCCCATGCGATTCCGGGAATCAAAAACACTGCAAATGTGCCTTTAGTTGACAGGCAAAAATATTTTTGCTAATACTGTGCATCAAATTGGGCTTAATAAACGATTCGGTATAAGCTATGAGCAGAAATGGAGAGGCATTTAAACACGTTAAAAGTATATTTCCAAGTATAATTGAGACCAATATGAGAAATCTTTAAAGAATTGCTCAAATCTAAGTTGGTCAATAAAGAAAGAGGATCATGGTTAGGTTTCGAAAATTTATGTCACAATTTTATTGGAAATAGAACGGTTCCAAGCTACGAAGAAATGCTACAAAAACTTCTTTTATATCAACAACTCAGATGCAACGTGCCATTAAAAACAATGCCTGCGGTCGCATTTAGATTTTTTTTCGTTTTGTCATATCTGGTTACCATGGTGAAGGGTTCTAACGAGATATTGCGCACATGACTATGAACTGATTGCTGTGAAACCAATCGTGAAACAGCAGATAAAACTTATAAAAGAAAGCGATCTACTAATTAGTAGTTGATTGTTTATGTTATACTAGTGTTTTATTTAATTTAAGGTTTTAATTCATATCATAAAGGATTTTTTACTTTTATCATAATAAATAAGTATTTTATATTCCAATATCTGTAATTTATGTATTTAAATTGAAAGAGTTCAAAGCCCAGACGTGGTGGAAACAACCTGAGAACAGATTTTGATTCAGCACACGTTCATTAAAATTACATAATAAAGTTCTTCCGACTCCCGACTTTTTTATTTTTTGGCTGACATCGTGTAAATGGTTACATATTCATAATTTTTCTAATGTTTCGTCTTGAATCCTGGACCTATCAAATAGTGTAAATATGATGTTAATTGTTCCCTTCAACGTGACTCAGGAACCAGTGCCGTAACTATACCTAGATATTAACCTAAGCTAACTGCTATTTATAAATATCAAATATGAGTGGCCCTGTGATCGAGTGGTTAGTGTGTAAGTCTGTCATGCAGGAGGCTGTCGGTTGGAATCTCAAAAAAAAAACATTCTGATTAAAAATAAAATGTCATTGCATTTGTAACAAGTATAATAACACCTCAATTTAATTCTAAACATTCTGACTGCATTATATTTTTAACCGACTTTAAAAAATGAGGACATAATCAGTTTGCTTGTACTCTTTTATATTTCTTACATGATAACTCGGTAACTTTTAAAAGTCTTTTAAAAATTATTTATTTTATTTATTGTATATAAGGACTACTCCTTTATTTTACTAATTCTTCAATTTTTGTTCAGCTGAACAAAAATGCACCCTCTTCGTCGTTCACATCTTCTCGGCCTTCTGAGAACATTTTGTACCACCAATAAACGTTGCTTCGGTCTAAGGTAGCTTCTCCGTATGCCATAGTCAACATTCATAATGCATCCGCGCACTTAATTTTGTTTTTAACACAAAGTTTGATACAGGTTCTTTGTTCCACTTTTTTTAATAGGTAAAAATCGACGACGAGCCAAAATACGTGCAAGCAAAGCAGCTGTCAACAATTAACTGAACATTCAAAATGTCCGAAATTGTCGGCATAAAGATAGAGGTCCATAGCTCGCTTTTTGCGCGTTATGCTTTACACGCGTTTCATCCTCTTTTTTCATTCTATACTTTGTTCGCGTTGAGCTACATGCACTGCTTTTCATGCGCCATTTTATTTTTGTTTTGATCAGCTGTGTGCGTTTGTTTATAAATACTTATAAAGAAAAAATGGAGAGTGAAATCGTGTTTTTAAAAGAATTTGTGGAGTTAGTCGAGTTTGTATATTTAATTTTATGTGCAAAAAATGCCTATTAACAATTTCAAAAAAGAAAAGGTTTTGGGTACGGAGGTTGTATTTAGAACGGAATTTAAGAGGGTTTTTTGAAACCACATTTAAAAAATTAAAACTTCTGACCCTGAGCAATTTCGAACCGCGATAAGAATGTCTGCAGATGTCTTTGACTATTTATTCAGCATTTTAAAAGATAGTATTGAGAAGAACTTGGCCAGGGCTATTCCAGCAGATTGTCGACTGTTGTTGACTTTAATGTAAGTAAATTGAAAATTACATATAAATGTACGCACATTATTGGCTTAAGCAATAACTTTTCTAAGCAGCTATTTAATACAGATTTAGCGGAGATTACACTCAGTACGTAAAAGTAATCGATAACTAATATGCAAAATTTGTTACTGAGAAAAGTGTGGTGAAAAGTTAATTAAAATACAACGCATCAATGAAAATATTCACATATTTTATTAAACAAGTTTTTTTTACTAAGAAATTTTTTTTATTGAAAAAAAAGAAAAAAAATTATCCATGGCAAAATAATATTTATCGATAACGTAAGAAATAAAGTATTATTTAACATCTTTAGCATTCAAGAACAGCTTACTTTCTCTCATGGTGCTTGTAACGCGTACAAAAGTAGAAAGTAGACCTACTTTTTGCTTTGAACGCGCCTACGCGTTCTGCGCTTTTTGCAATGTAACTTGTCACATACTATTACATTGTTTCTACTTTTTTGACAGATGCATAGAAAGCGTAACGCGCAAAAAGCGAGCTATGGAGCTCTACCTTAAGTGAGAGACATGAGTAACAACATAACGTCACAAAAAAATCAAAATCCGAATATACGCAACCTGCGAAAATTCAAAATTCGCGATATGTTTTGAACAAACCTCGTATATGAAAACATACATAAATATGTATGTATGTTGAGACGCATGACGCACTTTTATTAAGACAAAAAAAAATTTTTTGTTATAAATATAAATATGTATAAATTATATTATATGTATAAATTTATATATGTATGTATTTATGTAAGTGTAAATATTTATTAATCGTAATAAATAATTACCAAATTTGTAAATTGTTTATATAGTACAAAAATTATTATATTAGAAAAGTTGAATCAGAATTAAACTAATTATTCACTTAAAATTCTCTACTACTATACATAAAAATTCGTGCTAAGGCTAGAATTTTTTCTTTTTTCTGGTTTGACAAAAATTAATATTATTGCTGAATTAAATAAATACTTATGTACATGCATACTTATATGTATATATGTATGTATGTACGTACATAGAAACTAAAAAATATTTTTATATTATCCAACATTTTAACTTATAGTTGTACTATTTATTGAAGTTTTTTAAGATTTAGTTAATACTTCAAAGCAAAAATGAGCATGATTTAGACCACTTTCTTTATTAGTATTATAAAGATTTACTGTGGGAAAGTTCATTGTGTGAGAAAATGTCATATTCATTCTGTTTTCCTTACACAAGTGATAATTTTTTTATTTAATTTTGCTTTATCGAATGTAATTTTTTGGGCAAAGCAGCTCAATGCGAATTCACATAGAGGCAGGTACATGTGCGTATATATATACATATGTATGTACATTAGAGTGGCAATTATTTGTATAGATATTTGTTTTTTAATTTCTTATATTCTCTTACAAATACAATAAAAATTCATGGCATTAAGTTGTGTTTTAGGGGCTGCGTCCGCCCCTCAATGTAATTTCTTTTGTTAGTTTTTTTTTTAGTTTTCTTTTGATTATTGTGCATGTTTAATATAAATAATTTACATATGAATATAATTTTTGTAAATATAATTTTTAGTATTTTGTTGGTTATTTTCTTCATTATTTTCTAAAATATTAATTTTAGGTGAGACAATTTCAAATTTTTAGTTGAACTAGAGTGAATTTTAATCAGAAATAATTTGTTAGTCGGGCTTAAGTTCAGTAATTTCAATTCTTGTTGAATGAAATATTTTTATTAATTAATGTGAGTTTCTAAAGAAGAGAAGTATAATTTAATTTTTCTTCACTTCTTTAGGAACTTACATTAATTAATAAAAATATTTCATTCAACAAGAATTGAAATTACTGAACTTAAGCCCGACTAAGAAATTATTTCTGAATAAAATTCACTATAATTCAACTAAAAATTTAAAATTGTCTCACTTAAAATCATCATGGGCACGTGACAAATATATGTTCACTTGGCAATCACAGTTTCATATACTGGAAAGTAAAATCAACTGTAGAAAGCAAAAACAATGTGATATAATATCCACTACAAACATACTGAGGTAGAGTGATATAACTTCGTGCTAATCTGAATAGAAAAATGAATAAAATGGTTAAACAGAAAATGAATAAGTTATACTTAATAATGTATTTACCAAAGGTAAATCAATAATTGTATACACAACATTTCTCATATTCCATTTGAAAATTTGCGTTAAATAGCTGGGGGCTAATTCTCGCAGTCGAACTCTTGCGAGATTTACTCGAAATTGCGATTTTTTTTAGTTTTGGGATTCTGCCACTGGTTATCGAGTAAGTTGTATCGATATTTCTGATGATGGCACTCGATAGCGAGCTTACGTTCGAATGCAACCGTGCGAGTTTAAATTCGATAGCAAGTTTGATGTCGAAATTTTATTTTTAAATAGTTCATTGGATATCAAGAAAATGTAAGCTAAATTTTTTATATTTTTTTCATATTAACTTATTTTTATCAATTATTAGGTCAAATACAACAAAAATAAATTTCAGGCAAAAACAAATTCTTGCTGAGTTTATGTCTGAACACAGCAATTTGGCAAAAGGCCTTCTACCAAATACATGTCAAGGAAAGGCTACGGGTAATAGACTTTGGGAATCCTTGACCAATAAATTAAATGTCTCTGGTCCACCGTTAAAAGATGTTTGTTTCCCACATTAACATGCTGCAAATAAAAACTTTTATATTTTGCGGTAGGTGTATGCTGATCAAAAGCAAATTGTTAAGAAAAAGCTTTCTTATAATAAATCTTCACGCAAGAAAACTGGAGGAGGTCCTTTTGAAGAAAAACCATTAAGTACGACTGATGAGCAAATCTTGCAAGCAGAAGGCATTGATGTTGCTGTAGCTGGTTTAAAGGAGTTCCGGACATTCGGATCCCAAAACCAGCAACACGAAGAAATAAATGACAACAGCAGAGCTCCGTCCCAAGAAAGTGATGACTTAATCATACAGTTAATGGATATAGTTGAGGAAGAAGATATACGAAAAAAGAATGTATTAGTGCGCCAGGACTCGTCATCTTCAAGAAAAAAGCCGAGGGAAACTAAAACAATTTTGCTAAAAAAATTTATGTGTAACTGAAACTTACCATAATGAAGTTTTAAAAAGACTCGATAAAATAATTGCCATTAAGGAAAAGAAAATGGAAATGAGTTCGCAACTACACCAAATTAATATGGAAATTAAGAGGACAGCGCTAAAAATTCGAATGAAAGAGTTGGAGCAACTTGACAAAAATTCGTTTGCAATTTAAAATTTATGACTCAGCAAAAACTATGTGTAGTGTAACATGTTTTATTTATTTAATTAATAATTTCTTGAGAATTGTTTTTTTTTTTGGTTTGTGTATGTATGTATATTGAAATTTACCTTTCTGTTTTTTGTTCGTAAATAAAAAATACAATAATTAGAAATGAATTGCTTTTTAATTATAATTTTAATGATTTGCAACAATTTCTATAAATAAGAACTTATATGTATATGTACGTACAATATGTATTTAATTTGAAAACAAAGAATTTTTAATATTGTCTCTTATTTGCTTTCCTATTTTTGTAATTTGTTGTGTATCCGTTTCAGTGTTAAAGTTTATAACTGATTCATCAATATATGTTTGCTGCACATCCTCATAATTTGGTACTTTAAATTTTATACATAAATTATGCAGTGCACAGCACACATTGGAAAATTGTGCAACTTTTTGAGGAGTATACCTGCTTCTTTTGTCGTGACATAAAATTTTCCATTTGGCTTTCAATATGCCTATAGTTCTTTCAACTACACATCTGGCTATTGCATGAACGTCATTAAATGCAGACTCCCTCGAGCCTTCTTGAGGACTTCGGTACGGTGTAAGTAACCATGGTTCGAGTGGATAATTAGGATCACCTTGAAATGTGAAATCATTTACATATATTAATTTTGTTTTCTGTTTGTTTGTTAACTCAAGCACATTTCTTACCTAAAAGCCAAAAATTTCGCAAATTGGTTATGTATTTTTCTTCTAAAATAATTCTTTCTTCAGACTCCTTCCAGACGAAAGTCATGAGCAGCACCACCTTATTTTGAATTTATTGCTAAAATTCCATACTTGTGATCACATATTTGCAAAAAAAAATAATTATTGGTTTCATTGCATTAAGGCTATGAAACCGTTTTCTATTGAAAAACATGTGCTCATTTGATGGTTTTTGTAAACCAAAATGAGTTCCATCTACACAGCCAATGGCTCAAAATAGGTAATGGTAATCGTTATCATATGTGTGTATATGTATATATGTACATAAATCGTGCACAATACTTACTTCCTGGAAGCTTGTATTTTTTCATAAAAAATTCTTTTGTTTCATCTCAACCATCGGGACTGAATTTTATAAATTTTAGACACAGCTTCTTTTCCATTTCTTCCAGCACTCTTGCGAGTATTTTGTATAGCGTGCTTTGACTAATGCCGATAAGAAAATCATTTCCGACGGTATTTTGAAAGCCTCCGGAAGTCAAAAGCAATAAAGTGGTGGCCAACTGTATTTTTGGTGGTACGGCAGTTGTCAAATGTGCAGCAAATTCCAACTCCTCCATAATATAGCTAAAAGCTTCCTTTGATACTCTAAAACATTTTTTTAACCTATACAAATAAATGTATACGCATAATTTTTACAAATTAAGAGGATATAACTTACTCATCGTTCGGCAAGCCCAATGGATCACTAGTGTCTCGGATTTGTCTTCTAATTGAATTTATGTCACACTCATTGTCCGATTCTGATGATGAAGAATAAAAAAAATACATTTGGGTCCATCTCACTGATTAAACAAAAAGAAAAACTTTCAAAATGAAATTGGAACTTCTGTTGATAATTTATTTATTTTTTTGCTTGTAAGCATTTGTTTTTGTTTACTTATTTCTGGTGTTGATAAAGTCTTTTTTTATCTTTTACTACACTGTACCAAAAAATCGATTCGCAATGTATCGAGTGTCATCTTCACGAAAACTCGTAGAATCGAAATTAATTTAGATACGAATTTATTTCGATCACGAGCCCGTTAATAACAATCTCTACCCCAGTAGATAGACTTGGGTGCTGATGAAGTGCGTGGCTGCACAGAAAAATATCGGTATTTCCGCCAGCGAATAAAGTCTAATTAGTTTTTCTTCTCTTCTTTAGAAACTCACATTAATTAATAACAATATTTCATTCAACAAGAATTGAAATTACTGAACTTAAGCCCGACTAAGAAATTATTTCTGATTATTATTAATTTTAGTAAAAAACTTTCTTTGAGACTTACATATGTTTTTGACTAGAAGAGGTAAAATATTGCCATATATCATATTGTTGTAAAATTTTTTTTTAAAAAGATAGTCGTCACATGCAAACAAATTGCGAAATTGAAAAATGGGCTTGAATACATACATATACATACATACGAGTATATGTATGTTTGTATGTAGCACTTATGAATATGCAACTACACATCACCTCATAAAAAATACTATACAAACTAAGAACAAAAATATATGTAAGTATACAAACATTCAAATAGTAAATAGTATGTGTGTATTCCCACCCAACATATTCACATTCTTTCCTTGTTAATATTGTACACAATTGAAATTCTATAGCAATGCTTAAGCATCATGAAGCAATGCTAAAGTCAGCAAAAACAGTAGTTTTGAAAATTTGCTTATTGCTGATGCTGACAAACCTTCACAGCACAGCAACTCAGCATCAGCAAAAAAAACCAAAAAACAAAATTGCTGATGGTCAGCATCAGCAATATTTCAAAAAAATACTATTGCTGCTGTAAGCATCAGCAGTTTCTTTAAGTAATTTCATTTTGCTGATTGCTTGTGCTTTAAACATTAGCAAATAGTTTTTTTTTTTTACATTGTGTGCTGACTGCTGCTGCTGATTCATTTGCGTTAATTTTAGTTCAGCAAAAACGAATTACTTGAAAATAGTTAAGCAAATTCAAACCCTGGATACAATCCTGAAGTTAAACAAATGGGCGAATCCGCGCTTTCTAAAATTTAGTATTATATATCACGTGCTTGAGGGTGGCGTCGGCTGAAGTAGTTAGCACGTTCACTACAACACCTAAGGTACTGGGTTCGAGCTTGGTTTCTGACAGTCATTAAAAATAATAACACCACGCATTTTTCTGATGTGCATTAGTGTTCTTTGTATCAGTTGTTGTGGGAAAAGTTCTAGTGATGCAGGCATAAGGCACTGGTCACTAAAAACTACACCAACTGCATCAGATACTAATCCTAATGTAACATCAGAGCGCTTTCCTTCGTTGTGTAGCAGAATCATTGGCGAAGTAAAATAACCAATAAAATAAAATGGCTACTAAACACAGTTTCAAAATTTAATACGCCTCATTTAACACCAGAAAGCGCTGCAATACTGCATTATCAAAAAGCGTGCAAAAAAAATCAGAGTTATAAAAGAATGAAGCTTTCCTCCATATTTTCCTTCACCACCTGTCTTCTTTATCATAATCCCTTCCCTATCACCCTCTCTCACTATCTTCTCTTCAACTAACAGGTAGCACAAAGGGATCATTGTATTGGACCCAAATGAGCTGGACTCTAAATTTCACCCTTCCTTACCAGCAGCCTGCTAACCTAACCTAACTTATCACACATCCTGAGACATCCTGAGCTCTGCAAAAGACTTAATGTTGTTTTTTTTTAAGTGGTTAGCACCACGCCCAGAACTGTTCGTATTGAATTATATGTACTTCCACTTATCCGATTCCCACGAAACTTAGCAAACAGTTTTCACTCTTAGAATCACACAAGTTTGTGCTTAAAGAAGTGGGCGGGTCATGTCACGTGCCTCTATAGGGTGATTTTTTAAGTGCTTCCGGATTTGATTTATAAAAAAATTAATCAGATTTAGGGAAATATATTAAATATTTCTTTGAGTCGGTAGAACGATCTGTACAATCTAATGTTTAAGGATGATTTCATCTAAATGTTGACCACGGCTACGCCTGAAACGGTTCATACGTTGGGTCCAATTTTGGCATACTGTCGCCAACATATCGGCCGGTATCTCACGAATAAATTCTTCAATATCTAGTTACAGTGCGTCCACCGTTGCGGGCTTGTCCCTATACTCATGAGCCTTAAGATAGCCCCACAAAAAATCTAACCGTGATATAAACTGTTCACAGAACTGGCCCCCCGCGTGTTGTGTGTCATGTGGTACCGTCTTGCTGAAACCATATGTTAGCTAAGTCCAGTTCATCCATTTTGGGCAAAAAAAGTGAAGTAATGGACTCCCAGTTGCTGCGAACAGCGCCGAATCGATATTTCACGGCCACCAACAACACTGCCGGATACAGATGCGATATTTTCCTCCGTGCATACCTACGCATTCGTTTTTGGTGGTTTAATGTTCAATCATGTAATTTTGTTGCGAAATTTATTCACAAGATTCCGAATAGCCACCTCAGAAGGTCGCCTTAACTGACCATAAAATGGAAGAAGTGCACGATGTACTTTCTTAATCGAGCATGATAATAAAATTTAATAATCTGTAAGCGTTGTTCGTTTATAAGTCGATTCATGGTTAAATTATAGGCAAAACTGAACATGTTTAACAGTAACATGATCCTCGAAAACAGCTGAGTTGCCAACAAAAGAGTTGCCAAAAAGGAAGTTGTTAAGAAAATCACCCTTTACTTGACAGATTTTTGCGAAACTTAGCACACACTTGTGGCTTTCAAAGTGAAAGAAGAAATGTGGGGCGAACATTAATACATGTGTGCAAAATTGGGAGTAACCATGCACCTGATGCAGTTGAATAAGACATTTTGATTTGTGTTTCCTATAATGTTATTCAAAGTTGCTGACAATAACAATGATGAACACATAAAAATTTATATATAAAATTTGTTAACCTGATTGTCACCGACTTCAAAAGGCACTATATACTATGAATCTAAAATGTTTTTAACTTTTAAGTGCTTATTTTTCAAGTTTGTTAGTTTTTTTTTTTGGTAATTTGTATTAAATATTATTTTAAGAGGAGTAACTAAGAATTTAAACTTTTGTAAACAATTGTCTTCCAATTTATTTTTATTTTTTAAACGTTTAGCCAATTCACAAAGTTTTCTATTGCGTTTAAATTTAAAAAAAAAAATAGTTCAGCTGGGTCGCCGCTATTACCTGGTAAATGTGAAGTAACACGTAACTCACTCGTAGATTTTTTCAATAATTTTTAAAACACGATTTTTGGTATAGAAAAGCAATTACCTTTTTCTTTATGCTAGGAACACAACTGGGACGAACGAGGAATTTCTTTTACATCGACGAATTCGTCGATAAGAGTTCGCTGCGTAAATTCGTCGTATGAAGCACAACAACGACTAATTTACTTGTTGTGATTCACATGACGAATTTACTCAGCGAATTCCTTTCTTATATTTGATAAAGTTGGCTGTTGTGTGCAGTTTTGTCATAAGATGTAAGAGGAAAAGTGCCAGATTGCAGAAAAAAGTGCTAAGCACACACAATAAACTGCTAAAATCAGTTAAAATTTTTAGTTTCTCTTATTTTTTAAGTGGCCCAAACACTTGCAATAAAATTGTGAATTTTTCTATTCTATATCATCGCTAACGTGCACAATGCATTTTTTCATCACAAAGAAAATAGAATTAATTGTAAAGGGTCCGCCAGATATCTTTTTATTTTTAAAACAGGTCGCAAAACATCGAGTGTAGCTTCGGCTGTGTGGCACGTAGCGCCGTCCTGTTGAAACCAAATATTGCCAATATCCTCTTCTTCAATTTTTGTGAACAAAAATTCGTTCAACATGGCCCGATAACGATCTCCATTGACTGTAACGGCCACGGCCCAATTATGCCTCTGGACCAAAATCCGCACCAAACAGTGACTCGTTTTGGGTGCGTCGGCTTTTCAATGTATGCGTGCGGGTTTTCTGTACCCCAAATGCGACAATTTTGCTTGTTTACATACCCGCCAAGATCAAAATGAGCTTCATCTGAAAAGATGATTTTTTTTGGTAAAATCGGCAAAGTAATGTCGCAATATTTCCCAGCGTTGTTCAAGCGTATACACAACCATATTCGTTCAGCGGAAGGATAAAACTAATTATCTGTCAAATCAGACATGAGCTAAGTGTTACCATTCACTAGTGGAAAAAACAACGGTAGATGGCGGACCCTTTATTATGATTTTATTGTAAGAAAAATCTCGCCATATTTCTTGAAAATTTTTTTTCAATCATTAATAGTATAGTATAATTGTGCGAGCTGCAAATGGAATACCAAGAAAGAAAACATCTTTAAGTGTGTGAAATAGAATAGTTAAGTAAAAAAATATATATTTTCTACATAAATTAGACAGATGAACCGTTTTAATTAAAATATATACCAATTGCTCACGTTGTATAGTTTTACTGAAATATGATCGTATAACATATAACTAAAGTCTTGGGCTCACATTAGCTTTGACTGTGATTTTTGTCAAGCTAATCAATAACCTAACTAACACTATAAGCTCTGTCTTTGGATAGTGTGTGTATTTTAAAGAAAAGCTACGATATTTTGCATTTGCACTAACGCACCAAAATTTGCATCAAACATCGAATACCGCCAATGTGACAATTGCTCTTTATAATACAAAACAGTGTTGCCAGAACTAGGTGGAAATCGCTAAATGTGGGTAGCCTGCTGAAAATGGATTGACACAAGACTAGTCACGTGATCGGTCCCCAAGTGATAGGAAACAGTCCGAGTTCTAACACTTCCTATGAAGCGGACCAGACACTTTTATACGGGGATACCTTGGATGGGGTTAATTGATACTATGTATGCACTTATATATAAATGTCATTCCGACATTTAACTATATCAATGAACACTTTTTTATTGTTACAAATGCTATGACATTTTATTTTTATTCAGAAATTTTTTTTTCCAAATTCGAATCGACAACGTCCTGCATATTAGGCTTGCACTACGCACTCGACCACAGGTAACATTGGAATTAACAATTCACATTATATTTACACTATTTGATAGGTCCTGAATTCAACCACATCGAACATGTTCAGTGCCGTTTACTACAATACTAGACTGAGTCCAAATGAAATTGATTCAAGATTAAGACGATGCATCTGAAAAATGGCAAAAATTTACACGATATATGTATATTTTTTCATCATACACTTCTCCGTCATAGGATGAGTCCGTTTGCATCAATCACAAGGTATACAAAGAGTTGTAGAAAGTGACTCATGAAAAAAGCTTAAATCATTTGTGGCGCAGGTTCTACGAGAAAGGCACAGCTGTAGTATATTTGTTATTAAGATGTTAACAAAATAATCAAAACAAACAAGAGAAAATGTGCATTTTGTGAAATGAACAAATGTACATGCATACATACATATTTACAAAATTAAATGAAAGAATTTGTTGCATTGAATTAAAAAAACAGAATGTTAAAAAGATTATTGGTATTAAAAAGTGATTAAAATTTGTTTGCAAATGATTCCTGATTTAACTTTAAGCATTTCATTGAAAAATTTTAGTCTTTACCTTTTACTTACAAAAATTACACAGCGAATGGGACAACAAAGAATAAATTGAAAATACATTTGGAGAAGTAAACAATTGTACAAAATTAAATGAAAGAATTTGTTGTGTTGAATTAAAAACCATAATGTGAATAAGCTTATTACGATTAAGAAGGTGATTAAAAATTGTTTTCAAATGATCACAGAAGTCATATCATTTCATTTCATTCAAAAATATTAATTTTCACCATTTATTTACTAAAATCGTATTGCGAATGAGGTTACAAAGTATAAAGCGAAAATACCCTAAAAAATGCCACCACGAAAGAAACTTTAAAGAAGACAGAGTAAGCGAGACCTTCGAAAACACCAATTATCTTCAGTCTCGTGACATCTCTGTAAGTACTTTGTGGGATCAATTGTCACCAAATTTTCCGCAGGATATTTATAAGAGTGTAGGAAATATCAGACAAATATTTAATTTTGGTCCAAATTTAGATATTTTTTACTCTCAAGATGCATTTTTTTTATAAATATAAAAATAACTATACTAAAAATACATTTTTGCTCATAAATCGTTTTAAAATTTGTTTTTGCTCAAAATTACTTAAGGTACGGTCACATTGGGAAAACATTTGCATTAAATCTGCTTTCCCACATTTCCACAAAATTTTTTCAAAACTAAGGAGACTTTGGTGGTCACACTAATCAAATTTTTTTGACCATTTTTGTTTGTTCAAAAACCCATCAACTAGTGTTATGTGCAAACATGGGAAAAAATATTTTCTGTGCGGTCACACTTATGTCAAACAATATATTTAATCAAAATGTTTAATCCAAGTGTCAAAATTTAAAAACTTGATTTCCCAGAAATTTTTTTATAAATTTTTCACGGAAAATTTAAAAGATTTCGTTGCGTTATATTGTGCTCGGTCATAATAATGGAAGATTTTGATATATGTGAAATATTAGTGTTAAGCTGTGGAGCAGCATCATTATTAATGTTGGAGGAGGAAGAAAATGAAAAGAAAAAAAGGCAATGGGTTTTTAAATGGGTGCAACGACGCAAAGAAGAAGGATGCTGTACCATAACATAATAATAAATTTGTTTGCCTACCTGTGTATTTTGATTCATTGTGTAATCCTTAAATGTAATTTATCAATTCCACTTTTAATAATTAAATTTTTGGAGCAACAAATGGTTTTAACGCACAGCTGTTTCTTTATTTTTATTTTATGACAGTGTCGTCAGTTATAGCGCTTTTGAACAAGTAATTAAACAAAACTTTTAGCGCTTTTTTAATTTCAGTTAGTCCCCTTTTACAATTGGGAAATTGAAATGCAGACATTTTTCTCATTCTCTTTTGAACTTAACAAAACCTTTTACAATTGGGAAATTAACAGACACACAAAAAATTTATAGTTTATTTACTGTTTGTTTGTTTTATGCCTTGATACTCATCAAGTATGCATACAGCCTCTGAAAGGAGAGAAAGCATGTGAAGCTATGGAATTTTTGTATATTTTTCATACCTATCAGGCATGTTCTGCAAATCACATTTTTCAAATCACATGTGATTTTGAAAGTAATTTTGGTCTTGCAGATATTTTTTTTTTGCTCTTTTTAATAATTTTTCTATTGTATATCATTTCTGCAAGACATTTATCCAATATGATTTTACAAAAGGTCTGCAAGACCACTATTACTTTTAAAATCACATGTGATTTGAAAAATGTTATGTGGCTATGACGTTTTTCGGCAAAAAACATCTCTCTGAATGAAATTAAGTTCTGTGTAAATGGTTGTTTAAGCAAGCATAATTTTTGCGATTTTTTATTATACTTTTACACTAGAAGATACATCACTTGGAAACAGCTGTCATTTACCACTGTTTGTTCATACAAAAACTTTGTAAAGCTACGGTCAGACTTGTAAAACATTTGACCAAAATCATGAAATTTTTGATTACCATAGATCTGACCACAAAATATTTTTGAGGGCAAACAACATTTAGAGAAAATAAATTTGTTTGTTAGCAAATAAAAGTTTCTCTAATGTGAACATAGTGTGACCACCCTCTGTCAAATATTTATCGTCAGTTCGGTCAAAAAATTATTTGTTCTTAAAAAGTTTTTGTATGAACAAACAGTGGCAAATGACAGCTGTTTCCAAGTGATGTATCTTCTAGTGTAAAAGTATAATAAAAATTCGCAAAAATTATGCTTTCTTAAACAACCATTTACACAGAACTTAATTTCATTCAGCGAGATGTTTTTTGTCGAAAAACGTCATAGCCACATAACATTTTTCAAATCACATGTGATTTTAAAAGCAATAGTTTTCTTGCAGACCTTTTGTAAATTTATATTTGATAAATGTCTTGCAGAAATGATATACAATAGAAAAATTATTAAAAAGAGCAAAAAAAAATATCTGCACGACCAAAATTACTTTCAAAATCACATGTGATTTGAAAAATGTGATTTGCAGAACATGCCTGATAGGTATAAAAATATACAAAAATTCCATAGCTTCACATGCTTTCTCTCCTTTCAGAGGCTGTATGCATACTTGATGAGTATCAAGGCATAAAACAAACAAAAAGTAAATAAACTATAAATTTTTTGTGTGTCTGTTAATTTTTCAATTGTAAAAGGTTTAGTTAAGTTCAAAAGAGAATTAGAAAAATGTCTGCATTTCAATTTCCCAATTGTAAAAGGGGACTAACTGAAATTAAAAAAGCGCTAAAAGTTTTGTTTAATTACTTGTTCAAAAGCGCTATAACTGACGACACTGTCATAAAATAAAAATAAAGAAACAGCTGTGCGTTAAAACCATTTGTTGCTCCAAAAATTTAATTATTAAAAGTGGAATTGATAAATTACATTTAAGGATTACACAATGAATCAAAATACACAGGTAGGCAAACATATTTATTATTATGTTATGGTACAGCATCCTTCTTCTTTGCTTCGTTGCACCCATTTACTTACCCATTGCCTTTTTTTCTTTTCATTTTCTTCCTCCTCCAACATTAATAATGATGCTGCTCCACAGCTTAACACTAATATTTCACATATATCAAAATCTTCCATTATTATGACCGAGCACAATATAACGCAAAGAAATCTTTTAAATTTTCAGTGAAAAATTTATAAAAAAAATTTCTGGGAAATCAAGTTTTTAAATTTTGACACTTGGATTAAACATTTTGATTGAATATATTGTTTGACATAAGTGTGACCGCACAGAAAATATTTTTTCCCATGTTTGCACATAACACTATTTGATGGGTTTTTGAACAAACAAAAATGGTCAAAAAAATTTGATTAGTGTGACCACAAAACAAAGTCTCCTTAGTTTTGAAAAAATTTTATGGAAATGTGGGAAAGCAGATTTCATGCAAATGTTTTCCCAATGTGACCGTACCTTAAGAACAAATAATTTTTTGACTGAACTGACGAAAAATATCTGACAGAGGGTGGTCACACTATGTTCACATTAGAGAAACTTTTATTTGCTAACAAACAAATTTATTTTGTCTAAATGTTGTTTGGCCTCAAAAATATTTTGTGGTCAGATCTATGGCAATCAAAAATTTCATGATTTTGGTCAAATGTTTTACAAGTCTGACCGTAGCTTTAGACATTTATTTAATGACAGGCACCTCAGCAAATACAAAATGGGCAGCAATTATACAATGATTTAATAATTAAACAAATTACTTACAACTATCTAATTTATATCTTATAAAGTCCATGAGTGGAGAAATCTGAAATATGTATAGCTGTATGTACGATTTGCATTGTAAGGTAATTTTTGAAAAACTGTAGCAAATTAATTTCGAATACACCGGGAGTCAGTTTAAATAATTTAATACAAAATAACTGCATATGTTAAGTTTTAAGTATCCTGCTGTAAATCCAATAAAATGATAACTGTTTCTAGATTATGTTCATTCAAATTAAAATTAGTAAAAATTTTTTTTTTCGTAGCGGAAAAAATTTTAACAATTAGGAAAAAATGGATTTTTTAAAATCTACTGGCAGCACTGAAGGAAAAGAAATCAAAACTAGAAACTTGGAAGAAATTATCGCACTATTTTAAAGTTTTAAAAGCATCTTTTAAAGAGAATTAAAAATAAAACAAAAATTGGGCCTAAAACATTGCTACCTATATTTTTGGACTGTTTTTTTTATATTTGTTATAAATATTATTTTATTTTACCTTCTAATATAATATCGATGATTTTTCTGTCATTTGAATTTAATTTTTATAACGATTTTTATATGACAATACAACAGGCCGTTTACATTAATAGTAATTAATTACTTATTTCTTTAAAACACTTTGTGAATTGGCTAATTATTCGTTGTTAAAATAATGTTTGTAAACAAAGTCTCAAAAAATAACATTTTATTGATTCCCACAAGATGATGTACTCTAATAGCTCTACAAGGTCTATTAAAAAGCATATGGACATTTCCACAGCAAGGTCCAACGGCAACGCAAATTATTTTGTTAATTTTTTTGGTGGCAAATTTATATTTTTAAATATGATTAATTAAAAAAACAATAAACGGTGCGGAGGGAGGGTAGCACCGTTGGAATTATCGATTGTGCGGATTCATTAGTCACGATGTCGGAGTGGTCGAGTAGGAATCACGCGTTCGCTGTGGAGACATATTTTAAGAGTAATGATTCTTACGTAATTGCTCGTCGACAATATTGTTCAAAGTTCGGTATTCGGCGAATACGTGATGGACCGAGTGTAAATTTAATTCGTTCGTAGGTGCAGAGATTCCGCGCAATTACTTCGGCTGTGAATGTCCCACGGCCAGGGCCCAGTCGATCTTCAAGGACTCCCGAAAACATTGAACTGGTTGAAAGCAGTTTACGTGAAAATCGGCGACTTTCAATAGGGAAAAGAGCAGCCTCACTGGGACTTCCAAGAGCGATTATTCATGAAATTAAAAAAAGATCATAAGTTCCATCCTTTTAAAATTCAAATTGTTCAATAACTGAAAGAATGTGACTTTGATTTACGGAAAATTTTTTCTAAAACTGTGACTGCACTGTAAGCTTAAACGGCCACGTCAACAAGCAAAACTGCCGTTATTGGTCTCCAAGAACCCGCAACCCTCAATTGAAACATCAAAAACCATTGCATTGCCCCAGGGTAATGGCTTCGTTAGTCAAATCGTATCGTCTTACTTTTGAAGTTGTCGTATCGTTTCAGTCTGGATGTTAGTTAGTAAAAAAACGTGAGGCTACCAATCAATGCATCAGCTGTTATTGTTTTGCTTTTGACATTTTTATAAATTCAGAAAAAATAAAGTGAAAAAATAAAATGCAAAATGAAATCCATTAGTTCGATGTTTCTTGCTCTGTGTGAAATGTACAAAGCCCGTCATATAAATAAGAGAAAAAGGAGATGGCGGATACGTCCAATTAATAAAAATTGGGCGGAGGCTGGGTATTTCCAAAAACATTTCTTACCAATAAAAGAAATGGATTCGGTGCAGTTTTTTTTGCATACCCGGATGTCTCGCACTATTTACGATCTTCTTTTGGCTACTGTAGGCAATTCTTTGCGGCAATTTCGGCAGCGAATCGGTCCAGAGGAGAGGCTTTCTCTAACAATTCTGTAAGTAAAAGCTTGCAATACTTTTATTAAATGATTTAATATGCACATGTATATGAATGGACACGAGTGTGTATTTATGTAAGTATATGCTTTAGATATTTAGCTCACGGGGTTTCACTGCAAAGCATTGCATGGAGCTATAAACTTGGTAAAACAACTGTCCGGAATATTATTTTAGAAACTTGCGAAGTATTGTGGAAGTTACTATCTCCAATATACGTCAGTGAGCCTACAGAAGCCCAATATAAAGATATTTCAACCTATTTTAAAAGAATGTGCAACTTCCCTAATTGCGTAGGAGCAATTGATGGGAAACACATTCATATCAAATGTCCTCCAAATTCAGCCTCATTATTTTTTAATTATAAAAAGTTTTTTAGTATTGTCTTAATGGCGACTTGCGAAGCAAAATACACCTTCACATCAATTAGTCTGGGAAGCTATGGCAGTCAGAGTGATGGAGGTAAGGTCGATGTAGTGAAGTTAATGTAATGAAGTATTAATAAATATCCATTACTCTCTTTCTTTACAGGTATTTTCCATACATCAACCTTTGTACAAGCATTAATCAATAACACATTGCCACTTCCTCCGAACAGTCCATTATACAAGGAATCTGTTGAACCATTCCCACATTTTTTTGTTGGCGATGCGGCTTTTCCGCTAAAAAAAATTTAATGCGTCCCTATCCTGGCCATAACTTAAATACAACCAAGAGCATTTTTAATCATAGACTTTCCCGAGCTCGTCCAGTAATTGCGAACAGCTTTGGTATATTAACGGCCCGCTGGCGAGCACTAATTGAATGCACACCTGAAAATTGCAAAAAGATCGTTCTGGGTTGCGTTGCTTTGCACAATTTTGTAATGTTAAACGATTCTCAGCGTTGGTATTGCCCAGACTCATATGTTGATTGGGAAGGGCCAGATAATATATCCCATAAAGGCAATTGGAGGCAAGATTTAGTAAACACGGGTGGACCTTTAACTTCTATAACTACTTTTGCGCGGAGAGCGGCAGTTTCAGCTTTCCAACTAAGAGACAACCTTGCTAACTATTTTATTACTGAAGGAGCTGTTCCTTTCCAAGAAAATATAGACCTCACAATACACGGTCCATATTAAATTTTGTATGCACATGTATTTATCCTTTTTCTAGAAATTGGTCAAATAACCACTCTTAAACGGGGACATAATGGGTTAAAATGTTCACAAACAAATTAAAAGACACATTTTTAACAAAAATAACATAAGTTCATTTATTAATAATTCATTAATTAAAAAAAATACAAGGGTATTGAACTAAAAATAAAATAAATATACGAGTATATATGCATGTACAGTTAGGGATCAAACCGTCCATACACCGATATTTTTTGAGGTACCTTGGGAAGAAATTTAAAAAGTAAATTATGCCAATATTTAAGGTTCTAATAAATATGTTTATAGAACAAATAAAAAAGTAATTCATAAATATAACAACAGCAAAAGCAACATAAACTTTAAAAATACATTGTATGTTTTATGAGTTTATGAAATACTTTTTTATTTATTTTATAAATTTTTTTATTAGAACATTAAATATTGGCACAATTTACTTTTTAAATTTCTTCAAAACTTACATCAAAAAATATAGGTGTATGGAAAGTTTAGTCCTCAACTGTACATATATAAGTACATATTTGAATATTAACATTTATCAAATGCTTTTTTATGTTTTTACAACAAGGCACATATGTACATAGGTAATAAAAACTTCACAGATTTGAGCTAAAAGATAAATAATTTCAATTGAACAAAACTTACATACATACATATTTGTTGATGTCTTAGCATGAATAGATGAATTTTGTTGCAGCTAAGCAGCGAAATGCATCTAGACATGTTAAATCATCAACAAATGAATGAGTTTAAAGATTATGAAATACACTTGGATGCATGTATGCAAATTGCACCTAACAATTGCGTGTGCTTTTAAACTATAAATTATAAATAATTATAAATTTATCCTGAAGAAGCAACAAAGTTGTCATTCTCTAATTTTATACCCATTATCAAATCCGTTGCTTCTCTCATTGCCCGAACTCGATACTTGGCATCCATATCACATATAGTGGCAACAATCATGTCACCAAATGCTTGCACTGATGGATCACAATTTTTTACTTCCCTTCTTCCACATACATTTTTAAAGGTTTCAACAGCTTCACAGAAAACTGTATCAACATCTATTTTGCGTTTCTTATTTGGTTTAAGTGTTTGCTGTGGCTTACAAGGTGATGTTGATGGCGAAGGAGACGGCGACGGCGACGAATTGGGCGAAACTTTAAAATCAGTTGGCCAATATTCCAATGTTTCCACTGCAACATTTGTTGAACCACGAGTTCTGAAAAAATTCATTTATTACATAAAAAATTGAGAAATATTTAAATCTCTGACTTACGGGCGTGAAGCTACGTGTGGCTTTAAAAACTGCATTGTTTCAAACAGCGGCCAGGTTGACTTTGCAAATGTTCCACTTCCAGATGGGCGAATATTTTGTCGGCATTCCCTTCCATCTCCGGATACATATTTCATCTAAAAGAAGACATTTTAACAACAAAATATTTTTTATATGTATACTGAGCACTTACCTGTTGTACCCATTTCCTTGGCAATTTTCAACAAAACCGCTGTTTTCCTGTCAGGAAATTTATATAAAGGGTTACTTTTGTTGTATATTTCGTCATTTTCTTGGATTAAAAATATTAATTT
Source organism: Nowickia ferox (assembly GCA_936439885.1). Classification (NCBI taxonomy): domain Eukaryota; kingdom Metazoa; phylum Arthropoda; class Insecta; order Diptera; family Tachinidae; genus Nowickia; species Nowickia ferox. The sequence goes on from OW387026.1 coordinate 63,259,720, forward strand.
TCCATCATCCATTTTGTATTCAATTTAAACAACGCGGTATTTCTTTTTTGCTTTATATATTTGTGTGTATGTATGCAAGCAAAGTTGACGTTTGTACAGAAAATAGATTTTTACGTAGCAAACGTTGCCAATACATTTTCAATAACCATCAACACGCTTATTAAGTGTTACAGATTTTGTCAGCTGACACGCAACAGCACGATACGATTTCAGTAATTCTACCATAACTGCTTGGTGTGCCTTATCCACTCATGAGATAATTGGACCATTTTTTTTTTTCGAAAGTTCTCGAGGCCAGGCGACGAATGTCAACGGTGAAAATTATTGACGCATGATTACGGAATTCTTTTTGCAAGCTCATCCATCATACGCTTCACACACGTAGTTTCAACGGGATGCTGCGACTGCACACACAGCCAGAGCTTCGATGAATTTGCTTCGGAAAAATTTCCCTCAAAAACTGATCAGTCGGTTTGGGGACGTCCCAATCTAACTCCCATGATTTTTTTTATGGAGCTACATCATAGAGAGATTTTATAATGATAATCCCCAATACTCGTCGAGAAATCAGCTCAATTGAACCCAGTTCACTGCAGCGTATGGCGCAGACCACAAGGCTCCATTTTGAACAGTTTGTTCAAATCGACGGAAGACATCTGGATGACATACTCTTTAAAAAATAAAGTCCGCATTTCCATTATATCGTTCAATGCTCTTAATAAAACTTTTTGTCAATTATTACGTTTTTTATTTAAGTTAGAAAATATAAATCTGCTACCAGAAATTTTTATAATACAGAGTATTTTCATCCTGTCTCGTTTGTTATTACGAGAAAATTAGTCTGGAAACTAAAAATTTATTTTTTCTTGCTTGAAGTTACTTTTAGCAACATTTTTCTTTGGTAATAGTTATTTATATGTACATATATATATCTATATTATGACCATAATAATGATATTAAATCTTTCTATCAACAACAAATTAATATCCAAAAATTAAAAAATGCCAAACAAAGCTCGATTAACAGTAAACTTTTCATTTTATTTGGCCCATATTCTACGGTCCCCTTTTAGTACTTGAAGCATTACTTGTTATCAGTTCTCTGCGATCGTTCGAATAAGGTAGCTGAAAATTTTACTCCGAATTCAGATATAGTGGCTTTAACTAAAAATAATCATATAAAAATTTAATACACTTACTTAACGTAGTATTTTGGTTTTGAAAGTGTGTCGCGTTCGCTATCGAAAGCGCAGTTTTTCAAAAACAAATATATAATAATGTAGTTGGGTAAAGATCATTAAAAGCACTTTACGCAGAGTAGTATTGAAAAATAAAATTTGATAACTTTACACACTTTCGACTTCTGCACTGATTATTAAAAACTCGAATATGTCTGTCTATAAATACATATCTATAACATGTATAAGGTAATAAATATGAAGTTTTTCGAACTTAATACAATTTTTTATTGAACTTATTCCTATTAAGAACGTGGTAGGAAAATATGTCCCGTCCTAAATGTCCCATGCTAAGTCATACCAAGGGTGGTAAAAAAGAGGAACACAAATTTCCCAACATTACAACTATCAATATAACATTATTCCACTTTAGTTTAAAAAAACCGCTGTCAGAAATTATGTGATGATTCACAGATTTCTTAATTTTTTTAGATGCTGTAAAAAACGGCTTCTAAGTGTTGTCGCCGTTTGGTAGCGTTCGAGTGCCAGTTTTATTGCTTATATGTACATCAGAAACGACAAATCAATAAAACTTTAATTTTGCACTAACTATAGTGTTCTTAACGTCTTATTATTAATGACAACAAGCAAAGGCGAGAGATTGTTCCGTTCTAGACCATGGAAATGCCCATATCCAATTTTTCAAATTTCTCAAAATTAATACGCATGTTTATAAATTAACCCATTTTTGCCTGTATTTCTGTATTTCTCTTCTTGCCACCCAGTGTGAAACAATATGGTTTTAGTTAGGTTTTATCTGTGAGTACCTATTTTTTGACCAAACATATGCTCCCAATTTTCAGTAACCGGTAATTTAGGAAAGTTATGTTATTGCCAGTGGGCTCTTCCTCTCATTGTGCAATTCAGAATTTGTTGAAATTAGAAATATACTAACTTCAACAAATTGTGAATTGCACGACGATGATTTCTCGTATTCATTTAAAAATATCATATTTTTTTCAAATTTTTCAAGAAATTACATATAAAATAGATTAAAATATAAATTAAAGTTTTCCTTTCAAATTGTGGAGAGTTTTGATTTAATCTTTGCAAAACATAACATTAATTTTTCACCTTATTTATTTATTATTTTATAAAACTTATACACAGAAATTATAGGCTTGAAGGCATTTATACGACATATTGCTCATCTGTTGTAACATAGCCATACATACATATCTTAAAAAAGTAATAATTTTCGTTTTAAGGCACCAACAAATTTTGTTTCCTCAAAAACTGATTAAGTATGACATTTGTACTCAATATAAAATGAAATGTAATAAATTTTTCCGCATTATTGACTCCAAAAATGCATCTTTTGAGATATAGCTATATTGCAATAACGTTCATTTAAATAAAATTTTCTCTCCCATATAATCAACAAGATTTAAAGATGAATAAACTGCAATCGAATGTGTCATCGTATAAATGACCCCAGAATAAAATTAACTATATATGTATGTATATATGTATGTACATATATCTATGTACATATATCTATGTATGTAGTATGCCCAACCAGCAAAATGTTTAAACTTTAATGCCTCAAAGCTCAATATAAATTTATTTTTAAGCCATAATTGCTTTTATTTGATGATGGCGATGTGATTGAGTGATAAAGGTGCCGTTGTATGGCACTCATTGACAAATAATACATGCATACATATATATATATATATATATATATATATACAATGTATATTATACATATATATGTATGTATATATATATGTAAATATAAATTATGTTTTGCATGGTAATTAATTATCTTCAAATAAATTAACAATAATTCATTTTTAATGAGAATATAGAACACAAACGAATATGATATTATCGCTTCGCTGTCATTTTCTAGTTTGAATATTTTAATTTTAATGGGTTGAGAAAAATCAATTGTGCACATACATATTTATTGGGGAAGAAGCGAATGTCAGTTTAGCGAAAGCGAATACTAAATATTTATGTTTGCAAATGCGAATCCGAATTCAAATAGTTACAATACATTAAAAAATCATATGAAAATAAATTTGTATAGATGTATTGGGTGTTTTTTATTGAGGTATAGAACTTTAAGTTGGCATCACTTTTTTAACTGGCTGCCATTTTGTCAGCTGTCAAGTGATTAATATTTAGTTTGGTTTGCCATTTCATCATGAACAGGTTGACAAAAGAACAACGCTTGCAAATCGTGCAAATTTATTTCGAAAATAATGGTTCAGTTCGCGAAGTTTACCGCAAGCTCCGTCCATTTTATGGTCGATATAATCGTCCATCAGAGCAATTAATTCGGTTAACCATGGATCGTTTTCGCACTACGTTTACTCTATGTGATAATACGCATCCGCAGAGACGTCGAACAGTGCGCACCGAAGAAACAATTGCCGCTGTAGAGCAAAGTGTTGAAGAGGACCCGAATGAATCGATTCGCCACCGTGCACAGCAATTGGAGCTTTGTCCATCAACTTTATGGAAGATTTTGGATGGCATGAATGTGGGTGAGTTGTGGTTCCAACAAGACGGCGCTATATGCCACACAGCGCACGTCACAATCGATTTATTGAAGGAAACATTCGATGAGCGCATAATTTCGCGGAATGGACCTGTCAATTGGCCACCAAGATCGTGTGATTTGACACCATTGGATTATTTTCTTTGGGGATATGTGAAGTCGCTCGTCTACGCCAACAAACCAGAAACGTTAGGGGACTTGGAAGCCAACATTCGTGGCGTTATTGCCAACATACGGCCCCATATGCTCGAAAAAGTGGTTGAAAATTGGACCTGTAGAATTGGCTTTATTCGAGCCAGCCGCGGCGGCCACATGCCCGAAATCATATTTAAACGTTAATAGCATAAAATTATCCTTCCAATAAAGCCAAATTGATGGACATTAAAACGATTTTCTTGTGTTTTATTTCAATTCGAAGTTCTATACCTCTAAAAAAACACCCTGTACATACTGCACACAGCATTTTGTTTAAATTGAGTCTTGAATTGAGCAAATATTTAGGGCCCCATTGACATGTATTAGTCATATAGGCAATGCAGTCTGAAATGAACTCATACTGTTGACAGTTGTTCAAATGAATGAACCGACGCTTTGACCTCACCTCTTGCGATTTTTATAAAATTTTGTACTAGCTATGCCTTGGTAAGCATTCATGCAAAATTTTGACACATTATTGTGGCCCACTCGCGAGATATAGCGACTTGAAAACTTTAAAATTCAACAAAAATGTACTATTATAGACTTAGAAATATATTTTTATTTTCGGAACTTCTTAAATAATATTCTTCGTTGTGGCATGAAAGCAAAGGGGAGAAAATAAGCTTTTAAGGGGTTTAAATTCTAGATTTGAAATTCAAAGTTCAAAATTTGATCATCTAAATTGTAAATTGTAAATTACAAAAACAAAACACAAATAAATTTTGTAAAACGTTTTACAAAATTAGGCCATAAATACTCGTATTCCATAAAAGAAAATTAATTTATTCATTTACGCATGTTACATATAGATTTACAATTGTATGAATGTGTTAATAAGTTGCTGGAAAAAATATAGTTGTATATGTATTACCACGTTTATACGCGCACTATTTGTAAATAAAAATATTTGCAAATAAATTTACTCACTGTTTATACGGCATTGCAAATGTATACAAACTTGGTAGCACTTCTATAGAAATGTTACTTACATATGTATGTTTACAAAAATCATTGTGTAAATTTATAAAATAACAAATAATAATTTTGATTTTTACTGTCATTATTTTCTTCTATCAATGTTATTTTGGGTAGTATTTATCAATTTATTGTTTTTTACTATCAAATTCTTTTATCTAATTTTTCAACTTTTTTCAATATATTCAATTAAACTAATTTTTTGAGCTTTAGGTCTATTTATATTATTATTTTATTATTTCGATATTTCGTTAACCTTTGGTTAACTTCTTCAGGATATTTTTTATTTTTTTGAAATTAAATTTTTCTTTTTTCTTTTGTCCTTTCAATTACAAATTGAAATATTTTTAAGTGTGGCAGTCTCAAGCATTTTATTTGCAAATAGTGCGTTAAGGCGGTGTCAGTTACAACTTCAACGCTTTGCGTGACGTTTCTAACGTTGGCAGAAAATCGCAAAGCAAAATGTTTGTTTTACTTCTTTGTTTAATGCACAAATACAGCACAATTTTATTGTTCTGATTAAACAAACTCGTTTTTTATCTAAATTTATTAAAATGTCATATTTGAATGCGAGTTTGGCCAAACAAATTAAGATAATTATGCCAACTGATTGTCAAAGCACGCAAAAAGTTGAGAGTTGGTTAACTTTTCGCTTCGCTTTGCGTTAAAAGTACTTTATGTGACATGTTTCATATAAGCATGTACATTTCATCTTAAATGTCAAAGCGAATTTTCAACGCAACGCGAAGCAAAAGTTATACGAGTATCTGACATGGTCTTTAATCGTGAATAGTTTTCTGAATTAGTAAGTCGCAATAAAAACAGCAATATTACAACAATTTACAGTTTTATTTGCAAATAAGAAAAATTTGATTGTAGTATATTTTACAATAAAAAATGCAAAACTGCCTGCCAAAAATTATGAAGTTGAAAAAATATACATATTTACATACAATTAGCAAATTCACAAAGTCTTCTAATAAGTAATAAATTACTATTTAAGACCAAATAGCACTGTTATGAAAGGCCTGTTGTATTGCCATATAAAAAATTGTCATAAAAGTTAAATTCAAATCACAGAAAATAAACACATAAGTTTATTTCTATTTCTTACTTCGTTGTAAGATGGCTAACTGTTTGAATTCTTTGTTTTTAATTCGAAAATATTAAAAAATGTCCATTGTGGTGATGTGGTTTGCCAATTTTGCGTATTCTCGCGAATTTTTGCAATATTCTCGATGAAAGCGAGCTTTTTATTTTTAACAGTGTTGTCGAATTCTAATGAATTTTAAGGATTGTTTCCGGTTTTGCGTATTCACGCGAATTTTTGCAATATTCGGGATGAAAGCGATTTTTTTATTTTAACAGTTTTGGCGATTTCTAATGATGTTAAAGGTTTGTTTCCGATTTTGGGAATTATCGCAAATTTTTTCAGTATTCGCGATGAAAGCCAGTTTTGCAAGTATTCTGATTCTTAACAATTTTTTGCGAATTTTAAACTTTCTTGAAGGTAAAAGAAAATCATATGTTATGTTAAATAAATAGCAGATTGAAAAAACATATGTAACAAAGTTTTATTGTCATATAATATTTTTATATGAAAAATATTAACAAAATTTGATGACAGTCATAAACGTTTATGACTTACAACAAATATGACGCAATAGAACATTTTGTGAATTGGCTCAATGTATGTTGCTAGAAGAAAAATAAATGAATGTTAAGGTCGATATATTTTTTAGTGCTTGCATTTTTAAATAAAGAAATATTCTATATTATTTTAATTATATTTTTTGCTTTTAATTAGTGGAAATATGTATATAAAATAAACATACATACATACATAAAAAACAAGGAAAACTTAAAAGGTGACGTGATTAAAATAAATTTTTAATACTTTTGACCAAACACATAAATTATAAAGATACACATATGCTCGTCACATCTCCTGCATTTTCTTTTAATCAATTCGAGTTTACATAGTGTCCACACCTGATGATTTTATATCATAACTCGTAATATGACGCCGGCAGAGCAACTGTCATTTTTTCATTAATATCAACACAAAGGGGTTGATGATTTTATATCATGATGAATCAAACAAGTATTTGAAAAGTACTTGCCAAAATAATATAATTTGATTTTTTAGTCACAAATAATTGTTGTGCCGTCTTTTTTAAACGAAAATTGTTTAATAAATAAACGTTAAATACACAGTAACACATAAAATGACATTTGATATCAAGATGATTATTATATCATAACGCTGCTATAATATTAATAAATTGAGTCTATACGTGATGAATTTTCATAATGATATCAATTTGACATTCATCATTAGAGATCTAATTTGTTCTTTTTCAGTAATCTGTACGATTTTTTATTTATTTTATAGTTTTTGTAAATTTCATTGCAAGCGTTCTAGTGTGTCCAAAATCTCCTTTTCAGTTTTTAGCATTTCTAACCAAACATCTTCCAGTTTACCGTCTGCTTCTCTAGTGAGTTCAAGCTTACTTCTGTGGATGGACTACCATCAGTAGCTTGAACATTTAATTTTAAAATGATTCTATGTGATGTTCAGGACTTAGTGTCATCACCTCCACCAGCTTTTCCATCTGCTTTTGCTTATTATTTTTTTCTCAGATATATTTTAAATTGCAGTTATAAGCACCATGCAAAAACATTTGCATATATATATATACTCCCAGCTAAAAAAATATGTATGGTCCACATATTTTTAATATATGAATGTACAACATATATGTACATATAAATATATAAGTATGTATTTATATACATGAATTCATTTATGGAAATATGTAGGATTATTACATGGGAAACATATTATTAGCCAATTCACAAAGTCTTCTAAAGTCATAAGGTATAAATTACTATTTAAGACCAAATAGCACCGTTGTGAACGGCCAACTGACAGAAAATAAACACGTAGGATTATTTCTATTTCTTAGGTCGTTGAAAGGCGACTAACTGATTTTTTTTATTTTAAGCAGATTTAGTGATTTCTAATGAATTTTAAGAATTGTGTCCGATCTTGCGAATTGTCGCGAATATTTCCATTATTCACGATGAAAGCAAGTTTTGCAAGTATTCTGATTCTTAACAGTTTTTTTCGAATTTTAAACTTTGCGATTATGCTGTTGTTAAAAAGTTTTTGCGAATTTTAAACATTTTCGCCATTTTTATCGAATTATTGGCATTCCTTAGAGTTTTAGAGATTTTTAATAAAATATATGGTTTGTTTAAAATCTTACATTTTTTGCAAATTTCCGTTATTTTTGCAAGTGATTTTCGCCGCAGTGAATATTTGCATAATTTAGTATTCATGGGATACACAAATATCCACGACAAGGCTGAGATAATGACTAGAGCTCGTTAACTTCTTAAATGGAATGAATTCTTGAAGGAAAATTTGACGAACTATGCAAAGTTTATCGTTCTTCCCAATTGTGTTTTTACCATAACTCTGGAATGTAAAAAGAATAATATTAACATATGTATGTAAAATAAATAGCAGACTAAAATAATATAGGTAACAAAGTTTTATTGTCATATATGAAAAATATGAGCAAGATTTTATGACAGTCATAAACATTTATGACTTACAACAAATATGACGCAATAGAACACTTTGTGAATTGGCTCTATATATGAATTGATATATAGATTAATATCTGAAATGTATTATAATATAAGAGGTTTGTTCCAAACGTATCGCGTATTTTGAATTTTCACGGGTTAGGTATATTCGAATTTTGATGTTTTTGTTGCGTTATGTTGGTACTCATGTCTCTCACTTATGCCGACAATTTCGTCCATTTTGAGTGTTCAATTAATTGTTGACAGCTGCTTTGATTGCACGTGTTTTCGCTCATCTTCGATTTTTACCTATTAAAAAAAATGGAACGAAGCACTTGTATCAAATTTTGTGATACCTTGGAACGTTTATCGGTGGTACAAAATGTTCTCAGAAGGCCGAGAAGACAACAACAACAAATGAAAAAATTTATGAAGTGAAGAAAATGGTATTGGAAAATCGTCGAATCACCATTTGAGAAGTTGCTGAGGACATAGTTGAGGATATTGGCTCGTGCCATTCGATTTTCATCAATGATTTGGGCATAAGATGGGTCGCTGCGAAATTCGTACCAAAATTGCTCAATTTTTACCAAAAAGCATCGCATGAACTCTGTCCACGACGACACAAATTTGCTCTAGAGGGTCGTAACTGGTGACGAATCGTGGGTATATGGTTATGACTTGGAAACCAAAGCTCAATCATATCAATGGAAGCTACCGCACGAACCAAGGTAAAAATCGACGACGAGCCAAAACACGTGCAAGCAAAGCAGCTGTCAACAATTAACTGAACATTCAAAATGGCCGAAATTGTGCAATCGAAAAAGCATTTTCGATCTCTTTTTTTATCACTGGTGAATTCGAAATTGGAAAATACACACAGTATGAAAAAAAACTCTTGTAAAAAATAAAGTATTTTTGATTGATTTTATATATTGTGGCTCTATTTAATAAATCAAATAATCAGAAGGATAATTCAGTCATTCATTTTATAGAAAATAACGGAATTCTCTAAACAAAGTTCATATTTAGAAGGAAGAAATTTGAAGAAACAAAGTATTGTTTTGCCCTCGTTATTGATGTTTCTCAGGCATTTTTCAAACTATGGCACGAAGGTCTGTTTTTAAAATTAAAGGTATATCTGCCAGTAAAAATACAAAAACTTTTGGAATGTTATATTATTGAAAGGAAGTTTACTGTTGTGGAAGGAGACTTTATGAGTGTGCCCGAATCTATATCCTCCTGTGTGTCACAGAGTAGTATTCAGGGGCCAGTCTTGTATTTAATTTATACTTGTGATATGCCAGTGAGCAATAATATCCACACCTCTACATTTGCCCATGATACAGCCTATATGAGTATGCACGAAAACTCTTATGAAGCATCCTGTAATACCCATGAACATATTTAAAAGCTGGAGATATGGTTGAACTTATGCAGAATTAAAGTAAATGAACAGAAGTGTGTTCATATAACCTTTAGCCTAAGAAGAGATACTTGTTCCCCCATTCGAATCAACAATCAAGATATACCTCAACATTCTCAAGTGAAATACCTTGGTATACACGTTGATCGAATGCTTACATGGAAACATCATATTGACTCTAAGCTAACTCAAATGAAACTTAAGTTAATTCAAATACATTGGTTGATTGGCAGAAATTCAACACTCAGCCTAGACAGCAAACTGTTAATATACAAGTCGCTTTGGAAGCCAATATCATGTTACAGAATGAATTTATGAAGCACTGCTTTAGCTTCAAATGTTAGAAAAATCCAACGAAGGCAACACAAAGTTTTACGTTTGATAACATCGGCTCGATGGTATACCAAAAATTCAAATTTACATCGTGATTTAAATATGCCAGTAGTGATTGAATAAATTGCAAAATACGCAGGCAAATATTTAATAAGACTAGAGTCTCATCCTAATCCCCTTGTTCGTAATATCTTGAACTTTACTGGAAAAATCCGCTTAAAAAGAGGGATGCTAAGGCAATACCGCAGGTGAAACTTTTTGAGAAAAAAAATATTTTTAAATTGTGAGAAATAAACAACCTTTTTTGGGGTTTTACTAATTCTTAAGACATTCTGAAATAGTTTTAAAACTTGTGTTATTCCAGTGGAAACACTGTGTTGAGTCCCGTATAACGAAGGATGCATTCTCGGAAAAATCGCAACAGCTAAATGCTAGCCATCCAGTAGTTTCGGTTTGCTTTCTACTAAAAATGCAGGTTGCTGTTTTGTAATACAATAATGTGGAACAATTTGAATTAATTACTCACACAAAGATATAAAAAATTCGTCAGCAGGTTTTATTAATATTTCGAATGCTTCCCTGTCCACTGTCTATATACAATGGTTTCTATATCAATCATTTCTAATAAATGGCTGATTGTTGTTTTAAGGTTATCAGTTCCTGGACATAGAGAGCATTTACCTAATTAGCATGTCGGTGTTGCTGGATTGCACAATATTTTCTTAAATAAGTTTCTATTTCACATCCTTATGAATTTTAAGTTATTTTTTTAATGTGTTTGCGCTTCGCGCAATCGCAAACATTGTGTCAACCACACGCAATTGCTAAAACGAAATTTTTAGGACGAAGTTTACAAAGTTTGAATAAAAGTCTTTTAGTCTTTTTAACTTTACATCCATCTTTCATTACACTCATGTAATCCTTAAGACCAGGCATGCATTTGCTAACATCATCGTTTTCACAAAAAAATTTCACAATGTCAAGCACCTCAACGGGAATAACATTTCTTGGCTTAAGATTTGGTGTGATTAATACACCTTTTATATCAACTAATCTTTTAACACTTCTTTCCATAAAATTGGAAATTTCAAATTCATTTTCGATTTTTGTTGACCTCCAGCTTTTTGCTAAACTTTCAATATTTGGCTTTTTTCACTTTTGTTGAAATTACACACCATTTCTCTTTAGAAGTCTTTTTTTAAGATTTTATTTCTAATGAAGAATTTTTTATAAAGAATTTGTAACAACAGCATATTTTCTTAATTGTGACACTTCACCCTAACCGGACTTATTTTCCAGTTAAACCTCCAATTAAGCCTGTTACGGGCTTCAGCAAACCAGTTGTTGGTCTCAGCAAGCCGGTTGCTGGTTTCAGCAAACCAGTTACAGGTTGAAGGGGATCATCTAAGACTTCCAGAACAGCTCTAGCAGAAGCAGAGACTAAAAGCATCATAATAGCTGCAGCAATAATAGCAAATATATTTTTCATGATGTAACTACAAGAAGAGAATCAATGATTAAATTACTCAAAGAAATTTAGCTCACAAATAAAATTCAGTTATTTTACCTTCTACCAGATTCGGTTGTTCAACCTGTTTGGAAATTTTTCTCTTATAATTTTTCAACGCAAGTAAGTGGTATTTAACGAAAATTTTGTTTGCATTGAACTTAAGCTTGAGCAATTTTGAGCACGACTGGCATGACTTATTTAAATTGAAATAAGATAAATGTTACTACCATTAGTAATAACGTGAAAATATAGTAAAGTTTTAATAAAACATCGTAACTCGCTGTGATAACACAGCAAAATAAAAATTTTACGTTGTTAAATGTAGTAAAATTTTAAAATCCTATAATTCAGTAAACAAATTTTAATTAGTATACACATATTTACATCTTTATATTATCTGTAATGGATATCGAAAATCGTGTTGAGAATAAATGGATTTTTTTACTGTGAACTCATAAATATTAATTCAAATATAAAATAAGACATGTCTTAGTTAAAAATATAATTCAAATAAATATACAAACATATGAAAACTTCAAAGAAACTTTTTTCGATGCTTTTATTAATGCTTTTCATCCCAGAAAAATATGAATACAAAAAAAGTTAATCTATAGGAGATTTTGAAAACTCAATACAACAAATTTTTATTTTAAAGGAACTGTTGCTATTCTCGAACATAATTTATTGTGTTCGCATAACAAACGCACATATGTCAAAATTCAATATTTACGCGGCCAAAATTATTTGTTCACTTATATCATTTCTGCGTGATATTACATGCCTCATATGAGTATTTATTTTTGTTTTATTAAATTTGTTTGGAAATTTAACTCTCTGCGACTGATGTGATATATACTACGTTTATACACGCACTATTTGCAAATAAAAATATTTGCAAATAAATTAACTCACAGTTTATACGGCATTGTAAATGCATAAAAACTTGGTAGCACTTCTATAGAAATGTTACTTATTTTTACAAAAAAAATTGTGTAAATGTATAAAATAACAATAATAATTTATTTTTATTGACATTATTTTCTTCTATCAATGTGTTTTGTGCAATATTTATCAATTTATTGTTTTTTATTAGCAAACATTTGTAAGTGTGGCAACCCCAAGCATTTTATTTGCAAATAGTGCGTTAAACGTGAATAGTTTTCTGAATTAGTAAGTCGCAATAAAAACAACAATATGGCAACAATTTATAGTTTTATTTGCAAATAAGCCGTGCGTATAAACGTAGTAATAGTTCTCACAATTCTTATGATATGGTAGACTACCAGACACCATTTCCATGGCTTATATTTTCCAAGTTCCATTTTGTAAAACTAATAAAACCATGTTTGTTTATTGTGTATCTGTGTAAGTTATTATTTATATAGTTATTTTTCTAATTTAAAGCGAAAACTCGTGATATATGTTATTAATCGGCATGGCATGAATTCTCTGTAAAAAAGTTGGACCTGTAGTAGAACAGCAAAAAAAATACGACAATTTTTTTTTTACAATTTATCATTTGTACTTAGATTTAGGAGTTAGTAAAAAAAATAAAACTCAGTGGTTAAAAAAAAAGAAATTAACATTTCAATTAGCATATCGAAGCCTATATACATATAACTTAACAAACAAAAATATTTCTGTAAACCGAATCCGAGTAAATTTCTCCTTTTCAAAAAATTAATAATGGTCATGCGGACGTGTTTAAAATCAATCATACACGATAATTTTCTTTCAGATATGATATTTGAGAATCTATATAATAGAAAAATTAAGAAAAGTCTGAAAAAATATTTCTATTATCGGAGTTAGTTTTCTAAAATCGAGCGATTTCAAATTTATTCGGTTTACAAAACAGGGCCGAAAATTTATGCAGCAAAAATTTTAAAATTTGCTAATTTGCACTTACATGAATCAGTCTTAAGACTTGAGATCAGACAGGGTTCGCAAAGAGACTTGGAGCACTGGAGGCAAATTGGCTTCAAGCAATCACAACAACAATACCTTGTTACTCTTTCTATCTTTGGGGGACAAATTTTACACAATTTTCTTTCACTTGGTGGAGTAGATTGAATAGTTGGTAGCGGAGGGGGAAGATGTTTGACAAGAACCCTGGTGGGCATCATTCTTCCTCCAACCACTGTCGTATTAGCTCATCGCACTTTTTAAAAGTTCCAGACGACTTTCTCTTAGAACAGTGTGGAACTTGCGATGTGTTTGAATATTCCGTAATAACAAAATATTCCGTAATAAAAAATAACAATTTTGCTGACGTGTTGTTTTGTAGACACTAAGAAAATATAACAAAAATACTGATGTGATTGTCTCTCAGGCAACTACCTTAATATTGATGAGGTTGACTTGCAGACACTTTTTCGCTTACACTGGCACGTGTGCTTTCATCAATCGATCGAAACACAATAACACACGCATGATTACACAATAAGAAGGTACAGTGAACGCTAGAGTATATGTTTGGAAAATAACGGTACAAAATACTCTTTTGTGTTTGTTGGGATCTGTTGGACTACTACTAATACTACTACGGTTATAATTACCTTATATTTAATTTAATATTTTATTCATATTTAACGAGTGTCATAATTTTTTGATGTTTTCGCGTGTCTAGATGCATTTGGTTACAGCTAAGCAAAAAATAAAATATAAAAATAAAAATTATTAGCCTATTATAATTGTAGTTTTGTAATTCTCAATAATCTATTAAGAGTTTTTCTATCTTTATGTTTTAAAGGGTCCTCAATTTTGTCAGCTGCACTCTTGTGCAGCCAATTATGGTGTCTTCTTTTGGTTATTTTTGTACTTTAATATAAAACAAGAATGATGGTCGTATTTCATCAAGAAATACCACAAATTGACCTTTAAAGTTGAAAATTACTTCTAAATTTGTCTAAAAAACACCATGTGTTTGAAACTACCAAATTATTTTAACTATGCATTCTGGCTAAGTAAATAATAATGAAAATAAAGAATCATACCTGGGCTATTGGAATCCATCAGTTTCACTTCAAAAACTTGCACAGAAAAAATATATAAACGTTGTAACTTTTACTTGGTTCATAACTGTAAGCAACAAAAAGGAGGGTATGGGTTGGGAGTCCAGTTCCAACTGCCTGTATGCAGTCGCGATCTATCACAGATAAGTGTTGGGGTTCAGTTAGGATTCTCGAAATAGTTCTCTACCCAGAAAGGTGTTATTTTATGTGTTTATCTTTACTTTCTAAAGTTAAATTTTGGCCGCGTAAATATTGAATTTTGAGCTATGTATTTATGTATGTGCAGCGATGGCGACTTTTTCAAAAGAAAAATTATATCACAAACAAAAGAAATCATTAAAAAGTGTAACTTCGAGCTCCAGAAAGCGTACAAACTATTAACCTTTTCAATTACGTTTTCATTTCTCAGTTCCAGCCTTGCCACTTTCTGTGTAATGGTGCAAAATCAGTACTATTTCAATTTCTTTGCACTATTTTTGCACCATACATTTTTTGTGTAATTTTGCACTATTTTATGTGTTTTAAAGCGATAACACATAACTGGACTTAATACAAAATTCTACAGACGAAACTTCATGCCTAATACGCAACATTCCAGATGAAACTGCTTGAAAATATTTTTTTGCTTAGCACTACTCTTAGGTATTTTTAATTACTATAAATAAGTTTATGTCCGATATTGGTCGGGCCTAATAATTATATTTAGATTAAAGATTTTAATACTTATTGTTAGTTACTTTTTGAAGATACAATAATCGCAAATATTACGCGAGTATTAGAATATGCACCATACATATGTACATATGTATACCAAATGTACATATGTATGTACAGTTGTTAGCTTCATAGAAGCCTAACTAAAATATATAAATATGATTCGATCAGACTAAAGTGCGTATCGCCTTGTAAGTAAAATTACATGTGATAATTATTAATGAATAAATAACACCAAAAGTAATTGTAAATAGTCTGACAAACACGTAGTAGAACGGAACAACTAGCTGTTTTCGAAGGCCACTACACTTCCATTATCAGCGTTCTTTGTATTTTGGTTCACTGTGTGTGGTGTCAGTTGATGTAGATTTCTGATTTTTTATATACCAACTTTTATTGCAAATGGAATACGTGTTTGATTCATCGTATTATAATTTGCTGAAAGCTTTTTTTTTTTGTAATGAAAAGCACAATCTTACCATATCTAAATTTACAACAATCTTGCCATTGTCTTTTGTTCTTTATTAATTATGCACATGTTATTTAATTTGCTTATTTTTGTTGTACTTAAGACAAACTTTTTTGGTTTGTTACTATTAAGTATATTTATTTAAGTTTGGCAACAGGCCCAGGGCTACGTGTTTGTCAGAATATTTACAATTACCTTTTGTAATTTGGCTTTTAAGGCGATACGAACCTTAGCCTGTTCAAATCATAAATATAGAAACAAATGAAGTTCGAATAATAATAATTAAAATTAACTAAAATATAAAAAGTCCATCATGCGAAAGAAATTTTTTAACTTACTCCCGTAGAGCTTCTTAAGCTTTCTAAATATTATACAAATTATTCTTGAAATCAGTAGATTGCTGGTCTGGGAGAAACACTTGAAAAAATGCATCGCGCAGCCATCATAAACTCTAAAGGGTATCAGGAATTTTTTACTACGGTAATGCTTTTAAAGTATGTAATTGAAGTATATTTTGTTGTCTTACCATCCTAAATTTTACTTCGTTATGATTAAATAAGTTTATTGGTATGTGATTATGCCATATTGAAAACATATTAATGTATGTATGTATGTATGTACGTAAAAAAATTTTTTTTTAAGTTATAATATTTCTATAAGCTTAAACAACTTTGAAGTAAGGAGATTGTCATCTATGAACGTGTTATTTGCTGCTAAACCAAGCCATATAAAATATATAGTATAATCATATAGAAGTACATGCCGGCATGCTCTATGGTTCTTTATGAAAGGACATTAAGCAAAGACAATAATTAATTTACCTCAATAAAAACGTACTCAACAATCAAACGATAACCTTTTTAATATTTCAATATAATGGAAAAATCTATAGTAAGTTTTGCAATTTATCTTGGAGTAATAATTACAATAATCTAAACAAAATTAAAAGAAATTAATTTGTCGTATTGATGTTATGAGAAAAACAATTATTTTGCAAAATATTAATTTAATGAAAGAAATACCGAAGTATGTACATACACATGCATACATACATCTATATATGTATATGTTGATGTGTATGTACGTACTTCGGTATTTCTTACATTAAATTAATATCTATATATATGTACATATATTATACAAGGTGGGCCAAAAGAAATCACCCTATTGGAAGATGCTTTTATTTTTGCAAATGGCGGCCAATGTCAAATCTGTTTTGACATTTGTAAACTAGACAGATGTAGAATCAAGTGAACAAGCCATGGAACGATACACTCCCCAAGAACGCGGAATAATCGTGTCGTGACGTTCCCGGGTCGCCTCATTTCTCGTTTTGGCGATTTTTTGAAGTTTTTTTTGTTTACATGAATAAACCCGAGACGCTGGAAGCCCTCAAGGACAACATTCGACACGAGTGCGAGAATCTGTCGCCCGAAGTTCTCGACGAAGGGATGAAAAATGCTATAAAATGAGCAATCAATTGTGAAGGCGCCCATTTGACCGATATCATCTTCTCGACTTACCCAATAAAATTGTAAAGGTTCAAATAAACATAACAAAAAAAAAAAGAATCGAAGTTTTTAATTTAGAAAAAAATGAGAGCCAAGCAACAAACAACGGATGACTTCTTTGTGCCCTTAATTATGAAAGTGGTATAAGTCATGTGCATTTTTGCTTCGAAATATTAAATGTTTCTTAAAAAAACTTCAATAAATATTTATTAAATTTTATATATTTTTATATTAATCAATACTAGAAGAACTCTAAATTAAAAATCTTGCATAACGTAAAAATATTTTTTGATCTGTTCAAATGTAATCTACTAAATATTTCGAAAAAGAAATATGTGACTTAGACCACTTTCATAATTAAGGGCATACATATATTTATATCTGTGGCAATAAATAATAATGGCTTACGTCTAAATTTCTTGTTTTGCGATATTAAGGTTTCTGTCTTTTTTGTGTTTAGTTTTTATAAAAAATGTTTCGATGTACAGACCAAACGGCTGGCCGGATTTTGATTTAGTTTTTTCTGTTTGAAATGTGACTTGATCGAGAGGGTTTTTAGCTATGTTTTAAGAAAATCGGTTTAACCGTTTACAAGATTTCACATCTTTTCTAGATATTTCGTATCGGGGGTTTTTAATATTTTAATTTTTGTTATTAATAATAACATTTTATAATTGAAAGAGTGATAGATCTTGAAGAAGAGAATAATAATATGTAATAAAATGAAAAAGCACTTATGTCAACTTAAGCCATTATTACTTATTGCCACTAATATATATATATATATATATATATATATATATATATATATATGTATATATACATATATATATATACATAGATAGAAAGGAACATGCCGTCTTCATTAAGACCTTTCTTTAATGGTCTTAAAAAACATTATTGACATCAGTTGAAGGATATGCAGAATTCTTGTTCATTTACTGCCAATATGATTTAAGACTATACCTATTCGGAGCCTGAAACTTGTGTGCGGGAAATAAATAAAAGAAATAGAACTCGAACAAGTACGTACCTTGCATGATAATTATTTAGGGGTGAGTGCATTAATACACATTTACGATTTCAATTTATTAAACATGACTTGAAAGCTTTTATATTTTGAACCAGCATATTGCCCTTTACTTTGTTAGCGGATATTTTGGATGTATTAATCAAGCTCTTTTATTTGAGACCCAAATCGTCATTTTTATATTGTGTTCAAGTGAGTCCTTCTTAATTGTTGATTCAATAAACCTACTCATAAAGCCCTTTTATTTGTGACCCATATTGATATGTATGTTTCTTGTCCAAAAAAATCTATTTTGAAAGGCCATTCTGTTCTAGTCATTTGAGAATTTCATTATATAATTTTTATAAAGTACCAACCAAGTCCTTTTATTTGAAATCTGCGAGTATGTCGATAGAGTTTACTTCTAATATAAACACGCTATTACCTGGGACACTTTTGATGTGAATTCCATAAATTTAATCGTCAATCCCTTTTATTTCAGACTTGTATTGCTGGGCTTGTTGTTTGTCCAAATATATCAGGTTTCACTGTCCATTTTCTTGTTGAGGTCGTTTCAGAATTTTTTTAATACTACTTTTAATGATGCACTTACCTCCTTTTGTTTGAGGCCCATATTGATAGAAATGTTTTTTCTCCAAAAATAATTACATATTTTCCTCCATCATTTTGTTGTTGTAATCACCTAGAAGCGATTTCTTTCATGTTGACAATTTTTGTAGTTTTGGAATTTTTTCGCTTTACGATTTTTTCGCTTTGGTAAGGTTTTCAGTTTTGGCTCTTTTCGTTTAGGTGCATTTTTTCGCTTTGGCGATTTTCTCGTGACCAGAAAAACTTAAATCTTTCTAATGTGAATTTCTTTTGAGGTTTTGAATTCATTTATTTATTTTATGGGATTTGTTTAAGAAAAGTACCAAAAAGTGGTACTATTTTCACCACTTATTTGTGTGAATTTCCGCAGAGCTCCCAAATATTTTCGAGACTTTCAAAATAATATCAAATACTACTATCACATGTACATAATTAGGCTTACAGAGCGATACGAGCTTTAGCCTAATCAAATCATGCATATAAGATCAAATACTAATGCTATTGATTTTACTTTAGAAGATAATTACTAACCTACCCGCTTCAAATTTAATTCAGCTTGAATTGTTATTCCACATTGATATTGCGTTACTGGTCTTACTCGTGTTTTTTTTAGACCTTAAGCATTCAAATTTCCAAACATAAATTTTTAATACATCCGCAGGGGAAGCTAAAAATAAAATGTAGTTTCTTATGTAATAAAAATTGAGCTGCATAGGAAAAGTACAGAAAAGGGGTACCAATTTTACCATTTATTTGTTCAATTTTTAAAAAAGTGGAAGCATATATTCGAAATTTTCTAAGAAAATTTTAACATAAATAAACTTTTCTTTTTGTGATCTGTAATTGAAAAGATATATGAATTACAAAATAAAAGTATCAAAATCAGTTTCCCTCATTTTTGACATCTAAAGCCTGGTACTCTGTTCACAATTTCGTGCGAAATGCTGTCAAACTACATATAAAAGTATTTGGTGTGAAATATTTGCGAAATAAATTCGCAAAAGTAGTACTCTGTTCTTGTTGTGAAAAACACGTAAAATCATGTCTTTCCATGCAAAATTAGTCTGGCATCATTTTAGTTTAGCTGCGAAACAACATGAGCAGTTCTTTTTTCGCACGGAATTTTAACAATGTTGCATACTTTCAAGCAATAAAAGCAAGAAATTTATAAAAAAAACCGCGAGTTGGGCTACATTTAGTACATGTCAAATTTTTCAAGCGAAATAATAATGGTGCTGAAAATTTTCACAACTTTGAACAGAGTACCAGCCTTAAGAGTACAATTATCAAAAAAGTACGAAGCAACTGTCCGATGCTTTGCTTTAAACTGTGACATTACCGTTGCTTACGTTACTAACCGTGTGTTTTTGTCCAAATATTTTCACCACATGTTATGTTTCCTTCCCAAAAGTCCCTCTCATTTGATCCCATATCACGGGATTAGATAAAAAGGAATGGTTTGTCATTTTGGGGCGTCCGCATTATTGTGTTTTTACCGATTTCATTATTTGTTATCTTGTTGAAATTCTTTTTAGCAGTATTTTAATGCTTTTGGAATTTGAGTCTATTTGCTTTACTTTCGGAAAAATTAGCTTAGAGCTTTTACACATTTTTGCACCTGTCTAATCCTTTGCATTCGAACTTAGAAAAACCCGTTCTTAGTGGCTTCACACACGCTCTACCGCCACTGGATTGGGGTAGGCGATAATCACCCAGTCAATCATGTTACGTTTTTATATATAATAATACATAATAGGAATAATACCAATAAGAAAAATAGCAATGGTGAAAACAAAATTTTTAGTTTAAAAAGTAGTCTATAAAAATGTAAAGCTATTATTGGCGCTAGGCAGCTGCAATTGGCTATAAAAGTAGGCCTAAATAAGTGACAAAATCGAAAACTCCGAAAATCTGGACTATTTCTTTAAGTAGGCGGGGCTACGGCCATAAAAATTTAACATTAACTATGCAGATTTTAGTCTATTAATCGCTTTGCAAAAGTAGACGTGGTCGCAAACACTACAGTTTTACTTAATGTTTTATGTATTTTTAACAAAAACAAACATTTAAAAAAAGCCGAGTTCCTATTCAAAAATCCCAGAGATGCCCAAAATTCGAGTTTTATCAAAACCGAAACACAAATGCTAAACTAAGTGCTATAGTCTCCCAGCCCACTTTTCTTGGCCAAAATTAAAAAAAAAAAAAAAAAGAATAAAGAAAATACTTATTGTGTTGAAAAAATATTTTTTATTATCTTTTAATGCATTTCCTAAAATTTGGATGAAAACATTAATCCTTAAATGCACTTTCTTTTAATTAATACAACTATTTGTCATGCAACGTATACATTTTGTATTGTTAGTGAATTTTTTAGGTTTAATTAAAAAATACGTTTTTAAAGCCCTTGGGTTTCTAGTTATCACTAAAATTAAGTTTTATTCACATATTTTTAATTGAGCTTATAACAAAACAAATTACATAACTTAAATTTTTAGTGCCAAAGTGGACATACGACTGGTCGCAAATTTTTTTTTCGTAAACTGCACTATCTAAAATATGAGATTTGCTGTCATAAATGCGGTGTTAGCTCGATCCGATGGTGCCTAGTGGGGCTTAAAGTACCCCATACACAGTGGGGGATTTTGTTAAAAAAATTTAAGTAACTCTGCAGTTTCTAAACGGTTGTTATGAAATAATATGAAATAATACAGCATTTGAAGAGAGTTTAAGTATGAAATTTGGACCATATCTTTAAAGGGGGTGGAGCCACAAAGTCCCAAAGTGGGCAACCTTGGGTTAATGAAAAATTAAAAACGATGCCAAGATGATGTTTTTATGTGATAAAAAAGATTTTTTGCAAGTGAATTTTTTTCTATCCAAGAGCTAAAAAAAAGTCCGCTACATTAGCGGTTTTCGCTTACAGTTTAGGAAATATTCAAAAACAAAATTAAATTTTTGGCTAATCTAGGTCTACTGTTCTGCTAATGGAGAAGTCAAATCTTGTTCGATTTAGAAAAGAAAGGAAAAATTATACGCAATTTAAATTAAAATTTTGACAACTTTCGCCGTTTTTTTGCAGAAAAAAGTGGGTTAATTATGTCGTTATTATAAAAAAAAAATTGCAAGAATACTAACCCCATATTTTTACTTATACAAAAGAAAATATTATAAGAAATAGTACGAAGAAAGTTTTTGTTCCAAGTTTCGTTATTGAAGGAGCCAGATCGTTTTGAAATGGACCTATTTTTGCTATAAATATCAATTTTCCTAAATTAAGACATGATATATTTTTTTATATTTCAAGAATTATTATCTGCGCCCGGTGAAAGATAAGAAAAATACAGCAAAAATACTGAAAAAATCCCATTTTTCAGATATTGCGAATTTGTTTTGAGAATTGCTGGAACTCAAAAGCAAATTCAATTTGTTCTCACTTTTTGCGTATTAATTGCATAATTTTCCACCTAAACGAGGCTTTTCT
Organism: Nowickia ferox; assembly: GCA_936439885.1. Lineage (NCBI taxonomy): Eukaryota > Metazoa > Arthropoda > Insecta > Diptera > Tachinidae > Nowickia > Nowickia ferox. Next base: position 63,282,313 of record OW387026.1, read on the forward strand.
GCAAAAAATATTGAGTGAGCCATTTCTTTCGTACTCCCGTTAAGCCAGATTTGAAAAGATCAGCATTTTTAAAGTAATAGTGGTCTATAAAAAAAAAAACATTTTCTCAAAATATGCAGAAAAGTGCAAAACAGATAAGTTGTATTTTTTTAAAGCATCAAGGCAGAATTAGTTTGTACGTGCTGTTCTGTTCTGGATCAGCTGTTCTGTTTCTGTTCAATTGAAAATCTGTATATGTGACAGCGCATAGAGAAAGGGACCTAAGGGTCAAAAAATCAATTTCCACTTTTTTTTTGTTGTGGACAACAGCTGAGCATCAAATGAGACCGATCCCATGGACCTAACGGTAAAATTTATTTATTAATTATTTTCTTTATGAACAATTTAAAAAAATAGAAAAATCATTTTAATTGACGGTTCTTGCGAATTGGATCCTTAGAACTTGACGGTACCCGTCCTTTATTTTTTTTCGATTTCTTCTTAACGTCTGCTGCCTCCACTTCTTGAGGATTGTCCACTTCCACCGAACCTCTTCGTTTCCATTTCCAGAGACCAAATGAAGAGGAAATCTTTTTTTGAATCGTCAAAACATAAACCCCATATCTCTTTATACAAGTACCATTGACGCTTCATCGATAACTCTGGTGACGGAATTATAATTGGTTTGTCATCGAAACTGGTATTGTTACTCAGATGTATGTTTTCATTTATGCTGGCTGAATTCGCAAACAGTTTACATTGCACTGGTGACTGAGCAATAAATACAAAGTGATGATACTTCGATATTCCAATTAAAGTTTTATATTTAGTGGAGAAGTATTCGTCCCAGTTTCTCCACTCAACAACAGGCTCACTTGAGTTTGGAAGTCGAATAGGTACAGGAACATTAAATCCATTACGAGATGATTTTCTAACACAATCAACTACATCCATGAAGCAGTCGACATTAGTTTGGGCATATTTTGATTTGAAAACTCCGAATAAACGATCAGATGAAAACTTTGTATGTCTGCTTAACAAAAAGTTCAATTCAACTGACTCACATCTGGAAGTATCGACAAGGTGTTGTAAATATCGTATAATCGCATTGTTTTTATTTTGTGAAACACAGTTATCAGCGAATATCACTAATTTTTTAGTTGAATGCACTTCTCTAATCAAGCATTGATATTACTGAATTCGGACCTTTTCCAATGGAATCGCTTTCGTCAATACAGAAGATGTGTTGAAAATTTTAACGTTCGTTTGTAATTCCGAAAATTGCTGTTTTGCGACCTGATTTAAAGTATGCAGTTCCTATTTGCTGTGAACCCGACGGAAAGCTAACATTTTAAGCATAATCCATAGATATTACTAGATAATCCTCCTCTGGAATACCTGGATACATGGCATTTGGATCAGGCTTGACTAATGTTCTCAAGTCGTTATATATAGTACTCTCGCTGAGTGCTGGCAGATTGCAAATGATCAGAATACACCTTCCTTCAATGCTGCTTCTTTTTCAACTTCAGTAAAGTTTACTGTATTAAAAGCATCGTTTGCAAGATTTCGACACAATTCGCACAAATCGTATGCCGGCTTCATAGTGACGATGTAGGGATAATATTTCTTTCACAGCGTTTGGAAAGTGCGAAGTTTTACGATTTTACCACCCGGTTCGACGCTGTTGGTGTATCTAGTGTAAACAGAAATCTTACTTTCAGTAGTTGGAAGTTTCAATAAACGATAATCACGATGATTTGGTTGACGTCCAGGTAAAGTGATAGCAACAGTTTCAGCAAAACGGCAGATAAATGAAACAATTTCTTTTTTTTCCAAAGTAGTTAAAGCATCTGTACGATTAATTTTATTCGTCATGCCGTGTTCGCGTGGATAAACACCATTTTTGTGGTAATGTTCGATTAGATTTTTGTAGCGTTTAATTCCCATTGTATAAGGAAGAAGTACATATCACGGCATATCGGCAAACTTCGAAAATAATATATTTAATTGTACCGTTTCTTCATAGCTCGCGATCGATCACCAACTTTTGAACTGAGCATTGCATCGTGACGGTGAGCTGCCAGATGTGCGAGAATAATTAAATCTTGGGATTCCTTATCTAAATTAATGAAAGACTTACGAAAATCCACAGCCATCCTCTTAGGGATCACTTCATTGCATTGATTTGAACAACACGGAGGTATTTTTGAACCATACATACATATTCGCGTAAATCAAGATCAGATTTATCAAGGTACATATTATCGGTATCATCTTCAGAGTCACTATCCGAAAATTCTCAGAAGTGATCGTCATCATCCTCGTCATCAGGGAAGCGATAAAGTAAATCTACTTTTTTGAATTCGGCCATCATTTCATCCTAAAACAGTCAGTAAGAATGTTATTAGTTTTAAATTATTTTCGCGAATAACATAATAAGGTTATGTGAAAAAAAATTCGTACTAACAGAGTGATATTCACGATTTAAAAGAATTATAAATGAGTATTTATTATAATTCACAATTAATAATTTCAGAAAATAAACCTGGATTCGGAAAAACGCGAGCAAAATTGATATCAAACTCATTGAAACAGTGCGCTAGGTAGAAAACAGTAAAAAGCAACTACACAAAAAAAGAGGTAGGGACGACCTACGCGCGTTTTCAAGGTTGATCAACACGTTTCTGACGTCATGAGATGTGTCGCTTTCAAATACCAACACGCTCAGTGATGGTACACCGAAGATACACGTATTTAAATCTTTAAAATTGCTCTCCCGAACAAAACCGGTTTTTACCCTTAGGTCCCTTTCTATTTTGCGCGTCACATATATGGTTTGTTTTTCCTTTTTCGTTCTGTTCTGTTGCGGACAAATATGAAGAAAATAAAATTTCAGCCAAAAATGTGTATGTATTAATTTGTTTTGATATTCTATATTAAATTTTAATCAATTCTATAGATTGCCATCTGTTTTTTTTTCGCAGAAAAAGTAATTGCAAAATATTTTATACAGAAAAGAACGTCAAGAAACGGCAACGAAAAGTAAACACTAATGAGGCCTTCAGTGTTTTTTTAATGTAATATTACATTGTAAAAGTAAGTACCGTCAAAAGTATTTTCCATAGTCTACTTAGTTTAAAACTTTTTCTTTTTAAATAAGAAAAGTAATTAAAAAGTGTTGGAAAAAACTTAATTTAAACTACCTGTTGAGCATGCTGTATAACGGTTAATTATAATTTAGAAAAAGGAAATATATTTGTTGTTGGTTTGAAGTGTTTACTATCAGAATATGAGAGGGAAAAAACCAAAACAGAATGTCACTCAGTTTGACTTTTGGCCAAGAAAATTGAGCTGGGAGACCATAGTGCAAAGGTACAATTAAAATTGTATAAAAAGTAGCAACATAAAATATATATTTAAGACTTACTAACTGTGCTTTAAAAAGTTTTGATGTTTTAAAAAACATGAACGAATCATCTTTTGAAATGTTGTTTGGGTTTTGAGTTTTTAGTAAATTTTTGCTCACTCACTGTAATTGAGTGATTGATCGAATAATATTACTTATTACCAGGGAAACAACAAATATGCTTTAAAAAAAGTGTCTTATGCGCATTCAATATGCACTAAAAACTTGACAATATGCCTTAAAAACCCGAAAAATATGCTCTTAAAAATAATGGGCCTTATTACGACTACGACGATTTTGTACTAGACTAAAGAACATTGCAAAATTTTTTCTTTAATCTAGTACAAAATGGTCGTAGTCGTAGTCGAAATACGACACTCGTAATAAGTCCCAATATAAATTGATTTATTTGGAAAATACTTCACACTTCAACAAGATTTGCATATAAAGTAAAACAAAAATAAAATAAATGAAAAAAACAACACAAAATTTAATATAGAAATAAAATTTAACTTCAATTTCAAAATACATTCCTATGCCAGAATTAAAACTTTGGGAACTGTATTTTGAATAAATATTCACTTAGATATTCAAATAAAAATCGTTGAATAAATAAACTTTTATACATTGACAACGTCTACTGGGGGCAGAGTCCGTCACAAATAGCAAAACCCAAACTTTTATTGAAATTAACGTTCAATATTTCTATTGAAACGTTAAAGGTTGGATAATTCTGGAGTGATTGGTTTTATTCAAAGCAACTGTGTTTATTAAAAATTTATATACATATATAGTATGGCGTAATAAATAAATCAAATGTCTATGCTATGCACTACATGCATAGAACATTGGAAATGAGATTTAAACGGGGAAAAATAAAAGTAAAAATTTTGATTTGATTTTGATATTTGACCAAGCATATTAAAATAAAAAAATTCTATAAGTGTCAAAATATGCCCTGAAAGCGTCAAATATGCTCACAAAATCGAAAAAATGCTAAAAATATGCGTGTATGACTGAAATATGCAAAAATATGCTTAAAACGGTAAAATATGCAAAAATATGCAACAACAAAACGATGCCAAAATTCATAAATATCTCCGCATTAATACATCACACAAGAAAAAACATGCAATGGCATATTTGCTGTTTCCCTGCTTATTATAGACAGGATGTGATTATATTTCTTAGTTATCATCGATATGGGAGTTCCACAAATTTATGGTACGATTTTATAATTTGTAAGTTGACGACTGTTATGAATAAAATAAAGGCAAATTTATATTTATATTCGAGAAGGATGAGTGCATCTTTTATTTCAACAGGAACAACATAAGAATATATGCCCTTCAATACGATCTGCAGGCCTTTAGCACTCTTAAGCTGGTATGTAAAAACTTGTTTTATTTTTTTCAAATTCAGTAACAATTTTGCGGAAATCTTTTTCTTCATATATTTGAATATTCGTTACCACGTTTTATTGGAACAATATTAAATGTGTTCTCACCAATGACGGAGACTAATTTTTTAATAAGGGCGTTCGAATTTTTCTCTCTCAAAATTATTGGTGGTGGTTTGGAGGCCCTATTCGATGATACATTATTAGTCTGCAATATTGAAAAATGATTATTAGGATTAATTGGTGCGGCGTTGTTATCCCTGGATATCTTGGGAACCGATGAGATCTTTGATGAATTTGAGCTTCTCCCACCCTTTACAACTGTGATATATTTGTCCATTCCAACTTGCACTTTGTGTTTAAATCAGATATAAGCAAAAGGCTGCCCGCGGGCACTTCATTATGCTTTTTTTTACACGTACATTTGTACAAAGCATACATTTTACTCTCTTTTATAAAATATATGTATGTGTTTGCCTGTCTGTGGTTTAAAATTTAAATCTACTGTTATCTGTAGTGATCAGCGTTACCGTCGGTGCTACTAAAGTAGCAATTTGCAACTTTTTCGACTGCTTAGATACTATTGTGCTACCTTTACAAAATGGGTGCATTTTTGATACTTTTTCTAATTTTTGCCACTTTTTGATACTTTTTACTGAATGAAGATATACTTTTTTTTTGTACTTTCGGTTTTATTAATATAAAAGTTGTGCTGTTTTAATTAGGGATTTAACGATACGCAATTTCGCCGATCCGATACCGATACGGATACTCAAAAATAAATATCGCCGATACCGATTCCGATACCGATACGCATATTTAAATAGAGCTCAAGTAAAAATAAACAAAACTCAAAAAAAATAATTATTCTATTATACAAAATAACAGTGTTTATTAATGAGCCATTCAAATCATCAAAATTTTCAGTATATTTCAGTTTCTAAAATTCAAATTTTCAAACTACAAAACGTCTGCAATATTTATGATTTTACAAAATAAACGTTGGCATTCAGTTTAGATTGGCTCAAGATTTAAAATTGATATTAATAAGACTTAAAAAAAATAAATGAATTTCAATTCATGTTAACAAAAAATTAATTATTGTTTTTCACAAAATAACAGTGTAAGATTGAATGAGTCAATTCAAACTGAATGAGTCAATGAGTCAATTCAAACTGAATGTCATACTGTTTATTTTCTAAAATCATCAAAATTGTCAATACATTTCAGTTTCAGTTGTTCAAAAAACTCGAAAGTAAAATATAAGAAGTATCGGCGTATCGACAGTAAAATATCGCCGATATCGATATATCGGAAAACCAGCAGTATCGCCGATATATCGGTATCGGTATCGGTTGCATCCCTAGTTTTAATATATCAATATGTAAGAAGCTTATACGAAATCTCTTTTTTGTCATGCGTGGTCAGCATGCATATCTTTCGAATAATTAATACACCCACGCATGCTTATATTCCTATACCTCTGTCTGTAGGGATATATAAATATAAATATGTACATACATATTTATGTATGTATGTGCAATGTACATACATACATATATTAATAAAATTTCCTAGTAAAATTTTTATATATGTACATACTTCATAAACTTGTTTTAGTCAAGAATTAATAGAAGCGATAAAAGACTGATTGTATTAAAGTATTTATTTAGATCCGGTATTTGTTAAATCAATAGAGGACACTTACTAATCGCTCGATTAATTAATCAAGGTTCTAGCTTAATCGGTTAATTTCGGTGTTAACCGGTTAACCGATTAAAAAAGTTTTTTCATAAATCAAGTAATTTGAACAAATAAAAGTGCATAAATTATTTATTAATTTGAGTTTATTAGTAAAACAAACAAAAAATACACCTAAGAATTTTTTAACTAAATCAAGCAAAAAAATCATATATATATTAATACTTCAATAGTTTAAAGAGATCTTCTAACACAATCTTTCGAAAAAATAATTTGGTTTAAGTGCTTAGGATTTAAGTGAATTAGTTTTGATAAAACCTTACTTGGAAAAATCCTTTAACTAATCGTAAATGTTGAGGAAATTGAAAGTAATCTATAATACAGATCATTTAGTTTCTTAATTTTTTATCCTGGATTTCTCTAAGCATATACAAATTTTCATTATGGCATTATAGTCCTGTTTTATTTATTTATTTTTTTTAATAATTAATTTTGTTAAAACATTTCTTGTATTATTATCGATAGTTCCTTCTGTAGGCGGGTCATAATCTGACCCATACTGGCAAAGGTCAACGACAAACATTTTGCAAAAAAGTTTATTTCTGAATTTCTTAGTTTACGTTTTTGTACTTTAAAACACTGTTGCTTGAAAAAAATATTTTAGAGTGCAGGTATAAAATAATTTAATTCGTCTTTCATTAAACCTAATCCTTAAAACTTAACAGTTCCCCCTAGTTTAACTAGAGTAGCAGAGTCTTTAATAAACTATTTATAGCCACGTCCAAAGATTTTGAAATTTTACTTAGGTGAGAATCACTGAACACACGTCTTTGTTTGTATAAAAAATTTGTATTTGAGACGAAACAAACAAAAATACGATATAATACTAATATTTCGGTTAATCGGTAAGTAAGTAATTTTTTATTATATAAATTATTTTTACATTTTGTGGCTTTACTGTATCAAAAAAATTGTACATTTTCTTCTTTAAACATGCAAAACCTAATTTTTATTCTTGATGTTTTTAAAAATAAGCAAATTTGTCTTAATTTTTCTTATTTTTAAAGCTGCCACTTATTTTCTTAAAATCCCCTTTTTGGTGTCACTTTTTTTTTAAATCCCCTTTTTGTGCCAATTTTTGAAATTTTACAACGGTAACGCTGATAGTGATAACCAGCGTTTGAAAACTTCTCATTTTCTTTCGCTTTGGCTCATACTTCTGCTTTTGAAAATTGAAGAGTCGCAGTAGAAGTTAACATAATAAAGGCAGAGGTCCATAGCTCGCTTACGCTCGCGCATTACGTTTTCTATGTATCTGTGACAAATGTAGAATCAATGTAATAGTATGTGACAAGTTACATTGCAGAAAGCGCAGAACGCGTAGGCGCGTTCAAAGCAAAAAGTAGGTATACTTTCTACTTTTGTACGCGTTACAAGCACCATAAAAAAAAGTCAGCTGTTCTTGAATGCTAAAGATGTTAAATAATACTTTATTTCTTACGTTATCGATAAGTATTATTTTGCCGTGGATAATTTTTTTCTTTTTTTTTTTAATAAAAAAAATTTCTTATTAAAAAAGAACTTGTTTAATAAAATATTTGAATATTTTCATTAATGCGATGTATTTTAATTAACTTTTCACCACACTTTTCTCAGTAACAAATTTTGCATATTAGTTATCGATTACTTTTACGTACTGAGTGTCATCTCCGCTAAATCTGTATTAAATAGCTGCTTAGAAAAGTTATTGCTTAAGCCAATAATGTGCGTACATTTATATGTAATTTTCAATTTACTTACATTAAAGTCAACAACAGTCGACAATCTGCTGGAATAGCCCTGGCGAAGTTCTTCTCAATACTATCTTTTAAAATGCTGAATAAATAGTCAAAGACATCTGCAGACATTCTTGTCGCGGTTCGAAATTGCTCAGGGTCAGAAGTTTTAATTTTTTAAATGTGGTTTCAAAAAACCCTCTTAAATTCCGTTCTAAATACAACCTCCGTACCCAAAACCTTTTCTTTTTTGAAATTGTTCATAGGCATTTTTTGCACATAAAATTAAATATACAAACTCGACTAACTCCATAAATTCTTTTAAAAACTCGATTTCACTCTCCATTTTTTCTTTATAAGTATTTATAAACAAACGCACACAGCTCATCAAAACAAAAATAAAATGGCGCATGAAAAGCAGTGCATGTAACTCAACGCGAACAAAGTATAGAATGAAACAAGAGGATGAAACGCGTGTAAAGCATAACGCGCAAAAAGCGAGCTATGGATCTCTACCTTAAACGAATAGTTATACAAAACAAAGAGCTTCAGTTGTCGACATGTTCGACAAGTTTTCTGTTTGTCTGACTATTGCTTCCTCAATGTCTCTTTGTTTTCTGTTCTTGTTTGTTTTTGTTATTTCTGACTATGTAAAAAATATTATCAAAGCAAATAAAGCTTATTTATCAAAGTCAATACGTACTACCATGATGAAACAAACAGGTGGCATTACTAGGGCAACAAATGTACAATTACAACAACAAAAGGAATTTTTGTTTGTGTAATGTCTTTGCTAATGTCATAAATTAATATAAACAAAAATCAAAGTGACGCGTTGAAATAGTGGTGAAATAAAATTAATATTTCATAAAAATTAATAATTTATTTTATATAATAAAATAAAAAAATGTTGAAACTAATGACGATGGCATAAATACTGATGAATATGGTGCTTAAAACTATTGTTCTCTGTTCTGATTTGGTAAGTGTTGCTTTGCGTAATTGGGTCAATAGAATTAAGTGAAAGTAATAGATATTTTTCTTTTCTTTTTTGTTTGCCCCATTAAGATGCTTCTACGGCCACTTCAGAATTGTATGTGAATCGTGAAGTGGCCAAAGTGTCAGAAATTTTATGCCTACATGCTAACTACCGTGGCTCGGTGTCATGCCTTTGCAGAACCTACAAACAAGTCCTTGGATTTCATTTCCTGAAGCATCTGCACTCCAGCCATTTGCATTTAACGAACCTTCAGATACTCTACTGCAAAGCCTAAGTTTGGACATGTAAGCAACTGCAAAACTTTACACTTTAAGCTAAAATTGTGTTTATTTGATACCAAAATGTCTTTCATTACGAAGCTATACATATTTATCCATATTTTTAACTTTATCTTCGCAGCTGTTAAAAACGATGGTGCTCCTCAACCATACGACAAATTATCCAAACACATACGTAAACCTGCGCGTGTCAATACAAACCTAACAGCCGATGAATGGTCTAAGCACTTGGAAGATTTAAGAGCTCTGAGTGTTTTGGCAAATCAAGCAATTGAATATGCCTATAATAAGAATAAAACTGAAGGAAAAAGTAGTATTAGCAAACCAGATCTTATTCCACAGGAGAAACGTGCTTCTTCCTCTGCAGTTGACACCAAAAAGACCAAAGAATCTTCTAAGAAAAGCGAATCGTCCAAAAAGTTGCAACAAGATGTTAAAAAAGCCGAAAGTTCGTTGAAAAGCTTCCAAAGTTAGTGAATCAGCAACATTTTACACTTTATATTGCCTTCATATCGTACTGATGAGGTAAGTTGTTACACATATAGACATGTTTTTTTTACATATATTTAGGGATTTAAATTTAAAAAATATTTATTAAATATTTTCTTTTTATTATATGAATATAGAAAACCCATTCTCGGCAATCTTCTAACCTCTCTCACCTGTAAACTCCAGAATTCAAGAAATTAAGCCACAAATTCTTATTAATTTCATTTTTTATTTAAATTATAATAAAAATTAAAAAAAATAAAAATGTAAATTGAAAATACAATACAATTTGTTTGTTTGATTTTAAAGCTACTCTGTATTAATAACAGAGAATTATTTGGCTGAAGAAAAAACGCCAACACCAATTATGGACAACCAATTGTAATAATAAGAAACTTTCACAACCGATTACTATTTTCTTATTAACAAACTTTAACATAAACTTTATTAATATTTTCTTTTTATAATACGAAACTTAACTTAACTTAATATTTTCTTTTTATAATATAAGCTTTATTAATATTTTCTTTTTAAAACTTTCACAGATATACTTTTTCTTATTAACAAACGTGGACATAAAATGTAAACATAAACAAAACTTTTGACATAAGGTTAGACAAATAATGTAGAACAAAAAAACTGTCATCTGGCGTAGTAATGCCACCTGTTTATTTCATCATGCGTACTACGAATATCATGTACTGCGAATATTTTTTTGTATAAATTTTTGTTTGTGTAATATGTATGTATCTATGTATGTATGTATTTATATAAGAAAAACTCGGCTAAGACGTCTGCGTCACGGGTATGCTGGATAATAATAGAATTAATAAATAGGTATAAGAATATAAATGTAAATCTTGCAACCCTTAAATATAAGTAACCATAAGAGTAGTTTTTAAATAATCTTAATTAGTTACGACACCATTATTTAAAAATAAAATAAAATTAAAATAAAACATTAAAAACTTAATAGTAAAAAATAACGCCTTTGAATTACAGTCTATTCTATTAAAAATGCTACCTTTCTTCTCTGATCAGATAGGTACAGTCTGTCAATAATGAGTTTGCACATTGAAAATTATCACGATTTAATAAAAGATTATTTGTAATTTAATAGCATTTTCATTCAACAAAAAAATTTTGTATGTATATTATCATAAATTGATGGGTATTTATAGGAATGGCGTCGCAAAAAATGTTAATACGTTGTAAACAAAAAAGAAACACACAAAAAAAATTTTTTTACTTAATTTCCCTGTGTCAATAAACTCTTTGCACTCTTTCTCTTTATGTTAAAGAACTCTTTGCTCAGCGTGCAATTTTTAATCTCTTTTCTACAAAACGGTGATTTCCCGTTATAATTTACGTGCATTGTTCATGACAATTGATTTTTAGGTCAATTTGTGATGAACTTTTGCATTGCACACGTCCTAAATTTATTATAGTAAAAGATTCAAAAATGCCTGGAAAAAGATTATCGTACAATAATATTCAGTTGATTTATTATAATCGCCAACTAGGAAGAAGTGCAGATGAGTTATCGGAAATGTTTGCAGTATCACGGAGAACAATTTACAACGTCATAAAACGAGCTGAAAAAGAGAATAGACTAGAATTAAAGCAAGGAAGTGGGCGAAAAAATAAGATTAGCAAACGTGCCGAGCGCTTTATTATAAGAAAACTGGCTCAAAACCCAAAAGATTCTACTAGAGCACTGGCGGCAGAGCTAGAGGAAGAGCTTGGCATTACTGTCTGCCATGAGACAGTGCGTCAGACTATAATTAAAAATAAGTACTCCTCGAGAGCAGCAAGAAAAAAACCACTCCTGTCAGCAGCAAATGTAGAAAAGCGGTTTTCGTTCGCTATTAATAACGTGTCACAGCCGAATGAGTATTGGGACAATGTAATATTTTGTGATGAGACGAAGATGATGCTATACTACAACGATGGACCACCTAGGGTGTGGCGCAAGCCTTTAACATCTCTAAATCCACAAAATATCATACCAACCGTAAAATTTGGAAAAATGTCGGTTATGATTTGGGGCTGCATCTCAAGTCAAGGAGTGGGTGACCTTGCTTTCATAGACTCAACAATGGACGCACATCAATATTTAAACATTTTGCGGACCCATTTGGTTAGCAGTGCGCAGAAATTTGGATTTATTACGGACAACAGGCCAAATTTTAAATTTTACCAAGATAATGATCCAAAACACAAGTCGCATATGGTGCGGATGTGGCTGTTATACAACTGTGGGCACGTCATCGATACACCCGCTCAAAGTCCCGATCTCAATCCAATAGAGAATCTATGGGTGTTTTTGAAAAAAAGAGTCGCTAAACGCCAGCCAAAAAATATGACATCGCTGAAAACAGCAATATCGGAAGAGTGGCAGAAAATACCAACCAACTATGACCTCAAGAAGCTAGTAGGTTCAATGAAAACCCGTTTACAGTGTGTGGTAGATGCTAAAGGTTTTCATACCAAATATTAAACTTTCAAAAAACTAAATTTTAAAATTTTCTACTGAAACCAAATAGACAATGAAATTTTTGTGCAAAGAGTTAATTGACAATGTGATATGAAGTAATTTTTTTTTTTTTGTTAAATATTTTTTTTGTTAGGATTGATTACAATTTTTTTTTATACGATCTCTCTAAATACCTATAAGTTTAAGATATATGTAAATAAATGTATTTTTTGAATAAAAATATCATGGAATTACTAATAATTTTAACGAAACTGTGTTTGTGCAAACTCATTATTGACAGACTGTATGTACTCATATGTATGTATGCTACACAAATAAAATTATTTGACCATAAAATTGTTGCTTCATCAAATAAAAACAATAAATTAAGAAAATATCCTTTCTTTTTACATGCGTATACATATATTTTATAAAGAAATGCACAGTTTCGAGTTTTCCTTTTTTCATATATACATATTTCAAACAATTAATTTGAAAACGAAACACAGAACAGCGGTTTAATAATTCTTGCAAGTAAAAATTTTACGAGTAATAATTTGTAAATGAACAACCTAATGTTTTTAATAATGTTGTTACGTTTTTATTATTTAAAAACGCTTTTCCGTGGACTCGAAGATTTGCAAATGAATAAAAGACCCCAGTGTAGTAATTAGAGTTAAGAATGATATTTACCAATACACCTAAACTAAATTAATCAAGAGCTTATAAGTGTATTTATAAATATTAGTATTAGTGTATTTATAAATACACTAATACAAATTAAATTACTTAAATATTCGCAACTGGTTACCAGTACGTCTTCCTCGCTGTTGTATTCGCACGTCTCTTAACTGGCTGTGCTAGTAATGACGCAATCGTGTCTGTCATAACTTTCGAACGTTTTCAATTAGAATGAAAATTTCCGAATCGCAAAACAGAAGATTTGGTGTCTGCAATCCAAATAATTTTTAAGTTTTTCGAAAGGCAATTTAGAAACGGTTATGCAAGAATGGAATGGGTGCACAAGCCAAATGTCAAACTAAATTTATAAAGTTAATTTGTTTCTTTTTCTTCATATAGAGTTTGACAGTTAGTTTCACTACAAATTTGCCATTGTTCACACCTTATTAGTAAGCTCTGGCCATATGTATGATAACATACATATGTATGTTTTAAATTTTTAGCTCAAAACTAAACAAAAAATTTCAATAATGCCTGGAGCATTTTATCTAAGTTATTTGCAAATCAAAAGAAAATAAATTCATGAAGAAAATGTTCGAAGACGGAATCTGCGTCATTATTTATACCCAATGAATTTATCAGACTCTGCGTAAGTACTTTTGTGTTCATATTATATAAATGACTAATATTTTTATAGATTTGTCGATCACTTTCGCATTAACAAGGCCGCTAATCATATGATATTGCGAAATATTGGACCACACATGGTTAAAAGCAGCATACCTGAAACATTTCAACTTGCAGGAACTTTAAGATTCTTTGGTGTTGGTGCTTTGCAAAGATCTGTGGCGAATGATTTTCACATTGGTCTTGCAAGAAGTACTCTCTCAACGTATATGTGGGGTGTGATAAAATTGCTGGAAGATAAAGTATGTCCTAGATGGATGAATGAAGAGGAAATTAGAGCGTCCAAATTACACTTTTTCAATAATTATGGCTTACCTAATGTAATTGGGTATGTTGACGATACTCATATCTGTATTATAAAGCCGAAAGAGGATGATTCCATTTATCTTAATCGGAAGGAATACTTCAATCTAAATGCAATGATAGTAATTCAATTATTATAAAAATAGTTCAGGTCTAATTAATTAATGGTGTATTTTCAGATTTGTGACCATAAAATGAAGATACGTGTCATAAATGCAAGCAGAGGTGGGTCAAGTCATGATGCCATCATATGGCGTTTAAGTAATGTTCGGCAATATTTTCGGGAGATGTATCAAAGTGGAAATGACAGCATAATTCTGGGCGACTCCGGCTACGCTTTGGAACCGTTCCTCTTAACACCATATAGAAGTCCAACAGCTGGTTCTAGCGAGAACTTGTACAACAAAAGGCACAAATCTGCCCGAAATATTGTGGAGCGGACGATAGGAAATATGAAAAGCCGTTTTGGTTGTCTACTATCCGCACTATAGCCTTCTAAAAGTTGTCGAAATCATTAATGTATGCTGTGCGCTCCATAATATATGCAAGGAGATCAGTTGTGGGTCACACAACAATATCGATCAGCTGTTTCCTAATGTTGCAGTTACATTACATTACAGTCGGCTAACTGAGCCCTGACTTCCATTGGATGCTTCACCCCTTTTTATAGTTCGCGCAAAGCCACTCGAATGTTTCATCAAAGTCTAGACATCATCATCATCATCTAAAATGTTGTTTACTATTGTTCATGTGGTAACTATGTACATGCGTGTGATAGTTATACATACATCATTAAACAAGCAATAGATAGTGGTTGTTTACCTTCTTTTTTTGTTTTTCGTTTGAATTACCATGTATGTACGAGTATGTATGTACATATGTGAATCTTATTAATAAGCAGACGCTTTTTGTTGTTTTTGTTGGTTGGTTACGTTTTGTATGTGCTACGCATGCACATATAGCTTTTTGCTATTGTTCTAGTTAGTTCTTTGCATATACCCTGTAGGAATATTTTCAGTAGCACTTGCGTTAATCCCGTTAGAATATTTTTGCGTATAGCTGCATTAACTCTGTCGGCGGCCATTTCCGTAACAAAATTATTCACGAGAAACAGTATATTTTTCCGAAAAACCTACGTATTTCTAACAGTGATGTTAAATTAATTTTTCTTTTTTTGGGAACTTTTACAGTTAAGTTTAACATTTGTTAAACTTCCTTATACTGTAAAGTAATAATTTGGGATTATTAGTTCGTTAACAAATGTTAGCAGTCTTAAGTGAGGTCTTGAAGTCGGACCCATATAACAAATGTTAAACTTGATTTTGGTTTGTTTTTAACAAATGTGAGTAGGAACAGAAGAGGTCTTAACCTATCGAATGAGAAGGTATTCGACCGACTACTCGTTATCGAATGTCATAATCTCATATTTCGATTCAAGCTATTCGATATCTAATACGGCGATTTCAAAAAGTAAAATTTAGACTAAAATCATTCGATCATGAATGCGACGATTTGGCCCCTGTTTTCTCTGTATATTTGAATTAAGTTCATTTGCTTTTGGGTTGATTCAGTTTTTTTTTTTTGTTAAATTAAATACATACATACTTATGTGCAAATTATGAATAAATATAGTCTTGATTAACGTATTTAAATATTTTATTTAGAATATTGAATAAATAGCTCTATTAACTTCACTAGAAGAGTATGCGCTATCAAAACTAATTTTGATATAAGCAAAATATAGATCCTACAAAAATGTTGCTGGAAGCAAAATTTCTGCCACATCTAACTGTAAATTAATTAATTTAGACAGAACTCAGTTGTATGATGTCATTTTGTCTCAACTTGAAATTTGCTGATGCAACTAAACTACACGATTAATACGGTTTTGAGTATTGTGTGGAGTTTTTAATGAAACTGTTCATTCACTACTTTCTACATCTTGAAAGTACATCTGTATGTAATACTCTAAACACTACTATTTATTTATCATGGATCGTTGGATTTAGTGTAATTTAAAGTGGAGAAAACAGGTACAGATTACAGCAGGTATGCGTGCATGAGTATATGATTAGATTTAAGCTGATTAGAAGGCGTATAAAGTTCATTATAGGTCCCAGCAAATAAATTGGCATTAATAGCTAAAACCAAAACAGCAAAAATGGAGTGTAAAAAAGAGATGGGAGCTCAATAAATACTTGACTGCATGCAACATTTTCCATACAATAACGATTAAATGGTGCCAGCGTATGCGTGGGTTTAAATACAATTTGAAAGGTAGAATTTCGTAATCAAGAACAGCCATTAAAGCAGTCAACCATTTAGCTTTCGTTGTGCAACGAGTAAATCAAAATCTTATGGATATTTTCCTATCAAATGATAAGTGTTTTTAATTGCAAATTAATGGCCATAAACACAAATTTATGAATGGCGTTTCAGCAAACTTTTATGAAAAGTTCACACTTCTTTTCGTGTTTTCAGCTCATACAAAAGCTAATTATTTCTAAATTAACTGCAACTTTGAAGCCCTAAGCTGCTAAAAATACAATTTACAATTGTTCGAGAAATGAGAACATAATTACGGTCATTAGAAAACAATGAAATTGTAATTACATTTTAATAGATTTTTCCTCATTTAAATGTTAATTCAACAAATTTAAACAAGACATTTGTTTTCTCTTATTTCAGCCATGTATCTTTTGTGTGAGTATGTATGAATGTATTTCCTTTGAAATTTTGCTTTCAAAAAACACAATTTAGAAGAAAGTGATGAGTAATCGGTAACTGAAATGTTCTGCTTTGTGATTAACCGGAAATGCAATTAGTTGGTCTCTCATGTGAGTTGGTTCAGAGGAGGCGTAGCAGCAAACAATTGATTCGAATGGGTTGAAATAAAAGAAAACAATAATAATTTATTTGTACTAGGTGACAGAAAAGGCCGAAAAAAGATTAGAAAATATCTTAAATAGTCAGAATCTTAATGAATTTTTTTTAATACATTTATTTATTTATTGAGTCTTCACATATGAACTAACAATAAGTATTCAAATCTTAGATCTAAATATAATTGTTAGGCCCGACCAGTGTCGGACAGAAGTGATAGTAAATTAGTAATACAAAAGAGGGTGGCGTTGGCTGAAGTAGTTAGAACGTTGACTACGAAAATGAAGGTCCTGGATTCGAGCCCGGTATCAGACAGTCATCATATAAAAACACCACGCATTTTTCTGATGTACATTAGTGTCCCTTTGTATCAGTTGTTGTAGGAAAGTTCATGTGATGAAGGCATAGTTATACCGACTACAGCATATACTAATCCTAATGTAACATCATAGCGCCCTCCTTCGTTGTGTAGCATAATAATCGGCGAAGTAAAATAACCAATAAAATGGGTACTAATCACAGCTTCAAAAATTTAATACGCCTCATTCAACACCAGAAGCGGTGCAACAGTGCATTATCAAAAAAGCGTGCAAAAAAGCAGAGTTGTAAAAGAATGAAGCTTTCCTCCATCTCTTCCTTCACCACCTGTCTTCTCTATCACTGTCCCTTTCGTAAAGAAGGTAACACCTAGTAATAGTAGTAGGCATTCATTGCCTGAGTGTTACTTCTCTTTTTCAAAAAAATAAAAATAAAAAATATATAAAAAATAAAAGAATCTTAATGAATGAAGAGAAAATTATACTCGTATATGTATGTACATATATCGTGTTGGTATTTGGCTAAGTCGGCAAATATGCCAAGTTCACTTTTTATGCAAATTGAGTTTTAGATGTAGAATGCTAGTGTAACTACACATCATTTCTAAAAATTAAAATGTTGTTTTTTCTTGCTGGTATGGAGTGCTAAACAAATATGCTAAATCCAAAAAAAATACAACAAAAATCACCTTTTAAGTCCAGCGGAAAACAATCTGCATCCTGGGAGAAGTCTGCCTAATATTCCCGGGATATTTTTTAGATTTTCCCAAGAAAACGGGAAATTAAAAGTTCGCGTATTTTCATAAATATATAGACTTAATAATTTCATAAATATAAAGGCTTCGAAAACTCTTTTGAAATAACATTATTTATTGTTTATTTGACGATATTTAATTCTAACAATGAAAGCCGTCTATTTTCAGGTGGATACAGTTCAGTTATTTCCAGTTTGTGGCACTATTTACGTCCCACAATGTCGGCAATAAAGTTTATATCGCTTACTTATGTATATTGAAAACAAACAAAAAACTAAATAAGAATTTTTTTTCAATATAAAAAAAATTCATAAAACTTTTTAAAATTACTACACATTAAAAATAAATGAACTGTACTAGCCGGAAAGTGGAAGGCCATCATCATAAGAGTTGAATTTTGACAAACAAAAGCTATAGTCATTTCAAAAGAGATTTTCCTTAAAATACCAACAAATCGCTTGAGAGACCACACAAAATTAAAAATTGAATATCTCTGGATTTTGACCTAATCTTTTAAAACGGAGTGTACCACTGTGTTCTATGGCCCAAAATTAAGTTGGGGTGTCTGGGCGTTTTTCTGTGTCATTTCGAAAGTTAAAATTTTACTTGCAGTGTAATTTAATTTATTTAATATTATATTTATGAAGTAAATATTTTAAAAGAAATAAAATTAAATATGAAAGACATTTAGACAGACTGTAGCTCAGGGTATGCAAAATTCGGCGCAGCTGATTATAGTCCTGTAACTGCTTGCACTTAACAATAAAAATACTCCTGGAATTTTTTTCAAGAAGAACCAAAAACAATAAAATTACTTGGAGGACTTATATTAATTTTTTTACTAATTGCGGAGTAATAGACAATTGATGATGACGATGATAATCTTTCTATGATCTCTTACTGTGTAAAACTATAAACTCTATTTGCTTGAGTTCTCTTAAAAATTCTTAAAAATTTGTTTTAGTACTGCTTTTACATTCAGGGCAATCATGAATAAAATTCCGCGTGAAATTTTTCCCTAGGAACAATTCCAACTAAGAGCAAGTAATAGGGAACACAAAAAATTATAATTTGAAAAGAGAGGAATTTCACGCGGAATTTTATTCATGATTGCCCTGATTAACTTTTAATCTTTTTTTTTGGATAATAAAACAATCGAAATTTGGTTTTTAAAATTTAATAGTAAATACTTTCAATTTATTTGCGGTTTTTTTAATCACTTTATAGATTTAGTTTTCACTTTTTTGTTGATTTTTTAAATTTTCTCTAAAGTTTGCTTTTGCCTTTTAAAATTCCTGTTCTTTCCTTCGAATATTTATGTCTGTGCTCCTAAATTTTTCAATTTTCTCTTTAGAATTCCAATAAATTTTTTAATTTTTGTTAAGAAAATTTTAGTTATGCTTACACTTAACATTTACATACTAAAATATTTCGCATTACTTTAATAATTTGCAGTATCCACTCATAAATTTGTTGTTACAATTTAACGAAATTAATAAAAAATATTTACACTTAAAATTTTATTAAAAAATTATCTTACAGCTAATCTAATTGAAAAGTGCTAAAGAAAATGCTAACTGCTAATCGAAAATTTTGCAGTTAATCAGTAAAAGAATGCTAAATTTAGCTACAAAAATGCTGCCAATATCCAAAATAAAATCTTTTTTTTAACGAAACAAATGTATATATGTATGTATTTATGTACATGTATGTACATATGTATGTATGTACATGTTCCATATTCGTTTTCCGGTGAAGGGTAAATAAGATTCGGCACATCCGAATATAGCACTCTTACTTGTTTTGTTTATAATAAATAAAGAGACACACATATACATGTTTACATACATACGTGTTAAGTGGTCTAATTTAGACCGGCCGATCCTAGTATATATATATATATACATGCGCATGTAGCTCTGGCGGAATTTTGACGTCATTCTGAAGCTACACTTGCTACATGTCATGTACTAGTAACATGTCATTCACGCGCTTACGGATGTGCTGCCTCTATAAATGTGTCCGCTTTTGAATTTGGGAGAAATCAAAATTTTGCGGAACGTAGCCACTACTAATTATTGTACAAAAATGCATTCAACATGCTGAAATTCTTCGTAACGTCACAGCCACATGCGCAAGTGCTTTTTTACACGACTTGTACTATAGGAATTAGGTATTGAGCGATTTAGTTCAGAATCTTGAAGAAAATATATTTATTTGATCATCAATGAATAAAATGTTTGACACAAAGTGGTCAACAATGTCTTCACATTAGATTAACTTTTATGTAATGGTAAATAATTTTGTTTTCTCAAGACAATCTGTTTTATTCTTGTTTGTTTGGCAATCAAAATATCTTACAGTCACAACACGACGCGCAAATATTTGACGAATATCATCAAATTGTTCTCCATTGGGATCATATTAATTTAAATTTTTTTCCTCTGGGGTTGCATTCTAAAGCTTAAAAATCTTAGTCTTTAAAACTACATATGGGCATTTCCACGAGAAAGTTCACTTTTTTGTCATGTGCTATAGCAAGCAATTAAGCTGATATTTCAGAACAATCCTAGTAAAAAATGTTCGTGTTTTTTGAAGCAATAATGCAATAAAGCTCATCATAACTCGCTTTAAAATATGAGCTGTCTAGAAGCAGTGAACATATACATACGAAGCAAACTATAGAAAACAAGGGGATTTAACAGCGCCACAACAATGCAGGTTTTAAAGCCAGAAATTTCGCTAATGTGATCTTGAAAAGCGCTTTTTACATAAGTAAATACGTTTATATTATTAATCATTTAAAATGCGCTTGATATAACTGCTATATTTGCATATTTTATTAGATTCAAAAATGCGCTTTTGTGAGCAAAAAATGTAGTACTCCAAATCAGCAGCGATATCAGAGCAGGTTTGTCAGCTCTACTTTTACTCTCTCATAGTAAAAACCTGCTTTATTTGAAGCAATTTTTTTTACTGGGATGTTACTCGGTTTTGCTTAAAATTTTACCTAATGTAGAGCTTCCGACGACCTACTCAAATATATCAAGAATTAAAAAAAGTTTCGTTTTCTTTCAAAAAACAAACATATTTGTTTGGTGTCACACGCTACATAAAGTTAAAATTCCTGTGGAAATGCCAATATAAAAATATTCCGCCAAATAAATGCATACTCATTAAATTTAAATTGTTTAATTGTTCTTTTCTCTGAACATACACTCTGTCAAATAACTATAGCACTTTTTGCTGGCCCAATATTGTGACATTATTTCTCTGTATTTTAAAAACTATTATACTAAATTGTTCTTTCTCTTGCTTCTTAGCTGTGCAACAAGTTTCAGTAAATTTTATTTGCTCTTTATTGACTTCTGTTATAAAAGCTGTTGATGTAAAAATTTTGCATACATATGTTTTGTTTGTCAAATAACTATAGCACTTTTTCTATATATTATAATAATATGTGATAATTATAAATGAACGGAACAACCGGCTGTTTTCGAAGGCCACTACACCTTCATCATCAGCGTTCTTTGTTTTTGGTCCACTGTGTGTGGTGTGAGTTGATGTAGATTTCTGCTTTATATACTCAAGCTTTCAGTGCAAATGGAATTATAACACTTTTTAATTTTGCAAAGGAAACGTACTTTTAGTTGTAAATTTTTTTTAATGACGAGTTGGCCTTCCACGATTTTGTATGTATTGAGGAACACAACGATTTTATAACATTTTCATAAATTTTCTCCCAGTCTACCTTTAGCACTATTTTTAGCTGATCTAACGAATCAAGCTGCCTTTCTGCTTTATAAGAAGAAATTCAAAAATGTGTATTACGTACTACGTTCATGTTCTGTTCCTAACAGATCAAAACCTTGAAGTGATAGATTGGCCGGCTTGCTCAAGGAATTTAAATCCTATTGAAATCATTTGGAAATTATTGTCAGGTTTTTTATAAGCAAGAAGGCAGCTTAATTCATCAATAGTTTCAAAGGAAGACTGGGAGCGAATTGATGAGAATTTTATAAAATCATTGTTTTCCTCAATACCGAAAGAATTTTTGCGTGCATGCAGAGAGGGCCAAATCGTCATTAAAATAAAAAAAATTAAGACTAAAAGTATGTTTGCTTTACAAAATTTAAAAGTGCCATAGCTGTTTGACAAATAAAACATAAATCCAAACGGACGTAACTACAATTTTTATATATTTTACAGGAGAAACAATAAACGTTTCAAAGTCAGTAATAATAAAATGTTCTTAAAAATGTTCTTCTAAATTTACTTGTAGTATGGATTCTTACATGTTTTTAGCCATTTATTTCCTTTTTATATCTGTGGCAATAAGTGCTTAAGTCATATTTTACTGCTTTGCAGTAAAGTATATACTTTTAAGCTTTCAAGTCGATTTTCAGAAATTTGTTTGTTTTACAGTTAAATTCGCAAATTCGGTATTCATTAAATTTTTTTTAAACATTATTCCACACATTATAAATAATACATTAAATGTGAAATATACCAAAATATATTTTTAATTAAGCTATTATTCCCTATGAGATTATAAGTTGAAAAAAGATAAGCTGCAAGTCATTGCACAATAACTTCCTGAAAAATCACCCAAAATAATTGAGATTTTGCAAAGGGATACTTTCAAATATGGAGGCTACAAGGGTGCCATTAACCCAAAATCAGCTTATCTCGACTAGAACACTTTTCCCTTTTTGCCCCAGACATATGTTTAAGCTTTTATGATAGTACGTTCTTTGCAATAAAAAATTGATGCATTCGTAATTACGTCCGTTTGAATTTCTTTAATAAAGTCGTAATTTTTTATCGCAGAGGTCTAAATATTTCCGTGAACATGTAGACAAAATGAACCATAATCAATCAAAAACTCGATTTTGAATTTTTGTGTAGTTACGTATGTTTGCATTTAAAATAAAAGTTTTTAAAATTCGAAGAACTGATGCTACAATACTGAGTTGTAATTAAGTACAAGCAAAAAGTGCTATAGTTATTTGACAGAGTATATTTGAAATAACAAAGGTGAAACTCATTGATGCATTAAGTTAAACATTTCAAGGTGTTGCCTTTTAAGTCTGTATTCTTTAAATGTACGAGTATGTGCAATCTACATGACACCCAAGTGAAAATTAAGAAATCAAAAGTGGGAAATGATAGTTACACAAAAACAGCCCATAAATCTAAAACTGAATCATTGATGCATTGAACAGTTCAATCGCAATTTAATGCAGGGTTATGTCAAAGAATTATTAGAGGAAAGAACAAAAGGCTTTGTAATTTGTAGTGCAATTTCATGCTTGATTGAACATTGTTGTTGTTATTATAAAAAAAAATAATAATAAAAGATACAAAGTCTAAATGTATATAAATAAATATAACACATTTGAGTTATTGAAGAAAATTTATGCAATATACATAAGTGAAGAGATTACAAATTGATTTTTTATTGAACCTCAACGTTATGCAAAAGTGGGAGCTCAATCAAATTTTATCAACTTGTAATAGGGGCTTGTTCTCACATTCCTATATCGTTGTAGTGCTTTTTGAAGACTCAAAATGCCAAGTTTTGAGCGTTAGAGCCAAACTAAGAAAAAACACTAAGTAAGCTTTTAAGAAATTTATGTATTTCTTAATATTACTTTAAAATTACTTGGTGTATTTATTTTTTAGTGTAAATCCTACCTTTTCGTCTGATATAATGTTTAATCAGCAGTCGAAATTAACTTTTTTCCATTATTAGAAAAATACTCGAGGTTGTATGATTTGAAAAGCTGTTAAACGCAAAGTAAATGACGACACTTGCTCAAAATTTGACAGTAGTCTATTAACAGGTGGTACTTGATGGGAACAGTGTTGAATTTCATATAACTATGAAGGAAGTTCGAAAAGTCACGGACTTATTGATCCGCCCTCTTATTTCATTAAAGATGTTGATACTATTGCTGAAATAGAGAATAGCTTAAAAAATATTAAATATTATAAAACTTCACTCGCTTGGATCTTCACTCCTTTAGGCTTTTCGATCTCAAAAATTAGCTTTTTGGTGTTTTTTTTTTAATTTTGATGTGCATTTTAGAAAATCTTACAACACTATAATAGATAAATTTTTTTTATATTGATAATAATATGATTTGACTGCGGCCATATAATTCAATCCACGTTCAGACGTCACATGAATCTATTCTGAATAGTTTTACAACAATGACCGCATGGATGTGTGTGTGTATATCCCTCTGTGTGTGTATGTCCGTGTGTGAGCGTAAGTGTGTAGCAGAGTGCGTGTGTAAACTTTTCATCTAGTAGATTCTGACAACTTTAGAAAATCAAATTTTCGAAAAAATTAAATATATTCCAAGCTATTAAACTTCTAAACTAAAAAAAAAACGTCGACTGCTGTAGATTTGATTGAGTAGAGTTGAGTTGCTTTAACATTTCGAAAAAGTGGTTTATTTTATTAACTTTAAAGGTTCTTGTCAAATAAATTTTTAGGATTATTTACTTTCTTGGACATAAGAAACTTCGTCGACTACCGCAAATTTAATAAAAATAGGGTAAATGTTTCGATAGATGTTACGAAAATTCAGATATTTTATATATCTCAAAATATCTATAAATTTTTGATTGCTTTGTTTTTTGAAATACATTCTTCAAGCAATTTTATCCTTTTTTTCCACACGGAACAGAGTTAGAGGTTTAAAATATTCCACGAAATTATCCCTTGTAAGATTTTACATGAAAGTCCTGAGCAAATCCTGTACCTAAACTACGAAAGATTTATTGTTTCACAATGTGCAAAAGAATGGGAGTTTTGCAACTACTTTTATAATCGGTTTAGATGTAAACTTTCAAGCTGCCTATAAACGATTATTTTTTGGGACTTCTTCAAAACCCTGTTATTTTGAATAAAGATTTGGTTAAATCACAAGCTCGCCTTAGCGTCGTATGTGCTGTCTAATGATATAATTATACAAAATTGCATTTTTGTAGTTGGTAATTTGCATACAAAAATGCGTGTTAATTATAGGATTGAATTATATATATTTTTCCAAACAGTTGTATTGACGCCAGGTCTGGGAATATTGTACTTGTTAGATTAAATTGTAAAAATCTTTTAAGTATGTGATAAATAACACCATGAAATAAATTCTTCTTAATGGCAGATATTTTTTCATCTAATTTTTCAACCTTTTTTTACTTTAGGTCTGTTTATATTTTTATTTTGTAGTTAACCTTCGGTTAACTTCTTCAGGATATTTCTTATTTGTTGTGTTTTTTTGTATATAATTAACTCATTTCAAACTATTTAAATCAAAATTGAATTTAGCGAAAAACTTATAACTATTTCGCATCAAATTATAATACACACAAACGGTTTAATTTCATGCTATCAAAAGAAATTAAGGCCAATTTCAATTTCTGATACTTAAAAATACGATAAAAAATATCGGATTTTGCTTTAGCAATAAACCACATAGCCTGTGAGCCTGTGAATTGCAAATTGTTTTGTTGTATATGGTATTAAGAAAGCTGTCCCAAATTTTGGTAGCTTCAATTTGAATTGTAGAGATAAGTTTGTCATAAGCTTTCGAATTTTCATTAGCATCTCTCGTTAATATTTATTTTATCAAAATATAGTTTTAAGAAAAATTCGCTAGATTCAATAGAAAAAATGCAGAGTAGATTGTGGGAAAATTCTAATGCTGCACCATTCATAACCATTCAATGTAACGATTTACCATCTCTAAAGAGGACGCAAGTTTTTGCTAAATATATGTATCACACATGGATGGCAAAGTTGGTACAATTGTGTTTTTTTTGGTACTATTTAAACTCTTAGAGTACAACAGTACACCAACGACTAATTTAGTGCATTTAATAAATTTAGCCGTTTCCTTACGTTTTTCTTTTAAAACGATTGCATATATCAATTTTCAGTTCTGAACAATGAAAGTCATATCCTTCTAACTTGGAAACAGTCTCTTGAAAGCAAAATGCATCCAAAAAATTAAAAATTAGAACTCGTCCATTTCCAAATAATTTTTCTTCTAAATTCGGAGACTAGAGCACATGCTTTTAATTTGTAACCACATGCTTTAACATCCCAACTTGCAAGCAAATTTGTGAAAACCTTTATTATAAAAATTAATTAATTAATACAATTAAGGTCAAAAAAGTACAATTTTTCAAAGTTGTTGGTACAATTTCAAAATACTCAATGCCGTCCCTGGTATCACATTTTTAATTAAGTTTATCAACAACATAGAAAAACACAATCATGAAAAACACAATCGATATTACATTACAACAACGTTAAGAATTAAGGAAATATAAAACCGTTTAAAAAGCAGTACACAATATTGTATGTATGTACGTATTTAATAAAGAAATTCAAGTTGTGTACAGCGTACACATTAAATAAAACAACACTTAAGCTTAAATAACTTCTGCCGTTTTTATAAAAATATTAAATCCTTAAATATACCGAGGATATCAGTACGAAAATTCTATAGTTTTTCAACAGTTCTTCCTAAGCAACGAGTAAATGCAAATAGCACTTGCAACTCCGTTCTTTTGTTTTTGCAAATAAGTAGAGTTGGATTTGAATGCAATGCTTTTACCTGTGTTTTTTGTTTCGAGTCAATTATTTTTAAACAACTGCGCCACTCTTAGTTTGCTTGGCTTTAATTTGATTTAATTTACGCCAAGAGCGTTTTTTATATTTAAAAATAATATGAACAAAAAACAACAACAAAGAGGAGTAAGTACAAAAACTATTTTTCCTCTTAGAATCGAGGTAAAAGTTGAGAGCTACGTAAACAGCAAATATAACTGGTACGGGTTACTAACACGACGAACAACATACATACATACATACTCGTACATATGTACATAATTGTAACGAAAGTGCATTAAACTTTCAAATGCATGTGGTGGTGGTTCTGAAGAACAACAAAAAATTATTTTGTATGACAACAAAAAATATTATTACAGTTTTAGTTTGAAAGTAATTTATGTGAGTAAAAACTGAAAATGTAAACAGGTAATTTAATTTTATTATGCTTAAATTGAAAAATAGAATTAAAGGAGTAGCAAAGTATTGATATTTAATTTTTTTATTAGAAAGGAAAACTTATTTTAAAACTGGAAAAGGCATTTTCCAAGCGCTAAAATTCACGAGGCCTGCACCAAAGAGGCCTTTTTTTCTAAGACCTTTAAGATTCGATACTCATTCTTCCCTGCCTTCTAAGAAAGG
Organism: Nowickia ferox; assembly: GCA_936439885.1. Classification (NCBI taxonomy): domain Eukaryota; kingdom Metazoa; phylum Arthropoda; class Insecta; order Diptera; family Tachinidae; genus Nowickia; species Nowickia ferox. The sequence goes on from OW387026.1 coordinate 63,309,713, forward strand.
CCTTCTATAAGGCGTCCATATTCCCTTCTACAAAATTCGATACAAATTCCCTATTCCCTTCTTTTATAAGTTATTTCTTTTATAATTTGTGATCATAGCAACAATTGCTAAACTGCGTAAAACTGTAAAGTACGCCTACTAAAGTAGGCCTTCAATCAGGCCTCTTGAGTAAGGAAGTGTGGATGGCTTTGGTTGTCAATGACATCGCGTATAAAAAAGAAATAAGTACGCAATGGGACTAGCAGGCCTTGCGTCTGCTGAATAAGGCCTTAAAGAGGCCTATTTACTCCATCTATTTACCACGGGGTTGCTTTTAGTATTGTCATTCGAACAAAAACTTTTCGAATTTTCGAAAATGTTCTTTAATTTTTGTTCGAGAATAAAAAATTAATCGAATAATTTTTGTCGAGTATTCGAATATTCGAAAAATTTTCTTAATTACTTTGTATAACAAGTATTTTACATTTCATAACTTTTTAATTTGTTAACAATATCATGTTAAGTAATCAAATTACTCCAAATTATAAATACTTGTGTAAGCTTGTTTGTAGTTTTCTTGCTGAGAAATGATAATCCCTCTTTAATGGAATTATGAAGTGTCTCACAATTTCTGATAAAGAGTTAAAAAAACAATAACTGCTTAAGCCTTAAGAATCGAATTAATGAACGACGTAAAAAATCATTAAATGCTTCAATATCTGTGGGAAAAAATTAAAAGTTGCTTAAGTCGAGATGAGCTGATTTTGAGTTATTGATACTTCAGAAGTCATCATATCCAAAAGTACACATGGGCAGAATCTCAATTTTTCAGGAAGCTATGGCACAATTACTTGCTGCTTTTCTTTTTTCGAATTATACAGACCTGTCACAGAATCCAAATTCGATCGAAATGATTTCATTTCCGTAATTAGGTTCTTCAGAAAAAGAAAAACGAAGAATATGCTCGAAATGAAACCACTTTAAATTTAATGCTCGGAATTGTCATTTTCCTTATGTGAAAGTACAAAAATCTGTTTGAAACAACTTATTTCAATAAAGAAAAATGTTTTTCAACAATTTATTTAAAAATTTTTTGTATTATTTAATTTTTTTTTTACAAATTATAAAATTTCCTTAAGTCTTAAGGAAAAATGCAGCATCGTAAAAAGTGAATTATTCTGTTCAGTCAAATAAAAATAAATAAAACTTTAACATATACACTGCGTTTGGACATGAAAGTGAACCTGAAGCATCCCTCAATCGTCTTCCCCGTAATTTTCGTGTATTAATTTTAAAATTTTGTTCACTTCAAGTTAAAAAAAAATGTTGTGCCTTTCCTATTTTTTGTTTTTCTCTTCTAATAATCATGTGTTTTTTGTTTTTCGTTGCCCAATGTTGCCACATTTCAATTGAAAACAATCGAATTGCTGCTTTTTCGTATTGAACAAAATCGATCGAAATCTGGAGAAGGTATAACAAAATCGATCGAAATTAAAATTCGTAATGAAAACAATTTCGATCGATTTCTGTGACAGGCCTGATAATCACATATGGAATAAAAGCTTAATTTGGCGTATGAGTCACTCACTCACTCACTCACTTTTTTCTTATTGCCACATATACTATTCCTGAGCTTTCCTTATCCAATACTAACTTTTTAACATATGCCAAAAAATCGAAAAAAGAGTTCGCAAATACTTTGTTTTCACGATTATCTTGTAATCAAAATATAGCAAATAATCTCAAGTACGACGAAGTATTAGATGACATTTCTGTAGCTACTGATAATGTTTTATTAACTGATCTAAAAAAAATTATCAATAAATTAAGAAATAGTACTAATATAAAAATCGTCAACAATATTGAGATTGATTTAAGCTATTTGGACAAATCAAACCCAGCAAAGAATAAATGAACGCGTTCAAAATGAAATAGTGTTTCACGATTTCTTAAGCATTTGTTTCTTCGAATGCATTCTGAATGTCATCGCAAATCGTAAATAATTCTATAGTTTTTGAACTCATTGAAAACGCATGCGACATTACTGGTTGATATACTGAAAAAAATAAACTGCGGAAAATGCATGCAAAAACGGAATTAAATCATCACTTTGACACATTTTCATAAAACAAGTATACAATAGTTCAGTGGTAGACAGTATGCCTTGACATTCTGAAGGGCACGGTTCGTATCCTTGCTGCGACAATATTTTGTTTTTTGTTTGCTTTGCATTTACGTGAAAAAAACGCCATCGAATCAGACAACTTGCATGGGTTCTAAGCACTTATTTCAATGATTAGCAGTCTTGTTAAATGTAAACCCATGCTCGTCAATGACACTCCTGTGCTAAAACCATGCGTTCTGCACCTAAATTAAACCAATTCATTTGCAAAATAACCCATGCATTAACTATTTCTATTCTATATCTTTTTTTGCTGGAAAGAAGTGATTACACAAACCGTATATGCTTTCTCATGCCATTTTAATTATATCACAAGCATTAACAATTTGGGAAAGAACGTTTTCTACTTGTTCCTTTATTAAACGTAAAAAAGGAAAGGTCTACAAGCTAAAAAGTGGGATTATCTGCCGTTTTTAAATGACTACTAAAATTTTTTTGTAAATGTGTATAAATATGTATACTTTTTAACTAATTTCCTTTCGGTTTTTAATAAGATTTCTAGCTTTGTTATTAAAATTATTTGTTTTTCCTGTAATGAACTATTTTTTGTTTGTTAATAAAAAAATTAAAACTTAATTAAATTAAATTAAACTTTTTTAAAATTATTCGAATACATTTTTTATTCTTTGTTCGTTCGAATATTCGAACGAAATTTCAAAATTATTCGTCCGTTCGAATAAGAAAAAAAATATCATGAAATTTCATTCGAACAAATATAAAACACGAATAATTAACAACACTAGTTGTTATTTCACCTTGCATTATAAACATACATACATACATATGTACTAGGGATGTAACGAATTACAGTTTAGCGAATGCGAAAGTGAATAATACATTTTATGTTTTGCGAAAGCGAATGCAAATATTACAATACGTTAAAAAATAACATGAAAATTAATTTGTATAAGAATCTGAAGTTGTTTTGTATACATAGATGCACTACATATAGCATTTTATTTACATAAATTGAGTATTGAATTGAGCAAATATTTATTAATTTATTAAAAATAAAAATTTTTAAAACAGAAAGATAAAAAAGATAAGGATACTAAAATTAGTATAGATAATAATTAAGGATAAATTTACAAAATGTTATACAATCAACCCATTCGTACTTTGGCCCTAAAGCCTGGTACTTTGTTCAACATTTCATGTGAAATACTGTCAAAATACATATTTAAAAAAATTGGAATGAATTGTTTATGAAAAAATGTTGTAGAAGTAGTACTCTATTTATCTTGGTAAAAACATATCAAATATATCTTCAATATTTCAAATTTTTGCGAAATAATATGAGTGGAATGAATGCTGCTCAATATTTTTCAAAAGTTTGAACAGACTAGTCTTAAGTAGAAAATATTTTTGGCCAAATCAAACACTGCCTTTTCTCTTTAAAACCCCGAAAAATATGTATTTCCAAACACCGCTGTAAGTATATGTATCTTTTTCGTCTTGTTGACGTTTGTTAATCGTAAACTGTTTTCGCAAAATACGTACAAAATTTTTTTTGTCTTTAATATTCGCTTGAAATATTCGCATACATTTTAGCGAATATAATTAGAGTTACTGTCCGCAACGTTCTGGCCTTTTTCGCCAGTTTATTTCCGGTTACACCGTAGTGGGCCGGCAACCATACAAGACGAATGTTGCCAAGTATTGCGTTAAACGATGTTCTTCAAATCTAAAAAGGTCCCAGAGTTTACTCTTTCCTTTGTGATTGCCATAACTGCCGACTTGCTGTCAGTAAACATATTACTTCTGTATTTATACTAATCCATTTTATAACCTCTGTGATCGCACGAACCTGCGCCTGAAAGACAGTATTATAGCCAGGCAAGCGAAAGTAAAACTCGGTGTCCAGTTCTTCTATGAAAAAACCTAGTCCCATTCTTTCCCCTAGCTTCGAGCAATGTGTACAGCAGCAAACTCCTACGGGTGTTTGTTCTAGGGTTCGAATGACCCAGGAGTGTCTTTCTGGTATCAATGCCTGGCATTCAGTTATAACCCTAGTATCACATACCCAGGCACTTCCAAAGTCTGGTCGTATCCGATCAGTGACGTCCATATCTTCTGATGGTGTGGTATATTGTCTTGTCTGATCCATTCCCCCATTTCTTGTAGACGTTTTATAGCAAGAGCTGCTTCGTATCTAATACGAATGCCTACTAAATATTTTCTGTATTGCAGGCCTTCGACCAAACTTCAGTTTAAGTTTAGTAGGCAGCACCGTTATAGAAATAGCACAGAGGACAAAATCTTGAAACAATAAAAAGGAAACACTTCCTTAGGACATTTCTTAATTTTGTATCTATAGTTACTAGTTTCCTAATTTGTTTCCATCAAAAATACCAGCCTTAATCTTTTCAACAGTGAGCTTTTTTGGCAAATGTAAGGAAAGCATTATCCATCCAGTGATTTAACAAACTGTTTCACGATATCCAGCTTTTACTCTAAAAAATATGATATTTCAGTCAGATCGTGAAAAAGATCTAACAGAATATTATAATTTTCTGATAAAGATAAAATGCAATAAAAAACAAAAATCCTTAATAGTTTTAAAATCACCAGTTTATGTACATATATTACAAATATTTAGACTTAAACTTGTCTTACAGCGCCTTTTCTAAAAGAACCAATTCAAGTCAGCCAGTTGAGTAATTTTATACACTGAGCCATAAACTTGGATGTTATATTTTAAAGTTCGAGTCCCAGCACGAATTTGCATAAAAACTTAGACTTAAGTATCAATGTAAAATTATATGTATACTTGAACAACTGTCCACAAACGAGGACAAAATATAACTCCGGAAATATGGATCGCAGCCAATTTTTTTTATTGAATTTTTCTTCTTATTTCTCCACAGATAAGCTACTTAAAAATTTCTTTTTGGAGTCCTTTTTATTTTTTAAGCTAATTTACTAAAGATGTGTTCACGTTATATGTATTTGTCTTATGGAATTTCACTTTTTTATACACATGATATGTTCTGACATAACCTATAAAAAAAAAACAAATGCTTACTTTTATTAACGCCTTTTAAATTTTGTCTTTCATTTTTAGTTTTTAATCTATTAAATCCATTTAAACATTATTTATCTTACAATTTTACTTAACTTTTACCATATATATTCCACAAGAATGCTCGTACATATAATGTGAACACAGCTTAAACTACATTTGTTCCAAATATCAATTTTTTTCTATGTGCTTTAGAGACGAATTAAAAAAGTTTTCTCTTATATATATATAACTACACTTTTATTTTTGACATCACTGTATTAAAGGACAAAATGTGCCAGAAAAGAGCGACAGTGCCACAGGGCCAGTCAACATAATTGGTTACTGTATTTGATTTCATTAAAGTCTTAACAATACTCTTCCTTTAATTTTGTACTGTGGGTAATAGTTACTCCAGAGTAGTAATTTCCGTTCCCAAATAAACAACAAGTAGTATTTAAAAAAAATCAAAGGCGCGACCAAGTTTGAACCATTAAATAATGTAAATGGTTTTTCGAAATGGAAAATGATAAGAGAAATGTAAATGATGATGATTTTAAAATACCTGTCGAATCATACTAGTGTTGTTAATTATTCGTGTTTTATATTCGAATGAAATTTCACGATTTTTTTCTTCTTCGAACGGACGAATAATTTGGAACTTTTGTTCGAATATTCGAACGAACAAAGAATAAAAAATGTATTCGAATAATTTTAAAAAAGTTTGCGAAAAACGACACGGATGTGTACAGTTACAATTTTTTTTTTATTAACACACAAAAAATAATTCATTGCACAAAGAAAACAAATAGTTTGAATAACAAACTTTGAAATATTACTAACTTAATTAAAAAAGTTACGTTTTTCATAGATTTCCTTTAAAATAGTCATTTAAAAAACAGCAGATAACCCCACTTTTTAGCTTGCAGAAGGTTCCTTTTTAACTTTTGATAAAAGAACAAGTAGAAAAATATCTTTTATATTTATCTGTTAGTGATATCGTTAAAAAGGATTAAAAAAAATAATCTAAATCAACTTCAAAATTGTTGAAGATTTTTATATTAGTACAATTTCTTACTTTATTGATATAATTTTTTAGATTAGCTAATAAAACATTGTCAGGTACTTCAGAAATTTCATTTAATACTTCACTGTACTTCAGATTATTTGCGAAATTTTTATTACAAAATAATCGTGAAATCAAAGTATTTGAGTACTCTTTTATTCGCTTTTTTTGTGACATATTTTAAAAAGTTGTTATTGGAAAGCTTAGGAATAATATTATTAATTAATATATTTTTTACAGAAAAGTATTTATTTTTTTAAACTCTACCAGGAATTGTAAGACACCTTCTGATTCCATTAAAGAGGAATTATCTTTTCAAAGCAAGAAAAAAGAGCATGCGCTTAGCGAACATATAGTACAAAAAAGCTTACACCAGTATTTATAATTTGGAGAAATTTTATTACTTAACATCCTATTTTTAACAAATTCAAAAGTTATGAAATGTAAAATACTTTTTATACAAAGTAATTAAGGAAATTGTTCGAATATTCGACAAAAATATTCGAATAATTTTTTGTTCTAAGTTGATAATTTTTGTGCGTTCGAACAAATCTGAAAAAAAGTTGTTAGAATATTCGAATAATTTTTGTTCGAATGACAACACTAAACCATACCCAATTGGATAAAGTTCGACAAATTTTTGTTTTAATATTTACAAAATGGCGTTTTTTTATTGAAGTTTTATTACTGTCATATCTTTAGTGACACTCCCAGGATTAAGACAAAGCGATTGATGTAAGACTCATCAAAATCGGTCCAGCTTTCGGTTTATATAGTGCCGCAATATCCTTCTTTGCGCCGCGTAGTTGGGTAAAAAAAACAAATTTTAATTCTATAAAGCAAAAAAAAAAAATTATCTTTATTAATTCATTATTAAGAGTATAAAATTCAATTTAAGTAATTGAGCATACAATTTAAATAATACATATTTATGTGGCTCTAATTAGGAATGGTTTCTATAATGTTTCTGTAATGATCGATAATTTTTGCATGTATATATGTATGTATATGTATGTACATATGTAGCTTCGTTTTGGCTTAAATTACTTGTTTAAACTTGATATACAAAACGTATTTCAAAAACAAACAAACAATTAAAAATATGCCACCCATTTACATATACATATACCAAGGCCAAGAGCTTTTAACTTTAAGAGACACTTAAGAAAATTAAAATATCCAATAACATGTTGCTAAATCTATAATTTAAATCCTTTAACAAACAAATTTATATTGTTTAAGTGAAATTTTTTTCAAAGACATTGCTTTTATTTGTGAACAAAAGAAACAATAAAACGTAAGAACGAAAAAAAATTTTTAAGAACTTTTTACTTACACAAATAAAAAATAAATAACACCATACTTTGTTGAAAGTGGACATCCATTGTACATCTTGAACAAAACAAATGTACCAAACAAGCAACTAACGAAAAACTAAGCATGTTTAAAATTCTTGAAAAAAACTTAATTTCTTCTGAGTTTTCACGTTTCGTTTATTTTGGAGTTTAATCTTTCTTCATTGACCAGAATAAATGAAACACTCTTCTAACAATGGCGATGCACTCACTGTTGCCAAAACAATTGCTATTTCTTTCACTAGAGATTGATACAAAGAAAATCTACACAGGAATAAAAAGATTAGGAAATACAATTAATTTATTTGTTAATACAATTAAAATATTTTTGTAAATACAAACACATATTTGTAACATAAGAAAACAAAATCAACTCAATTATTTCAAATTAAAATGATTGTGTTATTCACAATTGAGTTGTTAACAGAAAACAAAAATTTTTAATGAATTTGTTTTTCAAATTCTAATGTGTGTTTCTTTGTTTGTTTTTTTTTTAATTTTTATTTAGAATTTGGTTTTTTGTAAAATTTTAAAGTTATTTATTTTTCCACACAACCCTCGAAACTAAATGTAATTGAGATGAGCCGAACCGGTAGCCTCTTGGCTAATAGACTAAGGCCGAGTACACACTGTGGCATTTTGTGACAAATATGGCAAAAATAGCAGTGGGAACTAGTGGCAACGTTTGTCATTCCCGATATTTTTGGTTGTGTGGCATTACCACACAAACTGTTTATGTATCTCATGTAGACAGTTGTGAGAATAACTTGGCAGCACTGCAGACACAAAAATAAAATGTCAGCGTGAGACATTTTCTCGCATTAAGTATGTACATATGTATATACAGAATGAATTTTAGATGTATGCGGGTATACAAATTTAAATTTATGGAAAACGAAAAAGAAAGTGGAAAAGTACAGGACGCATGACATGACGACATAGCTTATTAAACTTGTGGTTCTTGAAGCTGTATGGAAAACCCTATGTGCCATTTATAAGGATAGAAATGCAAAGGAAATTGCATGGACAGAAATTTTGGTGGAATTAGGCTTCATTCATACGAAATTTTTAAACCAACTTGAATCCTGCTTCCGTAAACTGGAATGCAGAGTACAATAAAATCCTTTGATAGCGCGCATATTAAGACTTGGTCTTTTCCACCACTTTCTTTGATGTGTTTTAGATTTTCTTAATTTTTTTCTTATTATTGATAAACACACGGTGGCACTAGCCAATTGAATAATTTTGCGATTATCTATTTGTATAAATATTAATTAACAAACAATACGAAAACCAACGTCTCACAATGATAAAGCAAACGACACTAAGTGTCATTATGTCAAAATTAGTTCTTGATGTAGACAATGAAACTGTATTGCCATTTTTTAGGGATGGGACTTTGTCCTGTCACAATCAGACAACAAAATTGTGTGTCATCGAAATGACACCACCGAATGACAACACATGAAATGCCAGATGTAAACTCGGCCTAACATACTTACCACTCAGCTAAAGAGCAAATTGTTATTAGAGACGCAAATAATGAATACGCAAAACATGATTTCTATGCTTTTTTTCAACATGTGCGTTTTGCGTTATGATATAATATTATTTGAGTAAAAAAACAAGCCACGACGTTTTCTTGTCGGCATTTACACGTATACATTACAAACAATCAAAATAAACATTAACAATAGCACATCAGCGCGTTGGGTCCCTGCAGGAAATGCGAATAGTGAAAATGAAGTGATTTACTAGTGACATTATCAGTAGCACTATTGACCAGGTACCCCAGCCAATGTAATCGCCTATTGACATTTAACATTAGCTTGTCATTGAAAATCCACCACTAGACTGTAGCACTACTGACTAAGTAGTTCTTTTGGGACCACATGGAGACATTGGCACCAAAGATTCACGAGTAAACTTTAGGGTCTCTAGTCTACAATATCGATATTTCCTCGCTCGATGTCCGTAGTAAAACTGTACTGATTTACTATAGACACTGTCACCACCTGCAGGAAATTGTTTGTCATTTCTATTAAATACATATGTGTATTAAAATTAAAAATTGTATGTTTCGCTGAAATAGTAAAGTCAAACACTTAAGTATGTTTCTTAAAATGTGACAAATCTTTACCTGATGGCACAAAATCATCCACAAGGTCAAAATTTCCATAATTGGCACCTTTCACTTAAAACTCTTCAATTTTCATATTTTATATTTTTATATTATTTTTTATTATTTTTTTTTGTATTATGTTTTTAATTATTGTTAAATACATTCATATATATTAACCTTATAATTCTATTTCTTAAGATAATTTTTATAAACACTTAAATTTTGCTTGACGTCACGTTTATTTTCAACAAACCAATAAAACATTAAGAAGAAGCATAGTTGTGTATATCTGAAAAAATGTTTTCTACGCATTAAAACTATTATTAATAGACGCTCTGTTGACAGTGTCACCAAAATAGACGACAAAAGTGGTGACTTGGGGACACTTAACCCCATGTTTTCTGCAGGGGTCAATCAACAAGCAAGATAAGCACCAACACAAACAAACTAAATTAAATGATATTTTAAAATGAGTGATATTGTTAAATATTGTATTAAATTAATGACATACGACTATATTATTGAAATTAATTTTTTTTTAAATAACATGGTTTTGTTAAACATAATTCTTGTCTATTTTTTTCTGTGTATGCGTTCTCAGCCATTTAATTTTCTTTGTTTGGCTGTGATAATTTCTTCTTCTTTACACTGGCTCGTATTCTACTTTAGTTGAGTTTAATGTGTATATTATTTTCCGTCTCCTCAACTAGACAAGTACTTCTGGTAAGACTTAGAATTTGTAATTTATGGTCATTTTACCTCTTTTAAGAAAATAAAACAGCCAAAAGAAATTTCTATATCTGTAAAGCATTCTTTTTCTTTAGAGCTATTTGTTCGCCTTTATTTTTGTGTCATTTATGTAATCAATTATAATGGCTAAAACTGTGTATAAAAAAATTTACTTTCGATTGTTTGTATGCCATGACAAATTCTTATTAATCGACTTGCAGATATTTAAAGTCAATAACCGTATTTGCTCTCTAGCTGTAGTCGTGTGGGCTGTGCGATGATATGTCAGTCAGTCAGTCAGTAGCGTTATAGAACATATGTTCACACGGTACCTACTTCGCCATACAAAATTATGAGAGCGAATCCGGTAGATTCAATATGAATGTGCATGTGTGTGTTTGTGAACAAATAAAAACAAACCAAAAAAACAAAGATGTGAGTTTAAAATAAATGAATTTAATTTAGTTATGAATAGTATAAAAAGGAAAAATAAGAAGAAAATATAGGGATGCCTTCAAAAACAAGATTTTGAATGAGTTGAATATATGTAAGTATGTATGCTTATATGTATGTAAATATATACGTGTGTATGATATGTATGTATGTGTGAATAAATATACAAAAATTCCACACGAACAGTGCTACCATCTTTTTCAGACCAAAAAGCACTAAATGCAACAAGTATATTTGTATTAGTGATGAGCTATTTTTCGAAACCTGTTACTTTTTCACAGCGATTGAAAAATCACTAATCACAACTGTGACTGAATTTATCAAGTATCAGGTTTTGCAAATGTAGTTCTTTCATTCAAACTGTGCATGCTCTTGCATGCTTACTTTACAGTAAATAAAGCTACCACATGAATTTATTTGTATACGATAATCGTTTGTCGAGAAAATCACCTAATCGTGTCAAATCGTCTTTTCTGGCAACTATGTATAACTCTCACATTTTTGTATTTGCAATTTTACTGTCTCTCTGACTCTCATACGCCAATTATCAATATTTGGTTGGGGTTGATGCTAATTGTTTGTTCTTGTCGCTCTACTTATTAGCATTTATCAAAATACCAATACTAATACATACTTTTAAAACAGAAGAGCTGAAATGTGTTAAACCGTGATCACAGTCACATTTTAATTTCACAACTGCTCTTCTTATTAGATTTTGTCAAAATAACAGAATTGCTACAAACAAAGTACTGCTAAACTGTGATCACAATCACAGTTTAAAAGAACAGCGATTTAGAAATCACGTTCACAAGGAGCAACATTATTAAAAAACACAATTTCGCTCAACACTAATTTGTATGCACATAGCTATATTTTTATTTATTTATTTTCAATACAGAGAAAACCCACATGGCATGAGTAAAAATTAGAAACTTAAGTTAACTGCAATTAGAGTTTTTCTTTTCCCGGACTTTTTCATTTCCCGGGAAAGTGGGAACGACTTTTCAGTTTTCCGGGAATTCCTGCCCAGTGCAAAACTATACAAAATATTTTTGAATTTAATTTATTTCGACAAAAAACAAATAACAATTCATGAGATCGATTAAATAATAACGTTTTATAAACACATTAGTCGAAAAACTAATATAATTTCAGTTCTTTATATAATAGTAATGCATAAATACCAATATTATATTTAAATGGAAAGTCAAGTGCATTGATATAACGCAAAAAAGAAAATACCTATTACATTATTAAAAAAATATTACAAAATCTTGCTTTGAAAATAGGACTTTAGTACAGAATAAGCATTAATAGAATCGTTCGACAGTCTATTTCTAATTTTATTTAAAAAAAAATTCTTTTTATGAAAAAATACGTTCACTTTCTATGGATGTTGGCCTTATAGTCAGAAGAGCATTATATATATAATCTCTGAACACTTTCAGTTTTTTTCCACTTCCTTCAAAAAATTGCAATTCCTTTTTTAATGCAAATGATTTTTTTTGAATCGAAACAGTGTTTTCTTTACTACAAAATCAACACAATATAAGTTGTTCTTGTAAAATTTTAGCTATTGTGCTAGTACCATCACCTTATTATTGCACCATCACGTTCATAAGTGAATAACGACACTCATCAAGGAATGTGTATATATGAACTAAAGTTGCCACAATAAAATCAAAACAAAAAAATCCCGGGAATTCCCGCAATTATATCCCGGGATTTCTTTCCCGGAAATTGTGCAGGATCGCGGGAAATCCCGTATGAAAAACACTAACTACAATCTTAAATTTACTACATTTCATACGTTTTTGTAATAATTTCAATTACGTGTACACTATAGTTCATTTAAATAACAACAGTGAATGTCATTGCTAAAAATTGACATTTCGAGAAAAGTAAGATAAACCGATTTGTATGTGCTTATATATTATATTAGGTGACCGCACTGGTTCAAGAAAATGTGCAAAAGAAGAATAAAAAAAGTCCCGTTATGTATGTAGCGTACAAATCATACTCAGATGGACAAATCATACTCAGATGGGCAACAACACTTGCTGCTTTTTGATATTCTTGTGCGAATGTGTAACTGAAAAATCTGTCAGTCTTAATTAGCTTGATAAATTGCACTTCATAAAATACAAACTTTTTTCAAGTGGGACGAGGAAAGCCATTAACATCAGAAGAAAGAGGAAAAATTAAAGCCTATTTTGAACAAAAGTTATCCTTTAGAAAAATTGGAGAGAAAATCGGACGAAGTGCTCGTGTTGTCTTCAATTACATCAAAAATCAGAGTTCCTATGGGAAAAACATGAAAGGAAGACCAGCAAGTTTCTTATCGCCAACAGACAAGCGTGCAATTTTAAGAATCGCATCTAATTCCTGTGATTCCATACCAAAAATTAAGGCGAAAGCCGGTGTTTCTGCTAGTATTTCGACTGTTCGGCGATTGATTATGGATGCTCCGCATATCCAGAGAATGAAACTTAAAAAAAACCGGTATTAAAACCCATTCACAAAGAAAAACGATTGAATTTTGCTGAAGTTCACATGACGTGAAATACGGAATGACACACTGTTGTCTTTTCTGACGAAAAAAAAATTTAACATGGATGGTCCTGACGGGTACAATTTTTATTACCATGACATGAGGAAAGAGGAAGTAATATTAAGCCGTCGACACAGTCGCAGTGGTGGAATTATGGTATGGAGTGCCGTATCATACTATAGCGTGATTAAACTACAATTTAAAACGACAAAACTGAACGCAGAACAATACAAAAATATTCTGGAACAAGCTTTTCCGGAATGCAGTAACATTTTTGGACTCTTGCGTTGGATTTTCCAACAGGATAACGCTCCGATGCACAAAGCCAGAGCGGTAACAGCCTGCATAAGTGACCAAAATGTGACTTTGATGGACTGGCCACCTTACTCACCAGACTTAAACATAGTGGAAAACGTCTGGGGATGGCTTTCACGGAAAGTTTATGAAGGAGGTAAGCAATATGAAGACGTTCCATCGTTGATCAATGCAATTGAGACAGCTTGGGACGAGATTTCCTTAGATTACCTTAAAACTCTCTACGATTCCATTCCAAGTCGCATATTTGAGGTTATAAAGCACCATGGAGGCAACACTCATTACTAAACTTTAGATAATACGTGGAACCAAATAGTTGTTAGCAATAAAATCTAATTTAGTGAATAAGTTTTATGTTTTTCAAACTTTTCTTTGCCGTTGTTATTCAAATGAACAATTTTTTTTTTTCATTTTTTAGCAGTTTTTTTTCAAAATTTAATAATTATATTACAAGAATATTAAAAAAAAGAAAATTTCTCAATGATAATAAACAATAAAACAAAATATCTAAAATAAATAATTCCATCTTTTTGTTTTTCTTGGTTGATCAAAAATTCGCAGTAACATATAAATTTGTTGCTGTTGTTATTTAAATGAACCGAAGTGTATATAGATATATGTTTCGATTTTGTTTATACATAAGTAGAATATGAGTAGGAAAATAATTCAAGTTCATTTGGCAAGACACTCCAATTATGGTGTATTATTTTAACAAAAGAGTGATCAACGAGAGATGTACGGCCTAAAGGAACAGATATTTCAGAAATAACTGAATTTTATTTACAGGATAAATATTTCAATTAAAATTTTATTTGTACTCTTTTATATAACTGCCTAAAGTAAATCATTCCGTATAGACGAAATATCATAACACTTGAATAAAATTTACATGAAAATGTTTTAGAATTTTTGCCGATATCGATACCCTCAATTTGTTCCTAGGGGTACATTGTAACTCGAATCGAAATAAAATGCATTCTGCGTGTAATTAGCATAGAAATCAAAAGAATTTTCCTTAGTTTCAAATTGCAGAGTGCAGAGTACACTTAATTATATACATGTATAATTATTTATGTGTATGTATATGCGTATAAATATGTAAAAACTATTTATGTATGGATGTGCATATATTAATAAATATGTACATATTTATATTAATATATAATTATACTCGGTTATGGAAAAAGTCGTTTCATCTTTTTGTTCAGGCCATAAAACTGTTTTAATAAGTTAATTAGATTTTTTAGGCATTTCATCTGAATTAATTTTTACATGAACATGGTTCAGTATGTTACATTCTGAACATAAGTCTTCTCTTTTTAGACCGTATTTTATATTAATTAAGCAATTCGATGTATTAAAAAATCATTATTGTATTTCTAACTTACCTTTAAAATAGTTATTAGCGCTAAAAGTTATTTCCACCTCAGCATTTGAACATGGTAATGTTAATATTCCTAGAGCAAATATTGACAGTTTCAGAAATGGATTATCATTAGTTGAATTTCTGTAATTATAAACTTCAATCCAAAATTGGTCAGTTCTGAGTTAATGTAGTTACGTAGCCTTAAATTTCTGATACTTCGTTCTATTTCTTCAACTTCACCATCCCAGCAAAAGTTACCGCTTCCCAGAAGAGTTTTTGTAAGCCAGCTAGAAGCAATACATTAAGCTTCCAAAAACCCATTCATTTTTTGCCTTACTAAATCGTTTCACAGAATTAATAATGTATAAATTTTGTGTACTCAGATGCAAAACTTACTGGTTTACATTCATATTTTTTACTTTTTTCCACTTTATTAGAGAGCCGGCTTACGTTAGTGCTTTTCAGAAGCATTTTTCGTTATCAAGAAAGCACGACACTACTTCTCTCTGTTGTTAGTGCTTCCAAATCAGAATTCTGTTGCTGGGATTATTGTAATTAAATTATTTTATAGCGTGTATGGTATCCTCTATAATTTCTAGAAATATGTTCTTTTTTCTCACTGTGGAAGAGAAAGTTTTTCTTCCTCAGTATTTCACCCATCTGAATTAACATTCTGCAAAGGAAACTTTGAGTGTATAAAAGGAGTGCAATCAGATAGTTTTTGAAAAGTGAAAAACTCTTATTTGGTGTTTTTTTAAATTTAGTAGATTTGTAAAACACACTAAAAGCACTAAAATCAAAGGTAAAGAAGCACTAGTTAAAAAGTTCCGCACTGTTATGAATTAAAAAGCACTAAATCTAGTGCGAAAAGCACTATATCTAGGGCACTATATCTAATTGACACACTGCACACGAAGCATGAATGAACCGTGTGAACAGCAAGATTCATAAACATGATTCAGAGAGCGAAGCAGGTGATTCTACTCGTCGTCTGAAAATACTATTACTCTTTTATAGATGTACAATTATTGAACGGGCAGCTGAATTTGATTTTATTTGTTGCATAATAATACGTGCGTTTGAGTACTTTTCCAGTAAAGTCCAGTAACTGAGTAATTTAAAGAAATGACTCTCAATCAAAAAGTTTGCTTATAAAAGTACACGAACGGCAAATTATGAAATCCAGTAAAATATATAAAATTAAAATTATGCCTATATGCAAAAAAATATATACAAAATTATACATATGCATATATGTATGTTACTGGTTAGCTGCATTGCCAAGCCGTTAAAGTTTCTAGGCTTTTTTCCCAATGTGAAAATTTATTAGGATTTACAGAAAAAGAAAAAAAGGTTTGTTACCGCATATACCAATCATAACAACAATGTTGTTCACTTCCTTTCAAGTAAGTTAAATTTGTACATTTATTAAGGGAAATATAAAAGGGGAAATAATTTTATATAATCCTGATATATTCAAGATATCGAAACAACAAATTTGAAAAAAGGACACATTATTCATATATAATCGACAAATAATTTTTTTAAATGTTCCATACGGCAAACCAGTAATCACACCACAATATGTTCCTATAAAAAAAATCACTATAATAATCTATTAACTTTATTCACGTTTAAAAACAATCGGTTATGTTCTACAATCCATGTGAAATTAAATAGTTCAGAATTGCCATAGCATTGTCGTTATAAATATTTATGTACTCGTATGTATATAATTCCAACAATTCTATGAAAATTCCGCATGCTTTAATTTCACGTGGAATACATAACATACCCCAATATTTTTCTGGCATCAAACTTAAATAAATGTTATTATAATGTTTACAATTAATACATTTGCTTATGTTATTTTAAAAATTTCATCAAAAACTAAAAAATTGTGTTCCCATTTGCTTTTGATTGTTTATATTTAAAAACATATGGTTTTGTTTTACTGGATTTTACTGGCAAAAATTTGTCCAGTAAAAATTTGCATTTACTCAGTAAATGAACTGTAATTTTTCTCTCAATTCGCCATCTCATTTATTGCATTTTGTGTACGCGAACGCAATCCAGTGAAAACTAGTAAATATTTGTAAAATCTTTTGAGTTCTCGAACGGACTTAATATTAGTTACTACCTCCAATAGCTTAGATAGCAGGATCTAGCAAACCAAAAAATAGTTGATTTAATCACGTCTATTTTGTTTGAAAAACTAAAAGCAAAAAATAGTCCTTGCATTTTTCTTTCTAACAATTTGCTATTTATAATTATAAATTTACTTTCAAATTTTAATTTTACTTATTGTGCTTACCTTCAGCTATATAATCAATTTTGTTGCGTTTGATTTGGTTGATTACAAAAACGTTCACATGTGTTTCACGGAAGTGCCTACTAGATGATTTTTCCTATGGTAGTATGCAATTCGTATGAAGGCCTCATTCAAACTGAAATTACGAAGGGATTTGAGGCATGGTACCGTAATATGAACATTTTTGATATCCTAGCACATTAATTTAGCCAGCCCAGTGATCAAAAAACATCCTAATAACAACTTGGTTTTTCGACTTTTGGCCGCATAAACTTGGTTTTGGCCGCACTGTGTGACTGTGTACCGACTATCGAGCACGCAAGATACAATTGACCGTGGGATAAATATTGGGGTTCTAGGTTTAACCCACACACTTTTAACGATTGTCCTTGAGATGTATTAATCGTCATTGTGAATGCAAAGCAAACTGGAAATTGGACGCGTTTAAGCTTAAACGGTAAATCACTTGGTAACATACATACATAAGTATCCTTGGAATAAGCACTTCTTCACCTTTAAACTTTCCTATGATTATCTTTGCTTTAATAGCGTTTAGAATCAGTATTTTAACAACCTATCTAGTACCAATGCATAGGGTTGGCTGATTCAGGTTACGTAGCATTACTATTACTGAACCAACCCTAAAGGATCAATCAGAGGTCATAACCATAAAAGACAGCTGTTCGAACCAAACTAATGGGCAACACTGTATTTGATTATAGGTGACTCGCCATAACGCCATAACTCTCACCATAGAAAACAATTGAATTTTGGTTTGGTTATGGCTATGTCACGTCTAATTTAAGCTTAAGCTGCAAGTCATGCAGTGACATTCCCGGTAAGTCCAATGAATTCAGGTACTCTATCGAATGATTAACAACATCATCAGGATGTGTAATAGAATCAATAGACTTATACGACTGCAATACGCTGTTAATTAAGCTTTGAATTATAACATTTATGTCATCAAGGTCTTTATTTTTTGCCGCAAGATTTTCTTTTGCTCAACCAAACGTAATTATGATAATTTTCTGTAATATTTGGGAATATTTTTGCTATTAGTTCTTCTCTAGATGTTGCAAATTGACAAAAACCCATTTAAAATCAAATCGGCCCTGTAGTGGAGGCAGTCGGTATTCTCCTATTGCCAATATATAACAATTGGTTTGAAAACACATAACTTGTTTGATCATTTTGAAAATCAACTCGCATATTTTCAGTTAATTTGAGAGCTTTCACTTTTTCCCGTAAACATATTGACTTCAAGCAAGAGTTAATTAATTTCATTTTGAAGTATTTTTATCGTCGCTAATTGCTTCGAACTGTAAGATGTTGGCTCATCTACTGTTTTAAGTTTTAAGGTTTTAGGGCAGAATGAGCAGTTTTTCCTCTCTCTAATAGGGTAGCAGTAATCCCAGAGGAGGCTACTGCAAGTGCAATTTGGTTTTCTGAATGAAACGTAGCCAAAGGGAAGGAAAGTAAAAATGTTTAGCCTGTTCCACCAGGTGCATCGAGAAAGAAGATTCCTCCATAACTCGCATTCAAACAGTCATAAAAGTTTCGTACGCTTTTTCCAGCTGGTTGTTTAAATTGTGGATATTTTATCTTACTGACTGACTTAATGAATTCCGATCATATTGCCGTTCACGTAGAAATTCATCGATAAGTGCTTCTTGTGCAGGACGATTTGGAGCTGGCATTCCTAATTCTGGCAATATTTTTCTGGACATTGTTAAGCATAAGTCTTCAATTCAAATCAACGTCTCATTGAAAATTTCAGCATTGAAATCAATTTCGAGATTTATTGCCATTGTACGAATACGATGCAAAATATCATAAGCCATTTTTTTAATTGTTCCACAAATGGGGTGGAAAAGGTGGGAAACATGTTGGTATAATGATGGCAAAAAGGGTTCGATTTTGTTGGGGTGTAGACGTAACAACATCATCTGCCATAGTAAAATCCCAATGGTTGTCATCCTCTAGCAAGCATAAAATTTGACAGGCTTCTCTATATGTTATGCTCAATACTCCATTGACGATCCCTAATGATTGAAAAGACGTTGGTTCACGAACATTTACTAATAACGAACGCAGTTAAAAACATTCGTAATTGCACGGATAGACTGAGTAGACCCGACTTAGTGATTTTTTTTTTTATAAAAACTGTTAACTGAAACTTATAAGAGTAGTCACCAAAAATTATGTAAAATCACACACAATAATTTGAAAGCACGGGTAATTTACATATATATATTAAAATTTTTACTTTTGATATTACACAACAAGCTTAATTCCCGAACTGTCTTCCTCTGATCTAAACTAAGAAGATACTTATATATATAACGCCGTGCAAATTTCAATACAACCACGTTTGCCATCTTTTTCACCCCATAAACAGCAAAATCCATTTCTTGTAATGTTTTCATAAATACTTAAATTATAAAATGCATATTTTCTTGAATAAAAAAGAGTCCTAATTTACTATGAGGTGTATTCAAAACTTTTTGTAAATCGAATCAAATCAAAAATATATCTTTGCTTAGGTCTTTATTTTTTAAATTCATCAGTTTGCTCGTGACTGCTGCCTAAATTTTTCCATTCTTCACATATCGCACACTTGTCTTTTTTAGGTAAATGGAAACCTAAATTAAATTCATTATTAAAAATATTGCGAAAAACTCGAAGGGACAATAGATAATTTGTTAAATTTCTTTCCTCCAAATATGCTACGTAAAGTATGTATAAAAATGAAACATTGCGAAACTCCGCTAGAAGATATAACTTAGTACTTTTGATTCGGCAGTAATGCGATGGCACAGCTGCTAATTGCTCTATGTATTTCTTCAGTATTTCAACTTTCTCTTCTTCGGCGTACGGCACTTTTTACTACCCGGTGATTTTAAACTTGACGTAATACTTCTAAGCATTTGTTGTGATATACACAAAGTCTTCAAAATGAATTGTTAACAAACTTTGAAATCCTCTCCACCATATCGAAGGTAATAGGCATAACTGATCTTATGTCTACTATTCTTTGCTTTCTGTCTTTTGACTGGTTTGGGCTTAATACATACAAGAAGATAGCCAATCTTTCTGTCTAAATTTACTCAATCCCCAAAAATTTTCGTGAATTGCCGCGTGATCTTCTTCAGATATTTTAGCCGCACAGTCATTTCCACATTTTTTATTAATACAAGTATTACACGCAACAAACTTTTGAGTATGAGTTGATGGCAAGAGTTGTTTTCTTTTTTTCTTATACCCCTCGTGCCAACTCATATTTCATTTTCCACTGCATTATTATCTATATCTGAAGCACTATCGGTATCGCTCTAAGGAACAAGAACCATTTTGCAAACCTATAACCAAATAAAAACATCACTAACAAATTAAATTTATAAATCAAAATATACGACAAAACAAAATTTACGACATCATAATACACGCTTTTCAAGAAAGCACGAATAATTAAGGGAGAAAACAAACAATCACCTTTTTCAATATTCTGCTTAACTGTAGATAAAATATCAGAACAGAAATTGTAATTTAAATAATAGTTTTATAATACCACTTGCTTCAAACCAATAAACGAAACTACGAGTGAATACACATGTTTCCAAAAAAAAAAAAGAAAAAACATAACGGTAGATAAAAGTTATTTTTGTTTCTACGTTGAGTGCATTGTTATTTTTTTTTTCTTATATTTTAAGCTTTATATTTTTCTAATTATATGGCAGCTCTCTCGTTATTTTTATGTTACTTACGTTATTTTGCGGTCACTAATTTATAATTATTATTATGTTGGTTATGTTAAAATTGAAAGGCTTGTATTTCTCTCAATATCACTGGCGTTGTCAGTTTCGACAGTGGTGATTTTTTCGATCAAACCCTTTATATTAATTCGAATTTTTGTAGTTTAATCTTCTAAAAAGTTAAGTTTTTATTTTGCGGTGGAGGTCCTCACTGGATGCTCCAACCCGCGGCCAATATTAAGTTTCCCTTTGTTAGTTTGTACTTAGAGAAACTGAAAAGTGAATAGTAAGCAATATATTAAAAGCTTAAATTTTCCGAGTTTGAACAGAAATTTTTAAATTTTTTTTCTTTACAAACCATCTCCTGAAAATTTTGAATCGAATAAAATAAAAGTCAGCCAAAAAATTGCGAAGTGAGTTCTAACGGCAGAAATGCCTATTTTACTATGAGTTTTGAAGCTCTTAACGTTAACAATAAAAATAAAAAATCTAATGATAGTCTTTTGGCAAAGCCACTTTTTTATCAGCGATCAACTTTGTTTTGTCTACTGCCAACTAGTGAATCGTTAACATTACCGTTGCCTGGTACTTCTTTATATAAATCAGCATCCCCTTCGGGCTCGTGTTTATCAGTTAACCAAGTTATCACTACAGATGACAATAGCTATAAACCCAATGTCCAATGGAATGGAATGGACAGATATATAACTGTGGTAAAGAGTGGGCGAAGACCAAATTTTTCTAAAATTTCGTCTGCTCCAAAGATATCTAGGGATAACAGCGTATCCTCTACTAATCGTCAAAACCGTTTAAAACTTTCGCAAGATGACAACGACAATACCGATGTATCTTCGAACAAAACCTCCAAACCACCACAAATCTATCTGAGAGAAAAAAATTCAGACGCCCTTATTAAAAAATTAATCTCGGTCATTGGTGAGAATAATTTTCACATTGCTCCAATAAAACGTGGTAACATTGATGAAACGAAAATTCAAATTTATGAATAAAAAGATTTCCCAAAATGGTTACTGAATCGAAAAAAAAAAAAAATTTCTTTTGGTATACCAGCTTAAGAGTGCAAAGGCCTGCAGATCGTATTGAAAGATTTTCGTGTGTTGTGCTCGTAGAAATAAAATATGTACTCATCCTCCAGGCATTTAAGGTAAAAAATTATCTAACATATTAAATAGGAAGAAGATTCCCCAACCTCTATTTCGCGTTGAATTTGAGCCGATTGAAATAAAATTGAGAAAAAATTAAAGCTTAAACCATCTCTTATATCAAAAAATAACAAATTAAGAACCACACAAGAGTTCAGGACCCGTACAGTGCCATAATTGTTAAGACTACGGTCATTTAGAAACATACTGCAAATTACCTATAGTTTGTGTTATCTATGCACGGTACCGAATTTCACGGTACTGCTAGCTGTAATAAGCAAAAAGATCGAGCAGAAAAATAAAATTAGTAATTGTGGAGGTAATCACACCGCTAACTGCAGAATATATCTTGTATATTATTTCGTTAAATAGACTATGTGACAAAAACCTTAATTACCTCCAATCAGCAAACGCTTACTCCGCCACTTTTAATCAAATGAGCCAACCAATTACTTCACGTGTATTGCATGCCGATGCTGTTAAGACAAATTATGTTCCACTCAGAAATTGTTCCACCAAGTAATTCAACAAATTCTAACATAAGCTTTAATTTCAGTCGCCTTGGAGGCACTATTGATAATCTGGTGCAAACTTTAAATAACTTTACAGCAAATATGACCAACATGATGCAAGGAATGCTGCGAATGAAGAATGCACTGATTCAAGCATTAGTTAAAGGGCCATGAACACATTAAAAATATGTTTCCGGAACGCAAACAGCATTCGTCAATATAAAAATGAAGTTGAGCACTTCATCAGGGAAAAAAATATTAATATAATGTTGGTCTCTGAGACTAATTTGACTTCGAGAAGCCTTTTGACAACGAATGGCTACACCTTATATGATTCAAAGGACGCATAGGGTGGATCAGCAATTCTAATAAAGTCAACATTTGTGAAGAAAATCTACAAGCAACAAATATTTGCATTGAATTTTTTTATACAAATTCCGTGATATCATCAATTTACTACCCTCCAAGATTCTCAATCACTGAAGATTAATACGAGGATTTCTACAAATTGCTTGGAACTTGTTTCGTAGCAGCTGGAGACTACAATGCAAAACATACATTCTGGGGTCGGGTGTTGTTCAACACAATTTCAAAAATGGGCGTGGACGTCACTTCGAGTGAGGAGCCCTCTTACTGGCCTACGGACACACAAAAAATTCCGGATGTTATAAAATTTGGCGTCATGGAAAATATCTTTAGGGATATAATTCATGTTGAGGCTTCCCTAGATCTCTCCTCCGATCACTCTCCCACGATCGTTACAATTTGTAGCCAACTAAGCTATCGTTGAAAAAACTGCATTAATGGAAAAATATCTAGAAGGTCTCGATGTCACGTAAGCATCTAATTACTCTTTATGGCGCGCTGCTAGAAATCTTAAAACATCCGTTGAGCTTAAATGAATGAATGAATGAATTATTAAGTCAAACGGGAAACAAAGGACACTGCAACCAAAGTAGACCTATTGTATCCCTTGCCAGGTGCTAGAGCACCTCATGCAGACCTACTCTGCTGATGAATCTCAGGATTGCCAGTGGGTCTAGTGTTGGCAGTTCCCAATTCTCCAATAGGTGCTTGCCTAATTGGATATATCTTCTGTGGCATAACGCTTCATAGTCCTTCAGAATATGTTCTGGGGTTTCATCATCGTACTAACAGAATCTGCACAGAGTGTTACTCTTAATGCCCTATTACCCTATTACTCCGTGGGTGTACTAGCCCCCCTTCTGACCATTTTGTCTGCATTTTCATATCCTACCATCCCGGCGAGTCCATGATCCAGCAGAGTGTGACCTTATTCATGCTGCTTAGCTGATTTAGCTTAATGCGGCATTTCCAAGCTAACTTAGAGGTAAACTCATATGAGCTTAGTGCTTTGATGGCAGCCTGACTATTCGAGCAAATGGCTATTTCTTTCCCTCAGTAGCCCAAGATTAAATTGTGCCCATCTCTCATAAACTTCCGATTGAAAAATAATAGGAGATTTTCCCAAGGACTCGTGGTAGTTAGCCCTTGGTCCTACAACTCCCACTCCAGAGCCGGAGTGGGAGTTGGAGCCAACAGTGTACCACCTGATGGTACCCGTTCCAAATGTACACCGAGGCTCTATTTCCAACAATTCCCTTCTATTGGCCAGAACAGTTCTAAACCGCTTGTCGAAGTCATATACTTTATTCATCACGTCAGAGGGTTGCGCAAGTAGCGGAAGTAGTCTTGCCGGGGATGATTGCTCCCATAGGCTAATTAGACAGTCCCTGTCTGTGCCCCTCCCAGCGATGGTTATTACTTTTTGTCTGGCAGCTGTCTCTATCACAATCATCAGAAGTGTGAGTTCAATGAGGACTTCCATAGCCGCTGTAGGACACGTCCTCATAGCCCCTGTTATAGAAAGGCATGCTAGCTTCTGTAATTTCTCTAACCAATCTCTGGTCGTAGCCACCCTGACCCTGTCCAACCAGGCAACAGCACTATAAGTGATGATAGGTCTCACTATCATGGTGTATATCCATCTCAAGATTTTGGGTGTGCAACCCCATGATTTTACTGCGACAGATCTACATACCATTAGTGCTTTTGTTGCCTTTGTCAACAGTCGCCTCTAAATGCTGTTTAAATAGAACCTTTGAGTCTAATATCACTCCCAGATACTTGACCTCCGATGATCTTTCTATTTGCACGCTGTCAACTCGGATGTTTTGCCAGCGTGGAAGTGTTCTCCTCCTTGTGAAAGAAACAATGGTAGTTTTTGCAGGATTGATATTCAGTCCTACAGATACACACCATTCCTTCACTATCATTAACCCGTTCTGTATTATATCACACAACGTCTCTTCAAATTTTCCTCTTGCAATGATAACAATATCATCGGCATATGCTTGACATTCTATGCCATTGCTCCTTAGTATATGCAAGAGTTCATCAACTACAAGGCTCCACAGAAGTGGAGACAGTACACCGTCTTGGGGGCATCCCCTGGTCTTTTTCACTGCAAGATATTCCTGCCCAACTTGGGTCTCCGCAGTCCTACTCTTAAGCATGGCCCATATCCATTTGAATATGATGTTCCCAACTCCTTTTTTTCTAAGCGCAGATGCAACGGCAGAGTGCTCTGTATTGTCGAAGGCCATTTTAACATCCAAAAATGCACAAACAATGACTTCCTTAGCATCCAGATAACTACGTATTGTGTTCTTCAGTTGATACAGCGCAGTGTCCGTTGAACGACCCGCCCTGTATGCATGCTGCCACGGATGTATAGGCTCCCTACACAAGGTTGTTGATCGGATATAGTTGTCAATAATTTCTCCATCAGTTTAAGTATGAAGGAGGTTAAAATTATGGGTCGGAATGACTTTGTAAGTGTAATATCCCTCCTACCTATCTTAGGTATAAAGATCACTCTTGCCCTGCTCCATACCTGTGGTATGTAGCCTAGACCTAAGCTACTCCTGGTTAACCTTATTAGGTGGGGCGTTAGCTCCTTTTTCCCGTGCTGGAGAAATATAGGGAGGATACCATCCACCCCTGGAGACTTGTACGGTTGAAAGGTTCCAATAGCCCATTCTATACGCTATTCGGTTCATAGTTTCCGTGCAATGTCCTAGGATTCTTTGTTCCCTCTATGTCCTGCAGATGGTTCTGGTGTCAGCCCCTCTATACTACCCGGGAAATGAGTCGAGAGTAGCAGCAACGCCTTCTCTCTTTCATTCCTGGTGTAGGTCCCATCCTCCTTTTTTAGTGTTAATGATGAATCCACATGGGCTTTGGCCATGATTTTATGTAATCTGGTCGCTGCCGGTGTGGTTGAAATCTTTTCACAAAAGTT
The DNA here is from genome assembly GCA_936439885.1 of Nowickia ferox. Taxonomy (NCBI): domain Eukaryota; kingdom Metazoa; phylum Arthropoda; class Insecta; order Diptera; family Tachinidae; genus Nowickia; species Nowickia ferox. Next base: position 63,335,898 of record OW387026.1, read on the forward strand.
CCTAAAGACATTTTTCTTCGCCCTCCGAATTGCGGTGTTGTAGGCAGTTAGATTTTTGGTATACGTTCGCCAGTCTCCAGTACGCTTTGCCTTATTAAACAGCTTGCGCGTTCCATAATTGTGCCTCTTTATTTCCATTAGATGCGGTAAGGGGCAGCTAGATTCATAAGCTCCAATGATTGCCCCGTTTACCTTGCCTAATAAATACTCTAGCTCTAACCGGTGCCTTGGTGCCCTGTTAATACTATCATCCAGGTTGAACCGTAGGTTTTCCCTACACAGGTGCCAGTCGGTCTTTTTCGGATTTCTGGATGGAGGTGACGGTACAGCATTCCCATCTATATTGAATCTTATAATTCTATGATCCGACATTGATGGTTCGTCCGAAGCCCTCCAGTTCCTAATTACACTCGCCGAATAGGCGCTACCTATTGTCAAATCCAGAACCTTCCTATGTTGAAGATTTCTAGACTATTACTACATAGGAACTCTAAAAGACACTCAACTCTGTTGTTGATGTTGCTGCTCCCCCACATGATGTGGCGTGAATTAGCATCGCACCCAATCAGCAGCGGTAAGTTGGTTTTATTCCAGTGATACACAAGGCAGTGCAGTTCTGCTGGTGGCACGCCCATATCTCCCGCCATGTAGACTGACACTACCACTATGCTCCGATGAGTGCCTCCTATGCACAATCTGACGATTATCGGCACCATATCTCGTGACATAAATTCTGAAAGTAGAAGATAGTTAGTGTTGTTCATCATCAGTATACATGTTCTTGGATGGTCTACTCTAAGATCTTATATTACCTTACTGTTTCCGCAGTATAATCCTTTAATTTTACCCTGGTGCGTCCATGGTTCTTGAATAAGTGCCATTCCCAGGTGTTCCCTGGTGAACATCCACGCTATTACTGCCGAAGTAGCCTTAGCCTGGTGTATGTTCACGTGGGCTATTTTGGCACTTATCCCCCTTCTGCTTGCTCGAGAATTAATAATTTCTCCTCAGGCAGTATGGCTTCTTCATCCACTGAAATCGGTTCCTGGGAGGACGAGACGACCAGTGTGGAAAGGGCACCACACATCTCCGTAGGGGTCGGAGATGTCTCCCTACACAATCTTATCGTAGTCGCTCCCCCAGGGGACGCATCAGTGGCTACAGGCACCATAGCTATCGCCGCTTCGCCGATGGTTGGACCATCACCAACATTTAACCCAGCATCAGGCATAGACGCTGTTGCACTATCTGCAGTGATTTTTCCTGCCGCCTTCCGCCCTCCATGTACGGTGATTTTCCTGAACCTGTAGTGGAGTACGTTCCCATTCTTCTGGATATTATCCCTCGACTTTTCATCGATTACAACAGATAATATCTGCCCCGTGGCTTCATCCCGGCATGCCTGTACCTTCCAAGCCTTAGTTTTTGGCGGCGAGGATTGCTATGTACTTTTTGTAGGCCTGCCCCGCACTCCTTGGCAGATACATCGTGATGGTGTGGCAAGCCGGGATGTCTTCTCCCATACATGCCTGTAGGTGTAATAGCTTTACTATCACTCTTACTTGGTCTGGTTTGGCCTGAAGTGCTTTTCCTCTCCAGAGATTTGCCCTCACTTCTTCAGGTGATAAACCCTGTGCCAAAAAGCGTAACTACCACCTGACGCCTGCTCCACTGAGACCCTTTCTCAGAGGATCGTGCAAACCTACAGGTTGGCCCCTTTCAGGTAGGGTGATGACTCTGAGTTTATTTGGTCGCTTTTGTTATGTGTCGAGCCTTATGCTCGATGAAGGTGCGCCCTGTCCCCCCTGTCCAGTTGTCAGCGTTACTGATGGGGCAAGCGCTTCCTTGATCGAAGTTGGTGTTCCAATCCTGCCAAGAACTGGGATAGCGGGAGGTCCCCTGCTTCCAACAACTGGACATGGAGGTGAACTCTTGCATCGAGTGTTATGTTTCTTAATAGGTCGTGGAGGTGAGCTACTGTGAGCCTTGCTCGTACTCCGTCCATCTAGGGAGTCTTGCTTCACTTGATGGGCCAGTTCCGTAGCAGTGATGTTCCCGCTATTGATTGTTTTTGTTTTATTTTTGCCTTTCATTCCCACGAGTAATAGGGTCTTGAGTACCCTCATGCCATGTCTAGCATGAGGGGTTCACAGTTACTTCCCGAGGCGGATAGGTATAGGGAAGGCTCCGCTTTAATACAGCCTAATTACCCCCGGCTGCAATTCATCCAATAAATAGGCGCGGGTCGCATTACACCTTGGATTAAGGGGTAGTAGTTCTTGGACAGTTGCTCCACCCAGCCCTTCTGGCATTGTTGGACCTTCCAGGGAGAAATTCCCAGCCACACGCAAAGAAAAATATGGTTGAGGTAACCATAATCAAACAGCAACATCATATGATTGAATTATATGGTTGCAGTCAAATCATATTATTGTCAATAGAAAAGCAAATTTTAAGTAATATTATTATCTGAGTTAATAATAATATTATCTACAATAACAATTAACTTTGTTAAACCTAATCTTAGTATTGTTCAAAGTTATCACATTTTGGTTAAATATGACAATACTATTGTTAGATGTGACTAAAATATAATTAAGACTAACCATACTATATTCTAATATTATAATAATATTGTTAAATACGACCACAGTATTATTCTATATAATAATAATATTTTGTTTTTAACCATATATTGGTAGATCTTTTACTTAAAACAGCTGTGCGTCAAAGCCGAAATAAATATTAAATAATATTGTTGAAATAAAATGTATATATGTGCACGAGTACTTACACAAATATGTGCGTATACACGAAATAGAGACACGGAGGTATAAAGAAATATATGTATACATATTTTTATTGATATATATCCTCTTGTTTATACTTAATTTATTTATTAATTTATTTAACACTTCTCGTGCAATACCGACAGCTTACAAACAAAACACTGAACTGACAGAAGATATTTCTGAAAAAGATTTTTTTAAACGAAATATAGTATGGTTTTGGATAACATTATATTGTTATTTACATCATATTATTTTTACATAATAATACAAATTATGTTGTAGTCATAAGTTTTTAACAAAACTATATTGTTAAATTCTAACCATATCAGACTTTTTATGACTATAATAATGTAATTATTAAATTCAAACATTACTTTGTTTATTGTAACGCAATTAATGTTTAATATAACAATAACTTGTTTTCAATGATCACACATTTGTTTCGGAGAACATAATACGAGTATTGTTTTCTCAACCATGCTACAAGGTGACCATTGCTCACTTTGACCGGTGGCTGGGCAAAAACCGATAGTGAGAAAGGTAACTTATTTGTTGAGCATTTAAAATCTGTATTCCCTCCCAATTCATGTACAGGTGCTGTTGATTTGCCGAGTGTAGAGCTTCTACCCCTTGACCCTTAAGGTTACGCAGTAAAGTACAAAAAATAATTGCTGAACTCAACCCGAAGAAAGCTCCAGGTATTGACAAAATTAGTAACAAAATGCTCATAAATTTAACTTTAATTGTAATAAAAATCCTGCATTTGTATTTTTAAAGCCTTTTACGAACGCAGTATTTTTCACATAACTGAAATCTTGCGAAAATCAAAATGATTCCGGGCAAAGATTCTACCAAGGCTGAGTATTATAAGCTAATAAATTTACTCTCGACAATGTCAAAGCAACTCTAAAAGCTACTCATGATAAAATTTTCCCCAATTCTAACAAATAATATGTGCATACCGTATCATCAATTTGGTTTTAGAAGTCAGAATAGCACAATTGAGCTTACGCATAAATCGAGCAAGCTATAAGGAAGATATTTGAAAAAAAAAGAAGTTTTGTTCTGCCCTCTTCATTGATGTTTCTCAGGCATTTGACAAAGTATGGCACGAAGGCCTAGTTTGGAAATTGAAGACATATCTGCCAATAAACATACAAAAACTTTTGGAAAGTTATATTACTGATAGGAAGTTTACTGTTGTGGAAGGAGACTCCTCGAGTGCGCCCGAATAAATATCTTCCGGTGTCCCAGAGGGTAATATTCTGGGGCCAGTCTTGTACTTAATGTACACTTGTGATATGCCTGTGAGCAATAATATTCATACATCTACATTTGCCGATGATGCCGCCTGTTGGTATACACTTTGATAAAAGGCTTACATGTAAACATCATATTGAGTCTAAGCTAACTCAAATGAAACTTGGGTTAATTCGAATACATTGGTTGATTTTCAGAAATTCAACACTAAGCCTAGACTGAAAACTGTTAATATACAAGTCGATTTTGAAAGCCATACGGAATTCAGTTATAGGGCACTGATTCAGCTTAAAATTTTGAGAAAATCCAACCAAGACAAAACAATCTTTTACTGTTTATATCATGGGCTCCATGGTACATTAAAAATTCAAATTTACGTCGTGATTTAAATATGCCACTAGTGACTGAAGAAATTGCAAAATACGCAGGCAAGTACTTAACAAAACTAGAGTACCATTTTAATCCCCTAATCTTGAATTTAACTGGAAACATCCGCTTAAAAAAGAGGGATACTACGGCTCCAATGCTCAGCACTCTCAGATGAACCAGCTTGAAAATACTTTTTTTTTAATTATTATTGTTCGAACTTAATTTTTTTCAATATTGGTGATTTGATCAGGCTAAAGTTCGTATCGCTTTGTAAGCCAAATTATACTTTTTTTTTATCTTTTGCTTAGCACGACCCTTATGTATTATTAATTTGCCACCACTAAGTTTATGTCCGACAATGGTCAGGCCTAATAATTATATTTAGATTTAAGATCTGAACACTTATTTTTAGTTCATATTTGAAGATACAACAAATAAATATATGTTTTTTTTTTCTTCATGCGTATATTTATTTATTGTATCTTCAAAAAATAAACTAACAATAAGTTTTCAAATCTTAAATCTAGATATAATAATTAGTCCCAACCAGTCTCAGGCATAAACTTAGTGATAGTAATCAATAACACATAAATATCGTATTAAGCAAAAAAATATTTTCAAGCTGTTTCATCTGGAGTGTTGAGTATTAGAGCCATAGTGTCCCTCTTTTTTAAGCGGATGTGTCCAGTAAAATTCAAGATGTTCCGAGCAAGTGGATTAGGATGAGACTCGAGTTTTGTTAAGTATTTGCCTGCGTATTTTTTAATTTCTTCAGTCACTAGTGGCATATTTAAATCACGATGTAAATTTGAATTTTTGATGTACCATGGAGCCGATGTTATTAGTCTTAAAATCTTGTTTTGCCTTCGTTGGATTCTCTCTATATTGGAAGCTGAAGCAGTGCCCCATAGCTGTATTCCGTAGCACCATATGGGTTTCAAAACCGACTTGTATAATTTAAGTTTCATTTGTGTTAGCTTTGAGCCAATATGGTGTTTCCATGTAAGCCGTCGATCAAGGTGTATACCAAGGTATTTTACATGTGAATGTTGAGGAACAACTTGATTGTTGATTCGAATTGGGGAACAAGTATCTCTTCTCAGGGTAAATGTTAGCTGAGCACACTTTTGTTCGTTAACTTTAATTCTCCATAAGTTTAACTATAGATCCAGCTGTTTAATATGTTCTTGTAGATATCGGGAAGTCTCATGAAGTTTTTCGTGCATACTAAGGCAGGCTGTATCATCGGCAAATGTAGATATATGGATATTGCTGCTCAAAGGCATATCACAAGTATAAATCAAATACAAAACTGGCCCCAATATGCTCCCCTGTGGCACACCGGATGATATAGATTCGGGCACACTCATGAAGTCTCCTTCAACAACCGTGAACTTCCGGGTAGTAATATAACTTTCCAATAGCTTCAGAAAATTTATTGGTAGATATGATTTCAATTTTAAAATAAGGCCTTCATGCCATACTTTATCAAATGCCTGAGAAACATCAATGAAGAGGGCAGAACAATATTTCTTTTCTTCAAATGTTCTTCTTATAAATTGAACCAATCTATGCGTTTGTGCAATGGTGCTATGCTGACTCCTAAAACCAAACTGATGGTCTGGTATGCACGTATTATCAGTTAGAATTGTTGATAGTAGACTTATTGGCCTGTATGATTTAGCCTTGGTAAGGGCTTTGCCCGGCTTTGGAATCATTTTGACCTTGGCAAGCTTCCAGAGGTGTGGATATAAATATATGTATCAAAAAAAAATCGCTCTATGCGACAACATATATGGACCGTTTCATTTTTATATATATTTAGATACATAGATTTTATTACAAAATATAGATAATTTTATTCACCACATTTGTTGAATTATTTATTTATTAACTTTTTGCTGGAGTACCGGCACAAATAAAAATTACAATAAGGTAACAAAAATTCGGTTACGGATTTATTATTACCAAATTGCCAGAATAAGGCTGTTATTATAGTTGGAAAGCATTAAAAATCAGTTCTTTAAATTTTCTTAATAATGGCTCCCGACTGTTAAAGTCACTATGTTCCGCATTACTCGACTTGTTTTTTTTTACAAAAACCAAAGCATGAGCTGATAATTTCAAGCATTCCCTTGTTTCTGCTTGTAAATATAAAGTACTAACCTTAACTTAAATTTTTATTCACCTCAAAACAAGTTAAAACTTTAAATGTGATAGTATTAGCTTTAGCTACCTTTTTATTCATACGACCCATTATTGGTGCTTGACAGATTTCCACTGTATGCTGCCAGATATGTAATTTGCTGAAAATCGAATCTTGCACACATGTGCCCAAAAACGTTAACACATATGTATAACCTGGGAAACCAGAAAAGTGTTTTATGCGGATTCAATATGCACTAAAAAATATATACTAAATAACGCAAAAATATGCCCTTAAAAATAAAATAGGTTGCTTTATTTGTAAATGGTAATATATTTTTAATTAAAAAATTTAACAACATTTGCATACAAAACAAATCAAAAATAAAATAAACCAAAAAAAAAAAATCAATAAAAAAAAATATTAAAAACAATAATTTAAATTTCAATCGGTGTTTGCCGATAAACCATACGTATTAGTTATTACATACAACATTTGGTCAACCTTGCCTGACCGAGTAGTGAGGTTTTCCTACATCAATTTGCAGAGCGATTTATTTTTAATTGTTATCTCCATGATAGCTTTAACTAAAATGATAACATTGAACGCATCGCAACATAAATGTATACACGCAAAGAAAAAATAATAATAATATTATCTACAATAACAATTAACTTTGTTAAACCTAATCTTAGTATTGTTCAAACTTATCACATTTTGATTAAATATGACAATACTATTATTAGATCTGACTAAAACATAATTAAGGCTAACCATGCCATTTTCTAATATTATAATAATATTGTTAAATACGACCACAGTAATATTTTATATAATAATAATATTTTGTTTTTTATCCACATATTGGTAGATCTTTTGCTTAAAAAGCTGTGCGTCAAAGTCGAAACAAATATAATATAATGTTGTTGAAATAAAATTTATATACATATGTTCAAGTGTATTTACACAATTGTGTATACACGAAATACAGACACGCTTGTATAAAGAAATAAATGTATATATATATTTTTATTATCCTTTTGTTTATACTTCATTTACCGATAGCTTACAAACGAAACACTGAACTGACAGAAGATATTTCTGAAAAATAATTTTGTTAAACTAAACATAGTATTATTGTTATATTGTTATTTACATATTATTTTTACTTAATATACACATTATGTTGTAGTTATAAATTTTTAACACAACTATATTGTTAAAATCTAACAGTATCACACTTTTTATGAATATAAATACTATAATTATTAAATTCAAACATTACTTTGTTTATCGTAACGCAATTAATGCTTAAGATAATGTAATGTTGGCCTTCGAAAACAGCTAGTTCTTCCGTTCTAGTGTTTGTCAGAATATTTACAACTAACTTTGGTGTTATTTGTTCATTAATAATTATCACATGTAATTTGGCTTACAAAGCGATACGAACTTTAGCCTGATCAAATCATAAATATAGAAACAAATGAAGTTCGAACCATAATAATTAAAATTACCTATAAATTATTTTAAGTTTGGTTAAAATATGCACACACAAAAAATTATTCACCAATTAATGTTTTCAATTAAGAATTTAATTAATTCAAATAACTTTTTAATTGTATTCATTAATTTAAGTGGAAAAACTTAATACTATCAAATTTTTTACAGCTGAAAATTTAATGAATGTTTTAATTGATATTACAAATACTTTAATTGATGTTACAAAATTATTCATATTACTTTTTTATGTGCACCTGAATATTATGAAAAAGGAGTATAAAAACTTTTTATGAAAAGAAATTGTGCACAACTTTTGATTCTAGTTTTATATAAGTTTTTTTACACTGATATTTATCAGCTGTTAGCTTAAAACTTAGCCAATTCTTAGCATTGCATCAGTAAGATCCTAGTGAGTCCCAAACTGCGAATTATGGGCTGATTAAGCCATCGATGTATCCATGCTGATAACATTTATTACAACTTTGGCTGTTTATTAATTTTTAACAAAAATATTTACAAAACTCAAAAAACTCACTTATTACGAACTTGCTGTTATAGTTATTATTCTGCTTAATAATGTTAAAGAATTAAATTTTCTATTTATTTTCTCTGCAATACATTTGTTAATTTAACCCACAAAATCATTCTTTTAAACTTGCAAGTATCTATTGAAAAAAATATACTATATATAACTACAAGTATACATAAACAAAAGTGTACAGCCGACATACTTCGAAAGCCCGCAGCATCATATTTTAAGCTCAAATGAAGAAGGAGGTATAAGGAAATGAAAGCCAGAAATAAAAGCAAATATTATTCCTTAATTTTGTTACAAGTTTAAGTTGTTTCTTACATTTCACTACCACGACCGCATCAACTGTGATAGTTTATTCAGAATTTGTGTTCTTTTTATTTTTTCTTATTTATGTTTCTTTTCAAGACTAGTAGTGCGTGCAAGTCAGCCACCATCGCCATTGTCATCATAATCAGCAACATTTCTTGGATAAAAGACATTGTAACTGACTCTTGAGTTGAAGAAAAAGAGTAAAATAAATAAAACAAAAAGCAGGACTTTAAACCTCATTTTATCGCATAAATAAACAAATAAAAATATTGGAATTGCAACTTCCAAGTAAAACAACAGCAATGACAAAGTGAAAAATATTCAGCAAAAAAAATTTTAACAAAATAATGTAAAAAACAGTAGAAATTTTTTTCAAACATCATGTCGTTCAAGGAACTACATGCATACGAAGGCAGTTTGATAGTTCTCTGACTTTTTTTACATCCAGATCAGTAAATTCGAAAGAAATTTTATATAGATATATTTTAAAATTTCGAAAGATATCATATGCCGTAATTTTCTCTTTGCTATTTTAACTATTACTAGTCGAATTTTCAGGAAGCTGCCATTGAAAGTGCACATTCTAGTTAATTTCAACGAAAGAGAATTTCTGGTGCTGATTAATCATTATATATTACGAAGGTAAACATCACCGAAACCAAAAACATAAAAGAATATAAACAATCAATTTCAATGATTCGAAAGTGATTTACTGAGTTTCACATGGTGCCAAATGTTCAGGTCGCCCAAAAGAGATCTCCATTCAAGAAATAGTCGATAAAATACATGGAGTGATATTGGACGATCATAGAATGAAACCGCGTGGAATGCCTAAGTCTGTAGGCATCTCAAACCAGCGAGTTCATATCATTTTGCATAAATATTTGGGTATAAAAAAGCTATCCACGCGATAAATACTTCAATTGTATATATATGACCACTTCAAAGTAGGGGTAATATTCAGGAGCAAGCTGAACCAAATCTTGAGCCCTTTTATAAGTGCGTACGAAATATGTATTCATCAAAATGCACCAGAGATGAAAGATATATAGTAAAAATTCCAGACTTAAGCTTTGTGACACCTCCTCAAATGCTGTATGAAATTTCAAAGCAATCGGACGGCTCGTTTAGAAACTTTAGAGTTATTTCCATTTTTTTACAAAATCCCCACTGTGTATCAGGTATTTCAGGCCCCACTAGGCACCGTCGGATCGAGCTAAAAAAAATTAAGACCGCATTTATGGCAGCAAACCTTATATTTTAGACAGCGCACATATGTATATAAATTTAAAAAAAATGTTGCAACGCAGTGGTTGGGAATCACTGTGGAATTCATGATAATAGCCCATTCAGGCTGACGCCAAATTAAGTAATTTCGTGATTTCGGTTGAAATCAAGTGAAATTAAATAATTACCCATACATTTTGACATTTTCCAAATTAAGTTATTTTACTTAATTTCGATGAAATTAACAAGAAATTACAATATACAACGCTGTTTTTGTACTAAAACTACTTTTTTGTTCAAATATTAATAAATTTACAGCTATGAGAAACAACAAATAAAAGAAATAAAATATTTTTAATTCAATAGGAAATTAAAAAAATATTGAAAGTTATTATATTTATGACGATTTTTACAAGAAAAATTTGTATAAGTGTAACAAAGAGGTTATTGAACTGAAAAAAGTACTTCAATGTCTGCAGCAATCAATAAGATGATTGCGAAATCAACGGAAATGTCATTCAGTGAACAGCATGAACACTTTTGATTTCGTTCGTAATTTGAGCTTAAAATTACTTAATTTCGTGTCAGCCTGAACGCACTATAACCCGAAAAACCAACAATTGTTAACCAAACTTACAATTTAGAGTTTATTTTAAACATTCTATGTACTTTTGCTGATTATTTATTACCGTGCTGTTATACGTTTGTTTGTGTTGCAGCGCTTCTGGTGTTAACTAAGAGCAATATGTGACCCTGCATAAGAAACCACCTACTGTGCCAAAGGGGAAACCTAAATAACGTCTCAATCAAAAACTTGTTTTGACACACTAGATGGGTTTTTTAGTTACACATTTTATTTCAGTGACGGGTTCTTCCGTACAAGTATTGGCAAAGGAGGGTGGTGCGATACATCAAAAAAATTTATAATGCTCTTATGGCAGGCCAAGGATTTTACTCGAGTTCTTCAAGACATTAATTTGCTATGTAATCGTAGTGTTCTTTGATTCCGAGTATTAAATTGGAAGTCAGTTTTTTTCTGCAGCATCTCCTGTCTCGTAGGTTTTTTATTTAAATCTAGATTATTATTATTAGCAAGGTTGGCAAACGGTATCGTAAAAATACCGATACCGATTCAAATACCTCTAAAATTAGATACCGATACCGAAATTGATTTCGGTTAGAAAATACCGGTATCCACAATACCGTTAATGTCTGTACCGGTATGTACCGGTATACCGATTCCCACCAATAATAAAATTGCAAAAATATATTTCTTTTATGAGCACATTTTTGTTCTCTTTTAGGAACGAAAATCGTGTCCCTAGACATTCACATAAATATTTTAAATTGGTGGAAAGAGCAAAACCATTGTAAGCTAAAGTTATTTGAAATCACGAAATTTATATTGGCTGTTCTACCCACATAAGTTTTTGTAGAAAGGGTGTAAGGTATATAGTGAACCCTTACCATAACAGACTTGAAGGTAATAGTCTAAATGCGGTTGTTCTCATCCGAGCTAATGCGGAGATTTAAAATTTTCAAGAGTACTTCTTTAATATATGTACTTACTAGTGATGCAAGATTTTGATATTTGCGAGTACGAATACGAATATTATATATGAAAGTTATAGATCTTTAATTTGAGTTCTATTTACGTCTGCAAAATGAAATATGAAACATTTTCTATGAACTTCACACCCATTTAGTAAAAACAAAAAACACAAATATAATAAATTAAATTACCCTACACATTATGATAAATTTTAATTTTAAATTTTTTGCAGAAAAGTCACTTTTTCCAAATAATATAGAGACACATTGTGGTCAAACTGCTCATAAAATTAAATGCTCGTTTAAATACTATGAAAGTATGGTAGCACTATGAAATGTCGATAGTTCTAAATGAAAACAGATGTTTAATGTAAATAACAAAGTTAGGTTATCAACATGTAGAAAGTTAAAGTTGCATAAAAACAGATTTTATGAAAAAAGAGCATCCCAACGCATTTGTCTATTTATTTATTCCATGATATGAAACTATTTACTGCATATGTTTTATATTTATAAAAATTAAACGAAATTTTTTTATACGACCACATGATGTTCATGGATATGTTTTCAATAACACACACAAACATAATAACATATCGTATGCTCAAAAAACTTAAATATAACTTATATACGCAAGGTTGGGCATTTAAGTATTGTTTAAATGCTTCTAAACGTTGCACTGCAAAAATTAATTTGTTACTTAAATGGCACTTAAAGATAAATGACACATAATTGATAAGTCAATTTTTGGGCCTTAATTTCATAATATACACACAAAACTTATTTTCATATCAAAATACAACATATATTACCAATAAATGTACCAAATACATAGAACGAAATGGTTCTTCAGAGATTTATAAAATATTTCCTCCAATTCTAATAGACAAGAAAGTGTTCTTTATAAAAATATATTCTTCCATGGATATGACAATATCAAATTATTAAGTTTTAACATTTTCGTTGGCCCACTTGAGGCTACGTATAAGTTTTGAGGGATGTATTAATTCCTTCAGATATTACTTTATTTTTTATACAACCGAACCTAAGAAAATATTTATATAAAACAACTATGAAATGTACATGGGAACTAGATTCAATTTTGAGGCATGTACAAGAATATTTAATTATATTTTGATATGGACAAATTATTTTCGAACAAATATCGTACTATAACCGCCAAAAAGTTTAAGCGACAAATTTTTTGGACTTCGTTTTTTTAAGAATATTTACGATCGCAAATAATCGATTTTGGTAAAAATTACGATTATTAATAAGGAGCAACAATAAATCACATTCCTGTTTTTGGCAATGGACTTCATTTTGAGTCATTTGATCTCCCAATATACCCCAACATTGCATGCTTAAGGCCGTCCGAAAATATTTTTTACCCTGGTAACCTTTATTGATCGAAAATATGATATGAATTTTTTTAAATGATTTTACTGCACATTTTAGATTTACTTAGGTAGGTTAGGTTAGCAGGCTGCTGGTAAGGAAGGGTGAAATTTAGAGTCCAATACTATGATCCCCTTGTGCTACCTGTTAGTTGAAGACAAGATAGTAAGAGAGCGTGATAGGGAAGGGATCGTGATGGAGAAGACAGGTGGTGAAGGAAGAGATGGAGGAAAGCTTCATTCTTTTACAACTCTGCTTTTTTGGACGCTTATTTTTTTGATAATGCAGTGTTGCAGAGCCTTCTGGTGTCAAAAGAGGCGCATTAAATTTTTTAAGCACTTCGCCGATGATTCTGCTACACAACGAAGGAGGGCGCTCTGATGTTACATTAGGATTAGTATCTGATGAATTCGGTATAGTTTTTAGTGACTAGTGCCTTATTCCTGCATCACTAGAATTTTTCCTACTACAACTGATACAAAGGACACCAATGCACATCAGAAAAATGCGTGGTGTTGTTATTTTTAATGACTGTCGGAGACCGGGCTCGAACACAGGACCGTCGGTTTTGTAGTCAACGTGCTAACTATTCAGCCAACACCACTCTCTAGATTTACTTAAAGACCGAACAAATGTTCAATGGTTTTGGTCTTGTTTGCACGCTTAATTGCACAAGAAGTTTGTTTAATTTGTTTTTAGTTAGCAACAAGAATATATTTTATTCTTAGAATTGAAATAAATTATCTTTTTTAAATTATTGCAAATTAAAAAAATAAAAATGTTCGTTTTCCTCTGAATTTGGCGAGTACGAGTACGAATATTTAAAAACGGACGAATATTCAGAAATTCGAATACAAATTTTCATTCGTATATCACTAAATGGCCACTCAGACTATTATACTTTGTATTTATACATATCAAAAATTCAAATAATACGTGCAAGTGCGATATTGTGAATGCAATGTCATAACGAATGACATCTGACATCCCATAATACTTAACCATTTTTTTAAAATTTTCTAAACGATAATACTTTTCATCTGATCAGAGTTGCATTATTACAAAATCCAAACTAAAAAGTCGCCTGTTTCGACGCCGATGCCGTGCAGTACTTTATGCTATATGTCTTTGTCTTAAACCCGATATAAATATTGAATATGCTTATCATATTGAATAATTTTTCGTGTAAGGCATGCCTGAAAGTTAACAACCCTGTCGTATTTTATTTTCTTTATCTTATTTATATCAAGTACTTTAACGGCCGTCTATTTTCAAAGGCCGGCACGACCACAGCTTGCTTGAAACTGCTCTGCCGCCGAAAGTAAAGAATTAATGTAGGCATGTTAATTCTACACAGCTGTTTGCTTTCTACTTGTGTTTTTAATGTAATATGAGGTGTGATGATGTGAAAACAAAATGTAACTTTACGTTAGAATTTTTTACAGTCGAAACAAATGTCTTTAGATTTGTTTCTCGTAAAGTGTGATGAAAGTCTTTATACATGTATAATAGTCTGAGTGACCCTTAAGTACTTAAATTTTCTACATACAGTTCGTGTATATTATACACTATATATTCGTATAGTACAAAACTTTTATTTGTATTATTTTGTTGAATTAACCAAAATATATACTTTATATATGTATGCAAGGTTCGAACCTTCCTTACTTTACTTTTTTTTAAATTATTTTTTAATAAAAGTATAATATATAGAAACATAAGTTTATATGTTTTTCATATGTTAATGTAAAATACTCCCCTTTTGAAGTAATTTAATAAAAAAATAATTTTTTGGTATGTCCAAATATCGGTATATCGCTATTGTAGACTCTTTAACGGTATGTACCGGTAATACCGATACCGAAATAAAATAAATACCGATAACGTATAACGTCACCGATACCGAAATTTAAAAAATAATTGTACCGGTATCAATACCGATACCGTTATTCATTTCGGTTTCCAACCTTGATTATTAGTATGTACATATGTATGTATTTAATCATCTGAAATAAAATCCCTCTTGTGTGACGCATATTTTAATAATTTTCCTTTGGAATGTCAAAATCATCACTTAATTAATAAATAATCAAATAATAAAAAACAAATTACTTATTCCCTTGTAAGCTTCCTCTTACTGTTCTCGAAATATTTGTTTTTCACTCAGAATTTTTCTATGTGAAATAAATTTTCATATGAAAATTTTTTGACAGTCATTTTCACTGCTACATGAAACAAGAATCGCAGTGCTAAGTAATTGTGAAAAAGTTTTGTTTCGCTCCAATATTTTTCATATGAAAAAATATATACATTACTTTTCATTGTTTCATTAAACGAGAGTCTAAACCACTATGAAAAGGCGAAAAAGCTTTTCATTTCACAGTTTCACAGAACAAGCATTGACCCCCAACCATAGCTGCCAGATAAAATCGTCGAAATCCCGATAAAATATAAAGATATCGTCATATCATACTCGAAAAATCGTCAGAAAAATCGCACAAATCAAAATGTACTTTTTTTTAACATGTATACATATGTTTTATTTTATAAATGTAACAATTCATTTTAATAAATTACTTTTACACGAAGCCATTCGCATTGTCTTTACTCCCTCATAACTGTGTTCCTCTCAGTGGTAAAATTATGAAAAATATTCCCAAGTCAGCAGGTCCAAGTTTTGGTCTTAGTATTTTTGATGGCCGAAATTGTTGATAGGAACTTGGACTTTTTCACATTTATTTTTTTTGAGGATATCAAATTACTCATAGCAATAGACTTTGTGTGACGAGGTGCATTTGTGTGAAATGTATTGGAATCACTGAAAAACTCAATTTGGTAAAAAAAAAACATACGATGTAGGGTATTTATACTTGAGACCATCGATATGCATGTATCTATACATAAAATTTCTTTTAATTGATCCCTAATAATATTTGTTTTAAATAAACAATAAATTATTAAGAAAGAGTCTGCAAAACTATACCAAAATATTTTATTGGTTATGCATATATGAATTTTAACTGTGTGTTTCGCTTGTGATTTTCAGAAATATTATTATTTGTGATTATTATTTGTGAATTCTCAAATAGTTTTTGAAAGTCTGTGCATAAGATAAGAGGTTTGTGACTGTTCAAAATGTGGTTAAAGTCTACTGATGATTTGGCTAAACACCAATGAAATATATAGACAATGCTTGACCTCCAGCAAATAAATTTCAAATTAAAATAAACTTATGACAATATGTCGAATAATAAATTTCTTAAATGTTAAATTTAGATTTTATTTTTCATTTTGCCTTATAAATACTTTTATTGTTATCCAATGGATTTCTAATTGTATAAAGGTTTAGAAAAATAAAATAGATTCATATCGAATATAAATTATTTGCTGGGATTTTGTTATAGTTTCTATGCCTATTGCTTGTGATTTTCAGAAATATTATTATTTGTGATTATTACTTGTGAATTCTCAAATAGTTTTTGAAAGTATGTGCATAAGATAAGAGGTTTGTGACTGTTCAAAATGTGGTTAAAGTCTACTGATGATTTGGCTAAGCACCAATGAAATATATAGACAATGCTTGACCTCCAGCAAATAAATTTCAAATTAAAATAAACTTATGACAATATGTCGAATAATAAATTTCTTAAATAGTTTAGGTACTTTTTCTTCGCTACAGTCAATATTTGATTTTTTATTAATTCCCATCACTGTTTTGTGAACAGCTGTTTCTTTTGTATATTAAAACAACAAACGTGAGCCAAGATAGCGTCGACGAGTTAGCGTCGATTTTGGGAATTAAAAAACCGGGAAAAAAATGGGGGGGAAAATTGTGGGTATTTTTAAAAATATATTAAGAAGCCGGCATCAATCTTGGTAATTCAAGGGTGGAAATTAAAGAAAAATCGTGGATGAATTTTCCCATTAGCACTCATGGACCCCCACATACATTCATAAAGTGGACACTTTGGTGAACAAAATGAGCGAACCGTGCGAAAATTCTGTCCACCCGTTTTTGATAAAATCGATTTAATCGAAAATAGCCAAAAAAAACCGTGGATGAATTTTCCCAGGAGCACTCTTGGACTCCCACGCCAAAACGTTATACATTCGTAAAGTGGACACTTTGGTGAACAAAATGAGCGAACCGTGCGAAAATTCTGTCCACCCGTTTTTGAGAAAATCGACTTAATCGAAAATGGCCAAAAAAAACCGTGGATGAATTTTCCCAGGAGCACTCTTGGACTCCCACGCCAAAACGTTATACATTCGTAAAGTGGACACTTTGGTGAACAAAATGAGCGAACCGTGCGAAAATTCTGTCCACCCGTTTTTGAGAAAATCGACTTAATCGAAAATGGCCAAAAAAAAACCGTGGATGAATTTTCCCAGGAGCACTCTTGGACTCCCACGCCAAAACGTTATACATTCGTAAAGTGGACACTTTGGTGAACAAAATGAGCGAACCGTGCGAAAATTCTGTCCACCCGTTTTTGAGAAAATCGACTTAATCGAAAATGGCCAAAAAAAACCGTGGATGAATTTTCCCAGGAGCACTCTTGGACTCCCACGCCAAAACGTTATACATTCGTAAAGTGGACACTTTGGTGAACAAAATGAGCGAACCGTGCGAAAATTCTGTCCACCCGTTTTTGAGAAAATCGACTTAATCGAAAATGGCCAAAAAAAACCGTGGATGAATTTTCCCAGGAGCACTCTTGGACTCCCACGCCAAAACGTTATACATTCGTAAAGTCGACACTTTGGTGAACAAAATGAGCGAACCGTGCGAAAATTCTGTCCACCCGTTTTTGAGAAAATCGACTTAATCGAAAATGGCCAAAAAAACCGTGGATGAATTTTCCCAGGAGCACTCTTGGACTCCCACGCCAAAACGTTATACATTCGTAAAGTGGACACTTTGGTGAACAAAATGAGCTAACCGTGCTAAAATTCTTTTCAGCCGATTTCGAGAAAATCGACTTAATCGAAAATGGCAAAAAAAAACCGTGGATGAATTTTTACAGGAGCACTCTTGGACTCCCACGCCAAAACGTTATACATTCGTAAAGTGGACACTTTGGTGAACAAAATGAGCGAACCGTGCGAAAATTCTGTCCACCCGTTTTTGAGAAAATCGACTTAATCGAAAATGGCCAAAAAAAACCGTGGATGAATTTTCCCAGGAGCACTCTTGGACTCCCACGCCAAAACGTTATACATTCGTAAAGTGGACACTTTGGTGAACAAAATGAGCTAACCGTGCGAAAATTCTGTCCACCCGTTTTTGAGAAAATCGACTTAAGCGAAAATAGCAAGTAAGGCCTAGGTTATAACATCCCTGTAATTATGAAAATGCCAATATGGCGGCCTATATTCATGTTATGCTTTCAACTCTGCTTTACACAGAGTTGTATTGAAGCAAAACAACAACGCTTTTCTAACACCGCAAATTATACCTTACAAATGTAAATATAATTTTAATTTATCTAAAGCGATTTTAATAAAAGTGCTTTTCTATTGATTTAATACAACTCTGTGTGAATCAGAGTAGAAAAAGCATTAAGCGATTAGCCGCCATATTTGGAATTTATTACAGGAATGCTACAATTCTGATGTTTGGTACACACTTTGCAACATGCTATCGCTAAATATTTATATCGTCGGTTGGTTATGGGGTGCGGCACAGAATATTCAAAATATAATATAGTTTGCAGCAACCCATAACCAACCGACGATATAAATATGTAGCGATAGCATGTTGCAAAGTGTGTACCAAACATCAGAATTGTAGCATTCCTGTAATAAATTCCAAATATGGCGGCTAATCGCTTAATGCTTTTTCTACTCTGATTCACACAGAGTTGTATTAAATCAATAGAAAAGCACTTTTATTAAAATCGCTTTAGATAAATTAAAATTATATTTACATTTGTAAGGTATAATTTGCGGTGTTAGAAAAGCGTTGTTGTTTTGCTTCAATACAACTCTGTGTAAAGCAGAGTTGAAAGCATAACATGAATATAGGCCGCCATATTGGCATTTTCATAATTACAGGGATGTTATAACCTAGGCCTTACTTGCTATTTTCGCTTAAGTCGATTTTCTCAAAAACGGGTGGACAGAATTTTCGCACGGTTCGCTCATTTTGTTCACCAAAGTGTCCACTTTACGAATGTATAACGTTTTGGCGTGGGAGTCCAAGAGTGCTCCTGGGAAAATTCATCCACGGTTTTTTTTGGCCATTTTCGATTAAGTCGATTTTCTCAAAAACGGGTGGACAGAATTTTCGCACGGTTCGCTCATTTTGTTCACCAAAGTGTCCACTTTACGAATGTATAACGTTTTGGCGTGGGAGTCCAAGAGTGCTCCTGGGAAAATTCATCCACGGTTTTTTTTGGCTATTTTCGATTAAGTCGATTTTCTCAAAAACGGGTGGACAGAATTTTCGCACGGTTCGCTCATTTTGTTCACCAAAGTGTCCACTTTACGAATGTATAACGTTTTGGCGTGGGAGTCCAAGAGTGCTCCTGGGAAAATTCATCCACGGTTTTTTTTGGCCATTTTCGATTAAGTCGATTTTCTCAAAAACGGGTGGACAGAATTTTCGCACGGTTCGCTCATTTTGTTCACCAAAGTGTCCACTTTACGAATGTATAACGTTTTGGCGTGGGAGTCCAAGAGTGCTCCTGGGAAAATTCATCCACGGTTTTTTTGGCCATTTTCGATTAAGTCGATTTTCTCAAAAACGGGTGGACAGAATTTTCGCACGGTTCGCTCATTTTGTTCACCAAAGTGTCCACTTTACGAATGTATAACGTTTTGGCGTGGGAGTCCAAGAGTGCTCCTGGGAAAATTCATCCACGGTTTTTTTTGGCCATTTTCGATTAAGTCGATTTTCTCAAAAACGGGTGGACAGAATTTTCGCACGGTTCGCTCATTTTGTTCACCAAAGTGTCCACTTTACGAATGTATAACGTTTTGGCGTGGGAGTCCAAGAGTGCTCCTGGGAAAATTCATCCACGGTTTTTTTTGGCTATTTTCGATTAAATCGATTTTATCAAAAACGGGTGGACAGAATTTTCGCACGGTTCGCTCATTTTGTTCACCAAAGTGTCCACTTTATGAATGTATGTGGGGGTCCATGAGTGCTAATGGGAAAATTCATCCACGATTTTTCTTTAATTTCCACCCTTGAATTACCAAGATTGATGCCGGCTTCTTAATATATTTTTAAAAATACCCACAATTTTCCCCCCCTTTTTTCCCCGTTTTTTAAATTCCCAAAATCGACGCTAACTCGTCGACGCTATCTTGGCGCACTTAAACAACAAAGTAAAGTAAAGCGTACACATGATTTTAAATGTTCTATAAGTGCACAAACGTGCTAACAGTACGGTACGGTACAATACGGCAACAGCAACGTCCGGCTAACCCAGCCTTAAGGCCGGGGTTACATCAGTATGCCATGTGCCACACATGCGTAAAACTAATTGCTAATGAAAAACTGTTTGATTCAGACACATATTTTTTAAGTTAAACAGTTTCATACATAACTAATAGACAATTTTATAGAATTCAACATGATTGGAAACAGTTTAAATCAATAAATATATGTCTGAATAAAATACTTTTTCATTAGTGGTTACGCTTTTTTGGCATATGGCACACAAGAAATGGAAGATGTAAACTCAGCCTAAGCCATCGAACTCAGAGCTAAGCTGGTTTGCATTTGCATTAATTTCATCAATATCAAGTTTTATTTTTCAGTTTATCGTCCATCATCGTTGACATCATATGCATTAGCTCATTGACTGCTATAGCTCCAACCGAGTTTCCCCCTTCATCGTTATATGGCGATCTTGTATTTTGCTGATTACATATACACTTCTGCCATATAGTTTAGAGGAAAATTTATATTGTTATTTATTAAATAAATATACACATGTAAGTGTTGTGTTTAGGTATCCTGTTTAAACTACTGCAAATTTATATAATGCATAGCACATTTCAGTGATATGTATTATGCCAAACAAGAACTTGGTCAATATTTTTATCTCACAATGTTTTTGGGAGGATCTAATTACTTTTTTAAAGGTTTTCTTTAATAAAGTTTTTTAAACTTAAATTTTCTAGTCTGTTACATTTCTATTCGTAATGACTGCGTCTGTTGAAAAGGGTAAAATTACATAATAATGGGTTAGAGTGTGATATGTGCACTATTGTGTCATTACAAGGTATTGAGTTCGAAATTTTTTAAGAGTAGAAATATGTAAAATATAGATTAAGTTTTAGTGGGAGTGAACCCGCCTATTTTTCTAAAGTCTGCTTAGACGAAGTACTAGCTAGCATAAGTGTAATCTGCATGCAGTTTCAATAAAGTAGCTTGTGTTTTAATTTTTTCTAGTTGGTAACTTACCTAAGCCTATTTGTTTGCAGAAATTCAGTTCTCTACCGCATAATATTACGGTAACTTTTTATGAACATGGCCCTACCTCACTAATTTAACAATCGATGCTTTCGGATTTTAAAAGTTCGTAAGTCACCCCTCAACTTAAATTCAAAATTTCGAGTTTAAAGTGCGTGTCCATGCTAACCGATGGAAACTTCTAGGATTTTAGATCCTCTGATTTAGATTTATTTCTGTATCGAAATTAAGCTCTCTAGTGAGCAGAGGAGTAATGAGGACCTGCGTCCAAGTTTGGGAATTCAAAACCGGGGAAAAAATATAAATGTGGCAGCCTTGTTGCATATGGATGGATTTTCATGCTGGCTATGTGTGTGTGTCTGAGTTTTATTCTTTCTATGTATGTATGTATGTATATACATACATACGTGTACAGCTTTTGTTGTTATTGTAGAGAAACGTTGTGCTTACAGTAGATGGATGTATCTGTGAGTGTTTGTATATGTGTATGTATATATCTGTGTGTGCATATGTGTGCGTTATTGTATTTACTTGTATGTTTTCCAGTATCCACTACTTTGGGTGTAGTGGCATACAAACATTATACCCTGTAGGAAATGTCGATGATGAAAATGTACTGACTTGCTTTTGACCTTGTAACCAGTACTACTCTCTAATTACTCCTCATGCAATGCATAGACATAGACATAGTGGCTACTTAGTTCTTATGGGGAAATAGAGACATACCAACCAGACAGTTAGTTACTGGTACATTTCTATAATTTACGTGCATACAAATGTACGTGATATCTGTTTTCTTTCTTTCTTTTATACTGACGGATAGAAGAAAACTTATTATGTATACTACAATTGTTACTAGAATTTTAGTCTGAATTAGAATTGCAGTCTGACTTCAGGGAAGTGACATGGGATCTGTGTGTTTGTGTGGATGGAGTGATCGTTATTTGATTGACTTTGGTTTGCTCCTCTGCTTTGAGTATGTATGATTATTATTGTATGTTTACATTTATTTTTGGGATCTCTGGGGGCTGTAGGTAGTGGCAACCCTGATAGATGTATGGAATGGAGGGGGATAGGGAATGTATTTGGTAATGAATGTGTGTATGTTTATGTTGTTGGATTAATGTATGTGTATTTGTATGAATTTTCATATTTTTCCTGTACCTTTAAATTGCAAACAGAGAAATTAGATTAGATGACTACTATGAGATTGTCATATGAATCGTGGGAATGTATATATGTGTGCGTGTGTATATATGTATATATGAATTTCATCATAAGTCGTAATACCAACAGAGAAATTAGATTTGATGTCTACTTCGCGATTCTCATGTAACGTGTACATATAAGTAGAAGAAATAATGTAGATTGTCATCAGTATACTCTGATATCTCAACAAGTCACAACCTATTTCCCAAAACAAAATTTTTAAAGTGTTTGAAAACAATAAAAAAAAAATACAAAAGTGCTAAAATACAAAAGTGCTAAAAATACAAGAGTGCTAAATAATAAAAATAATTAAATAAAATTAATACTTATTTATTTATGACTCAAATAAAAGTAAATGAGCATATAGATACGCACACCTATGCTAGCCAGTCGAAGGCTATGTTGGGAACTAGTAAGCTTAATATTAAAAACAAATATTGTGAGAATTGCGATGAGATGATTCCATCAAATCGTTGTATGGCTCACGTCAGAACCATAAAACACAAAAACAGCTGTCAACAAGAACAGATTAACGATTTTCTCACTAGAAGAATAAGTAACTTCAATGGGAGGATCGAGACATATATTCTCCTCAACAAAAATGTGGGTGTCTTTTTTCCGGAGGAGTTTCTCGCATCTGCACGCAAAGAAAAAATATGGTTGAGGTAACCATAATCAAACAGCAACATACTATGATTGAATTATATGGTTGCAGTCAAATCATATTATTGTCAATAGAAAAGCAAAGTTTTAGTAATATTATTTTCTGAGTTAATAATAATATTATCTACAATAACAATTAACTTTGTTAAACCTAATCTTAGTATTGTTCAAAGTTATCACACTTTGGTTAAATATGGCAATACTATTATTAAATGTGACTAAAATATAATTAAGAATAACCATACCATATTCTAATATTATAATAATATTGTTAAATACGACCTCTGTATTATTCTATATAATAATAATATTTTGTTTTTTAACCATATATTGGTAGATATTTTGCTTAAAACAGCTGTGCGTCAATCCGAAATAAATATATAAGATTTTTAAAATAAAATGTATATATGTGCAAGTGTACTTACACAAATGTGTGCGAAATGCAGACACGCTTGTATAAAGAAATATATGTATATATATATTTTTATTGATCTATCCTCTTGTTTATACTTCATTTATGTATGAATTTATTTAACACTACGCGTGCAATACCGATAGCTTACAAATGCAACACTGAACTGACAGAAGATATTTCTGAAAAAGATTTTTTTAAAACTAAACATAGTATGGTTTTGGATAACATTATATTGTTATTTACATCATATTATTTTTAGATAATAATATAAATTATGTTGTAGTCATAAGTTTTTAACAAAACTATATTGTTAAATTCTAACCATATCAGACTTTTTATGACTATAATAATGTAATTATTAAATTCAAACATTACTTTGTTTATTGTAACGCAATTAATGTTTAATATAACAATAACTTGTTTTCAATGACCACACATTTGTTTCGGAGAATATAATATTGTTTTCTCAACCATGCCACAACCATAGCTTTTCTTTGCGTGTGCAAAGAGCTCCATAGTAGAACAACTTAATGAACGTAGTGGGATACATACTACGTTTAAATTTAATATGGAGCTCACATGTGATTATATGAAAATGGTGAATGATGAGATGAATGTCAGCCAACTTGTACACATCGCAAAGATGATGTTGGTGACCCTCTCTGATGACATAGAGGAGATGTACAAAAAACAGACCGATGAGCTAAGAGCCAAAATGCTTTCAATAAATTCCCTTGAAGTTAATATAAACAAGGTGTCCATAATATGAGGATCTAGCTTTATCCCTCTCCCAAAAAATATTGCATCCAAGCATGCATTCATAAATATCGAGAACTCTGATGTTTATTGTTTTAAATGGTGTTCATTGCGGCTTTGAATGTAAATAGCGGTCTGAATCCTAAACAACGAAAAAACTTTAGAAATTACAACATTACAAATATTTCTGATGAGAATATTGATATAGGGGCAATTATATTAAATTTTGAAGGCCTAGAGTTTCCACCCCCATTGAAGCAGATAAAACAATTCGAGAATCAAAATGATGTGAGCATAAATGTATTTGGTCATAATGGAACATCACTTATGGGACCGTACTATATAACGAAAGGAGAGAAGCACATTCACATTAATCTGTTATTACTCCAGTCAAATGAAAACTTCCACTATGTGCTCATCAAAGATATATCAAAGTAAGTTCCATTTGTGTATTTATTACATTTTTTTTTACATTTTACTCGTTATTGTTATATTTATTTACATATTATTTTATTTCTCTATCTTCTTCAGACTTCTTCGTTCGAACGTGACATCACACAGAAGTAAGATCCTGATTTGCAACACCTGCCTATATCATACACATGATGATTATGTGTATAATCATCATAAAAATATTTGCGGCAAAAAAGTCATCAGAATGCCAGAAGATGAAACTATTGTTAAGTTTAAGAATTTTCACAAACAGTTGGATGTACCATTTGTAGTCTATGAGGACTTTGAGTCTATTTTGGAAAAAGTTGATGATGCTGTGAGTAAAAGTACCACAAATGTCCAGAAACATCGTGCTTGTGCATTCGGCTATTTTATTAATTGTAGCTTTAATAGAGAAAATATTTTATATAGATATTATTTTGGTGAAGATTCGGCGAATATATTTATCAATAAAATAGTTGAAGATTGTACAGATATTTACCTAAATTATTTACTTAAAATTAAGAAAATGCTTTTGACCCCAATAGAAATAGCTCAATATAATAACGCACAAAATTGTCATATATGTAAGATAATTTTTTATATCGATAAAGTTAGAGATCATTGTCATCTTACGGGTAATTATCGTCGAGCAGGTCATAGCGAATGCAATTTGAATTATAAAACACTTCAGTTCATACCGGTTATTTTTCATAATCTTTCTGCATATGATGTTCACCTATTTTTCAAAGAACTTTCTAGTATAAAAAATGCCGCAACAAAAGTGATTCCCCAAAATACAGAGCGTTATATTTCTCTTTCATTTCTTATCAAGTTAGATGCAAAACATGGTTTCCAAATAAGATTTATAGACTCGTTTAGATTTATGGCTTCGAGGTTAGATAAATTAGCGAAAAATCTTGAAAGTAATGATTTCAATACTGTTCGATCATGTTTCGTTGATGAAGATCATTTCAACCTGATTAGAAGAAAGGGTGTATTTCCATACTATTACATGGATTCCATGACTAAGTTTAAGGAAACTAAACTCCCTAGTAGAGAAGAGTTCTTCAATATTCTATCGAATGAAGAATGTGATGTAGTCGAGTATGAACATGCTCAAAAAATATGGAGAGAGTTTAACTGTAAAACTCACACACACACATAACCAGCATGAAAATCTCCAAAATCCCTCCATATGCCACCATTTATGTTTTGAATTCCCAAACTTCGACTCAGATCCCAATTACCCCTCTACTCTAGTGCAAATCCTAGCTTTATATGTTATGGGTGTAACCCAACGCCCTCCCCGTCACTTTTTTAAGCTCAAGATTTTGTTGTGACCAGCGCTTACTTATCATCGTCCACTTTTTAAGATCATAGTTTCAAGCCTTACATGAATAAGTGCATACAAGTTTCAATAAAATGGTTTCAGTTAAAATGTGTATATTTAGTTTTCTAGTTGGTTTCTCACCTTGACCTACTTACTTACCAAATTTCAGGTCTCTAGCGCAAATTTAGTTTTTTTATTTTCATGGGCGCATTCCCGACCACTTTTTTAAAAGAAAAATTTGTTGGCCGGTGCTTATCATTCGTATCAAGTTTCGTTGGAAACGGATAATAATAAGTATATAAAAATGTAGTATATTTAAATGTGCTGAGCCGAAGCACATGAAATAGGAGTCTTAAACTTTATGGGCGTGTTACTTTTGAGGCAGTATATTTTTAGGCACCCTGTTGTAAGACAGGAAAGTTGGAAACTGCGGGTATCAAAATTCTTTCAGTGCTTGTTGTAGCTTTTGCAAATATCAGAAACAATCAAAGTTTTTATCAACTATTAAAAAATTTTTTTAAAATATTACGAAAAAATTAGGAAATACTTTTTTAACAAATTATATCCAATTTTCTCATAATTTTCAAAAATCTAAATTTCAAAATTAGTCCTTGCTACAATTTTTGAGATATCAAAAAAGTATTTTTTTATATGAATTTAAATGAAGTTCTTTTTAAAAACAACAAAACGAAATGATTTTTTCTAAGTAATAAAGAAGTTATGTACTAACGATTAAAAAAAGTCATGGCCAAAAACTAAAAAAAAATTTCAAGTCAAATAACTTTAAGAATTAAAATGGTGCTTTAAGCATATTTTATTTTTATTTCTTAATGTTAATTGTCTCGCTGAAAATATTATTATGATCGGTTGATATTTGAAAAAGTTACCAGCTCCGAAAGAATTTCGATACCCGCAGCTTCCAACTTTGACGCTGTTTGGAGCTATCCTGTCTTACAACAGGCTCTCTCCAAATATACTGCCTCAAAAGTACAACACTTCTTCTTTTCAAAACAGTAGATTTCATCTGAAGCGGTTGATTAGTTCAAAATTTGCGGACTTTTTACAGTGTGTGAAAAAATGCAGTGTAGCCTTTTACTTTATACATACATTAACTCCCGGCTAGACTGGCATTAAATATGTTGACATATAGCAATAACGCCGGCAGAATAACGGAAAAAAATTGCTGATTGCTTTACTTATGTTAAGGTTATGAGAAATCGTAGCTCATAATATAGAAAAAGTCAACAGGGAAGGTGCATAACAAAAATATAATTCTCTTGTAAATATCTGGTTAATCCAAAAAATTTTATACTTTATTAAACTTATTATTATGTAAATATATAAATTATTTTACTACAAACGTTTTCAAAAGACTTTTTTTTAAATTTATTTTCTCAATTGCACTAATTATTTCACTAAATGTCAAACGCAATGCAGAAAATTGGAGTATAAATTAACACTGAGTTTGTATTTTCATGTACGCAATAATTGTCAACGAAAAGATGTTGACAATTATTGCCGCAAATATTGCAGGCTCTGTAAAGGAGCTGTCTCCAAGGGCAATGTCAATATGTTGGCATTTGCTGCAATATATGTTAATGAAATTATTTCCGGTCTAGACGGGGAGTAGAAAACAGGAAACCCTTAAATAAAACAAAGTGTGTGTGAGATATCACAGAAGTCTTTTATTGGCTTAGAAAGCCTATCGACGCAATTATATATGGAACACAATATCGTCCATTTTACATTATCTCCACATGAGATGATCATACATTCAAATCGGTCGTGCAGAAATATTCAAGGTGCCATGTGGCCATTTTGTGATCATCGGTCCATACCGCTTTCGAGTTTGCAAACCGTTGCCCGAACAAAACACCCATATTGATAAAAAAAAAAGAAATTACAATTTGGCCTATTTTGCAACGCTTTATACATCTGAAGTGATTTGGCAAAACAAAATGAATACGTTACAAACAATTCGACAGACGAAGTTTCAACAAAAGGGCCGTTTTCAGCTGTTAGAGTCTGGAAACTCTAATTGGAAGACCAATTACATTCAGAATTGACAATAATGTACGAAATTAAAAGTATATGGTGTTTTTTATTGAGATATAGAACTTTAAGTTGGCATCACTTTTTTAACTGGCGGCCATTTTGTCAGCTGTCAAGTGATTAATATTTAGTTTGGTTTGCCATTTCATCATGAACAGGTTGACAAAAGAACAACGCTTGCAAATCGTGCAAATTTATTTCGAAAATAATGGTTCAGTTCGCGAAGTTTACAGCAAGCTCCGACCATTTTATGGTCGACATAATCGTCCATCAGAGCAATTAATTCGGTTAACCGGTCAATTGGCCACCAAGATCGTGTGATTTGACACCATTGGATTATTTTCTTTGGGGATATGTGAAGTCGCTCGTCTACGCCAACAAACCAGAAACGTTAGGGGACTTGGAAGCCAACATTCGTGGCGTTATTGCCAACATACGGCCCCATATGCTCGAAAAAGTGGTTGAAAATTGGACCTGTAGAATTGGCTTTATTCGAGCCAGCCGCGGCGGCCACATGCCCGAAATCATATTTAAACGTTAATGGCATAAAATTATCCTTCCAATAAAGCCAAATTGATGGACATTAAAACGATTTTCTTGTGTTTTATTTCAATTTGAAGTTCTATACCTCTAAAAAAAACACCCTATAGTTACAGTGTTAACAATACTAATTTCAGTTGTTCTTAAAATAATAAGCAAAAGCTTGAATAAAAGCATAGTATTGCACTCACTTAAGGCCGACTTATATAAAATCTGTCATGCGTTATACAACCCGACTAGACATCCCGCTTTAGGCGGGATTATACCGCTTTTCATAGCTCGATTACGCCTTGAATTTCTATCAAGCTTTTAGAGTTTTGAAATTTTCAGTCTCTTATTAGATTTTTATTAAAATGAAACTGACAAACATTTATTCGAAACATTTTTTAAGTGTAGTTATTTCTTAACTACACAGAAAAAAGTAAAAACAAGATTCAATTAATAAAAACAAAGATTCAATTAGAAATTTAATTAGTTTTCAACCATCTCGGAAATTGTAGTATTAACTAAAACATATTAATTGGAATTTTTTTTTTTTCAATTAAAAAAATAATATTATAATAACTTAAAGTTTAATTGATGTTTTTTAAATACTCAATTAAAATTTAATTGAAATATTTTTAAAGATCTGATTAAAAAATTAATTGAAATATTTTAAAAGATTGAATTTTAATTCAAAAGTTTGAAAAATTCAATTAAAGTATTAATTGAAATATTAAAAAAATTCAATAATACAAATATATAAAAAATATGATTGTATAGCTTAAAATTTAGTTGATGTTTTTTAAAGATTCAATTAAAATTTAATTGAAATATATTTAAAGATCTGATTAAAAAATTAACTGAAATATTCTAAAAGATTGAATTAAAATGCTAATTAAAAAGTTTTAAAAAATCAATTAAAGTATTAATTTAAATATTAAAAAAATTCAATAAGTCCCTGTCCAGACTTGCAATTTTTGTTGCAGCAATTCTTGAGTTTATAGGTGAGAGAGGTGAGAACATTTTGAAGGGTTACCCAGTTTCATGTGCTCTGCAATTCTCTTTTGTTTTGAAATTCTCACTTGTAAATTTAAATATATTTGAGTTTAATTTTATTTTCTTTTTTCAGTTGTATGGACACAAAACACAAAATATAACAAAAATTAAATAGAATTGTAAATTTTTCAGGGAAATTTGTGGTGTAATATAATTTTTAATACATAATTGCAAAACTAGAATTTCCTAATGTGGACACTTATGCAATTTCAAAGCAATATTTTAAAAAATTGCAGCAAAAAAAATTTGCAAATCTGGAGGAGGACTACATAATATAAAAATATAAGAAATGTGATGTCTTATATATGTATGTATGTCCAAAAATGGAAACATTAGTATATTGTACCCAGTGTTGCCAGAAGAAGGGGAAAGTCCTTACATGTAGGTATTTTTGATACTAAAATAGAAGCGTAGGGAAAATCGGACAGATTTTTTATATTCGCCAAAATGTGAAATAAATGCAAATATAACGTTTTTTTAGTAATACATATTTTGTTTTTCAAAATGATTCAAAAATTTTCTTTTCATTAAAGATGAGTTTAAATTTGAACTATTGTCCTATTGTCTAAACAATTTAACATAAGTCTCAATGATGTCATGCATGAGTGGCGAACAATCGAATACAATTTTTCTAAAAATGAAATTAATGTGTTTTTAAAAATGGATTTGGAACAGTTTTGGATAAAAATAATAAAATGAAAAACTTTAATAACGAGATTGTATTTCCAAATCTTTCTTTCTGATTGCCAAATTTCAAATTCCGCTTACAAATCACATCACATAAAATTTAATATAATAATGTAGAAGTTTATTGATGAGAAGAATGATTGTTTTAGTTTGAATAGATTACGTGAACATGTCGCCAAATAAACGAAGTAAGTAGTTCTCAATAATCGATTATTTTAGTCTCATGCCTTGTTAAAATCATTAATTTGTTAATCCAGTAGGGAAAAATGATGAATTCCAAACCCGATTACGTTTATTGAATTCTTTTTCTGGGTTGTTCTACATTTTTTTTATTAAGCCTGAATTTATTTTACTGATTTGATTTATTTCTTTTATTTTGGCTGCCACAAAATACAAAATCCTTAATCAAAACATACCGTAAGTATAAGTAAAATGGAAGTGCTACGTTCAAGTAAAACTATGAGATCCTCGAGTAACAAGGAAAATCGGTGAGTCATAATTGAATATAAATAAATTCAAATAGTATTCAATCTGTTCACCTTCCAAAAATATATTTTCGTAACTATACCTTAATTTATTGCATGCCAGATTTCATATAATTCAGAAAGAGACACATATACGAGTATGTATATTTAAGCAAGCCAGAATGTGTCTAGCGAAGTAAAAACTCTCCTGTCTTCACTCCACGATTATTAGGTTAATACCTAGATGGTATTTGCAACTAAGTGACCGATAGTTACTTTCTGACAACTTCAATTTAAATCCTGTTTTCGCAACAATATGAACATTGAATTCAAGTGGGACTTAATCTGACCTTAGTTATGCATTAACACATTTTATTACAAGATTTTACTGTAATTTATAAATGCAAGAATAAATATTTTTTCTTCAAAACTCAACCTCAACATTTCTTTGAGTGTAAAACGAATGTTGCTTCCTCAAGAAATATGACAACAAGATACAGAAGCAAATATGTACATATTTTCTCCAGCAAACTTTATAACTTTTTGAAAGTGTTACTGATAGTTGCATTTGTGTTAAATTTTTCGTATGCGTATAAATGATTACGAATATTTTGTTTTAGAGTTGTTGTTGCAGCCAAAGTTTCAGTCGACAACAAGAAGAAGCAAAAGTAAAAAAATTGTGAAGTGATAGTCCTTGTTGCAGTTTGCATCATTTTAGAAGTTGTAATGTTATCTTAAGCATTAAGAGAACAGAATTTAATAGTGTAAGTGGTGTCAGTAGCTCAGCAGCATTTTTTGGGTTGTCATTTATGAACAAGTTAAACACTTCCAAATACCATAACACAAATCCAGGATCATAAAGTAAAGTTTTCCAAGTTTGCTGTAGGGTTAGGAACTGAAAGAAAACAGACACACAAACGCAAATGTAAAATAACAAAAATTTTATAACTATAAGACTTTGATGAAGAAAATAATGATGTTCTTTAACTATTTAAGATTGTTAAGAAGATTTAAAACCGGAAAAATAAACTATTTACTTCGAATTTTTTTTGGAACATTTCGTTTTTTTGCATAAACTTTTAAAAAGACTTTATCTTAATTATCATTTGGCTCTGTTAATTTTAAAATTTTTTGCTTGTGTACACATCCATGAAAAATTTTATGACATTTTACGCCTCATTTAAATGTCTCACATTTATACTTTAGACTTTTTGTTCATATCGTAAACGTATTAAGTTTGGATACGCAAGCAACACATGATTTTTATTGCTTGCAACATAAGAAGAACTTGTAGGAAAATATCTATAAATTTTTGTTGTGTTTAAGTAAACTGTTTTAAAATATTCTGGCAAATTTTCCCATTATTTTAATGGCCGATATCAAAGTTTTTTTTAAATTTTATTATGCAAACCAGGGTGTTGTAATAAATTTAACATTATTCTGATATGATAATACAAAATCATTCGAAAATATTGAATGTCACTTGCCATGTTTTTAAATTAAACCAGAACTCAGGGTTGGAGAATGATATCGGAAGCAGTATGTTCGGATGTCCGATTTGAACACTTCGATATTGAAAGTGTTGAAATGGAATAAACTACTTCTCAATCCACATACGAGACATAAGCCTTCACAGAAAATTTAAATTAATTTATTAATTAATTTAAATTTAATGCAGTTATTAATTCTGTGGCAAAAACGAAAAATTCCTTAAGTCGAGATAAGCTGATTTCGAGTTAATAGTTTCTCCATAATCTGTATATTCGAAAGTACCCCTAGTCAAAATCTCAAATAATTTGTGTGTATTTTCAAGAATGATTTGCGACTTATCTTTTTTAAACTTCTAATCTCATTTGGAATAATAGCGTGATTAAGATTATACTTCGGTATATTTTAACTTAATTATATTAATTATAGTGAGTAGAACGATGTTTGCTGAAAAAAATAAAGGTTAATAGAGAATTTTCCAATTTAACTGTAAAAGAAGTAAAAAAACGTTTAAAAGTGCTCTCCTGCAAAACAGTAAAATATGACTTAAGCACTTTTTCATTATTGCCGTAGAAATATTTAATTTTCTTAATACATTAAAGCATAATACGAGGTCTGATCAAAAAATAACCGTTATTTTTCAAATTTCGTGAGTTACGTATGTTCGATTTTCGCATTTTTTTTCTGTTATGATGGTACATTGAAAAATAATTTTTCTAATTTTTTACCTCTTTTTAATTATAATATTCTCTAATTTTATTAAGCTTAAGAACTCTTGATTTTATATTTCCTGAAGATGCCACTCAAAGGAGTGGCGAAATATCGCAATATAAAATTTTAATATAAAATCAGGAGACCTTAAGCTTAATAAAATTAGAGAATATTATAATTATTGAAAAAACTATTAAAAGGAAACTTGAAAGTGATTGTCCAAACGACTACACATAGCAAACGCATCAAACACTTTATTTATTTTATTTTATGTTGAACCATGAAATCCACTAAAATTTAAACTGCAGTTTCTTTGTTTGTAATTTTGACAGACACCAGATTTATAATAAAAAAAAAAAAATTATAATAAAAGTTATACTTGCTACCGAAAATATATAAGATCATAATGAATACATTTAAAAGAAAAACTGGCTTCCTTGCTGAAATAAAAATAAACCATAAATGCAAAGAAAAACATACAATATTAAAAATTGTATAGTATTTTTATTAATTTAACTTTTTCATAGTATTTATTACAAAGTAATTGTCATTAAGTAAAATTATTTTTACATTTTAGCCATTGACATTAATATATCGCTCATTTCCATTTTTTGGAATTTTTGAGTTAGTGATACAGATTGACTTAAAATTTCATTTAAATATCTTGTTTATTCAATACTTGAGAGAAAAATTAAATTTTATTTTTATAAAAAAAAACATTAAAATTAGTAACTATTTTATTAAGCTTGAGGTCTTTTTTATTTTGAATGAAACTAACAATTCTATTAACGATATTTCGACACGCCTTTGTATGTCTTCTTCATGTAATAATCTTTTTTTCATTAAGTTGTGTGTAAATTTAAAACTTTAAACTTTTGTTAAGTCCTTAAGGGCCATTTTCACAACGATTAAAAGTATACTTTAAGAGTTTTAAAACTAGTATTTCAATACAAAATACTGGTTTTAAATTCTTAAAGTTTACTTTTTTGTATCATTGTGAAAATGGCCTAAAAACTGTTTTTTTTATTTGTTCAAATAAAATAACTAATCTACTTTTATCCGCTGATTACGAAAATAGCTTGAATATATTTTATTCCTTCTAGTTTCAGAGATATTGTGCATTATAAATATAAAGAAAAATTTCTATACAATTTTTCTTTTCTTAATCCTGGTACGGAGTTCATACGGAATTTCAGGTTCTCATACAAATTGTATGTAAAAGAAATTACAGAAGTTCAGGTTGGTAAATTTCATTAAGAAATTTCCATTTGCTAGTACGGACTTTCAAAAGAAAACTACACGGAATTTTTGAAATTTGTTGCCTATCTTTGGAGACTTTTCTCATTCAACTGAAAGAAAAATTAATGTAAACAATTGTTTCGTCACGAAATTTTTTTTTTTGTGTGTGTGCAAACATAATTCTACGCTTTTGTGTACACGATTATTTTTCCGTGTAGAAATAAATGTAAATTTACAAAAGTGAAATTCCGTAAGAACTCCGTACTGGGCTTTATATTGGAGAAGTACATACTTATTTTGATTTTGCTCTTCTACAATACGAATAAATTTTTTTTAAGTTTTTGCATTTGCGAGATGATTTGTTTATTTTCATATACTGAATTTAATTATGTGTATCTATTTTCAATTCTTTTACTCACTAGTCGACCCTCATACGCAAAACAAAACTTGAGTAACTACTTACATACGATGTCCATACATGCATATGTATGCATGTAAACGTAGAATACTTCAACGCAATAATCGCACCAACTAGCCAATGTCTCATATTAAATGGACTGCAAACTGTAGACGACATTTCCTCTGCAACCAATAAAGCTATAACAGTTATTTATCTCATTCCTTGCTCAAGTATTTTCTTTGCTTCCATTTTATGCGAAGAAGAAAAGCAAAATAAAATGCAAAACAAGCCGGAAAAGTCTATTATTTTAAGGAAGCGAAATCAGCGGATACATATGGCTATTATTATTGTTTTTTCATCATTACGAATTGAAGTGGGTGAAAGATAAGAAAGATCATTGGAGTTCTGTCGCAGCATATATAATATTGGGTTTTTATGCGTGTTCGACGATATTATATGTACCAAAGCTTGTCCATTCATTATACATACTCGTATGTAATTAATGCAATAAAAATGTATTGAAAATAAATGCTTTTTACATTTTAATTTAATAAGATTCGTGAATTTCAATTTACGCTTCTAATGACAAGAGTATTAATTCAATTGTTGAAGAATATTTTTATTATATATTTGTATATTCGTAAAACTCTTACATATGAGACAAAATCTAGTAAATTTTTTTCGTCACAAGATGTATTGTGTTATTTTTTAAGAGATTTCGGATCTGATTTAAAAGAACAGATAAACTTTAGAGAAATGTATGAAATCTTATTTGAATCAGTGGAACGATCTATATAATTCAAGGTTTAAGGATGATTTCATGTAAATTTTGAAATGGTTCCTACGCTGAGTCCAATTTTGACAAAATATCTCCAACATATCGCCTGTATCTCACGAACAAAATCTTCAATATTGTCTTCCAGTGCCTCAACCGTTCCGGGATTGTTCCTATAGATATGAGCTTTAACATAGCCCCAAAATAAATACTCTAAGGGCGTGAAATCTCACGATCTAGGCGACCAATTCACCGGCCTCAATCGTGAAATAATCTGTTCACTGAACTCGCCTCCCAAGTGGGTCATTGTTTCGCGTGGTGTGTAGCATGTGGCACCATCTTACTGAAACCACATGTCAGCTAAGTCCAGCTCTTCCATTTTGGAAAAAAGCAAAAGAGGCCCAATTGCTGCGAATGGCGCCGAATCGATAGTTCAAGGTCATCAACAACACTGGCGGATACAGCTGCGATATTTTCCTCTGCCCGCACTCTACGTATGCGTGTTGGAGGTTTAATGTTCAATAATGTAATTTTGGTGCGAAATTTAGTCACATAAAATGGAAGAAGTGCGCGATGCACTTTCTTAATCGAGCCTGAATTTTGGTAATAAAATTAATAACACTGTGTGACAAAAATTAATGAAGTCGAAATAAGAGGAATTTATTGCTATTGTTCTGGTAGGCATTGTTGAAATGTTGCAACTCCTCCAAATCATGAGTTACGGGTACAAACCGGTTTTTCGTACCCGTTCGCACTTATCAACCTTTTAAGTTGAGTATTAACCGATTTGTAATTTAGAAATGGATTGAGATAAAAGAGACTTAGGCCTTTTGCAGGATATAAATTCTTTTTCATCTAATTTCAGATATACGTGAGTATATTTTACTAACTTTATTTTTTCAGATTTTTTGGAAATTTTTCTTCTTACACAGTATTTTTTACGGGAACCATACTATTTATAACCTTACTTATAAAATAAAATTGAAATAACGAGTAAAAAGGGGGTTTGTGCTAAAAAATCCGATACAAAATGACTTACTAGCAGACCTTTTGGTGTATGTGAAAAATGTGGCTACCAAAGAAAAAAGTTTGGCGATCACTGTTGTAAAAATTTTGTATTATGTGTTGATTTATGTTTGTTGGATTGCACTTTCAGCTCAAATATCTTGGAAACGCATAAATAGAACACGAAACCCATTATGCAGGTAGTTTTTTTTAACAAAAGTTCTTAATAAAATATTTAATAACTCAGCCAATTTGTATCGGATGTTTTAGCACAATACACCTTTTTACTCGTAATCAATTATGTTTTATAAGTAAGGTTATAAATAATATGGTTCCCGTACAAAAATACTGTGCAAGAACCAATCTAATGGAGAAAAATTTCAAAAAAATCTAAAAAAATAAAGTTTGTGAAAAGTTTTCACGTATATCTAAAATTTACTGAAATAGAATTTATATCGTTCAAAAGACCTAAGTTCTTTCTATATAAATTTTAAATCGGTTAATATTCAACTTAGTTAAAGGTTGATAAGTGCAAACGGGTACGAAAAACCGGTTTTTACCCGTAACTCATGATATGGAGGTGTTTGGAAAATTTCAAAGATACATATATTGTTGATATACTCGACAATGCCTACCAGAAAAGTGGTAACACATTCCTGTTATTTCGACTTCATTAATTGTTGTCACACAGTGTAACCTACAAGATTTTTTACTTTGTAAGT
Organism: Nowickia ferox; assembly: GCA_936439885.1. Classification (NCBI taxonomy): domain Eukaryota; kingdom Metazoa; phylum Arthropoda; class Insecta; order Diptera; family Tachinidae; genus Nowickia; species Nowickia ferox. Next base: position 63,373,342 of record OW387026.1, read on the forward strand.
CGATTCATGGTTAAAGTCCAGTACGGAGTTCTTACGGAATTTCACGTTTGTAAGCTTACATTTATTTCTACATGGAAAAATAGTGTAGCCTTTTGTGTAGAATTATGTTTGCATACACAAAATTCATTAATTTTTTAATTTAGAACACACAAAAACACAAAAATTAATTACAAATTGATGAGAAGTTCTCGTTGAACCTTCATAGAGAACAGAGGTAATAGCGGAGTTTTTCTTACATAAATACGAAAAAAAAACAAACAAGAAAAAAACAAAACTGATACATACAAAAAAATATTCGTATTACATACTGACTTCGAAAAATAAGCTTATTTGCTTTACAAAACAAAAAAACAAAAACAAAAAAACCGCAAAGTGCCATTAAGGGATACTCTACATGAGTACCTCAAAAACAAAAAATTGTGTAGTGAGTTCTAACGGCAGAAATGCATATTTTCTGTGAGTTCTGAAGCTCTTAATGAAAACAATAAAAATAAAAAACCTAATGATAGTCTTTTTTTTACGGCGAAGCCACTTTTTCGTCAGCGATCAACTTCGCTTTGTCCAATGCCAACTACTGATTCGTTAACAATACAGTTGCCTAGTACTTCTTCATATAAGTCAGCGATATCATCCCCTTCGGCTTCGTGTACATCACTTAACAAAGTTATCACTACAGATAGCAGTAGCACTATACCCAAGGTCCAAGCAGGAATGGACAGATATATAACTGTGGTAATGCGTGGGCGAAGCCCAAATTCTTCTAAAATTTAATCTGCTCCAAAGATGTCTAGGGATAACAGCGCATCATCTACTAATCGTCAAAATCGTTTTACATTATTGCAAGACAATAACGACAAGCCCACTGCATCATCGCAAAACTCTTTTAAGCCACCACCTATCTATCTGAGAGAAAAAACTCTAACGCGTATCTAAAAAAACTAAAAAAACTTTTCACATCATTCCAATTAAACGAGGTAATATTGCTGAAACTAAGATCCAAGTATATGATGAAAAAGATTTCCGAAAAATTGTTAGTGAATTTGAAAAAAATAAAACAAATTTTTACAAATACCAACTTAAAAGTGCTAAAGTCTTACAAATAGTTCCAAAGGGCATATATTCATATGTTGACCATGAAGAAGAGCACATGTTCTCTTAGCGACAAAGCATTTAACGTAAAAAATATTACTAGTGTAATTAACAGAGAAAAGGTCTCCCAACCACAATGACATACAATTGAAAAAAATTAAACCCATCCAATTTATAGCGTAAGGTTGCTCCTGCACCGAAAAATCACAGTTGAAGAGCCACGCAAGCGTTCAGGTCCCGTACAGTGCCACAATTGCCTAGAATATGACCATACTAAAACTTAATGCAAATTACCTACAGTTTGTGTTATCTGCGGTGAATTGCACGGTTCTGCTAGCTGCACGAAGCCAAAAGATCAAGCTGAAAAAAATGTAGTAATTGTGGACGTAATCACACCGCTAACTACTGAGGATGTCTTTCATTAAACAGACTATGGGACAAAAACGTAAATTAGCTTCAGTTCAATCAGCAAACGCTTTCTCCGCCAATTTTCCTCCAATGAGCCAACCAAGTACTTCATGTGTATCATATGCCGATGCTGTTAAGACAAATTCTTTTCCCACGCAGAAAGTGTCCCCAAGAAGTAATTATACAAATGCTAACACAAGCTTTAATTTCAGTCGCCTTGAAGCCACTATTATTAATCTGTTGGAAACTATAAACAACTTTACTACAACTATGCCTAACATGATGCAAGAAATGCTGCGAATGCAGAATACTCTGCTTCAAGCGTTAATTAACGTTAAAAATATGTTTCTGGAACGCAAACGGCATTCGCCAACATTAAAATGAACTTGAGCACTTCCTTATAGAAAAAATATTTGATATAATATTGCTCTCTGAGACTCATCAGACCTCAAGAAGCTCATTAAAATGAATGTTTACACTCTATATGATTCAAAAGACCCTAGAGGGAGAGCATGCGGGGAATCAGCAATTCTAATTAAGTCAAGACTCAAGCACTATGTCCTTCATAACATTTGTGCAGAATATCTACAAGAAACAAATATTTGTGTCGATTTTTTTTTACAAATTTCTTTGTATCATCAATTTACTCCCCTCCCATATACTCAATCACTGTGGATCAATGCGAGGATTTCTACAAATCTCTTGTACCTTGTTTCATAGCAGCTGGAGACTACAATGCAAAACATACGTTCTGGGGTTCGCGGCTTATTACACCTAGAGGAAGAGCGTTGTTCAACACAATTTTAAAAATGGGCGTGGACGTCATTTCGAGTGGGGAGCCCACTTACTGGCCTACAGACATATAAAAAATTCCGGATGTTATAGATTTTGGCATCATGAAAAGATTTTCTAGGGACTTAGTTCATGTTGAAGCTTCTCTAGATCTCCCCTCCGATCACTCTCCTTCTATCGTTACAATCTGTAACCCACTAAGAAGTGATTTACCACACCCATATGTGAAGATGATCAATCGTGTTAATAGGCTAGGATTCAAAACATATCTTAGTAGTCATTGCACGAAAAACATTACGCTAAGAACACACGATGAATGAATCTAACATAGCCAATCTTAAATAAAATATTAAGTAGGCTGTTGAAAAAGCCACTACCTCCCATCCGCAGTCTGGGTTTAATAGAATTTATTTCACGGATATTGAAAAAGAAGAGCTAGAAATTAATGCCAATAGCACAGATCACCGCAACATAAAATCAGATTTAAAGAGTGCACTAAACGACTCCAAGAGTTGCTTGCATATGAAAAAACTGCATCTCTTAAAATTTATCTGGAAAATCTCCTTTTGGCGCGCTGCGAGAAAGCTTAAAACATCCGTTGAGTTTAAACCACCCCTACTCACATCTACCGGAGGTTGGGCAAGAAGTGATACTGAAAAAGGTAACGTGTTTGCAAAGCATTTAAAATCCAAAGAAAGCTCGAGGTATTGATGGAATTAGTAACAAGATGCTGATGAATTTGAATCGTATTGCAGTTAGAACCCTTCTATTTATTTTTAATGCCATATTACGACGAGAGTATTATCCACACCACTGGAAGCTTGCGAAGGTCAAAATTATTCCAAAACCAGGCAAAGATCTTACCAAGGCTGAATCATACAGGCCAATAAGTCTACTATCAACAATGTCAAAACTTTTCGAAAAACTGCTCATGACAAAATTGTCCCCAATTCTAATTAGGTTAGTTTTAGAACTCAGTATAGCACTATTGAACAAACTCATAGATTGGTTCAATTTATAAGAAGAACATTTAAAGAAAAGAAGTATATATTGTTCTGCCGTGTTTATTGATGTTTCTCAGGCATTTGATAAAGTGTGGCACGAAGGCCTTATTTTAAAATTGAAATCATGTCTGCCAATAAATTTTCTGAAGCTATTGGAAGGTTACATTAATACCCGAAAGTTCACGGTTGTGGAAGGAGATTAAATGAGTGTGCCCGAATCTATATCATCCGGTGTACCACAGGGGAGCATACCAGTTTTGTATTGGATTTATACTTTTGATATGCCATTGAGCAGCAATATCCATACATCTACGTTTGCCGATGATATAGCCTGCCTTAGTATGCACGAAAACCCTCACGAGGCTTCCCGATATCTACAAGAACATATTACACAGCTGTAATAATGGTTAAACTTATGGACAATTAAAGTAAACGAGCAAAAGTGTGTTCAGGTAACATTTGCCCTGCGAAGGATACTTGTTATTTCGAATCAACAATCAAGTTGTTCCTCAACATTCACATGTAAAATACCTTGGTATTGTGCTACGGAATTCAGCTATGGAGCCCTGTTTCAGCTTCCAATGTAGAGAGAATCCAACGAAGGCAAAACAAGATTTTAAGGCTAATAAAATCGGCTCCATGATATATCAAAAATTTTAATTTTCATCGTGATTTAAATATGCCACTAGTGAATGAAGAAATTGCAAAATACGCAGGCAAATACTAAAACTCGAGTCCCATCATAATCCCCTTGCTCGTAACATCTTGAATTTTACTGGACACATCCGCTTAAAAAAGAGGGGCACTACGGCTCTAATATTCAACACTCCAGATGAAACTGCTTGAAAATATATTTGTGCGTAATACGACGTTTATGGATTATTGATTACTATCACTAATGGCGATTTCTTTTCTGAAAAAAATATGTTACACTATATGTATGTAACATTTTTAAATGGTACCTAGAATCACTCAAAGTGCTACATATTATATTACTACAATCGAACAAAATTAGCTGCTTTTATTTACAACAGTTACATTTTATCATTAATGTACTTCATTAACGATTTTTAAGGCTATTTAAGAGGTTTTTCGCACACTATTATGATTTTTAAACACACATTGACATCACTAATTACGTCTAAAAATATCAAAACAGTCACAATATTTAAATAAATATTTATTTATTTTCATTTTTATAATAATGATTTTTATATTTTGTATTTAAGAAACCTCTCGAAATTATAAACATGACATGCAAAATAAATCCTTCGTTACCACAGTTAGAAAAAACGGCAGTATGTACACCTAAAATAAAGTGAAGGTAAAATGTGTAACATATTTACATGTTTTTCATGCAATATATCCAAAAGAAATTGAACATTTTTCCCACAGTTGTATTTTTTGTACAAACGAACACAGAAATGTAAAACATGTAACATATATGCAACATATTTGTCAGAAAAGAAATCGCTATAAGTTTATGCCTGACACTAGGTGGGGTAATTATTATATCTAGATTTAAGATTTGACTACTGTTAGTTAATTTTTCTTAAAGATACAATAAATAAATACTTGTATATGCATGCAAAAAAAAAATCATGCAAATTTTCTAGACGACTCGTCCCATTTTTTAAAAAAATACCGCTTTTTGGGCCACTTTTATTTCTTAAATCAATTTTTGTGCCACTTTTCGAAATTTCTCAACGGTCACACTGATCTCAGAGTTCGTCACTCACGACGGATTTCGCTCTACGGTCGTGTTGTGTTCATTTTCATTTGCACAAATGCATTTTATTTTTTATGGCGAAAGTTCGCACCGAAAATTCGTCGCTCATTCCAGTTTTGTTTTCAGCATAAATTATAGACCAAACTGAACATATTTTACATGATATATGAAAACAGCTGAGTTGCCAAAAACGGTGTTGCCAAAATGTAAAATTGCAAAAAGTCACCCTTTAAAAGTTAAATTTGGCGATTTAGCAGAAGTTAAGCGCCAAACTTTAAATGCAAACATTATTTGTTGTTAACTTATTTTTTCATAAAAAGTTTGACCATAAGATTTTATAGTGCAAAGTCATGGTAAATGAATATTAAAAGCCTTACTGTTTGCAAGCTAACATGAATTAGAATTTAACTTTTCATTTGTGCACTTTCTTTCTGTACATTTTAGACAGCTGTTTTTCTCATGCAAACAATGTCTTGTAGTTCGGATCACTAATTTCTTTTCATTCTTTTCACAACTACAACTCCATTCGAAACATGTTGATAATCTAGACCTTGTTTCAACTTTGTTATTTGTTGAACTTCTCATTTGTTTAAGTGAACATTTAACATAATAACTCTACATTCAAAATAATTCATGCTTAAAAATACGAAAAACTTTTTCGAAATTTGATTTTTGTTCAATAAACGAAAAATGTTGTACATTTTACGGAATATTTGCAGCTTGTGCAGGAAAACAGATTTCATTATTTTATGAATTTCGTTAAGTTACAAAAATTATTTCGTGCATTTATTTTCGTTTATAAATAGTACCATATTTTTTGTTTATTTCATTGAATTTAGGAGAAAATAAAACATTTTTATAAAATTGGAAATTTCCTAAAATAAACAAATTTTGTTTTGTTATCATTTTGTTTACAGTACAAAATTATTCTTAAATCTACACAAGTTTCGTGAATTTTACGAGAGAAAAAACTTTGAAATAGAATAAAGACAGTTGTTTTTTTTATTTTTTAATATTTTCTCCATTTATTTTCACGTCATTGTATATATTGTATAAAAAATTACTGATAAAAAACTAGTTTTTGGTTTATACTTTGAACAAAACTGGGACGAACGACAAAATTTGGTCCACGGCACTAATAAGTAACAGACTAGTAACTAGTAGTAACAGACAGGACTAATAAGTAACAGATCTTGAAATTGGATAATTCATCGAAATAAGAAATAGAAATAAATCTATCGCAGAATTCATCACGCATGACTAATTTCATTCGACGCCGGTATTGTGTTAATTTTCATGTGAACAAATGTCTTTTATTTTCTATGACAAAAGTTCGCAAAAAAAAATCGTTGTTCGTCTCAGTTGTATTCCCATCATTCCCAGTTTGATTCGTGGGTTTCAGTGCAAAATATGTATGTATGTGATGTATGAGGAATACAGAGTCTCAACTGTATTTCCATTTTATATTTTTATGTTAAATTTGTTCATTTTAAATATCATCATATAAACCAACTCTGCATTGTAATTGAATACATTATTATATTGTGTCGTAACTATGTTTAGTTATCATTTTCCCTTTTTTATATTAATGCCCCAACTTCTATGTGGTTGGTTCTACTGTTTTTGGATTTTCATTTCCGAATCGTCAGCTAAACCATAAAGGAGAAAAGGCGGATTGGTATACTCATTTAAATATAACCCTTTTTATCATCAATAAATGTAAGTGATTGAAATTATATAATTTTGACTGAAATTATTTAAAGGAAAGAACCATCGTCATATACGATATTTCCTTATCACTCCATCCCTCTCTCAATACCTAAGAGCAAATCCCTTTTTGTTCAGCCATTTTCTTCAAGTTAATTCAGATGTTCAACTTCCCTAGAACATATTGAGTTGACTTTTGAATTACTAATATTTCATTAGTATTTTTGACAAATCCCCTAAAATTATATTTTTCTTTTCATAATTATTACGTCCTTTAATTTCAAGAATTACAGATTATTCAACAAATTTATTTTTCAAATGTAAGAAAATATATTTTTTTTCGCAGATTTTTATATATTAAAGATTTTAATTTACACAAAATTTCATATTTTTTTTTTATTTCATATAACACAAAATTGCTTTTCCTGATTCACAATTTTATTTCGTAATATAAACATTGTTTTTCGTAAATTTACGAAAAAAAATTTTAAAAATACAAATTTTGTTATTTGCAGACAAAAAGTATTTCGTAAAATAAACAAATACTATTTCTACTATTTACGAAGCATTTCGTACCGTAGAAACAACGAATATTTTCGTAAAATAACCCACATTTTTCGTTTATTTTACCTATGAAATATTTTGAGTGTAGTTGTTCTAAGAAATTCCTTGATGCGCATAGTATCCAGCTAAACCCCTCAATAATCAATTTCAATGTAGTTTTAATAAATAAATTTTTTACGTGAGACAATTTTAATTTTTTTTAGTTGCACTATAATTAATTTTAATCAAAAATAATGTCTTAAGGGCTTAAGCTCAGTAATTTCAATTCTTGTTGAATGCAAAATGTTTATTAATTAATGTGAGTTTCTAAAGAAGAGAAGAACATTTTAAAATTAAATTTCTTGATTTTTATTAATTCCTCAGAAAAAAACAGTAATTTCTTGCTTTTTACTTATTCCTCACAAATTAACGGCCTGGCCCACGATGTCGACAAGAAAGTTTCTTTCGCTTACTTACATTGAAAACAAAAACAAAATAAGTGAATTTGTTTTTGTTTTCAATGTAAGTAAGCGAAAGAAACTTTCTTGTCGACATAGTGGGCCAGGCCGTAAAATTTATTTCTCACGAAATAACAGTTTTTTTATTTTTGCAGGAAATAGTTATTTTTAAATTGAATAAAATGTAAAATAGTAAATGTAATTTAATATATAAGTGTCGTCGGAGATAAACTCAATTTTAAAGCGGTTAATATTAATATTAACGCAAAAAATGCACTTTCTACAGTTTAAAAATTAACTTTTTTTAAGCAAAAAAATCAAAATAAAAAAGTAACTGTTATTTCGTGAGGATTATGTATATAAAACTAAAAAAAATATTTTTTTATTTCGTGAGGAACAAATAAAAATCAAGAAATAATGATTAAAAATTAATTTTTAAAACAATATTGCTATTATTTAAACCTTGAAATTAACTTTCATTTCTCCAAATTAAAAAAAAAATCCCTGAGAAAATGTTTGTTTACAAGCACAAATTCATTTGTTTTTTCATGATATGAAATTTTAACAAAGTTGTTAACATAAAGTTAGTGAATAATATAATCGTTAAAGCAAAAAATAATAATAAGTGGACAAAATTAACAGCCTGTTTGTAGAACACGACAAAGCCGACTCACGACGAGCCAATTGATGAACGAATACGTAATGAAAAGCGTTTGCATAACGCGACTTGACTTTGTCGTGCGACTTACGTTGTCTCGCCTATATATCCCTCCCTGTGGCAAAACGTTATGTTGCCAACATGTCCAAAAATAATTTTTGTTTATCCTTTTTCACAGAAAATTATATATTCAACTTGTGGTAAAAAAACTCAACTGACAACTGAATGAAAAATTATATTTAAATTTTGGTTTTTTGAGATATATACTTATCTCATGGGCTATTTTGGGCAGTGTTATGTTTTGAATGATGTGAATAAAACAATTTATTTCATCTTTTACTCAACGTTTCGTCGATAGTGTTAGATAAGTATCTCAAAAAACCAGAATAGTAATAAGTAATTGGTCAAAAAACAAAAACTAATTATATTTATATTTATTTATTATTATGTTGTAAAAAAATTAATTATTCTTCAAAATTTCTGTTGTTATTTGAAGAACAAAATGCGGGATTTTTATGAAAATATGCAAAATGCATGTGAGTGAATGTCAGTATTTTACTTATTTTGGTGCACTTTTTTTGTACGCGATAAGAATTTTTGATCGCCCATTTTGACGTTTAAAATGAGCCAAACCGTGATATACAAACCCAAATAAATTGATAGTTGTTACGTTTTTTAATTAAAATCGTCAAGATTCGCCTTCTAAAAACCAAAAAAGAAAAATGCTAACATGCTAGCGCTTATTATCGACAAGTCGTGTTCTACAAACAGGCTGTAACTTTTGTCTAATCGCTAAAAGTTAGTGATGTACATAAATGCACTATGAAATAAATATTACATCCCTAAAGTATGCTATGAAAATTATTTCATTATTCATATGTATGTTGGACATGCACGACTGCCAGACTTTCTTTAAATCGTCTAATGAAAGCCAAGTTTCTTGAAAATGGTACCTGATAAAGGTGTCTTTACATGGTAATACAAAGTTTGTAGGACATTGGTGGGCGCTGTGAATGTATTGGTGAACTATCAATTAGACTTGTATCGAACTCTTTCAGTAGCTCGTTTTTGACACAAACGAATGATCAAACCCATTTAAATATTATGAAATAAATATTATGAATTAATTAAATATTATGAAATTCTCTCCGTGTAAAAAAAAGAGAACAAAAGTCTGTTGCAGGTATTTTTCATGTTTACACTAGAATTAAAATGCAAGCAAAGATATTAAACTGCTGAGTTAATAACAAAAAAATTGAAAATTGCAAACAAAAAAAAGATGTGTACTAATAAAACTAAATATTGGAGAAATCATTTTATTATTTCAACGTAATTTTACTACAAAACATAATTTTTTATAGGTTCGTTTGATTTTAAAGTACCGGTTAAGTAGCTGATGGTTGCACTTGCACAATATTTACAAAAACAACATGAAAATTTCTTAAGTTGATTTTGGTTGTTTTTGTAAAAATGTTAACACCTTCAATAAATACCATTAAAATGCCAATGTTTACTTTGAAATACACCTCTGGTGTGATGAAAATACTTAAGTTTCTAAAATGGTTTAGAAAATAAACATTTACCGACCTCTTGTCGGATTTTGACATGAATTATTAGCTTGAAAAAGGGTAAAAATCTAAATCGTAATCGAGAGATTAATGGGTACGATTAAAACTCGCGATTAATCCCGATTTAGATTTCGATTATAATCGCAGTGCGAACCCTACTATAAACTCTATAAGCCACGTTCTATGTACAATCAACAGTAATATTAATAATATAAATAAATAAAATAATATTAGGACTTTAAATATACACACTGTTAGGGTGTTTGGAAGGGAATGCGATTTATTGTTGTTGCTTATTGCTAATCGTAATTTGTTCAAATTTATTGCACCTATCTGATTTTTCTGTTCTCAATTTTTTTTCTTTTTAAAATGGTTATATTTATCTGAAAATTAATGGTCCATATTAAAATATATTTAAGTACTATGCGCATTTCATTAATGTTTTATAAAAATATTTTCTTAAGTTCTATATTATTTATCCTTTTGAAAATAAGTCCACGTATGAAAGAATCTTTTAATGCATCTCTTAAAACTTTGATATTGTCATATATATTTACGAATGAATTTTTGGAAGGACACTTTTTTGTGAATGAGAATTAATTTATTTTCAAAATGTACTATAGACTTCTGCAAGACCATTTCGTTATATATATTTATATGTATTTATTGGTACCTTTATTGCTCAGTGAAAAACGTGGAAGTAATTATTCAATAGCTACTTTTTCTCTACTTTCAAAGTATCGAATTGACTATTAAAAACATCCATACAATTAATTAAGAAGTCATTTCACCTATTCAAAATTAGAGACCATGTTGTTTTTTCGCCATAGTTTTGATATGTATTGATTTTTTAGGAAAATGAAATTAATGTCACGAAGAGTTAGATTTTTATTTATAAAATGTATATGTATATTAACTATATATATATATATATATATGTATATATATATATATATATATATATGTATATTAAAAAATTTAGGAAAAGAAAAAGGACATGCAAGAAATAAGATTTACTTAACATCATGAACATGACTTCGGATTCACTGAATATCGATCAAAAAAGAAAACTTCTTACAATGACTACCCTATGTAAAAATCATTAGAAATTACCCAAATTTGCACTACTTCAGGATCACAAGTTCAGGATCTTATTGACTTCCTTGGAATCTCTTTTTTTACTTGTTGAGTAATAAATATTGCTCTTTTATATGGAAAAAAATGTTTATGTACTTTAAGAATATTTAAAAATTTAAAATGAGGAGAGATGAGGAAATGAAAACCATATGAATAGTTTGACTACAATTTGTCTCTAGATTGTTTGCTATTAAGCGACTTTTCTGCAAAAAATTAAAAATTTAAATTTGTTAAGCGGAGTAGGAATCCAATTAACTTACTTTAGAAATTTGTGTTTTAGTGTCATTTCAAAATGTTATGCAATGACGACCATTTGGATAGTTTCTATTACCTTTAATGTACGCGAACAGAAATATTAAGTTATTTTTCAAATAAATATTGCAGACGTAAATAGGACCCCAATTAAATGTCTGAAAATTTCACATATAATAATTCAAGAAATTTATTATTTATTATTATATTATAAGTGAAATTTATTTGCTGGTGGTTAAGCGATGGCTATACGCATTTCATAATAGTTTTTGGAAGTTTGTGCATAAGATAAGAGGTTTGTGACTGTTCAAAATGTGTGGTTGAAGTCTACTGACGATTTGTTAAAGCAACAATGAAATGCATATAGACATCGCTTAACCACCAGCAAATAAATTTCACTTATTTCACATATAATATTCGTATTCGCGAATATTGTTTCAAATATTCTTATATAATATCAAAAATTGACATTTGGCACTTCACTATTATGTATTTAAGTTTGTATTAAAATAAAAGGCACATACATGTGATTAATGAAATTAAATTAACAGCAATTTTGACTGTAACAGCCCTTTTCACAATGCATGATTATTTTATTCTTAACGAAAAATTAACTAACCGATTATTCTGTTAGATTTCAGGTTGTTCAGCCTGACACAAAATTAAACAATTTAAAGCTAAAATGCGAACGAAATCAGTTGCAGTTAAACAAATTGTTATCCAGAACCTGTTTTAAATATAAAGGTTTTCAATCTTTTACAATTTGAAATTGAATTTAAAATTTTTTATTTCTATTATTTATTGTTTCTCATAGTTGTAACTGCAGTTGGTAAACGAATGTTGTACTGATGTTAGTTGTACCCGCAGACCATCGTAGCAACGTCGTGCTAATTCTCTTTTTCTGCCTGGGTGTATTCATGTTTGAAAAAAGTAGTTTTAGTACAAAATCAGTGTTGTCTATTGTAATTAGAAATCTCGGAGTTTTCGGGACTATGCAAATCCCGGAGCCCATGATTTTTTTTTTTTAATTTTGGAGCCCGGTATTGTCTCAATTCCGTTTTTACACAAATAATATTTTTCACTGCCATATTCTATATTAAAACTTATTATTATACAGTGTTATAAAACACGAAATAAAACTTTTGATATCACACTTGGCAGAAAATTACAATCTAAATGATTCTTTGGCATCAAACGAAATTCATTCTGAAGAAGACCTAGAACAAGACAAAAATATTTCGTTTGCACCACAGCTAACGGATGTTATTAGTTAATGTAAAAGCCCTGAAAACCTAAAACTATCACAAATAATAATTAATTAATTAAATCTGGAGGAACAAGAGAAAAGTACTTGCAGATTAGTTACAAGTATAACAGTTCGTTTGCACTATCTCAGGAGTCTGATAGGGTAATTTTGAAGCTACATGTGTGAAAGTTGGGGAACGTAGAAATCATTGCCGAAAATGAGAGTAATCAAGTCTCTAGCAGGAGGCCATGAGACAAGTATTGGCGGAGAAAGAGGGCAAGAAAGAGTAAATGGTAAGTGCTATAACTGCAGCAAAATTTACATCCGGAAATGTTTCCCCACCAAGAAACAGTAAGCGGCAGTACCAACAAACAACACAAGAGTCGCCGTTTAACCACCACCACCACAATCTCCATATATCACTAATGCAGCAGTAAAATAGCAACCTTATTGCATGTGGATACATAAAGGGCGAATAGCAAATTTTTACCACAGACGCAGGGGTGTAACAGTCAATAATCAGGCCCAATGTAGTGAAGAATAAATGTTAAGCTATATGTAATATGCGACTACGCACAGCTACTGGGGAGCTTGCCACTGTCTACGGTAAGACTGAAGCGAAGGTGTCTATTGGATTGATAAACATGGCATCAACCTGCATATGGGATAATAAGTAATGATTTGGCGTAATGTTTAAATCCTCACAAAAACAAAAATGTATAAAAAGACCAAGTTCCTATCCAAAATTTCATCCATCAAAAGAAGTGAGATAAAAATGTTGGCCAAGATCTTGTAAACTTTTTTAAAGAAAATTTATAGCCTTGCATTATCGCAACATGTATGTCAAGTTTCAACAAAATCGGTTGAAATAAACGCTTTATATTTACTTTTTTCATAGCGATCTTCATGAGCGTAGCCCTCTCCCACTATCTTAAATTTCCTAGTTTTCAGGTTTTTATGGTTACGTATTCACTTAGACCTACTTGTGTATCAAATTTAAGCTCATTAGCTTATGGGCGTAGCCCCGCCCCCTTCTTCAAAGCTCAGTGCTTTCAGATGTTTCTAGTTAATTGCTCACTTAAGTTTACTTATGTACCAAATTTCAGCTCTCTAGCTATAGCGGAAGTGCTTCATCAATTTGATGAGTGTGTCAGGTATCAGTGATTCAGTGAGTATGTCTTAAAATATGCACTTTTTCCACCTTCATATCTCAGGAAGCTTTCATTGTAACTTCGCATATAAGGTAACATGAATAAATTCAAATTGTGGTTTAAATTTCGTAATTTTACGGTTTCAGGGAACATATCGAATTATTTTTTTATTTACATGCTCATAAATATAAGTAAATTTCAGAACTTAGTCTATTCACATCTTATTTTAACAAAGGTTTTCCATTCATTTCTATTTCTCGCTAATTGATTTGGTCGTCTCTCTCTGTACTCTCCAAGTGGCCCTATGGCGATCTATGCTTCTTGATCCTTGCGGATTCCATTCGCATGCGGCGTGTGTAATTTCAGAAGACGGCTTTCTTAAAGTGTGCCCAATCCACCCGTATTTTCGTTTTAGTATCTCCTTTTCGGCCGTTATATGTTCTGTTATATGCCATAGATGTTCGTTAGATATAAAACGAGGCCACCAGATTCCGAGGATGCGGCGTAAACATCTATTTATATATATTTAGCAGGTCGAATGGCTTCGTGTATATATATACACTGTATGCAGAGGCCGTAAATTGGCCTGGCGCATTACTGTGTGCCCATATACCGATTGATGTTGGATATGGTAATCAGACGCAGGTAAGGAAGGTAATTTCTATTGAAACCCAACATAGTCTGAAATAATATAGGCAGGTGTGGCGAGAGATTGTGAGGACAAGCAGTTACGAGACAATTAAATTAAGATCGAAAAATACCTAAAATACTACTTAATTTATTAAGTCATGAAAGAATTATCAAAAAGGCCAGTATCCGCTATGATGTCTGCAAAAGATACATGTGGAGCAATGGATAGCAATGTTATCACCCCCTGATAGAAATAAAGCCAAACAGCTACTAAAAATTCATGCCTGTGGTTTTGTCTTAAGAAATTAAAGCCAACAGAGAACGGGGTTCTCGCTGAACCTTCATAGTGAACAGACGTCTTAGCGGAGTTTTTTTTCATATACATATTAAACAAACAAAAAATCATAAAATATATTCGTAATACATAATAACCGTAATACATACATATTAACTTTGATAAATAAGCAAAGCAAATATTGCTGATATTATTTTTACATAGTAAGAAACAAAAAACAAAAACAAACAAAAACCGCAAACAAAGTGCCCTTGAGGAATACTCTACATGAGTACCTCAAAAACTAAAAATTGTGAAGTGAGTTCAAACGGCGGAAATGCATATTTTACTGTGAGTTCTGAAGCTCTCTATGTTAACAATAAAAATAAAAAATCTGATGATAGTCTTTTTCTAACGGCAAAGCCACTTTTTCGTCAGCGATCAACTTCGCTTTGTCCAATGCCAACAAGTGATTCGTTAACATTACAGTTGCCTAGTACATCTTCATCTAAGTCAGCGATATCATCCCCTTCGGGCTCGTGTTCATCACTTAACAAAGTTATCACTACAGATAACAGCAGTTCAAAACCCAAAGTCCAAGTCGGTATGGACAGATATATAACTGTGGTAAAGCGTGGCCGAAGCCCAAAATCTTCTAAAATTTCATCTGCTCCAAAAATGTCTAGGGATAACAGCGCGTCCTCTATTAATCGTCAAAATCGTTTTTCAATATTGCAAGACAATAACGAGAAGCCCGCTGCATCATCGCAAAAGTCTTTTAAGCCACCACCTATCTATCTGAGAGAAAAAATTCTAACGCGCTTCTAAAAAAACTGCTGGCGGTGAAAATACTTTCCATATCATTCCAATTAAACGAGGTAATATTGATGAAACAAAAATCCAAATTTATGATGAAAAAAATTTTCGAAAAATTGTTCGCGAAATTGAAAAAAACAAAACAAATTTTTACACATACCAACTTAAGAGTGCTAAAGGCCTACAGATAGTATTAAAGGGCATAGATTCATATGTTGAGCCCGAAGAAGTAAAATGTGCACTTGTCGACCAAGGATTTAAGGTAAAAAATGTTACCAACATAATTAACAGAGAAAAGGTCCCACAACCCCTATTTCGGGTTGAATTGGAGCCGAATGACATGCAGTTGAAAAAAAATTAAACGCATCCTATTTATAATGTAATTTATTTATTACACCGAAAAATCACAGTTGAAGAGCCACGTAAGCGTTCAGGTCCCGTACAGTGCCATAATTGCCAAGAATATGGCCATACAAAATCGTATTGCAATTTACCTACAGTTTGTGTTATCTGCGGTGAATTGCATGGTACTGCTAGCTGTACTAAGCCAAAAGAACAAGCAGAAAAAAATGTAGTATTTGTGGAGGCAATCACACCGCTAACTACAGAGGATGCCCTGTGTATTCTTTCGTTAAACAGGCTATGGGTCAAAAACCTAAATTAGTTCCAGCTCAATCAACTAGCGCTTACTCTGTCACTTTTCCTCCAATGAGCCAACCTAGTACTTCACGTGTATCGTATGCCGATGCTGTTAAAATAAATTCTATTCCCACGCAGAAAGTGTCCCCACCAAGTAATTCAACAAATGCGAACACAAGTTTTAATTTCAGTCGCCTTGAAGCCACTATTGATAATCTGGTGCAAACTATAAACAATTTCACAACAAATATGACTAATATGATGCAACAAATGCTTCGAATGCAGAATACTCTGCTTCAAGCATTAATTAACAAGCCATGAACACGTTAAAACTATGTTTCTGGAACGCAAACGGCATTCGCCAACACAAAAATGAGCTCGAGCACTTCCTTACGGAAAAAGATATTGATATAATGTTGGTCTCTGAGACTCATTTGACTTCGAGAAGCCTTTTCAAAATCAATGGCTACAACTTATATGATACAAAAGACCCTAGAAGAGCATGCGGTGGATCGGCAATTCTAATAAAGTCAAGACTCAAGCACTATATTCTTGACAACGTTTGTGAAGAAAATCTAGAAGCAACAAATATTTGCGTCGAAAATTTTTGTACAAATTTCGTTATATCATCAATTTACTCCCCTTCCAGATTTTCAATCACTGAGGATCAATACGAGGATTTCTTCAAATCTATTGGACCTTGTTTTGTAGCAGCTGGCGACTACAATGCAAAGCATACGTTCTGGGGTTCGCGTCTTATTACACCTAGAGGTAGAGCGTTGTTCAGCACAATTTCAAAAATGGGTTTGGACGTCATTACGAGTGGGCAGCCCACTTACTGGCCTACTGACATACAAAAAAATTCCGGATGTTATAGATTTTGGCGTCATGAAAAATATTTCTAGAGATTTAGTTCATGTTGAAGCTTCTCTAGATCTCTCCTCCGATCACTCTCCCACTATCGTTACAATCTGTAATCCACTAAGAAGTGACTTACCTCATCCATATGTGAAGATGGTCAATCGTGTTAATTGGCTGAGATTCAAAAAATATCTTAGTAGTCATTGCACAGAAAACATAACGCTAAGTACATCCGATGATATTGAATCTAACATTGCGAATCTGAACGGAAATATTAAACAGGCTGCTGAACATGCTACTACCTCCCACCCGCAGACTGGGTTTAATAGAATTTATTCTACGGATATTGAAAGTCTCGTAAGTGAAAAAAGAAGAGCTAGAAGGGAAGGGCAGCAACACAGATCACCCCAACATAAAATCAGGTTTAAAGAGTGCACTAAACGACTCCAAGAGTTGCTTGCATCTGAAAAAACTGCATCTCTTAAAAATTATCTGGAAGGTCTTGATGTCACACCAGCATCTAATTACTCTTTGTGGCGCGCTGCTAGAAAGCTTAAAACACCCGTCGAGTTTAAACCACCTCTGCGCACATCTACCGGAGATTGGGCAAGAAGCGACTGTGAAAAAAGTAAATTATTTGCTGAGCATTTAAAGTCCGTATTTACCCCAAACTCATGTACTGGTGCTGTTGATTTGCCGAGTGTAGTTGCGCTACCCCCTCGTCCCTTAAAGTTTAAGATGCGTGAAGTACAAAAACTAATTGCTGAACTCAACCCAAAAAAAGCTCCGGGTATTGATGAAGTTAGTAATAAGATGCTGATGAAGTTGCCTCGTATTGCAATTAGAATTCTGCTATTCCTTTTTAATGCCATTTTAAGACTGGAGTATTATCCACACAGCTGGAAGCTTGCCAAGGTCAAAATGATTCCAAAGTCGGGCAAAGATCTTACCAAGGCTGAGTCATACAGGCCAATAAGTTTACTGCCAACAATGTCAAAGCTCTTCGAAAAGTTACTCATGATCAAATTGTCCCCAATTCTAACTGATAATGCGTGCATACCGGATCATCAATTTGGTTTTAGAAGTCAGCATAGCACCATTGAACAAACGCATAGATTGGTTCAATTTATAAGAAGAACACTCGAAGAAAAGAAGTATTGTTCTGCCCTCTTTATTGATGTTTCTCAAGCATTTGATAAAGTGTGGCATAGAGGCCTAATTTTAAAATTGAAGACATATCTACCAATAAACATTGTTAATCTTCTGCAAAGTTATATTCTTGCTCGAAAGTTCACTGTTGTGGAAGGAGACTTCATGAGTGCGTCCGAATCAATCTCATCCGGTGTGCCACAGGGGAGTATACTGGGCCCAGTCTTGTATTTGATTTATACTTGTGATATGCCTTTGAGCAGCAATATCCATACATCTACATTTGCTGATGATACAGCCTGCGTTAGTATGCACGAAAACCCTCACGAGGCTTCCCGATATCTACAAGAACATATTACACAGCTGGAATTATGGTTAAACTTATGGAGAATTAAGGTAAACGAACAAAAGTGTGTTCAGGTAACATTTACTCTGCGAAAAGATACCTGTTCACCCATTCGAATCAATAATCAAGTTGTTCCTCAACATTCACATGTAAAATACCTTGGTATACACCTTGACCGACGGATAACATGGAAACACCATATTGACTCTAAGCTAACACAAATGAAACTAAAATTAACTCAGTTACATTGGCTGATTGATAGAAATTCAACCCTGAGTCTAGATTGCAAACTTTTGATATACAAGTCGCTTTTGAAACCTATATGATGCTACGGAATTCAGCTATGGGGCACTGCTTCAACTTCAAATGTAGAGAAAATCCAACGAAGACAAAACAAAATTTTACGGTTAATAACATCGGCTCCATGGTACATAAGAAACTCAAATTTACATCGTGATCTAAATATGCCACAAGTGACTGAAGAAATTGCAAAATACTCAGGCAAATATTTAACTAAACTCGAGTCACACCCTAATCCGCTTGCTCGAAATATCTTGAACTTTACCGGACACATCCGCTTAAAAAAGAGGGACACAAGGGCTCTAATACTTACCACACCAGATGAAACTGTTTGAAATTATTTTTTTATTTTTATTTTTTGCTTTGCACAACTCTTATGTATTATGAATTACTATCACTAAGTTTATGTCCGACACTGGTCGGGCCTAATAATTATATTTAGATTTAAGATTCGAATACTTATTGTTAGTTAATTTTTGAAGATACAATAAATAAATATATGTATGCATAAAAAAAAAAAAAAAAAAAAAAAAAGAGAACGGCTAGAGTGAAGCACGAATTAAATACTGATGAAGCTAGGACGATAAAACAGGAGCCCAGAAGTATACCACTAAGCGAACTCAGGTAAAAGACCTGGTCAACGAAATGGAGCGTTGTAGTGTAATCGAACCATCTTGAAGTACTTGGAGCTTGCCGGTAGTATTAGTAAAGAAAATGGATGGCTGCGGTCGATTACAGAAAATTAAACTATGGCACCAAAAAGGACAATTACCCGCTACCTAGAATTGACGACACTTTAGATAAGCCTGCTGAAATGAAATTGTTCTCTATATTGGATCTGAAAAGCGGCATAGTAGAGTAAAATAAGGAGAAAGCTGATTTGAGGGCAGGCCATGGTTTGTGGCGGTTTAATGTTATACCATTTGGGTTCGGTAATGCTCCAGCTATATTTGAGCGTCCCACGGAAGAAGTGCTGAGGGGACTTCACTGGAAAACATGCTTGTAATGCGAAAGACTTTCTATGAACACTTTAAATACCTGACTGAAGTTTTCAAGCTTATATTGCGGTAAAGTATCTGGGCAGTAAAAAACTGGCCTCGCTCAAGTAATCTTCATAAATTTCGCAACTATACTACTGGGGTGAATCACAGGAGAAGGCGTTCTAGATACACAAAAATTTACTGTGTACAGCACCAATTTTAGGATATCCAATTGCTGGCAGAAAATTTTTTCTATAAAGCGATGCAATCGAATATGGAATAGGAGGCGTGGTGGGCTACAAATGGCGAATACTTTCGAAGCCCGAGCAGAAAGGTACGATTTCAGCATTGATCACAGAAAGTGTGCTAAAAATAATAACTATGATGCTCTCTCATGGCGGCCCTGTAGCTTAGAGTGTAGACATCGTTCAAAAATTGAAGCAAAAGAATGCGTCATTGGATTCAGGCTCATACACATCAATAATACAGTGGTACAAACATCAAAGATCAGTAAAGTAATGAAGAAGTTCCAAAGTAGACCCAGGTGTAACAAAAACACTTGAGAAGTGAAAACAGCGGTTTAATTGGGTTGGACTTCAATAGCGATAGCGAACTTTACACAGTAGATTAAATCATAAGGTCCAGAAAAACGAAAGGATAGCATTGGAATCGTTATGTTTTTGTGGTGATGAACTATTTCAGTAAATGGCCAAAAATATATGCCGTACATAACCAAGAAGCTAGAACCGTTGTGGACGCGTTTGTAAGCAACTGGGTATGTCGTTATGGTGTTCCTATTGAATTGCATTTTGATTAAGGTAGAAATTTTGAGTCCGCCATGTTTGAAGAAATGTGCGAGCTGTATTGGATAAAAAAAGCAGAACAACGCTACTTGACCCATAGTCTGATGGCATAGTAAAGAGGTTTGACCATATATTAGAATATATGAGAAAAGTGATGAGCGTTCATCAAAAGGACTGGGAGAAGCACAATCAAAAATGTCTACTAGCATACAGGTCAGCTATGCATGACTCAACATCGCGAATACCTGCTAAAATTGTCCTCAGAACTAAGTTGAAGTTGAGGATGCAGGCACTTTCCAAGAGCAAGAATATTTAAATGAGCTACATGAATTTGTACTTTGCCAAATTAAAATTGTATGTAATAAGACGAAAGCTAGATACGGCCGACCTGCAAATTTAGAGGGCTTTAATGATTATAACGTTGGTTATATTTTCAACCCACAACGGAAGAAAGGATTGTCTTCCAAACTACAAACTCACTGCGATGGACCTTACACGGAGGTCAAGTATACGGTTGGCTGGAATGCAAGTTGCCTAGAAATAAGATAACACTCTGACGATGAAAAATTGATTTCATGTATAGCAGATTGTAGTGATAGCATTGCGCCAAAGAAGAACTTGGTCAAAATTTGTATCTCAGTACTACTTTTCTAAATATATTAACATATTAAATAAAGTCTGCTTAGCTGAAGTACATAAAAAAGACGTTTTTGTATGAGTGAAATAAATTAGGGTTTCATTCTTAAAATTTTCTTCCAAGAAGGGAACTTTGAAAGGGAAATCCAATTATAAGCACTCCTTAGGAAGGGTTATAGATTAGGAGTTAAGGGAATGAAAAACAAGGAACGAGATAATTAGTTCTTATGTTTTTTATTAAACAAAGGGATATTACCTTGTCTTACCGAGTACGATATCCTTTAATACAAGATACATTATCTCACTTCCGCTTTTAGTTTATTACTTTTCTTTTATTTTTTTTAACTCGCTATTGAAATATATACGTATGTATGTAAATTTGTAGAGCTTGATAACAAAGGGGATTGATTATAATTTCAAATGGAATTTTAGTTGCGAACAATTCGATAGTTCAAAGGTAAGTAAGTTTTCTTTTCATTTTAAATCTAATGATAACCTTAGTTTAGGCAATTCTAATTGAAACGGGTTGACATTTGGAAGTTGGAAACTGGAAAATTTGTAAAAGATATTCCAATTTGCAAATCTTAAAATAATATAATCAAATGGTAAGTATATCGGATAAATAGTAAATATAATAATTATAATTTTATATAAAAAAACGTATAAATCTGACTTGGTCAGAAAAAAGTAACAAACAAAAAAAGTTAATCTTACCTATGGCATGATATTTGTTCGTGATTTTACACTTTTGAACATTTCGTATTAAGTGATTATTCAGTGCAATTAGTACTTAGTGAATTCATGGAATATTGAAACTTCCAGAAATAATACATTATGTACAGTAGTGTATATTTATTAAATACTTTTTGTTCGTGCATTGAATCAATAGTCGATCCCACAATCACCGCATGTTAGGCAAGAACACTACCCACTAATCTACCGAAGAACATATTTATTTTCATACATAACTAAATTCAAAAATAAAAAATTAATTCACCCAGTAAAAATCTCATTCGCATCCAAATTTGTATCCAGGTAAGCAAGAGAGGATGCATTATAAAAAAAATTAAGTATTTGAGTGTAAACAGTCAACCGACTTCGTAGTGTTTATGTTGCTTACGTTAGTGCATCCTCGTAAGGCAGAGGGGATGCATGGTGTGCTTTTCACATCTCCGAAGTGCTTCTTTTTGTCCTAGTGCTTACTTGTGCCAAATTTATTTTTGGCTGGAAAACAAGAATGGTAAAACTGTTGTAAATTTAGAATTGGTAAAATTGAACTTTCATTACAAGAAATATTTCAGCAAATTATAACACAATGAATAAAAACAATTCCCATATTATATATGTATATATAAAGCAGAGATCTACGAGTATATCAACTGCCATCACACACAGTAGACCAAACGCTAATGATGAAGCTGTGGTGACATTCGACAACAGCCAGTTGCTCAGTGCTGCTATTGTTTGTCATATATATATATAAATTTAAAGCATTTCATTCAAGGCTTCTTTTCGTGTTGAGAAGTGGCCGTTAATAGCAGATTGTGATAATCGCGATAATGACTAAAAAAATTCGATCAATTGTAATATTTCACTTTTATTAAGACAATAAAAAAATTTTTAATTGAATATAATTCAATATAACGTAACAAAATATATTTAAGGAAGATAACTCCTTCAATCTTTTTTGGATGCAGTCTTTTCAAAGAATTGTTCTTTCCAGCATGGGTCAATACAATTCCAACGTGTTCTTTCATCTTAGGCTGTATTATACTACGTCATATAAAAGATTCTTTGAAAAACTGAACGATTTTTCGTATAGACTCTAAGCAGTTACGAATATTTTGACTTAAATATAATTTTTTGTATGTACCCAGCAAAAATTTTTTAAAGATTTTGTAATGGGTAGTAACTCTTTTAATGGCTTAAAAAGTAATAAGTGGTACTTATTTATCTAATGATAAAGTGTGGCATGAAGGCCTAATTTTAAAATTAAAGACTTACTTACTAATAAACATTTTAAATCTTTTGAAAAGTTACATTATTGCCCGGAAATTCACTGTTGTGGAAGGAGACTTTATGAGTATGCCTGAAACAATCTAATCCGGTGTGCCACAGGGGAGTATACTGGGGCAAGTTTTATATTTGATTTTTACTTGTGATATGCCTTTGAGCAGTAATATTCACACATCTACATTTGCCGATGATACAGCCTGCCTTAGTATGCACGAAAACCCTCACTAGGCTTCCCGATATCTTGAGCAACATATTACCCAGCTAGAACTATGGTTAAACAGGTGGAAAATAAAGGTAAACGAACAGAAGTGTGCTCAGGTAACATTTACCCTACGAAAAGACACTTGTTCCCCCATTACAATCAATAATCAAATCATTCCTCAAAATTTACAAGTGAAATACCTTGGTATACACCTTGATCGAAGGCTTACATGGAAACACCACATTGGCTCTAAGCTAACGCAAATGAAACTTAAACTAACTCAGATACATTGGCTGATTGGTAGAAATTCAACCCTCAGTCTAGATTGTAAACTTTTGATATACAAATCGCTTTTAAAACCTATATGGTGCTACGGAATTCAGCTATAGAGTACTGCTTCAGCTTCAAATATAGAAAAAATTCAACGAAGGCAAAATAAAATTTTACGGATAATAACATCGGCTCCATGGTACATAAGAAATTCAAATTTACATCGTGATTTGAATATGCCACAAGTAACTGAAGAAATTGCAAAGTACGCAGGCAAATATCTTACAAAACTCGAGTCTCATCCTAATCCGCTTGCTCGTAATATCTTGAATTTTACTGGACACATCCGCTTAAAAAAGAGGGACACAAGGGCGCTAATACTCAACACTCCAGAAGAAACTGCTTAAAAATACTTTTGTTTTTGCTTATCACTACTTATGTATTATTAATAACTATCACTAAGTTTATGTCCGACACTGGTCGGGCCTAATGAATTATATTTAGATTTAAGATTTGAATAATTATTGTTAGTTTATATTTGAAGATAGAATAAATAAATATATGTACTAAAATAAAAAACTGTTAATTTTTACAGATATTTTGGACCGATTAAGCACTCTCCCATCATCATTTTCTTGTAACACTGTATACAAGTTATCGATTTACATATTTATGTATCATTATTTAAGTTATAAGATTGAGATCGCTTAGAAATGTTCTCCTTAAGGCTATATTTATGTTTAAACTTTCTATGTGCAAGTGTACGTTCATGTGTGTTTTTATGTTTGTGAAGTCTAAAATTTAAAGTTTTATTTGTTAAATAAATAATCGATTTTAAGTCAGAAGTTATCAGTGAATATAATACATGTCATCAAGGATTTCTCTCTATAAAAGTAAACGAATTTTATATAATCCTAAGTTTTTTACCATTACATTTATTCAGTCTTATTTAAATAAAACCAAGCTAAAATCTCCTGTAACGATAAAAATAATAACAATATATTTAAATACAGTACGAAATAGTAACGAAAATACTTTTAAGTACACATGTGTACATACGAGTATGTTTATACAAAACAAAAATTTCGGTGTATAAAGTAAATGACATACATTAGATTTACTCTGTTCGTTTGTTTAGGTTATGATGTTCAAGAACTTCTTGTTTATAAGTGCATGCACATATACATATATACATATACATATCCATATATACATAAGTGCCCAGTTGGCCACACTGCCTTGCACGACATTGTCATGTACAATTCTTGTACGAATTGTCCTCTACCGATTGGCTTTCTTGCCGACAATTTAAACGAAATCGCCGTTTAAGACAATCTGGGCGACAAATTTCTGCAAGTTGACACTTTTGACGGCAATATGAGCGACAATGACTTTCGTTTTGTCCTCAATCCAACTTTGTTAAGGACAATATGATCGGCCGTGTCTTACATTTTGTCTCTACTAACATTGTTTAGGACAAGATGAGCGACAGTGTCGAAGAGGTTGTCCTCAAATCAACTTTTCTGAGGAGAATATGAGCGACAATGTCCTAAATTTTGTCTCCAGTAACATTGTGGAGGACAAGACGAGTGACAATGTTTTAATTGCTGTCCTCAATTCAACTTTTTTGAAGACAATGTCCTACAGTTTATCTTCCATTAAACAAAGGAATGTTTTGACCTTTTGTTGTCGATGTTTTGGATCTTGCAGTAACAGGTTGTTAAGCGCGAATATTTACAAACATGCAGCCTCAGTTCCAATCCAAACTAAATCAGTCAATACTTTAAATGAAAAGGAATCAAAAAGGAAAGAAAAACGTCCTATGACTTAATATTGGACATTGTCGCTATGTAATGGTTAGCGACAAGATAATCGACACTGATGCTTACATAATCGCTGACGAAACAAAAGGCAATATTGTCGCTTTTTTTTGCTTAAAAATATATCACTAATGGGGATCAATGACATTTCTGAGGATGTAGGCATTTACGTGCTCATTAATGAAAATATTATAGACACTGTCGCTCACGTATGAACTTTGCGATCTGTTTGAGTTGTCGCCAGGCTTTAACTTTGTCGTGCATAAGTCTTGCAAAATGTCGGAAAGACATGGTAAAGTGGGTGTATTCTGGCCTGTGCATGTTAGTTACAAACATATTCATCCAACAAACAAATTTTTTCAATTCAAATTTTCAAATCCTAGTTGATAACATTGATTGTGGGTGTATTGGACTAACTAAACACCCACAAATGCAAAGAAAAACATGGTTATACAACCATAATCCAAGAGCAGCATACTAAGACTGAAATATATGGTTAGAAGCATACTATATAAAAATTAATTAAAGTAGTTCTTAAGATTAAATATATTGTTGAAATACAAACATAGTTTCATTATACATAACAATAATATTGTTAAAAATATTCATATAAATTTAACCATAATTTGCATAATTTGTATGTTAAATAAAATAATATTTTGTTTTCAACATTGAAATCGAGAAAATTTAATAGGTATGATTTCCAAAAGTACTTCTTGTGAAATATTTTCAATAAGAGCTCAATGCTTGGGTTTATGTTTGATACTCAAAATATCCGCAGTTAGGAAGAGATTTAAACACTATTAATTATGAAAATTATGCTTGCTGGGCTAATTCCCAAACATTATAAGCATGTATCAATTGTCAAACATTTATATATGTACTCGTATGTCTGTTATATTCAAAGCACATGTAACCTTAGGCAGTTAAAATACAGCAGCTTCCGGTTCCTTGATGAAAATGCTAAGCAAAATTATGTGGATGTGACAATATGTAAGAGTGTGTATTGTTTGTAACACGTACAGACAAATAAACACGTTCCAGCATGTGTTCGACTACGAGTGGTGCATACAACAGCAAGTCTCTCATCGATATTACTAATGGAAAAAGGATAAAGATAAAACTTTAAAGTATACATTAAGTACAATTCAACATACATTTATACATACAAACATACATATGTACATAAATACGCACACGCAGATATTTTATTTCCTTTTCATATTATTGTGTACTCGTATGTGTTTGAATGGTACATCATATCGTCGGCTTCGAGTGTAAACCTGCTAAATCCACTTTTTATAACATATGATATTTTAATGGCGTTCGAAAGAGAAAAAGACGCGTCATCGATCTGCTTAAATATTTCTTTTAATTTGAAGCTCTATATGTCGAAGAAACGTAATGTATTAGGCTACTTTCTTAAGCTTTGTATACAAACCATTAACAGTATTTTGTCTCTCCTGTAAAATTTGCTGGAAGTGAGTTAGCAAATTTACACTCTAAGCCGACGATATGCTACTTGCTTAAAAAACTGTCATTGTTTTATTTTTGCATTGAAAACGTTTTGCCTGCTTACAATCCAATACCGAATTTGAATTGATGCTGAATAATGGTTGCTCGGGACGTAAAAGGAAGAGTATGTGAAAGACATAGTATCAGTTTCATTCCACAAGAGATTACTTATACTTTCTTTTAAGTTCGCGATATATATATTTAGCATTTTTAAAAAGCACCAGGTGTTTTCCCGATTTCTCATATTGAGTTTTTACGACATTTCACAGGCAGATGGTTATCAG
The DNA here is from genome assembly GCA_936439885.1 of Nowickia ferox. Lineage (NCBI taxonomy): Eukaryota > Metazoa > Arthropoda > Insecta > Diptera > Tachinidae > Nowickia > Nowickia ferox. The sequence continues at coordinate 63,400,625 of OW387026.1, forward strand.
TGTGTATTCTACAGTTAGCTTGCACGAAAGCAATTTAAAAGCCAAAAAAATTGTTTAAAAATACCTTTAGAACCTCAAAATGTTTGAGAATCAGAGTACGCTAGGGAGGGAGCTAGAGAATTTTTTGAAGACTAACAGTGTAGAAAGGAATTGAAAGAAATGTATATACTCGTACACTGAAAATATTTCATAGGTAAAATAAACAAAAAATGTGGTTAATTTTATGAAAGTATTCGCTATTTTTACGCTACAAATAGTTTCGAAGATAGGAGTGGTAGTTGTTTATATCACATAGGGTTGATATTTCTCTACGGAGCAAAAGAGGACGTCAACCTCAGAAAAAGAGGACATTTGACCGTCAAAAGACGACTGGTCTTTTATTTTATTTATTTTTTTTATTTTTTAAACATGAATTTTAATTTTAAATTTTTATTTGAAGCACACCAATACATATCAGTCCTTTATAGTAACATAGGTACATATATTTCATGAAATGCGTTTTTGTAGTCATAATGCAGGACATATTTTTATATCATAATCAACTCTAGCTTTGAAATAGTCGTATCAAAACGATTTTCAGAAAAAACTAAAAACAATTAATTATATAATTTTGTTTTTTAATTGCTTATTCTAATAAATAAAAAATTAAAAAATAAGGTCGAACAAAACTAATTTCACTGTGCTAAAGAATAGCTTTTTGTGAAGCTAAAAGAAGATAAATATAAAAAATGGGGGGTCTCTTATTTGATAGGGGCAAAATTGTCCAGAACCAATCTTTTTGATAATGTCCAGAATGGGAGTGAAAGCTTCTGAAGGTCTCGATAATATATCATTTCTTATACAACGTTCTATTGATACAGTTGGGGGAAAAGTAAAATTATGCAAAAAACTCTAATCAGGACAATTACTTATGCAATGTAGCAATGGAAAAAAGTCAATAAAATCATAAAAATTAAGTCATTATCTCTGAATATATTTGTAAAAGTTGAAGAGTATGCGTCGTTTAATAAATCTAAAGGAATACTCTACTCTAATAATCTTCATTCGATGGACCATAATGAACTATTAAATGAGATCACCGAACAGAATCCCAACATCGTTGTTATTGAACGCTCTCAAAAGATGGTCTTGGTTTGTTCATTGTAATATTCAATATAATTAATTTGCCTGAAAAATATATCTAAGCGCACGCTAGTGCTCCAGGCCAAGTTCCGGCCAATGCACCCAGTGTGTATATTTAAAGGAAGCCATTCGTTGTGTTTTTACCCCCTGATAACTTTTTTCCCTGCCATCGTAAAATTCTAAAATTTAATTCATAATTAGAATTAATTCATCTCACCTTACATGCGAAGTTTGAGCTTCCTGAGATGTGGAGGTGCAAAAAGTGCATATTTTAAGACATACTCATACCTATAAAATAAAAAGTTCTATGAAGTATCAATATATGCCCTAAAAGCTTAAATAATGTTCTAAAAATTACAAAATATGTTAAGAATATGCGTGTAATACGGCATTCTTAACATATTACTCCTTAGCCATAAATTTTAAAAAAATTCATCATCTTCCAATTATTCGCCAACAATTAGATTATATGCTGATTCCCACCACTTTTCCATTTGAATTATCGAATACAATCAAATATACCATATCAAACTCTTATTTACATAATTAAAATCTGCACTTAGGTCATATCATTGCTCTGCTCCTGATCCAGACAATATAAGATATGAAATCATAAAAAATTTAACGAAAGTTCCTTAAAATATATTTTAGCTATTTATAATAATCCCCCGTGGTACCGTGGTTGGCGTTTTACGATTTCCAATTCGACTATTTGTACTTGATTAAAGAAAACAAACTGCATTTTTATTTAATCTTGTACAAAACGCCTGACTTTCGCCGCAAAATCGCCAATCACAATAAAGTGGATTATCTGGACAAAACAATTATTTCCAATCAATTGGAAAAAAGATTTAGTCATTCCAGTTTTAAAACCAGGTAAAGATGGAACAAATAAAGACAATTACGGACCCATATCGCTTACAAATTGCCTATGCAACTCTTAGAAAGAATAATAAATGCAAGATTAATTTGGTATATAGAAAAACATAATATTTTAAACATCAATCAATCCGGTTTCAGAAAAAATAGAGGTACAATTGATAACTTAGTCAAATTACATTACGAAATAATGGAAAACTTGTCTTTCGGTAGAGATATAATCAACATCAGAAAAGCATATGATTCTGTTTGGAAACAACTAATTTTAAAAAACTAAACTCAGAAGGAATTAGAGGAAATATAGTAGCATTTATTTCTAATTTTTCGCAAAGAAGGGAATTTTGGTGTATGGTCGGAAACATAAAATTAGATTTGCATAATATTGATAATGGTGTGCCTCAGGGATCTGTTCTAATTGTAACCCTTTTTCTTATAGCCATATATGGCATACTAAGCAACTGTAATAAAGATGTTAAAGCCATTTTATATGCAGACTACAAGATCGTCGTATATTGTTAAGGAAAAAGGAATCGGCCATTATAAACAAAATTCAGAAAACTATTAACAAAATTGAAAATTGGAGCAATAAAAGTGGCTTTCAATTTAACAATGAAAAAGCTGTATCGATTAAATTCACAACTTCACTCAAAATATTATGTAGGTAAATTTTAATGAAAAATCCTCTGAAACAATAGTATTTTCAGTTAAAAACCGGACTACTAACATTTAATTTGAATCAAATGACTTTTTCAGTTATTTTTGAATATTAATTTTTTAACATAAAATTTCAGTAAAAACGAATGTTTTTTCTTTTATTTTAAACTACAAAAAAACAACCTACATATCATTTAAAACTACTGTTTTTTTTTAATTTTTTAATAACCTGAAAACAACTTACCAAAACAGTAAAAACGACTGTTTTTTCAATTATTTTAACTGACAAAAAATAACCTACCGAATCAATTGACACTACTGTTTCTTTCATTTAGTTTTATTATTTAATTTATTTAATGTATTTTATAATTAACCTTTATTGTTTATATTATATTGTTTATATAATTGTATGTGCAAAATCTGTAATTCTTATAATTTAATCAGCACGAAAATATTGCTCGAACTTCTCCAATTATCTCAGCGAATTGAACTTCTCTTCCAAGCTCTCGTTATAACTTCCAATTTCAAATAACTAGTTTTCTACAAGAAAAATTCATTAAAATAATAAAAATATGCACTACATACTATTTAGAAAATCCAAATTAATACCCCAAGGTGGCCAATATTATAATGTTTTTAATACATGAAAAGTAACACCTTGTCGAATGATGCTGAAAGAAAAAGTTGTTTTAACATTCTTTATTGAAAAACTGCAATAAAATATGAAAATCTCCTTTATTTTTACATTATAAAATATCGAAATAACTTTTTATTCTGACATCTGCAAAATTGGGCCAGAATGCGTTTAATATTTTAATAAGCACTATATCATAAAATATTATACTGTACCTCTCACAATTGGCATTACATGTTGCAAGTTATAATCGACTTAAGTAAAGTATAGAAATGCTTTTCATTTAGATAGGCTACGAGTACTACCTTCTTCGCTCCTTCTATTGAAGTCCCTTCATAATTCAGTAATTTCACCTGAAAACATAATAATCCACATGTATGAAAATATATGTATATGATACATAGTATCGTATGTATGTATCAATTGCAAGCAGACAATTTACCAATTTAGTTTTATTTCATGTTTGGCAATAATAAACTTTTTATATGTATTTTTTTAATCTTTTAAATTATTAACGAATTTACGCTTGTGAATAATCATTAGATTCCAATATTTCAACGTTTTGATTTGTTATTTTTTTCCTTCTATTCTGTCACTCCCGCTAAAGCCAGCAGAATTATTTGGCCAGTTGTAGAACTATTACGCCATCACCAATTCACACGATTTGTCGTACTACAATTAAGGAGACTCTCCCAAGAATCACGCGCCGATCTGCACCGTCGTGTAGAAAGCCGGAATCCTCAAAATCCTCTCCGGTTTCAATAATTTTTATTTGGTACTCCACCACGATTTCAAAGTATGCTTTCTTAGAAAGCTAGGTTATTAATATAAGTTTTTTTCCATGCGGCTAGCAACCGACGCCACGAAACAGTAACTCTGTACCGTTAACTGACACCAACCAGTAAACGAACAGTGGCCTGGTTGCATTTACGAAGTAATTGCCAACGACGCGTAATGTTAACTCGCCCAGAGCTGTTTTTTTTTGTCATTTTCGCACGTAATTTGTAGTTATAAAGGGTCCGCCATCTAACGTTTTTTTTCAACTAGTGCTTATTTCGTGAATGGTAACACTTAGCTCATGTCTGATTTGACAGATAATTAGTTTTATCCTTCCGCTGAACGAATATGGTGGTGTATACGCTTGAACAACGCTGGGAAATATTGCGACATTACCGATGCCGGTTTTGCCAAAAAAAATCATCTTTTCAGATGAAGCTCATTTTGATCTTGGCGGGTATGTAAACAAGCAAAATTGTCGCATTTTGGGCACAGAAACCCGCACGTAAGAGGAGGATATTGGCAACATTTGGTTTCAACAGGACGGCGCTACATGCCACACAGCCGAAGCTACACTCGATGTTTTGCGCACTGTTTTCAAAAAAAAAAAGTTATCTGGCGGACCCTATATTATTTGCACAAATAATCTCACTTCAGAATAATATTAATAACACTTCGAATATTTTTTGATATATCGCACTTAATCAACAAGAGGGTATTAACTCAAATTTTTTGAAATTTAATTTTTTGCAAGAAATCAACTAACAACATTAATATCTATCTACTGTAAAAAGTTCAACGTATTCCGATTACTCTTTTGTTGATAAAATTTGTTTTACTTTATGATTTTAATTTGGAATGTGACTGTTTTATGATAAAATTGCTCAGATTTTTTCTGAGTTGTGACTCTCTTCAAAACATAGATATTCTTCCCGAATAATTGCAAGATTTTAAAATGAAAAAAATATAAATATATTTGCAAATGGTATTTGCTTACTATGATATATTCGGATTATCATATACTCTCAAAATGTAACCACAAACAGTTTTTCGTCTCTACTAATTTTAAAATTTTGACTTAATACCCTCTTGTTGATTAAGTGCGATATATAAAAATTTCCTTACCTTTTTTTGTTAAATCAGGATTTTGTGTAATTATTCTGCAAAAGATATTTTTTGTATGACTTTTCTATCTAATTTTTATTTTTTGTTTATAAAACATTCATATTTTTCCACATTTTTTCTTTTGTATTCAGAACAAAAAATTCGGTTGAGAACATCAATATGGTATTTAATTTGCTTTTCTTTTATTTCAATAGAATTTCAGTAAGACGGCAACTGATTTGTTAGTTACAATAACCGAATTTTCTTTTTCAAATTAAATATTGTTTACAGAAATATTTTTTTTTAATTTCAAAAGCCAATACTCAGTTGCGTTACTTTCTAACTTGAATTCAATTCAGTTGTGTCAACCAATTCTTTAAAATGGTTATTAGAAATATAAGGAATCAATTGTTATTATTAATAAAACTATTGTGAGAATTCTATTTACATTGTAATTATGGTTTTTTGTTTATAAATATAAGAAAATCGTACAATTGATTGATAATTGATAGAAAATATGGAATATTGAATACATAATTAAATATTTGTTGCTCCAACAGATTTTTAACCAATCTATTCTCTCTGTGTACATTCAGTTACTGTAAAACTGTTTTGAGTGTTCTAATAATATAGATCTCATCCTTAACAATCAACGAATATGTCGTGCCAAAGAATTTACATTTTTAAGGAGTAACATTTGATGGAAAACTAACTTTTAAAACCCATATACAAAATATAAAGGATAAAGCTTATTCGAAACTTAATATTATTAAGATGCTACGCTACTCCTAATATAATTTCTTTCGAGGAAGCATGTCATTTAAAAAACAAGCACTGAAATTCAATTTAGCATTTCAGAAAATTGTAATAAATTTCTAAGAAGATTGCTTGAAGAAATACGCACGAAATTACCCTCAAGCTTTAACATTTTAAGCAAAATAAGCATAGTTAATGTTAAAAGTGTTTTGTCAATAGTCTAACAGCGAAAGTTTGGTTGGAGAAAGCTTCACTTAATGTAATATAGAAATATTGAGTGTACTATTGAATTTGGGGCATAATGCATAACATATTCTGTTATGCAAAATGTGGCACAATTGGGCCATTTGTGTTTGGTGGCCCTGTGGTACTCTCTAGAGTATTTTGACCCTTTTAGCTCAACATTTAACTAATTCTTTCAAACCTTTGGGTACACTTTTTAATGGAGTTTTCTCCGTTTTAAAAACTGCTTTTATTTTTGGAGATTTTTATATAAACTGTTTTCCGAAATCTGCGCCATATCATGTTCTGAGTGGGGAAGCCAATGGTATTGTACCGCTTGCTATTAAATTTTTCCAAAGGAAACGGAACAAATAAATAAGAAATATAGGGCAGCATCACAAGTTCCAGAATTTTAAAAGCTCAAAGATTTAAGTAAAAGTAAATTTTGGAAAAAGATTTCTACCATTAAAAATCGTTTAGGTAAACCTTTGCATATAAATTTATACACAATTATTGAAGGAACTATTTCTATTCCACACTCCTCAGAATGTGTGGAATGAATCTTTTCTTTTGACTGAACAATAAAATATGAAAATTCGTTTTTGTTTTTAATATAAATTTTCAGTCGAGATGTTTCTTTCGATATCGTGAAACAGGCCATAATACACGAAATCGTCTTTATGTAAAAATACTGTGTCATCTCTAATACAATTAAATGATTAAATGAAATTTAATTCTAATAATTTTTATGATAAAGACATTTTAAAACTTAACACCAGGGTGACCATTTTAGCATTTTTGCAGCTAAATTTAGCATTTTTTTATACTGATTTAGCTGGAAAATTTTTGATTTAGCAGTTAGCGTTTTCTTTAGCATTTATCAATTATTTATGTAGCATTTTCTAGCATTTTTAACAAATACGAGGTCTGATCAAAAAATAACCGTTATTTTCAATTTTTTCAAAAAGTATTTATTTATTCATCAATAACTATCTTGTCCCCTTCAAAGTAATTCCCCTCAGATATAATACACTTACGCTAGCGTTTTTTTCAATCGTCGAAACACTTCTGAAACGCGCTTTTTGGTATCGCCAACAGCTCCTGTTTCGATTTTTCTTTTATATCCTCAATCGTAGCAAAACGCTTTCCTTTCATCGGTGTCTTTAGTTTTGGGAAGAGGAAAAAGTCAGCGGGTTCCAATTCCGGTGAATACGGTGGTTGAGGCATGATATCGGTTTTGTTTGTGGCCAAAAACTCATGCACAAGCATCGATGTGTGAGCTGGTGCGTTACCATGATTGTTTTTTCCACAATTCTGTGCGTTTCTGACGAATTGCTTCGCGCAAACGGTGCATAACTTCAAGGTAGTATTCCTTATTGACCGTACGACCTTGTGGCAAGAATTCATGATACACCACGCCATTGCAGTCTAAGAAAACAGTGAGCAAAACCTTCACGTGCTTTTTTCGGTCTTGGCTCTTCTGGACGCTTCCATTGGGATGATTGGGAGTTGGTTTCAATGTCATAGCCATATACCCATGATTCGTCACCAGTTATGACCTTTTTGAGGAAATCTGGATCGTCGTTGACGATGTTCAACAGCTCCTGAGCGATGTCCATGCGACGTTGTTTTTGCTCAATATTTAGTAAAAAATCGAAGAGCACACCAAAACACGACTAAAATTTTTGTCTGTCAAAAACAAACTGACAATCCAAAATGGCTGATATTGCCAACATATATAACCGACATGTGTACCAACATAACAGAAAAAAAAATGCGAAAATCGAACATACGTAACTCACGAAACTTGAAAATAACGGTTATTTTTTGATCAGACCTCGTATAACCTATTAAGTTCTTAGCAATATAATCTATGCTATTTTGGGTATATTTTTAATTTTCACGTGCAATAATGTTGGCGTTAATCTGCGGGCTGTTTCTTAAGACCTACAAATGTTGTAATAGAATTAAAATAATTGTGAAAGTATATTATTTTTCATATATTTTCACAACAATTTTAATTGTATTAGCAAACAATGACTTGATTCGTTCGTCCATTTTTCATAAGTTGCAGTATAACAATAAAACAATAACAATAAAAGTATTTAAAAGACGAAAAGGAAATGAAACTAATTTTAAAATGTTATAAAAAATTAAAATGGATGCAAAATCGAATAAAGTTGCTTGATTTGTAAAGACTTTTGTTTGATAAAAACCTCGTCTTATTATGTTTTTATATGCGATTCTCAAAAACATATGAAGCATTTTTTAGCTTATTTCAAACATTTTTGTTTGAAGTCTACAGATGAGTCCCTTAAGCAAGATCAAAATATATATAGAGGGTGTTTATCTAACAAGCAAAAATTCGTCATATCTCACAACGATAATTTTAACAACTACCCTGATGACCAATATTCATTTTTAATATGAAATAATTGATGATGATGAAATCTTATTTTTTCATATTAATTGTGTAACATGTAAATGTATTCATGCATATGGTATTTCATTTAAGGATTACTTCAAAATAACAAACAAATTAGCTTCAAAGCGTTTGCGCTATGCCAGGTTTGAAGAAATCAAATAAAGCCAAATTCATACAAGGATTTAAAAATCCAAAAACATTTCACATTCGTACGATGATTTTTTCCATGTTTCTAGTTTTTATTTCTTTGCCTTTAAAAATCGTATCAGTGTTGCCAGTAGATTTATAAGAAAGCCGTTTTCCCTGCATGTTAAAAAATTTTCCCATACGAAAATCTACAGATTTTAGTAACCTAATTTAAAGAAATATAAATTAAACACATTTACGGCCTTATTCAGAAAAAAATAATTTTGGATTACAAAACGTTTAGCAAACAAATGTTCATAAAAAATTTGTTTTTAAACCTTTTGTGAGTCAAAATTATTTCTTCTGAATACAACATCAGTTATTATTTTATTGAAGCTACAGTATGTTACTTAAAACTAGACATATCGCTCATTTGCGAGAAGAGTGACATAACTCAAAAAAACGGTTCCGAGATAAATGCATTTAAAGTTTTCAATTGAGGCTAACTGCTGAGAAAACCACAAAGCACCACAAACAGATATGCTGAAATTTAAATTTTTTTTATTATTTTAAACATAGGTACGGAATAATTGGCGATGAACAATTTTTGTCCGGATTCTGGAAGAGAATTTATCAATGCTTTGAATTATGTCATTATTGTTACTGTCATGAGTAAAAATACGTCTTTGTAATTGAAAAAAACTTAAAAATCCAAGTATGTTTTCACAGTTGAATAGTAAATAATACACAAATGCATATGCCCTAATTCAGTAAGAAGATTTAGGACGTTATTGTTTGAAAATATTTTTGAGTGTTTGTTTTTGAATTCTCTAAATCATTTTCTTCAAAAGTGGTTGTTGTCCTTGAAAATTAAAATTAAAAACGTAAAATGCTTGTTCACAAAAACAATTGTAGAAGTTTTATGTTTCAAAATACACGCACATTATTTCTTAACCGTGTTTCAATTGAGCAGTTTAAAATGTTTTCTTTTGTCGGCTTTTTACCAAATTCTAATAATCTTCGAGTTGAAAGAAAAATTTTAAGAGATAAAATAAACCCTTTAGAATTAATTACCAGATGACGAGTAAGCATAATAAAAATTATATGAACTATATGAAGATCAAAAGAACGAAATTTTAGATTTCAGAGGAATTTTCGGCTCCGTAAGGATGTTTTCCAGGATGTACTGGAATTAACAATACCACATTTGTCAAGGAGATATCGGCAAACTGCAATACATCCTACACTAAAAGTGGTAGTTTTCTTGAGATTTTTAGCCACAGGTAGTTACCAGAGATCAGTTGGAAATTACTTTCTTGGTTGTGTCTCTCAAACAACGTTTTGTCGAATTTTGGATGAATGCTTAAATGTTTTTGAAACGAAATATTGTTCAAAGAAAATAAATTTAAAGCTAAACGAGGAAGAAGAACTTATAACTAAGTGTAGGATCTACCAAAAAATCAAATTTCTCCGTGTATTAGGGTTTGTTGATGGAACCCATATACGAATTAAATGTCCGCAATCACATCCGGAGTTTTATTACAATAGAAAGGCGTACCACAGCATTAATGCCATGATAGTATGTATACTCGTATATGACATTAAAAAATTTAAGTTTCCTATAGGGTGTTTTTTATTGAGGTATAGAACTTTAAGTTGGCATCACTTTTTTAACTGGCGGCCATTTTGTCAGCTGTCAAGTGATTAATATTTAGTTTGGTTTGCCATTTCATCATGAACAGGTTGACAAAAGAACAACGCTTGCAAATCGTGCAAATTTATTTCGAAAATAATGGTTCAGTTCGCGAAGTTTACCGCAAGCTCCGTCCATTTTATGGTCGACATAATCGTCCATCAGAGCAATTAATTCGGTTAACCGGTCAATTGGCCACCAAGATCGTGTGATTTGACACCATTGTATTATTTTCTTTGGGGATATGTGAAGTCGCTCGTCTACGCCAACAAACCAGAAACGTTAGGGGACTTGGAAGCCAACATTCGTGGCGTTATTGCCAACATACGGCCCCATATGCTCGAAAAAGTGGTTGAAAATTGGACCTGTAGAATTGGCTTTATTCGAGCCAGCCGCGGCGGCCACATGCCCGAAATCATATTTAAACGTTAATGGCATAAAATTATCCTTCTAATAAAGCCAAATTGATGGACATTAAAACGATTTTCTTGTGTTTTATTTCAATTCGAAGTTCTATACCTCTAAAAAAACACCCTATAGTTTTTCAAACCTAAGATTTGTAATGATGAGCTTTACATTCGGTTTGTTGATGCTCGACATGCTGGAAGTAATCACGATTGCTTTATTTGGGGTGGGAGCCAGGCAGATATGTACTTTGACAATTTCCCGTGAAAAAAATAATTTTTTGGTTGTTAGGTAATATTATAAAAACACCATGATAAATTACTACAGATACAAAATTAAAGATAATCTCGAAAATATGTACATATGTATAGACATATACATATATACTTGTAATTTCAGGAGACTCTTGTTATCCACTTTTACCCTATTTAATGACTCCGATGAGAAGTTGCCGTTCTGGACAAGAAGAAAACTACAACAAATGTTTTGAAAAATAGATTTAGATGCATATTAGGAGAAAGGGGTTTCCATTATGAACCTGAAAAGGTTTCGAAAATAGGCAGATATTCGCAGACGAATAATAAACAGCTTGAATTAAAAGTTTTTTTGTTTCATTTTATTGGAAAACTTGTTAAGTCTCAGTATATAAAAATTTAAATGGACCAAAAAACAACTAAGGTAAAAAAATTAATTAATTAATAAAAAATTAATTGCTACGTGTACGGTTACATAAAAGTTAGTCTGAAGTTAAATAAGTATAAAAATTCTTTGCAATTAGAACTAGATTTTCTGCGTTTGCCACTTTTTTTTTGCATGTCATTTAAATCTATTATATGCTGAATAAGTTGCTTTTGTTGATGCACTTGCTCTCTTAAGAGATCACTTGTTAAATTTGCTGTCCTGTTCTTCAAATAATGTTGGCCAGAAATCGTTTTAGTACTGGATGTTGGAGTACTCGTGTGTACTAAATCCTCCAGACCAATTACGTTCCCAGATGGAAGTGCTGCTACTTTTATATTGATTGCTTCGTCTACCATTTTTTCCAGTGAGGAGAGAGATTATTGTTGATAAGTGCCACCTCCAGTCGTTACTAATGACTTATGATTTTCGGATAACTTTTTCTTTGTTCTTGCTTGCAGTTCTGCCCAAACCTATGTACATAAAATATACATTTACTTGTTTTCGATATAATATTGTAGGATTGTGCTTAAACACTTTCCCTTATCGTGGTTGCCATATTTCGACTTTTTTGTAATAGTCTAAAGAACACCGTAAAATTTGTTATTTAATCTAGGACAAAAATGTCGTAGCCGAAGTTGAAATACGTCAACCACACATAGGCTCTTAGACACACATAATTTTTTCCATTCCGAAACTTCTCTTTGAGGTGGACCCAAACCATTTAATTTCAAAGTAATTTCTCCACACAAAGACTCAACTTTTGCTTTATTTCCTCCAAAAACTGGTTTGTTTGTTGCTATTTCAGGGTATTTTTTTAATTCCTTGCATAGCAATTCAAATTGCTCGGATGTCGTAATTTTTAATCTGGAAAAGCATTTCATAAAACATTTATACATACATACACAGAAAAAAATAGACAAGAATTATGTATATACAACAAAACCATGTTATTGAAAAAAAATTTTAATTTCAACAATATATACAATATTTAAAAATACCGCGCATTTTAAAATATCATTTAATTTAATTTCTTTGTGTTGGTGTTTATCTCGCTTGGTGATTTTTTGATTGCTCGTGTTGTATACGTGTGAATTCCGACAAGAAGCCGGAAAACGTCGTGGATTGTTTTTTTTCACTCAACAAAGTTATTTTTAAATTATATCAACGCAAAGCCCACATGTAGAAGAAACATAGAAATCATGTTTGCGTGTATTCATTATTTGCATGATCAAATCGATTTGTTCTTTAGCTGAGTGGTAAGCACGTTAGTCTATTAGTCAAGAGATTGCCGGTTCGACTCATCCCAAACACATTTAGTTTCGAAGGTTGTGTAGGAAAATAAATAACTTTAAAATTTAACAAGAAACCAAATTCTAAATAAAAATTAAAAAAAAACTAACAAAAAACACGCATTAGAATTTGAAAAACAAAATCATTAAAAATTTTTGTTTTTCGTTAACAACTCAATTGTCAATAACACAATCATTTTAATTGAAAATAATTGAGTTGATTTTGTTTTCTGATGTTACAAATGTGTGTTTGTATTTACAAAAATCGTTGTAGGTGCCTTTTTAAATAATATTTTAATTGTATTCACAAATAAATTAATTGTATTTACAATTCTTTTTTTTTGTGTATATATGTATATACATATATGCAGATGATTAAAATTATTACTTGCATTCTTTTTTTTTTTGAATCCTCCATAATTTATATCTTATTGAACAAAATTTTTATATTATTTTATTATTTTTATTATTGTTATTTTTTATATTATTTTGATAACTATATTTGTATTTGTCAGAAAATATTATTACCATGTTTTTAAAACACAAATATTAAATTAAAATATTATATGATAGTTTGAAAAATATTTGAGAAAATATGTGTTAGATATAATGGTTCTTGACAATAACGTAAAGCATATACATGAACCTCGTAGTATAGACAATAAGTTATAATTGTTAAAAGAATCACAACTGCGGCTTCTTTTCGGCCATAGACAAGACGATACAATCATCGAACAGAATTAGGGCATAAGTATATTTTTGTTTTTTTGTCACAGGCCCATGGCTATTAATTTTATTTAATTTTAATTATTATTGATCGAACTTCATTTGTTTCTATATTTTATGATTTTATCTGGCTAAAGTTCATATCGCTTTTTTTAAATTGCTATATTTATTTATTTATTTAAATTTTTTTGTAAAAAGAATCATTTCATTTACTAAATATTGTTACGAATTTGTAACCATTGTTAAAGGCTCAGTTAGCCGACTGTAATGGAATGTAACTGCAACAGTAGGAAACAGCTGATCGATATTGTTATGTGAAAAGTAATGAAAGTGGTTATAGAGATGTAATGTAACGTAACCTACTTTTCATATAAAAATATTGATGAGCTGTTTCCTACATTGCAGTTACATTACATTACAGTCGGCTAACTGAGCCTTAACTCCAAAAGGTTGCAAGGAGAGAGCGCCAAAAGAGAAAAAAAATTGAGAGACAAAAAATTCTTACAAATAATTGCTAGTAAAAAAAACCATGAATCAAAAAAACAATATTGCGCACTCAGCCGTACAAAAAATTTTCTACTGCACATTTACGTCAGTATAGAATACACTCGTGTGTTTGGCTTAAAATTGTGTGAGAGAGAGCACATTACACAAACAAATGTATGTACTTTGTCTACAACAAAATTCCATGTCTACGTTACAAGCAGAAAATAAAATAGCGGACTTGCGCAATCTTGTTTTTTTGATTCATGTACAGTAACCAGTGTTTAAAAAAAAACTGACAGCAGAAAAGCAAAAGTTTCAATTAATATGCTTTTGCTTTGAAGCAACAGTTTTTGTTTCAAAAAGTAAACTCTTGCTTTCGCTTCTGCTTTGAAAGTTAATAGAAACTGTTGAAAAGTATTTTATTGTATTTGCATTCGTACAGTTTTGTTTTGCTGTGACTTCGTACTATTGACTGTGAGTTTATACTGAAAGTCGAAAGCAAAGACACTGTTCGTGTTCCTTGAACACGTTTTGCTACTTGGAAGCAACACGATTAATATTTTTTTACGAACTGTTTCTTTGATTTTACTCGTCTATAGTACGAAGCCACAGCAAAACAAAACTGTACGAACTCAAACACAATAAAATACTTTTCAACAGTTGCTGTTAACTTTCAAAGCCGGATCGAAAGCAAGAGTTTACTTTTTGAACAAAAAACTGTGGCTTTGATTTTTCTTTTAAATAGTTTAAACTTTAAAGTGCTTTTCAATAGTTTAAAGTGAGCGCTTTCAGCTCAGTACCCAGTGGTTTCTAGAAATGTATCGAACACTTTCAGTTTCTTGTTTTATACAAAAACCTGTAATCAAACCCATTTAAATTACATGTAGACTTCTATCAAACTCTTTCATCAGCTCGTTTTAGACACAAACCTTTAATCAAACGCATGTAATTTAAATTGGTTAAAGGTTTGTGTGTCTAAAACGACTTCCATACCAGTATTGTGATTTTTTTTAGCAAATTTTTTGTGTCGCAGAAGTACATCAAATAAATAATTGATATATAGTGATAATATTAAAATATCTGCAATACTAAATAATTTTAACTTTGGTTGTACATACGAGGTCTGAACAAAAAATAACCGTCGTTGACGATGTTCAATAGCTCCTGAGCGATGTCCATGCGATGTTGTTTTTGCTCAAAATTTAGTAAAAAATCGAAGAGCACACCAAAACACGACTAACCTTTTTATCTGTCAAAAACAAACTGACAATCCAAAATGGATGATATTGCCAACAGATATAACAGACTTGTGTACCAACATAACAGAAAAAAAATGCGAAAATCGAACATACGTAACTCACGTAATTTGAAAAGAACAGTTTTTTTTTTGATTTTGAAAACATAGGCGTTTTCCGATTGTTTAGGTGCAACAAAATAAAGAACATCGGACTATATCGATGTTTCGACACAATACGTTGATGTTATTAAAACATCGATGTTTTTTGTCCATCCCTACACCAAATTTTCTCGTCTGTATGCATATACATGAGAATTGTAATAGTATTTTTTTTAAAGTTGCCATATTTAGAATATTATCAAATAGTATATTTTAAGGGCATGTTATGTTTCCACTACGAGTTGAATATAAGTTATGTTTCCACTACGAGTTGAAATATGCCCCCATTTTAATTAATTTTAATTACAAGTGATTATTTTTGAATTCGGTTCAATTTCCTATTCAGTTTTATTGAGTTGCATGTAGGGTGATCGACTCGGTTTTTCTTCCGGTTTTAAAACCCGGTTTTTTAGTTCGCATATGATGACACTGTTTCCAGAAAACGCACACAAGGTCATAACTAAAAAAACCAGTTTGCCAGAAAAAGAGTCTGAAGTTTTCAATTTACACACAACTTAGTGGAAAAAGAAAATGTTATTTTTCACTCAAGAAATATGCAACTTTTACACAATATGAATCACGATATGAGGATTCCATTTTTTGAGTTTGACGTTTTTTGAGCAAATGAGCGATATTTATTTACTTAGCTGGAATTTTTTGTTTAACCTTGCATTTCCGCATCCGTTTTTATGACGTTGCTTTTTTTCTATTTGGCTACAGGAAACAACGAAAAACTGTTTTTGTTAGCAATTTATATATTGTTAGCTAGCGGGCGCCACGGTAGGGGGCGTTTGACTTTTTCATAGTTGCGCAGCTTTTTTTTCATTGAGGTGATTTGAACAACGATGCACATTATTATTTTTATATATTGACATGTCATTGCATTGTCTAGACTTTAACAAAATGATAACTCGCTCACTTTCCAGTTTCATATTTTTTATTTAAACTATTTTTAAACAATAGATAGCAACAGGGAGTTTATGGTGTGGGTATTTTTTTTTTTTTTTGGTTTTCTGCATTAATTTTGTTGGTCATAAATGGCGAGACGTCTAGAGTAATACACGTTAAGGCATTATTCCTTGTCTCTCATAAAACAGTTCTGGGTGCTTAAAACAAAGAATTATAATCTAGATAAGGTCTTGTTCACACAATGTATAGTAGGGCGGGTCGATTTGTATGTAGGCAAAAAAATCGCTCAAATTACAAGGAAAATCGTATTCTAGGGATCAAAATAAGAAACTTTGCCGAAGGAACCATACCTCTAAAATGTATTTTGATGTCCCAACTTTTGATCCGTAGGGTCAAATTTTGAAAAATCTCACTTTGACCCATTTAGAGTTCCTCAATCGAATCAAAATGTATGACCGACCCCCACTAATTTTGGAGGGCCGACCCACCTATGCCAGTGGCACACCCCCTTCAACCACCCCTGGTGGTTCCCCATACAAACGTTGCAAAAAATCACCATTTTTGGCACTTTACAAGAAAAAATCAGCGAAATGGGTATGTTTTTTTATTTTTGGAGTTTATTTTTCTATTTAAAAATTTATTTATTCAGAACATATGTAAATGAAACAAGAATCTTGTGTTATTTTTGGGTTAAATAAATTGAGTTGAAAAATATGCCCCCTGCTCCAGAAAAAATTTAATTTTCAACCGATTCGAAGTACTTATACGACATGACTCATGCAATTTCTAGCGGCATGGTTTCGGTGGATCTGGCTAACATCAAACTAGGGAAAATTTTACATTCTCGCTGGCTTACCAATGCCGGTAGGTTATTACGATTGTATGCGACAACGGAAAATCCATCCGAAAATTTACGGATTCTGGTTGAATTTATAATTAAATGTTATGTGCCAATGTACTTCAATATCTAGTATTACAGCTCTGTCGTATACGGTAGTGCATTATTTTTCAAGTTCATTAGTTGGTCACGGTTTCTACAACCTCATTTACGCAGTATTGTCAATAAAGTAATTAAAGATAATTCATATTATGCGCATTCGGAAAATATCTTGCTATCAATGTTGTTTGATGATAGCAAAGAAAAGCGAGACTGCTATAAAGAAAATTCTACGCTATCGAACCGATGTTGAAGACCCAACGGAAGTTAGAGTTTATAAAAAACCAGACATAAACTTTAATTGCACAAGTTACACGGAAATCATCAATTTGAATGATATAAATAACGTATTTGAACCACCATTCACGCGAAGCATTCCGTACGATACATTGAAAGAATATTTAAATCAAGATGATCCACCGTTTTTTGATCCAAAAATTCCATCACACATACAAGGAATGGAACGACATGTTCAATTGCTAGCTAGCGTTTCCAGACGAGTTATTCCGGGAAATATAGAGGCTGTTATGGCGACGACATTAGAGATAATTTTTTTTTTTTTTTTCTATTACTAAGTAAAATTCATTTTTTCATTTCATTCTGACTAAATAAATTTCTAAGGCGAAAAATAAACTCCAAAAATAAAAAAAACATAGTCATTTCGCTGATTTTTTCTTGTAAAAAAAATTTTACCCTTCTGATCAAAAGTCGGGACATCAAAATACATTTTAGAGGTATGGTTCCTTAGGCAAAGTTTCTTATTTTGATCCCTAGAATACGAATTTCCTTGTAATTTTAGCGATTTTTAAATCGACCCGCCCTAATGTATAGTATACATGTACATATGTATGTAGCATATAGAACAATGCAAATGCTACAAAATGTTGATACTAGCAGAAGGTGTAGAATCTACACTGTAGATGCTAAATGAATGTATAGTGTCTATTGGTCTGTCTATCTGCGTGTCCGTCCAGTGTTAATGTTCCTGTTGATGATGCTTAAATAGATTATTTTGCCCACTTTATGCCAAAAAAAAATTTTAACTGTGTGGTTGGAATTTTGTGTATTGTTCATCCTTTAATCACAAATATGAAATTTATAACGTGATGATGCATAAAATTAATGGTAATTAACCAGAAGACCATAAGCAAACAGAAATTCATTTAGAGATAACAAAGGATTACAATGCAGCAAGAAAAAAATAATAAATAAATGGGATTAATAAACGATTTGTTTGGCAAGATACCGGTTGAAAGGGTTAATACCTATAACGAATAAATCAAAAATGTCTGACAATGGAATTAAGTATTTGAAGCACTTTTTCATTGACTTTTATGAGAAAAAGAGTTGTTCACTATTCTGAAATTGATATTAAGAATATCGCATACATAAAAATCTTATCAAACTTTAACTTTTAGAATAGATTGCGTAAAAATCTTTTCAAAAACATCAGAACGAAAACAAAAGCACAAGGAAATATTTGAACGATCTACATATCGCACACTGAATCACAAACAGTCAGAACTCAATATTATCGAAATGGTTTTGTTTTTCATAACCCAGTTCTTAAAACAAATCTCTAACGCCACAATAATTTCTTTTGGCACACAGTCTTCTTGAACAATATAAAATACTGTTATGCTTGTTAATACGTTACAAATTGCGCCATTTTTACAGTATCAACAGTTTCTTTCCACTGCTGAGCATCTGAGATTTTTTGTGTAGTGAATGTCAATGATTTAGTCTGCGATATGAACTCGTATGTATGTACACATGCATATGTAAATAACAAGTAGTAGTTAACCCTTTCAGTATATTGTATAGATATGGATACACGCATTTTTAAAGTTGTTATATAAGACCCAGGACATACAAGTAACTTGAACTTTTACTGAATATATTACCTAAAGGTATTTTCTTTTGTTTAAAGAAAATTTTATTTCGCTTTGTTTTGCTTAAAAAAAAATATTATAGGTTTTTAAAAACCTCCTTTTTAATAATTGTTTTTAACAAAAAGTGGGTTTAATATTCCACTAATTTTGTCAACCAATATAATTATTTTCTGTCATTAATACACAGAAAATCCTTTCCCTCAGCATTTTGCATTAATGTTTTTTTTATTAAAATAATTGTTAAAGCTGTGGGATTTTTTTTTTCAAAATTCATGTATCCATATGGATACAAATTTTAGTTGTGGGTATGTGTTTACGTAAACTTTGTATAGAAAAGTAGAACACTACAGTGTTTTTTATGTTTTTATGCTTGATTTGAATAGTAGCATAATAGACGATTTTACAAAAAAGTATATAAAAGTTATATTAAGGTCATACGGCAAAAAACCCATAAAACTGAGTTATTTTAAAAATTTCTTTAGAACTTTAAGTTTGTGAACTTACATCAGAAAGGGATCTGGATCACAGGAAGAATTCAAGAAAATAGATTTGTTGAAATTTAGCTAAAGTTGGAAAAGAACTTTAAAATATAAGGTCGTGGAAAGTTCGACCACCGCATAAAAAGGTCAGACAACGTTTATCTGCTAAGATAGCTTAATGGAGGCATTGTCCAACTATTTTCTACTATACAGGGTCATAAACATATGAATGTATTGGATAGATTTTGCGCTGAACAGAAGAAAAATATAGATATTTCGCAACTAAATATAGATGCACTATCGAAAAAATAGACAAACTGGATTTTGTTCTATCATTATATAGAATTTCCATAATATCTAGAAAGTGGTTTTTAAAAATGTTTGATAATTTTATTGATTTGCCTATTTGTAATTTGTGGCTAGAATATAAGTTGAACTAACAATAACAGTAAATGCAAGGACTTTCTGGGTTTTCGTAATAACGTAGTGAATGGACGGTTTTATGTACTCCATTACGTTTTGACCGAAATCAACATTGGCCGGAGAATTTAGCGGATACAAACGTGGAGGATGCAAGGGACAAACGCGACTCAAATGTGATGTGCTAGTAACGGAAAGTAACGGAAACTGTTTTAAGGAATATTATTATAAAGAAATTATTGGTTTTTCATTTTTATAAAGCAGATTGCATGAGTTTATTCGATTTCGAATTCCTTAATTTTGCAGCTGAATTATTTAATTTTATGTTTTCTTTAAAATTTTTTAGATTATTTTTTATTATAATTTTGCTTAACAAAAAGTTTTTAAGACAAAATTTTTTTTGAAAAACAGTTTTATAAAATAAATAAAAAATATTTTTTATGAATAAGGCCCTTAATGATTAATTATATTTTACAGAAATTTTCATTTATGAAAGTAAACAAGTTGAAAAACTAATATAAATTTAAATATAAACGAACATAAAATCAAAGCATTTTTCTATACCATTAAGTAAATTTGTATCCATATGGATACATTCCAAAAAGCAGCTTTGGAATTGAAAATTTGTAAAACACATTATTGATTATTGTTTCTAAGTCCAATAGTAGTAATAATCCAAAAAAAAATAAATTTTTTGCACCATTCAGTTAAAAATTGTAGCGAAAGGGTTTAAAAAAACGCTACTGCGACGAAATGTGAACCGTTAAATACGAGTATACTAAATGGTTATTCAAAATGAGGGGGTTGGGCAAGAAGCGATACCGCAAAAGATAACATATTTGCTGAGCGTAGTTGCTCTACCTCCTCGACCCATAAAGTTTAAGATGCGTGATGTACTAAAACTGGTTGCTGAACCCAAGCCGAAGAAAGCTCCAGCTCAGTGTTACCAGAAAATGATGATGAGAGAATTCTAAATCGTTCAAAAATGCTGCTAAAATGTTTTACATAAAAAATTACAATGCCAGATTTAAATGTAGAAAAAATTATTGAAAAAGCTTTGAATTTCATGTTTGTATAAACTTATTAGTATTTACAAGTATTTTTATATTTTTACGTTTAAATTTTTTTTAACGGAGTAATAATAACAAAATGTTATTTTACTTATGCAGTAAAATATTTTTTATTAAAAACACATCGAAATTGATTATTTAGGGGTTAGGGGTTACCCTGCAATACATGTACATTTATGAGAAAAATCCTCTATACAGAATAATTTTTTTAACAAATTCAAATTTTTTATTTTGAACAAATTCTGCTAGAAAGCATTTAGCAGAATTTTTTGAAAGTTTAATGCTTTTTAACTAATGAAAATGCCAGATCTAGCAGTAAAAATGCTAAAATGGCAACAATGCTCCAGGTATTGATATTGATGAAATTCATAACAATAGGCTGAAGTAGCAGCTTGCCAAAATTAATATGATTCCAACCCCGGGCAAGGATCTCATCAAACTGTCAACTATGTACAAATTCTTCGAAAAGCTGCTCATGACAAAATTATCCCCAATCCTAACAGATAATTGGTGCATACCGGACCTTCAATTTGGTTTCAGAAGTAAGCATAGCACCATTGAACAAACGCATAGATTGGTCCAATTTATAAGAAGAACATTTGAAGAATAGAAGTATTGTTTTCCCTCTTTATTGATGTTTCTCAGGTATTTGATAAAGTTTGTCATAATTTTAAAATTGAAGACATATCTACCAAATAACATTAAAAATGTTTTGGAAAGTAACAATCTTGACAGGAAGTTTACTGCTGTGGAAAGAGACTTCATGAGTGTACCCGAAACTATCTCAGGGAAGTTACTGGGGCCAGTTGCGATATGCCATTGAGCAGGAACATGTAACTCAACTTGAACTATGGTTAAACTTATGAAGAATAAAAGTAACCGAACAGAACTGTGTTCCGATAACATTTACCTTACCAAAAGGTACTTGTTCCCCCATTAGAATCGAGTTGTTCCTCAACATTCACATGCGAAATTCCTTGGTATATACCTTGATCTGCGGCTTACATGGAAACACCACTGATATATTGACACTAAGCAAAAAAAAAATTAAATTAAAATTGGCTATTGGTAGAAATTCAACCCTCAGTCTAGATTGTAAGCTTTTGATGTACGAGTCGCTTTTTAAACCCATATGGTATTACGGAATTCAGCTTCAAATGTAGAGAAAATCTAACAAAGGAAAAACAAAATGTTAAGGTTAATAACATCGGCTCCATGGTACATAAGAAACTCAAATTTACATCGTGATTTAAATATGCCAAAAGTGCAAAATACGCAGGCAAATATTTAACAAAACTCGAGTCACACCCTAATCCGCTTGCTCGTGATATCTTGAACTTCACTGGACACATCCGCTTAAAAAAGAAAGACACAAGGGCTCTAATCCCCAACACTTCAGATGAAACTGCTTGAAAATATTTTTTTGCTTAGCACGACTCTCATATATTATTAATTACAGAGTTTTTTTATTGCATTTACAAAATGGCGTCCTTTGGCCGCCATAGTGAGTTTTGACTACTGTTATATATTTAATGACACTCCCAGGATTAAGACAAATTGATTGATGTAAGGGGCCGTATTACGTAACGCTCTGTGGAGGAGGGTGGTTCGAGTTTTGTTACGATTTGCTATGGTGGGGGAGGGGGTCTTTGAAAATGTTACATAACAGAAAAAATTACTAATTTCGTACAAAAATACGTATGTTTTTCTCATTTATTTATTTAATCGATCATAAGTGTTACTTACATATATATAGTACGTATGTATACATACATACATGTGCCGAATGTCAATTTTTGATATTCGAGAATTCGAATTAATGGACATCATTCGAGTCAATTTTAATTATTGTTGTTCGAACTTTCATTTTATTTATATATTTATGATTTAATCAGGCTAAAGTTCGTATCGCTTTGTAAGCCAAATTACATGTGATAATTATTAATGAACAAATAACATCAAAGTTAGTTGTAAATATTCTGACAACACATAGTTGAACGGAACAGCCAGCCGTTTTCGAAGGCCACTAAACCTTCATCATCAGCGTCGAGTCATTTGATCTCTCAGAACACCCCAACAATGATCTAAATCGGTAAACACTGTCGGTTTATATAGTGCCATAAAGGAACATACCAATCATCAGTAATGAGTAGTGAAAAATTAGTAGAGTTGAAGCATCCCTTTAGTTTTAAAAGTAGAAATTTACTCAAAATCGTTAGGTATTTCCCTAACGAAAAATTGACTACGTACTACAGTAGCCACAAGTAATACAAGACTTCGCCTTTTGACTATCTCACTCATGGATATGTTAATGCCTTTAATCTCAAAAAAAAAAATTTTGCGAGTGGAAAAAAACTATGCTGTTATTCCAAAGAAAATCAGCAAGAAAAAAAATATTTTAAATACATATGTAATTATTTAGATTTTGTGTTGGCGTCAGTTACAATATGAAGTTCGTGGTCATGTTTGTGAACCTGTAATTTTAAGTGAAAAAAGTGCTTTTCTTTTAGAAAGTTAAAATGAGAAGCAGAAGTCAATTACAACGTTGCATAAAAAAAGAAAAAGAACAAATAATTGAAACATGTATTAATCACCCTTATCGGGAATAAAAGTTCACGTGAAATATGTTCCCTTTCCCTAAAATTGAGATCGCCAATGTTTGCGTTGTTTTTGTGCCAGTATACTATACTTTAATTTAGTTCACCATTTTATGTTCACGGAAAATATTTCACGTGAACAAAATGTTTCTTGTACTTATGCGCACTCATACTTATTCCAACTTCATATTCACTCGCAAGTATGAAGTTCTCATGGCACTCATACTTAGCAAGATTTATGACGTTATTGATTTCGACTCTACTTAAGTCCTCTTTAACACACGTCAGGTTTGATTCGTCAAGTCTTGAGTTTTAGGAGAGAGAAGAACGCATTTCACGTGAACTTTTATCCCCGATAAGGGTGATTGATACATTCCTCCATTAATTGTTCTTTTTCTTTTTTATGCAACGTTTTAATTTACTTCATTTTAACTTCTTAAAAGAAAATCACTTTTTTCACTACAAATTACACTTTCACTGACCACGAACTTCCAATTGTAACTGACGCCATCAGAAAATCAAAATAATTGTGTACTTAAAACTATTTTTTTCTTGTTGATTTTCTTTGGAATAACGGCACAGTTTTTTTCCACTCGCAAAAAAAATTTCTTTGAGGTTAAAGGCGTTAACATATCCATGAGTGAGAGAGGCAAAAGGCGAACTCTTGCATTACTTGTGGCTAGTGTAGTAGCTATTCGATATTTCGTTAGGGAAATACCTAACGATTTGGAGTCAATTTCTACTTTTAAAACTGTAGGGTAAGTTTAAACGATGTCTACTCATTTAGATTTAAAATTTCATTACTCAGTATGAATAGCAAAAAAACGATGCATTTCAGATCACTGATACATTCATACGAGTACATAGGCTGATAACCACAATACTCTTCTTTGCGTCGCGCATTCCGGTAAGAAAAGAAATATTTTTTTGGAATGCTTATTTATGGAGCTATCGTGTGTTAAAATCTTGCCGTGTTCAAAATGAAATAATTTTTTAAGCAGCAAAAACAAAACAAAACTAGAGATTTTACTTATTCAGTAAAATATTTTTTTATTAAAAATACAGCTAAACCCATCAATTTCAATGTATTTTTAATAAAAAATATTTTACTGAATAAGCAAAATAATAATTTGGTATTATTAGGGCCATTTTCACAACGATTAAAAGTATACTTTAAGAGTTTTGAAACTAGTATTTCAATACAAGATACTGGTTTTAAATTCTTAAAGTTTACTTTTGTATCGTTGTGAAAATGGCCCTTAGTGCGTTGAGAAATGTTAAACTTAAATTGTAACATTATTTCAGTTGTTATTATTGACCTTTTTCTATTATTTGAAGTTCTTTTTGAACTATAAATGGTCTTTTAAAGTCATTAAATTTTAAATAAAATACTATTTTAAATTTGTAGAGTCGTCCGACGTTTCGTTGGAAAATTCCAACTTCTTCAGGGATGTTTTGTTTTGTATTCAATTTGGTAACAATAGAAAAATTTGTTTGTTATTAAATAAGTACATACATACATATGTATGTACATCCAGAGAATATATTTTCACATACATACATACTAATTATTTTAGAAAATAATCATTTACTTATATATAATCTTAATACATTTTTAATTTGTGTTTATATCTTTGTATTTTACATAAAACACAAATCGAAAATAAACGTCAAAACAATTTTAACTAGGTAGAAACTACACAATTGATCTTTAAATTAATATCACAGTATATTAACTAAAATAAGGCTACAGAATAATTTGCATTGGTATTATCGTAACAATTCCCATAAAAAACAATAAAAAAAAACTAGTGATATTAATAAGAAATAGTCTGGTCTTAAAAAAATCATATTTGAAATAATATATTATAAAATGAAATGACCATTTCAAATTAAAATTTTTGTTGTTTCGAGTCCATTGTCAATCGCCGTTCTAATTATAATATAAGCCAGTGACCCTATATTGTCATTGAGGAGCAACAAACCAGACTAGCCCGTTAACTGTTTTTTAGAGGAGATAGCGACTAGCGTGATTTTTCTAAGGCAGGATGGAACTCGTTTTGAATGAAAATATTTGGTGACTTCATAGATGTGTACTTGGAGAGTCCGAAAAAAATTAAAAAAAAAAATCATTTAATGAGGATATGTCACTTGAATCTATTTCACACTTCGTAGTTACAGCGTGTAGTTAAAAGCCCAGTTCTCTTAATACCTCTTAAAAACAAATTACTGCAGAGTTACAACATATTTTGTTAAAAATAGTTATTTCCATTAATGTAAACTTCAAAGTTGACATAACAACCGACATTTAAAGATTCATAGCCAGGTTTCAGCAGGTTAAACTTTTTTCTTTAATAATAAAGAGCACATCACATACATATGTACGTAATGTCTTTTTCCTACCCATCTTTTTATGTATGAATGCATGTATGTGCATACATATGTACATATGTATGTATGTACTTAATTTGCTCGTAAAAACAACTTTTACATGTATGTAATTGCATTTACATATATTTTTGTGTAAAGCAAATTACTCATAAAATAAAAAAATTAAATTAGTATTAAAAAGTAAGCACTTAACTTATTTCAACTTAATTAAAAATTTATACAACAATAACACAAATTAAAAAAAAAAACAAACGGAAAATTTAATTGTTCGTATGTTTTTGTTTATTTTAATTTTTATTACTCCTGTATGCAGCTGTTGACTTTGTAGGTTTCGAAAATCCCAGTTAACATTACAGTAAAGGGTCCGCCATCTAACGTTTTTTTTCAACTAGTGCTTATTTCGTGAATGGTAACACTTAGCTCATGTCTGATTTGACAGATAATTAGTTTTATCCTTCCGCTGAACGAATACGGTTGTGTATACGCTTGAACAACGCTGGGAAATATTGCGACATTACCGATGCCGATTTTGCCAAAAAAAATCATCTTTTCAGATGAAGCTCATTTCGATTTTGGCGAGTATGTAAACAAGCAAAATTGTCGCATTTGGAGCACAGAAAACCCGCACGCATACATTGAAAAGCCGACGCACCCAAAACGAGTCACTGTTTGGTGCGGATTTTGGTCCAGAGGCATAATTGGGCCATTTTTTTTTTCGAAAATGAGCAAGGAGTGGCCGTTACAGTCAATGGCGATCGTTATCGGGCCATGTTGAACGAATTTTTGTTCACAAAAATTGAAGAGGAGGATATTGGCAACATTTGGTTTCAACAGGACGGCGCTACGTGCCACACAGCCGAAGCTACACTCGATGTTTTGCGCACTGTTTTCAAAAAAAAAGTTATCTGGCGGACCCTATATTATTTGCACAAATAATCTCACTTCAGAATAATAGTAATAACACTTCGAATATTTTTTGATATATCGCACTTAATCAACAAGAGGGTATTAACTCAAATTTTTTGAAATTTAATTTTTTGCAAGAAATCAACTAACAACATTAATATCTATCTACTGTAAAAATTTCAACGTATTCCGATTACTCTTTTGTTGATAAAATTTATTTTACTTTATGATTTTAATTTGGAATGTGACTGTTTTATGATAAAATTGCTCAGATTTTTTCTGAGTTGTGACTCTCTTCAAAACATAGATATTCTTCCCGAATAATTGCAAGATTTTAAAATGAAAAAAATATAAATATATTTGCAAATGGTATTTGCTTACTATGATATATTCGGATTATCATATACTCTCAAAATGTAACCACAAACAGTTTTTCGTCTCTACTGAAAATTTTAAAATTTTGACTTAATACCCTCTTGTTGATTAAGTGCGATATATAAAAATTCCCTTACCTTTTTTTGTTAAATCAGGATTTTGTGTAATTATTCTGCAAAAGATATTTTTTGTATGACATTTCTATCTAATTTTTATTTTTGGTTTATAAAACATTCATATTTTTCCACATTTTTTCTTTTGTATTCAGAACAAAAAATTCGGTTGAGAACATCAATAAAGTATTTAATTTGCTTTTCTTTTATTTTAATAGAATTGCAGTACGACGGCAACTGATTTGTTAGTTACAATAACCGAATTTTCTTTTTCAAATTAAATATTGTTTACAGGAATAGTTTTTTTTTAATTTCAAAAGCCAATATTCAGTTGCGTTACTTTCTAACTTGAATTCAATTCAGTTGTGTCAACCGATTCTTTAAAATGATTATTAGAAATAAACGGAATCAATTTTTATCATTAATAAAACTATTGTGAGAACTCTACCCCAGTAGATAGACTTGGGTGCTGATCAAGTATGTGGCTGCACAGAACAAAAAATCAATGTTAACTGCACATTGACTTAACTGCAATGCTTTTTTAAGTGCACTTTTCATACCTGTACGAGTACATTTACCATATTTTTCATATAAAATATTAAAGTTAGCTGCATACATTAAAAAATGTATTGCTCGCTTTTACACATAAATATTGGGACCTGTATCGAACTTTTTACATTAAAAATATGAATGCATTTTTATATGAAATAAAATTTTTTTATTAAATAAAAAACACATACACATATTGTACGAGTATAAAGAAAAACAGCTTTTGTTCTAATATTTAACATTTTGCTTAAGCTGCACTGTTAGGCAGGAAAGCACAATTAAACAGATAAGTACATTTAAGATAATATTTTTTTTTACTTATTTGCACAAAAAATCGTGCAAAGTTGATTGTGCAGCGAAATAAAAATTACTGTATACATAATCATTTTGCTCTTATTTCATTTCATTAAAAATTTACATTAATTAGCTGGTTTTAATAACAATCTGTACCCAAATAGATAGACATGGGTGCTGATGAAGTGCGTGGCTGCACAGAAAAATGTCGGCATTTCCCCCTGCTAAAAAGTAGAGTTTAATTTTTCTTCTCTTCTTTAGAAAATCACATTAACTAATAAAAATATTTCATTCAATAAGAATTGAAAATACTGATATTATTCCTTATTAAAATTCATTCTAAAGGGTCCGCCAGATAATTTTATTTTTGGGGAAAAAAAAACTACGGAATATTTTCTCAAATTTCTTTTTTTATTTGAAAGTACAATCCTTCCGGTTAATAATGAAAGATAATTTCATTCAAATGGCTGCATCGGCAGCTGTATTTCACGAATGGCTTCACGAATATTGTCCTTTAAAGCGTCAATTGTCTCTGGCTTGTCGGCGTAACACTTATCTTTGACGGTACCCCACAAATAATAGTCCAACGGTGTCAAATCGCAGCTCCGAGGTGGCCAAACGACATCAGCTCTGCGGGTGATAATGCGATCTTCAAAAACAGGGCGCAAAACATCGAGTGTAGCTTCGGCTGTGTGGCATGTAGCGCCGTCCTGTTGAAACCAAATGTTGCCAATATCCTCCTCTTCAATTTTTGTGAACAAAAATTCGTTCAACATGGCCCGATAACGATCGCCATTGACTGTAACGGCCACTCCTTGCTCATTTTCGAAAAAAAAAAATGGCCCAATTATGCCTCTGGACCAAAATCCGCACCAAACAGTGACTCGTTTTGGGTGCGTCGGCTTTTCAATGTATGCGTGCGGGTTTTCTGTGCTCCAAATGCGACAATTTTGCTTGTTTACATACTCGCCAAGATCGAAATGGGTTTAATCTGAAAAGATGATTTTTTTTTGGCAAAATCGGCATCTTCTGTAAGCCAATCGCAGGCCCACTTAGCGAAGCGAAAACGCATTGAATGGTCAGTTGGCTTCAACTCCTGAACCAATTGGACTTTGTATGGCGTTATACCAAGGTCTTTATGCAAAATTCGTCTCAATGATGTCTCCGAAATGTTCAATTGTTGAGAACTACGGTGAATTGATGTTGATGGCGCTTCACGCACACTTTCTGCCACAGCAGAAATATTCTCGGGTGTACGCACTGTTTTTGGCTTTTCACGCTTTTTTCACGCGATAACGAACATACGGAGCTGACGGTGCTTCTCTTTTTCCAAAATCCGTACGCAATTTTCGCACACATTTTGCAACATTACCATGATTTTCAAAGTAATATCGCAATATTTCCCAGCGTTGTTCAAGCGTATACACAACGAAATTCTTTCTAAAAATTCTAATTATCTGTCAAATCAGACATGAGATAAGTGTTCCCATTGACGAAATAAGTACTAGTTGAAAAAAAAATGTTAGATGGCGGACCCTTTAGCTTACTTAAATTTAAAAATGTATAACTTGAAAAATTAAATATTTTCTATATACTAATGAATTGATTAGGCTAAAGTTAGCATCGCTCTGTAAGGAACAAGTAAATTGTAAATATTCTCACAAACACAAGCCAAACGGAAAAAATACCTGTTTGCGAAGGTAAAACCACCTTTCCCGGGCTGAGGTAGTAACAAATAAAAATAAATAAGCTTAAACATTAATTTTTTTACATTAATAGTTTTTAATGAATTTTGTACACTTCTGGTGCATTAATTTCTTATAGTGTTCTCTCATTGTCAATGGTTAATAAAAGTTGGTTTTAATAGTAAAACCAACTGTTAAAACCGGTTTAACCATACTAAATTATTTCCTAAAAGGAACTTAAAACCTTTTTACCAACAGCGCTAGCACAGAAGGGTATTGTGCTTATCAAGCCTATGTATGTATGTGTGTTTCTTTTTGGCACTATATAAAGCGAACGCGTTGACCGATTTTGATAATTCTTACATCAATCGATTTTTTTTTAATTCTGGAGTGCCGCTTAAGATATGACAGTAATCAAAACTCAATATGGCAGACACGGCTGCCAGATTTGACGATTTATCGTCATTTTGACAATTTTTGGGTGCCAAAATAGCAAAATGACGATTTGACGATTTTTTTCTTAAAATTGACAATTTTTCAGCAGTCCAAATATCAGCTTTTTATGAAAAATCTGCTGTCAGAATTCGTATATGAATACACAATAAAAAAATTTTGGTGTAGTATTTGCAGACTCTATCTTAATAATTTATTATTTAATTTAAAAAAAAAAATATTTGCTTCTAATTTTGAAATTTTGAGTCAATACTCTATTGTTGCTATAGATGAATGCATGTAAATGGGTTCAATTAAAAGAAATTTTATATAATATACATGCATACATATCGATGGGTTCAAGTAGAAAGGCCCTAGTAGTATTTAGTATTTTAGTCATTCCAATACATTTCACACAAATAAACCTCGCCACAAAAAATGTATGGCAGTAGTGTAAAAAATAATGCTTTTACAAGCAGTTATACAAAATAAGTCACATTTTGAATATTACACTTTCTACACAGAGAGAATAGATTGGTTAAAAATCTGTTGGAGCAACAAATATTTAATTATGTATTCCAATATTCCATATTTTCTATCAATTATCAATAATTTGTACGATTTTTTCATATTTATAAACAAAAAACCATAATGACAATCCAAATACAATTTTCACAATAGCTTTATTAATAATAACAATTGATTCCGTTCATTTCTAATAACCATTTTAAAGTATTGGTATACAGAACTGAATTAAATTCAAGTAAGAAAGTAAGGCAACTGAATATTGGCTTTTGAAATGAAAAAAAATATTCCTGTAAACAATATTTAATTTGAAAACAAAATTCGATTACTGTAACTAACTAATCATTTGCCGTCGTACTGAAATTCTATTGCAATAAAAGAAAAGAAAAGGAAATACTTTATTGATGTTCCTAACCGAATTTTTTGTTCTGAATACAAAAGGAAAAACATATTTTGTTTTCGCAACTGAATTATTCCTTATTTGTGGAAAAATATAAATGTTTTATAAACAAAAAATAAAAATTAGATAGAAATGTCATATAAAAAATATCTTTTGCAGAATAATTACACAAAATCTCGATTTAACAAAAAGTTAAGGACATTATTATATACATCGCAAGATATTCGAAGTGTTATTACTATTATTCTGAAGTTAAATTATTTGTGCAAATAATATGTAGTTTCATGGTAGGAAAATATCTCTGTGTAATAAAGCCGAACACTGCCAACGGATGTTACAATGCACCACGTGGATCAAAAATTTGCACATTTCACTTCAGAATATAAGCAAAAAATTAAGAATAATTTGCGATAAATATAATAATGTACTTAACTTTTTATTATGCATAAATTATTTTTATGTATGTATGTATGTATATGAGCCATGTCTACCAATGATTCCTTTACAAATATGAATTATATTGGTTGTATCAATTAATTACTTCTATAGTCACAATTAAAATTTAATTCTAAAAATTCACATATCGCTACTGACGACAAATTGGTGCTTACAAAAGCTATATTCGTTGATTACAACAGAATTGTGTATTAGTTGTTGGAACTGACAAAATTCGATTGACTACAAATTCGGTTATCACAACAAATCTGTTTTCTCTGTGTATTACATATGTTTTACATCGAGACAGACGATGTGTAAATCGATATCCTCAAAAAAGATAAATATAAAAAAGGCCAAGTTCCTATCAAAAATTTCGGCTATTAATAGTACTGAGA
Organism: Nowickia ferox; assembly: GCA_936439885.1. Lineage (NCBI taxonomy): Eukaryota > Metazoa > Arthropoda > Insecta > Diptera > Tachinidae > Nowickia > Nowickia ferox. The sequence continues at coordinate 63,432,807 of OW387026.1, forward strand.
CCAAAACTTGTACCTGCTAACTTGGGAAAATTTTTTCCTAATTTTACCACTGAGGGGAACAAAGTTATGAGGGTGTAAAAGCAATGTAAATGGCATCGTGTAAAGTATATATATCAACATGTTTTGTTTTGTTTCGTAATAAATATAAAATAAAACATATTTATTCATGTTAAAAAAAGTACATTTTGATTTGTCCGATTTTTCTGACGATTTTTCGAGTATGAAATGACGATTATTTTGTATTTTATCGGGATTTCGACGATTTTTGAATAATTTTATATGGGAGCCCTGATGGCAGACAATAGACACCATTTTGTTAATACAAAAAAATTAAAAGTCGATTATCTGTATCAAAGTGGGTATCACATCTGTAAGCATGTGAATATCTACATGTACATATGTTACTAGTACACGGCATGTAGCAAATGTAGCTTCGTTATGACATCAAAATTACGTCAGAACGACATGCACATTTGGTTTTTTAAATGCCGTGTACTGTAGGCTTAAGACTGTGTCAAGAAGGTTATCGATTTTTGAGCTCCAGTGGTACATTACAAATTGTTTCGCTTCAAAATAAAGAAACCTGTCCTAAGACGACACTTTTGCATATGTGTGCCCTCTTATTTTGAAAGTGTTCTAAGTCACATATTTCTCTGGTCGAGGTATTTAGTAGATTACATTTGAACAAACTAAAAAATATTTTTGTATTATGCAAAATTTTAATTTAGAGTTGTCCTAGTCTCGTTTTATATAAATTTATTTAATATTATTGAAGTTTTTTAAACGTTTATTTAATATTTCGAAGAAAAAATGCATATGACTAAGACCACTTTCATAATTAAGGGCTCATGTATTCTACTCCCTTATCATATTCTTACAAACCTTTTAGCAGTTATGACCAATCAAGTGCAAAAAGTCAAGAAATTAGCATCAAAAATTATTGCGAAAATTTAATTTTTCGCAACTATTAACAAAACACATTTAGAATAAAGCGATCGACTTCAAAATTTTACTGTGAGTAGTTAATATGCTATTTTTGAGTTTGGTTATATTTTGGAAGTAAAAAAATTTAAGATTATGCCTTTAAAACGAAATAGTGAAGACCGTATCAAGACGGTCTTGCCGGTTTGTGCGTACAAAAATATCAAGCTCTTTTGCATTGTTTTCACCTTTAGTACTTTTTTGTTGGGTTATTGTTGTATTATGTTCATCAGATTGATATTACTGAACGAGTTTATATGAAAAATATAAATTTGGATCAAATGTCCGATGAACAACTCCTCAAATTCATCGATTCTGTTGAGAGATCCATAGAGATAACAGATGCAAGTTTTGATAGCGATGACAGTGTTGAGAATCCTACTTATGTTTTCGATAATATCAAGATCAAAATATTGCCAGATAATGCAGAGCATACCATAACAGAATGCGTTGAAACTATGTCTGATAGAGGCAACAAATTTCTCAATGAACTTTAGCACAATGGATATACCATCGGTTTATTCAACTTTCGTTGTAGGTGCAGCAGCAATTGAAACCGATCCGACAGAAGAGCCGTCAACATCAACTGTATTACAACAAAAGCATACTTCAAACGCAAAAGAGCCCGATCTCTATTGCTACAGCTGAAGCTATCGCACCATAAGTTCAACCTAATCCTGCAGGTTTATGGTAGATGTATAAATCAATTTGGCTTATTTGAAATGTAATAATTTTTTCTGATTTGTAAACAGCTCTGAATGCAATATTTGAAACCTTGAAAGCACTCTCCAAAATTAGTATGACATAAGCTTTTGATGTGTTTACATGTGAACGAGGCAGCCTTTAGAGCAAAGTTAGGCAAACACATACATACTTATATAATATAAAGGAGAGTAAAATGCATGCTTGTACGAATGTACGTGAAAATAAGAGCATAACGAAGTGCCCACAATCGGCCTTTTGCTTATCTCTGCTTTAGAGGCTATTCGTTATTTCCATTCATTCTAAACCAGAGCTGGCCATCGAGAGAAACACGAGAGAAATGTATTCCCGTATGTGTATTCATTTGTATAAAAGCCGATTGATGTTCGGCACTCTGTTGCTTTTTGGGCAGATCAGTTCTAAACACCAATGTAACTTTTTAATTATTCTTTCACGAATGATATTACTGAATTGATTGTTGTTGAGACCACGGAACGCCGAAAAGTTCAATGCTTCTAACAATATATCCGATGAAGAACCCGTTTTACAGTTTCAAAATTTCCGTGAGGCAATAGCTGCTGAACTTGTTACCTTCAGAAATAAACGGTATTTATGGCGACCATTTTTCTGCCCTGTTTATTGATGTTTCTCAGGCATTTGACCAAGTGTGGCATGAAGGCCTACTTTTAAAATTAAATTCACTGTAGTGGAACGAGACTTCATGATTGTGCCTGAATCAATCTCATCCGGTGAGCCACAGGGGAGTATACTGGGGCCAGTTTTGTATTTGATTTATACTTGTGATATGCCTTTGAGCAGTAACATCCACACATCTACATTTGCCGATGACACAGCCTGCCTTAGTATGCACCAAAACTCTCAAGAGGCATCTCGATATCTTCAGGAACATATTACCCAGCTGGAACTATGACTAAACTTATGTAGAATAAAAGTAAACGAACAGAAGTGTGCTCAGGTAACATTTACCCTACGAAAAGATACTTATCCCCCATTAGAATCAATAATAAAATTGTTCCTCAACATTCACATGTGAAATTCCTTGGTATACACCTTGACAGACGGCTTACATGGAACCACCACATTGAATCTTAGCTTAGATTCAATTGAAACTAAAATTAACTCAGTTACATTGGCTGATTGGTAGAAATTCCACCCTGAGTCTAGATTGTCAACTTTTGATATACAAGTCGCTTTTGAAACCTATATGGTGCTACGGAATTCAGCTATGCTTCAGCTTCAAACGTAGAGAAACTCCAACGAAGGCAAAACAACATTTTACGGTTAATAACATCGGCTGCATGGTACATAAGAAACTCAAATTTACATAGTGATTTAAATATGCCACTAGTGACTGAAGAAATTGCAAAATACGCAGACAAATATTTAACAAAACTCGAGACACACCCAAATCCGCTTGCTCGTAATATCTTGAACTTCTCTGGACACGTCCGCTTAAAAAAGAGGGACACTAGGGCTCTGATACTTAATACTCCAGATGAAACTGCTTGAAAATATTTTTTTTTTTGCATTGCACGACTCTTATGTATTACTAGCTACTATCACCAGTTTATGTCTGACATTGGTCGGGCCTAATAGTTATATTTAGATTTAAGATTTGAATACTTATTGTTAGTTAATTTTTTGAAGACACAATAAATAAACATATGTACGTATTAAAAATAAAATTGACCTCTGGAAAGTGAAGTAGTTCCACAATTTTGAAATGTTCATTTACAATATATATAAGATAATTTAAATTTTAGAGCGTATTGCAAAATTTCTGAGCTTTTCATACAAACAAAAAGAGCTGTTATACAGTTTAAAGGTGTGAAAACACTTTTAAATTTCCTGTTATTACTTACTCGTTGTTTAAAAAAATTTTATACACATTGCCAGAACTTATAAATTTATCATATATGTCTGTACATATGTCAAAACAATACTTGCTGAAAATATTGCCCCACGTTCCTTCTACCGCTCTAAACAGTCACATTTTCTATCCAAAATTTGTATATAAATAAATTTAGTTCGTTAAATTGTGCTTTCTGAAGAGGCCGTTTTCATATCAAAATAAAGCCAAATATAACTATCGCTTTCTGCATTTGTATTTGTTACACTAATTCTGGAATTTTCATCAAGCTTAAATGTATACACCTTTCCCTTTTATTCATAAAATTTAAAATTAGTTTAAAATTGTTTCGTTATCGAGATAAAATAATTAATAAAATTTACAAAAGTTGCAATCAATAACTTAATGGCATTATTTCATTTTTGGAATAAAAGAGTATCACGAAATCAATGAAGTGTTTTATATGAAAATTTATGAACATTCTTTATTAATACAATGAAATCTTTCGTTGTCTCGTTATTAATGACAGAATTCATTGGTTCAATGAAAAAGTTCATATCGGTATCTTCGGTACCGTAAGTGGTCCCGAAGGTGTTTACGTAAGCAAAGCTAACCAGATATATTCTCAAAGCTAACCAGATATATTCTCAATTTATGGAATGCATTGCTTTTTTAAAATCCATATATATATATAATATATAGTTTCGAGTTGAATGTATGGAAAAAGGTTTGATTAACAGATTTCGGTGATCAGGGGTGTAAGAGGAATACGAACTGTAACAGTAGCAGTCAGAATTCCGTACTGCTACCCGACCTAATCTGTAAACCGTAAACCGTTTTGGTCCATTGTGATATAACGGAGAGTGTGCTTATGCGAACCAACCAGACATCAATATAAAGCCACTAATACGTTGCAGTTCAACACTGGCAACGTCAGAAAGGTCCCTGAACTCAATAGCGCTAATTGAGGTTTTTTCTTTCTTGAAAGTCCAGAACAGTGACACAGAAAATATTGCGCACTTCCCTCTTCATCGATATCTTGGCAAGTGTGGCAAAAATCATTGTTTTCGACCTTTGACCTTAGCGCGGACACTAGAATCAAGATTTGTTTATTATTTTTTAAAATTAAAGAAGCTATATTTTTCCTATTTAGCTGAGTCCATAACTGCCTTGTAATCATGCATTCATTTCTTGTGACCCACATTCTAATCGTTTGATGTTCTGTCTTGCGACTAAGTCTGCTTTTGCAAGAGCGTAGGGATGGGCCCAGACATTCCAACTCCGGTGGAATCTGTAAGGTTGTCCCAATTCTAGCAAACTCATTAGCCCTAGAGTTCCCCTGAAAGCCGCTATGCCCCGGAATACAAATGTTCCTAATAGCAAACTGCTCTGCTATCTCGTTTAGAGGTGATCAGCAGTTGAGGGCTGCTGTTGGTTTTGAAAGCGGGGATTCAGGGGCCATAAAAGCTGTTCGACTATTAGTGTAAATGTTACTTAAAGTTGATACAGTGACATTCACTTTTAACAAATCCGCTACTTCTTTTATTTAGCAAGGATATCTGCTGGAAGACACTGCAATGATCCGGAAATCGTTTTACAATACAAAAACCTAAGCTCCCTAAAAAGACTCCATAATCAACACATTCGTGTGTTTGGAACCGTCCGTATAAAAATTAACGGCAACGAAACCACAATTCTGTAGATGGTATCCAGGTTTTATAAAGATGGTCGTGTAGTATAGCAAGGGAGGTTTGGTCAATCCTCCTCCAGTCTTCGTCGTCGAGTATTCTACCGTGGCTGGTACCATTTCTGTGGTACAACAAAGATGGATTGCTGAGGTTATTTCTATCTCCTTTCCTACTAGATACAATAGTAGTACGTGCGGGAGTATCCTTAATGTATCTGTAGGGGTAGTGCAAAGAGAACTGGTTATATACAAGTATGCCAGTCTTTGAACCTTGTTTAGAATATATAGATACAACTTTTTCTCCAGGGACAGCCACCCGACGATGATCCATACATGAGAATTGGGAGTACTATTGCAGTATATATCCAATGAATGATCTCCGGAGTAAGACCACAGTTTTTACAATGGATTTCTTGCATAGATAGAGTGAAATTGTTGCTTTCTTCACTCTCTCTAGAATATTAATTTTGAAACTCATCTTAAGTCAAGAATAAGCCTGAGGTATTTTGCAGTGTTGGACACTTATCTCCGTGTTATTAAGAGTGAAAGGTTGGAAAACAAGTATCTTATACTTTTTGGATAAGAGAGCTAGTTCCATTTTATTAGGATTAACGGCAAGTTCTCGTTTCTCTACCCATCTTGTTAAATATGAAAAACCATCCTATAGGATATCCCTTAGAGAATTCAGGAATTTTCTTCCGATAGCTATTGCCACAGCGCGATTCTAGAGATAGTAGTACGGGATTTAGTGCTCTCCTTACTGTGGTGTACCCCTATTTACAAAGTGAGTTTGTCTAGAAGCACCTAGAGCTGAAGTTATCCTGTTAGCCGATTTGGTTGACTTTCTCCTTTGGTATGCATGCTGATGCGAGGAAAGTAGCTAACCATTAATGGTTTTGCAGATATTTATAACGATCAACAATCCCTTCTCGTACTCTCAGAATAAAAGATGATAGACTTATTGTTCTAAAGTTCTTCGGTGTGGTGTGAGAGCTTTTACCAGCCTTCGGAATGAAGACCACTCTCGCTTCCCTCCACTTATTAGAAATATGGCTCAGTCTTAGACAACTGGTGTAATTGCAATACCCAGGCTATGAGATTCGATATTTTCTGAATATCGGCCTGTATGATACCATCGGGAGATACCTGGAGATTTATTAGACTTAAAGCTTATCAGAGCCCAGATATATTTTCCGTAGGTATCGGCTAAAGATCAGATGTCTGAATGTCAGACATTGAGTTACCCGGAAAGTGAGTGTCCAGCAGGACTTTTAATGACTTTGCAGGGAGTAGCGGACAAAATTTTCCTCATGCCAGAGGCTTCTAAAATATTTCCGACGTTTTCACAAAACCTCTTCCATGGTATTTTTTTTTAGCAAATCTTATCTGCTTTTTTATTTCTTTAGTTTTATTTTATAAGCTATCCAGTCAAATTCATTTCTGGATGATTTAGCCTTATTGAAGAGTTTACTGCATGCACACTTGCACAACTCTAACTCTCTATTCACGAAGGCGGTTTCTTCTTACCCCTTGGCCTAGTTAGAGAGAAGGACGATTCTCTCGCAGTTTTAAGGATCAGAGTGCTGCTATCAACCTCACAATCTAAATCCGAAATTTCTAGAAGTGACGAGTTTCCAATATATCCTAATTGTCTAGAAAGGATAGACCTATACAGAAGCCAGTTAGTCTGCCCAATGTTTCGGGAGATTTCTACCACCGGTGAGTGCTCAATAATACTAAACTCAATAAACCTATGACTATGAATAAACTCAATGAACACTGCTCTTGTTCCTGAAGTGCACGCAAGTTCATGATCCTATCGACTACCGAATCAGGAGAGAAGGTAACATCTAGGACTTCCTGTCTGTTCCTTTTCTTGACCTCTATTACAAATGTTAAGGTTAGTACTAACTAGAAATTCTATAAATTCCTCAATGAACTGTACCAACGGATTTTTCATTTTGCAGTAGTTTTATTGCAGCGAACGATTCCGCTTTGCTTGAAGTTGTTTGTGGTCTGTGTGAAGCAGATTACCTTGAAGATCTCGCACATGGTGCTCAGTGGGCAAATTGCTATCTATTACTTTTGTTACCTTGCAAATTGAACGGATATCACCTGTTGCTGCTACTTTTTCTGCTTCTACTGACAATCAGTCAATTCTCTTCTTTTATCCCTCCGCACCGCACTAAAGCTTTTCTGGGGCTATCGAAAATTAATTTTACTTGTAGACATATGTAGATCTCTTCTTCGATTCTATCCATAATGACCCAGAATATATATACTTTGTGGAAATTAAAAACGGAATGACAAACCCATATTTACCCTTACCATTTTTGAAGAAGCTCATAAGAAGTGGGTGCAAAGGTAACCCACTGCAGTCTGAAGCTTTTGACAATACCGATTGTTATGTATATGTACACATACATATAAGGGCTAAGCCGCAGTGAGACTTACCTAAAATTTTGCATATGAACGGTTGAAGAATAATGATTTCATCCTACATTATTAAATACAAAAAGCACTCACTCATACGTCCTTTAGAAATCTTATACCATTTTTTATGTTAAAAAAATATTTGCTTTCCACTAATTTGGTAAACAATTTTTTACCGGAATGTAATTTTTTTCTAATTCTGTCGTGAAAGTTTAAATTAACTTAATTTTTGTTTCATCAAAACATCACACTTATATCGAGCCATAACCTCAGAAAAAAGCTTAAGCTTCGTATATTTTAACTTGGTACTTTGACGAAAACTGATTCGTTACGATCGCACATAATCGATTTTCTTCAAAATTTTAAAATTATGTCGTTTAAACTTTTTTGGCGGTTGTGGCACGATATGCACACAAATATTATGAACATACAATTTAAATATCTTCCCCAGACGTTTTTAGCAGTGAAAAAGGATTCTATAAGTGTGAATTTTTTTGAGATATGACAATATATTTCTCTCAACATTTTCAATATTTATCCATAAGTTTCAAACAAATTTAAATAAAATTTTTTTACACATTTCCTCTTAACAATTAATAAAACAGAAACCTTCCTATCACCTACAAGATGAATGCTCCAGATATGACTAATTGTACAATTGTGTGCCAATGACAAACTCTTTGTTGTATTTTAGCACGAGTAAGCAGATTTCAAGTTCTGTTAACATGTAAATATCAGTAACAACATGGTGCATTCATCATTGACACATACAAACATGTTGTTACTCATAAATAAATAATTGCAAAAGCTAGCATTTAAATGACGGCAACCAACCACCCAACCCACACATATGAAATAAAATTTGAATGCCAGTATCAGCGCGCAAAACTATGTCATAACCAGTGATGCCTACTCTAAAAGCACTTCAAAACTTAAAAAAAACCACTAAAATGGGTGATTTTAAAATATAAAAAAGTAAAAAGCACTGAGGTGAAAAATGAGTGAAGATCTCTATTTCGGCAATAGTATTTTTATCATAATGAAATATATCAGACGAAAAAGGTTTGCATCAAAAATAAATACACCAAGTATTTTTAAGAAATGTAAAAAATTTTTAATTGTCTTCCAATAAAAGCACGACAAGTCAAAAGAAAATGGGTGTGAACGATAATGTAATAGTATGTTTCTACCGAATTTAAATCAAGTAGGTTTAAGTAAATCAATGAGGTATTTAGGATGCCTAGACCCGTTCAGATTATATTGATATATTCACAAAAGTTGTTCACCTTTACAGTGGGTACAACTTTGCCAAATATTGTTAGCAAAAATTTTGGAGTTCCTTTAAGTTATTATAAAACAAAACGAAAAAAATATTTTCCTTCATTTTTGCACAAAAAAATGCACAAAGAAATATTTTTTTTTTATAAGATGCTAGCAAGATTTGTTTGTACCACACTTATGGTAGAGCACTGTAACAGAAATTACTTGCATTGCTTTAATAGGCGTTCAATGCTCTAGCATTGCAACACAGCTCAAAACAATAAGAATGCTGAATGCAAGAAAATTGAGTGACATACGTTTGAGTCACAATATATATGTAATTACTGATTACCAAATTCCCTTTTTTGATTCGCTGATTAAAATAACGCTCACCATTGTCATAGTGAAGAAAAGAACAAAAGATAATTGTAAATATGTAAACATAAGTTAGAAGGGCTAATTAATTTGTAAAACTAGTATAGAAGTATAATGAAATTTTAAATAAAACTAGACTTTGATTTGTAAATAAAACTAGACTTTGATTTGTAAACGAAATCCGGCAATAACTTGGATTGTTTTAATTCAAATTCTCAAAATCTTTTAGCACTTCTTTTGAACGCCTATGTTCAAGCTGGAACCCTTTCAGCTGTATAAAATAAATACAAGGGTTATAGGTAAGGAAAGTTTTTTCATGTAAATACATGTTTTCTGTCGTTGGTTGCAGTTCAACGTAAATAAAATATCTTTGCGAATCAACAATTTTGCGACAAAATGGCATCGATTTGTTAGTGCATATTTTTGCATATTTTAAAATAAATACATATTTTTGCATATTTCATTATAAATGATATTTTGAATAAATTTTTTAATTTTTTCATGATATAAAACAAATTTTGATGTTTTTTGATTAGTTGCAAAGTATTTTTGCAATTCTTACGACTGTGTAAGAACAAAAAAGAGGAAAACGAAAACAGCCTTTAAAGAAAAATATTCAGGGATACGAATTCCCCCACAGCATATAGTAACTAGATGGGGAGCGTGGTTGAATGCTGTCGAATACTATTTTTATGTTAACAAGTTTAAAGAAATTTTAAATTAAAAAAAACTTAGCACTGAATTAATATTTGTGCACCCAGAGAATGGCTTTCGTATTGACACCATAACCCAATTAGATGGTTTTGATTCTTTAACAGCTTAAGTTTAATTAACTGAAGATGCTGTAAAAAAATTTGTGCTCTGAAAGACAGAATAAGAAGAAATCAAAAATAAATTAGATAAAGTTATACAAAAAACTTAAACTTAAAAAATGCAACAAAATGCGTCAATATTTTATAGTTCAAACAGCTAAAATTTAGAAACTGAATATTCCACAATCGAACTAGCATCATTTAAATATGCACCAATAACTTTTGCTGACGTGGAATGTTGATTTTTACAATAAAAATGTTTTTTTCAGAAATGCCGTCAAAGATTTACCTTTGACAATTTACAGACACACTTATTCATTTACGTAAATAAAAGTTCTTATTAACTTTATTTTGTATTCCATATGATTTGACAAAATCTTTGTTAAGAAAGCAATGCAGCTGATTTTTTTAAGTTGCTGATGTAATTAAACGTGAAAAAAGAGTTAATTATTAATAAGTGCATATTTTATTAGTTTTTAATACATATTTTTATATTTTTACGGTCTAATTCATAAAAAATATTACAGGTTTATTTGACAAATTTCCCATAGAAATACGTCAAATAAGCGCTTAATAAACCTGAAATATTTTTTATGAATAAGGCATTTAATGTATATTTTATGGACATAAAACGCGATTTTAAATGCATGAAAATCCTTTCCCTAGTTATAGGGCAATCTATTACAACGCGTTAGGACTGTCCTTACAAACACGATCCTTAACGTTCAACCTTTACAATAGCTAAGCGCTATCACTAAGTCTGAATTAGCTGTTGGCCAAAAACTGATGACACCATTTTTTGATGGTGCAGTGATTTTCGAAATTTTTAGAGGCCCATAAAAAATTGGCCACCAAAACCGCCAAAAAAAATATCATCATCTTCCGTTTCGCTGCTTTCATTCGCATAAATTTCAGGACCTGGTAAAAAAATATAAAAAAATATGTAACGCAATTGAAATTGATACAGCAAAGAAAAAAATTTTATCAATCCAGAACATCAGAAAGCATTTTTCTATTTATTTAATTCATTAATACATGTTTTCATTTAACACACGTACGCAAACATATGTTATGCTGGCAAAATTTATATAAAAGTTAAATGCTGTTGTATGTACATTAGGGTGTCCCTTATAAGCCAAAATTTTTTTTTAAGAATTTCTATTTATTATAGAAAATTTATATTTAAATATGCAATTTTATTGTCCTATCATGATTACAACCCGTGGCGAGTAAGCCAAGAAATTTTGCGAAATGCAATATTTTTTTTACATGCTTATATTTATTTATTGTATCTTCATAAAATGAACTAATAATAAGTATTCAAATCTTAAGTCTAGATATAGTAATTAAGCCCAACCAGTGTCAGGCATAAACTTAGTGATAGTAATCAATAATACATAAATATCGTATTAACCACAAAAATATTTTCAAGAAGTTTCGTTTGAAGTGTTGGTTATTAGGGCCCAGGTGTCTCTCTTTTTTAAGCGGATGTGTCCAGTAAAGTTCAAGATATTACGAGCAAGTAAATTAGGATGTGACTCGAGTTTTGTTAAATATTTGTCTGCGTATTTTGAAATTTCAGCATTCACAAGTGGTATATTTAAATCACGATGTAAATTTGAATTTTTGATGTACCATGGAGCCAATGTTAGTAGTCTTAAAATCTTGTTTTGCCTTCGTTGAATTCTCTCTACATTAGAAGCTGAAGCAGTGCCCCATAGCTGAATTCCGTAGCACAATATTGGTTTCAAAAGCGACTTGTATATTAAAAGTTTACAATCTAGACTGAGTGTGGTATTAGTTGAATCGATATTGTTACAATTGTCTCTGATTTTTTTAAATTGGTATTTCGGGAAATCTAACATTTTGCTTAATCTTGGCTTCAAATACATTTTTTTTTAGTACATATATTTATTTATTGTATCTTCAAATATGAACTAACAATAATTATTAAAATCTTAAATCTAGATATAATAATTAGGCCCAACCAGTGTCAGGCATAAACTTAGTGATAGTTATTAATAATACATAAGTCGTGATAAGCAAAAACAAAAGTATTTTCAAGCAGTTTCTTCTGGAATGTTGAGTATTAGAGCCCTTGTGTCCCTCTTTTTTAAGCGGATGTGTCCAGTAAACTTCAAGATATTACGAGCAAGCGGATTAGGATGAGACTCGAGTTTAGTAAGATATTTGCCTGCGTATTTTGCAATTTCTTCAGTTAGTTGTGGTATATTCAAATCACGATGTAAATTTGAATTTCTTATGTACCATGGAGCCGATGTTATTATCCGTAAAATTTTGTTTTGCCTTCGTTGAATTTTTTTATATTTGAAGCTGAAGCACCATATAGGTTTTAAAAGCGACTTGTATATCAAAAGTTTACAATATAGACTGAGGTTGAATTTCTACCAATCAGCCAATGTATCTGAATTAGTTTAAGCTTCATTTGCGTTTGCTTAGAGTCAATGTGGTGTTTCCATGTAAGCCTTCGATCAAGGTGTATACCAAGGTATTTCACTCGTAAATTTTGCGGAACAATTTGATTATTGATTGTAATGGGGGAACAAGTGTCTTTTCGTAGGGTAAATGTTACCTGAGCACACTTCTGTTCGTTTACCTTTATTCTCCACCTGTTTAACCATAGTTCTAGCTGGGTAATATGTTGCTGAAGATATCGGGAAGCCTCGTGAGGGTTTTCGTGCATACTAAGGCAGGCTGTATCATCGGCAAATGTAAATGTGTGAATATTACTGTGCTCAAAGGCATATCACAAGTATAAATCAAATACAAAACTGGCCCCAGTATACTCCCCTGTGGCACACCGGATGAGATTGTTTCAGGCATACTCATAAAGTCTCCTTCCACAACAGTGAATTTCCGGGCAATAATGTAACTTTCCAAAAGATTTAGAATGTTTATTGGTAAGTAAGTGTTTAATTTTAAAATTAGGCCTTCATGTCACACTTTATCAAATGCCTGAGAAACGTCAATAAATAGCGCAGAGCAATACTTTTTTTCTTCAAAAGTTTTTCGTATAAATTGAACCAATCTACGAGTTTGTTCAATGGTGCTATGCTGACTTCTAAAACCAAATTGATGGTCCGGTATGCACTCATTATCAGTTAGAATTGGGAACAATTTTATCATGAGTAACTTTGATAAAATAGTCCCCAAATACATTTTTGAGCACCAGCTCATAAACATGATAACGCCAAGCGAAGAGCACCAACTGTCTCTCTAAACTTTGCTCCAAAAGATAACAAGCTGCATTAATACGTCCAGTTTTCGTTGATGTTGTGTCACAACAGATTATTTGCACCTCGTCAATGAGATTCCAGTCATATAGGACTGTTCTTATATCTTTTTCATGGTGTTTGCCAGATGAACTCTCCAATTTTGATACTTCAAGAAGATGTTTCTTGTCGCTATAAGAAATTATGATTGACAGCCGCTGCTCTTTTCGGCTTCTCACATCTAAGCCTGGGCAAAGTGTGTGATCCCAATGGACGGTTACAACATTAGGTACGTTGTTCTTAAGGTCACTTTGAATAGTTTCTCCACTTGATGATTTTGTATCATGATTAATGACAAATTCATATCATAATAAAAAACCATCAGTTGGAGACTAAATTCATTAATATTTTATCAGCGTCATTATATAATAATCAAAGTTCCGCAATAATAAACATGTCATGATATAAAACAATACTTTTAGAAAATTTCAATTTCAAAATTTTAAATAAACATTGCTAAAAATTGCTAAAATAAAAAGAAAACAATAAAAAACAAAATTTTTTTTTTGAAAATTAAAAAATATTTATCGTGGGTCAGTCCGTTAATTTATACAAATAATGACAAAAATAAAATTAGTTATTGTAATATATGCTGATGTTAATGAAAATTTAATATTTGCTCTGTCGGCGTTATATCAACTATCATGATGAAAATTTAGTATACGAAGACACTACTTTAAAAATGTCATATAAAATTAAAATGCCTATGTATAGGGTGTTTTTTATTGAGGTATAGAACTTTAAGTTGGTATCACTTTTTTAACTGGCGGCCATTTTGTCAGCTGTCAAGTGATTAATATTTAGTTTGGTTTGCTATTTCATCATGAACAGGTTGACAAAAGAACAACGCTTGCAAATCGTGCAAATTTATTTCGAAAATAATGGTTCAGTTCGCAAAGTTTACCGCAAGCTCCGTCCATTTTATGGTCGACATAATCGTCCATCAGAGCAATTAATTCGGTTAACCATGGATAACCTGTCAATTGGCCACCAAGATCGTGTGATTTGACACCATTGGATTATTTTCTTTGGGGATATGTGAAGTCGCTCGTCTACGCCAACAAACCAGAAACGTTAGGGGACTTGGAAGCCAACATTCGTGGCGTTATTGCCAACATACGGCCCCATATGCTCGAAAAAGTGGTTGAAAATTGGACCTGTAGAATTGGCTTTATTCGAGCCAGCCGCGGCGGCCACATGCCCGAAATCATATTTAAACGTTAATGGCATAAAATTATCCTTCCAATAAAGCCAAATTGATGGACATTAAAACGATTTTCTTGTGTTTTATTTCAATTCGAAGTTCTATACCTCTAAAAAAAACACCCTGTACGAGTATGTATATGAAATATACATAGCTGCTGTTATAATTTTGAAGTTATAGCTTAGTTTAAAAATAGTTGATGTTAATTTTTATAAACTGCGTTTGGAACTACACTAGATGTACCTTCGAGATGTACGAGTGTGAATGTATATTGTTAACTTACGATATATATTTTTTTTTTGTATAAAAAATGATATTCTTTGACTTAATTAATATGGAAACTATGCAAGGTATCCTAAATTTAGTTTGTTGTTGTTAACATTATATCATTTAACATTTGAGCCACAGATGATTATGCGTCTTACTGGCACATATTAATAACACTGAACTAAATCGCAAGTTGCCACAGTTTACCTTTCTTAGATCAAAGTAAGATTTTTTTTGGTGGCTTTTTGAAACTTTTTAGTGGGTATGCGCAAAAAATAAATGAAGTCAAAAAATAAAGGACACCCTAATGTACATATGTACTAGGGGTTCAACTCGGTATTGTAAAATCTGCAATTTTTTTAATAATAGTACTTTAATAACAACTCTTCATTTTATTAATGCATTTTAAAAGATTTTCGGCCTGGCCCACGATGTCAACAAGAAAGTTTCTTTCGCTTACTTACATTGAAAACAAAAACCATACAAGAGAATTTGTTTTTGTTTTCGATGGGCCAGGCCGTTTATGTTGATAATAAATCATTATCATCATGCCATGACATGACTTCGGATTCACTGCATATGGATAAAAAAAGAACGTCCTGCAATGACAACCCCATGTAAAAATCATTAGGAACTGTCTAAATTTTTATTAATTCAGGATCTTATTGGCTTCCTTGAAAGCTCTTTTTAACTAACGAAAACTTTTATATTAATTTTAATTAAAATCCGAGTAAATAAAATAGCTCAATTGTTACCGAGAACAATAGAGAAAATATAATTTTATTTGTAGGGTTAAGGAAAGTTGGCATACATACATATATGTATATTATATTGGAATTTAGAATAACATGGAATGAGTTTTTCAAAATGATGAATTTTTCAAATGTTATTTTTCTTTCAAAGTTCAAATACATACTACTTTTTGTTTTCAAAATAATTCTTAGTTGTATATTGTAACACTCTTGATGAAAATAATCGTAAGAAAGTACTTAGTTAATTTATTTTGTTATTGTTTTTAATTTATAAACAATTCGTTACGAATTGCCATTATATTTTTAAAAGTAGACGTATAAAACTTTATGTGATTTTTAAATATTACAAAAAAGACCATAAAATTACCGAAAATTTTAATATACAAATAGTGGTTTATATAAAAAATGCTAAGTAAGAAATCCCTCTTGGCATCCCTAATATGTACACAAGATTATGCATTTAATTAAGTTTAATTAAATGTCTGTCAAGTTTGTACTGTAAAAATTAATTTCGTATATATTTGATTGGACAATGAATGCACTTGTCATAAATATAAGAAAGACCACGATTTCAGAATTTAAATTTGGAGTCTAAAAGACGAAAAAGTGGCCTCCATCTAGCCTCAGAATAGCGAAACAAAACGATATAAAAATGTAAGGCTACAAACATAGTACAATATATACTCGTATTTATAATGGATGAATTCATTAACTTATGCCTCTGTCTAAAAGAAATACTTTCTGTGCAATTTATGTGTGAGATTGTGCCAGTTTGTTTGTTAGATATTTGGTATTCTGTTCGAAAGTTTTGGCCCTGAAAAACTGTTTTTCACAGAATACTCATGATTTTTTTACTTTATTTAACTTTAAAAAAATTTTAAGGTTTGAGTGACAGGGAAAAGGAAAAAAAGCATCAGCACAAGCTGAAATGATGATGATGCAGATGATGTACTTCTGTAATGCACAAAACTTAATATGAGAAAAATGTATAAAGGCATTTTTATTTTGTGCCATACAAAAAGCAAAACATGAAAAATATATAACTCTGACGTATCGCATAACGTTATTATCATCAAAATTAGACCTTGAAAAGAGATAATCGAGACAATTTTCATTTAATACTATAGTATACGAGTATGTATGTATATATGTGTATGAGGGCAATTATGAATAAAATTCCGCGAGAAATTTTTCCAGGGGAACTATTCCATCTAAAGCAAAGTAATAGGGAAAACAAAAAATTCTAATTGGAAAAGGTAGAAATTTCTCGCGGAATTTTATTCATAATTGCCCCGTATGACCAGTACTGGGAGGAGCTGGATCAAAACGAGACTAAAGGTAGGATGACATGATTGCCTCAGTGCACCAATTAATGGTATATTTTACATGCCAATCGTGGGATTTCACAATTTATTACCCCATACGAGAACAATCTTGTGCTGATTTGCTGCAATAAAATGCAACTCTGGCGCAGCAATCGTGTGAACGGTTGATTGGCAACCATACGTCAATAAAAATTTACCAATATTCATTGTGTTCTCGTGTGGCAATAAAAGTAGCCAATACGCGACGATTTGTTATATTAATTAAGTATTTCTTGTTTTAGTAAGTACCCGTAATTTAAACTTAATTTACTTTAAATGTAATTATAACTTATTTGAAAAGTTAACATGGAGTTGTTAGCCAATCTTTGACAACTATACTTCGTTTTTAATACTCCTTGAAAAGAAAAAATTTAAGCACAATATCTTTTTATAAAGCAGGATAAATTTTCTTTCTTTTTAACAAATAAACCATTTTCACGCATAAAATAAATGAAAGAATTTCTTCTTTTTAAAGAAAGCCGGTTAATTAAACAAAACAAACTGAAAACCACACAGCAGCGTTTTGTTTGTGTTGTCGCAAAGTAAAACAATCGTATTACTGGGCTGCGGTGATTATTGGCACAAATTCATTTTCGTTGAATCAGGAGTCTATCCCAGGATTTCCGTATGTTAAGCTAGAACACTACCTTAAAGGTAGAGGTCCATAGCTCGCTTTTTGCGTAAAAATGTTAAATAATACTTTATTTCTTAAGTTATCGATAAATATTATTTTGCCATGGATAATTTTTTTCTTTTTTTTTCAATAAAAAAAAATTTCTTAGTAAAAAAAAATTGTTTAATAAAATATGTGAATATTTTCATTGATGCGATATATTTTAATTAACTTTTCACCACACTTTTCTCAGTAACAACTTTTGCATATTAGTTATCGATTACTTTTACGTACTTAGTGTCATCTCCGCTAAATCTGTGTTAAATAGCTGCTTAGAAAAGTTATTGCGTAAGCCAATAATGTGCATACATTTATATGTAATTTTCAATTTACTTACATTAAAGTCAACAACAGCCGACAATCTGCTGGAATAGCCCTGGCCGAGTTCTTCTCAACACTATCTTTTAAAATGCTGAATAAATAGTCAAAGACATCTGCAGACATTCTTGTCGCGGTTCGAAATTGCTCAGGGTCAGAAGTTTTAATTTTTTAAATGTGGTTTCAAAAAACCCTCTTAAATTCCGTTCTAAATACAACCTCCGTACCCAAAACCTTTTCTTTTTTGAAATTGTTCATAGGCATTTTTTGCACATAAAATTAAATATACAAACTCGACTAACTCCACAAATTCTTTTAAAAACTCGATTTCACTCTCCATTTTTTCTTTATAAGTATTTATAAACAAACGCACACAGCTGATCAAAACAAAAATAAAATGGCGCATGAAAAGCAGTGCATGTAACTCAACGCGAACAAAGTATAAAATGAAACAAGAGGATGAAACGCGTGTAAAGCATAACGCGCAAAAAGCGAGCTATGGACCTCTACCTTAAAGTATACCAGAGTTGTAGAAAGTGACTGAGAAAAGCTAAAATCCGCTGATTTGATCACTGTTAAAAAAGCACAAATACAGTGTGTTTGTTATTGAATATCTTTAGTACAATAATCAAAACAAACAACATAAAATGTATATTTAGTGAAATTAACAATTGAACATTTTAAAAAAATTAAATGAAAGATTTTGTAGTGTTGAACAAAAATAAAACAATTAGGGAGTTCACAATAGCATTTTAAAATGTGTCTTAATATTGCAACGTTTCAACTTTAATACTTTAATATGGACTGGCAAGTTTGTTGTTTTTGTGTGTGTGTAAATCAAATTTATTACCAGGTGGCAAATTTAAAAGTATAAAAAGCATGTCATTTTCTATATGGCAATATGGTAATGTTAAACTAAACATTTTAAAACTGTCAGCGCAGCTGTAGTTGGTGAAAAAATATTTGTATTTTTCGCAGAACAAAAGTTATTTTGAAAAATTTATCCAACAATAATTTCTAATTTAACAAATTTTGTTATTTTAATACGTACGGAAGAAAATAATTCAGTCTCTCATAAGTATTCGTACAAACATGCATTTTATTCTCCCGCTCTCATATTATAAGCTAATATGTAAATAATATAAAGATGTACATATGTGTGTTTGCCTGCCTTTGATATACACAGTATGTGTATTTATATCGTTGCCTGCTCACAATAAAAAATTAAGATTGCTCAATGTTGCCACATTAAAATTTTAATATACTCATTGTGAATTCCCTAAATGTGTAAAACATTATTAGTGTTATAAAAGTGATTAAAGTTAGTTTTCAAATTCTTACGAACGCAATTTTAAACATTTTCCTACAGAAATATTAATTTTTATTTCAAGTTACAAAAAGCAGACAACGAATGAGACAACAAAGCATAAAATTAAAATACATACACATGAACATTACTACAAAATTAAATGGAGGAATTTAAGGTGTTGAATTAAAAAACACAATGCGAAAAAGTTTATTAGTATTAAAAAAGTAATTAAAATTTGTTTTCAATTGATTAGAGACTTCGTTTTAAGCATTTTCGTTACAAATATTTTTTTTTACCATTTATTTAGGCAGCGGATGAGACCACAAAGTATAAAATAGAATTGCATTAAAATAATATCACGCGAAAAAAAAAGTAAAGAGGATTTGATCACTGTGTGAGCGAGACCTCCCAAAACACATTTATCATCCGTCTCGTGACATCTCTGGTATACTTTGTGACACTACCCACTGAACTACCGAAGCACATATTTATATGTCAGATACAACATATGCTTCGCGTTCCGTTGATATATCATATGAAATGTACATGCTTATATGGAACATGTCACATAAAGTACTTTTAACGCAAAGCGAAGTGAAAAGTTAGGCAACTCTCAACTTTTTGCGTGCTTTGACAATCAGTTGGTATAATTATCTTAATTTGTTTGGCCAAACTCGCATGTAAATAAGATATATTATTAAACTTTTTGTAAATATTCATAAAAAACGATTAAGGGGCATTAAAGTAGTCGAATTGTGCTGTATTTTATGCATTAAACAAAGCAATAAAACAAAAAGTGAGTGCTGTCAAAGTTTTTATTGTGTCATACACATTCTGCTTTACGCTTTTCTGCCAACTCTAGAAACGTCACGCATAGCGTGGAAGTTGTACCTGACACCGCCTTTAAAACTTGAAGTAAAAATTTCATTCGCATATAAATTTGTATCCAGTAGCTCGTTTCTGTATTTCTTGCATCGTAAACGTAAAATTTCTCACATGAAGTATGAAATACAAAATTTCATCGTTTCTGTATTTGAATGCGAAAGCGGACAACACTGATTCTATTTTTACTAGAATATTTCCAGTAATCGAGTGTCAAATGAAAACAAAATGTCACAAAAATATTATTTCAATAACAAAAAGAGAAATAATTTACAAGAAAAATAAAATAAATTAATGAACAAGAATATAAAATAAATGTAAAATGTTTGAAATAAGTTTTTTCTGTCAACTGTCTTCATATATATAAGAAAATTACACACAAAAAAATTCTAAATAAATGTAAACATATCGACTTTTTAATATTTTAGTCCAACAATTCGTTGCATATCTTTTCAACTAGTTTATTTTTTTATATTTTTACTCACAAATTAAAAATTGCATATGTTTTTGTACAAATTTGGTTGTTGTCGCATCAATTTATAATGCGAGTTGTTTTGACAGTTCTTGAGAGAAACTTTTGACAAAATATTGCTACAGAAACACTTTTTCTCACATCCTTCCAATGATTGCTGGAAATTTAAATCAATGACAGATAGTTCTCGCCAGTGTTGTCAGATCAGATATGGCGATATCTCGCCAAACCTGGCGACAAAAATTTATTTTTGGCGATGAAAATTTTCAAATGGCGATTGGCGATTTACTTGGCGATATTTGAACTCCTTGGCGATATTTTTACGATTTCAATAAAATAGAATAATGTTAAAAATACGAAATTTTTTTTTGTAAAGAATTTTTTCTACAACAAAATATTTCGTGCATGAAATTCTGAATGTTGTGACTCTTTATCTCAAACAAAATTTTCTTAAATTCAAGAAGCTTAAAAAGTATGGCCCACAAAATCTCATTTGGTGTTTATAAAACACAGTGGGGAAAACTTTCTTTTATTAATTAGAACCAACATTTTGCACGAGTTCTCGCTTATGCCAGCCATACTCGTACACTACACAAGTTCAGTGCTCAAGTCTGGCACTGAGTAAAATAAGCTTGTGACACACACTATACAAGTCAACTGTGCAGTTTTTATTTTAATGCTCCATAATGCAGGCGATTCTTTGTATAATTCTCGGAACTCTGTTAGAATATTTTTTCGGCGCTCATTTCTAGTTTTGAACTCTTAAAAAATCACGACACAACTGAGCGTTTGCAACATATACTACACAAGTTCACTGTACAGTTTTACAAACTTGAGGAAATATCAAAATCGTTTTGATATCTACTTAGGTCACTACGTAAATAGCACAACCACCCCCACACTACACAGTGAACTCGTGTGCAGTAAACTTGTGTAGTGTATGGCTGGCACTAGAGTGTATGATTACAACGATTCTGCAGGTACTTACCACTTCAAGGACATGATATGTGTACTTAAATACACATTTAAGTAAATATTACTTCAGTTTTATCACAAGATTTATATAACAATTTTTATCTTGGTGTTCAAGTTCAATTTATCCTATTCGGATTGAACTTATGGAATAAGTTATTTTTTATTCTTTTTTGTACTACACTATTTATTTATATGTTAATGTAAGCACTTTTCTTAATTTTTCTTGTATAGTATAATTTTTATGTTTTACGATAGACGTTATCTGCTGAATTTAAAATTTAACATTATTTATAATATATGTAATTACAAAATGAAAAAATATTTTTGTAGCGATAATTTAATGTTTTATTATATTGGTGATATTTGGCGATATTCGACAAGTCATTTGGCGACAAGGCTCAAAATAAATATGACAACACTGGTTCTCGCAAAGTAAGAATACAGAATACAATTTACATTGTTTTTGTTACGATTCCCTCGTTTCATGCGGTAAATTTTACGATGCGAGAAACACAGAAACGAGCTACAGGTAAACGAGAGAGGATGCTCTGTAAAAAACTTTGAGAGTTTGAGTATAAACATCGGACTGACTTACACACAAAAAAGTAATATGAATGAGTTTGAAATATTAATTAAAATATTTGTAATATTAATTAAAAAATTAATTAAATTTTCACCTATAAACAATTTGATAATATCAATTAAGTTTTTTCACTCAAATTAATTAATACAATTAAAAATTTAATTGAATCAATTAAATTATTAATTGAAAACATTAATTGGTGAATACTTTTTTCTGTGTAGCAGTGTTTGTGTTAAATTTCGTCATTCGCTTACGTTATTGCATCCTCGTAAGGCAGAGGGGATACACTGTTTGCTTTTTCGCGCTTCCAAAACGATTTTTTTTTGGTTTTAAAGGGATATAAGAAACTACAATAGAAAAATCACATAAAAAACTGCTCTCCGAAAATGCTTCGTTGGAAAAACTTCTGCTTGTTTTGATTTACACAGCAACATAACTTGCTTTCTAAATAACTTAGTTGCTTTTTAATTTTCTGTGCTTTATTTTGGTAAGCAATAAAAATTTTTATTGCAGAAAAAGAAGCTATAAAAATACAATATAGACTTTTATTGCTTCTCAATCTCGATTAATTATTGCTGGGAACCGACAGCAAAAGTCCCTAAAAGAAGAGCATCTGACGCCTCAATCTGTCAATATAAATCACGATATTGTAAGCACTGTGCTGTGCTGTGCTGTGACGTTTTGTTTCTAAATTTGAGTACTTACTTTTTCTGCAGCAACTTATCAGCTGTTTCTGACCAGAAGGATCGCAGCTTTCTACTAAAGTGATGAGTTTTGCATCGTCCATTATTATGTTTCAATACAAATTTATGTTTTCCTTTAAAAATTTAATTTCTTAAATTCTAATCGCACAATCACAATTTATTTCAAAATGTTTTTATTTAACTTATGCTGTCACTTACAATTACTTAAAAAATTTTTGTTTTCCACAGGTTGAAACGGAACAGAACAGAACGAAACAGAAAAACTAACGTATTAGATTTCTATAAACAAAAAAGAGTCAGCTGATTCGTAACAGAAAAGAAAGTAAAAACTAATTCAGCCTTGATTTTGATTCAAGCTTTTGAAGCAGCGGTGGGATTACATATTAAAAAGGTAGATTAATTCTAATATGCGAAGGACATTTGAAGTACAGGAAAGGTCGCAAGATCGAATTCTTTCCTGGAATGGTCATGAAGTGCCGCCTAAAGTAATTGTGGATGAAACGGAATTGACCACACGCATTAACACCTTGGAAAGCTTAGTGAAGGCCGTGAGCGAGAAACGCTAAGAAAACTTGGGAAATAATATTAAACAATACAAGTTGTAGGATACGGTGGCTCAGATTTGTAGGCAACTTCCAAAATATTAGTTAAATTGGATGTGGATTTTGCATTAGCATTTGTTACAGTGTTTATTGTTCCTGACTATGCTCAAGAAGTTAGTTAATATCCGTATTGGTCAACCATTTATTGATCATGTTAGACTATTAGCTAAACAAGTGAAGATTTTTCAGATTTTGATTGCACATCAAAAGAGAAATGTTCACTTTGGATTAACAAAACAGCTACCATTCCTAAACAGCTCGTGTTGGCGAAGTTATGACAGATCAAATTTCCAATTCGTGTTTTTATTTGGATGAAATGTTCGTTAATAAGCCGAAAAATTAATACAGAATTTCGAGATGTGTAGTTGGTAGTATTGGCTTGATTTAAACAGAGAATGATATTCGAATATTCGAATTACATGGTAAAATCTAGTACATTGCACTTCATCAGTACCCATGTCTATCTACTGTGGTAGAGATTGTTGTTAACATCATATTCTCCCAGCTAATAAAGCCTAATTTAATTTTTCTTCTCTTCTTTAGACTCACATTAATTAATAAAAATATTTCATTCAACAAGCATTGAAATTACTGAACTTAAGCTCAACTAAGAAATTATTTTCTGATTAAAATTCACTATAGTTAAACTAAAATTTTAATGCCCTAATTCAGTAAAGAGATTTAGGACGTTTTTGTTTGAAAATACTTTTGAGTTCTTGTTTTTGAATTCTCTAAATTGTTTACTTCAAAAATAGTTGTTGTCTTTGATAATGAAAAATAAAAATATTATTACCATGTTTTCAATCGGGCATTTACATTGTCTCAAAATCTAGTACTTAAGAGATTCCGAGCTAAATCTAGCTGCTTTTTGCTAGGTTCCTCATACAAAACAAAAATTAATTTTTCAATAGATTTGTAGGAAATCTACTAAAAATCTAATATTTGTATTTATTTTTTACAACTCTGTACATCATAATTTATATAGAAGGTGAGTGAATTAGCTACGCTCTACACAATTTTCTATTGAAGGTCTGTGAATTTGCTAAGTCGGCATTTTTTTGCGTTACAACTTAAGACTAACTTTCAGACAAAGGATTTTGTATCGGATACAAAATCTTGGAAAATGTCAAAAAACCTTATTGTAAACGGAACAGATTTTGTTAAAGATTTCTAATCAAATATACTAGATTGCGAGACAATGCAAATGCAGTATAAAACATAAAAATAAAATTAAAGTATTAGTTTGAAAAATATTTGAAAAAATATGTGTGGGATATAATGTTTAGAACAAAATCATAAAGCAAATACACGAACCACCTATCGTGGACAATTAATAACAATTGTTTTAAACAATCATAACTCCGGCTTTTTTCGTCCATAGACGACGATATAATCGTCGAACAGAATTAGGGCATAAAATTGTCTCGGTTATGACTTTATTCAAAATGCGCTAAGGCGAATAAACCGCGTTGAGCATAGTTAAAACGCCCTAAATCTAGCGCGAAAGGTGCCAAATTGGCATGGCTGGTCGTTTATGCTTTATGCTAGGAACATAACTGGAACGAACGAAGAATTTCGTCCACGAAGACGAATTCGTCGATAAGAATTTACTCGAATTTACTCAACCCAATTCTGCTCTTATAATTGATAAAGTTGGTTATTGAGTGTGCAAAGAGAGTTACAAATTGTTCTTCTATCAGAACGGCTTTTTCAAAAAGAGATCTTGTGCCTCGAATTGCGATATGGTGGCTCACTATTTAAGACTTTAGTTTAATTGTGGAATATTTGCGAGGATCTCGAATGAAACGTGCTGGTGCATTAAGTAGAAACCAGGTAAATCCTTGTATGTAGATGTTACTGAAATGGATTGCATACCATCTGTGCAGTTTAATCAAACTCAAACCAGATAAGCTAATAAGGCAGCTTTTTATCTCAACTGCCAACCTCCTTATAAAACCAAAATAAACAATTAAATTTATATATGGATCTTGGTTGATAGTTGGAGAATGCAAATGAAAGTGAGGATACATTGTTTCATCGATAAAAACAAATATAAATCATTCTTTTAATATTAAAGATGACTAATAATAGAAAAAATGACAAAAAGAAGACACAAATTTTATAGATGACAGCGAGTTAAAATAGATGATTGTCCCCTAAAAAAGAGGACGTATGGTCACCTTACTTAATATGAAAAATTATGTTAAATGTTAAATTGCATGCTGTCTCCCATGTTCATATAATAAGGCACCTGCTGGTAAGCAAGCCGGAATGTTACGTACAATTGATAAAACTAACATACATTTTGAGAGTATTAATAAGAATATGTATATACAGTGCAGATTCGGTTAACGCAACCAATAAAAATTTGCAAAAACCGAGTAAAAAATTTATATGCCTGTTTTCACTAAAAAGTTTATTTTAAACCAAATTACTGTTACTGTTGATTTGTGAATTTTATATTCATTGCAAATCGTTTTCAAAGGTATGCCACTTTTAAGTTTCTTCAGAATTTCGCTCTTTGGCTATATTGTTAGTTTAAAAAATTTTGTTAATGCAGGCATTTTGTTTATCTTATTAGAATAGCCACTCACGATCAAAGAATTTTTTAAACTACGTTGGTTCGAAAAACAGAAGCACCACGCGAAACTTCTTTGTCATTCGTGCATTGATTGAGTTGCGTGAAAAGAGTCACCAATGTTAGGAATTTGGGTGTTGCGAATATCGAGGTGATGCGCTTATCGAGAGTTGCGTTAACCGAATCTGCACCATAATTGTTTTTGTGGAACCTTTTATGAAATTTTTATGAAATATGCTTAAGAGTATGGAATGAAAATAATACATAATGCGACAGCAACTCCACGGGCTAATAAACAAACAGAAAGATATAATAGGACGATTTTATCGCCTTGAGCACATCGGTTGAAAATAAAAAAAAAATGGAATTAGACTATTCAAGATATCCAATCGGGATTAAACTCGACTATTAATAAAAGGGCCACTCAGACTATTATACATGTATAAAGACTTTCATCACACTTTACGAGAAAGAAATCTAAAGACATTTGTTTCGACTGTCAAAAAATCTAACGTAAAGTTACATTTTGTGTTCACACCATCAGACTTCATATTTTACATTAACAACACAAGTAGAAAGCAAACAGCTGTTGAGGATTAACATGCCTACATTATTCGTTAACTTCCTGCGGCAGAGCAGTCTCATGAAAGCTGTGGTCGTGCCGGCCCTTGAAAATAAGCGGCATTCAAAGTAGTTGATTTAAATAAGAAAGAAAAAAAGGAAAATATATAGTTTCGCTTATTTTCAGAAAAGGCTTACACGAAAAATTATTCAATACGATAAGGATATTCAATATTTATAGCCGATTTAAGACGAAGACATATGCCATAAACGACGGCACGGCAACGGCGTCGAAACAGACGACTTGTTTGTTTGTTTATTAGTTGGTTTTGTAATAATGCAACTCTGATCAGATGAAAAGTATTATCGTTTAGAAAAATTTCAAAAAATGGTCAAGTCTTATGGGATGCCAAATTTTTATCGTATTATTTACCATTCGTCATGACATTTTGCATTCACAATATCGCACTTGCACGTATTATTTGAATTTTGGACATGTATTAATACAAAGTATAATAGTCTGAGTGGCCCTAAATCGACAGGAAAAACACCAAATGAACTTTTGCTTGAGTTTTTACAAAGGGGAAAATATGATTCATATTTAAGTAGTGAAGTTTATGCAATTAAAAATTGATATTTTACTAAACTAAGCAACATTTTCAAATATAAAAATGTGATCAAAAAAGAAAACAAAGTGATATTTAAAGAATGGGTCAGTTAATACTAGTAAAATTTATTTGCTGGTGGTTAAGCATTGTGTATATATTTCAATCATGCTTTGCCAAATCATCAGTAGACTTCAACCACATTTTGATCAGTCATAAACCTCTTATCTTAAATGTTAAATTTAAATTTTATGTTTCATTTTGACTTATAAATACTTTTAATGTTATCCAACGTATTTCTAATTGTATAAAGGTGAAGAAAACTAAAATAGATTCATATCGAATATAAATTATTTGCTGGGGTTTGTTAAAGTTTCTAAGCCTACTACACTTATGTTTCATTTGTTGTTTTCAAAAATATTATTATTTGTGAATTCTCAAATAGGTTTTGGAAGTCTGTGCATAAGATAAAAGGCTTCTGACTGTTCAAAATGTGGTTGAAGTCTACTTATGATTTGGCTAAGCACCAATGAAATATATAGACAATCCTTAACCACCAGCAAATAAATTTCAATTAAAATAAACTTATGACAGTATGTCGAATAAAAAATTTCTTAAACTAGTACGGAAAACTAAACTAGTGGAGGGAAATCGGATACTACTTCCAAGATATAATAGCCCTTATCAGATTGTAAAATATTTAAGCAATGATGCAGAGTGTGTAGTACACGACCCTCTGTACCACGTAAAATTATACAAGGTACTTGCACGACTACAACAAAATTACAACACAAAAGAACACACGCATTTTGTTGGCAGAAGCAAACGAATAATTGTCAGAAACAGATGTCCTTTGTTTTGAAAGGCCTTTCACACACGAGTCTAATTTTTATACCGCACAATTTTTGTTCTTTTTAGAACACACGAGACTAATGCATCTGGCATAAAAATGTATACGTACACACAGCTTTGTGTGTATTAGTGTTTTTTGTATTCATTTTATATTTGCTGTTTTTTAAGTTGTGTGTGTATTGGTTTTGTGCTGCTGATGCGGGGTTGTAGCTGGTTGAAAAATTATTCCAAACACAAAACCACTCTCTTTGCCCCTCTCACCAACAAACTAGCATTTTATGCCAGAACAATTTTTCTCGTGTATAACTGGCCAAACATAATAATCATAGGGTAACTACAGTACAATTGCAGACGCGGCATTCATGCATGATTATGGTCATTCAGTGTTGCCAATAAGTATGTAATACACAGTGTGTAATTTGTACTCTCATGTGTGGGCCATGTAATGAGATTCATGTATAATCTGTGTGTAATTATACTTTGGGTTATATTTTTATTTATTTTTGTTTAAATTTTAACCTACACAGAAAATGTGTAGTGTAATTTTCTTCAATGTGCAATTGGAGACACAGCCATATGCAGTTTCATTGGCAACACTGTAATCATTTTATGCACACACATACACTAACATTTTTGCAGCTTGTAAACAAAGTTTGACAACTTTCTGCATTGTATAGATTAACAGGCTGGGCTTGTGCAAGTACCTTGTATAATTGTATCATGGCTTCGGGCAAGAACAAGTTATTAAGTATTAAAAACTTAGTAGGATTTGGGGTTGACAATTGTTCGGTTATGATGGGGAAAAGTAACGGTGTCTAATGAACGTTTGTGACGATTTATTAAAAGAAATAAATAACTTTTTTTGTAACAGCTGATGTCGTTAAACTATTGTATATAGAGTCCTTGAACAATGGAAGCCCTTATACTATTTCTTCACATTATCAAATGTTTAGTCAAAATGCAATGATAAAACTTATGTTCTTAAAATAATAAATGATATTAATGTCGAAATTCAATCTGAAGATGTTAAAGTAAATTTAATATTTAGGAGGATTTCTTTTTTATTTCTCCATTTGTGTCGAAATTTTTTGAACAAAAAATATATTGATGATCTCTATGCTATAATATACTTTGTAGTTCTAAATTTTCACCTTCTTTCAACCGAAATTTCCCTGCATAAAGTTTTGTTTTTCTTTGTCATATTGGAAAACTAAATATAACTTTAAGACCTATTATTTGACTTGGTTTCCAAAGTTTGCATCAGAATATATTCTAAGTGGAGACACAAATAATACTGTACCCCTTTTAGACAAGCAAAATTCACTTTGTAAAGTCTTCAGCTGTGTGAAAGAGAGGGTAAAAGGGGTATTAGGAAAACACGCTGAAACATTTTAATTAAATAAAGACCTATATCACACTTTTTAAGATTTAAAAAATTCCTTATCTTAAGTGTGAGTGAGTTTTGAAGAGTATTGGAGACGTATAAAATAATTTCAATATGCTGGCATAACATGGCACCATGTGGGCAAATTCGGTGATGAAAATGGTTTTCGTTTGGCATAATTTTTAAACCACCTTTTACTATAATAAAAAAACAGGCCAACGTCAAATTCATAAAACACTAACACACAAAAATTCGGTTTCTTATACAAATGAATACACATATGCTAATACATTTCTCCCGGTGATAATTAATATATTTTGAGTGTAGGAGTTTAGTGCCCGTGGACCGTATAAAAGTACTTTAAGCATTAAACACAGTCACCACAGCAAGCTACCAGCTACAAAATGTCAATGATAGAATACACATGTTTATATGAGAATGATTATTTTTAAGGCAACAGTGCAACAGGCTACAGATTGTTGTCCGTACTACATTTGTCGTTGTAGTCAAATTAAACTAATTTCTATATTTGATGGCTACAAAACAAAAACAGTTTTTGACAATATAGCAAAATATGTAAATCAAATTATTCTTTAGAAAAATTTTTTATTGCAAAATAAAAAAGAAAGTTACAAAATATTAATGCTAATTACAAAAGTAATTATACTTTTAAAAAACGAAAACCACGATAATTCGCGAAAAGTTGTAAAATTTTTCACAAGCCATAATTTTGAATTGAAATCGCTAAAACTATAAGGAATGCAAACAAGTTGGTAAAAGTTGCGAAAATTATGGAAATTCGCAAAAACTTACAGCGGGATTATAACAAAGTCTTAAATTGTTTAAAACTCGGTAAAATTGCCAGGAAGCTGAAAACATGCAAAATGTCGATTTTGTAGCGAAATTTGCAAGAAATCACGAGAAGTTGCAAAATTTTAAGCAAACTATACTATACTATTGATCAAAAAATCGCCAAAACTGCGATGAATGCAAAAAATTAGTTCAAAATAGCAGAAATTCCCAAAAACCTACCAACTAACAATTTCTAATATTGTTTAAAAAACAGTCAGGAAGGTTTATAAAACAGTCAGGAAGGTTAAAACATGCGAGAAGTTGCAAAATCGGAAGCAGGCTCTAAAATTTATTAGAAATCGCGAAAGCCATTAAAAATATAAAATGTTTGGAAAAAAAACGCGAAAAATTGCTAAATGTATTAAAGAAATTACTAAACATGTAAATAATAAAGCTCGCAAAATATATAAATAAATATGTAAACTCATTTGTTTTCATATTTTTTTAATAAACTATTTTCATTTTTATAAATGTGATATATTTGAAAGCGGCACCACTGAAATATATAATTATGGTGCTGCTGCCGATTTCAAAATAATTAAGTAGCTAGCTACTTGGCAACATTTGTTGCCAGCGGCACTTGTAGTCGTGTAGCTATGTATCCTGCTGTGGTCTATGTGTTTATAGAATCAGTTAAAGCTTACATAACTCTACGTCTCCACCTGACATGAAATTTTGCTGTAACTTGAAGTTATAACTGAGTTGTTAAAACAAATGAACTAACAATAATGTTTTAACTTGAAAAAAGCATTAACTTGAGCAGTCTACACATAACATTAACTTGAAGTTAATGTTAAAGTTAGTCATTTTATGTCAGGTGGAGACCGCAAATAACCTATTTCCGTTAGGAGGTAATTATTTATATATATTTACAAATAGGTATATTCTTTTTCAATATCAAATTTCGAAAGTGTATCTTTGATCATTTTAAAAATAATCTCAGCACAGTGCTTACAACTTTGCCACGCTCCATTACTCACGTCCTCGTGAAGCATCTAGAATTATACACTATTATTACTATTACTATTATTATTATTTTTAGTCTTAATAACAATAAAACAAATTTTTAACTATTTAACCATCACAAACACCCGTATCTTATAACTTTATTTTATCGGAGGAAGTTATTCCTTCATACGGTTTATGTGATCTATTAGAACCTGGCATGTCTTTTATAACAAACTTCTACAAACTTCGTCTGCCTGCCTTTCAATTGCTCAAATGTAAAGGAGCATTTTTTGACTATAATCCAATATTTACGATCGCAGATAATCGATTGTCGTCAAAACACTAAGTTAAAATACGCCGTTTGAGCTTTTTTGGCGATGATGGCTCGAATCGATAAAAAGTGCCAGAAAAGGAGCAAGAGTGCCACGGTGCCAGCTAACATCATATAGTGCCAAAAATGGCACAATTGTGCCACATTTCCCATCACTGGCAGCTAGGCTTCCCAGATTGATAGTAATAAATAGCTGGACATTTGAATTAAAAAAGCGGGATTATTAAAAAAAGCTGGACATTTTGAAATAAAATTTTCACGAAAAAAGAGTTACTTTTTTTTGTTATACAAACAATTTTATTAAAAAACTAGATGAGCACGGCAAACTTTGTCTTACCCTCAATTATTTTTTTTAACTACAAATTACTCCACTTGTGGATCACTTGTTGGGTCAAAAACAATTCGAAAACCTACCCGGCATTGACCCGAGCCTATGTTGAAAATTTCAGCTCCACAGGTCTTATAGTTCCAGTGATCATGGGTTAGGAACAAACACTCACTGCGATTTTATATATATAGAAGAAGATATATGTTTACATTGTTTTTTAATTTTTTTTATAATACTCTAATACATAGTGAGTACTCTAAACATAGCAAAATATAACTAAACTTAAATTTTCAGTTCATTTATACATAGTATGTACTCGTATGTATGTATTTAAGAATTAAAACTAAATAACGAAAAAGAAATCATAACTAAACTTAAATTCTTTCAGTTCATTTATCCATATGTATATATATGCAGCTGCGACCAAAATAATAGCAGCACGAAATAATATGGGCATCTAACGTTAAAATTCAAAATGGCTTATCTTTAAAACGAAATCGAACATTATGGAAAAATAAAAAGTGGTTTGTAAATAATTTATCTAGCTTTTGTTTTCGATTATCTAGAACAGATTGTATAACGAGATTTGTGTTGTTAGAGAAACCCGTTTTTCAGTCCTTTTAATTATGACCTTCAACATTTTTGATAACTAAGGAAGTATTTTATTGTTTATTAATTTTGTTCTATCTTTGTTTAGAGTAATAAAAAAATAAGCCAAAAACTATTTCCTTAGCTAATAAAAAGTTGAAGGTCAAAAATTAAAAAGACTGAAAAACGGGTTTCCCTAACAATATAAATATGGTCTGTAACTATTTTTTTCGTGGGTAGAAAAATTATATGATGACTGAAAATTATCAACTAGATTAGTACTAAAAATACATAATTATGAATTTGAAAAGAAAACGAGATATAAAAAAAATTTACAAGCCGGTATCTACAAAACATATTAAAATAATTTGATTTTCCAATTCGACCATCGTAGCATATTCATTACTTATATAACCTGTTATAGAATAGATGAAAGTATAAACTAGATAAATTGTCTATAAAAGACTTTATTTTTTAGTAATGTTCGATTTAGTTTGAAAGATAAGCCTTTTTGAATTTTAACGTTCATCCATGTCCATATTATTTCGTGCTGTTTTGATCGTAGCTGTACGTATTAAAATAAAATAACGAAAAAAATCATGCTAAAACGGCACAAAAAAACGATTTGATTTGTATGTACTTGGATGTAAAAAACTATAAAAAAATTAATAACAATTTTATTTTTTCTGCCACATATATTTTGTATTTGCGCTTACGGATTTTGCCAACTCAAAACCTTTACATAGTGTCCACACCTGATGAATTTATATCATGATGAATGTCGAATTGATATCATGATGAAAATTCATCACGTATAGACTTCATTTATTAATATTATGTCAGCATTATGATATAATTATCAGAGCTCACGGCTTGATAAATTCATCTTGATATCCAATGTCATTTTATGTGTCACTGTGTATTTAACGTTTATTTATTACACAATTTTTGTTTAAAAATGGCAGCACAACAATCATTTGTTACCTAAAAATTAAACAACACTCAAATTAGATATTTTTGGCAAGTATTTTGCCAATATTTGTTTGATTCATCATGATATAAAATCATCAACGTGTACCCCATTGTGCTGATATTAATGAAAAAATTACAGTTGCTCTGCCGGCGTTATATTACGAGTTATGATATAAAATCATCAGGTGTGAACACTATGTTAGGGGTTTAAAGATGTTAGTGATGATAGAAGAAGGAAAACACAAGAGGTGATACTTTCACCATATACTTAAGTAGTTATAGAAACTATGAAATCAGTATTGTACAATACGATTTAAAAAAGCGAAAATAGAAAGGACGACACTATTGTAACTACATATATTATTATGTTCCCATAACGAAATTTATACAACAAGTTTAAGGCAATAAATATTAAGAACATTTTGTGGAAAATTGTTTTAGCTGGACAAATTTTATTTTATCTTGAAACTGGACAAGTACTTAAGAAGCTGGACAATCCAGCCAAAACAAGCACGACTGGCAACCCTAATGGTAGCACATACAAACGTGATTAAACGTAAACAAGTAACAAGGAAAAAAGCTTCTACACATGGTAAAATTATAAAAGGTACTTGCACGACTATAATAAAATTATAACACCAAAACACGCATTTAGTTAGTAGAAACAAACAAATAATTGTCAGAAACAGATGTCTTTTGTTTTTAAAAATAACTATCGCAGCGTAAATAAAATACAATTGAAGACGCGGCATTCATGCATGATTATAGTCATTCAGTGCTGCCAATATGTGTGTAATACACAGTGTGTAATTCCTACTCTCATGTGTGGGCCATGTAATGAGATTCATGTATAATCTGTGCGTAATTATTATACTTTGGGTTCTATTTTTATTTATTTTGGCTTTAATTTTAACCTACACAAAAGATGTGTAATGTAATTTTCTTCAATTTATTATTGGCGACACAGCTATGTGCAAATTCATTGGCAACACTGTAAACATTTTATTCACACACATACACTAACGTTATTGCAGCTTGTAAACAAAGTTTGACAACTTTCTGCATTGTATACATTAACATGCTGGGATTGTGCATGTACCTTGTGTAATTTTACCATGCTTCTACATATTAAGTCCCTAAGTCCAACCTAAATTACGACGCAAAGCGTTGTCTAGCTGTCAAAATTTCTCATGCCTATACAAAATGTATGAAACCAACCGAAATAACGCGGCATCAACGCTTTGCAATTGGAAGTTGGCTGCAAAAGTACTGTTGTTTTTGTTAAGTAATGTAATTTTAGCTACTTTCAGGTCAATTTGGCGTTTTTATTTTTATTCCTTATTTCTATTTAGAGTTTTTTATTAATCAAAGTGAGTTAACATTACTGTTTCTTGCGCACCGTTAACGCTCTTATTTGGTTTACTCATTTCAGCGTAAAAGCTAAGCGCTAAATTACGTTGCGCTTTGCGTCGTAATTTACGTTGGTCTGTAAGAATGCACATACGCGTATGTACATCACGGTTGCCAGATTTGGGTGCCAAAAATAGCATTTTGACGTGTTTAATTTTACGATTTTATATATTTATAAATTTACAAAATTTTTCAGAACTATAAAACAATTTTGAACTTGACCAAGAGCTTGACAGCTTTTGCTAGATTGTGCAATAAAAATAAGTAGTAAAAGGCAATCAATCTTAAGCGGCCCATCCATTATACTTCAAAGATGAATTCAAATCCTTAAGCTTAATTGAGCCCTACAATATTATTATAAGAAATCAGTGTCAGCAAATGAAACTGAATTCTGACAATTAAATGTATTAAAATTCCCTGACACACTTGAAACTTTGGATTAAAAAAAATCAGATATAAAAACGGACTTAAGGATATTTTGTTTCCCACGTTAAGTAATTTTATCGTGCGTTAACTAATTTTATTTTAAATTTACTGGAATCTTCAGCAAATTTAGAAAGAGTATTAAGACAAGTTAAATTAAACAAAACCAATGTAAGAAATCGGTTGGATATATCTCCTCTGAGCAGTTTTTTTTTGCAAAAAACCAAGAAACAGAGGTCATATCTACCCACTGTAAAAATCTCCCTTTGATTTGTCTTCTTTTCTGTGAAAAAAAGCGTTATGACTCCCTTTGTGTGTTTAGAATAACTACTTAGTCTCAATTAAAGGAAGAAATTTTTAGTTGTTTGCAAGTGCTTGAGCAAAACAGATCAAAGTTTTTTCATACAAAGAGCGACATTTCGACTTGTTGTTTTTTTAGACTGTTATCTGTTTATGTCATCCATAATAAATTTTCAGTTAAACTGGGTCAACTAGAAATAACACCACTACTTCAAAAAATTACAGATAACAACTCAAACAGTAGTTTTTTTCTTTGGAAATCACTTAAGCAATAAAAAGAAACAGAACGTTATATTCTTTTTTAATGGTATTTTCTTACAATGACATCATTTTTTTCTGTAATATATCGTTAGAATCAACAGAAACAGTTTTTGGCCTCTACTGTAAATTCATGAATTTTGAGTTGTTACGCTTTTGAGGAACAAGTGCGATATATATATATATGAAAAAGTGTATGTTTTATTTTTGACGAATTTTGGACGTTTTCGGATAATTATTTTGACGAATTGACCCCTAATTCATCTGACAAATATGATGTACATATGTACATACATACATGTTAACTACCACGCATTGCTTCGTTAATGATGTATGTATGCATATACACATGTATGTAGATAGTTACCACATGAACTAATTGCGCACTTAGTAAATAAACATTGAAAATGCTGATGAGTCTAGAGTCTAGAAGTTATGGTGCCCCCTAATATAATATTAACTGCAACCAATATAATCTAGTGTCTCACTATTTTCCCTTACACGCGCTTACATAAAATTCATTAGTTTGCACTTTATTAATATTATCTTTTACATTTCCGTTCATACAGCCAAAATTCCAAATAATTTTGGTAGAAAATAAAATTGGTAAACAATTCTCTAGAATTGTTTGCAAATAAAATAATTAAGAATGTTTAAACCAAGGATCTTGCATATTTTTCAGTTGAACTTTTTAATAATAATTTTGGCCATACTCGAAAAGTGGTAAACAATTACTTAGAATTGTTTACCACTAAGATTGACATAATTTATCCATATATAAACAATTACAAATAAAGAACAGTAGTCAGTCAATTT
This sequence comes from Nowickia ferox, assembly GCA_936439885.1. Lineage (NCBI taxonomy): Eukaryota > Metazoa > Arthropoda > Insecta > Diptera > Tachinidae > Nowickia > Nowickia ferox. The sequence goes on from OW387026.1 coordinate 63,469,531, forward strand.
GCTGCAAGTTGCCGATAATTAACTTTATTATTATATTATTAAAGAGTCAATTAATATTGTTAGTGAATGTATTAAGTTATTATACATAAAAGTGTTTTGTATTGAATAAAAAGTGTTTTTTTTTAACTGAAATTAATTCAGATCTAAAACTTCTAGACTCATCGTGAAGATTTATTTAATATGTGACCTGCTCCACTAAAACGGTACCTCTGCGCCGAAAAATTTTTTTTTTACTTTTTGAGTGATTCTTATAGGAAAAAAAGCTCTTTCAAATGCCGCAAACCGCAAGTTTCTATGTCTTTTAGTTTTTTTACAAATCACCTGTAAAGTTATTTCTTGCAAAAACAATTCGTTCGAAGCGCTTTTTTTAAACGCTTTTTTCTCAATAACTTCTTTTCGGCGCAGAGGTCCCTTTTCGTGGAGCAGGTCACATATATTATTGGCAACGTCAGATCCCTTCATCTCTACCATTCGAAATCAATGGAAATTGGATCATTCGGACTTGCATGCCGAAGCTAAGGGACTGCTACACGACAGAAGTAATACAGAACTGAATATGGAATATTTACAAGCAAGATTCCAGCCAAATGAATAATAATTATAATTTGCATTTACTATTATTTGAGTGTAATAAAGTATAAAAATATTAATATTTAATGAATGATATTAAAACAACGTGTTTCTAATGTGTGTTATGCATTGTATAAAAGGTCGCAATATAAATATCTATGATATATCCATAGATTAACATTTCTCCAGGTATTAATATTTAGTTTTGAATTATGGTTAAAGTTTCTCATAAGTCCATCATAAAAAAAATCGAATAGCCAGATTTTGGGGAAAACCCCTAATTATATATTACCTAGCGTAATGGTTTATGATACCGAAAATTTTAAATATTAACAGTTAATTTGTGCTTTAAGTGATACTTAATTATTTTCAACTAGTTTGGTGATTCACATAAGTAGTGTTTAAGTATTTTTTTTAATTCAGTGTCTTGCAGATATTGATCTAGTAGAAACGGTTCAGTTATTTATGTCTGCACATGTCTTACATACTTATGTACATATATATATATATATACATATATTCAAATAACCAAGAGTCTATAATCTATTTATGACTGAAAAAACTTACTTTGTTGTTTTTATAAAAATGATTTAACTGCCAGTTCATAGAAGCCATATAAAAATTCTCGTCTGCCTATTTATATTGAAAACACAAAACAAAGCACTCAAAATTCGTTTTTGATTTTCAATGTAAATAGCAGGACGAGAATTTTTACATGGCTTCTATGAACCGGCAGTAAGTTTTGAAGTATTTGAAACTTATGCAGCATGAGTGAGTGCTGACTCATTCTGAGGACATTACGTTCAAAAACTGAATGGCGTTTAACATGTAAAATGAGTTAGCTTTTGAGTCAGTCACTCGTCTCTGATGAACCATTCGTTACCTTTAAGTTATATGTATGCACATGTATGTATATGTTACCCGGTCTATGAAAAGGTGGCTTATGACTCAAAATTATTTTTCACTTTTTTATATGTATATTTTTTGTATATTTTTATATGTATTTATATATATGTTTTTGAGTCATAAGCCACCTTTTCATAGACCGGGTCACATATACACATATGTATATACATATATGTATGTATGTAACGACAGCAAAAAATTGGTTTTGTATTTGTAGCATACTTGCGTCATTTGTGGAGTATAAACAGTTGGTTTCCTTTCCTGAGATCTTAGATTTTTTGAGTTGTTACTGATTATGATTTAGTGTGCGATATGTTTGTACATAAATATGTATGTATATTTTATAAAATTTATCTCTTTCAAAATAAATAAATAAATTGCTTATTAAAGATTTAGCGATTTTTATTAGCGCTTATTTTTACTCAGGGAGAGAATTTAAGCTGGTTTTCAGGCGCTATCTGGCAGGAAATGGCTACAACATTTTGGCAACACTGATATGATATGTAGGCAGTGATGCCAATTAAGCGCGTTCCGCGCTATATTTAGCGCGTTTTAACTATGCCAAACGCGCTTTTTTTGGTCTTAGCGCGTTTACTAAAAAAGGCGCTAAATTAGCGGGTTTTGAATAAAGTCATTTCAGTTTAATATTTTTTTTAAATTTTTTTTTGCATAAATTTAACAATTTTCTAGTATTCAAAAATCATAAAATTTTTTAAATTGGTTAATGATTCAGCTGTTGCAAATAAAATTCCCTTGACTGTGGTTAGAATTAAAAACGCATTTTAATACTGTAAATGGCAAATATTTTGAAATTCACAACTAAAAATATGTACTCGTGACCAAACAAATTTCTATAACTTATTAAGCATCTATTCTAGCTGAAGTACAAAAAGCATAGCTAAGAACCCTCTCGATCAAGTCACCTTTCAAACATAACAAAAACTAAATCAAAATACGTCCAGCCGATTGGTCTGTGCGTGGACACGGCCAGACACATAGATGCACAATACACAGACACACACTACAAACTTATAACACCCCTCTTTTTTGTCGTTGGTTAAACATAAAAACTAATGATTTGGATTATTTGGAAGGCAATTCTGATTCTGTATTAAATGATTTTAGTTATTTAGGACATAATTTTGAAGAAACAATATTATAAAATCTGAAAAGAGCTACTAAAAAAATCAATTGAATTTACTAATACACATGTATATATTCGTACATATGTATGTACATCGACTTTTATTAAAATTTAATTTAGCGCGTAGAAAAATAGCGCGTTTTGGCAAAACCAATTTTTTGTGTAAGAGCTGTTGTGAATTAATTGCGTTGTTTACCTGCTGAAATATGAATAATTTTGTGGAGTTTTGTGATAAAAAAGGCACTAAAGTCATTTCCAGAGTTGAGACAAGTCGATGCTTTTCATTCCACATGACACAAACTGAAGTTTCAGCAATCCATCTGTAGATAATGCTCCCGATACCATACGAGACCCGCCACCAAAATTTCTTCTTAATTACACAACAACAATAATTAACTATGTAAGTATAGTATATCCTAAAATTACATGAAGAGATAAATAATTCTTGAAAAAGAACCTAATTCACATATTCCATTTGCAATAATGGCTGAGTATATAAAGCAGAAATCTACATCAACTGACACCACACACAGTGGACAAAACACAAAAGAACGCTGATGATGAAGGTTTAGTGGCCTTCGAAAACAGCTAGTTGTTCCGTTCAACTATGTGTTTGTCAGAATATTTACAACTAACTTTGGTGTTATTTGTTCATTAATAATTATCACATGTAATTTACCTTACAAAGCGATATGAAATTTAGCCTGATCACAAATATAGAAACAAATGAAGTTGGGGAAAAAAATAATTAAAATTAACTAGAACCTAATCCATTTAAGTAAGTTTTAAGAAAAGTCTAAAAATATGACTGACCTTATAATTATGAGACATACTATAGTGTACAGATACGACTATCTTTTAAATAGCATTGAAAACGCAAATAAACGTCTGACGTCAAAAATTGGGTCAATCATGTACGAGTAAATAAATTAAAAGCAAAGGTTAAATAACTGGTTGCAAGAGATGTAAGCAAAAACATGTGCTTTAAGTCCTGGCCAAGGTTAAAATAACAATAATTTAGTCAAAAAAGATAAACGCAGCCGTAAAAAAAGATAAATAAACAACGCAAGTCTCATTACAAAAGAAAGACTTGAAATATCAGAATTGTCAACCATAAAATCCGTTGAAATATTATTGCACGCCAATCACTTAATTTAACGTTGCTGTTCAATTTCAGAGGTTTCGAACTGATGGCGTCAGTTGTAAAATAATAAATAATTCTGATTTTAAATAACTTTTTTTTTGGAATATGAAGCATTTTTATCAAGACGACAATACGAAAAAGATTTACACAACATAACAACAAATGAAAATAGTTCAATCAAAAAGATGTTGCATTTTGTGACCTCACTGAAAAAAGTTTGTAAATACAATTAGTTTATTTGTGAATGCAATTAAAATATTATTTAAATAGGCACCTACAACGATTTTTATAATTACAAACACTCATAAGTTAGAGGATTCTAAATTGAAACCTCTTAAAAAAAAGGATTTGTTTACTATTGCCTTTTTTATTATTTTTTATTTATTTACTTTTTTATAGTTGCGACATAATCGCTTGCAACTTGTGAGTTTAACAATAAATTTAAAAGTGAATAATTACAAGTTCAATACTGACTTAAATATTAATTATTATTTTAATTTGCTAATAGTGGCGTGATCCAATTCTTCAGAATTTTGGGTGCATGTGCCGGAAGTTTAATAAAGCTTTGTTAGTGGCGTAATCCACTTCTTCGGTAATTGATTATTACTGCAGATCAAATTCTTCAGAATTTTGGTTGTCGCTGCAGGTGTGAAAAGAAAAGTTAATAATATTTATTTGGAAATTTGGCTGCATGTGATGGCGTCTGCCGGAAGTTTTGTGTTGCAATATGTTGACAAGTAGTTGAAATTATTTAGGTAAAGCAAAAGGTATTAGTGGACACTTTTGTGTATAACATTTGTGGTGCTAACTAGAGCTGGCAAACTATCGATAGTACTATCGATAGTATCGATAGTTTGGTTTCTATTAGACTATCGATAGTTTTTTCTCGATAGCGATACTATCGTTGAAAAGAAATTATTACCAAATCGGCAATAAACTCGATAAAATTTAACATATAAGTTTCCTTTTATTGAAAATCCATGTAAGTACATATCGCTCAATTAGTAACTCCACTGAGTTGTATGTAAATTAAAAACTAAACTCATTTTTTTCAAAACTAGTTTTTTGAGTTGTGACGTTGTTTAAAAAATGGAATTTAACTATCCTATAGCATGTTCACACGGATAACAAATATCGAGGTTTGCTCTCTCTTTCACTATTAGCGTGAATGTTGATTGAACTATAAACAATTTTGTTTCATTCTGAATCTTGCTGAATCTTTTGATAACAAACTGCCGCTAATTTGTCTGAATTGGCTATCAAAACAAAAATATTACATACATAAATATGCAGTTGTAAACATAAAACAAAACAAAAAATAGATGCGTGCTTAAAATTTAAAAATTAGAATAAAATTAAACATAAAATTAAATATTTGTAATTTTAACTTAATTTTTTTATCTATCTGTATAAATCAAAAAGAACTATCAAAACGAATCACGAATGCGTCGTGTGAATGGCATGATTTGCTATCGTGGTTCAGAGACCGAACAAAGTGGTTACCGTGTGAACAAAATTATAAAAATAATAAAATAACTCGATACTATCGATAGTATCGATAGTTTCCAACAAACTATAGAAAATATCGAATGGCGTGACTATCGATAGTTTGCCAGCTCTAGTGCTAACTCATATGTAACATAAGAAAACAAATCAACTCAATTATTTCAATTATTCAAAATTGAGTTTTGTTTACAAAAAACAATTATTTTTAATAAATTTTTTTCCAATTCCAATGTATTTCTTTGTATGTTTTTTTAGAAATTTATTTTTAATTTTTTTTTGTTAAATTTCAAAGAAAAAAATATTCACCAATTAATTGTTTCATTTAAGAATTTAGTTGATTCAATTAAATTTTTAATTGTATTAATTAGTTTGAATGGAAAAACTTAACTCATATTATCAAATTGTTTACAAAAAAATTGGCCTCGTATTGCAATTCGAATCCTACACTCATAAAAAAACGTGCTAAAATCAAGATTTAGGTTTTAGAAGTCAGCATAGCACCATTGAACAAACTCATAGATTGGTTCAATTTATACGAAAAACTTTTGAAGAAAAAAAGTATTGCTCTGCGCTGTTTATTGACGTTTCTCAGGCATTTGATAAAGTGTGGCATGAAGGCCTAATTTTAAAATTAAAGACTTACTTACCGATAAACATTCTAAATCTTTTGGAAAATTACATTATTGCAAGGAAATTCACTGTTGTAGAAGGAGACTTTATGAGTATGCCTGAAACAATCTCATCCGGTGTGCCACAGGGGAGTATACTGGGGCCAGTTTTGTATTTGATTTATACTTGTGATATGCCTTTGAGCAGTAATATTCACACATCTACATTTGCCGATGATACAGCCTGCCTTAGTATGCACGAAAACCCTCATGAGGCTTCCCGATATCTTCAGCAACATATTACCCAGCTAGAACTATGGTTAAACAGGTGGAGAATAAAGGTAAACGAACAGAAGTGTGCTCAGGTAACATTTACCCTACGAAAAGAAACTTGTTCCCCCATTACAATCAATAATCAAATTGTTCCTCAAAATTTACAAGTGAAATACCTTGGTATACACCTTGATCGAAGGCTTACATGGAAACACCACATTGACTCTAAGCTAACGCAAATGAAACTTAAACTAACTCAGATACATTGGCTGATTGGTAGAAATTCAACCCTCAGTCTAGATTGTAAACTTTTGATATACAAGTCACTTTTAAAACCTATATGGTGCTACGGAATTCAGCTATGGGGTACTGCTTCAGCTTCAAATATAGAAAAAATTCAACGAAGGCAAAACAAAATTTTACGGATCATAACATCGGCTCCATGGTACATAAGAAATTCAAATTTACATCGTGATTTGAATATGCCACAAGTAACTGAAGAAATTGCAAAATACGCAGGCAAATATCTTACAAAACTCGAGTCTCATCCTAATCCGCTTGCTCGTAATATCTTGAATTTTACTGGTCACATCCGCTTAAAAAAGAGGGACACAAGGGCTCTAATACTCAACACTCCAGAAGAAACTGCTTGAAAATACTTTTGTTTTTGCTTATCACTACTTATGTATTATTAATAACTATCACTAAGTTTATGTCCGACACTGGTCGGGCCTAATTAATTATATTTAGATTTAAGATTTGAATAATTATTGTTAGTTCATATTTGAAGATACAATAAATAAATATATGTAAAAAAAAAAAAAAAAAAAAAATCAAGATTTTACGTCCAAAATCAAATCATTTCAATCTTAATAGTCTGTCAAATACGAAAATTTTTAATTCAAGAATAAAATCGTAATATTTTAAGATCGCATTCAAGAACACAATCTTGAAAAAAATTTTATTTTAAGATCGCATTCAAGAACACAATCTTGAAAAAATTCTTATGTTAAGACCACATTCAAGAACACAATCTTGAAAAAATTCTTATTTGAAGATCGCATTCAAGAGCACAATCTTGAAAAAATTCTTATTTTAAGAACGCATTCAAGAACACAATCTTGAAAATTAAGAATATATTTTAAAAATTTAAGAATATAATCTTAATGAAGTTCTTGATTTGAGGTCGGTTTTAAGAATGTATTCTTGTTAAAAATGCTATGGTGTTTAGGTTTTAAGGAACCGTACAGACTCGTATACATTGAATGATGGTTTTTTATTAAAAGTTCTAAGTAATTTAATTCTATATCTGTGTACTCAGTCTTCAAAAGTATATCAATAATTTCCAGCAAGGTTGTTAAGACCAACCAATGTTTGTTATTGGGACGAACTAAATCTCCAATCATTAAAGGCAAGAAATGAACAAATGAAGCAACTTTACTTGCTGTCATTTTTAAGTTACACGCTTTTAGTTTACCGAAATCTAATGATATCGAACTATTTCCAACTTCAGTTTCACCCAACTGAAAGAGATTTTTCCTACTATTGACCAACAAGTACATTAAATATATCGTAAATACAAACTCCTTCGAATATATCATGCATAATATCGAAGACAAAGTTTTCTGTTACATGGAAATGACGTAAGTTTTGAAAAATGCAAGTCTCTTTAATTCCAGTTTCACGAAAATCATTAGCCAATAAAGCTTGTTGGTAATTAATTTTATTTCGAAGACTGTCTGAGGATTCTGATACATCATTCTGCATTTGTGTCTTTGTTCTAGTGCATGCACGTTAAATGATTGAACGAAGCCCAATATACTATTCACAGCTAAATTGTCGCCTACAATTAAACCTAGAACAAAATGCACAATCTTAACTTCGTTTTCAATGATAATTTTTATGGAGTCTTCTAATTGTTTTTGTTCTTCCAAGAGATGATAGTAGTCTTTTTCATTACCGTTTGATTTCAAAACATCACTTAATATAAAGGCTGCCTGAAAAATGTAATCTAATTTTGACAAGAGATATTGCGGCATCGTTGGAAAATTTAAATAACATCCACAAATAGAATATGTGTGAGACCCAAGCGGATTGTTTATATGAAAGTCGTCCAAATAAAGAATAAAAGGCCCGCTGGCGAAATTACATAAATTATTTGATTCTAAAAATTTTTTTTGTATTTTCTAAAGTTAAATTTAAAAGATTTGGAATTTGAAAGATTGCTTTAAAAGTAAAATTAAAATTGCAGCTGACTTGGGACCAAAAGTTGTGTTGCCATATGTAATTATTTCTGAAATAGTACTATTTATTGTAAATGATTTTGGAGGCACATATAAGTTAAAATCTTTCAACATCTTAAGGAACTTATACTCAGTTTTTAATTCCTGAAATGGGTCCTTACAGAAATTTAATATACATCCTAAGTCTTGCTGAATTTCATTCGGTTGGAATAAGTTTTGTATTGTTTTAGATATATGGAGATGAAAGCAAACTAGAGACCAAATTCTGAATTTCTATAATTTGGTTCCTTGGCATACTATTTTGCTGGCTTTAGCGGTCTAAGACTTTTTGTGAGGATTTTTTTCATCACCGAGTTTTTTTGAAGCTTTGAAGCTTCTCAAAAGACAATTAATTTGCAGTAAATTAAAAGTTTTCTGATTATTTTTATCAAAAAAATCGTCAAAATAACGTCGGCAAAATTTAAAAGCAATTCACAGATTTTTGTTCATTTGGCAACACTTTTATCACTTTTTTGCAACCATGTCATGCAAGGCGAATCAATGTGAATTCGCCCTGATGTCAGGTATAAAATGTATTCAAGAAATTTTTCACAAATTTTCAATAGAAGTTGCCAAAAATAAAATAAAAAATTGTGGGTTTATGCGTGTGTTTATTTTACATAATTATTTCAAAATCAAAAAAAGTAAAAACATGTAACTCAATGCTGTCAGCTTTAAATTTAATAGACAAAGGTATAGAAGACTGGATTCCCAGTGATGAACTTATTTTTAAATATAGGAATGACATTTTTTAAAGTAGTTTGTATGTATGTTAAGAAAAAATTTTTTAAGTACAAATAATAATACATATATAAGCATGTATAATGTAACTGTATGTGTTATGAAATATGATAAAAATGGATTCTGCAATAAGCTTTTTGTTTTGTTTCAATTGTTTTTTCGTTTTGTTATGCTTTTTATTAATAAAAAACATTAAAAAAAGCGCTGCAACTTTTATTTTCTCAAACGACTTTTTTGTGAAACTTTATTATTACAAAACGACCTTTTGTGCGACTTTTCTAAAATTCCTAACGGTAGCCCTGGTTATTTATAGTCTCAAGGTATGGTCACACTTGGGCAAACATTTGCCCAAAAAAACGTAACCCCAAAATATTAATGAAGAAGCTTTCAATTCAGTGACATGTTTGTTTAGTTAAATAGTTTCCAATAATGTTGCATTCTATGACATTGTCCATTAGTTGTTTATGAAACTGTTTAACTTAAAAAACCATTGTCTGAATCAAAATGTTTTTCACTAATATTTAGTGGTTCCGTTTTTTTGGGAAAATGTTTGCCAAAGTGTGACCATACCTTCAGAGATATGTTCAGTTTTTACTCGAATAAAAGGCGCAGAAGTTTCGATATGACTTGGTAAGATGTTTTCGTCTTCAATATGAAAAGATGAGGAAGATGAGCATGGTAATGAGTCTGTGGCTTTATTTGCACTGTTGATTGTTTTATGATATTTTTCTAAATGACTTCGAAAGTATGTCAAGTTGGTAATTAAAAATAAATACTATACTATTTATTTTTAAATAGTATACTATTAATTTTTAATGCCATATTACGACTATAGTATTATCAACACCACAGGAAGCTTGGCAAGGTCAAAATGATTCTAAAGCCGGACAAAGATCTTACGAAGACTGAGCCATACAAGCTAATAAGTCTACTATCAACAATGTCAAAACTTTTCGAAAAACTGCTCATGACAAATTGTCCCCAGTTCTAATTGGTAGTGGGTGCATCCCGGACCATCAAATTTGGTTTTAGAAGTTAGCATAGCACCATTGAACAAACGCATAGATTGGTTCAATTTATAAAAAGAATATTTGAAGAAAAGAACTATTGTTCTGCCCTCTTTATTGATCCTTCTCAGGCATTTGCAAAGTGTGGCATAAAGGCCTAATTTTAAAATTGAAGACATATGTACCAATAAACATTCCTAATCTTTTGAAAAGTTATATTCTTGCCCGGAAGTTCACAGTTTTGGAAGGAGACTTCATAACTGTGCCCGAATCAGTCTCATCCAGTGTGCCACAGGGGAGTATACTAGGGCCTGGTTTGTATTTGATTTATACTTGTGATATGCCTGCGAGCAGTAACATCCACACATCCACATTTGCCGATGATACAGCCTGCCTTAGTATCCACGAAAACTCTCACGAGATATCTTCAGAAACATATTATCCAGCCGGAACTATGGCTAAACTTATGCAGAATAAAAGTAAACAAACAGAAGTGTGCTCAGATAACAGTTACCCATTAGAATCAATAATCAAATTGTTCCTCAACACTCACATGTGAAATACCTTGGTATACACCTTGACCGACGGCTTACATGGAAACACCACATTGAATCTAAGCTAACACAAATGAAACTAAAATTAACTCAGTTACATTGGCTGATTGGTAGAAATTCCACCCTGAGTCTAGATTGTAAACTTTTGATATACAAGTCGTTTCTGAAACCTATATCGTGCTACGGAATACAGCTATGGGGCACTGCTTCACCTTCAAACGTAGAGAAAATCCAACGAAGGCAAAACAAAATTATACGGTTAATAAACTAAACATAACATAAACATTAACTCAAATTTACATCGTGATTTAAATATGACTGAAGAGATTGCAAAATACGCAGTCAAATATTTAACAAAACTCGAGTCACACTCTTATCTGAATGCTCGTAATATCTTGAATTTTACTGGACACATCCGCTTAAAAAATAGGGACACAAGGGCTCTGATACTTAAAGCGGCCAACCCATTATACAATTTTATTGCATATGTTGTTGTACATATTATTGTCGTTTTGACCTATACTATTCAATAAATGGCACAATATTTAAAAAAAAACATCGCCCAATTTTCCGGACAGTGAAAAAGTAAACAATATTGAACAATGTTGCCACCACATTACACAATTGGCTTGATTGTACAATAAAAATTAAAAACCTTTTGATATTATGACATACACATTGGCGATATTATTGTACAATACGAAAAATGGCACAATTATATTGCAAGTGGGTGGGCCGCTTAACACTACAGATGAAACTGCTTGAAAATATTTTTTTTTGCTTTGCACGACTCTTATGTATTATTAACTACTATCACTAGCTTATGTCTGACACTGGTCGAGCCTAATAGTTATATTTAGATTTAAGATTTGAATACTTATTGTTAGTTAATTTTTGAAGATACAATAAATAAATATACGTATTAAAAAAAAACTGTGGTACTCAAGCCTATTATAACATGTAAGACAAAAGTATTGGCCAGTCAAGGGTAAGACAGCAGCACAATATATTGTACAACATTGCATACGATGTACCAGAGCCAAACCACAATTTCTCAATCAGATCATGGGTAACTTACCGTCAACACGCGTCACACAAGCTGGACTATTTATAAGCTGACAATCAGTGTTATCATTTTAGCATGTCACTGCCAGATCCGGCATTTTTATTAGTTAAAAAGCATTCAATTTTCAAAAAATTATGCTAAATGCTTTCTGGCAGAATTTGTTGAAAATAAAAATTTTAATTCTTCTGTATAAAGGATTTTTTTCATAAATGTACATTTATTGCAGGGTAAAGATTCCGTGATGATCTGCACTAGCAACAGTGAAATGCCCATAGGATCCCAGCTAACCCCTCAATAACCAATTTTAATGTATTTTTGATAAAAAAATATTTCACTGAATAAGTAAAATAATAATTTGGGATTATTAGTGGGTTAAAACAATTTTAAACGTAATTGTTAGATTTCCAAAAAATACCAATTATTAACTATTTTATGCTTGTATGTGCTATAAAAAGTACCTGTAAATACTAATAAATTTGTATAAACATGAAATTCAAAGCTATTTCAATAATTTTTTCTACATTTAAATCTGGCATTATACTTTTCTTCTGTAGAACATTTTAGCAGCATTTTTTGATCGATATAGTATTCTCTAATCATCATATTCTGGCAACACTGGTGACAGTGCTACTAATTTTGTTGGTAAAAAAAAATCAGCTTACAGAATTGTCAGACTCGATTTATTCAATCGCGGCTGTAAGTGAAATCAGCAAAGAATGCTCATGCAGAGGAATAACGTTCCAACTTATAACACCACGAGCACCTCACTTTGGGGCGTTATAAGAAGCCGTGGTAAAATCAGCTAAGAATCTTCTGCTCAGGAGTGTAGTCGATACCGTTTTAATTGAAATTGAAGGCATTCTTAATTCAAGTCCAATTACTCCAATGTCAAACAACACAAATGATTTGACTGCTTTGACACCTGGTCACTTTCTAATTGAGGAACCATTAAATTCCCAGATAAGTACATAAGTTCTAAACAAACAAAGATGAGTCTCTTGACCAAGTGGAAATTGGTCTCCCACTTGGAAGAGGAGTTCTGGAGGAGATGGTCCTTTGAGGTGGCCATTGGCTAGTATAGTGAAGATCCATCAAGGAGACGATGATATGGTTCAAGTGGCTGATGCCTAGACAGCATCCGGGATTTGCAGAAGGTCAATAGCTCGGCTAGCACCTTTGCCAATCGACATCACAGAGTCGGGTGAATCATCCGACCATGAAGATTTATATACGAATAAAACCAATACGTCTGATAATGCTAAAAAGAAAAGGCGCATATCTATTCTAAATAGTGTCATCACTGCCTTGATAGCACAGGTCCATAACATGCAGTTTGGGAATCAGCTGGGCATTCATTTTGAAGACATTGGACCAGCAGCAATTTCTTTCTCAGATTGGCAGATTTTAATTTATTATGACTTGCAAAGATTTTGGGCCAAATCGGAAATGTTTTCAGAAAGGACCAGAGACTTAAGCACTTTATGTGACGGCATGCAAGAAAATTCAACGTGCAAAAACCTTGTCAAATACTTTGAACATACCAAAAATGAGTTACACATGAGCAGCACCCTACTATCAAGCAGAAGATATAAAACAGGAGCAATTGAATTTAGTTGGCAAACACCATTTCCAAAGTTAAGGAAAATGAGGCACATCTGACCAGCCTTTTAAGAAATCAAACGTCAATTGTAGACTCTACCATGAATATCCTAAAGTCAGACCAAGTGCAAATAAAGAAAAAGTTTGACCAAATGATCTACAAATATCGCAAATATACAACAAGATACACAATAATAGTAAAGAACTATATCAAGAACTAATATACCGAATTTTCTCATCACTATGTATTCACCTAACTAACTTACAACTGCGTAAAATTTACAACACACACAGTCTCCAATACTAGATATTCTTACAAATACTCACCACGGCATCATAAGCCCGCTTATCTCTACTCCGTATCAATTACAACAGGAAATAGAAAAAATAAAAATGCATCTGCCCGAATAACTTGAGTTGATCGTCTCACGAATAACAAAGTCGTATTTTGCATTACTTTACCATTAGTTGAACGTATCCAGTTTACAGTATTCAACCTTGTACCAGTGCCACATTGCATCAACGATACCCTAGTATCAATAAAGCCATGCTCGTCCCTTTGGGCGGTCAATATTATTCATCGTCAGTGATTTATCATTGATAAAACTGAAGATAGTTTTGTATGTTCCAAAGTACAGATACGTTATGAATCCAACATGTGCTTGCGAGATACCCCTCCATCACCAGACCAAATGGATTTACGCATTACCAATGGCAGTTCATACAACGGCTGTGTGTAAGAGAGATATACTCAATTTACCCTAAAAGGGTCAGGTTTACTTTACTTGGAACCAGAATGGACTCTCAAACACAAGTTCATGTTACTACAAGGCCGACAGACAATCTCCAGCTAGTTTAGGGCATCATACACCAGACTTTGGGAAATTACAGCACAAACCCATGCAACTCGTCTGAAGCCACTGCTAGATAAAATACACACAAGCGAGTACAATTCACAAATACAAAACCTAACAGATTTACAAACCTCACAAAAGCCACAGGAGATACTCCAGCTTCCAAACAGAATTGACACTCATAATTACCGTCACATGACTGTCGGTTAATCAGCATTAATAGCTACTTTCTATATATTACTATACTTAATCAGCATGAAAAAATATTCAAAACATTTGATTCCAATTCCAGCGAATTGTGAACAACTAAAAACTTCAGACTTCACTGTACACATCTAACAACCAACTAATTAAAATTGAAATAAAATTCAACAAAGTCTTACATCAGATGAGAAGGAATGTCAGCCAAGCGGATTTTGGAACAAGAGAAGACAATACATAGAGTCGCAGTGTAGTTGACGTTCATTATTGTCCATTATTTTTCTTATTTCATTATTAATGTTCCTTATTATATACCATTTTTTTGAATTGCACTCACCGGCGGGAGTATGTTAATACATTTCTTATTTGTTCATTTGGATATGCATATTATTGTTTACGTTATTATTAATTGTATTAATTTCATCACCAAGATTAAATTTTTTGTTTGTAACCACACCAAGTACATGACCATGTATTGCACAAAATGCAAACAAAATTCTATAAATTAATTATTTAGAGAATAAGCATAAAAGAAAATAAAGTTAAAGTTTTACTGCCTTATTCATAAAAAATAATTCAGGTTTATTAAGCACTTATTTGACATATTTCTATGGGAAATTTGTCAAATAAACCTGTAATAAACCTAAAATATTTTTTATGAATTGGACCGTTAGTGTTTAGTAGAAAAACACATCAATTGTTTTATTGAACACTGCCTCCAAGTTCAAGTGCTTGTGAGGACAACTAACTAAACCACAATTATCTCCAAGTTTAAGTGCTTGTGAGAATCACAGAATAAACACAATTCTTTACCTTACACTTTACATTAACAAGTATTTTAATTTATTCAGAGAGAATAAGTTGATAACAAAAATAAGATAATCAGCTATTAATTTACTAGTTACTCAGAAGGTATAGTATCATAGAAGAAATGACAGTCTGCTGGAAGCAAAGATATTATATCTTGTAGATGTTGGCATTTCTTTTTGGAAATGGTAAACCTTTGCGAATGCAATCGTTTAGGTTGCTGACTTCCAGAATTTCTGGTAGTCATTTGTAGAAGAAGCTTATAGTCATGCTTAATATTGGTTTTGTAAAATATGACTCCTGTTGGATCTTACGCCAAAGCGTCACATTTTATAGATTTCACAACACGTTTTTGCTTTTCTTTTCACTTTTGAAAAGAAAAATTTAAAATCGTATGAGTGTTGTATGATACATTATTTTGAATTTTGCTTATAACTTTGAAATTTTTCATATAAGACCTGCAAAATTTTGTACACATATGTAATATGATGTAGTGAACCGTAAATTATTAATTTCAGTGCTCACATCCGAAAAGTTACTTGAGAGATTTCTTACATTTCCCTTACAATATCTCATCTGAAGTTTAGGTGGAGTTAAGTAGCAGCATTAATAATAAATTAACCTACTTACATACTCGTGTGTATACTGTTGTCAATAACTTACCTTATATTTATTTATCAGGCATTGTGACTCGCAAAAGAGGTGTTCTGCAAATCGCAATCGCAAGACTTTTGGCGCTTTCAAATCACAAGAGTATACTGAAGTGAACTGATGAATTTATCCTAAACCAAACTTTAATGAAACAGTTAAATGATTAATAAATAAAATAAAATATATTTTCTTTTGATTTTAACTAAAAAAAGTAATATATTTGTAAAATTTCTATTATAAAATTGAAATTTATAAAATGTTCTTTGTTTTGTTAATTTTGTGTTTGCATTGCTTACAAACAACTTACCTAAATGGCAAGTCGCAAGCAAAACGCATGAGTTACAGAACATGCTTGGCGATTTGCAACTCACATGCGATGTGAAAACCATGTGAGTATCAGAACATACCTGCATGGTTCCAAAGTGTAACATAGGGCCATAATGCCTACTCAAATGGCAACCTCACCAACTATTCTCACTGCACTTGGTACTATCTGTTTCGCTAACGAGGTTCTCTCAACCGAGAATAGGTGGTATATCCTAAACAACTGCACATGGGAAATATTGTTGCTACACGCCTGCCTGGAGGCTATAATTGGCACCCCCGATAACAGATTCGGATGCGGCAGCCCAATCAGCCACCCATTTTAAAACAAGCGATTAATGAAACCATAATTAACTTCTCTTACATCTCTCAAAATACTGTTAAAATTATTATTTTTATTTGAAATTTTTGCTTATTTTTTTGTTAAGCGAAAATACCAAATAAAAAAAGAAGAGGTGTCTTAGGACACCCGGTCAGATCTATGCTGCTTAGTTACATACATATATAAAACAAATTGTATGTGTTATATAACAATGCAATAAAATTATATTACATGATGATGTCAAACCGCATGATGATGTCAAATCCATTGTTTTCTTTTCTATCCGCGAACGATTAAACTAATGTATGGTTTGTGATCATGTGTAAAAACAATACCAAATCAAATTGACCAATCGTTTTCATTGTTTTTGTTCCACTCACTGCAAAGAACGAAACAAAAGAAAATCAATTATTTTGTTTCGTTTATTATCGTACTCTGGTTTTAAGTACAAAGAAATCGAAACAAAAATAAATTTATAACAGTAATACTGTCGATTATTTTTCTTACGAAAATCACTTCCTAGCTCTTCTGTCTGGCATAAAGAGCATAGCTCTAATAAACTTTATTTCAAATAAATATACTTCGGTAATTATTATTTTTAGTTGGAAATATACACATTATCTCGAATAATAACCTCCACTCTATATCTATATTTCACTCGTTTAACACCCACCAACCGCAACCAGCTAACCTAACCTAACGCTAGGCGTACGGGACCAAATACTGCAAAATGCGGCAATTACTGTACGGTTAACATCACTAACCTGAACACTGACGAAAGGACCGAGAAAAGCGGCAAACAAATAAAAAAATACTCATAAAATTCTTGAAATTCGAGTTTTCATGACGTTGCTAGTTCTCATACTACAAGATAACATTTAAATATCACACAGTCATATGTATTTTCTTATATGTATGGATACAAATGATTAAACCAACTGAACTGAAAATGAAACATTTTACTTCATAGCCGCCAAACTTTCGCATTGATGCCAAAATATTTTTCAAATGTAGTAACAAATGAACTGTTTGTTGGTTGGTCCATAATTAACTGCACTTAAATATCATGTGCACGTTCATGACCGTCTATCCGTCTTTCTGAATGTCCACCCATTTTTTCATCCATCTTACTGCCTTTATATTTCGTGTTGTAATTGTACTAGTATAATACCATTTTTTTGGTTGTGGAAATGAGCAGCTCTTTAATTTTTTTTATACGTAGTAAGTATTTCACTTGAATTACAGTTGGCGTTTGTTTAAGATTTTCTTATTAATCATAATTTTATTTTTTATAAAATTTGTTTTTGCTCCCATCCATGCACAGGGAATGCCAGCCAGCTTGTGTAGCCGAGAGCTGTTGATGTGTGTTCATGACATTCTTACGTTTCCGCTGCCATGAACTGTCATATTTGGCAAAATAAAGCGATGCGGTGTAATTATATGTATGTATGTATACATACATGTAAATATGTATGCATATATTTTTTGCAAAATAAATGAATTTTATTTTTCTGACAATCACCTTGACTTCTAGATGTTTGCTCAGATGCAGTGTAAAAATATAAAAGAAGAAAAATGAATTTAGGAGTATGTCGTTGAAAATGCTAGAGTGAAGCTTAAAAAAGAATTATCCTGTCCTTACCCCCTCATAACTTGTACCCCTTAATCATAGACTCAAAAAAAAATATACTATTATTTACCCAGTAAATAAAATTGGAACTCATTGCGAAGGAACTACATTTTCATTGCTTCCAAAAATAGATATTTTAATTTGGCAATAATTTGTAGGAAAACAAGTAGAAGCTTACTTTAGTCATACAAAACCTTGTAATTTCTCTATAGTTTTAGAAAATACTCACCATATTTTTTAAAAAGTAGATTTTTTAAAAGAAATTCATGAACAAATAGTTAAAATGGATAACTTTTTACCATTTTTCCTAGAGAAAAATATTATTATAGAACGTCAAAAAGGAAAGTTTTCTTAAAATCGCTTTCAATTAGGTGATTAGGCATGTGAAAAGACTTCTTACTTGACGACCCTATACAAAATCATTAGAAGTTATCCAAATTCGCACTACTTCCGAATTGCAAACTTTACATTTTCATGACTTCTTTGGAGTGTATTTTCTTACTGGGAAGAAAATGAAACTTTCTGAATTTAATCGCGATTTCTTTTCTGAGAAAATGATGTTATATTATATACATACATATAATACTTTAAATGCTACATATATACATAGAATCACGCAAAGTGCTTAATTTTGTATTACTACAATCGAAATAAATTATCTACTTTCATTTATGATTCTTACATTTTCTCATTAATGTATTTACTTCATTTGCAATTTGAGAGATTTCCGTACAATATTATAATTTTTAAACGTACGTTGACATCACTAATTGCGCGTAAAAAAATTAAAAGTGAGCCAAGATAGCGTCCAATTCGAGAATTGAAAAAGTGGGGAAACTTTTTGAGCATTTTATATACATACATAATTTACTTCTATCAACAAGCTAGAATTGATTTTGGGAATTCAAAGGCGGAAACAAAACAAAAACCGTGGATGAATCTTACCAGGAGTACTGTTCAGCTGTCATACCAAAGTATCACATATTCTTAGAGTGGACACTTAGGAGAACAAAAGGAGAGAACACTGCAAAATCTCTGTCGAGCTGTTTTTTGAGAAAATCTGACAAATCTAAAATAGCAAAAAATGTGAATAAATTTTCGCAGAAGTAGTGTTCAACTGTCATGCCAAAGGGTCACATATTCTTAAAATTGGACACTTAGGAGAACAAAATTATAGAACCGTGCAAGAAATCTATCGAGCCATTTTTGAGAAAATCGGGCTCTTAAGTGCCCACCTTGAGAATATGTGACGACCCTTTGGCATGACAGTTGAACAGTGCTCCTGGGAAAACTCATCTACGTTTTTTTTGGCCATTTTGGATTTGCCGGATTTTCTCGACGACGTTTTCTTGGCACACGCTTTTTAAATATATACTTGTTTGTTCCATTTGTAATAAAAATGTTTTTAAATTTTTCCAATTCTTTTATTGGTTGACCAGATGCAGTTAATTTGTTATTAAGATACTCTCAGAGTTGGTTGATTCTTTTATTTTTCCTGACAACTGTTGGGAAAAACATTATTTGCCAAATCAGTGTGATCTCTAATATTTAAAATCAGCTAGGAGTTCTTTATACACATTCATATATAAATAAATAAGTAAAATATTGAAGATACATTTTATTTTCTTCGCATTTTCTATGTTAAACGTTACTTCGAATGCCTTTTTGCTTGCGATTAAAAACACGAACGGTTGTATTCGAAATCGAATGAGAAAATCCCGTTCGAGCAATAACTCGCTCGCATTCGAATGTGGGAATTAGGACCCTGATCACTAAACTTGTAACAAATCAAGACCAGTTATACTACATATGCACTCATAACAAACAAACCGATTGCATATGCCAATGAAAAATTCCAGAAAGAACCGCAATTGATTACGTTTAAAGAAGGAATAAATATTAAAAAATGCGAGAGAGCCACTAAATTCCCGAAAGCAAGACAACAACAAAATGAATGGCCGCATTTAAAAAAAAATAACTACGACGACGCGATATATGTAGGTGTTCTCCCACCCAGTGCTAAATTATGACTGTGCATTTTTTTTATTAAAGCAAAATAAAACCTTCGTTACCACTGCTGTAAAAAAAAGAGAACTAATGCGCAATTTTTAACTTAAAAATTAAACAAGTTTTAAACTTAAGTTCCATTTAAGTAAAAAATTTATTTTTACAGATCCTATTTAAATATGACTTAAATCGCTGACCCCATCCATTTAAGTGAAACTTAAGTTTTTCATACTACCATATGATTTTGACAGTTCTGCAAATTATGAAAATTGCACATTGAACTTTTTAATTATTTTATAAAAATATACAATAAATTTTTTTTTTTTTTTTTTTTATGCATAAATATATTTATTTATTGAATCTTCAAAAATGAACTAACAATAAGTATTCAAATCTTAAATCTAAATATAATTATTAGGCCCGACTAGTGTCGGACATAAACTTAGTGATAGTAATTCATAATACATAAGAGTTGTGCAAAGCAAAAAATAAAAATAAAAAAATAATTTCAAACAGTTTCATCTGGTGTGGTAAGTATTAGAGGCCTTGTGTCCCTCTTTTTTAAGCGGATGTGTCCGGTAAAGTTCAAGATATTTCGAGCAAGCGGGTTAGGGTGTGACTCGAGTTTAGTTAAATATTTGCCTGAGTATTTTGCAATTTCTTCAGTCACTTGTGGCATATTTAGATCACGATGTAAATTTGAGTTTCTTATGTACCATGGAGCCGATGTTATTAACCGTAAAATTTTGTTTTGCCTTCGTTGGATTTTCTCTACATTTGAAGCTGAAGCAGTGCCCCATAGCTGAATTCCGTAGCACCATATAGGTTTCAAAAGCGACTTGTATATCAAAAGTTTGCAATCTAGACTCAGGGTTGAATTTCTACCAATCAGCCAATGTAACTGAGTTAATTTTAGTTTCATTTGTGTTAGCTTAGAGTCAATATGGTGTTTCCATGTTATCCGTCGGTCAAGCTGTATACCAAGGTATTTTACATGTGAATGTTGAGGAACAACTTGATTATTGATTCGAATGGGTGAACAGGTATCTTTTCGCAGAGTAAATGTTACCTGAACACACTTTTGTTCGTTTACCTTAATTCTCCATAAGTTTAACCATAATTCCAGCTGTGTAATATGTTCTTGTAGGTATCGGGAAGCCTCGTGAGGGTTTTCGTGCATACTAAGGCAGGCTGTATCATCGGCAAATGTAGATGTATGGATATTGCTGCTCAAAGGCATATCACAAGTATAAATCAAATACAACACTGGGCCCAGTATGCTCCCCTGTGGCACACCGGATGAGATTGATTCGGAAGCACTCATGAAGTCTCCTTCCACAACAGTGAACTTTCGAGCAAGAATATAACTTTGCAGAAGATTAACAATGTTTATTGGTAGATATGTCTTCAATTTTAAAATTAGGCCTCTATGCCACACTTTATCAAATGCTTGAGAAACATCAATAAAGAGGGCAGAACAATACTTCTTTTCTTCGAGTGTTCTTCTTATAAATTGAACCAATCTATGCGTTTGTTCAATGGTGCTATGCTGACTTCTAAAACCAAATTGATGATCCGGTATGCACGCATTATCAGTTAGAATTGGGGACAATTTGATCATGAGTAACTTTTCGAAGAGCTTTGACATTGTTGGCAGTAAACTTATTGGCCTGTATGACTCAGCCTTGGTAAGATCTTTGCCCGGCTTTGGAATCATTTTGACCTTGGCAAGCTTCCAGCTGTGTGGATAATACTCCAGTCTTAAAATGGCATTAAAAATGAATAGCAGAATTCTAACTGCAATACGAGGCAACTTCATCAGCATCTTATTACTAATTTCATCAATACCCGGAGCTTTTTTTGGGTTGAGTTCAGCAATTAGTTTTTGTACATCACGCATCTTAAACTTTAAGGGACGAGGGGGTAGAGCAACTACACATGGCAAATCAGCAACACCCATACATGTGTTTGGGGTAAATACGGTTTTTAAATGCTCAGCAAATATGTTACCTTTTTCAGTATCGTTTCTTGCCCAACCTCCGGTAGAAGTGCGCAGGGGTGGTTTAAACTCAACGGGTGTTTTAAGCTTCCTCGCAGCGCGCCACAAAGAATAATTAGATGCTGGTGTAACATCAAGACCTTCCAGATAATTTTTAAGAGATGCAGTTTTTTCAGATGCAAGCAACTCTTGGAGTCGTTTAGTGCACTCTTTAAACCTAATTTTATGTTGGGGTGATCTGTGTTGCTGCCATTCCCTTCTAGCTCTTCTGTTTTCACTTACGAGACGTTCAATATCCGTAGAATAAATTCTATTAAACCCAGTCTGCGGGTGGGAGGTAGTAGCATGTTCAGCAGCCTGTTTAATATTTCCGTTAAGATTCGCAATGTTAGATTCAATATCATCGGATGTACTTAGCGTTATGTTTTCTGTGCAATGACTACTAAGATATTTTTTGAATCTCAGCCAATTAACACGATTGACCATCTTCACATATGGATGAGGTAAGTCACTTCTTAGTGGATTACAGATTGTAACGATAGTGGGAGAGTGATCGGAGGAGAGATCTAGAGAAGCTTCAACATGAACTAAATCTCTAGAAATATTTTTCATGACGCCAAAATCTATAACATCCGGAATTTTTTGTATGTCAGTAGGCCAGTAAGTGGGCTGCCCACTCGAAATGACGTCCAAACCCATTTTTGAAATTGTGGTGAACAACGCTCTACCTCTAGGTGTAATAAGACGCGAACCCCAGAACGTATGCTTTGCATTGTAGTCGCCAGCTGCTACAAAACAAGGTCCAAGAGATTTGAAGAAATCCTCGTATTGATCCTCAGTGATTGAAAATCTGGGAGGGGAGTAAATTGATGATATAACGAAATTTGTACAAAAATTTTCGACGCAAATATTTGTTGCTTGTAGATTTTCTTCACAAACGTTGTCAAGAATATAGTGCTTGAGTCTTGACTTTATTAGAATTGCCGATCCACCGCATGCTCTTCCTCTAGGGTCTTTTGTATCATATAAGTTGTAGCCATTGATTTTGAAAAGGCTTCTCGAAGTCAAATGAGTCTCAGAGACCAACATTATATCAATATCTTTTTCCGTAAGGAAGTGCTCGAGCTCCTTTTTGTGTTGGCGAATGCCGTTTGCGTTCCAGAAACATATTTTTAACGTGTTCATGGCTTGTTAATTAATGCTTGAAGCAGAGTATTCTGCATTCGAAGCATTTCTTGCATCATATTAGTCATATTTGTTGTGAAATTGTTTATAGTTTGCACCAGATTATCAATCAATACGACTGAAATTAAAACTTGTGTTCGCATTTGTTGAATTGCTTGGTGGGGACACTTTCTGCGTGGGAATAGAATTTATTTTAACAGCATCGGCATACGATACACGTGAAGTACTAGGTTGGCTCATTGGAGGAAAAGTGACAGAGTAAGCGTTAGTTGATTGAGCTGGAACTAATTTAGGTTTTTGACCCATAGCCTGTTTAACGAAAGAGTACACAGGGCATCCTCTGTAGTTAGCGGTGTGATTGCCTCCACAATTACTACATTTTTTTTCTGTTTGTTCTTTTGGCTTAGTACAGCTAGCAGTACCATGCAATTCACCGCAGATAACACAAACTGTAGGTAAATTGCAATAGGATTTTGTATGGCCATATTCTTGGCAATTATGGCACTGTACGGGACCTGAACGCTTACGTGGCTCTTCAACTGTGATTTTTCGGTGTAATAGAAACTTTACATTATAAATAGGATGCGTTTCATTTTTTTTCAACTGCATGTCATTCGGCTCCAATTCAACCCGAAATAGGGGTTGTGGGACCTTTTCTCTGTTAATTATATTGGTAACATTTTTAACCTTAAATCCTTTTTCAAGAAGTGCACATTTTACTTCTTCGGGGTCAACATATGAATCTATGCCCTTTAATACTATCTGTAGGCCTTTAGCACTCTTAAGTTGGTAAGTGTAAAAATTTGTTTTGTTTTTTTCAAATTCGCTAACAATTTTTCGGAAATTTTTTTCATCATAAATTTGGATTTTAGTTTCATCAATATTACCTCGTTTAATTGGAATGATGTGGAAAGTATTTTCACCAATGGCCGACAGCAGTTTTTTTAGAAGCGCGTTAGAATTTTTTTCTCTCAGATAGATAGGTGGTGGCTTAAAAGACTTTTGCGATGATGCAGCGGGCTTCTCGTTATTGTCTTGCAATATTGAAAAACGATTTTGACGATTAATAGAGG
This sequence comes from Nowickia ferox, assembly GCA_936439885.1. Taxonomy (NCBI): domain Eukaryota; kingdom Metazoa; phylum Arthropoda; class Insecta; order Diptera; family Tachinidae; genus Nowickia; species Nowickia ferox. Next base: position 63,493,984 of record OW387026.1, read on the forward strand.
ACGCGCTGTTATCCCTAGACATTTTTGGAGCAGATGAAATTTTAGAAGATTTTGGGCTTCGGCCACGCTTTACCACAGTTATATATCTGTCCATACCGACTTGGACTTTGGGTTTTGAACTGCTGTTATCTGTAGTGATAACTTTGTTAAGTGATGAACACGAGCCCGAAGGGGATGATATCGCTGACTTATATGAAGATGTACTAGGCAACTGTAATGTTAACGAATCACTTGTTGGCATTGGACAAAGCGAAGTTGATCGCTGACGAAAAAGTGGCTTTGCCGTTAGAAAAAGGCTATCATCAGATTTTTTATTTTTATTGTTAACATTGAGAGCTTCAGAACTCACAGTAAAATATGCATTTCTGCCGTTTGAACTCACTTCACAATTTTTTGTTTTTGAGGTACTCATATAGAGTATTCCTCAAGGGCACTTTGTTTGCGGTTTTTTTTTGTTTTTGTTTTTTGTTTCTTGCTATGTAAAAATAATATCAGCAATATTTGCTTTGCTTATTTATCAAAGTTAATATGTATGTATTACGGTTATTATGTATTACGAATATTTTTTATGATTTGTTGTTTGTTTAATATGTATAGGAAAAAAAAAACTCCGCTAAGACGTCTGTTCACTATGAAGGTTCAGCGAGAACTCCACATATATATATACAATAAATAAACTCGTGATTGTGATTGTGTTATTATTAATATCAACTAAAACAATGAATTCAGATGAAGAAGATATGAATGATGCAGCATTCTGTGCAAGATTAAGAAGACAAATTTTGCGGCGTCCACGTACAATAAGAAGTAGACCAAACCATTTTCATTTTGCAGCTGTTAAGTGAAAAAGTTGTTTATATTTTTTGACATTTAATAGTGGTACCGTACTTTTATTACAAATATATACACAATTTAACATTGCTACCATACTTTTATAACAATTAAATACCAAACACATTTTCACACTGAAAAACTTAAACCCTATTTAAATAAAACTTAAGTTTTAATAAAAATTAGCTAAATACGTACTTAAATATTAAGTTAAAAACTGCGGGTAAGTACATCTGAAATAAGGTGAGGGTAGTTATGGGACATCCTTAGATGTTTTTCATGCAACATATTGGTAAGAGAAATTGAAATTTTTTCCCACAGTTGTATTTTTACAAAAGAACACAGAAATGCAATACATGCAACATATGAGTATATGCAATATATTTGTCACAAAAGAAATCGCTATAAGTAAAATATTTCCTCAATGTAAGTAATTATCTGTAAATTCAAATAAATTTTTACAAAAATCTAATAAAAATTACTTAATATGAGTAAAATAAATAGTTAAATAGTTCATATCCTTAAAAATAGTTCACAAAAATACACATAAAATATCTAACATTTAAGGGAATATTTACCGACGAGGAAATATTTACTAAAAATAAGAAAATGGTTTATAAATTGAAAAGGATGGTTTAGGAAAATTCTATCCCAAGAAATAGTCAATTTCGTTTTAAATCAAAAAATAAATGTTGGGAAATGACTTACTGCATTTTAGCTTACAAAATTTTACTTACTTAAAATATGTAAAAAGCTATTCTAAAGTTTAGAAAAATATTTACCAAATTTTTCCTTTAAATTATCAGATACTCGTACGAGTATATTACAATAATATTCCATTTAGCAAAAAATTAAGGTAAATTTGTATATATTATTTTCAAGGATTGTTTGAACTTGAAATATATACTCGTATGTGACACGAAAAGTTAAAAGGGACCAATGCTCATAAAATAAGTTTTGGAGAAAACGAATTTGAAGCTTACAAGTTAATTTCTATGCGCCAGAACGCTTTTATCGCTGGAAACTAGAGCTGGGTCCAACTCGTTCATTTTAGACACATACCTGTAATCAACCCATTTCATCATCATAGGTTTGTGTCTAAAATGAACGAGTTGTTCTATTTGAAACTCGTTACGTGAGATTTGTAGAGCCGCTGATTACGAATCTGGAATTAGATTTTGAAAATTTAAAATGGCGGATCCAATATGGGGTAATATTTTTTTAATATTATTGGATTCGCTTGAAACTCCTCACTCAGGGGTTTTCGGGATCGCTGATTATGAATCTAAAGTCAGGCTTTTAAAATGTCACAATTTTTATTAAGAATTATTTCGAGGTTACTCATTCAGTGCTCAGTTTAGTATTTTTAGTTCTATTTATAAGTTTTATTGCCATATCGAAGTGTTATAAGAGTGAAAAAAAGAAAATAGTATACAGAGAAATAATAAATAAATACCTAATAAAGTAGAACAAAATTAAAAGGACATATTTATGGTTCTTTTTCTATAAGGAAGTCTTATTATTTTAATAAGGAAAACCTTTTAAAAAAATCAAGAAGGAAACTTACAATTTTTATTAGGTTATCTTATTGATTTTTTCAAAAAGGTTTTCTTCTTGTTTTTATTAGGCGACACTCAATAAAAATAAAACGTTTTGTCCTTTATTATTTGTACTTATTTTCATTTAAATACTGTACCATATATGTATGTAGTATGTGTAGATGTTGTTTATTCATATACATATATATGTACATATTATATGCTATTCCTAATTATTACTTGAGAGGCGACAAGTATTGAAGCAGCAACATTCGGACTGATAAACAAGCACTCTTACCAATAGGCCTGAATAATCGTTGAAATTATTATACAAACATGCATATACAAAAACGAAAAAGATCATGAAAAATATATTCTCTCTTTTTACTTACATATACATATATATAAAATACGAAGCAAGCTAATATAATCAAGAAGATATCCTTATTAAAAATATTACGAAGATGACTTACACATAATCATATGAGAACCTAATGAAATCAATAAAGAAAACATTTTTGAAAAAATCAGAGAAGGTAGCCAAATGAGATCAATAAGAAATCCATTTTTTATACAAGTCAGAAGAAAACCTAAAAAATTAAAAAAAATTTTCTCTATGGATTGTTTTTTTGTTTTATGCTAAAACTAACGGAAATTGAGTAAAAAAATTGTGAATAATAAGTTTTCTTCTTGATTTTATGTGTTTTTCTTCTTGATAAAATTAAAAATATTTACATGAAAAAATAAGAAATCTCTACGGAAAAATCTTCGCGTCTTTCTGCTGGGATACCCATTAGCCTAAAAACGTTTCATAGAGAAAATCTTGATTCTATTAGGCATTTTTTTCTCTGTGTATGTGATTGTGCATTTGTTGTGGCATGTTGCTATCAGAAATAGCTGTTTTGACCAGGTTATTTTATTTTGCCAGGAAATAATGCTGAGGGTGGGAGTTGTGTAGTCAATAATTATGGACATTTCTTTTGGGAAGATACTCTAATAATATTGAGAAAGGCCGGAAGAATGTGATGTCTTCTGTTTTATGTACCGCTTGCAAATGAGTTCGATTTTATTTAGGCTAATAGAAGACAGTGAATGAAATAATTTACTATTAGCGATAAATGATTAGCAACTCAATATCAAACAAAATTTCAAAGCATTTAAACTTAAATCGTAATGTTTTGATATGTCGATGATATGAATGATTTAATTTGGGCAGTTATCTCCAAGAGTACAAACGAAATATTTGCTTTTTAGTGTATTTTTTAATTAACATACAGTGGTTTTTGCTCTGAAAATGTTGGCATCACTGATAGTAACAAAAATTTAAAATAATGTGACTTTAAACCTTATGCCTCGTTCGGATATATGTATCTTTCATAAAAGAAACAAAGCACTGCTTAGCAGAGCCTTGGCAAAAGTATAATGAAGAGCAACGTCTTTCCTAAACTTTTCACTCAACCCGCGTACTTACATAAATCATTAGCAGTTGACGATCACTTGCTGCATTATTTGTTTATTATTTAAAATGTTTGCAGCTTTTTCATTAAAATTCTCAAGATCAGTTGTTTGGTATAAATTAAAAAATTTTAATCTACATATTTATTATTATCATATACATACATACATATGTATATGTTGAAAACAATGAGCATGATGATTTTTAATAATGATGTTTACCATGATTATTTAACCCAACAACCCAGTTACCTTAACAACAACAAGAGAAAAAAAAACATGAAAGCAAACATGTTGGCTAAACACTATCAAACAACAACATGTTTGAACTTAATGCAAGTGAGTGATACTAAAACATCAAGCTAGACTTAAGTCAAGCCTGTTGGTAAATTTTAGTCCATTGTGAGCGTTTAAAACGAGCAGTTTGAAAGTTTTAGCAAAGAAAAGTTATTTTAAAATTAATAATAAAAAGCGCGCCAAAGTAAACGGTCTTTAAATAATGATTTAAAATAATTTTTAATGTTTATTACTAAAAAGCGGAACGATATTGTTAAGAAACTTAGTTAAAATAAGGCTGGCAAAGAGAAAAGTAAAAGTTTAATAGCAAAAAATTTTGTGGTATTTTGTATTGGAATCAAGTAAGAGGAACAACTAAACATTTAAGAATAAACAAAGATTTAATTTTTTCATATTTGGGCTGGTTGCAAAAGTTTTTAAAATTTATCAGTGAGTGCAGTGCGCGTTGCATATTTTTACCTTTTTTTTCTCCAACAACTTGCTGCAGTGAAATTATTGCAGCAAAGTGCTTTTTTAAAGTGTTGGTTTTTATCTTTAACCAAAATACAGTGTAATTTCTTTAATTTTTTAGTTGCTTTTTATCTTCGTATCTACATTTTGTAATATTACAAAAAGCTATAAAAAAAATAAAAGTAATAGGAAAGAAAAATTGAAAAAAAAAGATATCCACCCAGCTGTAGTGGAAAATGTTGAAAAAAAGTGAAATTACAAATCGTTTATTTGGTCGTGGTATTCATTGTTGCAGTGGCCTTTGGCCAATTGCCATTGTGTATGCGGTATTTGGCCTGCAACTTTTTGGAAGTTCAATGGCTTTTACTATACTTTCGCCTTTTAGCTACACATCTCTAAGTTTTAAGAATCTTTTGAACAGTGTCCTGCTGTCAAGTAATGCCAACTTAGCTGGTGGCGGACGCAATTTGAAATCAGATGTTTTAGAAGACGCTTCACTGATAACGGTAAGTGTAAAAAAGTTATTAGTTTTCTCTGTACTTCTTTTTTATAAGGAAATAGAAGAAAAAGTGTTTATTTACGTGTGAGAGTTGTTTTCTTCGTTTTGCTTTCAAGCAACAATTTGTAAATATGTACATACATACTTGTATGTATGTAGTCGTATGTATGCGGGGAAGTAAAAATGTTGGTATGCAGGCAAATAAAAGTCTTCGAAAGAAGAACTGGAACGTAACCAATTTGTCTTAATAAAAATTGGTTTATTATTCACATGTTTGTTTCTTCTTTTCATTTACGTTAATTGAAATTGAAGTAGGGTCCCATTTTCTTTTCCTCTTTGCCAACATCTTTCGCGATTACAAAACTACGGCTTTTTTTGGGGGAAAAAAATTAAAAGTGCATAAGTCTTAATTTAATTGCTTAATAATATTTTTTGGAAATACCACAACGTCCAAGGAACTAGTATACCCTTGTGTATGACAAACAGTACAGTTATAAAATAATGGATGCTACTACCAATAGTGTCGATATTATGAAATAAGTAGTTCTATGTGAAATTACTTTACATTACATATGTATGTATGTACTTATATCCCAAAAAAACAATATGTTTGCTATGACCTGTGTAAATCAGATAATTGCCACAAATATTGGCCAGTGATAGTGATAAAAGTCATCATGGTTAAACTTTTTAACTAAAGTTATAAAAGTAGAGAATTGAGTTTCTGAAAATATTTTGTCGTAAAAGATGTATCACCACCCACAAAAACAAATTTTTTTGATACCCTTAAGTAAAACCGGTAATGGTACATAACATATATATATGTTTGAGATTCCGTGCGTAATATTAATATACGCAACCCATTAAAGTATTTATTTTCTGGGTCCTTATGAACACGGAAGTCGATGTCCGTCTGTCGATATCCCAAATCGGTTTTCCAGATAGATTTATATTAAAAACCAGCAAAATCAAAAAGACGGTTCCAGGATTGGAAAGTTTAAACTTTGTTTGGCATTGGTATTGAAAGTCAGCAAAATGAGAAAGATTGCTCCAGCGCGGAAAAATTTTAAATTTTTTTTTATATAAAATTTATTTATTTTTTATTTATTAAAAATTTTTTATATTTTCGAAACAGTTTTTTATTAAATTACAAGGTTTTTATAATAGGTTTGTGTCAAAAAGGACCGACTGATTGTGTTCGACCCAAGCCTAATTTTGTAAAAATTTAATAACATTAAGTAGTTTTTAGAATTTCAAAATTTAAGAATTTTTTTTTAATTTTTAAAAGGAACCTACTACTATTAGATATTACCTTCTTTAGGAAATGAATAGTGATAGCGATGACAGCTGTTGAAGGAAGATATTGAGGAAAGCTTCATTCCTTAAAGCTCTGCTTTTGCAAGTTTTTAATAATGCAGTGTTTCAGTGCCTCTGGTATCAATGAGGCGTATTAAATTTTAGTAGCCATTTTACTTCGCCGATGATTCTGCTGCGCAATGACGTCGAAGGAGGGTGCTCTGATGTTATATTAGGATTAGTATCCACTGGAGCCGGTGTAGTTCAGTGACCATTGTCTGTGCCTTCATCACTTGTACTTTCATGCAACAACTGATAACAAGGGGATATTAATGTACATCAGAAAAATTCGTAGTGTTGTTATTAATTGACTGTTGCAGACCGGGCTTCAATCCCGGACCTTCGGTTTTGTAGTCAGCGTGCGAACTACTTCAGCCAACGCCACCCTAATTTTCCATTTACACTTACACTAGAATATCGAACATCGAATCCATTATACTTTTGTGTGACATTCGAATTAGTTATTTTTTTTCAAAAATATACAAATGTTTACATTTTTGGAAATTTTATATGATATCACCTTTTTTATATTTTTATATTATTAGACTTTTTTAATATTTCAATTAATATATTAATTGAATCTTTAATTTAATTTAAATTTTAAATAATATTTAAAAAAATAAATTAAATTTTTAGTTAATGTAAAAATCAAAACAAATTTCAATTAAAATGCTTGAGTTAATAGTATACTTTCTGTGATTAGTTGAAAACTAAATACTTTTTTAATTGAATCATTGTTTTTTTTTAATTGATTTTATGACGCAGATAAGAGCTACGCAAAACAGGGCTCCAGTGTTTATCGATTATACGCAGATATCGTCATTTGGAACGCAAATAACTCTAAAAATTATATTAAATTATATAATTGCACAATGTTTTTTTTTTGGCTTTCTTAATAAAATCTCTATTTATGTAGGGAAAGTCAGGTTTTTGTACTGGTATATGCTGACCAAATACATTTGAATTTGTGAAAAGTCGATATACAATTTTTTGTTAGATAGTGTGTATTGCGATTTTGTTAACGGCATGTTCTTTGAATATTATATCTTGTTGGGAATAGTTAGTCTTATGTTGTTAGTTAACTTTAGACAATTTTATTTACATTTTATATTAATAAAGTTGAGACTCAAGGACTATGTTCTTAACAACATTTAAGCAACGAATATTTGAATCGAAAATTTTTGTACAAATTTCATTATATCATCAATTTACTCCCCACCCATTTTATCCATCAATGAGGCTCAATACGAGGATTTCTACAAACCGCTTGGACCTTGTTTTGTAGCAGCTGGAGACTAGAACGCAAAACATACCTTCTGGGGTTCCCGTCTTATTACAACTAGAGGTAGAGCGTGGGCTTAGCGTCATTTCGAGTGGGGATCTCACTTACTGGTCTACGGAGATACAAAAAATTCCGGATGTTATAGATTTTGGCGTCAGGAAAAATATCTCTAGGGATTAAATTCATAATGACGCTTCTATAGATCTCTCCTCCGATCACTCTACCACGATCGTTACAATTTGTAGCCCACTACGAAGTGACTTACCTCTCCCATATGTGAAGATTATCAATCGTGTTAATTGGGTGGAGTTCAAAAAAATATTACAGTAGTCAGTGTACGGAAAACTCTAAGCTAATAACATCCGATGATATTGAATTTAACATTACAAATCTTAACGAAAATATTAAACAGGCTGCTGAACATGCCAATACCTCCCATACGCAGACAGGGTTTAATAGAATTTATTCTACGGATATTGAACATCTCGTTTGTGAAGAAAGAAGAGCTAGAAAGGAATGGCAACAACAAAGATCACACCAACATATAATCAGGTTTAAAGAGTGCAATAAACGACTCCAAGAGTTGCTTGCATCTAAGAAACTGCATCTCTTAAAAATTATTTGGAAGGTCTTGGTGTCACACCAGCATCTAATTACTCTTTGTGGCGCGTTGCTAGACAGCTTAAAACAACCGTGGAGTTTAAACGACCTCTACACAGATCTACCGGAGGTTGGGCAGGAACCGATACTGAAAAAGTTAAAATATTTGCTGAGCATTTAAAATCCCTTTTTACCCCAAGCACATGTACTGGTGTTGTTGATTTGCAGAGTGTAGTTGCTTTACCCCTTCAACCCAAAAAATTTAAGACCATTAACCGTCTAGAGAAACTAATTGCTGAACTCAACCCAAAGAAAGCTCCGGGTATTGATGAATTTGCCTCGTATTGCAATTAGAATCCTGTTATTCATTTAAAATGCTATTTTACGACTGAAGTATTATCCACACATCTGAAAGCTTGCCAAGGTTAAAATAATTCCAAAGCCGGGCAAAGATCTTACCTAGGCTGAGTCATATAGGCCAATAATTTTACTCTAGTCTAAGTGATAATGGGTGCATACAGGACCATCAATTTGGTTTTGGAAGTAAGCATAACACCATTACACAGAGTCATAGATTGGTTCAATTTATAAGAGGAACATTTGAAGATGTTTATTGACGCAAATGCCTGGACATTTGATAAAGTGTGGCATGAAAGCCTAATTTTAAAAGTGAAGACATACTTACCAATAAACATTCTAAATCTTTTGAAAAGTTACATTCTTGCCCGAAAGTTCACTGTTGTGGAAGGAGACGTTATGAGTACGCCCGAAACTATCTCATCCGGTGTGCCACAGGAAAGTATACTGGGGCCAGTTTTGTATTTGATTTAAACCTATGATATGCCTGTGAGCAATGATATCCACACTTCTACTTTTGCCGATGATACAGCCTGCCTTAATATGCACGAAAACCCCCAGGAGGCATCCCGATATATTCAGGAACATATTACCAAGCTGGAAATGAATAAAAGTAAACGAACGAAGAGATACTCGTTCGCCCATTCGAATCAAGAATCAAGTTATTGTTGGTATACACCTTGATCGACGGCTTACATGGAAACACCACATTGACTCTAAACTAACACAGTTGAAGCTAAAATTAACTCAGTTACATTGGCTGATTGGCGAAAATTCAACACTCAGTCTAGATTGTAAGCTTTTAATATACAAGTCGCTTTTGAAACCAATATGGTGCTACGGAATTCAACTATAGGGCACTGCTTCAGCTTTTAATGTAGAGAGAATCCAATGAAGGCAAAACAAAATTTTAGGGCTAATAACATCGGCTGCATGGTACATCAAAAATTCAAATTTACATCGTGATCTTTATATAGCACTTGCGGCTGCTGAAATTGAAAAAATACTTAGGTAAATATTTATTTTAATTATTTATATATTTCTATATATTTTATTTATTTATTTCCATTTCTTTAAGAATAAAATTCTTTTAAAGCCCAAACAAATATTACATAATGGATAAAACTCGATTCACATCCTAATCCACTTGATCGTAATATCTTCATTTTTACTGGACACATCCGCTTACATAAGAGGGACACTAGGGCCTTAATAGCCAACATCCCAGATGAAACTTCTTGAAAAAAATTTTGTGCTTAATACAACATTTATATATTACTAATTACTATCACTAAGTTTATGTCTGACATTTGTTGGGCCTAATTATTATATCTAGATTTCTGATTTGAATAATTACTGGTAGTTAATTTTTTGAAGATACATTATATAAATATAAGAATTAGGGATGTAACGATACGCCATTTCGCCGATCCGATACCGATACCGATACTCAAAAATAAATATCGCCGATACCGATTCCGATACCGATACGCATATTTAAATTGAGCTCAAGTAAAAATTAACAAAACTCAAGTAGAGTAATTCTTCTATTATACAAAATAACAGTGTTTATTAATGAGCCATTCAAATCATCAAAATTTTCAGTACATTTCAGTTTCTAAAATTCAAATTTTCAAACTACAAAACGTCTGCAATATTTATGATTTTACAAAATAAACGTTGGCATTCAGTTTAGATTGGCTCAAGATTTAAAATTGATATTAATAAGACTTAAAAAAAAAGAATTGAATTTCAATTCATGTTAACAAAAAATTAATTATTGTTTTTCACAAAATAACAGTGTAAGATATTATTAATGAGTCAATTCAATTTAATTTAATGTTTATTTTCTAAAATCATCAAAATTGTCAATACATTTCAATTTCTCAACTTCAAATTTTCAAACAACAAAACGTCTGCAATATTTATGATTTTACAAAATAAACGTTGGTATTCAGTTTAGATTGACAAATTCAGTGAAAAAAAAATAGTTTTCTGATTTTTGTATAACAATGAAAAAACTAAATCAGAGATGCAAAATGAGATTTTACAAATTGTACCAACTTTCAAGAAAAGTGTACTTATTAACTCCGATTGCTTTTATTAATTTGAAAAATTGTTTATTTAAATGAAATTGAATAAAAACTCACATAAAAATTCATTTGTATTCATGTAAACATGTATGTCGTTAAACAAAACGCCAGAAGCTCTATCTAAAAAAGTCTAATCCAATTTTTAGTATATTCCGATTTATTTCCCGAACATACAGAGATACTATAAAAATTCGTCTTATTCGAACAAAAATAGCGGTAATATTAAAAAAAAGATTAATTTACATACAGGCACATTTTTATTGAGTATGTACTTGAGTATGTAGGTATATCATCACAGAAAATTCAAAAAGTCCTTTCTAAAAGTTTTACAGGAAAAGCATAAAACTTTTTTGAGTGAGTTAATATATTGACAATAAGTAAAAAATTTTACAATAAATACATCTATAAATTTGTTGGCCCTTTTAACTTGTATTATAACATTTTACACTAATTGTCAATTTATATTTCATTGAAACAAGTTTTATGCTCCCCTGTAAAACTTTTAAAACGTTAGACAGGGCTTTTTGCATTTTATGTGACGATATGTAGATAAGCTCAACAATTAATATTAGTTTCATTACAAAATGTACTCAAAAGTACAATTGTAAAAGGACAATTGTACCAACTTTTACATCGCTGAACTAAATCATCGCATGCATAAATAAATAAAAGAAAATCAAGACGTATTCAAAGTGGTGATGTTATAAGCACAGTTTTTATTCTTTTTTTGCGCAAATCAGAGGTTCGTATGTCAAAATTTGTACATGTTGACATAGGGGCTGAGATGTCAGTTGTTATTTTAAGTTGTAATTGGTGTAGAATTACCACCACTTGTATTAATGCGCCTTGAAAAAATCTTAAAACATACAAACACATACAAGATTTAGCATTGAGAGAACATTTCATTACTATGGTGCAAAAAAAAATAGAAGAAACAATTTCATTATGTATTCTGTTTTGATTTTATATTCTGCTTTTAATATGTTATTTCTCATAGTTGTCATGCAAAAAAAGAGTTGAAAATTGAATATTGTGTTCAAAAAACTCTAAAGAAAAATATAAGAAGTATCGGCGTATCGACAGTAAAATATCGCCGATATCGATATATCGGAAAACCAGCAGTATCGCCGATATATCGGTATCGGTATCGGTTGCATCCCTAATAAGAATGTAAAAAAATAAAGCAGTGCTTAGGAAAATTATATTTTCTTTATCTTAATCTTAATCCTAATCTTAACACGTAAATAAAATGTGTGCATGTTCACAGAAAAAATATTCCTGCAATAAACAACTTTAATTTAAAATAAAACCAGAAATCAATTTAAAATGTATTTAGGTCAATTAAACTTTTCTTTAAAAATTTAATTTATTCCAAAGTTTCATTGACTCAATTACATTTTTAATTGTTTGTTTGTTTGATTTTCAATTAAAGTTATTTATTGCAGGAATATACTTTCTGTGTGCAGACAATAACGACAAAACAAAGACGGCATTAACTTCCTTGTGGAATTCATTCCATACCAGGATACATGTACTTGTTTGCTTGTTTACTTACAAATTTAAAGTTTATATTACTCGTTTAAGATTTTTCTTTTCTTTAAAATATTATAAAAAGTAAATAAATATGTAACAAAACTATTGTTTTTATTTGGTTGTTATTAAAAACACAGTGAGGTGTCAACCGAAGTGCAGTTGATAATAATATGGTCAATAAACCTTATGTGGATTCGAAACATATATCAGATGACTAAGCAAAATTAAAATCAATTGTACCAAAATAAAGTACTCTAACAGCCTTAAACGTTAGCATAAGTGGCAAAATTGAGCATGGTCTTAACGAGTTCCTCCATAGAATTTGACCTTAAAAATCGGCGAACAATGCGGTTTTATCCCATTATTAAATCTTAGCGTGATTTTAAATGTAAAATTGTATGGCAAAACTCGTTAAGATCATGGCGGTATTTGATGTTTGATGAAATGGTCTTGCGTAAGTGCAAATGCAAAATATCGTAGCTTTTCTTTGGATTGTGTGTGTAGTTCAAATTAATCAGGATTTTTTAGTGGCTAAAATCTATTGTAATAACATGTTTTAAGTTGTTTTTTAAGGGAGGCGGGTCTGTAATTGCACAAAAAAGCGTTGGAAATTTATTTTTATGAATGCTAAAAATACTCAAGATGGTGCCAATAAACTTGACGCTTGACAAATATAAACCAAATCAGTTTGATTAGCAAAGGAATAAATTAATCTCTTTGTTTTTAATTCATAAGTCGACCAGCATGCCACGGATAGACATGTTGAATCAATCAGATTATAGAGTAAATGAGCTGGAAACATTTGAATTAATATTTGTTCATATGCGTGCATGTTTGTGCATTCATACCCTGCAGAAAATGCGAATAGTGAAATTGTAGTGATTTACTAGTGACTTTGTCACCAGTACTACTGACGAATTGTACCCCAGACAATGCTTTTTGCTGTAGACATTTAGCATGTACGTGTCATTGAAAAGCAACTACTGAGGTACTACTGAGTAGGTATTTCTTTTGGGACCATATCGAGACATTGGAAAGAGATAGTCACTAGTACATTTTAGTAATTCTAATGATAATAAAACTGAATATTTTATTAAAAAATTTTGTTTTAATAAAAAAAAAATACATAAAAAAGGGAACATTCGTTCAGCAAGTAAGGATTTAGTTGCTGTTTGTATTAAATATAAATGAAAAATTCAAGGCTCCGTCGAATTATTAAAATCAAACACTTACGTATGAATCTGGACTTACTGGACTGGACTTTTTAACGGATCCCACAAAATCTTCTACGCGCTCATAAAAATTTCCACAATTATTTAATTTTAAAATGTTTTTATTTTTATAATTACAAAATGGATTGCTTTTTATTTGTCTTTTGCAATTTCTTTTTAGTCGATTCTTTGAATTATTTTTTAATACATTTTTTTATTTGAATTTTATATTGATTTCGTAAACTAATTTTCATAAAAACTTGAATTTTGCTTGAAGCTACTTGTATTTTCAACAAAACAATAAAACATTAAGAAGAAGCATAGTTGTGTGTATCTGACAAAATATTTTCTACGGATCAAAAACAATGTAAATATGTAGACGCTCGTTTGACAATGTCACCAATATAGTCGACAAAAGTGGTGACTTGGAGACACTTAACCCCATGCTTTCTGCAGGGTACGTATAAATACGTATAAATATGTCCATACATGCATATGTAGGTGCACGTATGTACATACGAGTATGTATTTAATTTACAACAGGTGTAGTGCACTTGGGTTGTAGCGAAATGGTGAGTAAATGGAATATTTGAGGAGCATATTTGTATCCAAAACCCAATGACCAAGATTTTAAACTTCATATTTATTTTAACTCACATGAACCGACAGTTAAAAAAATGGATAAATATATTTATTTCCTAGATGTTATGTAATAAAAGAAAAAGCTAAAGAAACAGTGCATGGTCGTACATACAGATACAATAAAGTAATAAATACAAAACAAGAAGAAAAAGAAACTAAACAAAAACATTTTTATAAAATATGCTCAAATAACTTTTACTACTTACACTGCTTTGCTAGATTAGTGCATGCATTTGCTTATTGTTTATAGGGTAAGTTTTTTGCGGCTTGCCTTTGAGCATAGAATTTTTACTATACTTTTACGGCCTTATGTATAATCAAAAACTGGCAGGAAGTTAGCAGAAGTGACAAAATTTAACTACGTGTTGACGAGTTCTTCTATACAATTTGACATTACAAATTGCCGCATAATGCAGTTTTAGCAAACGATTACATCCTAGCATGATTTTTAATGTAAAATTGTATGTCAAAACACGTTAAAACCATGTTTAATTTTGCCACTTATGCTAGCTTCATGCCAATTTTTGATTATACATAAGGCCGTTATTATTTATCACATCAAATTGTGATTTTTTCATGTAAGGACTAACAACTGAAACACGATGTTTCTAATGCTCAGTACACATCTGGCATTTCTGTGTTGTGTTATGTTGTCAGTTTGTGATGTCATTTTCAAAATGATTGCAACGCCGTTCACATTATGTTAACCGTTTCCTCTTCATATAATTTGAATATAAAATTGACAATTATAATGCAATACAAAAAATTTCGAGTTCAAAAAACATGTGCCTACAATAAATCCCTATACCACTCCTCTTGATATGAAAATGTATTTTCTCTTCCTTAGAAAAACATTTTTTTTAATAAAAATTTTTTCAAGTAGAAAAATGTATGTACTGAAATAAATGCTACTACATTCGAATCATTATTCTACCTCGAAAGGATGTACTTCCGGCTTTTAATTTTTTCGCGAGCTACCTTAGATTTATCCATAATAATTGGTTCCCAATTTTCATCTTTGAGGTCAATGTCTTTAAATAAGAGAGGCAGTAGCCAACACAGAAGTAGCTCAGGAAGAGGAAATAAATTTTCACGTCGAGAGGCGCGGTAAAGGGTTTGATTTTAGACCCATGGTTTCTTTGTAAAATTTTCTTATTATATGTAGATTTCGTTTTTTACTATACGATTTTTTAATTTTTTTTTCATGCATGCAAATCGACCTGTCCTAATATATATGAACTTTAATACATTGCTTCAAAACATCAAATAAATCTTAAAAACACGTCAATTAATATTTAGTAAATATTTAGAAAATATTAAATAAATTTATATTAATCGAGTCTAATAGGACTCTAAATTAAAATGTTGCATAATATAAAAATATTTTTTGATTTGTTCATATGTAATCTATGAAATATGTTGACCAAAGAAATGTAAGAGGGGCACATATGTACATATGTATATAAGAGAGTAACGTTATTGAGTGAATGACTGACTGATTGACTGATTCATCATCGCCTAGCCCAAACGACTATAGCTAGAGAGGTGAAATTAGGTGCGCAGGTTCGCTTTCCGATGTATAGATCCAGTAAAAGGGATTTTTGGAAATTTGAATGCGAAGAGGGTGAAAAGGTAAAATCGGTATCTTTATTTCTCGACTCCAAATTCCAAAAAAATACGAACGCGTCTTAAAAATAAAGCCGACACGTGGTTGGTACTCTTTCGATATGTGTACTTTTAGGGATTAAAACAGGGTAAAAACTGAATTTTGGTAGCCTCGAGACATCTTCTAAAGTATTGAACATAGTTGAAAGCGTTCTTTTCATCTGGATAGAATCTAGAACAGGTTTTGGCACTTTCTGAAAATTCGGCCTAATAAAGGGTAAAACCGTACCAGTTTTTGGTACTTTTTTGTTAATAAGGTGCATATTTATATACGTGCAAAAATAATTTGCTACTTCGTACCGCGCAGTAAAAGTTAAGATAATGATGGCCTCAGAAAAGTACGGGAAACGGTGCTATAAATTTAAAATTCGGGATAATTCATACATATGTGTAAATTGAAACATTTTAAATCTGAGTTTTACATATATTATTAACTGATATAATGTATTCTTCAACATTGGAATTCAAGGGGTATTTTGGATATTAATTTGAAGAAATACTTTTCGAAAAAAGTATTTAAAAAAAAAACTTTTGTTTTAATATTCTTTTTGGAATCAGCACGTTTTGAAACGATGCTTTTGGGAAATGGTACTTTTTCGAAAATGTATTTTTTTTAAATATTATTTTTGAAAACGTACTTTTGGGTTATGAAAGCTTTTGGATAAGGTATAACGCTGCTAGGCTATTTTCTGAGAATATGTGAAGTCGCTAGTCTACGCCAATAAGCCCGAAAAGATTGACCACAAAAAAACTAACTTTTCGAAAAAAGTACATTTCAGATTAGATACTTTTTTGAAACGGTATTTTATTGAAAAAGGTGCTTCTTGGAAAAAATACTACTTGAAAATGGTAGTTTTTGGAAAAAGTACTTTTTGAACAGGATATTTTTTTGAAGCAGTACTTTTTGAAAGAGGTTATTTTTGGAAAAAGTACTTTTTGAAGAAGGTACTTAATAGAAAAAGTTTTTTTTTAATAAAGTACTTTTTAAAAAAGATCCCTTTTAAGAAAATTATCTCAGACAGTTGTCTGGTAATTTTTTTATATTTGTTCCTTTTGGCACTCCACATATCGACTAAATTGTTTCATATAAAAGCAAAGTTCCTCATTTTCTCGAAGAAAACACCTGGAGGTTATTATGTAATTCGTTTAGAAAAGAAAACTGTTCAAATTTGTATGTTATAAGCATTACAATTCGAAAACATTTCCGTTCGATTCGGATTACATAATATCCCTCTTGTGATCCGTTTATTCACTTTTTCGAAATTCGAACACATAAGTGTTAAAATTGTACCCGCTTTTGGTACTTTTAAGTAATTGAAATATGAACATTAGACCACCCAAAAAAGTATGGGATGGCGAAAGTATTTATTTTACTTGGCCATAAAAAATTACATGCGCGTATAAATTGCACTGATAGCGTGCAAACCTCCCATGCGCCTTGCACTTTTCATCCAAAAAAAACTATAAACACTTTTGGCCCCATAACTTCCAAATGCGACGTTTTTCGAAAAATTTTGTATAACCATTTTTGTGCAGAATAAAGAGCACAACATTTTTCCTCTACATAGTTTTGACATAATTATGGCCTATCATGGTACTTTAATGAGATGAAACTAGGTGTTTTGGGGAAAATTTTTTTTAACGGATCTTAATAATATTGGATAGCGATAATTATAATCTGTTTTCATTATTTTATAAGGTAAGATCTGTAGATTATATAGCCTTATCACATTTGGTCCAAATATGTATCGTTTAATAACATAAGGATAAAAACATCACATACCAGTTTATTACAAGCTTTGTTATGTATTTGGAAATTATCCTACAGTTCGTGAGGAAAATATATTTTTCTAGAAAAAATTCTGCGTACATACTTGCATATATTATGTAAATTCACTTTGGTATATTTAAACTAAAATTTATTACTTATAATCTGTACGATTATAATAGAACAGCGATTATAATCGTAATCGTAATCGTAATCGAAAAAGCGATTAACCGCATATATTAATAATCGTAATCGTAATCGAAGTCATTAATCGCTCGATTACGATTGAAACTTTTAACCTTTCTCAAGCAAAGAATTTATGTCAAAAGCCTTCAACGATGAACTTTTTTCTAAGCTAGATTCTTTTAAACGGTTTCAATTTTCATACAGGCCAAGTTTTACTCATCCAGATGTTAAATTTTAAATTTATATATTAACGGTCTAATTCATAAAAAATATTTTAGGTTTATTACAGGTTTATTTGACAAATTTCCCATAGAAATACGTCAAATAAGCGCTTAATAAACCTGAAATATTTTTTATGAATAATGCAGTAAATATATAAAATACGTTCAGAACATATTGCAATCAAATTAACCTGCTTATAGTCTAAGATCCCACGTAAGAAAAAGTTTTACCGTCTGCAAACCGCTTACAATATCTTTCTGATAAAAAACAATTAGATTTTGTCCATTCTTAGGCCCAGTACACACATGGCATTTTGTGACAAATACTGCAAAAATACCAGTGGGAACTAGTGGCAACTCTTTATGTATCTGATGTACACAGATGTGAGAATAATTTGGCAGCACTGTAGACACAAAAATAAAATGTCAGCGTGGAGACATTTTCTCGTATTAATATGTATCTATGTATAGGGTGGTTTTTATTGATGTATAGAACTTTAAGTTGGCATCACTTTTTTAACTGGCGGCCATTTTCTCAGCTGTCAAGTGATTAATATTTAGTTTGGTTTGCCATTTCATCATGAACAGGTTGACAAAAGAACAACGCTTGCAAATCGTGCAAATTTATTTCGAAAATAATGGTTCAGTTCGCGAAGTTTACCGCAACCTCCGTCCATTTTATCGTCGACATAATCGTCCATCAGAGCAATTAATTCGGTTAACCGGTCAATTGGCCACCAAGATCGTGTGATTTGACACCATTGGATTATTTTCTTTGGGGATATGTGAAGTCGCTCGTCTACGCCAACAAACCAGAAACGTTAGGGGACTTGGAAGCCAACATTCGTGGCGTTATTGCCAACATACGGCCCCATATGCTCGAAAAAGTGGTTGAAAATTGGACCTGTAGAATTGGTTTTATTCGAGCCAGCCGCGGCGACCACATGCCCGAAATCATATTTAAACGTTAATGGCATAAAATTATCCTTCCAATAAAGCCAAATTGATGGACATTAAAACGATTTTCTTGTGTTTTATTTCAATTCGAAGTTCTATACCTCTAAAAAAACACCCATTATATAGAAAGAATTTTAAATGTATGTATGCGGGTATACAAATTTAAATGTATGGAAAACGAAAAAGAAAGTGGAAAAGTACAGGACGCATTACATGACGACATAGCTTATTCAACTTGTTTAGGTCCGTGAAGATGTATGGAATCATCTATTACTACGTTTATGCACGCACTATTTGCAAATAAAAATATTTACAAAAAATTAACTAAATTAACACTGTTTATACGGCATTGTAAATCCATAAAAACTTGGTAGCAATTCTATAGAAATGTTACTTATGTTTACAAAAAAAATTTTGTAAATGTATAAGATAACAAAAAATAATTTGTTTTTATTGCCATTATTTTCTTCTATCAATGGTTTTTTGTGCAATATTTTTCAATTTATTGTTTTTTATTAGCAAAGATTTATAAGTGTGGCAAGCTCAAGCATTTTATTTGCAAATAGTGCGTTAATCGAGAATAATTTTCGGAATTAGTAAGTCGCAATAAAAACAATAATATGGCAACAATTTACAGGTTTATTTGCAAATAAGCCGGGCGTATAAACGTATTATATGTGGCACTTATAAGGATAGAAATGCGAAGGAAACTGCATTGAAAAAATGTTGGTGGAATTAGGCTTTATTCATACGAAATTTTTAAACCAACTTAAATCCTGTTTCCGTGAACTGGAATGCCGATACAATAAAATCCTTTGGTAGCGCGCATATTAAGTCTTGATCTTTTCCACCACTTTCTTTGCTGTTTTTTAGATTTTCTTAATTTTTTTCTTATTATTGATAAACACACGGTGGCACTAGTCAATTGAATAATTTTGCGATTATCTATTTGTATAAATATTAATTAACAAACAATACTAAAAACAAAGTCCCACTATGATAAAGCAAACGACACTAAGTGTCATTATGTCAAAATTAGTTCTTGATGTAGACAATGATACCGTATTGCCATTTTTAAGGATGGTACTTTTTCCTGTCACAATCACACAACAAAATTGTGTATCATCGAAAAATTTGATGGGAACGGTATTGTACACATATGAAAATGACACCACAAAATGACAACACATGAAATACCAGGTTTCATGGTTTTATGGAAAACTTGTTCTTAGCTTTTCACTAATTTGGTAGCCGAACTAATTCTTTCCAATGAAATGAAAATAACGTTGACTTGCCTATTTTTTCCGGTCACTTCTAAAGCGTTTCCATATTTTAAGTATGTAGGTGGGTTGATAATATACATTTTCTTAGAGATACCTACAAGTACATAACGCTCATTTGCTGCAACATTGTACTATGTCAAAAATTGCATTATGATTGATAAACATATTTTTCACTCGGTTGGCAGATAGGTGTAGTTTGTCTTGTCTCGGGATCTCGCGTTACAAACATTATAGAAAATATTAAAAAAAATTGATATAATGCAATCGATAATACGAAATCAAATAAAAAAGAATATGAGAAAACCAAGACTTTAACTGTTTTAACAAAGGCCCTTATTATGAGCAACTTTCGATCTTCGACTGTAGTCGAAAGTGCCGATCGAACGAATTTTCATTTGGTATTATGACGAGTACTCGGCAAAGAACTTTGTTATTGTGAATAAAATCGATAAAAAAATATCTGCCAATTTGTGTTTTTATACTTAAAAATAAACATTCTTTGTCACTTAAATTTTTTAACAATTTTTCATATTAAAATACTTTATCGAAAGCTAAATTCTGTTCGATAGAAAATTCGTTGTTCAGCTAAATTTTCGATGTTCATTACATGAATTTAACAGGCGATTTCCGTTCCGAAGATCGAAAATCGAATGCCACTCATAATAGGGTCTAAAATTTATGATACGAGTAGTATATTTTCTTGCTTAATCGCGATTATCGGTTAATCGCAATTAATCGCATATTTTTTAATCGTAGTACGGATTGTGAAAATCTGCGATTATATGCAAACCCTAATCGTGGCTTACTTTTTAAGCGAGAGCGCACCACTTACGCGTAATGAACTTTTATGTTAACAGCCTGTTTTTCTAAAATGAATAAGTAAAAACGTTCATTAAAATAACGAACGAAACAATGCTTACGTTTTTGTAACATTGAATCATTTTTACAAAAGAGATTTCAGTTTTGCTACACTCATAAATTTCTGTGTGTAAAATTAACTCAAATTATATTCTGAAATAAATAAAAATCTCCTAAAAATCGGTCTACTTATTTTTAATTTGAAATTAACGAAATTGTCAATAAATTTTTAATGTTAAAATGGTAACTGACTTAAAACCATAAAAAAATTTTTATTTAAGTTCGAACAATAATAATTAAAATTAACTAAAATTAATAGCCATTGGCTTGTGGCAAAAATTAAATAAATATACTTAATAGTAACAAACCAAAAAATTTTGTCTTAAGTATAACAAATAATAAGCAAATTAACTAACATGTGCATAATTATTAAAGAACAAACGACAATCGCAAGACTTAACCAAAAAAGTTTGTCTTAAGTAGAACAAAAATAAGCAAATTAACTAACATGTGCATAATTAGTAATGAAAAAACGACAATGGTAAGACTGTTGTAAATTTAGAGATGGTAAATTTGGGCCTTCATTACAAAACTCATTTCAGCAAATTGAAATACGATGAATCAAACGAATTCACATATTCCATTTGCAGAAATCTACATCAACTGACACCACAAACAGTGGACCAAAGACAGAAGAACGCTGATGATGAAGGTTTAGTGGCCTTATGTTTTACAAAACCGGGCTGTAAATCTAAATAGAGAAATAAGCAAACGAATCACCATTAACTGCTACTACGAAGAAAAAAAACTTCTGATTTGGAAGCACTAACAACTGAGGGTAGCAATGTATTGCTTATTTGATAACAAAAGCTTCGAAAAATGCTTCTGAAACGCACTAACGTAAGGCGGGCTCTCACAAACATAATATATTATTACTTCTGTGAAGCAGTTTAGTAAGGCAAAAATATCATGGCTTTTTGGAAGCTAAATGTATTGCTTCTAACTGGCTCATCTCGAACAAAAAAATGCCTTATTCATGCGCAACAGCAAGTGATTCTGTAGCATTCTCTCCCTTGCAAAAACGCTTCTGGTAAGCAGTAATTTTTGCTGGGTAATTGGGAAATTCCATGTCAAATCGATTAAGAGTTAGACACGAACACTTTCGATTTGGATGAAATTTTGTCATCCTATAACATACATATATCAACGGAATATATTAGAAAAGTTTTTTTTCAAAAGTTATGTCATATTCAAAATTTGATAATTTCGCAGAATTTACCAAAAGTGTTCAGCATATTTTTTCAATATCTCAAAAACTGTGAAAAACAAAATTTTATGTTTAAATAGAATTTAAAAGTAAAAGACATAAAATCATTGACTCATTTATTGGCCCTAAGGGTCTCTTTATTAAAATAAAGTTTTATTTAATTAAAGATCTTTTTTAAAAGGTCTGTTTAAAAACTTTTATTTTCACCTGCTTAAATAATGAAAGACAAGAAAGTCTGGTAAAGTTTTGCTATTTGATATGACAGCAGCAACTTTCAGTTTTTTATCTAAGGAAAGTAACACAAAAATTTAAACAGTATTTATATATTCATATTATTATATTGAGCATAACTTGATGAAAATTAAAAACGACTTTTAAATATGAATTGATATTTAAATAGAATTTGTAAAATAGGCTCTTAGTAGAGTTTTTCTTTTCCCGGACTTTTTAATTTCAAAATAAAAGCAGGAATGATTTTTCAATTTACCGGATAATAATATTAATTAGTTTTATTTTTATTATAAAAACAAAACAAATAATAATTCAAGAGGTCTTTTAAATAATAATGTTTTATAAGCACGTTAGACGAGTTCTTAATATTGTCCAATTCGCGATACAAGGGTTATTGCTTATATTTATATCATACTACGTTTATACGCACACTATTTGTAAATAAAAATATTTGTGAATAAATTAGCTCAATGTTTATACGGCATTGTAAATGTATAAAAACTTGGTAGCACTTCTACAGAAATGCTACTTATATTTACAAAAAAATTGTGTAAACGTATAAAATAACAAATAATAATTTGTTTTTATTGTCATTATTTTCTTCTATTAATGTTTTTTTGCGCAATATTTATCAATTTATTGTTTTTTATTAGCAAACAAGTTTAAGTGTGGCAACCTCAAGCATTTTATTTGCAAATAGTGCGTTAATCTTGAATAGTTTTCTGAATTAGTAAGTCGCAATAAAAGGAATAATATATCAACAATTTGCAGTTTATTTGCAAATAAGCCGTGTGTATAAACGTAGTATCAGATACTATTGGGTGTTTTTTATTGAGGTATAGAACTTTAAGTTGGCATCACTTTTTTAACTGGCGGCCATTTTGTCAGCTGTCCAGTGATTAATATTTAGTTTGGTTTGCCATTTCATCATGAACAGGTTGACAAAAGAACATCGCTTGCAAATCGTGCAAATTTATTTCGAAAATAATGGTTCAGTTCGCGAAGTTTACCGCAAGCTCCGCCCATTTTATGGTCGACATAATCGTCCATCAGAGCAATTAATTCGGTTAACCATGGATCTTTTTCGCACTACGTTTACTCTATGTGATAATACGCATCCGCAGAGATGTCGAACAGTGCGCACCGAAGAAACAATTGCCGCTGTAGAGCAAAGTGTTGAAGAGGACCCGAATGAATCGATTCGCCACCGTGCACAGCAATTGGAGCTTTGTCCATCAACTTTATGGAAGATTTTGCGCAAAGATCTTGGCTTGCGACCTTACAAGATCCAGCTTGTGCAAGAATTAAAGCCGCGAGACCATGCAATGCGTCGTGATTTTGGTGTATGGGCCGAAAATGAGATTGATCTCGATGCTGATTTTCATCGCAAAATTTTGTTCAGTGATGAGGCTCATTTTTGGTTGAATGGCTACGTCAACAAGCAAAATTGCCGCATTTGGAGTGAAGAGAATCCACATGAGACCCTTGAGACGCCATTACATCCACAAAAACTGACTGTTTGGTGTGCTCTAAGGGCTGGTGGTGTCATTGGGCCATACTTCTTCCGAAATAATGCTGGAGAGTCAGTTACCGTTAATGGAGACCGGTATAGAGCCATGATAACCGACTATTTTGTTCCCGAATTGGATGGCATGAATGTGGATGAGTTGTGGTTCCAACAAGACGGCGCTACATGCCACACAGCGCACGTCACAATCGATTTATTGAAGGAAACATTCGATGAGCGCATAATTTCGCGGAATGGACCTGTCAATTGGCCACCAAGATCGTGTGATTTGACACCATTGGATTATTTTCTTTGGGGATATGTGAAGTCGCTCGTCTACGCCAACAAACCAGAAACGTTAGGGGACTTGGAAGCCAACATTCGTGGCGTTATTGCCAACATACGGCCCCATATGCTCGAAAAAGTGGTTGAAAATTGGACCTGTAGAATTGGCTTTATTCGAGCCAGCGGCGGCAGCCACATGCCCGAAATCATATTTAAACGTTAATGGCATAAAATTATCCTTCCAATAAAGCCAAATTGATGGACATTAAAACGATTTTCTTGTGTTTTATTTCAATTCGAAGTTCTATACCTCTCAAAAAACACAACGCAACGCAAATTGATGAAGCAAACTTGACAGTGTGTATGAACACAAATGCATTTTCTAATAAACTGAACTGAAAAAACTGAACCTACGATGGCGAACGTGACACGTTTTGAAAACCAAAATAATATGTTTATCATGCGTGTTAAATGTAAATATTATTATTTTTAGTTAAAGCCACTAAGGGCTAGTTTTTTTTACTAATTAGTTAAGCTTAGTTTAACATAAGTTTGAGTAAAAAAGATACAAATTTAAACAGCATTTGATCGCCTATGCTGTTTTTCAACTTCGAATTGAAATAAAACACAAGAAAATCGTTTTAATGTCCATCAATTTGGCTTTATTGGAAGGGTAATTTTAACGTTTAAATATGTATATGTGCTGACTTTATTGCAGCTCGAATTGTAGCTGCAAGAAGCATCCTGACAAACACTTATGGGCATTTCCAGGATCTGGACACTCGCTCGCCTTTAAATTACGATACGATTTTTTATAGTACGTTAAAAACACTACGTTTAGTACAAAATTACGATTTTATTGATTTTTTGTTTCTTACTACGTTTATTCGTAAGGCTTATTTGCAAACAAAACTTTAAATTGTTGCTATGTTGTCGTTTTTATTGCGACTTGCAAATAAAATGCTTGAGGTTGCCACACTTACAAATGTTTCCTAATAAAAAACAATAAATTGATAAATATTGCACAAAAACCATTGCTAGAAAAGAAATAATGACAATAACAACAAATTATTATTTGTTATTTTATACATTACCACAATTTTTTTATAAACATAAGTAACATAGTGTCCACACCTGATGAACTTATATCGTGATGAATGTCAAATTGATATCATGATGAAAATTCATTACGTATAGACTCAATTTACTAATATTATAGCAGCGTTATGATATAATCATCAGAGCTCACGGTCTGATAAGTTCATCTTCATATCAAATGTCATTTTATGTGTCACTGTGCATTTAACGTTTATTTATTAAACAATTTTCGTTTCAAAAAGACAAAATAAAAAAACGCAAATTAGATATTTTTGGCAAGTATTTTTCAAATATTTTTTTGATTCATCATGATATAAAATCATCAACGTCTACCCCTTTGTGTTGATATTAATGAAAAAATGACAGTTGCTCTGCCGGCGTCATATTACGGGTTATGATATAAAATTATCAGGTGTGGCCACTATGTAACATTTCTATAGAAGTGCTACCAAGTTTTTATACATTTACAATGCCGTATTAATAGTCAGTTAATTTATTTGCAAATAGTGCGTGTATAAACGTATTAGTACTGGTAAAGCAAGAAAATAAAATACTTATTGATTACTGAGTTCTTGTTGGCACTGTTCGTCTTTTTCCCCGGATGAAGGCAAATATCTCCCTGATGATCTGCATTAGCAACAGTGAAATGAGCATAGGATCTAGCTAACCTCTCAATAATCAATTTCAGTGTATTTCTAACAGACAATTAATATTAAATTTACTTTTTATTTAAACTTTATATAAAAACTACCAATAAAACAAAAATAATTTTTTTTTAATGATTTCAAGTAATTTATGTTCTGATTATGTGAGATAAACTATTAACCTTTAGCAAAATTTTTTAATACCACCGTTTAATTCAATCAATCAATAATATTTTAAAATACATACATATGTATATGTACGTGAAATAAATATGACTCACGCACAAACTGCTATTCAAAGTTTTAACAATCAGGCACGTACAGGAATAAGATATCTCCAATCACGTATGGCTGATATAAAATTTTCTATCTTCTGATTTTTTTCATGACATTTAAGGAGGCAAATACATCTGCTAAAACAAACAAAGCAAAAGAAACGAAAAATATACGCAAAATTTTAAATGTATAATAATGTCATGATTTTCTAGTAGTAAAATTAAAAAGAAAACTTAATTTTTACCCCAAACAAAATTTTTACTAGAAAGGCCCAAAGCTAAAAAAATTACCTTAAATTAATTATAACAGGTTACAAGCTGTAGTGTTTACACCCGAAAAATTATGATTGAAAAATCCAAGCACGCACTTAACAATTTTTTTATTGTTTAATTATTCTTTGTTTACGATTTATAACGCAAAGAAACGAAAGAAAACATAAAATGTTAAGCCAAATAAAAGTTTTACACTTTTTTTTTTCATATAATTTTGAAATGTGACGTTTGTGATTGTGTGCCTGTTGGTATGTAGTGTGTGCAAAGTTAAAGTTTATTTGTATAATATATTATGCATGTAGTATGTATTTATATCGTTAAGACACCAACATTATAAGTATAGTAGATAATAATTAAATTACATAACAATCCAAGACTCGTAATGTATAAATAATTAACATGAGAAATTGAAACCGGCAGTATGTACTCGTATGTATGTACACACTATGCACACTTATAGTACATGTGTTGCATAGACGTACGCCTTATGCACAAGGTCAGTTGTAAGGTTAAAGAAAACCACAAATGGTGATAGCAAAATAACAATGCTATTATTATGAATTATTTAACAGTTGAAGTGTTAATAAACAGAACAGATTTTAACTATCACTGCCAACAGTTTCACAGTGTTATAAGAGTATAAGCAGACAATGAGTCAAAAACCTAAAGCAACCCCAGCTCAAGCAGGAAATACGTACTACGCTATTTATCCACAAATGGCACAACCAATTACTACACATGTATCGTACGCTGAAGCTGCGAAGATCAATTCTATTCCCACGCAGGAAGTATCCCCACCAAATAATCAACAAATGCTAGCACAAGCTTTAATTTTAGTCACCTTGAAGGCACTATTGATAATATGGCTAGCATGATGCAAGAAATGCTGCGAATACAGAATGCACTGCTTCAAGCATTAATTAACAAGCCATGAACACGTTAAATGTATGTTTCTGGAACGCAAACGTCATTCGTCAACACAAAAATTAACTCGAGCACTACCTCACGGAAAAAAAATTTATATAATGTTGGTCTCTGAGACTCATTTGACTTCGACAAAACATTTTTAAGATTAAAGGCTATACCTTATATGATTCAAAAGAACCAAGAGGAAGAGCATGCAGTGGATCAGCAATTCTAATAAAGTCAAGAGTCAAGCAGTATATTCTTGACCACATTAGCGAAGAACATCTACAAGCAACAAATATTTGAATTGAAATTTTTGTTAAAAATTTCGTTATATCATCAATGGAGACTAGAATACAAAACATACGTTCTGGGGTTCGCGTCTTATTACACCTAGAGGTAGAGCGTTGTTTAACACAATATCGAAAATGGGCTTGGACTTAATTTCGAGTGGGGAGCCTACTTACCCGCCTACAGACAACGAAAAATTCCGGATGTTCTAGATTGTGGCGTCATAAAAAATATCTCTAGGGATTAAATTCATGTTGAAGCTTCTCTAGATATTTCCTCCGATCACTCTCCCACGATCGTTACAGTTTGTATCCCAATAAGAAGTGACTTACCTCACCTATGTGAAGATGACCAATCGTGTTAATTGGCTGGAGTTTAAAAAATATCTCCGTAGTCAGTGTACGGAAAACATTAAGCTAATAACACCCGATGATATTGAATCTAACATTACCAACCTTAATGAAAATATTAAACAGGCTGCTGAACATGCCACTACCTCCCATTCGCAGACTGGGTTTAATAGAATTTATTCTACTGATATTAAACGTCTCGTATGTGAAAAAAGAAGGGAATGGCAACAACACAGATCACCCCAACATAAAATCAGATTTAAAGAGTGCACTAAATGACTCCAAGAGTTGCTTGCATCTGGAAAAACTGCATCTCTTAAAAACTATCTGTCTATCTATCTATCAAAAGGTCTCGATGTAACACCAGCATCTAATTAATCTTTGTGGAAAAAGGTAACATATTTTTTTAGCATGTAAAATACGTATTTACCCCAAACACATGAAATGGTGTTGTTGATTTGCCAAGTGTAGTTGCTCTACCCGCTCGACCCATGAACTTTAAGACGTGTGATGTACAAAAACTAATTGCTGAACTCAAGCCGAAAAAAGCTCAAGGTATTGATGGAATTAGTAACCAGATCCTGATGAAGCTGCCTCGTGTTGCAATTAGAATCCTGTTATTAATTTGTAATGCCATTTTACGACTGGAGTATTTTCCACACAGCTGGAAGCTTGCCAATGGCAAAATTATTCTAAAGCCAAGAAAAGATTTTAACAAGGCTGAGTCATATAGGCCAATAAATATACTGTCAATAATGTCAAAGCTCTTCGAAAAGATACTCATGGTAAAATTGTCCATCAATTTGGTTTTAGAAGTCTGCATAGCACCATTGAACAAACGCACCATTTGCCGATGATGCAGTCTGCCTTAGTATGCATGGAACTTCTGGACAATGCAGTGTTGCCAAAATTTCTAAGGATAAAATCCACAAAATTTTAATATTTTTCACGAAAAAAGCTGCAAAATCTGCATTTTATTCTTAAAATCTTCAAAGCAATTTTTAAAATAACTTTTTTTTTTGTTTTATTCAAAAATTTTACAGGCGTAAAATAAATATTTTTTCATTAAATTAATAATAATAATTAATAAAAATTTAAATTCGGTTTAAAATGTATTTTATTTAAATTATCTAGAAAAAATTTTCTTAAAATAACTTTCAAGCTCATTTTTTTTTATGAATATAAGCCTTTAATGCATGAGAAATGTGCATTAAATTAGGTGTTAACGAGTTCCCCCATATAATTTGACGTGCATTACTTAGTTTTAATCCCCTACTATGTCTTAGAGTGATTTTTAATGTGAAGTTTTATGGCAAAACTCCTTACGATCATGTTAAATTTTGCCACTTATGCTAACTTCATGCCAGTTTTTTTATTATTATTAAGAATTACGTACACAAGCGTAATAGGTAATACTCATAAAAATTATTTTGGGTTACAAAATGTTTAACAAACAAATTTCCATACAAAATTTGTTTTGTAAACCTTTTGTGAATTAAAAATATTTTTTTGACTACGTTAGAATAAGCTTTAAAGCTGCAAGCAAAAATCTTTACAAGCTAACATCTTCGATTTTGAATCATTTGTTGAAGTCTACTGATGAGTTTGGTGGATTTTCCACAAGCAAAGTTTACTTTGCAGTCTTGAGTTTCTTGAAGAGAAAAGAATAAAGAATGAGATCTCTTTTTCCTTATCTCCTAAAAGCTCAAGACTTTGCAAAGTAAACTTTGCGTTTGGAAAACCGTATTTCTTAAGGCGAAACAAAATGCATACGAGTATAACCAAATAAATAAAAAAATTCATACTTATGTGCAAATAATATAAAATAAATGGGAAAAGAAATCGGATATTTGAAAAATTATGCAAAAAGTCATTAAATTTGTTGTATAAATATCCAAAGGACTTCGAAGCTTTGTCTTATTCAAGTTCACTTGACGGAAAATTCTTTTGATATTTGCAAATGAATGTGGTAAAGACATTTCATTTTGAATAAACTTAGGGCTGCAAAATATTAATCAGAATAAGCTCGTTTTATATCAGATGTTCGTTTCCAGAAGCTTGCCAAAGTTACTTCTTGCTTTTCTTTAATGATGTCTTCAAAGCTTAAAAATTAATTAATTCTGAGTCGTTCACACATAAAAGAAACAAAAAGTATTAGGAAAACTTAAAAAAAATTGCGCTATAATTGGGGTTGAAAAATCTGCGTTTTTAGGCCAAAAATCTTCAAATCTGCATTTCGTCTTTTTGGAGGGTAAAAATCTGCAAAATTCAGATAAATCTGCATTTCTGGCAACCGTGGATCAGTGTGATGCATTTCAAGGACACAATTAGGCAAGACATCCAGTGGTGGATTTAGGCCTTGTCCGGTAAGGCATAGTAACCAAATTTTAAACTAATGGTTAGAAAAATGAATGCTGATGTGATCCAATAAAACAAATGTATAAACAATAGTCGTTTTATCCAATGGTACTTATGGCCTTTTGGAATCGCTTTTTCTGAAACCAAAATTCGTAAGTGCATTTATTTCTTAATAAACGCAAAAATAAAATGAATATTAAGTCATATATAAAAGAGTAGTTAATGTTTTTTCGCTTGCACATTTGTTGCCAATGTAGTGACTATCTTTTGAATTCCGTTAATAAAATTATTATTATTTAACGTATCCGAGTTAAATTTCAAGGAAAGATGTATATTTGTTATTCGCATCATTATCAATCAATTCAGTTATGCAACTTTTGTCAGTTACGGCCTTTGGAATTTTACCCCCCCCCACCCCCCTCAAGACTGGCAGTAAATTCATTAACATATATATCAGCAAATGTCAATGAAGACAGCTCATTTCCAGATCCTGCAATTAATAATTAATAATTGCCAACAGTTTTTCGTTGACAACTATTGCGTACATGAAACGTCAAACTCGGTATTAATTTATATTAGATTTTTCTGTATTGCGTTTGTCATTTAGATTATATTAGTGAAATTGAGTTGAAAAAAGAAAAATAATAAAAACGCGTGTAGTAAAATAATTTTATAGTAAAATGTTCAAAAAAAAAAATTCGATTACCCAGATATTTACAAGCGAATTAATTATATTTTTGCTATGCACCTTCAATGTTGACTTTTCCCATATTATTAGCTACGGCTTCCTATAACCTGAACATAAGTAAAGCAATCAGCAATATTGTTCCGTCATTGTGCCGGCATTATTGCTATATTTCCAGCATATTTATTGCCAGTGTAGACTTTGGGTAATGGAAGATATGTACTTATGTACTCAGTATAAGCTGATAACATTAATATGCAATCATTTAAGTATTTAAAAACTTCACTCCTATATAATCAAAAATTGCGGCAGCAGCCTAAATCCGCTTCTGAAGACATGACGTTGTTGATCATCATTTGGCGTGAGTTTCTTATGTTAACTGAATTTTAAAAGCTTTAATACCTTCGTATTTATGAAAACTACTGTGTAATGTTATTTGTGGAATACCCAATTTTGCAGAATGATGAGCAACAGACAAACCGGCGTTTTCCTCAACACTATGGGCTAGAACAGCAAAATTCTTAGTTTATCCTAAGCAATGTACACGACTTCGCTTCATTACATCACTAACTTGTCCCAACAGTCCAAATTCTTACAACAGTTTCACAATTTCTGTCCTAGAAGCTGCTAGTTGTATTTTTTTACTAGGAACATTTTTACTTGAAACCCCTTGTAGACAATGTGAACTACATGTAGATTCTATGAATCCATCATTTCGTTTTATTTATATTACAACAATTCATTAGTCTATATTCGGTTACCACGCAAAGATTTTTTTTGCATACTAATATTTATTTATTGTATCTTCAAAAATGAGCTTACAATAATTATTAAAATATTAAGTCTAAATATAATTATTAGGCCCAACCAGTGTAGGACCTTTTCAAGAAGTTTCATCTGGAGTGTTGCGTATTAGAGCCGTAGTGTCCCTCTTTTTTAAGCGAATGTGTCCAGTAGATATGAGCCATTTTTTTTAACCTGTTATTTTTTCACAGCGATTGGAAAATCACTAATCACAACGGTGAATCTATTAAGTAACAGGTTTTGGAAATATAGTTCTTGCATACAAACTGTGAATGTTCTTGTTTGCTTACGTTACAGTAAATAAAGCTGCCACATGAATTTTTGTATACCTTCACTGTTAGTCGAGAAAAAATCGAAAATCGTGTTAAATCGTTTTTTCTGGCAACTATGTATGTCTAGCTCTCACATTTTCGTATTTGCAATTTTAATGTCTATATGCCTCTTATACGCCAATTCTCAATATTTGGATGGGGTTGATTGCTAATTTTTTGTTCTTATCGCTCTTCTTATTAGTGTTTATCAAAATACCAATACTAACAAATACTTTTAAAGCAGAAGAGCTGAAATGTGTTAAACCGTTATCAGTCACTGTTTAATTTCACTGCTGCTCTTCTTATTAGATTTTGTCAAAATAACAGAACTGCTACAAACAAAATACTGCTAAACTGTGATCACAGTTGCAGTTTAAAAGAACAGCGATTTAAAAATCACGTTGACAAAGAGCAACATTATTAAAAAATCACAGTATCGCTCACCACTAGTGTCCAGTAAAGTTCAAGATATTACGAGTAAGGGGATTGGGATGGGACTCGAGTTTTTTAAATACTTGTATGCGTATTTTGCAATTTCTTCAGTCACTAGTGTTATATTTAAATCACAACGTAAATTTTAATTTTTTTTATGTACCAGGAGCCGATATTATTAACCGTAAGATTTTGTTTTGCCTTTTTTGGATTCTCTCTACATTAGAAGCAGAAGCTGAATTCTACCAATCATCCAATGTATCTGAGTTAATTTAACTTTTATATGAATTAGCTTAAGGGTCAATGTGGTGTTTTCATGTAAGCCGTCGATCAAGGTCTATACCACAATACCTTTTCGTAGGGTAAATATTACCTGAACACATTTCAGTTCCTTCACTTTTATTCTCCATAAGCTTAACCATAGTTCCAGCTGGGTAATATGTTCCTGAAGATATCGGGATGCCTCGTGAGGGTTTTCGTGCGGATAATACTGCTCACAGGTATATCAGAAGTATAAATTAAATACACAACTGGCCCCAGCATACCCCTTGTAACACACCGAATGAGATAGATTCGGGCACACTCATGAAGTCTCCTTCCACAACAGTGAACTTCCGGCGTAAAACATAACTTTCGCAAAGCTTTAGATTGTTTATTGGTAGATATGTCTTCAATTTTAAAATTAGGCCTTCATGCCACACTTAATCCAATGCCTGAGAAACATTAATAAAGACGGCAGAACAATACTCGTTTTCTTCAAATGTTCTTCTTATAAATTGAACCAATATATGCGTTTGTTCAATGGTGCTATGCTACTTCTAAGACCAAATTGATGCTTCGAGATGCATCCACTACTAATTATAATTGGGGACAATTTTGTCGTGAGCAGTTATTCAAAAAGTTTTGACATTGTTGATAGTAGGCTTATTGGCCTGCGTGACTCATTTTTGGTAAGATCTTTGTCCTGCCTTGGAATAATTTTGACCTTGGCAAGCTTCCAGTGGTGTGGATAATACTC
This sequence comes from Nowickia ferox, assembly GCA_936439885.1. Taxonomy (NCBI): domain Eukaryota; kingdom Metazoa; phylum Arthropoda; class Insecta; order Diptera; family Tachinidae; genus Nowickia; species Nowickia ferox. The sequence goes on from OW387026.1 coordinate 63,527,801, forward strand.
TAGTCGTAATATGGCATTAAAAATAAATAACAGGATTCTAATTGAAATACGAGGACACTTCATCAGCATCTTGTTGCTAATTATATAAATACCTTGAGCTCTTTGCGGCTTGAGTTCAGCAATTAGTTTCTTTATATCACTCACCTTAAACCTAAATGATCGGGGAGGTAGAGTAAATACACTCGACAAATCAACAACACCAGTGCATGTGTTTGGGTTAAATGGTGATTTTAAATGCTCAGTTAATATGAATAATTTCCAGAAATTCGGAAATAATTTGGCCCAGCGCGATCGCCAGTTTTGACAGCACCCGACTATTTTCTTTGGGGTTATTTGAAGTAGCGAGTGTATGTGAACAAGCCAGAGACAATCCTTGAACTCAAGGCAAACATTGTTGCAGAAATTCGAACGCTACAGCCACAAATTTTGAAAGATGTTATGGAAAATGCTCTAAAACGAGCCCATCAGTGCGCAGCTGAAAACGGTGGTCATTTAAGAGACATTATTTTTCATACTTAGTGTAAAAAAAATTTCCATTTTGTATATTATATAATCTGAGAAAAAAAATAAAAAAAAAATTAATAAACAAAAAAGTTATTAAACTTTTAAACCCCCTGGTAACTTTTGGCCCACCCTGTATGTTGGTCTTACATCGATAACTTTAGATAGAAATATAGACAGATAGTTTTTAAGAGATGCAGGTTTTTCAGCAAGCAACTCTTTGTGCACTCTTTAGATCTGTATTATTATTTTTTTTTAAAGAGTGTTACAGGCAATGCATGCCTACTACTATTACTAGGTGTTATCTTCTTTAGGAAAGGGATAGTGATAGAAAAGACAGGTGGTGAAGGAAGAGATAGAGAAAAGTTTCATTCTTTTACAACTCTGCTTTTTGCACGTTTTTAATAATGCACTTTGCAGCGCCTTTGGTGTTGAATGAGACATATTAAATTTTTGAAGCTTTGATTAGTAGCACTTTTATTGGTTATTTTACTTCGCCGATGATTCTGCTACACAACGAAGGAGGGCGCTCTGATGTTACATTAGGATTAGTATCTGCTGAAGTCGGTATATTTCAGTGACCACTGGTCCGTTTTGGATTTTTTATGAATTTAAAAAAAAAATTTAATTTTTAGGCAAAAAAATTTTTTTTTGCCTCCACAAATTTATTTTTAACTTCGAAAGTGTTGCACATATAGGAATATAAACGGTATAGAAACAGATTAGAGAAATTGTAATTCTTAATTTTTCTAAATTTGTTTCATCAAAATCGGACAAGTGAAAAAGAAAAAATTTAAAAGGTCATAAAAAAACTGACACATACGAACGCTATACCCTTTGAGGGTTTTACTATACTGACCTAGTACCATCACCCTGACTTGGAATTTCTCACCCCATAGACAATAATCCCAAAAATGTTTCACAGTGTTATTGGTGAAAAAAAAATAAATAAAAATAACGAGATAGGTGTGGCTATATGGGTAATGGATTACACTGTGTGACAAAAAAATACCAGGGATTTATTGCTATATTTCTGGTAGTTGTTATCGAGTATAACAGCAATCTGTTTTTGAAATTTTCCAAACACGCCCAAAGACTTTCCTTACGGGTAAAAAAAGGTTTTCATACCCGTATGTATTTTTCATCCTCTATGTTGAATATCAATCGTTCTGAAATTTATAAACGGATTTAGGAAGACTCACACCTTTTTAAACATATATAGTTTATTTTAGTAAATTTCAGACAATTTGGGTATTTTTTACTAAATCTCTTTTTTCGGTCTAACGTATTTTTTTTTAAATTAAAATATTATTTATAAAACATAATTGATAATGAGTAAAACTCTGGTTTGTGTTAAAAACTCCAATAGAAATGGACTGATTTATCAAATATTTTATTAGAAGACCTTCTGTTAAAAAACTACCTTAATAATGTGTTTGTGTACTATTTATGCGTCTTCAAGGTGTTTAAGCTTCCAGGACGATGAGAGTACAATTTAGCAAACATATGCCCATTTTTTGACTTTGTAATCAAACTGTAATTATTTTTAAATACTATTTAAATACGAAATTGTGTTTTTGAGTGCATACTTAAATAATACTTAAATGCCTAACATTGTATAATTAAATAGTCTTTAAGTTTTATGAGCGCGCCATATATTTTTATTTGTCTATGTGTTTATTGAAAACATAACATGAACATCATGTGGTTGTATTGAAAACGTCATGTGATCGTATTAAAAAGAATTTCGTTTAATTTTCGTAAATAGTATATAACATATACAATACATAGTCTCATATCATGGAACAAAAAAAATTTAAAAATGTATTCTGATGCTCCTCTGGTTTCATAAAATGTGTTTTGATGCAATTTTATTTTTTTGTATTTTGATAACCTAACTTTGTTATTTTAAACAACTGTTTTTTAAAAGCCTTCTATAATACTGGGAAATTTTGCAGTGCTACCGTACTTTTAACGTAATTGAATAAGAACTTTAATTAAGAAATGAAAAAATTAAATCGTATTTAAATACAACTTAAACTTAAATAAAAATTAACTCATTACGTACTTAAATATTAAGTTAAAAACTAGGGGATAGCATACAGTAAAAAATTGGTACAATAGTGGTTGCCAAACTTTATTCCTTGATAGCCCAATTTTTCACATACACTAACCTTAAATTCCGCATTTTACGCGTTATCAATTAAGCCGCGTTCAGACTTTTATACTTTGTATTTATACTTGTCAAAAATTCAAATAATACGTTCAAGTGTGATAGTCTAAACGCAAAATGTTATCAAAGTGGCAAATAATACGATAAAAATTTTGACATCCCATAAGACTTTTTCGTTTTTAGAAAATTTTCTAAACGATAATACTTTTCATTAGATCACACAAACCAAATTTCCAAGTAGGCTGTTTCGCCACCGATAGCGTGTCGTCATTGATGTAATGTTTTGTCATATGTATATCGGCTCAAAATTTTGAATAAGTGAATCGTATGGAAGTATATTTCGTTGACGTAATTTTTTAACCTTTTTGTAATATCTTTTCTTAAATTTTTTCTGTTATTTACATAGAATATTTTTAACTGCTGAGTTTTTTCAAGTGCCGGCACGTCCCCGCCTACATGAAACCGCTTTGCCGCCGCTAGTCAATGAATAGCACAGACATTTTCATTGAACAGCTGTTTTGTTTTCTGCTTGTATTACACATTTTATTTGAGGTGTGATGGTCTGAACACAATATGTGATTTTAGGTTAGATTTTTTCACAGTCGCAACGAATGCACGAGTTCTGATCAAAAAATAACCGTTATTTGCTAATTTCGTGAGTTACGTATGTTCGATTTTCGCATTTTTTTTCTGTTATGGTGATACACATGTCTGTTATATTTTATTTTGGATTGTCAGTTTGTTTTTGACAGATAAAAATGTTAGTCGTGTTTTGGTGTGCTCTTCGATTTTTTACTATTCGAAAAAATGGATCAAAGAAACTGTATTAAGTTTTGTGTAAAAAATTAAATTAAATGCGCAAGGACATTTGAAATGTTGACTGTGGCGTTTGGCGAGTCTACTATGAGCAGAACACAAGTTCAATTGTGGTATAACCGGTTTAAGGAAGGCCGAGAAGATGTCAATGACGATGCTCGTCAAGCATCAAGTTCGGTAAAATGTGAAGTGTTTGCTCACTGTTTTCTTCGCCTGCAATGGCGTGGTACATCATGAATTCTTGTCACAAGGTCGTACGGTCAATAAGGAATACTACATTGAAGTTATGCGCCGTTTGCGCGAAGTAATTCGTCAGAAACGCACAGAATTGTGGAAAAAGCAATCATGGATTTTGCACCATGATAACGCACCAGCTCACACATCGATGCTTGTGCGTGAGTTTTTGGCCAAAAACAAAACCGTTATCATGCCTCAACCACCGTATTCACCAGACTTGGCCCCCGCTGACTTTTTCCTCTTCCCAAAACTGAAGACACCGATGAAAGGAAAGCGTTTTGCTACGATTTAGGAGATAAAAGAAAAATCGAAACAGGAGCTGTTGGAGATACCAAAAAGCGCGTTTCAGAAGTGTTTCGAGGATTGGAAAAAACGCTGGCATAAGTGTATTATATCTGAGGGGGATTACTTTGAAGGGGACAAGATAGTTATTGATGAATAAATAAATACTTTTTCAAAAAATTTAAAATAACAGTTATTTTTTATCAGACCTCGTTTAGATTTCTGTATCGTAAAATATGATGAAAGTATTAATACTTGTATAATAGTCTGAACGGGGCTTTATGTTTTATAAATAAAGTTTTAAATGGGTTAGTTCCTGTACAAAAACACTGACTAAGAACGAAGCCAACGTAAAAAAAATTGCGGAAAAAAGCGGGAAAAAATAGATTTAGTAAAAAAATACCCACATATTTTGAAAATTTACTAAAATAAGCTTTATATTGTTAAAAAGGACTAAGTCTCTTCTTTGTAAATCCGTTTAAAAATTTAAAAATGGTTGATATTCAACTTAGTTATAGGTTGATAAGTGCATAGAGGTATGCAAAACCGGTTTTTATTCGTAACTCAAGATTTTGGGCGTGTTTGGAACAAATCGCTGTTTTACTCGACAATACATACCAGCAGAATTTTAACATATTTCATGTGTTTCGACTTCATTCATTTTTGTCACACAGTGTTATGTAATTAAAATATTGCTGCTTTATTGAAAATACAATAATATAAAAAAATAATCATTGTATTTTCATTGAAGCAGCGTGCGGATTTCGTGAACATTTTGGCTTGTCTATTAGCAGTGTACACAACAACAAAAAAAAGGAGTTGAGGTTGAGGCGACATTAATTTATTTGTACTACATTTGCATAATATGAATAATTATGAAATTTAGGCAATTGTTAATTGAAGAAACTGTTCAAAACCTACAAACCAAGCAACAAATTAAAACAATATAATCACATAAAAAATAAAACTTAAGTAAAAATTGTTTTTCAATATAAGCGATTCTCCATTGATATGGCCAAAACAAGTGCAAATTGCGCTATTTTCATTAATAGTTTTGTATCGCTAAATGGCAACATATGTACATAATGAAACAGACTGTAAATTACATTGTTGTTATGTAAAATACGAGGACTACTACTTATATTTCGAGAATAGCAAATAATAACAAACATTTTTAAATGAAAATGGCTTTATTGTTTTTTGAAATATTCTCCTTGATGATCAATACACTTTTCATTCGTTCGTTCGTAGCAGTTTTTCCGTTCCTCTTGAGACACCTCCAAAACATGGTTTTTTAACGATTCAACTGCTTCTTCAGGACAAGAAGAAGTTATTAGGTGCCAAGACAGGACTGTACAGAGGATGAGTCATCAATTCGATGTTTAGACTGCTCAATAATTCACTTGTTTGACGAGATGTGTGAGAGCTCGCATAGTCATGATGAGGAATGATTCGTCTTCGGTGGTTAGTTTTACGAATTTCTTTGAAGACTTCCGGCCAACAAATGATTGTGTGCCACTCAGAATTGACAGCTCTACGTTGCTCAAGTGGTCGAAGAAACAGGCGACCATTTGATTTGCTGTGCTTCTTCCACGAACAACTTTTGTTGGATTTAGCTCGTCTTGGAATACCCACAAGGTCGATTGCTGTTTTGTTTCAGTCTCATAAGCATATACCCCTGATTCGTCATCTGTCACGATTTTATACACGTCTTTTGAAGCACCACGGTTGAACTTTTTAATAATTTGCTTACAGTACTTGACGCGATCTTTTTTTTTTTTGATGGATTGATAAATTATGGGGTTTCCAACGAGAAAAATTTTTTTTACAACTAAGTGTTCGTGCAAAATCGAATTTATTGAAGTGTAACTAATGTGAAAGGATGCCTCTATCTCACAATATGTCACATGACGATCTTTAATTTTTAGTTCACGCACTGCATCGATGTTTTGTGGCAAAGCAACCGATTTTGGACGAAATTCACGGAGTTCGTCGACGACGGAACTACGACCACGATTGAATTAACTATACCAGCGATATAATTTTGTTGTTGTTGTTGTTGAACGACTCGTAATTTAAAACTATTTCAGTAGAGTTTATATGGAAGTATTTTTAAATTAAGAGTCGCATCAAATGCCGTTATTTGCCCTCTGAGTTCATTGACACATTCTTCTTGAGATAATCCACATCGAAAGTTGTGAAAAATAATCCAACGAAACCTTCTCTTGAAACTTAAATATTTTTTGTCGAATTGATTTTTTGAACTCTCTGTAAGTCCATATTTACACTATTCAAGTCTTATTGCTAAGCTGATTAGTTTCTTAGGAAAGAGAGACGAAGGGAAAAGAAACGTTACTGTGCCCCTCGTCTCTCTCTCGCTCAAACTAATCACCTTAAGCAATAAGACTTGCATAGTGTAAATATGGACTAAACAAAATTAATAGCACTTATATACATTGTTGCCATTTTAGCATTTTCACTGCCAGATCTGGCATTTTCCTTAGTCATGTTTTAGACTTGGCAGGTTTTCTTGAAGCAAGTCTGAGTTTTTGGGAGAGAGGAGAAGAAGAAAGAAGAGGGGTACTGACTTGCTTGTACAGAAAACTTACTTCAATTCTCTTTTGTTATTTCATTCGCTGTATTAAAACAATAGGAAAATTGAACAAGAAACCGTCTGTGTGTAAACAAACGAGCAGTTTTAAAATAGAATTGAAGAGAACTACTTCAAGAAAAACTGCCGAGTCTAAAACAAGACTTAGTTAAAAAGCATTCAACTTTCAATAAATTCTGCCAGATACTTTCTGGCAGAATTTGTTGAAAATAAAAATTTTTAATTTGTTAAAAAAATTCTTCTGTATAGAGGATTTTTCTCATAAATGTACATGTATTGCATGCTAAAGGTTCCCTGATGATCTGCACTATCAACAGTGAAATGCGCATAGGATTCAGCTAACCCCTCAATAATCAATTTCAATATATTAATAATTAAAAAAATATTTTACTGAATAAGTAAAATAATATAATAATAATAATAATATAATAATATTTTGGAATTATAGTGCGTAAAAAAATTTTAATCGTAATTGTAAAGGCCTCATAGTTTTTACTTTTCGTTGTCGTTCTGTGCCGTTCTTTTCCGTATAAAATATTTTGCAATTACTTTTTCTGTGCAAGGAATCAGCTGGCAACCTATAGAACTGATTTCACTTGTATACAAAATATCACAACAAACTAATACATACACACTTGTGGCTGTCACTTAACGTTGAATTCTATTTTCTACAGATTTGTCCGCAACGGAACAGACCGAAACAGGAAAAACCATGATACAATTATACAAGGTACTTGCACAAGCCCAGCCTGTTAATGTATAAAATGCAGAAACTTGTCATACTTTGTTTACAAGCCGCAAAAATGTTAGTGTATGTGTGTGAATAAAATGATTACAGTGTTGCCAATGAATTTGCATGTGGCTGTGTCTCCAATTACACATTGAAGAAAATTACACTACACATCCTTTGTGTAGGTTAAAATTAAAACAAAATTAAACAAAAATAGAAGTCAAAGTAGAATTACACACAGATTATACATGAATCTAATTATAGGCCTACACATGTGAGTAGAAATTATACACTCTGTATATTACACACATATTGGCAACACTGAATGACTATAATTATTCATGAATGCCGCGTCTGCAATTGTACTTTAGTTACCCTGTAATTGTTATTTTTAACAACAAAAGACATCTGTTTTTGACTAAATTCTGTTTGTTTCTACCAACAAAATGCGTGTGTTTCTTGGTGTTGCAATTTTGTTGTAGTCGTGCAAGTACCTTGTATAATTGTATCATGGGAAAAACAAACCACACACAGAGACTTTCAATTGAACAGAAGAACAGCTGATTCAGAAGAGAATAGCACGTACAAACTAATTCTGCCTTAACATTTCCAAACTTTATTATAGTGTTGCCGGATTTTAGCTATTGACATAAGTGTTGCCAGTTCCCGAAATATAAATAGTAGTCCCCGTATGTGTGCGAGAAATGTTTAACCACAATTTATTGCAATTTTGAACAAGTGCCGCACAACTTTGGCAGACCTTAAGGGCTTTGACGGAATTCGCATAAACAGTAAGGCCTTGATTATCCGTGATTCGATTAACAGGCAACGTCGGTTATCCGGGAAAGAAATATTGTAATCAGTGTTGTCAGATATGGCGATATCTCGACAAACGTAGCTACGAAAATTTGTTTTTGGCGATGAAAATTTTGAAATGGCGATTGGCGATTTACTTGGCGATATTTGAACTCCTTGGCGATATTTTTGGCTATATTTTTACGATTTCAATAATATAGACTAATGTTAAATATATGAAATTTTGTTAAAGAAAATTTTCTACAAATAAAATATTTTATTTATTTATTTATTAAATGTTACAGATACAATTACAAATTATATCGTACCTTAATTTAAACGAGAATAGTAACAAAGACCTTCACTCATTGTAGTGAGACAGACCAGAGTCTATGGTGGGAATCGAAACAACAACCTCCACACTGATAGGCTAGCACACTACTCACTAGCCTACCGAGGCACCCAACATAAAATAATTCATTCAAAAAATTCTAAATGTTGACTCTTTATCGCAAACAAAAATTTCTGAAATTCAAGAAGTTTAAAAAAATATGTCCCACAAGATCTCATTTGGTTTTTATGAAACACAGTGGGGAAAACTATTCTTTTTTAAATTAAAACCAACATTTTGATACTGAAGCACCATAAAGCCTGCACGAGTTCTCGCCTATAGTGTATGAATACGACGATGCTGCTGGTACTTACCACTTGTACTTAAATACACATTTAAGTAAATTTTAATTCAGTTTTATCACAAGATTTAAATAATAATTTTTATCTTGGTGTTCAAGTTCAATTTATCCTATCTAAATTGATCTTTTGGAATACGTTATTTTTAAGTATTGTTTGTATTCCAGTATTTTTTTGTCAATGTAAACACTTTTCTTAATTTTTCTTAAATAATATAATTTTTATGTTTTACGATATACGTTATCTACTGAATTTAAAATTTAGCAAAATTTGTAATGCAATTACAAAATAAAAAATATTTTTTGTAGCTTTAATGTAATGTTTTATAATATTGGCTATATTTGGCGATATTCGACAAGTCATTTGGCGAGGAGCTGAAAATAAATCTGACAACACTGACTGTAATTGTTTTCTTCTTGTCCATCCATTTAATTTTTTTTTGCATCAATCAACAGTGATTACCTCTATGTATTATCCGGGATTGCAAGCACGCAACCGTTTTCAGGCAAAATATTTTTTTCCTTATAGTACATTTATAAATTTTTTGATTAAACACAAACATAAAATGTATGAATGTTTCTTTTATTATATGCGGTAGATACAAAAATATGTAAATAAATACCGAAATAGGTATACATAAATAAAAATATGAAAAAACCAATAAAAGTTGTAAATCCATTAACAGGGAAAATCGATTTTCCAAAATGCTCCTGATCCCGACCATTACGGATGATCGAGGCCTAACTGTAATATAATAGTTTCTGTTGAAATCAAGCCATAGATAAATTGTGTGCAATAATTTTGGTGTCGCCTCAGTTTGCACATTAGCAATAAAATAGGAACATAGGTATGTATAATGGATATGATATGATTAATTTATGTCATGTACTCGTATGTAGGCATGTACGTGTTATGTACATATCGCTCATTTACTCAGTTAGTGATGCAGAATCATATCATATCGTTTCATACAAATGTCTTATTTACACCAGTTGTGTGTAAATTGAGAACTTCAAACGTGTTTTCTGGCAAACTGGTTTTTCTGAGTTATGACGTTGTTTGAGTAAATGAGTGATATATACATATCGTCGGCTTAGAGTGTAAACCTGCTAACTCACTTCCAGCAAATTTTACAGGAGAGACAAAATACTGTTAACGGTTTCTATACAAAGCTTAAGAAATTAGCCTAATACATTAAGTTTCTTCGATATATAGAACTTCAAATTAAATTAAATATTTTTTAGCAAGTCGATGAGGCGTCTCTTTCTCTTTCGAATGGCATTAAAATGGCATATGCTATAAAAAGTGGATTTAGCAGGTTTACACTCTAAGCCGACGATTTGTATTTTCTTTTTGCAGTTGATAATAAAATAAAGAAATATTGATTAATAAACACATTTCGCTTAAATCTGAACTCATATATTCTTCCCTGCAGTGATGCCAACTAGGGATGCCAATCCCGAAATGCCGGGATTTCGGGATTCAGCAAATCTCAAATCACGGGATTTAAATTTTTAATACCGGGATTTCGGGGATTCAGTCAATCCCGAAATTTTTTACTGTTTTGTTAGTTTTTTAAAATAAATTCATCATTACCTTCCCCCATGCGAAGATAGTAACCGTGGCAACACAATATTGATCCTTTATAATTGAAATTTATTTGCTGGTGGTTAAGCATTTTCTATATATATATATCATTGATGCTTTGCCAAATCATTAGTAGACTTCACCACATATTTTGAACAGTGACAAACCTGCTATTTTATGCACAGACTTGCAAAAACTATTTGAGAATTCACAAATAATAATATTTTTGAAAATCACAAAAGAAAAATAAGCGTAGTTAGCTTAGAAACTTTAACAAAACCCAGCAAATAATTCATATTCGATATGAATCTGGGTTTTGTTAAAGTTTCTAAGCCTGCTACGCTTATTTTTCTTTTGTGTAGTTTTTGACTATGCAATATGAAATAATTAGGTATAAAACTTTGGTTTGTGAACCTCTTTCAAAGACGTTTTTTTTTAGTAAATACCTATAAAAAGCATGTGTCCTTTAATGTTCAAAAAACCCAGAGTCCCGAATAATTCCTGAATCTCAAAAAATGTCGGGATCCCGAAAAATCCCGAAATCCCGCGATTTGATTTTTTGAAGTCCCGAATTCCGCGATCGTAAAAACCAGTCCCGATTGGCATCCCTAATCAAAACCTTTCTTAGAGATAGATGCGGTAGGAAAAAGATGTATTTTAAACACCTTAGTAAAATAAATTTTTACCGCTAATTGACCTATCGTTTCGATAAGAAATATCTTGCACGGAAGCTTATGACGAATCTCAAAATAATCAAAATTTTATGTAAAATAACTACAAAAATCCAACTACAAATACATTCAAAGAATTCTATTATGCCATCGTTATTTAATTAATTTGAAATATTTTGTATGTGCAGAAGAAACATAAATTTTTATTATTCTCATATTTAAAGGAAGCAAAGGGCTAAGAATGACACTTTATTTACTAAATAAATACATTCGGTCCCAGTCTGACTGCAGGGTTCTCAATGATGTTTGCATATATACACGTACATACATAGTTAACCCATAAACTAATTGAGCATTTGAAAATGCTGCTGAGATTGTATAGACGTTGCTGTTACATTCTGTCAACACTTTTTGCTTAGCACGACTCTTATGTATTATAAATTACTATCAATAAGTCTATGTCCGACACTGGTCGGGCCTAATTAATTTATATATGTACATACATATATATTTAGATTTAAGATTTGAATACTATATAGTTCATTAGTTCATTTTTGAGGATATAATAAATAAATATATTTTTTAGCAAAAAACATTCGAACAGAACTAATATAAATATTTTTGTAAAGAAAACTTCTCGTAAATTCAAAAGAACTATCTAGAAGTATTTACTTAAATAACAAAACGTACACACGTATGCATATACAAACACATGGTAGAAAAACCTATATATTAGCAACAACACACGGTATTACCAACATAAAAGTCGTTCACAGTAACTCTGAAATTCAAAATAACGGCATATCTACAAATTCCTAGAAACAGTAACATGAATTTTCTATATTGTGTTAGAAGACTGTTTGACCACTTGGCTACTAAAAGGAAACGACAGCAGCGAAGGTAATGAGTGCATAGAAGCAAACGGCGAACATTCTAGAACCGCTCCCGGTAGTATAAAAGGTGGTATCCTGTGTGAGAGGCAGGCAGTGTGAATCAGATAGTAGGGGAGTCAAAACCGTCGAAAGTAAAGACAGTGAGTCTTTAGTGTTGTATAAACAGTGAGCATCAACAGGTCTTGCGTGTGACAAACAGCCAAGAAGGACTTTTGCTACAGGACCAGTGCAGAGTGGTGTGAGACGAGTGTATGGAACACGGGTAGACGTAGTGGTATATTTAGGTAATCTGTGTGTGTTTTTTTTTTAAATTTAAATTTTTTTGATTCACACATTCCACACTTCTTTCTATGAGAAGGGAGAATAGAAGGAGTAACATATTTTGTTTTATTTTTTTTTACCAAAGCAAAATCCATTAATTTGAAGGCCTTCCAGAATCTCTGGCAAAAGAAGCAAGAACAGAAGACAAGATATGAGTATGGAATGGAGCGAGCAGGCCTTGTACATCCAAAAGAAGTAGTATAGATGCCTTCTAGAAGGCATGATTACTCCTTCTTGTTCCAGCTGAGAGTAAATAAAATGTCATTCTTAACCCTAATTAGTACACTGCGGTCTTTTATTCCTTTGCAATTTCCTAGTCCACGGAAAAGCGTTTTTAAAGGGTAAAAACGTAACAATATGCAATAAAAAAAAATTTTTTTAAATTTTACTTAAACATAAAAATATAATTCCTATCAACTAGTTCATTACTGAACTAGTTTTTAGTAAATAGGTATCTCACTCGTATCAAGTAAAAAGTGGTTTTGGCGCCATACGACAATTTTGTTTACTCAAATTTAGAAAATTTTCCCAAGTGAATGTTTTTTTGAGTACAACACTATCGATATGTTTACCAGTGTTGCCAGTGCAATTTCGAGAAAGATACATTTTAGTTTCCAAAAAGATACATTTGTTCCCAAAAAGATACATTTTGTAAAAAAATTTAAAGTCCATTATTAACATTTATTAACATAACATTTTTATTTCATATTTAATGAATATTGCAAAACAAATGATATCATATAAATTCATTTTTATATTTATTTAAGTCATAAATATTAGGCATGTAATTTTTAAAAATATAGTAAGCAAACTTTAAAATTAATTATATGTACATAACTATCTTTGGATGTTATCAATACAAATTAATTTTTGTAAAAATTAATATACGAGTTAAGGCGCTTATTCTAAGGCGATTATAAATATCAAAAAGTTCATATAAATTTCCTGAAAATACTAAAGATGTTCATATTTCCTCAAAAAAAAGATGTTTAAATTTTCTGTACACTTTGCGTACATATTCAAAAGATACGAAAAATGTCGGGATTACACATGGTACCTGAAATCATCAAAAGATACGGAAAATGTATCTTTCGTATCGTAATGGCATCATTGATGTTTACATTTGATTGTACCTACAAAAGTATATACACATCCAACAATATTTGCATACATAAACAAGAAGTATTAAAACTACAAAAAGAAAATATAAATGTTTTTACGTACTTATGTACGATACTTTAATGTGTATATCACATTAATCCCAAAAATTTTATGTATGTATGTATATATTTACACATTATTACAGCGACATACTAGTACATATATTTCCCTTCTCCTTCTATGGTATTTTTATAGCTGCCGTTTGCAATTTTACAATAAAAGAGCATTCATTATCATACTGCAAAACTTTTATTATTATTTACTGCAAAATACATAAACAAAAAGTTGAATAAAACTGAAAATACAGCATTAGGGTAAATTGTAATGAGGAAATTGTTCGCTAGTAGGATATGTAGTTGCCAGATAAAATAGTCATTGGGGTCAATTTGTCAAATTCCGAGCGAAAAATCGTCAATAATTATCCGAAAACGTCAAAAATTCGCCAAAAATAAAACGTGGACTTTTTCCACATATACATAATTATTTGAGACAATTTTATATTAATTTTTTTTTGTTTACATACTTATATTGTAATTAAGCAGATCAGTTACTATACTCAAAAACAAATTAACTAAAACTTAGTAAAATTATATAAATTTGATTAAAAAAGTTTTCGTATGAAACAGTTTTCGACGGCTGCAATATTTAATAAAAAAAAGTTCATAAATCAACTAGTTTGTATGAATTATATTTTAATGTGTAAGTAAAATTTTACTAAAAGTAATCCATAAAATTCAGTTTTCCAAAAAAATATTTTTTATCTTTGATCTCAAACTTAGTAAATTTTCCAAAGTTTTTTTATGTCCTTAATTCTAATACTTATTTTATTTTTAATAAAATTTTATACCACATGAGATGTTATATATTATATACGAATACACACATATTATATTCTTCATTAATTGTATTGAATCAACAACCTTCTGACTGATAGACAGGTCCTCTAACCAATTGCCTAAATAAAATTATTGAGTTATAAAGTTTTATAAGGGGCCTGTGGCAAAAAAAGACTAAATAAGAATATACTTATAGCATCAAACAAAAAAAGTTTGTCTTAAGTAGAAAATAAATAATCAAATTAATTAACATGTGCATAATTAGTAAAGAACAAACGACAATCGCAAGACTGTTGTAAATTTAGAGATGGTAAAAGTGAGCTTTCATTACAAAAAAGCTTTCAGATTGTAACACGATGAATCCAAAACAAGTCACATATTCCATTTGCAATAAAAAGTTGCGTATATAAAGTAGAAAACTACATCAACTGACACCAAACACAGTGGACCAAAACACAAAAGAACGCTGATGAGGAAGGTTTAGTGGCCTTCGAAAACAGCCGGTTGTTCCGTTTTACTACATGTTTGTCAGAATATTTACAACTAACTTTAGTGTATTTGTTCATTAATAATTATCACATGTAATCACGATACGAACTTTAGCCTGATAAAATCATAAAATATAGAAACAAATGAAGTTCGAACAATAATAATTAAATTTAACTAAAATATATCAAATTTTATTTTATTTACCAAAAAATATATTTCAAGTTAAAATATTCCTCAAAAATACTTAAAATTTACTTACTAGATTTTTTTTTGCTAAATGCGAATAAATAATATATCCTAACTTAAAACTGGTAAATAGTTTTCTAAAATTTAGAATACCTTTTTACTTCTTTTAAGTAAAATTTTATAACATAATCTGGAGCAAGTCATTTCCTAAAATTTATATTTTGATTTAAAATGAAATTGAATAGTTCTTATGATATAATTTCCTTTAGCTTATAAACCATTTCCCTATTTTTAATAAATACCTCCATGTAAACACCTCAGTAAACATGTCCTTAAGTCCTAGTTTACACTATGCAAGTCTTATTGCTAAGCTGATTAGTTTGTTAGGAGAGAGAGACGAGGGGAAAAGAAACGTTACTGTTCCACTCGTTACTCTCTCCTTTAAACTAATCAGCTTAGCAATAAGACTTGCATAATGTAAATATGGACTAAATGGGAGAAATTTTTTCTATATTTTTATGAACTATTTTTAAGGCTAGGAACAACTTTTTTACTCATATTAAGTAATTTTTACTACATTTTTGTAAAAACTTACTTAAACCTAGAAAATCTTTTTATTTAAATTTAGAAATTTTTTTACTTAATAATAGTATATATCTTTTTTTGAGTGTACTGTCAAATCAAAACAAGTAAAATTAAATAGCGTTAAATGATCCTTAGATACAAAATTGATTAGAGAAGCTATAACCAACCCATTTCTTAATTTTGTTTTGTCTAAGTTAACTCGACTAAAAAAACTCTTTCTACATTTGCTGAAGATTGCCGTAAAACTTAACTAGTTAATGCGAGATAAAATTACTTAACGCTTAACGTGGGATGTAAAAGACCCTTATCTCCCTCTTTTTACTTCCGAATTTTTTTTCCATAAATTTAAATGTTTTAAGTACATAAGGGTTTTTTAATAACTTTTATTGTCTGAATTCTGATTCAATTTCCTTTAAATAAAAAAATTCTTCAACAAAGTGACAAAACTCTTAGAATATCGTAGACAGAACTAATATTATCTATTATAATATTGAATACATATTCGAATTCAAATCTTATTAAAATCATGTCACACGGTTATACATTAAAAAAATTTTAATTTTTAATGATTTCACATTTTACAGTTTAATTCATTTTAGCATATGCAAATACATCTATGGCATATATTCCTAAGTAAATTTATTCAATGTCTAAATAATTATTCTCATCACCAAATAACAATTATCACACCCAGCCAAGTCTGTTTTTAAAAAATTACTGACAACTTTTTCAAGTAGTTTTTGCATTTGACCAAATAAATTTTTGTATTTCTGTTTTTTCACTTGATAAAATATCTACAATAAAAGGTTTAAAAAACATTCAATTCCAAAAGTATTAATACAAAAATTAAGATTGATTGCCTTTTACTCCTTATTTTTATTGCATATTCTAGCAAAAGCTGCCAAGTTCTTAGTCAAGTTCAAAATTGTTTTATAGTTCGAAAAAATCGTGTCCATGTGAAATTATTTAAAATCGTCCAATTGAAAGCTAAAATCGTCCAGTCGTTAAAATGCTATTTTCTGCACCCAAAATCGTCTAAATTACGATAAATCGTAAAGTCTGACAACCGTGGCTAGTAGACTCATATTGGTTTTTCTTTCTTTCCATTTTACCTGTTTGGTTGTTTAAGCGCTTCTACTCTAAAGTGTGTCCCTACAGTGCGGTATAAAATAATAAAACTAATGCCAAATCTTTTTTTATTTCCATTTAATTTTACTCTTAAGGGCTTTATTCTTAAAAAAAATATTTTTTAATTATAAGAGGTTTACAAAAGAGTTTCAAACAAAATTATTTTTTATGCACAAGTCATGCATTTAAAAAAGGTGTTTTAGGCGCCTAAAATATGACATCAAAAAATCAAAATATGCACTAAAAACAATAAAATATGCAAATATTTAAAATTTTTTTTTCAAAATTCAAAAGAAAAATTTTCAATTTACATACAACTAAATAAAGACATAAAAATATTTTCTTTTCTCAAGAGGTGTGTCTAAAACGCTTTTTATATTAAATTTTTACATAAGATTATCTATGAAATAACGATTTTTTCTGCACAATTACCTCCAAACACGCATTTTTCGAGATATGTTTATATTGCAGTAAGGGACCTATACGTAAATAGAAAAAGCAAAGTGTTGTTATTGATTTATTTTCATTAGAAATTTTTATATTTTCGAATGAGTAGTCCAATTAATTTGTTCTTAGAAAGCTTTTGTGCATTGAAAAAGGCCTTGTAACGTCTGTGGATGTAATCGGCTCAAATTTAAATGAATATTTTTATATAATCTTATATATTTATTTAACTCAACCATTACAATGAATTGAATGAATACTAGCTATTAGATTTGTTTTTTTAAATCCGTTATTATTTTTAAAAACAATATCAAGTTTCCGCAGAATTGTTTCACTACTTTCGGCTTTAATAGCAGACAATTTCCTCTTGAAATCATCAAAATGACAATTTCCATTAAATTTGGTATGTGTGTACTTCTACAATCGTTTTACAACTGAGGACCTGGCGAACAAAACTATACATGTCCTCAGTAAATGATTTTTTTATTTTTTTCGGGTTCTCCAAATACACATCTATGAAGTCACGAAATTTTTCCATTCTAACCAGTTCCATCCTAACTAAGTTTTCCTTGCTAGTCTCCATCTAGATATTTCAGTTATTTGCTTCTCCTGTAAAATGCTGTTAATGGGACTAGTCTGGTTTGGTTCGCCAGCTCCTCAATTCTACAACTATGCCAACGAATAAATTTGCCAAAAATTGTTTTGCATTAATAATACAACCCCACGATGGGTTTCCCCTTAATAAATTAATAAGCAATTCGGATAGGTGTTAGGTACTTCGCTTCAGAAAAAATATTTTTTTTTATGAGCCTACCTAATATTTTTACGAGGTATACCATTATAATTCATCAAAACTCGAAGGTAGTATGTCCGACGTTGATTAAAAACTCGCCATTGGCTAACTAACAAAATTTGCTTCAAATCATCTTAATATGATAAGCTAAAAAAAAATCAACCCAAGCAGAAATTGTGACATTGCGCAAAAAATATATACCATCACAACACTATAAATACAAAATTACGACTCTGCCAAAATTTTTGTAGCACCACAGTACTGTAAACACAAAAATATGACTTAACGTTTATAAATATCGCGTTCTTAGTAATGCTATACCACTACAACACTGTATATTACAAAAATTCGACCTTAGTTTCCCAATGTCACGTTTACAAGAATTCTACTCTGCTACAACACCGTAAATACAAAAACTTGACTTTAGTTTCATAAATACCAAGTTAACACTAATCATATACTGCTACAGCACCGTTAATACAAAAATTTTACTCAAGTTGGAAAATTTCCATTGTGACGACTTTATAAATTTGTATTTAGAGTATTGTGACAACATTGAAAAGAAGAGTCGGAGGACGGTCACTCGGCGTTATCATTTTAATGTTATGAGTACATTCAAATGTTGGTAAACAGATATTGTACTAATGTTAGTTGTACCCTCAGACCATCGAGCAACATCGTGCTGCTTGTCTTTTTCTGCCTGGGAATGATTTCTTGGTTATTCGTAAAATAAAATTTAAAAATTAATGTTTTTATAAAAATTGAACAACTTTTTTCTTCAAAAAGCTCCTTAATAATTAAAAACTGCAAAATATTGAGCTTTTGACTATTTTCTTTAAAGGCAAACGTGTTAAGAATAAAATTAACTAAATATTATGAAAATCGGCTAAAAATTTTAGACTTTACTAGTATTTTAGTGAAAACACCCAAACTCGCAAAATATCACTTCAGGGAATAATACAGTACCTGGATTCAGTAAATTTTTGCTGTTGAGCTCAATTGTGAAACTGTTGGCCCCAACAGTTACTTCTTACAAACGGCTTGATGGATGTACTGCAAAGTGAACAGCTGATGAATGTAAACAATTGAAAAGGAATAAAATAGCAACAAAGAAAATAATTAAAATTTGCTAAATTAATTAGTTGAGCTTAAAAGTATGGACATTGCAAAATTTGTAATGATGTCAGCAGCAAAGGAATCTTAAATTTTTACATTAAAATTTGCTCCACAAAATGAATATTCTGTGTTTGCACAACACTGCAATAAAATGAGAGACCTGCGCCTATAGTATTTATATTTCAACACTGAGCCGCCACTTGCTCAAAAAATATTTAAACGCAATAGTGAATTAAATATGTAATACGAGTATATAATATAAATAGACAGCATAATAAACATACATATATTTGATGAAATTAGTAATTTTATTTTATTTCCTTACTTTATCGCATTTGAAATGTAAAATTTAAGAAGTATTTGCAGCCGCCAGCTAACAAAGCAGCGTTGCATTATAGTATACACGGCATAAGTATATTCGACCAGCTGTTCAGGCTGAGCACAACATGTTGACTAGAGGTAGCGAAAAAAAATTACGATGGAAAAAGTGGCAGCAATACTCAACTGTTGAGTGGAGCGAAACTACTCAACTATGCGTTTCTAAGACAAACACTCAACTGTTGCGCAACAGTTACGTCTTATGAGTGCGACCAATGTTAGTCGGTAACTTTATCTTAATCACCATTTAATTCAATATTGTGTGGTATCTCTGTATAGAAAATTTAAAAATAAGCGAAAAGCACAAAAAATAATAATGAAAGACTCAATGAATTTGAGCTTGTAATTTTATTTTTTTTCCAACCGACAGCGAATATCGTTAAAATATGTTACTGAATTGCAAAGTCGATAACTTTTCGTTGTAATTATTATAACGATACGATTATCGTAATAAAAGATACTGAATCCAGGTACAGGTTTTGCATTTTTTCTCGCTCTGAAAAAACTTAACGTTTTTTAATCAGTTTGTTTTCAATAAATTACTAATAAAGTCTATAATTTTTACCCGATTTTTATAATATTTAGTTTATTTTATTTTTAACACATTAAAGCCCTTAAAGACAATGGTCAAAAATTCAATATTTTGCAGTTTTTAATTTTTAGGAGCTTTTAGAAGAAAACAATTTTTATATATTTATAAAACAAATTATTTTTAAATTTTATTTTTCGAATAACTAAGAAACCATTGATTTTTTAAGACTATTTGAAGCAAATTTTGTTAGTTACCCGATGGTGTTTCATTAGTCGACGTCGGACTTACTGCCTTCGAGTTATGATGAATTATACTGGCATACCTCATGAAAATATTACGTATGCTCATAAAAAAATTGTGACGTGATGGAAAAAAACCAATGATGAAGTTTATTTTTTTATACTTGGATATATAAAAAAAATGGAATGAATTTTTGAACGGGAAACAAAAAGTTGTATTTCGTGGGCTGTGTAATTTGTCTTTTTTTTTAAATTGGAATTTTTGACAAAATATGCCACAAAAGCATGTATTTGTACCAAAATATGAAACAAAAATATGCATTTATGACCAAATTATGCATTTTCAGCAAAATATGCAAAGTAATATACTAACAAATCCATGCCAATTTTAAGCAAATTAATTTTTTCGTAAAAATATTTCGTTCTTGCCATTATCAGGGTTATCGAAAAAAAACACGTATTTGCATGAAATCCCTGTCCTTTATCATATATGTATGTCCGTAAAGCCTCATTCTTCGGATCCGAACTACATATGGGATATCATATATGTATGCTCCATACATATTTTTTTAGCTGTTTTTACTTTTGTAATAAAATGCAGTAAATGAATAGTTATTGCAAAAATTTTAAAATTTACTCTCAAAAAGAGTCGTTTCCGCAAATGTACACGAACAGAAAAATAGCAAACATTATTAAGATTATGGAAACAGCTGACTCCAACTCCACATAGTGCTGAAAAATATATGCACTTTTGACTATTCAATTATTTTTCTTATTGGTACTCGATACAATATTTTTTATAGCACGGCCAATCTAAGAATAAATTTTTAATTTATTTTATGTAGTATATGCAATTAATTTCTTTTTGATTTATCTGAGTTGTTGTTTGTTAAATTTATTAATTATTACATGAATGTTTGTTAATGTTACTAACTACTACTACTACCTTAAAACCCAGATAACAAGATACTTTACATTTTTACAACTCTGAATAATTAAAGTCATCCACAAAACAAAATAATTAATAAATTATATTATAAAATATGTATATTCACAGTTATTATTACCATTTTTTATAAATTGTCTATTTTGAAATGACTTTCACAATTTTTATTTAACCTTTTCAAAAAATTTTACACTTTTCGTTTGTTTACATTTCGAATCATATGTTTTTATCTTACTAAACTTTACTACGACACATTTCTGCAGTAAAAATTTGCAAAATACTCAGGCAAGAACTGTTACTTTACGCTCTCAATTTGTGTTCTCATTTACTGTATTTTGGGTAAACAAACCAGCGTTGCCACTAGTGGAAAAGGAAATTACACAGCTGCAAGTTTAAAATAGTGCAAACCCGAATGAAATAGTACAAAAAATCTAAGAAAGAATTATTTTTTTTATTAGCTTTTTAGTAAATTGAAATTTTAAACGAGATATTTTTTAGCACATACAAATCGTACAAAATTTAAAATGTAGCAAAAAATTCACTAATTCACACATATTTACTTCAACGAAGAATAATTTACCACTTTGATCTTAACATTTTGTCAAAATTTCATAAAATTTTCTTTAAACCAGGCATTTGAGAAGGTTCTTAACCCTTTTCTTTTCTCAATTTAAACTCATTTAACTAGAAGTACTGAGCGATACTTATAGATGCTTTAGTTTTTTTAAGCTAAAACTGATTTAGGCTCATAATTTGCACCATAATTTTAAAATCGATAACTGGTAACTAATTTTTGGGGTATCGGTTTTAATTAAGTTCAGTTTACAAAAAAAAAATTCTTTCAACAGAAGCGTTTAAGAATGGTAATATCACAACTTTTAAATTCAGAAAGAGAATATCTCCAGCACAGCTTTTACTTTTAAAATTTTTAGACCAGTAAATTTTAAAATATCCAATTTATTGCATATATTAAGGTCTTTATGGTCTAAAAGTACATATTCACGCCACTCATTGTCTAATTTTTGATAATCTAGCTTAAAAAAGGGAAATCGATTTTTATTTCAATGATTGTGCAAATTTTGGTACTACTACATCAATAAAAATTATAAAGGTCATCATGAAAGTTGCATTACATTACATTTTGTTGTGCCTCGGAACAGTATTTTAAGTAGCTAAATTAATATAAATTCCACTTTGCTGTATAACAAGCTGCTCGTTTTTATTGGTCAACCATAAATAACTCATTTTGACAATTTAGACAAAAAAAATTTGCACAACTTTGATTACTTCAGCTTTTAATTTTCACAAAAGTAGGGATTCTCTTTAAAAATTAAATTAAAATTAGTCAAAAGTCCAAGATTGATTCAGTTATTTTTGAATGATCTTCAAAAACTTCCAATCTTCAATATAATCTCAACACTTTATATTATTCCAGAGCACTTTCAATGTCACAAGCTGTTAATTAATACAATTTCGATATAATAGGTGATAAGATTGTATGGCTCTCTAATGGGAAATATCGTAGACATGTTTTAAGTTTGCATTACTTTTATAATAGGATCCAAATATTCTAAATATGTTTAGTATAATTATAGCCTTTTTAAAAATTTTATTGGACTTTTATTAAGACTTACAGCAATATGGTTTTGTTTATATCTTTATAATAAACTTTGTTGGAGACATGGAGATTTCCCGCACGCATGAAGTTTCGTCTGTAGAATTTTGTAGCACATATACATAACCCGATTTTGTCTTAAGTCGATTTATGCTGTTATCGCTTTAAAACATATAAATATAAATGCCATTAAATTCAAATAGTGCAAAATTACACAAAAAATTTATGGTGCAAAAATAGTGCAAAGAACTTAAAATAGTACAGATTTTGCACTATTACACAGAAAGTGGCAACGCTGAAACAAACGCAATTTAGTAAATTGCAGTAAAGTTCAGTAACAATTTTTAAAAACTTTTGAGTACGCGAACGTAATTATTGAAATGGTTATGTGTATATTGTTTTTATTATGTACTACACATTCCCTATTTATCTCCATTTCCTTTCACGAATTTCAAAAGCATTTGATACGCAGTTGTTTGGCCACCATATGTGAAGAATAAACGCAGGGATCTGTTGACAAAGTTGATTTAAACAAACGTCAGTCAAATTCAGTGTTGACAGATTAGGGGATTTATCCCCAAATCCGGTATTTTTTTGGCAAATGGGGATACAAATTTTGGTTTGGGGATTGAGGAATTCATTAGGGATAATTTGTGTGTTTTGGGGATTTTATGGGGATTTGTATTTTACTTAATATTTTTATTTCATAAATAATATAAAATGTTATCAAAAACGCTTAAAATAAAAATTGTTACTGGTAACAATGAAGTCGTTCTTAACATTTGTTTTTGGCAAGACTTAAACAAGGTTTATTACAAGACATATCGAACAGGTACTCGCATTGGTGGGATTGCTCAAGCTAATTTTTTGGTTTACATGTATTTAACTTCCAAGTTATGTGACAATTAGTTCTTTAAAATTGTATATATTTGTAACAACTCAAACATGTTTTGGGTAAAAGTTTATTCATATCAAGATACCGTCTAAAGAACTGTAATGATTTAAAATGTACTTTATGTATCAAAGAGCAACGCTTGCATTGAACGAATTTTTCCGCAAGGAACTCAATAAAAACTAAAACTAGAAATAAAATTCAGTGCGAATTGCTCGAATCTCTGTTAAGAATTAATATACATATACATATTTAAATATAACCATATGTACAAATAATATGAACCACAGTGCAAATAAAATATTAATAAGAAAATAATTAAATAAATTAAAATAGTATTAGTTTTAGTAGGGATTTTTGGGGATAGTACAAGTTACTTTTTGGGGAATTTCGGGGATCAAAATTTTCAAATTGGGGATGACAGTCGAAAGAAATCTGGGAACCCTGGTCAAGTTTCGCATCCATTAAGCAACACAGAGAGGACGTTACTTTTGAATAGACGTAGTTTCGTTGTCGTGCTGATATGATTACTTCGCCAAATCTTTTATATAGGCCAGCAAACGCAGTTTTACTTTCTTAATTCTGTGTGGTATATCAACACGCGTACCTCCGTCTGGTGTAATTTGGCTGCTTAGTTAGGTGAAGTCTGAGACAGATTCGATGTTATGACCATACTGAGTATGCGATTCTGTGTGTACTATATTTATATAAAGGGATTTGGTTTTATCGACATTGACCCTAAGCCCATATTTACTCGATGTAGTTTATTTTACTTTGATCATCAGATTAACGTTTAGATATTAAGACAACGTCATCAGTATATATGTTGTATATGTAGAGGTCGTTCATGTGTTCTATGCGTAGTTGGTGCCATAACACTCCACGATGAGTTTTGTTGTCAATTGCGCCTATTAATATTTCATCAATGATTATGGGGAACAGTAATAGTGATAAGGCACATCCTTGCCTCATTCCAGACTTAGCAGATATAGGAGGTGATAGTTTGTTGACATGTTTTACGCTGCATTCGAAACGCTGATACTGTGCCTTGATAAGGTTACAGATCTTGTTTGTAATGCTTTTTCTGCCCATCGCTTCCCATATGATTTGGTGATTAACTAGATCGAAATCCTTTTGAAAATTAATGAAAACAAGGTAGAGCGATTATTCTTAAAGTAGCAATATGATCAATACAAGATTTGTGGTTGCGAAATCCGGCTTGCTGTCGTCGAAGCGTATCATCAATTTTATTTTCAACACTTTTAAGTATAATTTTGCAAAAGACTTTAAGGCAGCTGCACAGAATCATGATTCTTTTCAAATTACTGCAGTCGTTTTGTGCTCTTTTTTTTAATGTATTTTTACTATGATTCCTTGAAGCCAGTCAGTGGGAAATGTTTCGGTTTCCCAAATTTCATGGAACAGCTCGTGTAAAACTCATGCAGATAGTTTAAAGTCCGCTTTGAAAAGTTCCACAGGCACGTTGTCAGTTCCAGCCGCTTTGCCCCTTTTCATGCTGCTTCAATCTCGGGGACGCTGGGACCTTGGGTGCTGATACGCGTTACTTGAGGAGCCGTCACGCGTGGTTCAAATTCAGTCCAGTTGACGGAAGTCTCACTGGGGATATTGAAAAGCTCGACAAAGTGTTCATACCAGTTGTTTTGCCTCTGCAGTGAGAAGTTTACCATCTTTCGCTTTTATGGAAGATTGCCGTTCTTCCTTCATCCATTCTTTTCTATTTGTACGTCTGTTTCCAAGTACTTCGTATCCACCGTCCAGGAAAGCTTTCTTTATGGCAGTCCACTTTGTATCAATATTGTTACCAGATTGTAAGTTTTTTGTAATATTCGACTGTAGTTGCTGACAGTATCTCAATCTAAAGTTTTTGAGATGTTGAACATCTAAGAGTGGGGATATATGTATAGGTGTTGCGGTTGTCGGTGCGTGTGCCCTTGTAAATTGTTCTTTTTCGAAAAATGGTGAAGTTTCCGTCGGAGCATAGCTTTGAATTATGGCGGTATTCCGTATATCAGTACGGAAGGTTGCAGTCATAACTCTTTCGTCAACAAGGTTCCATTTGACAGCGATTGGAAAGCTTTTGGGCTCAGCGGAAAGCCAACACCATAATGGTGAGATGGATTTTGGCCGTTAAGTCCATAGTATATAAAAACTTAGATAGATGTAAGTTTGTGTTCGCCGTAGTTTGACCACCTTGCTTCAAACAAGAATAGGCCCGATTAATTGAGGTCTAAACAAAATTGGTTTGTATTAAGAAAACGGAGATAGATATTTCCCAAATAAATATACTTTAGAAATTACTCTAATATAAAATTTTGAAAGAAAATATTGCCAAATTTTCCTGACAGTGAAAAAGTAAACAACATTGCACAATGTTGCCATCACATTAGACAAGTGTTCCGATTGTAAAATAAAAATCAAAAGTCTTTTGATATTTGTCAATATATTGTGCCACCTTCGAATATGGCATACACATTGGCGATACTGTACAATACGAAAAATTGCACAATTATACTGCAAGTGGGTGGGCCGCTTGAAGCAAGCAAAAAATGCTATATCACCTAAAATTATAATCCTCACTGTATTTCAAACCTCTAAAACACGTTTATATGACTGTGCATTTCTTATTTTGCAGACAAAAGAAGCAACACACAAAAACGTATTTTGACTTTTGCAGAAAAGTAATAAAAGAAAAAACAAGAGAAAAATTTCAACTACAAAGAAAAAAAATAATTTTTAGTGTAGACTTTTCTTTTTTGAATGCAAATATTATGAAATCAATTCCGCATTTTTGTTTAATTTTTTCTTTCATTTGTTTTTGTTTTCATGTGTTTTTTTTCTGTGGAAAATCTGTTTATGGGTTACATTAGTAACCCAATGACAATTAAAGTTAATCACAAATGTTACAAAAATTGTTTTCCTTGCAGATTGTTTGTCAGATTTGGTGGGGGCTGAGCGACTGTTCCACTATGAGTGATTGACGACGTTTGATGGTTTTTTCTCATTTTGTCTTCTTTTCCCATTATTTTTTTTTTCATAATGTAATTCGAAAAACTATGATTGTAATTTAACAATTATCTTTGCAATTTAAAGTAATCCATTTTTATGAGTGTTACTTGCAATTTTTTTTATGATGTGTTATATACATACATACATACATACATATGTACATTAGGGTGTCCCATATTTATTGACGTCACTTCTTTTGTGCATACCCACTAAAAAGATTCCACCAAAAAAAATCTTACTTTGATCTAAGAAAGGTAAACTGTGGCAACTTGCGATTTAGTTCATTGTTATTAATATGTACCAGTAAGACGCATAATCATCTGTTGCTCAACGTTAAATGATATAATGTTAACAACAACAAACTAAATTTAGGATACCTTGCATAGTTTCCATATTAATTAAGTCAAAGAATATAATTTTTTATAAAAAAAAAATATATCGTAAGTTAACAGTATACATTCACACTCGTACATCTCGAAGGTACATCTAGTGTAGTTACAAACGTAGTTTATAAAAATTAACATCAACTATTTTTAAACTAAGCTATAACTTCAAACTTATAACAGCAGCTATGTATATTTCATATACATACTCGTACATAGGCATTTTAATTTTATATGACATTTTTAAAGTAGTGTCTTCGCATACTAAATTTTCATCATGATACTTGATATAACGCCGACAGAGCAAATATCAAATTTTCATTAACGTCAGCATATATCACAATAACTACTTGTATTTTTGTCATTATTTGTATTAATTAACGCACTGGCCCACGAAATATATTTTCTAATATTCAATAAAAAAAATTTGTTATTTTATTGTTTTCTTTTTATTTTAGCAATTTTTAAGAATGTTTGTTTATATTTTATTTGAAATTTTCTAAAAACGAGGTTTCATGTCATGACACATTTATTATTGCGAGAACTTTGATTATTATATCATGACGCTGATAAAATATTAATGAATTTAGTCTCCAACTGATGATTTTTCATTGTTTATTGGCGTTTCTCAGGCATTCGATAAAGTGTGGCATGAAGGCCTAATTTTAAAATTGAAATCATATCTACCAATAAACATTCTAAATCTTTTGGAAAGTTACATTCTTACCCGGAAGTTCACTGTTGTGGAAGGAGACTTCATGAGTGTGCCCGAATTTAAATCATCCGGTGCCGCAGGGGACCATACTGCGCCAGTTTGGTATTTAATTTATACTTGTGATATGCCTTTTGCACCAAAATTTTCACGAGGGATCCCGATATCTTCAGGCGCATATTACCCAGCTGGAAGTATGGTTAAGCTTATATAGAATAAAAGTAAACAATCAGAAGTATTTTCAGGTAACATTTACTTTACGAAGAGATACTTGTTCGTCCATTCGAATCACCAATCAAGTTATTCCTCAACATTTACATGTGAAATATCTTGGTATAAACATTGATCGACGGCTTACTTGGAAACACCATATTGACTCTAATCTAACACAATAGAAGCTAAACTTAACTCAGGTACATTGGCTGATTGGAAGAAATTCAACACTTAGTCTAGATTATAAACTTTTAATATACAAGTCGCTTTTGGAACCAATATGGTGCTACGGAATTCAGCTATGGAGCACTGCTCCAGTTTCTAATGTAGAGATAATCCAACGAAGGCAAAACAAAATTTTAAGGCTAATAACATCGGCTCCATGGTATATCAAAAGCTCAAATTTACTTCGTGATTGAAATATGCCACTAGTGAATGAAGAAATTGCAAAATACTTAACAAAACTCGAGCCCATCTTAATCCCCTTGCTCGTAACACCTTGAATTTTACTGCAAACATCTGCTTAAAAAAGAGGGACACTAGGGCCCTACTAACCAACACTCCAAACGGAACTTCTTGAAAATATGTTTGTGCTTAATACGATATTTATGTGTTATTAATTACTATCACATATATCTAGATAAGCATATAAAAAAAATTATTGCATTTTGCAAAACTTTTTGGCTTACTCGCCACGGGTTGCAATCATGATAGGACGACAAAATTTCACTTTTATATATAATTTTCTATTAAAAAAAATGAGTTGGCTTATAAGGGACACCCTAATGTACATACTTTTGTATCTATAGTAATAACCCAGAAATATTTTATACCAAATCGAAATGTCCCCTATAATCTCCTTGTTCATCTGCCTAAAACTACCAAGTACATATTTTTGCAACTCCGCATCGAAAATATGTATGCACCTTAAATATTTATTTTTTGTAATATGAATCGTTTTTGCTATATAATAAAATGTTTTATTTAAAGAAATACATACATATGTATGTACTCGTATGTACTTTAGAGTGGCATTAGAATTATGAAAAAAAATAAACTTTTGATTTTCGTAAAAGCCCAGGCGAATTATTGTAACACTTAGTCTAAAACGTAAATGGTGAAAATTTGAGCTGATTCGGACCACAAAGTACACAGAGGTGTAGAAAGTGAGTGATGAAAAAAGCTAAAATCAGCTCTGACAGGTTCGGCGAGAAAAGGACAACTGTAGTATATTTGTTATTAAGTTGTTAACGATTTAATAAAAAGAAACAAGAGAAAATGTATACTTAGTGAAATGAACAATTGAAGATTTTTACAAAATTAAATGAAAGATCTTGTAGTGTTGAACTAAAAAAACAATATGTAAAGCATTATTAGTATTATAAAAGTGATTAAATTTAGTTTCCAAATGCTTACACACTCAATTTTAAACATTTTCCTTCAAAAATATTAATTTTTAACTTCAACTTACAAAAAGCCGACAACGAATGATTCCACAAAGCATAAATGAAGATACATTTGAGCACATGAACATTTGTACAAAATTAAATGTAGGAACTTGAGCTGTTGAATTAAAGAAAACAATGCGAAAAAGATTATTAGTATTAAAAAAGTGATTAAAATTTGTTTTCAATTTATTAGAGACTTCGTTTTAAGCATTTTCGTTCACAAATATTAATATTACCATTTATTTACAAAAATCTCATAGCGAATGGGGACACAAAGCATAAAATGAAAAACGTTAAATTAATGCCACTACGAAAGAAACATTAAAGAAGATACAGGTTCGGTGTGAGCGAGGCTTCAATAGTTCACAATTATTTTCCGTCTCGTGTCACCTCTGTGTACTTTGTGATTCGGACTACTCTAACCAGTGCTTTACTTGAGTCAAAATTCAAATATTGCAAAATTGGTCCATTTACCAACAATTCATTTGAAAATCCGCTATTTTTGCACTGGTTCTGCTGAAAATCAGCGAGGGAGCTCTTTTGAATATGCTTAGTTTTATTCAAAATTTTTGGTTGAAAAAATTAACCCTTCGCTGTCGTGTGGGTCAAGCACACTCAAAAAAAAAAACACATGTACATTATTAAGAAAATTTTTTTTCTAAATTTAATTAAAAAAAATTTCTAAGTTTAAGTAAATTTTTCTGAGTCCTAGTAAATTTTTACAAAAATCTAGTAAAAATTACTTAATATCAGTAAAAATAAATCCTTAAAAATAGTTCATAAAAATAAACAAAAAATTTCTTACTTTTAAGGAAATGTTTACTGACTTAAAGGAAATATTTACCAAAAATAAGTAAATGGTTTTAACCTTAGGAAAATTGTATCCCAAGAACTAGTTAATTTCGTTTTAAATCGAAAAATAAGTTTTAGGAAATGAATTACTTCTGATTAGTCCATGATATTTTACTAACTTAAAATATGTAAAAAGGTATTCTTAATTTTAGAAAAATATTTGGATTATAGAATTTATTATTAATTTGCATTTAGCTAAAAATCTAAGTAAATTTTTCATGTTTTTGAGGAATATTTGAACTTGGAACTTATTTTTTTGAAAATAAAATAATATTTTAAAACTCAACAATTTCAAAGCTTATTTGGGCTGCCTGTTAGGCAATTGGTTAGAGTGCTCGCCTATCAGTCAGGAGGTTGTTGGTTCAATAATTGTCTGCTCTCAAGGAATTTATACGCATTGTATGGTGAATTAATTAAGAATATAATATGAAGATATAATAAATAACATATCATGTGCTACAGAATTTAATTAAAAATAAAAATAAGTACCAGAATTAAGGACATAAAAAAACTTTGGAAAATTTACTAAATTTGAGATCAAAGATGAAAAAAATTTTTTGCGAAGCTGGATGGGAAAATTTTTACTTAATTTTAGAAAAATTGTACTTAAATATAAAAATATAATTACTATAAACTAGTTCATTAATGAATTAGAAATTTAGGCGCCATACGACAACTTTTTTTACTTACATTTAGAAAATGTTCCAAAGTTTTAGTTAATTATTTTTTTGGGTGAATACATAAATTAAAGAAAAATATATATCAAAATATTTTTTTTAATTTTAAATATATTTCGCAAAACTATTGTAAAAATACTAAACGAACGAATATATTAACCCCTCCAAGCATTGGGTTAAAAATTACCCATTCAAAAACTTTCCATTTTAAATTTTTGCAAAATATTTTTGATAGTGTTATTTTTAGTCCCAAAACGAAAAAGGGTTAATGTTTTCGTTTAGAAATTATTTTTTAAGTCTTAATTGATTAGGGTTTAGCAAATTTCTTGTAAAATAGCTAAAATATTTGTAAAAAAAATTGTGTAATTTTGACCCGCATGACTCACAAGGTTTAAGTTTCTAAAAAAAAATGTTAAGTATATAATTTAGAATATATATAACAGCACTCTTGTCGATTTTCAGAAAAATCAGATTAAAATTGATGAATTCTCTAATAATTTGGAATATTTGAAGTTTGACCACAGTGGGGCATGGGTTAGAGTAGTCCCATTTAGCTAAAATTTTCGCCATTTACGTTTTATTATAAGTTTATTTTATAGCATAAACAAACACAACCTGCGAAGCGATTAGCTTGTCTGCAGAAAACAAACAGGGTATATGGCGAAAATCGAACCCACGACCTCTGGACTGAGAGGCTGGAGGCCAATAAACAACAGTGTCCTGGTTGCACTTAAGAGATAATTGGCAACGACGCTTGATGTTGACTCACCCGGAGATGCTTTACGGCTGAGATTCAGTTATATTTAGTACGAAATGAGCAGGCCCTCTAGGAAAACGTAAGTACAATGGAAATTGTCGTGGCTGGCGTATCTTGACTTCGACTACGAAAGTTTGGTCCAAGAATAAATAATAAATGTTGCGGTGCTCTTTAATTTATTACAAAAACGTCGTAGTCGAAGTCGAAATACGCCAACCACGATAAGGGGAAATGTTGTTTGCAGCTGTCCTCTTTGCTTGTAGCCTTAAAACATGGCGGGAAATACTGAGGATGTTGCTTCTTGAGAAGCTTAGGATATACTACCTAGCGCTTGAACTGGAGGCATTTTTGGGTCCAGTGAAGTTTCCAGTAGATTAGGTGAGGTATTAAAAGGCTTGTCCACCTTGCGGGAAGGATCGCAGCAGTATATTTTTATACTTCATCATCATGCTAGACACTACCTTCTTCTCCAGACAACAATCGTCTTAAAGCCATTGAAAACTTCATAAAATATAAGGCAAACAATTGCAACAAAAAGGGTACACAATTGTAAAAAAAGTACACAAATACTAACCACTCGTACTCGCTTGTATCTCAAGAGAGCTCATTGAATACTGAGTTGGAAAGCAAGGTTACGGCAATAAGCGTACATACAAAAAAGAAATAACGAAATTTGTATTGTGTATTCATCGATTCGACGAAGGTTAGGTGTCTATTGTTAAGGTGTAAGTGAAAGCAAACTCAAAAAGCTGCCTTATTAGATCTCGGTTCTTCTTCTTTTGTGCTAATGCGTAAGATTATTATTAGTAGAAAGTTTGTAATTTAAAGAAAAATAATATTACTATTTTTATTTTTTAGCAATTGTTTAATCGCTAAAAAATGCTTACCAAAACAATATTTTTTTTAAAGTCGAATATTTCGGTCCAAAAATTTAAAAAATTAAAATTAGCTTTATTATTAAAAACAAAACAAAAATTTTTGAGCAAAAAAATTTTTTTGGTTGACCTTTTCTGGAATTACCCATATAAGTATTTTTATGTTAAGAGTTGCAAGAACACTTAAAAGTTTAAAATAACAAATAAATTTAAAAATAAAAAAAACCGGACTACCTAAGAAAGTGAAAAGAAACAAAACAAATCCAATAATGCGGAACATAGTTATTTTTACAGTCGAGAATTATTAAAAATCGACTGTTCAAATCTTCTCAATAGAGACTCTCGACTGTATAAGTCACTTTGTTTCGCACTACATTCAAAAAAAAACTAAATAAAACTTAGGAAAACTTTCTAGGTTAGGTTAGGTTAGCAGGCTGCTGGTAAGGAAGGGTGAAATTTAGAGTCCAGCTCACTTGGGTCCAATACAATGATTCCTTTGTGCTACCTGTTAGTTGAAGAGAAGATAGTGAGAGAAGGGATAGTGATAAAGAAGACAGGTGGTGAAGGAAGAAATGGAGGAAAGCTTCATCCTTTTACAACTCTGATTTATTTCCACGCTTTTCTGGTGTTAAATGAGGCGTATTAAATTTTTGAAGCTGTATTTAGTTACCATTTTATTTTATTGGTTATTTTACTTGGCCAATGATTCTGTTACTATATAACGAAGGAGGGCGCTCTGATGTTACTTTCGGATTAGTATCTGATGAAGTCGGTATAGTTTTTAGTGACAAGTGGCCTTATGCCTGCATCACTAGAACTTTTCCCACAACAACTGATACAAAGGACACTAATGCACATCAGAAAAATGCGTGGTGTTATTATTTTTAATGACTGTCGGAGACCTCGTACATATACATAGCAATCTTCCGCCTGATAGACAAGCACACTAACCAATAGGCTAACAAAGCAGACTGAATAAGCATTGAAAATATCGTGTTTTAAATTTTTATTTTATTTACAATAAATATGTACTTCAAGTTCAAATATGCCTCGAAAATATTAAAAATTTACTGAGATTTTTTGCTAAATGCAAATAAATAATAAATTCAAAAATTTAAATAAAAAATACTAAAAACTGGTAAATATTTTTCTAGAATTTATAATAGGTTTTACAGCTTTTCAGTAAGTCAAATTTGATGAACTAATCGGGAGTAAGTCATTTCCTAAAATTAATTTTTTGATTTAAAGCGAAATTAACTAGTACTCAGTTTACAATTTCCCTGAGCCTATAAATCATTTTCTTATTTTTGGTAAATACTTCCTCTACAAGTCAGCAAACATTTCCTTAAATGTAAAAAATTTTTTGTATATTTTTGTGAACTATTTTTAGGATATGAACTACTTAAAAAAGGAGGAGGTTATCAATTCGTCTCCATTTTTGTTTTTGGCAGTGTTATTTCTTAACTCGGTTTATATTAGACTTATTGTAAATTTTTATTTTACTGTCTGAGAGGGTATAGCTTCCCATTTGTCCCATCGCTAAAAAAAATTGGGCGGGGACACTCCCACAAACTTTTTATTTGATTTTATGATATTCTACTTATTTGATTACTTCGAAACCTAGCAAACACCTTTGGTTCTTGTAACTACACAATTCCAAAGTTGAAAAATGGGAGGGGATACGCCCATTAAAATC
This sequence comes from Nowickia ferox, assembly GCA_936439885.1. Lineage (NCBI taxonomy): Eukaryota > Metazoa > Arthropoda > Insecta > Diptera > Tachinidae > Nowickia > Nowickia ferox. Next base: position 63,562,088 of record OW387026.1, read on the forward strand.
TGTTATTATTATTAGCTGGTTCTATTTAACCGATTTTTACGAAACTTGCCACAAACCTTGAGCTCAAAAATAGACACAATATTCCTTTTGGAAAAATGGGGGGAGTCACGCCCATTAAAATTTTATATTTTATTTTAAGTGGTTCTACTGTACCGATTTTTACAAAAATGAACACATACACTGAGCTCTGAAAAACACAAAATCTTGCATTTAAAAAATGGGCATATCCCATAAAATTTTTTTTCGAAAATGTTTTATCAGATCTTTGCATTGAAGTTGGTTTTTTTGGAAGAATTATTTACTCATAATAAGTAATTTTAACTAGACTTTTGTAAAAATTTACATGAACTTAGAAACATTTTGTACTTATACTTAGAAAACTTTCTTACTTAATAGTACATATCTTTTTTTAGTGTACTGGACTATTTTCAGTTTTTTAGGTAGTCGGGTTTTTGATTTTTTAAATTTATTTGTTTTTAAGCCACTTCTTTCAAAAATGTGAGGAAAGAAAAAGGTCAACCAAAAAAAATGTCTTCTGCTCCAAATTTTTATTTTGTTTTTAGTAATAAAGCTATACTTTATAAATGTAAAAACATTTTTAATTTTTGTGAAACAATTTTTAAATGTTAAGTTGAACTATAGTGAATTTTAATCAGAAATAATTTCTTAGTCGGGCTTAAGTTCAGTAATTTCAATTCTTATTGAATGAAATATTTTTTATTAATTAATGTGAGTTTCTAAAGAAGAGAAGAAAAATTAAATTAGACTATAAGCTGGAAATACCGATATTTTTCTGTGCAGCAACGCACTTATAGTCTAATTTAATTTTTCTTCTCTTCTTTAGAAACTCACATTAATTAATAAAAAATATTTCATTCAATAAGAATTGAAATTACTGAACTTAAGCCCGACTAAGAAATTATTTCTGATTAAAATTTTTAATTTTTGAAATTTTTTTACCGAATCATGCGAATTTAAAATAAACAATTTTTTTTGCTGAGCCTTTTTTAGCGATTATTTAAGGTAATAGGTATTATTTTTCTTTTTTTGTAATATAAAAATTTTCTACTAACATTACGCATTGGCAAAAAAGAAGGAGAACAGAGTTCTAATAAGGGAAATTTTTTGAGTTTGCTTTCACTCTAATATCGCATCCGTCGCGTAACATCAATATCTATTAATTTTTTCAGAAGTAAATAAGCATTTGCTGTTTTTTAATTTTTTTTTCAATTAAACTTCAATCAACATAAGCAAAGTTACTGCGATTAGTTCTCTTCGACAAAAGATGTCGCGTGCGCCTTGTCGCGTAAGTATTTGTACTTTACCCATTTAAAAGAATTAAAACAAAATTTTCATATTTCATAAATCAACACATAAACGATCATCTTTATCCTTCCTTTTCACATTCACAAAAAAAATGCATATACATATACTCATACAAATAGTTTTTATTAATATATGTATATGTGTATAAAGATACATTCAATAATCAATTTAGTACATACGAGTAGATACAAATGTTGATTTTAGAAGAGAATATAAGAAATAAATTAAAAAGAACAGATACAATTAAAGATGATAATAAAAAAAGTATTTATAAATAAAGTCGAACTAAAGTAATTCAGTAGCTCAGCTTGAAACGTGTTTGCGTTGCTTATTGTTTGTATTGACGTTGAGATAAGGCGCTTCTATATTTTTATTGAATTAATTTCATTCCACGAGTAGATCTGCCAAATGTTAATTGTTAAAAAGGTAGTCTGGCTCTTCAGTGGTTATTATCCTATTCAGGAACGTAATGCTTTTAAACTCATCTTATAGATTTCGTTGTATGAATTGAAAGTCAGCACTAGCACATTTTGCGTAGATTTCACATCCATATAAGAGGACTGGTAAGAGGTACGTTTTTGCAAGCAACATTCGGATAACCAAATGCGTTGAATGCTTGACTGACCAGAGATTCCGCAGCATTCCATACACTCGACTTACAGCACAGGTTATATGGTTGGACCATGTAAGTTTGTTGTTAAATATAACAGCCAAGTTTTTTGAGCAATTTACAAAATCAATCGCGTTAGTGTTTATTTTTATTTTGATGTCATCATTTAAAATAGTGTTACATTTAGACAGAAACATGCAATTGTATTTACCAACCGTACAAAAATTGTAGCAGTGGGAAAGCACTTTTTCTCAAGAAACCCAAATGGTTTGCCAACGTTACGGTTTACAATCTGAAAAATTATTTGGCAATGCTTTTTAAAAAACTTATAATGGGTGTTTTTTATTGAGGTATAGAACTTTAAGTTGGCATCACTTTTTTAACTGGCGGCCATTTTGTCAGCTGTCAAGTGATTAATATTTAGTTTGGTTTGCCATTTCATCATGAACAGGTTGACAAAAGAACATCGCTTGCAAATCGTGCAAATTTATTTCGAAAATAATGGTTCAGTTCGCGAAGTTTACCGCAAGCTCCGTCCATTTTATGGTCGACATAATCGTCCATCAGAGCAATTAATTCGGTTAACCATGGATCGTTTTCGCACTACGTTTACTCTATGTGATAATACGCATCCGCAGAGACGTCGAACAGTGCGCACCGAAGAAACAATTGCCGCTGTAGAGCAAAGTGTTGAACAGGACCCGAATGAATCGATTCGCCACCGTGCACAGCAATAACCGACTATTTTGTTCCCGAATTGGATGGCATGAATGTGGATGAGTTGTGGTTCCAACAAGACGGCGCTACATGCCACACAGCGCACGTCACAATCGATTTATTGAAGGAAACATTCGATGAGCGCATAATTTCGCGGAATGGACCTGTCAATTGGCCACCAAGATCGTGTGATTTGACACCATTGGATTATTTTCTTTGGGGATATGTGAAGTCGCTCGTCTACGCCAACAAACCAGAAACGTTAGGGGACTTGGAAGCCAACATTCGTGGCGTTATTGCCAACATACGGCCCCATATGCTCGAAAAAGTGGTTGAAAATTGGACCTGTAGAATTAGCTTTATTCGAGCCAGCCGCGGCGGCCACATGCCCGAAATCATATTTAAACGTTAATGGCATAAAATTATCCTTCCAATAAAGCCAAATTGATGGACATTAAAACGATTTTCTTGTGTTTTATTTCAATTCAAAATTCTATACCTCTAAAAAAAACATCCTGTACATATTTTTAATTTATTTATGTACATTAAGTTATTTATGTAAAAGGGTGATATTAACTGTTTCATTTTGGCATATGGCACTTAACATCTACCATGCTTAGCTCTATTTCAATTTTTTTCTGGTCTAAATCTTTAACTATATATACTCCTACGTCCCTGGATGACACTGGATGCGTCAAAAAATCAAGAGTTTCGTTAAATATATTGCCTTACAAGTAAATATGATCACATTTGTATACTTTACTTTGCGACTTTTTCTCAAATGAGCCAACCAATTACTTCACGTGTAACGTATGCCTATGCTGTTCAGACAAATTCTATTCCCTCACAAAAATTTTCACCGCCAAATAATTCGACAAACACAAACTCTAGCTTTAACTTTAATCGCATTGAAGCTACTATTAATAATCTGTTGCAAACTATAAATAACTTTACAACAAATATGACTAGCATGATGCAAGAAATGCTGCGTATGCGGAATACTCTGCTTCAAGCATTAATTAACAAGCCATGAACACGTTAAAAATATGTGTCTAGGACGCAAACGGCATTCGCCAACATAAAACTGAACTTGAGCACTTCCTCATGGAAAAAACAATTGATATACTGTTGGTTTCTGAGACTCATTTGACTTCGAGAAGCCTTTTCAAAATCAATGGCTACACGTTATATGATACAAAGGACCCTAGAGGAATAACATGCGGTGGATCAGCAATTTTAATAAAGTCGAGACTCAAGCACTATATTTTTGATATAATTTGTGAAGAACACCTACCAGCAACAAATATCTGCATTGAAAATTTTTGTACAACTTTCGTGATATCTTCAATTTACTCCCAGATTTTCAATCACTGAGGATCAATATGAGAATTTCTACAAATCTCTTGGGCCTTGTTTCGTAGCAACTGGCGACTACAATGCAAAATATACGTTCTAGGGTTCGCGTCTTATTACGCCGAGAGGTCGGGCGTTGTTCAACACAATTTCAAAAATGGGCTTGGACGTCATTTGAGTGGGGAGCCCACTTACTGGCCTACGGATATACACAAAATTCCGGATGTTATAGATTTTGGCGTCATGAAAAATATCTCTAGGGATTTAATTCATGTTGAAGCTTTTCTAGATCTCTCCTCAAATCACTCTCCCACGATCATTACAATTTGTAACCCACTAAGAAGTGTCTTACGTCAACCATACGTGAAGATGATCAATCGTATTAATTGGCTGGGGTTCAAGAAGTATCTCAGTAGTCATTGTACGGAAAACATTAAGCTAAGAACATCCGAAGATATTGAATTTAACGTTGCCAATATTAACGAAAATATTAAACAGGCTACTGAACATGCCACTACCTACCAACCGCAGACTGGCTTTATTAGAATTTATTCTACCGATATTGAACGAACGTCTTGTATGTGAAAAAAGAAGAGCTAGAAGAGAATGGCACCAACGCAGATCACCGCTAAATAAAATCAGACTCAAAGAATGTACTAAACGACTCAAAGATTTGCTATCGGCGGAAAAAACTGCATTACTGGAAAAATATTTAGAAGGCCTCGATGTCACGTCAGCATCTAATTACTCGTTAGTGCGCGCTACTAGAAATCTTAAAAGACCCGTTGAGCTGAAATCACCACCGCGCACTTCGACCGGAGGATAGGCCAGAAGCGATAGTGAGAAAGGTAACTTATTTGCTGAGCATTTATAATCTGTATTCACTCCCTATTCATGTACGGGTGCTGTTGATTTGCCGAGTGTAGTTTCCCTACCCCCTTGTCCCTTAAGGTTTAAGTTGCGTGAACTACAAAAAATAATTGCTGAACTCGACCCGAAGAAAGCTCCAGGTATTGATGGCATTAGTAACAAGATGCTGCTGAACTTGCCTCATATTGCAATAAGAATCCTGCTATTTATTTTTAATGCCATTTTACGAATGCAGTATTTTCCACATAACTGGAAACTTGCGAAGATCAAAATGATTCCAAAGCCGGGCAAAGATCCTACCAAGGCTGAGTCATATAGGCCTATAAACTTACTATCAACAATCTCAAAGCTTTTCGAAAAGCTGCTCATGACTAAATTTTCCAAAATTTTAGCTGATTATGGGTGCATCCCTGACAATCAATTTGGTTCTAGAAGAAAGAAGTTTTAAGCTTTTTCCATATTTTATTAGCTGCATTACGAGCATTTATGAGATTTCTTACACTTTGATTAAACCACGGCATGTGATTAGCCTTCACATGATTTATTTTTAGGGGACCTCATAAGTCAAATAACTGGTTCACATTATCTTGCAAGAAACAAAATTGGACATTAACATCTTCAAGAGTGTAAATATGGCTCCAGTTGGTATTCATTAAGTGCAAATTTAAAGTATTGTAAGCAATGTTATGGACATCTCTGAAGGTAACAAACTGTATGTTAACAGTATAACACAGCAATATGGCAGTGACAATTATAATAATAATTCTCTTTGGCAATATTAATATCTCAAATCCTGTTTTTGTAGGACAAAATATTTTAGTCTAACTTCAAAGGAAAATCAACTCTTTATCATATCTTCCTTCAATTAAATATTTTAGCTTTCACCTGTAGCCAACAACTTCGTACATACAACTACAATTCTTTTATGAATGTGGATAAAATTTCAATTTATCCAATAATGGCCATCAAAATTAATGTCACCTAAATAATAGTCCAGTAAAGATTAAATTTTTAAATATCCACCAAAAGTAACAGCTTAAAACTAACAATATACATATGTATATCTAAAATGTATAAAGTTTTAGGAAAATTAATGCCGGTATTTAAAATAAATCATACAATACAAAACTAAAGTCAACACAAAGAATTAAAATTTAATGAAACGATAATAGTTTTTGCCAGTCAGCCAATAACAAACTCGAAAATGAGATAATAAAATACAAAAATGCAGGTTGATATTTTATAAATAAAAAAACTGGTCAAATTGTAGAATTTGCTTCCCAATTTACGCTTTTTTTGGTCGATTAATATGCAGTTTGAATTTTTAAGCAAACTTGCTAGCATCAGCTGAAGATCGTAAACGATTTAAAATAAAACGAAAATGTGCAATAAAATAACCAAAACAAGATATAAGAGTAGCGTTGTGGATTATGGAAAAGTGGGTTACAATGTCAATATCAAGGTCAGTTACAACATCAAAGTTTTTTATTATTTAAACTGAACAAAATAGATATGAAACTAAATACTTGTTCTCGCTCTTTTAATTATCATTGTTGAAAAGCAGCCATCAAGGTTTTTAATTAAATGTATTAAAGCATTCAAAAAATAAAATGTAAATTATTTGATATTATGTTAATATTTCGACCTTAAGATGGTATTGTATAATTAATTAATTAATTAAGTCGAAATTCTTTATTTATGGGACTTTTGGAATTCATAAAAATATGCAAGAAATTCGAAAACTTATGATTCCGTGAGCCAAACATAACTACAGTTCTGTTAAGTTTTATAATCTAAATGTAATATTACCTGCTGTCCCATTGGCAGTACAAGCCACAATATCCGTGTCCTATGAAATATTTTTTTTTTAATACATATATTTATTTATTGTATCTTCCAATAAGCACTAACAATAAGTATTCAAATCTTAACTCTATATATAATTATTAGGCCCGACCAGTGTCGGACATAAACTAAGTTATAGTAAATTAATAATACATAGGAGTCGTGCTAAGCAAAACAAAAAAAGTACTTTCAAGCAGTTTCATCTGGAGTGTTGAGTATTAGAGCCGTAGTGTCTCTCTTTTTTAAGCGGATATGTCCAGTAAAGTTCAAGATATTACGAGCAAGGGGATTAGGATGGGACTCGAGTTTTGTTATGTATTTGCCTGCGTATTAAGCACTTTCTTCACTCACTAGTGGCATATTTAAATCACGATGTAAATTTTAATTTTTAATGTACCATGGAGCCGACGTTATTAACCTTAAAATTTTGTTTTGCCTTCGTGGGAAGCTGAAGCAGTGCCCCATAGCTGTATTCCGTACACCCAGAGAAAAAACAGCTTAAAATCAATAAAAACCGTATCGCATTAATAAGAAACATTAACGAAAGTCTAGTCATGTTTCAATATGGAAAGATATTAATTTACTGTATAAATTTATTAGTTTTATTTATCTTTAAGTACGTCAATATACGTTTTCTATTATATTGAAAATTATTGAAATAATGTGACGCATTCTTATTTTTAAGTTGCAGCTTTTCCCTGATTGTAGGTTTCAAGAGCGACTTGTATATCAAAAATTTACAATCTAGACTCAGGGTGGAATTTCTACCAATCAGCCAATGTAACTGAGTTAATTCTAGTTCCATTTGCGTTAGCTTAGAGTCAATGTGGTGTTTCTTCCATGCAAGCCGTTGATCAAGGAGTATACCAAGGTATTTCACATATGAATGTTGAGGAACAGTTTGATTATTGATTCTAATGGGGGAACAAGTACCTTTTCGTAAGGTAAATGTTACCTGAACACACTTGTGTCCATTTACTTTAATTCTCCATTAGTTTAATCATAGTTCCAGCTAGGTAATACGTTCTTGAAGATATCGGGATGCATATTAAGGCAGGCTGTACCATCGGCAAAAGTAGAAATGCGGATATTAATACTTAAGGCATATCACAGGTTTAAATCGAATACAAAACTGGCCCCAGTATACTCCTCTATGGCTGAGATAGTTTCGGCCGTACTCATAAAATATCCTTCTACAACAGGGAACTACAGGGCTAGAATATAACTTTGCAAAAGATTAAGAATTTTTATTGGTAGATATGTAAACAGGGCAGATCAATACTTCTTTTCTTCAAATGTTCTTCTTTTAAGTTGGACAAATCTATGAGTTTGTTCAATGGTACTATACTGACCTCTAAAACCAAATTGATGGTCCGGTATGCACTCATTATCAGTTAGACTTGGGGACAATTTTATCATGAGTAGCTTTCCGACTATCTTTGACGTTGTTCACAGTAAACTTATTGGCCTATATGATTTAGCCTAGGTAAGATCTTTGCCCGGCTTCGGAATTATTTTAACCTTGGCAAGCTTTCAGCTGTGCGGATAATACTCCAGTCGTAAAATGACATTAAAAATGAATAACAGCATTCTAATTGCAATACGAGGCAACTTCATCAGCATCTGATTACTAATTCCATCAATACCCGGAGCTTTCTTTGGGTTTAGTTTAGCACTTAGTTTTTCTATATCACGCGTCTTAAATTTTATGGGTCGAGGAGGTAGAGTAACTACAATCGGCAAATCAACAACACCAGCACATGTGTTGGGGGTAAATACGGATTTTAAATGCTCAGCAAATAGTTTAGTTTTTCTGTATCACTTTTGCCCAACCGTCAGTAGATGTGCGCAGATATGGCTTAAACTCAAGGGGTGTTTTAAGCTTTCTAGCTGCGCATCACAAAGAGTAATTAGATGCTGGTGTGACATCAAGACCTTAAAGATAATTTTTAGGAGATGCAGTTTTTTCAGATGCAAGCAACTCTTGAAGTCGTTTAGTGCTCTCTTTAAATCTGATTTTATGTTGGGATGACCTGTGCTGTCGTCCTTCCCTTCTAGCTCTTTTTTCATATACGAGACGTTCAATATCCGTAGAATAAATTCTATTAAACTCAGTCTGCGGATGGGAGGTAGTGGCATGTTCAGCACCCTGTTTAATATTTTCTTTAAGATTGGCAATGTTAAATTCCGCATCATCGGATGTTATTACCTTAAGGTTTTCCGTACAATGACTACTGAGATATTTTTTGAACCCCACCCAATTAACACGATTGATCATCTTCACATATGGGTGAGGTAAGTCACTTCTTAATGGGCTACAAATTGTAACGATTATAGAAAAGTGAAAAGAGATCTAGAGAAACTTCTACATAAATTAAATCCCTTGAAATATTTTTCATGACGCCAAAATCTACAACATCCGGGATTTTTTGTATGTCAGTAGGTCAGTAAGTGGACTTCCTACTCGAAATGACGACCAAACCCATTTTTGAAATTGTAGTAAACAACGCTCGACCTCTAGCTGTAATAAGACGCGTAGCCGAGAAGATATGTTTTGCATTGCAGTCTCCAGTTGCTACGAAACAAGGTCCAAGTAATTTGCAGAAATCCTTGTTTTGTTCTTTAGTGATTGAAAATCTGGGAGGGGAGTAAATTGATGATATAGCTAACGATATTTAAAAAAAATTCAATTCAAATATTAATTGCTTGTAGATGTTTTTCGGTAATGTTGTCAAGAATATACTGCTTGAGTCTTGACTTTATTAGAATTGCTGATTCACCACATGCTCTTTCTCTCGGTTCCTTTGAATTATATAAGGTGTAGCCATTGATTTTAATAAGGCTTTTCAAAGTCAAATGAGTCTCAGAGACCAACTTTATATCAATATTTTTTTTCCATGAGGAAGGGCTCAAGTTCATTTTTATGTTGACGAATGCCGTTTGCGTTCCAAAAACATACTTTTAAAGTGTTCATAGCTTGTAAACTAATGCTTGAAGCAGTGTATTCTGCATTCGCAGCATTTCTTGCATCATGCTAGTCATATTTGTTGTAAAGCTATTTATAGTTTGCGCCGGATTATCAATAGTGGCGTCAAGGCGACTGAAATTAAAGCTTGTGTTAGCATTTGTTGAATTACTTGGTGGGGACACCTTTTCCGTGGGAATAGAATTTGTCGTAACAACATCGCCATGCGATACACGTCAAATACTGGGTTGGTTCATTTGAGGAAAAGTGGCGGAGTAAGCGTTTGCTGATTGAGATGGTGGTAATTTAGGTTTTTGTCCCATAGTCAGTTTAAGGAAAGAATCTGTAGTTAGCGGTGTGATTACCACCACAATTTCTATATTTTTCCTGCTTGATATTTTGGCTAAGTACAGCTAACAGTACCCTGCAATTCACCTTAGAATACACAAACTGTAGGTTATTTGCAGTAAGTTTTTGTGTGGCCATATTCCTGACAATTAAGAGATATTTTAAGCTATAAGTTGGATGGGTCTCATTTTTTCACAATTTTATATTATTTGGCTCAAGTTTAACGCGAAATAGAGGTTGGGGTATCTTCTCCCTATTTAATATCTTAAATACATTTTTTACCTTAAATTCCTGGAGGACGAGTGCATCTTTTATTTTTTCGGAAACAACATACGATCTACAGGCCTTGCAAAATTTTAAAACGGTTTTTACGACTAGTAGAAGATGTGCTGTTATCCCTAGACATTTTTGGAGCAGATGAAATTTTAGAAGAACTTGGGCTTCGGCCACGCTTTACCGCCGTTATATATCTGTCCATTCCAACTTGGACTCTGGGTTTTGGGATACTGTTATCTATAGTGATAACTTGGTTAAATGATGAACACGAGCAAATATTGAACTCAATTAATTTATACCGTATAAAGTCTTTAGTTTTTTTTTTGGAAATAAGTACATGTTTTAAAAATTCTACTGAAACTCAGACTATAACATTCGATATTTGAATTGTGCAAATTGACATTTATATATCGCGTACTTCTAGTACTAGTCCACTTATCCATTATTAAACTGTAGTTTTGATCATTAGATTTTTCATAACTAAGACGTTGTACTATAATTAGTTTTTGCTATCTAATGCGCAATTTTTAACTTAAAAATTAAACGGGTTTTAAACTTAAGTTCCATTTAAGTAAAAAATTAATTTTTACAGATCCTATTTAAATATGACTTAAATCGCCGACCCCATCCATTTAAGTGAAACTTAAGTTTTTCATACTACCATATGATTTTGACAGTTCTGCAAATTATGAAAATTGCACATTGAACTTTTTCATTATTTTATAAAAATATACAATAAATAAACTCGTGATTGTGTTATTATTAATATCAACTAAAACAATGAATTCAGATGAAGAAGATATGAATGATGCAGCATTCTGTGCAAGATTAAGAAGACAAATTTTGCGGCGTCCACGTACAATAATAAGTAGACCAAACCATTTTCATTTTGCAGCTGTTAAGTGAAAAAGTTGTTTATATTTTTTGACATTTAATAGTGGTACCGTAATTTTATTACAAATATATACACAATTTAATAGTGCTACCATACTTTTATCACAATTAAATACCAAACACATTTTCACACTGAAAAACTGAAACCCTATTTAAATAAAACTTAAGTTTTAATAAAAATTGGCTAAATACGTACTTAAATATTAAGTTAAAAACTGCGGTTAAGTATTAAATTATGTAATGTATCAAGCAAACGAAAAAAAAACAACGTGCATTATGACGAATTCAAAAGACTAATTAAATAAAGTTATTATAAAAGAGATTGAAATAAAAAGATGTTGTTGGACAATTTAGTTACATATTAATATTTGTATTGGTACTTATTAATAGAGATGTGCAAATGTCGTGATTTTATCGTGTCATGCGTGATCGTGCTCAAATTTATAATTAATCACGCGTGAGTGCGTGACCGTGACTTCAAAAAAATTACTCGTGCGTGATCGTGCGTGAGTTTTTTTAAGAATCACGCACGAATTCTCACGCTCTCACGAGATAACACTCCTGCGTGGGTATATAGCGGTATTGAAAAATGTAAATTTTCTCTTAATAAATACTACAATCAATGTCTGAGCTGCCCAAAGTAGCACCAGAATGCCGAACATCAATCGGCTTCTTATACAAATGAATACAAATACGCGAATACATTACTCTCGTGTTTCTCTCCGTAGCCAGCTCTGGTCTATGTACATACACATGTATATACATACATACACTGTCGGAAATTCAGTTAACTTTAAACTAACTTTAAGCTAACTATTTCGCAAGTGGTACTACTGACACTTGGATGACTTTTTAATGTAATCAACTGACTATTTTAACATTACGATGCCCTAGGCGGTAGTCCATTGTCTCACACTGCATTACTTTTCAACTAACTTAAAGTTGGGTTTTTTAAATCACCTGGTAAATTTAAAAAAAATTTTCTGGGGTTCGAACATGTATCATCACACGTTGTGTACTCAACGCGCTAACTACCCAGCCAAGGTACCATCTAAAATAAATAGCAAAATGTTAATATAAAACTGAAATAAGTTTCAAAGTAGCTGAGAATAAAATTGTTAGCCCTCACCAAATTCCATTACGTTCTCAACTCTCAAAGAATTAAGTTTGGATTTGTTCTGGATGACATTGCAGTTAGCTTTTAGTCAGTCTAAGAAAATTTAACTATAAGTTAACTATTTTTGTAGTCAACCACACATTCTCCGACAGGGTATATGTAGAATGAGCCTGCAAACATAATGTATACATACATACGTATGTATGTATAAGAACCTATTTTTCAACCAACAAACATAAAAAAATTAATTATATATTTTTCGTAAGCGTGCGTGATCGTGATTAGTTGTACACCCCTCGTGCGTGATTAAGAATATTTTATACGTGAGCGTGCGTGATCGTGAAAATTTTCAAAATCATTCGTGCGTGAAAGTGCGTGAGTAAAATATTTTTCTGCGTTAGCGTGCGTGTCGTGAGTCAAAAACCGCTCACGTGTACATCTCTACTTATTAACTTGTTGAGAGCAATGGTAGAATTATTCGATTCTTATCGTTTTACTTTTGAAGTTCTCGTATCGTTTAAATTTGGATATTAGTTAAGGTGTTTTTACATGGTAATACAATGTATTACGACATGTCAAAAAATGCTGTAGATTATACAAAATCTTAACATGTAAAAGCAAAATGTATCGAGTAGGATAGAATACGGATAGAAAATTTGACAAGCGGTCGGTAAATGTTAATTTTCTAAACCATTTTAGAAACTTAAGTATTCTCATCACACCAGAGGTGTATTTCAAAGTAAACATTGGTAGCACTAATGGTATCTAGTGAAGGTGTTGACACTTTTATAAAAACAACCAGGAAATTTTCATGTTGTTATTGTAAATATTTTACGACTGCAACCATCAGCTACTTAACTGGTACAGCAAACAAACCTAAAAATATTATATTTTTTAGTAAAATTACATTGAAATTCAAGAGATTTATTATTCGACATATTGTCATAATTAAACTATAAGTGAAATTTATTTGCTGGTGGTTAAGCGATGTCTACATGCATTTCAGTGTTGCTTTAACAAATCGCCAGTAGACTTCAACCACGCATTTTGGACAGTCACAAACCTCTTATCTTATGCACAGACTTTCATCAAAAAATAAAATAGATTCATATCGAATAAAAATTATTTCCTGGGTTTTGTATGAGTTACTAAGCCTACTATGCTTATTTCTCTTCTGTGATTTTCAAAAATATTAATATTTGTGAATTCTCAAATAGTTTATAAAAGTCTGTGCATAAGATAAGAGGTTTGTGGCTGTTCAAAATGCGTGGTTGAAGTCTACTGACGAAGTTGAAGTTTGACTTTTTCGAACACTAATCCACCAACCCGTATGCAAAGAGGGCGCACTAAAACAAAAAATGAAACTTTTTCATTTCAGTAATTGCAGCGCTCTATAAGACAGTGATTTATAAAAAATTACGTTCTCATCTGTGAAACATTTTCAGCAGATTTGTTTTTCCGGCCTCCTGTGGACAAATGAAGAAATTTTCATGCAACTATTTATATGAAAAAATGCTTAATGTAAATTAGGTATTACTATATGCGATATATTGAAATTTTTAATTCCAATATTTAATTTTCAACAAATTTTTGGTTGGTTCAAAATGAACCCCCCAATATTGTCCTATAACTTCATATGCAAAAAATATTTACACGAGTAAGTTCTTGTTCATTTTAATTTGCTGGAAAATTTTTCTATTGCACAGTTCGAAAATAAAAGAAAATGAACATCTCCAAGACAAGTATAGCCAAACAAAAACATAAAATGATTATAAAAATATTAATTATTAAATTTACGGAGTAAAGTTATTTTTAAATGAAATGAAGGTCTTTAATTACTTACACAAAAAATTTTATGGTCAAAATATAGTTCAAGAAACATTTTTTTGTCAAAAATATGCCTTTTTTGACACTGCACAGCTCACGTACATCATCGGTTTAGCGATATTTTGGGGACCCTCGTAATTCATTAATTTGCCTGCTCTGTATAAAACAGTTACCGAGACTAGTCTGGTTTTGTTCGCCAGCTCCTTATTTGTAAAGATACATATTAACTTGTTGAGAGTAATGCCGAGTACAAACTATGGCATTTTGTGATTTCGGAATAGTGTATACTAGTGGCAACCTTTGTCAGTTGTTGCTTAACAAGAACTTAATGTGAACGGCGTTGCACACATTTTGAAAATGACAACACAAGAAATGCCAGATGTGTACTCAGCATAAGAGTTTGGCGTTGGCTGAAGTAGTTAGCAGGTTGACTACGAAAACGAAGGTCATGGGTTCGAGACCGGTATCAGGCAGTCATTAAATAACAACACCACGCATTTTTCTGATGTACATTAGTGTCCCTTTGTGTCAGTTGTTGTAGGAAAGTTCATGCTATGAAGGCATATTCACTGGTCACTGAATTATACCGACTTCAGCAGATACTAATCCTAATGTAACATCAGAGCGCCCTCCTTCGTTATGTAGCAGAATCATCGGCGAAGTACAATAATCAATAAAATGGCTACTAATCACAGCTTCAAAAATTTAATATGCCTCATTTAACACCAGAGGCGCTGCAACACTGCATTATTAAAACCGTGGAAAAAGCAGAGTTGTAAAATCATGAAACTTTCCTCTATCTCTTCCTTCACCACCTGTCTTCTCTATCACTATCCCTTTCGTAAAGAAGGTAACACCTAGTAATAGTAGTAGACATTCATTGCGTGAGTGTTACTTCTCTTTATTTATAAAAAAAACAGATCCTTCAGAGGAACAGTGGTTTTGTTGTTTAAATAAAAATAGGTGATCCTTATTTATTTCTATCTGATTTAATAATCCAGAAAGTATTTTTCAGTTTGGAGGAATATTCGTGAAATATTAATTGAATAATACAAAAAGTGGTGTAAATTATGCAAAAGCTAAATATTACTATATCTTTACAACTCGAGCTGATAGGGAAAATCGATCGTAATCAGAAGATAAAAGACGTAAGGATCAGATATATTTATTTAAGAAACACAAAAAAAAACTCTTTTCTGTTGTTCTGTGTTATCTTATAAATTGATATTATGTTAATATTATATTTTAATATTAATTGAAAACCCATTAACCCAATGCAATCTTTGATACAATAACTTCTACTGAATCAGGTTTTACAAATATATCCATAAATATTTGTCCCCAATATTGAGTACCGCTATTAAATTATTATTAATGATTTATAAAATAAAAAAATATCAAAACAACAAGAATTAAGCAATCGAGAAATCGATGATTGTCGATCAAATCATGAAAAATTAAATTTAACGTGTTGTGATAGATGGTAGACATGCAGCAAAAGTCAGAACTCGTGCCAGTAGATCCAAGACTGTCCGCTCAGAAACCAAAAGATATCTAGCAACTATTCCACTCATCTCTCCGAAATGCTGGAACAAAATGCTCAAGTCCCTACTATAGGCGAACAATGGACTCACATGGGTCAAACAGTCCGCACTGCTTCCAAGGATGTACTCGGTTACGGTGGACCTCAAAGGAACCAGTGGTATGACCAAGAGTGTCGTAGCGCCACTGCAGAAAAAAAATGCTGCATACCGAGCAACTGTTCAGCTATTTGTAACGCAAGGCAAAAAAAATGCTGCGACCTTTAAGGTATGGAGGAGAGAAAGGATGAGCAACACCTGTTCAGACGAAAAAAACACTAACATGCAAGGCGTGAGTGTGATGAAATGCAGATGCACTATGATAGGAATGAAATCCGGAAATTCTTTCAAATAATCAAGCATCAATCGGAAGGATTTAAATGTGATCCATCTTCTTATAGGAACTGTGATGGCAATCTGATAACCAACGCGCAAAGAATATTGAGGTTGTGGAAGGATAATTTCTTCAAGCTTTTTGCAAGTGATGACGTTAACAATTCGACGATTGGATATCATGCACATGAAATGATAATCAACGACAAGGGTATCTACTAGTGGTGAGCACAAGATGCTTGCTGGCTTAATCTTCATGTTGTACATTATTGAATTGTTCTCTCTTTTTAGTGCTCTTGATTTTATGAGAACACTGAAACTGGTGCTCAATTTTATCAAAAGTATGCAACAGCATATTTTTATATGCCAAGCGAGGGCATTTGTTATTGTAGTGTCTAAGCATATTTCACTAGTGCACACCGAATGACAATTGTAAAATGAGCACACAAGTGTAAAAATATGTGTATGTGTAAAAGAAAAAACAAACAACGTAGATTGTTTGAGCGTGTTAGTTCGCATGAGATACTGTTCTAAGTTTTATAATTTATTAATTTAAAGCTCCAAAAAATAAAATATGTATAAAAATAATGTCTTTGACGATAGATATAAAAGTAAAAAATTTTATTATCACTTAATATTTTATGAAATTTTGAGTTTGTGAAATGAAGTATGGTGCACTATGAAGTGTTCAATACAAATATTGCACACTTGACACAACTGTCCATTCAACTGTTGTGCAATGGTTTTGTGTGTTTTTTGTTTCCTTGTTCTCTATTTTTGCTTCACACTCAATTACTTTTACCACTGAAAAAAATACAATACTGTGCACTTTTTCATAGCTTGCGCTCACTTCTAGTATCTACATACCACCGCACAGTGGTTCAGAATCGTTTTTCATCGGCCAAAACTCTGCAACTTTTGAACTAATGAAGATTTCTTTTAAATTTTTTTTTCGTGGATAGATAGCATCTTAAGCTTTTATCCAGTTTTAGTTTTATTAAAATCAGTACAGTGGTTGTGGAGAAATTTAAGGTTAAAGTTGAACTTTCAAAATTTTTTTAATTTGCGCGCTTTTTATTTTTTATTTTTTTTGAAAAAAGGCCTTATAATGAAACTTAAATCAATTTTATAAAAACAACAAAGTAAGTTTTTGAAAATTGAATACATAATAATAGCTTTTTCAGTCATAAATAGCTTGTAGACTCTTGGTTATTTGAATATATATATATATATATATATATATATACATAAGTATTTAAGACATGTGCAGACATAAATAACTGAACCGTTTCTACTAGATCAATATCTGCAAGACCCTGAATTAAAAAACTTACTTAAACACTACTTATGAGAATCATAAAACTAGTTTAAAATAATTAAGTATCACTTAAAGCAAAAATTACCTGTTAATTTTTAAAATATAATTAGGTATCATAAAACCCTTACGCTAAGTATTATATAATGTGGGGTTTTACCCAAAATCTGGCTATTAGATTTTTTTATGAGAAACTTTAACCATAATTCAAAAGTAAATATTAGTACCTGAAGAAATGTTAATCTATGGATATATCATAGATATTTATATTTGACCTCTTTTTATACACCCACAAAACACGTTAGAAACACGTTATTTTAATATCATTCATTCAATATTAATATTTTTATACTTTATTTCCCTCGAATAATAGTAAATGCAAATTATAATTATTATTAATTTGGCTGGAATATTGCTCGCAAATATTCATTATTCAGTTCTGTATTACTTCTGTCGTGTAGAAGTCCCTTAGCTTCGGCTTCCACTTTAGTTAGTTGTTTTTGTGATCGCAATTGGCAAAATAAACTATCTGTAATGTTTTCACATCCGATTTCTTCATTTATATTTTTCAGTTTTCGCCTCTTAGATCTATCGCTACACTTATCTAGCGATTTTTGGGGTCTTCCTCCACTGGTTTTACGTGTAGTTTCAGAAGTTATCTGGATAGTAAGTTTACCTTGTAACCATTTTGCAAAGCACATATTGAATTTACTTTTACTCCAATCAACTTCCTTGTAGGGGTTTTTCAAATTTTTGACAAAAGTTGATAATTTTTTTTGTAAATCCAATTCTGTTTCACTGCTGTAATAATTAAAGTTTAATTTTGTATGAAAGTATCGTGTTTCCTAAAAAGCTGTAGAGTAAAACTTGCAAAAATTTATCAATCTTTTAGAATCAAATATTTGAATGAAACTTATTTTTATTTCCAAATTATTGTCCTATACTCAATATAGAATGATTAAAGCTAATCTAGGTTACCTACTTAAATTCTCAATTTTTGAATGAAATTAAGTCCTCAGCTCGCTCCTTCTTTATTTTTTTTCAGGTAAGCATGAAAAGAGATTCGAAATGAACGTGAGTTTATAGCAATATCTTCCCAGCAACCTTCCTACCTAACCTAATATTCAAAAATCAATTAACTATACAAAATTACAGCAAAACAATCAACATAATACGTTTTGCTACCTGCCATTTGTACTTATGATTGTTTATTTGGAGTATGCCGTATTCGGTTTTAAATATTAATATCTATTTTTTTAATTTAAAGTTATGTATATAAAAATAAGTTTGCTATTGTTATTTTTATTTTGATCAGGTAGAGTGGCATTTACGTGATTTCTAATGTAGATTTTCTAGCATTTTGGGTAAAAATTTTTGTTTATAATTTTTGATTATTTTCATTAAAATAAAAAAAAGGGTTCCACAGGCGGGTCGTGGCGGGTGCAAAAGTATATATACGCTTAAAGGAGACACCTTCGTCTTTCTCTGGAGGGTTACGGTTTTTTGATCCCTTTTGATCTTAAAAAGTAATACACTACTGAACTTCAAGTTTTACGAAAATATGGGGATTAAAATTTCTTACACTCTAACTACAAATTATACAGGGTGTGCACATATCATATCCTAAAAAGAACAGCTTACCAAACACAACAAAAAAGACCGCAGGCCTTTATCGATAATAGTTTTCGAGGAATTGTAATTTATTTCAGATAAAATATGAGAAATGTTTGTTTTTTTAAAATTAACATAAATTTAAAAAACCAATAAAGCCGCAGGCACCGAGGGCATTCCAACTTTTAAAAGCCGTGGCGGAGAATGAGTAAGATGCATGCAACAACTCTTATGCAAAATATGGTCAGAGAAAAGTATTCCGGATGGTTGGAGTCTCAGTGTCCTCTACCGCATTCACAAGGATTGAGACCCTACCATATGCACCAACTATAGGGGAACAAGCCTCCTTTTCATTGCAAGGCAGATACTTTCCTCCGTGATATTCGAATGTCTTAAGACGTACACCAAACAACCTTATAGGAAAGTGTCAGTGTGCATTTAAACCTGGAAAGTTCACCATAGGCCAGATATTCACACTGCGTGGAATCCTGGAAAAGACCCACGAAAAATAAATCAAAGTCGATTGTAAAGCTATAGCTCGATAAGAGAAAAATTTTCCGTCGCTATGTCTGAGCTTGGTATTCTTGCAAAGATCTTTCGCATTTGTACAATGACTTTACAAAACACAAAAACTCGCTTAAAAAAGTAACCAACCTCTCCGAGCCTTTTTGTACCAAGCGGTGTTTTAGGCCATGCGATGCATTATCATATGACTTCTTCAATCTACTAATGGAGAAGATTTTGCGAGAGACAAAAATCAAAACCACTAACATTATTTATAACAAAGGTGGCATGTTGCTTGCTTATGCTGATGAAATTACATAATTGGTCGCAACACACGAGCAGTAAATGGAGATTTTGCAAAACTCAAAAAGCAGTTAAAGATTATAGACGAGCACAAGACGACGTACATTATTTCCAGTGGCAAAACATCGCCGCGGAACAATGTATAGCGATCGAAAATTACACTTTTGAAGTTGTAAAATACTTCGTCTGCTTAGGTGCCAGTGGTAATATAACAACGATGGCAGCTCAGAAATTAAACGGAGAATAACTCCAGCCAACACATGCTACTTTGAGCTTGGTACTGAAACATGGACTTTAAAAAGATCAAGATAAAGATCCTCCGCAAGATTTATGACCCTCTACGTGTTGAGGATGGATTCCGCATTAGAATGAATCACGAGGTGCATGAGCTTTATGCCGATGTAGATATAGTCAAGCGCATTCAAATACAATGACTCCGTTGGCTTGGACACACTTGGCGAAAGGAAAATGATATCCAGCCCGTCAACCATACTAGGAAGAACCTATCGGTGAGCAACGTAGAAAAGGGCGACCTAATTTCCGTTGGAACGACCAGATGCAAGAAAACCTAATAGCACCTGGTGTCTCCAACTAGCGCCTGCATGCAGAAGACTGAAATAGCTGAAGGTATATTTTACTTCAGTCTGAAACCGACTTCCGGTTGTAATAGCTATCTAAAGTAATGTAAAATAAGCATGTACATTTTTTTCCACATATTATAAAACTACTTAAAACAATAATTATATATATATATGTATGTATATATTTCATTATAATATACATCAGGGGCCAAATTCCTGCACTCGTGATCGAAATTACATTCGATAGAAATTAATTTCGATTGCATGACATTTTCCGATGATGTCACTCAATACCAAGCAAATCGAGTTTTTGTTTCAATGTTGGAAAAAGGCAAATAAATTCATTTCACAACAGTTAATAAATTGTAAGCAAAAGCATATGTTTGTATATATGGATGTATGCCAAAACATATGTGTGTACGTACATACACATACACATGTATATGCAAAAAAAAAGAAAGGCATATATATGGTATTTTAATTTTTATTTAATTAATAACTTAATAATAATTAATTAGTGTAAAATAGAGAATAGAGCCCCCACTTGGATAAACTAGCCACATTTTCGATTCTTTTATTGTTTGACCAGAAGCAGTTAATTTTTTATTTAGATGCTCCCAGAGTTGGTTGATTTTTTTATTTTCCCTGACAACTGTTAGGCAAAAAATTATTTGCCAAATAAGTGTGTTTTGTTATATTTAAAGTGAACTAGAAATTCTTTACATTTGTGCATACATTCATATATAAATAAATAAGTAAAATATTGAACATACATTTTTTTCTTTCACTTTTTCTATGTTAAACGTTATTTCCTATGTCTTTTTGCTTTCGAGTAAAAACACGAACGGTTGCATTCAAATGGCTGCTCGTTATTGAATGCTGTCATTAGAAACTTCGATATGTGTTAATCGAAATCGAATGAGAAAATCCCTAAAGGTAAAAAACTCGTACTTTCGAGTAATAACTCGCTCGCTCACTAGTTCATTGTAGACACAAACCGATAGCAAAGTCATGTAATTTAAATGGGTTTTAACATGGGTATAATAAACATATCGTAGACTAAATCATTAAAAGTCACAACTCAAAATGATCAAAATGGTTTTGTTTTTCATAAACAAGTTTTAGTTTTTCTTTATTATTTCTTGTCCTTTTCCCTTACTTTGACACTTTCTATACAGAGATTCCACATGATATTGAATTTAATTGTGATAAAAATATAACTGGAGACTATCGTAGAAAAGAAATTACGGAATCACATTTTCGTTATGTTTTCGATTTAGTTTAATTTCATTATAAAATGAGTCGCGAATATTGATTTTTTGTTTGGCACTTACTGCATTAAATGTCAAAGGGAGTTATTTAATTTGTTCGATCCCATTTCATTTGGAATTATTTCATTGGATGTTTTTTCTCCTGAAAAAAAGGAATCTAAGTGTTAATAGAATTACTGAGTTATGTAAAAATACATCTTATAATTGTTACTCTTTATACAGACAATAAGTTATAATTTTTTTATTCCCAATCTAACAAAATTTCAAAAGAAATACATATTTTTTACATTTTAATGTTAATTTAAATCAGTGACTTTGCACTCGAACCCAACCTCAACACTTTTCGTGTGATCAATGAAATTTTTGCAAAAAAACGTGATTATTTTATAACACACGATTAGTTTTGTAACATTTATTGCAAGTTTACGAAATAAAATCGGCTGAATGATCACTCCAAGATGAATATTTCTCTCTAGAAAGATTCAATGTTGTTTTAAGACTAAAGCGATTTTCATCATGCAATAGAAGAGCAAATATTTAAGTCTATTATAAGTTTTGTTTGTATGTACATATATACATATGCATGTGGGGCATACTTATGAGCATATGTTTATTTATTCGTTTAAAACAAGAAACTCAATAGTTTTTGGCCAATTTAACACATGTAAGTTCAGCGTTGCCGTTTTCTGTGTACACACAAAGACTAATATGAATAATTTTGTGATATCAATTAAAATATTTGTAATATCAATTAAATAATTAATTAAATTTTTACCTATAAACAATTTGATAATATCAATTAAATTTTTCCACTCAATTTAATTAATACAATTAAAGATTTAATTGAATCAATTAAATTCTTAATTGAAAACATTAATTGGTGAATACTTTTTTCTGTGTAATTATCCAAAAATGAGACAAACAATTTTTTCTTGAACTACTTTGGGACTATAAAATTTTTTGTGTAATTTTTGTGAAATATCGCCTAAACATTTATTATACACAAGTAAATTTTTAAATCAAAGATCTTCATTTCGTTAAAAAAATTTTACTCCGTAAATTTACTTGAAAAGTCTGTTCGAGGGGTTAATTATTTTTTACATTCTTATATTTATTTATTGTATCTTCAAAAAATTAACTAACAATAAGTATTCAAATCTTAAATCTAGATATAATAATTAGGCCCAGCCAGTGTCAGGCATAAACTTAGTGATAATAATCAATAATACATAAATATCGTATTAGGCACAAAATATTTTCAAGAAGTTTCGTTTGGAGTGTTTGCTATTAGGGCCTTAGTGTCCCTCCTTTTTAAGTGAATGTGTCCAGTAAAGCTATAAATATTACGAGCAAGTAGATTCGGATGTGACTCGAGTTTTGTTAAATATTTGCAGGGTATTTTGCAATTTCAACTTTCACAAGTGGCATATTTAGGTCACGATATAAATTTGAATTTTTTATGTACCATACAGCCGATGTTATTAGCCTATAAATCTTGTTTTGCCTTAGTTGGATTCTCTCTACATTGGAAGCTGACGCAGTGACCGATAGTTTCACAAGCGACTTGTATATTAAAAGTTTACAATCTAGACCAAAGGCTCAGTTAGCCGACTGTAATGCAATGTAACTGTGATGTAGGAAACAGCTGATCGATATTTTTATATGAAAAGTAGGTTACATTACATTACATCTCTATAACCACTTTCATTACTTTTCACATAACAAAATCGATCAGCTGTTTCCTACCGTTGCAGTTATATTACATTACAGTCGGCTAACTGAGCCTTAAGGGTTGAATTTCTACCAATCTAGCCAATGTACCAGTTTTAGTTTCATTTGTGTTAGCTTAGAGTCAATGTGGTGTTTCCATGTAGCAGTCTGAACATAATGTAACGATAATTTATTGCGGCGCGGTTTTTCATACGATTTTGAAGTAAAAAACACAGTGCGGAACGGCAAAAATTAACATTTATTTTATTTTCATTGCGCACTTTTTTATTGTGTCAATTTTTGAATCTCTTTCTGATGTTGCCATAGTTTTTGAATAATTGGCTATGTTCACAACATTATTGTAAACAAAAAACATGATGGGTAATACCAAATTAACAATTTTTTTAATAGCTTAAATTTTTTATTTACTGCCATTACAAAATATTTAACACAAAGAGTAAATTTTGTAGAACATTTTATAAAAATGTATGAACAAATAAATTAATAAAAATGTGATCAAACAATGACAAGTATTGCCGTCACCGTCTTTCGTTTTATTATGTTTAGTTTTCTCTCCCGCAACGAAAAATCACACCGCACCGCAAACATTGTGTTCAGACTCTAGGCCGTCGACCAAGGTGTATACCCAGATATTTTATATGTGAATTTTGAGGAACAACTTGGTTGTTGATTCGAATGGGCAAACAAGTATCTCTTCGTAGGGTAAATGTTACCTGAGAACACTGCTGTTCATTTACTTTTATTCTCCATAAGTTTAACCATAGTTCTAGCTGGGTACCATGAGGCTGTAGATATCGGGATGGCTCGTGAGGGTTTTCGTGTAAAGCAAGGCAGGCTGTATCATCAGCAAATGTAGATGTGTGGATATTACTGCTCAAAGACATATTCATGAAGTCTCCTTCCACAACAGTGAACTTCCGGGCAAGAATTTAACTTTCCAAAAGATTTACAATGTTTATTGGTAGATATGTCTTCAAACTTTATCAAATGCCTGAGAAACGTAAATAAACAGGGCAGACTAATACTTATTTTTTTCAAATGTACTTCTTATAAATTGAACCAATCAATGCATTTGTTCAATGGTGCTATGCTGACTTCTAAAACCAAATTGATGGTCCGTGATGCAGCCTCTACCAATTAGAATTGGGGACACATTTGTCATGAGCAGTTTTTCGAGAAGTTTTGACATTGTTGATAGTAGATTTATTGGCCTGTATAATTCAGACTTGGTACGATCTTTGCCCGGTAGAGCTGTGCCAAATCGTTAATTTAAGTGACCGCTCATTTTCGTTCATTTTGTAAAAAAGAACGAGTTCGTTCATTTCGTTCATCCGCTCTTTTCAAGAAAAAGAACGAAATGAAAAAACAAACAGTTGATTCGGTCAATAAAAAGAGACAAATGCAATGTTTTTGTTATTTTTTGGCAAAATGATCAAAACAAACAAAATAACAAAGGAAAAATCAGCAAGTAAATTTTTTTTGCAATATTAAAGTATTTTTTTGTGTGACATAAAATAAGGAATTTGGAAAATATTAATAGCATTAAGAAGTGTTCAAGATGTGTTTTTATTTTGCCACAATTAAGTCTATGCTGGTAAATAAATCTATGGCCAATGAATAAAAGTCAAAAAGCGGGAGCGAAAATAACTTAATTACGTATGTGAGAAAGCAGTTTAAAAAATTCATAATGGTAGCACTGTTACTAAAAGTAGATAAAAAGGCAAATGAAAACGAGGAGAAAATGACAAAAAAATCCCACATGAACGATGAAAAAGCAAAACAAAACAAAAAAAAGAGCCAAGTGCGCTCGGTCATCGGTCGTTCATTTCGTTCAATTTATTTTTATGTGTCAGTACTACTGAACCAAAACAGCTCAGTAAAATGACCGGCTCACTTCGTTCATTTAAGTGATTCGTTCAATTTTACTCGTTCGTTCATGAACGACACAGCCCTATTGCCCGGCTTTGTAATCATTTTGACCTTGACAAGCTTCCAGTGGTGTGGATAATACTGTAGTCGTAATATGGCATTAAAAATAAATAGAAAGGTTCTAATTGCAATACGAGGCAAATGCATCAGCATATTGTTACTAATTCCATCAACACCTGGAGCTTCCTTCGGGTTGAGTTCAGTAATTAGTTTCTGGATGACACGCATCTTCCACTTTAAGGATCGAGGGGGAAGAGCAACTACACTCGGTAAATCAACAGCACCAATACATGTGTTTGGGATAGATATGGATTTTAAATGCCTTGCAAACAAGTTACCAGTTACAATTTGGGCAAGAAATGATACTGAAACTTCGTGCCCAACCTCCGGTAGAAGTTTCTAGCAGCCCGCCACAAGGAGTAATTAGATACTGGTGTAACATCAAGACCTTCAAGATAACTTTTAAGACATGCAGTTTTTGCAGATGCAAGCAACTCTTGGAGTCTTTAAATCTGATTTTATGTTGGGGTGATCTGTGCTGTTGCCAATCCCTTCTAGTTCTTATTTGTTCACATACGATACGTTCAATATCCGTAGAATAAATTCTATTAAACCCAGTCTGCGTATAGGACGTAATGGCATGTTCAGCAGCCTGCTTAATATATTCGTTAAGATTCGCAATGTTAGATTCAATATCATCGCGTGTTCTTAGCGTAATGTTTTTCATGCAATGACTCCTAAGATATTTTTTGAATCCCAGCCAATTAACACGATTGATCATCTTCACATATGGGTGAGGTAAATCACTTCTTAGTTGGTTACAGATTGTAACGATAGTGGTAGAGAGATCGGAGGAGAGATCTACAGAAGCTTCAACATGAACTTAATCCCTAGAAATATCATTATATCAACATTTTTTTCGTGAGGAAATGCTTAAGCAAGAGAGGTCAATTAGGACGACCATAAAATGTTCGTGGCTTACGAAACACATTTCTCACACAGCACGTATTTTGATAATAAAAATCTATGATTTGAAAGGGTTGTTCGTTTATTAGTGTATTCTTCATCAAGTGGAATTGCCACAAGTTACGAATCTTTTATTTTATACTGAAAAAAATTCACACTGAAAAAACAAATAGTAAAAAAATCACTGAATTCTAAAATAAAACGCATTACTTATTACCAAACAAAAAATTTGTTTTGTGTAATTTATAACATTTTGGATAATTTTGAAAGTTCGTCTGTGTAAAATAGAATATCGATTCCGGCAACACTGCATGTAAGAGGCATTTGAATGGTTAGTCCATATTTACACTATGCAAGTGTTATTGCTAAGCTGAATAGTTTGACGGGGAGAGAGACGAGAGGAACAGTAACGTTTCTTTTCCCCTCGTCCCTCTTTCCTAACAAACTAATCAGCTTAGCAATAAGACTTGCATAGTGTAAATTAGGACTTAGTTTGCGTATAAAGATTCCATCATCTCTAAAATTTCCGTTTTTGTTTTATTGGTCATCTGCAACTGGAATAACTGCAACATCTTATATACGAGTATATATAATTGTGGCTACAAGAAAGTATGTACATACGTATGTATGCACATGCATATATAAGTAGGTAATTGCTTACGTTTGCAATGTCGTTGGAAGTTATAAGCAGCAGATACATGATGTCACACATAGTTTGTTATTTTAATTTTTCGGTATGTATAGTATTTAATCCAGCCACAAATCTGTATATTGCAATTTAGCAATATTGCTACTTTTTTTCTTTTATTGTTATTTTATAGCAGCAGTAATTGCAGTTGCAGCACCAGCAGCAGCAATAACAATATATTGTTAGTAGTTTGTGGTTGTTATGGTTTGTGTGGTGAAATATGTATATTTCACCCGCTTTTATACATATGTACATACATACATATGTATGCATATATGTATATAAATATTTTTACTCGTATTTTCTATTGGCATATTTTCACACATTTTCTCTATCCTCTGGTATTTCAGTTTCGTTTTCACACATTTTCAGTTGAATTTTTCATTTTGTGGACGATGACATAACATTTAATAATTACATACTAGTGTTTTGCTGTAGTTGTTACTAGAGAAGCGACACAATCGTGCTAAAATTGTATCATTGAATAATGTGCGGAGCAGATACGTTGCAACGATTACAAAAAATAAATAAAAAAATTTGTTAGGTACATAATATAGGCATGCAAGTACATACATCAAATTCCTAGCGAAACAAACTCACCGAAGAAATGCCCAATAGTGATTGTTTAAATGAAAGAATAAGTGCAACAAATGGTGTATGTTTTTTGCACACAAACTATACCCACAACAAAAATAAAAATTATTTATACATATATACTTTTTATGCTTTTATTAAGCAAAGGTTCGTATCGCTACCCAGCAAAAATTTTTCTTCAAATAAAGCAGGTTTTTACTATGAGAGAGTAAAAGTAGAGCTGACAAACCTGCTGATATCGCTGCTGATTTTTGTATGGCGAGTTCCCGGTTTGGAGTACTAAATTTTTTGCTCACAAAAGCGCTTTTTTTTAATCTAATAAAACATGCAAATATAGCAGTTATCTCAAGCGCTCTTTAAAGGATTAATAATATAAACGTATTTACTTATAAAAAAGCGATTTTTAAGATTACATTAGGAACATTTCTGGCTTTCTGGCATTTTTGTGGCGCTGTTAAATCACCTTATTTTCTTTACTTTGCTTCATATATGTTCACTGTTTCTAAGCAGCTCATATTTTAAAGCGAATTATGATGCGCTTTATTGCCCTATTGCTTCAAAAAACATGAAATTTTTTTACTGGGTAGCATGTGATAACTATTAATGAACAAATAACACCAAAGTTAATAGTAAATATTCTGACAAACGCGAGTGAAACGAAACAAGTCTTTTTTTTCATATGAATTTAAATGATGTAGTATTTGGAAAACAACAAAAGAAAACTATTTTTGCTAGACAATAAAGAAGTTATGTACTAACGATTAAAAAAGTCAAAATCAAAATTAAAAAAAAATAATAAAGTCAAATAACTGAAAGAGGTGAGATGATATGGTGGTCTTGGTATGTGTTATTTTTACCTCTCAACGTTGATTGTCCGGTAAAAAAATAACTTAGATCCATCGGTTGCAAAAGTTACAAGCTCCGAAAAAATCTCTACAATCGCAATTTCCAATTTTGACGCTCTTTGGATCTACCCTTGCTTACAACAGGGTGCCTTCCAATTTAATGCCTTTAAAGTTCAACACTTCTTCTTTTCAAAACAGTTGGTTTTTATCGAAATCAGTTCACTAGTTCAAAAATTGCGGACTTTTTACCACTTTTTTTTTATTCCACGCCACAGCATAGCTCAAACAAAAAAATCAATTTTTTCAGTTAGTAATGCAGACCTAATACTCATATCGTTCTTCATATACTTAGTGTAAAAGTTTTATACAAATATCTTGTTTACTCCACTTTTGAGAGAAAAATAAGTGTACAAAGTGTGTAAATTTACACTGTCTACTGAAAACTTCAAACTCGTTTTCTGACAAACTGTTTGTTTGTTGTTTGATTAAATGAGCGGTAGATATGGCATGGTGCCACTCCGTTAATACGATTGATTTATCTTTCTTACGATTATCGATACGATCACGGATGTGACGATTCGAGTCCTGACTTTTCACATAAATTTATATAAAACTTTGCGTGTCAACTAATTAACTCTTCATTAATGAAAATAAAATTTATTTATTCTTATGTAAAGCATAGGTATGTTTGATTTACACCAAAGCAATTTTTGATATAAAAAAATTTTGCGACATGTAAGTAACACGGGGGATAGTTTATTGTTGGCAGTATATAAAACAACAAACAATAAATTATACTTATTATTTACTAAAATTTAGCAGAACAAAATCTATCTTTTTAAATTTTTTGAGGAGTTTTTATCAATATGCACAGAAAAAAGTATTCACCAATTAATGTTTTCAATTAATAATTTAATTGATTCAATTAAATTTTTTTTTGTATTAATTAATTTGAGTGGAAAAACTTAATTGATATTATCAAATTGTTTATAGGTGAAAATTTAATTAATTTTTTAATTAATATTACAAATATTTTAATTAATATTACAAACTCATTCATATTACTTTTTTGTGTGTGTATTTGAAATGCCTAATATTGGACTTAGCGCACATTTTCCTTGTCCGTTCATGACAAAATCGCAGTGGTCTTGCGTGCAGTCCTTCTTAAAGTGGTCGGTTTTGACGAATAACCCAGTCTAATTTTATCTGCAACTCTTGACACAACAGAAATACCACATTGCAATGCATTGGGATGCTTATAGGATATCATTGTGCTGTAGCGGCCGACCATACTTTCTAGCCAAATCTGATTGGCTTTCCATATATGTAAATGTACCAGTAAAGAAGGTACCATTAAGCAACTCAAAGTATTTTCGGGTTTGGCAATTTTACACAAGTGGAGATATTGATGTTTTTCAAAAAACATTTTCGTTTTATGCTGCCACATACCTAATTGTACGTGTCTGCCTTTTGCACATTCTCAAACATTTGTGTGTAATTCAACCAGTCAGTAATAGTATAGCATAATAAACTCTGACTTCGTTTACTGTCTTATTCAATGTATATTTTCTCCTTAGGGCATACAAGTTGCTCATATTTGCTGTACTCTCGCTATATTATAACTCGAAGCAGTCAGAAATCTTCGTGAAATGTGCCTAGAATATCTTCCTTGCAGTCACCTTTGCCAAATGGAAAAGGATCATGTTCGTGGACTGCACTGTATTCTGATACTTGTAATACACCATAATCTTGTATGAACTTCCACTTCTAAACGTAACAGTCGGCTAGGAAGGTGAACAAAATCGACTTCATTTTCGTCTCCCCTTCTTCATCATTAACTTTTCCATCCCCAAAAGGTGTAACCGCGTCGTCACCACTCTCTGGTATTTCCAGTATATCGTTAAACTCAATCTACAGCAATACAAGTAGAAATTGTGAAATTTAGTAATTCGCAAACTTTGCTGCATACATCTGTTTACACTGTATAATACTATCCAGTGTCACCTACAGGTGACATTTCATAAACTTTCCCCACTTTTTGCTTACATATATTTTATTTTTTAAAGATATAATTTCATATTATTAGTTTTAATATATTACAGTACTAATTTAAAAAAAAAATTTAGTTACTTAACATTTTGACGTTTTTATAATAAGGCACTCCAGTACGAAGAAATCAAAAAAATGATTAAAAGAATAAGAAAAATGTCTCAGATAAAAAAATGACAAAAATTTCAAAATTAAATTACAAATACTATAGGGTCTCATAATTGTACTATTAATAAATAAATGTTCCAAAGATGCCAATATAAATGCTGAAAAATTTTATCAATCTATTTCACCTGTATGTGACACTGGGAATTGAAGAGTTAAAGGGAATGAAACCTATGTACATACATACTTAAGTATATGCCTTCAGAGCATATCTCGAACAGAATTTCTCTATTCGCAAACAATCATCACCTGCCAAAACTTTTTAAGAAAAGTAATACATATGTACATAAAATAGTCAGAATGGAAATTATATTTATCAAGTTATTAAAATCAATAATAATGCAACTTCCCACAAAAAAAATTATTAATTATTTTTATAATGTTTTGCTGTAGTTTTTTATTTCTAACAATTTGTGTTCGTTTAATAATTGTAATTTTGGCGTTTAAACAAAAAAAAAACTATTTTTTGTGCTTTC
Organism: Nowickia ferox; assembly: GCA_936439885.1. NCBI lineage: Eukaryota > Metazoa > Arthropoda > Insecta > Diptera > Tachinidae > Nowickia > Nowickia ferox. The sequence goes on from OW387026.1 coordinate 63,593,177, forward strand.
GTTGTCAAGGTTACAATATACATATGTATGTACATACATATGTACATGTATATACATATTGTTACTTATATTGTTGTTGTTGCAGTTTTTGTAATGGAAGTCCAATAGTATTCGCGGTGCATAAATATAGTTGCCACATTGTGGTTTTTCAACTTCAGTCATTATTGCTTTAATGGACTTGAACACCGTTTCGAATGGTAGCGGCAGTCTATGAATTCAGAATGTTTTTCGCTATTTATTCATTATTTTTACACTTCATTTTTTTTAAACTTTTTGTGTTTGATTACAATGTGCTTTTGGATGGTTGCAGACAGTTAGAAGGCCATTTTTGTTTTGTGTTTTTTTAATATTCAACGTAAATACTTGTAGCAATCGAACTAGCGGTTGCACAGTGGAATATATGTACATATCCGTATGCACACAAGCATACATTTGTACATACATGTGCACAAACCCTGTAGGAAATATCACTAATTCACTGTTGACTTTGTCACCAGTACTGATGACAAATTATAAACCAGACAATCCTTTTTGTTATAGACATGTATGTACTCGTAACATATGCGTGTCATTGGAAATCAACTACAGACGTTGGCGCTACTGACTCGGTAGTTCTTTAGGGATTATATGTATACATTGCAAATATGTATATAGTCACTAGTACATTTTAGCAATTCTAATATAAAATTTTGATAATGAAATCGCATACATATTTTGTTCACATGTGTTTTATTAAGCAAACTTATAAAATAAAGTAAACTAATGCATAATGCATTAAGAAACATACTCGTATAATAAGAGGAACTAGTTCATTCATTCGCTCAGCATTACCAGCAAGTTAGGATTTGTTTGTCATTTTTATTAAATACTAGCTGACCACCCAGGCTTTGTTCGGAAGCATTTTACTAATGATGAGTACGAGTATATCATATAGAATTAAAAACTAAGACAAATAATTTTTAGTACAACGAAAAGATAAGACCAATTTTTCTTAACTTATTGCTTAAAAAGTTGCTTCTAAATTCGGTTATTACTATTATGTATAATAACAACAATTGAAACAATTATTCATTAAAAAGCAAAAAAAAAAAATGCTAAGCATATAATTCATTTTAAAGCTTGATGATAAACAATATTTTTTGTTTTTCTATTGGGGGAAGAAAACGAATAGCGCTGATGGTGTACCGACTTTCGAGCACGCAACATACAATTGGCCGCGGGAAAAACATTGGGATTCTAAGTTTAACCCACATACTTTTAACGATTGTCCTTGAGATTTATTGATCTTCATTGCGAATGCAAGGCGAACTGGAAATTGGACGCGTTTAAACTTAAATGGTATATCACTTGGTCACAAAGTACACAGAGAAGACACGAGACGGAAGATAAGGGTATTTTCCTGTTTGTCTGGTTTTGCGTAAAACTTTGTCGGCATTTTTGTTTTGATTCTTCTTTCTAGTGCAATAAAATTACAACGCTTTTTATTAGCTGTGTTAATTGGTAAGTAGTAATACACTACTACATCAAATACACTATATTTTTCTCTTTTTCCACGAATTTTAAAAAAACCTGATTGCTCCAATCCAAATTTCTTTACCTGTCACTTTCTTCACTTCTGTGTATTCTGTGACTTGGTATCATAGGTACCCACTATAGTACTTCTTCCCCTTTAAACTTTCCTATGATTATATTTGCTTTAATAGCGTTTCTCATCAGCATTTTAACAACCAATCAGGACCATAGTTTTGGCTGATTTAGGTTACGTAACATAACTATTACTGATCCAACCTTAAGCTGCAAGTCATGCGGTGGCATTCTCGGTAAGTCCAATGAATTCAGGAACTCTATCGGATAGTTAACAACATCATCAGGATCTGCAATAAAACCATTAGGCTTTTACGAATGCAATTCGCCATTAATAAGCTTTGAATTTTAAAGTTTATGTCATCAACGTTCTTATTTTTTCAGCTAAAATGGGTCTTTCGCTCAACCAAACGTAATTATTATAATTTTGTGCAATATTTGCTAACACTTTTTCTATTAGTTCTTTTTTAGATGTTACAAATTCACAAAAGCCCATTGGAAATGAAATCTGGTCTGTAGTAGAGTCAGTCGGTATTTTCCCATTGCCAAATAATTACTTTGCCGTTTTGAATTATTTTTGTCGTCGCTGATTGCTTCGAAATGTTACATGCAGGCTCATCTACCGTTTGCAAGTTTAAACACAGAAAAAAATGATTTTGATATTTTAATACGAAAATCGCTGATTGAATAAAAAAATCTTTTGAATTTTCTGTGATAACGATTTTTGTATTATTAATAAATAAAATTGTAAGCACGTTTATTGGATATATTTTTTTTCAGTTAATAAAGAAATTTAACGAACCAAAGAAAAAAGTTTTTGATTGAAATTTTATTTTCAGTGATAATTGTTAAGTGTGTGTGTGTATGATTGTCACATTTTTCAACCACTTTTTGTTTGTTTTTGCTTGGCTGCGATTAAATCTAACAGCCTGTCCCACTATATCGAACGTTGTCGTTATAAATGACAAACAGCTGATTTGCGGCACACTAATATTCTTAGTCGAAAAACAATGAATGCGAACGATAACGTAAGTATCCCAATACAAAATTGCGGCTCACTATATCATTTTTGTGATGTTTGTACGAACACAAATGTCAAAATCGGTCACTTGTTTTTTTTATTATCGTTTGTGTATGAAGCTTTTGCTAACAATATTAAAAAGTTGGGAAAAATCAAAATGGAACATAAAAGGTAAGTTAATAATATTGTTACTAAATATTTAAATACGTAATATTTACATATGTACATACATATGTATGAACATAATTATTTCAAAGACGTTCGTTATTAAAAATATTTTCATTTTAGCAACAAAAAATCAAGCTATCACCAAATGCAGGCTCTCGTGGAATACATGGAAGAGCATCCTGATTTCGCTCGAGGAACCGCAGTCTATGGTAGCAGCAAAATGTCAACGGAGGAACAGTGGATGCAACTTGTAAAAAAATTAAATTCTTTGGGGCCTCCTGTACGTACCATTGATGAGTGGAAAAAGGTAAATGTTTGTGTTATAGATTTGCTTCGTTATTTTTAATATGCATACATACATATGTACATACGTATATTTGCAGACCTGGGCTGACTTTAAGTCCCGCACCAGAAAGAAAATTGCGGAAAACAATAAAAGCCTTCGCGAAACTGGCGGTGGTATGTACCGCATGTGCAATTTAACGGAGTTGGAGCAAATAGTTGACAGAACACTATCTCTGAATAAATCTGCAGCACCGAGTGGTGGTAACTTCGGCTATCCAGATTGCAACAACTCCAAAGCAGTTGACAACACAATTCAATTTCAAACATTGAAAAACACACCACCCAGGAGTAGCACAGTGGTAGCTGTAATTACACCCACCAGGATGAAACAGAAATGCAAAAGCGAATCCACGCTATCAAGCAACTTATGCGACACACAGTGCGATATCACTTCAGCAATATCTACATAAAACGATTGGTTTATTCCATTAGATGAAAATATTCTCCAACAACAAACCAAAGAGCACAAATACAGTGAAATCGAGGATGAGTTACCTGGTTGCTCTTCGGCTAAAAAGCTAAAAGCAGCAAATGAGCAAGTTTCACTTATTCGACGGCAAGTACGGTTAACTGAGGCGTCAGCTGCTACAGCCAAAGAACAGACGGAAGCCATAGAAACTTTAGCTGAAGCAACAAAAGCCGTCGTTGTGGCAGAGACAAGAATGACAAATGTGGTTGAAATACAGGCGAATGCAGTGCAAAAGAGTGCTGATACACAATCCAAGATATTGACATCTATCTATTGACTCATTTAGGTCAGAAATGGCCGACTACTTTTTAAATAAGTAATTTTTTTTGTTTTTAAAAGATTTTACTTCATTTGCAATGTAGTACATACCACATAAATTCATGTACATTAATGCGACTCACTGAAAAAAGTTTTTGATACATACCCCATATGTTGTCTTGGGAAAAAATGAGAAAATGTGCAAAAAATTACAAAAAATTTCATTTTTAGACACGGTTTAGCTCACGAACGGTCATCGCTAGACCCCTCAAACATTTTGGGAATCCTCAGTAAAAAGAGGGGTATGTATCAAAAACTTTTTTTCAGTGAGTCGCTTTAATGTACATACATATGTATGTTTATAGCAATTTAATTATTTTCAAACTGAAGTTGAATTTATTTTGGTAACTAAAATTTTTTTTATGTATGTATTGTATGTATATTAAAATTACCTACTTTTTAACATACTAGTAATTTGATTTCTTATGTTATTAAAAGGTATTTATTTCATTTTTAAACATTGATTAGATTTATTTAAGTTAAATTTATATTAATTAATAATAAGTACTAACAGTACTGATAACACTGTGCAACAGTGAAAAATACACATGGTCCTGACGTATAGGTTCGATAGTACTACAAAAGGGTAGTTTCCCATCGTTAAAAGCATTTTGCACCTTTTCGTCAACCATACTGTATTCCCATACAAATGCATCGTGGTTGGAGCCGGGATACCTAGAATCAACATACCTGATCATCAATTTATGGTCACAAATCTGTAAATAAAATATATCTAAGTTATTGAATTTAAAGTCATAACTGAAATGTACTCACCATCATTGCGTTCATACTGTAATATTCCTTTCTATTGTAGTACAAACGCTTCACATTGTCACCTGGGGACTTAATGCGGACGTGTGTTCCATCCACACACCCTATTATTCCCGGGAATCCACTGCGATTGAAAAATCCATCCATTATTTCCCGTTCTTCTTCAGGGAGTGGCATTTTTATCCATTGGGGACAAATGAAGTCTTCAAACAGCTGAAGACACTCCTTGATGATCCTGTATACGGACGCTTTACTTGTGGAGGACACACTTTCATTACCTACCGTGCGTTGGTAGCTCCCTGTAGCCAAAAATCTCATAAACGTTACTCGCAATGTCTGGCCTGATTTGAGTGCTACGAAAACCAGGATTACACTTCTGTTGAATCACGTTCAGTATCATAACGAATATATCTTTCGATATACGAAAGTTTGCTATGAATCTAGGAAAAAACAAATTGGTGCTTGTTTATTATTATTTGGATATGTGTATATATGTACATCTGCATGTATGTATTAGAACATAAATAATTATATTTTTTGCATACTTACTGTTTTGTCGGCACACTGAGAACATCAGAAATGTCTCGCAATTGCCTTCAATCTATTTGTTCTACCTGCTCAGAATCCTCTAAAAAATAAACACCAACCGAAATCTCCATTGCACACAATATAAAGTAATATTCAAAATTTTTATTTATTGTTTACCACTAAAATAGGTTTGTTTACCTTTTGACTGTCAAGTTCAATTAGCTCACAGTTGTATTTTCCATTGTTAAGCGTTTTTTTATAAATTGCCGATTAATTTTTTGAAATGCAGATATTGCAATATAGTTATTTATTTGGGCTACGTTTGAAACGTAAATTGATGCGAAGGATAAGCCGTAAGATAGTGTGCCGCTGTTTCGAATGAAAGTGAGTGACTGCTTTTCTTTCGCTTAAGGTTTCTTTCGATATCGTGGGCCAGGCTGTAAATGTGTTTGGGATGAGTCGAACCGGCAACCTCTTGACTAATAGACTAACGTACTTACTTACCACTCAGCTAAAGAACAAATCGTCATTGGACACGCAAATAATGAATAAAAGCCAAACACGATTTCTATGTTTCTTCTAAATGTGCATTTTGCGTTATGATATAATTTAACAATAACTTTGTTGAGTAAAAAACAAGCCACGACGTTTTTCGGCTTCTTGTCGGAATTCATACATTTACAACACGAGCAATCAAAATGAACAACAACAATAGCAGATCACCGCGTTGGGTCAATCAACAAGCAAGATAAACACCAACACAAACAAATTAAAGTAAATGATAGTTTAAAATGCGCGGTATTGATAAAATATCGGATTGACTTAATGACAAATATTGAAGTTAAAATTTGTTTTCAATAACATGGTTTTGTTGAAAATAATTCTTTTTTTTCTGTGAAGGTAGTTTTAGGGCAGAATGGGCAGATCTTCCTCCCTCTAATAGAGTTGCAGCTTGGTATGGAGGTACAATACTAAAGGGTCCGCCATATAACGTTTTTTTCAACTAGTGCTTATTTCGTGAATGATAACACTTACCTCATGTCTGATTTGACAGATAATTAGTTTTATCCTTCCGCTGAACGAATATGGTTGTGTATACGCTTGACCAATGCTGGCAAATATTGCCTGCGATCGACTTACAGAAGATGCCGATTTTGCCAAAAAAAATCATCTTTTTAGATGAAGCTCATTTTGATCTTGGCGGATATGTAAACAAGCAAAATTGTCGCATTTGGGGCACAGAAAACCCGCACGCATACATTGAAAAGCCGACGCACACTTGGGCCATTTTTTTCTAAAATGAGCAAGGAGTGGCCGTTACAGTCAATGGCGATCGTTATCGGGCCATGTCGAGGAGGGTATTGGCAACATTTGGTTTCAACAGGACGGCGCTACGTGCCACACAGCCGAAGCTACACTCGATGTTTTGCGCCCTGTTTTTGAAAAAAAAAGTTATCTGGCGGACCCTTTAGGATTATTTTGGGATTATCAAATAGTAGCACGGGTTTTTAACATCATATGCTATCAAAAAACATTACGATTGTATCAAATTGTCCACCCTTGCCATAGTCAGATTTTGCTTGCATTAGTTTTTGTCGTTGAGCATAAAAATTAAATGCATGTGAAATGGTGCATTATGAGCCTTTTTCCTAAAAGTGTTGTGAAAATATGGAAACTTAGTTAATTAAGTTTTCGGTATCGATATCAATATGGTTAAGGTTTGCAAAATCTTTAACTTCCATATGTATATGTATTGTATGTACATACATATATATGTACATATGCAGATTCAAGTTTCTTTAGATGTGAATAAATTGCCACTATAAAGTACTGACCCCTGTTAAAGTCATCTCTCATTAATTTATTCTTATTTATTTAAAAAAGAAAAAATATTAATAATGTAAAGGAATGTCTGAAAACAGAGTGAAGTAATTAAATCTTTGCACTAAATACTTCTGGCAAAAAATACCCATTTTTATTGCACTAGAGCACAAAATTAATGATCTATTTTTTTCACCAAGCAAATATGTTTGCATATTATAGTGGGTAATTTTTTCTCTCGGCCAATCTATCTAAATCTAATCTAATTTAAATTATTATGTAAGATCACAACGTTCTTTAAATTTTTCGTGTACCATTTAATGATAAGTTTTGCATGTTCCTATGATTTAATGTCAATTTACATTCAAAGCTTTTTTAAAATTAACGTAAGCATCAAAATTGTATAGTTATATAAACAGCTTTGGAAAGCTCATGAAATTTTCTTTCGAACAAGCCGGAACATAATTACTTATGCCAAGTTTCTTAGAATACTCAATAAAATTTTATCATATATAAAAAGAATATATAATACTAAAAGAAAAGTTTATCGTTAAAAACGGGATTTGATTTTAGACCCATGTTTTCTTGGGCAAACCTAAAAATTTTACGTAGATTACGATTTTGGCAACCGCTCGGTGAATTTTTTTAATTCATACAAATTGGCCCACAGTAATATATACAAGGAAGTATAGTTTTAATATCCACCAATTTTCAACAACTTTTCTCAGCATTTGCGGCCGTATTTCACCGACAACTCTTCGAATGTTGATTTCCATGTGTTCAATTGTTTGCGGTTTATCGACGTAGACAAGTGATTTAATAGAACCTCAAAGAAGGGAATGGGGTAAAATCACACGATCTTGGTGGCCAATTAATTGGCCCATCAAGTGAAATCGTTTTTTAATCAAAACTTTCTTCGATTAAACTAATTGTAGCGCCCCCTGTTGGAACCACATATCATTAAGATTAATACCATGTAATTGAGGTATGAACAAATTTCGAACAATGTTTCTATACCGTTCACATTGACAATAACATTCTGACCATCATTGTTTTTGAAGACATATGGGCCAATGACTCCGCCAGCACATACATCCCACTAAACAGTAATTTTCTGTGCACTTAATGGTGTTTCGACAGAAGCTTGTGAATTCTCCTCACTCCAAATGTAACAATGAGTTTGACGAAGAGAATAATTATTTAATTAAAAATTTCAACAATTTGCACGCGTTGCTCTGGTGTAAATAGATTCATAATGAAATTTCAAAGCAAACTAAACAAAAACCAGCTATCAGCTGTTAAATGGGTGCTGCAAAAAAGCAGTGATGCCAAATCAAACTTGTGATACTCTAAAAAAACAACCTTTTTGTTTTGCAACATCAAAGATTATTGAATACGGGCAAATATAAAACAAGTTGCAGTTTACTTGGTATGGAGGTACAATAGTTGTAATTAAATACCATTTCATTTTTTCAGTGGTTAATTAAAATTCTTATTAAATTACGTTGAAAGTACGGTAGCACTGCAAAATTTTCCAGTATTCCATAGCTTTTCAAACATTAGCTGTTTAGCATAAATAAGAGAGTTAGGTTATCAAAATGCAGAAAATTAAAATTGCATAAAAACCAATTTTATGAAACCAAAGGAGCATCAGAATGAATTTTCCTATTTATTTATTCCATGTTATGAAGTTATGAATTGTATATGATATATATTTATGAAAATTAAACGTAAATCTTTTCTAGTACGACCACATGATGTTTTCAATACGACCACATGATATTCACGTGTATGTTTTCAATGTTTCAGGCAGCTTATATACTGGAATACACGTAATATGCGGCGTTAAATCAGTTATTATAATCAATACTTTTAGCTCACAAAAAATTTTATGGGAAATATCATAGAGGCTAAAATCCTTAAGCTATGCAAACAGTCTTTTATAGGTAGCGCCGTAATGGGAAACACTACAGAGGAGAAAATCCTTACAATAAAAATCTTGTGATTTTGTAAAAATAAGGTATTAACTTTACAATCGCATATAAAAATATTTTGGGTCTTTTAACATTTTTGTTCGTAATAAGCAATTATCAAAAATATTAATAATGCCAAAACACCCAAGGCTATTGAACGACCACCCAAAACTAATTTATTTATTTCTTGCGCGTTTGTTAATTTAATAGTTTTTGACGATTATTCTTCTGCAATTGTTCATTCGTACTCTTTTGGCGATTCTTCATAGCAGATTTGGATAATTGAACGTAATCAATAATGACTCAATGGGCGATCATTAATTTTTCAATTGGGCAATAGTTCACATAATATCTAGGGCGATTCAACATTCAAGTGGTTTGGACGATTTCCCTGTCCTCGTATAGCCGTAATTTACACTGTGTGAAAAAATGGAAAGAAAGTTTAAATACTTTGTATGACACCTAGTCCAGCTTGTAGGGCTGATTGGTACACAATTATTTAATTTTTACAAATTTGATGATATTGTCCAACTTTTTATTTGAACCTTATAAGAATTATAATAAGATCTGAATCATTCAAATCGGTCGAGATTTTGGTAATGCTAAATTTTTTTAAAGAAATTTTCAATGTTAAATACATTATGGAAAGAATAATGTTCTTCATCACAAAAATCACTAACCATAACAAGAGTGTTATTTTCGGCTGCGCTGAATCTTACTTATATACCCAGGCTTGCCACATTGAGAGTAACAAAAAGCTGGATATTTGAATTAAAAAAGCGGGATTATTAAAAAAAAGCTGGACATTTTAAAATAAAATTTTCATGATGAAAAAATTTACTTTTTTTGTTATACAAACAATTTTATTAAAAAATATATGTGTACATTATTTTTAAAATTTTTATATATAATACCTAATATACTGCTAACATAGCAAAATATAACTAAACTTAATTTTTTTCAGTTCATTTACCCATCGTATATATGTATGTGCAGCTACGATCAAAATAATAGCAGCACGAAATAATATGGGCATCTAACGTTCAAATTGAAAAGGGCTTATATTTATTATGAAATCGAACATTACGGAAAAATAAAAAGGGTTTTGTAGATAATTTATCTATCTTTTGTTTTCGTTTATCTAGAACAGATTGTATAACGAGATTTGTGTTGTTAGAGAAACCGGTTTTTCAGTCCTTTTAATTTTGATCTTTGTAAAGTTTTTCCAACAATATTCCATGCGTTGTTGCGTTTTATGCATGTGCCAAAAAAGTAGAATCAGTGTAATTGTTAATGTTGTTAATTATTCGTGTATTATATTTGTTAGAATGAAATTTCCTGATTTTTTTTTTGTTCGAACGAACGAATAATTTTGAACATTTGTTCGCATATTCGAACGAACAAAGAATAACAAAATTCATTCGAGTAATTTCAAAAAAGTTTAACTAAGCTTAATAGGAGTTAATTAAAATTATTAAAAACCGAAAGGACATTAGTTAAAAAAGTTACGTTTTTATACACATTTACACAAATGTTTAATATGTCATTGATTTCTTTTAAAATAGTCATTAAAAAAAACATATAATCCCATTTTTAAGCTTATAGACGGTTCTTTTTTTACTTTTGATAAAAGAACAAGTTAAAATATATCTTTCGCAAATTGTTGATGTTAGCGAAACCGTTAAAAATAGGATTAAAAAGCATATCCAGTTTGTGTGTTCTTTTCTTTGATGTTCAAATAATTTAAATCAACCTAAAAATTGTTGACGATTTTTATATTAGTACAATTTCTTACTTTATTGATAAAATTTTGTAGATCAGCTAATAAAACGTTGTCAGTTACTTCGTACTTGAGATTATTTGCAAAATTTTTATTACAAAATAATCGTGAAATCAAAGTATTTACGTACTCTTTTTTATCTTTTTGTGGCATATTTTAAAAAGTTATTATTGGAAAGCATAGAAATAATATTTTTTATTTATTTATTTATTTATATATTTATTTATATATTTATTTATTTATTTATAACAATAACCAACCGAGCCCATAGGGCTCTTGATTAGATCTGCAGAAATGCAGTTATTTTTTAAACTCTTAACCAGGAATTGTAAGACACCTTCTGATTCCATTAAGGAGGCATTATCTTTTCAAAGCAAGAAAACAAAAGATGTGTTTAGCGAACATATACAAACATGCTCACACGAGCATTTATAATTTGGAGTAATTTGATTACTTAACATCATATTGTTAACAAATTAAAAAGTTATGATATGTAAAATACTTTTTATACAAAGTAATTAAGGAAATTGTTCGAATATTCGAATATTCTAAAAAATGATTCGAATAGTTTTTTATTCTAAATTGAAAATTTAGAATATTTGAATAATTTTTGTTCGAATGACAACACTAGTAATTGTATGTGGCAAGTTACAGAGCAAAACGCATAGAACGTATAGACGCATAGGATGGATAAAGTAGGTTTATTTTCTACTTTTTTATCCGGCGCATGCATGAAAAAAGATCAGCTGTTTTTGATAGCCAAAGATGGCAAATTATATTATGTTTTCAATGATATCGATAGAAGTGTTCGTGTAGTGGATTTAAAATTAAAATCTTTTTTTGCATAAAAAAATAAATAAATTTAATAGAAGAAACCCCTTTTGTAATAAATCTTACAAGTATTTTCAAGAATAAAATACATTAAAATCAGTTTTGAAACATAGTTATTTCACAAACAAAATTTACATTTTAGTTATCGACTGCTTTTATGTTCTGAGTGTCACCTTTGTTGTGTTTATTATTTTTTAAACAACAAAAATACTTGGCGCATAAGACTTATTGTATGTAACTTGAATTTAGAATCGGAGAGGACGTACAGAAACGCATACAACGCATATGCATAGAACGGATGGTATGGACCTTCAGCTTTAGTATGAGATCAGCTTTTCAAGTGTTGGGTACTGTTAGTTAGTGATGATAGAACAGGGAAAACACAAGAGATGATGCTTTCACCATATACTTGAGTAGTTACAGAAACTATGAAATCAGTATTGTACAATACGATTTAAAAAAGCGAAAATAGAAATGACGACACTATTGTAAATATATTATTATGTTCCCATAAGGAAATATATACAACAAATTTAAGGCAATATATATTAAGAACATTTTGTGCAAAATTGTTTTAGCTGGACAATTTTTATTTTAGCTTGAAATTGGACAGGTACTTAAAAAGCTGGACAATCCAGCCAAAAACAGTCCGACTGGCAACCCTATATATATATACTTCACCGATGCACGTATATGTAGTATACAGATGCATACATATGTACATAAGTACATACATACATATTTGGTTTGTGAAAAAATTAAAAATTTTAAAAATTATAAATTTTAAAAATTATAAATTTTTTTTTTTTTTTTTTAAATTTTAAAAATTATAAATTTTAAAAATTATAAATTTTTTCACAAAACAAATATGTATGTATGTACTTATGTACATATGTATGCATCTGTATACTACATATACGTGCATCGGTGAAGTATATATATATAGGGTTGCCAGTCGGACTGTTTTTGGCTGGATTGTCCAGCTTTTTAAGTACCTGTCCAATTTCAAGCTAAAATAAAAATTGTCCAGCTAAAACAATTTTGCACAAAATGTTCTTAATATATATTGCCTTAAATTTGTTGTATATATTTCCTTATGGGAACATAATAATATATTTACAATAGTGTCGTCATTTCTATTTTCGCTTTTTTAAATCGTATTGTACAATACTGATTTCATAGTTTCTGTAACTACTCAAGTATATGGTGAAAGCATCATCTCTTGTGTTTTCCCTGTTCTATCATCACTAACTAACAGTACCCAACACTTGAAAAGCTGATCTCATACTAAAGCTGAAGGTCCATACCATCCGTTCTATGCATATGCGTTGTATGCGTTTCTGTACGTCCTCTCCGATTCTAAATTCAAGTTACATACAATAAGTCTTATGCGCCAAGTATTTTTGTTGTTTAAAAAATAATAAACACAACAAAGGTGACACTCAGAACATAAAAGCAGTCGATAACTAAAATGTAAATTTTGTTTGTGAAATAACTATGTTTCAAAACTGATTTTAATGTATTTTATTCTTGAAAATACTTGTAAGATTTATTACAAAAGGGGTTTCTTCTATTAAATTTATTTATTTTTTTATGCAAAAAAAGATTTTAATTTTAAATCCACTACACGAACACTTCTATCGATATCATTGAAAACATAATATAATTTGCCATCTTTGGCTATCAAAAACAGCTGATCTTTTTTCATGCATGCGCCGGATAAAAAAGTAGAAAATAAACCTACTTTATCCATCCTATGCGTCTATACGTTCTATGCGTTTTGCTCTGTAACTTGCCACATACAATTACTAGTGTTGTCATTCGAACAAAAATTATTCAAATATTCTAAATTTTCAATTTAGAATAAAAAACTATTCGAATCATTTTTTAGAATATTCGAATATTCGAACAATTTCCTTAATTACTTTGTATAAAAAGTATTTTACATATCATAACTTTTTAATTTGTTAACAATATGATGTTAAGTAATCAAATTACTCCAAATTATAAATGCTCGTGTGAGCATGTTTGTATATGTTCGCTAAACACATCTTTTGTTTTCTTGCTTTGAAAAGATAATGCCTCCTTAATGGAATCAGAAGGTGTCTTACAATTCCTGGTTAAGAGTTTAAAAAATAACTGCATTTCTGCAGATCTAATCAAGAGCCCTATGGGCTCGGTTGGTTATTGTTATAAATAAATAAATAAATATATAAATAAATATATAAATAAATAAATAAATAAAAAATATTATTTCTATGCTTTCCAATAATAACTTTTTAAAATATGCCACAAAAAGATAAAAAAGAGTACGTAAATACTTTGATTTCACGATTATTTTGTAATAAAAATTTTGCAAATAATCTCAAGTACGAAGTAACTGACAACGTTTTATTAGCTGATCTACAAAATTTTATCAATAAAGTAAGAAATTGTACTAATATAAAAATCGTCAACAATTTTTAGGTTGATTTAAATTATTTGAACATCAAAGAAAAGAACACACAAACTGGATATGCTTTTTAATCCTATTTTTAACGGTTTCGCTAACATCAACAATTTGCGAAAGATATATTTTAACTTGTTCTTTTATCAAAAGTAAAAAAAGAACCGTCTATAAGCTTAAAAATGGGATTATATGTTTTTTTTAATGACTATTTTAAAAGAAATCAATGACATATTAAACATTTGTGTAAATGTGTATAAAAACGTAACTTTTTTAACTAATGTCCTTTCGGTTTTTAATAATTTTAATTAACTCCTATTAAGCTTAGTTAAACTTTTTTGAAATTACTCGAATGAATTTTGTTATTCTTTGTTCGTTCGAATATGCGAACAAATGTTCAAAATTATTCGTTCGTTCGAACAAAAAAAAAATCAGGAAATTTCATTCTAACAAATATAATACACGAATAATTAACAACATTAACAATTACACTGATTCTACTTTTTTGGCACATGCATAAAACGCAACAACGCATGGAACGGTTGGTATGGACCTTCAGCTTAAATATTGTTGGAAAAACTTTACAAAGATCAAAATTAAAAGGACTGAAAAACCGGTTTCTCTAACAACACAAATCTCGTTATACAATCTGTTCTAGATAAACGAAAACAAAAGATAGATAAATTATCTACAAAACCCTTTTTATTTTTCCGTAATGTTCGATTTCATAATAAATATAAGCCCTTTTGAATTTGAACGTTAGATGCCCATATTATTTCGTGCTGCTATTATTTTGATCGTAGCTGCACATACATATATACGATGGGTAAATGAACTGAAAAAAATTAAGTTTAGTTATATTTTGCTATGTTAGCAGTATATTAGGTATTATATATAAAAATTTTAAAAATAATGTACACATATATTTTTTAATAAAATTGTTTGTATAACAAAAAAAGTAAATTTTTTCATCATGAAAATTTTATTTTAAAATGTCCAGCTTTTTTTTAATAATCCCGCTTTTTTAATTCAAATATCCAGCTTTTTGTTACTCTCAATGTGGCAAGCCTGGGTATATAAGTAAGATTTAGCGCAGCCGAAAATAACACTCTTGTTATGGTTAGTGATTTTTGTGATGAAGAACATTATTCTTTCCATAATGTATTTAACATTGAAAATTTCTTTAAAAAAATTTAGCATTACCAAAATCTCGACCGATTTGAATGATTCAGATCTTATTATAATTCTTATAAGGTTCAAATAAAAAGTTGGACAATATCATCAAATTTGTAAAAATTAAATAATTGTGTACCAATCAGCCCTACAAGCTGGACTAGGTGTCATACAAAGTATTTAAACTTTCTTTCCATTTTTTCACACAGTGTAAATTACGGCTATACGAGGACAGGGAAATCGTCCAAACCACTTGAATGTTGAATCGCCCTAGATATTATGTGAACTATTGCCCAATTGAAAAATTAATGATCGCCCATTGAGTCATTATTGATTACGTTCAATTATCCAAATCTGCTATGAAGAATCGCCAAAAGAGTACGAATGAACAATTGCAGAAGAATAATCGTCAAAAACTATTAAATTAACAAACGCGCAAGAAATAAATAAATTAGTTTTGGGTGGTCGTTCAATAGCCTTGGGTGTTTTGGCATTATTAATATTTTTGATAATTGCTTATTACGAACAAAAATGTTAAAAGACCCAAAATATTTTTATATGCGATTGTAAAGTTAATACCTTATTTTTACAAAATCACAAGATTTTTATTGTAAGGATTTTCTCCTCTGTAGTGTTTCCCATTACGGCGCTACCTATAAAAGACTGTTTGCATAGCTTAAGGATTTTAGCCTCTATGATATTTCCCATAAAATTTTTTGTGAGCTAAAAGTATTGATTATAATAACTGATTTAACGCCGCATATTACGTGTATTCCAGTATATAAGCTGCCTGGAGTAGCGATGTCATGATTTTTTGCGGTTTAATAAGAAGCATACGTAACAATACTATTAGAATTTTTTGTGCAGCTTTTTTCCCAAAAACAGTTTTTTTTGTTCGATATAGGCAGTTTTTTCCTCACCACCAAAATTTTCAATAATGTCAAAAACTTCAATAAGGGAAGAGAAGTTGGGCGACTTATCGTATAGCCGTAAATTACAACCATCTCCAGCTAATTTTTATCCTAGTGTAATATTGGCAACCAGCGCTACGTTCAATACTGGCAGTATATACATACATACATATGTACATATTTATGGACTTGTATATTGAATTCGCAATAGATTATTTGTTTATCTTTATATGTATATTTCTGTCTGTACTAGTGGCATTATTAGACAACAGCTGTTGTCTAGTACGCGGTTAATATTTGTTGGCTTTGTTTTAGTTTTTAATTTTATTGCACATTTTATGTGTAAAATTTGTAAGTTATTATTACATTTTTATACCCACTGATTACTCGTATATAATGACACTTTTGTGGCGAAAATTTATTATTAAACAATTTTTAACTGCAGTGAAAACACAAACTGATTTTAAAACTAATTTGAGTAAAAGCAACAAATGCAAAAATAAATTAATTATTTTTAATGAAAGTTAAAGTAAGGGGCCATCCATATTTTACGTAACGCCCTTGGGGGGGGGGGGGGGGTTCGAGTTTTGTTATGATTTGTTACGGGGGGTAGGGGGGGGGTCTGTAAAATTGTTACGTAACATAAATTTTACTAATTTCGTACAAAAACACTTCGATTTTTCATTTATTTATGTATTTAATTTATCAAAGAAATACATAATAAATCAAGAATCATGAGTGTTAAATAGATATAAATATATGCATATACATACGTATGTACATAAATACATAATTGTTATTATTTATATTTTGCAAGCTTATTTGATTTTTGTCTACGCACTGTGTTAGTCTAACAGAAAATAAAAATAAAGGAACAAAAGTATTCGAATTCCCGAATATTCGTCCATTCTCAATTACTTGCATTTTCCCATAAATAAAATAAATAAATGCGAAACGAAATAAATAAACGAAACTTAAGAAAATGCCATAAAAATATTTGTATATTAGTTTGTAATAACTAAATAAAGAAATTTACTTCAATTCAAACAAAAAGTTATTTAAAAATACATACATATGTATGTGTATGAATTAAATTAAATTTTTTTTTAAATAAAAACTTAAAACAATTTAATTTTTTTTAAAGTTCTTGTTACGTTATTGTGTGGGGGAGGGGGGTCTAAGAATTGTTACGATCTGTTACTGGGGGGGGAGGGGGGTCAAAAATCGGAAAAAATGGCGTCACGTAATATGTGGATGGCCCCTAAGAGAATACTTCAATGTTTTAATAACAGTTAGCAACAAAATCCAAAACTTTTTTAAATAAAGTTTTAGGACAACATTCTAGCCTTACTTTTTTTAGGAATAGTAGGTGTTTTTCGTGGAACGCTTTAACCACTGAACTGTTTAATATATTTTATTTTTGCCCCTTTCCTGGAAAGTCACAAAACTAGCCAGGAAAAAATGATAATAACCAGGGCTGCCAGATAAAATTGTTGAAAAATCGTCGAAATCCCGATAAAATATAAGATAATCGTCATTTTATACTCGAAAAATCGTCAGAAAAGTCGGACAAATCCAAATGTACTTTTTTTGTTAACATGAATACATATGTATGTTTTATTTTACAAAACGAAAACAAAATATGTTCGTACATGAATTTTACACGAAACCATTCGCATTGTTTTTACACCTTAAAATTAATTATGAAAAATGTTTCTAAGCTAGCAGCTACAAGTTTTAATCTAAGTACTTTAGAAGGCCAAAATTTTTGATATGAACTTGGCCTTTTTCACATTTATGTTTTTTTAGGATATTAATTTACACAAAGATCAATACATCGTCTGTCTCAGGGTAAAACATAATAGAAAGTGCAATATTCAAAATGCAACTTTTTTTGTATATACAACTGCTTGTAAAAGCGTTATTTTTAACTATTGGCATACATTTTTGTTACGAGGTGTATTTGTGTGAAATGTATTGGAATCACTGAAATACTAAATTTCGTAAAAAATACTAGCTAGGGCCTTTCTACTTGAACCTATCTATATGTATGCATGTATATTATAAACAATTTCTTTTAATTGAACCCATATACATACTTGCATTCATTTATAGCAACAATAAAGTGTTGACTCAAAATTTCCAAATTGGAAGGGTAACTTTAAATAGTAAATGCCAATATTCTATTTTCATTTAACGCTAAACCATCAACAAATAATTCTTTTTAATTAAATAATAAATCATTAAAATAGAGTATGCAAAACTACACCAAAATCTTATATTGGTTATGCATTATCTGACCAGTCATCCCGCTTTAGGCGGCATTATCGCGATTTTCACAGGTCGATCCCGCCTTGAGTTTCCATCCCGCTTTTTGGGGTTTGGAAATTTTCAATCTCTAATTCGATTTTTATTAAAATGTAAACGTAACAATTCTCATTATCAACATAAATAGTCATGAAGAGTTTTAAACTTCCCACTGCATTAGGTTCCAAGATATTTTTTAAGAAAACATTTTATTTACAGAAGCCATGCTTGCTCACTTGTCCAAAACCGAATATTTTCTATCATCGTTAGAATCGGCGGAATTTCAAGTTTGTGTTTGTAGCATATACTAAGATATTAAAAAATTAATATTTATTTTACTTAGGAGGTGACACACTTTTTGCTGCATTATTGACTCCTTTTTATAATACTATTCGCGTTTCTGCTTCGAAAAAATTAAAAAATTTCTAATGTTTTGGGTTCCAAGATATTTTGAAATAAATGTTGAGAAGGTGCCATGGCATCTTTAGGCATTAACAGCCTTATGCAATAAAACTTAACAAAGTTTGGCAAACCAATGTTAAGCGAAATTCCTTAAAGTTTCATGTAAAAACGATTGTTAGCTTAACATATGTATGTACGTATTTTAAACAGATGTTAACATCAAATAATTTAAAGCAGCTACCCACCTACTTTAAGGCTATGTTAAAATATTTTATTGTTGTGAAAAATAAAGTTTTGTTAAAAAACAAACAGCGAATTGTGTGGATTTATAAAATAAAAAATGGATACTCTAAATTTAATGAGCAAAATCGGTAAACATTGTTTTTATTTTATGCGAAAATTATTTTTCAATGTGTGATTTAGAACGCATATACCAATTGACGGGCTATTACCGGGCAAGAACTTATAAAACGTTCCAATTTTCTGATCTTTTCTTTTCGGTATCCTCCATTTTTTATTAAATTACAAAATATACGTACCTATTCACCAAAATTACTTAGTAAAATAATTTAAAAATATACAAAATTTTATAGTGATGCACATACAATCACCAAATGTAAACAAAGCTCTTTCTTTAAATAATCGGTTTAAACCCTTTACAAAAAATAGTTGTATTTACTTATTTGCTTCACAATAAATGCATTTAGCTTATGTTTTTTATGTAGTATAAACATTAATTTACATCCTAATTAAAAAAAATTGCATTTTATATTAAAATAATACAAAACATTGTTAATATATCCGACTATCCGGATAAATTGAAACTCGTTTGTATGCGACATTAACATTAAAAAGACAAGAGAGAATGATGGTGTTGCCAGTATCAACATGTAAAATGTATTGTAGCAGACACTAGTTAACATAGTGTTTTTGCATACAAGTTTTTAACACAGGTTTATTAGCCTTAACATCGCTGGTAGCTGACATGAACTTCAAGCATAAAGTAAGATTTTTTTTTGCATAAGGCTGTAAAACTTTTATTAGGCTGTAGCTGCTTCTAGACCACCAATGTAAGCAAAGCAGCAAGATCGCTACACTTGTATTATTTTGGAAGACAAACAAAAATTTGCACTTTATGCGAGGCACCACGCCTAATTTTTCAATTCTGAAATTGTTTCAAGAGGCAATGAACAGATTTATCTCTACAAAATTTCAACGTGCTCCCGATATTAGTTTTCCAGATATCTTAAAGTAATTGTTTTCTCTTTATGGGGGGTGCCACACCCCTATGTCCAATTCGAACTTTTTGCAAGACAACGCACATTATAAAAATCTTTACTTACACAAAATTTCACGATTCTTGCTTCATTAGATAAAAAAAAAGTATATGGAAGGTGGCAAACTAGGGATTAATTCTTACAAAATCTAAGGTGTTTTGTCGTATTAGTTTTTGAGATATTTCAAAATAAATATTTGCTATGCATATACGAGTATGGGAGGTGCCACGCTAATTTGTCCACTACTACTAACTAAATACTATTTCTTTAAACTACTACGAATATTAAAAATTTTAAATAAATTAAAAAACGGGGCGTAGTAAATTTTTCTTTGCGCAAAAACCTAAGCTGAGTTATGACAAACATTAAGAAAAAGCGAAATCGCCGTTCTTAAGTGGTGCGATACAGAAGAAAAACATTTGTTTTTTATATATATATTCATAGATAAATATTTTTGTTAATTTAAATGCGTTTCTTTTCAGTTGAAAACTATGTTTCCTAAGTATTTTTTTTTCAATTTATTATTTCCAAAACATTATAAACAAGATAGCTATAGTTTCAAACATTAATAAAAATTCCTTACGTTCTAAAACTTTTCAAGGATTGCTCCATTATAACCATAATTAAGTATAGTTTTCGTATACAACAATTAGTACAATAAGTACATATGAAAGTATGTATATGAATATTACACAACCGCTTTCCAAAATATATTTATTTTAAAATCCCGCTTTCTGGCGGTATTTTCTTAAAAATCCCGCTTTTTGATAGATCATGTCCCGCTTTTTCCAAAAACCATCTGGTCACGTTAGTTATGCATATACGAATTCGAACAGTTGATTTTTCATAAAAAGCTGGAGGCTTATTCTGAATTGCGATGCGAAAATCAATGCAATGCGAAAATACATAAATGCGAACAATTGCTATTCTGTATTGCGATATTCGCAAAGTTCTTTTTTAATCGCATTTCAAATGCGAAAAGGTGGCAAGTCGGTATTCTACATTGCGAAAACAAATGTCAAACACATGTCAAATTCGCAAAATTTATTCGACAACAAAATAGCATTCGCAAACAAACAATTTGAAATAATGATAGAATTTATGAATAAGCACAGCCAATTGGCAAAAGGCCATTTGAAAACACCAAATGCACGTCAGTCGGCAAATACTTTGTGGCAAACGTTAACTGAAGAACTAAATATCAATAGACCACCTATTAGAGAAAAAAGTATGAAATATATAAACCAGTTCAAAAATATTTGACTTCAACTTTAATTTTAATAGGTTTGGGCCGATTTTAAAGTGCACACCAAACAGAAGCTTAGACGAAATAAAACCGACATTAGCGTCACTGGAGGTGGCCCATCAAGATGTAATCCACTGTCTCCCTTAGAGGAGGTGTTGGTAGCCACCTTGACCAAGAAATTTTAACGCAGCCGCTAATTTGATAATCGGCGGAACTGCACTTGATTTCGTAGTATTGCATTCCGAGCTAATATTATTTAAGACATATACAAATGCTTCTTTATTTAATCTAAATTTTTTTATAAAGCTGAAAAAAGAAATATTCTGCATAAGTAAACGTTTATTTTTCGCAAGCATCAAAATAAATTACATTTTTCCATTCAAGCTTAGAATATCGGATTTGCTTCTAAGCAATCTTCTCTGTATCCTTTCATTTTGCTCATGCCCTTCTTCGTCGTCGAACCACAGTGCCACAGAATCCATTTTTATTATTTTTTTTCTTACAGAATTTCCTAAATAAATTTTATAAACAATTTTCGCAGCCAAAAACAAACTATTTATTTATTTTTAATTTGACGTTTGTTGACACTGACGTTTATTTGAGCAGCGTTCCCACGATTTGAAATAAATTGCGAATGCGATTGCGAAAGTCTAACAGAATACAAATTTTCTTTCGCATCGCATTTCATTTGCGCATCGCATTGATTTTCCCATCGCAATTCAGAATAAGCCTCCTGTACTATTTGGACTATTGAAAAATCGTCGATTTTAAGGAAAAAATCGTCAAATCGTCATTTTGCTATTTTCGGTACCAAAAGTCGTCAAAATGACGATAAATCGTCACATGTAGTAGCCGTGATAATAACTGCAAACGTTAAACAATATTTTTCATTAAAATCTAAATAAGCCTTCCTATACACCGAGGCTTGATTTATCAAGCATTCGATAATTGCAAGTGTGCCATTTAAAAGGTTTTCAATTAATATACGAGGTTTGTTCAAAACCTATCGCGAATTTTGAATTTTTGCGGGCTACGTATATTCGAATTTTGATTTTTTTGTGGCGTTATGTTGGTACTCATGTCTCTCGTTTATGCCGACAATTTCGGCCATTTTTAATGTCCAGTTCATTGTTGACAGTTGCTTTGCTTGCATGTGTTTTGGCTCGTCATTGGTTTTGTTGTTTAAATAAAAATAGCCGTTCCTTATGTATTTTCATCTGCTGATTAGTTTTTCTCTAGCAGTTTTAGTTTTGAAGATATAGTGAAATTTAGCACTTGTATAATTTACACCACTTTTTGTAGTATTCGTTTAATATTTTAAGAATGGTCCACTAAATATCGATTATTTTCAGTTAATTGGATTAGTGATTAACAAAAAATTCTCTCTCATTTAACCAGAGCCACATTATGAGTACATCAGGATATCTTACTCTTAATACAATGGTGTTAAAAATCGTGAAATGTTGCATATTTGTATCCATCTTTAAGTGAGTTACTGACATATTGTCCTCTTGAATCCACTTTAGTCAATTTGTTAGAGCTAGTGTTTCTCTTTTTCCTCTAGTTTTAATATATTCACTTCACTGATTTCTTAAATATTATTTAGCTTTTGATCCAATTACGAAACATCGATATTGCACAATTTGCCAGCGCAAAGAAAATAACAAGCAACCAAGTGAATGAACTGGTTGCTGCTGCGTCAACAAATTAGTGCAATGTACGGCTACGAGGATTGTTCAATTGTGATTCACAACATCCCTCCCCCCTTGACGGAAGAAAACATCTAGCTATAGATGTTTTCCAAGTATCCCAATTGGATCAAAAATGCTTGTGTCTGAATTCTTAAAAGTAGATCTATTTTGTTTATTGTAAAATATTTAAGTAAACAACATGTATGTAATCTATAAAATGTATAAGTAGGTGCCAGCGAATCACAACACACATACAAATTAATTAATACAATTAAAAGTT
Organism: Nowickia ferox; assembly: GCA_936439885.1. Classification (NCBI taxonomy): domain Eukaryota; kingdom Metazoa; phylum Arthropoda; class Insecta; order Diptera; family Tachinidae; genus Nowickia; species Nowickia ferox. The sequence continues at coordinate 63,616,519 of OW387026.1, forward strand.
TAATTGAATCAATTAAATTTTTAATTGAAAACATTAATTGGTGAATACTTTTTTCTGGGTACAATGCAAAAAAAATTTTTTTATATACATTTCTTAATTTCTTACAAGTCATTAATGCAATTATTACGTAAAACAATGTTTTATGGATCAGTCCTGAAAATTCTTGTGTTATTTATAGTTATTATACCGTATATTTGAAATTTGCAGCTTTTACAAATTAAAAAAAAAATTACAGAAAAATTTAAATTTTTTATCAAAACTAAATGTTAGACTTAAAGTCAGAGAAAATTTAAAGTCTTCTTTTTAATACAATGCACAATATCTATGAAACTAAAGGTGCTAAAAAAATAATAAAGCGTAATAAATATTTTCGTAATTAGCGGACAAGAATACATACGTATCAGTTGATTTAGGTTGATAATATTTTAATAAAAGAGGTTAATTTACGTTTTAAAAATTTATAAAAAAAAGTTTTAGGGACTACTAATAATACGATTTTTAATGTCCTTGTAGTAACAGTAAGATGTCCTAATATACATACTCATCTATGTGACTATCCAAATGAAAGAGATTTTTGTGTAGATTAATAATTCAGAAAGTATTCTTAAGTGTGGAGGACGATTCGGGAAATATTAAGCGAATAATACAAAAAGTGTGTAAATTCTATCTAGAGCTGATACATGAAAAAATACATAAGGATCAGCTAGTTTTATTTAAACAACACAAAAAAATTAATGTTGTTGTACTGTATACTTATTTGAAGAACATCAAGGTATAAATTACTCTATCAAAACGTATTTCTTTTTTGTTATACACAAAGTCTATATGACCTTATTACCAACGCAGTGTGGTGTAATGATGTCCTTATATTTCAATTACTTAAGAAATAATACTTTTATTAATCATAACTTCAAAAGATGAACATACTAGAGAAAGACAAAAAGTTAAATTTTTAATACATACTCATAACTAATCGATACTCAGTGGAGTATGAGTATAAATGTATACGCATCAAGAAGCATTATTACATACCTACGAGTATCAACACAAATAAGTGCGCATATATGTATGTAGTTGCTAGTTTGAACAAACAAATATGCTGAGTATTTGTATGAGTACTTATGTCCATAAGCAGTACTATAGGAAAGTGATGATGGACTTTGTAATAACAGGATTGGTATGCACTAGACCTGTTAGTGCTATGAGGATCGAAAAAAATGCATGAGCCAAAAGTTAAGGACGGCAGGCCAAGGAAAAGTGGGCGCTCATCAATCTCAAAGCGGTGACAAAAAGAAGTACAATTGACACAAAATAAACTATGAAAGTGCCACAGGGCCACTTCTAAAGGGGTAAAATTGTAAAATGTGTGACCTACCCTTGTTAGTTTTTGTCTCAAATATGTTCTCATTTACGCCTTGTATCCACCAATTAGGGGACTCTCAACACATATATGGCGGTTTAATGAAATTCTTAAGTATGGCCTCTACAGTGCCCCTAGCCCTTTCAATACGATTTTTTTAAATTTAATTTAATTTAATTTAATTTATCCATAATCGGTTTTCAGTAACACTACTACAATAGTAGTACCTATTGTACTACTATTGTAGTACAATAGGTACTACAATAGTAGTACAATAGGTAGTAGTACAATAGGTAGGTAGGATATACTACTACAATAGTAGTACCTATTGTAGTAGTATATCCAACTATTTTTTTATTGTGCTAAGTTGATTATGACTCAAATAATGTTCCCTAGGGTAGGTTTCAGTAAAGGATAACCAGGATAAGAAAAATGTTTTGGGACACGGTTGTCCCATCAGCAAATTAAATTTGGATACATACGTCCCAGTAGTAACAACCATAAGGTACAAATAAAGTAAAAGAATTCTTATCGTATAACTTGTGACCTTCAATCCTGTACGGATTTATTGAGAAAACGATATGAAACGAATATGTATTGCATGCAATGCATGCAAATATAAGTTAATTGGAATGATATTTGGCAAAACATTGATTGTACAAAGAAATATTGCAAGAAACGCAAATCATTCCGTACGTTCTTCTTTTTTATAATCTGCGTAGCTTTTAGGATGCTTTATTTTCGCTCCCTGTTTTGCATGGCAGAAAAGCTGCTCGGTCAATTCAACGAAAGAATCCAAGCATTAGATACGCAAATCATAAGCAGGTTTTGAAAAATACTCTTCCAACATTTTCCACATTTTCTGTCTGGATCATAAAGAAATTTGAAATAGATCTGAATGATCCACACCACTCATTTACATATTTATTGTAGAACATATAACGGCCGAAGCATTTGGGAGCGTGGAAAAGAACTTTGTTACAACTGGTTCTCTAAAAGTACCATCGCACATAACAGTTTTTATTCCACAATATAGTATGTCGCGTTTTGTTTTTCTTGTTTAGTTTCGTTGTTTTTCAGTAAGCGTCTAATTTTTGCATCTTGAAATAACATCTGGCGCTTCCTCCTTGGATAAAATTAATTAATTTTTAAAAACAAATTAATTACGTACATATATGTACATTACTGTTGGGACATATGTGGACCAGTGAAAGTTACTGCTGGATCACATAAGATCCAGATTTAGTTTATTGCATATATCTATCATTTTATTTTTAGTTTTAGGAAATGACTGTTGCTTTGTATTGATGATGAGTGAGTTATAAAAAATGACAAACCATTTTTTTACTCACTACACTAGCACGTGCCACAATCACTTGCAGAATAAAAGCATGTTTTTGCACAATTTCATTGTATAATGGAACTAAAGAGTGCGTAAGCAATCGCTTTGCTTGCAAAAACTGATGGGATGAAAATATATTGCAATATATGATAACAATTGTGCTTTACTTCATTGGGAACACTCAGTGGGACACATGTCAGTATTGAAAGGGCTAGACGATTCATATATATGACAGAGAATTCTTAATTCTTGATCCTTTTATTTTCCCTTATTGCGGTTCCCATATAAAATTTTCAGTTTTAATAAATTTTTTTTACGAAATAAGCTAAGTAGGAGTTGAAAAGGTTATCAAAAACATGCAAATATTTTAGTGAATTGCAGCTACCAAAAATTTCCACTTTTGGTGAAAATTTAAATTTTTTGCGTACTTGTAGCAAACGATCATCCCACAAAAACCAAATAAAAATTTTAGATTTCAGAAAACAAATTTGTTGTGGCTACGTTGCTGCTCAACTAACTCATCTGTAGAATTCAACTGTAATTCAAAAAAGATATCAAGAAACCAATGTTTATAGACAAAAGCCTCAATAAATAATAGAGAACTAGAAAGCACGCGTTAAATAAGACATTGAAATTTTTAGATTTCATAAAAAACTGTATAAAAACTGAACGTTTCATATTGGAACATAAGGAATATAGAAAGGGTCCAAATATGTTTGAAACAAATTTTGGGAATTAAAGATTAAGTGTCGGTGGTACATCCATCAAAGAAATTAAAATAGGCAAGACAATGTGAGGCAGTAGTGCTTGACTATAGTTTTATGGGCATTGTAAGGTAAAATTATAGCGATACTTAAGTGCAGTGTTTGTGTCGAAATTCAACAGAATCGTTAGTATTTTAGACACTTAGTTTAAAAATTTCTGGTTTTTAGATTTAGAGTTGCTTACTCGTACTCACCTGGAGGAGCTACTTGAGTACCAGATTTCAGCTCTTTAGGTATAACTTGGTCACGTTGACCATACATCCCGCCTTAGGCGGTATTGTATCGCTTTTCGTATATCGATTCCGCCTTGAATTTCTATTCCGCTTTTTAGAGTTTTGAATTTTTCAATCACGTAATCGATTTTTATCAAAATGTAACTCATTATTAAAATGTAAGTTTCATCATTTTATAATTAAAGGAAACAAAGTTATGAGGTGGTAAAGCAGGTGCGATTGGTTTCATATAAATATGCACTCTGTGTGGTGCATAGTGCAGAACTTGACCTGGCATGTTAAAGTGGAATATATTCAACGTGAAATTAAAACGCGCAGAATTGTCATAGAATTGTTGTTGAAAAAATGTATTTATAACATTATTTAATGCTATGGGAATTCCGAACGATTTCATTTACGTGGAATACAAAACATACCTGCTATTTATGTATTATTTCCTCACATGAACACCCACCGAATTTCTTTTTGCTTTTAGAAACTGTTTTCATAAATAAAAAACTGTCAACTACATTTCTTTATGACTGAGCTTTTACTTATATTGTAATTTTTTCTTTTGTAATTTTAGCCTAAATTAATACGCAAATATGGCTATCCCTCTGAAACGCATACAGTTGTAACTAAGGATGGTTACATACTGGAAATGCATCGCATACCAAAAAAAGGGGCGCAACCCGTTTTACTAATGCACGGCATTTTGGATACATCAGCCACTTGGGTGTTAATGGGTCCAAAATCAGGTTTGGGTAAGTTGGTTGAATAAAATTATAGCGTACAGATATTTATTTATTCACTCTTTTACGTACAAAATGAAGAATATTTAGTTATAAATTTGTTTTTGCACATGTGATATAGGTTACATGTTATCGGATTTAGGGTATGACGTGTGGATGGGCAATGCCCGCGGTAATCGTTATTCGAAAAATCATACCAGCCTTAATAGTGATTATATGGAATTTTGGGATTTTACATTTCATGAAATGGGCAAATATGATCTACCAGCAAATATTGATTATATCTTAGCCAAGACAGGTTACGATCAACTGCACTACGTGGGCCATTCGCAGGTGAGTTTAATTATTAATTATTTTTATTATTTTTTGAATATTTAATATTAACAAACTTCCATTTGTCGTCTTTTTATTACCAGGGTACTGCTGTATTTTGGGTTTTATGCTCGGAGCAACCACAGTACACACAAAAAATACTCTCAATGCATGCTTTAGCGCCCATTGCTTACATACACGACATGAAGAGTCCATTATTTCGCACTTTAGTTTTATTTTTAGACTTTCTGACGGTAAGTTCGCACCTTTTTTGCTTCACTGGAGACATACATACATATGTTTTTAGCTTTTAGTTATACTATATTTCCTACAAATGCATTTTCGTTTCAAATATTTCATTGTAGGCAGCCACACGTATGTTACGCATCACAGAATTTATGCCAAATACAAAATTTCTTGTTGACCACAGCCAAGTAGTATGCCACGACAATGCAATGACTCAGGATGTTTGCTCCAACATTCTTTTTTTGGTTGCCGGTTACAATTCTGAACAATTGAATAAGGTTTGTATTCAAATCCACACATAACTAAACACTTCTATAATGGAAAAAGTGTTTTTGCACATACGAGTACACACGTACATATGCATCGGCATATATACATATTGTGCAATAACCGCTAAAAAACCTTAAGCGACATAATCTTCCAACTTAATTTTTTAGCGAAAATCGCTTACTTACGATGGTAATAATATCGGTTATTTCACGATATGTTTGTATGGATCTGTAGAGATAAATTGTAGTTGGAAGCGTATCTTTCAAAGGCAACTTTTAAAGGAAACTGGGGCACATTCAAACGTTCATTGAATGCTTTTGGTTGAACATTGAAGAAATTTTGTTCAAACCAAAACTATAGACCATTCAGAATAATAAAAAATTTACATATTCTAAGCATGCATAATCGACTTTTAAATTTCAGACATTAAAAGGCTGAAACATACACATGTTACAATTGGCCTTGCCTAAACCATGATACAATTAAAGAAGGTACTTGCACAAGCCCAGCCTGTTTATGTATACAATGCAGAAAGTTGTCAAACTTTGTTTACAAGCCGCAAAAATGTTAGTGTATGTGTGTGAATAAAATGATTACAGTGTTGCCAATGAATTTGCCTGTAGCTGTGTCTCCAATTACACACTGAAGAAAATTACACTACACATCCTTTGTGTAGGTTAAATTTAAAACAAAATTAAACAAAAATAGAAGTCAAAGTAGAATTACACACATATTATACATGAATCTCATTATAGGCCTACACATGTGAGTAGAAATTACACACTCTGTATATTACACACATATTGGCAACACTGAATGACTGTAATCATTCATGAATGCCGCGTCTGCAATTGTACTTTAGTTACCCTGTAATTGTTATTTTTATCAACAAAAGACATCTGTTTTTGACTAAATTCTGTTTGTTTCTACCAATAAAATGCGTGTGTTTCTTGGTGTTGCAATTTTGTTGTAGTCGTGCAAGTACCTTATATAATTGTATCATGGCCTAAACCTTTTACATTTGAGATATTATTAAACAGGCAGCAATTTTTTAATTCTCTTTTCCTTTAATTTCGCAGTGTGTTTACTAGAAATGTATGTAATGTATGTATATATATATATATATATTAAATAAATAAATTATAAGTATAAATATATACATATATATATATGTAGATATGATATTCTTGATTTGGAAGAACTTAAAACAAATTACACATATGGGTATTTCCAGAAAAAGTTAAACAAAAAAAATTTTTTTGCTCGTAATCGTTAACACATACAATTGCTTTCAGAGAAGACATTTCCAACGGAATTCTTAATTTTATTTTAATTAACTTTACTTGTCTAAAAATTCTCAATATATATCTGTGACAATAAATAATAAGGGCTTAAATTGACATAAGTGCTTTTTCATTTTATTACATATTTTTATTCTCTTCTTCAAGATCTATCACTCAGCTTAATTTCAATTATAAACTGTTATTATTAATAACAAAAATTAAAATATTAAAAACCCCCGATATACCTAGAAAAGATGTGATATCTTCTAAACGGTTGGACCGATTTTCTGAAAACATAACTAAGAACCCTCTCGATCAAGTCACCTTTCAAACAGAAAAAACTAAATCAAAATCCGGCTAGCCGTTTGGTCTATACATGGAAAAATTTTATGTAAAAACTAAACACAAAAAAGACAGAACCCTTAATATCTCAAAACAAGAAATTTTGACTTAAGCCATTATGCTGAAGATTGTATTTAAGCTAAAATAAAATTGGTTAACGTGGGATAAAATAACTTAACGTGGAAAATAAGGGACTAGAATCCATTTTTTCATATCTGATTTTTTTTTAATAACTTTCAGATTAAATTTCCCATTTTTCACATTCTCCTACAAATTGAAAAAAATCTTTTACAATACCATAGATAGATTTTATTTTCATTCATCATTTATGCTTAAGGTTTTGAATTCACCTTCGAAGTCAAATCTTATTAAAATCTTATCACACGGTTCTACATAAAAAAATTTACATTTGTAATGATTTCACATTTTTAAATTTTTATTAATTCTAGCGTCAGCGAATACATCACTGTCATATATTCCCTACACGTATTTTCAAGTTAAACAGTTTCATACATAAGTAACAGACAATTTTGTAGAACCCAAAATGTTTGGAAACTGTTCAATCAATAAATACTCCTACATGTCTGAATCAAACAGTTTTTCATTAGTAATTAATGGTTACGCCTTTTTGGGAACATGTCTGCAGATGTAAACTCGGCCTAAGTATATTGCATCAATATCTAAACAATTACTCTCATCTTTTTTTTTTAATTTGATAAATTATGTATAATAACGTCCCTTTTCACAATGTATGATTAAGAGTTAACGTGAACTTTAACTGCAACTTCTTCGAATAAAACTTGCCGTTAAAGTCCCTGTTAGCTTTTAATTGTATATTGTGAAAATAGCCGTAAAAAGTTTAAAAAAATTTAATTCCAAAACTATTAATAAAAAAATTGAGATTGATTGCATATTCTAGCAAAGGATGCCAAGATCTTGGTCAAGTTCAAAATTGTTTTAAAGTTCTAATAAATAGTGTAGTTATTGAAAAATCCCAAATTGGTCGTCAAAATATTATTTTTGGCTCCCAAAATCTTAAAAACGATGAAAAATCGTTAAATCTACAGCTGGATTCAGTAACTTTTTGCGAACCGAAAATCGTAATATTTATCGATATATTTATTGCCGTAACGGTAATGTGCTTCTGCAGTTTATTTTCAACAATAGATAGTGTACATCTGTGTTTTACTCGCTATTTAACTGTATATCAATTGGCATCTCTGCATACAAAATGTCAAAATAAGCGAAAAGCTCATAGAAGAATTAAAGAAAAACTAAACTAATTTCAGATTGTGAGCTTGCTTTTTTACCTCAACCGACAGCGCCAATTGTTAAAATATGTTGCTTGATAGCAAAGTCGATAAATTTTCTTTATATTTATTATAGCGATGCGACTATGGTAATAAAAGTTACTGAATCCAGGTACTGGCAACCGTGCTACCGACAAAACCCTTAACTCTTTTTTTTATAAAATGCATACACAGAGAATATTCACCAATCACTAAAATTATTTAATTTTTATAAAAATAAGTTATCTCATTTAAAACTTTCCATAACAGCACTTTTTATTGCAGTTTGGAAAATAAAATATGTCATATACTCGTAGAGTGGGATAATAAGTTTTTATTTATCTTCAGTATTTTTAAAAACGCTGAGTGTCTAGCATATCACCCGAAACCGAAAAAAATAAGTACATTCAGCCTAAAATGTCACTACATGAAAAATTTCATTCATATAAAATTAACACATTAAAATATTATACATATACCCAATTAAGCCAATGATGCCAACTTTTTTGGCTCTAAAAGCACAAAAAAAGTAAGAAAAAAGACTAAAAAGCATAATTTGGAGATCCAAAAAGCGTAAAAAGCACTAACGTGAAAAACGAGTCAAGATAAAAACGAGTGAATTTTAGTAATGTTTAATATTTTCTAAGCTATACTCTATTTAATGAAATATATCTGAGGAAAAAGGTATGCTTTACACTGAAAACATAAATACACTACTATTTCAGTAATTACTCAGTGCTTTTTCCTAGTTGCCACTAAAATTTGGCGTTTTGAGTCTTCAAGAAGCACTAAAAATAGTGCCAAAAGCTCCAAGAGCTAAAACATTATCAATTTTATGCATTAAACACATTCACCACATCAGTCTACACGAACACACGACTTCAAATGCCGCTAGCAGCATTTGTCGCCTCGTAGCCAGCTACTTAATTATTTTGGAGACGGCAGCAGCACCATCTGCATCTCATATTTAGGTATAAATAAATAGTTCAGTATTGCCACCTTCAAATATTTTGCATTTATGAAAATTAAATCATTCTTTCAAAATGTACTTACATGACGTAAAGGTATAAAAATGAATCAATTTATGGTTTTCGAAAATTTTTGGATATTGTTTCTGTTAAATAATATGAAATAATTGTGCGATATCATTCATTCAACATTTTGTATTATACTGGCAATACTGATTTTTCTCATTGTAGCCAAAGAAATAGAAATTTAAACTAATTTCTAATTCGACTACAACGACAACATCAGAATAGACAACAACCTGCCGCCCTGTTACTTTGCTGTCTTCAAAAGAATCACTATCATGTAAACATGTTTATTCTATCCTTGACTTTTTGTAGTCGTTAGCCTGCTGTGGTGAATGTGTTTAATCATTAAGCATTTTCTCTTTTTAGTGATCACTGATTGCCATACTGTGTGGGGTATGTGGCGTTTCACAATTTTAACTTAAAACTTAATATAATGTACACACATTTTTTGGCTTCCTATACAGTTGAATCCGCCTTACTGAAAAAAATCGGATTACTGAAAGCGATACAAATCCCCGCACTGATTTTAAACGCAGCTAGTCTTATTCACTTCGCTTTAGCGAAACATCGCTTTACTGAAAATATGGTATTACTGAAAACCAAAAGCAAGCTCACAACTACGTTTTGTATGAAACTTACTTCGCTTTTTGAAAAAATAAACAATGACAAATTTAACATTTAAGAAATTTATTATTCGACATATTGTCATAAGTTTATTTTAATTTGAAATTTATTTGCTGGAGGTCAAGCATTGTCTATATATTTCATTGGTGCTTAGCCAAATCATCAGTAGACTTTAACCACATTTTGAACAGTCACAAACCTCTTATCTTATGCACAGACTTTCAAAAACTATTTGAGAATTCACAAATAATAATCACAAATAATAATATTTCTGAAAATCACAAGCGAAACACAAGCAATAGGCATAGAAACTATAACAAAATCCCAGCAAATAATTTATATTCTATGCCTATTGCTTGTGTTTCGCTTGTGATTTTCAGAAATATTATTATTTGTGATTATTATTTGTGAATTCTCAAATAGTTTTTGAAAGTCTGTGCATAAGATAAGAGGTTTGTGACTGTTCAAAATGTGGTTAAAGTCTACTGATGATTTGGCTAAGCACCAATGAAATATATAGACAATGCTTGACCTCCAGCAAATAAATTTCAAATTAAAATGACAAATTTATTTATTAGAAATCAATTGCATAACTTAAGGCTGAAAAAATGTTGCCTGTTTTGTCCGTTAAAAAATTAAATAGCAAAATGTATTTGTCTTTTTCGCTCTTACGTACTTTATTGTATTTTTCTATTATACATATTGTCAATGCAAGTGGCTAGACATTTTCGAGGAGTACGTGTAACTGTAAAAAATTTCAGTAATCTGAACTACGTTTTAGAGAAAAAATCGGATAACTGAAAAAAATTTAGTTTTCGTTATATGCAGTAAAGTGGAGTCGACTGTAATATGAATAGGAATCCTATTTGTTCAAACAGAAATTAAAATACATACATAAATACTGAGTGAACTTTAAGGAGAGAAATTTAAAAAAATTTATTTCGAAAACAGTTGTACGAGTATCAACAAAACACCGGAAGGGCATAATGTCGCAAATTTTGACATACAACTCCGTTAAGTGCACACATACACCCACAAATTTAAGCTCGTAACTAATAGTTACTAACTACACAACACAGAAACACACGGTTTTAATATCAAACTCACAATGATTTTCAACGAAAGATTTTCACAAACATTCAATGAGAATAATTTTATTGCATGAAACCCTAATGGGATACACGAACACACGACCACAAATGCCGCTAGCTGCACTTGTCGCCTCGTAGCCAGCTACATAATCCTTTTGGAGACGGCAGCAGCACCATCAGTACTTGATATTCAAGTATAAGTATCGTACATAGTTCAGTACATAGTTTTCCGATTTTGCTATTATCTTGCTGTTAGCAAGTTTTTGCAAATTTTTGACATTTTCGCGATTTTTAAAATTATGACTTGTTTAAAATGTTGCAACTTTTAGCGAATTTTTGGGAAAGAAGTAATTTTTGTAAAATTTTTGGATTTCTTTATTTGGTTTTATTTAGGGACCTAACATTTAAAATTTTGTTGATCTTTCGAGAATTCGCATAATGCTTTCTCCCGAGTCAATGACTTACCTTACAGCTTTAGCGTGTTTAATCATTTTTTGTTTAGGGCTTGTTTCTAATATTGCGAATTTTCAAAAATTTCACGTATAGTTACAATACTTGATATGGATTGTTGCATTTATTTTTATTGCAAGTATGTACATCAATAATTTAGTATCCATAGGCTGCAAAAATAACAAGTGCCGTCATATCGTGTAAACTCAAAATTTTTTCAGCAGGCGTATGTTTAACATTTGCTAACACGTTTTTAACTATGTCAACAAACGTATGTGGGTAATTTTACCACATCGTGTAAACAGTATGTTAATAGTGCTTGACCAATTTCCTGCGTATTCTGACAGATATGTTATTTGTTGAAAAGCGTAAGCGTAAGGCCTAGTCGAGTCGTAGATATTTTCTTTATGTAAATTTATAGCAATAATTAATAAATAATCATTAATAATTAATTACAAATTAATTAATTAATTCAATTATGTGAACGCAAAACCAGCTGTTTAGGATTTTAATGCTAACTGGTTTTAACTTTGGGTTTGAAAAGTTTCAATGAGAACACTATTATGCTGAGTATACATCTGGAATTTCTTGTGTTATAATTTTCAAAATGTGTGTAACGCCGTTTATATTATCGGAAATGACAAACGTTGGCACTAGTACACACTATTGAGATGTCACAAAATACCTTAATGTGTGTGGCATTAGTTTCCAAATTTTTCACAGTCCTTTACTTCAACTACTTATGCTAATTAGAATGCAAACCAAGTGAGAAGAGTATCATACATTCACACAAAAAAGTAATATGAATGAGTTTGTAATATTAATTAAAATATTTGTAATATTAATTAAAAAATTAATTGAATTTTCACCTATAAACAATTTGATAATATTAATTAAGTTTTTCCACACAAATTAATTAATACAATTAAAAATTTAATTGAATCAATTAAATTATTAATTGAAAACATTAATTGGTGAATATTTTTTTCTGTGTTATAATATATATATATATATAATAAGGGCAATACACGGCAGCGACCGTGCTTCTCTTTAAAAAAAATTGCAAGCAGTTAGTATATTAATATGGCTTCATAAATAGGCAATTTACATTTGCTAATACTTTGAGAATTTTATTTCTCTGCATATTATAACTATTTAAGCAGTTTTCCGCATTGATTGATTTTTAAGAGGTATTTGTCGAGATTACTTTCTCAAATCAAAAGCAACTTGACTTCAAACCAGTGATGTCAAAAAGTAAAACTGTAGTTGTGTGTGTGAGAAAAGTTGTCTCATTCGTCTCTGAAGTACACAGTGGCGTGAAATAAAATAAAGTGGTAAAAAGTCAGCAACTTTTGAACTATTGAGCCAATTTCGATAAAACCAACTGTTTTGGAAAGAAGAAGTGTTGAACTTTTGAGAACTTGAAACGATACGACAAATTAAAAAGTAAGACGATATGATTTGACTAATGAAGCCATTAAACTTCGAACCACCGGTAACGCTGAAATAAATATGCAGCCCAATCATGAACAAAAATTCCGCACGAGTTTTTTCACTTCTCCCTTTCCTCCTATAATGAATTTGTTTTCACCTTTTTTACCAAATGCGGGGATAAAAAAACTCCCCGGGGAAAAAGTAGGTATTATGAACGCAATTGAACTTGCTTTTTTCACTAAAAATCTTTCTCTTGCAAAACAGAAGGGAGTTTACATAAAAACATGGTTAATACTCCATTAAAACAAAATTTATATACATAACCATGTATTGTAAAGTTCTTTTATTTGGAAAAACACAAATAAGGCCCAAATAAATCATTTATAAACTTTTTTAACATATTTTTTCAAGTTGTTGAATTTTAAAAATTTTGTATACTCTCTCACTCAAAAAAATGGGGAGAAACAAAATGTCAACAAACTGGCTTCGTAGTACGGTGATGCCACGTATTACTCTTTTTTGTTCCCAAGGAATTTATGATTGGAGAAATATTTTCTCGAGAAAATCATTCTCCGCGCGAATTAAATTCCGTGGGAATATTCATGATTGGGCTGATAAAGAAAATTTCTCACGAGTTTTCTCACTTTTCCCTTTTCTCCTATTCAGCCCAATCATAAACAAAAATTTCGCACGAGTTTTTTCACTTTTCCCTTTTCTCCTATCATGAATTTGTTTTTCCCCTTTTTTTACCAAATGCGGGAATAAAAAATTTCCCGGGAAAGATTTGATATTGTGATTGCAGTTGAACTTGTTTTTTTAACGAAAAACTTTTTTCGTGCAACACAGAAGGAAGCTTACATAAAAACATGGTTAATACTCCAATAAAACAAAATTTATGTAGTACATAAACTTGAATTTTATAGTCCTTTTATTTGGAAAAACACAAATAATGCCTAAATAAATCATTTTTTAAAAAAGGGAGAAACAAAATGACTTGGTAAAATTATACAAGGTACATGCACAAGCCCAGCCTGTTAATGTATACAATGCGGAAAGTTGTCAAACTTTGTTTACAAGCTTCAAAAATTTTAGTGTATGTGTGTGAATAAAATGGTTACACTGTTGCCAATGAATTTGCAAAAAACTATGTCTCCAATTACACATTGAAGAAAATTACATTACACATCTTTTAAAACAAAAATAAATAAAATAGAACCCAAAGTATAATTACACACAGATTATACATGAAGCTCAATATATAGCCTACACATGAGAGTAGAAATTGCACACTGTGTATTACACACATATTGGCAACACTGAATGACTATAATCATGCATGAATGCCGCGTCTGCATTTGTACTTTATTTACCCTGTGATTGTTATGTTTCAATACAAAAGACATCTGTTTCTGACACTTTTTCGTTTGTTTCTACCAACAAAATGCCTGTATTTCTTGGTGTTGTAATTTTGTTGTAGTCGTGCATGTACCTTATATAATTTTACCATGCAAAATGTCAACAAACAAGCAAAACAACGAGCTTCATAATGTGGTGATGCCACGTATTACTCTCTTTTCTTCCCAAGGAATTTATGATTGGAGGAATGTTTTCTCGAGAAAATTATTTTCCGTGAGAAATAAATTCCGAGGGAATATTCATGATTGGGCTGACGGTGATATTATGCGTTAAAACCATATTAATTCAGTTATTTGACCTTGTGTTTGTTGGGATATATAACATTATTTTGAAGAAAAAATATAACATAACATTATCAGCATTGTGTGGAAAAGATGGGTACGATATAAACACGGCCATGTGTTGCAATCGCATTCCTCTAGTTAGGCCGAGTACACACTATGGCGTTTTGTGACACTTCAATAATGTATACTAGTGGCATAGTTTGTCATTTTTCGTTGTGTATTATTACTTTCCACACAAAAAATATAATGTGAACGGCGTTGCTCTCATTTTGAACATGATACCATAAAATGACAACACCAGAAATGCGAGATGTCTACGCAGCATTAGATGAATATTTTGTTTTTTTATTTAAGTTTTAGAAACATGACTTCAAAGTTCCAGTTCACACTACACAAGTCTTTCCCTCCCAACAAACTAATCAGCTTAGCAATAAGACTTGCATAGTGTAAACTAGGACATACTTTTGTATGCATGTGTGGTTTTCAACATTACGAATGTGAAAGCGAAACGTATTGACAGTACATGAAGCTGACTACAATTCTCTCTCTCCAGCAAACTAATCAGCTTAGCAATAAGACTTGCAAACTGTGAACGGGGACAAAAGGAGTTAAAAACCACCGTGATCTTATAAATATTATTTTGACTTATTATTTTGACTCCATAGTGCCCTTTGGCAATCTCAGTCGCTGGAAATCAGTTCTTAAGGCCAACTTTTTTACACAAAGCGAAGCGAAAATTTATGCAACTCTCAACTTTTTGCGTGCTTTGACACTCAGTTGGTATAATTATCTTAATTTTTTTGGCCAAACTCGCTTTGTAAGTATGACATTTTATTAAACTTTTGGTAAGTTTGCATAAAAAAGGAGTAAGTAACATCAGAGTATTCGAATTGTTCTGTATTTTATGCATTAAACAAATCAGTAAAACAAAAAGTGAGTGTTGTTACAGTTTTTATTGTGTCATGCACATTTTGCTTTACGCTTTTCTGCCAACGCTAGAAATGTCACGCAATGCTTTGAAGTTGTATCTGACACCGCCTTTAGCTTTTGTCCTAATACTCATACATGTATTTCCTGCAACAACAGCTGCATTTAAAACGGAAGTAATACATTAACATGAGACCACATACTGTTGACTTTATCTGCATGCCTTCCATCATTACGACCGAACGACATTGTTGCTGTTATCATCATCATGTGTCACCATGGAAGGGTTGTAAGTTTTACTTTCTGCTGACAACGTATTAAATTACCAGAAATTTTGCGACTGCTTAATGAATGTAATTAATGAAATGGATTTCAATTGAGTTATCAAAGTTAAATGATATCTCTTTCAATATTAGAGAAGCTTTTGCGAGAATCAAATATAAAAGTTTTGTAATATAGAAAAGAAATTTAAAGTTAAACAAGTAATTATTTTACACGAAATACTGAAAATTAATTGTTGCAAGATGTTTAAACTTTTTCATTGTATCTATGGCCCATATTCATACTCATATACTTTAAGGAAACTTAATTTTATGCTGCAGTCATGAGGAGTCATTGTCGGTAAGTCCAATGAATTCAGGAACTCTATCGGATAGTTAACAACATCATCAGGACCTATAGTAGAATCAATAGATTTATACGAATACTATTCGCCATTAATTAAGCTTTGAATTTTAAATATATTTGGAAACACTTTTCCTATTAGTTCTTCTTTAGATGTTGCAAACTGACAAAAGCCCATTGGAGATGAAATCTGGGGTCAAATTACGGCATTCTATACCGAACACAAGGTTGAACGAACTTGATTAGTTTTCCACAGAGAATAGTTCAGTCCAAAGTGACCAGAAAGAAAACCAGTAACAAGCCGTAAATTATTCCTGTTGAGGTTCATGATGCCATTGTATGTAAATGGCTGCCTTAAACCATAAGAAGTCAGCCGCATTTCCTTAGCGGGAGTCACTTTCTTTGATCAGAGATGTTACAGTCGACCGACTTACGCCACAAAACGGCTTTGGGCCCATAAACAGAGCAGCAGAGTTCCTCTTGGCCAGTTCATTCGCTTTCTCATTCCCCGAATGACCGCTGTGGTCAGGTATCCAATAAATAGAAACCTTGTTCCGTATAGGTAGCTTTTGTAATGAGTCAAAGTACTCTAAAACGCTGATGTCAAAAATAAAATTATAGTTGTATGTGTGAGAAATATTGTCTCATTCGTCTCTGAAGTACATAGAAAAAAATAAATATTTGGAACAAATGCAGTTTAGTAAAGCAGATAAAAATAAATAAAAAGGAGTATATGTGATAGAAAACTAAAAAATAAGAAGAAAAAATTAAATAAAAAAGTTGACGGCGACCCATATTTTCCGAGTTATGGGGCTCTGAACTTTTCATAGGATACTGTGAAAAATCTTCAAAAAGAAATTTTTAAAAAGCTTATCTGATAGTAATGTGAAAAATAAAAAAAAAACTTAAAAAGAATTGGCTGCTGCCCATATTTCCCGAGTTATTGCTTTTTAAAGATTAAATAGAAAGATCAGTTTAGTGAAAATGCTCCAAAAAAGTCAAAATTTCTTTTAAATACATATTCATTTCTTTCATTAAAAGTTTTGTAACATAAATCACATTGAATATCGTCAAAAGCATTGGTGACCATAGAATATTTTTCGCAAACCACCTCTTTTCTTTCACTGCACCTATAAAGAATTTAACACACCCGCGTATGTTATCGTCGCTGTCTCATTGACGACTAAATGAAAGAGAATAAGAATGTGTGTGATTTTAGCTAGCACAATTGTGGTATGAAACTGACATCAATGCTCTAAAACCAGCCTGGAAGGAAATTCCCATGAAAGGAGGAACTGAAGAGCTGCCAAACTATCGGAAAAGATAGCTATATGCACGCCTCTAATGCCCCTATTTAAATTAATGTCAACACATTTGGTGATTGCCTATATTTCTGTCTGAAATATCGTAGGCCATTTGCCCATGGGCAAAGAGATTTTTATGTTGGGCCCTACAACTCCAGCACCAACTCCTTCTCCCGTTTTGGATCCATCCCTATACCAACATAAAGTTCTGGAATCCTCATCGGGACCGTTTTCGTCCCACATTGCCCTAGGTGGAATTGAATTTCCTATCGAACCTCAGTTCACAGTTTATCCTGTCACTAGGCATTCCTAGCACACCAAAGCTGGGCATTTGTATATATGTACATGTATACAAGAACAACAAGTAAAACTTTAACAGTACACATACATATGTACATCCATACACATAAGTAATACTAAAAGAAAAATAACAAAACAACATAATTAAACAAAGTAAAAATAACAATTTTAATAGCATTTTATTTCAATGTATACTTCTAAACTGAGAAGTCATAACAATAATAAAAAGATTAACAAACAAAGAAAGCAACAAATAACATCAAATATTATGGATAATTCAATAGCAGCTCCCGCGCCAAAACGATTAAGAGAAGTTGTCAAAACATCACTTGTTGAGAATACACCGAATACCCCCCGTAACCATACAAACTCGGAATCTCTTTACTCTTACAATACTGGCTCACCGCTCAAGCTAATGCAAATTATGGATAAACGTTTTGAAAAATTATCCCAGCAATTACAAACATCCATACAAGCTATGTTTCGCGAGTGTGAAAATCATTTATTAAGTGAGATAGATAGAAGCTTTAATAGCATTAAAAATGAACTGCAAAGTGTTACCAAAAGAATTGAAAAATTGGAAACAGTAGCGGCTAACATAATAAGTATGCAGAACGAAATAAAAACCTTAAAATCTAAAATTAAACAGCAAGAAAACACAAACGTTGCTTGTGAGCTAAGAATAAATGAAATTCCGTATAAGCCTAATGAAAACTTATTAGACATTTTTGATAAAATCTGCCAAACCATTAGAACTTCGGCTCCAGCAATTAAAACGATTTATCGGCTACAAAATCACAATAATAAACACACATCAGACTCAAGAGATGCAGTAATAATTGTAAAATTCTGGTCCCCTTATGACAAAAACTATTTTTTGAAAACTCTTTCTATTTGGCGTAAACGTAATCCACGGTTTTTTTTCTCACTGAGGCATATTGGTGAAAATTCTAACAATAAATTGTATGTAAATGAAAATCTTACGGCTACAAATTTTAAAATTCTACGCGCCGCCAGTCGCCTTAAAAAAGAAAAAAGCATAAATAGTGCTTTTACTATGCGTGGTTTAGTTTACGTCAAAGCGTCTGCTAATGAGCAAGCAACACTTATTGATGAGTTGGAGCAACTCAACAACTTATTTCGTAATGAATCTTTCTCTGCTGCTAGCGACTCTCGTGATGTTGCTGATTAAAAGGCATCTTAATACATCTTATATTTGGTTTTTATTTTAACTATTTAATACTTTTTTTTACACACGTTTTACTTTTTATAGCGTCGTTATGTTAACTGTTATTTTATACACACATAATTCTATATTCATTATTTGCTTTACTTACAAACTTACCATATTATATAGAAATGAGAATATAATATACTTCCCGTGCGTTACCTTATCTTACCTTACAATAAACTTTTATGAACAGTTTAAATAGTAATAGGGCTCATTCTAGAGGCGGTATTGGGACAATGATAAAAGTGTTGGCCACTCAAAGGAATGGTATTAAAATCTGTCATATCAATGCCCAAAGCTTGAGACCTAAAATTGAAGAATTTAGATTTATTTTTGAGAACTCTGGCATTGATTTAATATTTGTATCTGAGACATGGTTTAAACCTGATTTTTCTGATTCATCAATTTCTTTGCATGGTTATAATATCAGGAGGGTTGACAGAAATGGGTACGGAGGTGTGGCGATTTATGTAAAAAAAGGAATTGCAATTAAAGTTCTCAGTAAATCTGCCGATAATGATATGGTAGTAACTGATTCCGAGAGATCTGAAAATTTAGTTGAATACTTATTTCTTGAAGTAAGTTATGAGGGAAGGAAACTACTCATGTTCTAGTAAACAACAATCTAACTACAGGGTGTTTTTTTAGAGGTATAGAACTTCGAATTGAAATAAAACACAAGAAAATCGTTTTAATGTCCATGAATTTGGCTTTATTGGAAGGATAATTTTATGCCATTAACGTTTAAATATGATTTCGGGCATGTGGCCGCCGCCGCTGGCTCGAATAAAGCCAATTCTACAGGTCCAATTTTCAACCACTTTTTCGAGCATATGGGGCCGTATGTTGGCAATAACGCCACGAATGTTGGCTTCCAAGTCCCCTAACGTTTCTGGTTTGTTGGCGTAGACGAGCGACTTCACATATCCCCAAAGAAAATAATCCAATGGTGTCAAATCACACGATCTTGGTGGCCAATTGACAGGTCCATTCCGCGAAATTATGCGCTCATCGAATGTTTCCTTCAATAAATCGATTGTGACGTGCGCTGTGTGGCATGTAGCGCCGTCTTGTTGGAACCACAACTCATCCACATTCATGCCATCCAATTCGGGAACAAAATAGTCGGTTATCATGGCTCTATACCGGTCTCCATTAACGGTAACTGACTCTCCAGCATTATTTCGGAAGAAGTATGGCCCAATGACTCCACCAGCCCATAGAGCACACCAAACAGTCAGTTTTTGTGGATGTAATGGCGTCTCAAGGGTCTCATGTGGATTCTCTTCACTCCAAATGCGGCAATTTTGCTTGTTGACGTAGCCATTCAACCAAAAATGGGCCTCATCACTGAATAAAATTTTGCGATGAAAATCAGCATCGAGATCAATCTCATTTTCGGCCCATACACCAAAATCACGACGCATTGCATGGTCTCGAGGCTTTAATTCTTGCACAAGCTGGATCTTGTAAGGTCGCAAGCCAAGATCTTTGCGCAAAATCTTCCATAAAGTTGATGGACAAAGCTCCAATTGCTGTGCACGGTGGCGAATCGATTCATTCGGGTCCTCTTCAACACTTTGCTCTACAGCGGCAATTGTTTCTTCGGTGCGCACTGTTCGACGTCTCTGCGGATGCGTATTATCACATAGAGTAAACGTAGTGCGAAAACGATCCATGGTGAACCGAATTAATTGCTCTGATGGACGATTATGTCGACCATAAAATGGACGGAGCTTGCGGTAAACTTCGCGAACTGAACCATTATTTTCGAAATAAATTTGCACGATTTGCGAGCGTTGTTCTTTTGTCAACCTGTTCATGATGAAATGGCAAACCAAACTAAATATTAATCACTTGACAGCTGACAAAATGGCCGCCAGTTAAAAAAGTGATGCCAACTTAAAGTTCTATACCTCAATAAAAAACACCCAATAACAATATGCTTACGCTTGGTCTTAATTCACCTAATACAAATGTTGCTACACATTTTACGAGTACTAGCAACACTTCTTGATCTTTTCTTTGTTAGTGATATTTCGAAGGTATTGCTTTATGACCAACTGTCTGCATCCTGTTTTTCACGTTATGACCTAATTTTTATGACATATAATTTTCAGTTAACCCTGTCCGAACAATTTTTTAGATATCGGGATTTTAAAAATATTGATTAATTAAGGCTAGAGGAAGAATTTTTCAGTATTAATTGGAGTGTGTGCTATAATCTAATTTCTGTTGATGATCAGCTCTCTTTTCTGCAACACAACCTTAATAATTTATACAATCTGGTGGTTCCCGTAAGAACAAAAATTATTAATAGACATAACAAGCCCTGGTTCACTCATGACATAGAACAAGCGATTAACCGTAGAGATTTTCTATATTCTCGATGGAAACGTTTCAAAACCACAGAATTGCATGAAGTATATCGGGTATCACGCAACATAACCAATAATTTAATTAATAAAGCTAAATCTGACTATTATGCTTCAAAGTTCTCTGCTGCTATAGACTCGAAGAAAACATGGCAAACGATTCGTGAAATTGGAGTTGGCAAACGTTGTAGTCAAGAGCCCTGTGCTGTTGATGCTAACATCTTAAATAACCAATTTTTAAATATTCCAAATGTTCAACCGAATTCTCATTATTATAGTTTCTCTCATGATATTATAAGCAACAATTTCAACTTTTCAAAAGTAAGTCAGTCTGATTTCTTATCTAGCCTGCTGTCAATTAAATCCAATGCAATTGGTGTGGATGGGTTAGATCCAAGGTTTTTAAAAATACTTATTCCAAAACTTCTTCCTTTTATAACATTTGTTTTTAACAAGATCTTTACTACCAACCACTATCCCAAAATTTGGAAACTTGCTAAGATTATTCCTATACCTAAGACTAATTCTGATTATCGGCCCATATCAATCTTACCATTCTTATCTAAAGCCTTTGAAAGATTAATTCATATCCAAGTTACACAGTATCTTGAAAATAATAATATGATAACTGACCGGCAATCTGGTTTTCGTAAAAATCATAGTTGTACAACGGCCCTCGTGGATGTTGCTGAAGATATAAGATAACAGATAGACTGCGGTAAAGTTACATTTTTAATTCTCTTGGAATTCTAGAGCGTTTGATACTGTTGACCATAACATGTTGTGTCTAAAACTTAAACATATGTTCGGATTTGCATCAACTGCCACAGATCTCATATATTCATATCTAGTTGATCGATATCAATATGTTGAAACACCTACCTCAGTTTCAAGTACTTTGCCATTAATTCGGGGTGTTCCACAGGGGTCGATCTTAGGCCCTCTACTTTTTTCGATATACGTGAACGATCTTCAGGCAAACTCGAGCAATGTAAGCTTAGATTATATGCAGATGATGTTCAGCTTTACATTGGTTGTAGCATCTCTGCGGTTGATGAATGTGTAAGGGCTTTAAACCAGGCGCTTGAACGTGTTTATGAGTGGGCCACGGCGAATGGGCTTGATTATTAAAAAGAGGCTATTAAAACTTAATTGCAATCCTACTATAACTTTTTTTTAAGAATACTTCTTGCTAAATCGTATTTAATACCAACCTTGTTGTATGGCTGTGAACTATTCGCCAGCTGCGATAGTGAAAGCAAAAGAAAACTTAATGCAGCATTTAATAATATTGTTCGGTATGTATATGGTATAAGAAGATATGCACATATTTCTCCCTATGTAACAATGCTTTACGGCATTAGTTTTGATGATTATCTAAGAGTGCGTATCTTATTGTTTATGCACAAAGTTATATATACAGAACAGCCCGCACATCTCCATGAACGTTTAAACTTCTCTACACTTAATAGAGGCAAAAGAATTTTATCATTTGGTCATCGCACGCTGATTTCTAAATACCATTTCTTTATTCACGCCATTAGTCTCTGGAATGGAATCCCCTATAGATTGCAAATCTTGAATAACGCACGTCAATTTAGGAAAAATATTTTTTCTCATTTTTCAAGTTGAATATATAGAAATTCTGATTGAATAACAACGTACTATGTATGCTTTTAACTTTTCAGGCTATATATTTTATGGTTTTAAATTGTTTTTTGTTAACTTTTCACTAGCTTTATAATATTGAATTTTATTAAATTTTAAATTTTCTTATATATTTTATTAAAATTACCTACAATTTATGTCAAAATTACTTAATTAAATCTTAGAAATTGTATCTGATTTATTGTATTTGCATATGCTCAGTTCTATACTGCAATATAAGACTTAAGTCTTGTGTATGGGACATCGAAAAGAAATAAATAAATAAAATAAAAAATAAAAATACATGTAAATATAAATAAAATTTCTTTTAATTGAACCCATATACATATGTATGTATACAAGTATGCATGCATTTGGGTTCATTTATCGCAACAATATAGTATTGACTCGACATTTCTAAATTGGAAGGGTAAATTTGAATAATAAATGCCAATATTGTATTTTTATTTAAAGCCATCAATAAATAATTTTTTTAAACTAAATAATACATTATTAAGAAAGAGTCTGCAAAACTACACCGAAATGTTTTATTGTGTATGTATGTATATGAATTCTAACAGTAGATTTTTCATAAAAAGCTGCCCTATAGTCCAACTATTGCAAAATCGTATATTTTGAGGAAAAAATTGTCAAATTGGCATTTTGCTATTTTCGGCAACAATAATCGTCAAAATTACGATAAATCGTCACATCTGGCAGCCGTGCCCATGAATAAAGCATTTTTTTCTGTTCAATATGAGCCAGCTAGAAGCAATTCATTCAGCTTCCAAAAAGCCATGCATGTTTTTGCCTTGCGAAAGTGCTTCAGAGACGAAATAATACATTTGTAGGTATATAATATTTGTGTACTAAGATGCAAAAGTTAATGGTTTGCAAATTTTTGTGTGATAATTTTAAATTTTAATAGAAAGCCCACCTTACTTTAGTGCTTTTCAGAAGAAATTTTTAAAAGCTTTTATTATCAAGTAAGCAATACATTGCTTCCCTCAGTTGTTAGAGCTTCCAAATCAGTTTTTTTTTTGCTGGGATGCTCGTACAGCTCGTACTGCAGAAAATATTGCTGCTGTTCGCGATAGTGTGGCTAAAGAGCTAAAGAAAGACCAAAAGAACAAGAAATACCAAAAGAACAAAAGGGAACAGCTAGACTAAACTAGTTAACATTGTTCACTTAGGCGGATAGTTCAATTGAACT
The DNA here is from genome assembly GCA_936439885.1 of Nowickia ferox. NCBI lineage: Eukaryota > Metazoa > Arthropoda > Insecta > Diptera > Tachinidae > Nowickia > Nowickia ferox. Next base: position 63,640,645 of record OW387026.1, read on the forward strand.
AGTTCGTTTTTTTACTGCACAACTCTACTGCAGATTTATAAATAATAAAGAAATTTAATTTCAAAAAAGACACTCTTTTGGAAGGATATGTGGCCATTGTGAAAATCAGGATGATTCTGCAGGTATCGCACTATATAGAAATGGTGCTGCTGATGGCTCTTTAAAGAGAAAATTTAATGGCATTCGGAAATAATGTTGGAATTTTCGAATTATTAATTTGAAAATGAGACAATTTTAAATTTTTAGTTGAACTATAGTGAATTATAATCAGAAATAATTTCTTAGTCGGGCTTAAGTTCAGTAATTTCAATTCTTGTTGAATGAAATATTTTTTATTAATTAATGCGACTTTCTAAAGAAGAGAAGAAAAATTAAATTAGACTTTATTAGCTGGGGGAAATACCGAAATTTTTCTGTGCAGCCACGCACTTCATCAGCACCCAAGTCTATCTAGTGGGGTAGAGATTGTTATTAACATCAGCTTTTTAACGCAAATTTTCAATGAAATGAAATATCAGAAATGTTGTGTATACAATTATTGATTTACCTTTGGTAAACACATTTGTAAGTATCACTATTCATTTTCTGTTTATCCTTTTTTCATTTTTCTATTCAGGTTAGCACGAAATTATGTCACTCTACCTAAGTATGTTTAACCATTCTTGCTTATCTTTTACGATCATCACATTAATTATTTTTACTTTTACTTACAAAGAGACAATCTTAAGAATTATTAAATTTTATGAAAAATTTCAAGTAATTTGCACATTAATTTTAGTGCAATCATACTTAAATGCACCTTTATACATATGTTTATATACATAAATTTTTACATCCTCAAAAGTCAGGTAAACTACACAATTGTGCCTTTTTTTGGCCGAGTTTACATCTGTGGGCCATGTGCCAAAAAAGCGCAACCACCAATTACATTAAGAGTTTCCTGATTAAAAATCGTTCTAGTTTAATAAATTTAAAATGTCTCACTTAAATCATCATGGGCACGTGACAAATATATGTGCACTTGGCAATCAGAGTTTCATATATTGAAAAGTAAAAGCAACTGTAGAAAACAAAGAAATGAACACAAGAACACATACATTATTCTCTCTTTTTTAGAAAGGTAAACATATTGCCGAGTTAGCAGATTATCTAGAAATTATATGACACCCTTACGATTACAAATTTATATAATGTTTATATTATGTTTTTGTGAGGATCTCATTGCTTTTTGAAAAGTTTTCCTTAATAAAGCTTTTTAAACTTACAATTTTTAGTCTGCTATATTTCTATAGATAATGACTGCGCCATTTGAAATGGGCAGAGTTACATAAAATAATGGGTTAGAGTGTGATGTGTGCACTATAGTGTCATTACAAGGATCCAATAATGTACAACATTTTTAAATTGTCATCTGAGTAGAAATATGTAAAATATAGCGTAAATTTTAGTGGGAGTGACCCACTTAGACGAAGTACTTTTGAAAACGCAAAATTAAAGGCTAGCATAAGTGCAAAGTGCATGCAAAGAGAAGCTTGTGTTTTAATTTTTGAAATTTCTGATTTTTCTAGTTGGGTACTTACATAAGCCAATTTGTTTGAAAAAGTTCAGTTCTCTACCGTCTAATATTACGTTAACTTCTTATGAACGTGGCCCAACCTCCCTTATATAAAAATCTTTGCTTTCGGATTTTTCCAGTTCGTAACTCACGCCTTAACTTAAATTCTTAATTTCGAGTTTAACCGATTGAAATTTCCAGGATTTTAGATTTTTCTTGGTGATCTCTGACTTAGATTTATTTGTGTATCGAATTTAAGCTCTCTAGTGCAAATTCAAGCTTTAAATGTTATGGGTGTTACCCGCACCCGCACCTTTAATCACTTTTTTAAGCTCAAGATTTTATTGTGAGCAGCGCTTACTTATCATCGTCCACTTTTTAAGATCATAGTTTCAAGCCTTACAGACGTGCATAAAAGTTTCAATAAAATGGCTTCAGTTAAAGTCTGTATATTTAGTTTTCAATTCAGTGCAATATTAGCGTGGCCCCGCCGCTCCTGGTTAAAATCTTTGGATTTTTAGATTTTTTTAGTTGGTTTCTTGTCTTGAGCTATTTTCGTATCAAATTTCAGCTGTCTAGCACAAATTTAATTTGTTTTATGGGCGTATTCCCACCCACTTTTTTAAAAGAACAAATTGTTTGGCCGGTGCTTATCATTCGTTTCAAGTTTCGTAGGAAATGGATAATAATAAATATACAAATAGTATATTTAAATGTGCTGAGCCGAAGTACATGAAATAGGATACTTAAATTTTATGGGCGTGTTAACGCCCACTTCTTTGAACGAAAACTTAGAGCCTTGCATTATTGCCACATTGTATTCCAAATTTCAATAAAATCGCTTGAGTTAAAAGCCTAAAATTTGTTTTTTTAATTCTGAGCTTTATAGGCGTAGCCCCACCCTCTGGCTATAACTTCCGGGTTTTCAGATTTTTCTAGTTAGTTGCTAACCTAGATCTACTTGTTTGTGAAATTTCAGCTCACTAGCACAAATCTTAATTTTTTATTCTTATGGGCGTGATCCCGCTTACTTTTTTAAACTCAACATTTTCTTCGGCCAGTGTTTATCTTTCCCGTTTTGTTTCGTTGGAAACGGATAATAGTAAATACATAAATAGTACATTTAAATGTGCTAACCCGAAGTACATGAAATAGGAAGCTTAAATTTTATGGGCATGTTAACGCCCACTTCTTTCAAAGAAAACTTATAGCCTTGCATTATTGCAAGAAGAGAATAGAAGAATAGAAAAGGGGGAAAATCTGGTCCAAAGACCGGCACTGCGACACCTGATGGGTGTCTTTTACGCTATAGATCTGTGACTTAAGTTAAATCAATCTCTATATGACTCTCCTTAGTAAAGTAAGCACAGTTATTGGAGAAGCCCGCCTAATATTATCTGAACACAGAAACTGAAAATGAAAAGCACGCCTCCTACTGTTACATAAGACAAGACATTCGCAAAGAATGTGTGCCGTTGTCTCGTAATCTTCTTGTTGAGGTCCAGGATGCCATTATAAGAAAATGGCTGCATCAATGCTTTGGCATGCCGTAGACCTGAAAAAGTCAGCCCCAATTCCTGAGCGGTCGAAATGTCATCTCCTTTGATGAGGGATGTTACAGTCGCCCGATTTACATTACAAAACGGCTATGGGCTCATAAACGGCCCTACTGGTCAAATCAACTCTTTTCTCATTCTCCGGATGACCGCAGTGGCCAGGTATCCAGTAAATAGAAACCTTTCTCCGCATGGATAGCTTTTGGAATAAGTCAAAGCACTCCAAAACCAGCCTGGAACGGCATTCCCATGAAAGGAGGGACTTAAGAGCTGCCTAATGCCCCTATTCAAATTAATCCGCAAATTAAATACCGTAGCTGCCATTTGCCCGTGGGAATCTGGAATCCACCGCAGTACCGTTTACGTCCCACACTGCCCTTGGTGGGATTGTGGCATTGAATCTCCTTTCGAACCTCAGTTCATAGTTCATTCTGTCACTAGGCATTCCTGGCAGCCCTAGAGTATACTATTATTTGGCTTTCTTTAGACACTTTAACACAAAATTTACACTTTTTTATATATAGTATATGTATGTACATATACATACGTACTTATGTATGTATATAAATTTTAAAATTTCTTCAAGTTTTCTTATTTTACATGAAGTGTTTGACGTTTGTTTCTAATTTCCATTAACTTTTTACCTAAAAGTTGAAAAGGGGCTTCATGAAACAAGGCTCCCAATTGCACAAATGACAATTTTAAGAGTTCTCATGAAAACCCTTTATATATTTTTAATTTTGTCAAATATTCATTATAAGTTTAAATTTTTTTGTTTATAGACTATGCTGCCCGTCATGCTGAGTCACACGCCTTCCGGTGCATCCATCAAACAGCTTGAACACTTTGGACAACTGATGAAATCTGGACATTTTCGTAAATTTGATCGCGGATATTTGCGCAATCAACTGGAATATAATCGCATGACACCACCCGATTACGATTTGTACAAGGTCAAAGTACCCGTGGCTCTCTACTATTCCTTTAATGATATGCTAGTGTCAACAACGGGTGTTGATCGCTTAGCGCGTGAACTACCACATGTTATAGATAAATATCTAGTGCCCATGGAAAAGTTCAATCATTTGGATTTTTTATGGGCCATTGATGTTAAAACACTTGTTTACAATCGCCTCGTAAGGAATATTAGACGCGTGGAGAATTTTAAATTAAAACACAATGCTAATGCGGCAAATATACAACAACAACAGCAATATTTTCAACAGCAGCAACAACAACGCCTGGAATTATTAAATAATCAGCATATACTGTCAGCACTACAGACAGCGCAACCACCAAATCCATCGACTGCCGATGTTAACAATCCAGATATGGCCACCTTAACAACAACAACAACAACAGCACAAACAATAACTACAACTCACATTCAGGCAATTTCACAGCCACAGCAGCAAACTCAGCCAAATCAGCTACAACAGCAACAACAACCCGAGCCAATGCAAACCTTGCAAAATGTCATGACAAATGCGTGAAATTTTTAATGGGCACCTTGGTTTTAGTAAACGAAAAACAAAATGAAAATTTAATCAGTATGTTTTCAATTATGTACGATAAAGGGTATTTATATCGATCTATGTATGCATGTACATATGTACATATGTACATATGTAGATATCAGAGAATTACAAAAGTATCGTTTTGAGTATTTGGGTATTGGCCGTCAGACAACTATGAAACACGATCTTATGCAAACACACGCAAGCATTTTAAGCCAAACAACTATGTTTATACGAATTTTTTTAAATTACGCAGCACAAGCAACTATAGCTAAAATTTATAGTCTCTATGAGCCACAATCATATGCATGAGTATAAAAATACTCTAACTATTAATCGGCTACACATGCATATATGCAGGGCTTTTTTGTTTGTATACACATAAAGCATGTTTTCAAACAGCCGCACACACACGCAACACATTTTCCATTCCAATTTACATACACAAATGCATGTATGTATGCGGTGGCGAATGATGAATAAATATCTCACACAAGAAAAATATTTGAAATGGCAAACGTTGCCACTAGTACACGCTTTTATTTTTGCTTACGATGTCACAAAATGTCATAGTGTGTATTCCGCATGATAAAAAAATTATAAATTTTTATTGTTACAGTTGAATGTCAGAATGATATTTTATATATAATTGATATTATCCTATACCGAATAGTTCAGGGAAAAGTTACAATGTTAAATGTCAGAATGTCATTTTATATAATATATATTATAATTGATATTATCCTACACCGAATAGTTCAGTGGAAAGTCGCACGGTGCGTACAAAGTATCAATTAACTCCATCCTAGGCCATCCCCATGTAAAGGTGCATGGTCCGTTTCATACTACAGTGATGTTAATCGATATAATTTTGATTTTTGTTCTAATTCAATATTCATTCACAGTCGTGAACTACTTTTGAACCAAAAATATTTATACAAACTTCCATGGTATAAATATAGAAGGAACTTTCATTCGCTCAATTTTTCTTGCCGTTCACCATCTGGCAAGTAAAAGTATTATAAACCCTGCAGAAAATGCGAATAGTGCAAATGTAGTGATTTACTAGTGACATTATCAGTAGCACTACTGACCAAGTGTACCCCAGCCAATGTAATCGCCTATTGACATTTAACATTAGCTTGTCATTGAAAATCCACCACTAGACTGTAGCACTACTGACTAAGTAGTTTTTTTGGGACCACATGGAGACATTGGCACCAAAGATTCACTAGTAAATTTTAGGGGCACTAGTCTACAATATCGATATATCCCCTCTCTACTTACGTATGGATATTAAAATGTGACAAATCTTTACCTGATGGCACAAAATCTTCCACAGGGTCAAAATTTCCATAATTAGCACCTTTCACTTAAAACTCTTCAATTTTCTCATTTTCTATTTTTATACAATATTGATTGTTATTTTATTTGCTTTTTTATTTCTTTTTGTGTATTATGTTTTTAATTATTGTTAAATACATTTATATATGTATATTAACCTTATAATTCTATTTCTTAAGATAATTTTTATAAACACTTAAATTTTGCTTGACGTCACTTTTATTTTCAACAAACCAATAAAACATTAAGAAGAAGCATAGTTGTGTGCATCTGAAAAAATATTTTCTACGCATTAAAACCATTATTATTAGACGCTCTGTTGACAATGTCACCAATATAGTCGACAAAAGTGGTGACTTGGGGACACTTAACCCCATGTTTTCTGCAGGGAAGTTTTAATTAACAACGTGCTACCGTAGTAATTTAATATTTCCACTCTGTTTCATGTTATAAATATAAAAGGAACTTGCATTCTCTCTTTGTTTTAAAAAATTTAAATTTTTGAAGTTTGTTTTTTGAGAGAAGTAAAAAAAATTTTCCCATATAGTAAAAAATTTAGGTCTTCCCCCAGCAACTTTTTACAAAAATCTTAACAAAAATTTGCGAATAAATAAAGTGATAAACATAACTACAACATATATGTGAAGTTTTAAAAGTGGTTATGTAATAACCAGGGACAGGGGTTTCATGCAAATGCATGTTTTTTCCGTTAACCCTGATAATGGCAAAAACGAAATATCTTTACGAAAAAATTAATTTGCGTACAAATGGCATCGATTCGTTGGTGAATATTTTTGCATATTTTGCTGCAAATGCCTATTTCTGTATAATTTGGTCATAAATGCATATTTTTTCTCATATTTTGGTATAAATGCATGGTTTTGTGTCACATTTTGTCAAAAATTAAAATTTCAAAAAATATTATTATTGACAAATTATTAATGCAAACTTATTCCTTGAATCGTTGAAGAATTATAGATCGCAAGAACACACACTTACTTACTTAATTTTCATGATTTCAAGCTGAAATTGTCTGCTATTAAAGCCGAAAGTAGTGAAACAATTTTAAGGAAACTTGATATTTATTTATTTCAAATATATTTTATAAACTTAATTTATAAAATATATATGTATACAAAAATGTGCCGGGTAACTAGACCATATGCACATAAGCTAATTAATTATATTTACATAAAATTTTTTAGTTACATTAAATAATAGAAAACAATATAAAAAAGTAATGAGATACAGTGAAACTTTAAATCAAACAATATACAGTAGAGAACTTGAAAAAATGGTTATTTTTAAATAGTTGTGAAAAATTTAATGTGTATATAAAATATTTGTTAGGTGTGTTAAGAAAATGGATATTGGTGTCAAATTTCATCAATGCCGTGCTTTTGTAGGCTATTCCGTATCGGTAATAAAAAGCTGTCATCGGCACAAATCAGAATCCTTTCCAAAGGTTCATCAATTTTAGATTTTGGGCATTCGGCAAGTATATGTGGGATTGTAAGGAAAACATCACAAGTTGTACATTTTGGTGGTTCAGTCTTTTCGTAGTAATGTTTCGTGTTAAAAACAGCCTTACCAACTCTGAGTCGAGCCAACATAATGCATTGTTGTCGTGTTAGACTGTTGTTGTATTTCAATCCTGCAATGGCAGCGTTTTGATGTCTTTGAATCATCTTGAAGGTACCAATCATAGCTTTTGGGAAACAAGCTGATTCACCTATTTGTGTTAAGTTCAAAGCCTCTTTAGCAGCCATGTCGGCTCTTTCATTTCTCTGAATACCAATGTGTGATTTTTGGCGTAGAATGTTGTCGTAAACACCATTTAGATTATTTTTTAAAGCTCTGGTTGCGCTAAGACTGTCGGTACAAATTAATGCACTTTGTCCTCTTCCAACTGACTAAGAAATGGCTTCCTCTATGGCTGCCATTTCGGCGGTGAAAATACCTGAGTGAACTGGTAATCGGGTTTGCTTTATGATCTGGTATTGTGACACAGTTACCTGTTGTACTAATGCGAAAGATCTTGCTCCATTTTGTACGGATCCGTCTGTGTAAAGAACCAAACTTGGTTTGACAGTTTAGATCTTATCAGCCAACATTTTTTTTGAAACAGACGGGATTAGTCAAATTCCTATTGTCTATGGTAATCGAGGTGTTGCCTGCATGAGAGGTATGCTCAAGATGCTTTCTCTAATATACTTTGGAAATCTGCATAACCGGCCTCTATCCTTAATTTTTGTATTGGTGTAGCTCGGAGCAAACCTGAGGCAGCCCTGAAAAAATTGTTGATAGAGGTGTTTATTTTTGAAATATTTTTTTTGAAGTCCAACCATACAAGGTCAGACAATGCGATATAGCACCAATTGTCAAAGAGCGACAGATGTTCAATTCAACTTCAATATGAGGCCCCTATTTCTTGAACATATTAGTCTAAGCAAATTGTTTATTTTACTTAATTTATAAGTCAAATGTTTTATATGTGCATTACAAAGCAAGTTTTTAGTCAAAATGAGCCCGAGAATCCTCATTTGTTCAGAAATTTGGATGTTAACATTTCTAATTGATATGGCCTTTACAGTACAATTTCTTTTTCTGCATACGTGCAGTAACTCTACTTTGTCCGCTGGAATTATAGCTCCCCTGCTTACTGCCCACTGATGAGCTATCGTGTCTAAATATTTTAAATTTAAAGTGACAACATCCGCGCTGCCTGAGGCGATAGCAAATATATTGTCGGCGTAAATACCTACAAAATCAATGCCAGGTACGTTTTCAATGGCCTTACTCACCGAATTCGCATAAATGATGAAACAGAATAAAGTCTGCAACTTCGGGAAATTCGCTCCCAACTTAATAAAGCCTATAATAACATCGTCGGCAGTAAGTTCAAATGCTCTCTAATTTTTGTTTTATTTTCTTTTGTGCTTATTTTTCTTTGTAGTTTTGTTTACAAAATGTATGAAATTTATTGAAGTTATGGTAACATTTTTGAGAGAATGAGTACTTATATTTGAGAGCATAAGAAAAAACGGTCTCAAAATAAAGTCGATTCTATCTCACGACTGCTTTCTGTGGCTGCTTTTTTGTGCCAATTTGTATGGAAAATGTTCTTATGCCGGTATTCTGTTTAATCATTAAACCATGTACGATTCTGAAGAAAAGATAGCAAGGTTTTCAATAATGCTCTTGGTATGCCCCATTCTTGAAGTCCCAATATTACATATGTAGATACGACACTATCGAAGGCTTTTTCAATATCCTCAGAGAGGACCAAAGAATGTCTGCCGCTTTTTAGATTTGTCCGCAATTGTCCTTAAAGCTGATGACAGACACTGTGAACCCCGTGCATAGGTATAAAGGCGTGTTGTAGTTTGGAAATATTATTTCTTGTACAGTTCCAGAAACGCCTGTCCAAAATTTTTTCAAAAACCTTCGATAGTATTGGCAACAAAGATGATATTGTTTTTCAAAATTATAATTAAAAAAAACAAATCTAATAGGTAGTATTCAATTCATTGTAATGGTCGAGTTAAATAAATATGTATATAACAGAATTATTTAAATTTGAGCCGATTACATCCACAGACGTTACAAAGCCTTTTCTAATGCACAAAAGCTCTCCAAGAACAAATTGATTGAACTTCACTTCACAATTTTTAAATGGAAATAAATATACGATTATAATAACACTTTTCTTTTTCTATTTACGTATCGCTCCTTTACTGCAATATAAACACATCTCGAAAAATGCGTGTTTGGAGTTAATAATGCAGACAAATCGTTATATCATATTTAATCTTGTGTACAAATTTAATGTAAAAGGCTTGTACACGCGAAAAGAAAATATTTTTTTATTTTTATTTAGTTGTATGTAGATTGAAAACTTTTCTTTTGAATAAAAATTTTCGAAATATGTGCATATTTTATTGTTTTTATTGCATATTTTGGATTTTTCATGGCATGTTTTAGGCGCCTAAAATAGCTTTTTTAAATGCATGAAGTCCTTGTCGTTGGTAATAAAGTATTTCATATTTTTAAGTTTTCTGCGTAATACAAATCTTTTAACTATATTTTCATACAAATTTGGAGTTGAGAAACCAAATCGATAAATGATTTTAATTAGTTGACAATGAATTTTCATTAAGTTTAACAAATATTGATTGATATTGCATTTTGTTTATTTTACATAATTCGTTTCTTGTTGATTGTAACATTCTTTTCTAAAAAATTGGTTTAATAACCGATCAGATGATTTGGCAAGTCTATTTCATAGATTTTGCAGGCTATTATCGACTGTTGACGAAAACCAGAAAATTAAGGGAATTTAAAAATATACTACACTCATATTTTTACTTAAGTGTTTAATTTATTCAATCTGTATTTTATAAAAACAATTTTAAAATAATTTTTGAATAACAATTTCAAACAAACAGGAAACAGAAGGGAATAATAAACGTATACAATATATCATGCTCTGTTTCATGTTTGTTTTAAAATTTTATTCAAAAATTGTTTTTGTAATATACAGAATGTGTTTTTTTTAGAGGTATAGAACTTCGAATTGAAATAAAACACAAGAAAATCGTTTTAATGTCCATGAATTTGGCTTTGTTGGAAGGATAATTTTATGCCATTAACGTTTAAATATGATTTCGGGCATGTGGCCGCCGCCGCTGGCTCGAATATAGCCAATTCTACAGGTCCAATTTTCAATCACTTTTTCGAGCATATGGGGCCGTATGTTGGCAATAACGCCACGAATGTTGGCTTCCAAGTCCCCTAACGTTTCTGGTTTGTTGGCGTAGACGAGCGACTTCACATATCCCCAAAGAAAATAATCCAATGGTGTCAAATCACACGATCTTGGTGGCCAATTGACAGGTCCATTCCGCGAAATTATGCGCTCATCGAATGTTTCCTTCAATAAATCGATTGTGACGTGCGCTGTGTGGCATGTAGCGCCGTCTTGTTGGAACCACAACTCATCCACATTCATGCCATCCAATTCGGGAACAAAATAGTCGGTTATTGCTGTGCACGGTGGCGAATCGATTCATTCGGGTCCTCTTCAACACTTTGCTCTACAGCGGCAATTGTTTCTTCGGTGCGCACTGTTCGACGTCTCTGCGGATGCGTATTATCACATAGAGTAAACGTAGTGCGAAAACGATCCATGGTGAACCGAATTCATTGCTCTGATGGACGATTATGTCGACCATAAAATGGACGGAGCTTGCGGTAAACTTCGCGAACTGAACCATTATTTTCGAAATAAATTTGCACGATTTGCAAGCGTTGTTCTTTTGTCAACCTGTTCATGATGAAATGGCACACCAAACTAAATATTAATCACTTGACAGCTGACAAAATGGCCGCCAGTTAAAAAAGTGATGCCAACTTAAAGTTCTATACCTCAATAAAAAACACCCAATACTATAGCTTCAAACAATTTAAAATTTAGAGAAAAAACATAGTGATTACCAATATTTTATTATCTTAAAAAGCAATGAAGTGTATAATAATCAGATTAAATTGAATTTACATACATAAGTATGTACATACATATATATGTATTCCCTTTCACAAAACGCACCAGAACGCGCCAAGTTACAGCATTGTAAACTATTTATAGCCAAAACGCTCTATTTTCCTACGCGCTTAATTAAATTTTAATAAAAATCGATGTATGTACCTGTGTATTAGTAAATACAATTGATTTTTTTAGTAGATCTTTTCAGATTTTGTAGTATTGTTTCTTCGAAATTATATCCTAAATAACTAAAATCATTTAATACAGAATCAGAATTGCCTGCCAAATAATAGAAATCCGTATGGTCTAATTCATAAAAAATATTTTAGGTTTATTACAGGTTTATTTGACATATTTCTATGGGAAACGCTCAATAAACCTGAAATATTTTTTATTAATAAGGTAGTTAGTTTTTATTTTTATTTTATTTGTCAAACTTTGTAACAACTTATATAAATTGTCGAATAGTTTTGCGATTCAAATGCTTTTTGTACTTCAGTTAGAATAGATGCTTAATAAGTTGTTTGTATAAACTTTTTTGGTCACGAGTACGAGTACATATTTTTATTTGAGAAATTTCAAAATATTTGGAATTTACAGTATTAAAATGCGTTTTTAATTCTAACCACAGTCAAGGGAATTTTATTTGCGACAGCTGAATCATTAACCAATTTAAAAAATTTTATGAGTTTTGAATACTAGAAAATTGTATATTTATGCAAAAAAATTAAAAAAAAAATATTGAACTGAAATGATGATGACTTTGTTGAAAACGCGTGTTTTTTATTAAACGCGCTAAGACGACAAAAAACGCGTTTAGCATAGTTAAAACGCGCTAAATCTATCGCGAAACGCGCTAAATTGGGATCGCTGAGGAAAGTTCAAGTGATGAACGCATAGTCACTGGTCACTGAACTATACCGGCTTCAGTAGATACTAATCCAAATGTAAGATCTGAGCGCCCTCCGTTGTGTAGCAGAATCATCGGCGAACTAAAATAACCAATAAAATTGCTACTAAACACAGCTTCAAAAAAAATTAAGTACGCCTCATTTAACACCAGAGGTGCTGCAACACTGCATTATTAAAAACGTGCAAAAAAGCAGAGTTGTAAAAGAATGAAGCTTTCCTCTATCTCTTCCTTCACCACCTGTCATCTCTGTCACTATTCCTTTGCTAAAGAAAGTAACACCTAGTAATAGTAGTAGGCATTCATTGCCTGAGTGTTACTTCTCTTAAAAAATTGAGTCTGCAAAATCTGTGAAATACACTTGCCCAAAGATCTGATAGGGTATTTAAGAAATTTTTTGGAATAGGATGTTACAATCAACAAGAACCGAATTATGTCGATTAAAAAAAATGTAATATCAATTGTTGTTTGTTAAACTTTATGAAAATTCAATGTCAAGTAATCAAAATCATCAATCGTTTTGGTTGATCAACGCCAAATACATATAGATTAAAATACAGTTAAAAAAAGTTATTTTAGGAAGAAAACTTAAAAAAATGAGACAAGTTATTACATAACCACTTTTCAAACTTCACAAACATATATTTATGTATATCAATTTATTTATTTGCAAATTTTTGTTAAGATAATTAAAAAATTTTGTAAAAACTTTCTATGGAAAGACGTATGTATATTTTTCACCATATGGGAATATATTTTTATCTCTCTCAAAAAACAAACTCCAAAAATATTTATTATTCAAAACAAAGAGAGAATGCAAGTACCTTCTATATTTATACCATGCAAATTTCGCAAAAGAAATGAATATGTCCCTGTTAACAAATAGAAAGGCCCTAACTCAAATAACTTTAACTTTACAGGAGAAGGTAAAAACATATAAATAAAGAGTACAAGTGCGTCTACAACTGCTTCGTAAAACTGCTTGTTAAAGTATTATTTTTTAAACTATTGCCATAAATTTTTGTGACGAGGTGTATATGTGGGAAATGTATTCGAGTCACGGAAAAACTCAATTTCGTGAAAATACGAGTTAGGGACTTTCTACTTGCTAGTAGCAATATGTAGATTAGCTTAAACCACAAAAAACTAACTTTTTGAAATGACCAAATATCTGGAAAGATAAAAAATTCTTAAGAAATTGTTCTGCATGATCTTCAAACTGATGCTGGGAACACAACTGGGACGAACTACGAATTTTTAGGTGCGAACTTTCGTCATAAAATATAAAACAAATTTGTACGTATGAAAATTAACACAACACCGCCGTCGAACTAAATTCGACGTGCGTCACGCACTCTGAGATAGATTTATTTCTATTTTCTACGCCGACGAAAAAACTTTTTTTTTGAATTTTTTCTCTGTCTCTCTTAACCAACTTTATCAATTATAAGACCTGAATTCGCTTAGTAAATTCGTCGTTGTTGTGCTTCACACGACGAATTTGCTCAGCAAATTCTTTTCAACGAATTCGTCGATGTGGGCGAATTTCGTCGTTCGTCCCAGTCGTGTTCCTCACATGACTCAGAATATGAAAGAGCTAGTGCAATATTCTCTGAAGACTAAAATATGCGAAAAATATAAAATACACAACTGATCATTTCTGGTTTTATTTCTCATGATCTTAAATTTTATATCATACGATGGATTGCAAAATAAAAATTAAAATAATAAAAAATACCTATCACTCTAAAATGCATAATTCAAACCGCTATTATGACATCAAGGATCAAAAGAGTTACTTAGAATGAAATTAATAGGATCAAAACCCCAGTTTAAACCACAGTTTAGTTACTCAGAATCTTATTTTTATTATTCAGCCCATAGTTAATAGATCAACCGTGTTGAAAATGTTGCAAATCGCCACGTCTTTACAAGAACTTGGTAATTATGTCTAGAGATAATAAAGCTGTCGTGGACACATATAATCCATGCTTTTGCTATTCACCTTCAAAGATAGATGTAAATACCCTTTACCAAGTAAGTAATACCAAAAGAAATGTATGAAAGTTTCAAAAACCGCTCGTAAAGAAGTAATTCGAATAGACGTAAGAATGAAATATGTATGTATTTTGACTGTGATGAGTAATTTTTACCAATTTTTAACAAATATATATTGATATCTTTATATTCATTCACTATATCATCCAAACTTAAACATTATTATTAATATGTTCCAAACTATTGTTGGGAACACAATTGGAACGAACGACAAATTTTTCAGTTCGAACTTTCGACATAAAAAATAAAACACATGTGTGCATATAAAAATGAGCACAACACCGCCGGCGAGGTAGATTCATTTCTATTTTGTACGCCGACGAACGACAAAAAACAATTTTCTTTTTCTCTCTCTGCTCACACGATATCCAAGTTTATCAATTATAAGAGAGGAATTCGCTGAGTAAATTCGTCGTTGTTGTGCTTCACACACCGAATTTACGCAGCGAATTCTTATCGACGAATTCGTCGACGTGGACGAAATTCGTCGTTCGTCCGCGTTGTGTTCCTAGCATATCTCCCAAATTATCCTGCCCCTGACTGATTTTGTTTTCGTTGTCTTAACTTTCATGTTTTATCCATTTTATTTATATTGTACCGATATTTTGCTTTTATCCGATTGTTAATGTACAAAGATAATTTAAATAGTTTCCATTAAGTTCTGTTTTTAGACTCAAAATAAAATAGTGAAACAGCAACTGCCTTTTAATAATTCTTGTTCAGGTATGTGATGGAAAACAAAACTTTTCACAACGATTTCAAAATGATCGTTTTGAAAACGTGTAATAAATATCCATCGATTTCGAGTATTATTCTTGAGACAATATCAAAAAGCACGTTAGAACATAAGACCGAAACGAAATTTGTTAAAAATTATTGAAAAAACTATTAAAACGAATTTTTAAATTATTTGAAAAAAAAACGACTTCACAAACTTATTACACCTTTTATCGTTTTATAATTGCTTTTGTGTCTAAATGGTTTTTGTTCACATACCTCTCGGGGTCTACTGTGTACTTCGAAAATTCTTTCGAATTAGTATGTAATAAAATGTAAAACCAAAAGCACTTTCTTTCGTTTCGAATTACAGAGTAGCCACTCAAATTATTTTTTTATAGTTTGTAAATAGTTTATAAGAATCTAGCTTATAAGAAAACTAAATATTCAATAAAATCATAACTTAAGAATAATATAACTAGTTTACAAAATTTATTTTTTCATTATTATACACTTCACCAAAAATGATAAAGAATAAAGCTTTGTCATTCCATGTGTAATTTCCACAATATTAATATGCGAACCATAGAGTATATAAATTTTGGACTAATAAGCGATACCCGCCTGTCTGTACGTGAAATCGGCTTTCCTAAGCTCCCACAAAATACAGAGGCTTCTGTCTTGAATTATAAAACTTAACTTATTTTGGTATATAAAAGTAACTAGCTAGCTAACTAATTTTAGTTAATTTTAATTCTTATTGTTCGAACTTCATTCGTTTCTATATTTATGACTTGATCAGGCTAAAGTTCGTATCGCTTTGTAAGCCAAATTACATGTGATAATTATTAATGAACAAATAACACCAAAGTTAGTTGTAAATATTTTGACAAAACGGTATAGGAACATAATTCGAAATTTTATCGTACCTCAATTACGTGGCATAAACGCTTTATAATATATATTATGAAAAATGTAGTCCAAAGCAGCAAATTACAAAAATAAACCGAAAAAATATATATTTGGGTAAAAAATACACACATATTGGGTGTTTTTATTGAGGTATAGAACTTTAGTTGGCATCACTTTTTTAACTGGCGGCCATTTTGTCAGCTGTCAAGTGATTAATATTTAGTTTGGTTTGCCATTTCATCATGAACAGGTTGACAAAAGAACAACGCTTGCAAATCGTGCAAATTTATTTCGAAAATAATGGTTCAGTTCGCGAAGTTTACCGCAAGCTCCGTCCATTTTATGGTCCACATAATCGTCCATCAGAGCAATTAATTCGGTTAACCATGGATCGTTTTCGCACTACGTTTACTCTATGTGATAATACGCATCCGCAGAGACGTCGAACAGTGCGCACCGAAGAAACAATTGCCGCTGTAGAGCAAAGTGTTGAAGAGGACCCGAATGAATCGATTCGCCACCGTGCACAGAAATTGGAGCTTTGTCCATCAACTTTATGGAAGATTTTGCGCAAAGATCTTGGCTGGCGACCTTACAAGATCCAGCTTGTGCAAGAATTAAAGCCGCGAGACCATGCAATGCGTCGTGATTTTGGTGTATGGGCCGAAAATGAGATTGATCTCCAAGCTGATTTTCATCGCAAAATTTTGTTCAGTGATGAGGCTCATTTTTGGTTGAATGGCTACGTCAACAAGCAAAATTGCCGCATTTGGAGTGAAGAGAATCCACATGAGACCCTTGAGACGCCATTACATCCACAAAAACTGACTGTTTGGTGTGCTCTATGGGCTGGTGGAGTCATTGGGCCATACTTCTTCCGAAATAATGCTGGAGAGTCAGTTACCGTTAATGGAGACCGGTATAGAGCCATGATAACCGACTATTTTGTTCCCGAATTGGATGGCATGAATGTGGATGAGTTGTGGTTCCAACAAGACGGCGCTACATGCCACACAGCGCACGTCACAATCGATTTATTGAAGGAAACATTCGATGAGCGCATAATTTCGCGGAATGGACCTGTCAATTGGCCACTAAGATCGTGTGATTTGACACCATTGGATTATTTTCTTTGGGGATATGTGAAGTCGCTCGTCTACGCCAACAAACCAGAAACGTTAGGGGACTTGGAAGCCAACATTCGTGGCGTTATTGCCAACATACGGCCCCATATGCTCGAAAAAGTGGTTGAAAATTGGACCTGTAGAATTGGCTTTATTCGAGCCAGCCGCGGCGGCCACATGCCCGAAATCATATTTAAACGTTAATGGCATAAAATTATCCTTCCAATAAAGCCAAATTGATGGACATTAAAAGGATTTTCTTGTGTTTTATTTCAATTCGAAGTTCTATACCTCTAAAAAAACACCCGGTATGTATATCTGAAATAAACTGAAATAAAATATACATATGTACATCGTTTAAAATTTCTGAGTCTCTTCTTCCGTTTACAAATTCAAAATCGGTTGATATTTAACTTAGTTACAGGTTGGTAAGAGCATACAAGTGCGGAGAACCGGTTATACTGTATAATACTTACATGTATAACCGACGGTACATCGAATAAGTCAAAATAATTAATGTGATGATCGTAAAAGATAAGCAAGAATAGTTAAAGATACTTAAGTGGGGTGATATAACTTCGTGCTAACCTGAATAGAAAATGAAAAAAAAACAGAAAATGAATAGTGATACTTACAAATGTATTTACCAAAGGTAAATCAATAATTGCATACACAATATAATCATTTCTCATATCCCATATCAAGACTGTTTTCAAGTGAAAAGAATATGAGTTTCATTGTTCAAAAGTGAAAATTGACATATAAAATCGCTTAAAAGTAAATGCGAAGTGAAACTGGGGAGATTCCTTAAATGTACTAAATTAGTAATTGGTGTACTCTTTTACTTTCCAAGTTTTAATAGTTCCAAAAAAAGTACAATTGTACCAATTTTGCCAACCCTGCCACAGGGCCATCAAACATCTTTCATTTAGTCGTGAATAAGACAGTGACGAATGTACATCAGCCGGATGCTTACATATTTTTTTCAAGAATATTTATCCAGCAAACACACTTCTTTTGTTTCAAATTGATAATATGCGAAACATATTTTATTATAAATAACAAATTTTTTAACATACAATGTCTTTTATGCTATCAAAGATTTAAGGAAATATGTCAATAAAAGACATAATGATGCTTTTCATAACGATATCCGTAAGTTTAACGTTAGGAAAAGAGAAAAATTTTAAATAAAAATAAAAACATTTACTGGGAAAAAAAATGTTGTTGTCCGTGGACCATACCCTTTGGTTTAGAAACATCAGGATACAGCTTTCAACATTTTTACTACTTGTTGAATATATTGCTTCTGTTCTGCGTTAATATGGAAGCGTTCAAAGAAATTCATAGTTGCCTTCGTAATTAAATGAGATATCCTTGCATTAACCAGTTCTTCCAACTGCGATCTTCGAAATTTGGGGTTTACAATTCTTGAATGTTCTGCCCCGGTTTCAGAGTTGGGACTTCGTTCGCCATTTCTAAGAAATATCCTTGCCAATCTCCTGATAGTCAAACAAACATCGCAAGAGGTTAAAGTCTTGTTTGGGAGATGAGTGTGACTTGTGGGCAATAATTTGCAATATGCTGTAACGAGAAAAATACAGACAACTTCTAAGGCACTGTGCTCTTCATCACTTAGTCTGAATAATCCGAGGAATAGGAATAGGTTCAGGCATAAGATGACCTCGGTCATCCACCTTGCATAACTGATAGCACTTACAGATTTAAATTGAGTTAGATGCAGCAATGAACTTTTAACACTAATATATATATATATACTTTTAACACAATATATAATATATCCCTCTATAAAAAATTCAGATTTGTACGATGACCTCAAACTGAACTCTATTGACCGAAAGTCTTACGACTATTAATAACATAACAGGAAAAACACTTTGAAGCTTAATTACTCAGAATTTTCTTTTCTACACTTGTAACACTTTGCTTTTAAGCTCTTCAATTTAGGAGCGCCTCGTCTCTGGGTTATAATTCCATGAGTTTAATTTTTAAATCCGCAGTTACATATGTTAGTAATTGATTCCGGAGGTACATGTTTTTCACAGTATCGTTACTGATACCCGTGTCATATTGTTTCTTGTCAAGCTTGGCTCATGCATTTTGAAATATCATGAATATATCGGGTTGAGGCCCAGTTGTTGATACAAACTTACATTTGAAAACAACTCTCAACATGACTTCATGAATATGATGGAGGTAAGCTAGATAAAGCAGATCTCTTCTCAACATTTTTTTTTTTTTTTTTATGCATACATATATTTATTTATTGTATCTTCAAAAATGAACTAACAATAAGTATTCAAATCTTAAATCTAAATATAATTATTAGGCCCGACCAGTGTCGAACATAAACTTAGTGATAGTAATTCATAATACATAAGAGTTGTGCAAAGCAAAAAATAAAAATAAAAAAGTAATTTCAAACAGGTTCATCTGGTGTGGTAAGTATTAGAGCCCTTGTGTCCCTCTTTTTTAAGCGGATGTGTCCGGTAAAGTTCAAGATATTTCGAGCAAGTGGATTAGGGTGTGACTCGAGTTTAGTTAAATATTTGCCTGAGTATTTTGCAATTTCTTCAGTCACTTGTGGCATATTTAGATCACGATGTAAATTTGAGTTTCTTATGTACCATGGAGCCGATGTTATTAACTGTAAAATTTTGTTTTGTCTTCGTTAGATTTTCTCTACATTTGAAGCTGAAGCAGTTCCCCATAGCTGAATTCCGTAGCACCATATAGGTTTCAAAAGCGACTTGTATATCAAAAGTTTGCAATCTAGACTCAGGGTTGAATTTGTACCAATCAGCCAATGTAACTGAGTTAATTTTAGTTTCATTTGTGTTAGCTTAGAGTCAATATGGTGTTTCCATGTTATCCGTCGGTCAAGGTGTATACAAAGGTATTTTACATGTGAATGTTGAGGAACAACTTGATTATTGATTCGAATGGGTGAACAGGTATCTTTTCGCAGAGTAAATGTTACCTGAACACACTTTTGTTCGTTTACCTTAATTCTCCATAAGTTTAACCATAATTCCAGCTGTGTAATATGTTCTTGTAGATATCGGGAAGCCTCGTGAGGGTTTTCGTGCATACTAAGGCAGGCTGTATCATCAGCAAATGTAGATGTATGGAAATTGCTGCTCAAAGGCATATCACAAGTATAAATCAAATACAAGACTGGGCCCAGTATGCTCCCCTGTGGCACACCGGATGAGATTGATTCGGACGCACTCATGAAGTCTGCTTCCACAACAGTGAACTTTAGTAGGGTGTATAAGACAGTTCTGGAAACAGAGCAGGGAGCAAAAAATTTATACTAATTTTGTATGGCATGAACGATGAAAATCTGTGTAATGCATACTTGGCAACACTGGTCAGTTGAATGTGTGTTTAAAATAGGGTGGTACTTACTGGAAGTTTTTGAAATTGTGTGTGAGTAATGGGTTGGTACGACTTGGTTTGGCTTGGTTGAGTTTGGTCGGGGTTTGAGCGGGAGTTGGTCGGGATTTGGTCGGGGTTTGGGCGGGATTTGGTCGGGTTTTGGGTGGGGTTGGTTAGGATTTGTATACTAATTTTGTATGAGAAAACTAACAACGATTACTTTTGTACAGTGCCACCCTACTGTATTGTTCTTCTGTTGTGGGTTTTTTTTTTATTTTTGATATGAATGAATGAATGTGTTTGAAGCAGTTGCTATAATTAGGCTGTTTGAGTTTGTTAAAAATTCTGTTGTGGTTTTTTCATTGATATGTACGAATGTGTTTGCAACAGTTGATATAACTAAGCTGTTTGAATACAAAAGCTTGATACTGACCATACACAACAAAGTTGATTAGAAATAAAAATCAAAGCAATACTATTTATTCACATACATATATTTTATTTATTAATTTGTTTTAAAATTTTATAATATAATAAAAAAAGTAAAAAAGAATAAATCTCATATTGAAGTACATATAAAATATTATTGAAGTTCATCTTTATTGATCCAAGAATTATGTTGATTGGAAAAACCCAACCATTTTACGTATGCCTGGTGTCCCTTAGTTTTAATAACCTTTTCAATCAAGTATGTATTTGGAAAATGTGTCTTTAATAGTTCATGTTCATAGAATCCACCAACAATTGGATTATTTTGATAGTCTTCCAATAAATATGTAATGGGGTTTGTGTTCCGTAAAGTACGAATTTTAAAAATTTCAGTTGTCCAGTTTGGAGTATATCCTTTTGAAAAAATATGTTTATATTTGCTAATTCGAACGTGATCTCCAACTTTTAGTTTGCCAAATTTAAATATTTTGGGATGATTATAGGCTTGTTTTAGTAAAGAACTTTCATTTTTTGTGTTAACAGACTTTGGTGTCATTCCAATTGTTCTATGCTTTTTATTATTATATTGATTAATTAAATCCTTGTATATATGTATCCATCGATAATTTCCTTGTAGACTAAAATTTTTCCACATCATTCCTTTCAGAGTTCTATTAAATCGTTCTACAATAGATGCTTTCATGATACTATATGTAGAATAGTGATTGACATTATGT
This sequence comes from Nowickia ferox, assembly GCA_936439885.1. Taxonomy (NCBI): domain Eukaryota; kingdom Metazoa; phylum Arthropoda; class Insecta; order Diptera; family Tachinidae; genus Nowickia; species Nowickia ferox. The sequence goes on from OW387026.1 coordinate 63,662,451, forward strand.
TTTTTCATCAGGTTTTGAAATATTTTATTATAGAACTCTTTACCATTATCTGTTTGCAAGTTTTTTGGAATTCTCTTTAGCGAAAAAATAGATTGCATAGCATTGGTTATATCTTCACTACTTTTAGATTTTACGGGTACAGCCCAAGCAAACTTTGAAAATGTATCTATAACTGTTAAAATAAATCTATAGCCTTTGTTATATTTTGAGTAAACACCCATTTCAACAAGATCTGCTTGCCAAAGATCATCAATTCCCTTGTGTACCACTCGACGTCGAATGAAATTTCTGCGTGCTTGTTTATGAAGCTCCTTAACCACTTCTTGTCGCTCCATTTCTAACATCTGTCTTAGATTACATCAATTTAAATGCTGTTGACGTAGGATTTAAATCAAAACGATTTATATTTCAATTTTTAAATGTTTTGTAATGAGCTTAAGACGTTCTTCAACTGAATCAATTTTGTAATTAAATAATGATCTCATTTCTTTTAGTGATTGATCGAGATTATTTTGTATTATACTTTGATCATGTATTAATTTACTTAAACGTGTTTCTACATTTTCAAATTTTTCTGTAATCGACACGTTTTGTTGTTGTATTATTTCGTTAAAACGATCCTCCATTCCCTTAATTCTCTCCATATACATTGTATCCAGCTGTTTCTTTATTTCACTTAAATAGCTTTTCATGTAAATTTTGTTTACAGCATCGTTTTCCAATACAGGACTAGCAATATTTTTTATTCTCCGCAAGTTAAAGTTGAAATTACGATCACTATCCAAATGAATCTTGAAATGTTGATTTTGATATCTTGCAGATTTTTCAATATAATGTCCAAACTTATCGATAGGCATTTTATGAATATGAATCGTTAAACATTTTTAAGTCTATTTATATAATAATTTTTGCTTCTCTCAATTCCTCAATAATTGATACAATTTCATTATTATGATTTGAGTGACCAGCTGTTGTTGATGAAATCAAAAGACGTAATCTATCAACCAATTCATTAGGATCATCCCAATAAACATAATTAGGCTTTTCTCTATTCAATTTCATTAAACCTTTTCCCTTATGAATTTTCTGTTGTTTAAATAGGTTTTTAATAATGGTTGTATATTTAATTGAACGATTTCCTTTAATTTGACCATTAATACTGTTATTTCGTTTATGGACATTAGTCATCTCCAATATTTGTTTATAATTATTTAAATCTGTTTTATTATAACTGATTGGTTTCTTATAAACTAACAATTCATATAAGCCTGATGTGAAGGGCCATTTTAAATTACCTACAGTAATATTGGTTGAATCGAAAGCGATGGGTTCATTACCCAGTCTCCATATTTGATTTTTATCCTTATGTGGACCATAGGTTTTATCATATATATTTAAGTTAACTTTTGATAAATTATATTGAATACTTTGATTGGGATGTACTGCAATGGTGTTATCATCATCATTATCATCATTCTCATTATCAACATTATCATTATTATCATCATCATCATCATCATCATCATAGTCATCATGATCATTTTCATCATCATCAAATGATTGAAACGTGTTTGAACTTTTCTCGATTTTCTTGTTATTAAAGCTTGAAGAAAACGTGTTATAATCAAGCTTACTCTTTTTATATGGTGTACTGAAGGCAACTTTATTATCCTCAAGATCATGTTTAAAAGAGTTATCCGGATATTTTTCATGTTTTATAATGTTATTATTATTAGTTGATTGAACTAATTCTTTTAATGGTTTTGATATTGGTTTAAATGTCTTTTCCAACAATTCATCATTTGCAACTTCTCCAAGCAAAATATTCTTATATTTCTTTTTTAAAATATTTCGAGTTTTAATAAGATTATTTACTAGATTTGTATTCATATTTAAAGATTGAATTAGAAACAGATTCAAAACAGATCAGTTTAGCAGTTAGCAGTTTAATAGTTGAGAAGCTGTTAGTTTAATAATTAATCTTGTACTGATTTAAAAATATCTGTAATATTTCTTTTATAGATTTATAAATATATCGAAGCCTTTTCTATATCGACCATTATTCATAGGATCATCTTTGTTAATAACTAGAAAACCATATTTTTCTTTCCAACACTCGGCACATAACTCATGAAATGTTTTTAAAGTCATATCAGAACCAACATGATCATTGTAAATATGCTTAATATTCATTTCATCCTGTTTAAAAATTATAATCATATTTGCATTATCGCGAATCAAGTGTTTTGGTATTCGTGTATAAGTTTGACATAAATAAAAACTATCAATATCTTTATGACGACCCATACAGAAGTAAGAACGTACATGATTTTGTTTCTCACAAGCTATGTCGTCGAATATAAATACTGAATTTGGCTTAACTTCGTCTGGGGATATAACATCATCATTATTGGAAAATGATGAAAAATGTATCTCCTTGATAGGTTTAATTAGGTTTTCTAAGTACTTATATTTCGGTTGTTGTGTTGACTTTGAATATAAGTAAATATTTTTAAATTTCAATCCATGTGGACTTTCAATAAGACTGATCATCACATTTGTTTTTCCACAATTTGATGGACCCACAATAAGGGCTCGAATAGAATTCGGTAGTAATGAACTATGACGAATTTTATTTGATGATGATGAATCGAACTTTGATTCGATATTCTTTACATCAATCCTTTTATGTTGTTTAAAAAAACGCATTCTGAAATCTAATGATAACATAATATATAAACCAGTCTCTTTTATTTGTTTTCAATCAATTTGGTTTTAAACTTTAATCGATAAAGTGTCAATAGATATGACAATCATTTATAAAAAGATATTCAGTCGTCATCCATACTTCATCGGTAAAGGTTTTCTGAATAAAATTATTAATAAACTTCCTTTTGAACTTCATTTACCCGGTTATCAATTTTGTGGACCTGGAACAAAATTAAAGAAACGTTTAGAAAGAGGTGATCAAGGAATCAATCCATTGGATACTGCTTGCAGAGAGCACGATATAGCATACTCAAACAATAAAGATTTAGAGAAAAGACATATTGCTGATAGAATCTTAGCTGAAAAGGCTTGGCAGAGGGTTAATGCTAGCGATAGTAGTTTCGGTGAAAAATCAAACGCTTGGTTTGTTACTACTGCAATGAAAGCAAAAACAAAATTCGGTATGGGTAACGTTATTAGTAAAACTAAAAAGTCGTCTCCAGTAAATACCCACAAACTATTTACACATGCATTGAAAAGTGCAAGAAAGAATATAAAGAAAAGTGAAAACTTGAAAGATGCTATAAAGATTTCACGAAAAGTTGTAAACAATATTTTCAAGGGGAAGAAAAAATCATTAATAAAAACACCTCGAATAATACCGCTACCAAAATCTGGAGGTTTTCTTCCACTTGCCCCTATATTTGCTGCACTGGGTGCACTTGGTGGTTTAGCTGGTGGTGTATCTGGTATTACAAAAGCAATCAATGCAGTTAAAAATGGAAAGGAACAGCTGACTGAAGCAAAACGACACAATAATACAATGGAAGCCATTGCGATGGGAAAAGGCATGTTCTTAAAACCATATAAAAAAGGTTTTGGATTATATTTGAAGCCTTATCAACAAAATTTTTAATGAAGCTACCTAAAAGAGCCCTTTCTGATGTAGACTTGAGAAAATATGCAAAACATATTCCAAATTTTAGAGGTGTGTTTATGTGTAACACTCTTCCAAGCAAACCATTTAAAAAAGAATGTGGAATAATTAATCTGGATACTTCAAAGGGATCTGGCACACATTGGGTAGCGTACTGGAAAAACAACAATCAAATTGAATATTTTGATAGCTTTGGTAATTTGCAACCGCCGAAACAATTAATAAAATATTTAGGAGAAAACATAAGTTATAATTATGATAGATATCAAAATTTTAATACAATAAATTGTGGTCATTTATGTTTAAAGTTTTTGTTTTCGAAACTAAACTAAAAAGAGAAACTATAATTGTTTTAATAAAATACATTGATTAAGAATTTGTTTTATTTATAAATAAACATATTATTTCATTTATTAAAAAAATTTCAAAATAAATATAATTAAATAATTTTTCTAATTTCGCTTGTTAGAGGTGAGTATTCGATTAAACGATCATGAATAACTAAACAGTATGCTGATGTATTATCTGGAATTAGTTTGTTTGCTTCAGTATCAAATTCAATTCGTACATCAATAGGTCCTATTTTAACAGCCTCATTTTGATGTGAAACATCAACAACAATAAGCGGCGCATAAGTCTTATATTCATCAACATTTAATAATGGTTCAGGTTCTCGCATGTAAAAGCTTTGTTGAAATTTTGCATACATATTATATAGAATCGAATACTGACCCATTTCGAAACGATTATTTAAATCATCATATGGATATGACTCTGAGTTTAGATAAACTTTTAAATTAGAGATATTGCAATGATCAAATACATTTCCTTCTTCTTTAGTTTTCTCTTTTTGCAAACCAATTATAAGAAATCGTGGTCTTTCGTTTTGGGGAGAAAGCTTTACATTCCATAAAACCTTTGTACTCTTTGGTAAAACAGGATTTACATGACAGTCCCAACTTCTAAACGCAATTGGTATAGAATGTTTGCTGTTGATTATCTTAAACATTTCCAATTTTGCAAAGTCCGATAGTTGAATGTGTGGCATTTTCCATGTTATATCCAGAATTGTTAATTTCAACTGATCAGTTGCATTTGTAGAATAATATGATCTCTCATCGGATGTAGAACGTTGAAGGATAAGCTCATGTTTCGAATTTAATAGTATTTTGTTATAATCTTCAGCAAAACCCAACAACATTTTCAGAGGTATACAACAACTAAAATGACTTTTTACTAAAGCGCAAGTTTCAGTAAGAGACCAACCAGCATTTTTTAATACATCACTTTCAGCCTTATTCAACGATACAAAATTTTTCATGGTGGATGAAATTCCAAGTTTACGTGTACGATCAACTTCAAAACCATTAATTTCGTAACGAATTTCATCAAACAAATATGAAGCAAAGTTGTTTTTTAATTTCACATCTATAGCTGGAACCTCTTTGGTTGCTTCCTTCTTTACTATAAAACCATGAATGTAAATCATACTCTCACTTGGTAGGACGAAGAGATCCTGATTTTGAATTGGTATACGAATCTCATCGTTGTTGTTAAATGATTTTAGATATGGAGAGTAACTATGATATTCCCTTTTTACAATACTCTCATCATACATAGGTTTTTGAAGAACATTTAGTATTTCATTCATTGTTGAAGATTAAATCCCAGCGATTTTAAGTATTCTGTATTAGATGGGGACAACAGTTTTTTATTTTTTATACTTTCTCGATTGTGAGTTGATGCGGTATTGAATGAAAATCCTCTTTGCACTATGTTTTTATTGTAAATGATCATTATTCTGGTTTGAAGTGGAGTCTAAGAGTGATTTTTTCTCCTCTAAAATTTATAAGTTCACCGTCTTGATTTAAGATTCTAATCGTTATGTTGTTTATTTGCTGACAGTTGACGGGAAAATAAATAACATTTCGAGGTTTTTCGCTTATTTTATATCCTGGAGGAACATCAAGAGGAAATTCATGAATAGCATGATTCGAAGTATTATTAATAAATGATCCGGTTGTTAAGTTGCTTTCAATGCGTATTGTATTAACATTCGTAATATGTGCAGGTAAGTCAGATTCAAATAACCTTGTAGTATTCAATTGATTAATATCTACAATCATCACTTCCACAGATTTATCATTTTGAAGATTTTGATCAGTGTTATAATATTCAGTTGAATTTACTTCTAATTTACTTTTGCTAAATCCGAGCAACTTTCCTATACTGTTTGGTTGTGAAAAATCTATATCCATTGATGAGGTTATTTCAGTTTTAAGTGTGTTATTGTTAGCTTCAATTACTAGATAAATTGATTCATCAATATCTTTTAAGCTTGAGTTTAAGAAAAAATCAATATCCTCAAGTTCATATGAACCAACCGGAATAGTAATAATATGATTTCCTATATGAAACAAATTGTTGTGAACATCTACATTAGGTATGGAGTTGAATGTTACAAAATCAATAAGTCCACAAACATATTTTGTAGGGAGTTCAATTGGAGGAAAATATTCTTCAACCAGAGTTGATTTGTTTCCGTTTAAAGATATTGTTATTGACATTTCAAGTATTCAGAATGAACTGATGATGTTTGATGATTATTCTATCTGATTTAAGTGTTAAATAATAAATCCAAAAAAAGAAAAAATGTCTTTTATAATTTTATGTTTTCTTTATTAATATTTGATTTAATAAACTTTCTTAAGAGTATTACATTTTTTTGAGCACATATACAATATTTTCTATGATAACAACAAACATTTACAGATTCATCATTTTGATATAATGTTTTTAAATTTGGACAATTTAAATCATCCAGGTTATAAAAATTAATTTTATCCTTAAAAATATTTTGAATCCACTTAATTTTTTCTAATCCTTTAGCATAATAAATATAATTTTTATCTTTAACATGCGCAATATAATATTTCACAATATTTGTTAAGGATGAATCACCATCTTTCCATTTTAATCCATGATGATGATTATAAAGCCAATTAATTGAATATTTTTCTTTTGTTGTCAACGATGAATATGGAAAAGGTGGTTTAATAATAAATGTTTGAACTTGTGAGTCGTCAATTGAAATACTCAGTTCTTTTACAATGAATTTATTGTTGAGATAAAAACCTTGTACGTCTACAACTAATATTCTCTCCTCCGACATTGTTTAGTACTAATCAAGTCACAACGACGACTGTAGAACTGTTTATAAAGTTTATGTTTTTAAATTATTATAAAAATTCATTATATATAATGCTTGATCCCAACTGTTATCGATAAGGGAACATTTACAGGTATCAGGTCCACAAGTTGTTTCATCGTTGGACCACACACAATTGTTATAATGATATCCAAATTTTGATTTACTTTTCTTATAAAATGCATATTCATCGAATTGAGCTTTTAATTTCTTCAAAATAATCTCATGTTCATACCACAAAAACCTTTCTTCATTCAAGAAGTCATGTACAATTTTCGAATAAAACTGATTATTCATTATTTTTCTTATTTTTTATGTTAAATAAATCTTCTTAACACATCAACAACAAAGTTTATATTAAGTGGTAGTAGTAAATGTATTTCATCATATCAGCTAATTTATATTATTTCCATATCCAAATCATGTGTGTAATCTTGAATGTTGATTAGTGTAACATCAGATCGGTATGTTGTATCATCCTCAGAAGCCACCTCAATTTCACCATTACTTAAAATTCTCTCGTATTCAACTTGACGGTATTCGAAGCATGAAATATTTAATCGACGTTTCAAGTAATTGCTGTCATATGTACAACGGATTCTCAATTTTATATTATCTTTATATTGAAGTTGAAAATGTCTATAAAATGGAGCCGAACTTTCAATTATTCCTGCAATATTTTTTTCTTTTTTTACTAAATCTTGCCTAAATGTTTCAATAGCTTGTTCAACAGTAAAAGATTGATTTATAGGCGGTGGGGAGTCTTCTTGTTCTTCGTTTGATTTATTTTCTGCTTTTGTTGTTGTTAACTCGATGTTTTTATTTAAATCAGTACTGTACTTTAAAAGTTTGAAATTTAGTTGTATGCTCACAGTATCATTATTCGGTAATTTTATAGCAAATTCTGTATTTTTAAGTTCATTTTCACTCAAATCAATAGGTAATGAAGCTGAAAACACTTGTAGGATATAAATATATGAAAACAATATGATAAAAATATTTTTCATTTTAGTTTTTCTTTTTTAATAGACGTGTTCTTAAGTTAGCGATATATTTTAAATGAGATGATAAGAATTGTTTCTCATATTTATATACTAATTTAATAATCGTCGTCGTCGTATTCAATAGATTTATCAACTGAGTCGCCACCAACGTTATTGCCATCTTTCTTAACTTTACTATCATTAACCCTTTTTTGAAGGAGAAAAGGTTTTTGTTGATTTTTTTTATTTAATGAGTGGATATCAGCCTTACTATTATATAGTTTATTTGTATCTCTGAAAACAATAGTCTCTATTTCACTATAAACGCACGATGGTTTGTATGAGTGTACATTTATATCTTTAAAACCACCTTCATAGACTGTTCCAACTAGTGATATCATACCACCGATAACCTCAATTTTTATATGTTGATTGTGACTAAAATGAAATATTGGAATATTTGTTGGCATTTGCTGTCCTCTATTAAGAGAAAAAATTTGTGTTCTTGTTCCTCCTTCTGCGGTTAGGAACACCTGCATTATAATATCCAAAACTATTGCATTTATTATTTGAAAAGTTTTCCACTGTGCATGACAAGTACAATATTTATCACCAGTTTTTAAAAATTGACCCCAATACATGTTTATGAAAGGTTTTAATATAACTGAATCTCTCTCTATATATATATATATATATATATATATATATATATATATATGCTTAACCGCAATTGATAAGAAGTTATTGAAATATCTAAAAACGTCTTATGCTATCAATTATTCAATATAAAGAATCAGTTTGAAAGTTCGTTTTACGGTGAAAAGTTGAAAGCAAAAAAAAAAAAAAAAAAAAAAAAAAAAAAAAATGAGAGCAAGCTTAAGAAAATTGTTTCAAAATCCTAATATTACATACTTACCTTTAAAGGATATGGAAGAAAATACTATATATGAAATCAACAAAATAGATCGAGTAGATACAAAATATGGTGAAAGTATAAGATGTCTTCTAAATAATGAATATTACATTTATTTACCTAAACGATTTCTGATTATTACTAAAAATCAAATGGATTACCTAAACACAACTCCACACATTTTAAAGAAAGTTAAAGAAGTGAAAGGATTATATACTCTAATCGTTAAAAAGAAGAAGCAATTTGTATTCTACAACAACTTGCATGACAGTACCGAAGAAGAAGATGATGATGATGATGACGATCATAATGATGAAATAGAAAACACATTTTAAATAACCTCGAAACAGAAACTTTTTTAAAATTATAAAAAATATTAATAATAAAGAAAAACCCACAAACTCTAAACTTTCTCACGTATTTAATAAATTAGGAACTTTATAAAAATGAAAAAACCGCAACGCAAGCATTTTAAAATTAAAATCCAATAGCATTAAAATATTTACCACATTTTTCCTGTTTAGAAGAAAAATTACATTTCTGAATTTTGTATAAAAACCCCCCGCTAGTTTTACTTTAAGTGTCATTCAAGTTAAGTAAATCACAATGGAAGCACAATTAAAATCCATTTTCAAAAAAACCCAAACTAAGAGCATTCTCCCCATAAAGGAGATGGTGTTTGGGTATAAATACATCATAACAAAAATGGAGCGTGTTCAGACGCCCTATGGTAAAAAAGTTCGTTGTTTGGTGGAAAACACCAAATACATATACCTACCTGGTATATTCAACAACACTTTAGACGATAAGTGTATAGAGGAATTTACCCGCAATACCTACTATCTTACTAAAGATAGAAAAGGTAGCAACAGCAGTGCATATTACGAGCTAAATATACATGCAGCTGCAACAGGTAATTTTTGGTAAACAGTTTTTTTTTTTATTTATTTTATTATTATTAAATCTAAATATTATTTTTTTTTTTTTGTTATCGTTCTAGCTCAAGATACACTAAGGAGATAATGTGAATCTTTAACATTGATGAACTTCAATAATATTTTTTTTTTTTTTTTTTTTATGTACTTGAATATTAGATTTATTTTTCTGTTGTATTAGAAAATTTTAAAGCAAATTAATAAATAAAATATACATATGTATATACATAAATAGTATAGTTTTGATTTTTATTTCTAATCAACTTTGTTGTGTATGGTCAGTATCCAGCTTTTGTATTCAAACAGCTTAATTATTGAAGCCCCAACAAATGGAAGCAGAAATTATTTACATACATACTTTGAATAATAATATGTTAATAACAAAAATGTAGTATAACATATTTACTTAATTAAAAATGTGGTTACAATTAAAATATAAGCATTTGTTTGTTAATTTTTTTTTTTAACATTTGACCACAACTTTTTTATCAAAGCTTTATTTTAGTAAGAATAAAAAGTATATAAAAAACATTTGGTAATGAGTTTTAATGCAACAATTAATTTTGATCATTCTTAGAAAGCGCGTCTCACGTAATAAAAAGAAAACTAAAAAAAAAAAAAAAAAAAAAAAAAAAAAACGATTTCAGTGATTGAAGTGCTAAGTGTTAAATTTTTAACAGTGAATTGTGAAATTAATTAATTTTCAAATTTGAAAATTTTATAACACAACACAAAATATTTCCTGAAGAAGATATCCAAAGGAAATCGAAAATTGAAAATATACAAATTCATTTTTATAAAACCATAAGTGACCTTAAGCTCGAGCAATTATTGAAGAGAAATTAATTAATTAATTTATACAAACATCTTCACCAAGTCCAGGTATGTTGTGCTAAAAAAACAAATCTATAACTTGTTAATTTGTGCTAATTTAAATTTCAATTTAAATTTCAGCACATTACTTTCATTTCTGCTGTTTATTTTAAACTGAAATTGTGAAATCATAAAATTTCTATAAACATCTTTACTATCTTTACTAAGTCCAGGTATTTTGTAGATATGAATAGCAAATCTATAATTTCTGTTTATTTAAATTTCAATTTAAATTTCAGCACATTACTTTCATTTTCTGCCTAATCATGTTCATCTGTGAAATTTGTGGAACGTCTTTCGTATCCAAATTTAATTTCAAGAGGCATTTTAGTAATAAGCATACTAACCTAAAATATAACAAAACAAAACTAAATTTAAAAAGTGAAAATATTGAAGAAAGTCCATCGTGTAGCTATATACGATGTGATAGTTGCAAATTAAATATAAGTAAAGGTTCTTGGTCTCATCATTTGAGAACTAATGAACATAAAAAAAATAATAATCGTATATTTATAAACAATGATATATATATAAGTAAAAATTTATTTTCTAAGCGTATTCAAACTTTTGTATACGAAAATAAAAAGGTAGATGAGCTTTCATTAAACATTTTATTTTCGAATGCAAAAGAAAGTATTATAAATATTTTAAAAAATACGTTATTAGAACATAAAAATATAAAATTTAATATAGAACTTTTTGCAGAATATATAAAATTCTCAAAAAATAATGAAACAGTAGATGATGATAGCACACTAATTAGTATTAAATCTTTTCAAACGAAAATGGTAATAGCACAATTAGAACAAGATCTATCTGACATTTACGATAATCATTGTATAGAAATAGCAAGCAAAATGGATGAGTTTCAAGAGAGAGATAGTGGTTGGTCTCTAGTTTGTATCAATAAAATTGAAATTAATATCAACAAGTATTGTCCTATAAAAGGATCTAAATATTTAGAACTACCGGCATTTATCAGAAATAAAAAAGCGTGCATCAATATTAAAAATAATGATAATTATTGTTTTAAATGGGCTCTTATAGCTGCATTAGAAAACCATCATTTAAATCCAAAATATTCACATTATAGTAACGTTATCACACAGAGCCTAATAACACTAACAAATGGAATAACCATTGATTTCAACAACTTAACCTTTCCTCTATCTATTGGTGATATTAAGATATTTGAGAAAAACAATTTAAATATAAGCGTGAATGTTTTTGGATGTGATGTGATAAAAAAAGAAATCGTTGGACCATATTATAAGACAGCTGATGAAAAAATTAATCATATAAATTTACTATACATTCAAGATGATAAAAACGATGAATCACATTATGTTTGGATAAAAAACATAAGTCGTTTATTGAGCACACAAGTTTCAAAACATGACGGTGCTAAATATTTTTGTAATTTTTGCTTACACTATTCAAGCAGTGAACTCTTGTTGTTAAAACATAAACAAGAATGCAATAAAATTGTCACCAAAATGCCATCGGGTGTTAAGGATGATAATATATCGCAGTTCAAAAATTTTAAAAATCAATTAGATGTACCATTTGTTATCTATGCGGATTTTGAATGTATATTAAGTAAAATTAACAACGAAAATTCTAATAATGTCACAAGCATTCAAAAACATATACCTATAGCTTACAGCTACTACATAAAATCATCTTTTGATTCTAAACTGAATAAGCTTAGAACGTATACGGGTAACGATGTTGTTAAAGATTTTGTACAAAATTTGATTGAGGATGCACGTTTTTTGTGTACAAACTTTCTAATGAAAGTAGTGCCAATGAATTCTCTATTACCCCATGAAGTTGAAAAACATTATAATACTAATGAGTGTCATATATGTAAACAAATTCTAGATGATGATAGATGTGCTGATCATTGTCATTTAACTGGTCAATATCGCGGGCCAGCTCATTGGAAATGTAATATTAATTATCAATTACCTAACTTTATTCCAATAATTTTTCATAACTTTTCAGGTTATGATTGTCATTTGTTTGTAAAGGCTCTAGCAGATTATCCAGGTGATATAGATGTTATACCACTTAATAAAGAATTGTATATATCTGTTAGAAAAAGAATTCAAATAACCGACAAATATAATTTAGAATTACGTTTTCTTGATTCTTTTAAATTTATGTCGTCTAGTTTAGATAAATTATCTAATTATTTGCATGATGATAACTTTAAAACACTGCAATCAATATATCCAAATCATTTAGAATTTAATCTTTTGAAAAGAAAAGGTATATTTCCTTATGATTATATCGATTCAGTTGAAAAATTAAATGAAAATGTCTTGCCTTCTCGTGAACAGTTTTTCTCTACTTTAAATAATAAAGAATGTACTATTGCTGATTATGAGCACGCGTTAAGTGTTTGGTCTGCATTTAACTGTCAATCTCTGAATGAGTATATGCTTTTATATCTAAAAACTGATGTGCTTCTTTTAACTGATGTATTTGAAAATTTTCGTTCTGTTTGTAAATCAATATATCATCTTGATCCATGTCATTACTATACAACACCTGGTTTATCGTGGGATGCCATGTTAAAAATAACAAAAATTAAATTGGAATTATTCACCGATATAAATATGTATAATTTCATTAAAAAAGGAATAAGAGGTGGTATTGTTCAATGCACAACACGTCGAACAGTTGCAAATCATAAATATATGAAAACATATGATTGCTCTAAACCCTCACAATATCTTATGTATTTAGATGCGAACAACTTGTATGGTTGGGCAATGTCTGAATATTTACCAGAAGGTAAATTTGAATGGATTGAAGATATAGATAATTTTGATATTTCAAAAGTATCTGAAAACTCTGATTTTGGTTACATTTTAGAAGTTGATTTAGACTATCCTGAAGAACTACATGATAGTCATAATGATTTACCGTTTTGTGCTGAACTTAAAAGTTCACCAATACAACATCATAATATAAAGAAACTAATTCCCGATTTAACTAACAAAAAATCATATGTAATTCACTATCGAAATCTTCAACAGTGTATTAGAAATGGTTTAAAATTAGTTAAAATTCACAGAATATTAAGATTTAAACAATCAACTTGGTTGAAACAGTATATCGATTTAAATACCTTTCATCGAACCAATGCCAAAAATGAGTTTGAAAAAAATTTTTTTAAACTTTTAAATAATGCGGTATACGGTAAAACTATGGAAAATGTTGAAAAACGTAAAAATGTAAAAATCGTTAATGCTTGGGAGAGTCAACACAAGCGTTTGGGCGCACGAGCTCTTATAGCAAAACCTAATTTTCATAGTTCAACACATTTTACCGATAATATGATTGCAATTCAAATGAGTGTGGATAGCGTAACATTTAATAAACCTATATATTTAGGGTTTTCAGTTCTAGAACTATCTAAATATAAAATGTATGACTTTCACTATCAGTATATGCAGGCAAAGTTTAATGAAAATTTAAAACTAAATTATATGGATACTGATTCTTTAATTTACACAATAAGAACAAATGATTTTTATAAAGATATTTACAATGATCTTCATCTAAACTTTGATACATCAGACTATTCAATTAATAATGTTTTCAATTTCCCCTTGCAAAACAAAAAAGTCTTGGGAATGATGAAAGATGAGAATAATGGCCATGTAATGTTAGAATTTATTGGACTTCGATCAAAAGTATATTCAATAGCTGTTGACGATAAACAAGAAATCAAAAAAGCTAAAGGTGTAAAAAACTCTGCTTTAAAAAAACTAACTATAAATGATTATCGTAACTGTTTGATAGATAAAACCATATATCACGATAAAATGTATATATTTAAATCTATCCTACATGAAATTTATACACAACAAATATCAAAAGTTGTATTAAGTTATGATGATGATAAACGTTATATAAGAGAAGATGATATTAATACCTATGCTTGGGGACATTTCAAAATAAACAAAAATTGAAATTTTAATAAAGTCTAATTCATATAAAACAAAAATACATACTTCAATATGAGATTTATTCTTTTTAAACTAGATATTTTTTATTATATTATAAAATGTTCAAACAAATTAATAAATAAAATATATATGTACATAAATACAAAAAGAGTATTGTTTTTGGTTTTTTTATTTCTTATCAACTTTGTTGTGTATGGTTAGTATCAAGCTTTTGTATTCAAACAACTTAATTAAATCAACTGTTTCAAACGCACATTCATTCATATCAGCGAAAAAAAAAAAACCACAACAGAACTTTTAAAAACAGAACAACAAAATAGGGTGGTACTTACATCATCGTTGTTAGTTTTCTCATACAAAATTAGTATACAAATCCTAACCAACCCCACCCAAAACCCGACCAAATCCCGCCCAAACCCCGACCAAATCCCGACCAACTCCCGCTCAAACCCCGACCAAACTCAACCAAGCCAAACCAAGTCGTACCAACCCATTACTCACACACAATTTCAAAAACTTCCAGTAAGTACCACCCTATTTTAAACACACATTCAACTGACCAGTGTTGCCAAGTATGCATTACACAGATTTTCATCGTTCATGCCATACAAAATTAGTATAAATTTTTTGCTCCCTGCTCTGTTTCCAGAACTGTCTTATACACCCTACTAACTTTCGAGCAAGAAGATAACTTTGCAGAAGATTAACAATGTCTATTGGTAGATATGTCTTCAATTTTAAAATTAGGCCTCTATGCCACACTTTATCAAATGCTTGAGAAACATCAATAAAGAGGGCAGAACAATACTTCTTTTCTTCGAGTGTTCTTCTTATAAATTGAACCAATCTATGCGTTTGTTCAATGGTGCTATGCTGACTTCTAAAACCAAATTGATGATCCGGTATGCACGCATTATCAGTTAGAATTGGGGACAATTTGATCATGAGTAACTTTTCGAAGAGCTTTGACATTGTTGGCAGTAAACTTATTGGCCTGTATGACTCAGCCTTGGTAAGATCTTTGCCCGGCTTTGGAATCATTTTGACCTTGGCAAGCTTCCAGCTGTGTGGATAATACTCCAGTCTTAAAATGGCATTAAAAATGAATAGCAGAATTCTAATTGCAATACGAGGCAAATTCATCAGCATCTTATTACTAATTTCATCAATACCCGGAGCTTTTTTTGGGTTGAGTTCAGCAATTAGTTTTTGTACATCACGCATCTTAAACTTTAAGGGACGAGGGGGTAGAGCAACTACACATGGCAAATCAGCAACACCCATACATGTGTTTGGGGTAAATACGGTTTTTAAATGCTCAGCAAATATGTTACATTTTTCAGTATCGTTTCTTGCCCAACCTCCGGTAGAAGTGCGCAGGGGTGGTTTAAACTCAACGGGTGTTTTAAGCTTCCTCGCAGCGCGCCACAAAGAATAATTAGATGCTGGTGTAACATCAAGACCTTCCAGATAATTTTTAAGAGATGCAGTTTTTTCAGATGCAAGCAACTCTTGGAGTCGTTTAGTGCACTCTTTAAACCTGATTTTATGTTGGGGTGATCTGTGTTGCTGCCATTCCCTTCTAGCTCTTCTTTTTTCACCTACGAGACGTTCAATATCCGTAGAATAAATTCTATTAAACCCAGTCTGCGGGTGGGAGGTAGTAGCATGTTCAGAAGCCTGTTTAATATTTCCGTTAAGATTCGCAATGTTAGATTCAATATCATCGGATGTACTTTTTTTTTTTTTTTTTTTTTTTTTTCCATGCGTATATTTATTTATTGTATCTTCAAAAAATGAACTAACAATAAGTTTTCAAATCTTAAATCTAGATATAATAATTAGGCCCAACCAGTGTCAGGCATAAACTTAGTGATAGTAATCAATAATACATAAATATCGTATTAAGCACAAAAATATTTTCAACCTGTTTCATCTGGAGTGTTGAGTATTAGAGCCATAGTGTCCCTCTTTTTTAAGCGGATGTGTCCAGTAATATTCAAGATGTTACGAGCAAGTGGATTAGGATGAGACTCGAGTTTTGTTAAATATTTGCCTGCGTATTTTTTAATTTCTTCAGTCACTAGTGGCATATCTAAATCACGATGTAAATTTGAATTTTTGATGTACCATGAAGCCGATGTTATTAGTCTTAAAATCTTGTTTTGCCTTCGTTGGATTCTATCTATATTGGAAGCTGAAGCAGTGCCCCATAGCTGTATTCCGTAGCACCATATGGGTTTCAAAAGCGACTTGTATATTAAAAGTTTACAATCTAGACTGAGTGTTGAATTTCTACCAATCAGCCAATGTATATTAGTTAATTTAAGTTTCATTTGTGTTAGCTTTGAGTCAATATGGTGTTTCCATGTAAGCCGTCAATCAAGGTGTATACCAAGGTATTTTACATGTGAATGTTGAGGAACAACTTGATTGTTGATTCGAATTGGGGAACAAGTATCTCTTCGCAGGGTAAATGTTAGCTGAACACACTTTTGTTCGTTAACTTTAATTCTCCATAAGTTTAACCATAGTTCCAGATGTGTAATATGTTCTTGTAGATATCGGGAAGCCTCGTGAGGGTTTTCGTGCATACTAAGGCAGGCTGTATCATCGGCAAATGTAGATGTATGGATATTGCTGCTCAAAGGCATATCACAAGTATAAATCAAATACAACACTGGCCCCAATATGCTCCCCTGTGGCACACCGGATGATATAGATTCGGGCACACTCATGAAGTCTCCTTCAACAACCGTGAACTTCCGGGTAGTAATATAACTTTCCAATAGCTTCAGAAAATTTATTGGTAGATATGATTTCAATTTTAAAATAAGGCCTTCATGCCATACTTTATCAAATGCCTGAGAAACATCAATGAAGAGGGCAGAACAATATTTCTTTTCTTCAAAAGTTTTTCGTATAAATTGAACCAATCTATGAGTTTGTTCAATGGTGCTATGCTGACTTCTAAAACCAAATTGATGGTCCGGTATGCACTCATTATCAGTTAGAATTGGGGACAATTTTATCATGAGTAACTTTTCAAAGAGCTTTGACATTGTTGACAGTAAACTTATTGGCCTATATGACTCAGCCTTGGTAAGATCTTTGCCCGGCTTTGGAATCATTTTAACCTTGGCAAGCTTCCAGCTGTTTGGATAATACTCCAGACGTAAAATGGCATTAAAAATGAATAACAGGATTCTAATTGCAATACGAGGCAACTTCATCAGCATCTGGTTACTAATTTCATCAATACCCGGAGCTTTTTTCGGGTTGAGTTCAGCAATTAGTTTTTGTACATCACGCGTCTTAAATTTTATGGGTCGAGGGGGGTAGCACAACTACACTCGGCAAATCAACAGCACCAGAACATGAGTTTGGGGTAAATACGGATTTTAAATGCTCAGCAAATAATTTACCTTTTTCAGAGTCGCTTCTTGCCCAATCTCCGGTAGATGTGCGCAGAGGTGGTTTAAACTCGACGGGTGTTTTAAGCTTTCTAGCAGCGCGCCACAAAGAGTAATTAGATGCTGGTGTGACATCAAGACCTTCCAGATAATTTTTAAGAGATGCAGTTTTTTCAAATGCAAGCAACTCTTGGAGTCGTTTAGTGCACTCTTTAAACCTAGTTTTATGTTGAGGTGATCTGTGCTGTTGCCATTCCCTTCTAGCTCTTCTTTTTTCACACACGAGACGTTCAATATCAGTAGAATAAATTCTATTATACCCAGTCTGCGGATTGGAGGTAGTGGCATGTTCAGCAGCCTGCTTAATATTTTCATTAAGGTTGGTAATGTTAGATTCGATATCATCGGGTGTTCTTAGCGTAATATTTTCTGTGCAATGACTACTAAGATATTTTTTGAATCCCAGCCAATTAACACGATTTATCATCTTCACATAAGGATGAGGTAAGTCACTTCTTAATGGGCTACAAATTGAAACGATCGTGGGAGAGTGGTCGGACGAGAGATCTAGAGAAGCTTCAACTTGAATTAAATCCCTAGAGATATTTTTCATGACGCCAAAATCTATAACATCCGGAATTTTTTGTATGTCTGTAGGCCAGTAAGTGGGCTCCCCACTCGAAATGACGTCCAAGCCCATTTTTGAAATTGTGTTGAACAACGCTCGACCTCTGGGTGAGATAAGACGCGAACCCCAGAACGTATGTTTGGCATTATAGTCTCCAGCTGCTACGAAACAAGGGCCAAGAGATTTAAAGAAATCCTCGTATTGATCTTCAGTAATTGCGAATCTGGGAGGGGAGTAAATTGATGATATTACAAAATTAGTGCAAAAATTTTCAATACAAATATTCGTTGCTTGTAAATGTTCTTCAGAAATGTTGTCAATAATATAATGCTTGAGTCTTGACCTTATTAGAATTGCTGATCCACCGCATGCTCTTCCTCTTGGGTCCTTTGAATCATATAAGGTGTAGCCAGAAATTTTAAAAAGACTTCTCGAAGTCAAATGAGTCTCTGAGACCAACATTATATCAATATTTTTTTCCGTGAGGAAGTGCTCAAGTTCATTTTTATGTTGGCGAATGCCGTTTGCGTTCCAGAAACATATTTTTAACGTGTTCATGGTTTGTTAACTAATGCTTGAAGCAGTGTATTCTGCATTCGCAGCATTTCTTGCATCCTGCTAGTCATATTTGTAGTAAAGTTGTTTATAGTTTGAACCAGATTATCAATAGTGGCTTCAAGGCGACTGAAATTAAAGCTTGTGTTAGCATTTGTTGAATTACTTGGTGGGGACACTTTCTGCGTGGGAAAAGAATTTGTCTTAACAGCATCGGCATATGATACACGTGAAGTACTTGGTTGGCTCATTGGAGGAAAATTGGCGGAGAAAGCATTTGCTGATTGAACTGGAGCTAATTTAGGTTTTTGCCCCATGGTCTTTTTAACGAAAGAATATACAGGACATCCTCTGTAGTTAGCAGTGTGATTACCTCCACAATTACTACATTTTTTTTCAGCTTGATCTTTTGCCTTCGTACAGCTAGCAGAACCGTGCAATTCACCGCAGATAACACAAACTGTAGGTAATTTGCAGTAAGTTTTAGTATGGCCATATTCTTGGCAATTGTGGCACTGTACGGGACCTGAACGCTTACGTGGCTCTTCAACTGTGATTTTTCGGTGCAAGAGAAACTTTACGCTATAAATTGGATGGGTTTCATTTTTTTTCAATTGTGTGTCATTCGGCTCCAGTTCGACCCGAAATAGGGGTTGGGGGACCTTTTCTCTGTTAATTATATTAGTAACATTTTTAACCTTAAATCCTTTGTCGATAAGAGCACATTTTACTTCTTCGGGGTCAACATATGAATCTATGCCCTTTAATACTATTTGTAGGCCTTTAGCACTTTTAAGTTGATAGGTGTAAAAATTTGTTTTGTTTTTTTCAAATTCACTAATAATTTTCCGGAAATCTTTTTTATCATATATTTGGATCTTAGTTTCATCAATATTACCTCGTTTAATTGGAATGATGTGAAAAGTATTTTCACCAATGGCAGACAATAGTTTTTTTAAAAGCGTGTTAGAGTTTTCCGGATGTACTTAGCGTTATGTTTTCTGTGCAATGACTACTAAGATATTTTTTGAATCTCAGCCAATTAACACGATTGACCATCTTCACATATGGATGAGGTAAGTCACTTCTTAGTGGATTACAGATTGTAACGATAGTGGGAGAGTGATCGGAGGAGAGATCTAGAGAAGCTGCAACATGAACTAAATCTCTAGAAGTATTTTTCATGACGCCAAAATCTATAACATCCGGAATTTTTTGTATGTCAGTCAGTAGGCCAGTAAGTGGGCTGCCCACTCGAAATGACGTCCACACCCATTTTTGAAATTGTGGTGAACAACGCTCTACCTCTAGGTGTAATAAGACGCGAACCCCAGAACGTATGCTTTGCATTGTAGTCGCCAGCTGCTACAAAACAAGGTCCAAGAGATTTGAAGAAATCCTCGTATTGATCCTCAGTGATTGAAAATCTGGGAGGGGAGTAAATTGATGATATAACGAAATTTGTACAAAAATTTTCGACGCAAATATTTGTAGCTTGTAGATTTTCTTCACAAACGTTGTTAAGATTATAGTGCTTGAGTCTTGACTTTATTAGAATTGCCGACCCACCGCATGCTCTTCCTCTAGGGTCTTTTGTATCATATAAGTTGTAGCCATTGATTTTGAAAAGGCTTCTCGAAGTCAAATGAGTCTCAGAGACCAACATTACATCAATATCTTTTTCCGTAAGGAAGTGCTCGAGCTCATTTTTGTGTTGGCGAATGCCGTTTGCATTCCAGAAACACATTTTTAACGTGTTCATGGCTTGTTAATTAATGCTTGAAGCAGAGTTTTCTGCATTCCCAGCATTTCTTGCATCATGCTAGTCATATTTGTAGTAAAGTTGTTTATAGTTTGCACCAGATTATCAATAGTGGCTTCAAGGCGACTGAAATTAAAGCTTGTGTTCGCATTTGTTGAATTACTTGGTGGGGACACTTTCTGCGTGGGAATAGAATTTATTTTAACAGCATCGGCATACGATACACGTGAAGTACTAGGTTGGCTCATTGGAGGAAAAGTGACAGAGTAAGCGTTAGTTGATTGAGCTGGAACTAATTTAGGTTTTTGACCCATAGCCTGTTTAACGAAAGAATACACAGGGCATCCTCTGTAGTTAGCGGTGTGATTGCCTCCACAATTACTACATTTTTTTTTCTACCATGCAATTCACCGCAGATAACACAAACTGTAGGTAAATTGGAATAGGATTTTGTATGGCCATATTCTTGGCAATTATGGCACTGTACGGGACCTGAACGCTTACGTGGCTCTTCAACTGTGATTTTTCGGTGTAATAGAAACTTTACATTATAAATAGGATGCGTTTCATTTTTTTCAACTGCATGTCATTCGGCTCCAATTCAACCCGAAATAGGGGTTGTGGGACCTTTTCTCTGTTAATTATATTGGTAACATTTTTAACCTTAAATCCTTTTTCAAGAAGTGCACATTTTACTTCTTCGGGGTCAACATATGAATCTATGCCCTTTAATACTATCTGTAGGCCTTTAGCACTCTTAAGTTGGTAAGTGTAAAAATTTGTTTTGTTTTTTTCAAATTCGCTAACAATTTTTCGAAAATTTTTTTCATCATAAATTTGGATTTTAGTTTCATCAATATTACCTCGTTTAATTGGAATGATGTGGAAAGTATTTTCACCAATGGCCGACAGCAGTTTTTTTAGAAGCGCGTTAGAATTTTTTTCTCTCAAATAAATAGGTGGTGGCTTAAAAGACTTTTGCGATGATGCAGCGGGCTTCTCCTTATTGTCTTGCAATATTGAAAAACGATTTTGACGATTAATAGAGGACGCGCTGTTATCCCTAGACATTTTTGGAGCAGATGAAATTTTAGAAGATTTTGGGCTTCGGCCACGCTTTACCACAGTTATATATCTGTCCATACCGACTTGGACTTTGGGTTTTGAACTGCTCTTATCTGTAGTGATAACTTTGTTAAGTGATGAACACGAGCCCGAAGGGGATGATATCGCTGACTTATATGAAGATGTACTAGGCAACTGTAATGTTAACGAATCACTTGTTGGCATTGGACAAAGCGAAGTTGATCGCTGACGAAAAAGTGGCTTTGCCGTTAGAAAAAGACTATCATCAGATTTTTTATTTTTATTGTTAACATTGAGAGCTTCAGAACTCACAGTAAAATATGCATTTCTGCCATTTGAACTCACTTCACAATTTTTTGTTTTTGAGGTACTCATGTAGAGTATTCCTCAAGGGCACTTTGTTTGCGGTTTTTGTTTGTTTTTGTTTTTTGTTTCTTGCTATGTAAAAATAATATCAGCAATATTTGCTTTGCTTATTTATCAAAGTTAATATGTATGTATTACGGTTATTATGTATTACGAATATTTTTTATGATTTTTTGTTTGTTTAATATGAATATGAAAAAAAAACTCCGCTAAGACGTCTGTTCACTATGAAGGTTCAGCGAGAACATGTGTTGCAAAATTTTACAAGCAGCTTTGAACTATCCTGTGCATGATGTAGTGGCTTCGAAACACATGAGACACCCCTGAAGAAACTCATATCCAGCCAGGAATTATTCTTCACCAGTGCATTCGAAATTAAATATAGAAATAACAAAGGAAAATAAATAACATTAATTAACTTCAATGTAAAGCTAGTTGAGTATCATCTATGTCATCATAATATAATGATGATGAGCATGTTAAACTTATATTCGACTAAAACAATACAATAACAATAATTATATGTACATAATTAATAACTATATACAATATAAATTAGTCATAACAATATTGTCTTTGGCTTGAAACATATATTATAAGAAAATAATGGGAATTTCCGCATTTAAGACTACAAACGCTACTAATGGCAACTATCCCGTTTTTGTAACTCTGAGCGCCTAGCGATTCAGGTCTATTTATCCATTGTAAAATCTGCAAGGACTTGTCAGTTTGCGGGATTCCCTGTTGTCAGAAACACAACATAGATTTTTTACTGCCATCCTATACTTATATCTTATAGTTAGTGAGTTAAACTCATTTGAAAATTGAAACTTAAAAATATTTCAAAAACTTGGTCCATCCATGTAACAACCGACTTGTAAAATTTCATTTAATTTTCTCTTTCAGTTTCCGTTGTGAGCGAAGTTTTTTTTAAATACATACTAAACAAATAAATCATACAAAAAATATTCGTAATACATAATATTCGTAATGCATATTGACTTTGATAAATAAGCTTTATTTGCTTTGCATATATTTTTTACATAGTCAGAAATAACAAAAATAAAAATAAAACCGCAAACAAACTGAAATTGAGATCTGATGATTTTTTATAATACCAAAGCCACTTTTTCGTCAGCGATCAACTTCGCTTTTTCCAACGCCACCTAGTGATTCGTTAACATTAACGTTGCCTAGCACTTCTTCATTTAAGTCAAAGATATCACCCGCTTCGAGCTCGTGTTCATCACTTAAACAAGTTATCACTACAGCCCAGTAGCCCAAAACCCAAGGTCCAAGTCGAATTAGACAGACATATATCTGTGGTAAAACGTTGGCGAAGCCAAAATTCTTCTAAAATTTAATTTTAATTTCAATTAATTAATTTAATTAAGACAATAACGACAAGCCCGCTGCATCATCACAAGAATCTTTTAAGCTATCTGAGAGAAAAAAATTTTAACGCACATCTTAAAAAACTACTGTTGGCCATTGGTGAGAATATTTTTCACGAGGTAATATTGACTAAACAAAAATTCAAATATATGGAGAACAAGGTTTCCGAAAACTTGTGACAGAATTTGAAAAAAATTAAACAAGTTCTTACACATACCAACTTGAGAGTGCTAAAGGCCTATATATAGTATTGAAAGGCATAGATTCATATGTTGACCCCATTAGAAGTAAAATGTGCACTTATCGACCAAGGGTAGAACATTTTGCTAATATAATAAAGACGTCAGCATAGCACCGTTGAACAAACGCAATACGCAATTTATAAGAAGAACATTTGAAGAAAAAAAGTATTGTTTTGCCCTGTTTATTGACGTTTCTCAGGCATTTGATAAAGTGTGGCATGAAGGCCCTATTTTAAAATTGAAATCATATCTACCAATAAATTTTCTGAAGCTATTGGAAAGTTACATTACTACCCAGAAATTCACGGTTGTTGAAGCAGACTTCATGAGTTTGCCCGAATATATATCATCCGGTGTGCCACAGGGCAGCATACTGGGGTCAGTTTTGTATTTGATTTATACTTATGATATACCTTTGAGCAGCAATATCCAAACATCTACATTTGCCGATGACACAGCCTGCCTTAGTATGCACGAAAATCCTCACGAGGCTTCCCGATATCTAAAAGCACATATTACACAGCTGGAACCATGGTGAAGATTATGGAGAATTAAAGTAAACGAACAAAGGTGTGTTCAGGTAACATTTTCTCTGCGAAGAGATACTTGTTCCCCAATTCGATTAAACAATCAAGTTGTTCCTCAACATTCACATGTAAAGCACTATATCCTTGACAACGTTTTTGAAGCATATATATGCAAGCAACGATTATTTTCGTTACCGAAGGTCAGTATGAGAAGTTCGCTTGGATCTTGTTTCGTGGCAGCTGGCGTCTACAATACAATACATACGTACTGGGGCTCGCGTCTTGTTACTACTACTGACATATAAAAAATTCCTGATGTTATAGATTTTGGCATAATAAAAAATATCTCTAGGGACTTAATTCACGTGCAGACTTCTCTAGATTTCTCCTCCGATCACTCTTCCACAATAGTTACCATTTTTAACCCACTAGGGAGTGATTTACCTAACTCATATGTGAAGATGATAAATAGGATCAATTAGCTAGGATTCAAAAATATCTTAATAGTCACTGCGTAGAAAATATTCAACTAAGATCATCCGAGAATGTTGAATCTAACATTTACAACTTTACTGAAAAATTAAAAAGAGCTATTGAATATGCCACTACCTCCTATGGACAGACTAACTTTAATAGATTAATTTATTCTACGGATATTCAACGTATTTTATGTGAAAAAGGAAGAGCTAGAAGAGAATGGCAACAACACAGATCACCCCTAAATAAAATCAAACTTAAAGAATGTACTAAACGATTCAAAGAGTTGTTATCGTCGGAAAAACTGCATTACTGGAAAACTATCTAGAAGGTCTCGATATCACGTCATCATCTAATTACTCTTTATGGCGCGCTACTAGAAATTTTAAAAGACCCGTTGAGCTTAAATTACCCTGCGCACTTCGACCGAGGGATGGGCAAGAAGCGAAAGTGAGAAACGTAACTTATTTGCTGAGCATTTAAAATCTGTATTCACTCCCAATTCATGTACGGGTGCTAAGTAAAACTAATAATTGTGCAGGTATTGATGGAATTGGTAACAAGATGCCGCTGAACTTTCCTCAAATTGTAATAAGAATCATGCTTTTTATTTTTAATGCCATTATACGAATGCAGATTTTCCACATAACTGGAAACTTGCGAAGATCAAAATGATTCCAAAGTCGGGCAAAGATCCTACCAAGTCTAAGTCATATAGGCTTATAAGCTTACTATCAACAATCTCAAAGGTTTTCGAAAAGCTGCTCAATATTAAATTGCCCAAAGTTTTAGCTGATAATGGGTGCATCCCGGACCATCAATTTGGTTTTAGAAGTCAGCATAGCACAATTGAGCAAACGCATAGATTGGTTCAATTTATAAGGAAGATATTTGAAAAAAAGAAGTATTGTTCTATCCTCTTCATGATGTTTCTCAGGCATTTGATAAAGTATGGAACGAAGGCGTAGTTCTAAAATTAATCTAAAGCCATATCTGCCAATAAACATACAAAAACTTTTAGAAAGTTATACTCGTATTACTGAGAGGAAGTTCACTGTTGTGGAAGGGGACTTCATGGTCGTGCCCGAATCTATATCGGTGTGCCACAAAGTACTATTCTGGGGCCAGTCTTGTATTTAATATATACATACTTGTGATATGCCTTCGAGCAATAATATCACTACCCCTTAATTTGCCGCAATCTCCAGGAACATAGGACCCAGCTGGAAATAATATTGAACTTATGGAGAATTAAAGTAAATGAACAGAGGTGTGTCCATATAACGTTTACCCTAAGAAGAGATACTTGTTCCTTCATTAGAATCAACAATCAAAACATTGAAGTCAATATGGTGCTACGAAATTCAGTTGTGGGGCACTGATTTAGCTTCAAATGTTAAGAAAATCCAACCTAATTGATAACATCGGTTCCATGGTACATCAAAAATTAAAATTTACATCGTGATTTAAATATGCCACTAGTGACTGAAGAAATTGGAAAATACGCAGGCATCCTAATCCCCTAGCTCGTAATATCTTGAACTTTACTGGACACATCCGCTTACAAAAGAGGGCCACTGCAATACCGCAGATGAAACTTTTTGAGAATATTTTTGTGCAAGTACATCATTATTGTATTAATAAATACTATCACTAAATTTGTGTTCGGCATTGATCGGGCTCAATAATTATATCTAGACTTAAGATTTGATTACTTATTGTTAGTTAATTTTTTTTTTTGAGGATACAATAAATAAATTCATATATACCTATAGCAAAAAAAATTCTGTTTGTCAATGTATCCTTTTTTCTAAGTTCCATCTGTGGTGGAAGATTGGCAGTGGCTAATTTAGGGTTAAGCCCGTTAAGCCTCAGCGTAATGGTCATTGCATAACGCGTTGATTATCGGTTAGTTTTTTATGTTAGGTATTTGACTAAGTTACTGTCAATTGAAATTTAATTTTCATGCAATTTTTTATAATTTTCACAAATTCTTGTAATTTCAGAATTGTAAAAAAATGTTGAGCTCAGCCCTACCATCCTCATTAACACTTGATGCGGACGAAAGCTGAGACCACAAAAACAAGCTTGTACCATACGAACGAAAAACAAGAATTTTTCTAGAATGAAAAACTGAGTAGAATGCTAAAATAACTAAAGAAATTATCTCTTTATAGGTTGAGCCTACAAAAATGATATTAAACCAGGCTTAGAGGAATAAGTTTTTGCTATAACTTTTTAGTTTTAAGCTTTATTTAAAATGTAAAATTGTCACAATTTTCTTATCCGTATCCATTTCTATTTCCTTTAACCTATTTGCCTGTTACACCACCAAGTAGACCCGTTACAGGTTGAAGTACCCCATCTAAGACACCCGGATTTGGTTCGGCGGAAGCAAAAGATAAAGCACTTAAAATGGCTACAGCAACAATAACGTAGAAAGTTTTCATGGTGATACTGAAAAGAAAAAAATCTTTTGAGACTTTTCCGCAATAAAATCAAGATGGCTCCTTAGTTCTTACCTCTTATTAATATTTCGTATACAACTTAAAGAGAATTGTTTCTTCTATAATTTTCAAACTCCAGCCGACAGTATTTATAGTTAACTTGTTTATGTATTTTTAAGCTCGAACACGACCGACACGATATTTTAAATTAAAAATAGATAGTTTTTACGACTAAAACTAGAAGCACAAAGTCAGCCATACGAGTCCGGAAGAGGGGAAAATGTGGCAACTGAACAAAAAGTTCTAAGTTCAAATATATAACTAATAATTCATTTTTAAACGACAACGACTTTGTTGTCAATAGTTAAATTAAAACATGAAAAAGACGAAAAAAGGTATAGTTTAGATAAGATAAAATAAATTAAAGAAAATAAACGAATACGTAGACATTTGATTTTAATATTTCTATGTTGAGAGTGACAGAAACACCTTAGTTGATAATTTATAGGACATACGAATAGTACGGCTAAGAATGGAATTTTCTCTGTAATGCGTATGGCGATTCACAGGACAACCGAACATAAATTGAAGTGCTTTTAATGAAGGTGTTTCGATTAAATATGTAATTCCATGTCTAAAAATTACACGGCATATTGCGTCAATGCTCCAGGGAGTCAATAGAATTGGATACCTTACTGTCACCTATGAGATTATTCGCCCTCTCCTGTATGAGTTTATTTGCCCTTTCCTGCGCGCGTTCGAATAGTTCCAAAATATACTGTGAAACGCCGGCCCATATATGTGAGATGTACATATTCCACTTCCACGAATACCACATTGAATTTCTATACCAATATTATTATCCATAACCACCCATACTTACTGATAAAGCGTACATTTGGGGACTAAAGTTTCACTTTTATTTACATAATTTAATTTTTATTTTTACTGTAAAAAATAGTATTTCTAATTTAATGTCGATTTATTTGTTTGGGTCTCGCTACTAGAACTGCGAAACAATCAATAACGATATCGATTTTGAGTGGACTATCGATAGTTTTGTCCCCAAATTTGACAACAAGGAAATATACCATAATTACTAACATCATAATTAAATTTTGATTTCTTTTTACAATTAAATTAAAATTTTCCATCTATCTAACTAAGAACTCTACTACTTTAATAGGAAACTTTCTACTCCACAAGTTAGAAATTTTATTTAAACCAGAGGATTTTTTGTTGTCAAGTTCTTTATAATGGGATGTGATACGATATTATCTAAATTAACAGATCTATTAAAATTTTGATCATTAAGAACGGAAAAAGTATTGTCAAAACTGAATAAAATATTCATCAATATCCGAAGTTTCCCTTTGCAACATTTTTCTTTACATATATGTACATGTACAACAGAAAAATTATTTCTTAATGTATCCAATTTAATATCCTCCAAGATTAGTCCTACGTTTATACCCTCAACTAAAAAAACTGTTTATAAGCAAGAGATTTGTTTGCTACTCGCTCGTTTATTATAATGTTCAAAAGTTGAATCTGCTTAGAAATGAGCCCGTATTGGTATTAGTCGACTTAATGTTCTGCTATACATTTTCCTTAGCTCCTTCTACCAAAAGTATTGACTTCTGGGCCTGTATTCTCTAACTCGCTAAAGTTAAATCCCTATCGCTAAAAATCTATAAAGCAGATTTATGGATTTTCGACTATGAATACAATTTTAAAACGTGTATTGCTAAATCAGGCAATGGCTTAGAAATCTAATCCGCCAAAATTTTACTGTTTTATGTCATCGCCAAAACTTTTACGTTTTGTATTAGTTTAGCATTTTAGCGATAGAATTTAGCTTCAGCTTTAGCGAGCTACAGAATACGGGGCCTGATTAATCTATATATCCATGTTTGTAAGTAACGCAGGATCTCTGGAGCTATAAGAGATGTGAAGTTGAAATTATTGATTTGTTTTTGACTCAATAAATGGATTAGTTTCGAAAAATCCTATCAAAGTTAAAAAACTATTATAACAATGAATGAAATCATAAGTGATGATGGTGGTGCGACCCCGTCCCAACGTCAATAAAAGCGCAGATACAATGAAACTCGCTATCTACGAGATCAAAGACGATAGGTCGGTCAACGAGATAATGATGCGACAACTCGGGCTATAAAGTTTCATTCAAATATGACCTCACTGAATCTGTTGAGTTCAATAATTGTTTTATATGTATAAAATTGGGAATTTGGTTCAAATTAAGTTTTGAAAAGAAAAACCACGTTCAACATTGGCCGAGGAATGTGGAATTTACAAAATTCCTCTAACAAGTCTTGAAATATCTATGAACATGAACTAATTTTTCATGCTTTGTATTGCTTTTTCAATTTGATTTTCCTAAAGTTACATTTTCTGTAGTAAATTTATCGAACCATTTTAGAATTTAATTAATAAAGATCACAACACTGCAAAATCTCTAGCATTTGATATAATTTTTTTTATAGTATCATTGTCAATATTTGTAAAAATATACACATTCGGGTCTGTCATGAGTTTCACATCCGTGTGAAAGTGAATCTTTTCCGCATATTTTGGTGTCTTGACATTCACTTCCGAATAATTTTTTCGTTTTACTTTCGACTGCACCAATCAGAATCTCCTTTTTTTTTTAATAAAATTAATTTAATTAAAAGCAATTTTTTTTGGAATAAAGTTTGATATCTTATCTACCTAATTCGGAAATTTAAACCAATATATATTTGGTTTTAATACAACCCAGCAACAAAAAATTGGAAATATTTCCAAAGTTTTACCACTTTCATTGCATACCAATCACTACAGGTACTGAATTTAATATTCTAAGGCTGTTGTTTATATAAAAAATTGTTCTATACAACATTTAAAGCGAATACCATTCAGTTACTTGAAAAACTTCCATCCTATGACAACTACGTGTTAAATTCACCAGAAAGGGAAGTACTTGGAGCTGCGTTCATTAATGCAGCATCTAATGATTTGTATTGTAATTTTTTGCTAGGAAAGAAAAGGAGATATGAAAAACATTCCCACATAAGCAAACAATTTTGCAAATTTTTTTTTTGCATATTCGAAAAAAAGAAACAAAATAATTTTAAACATTTAGTTTGACACCTAGCTTCTGTATGTATCCACTGCATTCTTGCATAACAGTTTCTAAATTGTCTTTCGAAAAAGCTAAAAATTATGTGCATTGCGGACACATTCTAATTGAAAATTTTCGAAACTCATGACAGACACGATTAACTTCTGTATCACAATAAATTTCATATATTTTAAAGATATTTTCAGAGAGGTTTACACTTGGTATATCAAATTTATCTCCCTGAAGAAAATTTGGTGACAATTGATCCAATCGTACCCGTCATATGACTTAAGAAAATGCGAGTGTTACCAAAAGTACGGAGTAGTGTATGGTGCAAAAAAAAAAAAAATATCGCGTAAATGGTTACATATTCGCCTGTCATGCAGGCGGTTGTCGAATCGAATCCCCAAAAAATTTCTGCTTAAAAATTAAATTTCATTGCATTTGTAAAAATAAAAAAATGTGCACGAGTTCATTGTTACAGTTAAATTGTCGGAATAACATTTATATATAATTTATATTATTCTACACCGAATAGGTCCCTTATGAATAGTTCAGTGACAAGTCACAAGGTGCATACAAAGTATACATTAACCCCATCCTATGCCATTGGTCAATATTACTTCAGGACCGGTCACATGACTAGTTTTGGGGGCCGTTCACATATTGCGTAACGCTACTTTTCCAGATTTTTGACCCCCATCCCCTCAATAACAGATCGTAACAAAATGAAGAACAATGTAAAGAAAATAAATGTAAATAACAACAACAGCTATTCAAGAATAGAGTGTTGCCACACAAGTATTTTTGACCGGGTGCAGTCAAGTTAATAATTAAATTAAATTAACTTTTCTATTGGCTAAATAGGGTGAAAAATGGCTACATTTAGCCAGAAAATAGATAAATTGGCGTCACTTATGCAATGTAAATTTTTTTAGCACTTGAGATGTAGCGACAGTTCGGGTAAGTGTATTTTACATGCTTAATTTTTGCTCGAGCACTTCCTTTCGGAAAAAAATTTTGATGTAATGTTGGTTTCTGAGACTCATATGACTTCGAGAAGTTTATTTAAAATGAATGGCTACACTTTATATGATACTAAGGACCCGAGAGGAAGAGCATGCGGTAGATCAGCAATTTTAATAAAGTCAAGACTCAAGCACTATATTATTGATAACATCTGTGCAGAATATTTACAAGCAACTAATATTTGTGTTGAAAATTTTTGTACTAATTTCGTTATATCATCAATTTACTCCCCTCCAAGATTCTCAATCACTGACGATGAATAAGAGGATTTCTACAAATCTCTGGGGATCACGCCTTATTACACCTAGAGGAAGAGCATTGTTCAACATAATTTCAAAAATGGGCTTGGACGTCATTTCGAGTGGAGAGCGCACTTACTGGCCTACAGACATACAAAAAATTCCGGATTTTATAGATTTTGGAGTCATGAAAAATATTTCTAGGAATTTAGTTCATGTCGAAGCTTCCCTAGATCTCTTCTCCGATCACTCTCCGACTATCGTTACAATCTGTAACTCACTTAGAAGTGATTTACCTCACCCATATGTGAAGATGATCAATCGTGTTAATTGGCTGAGATTCAAAAAATATCTTAGTAGTCATTGCACGGAAAACATAATGCTAAGAACATCCGATGATATTGAATCTAACATTGCGAATCTTAACGAAAATATTAAGCAGGCTGCTGAACATGCTACTACATCCCACCCGCAGACTGGATTTAACAGAATTTGTTCTACAAATATTGAACGTCTCGTATGTGAAAAAAGAAGAGCTAGAAGGGAATAACAAAACAACACAGATCACCACAACATAAAATCAGGTTTAAGGAGTGCACTAAACGACTCCAAGAGTTGCTTGCATCTGAAAGAACTGCATCTCTTAAAAATTATTTGGAAAATCTCGATGCCACAACAGCATCTAATTACTCTTTGTGGCGCGCTGCGAGAAAGCTGAAAACACCCGTTGAGTTTAAACCACCTCTGCGCACTTCTACCTCAGGTTGGGCAAGAAGTGATACTGAAAAAGGTAACATATTTGCTGAGCATTTAAAATCCGTATTTACCCCAAACACATGCACGGACGTTAGTGATTTGCCGTGTGTAGTTGCTCGACCATCGACCCTTAAAATTTAAGGTGCATGAGGTACAAAAACTAATTGCTGAACTCAACCCAAAAAAAGCTCCGGGTATTGATGAAATTAGTAATCAGATGTTGATGAAATTGCCTCGTATTGCAATTAGAATCCTGTTATTCATTTGTAATGCCATTTTACGACTGGAGTATTATCCACACCACTGGAAGCTTGCCAAGGTCAAAATGATTCCAAAGCCGGGCAAAGATCTTACCAAGGCTGAGTCATACAGGGCAATAAGTTTACTGTCAACAATGTCAAAGCTCTTCATGATAAAATTGACCCTAATTCTAACTGATAATGCGTGCATACGGGATTATCAATTTGGTTTTAGAAGTCAGCATAGCACCATTGAACAAACGCATAGATTGGTTCAATTTATGAGAAGAACATTTGAAGAAAAGAAATATTGTTCTGCCCTCTTTATTGATGTTTCTCAGGCATTTGATAAAGTGTGGCATGAAGGCCTAATTTTAAAATTGAAGACATATCTACCAATAAACATTCTTAATCTTTTACAAAGTTATATTCTTGCCCGAAAGTTCACTGTTGTGGAAGGAGACTTCATGAGTGTGCCCGAATCAGTCTCATCCGGTGTGCCACAAGGGAGTATACTGGGGCCAGTTTTGTATTTGATTTATACTTGTGATATGCCTGTCAGCAGTAATATCCACACATCTACATTTGCCGACGATACAGCCTGCCTTAGTATGCTCGAAAACTCTCACGAGGCATCTCGATATCTTCACGAACATATTACCCAGCTGGAACTATGGCTAAACTTATGGAGAATATAAGTAAACGAACAGAAGTGTGCTCAGATAACATTTATCCTACGAAAAGATACTTGTTCCCCCATTAGAATAAATAATCAAATTCTTCCTCAACACTCACATGTGAAATACCTTGGTATACACCTTGACAGATGGCTTACATGGAAACACCACATTGAATCTAAGCTAACACAAATGAAACTAAAATTAACTCAGGTACATTGGCTGATTGGTAGAAATTTCACGCTGAGTCTAGATTGTAAACTTTAGATATACAAGTCGATCTTGAAACCTATATGGTGCTACGGAATACAGCTATGGGGCACTGATTTAGCTTCCAGTATAGAAAGAATCCAACGAAGGCAAAGCAAGATTTTAAGACTAATAATATCGGCTCCATGGTACATCAAAAATTAAAATTTACATCGTGATTTAAATTTGCCACTAGTGAGTTAAGAAATTAAAAAATACGCAGGAAAATACTTAACAAAACTCAAGTCTCATCCTAATCTACTGGCTCGTAACATCTTGAATTTTACTGGACACATCCGCTTAAAAAAGAGGGACACTATGGCTCTAATACTCAACACTCGAGATGAAACAGCTTCAAAATATGTTTGTGCTTAATACGATATTTATGTATTATTACTATCACTAAGTTTATGTCTGACACTGGTTGGGCCTAATTAATATATCTAGATTTAAGATTCGAATACTTATTGTTAGTTCATTTTTTGAACATACAATAAATAAATATACGCATGAAAAAAAATTTTTTGCTTCTGCTTACGCTTGTGCTTCTTTAAATAATTTCGGAATTTAAATTTTCTTTTTTTAGTAGTTAGGCTATACTTTTTTATTTATTTTTTATTATTTATTTGTTAATTTTGGATTTCTTATGTTGTATTAGTACTTACTATTTTAAGGTTTTGTTGCTGCTTTGCCAAATATTGTTGGTGAAAAATTATTAATTAGTCCTTCTAAATTATGTATGTTGAAAAGATTAAAACAAAATATTATTTCCTCTATTTAAATAAAAGTGAGGGAAATTTTTTTGCATAGTGTTACTGAAACTCTACAGAGAAGTATACATTAGTTATATATATGATTTTCGAAAAAAAAAAAGTTAAGTTGTGATCTGCATGACCTATTAGGATGTCTATACACGTTTAGATTATATTGCCAAATATTGTTAACAAAAAATTAGGAGCCCAGAAAGATGTGAAATAAAATTGTTTTCTTACTTTTGCAAAAAAAAAAGTGCATAAAGAAATAATTTTTTGGCGTAAAATGCGAAAGAGATTCATTCATTATTGCCATATATAGTAAAATGCTCTCCCTAAGTCTGAATTAGCTGATGGCCAAAAACTGATAACACAATTTTTTGAGGGCGCGCTGAATTTCGGAATCTTTGGAGGTACATAAAAAAATTGGTTACCAAAATCGCCAAACTGAGTATTGGATTTTACTACCTTTTGGTAGTACTATCGAACACAGTGCAATTTAAATATTTATAAATTGCATATTTAATTTTAAAAATCTTTTCTTCATAGAGCAAAAAGGGCAGCATATCTCACGACATCAAGCATAAATCCGCCACTGTACGTTAGATGATCGACGTCATTTGCCATCCGTTTTTCCGCCATATATTCTGCTATAGTTTTCCGTATTAATGAATTTACAGAATTTTAAAAATTGAGTATTATTTAATGACGGCCATTAAACTTTTGGATATACGAGAAACGGAAGTATGCAATTCTTTAAAAAAAAAATTTTCATATTCCATTTCGTAGCCGTAAATAGGACACCCATTTAATGTCTAAAAATTTCATACATAATATTCGTATTCGCGAATATCAACAATTGACATTGATTGAATGTATTTCTTTAATAAATTTCATAAATAAATGAAAAACATACATACATACGAGTACTAGTATTAGTATTTTTTCTATTACGTAATATTTTAAAAATTTTTGTAATTTTAATTTAAACAAAGATAAATTATAAACATTTAAGGCCTTTTTCAGGAAAAAATAATATTGGCTTACAAAACTTTTAGCAAACAAATGTCCATACAAAATTTGATTTGTAAACCTTTTGTAAAACAATATTATTTCTTCTGAACACAACGACAGTTATTATTTTATTGAAGCATTCGAAATTAATGCATACTTTTCTACAGTTTTTCAGAAATTACCTTATAATACAAATTTAATTTACAGCTGTATTTGGGTTTTCTCTACTCATGGAGCTTATTAAGATTTAAGTTAGATAGTTGTAAGTAATATCTTTAATTATTTAATCATTGTTTAATGGATGCTCATTTTCTATTTCATGAGGTGCTTGCCATTGGATAAATGTCTATGTAATTTCGAGCAAAAACAAATTTGGAAACGGCTTATGGGCAAAAATATATTTTAAGTGAAGTTATTTTTACATTTTAGCACAAAAAATGCAATCTGATAATAAAAAATATTTACATGTTGGCCTAAATAAAATATTTCTCCGATATTCCCTCCACTCCTATAAATACTCGTACCTACATGTAGTGGTTTCCCTCTACTTCTGGCAACACTGTTTTGTATTATAAAAAGATGTCACATAAATAAGTGTAAAGAAAATTTGAAAACAAACACGAAGAA
Organism: Nowickia ferox; assembly: GCA_936439885.1. Taxonomy (NCBI): domain Eukaryota; kingdom Metazoa; phylum Arthropoda; class Insecta; order Diptera; family Tachinidae; genus Nowickia; species Nowickia ferox. The sequence goes on from OW387026.1 coordinate 63,698,596, forward strand.
CAGAAAATGTGATTTTTTTCTACTTCTTCTTGCTTTTTTCTATCGTTCGCCCACAAATTCCAAAAATGGTGTCAAAATTTATGTTTGTAGCTTTATTTTTGAAAAAAAATATAAATTTGACAGTTGAATGAAAATCTTTCAATTCAGTTTATGAAGTGTGTGGCCAAGAATCAATTCAATTGAAAGACTCAATTGACAATTGAACTGAAACGTGAATGGGGTGCTTAACTAATAAAAAAGGGTTTTTTATTTTCTGATTTATCCTCAAAATGATGCAAATGTAGCATAATAATGTAAGAAAGCTGCACTGGTTGACAATTCTTTTAACTAATTGTTCCCGTGAGAGCGATCTTGTTGATGAATATTTAAAGACTATATGAATTTCTGTTCCAAAATATTCCTGAAATTTTATGAAATCATCTCTTCGATTAGTACTATCACAAATGTGATAATTCAGATCTCTCATAAATTGGTTTATTTCATATACATACATACATACATCATACAATATTTAGCAATAGTTGAGGATGCCAAATTTAGTATGTGGAAAATACAGACATGTTTTTGTATAAAAATGTGGGAATAAATTCTAGGTGCTATAACAATAAAGGGCCACTCAGCCTATTATACTTTATATTAATACATGTCAAAAATTCAAATAATAAGTGCAAGTGCGATATTCACCCTTATCGGGAATAAAAGTTCACGTGAAATGTGTTCCCTTTCCCTAAAATTATTAACGAAAATGTTTGCCTTGTTGTTGTGCCAGTATACTCCTCTTTAATTTTGTCCCCCATTTTTTGTTCACGGAAAATATTTCACGTGAACAAAATGTTCGCCTTTTATTCCCGATAAGGGTGATTGTGAATTCAAAATTTAATAACGAATGGTAAATAATACGATAAAAATTTTATATCCCATAATACTTGATAATTTTTTGAAAAATTTCTAAACGATAAAACTCATGTCAGATACAACTTTTGCTTCGCGTTACGTTGAAGATTCGCTTAATTTTTTAAGCATTTTCATAGCAGGTGCTTCTTGTGTTAAAATAAATTCTATTATTTTTTAAGGCTTATTAGATTTGAGTCATTTTTAATTTATATCTGTTGTTTGTTCTCGCTCAAACTTTTGTGAAAACTATGAACGATTAATTTTTTTCCAGTTTTATATGTCAGACGTCATACTAAAATTTGGTTATTCATTGGTGTAAATTTTAATATCGTTTCTGACGTGTACCAAACTTATGCAATGAACTATAAACGATGAACTATAAAAAAGACAACAATCTTAGTCAGAATCGTTAAATTTACTGAATCGTTCAACTGAACTAGTTCGTTCCAGTGATGGAAATTGGAATTCTTGATTTCGTGCCGAATCTGATTCTAAATAGTGCCAAAATCACTTGAATAGTGCCAAATTACTTTTTATATAATTTAAATGTTAACACTTGATGTTCGTTTAGTATACTATGTTCCTTAAATGATATATTATTGTGTATAGCTAGAAAACTCCATGAACATCACAAAAACACTTTCCAAAATTAGTTGTTTACACACAAAAAACTTATTTACCGGTTATTGATCGAATGGACAAAAAGTGCCAGAACAGGAGCGAGAGTGCCACAGTGCCAGCTAACATCCAATAGTGCTAAAAATGGTTCGTTCATGAACTATACAACCCACACAGTCGCCATCTGTAGGTGGCGATCTTACACCACTAACAGCTGTGTGCATTGTCTGGGTTGTATTTTGTATCATAAGTAATAAGCGATTTGACATATAGGTGGCGGTATTCTTACTTAGCCGTTAATTTTAAAACATTGTTTTCATGTAATTAAATTTAGATGACAATTAGTTCATAAATTTCTTAAATAAGTCAATTTTTAAAAAAGCATCGTAAGTATATTACAAACTTTAACGGCAATAGAAATTTTTGTATGACTAATATAAATATTTACTCGCTTTTCTACAGCATATTTTAATATAGATTAATTGGAATCAATGGAAATGTAGTTCCTTACAAATAATGTCCAATTTTTTTTACTAGGAAATAACGTTAGTTAACAGTTAAATTTTCAAGAGCAAAAGTATTTTTAATATTTATATCTCTTATTTTTAAATACTTTAAAATTAATGTGATCTCATGTAGATTTGGACATGTTAAAATATTCTCTTTGGGAAAGAAATAGAGTACAAGTTTGAAAATCCATTTTTGTGACCTTTTTTTATCAGAGTTTAGAGTTATAGGTCACTAATGAGATGAAAAAAAGGAATTGTATTGGTGCTATCAGAAACGGTACAATGATTCGATTTTCGTTCTATTTTTATTTACATGTAGTATATATGTATATCGCAGAAGTAACACTTAGGCAATGAATGCTTACTACTATTACTAGGTCTTACCTCCTTTAGGGAAAAGAACACAGGAGGTGAAGGAAGATATAGAGGAAAGGATGATTCTTTTACAAATCTGCTTTTTTGCACGTTTCTAATAATGCAGTGTTGAGGCACCTCTGGTGTCAATGAGGCGTATTATGCATTTGTTTCATGAAAACAATTCTTAATGTAAGTTAGCTAATACGTAACTCACACGTTGATTTTTCAATTTTGTTTTTTGAAACTCGATTTTTTGAGTTTGTAGGCGAACGGTGTAGAAAAGTAAAAGGGGAAGAAAAAAATCAAATTTTTCGTTCGCGGAGTTTTTTTAAATTTTTCTTTACAGTTTTTTTCAATTGTTGGTATGTTGCTTTGTTTTATTTTTTTCATTTAATGTTACAATAGCTTTTTTTAATACAAAACAGTGTTACCTGTAGGTATTTTTGTCACTAATATAGGAGTGTAGGGAATATCGGACAAATATTTTATTTTGACCAAAATGTAGGTATTTTTTATTCTCAGATTGCATTTTGTGTGCGTAAATGTAAAAAATAATTATACTCAAAATATATTTTTTGCTCATAAACCGTTTCAAAATTTGTGTTTGCTCGCAATTACACATATATTTATCTAATTATTTTTGTGTCGCAGTGCAGATCTTCCCACTGATTTAATAATTAAAGATATTACTCCATGAGTGGAGAAAACCCAAATATAGCTGTATGTTAAATTTTTCTGAAAAAATTTAGAAAAGTATGCATTATTTTCGAATGCAGAAGTAGCCACTTTAGATAATTTAATACTAAAGAATTACATATGTCAACTTTAAGTAACCTACTACTGTAGCTTCAATAAAATAATAACTGCTGTTGTATTCAGGAGAAATAATTTTGGTTTACAAAAGGTTTACAAAACAAATTTCTTATGAACATTTGTTTGCTAAGCGATTTGTAATCCAAAATGATTTTGTTCTAAATAAGGCCATAAATGTTCTTAATTTATATTTCTTTAAATTAAATTACTAAATTTGTAGATTTTCGTATGGGAAAAATTATTAACATGTAGGGAAAACTAATTTTTTTTTTATCTACTGGCAACACTGATACGATTTCTGAAGGCAAAGAAATCAAAACTAGAAACATTGAAAAAATCATCGTACGAACGCAAAATGTGTTTGGAAGCAACTTTTAAAGAGAATTTAAAATAAAACAAGATTTTTAAATCCTCGTATGAATTGGGCCTAACAAACATTAAATATCATTTGTATAAAAAGTGACATTCCATAAGAGAAATACATACCAGGCCTTAATTTTGCTTTTTTAAAAGTAAGTGTGACCACTCCCATCAACTCTAAAAAATGGGTCAGGTTAACCGTAGGTGCGTAACTGACTAGAATAATTTGAAACCCTGTAAGTTTTAATCAAGGAGTGAAACTCAAAACAAGAAATAAAAATCAACTGCATTGCAGTTATGCACCTGGACTTATAACAGATTTTAATCTTTCATTCATTTATTTCTAATTAACCCGCGTCCTATGAATTGTTGCAGGAATGGTAAGCATATAGCATAATCTCATGTTTAAAAAAGTAGCGAGTTCAAATATTTTTTCTAGATAGTTGAAATTTCCTACTCAAGTAGGCTTAAGTGAATAAGGAACTAGAAAAATCTCAAAACATATATTTTTTAACCAGGAAATGAACAATTCCAATTAAAAAATTTTCTAACTTTGACCCAGGGCTACCAGATAAAATGATCGAAAAATAGTCCAAATCGCGATAATATATAAAAAAATCACCAATTCATACTCGAAAAATCGTCAAAAAAATCGGATGAATCAAAATTTATTTTTTCTCACATTTATACATACGTATAAATATTTTATTTTATCTGCATTATTCATAAAAAATATTTCAAGCGCTTAATAGCTTATTTGACATATTTATATGGGAAATTTATCAAATAACCCTGTAATAAACCAAAAATATTTTTTTGTGGATAAGACCGTATATATTTATTAAGAAACAAAAACATAACAATTCATGTTCGTACATGCATTTTATTTAGGCGCACGATTGTACGCCAGTCAGCGTTGTCAACTTGATGCGTTTCGCACCATTTTTGGCGTTTTTTTATTTTTATTTTTTGTTTTTTTTAATTTCGGTGCGCTTTCTAATTTTTGGTGGCAACAAATCAAACTTTTTTTCAGTGTGAGAAAAATATGCTTTTAGGTAAAATACACCTGTTTCAATACTATTTCTTTCAACAATACAGAATTTTTACAATAAATTTTAGTCTACGTTCAGACGATGAAAATCTTATTTTTAGTATTGCTAGTTTATAGGCGAGAAAGACGAGGGGAAAAATAAAGAGTAATCAGCTGCATGTACTGTCAATCAACGCTGCCTGAAGCTTTGGGATCAAAATCATCATTTGGCGAGAAAAAATTATATTTTGAAGAAAAAAATCATCACAAGTACAATTTAATTTTAAAATAGAAAAGCAACACCAATTTCTATAAAATCAAAGTTCAACATTTAAAGAAGATATGGGACGGGAAAATAAATTTTTAATAAATTTTAAAAGGATCAGAACAGTTGGGACATTATCAGCACGAGTGATCTTTGACACTATTGACCAAAACTCTTCACAGCTAAGATTAACAATACTTGCAAAATGGTTACTAAATTTCATAAAACAAAGCTCTCTGAACTCATCATCTGAGTTTTGAGTATCCTTTTCATCAATTAAATTTGGAAAACGTTTGTATTAAAATTCAAAGGGTCTTAAAAAAATATCATTAAAACTTAATCGTTTTAGTATTCGCTTACATAAATCAATGTAAATTTTAATACAATCCTCAACAAATTGATTTTTTCATTTGCATTGGGTAGTACGAATAAAAAAATATTTGATATTTACTTAAAAATTTTTTTTCAAACACAAAATTCTGGAAACAATTGAATGTAAAATTTACTATTTTGGGTTTTAGAACAAACTTTTTCAGTAAAAAGCAAATTTTGTTTATATTCATACTTCCCATTAAGTTTTGAACCAGAGATTTTTTGTTTAAAGGTACCCACACACTTTCAATATCGCTGTGCAATAATTGACATTGTACAATAAAATTATATTGGTATATGCCACAATACATTGGATATGATGATAAGTCTCTTGATTTAGATGAGAATGAGCAATAACACAAATAAAGTGAATAAAAGAAATAAAAAACAAGCCGGCACAAAACTGAATTTATTTAAGTATAACTTTTATAAAAATTTTAGTAATACAATGAAAATTGTACATATGTATGTATATATATAAAGTAAAAATTATATATAATAATTTATAATTTTAAAAACCGAAAAAAAGCATAAAATAAAATTTTGTTCAAAAAATCATCAAATATATGATAAATCATCATCCTGGCAGCACTGCTGTCAACACGATTTGGTTTCTCATTCGCACTCATGCTTTGTGTATATATTAGAATTGGAAAACTATCGATAGTGTCACTATCGAAAGTTTTCTATAGTTTAAAAAACTTAAACGATATATTATTCAAGACTATCGAAAGTTAGAAAAACAATCGATATATCGACGATGGTATAATGTACATATTTATTTACACTAAAAATTCAAAACAAAATATTTTTAAACAAAACAAAATAAAACACAATTTTATTTGTCAGTTTAATAAATAACAAAACTAAAATAACTGCATGAAAAATAAGTGAGATCAGTGGAAGAAATTTTCCGTAATGAAAAGCAACATATTGTGCCTAAACCGCCAAAATAACGTAACCAACATATTTTTCAAAACTGAGTTTTTGATGCACAATTGTTCTGTAAGGAACAACACGTTATCCTGCAAAATATAGTATCGATAGTCCAAATATTGAGAGAAATACGAGCCTTTCAATTTTAACGTAACCAACATACACCTAAATTAGTGACCGCAAAATAACGTAAGTAACATAAAACAACGAGAGAGCTGCCATATAATTAGAAAAATATAAAGCTTAAAATAAAAAAATAACAATGCAATCAACGTGGAAACAAAAATAACTTTTATCTACCGTTATGTTTTTTCTTTTTTTTTTTGGAAAAATGTGTATTCGCTCGTAGTTTCGTTTATTGGTTTAAAGCAAGTGGTATTAAAAAACTTTTATTTTAATTATAGACATTTTGCGCAATGTATTTTTCCAAAAAATTAAAATTAAAATTTGTTTTCCTGCGCTCTGCTTTTTTTGGAAAAAAATAAAATTTGTCTTAAATATGACTACTTGGATAATAGCGAAGCTCAAATAATTATTATTGAGCAGAATGCTTGTACTCAGCGACCTTCTCTTGTATATTCGCAGGAATTAAAAATTTCGTCACTTAAATTTAAGGATATAAAAACAGTATTCCACCAACTTTTCATGATGAATATCTTCGGCTCAAACACTCCAATACGATAAAAGATGTTCTGAATGTAAAAAATGAGGAAGGTGAATAATATATGATTTATTTATTTAAATATATAAGCATTTAACGTGTAAAAATATGTATCGACACCTAAAGTATAAAAGGCCGTACCTAACAAAAAATTCAAAACCTTAATTTTGATTGAATGAGTTTATATTATTTAAAATACAGATGTAAAAAATTAACGGCCTTTTCGATTTTAGGTGAAGATATGTGTATGTAATTATTCATTCTATATACATATGTATGCATTACAAAAATTTAAGAAAGTAAATTTTTAAGCTGAAAATAAAATTTTAAGTTGAGAATAATGAAACGTAAGTAATACATTTTATTATTAGCTGGTTACAATAATGACCGCCAAACTAACGTAAGTGACTAATAATTTTTGTAGATGATCAAAAACACGTTTGTAAATGGAAAATTAACGATAACACAAATCTAAAATAAACATAAGCATATTTATAGGTTATTATAAAACTTTCGCCAAAAAAAATTCAAGTAAATCTTAAATGCGAAAAAAACCTTCTCCCGTAAAATTTGTTTTTTGTTGGTTACGTTATTTTGGCGGTTATGGCACCATATATAAATTTTTTGCTTTTAGTGCTGTATCATTTACTATCGACAGTGACTAAAAAATATCGATTGTTGTCAAGTATTATTCGATTGTAGAATTAAAACATCGATAGTTACAAAAAATTAACTATTTATAGTATCGATAGTACAATCGATAGTTTTCCACCTCTAGTATGCACACATAAATAACATAAATAATAATAATAAAAAAATTGATGAGCTTATCAATAAGACTTGTATAGTCTGAACTAGGGATGGACACTATAAAAAACCTCATAATGTTATACATCGACGTTGCATCGATATTTCATAAAATACATCGATAGTTTTTTTTTTGTTTGTTAATTATTTATTTTTATATTTTCTCCCAATATTTTATTCAATACTGTTTAGAAATAATAGCTTACCAATCCGTTTCTTTAATGAGTCATCACCTGCGCCGCAGCGAAAATAATTCTTCAGACGGAACCGATATTCCCACCATTGTAAGGTATTTATCACAATGGACTCAATTGGGTCTCCGAGTGGAGGTGCGGTATAGCACCACCCTTCCTAACCTAACCTTAGGTATTTAAAAGCGATCTTGTAAAGTTTGGGGAACTGTGATTTATAATCTTTCCAAATATCCAGTTCGGCAGTTCGACTTAGCCGTTTTTTTAGCCGATTGGCCTTAGATACGCCTTGGGCGTGGTTATACCCTTTTCAGACACGGAAAGTTTACTTTGCAAAGTCTTAATACAGCCGGAAGAAAGACAGGAAAATATAGTATTCCTCCCCCTGTCTTTCACACAGCTGAATGAAGACTTTGTAGAGTAAACTTTCCGTGTCTAAAAAGGGTACTAGCAAGCTGTTTATTGGCAGTAAAGATGCCAGACACGATCTTACTCGTAACTTATAATAGTGTTGCCAATTGTTCACATAACATTTACCATGTACAAACTTGAATCATGCCCACATATATAGATATGTAAGTACACGTTCTGTATACAGTTTGTCATTTCGATGAATCGAAAGAAAACATCGATGTTTTCCGATTGTTTAAGAGCAAAACTTCAGATTATATCGATGTTTCGACACAATATATTAAAATCATCGATGTTTTCTGTCCATCCCTAGTAATACATACATACTTAGATAAATAAATACATCGGCTGATAAACCCAATACTCTTTTTTTGCGCCGCGCAGTCCGGTATAAAAATGGTCGTTGAGAACAAATATGACTGTAGGAAAAGGAAACAACATCGTTCATGGGCCTCTAATAACTGGGGAAAAACAAATATCCACACATCTAACTTGGACTTATTAAACATAAAAAAGTTGAAAGAAAGCATTTTCAATGGACCACAAATTGGAATTTCAAGCATGGACAAGCTCTGTATCAGATGTGAGGAATTTTCTCAGAAATAGCAAAGCAAGTATTTCCAACAACAGCACAGTCATCTAGATAAGTTTCCTGAGAACCTATGTGATTATAGTGAGGAAAAGATGAACAATTCCACCAAGATATCAAAACCATGGAGAAAAAATATCAAAGTCGATGGGATCGCCATATGATGGCAGACTACTGCTGGAGCTTTCAAAGGGATTGCCTAGAATTCAAATATACTAGAAAATCCCGTAGAAAGCAGTTTTCTTAACAACTGGTTTTAATTTTTGTAAAGCAATTTAAAATAAGTAAAAATGAGACAATTTTAAATTTTTAGTTGAACTATAGTGAATTTTAACTAGATATAATTTATAAAAAAGATGAGTGAATTAGCTACGGTCTACTTAAAAAGATGTGTAAATCAGCTACATTGCAGTTGGTTGCAGTTTTGGAAATTTTTCAGCTTATGGGTTTTGTTTTTGATAAAAAAATTTTGATAAATGTGAAAAAATATGGTGTAAACTGTATAGGTTTTCATAAAGATTTTAATTAAAATCTGCTATATTTTGTGCAGGTGTAAATGCCCTATTAGATTATTTGTGCTATAAAAAATATTGTATCGAGTACCAATAAGAAAAAAATTCGAAAGACAAAAGCTTATATCGCACTTGTTCCTCAAAAGCGTAACATTTTCAATTTTTCACTTTTTTTTAAATTTTCACTTTTTGCAAAAAACCAAACAACAGGGGGGTTATTATATAGTCCGATTCGAACGGAAATGCTTTCGAATTGTAATGTTAATAACATACACATTCGAACAGTTTTCTTTTCGAATTCAATTACATAATAGCCCCCCAGAGGTCATATCTACCCACTGTAAAAATCTCCCTTTGATTTGTCTGCTTTTCCATGAAAAAAACCGTTATGACTCTCCTTGTGTGTTTAGAATAACCACTACTAACAGAAACAGTTTTTGGCCTCTACTGAAAATTCATGAATTTTGAGTTGTTACGCTTTTGAGGAACAAGTGCGATATATTTTTCAAAACTATGTGAATTTGGAGTCAGCTGTTTCCTCAATCTTACTGATTTCAAAAATTTTTCATTCGCGCACTTTTTTCAGTAACAGCTATACTTGAGTAAACTTTAAAATGTTCGCAGTAAATACTCATTTACTGCATTTTAAAGCAAAAGTAAAACGACACACCTGATATAAAAAATTTCAAATTCGGGCAAGAGCTTAAATTAATAAAGTTGATGAAGATTATTCAAGTTTTATTTCATAATATTTGTACTCTTACCTGTAGTTTCGTTGTTAAATTAATCCTTAAAAAGCCAGAAGAGCGAGATAGAGAAATAAATGGGATGCAAGAAAAGACAAAAGGCAGGTAGAAAATATATCGCTTGTTTACTTAAATAACGTCACAACTCAAAAATTCCATTTTAATCAGTTAATCCTCATATCGTTCTTGATATTGTATAAAAATTTCAAGACAAGTATCTTGTTTACTCAACTCTTAACATAAATAAAGTTTTATTTCCGAGTTATGACGTTGATTGAGTAAATGAGCGATATATGTATGTAATTATAAAGGGCATACGCAAAGTTTACTTTGAAGAGTAAGTCTTAATTTAGTTGTGTGAAAAACAGAGGGAGGAAAAAGGTAGTACTTTTTCTGTCTTTCTGCCAGCTGAGTTAAGACTTTGCAAAGTAAACTTTCCGTGTCTAAAATGGGTATATGTAAGTGTTAAAACTTATATATAATAATTTAAGACTAAAGTGCAAATATTAATTTAGCTTTTATTTAAAATAAATTCAACATTAATTTCCCCCCTCGCTGCTCCGTAATTCTTATAAGGGATTGTTCTCATAAGAACTATTTGTTTTCCTAAATACCACGCGAACACTTCAAGGAGAGTCTTAACAACATTTTGTGGATAACAAAGAAAAAAAATATTTCGAACATTAATAGAGTCTACAAACATTAAAGTCCCAAATGTTTACTAAAGGACAATAATAAATGGAAATTATGATGCTCAAGGAGCTGCTGCTTTGCATAGACAAATTTTCAAGCACATTTATGTCTTTTTAATGGCAACAAGTTTCTACCAAAACACACCTTTTGTAATGAACTTGTGCTGGGCTTTCCAACAGTTACAAAAAATTTAAGCTTTATTAACATCATTAGGTTGACGACTGAAGATACACAGAGTTTGTTTCTCTAAGGAAAGTCTACTTTGAAGTAATACATTTATGCCATCTTTATATTTTGAGATGCTGTATAATTTTAAGAAAATTTGATTTATTTTCAAAAGAGTAAAAATAAAATTAGAAATTAGTCTAATAAATATTTAGTGCTCAGCTTTTTATGAATAATGAATGTGTAGGGAGAACGCTTCATTACTTTTGATTTTATGCCGAATGAAAATTGCAATGATAAAGTTGTTTGTATACTAAACTTTTTCACAAGGAGGAGCTTTTCTTGGTTGGTATACTTTGCAATAGCTGCTCTTTACACTTTTAAAGCAAAACATGCGGTAGAAGGAGGTAGAGGAGTTGTATAATTTTCTATATTGCCACTTGAGACGCAAATAAGTATTATTCATCTTAGAAGTTAGCAAATGGTGCTAAAACTTCGCAAAAATAACATAACTAATTTCGAGTGTCAAAGACAAGACGCAAAAGAAATAATGGAAATGGCAATCTAAAATACATCTTAATTGTGATAAGAGCAGTTCCAGTTTTTTTGTTGGGGCGGGAAATGTTTTAATGCAAACAGCAAATTCAAATTAAGCTTTCTGCAGTGTAAAAAAGCCGAAAATTAAAAATCAGCTCAATATAATTTGAAATAAATCAGTCTTCTTATACGAGCATTACATATGTATGTACATACATATCTAAGTAATTTATGATACTCGTTGTTGCTCGTATATACATGCATACATACATATATCTATTAGTGCACAGATACATATACTAGTAGGCATATACTCTGCAGTTTTAAAAGTAGAAATTTACTCAAAATCGTTAGGTATTTCCCTAACGAAAAATCGACTACCTACTACAGTAGCCACAAGTAATGCAAGAGTTCGCCTTTTTACTCTCTCACTTATGGATATGTTAATGCCTTTAACCTCAAAAATTGTATTGCGAGTAGAAAAAAACTGTGCTGTTATTCCAAAGAAAACGAACAAGAAAAAAATTATTTTAAGTAATTATTTTGATTTTGTGTTGGCGTCAGTTACAGTTGGAAGTTCGTGGTCAGTGGACGTATAATTTTTAGTGAAAAAAAAGCTTTTCTTTTAGAAAGGTAAAATGAGCAGGAGAAGTCAATTAAAACGTCGCATAAAAGAAAGAACAACTAATTGAAAAATGTATGAATAATTAATTGTTTTATCAATAGAAAAATGAATTGTACTGAATAGCGACGAAAAGAAATGTTACTATTTTCCTCGTCTCTCTCTCCGTCAAACTAATCAGCTTAGCAATAAGACTTGCATAGTGTAAATATGGACTAATACATGTCAAAAATTCAAATAATACGTTCTACTGCGATATTGTGGATTCAAAATGGAATAACGAATGGTAAATAATATGATAAAAATTTTACATTCCAGAATTCTTGACCATTTTATGAAATTTTTCTAAACTATAATACTTTTCTTAAGGCCATGACAGATACAACTTTTGTTTCGCGTTGCGTTCAAGATTCGCTTTGACGTCTAAGATGAAATGTACATGCGTATATGGAACATGTCACATAAAGTACTTTTAACGCAAAGCGAAGCGAAAAGTTGGGCAACGAACTAAAACAAATGTATGTAGGTACACTCAAAATAGTTCATAGGTAAAATAAATGAAAAATGTAGTTAATTTTAAGAAAATATTCGTTACTTTCACGCTACGAAATGCTTCGTAGATAGTAGAAATGATAAAGTATGTATTGCTCCAGCAGGTTTCTTATCAATCTATTATCTCTATATATGTACATATCCATATATATGTATGTAGTTATGTAGTAGATACATGTGTATGTGTGTATACACATTTATCTGCTGCATTATTAATGTCTTTATGTACAATGTAATAAAAAACACACATGTTAATTATTTTATTTATTTACACTAAAAACTGCTAAAATTTTTGGTTACTTTTGTACATAATTGTTTTTTATATATGACGATGATTTTTGTCAAAAATGAACTATGTACATACTCGTAGTGAACGAGTTCGAGTTAAGGTTAAAATGCTAATGCAGCCAATATATTTATTAATTAAAAAGAAGTTAATATTGCATACTTTCAGGCCAACTATTGCTTGAATTTTCACGTTGGCAATATCTTCAATACAGAGCTTTTATCAGATAAGGAGAATTATCTCCATATCGGATATTTTGTCTGGCATAAGTTGATGAAAAAATTGGCTTGTGAATTGGAAATGTTTGTAACCCTGCTGATCAGTGTTGTCAGATTTATTTTCAGCCTCCTCGCCAATTGACGTGTGGAATATCGCCAAATATAGCCAATATAATAAAACATTAAATTTTAGCTACAAAAAATATTTTTGATTGAGACAATTGTAAATTTAACTGAACTATAGTGAATTTTAATCGGAAATAATTTCTTAATCTGGCTTAAGTTCAGTAAATTCAATCCTTATTGAATGAAATATTTTTATTAATTAATGTGAGTTTCTAAAAAAGAGAAGAAAAATTAAACAAGACTTTATTAGCTGAGGGAAATACCGATATATTTCTGTGCAGCCACACACTTCAACAGCACCCATGTCTATCTACTTGGGTAGAGATTACTGAACTTAATGCCGATTAAGAAATTAATTCTAATTAAAAAATATTTTTATTTTGTGATAACATAACGTATACATATTGTTATGTTCTATATTCAGTAGGTGAACAAAGATCAAAATTTTTATTTAAATCTTTTGATAAAACTGAATTGACGTTAATTTAAATGTGTTGTGGTAAGTACCAGCATCGTCGTAATCATACACTTTAGGCGAGAACCCGTGCGGGCTTTTTGGTGTTTCATTATCAAAATGTTGGTTCCAATTTATAAAAGGAAATTTCCCCCTGTGTTTCATAAACACAAGATGAGATATTGTGGAGCACAGTTTTTTTAAAAACTTCTTCAACTTCAGAAAATTTTGTTGTAGAAAAAATTTCTTGCATAAAAAATTTCATAGTTTTAGCATTATTCTATTTTATTGAAACCTTAAAAATATAGCCAAAAATATCGCCGGGAGTTCAAATATCGCCAAGTAAATCGCCAATCGCAATTTCAAAATGTTCATCGTCAAAAACAAATTTTTGTAACCACGTTTGGCGAGATATCACCATATCTGACAACACTGCTGCTGATAGCTTGAAAAAAGTTACGAATCTTAGGCACATTCACATTGGGAAAACATTTCCATGAAATATGTTTACCCACAATTCCATAAAATGTTTTCAAAACTAAAAAGAGTTTGTTTGGTGGTCACACTAAGCGCATTTGTTTGACCATTTTTGTTTGTTCAAATAGCCATCAAATAGTATCATGTGAAAACATGGGAAAAATATTTTCTGTGCGGTCACACTTAAGTCAAACAAAATATTTAATTAAAATGTTTCATCAAAGAACAAATGTAACTACACTCTATCAAAACGTTTTTACATACATACATACATACATATGTACATAAAAATATAATAATAAATATGTTTACTTACCTGTGTATTTTTATATATATACATATGTACATATATAGTTTATCAATTTCACTTTAATAAATCAGCTTTAGTTCACTTTTTTATGTTAAACAATTAAGAATAAATTTGGTCATTCAGTTAAATATTTTGGATCAAGAAATGGTTTTAACTCACAGCAAATTGTAATACGATGAATCAAAACAATTCACATATTAAATTTGCAATAATGGCTGAGTATAAAAGCAGAAATCTACATCAACTGACACCACACACAGTGGACCATACACAAAAGAAAGCTGATGATGAAGGTGTAGTGACCTTCGAAAACAGATAGTTGTTCCGTTCTACTAAGTGTTTGTCAGAATATTTACAATTAACTTTGGTGTTATTTGTTCATTGATAGCCAGCTATCCAGGAGCTGTTTAATAGGCGATGGTGTTTAATATACAACTCCTAAACGAATATTCTGCTGATTGTTTGGAGAGTGATATTGTAGCGTTTCTCAAATATGTTTGTTCTTTCTTATTTTCATATTTACTGTTATAGATTGTTATTTTTTTCTTCATTTCTTTGCTGATGCTTTCATTTGAGTTTTGAATAAGAATCTCGTCAGTTGGTTCAAGTGTGTTTTTATTGTTTTTAATAATTAAAGATATATTAAAGTGAAGTACATATTAATTTAATGTGTTTGGAATTTTACATCAAATATTTATTAAATTATTGGAGGTACGTAAAAAGCTTTTAAAATAATCTAATTCTTTTACTTAATTGAATTTTTCATAGATCTTTTCCATTCAAAGTGATTGCAGCACAATTTTGTGAACGCCAAAGATAGAAGCGATGGACGATTAGAAAAGCAAAATTCAACATAGTAATAATAAATTTTCTATGTTAGAGACAGTTTGCATCTACATACATACATATGTACATAAAATATAATTTAATCAATTAATGAAGAAAAGTGTTTTATTAATAAATACTAAAAAAATTTATTTATTTTTTTTGCATATTTAACTTTCAAAACAGAAAACATACTGAGTATTGTACGATTTCCCATATAATTATCGAATGATTCCTTTACAACTCTCCCAATTGCTCATATAATATTAAAGTTGAAGAGCTTCATACGATTCTCAATGTTCTTCAAAAAAGAGTTGTAAGATAATCTATAGATAAATATCAAATCATTGCATCTACTATTAAAAAAAGTGCCTTCTGCGGCTCTTGTACACTAATCTGGATGTGGAGATATTCTAGTATATACATCTACAGGTACACATCCGCTTATTTTCTTATTGTAATTGTTTTCCGCTCAAAAATTTGAGAATGTGTTGTTTTTTAAACATAATCATAGTCAAAACAAAGAGTACTTTAGGAGTTTACAGCCAATAGTTTGTATGATAATAGGTACGGACTTTAAATTTTTAAAGTAAACTTTGTTTAGGTCTATGCGTTTGCGTCATTGATTTGAAATTCTGATAACTTCTATCCCTGTAATGATGTACGAGTATAATAACAAAACAAAAACTCAATTTATGTTTTGTTTATTTTACCTTTAATTGAAATTCAGTAAGTTATTCTAATTTATATTTTCTTCGACGATTATTCAATACAAAGATTTTATAAAAAATTTCAAGTTTAAGTCATACAATTTGTCCAACTCCTTTTGATTATCTACAACTCTTACCAACAAAACAAAATTTAATGGAACTAATTTAATTAAATATTTCATCGTGAAAAATTAGTCTTAAATCGAAACTTTTGCATTGGTGGAAGCACATTATTGTCGTTGGTATTTCAAACGACGCGGCATCAACTATTTTGATTGTCAAACGCGTTTTTATAAATATATTTATTTATAAAAAATATTGTTCTCTTTTTCTCAAAATAGAAATGGCAACCCTATGTATAGACAATTTCCGAATGCAAGCAGTTGGCAAATACGTCACAGCATTTTGACCTCCGCTTTTTATTCTCCACCTCTTTAAAATAAAAATCAATTTAATATTTCTATTGAATTATTTTTTTAATCTTCCGCTTTGGTTTCAACCCTATACACGAACTTGATTCATGTGGAACCATTTGCTTATTTCAAACTGTTCCTACGATTGTTTGTATTTGGCATTTACATATTTCATATTTGAAATTCAATTAACAATAATAAAGGATAATGGTTCAATATTAAATTTAAATATGCATGTACACACATTGTACTTACGAGTTTATGTTTCGTTTTTCATAAGCCGTATGTAGACAAAAGCATATCTGGCATTTCTACTGAGTGCCATTAAAAACGATTACACTATTTCCTTGCAAAAGTGAAAAGCTCAATTCGAATTTTGGAATTAATTTTATAAAAATATTTTATTTATTTTTAGATTTTAATCCAAAAGTATTTTCGGTTATCCCAAAAAAAAAGACATGTCAAATATTATTATTCTTATATGAAAATTATTTTTAGTTAATTTTGTTTCTTCGTTCGGTTTTGATTAGGCTAAAGTTCGTATTTTTAGGAAAGTTAATTGTAAATATTTTGACAAACACTAGCAGAATGGAACAACATGCTATATAACAACACACTTACATTATCAACGTTCTCGTGTTTGGTCCATTGTGTGTGGTGTCAAATTTCCAAACCCCTAAAATTTTTAAGATAACATTAAACATCGCGTATTATTTATATGATGCCTACATACAATAATACGATTAAAGACCTTATATATAAAAATTATTAAAGGCCATGATTCACTATCCTACACAATCGCGCGATCTACGAAAAAATACAACCCTGATCTGATGAATTGTTTTTGTCTTTTGAAAATGTTCATAGACTCCATCATACCAGGGCTGTATTTTCTCAAAAATCGCACGATCGTGTAGGCTAGTGTATCACGGCCTTAAGGCTTTATAAAGGCTTAATATGAAATTTTTGTATTAAAGTCGGTTTTATAAACACTTTATAAAGCCTTAATAATTTCTATATATAAGGCTGAAAGGACTTATTAGCTCAGCACTTAGAGACGACAATTTAACTTGCAAAAGTAAATAATCAGTACAAAATAACTATTTAAGAATTTGTTTTCCTACATGTATCACATTTTTTAAACTTACTTAAAGGCAAAAAATGTTTTGACATAGTTTCATATGACATAGAATATATTATCTCGTTGGCTCAGAGTATAGACTGCTTAATCCACTTTTTATAGCATGTGACATTTTAATGCCATTCGAAATAGAAGGAGACGTCGCATCGACTGGCTAAAAGCTATACATGTCCAAAAAACTTAATTTATTATGCTGATTTCATGATCTATTATAGAAAATGTTAGTAATACTTTGTCTCTCCTGTAAAATTTGGTTGAAGTGAGTTAGCAACTTTACATAATTTTACCCCTATCGGATTCGTCTTCAGTAACGACTATAACTCATCTCCAGCCAAAAGGCATGTGTTATAAAGCCTAAGTCCTCCTCTAAAGATGTTCGAAGTTTTAGGTAGATCCAATCAGTAGTTTAGAGTTCCAGATTTAGTACCATTTATTTTCCAAAAGTCCCCACTGAACAGTGGCTTTAACTAAAAACGCATTAGATGAATACATGTTAACTGATATATCGAAAGTAGCTTACGGAAGTTTGTCCATACCTCACTCCTCTGCAAATGTCGAAAGGATTTTCTCTTACCGAAATGTCACGACAGCAAATTAAAGGAACAGGCTTTATGTTCCAACAGTATCAAGTCTTATCCAGGTCAATGATTTATTGAAGTCTAAAACTCTTCTTGTTATAACTTTAACATTTGTACTTATTTTCATATTTATGTACATGTATGCTTTGTGTTCCTTTTCTTATTTCTTTGTAAATCAATTTTATATAATTATCTGTTAATAAAATTTAAATAAAAAGTTATAATAGAGATTAAAAATTTACTCAAAAAAATTTTTTGGTACCGAAATGCAAATCGCATTTCCCATCACTGCCATAGATATGTATTTAAGATTTTATTGGTAGTAGGGATGGGCGCGTGGAGTGTTTTTTTTTTCATGACATGAACACATACGAAGCAACACGAAATGTTCGTAACAAAAAAAGTCTGATTTAATGCGTGGTTGGATCGTTTCGTGTTGAGGGAAGTAAGTGTAAAAAATGTATGCATTCATTTTCAATAAACAAAAAATTTAATATTTTGTGTCGTCAAAAGTGCAACCCCAGCAAACTTGTTGCCAGTGTATGAGTCTCCTAAGCTTAAATTTCTGAAATTAAACAAAACTATGTAATTATTTGAATATAAAAATATTAGTTTTTGCTATTCAATTTGCTTTCGTGCGTGGTGTGCAGTATCGTGTTGAGAAAATTTGTGCGCACGTATTTCGTGCGTGTTGGACAGCTTAGTATTAGTGCTCTAGGCGTGTCGTGTTTGAAAAATTTGCCACGCGCCGATCTCTAATTGGTAGTAATATTATTGGAAAGAATTATTAGTTTAGTTTTATTTATTAAGTCCTACTTTTTTAAGTAAATGTCCGGGATTTTTCCCTCTTTTATTCTCGTTTTATAAATTGCGCGATAACAACACCAGCTAAGCTTAAGTCAACCAATAAAAAAAATCGATAGCATTTTCATAATTTTAGACACTTAACAGTTTTTGATGTTGTTAAGCATTGTCTATATACATATATTTCACTCATGCTTTGCCAAATCATCAGTCACAAAAAAATAGTATTGTGACTGTATTAAACATGACTTCAATTTTACAACATTTTATTAGTTTGTATTAAATGTAAAATTATATTTAGAATATATGTACATATGTATATAAAAGTAAGTTCAGGAAAATGGGACGCCAAAAATCAAGTGTGTGGCTGTACTCGTACATATTTTCGTCTATATTCTGGCTTCTACATCGTTTTCAAATGTTTTCTTCTGAATTCGGCTGCTAGAACAAATATTATTAATTTGTATTTTTTAAATTTCAACTTACTGAGGTATAGCATGAGTTTTAACATCCGAAATCACAAGAAAACATGTGAAAACGATATGAATGCCAGATATATTCTGGTAAAAAAACGATAAAATTGAGAGCTGCAAAAATGTTTTAAAAGCGTGGGTTACTGCGGCAGCACAAAGAATTTGCACAAACATTTAAAATACTACACTTGGCAAACATTTGCCCAAAAAAGCGTAACCCATAAATACTAGTGAAACGGCAAACGCCTCAAAGAGTTTTGTACATACTAGAGCTGAGCAGAAGATGTTTGCTTGCTTAATCTTCATGGTGTACAGTGTTGTCAGATTAGGGGATTTATCCCCAAATCGGGGATTTATTTTTCGAAATGGGGATAAGAATTTTGGTTTGGGGATTGAGGAATTAATTGGGGATAACTTTAATGTTTTGGCGATTTTATGAGGTTTTTTGGGGATTTGTATTTTACTTAATACTTTTTTAAATTTATTTCTCGGAATATTTTAATATCAATACGTATTCCAATGGCTCTTTTTTTAGTTCATAAAAAATATAAAATGATAAATGGTAACAATGAACTTGTCTTTAACATTTGTTGTCATCAAGATTTAAATAAGATTTATTGCCACTGTTGCCAACTTTTTTCCAACAAATATCGCTAAAGTAGACAATAAAATATAAATAAAAATTTTACTGTAACTTGTTAACTTCTTATATACTTCTCAAATTTTATAAAATAATAACTAAAAGCAATGTATGTAATAGGTTAATTTTATTATACATAAATATATGTTACATATTCATTATATATTTATATATCGCTCCCTTATTGCAATATAGGCATAACTCAAAAAAGCTAGAAAATAAGTTTAAAGTTTTCAATTTATATACACTTCAATGAAAATATAAAAATAATTTTTCAAGACAAATCTGCTGATTTTTATATGTCGAGTTCCGGGTTTGGAGTACTAAATTTTTTAATATATTAAAATATGTAAACATAGCAGTTATCTAAAGGGCTCTTTAATGGATTAATAATATAAACGTATTTACTTATGTAGAAAAGCGCTTTTCCAGATCGATGTAAGGATGGATGTGAGTACATTAGCTAACTTTTTATCTATAAAACCTGCATTGTTTCGGCGCTATTCAATCACCTTTTTTCTCAAACTATAGAGTTTGCTTCATACAGGTTCACTGCTTCTAAACAAGCTCACATTTTTAAGAAAATTATGATGCACAAAAAATCGCTAGAATTCCCGCTAATAGCTAAATCATAATTTATCCCGTAAAATGTACTTTAAAATCGCTAGATTTGACGAGAAAGTAGCTGAATTGGCAACAGTGTTTGTTACAAGACAAACAGGTACTCGCATTGGGGAGATTGCTCATCAGCTAATTTTATTGTTTTCACGTATGTACTATATAACTTACAAATTATTTGACAATTAGTTCTTTACCTTATTTGATACTTACAATTTTACATACAAA
This sequence comes from Nowickia ferox, assembly GCA_936439885.1. Taxonomy (NCBI): domain Eukaryota; kingdom Metazoa; phylum Arthropoda; class Insecta; order Diptera; family Tachinidae; genus Nowickia; species Nowickia ferox. Next base: position 63,719,537 of record OW387026.1, read on the forward strand.
TAACAAACAACTTGAACGTGTTTTGAGCAGAAGCTTGTTCACATCAGGATCCCGCTGGATCACGGCCGTTTAAAGACCTGGTAAAGTATTGTATATATTAAATTTTCTTTGTATAGCAACGCATGCATTGAACTAGTTTTTTCGGCAATGGAGTCAATAAAAAATTAAATTAGAAACAAAATTCAGTACGAACTGCTAAAATCTCTGTTACGAATTAATATACATTTTAAAGATAATGGAATTTGTTGGGTCAATTTTGATCCATCTCCAGAAATGGTAAAATTAGTACAAACTGCCTTTTGGGGAATTTTGGGGATACAAATTTTAAATTTGGGGATGTCGGTCGAAAGAAATCTGGGTGTATATTATTGACTTGTTCTCTCTTTTTAGTGCTCTTGATTTTTTGAGAACACTGAAACTGGTGCTCAATTTTATCAAGAGCGAGTGCATTAGTTATTGTAGTGTCGAAGCATATTTCACTAGTGCACACCCACCGAATGACAATTGTAAAATGAGCACACAAGTGTAAAAATATGTGTATGTGTAAAAGAAAAAAAACAAACAACGTAGATTGTTTGAGCGTGTTAAGGCTCAGTTAGCCGACTGTAATGAAATGTAACTGCAACGGTAGGAAACAGCTGATCGATATTGTTATGTGAAAATTAATGAAAATTGTTATAGAGATGTAATGTAACGTAACCTAATTTTCATATAAAAATATCGATCAGCTGTTTCCTACATTACAGTTACATTGCGTTACAGTCGGCTAACTGAGCCTTTAGTTCGCATGCGATACTGGTCTAAGTTTTATGATTTATTGATTTAAGAGTCCAAAAAATAAAATATCTATAAAAATAATATCTCTGACAATGGATATAAAAGTAATAAAGTTAGTTAATATTTTATGAAATTTTGACTTTGTGAAATGAAGTATGGTGCACTATGAAGTGTACAATAAAAATATTGCAAACTTGACACAACTGTTGTACAATGGTTTTGTGTGTTCTTTATTTCCTTGTTCTCTATGTTTGCTTTACAATCAATTACGATCGCCACTACAAACAATGAAAAAAATACAATACTGTGCAATTTTTCATAGTATATAGTGTATGTAAAAATCCTGTGTTCTTGATAAGAATATATACATTTCAAGGACCTCATGATTGTGCTGTCAATTTCTAATTAATGTTAAGTCCTATGCCGCCGGTTCGATAGCAGAAAACAATTTATCGTCCTAAATTTGCATACCTGTTCTGGGAAATGGTGTAAACAATTTCGACGGGTTATAAAAACTGCTTGTACATAAGTATTTATAATATGCTTGTATTTTTTCGATGAAAAAATATATTTAAATGATATTTAATCCTCAATTAAAATTTTTGTTAATGGTTATGCTTATTTTTATTTTTATTTCCCGTTTGCCTTTAATGATCCTTAGTTTATAGTGAAAAATAATAATTATAAACATATCTTGACATATATATGTATATGTAAAACTAACGCATCGATGAAATACATACATTTAAGAGATAGGAAAAGTAAAAAAATCTGTTGTAAAAAAGGAGTTTTAAAGCATTTATCGTATATTGATAGAATCTTTTAAATAATTTGTTTGGTATAAAAAATTTTTAAGAATCGTTTAACAAAAATCAAAGTAGTGAATTGCATAATTATACGTACTAAGGTACCATAAAAAAAAATTTTATTAACTATAAAAAATAAGCTAACTAACAATCATGTGCATAATTAATATAGAATAAACAACAACCGCAATACTGTTGTAAATTAAATATGGTCAATTTAATCATTCATTACAAAAAAGACTTCCAACAATTTGTAATACCATGAATCCAAAAAATTCACATTCATACAAGCAAAGTAAGACGAAAATGGTGTAAAGGTATTCACGTCAAAAGTTGCAATGTTGCGGAAAAGCAAAATTGCTAAATTTTCAAAAAATATAACAACAACCACATAGAAAATTATTTTGCACAAATGATGCAAAATTGTCAGGGTCTGAGTAAGTGCAAGATTATCAGAGTAAATTTTCCAAAGTTGTGCAACTTTTTGTGGCATTGCCAATCCAAACAAAAATTACAAAAAGTACTAATAAAATCAACTATACACCAAATTACAACGCAGAAATGCCTGTTTATGCATATGTTTTTCTTTTAAATGAAAAAACAAGTGGTTGGAAATGTTTTCCATATAAATTAATTAATTATAAAATTCATAAAATTGTAAAAATTCTTAAGTAATTTTCAAATTCGATTTCATAATTTTGTTATTTTCAAAAAATGTGTTGCTCAAATACATACATATGTATGTGTTATTAGAATTTGGTTAAAGACTACCAATATTATTAAAATTGATACTTTTATTACTGAATTAATTACAGAATTTTAACAAAATCTTTTAATGATCAAGAAACATGCGAGCAGAACATACATACATATGCATATTGTGTTTGACTTTATAGACAACTAAGCAAAATGGGTTGCTCACGTCAGAAAGTGCAATTATGCATTTTGCACAGTTGCAAGATTTGACGTGAATACATTTGATACGAAATCGTATTGCTTGGAAGAAAAATATTATTGCGGTAACAGTCATATTCATATTGCAGAAGTTTCCTCCTTCGGGAGAGGTTGTGCGGCTAGGGCAATACTTCGAAGAAATACGAATCAATGATCAGTAATGAGTGTGAAAAAGTGCGTAGAATTGAAACATGACTTTAAGTTTCTTGTACTCATGCGCACTCATACTTATTTCAATGTTGTCCAACTTCATATTCACTGTTTATAGACGATGCAAAATAAGTATGTTCGCATACGAACATTAAAACACTCATTATGAAGTTATGTGTTTGCTCATTATGAGGTTACATATGCGTTTCTTTCAGGTATGTTATGAAAAACGATTTACACACAAAAATAATTTGAAAATGGTAAAAGGTATGATGTTTTTCTTATAGTCGTTTTGTCAATAATTTTGAAACTTGTTTTTAATAGTTTTTCCAAAATTTTTTTACAAATTTCTTTTCACAACCCTATTTTGTGGATTATATTTTATCTTCTAGTTTGTTTGATTGTTTTGAAATCGTTTTGAAAACGATCGTTTTCCATCCTTTTCATACTTGTTTATACAGTTTGTCCTAGTTGTAGTTGTAGTGCTTTGTTTCCAAATAACGATGTTCCAAAAATAGAAAGAGTTAACCTAGGCTTCTTAAATTTGGTACAATATTAACATTCACCTTAGTTAAGAAAAATTCACGTTTTGAAAAAAATCAGACCAAGGACACGCCTACCGCCCATGGGCTCAAAAATAAAAAATTTTTAACTTATTTTAATTATTATTGTTCGAACTTCATTTGTTTCTGTATTTATGATTTGATGAGGCTAAAGTTCGTATCGCAGAGTAAGCCAAATTACATGTGATAATTATTAATGAACAAATAACACTAAAGTTAGTTGTAAATATTCTGACAAACACATAGTTGAACGGAACAACTGGCTGTTTTCCAAGGCAACTAAAACTTCCTCATCAGCGTTCTTTTGTGTTTGGTCCACTGTGTGTGTTGTCAGTTGATGTAGATTTCTGCTTTATATACGCAACTTTTTTGCAAATGGAATATGTGAATTGTTTTGATTCATCGTATTACAATTTGCTGAAAGGTTTTTTGTAATGAAAGCTCATTTTTACCATCTCTAAATTTACAACAGTCTTGCCATTATCGTTTGTTTTTTACTAATTATGTACCCATCTGAATTGTTGGAACATCTTTTGGGGTTTGCTCCAGTGTTGTTACATCTTTTCGAAGATGAACATCTATTCTTCTTATTATTTCTAGTAACTCATTTATATGTTTATTGCTTGTAAAATTTCTTATTGCCCAACTACTTAACTTTTATTTTGTGGTTTAAAATTTGTCTAAAGGTCCCAATTTATCATCACAGGAGTCATCATCTAAATTAAAGCGTGTATTGTTATAACCTGAATGAATGGGTTTTGTAATTGAATTTCTAAAAATGCTTGATCAGGTTTTTGCCGCTTCCCTCTTTTCGCAATTGTTAAAACTTTATCTCATATTAAACAGGATCGACGTTTTTATTTTAAATTAAATGATTTTTTTGTATTCTGTTTAAAAAGGTATTGATATTATAAATTTATTGCGCATGTGATAAAACACCAGGATGAACAAAATGCAACATTTTAATAATATAAAATACCTTGTTAAAGAAAAATAAATGGTCAATATATTTCGAACTTTTTATTCAAAAAGTTTGACTTAAATGAAAATATTTTAATATCAAGAGATTATTGCTTTGATGGTTTTCTCCTAAATGATAAAAATAACATATTGTATATATGTATATCTTCTACGCAAGATATCTTCCAAATGTTTGTAGGGATATTTCATTTGTACTGAAAAATATTAATGTAAGGCTGAAGTTTACATTAATTGACACCACACAAAGTGGACCAAGCACAAGGACGCTGCTGATGGAGATGTATTGGCCCTCGGAAACATCATGTTGTTCCATTCTGCAAGTTTTTCTCAGAATATTTTCAATTATACTTGGTGGTGTTTGTTGTATGTATAATGTATATACATAAGTTTTACCCGACGATATTGTTATGACTAATATGAACAAATGTCCAGTTGTAATTTGAGTAATTGTTGAGTCTGTGAGCAGTTGTTCTTTACTCCCGTAATTTGAGCCTTGAATGATTGTTTAGGCTTATAAATGTTTATTCATTGACTTCTTGTAATTTGAATCTTGAATGATTGATTCTGTTTGTGAATTGTTATTCGCAACATTCTTGTCATTTGATTTCTTGTAATTTAAGTCCTCTGTCGATTGTTAATTTAATTAAGAGAAATTGTTCAACTCTCTTTATTTTTAAGAGAAATATTGTACGAATCGGAAATGATCGTTGACCGCAGTAACTGCGATATACCAGATAGAATAAAACCAACCAGATAGAATAAAACCAACTTGTAACTATAAATTTTAAGCTTTTAACTAATAAACTCTGAACTAGAACGAAACTTTCACAATAAGTCCCAGTTTGCCCTATGCAAGTCTTATTTAGTGTTAAAAAAGCACACATGTATGCACAAAACTATGGATAAAAACATCTCATCAAAAATAAGACTTGCATTGTGAGGACGCCGATGAAAGTCCAAAGAAAAAAAGGCGATAAGCTTAACAATAAGATTTGTGTCGTATGAATTGGGTCTGAGTTACTGAACTTACAACTATTACAGATATATAAATAATTAGAAGAAAACCCTGCCACGTAGAACTATGTATACCAAATCTTGTGACTACTGCTGACTTCTTAATTTTCATGAAGCATAAAACAGAAAGACAACAACAGAAAGCAGCAATCGCAAAGGAGAAACATAAACAGACATTAAATGCACTGACAGAAAATCTATTTCACAAACTGAACTTAAGATTTAATGAACACTGATTTGGCGTCGTCCATATATATATTACGTAACGCTTTGGGCTGGGGGCGGCGGATTTTGAGTTTTGTTACGATTTGTTATGGTGGGGGAAGGGGTCTTTGAAAATGTTACATAACAGAAAAAATTACTAATTTCGTACAAAAATACGTATGTTTTTCTCATTTATTTATTTAATTGATTATACGTGTTACAAATATACGAGGTTTGTTCAAAACGTATCGCGAATTTTAAATTTTCACGGATTACGTATATTAGAATTTTAATTTTTTTTGTGGCGTTATGTTCGTACTCATGTCTCTCACTGTTGACAGCTACCTTGGAACCTTTTTCGGTGGTACAGAAGGCCGAGAAGATGTTTTTTTTCATGCGTATATTTATTTATTGTATCTTCAAAAAATGAACTAACAATAAGTTTTCAAATCTTAAATCTAGATTTAATTTGAAATTTATTTGCTGGTGGTTCAGCGTTGTCTATATATTTCATTGTTGCTGTAACAAATCATCAGTAGACTTCAATATGTCGAATAATAAATTTCTTAAATGTTAGATTTGGATTTTATTTTTCATTTTGCCTTATAATTACTTTTATTGTTATCCGATGGATTTCTAATTGTATAAAGGTGTAGGAAAATAAAATAGATTTGTATCGAATATAAATTATTTGCTGGGTTTTTGTATTAGTTTCTAAGCCTACTACGCTTATTTTTCTTTTGTGATTTTCAAAAATATTATTATTTGTGAATTCTCAAATAGTTCTTGAAAGTCTGTGCATAAGATAAGAGGTTTGTGACTATTCAAAATGTGTGGTTGATGTCTACTGATGATTTGTTACAGCAACAATGAAATATATAGACAACGCTGAACCACCAGCAAATAAATTTCAAATTAAAATAAACTTCTGACAATATGTCGAATAATAAATTTCTTAAATCTTAAATCTAGATATAATAATTAGGCCCAACCAGTGTCAGGCATAAACTTAGTGATAGTAATCAATAATACATAAATATCGTATTAAGCACAAAAATATTTTCAAGCTGTTTCATCTGGAGTGTTGAGTATTAGAGCCATAGTGTCCCTCTTTTTTAAGCGGATGTGTCCAGTAAAATTCAAGATGTTACGACCAAGTGGATTAGGATGAGACTCGAAATTTGTTAAGTATTTGCCTACGTATTTTTTAATTTCTTCAGTCACTAGTGGCATATTTAAATCACGATGTAAATTTGAATTTTTGATGTACCATGCAGCCGATGTTATTAGTCTTAAAATCTTGTTTTGCCTTCGTTGGCTTCTCTCTATATTGGAAGCTAAAGCAGTACGCCATACCTGTATTCCGTAGCACCATGTGGGTTTCAAAAGCGACTTGTATATTAAAAGTTTACAATCTAGACTGAGTGTTGAATTTCTACCAATCAGCCAATGTATCTGAGTTAATTTAAGTTTCATTTGTGTTAGCTTTGAGTCAATGTGGTGTTTCCATGTAAGCCGTCGATCAAGGTGTATACCAAGGTATTTTACATGTGAATGTTGAGGAACAACTTGATTGTTGATTCGAATTGGGGGGTATCTCTTCGCAGGGTAAATGTTAGCTGAACACACTTTTGTTCGTTAACTTTAATTCTCCATAAGTTTAACCATAGTTCCAGCTGTGTAATATGTTCTTGTAGATATCGGGAAGCCTCGTGAGGGTTTTCGTGCATACTAAGGCAGGCTGTATCATCGGCAAATGTAGATGTATGGATATTGCTGCTCAAAGGCATATCACAAGTATAAATTAAATACAAAACTGGCCCCAATATGCTCCCCTGTGGCACACCGGATGATATAGATTCGGGCACACTCATGAAGTCTCCTTCAACAACCGTGAACTTCCGGGTAGTAATATAACTTTCCAATAGCTTCAGAAAATTTATTGGTAGATATGATTTCAATTTTAAAATAAGGCCTTCATGCCATACTTTATCAAATGCCTGAGAAACATCAATGAAGAGGGCAGAACAATATTTCTTTTCTTCAAATGTTCTTCTTATAAATTGAACCAATCTATGCGTTTGTTCAATGGTGCTATGCTGACTCCTAAAACCAAACTGATGGTCTGGTATGCACCCACTACCAATTACAATTGGGGACAATTTTATCATGAGCAGTTTTTCGAAAAAACTAAACATTGTTGATAGTAGACTTATTGGCCTATACGATTCAGCCTTGGTAAGGTCTTTGCCCGGCTTTGGAATCATTTTGACCTTGGCAAGCTTCCAGAGGTGTGGATAATACTCTAGTATTAATATGGCATTAAAAATAAATAGAAGGATTCTAATTGCAATACGTGGCAAATTCATCAGCATCTGGTTACTAATTCCATCAATACCTGGAGCTTTCTTCGGGTTGAGTTCAGCAATTAGTTTCTGTACATCACGCATCTTAAACTTTAAGGGTCGAGGGGGTAGAGCAACTACACTCGGTAAATCAACAGCAGCAGTACATCTGTTTGGGGTAAATACGGATTTTAAATGCTTTGCAAACAAGTTACCTTTTTCCGTATCACTTCTTGCCCAACCTCCGGTAGAAGTGCGCAGAGGTGTTTTAAGCTTTTTCGCAGCGCGCCACAAAGAGTAATTAGATGCTGGTGTGACATAGAGGTTTTCGAGATAATTTTTAAGAGATGCAGTTTTTTCATATGCAAGCAACTCTTGTAGTCGTTTAGTGCACTCTTTAAATCTGATTTTATGCTGGGGCGATCTGTGCTGTTGCCATTCCCGTCTAGCTCTTCTTTTTCACATACGAGACGTTCAATATCCATAGAATACATTCTATTGAACCCAGTCTGAGGGTGGGAGGTAGAAGCATGTTCAGCAGCCTGCTTTATATTTTCGTTAAGATTCGCAATGTTAGATTCAATATCATCGGATGTTCTTAGCATTATGTTTTCCGTGCAATGACTACTAAGATATTTTTTGAATCTCAGCCAATTTACACGATTGATCATCTTCACATATGGGTGAGGTAAATCACTTTTTAGTGGGTTACAGATTGTAACGATAGTGGGAGAGTGATCGGAGGAGAGATATAAGGAAGCTTCGACATGAACTAAATCTCTAGAAATTTCATGACTTCAAAATCTATAACATCCGGAATTTTTTGTATGTCTGTAGGCCAGTAAGTGGGCTCTCCACTTGAAATGACGTCCAAGCCCATTTCTGAAATTGTATTGAACAACGCTCTTCCTCTAGGTGTAATAAGGCGTGAACCCCAGAACGTATGTTTTGCATTGTAGTCTCCAGCTGCTACGAAACAAGGCCGAAGAGATTTGTAGAAATCCTCGTATTCATCCTCAGTGATTGAGAATCTTGGAGGGGAGTAAATTGATGATATAACGAAATTTGTAAAAAAATTTCAACACAAATATTGGTTGCTTGAAAATGTTCTGCACAGATGTTATCAAGAATATAGTGCTTGAGTCTTAACTTTATTAAAATTGCTGATCCACCGCATGCTCTTCCTCTCTTCTGCATTCGCAGCATTTCTTGCATCATGCTAGTCATATTTGTAGTAAAGTTGTTTATAGTTTGCACCAGATTATCAATAGTGGCTTCAAGGCGACTAAAATTAAAGCTTGTGTTAGCATTTGTTGAATTACTTGGTAGGGACACTTTCTGCGTGGCAAAAGAATTTGTCCTAACAGCATCGGCATATGATACACTGGAAGTACTTGGTTGGCTCATTGTAGGAAAATTGGCGGAGAAAGCGTTTGCTGATTGAGCTGGAGCTAATTTAGGTTTTTGTCCCATAGTATTTTTAACGAAAGAATATACAGGACATCCTCTGTATTTAGTAGTGTGATTACCTCCACAATTACTAAATTTTTTTTCAGCTTGATCTTTTGCCTTCGTACAGCTAGCAGAACCGTGCAATTCACCGCAGATAACACAAACTGTAGGTAATTTGCAGTAAGTTTTTGTATGGCCATATTCTTGGCAATTGTGGCACTGTACGGGACCGGAACGCTTACGTGGCTCTTCAACTGTGATTTTTCGGTGCAAGAGAAACTTTACGCTATAAATTGGATGGGTTTAATTTTTTTTTCAATTGTATGTCATTCGGCTTCAGTTCGACCCGAAATAGGGGTTGGAGGACCTTTTCTCTGTTAATTATATTAGTAACATTTTTAACCTTAAATCCTTTGTCGATAAGAGCATATTTTACTTCTTCGGCGTCAACATATGAATCTATGCCCTTTAATACTACTTGTAGGCCTTTAGCACTTTTAAGTTGCTAGGTGTAAAAATTTGTTTTGTTTTTTTCAAATTCACTAATAATTTTTCGAAAATCTTTTTCATCATATATTTGGATTTTAGTTTCATCAATATTACCTCGTTTAATTGGAATGATGTGAAAAGTATTTTCACCAATGGCCGACAATAGTTTTTTTAAAAGCGCGTTAGAGTTTTTTTCTCTCAGATAGATAGGTGGTGGCTTAAAAGACTTTAGCGATAATGCAGCGGGCTTGTCGTTATTGTCTTGCAATAGTGAAAACCGATTTTGACGATTAGTAGATGATGCGCTGTTATCCCTAGACATCTTTGGAGCAGATGAAATTTTTGAAGAATTTGGGCTTCGCCCACGCTTTACCACAGTTATATACCTATCGATTCCGACTTGGACCTTGGGCTTAGTGCTACTGTTATCTGCAGTGATAACCTTTTTAAGTGATGTAAACGAGCCCGAAGGGGATGATATCACTGACTTATATGAAGAAGTAATAGGCAATTGTAATGTTAACGAATCACTATTTGCCATTGGACAAAGCGAAGTTGATCGCTGACGAAAAAGTGGCTTTGCCGTTAGGAAAAGACTATCATCAGATTTTTTATTTTTATTGTTATCATTAAGAGCTTCAGAACTCACAGTAAAATATGCATTTCTGCCGTTTGAATCACTTCACAATTTATTTGTTTTTGAGGTACTCATGTAGAGTATTCTCAAGGGCACTTTGTATGCGGTTTTTGTTTGTTTTTGTTTTTTGTTTCTTGCTGTGTAAAAAAAAATATCAGCAATATTTGCTTTGCTTATTTATCAAAGTTAATATGTATTACTGTTATTATGTATTACGAATATTTTTTGTATGATTTTTTGTTTGTTTAATATGTATATTTTTTTTTTTTTTTTTTTTTTTTTTAAATACATATAACTTATTTATTGCATCTTCAAAAAAATTAACTAACAATAAGTAATCAAATCTTAAGTCTAGATATAATTAATGTGTCCGACCAATGCCGAAAACAATTTTAGTGATAGTAGTTATTAATACAATAATTATGTACTAGCAAAAAAAATTATTCTCAAAAAGTTTCGTCTGAGGTATTGCGTATTAGAGCCTTGGTGTCCCTCTTTTTTAAGCGGATGTGTCCAGTAAAGTTCAAGATGTTACGAGCAAGGGGATTAGGATGGGACTCGAGTTTAGTTAAATATTTGCTTGCGTATTTTGAAATTTCTTCAGTCACTAGTGGCATATTTAAATCACGATGTAAATTTGAATTTTTAATGTACCATGGAGCCGATGTTATTAAACGTAAAATTTTGTTTTGTCTTCGTTGGATTTTCTCAACATTTGAAGCTGAAGCAGTGCCCCATAACTGAATTCCTTAGCACCATATTGGTTTCAAAAGCGACTTGTATATTAACAGTTTGCAGTCTAGGCTGAGTGTTGAATTTCTGCCAATCAACCAATGTATTTGAGATAACTTAAGTTTCATTTGAGTTAGCTTAGAGTCAATATGATGTTTCCATGTAAGCCTTCGATCAAGGTGAATACCAAGGTATTTCACGTGATAATGTTGAGGAATATTCTCATTGTTTATTCGAATGGGGGAACAAGTATCTCTTCTTAGGGAAAACGTTATATGGACACACTTTTGTTCATTTACTTTAATTCTCCATAAGTTCAACCATATTTCCAACTGGGTAATATGTTCCTGGAGATTGCGGGATGCCTCAGAAGGGGTTTCGTGCATACTCATACAGGCTGTATCATCGGCAAACGTAGAGGTATGGATATTATTGCTCACAGGCATATCACAAGTATATATTAAATACAAGACTGGCCCCAGAATACTACCCTGTAGGACACCGGAAGATATAGATTCGGGCACACTCATGAAGTCTCCTTCCACAACAGTGAACTTCCTATCAACAATATAACTTTGCAAAAGTTTTTGAATGTTTATTGGCAGGTATGTCTTCAATTTTAAAACTAGGCCTTCGTGCCATACTTTGTCAAACGCTTGAGAAACATCAATGAAGAGGGCAGAACAATATTTCTTTTCTTCAAATGTCTTCCTTATAACTTGCACCAACCTATGCGTTTGCTCAATTGTGCTATGCTGACTTCTAAAACCAAATTGATGATCCGGGATACACCCATTATCAGCTAAAATTTTGGAAAATTTAGTCATGAGCAGCTTTTCGAAAAGCTTTGAGATTGTTGATAGTAAGCTTATAGCCCTATATGACTTAGCCTTGGTAAGATCTTTACCCGGCTTTGGAATCATTTTGATCTTCGCCAGTTTCCAGTTATGTGGAAAATACTGCAATCGCAAAATGGCATTAAAAATAAATAGCAGGATTCTTATTGCGATTAGAGGCAAATTCATCAGCATCTTGTTACTAATTCCATCAATACCTGGAGCTTTCTTCGGGTTGAGTTCAGCAATTATTTTTTGTAATTCACACAGCTTAAACCTTATGGGACGAGGGGGTAGAGAAACTACACTCGGCAAATCAACAGAGCCCGTACATGAATAGGGAGTGAATACAGCTTTTAAATGCTCAGCAAATAAGTTACCTTTCTCGCTATCGCTTCTTGCCCATCCTCCGGTCGAAGTGCGCAGTGGTGATTTAAGCTTTTAAGATTTCTAGCAGCGCGCCATAAAGAGTAATTAGATGCTGACGTGACATCGAGACCAGCTAGAAATTTTTCTAGTAATGCTGTTTTTTCCGACGATAGCAACTCTTTGAGTCGTTTAGTACATTCTTTAAGTCTGAGTTTATTTAGGGGTGATCTGTGTTGTTGCCATTCTCTTCTAGCTCTCCTTTTTTCACATACAAGACGTTCAATATCCGCAGAATAAATTCTATTAAAGCCAGTCTGCATGTTCAGCAGCCTCTTTAATATTTTCGTTAAGATTGGCAACGTTAAATTCAATATCATCGGATGTACTTAGCTTAATGTTTTCCGTACAATGACTACTGAGATATTTTTTGAACCCCAGCCAATTAACACGACTTATCATCTTCACATATGAGTTCGGCAAATCACTCCTTAGTGGGTTAAAAATTTTAACTATTGTGGGGGAGTGATCGGAGGAGAGATCTAGAGAGGCCTCCACGTGAGTTAGGTCCCTAGGGATATTTTTCATGAGACACCAAAATCTATTACATCCGGAATTTTTTGTACGTCAGTAGGCCAATAAGTGGGCTCCCCACATGAAATGACATCCAAGTCCAGTTTTGAAATTGTATTAAACAACGCTCGACCTCTAGGTGTAACAAGACTCGAGCCCCAGTACGTATGTTTTGCATTGTAGTCGCCAGCTGCCAGGAAACAAGATCCAAGCGATTTGTAGAACTTCTCATACTGCTCTTCTGTAACTGCAAATCTGGGAGGTGAGTAAATTGATGATATCACGAAATTCGCACAAAAATTTTCTACGAAAATATTCGTTGCTTGCATATATTCTTCACAAACGATGTCAAGGACATAGTGCTTGAGTCTTGACTTAATTAGAATTGCTGATCCACCGCATGTTCTCCCTCTCGGGTCCTTTGAATCATATAGAGTCTAACCATTTATTTTGAATAAGCTTCTTGATGTCAAATGAGTCTCAGAGACCAACATTATATCAATATTTTTTTCCATAAGGAAGTGCTCGAGCTCATTTTTGTGTTGGCGAATGCCGTTTGCGTTCCAGAAACATATTTTCAACGTGTTCATGGCTTGTTAATTAATGCTTGAAGCAGAGTATTCTGCATTCGTAGCATTTCTTGCATCATGTTAGTCATATTTGTAGTAAAGTTGTTTATAGTTTGCACTAGATTATCAATAGTGGCTTCAAGGCGGCTGAAATTAAAGCTTGTGTTAGCATTTGTCGAATTACTTGTTGTTGGTGGGGACACTTTCTGCGTGGGAATTGAATTTGTCTTAACAGCATCCGCATACGATACTCGTAAAGTACTTGGTTGGCTCATTGGAGGAAAAGTGGCGGAGTAAGCATTTGCTGATTGAGCTGGAGTTAATTTAGGTTTTTGTCCCATAGTCTGTTTAACGAAAGAATATACAGGGCAACCTCTGTAGTTAGCGGTGTGATTACCTCCACAATTACTACATTTTTTTTCTGCTTGAACTTTTGGCTTGGTACAGCTAGCAGTGCCATGCAATTCACCGCAGATAACACAAACTGTAGGTAAATTGCAGTAGGATTTTGTATGGCCATATTCTTGGCAATTATGGCACTGTACGGGACCTGAACGCTTGCGTGGCTCTTCAACTGTGATTTTTCGGTGTAAGAGAAACTTTACATTATAAATAGGATGGGTTTCATTTTTTTTCAATTGTATGTATATGAAAAAAAAACTCCGCTAAGACGTCTGTTCACTATGAAGGTTCAGCGAGAGAAGATGTGAACGACGAAGAGCATGCCGGGCGCCCGAGCACTTCAACAACAGACGAAAAAATTGATGCATTGAAGAAAATGGTATTGGCCAATCGTCGAATCACCATTAGAGAAGTTGGTGAAGACCTAGACATATCGATTGTTTACATATTTAACTTAACAATGACGAATTTGCGATCATTTCGTTTTTGTTGTCTCAATAACGGGACTTATTTTCATGTGTACTTTTAACTTATTAACGAGCACACAACCCGTAGAAAAGACCCTGTTGTTGCATTACCTTGAGCTGGAGAAAATGCTACCGAATAGTGGGTAGCAATTGTTACACCTAATGGTGAGTAGGAGGAGGAGATGTAGTAGCTGAATGGCATAGCATTTCGTTACCGCTTTTAAGGCATAGAGAGTAAACACCCACAACTTCGCTAGAAACTTGTGGCAATGGTTTCTATGCATACCACTGGGTGATTTAGGGACAGTTGGTTTTTGACTGTCGTGCAAGTAAGCTGTTTTTAGACAACGACTTGTAGAAAAATCAAAACAATTGACTGGGTTTGCTAAACGAATCACTTGTTTTCGATCATAGTGTTTAGATTTGGTGTACAGATAGTGTGTCGTTCTATTTAAATAGAGATTTGCCCTTTGATTTAACTTTATATTTTGTAGTGACTGAAAGAGATTATAACGGAAAGAAAAAGAATTCATTAAGGAGATTTTAATGAAATAAATTAATTTCATTATAACTTAATAAAAACTTTTATATAATTTTATATTTTCTGGTAACGACTTTGGACTCTACTGAACTACCCCAACATCAAAGGAAATTTCTGTCGTTACATACTTAATGCTTCTTGCATAGCTTTAGGACTTTTTTTCTCCATTTCGCAAAACGTCGCACAGTGGCGTGAAATAAAATTAAGAGGTAAAAAGTCCGGGACCTTAATGGTCCCGGACTTTTAAGAAACAAAAATAAAGCATGTTGAGAGCATCATCTTATCTCTTACAGTTTCCAAGTTATTTGACTTGAAATTTTTTTTTTAATTTTTGGCCATGAATTTTTTTAATCGTTCACACAAAAAAGTAATATGAATGAGTTTGTAATATTAATTAAAATATTTGTAATATTAATTAAAAAATTAATTAAATTTTCACCTATAAACAATTTGATAATATCAATTAAGTTTTTTCACTCAAATTAATTCATACAATTAAAAATTTAATTGAATCAATTAAATTATTAATTGAAAACATTAATTGGTGAATACTTTTTTCTGTGTTAGTACATAACTTCTTTATTACTTGACAAAAATCATTTGCGTTTGATTTTAAATGACAACTTCATTACAATTTAAATGAAAAAAAATCATTTTGATATCTCAAAAATTGTAGCAAGGAATAATTTTGCAATTTGGGTTTTTGAAAATTATGAGAAAATTTTGTATATTTTGTGAAAAAGTATTATTAAGTTTTTTTATAATATTTTAAAAAATTATTAAGTATTTGATAAAAACTTTGATTGTTTCTGAAAGAAAAGGTATTAGGAAAGCCTTGAAGTAAATTTTAGAGATTTTTGATGGTGCACCCTACATCCAGCTGGTCGAAAATTAATTTTTTTTGCAAAAAATCTAATTTTTGGATGTGACAAAAAAAAAATTTCACGCTCTTTTTTGTAATTTTTTTGGTCTTTTGCTATAAATTTAAATTTTATTAAGGCATAAATTAATTAATATAATATATTAATTAAGTTATTATAGTCTGTAAGGAACACTGTTCTATAGACCTAAATAAATAAATAAAAATAAATAAATAAATAAGTAACCTTGTTTTAAGTAATTCGTGAGAAACTATTGACATCCTACACATAAGTGTATGCAGGAGAGTAGATTTTCTAAACATGTTCAAATTTTTCTAACACATTTTTTTTTCAATAAAAAAAAGTTTTATGAAATAATATATTAGGAAAGATTTTAATTTAATTCAATATTACACACTTAGCTTTACAAACTAAAAAAAAAAATTATTCTGATACCTCCAATACTTTTCGAAATATTTAAAATCGAATTTTGATTATAAAATTAAACTTTCTACATTTTTTCGTTTTGCTAAATTGTTGAGCTCATTTTCTTTACTTCAAATGTTTCCTAATTTTTTCTATGTAATCCCAATAGAAGACGTAATTGTCAGTCTTAAAATTTACACATAAATAAAACACCTCAGAGGAAAATTTACGTGTTTTTTCTGCTCTTCAAAAAAACCCAAATTTTTTATGACCTCTTGAAGGTGCTATTAAATATTTTTTTTAATAACTTACTCTTATTTTGCTCAAAGATAACACTAATATACACAGACAGTATATATACCTACAATGACAAAGTTACCTGCTCGCACACCCCTATTATGGGTATGTTTTTATCTGATATTTGTATTCGTGGCTTGTAAAATATATGCCTATACATTTAAGTTGCGATGCCTTCAATGTTATTATTTCAATTAAAGCTATCATGGAGATAACAATTAAAAATAAATCGCTCTGCAAATTGATGTGCAAAGTGAAGTTTCCCACTTATGGGACTACTCGGTCAGGCAAGGTTGACAAAATGTTGTATGTATATAATAACTACTACGTATGGTTTATCGGCAAACACCGATTGAAATTTAAAATTTTTTTAATTATATGAGAGTGAATACAATAGAAATAAATTTCTAAAAGTCAGAATAGAAATAAGGATTGGTAATATGTATATAGAAGAAGTTTGATCGGCCAAGTAAGAATTACGATAACTTTCGGTGCAGGAGCAAAAGGATTAAACAATACGCCCTTATAAATACGTATTCGGAAAATGAAACCAAAAAGTCATTCAAATTGATTTTATCGAAGACCTAACCAAAAGAAGCTTCCAAAATTTTAGATGTGCTAACACGGATGTTGGAAAGCGTTCCAATGGCAAAGTATAGTAAACATTTTACGGTGGACGACGCACTAGCACTCATTCTCAATCTGGGCCTTTTTAAGAAATAAATACGATATAAGGAAGGTGCTTGAAGAAAAAAGTTGGCCATTGCCATCAAGCAATTATCTACGATAATAGTGGATAATCGAACTATTACTACAAACTATCATTACATTTTTAAATAAATTTGAAAATGAAATAATTCCCCAAAATTTTTTTATGGATTAATTTTATTACAGACTTTTGGGGTGTTATTTCATATGAAATAATTCCCCAAAAGAAGAATTAAATAAGTTTCAAAATGACGAAACAACTCCCCAAAAAAAACGTTGTAGTTGCTTTCTGTACATTTTTTTAGGGACTTATTTCATTTTGTTTTTGGGGACTTTCGTGGGGAGTTATTTCTTGCCGCCATATTTTTGCATTATTTGTTCCCATTTTTCAACAATGTTGCCGTTTTCCCAGTTTGTTTTCTTCACTTTTCTGGTTTTGCAATGGAGATGCACAACCCACAGCACAAAGTATACAGAGATGTCACGAGACGGAAGATAACTTATTAACTTTTTTAATACTAATAATCATGTTCACATTCTGTTTTTTAATTCAACACAACAAATTCTTTGATTTAATTTTGTGCAAATGTTCACTTGTTCAAATGTATTTTCATTTTATGCCTTGTGGTCTTATTCTCATATGCTTTTTGGAAGTAAATGGTAAAAATTAATATTTTCTTAAAGAAAATGCTTAAAATGAAGTATGTAATTAGTTATGTTAGTATTTTTATAAACTGTAATGCGGCCCATACACGCTGCAACTGGAAGTACAATTTAGTAGAATCAACATGAGTTTAAATTTTTTTGGTCCATTGGCCATAAATTAAATTTTGATGGAGGAAGAAGATTAAAAAAAAGAAAAATAAAAACATGTTTTTTTATGTTCTTCAATAAAATTGTGCATTTGCATTTTTCTTCTTTTTCACATATATTGTTTACTTCGCGCGGAGTAAATTACAAAACGTCTGAATGAAAATGACAAACAAAAGAAGAAATCGCCATCTAACGCATCAATTTTATATCTAAGTTGCTCGTCAGTTGAATGAAAATCAAAATTTTTTGATTTTTTATTCAACCGATGACCAACCGTTGGTCAATCAGACCTCTAACGTAACAATGGGTCGCAACGTCTAGGGGCCGCATAAATACTAAATGATATTTTGTGAAAAAGCTTTCAATTTAGGAAAAAAAGAATAAGGCAATTTTGCAAATTAATTAATTAATTAATTAAGTGTGCTTAAGTGCTTAAGTTGAAAATGCACAATATAGCCATTGAAAAGCTATCAATAAGTTGCTTAAGCGTTTGACAGGCTTTTCGTTGATTTTTGACAGTAGCTTAAGTCAGCATAAGCAAATTATACTTAGGCCTTAAGAGGCTTAGTTTTATAACTAAGGTTTGTTATTTTGTTTAAAATATATATTACAATTTTAATAAATATACATGTAGGCTTATTTCCGATTGAATGAGGTTTTTATATATTCATTTCCCAAGAGCGAAAAATGCCAGATACACTTGAAGCTAAGTGTAATCATTATTAAGTCATAGTTTACACTATGCAAGTGTTATTGCATAGCTGATTAGTTTGTTAGGAGAGAGAGACGAGGGGAACATAAACGTTTCTTTTCCGCTCGTCTGTCTCTCCTAACAAACTAATCAGCTATGCAACAAGACTTGTAAACTAGGAGTAAATTCTGTAAAAGCAGCTGACTAAGTTCACATTTTTTGTTCATTGGAATGATGGTGATCAGCGATGCCAACTATTTATAACCCAAACGCGCTAGAACGCGCTAAGTTACAGCAAACGCGCTATTTTCCTACGCGCTAAATTAAATTTTAATAAAAGTCGATGTAAGAGTATTTACGTGTGTATTAGTAAAAACAATTAATTTCTTTCAGTAGCTCTTTACAGACTTTATTATATTGTTTCTTCGAATATCCTAAATAACAACTAAAATCACTTAATACAGAATGAGAATTGCCTTGCAAATAATCCTTAACTTTTATTTTTATTTTATTTTTCAAACTTTGTAACAACTTATATAAGTTGTCGAATAGTTTTGCGATTCAAATGCTTTTTGTACTTCAGCTAGAA
Organism: Nowickia ferox; assembly: GCA_936439885.1. Lineage (NCBI taxonomy): Eukaryota > Metazoa > Arthropoda > Insecta > Diptera > Tachinidae > Nowickia > Nowickia ferox. Next base: position 63,738,779 of record OW387026.1, read on the forward strand.
TACGAGTAGATGCTTAATAAGGTATATCTTTTTTTTTATCATCAGTACGAGTAAACATTTTTAGTTGCGAAATTTATAGTATTAAAATGCGTTTTTAATTCTAACCACAGTCAAGGGAATTTTATTTGCGACAGCTGAATCATTAAACAATTTAAAAAATTTTATGAGTTTTGTATACTAGAAAATTTTAATTTAAGCAAAAAAAGGGTGAAAAATATTGAACTGATATGATGACTTTACTCAAAACGCGCTAATTTAGCGTTTTTGTTTATTAAACGCGCTAAGACGGAAAAAAGCGCGTTTGGCATAGTTAAAACGCGCTAGTTGTTGCGCGAAACACACTAAATTGGCATCGCTGATGGTGATGACTAAGGAACTAAGTATGCCAATCATTATTGTAAATTGGTAGCAAATGAGCGTGTTTCAAATAAACAAAGTTGTTTTAGTCACCTTAACATTAACAAAAACTACTTACCCTCAGAAATCCAGCAACAAATAATAACGTAAAATAGTTTCTACCACACATGATTTTTTCCATTGAAAAAAAACTGGATTGATTTTTAGCCGTTCACTTTAGTATGTCTAGCGTCAATTATTTAAACAATAAATTGTCACTTATTGGGAGTTTTATTGTTGTAATTAGTATGAAAACCTTTATTTCCATTAGATTAAAGTTAAGGTCACACCATTCAAACATTTCGCCAAACATACAAATTGTATGTAAATTAATTCAACTATGTACTTCAATATTTGAGTTAATTGTATGTATGCATGTATGTACATATCCCTTCAGTTTTAAAAGTAGAAATTGACTCAAAATCGTTAGGTATTTCAATAACGAAAAATCGACTAACTACTACAGTTGCCACAAGTAATGCAAGAGCTCGCCTTTTGACTCTCTCATCATGGATATGTTAATGCCTTTAACCTCAAAAATTTTTATTTTTTGAGAGTGGAAAAAACTGTGCTGTTATTCCAAAGAAAATCAACAAGAAAAAAATTATTTTAAGTACACAATTATTTTGATTTTGTGATGTCGTTAGTTACAATTGGATGTTCGTGGTCAGTGAACGTTTAATTTTTAGCGAAAAGAGTCCTTTTTTTAGAAAGGTAAAATGAGCAACAGAAATCAATTAAAATGTGGGATAAAAATAGAACAATAAATTGAAAAATATATTAATAACTAAGAGTTATGCAGATGGTGGCAATTAAACTACCGTCAATGTCATCCCCATGTTAAAATCGCCAGTCGTGTGCGTTGCTAGTAGTTAGGCTGGTAGTTAATGGTAACGATTGGTAGTTAACGAAATAGCTAGACATCCGCTAGCTACGCCGACTGCAGGGTACATACATATGTGCCCATAATTATGCAACTGATCTAATAGTGTTTTCACACTGACATGGTTTTAATAAAAGTTGGTTTTAACGTTAAAACGATATGACTGACATCCATCTGGGGGAAAAAAGGTTAAGCTTATAATATATTTGTGCATTTTTTAAATAATAATACGATTTTCAAGTACTTCTTCACTTTGTATAAGTAGTTACATAATTTTAAAATGCTCATTTACAAAATATAAAATAATTTATATTTTAGGGTGCATAGTAAAATTTCTGTACAGGGTGTCAGATAAGTATTATAAAAAGCTGAAAAAATACAGCAAAAAATACACGCATTTAAGCAAGAGATTTATTTTATTTTGAAGAAACTTATTAGGCAGCCTGTGAGTTAAAACCTGAATTTGACAAACTTGCAGTGTGAATGCAAAATCAGCTGTTTATGGTTTTAATGTTAAAACCAGGTTTTAACTTTCAGTGTGAAAACACTATAAAGCCTATATATATATATGTAAAAAACAACATGCACATATGTCTATGACGTAATCTTGACGTCATCACGAAGATACATTTTCTACATGCAGTGCAGTAGTAACACATGTACATTAGAGCGACTCACCAAAAAAAGTGCTCGATGCACCCTCCTAAAAATGAACCTTGGACTTTAGTAAGATGACATTTAAAATATTTCGGCTCCAGCTTTGAACTCTCGTGAGCTGGACCATTTTGAAAAAGGGTTTATTTTTGCATGTTTTGTCAATTTGAGAATCTGTTTCCTTACCAACATATAAGGCGCGTCCAACTGTATATACAATTTGTTCAAGGATCGTCCTTGAACCTTTTTTTAAGGATATTCTGTAAAAAAGAACGGTTTTTGAATTTTTTGTTCGGGGTTGTTTGTAATAAAAATGCCAAATTAACATATTTTAATCTTTAGTCGATTTAATTAAATACGGGTCTCAGTTTTTTTTTTTTGAAATTCGTGCTAGCTCGCCTTTTGACAAAAATGCAATGAGGTGGTAACCCTTCGTTTTAAATAGGGCAATATGGGTATCAAATTTTTTCTTTTGCAAAGTACATCATCTTTGTATATATATAATTTAGATTTTGTTTTTGAGGACAGTTTTGTAAATATAAACAATAAAATTGAATAACTTTTTTTAATTTGCAAAAAAAATATGCCGCCAAAAAGTCGTGGATAATTTTTTTTCTTTAGTCCTATTTTTATCCATACATGATCTAGAAACTAAATCCGCTATCATATTAGAGTTACCACAAGATTGCATTTATATATATTCCAGAGCAGCGTTAAAATGCATCTAATTTGCAAAAATTTAAGGTAAGCAAACAGATTCTCAAATTGACAAAACATGCAAAAATAGACACTTTTTCAAAATGGTCCAGCTCACGAGAGGTCAAAGCTGGAGCCGAAATATTTTAAATGTCATCATAAAAATACCAATGTTCATTTTGAGGGGGGTACACCTTGCACGAATTTCGCTTCCATACAACTTGAGTCGCTCTTACTTGGGGACCACACGTTCAATTTTTGCCTTTCAATTCCATTCAATTTGAAATACACTCACACGTTATTTACTAACACAGTCAAAATTTTTAAATTGAAAACTAGATTGCTTTCAAATTCACCTATGCATTTATATGGCAATTTAATTTTCAATTAGAACAGCTTGTCACAGCACAACTTGATTGAAGCTACAAATTTGAGTTGTATCTTCGTTGGTGTAATTTAAAAAATGAAATTGACTATCAATTTGTGTCACAACTATCAATTTCAAGAAATTTTGACACGCAGTATGTGTGATGAAATTGAAAGCAATTTATTGAACGTGTGGCTGCAGCGTAATGTACATGTAGATATTTACATTCTTACAGATGTGCTGCCTCAGAAAATGTGTTCGTTTCGGCTACATGTGTCACATTTGTATTTTGGAACAAAAATACTATCAAAATCTTACGGCATGTAGCCGCTACTAGTAATTTTAAAAAATGCAACCAACATGCTGAAAATTACCGTGACGTGATCGCCTCATACGCATGTCGCCTTTTACATGCCGTGTACTATAGGCTTAAGTCATATATGTATATACATATATGTACATATGTTCGAGCCCAATCATGAACAAAAATTACGCACGAGTTTTTTCATTTCTCCTATTACGAATTTGTTTTTTATGGTTAAGATTTTTTGGGCAAGAATTATGGGCACATACATACACAGATATGTAAATTTATAATGCTGTTAATTTGTTTGTCCGTAGTTCGCACTTTCCTAAAACGAAAGAGTCGCTGCACATCTTTTGAAAAGTTATAATTTTTTGAACTTGAATAATACGATGCACAGTGGGGTATTCGGTACCAAAAATCAATTAAATTAATATATTAATGCACATCGTGCACGATATTACGTAAAAGGTACTCAAGGAAGAAGCAATAAGTATAATGTGTTAATAATGATTCTCATTAAAAATTAGTAGGTGCGCCAACACATTTGTATTTAATTTCAAAAATCGCAAACATGTCAAAAAAGGTTATAGATTTACGTGTAGTTTCCACAATGCAAGCAAGCAACTTGTCTGGATAAAACGTATGAAAAGCACTCAAATTTTTGAGTGATTCCTATACAAAGTTTCTAGACAAGTCGCTTGCTTGCATTGTGGAAATTACAGATTAGAGTTCGTCCTTATACATATGTAACTATTTAGAGTTACATTTCCCGTAATCCACTAATTAATAGGCTTCGAGTAGCACTATGGGTAACGCATATTGAAATGTTTTATTTAACTGTATCTTAATTATTGTTACATTTTTAGTGCTTATTTTTGAAGTCTTTTAAATGTTTCTAAAAGCTTTATTATTTTCTTCGTCTTAACCACTTACTTCAAAACTTTACATGCATCATAAGCATTGGTCACAACAAAAACTTGGGTTTAAAAAAGCGATTGCCCACTAAAATTTAACGATATATTTTACGTATTAATAATTAAAAAATTCTTACGATACTTCGTACATACGAGTATCTTTGGGTCTTGAATAAAAACTTAGCAACCTAGAGACTTTAAGTTAAAACGTAGTCAGATTCTCAGAAAAAAATTAATGCTTCAAAAGGGCAAGTACCTATTAAAAAATTCCTGCAGTAAAATATACTGAGATCAAACTGTCGACCTAGCTCTTGTTTTGTACAATCTCCATCAATACAATCTTCTATTTTATTATCGTCGGGGTGCGATATGATTACATTTCTAAGGTCGAGCTTACATCTGAGTGCCATGTGTCACAAAAAGCGTAACCACTAATTACTAATGAAAATTCTGTTTCATTCGGACACGTATTTTATTAAGATAGGCAGTTTCATAACTAATAGACAATTTTATTGAATCCAATATGATTGGAAATTGTTTCAATCAATAAATACGAGTACATGTCTGAATCAAACAGTTTTTAATCAGTAATTACTGGTTACGCTTTTTGGGCGCATGGCACACAGATGTAAAGACGGCATATACAAAGCTAAATTATTGCACAATTTTCTTCAATTAAATGATTGCGTAGAAAAAATAATATTTTTGATTAATGTTTTAATTAAGCCTAATAGTGCTTTCACACTGACATGGTTTTAATAAAAGTTGGTTTTAACGTTAAAACCTGGTTTTAACATACAAAATAACTTTGTTAAAACAAACTTAAAACCATTTTTGAATTGGTTTTAAGTTGTTTTTACTGTGCTAAATTTAGTGCTGCCGAATTAAAATGACCGGAAGCAGCTGATAATGTTTATGACAGTGAATAAGGCTGAGTTTACAACTGGCATTTCATGTGTTGTGATTTTGAGGTGTCATTTTCATATGTGTGCAATGCCGTTACCATAAATTTTTCGATGAAACACAATTTTGTTGTGTCATTTTGACAGAAAAGTTTCCCATCCCTAAATAATGGCAATGCGGCATCATTGTCTACATCAAGAGCATAATTTTGATATAATGACATTTAGTGTCATTTGTTTTATCATTGTGAGACTTTGTTTATCGTATTGTTTGTTAATTAATATTTATGGTTAATCGCAAAATTATTCAATTGGATAGTGCCACTGTATGTTTATCAATAATAAGAAACAAATTAAAAAAATCAAAGAAATGGCACAGCAAGTGGTGGGAAAGGCCAGGACCACCAAAGGATTCTATTGTACTCTGCATTCCAGTTTACGGAATCAGAATTCAAGTTGGTTTAAAAATTGCTTGAAGCCTAATTCTACCGAAATTTCTGCCCATGCCGCACATTGGTTGAGGTTCATAGAAGAAGTTGTCGAAGGACAATGAAACTTAGCACATAGGCATTTTTGGTTTGAATAAAGAAAAAAATGGAAAAATCAAAGTGATCTGCCCACTTTTACGCCCACCTCCCGTACAAAGTGAAAACTAAATTTTGACCTATGGCATTGTTTTTTGGCACATAGCATTTTTAAATACTCAGAATCATTTGTGTGAAATTTGAAAAATATCCGCCCACTTTTACGCCTACTTCCCATACAACTTGTATTGAAAAAGTTGCATAACTCCCTTGATTTTTAATGCATCAACTCAATTTTTACAAAAACTAAATATTATAATTGTAGAATGGGCTCCTGAAAATATATACCTGATCCGCCCACTTTTACGCCCATCTCCTATAGAAAAAACATGAATAAGTAATTAAATCAAAAACTGTATATTATTGTTGGTACTTAATGTATTACTTATTAAGCTCTAACGGAAAAGATTCAATAAAGATGCAATAAAGAGAGCAAGACATAATGTGTAGTTGTTATTGCATGCAAAAACATAATAAATGAATGATAACACAGCACCTAGTATTCTATCGCATATAATCGTTCTTGATCTTCTATTGTTGTTATCAAACAGTATCAGTAACCAACAATTCAAATTCAATTGAAGCTTATGCTTTTTTCAACAATGAAATATATAACAATTAACACTATTGACTAATATGTACATATATTACATTATGTAATAATTTTAAACAGTAAAGAATTATGGCAACAACAACAAGCATGAACGAAAATTCATATTTTGTTACTTTATCACTTTATAGTTTTTACTGTTTTTTTAGAAAGGAGCAGGTAGGAGCAGCTGAATTTTTTTTTAACTTTTAGCTGACACTTCAAGCTGTAATTTCACAAGTTGATGAACATTAAAATTTTGATGTTGTTTATTTATATTTTGTTCTACGAAATTTTTCCAACTCTTTTTTAATGCAAATCTCATCTATGACAATTGTCATTTACGAAAATATACAACAAAGTCAAATGATAAGTTTACTGTGATTGTACCAAAAGATTGAATATACAGTAAATTTGCATGCCATTTTAATCAAGCGAACATACATATATAAACTTCGAGCGTGTCTGTCCAAACAAATAATAAACATATCAGCCTAATATTACGGAATCATAATATTCAGATATCTGACAACATAATACCAAAAAATCATCCAAATCGGCGAACATGAAAAAAATTAATTTCGGCTCTTCAACCTATGTATGTGTGCCGTTTCGTTTGCATTTCTATTCTTATAAATCATACATAGATGATTCTACATAGCTTCACGAACTTCCATGAGTTGAATAAGCTATATCGTCATGTCATGCGTCCTGTACTTTTCCACTTTCGTTTTCCACACTTTTAAATTTTTATACCCGCATACATTTAAAATTCTTTCTGTATATACTAAATGCTAGGAAATGTCACCACGCTGACACTATATTTTTGTGCCTGCAGTGCTGCCAACTTATTCTCACAACTGTCTATATGAGATGTATAAACAGTTTGTGTGGTAATGTAACACAACTGACAAACGTTGCCACTAGTTCTCACTTTTAATTTGCTTGCGATGTCACAAAATGCCACAATGTGTATTCGGCATAAGAATAGATAACGATTGGAACATTTTCAATTTAAAAATGGATGCAGCAGCAATAATTATCAAAAACAAAGTGGGCACAAAGTATCTTTTTGGAGCGACAGCAATGAAATTACTTTCACTAACCTCTGGGAAGCGAAAATAGACGATATGACTGACAGCTATCTGCGGATAAAAAAAGTGAACCTAGGCTGGGTTTACATCTGTGTGCCATGTGCCACACATGCATAAAAAAGGCGTAACCACTAATGAAAAACTGTTTGATTCAGACGCGTATTTATTAAGTTAAACAGTTTCATGCATAACTAATAGACAATTTTAAAGAATCCAATATGTTTGGAGACAGTTTAAATCAATAAAGACATGTCTGAATCAAGCAGTTTTTCATTAGTAATTAGTGGTTACGCTTTTTTGGGCACATGGCACAAGAAATGCCGGATGTAAACTCAGCTTTACAATGCATTTTTTTATTTAACAATATGATTTCCAAGCACTTCTTCTCTCTGTAAAAGTAATTCGATAACTTTAAAAATACAAAAATATAAAATAATTTCCATTTAAGAGTGCATTGTAAAATTTCTGAGCTTTTCATACAAACAAAAACAAATAAGTGTCAAATAAGTGTTTAAAAAAAGTAGAAAAAATACAGCAACAAATACACGCATTTTTACACTAGACTTATTTTAGTTGGTCAAATTCATAAGACTACCTATTGTTTAAAACCTGAATTTATCAAACTTGCAGTGTAAACGCAAAATCAATTGTTTATGGTTTTAACTGTGAAAACAGTATAAGTTTATTTTAATTGAATCTACTGCTCTACCAAAAAAAGTGTTATCAACAGATTTTAAGTCTGAATACCACGAAGTGGTAAATAATTATGTATTATTTATGTATAAATTATTACATATTAATTGTATGTAAATAATATAACTTTTATCTTTATGTATGTACACACATATGTATTCCACATTGTCTTGAAAAATTGTTTTCCATTAAAATACTCATTCTTTTAATAGGTTTTAATGTTCTTAAATTTAAATTTTTTCATTAGTTTTTTCATAGAATCGTTAAGAAAATTTCAATTAAGGTTTTTATTGAATCTTCAAAAATATTTCAAATCGATTTTAGTTGAATTAAAAAAAAACATCAATTAAATTTTAAGTTAATTCCATATTTTTTAACTTCAAAAAAAATCGATTGCAATGTTTGAGTTAATAGTACAATTTCTGTGATTAGTTGAAAGCTAAGTAGAGAATTATGGATAGTTGTTCCTAATTTGGGAAAAAAATTTTTGTATTTCGCAGAAAGTAATTGCATACTTCTTCCTCAAGTGAATCTCCTTACTATCCCAATGTTGATTATTGTCTTTTATTGGCATACGTTCTTATCATTTTAAGTTTAATACAAGTAAGTTGAGTCATTTTATTTCAATAATAATATTTGGCGGGTAAACAGGTTTATGCTCTTGTTTCAATGTAATTGAATTTATAATTCACTATTTGTAGTTCTTACAGAAAGACATACCCAAGTTTTACATAGAATATGAAAGCGAAAATACTAGTACAAAGCCATTTATGTACATACATACTCGTATGTATATTTTTAAATGTTAAGAAAATTGTATATAATGTTTTAAAGTGGAAGTAAACAGGTGGGTGAAATACAAATTTCCTTAACAATGATCTTGGCAAATGTTTCGTTTGGGAAATTTTTCATTTCGCTGAATTCTTCACAAACTTGATTGAAACTGCGGTCATGTATATACATACATATGTATGTATACTATACATATGTCTTAGCCAGTTACACAAATATGTATATGTATATCACTGTGTGTAATTTTTTAAGTCATGGAAATATAATCATATACGGACACTACTTCATGATAAAAAACCAACAAAAAAAAGACCCGTGTCCCCCAGTTTTGCCCCAAGTCATGCACTTTTATTATGGGCCCCCAAAGATTTGGGGCCTTGATGTTGTTTTTGCATTTTCTCAGGGTCATATCTTGCAAACCGTTCGGAACTTTGATTTACTCTCTGGGGCAAAGTTGTAGCTCTTGTCATGAAAAATAAAAATTGTAAACATATCAAATCAGCAAAACTTCATCTTCAAGATCAAATAAGCAAAAAAAATTAAAAAAAAATTTTTTTAACTTTTTTTTCCTGTTTAGGTTCGTAAGTAGCATACCGTTCAAAATCCAAAGAAACAACCAACTACAAAAATGTACCTAAGATCTCAATAACCGAACTTCCTAGGAATGATGCTTAACACTGTTTACGTAGCGCCTATGTAGCCGCAAAAGTAAAAAATTTCCTAACAAATGAAATAAAAAAATTTTAAAATTAAAAATAAGAATTTAAAATCTTATTTTTCATATTAATTGTGTAACAATGTACCAAACAAATAATTTTATTGAAATACATGTATTCATGCATGTCGTATTTAGTTTAAGGATTACTTCAAAATAACAAACAAATTAGTTTCAAAACGTTTGAGCTATGCCAGGTTGAAAGAAAACAGGTAAGGATCTGAAAGACTATTTTTCGAAAATTAATATTTTTGTATGATCTTAATAATAACGAACGGAAACATGTGTACGTTATTGTAACACGTGAGTGACAAAAAAGAGATATCAGTTTTTCTATGTGTTTTTTGTTATACGAAAAAAGCTCGGTTTACGTCAAAATGGAATAGATGAAAGCTTAAAATATTTGTTTTAAGCATTAATTTTTAAACTTTATCTATATATGTATATAAAACAGTAACGTTACTGACTGACTGACTGATGTATCAACGCACAGCCCAAACGACTATAGCTAAAGAGATGAAATTTGGTGTGTAAGTTCCCCTTCCAATGTATAGATCCACTAAGAAGGGATTTTTTGAAACTCGAATGCTAAAAAAAGGCAAAAATGGTAAAATTGGTATCTTTATATCTCGGAAACTATATTAGATAGACTTTAAATTCTAAAAGCACACGAATGCTGCTAAAAAGTAAGCCGGCACATGTTTGGTACTTTTTCGATATGTGTACTTTTAGGGCTTGAAAGGGGGTAAAAAATGAATTTTGGTACCTTTTTTTGCACTCGATATATCTTCTAAATTATTGAACGTAGCAAAAAGTTTTTTGGCGCATTCTTTTCTTCTAGACAGAATCTCGAATGTATTTTAGTACTTTTTGAAAATTCGCACTTAAGGGGTAAAATCGCACCCGTTTTCGGTATTTTTTTTCTTAATTATTAGGTACGTATTACATACATGTAAAAATAAGGTAGAAAGCTGAAATGTAGTGTGTATGTTCCACCTTCGGTGTTTAGATACACTAAAAAGTGGTTTTGGAAACTCGAATGCTAACGGGGTAAAAAGGGTAAAATCTGTATCTTTATATCTCGGCAACCACATTATACAATAAAAATTCTAAAAGCATACAAATGTTGCTAAATAAGAAGCCGACGCGATTTTGGTAGTTTTGCAATATGTGTACTTTTTGGGGGATAAAAGGAGGTAAAACTGAATTTTATTACTTTTTTTGTACTGGATCTTTTTTGAAAATGCAATTTTTTTTAAATTTACTTTTGGAATATAAAAGCGTTTGGATAAGGTAATTTTCGAGATATACACCTTTTATCCATGGTATTTTATAAAATAGTAGCTTTTCAAAAAAAGTACTTTAAGCAAAGTTATTTGCACTTAAAAATGTGCTTTAAGAAAAATACATTTAAAAAAATATCTTTTGTTAAAAATACTTACACATATATATAAGAAAAGTGTTTTTAAGCAAAGAAAAAAAATTAAAATACTTTTCAGATGAGATACTTTTTGAAACGATACTTTATTGACAAACGCACTTTCTATAAAAAGAGGTTTTTGAAAAATATACTTTTTGAAAAAGGTACTTCTTGGAAAAAGTACTTTATGAAAAAATGTTGAAATAGGTCCTTTCTGTAAAAGAACTTTTTCGATTAATTAATTAATATTTAAAAAAATTAAACCCAGTCTAAATACATAATTATTATTGCTATTTTTATTACTGGTATTATTAATATTATTATTATATTATATAAAAGCGAAACGTGAATGACTGGGTGATCATCGCCTAGCCCAAGCCAATGGCGGTAGAGCGTGTGTGAATCCACTGAGAACAGTTTTTTTAAGTTCGAATGCAAAGAATTAAACAGGTGCAAAAATGGGTAAAATCTGTAACCTAATTTTTCCGAAACTAAAGCAAATACATAGACTCAAATTCCAAAACCATGTAAATACTGCTAAAAAAATTTCAAGAAGATAACAAGGAATGAAATCGTTAAAAACACAATATGGCGGACGCCCCAAAATGACAAACCCCCTTATCAAATGAAAGGGACTTTTGAGAAGGAAACATAGCATGTGGTGAGCATATTTGGACGAAAACGTACGGTTAGTAACGTAAGCAACGGTAATATCGCAGTTTGAATCAATGCATCGGTCAGTTGTTTGGTACTTTATTGATAATTGTACTTTTAGACCACAAAAACGATGAAAACTTATTTTGATACTTTTCTTTTGTAATTCGTATATCTTTTGAATTACAGAACAGAAAAAGAAAAGTTTATTTATGTACAAATTTCCTTGGAAAAATTTCGAATATTCATGCATATGTTTGCACTTTTTTCAAATTTGAATAAATAAAAATTTTGGTAAAAATAAAAATTGGTAAAATTTCTATTACATTAGTAATTCAATTTTATTTTTATCTTTCTCTGCGGATGTATTAAGAATTGATTTTTGGAAATTTTAATGTTTAAGATCTAAAAAATATAAAAACACGAGTAAGACCAGTAACGCAATATCAATGTAGAATAACAACTCCAACTGAATTAAATGTGAATAAAAAAGGGGATAGCTTCCAAAGTAAAATCAATAGATTAAGTAAGATTATTTGATCTTATATGTATGGTTTGATTAGACTAAAGTTCGTATCGCTCTGTAAGCCAAATGAGTGGAAATTTACACAAATAAGTGGTGAAAAGAGTGCCACTTTTTGCTACTTTTCCTATACAAATCTCATTTCATACAATAAATAAATGAATTCAAAATGCCTAAGCGAAAAGATCCAAAGCAGAAAACTTTGCCAAAGCAAAAAAAAACGTAAAACGAAAAAATTCCAAAACTACAAAAATTGTCAACATGAAAGAAATCGCTTCTAGGTATTACAACAACAAAATGACAAAGGATAACTATTATTTTTGGAGAAAAAACATTCCTATCAATATGGGTCTTAAAAAAAAAAGATTTGGTAAGTGCGTCATTACAAATATTATCTTAAAAATCTGAGACGATCTCAACAAGAAAATGGAGAGTGAAACTTGATACGTTTGGGCAAAAAACAACCCTACATATACGAGTCTGAAATAAAAGGTGTGAACAATTAAATTTGAGGAATTAACATCAAAAGTACCCCAGGAAATATTGTGCTTATCTTAGAAGTGCACTCTATCAATATGGATTTCAAATAAAAGGACTTGATTGGTACTTTATAAAAATTATATAACGAATTTCTCAAATGACTAGAAGAAAATGGCTTGTCAAAATGGATTTCTTTTGGGCAAGAAACACACTTATCAATATCGGTCACACATAAAACGGCTTTATGAGTAGGTTTAATGAATCAGCATGAAAAAGGACTCAGTTGAACACAATATCAAAATGACGAGTTTCGCGTATATTTATTTGAACCCTATCTATTTGATTCTGAAATGAAAGAGCTTGGTTAATACATATAAAATATCCGCTAATAAAGTAGCGGGCAATATGCTAAACAAAAGTGAGCAAAGGCTTATGGTTTCTAAGAACCGTCTATGACTTAATATTATTGTTTTGTTTTTAATACATTTTACTCTCAATAAATAATTCGTTATTGTTTAACTGCCTTATTCATAAAAAATATTTCAGGTTTATTAAATATGGGAAATTTGTCAAATAAAATTGTAATAAACCTAAAATATTTTTTATGAATTAGACCGTAAGAAATTAAGTTTCGTTCATAGGAAGTAAAAATTTGTAAGGAAATATCTGCAGAACTTGCAAAATCAAAAACTTTTAAAGAAAATGTTTGATTAAAAAGAAGTATTAAGTTTTAGCATTAGTTTTTAGCACTTAAACTATTTTTTAGCTTTTCTTGAAGTCATTTAAGTCACACTGTTGCTAATTGTTTGTTCTTGTCGCTCCTCTTATTAGTATTTATCAAAATAACAATACTAATAATACTTTTAAAGCAGAAGAGCTGAAATGTGTTAAACCGTGATCACAGTCACTGTTTAATTCCACTGCTGCTCTTCTTATTAGATTTTGTCAAAATAACAGAACTGCTACGAACAAAATACTGTGATCACGGTCACAGTTTAAAAGAACAGCGATTTAGAAATCACGTTCACAAGGAGCAACATATTATTAAAAAATTAATCACAATATCGCTCAACACTATTAGATACCACATATCGATCATTTACACAACAACGTCATAACTCAAAAAATTTAATTTTTGAATTAATGATGCAGAATTAATCCTCATACCGTTCTTCATACTGTGCAACAATTTCATACAAATATCTTGTTTACTCAACTCTTGAAAGCAAAATAAAATTTTCTTCTTCCATTAAGTTGTGTGTAAATTGAAATCTTTAAACTCGTTTTCTGGCGAACTAGTTTTTTTAGTTATAGCGTTGCTTGAGTAAAGAAGCAAAATACATATGTATGTACATATATATACATATATATTTTGCAATTATATGGCACGAACTAAAAGGTGGTTTTGGAACGCAGTCAAAGAATTATAAATGTTAAATTGCATATAAAAAACTGTGTATGAAAAAATCTTTTAGGAAACTGGTTTGAAAATATATATACAAAGAAAAGTGAATATTATTACTTTATACTTAAAATCAATACCAAGTTTATTTCAATAGTAGTCTGAAACAAGAGAACAATACTTCAAGTCCAGATTAAGAATTTTACAAAACGTCTTTTTTTTAATTAGTTTTAATTTTTTTTTTTTCATTTTACAGTAGCAATTGTTTCAGTGAGAGCGTTTCCTGATTCCTGACTTTAATATTTTCATTCATTTTCAAATCTGATTATATTTAATTAAAAGCATCCACAAGATTTCCACAGTTTCGTTGGTGGCGTATATTAAAAAAAAATTTGCTGTTGTTGCTTTTCAGTTAAGTGCCATTGTTTTCTTTTAATTTTTTCTTCAATTTATAAAAACGTTAAAATTCCAAACATGCGGTTTAGTTCCTCAAAGTAAATTCAACTAGTCTGACGAAAACCTGAAACCAAAGTTGTTGGCTGCACGTTGTTGAGCTTAAACAAGAAATTGTAAAAAAATAGATTGAATAACAACAAAAACAAAAACGATAAAAGCTATAAGGTGTGCAGAGAAAAAAGTTGATTTGTTTAAAACAAGTAGAAAAAATTCAAAACCTAAAAGCAATTTAACATTTAAACGACAAGTTTTAGAGAAACGGAACAAATAAAAAAAAAAAAATTGTAATAAAATTATTAAATTGTGCAAAAGCAAAGACGTGAATAAAATAATAATAATATTGTGCACATTAAACTAAATTAATAATACATACATATATTGATTATTTAATTAAAATTACATCAATTAATAAAATAATTCCTGCCACGAGTATAAAAAGAATTGAAAATACTGAACTTGATGATCCCGATTAAGAAATTATTGCTAAATAAATTAATAATATTGAACACGAATTTCACAACTAAATATTTACAAAAACTTAAATTCAAATGCATTTAACGTTAAAAATTTTATATTTTGCTTCAAAAGTCCAAACTGGCAAATTAAAAAAATAATCTTAAATCTTAGAAAAATAGAAAACTATTGTAATCAAACATTTCCATGAGAATGTAATAAATGTATAAATAAATGAACAAAGGATTTATCCAACTGGAACTTCTCAATATGAAAAGTTTTTTAACTTGAATTTAGACGGACCTCAAAACCTAATTTTGATATTTTGGAACTTTTTTTAAACTTCCATCAAGTTGTTTTAATTTTGTTACTCTACTATTCACTATCACATAACATGTACTGGTACAAATCTTTTCTTCACTGTCAAAATATTTAATTTAACTCTTGGATATTTAGTTTTAAACCATTTTTACACTTGCGCACATATTGGTGGAATGATAATGTGAGCAGAATGTTTTTGCAAAAAGCGGGAGAAGAGCGATTGAAAGATTTTGAAGAAAATTTGATATAAAAGCGGGACTGTTGCAAATATATACACTTCATTTCTATGATTATATGTATATGATATCGTATAATTATGTATGTATACGCATATACACAATCTTTAAAATTAAAAAAAGGTGCACTGTTAGATTTTTTTAAATGCATCACGTTTAATTTCTCCACTAAGACAGAATAAATATTTTCAAATTGTTTTAAGTTTTTAAGTCTACAAGTTAAAAATAATTTTGTGTCGAATACGCGTTAAGATTTGTCGCTAAGCATTACTAAAATATGAAAGTTATAGCCCAGTTAAGGCTCGTTTTCGTAGAGATTTTTTCGTTGCTAATGTGTGGAATTTCGTTTTCGTCGACGAAACGATCCTTAAATGAAAAAATCTGAAGTTATATTTCATAGAAAATTGCTTAAATTTACTTTGTAATCAAAGAATATTGTCGATCAATATCATCGGTCTTTTATTGAAAAAACAATTGCCTTTTTTAACTTTCGGTTTGCTATTTTCTGTCGAATATGAACTGTTTCATGTATTTGGCGCAAAATGATCTTTAACTTATGGTTTTCAAAACATTTTCTAGATTTTTGGTCCTTCTCAATGTAGAAATTTCTAAATAAAGAAAGTTTAGAAATTAATTTTAACGGTCTTTAACTCAATGAGTTTTGATCCCATCGATAGAATCGTTATATTGGATACTGAAAGGGAGAAAGGTATCGAAACAATAGCGGTTTTCATGCTTGGTAGTAAACTAGTATTGTAGATCTAGCATATATGTACATATACCACTGTTGACAAGACCACAACAACAAAATATATTGGATTGTAGTTTACCACATAGTTGTTAAATTACCATACCAAAAACTGTGGTAAAGCTTGCACATGCATTTACTTACAGGTATGAAAACAGCTGCACGTTCAGCCGCCACTTTGTCTGTTATTTTTATTTGATGCCAGTGTATTTACTGTGATAAAAAATTTCATAATTTCATAAAATTAGTTCATACTAATACAAAGCAAACTAAAAAAAATAGACGACAAAGTGGAATTGAAAGATGGAAAATAAAAGATTTACTTCAGTTTTATCCTAAAAAAATTCAAACCTTTGTGCCAGAAATTCGTTTAAAATATTACATAGATATTAAGGGTTTTCATGAGAATGCCCAAAAGTTTCGCAAACTGTGCAATTGTGCATTTTTGATAGTAAATAAAATGTCAAAAATTTTATAGAAATTTATTTACACAAACCTATTAATTTTGCCCAATAATTTTGTCACCCTAAACTTAAGTTGTGCATTTGGTAAACAACAACTTCTTGCTTTTTGGATTTCTTTAGACATTTTTAGACACACACACACTTTTTGACGTTTGTTTAAAATTTACATAAACTGTAAATTGTCCAATTGCATAAATGGCATTTTTAAGAGTTCTTATGAAAATCCCTATTAATTTTTTGCAGAGCATAAAAAGTAGTTTTGGATAAAAATTAATAGAAACAATAAATCAAAAAACAGATCTAGGATATAATTAAGTTTGGTAGATCAGTTGATATCTATCGAAAAAAATCCATTGTTAAGTGCGATATTTCGAAGCACAAATTTGAAATTTAATCATAACTAATAATACTGTACAGTTTTCCCTAGCATATTTGGTTCACATTTGGTGGTTTAACATGGGTGTTTTTATAGAGTGACACAAGTTTAAATCATAATAAAACAAGGACATATATTTTTAGTATCAATGAAACGGGATTTATTGGAAAGAAAATTTCATGAAATTAATGTTTAAATATGATTTCTGCCATGTGGCCGACACGGCTGGCGAGTAGAAGGCGCAATCTGGAACACCAATTTTCAACAACTTTTTGCAGCCAATGACTCCACCAGCCCATAAAGCACACCAAATAGTAATTTTCGACAAAAGCTTGTGAATTCTCTTGACTCCAAATGCGACAATTCTGCTTATTTACGTACCCATTCAACCAGAAATGGGCTTCGTCGGAAAATAAAATTTTGAATGGAAATTCAAAATCAATATCAATTTGAGTTTGACGAATAGAACAATTATTTTGATTAAAAATTTCAACAATTTGCACGCGTTGCTGTGGTGAAAGTCGATTCATAATGAAATTTCAGAGCAAACTAAACAAAAACAACTATCAGCTGTTAAATGCGTGCTCAAATAAAGCATTGATGCCAGCTAAAAGTTGTGGTACTCTAAATTAAACACCCTTTGTAGAAAACAAAATGCTTTATGCATTTTACGCAATACTGATGACCTGCTGAACTTTCTTTTCTAAATGCGGTATATACTTGTAGTATTGCTGCTGTATTGCATGCATAGTTTTCTGAGTTGCATAATGACCGTTTTCGTAAGCGTTTTTAACTATTTCTACTTGCATCAGCTTTGGTACAACTAATAGATCATTGCCGTCAACGTTTTTGTATACTAATTCGCCTTTCAACTTAAAACTTTCATAAGGCCCAAAATTTAACTCTTGTCTAATGGCCTTGATACCCTCATCTTCTCGTTGTGGCTTGCTGAGCCTTGGAGCGAGATCTGAAGAGATTACCATTACTTCTGCTGGATAACGAGTTAATGAGCCCACCCACGTGTTTCATTCTGCTGCCGATTCTGTGCTCTACTGTGCAATCAAAGTGTTGAAAAATATAATATCCACGAGGTCACATCTCATGAAACGTTTTTTTAGAAATCGTTTGCTTAAAGGCAGAGCAATTCTTCACTAACGTGAAATGAAAGCCCAAGATATGTCTAAATTTTTTAAATGACATGTAGGCTGCTTTAACTTCTCGGATATAACTATGAAGTCTCCCTTCTTGCGCTGACGCTTTTTTACTATAATAAAAGATAGGATGCAACTGTCCATTCTTCTTCTTCAATCCTTCTTTTGATGCATCCGTGTGCAGTGCACTAGAAACAGCCTTTGTCTTTTTTTTCTCGGACAAATTTTGCAGTCCTCAATCGTATGTCCAAAGAAATCAATCTTTGTTTTCATGAACGTGCATTTAGACCATTTGATCTTTAAGCCATATTTGCTGAGCTACTACTACTTTCAATTTATTAAAATTGTCTTTTTCTGTTTCGCCGTAAACGACTATGTCGTACATATATAATTCCATAACGTTTGCAGTTATTAGCTCCTGAAAAATTAAGTTTACATACCCAAAAAAATCCCAAAGGGGCACGGTTGAATTCGTATAGCCCCTGTTTTACTTTTTACTTGCTTCCTCCATAGGGACATGAAAAAGACCCGTTTTCCAAGTCCATTACACAGAAATATTTTGCTTTTTGTAGCTTTTGTAATATACATCTATAACGGGTACTGGAACCCTATCTTTTAGTACGCAATTATTTAGTTGTTGAAAATCCATACAAACTCTGTAATCTTCGGTTTTTTTAGTAACGACCACTCGACTAGCAACCTCTGAACACTATTTACGTAACATTTCTTTTTGTAACCACTCTTGTACCTGGTTGTTGATTTCTTGTTCTTCTAGAAACGGTAGTCTTGTTGAAGAGTGACGAAAGGGTTTAATTTCTCCATTCCTTATAATTTTCATCACTACTGGACACTATTGTGTTGTTGACGCCGGATCTTATTGTTGAACTAAATTTTTTATTTCGTTTTTGTATTTTGCGTCGACGTCGATTTCGAAAGCGTTTATATTAAATACGTTTAAAATTGTCTTTTCGTCTGTATTCTTGTACTCAAATTTATAGCCGTCACTATCAACAATCATTTTAAATTTCGATATAAAGTCATGACCGATTAAAATATCGCACTTTATTGCATCGTTCGGTACTATTAAGAAATCTTGTTTCATTTCTATTTCATCGGCTTCAACATTGCATTCAATTGAGCCAAAAGATTTGTTTGTGCATTACCTAGTCCAGGTAACAGGGAGTCATTAGTAACTAACGTGCTCTTTTTAAATTTACTCGTGTGTACATGGTGTTTCATTATCGACACATCTGACCCTGTATCTACTAACCCGTTTAGCAACTTTTAATAATTTATATCTTTTTTGATGAATAGTTGTTAAAACTTCCTTATGTTGAATTTGATTTGGTTTACACTGTTTTGCTAAATGTCCGCATTTAATGCATTTAAAGCATTTTGTCTGCGATTTACATTCATTTCGTTTATGATCTGTAGCGCCACTGTTATCTGATTTGTGGCACTTTTTGTTTTGTTATTCGAAATTTACATTAAAGCGTTTATAAATTTCGTAATTATCACGTAATTCTTTAAAATTCTTTGAGCCATATATATTTTGTTTAAACACTTTTTTCCGCGCGTTCTTCTACGTCACCTAGAGCAGAAATTTTGCGCATGCAAAGCATGTATTCATGATACGATTCCGCACTAATTTTCTTTCTTTCTTTAAGCATTTTGTGTATTTCGCCACTGTCATAATCATGTTTGAATTCTGTAATGAGCACTTCTTTTAGCCTTTCATAACAACTAACAGTTTTCGTTTCTGAAAATATTTTAGCTACACCTACAATTTTAGTTCTTGCTTGCACATATTTTTGTTTGCCATTTAGTCCATACACTTCGGCATTTTGCACGAAATTAGTAAACCATTTATCTACTGGTATGTTTTCTCCATCGAAATCACTTAGAATTTTTGCAAATGTGTCCACTGTAATTATTGTTTTATTGTTTTGATCTTGCTAATTTTTCACTTGTAAAGAGAGCCACCTTATTAATTCAGTCAACTCGTTGTTAGCCATTTCTGTTTTATGCTTCTTTTTCCCGTATATTTAATATCGTTGGTTTCGTATATGTCCACTTCACTAATTGTTTCTTTTTTTATTATTTTGTAGCCGCGATTCGCTTTTTGTTCTTAATCTTTCCTTTGTCTTCTCCGTTTGAGATCGTAAAGCACTTGATGCTGGTCTATTCGTTTTATCGTTTTGCATTGAGACACATTACTCGTTACTTTATTTCGTTGATATAATATGTACAATTTTTACATACTTTATTTACCTACAGGACCGGTCAGAAAACGGTGCTTTTCGATCTTAAACGTTTATACACTGTTTCTTCGTGTTTTCAATACAAAGTTAATCACTTTGTCCTTGTACTTTTGTTTATTTGAATTCAGGTTTTAGTTTTATTTAAGTAAATGTTCATAATTAAATAATTGAACTTATTTAAATTTTAACTTAATTTTCTTAACTTTTGATTGATTTATCTTCTACTTTAAGCTTAAATCTTTATTTTCAACTTTAAATTTTTTGGTTTATCGACTTTTAATTTCAACCTCTATTCTTACAACTTTTCTAAATTTTCAACTTTAATTCCAACTTTTATTTTAATTAAACTATTTTTTTGAGCTTTAGGTCTGTTTTATATTTGTATTTTATTATATCAATATTTCGTTAACCTTCGGTTGACTTCTTCAGGATATTTTTGTTTGGTCGTTATGAAATCTTAATTTTTTGTTTTGTAATTGAAAGAAGAAAAGAAAAATATTGATATAATAAAATACAAATATAAAACAGACCTAAAGCTCAAAAAAAAATAGTTTAATTAAAATACAAAAAAGGTCGAAACATTAGATAAAAGAATCCAACTTTTATTTTTAAAACTTTTGTTTTTCAACTTTATTTAAATTTTTCAACATTTTACCTTTATCCTTTCTAAATACTAACTCACTCCACAATAATTCTTCAACCGCAACTTCTTCGTTATTTTAACTCGCTATTAGGTTTCTTACTTTCTTTGATCTTTCTGTTATGGTGCCGTTTACTCGATGGCGGCTTTGGTTGCACTTAGGCAACGATTACACAATACCCACTTTACATCTATTATTTATGGTCAATTTCACCAATTCTATTTAAATATCAATTCATATTTAAAAGCCGTTTTTAATATATTTTATTTTTATTTTCTGTGAAAAATATGAATTGATATTTAAATAGAATTGGTGAAATTTGGTCTAGTGTAAAAGAAAATACAAGCTTAATATTTTATTTTATATTTTTACAGAAACCAATAATCCACTTTAAAGAATTGTTAAAAATATTAAACGAAAATAATTTAAAGGAAAAATTAGATCGCCATTTGCCAGAACTGTTTTCCGACGCTGAAATAAAATAAATTAATTGCAAACATGAACTGGATTTTGCTAATTTTAATAGTTCAAACTTCATCAAAAAATTGGGCTGCACCAATAGATCTATTGCATTCAAATAGAACAGGTGAATTCGATAATTTAAATAATACAGCAGCATCCTTTTCTAAGGAAACAAATAATTTAACAGAAAACTGGGAGAATTTTCTCATAAGTACAGAAAGTATTTTAAGTACTACGTTGCTTAATGAATTTTCAAATGCGAAGTTTCATAAAAGTCCGGAAGACATAAATCACTTTGCTCCAGAAAGTAAAGATATAAAAGAGCTTCATAATCAGGAAGACGAGTCGCTTTTTACTACTCAGAAACCACAGGAGATCGTGACTGGGGTAGAAAATAATAATTCCTTAAATGAAGATGGGTTGATATCTCTTTCCTACTCTACAAACACTCCCGAATACATTTCATCAACCAGTGAAAAAGAGTTTGACCAAAGAGTTACAGAAATAATCAACACGTCAGATAACATACGCGTATCTTTGTCTAAAGAAGAAACAGATAACAATTATGCAAGTGTGTCAACAAATAAAGACAAGGTAAAGTTACATGAAAATAACACACAAAAACAATTGAATATAAACAATGAAAAAACTAACCATCAATATGAAAGGTCTTTTGAGAAAAATAAATCAAGCTTAGAGCCAGAAGCAGTTCCTTCCACTAACCCAAGTACAATCGCTTTCTTTTATGAGAATATCAATAAAGCTGAAGCTTCTACTGATCTGAACCCTACAGAATTGTCTGATCTACTATCTAATTTAAAAGAGCCAGAAGTCTTGTCTACTGTAGAAGCTGTGCAAATAGGTAGTCCACTAGAAAAATCAGTAGAAGAAGCAGTAATATCAACTACCGAACATTCTAGTAATGAAATGAGTCCAACAACTAGTCGGCTCAATAATTCAACGGTCTTGGAAAGCATACATGAACGTTTAAGAAATTTATATGAGGAAACAACAGAAAGTGTTGGTATAGAACTAGGATCAAAACCTATCGGCCGAAATTCAGTCAGTCATAAAGACTCTGAAACTTTTGCAGTTCCTGTGACACACGAAAATGAAATTGAAGACACATCCAGAAGCTCTCGCGATCTATACGATAATAGCGTCGAAAGAATTGCTACCCAGGATGCCAAACGTTTGCTACCCTTCAAAAATTATATAACAGACATCAAGCAAACAATAAAGGAAAAAGGAACTACACCATACGTTGATGAAAATAGTATCGTTACTCCCGGCTTGCAGCAAACTGTTGATTATTTTATAAGCCATGGGGTCACTAATAGTCCGAACATAGTAAAAGCCACTGAAGAAGTGCATCCAGCAACAGAGCATTTCATTAGATCTAAAACGTCTCAAGCCATCAGTAAAGCTGTATCTGTTATTGATTTTAAATCTGAAGATATTCCCAAGCAGCCTGTCCCTTTCGAACAAATTCTAGATTTGTCTGTTGAATACTCTACAGAAATCAAAGGAAATTTAAGTTTCTTATCAGAAAGCTCTACTGAACAGCAAATTTCAGCTATTACTCCGATTAATAAAGAGGGCAGTAATCAAACAGACAACTATCCTGTAGATGAAGAAAATAATGCTTTTAAAAATCCGGAAGCACCAACATCCAATAACGATTTTAGTCAAATGGAAGACAAATTGCAAGGAATTATAACAACCATTACTTTGAGCTCTGCCAGCACATTTGAAGATTCCGGTAAGCAGTCGTCTCCTGAAAATTCTTATGAGACAACC
The DNA here is from genome assembly GCA_936439885.1 of Nowickia ferox. Taxonomy (NCBI): domain Eukaryota; kingdom Metazoa; phylum Arthropoda; class Insecta; order Diptera; family Tachinidae; genus Nowickia; species Nowickia ferox. The sequence continues at coordinate 63,762,213 of OW387026.1, forward strand.
ACGGCTTTCATAATTAGAGAACAACAAAATATACAAGAACCAACTATAAATAATCATACAGAAAATTTAAGAGTTTTTGACGAAGACGGGCAATATCAAGAGAACAAGCTTAATGAATTTTCTCTCAATGGAGGTCAAATTTTGCAAACAAATGCTAAAGAGCCAAATATAAACGACAATGAAAACAAAAAGGAAACTCTAGCTGAAGAAACTGTTTCTCATATGCAGTCTACAGAAAGAAGCTTTCTTGAAAATAAAACTGAAGTTAGCGCCACTACTCAGCAGCCGGAAATCGCAACATATACTGATAAAATAATATTAGGTGGGACACCAAAAGCTTTAGCAAAACAACTCATAAAATTACAAACTACAAATCTTCCAATATATACGACGGAACACACAGTAGCAAAAAGTGACCAGCAAAGTTTCGAGACTGCCGAGAGAAATACTAATCTGAACGAAAACTCATCAACCATGTATGACATATTAGACAATAATGCTTACACAAGCACATCATATCCAACAACTCAAGAAACTACCACCAGTGTCCACGATAGGGCCACGATAAAACCAACCATAGAGCCACAAACAACAATTATATACAGCAAACTGCCGCAACTTACAACAGCTCGAAATGAACTTCAAGTCTTTGAGACTTCGGAAGGAAATGCTAATCTAAGCGAAAAATCATCAACCATTTATGAATTATTAAACGATAAGGCCTGCAATACCACATCATATCCAACCTTGAAAGAAACTACGACTAGTGTCCAACTGGTCGCCGAAGAAACTCGCACGCCAGAAAAGGAATATGCAACGTCCACAGAAATCAATCAAGATGAAGCATCCGAAACACATACGGCTAAAATGGCTTCATCAACACTAATGGAGGGAATCACAGCTTCGCTACAAAAGTTCTTCGAAAACACGGAAATTAATAATAAATCTTTTGAAAAGGGGCTAGGTGAATATTTCAAAGTTTTTGAGGCAGATAATGAGAAATTACAGGAAGCTGCCACCTCAAGAAGCGAGTTTCAGGAGCAAACTGCTTTGACGAAACCAGACTACGAATCAATTGTTATAAAACAGAAATTTTTGGATAAATTTGCCGAAAGAAATTTAAAAGAAATTTCTGTAACGGAACGGGAATTGCAATTCCCAGATTTACAAGAAAGTTCACCTCACTCAGTGCCAACTACGAAAATTCCTTTCGATTTTATATCAACGCTGCCAACTGTTGGAAATATTGACACTGTCAAGAATGAAGAAAAATTAGTAGACGATATAAATATTATGCCGAGCGATGCCAACAAACACACAGTCACCGAGATTAGTATTCGTGAAGCATACCTTACGGACAGAGCTGAATCAGAAACTACAGAATGTAAGTACACAATTTGTTTTCATTATCGTAACCTTATGGTACGTTTCCATACACATACGTGTGTTGCTACGTGTGTTCTCATACGATTCCACACTAACAAAACACCCAGAGTAACTTGTTTCAATCAAAAACATGTCGAAATTTATCCATGCAACACTGTGTTGCAGGTTTAAATCTTCGAAAAAAGCCGCAATATACTAATATAGGTTGGTATTTCCCAGTAAAAAAATTTCATGTTGTTTGATGCAATAAGGCAATAAAGCGCATCATAACTCGCTTTAAAATATGAGCTGTTTAGAAGCAGTGAACATGTATCAAGCAAACTATAGAAAAAAAGGTGACTTAACAGCGCCACAAAATGCAGGTTTTAAAGCCAGAAATTTTTCTAATGTAATCTTGAAAAGAGCGCTTGAGATAACTGCTATATTTGCATGTTTTATTATATTCCAAAAAAGCGCTTTTGTGAGCAAGAAATGTAGTACTCCGAACCGGGAACTCGCCATACAAAAATCAGCAGCGATATCAGCAGGTTTTTCAGCTCTATTTTTACTCTCTCATAGTATAAACCTGCTTTATTTGAAGCAATTTTTTTACTGGGTTATTAAATAGAAAATATTCAATTCTTTAAGCAACTGAACAAACCACATAGTAACTGGATATCGATGAACTTCTACGTTATAGAGAAAATTTGTTATAGAGCAAATGTTACCTTTATACGCATATATATTTATAGGTATACTGTATTCTATATAAAAATTGTTTTTAGAGAAAAAAAACTACGAGGAAAACCATGACGAAATACACTATTCTCAAAAATAATTCGTTATGGAGAAAATTCGTTATAGGGAAGTTCGATTGTATTTATAAATTGTTTATATATAATTAATAAGTTTGACTAATTGGAAGCAGTGGGGCTTGTTGCCTTGATAAAATTCGTATGCTCAAACCACAATTTTTAAAGTGGATATCAGTTGAGGTATAAACATAATTCACATAAAACTAATTTTTGAAATGACTGTTCCCAAATCTCAAATTTTGCATGTATTGTATATAGAATTGCCTCTGACTTTTCAGTGATAACATTGTTCTGCAAAAAAAAATTTATTTTAAATAAAAATATTTGTAATATGGAGACATTATTGCCGGTTTCAGTTTTTATCCATCACGCAGAGTGTTTTTAATGGGCATGGCTAATATGACTCCGTAATCAAAGCGGTCACACTAAAGCCTATAGCACACGGCATGCAAAAAACCACATGCGTATGTGGTTCTGACGTAATTTTGAGGTCACAACGAAGCTACATTTGCTACATGCCGTTTACTAGTAACATATGTACATGTAGATATTCACATGCTTACAGATGTGCTGCCTCAGAAAATTCGATTCGATTCGACTACATGTGTCACATTTGCATTTTGGAACAAAAATACTACAAAAATTTTAGGGCATGTAGCCACTACTAGTAATTTAAAAAAATTAAACCAATATGCTGAAAATTCCCGTGACGTCATCGCCACATACGCATGTGCACGTTTACATGCCGTGTACTATACGCTTAACTCATTTTAATTTAACTCATAAGCGGTGTGTTCGATATTAACCCTCAAACGATCTTCGGGTGAAGTTTCACCCGTTTTCTTAACAGTTTTATCGAACAGAAATTCGACCTTTTTCTAATTTTTTAAATTGATATTTTACATAAGAAAAATTTTAAAGATTTTTTTATATATTTATAAATTCCGAAATTATTTGAAGAAAGCCCCTCGGATGAAGTTTCACCCATTTAGAAAAACTTATAAGTATTATTTGTGATTATTATTCCTTGGTAGCTTTTATGGCAGAAAAATATTTTTGCCAGCACCGTTGTTTTGTAAAACTATGTTACTCGGTTATCTAAAGGTTTCATTTGAAAATAAGTATGGTTGGCGTAGATTTTATTGCACAAAGAAATACGAGTATACGAGGTTTGTTCAAAACGTATCGCGAATTTTGAATTTTCGCGGGTTACGTATGCTCGAATTTTGATGTTTTTGTGGCGTTATGTTGGTGTTCATGTCTCTCACTTATGCCGGCAATTTCGGCCATTTTGAATGATCAGTTCATTGTTGACAGCTGGTTTGCTTGCACGTGTTTTGGCTCGTCTTCGATTTTTACATATCAAAAAAAAAAAAATGAACAAAGAACCTGTTTAAAATTTTGTGTGAAAAACGAAATTAAGTGCGCGGATACATTCCGAATGTTGACTGCTCAATTTCGACTCTCAAATTTCGACGACCCAAATTTCCTCTATAAGGTCATAACTGGTGACGAATCGTGGGTTTATGATTATGACTTGGAAAGCAAAGGTCAATAATTTCAATGGAAGCTGCCGCACAAACCAAGGTAAAAATCGAAGACGAGCCAAAACACGTGCAAGCAAAGCAGCTGTCAACAATGAACTGAACATTCAAAATGGCCGAAATTGTCGGCATAAGTGAGAGACATGAGTACCAACATAACGTAACAAAAACATCAAAATTCGCGAAAATTCAGAATTCGCGATACGTTTTGAACAAACCTCGTACATAGTAAGATTAACAAAAAATATCGAAAATTTCTACAAACAGAACAAAAAAGAAAATACCTGGAAAGAAAATCGATTATCTGCGATCGTAACTAATCGATTTTCGTAAAAAAAGTAAGCTCGAATATTATGTTGCTTAAGCTTTTTGGCGGTAATTTTATAAATTTCCCCAAAATATTGGTTGTGTCGTCAAAAAGCGTATAGATTAGAGAATAGAGTTCTATATAGAGTCCTTGAACACTGGAAGCCCTTATAATATTTCTTCACATTATCAAATATATAGTCAAAATTAATTAAATTAAAAAACGTCAAAACTACAAAGATTATTTTAATTTATTTATATTATTTATAAAAGATACATATGCATACTTAGTAGAGCATTCTAATCAAAGCTTTAAAATTTTAGCGGAAATCCAAAATGCAGCGGTGCTTGGAAATATTTTTAAATTTTTTAAAAAGAAAAGGCAGTGTTTGATTTGCGCGAAAATATATTCTACTTAAGACGATTTTCTGTGTTTTCCCAAGATGAAAAGGGTATTACTTCTGCAGCATTTGTCATGAACAACATCATTTCAATTATTCTTAATATGTATTTTTACAGCATTTCGCATGAAATGTTGGACAGAGTACCATACTTTAGGGCCAAAGTACGAATGGGTTGATTGCTTAGCTTTTTGGAAATGTATTTTTAATTATTATCTATACTTATTTTAATATAATTTCATATACATATCTTTCTGTTTTAAGAATTTGCATTTTTAATAAATTAATAAATATTTGCTCAATTCAAGACTCAATTGAAATAAAATGCAGTATGCCGTACATCTACTCGTATGTATATAATGCAAGTTCATGTTCTTGTACAAATTTATTTTCATATGATTTTCTAATGTACTGTAATATTTGCATTCGCTTTCGCAAAAATTAAAATGAATTATCGCTTTCGCATTCGCTAAAATGGTATTCGTTACATCCCTAGTCAACATGCAATGATAAAACATATGTTCTTAAGATAATAAATGATATGTATTAATGTCGAAATGCAATCTGAAGATGTAAAGTACATTGAATTTTTAGGAGGATGTGTTTTTTATTTCGTCATTTGTGTCATCTGTTGAACAAAAAATATATTGATGATCTTTATGTTGATGATATGCATATGTAGTTCTAAATTCTAACCATCTATCAACCGAAATTTCCCAGCGTAACGTTGAAGAATTAAAAATAATAATACTTTTATTTTCATTTCTTTTGTGTCATATTGGAAAACTAAATATAACTTCAAGGACTATTATTTGATGTGGTTTCCAAAGTTTGCATCAGAACATGTTCTAAGCGGAGACACAAATAATACTGTTCCTTTTGTTACACCAATGTTTCCTAACAAAATTAAAAGTGAATACAGATCCGTCTCACACTTTAAAGATTTAAAAAATTCCTTATGTTACTAGCCGTCCACACGAGCAATAATCTTGGCAATTGTCAAATTCGATTGCCGACACAAGATATCAGCGTGTAGACCGTATAAATATGTGTTCAAATATATATTAAGCAACAAATGTTAAAATACATTGCTGAGCAATAATCTCTTAACGCATGCTGTCAAATTGAAACAATATTAATATTTTTGAAACAAGAAAGTAAGAAACATTGTTTTAAATAAATTAAATAAAAAGAAGTTCAATTTAAAATTAGCAAAAAATCTAATTAAGAATAATTTAGGTATGTATATGGTTAAAAAAGCAAATATATTTGAATTACATACATTCACGTATTCGCCACCTCTAGATACATACATTATTGAACACAAGCAATTTGTGTTAAGACACAACAAATTGCTCGTCTGGTCGTAGTGTTAAGTGTGAGTGAGTTTTGGAAAGATATCGGAGACGTTAAAAATAATTTCAATATGCTGGAATAACAAAGCACCTTGTAAGCAAATTCGGTGAAAAAAAATGGTTTTCGGTTGGCATAATTTTTCAACCACCTCAACCCCGCATTAGCAGAACAAAACCAATACATACACAACTATAAAAAAACAGGCAAACGTCAAATGTATTTATAAAAAAACTAACTCACACAAAACTGTGTACACGTACATATACATTTTATGCCAGATGAATTAGTCTCGTGTGTTTTGGAAAAGAACAAAAGAACCACCTGTCTTCTTTTTCCCTATTAATTTCCTAAAAAAGATAACACTAAAGACGCGTTCAGACTATTCTACTTTGTATTTATACTTGTCAAAAATTCAAATAATACGTGCAAGTGTGATAGTCTGAACGCAAAATGTCATCAAAGTGGCAAATAATACGATAAAAATTTTGACATCCCATAAGACTTTTTCGTTTTTAGAATATTTTCTAAACGATAATACTTTTCATTAGATCAGGGTTGCATTTTCACACAAACCAAATTTCCAAGTTTTGTCATATGATATCGGCTCAAAATTTTTAATAAGTGAATCGTATGGAAGTATATTTCGTTGACGTAATTTTTTAACGTTTTTGTAATATATTTTCTTAAATTTTTTCTGTTATTTACATAGAATATTTTTAACTGCTGAATTTTTTCAAGTAACGGCACGTCCCCGCCTACATGAAACCGCTTTGCCGCCGCTAGTTAATGAATAGCACAGACATTTTCATTGAACAGCTGTTTTGTTTTCTACTTGTATTACACATCTGATTTGAAGTGTGATGGTCTGAACACAATATGTGATTTTACGTTAAATTTTTTGACAGTCGCAACAAATGTATTTAGATTTCTGTATCGTAAAATGTGATGAAAGTATTAATACTTGTATAATAGTCTGAACGGGGCTGTAGCAACAGTAAAAGGAATTCATTGCCTGTTTGTTAAAACAAATATTAATATTTTGGAAATCGAGAAAAAGTAGTTCATGATTAATTACTTCCAAGTTTTTTCACTGGTAATATGATTCATTCTGCATAATTAACTCAACAATTCCATTTTTTGAGTTATTACATACGTTGTTTTAGTAAATGAGCGATGTCTCCTTTAAAATATGCTTTGTTCAATTATGTAAAAAACTAAATGAGCCTGCTAAACGTATGTTTGCTTTATACCTACATAAAAAGCCTATATTTCCATTTTCATAAAAATCAGTTCAGCAGTCACTTTCGCAGTTTTTTACACTTAGAATTTTCTAGCTATACAAAAAAATTTATCATTCAAGAAACATAGTATATTAATCGAACATAAAATGCCAACATTTAAATTATATAAAAGTGGTTTGGCGTTATTTAAGTGATTTTGACACTATTTAGAAACAGATTTAGAAAGAATTCCCATTACTGGTGTGAACAGTAAAGCAAATGGCAAGAGATTCAACTATTTCGAACAATTTTTCGTTGTAGAAATTTATTACTCGACACATTGTCATAAGTTTATTTTAATTTAAAATTATTTGCTGGTGGTTAAGCCTTGTCTATATAATATAATATATAGTATATATTTCATTGGTGCTTAGCCAAATCATCAGTAGACTTCAACCACATTTTGTGACTGTTCAAAATAAATTTCAGTTAAAATTTTTCGTTGATAATAAGTATACAACAATTGCCTGCCCCTAGTGGCATGTGTAATTGCAGCGTATGCTAGGAAGATATACAAAATTTACTAAAGATCACAAGAACAAGAACATTGCAAATTAGTTGACGGACAAAAAATATTGTTGCCAGCACTGTGCATCAAATCAGGCTTAGTAAACGATTTCGTATAAGCTATGAAGAGAGATGGGGAGACACTAAATAAAAATTTAAAGTGTATTTCCAAGTCCAAGCGAAACCAAATCGAAAGAAGGCATATTTGAGAAATCTTTAAAAAAAATCGAAGGAAGGCATATTTGAGAAATCTTAAAAAAAAATAGCTGCGAGTGGTATGAAACATCGGTAAAAATTAATCATATTTAAAAAACACTTGAGTTCCTTGACAGTCGTCAGGTTGTGAAACGCCAAATACACATTTTGAAAAATTTATGGTCAAGCCAAATTGACTCAGACGTTCAAATAAAGTTCGTAAGTGTTTTTCATGCTCCTGCTCAGTTACCGAAGAAATTAGGAAATCCTCAATATAAACGTAGATAAAATCTCTGAGACCTCTTTCATAAAACGTTGGAAAGTTTGTGCAGCATTGCACAAATCATATGTCATCCGTAGAAACTCAAATTTGTCTATCGGCGTTGTTATTGTAGTCCTCCTTATATCGTCTTCTGCGACAGGAATATGATGGTACGCTTTCACTAGATCTACTTTACTAAATACTTTCTTACCATCTAACAGCATTTCAAAGTCGAGGATATGTGGAACAGCATAGCAATCAGGTAAGGTGCGAGAACTTAGATTACGGTAATCGGACTTGCACAGTTGCTATTAATTTTTCAGGGAAAAGACGTCTTGCCTTGGAAAATACCGGTATTGGTAGTTTATATAAAATGTCGAACTGAGTAGTTGGCTTCGGAATCGAAATTTATTTTTGATAAATCGTTAAATTCAATTAAAAGTGAATAAAATGAAGACGCCGGTGATAACGTTTTTGTTGCAAAATGTTCATTATGAACAATAATACCTTTTGAACTTTGGTTCGTTTTTGAATTAATTAAACAATTATTTTTTATATCAATAAAGATATCATAGTTACCTAAGATGTCTGATCCAATAATCGTTTTCTGTATATCGGCAATGACAAAATGCCATGTGAAATTTCGCTTGAGGTTTAAATCGATAATGAGAATTTTGGTGCCAAATGTTCTTACTATTGATTTGTTGGCTGCATGTAAAACAATTCAATTTTCTTGCCTAGACTTTTCAACTGATATTCAATATTGTCTAATCTGCTTACACGTTTTTCTGATGTTGGAGAACCAACATGGATTTCTGTATCAAAACAATCACAGATTTCATCTGCCACTGTGGCGAGTTTATCCAAGCGATCTTCGCTAACGGAAAAAATAGCTTTCGTTTGAGATGAGTCGTTGCATCCATAGCTGTTTCAAGATATCATCAGATACTTTGTCTTGAGCTAAATACTGCATTTGATCCAATAATTCTGAAGGTCGTCTGTCTGACAGGTCGACTTTCGTTAAAAGCTTCTTCAGGAAATTCTCTTCAGATTCAGAAAATGAGCATATTAGATTTTCTTTCAAAGTGCCTTATAATGACGTCATGCACTTTTTCTAGCATATGCCACAATGGTGTGGAACTTCGTTGAATCTTGGGTGACACCAGCCATTATAAACTGTGACTCCATTCAGATCCAAAGCATTGGATCTGATCGCCAAAATGGTGGTGCCTTAACAGCAACTCTTGAAATCTCTATTTGAGAACCGTTCGATGCTGCAGAAGAGTACCTTCCTGATGTTGAAGGTTGTTCTGATGTTGACATCCTTCTTGTTGGGTCAAAAATTCGAATATTTATTGTAGAAATTAAGAAGTTAAAATTATTTTACGTCCTTAAGGACCTATAGTAGATACTAATGGAAAATATTTTTGCACAGTATTTCAGTACACTATATCACCTCTACAAATTAGTTGTTTTCCCCTCTTTTAAGAAAGGTTACCTTGATGCACGAAAATGTTTGCCGTGATGTTTTACATAAAAGTCAAAAATTCATAGCTTAAATAAATGTAGGCTTAAAATATTTCTTATGCGCATATCTCATTTTGTTTTGTTTTTTTGCATTATAGCAGCATATTACATTGAAATCTCAAGTTTCATACAAAGTGGATTTACAAAGTTTGCTGACATGCATATCAAACAAAATGTATTTAAGTACTAGCGTTGCCAGTCGTACTGATTTTGTCAGCACATGTACTGATTTTTCTTTAAAGGTACGCAAATGTACTGATTTTTTCATGCATGTACTGTTTTCATATATTAATTTTGTTCAGTGTATAAGATAGACTGTCATAGGCCGAGTACACACTGTGGCATTTTGTGACAAATATGGCAAAAATAGCAGTGGGAAATAGTGTCAACGTTTGTCATTTCCGATATTTTTCGTTGTGTGGCACTACCACACAAACTGCTTACTCAGCTGTGAGAATAAGTTGGCTGCATTGCTAACACAAAAAGAAAATGTCAGCGTGTTGACATTGACAAAATACAGAAAGTACTTTAAATGTGTGTGCGTGTACAAATTTAAAAATAAATGGAAAACGAAAAATCGCAGAAGCGTGTAAGAAAAATTCAAGCGTCATGTACTCATGACATAACGACACAGTTAATTCAGCTTGTAGAATTTTGTGAGGCTGTGTGGAATCACCTATGTAGCATTTATAGTTTGTATCTTGCTTTTGGCTGTATGCTGTCAAACAGTAAACAAGAAAGTCGAAATTTTCTTCCTTCATGCGCACGATAAACACACGGTGGCACTAGCCAATTAAATAATTTTGCGATTATCCATTTGTATAAATATTAATTAACAAACAATACGAAAAACAAAACCTCACAATGATAAAGCAAACGACACTAAAGGCTCAGTTAGCCGACGGTAATGTAATGTACCTGTAATGTAGGAAACAGCTGATCGATATTTTTATATGAAAAGTAGGTTACGTTACATTACATCTCTATAACCATTTCCATTACTTTTCACATAACAATATCGATCATCTGTTTCCTACTGTTGCAGTTACATCACGTTGCAAATTAGTTCTTGATGTAGACAATGATACCGTATTGCCATTTTTAGAGATGGGACTTTTTCCTGTCACGGCACTGCACACATATGAAAATGACAACACAAGAAATGCCAGATGTAAACTCGGCCATAGTGTTTATTTATTTTCTTTGAATCACCCAGGGATTTTTACTTTACTTTCGCTTTAAGCGGAATTTATTTTCAAATTGATATCAATGTTAAGCTGGAGCAAATTTGCTGAAACTGTCAGAGATCATATGTACATATGTATATACAAAAACAATAAAGCTTTCATATATTGTATTTGACTATTCGAGGTACAGCGAATTGGTTTGAAATTGCGTGTGATATTGATATATAAAATTACATACGATGTACACAAGGCAAATTCATATAAGGTATACTCAGCTGAATTCGCTTTGAAAAATTTAAACCTAAAATTTGAAAAAATGTACTGCAAAATGTGCATTATCATACAACGTATATTCAAATTACAAGCGGCTTAAATAGTCACCTGATACCTTGCGACCACTACTATGAATTCGCCTTGGTATGTACATTGTACATATAAAAAGAAACAAGAGAAAAAAGGTGATAAATTTTCACTTAAGTAATGTTAGTTTTATTGAGTTTTTTTTAAATTTAAATTAGCAAGAAACATTTGCTATTAGTGATTTCTGATGCATGCAAATAATGAAGTCATCCCGTGTTGTTTGGCTCTCATTTTTTTCTAAATGAAAAACTTCATCTTCATTTTTCATCACTTCGGCGAGAACTTTGGGCGACAGATTCTCGCACTCGTGTCGAATGTTGTCTTTAAGAGCTTCCAGGGTCTCGGGATTGTTCACGTAAACACAGGACTTCAAAAAACCCCTCAAAAAAAGTCTGGAACTTTTAAATCGGGTGATCTTGCGGGCTACTGTAAATCGCCAAAACTTAAGATGAGGTGAACTGGGAACGCCGCCTTCAGAATATCGGTTGTGGCTCGCGCAGTGTGTGCTGTTACTACGTCCTGTTGGAACCACGTGTCCTCCAGTCCTAATTCGAACAATTGCGGTAGAAAAAACTCGGTTAACATGCCCTATAGCGCGCACCGTCCACTGTTGACGTTTGACCAGTGGTGTCCTCGAAAAAAAAATGGCCCCATGACTCCTCCAGCGTGTACAGCGCACCATGCAGTCACTTTGAGAGGGTGTAATGGCTCCTCGTACATTTTCGGTGCCCCAGAAGCGATATTTTTACTTGTTCGCGTACCCGCTGATGTGGAAATAAGCCTCATCGCTCATTATGATTTTGGTTGAAAAATCTTCCAGTTCGTCTTTGAGATTGAGGATGGCTTGGGCGTAGATTACACGCGTTTGGCGATCGATAGGCAGCAGCTGATGCACGGACTGAACTTTTTTCGGGAACATTCTCAGGTATTTGGCCAAAATTCGCTTTAGGAACGACCGGCTGATGGCTAATTGCGACAGCTCGACATCATCGGAAACAGCGGCAATATTCTCAGCAGAACGGGCGGTCCAGGGCCGGCTACTATTGGCAGCGTCTCGTGTGGTCCCATACTCTTCAAGGTTGGTGGCCAAACAGCTGTGTTTGTGCAGTCGGTGCCGAACGACCGGGGAATCGGCGACGGAATTCGCGCTGCACCAACACCACAGACGAATTGTTACGCAAAACAATAGAAACTATTATTCCGCGTTCTTGAGGAGTGTATAACTCCATAGCTTGTTCGCTGGTATTCTACATTTATCTAGTTGAAAAATGTCAAAACAGATTTGACATTGACCGAAATTTGCAAAAATAAGAACATTTTCCATTAGGGTGATTTCTTTTGGCCCACCTTTATTATTATTAATACAATTTTGTTTTCGTACAAATTATACATTGAATTCAAGTTATGTTTTAAGATGGGTTAAAGTAGAGTTTGCAAATAAATAATCACAGTTTTTCATAATCGCGATTACGATAAAAAAATATGCGATTAATCGCTATTATCGGCTTATCTCGATAAACCAAGAATATATATTATCATAATTTTTATTAAAACCAAAATAAATTACATCATGAGTTTTCGTCGAACTGTATGACTTTAGCCAAAGAAATTTAATTATTTTGTCTTGAGTTCACGTTTTAATTTAATTTTTCAATTGAAGTATATCTTTATTTTGAGAAAATTTTAAAGCATGTAAAATAAAGTCGAAAAGCAGAACTTATGAGTATCAAAAACAATGCGAGTTACGGAAAATCAATCGCTTGATAGGAAACTTTTGCTGAAGCGAAGTATATTTCTACTTTCTTAGTTTACTTTTTATTTCATTTTGTATATTTATCGAATCCATTACTAAATGTCCACAATTGATGAAAAAGGGAAAAAAATTTAATCGCAATCGAGCGATTAATGGGTTCGGTTACGACTACGAATAAAAGGTGCGATTAATCGCTGATCAATAAAATATAATTTTATATTGAAAAAAGTATTGTACTCTTTTTTTTCGATTGTACTGTTTCTATGATTTCAGAACTGGCAACCCTTTTAAGTACATACATGTGTACATATGTATAAATGTATGTATATTTAAGCTGCACTATGCTTTTAATATTATCACATTTTAAACAGAGTTATTTTATTATTATTGTTTACAGTCATTTCTCCAATCACATCTAAGCCCGCACTAATCCGATTGCCCCTGCAAAAGAATACCAATAGTTTTTCTATCATAAATATTCAATCGTTAAACAATTCAACACTAAACGTAGAAGAAAGGCATGACTTCTTACAAACAACACAACCTACAGAGGTATGGGAAGAAACTACAACTCTCTCACCCATTGAATCATCTGGTAAAAAAGTGGTGACATTTACCGAATACGCTGATGCTATAACTAGCACTCAGCCATTTGAGAAGGAAACTCAGGAACCTCCGACAACCCTTCGGCCACAATACATTCTAAGTCAAACATCCTACATTAAAAAAGAACATCAACAAATCGAATCTACAACTGTAGATAGTGCTCAAACACAAACAGCTGCTTCAAGTGCGGTGACCAAACATACAACGGAGGTGGAAGAAGAAATTAATTCATCCACATTGATGAAAGAACATGAAACGACGGTTATGCCCACAGAATCTGAGCAGTCCGCTAATCTGCTCTCCTTACCACCGCCGAAATTAGAATATTTACAAAGCGATGATGGTGTGGAAGTATTTTATGGCTATTCAATAGTTAAGCACAATTAAAATGCGTAAATAACTTAAAGTAATTTATTGAATTATCTCACAAATTTAATATAAATATCACTTTTGAGGTAAATATTTTTACAGTAATTATTGCAAAATATTCGTCATTCAATCTCAAGGCCACTTGTTTACTTTCCATATTTTTATTTTATTATTAATCAAATTATTTCTATAAGTTATAATTTTTTCGACTTCATTAAATATACATATAAACGAAGAATGTGATAAAACGATATTAAAAACTAAACAAAAACTAAGAAATGTCCATTAAACAAAAAGCGTATGATGAGAAACTGTAGTAATAGTAATAGTTTCCGTTTCCTCTAAGTTACGTCTTTTATTTTATTTGATTGTTATAACGATTTGTTATTATTGATGTTTTTACAATAAAATGAAAATATTAAACATGTTCCTTTCTATTAATTGATATTGAGAACGCTAGTGAAGATGATGGAAAAATTTAAAAATAATAATTAACTGGAAGTCGGAAATAGGATCAACAATAAAAAAAATTTTAATTTTCCTGACTGTCTTAATCACGAATAACTTATAAATCGGGGTTATGTTCAGTACTTTCAATTCTTATTAAATGAAATATTTGTATGAGTTAATGTGATTAAACTAGACTTCTCAGCTGGGGGAAATGCGCATTTTTCTGTACAGCCACGCACTTCATCAGCTCCAATCTCTATCTACTTGGGTAGAGCTTTTTATTAACATCAGCTATTTAACATGAATTTAAATGAAATGGAATATGAGAAGTGATTATATTATGTATACAATTATTGATTTACCTTTGGTAAACACATTTGTAAGTATCACTATTCATTCACAGAGAAAACAATGCATAATAAATACTCCATAAAATAGAACAAAATTAATAAGATATCTCTATGGTTGTTTTCAATAAGGAAATCTTATGAATTTAATAAGGAAAACCGTTTTGAAAAAATCAAGAAGAAATCTTGTAATTTTTATTAGATTATCTTATTGATTTTTTCAAAAGGGGTTTCTTCTTCTTTTTATTAGGCGACCTAAAATTATTTCATGTCTTTATTCTTTGTACTTACATATGTATTTTCATCAAATTCTATACCATATATGTTGTATATGTAGATGTTATTTATTTATACATACATATAATATTTTATTGTTAATTAACTCACCATACAAACATATTATTACTTGTAAGGAGACAAGTATTGAACCAGCAACCTTCTGACTGATAGACAACTACTCTAACCAATATTCTATCAGGCAGCCTGAATCCGTATTGAAATTATCATGGAAAAATTGTCTCTATGTTTATTTATTGATATGAAATTACACGAAACCTAATAAAATCAAGAAGATTTCCTTATTAAAAAAATTAAGAAGATGATTTACACATAATCATATAGGAACCTAGTGAAAACAATAAGGAATACCTTTTTGAAAAAATAAATAAGGCAACTTAATGAAATCAATAAGAAATCCCTATATTATATAATTTATAAGAAAACCTAATAGAATCAAAAAGTTTTTCTCTATGGATGTTTATTTTGGTGCCAAAAATAACGGTCAGTTCTCGTTGTACCTTCATAGTGAACAGACGTAATAGCGGAATTTTTCTTACATACATACTAAACAAAAAAAAAATTATACAAAAAATATTCATAGTACATATTAACTTTGCTAAATAAGCTTTTTTTGCTTTGCTAATATTTTTACATATAGAAATAACAAAAACAAAAAAAAGCCGTAAACAAAAAAACACAGACAAAGCACCCTTGAGGAATACTCTATATGAGTACCTCAAATACAAATAATTGTGAAGTGAGTTATAACGGCAGAAATGCCTATTTTACTGTGAGTTCTGAAGCTCTTAATAAAAACAATAAAAATAAAAAATCTGATGATAGAATTTCTCTAACGGCAAAGCCGCATTTTCGTCAGCGATCAACTTCGCTTTGTACAATGCCAACTAGTGATTCGTTAACATTACCGTAGTATAGTAGCTCTACATTTAACTCAGCGATATCATCCGCTTTGGGCTCGTGGTCATCACTTAAACCTGTTTTCACTATAGATAAGAGTAACCAAAAACCCAAGGTCCAAGTCGGAATGGACAGATATATAACTGTGGTAAAGCGCGGGCGAAGCCCAAAATCTTCTAAAATTTCATCTGCTCCAATGATCTCTAGGGATAACAGCGCATCATCTACTAATCGCCAAAACCGTTTTAAAATATTGCGAGATGACAACGACAAACCCGCTGAATCTGCGAACAAAACCTCCAAGCCGCCACCAATCTATTTAAGAGAAAAAAACTCAAACTCTCTTATTAAAAAATTAATTTCGGTAATTGGTGGGAATAAATTTCACATTGTTCCAATAAAACGTGGTAGCATTGATGAAACGAAAATTCAAATTTATGAAGAAAAAGATTTTCGCACAATGGTTTCTGAATTTGAAAAAAGTAAAACAAATTTCTACACATACCAGCTCAAGAGTGCTAAAGGTCTGCAGATCGTATTGAAGGGCATATATTCCTATGTCGCTCCCGAAGAAATAAAAGATGCACTCGTCCTCCAGGGATTTAAGGTAAAAAGTGTATCGAACATAATAAATAGGGAAAAGATCCCACAACCTCCGCGTTGAGCTGGAGCCAAATGATATAAAATTGAGAAAACATGAGACGCACCCAATTTATAATTTAAAATATCTTTTATATCGAAAAATAACAGTTGAAAAACCACATAAGCGTTCTGGACCCGTACAGTGCCATAATTGTCAAGAATATGGCCATACTAAAACTTACTGCAATTTACCTACTGTTTGTATTGTGTGCGGCGAAATACACGGCACTGCTAGTTGCAATAAGCCAAAAAATCAAAGGGATAAAAAATGCAGCAATTGTGGAGGTAATCACACCGCTAACTACAGAGGTTGTCCTGTGTACTCTTTCGTCAAACAGACTATGGGGCAAAAACCTAAATTAGCTCCAGCCCAATCAGCAAACGCTTTATCCGCCACTATTGCGCAAGTGAGCCAACCAGTTACTTCCCGTGTATCGTATGCCGATGCTGCTAAGACAAATTTTATTCCTACTCAAAATGTTTCACCACCAAATAATTCAACAAATACAAACTCAAGCTTTAATTTCAATCGCCTTGAAGCTACTATTGATAATCTGGTGCAAACTATAAATAATTTTACAACAAATATGACTAGCATGATGCAAGAAATGTTGCGAATGCAGAATACACTACTTCAAGCATAAGTTAACAAACCATGAACACGTTAAAAATATGTTTCTGGAACGCAAACGGCATTCGCCAACATAAAAATGAACTTGAGCACTTCCTCACGGAAAAAAATATTGATATAATGTTGGTCTCAGAGACTCATTTGACTTCGAGAAGCCTTTTTAAAATGAATGGCTACACCTTATATGATTCAAAGGACCCAAGAGGAAGAGCATGCGGTGGATCAGCAATTCTAATAAGGTCAAGACTCAAGCATTATATTATTGACAACATTTCTGAAAAATATCTACAAGCAACGAATATTTGTATTGAAAATTTTTGCACTAATTTTGTAATATCATCAATTTACTCCACCCCCCCCAGATTCACAATTACTGAAGATCAATACGAGGATTCCTTCAAATCTCTTGGCCCTTGTTTCGTAGCAGCTGGGGACTATAATGCCAAACATACGTTCTGGGGTTCGCGTCTTATCACACCCAGAGGTCGAGCGTTGCTCAACACAATTTCAAAAATGGGCTTGGACGTCATTTCGAGTGGGGAGCCCACTTACTGGCCTACTGACATACAAAAAATTCCGGATGTTATAGATTTTGGCGTCATGAAAAATATCTCTAGAGATTTAATTCAAGTTGAAGCTTCTCTAGATCTCTCTTCCGACCACTCTCCCACGATCGTTTCAATTTGTAGCCCATTAAGAAGTGACTTACCTCATCCTTATGTGAAGATGATAAATCGTATTAATTGGCTGGGATTAAAAAAATATCTTAGTAGTCATTGCACAGAAAATATTACGCTAAGAACACCCGATGATATTGAATCTAACACTACCAACCTTAATGGAAATATTAAACATACTGCTGAACATGCCACTACCACCCATCCGCAGACTGGGTTTAATAGAATTTATTCTACTGATATTGAACGTCTCGTGTATGAAAAAAGAAGAGCTAGAAGGGAATGGCAACAGCACAGATCACCTCAATATAAAACTAGGTTTAAACACTAAACGACTCTAAGAGTTGCTTGCATTTGAAAAACCTGCATCTCTTAAAAATTATCTGGAAGGTCTTGATGTCACACGAGCATCTAATTACTCTTTGTGGCGCGCTGCTAGAAAGCATAAAACACCCGTCGAGTTTAAACCACCTCTGCGCGCATCTACCGGAGATTGGGCAAGAAGCGACCCATAAAATTTAAGACGCGTGATGTACAAAAACTAATTGCTGAACTCAACCCGAAAAAAGCTCCGGGTATTGATGAAATTAGTAACCAGATGCTGATGAAGTTGCCTCGTATTGCAATTAGAATCCTGTTAATAATTTTTAATGCCATTTTATGTCTGGAATATTATCCAAACAGCTGGAAGCTTGCCAAGGTTAAAATGATTCCAAAGCCGGGCAAAGATCTTACCAAGGCTGAGTCATATAGGCCAATAAGTTTACTGTCAACAATGTCAAAGCTCTTTCAAAAGTTACTCATGATAAAATTGTCCCCAATTCTAACTGATAATGAGTGCATACCGGACCATCAATTTGGTTTTAGAAGTCAGCATAGCACCATTGAACAAACTCATAGATTGGTTCAATTTTTACGAAAAACTTTTGAAGAAAAGAAGTATTGCCCTGCGCTGTTTATTGACGTTTCTCAGGCATTTGATAAAGTGTGGCATGAAGGCCTAATTTTAAAATTAAAGACTTACTTACCAATAAACATTCTAAATCTTTTGGAAAGTTACATTATTGTGGAAGGAGACTTTATGAGTATGCCTGAAACAATCTCATCCGGTGTGCCACAGGGGAGTATACTGGGGTCAGTTTTGTATTTGATTTATACTTGTGATATGCCTTTGAGCAGTAATATTCACACATCTACATTTGCCGATGATACAGCCTGCCTTAGTATGCACGAAAACCCTTACGAGACTTCCCGATATCTTCAGCAATATATTACCCAGCTAGAATTATGGTTAAACAGGTGGAGAATAAAGGTAAACGAACAGAAGTGTGCTCAGGTAACATTTACCCGACGAAAAGACACTTGTTCCCCCATTACAATCAATAATCAAATTATTCCTCAAAATTTACAAGTGAAATACCTTGGTATACACCTTGATCGAAGGCTTACATGGAAACACCACATTGACTCTAAGCTAACGCAAATGAAACTTAAACTAACTCAGATACATTGGCTGATTGGTAGAAATTCAACCCTCAGTCTAGATTGTAAACTTCTGATATAAACCTATATGGTGCTACGGAATTCAGCTAAGGGGTACTGCTTCAGCTTTAAAATTAAAAAAAAATTCAACGAAGGCAAAATAAAATTTTACGGATAATAACATCGGCTCCGTGGTACATAAGAAATTCAAATTTACATCGTGATTTGAATATGCCACAAATAACTGAAGACATTGCAAAATACGCAGGCAAATATCTTACAAAACTCGAGTCTCATCCTAATCCGCTTGGTCGTAATATCTTGAATTTTACTGGACACATCCGCTTAAAAAATAGGGACACAAGGGCTCTAATACTCAACACTCCAGAAGAAACTGCTTGAAAATACTTTTGTTTTTGCTTATCACTACTTCTGTATTATTAATAACTATCACTAAGTTTATGTCCGACACTGATCGGGCCTAATTAATTATATTTAGATTTAAGATTTGAATAATTATTGTTAGTTCATATTTGAAGATACAATAAATAAATATATGTATGTACTAAAAAAAATAACGGAAATTGAGTAAAAAAATTCTTAATAACAAGATTTCTTCTTGATTTTATGTGGTTTTCTTCTTGATAAAATTAATAAGATTTGCCACATAAAAATAATAAGGAATCTCTATGAAAAAATCTTCGCTTCTTTCTGCTGGGACACCCCTTAGCCTAAAACCGTTTCATAGAGAACATTTTCTTGATTCTATTAGGCAGTTTTTTCTGTGTGTTTTCTGTTTTTTAAATTTTTTCATTTTCTATTCAGGCTAGCAAGAAGTTATATCACTATAGCTAAATATGCTTCACTTATCTTGTTTATATATTCGATGTACCGTCTGTACATATATACATGTAAGTATTATTGAAATGGATATTATGTTATATTGTGTAACAACTGTAGAAAGCAAAAACAATGTATCATTATAGTTTAACATTTGTTAATGCACTAATCATCCCAAGTTATTATTTTACTTATTCAGTAAAATGTTTTATTTATTATTCATTGAAATTGATTATTGTGGGGTTAGCTGGATCCAACACGCATTTCACTGTTGGTTATGCATATCATCAGGGAACCCTATTTTAAAAATATCGTCGCCTTTCTTTTCAAACTAAGTGAGCGCCATGTCTTTAAAATTTACTTTTTTACTTTTAACGGTAGAAAATAACATTTGCCATCAGATTGCATTCTCATCTTGTATAAACAAAATTAAATCCATTTCCAAAACCTCGTAAGCGCCATACAAAATGACATTTGCATGGAAAACCAATGACTTTTATATTTAAAGTTGGAAATATTAAAGTCTTACCCATTAATATTTTCGATTTTGATGTAAAAAAAATCAAGAAATTTTCAGGCCAATCGTTTCACTTTTGGTGCGGAGCCATGCTCTCAAAGTCAGTAACTTCGGTAAAAATAACACGATTTTTGTCGAGTAACTATACATTCTATATATAGCGATGGCTTCTGCGCCCAAAACAGAAATACTACTTTAGCTAATACCTTAAGGCGATCAGCTGCGCCTTAAGAAATCATATTAGCTCTATTCACAGTCTTGTGCAAATGGTCTTGCATCGTAGCATTTGCAAAGTGGTGTAGGATATTGATACTTACCACTAAGAATTGTTTAGTTGCGAGTATAAATATACTCGTACTATACCATTTTGCACATGCTACGAGGCAAGACCATTTGCAAAAGATTGTGAATTGGGCTATTGAAATTTTTCAAAAGTATTTGTGCATAGGCCATACAAAAATGGAATTCGATTAAGTCCATTCGCTGATTGAAAGAAAGAAAAACAATAAAGAACTTTGTATTCCAACAGACTTTGTTCAGTTGATAGAAAACGCCAGAGTTGATCCATCCCTTTACAAAGTTCACTATAAAGAACTAAATTTTTTCAAAGATTTCAAAAAAATTAAATTTAATCAATCCATAAGACCTGGAATAAAAACGGGTGATACGCAGTATAATGAGCATGTGATATTCTACAAATTGAGTTTTGAAAACAAATTTCTTTTGTCTCCCCATAAAAAATATTACGTTGATCTGAACATAACTTTGCCTCCAGTTTACAAAAGCTCCATTCGCATTAAAAAGCAAAAACATAAAGATTTGATAAGTTTTAGAAAAGTAATGCCTGCAAATAACTCGCCCTTTTTTGAACAACTCGTTACCAATAATGAAAAGTAGGTTTTTATAGTATGTTTTTTTTAATTAGTGTTTTTTATGGGAATGGTTACAATTTAAGTTTAAAATTTGTTAACGCACTAATAATCCTAAATTACTAATTTACTTATTAACACCCATTAACACGAAGTTCAGTTATACTAGCTTTATTAGCTTAAACTTTTGTTCTAACTGAAGGCTTAAAATATTCGTTAACAAAAATTACTTAACTTTATGTTATCAATTATTTTGAATGAGCAAAAAAAAGTCAGAAAATAGATGTATAAAAACGAATTAATCGGAAATTTTAATAATCAACTACGCAGAATGAAATATAGAGAAGTATGCTAAATGTTATAAAAACAGTTACACAAACTTTTCAACTATGCAATATAGGAAATTTCACCCATTTTTTGACCAAAATTAATTACAGCTAAACGGGAGGACCGATTTGAACAATTTTTTGGATTTGACTTTTGGTTAACACTTAAGAAAGAGGGAGTGACCGAAAAAGTTGTTCATACACTCAGAAAAAAATATAAGTAAATTTAACTAAAAAATTAACAAATAATTAGTTCTAAGAAGGGGTTACGGGTCATAGGTTTCCTTATCCAAGATTTTTTTAGATCTTTTATAGATATTCTAGTTTTCTAAACTGCTTTTTTCTCAACATTTTTTTTCGAGTGTAACAGTAAAAATTAATTTTACCAATTTATTGAAGTAACAAACAAAGTCATGTTTAAAAAGGATTTTTCAACAATTTGATTTTATTCAACAATTTGATTTTCGAACCTGTTATGAAAATGTATAAACGCGTGCGGGTGTGTGCTGGTGCGGGATGTTATGAAAACGACCAGAATGTGACAAAAATGTTAAAACATGGACTACGGGAGCCATTGATGTTCGCTAGCTAGGAGTCGGTTGTGGGGGGGGTTCGGTCCACATTAAAACACTTCGTTGGAATAGTCTACACGTACACACAGATTCATATTTATTGTAGACTCCCTATTTTTTTTTGTAGATGTTAAAAATTTCATGTCCGTAAAAGTCTAGCCTGATCATAGAAAATAACAAAAATCAAGAAAAAGAGCCCGATATGACCAAGAGGGGAATTCAAATAGTACTAACACCTAGCGTATCGATCGCATACTAAAGAAAAGCGTCATCTGATGTTGGGCGATGAGCTTGGTCTCTATACCCTACCTCTGCCAATGTCCTGTTGACCTTAATAGTTACGATAACAACCCCTCATAAAATAATAATTTAAATATTCTTTAAGTACATATTTCCCTAGATATTTTAACGCCTTTGTAATTTGATATAAATAAGCGCTGCAACATTTTTTATAAGGAAGAGAAAGAATAAATTAAAATAAAATAAACATGTGAACATACATACAAACATACGTATGCACTTGAAGTTAAACGATTTCTTTTTCTTTTGAATAAATGTCGCAACGAACACCCAAATTGTTTAATGACCCAAACATACATACAAGTATGTATGCACTTGAAATGTAGAACAATTATTAAGAATCAATAATATTTAAAAGTAAGCATTTTTGTTTATTTAAGGTATTGGGAAATATTAAATGTAGAACAATAATTATTAAGAACCAATAATATTTTAGAAGTAAGCATTTCTTTTGTAAAATTGAATATTTAATACTAAGTATTTTGTAAGAAAGAATCATTCACATACTTTGAATCAAATAAAGAGGATCAAATAAGGAAGAGCAAAAAGTGTTTTTTTTTATTTGAAACCAAAACCCTCATAACAAATCTGGCGACGAGGATGGGATTGGAGGAATAATTCTCCTAAAGTGTTTTAATATTGGAGGAATAATTCTCCTAAAGTGTTTTAATATTGAAGGAATAATTCTCCTAAAGTGTTTTAATATTGAAGGAATAATTCTTCAAAAGTGAACCAAACTATTCTATGGACTCAAAACCCAAAGGTGAATTTTATTTTTGAAAAAAAAATCTGAGAAATAATTCTACAGACTCAAAAGTGAAACTTGTTTTTTACTAATGTAAAAAGTGTACAACACCTTAAGAAAAGACCATTTTTGAACTTTTGCAAAAAAAATATATCCTCCACAACAAAAATACAGTTAAAAAGAAGACTACTAAGAAAATCTACAGCAAAAATCAACAAAATCTACCTGGAACGGTTACTACTAATACAACTAAAAAGAAGACTACTAAGAAAATCTACAGCAAAAATCAACAAAATCTACCTGGAACGGTTACTACTAATACAACTAAAAAAGAAGACTACTAAGGAAATCTACAAATATTTCGGGAACGATTATTACTAAATTATTAATGTGAGTAAATTAATGTAATAGCAATAAGTATTTAATTAAATTCAGACCTTGTAACAGTTTCCTTTGTACAAAAGAAGTAAAATACATTTTTGTTAAATTAATAATAAGATTTATTTTGCTTAAAATTAAAAATTTATTCAAATACGAGAATTTTTTCTATAGAGACAATTTTACGTTAATTAATTTTTTTATCATGGCCCAACCAGTAGTACACTCTATAAGTCTAGACCCCATAAAATACTTGAAAACCCTCCCAGAATTCAATGGAGATAGAAGGGATCTATACAATTTCATTACACTAGTAGACAGAATATATCCTTTACTGACGCAATACGATGAAATGTCACAGTTAGTTTTCTCAGACATTATTAAAAGTAGACTTCAAGGTAAAGCAAGAGAAGTTATTGAAATAAATTTTCACGTCCAATCGTGGACAGGTATAAAAGATGTTTTGGTGAATAATTTCGGCGAGAAATTAAGCATAGAAGAATTATACGACAAAATGAGATCAGTAGGATTTAGAACTAACACACTGGACTTTTACACCGAAATAAAAGACAGGTTAAGAAGACTTAACAACAAAGCTAGTCTTATAATGGGCGCAAATGCAGGCTCAGAAACAATAGTTAATAATAATATGAGGTCGGCTTTGAATATTTTTAAAGAAAAAATACCAGAGCCTATGAAAACAATATTGGCTTGTAGGAATCCACAAACTCTCGAAAGTGCTATGGAAATATTAATTCAATCAGGCTACGGCTACTACGGTGGTAAACCTGAAAAATCACAGGCTTACGTACATAATAAAAATGACAAAAGACTATATAATAAAAACACTAAAACCAGAAACTTTAACCAAAATTATAATCAGGACAACCGACAAGAACCATTTGCCAAATCACAATACAGACCGAATTTTAACCCTAACCAAAACCAACACAGACATAATCAACAAAGACCATTTACAAGTCCACAATACAGACCTAATTTTTATACCAATCAGAATCAATACCAAAATTCACAACATAGACCTAATTTTTATACCAATCAGAATCAATATCAAAATCCACAACACCGATCAAACTTCAACCACAATTACCAAAGAAATGAACAAGTAGCTCCAGAGCCAATGGACGTGAATATAGTCCAAAATCTTCAAGAAAATACACCTTTGGAAAATTTTCAGTCTTCAGCCTCGAAGGGAACTTACCATATATAGTTTTAAGAACTAAATTAGGTTATTTAAGATTTATTATAGATACAGGAGCAACTCATTCTATTGTTAATCCCGGCATATGCCACCCACAATGGAATGTACCCTCCGAAGAAGTAACAATGAAAACACTACAACACTTAATTAAAATTAATGAAAAAGTCCGCATACCCCTTTTTGAAGAACTCGGCGATAGCAATTGTCGAATTGAACTTTTTGTCTGTAAATTCCACACCTATTATGACGGGTTAATTGGAAATAATATACTAAAACAATTAGGAGCAATAATCAATTTAAAGAATGATACTTTGGTTGTTGGAGAAAAAGAAATACCATTAATATATAAACATAACGAAGCAGAATATTATTTTGAAAAAGAAGGATCATATAAAGTCGAAATACCTGTTGACTGCAAAGAAGGATTAGTATTTAAAGATAAAACAGTATCAAACGATAAAAACATTGAAATTATGGAAGGCGTATACAACGCAGAAAATTTTAAGATTGCAGCATTCATTAATGTGAAAAGAAATAATAAAAAAAGGGTTATATTTAAAACTCAGAAAACAGAAAAAGTAACTACCGAAAACTTTCATATCCAAGACATAGAAAAGGAAAACACGGTTCCTCTCTTGAATCAAATTAGAACTGATCATTTGAATGATGAAGAAAAAACTAAACTTTTAGAAATAATTAAAAGATTCCAAAAAGTATTTTACATTGAGAATACAGACTTAACTTTTACAAACGCAATTAAACATGAAATTAGAACAACTAACAACGTCCCAATCACGGCTAAGACTTACCGTTATCCTTATATTCATAAAAGTGAAGTCCAAAAACAAATCAAACAAATGTTAGATAATAACATAATTCGACCAAGCCATTCACCCTACTCTGCTCCAGTATGGATAGTGCCAAAGAAAATGGACGCCAGTGGTGAGAGAAAATGGAGATTGGTAGTCGATTATCGTAAATTAAATGAAATTACGATAGACGATAAATATCCAATTCCAAATATAGAGGAGATATTGGAAAAACTCGGAAGGTGCGAATATTTTACAACTTTGGATTTGGCCAAAGGATTTCATCAGATAGAAATAGATGAGAAGGACATACCAAAAACAGCATTTAGTGTCGAAGGCGGACATTACGAATTCCTTCGTATGCCGTTTGGCCTCAAAACAGCACCAGCCACGTTCCAAAGGCTGATGAACAACGTCTTAGGGGACTATATTAATAAAATCTGCTTGGTATATCTCGATGATATAATTATATTTTCTACATCAGTCCAAGAACACTTGGAATCTATTACGAAAATATTCAAACGTTTAAAAGAAGTAAATCTAAAAATCCAGTTGGACAAAAGCGAATTCATGAAGCGAGAGACAAATTTTTTAGGACATATAGTGACCGAATCTGGTATAAAACCAAACCCAGATAAAATAAAGTGTGTACAGAATTTTCCTATACCAACTACACAGAAACAGATTAAACAATTTTTGGGATTATCAGGTTATTACCGAAAATTTATCAGAGATTATGCCAAAATCTCTAGGCCTATGACAAGATACCTCAGGAAGGATGCACAAGTAGATGTAAAGAATTCTGAATATAGAGAAAGTTTCGAAAATTTAAAGAAATTATTAACAAACTCTCCAGTCCTAGCATACCCAGATTTCAATAAAAAATTTATTTTGCAAACCGATGCGAGTAATTTCGCACTGGGAACTGTACTCTCTCAGGATGGACACCCTATCTGCTATATTAGCCGAACACTAAATGGACACGAGCAAAATTATAGCACCATAGAGAAAGAGTTGTTAGCAATAGTGTGGGCCACACAACAACTAAGACCATATTTATTCGGTAGGCGATTCTTGATCGAATCTGATCATAGACCACTTGTTTGGCTCTTTTCTATAAAGGAACCAAGTTCAAAGTTGGTCAGATGGAGATTGAAGTTGCAGGAATACGATTACGAAATAAAATACAAGAAGGGTGTTTTGAACGGTAACGCAGATGCATTGTCTCGAATAGAAACCAATACACATGAAATAAATTTAATAGAAGAAAATAACGTTATAACGGAAACATCCACCCCACTAAATTTCTTCAAACGACAATTCATTATTAAACAAACAACATCGGGTTCACTAAAAATAAAAACTGACAAAATATTCAAAAATAAAAGAAAAACCATTTCTGCAAAAAGTTTGGACGAGCAAACATTAATAACACTAATAAAGAATCATTTTGACCCAGAAAAAATTAATGCAGTGGTAATAGACCAAGAAATGATATATGAAAAGTTCAAGGAAGTTGTAAACAAATACTTTGGTGATAATAGGAAATTTAAAATTTATAGAAGCAAAACTATTTTACAGGATATTTGCAACGAGGTTGAATTGACCGAAAGAATAGAAAGAGAGCATAAGAAAAACAATCATAGAGGTATTAACGAGAATTTTGCAGGACTCAAATCCGAAATATACCATCCAAAACTAAAATTACGCATCACACAATTTATCAATAATTGTGATATTTGTAATAAAGAGAAATATGAACGACGACCGATAAAACAAGAATTTAAATTAACAGAAACTCCAGAAAAACCAGGTGAAGTAATACATGCAGACATATATTATAGCTTAGAGAAAAAGTTATTTATGACGTTTATCGATAAATTTTCAAAGTATGCACAGGCAATTAGAATACAAAATAGGTCTTGGATAGAATTTAAAATTGCATTAGCTCAATACCTATCATCCGTTGGAAACATTAAAAAGCTTATAGTCGATAATGAACTTGGGTTTAAAGCTTTGCCACTCCTAGAATATTTACGGGAACAAGAAATCGAAATCCATTACACGTCGAATAATAATCATACATCCAATGCAGACATAGAGAGATTTCACAATACTTTGAATGAGCATATTAGGATTCTTAAACATGACTCTCAAAGAGATGTAGAAACGGTAGAGGAAAAAATATATAGATGCGTCAAATATTACAACAATACAATCCATTCCACCACGAAAAAAAGACCCATAGACTTTAAAAATGGTGTAATAAAATGTGAAGAATACCCAGATATTAAGGAAAAAATAGTCAAAACAAAAGAGAGAACAATAAGAAAACTGAACGCAGAGCGAGAAAATGTAGACATCCAAACAGGACCAATTTATCTAAAGGATGAAAGAGGCGGAAAGAATCATTCAAGGTTTCGGAAAGTAATAGTATCACAAGTAGATGAAGATCATGTAGTAACTGATAAAGGTCACAAATATTATAAATCACATATCAAAAGAAAGAAAAAATTTCAAAATGAAAATACCCCAGAAACAATATGATTTCGTTCTTATTTACAGATGATTCCTATTATATTGTTATTGATAACGACGTTAGATGTCATATATATGCAAATATTGGAAGTACAAGACTTGTCAGATAACCATGGGTATGTGCCAATTAAACTCAAAGACGTACAGATGATCGACAATTACATAAAAATAATTCATATCATTAATACAACCAAATACGTAGAAACAACAAACATATTAGAAGACAACATACACAAACTAACAACAACTTATACGAACGTCAAACCACTATTAGGCAGTATTCGTAAAAGCATGGACTTATGTAAAACAAAAATTCGAAATCTAATACCTGCATTCAGACAGAAACGAGGATTGATAAACGCATTAGGAAAAGGACTGAAATACGTTGCTGGAACAATGGACAGCGATGACGAATCAAAAATACTTCAAAAGATTCAGACCTTAGAAAAGAACAACGAAGAGACTATGCATGCATTAGACGAACAAACTTACTTAAACACTCATTTTTCACAGATAATAACGAACATTACAAATCATATAAATAGCCAACAAAGAATCGTTCAAAGGTACGTAAACGAATTTAAAACGAAAATAGAAAATAAGATTTTGAGACTAGAAGACGAAACCACATTTTTAGAAAATATTTTCCAAATAAATAATGATTTAAACTTACTAATAGATCACGTTAATGAAATTGGACATGTTGTTTTTAATACAAAACTGGGAATAATTCCATCAGATATGCTAACAATAAAAGAATTTAACATTATAGGCAATATAGAATCCTACATCCATACTACAGTTTCATTGTCATATAAAGAAGAACTAATAATGCTAACTTTGAATGTTCCAAAATTCCTAAATCAAACTTTTACAAAAATTATATTTGAACCACTTCCTAATTACCAAAATAAAACTTTAACACTCAATGAAAATACAGTACTTATTTACAAAAATGAAACATACAAGTCAAATTCTTTAGAGTACAAAAATCTTGAAAGACTAAATGACAACTGTTTAACAAACATTGTGAAACATTTGGAACCTAAATGCACAATGAATATGTCTATAAATGCAGAAGAAAAAGAAATTTACGCAGGCCTACTTATTTTTAAAAATTATAAAGATAAAATTGTTTCTAATTGCAAAAACTCATACAAATTCGAAAAATTAAAAACCTACTTAATAAAATTTGAAAATTGTGTAATGAAAACCAAATTAAGAACTTATGAAAACTATAAAATAAATATAAATGAAATGTTCATTTTAGAAAATTTTATGTTGAAAATTAACGAAAATAACATGACACTTCCCGATTTAAAAATGAAAGAAATACATTTTAACGAAACACTAAAAATTGTAAACCATAAATTATTGAAAAACACTTTAGTTCTCACAAGTAGTCATATAAGCGTTTCTGTAATTTTAATCTTTATTATAATTATAATTTATCTAAAACTAAATAGAAAAACCTACATCATTAGTTCGTCGGAGCCTCACTCTAACGATGGGGGAGTTACGATAACAACCCCTCATAAAATAATAATTTAAATATTCTTTAAGTACATATTTCCCTAGATATTTTAACGCCTTTGTAATTTGATATAAATAAGCGCTGCAACATTTTTTATAAGGAAGAGAAAGAATAAATTAAAATAAAATAAACATGTGAACATACATACAAACATACGTATGCACTTGAAGTTAAACGATTTCTTTTTCTTTTGAATAAATGTCGCAACGAACACCCAAATTGTTTAATGACCCAAACATACATACAAGTATGTATGCACTTGAAATGTAGAACAATTATTAAGAATCAATAATATTTAAAAGTAAGCATTTTTGTTTATTTAAGGTATTGGGAAATATTAAATGTAGAACAATAATTATTAAGAACCAATAATATTTTAGAAGTAAGCATTTCTTTTGTAAAATTGAATATTTAATACTAAGTATTTTGTAAGAAAGAATCATTCACATACTTTGAATCAAATAAAGAGGATCAAATAAGGAAGAGCAAAAAGTGTTTTTTTTTTATTTGAAACCAAAACCCTCATAACAAATCTCTTAATCCTTGTACAGGACCCCACTATTAATCACTTTACCTCACCAAACCAGAAAAGAAAACTAGTTAAAGTTTACTCCATTTTATTCGTTACTTTACTAACTCCATTTATTATTTCAAATCATGCAAAGACTGGGTCTTTTGTTTTTTTTTTTTTTATATAATATTAAACTAATCAGACTAAAGATATGATAATTTTTACATTTAAGTATATATTCAATTTAAAAAAAAACACAAAACTAGTGGAGCGCAAGTCTTAGTTTTATTTCCTACATTTGCTGAATACACCAAAACTTGTTGAATCTTTATTTCAGAAACAATAAATACTTCTCTTATTTTTATTTCATATGTTTTAAATGATTATCTTTAACAAGGCCCTCTGAGAGAATTTGGATAAGGGAATTTTCTTTTGGTAATTAAAATGACAAAATACATTAATGCCATACACCCAGGGTGTTCGCAAATAAATGTATTTAAAACATCTACACGATACAAATTGTGGTGAACTAAGCATATGTTTATTGGACAAAATTGAGTTATTTGTTCTTTATATATTTTGGTTTTTCTTGATTTTTTTTTTCTTGTGATATAAATGAGTAAATATTTAGGTAAATATATATATATAAAATATATGAATTCAAATGAATAGTAAACTACATTTTATAACGTTAGTCACGACATCGAATAAGGGTTTGGATAAAAATAATTACAAAAGCAACAAATGTGTGCAAAACTAAAATGAATCGTCGAATGAAATTCCGTAGATTACAATACAAAATTCAAAATCCAAGTTACCGTGTTATTAAACGCGTTAGCCCGACTACAAGAACTTATTTAGGTCGGTAGTTAACGGATTAACTATCTTAATAGAAATTTTTAAGCCGATATAGTTACAGAGAATGGTTATTGGGCGAATCACCGAAAATACTGTTTACGATTATGCGCGCTCGATTCATTATAGTTATGCTCAGAACATTATTATATTTCTTTAATACAAATATAAAATTACCAAAAAAAATTTACAATTAAAATAACGAAAAAAAATGTTACGGGAATTAAATGAAAAAAAAAACGGGAATAAGGTAAAAAAAAATTAAAAAAAATAAATTTAAAAAAAATAAAATTAATTTGCTGTAGTACTAACTTTACGCACACGAGTGTTAATGTTACACTGGGTATGATAATATTATATTTTAGCAATTAGAAAATAGGCAAATGAAAAGAAATAAACTCACCAATCATGTTGCTTCCACGTTCTCGAAGGCCTCCGGATAGTGATGAACACGATCGTAGTAATTTGTGCTGAAAATTAATTTTATTTGTTTTTATGCTTGTACCTTTATCACCATGACCCTTTTGTTCAATTTGATAACCGTTGCAATCATTATATAATTAACAAATACAAAATTTCTTCATTAAATTTTTAAAATTTTTATCAAAATTTACTTATCCAAGATTTTTTTTTTGTGACATGGGTTATATATAGAAATGTAACTGCTTTCAAGCTTCCATGGTTTTCGGTCTATTTCTATGGCTATATGTATTTCTATGTACACTTATTCTCCCATGAGGCAAGGAAAAGGCTATATTTACTTTATACAACTTTGTATCAATAATTTGCAAAATAAACGATTTCTTGGAATCTTTCTTACTTTTGGCTTTATCTTTTTCTGTATTTAAATATTATTAGTATAAAAAAACGAGTAATTCGTATGTGAATTTTTCTGCCTTAATTAGTGCTATACTAACTAACCTTGGTTATCGAGGGTTCAGTGTCGAAATTGTAAATGGTTGGGTTAAAAAAACTGGTACTTATCTGTATTACGAAATAGGGTGAGGTAGATAAAATTGGTCGTCTATGACAGTGGATGCAGGTATAAATGTAGATACACAACTTTCTGGGAAAAGTTTTAGTTTTGCTGAATATGGTGGTGAAATCCCGAGCTGGCTGTTACTATTATGGCGGGGGTTAAAGTTGATCAATTGGTTCCTATGGGTGACACAAGGATGAAGTCGGCATAACTGGTGAATAGCAAAATGGTGGCGGGTTTGCAGGGGTCTTCTCTTTTCTTTCCTTGGTGGTTTAGGATTATCCTTTTTTTTCTAATTGCGGCCAACAGTTGTCAATGGCAAACAAAATTTTTGCGACACATGTGCATCTATGACTGGGCTAATGGTGGTAACTATTGTGGTGGTAAAAGTGGATTTTGCTGTGGCTGCTGCTGTTGTAGCACTTTTTGAGGCGTTGACGTGAGGTTACTTTGTGGAATACTTTAAAACAGACTACGCACACATTGCTATGGGCTTCCAAGCCCCAAATTACTTAAGTAATTACTAGCACGCCGGGTTTAAATTAATCACCGCCAGTCAAGTTTTGGGTGCTTTATGTTTGTTAACTAGTCTTTCTTTTTATTATTTTGCAATTTAATTATTACTTATACCACACAGCCTTTTACCTCACCAACAGCCACAGAGAAATTTTTCTTTTTCTATCAGGTTTGCACACACTAGTTTCACTTGGCAATTTTTTTTTCTTGTCTTCACTCAACCACCAATATCACTTGAATGACGCCTTTTTGTCCTCTTAATGTCCGATTTCATTTTTCAAGGCACGCTTCTAGAATTTTTTAGAAGAAACCCGTTCCATTTTCCCGTTATAATTTTTTTTAAACGAATGAATTTAAAAGAAAACACGTCAAATGAAATTTCAAGATCCACGAAAAGTCCTTGCCAGATAAGCAAAACAAATACAGTGATGCCAATAACATCAAAATCAAAAAGATCAACCTCGCAAGTTATGAGAGCATGCTAAGACATAAACAAGTGTGGAAGACCTAGATGTCTCACCATCAATCAAAAAAAAAAAACAAAAGCACAATATGCAACAAGCAACTCGCAACAACTGTTCGCCTACAGTCATACATTACAAACTAGACAATAATGGTGAATTCACCGAATTCTTGGCTAGAGGACAAACTATTTAGGGACGAAGGTCCTTGGAATGATAGGTACCAATTAATTTACCCTGCAGGTCCTCAACAATGTAATAATGGGAACCTAGTCTCTCCCTGATCCGACATTTGATAAACAGAGGTGCTAATTTGGCATTGAATCCCTTTTCGGCATTACTCTGGACAAAGCTTCTTCTATACACTTCCTGTCCTATTTTAAAACTCACCGGCTTCGATCTAAGATTATATTGCTTGCGACTGACTTCATATGCCTTCCTAATATTTTTCCGTAAGTCCACACGTAATAGTTGTAGGTTATCGTCTCGCGACAGAGGATATAAGTGTTCATCCAGTGACTTCAAATTTTTTAACAGACTATATGAACTTGCATGAGTGATCATATCAAACCCAAAGAGGGCATGATATGGGGAGCATTGAATGGCTTGATGATATGCATTCCTCAAAGAACAACTAATTTTCGACAAGTTCTCATCCCATAACCGCTGATCATTCTTTAGGTATGCGCGTATACCGACAATTATAGAGCGGTTAACCCGTTCAGAGGCATTGCTTTGGGGCGAATGCACTGCTGTGTATACATGTTGAATTCCAAAACTGGTAAAAAACGCGTTAAAATCATTGGCTCGGAACTGTGACCCGTTATCACTGACGAGGATTTCCGGCACTCCATAAAGATGAAATATCTCTTTTTCCAACCGATCTATTACAACTGTCGAGGTGAATTTTTTTAATGGGAATAGCCAATGATATTTCGTCAGGTGATCCAAAATGATCAAGAGTCCAACGTTTCCTGCCTTACTTCTAGGGTATGGTCCTAGCAAGTCTATATATAACCTCTGAAAAGGTCGATACGACACAGCTTGCTTTCCCATTTCGGCTCTTAAAATTGTATTAGGCGATTTTGTTATTTTACACACTTCACAATTACCAATATATTCTCTGACATCTTTTATTAAACCAGGCCAATAAAAATTTCTCCTTAACAAATGAATAGTTTTGCACATGCCACCGTGAGCTGTTATCGGGTCATCATGAGCCCTTTGAATAACACGTAGCCTTAATTTATCAGGTACCCACAATTTCCAACTAAGTTTTTCTTGTTCCCTATTTCCAGTATAATGCTCAGTTCTTATATAGACATATTGATCGATTACTTTTAAATCAGGGTATTTACTTGGTTCGAGTGTGATCTTTTCTTTTAAACTAACATATTCCTGATCCATAAAATGGGGTGAACTTAAATCAATTTCCGGTTCTGCAAAAGTTACTTCGGCTACATTATCCTCAAAACACCGCGATAACGCATCCGGAACCACATTTTCTTTTCCCTTCCTATGACTGACAGAAAACTTAAACGCTTGTAACTTAAAAACCCAACGAGCTAAGCGACCCGTTAAATTGGGTTGGCGCATGAGCCAAACAAGACTAGAATGATCGGTAATAACTTCGAATTCCTGAAGTTCTAAATAACAACGGAAACGTTGGATGGCCTCTACTGCCGCTAAACACTCTCTCTCCGTAACGCTATAATTTCTTTGAGCACTGTTAAGCTTTTTGCTCATAAACGCAACCGGTCTTTCAAGTCCCTGTGGGTCAAGCTGAACCAATACGGCTCCAATGCCATAATCGCTAGCATCGCAATGTACAAAGAATTTTTTTGAAAAGTCTGGATTTATTAAAACGGGTGTTGTGGTTAACAATTTTTTTATTTCTTGAAAGGCAGCGTTAGCTTCGGCGGTCCAACAAAATTTTTTCTTCTTAGAAAGTACTTCTGAGATTGGAAACACAACGGTGGAAAAGTTTTCGACGAACCTACGATACCACCCTGCAAGCCCAAGGAAACAACGTACTTGCCTAATGGTTCCCGGAACTGGCCAATTAACTATAGCGCTTACTTTCTCGGGGTCAACTGATATACCGCCATTACCTATAATGTAACCTAAGTAGGGGACTTGCTTAACACAAAATTTACTCTTAGCGATATTCAACGTAAGGTTTGCTCTCTGAAATTCTGTAGCAACACGAACTAGCACTGACACATGGGTAGGAAAGTCCTCTGACACAATTATCAGGTCATCTAAATAACCAAAAACAGAGTTTCGAAGAGAAGGTGGTATTATTTCATCTACTAAGCGACACATCGTTGACGGCGCATTACAAAGCCCGAATGGCATAACTGTAAACTGATAGAGAGGGCGTCCGGGAATGGTGAAAGCTGTTAATGGTTTTGCCGAATCGTCCAAACTTACTTGCCAATAAGCATCTTTCAGATCTAACTTAGTTATAAAATTCGCTCTAGGTAGCCTAGAAAATATACCTTCAATTGATGGAAGCGGGTAAGCATCCTTTTTAGTGACAGAATTAAGTTTTCTTGCATCTAAACACAGGCGTATTTTATTCGGTTTCATCACCATACGCATAGGTGAGCTCCAAGGCGATTGCGAAGGTTCAATTACTCCTAAGGCCAGCATACGATCCACTTCAGCGAACATTAATTTTTCCACAGCCGGAGACACAGGGTAAAATCTTTGTTTTATTGGCTTGGAATCTCCAACGTCAATGTGATGTTTGATTAACTTGGTTCTTCCTAGGCCTTGTTGCTCAAAATTTGGAAACAATGCTATTACAGCCTGCAATTGTTGGCGTTGACTAGTAGTCAAAGAACATTCGTGTGCCTCTGATGCCGTTTCTAACTTGCAACTATCTGTAGATTCAACTTCCATCAAACGATTTTTAGAGCTCAAGGATGTTCCGCTCAACAACCTACTTTTATCTACAATATCAACCGATTCCACAATGTTTGGGATTAAATTAAAAGCATGCCAAAAATCAATACCCAAAATAAGGTTATGAGTAATTGTTGGTACTATAAAAAGATTTATTAAATGTTTCTGATCCTTAAACTGCATTTCAACGGATATCCAACCTGTAACTACTTGTAAACGACCATCAGCTGTTTTGACCTGAGACCGATGTCGAGAAAAATTTTTATAATTAGAAAAGTCGGTCCGCGCCAATTCTCCTCCTATGCACGAAATATTTGCCCCAGTATCTAAAAGACCATATTCTAGAAAATCTAAAAATGAAACCTTAGCATAAAAACGCTGATCATTGCTGTTGCTTATAATTGCTGATACTAGTAATTTTCGACACCGCCTAAGGTTCCTGTAATAATTACGCCTCCTAAGTGTGGATCTTTTCGGTCCTGACTTCTGTGTAATACTATCGGCATTAAAAATCGTATGTCTCTTCGCCAAATAGTTCTGCCATCTGAGGTGGTAGGGTACAAATGAAAAATTACTTTTTGAACGATCATCTTCAAGATCCACTTTTGCATTTGTATTATGTAAAATTTTTATTTTATCTGAAACATTGGTATGGACAAATTCAAGGGGTTTAGTGTTATTCAAATGATTGTTACCATCGGGAGATGATAACCCATCATCTATTTTTTTTGTTTCGTTTGGCAGTTTTTTGAAAAATTAATTTTTTTGCTTGCGCAATTAGTGCATTGAGGCTTGTATGTCTCCTTTAGACCACAACCATAGCAAAATATTGTTCGGTCTTTTAGACAATCGTACCAGAAATGATTTTGTTCTCCACAATTCCAACAACTATTAATTTTCGCGGGAACTGCTAAAGCATTTACTTCATCAGCTTGTGTGCTTATGAACTCAGGAGATTCTTCCATTTCGATTTCAGAAATTTGACGTCTATTCGCGGGATAATATGTTGCACGAGTTATTAAATTCTTTTTAACATGTTCTTCATTCAAAAAAGTTTCTCTCATTTGCACTAACCTTCTGAGGTGAGATATTGAGTGAGCTGGAATATATAGAATGTCTTGCCGTATTTCGGGTCTAAGATTTCGAGACAAAATTTCAATCAATTCAGTTTCCGGTAAAGGCGATGGTAATCTATCCATTATAGAGGATATAGAATCAAAGAACGAATCAAACGTTTCACCTACTTTCTGCTTGCGGTTTCTTATTTCCTCTTTTAGCTCAAAAGAAGACTTAAAATCCCTATACTGACATCTTATTGATTCACAGAAATGTTCCCAAGTGATACCATTAACTTGTTTGCGATACCGCCAGTACCAATCTTTGGCTTTGCCATTTAAAAGTACATTTAAGTTTTTCACGATAAGACTAAAATCTCCATTGAAACTGTCCCATGTCAAGGAATTTATTCTGTATAAAAATTCTTCAATAGTTAGACCTGAACTCGAGCCATCAAATTTAATGTTCCAGCTTTGAATAATTGCTGTTATTTTATCTGGATTAACAGAGGATGTATTAGAATTCGACTATGGTGATGCGTACGCCTGAGAAGGAGCGTTTTGGAAACGAGAATTAAAATTTTCCCCAGACGGGTGAGTGTAATTATTATATCTATTTGGTGGAATGTTTGCTGGGTTAGCATTAAAATGATTATTGTGGTTGGGTTCAAGGAAATTATTAGGCGTGTTACGCTGTCTTGCTGTCCCGTTTACATTATGCGAGGTAGGATTGTTGCTAGATCTATTATCATTTTGAGATAGTTCACTCTGAACCCGATTGTTATTATTTAAAACTGCGGACGTATTAGCCTGTGCAACCGGTACCAGATTGAAATTTGTTAATAGCCTAGCCATAGTAGTCTCGATCATTTTATTAAATTGATTGTAATCTAAATTAGGCATAGAATTAGCTATATTTCCTATAGGTGGTGAGGCCCTTACCTCCGGTAGAGAAACTTGCGTAACTTCTACATCGACTAAATCATGTCGCCTATTGTTCCTTTCTTCCAAAGGTCGTGACGTATCATGAGCCTTCGATCGACTTCTACTACGGGTATTGTACGTTTTCTGTATCGCCCCGCGACCTCTTCCCCTAAAGTTTCCTAGGATCTGAGAATCTTGCGCATTAGATGAACCTATACTTTTAAGATCAGCTAACTCACAAGGCCTCTTACACTCAGGACATTCCGTCACTTCAGCTAAATAATTTTCGATACACGATCGGTGAAAAGAGTGATTACACTTATCTATTATAAGACAAACATCCTTATCGGTCATAGCAGTAGTACAAACAATACATATACTATCGCCTGCGTTAGATGAGGCAGCAGCCGACATATCATCAACTGGAGATCGAAGAAGTGACATTTTCGAAAAAAAATTCAATAAAAAAAATTATTTGTAGTATTCAAAGGGAATACGAATTTGCACAAGAATTATATAAAAAAATAAACGCTGTTATACTTGAGTTATATATATATATCTAAATAAATATATGTATTCTCAAATATAGAGACAAAAAATTCAATTCATAAAGTGATTTTCTTTTCTCGGTTGGTGGATCAGTGAAATAATATTTATGTATAAATATACAGATCGATAAACTAAGCGAAATTATAATAACTGGTTTATTAGGATATAGGTAATAAAAGCACCTCTATTGTCCTACACGCATCTATTCTGTTCAATGAAATCTATTCAATGTATTGGAAAACTAAATCCGGATAGATATTTGTAACACAAACAAATTCTATAATCCTGTGATCAACCTTCCAATAAAAAAATCTGCTGTAAAACAATAATGCCACTGTTCTACCTAGTTCCAAAGAGATTAAAA
This sequence comes from Nowickia ferox, assembly GCA_936439885.1. NCBI lineage: Eukaryota > Metazoa > Arthropoda > Insecta > Diptera > Tachinidae > Nowickia > Nowickia ferox. The sequence continues at coordinate 63,801,246 of OW387026.1, forward strand.
TAATAAAACATGCAATTATAAACCTTTTCAGAAAAAGGACAATTAGTTGTCTTATCGGTCGTGATACTCGAATTATTATTTATCAAATACACGAAAATTCCATACAAGAGCTAAATGTTATTCCTGTAAAAAGTTTATCCCTGTAAGCTCATTCTCTTAACTCTCAATACCAATGAATTCCAAAATTACAAAACAAATTTATACGCTTCGGGAAGCCGAACTCGCATTAATAATTAATGTTAATTCGTGCCCCACGTTGGGTGCCATTTATTGTTATGAAAATGTATAAACGCGTGCGGGTGTGTGCTGGTGCGGGATGTTATGAAAACGACCAGAATGTGACAAAAATGTTAAAACATGGACTACGGGAGCCATTGATGTTCGCTAGCTAGGAGTCGGTTGTGGGGGGGTTCGGTCCACATTAAAACACTTCGTTGGAATAGTCTACACGTACACACAGATTCATATTTATTGTAGACTCCCTATTTTTTTTTGTAGATGTTAAAAATTTCATGTCCGTAAAAGTCTAGCCTGATCATAGAAAATAACAAAAATCAAGAAAAAGAGCCCGATATGACCAAGAGGGGAATTCAAATAGTACTAACACCTAGCGTATCGATCGCATACTAAAGAAAAGCGTCATCTGATGTTGGGCGATGAGCTTGGTCTCTATACCCTACCTCTGCCAATGTCCTGTTGACCTTAATCCTTGTACAGGACCCCACTATTAATCACTTTACCTCACCAAACCAGAAAAGAAAACTAGTTAAAGTTTACTCCATTTTATTCGTTACTTTACTAACTCCATTTATTATTTCAAATCATGCAAAGACTGGGTCTTTTGTTTTTTTTTTTTTTATATAATATTAAACTAATCAGACTAAAGATATGATAATTTTTACATTTAAGTATATATTCAATTTAAAAAAAAACACAAAACTAGTGGAGCGCAAGTCTTAGTTTTATTTCCTACATTTGCTGAATACACCAAAACTTGTTGAATCTTTATTTCAGAAACAATAAATACTTCTCTTATTTTTATTTCATATGTTTTAAATGATTATCTTTAACAAGGCCCTCTGAGAGAATTTGGATAAGGGAATTTTCTTTTGGTAATTAAAATGACAAAATACATTAATGCCATACACCCAGGGTGTTCGCAAATAAATGTATTTAAAACATCTACACGATACAAATTGTGGTGAACTAAGCATATGTTTATTGGACAAAATTGAGTTATTTGTTCTTTATATATTTTGGTTTTTCTTGATTTTTTTTTTCTTGTGATATAAATGAGTAAATATTTAGGTAAATATATATATATAAAATATATGAATTCAAATGAATAGTAAACTACATTTTATAACGTTAGTCACGACATCGAATAAGGGTTTGGATAAAAATAATTACAAAAGCAACAAATGTGTGCAAAACTAAAATGAATCGTCGAATGAAATTCCGTAGATTACAATACAAAATTCAAAATCCAAGTTACCGTGTTATTAAACGCGTTAGCCCGACTACAAGAACTTATTTAGGTCGGTAGTTAACGGATTAACTATCTTAATAGAAATTTTTAAGCCGATATAGTTACAGAGAATGGTTATTGGGCGAATCACCGAAAATACTGTTTACGATTATGCGCGCTCGATTCATTATAGTTATGCTCAGAACATTATTATATTTCTTTAATACAAATATAAAATTACCAAAAAAAATTTACAATTAAAATAACGGAAAAAAATGTTACGGGAATTAAATGAAAAAAAAAACGGGAATAAGGTAAAAAAAAATTAAAAAAAATAAATTTAAAAAAAATAAAATTAATTTGCTGTAGTACTAACTTTACGCACACGAGTGTTAATGTTACACTGGGTATGATAATATTATATTTTAGCAATTAGAAAATAGGCAAATGAAAAGAAATAAACTCACCAATCATGTTGCTTCCACGTTCTCGAAGGCCTCCGGATAGTGATGAACACGATCGTAGTAATTTGTGCTGAAAATTAATTTTATTTGTTTTTATGCTTGTACCTTTATCACCATGACCCTTTTGTTCAATTTGATAACCGTTGCAATCATTATATAATTAACAAATACAAAATTTCTTCATTAAATTTTTAAAATTTTTATCAAAATTTACTTATCCAAGATTTTTTTTTTGTGACATGGGTTATATATAGAAATGTAACTGCTTTCAAGCTTCCATGGTTTTCGGTCTATTTCTATGGCTATATGTATTTCTATGTACACTTATTCTCCCATGAGGCAAGGAAAAGGCTATATTTACTTTATACAACTTTGTATCAATAATTTGCAAAATAAACGATTTCTTGGAATCTTTCTTACTTTTGGCTTTATCTTTTTCTGTATTTAAATATTATTAGTATAAAAAAACGAGTAATTCGTATGTGAATTTTTCTGCCTTAATTAGTGCTATACTAACTAACCTTGGTTATCGAGGGTTCAGTGTCGAAATTGTAAATGGTTGGGTTAAAAAAACTGGTACTTATCTGTATTACGAAATAGGGTGAGGTAGATAAAATTGGTCGTCTATGACAGTGGATGCAGGTATAAATGTAGATACACAACTTTCTGGGAAAAGTTTTAGTTTTGCTGAATATGGTGGTGAAATCCCGAGCTGGCTGTTACTATTATGGCGGGGGTTAAAGTTGATCAATTGGTTCCTATGGGTGACACAAGGATGAAGTCGGTGAATAGCAAAATGGTGGCGGGTTTGCAGGGGTCTTCTCTTTTCTTTCCTTGGTGGTTTAGGATTATCCTTTTTTTTCTAATTGCGGCCAACAGTTGTCAATGGCAAACAAAATTTTTGCGACACATGTGCATCTATGACTGGGCTAATGGTGGTAACTATTGTGGTGGTAAAAGTGGATTTTGCTGTGGCTGCTGCTGTTGTAGCACTTTTTGAGGCGTTGACGTGAGGTTACTTTGTGGAATACTTTAAAACAGACTACGCACACATTGCTATGGGCTTCCAAGCCCCAAATTACTTAAGTAATTACTAGCACGCCGGGTTTAAATTAATCACCGCCAGTCAAGTTTTGGGTGCTTTATGTTTGTTAACTAGTCTTTCTTTTTATTATTTTGCAATTTAATTATTACTTATACCACACAGCCTTTTACCTCACCAACAGCCACAGAGAAATTTTTCTTTTTCTATCAGGTTTGCATACACTAGTTTCACTTGGCAATTTTTTTTTTCTTGTCTTCACTCAACCACCAATATCACTTGAATGACGCCTTTTTGTCCTCTTAATGTCCGATTTCATTTTTCAAGGCACGCTTCTAGAATTTTTTAGAAGAAACCCGTTCCATTTTCCCGTTATAATTTTTTTTAAACGAATGAATTTAAAAGAAAACACGTCAAATGAAATTTCAAGATCCACGAAAAGTCCTTGCCAGATAAGCAAAACAAATACAGTGATGCCAATAACATCAAAATCAAAAAGATCAACCTCGCAAGTTATGAGAGCATGCTAAGACATAAACAAGTGTGGAAGACCTAGATGTCTCACCATCAATCAAAAAAAAAACAAAAGCACAATATGCAACAAGCAACTCGCAACAACTGTTCGCCTACAGTCATACATTACAAACCGTCAACTAAATGTAATATACATGGGTTCAAAATGTTCTCAAATGGGTTCAAATTGTTCTCTAAAAGAAAGGCTAGTCCATCAGCAGATAGCTTAGTTGGCGTTGCTTTTGAAATTATTTTCCGTATTTTCGAAGCTCTAGTTGGAGTACTGACATGACAGTCTCTTTTAAAAACACTGCTAAATCTAATTGGTTACATTTACGAGCAGACTCAGATGCAGCAAGAATTAGGGATTCCACTTCATTATTATGATTTTTAGAGATTTCTGCTGCAACTCGTCATTTTGTTCTCTCAGATTTTTGGCAAAAAAGTATTTGCGGTCGTCCAGGTTTCGATTTAATGGAGACACACTGCATTTTCTGGAACTATTACGACATTTTATATCCATATTTGAACAAAATAATCGTGAATGCTCTTTTAAATACTGTTTAAAGTTTTCGAAATAATCAGTCTCAGAAATGTATGACAAGAAATGGGCGTAAATAGCGGCTCTTTTGTCAATTTCGTTGTATTTCTCTAGCCATATATTGAATAACTCTGAATTTGGCACGCAGTAGTCACCTTAAAAAATTTATTTTTTTTAAACTCGCAAAAAATTCGCAGATGATATAAATTTAGAAGATAATTGATTGTTCTAGAGAACCATTATAATATTATGTCTAACATGTGTTATCATTTTTTTGTAAGTCTATATAAAATTCTAATTCATAATTTCATTACTTTATTTTAAGGTCACTTTAGTTTTTCCAATTTAATCGATTTTATAGATGAGTTTACTAACATTTTGCTATAGAATGTAAAAGTACTTACCTTCGGCATTATTTCCCATTCTTTATTTTTTCAAAAATATAAATTTTTGTTATTAGAAGATGTCACAAAACTCACTGCACTTAAAGGTTTTCTGATAACTGGTTCAGAAATCTTAACCAAAGCAACTGTTAAAGTAACAGAAATTTAATTTTTTGAAAAATTTAAAATGGTATGTTTACTTTGTTGTATTTTTTATTGTATTAAAGCAAAAAAAATAAACTGTGCAAAAATTCAAATTTTTACTTTGGGCCAAAAAAATGGGTCACATTTCCTATAGTGCTATGGAGGAAGATATTTTGTTGGCCACTGTCGAGAAGAGACATGTTTTCAATACTTATTTAAATTTTTTTCAAATAACAGCTTTTTGTTGATTTTTGGTAGACTTTATTTTTATATATTTGTACATATTGCAAATTTTTTCCTTCAGTTAAATTTAACTGAAATAATTCATTAGTTTAAGTTTTAACTAAAGGCAAGCACATGTATAATTACATAACATGGCAACATTTGCCACACCATGCCTTTGCCTGTTTGGACATTGTCTTGACCTTCATTTTGCATACATGAACATGTAAATAGCATTATGTAATTAAAAAAGATACTATTTTTTGTTTTAAACATAATGTCTTTTGAAAATACATGGTGTCTGTTAAAAGGCTAGGTGATATTTAAATTCTGCGATGAACTAAAATTTACAAATAAAAAAGATATTTATTTCTTTACATTTACTGCCGTATTCATAAAAATTAATTTAGGTTCAGAAAAGGTTTAACAAACAAATTTCCATTAAAATTTGTTTTGTATACTTTTTGTAAGCCAAAATAATTTTTTATAAATATGGCAGTTAGTCTTAAATGTAGGTATGTATGTATGTACATAAATATTAGAAATATTTGCTTGTTTTATTGGTTAGACACCGTCTATATGCATTTCGTTCCTGCTCAAGTAGACTTCAACCCAAAATTCTTTAAATAACTAGGAAAACTTAATTTGTTTATGGTAAGACTATAAATATGCTATTGAGAATCACATATACAAACATAATAAATTTAAAATCCTCAAACAAAGATTTTTACAAAACAATATCATTATTAAATTTTGCATTAATTTTTTATTTTTTTTAAAGCGAATTTTTTTAAACCCACATAGTTAATGACTTCAAATAAAATCTTTTAGTAGGTTTAAATTTCATCTTTATTTAATATTTTTGGCTGCTTATATTGAAAACCATATAAAAAAATTGTGTTATTAATGAAAGGTATTGCGATTTATTTACCTGTTGCAGTTTGTTTTTTCACAACCACACTTGCATAACTTGTTTCCAACCCTTAAAAACAAATATTTTAGGATGTAGGAATTAAGTTTTTAGCAATAAAGACCATAAAATCATTTGTAAAAATAGAATAATTGTGGTTTTACCACAACGGGTGCAATAAAATGCACGTGTGTACGTACTGCTGTCTGCATATCCCAAGTTTTGTGATTAAAGCACATATGTATGTACATATGTATATTTTGCTTAGACAGGTATATTGGAAAAATCCACATACTTTAAAAAAAATATCTCTGGTAAGCATTTTTTAATTTTATTACCTGCATTTTTTATTGAAAGACACTTGTTACTTTATTTTTCCTGATTAAGTGATAAAAAAATTTTTTTTTATATATTCAATTAGTAAAGGAAACATTTGCATGTGACAATTATTTACCTAAATAAATCATAAAACGTTGTGTATGAAGTGAAATTTTCTTATTCTACATCTTAACCCGTTCAAGATTAGTGCTTTCTTAAAACGATAACTCAGTGGAAATTAACAGTGCAAAGGAAATAAAATTAAAAATTGATAGTGGTATATTCAGTGATATATTCAGCATATTTGAAGAAATCAGAAACAACGATGAAGTTGTTAAAAACTTTGTAGCATGTTCGCGGTGTAAAAATGTTTATACATTTAATGACAAGTGTATGTCAAATCTCTCCCGTCATAACTGCTTTAAAAAGTACAAGGCTTCAAAAGTTACACAAACTCAAAATTTACAGCCACGTAGCGAATTAAAAAAAAAGTGTACCGAACTCGTAGTTCAGTGGGTTATAGGCAATTGTAGACAGTTTAATGTCGTAAACGACGAAGGTCTTAGCTCAATTTTCCATCACCACCGGTCATGAGTTTGGAAATACCTTAGATGTGAGGGGTCTAGTTCCGCATTCTACAACTATGTCTAGAAATATAGCAGCTCTTTATAAAGAACATCATAGGATCTTTAAAGATGAGCCTTGTTCTATAAAGGACGTTGGATTTGGTATAACATGTGATTTTTGGAGCGACAATTATCTAAAATCATCTTATATTGGAGGTACTGTTCACTATATAAAAACTGGAAGCGTTGTCAATAAAACACTGGGAATGATAGGAATGGGAAGTGATAGAAATAGAGGTAACTATAATTTTGGCTATTTTAACTTAATTAACTTCTAAAATGCGACTGTTTTAATTTTTATAAAACTTTTCTTTAATTAAAGGTGTCAACATAATAAATAAAATTGAAAAAATGTTAAAAGAATTCGACTGTAAACTAAGCGAAAAGATCATTATAGTAACAGACCGAGGATCTAATGTTAAAGCGTCGTTTCAACATGAAAACAGTATTTTCTGCATCAATCATCTGCTGAATAACGTCATTGAGGGGGCGATCTCTAATTCACCTGAAGTTAACACAACTGTAACATCTTGCTCCCAGCTTGTTGAATACTTTAAGAAGACAGGAATTAATAGTAGTCTAAGTACAACATTAAAAAGCTATACGCCAACTCGGTGGAATACTGTTTTCTCTTTACTTAAATCAATGCAAGTAAATTGGGTTGACGCAACACAGATACTTCAAGAAAAAAACGAGACTAGCAGATTAGTTATTCTCAATATGGCCAGCATAAACGAGCTAATTGATATTCTTAAGCCGTTTGATGAAGTTTCGAAGCTTTTGGAAGGTGAAAAATATTCGCCGATTCACCAAGTGTATCCTCAAATCAGAAAACTAAGAAGACTGAATGAAAATCATCAAAATAATTCGGAAACTGGAAAAAAGTTTAAAGAGCAACTTTTAATTCATATGGAATCCGTAATTGACCTTAATATTAGGATTTTCATAAAATTTCACTATTTTTATTTACACCAGCAAATAAAAATAGTGAAATTTCATGAAAAGTGTAAAGAAATGCTAAGAACTTACGAGGATACGTGGACAATCTCCAACGTTCCAACTGAAACTATAAGTGGTGATGATGATCCTTTTATGGATTTTGTTCAATCTACAGCAATTCCCGAATATGAAGATGCAGTAACTAATGAAATTTTGAGGTAAGAGAATCACACAATATTATACCACAGAGAATTTGATCCATTGAAGTGGTGGGAAGCTCGAAAAACGGAATACCCCTTGCTATACAAGCTAAGCTGCTTTATATTAGCGACTCCAGCCAGTTCTGCGCCATCAGAAAGGCTTTTTTCAAAAGCACGGCACTTATTATCTGAAAAACGTTCATTGCTAGGAAAAAACCCATCTAATGTAAATAAAATCATGTTTTTATACAAAAACTTAGATTTAAATGGCCTGCATGCTTTTAATTTTAATGAGGAGTAGAATATTATAATATCCCTACTGTGGCTGTATGTCGAAAATATATTAAATTAAGAGCTCAGGATTTTTATTACTATGTAGTACATTTGAAAATAAATTTCATAAATTTTTGTCCTTGATGGCTTTGTAATATTGTGATGAAATAAATAAATAAATATTATAATTTTTTTGCTATTTATATAAGTAAATATACATACACCCCTATATTAAAAACCTATTTTCATTTTAAATCATTTTACCACTTTTAATCTATAGCACACATTAAGCAATTCCAAATAAATAAAAATCAGGAAATATCTTTAAATGTCCATACCCACACACACATACATACATTCTGTTGATAATAACATATAACCAGCGTTACCGTTGTAAAATTTCAAAAAGTGGCACAAAAAGAGGATTTTTTAAGAAAAAGTGGCACCAAAAAGGGGATTTTAAGAAAAAAAGGGACAACCTTAAAATTAGAAAAATTAAAAAAAATCTGCTTATATTTAAAAACTTCAAGAATAAAAATTAGGTTTTGCATGTTTAAAGACTAAAATATACTATTTTTATGATAAAATAAAGCCACAAAATGTAAAAGAAATTCATATAATCTGTGCTTATATATAATAAAAAATTACTTACTGATTAACCGAAATAACAAATTTTTAAATATTTTGTAGTATTATAGCGTATTTTTTGTGTGTTTTGTTTCGTCTCAAATACAAATTTTTCATACAAACAATGAACTATGTTCAGTGATTCTAACTTAAGTAAAACTTCAAAATCCTTGGACGTGGCTATAAATAGTTTAGTAAAGACTCTGCTACTCTAGTTAAACTAGAGGGAATTGTTAAGTTTTAAGGATTAAATTTAATGAAAGACGAATTCAATTATTTTATATCTATACTCTGAAATATTTTCTTCAAGCAACAGTGTTTTAAAGTACAAAAACGAAAACTAAGAAATTCAAAAATAAACTTTTTTGCAAAATGTTCGTTGTTTACCTCTGCCAGTATGGGTCAGATTATGACCCGCCAATAGAAGGAACTATCGATAGTAACACAAGAAATATTTTAACAAAATTAATTTAAAAAAAAATAAATAACACAGGACTATAATGGCATAATGAAAAATTGTATATGTTTAGAGAAATCGAGGAAAAAAACTAAGAAACTAGATGATTTGTTTTATGGATTACTTTCGATTTCCTCAACATCTACGTTAAGTTAAAGGATTTTTCCAAGTCAAGTTTTATCAAAACTAATTCGCTTAAATTCTAAACACTTAAACCAAATTATTTTTCCGAAAAATTGTGTTAGAAGATCTCTTTAAACTATTGAAGTACTCATAATATATGTACATATTTATGATTTTTTGCTTGATTTAGTTTAAGAATTCTTAGGGTGTTTTTTGTTTGTTTTACTAAGAAACAGTAATGCCAGAATGCTCTCACCAACAATGGCTAAATGTAGACGAAAAAATGGCTAAGCGAGATCGAATGGAAAAATCGTAAGTATTAAACAATATATTATAATAAGGTAATTCATATTATATTTTTTGATGCAAATTGGGAAAAAAATTTAAACTAAATAAATGTAAAAATAATAAATTAAATGATAACTAAATAATTTTTCTTCAAATCCTCAAGAAGCAAATAAAAAACTGAACAATTTCTATTATGTTCTTACCTTCTCCTTTAAAGTTACAATTATTTGAGTTAGAGCCCTTCTAATTGAGATCAACGATTGTATGCAGGGAATTTTTAATTAAAAAATTAGATCGTCATCATTAACATCATTGTGGTTTTTGTCATAGTTGTCGTTTGTGCCAATAAATTTAAAGAAACTGAGAAATTTCATAGCCCTTACAAAAACTGCATGATATTTTCAATCCAAACCTATTTTGTTCATTTTCTATTTTTTAACCCACGACCAAAAAAGGGGTGTTATAAGTTTGTAGTGTGTGTCTGTGTATACACGAGTCCATGTCAGACCAAACCGCTGGACCGATTTTAATTTAATTTTTTTTTTTTGAAAGATGACTTGATCGAGAGTGTTCTTAGCTTTGGTTGAAGAAAATGGGCCCAGCCGCTTAGAAGATGTCACATCTTTTTCAGATGTATTCTGGTGAATATGTGTATCTTTGATGCCCTAGCTCCCAAATGGATTGAGCGATTTTAATTTGATTTTTTCGTTTTAAAGATGAGTTGCTCTAATATCTTCTCGCTTACATTTGAAGAAAATCGGCCCAGTCGTTTGGTCTGTACGTCTGGGCTTCTTAAAATTTTTAATTTACTTTATTGAACTTTTATTTCAACTTTATCACTTGGATAAAACAAACATGACACTTGTTTTACTAATATAAAATAGTCCTGACAACTTAAAACGACATTACCACGATTATAAGAAAGGGGTAGCAAATCGTATTGTTACCAATTTTGCATCTTAAAATGCATAACAAATGATTACATACTATTTTAAAAGCCATTTTTGTTTATTCTGTTACTGATAATAATTCCAAAAAAACCAAACTTATTACTATATTTATGATTTGATCAGGATAAAGTTCGTATCGCTTTGTAAGCCAAATTACATGTGATAATTATTAATGAACAAATAACACCAAAGTTAGTTGTAAATATTCTGACAAACACATAGTTGAACTGTTTTCGAAGGCCACTAAACCTTCACCATCAGCGTTCTTTTGTGTTTGGTCCACTATGTGTGGTGTCAGTTGATGTAGATTTTTGCTTTATATACTCAGCCATTCTTGCAAATGGAATATGTGATTTGTTTTGATTCATCATATTACAATTTGCTGAAAGCTTTTTTGTAATGAAAGCTCATTTTTACCATCTCTAAATGTACAACAGTCTTGCCATTGTCGTTTGTTCTTTACTAACAATGCACATGTTACTTAATTTTCTTATTTTTTGTTCTACTTAAGACTAAAATTAATAGCTAAGGGCCTGTGGCAAAAAACTAAATAAAAATATACTTAAGTATCAAACCAAAAAAGTTTGTCTTAAGTATAACAAAAATAAGCAAATTAATTAACATATGCATAGTTAGTAAAGAACAAACGACAATGGCAAGACTGTTGTACATTTAGAGATGGTAAAAATGAGTTTTCATTACAAAAAAGCTTTCAGCAAATTGTAATACGATGAATCAAAACAATTCACATATTCCATTTGCAAGAATGGCTGAGTATATAAAGCAAAAATCTACATCAACTGACACCAAACATAGTGGACCAAACACAAAAGAACGCTGATGATGAAGGTTTAGTGGCCTTCGAAAACAGTTAGTTGTTCCGTTCAACTATGTGTTTGTCAGTAGAATATGAATTGATATACATCATAACAACTGCGAATAACAATATTAATACTTTTACGTTGGAAATATGCCACATATCCCAAAAATTGTCCATTGCGGTAAAACAATTTTTTATATGTTCACCAATTGTGGAAATGACGCAATATTGCAGCTCTATATCTCCTGATATATTCAAGATATCGGAAAACTTATAACGAATTTAGAAAGAGGACACATTATTCATATATAATCGATCAATAGCTCAATTTTTTTTAAATATTCCATACATCAAACCAGTAATCAACTGACGATAAGCCAAACTTTTTTCAGCCGCGGCGTAGCTGACTAAAATTATCGAAAGCTCGGCTCAGCTCAATGTGAGCCATCATGGCGTAGGTCTCTGCCTTAGTATCTTCAATCAGCTGCTTTTGACATACGAGCCACCCAAGGCAACAACAAAATACCATATTGTTTTTATTGTTTGTACAGGGTGAGCCAAAAGTTACCATGCGGTTTAAAAGTTTAATAACTTTTTCGTTTATTAAATTTTTTTTCTCAGATTATATAATATACAAAATGGAAAATTTTTTTACACTAAGTATGAAAAATAATGTCTCTTAAATGACCACAGTTTTCAGCTTCGCACTGATGGGCGATTATGATTATGAGTGATAAAGCTCATTTTCATTTGAATGGCTTTGTTAATAAGCAGAACTTTAGGTTCTGGGGTTCTGAAAATCCAAGAGCCATTCATAAACGCCAATTGCACCCCATTAGGTGTACAATATGGTGTGGGATCACATCTGAAAATATCATTGGGCCTTACTTCTTCGAGAATGAAGATAGAAGTGCTGTAACCGTAAATGGAGAGCGGTATCGGTTTATGATAGAAAATTTTTTACGTCTTGCTCTTGAAAACATACCTGGTATGTGGTTTCAGCAGGACGGAGCCACTGCCCGCACTGCCCGAGACACAATGGCACTTTTAAGTCAAATTTTTGGAGAGCTAATAATTTCCAGAAATTCGGAAATAATTTGGCCCAGCGCGATCGCCAGTTTTGACTGCACCCGACTATTTTCTTTGGGGTTATTTGAAGTAGCGAGTGTATGTGAACAAGCCAGAGACAATCCTTGAACTCAAGGCAAACATTGTTGCAGAAATTTTGGAAGATATTATGGAAAATGCTCTAAAACGAGCCCATCAGTGCGAAGCTGAAAACAGTGGTAATTTAAGAGACATTATTTTTCATACTTAGTGTAAAAAATTTTTTATTTTATATATTATATAATCTGAGAAAAAAATAAAAAAAAAATTAATAAACGAAAAAGTTATTAAACTTTTAAGCCCCAAGGTAACTTTTGGCCCACCCTGTACTTTGTTGTAGTATTAACTTTACCTGTCATGAATTTGCCTTGGCTGTAACAACTCTTAAATTCCCAATGAAAAAAGGTAATGAATAGTAAAGGAGAAGGTAATGCACAGCATGTATAATTTATCATTCCAGAATTCATTACTGTTAACACAGAACATGTCCTAAGAAAGTAATGCAGATGTGGTAATGCACGTGGTAATCAATCCCTAATTATTGAGCTTGCCCATCTAAAAAAATATGTATGGTCCATATATTTTTAATATATGAATATATATAAATAAATTCATATGTATGAATTCATGTATGGAAATGTATGGGATTATACATGCGAAGCGAAAATTATTATATATGAATTGATATATGGACTAATATATGAAATGTATTATAATGGAAAGTTAATGATGAAGCTCTTCATATGTGCATCCATATATAGAAATAAGATGTTTTATATGGAGCCATATAAAAATGTATGCATACATGATATATCACATAAGATTGTATTTGCTATTTCACGATTTTATACATTGTGGCCCTATTTAATAAATCAAATAATCAAAAGGATAATTCTGTCATTAATTTTATAGAAAGTTACGGAATTCTCTATATATTTTTAAGAAACAAAGTTCATATTAATGCAAAAAATTATATTGAAAATTAGTGTTAGTATAGGGTGTTTTTTATTGAGGTATAGAACTTTAAGTTGGCATCACTTTTTTAACTGGCGGCCATTTTGTCAGCTGTCAAGTGATTAATATTTAGTTTGGTTTGCCATTTCATCATGAACAGGTTGACAAAAGAACAACGCTTGCAAATCGTGCAAATTTATTTCGAAAATAATGTATCAGTTCGCGAAGTTTACCGCAAGCTCCGTCCATTTTATGGTCGACATAATCGTCCATCAGAGCAATTAATTCGGTTAACCGGAATGGACCTGTCAATTGGCCACCAAGATCGTGTGATTTGACACCATTGGATTATTTTCTTTGGGGATATGTGAAGTCGCTCGTCTACGCCAACAAACCAGAAACGTTAGGGGACTTGGAAGCCAACATTCGTGGCGTTATTGCCAACATACGGCCCCATATGCTCGAAAAAGTGGTTGAAAATTGGACCTGTAGAATTGGCTTTATTCGAGCCAGCCGCGGCGGCCACATGCCCGAAATCATATTTAAACGTTAATGGCATAAAATTATCCTTCCAATAAAGCCAAATTGATGGACATTAAAACGATTTTCTTGTGTTTTATTTCAATTCGAAGTTCTATACCTCTAAAAAAACACCCTATATATAGAAAGGATTATTTTTTCTTTTATATTTGCATCAGTTTTTAAGCTGATTTCTTAAATTATATTTTGTGTACGAATATGAGTTTTGTGTTTTTTTAATAATCGATTCACCTTTCCCCTTAAAGTGTCCAAATGTCTTTTAGTTCGTTTTGAATTATTTTGTTCGAACAAATGTTTCATTAAACACAACCTTTCTGAACAAAATCTTACAAAAAAATATTTTTAGAAATTTAATTTATTGCAGATCAATGCGCTATATATATATGGGATATCACATATGCTCCATATATATTTATTTTAGCTGGGTGATCAAATTACCCTCTCTTTTCTTTCAAGCAACTTTTAATTTAAAAACATATTTATATATTTCTATAAAAATAAAAAAGTGGGTGTGTGTGTCTGAAAATGCCTAAAGAAATTCAAAAAGGCCAGAAGCTGTTGTTTACAAAATGCACAATTGCGCAGCTTAAGTTTACGAGCCAAAATTATTGGGCAAACTTAACAGGTTTGTGTAAATAAATTTCTTTACAATTTTCGACATTTTATTTACAAGAGTGTAAAAATGCACAATTGCACAGTTTGCGAGACTTTTGAACATTTTCATGAAAACCCTTATTGTTTTTTACGAACAATAAATTTTAAAAATACAAGAAGAAAATTTTGTTCTAAGCATTTCGTACCGTAAGATCAACGAATATTTTCGTAAAATAAACCAAATTTTTCGTTTATTTTACTTATGAAAAATTTTGAGTTTAGTACCTGCTATAATTTTTCAATTCCGATATACATACATATGTATATGTATGTGTAATTATGAATGTATAGATATACGAAGAATATGATATGTATATCTATATATCGAGAACCTATATTCAATATACGCCAACTCAAGAAAACTAACTTTTCAGTAAAGCGAAAAAAACTAGTTAATTCGCTCATTATTGTAAAAATAAATAATGTGCCTCCCATAAGATGGCTTAAATATGCTTACCAATTTATAAGTATGCAAACAAATTTTGTTTTGCGCTGCTTTGATCAAAAAACCAAATATTTTTTTAGAATTACCACACTCAGGGAAAATCTGAATCTTAAAAATAAGAACGCCTCACATTAATTCAATAATTTTCACTATAATAGAAAATGTATATGAAAATACTTAAAAATAAATAAAATGAATAAATAAATGCTATAAAGTAATATTTTTTCATATTGAAATAAGACTAGACTTTTGTTAATGTTTCTTATTAATTCAATATGGTTTTTATTGATTTTAAGCTGTTTTTTTTCTGGGTGCACATTTTGTCCGAAAACAACAACATTAATTTCTAAATTTATTTACTTTTTAATTAATTTGTGAGATCTTTTACTC
This sequence comes from Nowickia ferox, assembly GCA_936439885.1. Taxonomy (NCBI): domain Eukaryota; kingdom Metazoa; phylum Arthropoda; class Insecta; order Diptera; family Tachinidae; genus Nowickia; species Nowickia ferox. The sequence continues at coordinate 63,816,644 of OW387026.1, forward strand.
ATTACTAGATATGAATAAGAATTGAAAAGCTGCAAGAAAAACTTAAAATACCATAAAAAAATAAATTAAGCCTGACTGAAAGCCTCTTCCATCTCGAGGTGATCAGCTTTGGTACTCTCTAACTTAATCTCTATTGTATTGTATACTATAAATTTTGTATAGGGGTTATTTATTAATATGGTAAAAATGACCATATCTCTCAAACTAGTCAGAGGTTAGCAAAATTCGTGTTCATCACGACAAATGTAATGAGATATGAGATAGATTTATTATATTATAAAAATGTTGGAAATTTACATGGGAATTATCATTTATTTTCACACAAAAAATGATACTTTAAGATAGCAGAATAAAAAAACATTGTATTACATATGAGTAGGAGATTTGCAAAACTCGCTCGTTACACGTTAACAGAATTATGGAAAAAAGCAAAAAACTTATAGCAGCTGATTAAATGGAATAAATTAGTGGAATACTTTAAATTCTTAGATGTTGCCGCGTCCATGATTAAAACTCAAGAGTTGAAAAATTTAAACGTACTGAAGCATAGAAAAATAATAGACTAAAGTTTGGAACCAACGAGTTTTGCTACAAACTATATAACATCGTACTATGTCAGCCAGAAAATTCTATAATTATAATTAATTATATTTTGAAAATTATTTTCATTTATTAAATTTCAGTAGTAATTTTGTACTTTAAGTTAATTTATAGAAGTTTTAAAAAATAAAAAGTACGAATTTTTAAATTAATAAGGTGAAATTGCAGATCCTCATTGGTTCTCCAATTTTCTCCAAAATGTTTTGATAAAAGGGTTGCAACATCTTTTTTCTTTTCAGTTTTAATGTCCACATTGATGGGAAGCAGTTCTGGAATAATTCCATTAATTATCTTTCCTCGTTTCAAGAAAGGTTTTGGGGTGCAAAAGTTGATTCTATAATTAATCTCCCCCTGTAGAGTACACATTTCTTTTCCAGTTTTTTCTATTATCATTCGCTTTGCAGTTTTAAATTTAAAATGAAGTTGACCTGGTGTTTTTACTACAAAAAGCTAAATTTTTTCTACATAAAATGCAAGTCTAAAAAGTTATTGTAAATTGTCATATTCATTTTAGAATTTCGTCACTATAACTATCAAGAGCGCTTAGAATAGAAATATTGAACCAGCGAGTTTTGCTACGAAACATAAAAATAGAGAGTTCTGCATATGTCTGATGTATGGAACCAACAACCAACCAACGTTTCCTGCTAACTGCTATCTTAACTCATGTCAAAATATAAAAAGAGCATACATTGTCACAATCTCTATATTGCTTGTTATAAAATTTCTGAAGAACTACTACAATCAATCATTATCTTGATTTTTTTAATTTTTGTAACGAACGAGTTTTGCATCTCACCTACTCATATGAATATTGCATAGGGCTGCTATTTGCCATCGGAAATCCATTTTGACCAAATTTGGGTTGACATATCGAATAAAAGGGTTCCAACTACATTTTTGCCAAAACGCCGTTTTCAGTTAAAAATAGTTCTAACTACGTTGTATTACAATTTTCGCTAACAAAAAGTTTCACATGCTATCTTAAAATGAAACTCAGAGATTTGGTGAATATTTTGATTTAAAAAGGTTCTATTTGGCAGTTAGAACTTTGTTTTACTTTATTATTTTAAAATGGTACGATTTTGAATGTATTAAATAAGTTTCATCCGTTCATATACACACATTTCGTATTCAACTTGCGTATTTATGTTGGCTTTGACTTTTAAGTTAAAGTTTAACTGTCAGATTGTACAAAGCACATAGGCGAGCACACTGAAAACGTCGTTAAAAAAATTAGTTACAAATAAATACGTTATGTTTGCAAGTCCTTTTAGTGATATTGACCCATTTGGGAGTGAATCATCTTGCTCATATTACAAAGCCAGTGAAGCAAGCACAAGTGATGATGGATCTCAAACAGATGGGTATGCACCTACCAGCTATGACAAATATCTTATAAGGAATTAAAAAACCATCATCAATATCTCGCTTTTCCACTTTTTAGGAAAGAAGTTCAAAATGTCCAGTTAAGTTTATAACTTAACTGCTCATCTCTCCACAACAAAAACCTAATATTATGCAATATGAACAGGGTGCACTTCAGATCGTGAAGGTAATGAGTTGGCTAGTGCATTCAAAATATATTAGATAAAGTTGCTGAAGAAAATCACTTTAAAAAACTTATTACTTGTAGTGATTCTTGTATTCCACAGAACAGAAATTCATATATTAGTTCAGCTGTTTTACACTTTCTTCGAGACAATTTCCATCTATCTGAAATTATTATGAAATATTCCACCCCGGGAATATTCCTGTATCCAAGAAGTAGTGAAAAGGCTATGTCTTCAACTGAGATTTACTCACCTGCTGGACTAATAACGCTATTGAAAGTGATAAATACCAAACATCCTTTTAGGGTTATTGAAATGCTTCATAACGGTTTTAAAGATTATGCTGCTGTGGCAAAGTCCATGAATTTTAAAGATGTCCGTCTTACTGATGTATTATGCATTAAATTTACCGAAAATTTGGTTCAAGTAAGTTTTCTAAGCTCCTTCGCGGATTCAATTTTCAAAATGTTAAATTTTAGAGCAAAGGATTAACCAACTAGAAGGTAGAAACTTTCTCACAGTGACCTAACCCCAAAGCCCTACGGAAAAGTAACAATCATTTCGAGTGATAAAAAGAAGAATATTAAGTCTATGTTAAAATGTATGCCTGCTCTTGACCAGCAAATTTAAAAACGATGTTTAATATATAATAAAAAAGTCTCAAATAAAAGATATAAAATTATAACCCCCATATTTATAAAAAAAATATAATGTGTTTGAAATCCATGTTAAGAAAATTGTGTATGAAAAATTTTAAATAAAATACATTTCAAAGTCAATTTAAATTTTATGAATATTGAGGTAAAAATGGAGTTTGTTTTTTGGTACTAATAAGACAAAAAAGAGTTAATAATTATCACATGTAATTTGGCTTAAAAAGCGATACGAACTTTAGCCTGATAAAATCATAAAATATAGAAACAAATAAAGTTTGAACAATATTAATTAAAATTAACTTAAATTAATAGCCATGGGCCTGTGGCAAAAAAAATAAAACAAAAACATACTTATAGTATCAAACCAATAAATTTGTCTTAAGTAGAACAAAAATAACCAAATTAATTAACATATGCATAATTAGTAAAGAACAAACGACAATGGCAACACTGTTGTAAATTTAGAGATGGTAAAAATGAGCTTTCATTACAAAAAAGCTTTCAGCAAATTGTAATACGATGAATAAAAACAATTCACATATTCCATTTGCAATAAAAGTTGCGTATATAAAGCAGAAATCTACATCAACTGACACCACACACACTGGACACAAAAGAACGCTGATGAGGAAGGTTTAGTGGCCTTCGGAGACAGCCGGTTGTTCCGTTCAACTACGTGTTTGTCAGAATATTTACAACTAACTTTGGTGTTATTTGTTCATTAATAATTATCACATGTAATTTGGCTTAAAAAGCGATGCGACCTGTAGCCTGATAACATCATAAAATACAAAAGAGTCTTATTAATATAAATTCTTAGGGTGGTATGCAAAAAAAACTTAACAAAGTTTTGCCAAGCAATATTAAGAAATGTTGTTTTCCAAAAAAAATTATTACAGTAGTTTTGACTTAACTGCCACTCTTTTAACTGCCAATTTGAGATAACTGCCAAAAACCAGAAAATTTTACTCATTTCTTCAATTTCGTATGAAATGTAATTGTTTAAGTGCTAATTTCATACGTGCCAATTTAAGTTAGCTGCCACAAATATTTGGAATTATTATCCCATATTCATTGATAATTTTTCATTTAACAGTCACAAATTTTTTTTGCAACTGTTGCTAACGAAAACCATGTATGTAGTTTGTTTTTACTAGAATCCTCGCAGCCTTTCTATAATTATCTCATTCTCTTTATAACTCTCTCTTGGTTTAAAAAAAAACAAAAAAAAACTATGTATGTATGTGAGTTCCTAGTAAAAATCAAAACAATAATTCAGACGAAAGGGTGCTTTTGTTTGTTTTCTTCTGAAATAATTTGTTCCTTTTATTTTATATTATTTTTCCTGAAGTACCTTTATATTGTTTTATTAATAAATAATAAATGAAAAGAATATTTTTATGTTTTTTTTTAAGTTTTGGTTGTAAAAATAGGGAATTGTGTGAATCGCACTTATGGGCCACTTCTGTGGCAGGTAAACGAATCAGATAACTGCCAATTTTTGGCAGTTAAAAAATTTAACTTAAGTGCCATTTTGACTTACCTGCCACAAAATACGTGCAAAACACGGTGTGACAGTTAAGTCAAAACTACTGTATATCAAAATTCTTAAGTAGGCACTTCGTTTGTTAAGACTACTTTAAGCTGATATTTCCAAAATGTGTATTTTGTACCTCAAATATTTTTGTTAATATAGCACATATTGATTCATGTTACATCTGAAAATGAAGCTAGAAGTGCCATCTTTTATCTTAAATTTATTCAGCCTTACTACGGTTCTCGTATTCGAGCTTAAAATTTCTCGTTTTAAAAATATGGTACTACGTTTCTCTAAAGTCATAAAAATACAACCCTGTCAAAAATTCTTTTAAAATTTGTTGTACTACGATTCTCGAAATCAAATGTCAAAAATTTGAAAAATAGTCGCCAGTTTTATTTCATTCGACAAAAAAGAAAAGAGTATTTAAAAATTATGAAAGTATCAAAAGAGTAAGTATTATTGTTTATAAGATTTACGGAAACTATTTTTATGTAATGGAAATAATTTTAGATTGAAAATAACTACACGGAAGCTGTTTGAAAAAATGGTAGAGTTGCTTGAAAACAAACCAGAATTGGCGCAATCGTACCGCATTGGTATACATAAAGTGGACACAAAAGCAGAATGGGTAGAAATATCAAATAAGCTAAACTCTTTAGGACCACCTTCTCGTACCGGGCCTGCATGGATGAAAGTGTGGGCGGATTAAAAATGTAATTTAAAAGAGAAACTTCTTCATAACAAAACAGAATGGCGCGCAACCGGTGGAGGCTCAAACAACCAAAACCAAAGCTTTACTGCAATTGAACAGCATTATTAGTCCCGATGGCGAGGAAATAGGCATCAGTTCTTCTAAAGAAATCGGAAATATTTCTTGAGTTGAAATTAATGAAAATGATGAAATATTTGTCCCAAGAACACCAAAAACTTTTCGAAGGAAGCCTGCAAAAAATGTTTCCGCCCAACATGATCTTATTGAGCAACAGTTAAAGGTCCCAATGGACTTGTATAATGAGGTGAAAGAATCTATAAAGCAAATAGAAAGATATGCTCCCAAACAACATAAAATAAAGGAGGAAAGCCTAAGCCTTTATAAAAGTAAACACTCAAGAGATTTATTATTCGACATATTGTCATAATTATATATACTATAAGTGAAATTTATTTGCTGGTGGTTTATGAAAGTCTGTGCATAAGATAAGAGGTTTGTGACTGTTCAAAATGTGTGGTTGAAGTCTACTGACGATTTGTTAAAGCAACAATGAAATGCATATATACATAAAATAAATTTCATTTATAAAAGTAAACTAAAAATTAAAAAAGAAAAGTTTGAATTGTACAAGAAAGAAACTAAGAAAAAGGACGAATACAGAAGATTAATGCTACAATTGAGAACAGATAAAATCGCTATTAAAAAACAAAGAGTTGAATTCGAGGAATACAAAAATCGTTTTATCCAGTAGGAATAAATTTTTTTATTCATGTGCTTACTCTTTACCAGACCTGGGCAAATTGCATTGATTTTGCATTGGCACTAAATTAAAAAAACCAAACAAATGCAAATTTATTGCATTAGCACTAAATCCTATGCTTTTAGTGGACTATAATTTGTATTAAACTAAAATTTCTTCAAAGTAATGCAGTAATGTTGCATTAAGAGTATCAGATTTAGTGCCAATGCAATATTAATGCACTTAACACATCAAAATTTAGTGTCAATGCAACATTACTGCATTAATTTGAAGAGATTTTAGTTTAATACAAACTAGTGGTGAGCACAAGATGCTTGCTTGCTTAACATTGTTGCCATTTTAGCATTTTCACTGCTAGATCTGGCATTTTCATTACTTAAAAAGCATTAAACTTTCAAAAAATGCTGCTAGATTCTTTCTGGCAGAATTTGTTGATAATAAAATTTGTAATTTGTTAAAAAAATTCTTCTGTATAGAGGATTTTTCTCGTATACGTAAATGTATTGAAATGCACATAGGATCCAGCTAACACCTCAATAATTATTGATTATAATCAAAACAAAATGTTTTTTTTAATAAAAAAGATATTTTACTCAATAAGTAAAGTATCATTTATAAAAATAACCAATTATTAACTATTTTATATTTGTATGTGCTATAAAACTACATGTAAATACTAATAAGTTTGTATAAACATGAAATTCAAAGCTATTTCAATAATTTTTTCTACATTTTAATCTGGCATTATACTTTTATTCTATAGAAAATTTTAGCAGAATTTTTTGACCGATTTAGCATTCTCTCATCATAATTTTCTGGCAACACTGTTGCTTAATCTTCATGTTGTACATTATTGAATTGTTCTCTCTTTTTAGTGCTCTTGATTTTATGAGAACACTGAAACTGGTGCTCAATTTTATCAAAAGTATGCAACAGCATTTGTTTATATGCTAAGTAAGGTCATTAGTTATTGTAGTGTCTAAGCATATTTCACTAGTGCACACCGAATGACAATTGTAAAATGAGCACACAAGTTTAAAATTCTGTGTATGTGTAAAAGAAAAAACAAACAACGTAGATTGTTTGAGCGTGTTAGTTCGCATGAGATACTGTTCTAAGTTTTATAATTTATTAATTTAAAGCTCTAAAAAATAAAATATATATAAAAATAATGTCTTTGACGATGGATATAAAAGTAAAAAGTTTTATTATCACGTAATATTTTATGAAATTTTGAGTTTGTGAAATGAAGTATGGTGCACTATGAAATGTTCAATAAAAATATTGCACACTTGACACACAGTTCTCGCTGAACCTTCATAGTGAACAGACGTCTTAGCCGAGTTTTTTTTTTCATATATGTACATATTAAACAAACAAAAAATCATACAAAAAATATTCGTAATACATAATAACAGTAATACATATTAACTTTGATAAATAAGCAAAGCAAATATTGCTGATATTTTTTTTACATAGCAAGAAACAAAAAACAAAAACAAACAAAAACCGCAAACAAAGTGCCCTTGAGGAATACTCTACATGAGTACCTCAAAAACAAAAAATTGTGAAGTGAGTTCAAACGGCAGAAATGCATATTTTACTGTGAGTTCTGAAGCTCTTAATGATAACAATAAAAATAAAAAATCTGATGATAGTCTTTTTCTAACGGCAAAGCCACTTTTTCGTCAGCGATCAACTTCGCTTTGTCCAATGTGAACTAGTGATTCGTTAACATTACAATTGCCTAGTACCTCTTCATATAAGTCAGTGATATCATCCCCTTCGGGCTCGTATACATCACTTAACAAGGTTATCACTACAGATAACAGTAGCACTAAGCCCAAGGTCCAAGTCGGAATGGATAGGTATATAACTGTGGTAAAGCGTGGGCGAAGCCTAAATTCTTCAAAAATTTCATCTGCTCCAAAGATGTCCAGGGATAACAGCGCATCATCTACTAATCGTCAAAATCGGTTTTCACTATTGCAAGACAATAACGACAAGCCCGCTGCATTATCGCTAAAGTCTTTTAAGCCACCACCTATCTATCTGAGAGAAAACACTCTAACGCGCTTTTAAAAAAACTATTGTCGGCCATTGGTGAAAATACTTTTCACATCATTCCAATTAAACGAGGTAATATTGATGAAACTAAGATCCAAATATATGATGAAAAAGATTTCCGGAAAATTATTAGTGAATTTGAAAAAAACAAAACAAATTTTTACACCTATCAACTTAAAAGTGCTAAAGGCCTACAAGTAGTATTAAAGGGCATAAATTCATATGTTGACGCCGAAGAAGTAAAATATGCTCTTATCGACAAAGGATTTAAGGTTAAAAATTTTACTAATATAATTAACAGAGAAAAGGTCCTCTAACCTCTATTTCGGGTCGAACTGGAGTCTAATGACATACAATTGAAAAAAATGAACCCCATCCAATTTATAGCGTAAAGTTTCTCTTGTACCGAAAAATCACAGTTGAAGAGCCACGTAAGCGTTCAGGTCCCGTACAGTGCCACAATTGCCAAGAATATGGCCATACAAAAACTTACTGCAAATTACCTACAGTTTGTGTTATCTGCGGTGAATTGCACGGTTCGGCTAGCTGTACGAAGGCAAAAGATCATGCTGAAAAAAAATTTAGTAATTGCGGAGGTAATCACACTACTAAATACAGAGGATGTCCTGTATATTCTTTCGTTAAAAATACTATGGGACAAAAACCTAAATTAGCTCCAGCTCAGTCAGCAAACGCTTTCTCCGCTAATTTTCCTACAATGAGTCAACAAAGTACTTCACGTGTATCATATGCCGATGCTGTTAAGACAAATTCTTTTCCCACGCAGAAAGTGTCCCCACCAAGTAATTCAACAAATGCTAACACAAGCTTTAATTTCAGTCGCCTTGAAGCCACTATTGATAATCTGGTGCAAACTATAAACAACTTTACTACAAATATGACTAGCATGATGCAAGAAATGCTGGGAATGCAGAAAACTCTGCTTCAAGCAGTAATTAACAAGCCATGAACACCTTAAAAATATGTTTCTTGAACGCAAACGGCATTCGCCAACACAAAAATGAGCTCGAGCACTTCCTTTCGGAAAAAAATATTGATGTAATGTTAGTTTCGTAGACTCATTTGACTTCGAGAAGCCTTTTTAAAATAAATGGCTACACCTTATATGATACTAAGGACCCAAGAGGAAGAGCATGCGGTGGATCAGCAATTTTAATAAAGTCAAAACTCAAGCACTATATTCTTGATAACATCTGTGTAGAACATTTACAAGCAACTAATATTTGTGTTGAAATTTTTTTTACAAATTTCGTTATATCATCAATTTACTCCCCTCCAAGATTCTCAATCACTGAGCATGAATACGAGGATTTATACAAATATCTTGGGCCTTGTTTCGTAGCAGCTGGAGACTACAATGCAAAACATACGTTCTGGGGTTCACGCCTTATTACACCTAGAGGAAGAGCGTTGTTCAATACAATTTCAGAAATGGGCTTTGACGTCATTTCAAGTGGAGAGCCCACTTGCTGGCCTACAGACATACAAAAAATTCCGGATCTTATAGATTTTGGAGTCATGAAAAATATTTCTAGAGATTTAGTTCATGTCGAAGCTTCCTTAGATCTCTCCTCCGATCACTCTCCCACTATCGTTACAATCTGTAACCCACTAAGAAGTGATTTACCTCACCCATATGTGAAGATGATCAATCGTGTTAATTGGCTGAGATTCAAAAAATATCTTAGTAGTCATTGCACGGAAAACATAATGCTAAGAACATCCGATGATATTGAATCTAACATTGCGAATCTTAACGAAAATATAAAGCAGGCTGCTGAACATGCTTCTACCTCCCACCCGCAGACTGGGTTTAATAGAATTTATTCTACGGATATTGAACGTCTCGTATGTGAAAAAAGAAGAGCTAGACGGGAATGGCAACAGCACAGATCGCCCCAGCATGAAATCAGATTTAAAGAGTGCACTAAACGACTCCAAGAGATGCTTGCATATGAAAAAACTGCATCTCTTAAAAATTATCTGGAAAATCTCGATGTCACACCAGCATCTAATTACTCTTTGTGGTGCGCTGCGAATAAGCTTAAAACACCCGTTGAGTTTAAACCACCTCTGCGTACTTCTACCGGAGGTTGGGCAAGAAGTGATACGGAAAAAGGTAACTTGTTTGCAAAGCATTTAAAATCCGTACCATGAGGTACAAAAACCAACTAACTAAAACCCGATTCAATCTCATCCGGTGTGCCACAGGGGAGTATATTGGGGCCAGTTTTGTATTTGATTTATAGTTGTGATATGCCTGTGAGTAGCAACATCCACACATCTATATTTGCCGATGATACAGCCTGCCTTAGTATGTACGAAAACTATCACGAGGCATCGCGAAATCTTCAGGAACATATTACCCAGCTGGAACTATGATTAAACTTATGGAGAATAAAAGTAACTGAACAGAAGTGTGCTCAGATAACATTTACCCTACGAAAAGATACTTGTTTCCCCATTAGAATAAATAATCAAATTGTTCCTCAACACTCACATGTGAAATGCCTTGGTATACACCTGGACCGACGGCTTACATGGAAACACCACATTGAATCTAAGCTAACACAAATGAAACTAAAATTAACTCAGTTACATTGGCTGATTGGTAGAAATTCCACCCTGAGTCTAGATTGTAAACTTTTGATATACAAGTCTCTCTTGAAACCTATATGGTGCTACGGAATACAGCTATGGGGCACTGATTCAGCTTCCAATATAGAGAGAATCCAACGAAGGCAAAACAAGATTTTAAGACTAATAACATCGGCTGCATGGTACATCAAAAATTCAAATTTACATCGTGATTTAAATATGCCACTATTGACTGAAGAAATGAAAAAATACGCAGGCAAATACTTAACAAAATTCGAGTCTCATCCTAATCCACTTGGTCGTAACATCTTGAATTTTACTGGACACATCCGCTTAAAAAATAGGGACACTATGGCTCTAATACTCAACACTCCAGATGAAACAGCTTGAAAATATTTTTGTGCTTAATACGATATTTATGTATTATTGATTACTATCACTAAGTTTATGCCTGACACTGGTTGGGCCTAATTATTATATCTAGATTTAAGATTTGAAAACTTATTGTTAGTTCATTTTTTGAAGATACAATAAATAAATAAACGCATGAAAAAAAAACTTGACACAACTGCCCATTCAACTGTTGTACAATGGTTTTGCGTGTTTTTTGTTTCCTTGTTCTCTATTTTCGCTTCACACTCAATTACTTTTACCACTACAAACAATATTCGCTCTTGAAAAAAATACAATACTGTGCGCTTTTTCATAGCTTGCGCACACTTCTAATACAAACTATAGTGCACTCAAAGCATAGGATTTAGTGGTGGTACAATAAATTTGCATTTGCATTGACTATTACTCTGTTTTACAACTTTTTATGTACATATTTAAACAAAATGAAAGAAATGTGATTTAATTTTTGAGTATATTCTATTATTTAATACGTATCTTGAATTGAAATGAATAAATTTTGAGTTTTTTAAATCAAGAATGTATTTTCATTTTAAATACTAAAGGTTCATTGATTGCATTATTTTGATTCTTATATTTGAAGCTGGTAAGTCTTCAGTTGTTTCAATATTAAAACCATCTCTAATACCATTTTCTATATCTATTTCTGGCATATCCATTTTATAATAAATACAAATATTGTGTAAGGCTGGACAAACGTTTGTAATTTATGCCGCTACTTTTGGTGGGTAGTGTAACTGTCTTGCTCCTAGTATACACCGAAACATATTTTTAAGTACGCCTATTGTGAGGTCTACAACATTTCTGGTTTGGGAATGAATGAGGTTAAATCGGCTCTCGGGGAGACCCTCTCCTGCTGATCTAAACGGTGTAATTAAGAATGGCTCCAGCGGGTAGCCTGCATCACCTTGAAAAAATAAGAATAAATAGTTTGTTTCAGAATATTTTGCTCATTTACATTGGTCTCACCTAATAACCAAGTGTTTTTATCACCATTATTATGATTGGTTTTTAGAAACTGCTTTAATTGACTTGCATTCCATACCAATGATCCTGGATATTGAGATGATATGTATCTGATTTGCAGCTTATGGTCACAAACCTGTAACAAATTTTGTAAATATAATTCTGCTTTAATATAATTTAAATTAGCTTTTATACATACCACGGTTGCATTTAGACTATAGAAACCTTTTCTGTTGTAGTACTTAAAACGTTCCAAAACTCTTGGTGCTAAAATTTTTATATGCGTGCCATCGATGCATCCTATGACACCAGGAAAACATGTTTTGTTATAAAAATGTTCATATTAAAAGAAATCCAGCTCTTGTATAATTCGCTATACATTGCACTTATACACTCTTTAAATACTTTGCTGACAGATGACTGGAAAAGACCTACATTGTAGTCATTACCAGCTCCTTTCTGGTAACTTCCTTCCGCAAATATGCGTATTGTTGCTGCCAGTTTCAGTTTATTCGGCACTGCCAATTTAGGCTCAATCATGTCCAAGAATTTCTTATTTCTCTTCGCAAAGAATTCAGCTCTGCTACTATATAATCATCTTCATCATCAGAGGATGAAAATAAGGCACAACTCAGCATTTAAATTTTTTTATAACAATTATAAAATATCGGAAAAAATTAATTTGATTTTTTTATTTTTGTTGCCGCCGATTTCTTTTTATTGTTATTATTTTTGACAGTTCGCAATAGAATGCTTCATAATATTTAAATAATTTTAACATTTTGTGTCACTCTCTTTTTTTTTTATTCTGTTACAAATTCCTTGCAGTCGAAAATTTTACGTAGTACCACAAATAAACAAATTCGAGAACTAACACGACAGTACTCGAAGAACATTTTCGAGAAGCGTAGTAAAGCTGATTATCTGTGTCGTCTGATGGAAAATATCACCAAATTATCCAACTGATTCGAAATACATAGCAAAATCCATAAAAAATATTAAAATAAATACAATTATACAAAAATGTTTTAGTGATGTACGCACAATCAAGATGAATCGAAAAAAGCTGGATATTCAAATACTCATTTCATTCGAATAAAATATTATGATACTTTTTCTTTGTTCATCATATTTGTTTACATTTACTTCATAGAAATGTTTATCTGTTTTCCTACCATGTGAGAAGCTCATATTTTTTAAATTAGGTTGCTTTACTTCAAGATAATAAAAATTTATTTATATATTTAATGAATTGAACAGGCTAATGTTCGTATCACCTTTTAAGCCAAATTACATGTGACAATTATTAATGAACAAATAACATCAAAGTTAGTTGTAAATATTCTGACAACACATAGTTGAACGGAACAGCCAGCCGTTTTCGAAGGCCACTAAACCTTCATCATCAGCGTTCTTCTGTGTTTGGTCCACTGTGTGTGGTGTCAGTTGATGTAGATTTCTGCCTTATATACGAAACTTTTTTGCAAATGGAATATGTGAATTGGTTTGATTCATCGTATTTCAATTTGCTGAAATGTGTTTTGTAATGAAGGCCCAAATTTACTATCTCTAAATTTACAAAATTTATTTAATAAAATCGGAAATTATTTCAATACTCGAATGAAGATGTATTCGATTTTGTACATTATAAGCTGTGAAGTGGTTGTTGAACATGGTGGTGTTACCAGTATTTATTAATAAATCACAAATTAATTAAAGTTGTCTTTTGCATGTAATTTCTAAACTACCATGAATTTTAAAACTAAAGTTAAATTCATATTTTTTTGCATAAGGGGCTTAGAGTTATAAAATATAATAGCATAAAGGTAGAGGTCCATAGCTCGCTTTTTGCGCGTTATGCTTTACACGCGTTTCATCTTCTTGTTTCATTCTATACTTTGTTCGCGTTGAGTTACATGCACTGCTTTTCATGCGCCATTTTAGTTTTGTTTTGATCAGCTGTGTGCGTTTGTTTATAAATACTTATAAAGAAAAAATGGAGAGTGAAATCGAGTTTTTAAAAGAATTTGTGGAGTTAGTCGAGTTTGTATATTTAATTTTATGTGCCAACAAATATGCCTATGAACAATTTAAAAAAAGAAAAGGTTTTGGGTACGGCCGTTGTATTTATAACGGAATTTAAGTGGGTTTTGTGAAACCACAGTTAAAAAATTAAAACTTCTGACCCTGAGCAATTTCGAACAGCGAGAAGAATGTCTGCAGATGTCTTTGACTATTTTTTCAGCATTTTAAAAGATAGTCTTGAGAAGAACTCGGCTAGGGCTATTCCAGCAGATTATCGGCTGTTGTTGACTTTAATGTAAGTAAATTGACAATTACATATAAATGTATGCACATTATTGGCTTAAGCAATAACTTTTCTAAGCAGCTATTTAATACAGATTTAGCGGAGATGACACTCAGTACGTAAAAGTAATCGATAACTAATATGCAAAATTTGTTACTGAGAAAACTGTGGTGAAAATTTAATTAAAATATATCGCATTAATGAAAATATTCACATATTTTATTAAACTAGTTTTTTTTTAATAAGAAATTTATTTTATTGAAAAAAATGAAAAAAATTATACACGGCAAAATAATATTTATCGATAACGTAAGAAATAAAGTATTATTTAACATCTTTAGCATTCAAGAACAGCTGACTTTCTTTCATAGTGCTTGTAACGCGTACAAAAGTAGAAAGTAGACCTACTTTTTGTTTTGAACGCGCCTACGCGTTCTGACCTTTTTGCAATGTAACTTGTCACATACTATTGCATTGATTCTACTTTTTTGACAGATGCATAGAAAGCGTAACGCGCAAAAAGCGAGCTATGGACCTCTACCTTAAGTGCGTTGCTTAATATGTAAAAGAAAAAATTATTGCGATTCAAAACTTTGATCACGTTCTTCTCGATACTCATACCTGGAACCATTTTATTCTAAGAGCGCGATACTTTGAATATACCCTCTCGATATTTAAATTATGTACATATATATATAGTTGTGTGTGCTTTTTCGTAAGGCAAGATCTCTATAACAGTGCCCTCCAGTTTTAAAAGTAGAAATTGACTCCAAATCGTTAGGTATTTTCTTAACGAAAGATCGACTAGCAACTACAGTAGCCACAAGTAACGCAAGAGTTCGCCTTTTGACTCTCTCACTCATGAATATGTTAATGCCTTTAACATCGAAGAAATATTTTTTGCGAGTGGAAAAAAACTGTGCTGTTATTCCAAAGAAAATCAACAAGAAAAAAATTATTTTAAATACACAATTATTTTGATTTGGTGATGGCGTGAGCTACAATTGGAAGTTCTTGGTCAGTGCACGTGTAATTTTTAGTGAAAAAATATTATTCATGTGAACAAAATGTTCGCCTTATATTCCCGATAAGGGTCAATAATTGTTTGTTTTAGGAATACAAAAATTAATTCTATTCATTAGCGAAATCACTGATGAAGGGTTATGCATATGGTGGCAATTGACTACCGTCAATCTCATCCCCATGTTAAAATCGTCAGTATTTTGGATTGCTAGTAGTTAGGCTGGTAGTTAGTGGTAACGATTGGTACTTAACGAAATTGCTAGCTGCGATGACTGCAGGGTGCTGTCAAAAATAAAATTATAGTTGTATGTGTGAGAAAAGTTGAATGTGTTTTATTAAATTAAAATTACAATCGGAAGAAAAATATAAAAAAGTCGATAAATCGTCTCACAAAAAATCTAACACACATTTTTGACAAATTTTCATTCAATAATGGTGAATGAAATTTATAATTTTTAAAAACACCACAAGGAAAAACTTATAAGGGCAGCGAGCTTTTTGAAAAACACCAAAGTCCGGTGGCTGGTAGCGACAGATAAACCTTAATAAAAAAAATTTTAGAAAAATCATGCGTCATTTTTTACGGTGCTTAATACATATATATGTATGTCGGTTGGCCCATAACAAAATCCAATATTTTTTTTAAGAACCACCCTACTAAACATGTCACTATATTGATTTAATGAATACTTTGAATTTATTTGTTGTGTTATGTTTTCGTTAAATAAAATAGCCTGGTACGGAGTTCTTACGCAGTTTCATGTTTGTAAATTTCGACGGCAAAATAATCGTTGTATAGAATTATATTTGCATACACACAAACTCATTTATTTTTGAATTTACAACACACAAAAACACTAAAAATTAATCACAATATGATGAAAATTAGGAATGTCAAAATTTCCGTGACCAAACAATTGTATGAACATTCATTTTTGTTTCAGTTTACTAAAAAAGGTCTCCATTTATATTTATAACATCCATCAGATAGAATAAGCCTAACGATATTGAGTCAATTTCTACTTTTAAAACTGTAGGGTAAGTAGTTAATCGTGCTTTATTTGCTCAAATATAAATATATACATTTGTATGTACCTATACATGTACTTTTATTATAAATACCAATGTATCATAAAAGGTAGATGACTCACTCCCTCTTTCTATATCTTAATGTGTTTATACATATATGTATGTATGTACGAGTATGTGTATTTTTGATTAGATTTTAATATTTTTTATTAAATAAATTAGTTTTAACAAAATGAAATAATTTAGGATAGAATTTAACCGCGTACAGCAGAGTTCGCACTTGCGTTAGCAGTGGCGCCGGCATTAGCACCACCATAACCTCCATATCCACCACGGCTGCCAGATGAAGAGGAAGAAGAAGAAGAAGCAGAGGAAGTACTGCTACCAAAGTTACCTAAATCACCAATTCCAGCACCGCCGGTATTTGCATTTCCACTCCCATTTGAACCTGAGTAACCTCCGAAGCCTCCATTTCCAGCACTACCGGAAGCAGCAGCATTGCTATTAGCACCGAAATTCGAGCCAGGGTAACTACCGAAGCCACCGAAACCTCCATTTCCGGCACTGCCGGAAGCAGCAGCATTAGCACCGGCATTTGAGGCAGGAAATCCACCGAAACTTCCATGTCCAGCGCCATCAAAAGCACCATTGGCATTGGCATTAGCACCAGAGTTTAAGCCTTGTGAGCCTCTATGGAAACCTGCTGGTCCCCCGAAGCCCGGATAGTTATTGAAAGCACCACCACCACCATTTGTATTGGCACCTGCATTAGATCCACCGAAACTACCATGACTATGACCAAGACCATGAATATGACCATGACCATGATCATGACCATGACTATGACCATGATCATGACCATGACTATGACCATAATCATGACCATGACTATGACCATAATCATGACCATGACTATGACCATGATCATGCCCGACACCATGATCCAAACCTCCATAGCTGGGACGTCCACCAAAGTTACTAGAACTGCCGAGAGCATTAGCATTTGCGTTAGAGTTAGCAGCGGCATTTGAACCACCGAAGCCACCATCAAAACCATTTCCTAATCCTCCAAAAATGGGAATTCCACCATAACCACCTGCCCCACCGTTTGCACCTGCATTAGCATTAGCAACAGCATTAGCAGCAGAATTACCACCACCAAATCCACCGAAGCCTCCTTTAGCCTCTGAAACAGCAGATGCAGCAGCATTGGCGTTGGCGCTGGAACCACCAAACCCAAGAGTGTATTGAGGTTTGGCATGCGCAAAAACAGCAAAAAAAGCGAGAGCCACAAACACCTTCATGTTGATTTTTGTTTAGTGTTTAAAATAGTCAAAACAGAACTGATGCTAAATAATGAAACATAAACATCTTATATACTTAATTTAACTAAAAGAACGTCATCAACCAGACTTTATTTTATCCACCGGGAATAAATATTTACCTATACAAACTTCACTGTCGCTCACACACATGGAAACAAGCTTACTGATATATTCACAAAAAGAAAAAAATGCTAATTCATTAAATTGTTGGTATCAGCAGCAGTGTAGCCAGATGAGGAGATTTCTCCTTAAATCGGATGTTACAAATTTTCGTGGGTTGGCACTTGAGAATTTTTTATATGTAAATATAGTTTACCTTTTTCTCCACAGTTTTTTGAATTACACAATTTTACACAATTCCTTTTGTATTTTAATGACAGTTCTGTTCAAAGTTACACATGAAAATCTAATAAATACGAGTATATTACTTTTCAACATTTAAATTCTTGACAAGCATCGTTTGACCCGAGAATAAAGTAAGCCATTATATATTTTAAAATGAAATCTACAGCGTCAAATAAAAGTTTCTCATGCACATCATTAGGATTTGCAAATAATCGCTGATTTTCATAATCGCGATTACGATTAAAAATATGCAATTAATCGCGATTATCCCTTAAACGCGATTAATCAAAAAAATATACTATTGGTGTCTATTCTGGAATACGCGTCGAATTGGTGAAAGTTACATGGAAAACAAAAACAAAATTGTGTAAATGTAAAAAATTTGTTTTTGTTTCTCATGCAAAATCAACCGTTTTTAAAAGAGAGAGATACGCGTTGAAATTCTCACGTTTATTTCATTTTAGAAATGTATGGCAAACAAAAACAATTTTTGAAAATTTGTTTTTGTTTTAATGTAAAGTTTCACTTCTTCGACGCGTTTTCCAGAATAGCCACCATTATAATTTTTATTTAAACCAAAATTAATTGCGTCATGAGTTTTTGTCGAACTGTATGGGCTTAGCAAAAAAAAAAAACATATTTATTTTGTCTTGAGTTCGCATATTAATTTAATTTTTCAATTAAATTATATTTTTATTTTGAGAAAATTGTAAAGCATGTAAAAAAATGTTCGTAAATCAGAACTTATAAGTATCAAAAACAATACGAATTGTGGGAAATCAATCTTTTGATAGGAAACTTTTTCTAGGTCGAAGTATATTTCTACTTTCTTAATTTATTTTTAATTTAATTTTGTATCCACACCTGATGAATTTATATTATAATGAATGAACAAGTTCATATAAAATGCAGTATTTGTAATAAAGTTTTATTATACGAAGTTGTTCATTCACCCACTTATAACTATAAACTTTTTTTAATATTTCTATGTTTTTTGTTATAATGCACTATCTGCCAAACGAATGAAACATATTTGTATTAATCGTAATGAAACTTTTGATATATTACGATGTTTTTGAAATAAAATTGGGATAGTGTAACAAAATAAAATAATAAATTTAATAAGGTTGGAAACTTTTCAAAGGTCTACTGATGATTTGTTAAAGCGCCAATGAAATGCAGGCATATAGACATATTTAGGCAAAATGTACTCTTATATATTTTACATTAGAAACTTTAATTTTAATTTTTTATGAGTTGAAAACGCCTTGTATGCCAATTTGGCAATAATTCTTTGCTTTTTAATCGTAATCGAGCGATTAATGGTTTCGATTACGATTAAAAGGTGTGATTAATCGATATTTTGATTACGATTATAATTGCTGTGCAAACCCTGCACATCACATTAATTTGAAGGACCAAAGCTGGCAAAAACAATTGAAAACTTTTTAAAACTATAAACAAGCACTAAGACTTAAAGGAAAATGCAAGATTATATATGATATAACGAATTTATAGTATGTTTCCATCAGCTAATTTATACAAATCATGGTGATTTGAGCAATTCATGTTAATTTATACATGATTTACCAAACATGTTGCATATGGATAAATCACCTGAAAGTAGTTGATTTATTTTAAATCATTTCGAAAACACTATTTTTCGAACTGGATTTATCTATGCAGCCCTGCGTTGCTTTTAAAATTACAAGCTCCATACCTGGGTCATCCATCAATAGTGATTAACGATTTCGAAAAAATGACATTAAGGAATATGTAATCAATTTTAAATGTCAACTTCATGTGGATAAAATTCACATTACAGCTGCTGCGCCCGCCTTATAAAGTACGTGCATAAATTGAATACGAAAATTCAAACAACAAATCACTCACAAGCTCTGTGGAAACACTTCGAAGTGATTTACATAAACCTACTTGATTTAAAGTCGTTGGAAACATACTATTACATGTATTATGGAATCCAAAAACTCATTTTTGAGACCATAAAAAATCGATGTGTTCACCTATTTTACATCATGCATTTTTACATACAGTTTTTTTATTTGTGAATAGGAGGCCCGGAGAAACCAAACAGATTAAAAAAGTTGCTTAAAATGCTTCAGAGACTAGTATTTTTATAGCGCTACTATAGGTAAGCAGAAAAATGGTCGTGTAACTAATTTCATGAAAAAATTCATAATTTTGAGCAGGTTACATACATACATATATCACAAAAAGTAGCTCATTTACAAGAACTTTTTCAAATTAAAAATAAGATTGACGAGAAGTCGTAAGAAACCCGCCAAAGTCGTAAAAATTTCAAAATTACATATCGCCCATTTACTTCAACAACCTCACAACTCAAAAATACCAGTTTGAAGTTTTCAACTTACACACATGTCAATGGAAAAGAAACTTCTATTTTTCTCTCAAGAGTTGAGTAAAAAAGATGTTTTTATGACATTTTTACACAATATGAAGAACGACATGAGGATTAGTTCTGCATTTGTAACTCATAAATTCCATTTTTTTAGTTTGAATTCCATTTTTTGAGTTGTGACGTTCTTTGAGGAAATGAGCGATATTTATTTATATTTATTTATTGGTACACTTTCTACAAAATAAATTTGCAGAATATGGTTGCACAAAATTGGACGGACTGACTAGACCATATGTACATGATGTTATTAAAAGTATTCTTAAATAATTTTTTGTGACTGACAATATCCGACCCATGCATTCACATACATATATGAAAGAACCGCAAGACTATACGGTTATCCGTGTCAAATCAGTCAACCACTGCGAGCGGGACGAAAAATGTTCGAAGGTCAAACAACACACACTGTCAAATTTATATTTTTTCACAATTACAAATTTAAAACTTCTATTACATTCCTTCATTAATTTATATATTTTTTATTTAAAATTCAACGAAATTAAATATAATTTTAAAAATACATAACTCTTTCTATCATCAAGAGATTCAAACACACACAGCACAATCGAATTGAAAGATTTACTAGTCAACATGGAAAATCAAAATATTTTAATTTTTCATTTGAACTTGACAACTGCCAAACTAATCAATTGACTGAGCCATAGACGCTTTGATTTGGACAACAACCTACTCAATTGAAAATTGAATCGAATCTGTATATAAATTAAAAAAAAAAAACAAAAATTTTTTGAGTGGCTACACAGCAAAGTGCAAGTTCATTTTTAAAATCTTGTCAACAAGTAAAGTTCTACCAGAAATGGCGTTACTTCAATTGTTAGTGCAGTGTTGCCAAGTTGTCAATATTGTACTTTAATTTTATTGTTAATATATTTCTTTTATTAAAACATGAAATTTATGTTCAAACTTAGCTCTAAAGTTAGTGTTTTTTCAATATCCATTTTACATCTACAAAAAATCAGCTACAATATTAAACAAATTAATGAAATAACTCTGCAATCGGCAACAACTTTCGTGTTGTCACTATACTTGCAACAAGTGTAAAAATTTACTTGCATCAAAATTTCACTACAAGCTGACTCGCAAGTGGCAGAAGTGTGGCAGTGTGAGTAGAAAAATGTGAGTGTATTGAGTTTTTTTCACTTGACCTTGCATGTGGCAACGGAGGGTTAAGATATAATTATGATGACACGAGAGCTGTTCTTCAGTCCAGAGCTGCTTAACGACTTTAGTTAGCGATATGTTTGCCACAATTGTCGCACACTTACGTTTTTGTTGTTGCTTGAAATGTAAGTGTTCGACAAGTCGAACGTAGTCGAGATCGTGGGGTTAGCCTTGAAAGCTCTTGCCAGTTTTTAGAATACAATTACTTTTTTTCCGCAAATTCTCGACATTAATATCTCTGGAATCATTTCACATAATCTCGGCAAACTTGCGGATATACACTTCAAATATACAAAAAGCAGTGAATATCTATCGACTTGGCGAAACCCTTTGAAGTTATTTAAAAAAAAAACTTTTTTTTGCTCCAATTTTGTCCCTTACGAAATCTCTTGAAGAAATAACCCGATTGGCAGCAGTCGATGTGTCTTTTCAGTTTAAAAATTTTTCAACAAATTCCGTTTTGCTTTAATTTTATTTTCAAATATTTTCGAAATCTAGCGAACTGAATGAATCAACATCTTTCGAGTGCCTCAAATTTGTTTCTATTCTGTTCAGAAGTTATGAGATGTTTACATATGTACATACACACACATATATGCATCCATATAAACACCATCATGAATATAGTCAAAATCGACTCCCAAGGCCTCAAAACATCGAAACATGATGAAAATTGGATTTTCGAAAATTAAGGTATTATCAGTAACTTCTGATAGCGGAAATTAAAATATACATTGAAGACGACTTTTAAAAGATTTCTTTTTGAAATGTATTCTTATTTGCATGGTAATTGCAAAGTACCACAATTAAAAATACATTTTGGGAACTTAGATCTGTAAAATGAGTATATGATGCAAAATCTATCTGGCAACACTGACGAACAGTTAGCATATTAATGACTCTGTGGGTCAATTAATAAAATCCCCGTCAAACTTAAAATTTGTGCATGGGTATATGTATGTATATGTAAATATGTATGCATATTCATAACAGTATACATGTACGCATGATCAGCGTTGTCATTGGGAAAAATCTGGAAGAAATTTCACCGAAAAATAATTTAGTAATACCGCGTGTATTAAAATAAATTATCAATACTTGCGAGGTGTAGATATATTTAAAATTTACATATACATATGTACATATGCACCTACAACGAAAGGATGTTCAAATTTGGTTTAATATATCTTAGCACATACCAGGTGAGTTATAAGTGCCAAGTCACACGGAATCCTTCATACGTCACACGTCGCTTTCATACATTAACGCATCGACAGAGAAAGTGGCACAATGAATACTTTGTTGGAAAAATTTTAGCAGCTTCAATAGGCTTGTTCTCTATTTCATGAATTAAAATTAAGTTTGTTTTTATTTTTTCTTTATTCTTGCTTCCACAAAAAATAAAAATATAAATCAAAACATGCCTAAAAAAACCAACTAAAGGTTGTCCAACTTTTGTACTCTGCGTTGACGGAGACGTACTTAATGTGCCATAGCCCATAAGAAACCCTGTATTTAAACTTAGCTGTCAGTTGAAAATGCAAAGTTTAACGCATGACAGGCTCTATGTGACTCGGCCTCAAAAGTTCATACACACGTTACTTTTACTGTTACCTCTCGTATTGATAGCTCATTGAAATTCCTTTTGAAGGAATGTATGCTTAGGTAAAAGCGAACTGTAGGGAATATGTTGAAAATTGAAGCAGGAGGTATAAAATCAAATTCCCTTCCGCGGAAATCGGCTTACAATTTTCTGCTCAGGTTATTAAATTATTCTTCTCTGCTTAATAGTTTCAAATATGTTAAATAACTTTGGATAAAACATGTTTCTCAAAATTCATATTTTTAAACAGTATTTAAAAATAAAAAAACGAAAAGATCCAGGATTTTTAATTAAGCATACAGATAAATGTATTACGTATAAATAAAAAGAGCCGTATTGGATTAAAGCGGCCCACACATTTGCAATATAATTGTGCAATTTTTCGTATTGTACAATAATATCGCCAATGTGTATGTTATATTCGAAGGTGGCACAATATTCATAAGCGCTTTCAAACAGAGCAGACGTTTTATATTTGTGCTCTTGCAGAAACAAATTTTTTTTTTTACAAAAATTATACAGATAATAAATAAACGAATATATACATATATATCCATAATTTCGATAATGTCCATAGTGCATAATGGACTTAAGTCGTGGAAGATGCTGTTCTGGATGCAGAGATTCAAAAAGTATACAGTGTGGCGGATTTTGTTAAAATCATTTTCACTTAAAATGCTTCAACTTGTCTAAGTATGAATATGGTACAATCTTCAAACATGAAAATTTTAATTCCTTTTGTGATGATTGTTTAAACTTGATTGAAATTACTAATGAGAATTATAAAAGCTTAATAAGTATCGTTAAAAAAAATTACCAAAGACATAATTAAAACTAATAAATTGGTTGTGGAGAGGGCGGAAGAAGTAAAGAATGAAATTGTAAAAGAAATTAAAAGTAATGAGATAATAGCTGGAACTGAAACATGTGCCAGTAAGTTTAAATCTGTAACAAATAATATGCCCG
The DNA here is from genome assembly GCA_936439885.1 of Nowickia ferox. Taxonomy (NCBI): domain Eukaryota; kingdom Metazoa; phylum Arthropoda; class Insecta; order Diptera; family Tachinidae; genus Nowickia; species Nowickia ferox. Next base: position 63,840,749 of record OW387026.1, read on the forward strand.
TTATACTTAAGCCCAAAAACAAATAAGATAGTGTATCAACAGAGAAAGAAGTTAAAGAGAAGGTTAACCTTCATGGCTTAATTTACATATAAAAGGGACTACAAAAAAAAAATGATGTGGCCGTTGCTATAAGATGTTTAATTGATAATGATCGCAATTTTTTAGCTGAAGAGATTAAAGAGAAATGAGAAAACCAACGACTGGAATGTATGAAGAACTAGAAAAAACTCGAATTATTGAAGCAATAAAAAAACAAAATGAAATTGAATGTATCCACTTAGAGTGTGTCAAAGTAAATAAATCGTATAAAAACCCAAGATAAAGTTCTTGGAAATGGGTTTGACTGTATAATAAAAAAGAATAAACTAAACATTGAATGGATAGATGCATGATTTATGAAAGTTGTATCGTTCTGAGATGCTTTAAATGTTGGGGATTTAATGATGAAACAGAATAAAGTCTGCAACTTCAGGAAAATCGCTCCCAAATTAATAAAGCCCATAATAACATCGTCGGCAGTAACTTCAAATGCTCTCTAATTTTTCTTTTGTGCTTATTTTTCTTTGTAGTTTTGTTTACAAAATGTAGGAAATTTATTGAAAGTATATTAACGTTTTTGAGAGCATAGGAAAAAACGATCTCAAAATAAAATAGATTCTATCTCACGACTGCTTTCTGCGGCTGCTTTTTTTTGCCAATTGTATGGAAAATGTGTTTATGCCGGTATTCTGTTTATTCATTTAAGCAGTGAAATGTAATGATAGCCAAATTTGTGCGAAATGTAGTGAAGCTCGCCAATCTTACAAGGAATGTAAAAACAGCAGTTCAAATTGTATAAACTGTGTTAAGGCAAAATAACGTTTAAATTTAAATGATATTGATACAAGACATGATTGTAAAAGTGGAGATTGCCATGCATTACAACGCAAAAAATAGATTACAGGCTGAAAGAATAGCTTACTAACAACCAATACTAATTAAAGGAATGTATCTTAACAAGGGCGGTTGACAACAAATTTTAATCAATTAGAGATAATTTGTTTTGAAGAAAAGCTACATTTTATATGTTTAATAGAAACCCACTTAACGGATACGATTGAAAATGCTGAATTATTAATAAGCAACATGTGATTATCACGGAGAGGGGTTTCATGCAGATGCATGTTTTTCCCACAGAGTTGGGCAAAATACGTGGTTTGCGGCAGGGTTTGAATTGCTGACTTCAAAATAGCATCAGCACACAAATTTTGCTATGCTTCGAGCTATGCTATTTACATTGTATAAGCAGCAGCAATCAGCATCAGCACACAATGTAAAAAAAAAACTATTTGCTAATGCTGTGCTGTGAAATGTTTGAAGCACAAGCAATCAGCAAAATGAAATTACTGAAAGAAAGTTCTGATGTAAGCATCAGCAATAGTATTTTTTTTTAAAATTGCTGATGCTGACCATCAGTAATTTTGTGTTTTTGGTTTTTTGCTGATGCTGATTTGCTGTGCTGTGAAAGTTTGTCAGCATCAGCAATGAGCAAATTTTCAAAACTACGGTTTTTGCTGACTTCAGCATGCTTAAGCATTGCTGAAGAATTTAAATTGTGTACAATATTAAAAAGGAAAGAAAGTGAATATGTATGGGTGGGAATATACACATACTACTTACATACATATGTACATGTATGTTTGTATACTTACATATATTTTTGTTGTTAGTTTGAATATGTATTTTTTATGAGGTGATGTGTACCTGCATATACATAAGTATGTGCTACATCCAAACATACATATACATATGTATATGTATGTATGTAGAAATAGATGTAGAGTAGAAATGTATGAATTTTTGATCGAAAAGTGATATGGTTTTGTAGTGTATTTTGTTATTGTAGGGTATTAAATTAATCTGGTTTTTGTTTTAATCGGTTATTCACTCGATTAATTAATCGAGGTTTTATTAATTATTAATTTATTAATTCCAATAAATAAAAATACATAAATTATTCATTATTTTGAGATTTTATTAATGAAAAAAGGATAACTAACAATTTTTGAACTAAATCAGACGAGGAAAAATGTATATACATATATGTATTAATAAAAAAAACAAGTATATAAGTGAGTTTTTTAAATTGCTTAATAAACTAAAGAGACCTTCTAATATAATCTTTTAGAAATAGTATTTAGTTCAAATGTTTATGTTTTAAAAGATTTATTCTTTAGTTTTAATAAAACTTGACTTAGAAAAAATCCTTTCACTAATCGTTATCTTTATAGGATATTTTTCTATTATTTTTTTAACTTTATTATAAAAATAAATGGAAGAAAAAACTGTTACTTGTTAAATAAAATGAAGCTCACTGAAAATACTTCTTTGTTTGCATGAACATCAATTTCACAACATATGCCTTTTGTTTATGAGCAGAACAAATTATTTGCTTAATAAAAATATATCGCTGGTTTATTTTGCTGATGTTGACAACACAATCTCCCAAAGCAAAAGCAACCATGTTGAATTTGTATTGTTATAATTGTTGTGTCGTAATAGTACCACCTGCAAATAAAACGCCTTGTGACAAGATGCTTCAGAATTGACAACTGAATTATGGTGATGCCAACTCTAAGAGTTGGTATAGTTATGTTTTTTAGCGATTCTAATTTTTTGTTATTGGTTTGACGAATGATACATTAAAAATTCATAAAAATGCAAAACACCAAAAATGTAATGTATTTTGTAAATGGATTTATTTTGTAAATTATGTATTTAAAATACAAAATACTTGCATGTCATGTATTTAAAATACAAAATACTTCTACGTCATGTATTTAAAATACAAATACAAATACAAAATACGTATTTGTATTTTAAATACGTATTTCAAATACATGAATTTCAAATACTGCCGAAACCTGTTTTCCCATAACCCTGATAATGGCAAGAACGAAATGTCTTTACGAAACGATGAATTTGCGTAAAAATGGCATCGATTTGTTAATGCATATTTTTGCATATTTTGCTGAAAATGCATATTTTTGCATAATTTGGTCATAAATGCATATTTTGTCTCATATTTTGTTATAAATGCATTGTTTTGTGTCATATTTTGTCAAACATTCAAATTTCAAAAAATATTATTGTTGACAAGTTATTAATGATTTTTCGCAAATTTGTTCGCTTGCATTGTTGTAGAATTGAGCAGCTGGCGAACAAAGCCAAACTAGTCCCATTAACTGTGTTTTACAGGAGAGCAAATAATTGAAATACCAGATGGATACTAGCAAAGAAAAGTCAGTTTTGTTATTTTTAAAGCTAGGATGGAATTGGTTTTGATTTGAAAAATTTCGTGACTTCATAGATGTGTACTTGGAGAGCCGAAAAAATAACAAAAATCATTTACTGAGCACATGTCTAGTTTTGTTCCCCTTCTTCTAAATTGTAAAACGATTGTACAAGCACACACATACCAAATTTAATGGAAATTGTCATTTTGATGATTTCAGGAGGAAATTATCTGATATTTAAGCCGCATGTAGTGAAACAATTCTGTGGAAACTTTATATTGTTTTTGAAAATGATAACGGATTTAAAAAACAAATCTAATAGGTAGTATTCAATTCATTGTAATGGTTGAGTTAAATAAATATATAAGATTATATAAAAAGATTCATTTAAATTTGAGCCGATTACATCCACAGACGTTACAAAGCCTTTTTCAATGCACAAAAGCTTTTTAAGAACAAATTGATTGGATTTCACATTCGAAAATATAAAAAATATAAAATTTTTTAAAGAAAATAAATCATTAACAACACTTTTCTTTTTCTATTTATGTATAGCTCCTTTACTGCAATATAAACATAACTCGAAAAATGCGTGTTTGGAGTTAATAATGCAGAAAAAATCGTTAAATCATATTTAATCTTATGTAAAATTTTTATATAAAAGGCTCCTCTTGAAAAAATAACATGTTTTTATGTCCTTATTTAGTTGTATGTAAATTGAAAACTTTTCTTTTGAATAAATATTTTTTAATATATGTGCATATTTTATTGTTTTGAGTGCATATTTTGAGTTTTTGATGTAATGTTTTAGGCGCCTAAAACACCTTTTTTAAATGCATGAAGTCCTTGTCCCTGGTGATTATTAATAAGTAAGATGTGACAGTACGTCAAGGATTACATGTGGTGTATGTTTCTACATCAAGAATAATTGGCAAGCACAAATAAAGAGAGTAAATTAATTGATACCAGGTACTGGTAGCTAAAAATTTAAATTAAAAACAAATCTTATAAATATTACCTAATGGGAATTTACAAATCGCCAGATAAACAAAAATCGCCAGAAAGTGTTTCACTGATTTTATTGAAGGGGAGATGGAATAAATAAATGCTGATGCGAATTATCTTATACCCAGCAAAAATTACTACTTGCCAGAAACGTTTTTGTAAGGGAGACAATGTTACAGAATCACTTGCTGTTGCGCATGAATAAGGAATTTTTCTTGTTCGAGATTAGCCAGCTAGAAGCAATACATTTAGCTTCAAAAAGACATGAATTTTTTTTTGCCTTACTAAAGTGCTTCATAGAAGTAATAATATATAATTTTTGTGAGAGCCCGCCATACGTTTACGACTATGTTTTAACAAATATAGAAAATACCACCGCTATAAATAGCATAAGTATGAAAATAAGTGATCACGAATCATTAGAAATTATTATTCTAATAAAAGAAAAAATTAAAGATATAAGTAGTAAGAAAATAAAAACGTTAAAATACGATAATAATATTTTTCGCAACAACCTAATATATATAGAATGATTAACAATACATACAACTAGGATATTGCCCGCTACTTTGTTAACGGATATTTTATATGTATTAACCAAGCTCTTTCATTTGAGAATCAAATAGATAGGGTTCAAATAAATATACGAGAAACTTGTCATTTTGATATTGTGTTCAATTGCTTCCTTCGTCATGTTGATTCATTAAACCTACTCATAAAGCCCTTTTATTTGTAACCGATATTGATAGGGGTGTTTCTTGTCGAAAAGAAATCCATTTTCTTCTAGGCATTTGAGAAATTCGTTATATAATTTTTATAAAGTACCAACCAAGTCCTTTTATTTGAAATCCATATTGATAGAGTGCACTTCTAAGATAAGCACACTATTTCCTGGGATACTTTTGATGTTAATTCCTCAAATTTAATTGTTCACACTTTTTATTTCACACTCGTATTTGTAGGCTTATTTTTTGCCCAAACGTATCAAGTTTCACTCTCCATTTTCTTGTTGAGGTCGTCTTAGAATTTTTTAATAATATTTGTAATGATGCACTTACCAAATCCTTTTGTTTGAGACCCATATTGATAGGAATGTCCTTGTAGTTTTGGAATTTTTCCGTTTTACTTTTTTTTTTTTGCCTTGGCTATTTTCGTTTAGGTCCGTTTTGAATTAATTAATTTATTGTATGAAATGGGATTTGTATAGGAAAAGTACCAAAAATTAGCACTATTTTTACCACTTATTTGTGTAAATTTCCACACACTTGGCTTACAGAGCGATACGAACTTTAGCCTAACCAAATCATACATATAAGATCAAATAATAGCTAATTCTATTGATTTTACTTTGGAAGCTATCCCCTTTTTTTATTCACATTTAATTCAGTTGGAATTGTTATTCTACATTGATATTGCGTTATTGGTCTTACTCGTGTTTTTCTATTTTTTAGACCTTAAGCATTAAAATTTCCAAAAATCAATTCTTAATACATCCGCAGAGAAAGATAAAAATAAAATTTAATTACTAGTCCGTTAGAACTTAAAATCGAAAGCAATTTTTATGTCTTTAAACGTAAATCTATAGATTGTGTTAGAAATATTTTTTAATTGCGTATACAAATTGTAAAAATTATTAATTGTAAACTTAATTATTAATCGAGACAATTTTAAATTTTTAGTTGAACTATAGTGAATTTTAATCAAAAATAATTTCTTAGTAGGGCTCAAGTTCAGTAATTTCATTCTTGTTGAATGAAATATTTTTATTTATTAATGTGAGTTCCTAAAGAAGAGAAGATAAATAAAATTAAACTTTATCAGCTGGGGGAAATACCGATATTTTTCTGTGCAGCCACGCATTTCATCAGCACCCATGTCTTTCTACTGGGGTAGAGATTGTTATTGAAATAACTGAACTTAAGCCCTACTAAGAAATTATTTCTGATTAGCGGCTTGTCCCACGATGTCACTAGAAATCGTTCGATTGAAAACAACAAAAAATTTCTAATGTTATTGTTGTTTGCAATACAAGTTGTCGATCGAACGTTTGCTGGTGACATCGTGGGACAGGCCGTAAGATTCACTATAGTTTAACTAAAAATTTAAAATTGTCTCACTTAAATCATCATGGGCACGTGACAAATATATGAATACTGGAAAGTAAAATAAACTGTAGAAAGCAAAAACAATGTAACATAATATCCACTACAATAATACTTACATGTATGTACCGACGGTAAGTAAAAATAATTAATGTGATGATCGTAAAAGATAAGCAAGAATAGTTAAACATACTTATGTAGAGTAATATAACTTCGTGATAACCTGAATAGAAAATGAAAAAACGGATAAACAGAAAATCAATAAGTGATACTTACAAATGTATTTACCAAATAATCATTTCTCATATTCCATTTCAGTGAAAATTTGCGTTAAAAAGCTGATTTTAATAACAATATCTACCCCAGTAGATAGACATGGATGCTTGTGAAGTGCGTGAGTGCACGGAAAAATATCGGTATTTCCCCCAGCTAATAAACAAGTCTAATTTAATTTTTCTTCTCTTCATTAGAAACTCACATTAATTAATAAAAAATATTTATATTTAGATTTAAGATTTGAACACTTATTGTTAGTTCATATTTGAAGATACAATAAATAAATATGTAAAAAAAAAATAGCAAATTTTTGCCAAATAAATAAATACATACACATTTATACATACACATAATATATTAGCAAATATCAAAACACTATTGATTTTTATTGTAATGGCTCGATTACGGATGGCAACAGAGCTTTAGTTGCGTTGCTAGTTGCCGAAATGGTATTACGGATAGCAACTGGCAAATGGTAACTAACAGTTGTTATATTGGCAACCACAAATTTTTAGTTGCTTCATAGTTTTTAAAGCAAAATAGTGAAAAAATTAAAAAGTCAGTCCAACATCATTTTATTTTTGAATTTCTCATTTATTCACAGTAGAAGAGATAGATAATTCTAAAGAGCCGTAAAAAGAGATTCCACATTTCGTGCATCCTTCTCGTCATCAAAAATTAATTCTATTTAAATAATAATATCTATGATAAGTAATAGTTTAAGTACTTTTTCTGATTAATTTTCTTATAAGCAGTTGTATTTTTATATATTGATTTTTTTTAATTTTCAGTTGCCAATCTGTCATAATCGTATTTTCGATAACTTTTTGGCAATTGGAGGAAGTTGCTATACGTAACACCAATTTTAATATCAGTTGCGGTGCTAGTTAACACGGCAACTGAAGTTCGGTTGTCATCCATAATCGAGCCATAAGACAATTGTGCAATGTGGTTACAACATTGGTCAGTATTGTTTACTTTTCCACTGTCAGATAAATTGGGAAATATTTTCAAATAAATTTTTGATTTGGCGACATGTGGACTTTTCTAGCGATAAATAAATTTGTTGTCGATTTTTATGACTATTTTTTAATACAATTGAACTTCAAAATTTTTGTAATTCAGGAAAATTAGTTTGTTCAAGGAATAGTTTCAAAAATAAATCTTACCAAAACTCATCTACAAGAAATTAAAGAAATTTTTTTATTCTTATATGTTTATTCTTATGCAAGAAATAATTTTTGGCCATTTTATTTCTAATTTTGGCGATTTTCAGCTAAATTTTTATGCAAATATTTTATAAAAATTTATATTAAAAAAGTGTTATATAAAAACAAATTTATTAGCAAATGTATATTAAGAAAAACTACATAAAATTGAATTTGGCGAAATAGAACGCACAGAATCTGACAACCCTACTCCTGTTGACGAAGATATTTCAAAGTAATTAAATACCTTCATACTTACATACATATACGTAGTTCTCGTTGAACCTTCATTGTGAACAGACGTCTTAGCGGAGTTTTTTTATATATACTAAACAAACAAAAAATCATACAAAAAATATTCGTAATACATATTAACTTTGATAAATAAGCAAAGCAAATATTGCTAATATTTTTTACATAGTCAGAAACAACAAAAAACCGCAAACAAAGTGACATTAAGGAATACTCTATATGAGTACCTCAAATAATAAAAATTGTGAAGTGAGTTCTAACGGCAGAAATGTTTTTTTTACTGTGAACTCTGAAACTCTTAATGAAAACAATAAAAAAACTGATGATAGTCTTTTTTTAACGGCGAAGCCACTTTTTCGTCAGCGATCAACTTCGCTTTGTCCAATGCCAACTAGTGATTCGTTAACATTACAATTGCTTAGTACTTCTTCATATGTCAACGATATCATCACCTTCGGTCTCGTGTTCATCAGTTAATCAGTAGCTCAAAACCCAAGGTCCAAGTCGGAATGGACAGATATATAACTGTGGTAAAGCGTTGGCGAAGCCCAAATTCTTCTAAAGATGTCCAGGGATAACAGCGCATCCTCTACTAATCGTCAAAAAAGTTTTAAAATATTGCAAGATGACAACGACAAACCCGATGTATCCTTGGACAAAACCTCCAAGCCACCACCAATTTATTTGAGAGAAAAAAATTCAATCGTACTTATTAAAAAATTAATCTCGATCATTGGTGGAAATAAATTTCACATTGTTCCAATAAAACGTGGTTACATTGATGAAACGAAAATTCAAATTTATGAAGAAAAAGATTTTCGTAAAATGGTTACTGAATTTGAAAAAAGTAAAACAAGTTTCTACACTTACCAGCTTAAGAGTGCTAAAAGCCTACAGATTGTGTTGAAGAACATAGATTCGTATGTTGTTCCCGAAGAAATAAAAGATGCGCTCGTCCGCCAGGGATTTAAGGTAAAAAATGTATCAAACATTTTAATCAGAGAGAAGATCCCCCAAATTGAGCTTGAGCCAAATGATATAAAATTGAGAAAAAATTAGATCTTTTCAATTTATAGCTTAAAATATCTTTTATATCGAAAAATAACAGTTGAAGAACCACACAAGCGTTCAGGGCCCGTACAGTGCCACAATTGCCATGAATATGGCCATACAAAAACTTACTGCAAATTACCTACAGTTTGTGTGATCTGCGGTGAATTGCACTCTACTGCTAGCTGTACTAAGCCAAAAGATCAACCGGATAAAAAGTGTAGTAATTGTAGAGGTAATCACACCGCTAACAACAGAGGATATCCTGTATATTCTTTCGTTAAGCAGGGTATGGATCAAAAACCTAAATTAGCTCCAGCTCAATCAGCCAACGCTTACTCAGCAACTTTTCCACAAATGAGCCAACCAATTACTTCACGTGTATCATATGCCTATGCTGTTAAGACAAATTATATTCCCTCACAAAAAGTTTCACCGCCAAATAATTCGACAAACACAAACTCTAGCTTTAACTTTAATCGCCTTGAAGCTACTATTGATAATCTGGTGCAAACTATAAATAACTACAACAACTGCTGCGAATGCAGAATACTCTACTTCAATTATTAATTAATAAGCCATGAACACGTTAAAAATATGTTTCTGGAACGCAAACGGCATTCGCGAACATAAAAATTAACTTGAATATAAAATAAAGAACAAAAATAAGCAAATTAACTAACATGTGCATAATTAGCAAAGAACAAACGACAATGGCAAGACTGCTGTAAATTTAGAGATGATAAAAATGAGCTTTCATTACAAAAAAGCTTTCAGCAAATTGTAATACGATGAATCAAAACAATTCACATATTCCATTTGCAATAAAAGTTGCGTATATAGAGCAGAAATCTACTTCAACTGACACCACCAGCGTTACCCTTGGTGCTACTAAAGTAGCAATTTGCCACTTTTTCGACTGCTTGGATACTATTGTGGTACCTTTACAAAATGCACCCAAATTTGATACTTTTTCTAATTTTTGCCACTTTTTGATACTTTTTACTGAACGAAGATATACTTTTTTGTACTTTCGGTTTTATTAATATAAAAGTTGTGCTGTTTTAATATATCAATATGTAAGCAAGCTTATACGAAAACTTTTTTTTTGACATGCGTGGTCAGCTTATGCATATCTTTCGAATAATTAATACGCCCACGCATGCTTATATTCCTATACCTCTGTCTGTAGGGATATGTAAATAGAAATATGTACACACTTATTTATGTATGTATGTGCAATGGACATACATATATATTAAAAAAATTGCCTATTAAAATTTTTATATACATATGTACATTCTTCAGAAAATTGTTTTAGTCAATAATTAATAGAAGCGATAAAAGACTGTATTAAAGTTTTTATTTAGATCCGGTATTTGTTAAATCAATTGAGGACACTAACTAATCGCACGATTAATTAATCAAGGTTCTAGCTTAATCGGTTAATTTCGGTATTAACCGGTTAACCGATTAAAAAAGGTTTTTCATAAATAAAGTAATTTGAACAAATAAAAGTGCATCAATTATTTATTAATTTGAGTTAATTAGTAAAACAAAAAAAACACAGCTAAGAATTCTTAAACTAAATCAACCAAAAAAATCATAAATATATTAGTACTTCAATAGTTTAAAGAGATCTTCCAACACAATCTTTCGGAAAAATAATTTGGTTTAAGTGTTTAGAATTTAAGCGAATTAGTTTTGATAAAACTTGACTTGTAAAAATCCTATTCATAGATGTTGAGGAAATTGAAAATAATCTATAATACAGATCATTTAGTTTCTTAGTTTTTTTTCCTGGATTTCTCTAAGCATATAAAAATTTTCATTATGGCATTATAGTCCTGTTTTATTTATTTTTTTTTTATTAATTAATTTTGTTAAAACATTTCTTGTATTATTATCGATAGTTCCTTCTGTTGGCGGGTCATAATATGACCCATACTGGCATAGGTCAACGACGAACCTTCTGCAAAACAGTTTATTTCTGAATTTCTTAGTTTACGTTTTTGTACTCGTAATTTTAAACATTGTTGCTTGAAGAAAATATTTCAGAGTGCAGGTATAAAATAATTTAATTCGTCTTTCATTAAATTTAATCCTTAAAACTTAACAATTCCCTCTAGTTTAACTAGAGTAGCAGAGTCTTTAATAAACTATTTGTAGCCACGTCCAAAGATTTTGAAGTTTTACTTATGTGAGAATCACTGAACATAATTCTTTGTTTGTATGAAAAATTTGTATTTGAGACGAAACAAGAACTTAAACACACAAAAAATACTCAATAATACTACAAAATATTTAAAAATTTTGTTATTTATTTAATTTTTAATTATATGAATTATTTTTACATTTTGTGGCTTTATTGTATCACAAAAATAGTATATTTTAGTCTTTAAATATACAAAACCTAATTTTAATTCTTGATGTTTTTAAAAATGAGCAGATTTGTTTTAATTTTTTTTTTATTTATAAGGCTGATACTTTTTTTCTTAAAATCCCCTTTTTGGTGCCACTTTTTTTTAAATCCCCTTTTTGTGCCACTTTTTGAAATTTTACAACGGTAACGCTGGACACCACACACTGTTAACCAAACACAAAAGAACGCTGATGAGGAAGGTTTAGTGGCCTTCGAAAACAGCCGGTTGTTCCGTTCTACTACGTGTTTGTCAGAATATTTACAACTAACTTTGGTGTTATTTGTTCATTAATAATTATCACATGTAATTTGGCTTACAAAGCGATACGAACTTTAGCCTGATCAAATCATAAAGTATATTTTTTCAATTAGCCCTTTTTCAAAAAATGTTTACGCGTTTTGAGTGTTAAAAGTTGGCATAAGTGAATAATTGGTACTAGTTTTATATTGTGTGCTATTTGTTTTTTTTATAGTAGATAAGCAAAAATAATGAATAAAATGTGTTTTTATTTATTTAATTCATCCATTTTTTTTTTGGTTTATTTGTTGTTTACAAATGTGTACATGTGTATGTGAATGTGTGTACTCATTTTAGTTTGATAGCTAGTTCAGATAAATTAGCGATAATTTGTTATCAAAACTAGTGATGATAGCAATTTTTTCATGGTTCGCAAAGATGGTTCGCTCTCAAAAATATGTATGGCGAACCATGTTGATTCAATGAAGATTCGACCGCGAAGTTCGAATGAGAGAGCGAATCTCGATAATTGGTGTCCGTGTGAACATGCTATTAAAATCAGCGGTGAAAACAGGAACACAAATAACGCCGACGATAAACATTTTTGCAGTGTACGTTACATCCCTGGACTATCAGATAACAAAAACATAAGAAACACAATTGAAAACAATAACATAAACTTCGCTTACAAACCAAATACACACTAAACACAATATTCTCAAAAATAAAAACACCTATTGAAAAAGAACAACAAAACAATGTAGTATACGAAATAAAGTGCAAAGGAAACAACAACATCATAGCACTACATTTATTAGAGATGGGTCACACCAAAGTAAATTTATATCAAGTATATGCAACTACTCAGGTGATTAATTTTTTTCTCGTTTCGTGGCAATGCCTGAATGTCAAAAGTTGTTTACAATGTTCGTACGCCATTTTGTTTTCTTTTGCTTTGTTATACACAATTGTGTATACTGAAAACGTATGTGAAAAAGTTTAAATAAATTTTTACTTAAAAAATGTGTTACAAAACATTTAAAAATAATTATATTTAATTATTTAATATTTTATTATACTTACTTCACATATTAAAGGTTTATCAATTAATAAATTTACTTTGATTTTGTCTATTGCATTAAATAAGCAAACGCATTGACCATTTTACCATACTAAACCAAATCAATGCAAATACAAATTTATTACATTGGCACTAACTTTGATAATATTTTTTTTTCATTAAACTAAAATCGCTTCAAAGTAATTTATGAATATTGCATTGTTACTTTTATTTCACCATTTTTCCACCACTTCACACATTATGAAAAGTATTATTGCATTATAATGCAAAATACAACGTAAATGTGTACATATGTACATAAAAACATACGTACATACATAAATATTTTTTTTTTTTTTTTAATACATATATTTATTTATTGTATCTTCAAATATGAACTAACAATAATTATTCAAATCTTAAATCTAAATATAATTAATTAGGCCCGACCAGTGTCGGACATAAACTTAGTGATAGTTATTAATAATACATAAGTAGTGATAAGCAAAAACAAAAGTATTTTCAAGCAGTTTCTTCTGGAGTGTTGAGTATTAGAGCCCTTGTGTCCCTCTTTTTTAAGCGGATGTGTCCAGTAAAATTCAAGATATTACGACCAAGCGGATTAGGATGAGACTCGAGTTTTGTAAGATATTTGCCTGCGTATTTTGCAATTTCTTCAGTTACTTGTGGCATATTCAAATCACGATGTAAATATGAATTTCTTATGTACCATGGAGCCGATGTTATTATTCGTAAAATTTTATTTTGCCTTCGTTGAATTTTTTCTATATTTGAAGCTGAAGCAGAGCCCCATAGCTGAATTCCGTAGCACCATATAGGTTTTAAAAGCGACTTGTATATCAAAAGTTTACAATCTAGACTGAGGGTTGAATTTCTACCAATCAGCCAATGTATCTGAGTTAGTTTAAGTTTCATTTGCGTTAGCTTAGAGTCAATGTGGTGTTTCCATGTAAGCCTTCGATCAAGGTGTATACCAAGGTATTTCACTTGTAAATTTTGAGGAACAATTTGATTATTGATTGTAATTGGGGGAACAAGTTTCTTTTCGTAGGGTAAATGTTACCTGAGCACACTTCTGTTCGTTTACCTTTATTCTCCACCTGTTTAACCATAGTTCTAGCTGGGTAATATGTTGCTGAAGATATCGGGAAGCCTCGTGAGGGGTTTCGTGCATACTAAGGCAGGCTGTATCATCGGCAAATGTAGATGTGTGAATATTACTGCTCAAAGGCATATCACAAGTATAAATCAAATACAAAACTGGCCCCAGTATACTCCCCTGTGGCACACCGGATGAGATTTTTTCAGGCATACTCATAAAGTCTCCTTCCACAACAGTGAATTTCCGGGCAATAATGTAACTTTCCAAAAGATTTAGAATGTTTATCGGTAAGTAAGTCTTTAATTTTAAAATTAGGCCTTCATGGCACACTTTATCAAATGCCTGAGAAACGTCAATAAACAGCGCAGAGCAATACTTCTTTTCTTCAAAAGTTTTTCGTAAAAATTGAACCAATCTATGAGTTTGTTCAATGGTGCTATGCTGACTTCTAAAACCAAATTGATGGTCCGGTATGCACTCATTATCAGTTAGAATTGGGGACAATTTTATCATGAGTAACTTTTGAAAGAGCTTTGACATTGTTGACAGTAAACTTATTGGCCTATATGACTCAGCCTTGGTAAGATCTTTGCCCGGCTTTGGAATCATTTTAACCTTGGCAAGCTTCCAGCTGTTTGGATAATATTCCAGACGTAAAATGGCATTAAAAATGAATAACAGGATTCTAATTGCAATACGGGGCAACTTCATCAGCATCTGGTTACTAATTTCATCAATACCCGGAGCTTTTTTCGGGTTGAGTTCAGCAATTAGTTTTTGTACATCACGCGTCTTAAATTTTATGGGTCGAGGGGGTAGCGCAACTACACTCGGCAAATCAACAGCACCAGTACATGAGTTTGGGGTAAATACGGATTTTAAATGCTCAGCAAATAATTTACCTTTTTCACAGTCGCTTCTTGCCCAATCTCCGGTAGATGTGCGCAGAGGTGGTTTAAACTCGACGGGTGTTTTAAGCTTTCTAGCAGCGCTCCACAAAGAGTAATTAGATGCTGGTGTGACATCAAGACCTTCCAGATAATTTTTAAGAGATGCAGTTTTTTCAAATGCAAGCAACTCTTGGAGTCGTTTAGTGCACTCTTTAAGCCTAGTTTTATGTTGAGGTGATCTGTGCTGTTGCCATTCCCTTCTAGCTCTTCTTTTTTCACACACGAAACGTTCAATATCAGTAGAATAAATTCTATTAAACCCAGTCTGCGGATGGGAGATAGTGGCATGTTCAGCAGCCTGTTTAATATTTTCATTAAGGTTGGCAATATTAGATTCAATATCATCGGGTGTTCTTAGCGTAATATTTTCTGCGCAATGAGTACTAAGATATTTTTTGAATCCCAGCCAATTAATACGATTTATCATCTTCACATATGGGTGAGGTAAATAACTTCTTAGTGGGTTACAGATTGTAACGATAGTGGGAGAGTGATCGGAGGAGAGATCTAAGGAAGCTTCGACATGAACTAAATCTCTAGAAATATTTTTCATGACTCCAAAATCTATAACATCCGGAATTTTTTGTATGTCTGTAGGCCAGCAAGTGGGCTCTCCACTTGAAATGACGTCAAAGCCCATTTCTGAAATTGTATTGAACAACGCTCTTCCTCTAGGTGTAATAAGGCGTGAACCCCAGAACGTATGTTTTGCATTGTAGTCTCCAGCTGCTACGAAACAAGGGCCAAGAGATTTGAAGAAATCCTCGTATTGATCTTCAGTAATTGCGAATCTGGGAGGGGAGTAAATTGATGATATTACAAAATTAGTGCAAAAATTTTCAATACAAATATTCGTTGCTTGTAGATATTCTTCAGAAATGTTGTCAATAATATAATGCTTGAGTCTTGACCTTATTAGAATTGCTGATCCACCGCATGCTCTTCCTCTTGGGTCCTTTGAATCATATAAGGTGTAGCCAGAAATTTTAAAAATACTTCTCGAAGTCAAATGAGTCTCTGAGACCAACATTATATCAATATTTTTTCCCGTGAGGAAGTGCTCAAGTTCATTTTTATGTTGGCGAATGCCGTTTGCGTTCCAGAAACATATTTTTTTAACGTGTTCATGGTTTGTTAACTTATGCTTGAAGTAGTGTATTCTGCATTCGCAGCATTTGTTGCATCATGCTAGTCATATTTGTTGTAAAATTATTTATAGTTTGCACCAGATTATCAATAGTAGCTTCAAGGCGATTGAAATTAAAGCTTGAGTTTGTATTTGTTGAATTATTTGGTGGTGAAACATTTTGAGTAGGAATAAAATTTGTCTTAGCAATATCGGCATACGATACACGGGAAGTAACTGGTTGGCTCACTTGCGCAATAGAGGCGGATAAAGCGTTTGCTGATTGGGCTGGAGCTAATTTAGGTTTTTGACCCATAGTCTGTTTGACGAAAGAGTACACAGGACAACCTCTGTAGTTAGCGGTGTGATTACCTCCACAATTGCTGCATTTTTTATCACTTTGATTTTTTGGCTTATTGCAACTAGCAGTGCCGTGTAATTCGCCGCACACAACACAAACAGTAGGTAAATTGCAGTAAGTTTTAGTATGGCCATATTCTTGACAATTATGCCACTGTACGGGTCCAGAACGCTTATGTGGTTCTTCAACTGTTATTTTTCGGTATAAAAGATATTTTAGATTATAAATTGGGTGCGTCTCATTTTTTCTCAATTTTATATCATTTGGCTCCAGTTCAACGCGAAATAGAGGTTGGGGGATCTTTTCCTTATTTATTATGTTCGATACATTTTTTACCTTAAATCCCTGGAGGGCGAGTGCATCTTTTATTTCTTCGGGAGCGACATAGGAATCTATGCCCTTCAATACGATCTGCAGACCTTTAGCACTCTTGAGCTGATATGTGTAGAAATTTGTTTTACTTTTTTCAAATTCAGAAACCATTGTGCGAAAATCTTTTTCTTCACAAATTTGAATTTTCGTTTCATCAATGCTACCACGTTTTATTGGAACAATATGAAATTTATTCTCACCAATTAGCGAAATTAATTTTTTAATAAGAGCGTTTGAGTTTTTTTCTCTTAAACAGATTGGTGGCGGCTTGGAGCTTTTGTTCGCAGATTCAGCGGGTTTGTCGTTGTCATCTTGCAATATTTTAAAACGGTTTTGGCGATTAGTAGATGATGCGCTGTTATCCCTAGAGATCTTTGGAGCAGATGAAATTTTAGAAGATTTGAAGAAATCCTCGTATTGATCTTCAGTAATTGCGAATCTGGGAGGGGAGTAAATTGATGATATTACAAAATTAGTGCAAAAATTTTCAATACAAATATTCGTTGCTTGTAGATATTCTTCAGAAATGTTGTCAATAATATAATGCTTGAGTCTTGACCTTATTAGAATTGCTGATCCACCGCATGCTCTTCCTCTTGGGTCCTTTGAATCATATAAGGTGTAGCCAGAAATTTTAAAAATACTTCTCGAAGTCAAATGAGTCTCTGAAACCAACATTATATCAATATTTTTCCCGTGAGGAAGTGCTCAAGTTCATTTTTATGTTGGCGAATGCCGTTTGCGTTCCAGAAACATATTTTTAACGTGTTCATGGTTTGTTAACTAATGCTTGAAGCAGTGTATTCTGCATTCGCAGCATTTCTTGCATCATGCTAGTCATATTTGTTGTAAAATTATTTATAGTTTGCACCAGATTATCAATAGTAGCTTCAAGGCGATTGAAATTAAAGCTTGAGTTTGTATTTGTTGAATTATTTGGTGGTGAAACATTTTGAGTAGGAATAAAATTTGTCTTAGCAGCATCGGCATACGATACACGGGAAGTAACTGGTTGGCTCACTTGCGCAATAGAGGAGGATAAAGCGTTTGCTGATTGGGCTGGAGCTAATTTAGGTTTTTGACCCATAGTCTGTTTGACGAAAGAGTACACAGGACAACCTCTGTAGTTAGCGGTGTGATTACCTCCACAATTGCTGCATTTTTTATCACTTTGATTTTTTGGCTTATTGCAACTAGCAGTGCCGTGTAATTCGCCGCACACAACACAAACAGTAGGTAAATTGCAGTAAGTTTTAGTATGGCCATATTCTTGACAATTATGGCACTGTACGGGTCCAGAACGCCCACACACAGTTATATATCTGTCCATTCCGACTTGGACCTTGGGTTTTTGGCTACTCTTATCTATAGTGAAAACAGGGTTAAGTGATGACCACGAGCCCGAAGCGGATGATATCGCTGAGTTAAATGTAGAGGTACTAGGCAACGGTAATGTTAACGAATCACTAGTTGGCATTGGACAAAGCGAAGTTGATCGCTGACGAAAATGCGGCTTTGCCGTTAGAGAAAGTCTATCATCAGATTTTTTATTTTTATTGTTTTTATTAAGAGCTTCAGAACTCACAGTAAGTCTATTATCAGATTTGTTATTTTTATTGTTATCATTGAGAGCATCAGAACTCACAGTAAAATAGGCATTTCTGCCGTTATAACTCACTTCACAATTATTTGTTTTTGAGATACTCATATAGAGTATTCCTCAAGGGTACTTTGTCTGTGTTTTTTTGTTTACGGTTTTTTTTTTGTTTTTGTTATTTCTATATGTAAAAATATTAGCAAAGCAAAAAAAAAAAGCTTATTTATCAAAGTTAATATCTACTACGAATATTTTTTTGTATGATTTTTTTTTGTTTAGTATGTATGTAAGAAAAATTCAGCTATTACGTCTGTTCACTATGAAGGTAAAACGAGAACTCGATACATAAATATGTAAATTTTTTCCTATGTACACCCAAGACGAAAAATCATATCACTACGTTTTTTATAATTTTTTTCGAGAGATGTACTTATTCCAAGCGGTAGTATTTTTCGTTTATAAAATCACAATTTTTTAAGATATAACTACAATAAATGAAAACCTAAGTTCTGATCTTTTGTCAATTGCACGGTTTTCTATATAAGGTCGAGATGCAACGCACTTGAAGTATGAAACATTTTAATTTTTTCAATTGGTTCTGAAATCTAGTTTGTACAGGGTGGGCCAAAAGTTACCTTGGGGTTTAAAAGTTTAATAACTTTTTCGTTTATTAATTTTTTATTTATTTTTTTCTCAGATTATATAATATATAAAATGGAAAATTGTTTACACTAAGTATGAAAAATAATGTCTCTTAAATTACCACTGTTTTCAGCTTCGCACTGATGGGCTCGTTTTAGAGCATTTTCCATAATATCTTCAAAAATTTCTGCAACAATGTTTGCCTTGAGTTCAAGGATTGTCTCTGGCTTGTTCACATACACTCGCTACTTCAAATAACCCCAAAGAAAATAGTCGGGTGCTGTCAAAACTGGCGATCGCGCTGGGCCAAATTATTTCCGAATTTCTGGAAATTATTCTCTCGGGCAGTGGCTCCGTCCTGCTGAAACCACATACCAGGTATGTTTTCAAGAGCAAGACGTAAAATATTTTCTATCATAAACCGATACCGCTCTCCATTTACGGTTACAGCACTTCCATCTTCATTCTCGAAGAAGTAAGGCCCAATGATATTTTCAGATGTGATCCCACACCATATTGTACACCTAATGGGGTGCAATTGGCGTTTATGAATGGCTCTTGGATTTTCAGAACCCTAGAACCAACAGTTCTGCTTATTAACAAAGCCATTCAAATGAAAATGAGCTTCATCACTCATAATCATAATCGCCCATCAGTGCGAAGCTGAAAACGGTGGTCATTTAAGAGACATTATTTTTCATATATACTTAGTGTAAAAAAATTTTCCTTTTTGTATATTATATAATCTGAGAAAAAAAATTTAAAAAAATTAATAAACGAAAAAGTTATTAAACTTTTAAACCCCATGGTAACTTTTGGCCCACCCTGTATTTATATTGACAGTTTTCCTTTTCTTTAATTTGTACGTACATACTTATAAAGGTGACCTCAATGAACTTTACTGTATTTTTTATTTTATTATTTGTGTTATCTGATAAAATCAGTTAACGTTTTATTCAATATTACTGTGTACAATATTTGATAATGCAATAATATTCATCATGAAGTAGACTAAGCACATCAATACAAAATCAGTGCATTTTTCGCCATGCTAATGCAATATTAATCCATTACTTTTAAGAGATTTTATTGAAGTGAAAAAAAAATAGTGCACTACAAGCATTAAATTTAAATTTGCACTAAAATTTTTGTTTTTCAATCAGTGCTTATGCAAAAGTAATGCAAGTTGCCCAGGTCTGGTTGCATTCATCTGTTTTTGACATTCATCCATTATTCTTACACAAACAAATCGCCTGTTGTTTTTGTACTTTCTTAGTTGTTGTAGACCTGCATATACTTTATATAAATATGCTTTGGGTCACACAGCTGACTTTGATAATATAAATATTATTGACAAAGAAAAAGTTGAAAAGAAGAGATACACTATAGAAAGCCTGCGAATACAATAAAAGAGAGAAAAGACTCTGAACTTAAAAGAGGATACTGACAACATCAGTGCAAGCTATAGAGTTGCAATAAAATAAAATCTATGATAATAGCTTTAAGTTGTGAAGTAAATATTTGTTTGTATGTATGTATTTGTAACCAAAATTTGTTTTTTATGTTAAAGGTACATACATACATATAATTAAATGTAGAAGAAAAACAAAATATAATTGTGAGTTAAGAAAATATTTTTGTTTAAAATTATTTACAATAATGTAATGTTTTTATTCAAAAATAGATATATAACCCTTGAAAAAGTCAACAAAACATTGACGAAACGTCGGGGAAAAATTAGCTTATTTAAAACTTAAAAAACAATTGACTTTGGCCAAATACATAAAGTATACACAAAGTTTTCTTTAATTTTATGGTATTTTTTATAATATTTAAAAGTCCCATACAATTTTATACGTATACTTTTAACAATTTAATGGACGTGAAAGCGAGAAATATTTACTTAATAATGAATAATAATTTTGTTTAAAAAACTATTCGAGTTTGTATCTTGTTTTCTTTTTTTATGCCCGATTAGGGCTCTTTTGGCACAAATATATTTAAATTTCATGAGTGGTTTGATCGACTGTATGAGTTCGACCCAAGCCTAGTTTTATTCGAGTTACATAGTAGAAGGCCAGCACACTAATAAACCCTACTCCCATTACCGAATGTAGGAATACATATGCGTCGAACTTTTAGAAAACAACTTATATGTCATTTTCAAACTTTCAAGTGCTCTGGCAAACTTTGTATGTATGTGCCTGTAAGAGTGTGATAATTAGACGTAATTAATTTAAATTAATTAGAAATGTGTATACATTTGCTTTAATTTTAAGACTTGTTAAGCCTTATTATTGTTGTCGTAGTCGTGATGACAGCGATAAAAAAGGAGGCCATGTTTTAGTTTGTAGTCGATTAATTTTGACGGCGCCTACGAAAACCGTAATAAAAGCCACTTGTGTTCGATCAATTGCGCAATTTTAGCAGATCAATTAACAAAATAATGATATATTAGCTACTAATTTTAATACAATGAATCTAAAAATTTTCGTAGGTCAACTAAAGCGGTAGCATCAAAAGTCCAAAGATATGTACATATGTTCCTTTTGGCTAAGCTAAGTGAATCTCAACCAATGTGACGCGGCACTTTTTTACTCCGCAAAATTCTTGAATTGTGCCGATAAATCTTAGATACATAATTAGTGAATTCACAATGAGTATATTAAAATTTTAATGTGGCGATGTTATGCCATCTTAAAATTTTCATTGTGAGCAGGCAACGGTATAAAACTCAGTACATTGAAGAATTAAAATAACAAAATTTTATTTTCAATTAGAAATAATTGTTGGATAAATTTATTAAAATAACAAATATTTTTTCAACTTATTTCGTTAAACATTTTCATATTGCCATATTGAGAATGACATGTTTTTTATTCTTTTAAATTTGACACCTGGTAATAAATTTAATTTACTCACAAACAAAAGCAACAAACTTATTATTATTGAAGTATTAAAATTGAAGCGTTGCAATATTAAGACATATTTTAAAACGCTATTGTGAACTCCTTAAATATGTTCATACTATTACGAAAATGTGCACTAACAATCCTAATATAATCTTTTCTATAAAAACATCAATAATAATGTTACAGATGTTATTAATTAATCAGCACAATACATCAAGATTTAATTTTAAAACATTCATAAAAATTAATTTGTTCATTTTGGATTAACATTAGTTGCAATTATCCAGTGATATACAAAAAAAAACCTTCAAGCATGTTATTACACACCTAATTTGTGTGAACTGGGAGTTTCAGAATTAACTAAAAAAAAGTCAAGAGTTGTTAAAGGTATAATGCGATATGGGAGTAGCATTGTCATTTTTACAATCAAATATAAATGAAATTATGGAAAATCATTAAGTTCAAATTTCGCATTAAAAGTATTCTTATTATTAACTTGTAATTAATCCCTTAAAAAGCGTTTTGTTATTTTTAAGGTACAAATTATAGTATAATGGAATGCTTGAAACCCGAATTTATTTTGATACTATTTAATAGTATACGCAGAACTCACCACTTCTACTTAATTTAATCTATAGTTATATTTTCATTGTATTTATTGTAGTTGAAGGCTTGAGATTTCTTAGCTCTGTCCAAATATTCCAGAAATTTTATGTGGGTAATACACGGGTTCTGCTCGATGCACAATATCAGTTTTGCTATTTGTTCCCGACTTCATTTTGGCGACATTTTATTTAATGTTTTTTAAAAAAATTTCCTCACAAATAACTTTTTTAAAATTGCACGACGAAACAGGTAACAAAAATAATAATAAAATAAAAAAAAAATAATGTAATAAAATTTAATTCAAAAACTTGTACAGCAAACGCTCAATCTAATCAAAGTATCTCTTACTACGTTTATACGCACGGCTTATTTGCAAATAAAACTGTAAAATTCAGAAAACTATTCACGATTAACGTACTATTTGCAAATAAAATGCCACACACAGGTTGCCACACTTACAAATGTTTGCTAATAAAAAAACAAAAAATTGAGAAATATTGCACAAAAAACCATTGATAGAAGAAAATAATGGCAATAAAAACAAATGATTATTTATTACTTTATACATTTACACAATTTTTTGGTAAACATAAAGCCCCGTTCAGACTATTATACAAGTATTAATACCTTCATCACATTTTACGATACAGAAATCTAAATACATTCGTTGCGACTGTCAAAAAATCTAACGTAAAATCACATATTGTGTTCAGACATCATACTTCAAATAAAATGTGTAATATAAGCAGAAAACAAAATAGATGTTCAATAAAAATGTCTGCGCTATTCATTGACTAGCGGCGGCAAAGCGGTTTCATGTAGGCGGGGACATGCGGGAACTTGAAAAAATTCAGCAGTTAAAAATATTCTATGTAAATAACAGAAAAAATTTAAGAAAAGATATTACAAAAACGTTCAAAAATTACGCCAACGAAATATACTTCCATACTATTCACTTATTCAAAATTTTGAGCCGATATATATATGACAAAACATTACATCAATGACGACACGCTATCGGCGGCGAAACAGTCTGTTGGCGCTATCTTCAGAATTGTGATTATTATGCTTACTCTGGTAGCACCAATACATAGTTGTACTGTAGATTTACAATTTACAACACTTGCAGTAAACTTTAACGAAAATATATACATATTATATAGATATAAAAATTTCTCCTGAAAACTCGCCATTCTACCAGCCATTTTGTTGAGAACTATGAACCTGATAAGTTTGCTGTGCGCAGTACTCGGAAGCAAATTGTAATTCACTTTAAAAATAATAGTTTAAAACTTCCTGGTGGTTTCCATACCAAAAAGTATGTAACACAGTTTGTTATTTCATAATATTATAATTAATTTTTGTATGAAATTTATTCAGGAATTTTAATAGAAATACATCTTGTCAAATTTACAAGTGTGTTTTATTCAAAATCCCAGTGGAAGTCACTAGGCTTGTGGCTGGCGTGCCTTGGTAACATTTTTAAAATTCTTTTTGAGCTTAGTTTGCCTCCCCTTTGAGCCTTGCTTGCGGTTAATAACAGCTAATTCCTGCATCACCTTATCATTAACAGACTTGCCAATCTCGCAGTAAGTAGAAAATGTCTTTGCCAGTAGAGGGTCAACAACAAAATAAGCAATCTGAATGTAATTGCTCGCTTTGTCCAAATCCCCGTGACAAAAATATGGTTACATGCGACGATTGTCATAACACATTTCATAAAAAATATGTTCAGGCCGCTGATAACATGATCTTCAAATGTCCTTCATGTTCAGCTTTAAAGCCAAGCTCACCTGCTCCAATCAATGCAAGTAGATCTTCAAACCGTTCCCACGTTTCACAGTCTCGAAGATTTGAGTTGTCTCGAAAATTTGAGTTACAACTTCAAAAGTTGGAAGACGAACGAGAACTGGATAGACAGTTCATGGAACTTAGTAAAAGATATTTAGAAAAAAAATATCAGCTTCTAGAAGAAGCTGAAAACAATAACGACATTTCGTCTATTGAATGCCATTCCGTACAAAATTGGGTAAATCAAACTCGGTGTGAAAAACAAGTACCTGATAACTCGGATAATTACAGCACATTAGCAACGTCTAATGGTGTTAACGAATCTACTCTTAATAGAGCAGCATTCTTTGCAAACGATTCTTCACATTTAGCAACAACTGGTGCACCTATTTTTGCAACCACTACCACTAATTGTCAAAGACCACATCAGCGCATGAGCCATACGATGCAAAATTTGAATTTATCTGAAAAAACCAATTACTTTACCAGCTTACAAAATAGTTGTACTACAAACTTAAATAATCCCACTTCTGTTTTTAAGACAAATATAACAGCACAAAATTCCACACGTTTTATGCAACCAACTGTTGCCGCCGCTGCCATAAATTCGTCTTCAATATCTGCCGTACCAAATTGTACGATAAAAATTGCAACCAATAGTTGCTATCAACCACGAATGCAGCCTTCGAGGCCCATTGGCCATCAAAACCCAATACTCACATCTTTTAATACCACTAATAATAATAAACAACGTTTGTTTAATTCACTTCCTCACGATTTTATTTCTTCATCTGCATACCATCCTACAATAAATGAAACGCCTTTTCATCACTTTTATTCTGCTCCAATCAGCACCATTTCACCAAGTCACCTAAGTTCCCGACAATCACTGCCAAAAGAATTGCCCCAATTCTCTGGCCTTCCAGAAGAATGGCCACTTTTTTATTCTACCTTTAAGTGGTCCACAGATATTTGCGCATTCACTAATGCTGAAAACCTTATACGTTTGCAAAAGGCTTTGAAAGGAGAAGCCTTAGATAGCGTGCATCATATGCTGATTCACCATCCAACATCCCTGAAGTTATACAAATACTTCATATGCTATTTGGACAACCTGAAAAGATAATAAATTCAATAAAAAAGAGAATTAGTTGTATGTCAAAAGTAGATGAAAATAATTTAAAAACACTCACCTCGCTAGCGATTAATGTACGAAGCCTGTTGTCAACTATTAACGCCGGCGGCTTGCAAGATGAACTAAATAATTCATCATTCCAATCTGATTTGGTACAAAAACTCCCAACAATGTGTCAAATGCAATGGGCAGCTCAAAAATTTGTGCTAATAAATTAGAACATAAAACCAAATTTGTGCGAGTTCGACAAGTGGTTTCTTAATTTGGGTATAACAGCCAACAGTATTACAGTTGATAATTTTACAAATAAAAACAATAAAGACAGATGCAATGCAATACAAAACAACAAACAAAAAAGCATTTATCCGCTCTCATAGTGAGAACCTTTGCATTGTGTGCGGCAATAACAACAACAAATGTAAAGCTGTAGCTAATTGCCCAAAATATTTATATTTGGATCGCGGTAAAAAATGGCCTGTATTGAGAAAGTGCAATTTATGTAAATACTGTTTGTTCAAGCATAATGGGGAATGTAAAAGAAAAAAGAAGTGCGGTTAAGAGGGGTGCGAATATTTTCATCACTCGTCATTACATCGCTATTCAATGTCCATTAATAAACAGAATGAAAAGTCAAATGGAAACTTTAAAAACAAATCTGAAGTGAAAGTAGTAAATAATAGCCACATTGCTGAAATTAAAGATTTTATTTTATTTAAAATTATTCCTGTAAAAGTATATGGAAGGAATAAAATAATAGAGACTTTCGCGTTTATAGACGAAGGTTCCAGAATCAGTCTAATAAACGAAAATTTGGCAAAAGAATTGCAAATTAGTGGTATACCAAATGACTTGTGTTTACGGTGGACAGGAGGTATGGAAAGAAGAGAAAAGAGTTCACGAAGTCTTACAATTTCTATTTCAGGCCATAATAATACTAAGCAATTTGATGTTAATGTTTATACAGTGAATGTATTGGAGCTTCCTGTTCAATCATTGGACTACAAAGTTTTTTCGAAACAGTATCGCCACTTGCAGCAACTACCTGTTGAGAGTTATGTAAATGCTGAGCCACAAATTTTAATGGATTAAATCACATTCATTTGGGTGTTTCACGCAGAATTCGTGAAGGTTCTCCATATGAACCTATTGCCGCCTGCACAAAACTTGGCTGGCTCATTTATGGCGCTTCGAAGAAAAATAAAAACGAAGGTATGAGTTTTAATTTTCATGTATGTGAGTGCTCTGCTACAAATAGTGACGGTAGATTAGAACGTTTGGTCAGTAGTTTCTATTTAGCTGAAAGCATGGGTATAGGCGTCAAAGATCCCCTAATTGCTGAAAACGATAAAAGAGCGTTAGATCTTTTAAATTTACCAGGCAGAAAGAAAATGGACATTATGAGGTTCTACTTCTGTGGAAGTACGATGTGACGGAGTTGCCAGATTGTTACGAAATGGCACTAAAACGGCTAAATTGCCTTGAAAATAAATTAAGAAAAAATTTCGATCTTAGAATATTTCAAGAAACAATTTCAAAATATTTATCAAAAAGCTATATTCGCAAATTAGATTGTACAGAAGTCCAGCGTACTGACAAAATGATTTGATACCTTCCAATCTTTGCAGTTTTCAATAAAAATAAGCCTGGTAAGTGCCGTGTAGTCTGGGATGCGGCTGCGAAATCAAATGGCATGTCTCTTAATTCATATTTATTAAAGTGACCCGATGTATTGGCCAACCTAGCTTCTGTTCTTTTAAAATTTCGGCAAAACTTCGTAGCTGTTAGTGGAGATATTGAAGAAATGTTCCACCAGATCCATATAAGAGGGCAAGACACAGATGTGCAACGGTTTCTTTGGCGCAATTGCGAACAAGATAGACCACCTGATACTTATGTCATGGGCGTTATGATTTTTGGTGCTTCATGTGCTCCTAGTATCTCTCAGTACGTGAAGAATTTAAACGGCAGTAAATATTATAGAGAGTTTCCCCAGGCCGCTAAATCTATTAAAGAAAATCATTACTTTGATGACCTTGATCTTGATTCAGTTGATACACCAGAGGATGCGTTGAAACTTATTTCAGAGGTGTCATATATTCGCCAAAAAGGTGGATTTAATATTGGGAACTGGATTTCTAACGACAAGTCAGTTCTTGAACCTAATGTTGCAACTTCGGGTGCAAAATGCCTTAACTTAACAGAAGAAAAACAAATTGAAAAAGTTTTAGGGGTATTTTGGGACCATGATGAAGTTGTCATAACTTTTAAAATATCAAAATGGCTTTTAGAAACCGATATATTTTCTCGTAAAAGATTAAGTTATGTCAATTTATGACTTGGTATTATTGGACATATCATTATGTATGTAAAGGTATTCATGCAAGAAGTGTGGCGTTCGCAAATTGACTGGGATTAAGAGATCTCCGCTGAATTAGTACCAAAATGGAAGCAATGAATTACAATTTTACCCAATATTCAAAATATAAAAATTCCTCGTTGTTATTTGAATGGTCCTAAAAATTATGATAATGTTGAGGTTGAGCTGCATACATTTGTAGACGCTAGCAAAAATGGATATGCAGCAGTGTGCTACTTAAAGATGACTAAAAATGATATCATTCTTTGCTCACTAGTGGGCTAAAAACAAAGAGTAGCACCCTTAAAAATAACTTCTGTGCCACGATTGGAGCTAATGGCTGCTCTCATAGGTACTCGCTTTGCAAAGTTTATAACTACAAATCATAAAATCAAAATTAATAAAACTTATTTCTGGTGTGATTCAAAAACGGTTCTTAGTTGGCTTAATTCAGACCATCGTAAATACAACCAGTTTGTAGCATTCAGAGTAATGGAAATTCTGGAATTGTCTTCTATTAAAAACTGGAAATGGATTCCAAGCAAACTAAATGTAGCTGATGATGCAACTAAGTGGTCAAACAATCCTATGGTTTCGAATTCATGTAGGTGGCTTCAAGGTCCAGAATTTTTATATCTTCCAGAAAAAGAGTGACCCCAAGGAGGAGCTATACCAGACTCAACTTAAGAAGAGAGAGTACACCACTCGTATGCAATTGTAAATTTGATGATATTTTTAAAGTTTCGAGATTTTCAAAATGGACTCGTCTATTACGAACAGCAGCATATGTTCTACGATTTGTTAACAACTGCCGCAAACTTGATAGGCAAGTTGGTAATTTAACTCAAGAGGAACTTCAAAAAGCTGAAAATACGCTATTATGCAGACTCAATCTGCAAGCTATCATACTGAAATTTCTTCACTTAAATCAAGCAAAGTGATACCAAAAAATAGTGCTATTTATGATAAAAATCCATATTTAGATGGAAGCGTCTTAAGAGCTGAGGGCAGAATTGATAATGCCGATATTCCACAAGATCAAAAACGACCAATAATACTACCTAGGAAAAACTACACCACTGAATTAATTATAATATACTATCATGAGAAATTCTACCATATGAATCATGAAACAGCCATAAACGAGATTAGACAAAAATATTATATTTCAAGACTTCGCACTACCTTTAATTCAATAGTTCGTCGTTGCCAAATGTGCAAAATTAAAAAAGCTAAACCTAACTATCCACAAATGGCAAAACTGCCTCGTGCTCGCGTTGCATCGAATATGGCACCATTTACTTACACTGGTGTAGATTTTTTTGGCCCTATTTTAGTTACCGTAAATCGACATAAAGAGAAACGATACGGATGTTTGTTCACATGCTTGACAATTAGGGCTGCGCACGTTGAAATTGCCCATTCTCTAACAACGAGTTTCTGTATATTAGGCATACGTAACTTTATGGCGCGAAGGGGAATTCCAAATGAATTATACATTGATAACGGAACTAATTTCGTCGGTGCGGAGAGAGAGCTACGAGAGGCTTTAGTAGAAGTCGATAAAGCTGAGCAGGTAAAAACCTTCACTACAATAACAACAAAGTGGAACTTTACTCCACCTGCCTCGCCGCATATGGGTGGTGCTTGGGAGCGCCTCGTTCGCTCTATTAAAACGATTTTATACGGAATTATCCCGTCAAGGGCGCTAAGTGCTGAGTTGCTATTGAGCACGATGATCGAGGTAGAAAATGTAATAAATTCCAGGCCTCTTGCTTACGTTCCTATTGATGGAGAAAATGATGAAGCATTGACTCTAAACCATTTTCTGGTTGGCAGTTCTAGTGGTTTAAAACCTATGTGTGCCTGTAACGATAGCAGCGTGTTACTAAAGCAAAACTGGTTGACATCCCAACAATACGGAAATATTTTTTGGAAGAAGTGGCTAGTTGGGTATCTTCCAACTTTAACGCGCAGGTCAAAGTGGCATGCTTGCCCAAAACCGTTAAGTCAGGGGGATCTACATAGTTATCATAGTTGACCCTTGTTTAGCCCGCAACGTCTGGCTACGCGGAAAAGTCTTGGAGATGAGATTGGCAAGTGACGGCCAAGTAAGAAGCGCAAAGGTGCTGACTCAACATGGCGTTCTTGAGAGACCTGTGCGGGGAATGTTGGCGCTATCATCAAAATTGTGATTATTTGTACTCACTCTGGTAGCACCAATACATAGTTGGTTTGTAGATTTACAATTTACAACACTTGTAGTAAACTTTAACGAAAATATATACATATTATATAGATATAAAAATTTCTCCTGAAAACGCGCCATTCTACCAGCCATTTTGTTGAGAACTATGAACCTGATAAGTTTGCTGTGCGCAGTACTCGGAAGCAAATTGTAATTCACTTTAAAAATAATAGCTTAAAACTTCCTGGTGATTTCCATACCAAAAAGTATGTAACACAGTTTGTTATTTAATTATATTATAATTAATTGCTGTATGAAATTTATTCAGGAATTTTAATAGAAACACATCTCTTCAAATTTACAAGTGTGTTTTATTCAAAATCCCAGTGGAAGTCGCTAGGCTTGTGGCTGGCGTGCCTTGGTAAAATGCAACCCTGATATAATGAAAAGTATTATCGTTTAGAAAATTTTCTAAAAACGAAAAAGTCTTATGGGATATCAAAATTTTTATCGTATTTGCCACTTTGATGACATTTTGCGTTCAAACTATCGCACTTGCACGTATTATTTGAATTTTTGACAAGTATAAATACAAAGTATAATAGTCCGAAAGCGGCTTAAGCAACATTTCTATAGAAGTGCTACCAAGTTTTTATATAAACTTATAAACGTACTGTCTGTTGCTTTGTAAGATCTAAAGCTCAAACCAAAAGCAATTTCAAGGCAAATTAATCAGGTTTCTATCAAAATCTTTCAATTTATTTTAATGCTAAAAAAATAACCTAACAAAAACTAACACTATTTTCAAGAGCAAACAAAAACTTGTACACTAACCTTTCCTTCAGGAAGGATCTATGAAATAAGCAATACACTAAAATTTAGTTCTAAGTGTGACCAGGTCTAGCATCTAATACATTATTCTTATAGAATGAACTGGATTTTTGGTAATATTGGGAGGCATATGCACCCATATGCCCTGGAGAATACTTTTGAACTAATTTTTGCCCCTAAACTACAGCTCGCGCAATTTTTTTCCCACATACGCCCACAGAATCTTATTAATACTAAGGATAAGTCCTGCAATTTGTTTACATAGGATGGAAGCCATTCTCTTATTACTGAGGAGGAATGCTTCGGGTATTTATCTTGAACTACTCAATCATCTCCAGTTAAATTTAATTTGGTCGCTAACTATGCTAAATTATCCTTCAGTATTTTTGAATAAATAATTTTATTCGTTCTACGTTCTATAAAAACCGGATTTCATACACCACTCCTGAGGGGAGCTAGGTCCGATAAAACTTCAGTTTTAGTAAAACAAAAAAGGTTTCCTGCCTACCCGATGGTGCCGGCGCTATTCAACGCCACTGGCTCTAAATTGTATTAAAGCAGCTGAATGCCTGGAAAGCAGATGAATGCTTTTTACGAATAAATAAATTCCTTATTATGCTATTTGTTTAGAGCTCAACGAGGAGCTCTTTTGACAGCAGTTTATTGATTAACTTTTGATACAAATAATTTCGGCTTATTATATACTAATTATGTGAAGAATCTAGATTGTATAAATGAGTGATTTACTAAAATACACTCCATATTTTATTTCTATTTTATATGTATGTATATATTTGAGAATTTTTAAAAATATTTACATTAATAATTTTCATGGAAAAACGAAATGTCACTTGATATATTTAAAATAATAAATTATTTTCCCATAAATATTGAAGTGCGCCACAGAAAATAACAATACATGGTATGTTTACCAAACACATGCATTGCACTGGAATTTCTAAATATCAATACGGTGATCAGCGGTACACAACAAAGTGCCGCATATCGTCGGTTGGTTACTGGTTTGATGTATGCAACAAAAATGTTTATGTTTATGTATGGAACACGAATGTTTAGTTCATTAGTTTTATAAAAATACACGATAGAAGTTTTTGTTTAATAATAAAAGTAATAATAATAATGACTTTTAAAGGAAAAACAACGGAAGAAATAAAAGAAAGTTTGAATACATTTAATAAAAGAAATTTTATTAATAAAAAATAAATATCAATTCATTTGATTAAAACATAACACAATAATTAAATTTTTGTACTTTACTTTGATTCACGTTCTTTGAGTAGAATATGCATTAAGTTCAAAAGTGTTCTCCAGGACATATGGGAGCATATACCCCCAATATTACCAAAAACCCGGTTCATTCTATGAGAATAATGTATTAGATGCTAGACGTAGCCACATTTAGAACTAATTTTTAGTGTATTGCTTATTTCATAGCTCCTTCCTGAAGAAAAAGTTAGTGTTCAAGTTTTTTTTGCTCTTGAAAATAGTGTTAGTTTATGTCAGGTTATTTTTTTAGCATTAAGATAAATTTATTAATTAAATGAAAGACTTTCCTAAAAAGCTGATTAATTTGCCTTGAAATTGCTTTTGGGTTGAGCCTAAAATCTTACAAAGCAACAGAGATACTTTGACTAGAAGAGAAGAGCGTGTGCTGTACAAGTTTTTCTTGCTTACTGTATATCAAACATTTATCAAAAAAACATATACCAATATCTAACAAAAAATCATGCACTAATCTCATAGCATCCTCAACTACACACATTTTTTAATTATACTTACATACATACCTAGATATATGTATTTATATACACCAGGAATCGCAAGGAAAGATTATTTTCCAAATTTAAACTGGAAAAATCACAGTAATAGAGAAGTGCTGCGTGCACAAGGAATATATTAAGGTTCGCCATGTTATATGGACTACCTATATACATATATAGATGCAATGATTTTTATTTTATTTATTTTTATTAAAAAACTCAATTTCGCCGATTATGTTTTGATTTTTATCTATTCCTCAGAAAATAACATTAAATTTTGATTTTTTTGCTCAAAAAATTTTAATTTTTGAAATGAATAAACTATGAAGAAGTAAATTTAATTTACCATATAAGAGTTTTTTTACAGACTCTGGCGATAAATTCAATTTTAAATCGGTTAATGTTAATTTTTTTTCTACATTTTAAAAATTAAGCAAAAAAATAAAAATCAAAAAGTAACTTTTATTTTGTGAGGAATAAATAAAAGACACAAAATAAGTTTTATTTTGTAAGGAATAACTAAAAATCAAGAAATAACTTTTATTTTTTGAGGAATAAATAAAAATCAAGAAATAATGATTAAAAAGTAATTTTTAAAATAAAAATTATAACCTTTACGATCCCTGATACACACTAATGAAAATATTGAGGACTTTTTTTCGTGCCAATGGAATATATTAACTATGCTAAATGTCGTTTATGTGACAACATTTATAAAACAATTCGATACTATCGATAGTATCGATAATTTTACATCAAATTATCGAAACTATCAAGTGGGGCGACTATCGATAGTTTTGCAGCTCTTATCCCTTTGAAAATACGTCTTTGTATGAAAGTTTCCATTAATACATCTGTCAAAACTTATACGATGTAGACTCAAGTGAGTCACCAACAATTTTAAAAATTATAATGTGATACTGGCATATTCATATATAAATATATTTTTTGAAAGGACGCTTTTTGTCCATGATAATTGAAAGAAATATTTTCGTAAGCTTTGTTACCTTTATTGGTAATAAATGTTGCAGTTTCATATGGAAATAAGTTATTTAATATTTAAAAATGTAGAGGGAAAAAAGATCAGGAAATGAAGGCAATTTAAACAGTTTGACTACAATTTGTCTCGAGATTGTTTGGCATAAGGTGACTTTGACAAAAAAATTTAAATTTCTCGTACTGTGTACGAATCCATTAAATTTGTTATAGTAATTTGTGCTTTGCACAGAAAAAAAAGATTTGTAAATACAATTAATTTATTTTTGAATACAATTAAAATATTATTTAAAACGGCACCTACAACGATTTTTGTAAATACAAACACACATTTGTAACATCAGAAAACAAAATCAACTCAATTATTTCCAATTAAAATGATTGTGTTATTGACAATTGAGTTGTTAACGAAAAACAAAAATTTTTAATGAATTTGTTTTTCAAATTCTCTAGTGTGTTTTTGTTAGTTTTTTTTAATTGTTATTATTATTTTATTTAAGAAACCAAATTTTAGGTTTCTTGTTAAATTTTAAAGTTATTTATTTTTCCACACAACCTTCGCAACTAAATGTGTTTGGGATGAGCCGAACCGGCAATCTCTTGACTAATAGACTAACGTGCTTACCACTCAGCTAAAGAGCAAATCGCTTCGATTATGCAAATAATGAATACACGCAAACATGATTTCTATGTTTTTTCTACATGTGCGCTTTGCGTTGGTATAATTTAAAAATAACTTTGTTGAGTGAAAAAAAACAATCCACGACGTTTTCCGGCTTCTTGTCGGAATTCACACGTATACAATACGAGCAATGAAAAAATACAACAACAATTGCACATGACCGCGTTGGGTCATTCAACAAGCAACACAAAGAAATTAAATGATATTTTAAAATGCGCGGTATTGTTAAATATTGTATTAAATTAATGACAAATATTGTTGAAATGAAAATTTTTTTTGAAATAACATGGTTTTGTTGAACATAATTCTTGTCTATTTTTTTCTGTGTAGCATCAAAATGCAAATAGACGTGCTTACCCAACAATAAACTTTTTAAAATTAATATATCACATGTTTCAAATCATTTTTTACAATTAATTTTTTTTTCTACTTTTAATTATAATTAAATTATAGTCTTTAATTGGTACTTCAGGTTTTTTGTTTATTTATTTGTTTGCGTCTCATTTTTAAATAAAATCAATTATTTATTTGAAAAATTAAAAATTTAAATCACCTCATTTAAAATCAATGTTCTACACAATTTTTATTTGTAAATTATGTTGGTATTAATTATGAAAGCAGTTTTAAATATTAACACGCAGTGAATGGGGTATGTACAATTAAAAAGCAATTTTTTATTAAATTGTTTTGATGGCACTTCCATCTTTACTTACTGTAGCTGACGATAAGACTGCAGGTTACGAGGTGAAATACTAGTTTGAGAGTTATGATAGCGTCAACGGGAGACAAACAGTTGCAAACATGATACAATTATACAAGGTACTTGAACGACTGCAACAAAATTGCAACACCAAGAAACACACGCATTTTGTTGGAAGAAACAAACAGAATTTAGTCAAAAACAGATATCTTTTGTTGTTAAAAATAACAATTACAGGGTAACTAAAGTACAATTGCAGACGCGGCATTCATGAATGATTATAGTCATTCAGTGTTGCCAATATGTGTGTAATACACAGTGTGTAATTTCTGCTCTCATGTGTGGGCCATGTAATGAGGTTCATGTATAATCTGTGTGTAATTTTACTTTGACTTCTATTTTTGTTTAATTTTGTTTTAATTTTAACCTACACAAAGGATGTGTAGTGTAATTTTCTTCAATGTGTAATTGGAGACACAGCCACATGCCAATTCATTGGCAACACTGTAATCATTTTATTCACACACATACACTAACATTTTTGCGGCTTGTAAACAAAGTTTGACAAGTTTCTGCATTGTATACAATAACAGGCTGGGCTTGTGCAAGTACCTTGTATAATTGTATCATGGTTGCAAACGTGACTGGGGTATGACACACCCACCCCACCTGGTGATACATTTTTTTGTTGACAGTAAATTTATTATTTATAGTTGTTTTTAGTGTATCTTAATTTATTTTTGATTTTGAAGATGCTTTATGAAAAAAAGAAAAAAGATAAGTAAAATTATCAGAAGGCTACTCAAGTAACAGTTCATGTGAATCCGAGAGTGAAAATGAGATTGACAGCGTTTCTGAAAGGAGCTAAGAAACGATTCGGAGCAACGGGCACTTTGTACGATTTGGAAGACCGCGAACCTGGTACAAAATGGTCAATTGTATTATTTTTATGTGGGAAGTTTGTGCTGAGTAATAGGTGTATAATAATAATTGTCATTTATTATTTAGTTTCAGTTTTTAAAGCACTATTGTTATGCTAAATTATTAAACAAGTTAAATTTTTGTTACATTTTTATGCAGAAATATTTTAAGATTCCTAGACCAGGGTTGAAAAAAAAACAAATTTAAGAAAAATGGAAGAAAAAATTTTATTGTATAATTATAAATACTAAAATATTGTATTGAACAATTGTTCACTTTTGTAAGTTTACAATTATTTAACACTTATTCTACATTATACACTTTGGTGAAATTAAAATATGTTGACCTATTTGATTTCAAGCTCTGAATTGGATTTCTTAAGATTCCAAAAATTTTATAGAAGGATTCTTATAACCTACATATAAGTATGTACTTATATTTAAATTTAAAAGCAGAATTTGCAACTTCACAAATGTTTCTCAGGAGAATTACTCTGAATATCGTTGTTAATATAATAACCGTGAGTATGCAAGAAGAAGTCCCTCAAAGAAAGTGTGCACCAGTAAAAGCGACGCACAGTGATTTTGTCCCATATAACGATGGGCTAAAAATAGAGGTAGTAAGCCCAGGCATCTCAAATTTAATACAATATTTATATTTACCTTAGTTGAGAAAAACTCGAGTTTTGAAAAAAATCAGCAAGTTCACGCCTATCGCTCATGTTCCAAAGGGTAAACATTTTTGCATACGCTATATTTTTCAAAATAAAGCTGTATAAACTTTTAATTTTCATAACCATCACAATCGCACCTTGTACTTTAATTTTTACCATAACTATGAAAAGGACCGTGCATCCTGCCAAGTGTCCTTTGAAGAAAATATGCAGTAACTTTTACAAAAATGAGCAGAATATCCTGGAAGTTGGATATTTTTACAAAAAAGTGCGCGTTCACCACACTTTTTTTATTTTATACTTTTTTTATACTTCATGAATTAAAAAATCTGCAATCTTTCATAGGTCAAAGAATTTTTTTTAATTACAGTTTTTTATTTATTTATTGTATATTCAATAAATTTATTATTCGACATATTGTCATAATTATATTGTAAGTGAAATTTATTTGCTGGTGCTTAAGCGATGTCTATATGCATTTCATTGTTGCTTTA
Source organism: Nowickia ferox (assembly GCA_936439885.1). Taxonomy (NCBI): domain Eukaryota; kingdom Metazoa; phylum Arthropoda; class Insecta; order Diptera; family Tachinidae; genus Nowickia; species Nowickia ferox. Next base: position 63,877,874 of record OW387026.1, read on the forward strand.
ACAAATCGTCAGTAGACTTCAACCACACATTTTGAACAGTCACAAACCTCTTATCTTTTGCACAAACTTCGAAAATCTATTTGAGAATTCACAAATAATAATATTTTTGAAAATCACAAATGCAAAATAAGCGTAGTACGTTTTTATAATTTTTCGAGAGAAAGACAAAACTTGATGAAATTGTTTCAAGCAGTAGAATTTTTCGTTTATAAAATCACAATTTTTTAAGATATAACTTTACAATAACGAAAACCTAAATTCTGATCTTTTGTCAATTGCACGGTTTTTCAAATAAGCTCGAGATGCAACGTACTTGAAGTATGAAACTTTTTAATTTTTTTTATTGAGGAACTCAGAGACGGTATTTAGTTGGAACTTTGGAGAAATTAAAGTTATTAATTTTCGTTAGAACTGCGTAATAATAATAATACAGGCTTGTTTTCATATGAAACATCTGGAACAGTTCCATCTCTTATAATAGCTTGATTCTCTTTTTCTAAAATAAACTTAATCGGCCTGCAGTGCAAAATAGTTAAGTGATAAGTAGCTGTTCTATTCAACCATAAATCTTCTTAATTTTTTAAGTTCACTTCTGCTAAATTTCCATTCACAGTTACAGGTGGAACAATTTGATTTTATCGAGTATTTTTGCATTTTGTTTAAATGATTTTAGCTTTTGTAAGCATTGAAAAGTGGGCAAGAAAACAAAATGTGCAATTTTTGAATTGATTTGTTTCTTGCTCGAATTTTATAAATTTATATTTGCAAATTAAGAGAACACATTATTAGACATCAAAAACAGGAAAAAAACCAGAAGACCATACTCCCAGTGAAAAAACAAATTAAAATTATTGAAAACCAAATTGATTCAATAAAAAACATTAACGAAAGTCTAGTCATGATGAAAATTTTTATTTCAATATTAATTTATTTTGATAATTTGAATATGGAATTGAATATAGAAATAATATTTTTCGGCACTGAATTAATATTGATATGATATGATATGGTTTACACATTCATTTTAAATGGCGTGTCCTTTAGATTTTAATGTGATTCTTATTAATTTAATATTTAGCAATTTAAATTTCAACGTAACTGGGAATTTAATGAAATAAAAGTCTTATTAATTCAATATTTTGCAATTTAAATTTCAACTTAACTGGGAATTTAATGAAATAAATAAAAGTCTTAAAATAATATTTTTAGACTTTAAAACAATATTGATTCAATGTAATTCAATAAATGAATCGAATCGACATTAACTCGAAGTTGAAAGATGTTGATTTAAAGTATTTTAATATAATTTTTCTATTATATTGAAAGTTATTGAATTAATATGACGCGTTCTTATCTATAAGTTCTATCTTTTCCCTGAGTGTATTTTTGGTTTTTTTATTCAATCAAATTTTAGGAAGTTTTTCACGCTAAGTAAATTAGCTGCTATTTGTAAAGCAATTAAAAATTATTGAATATCAACATTTTAATTTTAAATTTATATGCATTTTGTGCGGAATATAGTACGCTATAAAGTACTAAAAATTTTGTTTTTATTGGAAAAAAAATTTTGCAGTTAACTTTCCTAAACATTAAAAAATGAACTATCTGATTTGTGACTTAAGCGCCCTATTGTTGTGTAGAGAAGGGGCGTGTTGACGCCGCTGGCTAACTGGTATTGTGAGTAAAGTAAAATTTGTAATTACATACTTATTTATCTTGTTGTCTATTTCAAATGTTTATATACATTTTAATTTTGTTTCATAAGTATTTGTAGCTACGCTATTTATGGCGCGATACAGGAGTTATGAAGTGAATTTCGTAACAAAAATAGTCGACACTATTCTTTGTGCTTAAAAGCAGAGTACGAAAATAAACGAAACAAATTGTTTGATTTTGTTTTGTGTCGTTCTTTGAAGTGACTGAAGCAAAGAGAAAATAAAAAAAAATTAAAACGATTGCTCATTGGCTAGGCTTCCAAACCAAAAAAGTGTGTATTTCCATAAGTTGCATTGGTGTTAATTTGTTTTTATAAATGTTCTATTTGTAGGAATTAAAACATTGTATAAACTAAAAATAAAATTGTGAAAATTTCACTTAAAAGCGTTTATACTTGGTGTTCACAATTTTTTGGAGGATACTAGCTTGGGCGAATACAATTTTTTTCATTAAAAGTCTTTATTTATTTGCTTTTGTTGCAATAAGTTAAATTTCACTTATTTTCTTTATATTTTTTTGCTTTTTTTTTCTTAAATATCTTTGAAAAGTGTAGAAATTCGAACCAAAATCGGTACTTTGGCCTTGTGAAAAAGTACATATTTGCAAAATTTTCCAACATTTCTTCAACAATTTATTAGAAAATTTAGCAAGTAAACAAAAACAGAAAAACCTGAAGGTCATAGTTTGGTTTCCTTTTAATATTCAATTAAATTTGAACGGTTTTGTGATGAAAAATATTCGTTTTTTTATGCAAAAAAAAAATCAGTTAAAAAATATTTTTAAAACTGGTTATACGTATTATTTCTTATACTCTTAACCCTTTCGACCCGACATTCGAATAGCAATGCTACAATAAAATTTTTGGTGGCAACGGATTAAGTAAGCAATAAATAAGTTATCGGCGAACGAAAATCAGAGATTCAATAACTGGGTGGCTGAGGGGGTGGTGCTAAACCATTGTACCACTCGGGATGTTAAGTGGTACAAATAAGTACCAACCGTCCTGTAAAACAAACTATATCAAAAAGACTTATGCAAATAATAAATCATATTTTATTGATTTTTTTAATTTTATTGAAAAAGAAAAGGAAGGTTATAATAAAAATGTATTTTCACATAAAATTCACATGTGATATGGTGCAAAGCACATTTTGCAAAGTGGCACTAAGAACTCCTTGCACATTGTCTTAGTGCGCATCTGTTTTTTTTTTGAGCACTGCAGTTGGTGCAACGACGTCGAGTAGTTCCTGCAATAGGAAGATGCATTGAGTTACGATTGGTAGTTTGTGGTGCCCGGCCTGGTTTTATTGATCGACGAACAGCTGCAGTTTGTTGGCCTTCCTGAATCAATGCCTCAGCCAAAGTAACTAAAAATGACTTGAATGGCATCTTTCTTCGATTGAGGTCATTATAAATGTCCCAGGAATTTACGGCTGTCATCATTATTAAACGATAAAAAGTTTACTTCCACCACTTATCTGATTTTCGATCGTATTCGTAAAGGCCGGAGATTTGATCAGCCAAGTCGACACAACCCATGATCTCGCGATAAAATTTTATTTGCTTCGGACATGAGACTTTAATTTTTTCGCCAGTTTTCAATGTTTTTGTGACAGTCATAACTGTTGCGTCGTGGCAATTACTTAGTACCAAAACTTCTTTGGTATCTTGCCATTTTGCACATAGAAGTCCAGAAGAAGTACTCTTGAACTCCGCTTCACCCCTTTTCAACTTATTGCCGGAAAATTTAGTTAAATTTTTTCTATTTGCCATCACGGTACCAACGGCTGGGAAGGAAAAGTGTCCAATAAGTGAACAGAGGTTAAAAAGCGATCGAAGCAGAGGACGACCTCTCTCTCTGATATTGAACTGGCTAATTTGGTAACAACCCGCTCTCCTAGCGTTCCAGAAGATTGATCTAATTCTTTTCCATGATATATGTTGAAGTCGTATGTATAGCTCGTAATAGCGTCACATCGAAGCCACATTTTTATACCCCGTTTGACAGGCTTGAGAGGCATGTATTGTTTCAATGTGGTTCGGCCCTTGAACTTCGTCATTGATTCATCAATGCTCTGGTACACACTGTCCTGTCTGCATTTTTGAAATGTCTTCTTCAAACATTCTACCAAATCATCAATATAATAAGTTTTTACTATTATGTGCCTTCTCCGGCTGTGCAAAACACATTTTAGAAGTAATGAAAGTGAATCGATCTCGTGTGATTACTTCCTTCAATGATTGATTTCCTAGTGATTTATGGCGCGACCAATAGTCTTTTAGAGACGGAAGTCGATTGTAGCACATTACAAACATGCATCCAACAATTGTTTTTATTTCACCAGCATTGGTTTCATTTATTTTTACCTTTTTGGTTTTATGTTGTTCACTTTCGTAAATTTTTATTCTCTCATTTGTATGTACAGGGTGGGCCAAAAGTTACCATGGGACTTAAAAGTTTAATAACTTTAGTTTATTAATTTTTTTTATTTCTTTTTCTCAGATTATATAATATACAAAATGGAAATTTTTTTACACTTAGTATGAAAAATAATGTCTCTTAAATGACCATCGTTTTCAGCTGCGCACTGATGGGCTCGTTTAGAACATTTTCCATAACATCTTTCAAAATTTGTGGCTGTAGCGTTCGAATTTCTGCAACAATGTTTGCCTTGAGTTCAAGGATTGTCTCTGGCTTGTTCACATACACTCGCTACTTCAAATAACCCCAAAGAAAATAGTCGGGTGCTGTCAAAACTGGCGATCGCGCTCGGCCAAATTATTTCCGAATTTCTGGAAATTATTCACTCTCCAAAAATTTGATTTAAAAGTGCCATTGTGTTTCGGGCAGTGCGGGCAGTGGCTCCGTCCTGCTGAAACCACATACCAGGTATGTTTTCAAGAGCAAGACGTAAAAAATTGTCTATCATAAACCGATACCGCTCTCCATTTACGGTTACAGCCCTTCCATCTTCATTCTCGAAGAAGTAAGGCCCAATGATATTTTCAGATGTGATCCCACACCATATTGTACACCTAATGGGGTGCAATTGGCGTTTATGAATGGCTCTTGGATTTTCAGAACCCCAGAACCTACAGTTCTGCTTATTAACAAAGCCATTCAAATGAAAATGAGCTTCATCACTCATAATCATAATCGCCTATCAGTGCGAAGCTGAAAACGGTGGTCATTTAAGAGACATTATTTTTCATACTTAGTGTAAAAAAAATTTCCATTTTGTATATTATATAATCTGAGAAAAAAAAATAATAAACGAAAAAGTTATTAAACTTTTAAACCCCCTGGTAACTTTTGGCCAACCCTGTATATATAAGCTGATTTAGGCAATAATTTATTGAAAATATCAATTATAGGAGCATGGCGAGGTATGTGCTGTGCTATTTTGCAGCTACGAGAATTAAAAATATCCATTTTAGGTACGAAGTTTTTGTCAGGCGTACTCCAAATAAAGTTGGTATCGAATGCGCCAGGTTAAGAAACCAAACCAGTGCCAGCTTTCTCATTATGGACAAGGACTTCCTCGGTAACCTCATTCACTTCATCCACTCCTATGTCTTCCTTATCGCTGAAGGTAAAGACACCACTTTGTACTTCGTTTTCGTCTTCGCCTCCGCTTGAGCTTGTACAACTTGATACAAACTCATCAGAGCTTTCTCTGGAAAAGTCCCCTGAGTCGCTAGCGCTATCAGCTTCATCTTCCAAAATTTTTCGAATACTTTCAGGATCCATTTCTACGAAAACAAAAAATATATTTAGTGTTCGGACTACTGGTACAAATATGTACCACCATACTTACATGCTTCAATTGCAAATACTTGCAAAAACTTAAATTGATCCCTATTTTGATTGTTCGAAGCTTCCACGGCCAATATCGCACAAAAACTAACGCACCCCCACCCCCCCTCAGTGGTAAAATTTTCAAAAATATTTCCAAGTTAGCACGTCCAAGTTTTGGTCTCATTACTTTTGATGGCGGAAATTTTTTATAGGAAATTAGACATTTTTCACAATTTATGTGTTTTGAGGATATCAATTTACACAGAGATCAAAGATAAGCAAGAATAGTTAAACATACTTAGGTAGAGTGACATAACTTCGTGTTAACCTGAATAGAAGAATAAAAAAACGGATAAACAGAAAATGAATAAGTGATACGTATTAATGTGTTTACCAAAGGTAAATCAATAATTGTATACACAATATTTCTCATATTCCATTTCATTGAAAATTTGCATCAAATAGCTGATGTTAATAGCAATCTCTAGCAAAGTAGATAGACTTGGGTGCAGATGAAGTGCGTGGCTGCACAGAAAAATATCGGTATTTCCCCCAGCTAATAAAGTATAATTTAATTTTTCTTCACTTCTTTGGAAACTCACATTAATTAATAAAAATATTTCATTCAACCAGAATTGAAATTAATGAACTTAAGCCCGACTAAGAAATTATTTCTGATTAAAATTCACTATAGTTCAACTAAAAATTTTAAACTGTCTCACTTATTATAAATTCACAAATTGAATTACAGCCAAGATTTTACAATAAGATGGTAGAATTACATTTAATATATAGTAAACACATTGTTTTTCTTGTTTAGTTTACATCGCGCTAAAGCTTTTATTCAGACTTTTTTCACTTAAGCTACGAGTAAAAAATAATTTAAAAAGTTTTGATTCATATGTAGTTAAGAACAAAAGTTCAAATTTATTATGTTATATTCAACCCCGGATACCTTCGCCACCAGAAGCAGATGAAGAGGAAGATGAGGCACTATTAGTGCCATCATTCCCAGCACCACCAGAACTAGCACTGGAAGAAGCTGAGGAAGAGGATGAACCCCCCAAGCTGGGTCCAATCTCGACACCATGGCGACCAAAGCCACCACCGCCTCCTGGGCCGCCAAAGCCACCACCATAGCCACCGCGACTGCCTGGACCAAAGCCACCACCGTAGCCACCTCCACCACCTGGGCCGCCAAAACCGCCACCAAAGCCTCCGCAAACGCCCGGATGCCCATATTTACCACCGAATCCTCCACCACCACTGGAAGAAGTTGAGGAAGAGGATGAACCCCCTAAGCTGGGTCCAATCTCGACACCATGGCGACCAAAGCCACCACCGCCTCCTGGGCTGCCAAAACCACCACCGTAGCCGCCGCGACTGCCTGGACCAAAGCCACCACCGTAGTCTCCGCCATCGCCTGGGCCTCCAAAGCCACCTGGGCGTCCAAGGCTACTGCCCCCGTTAGGACCACCTGAACCGAATTGAGGTACTGCGCAAGCGATTGCCAGGAGCACCGTCAGAACAACAAATACTTTCATTTTATTTAGCAACTTGCTTACTCCGTTTAAAATTATTTATACAACTATAAACACTTTAAACGCGTACAAAACTATTTATACTAAAATTTGTAATTGAATATTCATTGCTGAAATTTTACTTTTCAAAAACAAATTTAATTAGAAGTTTGGTGGATATTTTTTTTTAATATTTACAATTCTTTCCATCTCTAAACCAGTTTAAACGAACAAATTTGAACAAATAAACTGGCTTTTTTCAGTAGCAGCAAATTACTGCTGGAAATTCTCCAAAACGGAATCTCTCGATTCGATTCTATTTGATTGCTTGAGACCAGGAGATGTCCACTTACACCAACCCCCGGAAAGTGAGGATTTGTCGGTACATTTTACCTATTTTAAAGTTACCAAACATCTTTACGAAAAAAACATGTTTTAAAAACTAGTTATTTTTAAACATGAGACAATATTATCAAGTAAAAATTAAAAGTAATAACTAATTGGATACAATTTGTTCAAATAAAAAAAATAATAAAAATAACTAATTATACAAACATTTATTTCAGCACACTACGTTCTGAATTAAAGCCAAAAAAATTTAAATTGATCAACGACTTAAATGTTGTAATTAAACAACAAAAGTTATTCTTTGACTTTAATTTTTTGCTCAGCAACTTTTTAAATTTTATTGTTTTACTTAATAAATGTCATTCTTAAACTGAATGAAATATAAAAAAATGTATTTAATTTAACATGTTTATAAGAGTTTTTGCATGGACTCTGGTGATAACTTTGATCTTAAATCGGGTAGTATAAATTTGAACGCAGAAAATGAGAAAAAGGTAACTATTATTTTCTAAGCAAAAAATAAAACCAAACAATAACTTTCTTTTTCTGAGGAATTTCGGAATTTGGTAAGATCAGCAAAATATAAAATGATGATTCAAGGGTTGGAAAATTTAAACTTTTTTTTTGGTACATAAAAGTAACTAGGTAAAATTTATTTCTTAATAAATTAAATATTTATATTGTATATTTTAGAAAGGAATACTTTGGTGTAAAAAATCATAAAATAATAAAGAAAGCTCCAGACCTGAAAAACTTATACTTTTTTTTTGTATATATAAATAAAACTATTTTTTCGTTGTTAATTAAACATATTTTAAAATTTGAAGAGAAATAAAGTAGTATCAAAAATCAGAAAAATCAAAAATATGATTCCAGGGTTGGAAAGCTGAAACTTTTTGATAAGAAAGTAACTTAATAAAAAGAAAGACCTGTCCTCAAGTGTTTTTATATTTGTTAAATTTTGATCAAAAAAAATCTAGTTTAACCATAAATATGAGCACGACTTGTGTTGCTTTTTGTAAAAACCATAGTTGAATTTATATTACAAATTATTATATTATATTATAATTATTATAAATTATTGATGTCAGTTTCATACCACAATTGTGCTAGCTAAAATCACTCACATTCTAATTCTCTTTCATTTAGTCGTCAATGAGACCACAAAGTAGACCAGAGGTGACACAGGACGGAAGATAATTGTGTTTCTGTGGTGTTTTTAGAGGTCTCGCTCACACAGTCATCAAATCCTCTTTACTTTTTCTTTCGCGTGGTATTATTTTAAAGTAATTAAATTTTATTCCTTGTGGTCTCATTCGCAGCCTAGTTTTTGTAAATAAATGGTAAAAATTAATATTTGCGAACGAAAATACTTAAAACAAAGTCTCTAATCATTTGAAAACAAATTTTAATCACTTTATTAATACTAATAATCCTTTTCGCATTGTGTTTTTTAATTCAATACCACAAATTCCTTCATTTAATTTTGTGAAAATGTTCATGTGCTCAAGTGTATTTTCAATTTATGCTTTGTGGTCTCATTCGTTGTTTGCTTTTTGCAAGTTGAAATTAAAAATTAATACTTGTGAAGGAAAAATTTTTAAATTGAGTTTGTAAGCATTTGGGAACTAATTTTAATCACTTTTATAATACTAATAATATTTTACACATTGTTTTATTTAGTTCAACACTGCAAAATCTTTCATTTAATTTTGTAAAAATGTTAAATTGTTCATTTCACTAAGTATACATTTCTGCTGTTTGTTTTGATTATTGTACTAAAAATGTTCAATAACAAACACACTATATTTGTCCCTTTTTAACAGTAATCAAATCAGCGGATTTTAGCTTTTTTCATAAGTCACTTTCTAAAACTCTGGTCTACTTTGTGAATGAGACAGCGACGATAACACATGCGTAGCGGGTGTATTAAATTCTTTCTAGATACAGTGAAAGAAAAAAAGTAGTATGCGGAAATTATTCTATGATCACCAATGCTTTTAGCGACATTCAATGTGTTTTATGTTACAAAACTTTTAAGAAGAGAAATGAATATTTATTTCAAATACATTTTGATATTTTTTGAACAGTTTCACTAAACTACTTTTTCTATCAAAACTTTAAGTACCAATAACTCGTGAAATATAGGTCGCAGCCAATTTTTTTATTTAATTTTTTCTTCCTATTTTTCATGTTTCCATCAGATAAGCTTTTTAAAACTTTCTTTTTGGAGATTGTTCACAGTTTCCCATGAAAAGTTAAGAGACCCTTAACTCGCAAAATATGGATCTCTGCCAACTTTTTTATATAAATTTTTTTCCTTATTATTTTGTTTCCTATCACATAGGCTCCTTTTAATTTCTTTTGAACTGCTTAACTAAACTGCATTTGATCCAAATATTCATTTTTTTCTATGTACTTCAGAGACGAATGAGACAACTTTTCTCACACACACAACTATAGTTTTATTTTTAACATCATTGGTATATTTACACGAAGCCGTTCGACCTGTGAGAGCCTTACTATAAAAATGTGAAAATCCGAAATTTTTAACAGGATCCAGCGCCACGCCCGCAATGCTCGGGGCTAAAAACTAAATAAAGCGTTTCATTTATGCGATTTTACTGAAACTTTGCATACACGTTAAACTTATTCAAGGCTAAGGATTTTCGTGTTTATAATTGGGCGTTACTACACCCATTAAATTTTAGTCTTGTGTTTCATGTCTTGGGTTTACCTTATAATTCCATTAAAGAAGCATTATCTTTTCCAAGCAATAAAACAAAAGATGCGTTTAGCGAACATATACAAATGAACTTACACAAGAATTTATAATTTGGAGTAATTTGATTACTTAACATCATATTGTTAGCAATTTAAAAAGTTATGAAATGTAAAATACCTTTTATACAAAGTAATTAATTCTAAATTGAAAATTTTTGTTCGTTCGAACAAAAATAATAAAAAATTGTTCGAATATTCTAATAATTTTTGTTCGAATGACAAAACTAATTACATTGCGCATATGCCTGATATTAGTTCTGATATAATATGAGAGAGAACGTCGGCAGAATAAGAAGAAAAATATACAGTTGCGTCATAAAGTGAGTGCTCATCCTGATCTCAAATTTGTAAGTCAATATTTTCAAAAAGCTTAGTTATTTCTGCTTCACTTTCAAGTTTACTTAAAAACTTTAAAATTATACACAACACAAATGAAAACATTTCTTATAGCAATAAATAAATCATAATTTTTTAACTTAACTTAACTAAATTAATATGAAGTGAGCTTAGTGCTCACTTCATATTAATATTTTTGAAAAATCTCTCGAACTGCAATCTAGTAATTAGCGTGCGATCCCTAGATCTTTATTATCACTTGCAGTCCTCTCGGAATGGAATCGACCAAAATTTGGGCCCTAAATAAATAAATTCATTTCATTTTATTTCTCTAACTTTCCCACAAATTCTCAATGGGATTTATATCTGGTGATTGACGGGGAGTTTCCATCCATTTCGAGGTGTTGTACAAAAGCCTCATCTTGGTGTTGATATCCGTGTGCAAATATAAAATTTTCAGCTATTCCATTTTTCGGACGATGGGCTGGAGATGCGCTTTCAAAATCTCGATTTATTTTTTATGGTCCATCATTCCATCCATTAAATATAGTTCCCGAGTCCAGCCTCACTCATCCATCCCCAAACTACCATTGAACCACCCCGATGATTAAACGTTTAAAAAACAATTTTCCTCTAATGCGGTAATAAAATAATTTTATTTTATTTAAAATTTTTTTTTTGTTTAATTTAGAACAAATATTGAATTATCTTTCAAACGCATTTAAAATTTGTAATTTTCTGATGTTTAAGATAAATTGAGCGACTTGTAAATGTGGTTTATTCTTCTTGGAACTTTCTGCAGAGATATGTATGTAGTTTTATAAATATTAAATAAAAATACCAAGCATCCTCTATATATTTTTATAACATACCAGTTAGTTTAATTTCAATCATCATACCTTTTTACTCTATTCTATTATCTTATTGTTTCAAGCTGTATTAAAACTCAAACAGTTAATAAATAACCAAGAAACTAAACGCATGTAATTTTAATTTATCAATATGCATATTTGATAATACACTTTCATAGGCGCTATCACAATACAACTACTACCTTTGAGTACATATATTTTATGCATAGTTTCGTGTATGCATGAGTGATTTTAGCATTACGAATGATAAAGCAAAATGTATTGACAGTATATGAAGCTGAGTACCTGTTTCTTTTCCTTTCGTCTCTTTCTCCAACAAACTAATCAGCTTAGCAATAAGACTTGCTGGGGCGAACGGGGACATATCGCTCATTTACTCAAACAACGGCATAACTCATTTTTTGAGTTTATGATGCAGAATTTATCCTGATATCCTTCTTAATATTGTGTAAAAATTTCTTATTTACTCAACTTTGTAGAAATAAAGTTTTTTTTCTTGTTACATTAAGTGGGAATTGAAAACATCAAACTCGTTTCCTGGCAAACTTTTTTTTTCAGCTATGACGTTGTTTGAGTAAATGAGCGATTTATGTACACGCAAAGAAAAGATATGATTGTAGCATGGTTAAGAAAACAATATTATGTTCTCCGCAACAAATGTGTGGTCATTGAAAAAAAGTTATTGTTATTTTAAACATTAATTGCGTTACGATAAACAAAGTGATGTTTGAATTTAATAATTACATTATTATATTCATAAAAAGTGTGATATGGTTAGAATTTAACAATATAGTTTTGTTAAAAATTTATGACTACAACATAATTTGTATTATTATGTAAAAATAATATGATATAAATAACAATATAATGTTATCCAAAACCATACTATATTTAGTTCAAAAAAAAATCTTTTTCAGAAATATCTTCTGTCAGTTCAGTGTTTCGTTTGTAAACTATCGGTATTGCACGCGTAGTGTTAAATAAATTAATAAATAAATGAACTATAAAATAGAGGATTGTCCAAACTAGTTTGGACAAAAAGGAGTAAAACTTATAACCTTCTTTTTACATTAATTTATATACATATATATACATATCTATATATAAATATATATAGATTAGTATTTAATTTCATTTATGCCCACTCAGCTGAAAAAATATGTATGGATCATATATGATATTCCATATATGGTTGGGATCCGAAAAATGAGGGTATATGGACATATATGAAAATATATTTGCATAAATTTTCATACATGTATGGATGTATATTTCCTAGACAGTATGCAAAGTTCACATTCACATTCATACTCCCTTGATTCAAAAAAGCGCACTAATATGCAATAATTTAAATTATTAAAATTTGGACAGATAATTAGAAGCGAACTACAAGACAGTTTATTCATCATTTTAAGAGAAAAGCTTAATCGATTTTTTAAAAAACACGAAACTCAGATTTGTACATAAAATTTAATTTAAGAAACCAGATTAAAAACTAGTGCAATTATAAAAGAAAAAATAATCCGTTTTTATGCTAACACTAGTTTTCAATATAATTTTTTGCAGTAACATGTAATTTGATTCTTAAAAATATCTAGAGTATTCCCTAATTTCCTATCAAATTAATGACTGACTTATGCTTTTGATTATTTGATTTATATAATAGGGTTACAATGTATAAAATCCTTTAAGAATGTTTTTTTTTTGTTAGAAGAGTTTTTATTTTTTAAACGTTGAGGCTCTACGCATATACTCTGTATACCGTATGTACTTTCTAGTAGATTTTCAATTCACCAGTGATAAAAAAAGAGAGAACAAGATCGAGTAAATAAAATGCAAGCTTTTTTTTATTGTAAATACGATCCATACATATTTTTTTTAGCTGGGTGATTTCAATTTATATCGTAGAAGCCATTTATGTGTAAGTTGTTTACTTTTATCATAATAAATAAGTATTTAATAGCCCAATATCAGTATTTTATTTAAAACTAGACGTAATGGAATCAATATGTACACTAAAGTCCATTAAAATCATATAATGAAGGTTTTGTGCCCGACTTTTCATTTTTTTGCAGAATATTGTAATCAATTGCGCTTGTGGCTTAAAAAATTAATTTATTAACATGATAGTGGCTATTAACTGATCGTAGATAAGACCATTAAAATTTAAATTTTAAATATACAAACAAAGGTTAATGCTTGCTAATAAATTGTTACGTCTATGAAGCTCTAGCTCTTGTTCCAGTTTTTAATGTTGGGTGTTCAAAACTGGATGTTGTGAAGCATTAGAAATTATGAATATTGAGGCTGTAATACTCTTACGTAAGCGTATACATTACAAATAAGCTAATCCGTTTTAGTATAATAATTTTTTATGTAAATTGGTGCTCTTTCTTAAACGTGCCGTTTGATTAGGCAGGAACCTGCCAAATTTTTAATTTGTCTTCATTATACATATCACCTGCTATTTTTTATACCCTTCACCAAAAATGGTAAAGGGTATATATGTATGTATGTATAGGTTTGTCCAGATTTTTGTAACTTCTACAATATTCATTTGCGGCCAAATAAAGTTACATAGTTATTCTGGATCGTTATGAATAGGAGATGAAAAAAAGACATGTCCGTCTGACCGTCTGCATGTACGGATTTTCTATGGGTGGCTTGAAAGTGATTCTCTGAAGTTCCTAAAAGCGTTGGAGAGTTCGGAATTGGACTGAATCGACCGCATTTGTCTTGGCACGGTTGGTATTGAAAATCAGCAAAAATAAAGAATCGGTTCTTGCATTTTCTATATATGTATGTATAACGTTTTATCACAAATTTTTTACAAATCTACCAAAAAAGTTGCCGTGCACAGAACCGACAATATTTAATTCAGTTACTAACCCCACTAGCCACTCCACCGCTGAAGCTTGCTTGAATTTACTTTATATTTACTTTAGTTAAACATTTTCTTTAATAAGCATTATTTCCTATTAAACCCCTTTTTGTCACCAATACATACATAGATATTGCCTTATGGTATTTTTGCTTGGCACATGTTTTTTCGTACGCATGCATATGAATTGATGTGTATAACAATCAGTAGCGTCATGCAAAAAACTATATGTTTATATGTCTGTATGTATAAATATACGCTACAATTCATCTCGTACATACATACATACTATGTATACGCATAAGAGTGTTCATATGAACAACTACAACAACAATATGCTACTAATAGTACCCTGCAGAAAATGAGAATAGTGAAAATGTAGTGATTTTTAGTGACATTGTCAGTAGCATTACTGACCAGGTGTACCCCAGCCAATGTAATCGCCTATTGACATTTAACATTAGCTTGTCATTGAAAATCCACCACTAGACTGTAGCACTACTGACTAAGTAGTTTTTTGGGGCCCACATGGAGACATTGGCATGTCCGTAGTAAAACTGTACTGATTCACTATAGACACTGTCACCCCCTGCAGGAAATTGTTTGTCATTTCTATTAAATATATACATATGTATATTAAAATTAAAAATTGTATGTTTCGCTGAATTAGTAAAGTCAAACACTTACTTATGAATCTTAAAATGTGACAAATCTTTACCTGATGGCACAAAATCTTCCACATGGTAAAAATTTCCATAATTGGCACCTTCCACTTAAAACTCTTCAATTTTCACATTTTATATTTTTATACAATATTGATTGTTATTTTATTTTTTTGTGTATTATGTTTTTAATTATTGTTACATACATTTATATATATAAACCTTATAATTCTATTCCTTAAGATAATTTTTATAAACACTTAAATTTTGCTTGACGTCACGTTTATTTTCAACAAACCAATAAAACATTAAGAAGAAGCATAGTTGTGTGTATCTGAAAAAATGTTTTCTACGCATTAAAACCATTATCAACAGACGCTCTGTTGACAATGTCACCAAAATAGTAGACAAAAGTGGTTACTTGGGGACCCGCATGTTTTCTGCAGGGTATTTGAAGAAGAATATCCAATTGTTTGTACGTATGTAGCCTACTCGCTACCCGCATGTTTTCTGCAGGGTATTTGAAGAAGAATATCCAATTGTTTGTACGTATGTAGCCTACTCTACTACTAGCTAGCAACAGCAACAATATGCTAGCAAACGTATTGAAAGAAGAATATTAAGTTGGTGTGGTAAGAACTGAGATTTCTTTTGTATACAAATAAAGTATTGTGGTAATAAATGCCCGTGTTGATAAAATATACATATAAATGTAAATATGTATGTAGATATGCATATACACATGTATAAATTCGTTTGCTAATGTATCTCGGTATTATGTAAATATTTATTTATTTATTTATTTATTTATACATATTATACAAAGTAAATTTGCATAATATGGTTGCACAAATATAGGCGGAGTAACTAGACCATATGCCCAAGATGTTATTAACAGTATTTTAAAAAGGTTTTTGTGACTGACTGTACACGACCTATGCCTTCACATAGGAAGTAGCAACGTGGTTGTTAAAGAAATTCCACAGAAGAACCGCAAGAATATACGGTTATCCGTGGCAGATCAATCAACCAGTGCGAGTGAGACGCAAAACTCTCGAAGGCCAATAAACAACAGTGGCCTGGTTGCACTTAAGAAATAATTGCCAACGACGCTTGATATTGACTCGCCCAGAGCTGCTTTACGACTATTATGTAAATACGTAAATAAGCGCTTGTTAAAGAGCATTGGTTTATTATAAATATTTCAAAGTGGATAGGATTGTTTGATTGTGTTTGATTTGCTTATTTAGTTTTCTGCATATAATTTGTAACAAAATGCATAAGATTTAAATGCTATCGTGGTTATAAGTAAGAAGTCGGTCTGTCAAAACTCGTATGCTGAGTTTCGAACTTAAATGAAAATTTTTTTTCAATATATTTTTGGAAAAAAATTAATCAGGGACAAAAAATAATAATTATTGTTGAATTTTCATAGAAAAAATGCAACTACATACAAGGAAGCAACAAACAAAGTGGACAATCACACCATTTTAATTATTCTAAACTATTTTCTAAGCTCCAATTTTAAATTATAATTTTTATTTTTTAAGCAGAAATACATACTTATGTGAACTGCTCCACGAAAAGGGATTTTGTACCTTTGATATTGAACTTTTAATATTATATATATTATCTGTTTATATCACATTTTTAAGTTTTTTCATTAATTATGTTCATCTTTACAGGTGATAGAAACATGCGGTTTGCGGCATTTGAAAGAGCGTTTTTTTCCTATAAGGATCACTCAAAAAGTAAAAAAGAAAAATTTTCGGCTCAGAGGTCCCTTTTCGTGGAGCAGGTCACATATGTAGTTGTTATTTCCTGATTTTTATATTTCAACTGGAAATAATTGTTATTTTCTGATTTTTCTTTTTTCCAGCAGAAATAATTGTTAGTGCTTCCGTTCTGCTAGTGTTTGTCAGAATATTTACAACTAACTTTGGTGTTATTTGTTCCTTAAAAATTATCACATGTAATTTGGCTTACAGAGAGATACGAACTTTAGCCTACTGAAATAATAATTATAGAAATAATTATTTTCCGATTTTTATTTTTTCGAGAATAAATAAAAATCAATTTGTGATTTCTACTTTTTCGAACAGAAATTAAATTAAGTTACATTGTGAGAAAAATACATACATATAACTACATACATACATACTATGAACTTATAGGTACATATAGGATATACCTAACTGCTACGACAGGATCAACGTGTGGAGATTCAGTAGCCAAAAAACGTGGTAGCCGCCCAAAGCTGCGAACCGCTATTTTTCACACTTTTTTGATATGGCTGTCAAATGAAAGGTATTTTCCAATGGAAAAATCATGGTGGAATCATGCTGAAAATTTTAACTCATTTACTGATATCTGGCGTTGTTTTATTAAAAACACATACACATTTTTAACCCTTATACCTACTTATGCATATGTTGGTCACATACATATATTCCAGGTTCATCCAATTTAATTAAAAAATTTGAAAGTGTGTACATACATATTTATAAAATTTCGGTACTTTATACACACAGCCATACAATTAAACAATTATTTCAACACTTGTATTTCTTATAAATACTCCCAAGAAGATAAGCTTGAATGACTGTATTTGAATCTGTTTTCTTATGGGTGAATACACTAAAGGTTGGATAGGAAAGCTATCGAACTGGCTGGCTTGATAATCTGAGTTCTACTTTACAGTGAAACTCATATAGATTATATAAATATAATCACCCATATCGCGAATGAACGTTCTCAAGACAAAACTCCCAAATTTTATGATTTGCTATCGTGAATGTTCCCATAGAAATTTTTTGTGAATGCGTTTACAAACATAAAAAATATGGCATAATGAATATTTACTCTCAACAACTATTTTACAAAATTAATTCACAAAAATTGTTATTGGGAACAAGAAGTACACATGTAAGTTGCTACATATTTGTTTTTAAATGTCCAACTTTATAAAACTTATTTTATTGAAGGAGTATTAACATGGGCGTAGTCAGGTAGGGGCAGGGGGGCAGCTGCCCCTCCCCCCCTTCGGCTTCCAAAATGAAGTTAAACTTCTGGGAAATTATTATTCGTGACATCTCTATTACAAACATATATTTATAAATCCTTCTACCGTTACGTTCTGTTTATTTTATACCCATAACAATACCAAAATATGAAAATACTTATGTATAAAATATGTTCACGTAAGTAAGTATGTGGATGTTTTGCATTCAAATATAAACTATTTACTTTTTATTTCGCATTTATAACGCAAGCACAAGAAAGTCTGCATACCAGTTGTATTCTGCATTGACGAGGCCAGTGTTTATCGTTGCTTTAATGACAATTGCAAGATATTCGGCGTTACTGGAACCTACAGCAAACGTCGATAGATTTCATAGCGGTTGCTCAGCACATTGAAAGTATTTTGGACGTGCTTAAAAATGATCGTATAAATGCAGATGAAATCACAGAAGAATTGATGAGCAAATCGCGTATGATAATTACCGATCTAGGAGTAGAAATGTCTCTGCCACGTTTCGCTGAAAAACAAAAAACAGAAGTAATCCTCCAGCAGCCAATAAAAATGAATACTGGCGACGATCTTCAATTATACCGTATATAGATTCACTAACGACCTCTTTGCAAGTACGATTTTCGAATGAAAATACTCCAGCTTTGCGCTTTCTAGATTGCACCCATTGCATATGGTTAAAGATTCTAGTGAAGAGGTATATAACAAATCGAAGCATTTCCAAAAGATATATGGTCTAGATATCGGTGGTGAATTGATTCTTTGGTACAATCTGTGGAAGGAAAAGAATTTGTGCGAACAAGACTTGAAGAATATTCAAGTTATTGACCTATTTAAGGACACAAACGAATTTCTACCTTCGATAACGAAATATATTTCTATTTTGAGTGCTTTACCATGCACAACAGCGACTGTGGAGCGTTCCTTTAGTACACTACGTAGAGTCAAAACGTGGTTGAGGAGCACGATAGGAGAGGAAAGGCTTTCCGGATTATGCCTCATGAGCGTGCACAGAAAATTTGTTAATGAAAACCGGAAGATGATTGAAAAGGAAATAGTTGACAAATTTGCAGAAAATCCGAGGCATTTATTACTACTTTAGCATAAAAAAAACAACTGACATGAAGCATTACATTGCAGCACAGGAGGTATTGTTGTAAGGAAATGTCTATTTCAAGAGAAAAATATATCAAAAAATAATATTTTTTTGTATGTAAATATAATATTATTTTCTATTAAAGTTAAATTTTTAATAGAAAACTATGATCTCGAACTCAATTATGATTAAGCCACGTAAAAAAATATTAAGAAGAAAAAAACTGCCCCCCCCCTTATTTTGATCCTGGCTAAGCTCTTGAGTATTAATAAAGATCAAAGTACTTGCCTGGTGGAAGCCATGTCCGCGCAGCCAGCGTATGGTAAGGGATTTCAAAAAGAGAAAAAAGAGGATGTGGCAAAATTTTGGAATGTGCTAAGCACTACGTTGAACAGCCGCGGGCTGCCTATTAAATCTATAGGGGAGTGGAAAAAGGTAAGAGTACATACATATGTAGCGGATGTTTATTGTTGGTTTATTAACCGTGACTTAAAATTTATATGCATACTTACATACATATGTAGGTGTGGATCGACCAAAAACGACATATAAGAAAAATACTCACCGAAAACAAAAAAAACCGGAACAAAACTGGTGGTGGTCCAAATCGTGAGTATGTGTTTTCTCCCAATGAAGAGGCAATTATTAATTTGTTGTCGCTGGAGGAGAGTATTGGAGGATTGGATGTGGAAGTTTTTGGAATCCCGGTAAGCAGTGCTAAAAGGAAAAATGCTGAAATGGAAGACGATGTAGCTGCTGAACAACATGCGACCAAAAAAACTTGTGGGACAAGCGAAGATCCAAGTATTGCGAAAAGTGTAGAAAACATTACACCTCAATATTAACCGAAGAATTGGAGACGCAGAAGAAGATATGTGCAAATATTGAAGAGTGTACCAAAATGTATAATAACCACTACAAAGAAATAGATTACCGCCTGAAAAAGATTTCCGTAAATATACAGGAACTTGTAGAAACCCACAAGGATTTGGTGAAAGAAACAAAGCGGCATAACAAAAAAAATTAGTACATTTGTTCTATAGAAATGAATAACAATTTGGAGCTTGCAAAGCTCTAAATTGAAGTTGAAGAAATTAAATTAAAGAATTTAAAAAATGAATAATTCGATGTTGTCTAAAACTCAACTGCCTTACTATGAATAAGGCAGTTAGTGATTCATTTTTAAGTTAACCTAAGAAGGTGTTATTATCCAGAGAAGACTGGTTTTGTGTTTGTTTTTATGTTTATTGTCCAGAGAAGACTGGTTTTGTTTTTGTTCTTTTTTCTACATAGCTTTAAGTATTTTAGAGACTTATGTACGTGTGTACAAACAGGTATCGAAATGTGATGAATAAATGTAAAAAATATGTTTTAAAATGAGTAAAAAAAAGTTTTGAAATCGAAATAAGTTTGTTTTAATTTAAAAAAATTTATTAATTAGTTGGGAAATAAGGCCACGAACATCAGGCCGACAATGGTATCTCGGCTTGAGTGCTAGTTTTGTATTAAAAAAAAGGCTCTGAATCAACTTACAGAGTTTTAAACGTTTTTGATTTTTAATAAGGATTTTTTATTAAGAATTTAAATGTTTTTTTAATAACATTTTCGTTTCGAATGCCAAATATTTTATAAAGTTTTAGTTTAAGTGAAAAGGAATTACAAACATGATACTTTACAATTGTAGTCTGGCAATTGGGACAAGTAGTACACATATCAGGCTCAGTTGTGGGAGCATCATTAATATTAGATGGTGTTGCTGCTGGTTGGCCAGAATTCTGATGCGGATATTCATGACTGCTGATGTTGTTTGGGATTGTAGTGCTTTTGATGCTGTTGTTGATAGTGGTGTTTTTGATGATAGTGTTGTTGTTGTTGTTTTTTCACTTGCGCCTGAGATATATACATAGATATAAAATTGTTTATAAAAACATTGATCAGTTACAAAGAGCACATCTGACTAAAATTCGCGAAAGTTGTCAAGAGGACAAATAGCTTATAAAAACGTTAAACAAAACACTACTTGTTTAAAGTGCAAAAAGTTAGTAAATAGCAAAAATAGATTTAAAATAATTAATAACAACTTCATTGTGGTAAAAGATTTAACGAAGAATGGTGATTTTAGCCAAATAATTTATTGCAATAAAAAACGACGAGTTTGTTTTATTACAAAATTAAAAATTTTTAATGAATTGAATGAAATCAATCAAAATTCATCACACCTTTTCATTTTTCAAAGCAATCGTTGTTCATCACATACCTGATTAAAGTGAATTTGCTATACTAGCACGAATGCGTTCCGCTTCACTCAAACGTGGTCCTTGCACAACAACATCATCGTATTCTTGCTCATGACTTTCATCAAGCGGTATATCTTCAGGTGTGGAGTCACATTTGTAATATATACACATGTTATGTAGCGCACTGCATACATTGACGATTTGAACACTTTTCTCCGGAGAGTAATGCAACTCACGAGCGCCAAGTAAGCACCGCCATCTATTTTTAAGCACCATGTTGGCTCTTTCCACAATATTGCGTGCGCTCGAATGCACTTCATTAAATCGGACTTCAACAGATCCTTTACTTGCATTTCTGTAGGCTACCAGCAACCATCTCTCTGAGGGATAACCGGCGTCCCCTAAGTTATGTAAATATGTACATTTATTTATTTTAAAACTTCATATTTACATACTAGCATACCTAATAGCCAAACTCGTCTATGTCCTTCGAGGTAGTCTTGCTCCATGGAAGGCCGCAGTAAACTTGTAGCCCAAATTGAAGCATCATGTGTCGATCCACCATGACTATCGTCCACCTATCGAATTCTCATTTTGTTGTCAACTACCTTACATTTTTCAATGAAACATTAAAAAATCGACAAATCGTACATACATAAATTTGATACTTACTATCGTTACATTAAGGCTATTGAAACCTTTTCTATTATAAAATAAATGCCGGTTTTTTGACGGAGCGAAGATCCTCACATGTGTGCCGTCTATACAGCCTACCACCCCTGGTATTCGATATTTTGTGTAAAAACCTTTTGCAATCTCTTTCTTTTTATCAAGAGATAGCCACACAATCCACTGGGGGCACAAAACTTTTTCTAATGTCACTAAAACTTCTGCTAGCACTTCACTAAATGTAGATTGTGCCAAGCCGACATCGATTTGTCTGCCCACCCTCTTTTAGTAGCTGCCTTCTGCCAAAAATCTTAAGGTGCTAGCCAATTTCACTACGGTGGGTACCGCGAACATTTTACCCCTAGGAGGCAAGTTTTCTTCCAACACGTTCAGTAGGAATTGGAAAGCATCTTTGTTAAGTCTATAATATTCCTGAAACCTGTCAAAAACATTTGATTTAGAAACAAACACATTTAAATCTTTACGACTTTTACCTTGTCTCCGTTAACGATAGCGGATCTGATTCATCGCGTATATGTCTTCGCTGCAATCGTTCCGTGGATTGATTTTCTGCTTGCAAAATCAGGAAACGCAAATAAACACTATTCATTTTAAATTAACACTTTTCTTCACACAATAAACTTTTCTTTTAGATATAAGCACGCAAACTATTTATAAATCAAAACAAACAATTCAAAAGAGAAATTGTTACTCGCATGATATTCACAATAGACTTTTTACTCCCAAAACATTCGCGATGCCAATTTGTTGGGGATGGGAATACACGTTTACTCCCAAACAAATTATTCCCATAACATTCGCGGTAGGGGTGAATATGTTTTAATATGTATGTACGAAAACATCTTAAACACAAATGCTTTAATCACATGTACATTTTGCATTTGCGCTTAAAATTACCGTGTTGGATATACCTATGTGGGTACTTTTCTTATTTTTGGTAGGTACATAAATACCTAATATAAGTTTGGTAAAAGTTGAAATGGCACTTATGTCGCTCTGGCAAGGCATACATTTTTGGTGGTAAAATTATGTGCCTTCTTGAGTTATTGTAGGGTAAAATCATGTGTTTTATTGTTGTAAAAATTAAACTATAGCGACTCGCACTGAATTAGAGTGAAATTGGTTTTATAAAATTCAATTATTTGTATTGTATATAAATTTATGAAATGAATATGTAATAAAACGAAAGCTTATGCTTGCTAACTTATAACTATTTATTAATTATGTTCACAGACAGGTATACATACATACATATGTACTTAAATACTTATGTAAGTGCTATTTAAAATTTTACTGGTTCCAAACCTTAATTTTTACAGCTCTTGATTTCTTTGTAATTTAAACAAAAATTTTCGAAGACATTTATATGAATGTTAGGCCGGGTTTACATCTGTATGCCATGTGCCTTACATGCTTAAAAAAAGCGTAACCACTAATTACTAATGAAAAACTGTTGGATTCAGACACGTACATATGTACATATTTATTAAGTTGGACAGTTTCATGCATAACTAATAGACAATTTTATGGAATCCAACATTATTGGAAAAAGTTTAAATCAATAAATACATGTCTGAATCAAACAGTTTTCATTAGTAATTACTGGTGACGCTTTTTTGGCACACGGCACACAAGAAATGCCAGATGTAAGCTCAGCCTTACAAACTGCAAGAAATGAGCCGGATGGATCACACAAACCTCCAAAGTCTGATTAATTTTCAAATATTTTTGCATGAACATAATATAGGGTAAGTGCGCCAGTAGTCGGCAGTTTAAGACCTCCGTTGTTTTTCAAACTATTGTTGTTTCGAGCCTAAAACTGCTATCAATTTGTTGATTTGTGTTGTTTTATGAGAAATAAGTCAATTTCTTAACACTTTTTATTAACACATTTTTAAAAAATAGTCGGCATATCATATTTAAGTGAAGAAAATGAAACATCAAAATTTAATTAAACAGTTTTTTTTATTAAAAATAAAACAATTTACATTCAAAAGTGATAAATGAGATCTTTGATGTATAAAAAATAATTCATATTCAATAAAAATCAACAAACTAAAAAAACATAGTATTCAATTTTGTACAAGTCAGACTTTTGGAATTCATTTTTTGTATTTAAAGTTATAAAAAACATAAATGGAAGTATTTTATACCTCTTTAATTAATAAAAAGTCAATAAAAAATTTTAGATTTATAAAAGAATTGTTAGGAACTTAAATATTTTAATTCTTGCATGCTTGGCATACAAAGTCTAAACTAATAATATCGTCGTATTTAAGATGCTTGAATTCTGTGCATTTAAAATGATACCACTGTGGGCAAGAATCACACCCAAAATTTTTTTGTTCATCATCTTCAGCATCGGTATCCAACTCTTCATCACAAGCACTACATATTTGCTTTCGCTTTCCCTTTTTCAGTTTTGTTTGCTTGATTTCTTTTTCAATTTTTCTCTTTTGACGTTCTAATTTTCTTTCTTTAATAGCTTCAGCTTTAGCGATCTTTTCGTTCTCTTTGGATTGTATATGATCCCTTCATGCTAGGGCAGAAATTGCACTTGTGGCTCTGATTTTGGTTTTCGTTTGTGCGGGCAGTGATGGTTTAGGAAAATAAAGATGGGTTTCGAATGATGGTGACATTGATGCATTAGGATTTTTCACTAATGTTGTTGGGTTTGAGTAAAGAAATAATGAATAATTTTTTCATGTGAATGAAAATAAAGATATATTTGTTTAAACTACCTGTAACAGAAGGGCTAATAGGATTAAACACGTTGTTTATAATGCTAGAAATCGAATAACTAGGTGAGTGATAGTCAGAAGTCGATTTAAGGGTTGGGGGTGAGCACATCGGAGTCTTTAACATTGAGAAGAGTTGTTCTTTGTCTCTGGAAGAAGTTGGAGTCTAACAATTGGCAGTTTTCAAATTATTGTGTAGTAGATGGAGTTGCTTCAGTTTCACCTTTATACATTTCTAAAACTCCATCCTCATTAATTATATATGTACCTGGTTGTAGCGTGACATTGTTAATAATTTCCAGGTTTTTAATGTTGCGTCCAGTTTTTAAAGCAGAGATCTCTTCAACAACTATGTTTGAGTCAACTCCCCTTTCAATTAGTTTTGGACTTATAAGATTTATAATCTCAATGGCTCTGTCATAATCCTTATCAAATACCTTTTTATTATTTCTATTATTTTCTGATAACTCTTCTAATCGATTTTTGACACACTTGGAATAATCAACATTATCAGAATTAAAAGGGTAAAGACCACATTTTCTAAACCGGTTCTTTATTGTTTGTTCTATATCAAGATCCGAGGGAACCATATGAAGAAGGGGACAAAAAGTTGCTTTGGATAGAACCTTGCTGGCGTTTTCAGGTATAGTTTGCCATGTTCTTACTGTTTTTTCCATTCCGTTTTAAAAGGTTTAAAAACGCTTACATCCGCAGGTTGCATTATATGCGTTGTATTTGGGGGTAGCGCATACAAAATAATTTGATTGTTTTCGCAAAACTGGCTTAATTCCAACGTTATGTGTGATTTGTGGCCATCTACAAATAGTAGAACGGGCCTTTGAATATTGTGTTCCGTAAGCCAGTTGTGGAAGCAATTTGCAACATACTCAAAGAATGTTTCGCTTATCATCCAACCAGTTTACGATTTCCCCAAAAACCATTTATCTGGAAGACTGCTAACGATGTCTTTTGGTACTCTCAAAAACGGAAATACAACCATTGGGTTCACTGTCTTACCGTCAGCTGAAAAAACTAGTAAAACCGTCACCGTTTCTTTCTCGTTTCCTCTCTGTATTGAGTATACGTTGCGATACCCCTTAGGTGCTAGTACTTTTCCTGTTTTAGGACATATACAAAAACTAGTTTCATCCCCATTATATATACGTGCTGGGTCCTCTAAAATGTCAAGAGCATTTTGTTCTTTTAAATAATTTTCCAACTCAGAAAACCATTTTCTGATATATTCTTCTGTTATAACAGCTCTTCCCTTACTTATCCCTTCAGCTTCTCTAAGAGATAACGTAGGATGTCGTTTTAGAAAACTGTGAAACCATTTCCGGCCGGGACGATCGTTTGCGAATGGTGTGGATCGCTTATCCTCCTTGATAAAGGCCTGAACTGTGTTTAAAAGGTCATAAATTTTAAATGGAAAGCCACATTTTGCCAAGTCGTTGCACCACTGTTCAAGGCGTACTTCTTCAGCAACGGTCAAAATTGTTGGTGGACCCATTCGTCTAGGACCCTCAAGAATGCGCCCATGGATTCTGTCCTGTATGGTTGAACAGGGAACACCATACTTAACACTTGCACCAAGTATTGACATCCCACCTGTTCTTATTTCACACATAGCGTCTTGTAGTGACTGCTCTGAAGATTTGTGATTACATCTTTTTCCCTTAGTCGACATTTTTCTAAATTTTTGAATTTAACTTTAATAAAATTAATAGAAAATACCACTGCCGACTATAGGGAAACTAATGACCTATACTCGGCAGGTGGTATGGAACTCATTATAAAGCGTGCCGACTACAGGGTAAACTTATTTTAAACTCATTTTTCACTTATCCAACAGCAAGTATAGTGCTTAACGATCAATTTGCTCAAATTTGAGTTAAATTAGAAAAAAATGCTTGTTTGCCATAGGGATGCCAACTACTGAAACACTTAAATATTTTTCGTTCCCTATGTCGGCATCGATTAAATTGAGTTAAAAACAAAATTTTTTAATTTTTTCACTTTTCTGGCGTTTACTAAACAGTTTTCTATGTTTAAAAACCACTTTCGTTTAAAACTAACTTTATTTAACGTGATTACTTACCTAGGAAACTCAGCTTTTTCACTAATTTTTTACCAAAAAAACAAGCACTACCGCACGTGTTGACCGACGGACACCGAATAAAGACAGAACACAGAAAAAACTTCTTATATAAGCTCAAATTTCTCTATACATTAAGCGAGTTGAGAGTATGAGTTAGACCTATTTTCTATTATTTTGATACATAAGTGCCGTTATTCTTATTTACATGCCGAACTTAGGAGCAATACTACATGTGATGCAAATTGCGCCCTTAAAAATATGAACTATTTTTTATAAATAAGGCAATTGTTTTAGAAATTAAGCCTTGCAATTATTTATATATAGATATTTATTAGCGCAATATTGACTTCGGTGTGAATCGATATACTTATATATATTTTTGCAATTGTACAACAATAAAACATGTATTCGTCCCTTACAATTAAAAATCGGCAACACTTGGTTTACGTAGATTACTTGCAAGGAAATTGCATGAACACTTCTCCTAGTTTGTTTATATTTTTTGTATTCGATATGTATATATATGTATATGTACATACATACACATGTTTGCAAATACCAATTTTATACTTGTACGATTTATACCCAGCGGGAAAAAGAAAGGGCAAGGATACATTCTAGAAAGCCTTTGTATTCCTTCTTTTGGATGTACAAGGCCTCCTCGCTCCATTCCACTCTTATATCCTTTTTTCCTTCCCCTCTCGCCTCTTTTGACAGCAATTCTAAAAAGTCTTCAAATTAATAGATTTTACTTTTGGTTTGGTAAAAATACACGGAAAAAATTTTTTTTTAATTTTAATTTCTTAAAAAAATTCTTCTGTATGGAGGATTTTTATCATAATGACATGTATTGCAGGGTAAATGTTCCCTGATGATATGCACTAGCAACAGTGAAATGCTCATAAGATCCAGCTTACCCTTCAATAATCAATTTCAATGTATTTTTAATAAACAAATATTTTACTTAATAAGTAAAATAATAATTTGAGATTATTAGTGCGTTAAATTTTTTTTAACGTAATTATAACATTTCCAAAGCACACCAATTATTAACTATTTTATGTTTGTATGTGCTATAAAAATTCCTGTAAATATTAATAAGTTTGTATAAACAAGAAATTCAAAGCTATTACAATAATTTTTTTATATTTAAATCTGGCATTATACTTTTCTTCGGTAGAACATTTTAGCAGAATTTTTTGACCGATTTAGCGTTCTCTCACCATCATTTTCTGGCAACACTGGTTGTTGTGTTGAGAACTTATGGATTCCCTGTCGGAAATTCCGTTAACTTTAAACTAACCTTAAGCTAACTATTTCGCAACTAGTACTGACTGGATTACTTTTCAATGTAATTAACTGACTATTTTAACATTGCGATGTCCTAGGCAGTAGTCAATTGTCTCACTCTGCATTACATTCAGCTAACTTAAAGTTGGCTTTTTTAAATCACCTGGTAGTCAGTAAATTTAAAAAATTTTTCTGGGGTTCGAACATGTATCATCACACGTTGTGTACTCAACGCGTTAACTACACAGCCAAAGTACCATCTTAAACAATAACAGCAAAATTTTAATATAAAACTGAAATGAGTTTCAAAGTAGCTGAGAATAAATTTGTTGGCTCTCACCAAATTCGATTACGTACTCAAGAATTAATTTTGGATTTGTTCTGGATGACATTGCAGTCAGCTTTTAGTCAGTGTAAGAGAAGTTAACTATAAGTTAACTATTTTTGTAGTCAACCACACATTCTCCGACAGGGTTTTTTTAAAGACATGTTGATACATACATACGAGTACATATATGTATATAAATATGCACAAGTAACCCAGCGTACCAAATTGCGATCAAACTGCAATAGAACTTAAGAATAAGCTTATATATATAAACAGTAGATATTCAATGTCACTTACATTAACATTGACAGAAATTGAATAAACAAACAGTTTTAAACAAGCTTGAGAAACAATTATTACACACAACTTTTTCTAAAGTGTACTTATAAACGACTATTGAATGACGCAATAAAATGCTTGAAAAAAGTAATACATTCTAAAGTCTTGTACCGTTATTTTTGTTTTTACAAACTTGATGAAAATATTTTGCGTACACATTTAGATTTAAATTTTAAAGTGAGTGAACGTACACTGAACCAAAAAAGCATTCTTAAAACAAGAATCTTGCGTTTTTGTTTTAAAAATGCTGCATTTTTAAAAATCATTTTTAAAATATGAATGTTTCTTATAATATTAATATACATCATTGTTATTTTTATAACGAAACAGTTCTAAAACAAAAATGTGCACTTTCATTTTAAAAATTTCAAAAACTATTATGTTTTCTTATTAAAATAAAAATTATAATTTTTGAAATCATAATAAAAAAGAAAATGTATTTTTAAACATTCTAAAAACAAAAATATTTTATTATTATATCAATAATTTTAATTTTTTTAAATAAAAGAATATATTTTTCCCCGAGTAACATTTTATATTTGTGTCATGTTGAAAAAAAAAGAATTAATCTGTTATTATGACCAAGTGTATATTAATGTCCATTATCCTTGATGATCCTTGCGCACAAAATCTTAAAATTATTGCGAAATTTTAAAAACACACGGTGTTCATAACGTAATAGCGACATTTTTTGTTGAATGCTCGTCATGACGCAAATGAAAATTCGTTCGATTAGCGCTTTGGACTACAGTCGAAGACCGAAAATTTTTCATAATAAGGGCATTTTGATTCCAAACAAAATTAAAATTTTTAATTTTAATACGAACCATCCGTAATTTCAAAATTCTCTTTTATTAATTTAAAACGTTTCATTCTTAATTTAAGAAGTCTCCATTATTAATTCAAAACATTTAATTTTTTATATAAAAATAATTAGTTTTAAAATAAAAATGCTTCATTATTACTTCAGGAATATTTCATTATTAATTCAAAAACATAAGTTCTTAATTTGAGTATGTTCAACTTTATATCAAGGTTGTTGTTTCTTAAAACAAAAATAATAATTTTTCATTCCAAAATAGTTTTAATTTTTAAGCAAAGAATGAAAATGTTTAAAATAACACAAAACAAACTTAGTTCTATTTCATGAAGGTTTCGTTTTTAAAATCAAAATGTTTCTTCTTGATTTTAAAACTTTATTTTTTGGGTGTAGAATTCAATATTAAAGTAATAATAATCGGTAATTTTTTCATAAAATAATTAAAATGCCAAATAAATAAAAAAAACCTTAGAAGACAAAAAAAGAAAAAACAAAAGTAATTGAACTTCTCTTAAATAATAAAAAACAAAAAGTAATGAATCAGTGGAAGATTTCAGTGCTAGCGTTCCTAGAAGCAGGTCAATAAAAGAAAATAATTGTAAATGTCCAAGTGAAAGTGATAAAGTTCAAGATTTCAGTAATGGTATTCCAAATAACAGCTCAGTTGAAGAAGAAATTTCTAAATACTCAACTTCAAGTGAAATTGATGAATCATCAATTAATTATTTTGTTAAAAACTACAATATAAGAGATGAGTTGGCTAAGTGGAGTGTAAAACATCATTGAAAAAAAAACACCTAGAGATGCCCCAATTGTCCAGCTACAGATGGTGAATATGTGCACTACGGACTAAAAGATTGTTTGACGGATTTCCTCTCTTATTCATCATATGATAGTGACACTATTCAATTCAATATCAATATATAGGGTGTTTTTTATTGAGGTATAGAACTTTAAGTTGGCATCACTTTTTTAACTGGCGGCCATTTTGTCAGCTGTCAAGTGATTAATATTTAGTTTGGTTTGCCATTTCATCATGAACAGGTTGACAAAAGAACAACGCTTGCAAATCGTGCAAATTTATTTCGAAAATAATGGTTCAGTTCCCGAAGTTTACCGCAAGCTCCGTCCATTTTATGGTCGACATAATCGTCCATCAGAGCAATTAATTCGGTTAACCGGTCAATTGGCCACCAAGATCGTGTGATTTGACACCATTGGATTATTTTCTTTGGGGATATGTGAAGTCGCTCGTCTACGCCAACAAACCAGAAACGTTAGGGGACTTGGAAGCCAACATTCGTGGCGTTATTGCCAACATACGGCCCCATATGCTCGAAAAAGTGGTTGAAAATTGGACCTGTAGAATTGGCTTTATTCGAGCCAGCCGCGGCGGCCACATGCCCGAAATCATATTTAAACGTTAATGGCATAAAATTATCCTTCCAATAAAGCCAAATTGATGGACATTAAAACGATTTTCTTGTGTTTTATTTCAATTCGAAGTTCTATACCTCTAAAAAAACACCCTGTAGATGGGCTTCCTATATCAAAAAGTTCTTTGGCTCAAGCTTGGCCTATAATGGTGAATGTCAATGGTACAAAAACAGTACACACTGTAGGAGTTTATTCTGGCAATAATAAACCCAAAGATGTTAATGCATTTGTGGTGATACCTTGTATATTCACACTTTGAAAATAGTTTATAATTTAATCTAGTATTCATGTTTTTATATTTTAAATTTTATGAATTGTCATTTGTTTTTTGGAATAAAAAATAAAGTTAGTTGAATTTAAAATTTATCACCAATGTTGATGTTTTTCATATCAATTTTAAATTCAACTCTTTATTTTTTATTCCAAAAAACAAATGACAATTCATAAAATTTAAAATATAAAAACATGAATACTAGATTAAATTATAAACTATTTTCAAAGTGTGAATATACAAAGTATCACCACATTATTATTAGAGATGATGCTGTTCGGCCACCTCTTCAACCTCCTTATAAAGGCCCTTTTCACGTAATATCAAAAAGTGCAAAGATGTTTGTTGTTAATGTTAATGGTAAACCAAAAACAATATCCATAGATCGGCTGAAGCCTGCTATAGTTTTTAACAACAACTCTGAAAATTATTCTTTTAAATCCACGCCTACTTCTGCATCTGAAATACCACAACGAATTCTTCGTTCTGGTAAAATCGTACGAATTAAAATATGACGTTAGTACTGGAGGAGGAGTAATGTGGTGATACCTTGTATATTCACACTTTGAAAATAGTTTATAATTTAATCTAGTATTCATGTTTTTATATTTTAAATTTTATGAATTGTCATTTGTTTTTTGGAATAAAAAATAAAGTTAGTTGAATTTAAAATTTATATGAAAAACATCAACACATTCTTAATGCCATTCATCGAGGAACTACATGACGTTATTGAATCTAACTGCTTTTGTAATGGAAAAACTTATAAAGTCAGGTGCTGGTCATTTGTATGTGATGCACCTGCAAGGTCCCTTGTTATGGGTTTCAAAAGTCATACAGGTTATAATTCCTGCCATAAGTGTACACAAAGCGGCGAATACGTTCAGAGACGTATGACTTAAAATTTGAAAATAACGCTTTACGAACCGATGAAAGTTTTAGAGCACATGAATATACAAATCACCATACAACGAGCACCCAAATGGCAATAGAGAAATTACCTATAGATATAGTAAAGTCATTTCCCCTTGATTACATGCACGTGGTTTGCCTCGGAGTTGATAAGTCCTTGATGACGGCATGGATAAAACAAAAAAAAACTATTCTTTCTTTCTGCGACCAGCAGAAATCAAATTGCTGGATGACCAACTACAGCACCTAAAATCTCAAATTCAGCGGGAGTTTTGTCGAAGGTCTAGAGGTTTGAAGTAATTCGAGCGATACAAGGCAACAGAGTTTCGCCAGTTTACCATTTATATTGAAAAATATTTTAGAAGAAAGACTGTATTTACACTTTATGCAATTAAGTTTGGGGCATTTTACTAGATAAAAATAAATGTAAAACACAAAATGAGTGTGCTCGATCTATGTTAACAAATTTTGTGACGCATGTTCCTGTGTATTATAATGAAACGACTGTAACATATTACTTTCACTGCCTAACTCATATAGCAGATGATGCTTTATTATGTGGCTCACTTGGAAATATTAGCGCTTTTAAATTCGAAAATAAATTGGGACAACTAAAACGAATTCTTAAGAAGAAGAACCACATACCCAACCAATTATATAATTATAATTCACATTCAAATCAGTTTGGAAAAGTAGAAAAGAAAACGAATACATTGATAATGAATATTTATTTTTGTCAATTCCTTCGCCTGACAATTTCTATGCTGTTGGACAAGAAGTTTTCAAAGTTTCATCAATTGACTGTTCAGAAACATTAAGAGTGTTTGGAAGAAAAGTACTGAATTTGGAACCAATGTTTTACTATTCACTGAAATCGTCTTTCTTGAATATATGGCAAACAACGCACTTATCTTTATCCCAAACAAACCAGGAACACTTTTTGCATCAAATAATTAAAATTTTTCATTTTTCTAATGACTCAAAAATAGCATTTTTACTAGGGATGTAACGATACGCCATTTCGCCGATCCGATACCGATACCGATACTCAAAAATAAATATCGCCGATACCGATTCCGATACCGATACGCATATTTAAAGCTCAAGTAAAAATTAACAAAACTCAAGTAGAGTTATTCTTCTATTATGCAAAATAACAGTGTTTATTAATGAGCCATTCAAATCATCAAAATTTTCAGTACATTTCAGTTTCTCAACTTCAAATTTTTAAACAACAAAACGTCTGCAATATTTATGATTTTACAAAATAAACGTTGGCATTCAGTTTAGATTGGCTCAAGATTTAAAATTGATATTAATAAGACTTAAAAAAAAAAGAATTAAATTTGAGATCATGTTAAAATTAAATTAAAATTATAAAAACATTGCAAAATATTAATATTTAAAATTGATATTAATAAGATTTTTGTTTAAAAAACAAAGTGTTCTCAAATTTGGCGGAGATAGACGATTTCTCAAATCCGTTTGAGGCAGACCTGCACTGGAAAATAGTCTCTCAGACGCGACAGAACTCATTTGAAAACTTAAGTATTTCTGCGCCATTTTCTTTAAGTTTGGGTAGGATATGTCATTGCGCCTAGGAATATTAGGAGATCTAAGATATCTCTCTACTTCTTCGTTAGCAGAACCACAGCTTAGGATGGATAGAGGCTCATCCTCCTCGGATTCTCTTATAATTTTTTCACATACGCTCCAAAGGCGAGTACTTCTCGTAGACTTATCAGAACTTTTGCGAGGTGTAGGGAGGACTGTGTCTTTAAAAAACTTGAAACTTAAAACTTGTTTGAATGAGTTAATATATTGACAATAAGTAAAGAATGAGTTAATGTATTGCCAATAAGTAAAAAAAATTTACAATAAATACATCTATAAATTTGTTGGCCCTTTTAACTTGCATTATAACATTTTACACTAATTGTCAATTTATATTTCATTGAAACAAGTTTTATGCTCCCCTGTAAAACTTTTAAAACGTTAAACAGGGCTTTTTGCATTTTCTGTGACGATATGTAGATAAAGTCAACAATTAATATTAGTTTCATTACAAAATGTACTCAAAAGTACAATTGTAAAAGAAGGACAATTGTACCAACTTTTACATCGCTGAACTAAATCATCGCATGCATAAATAAATAAAAGAAAATCAAGACGTATTTAAAGTGGTGATGTTATAAGCACAGTTTTTATTCTTTTTTTGCGCAAATTAGAGGTTCGTATGTCAAAATTTGTACATGTTGACATAGGGGCTGAGATGTCAGTTGTTATTTTAAGTTGTAATTGTTGTAGAATTACCACCACTTGTATTAATGCGCCTTGAAAAAAATCTTAAAACATACAAACACATACAAGATTTAGCATTGAGAGAACATTTCATTACTATGGTGCAAAAAAAAAATAGAAGAAACAATTTCATTATGTATTCTGTTTTGATTTTATGTTCTGCTTTTAACATGTTATTTCTCATAGTTGTCATGAAAAAAAAAGAGTTGAAAATTTAATATTTTGTTCAAAAAACTCTAAAGAAAAATATAAGAAGTATCGGCGTATCGACAGTAAAATATCGCCGATATCGATATATCGGAAAACCAGCAGTATCGCCGATATATCGGTATCGGTATTGGTATCGGTTGCATCCCTAATTTTTACCACTGATTCACTATGTCTGAAGACTTCAACAATTATTTTACAAATCAACATAACAATAGCCTATCGCAACGAAGTATAACAACATTGGAACCATCTACAATAAACCAACATAATGTCATCCACACAAATTTTCCAAACTCTGAAGGTAATAATGAGTCTATGAGAAATTTGAATAAAGCTTAATATATTAATTCACCTTCAGAAATAGCCAATCAAGTAGTTGCAGCAATTCAGCCGATTTTGATTAGACTGACGAATGAAGTGCAAACTGTATGAAATGAGTTGCAGGAGCTGAAAAAAGAAAAAGTTCAAATAAAACTCGTTGTAATGCCTGCACAGCCATTCAAGGAAATTGAGAAGTTTTTGGAGTTTGAAAAACGATTGCAAAAAATCGGAGAAAGCTTTGCTTCTTTTGTAAGTTTAACTCTTATTCTATGTACGCTATATATGAAATCGATTCTTTAATTCTTTCCTTATCACATTTTTCAGGAAAACGAACTGACAGCTTTTGCAAAAGCACCAAATTTCATAAAAAATTGTTGGAGAAAAGTAATAAGTGATGAATTATGAGAACAACTATGCTGGAAAGGTACTGACTAAAAAAAGTGTGCGTAATCTAAGCACAACGAAAGCAATACGAAGTAAGTGAAATAAAATATGTAACTAAAACAAAATAATAATAATAAAACTTTAAATTTCATAGATGCAGCTATATCAGTTGGTATTACAGAGGATCATTTTATTAAGGACACTCAAACGTTCTTCCAGTTCGCGAAAAATCGCATTAAACTGCGCTTAAACTACAAAAATAATAAAAATATATAAAAATTAAATTTAAATATTACATTTTATATATTGTATAATAATTATTTATTTTATTACTAACTGAATTATTACACTAAATTTGATATGTATAAAAATACATTAAATATTGAAAGACTCTTTCGTTATGCAAATAAACTGAAGAAAAAATAAATCAAGATTTTTTTAAACCGAATATTATATTTGAGAAGCTTATTCTACATTTAAGTAGAAAAGCTTATAAAAATATTGAGTTTTTTTTTTGTAAAAAACGTCATCGAATCAGGGAACTTTCATGGGTTCTAAGCACTCATTTCAATGACGAGCAGTTTTGTTAAATGTGAACCCATGTTCGTCAATGACACACCTGTGTAAAAATCTTGGGTTTTGCACCTGAATTGAACCCATGCAATAACTATTTCTTTTGCATGTCTTTTTTGCTGGGTCCGAAAATAACTTAGTTATACGATTGCTAAAAAAACTTACCTAAGGAGAAGTGTTGGTTGTTCAAAAAAAAAATAAAAAATTGCTAACTTTTATATCTAAAGCCAGTTTGTATCCCTGCATATGTTTACTCATTGGTAGATCTACAGCCGTAATGTTTAAAACGTTTATTTTTAATTTAAATTATCTTAGGTATTATAAGAACTTTCAACGGAACATAGTAGGCTAGTAGGTTATTTGCAACTTAACAAGCTACATACATATCGCTCATTTTCTAAAAAAAAACTTATATATCAAAAAATGGGATTTTTGGCTTAATGATGCAAAATCCTCATATTGTGTAAAAATTTCATACCATATCTTGTATACTTAACTATCGAGACACAAATAAAATTATCGTTTTCCATTAAGTTGTGTGTAAATTGAAAACTTTAAAGTTTAAAATAAACTATTTTTTTTAATAAACGAGCGATATGTATGACATTATATTGAGGAGTAACAAAAACTTTTTTGTGAAGTGAGTCGCTCCAATGTACATATTTTAAAAAATTTATCGGAAGAGTAAATGAAATAAGTTTTATAAACTAAAATATATTGTGTGTATATATATAAAAAAATATATTTTTTAACCCTTATGCCCATGCATATTGCTGCAAATTGCCTATATTTCAGTTTCACTTGACTTAATTCACACGGGCCTGTTCTGCAAATCACGACATGTCAAATCATGGTGATTTTAAAAAATTAATGAAAGCTAAATAATTGCTTTTTTAAATTGCACAATTTACAGCTTTGGAAGTTGGAAGAAAATATTCTATTATATATAAAAGAAAAGAACTTAAAATACAATAAAACCCCACTATCAAGTGAGCTATTAGTAGTTTACTTTTGAAATGATTTGATTTGAAATCACAATGATTTTCTGAACAGGCCCGATAAATTTGAAAGTATGTATTTATACAAGTTCACTGCTGAGCACACACAGTCATGTTAACAAGGCAAGCGTCAGTTAAGGAATCTTTTTTCCGCAAGATGCATTTAAAATGCAGTTTTGTGCTGCATATTGCGTACGTACATATGCGCGCATGTCTTTTCTCTACATTTTATGATTTGTGAAGGGTATATAAGATTCGGCACAGCCGAATATAGCACTCTTACTTGTTTATAGTACTTTTTGTTGTTATATTTTTAAATATTGGTAAACAATTTTTTAATTTTTAAATTTAACTTCAAAATCTATTAATATTTAGTAAAAAACTGTTGAACAATTGGGTATGAAAGTTTTAATACGTAGTTAAGTATATAAAAAAAACTATTCAGCAAAAAGTACTGATTCCCAGAAGCGTTTTTTTAAGGGAGACATACGTTTATTTATTCAAAATTGTTAAATTTAAACTATAAATAAACAACTATTATGGAATATAATGTATAAAATTTATTTATACTATAAATACATTGTCCCCTAGCGGGCTCTCAAGTACACTATATATCATGAACATGTTCAAGATGAGCCAGCTAGAAGCAATACATTCTTCATGACTTCCAAAGAGCCATGAAAATTTGGCTTTACTCTAAAGTACTTCACAGATGTAATAATAATTGCGTTCGAGAACTCAAAAGTTTTTAAAATCCTTAAAATTGATTACAGGACTTTACTGGATTGCGTTCACGTACACATAATCCAGTAAATGAGACGCCTTACGTTAGTGTTTTTCCCAAGCATTTTTCGAAGCTTTCGACATCAAATAAGCAATACATTGCTTCCCTCAGTTCTAAGTGCTTCCTAATCAGAATTTTTTGCTGGGTTGCAATCGCAATTTAAACATTCAGCCCAATGAGGTAATTGACGCGAGAACCATTTTTAAGTCGCACAATTTTTGTTCATTTCCAAATTACACGAGACTAATTCATCTGACATAAAATGTATACGTATGTATATGTACACAGCTTTGTGTGTGTTAGTGTTTTTCGTATTAATATAACATTTGCTGTTTTGAAGTTGTGTGTGTATGGGTTTTGTGCTGCTAAATGAATAAACAGAATACCAGCATAAACACATTTTCCATACAAATTGACACAAAAAAGCAGCCTCAGAAAGCAGTCGTGAGATAGAATCTATTTTATTTTGGGAGCGTTTTTTCTTATGCTCTCACATATAAGTACTCATCCTCT
This sequence comes from Nowickia ferox, assembly GCA_936439885.1. Taxonomy (NCBI): domain Eukaryota; kingdom Metazoa; phylum Arthropoda; class Insecta; order Diptera; family Tachinidae; genus Nowickia; species Nowickia ferox. Next base: position 63,916,163 of record OW387026.1, read on the forward strand.
CAAAAATTTTACCATACTTTCAACAAATTTCATACATTTTGTAAACAAAACTACAAATAAAAATAAGCACAAAGGAAAATAAAACAAAAATTTGAGAGCATTTGAAGTTACTGCCTTCGATGTTATTATGGGCTTTATTATTTTGGGAGCTATTTTCCTAAAGTTGCAGACTTTATTCTGTTTCATCATTAATGGGAAGTTCTCGCTGAACCTTCATAGTGAACAGACGTCTTAGCCGAGTTTTTTTTTCATATACATATTAAACAAACAAAAAATCATACAAAAAATATTCTTAATACATAATAACAGTAATACATATTAACTTTGATAAATAAGCAAAGCAAATATTGCTGATATTTTTTTTTACACAGCAAGAAACAAAAAACAAAAACAAACAAAAACCGCATACAAAGTGCCCTTGAGAATACTCTACATGAGTACCTCAAAAACAAAAAATTGTGAAGTGAGTTCAAACGGCAGAAATGCATATTTTACTGTGAGTTCTGAAGCTCTTAATGATAACAATAAAAATAAAAAATCTGATGATAGTCTTTTCCTAACGGCAAAGCCACTTTTACGTCAGCGATCAACTTCGCTTTGTCCAATGCCAAATAGTGATTCGTTAACATTACAATTGCCTATTACTTCTTCATATAAGTCAGTGATATCATCCCCTTCGGGCTCGTTTACATCACTTAAAAAGGTTATCACTGCATATAACAGTAGCACTAAGCCCAAGGTCCAAGTCGGAATGGATAGGTATATAACTGTGGTAAAGCGTGGGCGAAGCCCAAATTCTTCAAAAATTTCATCTGCTCCAAAGATGTCTAGGGATAACAGCGCATCATCTACTAATCGTCAAAATCGGTTTTCACTATTGCAAGACAATAACGACAATCCCGCTGCATTATCGCTAAAGTCTTTTAAGCCACCACCTATCTATCTGAGAGAAAAAAACTCTAACGCGCTTTTAAAAAAACTATTGTCGGCCATTGGTGAAAATACTTTTCACATCATTCCAATTAAACGAGGTAATATTGATGAAACTAAGATCCAAATATATGATGAAAAAGATTTCCGAAAAATTATTAGTGAATTTGAAAAAAACAAAACAAATTTTTACACCTATCAACTTAATAGTGCTAAAGGCCTACAAATAGTATTAAAGGGCATAGATTCATATGTTGACCCCGAAGAAGTAAAATATGCTCTTATCGACAAAGGATTTAACGTTAAAAATGTTACTAATATAATTAATAGAGAAAAGGTCCCCCAACCCCTATTTCGGGTCGAACTGGAGCCGAATGACATACAATTGAAATAAAATGAAACCCATCCAATTTATAGCGTAAAGTTTCTCTTGCACCGAAAAATCACAGTTGAAGAGTCACGTAAGCGTTCAGGTCCCGTACAGTGCCACAATTGCCAAGAATATGGCCATACAAAAACTTACTGCAAATTAGGATTAGGAGGATGTCCTGTATATTCTTTCGTTAAAAAGACCATGGGACAAAAACCTAAATTAGCTCCAGCTCAATCCGCAAACGCTTTCTCCGCTAATTTTCCTCCAATGAGCCAACCAAGTACTTCACGTGTATCATATGCCGATGCTGTTAGCACAAATTCTTTTGCCACGGAGAAAGTGTCCAAACCAAGTAATTCAACAAATGCTAACACAAGCTTTAATTTCAGTCGCCTTGAAGCCACTATTGATAATCTGGTGCAAACTATAAACAACTTTACTACAAATATGACTAGTATGATGCAAGAAATGCTGCGAATGCAGAATACTCTGCTTCAAGCATTAATTAACAAGCCATGAACACGTTAAAAATATGTTTCTGGAACGCAAACGGCATTCGCTAACACAAAAATGAGCTCGAGCACTTCCTTTCGGAAAAAAATATTGATGTAATGTTAGTTTCTGAGACTCATTTGACTTCGAGAAGCTTTTTTAAAATGAATGGCTACACCTTATATGATACTAAGGATCCGAGAGGAAGAGCATGCGGTGGATCAGCAATTTTAATAAAGTCAAGACTCAAGCACTATATTCTTGATAACATCTGTGCAGAGCATTTACAAGCAACTAATATTTGTGTTGCAATTTTTTTTTACAAATTTCGTTATATCATCAATTTACTCCCCTCCAAGATTCTCAATCACTGAGGATGAATACGAGGATTTCTACAAATCTCTTGGTCCTTGTTTCGTAGCAGGTGGAGACTACAATGCAAAACATACATTCTGGGGTTCGCGCCTTATTACACCTAGAGGAAGAGCGTTGTTCAATACAATTTCTAAAATGGGCCTGGACGTCATTTCAAGTGGAGAGACCACTTACTGGCCTACAGACATACAAAAAATTGCGGATGTTATAGATTTTGGAGTCATGAAATATATTTCTAGAGATTTAGTTCATGTCGAAGCTTCCTTAGATCTCTCCTCCGATCACTCTCCCACTATCGTTACAATCTGTAACCCACTAAGAAGTGATTTACCTCACCCATATGTGAAGATGATCAATCGTGTTAATTGGCTGAGATTCAAAAAATATCTTAGTAGTCATTGCACGGAAAACATAATGCTAAGAACATCCGATGATATTGAATCTAACATTGCGAATCTTAACGAAAATATAAAGCAGGCTGCTGAACATGCTTCTACCTCCCACCCGCAGACTGGGTGCAATAGAATTTATTCTACGGATATTGAACGTCTCGTATGTGAAAAAAGAAGAGCTAGATGGGAATGGCAACAGCACAGATCGCCCCAGCATAAAATCAGATTTAAAGAGTGCACTAAACGACTCCAAGAGATGCTTGCATATGAAAAAACTGCATCTCTTAAAAATTATCTGGAAAATCTCGATGTCACACCAGCATCTAATTACTCTTTGTGGCGTGCTGCGAAAAAGTTTAAAACACCCGCATTTAAAATCCGTATTTACCCCAAACACATGCACAGGCGTTGTTGATTTGCCGTGTGTAGTTGCTCTACCACCTCGACCCTTGAAGCTTAAGATTGTTATTACTGATGTACAAAAAATAATTGCTGAACTCAACCCGAAGAAATCTCCAGGAATTGATGGAATTAGTAACAAGATGCTGATGAAGTTGCCTCGTATTGCAATTAGAATCCTTCTATTTATTTTTAATGCCATATTAAGACTAGAGTATTATCCACACCTCTGGAAGCTTGCCAAGGTCAAAATGATTCCAAAGCCGGGCAAAGACCTTACCAAGGCTGAATCGTACAGGCCAATAAGTCTACTATCAACAATGTCTAAACTTTTCGAAAAACTGCTCATGATAAAATTGTCCCCAATTCTAATTGGTAGTGGGTGCATACCAGACCATCAGTTTGGTTTTAGGAGTCAGCATAGCACCATTGAACAAACGCATAGATTGGTTCAATTTATAAGAAGAACATTTGAAGAAAAGAAATATTGTTCTGCCCTCTTCATTGATGTTTCTCAGGCATTTGATAAAGTATGGCATGAAGGCCTTATTTTAAAATTGAAATCATATCTACCAATAAATTTTCTGAAGCTATTGGAAAGTTATATTACTACCCGGAAGTTCACGGTTGTTGAAGGAGACTTCATGAGTGTGCTCGAATCTATATCATCCGGTGTGCCACAGGGGAGCATATTGGGGCCAGTTTTGTATTTGATTTATACTTGTGATATGCCTTTGAGCAGCAATATCCATACATCTACATTTGCCGATGATACAGCCTGCCTTAGTATGCACGAAAATCCTCACGAGGCTTCCCGATATCTACAAGAACATATTACACAGCTGGAACTATGGTTAAACTTATGGAGAATTAAAGTTAACGAACAAAAAAAACTCAGATACATTGGCTGATTGGTAGAAATTCAACACTCGGTCTAGATTGTAAACTTTTAATATACAAGTCGCTTTTGAAACCCATATGGTGCTACGGAATACAGCTATGGAGCACTGCTTCAGCTTCCAATATAGAGAGAATCCAACGAAGGCAAAACAAGATTTTAAGGCTAATAACATCGGCTCCATGGTACATCAAAAATTCAAATTTACATCGTGATTTAAATATGCCACTAGTGACTGAAGAAATTAAAAAATACGCAGGCAAATACTTAACAAAACTCGAGTCTCATCCTAATCCACTTGCTCGTAACATCTTGAATTTTACTGGACACATCCGCTTAAAAAAGAGGGACACTATTGCTCTAATACTCAACACTCCAGATGAAACAGCTTGAAAATATTTTAGTGCTTAATACGATATTTATGTATTATTGATTACTATCACTAAGTTTATGCCTGACACTGGTTGGGCCTAATTATTATATCTAGATTTAAGATTTGAAAACTAATTTTAGTTCATTTTTTGAAGATACAATAAATAAATAAACGCATGAAAAAAAAAAATCATTAATGGGGGGTTGTAGCTGATTGAAAAATTATGCCAACCACAAAACCACTCTCCTTGCCTCTCTTACTAACAAACGGGAATGTTATGCCAGCACAATTATGCCCATGTAAATCAGCGTAAATATAAACAAAAATTCCGCACGATTTTTTTCACTTTTCCTTTTCTACTATTATGTATTTGTTTTTTCGCCTATTTTTTACTAAGTACGGGAATAAAAAAAAAATAAAAAATTTGTATCCCCAAAATTCCCCAAAAGGCAATTTGTACTAATGTTACCATTTCTGGACATGGACCAACAGTGTCACAACAAATTCCATAATTTAATTTATAACAGAGATTTTAGCAGTTAGTAGTGAATTTTGTTTATAATTTATTGTTTTTATTGACTCCATTGCCAAAAAAAACTAGTTCAATGCTACACACCCATGTACACAAAAAACACATAAAAGTGCACACTCACATAGTAGAAAGAGCTCTTTATTAGCAACAGCCTACGTGGGTTAGGTTAGGTTAGCAGGCTGCTGGTAAGGAAGGGTGAAATTTAGAATCCAGCTCATTTGTTTCCAATACAATGATCCCTTTGTACTACCTGTTAGTTGAAGAGAAGATAGTGAGAGAGGGTGATAGAGAAGACAGATGGTGAAGGAAGAGATGGAGGAAAGCTTCATTCTTTTACAACTCTGCTTTTTGCACGCTTTTTGATAATGCAGTGTTGCAGCGCCTTCTGGTGTTAAATGAGGTGTACTAAATTTTGAAGCTATATTTAGTAGCCTTTTTTTTATTTGTTATTTTACTTCTCCAATGATTCTGCTACAAAACGAAGGAGGGCGCTCTGATGCTACATTAGGATTAGTATCTGTTGAAGTCGGTGTAGTTTTTAGTGACCAGTGCCCTTATGGCTGCATCACTAGAACTTTTCCCACAACTGATACAAAGGACACTAAAGCACATCAGAAAAATGCGTGGTGTTATTATTTTTAATGACTGTCGGAGACCGGGCTCGAACCCAGGACCTTAAGTTCACACGCACAGTATTACCAACATAAAAGTCGTTACATAGGAATCTGAAATTCAAAATAACGGTCAATAGAATTATGCACAAACGCCTAGAAACAGTAAAGGAGCCCAGTAGTAGGGAACTGGCGGTTCGGGGGCAATTAAACTTGTTAAATTGTGGCTGAAATTGTTAAATTGTGGGCTGAAATTGTTAAATTGTGGCTGAAATTGTTAAATTGTGGGCTGAAATTGTTAAATTGTGGCTGAAATTGTTAAATTTTGGCTGAAATTTTAAAATTCTTGGAAATTTGTTTACATTAGGAGTTTTTTGTTTATATTAACTTTTTTTGTTTATATTAAGTATATGTATGTATGTATGTATGTATGTATGTATGTATGTATGTATGACCGTGGGAACTTGTGCGTGGAATATTTTGTGGGAATACATTAAGGGGGTTTATAGCTTTAAGATTTTTATATTTGTATGATTTTTCCTAATGCCGACGGGAAAACATCTTTATTTTTTCTAATACCGACGGGAAAGTTATGATTGTTGTTAGACTGTGGAAATTTGTTGATGTCCGTGATTTGGGCAGGTGAGGTTTTTGTAACATGTAACCGTGGGAATTTGCGGGTGTATCTTTAAGGCAGCCTGTGTTTGGTGGGGGCGGGTGTTGTTGTAATATGTATCCGTGGGAATTTGTGTGCGGAATATTTTGTAGGAATATATTAAGGGGTTTATAGGTTTGAGGCTTTTATATGTGTATGATTTCCTGATGCCAACGGGAAAACATGTTTATTTTTTTCAAATGCCGACGGGAAAACATGTTTAGTTTTTTCAAATGCCGACGGGAAAATCATGGAAATGATTTTTCCTAATGCCGACGGAAAATTTGAGGGTATGTCTAGCTGTAGAAATTGAAGTCTGGCTGTGATTGGTAGAGGGTGGGGTGTGTCTAGATTGTGAGACCTTAAGGCTGACCGTGATTTGGGTAGGTGAGGGTGTTTTGTAATATGTAACCATGAGAATTCGGTGACGTATATGCTTGTTGGAATTTAAATCAAGCTGGGCTTCGTGGGGGGCGGGATGTATTTGAGGTAGATCGACTGGTGGAGGGCGGGGAGTTGTTGTAATATGTATCCGTGGGAATCTGTGTACATGTATGTATGTGTATATGTATGTCTGTAAGAGTTTAAGGCTGTCTGTGATTTATCAAAGGTGAGGTGAGAGTGTTCATGTAATACGTATCCGTGGGAATCTGTGTATATGTATGATCGTAGGAGTTTAAGACTGATTGTGATTTAAGGTGGGGGAGGGTCTTGTTGTGATAGATAGATAGAACGTGCCTATGTGTGTATGTGTATGTATGTATTTATATATAGCAGTTTAAGTCTGTCCTTGATTTGAGGTAGGCGGGGGGTGTTATTGTAATATGTATCTATAGGAATTTGGGAGTTTATATGTTTGTAGAAATTTTTGTGTATGTATGTCTGTAGAAGTTTAAGGCTGATCGTGATTTGGATTGTTCAGATTAACGATTGTATGTGACCTTGAGAATTTGTGTATGTATATCTGTAGGAAAACTTAAGGCTTATCGTGATTTATGAGGGGCGAAGTGTTCATGAAATATATAACAGCGCAATTTGTGTGTATATCTGTAGGAGTTTAAGGCTGATCATGATTAATGAGAGGTGAGGTGAAGGTGCTCATGTATATGTATACGTATCTGTGTGTATGTATGTCTATATGAGTTTAAGGCTGATCGTGATTTAGGTTGTGAGATTGATAGATTGTATGTTACCTTGAGATTTTGTGTATATATATCTGTAAGAACTTTAGGCTGACTGTGATTTGTGAGGGGAGGGGCGTTGTTGAAATAGGTTTAATTTTTCGTAGATGAATTTTAGTATGTGTGTGTGTGTATGTGATTTTCTCACCCTAGTATTTATATGTACGTTGAAATAAATTATTTCTCATATGAACATTTTTTGCTAGAAAATATTATCATATATCTGAACTTCCCTAATCCTAGTATGTTTTTCATATTGGAGGATGAGATTGCTTTATATTTTATCAAGCTTAAATTTGTCCAGTGTTAAAGTCTGTCGGTCAGAAATTTGTTTATATTTGTATAAATATTAATTTCAGATTTTGCAAAATTCTTGCGTACGATCGTGGTGATTTTGTGTGTGTGTATGTGTGTATGCGCGATAGAGTTTGACTGGCCTGTGATAAGTTTATTTATTTAAGTACATTTGTCTTCTTCGACTTTCGTCTTCAAGCATCAATAGCTTGGAGAACGGTTTATATGTTTTCATGATGTAGATATGTAAGTGTGATTGTTAAAATCCAATAAATACTTGAGCATGGGTAAGAAATTTGATAATATGTGTACATATGTACATATGGATCTACAAATTGATTTTATGTATGTATGTATGTACATACAAATAAGTCTGGGGCTCCCTGTTTAAATACATTTTTTTTGTCATGTGCTGTTGTTGCTGTTGTAAATATTCGCCTGGTCTTTTGTGTATAGATGTGAAATATCTAGATAGTTTTTTTATTTGAAATTAAAAAAACGTTCTTTTAATTTTTAGATGTATTTACTTAAAAGTTTGTGAGGAGTTTCTGTTTTAAGTAAAATTTAATTCCTCTCTAGTTGTAGTAAATATAGTATAAATATTTAATATATTTTATTTCCATTTGTTTAAAGTTGATGTAGCCTATATAGTCAACGTTAGAAATTTTTCGGTGTAAATTTTTTTCCAACTATCATATTTTTTCTTCACCTTTTTCATATATTTTAGAACATCTTGCATTGGCTTTAAAAAATGATAAACGCTTTGAAATGAAACTGATCCAGCAGTCCAGCTTTTTTTAACCACTTTGCTTCTCTTTCCTTTTTTATTGATAAACATTTAAAATCAAATGGTGGTTTTATAATGAAATTGTTATACTCATTATTGCTAAAAACATCCGCTAATTTTTTTTTTTTTTTTTTTTTTTTTGTAATGAAAATCATTCGAAACCTTACTTAATTTATAAGACTTTCAGGACTTTCTATTATTCAATCATTAGTAAAAATGCAGTAGCTGAGGTCATTGCTTACTGTTTCATATTAAATTTCTATATCAATTGAACCGCTATTGAATAAAAGGAACTTTTATCTTAAACTTTAGTGCATTTGGAAGTGTTTGAGATGCTTTCATATAATAGCTTTGTTGGAATCTTAGATACGAGTACATATAATATAGAATTGTATAACGTTTATTTTTAATTTTTATGTTAAGATCATCATCATTTAGATATGAGACTAAATTTAAATGTACTTTTAAATTAGTTAAATCATAATGAGGAAACTTGTTTTCTTCTTGAATAGCGATCAACAGAAAACGAAATCGTTTTCTTACAATTTAGGTCTGGCCTCTCAACGGTTCCTCTAGTATACAAGATGACTTTCTATGTCAACATATCTGTCTACTCTTTGTCAGCGTTAAGGGACAATTAAATGTTAAAATTTTAACTCCTCAAATTGTGTTACTTCATACTGATAATATGTTTTCATTAATAAGGTATATGTTTATATTATGAAGGTTACTCGCCTATGGCTTTTATTTGATGTTCTAGATGATTTTTTTTCTCATTTTATTAAAGTTCAGCGTATTGTGCATATATTTCTGATATTTTTAAGCGCGCTTTATTTACCTGTCAGACAAAGTGTACGTATCAGTTGATCACTCAGTCTCTCTTTTTAATAATTTTTTTTTTTTAATATGCCACTACTATTTTTTCAGATTTTACTACTTGAAAAAGAGAATATTTATGTAATTTTTAAATGTATTCATATATACATATAGGTAAATATATATATATATGTATAGAGAAATTACTTTATCTACAAAGAAATACATGTTTAATAATCAACTATTCTAGGAAATCGATCTCAAATAACGCAGTTACCTCCACCATCAATTCACCGTCGGTGTTTTTATAGTGTCAGAAACACTAGAATATCTATGTTTGAGAGAATTTTTACATCGAGTTTTTCTACATGAGGTTTGCTGGTTGACATCCTTGAAGTTATTGTTGACGTAGGCTGGGTTGTATCACATTCAGATGTAATCATTTCCTACTTAAAAAAGGTCCTCATTACTATCAACTATATCTGTATACATTTCGTTCATGAGTTGGGTTGATCCAGATACAATTGCTGTCTACAGATTAATGATTAGAAACAAGTTTCTCATCACCTTCTAACAGATTTTTATATTTTGCTAGCATGCATGCCTGAGCATGCTTCTATCGATAGTGACGCGAGAGTCCGACATGTAGTGGTGTTTCAATTAAAAATCTATACTATTAGATTTTACGATTTCGCTCTTTTTATTCTTTTACAAAGTAGATACATATTTATGTATTTCATTTAGCACAGAGTCATAAAATTTCTTTGCTTACAAAATTGTGTGACATTCTTTTAAATTTGCATGCTTAGGCATGCTTTCAATATTTTTTCTGTAAATTTATTTGATACTCATACAGATACAGATATAAAGTAAGATCTGCTTACATTGCATTTTACAATTTATGTATGCTTCAGCATGATTCCAGTTGAAGTCCATATTTATTCAGTAAGTTTGTTTGATACTAATTCATACACATATACATTCTTAAAGATTGGAAATCTAAGTCCAATTTATGTAGTTTATCTATATTTTCTAAAGATTTGATAGCTATAGAAATTAATAGAGTAAAGATCTATTATAATAGCCCATGGGCATATTTTAAAATTTCGCTTGCTAGAGCTTTCGAAATGGAAAATGTGTAATTTTCACTATAAAAAGTGATAATATTAGGTGTTACTGAATATTACACTGTGTTGTAATTTATTTTGAACACTTAAGTTTTCACAATATTTCATACAGGTCAACAAGTTTAGGGAATTTCCAGTATATTAAGTTAATTATCTTTCTTAAGACCTATCATTCCTTCAAAAATACAAACCAAACTAGATTTTTCCTGTTTAATTTTATTTTTTACTTTCATTAATTTTCAACATTTTGTTCATCTTCAAATTATTATATTTAGCAGCTTTTTCTCATTTGTTGAGTTAACTTTAATCGGAAACATTTAAATAGTGAGATGAACTTTTATATCGTATGCGAGTACATTAAGTAATTCTTTGTATATTTCATTTATATGAACCATCATCACATAATTCCTTTGGATGATCTATTAAATCATTCTACTATTGATGCTTTCATATTAAGTAATGTTTAATATTCTACATATGCATGAATTTTCCAGTGTCTATTAAAAAATTCTTTACAATCATCCATTTGTAAGCTTTTTGGTACTCATAACATTTCAAAAATATTTTCCACAGCCTAGGTTTTTTCGAATGCAACTTTTATTTTCAACGGTATTGACCATAGAAACTTTGTGAATGAATCATTTACAGTCTACAATAATCAATAATTTCTATTTTCTGTAGAATAGTTTCCCATTTCACCTAAATCAGCTCCATAAAAGATCAACTATTCCTTTCATTACATATCTACAATGCACAAAAAATTTTCGAGATTTATTATAGAGTTCGCCTACTAAATTTCTTTTTAAAGACATTGAGTTATTTTAAAGATTTTTTGGAGAGTGTTGTGATCTACTTGATGCACTTTCAGCTATTTATACTATCATGTAGTTCATTTTCCAATCTATAAATTTTATCGTTCAGCTGTTCAATTTGTTTTTTCAAAAGATGATTTGATTTTTAGTATGTATTTTATCAATTTTATAACTATCTTCTATCTCTAATTGTATTTCACGTTGTACTCTATCAATTTGCATTTTAATATATTCTTGAATTATATTAATTCCTTAAGCTATATTATTAATTTGTCCTATAGTTTATCGTTTGGAGTTTCCAGAAACAATTTACTGATAACATCATTCTCTGTCAGTGAATGATGATGATGATTAGTAGAAATTATATATTTTATATAGTTTTCAACATCAAATTTTTCATAGTATTTCCATGTTATATTATCAACCATTAAAGAAAATAAAGCTACTATTAGGGCCTATATTTGACCATCAACTTGTATTTTATCTTCATTTAGTTTTAGGTTACTATCACCAAACTTTCATTCATTATTCAAATCTTGATGTGGGCCATAGTTTGTATCTAATTCAATTCTTCCTTCCAAGACTGATAAATGAGTATAAGTGTCTTCAGAATTGGTCTATGAGTCTATGAGTAAAAATCATTTTATCATCCTCATCATCATTCTCAGTATTAGCATCATTAAATAAGATGATATCATCAAATATTGCTCCTTCTGAAAGTTTCTTTGGTGTACTTGTCTCTATATTGACTGATGGCTTTAAACTTATATTATTTTCAGCTTCTATCTTGATTTTACTTTCTTCTTTCTTGTGAATTCTTTCAATATTTCTAGAACTATTTATGAATTCTTTGAGAGGTTCTGTTATAGGTTTAAATGTATCTTTTATTGCTCACATGTATCCATTTCACCAGTTTTTATACTACGAAGCTTTTTCTTCAAGACATTTCTTGTCAACACCAACTGTTTTAAAATTTTCTCATCCATGTTTAATAGTAGTAAATAACAGGTATCAGCTATTAGATCAGGTATCAGCTATCAGATCAGGTTATCAGGTAACTGGTCTGGTTTTCAGATCAGCTTATCAGGACCTGGTCTGTTTTTCAGATCAGCTTATCATGACCTGGTCTGGTTTTCAGATCAGCTTATCAGGACCTGATCTGGTTTTCAGATCAGCTTTTCAGGACCTGGTCTGGTTTTCAGATCAGCTTAATAGGACCTGGTCTGGTTTTCAGATCAGCTTATCAGGACCTGGTCTGGTTTTCAGATCAGCTTTTCAGGACCTGGTCTGGTTTTCAGATCAGCTTATCAGGACCTGGTATGGTTTTCAGATCAGCTTATCTGATTCAGATTGGGTTATCAGTTTACAAGTAGCTGCCCATTTATAACATTTAGATGAATGCAGTTTAAGGTCAGATGAAAAACGAAAAAGTAAACTTTTATGTAGTCAAATTGTCTTTTTTTCTATAACGATCATCGTTCAATTCAATATCGTTGCTTATAATCAAAATTCATATTTATCCTTCCAACATGCTTTATATTTGTCTCATCTTACTTAAAAATTATAATTACATTATGATTATCTATATAGTATCAAATGTTTGGTGATTCTGGTATAAGTTTGACATCAGCAGAATGCATCAACATTCTTATCTCACTCCATACAAAAATATGTTTCTCACATCTAACATCGTTAAATATCATATCAGAATTACTTTTAGCTTTGTTAGGAGAAATAACAGATTCAGTATCTGTAAATGTGTATTATCCCATTCCTTTAATTAATGAAATTATGTAATTTCTTTAATTATCCATATTTAGGTTGATAGAGAGATTTTGAGTATTAATATGTAGATGTTTTAAAATTTTAGTTCATTAAGACTTTTTAGCAAGCCAATCATATCATATTTTTTATTTTATTTTTTTACAATTTGACAGACCAACTATTTTTGCGCAAATAAAATTTGGTAGAAGGGAACTATGACTTGTTTTTGAACTAACGTTTGATGAATCATCAAAAATTTCGTACCATCCTATTTTTAGGTTGTTTTGACTATGAGTATGCACCAATATTTATGAAATGTGTTTCATAAATATTGTCTCTTATATAGGAAAAATAAAATAATACAGCTATACGACACCAGAAAATATTTTCTGGTATCGTATAGCTATATTATTTTATTTTTCCTATATAAGAGATAATGGTCCCTACTCATAGTCAAAACAAAGTATATTTTAAGAGTTTAAAACCAGTATTATCATAAAAAATACTGATTTTAAACTCTTACAGTCTTATTTATAAAAATTATTAAGACTTTATAAAGGTTTTTTTTAGAAAAATAAATAAAAAAAAATTTTTCTAAAAAACCCTTTATAAGGTCTTAATAATTTTTATAAATAAGGCTGTTAAAATATACTTTGTTTCACTAACCACATTTGTGTAACTAATTGCATTTCATAAATATTGACGTATACTCATAATCAAAACAAATGATAGTTTTATGTTGTTTTGAATGTGAGTATACATCATTATCTCTTATTAAATAAATAAAATAATACAGCTACACGATTTCAGAAAATATTTTCTGAAAATATTTTCTGATATCGTATAGCTGTATTATTTCTATTCTACAACTATTCTACAGAAAATAGAAATTATTGATTATTGTAGACTGTAAATGATTCATTCACAAAGTTTCTATGGTCAATACCGTTGAAAATAAAAGTTGCATTCGAAAAAACCTAGGCTGTGGAAAATATTTTTGAAATGTTATGAGTACCAAAAAGCTTACAAATGGATGATTGTAAAGAATTTTTTAATAGACACTGGAAAATTCATGCATATGTAGAATATTAAACATTACTTAATATGAAAGCATCAATAGTAGAATGATTTAATAGATCATCCAAAGGAATTATGTGATGATGGTTCATATAAATGAAATATACAAAGAATTACTTAATGTACTCGCATACGATATAAAAGTTCATCTCACTATTTAAATGTTTCCGATTAAAGTTAACTCAACAAATGAGAAAAAGCTGCTAAATATAATAATTTGAAGATGAACAAAATGTTGAAAATTAATGAAAGTAAAAAATAAAATTAAACAGGAAAAATCTAGTTTGGTTTGTATTTTTGAAGGAATGATAGGTCTTAAGAAAGATAATTAACTTAATATACTGGAAATTCCCTAAACTTGTTGACCTGTATGAAATATTGTGAAAACTTAAGTGTTCAAAATAAATTACAACACAGTGTAATATTCAGTAACACCTAATATTATCACTTTTTATAGTGAAAATTACACATTTTCCATTTCGAAAGCTCTAGCAAGCGAAATTTTAAAATATGCCCATGGGCTATTATAATAGATCTTTACTCTATTAATTTCTATAGCTATCAAATCTTTAGAAAATATAGATAAACTACATAAATTGGACTTAGATTTCCAATCTTTAAGAATGTATATGTGTATGAATTAGTATCAAACAAACTTACTGAATAAATATGGACTTCAACTGGAATCATGCTGAAGCATACATAAATTGTAAAATGCAATGTAAGCAGATCTTACTTTATATCTGTATCTGTATGAGTATCAAATAAATTTACAGAAAAAATATTGAAAGCATGCCTAAGCATGCAAATTTAAAAGAATGTCACACAATTTTGTAAGCAAAGAAATTTTATGACTCTGTGCTAAATGAAATACATAAATATGTATCTACTTTGTAAAAGAATAAAAAGAGCGAAATCGTAAAATCTAATAGTATAGATTTTTAATTGAAACACCACTACATGTCGGACTCTCGCGTCACTATCGATAGAAGCATGCTCAGGCATGCATGCTAGCAAAATATAAAAATCTGTTAGAAGGTGATGAGAAACTTGTTTCTAATCATTAATCTGTAGACAGCAATTGTATCTGGATCAACCCAACTCATGAACGAAATGTATACAGATATAGTTGATAGTAATGAGGACCTTTTTTAAGTAGGAAATGATTACATCTGAATGTGATACAACCCAGCCTACGTCAACAATAACTTCAAGGATGTCAACCAGCAAACCTCATGTAGAAAAACTCGATGTAAAAATTCTCTCAAACATAGATATTCTAGTGTTTCTGACACTATAAAAACACCGACGGTGAATTGATGGTGGAGGTAACTGCGTTATTTGAGATCGATTTCCTAGAATAGTTGATTATTAAACATGTATTTCTTTGTAGATAAAGTAATTTCTCTATACATATATATATATATTTACCTATATGTATATATGAATACATTTAAAAATTACATAAATATTCTCTTTTTCAAGTAGTAAAATCTGAAAAAATAGTAGTGGCATATTAAAAAAAAAAAATTATTAAAAAGAGAGACTGAGTGATCAACTGATACGTACACTTTGTCTGACAGGTAAATAAAGCGCGCTTAAAAATATCAGAAATATATGCACAATACGCTGAACTTTAATAAAATGAGAAAAAAAAATCATCTAGAACATCAAATAAAAGCCATAGGCGAGTAACCTTCATAATATAAACATATACCTTATTAATGAAAACATATTATCAGTATGAAGTAACACAATTTGAGGAGTTAAAATTTTAACATTTAATTGTCCCTTAACGCTGACAAAGAGTAGACAGATATGTTGACATAGAAAGTCATCTTGTATACTAGAGGAACCGTTGAGAGGCCAGACCTAAATTGTAAGAAAACGATTTCGTTTTCTGTTGATCGCTATTCAAGAAGAAAACAAGTTTCCTCATTATGATTTAACTAATTTAAAAGTACATTTAAATTTAGTCTCATATCTAAATGATGATGATCTTAACATAAAAATTAAAAATAAACGTTATACAATTCTATATTATATGTACTCGTATCTAAGATTCCAACAAAGCTATTATATGAAAGCATCTCAAACACTTCCAAATGCACTAAAGTTTAAGATAAAAGTTCCTTTTATTCAATAGCGGTTCAATTGATATAGAAATTTAATATGAAACAGTAAGCAATGACCTCAGCTACTGCATTTTTACTAATGATTGAATAATAGAAAGTCCTGAAAGTCTTATAAATTAAGTAAGGTTTCGAATGATTTTCATTACAAAAAAAAAAAAAAAAAAAAAAAAATTAGCGGATGTTTTTAGCAATAATGAGTATAACAATTTCATTATAAAACCACCATTTGATTTTAAATGTTTATCAATAAAAAAGGAAAGAGAAGCAAAGTGGTTAAAAAAAGCTGGACTGCTGGATCAGTTTCATTTCAAAGCGTTTATCATTTTTTAAAGCCAATGCAAGATGTTCTAAAATATATGAAAAAGGTGAAGAAAAAATATGATAGTTGGAAAAAAATTTACACCGAAAAATTTCTAACGTTGACTATATAGGCTACATCAACTTTAAACAAATGGAAATAAAATATATTAAATATTTATACTATATTTACTACAACTAGAGAGGAATTAAATTTTACTTAAAACAGAAACTCCTCACAAACTTTTAAGTAAATACATCTAAAAATTAAAAGAACGTTTTTTTAATTTCAAATAAAAAAACTATCTAGATATTTCACATCTATACACAAAAGACCAGGCGAATATTTACAACAGCAACAACAGCACATGACAAAAAAAATGTATTTAAACAGGGAGCCCCAGACTTATTTGTATGTACATACATACATACATAAAATCAATTTGTAGATCCATATGTACATATGTACACATATTATCAAATTTCTTACCCATGCTCAAGTATTTATTGGATTTTAACAATCACACTTACATATCTACATCATGAAAACATATAAACCGTTCTCCAAGCTATTGATGCTTGAAGACGAAAGTCGAAGAAGACAAATGTACTTAAATAAATAAACTTATCACAGGCCAGTCAAACTCTATCGCGCATACACACATACACACACACAAAATCACCACGATCGTACGCAAGAATTTTGCAAAATCTGAAATTAATATTTATACAAATATAAACAAATTTCTGACCGACAGACTTTAACACTGGACAAATTTAAGCTTGATAAAATATAAAGCAATCTCATCCTCCAATATGAAAAACATACTAGGATTAGGGAAGTTCAGATATATGATAATATTTTCTAGCAAAAAATGTTCATATGAGAAATAATTTATTTCAACGTACATATAAATACTAGGGTGAGAAAATCACATACACACACACACATACTAAAATTCATCTACGAAAAATTAAACCTATTTCAACAACGCCCCTCCCCTCACAAATCACAGTCAGCCTAAAGTTCTTACAGATATATATACACAAAATCTCAAGGTAACATACAATCTATCAATCTCACAACCTAAATCACGATCAGCCTTAAACTCATATAGACATACATACACACAGATACGTATACATATACATGAGCACCTTCACCTCACCTCTCATTAATCATGATCAGCCTTAAACTCCTACAGATATACACACAAATTGCGCTGTTATATATTTCATGAACACTTCGCCCCTCATAAATCACGATAAGCCTTAAGTTTTCCTACAGATATACATACACAAATTCTCAAGGTCACATACAATCGTTAATCTGAACAATCCAAATCACGATCAGCCTTAAACTTCTACAGACATACATACACAAAAATTTCTACAAACATATAAACTCCCAAATTCCTATAGATACATATTACAATAACACCCCCCGCCTACCTCAAATCAAGGACAGACTTAAACTGCTATATATAAATACATACATACACATACACACATAGGCACGTTCTATCTATCTATCACAACAAGACCCTCCCCCACCTTAAATCACAATCAGTCTTAAACTCCTACGATCATACATATACACAGATTCCCACGGATACGTATTACATGAACACTCTCACCTCACCTTTGATAAATCACAGACAGCCTTAAACTCTTACAGACATACATATACACGTACATACATGTACACAGATTCCCACGGATACATATTACAACAACTCCCCGCCCTCCACCAGTCGATCTACCTCAAATACATCCCGCCCCCCACGAAGCCCAGCTTGATTTAAATTCCAACAAGCATATACGTCACCGAATTCTCATGGTTACATATTACAAAACACCCTCACCTACCCAAATCACGGTCAGCCTTAAGGTCTCACAATCTAGACACACCCCACCCTCTACCAATCACAGCCAGACTTCAATTTCTACAGCTAGACATACCCTCAAATTTTCCGTCGGCATTAGGAAAAATCATTTCCATGATTTTCCCGTCGGCATTTGAAAAAACTAAACATGTTTTCCCGTCGGCATTTGAAAAAAATAAACATGTTTTCCCGTTGGCATCAGGAAATCATACACATATAAAAGCCTCAAACCTATAAACCCCTTAATATATTCCTACAAAATATTCCGCACACAAATTCCCACGGATACATATTACAACAACACCCGCCCCCACCAAACACAGGCTGCCTTAAAGATACACCCGCAAATTCCCACGGTTACATGTTACAAAAACCTCACCTGCCCAAATCACGGACATCAACAAATTTCCACAGTCTAACAACAATCATAACTTTCCCGTCGGTATTAGAAAAAATAAAGATGTTTTCCCGTCGGCATTAGGAAAAATCATACAAATATAAAAATCTTAAAGCTATAAACCCCCTTAATGTATTCCCACAAAATATTCCACGCACAAGTTCCCACGGTCATACATACATACATACATACATACATACATACATACATACATATACTTAATATAAACAAAAAAAGTTAATATAAACAAAAAACTCCTAATGTAAACAAATTTCCAAGAATTTTAAAATTTCAGCCAAAATTTAACAATTTCAGCCACAATTTAACAATTTCAGCCCACAATTTAACAATTTCAGCCACAATTTAACAATTTCAGCCCACAATTTAACAATTTCAGCCACAATTTAACAAGTTTAATTGCCCCCGAACCGCCAGTTCCCTACTACTGAGCCCATACACTACAACAGCATGCATGCGCAATCAAGTGTTTGTGCCAGCGGTTTGGTCGTGTATGGACATTTTGTGTGATTGTACGTTTTGCTGTAGCGATGTCAAATAGAGTTTGATATTTTGCTGGTATTGTGTATGGTGAAATTAGCTCAGTTGCGTAAAGTTGTCAAGGAGTAAATATGCATTTAAAAACCATAATTTGCTGAAACATAATTTATTTCAATGGAAAATAGAATTTGAGCACTTAGTTATACATAACTGCTGATATTAACAAAATATCAATAAAAATTGCAGCAAAAACTGTGTCACTATACATAACCACACGTCTTGAATTTTTTTAAAAAGTGAATATTGTACCAGTTTGCTGGTATGTTATGTGGTTCGAGCATGATTGCTCAATAGCTTGATTGCGCGTGCATGCTTTATGTATGGGCCCCAATATTAAACGACAGCACAGATGATAACGTGTGCACAACAGCAACGTCTTTATGCAGTTAGGCCTGGTTTACATCTGTGTGCCATGTGCCAAAGAAAGCGTACCCACTAATTACAATGAAAAACTGTTTGATTCAGACATGTATTTATTGATTTAAACAGTTTCCAATCATATTGGATTCTATAAAATTGTCTATTAGTTATATATGACTTAATAAATACGTGTCTAAATCAAACAGTTTTTCATTAGTAATTAGTGGTTACGCTTTTGTGGCACATGGCGCACATGAAATGCCAGATGTAAACTCAGCCTTATACAGTGGTGACATATATGAGAGTGAAGAAGCATAATGAATCCGTCATAAGTTGAGTGTGAATCAGGTACGCTAGAGGGAACATCACTGAAAGTAATGGGAAATAAATGGAAACGTTTTGCAATATTTGCAGAGAGTTATTTAACACATTATCTTTGTTTTATATAACCAAGCAGCATAGCTACAAACGGGTGTCCTAGGACACCTCTCTTCTTTTGTTTTTTTTTTTGTTTAATAATAAAAGTAATAGATACGTATGTTTTTTATTCAAACTTAAAGTTGATAATTTTTTTACATCCAATATGAAAAGTTATTAGGATTTAAAGAAAATATTACAAAAATCTTTGTCAACGCATGTCCCAATTATAACAACAATATTGTTTACTGCCTTTCAAGTAGGTTAAATAACTGTATATATTTAAGTAGAAAATATCAATTTTATTCATGTAACATAATACTTAAAGGAAAAACAAAGGAAGAAATATAAGACAGTTTGAATATATTTTAAAATCGAATACGAGCCAAAACACCTGCAAGCAAAGCAGCTGTCAACAATTAACTGAACATTCAAAATGGCCGAAATTATCGCATAAGTGAGAGACATGAGTACCAACATAACGCCACGAAAAAATCAAAATTCCAATATACGTCGCATTTGAATTTGCGATACATTTTGAACAAACATTGTATATTTATGCAGTAATGCAGTTTCTTTTATTTGGCTTTGCTAAGTTTGCACAAATTTCATTACGCCATCTATGCCGCAGTGGCGAACATTATAGAAGCATCTCCTATGGTATATAAAAGGTGGTGGTGGTGTGAATCAGCTTATAATGAAGGAAACATAGTTGAAAGTAAAGACAACAAGGCTTATTAAGAACAGGAACCATCAACTGGTTGAAAAGCGAAAAAATTTGTCAACTATGGTTGAAATAGTTATTATGAAAACCAGTTGTTAAAGTTATGAATGATTAAATAGATATCCGCAATTGTGAATATGCATTTGAAGGAAAAAAATATAACAGCTAACAAATGACAAAAATAAGATGAATAGACGTAAACTATTTTAATGGTAGAATTAGTCGATTCGTATCGTGTTACTTTTGAAGTTATCGTATCGTTGAAATCTGGATGTTAGTTACTAAATATGTGAGGCTGCAAGCGAACGTGTCAGCTGCTATTGTATTTCTCTTTGCTTTATACATGTGTGTGGATGTATGTGAGAGAGAAGTTAACGTTTGCTCCCTAAAAATCTATTTTCTGTAGATTTCTATCTCACGTACGTTACGATACATATTAAATAAACAGCAACATGTTTTATTTATGTTACAGATGTTCTCAGCTGGTTCGTAAACTCACGATACGAATCTACTAATTCTACCATAACACCGTGGTATTTTGCTCCCATTTTTTTTCACCAACCACTTTTGAGCAGAGTCTCTTTGCGATGTCCGGGTTTGCTTCCATCAAGGTTGTAAGCCTTGCAATTTGCTTTTTCTTGCTCATAATAAGCGCCCTGTGCACAAAATCAATAATTTTGTTTACTTTTAGCGATATTTATTTATATATTTCTATTTATTGACTACTATAGGTTCCGCCATCTAGCGTTTTTTTTCAACTAGTGCTTATTTCGTGAATGGTAACACTTAGCTCATGTCTGATTTGACAGATAATTAGTTTTATCCTTCTGCTGAATGAATATGGTTGTGTATACGCTTGAACAACGCTGGGAAATATTGCCTGCGATCGACTTACAGAAGATGCCGATTTTGCCAAAAAAAATCATCTTTTCAGATGAAGATAATATTGATCTTGGCGGGTATGTAAACAAGCAAAATTGTCGCATTTGGGGCACAGAAAACCCGCACGCATACATTGAAAAGCCGACGCACCCAAAACGAGTCACTGTTTGGTGCGGATTTTGGTCCAGAGGCATAATTGGGCCAATGAGCAAGGAATGACCGTTACAGTCAATGGCGATCGTTATGGGGCCATGTTGAACGAATTTTTTTTCACAAAAATTTAAGAGGAGGATATTGGCAACATTTGGTTTCAACAGGACGGCGCTACGTGCCAAATAGCCGAAGCTACACTCGATGTTTTGCACCCTGTTTAAAAAAAAAAGTTATCTGGCGGACCCTATAGCATTCCGAGTGAATATTTTTCTCCTACTATTTTGTAGTTGCAAAAAAAAGAGAATAAATTTCTGTTAATAGCTATTCACAATAGCGATTTTGTAGTTGATGGTTGATAAATTAGACTGATACATCTTTTCAACGCTGACATTTCGTAATACCGTTTTATCTACTTAAGCATAGTACTGTGTTCGAAGTTGCGAAAAAATGTCAGCAATATTGATTATTTCGCGTGAAAAATTTGACATGTACTAAATGTAGCCCAACTCGCGGTTTTTTTTAGATTTATCGCTTTTATTGCTTGAAAGTATTCAACATTGTTAAAATTCCGTGCGAAAAAAGTACTGCCAGAGTCGTTTTGCATGGAAAAACATGCTGCCAGATACATTTTACGTATTTTTCATAATAAGAACAGAATCAAAGCATATTTATATAAAGTATAAGCAGGTCTACAATAACTAAGAAAGTACAAAAACAACAGGCGATTTGTTTGTGTAAGAATAATGGATGAATGTCAAAAACAGATGAATACAACCAGACCTGGGCAACTTGCATCACTTTTGCATAAGCACTGATTGAAAAACAAAAATTTTAGTGCAAATTTAAATTTAATGCTTGTAGTGCACTATTTTTTTCACTTCAATAAAATATCTTAAAAGTAATGGATTAATATTGCATTAGCATGGCGAAAAATGCACTGATTTTGTATTGATGTGCTTAGTCATCATGAAGTAATGCAATATTATTGCATTATCAAATATTGTACACAGTAATATTGAATAAAACGTTAACCTATTTTATCAGATAGCACAAATAATAAAATAAAAAATACAGTAAAGTTCATTGAGGGCACCTTTATAAGTATGTACGTACAAATTAAAGAAAAGGAAAACTGTCAATATAAATACAAACTAGATTTCAGAACCAATTGAAAAAATTAAAAAGTTTCAGACTTCAAGTACGTTGCATCTTGACCTTATGTAGAAAACCGTTCAATTGACAAAAGATCACAACTTAGGTTTTCATTTATTGTAGTTATATCTTAAAAAATTATGATTTTATAAACGAAAAATACTACCGCTTGGAACAATTACATCTCTCGAAAAAATTATGAAAAACGTAGTGATATGATTTTTCGTCTTGGGTGTACATAGGAAAAATTTACATATTTATGTATGTACGTATGATTTTATGTACATATGTAGACATTTACGTTGTATTTTGCACTATAATGCAATAATACTTTTCATAATGTGTGAAGTGGTGAAAAAATGGTGAAATAAAAGTAACAATGCAATATTCATAAATTACTTTGAAGGGATTTTAGTTTAATGAAACAAAAAAAATGCACTAATATTATCAAAGTTAGTGCTAATGTAATAAATTTGTATTTGTATTGATTTGGTTTAGTATGGTAAAATGGTCAATGCGTTTGCTTATTTAATGCAATAGTCCCAGATCTGCATACAACAAAAAGGATATGTATGGATAGACAAAATCAAAGTAAATTTATTAATTGATAAACCTTTAATATGTGAAGTAAGTATAATAAAATATTAAATAATTAAATATAATTATTTTTAAATGTTTTGTAACACATTTTTTAAGTAAAAATTTATTTACACTTTTTCACATACGTTTTCAGTATACACAATTGTGTATAACAAAGCAAAAGAAAACAAAATGGCGTACGAACATTGTAAACAACTTTGACATTCAGGCATTGCCACGAAAAGAGAAAAAAATGAATCACCTGAGTAGTTGCATATACTTGATATAAATTTACTTTGAACAGAATCATGGTAAAATTATAAAAGGTACTTGCACGACTACAACAAAATTACAACACCAAAAAACACATGCATTTTGTTGGTAGAAACAAACGAATAATTGTCAGAAACAGATGTCTTTTTTTTTAAGTAACAATCACAGGGTAACTAAAGTACAATTGCAGACGCGGCATTCATGCCTGATTATACTCATTTAGTGTTGCCAATATGTGTGTAATACACAGTGTGTAATTTCTACTCTCATGTGTATAATCTCTTTGTAATTATACTTTGGGTTCTATTATTATTTTATTTATGTTTTAATTTTAACCTACACAAAAGATGTGTAGTGTAATTTTCTTCAATGTGTAATTGGAGACACAGCTATGTGCAAATTCATTGGCAGCACTGTAATCTTTTTATTCACACACATACACTAACATTTTTGCAGCTTGTAAACAAAGTTTGACAACTTTCTGCATTGTATACATTAATAGACTGGGCTTGTGCATGTACCTTGTATAATTTTACCATGAACAGAATACTACTTTTGCAAGTTTATTTCGCAAATATTTCATACCAAATAATTTTATATGTAGTTTGACAGCATTTCGCACGAAATTACGAACAGAGTACAAGTAGTTGTTAAAATTTCTTTTATCAACCGCACGCCGCTGTTAATAATAAACCTGAACGTGTCGTCGATAATAAAGAGAAGAAGTTATCAGTAATAAATGCTATGTTTCCACTACGCGTTGAATCACATGGTTCGCTTTCTCAATATTGTTTATGAATCATGCCGCTTACACTGCGCATTCGTGCTTCGTTTTGGCATTTTTTATGTATACTCACGCATACTTACGTATTATACGCACGTGCGTTTAGTTTGTTTTTATTTGTTTACACACATGCACATATACCTATTTTGTTTTGATAGCTAGTTCAGATAAACCGGACCGGCGATAAACCTGCGATAAAAGTTAGAGAGGATACCAATTTTACGTGCTTTTTATATTGAATCTACTTGATTCGCTCTCATAATAATGTATGGCGAGCAAATTGCTTCGCTCATCATTGGAGTGTGAAGCATGAATAGAGAGCGAAGCACGTAAAGTGGAAACATATTATAAGTTAGGACAGTTTGTATTTCTTTGTTAAGCCTAGTACTCTGTTCGAAGTTGTGAAAATTGTTCAGCAACATTGATTATTTCGCGTGAAAAATTTTACACGTACCAAGTGATGCCCATATTGCTTTTTTCAAAAAATAATCGCTTTTATTGGTTAGAAGTATGCAACATCCCAGAAAAAATTTTTCAAGATTTTGTAATGGGTAGTACTATTTTAATGGCTTACAAACTAATGAGTGGTACTTATTTATCTAATTATTTTATACGTATAATAATGACTGTCCTGTAATTAATAAAATAACAACTTATTTATATCATTACGTGAAAGTACTTATTATGGTACTTTCCAGTTAATAATGAAATATATCTAGAGAAAAATTTATTGATCGTGAAAATGAGCTTCGAAAACAATAAAATAATTTTGGTTTATTTTCCCATATTCTTCAATATAAATATTCACATATTTTCTTTGGAAAAATTAAAATTTTTAACAATCCCAAAAAAAGGTACAAGTTTTATAATTTTGTCACAAAATTCCATTTATTGTTATTAAAAAAATAGCCAATTAACTTTTGAATAATTTTAGTCAAAAAGTATTAAAATTTTTTTTTGCATATATGTAAGCAAAAAATAACCCATTAAATTTTGAATACTTGTGGGCAATCAGTAATCTATTAACATTTGGGTATTTGTAGGCAAAAAGTATAGGGTACCGCATGCTTTTTGAACTTCTCAAACAAAAATAAGGGGTTATTCAGTCAAATTGTAATGTAAAAGTTGAAGCATCAGTTTTATTTGGCAGGATCGCCATGTAATGGTTGTACTATCTGATGTTTAAGGATTAGTCCTAGCGTGTGTCATGTGTGTATTGGCCTATAGTCCCTTGCTTAGTTTTTACAGCTGTCAGGGAGACCAGCTTGTCAGTAGGCGCTCAAAAGAGGTGCCAAAAGATTTGAGAATTCAATTAAAAAACAAAGCAAGTTATTGCCAGTTTGCGTTGAGAAATTAAAGTCTGATTTATTTAATATTTTTCTCTATTTATATACTATTTTATATTTTATTATTTTTGTGTTTCTTTATGTCTTTACTTTTGCTGAGCATCTATAATAATAAAATTTTGTAATGAAAACAAAATTGTGTCATTTAAATTTTATAAAGTAAGCATTCTGTTAATTATTACAATGACACAGTTCATGCAATGTAATTATATTATAATACAGTGTATTACAGTAAGTGAGGTACACTACAGTAAATACGTACGACTATGGAGTACATACACTTATTTGAATTCTGGTAGGCAGACTTTTTTGCTGGGATTGATCGACTTTTGTAAGCAAAAACAATATTTCACGCGAAATAAATGTCAGTCACATTATTTCGCAGATTGCAAGAAATTGTTGCAGGTAGATTTCATACATTTTTCACGGGTTGAACAGAGTACAAGTTTTGCAACATTTTTTCATGAATATTTCATGTAAAATTTTTTTATATGGATTATGTCAACATTTCGCGTAAAATTTTGGACAGAATACCAGGCTTCAGTCAAGAATAAATGCAAACACATAAAGAAATATTTGTGTTATATATTTTTATTATTGAGCAATTAAAAGAACGCATGCTTTTAAAAATCTTACGTAACACTATATTAATTTTTTCATTCATAAATAACAAAATACTTTTTTGTAAAAAGTACTATTTCAAAAAAATCTCTTTCCGAAAAGTATGTAAATACGGAAATAAATGTATATTGCTTTATTTTTGAAAAATTAAAAGAACTCACACATTTAAAAATCTTACAACGTAACAATCTATTCGAGAATAAACATTGATGTAAAAATTCACGTCTGCCTATTTATATTGAAAACAAAGCACTAAAAATTTGCTTTTATTTTCAATGTAAATAGCCAGACGAGAATTTTTACATGGCTTCTATGAACTGGCTGTAAATAAAGAATTATTTTGTGTTGTTTAGTTTGAATTTTGAGCCATTCAAAAGGACTCACACGTTTAAAAAGGTTAAACGTAAATAATTGAACAAACATACTTACTTACTACATTGTGAAGGCATTTCAATCAATTATGTATTTTAGCTGATGTTTTAGAAAATTATGCAGGTCATGTAATAAACGATTATTTACTAAATTTTGGACCTCCGTTGAAATGAAAAAATCTAAATGATTAAATTTAGATGCAGATATGCGATATACACCCTTGACTTGTTCGATTATATGAGCATAAATATAACGGATGCCCCCGGGAGTGGCGAAAGCATCAGTGTTACCAAAATATAAAGCAATTGGCAGTGATACCTTTTTCAAGTCATAATTTAATGGATCCACTGTGTTATACCTTAATAAATTTAACGTTGGCTCATAATCGTATGCCACAAAGTCACCCGACCTCCAGATCTGTTGCAAGTGACGTACTTCTTTAAGGGAGCCTCCTTGCAACAGTTGGCCATACAAAAGTATATTGGAAAGCTTTTAAAAATTAATTAAAATATGCAAGATAATTTTAAACAATTGCAAAGTACCTTATCTTGTTGTCCACTGCCAGCCAGTAAATTCAGCCATTTGTGGCACTTCTTTCTCTTTGAAGATCTGATACATTTATTAAGCATAAAGTTTCTAGGCAACAGCTCATATTCATGTGACTTAAATTTGCTCTAAAGGAAAACAAATTATTAAATTCAATTGCTTACATCCATATGTATATAATAGACTTGACGTTAAAAACTTCTTTTTTTAACTTGAATATGGGTAGCGATGAAAATATACGATTTGATACCAAAATTGATGTAACTAATTTTCAGACTAATCCGATGGTACAAACCCGTGCCATAATGAGTTCAAAGGTCACATTTTTGAAAAACCACCAAAATGTTCTTTTTTTGCATATGATAAATTTTTTTTAATAATTAATACTCTAATTTTTATTTAAAGATTTTTTATAGACTGGGAAGTCCTTACGATAGTCTTCCAAAATGTGTAATAAGTACTTTTTATGGCCTTCGTTGTGTGTTAAACATCTGTTAAAGTCAGTTATAAGTTTGCCTTTTCTTTCGGTGGCATCATTCACAACTAATGCATTTGACGATCTGTTCAACTTTACAAAATGCTTGGCTGTTAGGCCAATATGACGAAAAAAAATTGTTTTGGTAGTCACAAAATAGCTTAAATCCTTGAATAATTGTAATTCATCAACGCTTGGACACACAGGTGAACGAAATATGAAACTGGGAATGTTAACACACAGAAAAATATATGTATGTAAGTTGTAGGAGTTTTCTTTAATCATGCCGAATGTGGAATTTCGCTAAATATTCAAGATCATGTCATGACCATGGTTTAATTATTAATGCAAATAAAACCAAATTAATGCATACAAAACCTCCCCACTTCCGTTACGCAGACATAAAACTAAAATTTCATGATAATGACTGTATACACACTAGTGATGAGCTATTTTTCGACACCTGTTACTTTTTCACAGCGATTGAAAAATCACTAATCACAACTGTGACTGAATTTATCAAGTAACAGGTTTTGCAAATGTAGTTCTTTCATACAATAAATAAAGCTACCACATTTTTTTGTATACGTTCACCGTTTGTCGAGAAAAAATCGTCTAATCGTGTCATATCGTCTTTTCTGGCAACTATCTATAGCTCTCACATTTTTGTATTTGCAACTTTACTGTCTCTCTGACTCTCCTACGACAATTATCAATATTTGGTTGGGGTTGATGCTAATTGTTTTTTCTTGTCGCTCTTCTTATTAGCATTTATCAAAATACCAATACTAATACATACTTTTAAAGCAGAAGAGCTGAAATGTGTTAAACCGTGTTCACAGTCACATTTCACAACTGCTCTTCTTATTAGATTTTGTCAAAATAACAGAACTGCTACAAACAAAATACTGCTAAACTGTGATCACAATCACAGTTTAAAAGAACAGCGATTTAGAAATCACGTTCACAAGAGCAACATTATTAAAAAATCACAGTTTCGCTCAATACAAATACACACTAATAACATGAATTACAACAATTCTAACGATCAATGCTCTACAATAATCGATTTAGTTAATACGTATAAATATCTTGGACTAGATGTATATAGATCAGAACTTTAAATGGAAAATGCATGTTGAAGAAGTAAGAAAAAAGCTTAGAAAAGCCGCTTTCATGCTACACCACCTCAGTTACTGCTCTAACAATAGTGTGTTAAGACAAGTGTACTTCTCCATAGCGGAATCACATTTTCGACATGGAATTACAGCGTGGGGAAACTCAAAACATTGAAACCGTATACAATTACTAACACAGCACAAGCAGCAAATCGAAATGAACACCAATATACAAATAACGCAACATTTGCCCATAACAATAACATAGCATCAGATCGTTTAATATTAAATATTCACCCTTATTCCAATATTAATATGCAATATTATTGCATTATCAAATATTGTACACAGTAATATTGAATAAAACGTTAACCTATTTTATCAGATAGCACAAATAATAAAATAAAAAATACAGTAAAGTTCATTGAGGGCACCTTTATAAGTATGTACGTACAAATTAAAGAAAAGGAAAACTGTCAATATAAATACAAACTAGATTTCAGAACCAATTGAAAAAATTAAAAAGTTTCAGACTTCAAGTACGTTGCATCTTGACCTTATGTAGAAAACCGTTCAATTGACAAAAGATCACAACTTAGGTTTTCATTTATTGTAGTTATATCTTAAAAAATTATGATTTTATAAACGAAAAATACTACCGCTTGGAACAATTACATCTCTCGAAAAAATTATGAAAAACGTAGTGATATGATTTTTCGTCTTGGGTGTACATAGGAAAAATTTACATATTTATGTATGTACGTATGATTTTATGTACATATGTAGACATTTACGTTGTATTTTGCACTATAATGCAATAATACTTTTCATAATGTGTGAAGTGGTGAAAAAATGGTGAAATAAAAGTAACAATGCAATATTCATAAATTACTTTGAAGGGATTTTAGTTTAATGAAACAAAAAAAATGCACTAATATTATCAAAGTTAGTGCTAATGTAATAAATTTGTATTTGTATTGATTTGGTTTAGTATGGTAAAATGGTCAATGCGTTTGCTTATTTAATGCAATAGTCCCAGATCTGCATACAACAAAAAGGATATGTATGGATAGACAAAATCAAAGTAAATTTATTAATTGATAAACCTTTAATATGTGAAGTAAGTATAATAAAATATTAAATAATTAAATATAATTATTTTTAAATGTTTTGTAACACATTTTTTAAGTAAAAATTTATTTACACTTTTTCACATACGTTTTCAGTATACACAATTGTGTATAACAAAGCAAAAGAAAACAAAATGGCGTACGAACATTGTAAACAACTTTTGACATTCAGGCATTGCCACGAAAAGAGAAAAAAATGAATCACCTGAGTAGTTGCATATACTTGATATAAATTTACTTTGAACAGAATCATGGTAAAATTATAAAAGGTACTTGCACGACTACAACAAAATTACAACACCAAAAAACACATGCATTTTGTTGGTAGAAACAAACGAATAATTGTCAGAAACAGATGTCTTTTTTTTTAAGTAACAATCACAGGGTAACTAAAGTACAATTGCAGACGCGGCATTCATGCCTGATTATACTCATTTAGTGTTGCCAATATGTGTGTAATACACAGTGTGTAATTTCTACTCTCATGTGTATAATCTCTTTGTAATTATACTTTGGGTTCTATTATTATTTTATTTATGTTTTAATTTTAACCTACACAAAAGATGTGTAGTGTAATTTTCTTCAATGTGTAATTGGAGACACAGCTATGTGCAAATTCATTGGCAGCACTGTAATCTTTTTATTCACACACATACACTAACATTTTTGCAGCTTGTAAACAAAGTTTGACAACTTTCTGCATTGTATACATTAATAGACTGGGCTTGTGCATGTACCTTGTATAATTTTACCATGAACAGAATACTACTTTTGCAAGTTTATTTCGCAAATATTTCATACCAAATAATTTTATATGTAGTTTGACAGCATTTCGCACGAAATTACGAACAGAGTACAAGTAGTTGTTAAAATTTCTTTTATCAACCGCACGCCGCTGTTAATAATAAACCTGAACGTGTCGTCGATAATAAAGAGAAGAAGTTATCAGTAATAAATGCTATGTTTCCACTACGCGTTGAATCACATGGTTCGCTTTCTCAATATTGTTTATGAATCATGCCGCTTACACTGCGCATTCGTGCTTCGTTTTGGCATTTTTTATGTATACTCACGCATACTTACGTATTATACGCACGTGCGTTTAGTTTGTTTTTATTTGTTTACACACATGCACATATACCTATTTTGTTTTGATAGCTAGTTCAGATAAACCGGACCGGCGATAAACCTGCGATAAAAGTTAGAGAGGATACCAATTTTACGTGCTTTTTATATTGAATCTACTTGATTCGCTCTCATAATAATGTATGGCGAGCAAATTGCTTCGCTCATCATTGGAGTGTGAAGCATGAATAGAGAGCGAAGCACGTAAAGTGGAAACATATTATAAGTTAGGACAGTTTGTATTTCTTTGTTAAGCCTAGTACTCTGTTCGAAGTTGTGAAAATTGTTCAGCAACATTGATTATTTCGCGTGAAAAATTTTACACGTACCAAGTGATGCCCATATTGCTTTTTTCAAAAAATAATCGCTTTTATTGGTTAGAAGTATGCAACATCCCAGAAAAAATTTTTCAAGATTTTGTAATGGGTAGTACTATTTTAATGGCTTACAAACTAATGAGTGGTACTTATTTATCTAATTATTTTATACGTATAATAATGACTGTCCTGTAATTAATAAAATAACAACTTATTTATATCATTACGTGAAAGTACTTATTATGGTACTTTCCAGTTAATAATGAAATATATCTAGAGAAAAATTTATTGATCGTGAAAATGAGCTTCGAAAACAATAAAATAATTTTGGTTTATTTTCCCATATTCTTCAATATAAATATTCACATATTTTCTTTGGAAAAATTAAAATTTTTAACAATCCCAAAAAAAGGTACAAGTTTTATAATTTTGTCACAAAATTCCATTTATTGTTATTAAAAAAATAGCCAATTAACTTTTGAATAATTTTAGTCAAAAAGTATTAAAAATTTTTTTTGCATATATGTAAGCAAAAAATAACCCATTAAATTTTGAATACTTGTGGGCAATCAGTAATCTATTAACATTTGGGTATTTGTAGGCAAAAAGTATAGGGTACCGCATGCTTTTTGAACTTCTCAAACAAAAATAAGGGGTTATTCAGTCAAATTGTAATGTAAAAGTTGAAGCATCAGTTTTATTTGGCAGGATCGCCATGTAATGGTTGTACTATCTGATGTTTAAGGATTAGTCCTAGCGTGTGTCATGTGTGTATTGGCCTATAGTCCCTTGCTTAGTTTTTACAGCTGTCAGGGAGACCAGCTTGTCAGTAGGCGCTCAAAAGAGGTGCCAAAAGATTTGAGAATTCAATTAAAAAACAAAGCAAGTTATTGCCAGTTTGCGTTGAGAAATTAAAGTCTGATTTATTTAATATTTTTCTCTATTTATATACTATTTTATATTTTATTATTTTTGTGTTTCTTTATGTCTTTACTTTTGCTGAGCATCTATAATAATAAAATTTTGTAATGAAAACAAAATTGTGTCATTTAAATTTTATAAAGTAAGCATTCTGTTAATTATTACAATGACACAGTTCATGCAATGTAATTATATTATAATACAGTGTATTACAGTAAGTGAGGTACACTACAGTAAATACGTACGACTATGGAGTACATACACTTATTTGAATTCTGGTAGGCAGACTTTTTTGCTGGGATTGATCGACTTTTGTAAGCAAAAACAATATTTCACGCGAAATAAATGTCAGTCACATTATTTCGCAGATTGCAAGAAATTGTTGCAGGTAGATTTCATACATTTTTCACGGGTTGAACAGAGTACAAGTTTTGCAACATTTTTTCATGAATATTTCATGTAAAATTTTTTTATATGGATTATGTCAACATTTCGCGTAAAATTTTGGACAGAATACCAGGCTTCAGTCAAGAATAAATGCAAACACATAAAGAAATATTTGTGTTATATATTTTTATTATTGAGTAATTAAAAGAACGCATGCTTTTAAAAATCTTACGTAACACTATATTAATTTTTTCATTCATAAATAACAAAATACTTTTTTGTAAAAAGTACTATTTCAAAAAAATCTCTTTCCGAAAAGTATGTAAATACGGAAATAAATGTATATTGCTTTATTTTTGAAAAATTAAAAGAACTCACACATTTAAAAATCTTACAACGTAACAATCTATTCGAGAATAAACATTGATGTAAAAATTCACGTCTGCCTATTTATATTGAAAACAAAGCACTAAAAATTTGCTTTTATTTTCAATGTAAATAGCCAGACGAGAATTTTTACATGGCTTCTATGAACTGGCTGTAAATAAAGAATTATTTTGTGTTGTTTAGTTTGAATTTTGAGCCATTCAAAAGGACTCACACGTTTAAAAAGGTTAAACGTAAATAATTGAACAAACATACTTACTTACTACATTGTGAAGGCATTTCAATCAATTATGTATTTTAGCTGATGTTTTAGAAAATTATGCAGGTCATGTAATAAACGATTATTTACTAAATTTTGGACCTCCGTTGAAATGAAAAAATCTAAATGATTAAATTTAGATGCAGATATGCGATATACACCCTTGACTTGTTCGATT
The DNA here is from genome assembly GCA_936439885.1 of Nowickia ferox. Classification (NCBI taxonomy): domain Eukaryota; kingdom Metazoa; phylum Arthropoda; class Insecta; order Diptera; family Tachinidae; genus Nowickia; species Nowickia ferox. The sequence continues at coordinate 63,949,830 of OW387026.1, forward strand.
ATATGAGCATAAATATAACGGATGCCCCCGGGAGTGGCGAAAGCATCAGTGTTACCAAAATATAAAGCAATTGGCAGTGATACCTTTTTCAAGTCATAATTTAATGGATCCACTGTGTTATACCTTAATAAATTTAACGTTGGCTCATAATCGTATGCCACAAAGTCACCCGACCTCCAGATCTGTTGCAAGTGACGTACTTCTTTAAGGGAGCCTCCTTGCAACAGTTGGCCATACAAAAGTATATTGGAAAGCTTTTAAAAATTAATTAAAATATGCAAGATAATTTTAAACAATTGCAAAGTACCTTATCTTGTTGTCCACTGCCAGCCAGTAAATTCAGCCATTTGTGGCACTTCTTTCTCTTTGAAGATCTGATACATTTATTAAGCATAAAGTTTCTAGGCAACAGCTCATATTCATGTGACTTAAATTTGCTCTAAAGGAAAACAAATTATTAAATTCAATTGCTTACATCCATATGTATATAATAGACTTGACGTTAAAAACTTCTTTTTTTAACTTGAATATGGGTAGCGATGAAAATATACGATTTGATACCAAAATTGATGTAACTAATTTTCAGACTAATCCGATGGTACAAACCCGTGCCATAATGAGTTCAAAGGTCACATTTTTGAAAAACCACCAAAATGTTCTTTTTTTGCATATGATAAATTTTTTTTAATAATTAATACTCTAATTTTTATTTAAAGATTTTTTATAGACTGGGAAGTCCTTACGATAGTCTTCCAAAATGTGTAATAAGTACTTTTTATGGCCTTCGTTGTGTGTTAAACATCTGTTAAAGTCAGTTATAAGTTTGCCTTTTCTTTCGGTGGCATCATTCACAACTAATGCATTTGACGATCTGTTCAACTTTACAAAATGCTTGGCTGTTAGGCCAATATGACGAAAAAAAATTGTTTTGGTAGTCACAAAATAGCTTAAATCCTTGAATAATTGTAATTCATCAACGCTTGGACACACAGGTGAACGAAATATGAAACTGGGAATGTTAACACACAGAAAAATATATGTATGTAAGTTGTAGGAGTTTTCTTTAATCATGCCGAATGTGGAATTTCGCTAAATATTCAAGATCATGTCATGACCATGGTTTAATTATTAATGCAAATAAAACCAAATTAATGCATACAAAACCTCCCCACTTCCGTTACGCAGACATAAAACTAAAATTTCATGATAATGACTGTATACACACTAGTGATGAGCTATTTTTCGACACCTGTTACTTTTTCACAGCGATTGAAAAATCACTAATCACAACTGTGACTGAATTTATCAAGTAACAGGTTTTGCAAATGTAGTTCTTTCATACAATAAATAAAGCTACCACATTTTTTTGTATACGTTCACCGTTTGTCGAGAAAAAATCGTCTAATCGTGTCATATCGTCTTTTCTGGCAACTATCTATAGCTCTCACATTTTTGTATTTGCAACTTTACTGTCTCTCTGACTCTCCTACGACAATTATCAATATTTGGTTGGGGTTGATGCTAATTGTTTTTTCTTGTCGCTCTTCTTATTAGCATTTATCAAAATACCAATACTAATACATACTTTTAAAGCAGAAGAGCTGAAATGTGTTAAACCGTGTTCACAGTCACATTTCACAACTGCTCTTCTTATTAGATTTTGTCAAAATAACAGAACTGCTACAAACAAAATACTGCTAAACTGTGATCACAATCACAGTTTAAAAGAACAGCGATTTAGAAATCACGTTCACAAGAGCAACATTATTAAAAAATCACAGTTTCGCTCAATACAAATACACACTAATAACATGAATTACAACAATTCTAACGATCAATGCTCTACAATAATCGATTTAGTTAATACGTATAAATATCTTGGACTAGATGTATATAGATCAGAACTTTAAATGGAAAATGCATGTTGAAGAAGTAAGAAAAAAGCTTAGAAAAGCCGCTTTCATGCTACACCACCTCAGTTACTGCTCTAACAACAGTGTGTTAAGACAAGTGTACTTCTCCATAGCGGAATCACATTTTCGACATGGAATTACAGCGTTGGGAAACTCAAAACATTGAAACCGTATACAATTACTAACACAGCACAAGCAGCAAATCGAAATGAACACCAATATACGAATAACGCAACATTTGCCCATAACAATAACATAGCATCAGATCGTCTAATATTAAATATTCACCCTTATTCCATTTGTCAACATGAAAACAAAACGTTATTGTTTTGCCTTGTTTACTTCAAATTGTCATTCTAGTTGTCGTTATCGAACATTATCGATGACTATCAACATAGAATTTGCATTCTACAATAAAATTTGACGGCTTGTTTATTTGAAGCATACATAAATTGAAAATGGAAAAAACGGAAAAATTTAAAATAACAACTGCAGACCAGTTTGATAAATTAGTAGAAGAGTTGCAGAAGAATCCCTCTCTTGCAGTGGGATTTCGCAGAGGCACTCTTCCAACTAATTTTAAAGAAAAATGGGAAGAAATTGCAAAAGTACTAAATTCTCTTGGCCCGCCGATACCTTTAGGAGATGGATGGCAAAAGTTAAGGAAATAAGAATCATAAATAGTGCAATATAAAAAAAATTTCTAATAGGTTTGGCGAGACTTGAAGTTTAAAGTAAAGAAGAAAATAGTCGCCAACAAAGCTGAATGTCATACAACAGGTGGTGGAATATTTAAGCAGTTTGTTTTTAGCCCGTTAGATATTCAAAATGTGTGGTTGAAGTCTACTGGTGATTTGTTACAGCAACAATGAAATGCATATAGACAACACTGAACCGCCAGCAAATAAATTTCAAGTTATAGTGTAATGTAAATATTTAAAAAAAATTTAAGACACTTTTTGCGGTATTTTTTTTTTGTTAGGTGTTACTTTTCACCAATATTTTATTTATTATTTTTGTTTTTTTTAACTAATTCTCATTTAGTACAAACTCTTTTTTATTAATAATATTAATATTAATAAAAATTAATTTAAATTATATAAAACTTTGTCTAATTTGATTTCTTATTTCAGTTGCTTCACTACTTTGACTTATTTCTGCGTCTCGAACTTCATTGTCGGTTTGGCTATTCTCGTCAATGGTTACATTTTAGTTTATTACATCTAAGCCATATGATATACATATGTTGTGAAGTGCGGCACAAACATTAACAATTTTTGTTGCTTTTTTAGGCTTATAATGAAGCTGACGTGGTCCAAGAAGACAGCGAAAACGGTTTTTTAAGACGCCAATCGTTCTTTCTACTATATTTCTTGCTTTGGCATGCTTCGTATCGAAAATAGCCTCAGCACTTCCCTCAGAAGTAGATCGATATGGAGTCATCAAATATGGTTCGAGCGGATAACCTACATCACCTATTAAATAATTAAATCGCAAATAATAGTGTACCTAAAAGCAACGAATTACGTTCACCAGCTGTATAGCATTCTTGCAATACTCTTTTAGCATGGCTCACGTTCCAAATCAACGAATCATGGGCTGAGCCCGCATACCGTGCATCCAAGAACCGTATCCGCATTTTGTGATCACAAATCTATATTTAAGTTAATCGTTCTTATTACAAAATATATAAAAACATTTTTTTTTGCAAGCTTACTATCATAGCATTTAAACTAAAAAATTCTTTGCGGTTAAAGTATAAATGCTGGTCTTCTTTAGTTGGGGCAATTATTTTTATGTGTGTACCATCCACACACCCAATAACGCCAGGAAAACCAGTTTTTTCGAAAAAATTTAATTTTGGTTCATTTTTTTCACTATCCGTCATTTTAAATTTAATCCATTGGGGATCCGACAAAATTTTAGAAAACATTGGTTGCGATAATCCTAAGTTGAAGTCGTTACCTACACCTAGTTGGTATGACCCTTGCGCCAAAAATCTTAACTTAGCTGCCAACTTCGTTGTTTTGGAAATGTAGGTTGACCTTATCCCGCTTTTCAAATTAGGTGTTATTACTTCTAAGACATATTTAAAAGCAGTCTTGTTTACTCTAAAGTAACTTTAAAAACAAATAAAAAATTAGTTATACAATTATTAAAATAATACACTGTTGCTTATTTGGTGTCCGGTAGGTTAAATATGTCAAATTTTTGTCTTAGAAGCTTCCGTTCTAATACAGGGGTTTGTTTTCTTTTATTATCGTCATCACTCGAGTCAGAATTTATATCACAAGTAAAAAAAATTTTAATTTTTAATAAAACTTTAGTGTTAAAAAATAGTAAACAAACCACACAGCTGTTTCAAATATTTAGAGATGTGTGGTTGATATGCTGACATGAACGATAAACCGTCAATGTCGTCGTCATCCTGTTACAGAATGCAAAATTGTTATTGAATTGATGATGACGTTGAAACCAAACGATGTTGCCAATAAAATGACGCCGACTTTGACGACGACAAATGGAATAAGGGTGATTAATAGTATATACAATACAACGCTGGCCATAGAATTCTATGATGACTCCAGATTTTTACAACAAAGTGAGCACAATTATCACACTAGAAGAAACGTGGAGGGACGATATAAAATCAAATTTGTCAATATTGAGTATGGGAAAAGTACATTAGCAGTAAGGTTACCTACAATACTAAACAGCATTCCTATTAAGTCATTTCAAAAGCTAACAATAGCCAATCAAAGAAGAATATTTTTAAAAATAATTTTTTGAACCATCAGTAAGAACTACACAAAATAGTACAATAACATGTAAATGTTATGTAAATATATGTGGCACTATACAACACATTAACAACATATTAATAAGCAAATATAACAAATACAATAGCTACAACAACTGCAATATCAATAAGAAAAAAAAACACAAATAAAAAACAAAACAAATGAACACAACGAATACAAAAAGAAAGCATTAAATAAACTATCAAAACTGGGGATATAAAAAACAACACCTGCAACTAAACATTTAAAATAAAAACATCAACAAACACAATCTCAAAACAAATAGTTGAATATTAAAATATATAAGATCAACAACAATGCAAATATGAATATTAACTACACGCACTGCAATAATAATAACTCATAAATCAAAAAAATAAAACATAAAAAAATACAACAACAACAACTGGAATAACTACAACATCTAATAAAAATCAGCAACAGCACCACTAATAATATGTAATAAACATTATCGCAAGATCAACAACAACACCATCAACCATATTAAAGGAGGCATAAAGAAAAGAACAATAATTATAAAATATAAGTATATATAATCGCAAGAATATATGTATTATGAAAATATATATACATATATTATTCTCAGTAAGAATGCAATGAATTTATATTTTTTTTAAATATTGTTTTGAAATGTAAACTTTATTTTGTACTTGCAGACACACCGAAATGGCTTTGCGAGGTCATTATATCCTATTATTTCAAATAAATAAATTAAAAAGAAAAGCGTTCCTCGACAGATATGACACTCACAACTTGTTAACCTGCTTACAGGAATTGTATCGCTTTGAATTAAGTGTGCTCAATTCCCGTCAACAACGTTGAAAAATCGCCACCTCTCACTATAATAGTACAAGACCCTACCGTGCATATTTGTAATATTATAACTGCAGTATTGCTTAATTTTGTTTTTAATAAGAAACCAGTCCATAATTGTCAGTGGCTTGGAGAGCTTATAATATAAAGTGAAAACATTTTCTGCAATATTTGTTAGTTTTATATATAAAATAGAGGTATGTATTTTTTGATTCTTGATTTATCATTCCGTTTAGAAAAATATGTATGAAAATTAAAATGTATTCCTTAATTGTACAATTGTATACGTATTGGGATTTGTGTTAGACATTTAAAATTAAATTTCACTAGCTTTCGCTCTTACTTTTCTGTCGTTATATTCTATAACATGTAAATTGTTAAATATTTATGAAATCAGCTGCTGGTATTTGCCTAAACATTTTATATCGAATCTTTAGATTGCAGTTTCAGTCACCAAAAGAGTTTGTTTAATGTTTAGTATGCTGAAAAGGATAAAAAAATTATGCTTTTATGTACATATATTATGCGTTTTTTAAAACACGTTTTTGCTTTACGGTATTCATAAGACAAGTAGTTTTATTCTAGTGAGCTTATCTATGGTATGGTTACCGATAATCGTAACAGAGTTGCCATATGATACATATATATAGGAAATTTACAATGAGTGTATTAACATTTTAATGTGGCAGCATTGTGCCATCTTAAAATTTTCATTGTGAGCAGGCAACAATATAAAGCACAGCATATTAAAGTATTAAAATAACAACATTTTTTAATTTAGAAATTATTGTTGGATAAATTTATCAAAATAACTTTTGTTCTCATTAACAAGAAGATACTTGTATGTCAGACAGCGAATATGAAGAGCATATAACTCTGGATTTTACAATGCACTTGTGTTACAAAATCGGAAAGGCACTCACCTTGGTCTGCCGAAATCAGTTTGTTGGACTGGAAACGTTCTTAACAACTTAGATGAAGGTAGATTATGCCAAATGTTACGCGTTTTCAGAAATGAGTTTAGCCGTATCTTTTCGTTGATTGAAAACGATCCGATATTTCTTACAAAAAGTGGGAGCCCACAGATGCCAATTGATTTGCAACTTAAAATTCCCTTAATTCGATTTGGATCGAATGGAGATAGCGGTTCCATCCCAGAGATTGCATGGCTTTCCGGCGTAGGTGATGGTGGAACAATCATTATTGTTACAAAGCGAGTGATTCAGGCGTTGCTAAATTTAAAGTCCAACTATTTGTTCTGTTCTTAATCACGAGTTGTATTACTCAGGGAAAAAACAATACTCTATAAAAGTCCAAGTGGTATGTGATCATCTTTTAAGAATTAAACATGCTGTAATAGGACACTATGGAAGTGTGCATGATGCCAGAATTTTCAAGGAATCGTATATAGGCAAAGAAAGTGAAAGATTTTTGTGCGACTCGGCATATCCCCTGTCGCAATACGTCGTAGCACCTTTTCGACAAAATAGTTCAGAATATACTGAAGAGCTAAGAGAAAAATTTAACAATCACTTCTCTAAGTGCAGAGTTCATGTCGAGAACTGTTTCGGTAAGCTAAAAGAACTATGGAGGCCTTAATTAACTCCGATTCCGCCTAAATGAATACAATCAGATACATTGTTGCGATTGGATATTGGCCTGCTGCATTCTACATAACATTTTGATAGATATGAACAAAACCGAAGACGATGACATCGATTCTTATGTAGAATACCCCCAAGAAATGTACTCAACAAATTATATAAGAACAGCTTTGGTTACATTTATTTCCAACAATTTTTAAAATTACAGAAAACTAAAAAGCATTTCAATATTCGAAAATAACAAATAAAAACCAAACAACTTCTTGAATTTTCTTTTTGCAAAGCCAACATGGTCAGTTTCTAAAATTTTTTTAAACTAACAAAAACTTAAAAATAAAATTAAAAACATTTCAATATTCGAAAATAAAAAAAAAAAGTTTTCTTTTTGCAAAGCCAATACGATGACTTTATATTTAGGTCACATTAATTTGCACAGTAGGGCAGAAATAAAAAGATTAGAACTTTTTAGGGAATAGTCCTTTCCACATAAAATTTAACATGGACGTAGGAGAGAAATATCACCATTTACAAAACATACATTTCATATATCAGCCCGCTAAACTGCCAGGAGCGATGCCATAAATTTTCAAAGTAGGACACTTCAGTATATAAAGTTTGTTACAACTTGACGCTTTTTTGTTTCTCATCGGTTTTCGAAACAAAAAAGCGTCAAGCAGTGACACATTTTACATTCTTAAGTGTCCTACTTTAAGACTTCATAGCATCGCTCCTGAGTAGCTCATCAGGGAGCTGATATTGTAAACAAAAATAGAAATGCTTCTTTTTCATGTCTGTGCAAAATTTTATTACGATACTATCCGTTTAGAAATAACTGATCTGCCCCACCGTGCAATATATGTAAGTTCTTTAATTTCTGTTCAATTTTTCCCTTTGTATTATTTCCTTCATTTCAATCTCCCTAATGGCTATCTCTTTTTTCATATTTATTTCCAAGATGTGCAATTCTCGTTCCGTTTGTAGCTGATGCTCTATAAGCCTGCTATCATCTTCGTGTTTTTGTTATACAAACGCAAATTTTTCCCTTTGCAAATCAAACTTATTAGTAAACTTCTCTTTGTCATGCAACAGTTTTTGCTTTTGTAGTCGAAGGTCAGTCTCCTTAAGTTTCAGTTCAGTTTCCTTATTTGATTTTCTCATTGACAGTATTTCAGATTGTACTTGTAATACTTCTGCAAGCCCACTGCGAGAGTAAATGCCTTTTTGTCCTTTCTTTAAACTTTTCTTTGGTTGGTTCGTTATGGACTGGAAATTTCATAAATCACTTCCTGTTCTGCAAAGGAAGTGTTTGCAGGAGGTGTTGGTGTATTCAAATATTCCACTGATTGTGTTTGGTCTATAGGCTGCGATTCTCGTTGTGAGCAGGTTTCTGGCATTTCTGTGTCCAAAGTGTTAATTGAAAACACATCTTTCCTGTGTCCAAATATGTCTTCATATTCATAAAATAATGGATTTTTTTTTTAATATAACACCTATACTACAAAATATAATAATTATTTGATGTCCACAATATTAAACATATTGGCTTACTTTGAATGGTTTCACCATTGCGCCTGCTACAGTAAGTTTTGAATCGCTTTCACATTATTGTAGGTTACTCGCATGTTTTTAACTTTACGTCGAACATGTTTCCATTCACTTGCGATGTTGTTTTGCTCCAAAAATTTTCTAAAATAGATTTGCGCTATTGATTTTTCTATCGGACTATTCCCTTTCAAAAACGAAATCAAAGTACGCACCTCACTCTCTGTCCACTTCTTATACGGTGATTTCAGCACCCGATTATGCTCCTAGTACATTATAAAAAAGAAATTATGGTCATCATTTAGGATATAATTTCTTCGAAATTATATCCTAAATAAAAAAATCACTTAATACAGAATCAGAATAGCCTTCCAAATAATCGAAATAATTATTAATTTTTATTTTTATTTTTTTTTCAAACTTTGTAACAACTTATATAAATTGTCGAATAGTTTTGCGATTCAAATGCTTTTTGTACCAGACATCTGCGACAATACATAACACTAGCGAGCGCACTCGCTGTTTACTATATGATTCTTAGTCTCGAATACTTTTAAGCACTCGCTTTCACTGATTTGTTATTTTATTCGCTCGTTTTTCATATAGAGCGAGCATCATGTATGAAAATATGCACAACAACTTTTTAACTTGTACTTGTGTTGATTACAGAAAGAAGTAAGAGCGCAGAAAAAAGTAACAACAATAGCACAACCACTGAGAGCAAGGTTTCGTGTTTTTTCTATTTTCGTGTTACCTAAACTTCTTTGTATTCAACTAACATGATTTTGGTGTTACGATCAGTTTGTAACAACAACATTTTCCTCATATTCATTTGATATATACTTGTGTACTACTATTCAACATTCACTGCAGCCGCGGCTACCAGATTTGATAATTTGTTGTAGGTTTGACGATTTTAGCCGTTTTGATGATTTAGTTTAGTGCCTGTTTTATTTTAAGACTATTTATTTTAAGATCAACGATCAAAACTTATGGTATACTTATCACAAATGTAAAATTAAAACAAATTATTTCAAACTGATCTTAAAACAAAATTTAATTCAAACCGATTGTTTACAAAATAGCAAATATGATTTTAGGCAATATTTTGTGGAAAATTTTTTAAAAATTAATTTAAAAACAGCAAACTTTCCAATGACTTCGGCCCTAATCTGCTTCGCTTTTCAGTTAGAATATTACCCGCTAATGAAAAAGCACGTTCCGATGCAGCGCTGCTTGCCGGTATTGAGTGTACATGCTGAGCGAATTTGCATAACCGAGGATAATATTTTTCATTTTTGCGCCACCACTGCAGTAAATCAAAGTCATCAGTCATATTTACTGCTTCTCTGCTATATTTTTCTACTTCATCGTTTAAAGATTCTTTCAATGCATTTGAAGATGTATTTATCCAGTTGGAAAAAAAGAATTGATTGTCACTGTTATTAGAAGAAATTGGTGTACCGACTGAAGTACTTGGATCGCATAAAAAAGTTTTACTGTTTGGCGAAGATATTTGTGTTTCTGGAACTCTGAGATAAGAAGTAGCGGGTGAGTCATTACTTACGGATGAATTTGGTTGCAAAGTTGAAGTCGAAGGGCAATCATCAAAATTAGTAATTTGGGAAATACAAAACTCTTTAATATCACTGACATCATTTGGCTGTTTGTTTACAGCTGGTGGAAATAAAAAGAATGCTACTCGATGCCAAATTGATAAATTACGTACCCAAATTACCTCAGTATATTTAATTATTTTTTCTTTCAAAGCTGAAATAGCGGCAATATCATTTTCACTGGGAGAGCACATACATTTAATTTTGTAAATTGAAGGTAAAACGAGGTATAATGACGGGGAGCTGCAAACCTGCAGTTTTTTAAAAATTGTCTCGAAATCCTTGCAAAGTTCAACTAAGGCTGTCAAAGTTGATATATTTAATTGGAAAAGTCGTTTAATCTCTCCAGTTTCTACAAGAATTTTATTTATGTCATCCCAGTTATCAGTTATTGATTTAAGCATTGTGTAATTGGAATTCCAATGTGTCGGGCATGGAGTTTTTACAGAAGTTGACAATTTATGCTGCAAGTTTGCTTTCTTAAAGTATTTAACAATCTTTTTGCATGTTTGCAATGTTTCCGTTAGCTCGACCGTCTCCTCAAATGATTTATCTAAAAGATTTGCTAACAAATGACTGCTACAGCTTAGGCGTGTTTTATTTTCCAACGCCTTTACAATATTCGCGCCGCGGTCAGTAACAAACTTCACATTATTAATATTATCAACACCAAACTGATTAAATAAAGTTTTTAGCTTAACCAAAATATTTTCAGCGGTTGACTTTTCAAAATCCATCGATTTTAGCCCCAGCGTAATATCAAACATTTCGAAGTTTTGTTGAAAGTGTAAAGTTGCTCCTAAAAAGTTTCTATTTACATACCGATCAGACCACATATCAAGCGTGACCGATGCTCCTCCACTTTTCACAATTTCTTTAACTTTGTTACTAAAAGAATCTCTCTTTTCATCCGCTACTTTTTGTACTTTGCGAGAAATTGTTGTTGCGTCGGGTAGCAAGTCTGTCACATCAACATTTTCTCCATAATGTGCGCCGATCTTAATAAAAAACTTTGCAAGTTTGACAAAGCCTGTTCCACTAACAGATGAATAAGGACGACAATCTTCAATCATCCATCCTGCACAGGCGTCAATAGCTAGCTGACGGTCATGAGGTGTAACTGTTTTCAGTATTCGCGTGATTTTTAAATTTTGGCAGCACTTGTGGCGGACTAAGTTTGATGTTTGATTATTGAAATATTTAAGCACCTTATGACAAGTGCGGCAATGTATCCAACCTTCCAACAATGTACCGTCTTCCTTTATTATTTCGGCCAAAATACTCCAAACGAAACTTTTTCCTTTATGTTTTGAAGAAAGACTGTATGTTCCACTCGCAATTTTTTGCGCAACCAATTCATTGTTTGTCGCCATGATACATAAATTGAACCATCTGCTGTCACGAACACTGATGAACTGAATATAAGATATTAAAACGATTTTCTTAAAGAAAAAACACAATTCGTAGCCGACATTTACCGTTATTAAAGAGCATAAAAATTGTGTACATCTTCGTCATCACAGAATATAATTGTAAAATTTGTTGGCATATATGTATAAATACATAAAAAGTAAATTCTATGTCTACTCCACACAATAAAATAACGGACTGCGTAGCGTTGCCATTGGTAAAAATTTTTATAAAAATATTTACATGTAAATGAAATCGACGTATAAAAAAATTGTGATTTTTAAGTTACATAAAAATCTGCCCCTTTTAAATTCATAAACCTGTCTCATTCGTAATATATTTTAATTAAAACTTTCTATGAAAAATTTTCTTACAGTACCTTTTAAATAAATTTTATTTCATTATGAATTTAGCCCTACATATTTACTTAAATATACGGTCATTGATTTGTTCCCAAACCTTCTGGCAACGCTGCTTTAAGTATTAATACGATTGACGAGTGCTGAGAGTAAATACTTATGAACTCTGAGAACTATAACTCTAGTTAATAATGTAAATGTGTGTCTTTAAAATTCCAACACAAACATTTTTGTATTGTTTATCAGATGTACAAACACCATTACCGAATGTTGAAAAAAAATATTTAGGAAACAATACTAAACAGACAACGTGTATAAAATTCATTGTGATTGTAACAGGCTCGTATGTTCAAACACAAATTCTTACGAGTATGGCGAGCAGATACAAAAACAATAAGCTGTGTTAATTACACCGCAACTCGTTTTTAAGCGAGTAGCTTAAATCATAAAAACATGTCCTCATTGCAGTTCTCTGTTTTGTACTTCAGCTAGAATAGATGCTTAATAAGTTAAATAAACTTTTTTTGTCCCGAGTAGATATTTTTAATTGTGAAATTTACAGTATTAAAATGTGTTTTTAATTCTAACCACAGTCAAGGGAATTTTATTTGCGACAGCTGAATCATTAATCAATTTAAAAAATTTTATGAGTTGTGTAAGCAAAAAAAGGCGGAAAAATATTGAACTGATATGATGACTTTATTTAAAACGCGCTAATTTAGCGCTGTTTTTAATAAACGCGCTAAGATGAAAAAAAGCGCGTTTGGCATAGTTAAAACGCGCTAAATCTAGCGCGAAACGCGCTAAATTGTCATCGCTGTCTGGAAGTACGTTCGTGGATAATGGCTAATTCGCGTGAACGGTGTTACCCATAATGTATGTTGATAGTTCAACAGCAGGGGTTTCTGCTGTGATGGTCATGAAACAAAGAATACAAGATAGCGGATTGCGCAGGTCCGTTAACTTTGTAGACAGATCCCAGGGTTCCCAGATTTCTTTCGACCGACATCCCCAAATTTAAAATTTTTATCCCCAAAAGGCAGTTTGTAGGTAGGAAACAGCTGATCGATATTTTTATATGAAAATTAGGTTACGTTACATTACATCTCTATAACAATTTTCATTAATTTTCACATAACAATATCGATCAGCTGTTTCCTACCGTTGCAGTTACATTTCATTACAGTCGGCTAACTGAGCCTTAACACGCTCAAACAATCTACGTTGTTTGTTTTTTTTCTTTTACACATACACATATTTTTACACTTGTGTGCTCATTTTACAATTGTCATTCGGTGGGTGTGCACTAGTGAAATATGCTTCGACACTACAATAACTAATGCACTCGCTCTTGATAAAATTGAGCACCAGTTTCAGTGTTCTCAAAAAATCAAGAGCACTAAAAAGAGAGAACAAGTCAATAATATACACCCAGATTTCTTTCGACCGACATCCCCAAATTTAAAATTTGTATCCCCAAAATTCCCCAAAAGGCAGTTTGTACTAATTTTACCATTTCTGGAGATGGATCAAAATTGACCCAACAAATTCCATTATCTTTAAAATGTATATTAATTCGTAACAGAGATTTTAGCAATTCGTACTGAATTTTGTTTCTAATTTAATTTTTTATTGACTCCATTGCCGAAAAAACTAGTTCAATGCATGCGTTGCTATACAAAGAAAATTTAATATATACAATACTTTACCAGGTCTTTAAACGGCCGTGATCCAGCGGGATCCTGATGTGAACAAGCTTCTGCTCAAAACACGTTCAAGTTGTTTGTTATTTGTATGTAAAATTGTAAGTATCAAATAAGGTAAAGAACTAATTGTCAAATAATTTGTAAGTTATATAGTACATACGTGAAAACAATAAAATTAGCTGATGAGCAATCTCCCCAATGCGAGTACCTTTTTGTCTTGTAACAAACACTGTTGCCAATTCAGCTACTTTCTCGTCAAATCTAGCGATTTTAAAGTACATTTTACGGGATAAATTATGATTTAGCTACTAGCGGGAATTCTAGCGATTTTTTGTTCATCATAATTTGCTAAAAAATGTGAACTTGTTTAGAAGCAGTGAACCTGTATGAAGCAAACTCTATAGTTTGAGAAAAAAGGTGATTGAATATCGCCAAAATAATGCAGGTTTTATAGATAAAAAGTTAGCTAATGTACTCACATCCATCCTTACATTGATCTGGAAAAGCGCTTTTCTACATAAGTAAATACGTTTATATTATTAATCCATTAAAGAGCCCTTTAGATAACTGCTATGTTTGCATATTTTATTATATTAAAAAATTTAGTACTCCAAACCCGGAACTCGACATATAAAAATCAGCAGATTTGTCTTGAAAAATTATTTTTATATTTTCATTGAAGTGTATATAAATTGAAAACTTTAAACTTATTTGCTAGCTTTTTTGAGTTATGCCTTTATTGCAATAAGGGAGCGATATATAAATATATAATGAATATGTAACATATATTTATGTATAATAAAATTAACCTATTACATATATTGCTTTTATTAGTATTTTATAAAATTTGAGAAGTATATAAGAAGTTAACAAGTTACCGTAAAATTTTCAAAAAATTTTGAATTTTAGCTATTTTCGAGCTATTTTATTGTCTACTTTAGCGATATTTGTTGGAAAAAAGTTGGCAACAGTGGCAATAAACCTTATTTAAATCTTGATGACAACAAATGTTAAAGACGATTTCATTGTTACCATTTATCATTTTATATTTTTTATGAACTAACAAGTAAGAGTGCTATATTCGGCTGTGCCGAATCTTATATACCCTTCACAAATCATGAAATATAAAGAAAAGACATGCGTGCATATGTACGTATGTACATATGTATATATGTAGATACGTAGACATGCGTAATTTTATGAGAAAACTTTCGTATCCATTACCAATTAAACTGCAATATGCAGCGCAAAACTGCATTTTAAATGTATCTTGCGCACAAAAGATTCCTTAACTGACGCTTGCTTTGTTAATATGACTGTGTGTGCTTAACAGCGACCTTGTATAAATACATACTTTCAAATTTATTTGGCCTGTTCTGAAAATCATGGTGATTTCAAATCACGTGATTTCAAAAGTAAACCACTAATAGCTGACTTGATAGTGGGTTTTCATTGTATTTTAAGATTTTGTCATTTATAATAGAATATTTTCCTCCAACTTCCAACGCTTTCAATCGTGCAATTTAAAAAAGCAATTATTTAGTTTTCATTAATTTTTTTAAATCACCGTGATTTGACATGTCGTGATTTGCAGAACAGGTCCGTGTGAATTAAGTCAAGTGAAACTGAAATATAGGCACTTTGCAGTAATATGCACGGGTATAAGGGTTAAAAAATAAGTGTTTTTATATATATACACACAATATATTTTAGTTTATAAAACTTTTTTCATTTACTCTTCCGGAAAATTTTTTAAAAAATGTACATTGGTGCGACTCACTTCAAAAAAAAGTTTTTGTTACCCCTCAATATAATGTCATAAATATCGCTCGTTTATTAAAAAAACTAGTTTATTTTAATCTTTAAAGTTTTCAATTTACACACAACTTAATCGAAAACAATAATTTTATTTGTCTCTCGATAGTTAAGTATACAAGATATGGTATGAAATTTTTACACAATATGAATAACAATATGAGGATTTTGCATCATTAACCCAAAAATCCCATTTGTTGATATATAATGTTTTTTTTCGAAAATGAGCGATATGTACATATGTAGCTTGTTAAGTTGCAAATAACCTACTAGCAGGAATACAAACTGGCTTTAGATTATATCTATATATATAAAAAAATTTTTTCTTTTTTTTGAAAACGCAACGCTTCTCCTTAGGTAAGTTTATTTAGCAATCGAATAATTAAGTTATTTTCGGACCCAGCAAAAAAGACATGCAAAAGAAATAGTTATTGCATGGGTTCAATTCAGGTGCAAAACGCAAGATTTTAACACTGACGTGTCACTGGCGCCATGGGTTAACATTTAACAAAACTGCTCGTCATTGAAATGAGTGCTTAGAACCCATAAAAGTTCCCTGATTCGATGACGTTTTTCACAAAACAAAAAAATCTTGTCTCAGCCAGGATACGAACCTTGCTGTTAAGACTGTTAAGACACACTCTCTACCACCGAACTATTGCACTCTTATTATTTGGTGGAGATAAAACTTGTTTTATGACAATGTGTCAAAGCGTTGATTTAATTCTGTTTTTACATACATGCCTATTTCGTGTGGATATTTATTCCAATATTAATTACCCAGTAATATTGCATGCGTTTTTGATGAGTTCAAAAACTATAGATTTATTACGATTTGCGATGATCTTTAGAATGCATTCGAAGACACAAATGCTAAAGAAAGCATGAAACACTATTAAATTTTGAACGCATTAATTTTTTTGCTGGGGAAAACATTAATAAATTTATCATTTGCAATGATAGATATACATACGAGTACTTAGATACAAACATTCATGTAGGTATTACATACATACTTATTTACATATGTATATACATATGTACATAAGCACCTACATAGGTACATATGTATGTATGTACATATGTAATTAAACTAAGTTTTAGATCTTTAAAATAAGTGCAAAATGACAATAAAACAAAATGTGAATCAAACATTCGTTCTGAAAATAGAAGAACGTGAGTTCATATTCTCATCTCAACATTTATGTTTTTTTCCTACATATTAAAAAATATTTCTTTCATATACTAAAACATACATATACATATATATGTATCTATTTACATACATACATATGTGTGTAGATATATACTATAAAGGAGTTTTTCTGAAGAATTTTAGAAAATATAAAACAAATAGGTACCTACATACATATGTATGTATATGTACCTATTTGAATCTTTTTTAAAAAATATACCTACCTAGGTATTTATATACATAAGTACCTTCATCATTAATTGAACTAAGCCAGTGAATCAATCCCTGCCGATTGCCTATATACAAACACCATCTTAATTAAGTGAAGCACTTTTTACTAAATTTATTGAAAAAAGAAACAAAAACCTCATGAATGAAAGAAAATACCAACAACAACAAGCACCATCAAACAAACAATCTTGTCCACTTTAAAATATTTATAAGAAATCCATGATCTTTAGCAAGCGATTTACTTTTTTTTAACATACATATAGATACATACACAATACAGACATTAGCAAACGAATTTATATTTACTTGTGCATATTTATATACATATGTATATGTACTCGTATGTATGTATCAACATGTCTTTAAAAAAAAATCCATAAGTTCTCAACATAACAACCAGTGTTGCCAGAAAATGATGGTGAGATAATGCTAAATCGGTCAAAAAATTCTGCTAAAATGTGCTATAGAAGAAAAGTATAATGCTAGATTTAAATGTAGAAAAAATTATTGAAATAGCTTTGAATTTCATGTTTATACAAACTCATTAGTATTTACAGGTATTTTTATAGGAAATGTTGCAATTACGTTTAAAAGTTTTTAACGCACTAATAATCCACAATGACAGCAAAAAGCGTTTGGGATAGTTTCATTGTTGCCATTTTAGCATTTTCACTGCTAGATCTTGCATTTTCATTAGTTAAACAGCATTCAACTTGCAAAAAATTCTGCTAAATGCTTTCTTGCAGAATTTGTTGAAAATATAAAATTTTAATTTCTTAAAAAAATTCTTCTGTATGGAGGATTTTTCTCATAAATGTACATGTATTTATTGCAGGGTAAAGGTTCCCTGATGATCTACAGTGAAATGCGCATATGATCCAGCTGACCATTCAATAATCAATTTCAATGTACATACGTATTTTTAATAAACAAATATTTTACTGAATAAGTAAAATAATAATTTGAGATTATTAGTGCGTTAAAACTTTTTTTAACGTTATTATAACATTTAAAAAAAACACAATCATTAACTATTTTATGTTTGTATGTGCTATAAAAATACATGTAAATACTAATGAGTTTGTATAAACATGAAGTTCAAAGCTATTTCAATAATTTTTTCTACATTTAAATCTAGCATTATACTTTTCTTCTGTAGAACATTTTAGCAGAATTTTTTGACCGATTTAACATTCTC
This sequence comes from Nowickia ferox, assembly GCA_936439885.1. Classification (NCBI taxonomy): domain Eukaryota; kingdom Metazoa; phylum Arthropoda; class Insecta; order Diptera; family Tachinidae; genus Nowickia; species Nowickia ferox. The sequence continues at coordinate 63,968,054 of OW387026.1, forward strand.
TCATCAGCATTTTCTGGCAACACTGGATAGTTTGCTACTTCAAGTGATGTATATGTATTTATAATTGTATGCATGTAGAATGTGTACGCCAACCACTACTTTGATACAAAGCGAGCACGTTACTACCCAGCGGGAAAACTCAGAATATCTTCTTCAGGCCTTATTAAATCAATTACTATTTTTATCTAACTGCTAAAGAATGCCTTATAGAAGGCCGCGACTCTTTTGCATAAAAGATAAGATACACATTCCACATTCCCTTCTATGAAAAGGGGGAAGAGAAGTAAAATTTTTTGCGTGTATTTTTACCAAACCAAAAGTAAAATCGATTAATTTGAAGACAGAATTGCTGGCAAAAGAGGCGAAATGGAAAGGCAAAAATGATATAAGAGTGGAATGGAGCGAGTAGACCTTGTACATTCAAAAGAAGGAGTACAAAGGCCTTCTAGAAGGTATCCTTGCTCTTTATTTTTCCCGCTGGGTAAAAATCGTACAAGTATAAAATTGGTATTTGCAAACATGTGTATGTATGTACATATGTATACACATATCGAAAGAAAAAATATATACAAACTAGGAGAAGTGTTCATGCAATTTTCTTGCAAATAATCTACGTAAACCAAATGTTGCCGATTTTTTAATTGTAGGGGACGAATACATGCTTTATTGTTGTACAATTGCAAATAGATATATAAGTATATCGATTCCCACCGAAGTCGATATTGCGCTAATAAATATCTATACATAAATAATTGCAAGGCTTAATTTTTAAAACAATTGCCTTATTTATAAAAAATAGTTTATATTTTTAAGCGCACAATTTTCATCACATGTAGCATATATTATGTTCATGGAAAAATATATGAAAATGAATCAGACTTTGGAGATTTGTGTGATCCATCTGGCTCATTTCTTGCAGTTTGTAAGGCTGATTTTGCATCTGGCATTTCTTGTGTGCCATGTGCCAAAAAAAAAGCGTAACCAGTAATTACTACGGAAAAACTGTTTGATTCAGACATGTACATATTTATTGATTTAAACTGTTTCCAATAATGTTGGATTCCATAAAATTGTCTATTAGTTATGCATGAAACTGTTCAACTTAATAAATATGTACATACGTGTCAAAATAAAAAAAAATTAATAAACTAAAAAGTTATTAAACTTTTAAGCCCCATGGTAACTTTTGGCCCACCCTGTACAAGTGTTGAATTAATTGTTTAATTGTATCGCTGTGTGTACAAATTACCAACATTTTATAAATATGTATGTACACACTTTAAAATTTTTGAATTAAATTGGGTGAACCTTGAATACATATATGCATGTGACCAAAATATGCATAAGTAGGTATAAGGGTTAAAAATGTGTATTTGTTTTTAATAAAACAACGCCAGATATCAGTAAATGAGTTAAAATTTTCAGCATGATTCCACCATGATTTTTCCATTGGAAAATCCCTCTCATTTGACAGCCATATCAAAAAAGTGTGAAAAATAGCGGTTCGCAGCTTTGGGCGGCTATCACGTTTTTTGGCTACGGAATATCCACACGTTGATCCTGTCGTAGTAGTTAGGTATATCGTATATGTACCTATAAGTTCAAAGTATGTATGTAAATATGTATGTAGGTATATGTATTTTTTCCCACAATGTAACTTAATTTAATTTCTGTTCGAAAAAGTAGAAATCACAAATTGATTTTTATTTATTCTCGAAAAAATAAAAATCGGAAAATAATTATTTCTATAATTATTATTTCAGTAGGCTATAGTTCGTATCTCTCTTTAAGCCAAATTACATGTGATAATTTTTAAGGAACAAATAACACCAAAGTTAATTGTAAATATTCTGACAAACACTAGCAGAACGAAAGCACTAACAATTATTTCTGCTGGAAAAAAGAAAAATCAGAAAATAACAATTATTTCCAGTTAAAATATAAAAATCAGGAAATAACAATTATTTCTGCCTAAAAAATAAAAATTATAATTTTAAAATTGGAGCTTAGAAAATAGTTTAGAATAATTAAAATGGTGTGATTGTCCACTTTGTTTGATGCTTCCTTGTATGTAGTTTTGCCTTTTTTCTATGAAAATTCAACAATAATTATTATTTTTTGTCCCTGATTAATTTTTTTCCAAAAATATATTTATTGAAAAAAAATTTCATCTAAGTTCGAAACTCAGCATAGAAGTTATGACAAACCGACTTCTTACTTATTAACCACGTTAGCCTTTAAATCCTATGCATTTTGTTACATATACATATATTATATTCAGAAAACAAACAAGCAAATCAAACACAATCCTATCCCCTTTGAAATATTTATAAAAAACTAATGCTCTTTAACAAGCGCTTATTTACATTATACCGACATAGCAAACGAATTTATACATATACATATGCATGTATGTATACTTGGGCACATTGAATATACATACATACGTATTTACAATCATACATACATATGTGCCCTTAATTATGAAAGTGGTCTAAGTCATATGCATATATTTCTGCATCGAAATATGAAATAAATCTGTAATAAACTTGAAAAAATATTTAATAAATATTAAATAAACTTCTATTAATCGACACTAGTACAACTATAAGTTAAAATGTAGCATAATATAAAAATATTTTTTTAATTTCTTCAAATGTAATCTATTAAAATATCTCGATGAAAGAAATATATGACTTAGACCACTTTCATAATTAAGCGCACATACATATATTTTTTATATATTTTATCAACAGGCATTAGTTAGCACAATACTTTATTTGTATACAAAAAAAAATCCCATTTCTTACCACAAACAACTTAATATTCTTCCTTCAATACGTTTGCTAGCATATTGTTGCTGTGCGTAGAGTTGACTACATACACACGTACAAACAATTGGATATTCTTCTTTCAATACTATTTGTAGCGTATTGTTGTTGTTGTAGTTGTTCATATGAACACTCTTATGCATATACTTGTGTGTGTATGTACGAGTGAATGGTCTTCATGGTAGCATACATCCATATAAACATACAGTTTTTTGCATGACTCTACTGATTGTTATACACATCAATTCATATGCATGCCTACGAAAAAGCATGTGCCAAGCAAAAACACCATAAGGCAATGTCTATGTATTGGTGACAAAAAGGGGTTTAATACGAAATAATGCTTGTTAAAGAATATGTTTAACTAAAGTAAATATAATGTAAATTCAAGCAAGCTTCAGCGGTGGAGTAGCTAGTGAGGTTAGTAACAGAATTAAATATTGTTGGTTCTACGCACGGCAAATTTTTTGGTAGATTTGTAAAAAATGTGTGATAAAACTTTATATATAGAAAATGCAAGAACCGATTCTTTATTTTTGCTGATTTTCAATACCAATCGTGCCAAGACAAATGCGGTCGATTCAGTCCAATTCCGAGCTCTCTAACTCTTTTAGGAGCTTCATACAATCACTTTCAAGCAACACATAGAAAATCCGTACATGCAGACGGTCAGACTGTCAGACGGTCAGACGGACAGACGGACATGTCTTTTTTTCATCTCCTATTCATAAGGATCCAGAATAACTAACTTTATTTCGCCGCAAATGAATATTGTAGAAGTTACAAAAATCTGGACAAACCTATATATACCCTTTACCATTTTTGGTGAAGGGTATAAAAAAAAGCAATTGGAATACGTATTGATATTAAAATATTCCGAGAAATAAATTTAAAAAAGTATTAAGTAAAATACAAATCCCCAAAAAACCTCATAAAATCCCCAAAACATTACAGTTATCCCCAATTAATTCCTCAATCCCCAAACCAAAATTCTTATCCCCATTTCGAAAAATAAATCCCCGATTTGGGGATAAATCCCCTAATCTGACAACACTGACAGATCAGCTGGTTTTGCTGACTTCAAAGCACATATAAAACATAAATATGTACATATATTGTGCAAAATTAAAGATTTGAAAGTGTAAGTTGTGAAAGATATTTTACTAATAATAATGAATTATTAGGCCCGACCAGTGTCGGACATAAAATTAGTGATAGAAAATTAATGATACATAAGAGAGCAAAAAAAAGAATATTCAAGCAGTTGCATCTGGGATGTTGAGTATTAGAGCCGTAGTACCCTTTTTTTAATGCGTTGGTCTGTGAGACCGACAAAACGATTTTACGTAAATATTTTTTTCCCCAGAAACTCTACAAAGTTGAATTTTCTGTTAGCTTCCGCTTTTTTTACAAGCTCCATTTTAGTGTTGATTTGGTGTTTGCACTGGACAAGTGTGTTGGTGTATTTCATAACAATTGGTCTGTGAGACCAAGGTATATGTGTAACTTTTTGTGAAGGTTAAACAGTTATTTTGTTTTTTGTTTATTTCTTACGTTTTTACGTTTTATTATTTTGCAGGTACTTTTTAATATCATAATGAATCAAGAGCAAATCAGATTACTTTTGGAGGAAGAAATTTCGACTTCCTATTATGAGGATGAAAATGACAGCGAGGTTGAAGACTTTGTTGAGGAAGATGTAGAAAGTTATGATGCCGTTATTCATACATAATACATGTACAAAACAATCCAAGTAAGAAAATTAACCACAGAACCTTTCTTGAATCTTTGTCATACGATCTTATTAACTCGTAACTTCGACGTCGAGCTCTAAAAAGTTCCTTGCCTAAAACCATCATTAGGCTCTATGAGTTGTGTAAAATAGATGGTCCCGAGACTTCAGGACCATTTTTTAATAAAACTGGTCGCTGTGGATACTGTTCATCAAAAAAGAACCGAAAAACACTTTACAACTGTGCTATATGCGAAAAGTATTTTTGTTTGGAACATGCTATTATGGTATGTCCTGACTGTTACTGTAAGCTAGTTTGATGTTTATTATTACAAAAAGAGTATTTTTTAAGCTAAGAAAGTAATTTTTTGTTTTGTTTTTTTAAGAGGTAAAAGTTTAAGTTTTCTTTTTGCAGCAACTCTAACGTTTTTAAAGGCTGTTTTTTACATGCAGTGCGATATTTAAAGGCTGAAAACTGAGTTAACCTATGATTTATGTATTGTGCAATAAGTGCTTTTAAGTTGGTATGAGTTATTTTTATTTATTTGAAGAAAAAAATATGTTTTTGTTTTGTTTTTGTAATATCTAAGAAAAAACTATCGATTTGGATGGCTTATTTGTTAAGGACTAAAGATCAATAAAATAAGTGAATACAAATTTAATGCGTAATTTTATTTTTTTATTATATCATTGAGATTAAAAAAAAAATCTTTTGTTTTTAGTTTTGCTTCAAAAAACTAGTATTTCATCTAGTTCAAACTTTCGGTCTGTGCGACCGTGCGCGGGCATGTGTTATAAAATAATGGCATATTTAAATCACGATGTAAATTTGAATTTTTAATGTACCATGGAGCCGATGTTATCAAACGTAAAATTTTGTTTTGTTTTCGTTGGATTCTCTCTACATTGGAAGCTGAATCAGTGCCCCATAGCTGAATTCCGTAGCACCATATTGGTTTCAACAGCGACTTGTATATTAACAGTTTGCAGTCTAGGCTGAGTGTTGAATTTCTGCCAATCAACCAGTGTATTTGAGTTAACTTAAGTTTCATTTGGGTTAGCTTAGAGTCAATATGATGTTTCCATGTAAGACTTCGATCAATTTGAGAATGTTGAGGAATATTTTGATTGTTAATTCGAATAGGGGAACAAGTGTCTCTTCTTAAGGTAAAAGATATATGGACACACTTTTGCTCATTTACTTTAATTCTACATAAGTTTAACCATATTTCTAGCTGGGTAATATGTTCCTGGAGATTTCGGGATGCCTCATAAGAGTTTTCATGCATACTCAGACAGGCTGTATCATCGGCAAATGTAGAGTTAAGAATGTTACTGCTCACAGGCATATCACAAGTATATATTATATACAAGACTGGCCCCAGAATACTACCTTGTGGGACACCAGAAGATATAGATTCGGGCACACACATGAAGTCTCCTTCTACAACAGTCAACTTCCTAGCAGTAATATAACTTTCCAAAAGTGTTTGTATGTTTATTGGCAGATATGTCTTCAATTTTAAAACTAGGCCTTCTTGCCATACTTTGTCAAATGCCTGAGAAACATAAATGAAGAGGGCAGAACAATACTTCTTTTCTTGAAATGTCTTCCTTATAAATTGAAAAAATCTATGTGTTTGCTCAATTTATGTACCCAATTATGTACCCATTATAAGCTAAAATTTTCGAAAATTTAATCATGAGCAGCTTTTTTATAGGCTTATCTTATGTGACTCAACCTTAGTAGGATTTTTGCCCGGCTTATGTGGAAAATACTGCATTCGTAAAATGGCATTAAAAATAAATAGCAGGATTCTTATTGCAATTAGGGGCAAATTCATCAGCATCTCGTTACTAATTCCATCAATACCTGGAGCTTTCTTCGGTTTGAGTTCAGCAATTATTTTTTTTAAGGGACGAGGGGTTAGAGAAACTACACTCGGCAAATTAACAGCACCCGTACATGAATAGGGAGTGAATACAGATTTTAAATGCTCAGTAAATAAGTCACCTTTTTCACTATCGCTTCTTGCTCATCCTCCGGTCGAAGTGCTTAGTGGTGATTTAAACTCAACGGGTCTTTTCAGATTTCTAGAAACGCCTCATAACAAGTAATTAGATGCTGATGTGACATCGGGACCTTCTAGATATTTTTCCAATAATGCAGATTTTTCCGACGATAGCAACTCTTTGAGTCGTTTAGTACATTCTTTAAGTCTGATTTTACTTAGAGGTGATCTGTATTGTTGCCATTCTCTTCAAGCTTTCTTTTTTTTCCAAATACAAGACGTTCAATGTCCGTAGAATAAATTCTTTCAAAAACAAGTCTGCGGTTCGGAGGTAGTGGCATGCTCATCAGCCTGTTTAACATTTTCGTTAAGATTGGTAACGTTAAATTTAATATCTTTGGATGTTCTTAGCTTAATGTTTTCCGTTTTTTTTTTAATCCCAGCCAATTAACACGATTGATCATCTTCACATATGGGTGAGGCAAGTCACTTCTAAGTGGGCTACAAATTGTAACGATTGTGGAAGAGTGATTGGAGGAGAGATCTAGGGAAACTTCACCATGAATTAAATCCTTAGAGATATTTTTCATGACATTGACATTGTAGTCACCAGCTGCTACGAAACGAGGCCCAAGAGATTTTTAGAAATTCTCGTATTGATCCTCAGTGATTGAAAATCTGGCAGGGGGTAAATTGATGATATCACGTATTTTGTACAAAAATTTTTAATACAGATATTTGTTGCTTGTAGGTGTTCTTCACAAATGTTGTCAATAATATAGTGCTTGAGTCTCGACTTTATTAGAATTGCTGATCCACCGCATGCTCTACCTCTCGGGTCCTTTGACTCAATGCGACTGAAATTAAAGCTAGTGTTAGCATTTGTTGAATAACTTGGTGAGGACACTTTCTGATTGGGAACAGAATTTGTTTCAACAGCATCGGCATACGATACACGTGAAGTAATTGGCTCATTTGAGGAAAAGTGGCGAAGTAAGCGTTGGCTGATTGAGCTGGAGCTAATTTAGGTTTTTGGCCAATAGCCTGTTTATCGAAAGAATATACAGGGCATCCTCTGTAGTTAGCGGTGTGATTACCTCCACAATTACTACATTTTTTTTCTGCTTGATCTTTTGGCTTAGTACAACTAGCAGTGCCATGCAATTCACCGCAGATAACACAAACTGTAGGTAAATTGCAGTATGTTTTTCTATGGCCATATTCTTGGCAATTATGGCACTCTACTGGACCTGAACGCTTATGTGGCTCTTCAATTGTGATTTTTCGGTGTAAGAGAAACCTTAGGTTATAAATTGGATAGGTTTAATTTTTTTCAATTATATGTCATTTGGCGCTAGTTCAACTCGAAATATGGGTTGGGGGATCTTTTCTCTGTTAATTATATGAGTAACATTTTTTACCTTAAATTCTTGGTCGATAAGTGCACATTTTACTTCTTCGGGTGCAACATATGAATCTATGCCCTTTAATACTATTTGTAGGCCCTTAGCACTCTTAAGTTGGTATGTTTAAAAATTTGTCTTATTTTTTTCAAATTCACTAAAAAAATTTCGGAAATTATTTCCATCATATATTTGGATTTTAGTTTTATCAATATTACCTCTTTTAATTGGAATGGTGTAAAAAGTATTTTCACCAATGGCCGACAGTAGTTTTTTTAGAAGCGCGTTAGAATTTTCTCTCTCAGATATACATATAAGTGGTGGTTTAAAAGACTTTTGCGATGATGCAGCGGGCTTGTCGTTATTGTCTTGCAAAATTTTAAAACTGTTTTAAGGATTAGTAGATGATGCGCTCGTACCTCGTTTAATTGGAATGATGTGAAAAGTATTTTCACCAATGGCCGACAACAGTTTTTTTAAAAGCGCGTTAGAGTTTTTTTCTCTCAGAGATAGGTGGTGGCTTAAAAGACTTTAGCGATAATGTAGCTGGGTTGTCGTTATTGTCTTGCAATAGTGAAAACCGATTTTGACGATTAGTAGATGATGCGCTGTTATCCCTAGACATCTTTGGAGCAGATGAAATTTTAGAAGAATTTGGGCTTCGCCCACGCCTTACCACGGTTATATATCTGTCCATTCCGACTTGGACCTTCGGTTTAGTGCTACTGTTATCTGTAGTGATAACTTTGTTAAGTGCTGTACACGAGCCCGAAGGGGATGATATCGCTGACTTATATGAAGAAGTACTAAGTAACGGTAGTGTTAACGGATCACTAGTTGGCATTGGACAAAGCGAAGTTGATCGCGGACGAAAAAGTAGCATCGCCGTTAAAAAATGACTATAATCAGATTTCTTTATTTTTATTGTTTTCATTAAGAGCTTCAGAACTCACAAAAAGATATGCATTTCTGCCGTTAGACCTCACTTCACAATTTTTTGTATTTGATGTACTCATATAGAGTATTCTTCAATGTAACTCTGTTTGTGTGTTTTTTTTTTGTTTTTATTTGCTGCTATGTAAAACTATCATTAAAGCAAATATTTAAAGCTTATTTATCAAAGTCAATATGTATTACGAATATTTTTTAGTATGATTATTGTTTTTTGTTTCGTATGTATATAGAAAAATACCGCTATGACGCACTGTATCGCGATTTCATACAATGGGTGGCCAAAAATAGAAGCAGCTAGAGTATACTCTCTCTCTAAATATCTATGCTGCATGAGGTTCGAAGCTAAACATAAAGAAGCAAAAATTTATTTCAATAACACTACATCAAGAGTAAATCCATGTCACTCTTTGTCTATAAAATCTGGGATAAAATTTTCAAACTTTTTGTTAAAATACGAAAATAATTTAGAACCTACTTTTGTTATAAATTCATATAATACTGTAAACTTATTAAAAGAAACGTATTTCTACAAAGCAAGTAAGCCAGAAATAAATTTTCAAAATTGCAAAGTTTCTAATGACATTTTTTATAAAGGAACTCGGTATAAAATAAACTGTTACTTAGCTACACAAAATGTATTAATTGAAGTTTTTAAAATTAAACAATTTATAATTCAGAATGAAAATATTTTTATTTTATGTAATCAAGTAAATGTTAAAGAATTTGATTATCATTTAAAATCTTTTGAAGTTGGTTCACTAAATGAGAACAAAATTTTTTTAATACCAATTATTGAATTTGTGACTCTCCCATTTCATTTATATCCTATGAATAATGGAAAAATTTATTTTAGAGTTAAGCTTATTTAAATTGTTGTATAATTAATATTTAATCAAATTGAAATTATTTAATAAAACAAGTTTTAAAAAAGAAACCATGGATTTAAGTTTCTGTTTTTATGGGAATAAATTGGGAAAGGAACGGAAATTTATTTACAAATAGGCAACGAACGGTGTCAAATTGACAACGGCATGGTGTCACATTGACAACGGTATGGTGTCAACTTGACAACGCCACGGTGTCATTTTAGCAACGATATGGTGTCAATTTGACAACGATATGGTGTCAATTTGACAACAATTCGGTGTCAGTTTTACCACATTTGTGCTCGATTTGACAACGATTGTGTTGTCAATATTTCGTTGTCAGATTGACAACGGCGTGTACAACTTGACCACAATCGTTGTTGATACACTTTTGACACCGAATGTGGTCATTTTGAGCACGTATGGTGTCATCTTTTCTCTGGGTGTAGGGAAGTGAAATTTGGCATTAATGTTTTTCTTAGGAAAAGAAGAGTTTATGCAAAGTTTCGAGAAAATCTAACAAGGGCCACGCCTATCTCCCATACAGCCTTAATTTTAAAAATTGTAATAATTTAGAAATTAGCGATCCGATAAGATTGAAATTTTGCATGTGAATATTAACATTGTAAATATGGCCAATTTTCAAAAAAATCGGTCAAACGCCACGCCTACCTCCCATACAACCAAAATTTAAAAATTGTTAAAACTTGGAAATTAGTAATCAGATAAGAGCGACAGTTTGCATGTGAATATACTTATTAATATTGTAACATATTTCAAATTTTCAAAAAAATCGGACAATCGCCACTCCCACCTCCCATACAACCTAAAGCCTGGTACTCTGTTCACAATTTCGTCCGAAATGCTGTCAAGCTACATATAAAAGTTTTTGGTATGAAATATTTGAGAAATAACCTTGCAAAAGTAGTGCTCTGTTCTTATTGCGAAAAATACGTAAAATGTATCTGGCAGCATGTTTCTCCATACAAAATTACTCTGGAATCATTTTTTACAGCTGCGAAACAACATGAGCAGTACTTTTTTCAAGCAATAAAAGCGAAAAATTTATAAAAGAAACCGCAAGTTGGTCTACATTTAGTACATGTCAAATTTTCCACGCGAAATAATGAACGTTGCTGAACTTTTGTATAATGAACGTTAAGATTTTTGTTTTTTGAAATGTAATTATACTCGCATGTTCCTAGACCTTCCTAGATCAGGCAAAATCTTTTTTTAGCATCTGCAATCATATAGTATGACAGAAAGCAATCTTCGTGAACAGAATTTACTACTTTTATCATCATATTGTACTGCCTCATAGATAAATCCATGTCAATGTATAATGCTAGAGCACTTTCAACAGAAAATTTCTCATTAGTATTTGAACCTGTTACCTTTTCTGCGGATTTTTTAACAGCTTCAGATGAATTAGAAGCGACAAGTTCTTCCACTCGCCTCCTTTTTGTTCTCATTGATCCCTCCTCATAAGAAACATTCGGTCGGCCTCTACCACTTGTATTTGCTTCCTAATATAGTATAACACAATTTAGTTTGCAAAACCAAAACTTTATACAAAAACTTACATTACAAATGAATTCGCCAAATAATTCGCTATCTAGCCAGTCACTCAACTCAGTTTCAAATCTATGTCTTATTCGATGATATTTAGACCAATTGTTAGACAATTTTAAAAGAGTAAGTCTAATTTTCCGTTGTTCCCTTTTTAATAATGCTCGTTTAAAATGATTTTCTACAAAATCTTTAACATGACGCATAACAACGCAGGGTCTGTTTTGCTTTATCTCTAGCCACAGTTGAAAAATAGTACGAATCCACAACAAGGTTGACACTAAAAAACAATCACAAAAAGAATTCGGGCAATACCGGGTAGCTGAACTTTAAATATATTAATTAATATATATAATTGTAGCTACAAAATAAAAAAAAAAGGGAAGAGTGTTATTTCTACTTTCTTTTAAATTCTCTACTAAAGTTCACGGGTGCTGAAAAATCTTGACAATACCTCACTACTATCTTCTTTTAACGGTATCTGACATATTCAATTCATATCAATATTTGTAAACAAAAACAGTGTTGTAATTATAACTAGAAGCATCGCTTACAACTCTGTTACAAATTTTGGTAGCCGTTACATTAAAATACTTAAATTCTTACTGCCTTATTCATAAAAAATATTTCAGGTTTGTTTCAATGGTAAATTTGTCATATAAACATGTAATAAACCTAAAATATTTTTTATGAATTATACGGTTAGTATTATAAATGAACATAAAATTTGGGATTTCCCCATAAATTTCGTATGCTGTACACAAACCTTAACTTTGAACCACTATAACTCTAAAATTTGTAAAAATTTTAAGAAGATATTTTAGATATCATCATATATCAGATAAAACCAGTGTTTTAAAAAATATATATTAAAAATCGTTCAAATTCTAACATTGTCTTTAACCATTTTTGGCCACCCTCGTGACACAGTGTGACGTCTGTTCACTATGAAGGTTCAACAAGAACTTGACGAAAGAAATAGATTAGCTTCTGCGGCCGTAGGAAATTTAATCCAAATACTTCTCATATTTGCATGCATCATTTTAAAGCGGAAGATATTGCGAATAACTTGCAATATGTAATGGGTAAATAATTAATTAATTACGGATAACAAATGTGTATTTTAAAATTGCAATATTATATGTATGTATGAAGGCTTCGTAACAAAAGGAATACTGAAGGATGGCGTAGTTCCAAGTATAACCATTGCGAGCATCGAAAACAATGACTTAAACGAAGAGCGTGCTCGAAAATGTGAACGGAGGAGGAATAGAAAAATTTTTGATTTTCTTCTGAAAAATAGCTGCTATGATTTAATGCCTTCTCAGGAATCCAATGTTTTGCAGTCGGTTGAAAATATTGATACAGTTATTGAAAATACTGATGTTGAAATGCAAAATACTGCCACAATGCAGGAAATCAGAGCAAAGAAATTCTCTCTTCGGATGCGAGCAATCTTCACAATCTAAATCTGAAAGTGTAAGCATTATTAAACTTCCTTCAAAAACATTTTTTGTTCACAAGGAAACATTGGAAAATGAAATCCTCGTTCTAAGAAAAGAAAAAAAAATAATGATACAGAGTTAAGAAACATGAGGGATAAAATGGAAAAAATGTGAAAAATTCACATATATGAGAAAGAGTAAATGGAAAAGTCTTTGGCTAAAGCTAAGTTCAAACTTGCATGTGTCGAAGAAAAGCTTCAAGCTTTTCTTACAACAGATTAAATAAAGAAACTTATAAAAGGTATTAAGCGTCCAACGTTGTCAGAAGCTGATGTAGCTCACTCCATTACCCTATACGCTGTTAGCCCTAAAATGTACAGACTGTTGTACAATAATAAATTTCCGCTTCCAGCTGTCCGCACGCTTCAAGCATGGAGCCAAAAACTACAGGTAACTAGAGGGCTCATAAAACCTGTCTTTAAAATATTGCAAGCATCACACCATATGGACGAAATTCAAAAACTTTGTATTCTCAGCTTTGACGAGATAAAAATTAAGTCTTCGTACTGCTGTGAAAAAGAAACAGACACAACATTAGCACCCGCAGGATACGTTCAGGTTTGCATGTTAAGAGGTATGATTTTGTATGATTGCTAAATGTAAAATGTAATTCAAAATTAATTTTAGGACTTATGAGCAAATGGTAGCAGCCTATATATTACGAGTTTGAATGTCCGATGACAAAAAGAAATGTGCAATATGTTACAAGAGGTGAACAAATGTGGCTACATTGTTTTTGCGATGTTCTCGGATTTAGGAGGCCATCTCTCCTAAAAGAGCTAGGTATAACCGAAGAAAAACCATTGTAAGATACAAAATATTATGCACAAATAACATGTTAATATTAATTTTTTGTAAGGTTTTTATTCAACAACGAAAAAAAAAATTCATTTGCCGACGCTCCACACTTAATAAAACTTTTGAGAAATCATTTTCTTGATGAAGGCTTTATCATTAATGGAAATACTGTACAAAAAGATATAATTTTAAAATTTTTAGAAGAAACGTCGATTTGAGTACAACGCACAAAATTTCAACCTGAAACTTGCCACTAATCTCTTTTCTGACACAGTAGCACAAGCTATCACAAGAGCAGCAAGTCTTGGTGGTTTAGATGGAAAACATTGGGTTGAGTGTCACAAACTTTTTAAAATAGTAAATGCTAAAATAAAAACTTTATTTTAACTTGTTACTTACTATTAAGATTAACGCCTCATATTATTGCAGACTAATGATTGGTTCGACGTTATGAATGTGAGAGTTCCTATGCAAGATGCAAGAGCTAGATGTCATAGTTACGGCCTAGCCCTAGAAGAGCAGAACACAATTCTCCATGAAATGTCCACACTAATGAGGGAAATGAGGGCAGTAGGAAAAAAAATTTATTGCCGTTTCAAAAAGGTAAGATTTTTCGAATAATATTAACAAGTCAACCCGCTAATATCATAAAACGAACGTATTTGTAGGCATTTTACAGTCCAATAACGCCGTGAAAGATTTATTTACTGATTTAAACTCGCGATGTAATATAAAATATATATTAACATATCGTCTTAATCAAGAAGTATTAGACATTTTTTTAGAGTTATTCGCGTTTAGTGTGGTCTGCATGACCATACCGATCAGCAATAGTTCAAATATTGCTTAAGATCGTATTTACTAGGACGCAATAATGGCGTCTTATCAAATGCAGCAAATGTCGATGTTGACGATACCCCTGACCTAGAAACAAAAGGCAAATCTCTTACTGGTAATAAAAAATATACAAAATTCTATTATTTATATAATCCTGTGTGCATGTATTTATACTCGTACAATCTTTGTAGACATTATATTTACGAACATTAAGTTCAGTAATGACACACCACAATCAGACGAAACAGAAATAGAAGATTTATATTACGATGGTTTGGAAAACTTCGCTGGCTATATATGCCACAATCTGTAATCCACTAAGAAGTGACTTACCTCATCCATATGTGAAGATGGTCAATCGTGTTAATTGGCTGAGATTCAAAAAATATCTTAGTAGTCATTGCACAGAAAACATAACGCTAAGTACATCTGATGATATTGAATCTAACATTGCGAATCTTAACGGAAATATTAAACAGGCTGCTGAACATGCTACTACCTCCCACCCGCAGACTGAGTTTAATAGAATTTATTCTACGGATATTGAACGTCTCGTAAGTGAAAAAAGAAGAGCTAGAAGGGAATGTCAGCAACACAGATCACCCCAACATAAAATCAGGTTTAAAGAGTGCACTAAACGACTCCAAGAGTTGCTTGCATCTGAAAAAACTGCATCTCTTAAAAATTATCTGGAAGGTCTTGATGTTACACCAGCATCTAATTATTCTTTGTGGCGCGCTGCGAGGAAGCTTAAAACACCCGTTGAGTTTAAACCACCCCTGCGCACTTCTACCGGAGGTTGGGCAAGAAACGATACTGAAAAAGGTAACATATTTGCTGAGAATTTAAAACCCGTATTTACCCCAAACACATGTATGGGTGTTGCTGATTTGCCATGTGTAGTTGCTCTACCCCCTCGTCTCTTAAAGTTTAAGATGCGTGAAGTACAAAAACTAATTGCTGAACTCAACCCAAAAAAAGCTCCGGGTATTGATGAAATTAGTAATAAGATGCTGATGAAGTTGCCTCGTATTGCAATTAGAATTCTGCTATTCATTTTTAATGCCATTTTAAGACTGGAGTATTATCCACACAGCTGGAAGCTTGCCAAGGTCAAAATGATTCCAAAGCCGGGCAAAGATCTTACCAAGGCTGAGTCATACAGGCCAATAAGTTTACTGCCAACAATGTCAAAGCTCTTCGAAAAGTTACTCATGATCAAATTGTCCCCAATTCTAACTGATAATGCGTGCATACCGGATCATCAATTTGGTTTTAGAAGTCAGCATAGCACCATTGAACAAACGCATAGATTGGTTCAATTTATAAGAAGAACACTCGAAGAAAAGAAGTATTGTTCTGCCCTCTTTATTGATGTTTCTCAAGCATTTGATAAAGTGTGGCATAGAGGCCTAATTTTAAAATTGAAGACATATCTACCAATAAACATTGTTAATCTTCTGCAAAGTTATATTCTTGCTCGAAAGTTCAATGTTGTGGAAGGAGACTTCATGAGTGCGTCCGAATCAATCTCATCCGGTGTGCCACAGGGGAGCATACTGGGCCCAGTCTTGTATTTGATTTATACTTGTGATATGCCTTTGAGCAGCAACATCCATACATCTACATTTGCTGATGATACAGCCTGCCTTAGTATGCACGAAAACCCTCACGAGGCTTCCCGATACCTACAAGCTGGAATTATGGTTAAACTTATGGAGAATTAAGGTAAACGAACAAAAGTGTGTTCAGGTAACATTTACTCTGCGAAAAGATACCTGTTCACCCATTCGAATCAATAATCAAGTTGTTCCTCAACATTCACATGTAAAATACCTTTGTATACACCTTGACCGACGGATAACATGGAAACACCATATTGACTCTAAGCTAACACAAATGAAAGTAAAATTAACTCAGTTACATTGGCTGATTGGTAGAAATTCAACCCTGAGTCTAGATTGCAAACTTTTGATATTCAAGTCGCTTTTGAAACCTATATGGTGCTACGGAATTCAGCTATGGGGCACTGCTTCAGCTTCAAATGTAGAGAAAATCCAACGAAGGCAAAACAAAATTTTACGGTTAATAAAATCGACTCCATGAAACTCAAATTTACATCGTGATCTAAATATGCCACAAGTGACTGAAGAAATTGCAAAATACTCAGGCAAATATTTAACTAAACTCGAGTCACACCCTAATCCGCTTGCTCGAAATATCTTGAACTTTACCGGACACATCCGCTTAAAAAAGAGGGACACAAGGGCTCTAATACTTACCACACCAGATGAAACTGTTTGAAATTATTTTTTTATTTTTTGCTTTGCACAACTCTTATGTATTATGAATTACTATCACTAAGTTTATGTCCGACACTGGTCGGGCCTAATAATTATATTTAGATTTAAGATACAATAAATAAATATATGTATGCATAAAAAAAAAAAATATGCCACAAATTGAAAGACGCTGTTCCAGATATTGCTGTGCCAGGAAACACAGAATCAACATCATATACGTGGGTGAACTATCTTAGCGAAGGCGGGTTATCTAAGCCATCACAAGCAATGATGTCTTACATGAAAGCCTTAGACGAAAATTTCACAACAATAAATAAAGACAATTTGCTTATAACAAAAGACTTTTTGAAAATTCTCCTCCAACATTCAGAATACATCAACTGTAGTGACAAAGTTAAAAAAAATATTCTTTCGAGCCAGAATTTACATAAAAATTAGAAGTAAATCAAGAAATGATTGAAAAGTCAAGACAAGGAAAGTGAAAGGGGCACAAAACTTTAAATTAAAATATTTTATATGAGCAAAGTACACAATGCATACATACACACATATACATATATACTAAAGCTGAGCACAAGATGTTTGCTTGCTTGATCTTCATGGTGTACATCAGCGATGCCAATTTAGCGCGTTTCGCGCTAGATTTAGCGCGTTTTAACTATGCCAAACGCGCTTTTTTTCGTCTTAGCGCGTTTACTAAATAAAGCGCTAAGTTAGCGCGTTTTGAATGAAGTCATCATCACTTCAGTTCAATATTTTTTTTACTTTTTTTGCATAAATTTAACAATATTCTAGTATTCAAAACTCATAATATTTTCTAAATTGGTTAATGATGCAGATGTCTCAAATATAATTCCCTTGACTATGGTTAGAATTAAAAACGCATTTTAATACTGTAAATGGCAAACATTTTGAAATTTCACAACTAAAAATATGTACTCGGACCAAAACAATTAATGTTACTTATTAAGCATCTATTCTAACTGTAGTATAAAAAGCATTTGAATCGAAAAACTATTCTACAATTTATATAAGTTGTTACAAAGTTTGGCAAATAAAATTAAAATAAAAACGAAGGATTTCGATTATTTGGAGGGCAATTCTGATTCTGTATTCAATGATTTTAGTTATTTAAGATACAATTTCGAAGAAACAATCACCTGTATTACGTATATCGAGTCGAATATTCGTCTACGAGTATTTTGTTCTAGTTTAAAGAAAATGTGAACAAGTTTTCTTTAATCTAGGACAAAACTGTCGTAAACGAAAATTCGACTCGATATACGCAATACGGGTGAATATTATAAAATCTGAAAAGAGCTACTAAAAAAATTAATTGTATTTACTAATGCACATGTACATACATTGAATTTTATTAAAATTTAACTTAGCACGTAGGAAAATAGCTCGTTCTGGCTATGAATAGTTGACAATGTTGTAACTTATTTCGTTCTAGCACGTTTTGCGAAGGGGAATAGCGCGTTTGGGTTATAAATAGTTGGCATCGCTGGTGTACATTATTGAATTGTTCTCTCTTTTTAGTGCTCTTGATTTTATGAGAACACTGAAACTGGTGCTCAATTTTATCAAAAGCATGCAACAGCATTTTTTTATATGACAAGCGAGAGCATTAATTATTGTAGTGTCGAAGCATATTTCACTAGTGCACACCGAATGACAATTGTAAAATGAGCACACAAGTGTAAAAATATGTGCATGTGTAAAAGAAAAAACAAACAAAGTACATTGTTTGAGCGTGTTAGTTCGCATGGGATACTGGTCTAAGTTTTATAATTTATTGATTTAAAAGTCTAAAAAATAAAATATCTATATCACAATGGATATAAAAGTAAAAAGTTTTATTATCACTTAATATTTTATGAAATTTTGAGTTTGTAAAATGAATTATGGTGCACTATGAAGTGTACAATAAAAATATTACACATTTAACACAACTGTCTATTCAACTGTTGTACAATGGTTTTGTGTGTTTTTTGTTTCCTTGTTCTCTATTTTTGCTTCACACTCAATTACAATCCCCACTACAAACAATATTCGCTCTTGAAAAAAATACAATACTGTGCACTTTCTCATAGCTTGCGCACACTTCTAATATATACATTTTGTACGTTTGAAAAATGTTTTACATATTGTGGCAACACTGATCTATGTTGAGAAATTGATATTTAGGTGGCGGCGATATAACTGTCCTAAGTTTGGTTGTAGACTTTTGAAAAATAAAAATATATTTTGATTGGATTTGTATTTGTTCGAAACAATTTGTGTTTAATAAAATAAATTTAATAAACGATTCATTCGTGTCTCTCTATAATTTATCTGAGTTATTACATTGGCGACGAGGATTGCGAAGTAACCATTAAATTGGATTTTGAAGAATATTAAATTGTGTGATTTATAACTCACTGGTAAGTTGCAGTGCGACGAATGGATGGAAACATTAAATAGTGGTTTTTGAGAGATATTAAATTGTAAAATTGACTCCACATTAAATTGTGGGTTGGCATCACATTAAATTGTGAAATTGTCGGTACATTAAATTGTGCATGAGTATGTTGATAATGTATCAAATTGGGTGGCACCTGGCTAAAAAGAACTAATATTTTATATCTTAGGTACCTGAAAGCATATTTTTCTATAGTCATGTGCGACATCAAGCCATTTCTTTGCAACGTTATTGATAAATTGTTGTTGCGTATAGAATGGGAAAAATGGTTCCGATCGTTTAAATTGTATCTTGCTTCTGAAGGAATTGTCGACTCTGTTAGAAAAACAATTTACTTCATTTGGGTAGACCTCAACTCCAAGAGGTTGCTTACAGTATTCCTGGTGCTTTGCTTGAATTCGATGCAAAAGGTAATATCGATGTATATGCAGTGCTGGTTACAAAATTAGATGAATATTTTACACCTAAAAGAAACTCAACGTTTGAAAGACATTTATATAGAAGTCTGACGGCAACTGAGGGAGAGTCTCTTAATAAATTTCTATTGCGCTTAAGGCAACAAGTTTCGAAATGTTCTTTTCGGAAATATAGATAAGATAATAGATTATTGGGCTCCTATTGATCTCAAAAAGAGGTTATTGAAGAAAGAGCAGAATCTAAGTGATGTCGTTGAAGTTTGTCAGGTGTATGAACAAATTAATAAACAGTCGCAGAGCATGTTGGCAAGAGTTGATGAAGAGGTGATAAACAAAATTTCTTTGAAGAATAAATTTTCTCAAAATTCAGAGACTGAGTGTTACTGATGTGGCCGAATTGGTCACTTTGGCAACTCCATGACGTGTCCTGCACGAAATGCAAAACGCAACAAACGCTCGCTTATTGTACATTTTTCTATCAAATGCAAAAAATATTAAAAGAAAAGTTAATGAATATAAGGAGTGTGATGCGACGGAATATAAAATCAGCAAAAATAAGGTGTATACAAAACGAAGGAGTAAATAGTTTGGATGACTGAATTTGGTTGTTTCAAAATCGATTATAATTGCGAAAACGATGAAGTGGTAAAGGTCTGCATTGGTCAAGTTCATCAAATCAATTCAAGGCATACGCATCAGGTCAGATTCTCAAAGTAATTTGTATATTTAATGCTCGAATTGCAAAAAAATAATTATTCTGAAACGGTTCCTTCATTTTGCAATGTCAGTCTTTGTTAGGTCGTGAAACATCAACGAAACTGAAAGTACTACGACTTGGTTGCAAAGTTAATCGTGTTGAGGACGTGAAGCCATTCCCTAAAATGAAATATGTACAAGTTAAGTTAACTATTGATACTTCAGTAAAACCCGTGCAACAACGACTTCGACGTATACCAACAGCTCTAGAGGATAAAGTCGCAGCTAAGCTGGATGAAGCAATTGGTTTGGACATAATAGAATCCGTTCATGGACCAAGTCCGTGGATATCACCTGTAGTTATTGTGTTTAAAGAAAATGGCGAAATAATGTTATGTAATTTTAAGAGAAAATTACCCGTTACCTACATTCGATTCTTTCATGACAAAATTAAGAGGCGCTAATTACTTTTAAAGATTTGACCTTAAAAACGCATATCATCAACTTGAACTACACGAAAGCAGCCGTGAAATAACAACTTTTATTACACATAAGGGATTATTTAGGTATAAAGGACTGATGAGCGGTGTAAACGCGGCATCAGAAATTTTTCAACGCACATTAGAAAGTATATTGGCTCCATGTAGTAATTGCCTTAATTATATAGATGATGTTATCGTATTTGCGCGCACGGAAGAGGAACATGAAAAATCAGTTAAGCAAGTTATTCCAATATTTAAAGAGAATAATCTTGTACTTAATGAGGAAAAGTGTCTATTAAAAACCAAAAAATTACAATTTTTAGGTCATCTCTCTGAAGAAGGCTTCACTGCAGACCCAGAAAAAATCAAGCTAATCCAACATTTTCGAGCTCCGAATACTAAAGAAGAGACAAGAAGTTTTCTGGGTTTAATTATATACGTTGGCAACTTTATACCTGATTTGGCAGATACCACCAAACCATTGCGAATGTTGTTGAAATTAGACGCAAAATTTGTATGGGGTCCTAACCAAGCGAAGCCAACTGTCTCAATCACCCAATTTATCATACTTTGATCTGAAGAAGAGAACTCGTGTAGTAGCAGATGCTAGCCCACTAGCTTTAGGAGTGGTCTTGATCCAATTTGAATCAAATGGTGACCCAAAAATAATATCTTTTGGTAGCAAGAGTTTGCCGATGTTGAAAAGAGATACTCGCAGACCGTAAAGGAAACAAGCCACTAGAGGCAATTTTTAAGCCGACATCTAAACCTCCTGCCAGAATTGAGCGATGGCTACTGCGATTACAGTCATTTAAACTCAAAGTAATTTATCGAGCTGGAAAAGAAAATATAGCAGATTCGGTGTCTAGGCTTTGCACAATTTCTGATACAACTTCGTTTGATCAGAATTGTGAAGATAACATATTACATATTGTGTCGAATTCAATTCCATTGCCTCTTGGAATCACTTATAGCTAATTGTAGCGCGGAAGATGAAGAGATCTCGAATAACATAGGGCATGTCAATAATTAGTCATGAGATACCGATAAATCAAACAGTTATTATACATTTCGGTTTGAGCTCTCATCAATTGGCAACATTCTCCTATGGGGAACTCGCATTGTAATACTTAAATCGTTGCGTGAAAAGTTACTTCAACTAGCGCATGAAGGGCACCCAGGAGAGTCAGCAATGAAACGAAAACTAAAAGCCAAAGTTTGGTGGCCGCTGGTAGATCGGGATTCCGAAAATTTTGTTAAAAACTGTCGTGACTGTTTACTAGGTTGCCAAATGTCGAACCCAGAGCCGATGCAAAGGCATACATATCAAAATGGACCATGGCAATGTGTGGCAACGGATTTGTTAGAACCACTGCCCAACAATGAATACGTTTTGGTTTTAATAGATTATTTTTCACAGTATCAAGAGGTAGTGTTTTTGAAAAACATAAGCTCTGAAAATATAATAAAGGCCATGGAAGAGATATTTTGTAGGCTTGGGTTGCCGAAGTCCTTGAGAACCGATAATGGCCGACAGTACTTAAGTTCTGAATTTGAAAATTACTGTAAAATGAACAATATCACACATATCAAGACACACCCTTATTGGCCGCAAGCCAATGTGGAGGTCGAAAATGTGAACAAGTCCTTAGTCAAACAATTGAAGATAGCCAGCGCCGATAGAAGTAACTATAAGCAAGAAATACAAAAGTTTATATTAATGTATAATGTAACACCGCATGGGACAACTGGATCACCTCCATCTGAGCTTATGTTTAATCGAGTGATAAGGGACAAGATACCAAGCATCAGTGACATAACTGAAGATATGACTGACTCCTCAGCAAGAGATTTAGATTGCATAAATAAACAAAAAGGGAAGGAAAGAGGAGACAAAAGACGAAAAGTAAAAGAGTCAGATATAACTGTTGGAGATAAAGTATTACTCAAAAATTTTATATTTCCACATAAACTGACAACAAACTTCGATGTAATTGAATACAAGATAATTAACACAAACGGAAACTAAATGGAAATAGTTGGAAATGGAAAGACATTTAAGAGAAACGTCAGTCATGTCAAAAAGATACCGTCGTCGAAAATTTCTCAAAACACACCCCCAGACGACAATGTATCTTTACAGAATTCGCCATCGACATCAAACAATACGTCAGTGTCAAATCAAATGAAAGATACAGCACTGGTTCAACAAAAATATCCTAAGGATACACCCGTAGTTCAACAAAAAGATCATGTACTGAAATTAAAATAAAAAAAATAGAAGGGATGTGGCAACACTGATCTATGTTGAGAAACTGATATTGGGTGGCGGCGATATAACTGTCCTAAGTTTGGTTGTAGACTTTTGAAAAATAAAAATATATGTTGATTGGATTTGTATTTGTTCGTAACAATTTGTGTTTAATAAAATAAATTTAATAAACGATTCATTCGTGTCTCTCTATAATTTATCTAAGTTATTACACATATGTACATATGTGACCTGCTCCACGAAAAGGGACCTCTGCGCCGAAAAGAAGTTATTGAGAAAAACGCGTTTAAAGGTGAAAAGCAGCAAAATACAGAAGGATCACCAGAAAAGAGTGTTAGGAGTAAAAAAGAGTAAAATTTTGATATTTTTGTAATTTTGTACCTTTGATATTGAACTTTTTTTAAATTTCAAATATTATAATATAATATATTATATTATATATTATCTGTTTATATCACATTTTTAAAATTTTTCATTAATTATGTTCATCTTTACAGGCGATTTGTAAAAAAAACTAAAAGACATAGAAACTTGCGGTTCGCGGCATTTGAAAGAGCGTTTTTTTTTCCTATAAGAATCACTCAAAAAGTAAAAAAAAAAAATTTCGGCGCAGAGGTCCCTTTTCGTGGAGCAGGTCACATATGTATGTAATATTTTATTAAACAAATTTACTTAAAATAACATTTGTGTTTGATTTCAACTTTAGGAACTAAGCAAAATGTGCGCTCAAAGTTTAAGGCTTAAACACATGTGTAGCACAATCCCATATTACATACATATTTCTATGACAAATATTTTGAAATTGTATTTTGTATAAAAAAAGTTAAAAATAAACACCAAATAAATAAAAAACAACATTGAAATCAAAATGTAAACAACATTTTCTTATTCCAAATACAAATGTTTGTGGGATGGCGTTTCTGCTAATCGACTACTGCGACGTATATATGTACATGCGCAGAAGCGAAAATTTTTTACAACTTGAATCAGATATCTTGTATTCTGTTGTAGGTATCATGATACAAATATCAAGGTACTTGCACAAGCCCAGCCTGTTAATGTATACAATGCAGAAAGTTGTCAAACTTTGTTTACAAGTTGCAAAAATGTTAGTGTATGTGTGTGAATAAAATGATTACAGTGGTGCCAATGAATTTGCATATGGCTGTGTCTCCAATTACACATTGAAGAAAATTACACTACACATGCTTGATGGAGATTAAAATTAAAACAAAATTAAATAAAAATAGAACCAAAAGTAGAATTACACACATATTATACATGAATCTCATTACATGGCCTACAGATGAGAGTAAAAATTTCACACTGTATATTACACACATATTGGCAACACTGAATGACTATAATCATGCATGAATGCCGAGTCTGCAATTGTACTTTAGTTACCCTGTGATTGTTATTTTTAAAAACAAAAGACATCTGCTTCTGACAATTATAGGTATGTTTCTACCAACAAAATACGTGTGTTTCTTGGTGTTGCAATTTTGTTGTAGTCGTACAAGTACCTTGTATAATTGTATCATGGTAGGTATTTTTGATGTTTACACTGATACTATAAGTCCATATTTACACTATGCAAGTCTTATTGCTAAGCTGATTAGTTTAATGGGGAGAGAGACGAGGAGAACAGTAAAGTTTATTTTCCCCTCGTCTCTCTTTCCTAACAAACTAATCAGCTTAGCAATAAGACTTGCATAGTGTAAATATGGACTAAGTAAGATGCAAGCAAAGATATTAAGCTGTTAAACTAATTTAATAACAAAAATTGGAAATTGCAAAAAAAAGGTGTATACTAATAAAACTAAATATTGGAGAAAACATTTTATAATTTCAATATAATTTTACTCAAAATATAATTTTTTTAGGTTTGTTTATTATTTATTTGGATTTGCTTAACAGTTAAGTAGCTGATGGTTGCAGTCGTAAAATATTTACAATAACAACATGAAAATTTGCTGAGTTGATTTTGGTTGTTTTTGTAAAAACGTCAACACTTTCATTAGATAACATTAGTGCCGCCAATGTTTACTTTGAAATACACATCTGGTGTGATGAGAATACTTTAGTTTCTAAAATGGTTTAGAAAATAAACATTTACCGACCGCTTGTCAAACTTTCTATCCGTATTCTCTATTACTCTATACATTTTTGCTTTTACATGATAAGATTTTGTATAATCTGCAGCATGATACAATTATACAAGGTACTTGCACAAGCCCAGCCTGTTTATGTATACAATGCAGAAAGTTGTCAAACTTTGTTTACAAGCTGCAAAAATGTTAGTGTATGTGTGTGAATAAAATGATTACAGTGTTGCCAATGAATTTGCATATGGCTGTATCTCCAATTACACATCGAAGAAAATTACACTACACATCTTTTGTGTAGGTTAAAATTAAAACAAAAATAAATAAAAATAGAACCCAAGGTATAATTACACACAGGTTATACATGAATCTCATTACATGGTCCACACATGAGAGTAGAAATTACACACTGTGTATTACACACATATTGGCAACACTGAATGACTATAATCATGCATGAATGCCGCGTCTGCAATTGTACTTTAGTTACCCTGTGATAGCTGTTTTTAAAAACAAAAGACATGTGTTTCTGACAATTATCCGTTTGTTTCTACCAACAAAATGCGTGTGTTTTTTGGTGCTGTAATTTTGTTGTAGTCGTGCAAGTACCTTGTATAATTGTATCATGATCTGCAGCATTTTTTGACATGTCATAATACACCTTAAACTTTTCTGAAGTATAAATTTGCAAAACACTCAGTCAAGAACTGTCACTTTACTCTCTCAATTTGTGTTCTCATATGCTGTATTTTGGGTAAACGAGCAAAATTTAGTAAAATGCTGTAAAGTTCAGTAAAAAATTTTAAAAACTTTTGCGTACGCGAACTCAATTAATATAATTTGCCATCTTTGGCTATCAAGAACAGCTGACCTTTTTTCATGATGCATGCGACAGATACAAAATTAGAAAGTAAACCTACTTTATCCGTCCCATGCTTCTCTACGTTCTATTCGTTTTGCTTTGTAACTTGCCACATACAATTACACTGATTCTACTTTTTTGACACATGCATGGAACGGATGGTATGTAACTTCAGCATAAGTGCAACTGTGACTCGCACACTAAGGATACCGTACGGACACTACATATGTACATAATACTATACGAACCTTAATCTGTATAACCGAATATCTTACCTGGGGGCAAATTACGGCATTCGATACGATTCGAAATTTAAAAATATTTCCATATAAACTCTATTGAAATATTTCGCAAATTTCGTTCAATAACGAGTGCCGTACTTCGACCCCTGATATAGACAATTAGAAAAAAATTAAGTACCCGGTAAACTTTTTCTTCAGTTTTTGGCGATTTTTCTAATTTTTGGCGCTTTTTTAGTTTTTGGGATTTTTGGGTCTTTGGCGTTTTTTCGGTTTGGCGATTTTTCAATTTTGTTTTTTTAGTTTTAGCGTTTTTTAAATTTCGAGAGTTTGCATCTTACGGTTTGCAATCTACAGTAAGTTGTCAAGATTGCATTAACCCTTTAATTTTGAGTTTTTAAATTTTTGTGTTAATTGTTGTAGTCTGCATAAAAATACACTAACTTTGCAAATTGCAAGTGTCTATATATAATTGTATGTATATTACATGGCATTTTAACATTTTGCGTTGCTCGTTTTGGAACACCCTTTTATTTTTAACTGTCATATATTGGTTAATGTAGCGCAGCGTTGCCACTGGTGGAAAAAGAAGTTACACAGCTGCAAGTGCAAAACCAAATGAAATAGTGCAAAAAAAATCTAAGAAAAACTTTAATTTTTTATTAGTGTTTTAGTTAATTGAAATTTAAAAGGAGATATTTTTTTTTAATTTATAAAAAACGTACAACAAAATTAAAAATATTACATAAAATTCACTAATTCACAAATATTTACTTCAACGAATTATAATTTACAACATTCCTGTTAATATTTTGTCAAAATTTCATAAAATATTATTTAAGCCAGGCGTTTGAGAACTAGGTGCTCTCCATTTTTCTTTTCTTAATTTAAACTCATTTAACTAGAAGTACTGATCGATACTTACATACATATATGTACAATCTTTAGTTCTTTTTAAATCATATCATCTTTTCATAATTTTAAGCTAAAAATTTGGACCACAATTTTAAAATCGGTGCTACTGTATAAGCTGGTAACTCATTTTTGGGGTATCAGTTTTAATTAAGTTCAGTTTACTAAAAAAAACTCTTTCGACAGAAGCGTTTAGGAATGGTAATATCACAACTATTAAATTTAGAAAGAGAATACCGCCAGCACAGTTTTTGCTTTGAAAATTTATAGACTTGTAAATTTCAAAACATCCAATTTATCGCATAGATTAAGTTGTTTATGGTCTAAAATCTTTACACATTAAAATTTTGTTGTGTCTCGGAACAGTATTTTAAGCAGATAAATAAAGATAAATTTCACTTCGCTGTATAACAAGTTCCTCGTTTTTATTGGTCAACCAAAAATAACTCATTTTGTTAAAAAAAAACAGCTTTTGTGTAATTAGACAAGAACAAATTTGCACAGCTTTGACTACTTCAGCTTGTAATTTGTACAAAAGCAGGGATTCGCTTTAAAACATTAAATTAAGATTAGTTAAACGTCCAAGAGAATGTGAAAGGAACTCCAAATAATATTTTGTAGATTTTCCATCTAATGCAGAAAGCATTGATTCAGTTATTTTTGAATGATCCTTAAAAACTTCCAATCTTCAATATAATCTCAATACTTCATATTTTTCCGGAGCACTTTCAATACAACAAGCTGTTAATGATAATAATTACGTTATAATAGGTGATAAGATTTTATGGCTCTCTAGTGGGAAATATCGTAGAAATTCTCGGAGTTTACATTACGTTTATAATAGGATCAGAGATTTCTTAGCAAATCTTATAAATGTGTTTAGTATAATTTGGGCCTTATTAAAAATTTTGTTGGACTTTCATTAAGATTTACAGCAATATTTTTTTGTTAATATCTTTATAATAAACTTTGTTAGAGACATGGGGATTTCTCGCAGGCATGAAGTTTCGTCTGTAGACTGTTATCTCTTTAAAACATATAAAATAGTGCAAAATTACACAAAAAATTTAGGGTGCAAAAATAGTGCAAGGAACTTTAAATAGTACAGATTTTGCACTATTACACAGAAAGTGGCAACGCTGATGTAGCGGCCAAATTTCAACATATTCTGTCCAAATTTCAGGTTCGCGAGACGACAGCCTGTGACAGAAACACAGACGGACAGAGTAAATAATGGGGTTCCTTATCACCTTTGGTGTACGGAACCCTAAATATTACAGTTCATTTCTTACTGGAAAATATTTTGCCAGTAAAATCCAGTAAAACGAAGCCATATGTTTTTAAATTTAAGCAAACAAAAGCAAATGCAAAGACAAATTTTTAATGAAATTTTCAAACTAAGAAAAAGCAACTGAATGTGTTAAGTTATAAACAATATCCCAATTCACAATGCAAATGATTTTGCATCGAAGCATGTGCATAATGATATAGTATATTGAAACTCACCACCTAACAATTCTTAGTGCTGAGTATCAATTTACTATGTATGTATATCATTTTGCCAATTCTACGGTGCAAGACCATTTGACAAGCTTGTGAATTGGGCTAATATAACATATATTTAAGTTTGATGCCAGAATATGTTCTGTATTCGACGTGAAATTAATACGGTCGGAATATCCATAGAATTGTTGGGAATATGTATTTATAACAACAATTCTGTGGCATTTCCGAACGATTTAATTTCACGTAGAATGCAGAACATAACCGATTGCTTTTAAACGTGAATAAAGTTAATAGATATTATTATAGTGATCGTTACTGATTTTCCGCATAGAACATTAAAAAAAATTTTGTTATTGGTCGATTATACGAGTATGTGTATGATTAATGTGTACTTTTCTCAAATTCGTTCTCAGTCTTTCGATATCTGGAATATATAAGGATATATTTCCCCTATTATATTTCTTTTAACAAATGCACTAATTTGACCTAGTTGAAAGGAAGTATACAATATTGTTGTCATGATTGGCATATGCCAATCTTTTTTTGTTTGTTTTTCTTCTGTAATTTATAATAATTTTTTACGTGTTTAAAGAAAAACTACATGTATCTATTACTTTTATTTTGAAACAAAAACTTATGTCGTGTATTTTTGTAAAACAAATAAACTAAAGATTGTGCATCGATTTTCTCAAAAACAAATTTTTGTTCCATGTGGCAAACCAGTAACCACATACAAATGTATAGTTTTGTATATTTTTTTTTTTACATTTAAGTATGTACATATAATTTTTTAGCGCGAATTTTACAATTTTTCCATTCGCGTACTTTTATCGAGAATAATTTCTCCATATTACTCAGTATTTACCATTACTGGATTTTACTGGAAAAGTACTCAAAAGTCCATAATATAAATATATTTACATATGTATGTATTTCATTCTGGGGGCATTGTATACTAGGCGTTAAATCAACTACATATTAACTATTTTACATGTTATAAATTATGTTCTGTATATCTGTTTTATTTATATATAGTATTTTTTATTAAAAAATATTAAAAGCAAAAAAAGAGTTGGTGGTTTTTAAAAATGTTGACCTTTGACCTCAATATGGCACGGGTTGGAACCATCCGATCA
This sequence comes from Nowickia ferox, assembly GCA_936439885.1. Classification (NCBI taxonomy): domain Eukaryota; kingdom Metazoa; phylum Arthropoda; class Insecta; order Diptera; family Tachinidae; genus Nowickia; species Nowickia ferox. The sequence continues at coordinate 63,997,957 of OW387026.1, forward strand.
GGCTGACAATTTGCTACATTAATTTTGTCAACAAGTCGCATATTTTCATCGCTACCCACATTAAAAATTCAAAAAATTTCATATTGGCTGCGCAAGGCCTAGTATATACATACATACATATCTTTTAGAATATTCTCGTAAATACCTTTAAAAATTTCATAACCTCTCTAACGTCTTCAGCACCAAATTTAATATAACCTTTTAAAGCCACTGTCGGTGCCAGCGCCTGAACGAACTGTATGCGTTCATTATACTGCGGTTGCGATGCACACATTACCAAAATAGCATTTAGAGCCTAAAACAGTAGCATTTAGGTAAAGCAAATAGATAGATAGACATAAATACTTTTCCATTCTCAACAAGCAGCACTCACATATGTATGTACCCAGCTAGCCCAGAGCTGCTTAATAAGCGATTGTGTTTAATATGCAACTTTTAAATGAATCTTTTGATGACTATTTGGAGAGGGATATTGTATTATTTCTGCAGTAGTCAGAAAAAACGATTTTGGCTCACAAAAAAATTTTGTGTGGAAATTATTTTTTCTGAATAAGGCTTTGGTGTTTAAATCTCTCTTATTAATCTTGCAATTTTTAATCGACGATATATTTATTCCAAATATGTTTGTTCTATTTAATTTTAGTGTTTACTGTTACAGATTGCTATTTTTCTTCATTTCTTCGCTGATGCTTTCATTTGAGTTTTGAATAAGAATCTCGCCGGTTGTTTCAAATGATATAAAGATATATTAAAGTGAAGTTAACATAAAATAGTCTTTTTTAATCAATAAATGAAGAAGTTTTTTTTATTAATAATTACAAAAAAAAATTATTTGTTTTTCTTTCACAACTCGCAATGGCTCATAGAAGGTTAACATTGAGGAGCCTCATACGATTCTAAATGCTCTTCATGCAAGATAATCTCTAAATAAATCTCAAATGAAGCATCTTCCAAGATTATAATATGCGCTCGTCTACGATTAGAAATGCTCTGCATGCGATTGAAAAGAATAGCTGGGTAGATACATATTCGTACCAGTGTTGCCAGAAGTAGGGGAAAATCTCCACATGTATGTAGGTGTTTGTAGGGAAAATCGGACATATACGGCCATGTCACAGACTTCAGCTCCGTTCGGAAACGGAATTGAATCCCCCTCAATATGTCGAGCCCTAGCCGGAGTATACCTCAGCATACCAGCACCCCCAACAGTCTGGACACACCTGACAAATTGCCCTATTTTAGTTTTCTTTTTTAGACACCATCTCATACAAAAATGGGGTAGATTGAATTCCGTTTCCGAACGGAATTGAACTCTGTGACATGGCCGATAGATAATTTATTTTAGCCAAAGTGTAGGTATTTTTTCTCAAATTGCATTATTTGTGTATAAATGTAATAGTGCATTTGAATCTGAGTAAAGTGTAGAACTTACGAGATTTCGAGAAAAATGTAATAGATTCCAAGTAGATTTCCGATAGAAAAAAAATCTAATTCATCACTAGATTTTGTCGAAATCTACTCAAAATCTAGTATTACTTAGGGCTAATTTTTGGACTTAGTATTTAAATTGAATTTATATTTAAGTTATAAATAATTACAAAATTCTGTTCTTGAGTGCATATTTAAATATTAGTACTTAAATATCCAAACGTGTACTTAAATTCTATTAAAGTTTTACGAACATAAGGCCGGGGCACAATGAATCAGTCATACGTTAAACTTTGCCTTTTTCAACTGATAACTAAGTTGAAATACATGGTTTCTTATGAGGTCTGTTACATTCAGTACGTACGTGTCCGTCAACGCAAAATACAAAAAACTGATCAACTTTTAACTTTTTGCGTACGTTGAGTATTTTGACAGATATTGGTTGATTATTTTGGTATGCTCTGATTTAGGTTTTTGTGTTTTGCGGCAAAAATAAAATAAAACAAAGGAAATAAACGAAATAAATAAAAAAAGTTGAATTTAATAAATAAAATGAAGAACCAACCTATTGAAGCTGTTCAAATACTTCCGTATATAAATTACGCATTTTGGCAATTTTCAACCGTCGTTGCGTTAATGTCAGTTAAAAAAGATAAAGTTTAACGTATGACGGATTCATTGTTCACCGGCCTTAACATACTTACATATGTTTTTGTGCTTGTGTGTTTGTTGAAAACATGTACATAAACAGCATGTGGCCGTATTAAGGCGGTGTCAGATACAACTTCAACACTTTGTGTGACGTTTCTAACGTTGGCAGAAAAGCGTAAAGCAAAATGCGTATGACGCAATAAAAACTTTGATAACACTCACTTTTTATTTTACTGCTTTGTTTAATGCACAAATTACAGCACAATTCGGTTATTCTGATAAAACAAACTCGTTTTTTTTTTATCTAAATTGCCAAAAGTTTATTAAAATTTCATATTTTAATGAGTTTGGCCAAACAAATTAAGGTAATTATACCAACTGATTGTCAAAGCACGCAAAAAGTTGAGAGTTGGTTAACTTTTCGCTTCGCTTTACGTTAAAAGTAAGCATGTACATTTCATCTTAAGGCTCAGTTAGCCGAATGTAACGTAATGTACAGTAGGAAACAGCTGATCGATATTGTTATGTGAAAAGTAATGGAAATGGTTATTGAGATGTAATGTAACGTAACCTACTTTTCATATAAAAATATCGATCAGCTGTTTCCTACATTACAGTTACATTACATTACCATCCGCTAACTGAGCCTTTAGATGTCAAAGCGAATCTTCAACGCAACGCGAGGCAAAAGTTGCATCTGACATGGCCTTTAAAAATAATTTCCTTTAATTTTCATAAATATGTGAATAACTTTCTTATTTATGTTGAACAGCTGTTGTTTGGAAAGCTCTCCATAATATTCGGAAATTTTTAGTTTTACAACTATTATTTTTTTCTTCAAAATTGTACTAAAAATAAACCACTGTGTCTGCACTGTATTGCAGTCATTTGGTTGTAGTTTAAGAAAAATTTCAGTCAATAGTTTTTGTTTTGGATACGAAATCTTAATAAAGGCCGTGATTCACTATCATACAAAGTCGTGCGATCTACGAAAAAATACAACCCAGGTATGATGGAGTTTATGAAAATTTTCAAAAGACAATAACAATTCATCACACCAGGGTTGTACTTTTTCGTAGATCGCACGACTTTGTATGATAGTGAATCATGGCCTTAAATGGAACAAAAATTGCTGGAAATGGTGTATAGATTTTGATAAAGATTTCAATTGAAATCTTTTAAATTTCGTGCAGGTGCAAATGTCTAAAAAAACTAGTTTTAATACACATATCGCTCGTTTACTCAAAAAACGTCATAACTCAAAAAAACTAGTTTGCCAGAAAACGAGTTTACACACAACTTAAGGAAAAAAAGAAAATTTCGATTTGCTTTCTGCATCATTAATTTAAAAATTAAACTTTTCGAGTTATGACATTGTTTGAGTAAATGAGCGATATAATTATATGCTAAGAAAATATGTAAAAATTTGTGTTTGCTGAAAATTAATATTAATAATATTTAAGTAATTTCTACTTAAAAATATCAAAATTAGGTCTTAATAAGCTCCATAAGGAAAAAAGAAGCATAGGTTCGAATACAAACAATCCCTCAAAATGATTGAGTATTTAATAAGAAATCTGTAATATTAACATCTTCCTCAACTTCACAATGTAGTTGACGGAAGCGTTAATGGAAACAAATTTTTTTAAATCTTTAGAAGATTTTTATCTATCTTTTTTCCTCAAATTGTAAATATCCTTATATGTGTATTAATTTAAAAATTAGTTTAATTATTTGTTGCAATACTTTAAAGTAAATTCTCAAACTAAGATAATAAAATATCAATGTTTTTAAATTGTTATGATTATAGAAAAATAAATAGAAATAATAAATTCCTTGACTATCTGTCGACAACATGTCAATACAATACCAAGGAGTTATGACTTATCTGCTCGCTTTCAAGAACAATTGTATACTATTGACAGTCTATTACATGGTACAATAATACAGGTCGACGCAAATCTACAACAAATAAAACAATGATGAGAACTGTCAAAAAAAAATAAGAGAAAACAAGTAACATGTTACATGTACTTGCACTTTAACTGCAGTCCGGGTAGATAGCGAATGTTTAGCTACTTCGTTAAATACCAATCGTTACCATTAACTATGTATCAGCCTAACTACTAGCAATGCACACGACTGACGATTTTAACATCATTTAATCAATACAATTAATTTTTCTATTGATAAAACAATTAATTATAAATACATTTTTCAATTAATTGTTCTTTTTTATGCGACGTTTTAATTGATTTCTGCTGCTCATTTTACCTTTCTAAAAAAGCACTTTTTGCACTAAAAATTACACGTTCACTGACCAGCTATGGTATTTATTGCGCGATACAGGAGTTATGACGTGATTTTCGTAACAAAAATAATCGGCACTATTACAGTTATAAATTCATTTTTGTTTTGATTTTTTTGTACTTAAAAGCAGAGTACAAAAACAAATTGTTTGATTTTGTTTTGGTTCATTCTTTGAAGTGGGACAAACAAAAACAATTTGATTTTGTTTTGTTTTTGCACATGAGCACAAACCATAGAACACAGCCGATGGGCTGTAAGCCGGCTAACAGCCGGTACTGGCCACAAGAAATACATTAATTTAATCGTAAGCCGCTAGAAAAAAAATAATGGGAAATAAATGGAATTGTTTTGAAATATTTGCAGAGAATTTGACATCATCATATAATATAATTTTATTGCATTTTATTTCACACATGAAATTTGTGTTATACAACTAAGTAGCATAGCTATACCCGGGTGTCCTAATACACCTCTCTTCTTTTCTTGTTGGTTGTCTTTGGAATAACAGCACAGTTTTATTCCAATCTCAAAAAAAGTTTTGAGGTTAAAGGCATTGACATTAGTTAGTCGATTTTTCGTTAGTGAAATATCTAACGATTTGAGTCAATTTCTACTTTTAAAACTGCAGGGTTGTCTTGTATTTGCAAAGAATGTTTGTATGAATACAACTTTAATAGGTACTGTGTGTATTGGTAAAACATAAACAACATTTGACAGATCGAATCACGAAACAAGCAAAAAAGAAAAAATCCATCAGCTGGCACTTCCAGACTACCTATATTACTGTTCCTGTACGATCTATTCCTACTCTCTAAGGTCTAGAAAATAGCATGAGCCTATTAATAACAGTCAATTGTGTTCGAAAACACAAGAGCCACATTTTTGGTATTGTACTGACGTGAAGTCGATCAAAAGTTACAGAATAAAGGATTATTATGTTTCCCAAATTAGCTGGGATTTTTTTGCGTTAACCCATACAGAATCAGAAAGAATTCCTCTGCCAAAAAATTAATATTGGAAACCAAAAAATTAAATTAATTTGACACATAACTGTAAGTTTCATTTGTATTAAGTAGAAACTTTATAAAATTTAATACAAGGAACTATGTCAACTTTTAAGCAACCTACTCTAGTTCAAGTAAAAACAAAATTTTTCTAGTAGTTTCCGTAATGACTATAATTCGCAGGAATTTTCGTAGGTAAAAAGTTTTTAAAATTAGTTTCCTTAATGACTAGTAAATATAAAAGTCTACTGGCAACACTCACTTGTATTGAAAATGCTAAACCAAAAAAAGCAAATAAATAGAAAAAGCAACCTGTGAATGACCAATTAGTAAAACTTGTTGAAACGATGATTCATTACGTATGTGGTCAATAATGGTTGGCAGGTCGTATTGGCCCCATTCATGAAAACTAAAGCTCCAGAATTCACCATCCTTCACTGATAAATGCGAATGATTGCGCGACCAGGGCGAACCACGCATATTGGCCAACCAAACATCATAGTAATTGTTAAATAGCTGAAAGGCTAAATGGATGAAAAATATTAAATAGAACAACGAGCAAACAAAAACGCAGTTTCTCGTGTTGTATTAGCAAACAACATGCTGTTGGTTTTGTGAGAATGTCTGTCTTACCTAAACTTTTTGCAGGACCCATAACAACCCACGCCAGGGAGGAGGTTAACAACCCATGTATTAGCAGAATTGGACGATGGCCTGGTCGTGGCAACCGATGTAATGTTAGGTTATAACCATCTGGTGTGACAACATGGTGAAGTTCCAATGCATAGTTGTGTTTAGTAATCCAATCGCTCTAAATATTTAATACATACATACATACATACGAGTAAATATTGCTCATTTACTAAAACAACTTCGTAACTAAATAAAAAAAAGTAGTTTGCCAAAAAATGAGTTTAAGGTTACACAATATACATACATACATACATAAATAACCATGTTAGGAATAATTCTGCATCATTAACTAAAATATCCCATTTTTGGAGTTATGACGTTGTTTTAGTAAATGAGCGATATATGTACATATGTATGTATATTGAAGATGCTTTCACACGACATATGTATTTTTTACATTTGGTTTATGCTCAAGTTTTGAAATAAGTATACCAAAGGAAAGTATAACTTTCTCATCTGAACCAGGTCTAAAAAAGTTAAAAAAAACAGAGACATTTGAGACATTTCTCTCCCATAATGCCAGCATATGAGTAAAAAGATTATTCACACAAAAAAATTTTAGACAACATCAAAATTGCCATTAATACAGTACACTTTCTTTATACTGGAAGACTTGTTATTACCAAAAATGTCAAAAACTTAGACCTGTATAATCGATAAGCCGTCCACTTCTGTGCAATTTTTCCATTCCAATATGCTTGTTAGACCGGAGAGTTTTTGTGAAAATGTATATTTATGTATCAAATATTGAAATAGATAAACAAACAAACTTTGTATTTTCGTATAGCATGAGATTAGGGTTTGGGATTTCCGGACTTTTTACCTCCAGGGAAATGGGGAAAAACAAATAGCACACATTTGCTTAGTCCACTTTTATGGTTTCAGTTAAAGGAAAGCATTAGCTTTTATATACATATGTAAATAAAATGTTATATGCAACTGGAATACGTGAATTATTTTGGCTTAGCGTAACACAATTTGTAACGAAAGTTTAAATTTACTGTTTACAACAGTCGTGCCATTCTTATTTGGTATTTATTATCCAGGAGTTAGGACGTGATATTCGTAACAAAAATAATCGACACTATTACAGTTATAAATTTATATTTGCTTTGATTTCTTTGTAGTTAAAAGCAGAGTACGCAAATAAACGAAACAATGTGTTTGATTTTGATTTGTGTCGTTCTTTGAAGTGAGTGAAACAAAAAGAATGAGATGGATTGCTCAATTTGTTTTTGTATTGTTTTTGCACATGATCACAAAGCCGGCTAACAGGCGCCACCGGCCACAAACAATACATTAATTTAATCGTACGCCGCTAGAAAAGAAAATAATGGGAATTAAATGGAATCGTTTTTAAATATTTGCGGCGAATTTGACGTCATCATATAATATAATTTTATAGCGTTGTTATTTAACACATGAAGTTTGTTTTATATAACTAAGCAGCGTAGCTACAACCGGTTGCCTGAGACACCTCTCTTCTTCTTTTTTTTTTTTTTGGTTTTTACTAAAAGCAATTTTTTTGCTACCTCGAAGCTGCGAAAAATTTAAGCGACATTGATTATTTCGCGTGAAAAATTTGACATGTACTAAATGTAGACCATCTCGCGTTTTTTTTTATAAATTCCCCGCTTTTATTGCTTGAAAGTATGCAACATTGTTAAAATTCCGTGCGAAAAAAGTACTGCTCCAATTCAAAGCATATTTATATAAAGTATATACAGGTCTACAACAACTAAAGGTATGGTCACACTTGGGCAAACATTTGCCCAAAATAACGTAACCCCTAAATATTAATATAGAAGCTTCCAATTCAGAGACGTGTTTGTTAAGTTAAATAGTTTCCAATAATGTTGGATACTATGACATTGTCTATTAGTTGTTTATGAAACTGTTTAACTTAAGAAACACGTGTCTGGATCAAAATGTTTTTCACTAATATTTAGTGGTTACTTTTTTTTGGGCAAATGTTTGCCCAAGTGTGACCATACCTTAAAAAAGTACAAAAATAACAGGCGATTTGTTTGTGTAAGAATAATGGATGAATGTCAAAAACAGATGGATAAAACCAGACCTGGGCAACTTGCATCACTTTTGCATAAGCACTGATTGAAAAACAAAAAATTTAGTGCAAATTTAAATTTGATGCTTGTAGTGCACAAAAAATACACTAATTTTGTGTTGCCACTAAGCACATCATGACATATTGTACACAGTAAAATTGAATAAAACGTGAAAATATTTTTAGGAGATAGCACAAATAAAAAATATAAAATACACTAAAGTTCATTGAGGGCACTTTTATAAGTACGTACATACAAATTAACGAAAAAAAACTGTCAATATAAATACTAACTAGATTACAGAACCAATTTAAAAAAAATTAAAAAGTTTCATACTTCAAGTACGTTGCATATCGAGCTTATTTGAAAAACCGTGCAATTGATAAAAGATCAGAACTTAGGTTTTCGTTTATTGTAAAGTTATATCTTAAAAAATGGTGATTTTATAAACGAAAAATTCTACCGCTTGAAACAATTTCATCAAGTTTTGTCTTTCTCTCGAAAAATTATAAAAAACGTAGTGATATGATTTTTCGTTTTGGATGACAATATGTACATAGGAAAAAATTTACATATTTATGTATGTACGTATGTTTTTATGTATGTACACATTTACGTTATATTTTGCATGTTTCACTGATAATGCAACAATACTATTCATAATGTGTATAGTGGTGCAAAAAATAGTGCACTAAAAATAACAATGCAATGTTGATGAATTACTTTGAAGGGATTTTAGTAATATGCAAGAAAAATTACACTAATATTATTAAAGTTAGTGCTAATGTAATAATTTTGCATTTGCATTGATTTGGTTTATTGTGGGAAAATGGTCAATGCATTTGCTTATTTAATGCAATAGTCCCAGATCTGCGTACAACAAAAAGAAAATGTATGGATAGACAAAACCAAAGTAAATTTATTAATTGATAAACCTTTAATATGTGAAATAAGTATAATAAAGAATACATACATATTAAGGCTGTTCACGACATAGTGGGAAAAAAAATTTTTTATCGGATCTAAACGCATAGTAGCTTATTTTGTGCCACTTGGAGTGCAAATAAGACCTGCAAAAAATATATTCAATCGAACAACGTTTAGAGGTTGCTCAACGCTCCCAAAGATTTGCTATAGAATAGCTTTTGTATACCTATTTCTTTAGAAAATTTACTATTTTGTACCGGTGTCGATTTGTGAATTGGAAATTGATCATGATTGTAATATTTGCTTAAGACCCACTCTAAACAAGTTCTCAACACACTTACATACTTGTTGTTTTTTCCTACGTATTTTTTTAATCAATGTCTTCAAACAATAACAATTCGTTTTAAAACCGTTACTTTGCTTCGCTGCATAAGCAAACGTCGCCTCGGCAGTTCGCTGCTTGGTAACAGCAAGTAAAGTGCATAACTTTTACTCAGTTTCTTTTCTTTACACAAAAAAAAGTCAACAAAGCCGCAAGTGTTTCTCCTTCTCATTTGCCCAGTAGTCAGTTTGAAGTTGACGCTTGAGAAACAAGCATACTAGACTATTCTGACAAAATATTCATAGCTTTGTCAATTGTGTGTAGCGTACGGTTTTTGAATAGTGTTTTAACAATTTTTACGTTTTGCTATAATATTAATTGCGCTTTATAATGGCTTCAAGTACAACTGCTGCTACTAAGACGAGACTCAAAACAAATATCTGGTTAATTGGACAGCCAGTACCTAATCTTCCCTTGAATGTACTTCCAACCGCATCTGATGTCTTAAAAACTTTTTTCCATCACCACAAAACCCTTAAAAAAACTGTTCCATAAAGTCTGAAGTCCACTACAGGAGAATTAATGGAAATTTGGTACAAAGCTCGTATCCCAATGGCTTTCCAACCAAACATCGTTTCTAAAATGAAATATCTTGTTGAGGAATACAATTTGCTGAAGAAAAACAAATCACCAGTTTTAGAGGCACAGAGTACTAGAGAAAATACGTTCTCAAACAAAATTTAACTGCTTTTCGATATCGCACATAAGGAAGCTGAAAGTAAAATCAGAATTGAAGAAGATGAAGTGTTTCTAAAGGATCAGCGAGGAAGTAGAAAGATGAAGATGGCTGGACTGGACACGGAATTGGCAATACGGGAACTGCGGATCCAGGAACGGAAACAAGAAAAAGAAGAAAGAAAACGACGTGAAGAGGTAAGAAAGACAGCTGCTACTACTACATTTAGCGCACTTGAAAATCTCGACGAAGATGGTGAGGAAGAGAATATGGAATATGATAAAATTGACGCAAGCTATGAAATTGAAATACCAACGTATTATCGGAAACAACTTAACAACATTTTTGTGTCATCTGGAGATAGCCCTCCACACAAATCACTTATTCTCCAGAACATGCTTGCTTCTACTGATGTGACATCAACATTGGATCGTATAAATCTTTCTGATACTAAGTTCACCATCTTGGCTGCAGCAATTGCAAAAGCTGATGGGCAAGATCTGGATGATGGTTTCTTATCTCGTTCAACTGTACAAAGAAAGCGAGCAGCTCATCGATCTTATATTGACATGTCTGTGAGAGAAGGTTTCCTTACTATTAAAAAGCCACCACTATTGGTTCATTGGGATGGTAAAGTGATGAAAGACAGTACAAACAAACAGGACCCAAAATCAAATGTTGATCGGCTACCTGTAGTTGTCACGGGCCATCATCTAGAAAAAGTACTTGGCGTTTCCAAAATATCTTCAGGAACGGGAGACGCACAAGCAAAAGCAACATTCCAGCTTCTTGTCCTATGGGAAGTTGTGGATGATATTATTGGAATGAGCTTCGATACAACTGCTGCAAATATAGGAGCTACAAATGGAGCGTGTGTTCTTCTTGAGAAACAGATGGGCAGGAACTTATTATATTTTGCTTGTAGACATCACATTCACGAGCTGATTGTTGGAAATGTGTTTTCAGTGTTGTTTGGACCATCCAAAGGTCCTAATATATCACTTTTTCAACGATTTCAGCAAGGTTGGGCAAAAATCAATCATCAGAACTTCAAGCTCTTGGACGATAAACGCCTAAACACGCCATACCTACAAGATCTGAAAAAGGAAGTAACTTCTTTCCTCAAGGGTATTCTATTATCAAAAGAAGAATACATGCCTCGAGATGACTACAAAGAGATGGTGGAACTTTGTTTATTACTTTTAGGGGAGTTACCCACAGCAGATCAGTATCGTTTCAAGATTCCTGGTGCATACCACATGGCAAGATGGATGGCAAAAGTGATATACTGTTTGAAGATTTTTCTTTTTCGAGCAGAATTTAAGCTAACGGTAAAAGAGGAGAAGAATCTCCCCGAATTTTGTTTGTTCGCGTGCCTCATTTACGTTAAAGCGTGAATTTCTTGTCCTAAAGCAAGTGATGCTCCAGTAAATGATTTGCGTCTATTCAAACAAATAAAACAGTATTCAACTGTGAATGCGATTGTCTCAGAAGCAGCAATGAAGAAGCTAAAATCTCACTTGTGGTATCTTGGGCCCGAGCTGATTCCTCTTTCCTTGTTTTCCGATAAACTTCCAGTTCAGGAGAAACGAATGCTGGCAAACGAGTTAAATAATATTAAAAGTTTCCCGAAAGACTGGACAGAAAGAGGAATCAAGCTGAATAGCTGCGATCGGTTAGAGAGCAAAAGCTTCCACAATCTGGTAAATTATACATCTGTCTGTGCTCTGAATGCCTTAAATATTGATCTGGAATTTCTCAACATTGATCCCGATTCGTGGAATGAATCACCAAAATTCCAAGAAGACAAGCACATTGTTGATTCTTTGAGAGTGGTTAACGATGCAGCAGAACGCTCTGTTGCTCTAATGTCTGCCTTCAACGAATCTATTACGAAGAATGAGACAGAAATGCAGAAATTAATTCAGGTGGTAGAGGATCACAGAAAGAGAGTTCCCGATGCTCGAAAAGTTACACTTAAAGCGTATAATCCGCGATAACAAGATCATAATGCATTTTAGATTGTGTTAAGTGGTTTTTATGTAATGCTGATTAGCACATTTTGCTTAGATTATATGTATTAAAGCTCAATAAAAAGAAGTCCTTTGAGCAACCCCTAAATATTTTTCGATTTGTTTGAGTTTTTGCACAAAGCAATGTTTATAAAAAAGGAACAAAATAAGCTACTATGCATAATCAAATTAAAAAAAATACAATATGTACTTTAATAATTAAATATAATTATTTTTAAATGTTTTGTAACACATTTTTTAAGTAAAAATTTATTTAAACTTTTTCACATACGTTTTCAGTATACACAATTGTGTATAACAAAGCAAAACAAAACAAAATGGCGTACAAAAATTGTAAACAACAGTATATAGGAATTGCTTGTTCTCCCAGAAAGCAATTAAAATATATAACGATAGATAACGGAATTTCACCACTAGGGGGCGCTGTAGGCAGAAAGGTTTGTGTCTTCGCTAAATACTGGTATGAGAGTTGGCATATGGTGGTGAAAAAGGGGGTAAAAGAAGTGTGTATTTGCTAAATAATGGTGTGAGCGTTGCCATAGTGAGATGAAAAAAGGGTAAAAAGGATAGTGAATTGGCTAAATGAAGCATGTTGATGCCAGATGGCAACGCCGTAAATAGGTGAAATGTGTGTGAGTTGGCTAAGTCTTGATCAATGTATCTGAGTTTACCCAAAAGTAATTAAATTTATTTTAATGGGTTTTGGGTAAGCAGCTGTGTGCTAGATAAGTGTAGATGACAGGGTGGAGAAAGGAGAGATAATAGCGGGTTGTGAGTTTGCTAAGTCTGGATCATTTTGGCTTACCCAAAAGTAATTAAATTTATTTAAATTGGTTTTGGATGAGCTAAAAAAGTTTTGGTGTGCTAAAGAAGTCTAGATGGCAGTAGTGGAGAAAGGAGATAAAATAACGGATTGTGAATTGTTAAGTGCCAATCGATGAGGCTTGGCTTATGGTGCTAAGTAGTAAATGGAGTCGGGATTTGTATTTAACGCCTAATAGATGCACCCATGAATTGTAGTTGGAATTGATAAAGTTATTTTGTATTGTTATACACGCGAACCGCAGCAAAAAAAAGTTAAGATTTTTTCATACTTTTTTTTTCGAATGCTTTGAGAATGGTAACGGCTAACAATAGGTTCTTTTGTATACAGGTATGATGATGATGATGATGATGATGAGCCAGCCAAGGCATTAGTGGGAGTATTGGTGTATGAGTTTGTTTTATCGAATTGAAAAGAAAGTATTTGATGATTTAGGGAAAATATGTACATATGTATGTTATTTAGTAAAGGCACATGCCATGTGTTCGTATACAATTTCTAATTGATATTTTTGTTTAATTATTACCATATGTAAATTCTATTATTTTTTTTATATTGTTAATTTTGTTAGAAAAAAATGTGTGAGCGGAGATTCATAGTAAAAAGGAGACGAATTCCTAGATTTGTGAGTGCATGTGCGAATAGAAAATATGTTAATTAGGGTTAGGATTTTATATGTAAGTAAACGGGATGTAATAATTTGTGTGGGTTTGATCGGCCGGTGTTCGTATAAAAATTGTAGTTGATATTTTTGTTTAATAATTTGCATATGTTAATTCTATTATTTATTATATTTTTTTAATTTTGTTAGACATTTTAGTGCGGATATACATAAAAAGGAGACGAATTCCTAGATTTCACAAATCTTGCATGTGCGAATAGAAAATATGTTAATTAGGGTTAGGAATTTATAAGTAAACGATCGTGAGTGGAATAGGAAAGGGTTTAAAATGTAGTGAATTCGGTCAGCGTTACACGTGTATGTGTGTATGTATGTATGTATGGATAGGAGTGGATGTGTGTATCGATATGAGTGTGGAGTGAGGGAACAAATGCAATGTTTATGTGCATTAGCTTATCTATTGATATTTTGTTAGTATTATGTTGTTGTTGTTGTTGTTGTTGATTTTGAGTATAAAGGTCCAATCGTGGAACATTTTAAACTTAGTCAGTCAAGTTTCATTCGTCTTGATCGTGCTTATTAAAGTGAAAAGAAGGAGTGTTACCAAATCAATATATAAATAAGTGGGAAATAATATTATAAACGGATTTAATATACTAAACAAAGTAAAAAAAAATAAATAAACAAAAATTTAACTTGAATATACTAAATAAGGAACAAAGGTTTGAATATACTAAATAAAAAACAAAGGTTTGAATATACTAAATAAAGAACAAAGGTTTGAATATACTAAATAAAGAACAAAGGTTTGAATATACTAAATAAAGGACAAAATAAGTGGAAATATAATTTAAAAAAAAATGAGTTTCAAGTGTAGTGTTTGCTCAAATGCATACTCACGTATGCAAAAATTAAATAACCATTTACTGGTACATAGGCCGTGTACATATTGCGGCCATGTATCTCTAACCACATTTGAGAACAAGGAACATGCTAAGCTCCATGAGTGCCAACATGAAGAGCAGGAACCACCATCCACATCAATAGAAGCAGCGAAACGAAAGATTGCTGCAGATTATAAAACATCAAAAATACAGCGGCTTGAAGAGGGATCCCTACTAAGATGCGAGGCTTGTAATGTGGAAATAAGTTCTAGGAAATGGTTCAACCACTGCGGAAAAGATTATCATAAGAATAATCTAAATAAATTTTTTGGAAACAAGATTATGCTGATTAAAAGTGCGTTTAAATGTCGCATTCAATCCTACCGCTTCCCAAAAGGCGACAATGAGTTAAATATCGAAAACTACTTAAGAGATGGAAGCGTAATGTTTGAGAAATTGCTAAACTGTAGCTTAGCTGAACACTTTTTAGTGAAATTCAATTTGGAATTAACAGCTCGCTACAAATTACCTGCGAATCCTACAATGCCAGAGAACGATATGTTCCATATAACGGAAATGGTTCGTTTGACAAGAGCGGATGACATAGGTGATACGCTAGGGGCTCAGATAGAATCTATAAAAACAAAGATGTCTGAGTTCCAAGAGAGAGATTCTGGATGGACTTTAATCCAAATAAAATGGTTGAATTTAAACATTAGTAAAGCATCACCGATTCCAGGATCTCTGCACGTAAAAACACCTGTGGAGCTAGATCAGAAGAAAGCTTGCATCAACATAAAAAATAATGACATATATTGTTTTAAATGGTGTGTGATAGCAGCTTTCTATACTGCAGACAACATGCACCTGCCATCAACGTATAGAATTAGAAACATATCTGCTACAAACATTACGCTGGAATGCGGTAGGATTTTGAATTTCGAGGGAATGACATTTCCAAACGATGTCAAGGATATAAAAGTTTTTGAGAGAAAAAATCCTGACATTAGCATAAATGTTTTCGGTTATGACAACAAGCTGAAAAAAGTGGTTGGACCATATTACATTACAAAATCAGAAAAAGAGTTCCACATAAATTTGATGTTATTGGAAAGCCCGTGTGGTGAAAATTATCACTATATTCTAATAAAAAATATTTCAAGGTATTTATTTATAATTTTTATTACTATTATTATTACTATTATTATTATTATTATTATTATTACATATGCATGAATTATTAATTTATTATAACTACAACTGTTAATTACTTAATATGTTTCTCTTTTAGATTACTATCAGCACAAATTTCATGTCATAATAGCATAAGCACCCTTATTTGCAATGCGAGCCTATTCCACACAAATTCAGCGGAGGTAATGTCAGTGCATCGAAGCAAGGAGTGTGGCAAATGTGTTGTGAGGATGCCAGAAATACACAAGGCGACGTTAAAATTCACCAACTTCCGAAACCAGATGAATGTTCCGTTCATAATCTATGCAGACTTTGAATGTATATTGGAAAATGTAAGTGATAATGAGCATTCGTTTATTAAGAAGCACATACCATGTGCTTATGCATTTTATATTAAGTGTAGTTTTAATGATAGTTTAGATAGGTTTAAAATTTTTGTAAATAGGGATAGTAACGTAAATGTAGGTGCACATTTTGTGAATAGTGTAATTATCGAATGTATTTACAAAAAAAACATTTTGAAAATATTTTACCAATGTCCCCCTTAACTCCTTTAGAAGAAGAACTTTTTAAAAGTGCTAGAGATTGCCATATTTGCGGTAAGACATTAGGCAATGAATTGACAGTAAAAGATCACTGTCATTTTTCAGGGAAATATAGAGGGGCAGCACACAACTCGTGCAATTTAAATTATAAAGTGTCAAAGTTTATACCAATTTTATTTCACAACTTCTCCTCGTACGATTGTCACTTATTCGTAAAAGAATTGCTAAATGTTAAAGGACATACAAACGTTATATTTCTTTATCTCATACGATTGAGGTATATAGCTCCGAAGAAATTGACAATGGAAAGAAGCAGAAACATGTTGAGTTAAGGTTTCTAGATTCTTTCAGATTTATGGCATCTAGTTTAGATACCTTAGCTGGAAATTTATCCGATGAAGATTTAAAATCAGTTAAAAGGTTTTTCCCACAACTAGATGAGTTTAATCTCATGAAGCGAAAAGGTACTTTTCCATATGAGTATGTTAATACATATTCCAAATTGGATGATGACAAACTCCCTGGAATTAATGAATTTTTTTCTAAGCTGAATAATAAAAAATGTTCATAAGAAGACTATTCACATGCACAAAAAGTATGGGAAACATTGAGTTGTAGAACCATACGTGACTATATGAGTTTATATCTTAAAACTGATGTTCTTTTGCTGACAGATATTTTTGAAAACTTTCGAAAAGTTTGCAAAAGAATACATTGCCTTGATCCACCTCATTATTATACACTCCGAGGTCTGTCTTGGGATGCAATGTTGAAGCATACCAAAATTGAGTTAGAGCTTCTGACAGATCTGGAAATGTATAATTTCATCAAACGTGGCATTCGAGGTGGTCTTACACAGTGCTGTAAAAGACATAGTAAGGCAAATCATAAGTATCTGAGTACTTATGATAAAACGAAACCCTCTGAGTATATTTTATACTTAGATGCAAATAACCTTTACGGTTGGGCTATTTCTGAATATCTTCCGTCGGGTGGTTTTTCATGGACAAATGAGTTTATTCACCCAAATGACATTCCATCTAATTCGGAAATAGGTTATATATATGAAGTTGACCTAGTTTATCCTTCTGATTGCCATGATCGCCACAATGACTTGCCATTTTGTGCTGAAAACAAAATAATTGGCGGAAGTAAACATGAAAAATTAGTAGCCGATCTTTCAAATAAAAAGAGGTATATAATGCATTATAAAACCTTGGAACAATGTTTGGGTAATGGTTTAGTTTTGGAGAAAGTTTACCGCATTCTTCAATTCAAACAAAGACCATGGATGAAATCATATATTGATTTAAATACACAGTATAGAGCTAGAGCTAATAATTCATTCGAAAAAGACTTTTTCAAATTATTAAATAATGCTGTGCATGGCAAAACCATGGAAAATGTTGACAAGCGGAAAGATGTACACTTAAGTAGTGAATGGAGTCGTACTAACCGCAACCATTTAGGTATAGGAGAATTGATATCCAAACCGAATTTTCATAGCATATCACAATTTACGGATTCAATGTGGGCTATACAAATGAATAAAACTTTAACATATTATAGTAAGCCCATTTATTTAGGTATTAGAACTATCAAAGTGGAAAATGTATGATTTCCACTATAGTTACATGAAACCAAAATATGAAGAGAAAGTAAATTTGAACTATATGGATACAGACTCCTTTATCTATTCTGTTCAAACAGATGATTTCTATCTATAGTGACATAAGGGATGACTTGAAAGATCGGTATGACACTTCGTCATACGCAGAAAATAACCCTTTTTATTTCCCGCTCTTAAATAAGAAGGTATTGGGTATGATGAAGGATGAAACAGAGGGGAAGTTTATAACCGAATTTGTTGGACTAGCACCAAAAGTTTATTCATACACCACTGAAGGTGGTGAAAATGTTAATAAAGCAAAGGGGGTTAAGAGGTGCATTGTAAATAATTATACTCTAAAAATGTTTTATTCACTAAACAAAAAATTACAACATGTATGCAAACATTTACATCAAAATTGCATACTGTTTTAACTAAAGAAATAAATAAAGTATCCCTAAGTTGTACAGATACAAAACGTAGAATAAGTAATAATAATATTAATACATATGCGTGGCACCATTACCAATTAGAAAGCGGTAATGGTAAAGTAGATTTAGATTTGTTAATAAAAGAAATAGAAAGTAGTAACGGAAATTCAAATGCTTTGAATTTATTAATTAATCAAATAGAAAATTTAGAATAATAAGTGATTATATATAAATACAGTAATGTTTTATAGCAAATATTTCAAAATGTTTAAAAGTATTTGTAAATATAAAATAAGAAAAAGTTTTGAAATAAATATTTGTAAATATTAAATAAGAAAATTTTATATTTATCTGCAAACGTTGTACAATTTTGAAATATTTTTAAAGTTAAATAAAAAAACTGTTTGTAAATAAAAAAAAAAATAAATGTTATATTATTTTTGAAAATTTCTTTTTCTTAATAAACGTATGTTCATTATCACTTACATTTTCCAATATGCATTCATTAAAATAATTTGTAAATATAAAATAAAAAAATTTTTTGAAATAAATATTTGTAAATATTAAATGAGAAAATTTTATTGTAAATATTATATTTATCTGCAAACGTTATACAATTTTTAAATATTTTTAAATTTAAATAAGAAAAGCTGTTTGTAAAAAAAAAAAAAATTGTTATATTGTTTTTTGAAAATTTCTTTATTATTTATTTATTTCATTTAGTACATGGGAATGTGTAAGTATTACTATAAAGTGTTTAAATAATTTTTTGAACAATTCCAGTTAGTGGTGTATATATACTCCATCAATCGATCATAAAGAATCAAACAGTAGGCATTTGTATTTTGTGGTACCAGTTTACTAGTTTCGAACTCTATTTTAACATCAATAGGCCCGCTCTTTATCATTTCATTTTGATAGCTCACACCAATGACAATGATTGGTTTGTTTTTGAATTCTTCGCAGGTGAGAAGTGGTTGAGCTTCCCTCATATAGTAATTTTGTTGAAATTTTGCATACATATCATATAAAATTGCATAACGATTCTCATCAAATTTAAGGTTTAAGTCATCATATGGATAAGAGTCTGAATTTAAGTGTACTTTAATATTCTTTAAGTCTGAATGAATATATTTATTGTCATTTTCCAAAACTAATATTATAAATCTGGGCCGCTCTCTATTCAGTGATAATTTTACATTCCAATTGTGATTACTTCCACCAGCAAAAGTGGGATTGAAATAACAATCCTAGCTGCGAAATGCAATAGGTAAAGAAGAGCACCCTTTAATAACCTTCATTATTTGTAGTTTCTTAGAATCTGAAAGTTGAACGTGTGGAATTCTCCATGTTATGTTTGTAATAGGTAAACTGAAAACTGCATTTGCATCTGTTGAATAATATACATTTGTGTCACTTGAACTTCGTAGTAGAATAAGTTCATGTTTACTATTCAATATTATTTTATTGAAATCTTCAGCAAATCCCATTAGTAATTTTAAAGGTACGTAAAAATTGAATTTAGATATAGCTAGTTCCTCAGAAACACACCATCCAGCATTTCTCATCATATTGCTTTCAAATTGGTTTAATGAAACATAATTCTTGATTGTACTACATGTTCCCAAGTATCGGGTTCGATCAATTTCAACTCCATTAATTTCATAACGTATTTCATCAAACAAATATGCAACACAATTATTCTTCAGCCTTATATTTGACGGTTCTTCACCTTTACTATTCTTTATACTTCCCACTATAAATAAAAATCTTTCCGAAGGTAGAACATATAAGTCTTGATTTTGTAGGGTAATTCGAATTTCATCATTGTTTTTAAATGACTGAATATATGGTACATAACTATGAAAGTCTGTTTTTGTTATACTCTCGTCCGAAAGCGGTTGCTCCAATACGTTAAGTATATCAGACATTTTTGTTTACTTTAAATTTAAGTAGCTTTAAGAATCTTTTGTTTTCTTCTGTTAACTTCGGTCTTATAGCTTTAACGGTATCTGCAGGAATGTTCAGATTAATATTTCTTCTTGTTGTTTTATTACAAATTATCATTTTTGCCTTGGCCTCAAATGCAACCTTAGCGTTATCTCTTCACCTCTAAAGTTTATTAAACGTCCTTCTTGATCAACAATCCAAATTTTAAGATATGTTATTTCCTTAACGTTTACTGGTAGATAAACTAGATTATTAGGGTTCACGTCTAATTTATAACCTGGAGGAACGTCTAAAGCAAACTCGTGAAGTATATGTGCTGGAGAGTCATTCATGTATGCTCCTTGTATTATATTACATTGAATTTGTATAGCATTAACTTTCAGAATATTTACAACTTGATTAGATAAATGTACTACTCCTGCCTTTAAAGATTTTTCCGCAAAACCAAGCAATTTACCAATTGATCGCGTTCGATTAAAATAAATTATGTCGTGTGAAGAACTAATTTCTATTTGTAAAGTATTATTATTCGGTTCGATTATTATGGTTTTATTAAAATTAGTTTTTTTATATTGTGTAGTTATATAATCGACAATGTCTTGCAACTCATAAGACCCTATGGGAATTTCAATAACTGCATCTCCAATATGGAAAAGATTATTATCGTAGTCTACATTCGGAATAGAATTATATGAATGGAAGTCGATTAGGGAGCATTCATACTCATCCGTTAAAATTATAGGTGGAAAATAATTTGCTTTTAAAATTGAAGAGTTTCCGCTTAATGCTAATGTTATTGACATGGTGAATGCTCAATTGTAAGTCAAATAATAATGCTTTAAAGTAGTTGTTTAATTTATTTCTAGTTTATTTGCTTATTTTATAATATTTCAGTTTTATTTATCCATGAATTATGTTGACTTGGAAAACCTAACCATTTAACATATGCCTTATTTCCTCTAGTTCTCAATACTTTTTCAACCAGAAACGTGTTCGGAAAACGTGTGCTATGTATTTCCTCCTTATAGAAACCTCCTTTAATTTCATGTCCTTGATAGTCTTCCAACAAAAATGTTATAGGATAAGTGTTCTGTATCGATCTTATTTTAAATATTTCCGTTGTCCAGTTTGGAGTGTATCCCTTCTCAAAAACGTTTTTGTATTTACTAATGCGTACGTAATCTCCAACTTTATATCGTGAAGGCTTGAAAATTTTCAAATTACTATATACAGTATTCAAGAGATGCTTTTCATTGTTATGAGTTACGTCATTTGGTGCCATTTTTATTTTTCCATGTTTTTTCTTATTATACTTTTTAATCAAACCCTTATAAAAATCAATCCATTTATAAGTTCCGTTGTTACTAAACTCTTTCCACATCATCTCTTTCAAGGTTCTATTGAAGCGTTCAACAATTGAAGCTTTCATTACACTATATGTAGAGTAGTGATTAATTGAATATTTTTGCATCAACCCTCCAAACTCTTTATTGAAAAACTCTCTAACATCTGTCTGTAAATTTTTAGGAACACGCCTCATACCAAGTATTTTCTTGAATGCATTACAAACTTCTGAGGCAGTTTTAGATTTAATTGCTTCAGACCACGCATATTTTGAAAATGTATCTATTACAGTTAACATATATTTATAACCATTATTATATGCTGAATAATTTCCCATTTCTACCAAGTCGGCTTGCCAGAGATCATCAATTCCTTTCATAATAACTCTGCGTCGTAAGAAGTTCTTCCGCGCTCGTAAATGAAGCTCATTAACTACTGCTCTTTTTTCCATTGTATGGTGATATTGTTGTCATTAAGTTATATACATCTATTATTTTCTTATTTAAATCTTTTATTTCATTTCTTAGCAGTACAATTTCTTCACTTATTCCCCTTTTTAAATTGTCTTTCATGTGTCTTATTTGTAAAATCAAATAAGCTTTGTTAACAGCATCAAGTCCATCCAAAGGTGAAGCTACGTTTATAATCCTTTTATTATCAATGTTTATTTTATTTCCATCCAGTGTAAAACCAAAATGCTTCAAAAGATATTTTCTTCTTCCTTCGTTACTAGACCTTTGATTAAAATAATGACCGAATTTGTCGACAGTCATACTCTTTGTTTTATTACCTCTACTCAATTATATTTGCTTCTCTCAATTCTTCAATTATTGATACTATTTCATTAGAATGATTATTATTTCCAGTTTATTGTGATGCTATTAACAATCTCAATCGATCTACAATTTCATTAGGATTGTCCCAGTATATATAGTTTGGTTTATTAAGATTTACTCTCATTAAACCTTCACCAATGTGAGTAGTAGCAAATAATTTATTAATTATTTCTTTGTATTTGAAACCTCTATTTCCTTTAAGTCGGTTACTGGGATCGTAGTTTACTCTATGTGAATTTGTATCAATCAAAATTCGTTTATATATATCTAGTTCAGTTGAGTCATACTGTTCCGGCCTTTTGTGAAATAGTAATGAATAAAGGCCTGGAGTTAATGCCCAAGATTTATTTCTTATGGTTATTTTGTCATCACTTAGCTTAAGATATGAATTTCCAAATTTCCAATCACCATCTTCATCCTTATAAAGCCCAAATATGGTATCGAGATTTTTGTTTTCAAACAAATCTGTTAAATTAAATTTCCAATCATCAGGTTGGGAATAAAATGATTCATTCAATTGTGAATCTTCTTTATTTTCACTTTTCCCTGGTAAAGGACTAAAACACTCTTTTTTAGTGGGAGTACTGGCAATAATCTTTTTCTGATGTCCTTTAAATTTACTATAATTTTCAGATTTAATTCTTTCATCAGAAAATTTCATTGGATCTAATGAATTTTCATTAGATAATTTTACAAGTTTTTTAAGTGGTTCTGTTATAGGTTTAAATGTATGTTCTAATTTATTAAACGATTCTGCTTCACCTTGTTTGATACTGTCGAATTTCTTTTTTAGAATTTTTCTTGATTTCACTAATTCTTTTAATATACTTTCTTCCATGTTGGCTTGCAGGAGAATAGCTCAGTTAGTAACAAACAGCTTTTTAAACAGCTAAACAGCTTTTTTAAACAGCAAAACAGGCTTTTTAAACAGCGGAACAGCCTTTTTAAACAGCTAAACAGCTTTTTGAAACAGCTAAACAGCCTTTTGAAACAACTATACAGCTTTTTTAAACAGCGGAACAGCCTTTTTAAACAGCTAAACAGCTTTTTGAAACAGCTAAACAGCTTTTTTAAACAGCAAAACAGCTTTTTGAAACAGCTAAACAGCTTTTTTAAACAGCTAAACAGCTTTTTTAAACAGCTAAATAGCTTTTAATTAGAAAATGTCCGCAGCAGTTGAATGAATATTTATAACTAAGGTTGAATGAAAACATCAAAGCCTTTTCTATAGCGTCCATTCCATACATCATCATCCTTGCTGATCACAAGAAATCCATATTTCTCCTTCCAACATTCATTGCATATATTATGAAACATTTTGAGACTCATATCACTTCCAATATGATCACTATAAATATGTTTTAAATTTAAGTCGTCTTGTTTAAATATTATGATAAAGTTTGCATTATCTCGTACTAAATGTTTAGGAATACGTGTATACGTTTGACACAAATAAAATGAATCAATGTCTCTATGACGACCCATACAAAAATATGATCTAATATTATTCTGCTTTTCGCATGCAACATCATCAAATATCATTACAGAGTTTGCCTTTGCTTTATCAGGTGATATGACATCTTCATTCTCTGTAAATGTGTAAAGACCTATTCCCTTTACTGATGAAATTAGTCTTTCTAGATACTTATATTTTGGCTGTTGTAATGACTTTGAATACAAGTAAATATTTTTAAACTTTAATCCATTTGGGCTTTCGATTAAACTGAGCATTACATTTGTTTTCCCGCAATTAGATGGGCCTACTAGTAATGCTCTTATAGAGTTTGGTAATAGGCAACTGTGTTTAGTTCGACTATTGTATTCAATGAAATCGAAATTTCTTACTAAGACATTTGAATGTTGCTTAATCAAATGCATCTTTACAACTGAAAGTTATATTAAACAAGTTTGAATTTATTTACAGAAATAATTAAAAGTATAAATGATTGTGTATTCAAATAAAAAATTTAATGCGAAACAGACAGTTCAAGGAAAAGGACTGGTAAACAGTTTGATTAATTCATTACCAGTTGAACTTCATTTGCCTGGATATCAATTTTGTGGACCTGGAACAAAATTAGAAAAACGGTTGAAGAGAGGAGATATAGGAATTAATCCATTGGATGCTGCTTGTCGAGTTCATGATATTGCTTATTCTCAGAGTACTGATATTAAAAAACGTCATCAGGCGGATAGAGAACTAGCTAATAAAGCTTGGGAGAGGGTAACAGCTAAAGACAGCACACTCGGAGAGAAAATAAGTTCGTACCTTGTAACAAACGCAATGAAATCTAAAGTAAAATTTGGTTTGGGTGTTAAATCCAAAGACTTTAAGAAAACTTGTAAGCAAAACCATTTTCGTAATGCGATTAAAGCAGATACAACTATCTTAAGAAAAAATAAGCCTACAGATACAAAAGATGGTATAAAAACTGCGCGAAATGTTATTAAACGTTCTTTTCTTGGAAAAAAATCGGAAGTACAAATTCCAAGAATTATCAGAGTTCCTAAAATTGGCGGCTTATTACCTTTGATACCGATATTTACAGCACTTGGAGCATTAGGTGCAATGGCTTCTGGAGGTTCACAAATTGATAAAGCCATTACTATAGCTAAAAATGGTAGAAAACAGTTGGAAGAAAATAAACGTCATAACAGAGCATTAGAGGCAATAGCAATAGGAAAAGGTCTCTATCTGAAACCTTATAAAAAGGGATATGGAATATTTTATACAAAAACTACATCAAAAAACTATTAAATCAGCTACCCAACAGACCATTAACAGATATGGATTTAAGAATTTTTGGAAAGAAGCATATTCTTCACTTTAGAGGAGTTTATATGAGAGATGAACTTCCTAATATTCCACGGAGCATAGAATGTGGAATTATCAACTTAGACTCTAATACCGGAAATGGTACACATTGGGTAGGTTAGGTTAGGTTAGGTTAGCAGGCTGCTGGTAAGGAAAGGTGAAATTTAGAGTCCAGCTCACTTGGGTCCAATACAATGATCCCTTTGTGTTACCTGTTAGTTGAAGAGAAGATAGTCAGAGAGGGTGATAGGGAAGGGATAGTGATAGAGAAGACAAGTGGTGAAGGAAGATGGAGGAAAGCTTCATTCTTTTACAACTCTGCTTTTTTTTTTGCACGCTTTTTTTGATAATGCAGTGTTGCAGCGCCTTCTGGTGTTAAACGAGGCGTATGAAATTTTGAAGCTGTGTTTAGTAGCTATTTTATTAGTTATTTTACTTCGCCAATGATTCTGCTACACAACGAAGGAGGGCGCTCTGATGTTACATTAGGATTAGTATCTGATGATGCGGGTGTAGTTTTTAGTGACCAGTCCTTATGCCTGCATCACTACAACTTTTCCCACAACAACTGATACAAAGGACACTAATGCACATCAGAAAAATGCGTGGTGTTATTATTTTTTTAATGACTGTCGGAGACTGGGCTCGAACCCAGGATCTTAGGTTTTGTAGTCAACGTGCTAACTACACATTGGGTAGCATATTATAAAAATAATAATAATGTGGAATATTTTGATAGTTTTGGTAATCTTCAACCACCCTTAGAAGTTTTAAGATACTTGGGAAACAATATAAAGTATAACTATAAGAGATATCAGAAATTGAATGGATTTAATTGTGGACATTTATGTTTAAACTTTTTAATAAAATCCCAAATAAAAAAACAATGTGGAATAAAAAAAACAGAAAAAATAAAATTTGTTTAATTAATTTATTTATAGTTTTTATTTCATTTATTATCCATTCTTAGCAACAGTCTGTGTATTTTTACGTCTGTTACATTTTTGTTTTGCATTTTTTTTCCTATTTCGTAACAAAGACGTGTCAGATCAACTTCAATATCTTTTTCATTAATTCCTTTTATTTCACTCAGTTGTATACTAGTTTTTCTTAACATAGAACACGTTGGAATATAAAAATCATAATAAAAATGTAGAATTTGTTTCCTGAGGATGCCATTCCAACATAAAATTTAAGTTAGAAATATTCCAATACCAAGTAGAGACTTCCACGTATCTGGCTCTATTTTAATTTTGTAGTTGTCCTGCTGAATAATTAAACGATAGCTACCGTTTTTATACTGAAATATATAGGCTGTATTCCTTTCAGTAGTGTCATCTATCAAATTTACTGAATTTAAAAATTCTTTCTGAGAAAGGACACTGCTAATATAGGTTTTATAGTGCATTAAACGTAGCCACTCTTCCCGATCCAATCCAATAAAATGTTTATTTTTATAATGTAGCCATATCATTGGTTTAAATCCATTTTGAGTTGAAAAACCACAAGAAATTTTTAATTTTAAATTCAGGAAGTACTCCAGCTCAAAAACCACATCCTGTATTTGAGGTTTCCTTGGTTGTTCGAAAAAGTTTCTCATTTTATTTTCCATTTTCAAAAGAGAATTTTAATTTTTTTACTATACACCTCGGAAGTAAATTTTAAACTGATGATGACTTCGCTCTAAAAAATCCCTTTATATTGGAAATATCTTGAATACTATGCTCTATCTATCTGTCATTGTGTACATAAGTTGACGTATACAATTACATACATGCATATATACATACATACATACATACATATATGTTGTCTAAGAAAAATAAAAAAATATTTAAATTATGTTTCCTTTCAAACATTTTGTTTATTTTTTTTTTAATGTAAATTATAAAATTTAATTAAAAATTTTGTTTAAAAATGTTTATTAATTCGTCTCAATTTTCCTTTCGGTTAGCGGTGGCAGTCGATAAAAAGTGATGAAATAAGCTTCTATATGTATCAATAATCTTCTTCTCCCTTAGTTTTTTCATATGAAAAAAGTAACACGTACACATACCAACAACGTCTTCATTTGAATTTTCGTCATGAGAGCAAGGTATTCTATCATCAAAATTCTCATAATCAGTTTTGAATGCCCGAAGAAAAGACAGATGTTCTTCGAAAATTATATATCCGAACTCTTGTAAAAAATCGTTTATAAAATCCATCGTTCTAGTTTAAAATCTTAATGAAAACTACTCATTGATTATGAAATCCTCGTGTTATATACTTACGTATGTATATTTTTATATGGTTGAATTCGTATAAATTAAACAAATATTCATGCAATTTAATTTTTTTTTGTTCTTTTTTTTATATAAAATATTTCCTTAAACACTTTTTAAATAGTTTCTATTTAAATGTAGCAAAAGGATAATAATCTCTTACAGGAGGAACTGGCTTCAACTCCAATCTGTATAAATCACTATTATTGCTATCATTTATAGGATATTTACAAATAAGATAAGCGCCCGTAGATAAATTTTCAATATCCTTATCACTTAGTGAATTAAACCTCTTTGGTAAATATAAAATGTTCGTTCCCAGTTCCAAGACAATAGTTTCCCCATACTTGGTAGTAATACGCTCAGCTAGAGTTATATGATACTCCTCTAGAGATAGCATATCCTTCACACTAAGTCTCTGCCTGGCGTTCAATTTATTGAAGGTAGAAATTAACTCCTCGTTGGTGCTCATTGTTTTGTAACTTATATTAAACTGTGAAATTTTATACACCAGTACAAATTATTTATACATTTTTCATATCCAAGATATATACATATCTCTCTCTCTCTCTCTATTTATTAATTAAGTTTTCTCTTTTCACTAGTTATTATTGAAATTTTATTAAGGGTTGTATTTTATTTTATCTCTTTATTATATTTTTTTTTTATTTTTATATAATGTTAAAAAGATTCTACTTATATAATTTCAAGCTAATGATTTTATTTAAAGTTTACATATAATATTATTTTATCCCCAACTTCGTCGTACCAAAATTCTTCATTAAATGTCGATAGCAGCTTATCCCCTTCATCATCGTACAAGAATTCGTATACCTCATCCTCAAAAAAATTTTTATGATATCCCATCTGGTTGTTGGGAATTTCCTGTTCCTTCCAATTCTGAGGAGACTTGATGTAGTGGAAGGTTACTTCTTCCACCGAATCATTAAGACTGAATTCTGTCAACGTACCAATGGAAAGTGGGCTAACCGAAGGGTGTACCTTGCCAAAGTCATCCTCCAAAGATATTATCAGAGGACTGGATGGCATTTTTAATTTAATTTTTTTTACTTTTTTTATTTAGTTGATAGCACTTGAAATTGAATTTCACTAACTAAGTTTAAAATGTTCCACGATTGGACCTTTAGATTTGTGAAATATAGGAATTCGTCTCCTTTTTATGTATATCCGCACTAAAATGTCTAACAAAATTAAAAAAATATAACAAATAATACAATTAACATATGCAAATTATTAAACAAAAATATCAATTAGAAATTGTATACGAACACATGGCATGTGCCTTTACTAAATAACATACATATGTACATATTTTCCCTAAATCATCAAATACTTTCTTTTCAATTCGATAAAACAAACTCATACACCAATACTCCCACTAATGCCTTGGCTGGCTCATCATCATCATCATCATCATACCTGTATACAAAAGAACCTATTGTTAGCCGTTATCATTCTCAAAGCATTCGAAAAAAAAAGTATGAAAAAAATCTTAACTTTTTTTTTTAAGCTGCGGTTCGCGTGTATAACAACACAAAATAACTTTATCAATTCCAACTACAATTCATGGGTGCATACTATTAGGCGTTAAATACAAATCCCAACTCCATTTACTACTTAGCACCATAAGCCAAGCCTCATCGATTGGCACTTAACAATTCACAATCCGTTATTTTATCTCCTTTCTCCACTACTGCCATCTAGACTTCTTTAGCACACCAAAACTTTTTTAGCTCATCCAAAACCAATTTAAATAAATTTAATTACTTTTGGGTAAGCCAAAATGATCCAGACTTAGCAAACTCACAACCCGCTATTATCTCTCCTTTCTCCACCCTGTCATCTACACTTATCTAGCACACAGCTGCTTACCCAAAACCCATTAAAATAAATTTAATTACTTTTGGGTAAACTCAGATACATTGATCAAGACTTAGCCAACTCACACACATTTCAACTATTTACGGCGTTGCCATCTGGCATCAACATGCTTCATTTAGCCAATTCACTATCCATTTTACCCTTTTTTCATCTCACTATGGCAATGCTCACACCATTATTTAGCAAATACACACTCCTTTTATCCTTTTTCACCACCATATGGCAAACTCTCATACCAGTATTTAGCGAAGACACAAACCTTTACTGCCTACAGCGTCCCCTAGTGGGGAAATTCCGTTATCTATCGTTATCTATTTTAATTGCTTTCTGGGAGAACAAGCAATTCCTATATACTAACAACTTTTGACATTCAGGCATTGACAGTACACGAGAAAAAAATTAATCACCTGAGTACTTGCATATACTTTATATAAATTTACTTTGCTCCAAAGCAAATTCATGACAGGTAAAGTTAATACTACAACAAAGTACAAACAATAAAAACAATATAGTATTTTGTTGTTGTCTTGGGAGGCTCGTATGTCAAAAGCAGCTGATTGATAATTTTAGTCAGCTACGCCGCGGCAGAAAAAAGTTTGGCTTATCGTCGGTTGGTTACTGGTTTGATGTATAGAACATTTAAAAAAAAATTTAGTTATTGATGGATTATATATGAATAATGTGTCCTCTTTCCAAATTCGTTATAAGTTTTCCGATATCTTGAATATATCAGGAGATATAGAGCTGCAATATTGCGCCATTTCCACAATTGTTATATATTTTAAAAATTGTTTTACAGCAATCATCAATTTTTTGGATATGTGGCACATTTCCAACGCAAAAGTATTAATCTTGTTATTCGCAATTGTCAAGATGTATATCAATGCATATTCTACTCATCGAACGTGAATGAAAGCAAAATACAAAAATTTAATTATTGTGTTATGTTTTTAATCAAATGAATTGATATTTATTTTTTATTAATAAAATTTCTTTTATTAAATATGTATATTCAAACTGTCTTTTATTTCTTCTATTATTTTACATGAATAAAATTGATATTTTCTACTTAAATATATACAGTTATTTAACCTACTTGAAAAGCAGTGAACAATATTGTTGTTATAATTGGGACATGCGTTGACAAAGATTTTTGTAATTTTTTCTTTAAATCCTAATAACTTTTCATGTTGGATGTAAGAAGTTTATCAACTTTAAGTTTGAATAAAAAACATATGTATCTATTACTTTTATTATTAAACAAAAAATTCCATCGTGTAATTGTAAAAAACTAATGAAATAAACATTCATCATCGATTTTCTCGAAAACACATATTTGTTCCATACATCAAACCAGTAACCAACCGACGTTATGTCGCCTGAAAAACAGCCACCTATTCTCCATGTACAATAAAACTAATAATTATTTAATTTATTTTTTTATTAATTTTTATCTTAAATTTGATTTTCATGTTATTTATTCTCAGCTTCAGCCGACGACTTTCTCAATAGCCGCTGCCGCCAAAAAACACCCGTCTCAGGTCTCTGTACATAAATTATTTTTGACTTACGAGCCAACATTTATATGAATTCCCCTTGAATTAGGCAGAAAAAAAGTAGATCAGCTGTGTTTTCAACTTGACCTTATTTATCGGCTTTGGTACTGCTCATGTTGTTTCGCAGCTGAAAAAAAATGATGCCAGAGTCATATTGCATGGAAAAAATGCTGCCAGATACATTTTAAGTGTTTTTTGCAATAAGAACAGAGTACTACTTTTGCAAGTTTATTTCGCAAATATTTCATACCAAATACTTTTATATGTAGTTTGACAGCATTTCGCACGAATTTGTGAACAGAGTACCAGGCTTTAGGGCCGAGTTTACATCTGGAATTTCTTGTGGTGTAAGTTTCATATGTGTGCAGTACCGGTCCCATCAAATTTTTTGATGACACACTATTTTGTTGTGTGATTGTGACAGGAAAAAGTCAAATCCTTAAAAAATAGCAATACGGTATCATTGTCTACATCAAGAACTAATTTTGACATAATGACATTTAGTGTCGTTGGTTTTATCATTGGAAGACTTTGTTTTTCGTATTACGTGTTCATTAATTAATATTTATACAAATGGATAATCGCAAAATTATTCAATTGGCTAGTGCCACCGTGTGTTTATCAATAATAAGAAAAAAATTAAGAAAATCTAAAAACAGCAAAGAAAGTGGTTGAAAAGACCAGGGCTTAATATGCGCGCTACCAAAGATTTTATTGTACTCTGCATACCCGAAATGAGCCGCGAACGCTGTCCATTGGGCTATCACTTCTGAACGTGACAGCCCCAGTTTTTTCGAAATTTCTACCCATGCATATTCCTTCGCATTTCTATCCCTATAAATGCTACAGAGGTGATTCCACACAGCCTCACGAACTTCTACAAGCTGAATTAACTGTGTTGTCATGTCATGAGTCCATGACGCTTGAATTTTCCTTACACGGTTTTGCGATTTTTCGTTTTCCATATTTTTTTTTAAATTTGACAATGTCAAAAAGTCACACTGACATTTTCTTTTTGTGTTAGCAATGCAGCCAACTTATTGTCGCAACTGTTCACATCAGATGCGTAAACAGTTTGTGTGGTAATGCCACACAACTAGTTCCCACTGATATTTTTGCCATATTTGCCACAAAATGCTACAGTGTGTACTCGGCCTAAGTTTATGTTTATATGTACGTTGTACTTATGTATGTAAACTACCCTGCAGGAAATGCGAATAGTGAAATTGTAGTGATTTACTAGTGACATTGCCAGTAGTACTACTAACCAAGTGTACCCCAGCCAATCTATTGACATTTAACATTAGCATGTCATTGAACGATTCAATAGTAAATTTTAGGTGCTTTAGTCTAAGATATTGATATTTTTTCGCTCGATATCAATAGTAAAATTGCAGTGATTTAGAAGTGACGTTATCAATCGTACTACTAACCAGGTGTACCCCAGCCAATGTAATCGCCTATTGACATATAGCATAGGACTTTCATTGAAAATCTACCAGTAGATTTTAGCACTATTGACGACGTAGTTCTTTTACGACCCTATGGATACATTTGAACCAAAGCAACAACCTTAAACACATACGAGTACATATGTACATAGTATATATTTGTTTAATATTATTATTTTTTATTCACAATTAAATATGTATTAAATTGTAATTTCATATTTTTATTTAACGTTTGTCCGGCGGTGACATACGTATAGTCATGACATACATATAGTCAGCTTCAACCCAAATGTAATTCGAAAAATTTTAAAATAAACTAATAATTCAATTGGAAATATATAGATTATGTTTGTATATATTTTCAGTTAAAAAATTATGTTATTCTAATAAAACCACTTGTTTGTCAATCAGAAGCTGCCGATCGGCTTGCAACTCTGCTATTGACGGCACAACATAATAAAAAACGAAAACAATCTCTAGATGTGTTCGTTGACAATGTCTCTAGAAATACACAAGAACTGTTGTCTCCAACGTATAAAAGTAAAGTTGTCGACATTTTAACTCGTGCAAGTGTCTCTAGAGAAGAGTGTTGATATAGAGACATGTGGTTCTATGCTGGCTAGAGGGTATATACATTTGTAAGTACTACATACGAGGTCTGATCAAAAAATAACCGTTATTTTAAAATTTCGTGAGTTACGTATGTTCGATTTTCGCATTTTTTTTCTGTTATGTTGGTACACATGTCTGTTATATATGTTGGCAATATCAGCTATTTTGGATTGTCAGTTTGTTTTTGACAGATAAAAAGGTTAGTCGTGTTTTGGTGTGCTCTTCGATTTTTTACTATTCGAAAAAATGGATCAAAGAAACTGTATTAAGTTTTGTGTAAAAAATTAATTTAAATGCGCAAGGACATTGAAATGTTGATTGTGGCGTTTGGCGAGTCTACTATAAGCAGAACACAAGTTCAATTGTGGTATAACCGGTTTAAAGAAGGCTGAGAAGATGTCAATGACGATGCTCGTCCTGGTCGTCAAGTTTGGTCAAATGTGAAGGTTTTGTGGTGCATCATGAATTCTTGCCACAAGGTCGTACGGTCAATAAGGAATACTACCTTGAAGTTATGCGCCGTTTGCGCGAAGCAATTCGTCAGAAACGCACAGAATTGTGGAAAAAAAAAATCATGGATTTTGCACCATGATAACGCATCAGCTCACACATTGATGCTTGTGCGTGACTTTTTGGCCAAAAACAAAACCGTTATCATGCCTGAACCACCGTATTCACCGGACTTGGCCCCCGCTGCCTTTTTCCTCTTCCCAAAACTGAAGACACAGATGAAATGAAAGCGTTTTGCTACGATTGAGGAGATGAAAGAAAAATCGAAATAGGAGCTGTTGGCGATACTAAAAAGCGCGTTTCAGAAGTGTTTCGAGGATTGGAAAAAACTGGCATAAGTGTATTATATCTGAGGGGCATTACTTTGAAGGGGACAAGATAGTTATTGATGAATAAAATAACTGAATAAATACTTTTTGAAAAAATTTAAAATAACGGTTATTTTTTGTGTTACATTTTGCTGCATATGTAATTCGAAAATTTACTACCCGTTGTAGCTGTCTGATACCAATAGCAGCTACAGATTTATTTTTCATAAGAGCAGGTTTAAATAGGTACACTTCTGTTCGAACTCATTTTTGTTTCTTCGTTGGATTTTATTATGAGGAAGATAAATTACAAGCAAATGTGATCATTTTAAGGAACAAATTATTATTAAAGCACTATTGTAATTATTCGCGATGAATTCATAAAAAATAGTTAAAGTTATTTTTAAAACTTACTGTTGACCAATGAAGTTGTTCATACCACGGTAAATTTTGATCTACTTCCCTTGATGTCTCATCTTCGCCGGCATAATTTTTCCCAAACATATGCCAAAAGAATGCTTCTCCGCCGCGGTTTAGCAATGACGTTCGGGGCTTGCAGGCAAACGTTTCAATTTTGTTTTCACTTTTATATGTTATTCGAATAATGAAGCAGAACAGAAATACAGCAACCCGTTTACTTTGTTTGGACATTAAACATTTTATGCGCTGCTTACATGAAATGTAATTGCTACCCATTGCTACGAATAATGTTTTTGCTTAAAAGGGTTCATTTATTTATGTATGAACATATACATACATACATTTGCACATATGTATATACATCCATATGTATGTACTCGTACATACATATTTGTGTATTGTTTAGTTAGTCTTGTTTTAGACTCGGCAGTTTTTCTTGAAGCATTCTCTTCAATTCTCTTTTAAAACTGCTCGTTTGTTTACACAGACGGTTTCTTTTTCAATTTTTCTATATTTTTAATGCAGCGAATGAAATAACAAAAGAGAATGGAAGTAACTTTTCGGTACAAGCAAATCAGTACCCCTCTTCTTTCTTCTTTCCCTTCTCTCCAACAAACTCAGACATGCTTCAAGAAAAACTGACTAGTCTAAAACATGAGTTGTTGTTAACGACGGATAATTAGTACATATATTTTATCTCGTATTATTTATCATTGAGTTTTAAATGTCTCTTATCTTAATATCTCGCAAGTTAAATTGAAGCCAAAAAGACATAAACATAAAATATTTGTTGAAAAATATATTTAATTTTAATTTCGAAAGTTTAAACTACACAACGGGGAGGGTTACTCTCTTTTCCGATGCGAAAGAAAAATGGTGCGAAATCGAACCATTGACACTCTCTTTGGGTACTTGTCTTTCGCATCTATTATTTTTCCTTTCGCAAGTTTGGTAACACCGCGCTCTGTAATGCGAAACCGCCTGTAAAAATCGTTCGATAAGCGCAAAAGAAGAAAACAATGTGAGTACTTTGAAAAAAATTGAATTCATTCGAAAACGGAATTGAATTCACCTGATATTGTTCCCTAGCCGGAGTATACCCCACCGTACAAGCGCCCCCAACAGTCTTGACACACCTGACAAATTTCCGTACATTAGTTTTCTTTTTTCTTTTCTAGGAATCTCCCAATCTTTGCTTTTCGCTCCCAAATCTTTTTCGTAAATATTATTTTTTGTACGTCACTCGCAGTTGTATTAGGACGTTGTTCCTTATAAACATTAAACAGTATCTCATCTGGTTTCTTTTTTTCTTCCAATTTTACGTCCCATAAAGCTGGCAATCCTCGATAAATTTCGATAAAATACAAAACACATATTTTCCTTCGCTCACTTCTCCATGGCACATATGTAAATCAAATTGAATTTTCCCGTCAATTAGAGTTATCAAATGATCAGCCGTCAAATAATAAAAAATTAATTGGTGTTTTTTTTGGGAATTTTTACTAATAATTAATATTTGTTAATGCACTACTAATCCCAAATTATTATTTTACCTATTCAGTAAAATATTTTTTTATTAAATATGTACATATGTACCCGTATACATACATACATACATACATATGTACATTGAAATGTATTGTTGAGAGCAGTGTGGCCACAACTAAAAAAATGTTAATGCTAAATGGGGCTTAAAATTATTATATTATTATTATTATTATATTATTATATATTATAATTGAAATTTAGCTGAGTGATAGATCTTGCAGAAGAGAATAAGAATATGTAATAAAATGAAAAGGCACTTACATATGTCAACCTAAGCCATTATTATTTATTGCCACAGATATAATAGTGTAAAATTGTTGTTGGTAATTTTCATATGAAAATGAAATCCATAAAATAATTTTACACTTTTATTTTATATGTACATATGTTTTTAATGTATTATGATGCGTGCTACCAACATAATGTGAAAGACAGTTAAAAATATAGTTTTTGCATTAAAATATTGATAATTTATACTGTTTTCACACCGAAAGTTAAAACCATAAACAGCTGATTTTGCGTTCCCACTGCAAGTTTGATAAAATCAGGTTTTAAACAACAGGCTGTCTTATAAATTTTTCGAAAATAAAATAGTAGAAATGTGTGTATTTTTTCCTGTATTTTATTTAGCTTTTTAAAAAACTATCTGACACCCTGTAATCGGTTGTTTTTGTTTGCATAAAAAACTCGGAAATTTTACAATGCACCTTAAAATAGAAATTGTTGAGAAGTTTTAAATTTAATTAAACTAGACTGCTTTTTAATCAGGAATAATTTCTTAATCGGGCTTAAGTTCAGTATTTTCAATTCTTATTGAATGAAATATTTTTATTACTTAATGTAATTTTCTAAAAAAGAGAAGAAAAATTAAATTAGACTTTACTAGCTGGCGGAAATACCGATATTTTTCTGTGCAGCCACATCCTTCATCAGCACCCATGTCTTTCTACTGGGGTACAGATTGTTATTAACATCAGCTATTTAACACAAATTTTCAATGAAATGGAATATGAGAAATGATTATATTGTGTATACAATTATTGATATACCTTTGGTAAATACATTTTTAAGTATCACTATTCATTTTCTGTTTTTCCGTTTTTCCATTTTCTATTCAGTTTAGCACGAAGTAATATCACTTTACCTAAGTACATATATTTAACCAAAGAATATGAATCATATAGAATGCTCATCTCATACAAGCTAAAATTTTCTATGACGGGTATTTCCTGTAATACCCGTCCAGCCTACGCACTCTCATTTCTTTCTGCAGTGTATGATGCGCTCGCATTGCTGTGAACGAAAGCGTTTTCAAAAACGAAGGGTGAAGCGACGTCGCTCATAATAAGAGCGAGCACTGCTGCTATCGTGTTACATACACAAGCACAAGCTATGAAAAAGTGCACAGTATTGTATTTTTTTCAAGAGCGAATATTGTTTGTAGTGGTGATCTTAATTGAGTGTGAAGCAAAAATAGAGAACAAGGAAACGAAAAACACACAAAAACAAAAACAGTCTAGTGGTGGATTTTCAATGACAAGCTAATGTTAAATGTCAATAGGCGATTACATTGGCTGGGGTACACCTGGTCAGTAGTGCTACTGACAATGTCACTAGTAAATCACTACATTTGCACTATTCGCATTTTCTGCAGGGTTGTTTGTTTTTTCTTTTACACATACACATATTTTTACACTTGTGTGCTCATTTTACAATTATCATTCGGTGTGCACTAGTGAAATATGCTTAGATAATAATTAATAACTAATACCCTCGCTTGGCATATAAAGAAATGCTGTTCCATGCTTTTGATAAAATTGAGCACCAGTTTCAGTGTTCTCATAAAATCAAGAGCACTAAAAAGAGAGAACAATTCAATAATGTAAACCATGAAGATTAAGCAAGCAAACATCTTGTGCACAGCTCTAGTGTGTATTTGTGTTTTTTTTTCTTATTTTGCTTTTTTACAAAGTCTCGTAGACAGCGTATGCTATGATAGCATTGTCATAAAATTTGTAATATTTGGCGTGTATTTTAAAGATTTCTTATCTGAATTCGTGAATAGCAATTGGAATTTTTTTAGATATTTTGGTTTTTTTTAAATGTTTATAAGTTAAAATAGGTTCAAATGAAGTAAAGTTAATGACTGATAATTTTTGAAAAATATAAAAAGTTCGCTGGGAGTAGGGATACCAGACGTACTCTTTTAAAGAGTACACGTACTCTTTTTTGAGAAATGTACTCCTTAAACAAGAAGGTCCAAAAAAACACAAAATGTACTCTATTTCGTCGTAGTACTCTTTTTTGTGCTCTTTTTTCTTTGCATAAAAAATTCAATATTTACTTGAGAAATCTGTGTAACACACTTTTTGTCATTAACGCAATATTATAAGAATCTATTTACTCTACTACCCATACAGAAAAAAGTATTCACCAATTAATGTTTTCAATTAATAATTTAATTGATTCAATTAAATTTTTAATTGTATTAATTAATTTGTGTGGAAAAACTTAATTGATATTATCAAATTGTTTATAGGTGAAAATTTAATTAATTTTTTAATTAATATTACAAATATTTTAATTAATATTACAAACTCATTCATATTACTTTTTCGTGTACAATTTATTAATTAAACATTGGCCGTGGAGACATAGGCTTATTTACAATAAAGATTATGACGCCTTTATTTTTACTTTACTTTGTACTCTGAAAAACACATTGAGTTGCACTCTGAAAAACAAATTAAGATTGTCGTCTATGGTAAATGCAAAACCTAATTTTTAGAAGCTTAAATATTGATCACGCTTGGATGAAATAAAACTTTAAAATTTCACCAAAACTTCGCACAATATATTGTAAGACGCTTTTTAAATACTAATGTTGGAAAAACTGAAATTGTAAAAAATGTTCAAAGAAGTGATAAATATATTTAACCTAGTAGATATATAGTTTTTTGTTGATCTCACAATGTAATATACTTATAAGTATATAAGTACAAGAATTGTTTCTGTTACATTAAAATTAGAATTGTTTTGTGTGGTTTTTTAATTGATGAATTTTTGTGTTATTTACATATGTACATATATACATATATGTATGTATGTTTCTATTTTTTATGTTAAATTGAACTTTGTAAATAAAATTTTAACAAAACACATTTTGGATCGAGTGTTTTTATTTAGTTTAAAAAATGTACTCTTTTGTGCTCTTTTTTTAACCGAATGTGCTCTTTTTGCCTCCCCAGAATCTGGCACCCCTAGCTGGGAGCCGTCAAAACTTCATCCAGCTTTCTGAAATTCTGCTCACACTTTCTACAATCCAGCTTTGGTATAATTTTGAATGCCACGTAACCAACAAAGTACCTCATCGAAACCACCTCAATATTAATGTCAGCTGAATTATCGAAAACATCTTCAAGAAAATATTCGGCATAGATATGGTTGTCAAAGTCGACATCATGTACTTCGCTTGGGATTGTGTTTGTTTGGTCAGCAGCTAAATGGGAGCTATCAAAATTTGCTTCAATTAGTATTTCCTCGCCTTAAGACTGCTTACAATTGCTAGAGGAATTTTATTGAACAATTTTAGCGACTATCAACTTTGCCAAAATGCCATTTAATTCAGCTACAGAAGGATTGTTATTGTTTCCTCTTTTTTGACGCAATATAGCAAAAGTGTTTTCTAACTTCTCCTGATTAAAGGATTTTGTCATGATAAAAAAAATATTTTCATCTACCAATAGTTCGTCGACCAAAAAAAGTACAAAATTCTAAGTATTTTAGAAAAGCTTGAATATGTCTGTGAGCTTCGTTGTTTAATTGTAACCCAGATCTGTAGCAATTATCACCATAAAGTGTTCCACTATTTAGGCAATCAAAAATTTTGTCAAAAAAAGTGGCAGTGGACAAGGCCAATTCATTACTACTTTTAGTAAATTTAGTTGTCTCGACTACTGTTCTGATTGCTGCGGCCACTGTTTTGCTGAAAATTTGGGTTGCAAATTTCACCCCCATTTTTTCAAAAGAATTAGGGAAGATATGCTGTCGAGTTAGTTTCGGACACATTGTTGTTGTTGCGTTGGCTTCCATTTCATAAAGTTCCCTTATTACTTGAAAACTGACATTGCCGTCAGAAGTTTTTAAGTCACATTTTAGCCACCCATTTCGTAAAGATTTTATTAAATGGGGAAAGTCGAACATGCAATATATTTTATCGTTATCCATATCAAAATATGGTTTTTCAGCTGATACTCCAAGCTTAGAGAAACATTTTCTATTAGGCGAACCTTGGTCGCAAACTAGCACTCTACCTTCCACGCCAAGACTTTTAAGCATAGTTATGTTATGATTCACTATTTTGGTCACAGTATCAGCTGTTAAACCATTTTTCGAAATAAAATAATTAATGACGATATTTACATTTGAGCATTTGCGTAGCAATTTTATTGGTTCTTTCAAAACCAGTGTGTTCGAATCCATCTATTAAATCAAGATGCGTGTTGTATCTCAACTCCTTCCTTATTGACATTTCATCCATCAATAAAACCATGTTATTTAAATCCTTGCCTTCAAGTTGAGAACTTATTTGTTTAAGGTTTTCAAAACTACTGTTTTTGAAACCAGGCTGTAAAAATTGTGTGGGGGCCCACCGATTTAAAGTATAAACGTGAGGTAAATTCAGATTCAATTTATTTCGTAAAAAGGCATAAGTTGACTGAGACATATAAAATATATTCTGAGCCAGATATCTTACATCGTCTGAATACTCTTTTGGGCGAGAACTTAGCAAAAGCTTGCAGAAAATTTTGGTTTCGTTGCTTATATTCTGAAGACAATCAATGGACGATTTCAATGCATTTTTTGAAGCAATATTCTTTTTATATTTTTTTATCCGTCGCTCAGTATTTAACGCTGACTGTATTTTCTTATATTTTTTTAAAAGCCTATTATATTTGCTTTTATATTTTTCCGTTAATGTTGCTTCATTATACGTAATTCTTACAAAAAGGTGCTTCTATCTCATCATTACAAACATTTTTTGGCGAATTTGGAAAATCGAAATCAATGCCCATATCGTCCTCTACACCTAAATAATTGTAGGAATAGCTTCTGCTTTTAAATTTCTTTTTCCAACATACATACATATGTGCTCGAGAAATGATTTTTGCAAATAGGTATATAAATTTTTATTATAACCATTTTCAGGAATTTGAAATTTTTCTCTCCAAATTTGACCAATAATCAAATCAGGTGCAAGAAATTTAAACATTTTCAATTTGCTGCAACTCCTTCTCGATTTCCCACACATCTTAATGCAGCATTTTATGCCACAAAGTATTTTTTAGTAATTTTTAGTTTTCGTCCGCTCATTGTGTGTGATCGCATTGCCATCGCAAAATCAATTGAAAGCTCAGAAAGAAAATTCAATACAAAATAATGTTTACAACGACAAGCTGTAGCAAGAACACGAAGCGCTGTCGCTGTAGCGAAGCGAAGACAAGAGAGAGAGAGAGGGTGTGATAAGAGCAAATAATATAATGTGTGTGTTTGCTTGCGCTTTATACTTCCCCCCGCATCTGCAGCGTAAGCAAAAAATTTTTAATTTTTTATCTCAAATGCGCATTCTATACAATTCATATTCTTTGATTTAACTATTCTTGCTTATCTTTTACGATCATCACATGAATTACACAGTACAACAGCCAATCTGGGGGGTGAGAAATTCCAAGTCAGGGTGATGGTACTAGGTCAGTATAGTAAAACCCTCAAAGGGTTTGGCGTTCGTATGTGTCAGTTTTTTTTATGACCTTTTAAATTTTTTACATATGTTGATGTTTTTTCGCTTAGTTGTAACATTTTGGCAAAAACGTAGTTTAACATAACTCGAGAACCACTTGTCCGATTTTGACGAAACAAATTTAGAAAAATTAAGAATTACAATTTCTCTAATCTGTTTCTATACCGTTTTCCTATATGTGCAACACTTTCGAAGTTAAAAATGAATATATGAAGGGAAAGAAGTATTTTTTGCAGGGACCGTAGCGGTTATAATTTTTATTTTAAAAATTACTTTTAATCGTTATTTCTTGAGTTTTATTTATTCCTCACAAAATAATAGTTATTTTATGACTTTTATTTATTCCTCACAAAATAACAGTTATTTTGCGATTTTTATTTATTCCTCAGAAAATAAGAGTTATTTTTTTATTTTTATTTATTTCTCACAAAATAACAGTTTTTTTGTGACTTTTATTTATTCCTCAGAAAATAAGAGTTATTTTTTTATTTTTATTTATTTCTCACAAAATAACTGTTATTTTGTGACTTTTATTTATTCCTCACAAAATAAGAGTTATTTTTTGATTTTTATTTATTCCTCAGAAAATAAAAGTCATTTTTAAACTAATAACTGCCAGTTCATAGAAGTCAAGTAAAAATTCTTGCTTGGCAATTTACATTGAAATCAAAAACAAATTTTGAGTGCTTTGTTTGTGTTTTCAATATAAATAGCCAAGCAAGAATTTTTACATGGCTTCTATGAACTGGCAGTAAATAAAATATAAAAAAATAATTCAGTGTTTTTGTAAATAAAATGAAAAATAGAGACTTTAGTATAGATTCTGCATATATTCGTACAATAATTTTTTCCTTTTGAAATTTGTATGAAAAACATATTGTTTGTAACGAATTGTCATTATTATTCATACAATTTGGAAACGTGTAGAAATGAAATTTTTTACAAAATATGCCTATTTAAATTGAAAAAAAACAAATTTGATATTTTTTATTACAAATAATTTTATTTCATTTACAAAAACAACCAATTTATAAGAAAGTGAGTTTGTTTTTTGCTAAGCTTTCACGCCCAAGCCGCTCATCTGGTTTTAAAAATTCTTTCACCAATGGAAAGCTACATTACCAGCGTCAAATATAAGATATTTTTATCCGGTTTGGAACCGGATTTCTTATATTTGGTAAGGATTTTGTCCGAAAAACACATTTTTGTGCTGGTTAGGGTTTTAAGACCGGTTCTTATGTATTTTATAATTAATTTGTTGCATAACATAAAAATATTTTTTGATTTGTCAAAATTTTTTAATGTACTAAATATCTCAACACCTTCATAATTAACACATAAGAGTTACCAGCTTGATAAATGAAACTTGATAAATGAAAGAAAAATGAAATGTCATATGGGCTTTAGCGAATAAAGTAAAAACTTCGGCCCATTGGGTGGTCTAATGTACATGAATTTAATAAATTTTACTCTTTGTGAAGAATGATGCAACGCAAAAGTCTTCTGACTTTCCATCATCTTCAAACGCTGAAACACCAGATGCTTTACCGTCGTCTGAAGACACAAACACGTGTTCATTATTAAACGAGTTCTTAAACTCTATTGAAGTAAATTCAGAGGATGAAGACTCAGATGGTGATCTGGAGGAGGAAATGAAAAGGGCGATAAGCGAAATAGACAATTACAATCCTAAGCCCATTGACGTGGATGCAGATGTAATGAAATATTGGGAGGAAAAAAATATATATATCCATATCTGTACAGATTGGCACAGGTTTTGCATAGCACGCCAGCAACACAAGTCTCTGTAGAAAGAGCATTTTCTGCGCTAAAATTAATATTGACAGATTTAAGATCGAATTTATCGCCAGAGTCCATGCAAAAACTCTTATTTGTTAAATTAAATTAATTAATAAACACATTTTAAAAATGACTTTTATTTTCTGAGGAATAAATAAAAATCAAAAAATAACTGTTATTTTGTGAGGAATAAATAAAAATAAAAAAATAACTCTTATTTTCTGAGGAATAAATAAAAATCACAAAATAACTGTTATTTTGTGAGGAATAAATAAAAGTCACAAAATAACTCTTATTTTGTGAGGAATAAATAAAAATCAAGAAATAACTCTTATTTTGTGAGGAATAAATAAAAATTAAAAAAATAAAAATCATTGCATCTATAGGTAGTCCATGTAACATGGAGTATTGTGG
Source organism: Nowickia ferox (assembly GCA_936439885.1). Taxonomy (NCBI): domain Eukaryota; kingdom Metazoa; phylum Arthropoda; class Insecta; order Diptera; family Tachinidae; genus Nowickia; species Nowickia ferox. The sequence continues at coordinate 64,041,765 of OW387026.1, forward strand.
TATATTCCTTGTGCCCGTAGCACTTCTCTATTATTGTGATTTTTTCGGTTTAAATTTGGAAAATAATCGTTATTTGCGATCCCTGATTTTTTGCCTAAAAATTTAAATATTTTTTTTTTAAATTCATAAAAAATCCAAAATGGAAAAAAGTGCCAAAACTAATTACTTTCGCGTAAAGTCACATAACTCATGAGCAAAAAAAGGGATAGATCATGAAAATCGATGCACGCGTTTCTCATTTATTCACAATTAGGTAAATGTATGAATTTCAAAAATTTGCTCCAGATATGCACAACATTATTTGGAGAAAACATTGACACTCACAAGCCGAACTCTCTCATATTTTTCTACTGTACTAAAAAAAAAATATTGATGTGGCAACACTGGTTCTGTAATGTTTACATAAAACATGCATTGTCATTATACATTTTCTCTTTCTCACACTGGTTCTGTTAAGGTAGAGGTCCATAGCTCGCTTTTTGCGCGTTATGCTTTAGACGCGTTTCATCCTCTTGTTTCGTTCTATACTTTGTTCGCGTTGAGTTACATGCACTGCTTTTCATGCGCCATTTTATTTTTGTTTTGATCAGCTGTGTGCGTTTGCTTATAAATACTTATAAAGAAAAAAATGGAGAGTGAAATCGAGTTTTTAAAAGAATTTGTGGAGTTAGTCGAGTTTGTATATTTATTTTATGTGCAAAAAATGACTATGAACAATTTCAAAAAAAGAAAAGGTTTTGGGTACGGCCGTTGTATTTAGAACGGAATTTAAGTGGGTTTTTTGAAACCACATTTAAAAAAATTAAAACTTCTGACGCTGAGCAATTTCGAACCGCGACAAGAATGTCTGCAGATGTCTGCTCTGCTCTCTTTATTTTATTTCTATATAGCAGCAAGCTTTTGTTATATAAAAGCTCGTGCTTTTTTACAGCATTAATTAAATTTTCTTCCATTTTATTGTTTAAAAATATGTAATGAACACAAAGTAAATAATACAGATTTAGCGGAGATGACAATCAGTACGTAAAAGTAATCGATAACTAATATGCAAAATTTGTTACTGAGAAAAGTGTGGTGAAAAGTTAATTAAAATACATCGCATTAATGAAAATATTCACATATTTTATTAAACAAGTTTTTTTTACTAAGAAATTTTTTTTATTGAAAAAAAAGAAAAAAATTATCCACGGCAAAATAATATTTATCGATAACGTAAGAAATAAAGTATTATTTAACATCTTTAGCATTCAAGAACAGCTGACTTTCTTTCATGGTGCTTGTAACGCGTACAAAAGTAGAAAGTAGACCTACTTTGTACTTTGAACGCGCCTACGCGTTTTGCGCTTTTTGCAATGTAACTTGTCACATACTATTACATTGATTCTACTTTTTTGACAGATGCATAGAAAGCGTAACGCGCAAAAAGCGAGCTATGGACCTCTACCTTTATTTTTGTCATTCAACAAGTGCCGACGAACGCGAACAGTAAAAGTGATTTTTCTCCAGTTTTTTAAAAGTGAACAAAAGAGAACAGAATATGGAACTGTGCAAGCCAGATATAAATAGCTTTTGCTACTGCTGTGGTCAATATGTCTCAACACATAAAAAAGTGGAAATTTCAGTACTGATTTTGTTCAAACATACAAGATGTACTGTTATAATGTCTCCCGTTATTCCCTTAACACGAGCTAACGTAATTTAAGTATGTATATACATACATACATATAAACATACATACTTTAAATTATTTTAATTAAATGCACTTCCGTTCTCACGATAAAAATGCAACTTACATTTTTAGTTCAGACATTTTTCCAGGAATTGTTTACACTTTAAAATTAATAAAGTGCAATTTTATTTTTGAATAAGTGCAATAACTTCTTTTTCCAAATAATTTTAACATAAGTTTGCTTTGTTATCAATACCAAAGACAGGAAACAAAGCACACTTATGATTGATCAGCAAAAATCCACAAAGAAACATTTTTAACTATTAAGCATAAAATTAGTATTTAAGAAAGGAAAAATTACAATAAAGATATAGTTTAATTTCAAAAGTAACAGTGTGAAGTGTTTTTTTTAAGTATCATTAATTGATACATTTAAGTGGCGCAGTCGGTAGGATACCCGTGTATTCTTATATAAAGAAAGGATATTTAATATTTTAATATTTTAAACGGGTGATCCTTAAAATTAATTTTTGTCCGGAAGATCGGGAAAAATTAAAATCCTTTAAAAGATTAAAGGATAACAACAAAAAATATATTCGAAAAAACTTTTTTGTCCGAAAGATCGGGAAAAATTAAAATCCTTTAAAAGATTAAAGGATAACAACAAAAAATATATTCGAAAAAACTTTTTTGTCCGAAAGATCGGGAAAAATTAAAATCCTTTAAAAGATTAAAGGATAACAACAAAAAATATATTCGAAAAAACTTTTTTGTCCGAAAGATCGGGAAAAATTAAACTCCTTTATAAGATTAAAGGATAACAACAAAAAATATATTCGGAAAAATTGTTTTGTCCGGAAGATCGGAAAAGATTAAAATCCTTTAAAAGATTAAAGGATAAAAAAAACAAAATATTTGAAAGAACTTTTTTATCCGAAATATTGAAAAAAATTAACAACAAAATTTATATTCAAAAGAACCTTTAAAATCCTTTAAAAAGATTCTAATAAAAATAAAAAAAAATGAAAAAATAAAAACATTAAAGAAGATTCTAATAAAAATATAAAAACATTAAAGGAAAAATTTTTAAGTAATCAGTAAAAATCATCGGTAACAGAGTGAAAAAAACATTTAAAAACAACTAGAGAAATTTATCAAAAGAAACAACAGTGGAGCCACAAAGAAATTAAAAAGGAACAACTAATTAAAGAAGCCATTATAGAAAACAACAAAGAGAAATCTAAGAAAACAACAGTGGAGCAACGAAGAAACTATAAAACAAATAATTAATTAAGGTATTTAGAATTAATATATATACATACTATTAAAATTTAGAAATAAGAGATAAGTGTTTTTGTATTTGCCATAAAGAAGAAAGTTCATAAATTTTTTTTTGTGCGATCTGATGAGTGATACTGATTCATTATCTGACTACCCATCGGATATAGATTTTATTGAAGAGGATATAGACTCTTACCCAGACTATATTTTAGACTCAGGGATCGAATCTAATGACGGTTACCTGACAGATATTAACACAGAAGAAGTAAGAAATAGGAAACTCACCAGAAATAAACGTTACTTTAAAAAAATATTAAGGAATTTTTATAGAAGAAGGTTTTTTAGAAATAACCAACAAGATGACTGAACAAACCCAACCACTTTCAATTAGCATCAACCCATTGAAATATATAAATCAACTCCCAGAATTTAGCGGCGACTATCGTGACTTACAAACATTCACTAACTTAATAGATAGGGTCCACCCTTTACTAACCGCTTATGATGAACCATCACAGTTACTTTTTTCCGATATGATTAAGAGCAAACTAACTGGAAAGGCAAGGGAAGTTATAGAAATCAATTGTCAAGCTCAATCATGGATAGCAATAAAGAACGTACTAAATAACAATTTCGGTGACAGATGGGGTTTGGAGGAACTTTTCGATAGGCTTAAAAGCACAACTTTTAAAACTAATAGTGTGGAATTTTATAACGAAATCAAACAGCGACTTAGAAATCTTAACAACAAAACAATTATGACAATTGGTCCTGGTCCTGCAGCTAACAAATGTGCAAAGAACAACATGAAATCTGCCCTAAATATATTCAAGGAAAAAATACCCGAACCCATGCGTACCATCCTAACATATAGAAACCCTGAAAGTCTAGAAATGGCGATGGAAATTCTATTCCAGGCTGGCTATGCATACGTTACGTCACCAAACACGATATTTTCTACTCATGGAAGACCACCAAAACAGGAACACAAACACCGGCAGTACTACAAATACAATAATGGAACTTACAATAACCATAGCACAACACAAACCAATAATCGCGACACACAAAAGAAATTTTTACACCACCAACCTAACTTTCAGAATCATTATCAGAATAATCCAAATAACTCTCATAATTGGCGAGAAGGAAACTACAGAAATGTTACTCACAACGGACAAAACTTCCAAAGACAAAATAATTGGAATCCCTTCCGACAACAGGACACACAACGCGCAAACAATTTCCCAAGACCCGAACCTATGGACATTAATAACCTCGAAAAACAGACTAAACCAACTATGGACGAAAATTTTCGCTATTCAACCTCAGGGAACTTCCATATATAAAAATTAAATCGAAATTGGGAGACCTAAAACTAATCATAGATACAGGTGCAACCAATTCTATTTTAAATCCAAACATATGCCATCCCAAATGGATAAGAAAAATTGAACCAATTTATATTAAAACTTTGCAGCATAGAATAAATCTTTATGAAAAAGCCAGAATTCCTACTTTCAAGGAGTTCGGCACAAATATAGAAACAATAGAATTTTACATAACAAAATTTCATGAATTTTATGACGGACTTATAGGTAATGATTTACTTAGGCCGTTAAAAGCAAAAATATGTTACGAAACCAATACAATAAAAATAGGAGAAAATAAACTCCTTCTTTTTATTAAGAGTACAGACCAACAGGAGAAACAGGAAAAACAGGACGAAGAAAATAATTATGTCAAAGAGCTACACAGGAACGGAATAATGAACAAATCATAGACGTAGAATTTAATTTTGCATCCAATTTCGAATCATTAAATGATTAAATTAGAACAGAGCATTTGAATACTGAAGAAAGATCACAATTATTACAGATAATAAATAAATATCATGACATTTTCTACCAGGAAAACGACAAACTTTCATTCACTTCTGCTATAAAACATAAAATTCGAACCACCAACAATATACATATATTTTCAAAATCATAAAGATATCCATACGTACATAAAAAAGAGGTAGAAGATCAGATCAAAGACATGTGAGAAATAAAATAATTAGAAACAGTAATTCACCATACTCAGCTCCAATTTGGATAGTGCCAAAGAAGGCCGACGCTAGTGGAAAACCAAAATGGAGACTAGTCGTTGATTATCGTAAACTAAATGAAGTTACGATAGATGATAAATTTCCCATCCCAAATATAGACGAGATACTAGAAAAATTGGGAAGAAGCCAATATTTTACCACTCTCGATCTAGCAAAGGGATTTCACCAGATTGAAATAGAGGAAGAAGACATCCACAAAACTGCATTTAGTGTCGAAGGCGGGCATTATGAGTTTCTCCGAATGCCATTTGGACTGAAAACAGCCCCTGCGACATTTCAAAGACTTATGAATAGTATACTGCACGATTATATTAACAAAATATGCTTAGTGTACTTCGACGATATAATTATATTTTCAACATCTTTACAAGAACACATAAATTCACTTAGACTCATATTTACAAGGCTTCATGAAGCTAATTTAAAGATTCAGCTAGACAAATCAGAATTTTTGAAAAGGGAAACAGAGTTTCTCGGACATATAGTTACAACAGAAGGAGTTAAGCCTAACCCCAAAAAGATAGAATGTGTCATTAATTTTCCAATACCTAAAACAACAAAGCATATTAAACAGTTTCTAGGATTAACCGGCTATTACAGAAAATTTATAAAGGACTATTCGTATATAGCTAAGCCCATGACTAAATATTTGAAGAAAGATTGCAAAATAAACATAAATGACCCAGAATATGAAAAAAGCTTTAGTACCCTTAAGACACTATTAACACACGACCCAATACTAGCATATCCGGATTTTACGAAAACATTTACACTTACTACTGATGCCAGCAACTACGCCTTAGGAGCAGTGCTTTCCCAAAATAACCACCCAATATGTTACGCCAGCCGTACCCTCAACTCACACGAAATAAATTACAGTACAATAGAGAAGGAATTATTAGCCATCATATGGGCTACAAAATATTTTAGACCGTACCTTTTTGGACGTAAATTTATAATAGAAACTGATCACAAGCCACTGACATGGCTTTTCTCTATTAAGGAACCTAATTCAAAACTTGTAAGGTGGAGGCTAAAATTATCAGAATTCGATTACGAAATAAGATACAAAAAGGGAACCAAGAATGCTAATGCTGACGCTTTATCTAGGATTGAAACTGAGCCTAGTAGCATAAATACATTGGAATCTGATAATGCAATAATAAAGGAAACTACATCACCAATAAATATGTTCAAAAATCAAGTTATTATTATAAAAACAACTTCTGGATCACTAAGAATAAAAAATAAAAGTATATTTGGAAATAAAAGAAAAATTGTTTATATGAAAGAAATGGACAGAGAAACAGCTATTACTTTGCTTAAAAACCACTTTAATCCCACACAATTAAACGCTATTTTAATAGAAGAAGAATTTTATGAAACTTTTAAAAATACTTATGAAGAACTGTTCACTAATAATACAAAATTTAGGATACTAAGATGTCCGCTCCAAACAGAGGATATAGAAGATGAAAATCATTTAGCTGAAATTATAAAAAAAGAACACCTTGATAAAAATCATAGAGGAATAGAAGCAGTGTACAAAGAGCTAGTCACACGCATATACAATCCGAAGTTAAAACTAAAGATAACGCAATTTATAAATGGCTGCGAAATTTGTAACCTAGAAAAATACGATAGGAAACCTCCAAGGATACCCTATAAAATTACAGAAACCCAATTGAAGCCACTGGAAATACTACACATAGATGTGTTTTATACTTTAAATAAAAAATTATTTATGACAGTTATTGATAAGTTTTCAAAATTTGCTTTAGCATTTCAAATAAATGGAAGAAGTTGGACAGAAATCAAAACAAAATTATTACAGATAATTAATACGTATGGAAAAATAAATAAAATTGTTGTAGATAATGAACTTGGATTTAAGGCTATACCGATGCAAGAGTTCTTAAAGAAAGAAAACATACACATCCATTTCACTTCTAATAGTAACCACACGTCTAACGCGGATATTGAAAGGCTACATAATACTATTAACGAACATATACGGTTGCTAAGACATGATAAAGAAAACCAAGACGAAACTATAGAAGATAAAATAACAAGAATAATAGGCTTTTATAATAATACGGTACACAGCACCAAAGGTATTAAACCAATTGACTTTGTAAACGGCAAAATACATGAAAATAGATATAAGGAAATTCATGATCTAATAGAATCAAGGAAAGGAAAGTATATACAAAAATTAAATGAAGATAGGAAAGATATAGAATTGGAAAATGGAACAAATTATATTAAGGAAATAAGGGGTGGTAAAAACCACAATAAATATAGAAAAGTCAACGCAGTTAAAATTGATGACGACCACTTGCAGACTGTCAGAACTCAACATAAACATTATAAGACTCATGTTAAACCTAAAAAGAAATACCAAGACAGAGATAACCCAACTATAGTATCTACAACATAATCTCTTTTCAGATGTCGACTTGGACTTTAATATTTACTCTGATCATATCTACAAGCGCTCAATACCTAGATATTCAAGACTTGACAAACAATAATGGATATATTCCTATTAAATTAGATGAAATCAAACCAATAGAAACTTATTCTAAGATAATACACATTATTAATATGACAATGTACAAAGAAACCCTCGAGTTAATTTCAGACAATGTAGAAACGTTAAAAACAACCACAACAGATACAAAGACGCTATTAGACACAGTTGACAAAAACTTTGCAATACTTAAAGCCAAGATAGATAATTTGAAGCCGCAATTTAGACAAAAACGAGGACTAATTAACTTATTAAGCAAAGGATTAAAAACTGTAGCAGGAACAATGGACAGTGACGACGAAGAACACATTAATAATTCTTTAAAACTACTTTACGAAAACGACGGGCTTCTAGCTAACACAATACATAATCTAACTCAAATCAACACATTCTTAACAACACAGATACAAAACATAACTAATCATATTAACACACAACAAATACACGTTGAAAAATACTTGAATCAGTTTAAAAATATTTTTCAAAATAAAATAGCAACATTAGAAGACGAAGTAGTATTCATGAAACATATTTATCAAATTAATAATGATATAACACTATTACGTAACCACATTGACGACATAGGACAAGTCATTTTTTCCAGCAAACTAGGAATTATTCCCACAGACATTCTAACCCCAAAAGAAATGGACCTAATAACAGATTTCGACAGCTACATTAACATAAAAACCTCTGTAGCCCTGCATGATGAAAATATACTATTAATTTTCAAGATACCCTTATATTCAAAACACAGGCTTAGTAAAATCACCTTCGAACCAATCCCAGATATAAAAAATAAGACATTGGCATTGAAATCATATACAATACTTACCGATCCCAACAAAAAGATATATGAACCATTTCTTCAAGATAATTTAGAGAAAAATTTAATGATTAAAAATGACTGTATACAAAATATTTTAGAGTATAAAGAAGCAAATTGTCCTATGAAAAATTCCGAAATCGAAGAAGTAGTAGAAATAATTCCTGGATTACTTATGTTTAAAAACTATTACCAAAGTCTCAAACACAATTGTAATGATGTAGAACTTCAAATTAAAGGAACTTTTCTTATAAAATTTGGAAACTGTAAAATTATAACTAAAAACAAAAATTTTACTAATGTTAATTTAAGAATTAAAGATAAAATAATACTGCCAAATATTGTAACAAAAATCAAAAGTAATAAAAATATTACTCTAAATGATCTAAAACTAGAAACACTATACTTGAGACAAATAAGATATGAAGAAAATTTAAACAATATGTTACACCATGACAAGAAAACAAAAACTATTAGTATTAGTGTTGATATTGTAATTATTTTATGCATCATAATTTTAGCAATTATATATACTATAAGACCAAAACAAATTTTTAATGTTTCGTCGGAGCCTCAATCTAACGGTGGGGGTGTTATAATGTCTCCCGTTATTCCCTTAACACGAGCTAACGTAATTTAAGTATGTATATACATACATACATATAAACATACAAACATAAATACTTTAAATTATTTTAATTAAATGCACTTCCGTTCTCACGATAAAAATGCAACTTACATTTTTAGTTCAGACATTTTTCCAGGAATTGTTTACACTTTAAAATTAATAAAGTGCAATTTTATTTTTGAATAAGTGCAATAACTTCTTTTTCCAAATAATTTTAACATAAGTTTGCTTTGTTATCAATACCAAAGACAGGAAACAAAGCACACTTATGATTGATCAGCAAAAATCCACAAAGAAACATTTTTAACTATTAAGCATAAAATTAGTATTTAAGAAAGGAAAAATTACAATAAAGATATAGTTTAATTTCAAAAGTAACAGTGTGAAGTGTTTTTTTTTAAGTATCATTAATTGATACATTTAAGCATGTACTTCAACCAAAATGTTATAGTGAACGAAAATTGGGTACCAAATATAGTGTGTAAAAGCTGCTACAACCGTCTAATGGATTGGAAAAATAGAAGACGTGAAAGTATGCCATTCGGTATCCCAATGACTTGGACTAATCCTGGCGAAGGTCACAATCCATTGAATTGCTATGCATGTGCGAATAAAGGAGCCGCAAAAAGGATAAGAAAATCGTATAATTACGTTGGTGTTGCAAGTGCCGCAACACCATTGCCTCATTCGGACCACATTCCTGTGCCAAAAGCTTCTAGCCCAGCTATTTTCTCTTCTACGACTGCTCCGACATATCATGCACATGATGATCCCCCATATGAGCCATCAGTATCCAATGTGCCAATTTTAATAAATCAAAATAAGCTTGATTCAATTGTTGCCAAGTTGGAATTAACACAGCATAAATCGGAAGAGCTGGCTTCCATTTTGAAATCAAACAATTTGTTGGCACCCGGTGTGAAAGTCACAACTTATCGAAGTCGTCAGGCAACACTCCAAAGTTTATTCCTTGTGAATGATGAAAAAACTTCTGCATATTGCCCGGATGTAGGAAAATTGATGGACGCAATGGAAATAAAATATGAAGCAGATGACTGGAGATTATTTATTGACAATTGCGGAAATTTGCTGGTGGAGTAAGCTTGTGTGGCAAGACAATAATGATCTTGATGATAAAGAATTTTCAGGAGATGCAGAAGGGCCAACAGTGGAGTCACACATTGACATTATGTGTGGTTCAGAAACTGATGATAGCGATGAATGCGATGCCACTAGTCCCGAACAACCACCATCGAAAAAGTCTTGGCAATATAATAAAAGCAGAACGCGTTAATCGATTTCTATGATCTATGTCGCATTTTGTTTATAGGTTATGTGACTTTACAAGAAATTAATAACACTTGATCCTTTTTTCCGTTTTGGATTTTTTATGAATTTAAAAAAAAATTTAATTTTTAGGCAAAAAAATATTTTTTTGCCTCTACAAATTATTTTTACCGGCAAAACTGTTGATTATAAAGAAAAACGTTATATGAACGGATTAAGGAAATTGTAATTCTAAATTTTTTTGAGTTTGTTTTAGCAAAATCGGACAAGTGGTTCTCGAGTTATGTTAAACTACGTTTTTGCCAAAAAAAAAACTGACACATACGAACGCCAAACCCTTTGAGGGTTTAACTATACTGACCTAGTACCATCACCCTGACTTGGAATTTCTCACCCCCCAGACAATAATCCCAAAAATGTTCCACAGTGTTATTTTTACTTATTCGATGTACCGTCGGTACATATGTATGTACATGTAAGTGTTATTGTAGTGAATATTATGTTACATTGTTTTTGCTTTCTACAGTTCATTTTACTTTCCAGTATATGAAACTGTGATTGCCAAGTGAACATATATTTGTTGATTATTGACTTCTTGTTTCAACTTTGATATTAGTTCAACTTCTCATTTGTTTAAATAAAAGTTGAGCATAATATTTCTAATTGTTCTAAGAAATTTTTGGGTAAAGGTTCCCTGACGATCTCCATTAGCAACAGTGAAATGCTAGAGTTTTCAATTCTAAATTTAATATTATTTATTTTGATTAGCAGAAAATTTTTTATTTTATATTTTATTTTTACATTCATACATTGTATAATGATGGAAACCATGTAAACAACAAAAGACGGCTTAAGGTAGAGGTCCATAGCTCGCTTTTTTGCGCGTTATGCTTTACAGGCGTTTCATCCTCTTGCTTCGTTCTATAATTTGTTCGCGTTGAGTTACATGCACTGCTTTTCATGCGTCATTTTATTTTTATTTTGATCAGCTGTGTGCGTTTGTTTATAAATACTTATAAAGAATATATTTAATTTTATGTGCAAAAAATGCCTATGAACAATTTCACAAAAGAAAAGGTTTTGGGTACGGCCGTTGTATTTAGAACGGAATTTAAGTGGGTTTTTTGAAACCACATTTAAAAAATTAAAACTTCTGACCCTGAGCAATTTCGAACCGCGACAAGAATGTCTGCAGATGTCTTTGACAATTTATTCAGCATTTTAAAAGATAGTCTTGAGAAGAACTCGGCCAGGGCTATTCCAGCAGATTGTCGGCTGTTGTTGACTTTAATGTAAGTAAATTGAAAATTACATATAAATGTATGCACATTATTGGCTTAAGCAATAACTTTTCTAAGCAGCTATTTAATACAGATTTAGCGGAGAAGACACTAATATGCAAAATTTGTTACTGAGAAAAGTGTGGTGAGAAGTTAATTAAAATACATCACTTTAATGAAAATATTCACATATTTTATAAGTTTTTTTTACTAACAAATTTTTTTTATTGAAAAAAAAAAGAAAAAAATTATCCACGGCAAAGTAATATTTATCGATAAATTAAGAAATAAAGTATTATTTAACATCTTTAGCATTCAAGAACAGCTGACTTTCTTTCATGGTGCTTGTAACGCGTACAAAAGTAGAAAGTAGACCTACTTTTTGCTTTGAACGCGCCTACGCGTTCTGCGCTTTTTGCAATGTAACTTGTCACATACTATTACATTGATTCTACTTTTTTGACAGATGCATAGAAAGCGTAACGCGCAAAAAGCGAGCTATGGACCTCTAGCTTTAAGCGGCTATTAGGCTGCCATACTTGGTATTTGAGAATGGTGTGATGATGCAAAGGTTGTGCTTTTCGCTTGGTTTGATGGTTTTCAATTTTTTTTTTGCATTCTGTCAGTAATATTGTAATAACTTTTTCATATCCATCTATATGTATATATATATATATTAGTGTTGTTAATTTTTCGTCTTTTATATTTGTTCGAATGAAATTTCATAATTTTTTTCTTGTTCGAACAGGCAAATAATTTTGAACTTTTGTTCGAATATTCGAACAAATAAAGAATAAAAAAATGTATTCGAATAATTTTAACAAAGTTTGCGAAAAACGTCACACATGTGCATTAGTTAAATTTCTTTTATTAACAACCAAAAAAATAATTCAATATACAAGAAAAACAAATAATTTTAATAGCAAACTTAGAAATATTAATAAATAAAAATAATAACAAAAATTAAAAAACCGACGCAGTTGACGCTGGATCATAAGTTAAGAACCCTTTGTTGCACTAATATTATTGAAGTAGCAAAATAAAGAAAATAGTAAATGATTATATAGAAAATCTATGATAACTTCCAATCGGCTGAATCAATTGAGCCTTCTCGCCAAATGACTTTTTGAATATCGCCAAATATCGCCAATATAATAAAACATTAAATTAAAGCAAACTAATATTTTTTTATTTTGTAATTACATTACAAATATTGTTACATTTTAAATTCAGTAGGTAACGTCTATCGTAAAACATAAAAATTATATTATCTAAGAAAAATGAAGAAAAGTGTTTACATTAACATATAAATACTGGATTACAAAAAATACTTAAAAATAATTTATTCCTAAAGGTCAATCCAAATAGGATAAATTGAACTTGAACACCAAGATAAAAGTTTTAATTTAAATCTTGTGATAAAACTGAAGTAACATTTACTTAAATGTGTATTAAAGTACACATATCATATCCTTGAAGTGGTAAGTACCAGCAGCATCGTCGTATTCATACACTCTAGGCGAGAACTCGTGAAGGCTTTTTGGTACTTCATTATCAAAAGGTTGGTTGTAATTAATAAAAGAAAGTTTTCCCCACTGTGTTTCATAAACACCAAATGAGATTTTGTGGGCCATATTTTTTTTAAACTTATTGAGTTTCAGAAAATTTTGTTTGAGATAAAGAGTCACGACATTTAGAATTTCATGCACGAAATATGTTGTAGAAAAAATTTCTTACAAAAAAAAATTCATATTTTTAACATTATTCTATTTTATTGAAATCGTAAAAATATAGCCAAAAATATCGCCAAGGAGTTCAAATATCGGCAAGTAAATTGCCAATCGCCATTTCAAAATTTTCATCTCCACGTTTGGCGAGATATCACCATAGCTGACAATACTGATACACAGACACACACTAGAAACAACCTTTTTTTAAGTTTAATATGTCATTGATTTCTTTTAAAATAGTCATTTAAAAGCCGCAGATAATCCCACTTTTTAGCTTGTATGCTATTCTTTTCTTTACTTTAAATAAATTAACAAGTACAAAAGTTTCTTTCGCAAATTGTTAATGTTGGTGATATAATTAAAGTACTCGTAGCATTAAAAAGCATCTACAGTTAGTGCAATCCTTTCTTTGATCTTTCCAAATAATTTAAATCAATTTCTTACTTTATTCATAAAATTTTTTAGATCAGTTAAAAAAACATTATCAGTTACTTCAGAAATGCCATCTAATAAATCATGGTACTTGAGATTATTTTCGATATTTTGATTACAAAGTAATCACGAAAACAAAGTATTTGCGTACTCTTTTTTTTCCCTTTTTGCGGAATATTTTGAAAAGTTTGTATTGCATAGGAAAGCTGAGGAGTAACATTAAAGCATTTAATGATTTTTTACGTCGTTCAATAAGTCGATTTTTAAGGCTTTTGATTAGAGAAAAGCAGTTATATTTTTCAAAACTCTTTATCAAGAATTGTAAGACACCTTCTAATTCCAGTAAAGAAGCATTATCTTTTCCCAGCAATAAAATAAAAGATGCGTTTAACGAACATATACAAACAAGTTGACGCAAGTATTTATAGTTTGGAGTAATTTGATTACTTAAAATCCTATTTTTAACAAATTAAAAAGTTAACAATTAAAAGTTATGAAGTAACTAAGGAAATTTTTCGAATATTCGACAACGCCTTTTTAAACATTACGGTCCGTCAATAGAGTATTGTGTACAAAATATGGAGAGAAGCCCGTCAGCTTTTAATCTTGCTAGAGGATGACAACCATTGGGATCTCACTATGGCAGATGCTGTTGTTTCGTATACAACCCAACAAATTTGAACACTTTTTGCCATCATTATATCAACATGTTTCCCATTTTATCCACCGCATTTGTGGAGCAAGCATAAAAAAACATGGTTGATGATATTTTGCATAGTATTCGTACAACCGCCATAAATCTCGAAATTGATTTCAATGATGAAATATTCAATGAGGCGCTGATTTCAATTGAAGACTCATGCTTTAGAAGGTCTGGAAAAATGTTTAAAGAATTAGAAATGCCAGCTCCAAAAGAATCATTTACCGAATAATTTCTACGTGAACGGCAATATGATCGGAATTCATTAAGTCATTCAGTCAGAACAAATATCCGACTTTTAAACAACCAGCAGAAAAACGCATACGAAACTCTAATGACAGCTGCTTATGCAGGCTATGGAGAAATCTTCTTTCTCGATGTAGCTGGTGGAACAGGCAAAAAGTTTTTACTTCCACTCCTTTTGGCTTTTGCAGTAGCCTCATGTGGGATTGCTGTTACGCTATAAAAACGGGGAAGAACTGTTCATTCTGCCTTAAAACTACCTTTAAAATTGGAAACTGTAAATGAGCCAACATGTAACATTTCGAAGCAACCAGCGATGACAAAAATACTTTAAAACTGCAAAGTAATTATTTAGGATGAATATACAATGGCTCTCAAACGAGCATTAGAGGCACTTCGCAGAACATTAAGACACTTGCGAAATAATCAAAATATATTCGGAGGGATGATGTTTCTATTGGCCGGATACTTTCATTATGGAAAAAGGTGAAAACTCTCAAATTAGCAGAAAATACGAGAGTTGTTCTTCAAAATTATCAATCAATCAATTGTTAGACATTGGCCATGGTACAAATTGCGGCATTGGATATGGATAGAAATTTAGAAAGATTTCAGTAGAGTTTAAATGGAAACACTTTAAAATTTCGATCGATATCGAATGCCGTAATTTGCCCCCAGATTTCAAATGGGCTTTTGTCACTTTGCAACATCTTAAGAAGAACTAGTAGTAAAAGTGTTTCCAAATATATTTAAAATTCAAAGCTTAATTAATGACGAATAGTATTCGTGTGTCTATTGATTCTACTACAGATCCCGATGAAGTTGTTAACTAACTATCCGATATAGTTCCTGAATTCATTGGACTTACCGCGAATGCCACCGTATGACTTGCAGCTTAAGGTTGGATCAGTAATAGTTATGTTACTTAACCTAAGGTGACCATACGTCCTCTTTTTTAGATGACAATCATCTATTTTAACTCGGTGTCGTCTATAAAATTTGTGTCCTCTTTTTGTCTTATTTTTTATTATCAGTCATCTTTTGTCATCTTTAATATTAAAAGAATGATTTATATTTGCTTTTATCAATGAAACAATGTATCCTCACTTTCATTTGCATTCTCTAACCATCAACCAAGCTCCATATACAGTTGAAATAAACAGCTGCCTTATGGGCTTATATGGTTTGACTGTACCCTGGTAAGCTTAATGTGTACAAGGCTGTGATGTTTTGAGATTTTTTCTGTTTTTATGTTTTGCTACAGCGTCAACTGCATCGGGGGTTTTTAAAATTTTATTATTGAATGTATGTATGTATATTAGACCGACTCACGTTGCTACGCCCCTCCAATCAACGATTTTGATTTTTTTTTTGCATCTTTTCGTATTTTGTCTCAAGACAATGTATTGAAAAAAGTACACCATCTGAAAGGCTTTTTCAAGTCGATTCCAATGGTGTATTAAACTTAGTGCTACTTGTATTAAAATAAATTCTATTATTTCTTAAGTATTATTTGATTTGAGTCATTCAATTCAAATAAATTTTTTCTATTTTTGTTCATGTCATCTTTTCGTTCTCCGAAATCTGGTCACCTTACTTAACCTAAATCAGCTAACAGTATGCAATGGTACTAGATTGGTTGTTAAAATGCTGATGCCAAACGCTATTAAAGCAAAGATAATCATAGGAAAGTTTAAAGGTGAAGAAGTGCTTATTCCAAGGATACCTATGATACCAAGTGATCTACCATTTAAGTTTAAGCGCGTCCAACTTCCAGTTCGTCTTGCAGTCACAATGACGATTAAAAAGTCTAAAGCAAATTCTTTAAAAGTGTGCGGGTTAAATTTAGAATCCCTATGTTTTTGTCACGGTAAATTGTATGATGCGTGCTCGAGAGTCGGTGCACCGTCAGCAGTTTTCATTTTCTCCCCGAATAGAAAAAAATACATTGTTTATCATCAAGCTTTAAAATGAATTATATATTTGGCATTTTTTTGTTTTTTAATGAATAACTGTTTCAATTGTTGTTATTATAGAAATAATAATAACCGAATTTAGAAGCAACATTTAGGCAGTAAATTAAGAAAAATTGCTAGTACATAAATATACTTTGGGTAAATTAAAAAATAATTATTTGCCGAGCAGTGTTCATGAAATGAAAATATGCGACATTATAACAGGGCTAGATTACGAACATAACTGTGAGATTAGACACATTTTCCTGGACTCTGTCCTCTTTTTTGGCATCAGTCTCCGAAACAAATGGGTTCCGGAAAGGTGCTACTTTTTGAAAATCCTTAGCGTATATTTTTTCTTTCATTAATTACTTGGAACACCATTTATTGTAAAGTTTTTTACTGTAAAAGTTTTGCTTCTACGGTACTCTTCAGGTGTTGTGTATTTATCGCCGTTAAGAAATAAAAGTTTTTGCAAATTGTAAGAATTTTACGTATGGATTTGATATTTGTTATTATGATTTCATTTATAATGATATACATATGTTTTTTTTTTAAATAAATTATTTTTTTGTCCTACCTTCTCATCGTAAAGTCTGGGTTTTTTAGTGCCTGTCGTTTTTTTTTCAAATAGGAAGATAACAACTCTAGATTACACGAGACATGAGTTCGGAAATTTTTTTCAAAATCTGTTGCTAAAACACTTCGTCTTTTTCTGAAAAAGATTTTATAATTTTCATGCACTGCATTATTAACTGGGTTTGTTCTTGCAAAGCAACAACTGTCCAATTATTAATCTTACATCAAACCCCATTTTTTATAGTTTCCTTAACAAAACTTATGCAGTGCGTGTTGTCTTTTTGACATCTGAGATAATTATAAATGTTAGATGTTGTCAATGTAAACGCATGTTTTACATTTTTACATCTTGCATGCGTTTCACTGAAATGTGTGAGTGTAAAAAGCCTATTCGGCGGGGTGTAAATGTAAATCTGTGTGCCATGTGCTAAAGAAAGCACAACCACTAATTACTAATGAAAAACTGTTTGATTCAGTCATGTATTTCCTGATTTAAAGAGTTTCCAATCATGTTGTATTCTAGAAAATTGTCTATTAGTTATGTATGAAACTGTTTAACTAATAAAGACGTGTCTGAGTCAGTTCTTCATTAGTAATTACTGGTTACGCTTTTTTTGGCACATGGCACACATGAAATGCCAGATGTAAACTCAGCCATACTGTATGAAAATTTTGAAGGAATAGAATATGAAATTGCACATGGCAGCAACGGATGTGAGTTAAATAAAAAATTATATTTACAAAAGTAAAAGCATTGCATATGTTAAGGCATATTAACATACACATTTTGGCAACTCTCAATATGCATCTTCACATATAGATGGCATACAAATCATAAAAAAAATTAAAGCGAAATCCATACAGTGAATAAAATTATAAACATACATACATATCAGGTTTTCTACAAAAAAACTTAACAAAGCTTTATGAACGATTGTGAAGGAAAATTCCTTAAGTTGTATCCAAAAATGATTATTAGTTTAACAAACATTTGGTACACCTTTGTTAATTGGATATATTTTAAAGATGACATGTACATAGCTTAAGCCTTTGATAGGGTTGTGAAATTGCTAAAAGGTTTTTGAAAGTGATTAAATAATATTTTTCTCTTTGCTATTCATGTTTTGTCCATCAGTCAATGTATGTGTATGAAGTTAGGCTGAGTTTACATCTGGCATTTCTTGTGTGCCATGTGCCCAAAAAAACGTAACCACTAATTACTAATGAAAAACTGTTTGATTCAGATATGTTCCCTGTTAATAAAAAACTGACAAATTTTTAGCAAGTGTCGTTATTTACTTTGCGTTTAACAGCTGTTCAAAACATACAACCTCGTGTATTTTTCTAAAAATGGAAAAAGTGAATTTCGAGTGCTCATTAAACATTATTTTTTGCGAAAAAAATCTCAATCAAACCAAGGAAAACCTCGATAATTGTATGGGGACTCTGCACCATCGATTTCAATGGTAAAAAGTGGTTTACTGACTTTCGTTGTATTCACACAAGTACAAATGAAACTGAACGTTCTGGACGACCAATTGAGGTCAGTACACCCGAAAATTTCGAAAAAATCCACGATATGGTGCGGGCCGATCGAAGAGTAAAAGTGCGTGAGATTGTTGATGACATAGGCATTGAATATGGCAGTGTGGTTTTGATTTTAAGTGATCGGCTGGGTTTAAGAAAGTTGTCTGCAAGATGGGTGCCGCGTTTGCTCTCAATTTACCATAAACGTAAATGTGTAACAACTTCAAAGGATTATTTGGAGTTGTTTAACCGCTATCCGAATGAGTTTTTGCTGCGTTTTGTAACAGTGGATGAAACATGGATCCATAACGGAGACCAAACAGCAGTCTAAACAATGGTTTTCTCCGGGTCAACCGGCTCCAAAGAAGGCCGAGGTAAGTTTGTCGGCCAATAAGGTGATAGACGTGGGATAATCCACATCGATTACCTTCAAGAAGGAAAAGCAATAAACGGCGAATATTATGCCAACTGATTAGACCGATTTAATGAGGATTTAAAAAGAAAATGACCCCATATGGCCAAAAAAAGTTATTTTTCATCAAAATAATGCACGGCTGCACACGTGTGCAGTCTCAATGGCAAAACTCTATGAATTGGGCTACGAATTGGCACCTCATCCGCCATATTCCTAGTGACACTTTCCTATTTCCCAACCTAAAGAAATGGCTCCAACGATGAAATAATTGACCCATTTTAGGGACCTCGAAAAATCCTATTTTTTGGAAGGGATACAAAAACTGGAGAAACGTTGGACTAAGTATCTAGAACTCAAAGAAGACTAGGTTGAAAAATAAAATTACTTTTTATATAAAAACATGTATTTCTTCAAAAAGTCACCGAGTTAATGATCCACCCTCGTATTATTTATTTTTTTTTTAATTAATCGTGATTTTGTTTTCATAAATATGTTAATAAATTCTGTTATAACATCTCAAATCACATGTTTATTTTGAAACAAAAATTTGATATTATATTTTGAGCTTTTATACTCTAAACTCTCTTTTTTAAATGGCTTAATATACTAAAATTAAAAAAAAATTGCTTTTTTTAACCTTTTTTCGTATTTTTTGCGCTTTTTACCCTTCTTGCAACAGCCTAATGTGCTTTTTCTCTTCCTAGAGATACCAACACTAAATTAATGACCACTTTTCCCACTGGGAATATTCCTTTCTACACGTCGATAACAGCCACCCCTAAATAAAAGCGGCAAGCGTTTTTTAGCTGTCAAAAGTTCTCATCGCATACCGAAATAACGCGACGGCAAAGCAACGGCAAGACTTTGCTATTGGAAAATCCGATTTTGACAACGCGTTTCACAATGAAGTTAGTTGCAAAAGAAAATAATTGTAAACAAAAAAAAAGAATAATATAAGAAAGTGAAATAAATAACAAAAGAAAAAATTTTTGTACTTTGTATTAGAAAATGGAGATAAAAAATATTTCCAATATGATTATATACATGTAGAAAGTAGAGAATGACAAAAGTATCGTTTTAAGTACTTTTTGAGTATTGGCCGTCAAACAACTACGAATGCGTGCAGCTAAAAATAAAGAACACGCAAAATACAAACACACGCATTAATTTTAAACCGAATACGTATAGCTACAAAATTTCCAACAACTATGTGTATACACACTTTTGAAATTACCCAGCACAAACGAATACAACTAAAATTTATACACTGCGTGAATATAAAAATATTCTGAATATTAAACCGAATACACATGCGTACATATAGAGCTATTTGGAAAACACACGTTAAGCAGCAGTGCTGCCAGAACAACACAACATGGCAACACAACACTAATATAGCGACGGTGGCATATTATTAGACTGCATGACTGGTATGGAAAGTGTGATTTAATCATTTTCGAGTGTGCTAAAAACATTTCTAAATAAATATTTGCTAGAAATCCTCATACATTTAAGACTTTAGAATATATCAAAAAAATGTTATGATTTTTTTTAGAAATAATATCAGTCGCTTTATATTTATATTTATTCTAAGTCTTATCTCCTAACTATCATACTACCACTAACGAAGCTCTAGTTTTTTTGTCACTAAAATTTAACTTTTCGCAATTTTTGTGTAAAATGTTTCAAAGCGAATTTATTTACTTCATATTTTTCAACTATTTTGTTATAAATAAAATCTAGTTTGCCGTTATCAACATTTGGCAATGAGAAGAAATTTATATTTTTAATAAGGAACTTTTATTTAATTTTAAATATATATGTACTTATGTATATGTTAATTTTACATTTAGCTAACTTATTAAAAAGTACATAGAAATAGATTAAAAGCATGAAATTCAAATGAATTGTTTAGAGACTACTTATACGAGTATATCTTACTAAAAAATGTTTTTTCATATAAAGAATACAAAAATAAAATACTTTAAACAGTTTTAGGCTCCAGCCTATTTCTTTTTCAGATATAACATTACCAGCCAGAGAAAAAACGCGTTCGGATGCTGTGCTGCTAGTAGTAATGGATAATATTTTCATAGCTAATTTTGACAATTTCGGATATTTGTTTTCATTATAACAACGCTCGACTTCATCCCTTGCAGTTTCTATACTGAGCTCTGATTCGCTTGTTAATTGTGAGGAAGAAAAAACTTAAATTTGAAGTAGCTGATTCCGAAGTAGATATAGATGAGCAGGTGGGAAATATTATTGGGGAAAGTGAATGTTGAGCTTGTACGTAAGATAACCAATCGATGAAGTAAATACTATGTTGCTGCTGTTCGGTGGTAGGTCAGAAAAATTGCCAATATGATTTTCTGTTAGCTTGAAACGCAAAATTCTTTTATATTATGAACAGACCAACCTAAATTATGACGCAAACCGTTGTCTGGCTGTCAAAATTTCTCATGTCCACACAAAATGTATGAAATCAGCCGAAATAACGCGGCGTCAACGCTTTGCAATAGGAAAATCCAATTTTGACAGCGCGTAAAGAAGTGAAGTTGGCTGCAAAAGTACTGTTGTTTTCGTTAAGTAATGTAACTTTAGCTACTTTCAGGTCAATTTAGCGTTTTCATTCCTATTTCTATTTAGAGTTTTTTATTAATCAAAGAGGGTAAGCATTACTGTTTTTGGCGCAACGTTAACGCTCTAATCTAGGTTACTCATTTCAGTGTAAAAGCTAAGCGCTAAATTACGTTGCGCTTTTCGTCGTAATTTAGGTTGGTCTGTAAGTTCATTAGCTTGCAAAAATATAACAGGAGGATATAAGAATAATGCAGCTTTATGGAAGATACTTAAGTTCGATTTCCATTTCTCCAAGTGAATTACAATATTAGTTTTTAAAGCCGCAATATCAGCTTCCTCGTTGGTTTGAATTTTAAATTGCTTTAACCTTTGTGATAGAAGGAATAACAAAGCAAATGTACCTATCGATATGCGCACTTATTTGTGTTGCTAGCTATAGATATGCATGCCTGTATGTAGGCATGCTTGTTAATGCGAGTGTGATATAATAGTCATACTCGTTGGAGTATCGATATGTATTGAGCATTCAAAAAGTAACTTTTTGGCTTTCTCTGATATGGACCTTCAGCTTTATGTATGTATGTCTGTGTGGCAAGAATGTACCCTCCAGTTTCAAAAGTAAAAATTTACTCCAAATCGTTAGATATTTCCCTAACGAAAAATCGACTAGCTACTATTCTAGCCACAAGTAATGCAAGAGTTCGTCTTTTGTCTCTCTCACTCATGGATATGTTAATGCCTTTAAACTCAAAGAAATTTTTCTTGCGAGTGGAAAAAAACTGTGCTGTTATTCCAAAGAAAATCAACAAGAAAAAAATTATTTGAAGTACTCAATTATTTTGGTTTTGTGATGGCGTCAGTTACAATTGGAAGTTCGTGGTCAGTGGACGTGTAATTTTTAGTGGAAAAAGTTTTTTGTTTAGAAAATTAAAATGAGCAGCAGAAGTCAATTAAAACTTTACATAAAAAACAAAAAGAACAATTAATTTGAAAAATGTATTAACTACCCTTATCGGGGATAAAAATTCACATGAAATGTGTTCCCATTCCCTAAAATTGTGATCGCCAATGTTTGCGTTATTATTCTTTAATTTGGTTCATCATTTTTTTCACGAAAAATATTTCACGTGAACAAAATGTTCGCTTTTTATTCCCGATAAGGTTGAATAATTATTTGTTGTAATGTTTTATCAATAGAAAAATTAATTGTATTCATTAGCGAAATCACTGACGAAGGGTTATGTATATATTTGCAATGGACTACCGTCAATCTCATCCCCATGTTAGAATCGTCAGTCTTTTGCATTGCTAGTAATTAGTGGTAACGATTGGTAGTTAACGAAATAGCTAGACATTCGCTAGCAACGCCGACTACAGGGTAGCCAAGAGCTTAAAAAACAAATCTTGTTAATATCTTATGCCAAAAAAATAATTTCTTCGTGGCCTTTTTTGCAAAAATTAAGGAAAAGATGTTTTTAACATTTTTCAGAATAACTTACGGGAACTCCTAAATTCTTACGAACAATATTTGGTAAAGTTGTACCTAAGGTAGGGTTGCCATCCAACACAGTAGCACAGTGTAACCAGTGCCTCGTTTCTGTAAGGAATGTGAGAACTATGGTTTTCAAGAGAGTGCATTAACTTAATTAAAAGCTACCTAGATAATATATTACAGTATGTGGAAATAAATAGTGCGGAAAGCAATATGGAGACCGTTAAGTATGGTGTGCCACAGGGAAGTGTATTGGGTCCGTTACTGTTTACGATATTTCTGAAAGATATATCAAATCTTAAACTTTATGGAAAGCTGATAATGTATGCTGACGACATAAGTCTTTTGTACCCATATAAACATGAACTGATACTTAAATCGCAAATGAAACACGATGCCAACATACTTCTTGAATACGTAAATCTTAACAGGTTATCACTGAATAAAGACAAAACAAAGTTGATTAGATTTCGGCCTTACATTTTGAGAAATAGACCACCTTTCAATATTTCTATAGGTGGTGTAGAAATTCATGAATGTGATACTTTACCTAGGTATTAATTTCCAAAACAATTTATCTTGGAATAAGCACATCCAACATTTGAAAAGCAAAATAGCTCCAGCAATTGGAATCCTCCATAAATTTAAAAACATATTTGATAAGAAGACTAAGATCCTATTATATAACTCTTATATACACAGCCATTTGTCTTACCTGTCAATGATTTGTCACTTCAAAGTGCACAAAATAAAGCATTAAAAGCGTGTTTAATCTTCAACGATTATATTCGACATTATCTCTATACAAGGTAATAACGAAAACTGTTTTACCAATATATGGATTCTACAAAATGCAATTCTTAATATACATGTTTAAAGCTGTGCGCAATATAGAATAAATCAAAATAATATCAACACCCGAATCAGCTCTAATCTCTTAGTCAAGAGATGTCGGCTAGAAACCACTAAACAAAGCGTCGAATATGCTGATTGCTCCGAGTTTAATCACCTTCCAGTAATACTTAAAAATATGCAAGGAATATCTTTGCTTAAATTCGCTCTGAAAAGTTATTTACTTCAAGATATAGAAATGCTTCTATGTAATTGAACTACTGTATATCACTTTATAAGTTTGTTTTGTATATAAATACCATTGCCAACTGGCCTTTTTAATTCCCCAGAGGCGTTGGGGCCCTTATAATAAATAAATTAAAAAAAAAAAACTTTTCCGAGTCGAAAAAATTTTTATGATCCTGTGAAACACAGGGTGAATAAGAAAAAAACTATATATATTGACATTTTTTATAAGTTTATTTAAGTTTTTATATGAATGACTCTGTGTAAAATTGGACAACCCATATAATTATTTAATTTTTCTCGATGGTAGAACTTCTCACAAGTTACAGAAACGAGGCACAGAAATAGCAACCAATTACACTTGTTTAATATGCGTGAATTGTTTTGAAGAATTAAATGCTTTCGAGCATTTAAATTATTTTCTCTGCTGCTTACCTAATCATGTTGTATGTATTTCAAAAAATTTATTGATGAGCAAATAGCAGTCAAAAGCAAACCAACACACACATTGATATTTGAACTAAATAATGGTAATTAAGACAAATCATTAAAAACGCGTTAATAAATACATACATACATACTCCTACATACATGTAAAAGAAGAGGGCTTCGAGCAGAGACTTATTGGTAGAAAGCCAAAAAATGGAAATGCACTTGTTGGTTGAATAAAAAATTACCGAGCTAATAAAAAATAAATAAGCTCCAAAGGTTGTCTTTTATAACAAAAAAAAAACTGACAATTTTGTTGTTGCAATTTGAAGAAGACCATTGGACGATTTAAATTTTTGGTGGCTTGAGTTACAACACTTCAGTTAAAACCGTCGTAGAGGAAGTTTGGGCACGAATCGTTTTAAAAATTTCTTTTTAAAGAAACACAAACAATAAAGACAATATATTTCTTGAAAATATTCAAACGTGTGTGTAAAAATTTTTTGGCCGTTGGACAAAACTACAGAGAAAAAAAACAAATAAATAAACAATTTACCACAGTGTGAATAAATTAAAGAAAAGAGATAAATACATGATAATTTCACTTTTAATCTAAATATTTTAAGTAAATCTAACGTAAAATTCATAAAAAGACTTTTAAACTGTTATGTGTACATAGAATTAAAAAATATGTTGTTTACAAAGTTCTTTATTATACATATATATTTGTGGCTTTTGCTACTAAATCTTTTTATAAATCAAACATACTCCCAATTTATTGATGAAGATGAAGACGACAGTAACGAGGATGAAACGGAGGAAGAAAAGGCTGAACGTAAAAGTATTAATGAAGATTCATATCTATCAGTGGTGAGTAAAAAGCATTTCATAGGTAAAAGGAACTGTAATGTCGCACTGGGCAACAACTCTTGATTGCAAGAAAAAAAATTTCAGAATCAAGTTTTCGGGCAATTATAATTAAACGCCAGACAGAGTTGGAGATTGTGCACATTTTTATGGTAATTATCACTATTAATACCCTGCAGTCGGCGTAGCTAGCGAATGTCTAGCTATTTCTTTAACTACCAATAGTTATCATTAACTACCACCCTAACTACTAGCAATGAAAAAGACTGACGATTTAACATGGTGACGGTAGTTAATTCCCACCATATGCATAGCCCTTCATCAGTGATTTCGCTAATGCATACAATTAATTTTTCTATTGATAAAACAAATAATTATTCGCCCTTATCGGAAATAAAAGGCGAACATTTTGTTCACGTGAAATATTTTTCGTTAACAAAAAATGATGAACCAAATTAAAGAATAATAACGCAAACATTGGCGATCACAATTTAAGGAATGGGAACACATTTCATGTGAGTTTTTATCCCCGATAAGGGTGATTAATACATTTTTCAAATTAATTGTTCTTTTTCTTTTTTATGCAACGTTTTAATTGACTTCTGCTGATCATTTTAACTTTCTAAAAGAAAAGCACTTTTTCCACTAAAAACTACACTTTCACTCACCACGAACTTCCAATTGTAACTGAGGCCATCACAAAATCAAAATAATTGAGTACTTAAAATAATTTTTTTCTTGTTGATTTTCTTTGGAATAACAGCAGTTTTTTTCCACTCGCAAAAAAAATTTCTTTGAGTTTAAAGGCATTAACATATACTTGCATTACTTGTGGCTAGTCTAGAAGCTAGTCGATTTTTCGTTAGGGAATTACCTAACGATTTGGAGTCAATTTTTGCTTTTAAAACTAGAGGGTCTTTATAGTATGTTTCCACCGACATTAAATCAAGTAGGTTCAAGTAAATTACTGCAAAGTTTTTCCATAGAGCTTGTGAGCTTACTAGGGGCCGTTCGTATATTACGTAACGCTGACGTCCTTTAAGAAAGATATGTAATTTTTCTTTGCTTAACTTTTGTGCCTTGAGTCATGTAAAAATTAATTATTAATATATCATTAAATATTAAAAAATAAAAAAATACCTTAAAATTATAGGGGCACACGAATGCGCATTTTACTGTTGTTTTCTAAATATTTTTTCTTAAGTTCAGTTATATAAAAAATTAAAATAATATCCTTATAAAAATACGTCTATATATGAATGTTTCCATTATACTTCTCTAAAGACTTACAAGTTTTTTTTCATGCGTATATTTATTTATTTTATCTTCAAAAAATTAACTAACAAAAAGTATTCAAATCTTAAATCTAGATATAATAATTAGGCCCAACCAGTGTCAGGCATAAACTTAGTGATAGTAATCCATAATACATAAATATCGTATTAAGCACAAAAATAATTTCAAGCTGTTTCATCTGGAGTGTTGAGTATTAGAGCCATAGTGTCCCTCTTTTTTAAGCGGATGTGTCCAGTAAAATTCAAGATGTTACGAGCAAGTGGATTAGGATGAGACTCAAGTTTTGTTAAGTATTTGCCTGCGTATTTTTTAATTTCTTCAGTCACTAGTGGCATATTTAAATCACGGTGTAAATTTGAATTTTGATGTACCATGGAGCCGATGTTATTAGTCTTAAAATCTTGTTTTGCCTTCGTTGGCTTCTCTCTATATTGGAAGCTGAAGCAGTGCCCCATAGCTGTATTCCGTAGCACGTTTACAATCTAGACTGAGTGTTGAATTTCTACCAATCAGCCAATGTATCTGAGTTAATTTAAGTTTCATTTGTGTTAGCTTTGAGTCAATATGGAGTTTTCATGTAAAGCGTCGATCAAGGTGTATACCAAGGTATTTTACATGTGAATGTTGAGGAACAACTTGATTATTGATTCGAATTGGGGAACAAGTATCTCTTCACATTGCAAATGTTTCCTGAACACACCTTTGTTCGTTTACTTTAATTCTCCATAAGTTTAACCATACATAGTTCCAGCTGCGTAATATGTTCTTGTAGATATCGGGAAGCCTCTTGAGGGTTTTCGTGCATACTAAGCCAGCCTGTATCATCGGCAAATGTAGATGTATGGATATTGCTGCTCAAAGGCATATCACAAGTATAATTCAAATACAAAACCGGCTCCAGTATGTTCCCCTGTGGCACACCGGATGGTATAGATTGGGGCACACTCATGAAGTCTCCTTCAACAACCGTGAACTTACGGGTAGTAATGTAACTTTCCAATAGCTTCAGAAAATTTATTGGTAGATATGATTTAAATTTTAAAATAAGGCCTTCATGCCACACTTTATCAAATACCTGAGAAACGTCAATAAACAGGGCAGAACAATACTTCCTTTCTTCAAATGTTCTTCTTATAAATTAAACCAATCTATGCGTTTGTTCAATGGTGCTATGCTGACTCCTAAAACCAAACTCATGGTCTGGGATGTACCCACTACCAATTAGAATTGGGGACAATTTTGACATGAGCAGTTTTTCGAAAAGTTTGGACATTGTTGATAGTAGACTTATTGGATTTCGTTAAGTGCACTCTTTAAATCTGATTTTATATTGGGGCGATCTATGCTGTTGCCATTCCCTTCTAGCTCTTTTTTTCACATACAAGACGTTCAATATCCGTAGAATAAATTCTATTAAACCCAGTCTACTGATGGGAGGTAGTGTCATGTTCAGCAGCCTACTTAATATTTTCGTGGCAATGTTAGATTCAATATCATCGTGTGTTCTTAGCGTAATGTTTTCCATGCAATGACTACTAAGATATTTTTTTGAATCCCTGCCAATTAACACGATTGATCATATTTACTTATGGGTGAGGTAAAACAATTTTTAGTGGGTTACAGATTGTAACGATTGTGGGAGAGTGATCGGAGGAAAGATCTAGGGAAGCTTCAACATTAATGAAATCCCTAGAGATATTTTTCATGACGCCAAAATCTATAACATCCGGAATTTTGTTTATATCCGTACGCCAGAAAGTGGGCTTCTAACTCGAAATGACGTCCAAGCCCATTTTTGTAATTGTGTTGAACAACGCTCTTCCTCTAGGTGTAATAAGCCGCGAACCCCAGAACGTATGTTTTGCATTGTTGTCTCCAGCTGCTATGAAACAAGGTTCAAGCGATTTGTAAAAATCCTCGTATTGATCCTCAATGATTGAGTATATAGGAGAGGAGTAAATTGATGATATAAAGAAATTTGTACAAAAATTTTCAACACAAATATTAGTTGCTTGTAGATGTTCTGCACAAATGTTATCAAGAATATAGTGCTTGAGTGTTGCTTCTTGAGGTTAAATGAGTCTCAGAGACCAGCATTATATCAATATTTTTTTTCCGTGAGGAAGTGCTGAAGTTCATTTTTATGTTGGCGAACACTATGTAATGAAAGTGACGGTGAAGCTAATGACAGCTCTCATCTTAGTTTTTAAAATGCTGCACAGTTATCAATTAGAGATGGGCGCGTGTCGTGTTTTTTTCGTGACGCAACACGCACGACTCAACACGATAATTAAAAAATAAAATTAAGTTTTCTTATCTTCAATACTATACCAATAATATTTCGTGCGTGTTGTTCAGTATCGTATTAACAAAATTTTTCGCGTGCGTGTTTCGTACGTGTTGAGCGTCTTGGTATTCGTGTTCGTGTCGTGCCGTGTTGGAAAAATTCGAAACGCTCCCATCCTATTATCAATACGGAAAACGATAAGACACTGGCGGGAAAATCGACAGAAAATGACGTCGCACAGTTGCTCATTTTACTAAAAATCGTGACAAAAAAAATCGACTATAAAATTTTGAGAAATGAGTTAAATCATATTGCAGAGGATATTCAACTGTCCAAACATCAAAAAGCCGTTCTTAAAATTTATGAAAATTATCTGTGTTGTTTCCGCTCAAAGTTAGTAATTTTTTGGACTGAAGAAAAAAAGTAAATTTTCTTAACCATAAAAACAAGCCAAATTTTCAAATTAAATAAATAATAAGAAAAAATCAAGACAATCTACAAACTGCACAGAAATTGGTGGAAGAGACCCGGGCTTAATACATATGTGCGCCACCAAAGTATTCTATTATACTCCGAATTCCAGTTTACGGAAGCAGTATTCAAGTTGGTTTAAAAATTTCGTGCGCATGAAGCCCTAATTCTATCGAAATTTCCCCATGCAATATTCTTTGCATTTCTATCTCTATAAATGCTACATACATACACAGATGATTCCAGACAGACTCACAAACCTCCACAATTAGCTTTTTCTTCATGTCATGCGTCCAGGACGCTTACGTTTTTCTCACATGCTTCTGTGCTCTTACACTTTTTCATTTTCCAAACTTTTTAAATATTTACACCCGCATACATTTAAAATTCTTTCGGTATGTACTCAACACGCTGACATTTTGTTTTTGTATATGCAATGCTGCCAACTTGTCCTCACAACTGCCTACATCAGTAGAGCGATTCAGTAACTTTTAACAATCCGACAACCGTAATTTTTTTCTATACATTTTGTCGCTTACAATAACGATTGTGTGATTTTATAGCTTCTTTTTAACGATAGTACGCAGCTGATATTTTCTGTTAAATTTTATCGATAAAATTAACAGCACATAAATTATTGTCACTTAAATAACGACACAGCTGACATTAACTTACAGCGAATATCGTTAAAAATGTTACTGAATAGCAAATTCAATAAATTTTCATTATAATTATTTTAACGATGTGATTATCATTAAAAACAATTAATGAATCGCACTACTGATGCGTAAACAGCTTGTGAGGTAGTGCCACACAACGAAAAATATCAGAAATGACAAACGTTGCCACTAGTACACACTTATATTTCTCCTTGCGATTTCACAAAATGCCATAGTCTGTTCATGATGCATAACGAAACAGTCCGAACTTGCACAAAGTAATCCAAAAGCGTTCCAGATAACAATGTTTGTGCAATTTTGAGAGCGAATGAGAGAATAATTGTTATCATTTCTTGTACAAACTTTTTCTTTTGGATAAGTTCGTGCAAGAATAAAATAATCAGCTATTTTTTTTTTCATATGAAACTGAAAAATTAATCAGAAAATTTTCAAATAAAGCAAATAATTTTTACATAAAAATTTATTAAAAAGCATAATGTAAGGCTTTTTTAAACCAAATTTAAGTTGTAAGTAAATTTGGGCATATTTCTCCCTTCTTTTAATATAAAAAAACGTTTTTTTATGCTTTTTTAAATAATTCACGTAGCTTTTACTTTTTGGAACTTATTTTAATTTATTTTTTACAGCTGTTGCAAATGATGCTAAATTTTTGTTTTAAAATGTCTTAAGCGACTAAAATCCCTTAAATTTAATTTAATTTCAAAAGTAAGGAACATTAGTATTTCATGATGTGCAATTATGGTTCCTTGTGTACCAGCAATTTTGGATTTTTTTTGCATATTCAGAGAGTAATTTTTTTTTCTCATTAGTCCGAACTTGTACGAAATCTTGTGGAACAACATCACCCTGCTGATGTTAATAATTCGTAAAACCAAGGCGGATCCATACTAGGTGATCGCAAGGGATCAACTGACTATTTTCGCCGCTTGTAAATTGAATATACTTTGGATGTCAACACACATTTTTCAGTAAATTTTTTTTGACATTTAAAGTATAAGTTTCTCAAAACAAATTGAGCTGAGTATACCTTATATGAATTTGCCTTACGTAAAACTTTTAAGCAATCTGTTGCATTAAGAATGTATGCATTAGGGATGGACACTGTAAAAAAATATCGAGGTTCTTTTCGATGCGATGCATCGCAAACATAGATCAATGTTGCATCGATGTTTCATAAGTTACATCGATGTTTTTTATACATCGATCGCTTTTTTAATTATATATTATTATATTTTCAAAAAATCTTAAGTTTATTTTACATCTGCCAATACTTTTTCAATACTGTTTAGAAATAAAAGTTTAGCAAGTCTTTGTTGAGTCATCACTTGCGCCGCTTGCGAAAATGATCTTTCAGACGAAACCGATGTGTAAAGTTTGGGAAACTGGGATTTATAATCTTTCCAAATATCCAAAGGATTTTCGTTCAGTCTTCCAACAGGAGTTTTAAATATTAAAAAATTACCGATTATTAGTCGGAAAAAAATCGCCTGCGGGGGCTGCTCAGAACTATTCGGCAGCTCGCCTTAGCCGGCTCTCAGCCGATCGGTTAGCAAGTTGCATGGTGGGATGCCGATAGGAGCATTTTCGCCGCTTATAATAGCGTTGCCAGTTGTTCACATTACATTGACCACGTTTATATGTAGAAACTTGTATCATACTAACACAGAGTGAAACATCTAATGTGTATGTGCCAAAACTTTTAAGTCATCGCATTTTATTGTAAACTATACAGAGAAAGCAGTTCAGATATATGTGTTTTAGTTAAATGAAATGAATTAGTTAGAGAGAGATACAAAATCACACGTACACAAATGTTTGTGACCGAAGTGTCGGTTATCGCAACTAGTGAAATGACTAGTCAATTGACTAGTAGTCTTCTTGTTTTAGAGCTGGCGCAGCTTATATGGGGTTTTTTATGTTTTGAAATTTTGAGCGTGGGTAGCGATGAAAATATGCAACTTGATGCCAAAATTTATGTAGCAAACTTTCAGGCTGATCGGATGGTTCCAACCCATTCCATAATGAGGTCAAAGGCCAAAATTTTTAAAAAACCACAGAAATATTTTTGTTGTAGCATTTTATCAATTTTTTTAATTAGAAATGCCATAATATAACATATAACATCATTTATAACTTTTAAATTACTTATTAGTTGTATTAACGCTGTAGTATACAATACCACCAGAATCAAATTTATATAATAATTTTTAATTGAGCTCTAAGTTGCAAAAATGTATGGTGGTTCCGCTATTACAGTAAGACAAACATATTTATAGAAATTGAAAAAATGCTAACAATATTTATAACAACAACTATTATTGAAAAAACTGTAAACTTATTTGTTCTTCGCTCGCCTCAAAATTCCTACGCTTTTAGCTGTTGACAACTACATATTTGTCTAAAAGTACAGTTGTTCTAGCTCTGCTACTGAGCACATAGCACTGCTGTTGATATGAATATGTAAAGTTTTGTCATTGCAAATTCTAATATTGTTGAGAAGGGCTTAGCTTATGTAAAATAAAATAATTTTTTAGTCATTGTAATTCAATGGCTCAGAAGACAAATTCATCGTTGAAACGACTTCGATCTGCTGACACAAATGTGTACTTGATTGGTAAATGTGAACCCAAAATACTTGATGTGAAAATGCCATCAAAACAGCAAGTGCTTCATTGTTTTTTTTTTTATAATGTACGTTGTGAAAATAAAATAGTTAAGGAAAGTGCAAGATTGGTCTTGGCTGAAATATTGCCTTTTTGAGAAAAAACTTGAAAACCAACGCCAGATCAAAGAACATGTGCTGCAAAAGTCATTAAACTTTATGAAGAGTGAAGAACAGTCCAAAAAGTATGTAAATCTCCGTTCCCGGGTCATCGCAAAAAAATAAAATGACTTTAAGAGAAGTTAAATAATTTATTTGACATTGCCCACGTTGACAATCTCAAGCTGATAAGTATACAGGAAGATAGAGACTTCTTAACGAATCAGCGAGAATGACTTGTGTCGATCAAAATGTCACAAATAAAGAACAAAGAAAGGCACAAAGATTGGAAGATGAAAAACATCGAAAAGAAAATTATGAAGAGAAAAAAGGCTCTTCAGGTAACTATTATGTAGTATTAGGACACATAGTGGCTATTTTTTTGCACTTATTTTGATGTACAAACTTGACTATGCAATATGTTGAATTTGAGAGTGATGAATCGGGAGATGATGTGAAGATGATGGATGTAAAACAGAGAGATAGCATTTCAAGTTGCTCCAATGAGCCGATTCGAAACCGTGGAAAGAAGAATTTTATAGACGACAGAATGCTAGTTTGTATGGATGCTAGCAATATGTCATCTCCATTAGCTATACACTTCATCAGTGCAACTGCCAAAGCGTTGAGTCACAATATTGAGGATATCCTTCTGCATTGCACAAGCTTGCGTGAACAACGCGAAAAATATCGTCGGCCTCATGGCAAAGAAATTATTGAAAATTTCAAGGTAAATATTTCATTTTGGCAAGTTATAAGTTTTTCTTTGAGCTTAAGTTTTTTAGATCCCTGAAACATTTGTTTTCCTACTTCCCGCTTGGCTATTGTGCTCACGTCGGAGAACGTTGAAAAATTGATAGCTATCCCCATCATTGAAGATGAAACCGGTGATGCAGTCACTCAATCAGTCTACGAATATATATGCGGAATTCTTTAGAAGTGATATGTCTGGATACAACTGCTGCAAATACTGACCTTCATAGTGGTGCTGGAACTTTATTGGAACGCAAACTGGAACGTAGCTTATTGTGGTTACCATGTCGCCCCCATTTTGCAGAAATTCTCTTAAGAGCTGTATTTGAGGTTAATTTCGGAATATCAAGTGGTCCAAAGGTAGCGATTTTTGGACGTTTTGCACGGGAATGGAGCACAATTAATTCAAAGGGATACAGCACTTGTATGCAGAATGAAAAAGTTTTGAAAGTCATATCCATGGACAAGGACTTCATGCATTTAAAAAGTGTTTTAGGCGCTTAAAATATGACATCAAAATATTAAAATATGCACTGAAAACAATAAAATATGCACGTATTTTAAACAATCCGGTATGTTCTGCATTCCACGTGAATTTACATCGTTCGGAATTGCCATAGCATTGTTGTTATAAATACATATTTCCAATAACAATTCTATGGCATTTCCGCACGTTTTAATTCCACGTAGAATACAGAACATACCCGAATTATTATTCAAAAGAAAAGTTTTCAATTTACATACAACTAAATAGAGATATAAAAATATTTTCTTTTCTCAAGGGGTGCGTGTACAAGCCTTTTATATTAAATTTTTACAAAAGATTTCATATGAAATAACGACTTTTCTGCACTATTAACTCCAAACACGCATTTTTCGGGATATGTTGATACTGCAGTAAAGGAAAGTATTGATTTATGTATTTTCATTAAAAAATTTTATATTTTCGAATGAGAAGTCCAATCAATTCGTTCTTAGATAGCTTTTGTGCATTGAAAAAGGCTCAAATTTAACTGATTCTTTTTATATAATTTTATATATTTATTTATTTAACTCAACCATTACAATAAATATAGTACTAGCTATTAGATTTGTTTTTAAATCCGTTATCATTTTTAAAAACTATCAAGTTTCCGCAGAATTGTTTCACTACTTTGGGTTTTAATATCTGATAGTTTCCTCTTGAAATTATCAAAATGACAATTTGCATTAAATTTCGTATGTGTGTTCTTCTACAATCGTTTTACAACTGAGGACCTGGCGAACAAAACTAGACATGTCCTCAGTAAATGATTTTTTATTTTTTTCAGGCTCTCCAAGCACACATCTATGGAGTCACGAAATTTTTCCATTCAATACCAGTTCCATCCTAACTTAAAAAATAACGAAAACTCACTTTTCCTTGCTAGTCTCCATCTAGATATTTCAGTTATTTGCCTCTCCTGTAAAACACAGTTAATGGGACTAGTCTGGTTTTGTTCGCCATCTCCTCAACTACAACAATGCAAGCATTAATAACACAACCCCACGATGGTTTTCCCTTTAAGAAATTAATGAGCAATTCGGATAGGTGTTAGGTACTTAGCTTCAGAAAAAAATATTAAAAAACTTCCATCACGTCAGAATTTTTTTATGAGCCTACCTAATATTTTCACGAGGTATACCATTATAATTCATAAGAACTTAAAGGTAGTATGTCCGACGTTGATTAAAAATTAGGGATGCCAATCCCGATGCCGATCCCGAAATTGTTTACTTGTTTTTTTTTTAGATAAATTCATCATGACCTTCCGCCATGTGAAGATAGTAACCGTGGCAACACAATATTGATCTTTAATAATTGAAATTTATTTGCCGGTGGTTAAGCATTGTCTGTATCTATATGTATGTATTTCATTGATGCCTTGCCAAATCATTAATAGATTTCAACCACATATTTTGAACAGCCACAAACTCCTTATCTTATGCACAGACTTTCAAAAACTATTTGAGAATTCACAAATAATAATATTTCTGAAAAACACAAAAGAAAAATAAGAGTAGCAAGCTTAGAAATTTTAGCAAAACCCAGCAAATAATTTATATTCGATATAAATCTGTGTTTTGTTAAAGTTGCTAAGCCTGATACGCTTATTTTTCTTTTGTGATTTTCAAAAATATTATGTAATGTAATGTAATGTATAAAAAGTAGGTTACGTTACATTACATCTCTATAACCATTTTCATTACTTTTCACATAACAATATCGATCAGCTGTTTCTTACTGTTGCAGTTACATTCCATTACAGTCGCCTAATTGAGCCTTTAGTTTTAATTTTTGTCCGGACAAAATCGAACTGAGCTGCCAACTATTTTAATTTTTCAGTCAAAGTTGAACAAAGTTGCCACATTGTGTTATATGAATAATGAAAGCACAGATTATATTTGTATTTATTAGAACAGAAATAAAGCAAAATTTAAAAAAAAAACATACATATGGAAGCAGTTACATTAAACAATTTATAAAAAGATGTGTGTGACACAGCAAATTGTGATCATTTGCCGCTGTGCTGCCACTTGTAAAATTAATACGCATCGTTTACACACGTATTTCATATGACAGCTTGATTTTCCAGACAAAATGTTCGAAATGGATGAATCGTCTTGGAAAAAAACTCTCAGTAAAAAAAATTTTCTCCAGACAGAAATTTTATTCCAAAACAATGGGTGAATTCATCTTTACTTACTCGTAAAATAAAATTGAAAAATTATTTTTTGTATAAAAATTTAACAACTTTTTTCTTCAAAAACCTCCTTTGAAATTAAAAACTCCAAAATATTGAGCTATTGACCATTGTCTTTAAAGGAAGTATGTTAAGAATAAAATAAACTAAATATTATGAAAATCTGCTAAAAATTTTAGACTTTACTAGTATTTTAGTGAAAACACCCAAACTCACAAAACATCACTTCAGGTAATAATACAGGTTTTGCTTTTTTTCTCGCTCTGAACAAACTTAAAGCTTAAATTAGACGTGATATAGCCATAATGCCATAGCCATAACCAAACCAAAATTCAATTGGTTTCTATGGTGAGAGCATGATACTGTAGTGTATACATAGTATGACATATGAACCAATGAATATTTAATGAATTGAACAGGCTAATACGAACATTAGCCTGGCGATACGAACATTAGCCTGTTCAATTCATTAAATATAGAAACAAATGCAGTTCGAATAATAATAATTAAATTAACTAAAATTAATAGTCATGGGCTTGTGGCAAAAATTAAAAATAAAAATATATGTACTTAATAGTAACAAACCAAAAAAGTTTGTCTTAAGTAGAACAAAAATAAGCAAATTAACTAACATGTGCATAATTAGTAATGAAAAAACGACAATGGTAAGACTGTTGTAAATTTAGAGAAAAACACATTTCAGCAAATTGAAATACGATGAATCAAACCAATTCACATATTCCATTTGCAAGAAAGTTTCGTATATAAGGCAGAAATCTACATCAACTGACACCACACACAGTGGACCAAACACAGAAGAACGCTGATGATGAAGGTTTAGTGGCCTTCGAAAACGGCTGGCTGTTCCGTTCAACTATGTGTTGTCAGAATATTTACCACTAACTTTGATGTTATTTGTTCACTAATAATTATCACATGTAATTTGGCTTAAAAGGCGATACGAACATTAGCCTGTTCAATTCATTAAATATAGAAACAAATGCAGTTCGAATAATAATAATTAAATTAACTAAAATTTCTTTAAATTTTGTTAAGTAATATTCACTAAATTGTGAAAAAGAAAACTTATTTTAAAAGGAAAATTAATTTTTTTTTCATGTAACGATAAATAAAAACTATGAAGTTGTATTGAAACTAATCTTTAAGCAATTAATAGAATTTAAGTAACAACTAATATTTCATAGATAGAATGCATAAAATATTAGAAGATTAAATGATTTATAAAAATTGGTTGCAATATTTTGGAAATATTACAGAAGAAATCGAGCAAAAATAACAAAAAAGCAATAACACTGATAGCTATATACTAGGACATAATTTTTTAGACGTTATAAATATGGTAGAAAGTTTATTGTCATTACATTCACATAAAAATCCAAATTCAAAATTAACTAGAATTCGTATGGGATTGTCGGACTATGATTTTGAAATAATATACAAAAAAGGAAGTAATAATACTAACGCAGACGCCTTGTCAAGAATAGAATTAGATTCAGAAATGTTAAAAGAAATGATTCCTAATAAAATTGATGAAAATGTAAAAAAATCGCTGGTGATAACAAGAAATATGAACAAAGAGAGGATACAAATTGAGGAAACCAAAAACCTAGGTAAATATAAGAAAAATGAAAAGAACGGTAATACAGATCCTAATGAGTCTGATCAACTCAAAGTTTGGGATTGTACATCCATAAATGATATAAAGCTAGCAAGAAAATTGAGATTTATATTTGAAAAATCAAAGAAAGAAATGAAAATCGAAAACGATTCAGTCCTAAATGAAATGCGCATCAGATGTGGCGATAATCCTTATTATCTAGATAATATATTGGAGAAGCTATCCTCTGTTTTAGGCAGAACAAATTGTGTAAGATTCGCACTAGAAAAAGGTGACGAAATATTTAAGAAAATAAGTATAGAAAAGTTTAAAGAAACGTTAGACACGTGCAAAAAAAATGGTTTAAAAATAATGTTATATAACAATCCTCAAAGAATAACAGATGAAAACAGAAAAAAGGAATTGATTAAATTGTATCACAACACACCATGCGGAGGACATTTCGGAGTAACAAAAACTTTAATCAAATTGAAACAAAAATACATATGGAAAAATACATATGTACAAAATGGTAAAAAGGTATGTTTTGGTGTGTGATCTATGTCAGAGAAACAAACAAGTAAGACACACCAAAGAACCGTTATGCATTACGGACACACCAAAAAATAGTTTTTCCACTATAGTCATAGATACAGTTGGCCCTTTGCGACCTTCTGGAAAAAATCGATATATATTAACAATGCGATGTGAATTAACCAAATACATTATAGCTGCACCAATGGAAACAAAGGATGCCAAGTCAATCGCAAAATGTTTGACAGAAAATTTAATATTGAAGTATGGCATATTTAAAGCACTAAAATCGGACAGAGGTACAGAGTTTGTAAATGAATTAATGAGGGAAATATGTACTTTGCTAAAAATAGAACATAACATATCCACACCGTACCATCATGAAACACTCGGTACTGTAGAAAGAAATCACAGAGTTCTAAATGAATACTTTTTGTCATTCGTGAATGATGACTACTGGCACAACTGGATACCTTATTATTCTTTTGCATACAATATAACGCCTCACGTAGACACAAATTATACACCATTTGAGTTAATTTTTGGCAAGATACCTACCTTACCAGGTGAAGAAATAATGAATAATGAAACAGGACTTATAATCTAGACAATTACGCATGTGAATTAAGAGTTAGAATAAATAATTCACTAGAAAATGCTAGAAAGCTTATAGAAGCAGTAAAGAAAAAGAGACAGAATCATATAATAAAACTAACAGAATAGATCTTAGAATAGGAGACTTAGTTTTAATAAAAAAGGAGAATAGAAGAAAATATGAAGCACCATATCATGGTCCTTACGAAATAATAAATATAAATAATGTAAATGTAGAATTAAAAATCAATGGAAAAATTAAAACTGTACATAAAAATTTATTAAAGAAATGTAAGAAATAAAAAATTATTTAACGTAAGAATAAAAATATCTTTAGCATAAGAATTGCAAACATTTATTTACAAAATACAAAAAAAAAATTTTATTAGTTATCATAAGTTCCATAAGAACAT
The DNA here is from genome assembly GCA_936439885.1 of Nowickia ferox. Classification (NCBI taxonomy): domain Eukaryota; kingdom Metazoa; phylum Arthropoda; class Insecta; order Diptera; family Tachinidae; genus Nowickia; species Nowickia ferox. The sequence goes on from OW387026.1 coordinate 64,081,541, forward strand.
AACACTAAAATTAAGAACTATAAAAATCAACCAATATTATACCACTTAAACAACACACTACTTTTTTTTCTAAATAAATAAATACAATAAGAATTTAATATTTATCTAAAAAAAAAAAAATGTAATGATAAAATAAAATAATGTAAACATTGTACCACGCAGGCAGCACATTAACAAAAAGTTTTTATAAAATTGACAAAATTATGTAATTTTAACTGAAAGAGTAGGGGTGTAGTGTATACATAGTATGACATACATATGCATGAACCTCACCAAACAGTCACAGCAATCTGATATTCATAAAAAAAAACAATAATATTCATAAGTATGTAAACAAATTGAACTAACTTAAAGTCAACGTCGATGTGATAGGTCGGTGACGATTTTTAATTGCAAACACACTTTAGTTAACGCTGGAATTTCGGTAACATATTATTCTTATAGTTTTCGGTCAACGCTCGCTATTGCTAAATAATTTAAATTATGCTGACTTGAATAAACTGTTACTATGAGTAGAGCGAAATGGCACTGAACTTCAAACGTATGCCTGGTACAATGTATAGTTATTTAATACAATGTATGTATATTTTATGCAATATAATATAAATGTATGAATGTATGTATATTAGAATAAGTAAAAATAAGAAAAGCGAGCTTCTCACTGTTAGTATATAAGCAGAAGAAATTATCAAATAAAATATCAATACACTTTGATTGATCACAGAACAAACGCTTGTGCGTTTCATTGCAAATACATTACAATACAATTATACAAGGTACTTGCACGACTACAACAAAATTGCAACACCAAGAAACACACGCATTTTGTTGGTAGAAACAAACAGAATTTAGTCAAAAACAGATGTATTTTGTTGTTAAAAATAACAACAAATAGTTACCCTGTACTAAAGTACAATTGCAGACGCGGCATTCATGAATGATTATAGTCATTCAGTGTTGCAAATATGTGTGTAATATACAGAGTGTGTAATTTCTACTCACATGTGTAGGCCTATAATTAGATTCATGTATAATCTGTGTGTAATTCTACTTTGACTTCTATTTTTGTTTAATTTTGTTTTAATTTTGACCTACACAAAGGATGTGTAGTGTAATTTTCTTCAATGTGTAATTGGAGACACAGCCACATGCAAATTCATTGGCAATACTGTAATCATTTTATTCACACACATACACTAACTTTTTTGCGGCTTGTAAACAAAGTTTGACAAGTTTCTGCATTGTATACATTAACAGGCTGGGCTTGTGCAAGTACCTTGTATAATTGTATCATGGGTGAGAGTTATGGCGTTATGGTGACTTACCTATAATCAAATACAGTGTTGCCCATTAGTCTGGTTCGAACGGCTGTTTTTTATGGTTATGGCACCTCTGAGCCTTAACGTTTTGTAATCAGTTTGTTTTCACTAAATTACTAATAAAGTCTACAATTTTTACCCGATTTTCATAATATTTAAATTGTTTTATTCTTAACACATTTGCCCTTAAAGACAATGGTCAAAAGTTCAATATTTTGCAGCTTTTAATTTTTTATGAGCTTTTCGAAGAAAATAACTAAAAACCATCAAATTTTGTTAGTTACCCGATGGTGTTTTATTAGCCGACGCCAGACGTACTGCCTTTAAGTTATGGTGATTTATACTGGCATACCTCATGAAAATACTAGTATTATTATTAATGATGAAGTTTATTTTTATATACTTAGATAAATATGTATATAAAAAATGGAATGAATTTTTGAAGGTGAAAAAAAATTTGAATTTTTGACAAAATATAACACAAAACCATGTATTTGTACCAAAATATGAGACAAAAATATGCATTTATGACCAAATTATGCAAAAATATGCATTTTCAGCAAAATATGCAAAGATATCGTAAAGATATTTCGTTCCTGCTATCAGGGTTATAGGGAAAAACATGCATTTGCATGAAACCCCTGTCCCTGGTCATATCTGTCGAAGAACGCGAAACAAGCAAGCACTTTTTCTTGAATATTTAGCTAAAGTCCACATTCGGCATGATTATAAAGAACTCCTACAATTTGCATTTATTTTGCTTGGTGGTAGGATTCCCAGTTTCATATTCACAAAATTGTTTTTTCTCGTTCGGAAATTTCTATGGATTTCTTACGCTTTGATCCGTCAAATTGGCCTAAGAGCATTTTGTAAAGAGAAATAGATCGCCAAAAGTCAAGGTAATAACTGATTTTAACAGATGCTTAACACACTACGAAGCTGATAAACAGTACTTGTTACACATTGTAGAGAACTACCGTAAGAACTTTCCAGTCTACACAAAATCTTCATTGATTTAAAATAAAAATAATAAGCGTATTAAATAAAAGTTAAAGAAAAAACCTTATGTTTATAATATTTCTTATTAAAAAATTGATAAAATAAAAAAAGAGTATTTTGATGGGTTTTACAAATTTTGACATTTGATCTCATTATGGCACGGTTTGGCACCACCCGATCAGCCTGAAAACTCGCTACATCAATTTTGGCATCAAATCCGATATTTTCATTGCCACATAAATTCAAAATTACAAAAAAAAAGTTTTTAACGCCACACAGTGGCACATTTGAAGAGATGGCGGCCAAAACTCTTAAAAAAAGTTTTTTTTTTTTTTTTTTTTTTTTTTTTTTCCATGCGTATATTTATTTATTGTATCTTCAAAAAATGAACTAACAATAAGTTTTCAAATCTTAAATCTAGATATAATAATTAGGCCCAACCAGTGTCAGGCATAAACTTAGTGATAGTAATCAATAATACATAAATATCGTATTAAGCACAAAAATATTTTCAACATGTTTCATCTGGAGTGTTGAGTATTAGAGCCATAGTGTCCCTCTTTTTTAAGCGGATGTGTCCAGTAAAATTCAAGATGTTACGAGCAAGTGGATTAGGATGAGACTCGAGTTTTGTTAAATATTTGCCTGCGTATTTTTTAATTTCTTCAGTCACTAGTGGCATATCTAAATCACGATGTAAATTTGAATTTTTGATGTACCATGGAGCCGATGTTATTAGTCTTAAAATCTTGTTTTGCCTTCGTTGGATTCTATCTATATTGGAAGCTGAAGCAGTGCCCCATAGCTGTATTCCGTAGCACCATATGGGTTTCAAAAGCGACTTGTATATTAAAAGTTTACAATCTAGACTGAGTGTTGAATTTCTACCAATCAGCCAATGTATCTGAGTTAATTTAAGTTTCATTTGTGTTAGCTTTGAGTCAATATGGTGTTTCCATGTAAGCCGTCGATCAAGGTGTATACCAAGGTATTTTACATGTGAATGTTGAGGAACAACTTGATTGTTGATTCGAATTGGGGAACAAGTATCTCTTCGCAGGGTAAATGTTAGCTGAACACACTTTTGTTCGTTAACTTTAATTCTCCATAAGTTTAACCATAGTTCCAGATGTGTAATATGTTCTTGTAGATATCGGGAAGCCTCGTGAGGGTTTTCGTGCATACTAAGGCAGGCTGTATCATCGGCAAATGTAGATGTATGGATATTGCTGCTCAAAGGCATATCACAAGTATAAATCAAATACAACACTGGCCCCAATATGCTCCCCTGTGGCACACCGGATGATATAGATTCGGGCACACTCATGAAGTCTCCTTCAACAACCGTGAACTTCCGGGTAGTAATATAACTTTCCAATAGCTTCAGAAAATTTATTGGTAGATATGATTTCAATTTTAAAATAAGGCCTTCATGCCATACTTTATCAAATGCCTGAGAAACATCAATGAAGAGGGCAGAACAATATTTCTTTTCTTCAAAAGTTTTTCGTATAAATTGAACCAATCTATGAGTTTGTTCAATGGTGCTATGCTGACTTCTAAAACCAAATTGATGGTCCGGTATGCACTCATTATCAGTTAGAATTGGGGACAATTTTATCATGAGTAACTTTTCAAAGAGCTTTGACATTGTTGACAGTAAACTTATTGGCCTATATGACTCAGCCTTGGTAAGATCTTTGCCCGGCTTTGGAATCATTTTAACCTTGGCAAGCTTCCAGCTGTTTGGATAATACTCCAGACGTAAAATGGCATTAAAAATGAATAACAGGATTCTAATTGCAATACGAGGCAACTTCATCAGCATCTGGTTACTAATTTCATCAATACCCGGAGCTTTTTTCGGGTTGAGTTCAGCAATTAGTTTTTGTACATCACGCGTCTTAAATTTTATGGGTCGAGGGGGTAGCGCAACTACACTCGGCAAATCAACAGCACCAGAACATGAGTTTGGGGTAAATACGGATTTTAAATGCTCAGCAAATAATTTACCTTTTTCAGAGTCGCTTCTTGCCCAATCTCCGGTAGATGTGCGCAGAGGTGGTTTAAACTCGACGGGTGTTTTAAGCTTTCTAGCAGCGCGCCACAAAGAGTAATTAGATGCTGGTGTGACATCAAGACCTTCCAGATAATTTTTAAGAGATGCAGTTTTTTCAAATGCAAGCAACTCTTGGAGTCGTTTAGTGCACTCTTTAAACCTAGTTTTATGTTGAGGTGATCTGTGCTGTTGCCATTCCCTTCTAGCTCTTCTTTTTTCACACACGAGACGTTCAATATCAGTAGAATAAATTCTATTATACCCAGTCTGCGGATTGGAGGTAGTGGCATGTTCAGCAGCCTGCTTAATATTTTCATTAAGGTTGGTAATGTTAGATTCAATATCATCGGGTGTTCTTAGCGTAATATTTTCTGTGCAATGACTACTAAGATATTTTTTGAATCCCAGCCAATTAACACGATTTATCATCTTCACATAAGGATGAGGTAAGTCACTTCTTAATGGGCTACAAATTGAAACGATCGTGGGAGAGTGGTCGGACGAGAGATCTAGAGAAGCTTCAACTTGAATTAAATCCCTAGAGATATTTTTCATGACGCCAAAATCTATAACATCCGGAATTTTTTGTATGTCTGTAGGCCAGTAAGTGGGCTCCCCACTCGAAATGACGTCCAAGCCCATTTTTGAAATTGTGTTGAACAACGCTCGACCTCTGGGTGAGATAAGACGCGAACCCCAGAACGTATGTTTGGCATTATAGTCTCCAGCTGCTACGAAACAAGGGCCAAGAGATTTGAAGAAATCCTCGTATTGATCTTCAGTAATTGCGAATCTGGGAGGGGAGTAAATTGATGATATTACAAAATTAGTGCAAAAATTTTCAATACAAATATTCGTTGCTTGTAAATGTTCTTCAGAAATGTTGTCAATAATATAATGCTTGAGTCTTGACCTTATTAGAATTGCTGATCCACCGCATGCTCTTCCTCTCGGGTCCTTTGAATCATATAAGGTGTAGCCAGAAATTTTAAAAAGACTTCTCGAAGTCAAATGAGTCTCTGAGACCAACATTATATCAATATTTTTTTCCGTGAGGAAGTGCTCAAGTTCATTTTTATGTTGGCGAATGCCGTTTGCGTTCCAGAAACATATTTTTAACGTGTTCATGGTTTGTTAACTAATGCTTGAAGCAGTGTATTCTGCATTCGCAGCATTTCTTGCATCATGCTAGTCATATTTGTAGTAAAGTTGTTTATAGTTTGAACCAGATTATCAATAGTGGCTTCAAGGCGACTGAAATTAAAGCTTGTGTTAGCATTTGTTGAATTACTTGGTGGGGACACTTTCTGCGTGGGAAAAGAATTTGTCTTAACAGCATCGGCATATGATACACGTGAAGTACTTGGTTGGCTCATTGGAGGAAAATTGGCGGAGAAAGCATTTGCTGATTGAACTGGAGCTAATTTAGGTTTTTGCCCCATGGTCTTTTTAACGAAAGAATATACAGGACATCCTCTGTAGTTAGCATTGTGATTACCTCCACAATTACTACATTTTTTTTCAGCTTGATCTTTTGCCTTCGTACAGCTAGCAGAACCGTGCAATTCACCGCAGATAACACAAACTGTAGGTAATTTGCAGTAAGTTTTAGTATGGCCATATTCTTGGCAATTGTGGCACTGTACGGGACCTGAACGCTTACGTGGCTCTTCAACTGTGATTTTTCGGTGCAAGAGAAACTTTACGCTATTAATTGGATGGGTTTCATTTTTTTTCAATTGTGTGTCATTCGGCTCCAGTTCGACCCGAAATAGGGGTTGGGGGACCTTTTCTCTGTTAATTATATTAGTAACATTTTTAACCTTAAATCCTTTGTCGATAAGAGCACATTTTACTTCTTCGGGGTCAACATATGAATCTATGCCCTTTAATACTATTTGTAGGCCTTTAGCACTTTTAAGTTGATAGGTGTAAAAATTTGTTTTGTTTTTTTCAAATTCACTAATAATTTTCCGGAAATCTTTTTCATCATATATTTGGATCTTAGTTTCATCAATATTACCTCGTTTAATTGGAATGATGTGAAAAGTATTTTCACCAATGGCAGACAATAGTTTTTTTAAAAGCGTGTTAGAGTTTTTTTCTCTCAGATAGATAGGTGGTGGCTTAAAAGACTTTAGCGATAATGCAGCGGGCTTGTCGTTATTGTCTTGCAATAGTGAAAACCGATTTTGACGATTAGTAGATGATGCGCTGTTATCCCTAGACATCTTTGGAGCAGATGAAATTTTTGAAGAATTTGGGCTTCGCCCACGCTTTACCACAGTTATATACCTATCCATTCCGACTTGGACCTTGGCTTTAGTGCTACTGTTATCTGTAGTGATAACCTTGTTAAGTGATGTATACGAGCCCGAAGGGGATGATATCACTGACTTATATGAAGAAGTACTAGGCAATTGTAATGTTAATGAATCACTAGTTGGCATTGGACAAAGCGAAGTTGATCGCTGACGAAAAAGTGGCTTTGCCGTTAGAAAAAGACTATCATCAGATTTTTTATTTTTATTGTTAACATTAAGAGCTTCAGAACTCACAGTAAAATATGCATTTCTGCCGTTTGAACTCACTTCACAATTTTTTGTTTTTGAGGTACTCATGTAGAGTATTCCTCAAGGGCACTTTGTTTGCGGTTTTTGTTTGTTTTTGTTTTTTTGTTTCTTGATATGTAAAAAAAAAATATCAGCAATATTTGCTTTGCTTATTTATCAAAGTTAATATGTATTACTGTTATTATGTATTACGACAGTCGTAAAGCAGCTCTGGGCGAGTCAACATCAAGCGTCGTTGGCAATTATTTCTTAAGTGCAACCAGGCCACTGTTGTTTATTGGCCTTCGAGAGTTTTGCGTCTCACTCGCACTGGTTGACTGATCTGCCACGGATAACCGTATATTCTTGCGGTTCTTCTGTGGAATTTCTTTAACAACCACGTTGCTACTTCCTATGTGAAGGCATAGGTCGTATACAGTCAGTCACAAAACATTTTTAAAATACTGTTAATAACACCTTGGGCATATGGTCTAGTTACTCCGCCCATTTTTGTGCAACCATATTATGCAAATTTACTTTGTATAATATGTATAAATAAATAAATAAATAAATATGTATTACGAATATTTTTTGTATGATTTTTTGTTTGTTTAATATGTATATGAAAAAAAAACTCCGCTAAGACGTCTGTTCACTATGAAGGTTCAGCGAGAACCGATGTGACACCGATTTCATTTTTTTTTTTATATAAAAGTAAACACATAGGAACCTCGAAATCCAGAAATTTAAGTTTTTATTTCGATTATTTCTCTTCGAATAGGGTGATCAAAAACGCGTTTTTTTAAGAGAAGCTGAAATTCAGAATATTGTAGAAAATTTTTGAAGTTCAAGTGGGCATAACTTTTTTGGTTTTATATATTTTTGGAAAAAAAATTTTTCTTCACACAATATCATTTCTTAACTTATAAAATAGTTTAAAAAAATCGTGAATTACTTTGCTCGAGTCCCAGATTTGAGCATTGCAATAAAGGTCTAAATTATACCCAAATCTCGATGTTCAGTGGAACGCAACTTTTTTCTGCGAAAAACTTCGTAAAATGACATAACGTGTTATAGTACTTACTTTGAGCTGTTATTATATGTTCATTTTTTAAATTTATATTTGCGTCTCTAGGAACTACAATGATTTTACTGCTTGCATTTCGGATATTTTAGGTATGGGAGTGCGGTATATCTACATGTGTTTGTGTGTGTATGTTTTTCTTTTTTTTTTCGAAGAAGTTTTATTAACGAAAAGGGTATAATAAAAGACTGTTATTACAATGCATTAAATGCATTTTTGTAATTTAGGCCATTAAAAAATTTATAGTTATATATAAGCGGGGGTAGGTACATGAGTTGTTGTATTTTTGGACTGATATATTCGACCTTTTGTTATAACTTTATTGTATACACAGGTAGCTGCTGCACATATAAAGGTTAAAATACGATAGACACATCAGGTTTTCTTGAAATAACAAAAGAGAATTGAAGTAACTTGTCGGTACAAGCTTGTCTGTACTCCTCTTCTTTCTTCTTTCCTCTCTCTCGTTTAAACACATACCTGCTTCAAAAAAATTTTATGTGTATAAAAACAGACAAAATTAATAAAGACGATCAGTATTGTCAAAACGATCGCTAAGTTCAGTTAAAACGATGTTATATTACACATTTTAAAATACCCTTATTTTGAGTTGTGCGACCATTTAAAAAAAATTAATAATTTTTTAACGCGATTAAATAACGGTATAATGAATGTCATAGAAATAAAGAAAAAATGTTTAACTGCAACAAACAATGGCTTACAAGCGAAATTGTATTTGAAAGCCAACCAATACCAGCAAATGTGGGCCGACCTGCCGGACCAGTTGAGGTCCCGAAGACGAAATCTGCAAAGCATTAATGAAGAATTTTCTCAAGAAATAATTAAAGATACGTTTTTCCATCAACTTTTTATAAAATGCAATGTTAAATCACTACATTCACAAATTTATTTTTTTAAGGCCGATAATACCTATATTTTTAAAAGTAATTTTTCAATCATATATAAGTGTACTTTAATAAGGCTCGATTTTAAAGTTAATTTAAAGTTAATAATAATAATAAAATAAATTGAAGCTTAAGATGTCTTCTATCCAACAAAAAAAATTTCATTAAAAAATTTCAACCCAGTCAAAGGTTATACAATTTTGACCGCCAACTCACAAAATGTGCCACTGTGCGCCGGCTCTAAGGGACATACATACATATATACTACGTTTATACGGGCGACTTATTTGCAAAAAAAAATATTGCAAATAGAGAATTGCCAACAGCTAACTCTCAAAAACCATTCCTGATTAACGCACTAAAAAAATATTGCACAAAAACATTGATTGAAGCAAATAATCACAATTGAAATAAATAATTATTTAATACTTTGTACATATGCACTATTTTTTCTATAGAAGCTCTAACAAGTTTTTGTACTTTTACTATGCCGTACAAACAGCGAGTTAATTTACTTGCAATTATTTTGATTTGCAAATAGTGCGCGTATAAACGTAGTAATATATATGTATGTATACACGCTTATGGTAGAATTACTGAAATCGTATCGTGCTGTTGCGTGTCAGCTGACAAAATCCATAACAGTTAATAAGCATGTCGATGCTTATTGAAAATGAGTTGGCAACGTTTGCTACGTAAAAATCTACAGAAAATAGATTTTTACGTAACAGAAAATTGATTTTTACGTAGCAAACGTCAACTTCTGGCTTACATACATACACACACACGTATAAAGCAAAGTAACAGCTGTCACTTTCGCTGGCAGCCTCACGCTTTTTCTAAATGTAGGATCACACGATTGACGCAATGTACCAATTATTGCTCCATTTTATATGCCAATCGTGTGATTTCACAATTTTTTGTCTTATATGACAATCGAGAACAATATTGTGGTGATTTGACCCAATCAAATGCAACTCCGGTGCGGCAATCGTGTGAACGATTGATAGACAACCATGCCCCAATAAAAATGCTAAAAATGCACCAATATTTATTGTGTTCTCGAGCGGCAATCAAAGAAGCCAATACGCGACAATTTTTGAAGTGTTTTTGTAAGTACTGTAAACTTCAACTTACTTCTTATATAATTATAACTGACTTGAAACGTTAACATGTAACTCTGATCCAATCCTTAACCCATATTTAGCTTTTATTCGTTTAAAAGAACGAAATTCGCCTCTGGTTTGTATATTTAATGAGCACAAAATATACAAAGCAGAGTCAATTTTATTTCCTTTAAACGAATAAAATATTTTCACGTACAAAATAAAACAGAAAAAAAGTATGTATTTCTTTTTAAAAGAAAACTATTTGCACGTAAAACAAAACAAACTAAAAACTACCACGACAGCTGTTTGTTTGTGTTGCCGCAAGTTAGACCAATCGTATGAATAGGATGCGGCAATTATTGCCACAAATTCATTCTACGAAAATTTGTGGCAATCAAATTTTTAAAAAGTGGGGCAATCATGTGACTGCGACGTATTTGATTGGGACAATTCTATTATTGTGCACCAATTCACCACAATAAAAATTGGGTCAGATTGGTGTATTTGCGGCAATCGTGTGATCCTACCTTAACTAACATACAGACTTAAACGATACGACAACTACAAAAGTAAGACGATACGATTTGACTAACGAAGCCATCAATCTACACGTTCTGCATACAATTTGTCATTTCGATGCATCCAAAGAAAACATCGATGTTTTCCGATTGTTTAGGAGCAAAAAAAACATTAATATAATAAAAACGATTAATATTTCTTAACTTTTCAGTTTTCGTTATAAATCTACAATAGAATTCCATAAAAGTAACGCTATATGAGAAAAAAAGACCTTTGTTGTTTCAGAAAAAATCGGATTAATAATAAAAAAAAGCTTTCTGTCTTATTCTGAAAAATTAATTTGAATATCCGTGCGCTTGAGTCAAAGTTGGTATGGAAATTTTGTTTTAACATACACTTCAAACCCAAATTGATTTTTTTAGAATAATTAGCGTCATTACGATAGCCTATAGTTGGTTAAAAGTAGGCTTTCATGGGGCGTATACAAAGTTTTTCATAATTACAATTTTACTTTAACCCAAAGTGGGCAATAACTTAAAGCCAAGTTTATCCTGCTTGGTAAGAAGTTAAATTAAATTTGTAATAATAACATAATAGTTAAAAGTAGGATCTTATCTTTTAGTTGTAATAATCACCCTTAGAGAATTAACGGAGCCTGAATAAAAATTCTTTACAGTGAACAAGTAAATAAAAAAATATAAAGGTCGTTTTTATAATTGTAAAATGATACAGGTACCCGCAAATCTACAACAAATAAATCAACAAGGCTTTATTGTTGTTTAGTGAGGAGAACTGTAAAAAAAACAAGAAAAAACAAGTACCATATCGCATCACAACCGCCAAAAAAGCTTAGCCTAGGTAGATCCCGCCTTGAATTTATATCCCGCTTTTTTAGAGTTTTAAAATTGTCAAAATCTTATTTGATTTCTATTAAAATGTAACTGATAAAAATTCATTCCAAATACTTTTCTAAGTGTAGTTATTGCTTAACTAATCAAAAACCTTGTGTGCTTCGCTACACCCCATATACCTTTTCAGATGAAAATAAAGTTATATTAATTATTATATTATATTATAAGTGCCACGCTTGCGGTTCAAACCTTCACTATTTTATAAAATATAATTCTCATTATTAACATAAACAGTCATGAAGACTTTCACAACATTTTCTCTAATTTAGAGGAGCGAAGCTACGCTCATTTCTCTAATTCCAATTATTTTCTATCATCGGCAGAATCAGCAGAGTTCCAAATTTGTGTTTTTAGCAGACACCAAGAGTATAAAAAATTAATATATAATTTTCTTAGGAGTTGACACTCTTTTTGCTTTATTATTGACTCCTTTTAATAAAATTTTGCTTCTATGTGGGACGTGCCATGACAAATTTAGGCATAAAAAAACCTCCTGTTCCTTCTTAACCATCAGTAATATGCTGTAAGCAAATCAGCAAGATCGGTACGCTGGTACTCGTATTATTTTTGAAGACAAACAAAAATTTGCACTATATGAACGGCACCATGCCTACTTGTTAAATTTTGAAATTGTTTCCACAGACAGTGCACAATATCAACAGAGTTATCTCTACAAAATTTAAAGTTTTTTATATCTTTAAAGGAGGCGGAGCCACAAAGCTACCTAGACTTAATGAAAAATTAAAACCGATGCCATAGGTCTAATGTGCTCTATCTATCCCGCTTTATAAAAGATATTTATTTTTAAATCCCGCTTTTTGGGGGCATTTTCTTCAAAATCCCGCTTTTTGATCGATCATGTAAAAATCATCTGGTCACTTTACTCATAACCTTTTTCTGGCGGCTATGGCGCGATATACATATGTATTTGCAAAGCTTGTTTGCATGTATTAGTAAAACATAAACTACATTTGACAGATCGCATCGTGAAACGCGCAAATAAAATAATCTATCACCTCGCGCTTTGACTCCCTACCTGTATAATTGTGCCATGATTTTTGTTTTCCATACAATTTAACACCTGCTTAGGTGATTTATACATATACTATGTATGTATTTAAGTCCACAGTAAATTACAATTATTTCAATAATTCCTTTTTCTTTCTTTTTTTCAAATCATCGCTACACAACAATAAAAACTGCAAAAAATAACATCAAGGATAAATTAATTGCTAAGTATGGGTATCCATCTGAAGTTCATAATGTCACCACGGATGATGGTTACATTTTAACTATGCACCGTATACGTGGCAAGAAAGGTGCTCAGCCATTTTTCTTGCAACATGGTCTTGTTGATAGCTCAGCTGGTTATGTTATCATGGGTCCAAACATAAGTCTTGGTAAGAATTTATATTAATTTTAGCTTTATTTATTTATGATTGTTCTATTAAAATGACTCATAACGGAACAAAGTATGAATCATCAGAATAATGTTTTACACTTTTTCATTGGCTGCTAAAGATGCATTTCTCCTCACCCAAAATCATTTAGTTATTGTTACTAAGCTCGCCAGTTAGAGAGATTCAAACTTAGATGAACTGCTTTCACCAACAAAATTTTTTATGGGTTAAATTGTATTTTTTTGAAACTTGCATGCAAGATTCAATTTAAAATAAAACGAATATTCAGTTAAAAAATTAATTAGTTTTCAACCAATCACGGAAACTGTAGTATTAACTCATCCATTTTAATTGAAATTTTTTTGATTTTTTCAATTAAAAATATTGCATTAACTAAAAATTTAATTCATGTTTTTTTAAAGATTCAATTAAAATTTAAAAGATTCAATTAAAATAGTAATTGAAATATAAGTTGAAACAAGAAGTCAATAATCAACAAATATATGTTCACTTGGCAATCACAGTTTCATATACTGGAAAGTACATAAATCAACTGTAGAAAGCAAAAACAATGTAACATAATATCCACTACATTAATACTTACATGTATGTACCGACGGTACATCGAATAAGTAAAAATAATTAATGTGATGATCGTAAAAAATAAGCAAGAATAGTTAAATATACTTAGGTAGAGTGACATAACTTCGTGCTAACCTGAATAGAAAAATGAAAAAAACGGATAAACAGAAAATGAATAGTGATACTTACAAATGTGTTTGCCAAAGGTAAATCAATAATTGTATACACAATATTTCTCATATTCCATTTCATTGAAAATTTGCGTTAAATAGCTGATGTTAATAACAATCTCTACCCCAGTAGATAGACTTGGGTGCTGATGAAGTGCGTTGCTGCACAGAAAAATATCGGTATTTCCCCCAGCTTATAGTCTAATTTAATTTTTCTTCTCTTCTTTAGAAACTCACATTAATTAATTAAAATATTTCATTCAATAAGAATTGCATTTACTGAACTTGAGCCTGACTAAGAAATTATTTCTGATTAAAATTCACTATAGTTCAACTAAAAACCTTTATCAATTAACTAAAAATTTAATTCATGTTTTTTTAAAGATTCAATTAAAATTTAAAAGATTCAATTAAAATAGTAATTGAAATATAGAAAAATTTAATAGTATACAAATATAAAAAATTATGTTGTGTACATACATACTCGTACTTACATATAAAAAATTTCCAAAAATGGAAACATTTGTCTATTGTACCAAAAACCTAAATGATAATCGTATGGCTTTTGAAGTTCGAATGGTAAATGCAGAATATCGGTGCTTTTCTTTGAATTGTGTGTGTATTTTGTAATTTGATTTTAAAGAAAGGCTATTTTCCATACATACATATGTTCTTACAAAAGACCATTTGCATCGAACCCCAAATACCGCCAATGTACTAACTTTACAATCCACATTTGGTATTATAAGCTTGTATTCCTTATTACTATTTGCTTGTTAAAACAAAATGAATTTTTGTTTTTTTTATTTTAATATTTTATTTTTATTCAACACATGGCAAAATTACTACGAATCAAAAAAAAAATGAAGTAGTTTTTTTCCCATATAAAAATATATCAAAACCGATTAAAAGATTAATTGAGTATTTCAATTGAAAATATTTTTTCATGACAATGTGGGCATACTATAAAAAAGAGCTCGAATTTCACACATAAAAACAAAAGTTACATTATTTACATACAATTAATATGTAATAATAATTGTTAACCATTTCATACTATTCTGAGTTGAGCTCTGTTGATAACACTTTTTCAATAGAGCAGTAAATTCAATTAATATAAACATGAAAAAAAAAAATATGAAAATGAAAATATTAATCAAATATATTATTTTTTTCTAAACAATCACTTAATTGAAAAAAAAATCAACAATAATTTTTTCTGTGTAGGTAAGAGTCAAATGCACACCAATTTGAAAGTATGTAGACGGCTTAGTTCTTATTGAACCCACCAGAAGGGGCGAAATGCAGTGAATTTTCTGCTTCAATTACCAAGCAAAAAGTTCAGTTTTAACCGTTTCATTTAAACAATTGAATTAAGTTTACTCTTTCGAGTAGAAGATTAAAATTTGTCTTAAAATTTGTCTTAAGTGTCATAAAGGCATAACATTTTAAAGCAGTTTAAAATAATCTTTATTTTCTTTCATATGAAAAGTGTACTATATTAATACTATTCTTCACCCTATATATTTGTTACTGTCATAACTAATTATGTTTCTTAATTTTCTTTTTCGACAAAATGTCGATTTCTGTTTAAATACGTGGCGTTTTACCCTAGCAAATTTCTACTAAACACGTTATACATATATTGAAAAATATATAAAAATTCGCAAGGGATTAAAATAATGGAAAAAATCCCCCAAAGCTTATAATATAGAAAGCAAAAAAAAACAATAACTCGAGAATAGGCTTACAGCATATAACATAAATCGCGAAAACTTGCAAAACTGCGAATATCTTTAAAAAACTGTTAACGAACAAACTGAGTGGATTTTAAGAATCGAAATAATTTTTAATTGAAAAAAATCTTAAAATGTATTTAAAAAACCCTAAAAATGTAAGGAATGCAAAAAACTTGGAAAAAATCGCAAAAATTACGAAAATTCGCAAAAACTTGGAAACATGAAAAAGATATCAAAGTCTGATACTTATTAAAAAAAATTTAAAACTGCCAAAAAAAAACAAAGAATTGGAAACAATCACCTTTAGATTGCAAAATTGCAAACTGCAGCCAAACCCTAAAATTACTTATAAATACCTAAAGATTTAAGAAATTCCAAAAAATCGCAGAAAATTGCCAAAATTATGAAAATTCGCACACATTTGCTGAAATCAAATATATAGATGGATTAAAAAACGGTAGAATGTTAAAAAGGGCAATATTTGGCTAAAAATCATTTTTATCGCGAAAATTGGTGTCAAATTGCAAACAAGCCCTAAAATTTTTTAAAAATATGTAAAATTATAAGTAATGCCAAAAACTCGGAAAAATTCGTGAAAAGTACGAAAATTTGCAAAAACTTGCTAATATCAAAAAGATAGCACAGTGTGATATTAATTAAAAGTCGCCAGAACTGTACAACGGGCAAGAACTGCAAAGAAAAAATAATTCTATCAGACAATAAAATGGCTTGAGTCACCCGTAACTTGTAAAAATTACGCACAAGAGCAATAAGTTTAATCAAAAATTACCTGATGAAAATTTGCAAATATATTTCAAGGCCTTTAAATTTTAAAAGGATAAGTGCTTAAAAAACTTTTATTTAACATATTGAAAAATTTACAAAAATTAGCAAATAATTTTCGGATACATATAGAAGCCGTTGAATAATTTAGCATTTTCTTACCAAGTATTATTTTATTTTCGTAATATTTTTTCTGATTTGTTTTGTATCATCTTGTTTTTGTTTCAACTTACACAATATTTTAATAGTTTAGGTCCTAAACTTTAGGACATTATGACTTTAACACCACCGTTTAAATACCCCAATTATATTATGATAAATATATTTTTTTCAAACTGAGTTTTTGTTGCATAAGAAACTCATATCATTCAACACAAAACTAAAAAAAAAGTTCAAGTCTAATGGAATATAAGAAAAAACAAAAAAAAATGGTATTCCGGTTTTTTCTGCTTAGGCTTACTTGTTATACGAGTATTTTGTAATAAATTTTTGAAGCAAATGTTGGGAAATTTTGCCGGAACCTTAACAAATTTTGTACTTTTTTTACAAGCTAAAATTACCGATTTTATTTCAAATGTCTACGCTTTTCAAAGATATTTAAGGAAGAAAACTAAAAACATTTAAGAAATAAGTATAATTTAACTGTTTCCAACAAAAGCTAATAAAAAAAAATTTAAAGAATGAAATAAATTTATTCGCCGCTTTTTACGCTACAAGATGGCGCTGAAGTCATAAATTAAGTTTTAGAAAAATAAGAATATTTTTTTAATAGCTTAGTATATTTTTTATAAAATGCATATACGAGTACATACATACATTTCAGATTAAATTTGATTTGATTTCCAATAATTTTTCATTGCTTTAAAAATCGCAATTAATTGACTTAGCGTGAAAAAAATTCCTAAAATTTGATTGAATTTAAAAAGAAGAAAAAGCGGTGTTCTAGTTCTTTTCTGTTTTTGACGTCTACTGATGTCTTCTGATAATTCGCTAAATAAAATTTATATAATTCGAACCGGAACATAAAAACACATCAATTCAAAACTTGCATATTTTGCTTTTTTACCCACTTTTCAATAGATTACAAGTAAATATGTAACAATAAAACCTTAACAAATTCTAAAATAAAATTAATTTTAATACGCTTAAATGAGGAAAATAATTTTTGAGCAAAAAATAGTAAAAACCTTAATATGTTGTTTTCTGAAGCTTAAAAGGTGCGCTAGAATCATATATAGAAGATGCAAATATACCCGAGAAAATAAAATTGTTCTACTTGTAACTGTGAATGAAAATCTAGCAGAAATGAACTTAACACCTTAAAGCCTAGTACTCTGTTCGAAGTTGAAAAAATTTTCAGCAACATTGATTATTTCACGTGAAAACTTTGACATGTAGTAAATGTGGCCTAACTCGCGGTTTTTTATAAATTTGTCGCTTTTATTGCTTGAAAATGTGCAACATTGTTAAATTTTCGAGCGAAAAAAGTATTGTGGCCTAATTCCTGCACTCTTGATCGAAATTGAAATCGAGTAGAAATTAATTTCGATAGAACGAAATTTTCAGTGTTGGAAAAAGGCTAATAAATTCATTTCACTGAATAAATTGTAAGCAAAAACATATGTTTGCATATATGTATGTGTGCAAAAACATATGTATGTACGTACATACACATGCATATGCAAAAAAAAACAGAAAAAGGAATATAAATGGTATTTTAATTTATATTTA
Organism: Nowickia ferox; assembly: GCA_936439885.1. Classification (NCBI taxonomy): domain Eukaryota; kingdom Metazoa; phylum Arthropoda; class Insecta; order Diptera; family Tachinidae; genus Nowickia; species Nowickia ferox. The sequence continues at coordinate 64,099,403 of OW387026.1, forward strand.
ATTAATAACTTAATAATAATTAATTCGTGTAAAGTTAGAGAATATAGCACTAGCCACATTTTCGATTATTTTATTGGTTGACCAGAAGCTGTTAATTGGTCATTTAGATGCTCCCAGAGTTGGTTGATTTTTTTATTTTCCCTGACAACTGCTGAGCAAAACCTTATTTGCCAAATCAGTGTGTTTTGTTATATGTATTTACCCTGCAGAAAACATGGGGTTAAGTGTCCCCAAGTCACCACTTTTGTCGATTATATTGGTGACATTGTCAAACGAGCGTCTACATATTAACATTGTTTTTGATGCGTAGAAAATATTTTATCAGATACATTGGTTTGTTGAAAATAAAAGTGGCTTCAAGCAAATTTCAAGTTTTTATGAAAATTAGTTTACGAAATCAATATAAAAGGCAAATAAAAAAATGTATTAAAAAATAATTAAAAAAATCAAATAAAAAGAAATTGCAAAAGAGAGAAAGGCTCATAGCCTGTAGAAGATTTTGTGGGATCAGTTAAAAAGTCCAGTCCAGTAAGTTCAGATTCATACGTAAGTGGTTTGATTTTAATAACTCAACGGAACCTTGAATTTTTCATTTATATTTAATACAAACAGCAAACTAAATCGTTACTTGCTGAACGAATGTTCCCTTTTTTATGTATTTTTTTATTAAAACAAAAATTTTTAATAAAATATTCAGTTTTATTATCATTAGAATTACTAAAATGTACTAGTGACTATCTTTTTCCAATGTCTCGATATGGTCCCAAAAGAAATACCTACTCAGTAGTACCAACGTCAGTAGTTGCTTTTCAACGACACGTACATGCTAAATGTCTATAGCAAAAAGCATTGTCTGGGGTACAATTCGTCAGTAGTACTGGTGACAAAGTCATTAGTAAATCACTACAATTTCACAATTTGCATTTTCTGCAGGGTAAAGTCAACTACGAATTCTTTATGTTTGTATTTTTTTATACGTACATTTGTGCATACATTCATATATATAACCAAATAAGTAAAATATTGAACATAAATTTTCTTTTCCTTCGCTTTTTCTATGTTCAACGTTATGTCGAATGCCTTTTTGCTTGCGAGTAAAAACACGAACGGTTGCATTCGAATCAGCGATGCCAACTATTTGTAACCCAAACGCGCTATTCCCCTTCGCAAAACGCGCTAAGTTGCAGCATTATCAAATATTTATAGCCAAAACGCGCTATTTTCCTACGCGCTAAATAAAATTTTAATAAAATTCGATGTATTTACATGTGTATTAGTTAATACAATTGATTTTTTAGTAGCTCTTTTCAGATTTTATAATATTGTTTCTTCGAAATTATATCCTAAACAATTAAAATCATTTAATACAGAATCAGAATTGTCTTCCAAATAATCTAAATCCTTAGCTTTTATTTTTATTTTATATGTCAAACTTTGTAACAACTTATAGGTATATAAATTGTGGAATAGTTTTGCGATTCAAATGCTTTCTGTACTTCAGTTAGAATAGATGCTTAATAAGTTATATAAATTTTTTTGATCACGAATTTTCATGAAATTTCAAAATATTTGCCATTTTTTACAGTATTAAAATGCGTTTTTAATTCTAACCACAGTCAAGGAAATTTTATTTGCGACAGCTGAATTATTATCCAATTTAAAAAATTTTATGAGTTTTGAATACTAGAAAATTGTTAAATTTATGCAAAAAAAGTAAAAAAAAATATTGAACTGAAATGATACTGACTTTATTCAAAACGCGCTAATTTAGCGCTTTTTTTAGTAAACGCGCTAAGACTAAAAAAAGCGCGTTTGACATAGTTAAAACGCGCTAAACGCGCATCGCTGATTCGAATGGGTGCTCGCTACCGAATGCTGCCATTAGAAATTTCGATATGTGTTATTCGAAATCGAATGATAAAATAACAAAAGTTAAAAAACTCGCACTTTCGAGTACTAACTCGCTCGCAATCGAATGCGGGATTAAGGCCGGGGCACAATGAATCCGTCATACGTTAAACTTCGCCTTTTTCAACTGACATTAATGCAACGTCTGAAAAGGTTGGCACAATGAGTACTTTATTGACGGAAGCATTTGAACAGCTTCAATAGGTTGATTCTCCATTTTATTTATTAAGTTCGACTTTTTTTTATTTATTTCGTTTATTTCTTTTGTTTAATTCGGTTTTTGCTGTCACATAACACAAAAACCTAAATCAGAACATACCAAAAAAAAAACCAACCAATATCTGTCAAACTGCTCAACGTACACAACAAGTGAAAATTTGACCAATTTTAGTACTTTGCGTTGACGGAGACGTACTGAATGTAACAGACCTCATAAGAAACCATGTATTTCAACTTAGCTGTTAGTTGAAAAAGGCAAAGTTTAACTTATGGCGCATTCATTGTTCTCCAGCCTTTAGGCCCCTGCTCATGTTGTTTCGTAGCTGACAACTAGTTCAACTCGGGAATATATCCGAAAAGGTGAATAATCTCACATTAAATTAAATAGTTTCTCATACATTTTGACATATCCCAAATTAACTCATTTTACTTAATTTCAACGAAATTAATATGAAATTGCAATGGACAACGCTGTTTTTGTATGAAAAACTCTTTTTTTTCAACCATGAAGATATTTGCAACCACGAGAAGCAACAAAAAATTTAATGCGTCAATTTGGTTAGAATTTGTTTATTTTTAATTTAAAATAGCGGTTTTCACGCTTCGTATTTTTTTTGCAACCCTTTTGAATTTAATACGTTTTTTTGTAGCAAAGCGTGAACGCCTTTTTTTTGTTGATGTTGTAAGTAAATTGAAACAGCTGATTTCTTTTTTAATTATTTGAATTAATAAAATAATAAAACCAAAAGTAACGTAAAATGCCAAAGAAAACGGAAAAAGATAAAATTTTTGAGTTTTTGGTACAAAATGCAGTGTATCAAATGGACTATGCTCATATGGAAGAGTATGAAGGTATATATGACATTACAAAAAAAATTAATATGCATAAGGTTTTATTTTTCATAAACAGAAGATGTCATTGACAATATTTTGGAGGAAGCCATTGAGGATATATTTACTGTTATGCAATACCGTCGAGGAGTGATGAATTCAGTTCCTAAATCTATGGAGTGGTCCCTGGATATTTTAACTCAAATAGATGATAACAGGTTTCTGCAAATTCTAAGAGTTAATCGAGTGGAATTTAATGCAATCATTGATATGATTAGAAAATATCCCGATTTTAATCACGCTCATTCCTGCGAGCAGTTTCCAGTGGAATATCAATTAGCAATTGTGCTGTACAGGCTAGGGTCATCTGGAGAAGGAGCAAGTATAAAAAAATGGCTGCGTTTTTTGGTGTGGGTAATGGTGGAACGATAGACAATATAACAAAACGTATTTTTAGAGCAATTTTAACGCTACAGTCAAAATATATAACTTGGGCAGGTGTAGATGAAAGAACAGACATTGTTGCAGAGACATTTAATGAACTACCGTTTTGTATTGGATATGTTGATGGTTCAGAAATCCCTCTAGCAGAAACTCTGTAATAAATGCAGTTTCCTTTTTTCACGAACTCATAAGTATTCTATAAAAGTTCAAGCAATTTGCGATTTCAAGCTACATATACGTCACGTCGTTGTTGGAAATCCTGGTAGTGTCCACGATGCCAAAGTGTTTAAAAATTGTGACATTCATAAAACAGCTCAGACATATTTTTCATCACACCAATGGATAGCAGGTGACTCTGCTTATGCTCTTACGTCGACTGTAATAACACCTTATAGAAGTAATTCAAATAAAATGGATTCAAAAAACCGAAAAGATTTCAATAGAAGACATAGCACTTACAGAGTCAGAATTGAACATTGCTTTGGAATGTTAAAGGAAAAGTTCAATAGCTTAAAAAGCTTAAGAATGAGAATTAATTCGAATGAAAGTAATTTGTTTTGCTGCCAATGGATAGTTCTATGTTGTATTTTGCACAACATTCTATTGGGCATTAAAGAAATAGAATATCCCGTAAAAATTCGTTAAACATGAGAAATGAATTAAAAAGGCAAGCTATTTATATCTTAATGTTTAATTAATTCATTTAAAATGCATAAATCTGGCAACGCTATGTCTGAGTAGATACTTTTTTTAAAGTCAGCTGGAAAATTTTTTTAATTCTTTTTGATTTCTGCAAGAATAAATAAATAATTAATCAAATTAACTTAAATTTGTCTTAAATTAAGTGAAGAACATTCTAAAATTAAATTAGTTTTTGCTGTTGCTGCTGTTTGCTTTGTTATAAATTACCTTCATATTTTCACCCTTGCATTTAGTATTGTATTACATTAATCATTATGGCGCCTAAAAAAAGTGTTCATAAATGTGGAGTCTGTAATCTTGTAATTCGAAGTAAAGCTTGCATTTTATGTGACTTGTGTTCATTGTGGGTGCATAGTGCGTGTGCTGGCATCTCCGAAGCTGATATGGCTAAAATGGAGGAAATGGATGCAATGTCTTTTATTTGTGCACCTTGTAAGGGTAATATATCGCCGGCTGGTATGCGTGGTGAAATTTCTAACCTAAACAGCAAGTTCGATGAACTAAATACCAAATTTGATGAATTTATCTCTAAAAGTAATGATAATCGTGACTTCATCAAACAATCATTTGTTGATGCTATGGCGGATATTAAGAAGGAATTGTCTTCGTGTGTGAGTGAATTAAGGGTGGATATTGGATAGTGCAACAAAATGATACTAGATGTGAATTCTGGCGCTGGAAGTTGAGAATAATGCTCTCTATAAGAAGTTCAATCGGTCCGACATTATTATTAGTGGCTTACCTGACTGTCTTGAAAATATTTATAATACCGTGAGTAATTTGGCTAATTTCTATAAGGTTCCTTTAACTGTGAGCGATAGAAACCATGCTTGTTATATTAACAAGAAAAAAAGCGATACTGGTGAAATTTAATACCACATCTCTACGAGACAGTATTATGAATGAGTATTTTAAAAACATTAAGACCCAACCACTTAAAGCATTAAATTGTGTTATGGATGAAAGAATTCCTAAAAATTTACTTGATCGTCGTATTTTTCTCAATGAACATTATTCAACGATGGCAGCTAAGCTTAATGCTGTATGTTTGAGACTTCGGCAAAATAACATTATTTCGAAATATAGAGTGATAAATCCTGCGAGACCATTTGCTGCTCTAACTATGCCTGATAAATCTAGCTCTGAGCGTGATTTGAAAGGTTGTGAGGAATTGCTGAAAGGTGCCGTAGCCGGATGTATTTAATTTCTCTGATATTTATCTATGCTTTTTTTATTATTTACCTACCTATTTTATTTTATTTTAAAATTTTTCCAATGTATTATAAATATTTTTGGTTTATTAGTAGTTTTTTAAAACAATTTTTCATAAAATTTGCCTCTGAGCTCTTTAAGTAAAAATTTTCCCTTTTACGGATATGTTCTGGGGATTAAATTTCTCGGGTCGCGTGTGGTTTTGGTTATGATAATGGTCATGCAGGCTTTTTTCCTTCTGTTTTTTTCACTCTTTTTAAATTTTCTATTGTATAGAGTATCTAATATATTTTCTGAAAGAAATTTATTTTATATGGTTTTAAAAAACGTCTGCAGGATCATTGTTACTTTTGAAATCGTGTGTGATTTGGGAGATGGGATTTTCAGAACATGCCTGTGTATATATATATATATATATATATGTATATATGTGCGCATATGTATGTGTGTGTATGTATTTATTTATATATGCATACATATATATATATATATATATATATATATATATATATATATATATGCGTGCACTTTTATATATTTTTATTTATTTTTGTTTCTAAAATTTATAATTTTCTGGCTGATTTATTGATATTACTGCGTATTATGAATATTATTAATATGAGATATATTTAAATATTTGATAGATTGTTTATTTTAAATTTGCTTATGACTTGGTTCCCCATCAAATACTTCTTTTTCTTTGATGTCTTTTAATGATAAAATGGGTCCTGTAATCAGTGGTAATTCACTTCTAAAAACAGTCTTAAAAAATAGCCAAAATGGTTTTAGAATTGGTAATTTAAACTGTCGTAGTATAAGACCTTCTTTTAATTAAGTCAAGCTTAATGAGATAAAGGATGAAACGTTTGATTTATTTGCTATATCTGAGACATAGCTTGATCGTGGTGGAGTCGGTATTTTTTTGTATCTAGGACTCTCAAGTTTAACTGTGTTTTTAAAGGGTTTCTTGCTGGACAATACGAATCGCTGTTTATTGAACTACTTTCTGGTAATGTGAAGGTTTTATTTTTCGTAGTGTATCTGCCTTATGGTAACCTGACTGAGTTTGAAAATGGCCATAATAGAATTTTTCCAAATATCTTAACACTATAGTCGTTGGCGATTTCAACTGTAATTTATTTGATCCGGCTAAATCGCATGCAATGCGTTCATTATGTCTCAGTCTTAATATGTCTGTTGTACATAACTCTAGACTTTATGACATGGCTAATGATTCAACCTCCCTATTGGATTTTTTTCTTGTGAGTGATATATCTATGATATTGCTGTCTGGTCAGGAACAATGCCTTTCGCTTTCTGATCATGCTGTGATTTATGCTCTTTTGACTTTCAATTATACACCGGTGCACTATTTTTTTGAATATCGCAATTATGAAAATATTAACTGGGATGGAAGATGTAGCCCATCTTTGTGCCTCTAGATTTGATTTTGATCTTATTCTTAACTCTACTGACATTGACATTAAATGTGCTGAATTTTCTTCCCTTCTATCTAGACTATATGCCTATATTCCAGTTGTTAGGAAGAGGGTACGTTTTACAAACACTAAATGGATGGAGGCTAGTAATATTTCATTCATGAGATCCTGAGAACTACTGTAAGTTTAGGAATAAAACTAAGAGTGTGATTAGGAGAGAGAAGAGGAAATATTTTTCTAGTTTTTTTTTGTGGTCTTGACAGCGCTGGTTTATGGAAGTTTCTTCGTGGTGCAGGCTGTACCAGTGATGATTATGACCAGTGATGGTGATATTGATTCTCTGAATAATAACTTTGTGGGAAATTGTAATTCTAATAATTCAAACAGTTTTTATCTTGGAACTCTCGAGAATTCTAATGTATCTTTTTCTTTTCGTAATGTTAATGAATTGGATTTGATTACTGCCTTAAACAAAATTAAGTCTGGATCTACTGGAACTGATGGAATTCCAATCAGATTTATTAAACTTGTGTTTCCACTAATTTCTATCTTTTTGTTAGATATTATTAGTTATATTCTTACATCGTCTATTTTCCCAGTTTCCTGGAAAACTGCTCGTGTAGTGCCTATACCCAAGTTAAAAGTTGTTAATGATGCTGATGATCTTAGACCGATTTCTTTACTTCCTGCTAAGATTGTTGAACATCTGATGAAAGATCAGATACTGAATGTGTCTGTTCAATTTGCTTTTAGGCGTGGGTATAGTACTACATCGTTGTTGCTTAATCTTACGGAATCTATCCGAGAAAATGGAAATGTTGGTAGAATATGTGTTCTAATATCGCTTGATCTATCCAAGGCCTTTAATTCAATTTGTCACGTTACTTTAATTAAAAAACTGAGAGATCAATTTAACTTTTTATTGTCGGCTTGTAGGCTCATTCTTTCTTATCTCACTGAAAGATCACAATTTGTAAGCTTCAAGGGAGTAAACTCTAACTTACTTAGTATTCATGCGGGTGTTCCTCAGGGGCCAGTCCTTGGGCCTCTGTTGTTTATTCTTTATGTTAATGACTTGTGTTTACTAACTAATTCAGAAACATGTGAGGCATTCATGTATGCTGATGATATTTTTTTATTGTTTAATGGTGTTCGAACTTTGAGTGTATCTTTTCAGCAGAGTGAATGATTGTTTAAGCCGAGTTTTTACAATGGACATCTAATAACTCGCTTCTTTTAAATCCAGCTAAAACGAAAGCTATTTGGCTTAGTCCTCTTGAACATACCTTCACTAGTCTCAACCTCTATCTTGATAATAATTTAATTGAGTGTGTGTCTCGGCATAAATGTGTGAGTGTTATGCTTGATAATTGTCTTTCGTTTTCCTATCATATTGACCTTGTGTCTGGTAAAGTCTGGGGTGCGCTACGTAGGATATACTCTACAAATATTTTTCTACCTATGCATATTAGACGGAGATTAGCTCATGCGTTACTTATGCCACAGATTTTGTACTGTATTGAAGTCACCTCTGCTACCTCTGGAATAATTTCTAACAGATTGCGGTGTATAGTGAATATTATTGTCAGGTTTGTATATAATGTTCGGCGTTCTGATCATGTTTCATCATATGTTTGTAACTTTCTTGGTTGTTCCTTTCATAATTTTATTAAATATCGAAATTTGATATTATTCCACAGGGTTATGAAAAATGGGTTTCCTTCTCTACTTTGCGAAAGATTTAAATTTTTGAGATCTTCGCGAAATCCCCAAGTTTTTATTCCCAGAATCTTTAGATTAATTTTTGAGAGATCTTTTGTTGTAAGAATTGCTCGCACCTGGAACTGCTTGCCTCTTGAACTTCGTATTTTTTCTCATACAAATAACGTTTTTCGGCTTAAACTTATGGCATATCTAGCTGGTCTGCATTGATTGACCGTATAAGTTTTCTATTTATGGGATTGTGTGATGTGGTTGGCTGCTAACTCTCCTTGTTATTAATTGAATTCTGGTAATAGTACTTAACCTACTCTTGTTGACTAAATGTAATTTTTTCCTATGGCTTTTTTGATATTATGCTTTTTTTTCTTAAATATTGAATTGCTATTGATTTTTGGATCATGTTTCTAATAATCTTTCTGATAATAACAATTTTCTACTTTTGCTGGGGAGCCATATCATTCTGCAAATTGCAACTTTTATTAATAAATTTATTATTAATTATTATTTTATTATTGTTATTTAGTTTTAACTAATTATTTATATATTTAAATTATAATCATCTCGGGTATTTAAGTACTATATGTAATACTTTGGGCTAATAAATCAGTCAACGATTATATGTATTTTATTTTTAAATCATGTTTAAACAGAAAATTTTGTTTTTCACCCCAAAATTAAATGAATCTTAAATAGCCAACATTGTGCATTTAAGTGTTGTTTAAGTTTTACAAACATACCATATGTTTTGTGCATGTGTGTGTTTTTTGAATGCATGTACATGGACATCATGTGGTCGTATTAAAAAGAATTTCGTTTAATTTTCGCAAATATACAACAAATGTAACACATATTTTCATATCATGAAATATATAAATAGAAAAATGCATTCCGATGCTCTTTTCGTATCATAAAATGTGTTTTTTGGTATTTCACTTGTCTGCAAATTGATAAATCAACTTTCTTATTTATATTGAACAGCTGTTCTTTGGAAAGCTTTCCATAATATTTGGAAATCTTGTAGTGCTACCGTACTTTCAACGTAATTTGATAATAACTTTAATTCGCCACTGAAAAAATTAAAGTGTGTTTAAACACATTTTAAGTTTTTATGAAAATTAACTCAAACTATATTTAAACATTCACTGATTTATTAGCTATTAGAATTTTGGCCTTTTAGGCTTGTGTTGCATTTTTGAATGAATAAATAAATAAAATAAATATATTAATTACATTAATTATATTATATTATATATTAAAATAAAAAAATTTGTAACATTTCATATAAAAATAAATTAAATAAAAATAATTAAAAAAACTAATAAAAACTATTTTTGAAAAAATTTGTACCGCATTTCAATTTCCAGTCGCTCAAGCCTCTTCTTTTTTTACAATAAACGCAATCGTTCGTCTCTTTCAATCTCCAATTTTCTAAGTTCAAAAGTTTCTTTTCTTTCTTTTATTTGCTCTTCAAACTGCTTTTATTTAATTTCAAGTTCTTTTTCAAATTGTTTTTCTTTTAATTCGATTTCTTTTACCAGCTTTTTTTTCATAATCAATTTTTAATTTGTTGAATTTATTTCTCTCTGAACTAGAAAAAGTTTATCTAAAGAATTTTTTGGTGCAGAATCATTTTTAGTAACTGAACTATCAAGTGGCAAGTTAGCTGTTTTAGCATTGTCAAAAACTATGAATTGAGATCCAGAATTCTTAGATCCAAAAATATCGTGTAATTCATCGTAAAACCTGCACATCTTTCTTAATTTTCCTGAAACAAAAAAATTCCACATTAAAATTTCCTAACATACATACATCAAACAATTTCTAAAAACCTTGAACGTTTGATACGCCTTCATCTTCTTCAAGCAAGCCAGAGCCGGTAGAGTTTTTCCAATTCTCGGCCTTCAAGTACGTAGTTTTAAGATACTTTACCTTCCACTGGACCAGATCCCAAGACACGTCGATATTTGTTGAATATAAAAATTTTTTATAATAAATTTGGGCAGTCGGCTTCTGAAAGACGAACAATAAGATTATTAAACGGTTAGCAAATGCATGTTCAAAAGATACCTCTAATTCCTGATGTTCCAGCAAGTAATAGCAGGTTAATTTCAACGTCACTCCATTTCCTATTGCCAAGTTTTTCGCATTTCCTTTTTACTATTGGCTTAGCATTTGAATCCATTTTTAAATTTTTTACGGCACAATTAAAATAATTTTATTTGTAGGTGGAGTGTTGTCAAATTTTAAATTTCATATATCATACTTGTACAATTACAACACTTAAAATGCTATTGTTTTTGGTCTTGCGTTTTTTAAAAACTATAGGAAATTATGTTTCAATGGGAAACAGCTGATCGATATTGTTATGTGAAAAGTAATGGAAATGGTTATGGAGATGTAATGTAACGTAACCTACTTTTCATATAAAAATATCGATCAGCTATTTCCTACATTACAGTTACATTGCATTACAGTCAGCTAACTGAGCCTTAAGGCTGAGTTTACATCTGGCATTTCTTGTATGCCATGTGCCCAAAAAAGCATAAGCACTAATTACTAATGAAAAACTGTTTGATTCAGACATGTATTTATTGATTTACACTGTTTCCAATCATGTTGGATTCCACAAAATTGTCTATTAGTTATGCATGAAACTGTTTAACTTAATAAATACGTGTCTGAATCGAACAGTTTTTCATTAGTAATTATTGGTTACGCTTTTTTTACGCATGTGTGGCACATGACACACAGATGTAAGCCCGCCCTAAAAGCATTTATAGTGCACGTCTGCAGCATAATGCATAGCTTGGCAGCACTGTGTAGCGTCAAACGTTTGTTAATGCAAGTAAACGGCATACTTGCCGCAAATCTCTGCAAATGGTTTTGGGCAAAACTAGTTTTCTGCTCCAAAACACGTATATGGAAACGTACTATTAGATAAAAGTAATAATTCTGAACTAACACTAATATACAAATGGTGATGTGATGGATCATTTGGATTTTCAGAATATAGACAGTCGAGTGCAAAAGCTCACTTTTTTCTTTAAGAACCTTCCTTATTTCTAAAATAGGACCAGATTAAGAATGAGTGCTAGTGCGTCCTCCACCGTAAAATGTTTACTATACGTTGGCGTTGGAACGCTTTCTACCATCCGTGTTAGCCTTTTTGTAGATCTAGTTGGTAGCACATCTACAATTTTGCCAGCTTCTATTGGTTGGGTCTTCGCTAAAATCAATTTGAATGAATCTTTGATTTAATTTTCCGAATACGTATTTAAAAAGGCTTCTTGTTTAATCCTTTTTCTCCTGCACCGAACGTTATCGTAATCCTTCCATGCCCGATCAAACTTCTTTCTATATACATAAATACATATGTACATATAACCAATTCTTATTTCTATTCTGACTTTTAGAAAGTTATTTATTGCATTCATTTTCTAATATATAATAATTTTCAATTTCACTCGGTGTTTGCCGAGAAACATACCCATAATAAAGGTTTGCGCGCAGGTGGCTTTGTCATTGTGGGTATCAGTGTTGCCAGTAGATTTCTCGAAATAAATACCTATACCTGTTAAAGAGAAATCTGATTTTTCCCTTCAAATTTAAAAAAATGCCCCTATAAAATTCCCTATGCATTTTTGCCATTAAAATAGAAGAAAATCATTAGTTATAAAAAATATATATGTTTATTAAAGCTTTGGTAAAAAAAAATAAGTAAAAAACTAAAACAAATAACACATACATATGTACTTTTAATTAAATTCAATATGAATAGATTTTTTCAAATAAAATTTTAAAGGACAAATTCAATTCAGTTACAAAAACAAGTTATTTTAAAATAAACATACATACATTTTTTTAAGGAAGTTTGGCTTGTCAAATTTCATTGCAATAAAATTTGTAGGAAGTTTGATTTGTTAATTTTGATTGCAATAAAGTACTAGGTAGATTTTGTTGTTGCAAGCTTGACACCACCTAGTATATGAATTCGCCTTGGCATATACATACAAACATATTAGTGTCGCCAACTTTTTAAGCCACAAACAACTCTGGAAACATATTTTTAAGCAATTCTAACGAAAAGAAAATTTTTGAACCCTTTTGAAAAAGAAAATATTACTAAAACAACGTTTTGTTTGCATTTATTTCATACATAATGCGACATGACGAAAAAATTCCTACTTTTTTTTTGTAGAATATAAAAAATCTCTCCGATTTTCCCGTCTCTTCTATTTTAGTATCAAAAATACGTACATGTAAGGATTTTCCCCTACTTCTGGCAACATTGGTGGGTATATATACTATCTGTGTATATTAATTTTTATATGTTTGAGCCAAATAAAAGTAATTAATTAAAAAATACATTAATAACACCTGCAAGAGGTCGTAAAAAATGTGGGTTTGTTTGAATATCAGAAAAAACACGTACATTTTCACCTGAGGTGTTGTACTTATGTATACATTTTATGACTGATATAATGGCAAAGGTGTATATATTATATACCGTTGAATAGACAATTACGTCTTCTATTGTGATTACATAGAAAAAATTAAGAAACATTTTAAATAAAAAAAAAATGAGATCAACAATTTAGGCAAACAGAAAAAATTAAGAAAGTTTAATTTTATAATCAAAATTCGATATTAAATATTTCGAAAAGTATTGGAGGTATCAGAACAATTTTTTTTTTAATTTGTAAAGCTAAGTGTATACTATTGAATTAAATTAAAATCTTTCCTAATATGTTATTTCATAAAACATTTTTTAATTGGGAAAAATTGTGTTAGAAAAATTTTAACATTTTTTAGAAAATCTCCTCTCCTGCCTACATTTATGTGTATGATGTTAAAAGTTTCTTACAAATTACTTAAAAAAAGATTATTTATAATAAAAGAGCAAAAAAAATTACAAAAAGAGCGTGCAATTTTTTTCCACATCCAAAAATTAGATTTCTTGCAAAAATAATGTTAATTTTCGACCAATGCTGGATTCAGGGTGCACCATACAAAATCTCTAAAATTTATTTCACAGTCTTTCCTAATACCTCTTCTCTTAGAAACAATCAAAATTTTAATCGAATACTTAATAATTTTTTAAAATATTACAAAAAAATTAACAATACTTTTTTCACAAAATATAGCAAATTTTCTTATAATTTTAAAAAATTCAAATTGTAAAATTATTCCTTGCTACAATTTTTTTGTCAAGAAATAAAGAAGTTATGTACTAACGATTGAAAAACAGTCATGGCCAAAAAAAAATTCAAGTTAAATAACTTGTAAACTGTAAGAGATAAGATGGTGCTCGAAGCACTACTATACTATACATTATATATGTATATTATACTATATATTAGTATTACTATAGTAAGGATTCAAAATTAATAATGTAGTAATGGTAAAGTATTTAAATAAAAAACTTGTTGATTATTGAGATCTTGTTTCAACTATGACATTAGTTGAACTTGTCATTTGTTTAAATGAAAGTTTAGCATATTATTTTTAGTTGTTGTAAGAACTTTGGGTAAAGGCTCCCTGATGATCTGCATTAGCAGTGAAATACGCATAGGTTCTAGATAACCCCTCAATAATCAATTTTAATGTATTTAAACAACAATTTATATTTTTACTGAACAAGTAGATATTAATTTTAAGAAAAACTGCAATTAAAATATTAAGACTTAATATAAAAGAAATTGCCAACAAATCACAAAAAATTGATAATAGTTCAGTATGTATGTATCTCTTTATTAAAATATGTTTAAAAATTTATTGTGACAATACTCTGCTTTTGCTAAGCTATTTAGCAGACTCGAGAGAAACTTTTACTACTATGCTTATCTACAACAAGACGGTTTTACTTTGTGCATATGCGTTGGTACTAGGGATGCCAATCGGGACTGGTTTTTACAAATCCCGGGATTTCGGTACTTTTCGGGATCCCGAAATTTTTTGAGATTCAGGAATTATTCGGGACTCTGGGTTTTTTGAACAATAAAAGACATATGCTTTTTATAGGTTTTTACAAATAAGAGGTTCACAAACAAAAGTTTTATAGTTATTTCATATTACATACTCAAAAACTATTTGAAAATTCACAAATAATATTTTTGAAAATCACAAAAGAAAAATAAGCGTAGCAGGCTTAGAGACTTTAACAAAACCCAGATTCATATCGAATATAAATTATTTGCTGGGTTTTATTAAAGAAAAGTATGTACATCAGATAAGAAGTTTGTGGCTGTTCAAAATATATGGTTCAAGTCTACTAATGATTTGGCAAAGCATCGTAGACAATGCTCAACCACCGGCAAATAAATTTCAATTATAAAATATCAATATTATCACGGTTACTATGGGGCCCTCCATATATTAATTAACGCCCTTGGGGGGGGGGGGGGGGGGGGGGTTCGAGTTTTGTTATGATTTTTACGGTGGGTAGGGGGAGGGTCTGTAAATAAATTTTACTAATTTCGTACAAAAACACTTCGATTTTTAATTTTATTATGTATTTAATTTATCAAAGAAATACATAATAAATCAAGAATCATGAGTGTTAAATAGATATAAATATATGCATATACATATGTATGTACATAAATACATAATTGTTATTATTTATATTTTGCAAGCTTATTTGATTTTTGTCTACGCACTGTGTTAGTCTAACCGAAAATAAAAATAAAGGAACAAAAGTATTCGAATTCCCGAATATTCGTCCATTCTCAATTACTTGCATTTTCCCATAAATAAATGCATAAATCCTAAACGAAACTTAAGAAAATGCCATAAAAATATTTGTATATTAGTTTGTAATAACTAAATAAAGAAATTTACTTCAATTCAAACAAAAAGTTATTTAAAAATACATACATATGTATGTGTATGAATTAAATTAAATTATTTTTTTTGGAATAAAAACAAAACAATTTAAATTTTTTTAAAGTTCTTGTTACGTTATTGTGAGGGGGGGGGGGTGGTCTAAGAATTGTTACTAGGGGGGGTAAAAAATCGGAAAAAATGGCGTTACGTAATATGTGGATGGCCCCTATCTTCACATGAAGGGCATGATGAATTTATTTTTAAAAAACATACAAAACTTAGTAAACAATTTCGGGATTGACTGAATCCCAAAAATCCCTGGATTAAAATATTTAAATTCCAGGATGCGAGATTCGCTGAATCCCGAAAATTCCGGGATTTTAGGGATTGGCATCCCTAATACATATATATGTAATTTTACTTCAGCATGTTGGCTGCATTTTTAAAATTACTAGTAGTGGTTCCATCCATACCATAAAATTTTTATAGTATTTTTATTCCAAAATACAAAAGTGATACATGTAGACGAATCCAACACATTTTTTAAGGCAGCACATCTGTAAGCATGTGAATATCTACATGCACATATGTTACTAGTGCACGGTATCTAGCAAATGTAGCTTCGTGATGACGTCAAAATTACTTCAGAATCACATGTGCATGTGCATGCAGATACAAAACAAAAACGAAATAGGAAGTTGTTTCTTTTCAAGCAAATTTAAAACGCTTTTATACAAGATATATTAGAAATAAAAAAAAACATTTGTATTGAGCATATCTACAAAAAAAAACTTATAAGCCATATACGTGCCCTTAATTATGAAAGTGGTCTAAGTCATATGCATTTTTGCTTCGAAATATTAAATAAATCTTGAAAAAAACTTTAATAGAATTTTGATAAATATTAAATAAATTTATATTAAATCAGACTAGAAACACTCAAAATGAAAATCTTGCATAATATAAAAATATTTTTTGATTTGTTCAAACGTAATCCACTAAATATCTCGACCAAAGAAAAATATGACTTAGACCACTTTCATAATTAAGGGCACATATGTACTTTTCACCAATATTGATAAGAGACTTAAAAGTGTACTTAAAAGTGTATTTATACATAAGAAGATATTTGGGGGATTCAAACGGTCTTAAGTGTCCTAATGTGTTATTTTATATTTTAATATAATTGTTTCTTGGATGCCATTTTCTGACGGTTTGGTAACGGAAATCACTGAATTTTGAAACAAGATGACGACCCCAAGTATTTTTAATTTTTAAAATTTTTGTTACTCTTTTTATTATGATTATGAACTATTTTTTAATTTTTTGAATAAACATAAATATTGGCATAATCAATTTTTTGAATTTCTTTCCAAGTTTCCTGGAACTCCAAAAATTATAGGTGTAAGTTTAGTCCTTAAAGTTCGAACAATAATGATTAAAATTACACCTACTAACATTTTCATAATTTTACAGAAGGAAGGTTAGGTTATGTTAGCAGGCTGCTGGTGAGGAAGGGTGAAATTTAGAGTCCAGATCACTTGAGTCCAATACAATGATCCCTTTGTGCTACCTGTGAGCTGAAGAGAAGATATTTAGAGAGGGTGATAGGGAAGGGATAGTGATAGAGAAGACGGGTGGTGAAGGAAGAGATAGAGGAAAGCTTCATTCTTTTTACAACTCTGCTTTTTGCACGCTTTTTTTTTCATAGTGCAGTGTTCCAGCTCCTTCTGGTGTCAAATGAGGCGTATTAAGTTTTGAAGCTGTGTTTAGTAGCCATTTTATTGGTTATTTCACTTCGCCGATGATTCTGTCACACAACGAAGGGGAGCGCTCTGATGTTACATTAGGATTAATATCTGCTGAAGTAGGTATAGTTTACTGACCAGTGCCTTATGCCTGCATCAGTAGAATTTTTCCCACAGCAACTGATAAAAAGGACAGTAATGCCCATCAGAAAAATGCGCGGTGTTGTTATTTTTAATGACTGTCGGACACCGGGCTCGAAGACAGGACCTTAGGTTCTGTAGTCAACGCGCTAACTACTTCAGCCAAAGCCACCCTCTTACAGAAGAAAAAAACATGTTAAAATGGAAAATATCGAGGTGTTATTTTTTTTAGACAGGGAGTTTTGCATTTAAGGTGACGATATATGTTTATATGTATGTATGCATGCATTATATAATTTTTTTGAAAATGTGCATCTTCCAGATTAACATCTAATAAATTCAAACATATTTGTTAACTTATTTTTCATTAGCTTAATTTGAAAAACTACGTTTAGGAGAAACGGAAAATGTGTATAGGTTTGAAAATAAATAGTCACCAAAGCCATTCTTTGAACTTAAATATGTGATTAGAGATGTGCACGTGAGCGGTTTTTGACTCACGACACGCACGCTCACGCAGAAAAATATTTTACTCACGCACTTGCACGCACGAATGATTTTGAAAATTTTTTTAATCACGCACGAGGTGTGTACAACTTATCACGATCACGCACGCTTGCGAAAAATATATAATAATTTTTTATGTTTGTTGGTTGAAAAATAGGTTCTTGCACACACATACTTGTATGTACATACATACGTATGTATGTATGCATTATGTTTGCAGCCTGATTCTACCTATATATATGTATGTATATATTAGGGAAGTAACGAATGTTTGCATTCGCATTCGCAAATTATTAAAATTAAAATGTATGCGAATATTTCAGGCGAATACTAAAGACAAAAAAAATTTTGTACTTCTTCTACGAAAAAAGTTTACGATTAACAAACGTCAAAAGGACCAAAATTATTTTAAGCCAGCATAAAAAAATAAACGTATTCTTACAATTAACGCATTCTAATCAAAGCTTTAAAATTTTAGCGGAGAACTGTTCTATCAATAAGTTCTCATAATTATCAAAATGAAACCAAAATTCAGCGGTGTTTGGAAATATTTTTCAGTTTTTTGAAACAGAAAAGGCAGTGGTTGATTTGCGCGATAATATTTTCTACTTAAGACTAGTCTGTTCAAACTTTTGAAAAATATTGAGCAGCATTCATTACTTCGTACAAAAAATTAGAAATGAAAACACTATTAAATTCTACACGAAACAAGTGCCAATTATTTCCCCCTCCCCCACCCAAAAAGTATCAGATTCAGCTCATAAAAAAGGGAACAAAAAGTAGCAAGGCAGTCAAAAAAGTTGCAATTTGTCACTTTAATCGGTCACGCTGACTATAATAACTCTAAACTTTAGAGTTATTATAGTCTTTACGTACATATGTATGTATGTGCTTTTGATTACACATACTATAAATTAACATTAAGTGCCAGCATTTAAATTATATAAAAAGGGTTTGGCACTACTCAAGTGATATTGGCACTATCTAGAAAGAGACTCATTTCATTTTATATTAACATTTTGCTGTTGTTATTTTAGATGGTACCTTAAGGTGCAATTAGACGTGCCATAGCCAAAACGCCATTGCAATAACCAAACCAAAATTCAATTGGTTTTGTATGGTAATTGCTATGGCGTTATGGTGTTGTTGTACAGTCTTGGCTATAAGTTTGATTCGAACGGCTGTTTTCTATGGTTATGGTTATGGCACGTTGGCTGTGTAGTAGCGCATTGACTACACAAAGTGTGATGATACACAGATCGAACCCCGGCAAATTTTTTGGTAAATTTACTGATTATCAGGTGACTTAAATATAATAAACTTTAAGTTAGTTGAAAAGTAGTCCATAGCAGGGACGGCAATGAGAATTTATAATTGTACCAACAGCTTTCAAAAATTTTACTTTTTTTACCTTAATTGTTCTAAAATATTTCTTAGTTCAAATTACATATTTTTATTTGTTTTTATTAAAATAATCGACTTTGTTCTGGCTACCGAATCGTTTTCACAAATTTACAAGCAAATTGGGATATTAAAGCATGTAGTTACACTTGTTTAAATTGAAATTTAAAATATAGAGCATGTGCTCTAGCATTCGAATTTAGAAGAAAAATTACTTGAAAATCTACGAGTTCACATTTTTGGATTTTCTCGCTGAGTTTTGCATTCACAAGACTGTTTTCAAGAGAGAAGAATATGAGTTTCATTGTTCAAAAGTGAAAATTACATAAGAAACTCAAATTTACATCGTGATTTGAATATGCCACAAGTAACTGAAGAAATTGCAAAATACGCAGGCAAATATCTTACAAAACTCGAGTCTCATCCTAATCCGCTTGCTCGTAATATCTTGAATTTTACTGGTCACATCCGCTTAAAAAAGAGGGACACAAGGGCTCTAATACTCAACACTCCAGAAGAAACTGCTTGAAAATACTTTTGTTTTTGCTTATCACTACTTATGTATTATTAATATCTATCACTAAGTTTATGTCCGACACTGGTCGGGCCTAATTAATTATATTTAGATTTAAGATTTGAATAATTATTGTTAGTTCATATTTGAAGATACAATAAATAAATATATGTATTAAAAAAAAAAAAAAAAAAAAAAAAAAAAGTGAAAATTGACATATGCAATCGTTTGAAAAGAAATGCGGAGTGAAACTGGGGAGATAGATTTCTTAAATGTACTAAATTCATCATTGGTGTACTATTGTACTCTCCGAGTTTGGATAGTACCAAAAAATAGAATTGTACCAACTTTGCCATACCTGGTGCATAGCGTGAGAATTGACTACCGCCTACGACATCGCAATGTTAAAATAGTCAGTTGTTTCCATTGGAGAGTAATCAAGTGTCAGTCACCACTAGTTGCGAAATAGTTAGCTTAAAGTTTGTTTAAAATTAACTTAGTTTCATATTTTGAAGAAAAAATTAAATAAAAAAGCAACACCAATTTCCATAAAATCAAAGTTCAACATTTGCAGAAGACATGAACACAGAAAAAAAAATTTATTACGTTTTAAAAGGATCTGAAAAGCTGGGACATTATCAGCACGAGTGATGTTTGACACTATTGTCCAAAACTTTTCCCAGCTACTATTAACGATACTTGCAAAATGGTTGCTAAATTTGATAAAACAAAGTTCTCTGAACTCGTCATCTAAGTTTTGAGTATCGTTTCATCAATTAAATTTGGAAAACGCTTATATTAAAATTAAAGGGTCTCTAAAAAAAATATCGTTAAAATTTAATCGTTTTGGTATTCGCTTACATAACTCAATGTAAAATTTAATACAATCCTCAATAAATAGATTATCTCATATGCATTAGGTGTATGAATAAAAAAATATTTTTGATTTTATCAGGCTAAAGTTCGTATCGCTGTTCAGGCCAAATTACATGTGACAATTATTGATGAACAAAATAACACCAAAGTTAGTTGTAAATATTCTGACAAACACGTAGTAGAACGGAACAACCGGCTGTTTTCGAAGGCCACTACACCTTCCTCATCAGCGTTCTTTGTGTTTGGTCCACTGTGTGTGGTGTCAGTTGATGTATATTTCTGCTTTATATACGCAACTTTTATTGCAAATGGAATATGTGAATTGTTTTTATTCATCGTATTACAATTTGCTGAAAGGTTTTTTGTAATGAAAGGTAATTTTTACCATCTCTAAATTTACAACAGTCTTGCCATTGTCGTTTGTTTTTTACTAATTATGCACATGTTAATTAATTTTCTTATTTTTGTTCTACTTTAAGTATATTTTTATTTGAAAAGCGATAGAAACTTTAGCCTAAAATAAAATCATAAATATAAAAAAATATTTGCTTTTTACTTAAAAATTTATTTTAAAACACAAAATTCTTGAAGCAATTGATACAATTTTGGGTTTTAAAATAAACTTTTTAAGTAAAATGCATATACTTTTTATATTCATGCTACCCATTAAGTTTAGAACCAGAAATTGTTTGTACCCATGCGATATCATTGTGCATTAATTGATATTTTACAATAAAATTGCCTGTGTGTATTATATTGGTATATGGCACAATAAGTGGATAAATCGAAAGTCTGATTTAAGGTGCAATCAGACGTGCCATAACCATAATCATAGAATACAGCCGTTCAAACCAAACTAATGGCCCATACTGTATTTGATTATACTCGTAGGTAACTCGCCATAACGCCATAGCCATTACCATACAAAACCAATTGAATTTTAGTTTGGTTATGTCAATGGAATTATGGCTATGGCACGTCTAATTGCACCTTTAGATTGCGCAATATGAAATATTTTGCAATTTGGTGACAACCACAGAGGAGACCAGAGTTGTAGAAAGTGACTTAAGAAAAAAGCTCAAATCATCTGATTTGATCACTGTTAAAAAGGTACAAATATAAGGTGTGTTCCACAAAATTTTGTTAAAGTTAGGACTAATGAGAGTAAAAAGAAAATTACTCTCTGAATGTGCAAAAGTTATCCAAAATTGCTGGAACGCAAAAAACCATAATTGCCCATCTTGAAATACTAGTGCTGCTTACTTTTTAAATTAAATTTTATTTTAGTGATTTTAGTCGCTTAAAATGCATAACATTATAAAAACAAAAATTTTGCATCATTGGCAACAGCTGTAAAGTGTGGATGAAAATAAACTGAAAAAAGTACGTTTCGTGAATTATTTAAATTTAAACGAAATTTTTAAAAATGGAAAGCCAGTTAACCATTGCATGTTCTCCTGGAACTTTAAATCGTGTTCAAAACGGTAAGTTAGTAATATGCATGTTTATTTTTAAATATTGTTTGCAACTTGCTTTTTCAGACAACTTGTATAGAAAACAAGTTACTGAACAGGTCATTAAGGAACAGGGAAACTACGAAGTCGTCGTTTTTTCATCATACGAATCAGCAATAAGTAAGTAAACATAAATGAAAATATTTTAATTTGTATGTGTGTACATGTTTCTGAAAAATTAAATAAAAATAAAAAATAATAAGAAGTAATAAGAAGTGTTAAAATTAATTTTTAACACTTCTTAAATTTCTAGATGAAATGGCAAAAGACAAACCAACAGCAAACACTACAGTAGAAGAAATTTTCACACCCAACAATTTGTCACAATCTCAACCACCAGCAACAATAGCAACAGTAGAAGAATTTTTCATCCCCAAAGATTTGACACAATGCGAAACAACAACAACAATTATCGAAGAAGAAATTTTCATCTCTAACGATGTAACACCTGATAGCAAGGATAAAATATTTTGGAGCGAGTCAGCTGTGAAGTTAATGCTGAACAAAATACAGGAGCTTCGACCAAAGGTTGGTAGAACCGCAAGGGTCAAATCAAAGCAAAAAATGTATTCCCTGGTGTCGGAATGTATGGCAGAAAAAGAAATTTTTTTCACTCCAACACAAATAGAAAACAAATTCCGTGTCCTTGAACGGCAATATAAAGCAACAGTGCTTAACAACAAGCAAACAGGTAGAAATCGGCAAATCTGCCCTTTTGAAAGGTAGGTATGACTTTATTTGAATAAAAATAAATATTTTGCCCTTATATGATTCTTTTTCATAGCGAATTAAGTGAAATTTTTGGTAAGAGAAGATCAGTTGTGCCAGAATTCACATTAGACAGCTCCGATAGAGAAGGTCTGAGTAGAAGCGAGATTCTAACCGACGAAGTAAACACTGACACGGATCAGTCAATGAGAGGTAAATAAATATATAAAATAAATACATATGTATGCGTATGTACATACATGAATTTAAGTTACTTTTCTTTCATGTGATAGTCCAAGCTGTTCTACTCAACCTGAAAGAAAAAAGCGGTTCAGTGGCCCAAAAGAAAAACTATTACAAAAAGTAGATAAACTTATTGATGAAAAAAAGGATTTTCATTCCAAAATTTTGGAAATGCTGAAAAAAAGAGAAGAAAGGGAGTTAGAAAAGGAGAAGAGAGCAAAAAGAAAACTAGAACTTCTGGAGCAACTAGTATTACAAAATAAGTCATAGTGTGCATACATATGTATAATAGACTATCAAAGGCTGAGAATATCAAATTACAAAACTGAATTTATGTTGTTTTTATGCTAATTTTTTAATATTATTTTTGATTGACTGAAAATTTTGTTTTTTAATAATAAATTTTATTTATTTTCAATTATGAACATTTTAGCAGAACTTTATTAAAAGAAATCATAAAAAAAGGTTGGTGTAATTTAATTAGGAAAAGTTTGTTTACAACGTGTTAATTTTCATTATTTGCAATTTCTCTGCAAATCGGATCTCTGATAGCATTGCCCTTTAGGTTTTCCGAAGGTGGATCGAAGTCAAGAGAAGAATCTTCTTCCACTTGTTGTTCAACAAAATTAATTTCGTTTTCGTTTGCCAAATTGTGTAATACAGAACACGCTCTTATGAAATGGCATAACTTGCGAATACCACGTAGTTTACAGTAATATAACTGGCGAAACCGCTGCTTAAGGATTCCAAACGTATGTTCAATCCTTACTCGGCCAGAACTTAACTTCACGTTGAAGTTTTTTTGTGCTCTTGTTAAATGTCCATTGTCTTTATATGGAGTAACAAGATGTTTGTTGCACGGATACGCTGAGTCACCCAACAAATAAAAGTCTAAAATTAATAGAATTTATATATATTTATAGTATTATTATTTATTGTTACGTAAATACATTTATTACCTCCGCACGCTGATCCCAATTTTTGATACAAAGGAGAATTTTTCAAAACCCAGCTATCATGACAAGATCCAGGAAAACCAACATAAATATTAATGAATTTCCGATTCTCGTCACAAACTCCTTGCATACATAATGTGACATTTTCTTTTCTATCTATATATTCGTCCTTACTATTGGATGGAGGATCAATAACAATATGAGTTCCATCAATACATCCTGGAATTGAAAAAAGTTAACGCAGCTTAGAACATATGTAATATATTTACCAATAGCTTTTGAAAATCCGCACTTGTTACCAATATATGTTGCTGAAACTTTCTTTCTCTCCTCAGTTGGCCATTTAATTACTTGCGGGCTTAAGCTGCTTATAAATGTAATTACTTTATCTACAGTTCGGCTTATAGTTGAAATTGACACGTTGAACCGGTCTGATAAGTCTCGAAAACTGCAAGCTTCGTGCCCCGCGAACCATAAGAAAATAGCTACAGACTTTTCCGGTGTTACACATATCTGGTCGAGAGCTCTTAAATTCTGCACTTTCTTCAAATCTTTTACACATATTTAAATACAACTCTCTTGAAACTCTAAAATGCTTCCTAAATTCACTCTCTGTGTACTTAGACACCACATCTTCTAAGTATTTATTAATGCTGCTTCTTTTTTCCACTTCGAAAGCCGCAAGAACTTCAACCAAAATTTCTTCTTCTCTATCAGAATCTTCAACAATTAGATTTAAAACGTCGTCTTCATCAGACTCACTTGATGTGTCCATAAGTTGTTCACTGATCTGTTAAAGCATTGTTTTATATTAAAGAAAGGGATAAATATGGACAAATGTACTTACAACTTCAACTTTGTTCAAAAAACCTTCCATTTTGCTTTTTAATAAATTTTTATGTTTAAACTTTTTTGATTTATTTGCAAATTTTCTGATTAATTTTTCAGTTTCATATGTAAACAAAAAACAGCTGATTATTTAAATCTTGTCCGAACTTACCCAGAAGAAAAAGTTCGTACTAGTTTGTACAGGAAATGAAAAAAATTACTCTCTCATTCTTTCTCAAAATTGCACAAAAATTGCTATCTGGAACGCTTTTGGATAACTTTGTACAAGTTCGGACTGTTTTGTTATGCATCTGGAACGGACCTACAGTGTGTTTGTTATTGAATATTTTTAGTACAATAATCAAAACAAACAGCAGAAAATGTATACTTAGTGAAATGAACAATTGAACATTTTTACAAAATTAAATGAAAGATTATGCAGTGTTGAACTAAATAAAACAATGTGTAAAACATTATTAGTATTATAAAAGTGATTAAAATTAGTTTCCAAATGCTTACAAACTCAATTTTAAAAATTTTCCTTCGAAAATATTAATTTTTAACTTCAACTTGCAAAAAGCAAACAACGAATGAAACCACAAAGCATAAATTGAAAATACACTTGAGCACATGAACATTTGCACAAAATTAAATGGAGGAATTTGTGGTATTGAATTAAAAAACACAATGCGAAAAGGATTATTAGTATTAATAAAGTGATTAAAATTTGTTTTCAAATAATTAGACTTCGTTTTAAGCATTTTCGTTCGCAAATATTAATTTTTACCATTTATTTACAAAAACTAGGCCGCGAATGAGACCACAAAGAATAAAATGTAATTACTTTAAAATAATACCACGCGAAAGAAAAAGTAAAGAGGATTTGATGACTGTGTTAGCGAGACCTCTAAAAATCACAACTATCCTCCGTCTTATTTAGTGCTCGTGTCACCTCTGGTCTCCTCTGTGGTAACAACATTGTACCACAAGTGAATAAAAGCAATAAATAACAAGCCGGCATAGGACTCAATTTGTTTAAATATAACTATTGATAAAAATTTTAGAACAATAATGAAAGTTGTATATGTGTATGTACATAAAGCAAAAAATCTTAATTTTAAAAATTCAAAATCATTATTCGAGAAAAAAATTATTAAATCATATTTTGTTAAACAAATCATCAGAAATATTCAGGTCTATTCGAGAAGTCACTTTCACCACAAATACGCGCATTTTTCTCTTTTTGCTATTCTAAAATACTTTGTTGGAGATGAGTGCTAGAAAACAATGCTTTCTTTCACATTGGAGGTATTCTAAAATACTTGGCCACCATGATTCAATGTCATATTTGTTCGACGCCAATTTCAGCGCGTTAAGTTTACATAAATAAAGAAAAAATAAATACGAATTGTTAATTAAGCTTTAATGGCGTTCGGCCATTTTTAAAACAAATAAAATCACTAAATAATTTCACTTTCACTGTTTATTGTTTCTTTTTAAGTTAGTCCTAGTTTATACTATGCCATTCTTATTGCTAAGCTGATAAGTTTGTTCGTCTCTCTCTCCGTCAAACTAAGCAGCTTAACAATAAGACTTGCATAGTGTAAATTAGCACTTACTTAGCACTTATACTGATAAGTTTTTTATTAATTATTTCTTTTTGCTTTCAACTTTTTAAGCTGTTTTCAATGTTGTTGATGTTTTTATTAAAGATTACAAAAAATCGATTACTGAAAACGATATTTCTTCGCACGTATTTTAGAATCTGTCGACGTCGAACTGTCGAAAGTGAACGTTCGACGACGAAGAAGTGAAGCGCGTATTCTCGAATAGTCCTGATTACAAAATCATCATCATTGGCAGCACTGCCTGTTTTTTGCAAAATAAATCAAACATTTAGTTCAAGTACTCTTTTAAATGGGCTTTTAAGGTCAGCGAATTAAAAAAAACGATTATTTAAAAAAGTGATAAACTTTTAACTTTTTGCGCACTTGGAGTAGTTTGACAGATATTGGTTTTTTTTTGGTATGTTCTGATTTAGGTTTTTGTGTTTTGCGGCAGCAAAAGTAAAATAAAACAAAAGAAATAAACGAAATAAATAACAAAAAGTTTAATTTAATTAATAAAATGGAGAACCAACCTATTGAATCTGTTCAAATACTTCCTTTAATAAAGTACTCATTCATGATATAATTATACAAGGTACTTGAACGACTACAACAAAATTGCAACACCAAGAAACACACGTATTTTGTTGGTAGAAACAAACGTAAAATTGTCAGAAAGAGATGTCTTTTGCTTTTAAAAACAGCAATCACAGGGTAACTAAAGCACAATTGCAGACGCGGCATTCATGCATGATTATGGTCATTCAGTGTTGCCAATATGTATGTAATACACAGTGTGTAATTTGTACTCTCATGTGTGGGCCATGTAATGATATTCATGTATAATCTGTGTGTAATTATACTTTGGATTCTATTTTTATTTATTATGGTTTTAATTTTAACTCACACAAAAGATGTGTAGTGTAATTTTCTTCAATGTATAATTAGAGACTAACTAAACTAGACTGGCTATGTGCAAATTCATTGGCAACACTGTAATCATTTTATTCACACACATACACTAACATTTTTGCAGCTTGTAAACAAAGTTTGACAACTATATGCATTGTAAACATTAACAGGCTGGGCTTGTGCAAGTACCTTGTATAATTGTATCATGTACTCATTCTTCTCCGTAGTTGCGTTAATGTCAGTTGAAAAAGGCGAAGTTAAACTTGTGACGGATTCATTGTGCCCTGGCATTTAGATCTAGTTCAATGATGTCAAAAAATGTTCTGCAGCTGCATTGGTGAGAGAATTTGAAGTACAGTGTGCTTACGATAAGTAAGCACAAATATATTATTTACAATTTAATTAAAACAAATTGTTTTGCTTATCAAAAAGAAAATAGAGTGCACTGAGATGGCTATTTGTTGACTAGGTAAAATGATAAAGTTTTCAATACATTTTGCTGTTTTAAAATTTAACTTTTAAAAACAAAATATATTGAAAATTTTCCGACTTTATCAAATAAAGAAAGAGTAGATTCCTTAATAAAAACCCCATCGGTAATCGGTCTACTTTACGTATCAATATATAAGGGCACTACGCTTAAAATTTAATTTTTTTAAATTAAAATCCAATTTTCTTTCATTATTTTTTCCCACTAACCCTCGCTTTAATTTTTCCTCATCATTATACCTAAGCATATTGATATTAAAGGAATAATAACGCCTCTATAACATTTTATATTGCCTCTTATATGTTTAATAATATAAAAACATTGGGAATTATCAAAAACATTATATATCGAAGTGTATTTTCTTAGGTCCATCATATACATTACGCACTGTATTTAAAAAATCTCAATACAGCCGCTACGCATGTTCACTCGTTACTGTCTCATGAACTAGAGTTGTGCCGTTCCAGAACGACCTAGTTCCATTGAACGATTCACTAAAAGGAACGGTTCGGACTTTTATACCGTTTCATTTCTTATCGTTCATCGTTCCGACTAAAGTGTTTTTAACAAGGTGGTGTTATTATTACAACCACATATGCATAGAATAGTTGAAGTTTTTTTTCATGAAGTTGGAGAGATTGATTTTATAAGTACTTACATTAAGTTTGACAGAAGTGGACGGTATTTGCGACCAAGTTAATTGTTCATCAAGACAGCATTATACACAACAATCGTTCACTTATTTCTGATACAAGGTTGATATTTTTTTGTAAAGATTGACAATTAACTAGTTATATAATGAATTATGTTTTTTAATAAACTTATACGCGCTAATATATAATTGGTTTTTTAATTATAATAAAACAATGGTTTGCTCAACACGAAAATTTATATGTAAGCAAACAGCAATTCTTAAACGTAAAAATACATGCATTGCATTTGTTGACATTTTTAGGAACGACAGAAAAGTTCTCTCGTTCATCGTTCATTCAAGGTAAAAAGAAACGATGAACGAAATGAACGACCTAGTTCCTTTAATATTTCGGATCGTTCCGAACGATTCCCAAAAAGCAATGATTTTGCCCAACTCTATCATGAACGACTAAATTAAAGAGCATAAAATAAAATGATGTGTGGCTTATAAACAATTGTTTGGTGAAAAGGACAGCCATGATCTAGTTGGCTATTGTGCTCTCTACGGTGTGAAAGCACAAAAGCTCTTTTGTATAAGCTTGCACACTGTGCATATGGCTTGAAAGCAGTGTGACCATTTTAGTATTTTTTTTCGCTGATTTAGCTGCAAAATTTTCGATTTAGCAGTTTGCAATTTCTTTAGCATTTTTCAATTCTTTATTTAGCATTTTTTAAAAACATAACCTATTAAATTTTTAGAAATCAAATCTATGCCATTTCGGGTATATTATTAATTTTCACGTGTAGTACAAGTAAAATAATATGTCGAATAATAAATTTCTTAAATGTTAAATTTAGATTTTATTTTTAATTTTTATTGTTATCCAATGGATTTCTAATTGTATAAGGGTCTAGAAAAATAGAACAGATTCATATATATAAATTATTTGCTGGGTTTTGTTAAAGTTTCTACGCCTACTACGCTTATGTTTCATTTGTGATTTTCAAAACTATTATTATTTGTGAATTCTCAAAATGTGGTTGAAGTCTACTGATGATTAGGCTAAGCACCAATGAAACATAAAGACAATGCTTAACCACCAGCAAATAAAGTTCAATTAAAGTGAAAGTATATTATTTTTTCATATCTTTTCATAACTACTTTACTTGTATTAGCAAACAATGAACGTTTTCGTTCATCCATTTTTCATAACCGTTCTGCAGTATAGCAATAAAACAATAACAATAAAAGTATTCAACAGACGAAAAGAAAATGAAAGTAGAAAACTAAAATGGATGCAAAATCGAATAAAATTTTTTGTTTTGTAAAGACTTTTGTTTGATAAAAGCCTCGACTTATTATGTTTTTATATGCGATTCCCAATAACATATTAAGAGCCGTACTGTAAACATATGAAGTATTTTTGTTTAGTTTATTTAAAAAATTTTGGTTTGAAGTCTAGTGATGGTCCCTTAAGCAGGATCTAACAAGCAAAAATTCCTCATATATTATAACGATAATTTGAACCACTATTCTGATGATGAATATTCATTTGATGATGTGTAATAATTGATGATACATAAAAATTTATCAATATTTTTCATATTAATTGTGTAACAATGTACAAAAAAACTACTTTACTTAAATACATGCATGTGATATTTAATTTAACGGTTGCTTCAAAATAACAAACAAAATAGCTTCTAAACGTTTGATTTATGACAGGCTTGTAGAAATCAAGCAAAGATCTGAAAGGTTGTTTTTCGAAAATGAATAAATGTATATGATCTTAAAAGTAAGGAACAAAAAATATGTACGTTACGAGTATTGTAACATGTGAGTGACAAAAAAAAGATACGAAAAAAAAGTTATACGAAAAAACTCTGTTCACGTCAAATTGAAAATGATGAAAGCCTTAAAATTGTCTTATAAGCACCACGTTTTGAACGTTATTGTTTATAATCGAAACAAAAGCGAAAAAGCCTTATGTTTTCCAAGAACCGTCTGTGACCTAATTTTATTATTTTGTTTTTAATACTTTTTACGCTCAATAAATAATTAGTTATTGTTTAAGAATTATAGTTTCGTTCACAGGAAGTAAATATTTGTAAGGCAATATGTGCAGAAATTGCAAATATAAAAACTTTTTAAGAAAATATTAGCTTAAAAATATTATTAAATTTTAGCATTATTTTTTAGCATCTTAATTATTCTTTAGCATTTTGTAGCTTTTTTTTAAGTGAATTTAGCTGCAAAAATTGTAGGAATCTCTTCACATGGCTTGAAAGTCACTGAATTAAAAGTGTCATTCAAGAACCATAGTACATGGCACTATATTCTAGTGCCAACATTTAAAATACATATATAAGAAGTGGTTTGGCCCAATTCAAGTGATTTTGGCAGTATTTACAAACATATTCGGCACGAATTCAAAATATCCAATTCCTATCACTGCTGCAAACACACATACAAAGTATATAAATGTTTTATTTCTTTTTTGAAGTGTAAGGCCAAGTTTTCATCTGACATGAATTTATTGATGTAAACATTTTCCAATCATGTTGAATTCTACAAAATTGTCTGCTAGTTATGTATGAAACTATTTAACTTAATGAATACGTGTCTCAATCAAACAGTTTTTCATTAGTAATTAGTGGTTACGCTCTTTTGGGCGCATGACACACAGATGTAAACTCGGCTTAAGCTTAGTGTACATTGTAGCAACTTTAACCGCTTCTAGCTCCCAAAATAATTTATCGATTTCAATATATGTATAGATTGTGCATATACTCGTACATACTATGAATGTATGTACGTGCAGGAAAAGCTTTAAGGCCATATAAATCTTTTTAAAATCGATGCAGTAGTACAAGCGTAAAAGGGATTACCATAGGCATAGAAAGGCCATTCTGAGGAATGCATTACCCAAAAAAAAACAAATTGTTGTTGCCCACCATAGAATTATGAAAAACTGCATGTAATTATTTCTTTATTATTACTCATGAAAATCACCAGCCATAAAGCCCCCCTAGAAATAATTTATAACTTCGCCAATGGGGATTACAAAAAAAGTATTTTTCTAATAATTACATATACATGTACATATCTGTGGACATTTGACAAAATTGCTTCTCTCGTGCTAAGACAATTTTCCCATATGTTTATAGTAAATATAACATTTTAATGCACCTCTTTTGCTTTAACACCCGTACTTCTACGGCCTTTGGAACGCAAGATATGCAATCTAATAATCGACCTCTTTCCGATTTTCCCCCAAATTTAAATTTGATAAAACAACTTATTTCAAAGAGTTGGAAATAACTTGAATATTCAAACAAAAAACTGATAACTGCAATTTGAGAAAACAGTTTGTCTCCATTTAGTTTTAGCACGTTTTTGCCAATCCCCTTTTGATAAAACAGCTTCTTTCGAAAGAAGTTGTTTTTTTTTTGAGCGATTAAAATCATTTTTTTATATATAATCAAAACAGTTTTGACAAAACGACTTGTATGTAGAAGTTAATTTTTTAGTTTAAAATCCATTTAACAAAAAATCTTATTTTCGCTGTCGTAGTTTTAAAAAAACTGTTGCTTTTAGAGGACAAAAAATATATCACAAAATGTTCATTAAGTATTTGTCTATAATATCCAAGCACACAATTTCGTTAAATTTCTAACTATTAACTTTTGTTAACTTTTTTTTGTCATTTTAACAACTTTTTCGCTCTACTGAAAATCTGTCAAATGTCCACAGATATGTAAATAGATTTAGAATATGTACTTAAGTAGTTAATATGTAGCAATTGTATGTCGCTTTCGTAGTTATAGGGAGTATTCTATTTATGGTCTAAGTTCTATATTCCTCACCTATCGAGCAAGATACGGCAACCTAATAACACTTTCATAAAAAAATTATATTATGTACCTCAAAGGTAAAAATTGGTTTTAATTTACATTACACAAAATGTTTTTTGCTATGTTATTTTATATTTTATTGATTACAAAAAACAAAATTAATTTCGTCCAGGCCTGGCTGCTCCACCTTGAGTCGGTATAAATGAATTCGCAAGTTCCATTCCCTTATTAAACGGCTTAGCGATGCCTGAATTTATACCCGCACTCAGCGGGTTAAGCATGCCTTGAGAATTGACAGCCACCACAGACGCAATTATAAAACAAAAGAAGGCAAATAACTTCATTTTCGAATATACTCGTATGTAGTTTTAAATTAACTGAATAACTATTACTAAAGTTTTCCTTCTTTTATATCAAATCAACCAAACAATAAAACCCTTGAATATAAAAAAATAGATATAAGTATGTATGTATGTAAATATGTTTATATTTACATTCATATGTAAATGCTTTGTAACATATTTAGTAAATAAAGTTACACACACAGATAAATAGCTAGTCAACTAAAATTAAAAATTTTTATGTACTATAGTGCCAGCAAATGCGATTACTTTTTACTACTTAATATTTTTAACGGATTTTTAACGGAATTATAGATTTTTTTACATATGTAAATATTGTTACGTTTTTATTCTTTAAAAACGCTCTTCCGTGGACTCGAAGATTTGCAAATGAATAAAATACCACACTGTGGTAATTAGGGTTAAGAATGATACAAGTTTTTATTTAGAAATATACTTAAACTAAATTAATCAAGAACTTAAATACACAAATACAGCTTAAATTACTTAAATATTCAGAACTGCCCTGCAGGAAATGCCAATAGTAAAATTATACTTATTATCTATTGACGATGTCACCAGTACTACTGACAAATTATACCCCAACTAATGCTATCTACTACTGACATTTAACACAGGCTTGTCCTACGAAATCTACCAGTAAACTGCGTCAATACTGACTAGGCAGTTCTTGTGGGACCATATGGCGAAAATGTCAATAGTAAGAGTGTACTGACTTACTATTGACGATATAACCACAATGTGGGAAATGTGCGTAGTAAAACCGTACTGATTCACTATAGACGCTGTCACCACCTGCAGGAAATTGTTTGTCATTTCTATTAAATACATTTCCACGAGAAAGTTTAAATACAAGCAATTAAGCTTGTATTTAAGAACAAAGTGAGTAGATTTTTCTTAAAATTTTACCTAACGTCGAGCTGCTGATGTCCCACACAAATATATAAAGAAGTAAAAAAAACGTTTCGTTTTCTTTGAAAACAACAAACATATTTGTTTAGTGTCGCACGATACAAAAATTTGAAATTCCTGTGGAAATTCCAATTACCTGATGGCACATAATCTTCCAAGTGTCAAACAAAAATGTCCATTTCACTTAAAATTTTTATACAATATGGATTGCTATTTTATTTGCTTTTTTTTAACGGCGAAGCCACTTTTTCGTCAGCGATCAACTTCGCTTTGTCCAATGCCAACTAGTGATTCGTTAACGTTGCAGTTGCTTAGTACTTCATCATTTAAGCCAGCGACATCATCTGCTCCGGGCTCGTGCTCATCTCTTAAGCAAGTTATTACTATTGATAACAGTAGCTCAAAGCCCAAGGTCCAAGTCGCAATGGACAGATATATAACTGTGGTAAAGCGTGGGCGAAGCCCAAATTCTTCAAAAATTTCATTTGCTCCAAAGATTTCTCAAAAGTCTTTTAAGCCACCACCTATCTACCTGAGAGAAATAATTCGAACGCGCTTTTAAAAAAACTACTGTCGGCCATTGGTGAAAATGTTTTCACATCATTCCAATTAAGCGAGGTAATATTGATGAAACCAAAATCCAAGTATATGATAAAAAAGATTTCCGAAAAATTGTTAGTGAATTTGAAAAAAATAAAACAAATTTTTACACATACCAACTTAAAAGTGTTAAAGACCTACAAATAGTATTAAAGGGCATAGATTCATATGTTGATCCCGAAGAAGTAAAATGTGCTCTTAGCGACAAAGGATTTAAGGTAAAAATTTTACTAATATAATTAACAGAGAAAAGTTCAACCAACCCCTATTTCGAATTGAACTGGAACCGAATGACATACAATTAAAAAAAATTAAACCCATCCAATTTATAGCATAAAGTTTCTCTTACACCGAAAAATCACAGTTAAAGAGCCACACAAGCGTTTAGATCCTGTACAGTGCCATAATTGCCAGGAATATGGCCATACTAAAACTTACTGCAAACTACCTACAGTTTGTGTTATCAGCGGTGAATTGCACGGTTCTGCTAGCTGTAAAAAGCCAAAAGATTAAGATGGAAAAAAATGTAGTAACTGTGGAGGTAATTA
This sequence comes from Nowickia ferox, assembly GCA_936439885.1. NCBI lineage: Eukaryota > Metazoa > Arthropoda > Insecta > Diptera > Tachinidae > Nowickia > Nowickia ferox. Next base: position 64,134,060 of record OW387026.1, read on the forward strand.
CACTGCTAACTACAGAGGATGCTCTGTATATTCTTTCGTTAAACAGACTATGGGACAAAAACCTAAATTACCTCCAGCTCAATCAGCAACCGCTTATTCCGCCATTTTTCTTCGAATGAGCCAACCAAGTACTTCACGTGTATCGTATGCCGATGCTGTTGAAACAAATTCTTTTCCCACGCAGAAAGTGTCCCCACCAAGTAATTCGACAAATGCTAACACAAGCTTTAATTTCAGTCGCATTGAAGCCACTATTGATATTCTGGTGCAAACAATAAACAACTTTACATCGAATATGACCAGCATGACGCAAGAAATGCTGCAAATGCAGAATACTCTGCTTCAAGCATTAATTAACAAGCCATGAACACGTTAAAAATATGTTTCTGGAACGCAAACGGCATTCGCCAACACAAAAATGAGCTCGAGCACTTCCTTACGGAAAAAAATATTGATATAATGTTGTTTCCTTAGACTCATTTGACTTTGAGAAGCTTTTTTAAAATGAATGGCTACTCCTTATATGATACTAAGAAACCGAGAGGAAGAGCATGCGGTGGATCAGCAATTTTAATAAAGTCTAGACTCAAGCACTATAATCTCTGTGCAGAACATCTACAAGCAACTAATAGTTATTGAAAATTGTTGTACAAATTTCGTTATATCATCAATTTACTCTCCAAGATTCCCAATCACTGAGGATCAATACGAGGATTTCTACAAATCGCTTGGGCCTTGTTTCGTAGCTGGAGACTACAATGTAAAACCTATGTTCTGGGGTTCACGCCTTATTACACCTAGAGGAAGAGTGTTGTTCAACACAATTTCAAAAATGGGCTTGGACGTCATTTCGAGTGGGGAGCCCACTTACTGGTCTACAGACATACAAAACATTCCGGATGTTATAGACTTTGGAGTCATGAAAAATATTTCTAGGGATTTAGTTCATATTGAAGCTTCCCTAGATCTCTCCTCCGATCACTCTATGAATATTGTTTCAATCTGTAACCCACTAAGAAGTGTTTCACTTCACCCATATGTGAAGATGATCAATCGTATTAATTGGCTGAGATTCAAAAAATATCTTAGTAGTCATTGCACGAAAACATAACGCTAAGAACATCCGATGATATTGAATCTACCATTGCGAATGTTAACGAAAATATAAAGCAGGCTGCTGAACATGCTACTATCTCTCACCCGCAGACTGGGTTTAGTAGAATTTATTGTACGGATATTGAATGTCTCGTATGTGCAAAAAGAAGAGCTAGAAGGCAATAGCAACAACATAGATCGCCCAAATATAAAATCAGATTTAAAGAGTGCGCTAAACGACTCCAAGAGTTGCTTACATTTGAAAAAACCGAATTACTTAAAATATATCTGGAAAATTTCGATGTCACACCAGCATTTAATTACTCTTTGTGGCGCGCTTCGAGAAAGCTTAAAACACCTCTGCGCACTTCTGCCGGAGGTTGTGCAAGAAGCGATACTGAAAAAGGTAACATATTTGCTGAGCATTTAAAATTTGTATTTACCCCAAACACATGCACAGGCGTTGTTAATTTGCCGTGTGTAGTTGCTCTACCACCTCGACCCTTGAAGTTTAAGATGCGTGATGTACAAAAAATAATTGCTGAACTCAAACCAAAGAAAGCTCCGGGTATTGATGAAATTAGTAATCATATGCTGATGAAGTTGCCTCGTATTGCAATTAGAATCCTGTTATTAATTTTTCATGCCATATTACGAGTAGAGTATTATCCACACCACTGGAAGCTTGCCAAGGTGAAAATTATTCCAAAGCCGGGCAAAGATCTTACCAAGGCTGAGTCATACAGGCCAATAAGTTTACTTTCAACAATTTCAATACTCTTCGAAAAGCTACTTATGATAAAAATTTTCCCCAATTCTAGGGTGGTGGGTGCATCCCAGACCATCAATTTGGTTTTAGAGGTCAGCATAGCACCATTGAACAACCGCATAGATTGGTTCACTTTATAAGAAGGACATTTGAACAAAAGAAGTTTTGTTCTGCCCTGTATATTGACGTTTCTCAGGCATTTGACAAAGTATGGCATGAAGTCCTAATTTTAAAATTGAAGACATATCTACCAATAAACATTCTTAATCTTTTACAAAGTTATATTCTTGCCCGGAAGTTCACTGTAGTGCAAGGAGACTTCATGACTGTGCCCGAATCAATGTTATCCTGTGTGCGGGAGTATACTGGGGCCAGTTTTGTATTTGATTTATACTTGTGATATGCCTGTAAGCATTAATATCCACATTTCTAGTTTTACCGATGTTACAGCCTGCCTTAGTATGAATGAAAACCCTCACGAGGCATCCCGATATCTTCAATAACGTATTATCCAGCTGGAACTATGATTAAACTTATGGAGAATTAAAGTAAACGAACAGAAGTGTGCTCAGATAACATTTACCCTACGAAAAGATACTTGTTCCCCCATTAGAATCAATAATCAAATTGTTCCTCAACATTCACATGTGAAATACCTTGGTATACACCTCGACCGACGGCTTACATGGAAACACCACATTGAATCTAAGCTAAAACAAATGAACCTAAAATTTACTCAGTTATATTTGCTGATTGGTAGAAATTCCACCCATTTTTAAAACAAATAAAATCACTAAATAATTCACTTTCACTGTTTATTGTTTCTTTTTAAGTTAGTCCTAGTTTATACTATGCCATTCTTATTGCTAAACTGATAAGTTTGTTCGTCTCTCTCTCCGTCAAACTAAGCAGCTTAACAATAAGACTTGCATAGTGTAAATTAGCACTTACTTAGCACTTATACTGATAAGTTTTTTATTAATTATTTCTCCCTTTTTGCTTTCAACTTTTTCTGCATACAAGTCAGCTGTTTTCAATGTTGTTGATGTTTTTATTAAAGATTACAAAAAATCGATTACTGAAAACGATATTTCTTCGCACGTATTTTAGAATCTGTCGACGTCGAACTGTCGAAAGTGAACGTTCGACGACGAAGAAGTGAAGCGCGTATTCTCGAATAGTCCTGATTACAAAATCATCATCATTGGCAGCACTGCCTGTTTTTTGCAAAATAAATCAAACATTTAGTTCAAGTACTCTTTTAAATGGGCTTTTAAGGTCAGCGAATTAAAAAAAACGATTATTTAAAAAAGTGATAAGCTTGTAACTTTTTGCGCACTTGGAGTAGTTTGACAGATATTGGTTGTTTTTTTTTTGTATGTTCTGATTTAGGTTTTTGTGTTTTGCGGCAGCAAAAGTAAAATAAAACAAAAGAAATAAACGAAATAAATAACAAAAAGTTTAATTTAATTAATAAAATGGAGAACCAACCTATTGAATCTGTTCAAATGCTTCCGTTAATAAAGTACTCATTGTTCTCCGTAGTTGCGTTAATGTCAGTTGAAAAAGGCGAAGTTTAACGTATGACGGATTGATTGTGCCCTGTCATTTAAGGTAGAGGTCCATAGCTCGCTTTTTGCGCGTTACGCTTTCTATGCATCTGTCAAAAAAGTAGAATCAATCTAATAGTATGTGACAAGTTACATTGCAAAAAGCGCAGAACGCGTAGGCGCGTTCAAAGCAAAAAGTAGGTCTACTTTCTACTTTTGTACGCGTTACAAGCACCATGAAAGAAAGTCAGCTGTTCTTGAATGCTAAAGATGTTAAATAATACTTTATTTCTTACGTTATCGATAAATATTATTTTGCCGTGGATAATTTTTTCTTTTTTTTCAATAAAAAAAATTTCTTAGTAAAAAAAACTTGTTTAATAAAATATGTGAATATTTTCATTAATGCGATGTATTTTAATTAACTTTTCACCACACTTTTCTCAGTAACAAATTTTGCATATTAGTTATCGATTACTTTTACGTACTGAGTGTCATCTCCGCTAAATCTGTATTAAATAGCTGCTGAGAAAAGTTATTGCTTAAGCCAATAATGTGCATACATTTATATGTAATTTTCAATTTACTTACATTAAAGTCAACAACAGCCGACAATCTGCTGGAATAGCCCTGGCCGAGTTCTTCTCAAGACTATCTTTTGAAATGCTGAATAAATAGTCAAAGACATCTGCAGATATTCTTGTCGTGGTTCGAAATTGTTCAGGGTCAGAAGTTTTAATTTTTAAAAAAACCCACTTAAATTCCGTTCTAAATAGAACGGCATTACCCAAAACCTTTTCTTTTTTGAAATTGTTCATAGGCATTTTTTTTCACATAAAATTAAATATACAAACTCGACTAACTCCACAAATTCTTTTAAAAACTCGATTTCACTCTCCATTTTTTCTTTATAAGTATTTATAAACAAACGCACACAGCTGATCAAAACAAAAATAAAATGGCGCATGAAAAGCAGTGCATGTAACTCAACGCGAACAAGTATAGAATGAAACAAGAGGATGAAACGCGTGTAAAGCATAACGCGCAAAAAACCTTTAGATCTAGTTGGCTATTGTGCTCTCTTCGGTATGAAAGCACAAAAGCTCTTTTGTATAAGCTTGCACACTGTGCATATGGCTTGAAAGCAGTGTGACCATTTTAGTATTTTTTTTCGCTGATTTAGCTGCAAAATTTTCGATTTAGCAGTTTGCAATTTCTTTAGCATTTTTCAATTCTTTATTTAGCATTTTTTAAAAACATAACCTATTAAATTTTTAGAAATAAAATCTATGCCATTTCGGGTATATTATTAATTTTCACGTGTAGTACAAGTAAAATAATATGTCGAATAATAAATTTCTTAAATGTTAAATTTAGATTTTATTTTTAATTTTTATTGTTATCCAATGGATTTCTAATTGTATAAGGGTCTAGAAAAATAGAACAGATTCATATATATAAATTATTTGCTGGGTTTTGTTAAAGTTTCTACGCCTACTACGCTTATGTTTCATTTGTGATTTTCAAAACTATTATTATTTGTGAATTCTCAAATAGTTTTTGAAAGTCTGTGCATAAGATAAGAGGTTTGTGACTGCTCAAAATGTGGTTGAAGTCTACTGATGATTAGGCTAAGCACCAATGAAACATAAAGACAATGCTTAACCACCAGCAAATAAAGTTCAATTAAAGTGAAAGTATATTATTTTTTCATATCTTTTCATAACTACTTTACTTGTATTAGCAAACAATGAACGTTTTCGTTCATCCATTTTTCATAACCGTTCTGCAGTATAGCAATAAAACAATAACAATAAAAGTATTCAACAGACGAAAAGAAAATGAAAGTAGAAAACTAAAATGGATGCAAAATCGAATAAAATTTTTTGTTTTGTAAAGACTTTTGTTTGATAAAAGCCTCGACTTATTATGTTTTTATATGCGATTCCCAATAACATATTAAGAGCCTTACTGTAAACATATGAAGTATTTTTGTTTAGTTTATTAAAAAAATTTTGGTTTGAAGTCTAGTGATGAGTCCCCTAAGCAGGATCTAACAAGCAAAAAATTCCTGATATATTATAACGATAATTTGAACCACTATTCTGATGATGAATATTCATTTGATGATGTGTAATAATTGATGATACATAAAAATTTATGAATATTTTTCATATTAATTGTGTAACAATGTACAAAAAAACTACTTTACTTAAATACATGCATGTGATATTTAATTTAACGGTTGCTTCAAAATAACAAACAAAATAGCTTCTAAACGTTTGATTTATGACAGGCTTGTAGAAATCAAGCAAAGATCTGAAAGGTTGTTTTTCGAAAATGAATAAATGTATATTATCTTGAAAGTAAGGAACGAAAAATATGTACGTTACGAGTATTGTAACATGTGAGTGACAAAAAAGAGATACGAAAAAAAAAGTTATACGAAAAAAACTCTGTTCACGTCAAATTGAAAAAGATGAAAGCCTTAAAATTTTCTTATAAGCACCACGTTTTGAACGTTATTGTTTATAATCGAAACAAAAGCGAAAAAGCCTTATGTTTTCCAAGAACCGTCTGTGACTTAATTTTATTATTTTGTTTTTAATACTTTTTACGCTCAATAAATAATTAGTTATTGTTTAAGAATTATAGTTTCGTTCACAGGAAGTAAAATAGCATTATTTTTTAGCATCTTAATTATTCTTTAGCATTTTTTTTAGCTTGTTTTAACCAAATTTGAATCATACCGAAAATCTCTCCGTAGTTTCATAATTTGAAAGCAGTTTTGTGTAAATATTCGTTATATGTTGTCTAAATTTAATAGGCGTCGTTTTCTCTGCTTTTGAAGTACCGTTATAGCTGCATTGAATTATTGTGCAATTTTGAAGTGTCTGCGTAGAGGAAACAGTGTTTTTTTCTGACCTTAAATTTAATTAATTTCAACAAGTTTATAATCAGTTGTTATTTTTACATAAGTTACACTTTTTATTAAAATCTTATAGTGTTTATTGTTTTTTTATGGTAAGTACTTTGCTGCGTATAAAAAACGGGTGACGAAAATATTGTGGATCTCATGAACGACTTGAATAGTGAAGATGAAAATGTAACTGAAAATATACCTCCAGAAATTCCGGAAAATCTGCTTGGTGCCACAAATTTCTTAACACGAGAGGCTTGCAGACATATTGTCTGAAAAAAAAAACTAAATTTTCTGTCAGTGAAGACGAAATAAAATTTGAAGGAAATACCGATTTGCCTGAATTTATAAAAAACTTTCAGACTCTATTTCCATTTTTCAACTACTTCTTTGATGAAGACATTCTACAACTAATAGTTGAGGAATCTAATTTGTATGCGAAGGAAAAAAATATTGAAGCGAGCTTTATTTTGGAAAAAACTGATATTTACCAATTTATGGGCATCCTAATTTTGTCATCAATAGTGAATTACTCCAATATTCGCCTTCTATGGGACAGCCAAATTGGTTTGGACTTTGTAAGGGAATGCATGCCTCAAAAAAAATTTGAAAAGATACGATCAATATTTCATTTGAATAATAATGAAAATTTCATTGCCGATCAAACAGATCCTTGTTACGACAAATTATATAAGATTTGGCCACTGGTAGACCGTTTAAATGAAAAATTTTCATCCATTCCGTTAGAAGAACGCTTATCTGTTGATGAACAAATGTGCGCAAGTAAAGCCTCGCATCATTTGAAACAATATATGCCTGCAAAGCCACACAAGTGGGGCTACAAATTATTTGTACTTTCCGGAGTATCAGGTTTTGCATATAATTTTGAAATATATACGGGCCAAGACAATTTGCCGCATAAACGTTTGCCAAGTGAGCCTGATCTAGGAGCTTCTGCCAACATTGTTGTACGACTATTACAAAATGTCCCAAATGGGTGTAACTATAAAGTTTACTACGACAATTATTACACTGCCATCCCGTTGCTTGTTTATTTAGGAAAAAAGGGTGTACATACAGTTGAAACAGTCAGACGAAATAGGATGCAAAATTGTAAATTACCAAGTGATCAAGAAATAAAAAAATGTCCTAGGGGATCATCATTTTAATTCGTTGCTGACTTTGAAGGTTTAGAGCTCGCAAACGTCTTGTGGAAAGATAATAAGAACGTAACTCTTCTGTCCTCATTCGTTGGCGTGGAACCAGAAAATGATATTAGCAGATTCGACCGTCGGGAACGCAAGTCGATCATGGTTAAGTGCCCAGCGATTGTCAAAGAGTACAACCGTCATATGGGCGGTGTTGATCTCTTAGATAGCATGATGGGGCGGAACCGAATCAAAATGAAAATCAGAAAATGGTATATGCGTTTAGTTTACCATCTACTGGACCTAGCAGTTACAAATGCTTGGTTTTTGTATAAGCGAGCAACAAGGAATATGACTCTTACACTATTAAAATTTCGTAAAGAACTGGTATTGACACTTCTAAAAATAAACACAAAACAGAAACGAACAAGAACCAAAGATTCACCTTCTGTCGAAAGATTGCATGTCCCAAAGCAAAAACGAGGTCCAGCATCAGCTATACCATCCGAAGATATCAAGCACGATAATGTGGACCACTTACAGGAATTCCACGAAAATAGGGTAAGATGCAAGCTGCCGGGTTGTAAGGGCCAAAGTCAACTGATTTGTAGCAAGTGTAATATATCTTTATGTCTAACGAAAACCAAAAACAAAAACCAAACAAAAATTAACAAAATTAAAATGTTATTTTTTTTAATGTTAAATTTCATAAAGAATAAATAAATAATACGTTTGTTTTTAAAAAGAAACAAAAAAATTGTCCATTTAAATCACTATTGTGATATACTCAATAAAACAACCAGGATTAGTATTATAGGATACTAATGTATTTATTTTAATAAATTAACGTCTGAATTCTTTGCTAGTTTTTTAGAGAGTAATGCTTAGTGTTCATAATTGATCAACAGTATAGTATGTACAATATAAATACTGGTTTTATACTCATATACATAACTGTCATAACATTCAAATATGGGTTAAGAGTAACTTTAAAGTCCCCACGTATTCTGATACCTCCGTTTTTCTTTACCACTGGAACTATTGGTGTACCCCACTGACTATAACATAAAGGCTGCAAAATATTCATTTCTACCAAAACATCTATTTCTTTTTCTACTTTGTCTTTAATAGTTAAAGGTCTTGGCCGGAAAAATTTTGGAATTGTACCCTCCTTAACTTTTAAGCTTGCCAATCCACCTCTAAATTGTCCCAAACTACCATCAAAAGGGCTGCCAAATTTACTAATCAGTTCTTGTGTTTTTGGTACGGGTAACAAATAATTTAAATTTCCAATTTTTATTTCAAATGTTTTTAGAAAATTTCTTCCTAATAGTGGCGGGCTACCCCGTTCAATGACTATAAATGGAATTACTCTAGTTATATTACCGTACTGCACTTTAACACGTAATAATCCAATAGGAATTATATTTTTGCCATTATAGGTTTTTAACATTATATCTACCTGTTCCAGCTTACGATTCTGAAAAAAGGCCTTATAAAAATTGGTAGAAATTACACTATATTCCGACCTGTATCTAACTCCATTTCAAAAGTTTTTTCACTAATAAATATCTTAACTTTTATAGGACCATCATTATTGCTTGATATAGAAAATAAACTTAATTCCGTATTATCTATATAATTAAAATTAAAAAAAAATTATTTTACTTAATAAGTAAAATAATAATTTGGGATTACTAGTGCGTTAACAAATTTTAAACTTAAATTGTAACAATTCCCACAAAAAGCACTAATTATTAAATTGACAGCACCCGGTCAAAAAAAAAATACTTGTGTGGCAACACTCTATTCTTGAATAGCTGTTGTTGTTATTTACATTTATTTTCTTTACATACTCTTACAACTACAATTTGAAGCTGAAAAAAAGTCAGCCAATGTAGTAATGATAAAGTAAGAAAATAAAAAACATGTTGATTAACAAATTTTAAACTTAAAATTTTTATATTTGCACATCTTTTTTAAATGCCCTTTTTGGTTGCATTACTTGCACTTGTAATTTTTAAATTTAAAGCCCTCGCTCTTGTGATTATTAAATCCACACACTTTACAATGTTGTTGATTTACCTTACTATGCTGCTGATGCTGTTGGAGTTGTTGTTGTTTTTTAAACTGTTCCCCTTTACTTTTTTTAATGAAGTGAATATTCTCTTCTTTAATATCATGTGCAAGATCGTACTGGTGTTTGGTGTACTCCACATTATTGGCAATTTCAATTACCTTGTCCAAAGAGCAGTCGACCGATTCCAAAAAAATTTTACCTCGGGCTGGACCCTTTTCCAAACCCATTGCAAACTTATCTCGGATCGCCGATTCCAGATTTGCTCCAAATTCACAATATACAGCTAACGATCTTACACGTACAGCCCATTCATTTATCGTTTCCGTGGATGATTTGGTTGCGTTATAAAATTTGTATCGTTCAGCAAAACCAGAAGTAGCATTCTTAAAATGCTTATTCATGACGGCCAGACAACTCTCATAAGTTGTTGTTTCATCTTGTACTTTAGCCGGATTCACTAAATTTTGCAATATCAAATAAGACGTTTCGCACAAAGACGTTAAAAGGATGCCTTTCTTCCTTGCTTTAATTTTTATGCCGTTAGCTATCAAAAATTGGTCTAACTGCATTTGAAACACACTCCAATTTTTTTGCGTGTGATCAAAAAAAGGTACTTTACCAAAAATTGCAGTAACCATTGAATAATTATTATTGGTAGCCATTGAATTATAATATTGTTATCCTCATCGCCACTGTGATATACTCAATAAAACACCCAGGATTAGTATTATAGGATACTAATGTATTTATTTTAATAAATTAATGTCTGAATTCTTTGCTAGTTTTTTAGAGAGTAATGCTTAGTGTTCATAATAGATCAACAGTATAGTATGTACAATATAAATACTGGTTTTATACTCATATACATAACTGTCAATGCGTATATTCTTATTTTTATTTCGAATTACATTTTATGCAGATATTAAATAAATGTGGTATGTAACCGAATATGAAATAATACGAAAGCAAGAAAAAAAATTAAGTAAGTACTTTAAAGGAGTGTAACCATTTGATAATACACAAGGTATACTACAACTATAAAAATTTTAGATTTTGAATTTACAGCTAAATACGCAATGATGCAAATTTGCATCAAAGGATTTTTCGCCTCCTGCGCCATTATAAATGAAAATTATACAAACTGCTAGAACAAAAGTTTGTTTTTTAACCATTTCCTTTCGTTTAAGTAGTATTTTATTTAATTTAATTTTCTTGCGCACTAGAGTGTTAAGTGAATTTAGCTGCAAAAATTTTAGGAATCTGGTCACACGGCTTGAAAGTCACTGAATTAAATACATAAAGTGTCATTCAAGAACCATAGTACATGGCACTATGTTCTAGTGCCAACATTTAAAATACATATATAAGAAGTGGTTTGGCCCAATTCAAGTGATTTTGGCAGTATTTACAAACATATTCGGCACGAATTCAAAATATCCAATTCCTATCACTGCTGCAAACACACATACAAAGTATATAAATGTTTTATTTCTTTTTTGAAGTGTAAGGCCAAGTTTTCATCTGACATGAATTTATTGATGTAAACATTTTCCAATCATGTTGAATTCTACAAAATTGTCTGCTAGTTATGTATGAAACTATTTAACTTAATGAATACGTGTCTCAATCAAACAGTTTTTCATTAGTAATTAGTGGTTACGCTCTTTTGGGCGCATGACACACAGATGTAAACTCGGCTTAAGCTTAGTGTACATTGTAGCAACTTTAACCGCTTCTAGCTCCCAAAATAATTTATCGATTTCAATATATGTATAGATTGTGCATATACTCGTACATACTATGAATGTATGTACGTGCAGGAAAAGCTTTAAGGCCATATAAATCTTTTTAAAATCGATGCAGTAGTACAAGCGTAAAAGGGATTACCATAGGCATAGAAAGGCCATTCTGAGGAATGCATTACCCAAAAAAAAACAAATTGTTGTTGCCCACCATAGAATTATGAAAAACTGCATGTAATTATTTCTTTATTATTACTCATGAAAATCACCAGCCATAAAGCCCCCCTAGAAATAATTTATAACTTCGCCAATGGGGATTACAAAAAAAGTATTTTTCTAATAATTACATATACATGTACATATCTGTGGACATTTGACAAAATTGCTTCTCTCGTGCTAAGACAATTTTCCCATATGTTTATAGTAAATATAACATTTTAATGCACCTCTTTTGCTTTAACACCCGTACTTCTACGGCCTTTGGAACGCAAGATATGCAATCTAATAATCGACCTCTTTCCGATTTTCCCCCAAATTTAAATTTGATAAAACAACTTATTTCAAAGAGTTGGAAATAACTTGAATATTCAAACAAAAAACTGATAACTGCAATTTGAGAAAACAGTTTGTCTCCATTTAGTTTTAGCACGTTTTTGCCAATCCCCTTTTGATAAAACAGCTTCTTTCGAAAGAAGTTGTTTTTTTTTTGAGCGATTAAAATCATTTTTTTATATATAATCAAAACAGTTTTGACAAAACGACTTGTATGTAGAAGTTAATTTTTTAGTTTAAAATCCATTTAACAAAAAATCTTATTTTCGCTGTCGTAGTTTTAAAAAAACTGTTGCTTTTAGAGGACAAAAAATATATCACAAAATGTTCATTAAGTATTTGTCTATAATATCCAAGCACACAATTTCGTTAAATTTCTAACTATTAACTTTTGTTAACTTTTTTTTGTCATTTTAACAACTTTTTCGCTCTACTGAAAATCTGTCAAATGTCCACAGATATGTAAATAGATTTAGAATATGTACTTAAGTAGTTAATATGTAGCAATTGTATGTCGCTTTCGTAGTTATAGGGAGTATTCTATTTATGGTCTAAGTTCTATATTCCTCACCTATCGAGCAAGATACGGCAACCTAATAACACTTTCATAAAAAAATTATATTATGTACCTCAAAGGTAAAAATTGGTTTTAATTTACATTACACAAAATGTTTTTTGCTATGTTATTTTATATTTTATTGATTACAAAAAACAAAATTAATTTCGTTCAGGCCTGGCTGCTCCACCTTGAGTCGGTATAAATGAATTCGCAAGTTCCATTCCCTTATTAAACGGCTTAGCGATGTCTGAATTTATACCCGCACTCAGCGGGTTAAGCATGCCTTGAGAATTGACAGCCACCACAGACGCAATTATAAAACAAAAGAAGGCAAATAACTTCATTTTCGAATATACTCGTATGTAGTTTTAAATTAACTGAATAACTATTACTAAAGTTTTCCTTCTTTTATATCAAATCAACCAAACAATAAAACCCTTGAATATAAAAAAATAGATATAAGTATGTATGTATGTAAATATGTTTATATTTACATTCATATGTAAATGCTTTGTAACATATTTAGTAAATAAAGTTACACACACAGATAAATAGCTAGTCAACTAAAATTAAAAATTTTTATGTACTATAGTGCCAGCAAATGCGATTACTTTTTACTACTTAATATTTTTAACGGATTTTTTTGAATTGCAAATTGTAGACTTTTTTACATATGTAAATATTGTTACGTTTTTATTCTTTAAAAACGCTCTTCCGTGGACTGGAAGATTTTCAAATGAATAAAAGACCCCACTGTGGTAATTAGGGTTAAGAATGATACAAGTTTTTATTTAGAAATATACTTAAACTAAATTAATCAAGAACTTAAATACACAAATACAGCTTAAATTACTTAAATATTCAGAACTGCCCTGCAGGAAATGCCAATAGTAAAATTATACTTATTATCTATTGACGATGTCACCAGTACTACTGACAAATTATACCCCAACTAATGCTATCTACTACTGACATTTAACACAGGCTTGTCCTACGAAATCTACCAGTAAACTGCGTCAATACTGACTAGGCAGTTCTTGTGGGACCATATGGCGAAAATGTCAATAGTAAGAGTGTACTGACTTACTATTGACGATATAACCACAATGTGGGAAATGTGCGTAGTAAAACCGTACTGATTCACTATAGACGCTGTCACCACCTGCAGGAAATTGTTTGTCATTTCTATTAAATACATTTCCACGAGAAAGTTCACTTTTTTGTCGCGTGTAACAGCAAGCAATTAATCTTGTATTTAAGAACAAAGTGACTCGATTTTTCTTAAAATTTTACCTAACGTCGAGCTGCTAATGTCCCACACAAATATATAAAGAAGTAAAAAAAAACGTTTCGTTTTCTTTGAAAAAACAAACATATTTGTTTAGTGTCGCACGCTACAAAAAGTTGAAATTCCTGTGGAAATTCCAATTACCTGATGGCACATAATCTTCCAAGTGTCAAACAAAAATGTCCATAATTGGCACCTTTCACTTAAAATTTTTATACAATATGGATTGCTATTTTATTTGCTTTTTTTTAACGGCGAAGCTACTTTTTCGTCAGCGATCAACTTCGCTTTGTCCAATGCCAACTAGTGATTCGTTAACGTTGCAGTTGCTTAGTACTTCATCATTTAAGCCAGCGACATCATCTGCTCCGGGCTCGTGCTCATCTCTTAAGCAAGTTATTACTATTGATAACAGTAGCTCAAAGCCCAAGGTCCAAGTCGCAATGGACAGATATATAACTGTGGTAAAGCGTGGGCGAAGCCCAAATTCTTCAAAAATTTCATTTGCTCCAAAGATGTCTCAAAAGTCTTTTAAGCCACCACCTATCTACCTGAGAGAAATAATTCGAACGCGCTTTTAAAAAAACTACTGTCGGCCATTGGTGAAAATGTTTTCACATCATTCCAATTAAGCGAGGTAATATTGATGAAACCAAAATCCAAGTATATGATAAAAAATATTTCCGAAAAATTGTTAGTGAATTTGAAAAAAATAAAACAAATTTTTACACATACCAACTTAAAAGTGTTAAAGACCTACAAATAGTATTAAAGGGCATAGATTCATATGTTGATCCCGAAGAAGTAAAATGTGCTCTTAGCGACAAAGGATTTAAGGTACAAATTTTACTAATATAATTAACAGAGAAAAGTTCAACCAACCCCTATTTCGAATTGAACTGGAACCGAATGACATACAATTAAAAAAAATTAAACCCATCCAATTTATAGCATAAAGTTTCTCTTACACCGAAAAATCACAGTTAAAGAGCCACACAAGCGTTTAGATCCTGTACAGTGCCATAATTGCCAGGAATATGGCCATACTAAAACTTACTGCAAACTACCTACAGTTTGTGTTATCAGCGGTGAATTGCACGGTTCTGCTAGCTGTAAAAAGCCAAAAGATTAAGATGGAAAAAAATGTAGTAACTGTGGAGGTAATTACACTGCTAACTACAGAGGATGCTCTGTATATTCTTTCGTTAAACAGACTATGGGACAAAAACCTAAATTACCTCCAGCTCAATCAGCAACCGCTTATTCCGCCATTTTTCTTCGAATGAGCCAACCAAGTACTTCACGTGTATCGTATGCCGATGCTGTTGAAACAAATTCTTTTCCCACGCAGAAAGTGTCCCCACCAAGTAATTCGACAAATGCTAACACAAGCTTTAATTTCAGTCGCATTGAAGCCACTATTGATATTCTGGTGCAAACAATAAACAACTTTACATCGAATATGACCAGCATGACGCAAGAAATGCTGCAAATGCAGAATACTCTGCTTCAAGCATTAATTAACAAGCCATGAACACGTTAAAAATATGTTTCTGGAACGCAAACGGCATTCGCCAACACAAAAATGAGCTCGAGCACTTCCTTACGGAAAAAAATATTGATATAATGTTGTTTGCTTAGACTCATTTGACTTTGAGAAGCTTTTTTAAAATGAATGGCTACTCCTTATATGATACTAAGAAACCGAGAGGAAGAGCATGCGGTGGATCAGCAATTTTAATAAAGTCTAGACTCAAGCACTATAATCTCTGTGCAGAACATCTACAAGCAACTAATAGTTATTGAAAATTGTTGTACAAATTTCGTTATATCATCAATTTACTCTCCAAGATTCCCAATCACTGAGGATCAATACGAGGATTTCTACAAATCGCTTGGGCCTTGTTTCGTAGCTGGAGACTACAATGTAAAACCTATGTTCTGGGGTTCACGCCTTATTACACCTAGAGGAAGAGTGTTGTTCAACACAATTTCAAAAATGGTCTTGGACGTCATTTCGAGTGGGGAGCCCACTTACTGGTCCACAGACACACAAAACATTCCGGATGTTATAGACTTTGGAGTCATGAAAAATATTTCTAGGGATTTAGTTCATATTGAAGCTTCCCTAGATCTCTCCTCCGATCACTCTATGAATATTGTTTCAATCTGTAACCCACTAAGAAGTGTTTCACTTCACCCATATGTGAAGATGATCAATCGTATTAATTGGCTGAGATTCAAAAAATATCTTAGTAGTCATTGCACGAAAACATAACGCTAAGAACATCCGATGATATTGAATCTACCATTGCGAATGTTAACGAAAATATAAAGCAGGCTGCTGAACATGCTACTATCTCTCACCCGCAGACTGGGTTTAGTAGAATTTATTGTACGGATATTAAATGTCTCGTATGTGAAAAAAGAAGGGCTAGAAGGGAATGGCAACAACACACATCACCACAACATCAAATCAGGTTTAAGAAGTGCACTAAACGACTCCAAGAGTTGCTTACATTTGAAAAAACCGAATTACTTAAAATATATCTGGAAAATTTCGATGTCACACCAGCATTTAATTACTCTTTGTGGCGCGCTGCGAGCAAGCTTAAAATACCCGTTGAGTTTAAACCACCTCTGCGCACTTCTACCGGAGGTTGTGCAAGAAGCGATACTGAAAAAGGTAACATATTTGCTGAGCATTTAAAATCCGTATTTACCCCAAACACATGCACAGGCGTTGTTGATTTGCCGTGTGTAGTTGCTCTACCACCTCGACCCTTGAAGTTTAAGATGCGTGATGTACAAAAAATAATTGCTGAACTCAAACCAAAGAAAGCTCCGGGTATTGATGAAATTAGTAATCATATGCTGATGAAGTTGCCTCGTATTGCAATTAGAATCCTGTTATTAATTTTTCATGCCATATTACGAGTAGAGTATTATCCACACCACTGGAAGCTTGCCAAGGTGAAAATTATTCCAAAGCCGGGCAAAGATCTTACCAAGGCTGAGTCATACAGGCCAATAAGTTTACTTTCAACAATTTCAATGCTCTTCGAAAAGCTACTTATGATAAAAATTGTCCCCAATTCTAGGGTAGTGGGTGCATCCCAGACCATCAATTTGGTTTTAGAGGTCAGCATAGCTCCATTGAACAACCGCATAGATTGGTTCAGTTTATAAGAAAGACATTTGAAGAAAAGAAGTATTGTTCTGCCCTGTTTATTAACGTTTCTCAGGCATTTGAAAAAGTGTGGGATGAAGGCCTAATTTTAAAATTGAAGACATACCTACCAATAAACATTCTTAATCTTTTGCAAAGTTATATTCTTGCCCGGAAGTTCACTGTAGTGGACGGAGTATACTGGGTCCAGTTTTGCATTTGTAATTTTGCCGATGTTACAGCCTGCCTTAGTATCACAAAGTAGACCAGGGTTGTAGAAAGTGACTTATGAAAAAAGCTAAAATCCGCTTATTTGATCACTGTTAAAAAGAGACAAATATAGTGTGTTTGTTATTAATATGTTTACTACAGTAATCAAAACAAACAACAGAAAATGTATACTTAGTGAAATGAACAATTGAAAATTTTTACAAAATTAAATGAAAGATTATGCAGTATTGAACTAAATAAAACAATGTGTAAAACAATATTAGTATTATAAAGGTGATTAAAATTAATTTCCCAATGCTTACAAACTCAATTTTACAAATTTTCCTTCAAAAATATTAATTTTTAACTTCAACTTGCAAAAAGTAAACAACGAATAAGACCACAACGCATAAAACGAAAATACTCTTGAGCACATGAACATTTGCACAAAATTAAATGAAGGAATTTGTGGTATTGAATTAAAAAAACACAATGCGAAAAGGATTATTAGTATTAATAAAGTGATTAAAATTTGTTTTCAAAGGATTAGAGACATCTTTTTAAGCATTTTCGTTCGCAAATATTAATTTTTACCATTTATTTAAAAAAACTAGGCTGCGAATGAGACCACAAAGAATAAAATGTAATTACTTTAAAATAATACTACGCGAAAGAAAAAGTAAAGACGATTTGATGACTGTGTGAGCGAGACCTCTAAACATCACAATTATCTTCCGTCTTATTTTGTGCTCGTGTCACTTCTGGTCTCCTATGTGCTTAGTATGAATGAAAACCCTCACGAGGCGTCCTGATATCTTCAATAACGTATTACCCAGCTGGAACTATGATTAAACTTATGGAGAATTAAAGTAAACGAACAGAAGTGTGCTCAGATAACATGTACCCTACGAAAAGATACTTGTTCCCCAATTAGAATCAATAATCAAATTGTTCGTCAACATTCACATGTGAAATACCTTGGTATACACCTCGACCGACGGCTTACATGGAAACACCATATTGAATCTAAGCTAAAACAAATGAAACTCAAATTTACTCAGTTATATTGGCTGATTGGTAGAAATTGCATCCTGAGTCTAGATTGTAAACTGTTAATATGCAAGTCGCTTTTGAAACCAATATGGTGCTACGGAATACAGATATGGGGAAAAAATCCAACGAAGGCAAAACAAAATTTTACGGTTAATAACATCGGCTCCATGGTTTATAAGAAACTCAAATTTACATTGTGATTTAAATATGCCACAAGTGACTGAAGAAATTGCAAAATACGAGGGCAAATATTTAACAAAACTCGAGTTACACCCTAATCCGCTTGCTCGTAATATCTTGAACTTCTGTGGACACATCCGCTTAAAAAGAGGGACACAAGGGCTCTAATACTTAACACTGAAGATGAAACTGCGTGAAAATATTTTTTTTACATTGCACGACTCTTATGTATTACTAGCTAATATTACTAGTTTATGTCCGACACTGGTCGGGCCTAATAGTTATATTTAGTTTTAAGATTTGAATAGTTATTGTTAGTTAATTTTTTTGAAGATACAATAAATAAACATATGTACGTAAAAAAATTTTTTTTTTTAATTTCTTTTTGTGTGTTATGTTTTTAATTATTGTTCAATAAATTTATATTAACCTTCTAATTTTATTTCTTAAAATAATTTTTATAAACACTTAAATTTTGCTTGAGGTCACGTTTATTTTCAACAAACCAATAAAACATTAAGAAGCATAGTTGTGTGTATCTTAAAAAATGTTTCTAAGCATTAAAAACAATATTAATAGACGCTCTGTTGACAACGTCGCCAAAAGAGTCGACAAAAGTGGTGACTTGGGAACGCTGTTGTATACGCACGTGTCTTAACTGACTGCGCTTGTATTAACGCAATTCCTCTTTATCTGCTGCTCGTCACACACGAGACTCGCACTACCGACACTCACCGTTGATACACCAATAACAACTCTCCGACCGACACTCACAGTTGATACAACAATAAAGACTCGCTGACTTTACTTTTACTTTCTTACACACGTCTATTAGCTCTTTACTTTTCAGTCGACACGATAGACTCCACAATAATCTCAATTTAACGACAGACTATAAGTCCCGGTTCACACACTTCAACTTTTGTTCCTCAACTCGTAATTCAGCTATAAGAAAGATGGAGAAGGAAATACAAATAATTATTTTTTTCTTACAGCTGAATTGCGAGTTGATCAACAAAAGTTGAAGTGTGTGAACTGAGACTAACTGTCATTATAGGCCGTCACTATAGTCTCCTTAATTACCAACTCACGTATTGTAAAGCACAGACTCAACTATCAACGCACTACTGTATCGCAAACACAGACTGTTATCAACTCACAACTTAATTATCAACTGACTTCTAAGTAACGACTGACTTGCCATTGGATACGTCACCTCTTTTGATAGTTCGCACAAAGCCATTCGAATGTTTCAGCAAAGTCTAGACAATCTCATCATCATCTAAAATGTTGTTTACTAAGTCTCGGTTCACGCACTTCAACTTTTGTTGCTCAACTCGTAATTCAGCTATAAGAAAGATGGAGAAGGAAATACAAATATCTCTTTTTTTCTTACAGCTGTGTGTGAACCGGGACTAAGCGCGCAATTAGTTCATGTATTAACTATGTACATACATGTGCATATGCATGCATACATCATTAAACAAGCAATACATGGTGGTTGCTTACATCATTTTTGTTTTTAGTTTCAATTGCTATGCACGTATGTATGTAGCTATGTGTATCTTCTTAATAAGCAGACGCTTTTAGTCGTTGTTTTTGGTTTTTTACGTTTTGTATGTGCTATGTATGTACATATCTCTTTGCTACTGTTCTAGTTAGTTCTTTGCATCGACCCTGTAGGAATATATTCCGTAGCACTTGCGTTAACCCTGTTGGAATATTTTTGCGTAACGGTGCATTAACCCTGTCGACGGCCATTTCCGTAACAATATGTATGAGTTATCCTCACAAAAACATAAATGTGAAAAAGGCCAAGTTCCTTTCCAAAATTTCGGCCATGAAATGTAGTGAGATAAAAATGTTGACCAAGTTCTTCTTTGGCACAATAGCTGTCACTGAAATATGCTATGCATTATATAAATTTGTAATCGTAAGGGTGTCATATAATTTCTAGGTAATCGGCTTAGTTGACAACATTTTTTCCAATATAAAGAAATTAACAAATATACATAATTTATTCTATCCTTTTTTATTTTTTTTGCCTTACGAGGATGCAACAAAGAAAGCGAATGACGAAATTTAAAACAAACACTACGAAGTCGGCTGTTTGTATTCAAATTGTTAGAGTTTTTTATAGTGCATCCTCACTCGCTTACCTGGGGGTCGATTCTGGTTCTTTAATAATGAGAACTGAAAACTTTTTTCATCTTTTCATAGTGTTTCTGACTCTAGTTCAGTGAAAAAATTAAAACAAAACTGAAATATTTTCATATGAAAAAAAAAACAAGTGGAATGAAAGCAAATGTTTTCACAGTTACACATCATTGCTGATTCTAGTTTTATGAAGAAGTGTAAACAAGTGTCAAAACCGTTTCATATGCAAAGTTTTTTTACACACGCCATTCATTAGTGAAAAAAATAGAGCAAGAGGAAAACGAGCCAGTGAAATTCAAAATGTTGATGTTGCCCATGTTAAGTAATTCAATAATAAAAAATAAAAAATTTAATTTAATATTATTTGTTATGTATTTGCATATGTAGTTTGACACTTCATCAGAATACAAAGTAGATATTTAATCACCAACGGCGGTAAAGAATGTAAATTCAGCGACGTCTTAAAGCAAACGTACAACCGCCTACAATATTTTTATATTTTATCTATAACAACATTTTAATAAATCAAACTTTATTTTACGTTTTATTTTATATAATTTCACTATTTTTTAAGCTTATTTTGATTTTTTAGGGTTCCGTACACCAAAGGTGAAAAGAAACCCTATTGTTTTTCTCGAGAATCGTATGAGCTACGGACCTGAAGTTTTCACAGAATATGTAAACTTTTGGCCGCTACAATAAAAAATAATTATTTTAATTTATTAAATTAATTATTTTATTTATTAATTATTTTAATTTATTAATTATTAAAACTTACAACAAAAATAAATACATGCGTCTCAAGCAGTTAAAAAAGTCGTTTGCCGTTTAGCGCCTGTTAAAAAATGTTAAGCTTCGATATCTGCATTTGACTTTTATATTTTATTAACACAGATACAAAAGTTTCACGGCCACAATGGAATGAAACATTTTTTCATTAAAAGAACGGGAATCGCAATTTGTGTAATTATGAAATGATAATATGAAAAGTTCACAGAACCAGAATCGACCCCTGGATAAAAATTTGGATGCCATTGAAATTTTCACACGAAAATAAATATCTGCTTCGGTAGTTCAGTGAGTAGTGTTCTAGCCTAAAATTGAGCACTCTCTCATGTGTGATATGGACGTGCATCAGAACGTCTCCGGAAAAAGTTTCATTAAAGTGGATTTACTTCCATTCAGTGGACTTGCAAGTGTTGGAGATCAACGGGCGTTGTGTGCCGAAACCAATGTAAGGCATCAGCATCTTGTAAGAATGCTTAGTTGATTTGCATTTTGTAAAAATATCCACTTGCAATTGTTAAGACTTTCAAAACTTATTAAATTAAAAGCACTAAAAATTTTTAAGAGATACAACCACATGCTACTGAAATTAACTTAAATAAATAAATTTTGGTTGCATCCATAAACAGTATCAGGTGTTCCAGTCATACAAATACTGCTAATTTGTACTCGTATACAGTTTAAAAGCTACTGCTCATTCGTTTTTCTTTTGCCGTTAATTTTAAATTCGACAGCAATGCCTACGAGGAAAACAAGAAGCAATACTGATGAGTATCAGGATGATTCGAAAATACCTCTACACACCATTACAATGTAATCAACAAACGTATCGACGGTGAAGTTATTATGTTTAAGCAAGTTCTACTTGAATTTGAAGAACGTCTTGAGGTACGATATGAGAAGCATGTGGAGGACTACAAGTCACTGTTAGTCAATTTTAAAAATTAAATTTTTGTTGAACTGAATAAAAGAATGTGTATTATACAGAGAGATGTTGTTAACATGATTGCTGAGCGTGTAACTAGGCTCGAAACAGTAACAGAAGAAATTGCAGGACTGAAAAATTAAATTAAGAACTTAAAAATATAATCGTTAAAAAGTGCCAACAGCATGGTTCCTTGTGATTTACATATTAACGGTATTCCTTACAAACCAACTGAAAATTTGCCTGAGGTATTTGCGAAAATTTGTCATATTATAAATATACCAACACGTCATCTCAAATCAATTTATCGTCTGCAGAATCGTAACAAGTCAACTGAAGATGATCCAGATGCTGTTATAGTTGCTACACTGAACTCTCCATACGATAAAAACTTCTTGAACGCCGTGGGCTCTTTTAAAAAGAGAAATAAAACCAATCTCTCGCTGAATCTTCTTGATTTTCGATCCAATAAGTTTTTCAATATCAAGGAAAACTTAACAAATCCAAATTATTGGTTGTAAGTTTGAAAAATAACAAGATTCTGCAATCAGCATATTCGTTTCGTGGTCTTGTTTATGTAAAGCGTTTACGGGATGGTGATCTAACCTGTATTGAACATATTGATGCTTTGAAGTTTTTTCATGACTCTTTTGCAACACATTGTGGGTGTTCTAATGCATAGTTTATCAAGTTATCAAGAACGTCCTACAACATCCTAACATTTTATTATATTTTTTTGTTTAAATGTTTAACACTAACTTCATATTTTATGAATTTGATTTATACCTTTTTATTATCAAATATTTGCGTTGCTTGTCATGTAGGGTTTCTAAAAAATTTTTGCTCTTTTGAGTATTTCAAGTGCTGTAAGTGGTAGTTCCAGGGATATTACGATGAACATGGTTAAGATCTTGGCTAAGCAGAGACGATTATTCACCGTTTGTCATATTAATGCGCAGAGCTTAAATAAAAAAATAGATGAGTTTTGACTTGTATTTGAGAATTCAAATGTGGGTATTGCATGTGTCTCTGAAAAATGGTTTAATGCTTCTACGCCTGATTCCCTTATTCACTTCGATGTATACTCAGTATTTAGCAGGGTTGGAAACCGAAGCGAATAACGGTGCCGGTATTGATACCGGTACAATTATTTTTTAAATTTCGGCAACGGTATCGGTATTTTTTTTATTTCGGTATCGGTATTACCGGTACATACCGTTGAAGAGTCTACAATACCGGTAACCGATATTACTGCTAAATTTATTAATTCACATACATAGCAAAAAAATCTTTTTTACTAAATTATTTCAAAACGGGAGCATTTTACATTAACATATGAAAATCATATATGTTTCTATATATGTTTCTATAAATAATAAAAATAAATGTTTTGTACTATACGAATATACAGTGTATAATATACACGAACTGTATATATGTAGAAAATGTAAGTACTTAGTAATATACGAATGAAAATTTGTATTCGAACTCCCGAATATTCGTACGTTTTTAGATATTCGTACTCGTACTCGCCAAATTCAGAGGAAAATGAACATTTTTATTTTTGTTTAATTTGCAATAATTTAAAAATGTTAATTTATTTCAATTCAACGAATAAAATATATTCTTGTTGCTATCTTAAAAACAAACAAAACAAACTTCTTGTACAATTAAGTGTGTAAAAAAGACCAAAACCATTGAAAATTTGTTCGATCTTTAAGTAAATCTAGAGGGTGGCATTGGCTGAAGTAGTTAGCACGTTGACTACAAAACCGAAGGTCCTGTGTTCAAGCCCGGTCTCCGACAGTCATTAAAAATGACAACACCACGCATTTTTCTGCTGTGCATTAGTGTCCTTTATATCGGTTGTAGTGGGAAAAATTTTAGTGATGCAGGCATAAGGCACTGGTCACTAAAAACTACACCGACTTCATCAGATACTAATCTTAATGTAACATCAAAATCATCGGCGAAGTGAAATAACCAATAAAATGGCTACTAAGCACAGCTTTAAAATTTATTGCGCCTCAGTTGACACCAGAAGGCGCTGCAATACTGCATTATCAAAAAAAAAATAAGCATGCAAAAACGCAGAGTTGTAACAGAATGAAGCTTTCCTCCATCTCTTCCTTCACCACCTGTCTTCTCTATTACTATCCCTTCCCTATCACCCTCTCTCACTATCTTGTCTTCAACTAATAGGTAGCACAAAGGGATCATTGTATTGGACCCCAGTGAGCTGGACTCTAAATTTCATCCTACCTTACCAGCAGCCTGCTAACCTAACCTACCTCAGTAAATCTAAAATGTGCAGTGAAATTCTTTAAAAAAAATCATATATTTTCGATCAATAAAGGTTACCATGGTAAAAAATATTTTGGGACGGCCTTAAGCATGCAATGTTGGGGTATATTGGGAGATCAACTGACTCAAAATGATGTTCATTGCCAAAAACAGGAATGTGATTTATTGTTGCTGCTTATTAATAATCATAATTTTTTCGAATTTGTTTTATTAAGGTCTGTAGGACTACTTGCTCCACCGCTTAAGCGACATAATTTCCGAATTAAATTTTTTTTACCAAAATCGATTATTTGCGATCGTAAATAAACGATTTTCGTAAAAAAAAACCAAGTCCAAAAATGTGTCGCCTTAGCTTTTTGGCGGTTATAGTACGATATTTGTTCGAAAATAATTTGCCCATATCAAAATATAATTAAATATTCTTGTACATACTTCAAAATTGGATATAGTTACCATGTACATTTCATAGTTGTTTTATATAAATATTTTCTAAGGTTCGGTTGTATAAAACATAAAGTCATATCTGGAGGAATTAATACATCCCTCAAAACTTATGCGTTGTAGCCTCAAGTCGGCCAACGAAAATGTTAAAACTTAATAATTTAATATTGTCATATCCATGGAAGAATATATTTTTATAAAGAACACTTTCTTGTCTATTAGAATTGGAGGAAATATTTTATAAAGCTCTGAAGAACCATTTCGTCCTATGTATTTGGTACATTTATTGGTAATATATGTTGTATTTTGATATGAAAATAAGTTTTTTGTGTATATTATGAAATTAAGGCCCAAAAATTTACTTATCAATTATGTGTCATTTATCTTTAAGTGCCATTTAAGTAACAAATTAATTTTTTCAGTGCAACGTTTAGAGGCATTTAAACAATACTTAAATGCCCAACCTTGCGTATATAAGTTCTATTTAAGTGTTTTGAGCATACCATATGTTTTTATGTTTGTGTGTGTTATTGAAAACATATCCATGAACATCATGTGGTCGTATAAAAAAAATTTCGTTTAATTCTTATAAATATAAAACATATGCATTAAATAGTTTCATATCATGGAATAAATAAATAGGAAAATACGTTGGGATGCTCTTTTTTTCATAAAAACTTTTTTTATGCAATTTTAACTTTCTACATGTTGATAACCTAACTTTGTTATTTACATTAAACATCTGTTTTCGCTTAGAACTATCGACATTTCACAGTGCTACCATACTTTTATAGTATTTAAGTGAGCATTTAATTTTATGTCTGAAAAAATAAAACTGCACTTAAGTGCAACTTAAATTTAAGTGGCAGTTAGGTAAATGATATATAATAATGAACTCAATTATTGGGCCTAAAATATGTAAAACTAGAAGAGGTGAGGAAAAGAAAACCATGTAAGCAGTTTGACCACAACGTGTCTCTATATTATTTGGATAAAGTGAGTTTTCTGGAAAAAAATTAAAATGAAAATTTATCATACTGTGTAGGATAATTTAATTTATTATTTTCGTGTTTTTTGTTTTTACCAAAGCCTTTAGTATATGCTTGACTTTAATGTACGCGAACATGGGTGCGAAGCTCATAGAAAATTTTTCATATTTCATTTTGCAGACGTAAATAGAACTCAAATTAAATATCTATAACTGTCACATACAGGGTGGGCCAAAAGTTACCATGGGGTTTAAAAGTTTAATAACTTTTTCGTTTATTAATTTTTTTAAATTTTTTTTCTCAGATTATATAATATACAAAATGGAAATTTTTTTTACACTAAGTATGAAAAATAATGTCTCTTAAATTACCACCGTTTTCAGCTTCGCACTGATGGGCGATTATGATTATGAGTGATGAAGCTCATTTTCATTTGAATGGCTTTGTTAATAAGCAGAACTGTAGGTTCTGGGGTTCTGAAAATCCAAGAGCCATTCATAAACGCCAATTGCACCCCATTAGGTGTACAATGTGGTGTGGGAACACATCTGAAAATATCATTGGGCCTTACTTCTTCGAGAATGAAGATGGAAGTGCTGTAACCGTAAATGGAGAGCGGTATCGGTTTATGATAGAAAATTTTTTACGTCTTGCTCTTGAAAACATACCTGGTATGTGGTTTCAGCAGGACGGAGCCACTGCCCGCACTGCCCGAAACACAATGGCACTTTTAAATCAAATTTTTGGAGAGCGAATAATTTCCAGAAATTCGGAAATAATTTGGCCCAGCGCGATCGCCAGTTTTGACTGCACCCGACTATTTTCTTTGGGGTTATTTGAAGTAGCGAGTGTATGTGAACAAGCCAGAGACAATCCTTGAACTCAAGGCAAACATTGTTGCAGAAATTTTGGAAGATATTATGGAAAATGCTCTAAAACGAGCCCATCAGTGCGAAGCTGAAAACAGTGGTAATTTAAGAGACATTATTTTTCATACTTAGTGTAAAAAATGTTCCATTTTATATATTATATAATCTGAGAAAAAAATAAAAAAAAAAATTAATAAACGAAAAAGTTATTAAACTTTTAAACCGCAAGGTAACTTTTGGCCCACCCTGTATAATATTCGTATTCGTACCGCGAATATGAAAATGATGATGAGAACACTATATACCTTATACCCTTTCTACAAAAACTTATGTGGGTAGAACAGCCAATATAACTTTCGCAATTTCAAATAACTTTGGCTTACAATGGTTTTGCTCTTTCCACCAATTTAAAATATTTATGTGTATGTCTAGGGACACGTTTTTCGTTCCTAAAAGAGAACAAAAACGTGCTCATAAAAGAAATATATTTTTGCAATTTTATTATTGGTGGGAATCGGTATACCGGTACATACCAGTACAGACATAAACGGTATTCTGGATACCGGTATTTTCTAACCGAAATCAATTTCGGTATCGGTAACGATACCGGTATCTAATTTTAGGGGTATTTTAATCGGTATCGGTATTTTTACGATACCGTTTGCCAACCTTGGTATTTAGAAATGACATAAGCAGTCACGCAGGTGGTGTTGCTATTTATATTAAGAACCATATTGCTTGTAAAGTTTGTTGTAAGTCAGCTACTGGAGACCCGGTAGCTACTCAACCAAATGTATCAACTAGACTACAAAAGGTGGAGTATATATTATTCGAAGTCATGTCAAATAACGGCAGATTGTTGATTGGTTGCGCATACCGGCCTAATCGGAGAGTGTATTATCATATCAATAGCATACAACGATATAATTATATTTGGAGATTTCAACTCAAATATACTCATGGAAACGACTCTGACTGGTAACATGTCTACTCTGGGTCTTGAACTAACAAACCGTTATCAACCAACACACTTCACTACAACATCAAAAACTTTACTGGATTTATTTTTTGTTAACAGCGCGTCTAAAGTGCTGCTGTATGATCAAATTTCTGCTCTATGCTTTTCTGCACATGATCTAATATTTTTATCTTATGATTTTGTGATCCAACCAATGGAGTACAAATTTTATTCTTATAGAGATTTGAAAAATGTAAATTACAATTTTTTATATAACAAATTATATGAAATTAATCTATCTAATAAACGAAACAAAAGTGAGAAAAGGCATATATTTCCGATGACTATGACTTAATATTTTTGTTTTTCTTTTAATACTTTTTTTGCTAAATAAATAATTTGTTATTTTTTTTATTTCGTTCAAACGTTCGTTCAAATAAAAATTTGTAAGGCGGTATGAGCAGAAATTGCAAAAATAACCACTTTTAAGGAAAATATTTGCTTAAAAAGCAGCATTAAATTTTGGCATTATTTTTTAGCACTTTAATTATTTTTTAGCAGTTTTTTTTTAAGTCAATTTAGGTGCAAAAATTTTTAGGATCTGGTTATACTGCTCACCGTTAATATACCAATACCAACTCTTTGGCCGACACTCACAGCCGATGCACCAATAACAACTCGCTGGCTTTACTTTTCCACTCTTAGGCCGGGTTTACATCTGTGTGGCCTGTGCCAAAGAAAGCGAAACCACTAATTACTAATGAAAAAGTATTTCGATTCAGGCATTTATTTATTGATTTAAACAGTTTCCAATCATGTTGGATTCTATAAAATTGTCTATTAGTTATGTATGAAACTCTTTACCTTAATAAATACGTATCTGAAGCAAAGAGTTTTCCATTAGTAATTAGTGGTTTCGCTTTTTTTGGCACATGGCACACATGAAATGGCAGATGTAAACTCAGCCTTACACACGTTTATCAGCTCTTTACTCTTCAGTCGATAGACTTCACAATAATCTCAATTCAAAGACGGACTTTAACTGCCACTATAGACCGTCACTATAGTTTCTTCAATTACCAACTCACGTATTGTAAAGCACAGACTCGACTATCAACTCACTACTATATTGCAAGCACAGACTGTTATCAACTCAGAACTTAATTATCAACTGAGTAACAAGTGACTTCTGAGTAACAACTGAGTTCTGAGTAACAACTGAGTTCTGAATAACAACTAGCTTCTAAGTAACGACTGACTTGCCATTGGATGCGTTATCCCTTTTTATAGTACTAGAATGTTTCAGCAAAGTCTAGACAATCTCATAATCATCAGCGCGCAATTACTTCATGTGGTAACTATCTATGTGCATGCGTGTGTATAGTTATGCGTACATCAGTGATGGGAAAGTTGGTACGATCGTACTTTATTTGACACTATTTGACATGAAAAAGTACCGTAGTACTCCCCTAACACATTTGATACTCTCACAATCAACTTAGAAATGCAGAGCATATAAACGCAAATCATGTTGAAACAACAACAACAACAACGTTTTAAATCATTTTAAAGAAAATTGTTAAAAGTTCTATGTTAAGTTCTGTCAAGTTCTAAGGGCAAAATATATTTTGACAATGAAATGTCAGTTTGGTTTAGTAAGTTTTGCCTTGAAAATGCTTTATTGGTAAAATCAACAGCATTATACCACTTTTAATTAAAATGTTTTCCAGCGAAAATCAAAGTTTTGAAAATATTAACAACCAGTATAGATAGAGCATTGGCTTATGTGGAAGAACTGAAACAATCAACAACAGAAAATATATGCAGTTTCTGGTCTTCAGTGCACAGTAGGGACTTTTGAAAAATAAATGCTAATAAATCTGGAACTTTTATTTATATTATATAATTTTTAAAAAATTTGCAAGCCTCAGAACTTTTTTTGAGTCCCACTGTAACTCCTTTCCAGCTTAAGCCAGAAGGCATGTGTTATAAAGCCTAGTAGTTTAGAAGTTCCAGATTAAATACCATTTATTTTCCAAAAATCCCCGCTGATATATATGGAAAGTAGGTTACGGAATTTTGTCCATATCTCACTCCTCTGCAAACGTCGAAAGGATTTTCTCTTACCAAAATCTCATGAAAACAAAACAAAGGAACATGTTTTATGTTCCAAGTCAAGTCAAGTCTTATCCTATTTAAAACTCTTCCGGTTAAAACTCTAACATTTGTACCTCTCACATCATCGTTAACTTAATATAGAAAGGCCCTAACTCATTATTTTTTCGAGATTTTTGCATTTTTCTGTGTTAATGTAGCGATATGTATGTAAATGTTTTGTGTGCGTTTTTTTATTTCTTTGTAAATGAATTTTTATTTTTTTGAAATGAATATAATTACACTGTAAGTACGTCAAAATGACACAGAAAAACGCAAAGACACCCCAACTTAATTTTTGGCCGTAGAACACTATTGTATACTCCGTTTCAAAAGATTAGGTTAAAATCAAGAGATATTTAATTTTTAAGTTTGTATTGTCTCGCAGTCTGTTTTTATACTATATATGGAAAAAGGCTTCGAAAACTCTTTTGAAATAAGATTATTTATTGTTTATTTCTCGATACTTAACTCTAAAGGTAGAATTAGCCGAACGTCTCCGTCCCCTAACGAAACAGCTGATCGTTTTTGTTGATTGAAAACAATGCAAATGCTTATCGAAATTTACTGTAACGTTGACGGCACGTCGCAACCTGTATAAAATAGAATTTCCTAACGTTGTTAAGTGACGTTTGTATACCAGTGATGGCACTATTGTGTGTTCAATGGAAAGGGAGTATTTTGGCCCTGTTTTTCTGTACTTTTGTTAATAATATCTGTGTGAAAAACAACTTATAATATTACATAAATATTTGCATATAAATACACATACATACTTACGCACATAAATACATACAGATTTATGTGCATATATATAGTAAAGAAATATATAAATATGAATGAGGTTTACTATAAATGTGAGATATATAAAAGGATTTAAACATCTTATTGTGTGTGCACATATTTTGGTATACAAATATTTCATTTGCTACATACATATGTATGCACAGATATATACATATTTATTTATTATAAATGTATAACATACATAGATTTATTTTTATGTACATGCACCAATACAGTTCAAGGAGCATTTACATATTTTAGGTAGTTTTTCTTCGCTACAGTTACTATTTGAACTTTTTTAATTCCCATCACTGTTTTGTGCACAGCTGTTTCGTTTTCATAAAGTAAATTGAAGCGTGCGCACGTTTTTAAATGTTCTATAAGTGCACAAACCTTAACAATGATAGCCGTCTATTTTCAAGTGGATTCAGTTAAATTATTTCCAGTTTGTGGCACTATTTACAGCCCACGATGTCGACAAGAAAGTTTCTATCGCTTACTTATGTACATTGAAAACAAACAAAAAAAAATATATATAACAATTTTCAATATAAAAAAATTCACAAAATTTTTCAAAATTGGATTAAATAGAACCAAACATTAAAATTAAATGAACTGCGCTAGCGGGAAGGTGGAAGACCATCATCATAAGAATTGAATTTTTACAAATAAGCAAAAGCCAAAGTCATTTCAAAGCGATTTTCTTTAAAACACCAATAAATCACTTGAGAGACCAGACAAAATTAAAAATGAAATATCTCTAGATTTTGATCTAATTTTTTAAGACGGAGTACCACTGTGTTCTACGACCCAAAATTAAGTTGGGGGTGTCTCGGCGTTTTTTTGTGTCATTTCGAAAGTAAAAATTTTACTTAGTGTTATTTGTTAATAAAATTTTAATAAAAAATGATAATAGTTTTTGGTACTCTCGAGGTTAAAAAGTACCAAAAATATTTTTTTGGTACCGAAATGAAAATCTCATTTCCCATCACCTTCATACATCAATAAACAAGCAATGTAACATGGTGGTTGTTTACCTTATTTTGGTTTTTCGTTTGAATTACCATGTTTTTATGTATGTAAATATATGTATCTTCTTAGAGACCAACCTAAATTAGAGCGTCAAGCGTTACAGAAGTCTAATGGAGAATACAGACCTGTTTCAATTTTGTGCTACATGTCTAAAGTTCTGGAAAAGCTACTTTATTATCAAATTAATGACTACATTAATAAAAATAGGCTTATGAGCAAATCGCAATCAGGTTTTCGTTTAGGACACAGCTGCATAACTGCCCTATCAGAAGTTACGGAAAAACTCAGGTGTGAGATATGATATGTATGAGTATGTGCTTCTGATATGGTAGACCATCCGACCTTATGTATGAAGTTAAGAAATTTCTTCACTTTCTATAGAAGTTCAAGTCAAATCATCTCTTGGTATCTTGAAACCCGAACACAAGCTGTATGCATTGATAATATATTATCTAAACCGTTGAAATTGAAAGGAAGTGTACCACAAGGATCTATTCTGGGACCCCTTTTATTTTCATTGTATACCAATGACCTTCCGTCACAACTTTCATATTGTAAGATACATATGTATGCAGACGATGTACAGCTTTACCTTAAATGTCCGGAGCAAGCTAGTGACGAGTATGTTGATAAAATGAATTATGACTTGAGCAAAATAGATTAATGCATGGTAATTCATAAAAAAGCAACTGGCTGTCGATCATGATATTCTTATAGACAACCAAAAAATTTCAATCGTTAAATCGGCAAAAAAAATCTGCGAATTATATTCAACAACAACCTAACATGGTCATATCAGGTCAATACTATTGTCGCCCAGTCGTACGTCAAGCTTCGCTCTCTATGGAATACCCTAGCATTTACGCCACGTAGGATAAGATTGCTACTAGCCAACACATGTATTTCCAGCTTTGTTATATGGATGCGAACTATTTGCTAAATGTGACGCGGATAGCACACGACGGCTTAATGTGGCATACAACAACATAATTAGATATGTCTACGGTCTTAGGAGGTTTAGCCATGTATCAAATTTCTCAAGGAATATTTTTGGTGTCACTCTTTTAAGCTACATATATGAATATAAGAACACTTGTACTTCTTCATAAAGTAATTTATTCTGGCAGCCCCGCATACCTTTTTGATAAAATACAATTTGGTAGACCTGGAAGAGGAAGAAGATTAATTACCCCGATGCATCGTCTCACTGCCTCAGAGCATCATTTTTTCATCAACGCGATTTGTCTCTGGAACCAGCCATGTAATTAATTTACTGAGAGATTTCCAAGAAAAAAATTAAATCAGAGTAAAGAAACTGCAAATTTTGTATAATATTTTATAATAAATCCATATTCAAAAATAATATTAAAATAATTAAAATTATATAGAAAGTGTTTAAATTTGGTTGTTTAAAAGCTGCAAAACTAAGAAAAATAGAAAAACAAAATAAAGTGAAGAGATAAGAAAAAGAGCAAATATGAAATGTGCATTTGTGTGTGTGTAATAGTCAGTGATGTCAACTTTTTTAGAGCAAAAAGCACTGTTCGTTCATGAAAAAAGCACTAAGATGCAATAACTATATTTGTATACTCGTATATGCACAGGATAATGATTTCAATTCTAATTTTATTTTTACTCTTTTATATATTAAATTAAATCATCCGGTATAGTCGAAATATCAAAACACTTGAATAAAATTTAAGTGCAAATGCTTTGAAAATTTGGTCCTTATCGAGTAGTTTATACTTTTAAAATAATTCATAGCGCTAAAAACTGCTTTTCACCTAGCATTTGAATATGATAATATTAATGGCAATAGAGCAAAAATTTAGTTTTAGAAATGGACTATTATTAACTAAATTTCTATAATTATGAACTTCAATTCAAAATTTATCAGTTCTGAGCAAATTTTTCCATATACCTATGTAGCCTTAAATTTGTAATGCTTCGTTCTTCTGTATTTCTTCAACTTGACCGTATTTGTTACTATATTCTTTAATAACGTCTATGTATGTACCCTCTGTGATTGCTAAAAATACGTTCATAACGCTACACAAAGTTTTTTTTAATTTTGAAATTATGTAAGCGATTTAACTGTAAAATCAATTAATTTTTTCGTGTTACCCATTTTTGCACACTGCGATTGAGAAACCATCTGTATTTCACCCAATTGAATAAAGACTGTGCAAAGATATTTTTTGACAAACAAAATTTGTATTATTGTATTATGCATACAACCAGGACGTTGCGTCCAATTCACAAAATTCATATGGATCTAAAGAGCAAACAGAATATTTTTATTATGTTTCTTCAGTGTTTTTATAGGAAATTTGATTCTTAGGAAAGAAACACCTTATGGTTAGATTTTCATTGAGTATGTGTGTATGTGTTTAAATTTAGAGTTTCAAAAAAGTGGAAAATTCCTATATCGGATTTTTATGCAGCTACTAGACTATCACCAATTAATATTTAGTCTAATTGCAAAACGTACTAAAAGCACTAAAATCAAAGTTAAAAAAGCACCAAATTAGTGCCTTTTTTAAAAAAGCACCAACTTGAAAAAAATGCGCACTGTTATGACTTAAAAATAACTAA
This sequence comes from Nowickia ferox, assembly GCA_936439885.1. Taxonomy (NCBI): domain Eukaryota; kingdom Metazoa; phylum Arthropoda; class Insecta; order Diptera; family Tachinidae; genus Nowickia; species Nowickia ferox. Next base: position 64,168,371 of record OW387026.1, read on the forward strand.
ATTTAGTGCTAAATGAACTAAATTGGCATCGCTAGTAATACTTCTACAGATGAATTTTACTAGCCAATGAGGTAATTTACACGAGAATAATTTTTAAGCTGCACAATTTTTGTTCTTTTCCAAATTACACTAGACTAATTCATCTGGAATAAAATATATACGTATACAAAGCTTTGTGTGTTAGAGTTTTTCGTATTCATGTAACATTTCCCTGCAGTCGGCGTAGCTAGCGAATGTCTAGCAATTTAGTTAACTACCAATCGTTACAACTAACTACTAGCCTAACTACTAGCAATGCAAACGACTGACTATTTTAACATGGCTATGACATTGACGTTAGTCAATTGCCACCATCTGCATAACCCTTCGTCAGTGATTTCGCTAATTAATAAAACTAATTTTTCTACTGATAAAACAATTAATTATTCACCCTTATCGGGAATAAAAGGCGAACATTTTGTTCATGTGAAATATTTTCCGTGAACAAAATTAAAGAATACTATACTGGCACAACAACAACGCAAATATTGGCGATCACAATTTTAGGGAAAGGGAACACATTTCACGTGAACTTTTATTTCCGATAAGGATGATTAATACATTTTTCAATTAATTGTTCTTTTCTTTTTTATGCAACCTTTTACTTGACTTCTGCTGCTCATTTCAACGTTCTAAAAGAAAAGCTGACCGCGAACTTCCAATTGTAACTGACGTCAACACAAAATCAAAATAATTGTGTACTTAAAATAACTTTTTTCTTGTTGATTTTCTTTGGAATAACATATCAGTTTTTTTCACTCGAAATTTTTTTTGTTGAGATTAAAGGCTTGAACATATCCATGAAAGAGAGAGTCAAAAGGCGAACTCTTGTATTACTGTACCTAGTGTAGTAGCTAATCGATATTATCTTAGGGAAATACCTAACGATTTGGAGTCAATTTCTACTTTTAAAACTGGAGGGTTGCTGCTTTTAAATTGTGTGTGTATTGATTTTGTGCTGCTAATGCCGGCTTGTAGGTGGTTGAAAAATTATGCCAAGTACAAATCACTCTCTTTGTCTCTCAAATTTTCTGCAGGGCATAAACAGTATCATTCCAGTACAAAAATACTACTTAAGAACGAATCCAAAGCAGAAAAGTGACGAAAAACCCGAAAAAATTTTGTGAAAAAATACATACATGTATCTCAAATTACTAAAACAAAATATATATTGTTCGAAATATCTTAGTTTCTTCTTTTTAATTCCGTTTATAAATTTAAAATCGGTTGATATTCAAGTCAGTTACAGATTTATAAGTGCATGGTACGAAAAACCGACTTTTATTACCCATAACTCAAGATTTAGGGGGTGTTTGGAAAATTTCAAATAGAGATTGTTGTGAATTTAATAAAATAACCCAACGGATGTCTTAATTTGAATTAATCAAAGTTTATTTCATATGTAATATACATATAACAACGTGTTACCCTGATGGAATTCAAAAAGAGAGAGAGGACTTACAAAAAAGGAAGTTGAATATGACATAATTTGTGAATAAAAATATCTCAACAAAAAATCAGATTATATGATATTACAGTGTTGCAATAGATTGTTACCATATTAATCAAAAGCAATTAATACTTAATTCTATGTTTTAATCATTATTGAAAGCATTATTTTTAACAGAGATTATTGCTACACTCGACAATACCTCTAGAAAATTAGTAACACGTCACAGATATTGTTTTGTCACACTGTGTTATTATTATAAAATAAAAGTTTTATTGCGAGCGGAGTGTTGCAACTCTCCACAAAAACATATTTTTTCCGGTTAGAAAGTGATTATAATTTCTGTAAAAAATAATAGCTATTATTTTAATAGCTTTATAAATATCCTATCTAGAGATATAAAAAACAAAAACGAATATAGCGTTTACAGTGTGTTTAAAAAAATTAAATTTCCATTTCAAATAAATAGAATTTACATACATACATACATGAAATACCGAAGTATATTTATTTGACATAAAGTCTTTATTTATTTAATTTGAAAATTTGGCTTGTTTTTATGGTTAAGCAATTGTCTACATACATTTTTGGGTTGAAGTCTACTGATGAGTTCCAAAAGAGGGAACGAAATGCATATAGACAATTGCTTAACCATAAAAACAAGCCAAATTTTAAAAATAAATATACTTTTTTCGATCAATTAATAACACATTATCATTTTCTTCAGAAACGTCATCCGTAGTTGAGGTCATTCGCCTCAATACCTCTATCACAAAATAATCGTAAAAACAAAGTATAGTATGTGCGTACTCTTTTGTGACCTCGAGCTCATTATTTAGTCATAAGGAAATTATTAAAATATTCTACAAAATTATTCGAAGATTTTTTTATTCTAAATCTTCGTTCGTTCGTTGGAACAAAAATGATAAATACTGTTGGAATATTCGAATAATTATTATTCGAATGACAATACTACTCGTAACAGAATAGCAATTTTTCGCACTTGCGAGTCGAATTGCGTTTCGCATCGCAATACAGAACGATCATGGTCGAAATTTTGATCTCAGTAATTTTTTGGATAGGAATTCGGTCTCTTTATCACATTCATGTTTTTGTCAGAAAATTAATTGTAATATTTCTATTTATTTCAGCTTATCTTCTTGCCGACAAAAACTACGATGTTTGGATGGGTAACGCGCGCGGTAACCGGTACTCTCGCAGTCACACTACTTTAGATCCAGATGGCGAAAAATTCTGGGAATTTAGCTGGCATGAAATTGGTATCTATGATCTGCCAGCCATGATTGATTACGTTCTTGAGACTACTGGATTTAAGCAAATACAATACGCTGGACATTCCCAAGGTTGCACGGCTTTTTTTGTCATGTGCTCCATGAGACCAGAATACAACAAAAAAGTTCTCATGATGCAAGCCATGGCGCCGGCAGTATATGCTAGAGAAACGGAAGATCATCCATATATAAGAGCCATTAGTCTATATTTCAATGTAAGTGTAAAGTATATATGCACAGCAGTATGTACATACATACATACATATGAATATATACAATGTATGAAGGATGATGAAAGTAATTTAAAAGTGAACATTTCTTAAAGAGTTTAGTTGGCAGTTCGATAACGGAGATGTTTAACGGTGAGTTCCGTTTTCTTTGTCGCATGACAGACGAGACTGAGAGGTTGTGTATAGAAGCTGTATTTGGTATAGTGGGTCGCAATTGGAATGAATTTAATAGGGTGAGCTCTGTTTTTGTTAAAATATCTGTTAAAATATTGTAATTTGCTTCTTTTGCTTTAGAAAATGTTTCCAGTCATATTGGGCCATTATCCCGCCGGTGTAGCTGCCAAGCAGGTGAAACATTTCATACAAATTATCAAAACAGGAAAATTTGCTCCTTATAGTTATAGTTCTAATAAAAATATGTTGATATATAAGGAACGTGAGCCGCCACGCTATAACCTGTCAGCTGTTACGGTACCAACTTATGTCTACTATTCTGATAACGATTTACTCTGCCATCCTGGAGATGTCAAGGACATGTACAAAGACTTAGGTCATCCCGCAGGCAAATATTTGGTACCGCAAAAGGAATTTAACCATATGGATTTTTTATGGGCTCTGAATGTTAGAAAATTAGTCTACTCGAAAATACTTCAGGTTTTGGCTGGTCAAACTGTCAAAAGGAAACTAGATAATGTGAGTGTGTATTCAATGAGTGCAATCGAAAAAGGATTTTCTAAAGAAATGTTTAGTTGAAATTTTATTTAAATAGTTTTATTTAAAAAGTTGTTAACCTATTTTCGAATATGTATTTTAATTTATTTATTTATGTCTATATGTATGTAAATATTTAATTGGATGTAAGAAAATGCCCAGAGAGGCGAGTATGCCAAATAAAAATTTTTCTTCTCATTAAAACCAGCCACAACGTTTTCATTTAGCTTGATATGCCGAAGCCTTGTTTTACGTGTTATCTATGTATGTATGTACATACATATGTACAATATTGTGGCTGTGATTTTTTTAATTTATTTATTTTTATTTCTTATATTCTTCCCCCCCCACAAATCGATTCAGTTTTATCCAAAAAAGAAATAAACAAAAAATCATAGCGATAAGTTGTGTTTCAAAGTTGGACCTCAAGCCAATTTATTCAACGTATTTTTTTGTTTGCTTTTTTATACCCTTCACCAAAAATGGTAAAGGGTATGTACATTTAGGTTTGTCCAGATTTTTGCAACTTCTACAATATTCGTTTGCGACCTCATGAAGTATATGTATATATTCTGGGTCCTTTTGAATAGGAGATTCAAAAAAGACGTGTCCGTCTGTCTGTACAGATTTTATATAGTTGGCTGGAAATGCGGTTTTCGAAGCTCCCAAACAACTTAGAGAGCTCGGAAATTTACTGAAACGACCGCACTTGTCTTGGCAAGATTGGATATGAAAATTAGCAAAAATAAATAATCGGTTCTGTGGAAATTCGTTACATATAGTTTTTCATGAACTTTGAAAAAACTACCGTGTATAGAACCAATAATATTCAAATTTCTTATTAACCTCACTTGCTACTCAGCTACGGAGGCTTGCTTGAATTTAGCTTATATTCACTGTACTTAAAAATTTTCTATAATAAGCATTGTTTCGTATAAAACACCTTTTTGTCACCACTTCATAGATATTGCTTTGAGATGTTTTTTCTTGGCACATTCTTATTTGTGGGCATGCAAACGAATGTGTTTGCATAGAATGTGTAGTACCAGTTAGCCTTTTCAATCGCAGAAGAGTTTATTTTAAATCGTATGCAGAGCATTTTCAATCGCAGACGAGCTCATATTTTAATCGTAGAAGGTGCTTCGCACGGGAGAAACTGTTACCGAAGAAGATTCGTGTGCAAGGGCCCCAGAAAGCGCTTTTATTAGTCCTTGATGCAATCATTTGATGTTTATCTAGAGATTATATTAGAACTCTTTTTTGAAGAGCATTGAGAATCGTATGAGGCTCTTCAACGTTATTCTTATATGAGCAATTGGGAGAGTTGTAAAAGAAGCATTCGATAATGATTTGGGGAATCGTACAATACTCAGTATTCTTTTTATTTTGAAAGTTAAATATAAAAAAACAAATAAAATTTTTTGGTACTTATTAATAAAACACTTTTCTTCATTAACTAGATTTTTTTTTGTCATATATTTATTTATTGTATCATCAAAAATGAACTAACAATAAGTAATCAAATCTTAAATCTAAATATAATTATTAGGCCCGACCAGTGTCGGACATAAATTTAGTGATAGTTATAAATAATACATAAGTAGTGATAATCAAAAAGGAAAAAATAAGAGATAAAAGTATTTTCAAGAAGACCCATCTGGAGTGTTGAGAATAAGAGCCCTTGTGTCCCTCTTTTTTAAGCGGATATGTCCAGTAAAGTTAAAGTTCATTAACTGATTAAATAATATTTTATGTATTTAGATGCCACCAGTCTCTATATATATAAAATTTATGATTACTATGTTGAATTTTGCTTTTTTCGTCTATCGCTTCTATCTTTGGCGTTCACAAAATGGTGCTGCAAGAACTTTGAATGGCAAAGATCTATGAAAAATTCAATTAATTAAAGATTCAAGAAATTTATTATTCGACATATTGTCATAATTATATTATAAGTGAAATTTATTTGGTGGTGGTTAACCGATGTCTATATGCATTTCATTACTGACGATTTGTTAAAGCAACAATGAAATGCATATAGACATCGCTTAACCACCAGTAAATAAATTTCACTTATAATTAATTAAAAGAATTATACTATTTTAAAAGCTTTTTACGTACCTCCAATAATTTAATAAATATTTGATGGAAAATAACAAACACATTAAATTAATATGTACTTCACTTTAATATTCTTATTCAAAACTCAAATGAAAGCATCAGCGAAGAATTCGGGAAAAAATAACAATCTATAACAGTAAATATGAAAATAAATAAAAACAAACATATTGTAGATAAATGTATCGTCGATTAAATATTGCAAGATTTATAAGAACAGAAATGCTACAATATCACTCTCCAAACAAACAGCAGAAGATTCGTTTAGGAGTTATATATTAAACACCATCGCCTTTTAAACAGGTCTTGGCTAGCTGGGGTGTTATGAAAAAACTATAGGTATAAACATTCGTACATACGTATGTATAAATATAGGCTTCCATAAAGGGGTTTGTATTCTGTGTTGAAATGAACAACTACAACAACAATATTACGCTACTAATTGTATTGAAGAAATAATATTCAGTTGTTTGTTATAAGAACCCTTCAGTGACTCAAAATCGTTATGTATTTCCCAAACGAAAAATCGACTACCTACTACAGTAGCCACAAGTAATGCAATAGTTTGCCTTTTGACTCTTATCACTCATGGATATGGTAATGTCTTTAGCCTAAAAAAACTGCGGGTGTCGAAATCCTTTCGGAACTTGTAACTTTTGTAAATAACGACCGATCTGAGCGGGTCCAACAACGTTAAGAAACTAAAAAAAAATGCTTAAAGCACCAGCTTGTCTCTTACAGTTTCCAAGTTATTTAACTTGAGTTTTTTTTTAATTTTTGGCCATGACTTTATATAAAAAATATATTTTCACAACTAAATTTACTTGTATTTCAACACTGCCCCAGCAGTTGAAAACATTTATTAAACCCTTTTCAATATGACCTTTATTTTGAAGGCCTTTAAACAGCCATTCTCTGGAAGGCCCTTAAAGAGCAATAAATTTGAAGGTCTTTTAGAATATCTGCGAAATAAGCGAGAACGGAAGGCCTACCTCGCAATGACAAGGTGTGTAAAAAATATATGAATATACGTACTCCTTCTTTTTCCCGCTGGGCGGGCCACAGCGAGGAAGGCGTAGTGGTAACCAGTTGTGAATATTTGAGTAATTTAAGTTGTATTTGTGTATTTAAGCTCTTGATTAAATTAGTTTAAGTGTATTTATAAATAAACTTGTATCATTCTTAACCCTAATTACTACACTGAGGTCTTTTATTCATTTGCAAATCTTCGAGTCTACGTAAAAGCGTTTTTAAAAAGAACAAAAACGTAATAACCAGTCCTTATTTCTATTCTGACATTTAAAAATTTATTTATTGCATTCACTTTCATATAATTTAAAAAATTTTCAATTTCAATTGGTGTTTGCCGATAAACCATACGTAGTAATTATTATATACCACATTTGGTCAACCTCGCCTAACGGAGTAGTCCCATAAGTGAGGTTTTCCCACATCAATTTGCAGAGCGATTTATTTTTAATTATTATCTGCATGTTAGCTTTAACTGAATTGATAACATTGAACGCACAGCAACTTAAATGTGTAGGCATGTATTTTACAAGCAATGAATACAAATATCAGGTAAAAATACCTGTGTTTGGGTATATATACTGTCTGTGTATATTAACTTTATATATGTTTGAGCCAAATAAAAGTAATAAATTAAAAAAAATACTTAATAACACCTACAAGAGGTCTTAACAAATTTGGGTTTGCTTTAGTAGCAGTAAAAACACGTACATTTTCACCTGAGGTGTTATATTTATGTATAAATTTTAAGACTGATATAATGGCAAAGGGGTCATCCACATATTCCGTAACGCAGTTTTCCCCGATTTTTGACCCCTTCCCCCAAGTAACAGATCCTAACAAAACCATGAACCCCCACCACCCAGAGGTCAGTGAAAATATTTTCGTAGTTTTCCGTTCAAAGGATACTTTTGCTTCACATTTTTTTTTGATAATTATTTCTGCTGCATCTATTTTTAAGTTGAAAATGTATCAATTTTTATCTATTCTTTTTCACTGGCATAAACATTATCAGCTGCTTCCGGTCATTTTAACTTGGCAACACTGAATTTAGCACATCGAAAACAAGGTTGCATCTCATAAAACCAACTTAAAACCAATTCAAAAATGGTTTTAGTTTTATTATACAAAAACAATGTATATGATAAAACCAGGTTTTAGCAGTTGGTTTTAAGGTTTAAACCAACTTTTATTAAAACCATGTAAGTGTGAAAACACTATTATGGAGACCTTATTCATAAACTGTATGCATGTATTAGTGATGCGTATTCGAATTCCCAAACATTCGGCCATTTCTAAATATTCGTATTCATTTAAAAAAATATAGAAACAAATTCATAAATCCAAAACGAAATTTTTATGAACGGCACACATATCGTCACTGTTTTAAGTAACCGACCTAACTGACATTTTTTTGAAAAACACGTTAAAACCTTTACTAGACTTTATAAGTCATAATTAAGGAAAGGATTTTCATGCATTTAAAATTGCGTTTTATGTACATAAAATATACATTAAAAATATAAAAATATGTATTAAAAACTAATAAAATATGCATTTATTAACTCTTTTTTCAACATTTAATAACATTAAAAACTTAAAAAATTCCAATTCATTGCTTTCTTAACAAGCATTTTGTCAAATCATATGGAATACAAAATAAAGTTAAGAAGAACTTTAACTTACGTAAATGAATAAGGAATTTTGTAAATTGTCAAAGGTAAATCTTTGACTATTTTTTCTGAATAAACATTTTTTTTGTAGAAATTAACACTCCACGTCAGCAAAAGTTATTGATGCATATTTAAATGCTGCTAGTTCGTTTGTGGAATATTCAGTTTCTACATTTTAGCTGTTTAAACTATAAAACATTGATGCAATTTGTTGCATTTTGTAAGTCCATAATTTTTTTCTATAACTTTATCTAATTTATTTTTAATTTCTTCACTTATTCTGTCTTTCAGAGCACAATTTTTTACCGCATCTTTAATTAATTTAACTTGAGCTGTTAAAGAATCAAAACGATCTAATTGGGCTATAGTGTCAACACAAAAGCCATTCTTCTGGGTACACAAATATCAATTCAGTGCTTAAGTTTTCTTTTTTAATTTAAAATTTCTTTAACCAACCAACCAACCACCCTCCCCATCTAGTTACAATAGGCTGTGGGGGAATTCGTATTCCTGAATACTTTTCTTGAAAGGCTGCAACACGCAAAGGAGCTTTTAAAAACAAAATTAATACGGAACTGGTAAAGAGCGCCCAAAAAAATTACACAATTTTTGAGTTTAAAAGGGGTTTTATCCCATGCTTTTGTACTGTTTTTTTTCTATTGAATATTCCAAATGAATTGAGTTTTTATCCCAGTTAAAATTATTTTCGTTTTCCTCTTTTTTATTCTTACAAAGTCGTAAGAATTGAAAAAAATGTTTTGCAACTAATCAAAAAACACCAAAATTTGTTTTGTAGCATGAAAAATTAAAAAATATATTAAAAATATAAATTTTTAGTGAAATATGCAAAAATATGTATTTATTTTAAAATATGCAAAAATATGCACTAACAAATCGATGTCATTTTGTCGCAAATTTGTTGATTCGCAAAGATATTTTATATACGTTGAACTACGACCAACGACAGAAAACATGTATTTACATGAAAATCCTTTCCCTAGTCATAATACACCTTGTCTATAATTTTCATGACTGTAAGTATTACAGTTCTGCCTGTATAAGTAAAAAGATTTCAGACGCAGCCATAAAATGAATGTATAAAACAACCATAAAATCTGCTCCTGTTAAATTTTCAAAATGTTTATCAGTTTGTAATAATTAAAAAAAAATAAATTTATTTTTATTTTTTTTTGCTATCAATTTTCCGCCCAATATTCTGCTACAGTTGTCCGTATTGATGACTGAATAGTATTTAAAACACCAAGATAAGAATTGGCAGTTAGAAATGGGCGATTTTTCGAAAGATGTTACTTTTTCACAGCGATTCAAAAATCACGAATCACAACTGTGACTGAATTTATCAAGTAACAGGTTTTGGAAATATAGTTCTTTCATACAAACTGTGATTGTTCTTGTATGCTTACTTTACAATAAATAAAGCTACCACACTAATTTTTTTTATACCTTCAGCTTTTGTCGAGAAAAAATAGTGCAGTCGTGTGAAATTGTTTTTTCTGGCAACTATACACAGCTCTCACATTTTTGTATTTGCAATTTTACTGTCTCTCTGGCCCTTATACTACAATTCTCAATATTTGAATGGGATTGATAATCAATCTTATTTATCGAAAATATGCTATTGTTATCGAATGTCTTCCATTATTATCCCCTGATACTGTTACCTGACGTAGTGTTTAGATAGGATCATGGCTAGGGATGAAACGATACGAGTAAATACAAGTAAATACTCGATACTTTTTCTTAAAAACCAAGTACTTTTGGTATCGATACTTATCTACCGAGTACCAAGTAGGTATCGCTAAAAAGTACTCGTATAGGTCAAAAATACTCATTTCTTTTTGGCCGCAACAATGTTGAACATCACGCCAACTTAACAAAATTTAATTTCTTCGTATTAAAGTAAACTTATATTTAATATATGTACATATAAATAAAGGGAGTTCGTGAAAATGGGACTCCCCAAATCAAGTGTGTGGTTATACTATATAAAAAAGGATGATAAAACTGCGAGCTGCAAAAAATGTTTTAAGAGTGTGCGTTATTGCGGCAACACATCGAATTTGCACAAACATTTAAAATGCCATCCCGACTATACCGCTCCTGGCGATGAAAATATTTCAAAGTAAGTACATACATATATACATATGTATTGTAATACTTCTTACTAAGTAAAAATCTGAATGGATTCTCAATTTAAGGAGAAAGCAAAAGGAAAATGATTCCTATGTCGCAACAGGTAGTCAGTCTACTACAATAAAATCTGCGTTCCAAGAAATATCTACACAGAAAGGTAAGTACCACAATACCTTACAAATACTATTTTCTACATATGTAATCATTGTCATTGTTTCAGAAGGTGGCATAATATGTAATAACATAAATATGTGCATTTTATATTTTATATGCAGAGACATGAGGCCATTTAATGTCGTTGAAAGGGAAGGTTTTTTGAAATTGATGAAGGAACTAGCACCCTGTTATAAAGTTCCTTCTTCAACGCATTTTAAAAAGTTGCTCTGTATCAAATACGATAGTGTGAAAATAGAGTATGTTAAACGAATTACAAACCCAACTGCATTTTGAGTCACGCTTGACATATGAACTGAAACCATGAATGAAGAAAGTTTTCTGGGTGTTACAATACATCTTTTAGAAACAAAAACAACATTTACAAGCGCCAATATTGCAACAAGAGAACTGGCATCTAATCATACAGCCGAGTATGTTTCCACTATATTTGCTGGTATTTTAGAAGATTGGAGAATCCCATTGAATGCAGTTACGTGTGCTGTGAAAAGAAAATTCTAGGAGACACAAAGCATTTGCCTTGTTTTGCTCACACTATTAATTTAATAGTTGAATCAGCAATAATTAATTCTTCGTCTCCAGTTACTTATGTTATTAAAAAAGTTAGAGAAATTATGAAATGAATTAAAAACACTTTAATTCAATCGGACAAGCTAAGAAAAATTCAAATAGATATGGGGGTACCAGAAGGATGCACAAAAAAATTAATTTCAGACGTTAAGACCCGCTGGAACTCCCTATATTACATGTTAGATAGATTTATAGAAATGTCGAAAATTGGTTCCGAGCTTCAGCTGGAAGATAGCATATGTAGTCCTGAAATGGTGACAGGCCACGAGCTCGAAATACTAAAACAAATAATCCAGTTGTTAAAACCATTTGAATATGTCACTAAGGAGTCTTCAGGCCAGAATTATGTGACTTTATCGAAATTTATTCCAATGATAAATTGTCTCACATCAAAGCTAAAAAATTTTTCTTCATCGATAGAATGTGTCACACAGTTACAAAACAAACTTTTGAGTGAATGCAGCAGAAGATTTGGTAAGATAAAATACAATACACACGCAGCGTTTGCGACCATTTTAGACGTCCGCTTTAAAAATCTCCACTTTCGGGATCCAAATGCGTGTGGGAGAGCAATACAAAAATTTAAAAATATTATTAGGGAAGACACTTCATTGTCAGCCAGTGAATCAGAAGAAGAAGAACCCAACGAAGACTTTGATTTTTGGTTACACTACAAAAATCTTGCAACTGGCCATCGCGGTAATCCAAAAACAGATGAGGTTTCAATATATTTGTCTAGTCCTGTTTGCGCATTAAAAGCCAATCCTCTGGAAGAATGGGAAGATTTAAAATCTGTTTTCCAATGTTATATAAGCAGGCACGTTTGTATTTACACATTGTTGGCACCTCCGTGCCATGTAGAGTTTTTCTTTTCCCGGACTTTTTCATTTCCCGGGAAAGCGGGAAGGACTTTTCAGTTTCCCGGGAATTCCCGCCCAGTGCAAAACTATAAAAAAAATATTTTATAATTTAATTTAATTCGACAAAAACCAAATAACAATAACGTTTTATAAACACATTAGTCGAAAAACTAATATAATTTCAGTTCTTTATATAATAGTAATGCATAAATACTAATATTATATGCAAATGGAAAGTCAAGTGCATTGATATAACGCAAACAAAAAAAAAAAATTACATTATTAAAAAAATATTACAAAATTATGCTTTGAAAATAGGACTTCAGTACAGAATAAGCATTAATAGAATCGTTCGACAGTCTATTTCTAATTTTATTTTAAAAAAAAACTCCTGTTAATGAAAAAATACGTTCACTTTCTACGGATGTTGGCCTTATAGCAGAAGAGCATTATATAATCTCTGGACACTTTCAGTTTTTTCACCACTTCCTTCAAAAAATTGCAATTCATTTTTTAATGAAAATGATTTACTTTGAATGGAAACAGCGTTTTCTTTACTACAAAATCAACACAATATAAGTAGTTGTTGTAAAAGTTTAGCTATTGTGCTAGTATAGGGCTGCCATACATCCTGGTTTTCCAGGATTTATCCTGGTTTCACACAAATCGTCCTGGTGTCGTGGTCCACTCTTATATTGTCCTGGTTTTTTGATCCAGACCAGTGCACACAAAAAATTTATTTTTGTTATGAACATAATAGGTTAAGCTTTTGTTGTAACCCTGTTTATATGAGATAATTTTATCAGCAACTGTTGCCTGGCGTAAACGTCGTTCAGCGAATATATATTCTCATAAAGTTAATCGAAAGTCAACTCTTATTGAACTAGTTGGTCTAAAAAGTTGTGCCGTGTAAACAGCTTTTATTTGTAATTGAAAACCGATTACAAATTATTTTCTCTAACATGTTAAACATCTGTTTTCATTTGTTCATTATTAGTTGCGCGTTGAGCTGGAGATTCATTATTAGGTGAGTTTCCATTTTTATTTAATTTTGTTTAAAATATAACTTTTTTGCTTTTCAGGAAATGCCTAAACGAAAGTGCAAGTTTCTGGATAGATACACGACTGAGTGGTCATATATACAAAGAGGAAAAAATGATTATGAAGCGTATTGTACGGTATGTGGAAAATATATTTGCATTGCTAAGGCAATTATTCAGGACCACGTTAAAAGCGCTGTGCATTTATCCAAGTTGTCTATTGCATCACAGTCAAAAGAAATTCATTCTTATATGATTAAAAAAAATACCAAGCTTGAGCGTTTGATACATACGAGCGCTTTCAGGATAGTAAATCATCATCAGTCCTTCAACTCTATCGATTTTTCAACAAAACTGGATGCCGATTCAGAAATCGCTTCAAAACAGTCTAACGCCAGAAACAAAGCTACTGCCCTTATGAGGAATGTTTTGGCACCACATTCAGTCGCAGCATTTATCTCTGTGCTTAGACATGTTCCATTCTATGGAATATCTACCGATTCCAGTAACCACAAAGTTGATAAAATCTTTCCTCTTCTTATACATTACTTCAACGAAACAAATGGCTTAAATATTAAATTACTAAAAATCATCACATTGCCCAATGAAACATCAGAAACAATTGTAACATTTTGCATCGATTCTTTAAAAAAAAGCTAGCATTCTATTATAAAACCTTACGGCATTTGGAGCTGACAATACAAATACTAATTTTGCAAGTTGAAGGGCGTATTGGGTCGGGACATAGAGGGTATAGGTTGCTCGGCCCACATTCTTCATAATACGCTTTCCAATGCTGCAGATCTGCTCTCCATTGACATCGAGTTGTGTTGAAGATTTTTAAGTATTTTTGTATATACACGGTAAGAACTGAACGACTGAAAGAGTTCTGTGAAAATGCGCAAATTACGTTTAATACAATCCTTTCACATACAAGGAGTCGGTGGTTATCATTACTGCCTGCAATAGAGCGTACATTAAAACTTTGGAAACCTCTTAAAGAATTTTTTGAATTTGAAAAAGGAGCACCTAAATTAATAACCGATTAGTTTTCAAATCCGTTAGCAGAAATATACTTTATGTTTGTGCACAGTCAAGCATTTGTTATTGAAAAACAAATTAAAAAAGTTAAAAAAAGAAATATTACGGTAATGGAAGTTAATTTAATTCTAAATGACACTCTACATGATTTAAAAAATAGATTCAAAACCAATTTTATAGGAATTCAAACACAAATAGCTTTGAATTTAACAAAAAAAAGTGGTTTGGATGAAAACCACATTTCAGTTTTTGAAAAGGATACTAAAAGCTTTTTTAAAACTGCAATTACTTATATAGAAGACTGGCTACCCCCATTAACAAGATATGAAATTTTTAATTGGATGACGCTGCATAATATTCCTGAATGGATGGACATTCAAAAAACAAATGCTTTTTTGAATGAAAGGAATGTACATGTGTCTGATGAATGCTTCGAAGAAGTTTTGTATCTTAAGTCATTTTTAAATAAAAATCAAGAAGCATTAAAAGAGAAAGACATACTAGAAAAGTTGTTTTATTTTTTCAAAAATACTTATGAAAAAGAAAGAAAGAAAAACTTACTAATGATGGTACAATATTTATATGCAATGCCGAGTCATAACGCTCACGTGGAGCGTGTATTTTCTTTGATATCTGCACAATGGACTAAAGAAAGAAACTCTTTAAAGACTGAAACACTGGATAGCATTATTCAATGTAAATTTAATTTCAACATGACGTGCTGTGAGTTCTATAATTATATAAAAGATGAAAATGAAGTTTTACAGAAAGTGCAATCTTCTGAAAAGTATGGAAATACACACATATTTATAGTATTTAAGGACGCTTTTAAATGATTTTTTTGTATTCGTTTATTGTTTTTTATGTATAAATTAAACGTTAAGTTTTATATCTATTGTTTGTTTTTTTTTTACTTAAATCTGAAATACATGATACATGTATCAAAATAAAAATTTGTTGCGGTTTGCTTCAATATGATTAGTTCTTGGATGCATAAGGGTTTGTTGTATGTTAATTTGTGATTGGTGTTGTAAGTGTCCTGATTGAAGTGTTCAGACTTCTGGCAGCCCTATGCTAGTACCATCACCTTATTATTGCACCATCACCTTCATAAGTGAATAACGACACTCATCAAGGAATGTGTACATATGAACTAAAGTTGCCATAATAAAACCAAAACAAAAAAATCCCGGGAATTCCCGCAAGTATATCCCTGGATTTCTTCCCGGAAATTGTGCGGGATCCCGGGAAATCCCGTATGAAAAACACTAGTGCCATGTGAAAGATTGTTCTCGAAAGCTGGTGCAACCATCACTGTCTCAAGAAACGGTCTGTCTGGCAAACATCTCGACTAATTATTATTTTTGGGAAGAACATCTAAAACAGATTTTTTTTTAATCTGTTATGTATGTACTTTATTACGACGATCTCATAATATGAATTTTATTTCTGTGTTCTATGAAAACGATTTTTTTACCTTAATTTTTTAGAATTGTATAGATTTCACTTACATATGTTATTTTTGTTTGTTTTGTTTTTGTTTTTAAAAGTTGAATTAAAGCTCTTACATATTCTATGTAAGATGAAAATATGTACATAAATTTGTGTTTTTAATGGTTGCTAAAAATCAAGTTTTTTTCTTTTTCATCAAAAATTCTTTTCCAAAAATATCAGTTGTCGACAAAATGAAAAAAAGTCGGGAATAAAAACTTTGCTCTGTGATTTTAATGTGCTGAATCCAAAACCAAATTTTTTCCGGTCTAGTGTATATACAGACATATGTATGTATTGTGTGTTTTTGCTTTTGTTTTCAGTACTTAAAATCATATGAAGAACTTGACCGATACAAGTAAGTATCGATGCTTTTTATTCGATACTGAGAAGGTATCGTATCGTATCAAGTAAAAGTATCGATACCTTAGTGGTATCGTTTCATCCCTAATCATGGCAGAGTATGTCATTAAGGAAACTAAAAAATTTTAAATTTGCTCCCCTTAGATGAAAACACTGACATTAATGATATTTGTCAACTTGTTATTTGGATTCGATGTAGTATAATATTATTAAATTAATGTTTTTACTAGAAACTTCTTACTGCAGCTTGTTACGCTGCCGCTTGTACAGATCGTGCAAACGTAATGTATTTTCCATAGGAGGGTTTTCTAAGTCAGTTAAAAAGACATGGTCTCGAATTTTATAGTTTCCATTGCATTATTCATTCATTATTCATAATAAATAAGCCATCAGAAAAAGGTCTACCATGCCTAATAATATCAAGGCTAGATATTTCCCGCCTCATTTTTGTATTTTTCGTCTCCTCCCTTTTACTTTCTACATCAAGCAACCATCCTTTTAATTTATGTATACAAATTTCCTTATGTTTTCTAAAAAGTTGTTCTCCTTCTTCCAAATTAAATTTATTCACAGCGCTGTGAAAACTATTAAAATGCCCCTTTAAACTATCCTCCCTACTATTCTTAAATGATCCATGACATAAAATGCATTGTATATTGCCAAAGGCATTTTTAATTGCAAAATATGTATTTCTCAGCTTCCATAATAATATTTGTTTGCTGTACAAATTTATTCAATTTCAACTATAATTTCGTTCCGTGTGCTCAAAAAAACTAAACAAAAAACCAGGAAAAAATTCGTGCATGCGTGCACAACTTCATTCGTCGCTTGCTCAGTGACGACTATGTCGTGTGGTTCACCGGATTGATTACTAACAAGGCAAATTCATGACAGGTAAAGTTAATACTACAACAAAGTACAAACAATAAAAACAATATGATATTTTGTTGTTGCCTTGGGAGGCTCTGTAAGAGTCTGTTTAAATAAAACACAATGTCTTTTTCTCTTGGCAGTCTACTTTATAATGAATGATCTTTTGGCAGTTTTTAATACATTTCTTAAATATCTGGGTTTATATATACAATATAATCATACTTATTACTATATGCACTAAACGATAAGAAAGAAAAAGACAAGCATAGTTACATAGAATAAACTAGAATTTACAAATATATAAGATGCCGTTATTCCTGAAAACCATAATGGCCGTAAGTACATAATGTAAAAGAAACAAATATTAATATTGTCAAAGTGATACGGGAGCTAGGTATACGTAAGGGAGACAAACATAATGGCTCACACAAACACCGTCTACCTAAGTATAAACCTAACACTAATGCAAGCAAAACAAACGTAGCAACACCATTGCTACAGCTCGGCCATCCTGACCATGAGATCACCTGATCTCATGCCCTTCCACCCAGTCCCGTACGTCCGCTGAACCACGGGCGCATATTGGAGACTGCCCAAACTCCTTTATAAGGCGTGCGAGACTGTTGGAAGCCTTCTACGTCCTCAAGTACATAGCGGTCATTTCTTAAAACCTTAGATATTCTGTATGGACCCTTATACTTTGGGATCAATTTACGTGATACCCCAGCCGTTGAGTCAAAGTTCCTCACCATCACATAATCACCATCCCTATACAGTGTCGGAGCCTTTCTTCTTCTATTCACATATGCCTCATTATATTCCTGTAACCTCTTCTGTCTACTAGCTGCCCTAGACCTAACACAGTCAAGATCCTCTCGTCCACGGTCACTGGCCTCAACCAGCTGCTCCCTCAACAGATCCTCTATCTTCCCCCGCTGCCCTACTCCGAATAACATCACACTTGGGTGCTGCCCTGTAGACCTATGTACCGTGTTATTAAGTGCAAACTCAACCTGCCCGAGCACCGTGTCCCAAAAAACACCCTCCTCTGGACTAACCAACTTCGCCAGCATCGGTCCAATCGACCGGTTAACCCGCTCCACCTGTCCGTTAGCCTGAGGCGAACCCGTAGCGACCAA
This sequence comes from Nowickia ferox, assembly GCA_936439885.1. NCBI lineage: Eukaryota > Metazoa > Arthropoda > Insecta > Diptera > Tachinidae > Nowickia > Nowickia ferox. Next base: position 64,186,618 of record OW387026.1, read on the forward strand.
TACATGTTTAACGCCACTGCCAGCCAAAAATTCCTCGAAATCCTTAGAAGTAAAGCATGCTCCACTATCGCTAATAACGCATTTGGGTCGACTGTACGACCTGAAGTAATCCTTCAGTGCTAATATGGCCTCCTTTGTACTAGTCGTCTTTGCCGGATAAAGTCTGACAAACTTTGTGCAGGCATCAACTATCACCAGTACGTGTTTCACAGATCTGCCATTATCCACAGGGCCATAATGGTCGATATGTATGGTATCGAAAGGAACCTCTGGTTTCGAAATACTATGTACAAATCCCTCCCTCTTACCACACTTGGTAGAATACGCAATACAGTTCAAACTGTTATTAACGTGACTGGTAATCTTTGCCTTTAAATTCGGTAACCAATAACTTCTAAGAATAAGTTCATTCAGCTTGTCAACCCCTACGTGTCCCATTTCATTGTGGTATTTAAACAAAATGTGGCCCTCCATTTCCTCCAGGACATAAAACAATAAACCCCCGTCACCGGTCTTCCTATAAATAACCCTATTACGCATCTCATACAAAGAATGCTCCGATTCCTGTAATTTGCGCCCTAAGTCCTTCAACACCTGGTCCCTATTCTGGCAGATAATCAAATTTTCCTCCAATGTATTAGATTCCACCACAAGTATATTAGTACACCTGCTAAGTGCATCAACATGTTGCATCCTGTTACCCGAGCGATGTTCCAACTCGTATTCAAAATTCTGTAATTCCAAGGCCCACCTTGCAATTCTTGGATTCAATTCCTTTTTGTTCAATGTCATTGTCAGGGAATTACAGTCCGTTACGATCTTAAATTTTTTACCCTGCAAATATATTCTAAAACGCTTCAGAGCATAAACTATGGCCAACGTCTCCAGTTCGAAACTATGATATTTCGATTCAGTATCCGTGGTCCGCTTCGAAAAGTAAAAAATTGGATGGAATTTGCCATCACTTTTCCGCTGTAATAAAACAGCTCCAAATCCAATGGAACTTGCATCACAGTGGAGTTCGGTTTCATCCCTAGGATCATACAGTGCCAGTACTGGTGATTCAACCAATTTCTTCTTAAGTAACTCGAAAGCCTCTAGTTCCGCTTTCCAAAAACAAATTTCCTATCTTTTTTTGTCAAGTCATACAGAGGCTTCGCCAATAACGAAAAATCTTTAACGAATCTTCTAAAATACGAGCACAATCCCAAGAAACTCTGCAACGCATGACCCGTACCAGGTAGAGGAAAATCCCTTATAGCCCTCAGTCCCCTGTCATCAGCCCTTATGCCATTCCCGTCGATCGTGTATCCAAGGTACTTTACCGAGGACTGAAAAAACTCACACTTATCCTCCCTTAGTTCTAAATTATTCTCAACCAATCGAGTAAAAACCTGTTCCAAGATATCAAAATGCTCCTCAACACCAACTGTCGCGATCATAATATCGTCCAAATATATTATAACTTTGTCATCCCTAACCATGTCTGCAAAAACTTTATTAACAAATCTCTGAAAAACCGACGGCGCATTTTTCAGACCGAAGGGCATCCTCAAGAATTCAAATTGACCTAAAGGTGTCACGAACGACGTATACTTCACCGAGTCGGGACGAACAAATACATGGAAAAAACCATTTTTCAAACCCAGCTTAGTAAACCATTTACACCCAGAAAGCCTGTCCAGTAAATCATCAATAAGAGGTATGGGGTAGTTATCCTTAACAGTAACCTTATTCAATGCCCTGTAATCCACACACATTCTCATGTCCCCTGTCTTCTTCCTCACTAAAACTATAGGTGAGGAATACTCTGACTCACTCGGCCTTATGTACCCCTTTGCCAAATACTCATCCAACAGTCTCTGTAGTTCAGTTTTTTCTGCATATGAGAGTCTTCTAGGTCCACAGTTAAAACACTTATCATCGCTCAGTCTTAAATTAATTTCACTACGCACCCTAGGCTCAGATGGACGTTCAGGACGTACATAGTAATCATCATACATGCTAGCTAATCTTTTTCTATCCCTATGATCAATGCCACCGCCTATAACAAGGCCTGAGTCATCAACCACATCCTTCACATCAATCGACAAAATTGCCTCCTGAAAATCCTCAACAAAACCCACATCACGACGACCACTGCCGGGTTCCAGCCTATAGCCAGCCCTCCTTAAAAAATCCCTTCCCAATACACATTCATATGCTGTTGTCTCATCAGAGACAACAAGCATATCCAAACTAATGACTCTATTTCCTACATTCACGAAACACACAAATCTACCCAATACATTTAACTTAGATCCATTTATTCCATGGAAAAAATTATTAGAACATAAAAGATTATTCACGTCAATAAGCTTAAAAATACTTCTGCTTCCTACGAAGCTCACGGCACTACCAGAATCCATTAAACATTCTAAAGAAAATTTATAATTAAAACTAGTATCTAAAGAAAACTTAAAGTGCCTTACGTATTCGTTATCTTCTACAAGATGTACTGCTGCTTTTCTCTCCGGACAGTTTGCGACACGGTGTTCCAATTTACCGCAACCATAGCACGCCCCCATCTGACGCTTCGGCTTCTGGCACTCTGCAGCAAAATGCTCTATGGAGTTACAGTTGTAGCATCTAAGCTTACTTTTCTCTCCCATCTGCTCTACACCCTTTTGATACTGCTTGGTTGATTTTAACTGGATTTTTGAAAACGCTTGTAGCAACTGCGTTTTACTGTTGTAGCACTGCATACATGCTTGGACTTTTAGTTGAGTATCTGGAATGCCCTCAATCAGGTGATCGATAAGTTCGTCCTCCTCAACACCTATTTTAGCTGATAGCATCACTTTTTCATTAAAATAGTCAGCAAATGGTTCGCCATATCTCCAACGACGGGCTTCGAAATTTTGGCGCATGGTCAATTTGTTTTCTTTTTTGCCAAATTGTTCTCCCAACCCATTTAAAATTTCTTCAGTACTACCGTTTACAAAATCTGTTCTAGAATGTAGCCACATTTGTGCTTTTCCTTTCAATTTGCACATCAGAAGGGCTTTCATGGTATTTTCGTCAACTTTATAAACACTGTTTATATTTTTAAATTGGCCTAGCCATGTATCAATAAAATCATCCCCTCCATAATCTGGAATCATTTCCTTTAAGAGGCCAAATGACACAGTCATTCTACCTAAACTTTGCGGCAAGTCAACTGATTCATCTACCACCGAATTGTTTTCTTGGACATCTAACTCTTTTTCAGCTATTTCACGTCTTCTTTCAGTTTCTGCTATCATTTTTAGTATTTCGTTTTCTTTTCGTAACAATTCTTTTTCTCTTTTTATTAGCTCTAATTCTTTATTTAATACATTTGCCAAACTTTGTTTAAGCATTTTGTCAGTAGCATTTTGTTGTGACGTATGCTTTTCACTTTGTTGACGACCCTCGTTTTCTTTTTCCATCGAACTTTTATTTTCTCGGCGACGCTCCATGTTTTTGTACACCACACTATCATTTGCTTGACGACACTCTTTATTTTTATTAGCAGAACAATAATTTTGACAACTGTCATTTTCTTCTCCACTATCGTTATTATCTTCAACACTTTCCACAATCGTTATATCGGACTGGTCACTTACTGCAGACGGGCATTCGCCTCTCTTTTCAGCCGGAACATTATTGAGGCGAACCAGTAGTGCACTCTTTGTGCCACTTGATGAAAGTCCAAGCTGCTGTAGCCAAAGCCGCAATTGCGCAATGGTATACTCTTCTCCAGATACACAATTCACTTCCATTTTGCTCTTTAAATTTCTATTTGACTTTTCTTTTATATGTTTTTTTTTCAAACGTTTTATTTATTAATAAGATAAAAAAAAAATATTTCCTTTTTTTTCACTATCCCACTTCTGAAATTGTAAGAGTCTGTTTAAATAAAACACAATGTCTTTTTCTCTTGGCAGTCTACTTTATAATGAATGATCTTTTGGCAGTTTTTAATACATTTCTTAAATATCTGGGTTTATACAATATAATCATACTTATTACTATATGCACTAAACGATAAGAAAGAAAAAGACAAGCATAGTTACATAGAATAAACTAGAATTTACAAATATATAAGATACCGTAATTCCTGAAAACCATAATGGCCGTAAGTACATAATGTAAAAGAAACAAATATTAATATTGTCAAAGTGATACGGGAGCTAGGTATACGTAAGGGAGACAAACATAATGGCTCACACAAACACCGTCTACCTAAGTATAAACCTAACACTAATGCAAGCAAAACAAACGTAGCAACACACACCATTGCTACAGCTCGTATGTCAAAAGCAGCTGATTGAAGATGCTACATCCGGCTGACCCGAGCCGTCGGTAATTTTAGTCAGAAAAAAGTTTGGCTTATCGTCAGTTGGTTACTGGTTTGATGTATGGAATATTTAAAAAAAATTGAGCTATTGAACGATTATATATGAATAATGTGTCCTCTTTCTAAATTCGTTATAAGTTTTCCGATATCTTGAATATATCAGGAGATATAGAGCTGCAATATTGCGTCATTTCAACAATTGGTGCACATTTAAAAAATTGTTTTACCGCAATGGACAATTTTTGGCATATATGGCACATTTCCAAAGTAAAAGTATTAATATTGTTATTCGCAATTGTTATGATGTATATCAATTCATATTCTACTCAACGAACATGAATCAAAGCAAAATACAAAAATTTAATTATTGTGTTATATTTTAATCAAATGAATTGATATTTATTTTTTATTAATAAAATTTATTTTATTAATTATGTATATTCAAACTGTCTTTTATTTCTTCTGTTGTTTTTCCTTTAAATGTTATGTTACATGAATCAAATTGATATTTTTTACTTAAATATACACATACAGTAATTTAACCTACTTGAACAAGTAGCGAACAATATGAAGTTATGGTTGGTACATGCGTTGACAAAGAGTTTTGTAATTTTTTCTTTAAATCCTAATAACTTATTATGTTGGATGTAAAAAGTTTATCAACTTTAAGTTTGAATAAAAAACATACGAGTATGTATCTATTACTTTTATTATTATATAAAAAATTCTATCGTGTATTTTTATAAAACTAATGAACTAAACATTCTTCATCGATTTTCTCGAAAACACATTTTTGTTACATACATCAAACCAGTAACCAACCGACGTTATGTCGCTACTTATTCTCCATGTACAATATAAACTAATAATTATTTAATTTATTTTTTATCTTAAATTTGATTTTCATGTTATTTGTTCTCAGCAGCCGCCGCCAAACAATCACCCGTCTCAGATCTCTGTACATAAACAACTTTTGATATACGACCCAACAGTTATATAAATTCGCCTTGAATTAGGCAGAAAAAAGTAGATCAGCTGTGTTTTCAACTTGACCTTATTAATCGGCCTTGATTACTAATTGTTTGTTCTTGTGGCTCTTCTTAAGGTAGAGGTCCATAGCTCGCTTTTTGCGCGTTATGCTTTACACGCGTTTCATCCTCTTGTTTCATTCTATACTTTGTTCGCGTTGAGTTACATGCACTGCTTTTCATGCGCCATTTTATTTTTGTTTTGATCAGCTATGTGCGTTTGTTTATAAATACTTATAAAGAAAAAATGAAGAGTGAAATCGAGTTTTTAAAAGAATTTGTGGAGTTAGTCGTAAAAGTAATCGATAACTAATATGCAAAATTTGTTACTGAGAAAAGTGTGGTGAAAAGTTAATTTAAATACATCGCATTAATGAAAATATTCACATATCTTATTAAACAAGTTTTTTTTTACTAAGAAATTTTTTTTATTGAAAAAAATTATCCACGGCAAAATAATATTTATCGATAACGTAAGAAATAAAGTATTATTTAACATCTTTAGCATTCAAGAACAGCTGACTTTCTTTCATGGTGCTTGTAACGCGTACAAAAGTAGAAAGTTGACCTACTTTTTGCTTTGAACGCGCCTACGCGTTCTGCGCTTTTTGCAATGTAACTTGTCACATACTATTAGATTGATTCTACTTTTTTGACAGATGCATAGAAAGCGTAACGCGCAAAAAGCGAGTTATGGACCTCTACCTTTATTGGTATTTATCAAAATACCAATACTTATAAATACTTTTAAAGCAGAAGATCTGAAATGTGTTAAATCGTGAACACAGTCACTGTTTAATTTCAATGCTGCTCTTCTTATTAGATTTTGCCAAAATAACAGAAATGCTACAAGAAAAATACTGCTAAACTGTGATCACAGTCACAGTTTAAAAGAACAGCGATTTAGAAACCACGTTCACAAGGAGCAACATTATTAAAAAATCACATTAAGAGTTTCTCAGAAATTACTTTGAACAAGTTAATTTATAATGACAGACCAAAAAATTTACAAAAAAAGATTTTTTGCAAAAATTTGATTTTTTGCAAAAAAAATGTTAATTTTCGACCAATGCTGGATGTAAAGTGCACCAGCAAAAATTTCCAATATTTATTTCACAGTCTTTCTTAATACCTCTTCTCTCAGGAACAATCAAAAAGTTTTTATCAAATACTTAATAATTTTTTAAAATAGTACAAAAACATTAAGAATACTTTTTTCACAAAATATACAAAATTTTCTCATAATTATCAAAAAATCCAAATTGCAAATCCTTGCTACAATTTTTGAGATATCAAAACGATTTTTTTTTCATATGAACTGTAATGAAGTTTTCTTTTAAAACCAACAAAACCAAATGATTTTTGTGAAGTAATAAAGAATTTATGTACTAACGACTAAAAAAAGTCATGGCCAAAAATTAGGAAACAAAATTTTCAAGCCAAATAACTTATAAACTGAAAGAGATAAGATGGTGCTCTAAGCATGTTTTATTTTAGTTTCTTAACGTTGATTGTCCCGCTGAAAAAACTGTTCAGATCGGTCGATATTTACAAAAGTTAAAAGCTCCGAAAGAATTTCGACACCTGCAGTTTCCCACTTTGACGCTCTTTGGAGCTACCCTGTCTTACAAAAGGGTTCCTTAAAGTATACTTTCTAAAAAGCCCAACACTTCTTCTTTTTAAAAGAGTTAGTTTCATCGAAATCGGTTCACTAGTTCAAAAGTTGCGGACTTATTACCATTTTTACCACTGTGCGTTAGTTACAATTGGAAGTTCATGGTCAATGAAAGTGTAATTTTAGCGAAACAAGTGCTTTTCTTTTAGAAAGTTGAAATGAGCAGCAGAAGTCAATTAAAACGTTGCATAGAAAAATAACAAATAATTGAAAAATGTATTAATCACCCTTGTCGGGAATTAAAGTTCACGTAAAATGTGTTCCCTTTCCCTGAAATTGTGATCGCCAATGTTTGCTTGTTGTTATGCCAGTATACTATTCTTTAATTTTGTTCACCATGTTTATTCGTAATACATAATATTCGTAATACATATTAACTTTGATAAATAAGCAAAGCAAATATTGGTAATATTGTTTTTTACATAGCAAGAAACAAAAACAAACAAAAATCCGCAAACAAAGTGCCTTTGAGGAATACTCTATATGAGTACCTCAAATAAAAAAAATTGTGAAGTGAGTTCTAAAGGCAGAAATGCCTATTTTACTGTGAGTTCTGAAGCGTTTAATGTTAACAATAAAAATAAAAAATCTGATGATAGTATTTTTTTAACAGCGAATCCACTTTTTCGTCAGTGATCAACTTCGCTTTGTCAAATGCCAAGTAGTGATTCGTTAACATTACCGTTGCTTAGTACTCTTCAGCGTTATCACCCCCTTCAGGTTCGTGTTAATCACTTAACCAAGTTATCACTACAGATAACATTAGGTCAAAACCCAAGGTCCAAGTCGGAATGGACAGATATATATATAACTGTGGCAAAGCGTGGGCGAAGCACAAATTCTTCTAAAATTTCATCTGCTCCAAAGATGTCTACGTATAACAGCGCATCCTCTACTAATCGTCAAAATGGATTTTTCGTTATTGCAAAATAACGACAAGCCCCTTGCATCATCGTAAAAGCCTTTTAAGCCACCACCTATCTATCTGAGAGAGAAAAATTCTAATGCGCTTCTAAAAAAACTATTGTCGGCCATTGGTGAAAATACTTTTCACATCATTTCAATTAAACGAGGTAATATTGATAAAACTAAGATCCAAATATATGATGAAAAAGATTTCCGAAAAATTATTATTGAATTTGAAAAAAACAAATCAAATTTTTACATTACCAACTTAAAAGTGCTTAAGGCCTACAAAGAGTATTAAAGGGCATATATTCATATGTTGAACCCGAAGAAGTAAAATGTGCTCTTATCGACAAAGGATTTAAAGTAAAAAATTTTACTAATATAATTAACAGAGAAAAGGTCCCCCAACCCCTATTTCGAGTCGAACTGGAGCCGAATCACACACAATTGAAAAAAAATTAAATCCATCCAATTCATAGCGTAAAGTTTCTCTTGCACCGAAAAATCACAGTTGAAGAGCCACGTAAGCGTTCAGGTCCCGTACAGTGCCACAATTGCCAAGAATATGGCCATACTAAAACTTACTGCAAATTACCTATAGTTTGTGTTATCTGCGGTGAATTGCACAGTTCTGATAGCTGTACGAAGCCAAAAGATCAAGCTGAAAAAATGTAGTAATTGTGGAGGTAATCACACTGCTAACTACAGAGGATGTCCTGTATATTCTTTCGTTAAACAGACTATGGGAGAAAAACTTAAATTAATTCCAGCTCAATCAACAAACGCTTTCTCCGCAAATTTTCCGCCAATGAGCCAACCAAGTACTTCACGTGTATCGTATGCCGATGCTGTTAAGACAAATTCTTTACCCACGCAGAAAGTGTCCCTACCAAGTAATTCGACAAATGCTAACACAAGCTTTAATTTCAGTCGCCTTGAAGCCACTACTGATATTCTGGTGCAAACAATAAACAACTTTACTACAAATATGACTAGCATGATGCAAGAAATGTTGCGAACGCAGAATACTCTGATTCAAGCTTTAATTAACAAGCCATGAACACGTTAAAAATATGTTTCTGGAACGCAAACGGGCATTCGCCAACACAAAAATGAGCTCGAGCACATCCTTACGGAAAAAAATATTGATATAATGTTGGTTTCTTAGACGCATTTGACTTTGAGAAGCCTTTTTAAAATGAATGGCTACACCTTATATGATACTAAGAAACCGAGAGGAAGAGCATGCGGTGGATCAGCAATTTTAATAAAGTCAAGACTCAAGCATTATATTCTTGATAACATCTGGGCAGAACATTTACAAGCAACTAATATTTGTGTTGAATTTTTTTTTTACAAATTTCGTTATATCATCAATTTACTCCCATCCAAGATTCTCAATCACTGAGAATCAATACGAGGATTGCTACAAATCGCTTGGCCCTTGTTTCGTAGCAGCTGAAGGCTACAATGCAAAACATACGTACAAAAAATTCCGGATGTTATAGATTTTGGAGTCATGAAAAATATTTCTAGAGATTTAGTTCATATCGAAGCTTCCCTAGATCTCTCCTCCGATCACTCTCCGACTATCGTTACAATCTGTAACCCACTAAGAAGTGTTTCACCTCACGCATATGTGAAGATGATAAATCGTGTTAATTGGCTGAGATTCAAAAAATATATTAGTAGTCATTGCACGGAAAACATAACGCTAAGAACATCCGATGTATTGAATCTACCATTGCGAATCTTAACGAAAATATTAAGCAGGCTGCTGAACATGCTACTATCTCTCACCCGCAGACTGGGTTTAGTAGAATTTATTGTACGGATATTGAATGTCTCGTATGTGCAAAAAGAAGAGCTAGAAGGTAATAGCAACAACATAGATCGCCCAAATATAAAATCAGATTTAAAGAGTGCACGACTCCAAGAGTAGCTTGCATTTGAAAAAACGGCATGTCTTAAAAAAATCTAAAAAATCTCGATGTCACACCAGCATCTAATTACTCTTTGTGGCGCGCTGCGAGAAAGCTTAAAACACCCGTTGAGTTCAAACCACCTCTGCGCACTTCTACCGGAGGTTGGGCAAGAAGTGATGCTGAAAAAGTAACATATTTGCTGAGCATTTAAAATCCGTATTTACCCCAAACACATGCACAGGCGTTGTTGATTTGCCGTGTGTAGTTGCTCTACCACCTCGACCCTTGAAGCTTAAGATTGTTATTACTTTTTTTTTTTTTTTTTTTTTATGCATACATATAATTATTTATTGTATCTTCAAAAATGAACTAACAATAAGTATTCAAATCTTAAATCTAAATAGAATTATTAGGCCCGACCAGTGTCGGACATAAACTTAGTGATAGTAATTCATAATACATAAGAGTTGTGCAAAGCAAAAAATAAAAATAAAAAAATAATTTCAAACAGTTTCATCTGGTGTGGTAAGTATTAGAGCCCTTGTGTCCCTCTTTTTTAAGCGGATGTGTCCGGTAAAGTTCAAGATATTTCGAGCAAGCGGATTAGGGTGTGACTCGAGTTTAGTTAAATATTTGCCTGAGTATTTTGCAATTTCTTCAGTCACTTGTGGCATATTTAGATCACGATATAAATTTGAGTTTCTTATGTACCATGGAGCCGATGTTATTAACCGTAAAATTTTGTTTTGTCTTCGTTGGATTTTCTCTACATTTGAAGCTGAAGCAGTGCCCCATAGCTGAATTCCGTAGCACCATATAGGTTTCAAAAGCGACTTGTATATCAAAAGTTTGCAATCTAGACTCAGGGTTGAATTTCTACCAATCAGCCAATGTAACTGACTTAATTTTAGTTTCATTTGTGTTAGCTTAGAGTCAATATGGTGTTTCCATGTTATCCGTCGGTCAAGGTGTATACCAAGGTATTTTACATGTGAATGTTGAGGAACAACTTGATTATTGATTCGAATGGGTGAACAGGTATCTTTTCGCAGAGTAAATGTTACCTGAACACACTTTTGTTCGTTTACCTTAATTCTCCATAAGTTTAACCATAATTCCAGCTGTGTAATATGTTCTTGTAGGTATCGGGAAGCCTCGTGAGGGTTTTCGTGCATACTAAGGCAGGCTGTATCATCAGCAAATGTAGATGTATGGATGTTGCTGCTCAAAGGCATATCACAAGTATAAATCAAATACAAGACTGGGCCCAGTATGCTCCCCTGTGGCACACCGGATGAGATTGATTCGGACGCACTCATGAAGTCTCCTTCCACAACAGTGAACTTTCGAGCAAGAATATAACTTTGCAAAAGATTAACAATGTTTATTGGTAGATATGTCTTCAATTTTAAAATTAGGCCTCTATGCCACACTTTATCAAATGCTTGAGAAACATCAATAAAGAGGGCAGAACAATACTTCTTTTCTTCGAGTGTTCTTCTTATAAATTGAACCAATCTATGCGTTTGTTCAATGGTGCTATGCTGACTTCTAAAACCAAATTGATGATCCGGTATGCACGCATTATCAGTTAGAATTGGGGACAATTTTATCATGAGTAACTTTTCGAAGAGCTTTGACATTGTTGGCAGTAAACTTATTGGCCTGTATGACTCAGCCTTGGTAAGATCTTTGCCCGGCTTTGGAATCATTTTGACCTTGGCAAGCTTCCAGCTGTGTGGATAATACTCCAGTCTTAAAATGGCATTAAAAATGAATAGCAGAATTCTAATTGCAATACGAGGCAACTTCATCAGCATCTTATTACTAATTTCATCAATACCCGGAGCTTTTTTGGGTTGAGTTCAGCAATTAGTTTTTGTACATCACGCATCTTAAACTTTAAGGGACGAGGGGGTAGAGCAACTACACATGGCAAATCAGCAACACCCATACATGTGTTTGGGGTAAATACGGTTTTTAAATGCTCAGCAAATATGTTACCTTTTTCAGTATCGTTTCTCGCCCAACCTCCGGTAGAAGTGCGCAGGGGTGGTTTAAACTCAACGGGTGTTTTAAGCTTCCTCGCAGCGCGCCACAAAGAATAATTAGATGCTGGTGTAACATCAAGACCTTCCATATAATTTTTAAGAGATGCAGTTTTTTCAGATGCAAGCAACTCTTGGAGTCGTTTAGTGCACTCTTTAAACCTGATTTTATGTTGGGGTGATCTGTGTTGCTGCCATTCTCTTCTAGCTCTTCTTTTTTCACTTACGAGACGTTCAATATCCGTAGAATAAATTCTATTAAACCCAGTCTGCGGGTGGGAGGTAGTAGCATGTTCAGCAGCCTGTTTAATATTTCCGTTAAGATTCGCAATGTCAGATTCAATATCATCGGATGTACTTAACGTTATGTTTTCTGTGCAATGACACTAAGATATTTTTTGAATCTCAGCCAATTAATACGATTGACCATCTTCACATATGGATGAGGTAAGTCACTTCTTAGTGGATTACAGATTGTAACGATAGTGGGAGAGTGATCGGAGGAGAGATCTAGAGAAGCTTCAACATGAACTAAATCTCTAGAAATATTTTTCATGACGCCAAAATTTATAACATCCGGAAGTTTTTGTATGTCAGTAGGCCAGTAAGTGGGCTGCCCACTCGAAATGACGTCCAAACCCATTTTTGAAATTGTGGTGAACAACGCTCTACCTCTAGGTGTAATAAGACGCGAACCCCAGAACGTATGCTTTGCATTGTAGTCGCCAGCTACTACAAAACAAGGTCCAAGAGATTTGAAGAAATCCTCGTATTGATCCTCAGTGATTGAAAATCTGGGAGGGGAGTAAATTGATGATATAACGAAATTTGTACAAAAATTTTCGACGCAAATATTTGTTGCTTGTAGATTTTCTTCACAAACGTTGTCAAGAATATAGTGCTTGAGTCTTGACTTTATTAGAATTGCCGATCCACCGCATGCTCTTCCTCTAGGGTCTTTTGTATCATATAAGTTGTAGCCATTGATTTTGAAAAGGCTTCTCGAAGTCAAATGAGTCTCAGAGACCAACATTATATCAATATCTTTTTCCGTAAGGAAGTGCTCGAGGTCATTTTTGTGTTGGCGAATGCCGTTTGCGTTCCAGAAACATATTTTTAACGTGTTCATGGCTTGTTAATTAATGCTTGAAGCAGAGTATTCTGCATTCGAAGCATTTCTTGCATCATATTAGTCATATTTGTTGTGAAATTGTTTATAGTTTGCACCAGATTATCAATAGTGGCTTCAAGGCGACTGAAATTAAAACTTGTGTTCGCATTTGTTGAATTACTTGGTGGGGACACTTTCTGCGTGGGAATAGAATTTATTTTAACAGCATCGGCATACGATACACGTGAAGTACTAGGTTGGCTCATTGGAGGAAAAGTGACAGAGTAAGCGTTAGTTGATTGAGCTGGAACTAATTTAGGTTTTTGACCCATAGCCTGTTTAACGAAAGAATACACAGGGCATCCTCTGTAGTTAGCGGTGTGATTGCCTCCACAATTACTACATTTTTTTTCTGCTTGTTCTTTTGGCTTAGTACAGCTAGCAGTACCATGCAATTCACCGCAGATAACACAAACTGTAGGTAAATTGCAATAGGATTTTGTATGGCCATATTCTTGGCAATTATGGCACTGTACGGGACCTGAACGCTTACGTGGCTCTTCAACTGTGATTTTTCGTTGTAATAGAAACTTTACATTATAAATAGGATGCGTTTCATTTTTTTCAACTGCATGTCATTCGGCTCCAATTCAACCCGAAATAGGGGTTGTGGGACCCTTTCTCTGTTAATTATATTGGTAACATTTTTAACCTTAAATCCTTTTTCAAGAAGTGCACATTTTACTTCTTCGGGGTCAACATATGAATCTATGCCCTTTAATACTATCTGTAGGCCTTTAGCACTCTTAAGTTGGTAAGTGTAAAAATTTGTTTTGTTTTTTTCAAATTCGCTAACAATTTTTCGAAAATTTTTTTCATCATAAATTTGGATTTTTGTTTCATCAATATTACCTCGTTTAATTGGAATGATGTGGAAAATATTTTCACCAATGGCCGACAGTAGTTTTTTTAGAAGCGCGTTAGATTTTTTTTCTCTCAGATAGATAGGTGGTGGCTTAAAAGACTTTTGCGATGATGCAGCGGGCTTCTCGTTATTGTCTTGCAATATTGAAAAACGATTTTGACGATTAATAGAGGACGCGCTGTTATCCCTAGACATTTTTGGAGCAGATGAAATTTTAGAAGATTTTGGGCTTCGGCCACGCTTTACCACAGTTATATATCTGTCCATACCGACTTGGACTTTGGGTTTTGAACTGCTGTCATCTGTAGTGATAACTTTGTTAAGTGATGAACACGAGCCCGAAGGGGATGATATCGCTGACTTATATGAAGATGTACTAGGCAACTGTAATGTTAACGAATCACTTGTTGGCATTGGACAAAGCGAAGTTGATCGCTGACGAAAAAGTGGCTTTGCCGTTAGAAAAAGACTATCATCAGATTTTTTATTTTTATTGTTAACATTGAGAGCTTCAGAACTCACAGTAAAATATGCATTTCTGCCGTTTGAACTCACTTCACAATTTTTTGTTTTTGAGGTACTCATGTAGAGTATTCCTCAAGGGCACTTTGTTTGCGGTTTTTGTTTGTTTTTGTTTTTTGTTTCTTGCTATTTAAAAATAATATCAGCAATATTTACTTTGCTTATTTATCAAAGTTAATATGTATGTATTACGGTTATTATGTATTACGAATATTTTTTATGATTTTTTGTTTGTTTAATATGTATATGAAAAAAAAACTCCGCTAAGACGTCTGTTCACTATGAAGGTTCAGCGAGAACTAAAGATTGTTATTACTGATGTACAAAAAATAATTGCTGAACTCAACCCAAAGAAAGCTCCGGGTATTGATAAAATTAGTAATCATATGCTGATGAAGTTGCCTCGTATTAGAATTAGAATCCTGTTATTAATTTTTAATGCCATATTACGACTAGAGTATTATCCACACCACTGGAAACTTGCCAAGGTGAAAATGATTCCAAAGCCGGGAAAAGATCTTACAAAGGCTGAGTCATACAGGCCAATAAGTTTACTGTCAACAATTTCAATGCTCTTCGAAAAGCTACTCATGATAAAATTGACCTCAATTCTAACTGATAATGCGTGCATACCGAATCATCAATTTGGTTTTAGAAGTCAGCATAGCACCATTGAACAAACACATAGATTGGTTCAATTTATAAGAAAGACATTTGAAGAAAAGAAGTATTGTTCTGCCCTGTTTATTGATGTTTCTCAGGCATTTGATAAAGTGTGGCATGAAGGCCTAATTTTTAAATTGAAGACATATCTACCAATAAACATTCTTAATCTTTTACAAAGTTATATTCTTGCCCGGAAGTTCACTGTTGTGGAAGGAGACTTCATGATTGTGCCCGATTCAATATCATCCGGTGTGGCACAGGGGAGTATATTGAGCCAATTTTGCATATGATTTATAGTTGTGATATGCCTGTGAGTAGCAACATCCACACATCATATTTGCCGATGATACAGCCTGCCTTAGTATGCACGAAAACTCTTACGAGGCATCGCGAAATCTTCAGGAACATATTACCCAGTTGGAACTATGATTAAACTTATGGAGAATAAAAGTAAATGAACAGAAGTGTGCTCAGGTAACATTTACCCTACGAAAAGATACTTGTTTCCCCATTTGAATCAATAATTAAATTGTTCCTCAACACTCACATGTGAAATACCTTGGTATACACCTTGACCGACGGCTTACATGGAAACACCACATTGAATCTAAGCTAACACAAATGAAACTAAAATTAACTGTTACATTGGCTGATTGGTAGAAATTCCACCCTGAGTCTAGATTGGAAACTTTTGATATACAAGTCTCTCTTGAAACCTATATGGTGCTACGGAATACAGCTATGGGGCACTGATTCAGCTTCCAATATAGAGAGAATCCAACGAAGGCAAAACAATATTTTAAGACTAATAACATCGGCTCCATGGTACATCAAAAATTCAAATTTACATCGTGATTTAAATATGCCACTAGTGACTGAAGAAATTAAAAAATACGCAGGCAAATACTTAACTTGCTCGTAACATCTTGAATTTTACTGGACACATCCGCTTAAAAAAGAGGGACACTATGGCTCTAACACTCAACACTCTAGATGAAACAGCTTGAAAATATTTTTGTGCTTAATACGATATTTATGTATTATTGATTACTATCACTAAGTTTATGCCTGACACTGGTTGGGCCTAATTATTATATCTAGATTTAAGATTTGAATACTTATTGTTAGTTCATTTTTTGAAAATTCAATAAAAAAATATATGCATGAAAAAAAAAATTTTTTTGTTCACGGAATATATTTCACGTGAACAAAATGTTCACCTTTTATTCCGGATAAGGGTGAATAATTAATTGTTTTATCAATAGAAAACCTAGTTGTATTCATTAACGATATCACTGACGAAGGGTTGTGCAGATAGTGGCAATTGACTACCGTCAATGTCATCCACATGTTAAAATCGTCTGTCGTGTGCATGATTAGTAGTTAGGCTGGTAGTTAATGTTAACGATTGGTAGTTAACGAAATTTGCTAGACATTCGCTAGCTACGCTGACTGCAGGGAACTCAGAATTATTCTATATAATTACATTGATACATAAATATGTATGTATGTATGTACAAATAAAGTATTGTATTAATGAATGCACATGTTCATGAAATATAAAAATGTAGATACATATGAACAGTGACTTCCACGATTGTTCATAAAATTTTTTTTATTATTGTAAATATTTTTCTCTTGTTGAGTGACAAATTTTTGTTCTCTCACGCGCTATTCTACTGGTGAGAGTGGTTTCTTACATATATCAAAAATTTTCAAAAACAAAACTCTGTCTTAGTACCGTTATTAATTCATCTTTGTTTAAAATATTGTGAACGGTTGTGTAACTCATGGTAATTTTATTTATTTGCTGGTACATGTCGGTTGCATAGATTAGTAAAAAAGTAGTAACCTAAAATGATGCCTAAAATGATACATTTCTGTCACTATTCTCTAAAATGCCATACATAGTCGTTTTTTAAGTGCACTTCTATACCTGCACTTTTAAGATAAGTGCTCTAAAATTTTGGTAATTTTAAATTATTTTCACAAAAATTAGAAAAATGTGGCTACATAAATATGCAACCATATATGTATCTACATACATATGTGTATCCTACTGAAGTCGTTTTTTAATACGAATTCATAAGGTTTGTGTATTTACCTGACAGTACTCAAAACGCAATATAATGACCAATATTGAAAAACAGTTTAATAAAATATCAAACACATACATACTCGTACATACACAGAGAGAATAGATTGGTTAAAAATCTGTTAGAGCAAAAAATTTAATTATGCAAATTTAATTATGTATTCCAATATTCCATATTTTCTATCAATTATCAATCAATTGTACGATTTTTTTATATTTATAAACAAAAAACATAACTACAATGTAAATAGAATTCTCACAATAGTTTTATTAGTAATAGCAATTGATTCCGTTTATTTCTAATAACCATTTTAAAGTATTGTTAGACACAACTGAGTTAAATTCAAGTTAGAAAGTAACGTAACTGAATATTGACTTTTGAAATGAAAAAAAATATATTCCTGTAAGCATTATTTAATTTGAAAAAAAATTCGTTTATTGTAACTAACTAATCATTTGCGTCATACTGAAATTCTATTGCAATAAAACAAAAGACAATGAAATACTTTATTGATGTTCCTAGCCGAATATTTTGTTCTGAATACAAAAGGAAAAACATAGTTTGTTGTCGCTATTGAATTATTCCTTATTTGTGGAAAAATTTTAATGTTTTATACAAAAAATAAAATAAAAATTTAATAGAAATGTCATATAAAAAATATATTTTGCAGAATAATTACAAAAAATCCCGATTTAACAAAAAAGGTAAGGACATTATTATATATATCGCAAAATATTCGAAATGTTATTATTGATGTGAAATTATTTGTGCAAATAATATGTAGTTTCTTGATAGGAAAATATATCTGTGTAATTAAGCTGAATACCGGCAACGGATGTTACAATGCACCACGCGGATCAAAAATTTGCACATTTCATTCACTTCAGAATGTACAAAAAACATTAAGAAGAATTTGCGATAAATATAATAATGAACTTACCTATTTTATTTTGCACAAATTGTTTTTATGCATGTATATATGTATGTATATGAGCCATGTATACCAATGATTCCCTTAGAAATACAAAATATATTGGTTGTATCAATTAATTATTTCTATAGTCTCAATTAAAATTTCATTCTAAAAATTCACATATCGCTACTGAAAAATTGGTGCTTATAAAAGCTATGTTCGTTCATTACAACAGAATTGTGCATTAATTGTTGGAACCGACTAAATTCGATCGGTTATCACAACAAATCTCTTTTCTCTGTGTATGTACATATATACCTTTTACCACTTTTTTAGTTGCACTTTTAGGCAGGAAACCACAATTGTATACCTGCAGGCAATAGTATGTTCACACGGAACGTGCTTCGCTCTCTATTCTGGCTTCACACCCCAATCTTGAGCGAATCAACTTGCTTCGCCATACAAAATTATGAGAGCGAATCAAGTAGATTTAATATGAATCTACTTGCGAAAAAAGTAAAATTTGTATCTTCTCTAACTTTTATCGCAGTTTATCGCCAGTTTCGCTGAAATAGCTATCAAAACAAAATAGGTATATGTGTATGTGTGTGTTTGTGAACAAATAAAAAAAAACCAACAAAAAAACATACATGTGAGTTTAATATAAATAAATTTAATTAACGGCCTGGCCCACAATGTCGACAAGAAAGTTTCTTTTGCTTACTTACATTGAAAACAAAAACAAATTCTCTTATTTTGTGTTTGTTTTCAATTTAAGTAAGCGAAAGAAACTTTCTTGTCGACATCGTGGGCCAGGCCGTAAGTTATATGAATATTATAAAAAGGAAAAATAAGAAGAATATACATATAGGGATGCCTTCAAAAACAAGATTTTGAATGAGTCAAATATACATATGTAAGTATGTATGCCTATGTGTATGTATATACGTGCGTATGATACGTATGTATGTACATATATGTGAATACGCATAAAAAATGCCACACGAACAGTTATACCTACTTTTTCAGAGCAAAATGCACATAATGCTATCAGTATATTTGTATGTACGAGTACATGTGTATATTTTTATTTTTTATTTATTTATTTTATTTATTTATTTTCAATACAGATAAAGCCCACATGGCCAATTATATATGTATTGAATGAGTAAAAATTAGAAACTTAAGTTAACTACAATTTTATATTTACTACATTTCATAGGTTTTTGTAATAATTTCAATTATGTATATCGAGCCATGTTTCGATTTTGCTTATACATAAATAGAATATGAGTAGGGCTATTTGATTTAATAATTTTGTAAAAATGAATTAGAACTCGTAGGCTTATATAATCCTTAAAACTACATTTTAGAAACAACTGAATTTTATTTGCAGGATAAAGATTTCAATTTAAATTTTATTTGTAATCATTTACATATATAACTGCTTAAATTAAATCATTCCGTATAGACGAAATATCAAAACACTTAATTAAAATTGGCGTGGAAATTTTTTAGGATTTTGGTCGATATCGACTCCCTCAATTTTTTACTGGGGGGTAACTCGAATCGAAATAAAATGCATTCTGCATTGTTTCAAATTGCAGAGTACAGAGTACACTTAATTATATACATGTATATGTATTTATGTGTATGTATAACGTATAAATATGTATGCATTTGTCAATATTAAAATAAATTAACAAAAACTATTTATTTACGGATGTGCATATATAAATACATATGTATGTATATATATACTTCTCGTTTAAGAAAAAAGTAGTTTCATCGTTCTCTTCTGTCCATAAAACTGTTTTAATAAATTAATTATATTTTTAAGGCGTTTCATCTGAATTAATTTTTACATGAACAAGGTTCAGTATGTTATATTCTGAACAACATAAGTCTTTTCTTTTTAGACCGTATTTTATATGAATTAAACAATTTGATGTATTAAAAATCATTATTGTATTTCTAACTTACTTTTAAAATAGTTATTAGCGATAAAAGTTATTTCCACCTCTGCACTTTTTTAGAAATGGATTATCATTAGTTGAATTTCTGTAATTATAAACTTAATCCAAAATTGATCAGTTCTGAGTAAATTTCCATTTATGTAGCCTTAAATTTCTGATACTCTGTTCTATTTCTTCAACTTCACCATCGCAGCAAAAGTTATCGCTTCCCGGAAGAGTTTTTGTAAGCCATCTAGAAGCAATACATTCAGCTTCCAAAAAGCCATTAATTTTTTGTCTTACTAAATTGTTTCACAGAAGTAATAATGTATAGTTTTTGTGTACTCAGATGCAAAACTTACTGATTTACATTTTTTTTTTATATTTTTCCACTTTGTTTTTTTGAAGCTTTAGTTATCAAGAAAGCACGATATTGCTCCCCTCAGTTGTTAGTATTTCCAAATCAGAATTCTGTTGCTGGGATTATTGTAATTAAGTTATTTTATAGCGCGTATGGTATCCTCAGTAATTTCTAGAAATATGTTCTTTTTTCTCACTGTGAAAGAGAAAGTTTTTCTTCCTCTGTGTTTCACCCAGCTGAATTAAAATTCTGCAAAGGACACTTTGCGTGTCTAAAAGGAGTGCAATCAGATAGTTCTTGAAAAGTGGAAAAATCTTATTTTGTGTTTTTATAAATTTAGTAGATATGTAAAACACACTAAAGGCACTAAAAGCAAATGTAAAAAAGTACGAAAGCATTTTAAAAAAAAACCAAATTGAAAAATTTCGCATCGTTGTGAATTAAAAAGCACTAAATCTAGTGCGAAAATCACTAAATCTAGGGCGAAAAGCACTAAATTTGATTAACTATGTTCAGACGATTGTAAGATCTTACAATATTGTCAGATCTGGCAATGTGCTGACAATGTACTGGCAATCAAAAATTGCCAGCAAAAGGTAGATTGTCAGTTCACACGGTTGTATCAAATTTGTCAGAAAAGCTTACAATTTATTGCCAGACGATTGTATGACAATAAATTCATTTGACAAAATCGTCAGTCGAAAAATTGTCAGTTCACACGGTTGTCATATGCAAAAATTGTCAGATCTGTGGTTTTTCGTTGCCAGACTCAAAGCATTTATTAGAAATTGTTAAATATCAATCGCTTTTGGTTGTGTTAAATGTAAAAAGTGAAAATATGTATAAATTATTATGAACAATAAAGAAGCAATTGCAATGATTTTGTCGGCATATATTTTTTTATTTATGT
Organism: Nowickia ferox; assembly: GCA_936439885.1. Lineage (NCBI taxonomy): Eukaryota > Metazoa > Arthropoda > Insecta > Diptera > Tachinidae > Nowickia > Nowickia ferox. Next base: position 64,208,022 of record OW387026.1, read on the forward strand.
TTTCTTTTTGTGTTTCTCATAGAAATAATTCTCTTACAAAGGCGTCATTGTCAGATGCATAAACTTCGCACATCTGACAATATTAAATGTCTGACAAATATCTGACAATAATTTTACAATGTGTTCACACGATTGTAAGATGTCTGACAATTTGTTGCCAGCTGCTAGTCTCGCAATGAACTGACAATTTTCTGGCAACGATGTCAGACACGGTTGTAAGAAATTTTAAGCACATTTTACTAACAATATTGTAAGATCTGACAACCGTCTGTACATATTTTTATACACATGCATATTGCTGCTAGTTGGCTTCATTCCAGTTTCACCTGATTTAGTTCAAAAATTTTAAAGTAGGTATTTATAAAAGTTCGCAAAACAGTGCTCTTGACGAAGCAAGCGTAAGGCTGAGCTTACATCTGGCATTTCTTGTGTGCCATGTGCCCAAAAATGCATAACCACTAATTACTAATGAAAAACTGTTTGATTCAGACATGTATTTATTCATTTAAACTGTTTCCAATAATGTTGTATTCCATAAATTTGTCTATTAGTTATGCATGAAACTGTTCAAGTTAATAAATATGTACATATGTACGTGTCAGAATCCAACAGTTTTTCATTAGTAATTAATGGTTACGCTTTTTTTACACATGTGTGGCACATGGCACACAGATGTAAACCCGGCGTAAGTTAAGACATCTTTTGTCTGCAAGATTCATTTAAATTGCAGTTGTGCGCTGCGCATTGCAATTTAATTAGAAATGGATTCGAAAGTTTTTTCATAAAATGACGCATGTCTATATATCTACATATATACATACTAGGGTGATCGATTATTTTACTTTTTCCAGAAACCCGGTTTCGGTTTTAAAATTCAGGAAAAACCGGGCAACCGGTTTTTTAGGTAAGAAAATTATTATACAAAAGTTTTGATTTTAAATTGCTTTATTAAAAAAAAAGAGTTAACGGTTCGCGTAAATACTATAAAAACAATACAAAAATTAAAGGTAAAATACAAAAATTTACTTCATATACTTATATATAGTACACGTGTATAATACATACACATATGAATGTAATGACAAGGTGGATATCTACCTCTATATAATATATGTAGCAGAATATCAACAAAACTAGAAAACACTTTTTGCAAATGTATTTTGACATCCATTGCACACCATAAGTCCAATTTAATTCCCCTCTGCTACCACCTCGTAAAATAGTTTCGCTTTAATTTCATGTTTCAGTAAGTGCTGCTATGGTCGAAAGACGCTTAGAAGTTTTACACTGAAAAAAAAACTTAGGAAAATCAACAGAACACGTAGGTATATAAGATTCGGCACAGCCGAATATAACACTTTTACTTGTTTTTACATAAAATTGAACCGATTTGGGAGGAGAGAATATAAGAAATAAAAAAAATTCTCCATACAACTAAAGGCCACTCTAATGTACATACAAGTTATGGTTCTCTTGCACCAGAGAGCCAAAAATATATAATTAAACAAACGGAATGAAAGACACAACACGTTCTTTGTCACAACCAAAGCATATTTATATAAAGTATATGCAGGTCTACAACAACTAAGAAAGTACAAAAACAACAGGTGATTTGTTTGTGTAAGAATAATGGATGAATGTCAAAAACAGATGAATACAACCAGACCTGGGCAACTTGCATCACTTTTGCATAAGCACTGATTGAAAAACAAAAATTTTAGTGCAAATTTTAATTTAATGCTTGTAGTGCACTATTTTTTTAACTTCAATAAAATCTCTTAAAAGTAATGGATTAATATTGCATTAGCATGGCGAAAAATGCACTGATTTTGTATTGATGTGCAATATTATTGCATTATCAAATATTGTACACATTAATATTGAATAAAACGTTAACCTATTTTATCAGATAGCACAAATAATAAAATAAAAAATACAGTAAAGTTCATTGAGGGCACCTTTATATGTATGTAAGTACAAATTAAAGAAAAGGAAAACTGTCAATATAAATACAAACTAGATTTCAGAACCAATTGAAAAAATTAAAAAGTTTCATACTTCAAGTACGTTGCATCTCGACCTTATATAGAAAACTGTGCAATTGACAAAAGATCAGAACTTAGGTTTTCATTTATTGTAGTTATATCTGAAAAAATTGTGATTTTATAAACGAAAAATACTACCGCTTGGAACAATTACATCTCTCGAAAAAATTATAAAAACGTAGTGATATTATTTTTCGTCTTGGGTGTACATAGGAAAAAATTTACATATTTATGTATGTACGTATGTTTTTATGTACATATGTACACATTTACATTGTATTTTGCACTATAATGCAATAATACTTTTCATAATGTGTGAAGTGGTGAAAAAATAGTGAAATAAAAGTAACAATGCAATATTCATAAATTACTTTCAAGGGATTTTAGTTTAATGAAAAAAAAATGCACTAATATTATCAAAGTTAGTGCTAATGCATTAAATTTGTATTTGCATTGATTTGGTTTAGTATGGTAAAATGGTCAATGCGTTTGCTTATTTAATGCAATAGTCCCAGATCGGCATACAACAAAAAGGATATGTATGGATAGACAAAACCAAAGTAAATTTGTTAATTGATAAACCTTTAATATGTGAAATAAGTATAATAAAATATTAAATAATTAAATATAATTATTTTTAAATGTTTTGTAACACATTTTTTAAGTAAAAATTTATTTAATCTTTTTCGCATACGTTTTCAGTATACACAATTGTGTATAACAAAGCAAAAGAAAACAAAATGGCGTACGAACATTGTAAACAACTTTTGACATTCAGGCATTGCCACGAAACGAGAAAAAAATTAATCACCTGAGTAGTTGCATATACTTGATATAAATTTACTTTGGTCACAACATCACCTGCCAAAATAATTTTATTGATAACATTTTATATTTTACAATATAATTACTTAGCTTATTTGTATTGCTAAAATATTGTTTATTTTGAATCGTAAGTCTTATTTTATTAAATTATTACTAAAATAATATTTTGCTTAACTCTTATTATTCGTCAGCAATACTTAGTTAGCTCGTGGCCAACAGTGGGCTTAACTTCCCCCTTCTTAAGAGTCTGCGGCTCGCGGATTTAGTAGTTTATCTTTATTGGTTCTATGATCGCAAAATTTATACGTTTTTTGCTATTGTGTTTTCAAAAAGGATGGCATATAGAAATAATTACACACGCTGTTAGGAGAATTGCAACCCCTGAACTAATAGAAATAATATTCTGAAGTGAGATTTTGTCTAATTGTTCTACGTTATCTAAGTGAAGCTTGTGAAGATACTGAAGGTCTATTTTTTTATGTCTTTCTCGGTCAAGTTGTTTAGTAGCACGGGAGGTAAAATTTGGTGGGAAATAATTTCATAGTTACTGTATTCCATTTCATTAAGCATTATAGTTTCATTAAAAAAATTTATAGTCACTGTTCCGTTTATCTTTTGCGTAATGTTTCTATAAGTAAAATTTCCTGCATAGTTTGTTGTAAATATTGTACTGTCATGAATGAGTTCTATAATGGGCTGATTTTGATATGGATAGAGACAGGGATTGACAGAGAGCTTTTCCGCCGTTTATTAGCTGAGATATACAGTGATTAGATTCTAATTTTTTCAACTCAGTCTCTTTACAAACCTTCGCATCCTCAATCAAGGTACATGGTCCAACAACGCCAAATTTATTTTTGTGAGACACAAAAAGTTTTGAAAATTCAGAACTCAGTAGGTCTTATTAAAATATTGTTGAAAAGTGTATTGTCAATCTGTGGTATGGAAAGTACTTATAAGAGAAGCGAGTCCTTAACTACCATTATGGGTTCTGCATATTCTATAGCTTTAATTTCGTTTCTAAATAGAAGTGTTTCTGTTTGTGCTATAATGCTAGCTATTTCTGATCTGTCTAATAAGTTAGAGTGTACAATTCTTCTTTTTCCCAATTGCACTGCCATTATAATTTGCTCTACCTCGTCTTTTAAAATCTGTAGTTTGTTAAAAAGGTATTGTTCAAGCTTTTCTGAATCATTTATATCTATCATATTAATGGTTTTGTTATAATTTCCTATGATATTGTTAGTGGTTTTCAGTAAATGACTGTTAATATTGTACTGTTTGTTATTGTTTTTAGTTAGATCATTGGTCTTCCTAATCATGTTGTCCCCGTCAGTGGCATCTGGGTTGCCTGCTAGCCATTTCCAGGCAGAACCAATCCAGTTGATTGATTTCTTAGTCTTCTTTAAGGGCCGAACACGAAGTTGGCTTAGCAGTTTATCGATTTTATCTATCTGGTGCTCTAATTGCGATGCTAAAGTTCCAGTTTTCCTGATTTCATGTTGTACGGTCGGTCTGATGTTGTTCAAAACATGGTCGTAGTCCTCCAGGTTGATAACATGGATTATTTTAAAAGTTCCTTTGAAGATTTTCCCATTTCGTGTTTAAATTGCAAGAAGGGAATTGTTGTACTCATAAGTGTTGACTGACGCTTGCGCCCAATGAAGAGATATTCTGAAAGAGATTTTTAAGTTTTAATGTGTGACTTGTGGATTTTTTTTCCGGTAGCAGTAGTATAGTTACTGCATTATTTTTCGCTATAGTTTCTTTTTCGTATAACGGCTTGTTTTCCCCTTTTATTTAGTTATTTCTTTTATAAATGATTTCACCTGGCTTAAAGTCTTTAGGTTTTGATCTAGTACGGTTACGCCTAAAAAGGTTTCTTTGTTGATTCCTAGCTATTTAATTTTTAAGGTCTGAATTTACTATAGCTGTAAAGTTGACTAAGTCCTGATAACTTATTCTTTGTGAACTGTTAAAAAAATATTTGCTGGTTTATTTTTGGTTACCGAATGTACGGTGTTATTATATCTATCTACAGCAATAGTTATAACTTTCTTTAAAGAGAAATCAGGATATTCTTGTATAAGACACCTTATAATTTCGAGAATCGGGGAATGGACTCGTTCCACTGTACCATTTACCTCACTTTTTTGTGGATGTGCTAGATAAATTGTTATGCCGAGTCCTTCTAAATAGTTTAGCATGATGGGACTTACAAAAGTGCCTTCGTTATTAATAACGACGAATTTTGGAACTGTAAAATAATGGAGTCTCTCTATGTAATACAGATTTGTTCTTTATCCGAAAAAATTTTGTGAATTTTGAGAATTTATCGATGGCCGTAATAAATTTCTCCCCTTTAATCTCTATTATGTCGATGTGGTAGATTTCCGAGGGATAGGACGAAATAGGGGTTGTCTGAAGTTCGGGTTTTTGAGGGTGGCGGTCATATTTGTTTGAAGAGCAGGTTTCGCAAGTCTTTGTATAATCCTTAATAGGTTTAGAAATCTTCGGAAAATAGTAGTTCTCTAAAATTTGTCGTCTGTTTTCTTTCGGGTTTCTATGGGCACGTTTGTGTTCGTCTTGAATTATTTTCCATTGGGTTTCTTCATTAGTAATGTCAGTAACTCTTTGTGTTATTCTTGCCTTAAATTTCGAGAAATTTTTCTTAAAAATCTCCTGAAGTAAGGGAAGGTGCTTTTTCTGTATTTTAATTCCGTTTATTATGTTTGGATCTGATTTTTTCCTTCAATATTCTCGTTAACAAGCAGCTCATTTCAACCCCTTCCGACAGTAAGAGCTGATTTTTATAGATATTAATTGGTGCTTCGGCATGTGGTATGAGCTCAATACTATCTTCCTCACGCTGTGTTGTGAATTAGATGATGTTAGAGTATTTACTTCAGCTGGTAGTCTTGAGAGTGCATCTGCTACTAAGTTGGTTTTCTCTGGTTTATAGATTAACCGATAGTTAAATTCTTCAATTCTAGCCTTCCATCTCATAAGCTTATAATTGTTGTTTCTGTTGCTGAGGGCAAACGTTAAAGGCTGGTGGTCCGTTAAAATTTTTATTTCCCTAGCTCCGTAAAGGTACGTCCTAAGCTTATCAAGACTCTATATGATGGCTAACATCTCTTTCTCAATCGTAGAGTAATTTTCTTCTGTTTGATTAAGAGATCGCGAAATAAACGTAATCGGTCTGTCCTTTTCTATCTCACCCTGTGAGAGCACTGCTCCAATTGCATATTTGGAAGCGTCTGTTGTCAGAATGAATTCCTTTTCAAAATCGGGAAATATTAAAATATCAGACCACATGAGCATTTGCTTTAGGTCTTAGAATGCTTTAAAGCGTTCCGGTCGAGATCAATTTGCACCTTACGCGATCGGCCTGCTGTAATCTGTGCATTCTCACCCAACGTTACGTTTATAAGAGTTTTCGCTTTTTTTTGCAAAATCTCTTATAAACTTCCGGTAATATGATGCAAGACCCAAAAAGCTCTTAAGTTCATTAAAATCTTTGGGAATAGGCATTTTTTTTACTGCTTGAATTTTCCTTGGATCAGGTCGAATACCTTCTTTTGTCACAATATAGCCCAAAAATTCGACTTCTTTTTGCAAAAATTTAGATTTATTCAAGTTAACCTTCAGATTTGCCTCACCCAGGAGAGAGATTCGAGATTCTCATTTTTACTTTTTCCAAATATGATCATGTCATCGATATGTACTTAACAACATTTGCCTATGAGTGGTTTTAGGACATCATCATCCTTTGGAAAATGGCTACGGCGTTTTTAAGCCCAAATAGCAGCCTTAAAAATTCGTATTTTCCGTTGGCGGTGGAAAATTTCGTTTTTTCTATATCACGGTTCCTCATCCGGATTTGATGAAAACCGGATGTAAGATCTAACGTGGTGAAAAATTTTTAATTACCTAAGCTAGCGAGAGTATTGCTAATGTCTGGAATTGGATAAGCGTCGGATGTTGTTATGGCGTTTAGCCTCTTGAAATCCACAACTAGTCTATATTGCTTCTCACCTACCGCATTTTCCTTCTTTGGAACAATCCAAAGTGGGGAATTATAAGGACTTCTGGAAGGCCTTATTACTCCGTCCTTTTACATTTGCTATATTTGTCTTTCTACCTCAGATCTCAAATGTGTTGGGTAAGCATATGATTTCGCGTAAACCGGTTCATCCGTCCTAGTCCTAATTTCGGCTCTAATTTTTGTGTCTATAGTTCCGCTATCGCAGACTGGTCCAAAAAGAAAGTCGTATTTTTCAATGATATTACGAAGAACTTGGTCTTCTTTGATCAATGTTGGTTACTTGTTTAGAACCTTTAGCTTTTAATTGTAACTTAACTTCCGACAATAAGTGCATTATCTGATTTTTCCTGTCTATGACTGCCTCTAATTCGCGAAGGGTGTAGTCGCCGATTACACCATCAAATGATGATATTCCAGGTAAAATAAAAAAATCGAGATTGTTGTTGACTCCGACACTTTTAAAGAATGGTCCTGTTACCTTCCTTGTGATTGTTATTTGTCCTGCCGCTGATTGGATTTTGAATGGGGTCTTAATTGGTTTTGAATTAAAGCCTAATCTTTCGAAAATAAAATTTTTATTAGCTCCTGTGTCAATAAGAAATTTATATGGCTGTCCGGTTTTAGAGAAGCATTCTAGGTATAGTACATTCTAGGTATGGTATGGAGAGGCTTTTGTTGTAAAATTTACCTCCTCTGGGTTCAATACGTTATCTTGCTCAACTTCATCCTCAAACTGTTAAAGATATTCCTCTTCTGTTTCCTCCCCTTCTGTCTCTAAATTGAACAATCTTTGTTGTTTTCGAGGTAGGTTTGAGGATTCGTTCGAATGCTTAACTTTTGGAACGGGTTTGTTCATGTAATTTATTCTGTGTGACCTATATAAGTGAGCTATCTATTTCCATTGGAATGGGAGGTTTGGGCTGATCACGTCTTGGAGGTGGTTTCTGATTTTCAAATGGTGTCTGGTTACTACGTCTATAGTTATAAATTTGGTTCTGGTCTTGTCTAGTTATTTGTCGTTGTGCAGGTCTAGGTTTGAATTTGGGTGGATACATCTGGTTTATAGGAGCAGATCTTGAATTTTTCAAATTATTTGGATGAAGAGAAAAATTTCTAAAATTATAGTTTTGTATTTCGGGGCATGAGCTATAAGCTTCTGGCAGAGTTTGAGGCTTTTGTATGAGAAGCATTCTTGAAACGTCGCCTTTTAAGCCTCTTATGAATATGTCTAGAGCTTTATTCCTGTAATTCGTTACTAATGCATTCATTGTCTCTTCTGTGTAGTCTTCCGTTTTTATTTTATTAATAATTAGAGATAACTGATGATTGATTCTCGCATAAAATTCGTCCATCGAATGGTTGTCCTGTCTCATCAAGTTTAACTCATGCTCAAATGTACGCAAATCGCGTTTGTCAGAGTAATGTAATGATAAACACTTTTTAATATTCGGCCACTTGTCATCAAATATATTATAAGATATGAGAGCGCTGTCTGCTGCTCAGTTTACCTTTTGTCTGATATGTTGAAGTATTGATCTATAGATAAGTTTCTGTCTTACTATTTCATAGTCCTTTAATATTGATTCTACACCATGAACCCATGATATATATTGAGTTGGATTCCCTTCAAATATTTGGAGGTCTCTAATGTAGTCCGGTAGTTTTCTAATTAAATTTAATTCCTGCTCATTACTGGGTACTGACAATTCGTCCCTATTTGTTCGAGGCTGAGAAATTCTACCCTCTAAATGCTGGATTCTTTCATTCAAAACCCTTATCTGTTCTGATTGAAGATGCGATATTTTTCCACCATGGGCGGTGGAATACTTCCCTCTAACTGCTGAATTCCATTATCTAAAGTTTTTACTTGCTATATCTGAGCATTAAGTGCGCCAGTTAGTTGAACAATACTTTCGTGTAACCATTCTACCATTTTGTTATCGCCAGGTGGCATATTGCTTTACAAAATTTTCAAAATAATTAATTTTTTTTATATAAAAAAGGACTGTCACAAATTGAAAATTTATACTGAGATTGTAATTATATTTTTTGTAAATTTTATTAGCTTTTTCTTTAAAAAAAAAAGGTTTAATGCTTTTTCGTAAATTTGAAAATAATTCCTTAAATTGATTTTTCTAAAATTTCGATTTGAAATTACGCTTGATTAAATTTTTTTTTAAATAATTTCAAATATTCTCAGTTTTTATTGTAAGGACTAAAGTCGCTACCTCTCGTTTTAGCCCACACGCTAGGCCTTTCACTAAAATGAGTTACTAACCCTCATGAAACGTCACTTTTTACTTATGATATTATTATTATTGTGATATTAATTAAAATATTTGTAATATTAATTAAAAAATTAATTAAATTTTCACCTATAAACAATTTGATAATATCAATTAAGATTTTCCACCCAAATTAATTAATACAATTAAAAATTTAATTGAATCAATTAAATTATTAATTGAAAACATTAATTGGTGAATACTTTTTTCTGTGTACTGAATTCCTAAATGATTAAATAAATTTTGTGTTCCGTTAATTTATGTAGTGTCCGTTAATTCAAAATTGTTATAGTGCCCTCAGCATGTGAACCCACACAAGGTTGTAACCAAAGGGTACTCACAACTATGTGCCTGTCTATGTATGTGTGTGTCCGTGTGATTGTTCTGTGTACTATAAAAGGCCGACCAACATTTCAATTAGGGACAGTAGGTTTTAGACTGTCGCGCAAGTAAGCTGTTTGTTAGACAACTACTTGTAGAAAATCGAAACAATTGATTGGGTTCGATAAACGAATCACTTGTTTTATATTATACTGGTTATATTTTGTGTAGAGATAGTACATTAAATATAACCATTTTGTTTTGGCTTGTTATTTAGAATATTATAGCCGCTCTATTTAATGTAGTATATTAAATAGAGACTTGGCCTTGAAAGTACATTTTTTTATGAATGAAAGAAGTTCTAATTAAATGAAAGAATTTGATTATAATGTAAGAGAAGAAAAAAAAATGAATTTAAGAGATTTTACGTAAATAACTAAATTTCATTATACTTAAAAATTAAAACTTTTATATTATTTTATATTTTCTGTCAACGACGCTGGACTCCACTGAACTACCCCAACATCAAAGGAAATTTCCGTTGATACAGTGGCGCCAGAGCAGGGACACGAAAAGAAAACTTTTAACTGTTAATTAAATTCAAAATTAGAACGCAACTTTTAACAAATTGTTAATTAAATTTACTTTCATTTTTTTTTCGTCCGCAATAATTAAATTAATCCAATTTTCATTGCAAACAGACGCATGTTGATAAGAAATTTTATCCGGATATACATAAGTGCGAAAATTTAAAAAAAGGTGGGTAATAGGGATAACAACACTTTGAGTAAAAATAATAAAAACGCTTAAAATATAACACCAACAATGTTGAAAGTCTCCTGTGCATACTCCTTATGGAAAGATGAGTTGGTGGCATACTTAGGTAAGTTTGGAATACATGCGGATGATAATGTCGATGAAATGCAAAGGACTCTAGCAAAATTTAATGGCAGTACACACACTCCAGAGAAAATTAATAGATTGTTGGAGTTGCAGGCCAAACATGAACCTACCTCACCGGGCAGCCTACCAAACTCTACTGTCTCCCCGGTAAGGTGCCAACTATTGCAGTCAGTGGAGAGGCAAGCCTTTCAATACCTGGAACAGGAATGTCGTTATAAAACCATAAGTTCATAAAGATGGGGGCACAAGATCCTAACACGCACAAAGAAAACTCATTGATAGATGTCATCGATTTGGTGCGAAAATGGGGTATTCGCTACGATGGCGGAAGAGACCCCTTATCCTTCATTGAACGACTCGAAGAAATTTCTGAATTGTATTGTATATGTAAAAATGTTTTACCCAAGACCATGCCTGAACTGTGTAAGGATAGGGCATTGGTATGGTTTTGGAACAACAATAAACACTGAAAGACCTGGGAATTATTTAAAGTTGATTTCCTAAAGTTTTTCCTTCCTTCTAGATATTTTGAAAAACTGGAAGACGACATTCGCAAACGGTACCAACGTCCACGAGAACTCTTCAAGGACTATCTTCTAGCGCTTCAGAACCTGATGCGACACACCGAGATGTCGGAAGCTCAACAACTTGAACGCATATACCGGAATGCCCAACCAAATTATTTATGGTATATACAACGCAAAGATTTCAATACTTTGGACGAATTATTATTATCGGCACATGATTTGGAGAGTATTCCTACTACCAGTAACGTTCAAAACAACCCACAGCATGCACGAAATGAGCACCATCGTATGGTGGCAGAATGACAGATGATGATGGAAGGGGCAGGCATCAACGTACGACTGACGAACCACTACCACCGTTAGTGTTATATCAACGGGGAATTATCCGAAACTATTTTCGGTAACCATACTAAAATTCCTACGAATCTAGAAATTATCCTAGCCGAGGATCATTTAATAGAATTTAGCACGCCATTGAGTGCCCTATGAAGATTGGTCAGAGAGTGGTTAGTGTACGGTTCCTGATTATGCCGACCGCCATCGAAAAAATGATTATTGGATTAAACCTACTTAAAGCTTTCAAAACTACTATGACGTTTTGTGACTTATCGTTTAGTTTGCTATATTGACTCCCTCTACTTACTTCGCCATGCCTCTTCAAGTTCTTCAAATCGTCTTCAAAATCAGATCGTTGCATTCCACGTACAATGACTATGGGGGCCTGTTCTAGTTCTTGAGCTGTTAAATGTAGTTCACGATGTTGGTTGATCCTTCTCGTGCGGTTGATGAATAGCAGCATATAAGCCAAGACTCTCTGGAGTGTTCGAAATGAACCATTGTGTTGTATTTTGTAGATGATGTCTGATGAAGTCTGAAGTCGTGAAATAATATCTGCCGGGTTTTCCTTTGATTTGACGTGTCTCCACTCCTCAGCTATCGATAATTCCTGTATTGCAGTGATTCGGTTAGCCACAAACGTTTGGTAAGATGATGATTTTGAGTTGATCCAGGCTGAAACGATCTCTGAGTCTGTCCATAGGTAAGTGAGTGTGTTCTCAAGATTTAAATCACTATTTACTCTTGCTGGGCGCATAACAGTGCTGCGCAAAGTTCGGGACGAGGCAAGGTCTGACGTGTTAAAGGAGCAACACGGGACCTTGCACATAGCAGTCTTGATAATTGATCTGATATACACTGCTGCGCCATATGCCTTTTCTGAAGCATCCGCAAAAGCATGAATTTGTGTGTTTGATGAAATATTCCCTTCAAAAACATGTCGTGAAATTTCTAGGTTATTTAATAGTTCTAATTCAGTCCGGAATGTCATCCATTTTGTGTGAAAAGTTGCAGGTACTGCTTCATCCCACTCCAATTTTGTTTGCCAAAGCTCTTGAATGAACATTTTGGCGGTTATAATAATTGGTGCAAGTATACCTAATGGATAGAAGAGTCTTGCTAAATCCGACGTTACAGTTCGTTTAGTAACTTGTTTTAATTCTCCTAGGTATACCTTCACACAAAACTTGTCAGTCTTTGGCATCCAGCTTAAGCCCAAGATTTTTACTGTTTGATCCTCTGTGCTTTTGAAGTCAATTACTTCCTGCTCCTTTTCTGCAATGCTTTGAAGTAGTTTTGGATGATTGGCATTCCATTTTTGTAGATTCAGACCATGATTCTTTAATATGTGTGTTAGCTCTTGCTGTATTGTCAGTGTCACACGCAAATCATCACTCCCGCCTATTCCATCATCCACATAGACATTTTTAAGTAAGAACTGGCTTCCATATGGGTACTCGGCCATGTTATCTTTGGCAATCTTTTCCAGATATTTTGTAGCCAAATATGGTGCCGGTCGAGTATCGTATGTAATGGTGTTAAGTTGATAATATTTGATTGACATAGCTGGGTCGTGTCTCCAGATAATAATTTGGAACTTTCTGTCGTCTGGGTGTATTAGCATCTGGCGATACATTTTCTCAATGTCTGTTGTAAATACGAAGCGTGGTAGCCGAAAGCGAAGCAGTATCGAAAACGGATCGCTTTGGTTGAAGGGACCTGTGTGCATGAGATCATTAAGGGCTAAACCTGAAGAAGGTTTTGTTGATGCATCGAAAACTACTCGTAATTTTGTAGTAGCTATCGGGACGTAATATACTGTGGTGTGGAATAAAATAGTTTGGTTTGTACGAGGAATTAATATATATTTGTGGCATGTGACCCAATTGCTCGTACTCTTTCATAAATTGTATGTATCCAGTGATAGGAATCGATTAAAAGCTATCCCATTCGACTCACCTAATGCTTCGGGATTGTCACAAAACGGAATTCTGACAACAAATCTTCCATTCGTATGAATGCTGTAGGTCTGAGCGAAATGATTTTCGCACTGTCTTTCTGATACTGACAGAGTTTTCTCTACTGAACTAACTCTTTCTAGTTCCCATAATTGAGCGATGTCTTCTTCTAAAGTTATGTCATTCTCGATGCAAATTCCACATGCTGCAGTGGAAGATTGGTTCTCCTTAATTTTTCCTGCGATGATACAACCGAGCAAGGTATTTTGTAAGATGGGCAAGTTCTTGGCCAACTTGATTTGCCCATCTGCCAATAATTGGTGATGAAAGTCAGCACCCAATAAAATATCGATATTTTCAGGACGATAGAAACCTGGGTCAGCTAGTGAGATGTTATTAGGAATGTTCCAGTGATTGATGTTAATTATTTGTGATGGTTGAGGCGATATTATGTGTTTAAGAACAGCTGCCTCAAGTCGTGTGGTGTAGTTGTTGAATCTTACATTTTAAATTTTATTATTATTTATTTTAATTCAATTGAAAATAAAATTGTAGTCAGTCTTTTGAAAAGAATCAAACAGAAAACACGAAATATTTTTCTCTGCTAACGGGTTATGGGCCCAGATCCATAATTTCAGAAGAATCGTTATTGTTATTTCGTAAAACCTCAATTTTTGTGGAGAAGCTTATTGTTGTTAGACATGGAGGATTTCAAGATATCTAAACTAGAAAAGTTCTGAAGGGTGGACTTTGTGGAAATTCCAGGTAACAGTGGTACTAAAAGCTGGTAATCTTTGGGGTGTAGTAAGTGCAGTTACAAAGAAATCCGAAGGAAATATTGCGAAGATAAATAAGTGGATTTCCTTGGATTCAAAAGCTCAGAAAACATTGGTCATATCGATGGGTGAAGAACCAATGCTTCACTTTATGAATTGCAATACAGCTGCTGATATGTGGTCTATTCTTGAAAATGTGTATGAGCAGAAGTCGAAAACCTCAATTCATTTGCTTCAACAAAAATTTTTTCAGTATCAAAAGGACTCTGAAGACACTATATCTGTTCGCATCTCTAAATTGCAAAAACTGGCAAAGCAGTTGGATGATCTTGGCGAAAAAATTACAGATACTATGCTGACAACGAAGGTTTTGATGACACTACCAGATGAGTACAAGAATTTTTTTCTTCATGGGAAGCTACAGATAAAAAAGAGCGATCATTAAAAAACTTAACATCAAGACTATGTATGGAGGAATCTAGATTGGGTATTTAATCCGTAAACTCTGAAGCTTTTGATGCAAAACATTATAAAAAGAGGTAAATGTTTTATTTGTAAAAAATTTGGGCACTGGAAACGTTATTACCCCAATAAAAGTCGTAATTACCATGGTAAGACAACATTCAACAATGGTAATGCTTTTGTGGGTGAACAATTTTTCGAGGAAAATACAGAAGAAAACAACTGGTTTGCTGATTCTGGTGCAAGTGACTATATGTCCAGTAAAAAAAAATTGTTCCAGAATTACTTTCAGTTTGAAACTGCAAAAAGTATTAGCGTTGGCGCGCATCTTATAATTTTTCGTTGACTCAGTTTGATATAAAACAGCATTTTATATCAAACTGAGTCAACGGCTGTGCTAAGTAGTATATAGTTATTTGATAGGGATGTGGCTGCCTGGCTGAGTTGTGTGGATTTTGTGGTCTCAGCTGAATGATTGTATGTAACCTTTGAAATTGGTTGCTGACTGCGCGGGTTTTGATCAGAGTCTTTCAAATGCAGCAAAGTGTTATGTTTGTTGGCACATTTCATACAGCTTCTTAAGCTACAATTTTTTGCATTATGTCCCGGTCTTAAGCAGTTAACACAATATTTTTGTTTTTGAACAAATTAAAGTCGTGCTGATGGTGACAGCTTCAGAAATTCTGGGCATGCGAATAATAGGTGTCTTCCATATTTACACATTGAACAAACTTCATTGTTTCGTCTTTCAATTGTGATAGAAGTATATACCTTTGTCTTTGTGTTTGACAACTTTTCTCTCCAGACATTGCTTCCACTGATTGAAAATTCCTCTCAAAAAATTAAGAAAATCTTTGATGGTTGGCACTTCTCGTGGATGTGCGAGAGATTGTTCATAACGCAGTGGTGTGACCTAATCCAGTCTTTTAAGAAGCAAATGGATGAGCAATGGATCACACGTTGAAGTGTCGATGTCAAGATTTTGAAGTGCTAATAAACACTCTTTTGTTTTGCCATATAGACCTTTATAATTGTCGATTAATGTTTTATTTGGCACATCTATTACTTCTTGAATTAGTTTGTCAACCAATAGCCTCTTGTTGTGGTAGCGATCTATTATAGTTGACCATGCAGCATCGAAATTTTCCCCAGTGGCAGTGAAGTGTTTTACTAGATTTGACGCTTTTCCCAATAAATGAGTTTTTAAATACCAGATCTTTTGCACCTTCGGAATTGATTGGCTTACTACCAGTGAAGAAAATAAGTCGTAAAATTCTTGCCATTTTAAGTAATTGCCGTCAAATTTTGGATTATGTCCAGCGGTTGGTTGAGTAGTTGTATAGTTGTTAACGGATCTTAATGCCTTCCGTATATCATTTTCTAACTTAATAAATTGCTCCATCCTATAACCTTAAGTCACAGACTCGTCATTAATTTCAGATATTTGGAGGTGGAGGTCTTCAATGTTTTGCCATAATCTTGTGGCAATTGGCATATCCTGATTTGTTAAATCTGTTTTTAACAAACGTTCAAGAGATGCCATTATTGCTGCTTGTCTACGAATAAGCTTCAACAGCTTTTCGGTGTCCGCTGGTGTCACGTTAGGACATGCGGTTTGGTTTTGTTGTGGAAGTGAGCCTTGTGGTTTGGCTGAAGACTGTGGCACCTTCAGCATAGATGATTCGAATATATCTTTGTATTGTAGGACGACCGTCATGATTGCGTTGTAGTAGTCATCAGCGAAATACTTGTGGTCTAGCTGAATGGTCTCCATCACACGAATTTTATTATCGTTGGATTGGAAAGTAGTCTATGGAACTCTTCCTTGCAGCGGAATCTTTTTTGAAGTTTCGCATGATCGTTTCAATCCGTTCTCCTATTTCCTTTTGGTTGTTGACCAGTGAAGTTCAAGATATTACGAGCAAGCGGATTAGGGTGCGACTCGAGTTTTGTTAAATATGTGCCTGCGTATTTTGCAATTTCTTTTTATTGATAACATTTTATATTTTACGATATGATTACTTAGCTTATTTGTATTGCTAAACAATATTTTGAATCGTTAGCTTTATTTTATTAAAATAATATTTTGCTTAACTTTTATTATTCGCTTATTGCGACATACAAATAATACAGACAGTAAATAAAATAACGTTACTAAACTAAATATACCTAGTCAGCAATACTTAGTTAGCTCGTGGCCAACAGTGGGCTTAACTTACATATGTACATACGTGCACAAATCCAAAAATGAGCGAAATCGAAAACGGTCGGATAAAAAAGCCTCAGATTGGATTTTGAATTCCCTACACAAATTTAAATCTCCCTGGATACACATAAATATTACTCTGCAGACAAGAAAGAAGTTTTCCAGGAAATGAATTTATATTTCCCAAAATACAAAATTTATTTACATGACGTGCGGAAGCAAAAAAACTATTCCCCTCAAATATTTAAAATAGAGGCACCAAAATTATGTGCACATAATATCCCAAAATATTTTATTGAATAAGAAACACTAGAATAAATTTAGAACTGGCATTGAAATAGATTTGAAATAGAATATATGTATGTATCTTATGTCTCTTACCTTAAAAGCCTATTAAAAAAGAACTTCAATCTAAAAAAAGAAAAAAGATCAATAATAAGAAAAACTTGATTATTTTGTACTGTTTACTATCACATTACTTGGAAGATAATTTATTATATGTATGTTTTTATATGTATGTTTTTGATATATAAATGGTGTTTTTTTTGATTGTCACAACTTTGAGTGCACTTCCAATAAAAATTTTATTTTCCGATGAAGCCCATTTCTGGCCGAATGGGTTCATAAATAAGCAGAATTGTCGCATTTGGAGTGAGGAGAATCCACAAGGTTTTGTCGAAACACCATTACATCCACAGAAAATTACTGTTTGGTGCGCTTTATGGGCTGGCGGAGTCACTGGCCCATGTCTTCAAAAACTATGATGACCAGAATGTTACTGTCAATGGCCAACGGTAAAGGAAGATGATGCGAAATTTTTTCGTACCTCAATTACGTAGCATTAATCTTGCTGATATGTGGTTCCAACAGGACGGAGCCACATGCCACACAGCAGGCGCTACAGTTGATTTACTCAAAGAAACTTTTGATGAAAAAAATTTCACGTAATCGCCCATTTTATTGGCCACCAAGATCATGTGATTTAAGTAATTGCATATTTTTTTGTTTTGGGTTATGTTAAGTCAATTGTCTAATGCTAGGATCACAACTGATACGAACGAGGAAGTTTTCGGTGCGAACTTTCGTCATAAAAAATAAAACACATTTGTGCATATGAAAATGAACAAAACACCGCCTTCGAACGAAATTCGTCGTGCGTGACGAACTCTGAAATAGATATATATATAAATATATATATATATATATATATATTTTGTACGCTGATGGACGACGAAAAAACTAATTTTTCTCTCTTTCTCTGTCCCTGCACACACAATAAGGGCTGTCATAATTAGCGGTTTCTCGCCAAACGTGACGATTTTTCTAATTGTTTGGCGTCTAAATTTTTGGATTGATGACATGGCGATTTTTCTAGCGATAAATAAATTTTGTTGCGATTTTTTGGCTATTTTTTGAAAATTTAAATTAAAACTTCTTGTAATTCAGCAAAATAAGTTCATTGAAGGAGTAGTTTAAACAAACATATCCTGCCAAAACACATCCGCACGAAATAAAAACAACTTGATTTTGTTGATTTTTCTTATACAAATTAATTCATTTTGATTTTGGATCAAAAAATTAAAAAAAAAAATTATTTTTGGAGACTTTATTTCTACTTCTGGCGATTTTCTGCTCAATTTCTTTACGATTTATTTTCAAATATTTATTAAGATAAACTACATAAAATTGATTTTGGCGACTTTTGGCGATTTTTAAAATATTTAATATGTCAGAAAAAATGTGACAACCCTGCACACAATAGCAAATTTTATCAAATATAAGAGAATAATTCGCTGAGTAAATTCGTCGTTATTGTGCTTCACACGACGAATTTACGCAGCGAATTCTTATCGACGAATACGTCGACGTGGATGAAATTCGTCGTTCGTCGCAGTTTAGCATAAGTCGATAAACCACAAACAATTCAACACCTGGAAATCAACATTGATATTATAAATATATATCCTTGTCTTATTATGATTTAAACTTGTGTCACTCTATAACAAACACACTTTATTTATTATGTAGTAGGAAATAAGTGACAAATAATTTTTTTATATTAACATTTCAATCAACATATTTTTAACTTGATATGACTTCAATGTTAACTCAATATTTGTGACTTCAATGTTTACTCACTATTTATGACTTCAATGTTAACTTAATATTAATGGAATTGTTTCTTATGGAAATACATTTGTACGTCAGACTGCCCCAATGTGCATGGTCGCCCACTTTCCAATATCAGCAAAAATATCTATTCAATTTTTATAGGGTGTTTTTTATTGAGGTATAGAACTTTAAGTTGGCATCACTTTTTTAACTGGCGGCCATTTTGTCAGCTGTCAAGTGATTAATATTTAGTTTGGTTTGCCATTTCATCATGAACAGGTTGACAAAAGAACAACGCTTGCAAATCGTGCAAATTTATTTCGAAAATAATGGTTCAGTTCGCGAAGTTTACCGCAAGCTCCGTCCATTTTATGGTCGACATAATCGTCCATCAGAGCAATTAATTCGGTTAACCATGGATAACCTGTCAATTGGCCACCAAGATCGTGTGATTTGACACCATTGGATTATTTTCTTTTTGGATATGTGAAGTCGCTCGTCTACGCCAACAAACCAGAAACGTTAGGGGACTTGGAAGCCAACATTCGCGGCGTTATTGCCAACATACGGCCCCATATGCTCGAAAAAGTGGTTGAAAATTGGACCTGTAGAATTGGCATAAAATTATCCTTCCAATAAAGCCAAATTGATGGACATTAAAACGATTTTCTTGTGTTTTATTTCAATTCGAAGTTCTATACCTCTAAAAAAACACCCTGTACCATATGCTGAACGTACTAATATTTACGCGAAGCCATTGGCCCTTTTTTACTCTCCTTCTAAATAAATATGTATGTTCCTCTTAATTTTACAATAATGAAACTTAAAATATAGAGATAACTTGATATTCGTTTTAAGATTTAACAACGAAAGTGAGAGATTGAATCACTCACTGAATCAATATTATAGGGCACTTCCTCTATGCCAGTATTTTTTATCGCTTTTTCACCGACTTCCAAATAGTTGGAGGTCATATTTCCGTCATGTATGTACTTTTTTTGTATGTTCACTGATTTCTCCGTCTTTTGTAAAGCGGTTTTAAAAATTATTTTTCTATATGAAACTAAGTGAAAGGGTAGAATGTCATTTGCAAAGTTTTTAGGTAATTTAACAACAATTTTAATTGATTTCTATGTTAAAACCATCAACAAAAACTTTAGTTAAAACTCCTTCACGATAAGGTAAGTTCATATTTTTACTGTCTGTGAATTATTGAAATAGCAAAGTAAATTTATGCATATATAATGCTGCAAATTATCATGGATTTTAGTTAAATTAACTATTTATAATACGATAATTCTCATGGATTTTTGTAGATTTGCCTATCATCACTTTATCAAATAATAATCAAAATTTTTTGCATTTGTCAAAACTTTATTATTTATTTATTTATTAATACAAACACAAACACAACGAAAATGAAACATCTGAAGGTAATGCTAGGAACACAACTGGGAAGAACGACGTATTTTTTTACGAACTTTCGTCATCTGAAATAAAACACATTTATACATTCCAAAGTGGAAACTTTTGCAAAATAAATGATAATAAATCTGGAGCTTCTAAACTACTGATTGGATTTATATGAAACTTCGAACATTCTAAAATTCTTCGACTTAGGTTTTACAACACATATCTTGGCAGCCTTCGGGCTTAAGCTGGACAGAAGTTACAGTGGGCCTAAATTGACCACATGGGACTCAAAAAAACTTCTGAGGCTTGTAACTTTTAGAAAAATTATCCGATTTTAGAACTTTGAGCTCAGCTATGTCCTCAGATGTGTTTGCGTATCTCTCATAGCCTCGAAGATATTTGACTTTAGACAAAAAAAAAATTTTGTTTTGTCTTGACTTTTTTAAGTATTGCACATATAACTTTTTAGCATATTGCTGGATTTTATATTAAAAAACAGCATTAAATTTTTGATAAAATTTTGAATAAAGAGAAAAAAACTTATTAATATCTGCATTCGTGAAAGCAGGAAAAGGCTAAGATTTCAAAAATGTAAAATTTTCCTGAACAAGAAACATGTCTTGAAAAAGTATGTTGATTATTTTAAATTTTGTCAAAAACTTTGCTTAACACATGCACTGTTAAACCACACAGCGCTAAGACAATCTATTCACAATGTGCTAAGAGCCAATTGTTTTGTATTTTGGACATGTACCCTACATTGAGCAGTGTCCGAAAATCGCCAACTTTAAAAATATTTTTTGTGTTTAAAGGCTTATAAAAAGTTGTGACAGTAGATTTTGAAAGTTTCAACCGTAACATTTTATTATGTAGATAGTTTTCAACATATTTAATTAAGATTTTAGAGAGCTTCTTCATAAATGCGGACATACGCGCAGATTTTCTGAAAAAAGTCAAAATTTGGTAAAAATATTGTTTTGTACCATAAAACATATATATTAAAATAATTTTCTCTTCTTATACTGGCATTTTTACTTCTATATAAGTCGTTTACTACGCCTGAAAAACTTATTCCAATATATTTAAATAATATCGTGATATTCCGATTGTAGGGTGCAAGTAAAAAAATATATAGAATGTGCTTAACTTTTTTCACTTTTTTCACATATCAGCTATTTACAACTGCTTTGATTTCTAAAATTCTACCTAAATAGAAAATGAAAAATAAATTTAGAATTTGGAATATTAGATGCTACTAAGACTAGTTCTATTCGCACACAAAATGTTCCACCGCCAAATAATTCAACGAATGCAAACTCAAGCTTTAACTTTAGTCGCCTTGAAGCTACTGTTGAGAATCTGGTGCTAACTATAAACAACTTTACTACAAATATGACTAATATGATGCAAGAAATGCTGCGAATGCAGAATACACTGCTTCAAGCATTAGTTAACAAACCATGAACACGTTAAAAATATGTTTCTGGAAAGCAAACGGCATTCGCCAACATAAAAATGAACTTGAGCACTTCCTCGTGGAAAAAAATATTGATATAATTTTGGTTTCTGAGACTCATTTTACCTCAAGAAGCTTATTTAAAATAAATGGTTACACTTTATATGATACAAAGGACCCTAGAGGGAGAGTCCAGTATGAGAAGCTCTACAAATCGCTTGGATCATGTGTCCTGGCAGCTGGTGACTACAATGCAAACATACGTACTGGGGCTCGCGTCTTGTTACACCTAGAGGTCGAGCGTTGTTTAATACAATTTCAAAAATGGGCTTAGATGTCATTTTGAGCGGGGAGCCTACTTACTGGCCTACTGACGTAAGAAAAATTCCAGATGTTATAGATTTTGGCGTTAGGAAAAATATTCATAGAGACTTAATTCACGTAGAGTCCTCTCTAGATCTGTCCTCCGATCACTCTCCCACAATAGTTACAATTTTCAACCCACTAAGGAGTGATTTAACTAACTCATATGTGAAAATGATTAATGGGGTCAACTGGCTAGGATTCAAAAAATATCTTAGTAGTCACTACGTAGAAAACATTCAGCTAAGTTCATCTGATGATATTGAATTTAACATTGCCAATCTTAACGAAAATATTAAACAGGCTGCTGAACATGCCACTACCTCCTATCCGCAGACTGGCTTTAATAGAATTTATTCTACGGAAATTGAACGTCATGTATGTGAAAAAAGGAGAGCTAGAAGAGAATGGCAACAACACAGATCACCCCTAAATAAAATCAGACTTAAAGAATGTACTAAACGACTCAAAGAGCTGCTATCGTCGGAAAAAACTGCATTACTGGAAAAGTATTTAGAAGGTCTTGATGTAACGTCAGCATCTAATTACTCTTTATGGTGCGCTACTAGAAATCTTAAAAGACCCGTTGACCTTAAATCACCACTGCGTACTTCGACCGGAGGCTGGGCGAGAAGCAATAGTGAGAAAGGTAATTTATTTTCTGAGCATTTAAAATCTGTATTTACTCCCAATTCATGTACGGGTGCTGCCGAATTACCGAGTGTAGTTTCTCTACCCCCTCGTCCCTTAAGGTTTAAGTTGCGTGAACTACAAAAAATAATTGCTGAACTCGACCCGAAGAAAGCTCCAGGTATTGATGGCATTAGTAACAAGATGCTGATGAACTTGCCTCATATTGCAATAAGAATCTTGCTATTTATTTTTAATGCTATTTTACGAATGCAGTATTTTCCAAATAACTGGAAACTTGCCAAAATAAAAATGATTCCAAAGCCGGGCAAAGATCTTACCAAGGCTGAGTCATATAGGCCTATAAGCTTACTATCAACAATCTCAAAGCTTTTCGAAAAGCTGCTCATGACTAAATTGTCCAAAATTTTAGCTGATAATGGGTGCATCCCGGACCATCAATTTGGTTTTAGAAGTCAGAAGTTGTAAGAAGAACATTTGAAGAAAAGAAGTATTGTTCTGCTCTCTTTATTGATGTTTCTCAGGCATTTGATAAAGTATGGCACGAAGGCCTAGTTTTAAAATTGAAGACGTACCTACCAATAAACATACAAAAGCTTTTGGAAAGTTATATTATTGATAGGAAGTTCACTGTTGTGGAAGGAGAGTTCACGAGTGTGCCCGACTCTATATCTTCCGGTGTGCCATAGGACAGTATTCTGGGGCTAGTCTTGTATCTAATATATACTTGTGATATGCCTGTGAGCAATAACATCCTAACGTCTACATTTGCCGATGATACAGCCTGTATGAGTATACACAAAAACGCTGATGAGGCATCCCGCAATCTCCAAGAACACATTACCCAGCTTGAAATATGGTTGAACTTATGGAGAATTAAAGTAAATGAACAAAAGTGTGTCCACATAACGTTTACCCTAAGAAGAGATACTTGTTCTCCCATTCGAATCAACAATCAAAGTATTCCTCAACATTCTCAAGTGAAATACCTTGGCATACACCTTGATAGAAGGCTTACATGGAAATATCACATTGACTCTAAGTTAACTCAAATGAAACTTAAATTAACTCAAATATATTGGTTAATTGGAAGAAATTCAACACTCAGCCTAGACTGCAAACTTTTGATATACAAGTCGCTTTTGAAGCCAATATGGTGCTATGGAATTCAGCTATGGGGCACTGCTTCAGCTTCAAGTGTTGAGAAAATCCAACGAAGGCAAAACAAAATTTTACGTTTGATAACATCGGCTCCATGGTACATCAAAAATTCAAATATACATCGCGATTTAAATATGCCACTAGTGACTGAAGAAATTGCAAAATACGCAGGCAAATATTTAACAAAACTCGAGACACATCCTAACCCGCTCGCTCGTAATATCTTGAACTTTACTGGAAATATCCGCTTAAAAAAGAGGGACACAAGGGCTCTTATTCTCAACACTTGGGACTTCTTGAAAATACGTTTATTTATTTATTTTTTCCTTTTTGATTATCACTACTTATGTATTATTTATAACTATCACTAAGTTTATGTCCGACACTGGTCGGGCCTAATAATTATATTTAGATTTGATTACTTATTGTTAGTTCATTTTTGAAGATACAATAAATAAATTTATGAAAAAAAAAAAAAAAAAAAAAAGAATATTAGACCAATAAGTATATACACTTTTCGCAATAAAAAATATTTCTCGTAATTATACAATATGTTTTTCCATGTAAAGCCTAGTACTCTGTTCAAAATTTCAAGCGAAATGTTGACATAATCCATATAAAAAAATTTCACATGAAATATTCATGAAAAAATGTTGCAAAATGAAATGTATATGGCAACATTTTCTTGCAATCTACGAAATAATAGGTCTGTTTCTTTACTCTACATAGGGATCCCAATTTGTACGAAAAGCGTTCCCGTACTCGAAAATTGGGTAAATGAGAGAGGTTTTGCGAGAGTAATGTTCTTCTTCTTGCACGAAACAGCCCGTACTTTTTCTTCGTGCTAGTTTGGGAACATAGAAAATTAATCACCTGTTTGAAAAATAAACAATAACAAAAAAATTAAATATTTTTAAATACTAGAAAATTGGAAAAATTTATGAAAATATATTAAAAAACTAGTGGCGAACAAAGTTTTATAAGTTTTTATATGAAATTAAGATACAAAAATTTTCTATACATGTTGAATCATGTAAGTAAATAAGTACATGTGTATATACATGAGTATGTGTTTAGTTATGTGTGTACGTATGTCTATGCATACATTAGAGATGAGCAATTTTTCGGAACCTGTTACTTTTTCACAGCGATTGAAAAATCAGTAATCACAACTGTGAATGAATTTATCAAGTAACAGGTTTTGGAAATATACATATTTCTTTCATACAAAGTGTGAATGTTCTTGTATGCTTACTTTACAGTAAATAAAGCTACCATATGAATTGTTTTATACCTTCACCGTTTGTCGAGAAAAAATCGCCAAATCGTCTTTTCTGGCAACTATGTATAGCTCTCACGTTTTTGTATTTGCAAACAAATTACTGCTAAACTGTGATCACAGTCACAGTTTAAAAGAAAAGATTTAGAAACCACGTTCACAAGGAGCAACATTATTAAAAAATTACAGTATCGCTCTAACACTAGCATACATGCAATGACATTTAATTTTGTGTTAAAAATTTTGGTTTTTCGCGTTCCCGTACTTTTGTGCATTTTTGTAATATATTGAGAGAAATTATAGTTTGCTCTCATTTGACCGAACTTTACCCAAAAAATAAAGAAACAGACCTAATGTGACTGGCATTTATTTCGCGTGAAATATTGACAGCTGATGTTTTTGTTTACAAAATTCGATCAATGTTGCATACTTCTAACCAATAAAATCGGTTATTTTTTGTAAAAAGTAATATGGGCATCACTTGTTACGTGTTAAATTTTTCACGCGAACTAATCAATGTCGCTGAAAAATTTTCACAACTTCGAACAGAGTACTAGGCTTAAGTGTAGTTAATGCCAATAACAGGTAGCATTTAAGGTGTCTTTATGTGGTATTACAAAGTATTACGACTTTGTAGAATAAAAATATTATGAAATTCTCTCCGTGTTAAAAAAAGAGAACAAAAGTTCTGTTTACGCTGATACTATAAGTAAAATGAAAGCAATGATATTGAACTTCTGAGTTAATAAAAAAAATTGCAAAATTGCAACAAAAAAAAATATATGTACTAATAAAACTAAATATTGGAGAAAACATTTTATTATTTCAATGTAATTTTACTACAAAATATAACTTTTTTTATGTGTTTGTTTGGTTTTGCTGTACGGGTTAAGTAGCTGATGGCTGCAGTTGTACAAAATTTACAAAAACAACATGAAAATTTTTTTTGGTTGTTTTTGTAAAAGTGTTAACAACTTCAATAAATGCAATTAATGCTGCTAATGTTTACTTTGAAATACACCTCTTGTATGATGAGAATACTTAGGTTTCTAAAATGGTTTAGAAAATAAACGTTTACCGACCGCTTGTCAAATTTTCTATCCATATTCTCTCCTACTCGATACATTTTGCGTTTACATGATAAGATTATATCCCTTCTACAGCATTTTTTGACATGTCGTAATACCTGCATTGTATTACCATGTAAAGACACCTTTAACGAATAACAAAAAGGTTTTCGCGGCATCGGAAGGTGCTACCTGATTATGCTACTACTTAAAATAAATAACACTTCACAGTACTAGGTAATTAGACAAAATTAGCAAAGGTGCTTATAAGGTATGCTGTATTGTATAACAAATTGTTATAGGTATTGTTTTTTTGTTTGTATGTAATGTTTTTTTATTATTTACCAATAGATAATCTATTTAATATAAGGCTATAATTAAGAAAAACTTTTTAACACTAAATAAATTATTTATTTTCAAATTAGATGTTTTAGCTATGTTAGTCATTATCATTTTACAATTTATTTATTTCAATTATTTTTAAGGAAACAATCCGAAATATCGAAGCTTAAGGGTTATTTATTTGAGTTGTTTCACTGTCGTCTTTCTCTATTTCCATAGTTATCTTTGGTAACCATTTCAATCGTATTGCTTGTAAAACTGGATAAAATAAGCCCATGCTTTCTAAATCCTTCTTGCATCCTTTTCTCCTCAGTTATTCGTGTATTTGCTTAGTCTTCGTAAGGAGACAGTTTCATTACCTTTGATGTTTTCTATTTTATATCATACTACCTGTACCCTGCGCGCGTTGCTACGCCAACAACTAAAATAAATTTGAAGGAAAGACATTACACAAATATTTAATTCATTTTCAGTCATTTTATTGATTTTTAACTTTTTCGAGGGGGAGAAATTTCCCTCTATCGCCCTCTTGATCCTAGTTTTAAAAATGTACATAGCATATGTAACTTTTTAGACGCAGATCTATCTATGTTCTAAATTTCATTAAAATCGGTTCGAATATTTCGGAGGGACTGCAATCCCGCCCCCCCCTCGCCCTACTGGTCCTTGTTCGAAAAATGTACATAGACCATGCGAATTTTTAGATGGAAATCAATCTATGTTCTAAACTTCATTAAAATCGGTTTGAACTTTTTGGAGGGACAGAAATTTCCCCCTATCGCCCTCCTGATCCTAATTTTAAAAATGTACATGGCCTATGCGACTTTTTTCATTAAACTCGGTTTGGACGTTTCAGAGGGGCAGAAATTTCCCCCCTATCGCGGTCCTGGTCCTAGTTTTAAAATTTTCTCTCCCTAAGAACCCTCCTCGTACTTCAAGAAATATTATAAAAAAGAATTGGCGAAATCGTTCCAGCTGTTCTCAAGATTTGCGCTTAGCAACACATTCAGCGATTCATTTTTATATTATAGATTAACTTATATTAATAAAATCACTATTTCTGAAAGGGGCGTAGCATTTACCGGGGTAGAATATATATAAAAACACGCGCCGGTCTTTTACAAATATTTTGTGGGGTGGAAGGCTAAAATCTGTTGGGGCATTGTAGAGTTCACCCCTAACAAATAAACGTGTTTTTGATTTTTATATATATTAAGATAAGATGATAGATGCAAGCAACACTCCATAAATTTAATGCTAGCATGAAGTGGGGAAATTCCAAATTTGAGGGCATTCTCTTTTATACTTTCATCAGATTTATCTTCAAACTCCGAGCTGTTTTTCCCACATACGAGTATATTGGATTTCCAGTATGGCTTGGTATTCGTTAGGGCATTTGCAACTTTTCCATCTATCATAGTCATAGATTAGGGTTTGGTATTTTTCGGACTTTTGCACTTCCTGGGAAACGGGAGTGATAAAATCGCGTTTCCGGGATTCCCGGGAAAAGTTAATTTTCTAAGAAAAGTACATTTATTAAATGAAAATTGGTAAAATTTCTATTGTTTTATTAATGAAAGCATTCTTTTTAAATAAAAGTTAATACAAGAGCAGTTTTAAAACTAATTTTTTAACGGAATTCAAGCAAACAGAATTTATCGTATATGTTCTGGCTTTCACATCGTTTTCACATGTTTTCTTGTGAGTTCTGGTGTTAAAACACATGCTACACCTGTTTAAGTTGAAATTCAGAAAATACAAATTAATAGTACTCGTATGTGTTCTAGCATCCGAATTTAGAAGAAAAAAATTTGAAAATTGATGATTTCAAACTTTAAAATTTTTTCGTTTTCTTTTTTAGCTCTTATATTAACTTTTATTTAAAAATAATAATTTTCATTAATAAAACAATAGAAATTTGACCAATTTTCATTTAATAAATGTACTTTACTTAGAAAATTAACTTTTCCCGGGAATCCCGGAAACACGATTTTATAACTCCCGTTTCCCGGGAAGTGCAAAAGTCCGGAAAATACCAAACCCTAATCTGGACTTAAGATTTGAATACTTATTGTTAGTTCATGTTTGAAGATACAAAAAATAAATATATGTATAAGAAAATAAAAAAATTAATTAAAAAAAATTTTTTTAATTTTAATTTTAAAGGTAATATCTTTCCATAGATAGTAACTCGTAGCTAAAACTGCCAGCAGTATTCAGTGTTATCAGATTAGGGGATTTATCCTCAAATCAGGGATTTTTTTTCGAAATGGGGATAAGAATTTTGGTTTGGGGATTTAGGAATTATGTTTTGGGGATCTTATGAAATTTTTTGGGATTTGTATTTTACTTAATATTTTTTTATTTATTTCTCGGAATATTTTAATTTCAATACATGTTCCAATTAGTCTTCTTTAGTTCATAAATAATATTAAATGATAAATGGTAACAATGAACTCGTCTTTAACATTTGTTGTTAGCAAGGTTTATTACAAAACAAACAGGTACTCGCATTGGGGAGATTGCTCATCAGCTAATTTTATTATTTACACGTATTTACTATATATAATTAAAATTATTTGACAATTAGTTCTTTACCTTAAGCATAGTACTCTGTTCGAAGCTGCGAAAAAATTTCAGCAACATTGATTATTTCGCGTGAAAAATTTGACATGTACTAAATGTAGCCCAACTCGCAGTTTTTTAAATAAATTTCTCGCTTTTATTGCTTGAAAGTATTCAACATTGTTAAAATTCCGTGCGAAAAAAGTACTGCTCATGTTTTTTCGTAGCTGAAAAAAATGATGCCAGAGTCATATTGCATGGAAAAACATGCTGCCAGATACATTTTACATGTTTTTCGCAATAAAAACAGAGTACTACTTTTGCAAGTTTATTCCGCAAATATTTCATACCAAATACTTTTATATGTAGTTTGATAGCATTTCGCACGAATTTGTGAACAGAGTACCAGGCTTTATTTGATGCTTTAAATTTTATATAGAAATAACAAACAACTTAAGCATGTTTTGGGTAGAAGTTTGTTCACATCAAGATGCCGCTGGATCACGGCCGTTTAAATATTTACTAGAGTTTATTCGGCAATGTATGTAGTCAATAAAAAATTAAATTAGAAACAAAATTCAGTTCGAATTGCTAAAATCTCTGTTACAAATTAATATATATTTTAAAAATAATGGAATTTGTTGTGACACTTTTGATCTATCTCCAGAAGTGGTAAAATTAGTGTCAGTCGAAAGAAATCTGGGAACCCTATCAGCATTATTGATCCCAAAAATAACTCCACTAAGTCGGTATACACTTGTTTTTAATATCTACATACATATGTACATATGTATGTATATACGAAAAGGGGCGGATAAAAACGGGTCAGATTGGATTTTGAATTCCCTACACACATATAAATCTCCTTTGATATAAATACTACTCTGCAAACAAGAAAAAAAATTTCCAGGAAATGAGTATCGAATTTATCTTTCCCAAAATATAAAATTTATTTAAACGACGTGCGGAAGCAAAATTATGTGCACATAATATCCAAAAATATTTTATTGAATAAGAAACACTTGAATAAAGTTAGAATTGGCATTGAAATAGATTAGAAATCGAATATACATATGTATCTTATGTCTCTTACCTTAAAAAAGAACTTCAATCTAAAAAAAGATAAAAAATGTTAATAATAAGAACAATTAGATTATTTTGTACTGTTTACTATCACATTACATGGAAGATAATTTATTATATGTATGTTTCTATGTATGTGTACGTCTTTGACAAATATTTATTATGTAGTAGGAAACAAGTGACAAATAAATTTTTTTACATTAACATTTCAATCAACATATTTTTAACTTGATATGACTTCAATGTTAACTCAATATTTGTGCCTTCCATGTTTACTCAATGTTTGTGACTTCAATGTTAACTTAATATTGATGGAATTGTTTCTTATGGAAATACATTTGTACGTCAGACTGCCCCAATGTGCAAGGTCGCCAAGTTCAAGGTTGCCCATTTTCCAATATCAGCAAAAATATCTATTCAATTTTCACCATATGCTGAACGTACTAATATTTACGCGAAGCAATTGGCCCTTTTTTACTCTTCTTGTTAATAAATATGTATTTTCCTCTTAATTTTATAATAATGAAACTTAAAATATACATACATATGTATGTAAGAACACCCCATTGATATAGCTTCATATTCATTTTAAAGTTTAACAACGAAAGTTTCGGAGATATGCAGTAGTAAAAATTGCATATTTTAAGACATACTGACCGACTCACTGATTGAATCACTCACTGACTCAATATTATGGGACACTTCCTCTATGCCAGTATTTTTATCACTTTTTCACCGACTTCCAAATAGGAGGAGGTCATATTTCCGTCATGTATGCACTTTTTTTATATATGAAATAGTATGCTCTACAGGTGGCCTATTTTTACCAATATGCGATAGGAGCAAGGGGGTGAGTACTCACCATACAAGGTTATTATTAATTATGTCATGTAGAGGTTTCAAATTTGGTGAGAACTACTTTGAAGTAAGAGCGCGCAATCCAGCGGAAAAGAGTAGAGGAAGGTGGTACAAGAGTAGTGGAAGGGCTCCCCCTCCCCGTTCAACGTAATCACTTATTGCATATTCATAATACTATATCAGTGAGCGTCTACAAACTTGGTGTGAATTACTAGCAGAAAGTTGTTGCGGTGGGCACACGCGGAAAAGGCCAAAAGCATACAAAATTTTGCAAAGTTATGGTCCACCTTGAGAGTGCGGATGGCCTACCGCAGTGGTACCTTGTTGGGACCAAGTTGATGGTTGGACATTCAGCAAAGACAAGCGGCACCCTTCTTATTGTTGTATGTAGGAAAATTAAACGACCAGTAGTAGTAAGAGGCAAGCGAAATCTGAAAGGAAAGTGAAATATAAATTAATGTTTATAAAACCAGATTTAATATAAAGAAAAAAAAATCTACAAGCAAAATACAAACTAATGTAAGTGTGCAAAATAAGCAAAAGTATGGGGTATGTTCAAAGGAGGTATGAAAACACATGTTGTAGTATAATGCGTTCAGTAGGTAATTTGGTGAATGTGTTATCACGTATGAATGGAAAAATGTACAAGGGAAGATAAATGTTGGCAACGCAAATAAGTTGCGTAAAGAAACGGTTTTTTTATGAATTCAATTTTGTTTTTGTCAAAAGGTTAATTTAAAATACAATAGTCAAGAAACAGGATACTTGCTATTATGATGATATCCTGGTGATTGGCGTACTAGGGCAAGATATGATAGATTATATATTATATTACAGAGGAACATGGAGACAGTAGCAAGTGAGAGGCCATGGCAACAGAAATTTCTGGAGTTTTCTAAAAGATTTTTTTTATAGAAAATATATACATATATATATATATATATAGAAAAGACCGACAGTTAAGTACATAGAAGGAACGGTTTCTTTATATAAGGAAAGAGATTCCAGTAAATGGAAGATGACCGTATAAAAGGCCAAGTTTTATGATTGGAAAAGATTCTTTTGAGACAAGCCGTGAAACAGTGAGTAGCTCGAGGCGAGAAAAAAAAACGCGTGAAAAGACTTGGTAAGAAAAAGCGATTTCTAAAGACCAAAGGTGAAATATTCCTAACACAAAATTATAATCGGTGGCAAAAGAAATGATAAAAATCTAAAAAAGTAACTATATAAATATATTCAAATGTACAAAATTTAAAATAAAAATTATCTTATGAAAATTATTGAGGAAGTGCAGAAATACAATTGAAAAGATCTGTGAAAGACATTCCCAAAAACTCAACTGAATCACCAATGTTGAAACAGTGGTAAAAGTAACTAAAAATACAACTAAAAATAAAAAAATAAAAAAAATATATAAGCTACTCACTGTGCGCAAAAAGAAAAAAGAAAAATTTTAATATACACATCACAGACAGAACGTCACAATAATAAAGCCGCAACAACTATAAGAAAAATGCAGCCAATTATTCAAATCCTGTGGTCAAATGATGGAGCAAATTAGGAACAGAAAGAAAGGAGAAAAAAAGAGGGAAGGTGATATATAAGGAATGCAGCAAGTGAACAAGTAACGAACATATCGTCATTACTAACATTTTTGATATGAATAGTTATATTTAAATTTCTTCTTACTAACCTAGATTAATTCAGTGTATGTATCAGTAAATTTAAGTGTTTAAGAATAGGAATCAAAAGGTGTAAAATTCAAATAAAAATAAAAAGTACCTGTTAGAACAAGTAAAGTAAAAAAATTAATGAACGTGTGTAGATTTTGCCCTAATAGGTAGGGGTCTTTAAAGGGATTTCGGGAAATATTAGAGAAAAAAAAGAAAGGCAAGAATGGCAGATCAAAATGGATGCCTTAGGGAGCTCCTTCAGGTAGATTAGTTTGATAAACTCCGCATGCAAAATAAGAAAAATATAAGCTTTACCCTTTAAAATCTCCACAGATTAGAGAAAAGAAATATACATGCGAAAGGCACGAATAAATGAAAAGGACAATTTTAAACTCCAAAAAGGGTTCTAACAAGTATTTCCATAGATTTTAATTAGTTAAGTTAGAAGAAAGTCTAAATTATATAAATTTCTGTGTATAAAAATTCTGTTGCCAACCTAAATCAAGTTAAACTAAAATAAGTCAAAATTTATTTGCAAGTATAAGAATTATGTTATATTGTCTTTAATGTTAGTGTAGTAAGTCTGAGTTTTTTTTGAAATATATATAAGTGTTTAAAATTTTAATCAAACATGATTGGCTAAGGTTAGTTACGAAGGGATTTTGATGTGAAGGTAAGTGTGAATATATGTGTGTGTGAAACCATAAAGGGGTCAAAATAAATATATAAAAGGAAACGGAAATGACCATGGTAGGGCAAGGGCAGCTGGAAGTACCATCCTACTTCCCTAACAACAAAATGTCGCAAGATAGGTAAAGTAAAGTCCAAATCAATAGTTTAAATTGCGACGTGTCCTCGGGCTCAGGTGAGGGTCGGGAACACACCCGAAAATTGCCTCCGCGTATGAGCTGGCTGGGGGAAGCCACCTGAGTGCCTATGGGGCACGTAACAATAATGGCGCCCAAATTAGAAATTTAAAAGCATATACAGAACAGTAAAAAAGGAAAATGTGTAAAAGACCGAAGCACATACCAATAGAACCACTAGTTTTTAATAACCTAAAGTATACCTTTCGGTGAATCTAATTTTTTTGTTGTAATCGTCGCACGTAACCGTTTCAAGAGTTTAAGTTGAAAGTCCGTTGTACGTGAAACGCGCAATAAAGAGTTGTTTTTCTGAAGGCGTACTACCACTCGAAAAGGAGGAGATAATGTACTTAGGCATTGAGGAGAATGGCCTAATCGTACGATCTCCAATGTAACCAGTTTTTTTTAACACGCAATTGAGTATTTTTTTATTATTAATTTGTTTTATAACACCGTGTGTGGGACACATCATACTAAACCGAAAACCGTGCAGGCTAATGCTTGTATAGAGAATTTCGGGGAAGATGACAAATGAGTCTCTAGTAAAAGTTTTAGATGAAGTCTAAAACAATACTATAGTCACATGTGTACAAATCCATTTTTTTTTCACTAATGAATAAAGCATAATGTGTTAGCTCTGTAAAGAGAGCAAGAGAAAATAATGTGTTTTTTTTTTAATAAATAAAGAAAGCAAAGTGAACACACACGCACCACTAGAAGCATCAAAATCCCTGTAAGCAAAATTTGTTTCTGTTAACCAACGAGAATATTGTGATACATTCACAACGAGTTATATTTGGAAAGTATTTTTTTAAGTATTTGTTTAATATTGCATTTTTTTATTATATAGTTTGCTCAAGGTATTAAGTATTAGTATTAATATTTTTTTTCGTATAATATATGTATAAAAATATCACTATAAGAATTAAAGTAGTCTAATAAGAAGTAGCTCACAGCAGGTCTTGAGGTAGGTGATAAAAAAGTTATGCAGAAAGACAGTAAGTCGAATTTAGATAATAGAAAAAGACCCAAAAATACAGAATTAAATAGTTCACATATAATAGAGGCAAAAAGAAGCAAAATAAATCCTTCAGAATTGGCTACAAACCCGTCCAACCAAAATAATATAAAAGATATGTCCGCTACTATTACGTCTAAACCTCAACACTCTACAGAAAGATCTGCCCATAGTTCTCAAAGCGTCCAGGCATCAGGTAACCCGACTGTAAGCCCTGATGTTAGAGAAAGAGCGTCTGACTCAAACTCAAATGCACAGAATATTATAGAAGATAGAGTTAAAAGTGTTCTACAGAATGGGAAATGGGAATTGACAGCTGCAATAAGCCTTATGGCTAATGCGAGGACACAAAACAACCAGAGTTTATTGCAGACACCCAGTAGGAAGAAACACTATAGTGTAGATGTAAATAATGACTTGCCAACGAGTAGCCGTTCAGTAAATGGGAATACATTAGGGGTGCAAGGCAGTAATGTGAACCATGGAAATGTCCGAAGTCCATTTATAATTGAAAGTGTACAAAACTTACCAAGATTAACATATAATAATAGCGCTCAGTCCTCCTCACAGCCAAATTCCGTTAGATCGGGTACGTCCACCGCCCAAAATGGAGATTCGTCGAGTGGAACAAATCCACGCGAAATGAGGGTCACAGATAACCTGAGAAATATAGAAAAAATTGTTATTAGAATAGATAAATGGGGGTTAAGCTTTAACGGAAATAATAATCATATGAGTGTGGAAGACTTTATTTTCCGTTTAGAACATCTACAAGCACAATATGATGTATTATGGGAAGAAATATTAAGAGACTTCCATTTACTATTAAATGGACCGGCAAAAGATTGGTACTGGCTATTAATTCGCACCCATGGTATGATGCAGTGGCCTACACTTAGGAGTGAATTAATAAACCAATACCTAACCAAAGTGTCTAATTTTGAAATAATGCGTGACTTAGTGGAGAGGAAACAGCAGGTTAACGAGTCTCTAGATAATTATTTTTATGCCATGAACAAATTGCGCTCGCGCTTAATACAGCCTATACCCGAGTACGACATGATAAAGATTATAAAGAGAAGAGAGAGTCTAGCAAGGATAATTTACCCAATAAATGTGTCGTCGGTCGAACAACTTCGGCTTGAGTGTCTAGAAGCAGAAAAAAATTTCTTGAGGAGAGAGAACAAAAATAACATGGTACCTCAAAGGCAATTAAGAGCGGTGAATGAAGTTTATTTTGCAACTAATGAAACGTTAGACGACGAAGAAGAGGAAACACTTTTTGAAGAGTTAGATGCCATTACAGACAGCCAAATGAAATGCTGGAATTGTCAAATGCAAGGACATACTTTTAGAGATTGTGAGTCGTTGGAAAGGAAATTGTTTTGCTATAGATGTGGCACACCAAATGTGGTTGCACCAAAATGTCCAAAATGTTGTCAGGAAAACCGCAGGCGAGGCGTGGGTTCGACGGGGGGCTCACGTCAGGCTCAAAACCCCAAAACATAAATAATTTTAAAGTTAAAACAATGGAAGCAAATAAAAGCAAAATTAATTTCTCACAAATAAGGCATCACCTGCCACTAGAAATCAGGAAACAAAACTACGAGATAGTCAAGTCACAAATTTTTGAGTCTAATAATAATAATAATGATAATAAATCGAAACCATCAAAACACATACTGAAAATTAGAAAAAAATTTGCGGAACGGCGGAAAAATAGAAAACTAATTATAGAAGCCATTAGTAGAGCGAGCATAAAGAATAATGATCCTAGAATTTTTATAGATATACATATACAAGGCAGTAAAATGAATGGACTGCTAGATACATGTGCTAAAGTCAGTATTTTGGGTGAGAATTGTAGAGAGTTTGTACTCGAAATGAAAATAAACATCATTCCAATGTGGTCATATGTAAGAACAGCAGGGGGGAAACAGTATAGCATTTTAGGAAAAATAAAGGCTTTAGTTCAATTCAAAAATCAGGAAAAAAATCATGCGTTTGTATTTATGTCCTGATCTAGAGCAGGAGCTGTATTTAAGGGTTGGTTTCTTTAAAATGTTTTCCTTGGCACCGGATATCGTAGAATTATCATCGCTGAGTGTGGAAAAAGTTCAAGAAGATTTTATAGGCAAAGGAAAGGATCATAGATTAAAACCTCACGTTTTGAATGAAAGTCAACAAAAAGAACTGGATGAAGTGGTCAAATATTTCGATACGTTTGAGGAAAAAGGTCTAGGGTGTACGAAACTTGAAAAGCATTCAATTAAATTAATCGAAGGTGCAGTACCTGTCAAAGATAGGCACTATCCCATATCACCAGCCGTACAAGAAATAACGTATAAAGAAATAGACAACATGTTGGAATTGAAAGTTATAGAAGAAAGTAATAGCCCATGGAGCAATCGCACAACGATTGTCAGAAAACCGGAAAAGAATCGATTTTGCTTAGACGTGCGAAAACTTAATAACGTAACCATAAAAGATGCGTACCCATTGCAAAACATTGAAGGTATTCTTAGTCGCATTGATGAGACACACTACATTAGCAGTGTTGATCTCAAATACGCCTTTTGGCAAATTGAACTCGATGAAGAGAGTAAACCTTATACCGCTTTTACGGTCGCCGGACGACCATTATACCAATTTCGTGTTATGCCCTTCGGCCTGTGTAATGCGGCTCAAAGATTATGTAGGCTAATGGACAAAGTAGTACCAAACAAGTTAAAAACAAATGTCTTCGTTTATTTAGATGATTTGCTAGTTATATCGAGCACTTTTGATGAGCACCTTAGATTACTACGCGAAGTTGCCAAATGTCTAAAAGATGCCAACTTGACGATAGGGCTAAAGAAATCACAATTCTGCTTTCAAGAGTTAAAGTACTTGGGATTTATAGTAGGAGGAGGGGCACTGAAAACAGATCCAGAGAAAATACTAGCCATACGAGAAATAAAAGTCCCAACGACCACCAGAGAGATGCGCAGTTTCCTGGGGACAGCTGGCTGGTACAGGAGATTTATTAAGAATTTTGCAACCATTGCCGCCCCACTTACCGATACACTAAAAAAATCTAAGAAATTTAATATAACACCAGAAGCCATAGAGGCATTCGAAGAACTTAAAAGAGCTCTAACAACTTCACCAGTTTTGAAACATGCGGATTTTAAGAAACATTTTTACATCCAATGTGACGCCTCAGATTATGGAATTGGTGCCGTTCTATTTCAGTATGATGACGAAAAACATGAGAACCCCATAGCATTCTTTTCACAAAAATTAAATTCATGCCAAAGACACTATAGCGTAATAGAAAAGGAATGTCTGGCCGCAGTTATGGCAATAAAAAAATTTAGGCCGTATATAGAACTGATGCCATTTACGGTAATAACCGATCATGCCAGTTTAAAATGGCTGATGCGATTGAAAGATCTCAGCGGTCGGCTAGCGCGCTGGTCTTTAATGCTGCAACCATACAATTTCAAAATAGAACATCGCAAGGGAGCGGAGAATATAGTAGCAGATATGTTATCCATGTGTCCGGTACAAAAGGCTTTAAGCGAAATGGATTTGGAAAAATTAGTTAAAGTTGAATCAAAAGAATTCCAAAGTGACGTATATGAAGAACTTAAAAAGCAAATAATGGAAAATTCTGATCATTTACCCGATTTAAAAATAGAAGACGGGTTAGTTTTAAAAAAATCAAATTCGATTTCAGATATAGATGATAATTTAAGATGGAAGTTGTGGGTACCATCTGAAATAACGTCAGAAATAATTGAAAAGGCACATGCTGACAAGACGTCGGGACATTGTGGCATGACAAAAACAATAGAAAAAATTAAGCGGTTCTTTTATTGGCCCAAGATGACTATACAGATTAGAGAACATATAAAAGGATGTAAAATATGCAAGGAAAGCAAGCCATCGAATCAAAATCTTAAGCCTGGGTTAGGTCAAGAAGTAGTAACAGAAAGACCCTTTCAGAAACTATATATAGATTTCTTGGGAAAATATCCTAGGTCTAAAAGTGGGAATTCTTATTTATTCATAGTAGTTGATCACTTCACAAAATTTACGTTTTTAAAAGCTATGCGTGAAGCAACAACAAATAACGTCTTGCAATTTTTAATTCAGGAAATATTTCATAAATTCGGTGTGCCAGAAATTATCCGCAGCGATAATGGCACTCAATTTACAGCCAAAGCTTTCGAAAAAATGATTGAGACATACAAAATTCAGCACATAAAAACCGCGGTTTACTCTCCGCAAGCTAACGCTGCAGAAAGAGTTAATCAATCTGTTTTAGCTGCAATTAGGGCTTATCTAGAGGAAGATCACCGTGAGTGGGACCTATATATATCCGAAATAGAGTGTGCCCTTAGAAACTCAGTCCATTCAGACACAGGTGTAACAACATTTTTCGCCCTATTCGGCTATCACATGTTCACCAACAGCACTGATTACAAAATTGCTAGAAAATTAATGTCAATAAGCGACCATGAAATTAATACCCTACACAATAGTGACAAAATGGCAATACTAAGGGAAAAGATCAAAACGAATATGCACGAAGCCTATACACGTTCAGCGGAACGGTATAACAAACGATCAAGAAATGTGAAATTCATACCAGGGCAAGAAGTTTATCGTAGAAACATGATTTTAAGCGATTTCAAGAAAAGCCGAAATGCCAAATTTTGTAAAAAATTCGTAAAGTGTCGGATTCAAAAGCCAGTTGGTAATAACATGTATGAATTGGAGGATATGCGAGGCAAAACTATAGGAGTCTTTCATGCGAAAGATATTAAAATATAATCGAACTGTGATAAAATCAAATAAGATGTGCAATATTAGGATAGGAATATATATAATAGTAATTTATACACCCATTGTATATGTATGTGTTGTCCCCAATATTGCCGTAAGTAAAATAATGATTTTATTACGGGTGAAAGAACTCACCTGTTTTCCTGTGCAATACCCAATTCTGTGATACATCCTTCTAGCTTTAAGTAGTAATTTTTTTTTTGATCAACCATAACACCAACATGTACCTGATAGAATAAGCTTGAACGTAATTTAATCTAAAATAACGTAAGACCATAAATAAGATAAATGTTGGCAACGCAAATAAGTTGCGTAAAGAAACGGTTTTTTTTTATGAATTCAATTTTGTTTTTGTCAAAAGGTTAATTTTAAATACAATAGTCAAGAAACAGGATACTTGCTATTATGATGATATCCTGGTGATTGGTGTACTAGGGCAAGATATAGATATATAGATTATATATTATATTATAGAGGAATATGGAGACAGTAGCAAGTGAGAGGCCATGGCAACAGAAATTTCTGGAGTTTTCTAAAAGATTTTTTTTATAGAAAATATATACATATATATATATATATATAGAAAAGACCGACAGTTAAGTACATAGAAGGAACGGTTTCTTTATATAAGGAAAGAGATTCCAGTAAATGGAAGATGACCGTATAAAAGGCCAAGTTTTATGATTGGAAAAGATTCTTTTGAGACAAGCCGTGAAACAGTGAGTAGCTCGAGGCGAGAAAAAAAAAACGCGTGAAAAGACTTGGTAAGAAAAAGCGATTTCTAAAGACCAAAGGTGAAATATTCCTAACACAAAATTATAATCGGTGGCAAAAGAAATGATAAAAATCTAAAAAAGTAACTATATAAATATATTCAAATGTACAAAATTTAAAATAAAAATTATCTTATGAAAATTATTGAGGAAGTGCAGAAATACAATTGAAAAGATCTGTGAAAGACATTCCCAAAAACTCAACTGAATCACCAATGTTGAAACAGTGGTAAAAGTAACTAAAAATACAACTAAAAATAAAAAAATAAAAAAAATATATAAGCTACTCACTGTGCGCAAAAAGAAAAAAGAAAAATTTTAATATACACATCACAGACAGAACGTCACAATAATAAAGCCGCAACAACTATAAGAAAAATGCAGCCAATTATTCAAATCCTGTGGTCAAATGATGGAGCAAATTAGGAACAGAAAGAAAGGAGAAAAAAAGAGGGAAGGTGATATATAAGGAATGCAGCAAGTGAACAAGTAACGAACATATCGTCATTACTAACATTTTTGATATGAATAGTTATATTTAAATTTCTTCTTACTAACCTAGATTAATTCAGTGTATGCATCAGTAAATTTAAGTGTTTAAGAATAGGAATCAAAAGGTGTAAAATTCAAATAAAAATAAAAGGTACCTGTTAGAACAAGTAAAGTAAAAAATTAATGAACGTGTGTAGATTTTGCCGTAATAGGTAGGAGTCTTTAAAGGAATTTCGGGAAATATTAGAGAAAAAAAAGAAAGGCAAGAATGGCAGATCAAAATGGATGCCTTAGGGAGCTCCTTCAGGTAGATTAGTTTGATAAACTCCGCATGCAAAATAAGCAAAATATAAGCTTTACGCTTTAAAATCTCCACAGATTAGAGAAAAGAAATATACATGCGAAAGGCGCGAATAAATGCAAAGGACAATTTTAAACTCCAAAAAGGGTTCTAACAAGTATTTCCATAGATTTTAATTAGTTAAGTTAGAAGAAAGTCTAAATTATATAAATTTCTGTGTATAAAAATTCTGTTGCCAACCTAAATCAAGTTAAACTAAAATAAGTCAAAATTTATTTGCAAGTATAAGAATTATGTTATATTGTCTTTAATGTTAGTGTAGTAAGTCTGAGTTTTTTTTGAAATATATATAAGTGTTTAAAATTTTAATCAAACATGATTGGCTAAGGTTAGTTACGAAGGGATTTTGATGTGAAGGTAAGTGTGAATATATGTGTGTGTGAAACCATAAAGGGGTCAAAATAAATATATAAAAGGAAACGGAAATGACCATGGTAGGGCAAGGGCAGCTGGAAGTACCATCCTACTTCCCTAACAACAAAATGTCGCAAGATAGGTAAAGTAAAGTCCAAATCAATAGTTTAAATTGCGACGTGTCCTCGGGCTCAGGTGAGGGTCGGGAACACACCCGAAAATTGCCTCCGCGTATGAGCTGGCTGGGGGAAGCCACCTGAGTGCCTATGGGGCACGTAACAAAGTAATGCATACAAAGTAATTATTAATTATCGCTTATCTCGAATACCATGTACTATGTTGTCATAGTACAACACAATTCTAAGTGGATGGAATGAGAGATACCCTCCCATACAAAGAAATATTGCAAAAAATTAAACCGACTTTAAATAAATGCACTAAAAAAGTTTACTTTGAAAAGTCTTAATTCAGCTGTGTGAAAGACAGAGGGAGGAACATTATCTCTTTCTTTCTTTCTAAAAGGGATACTTCTAATAAAAATTCATTCCAAATATTTTTTAACTTAAGTTATTGCTTAACTAGCTAAAACGCTGTGTACTTAGCTACACGTCATATTCGTTTTGAGATGAAAATTATTTTTTTTTATATTAGAAGTGCATGTTTGCTGTTTAACCTTCACTATTTTGTAAAATACAATTCTCATTATGATGAAGGGTTTTAAAGTTCTCACTGCATTAGTTTCCAAGATATTTTTGAAGTAAACACATGAATGCTATGAAGAGTCCTGTGGAACGGAGAACATAATGCTTTTAGGAAAATTTTTCCAAAATGTTTCTATTTTTTCCCTCATATTAGGAAACCAATATACTTCCTTAATTTTCATGTAACATTTGTCTACTCCCAAATGCCAAATCTGCTCATGAATGCTCCTGATAAATACAAACTCCATTTCTTTGGGTACATCTAGCCTCAAGTTACCATCAGATTTTCTGTAAATAACACCGTTTACCATTTCATAATCCTTTAGGTTTTCGATTATGCCAATTGATTCTTGAAAACCTATTTCAACGCTGGAAAATTGGTCAACATAAGTCATCCTAGTCCCCGGTCTATGATGTATGGTGTAGTCAAAATTTTGTAGTTCCAGCACCCACCTGACTATACTAATATTACTGTTCAAAGTAAGTGGTAATAAATTACAATCTGTCATTATCTTAAATCTAATACCTCCTAAATATACTCGCAACCTACGGAGATAGTACACTATCGCTAGTGTCTCCAACTGAAAACTATGGTATCGTCCCTCTGCCTCGGAAATTCGTTTTGAAAAATACTACATTGGACCATCATCCTGCTTCTGCATTAAAACTGCTCCAAAGCCTAATGTACTATCATCGTAATGCAGCTCCGTTTCCTCTTAGGACTATATATAGCCAAAAATTGGACCAGATGCCAGAAGATATTTTAGTGTTTCGAATGACCTTTTGCACTCCACAGTAAATGAGAGTTTAACACCATATTTTACACATGCATAAAGTGGACGAGCAATACTCCAAACATATCTAACCTAAAAATGGTTTTACCTCCCTTTTATTTTTCGGCTGTGGAAAAGACGATATTGCACTTACGTGGGTATCAGATAGTCTTATCTCCATTTCTGAGACTAAATATTCTATTTATGTATATGCAAATTTTTTTTTCTGAAATTTTAATTCCAACCCGTTTTACTGCTAACCGTATCAAGGTTATCTGTGATATATCACAATGTTCCTCCACCGTCCTAGATGCAATTAGAATTTCATCCATCACAATTTCATTCCTTTGTAAGAAAT
Source organism: Nowickia ferox (assembly GCA_936439885.1). NCBI lineage: Eukaryota > Metazoa > Arthropoda > Insecta > Diptera > Tachinidae > Nowickia > Nowickia ferox. Next base: position 64,251,266 of record OW387026.1, read on the forward strand.
CCCGAAAAATTTTACCCACAAATCTCTGAAAAATAGCTGGACAATCTTTCAGCCCGAAGGGCATACGAAGAAATTCATATTGTCCGTTAGGTATCACAAAGGAGGTGTATTTAATAGAGCCTTCTTCCAGTTTTACCTGATAAAATCCCGGCTTCAAATCCATAACCGAAAAATTTTTTTTGCTGCACTAGGTAGTCTTAAATTACCGGAAGAGGGTAATTTTCTCTCATTATTATTTTATTCAAAGATCGGGTAATCAATACATATTACAGTTTCACCACCCTTTTTCTTAGTCAATACTATTGGTGATGCATATGGAGAATCACTATGTCTTATAATGTTTTTTTCTAAGAGCTCATCAATTATCTGATTAAATTCTTGTTTCTCAGCAAATGATAAACGCCTAGGAGAGCAAAACGGAGTATGATTAACCAATATCTTTGCCTCATAATCTATAGAATTATTACTGGAGCAAAGCATTTTTAAATAATTCTCCCGTACTAAGTTCATTATCATGTTTCTGGTTTCTACCTGTAAATCAGGGTTTACATCTATATCCATTCTCTTCTCCCCCAAAGCATCAATCTTACAAATCCTATTAATTTCGTCCAACAATATTTCATTTTTTTTTTTTTTATGCATACATATATTTATTTATTGTATCTTCAAAAATGAACTAACAATAAGTATTCAAATCTTAAATCTAAATATAATTATTAGGCCCGACCAGTGTCGGACATAAACTTAGTGATAGTAATTCATAATACATAAGAGTTGTGCAAAGCAAAAAATAAAAATAAAAAAATAATTTCAAACAGTTTCATCTGGTGTGGTAAGTATTAGAGCCCTTGTGTCCCTCTTTTTTAAGCGGATGTGTCCGCTAAAGTTCAAGATATTTCGAACAAGCGGATTAGGGTGTGACTCGAGTTTAGTTAAATATTTGCCTGAGTATTTTGCAATTTCTTCAGTCACTTGTGGCATATTTAGATCACGATGTAAATTTGAGTTTCTTATGTACCATGGAGCCGATGTTATTAACCGTAAAATTTTGTTTTGTCTTCGTTGGATTTTCTCTACATTTGAAGCTGAACCAGTGCCCCATAGCTGAATTCCGTAGCACCATATAGGTTTCAAAAGCGACTTGTATATCAAAAGTTTGCAATCTAGACTCAGGGTTGAATTTCTACCAATCAGCCAATGTAACTGAGTTAATTTTAGTTTCATTTGTGTTAGCTTAGAGTCAATATGGCGTTTCCATGTTATCCGTCGGTCAAGGTGTATACCAAGGTATTTTACATGTGAATGTTGAGGAACAACTTGATTATTGATTCGAATGGGTGAACAGGTATCTTTTCGCAGAGTAAATGTTACCTGAACACACTTTTGTTCGTTTACCTTAATTCTCCATAAGTTTAACCATAATTCCAGCTGTGTAATATGTTCTTGTAGATATCGGGATGCCTCGTGAGCGCTTTCGTGCATACTAAGGCAGGCTGTATCATCAGCAAATGTAGATGTATGGATATTGCTGCTCAAAGGCATATCACAAGTATAAATCAAATACAAGACTGGGCCCAGTATGCTCCCCTGTGGCACACCGGATGAGATTGATTCGGACGCACTAATGAATTCTCCTTCCACAACAGTGAACTTTCGAGCAAGAATATAACTTTGCAGAAGATTAACAATGTTTATTGGTAGATATGTCTTCAATTTTAAAATTAGGCCTCTATGCCACACTTTATCAAATGTTTGAGAAACATCAATAAAGAGGGCAGAACAATACCTCTTTTCTTCGAGTGTTCTTCTTATAAATTGAACCAATCTGTGCGTTTGTTCAATGGTGCTATGCGGACTTCTAAAACCAAATTGATGATCCGGTATGCACGCATTATCAGTTAGAATTGGGAACAATTTGATCATGAGTAACTTTTCGAAGAGCTTTGACATTGTTGGCAGTAAACTTATTGGCCTGTATGACTCAGCCTTGGTAAGATCTTTGCCCGGCTTTGGAATCATTTTGACCTTGGCAAGCTTCCAGCTGTGTGGATAATACTCCAGTCTTAAAATGGCATTAAAAATGAATAGCAGAATTCTAATTGCAATACGAGGCAACTGCATCAGCATCTTATTACTAATTTCATCAATACCCGGAGCTTTTTTTGGGTTGAGTTCACCAATTAGTTTTTGTACATCACGCATCTTAAACTTTAAGGGACGAGGGGGTAGAGCAACTACACATGGCAAATCAGCAACACCCATACATGTGTTTGGGGTAAATACGGTTTTTAAATGCTCAGCAAATATGTTACCTTTTTCAGTATCGTTTCTCGCCCAACCTCCGGTAGAAGTGCGCAGGGGTGGTTTAAACTCAACGGGTGTTTTAAGCTTCCTCGCAGCGCGCCACAAAGAATAATTAGATGCTGGTGTAACATCAAGACCTTCCATATAATTTTTAAGAGATGCAGTTTTTTCAGATGCAAGCAACTCTTGGAGTCGTTTAGTGCACTCTTTAAACCTGATTTTATGTTGGGGTGATCTGTGTTGCTGCCATTCTCTTCTAGCTCTTCTTTTTTCACTTACGAGACGTTCAATATCCGTAGAATAAATTCTATTAAACCCAGTCTGCGGGTGGGAGGTAGTAGCATGTTCAGCAGCCTGTTTAATATTTCCGTTAAGATTCGCAATGTCAGATTCAATATCATCGGATGTACTTAACGTTATGTTTTCTGTGCAATGACACTAAGATATTTTTTGAATCTCAGCCAATTAATACGATTGACCATCTTCACATATGGATGAGGTAAGTCACTTCTTAGTGGATTACAGATTGTAACGATAGTGGGAGAGTGATCGGAGGAGAGATCTAGAGAAGCTTCAACATGAACTAAATCTCTAGAAATATTTTTCATGACGCCAAAATTTATAACATCCGGAAGTTTTTGTATGTCAGTAGGCCAGTAAGTGGGCTGCCCACTCGAAATGACGTCCAAACCCATTTTTGAAATTGTGGTGAACAACGCTCTACCTCTAGGTGTAATAAGACGCGAACCCCAGAACGTATGCTTTGCATTGTAGTCGCCAGCTACTACAAAACAAGGTCCAAGAGATTTGAAGAAATCCTCGTATTGATCCTCAGTGATTGAAAATCTGGGAGGGGAGTAAATTGATGATATAACGAAATTTGTACAAAAATTTTCGACGCAAATATTTGTTGCTTGTAGATTTTCTTCACAAACGTTGTCAAGAATATAGTGCTTGAGTCTTGACTTTATTAGAATTGCCGATCCACCGCATGCTCTTCCTCTAGGGTCTTTTGTATCATATAAGTTGTAGCCATTGATTTTGAAAAGGCTTCTCGAAGTCAAATGAGTCTCAGAGACCAACATTATATCAATATCTTTTTCCGTAAGGAAGTGCTCGAGGTCATTTTTGTGTTGGCGAATGCCGTTTGCGTTCCAGAAACATATTTTTAACGTGTTCATGGCTTGTTAATTAATGCTTGAAGCAGAGTATTCTGCATTCGAAGCATTTCTTGCATCATATTAGTCATATTTGTTGTGAAATTGTTTATAGTTTGCACCAGATTATCAATAGTGGCTTCAAGGCGACTGAAATTAAAAGTTGTGTTCGCATTTGTTGAATTACTTGGTGGGGACACTTTCTGCGTGGAAATAGAATTTATTTTAACAGCATCGGCATACGATACACGTGAAGTACTAGGTTGGCTCATTGGAGGAAAAGTGACAGAGTAAGCGTTAGTTGATTGAGCTGGAACTAATTTAGGTTTTTGACCCATAGCCTGTTTAACGAAAGAATACACAGGGCATCCTCTGTAGTTAGCGGTGTGATTGCCTCCACAATTACTACATTTTTTTTCTGCTTGTTCTTTTGGCTTAGTACAGCTAGCAGTACCATGCAATTCACCGCAGATAACACAAACTGTAGGTAAATTGCAATAGGATTTTGTATGGCCATATTCTTGGCAATTATGGCACTGTACGGGACCTGAACGCTTACGTGGCTCTTCAACTGTGATTTTTCGTTGTAATAGAAACTTTACATTATAAATAGGATGCGTTTCATTTTTTTCAACTGCATGTCATTCGGCTCCAATTCAACCCGAAATAGGGGTTGTGGGACCCTTTCTCTGTTAATTATATTGGTAACATTTTTAACCTTAAATCCTTTTTCAAGAAGTGCACATTTTACTTTTTCGGGGTCAACATATGAATCTATGCCCTTTAATACTATCTGTAGGTCTTTAGCACTCTTAAGTTGGTAAGTGTAAAAATTTGTTTTGTTTTTTTCAAATTCGCTTACAATTTTTCGGAAATTTTTTTCATCATAAATTTGGATTTTAGTTTCATCAATATTACCTCGTTTAATTGGAATGATGTGGAAAGTATTTTCACCAATGGCCGACAGCAGTTTTTTTAGAAGCGCGTTAGAATTTTTTCTCTCAGATAGATAGGTGGTGGCTTAAAAGACTTTTGCGATGATGCAGCGGGCTTCTCGTTATTGTCTTGCAATATTGAAAAACGATTTTGACGATTAATAGAGGACGCGCTGTTATCCCTAGACATTTTTGGAGCAGATGAAATTTTAGAAGATTTTGGGCTTCGGCCACGCTTTACCACAGTTATATATCTGTCCATACCGACTTGGACTTTGGGTTTTGAACTGCTGTTATCTGTAGTGATAACTTTGTTAAGTGATGAACACGAGCCCGAAGGGGATGATATTGCTGACTTATATGAAGATGTACTAGGCAACTGTAATGTTAACGAATCACTTGTTGGCATTGGACAAAGCGAAGTTGATCGCTGACGAAAAAGTGGCTTTGCCGTTAGAAAAAGACTATCATCAGATTTTTTATTTTTATTGTTAACATTGAGAGCTTCAGAACTCACAGTAAAATATGCATTTCTGCCGTTTGAACTCACTTCACAATTTTTTGTTTTTGAGGTACTCATATAGAGTATTCCTCAAGGGCACTTTGTTTGCGGTTTTTGTTTGTTTTTGTTTTTTGTTTCTTGCTATGTAAAAATAATATCAGCAATATTTGCTTTGCTTATTTATCAAAGTTAATATGTATGTATTACGGTTATTATGTATTACGAATATTTTTTATGATTTTTTGTTTGTTTAATATGTATATGAAAAAAAAACTCCGCTAAGACGTCTGTTCACTATGAAGGTTCAGCGAGAACTCCACAATATTTCATGCTGTTCTGTTTCAATATTTATTAATTTCTTCTTCTTGTATAAAGAAATGTTAAATAAACTCAAAAAATTCCTGCCCAAAATCAATTCATTTAACATACGAGTACATATGTACATATATCTATCAGGTACTATAAATAAATCAATATCCTCCATCTGACCCTTAAATTCAATAGATGCAAATGCTTTTCCACAAATACTTAAATATCTTTCACCAACTCCCCTAAATTCTAAGGTCCACTCTACACTCATGCACCACGCATCAGGATTCGACGAAGTCAAAACCGAACGCCTTAGCCCAAGTTTACATCTGTGTGACATGTGCCCAAAAAAGCGTAACCACTAATTACTAATGAAAAACTGTTTAATTAGTGTTTTTATGGGAATTGTTACAGTTTAAGTTTAAAATTTTTTAAGTAAAATATTTTTTTTTATTATCGTATTTTTAAATATGCGTATTTCACTGTTGCTAATACAGATCATCAGGGAACCTTTACCCAAAAATTTCTTAGAACTACTATAGTTATTATGCTAAACTTGCATTTAAACAAATGAGAAGCTCAACAACAAATAACAAAGTTGAAACAAGAACTCAATAATAAACATGTTTTTTATATTCTTACTTTACCATTGCTACATTGGCTGACTTTTTTTCAGCTTCAAATTGTAGTTGTAAGAGTATGTAAAGAAAATAAATGTAAATAACAACAACAGCTATTCAAGAATAGAGTGTTGCCACACAAGTATTTTTTTTTTACCGGGTGCTGTCAATTTAATAATTAGTGTTTTTTGTGGGAAATGTTACAATTTAAGTTTAAAATTTGTTAACGCACTAGTAATCCCAAATTATTATTTTACTTATTAAGTAAAATAATTTTTTATTAAAAATACATTGAAATTGATTATTGAGGGGTTTAGCTGGATCCTATGCGCATTTCACTGTTGCTAATGCAGATCATCAGGGAACCTTTACCCAAAATTTTCTTAGAACAACTAGAGTTAATATGCTAAACTTTCATTTAAGCAAATGAGAAGCTCAACAAATAACAAAGTTGAAACAAGAACTCAATAATCAATATGTTTTTTATTTTCTTACTTTATCATTACTACATTGGCTGACTTTTTTCCAGCTTGAAATTATAGTTGTAAGAGTATGTAAAAAGAAAATAAATATAAATAACAACAACAGCTATTCAAGAATAGAGTGTTGCCACACAAGTATTTTTTTGACCAGGTGCAGTCAAGTTAATAATTAGTGTTTTTTGTTACAATTTAAGTTTAAAATTGTTACAATTTAAGTTTAAAATTTTTTAACGCACTAATAATCCAAAATTATTATTTTACTTATTAATTAAAATATTTTTTTTAATAAAAATACATTGAAATTGATTATTGAGGGGTTAAGGTGGATCATATGCGCATTTCACTGTTGCGAATGCAGATCATCAGGGAACCTTTACGCAAAAATTTCTTAGAACAACAATTTCATTACTAATTAGTGGTTACGCTTTTTTGGGCAATGGCACACAGATGTAAAATCGGCGTTACAAAGCTATTCGGGCTACATACATTAAACCCTGTTAAATCAAAGCTGTTATAAAAAGCAACTCTTACCTCAGCATAATAATGTACTTCCTCAACGTCCTCTATAGTAGCTATAGTCCGAGAAGGACAATTTGCGTATAAATGACCAATTTTTTCACAGTTGAACCATGAGACGCGGGGACGTTTCTCTTGCTTACACTCCTGTGCACAGCGATGCCAATTTAGCGCGTTCTAACTATGCCAAACGCGCTTTTTTTCGTCTTAGCGCGTTTACTAAAAACGCGCTAAATGAGCGGGTTTTTAACAAAGTCATCATCATCTCAGTTCAATATTTTTTTACCTTTTTTGCATAAATTTAACAATTTTCTAGTATTCAAAACTTATAAAATTTTTTAAATTGGTTAATGATTCAGCTGTCGCAAATAAAATTCCCTTGACTTAAATATGACTCGTATTCGTGACCAAAAAATTTCTACATATAACTTATTAGGCATCTATTCTAGCTGAAGTACAAAAAGTATTTGAATCGCAATACTATTCGACAAATTATATATAAGTAAGTAAGTAAGTTGTTACAAAGTTTGACAAATAAAATAAAAATAAAAACTAAGGATTTCGATTATTTGGAAGGCAATTCTGATTCTGTCATACAAGTTATTTAGGGTATGATTTCGAAGAAACAATATTATAAAATCTGAAAAGAGCTACTTAAAAAAATCAATTGTATTTGCTAATACACATGTACATACATCGACTTTTATTAAAACTAGTGTTCGCCCGGTGGTTGAAATTCAACCATTATTGCAATAATTCAAAACCGCTCAGGTAAAATGTCATATTTTTCTTTATTTCTAATAAAATGTAATGAAAACAATGAACAAAAACAAAACGCACACAAAATAAACCAAAAATAAAAAACTTACTTTGTGCTGCAGGTGAATTTAACTTTAATCAAAGTTATTAATAACACAGTACAACAGCCAATCTGGGGGGTGAGAAATTCCAAGTCAGGGTGATGGTACTAGGTCAGTATAGTAAACCCCTCAAAGGGTTTGGCGTTCGTATGTGTCAGTTTTTTTTATGACCTTTTAAATTTTTTCTTTTTCACTTGTCCGATTTTGATGAAACAAATTTAGAAAAATTAAGAATTACAATTTCTCTAATCTGTTTCTCTACCGTTTTCCTATATGTGCAACACTTACGAAGTTAAAAATAAATTTGTGGAGGCAAAAAAATATTTTTTTGCCTAAAAATTAAATTTTTTTTTTTTAATTCATAAAAAATCCAAAACGGAAAAAAGGATCAAGTGTTATTAATTTCGTGTTTTTTGCTCATGAGTTATGTGACCTTACGCGAAAGTAATTAGTTTTGGCACTTTTTTCCATTTTGGATTTTTTATGAATTTAAAAAAAAAAATATTTAAATTTTTAGGCAAAAAAATATTTTTTTGCCTCCACAAATTTATTTTTAACTTCGAAAGTGTTGCACATATAGGAAAACGGTACAGAAACAGATTAGAGAAATTGTAATTCTTAATTTTTCTAAATTTGTTTCATCAAAATCGGACAAGTGAAAAAGAAAAAATTTAAAAGGTCATAAAAAAAACTGACACATACGAACGCCAAACCCTTTGAGGGTTTTACTATACTGACCTAGTACCATCACCCTGACTTGGAATTTCTCACTCCCCAGACAATAATCCCAAAAATGTTCCACAGTGTAATTGAAAAAAATGTATTATTTTTAAGCATCTAAAGAAAAATAATACAGTACCATAATGTATTTAACTCTAATAAAACTCACCCGTTATTTAAATATCCAAATTTTAATAGTTTCAGCAATAATCGTTTAAGTACATGCAAAGATTCCATCAATGAACAAATAAAATAAGTTTTTCCTTCTGAGTGTTTACGGAGTTGCCAAGCCAAATTTAATTTAGTTAATTTTGAGTTTTTTGTTGTAATTTTTTAGCAAATTAAGAGAGAAAGAGAGATCATGGCTTTATGATTGGCTAATATTCTTAACTGTTTTTAACTATCTTAGAGACAAAAATATAGAAGAAAAAATACATTCTGCACTGCTCCTATTGACAATCTATCAAACAAAACAAAAATCAAGCGAATACGTTGAGTTTAAGTCAGTTAAAATGGTTCTTAACTTTTTTCACTTGCCTATTTATATATAGATTAAATTTAGCGCGTAGGAAAATAACGTTTTGGCTATAAATAGTTGACAATGGTGTAATTTAGCGCGTTTTACAAAAGGGAATAGCTCGTTGCATCGCTGCATTTTTTTCATATTTTGGAATTGCTCTCTTCAAGGCATTAACTGATGTTACAGTGTAAAAAATTTAAAGTGCCGGTGACGAATCTTGAAGACCCTATATTACATATTCAACCAATTCAGCTTCAGTAATTGGAATTCTACGCGATATCTCTTGCATAAAAAGTACGGAATGGTGTACACTAGAGGTGTGATTTTATCGTGTCACGCGTGATCGTAATCACATTTATAATTAATCACAATTGAGTGCGTGACCGTGAATTAAAAAAAAATTACTCGTGCGTAATCGTGCTTGAGTTTTTTTAAGAATCACGCACGAATTCTCATGCTCTCACGAGATACACTCCTGCGTGGGTATATAACTATATTGAAAATTTTCTTATACTGACTAGTATAACATTCCTGCGTAGGTACATATGTAACTGTACCTGTGTATGTTTTTTAGATGCTACGAGTATATCAATTGAGAAACACTACTGATTCACCAGTGCCTTTGTTACCAGTACTACTGACGAATTGTACCGCAAAAAATGTTTCTGCTCTAGACATTTAACATGTGCATGTTATTGAAAATCAACTACTGCCGTTGGTACTATTGAATAGGTAGTTATTTTTGGATCATATGTAGACATTGACTCACTGGTACATTCACATTTGGTGTTTTATTAAAAGAAAAGAACTAATTGAAAAATTATGTATATAATCGCAGGTACATAATATGTATCGGTCAACTAGGAGGACATAAAATAATAATTACGGATGTCCCCGCCCACTTTGTTAAAAAGAAATTTTCAAATTCGTCAAAAAATTACTAAGATACAGGCGAATGGATAATCTCTTCGTTTTTGGAAGTCGGTTAAAAAAGGGACTAATTCACTAATTTCTTCAGAGTTACCAGTAAGTAGGGACATTAATATATAGGCGCTGCGTTGACAACGTCGCCAAAAAGTCGACAAAAGTGGGACTTGGAGACACCTAACCCCAACCCTCCTACAGGGTAAATATAATTGCCAAATGTGCAGGTTACCTGTTTTTCTCAGTTTTTTGAATTATTGAGCAGTCGTGCAGTTTTTTGTTTCAAACATCCGTTGCAGTTCATATAGTTTTTATAGTTAACGATAATTGTTTATTTTATTATGACAAGACAAAAAACTTCGAAAGACAAAATTAAATTTTTTTTAAACAAAACCACGACTCAATATATGTGTAAGAACCTATTTTTCAACCCAAATAACATACAAATTGAACTATATACTTTTTCATAAGCATGCGTGATCGTCATAAGTTGTAAACCACTCGTGCGTGATTAAGAATATTTTATTCGTGAACGTGCGTGATCGCGAAAACTCTCAAGAGCATTCGTGCGTGAGTAAAATATTTTTCTGCGTGAGTGTGCGTGTCGTGAGTCAAAGAACGCACATTTCTAGTGTACACTTTGCGTTTTTATTCCACTTTTTTTAATTCTAAAATTAATTTTTAAATTTTAAATTATTTTAAAAATTAACATTCGTCTGGCGAATATGTATTCAACGTCATCTGAGCATCCATGTATGGTGGTTACTGTCATCCCCCGAAAATTTACACAGAGAACTTTCAATGATAGGGTAACGTTTACTATTTTCTCATATGTTTGGTTCCTTTGCAACTCATCTATTATTTTTTTTTTTTGCATCTTCAGAATTCCTAACTTACGGGATAGCTGTTGCTCGAGCTCTTCCAAATTGGTATGTTCATTTGCATCGTCCATCAATATGGTTAGCAAGTTAACGTTATTGCTTTCGTCGTGACTAGGATGATCGACTCCGTTTTTCAACCGGTTTTAAAATCCATTTTTTTCACAATGTGGTTGACGGTTATTTCAAAAAATTGATTTTTCGAATGTCGAATAGTTCGGTTTGTTTGTAATTAAAAAACCGACTCAGTCGAATACTTCTCAATTTGTAGATTTTGCAATAAAATTAGTTTTCACTATATTAAAACTTAGACGAACGTTTGCTTTTCATTTTCCCATGTATTTTTTTTAGTGTTAAATTTCTAGGCGTTTTTCGGGTATGACAACTTACTGCAACACAGTCAGATTTATTTTCAGCCTCCTCACCAAATGACTTGTCGCATATCGCCAATGCAATAAAACATTAAATTTTAGATAAAAAAATATTTTGCTTTGGTAATTAAATTACAAATATTGTTAAATTTAAAATTCATTCCGTAACGTCTATCGTAAGACATAAAAGTTATATTGTTTAAGAAAAATTAAGAAAAGTGTTTACATTAACGGATAAATACTGGCGTGTAAAATTACTTAACAATAACATATTCCAAAAGATCAGTCTAAATAGGATAAATTGACCCTGAACACCAAGATCAGAATTATTATTTAAATCTTGTGATAAAACTGCATTAACTTCAACTTAAATGTGTATTTAAGTACAAATATCATATTCTTGAATTATTAAGTACCAGCAGCATCGTTGTAATCATACACTTTAAGCGAGAACTCGTGCATGCTTTTTGGTGCTTCAATATCAAAATGTTGGTTCCAATTTATAAAATCTCGTTTTCTCTAGCAAATTGTGTGGTCCATAATTTTGCTTTAAACTTCTTAAATTTCAGAAACATTAAGAATCTTGTGCACGGAATATTTTATGTTGTAGAAAAACTTCCTTAAATAAAAAATTTCTCATTTTTGATATTATTCTATTTTATTGAAATCGTAAGAATATAGCCAAAAATATCGCCAAAGAGTTCAAATATCTCCAAGTAAATCGCCAATAGCCATTTCAAAATCTTCATCGCCAAAAACAAATTTTTGTCGCCACGTTTGGCGAGATATCGCCATATCTGACAGCACTGCTGCAACAAGAAAATTAAAGCGATTTTGTGAGGTGGTAGCAGAGACGAATTAGGTACAATGGATGTCAATAAAAAGTTTTTTTAGTTTTGTATTGCTGTATTTGCATATATCAGATGCCGATTAGGAGCTAGATTAGGTGACAGTATAACCCTTATGACTACCGTTTGAATACTCCAATTGTTTTATCGTTTTATCATACTTTTTGTTATATCATTTAAAAGTACAAAAATTTTCTCAAAATTACTAAATTATCTAATTAAATAAAATCAAAGCTAAAATATTTTATTTCATGTAAGATTGCAAATCGAACATTTCTTTCTTAGACTTTAAATTAAATACACATAATATCTCAATATCCTCTGCAGTTAGTATAAAAATAAATCGCGGAACATACAATAAAAATAAACGAAAAGTAAAATATCTAACAAGGCTTACGCAGAGATGTTAAGATAACCATTACGCTATGGTAATTGATCTAAAGACTTCGATGACATCTTTGGTCTGTTTTCGGCAGACTGCGTAGTTCCCAATCCTGCAGCACTTGTTGAAGTTCCAGATGTTGATCCAACACCATTACGTTCAGCTTCAAATGCATTCAACTCCATAATACATATGTGCACTACGTTTGAGCGACATTATTAAAAATTCACCAAAAATGGTAAAGGGTATACATATATAGGTTTGTCCAGATTTTGGTAGCTTCTACAATATTCATTTGCGGTCACATCAATTTAGATATTCTGGATCCTTATGAATAGGAGATGAAAAAAAACATGTCCGTCTGACCGTTTGCATGTACGGATTTTCTATGGGTGGCTCTAAAGTGATTTTCTGAAGCTCCCAAAAGAGTTAGAGAGCTGGGAATTGGACTGAATCGACCGCATTTGTCTTGGCACGGTTGATATTGAAAATCAGCAAAAAATAAAGAATCGGTTCTTGCATTTTCTATAACATATGTACATATAAAGTTTTATCACACATTTTTTACAAATCTACAAAAAAAAAGTTATCTTGCATATTTAATTCAGTTATTAACCTCACTAGCCACTCCACCGCTGAAGCTTGCTTGAATTTACTGTATATTTAATTTTATTTAAACATTTTCTTTAATAATCATTATTTCGTATTAAACCCCTTTTTGTCACCAATACATAGACATTGCCTTACGGTATTTTTGCTTGGCACATGCTTTTTCGTACGCATGCATATGAATTGATGTGTATAACCATCAGTACCCTGCAGAAAATGCGAATAGTGAAAATGTAGCGATTTAATAGTGACATTATCAGTAGTACTACTGACCATGTGTACCCCAGCCAATGTAATCGCCTATTGACTATACTGTAGACTGTAGCACTACTGAGTAAGTATTTTTTTGGGACCATATGGAACCATTTCAACCAAAGATTCACTAGTACATTTTAGTGACCCTCGTCTACAATTTTAAGAGTGTTGGGGAATCAAACTTAAATACATACATATGTATGTATTTTTTGGACATTATTGCATAGCGTAATAAAAAAGAAAAACAAACTATTGACGCGTTCATTGACAATGTCACCAGAAATAATCTAGAACTGTTGACTCTAAAGTATCTGTACTCGCGCATAAAAGGAAAGTTGTTGACATTTCCACTAGTGCAATTGTCGCTAGAGAAAAGAGTGTTGACATAGAGACATATGGTTCGAGGCTGACTAGAGGGTAGCGTCATGCAAAAAACAATATCGCACATCCAGTTCAATAGTGACATAACTCAAAAAATTAGTTTTTTGACTTAATAATGCAGATTAATTATGTATCTCGTATTTTATCTTGCGTAAATATTACGTATACATAACTTGCACTATCACCTCGTGAGAGAAGAATATTTGTTCATGCCTTCATTTAGTTGTATGTAAATTGAAAACTTTAAACGTGTTTTCTGCAAAACTGGTTTGTTTGAGTTATGACACTATTGAACTGAATGTGCGATATGTTTATATTATGCATAAATATACGCTATCACGACGATCATTCATCTCGTACATACATACAAATAAAGTGGACAACCACACCATTTTAATTATTTTGAACTACATATTTTCTAAGCTCCAATGATTTTAAAATTATATGTTTTATTTTTTAAGCAGAAATACATAATTGTTATTTCCTGATTTTTATTTTTTAACCGGAAATAATTATTATTTCCTGATTTTTCTTTTTTCCAGCAGAAATAATTGTTAGTGCTTTCGCTCTGCTAACTTTGGTGTTATTTGTTCCTTAAAAATTATAACATGTAATTTGGCTTGCAGAGCGATACGAACTTTAGCGTACTGAAATAATTATAAAAATAATTATTTTCCGATTTTTATTTTTTCGAGAAGAAATAAAAATCAATTTTTGATTTCTACTTTTTTGAACAGAAATTAAGTTACATTGTGGGAAAAAGTACATGTACGTATGTATATTATGAACTTATAGGTACATATAGGATATAACTACTACAACAGTATCAACGTGTGGAGATTCCGTAGCCAAAAAACGTGGTAGCCGCCCCAAAGCGGCGAACCGCTATTTTTATCACTTTTATGATATGGCTATCAAATGAAAGGGATTTTCCAATGGAAAAAACATGGTGGAATCATCCACATTTTTAACCCTTTTACCTTCTTATACGTATTTTGGCCACATATGTACATATTTTCCAGGTTCACCCAATTTAATTCAAAAATTTTAAAGTGTGTACATACATATTTCTAAAATTTCGGTACTTTGTACACACAGCCATAACAACAATTATTTCAACAATTGTGTTTCTTATAAATACATACTCCCAAGAAGATGAGTTTGAATGGCTGTATTTGAATATGTTCTTCTTCTGGGTGAATACATTAGCGGTTGGATAGGAAAGCAAACCAGCTGGCTGGCTTGATAATCTGTGTTCAACTTTCCAGTGAAACTACTAGAGATTATAGAAACATAATATATTTTAATATGTATGTACGAAAACAGTTTGAATACAAATGCTTTAATCACATGGACATTTTAAATTTAAGTTTAAAATTACTGTGTTCGATATACTTAGGTACTCTTTATTTTTGGTACATAAATACTTAATATAAGTTCTGTGAAAGTTGAACTGTCGCATATGTATGTAGCTCTGGCAAGGCATAAATTTTTGGTTGTAAAATTATATGACCGATTGAGATATTGTGGGGTAAAATCATGTGTTTTATTATTGCAAAAATTAAACTATATCGAAACGAAGATTTAATAAAACGAAAACTGTTTGATTCACACACGTACATATTTATTAAGTTGAACAGTTTCATGCATAACTAATAGACAATTTTATGGAATCCAACATTATTGGAAACAGTTTAAATCAATAAATACATGTCTGAATCAAACAGTTTTTCATTAGTAATTACTGGTTATGCTATTTTGGGCACATGGAACACAAGAAATGCCAGATTTAAACTCAGCCTTACAAACTGCAAGAAATGAGCCGGATGGATCAAACAAACCTCCAAAGTCTGATTCATTTTCAAATATTTTAGCATGAACATAATAAATACTACATGTGATGAAAATTGCGCCCTTAAAAATATAAACTATTTTTTATAAATAAGGCAATTGTAATTATTTATGTATACATAGATATTTATTAGTTCAATATTGTCGTCGGTGTGAATCGATATACTTATATATCTATTTGCAATTGTACAACAATAAAACATGTATTCGTCCCCTACAATTAAAAAAACGGCAACATTTGGCTTACGTAGATTATTTGCAAGGAAATTGCATGAACACTTCTCCTAGATTGTTTATATTTTTTGTATTCGATATGTACATATATAGTTTTGATATTGAACTGCCCAGTTTTATTGAGTACTTTTTATTAACTGTTCTTAAAATATTTTACAAACTAAAATAAATGCAAAAATTCACAAACATAAATTTTGCTTACTAATAGAATTACACTAAACTAAAATGAGACTTACCCGCAATGCAAATTCACACGGTAAACTTAAGTTGAAATTCATATTTTGTGAATCTGCATGCAAAGCAAATTCATATCTGTATGTACGTTATGAAACTTTAAACAATTATTAGGGTGTTCGTATTGGAAACAGTTATACGTGACTATATACATACATACACAAGTTTGCAAATGCCAATTTTATACTTGCACGCTTTCTAGCCAGCGGGAAAAAGAAAGAGCAAGGATACCTTCTAGAAGGCCTTTGTACTTCTTCTTTTGGATGTATAAAGCCTAATTGCTCCATTTCACTCTTATATCCTTTTTGCCTTTCCATTTCGCCTCTTTTGCCAGCAATTCTGTCTTCAAATTAATCGATTTTACTTTTGGTTTGGTAAAAATACACGCAACAAATTTTATTCCTCTTCCCCCTTTTCATAGAAGGGAATGTGGAATGTGTATCTTATCTTTTATGCAAAAGAGTCGCGGCCTTCTATAAGGCATTCTTTAGCAGTTAGATAAAAATAGTAATTGATTTAATAAGGCCTGAAGTAAGAAGATATTCTGAGTTTTCCCGCTGGGTAGTAACATGCTCGCTTTATATCAAAGTAGTGGTTGGCGTATACATGCATACAATTATAAACACATACACATATCTACATTTGAAGTAGCAAACTAATCAGTGTTGCCAGAAAATGCTGATGAGAGAATGTTAAATCGGTCAAAAAATTCTGCTAAAATGTTCCACAGAAGAAAAGTATGATGCTAGATTTAAATGTAGAAAAAACTACTGAAATAGCTTTGAATTTCATGTTTATACAAACTCATTAGTATTTACATGTATTTTTATAGCACATACAAACATAAAATAGTTAATAATTGGTGTTTTTTTTAAATGTTATAATAACGTTAAAAAAGTTTTAACGCACTAATAATCTCAAATTATCATTTTACTTATTCAGTAAAATATTTGTTTATTAAAAATACGTAGGTACATTGAAATTGATTATTGAAGGGGTTAGCTGGATCATATGCCCATTTCACTGTTGCTAGTGCAGATCATCAGGGAACCTTTACTCTGCAACAAATACATGTACATTTATGAGAAAAATCCTCCATACAGAAGAATTTTTTTAAGAAATTAAAATTTTATATTTTCAACAAATTCTGCCAGAAAGCATTTAGTAGAATTTTTTGGAAGTTGAATGCTGTTTAACTAATGAAAATGCAAGATCTAGCAGTGAAAATGCTAAAATAGCAACAATGAAACTATCCCAAACGCTTTTTACTGTCATTCTGGATTATTAGTGCCTTAAAACTTTTAAACGTAATTGCAACATTTCCTATAAAAATACCTGTAAATACTAATGAGTTTTTATAAACATGAAATTCAAAGCTATTTCAATAATTTTTTCTACATTTAAATCTAGCATTATACTTTTCTTCCATTGAAAATTTTAGCAGAATTTTTTGACCGACTTAGCATTCTCTCAACATCATTTTCTGGCAACACTGGTTGTTATGTTGAGATCTTATGGATTTTTTTAAAGACATGTTGATACATACATACGAGTACATATATGTATATAATTATGCACAAGTAAAAAAGTAATTCGTTTGCTAATGGCTGTATTGTGTATGTATCTATATGTATGTATGTTAAAAAAAGTAAATCCCTTGCTAAAGATCATGGATTTCTTATATGTAAATATTTTAAAGTGGACAAGATTGTTTGTTTGATGGTGCTTGTTGTTTTGCTATTTTCTTTTTTCAATAAATTTAGTAAAAAGTACATACTTCTACTTAATTAAGGTGGTGTTTGTATAATATGTAGGTAATCGGCAGGGATTGATTCACTGGCTGAGTTCAATTAATGATGAAGGTACTTATGTATGTATGTATGTATATAAATATCTATGTATGTAGGTATATTTTTTAAAAAAGATTCAAATAGGTACATACATATACATATGTAAATAAGTATGTATGTAATATCTACATGAATGTTTGTATCTAAGTACTCGTATGTAGGGTTGTGCTTTTAAGAACGAACTAGTTCAATTGAACTATTCCCATATGTGAACGATGTGAACTAGTTCAGACTAGTTGTTCTTTTTTGCTCTCTTAGTCTTTCCTGTTCTTTTTGTCTTTTCTGTTGTTTTGGTCTTTTCTGTTCTTTTGGTCTTTTATTGTTCATTCGCTAGTTATTGTTTATTACTTCTTTTTGTTTATCTTATTCTCCGTTCCTGGCCAAAACAGCGATGTATTTATAATGGTTTGTACAGACTTTGCAACACTTTTATGCAACTAAGCAGATTGCATTGTCGGTCATATAGTATGTAGTATTGTTTATGGTTGCGTTCGAACTTCGAAGTTTCAAAATATCGAAATGTTTTGATGTTTATAGGTTGCATTTGATGGCTGCATTGTAAGTTCCAGTATCTGTTTCAAAATTTGCAACATCTTATATAAACGTGTTGCGAATGGACCTTGCAAAGTGTGTACCTACCATTACATTGTCTTTTTGATCAATGTTGCCAGTCAATTTTACGAAGTAAAGTAAAGAAGAATGAATTTTATATATTATATACACACTTTTAGCACAGATATAAGCCTATATGGGAAAATAAATCAGTCAGTGATTATATGTATTTTATTTTTAAATTTTATTTAAACAAAAAATGTTTCTCATCGAACGTTGTGCATTTAAATTGTGTTTAAGTTTTACAAACATACCATATGTGCACATATGTGTTTTTTGAAAGCATGTACATGAACATCATGTGGTCGTATTAAAAAGAATTTCATGATATTTTCATATCATGAAATATAGAAATAGAAAAATGCATTCGAATGCTCTTTTATATCATAAAATGTGTTTATTGCTATTTTACTTTTCTGCACATTAATAAATCAACTTAGTTATTTATGCTGAACAGCTGTTTTATATTTCTATGAATATTAACATAAACTATGTTTAAATATTCACTGATTTATTAGCCATAAGTATGTAAATATATATGTGTACATTCACGTTTACATACACGTTTCGATTCAATTGTCAATTCAGTTTTTCAATTGAATTGATTCTTGGCCACACACTTCATAAACCGAATTAAAAGATTTTCATTCAAATGCCAAATTTATAGTTTTCACAATTACCAATTTAAAACTTCTATTGCATTCATTCATTAATTTTTATATTTTTTATTTAAAATTTAATGAAATTAAATACAATTTTAAAAATACATATTTTTTCTATACAAAATAAAACTACAAACTTAAATTTTGACAGCTAATCAAGAGACTCGAGCACACACAGCACAATCGAATTGAAAGATTTACTAGTCAACATGAAAAATCAAAATATTTTGATTTTTTTAACCAACTCGACAACTGCCAAACTAATCAATCAATCAATCTGTTTCATAAGAGGTTTATGAAACAAATTTTATATGGAAATTTTAGTAATAAAACTTTTATAAAACCAATATATTTTTTATGAATTAGGCTCTAAACCTTTGCATAAAAGTTTCCATGGGTGCATCTATATTTACATATGTATATTTACTTTATTTGTATTATACCTCTTTACAATATTTGCTTTTGATGGTTTGCCTTCTGCAAAAATTGTGTCACAGTAACATCGTTGACAAACGATTAAATAAATCGCATATACATACATACATCTCCAATAAAGCCAATAAATCCAATAGATCGATGCATAAATCTCCAATAAACCCAGCAGCATTAGCAACCATAGAGTCGGAATTTTCACCTTCAACAGCAATACGTTTAATAAACATAACATGTGGCCAAGATGTGGCTCCAAATGATAAACATCTTGATTTGGTTTTTGTTCCACATCCTTGAGGTCATGTATGATGTCAGTATATGTTTCTGAACACTTTCGCACAATTCACTAAAATATTCAACCATTTCGTAACTGTTAGGATCAACCTAAAGGGGCAAAAAAGAAGATTAATAAAAGTTGTCAAATTGCCTGCGCTCTTTTTGAAAAAGAACTTACCTCTAGTTGCAAAGCAGCAGTTGCAAAATAACACTCAAATATTTCACAAATTCATTGCCGATACTTAGAGCCATAGCACCAAAAGCTGACAATATTTTTGTCGCTTAACACTGCGATGTAATGTAGGCTGTAACAAATTGGCCAACAAAAGGGTCATGATTCATCACAATAAGGAATGAATAGTTGCTTTAGAGCTTGCGCAATGTCGCCTGTAATTCCAACAGCTGCGCAGCAAACTTGATACTATTGTTGATTCTTTCTTCAGTTCCATATACAAGAAGGCTTTAAGGGCATTCATATATTTTACGAATTTAAAGCCCAATAACTCAACTAAAGTGGAGGCGGCTAGAAATGCGACTTCTTGTACGCCTCCTCCCGAACAAAAATTGAACATGGTCAATAAAGCGTTCATGATGGTATCGGAAATTTGCGGAGCATCATCTTCGCGTACCTTGCGTAAAACACTCTGAAGAGTGGCACACAACAACGATTGGATATCATTAAATTGATGATGATCATTATGACTGACAATGTATGATTCCATTTGCACTACTTGATTAAGGCGTTCCAATATAGCAATTGTTATTCTCTTTAAATTTTATTAAAACACGTTTGCATTAATTATTCTATAAAAATTACACAGCGAATTAACGCCACAAAATATAAAAGGCAAATATGTATTCTGTGGCAAATATCTTAGAACAACACGAAACGAAGAAAACATTAAAAAGGATTTGATGATTTTGCAATCTCTGTTCTATCGTTCACTGAACAACTGATCGCAAAGAACAACTGAACGAAAAGAACGAATTAGTTCTTTTTTTTTGTAGGGAACAAAAAGGAACAATCCCCAAAAAGAACAACTATGTCCAACTCTACTCGTATGTATACCTATAATTGCAAATGATAAATTTATTAATGTTTTCCCCAGCAAAAAAAATTAATGCGTTCAAAATTTAATAGTGTTTAATGCTTTCTTTAGCATTTGTGTCTTCGAATGCATTCTAAAGATCATCGCAAATCGTAATAAAGTTATAGTTTTTGAACTCATCAAAAACACATGCAATATTAGTAGTATATTTATGGGCATTCTGGCACACGTGTATTTTCTCCATAAGGATCATTCTAATTAGAATATTTATGGGCATTCTGGCACACGTGTATTTTCTCCATAAGGATCATTCTAATTAGAATATTTATGGGCATTCTGGCACACGTGTATTTTCCCATAAGGACGGATATTCCAATACATGTATTTTCCCATTAGGAAGGATATTCCAATACATGTATTTTCTTATAAGAAAGGATATTCTAATACATATATATATTCCTACAACAAAGTTAACTTCAAATGAGAATATATATTTTTCTCATAAAAAGTTTAACGAAGACATTTTCGTAAATGGAACAATTCGAATGAGATTCTCATTTGAGTAATTTTATTAAAATGAGAATTCGATTGACTCACAAATATGTATATAAAAGACCAATTAGAAATTAGTTTTAGTTATTGTTATTCAAAGATCCTTGAAATTACATTCAACAACAATGGTAAGAATGAAGTTTAACATAACATTAGAATTTTTTTATTTATTATATGAAAGTTTAAGAAATACATATAAAATTTAACTAATTTTTTTGTTTGTTTTTAGATCTATCAACAAATAATTAACATTGCGCAAGGAATAAAATCTGAATACACAAAAATTGATGATATTCCCTTAAATGAACCTTACAAGATTTTAAATTTTGAATGGAAGGTTACACAATATGGATCCAAAGTTATTGCATATTTAAACAACAATAAGTGGTTTTATCTTCCGCAAAGAATCGTTAAATATTTAAACAGAGAGGATCCTTACTTATCAAAAATGAATGACAAAATTTGGACAATTATTTACAAAGGACGTCAATCACCAAATGGTTCAGCAATATTCGAACTAAACTATAGCTAAATTTTTATTTGTCATAAGAAATTTTATGTAGTTACACAATTTTTAAAACAATAAATATATTTAGTAAAGTGAAGTGACCCCTATTATTTATTGATTTTTGTTTTTATGTTAAACATGCACATGCACGTTAACAAAGTGAATTTGAAATCCATTTCAGGAAAATTTAGTTCAAAAAAATTAAAATAAAATGCATATATTTCAAATTCATTTAAATTTTATGAAAATGAGAGTTTATGCTTAAAATAAGTTATCTTATTTATTTTCATTTTAAGAAAAAGGTTAGGACATTTAAAAATTTGATGAAAGTTAAACATGCATGTACAAGACATGAAAGTTAAACATGCATGTACAAGACATGAAATTTAAACATGCATTTGCAAGACACATGGTCATATGTATATGTATGCATTACAAGTTTTATTACTTTTTGCACTTATATAGAAATTTTCAAAATTCTCACCAAAAAAATAAATTACATGAAAAAATATTCCTATAAGGAAGGATATTTCCATTGCATGTAGTGCGTAAGCATGCTTTTGCATGCTTTTTCATGTCATAGCATTTAGATGTATTTTGCTTTACTCTAATTTTCATTTTAAAAGAAAAAAAGGATAGGACATTTAAAAATTAACATGCACATGCAAGACACATGATATTAAGTATTTTTAAAGTATTAAGAACGAGAGACATGCGTATGCATGCTTTTTGCGCGTGTAGATTTACGTGGGTGCGTTGGTGAAATTTACATTTTATTTGTTCTGAGAAAAAGGGTATGCGAAAAACTGATTACAAAAAAATATATTTCTATGAAGGACAAACAAATATTTTTCCTTTATTGCTTAAACTCACTAATTTACAAGATCATAAATGTAGATAAATATGAAGATTTTCCAATCACAGGTAATTTTCTATAGATGAATGTATGCATATATTGCGTGTAGAAAAAAAGTATAAAATAAAACATTTTTTCAAACAAAATTCTAGTCTTGTGACATTATTCAAAAACAAAGTGTTGTGTGAAAAAAAACTAAAATAATATTTAAAAATGAATAGTAACAAATTATATTGTGAAATATGTCAAATAGTTACTTTTTCAAACAGTTCAAACAAAAAACGCCATTATCTGAATCAACATGGAATAAAATTAAAAACTAAAAAATTTTGGGATACTCCTTTATATAGGAGAATAATTAACAAAAATAAGGAAATGAGAGAATCTAAACCATCAACATCAACATCTACTGAGCCCGCAACATCGACATCTACTATAGCAGTCGCAACACCTACAGCAATTACAGAATCATCAACAGCAACACACGAGAGCTACCATCATCTATTAGAAGGCGATGAAGATCTATTTTTAAACATTAAAGAGCCCATCGATATTAGGGAGGTAATAGTTTTGCCACCGGTGGATGTAGCAGCATATTTATTGTTACATGATGGGCAGGATGAAATTCTTTTAGACGCATTAAGAAGGGTCGAAAATATGGGTTAATAAAATAATGTAAAATATTTTTCCATTTTTTATTATTAAATAAATGAATATGTGTTTTTTCTTTTAAATAAATATTTTTATTATCTAAACTTTTTGAAAATTACAGTTTTTACATTTACTGACATTATATATGTTATAATAGAATTTCATTAGTTTGTTTGCTTCTTCCTCTATTCTCATATTTTGTCTTCTTTTGTATGAACATGAACAAGTGTCGGGTCCACAAGTTTCATTCTCATTAGACCATGAACAATCTTCATAATGCTCTCCAAATTTGTTTTTCATTGTTTTTAAGTTATTTACTTCTTCGAGATGTGATTGAATATTAATCAGTTTATATCTATCTTCGTTGGAGACAATGTGTGAAAATCTTTTTAAAAATTCATATATATCGTTGAGTAACATCCTTACAAATAAGTGTGACTGAGTATGTAGACCAAATGTTTGTGAATAAACAATAATGTTATTACAGTTAACATTTATATAAATTTTATACAAGTACTTTTTAGTTTATGTATATCTATAATTATTAGTCTCTTAAACTAACTAAAAATAAAGTTATATCAATTTTCTAATTTCGTTTGTTAGTGGAATATATTCAAATATTTTATCATGAATAATTAAACAATACGCAGATGTATTAGGTAATATATTTTTTGAAGTCTTCAGTTCAATTCTAATATCGATTGGTCCAGTTTTGACTAATTCATTTTGATGTGTAACATCCAAGACAGTTATTGGCGCCATAGTTTTGAAGTTTTCTGGTGTTAATAATGGTTGGGTGTTGCGTGAATAATAACTTTGTTGAAATTTTAAGTACATGTCATATAGAATAGCAAAACGATTTCTATCAAACTTAAGATTTAGATCATCATAAGGATATGTATCAGAGTTAAGATGTACTTTTACATCACTTAAATCACAATGTTGAAACTTGTTGTCATTATTTCGAAGACCTAACAATAGGAAGCGTGGTCTTTCGTTGTGAGCAGCTAGCTTAACATTCCACAAAACTGTTGTACTTTCTGGAAGTGAAGGATAATAATACATATCCCAACTTCTAAAACATATACTTAATGGATGACGGTTATTTATTGTTTTATATATCTGCAATTTGTATGCATCAGCAAGTTGAATGTGTGGTACTTTCCAAGTTATATTTAAAATTGTTAACTTGGTTTTTTCAGTTGATAGTTGAGATTTAAAAACTTGCTTATCATCTTTAGATCGTAACAGAATCAATTCATGCTTAGAGTTAACTATTATTTTGTGAAAATCTTCGGCAAATCCAAGTAGTAATTTTAGTGGTACACAAAAATTAAAATATCCATTTTCGGGTATAAGACTATCATTGTTAAATGGTGACCATCCTGCATTTAGTAGACTATCACTTTCAAATTTATTCAACGAAACAGTTTTTTAATTCTGTTGCAATACCCAAATGACGTGTGCGATCAATTTCTATACCATTAATTTCATAACGAATTTCATCAAATAGGTGTGCCATACAATTGTTTAAGAGACGTAAGGATGTAGAAACTGTTGAATCTTCCTTTGTTGCAAGACCTTCGATATATAGAAAACTTTCACTTGGTAAAACATACAAATCTTGGTTTTGAATTGATATACGAATTTCATCATTATTTTTAAATGACTGTAAATATGATGTATAACTGTGGTACTCCTTCTTGATAATTGAATTATCCACTTGAGGCTTTTGCAATATATTAATTATACTACTCATTTGTTTGTTTTCCTTGGTTGTAACTACGTGATTAATTTTATTATTTCAATTTAAATCCTAAACTTTTTAAAAAATGCTGATTAGTTTTATTTAAAACGTTAGCTTTTTTAGGCTTTCGATGTTTATTATTTTTATAGTATTGTATTTTTAACTTTTTGCAAAAATTTGATGAATTTTCACCTTCGTCTTCGGCTGATGGTGATTGAATAAATGTTAAATCATTCGATAGATCACTTTTGTTGTATATTATCATTCTTTCATAGGCTTTAAATGTAATCGTATTGTTATTTTTTCACCGCGAAAGTTTATTAAGTTTCCGTCTTGGTCAACAACTTTCAAAATTATATTATTTATTATTCTTGAATTTACAGGTAAGTATATTACAGTGGTTGGAGTCTCTGTTATTTTATATCCAGGACTAACGTTAAGCGAAAACTGATGTAAAATATGCGTAGACATGTTGTTTATATACGAACCGCATACAATATTGCATTCAACGATTACTGTATTAATTTTGGTTATATCTATCGTTTTATCGGAGTAATGTTCTATTCCAGGTGCTAGTACTTTTCTACTAAAGCCTAATAATGATCCAATTGAGGATTTTTTATTAAAATAAATTGAATCAGAAGTGCTTTTTATACATGTTTGTAGTGTATTATAATTTGCTCGTACATCAAGAGAACCGGTTGGATTCATATCATGATATTTAATTTTTAGTAGTTCAGCTATATCAGTTAATTCATATGACCCAACTGGAACTGTTATTTCATGATTTCCAATATGAAATAAATTGTTTTCAACATCTACATTTGGAATTGAATGATATGTATCAAGACTTATTAAGCCACAAACATAATTTTCATTTAGTTCAATTGGCGGAAAATAGTTTGCGACAAGATGCGAAGAGTCTCCGTTTAAAGTTAATGTAATTGACATTTTAGTGGTTCATGAATGATTAAGTTAATTATTAAATTTTTCACAGTTTTTATTATTAATCATAATTTGTATTAATCCAAGAATTATGTTCTGAAGAAAAACCAAGCCATTTAACATAAATTTTGTTGCTTTTCCTTTTCAAAACCTTTTCAACCAAATAAGTTTCAGGAAATCTAGTTTTCATTAATTCAGACTCATAAAACCCTCCTTTAATTTCATGTCCTTGATAATCTTTTAATATATATGTATTTGGATTAGTATTTTTTATAGTTTTAACCGTAAATACTTCAGTAGTCCAATTTGGTGTATAACCTTTTTCAAATATATGTTTATATTTACTTATTCTAACATTATCATTCACTTTGAACTTTGGTTTTGTAAATACTTTTAAATTGTTGTAAGCTGTATCCAATAAAAATTTTTCGTTTGATGAATTTACTTCATTGGGCGACATTTTTATTGTTCTGTGGTAAGTATTATTATATTTCTCTACAAGGTTCTTATATATGTTTAACCATTTATATGTTCCTTGATAACTAAACTCCTTCCACATCATTCCTTTAAGAGTTCTGTTAAATCTTTCTATGATGGATGCTTTCAGAACACTATATGTTGAATAGTGGTTGATTTGATTCAATTGCATTAAGTGACGAAACTGGTTATTGAAGAACTCCTTACCATCATCTGTTTGTAAATTTTTTGGTTTACGATTGCTTTTTATGAAAATGTTTTTCATGGCGTTCGTTATGTTGAGTGCAGTTTTATTTTTCACTGCTATAGCCCAAGCTTTTTTTGAAAAAGAATCTATTACTGTTAAGAGATAACGGTGACCGTTATTATATGTTGCGTAGTTGCCCATCTCAACCAAATCCGCCTGCCATAAATCATCGATTCCTTTTATGATAACCCGTCTTCTTTTAAAATTTTTTCGCGCTTGCTTATGAAGTTCATCAACTATTTCTCTTTTATCTAAGTTCATTTTGAAATAAGATTCTTTACTATTAAGCATTCAGATATGAGTGTCAAATATTTATATAAAATTTTTATCCTTTAATTTTAGGAAATTCAAGTTTTCGTTTTTTCACCTCAACGTTTACATCATTTTTCTTCATCGATTTAAATATAAAATCCTCAAGTGTATTGAATCTCTCTTCGATATTCTTTGAAAAGTCTTCATTTGCATAACTTATTTGATTCCTCACTATTTTTTCAATAGCTTCAACATTTTCATTGATTCCTTTTGTAATTAATTCTTGTAATACTTTAACATCCCTTTTGATAATGTTTAATTGAGAATTATAATCGTTTTTAAGTTCTTCATGTTGTTTGTTAATAGTTTTAATTATATTATCCAGTTTTTCTATATCTTTTGTTATGTTATTCAATTGCAAATTATATTTATATAATTTTAACTTTGAGTCATTTAGATTATGTCGGAAGGACGTTTCTCCAAACTTATTTATATAAGTCATTTTTAGTTTAATATATTATATCAGCTTCTTTCAATTCTTCAATAATGGAAATGATTTCGTTATTGTGATTATTATGACCAACACTTTCTGATGAAATAAGTAAACGTAATCTGTCAACTAATTCATTTGTGTCATTCCAATATATATAACTAGATCTACGATTATCAATAGTCTTTAACGAGAATCCACTACCTTTCGTTAGAATATTTGGTTTAGTATTAAATAAATTTTTTATTATACGAATATATTTATAAGCTCGTGTACCTTTAATTTGACTTTTTGATTGATATTGACGTTTGTGAGCATTGGTACTTATTAAAATTTCTTTATATTTTCTTAAATCATTTTTATTATAATGTAGAGGCTTTGAATGGAAAACTAATTCAAATAATCCTGGAGTCATTTTCCACGTTGAATTCCCTATTTGAATAGAGTTATCAGCATTAAAATTTAATTCATTATTTGCATATCGCCAATTTCCGCTTTCATCTATGTTGAAACCATAAATTTTATCTATTGTTTTATTATTGAGGAGTAATTCTATATTTTCAGCTAATGGATATTTTTTCAAATCAGTTTCAGTAACTTGGTTATAATCTATTGCATCATCAAAATTGTTTGAACTGTCGTCGGATGGTAGTGGTGGAAGTTGTGGATCTGTTATGTTATCATTAGATTGATAATCATCTGAGTTATAATCATCATCTTTTTTTATTATTTTATTCAAAGGTTTGGTTATGGACTTAGATGTATCATTCAATATATCATCAGTTTGATATTCATTAATTTTTCCAATTATCGTATTTAAAGGTTTAGTTATTGGTTTGAATGTATCTTCTAAAATATTAACTCGTTCTATATTGTCTAATTTGAGATTTTTTAATTTTGCTTTCAATACTCCTCTTGTCTTAACAATATCCTTTAACAATTTATTATCCATAGTTATTGTTTTTATATGTGCTTGAAATCTGCTTTATATTTGATAATGATCTGCCTGATATCTGCTTAAGCAACTGATATTTATCTGCTAATGATCTGTTTTATGTCTGATTGCAATCTGCATTATAACTACTTAAGATCTGCTTACTTATAGTTCTATGAATTCATCAAAACCTTTTCTATATCGCCCTTTATTTATCAGATTATCCTTACTGATAACAAGAAAGCCATATTTATTTTTCCAACATTCACTACATATATTTGAAAATTCTTTAAATGACATATCACCAATTACATGATCATTATATATATGTCGTAAATTCATTTCATCCTGTTTAAATATTATAATCATATTCGCATTATCACGTATAAGATGTTTAGGGATTTTTGTGTACGTTTGACATAAATAAAAACAATCTATATTCTTATGTCTGCCCATACAAAAGTAATCTCTTATAGTGTCTTGTTTTCCACAAATAACATCATCAAATATTATGATAGAATGTGAGTTCGCTTCTGTAGGACTAATAACTTTCTCGTTTTCCGCAAATGTAAAAATATTTATTCCTTTTATTGGGTGTATCAATTCCTTGAGATAACAGTATTTTGGTTGATATAAAGATTTTGAATATATGTAAATATTTTTAAAACTTAAACCGTTGGGGCTCTCTATTAGACTAATCATAACATTAGTTTTGCCACAATTTGAAGGACCTACAATTAATGCTCGTATTGAATTTGGTAAAAGTGTACTATGTTTAATTTTCGGTTCGTTTTCTTGTGCTTCATCCGCATTTCTTACTACAATTTGTTTAGCTTGTTTTACTAATCGCATTTTTATAACTAACTTGGTTTTGATATAAATTTCTTATTATATAGCGAAACCTCATCATTTAAGTTTATAGTGTCAATCCCATTACACATATCATATAATTAATAAAAATGAATATAAACTATAAATAGGGAGTTAAAGATAATCAGTATAATATTGGTAGTGGATTAGTAAACAACTTAATAAACAAATTACCTGTTGAACTACATTTACCTGGTTATCAGTTTTGTGGACCTGGAACAAAACTTGAAAAACGTTTAGCAAGAGGTGATAAGGGAATAAATTCATTGGATGCAGCGTGTAGGGAACACGATATTACATATTCAGAAACAAACGATATTAATAAGAGACATAAAGCGGATAAAATTTTAGTTGAAAAAGCTTGGCAACAAGTGCAATCTAAAGATAGTGATTTCAAAGAAAAGGCTAACGCTTGGTTCGTAACAAACGCTATGAAATCAAAACTTAAATTCGGATTAGGTATGAACAATATAAAAATTCATAAATCTAAAAAGTCACAGAAAAAAAAGAGTCAAATGAAAAAAACATGTGATAGAAAATTGTTTTCAAAAGCTGTTAAAAATACTCTTAACCTCTTGAGAAATGAAAAACCAGACAATTTAAAGGCTGCTGTTAAAATTGCGTTAAAATCCATTACTTCGAACTTCAAAGGGAAAAAGAGGGCTAATATTGTGATACCGAGAGTTATACCAATGCCCAAAATCGGTGGATTTCTTCCACTAATTCCAATCCTAACAGCTTTATCTGCACTTGGTGGTTTGGCTACGGGTGGATCGTCTATTATTAAGGCTGTAAATGATATTAAAAATGGAAAAGAACAACTAGCCGAGGCTACTCGGCATAATAGACACATGGAATCAATTGCTATGGGAAAAGGCTTATATCTTAAACCATATAAATCTGGATATGGACTGTATTATAAACCGATTCCAAAAAACTTTTAGATAACCTACCCAATCGACCATTAACTGATCTAGATTTAATAAAATATGGTAAAAAACTCGAAAATTTTAGAGGTGTGTTTATGCGAGATCGTTTGCCTAAAAAACCATTAGTTCAAGAATGTGGTATTGTTAATCTAGATAACTCTCGTGGTGCTGGAACTCACTGGGTAGCCTATTATAAAAATCATAACTATAAAGAATATTTTGATAGCTTTGGAAACTTACAACCTCCAATTGAACTTGTTAATTATTTAAAGATACCCATTAAATATAATTATGAGCGAAAACAAAACTTTAATACATTTAATTGTGGTCACCTATGTTTAAAATTCTTAGTTAATAAATGTAATTTAAAATAATTCAAACAAATATTTATATAAATATATCCACAAACGGATACGTTAAAGTTTATTTATATTTTTCTTATTAATTAACGATGTCGTTTTGAATTACAATATAATTTGAATTTATAAAACAAAATTTTAATAAATAAATAAAATTAACATTCAATTTGCATAAAAATATCGTCATCATCATTTAAAAATTGATCTATAATACAATTAGTTGTATTACGATTATCTCTATCATCAATTTCCATTACAAAATCATCATCATCATCATTTAAAAATTGATCTATAATACAATTAGTTGTGTTTTGATTAGCTCTATTATCAATTTCCATTACAAAATCATCATCATTTAAAAATTGATCTATAATACAATTAGTTGTGTTTTGATTATCTCTATTATCAATTTCCATTACAAAATCATCATCATCATCATTTAAAAATTGATCTATAATACAATTAGTTGTGTTTTGATTATCTCTATTATAAATTTCCATTACAAAATCATCATCTCTTTCATTGATAAATTCTTCTTTGTAATGCCCCCAAGCAAGTGTATTTACATTATTATATACAATCCTTTTATTATCTAGATAACTTAAAGATATCTTATTTATTAGAGAAGTATATAAATCATGAAGTTTGGATTTAAAAATATACATATTTCCATAATATATTTTCTTATTATATAAACAGTTTTTATAATCTAATAGACTTAAATTTCTAGTTATATTACTTTTAATGCCCTTAACCTTTTTGATTTCATTCATATCTATCGTTTTAAATGCATACATTTTTGCTCTTAGACCCACAAATTCCTTCATTAACTTACCATTATTTTCATCCTTCATCATACCTAATTTTTTTTTATTTTTCTGTGGAATACCAAACTTATTATTCGCTTCATAATCTTATGTATCAAAGTGTGTATCAATATCGTTTATTATATCTTTATAAAAATCATCAGTTTCTACTGTGTATATAAACGAATCTGTATCCATATAGTTTAGATCTGCTTTGATGTTATATTTTAAAAGCATATAATCATAATGAAAGTTATACATCTTCCACTTTGAAAGTTCTAGGATTGTAAATCCTAAATAAATGGGTTTATTATAAAACGAATAACTTCTGTTTAGCTCCACTGCTATCATGTTTTCTTGAAATATGCTAAAGGAATTAAATTCTGGTTTGGCAATAAGGGCATGAGCTCCCATTTTCTTTCCAATGCTTTCCCACCGATTAACAATTTTTATATTCTTACGCTTGTCAACGTTTTCCATCGTTTTACCGTAGACAGCATTATTTAGTAACTTAAAGAAATTTTTTTCAAAAGAGTTTTTTGCATTAGTTCTATGTAAATTGTTTAAGGAAATATATGGCTTTAACCATGTTGATTGCTTAAATTTCAAAATTCGGTGAATTTTTTTTAACTTCAACCCATGTTTTAAACATTGTTGTAAGCTTTTGTAATGTATTATATATTCATTTTTATCATTTAAGTCACAAATTAATTTCTTTTCCTTAGAATTTGGAGGATTTTTATTTTCACTACAAAATGGTAAGTTATTATGAATATCATGAATTTCTATTGGATACGTCAAATCTACTTCTAATATATATCCAGTAGTTGAATCTTCTGGTATAGTATCCAAACAAAAATTTTCAATGTCTGTTTCCCATTCAAAATTACCTTCTGGTACAGCTTCAGACATTGCCCAACCATATAAATTATTTGCATCTAAATACATTAAATATTTAGATGGAAGATGTTCATTGTAATCACTCATATATTTATTGTTTGCAATGGCATGTCGTTGAGAACATTGTACTATTCCTCCCCTTATCCCCTTTTGTATAAATAAAATCATATCTATGTCGCTCAATAACTCTAATTTAATATCTGTTATTTTTAACATTGCGTCCCAAGAAAATCCTGGAGCGGTATAGTAATAACAAGGATCTAGTTTATAAATATCATTGCAAAGAAATCTAAAGTTTTCGAAAACATCAGCTAATAACAAGACATCAGTTTTCAAATATAAAATTAAATAATCTTCTAAAGTTGTACACTCAAAAGTACTCCATACCTCTTTCGCATGTGTGTAATCTTCTTGAGAACAATCTTCATCTGTTAATTTATTATAAAAATTCTCAATATTCGGTAGAGAAGTTTCTTTGAGTTTTTCGATAGAATTTAAATAACTATATGGAAAGACACCTTTTCTAACAAGTAAATTAAATTTACTTTCATTTTCACCAAACATTGATTTAACTATTTTCAAATCCTGCTTACCTAAATTTTTAACTAAATCATTTAAGCTTGATTGTAAAAATCTATAGGAATCTAAAAATCGAATTTCTATATTACCATTATTGTTGTCGCTTATGGTTTTAGAGAGTGATATATATAGCTCTTTATTGAGTGGAATGATATTAATTGGACCATCATTTATATTATTTAGCTCCTTCACAAATAAGTGACAGTCATAACTAGAAAAATTGTGAAAAATAACCGGGACAAATTTCGGTACTTTATAATTAAGATTACAAGAACTATGTGCAACCCCCCTACATTTACCAGTCAAATGACAATGATCTCTAACTTTTGATTCATCTAAAATTATTTTAGAGCAAATGTGGCATATATTATTAGCATGGAAGTTTAAATTTTCCACTTCAGTTAATGGGGTCAATGGTTTTACTTTTGTCAAATAATTATTATTTAAATCTCTTATATCCCGAATTAAACTTTCTATAAATAGTTTAGCCGATTCTAATCCTTTAAAGGTATGTAACTTGTTTAATTTGTCATTAAAACTACATTTAATAAAATACGACATTGCGTAGGGAATATGTCTATCAACTAATGTTGTTGACGAAACATCACCACGCGGAATGCAAGTTTGAATATTTTCAAATATGCATTCCGAATCAGCGTATATTACAAAAGGTACATTTATACTATTATTATAATTATTAAATTCTAATATTGACTTATCTTGTTGGGGGGCATAAGAAACCTGTCTTTTACAATGCTGTCGATGTTTTTCTAAGTCTTGTTGATAATGGAAACTCTGTAAACAGTCATCACAGAGAATAATGCTTCCATGATGGCTAGTTTGTTGTGATCGAATCAATCTATATAAAATAAATATAAAAATTAATCATATAATTATTATGATTTTTTTTTTTTTTTTTTTTTTTTTTTTTATAATCACATTTACCTTGAAATATTTTTGATATATACATAGTGTGAAACTATATTTCCTCCATTATCTTTCTGTAAAAACAATAGCTGTATATGCTTAGATTTTATTGCTTTTGTTTTGTAATATGGGCCAACAACTAAGTCTTTTTCCATCTCATAGCCAAAAACGTTTATACTAATATTAGGATTATTGGTCTCAAAAATGTGTATATCTTTTATTTTAAGTGGGAAGCATAACCCACTAAAATTTAAAGAAAATCCATTTAGATTTATTATCTCATCAGCAATGTTGATCCCGTAAATACTAGTTCGTTGCGCATTTCTATGAGTTGATATGGCTGATAAAATTGCCCATTTGAAACAAAAATCATCATCATTTTGTACATTTATACATGCTTTTTTTGACATCAGTTTAGGCGGGAGAGCTATAAAACTAGAACCTTTCAGTGGTTGATATTTATTTAAGTTCAGGTGAAGTTTTAAAAGTTGAACTAGAGTCCAACCACTATCCCGCTCTTGAAACTCTTCCATCTTTGTTAATATATTTTGAATATTAGTGAAATATTCATTTGTGAATTCATCAATATCGAAAACTTCTTTCATTTTGGTTTGGAAATGTTTTACCTCTATTGGTGTATTTTCTAGGTCGCTCATTTTGGGACAAGCATATAAGCCATACATCTCCATATTATATTTTAGAGCACCATTATTTTTTAAAAAGTAGTCAACTTCTTTTTTTAATGACTCCACAGCTTCGTTCATAAACACCTCTGGGAGGAGGCATTCCTCGTTGTCGTTTATGTAAACAAGTGTCACAAGTCTTTTTTTAAACGCACTTTTTACAAGCTTTACGCGACTGGAGCTTGAAGCATGACTTCGTTCGTGCTCCCTGTAATTTTCCTCAGTTAGGAAAGCTCTTTTGCATTCTTTGCATTCTAAATTCGATATCATTTTATTTTTGTATAAACGTTTTTAAATATACTAAAAATGTATAAAACAAATTTACAGACTGTTTGTGTAAAACGTTAAACATTAGAAATCAATGCTTACTATTTTTAAAATTATTTAACTTACCTATTATGAATTAAAAATATTTAAATCTATACACATATGTATATAACAATAAAAATTTCGAGTTTTCTTTTTTTTCACACAACACTTTGTTTTTGAATAATGTCACAAGACTAGAATTTTGTTTGAAAAAATGTTTTATTTTATACTTTTTTTCTACACGCAATATATGCATACATTCATCTATAGAAAAATCTTGTAAATTAGTGAGTTTAAGCAATAAAGGAAAAATATTTGTTTGTCCTTCATAGAAATATATTTTTTTGTAATCAGTTTTTCGCATACCCTTTTTCTCAGAACAAATAAAATGTAAATTTCACCAACGCACCCACGTAAATCTACACGCGCAAAAAGCATGCATACGCATGTCTCTCGTTCTTAATACTTTAAAAATACTTAATATCATGTGTCTTGCATGTGCATGTTAATTTTTAAATGTCCTATCCTTTTTTTCTTTTAAAATGAAAATTAGAGTAAAGCAAAATACATCTAAATGCTATGACATGAAAAAGCATGCAAAAGCATGCTTACGCACTACATGCAATGGAAATATCCTTCCTTATAGGAATATTTTTTCATGTAATTTATTTTTTTGGTGAGAATTTTGAAAATTTCTATATAAGTGCAAAAAGTAATAAAACTTGTAATGCATACATATACATATGACCATGTGTCTTGCAAATGCATGTTTAAATTTCATGTCTTGTACATGCATGTTTAACTTTCATGTCTTGTACATGCATGTTTAACTTTCATCAAATTTTTAAATGTCCTAACCTTTTTCTTAAAATGAAAATAAATAAGATAACTTATTTTAAGCATAAACTCTCATTTTCATAAAATTTAAATGAATTTGAAATATATGCATTTTATTTTAATTTTTTTGAACTAAATTTTCCTGAAATGGATTTCAAATTCACTTTGTTAACGTGCATGTGCATGTTTAACATAAAAACAAAAATCAATAAATAATAGGGGTCACTTCACTTTACTAAATATATTTATTGTTTTAAAAATTGTGTAACTACATAAAATTTCTTATGACAAATAAAAATTTAGCTATAGTTTAGTTCGAATATTGCTGAACCATTTGGTGATTGACGTCCTTTGTAAATAATTGTCCAAATTTTGTCATTCATTTTTGATAAGTAAGGATCCTCTCTGTTTAAATATTTAACGATTCTTTGCGGAAGATAAAACCACTTATTGTTGTTTAAATATGCAATAACTTTGGATCCATATTGTGTAACCTTCCATTCAAAATTTAAAATCTTGTAAGGTTCATTTAAGGGAATATCATCAATTTTTGTGTATTCAGATTTTATTCCTTGCGCAATGTTAATTATTTGTTGATAGATCTAAAAACAAACAAAAAAATTAGTTAAATTTTATATGTATTTCTTAAACTTTCATATAATAAATAAAAAAATTCTAATGTTATGTTAAACTTCATTCTTACCATTGTTGTTGAATGTAATTTCAAGGATCTTTGAATAACAATAACTAAAACTAATTTCTAATTGGTCTTTTATATACATATTTGTGAGTCAATCGAATTCTCATTTTAATAAAATTACTCAAATGAGAATCTCATTCGAATTGTTCCATTTACGAAAATGTCTTCGTTAAACTTTTTATGAGAAAAATATATATTCTCATTTGAAGTTAACTTTGTTGTAGGAATATATATATGTATTAGAATATCCTTTCTTATAAGAAAATACATGTATTGGAATATCCTTCCTAATGGGAAAATACATGTATTGGAATATCCGTCCTTATGGGAAAATACACGTGTGCCAGAATGCCCATAAATATTCTAATTAGAATGATCCTTATGGAGAAAATACACGTGTGCCAGAATGCCCATAAATATTCTAATTAGAATGATCCTTATGGAGAAAATACACGTGTGCCAGAATGCCCATAAATATTCTAATTAGAATGATCCTTATGGAGAAAATACACGTGTGCCAGAATGCCCATAAATATTCTAATTAGAATGATCCTTATGGAGAAAATACACGTGTGCCAGAATGCCCATAAATATACTACTAATATTTATGGGTAATTAACATTGGAACAAATATCCACACGAAATAAGCATGTATGTAAAAACAGAATTATCTCAACGCTTTGACACATTTTCATAAAACAAGTTTTATCTCTATTAAGAATACAGTAGCTCGGTGGTAGAGAGTGTGTCTTGACAGTCCTAACAGCAAGGTTCGTATCCTGGCTGCGACAAGGTTTTTTTTTTTGTGAAAAACGTCATCGAATCAGGGAACTTTTATGGGTTCTAAGCACTCATTTCAATGACGAGCAGTTTTGTTAAATGTGAAACATGGTCGTCAATGACACGCCTGTGTTCAAATCTTGCGTTCCGCACCTAAATTGAACCCATGCATTAACTATTTCTTTTGCATGTCGTTTTTAATTAATTTTTAATTATTCGATTGCTAAACTTACCTAAGGAGAAGTGTTGGTTTTTCCAAAAAAAACAAAAAATTTTTAACTTTTGTATCTTAAGCCAGTTTGTATTCCTGCATTTTACTGGTGGTTATGTCTACTCATTGGTAGATCTGAAGTAGTAATAATAATTATAACTTATTTGAAACGTTAAAGAGGCAATTTCATTTCTTTTAAACGAACTAACCATCTTCACGTACAAAATAAAACAGAAAAAAATTATTTATTTAAAAAAAACCATTTGCAATTAAAACAAAACAGACTAAAAACTACCAAAACAGCTGTTTGTTTCTGTTGCTGCAAGTTAGAACAATCGTGTGACTGGGCTGCGGCAATTATTACCACAAGTTCATTCTTCGCCGATCTGCTAGAATTTTATTATTGTACACCATTGATTGGGACAATTTCATTATTGTACACCAATTCACACAATCATGGCGGAGAATTAATTTCGCTATACGCCGCGAACTCTGCATTAGACTTATTTCCAGCGTGACCGTTTGACCGACTAAAGTGGCAATTTGCCACTTTTTCGAATGCTTTGCCATGTTTTGTCCCCATTTTTTTGCCCCTTTTTTGTTAAATTGTAAAAAAATAATATGAAATACCAAAAAAAGTAGAAAATACAGATTTTTATTAACATTGTATACATTAAAGATATCGTTGACAAATGTATATATTGTCCACGAATCCGAAAGTGCGATGAATATGCATGCGCTAAAGGGTTATCTGAGAATTATATAATTATTATTAAAAGTAAACTTTTAACTTTTTATCAAAGACTGTGTGGATAAATACTATCAAGAGTTGATATTAAAAAGTTTAGTGGACTAACGTATTTGGATCCATTATTTTTAAATTCCAATGAAGACATAAATTATTTCGAACTTGTTTCAGAGTTTACTTATGTAATAACTGTACTGAATTAAATTTATTAGAGAAAAACAATGATCACAAATTTAAAATGTCTATTGCTCAACTATTTTGGCATGAAGTATGAAGCTTAAGGAATAGCTTTGGTAAGTATTTATTTTCAAACCTATGAACATTTTCCGATTGCATATTTACTTTACTCCACCGCAGTGCACCTGCTATATTTTCCATTTTGTAAAACTATGAAAATGATGGTAGGGCTAATTTTAATTACTACTATTCGAACTTTATTTGTTTCTATATTTATGACTCGATTTATTTACATGTGATAATTTTTAAAGAACAAATAACACCAAAGGTAATTGTAAATATTCTGACAAACACTAGCAAACATCAGTGTTCTTGTCTTTGGTCCACTGTGAGTGGTGTCAATTGGTATAAACTCCAACTCTTTATACATATTTGTTCAGTCTGAATGGAATATGTAACGGTATTTTGAATTTCAGATAACGATATATACAGTTAACGACTAAACAGTTCTTACACCCATAAAATTTGGAGTTTGAGGAGATTTGGAAAGATATTTAAAAAAATATATAATTCGTTATCACAGTAACAATAGTAACAAAAATGTTAAAAATGCAAAATACTTGGAGTCGTCAACTTGTTACAGAATTCAGTGATTTCCGGTACCAAACCGTCAGAAAATGGCATCCAAGAAAATATTATATTAAAATAATATAAAACATTATGACACTATGACCATTTGAATCCCACAAATATCTTCTTACATATATACATATAGTAAATACGGCACAAATTTTTGTCCGTGCTGTTTTAAGTATCTCATGGTCCACCAATATTGGTGAAGCATATATGGCTTAAAAGGTATTTAGGTGTATTAAATTGAACATAATACATTAAAAAATAAAAAGTATAATGTAGTTATTTCGTTTTTTTAATGTTGCCCCTTTTTTGATAATTCCCCTATTTGGTGCTACTTTTTTTTTTGGAAAATCCTCTTTTTGTGCCACTTTTTGAAAATTGTCATATTTCTCTCGTGGTTGTGCTTCATACGACGAATTTACTCAGCGAATTTTTAGTGACGAATTCGTCGTGGTGGGCGAATTTCGCCGTTCGTCCCATTTGTATTCGTAGCATTTTGTT
This sequence comes from Nowickia ferox, assembly GCA_936439885.1. Classification (NCBI taxonomy): domain Eukaryota; kingdom Metazoa; phylum Arthropoda; class Insecta; order Diptera; family Tachinidae; genus Nowickia; species Nowickia ferox. Next base: position 64,290,650 of record OW387026.1, read on the forward strand.
GGTACTATTATCAATATGCCACAAACACTCTACTTACTCTGCTAGCTGAGCGCATTTGCTTTTCTTTTTAGAATAGCATTCTAATCTATATCTACGAAAAATAAAAGCTTTGTATTTAATCTTATCCAGGTATGAAATGTCAGGTCTGTTGTACTTATGAAAATCTAATTAGTACCGACTGTTCGGTTCCAATACATTTCAAAGTTTTTATTTTCTTCTATCACCTCTGGGTTATACGTATAATATGGCTCTATTTTTATGGCTACAGCTGGAGGTACAATTTTTGCTACCTGATTGTGCCTGTTGGCATTCCAAATATGCCATGTTTTGACAATTACCTGTTATATGTTGAATGGTTTCCGGCTTTTGCCTGCATCTGCTGCAGCTGTCTTCTTGAATTCCATTTTTTACTACGTATTTTAAGCAGTTTTTTATGTTGTATCTTGCATCCCTCTGTGTCTTAGAAAAGATTACCATTAGTTAGTCAATTATTCGATATTCGTACATCAATATGTGCCTGAATTCTTGAATAGCATCGATATATTACTTTAAACTTTGATACTTTGTGTGTCCCAGATTTGGAGGCGTATAATTGTCATATCCGTAGAAGTAAACTCGCTCAACAGCAGATTCTGGGTGATGAATTTGAAACTTGGGAAAAAGTTTGCGAGTCTCGCGACTTATACTTACTACCTCTGTTGTTAAATATTTTATTATTCCAAATGTAAATATAAGTACTCCATACATACTCCTCACGTTAAGGCACGATTTAAGGACATCTCTTACTCTTCGCTTATATGCTTCCGAAAATTTCTCTACTACACCTCTATGCTGCATTCTTCGTCCTCGTAATAAGCATATTTCTAGCTATCACTCTCACAAAAGCTAGAAATATGTTTATATATACTGAAAACTCTGAGTATCTTAGAGTTATCCAGCCCAACGTCATCTTAATATCTTACGAAAATTCTTGAGTTAGGTTCAAGAGGTAATTTATATGTCTTTCAGCAGATCCATATAGATTAATGGCATCCATATAAAGGAGGTGACTGAGCTTGTATTGTATCGCTTCACCATTTATTGAAAATCCATATTCCGTGTCATTTCATATCGGGCTTAAACTGTTACCCTGCAATATCCCATCTCTGATTGATATCTGGTTATATGTTGAAATATAATTTCCTTCGTTAATGTGAAGAGTGACTCGCCCAGATTGCATAAGAGAGCTTAGTAAATTAACAATTTTATTAGTTTCTTTGTAGCGTAGTATTTCAACTAGACATTTGTGTAGTATGACGTCTAATGCTTTTTTTTAGTCTATGAACGCTGTAAATTTATTTCTATTCTTCTGGTAAGCCCGTCCCATTACTACTGAATCTATGATTAGCTGTTTTTTGCATCCATGTGAGTTTTTAATGTAAGCTTTTTGGTGAATTGCTAATTATCGATTGTTTCTAAGATGTTTAAATATTTTCTGTGAAACACAAGCATTTAGGAGTTTGTTCACGGTACATTAGGAAGTAATCCAGAGATACTTTGAAAGGTCTGTTATGTTTTCAAGGTCTTCCTCTGGCCGTTGATACATACTGCGTTAGTATATAAGAAAACCTTTCTGAGGCATCCCGATATGTTCGGTACATATTTTCGAACTCGAACTATGGTTAAACTTATGGAGAATAAAAGTAAACGAACAGAAGTGTGTTCAGGTAACATTTACACCCTACGAAAAAATACTTGTTCCGCCATTAGAATCAACAATCAAGTTGTTCCACTTGTAAAATACCTTGGTATGCAAATTGAAAACGCCACATTGACTCTAAGCTTACACAAATGGTAGAAATTCAACCCTCAGTCTGAACTGTAAATATTTGATATACAAGTCGCTTTTGAAACCTTTATAATCATGGTAAAATTAAACAAGGTACTTGCACGACTGTAACAAAATTAAAGCATCAAAACACACACGCATTTTGTTGGTAGAAACAAACGAATAATTGTCAGAAATAGATGTCTTTTGTTTTTAATATAGCAATCACAGGGTAACTAAAGTACAATTGCAGACGCGATATTCATGCATGATATAGTCATTCAGTGTTACCAATATGTCGTCGGTTGGTTATTGGTATGATGTATAGAACATTTTTAAAATCTAATTTAGTTATTGATTGATTATATGTGAATAATGTGTCCTATTTCCAAATTCATTGTCATTTCCGATATCTTGAATATATAAGGAGATATAGAGCTGCAATATTGCGCCATTTCCACAATTGTTATATATTTTGGAAATTGTTTTACAGCAATTAGCAATTTTTTGCATATGTGGCAACTTTCCAACCAATTAATATTGTTATTAGCAATTGTTATGATGTATATCAATGCATATTCTACTCAACGAACGTGATTCAAAGCAAAATACAAAAATTTTATTGTTGTGTTATGTTTTAATCAAATGAAATTTATATTTATTTTTTATTAATAAAATTTCTTTTATTAAATATATTTAAACTTCCTTTTATATAAACTTTACATAGTGTCCACATCTGATGATTTTATGTCATAACTCGTAATATGCTGCCGGCATGCCGCGGCAGAGCACTGTAATTTTTTTTTTCATTAACATCAGCACAAAGGGGTAGACGTTGATGATTTTATATCATGATGAATCAAACTTGCCAAAAATATCTAATTTGCGTGTTGTTTAATTTTTTAGTCACAAATAATTGTTTATCCTTTTTAAACGATAATTGTTTAATAAATAAACGTTAAATGCACAGTAACCCATAAAATGACATTTGAAATCAAGATAAATTTTTCAGGCCGTGAGATCTGATGATTATATCATAACGCTGCTATAATATCAATAAATTGAGTCTATACGTGATGAATTTTCATCACGATATCGATTTGACATTCATCATGATATAAATTCATCAGGTGTGTACACTATGTCACGGTTAATAACATCGGCTTCATGGTACATAAAAAACTCAAATTTACATCGTGATTAGGGCTGCCAGATAAAATTATCGAATAATCGTCGAAATCCCGATAAAATATCAAATAATTGCCATTTTATACTCGAAAAATCGTCAGAAAAATCGGACAAACGAAAATGTACCTTTTTTAAACATGTACACATATATTTTATTTTATAAATTTATTAGAAAACAAAAATATTTCAATTCATGTTCATGTATGAAATTTCACACGAATTTATTCGCATTGTTTTTACTCTCTCATAACTTTGTTCCCCTCATTGGTAAAATTTTCAAAAATATTCCCAAGTTAGCAAGTCCAATTTTTGGTCTCATTTCTTTTGATGGCGGAAATTTTTGATAGGAACTCAGACTTTTTTCATAATTTATGTGTTTTGAGGATATCAATTTACACAGAGATCAATATATCGTTGGTTGCGAGACCTAAATCAAATAATTGTAACTTTACAGTAGAAGGATAAACCTAATAAAAAGTGTAATATTTAAAATGTAACATTTTTGGACAACTACATACTTGTAAAAGCGTTATTTTTTACACTATTGCAGTAAATTTTTGTGACGCACAAATATATTGGAATCACTGAAAAAATCAATTTCGTAAAAAATAGGACCTAAATCAAATAATTGTAACTTTACAGTAGAAGGATAAACCTAATAAAAAGTGTAATATTCAAAATGTAACATTTTTGGACAACTACATACTTGTAAAAGCGTTATTTTTTACACTATTGCAGTAAATTTTTGTGACGCACAAATATATTGGAATCACTGAAAAAATCAATTTCGTAAAAAATAGGAGTTAGGGTTTTTATACTTGAAACCAACGATATGTATGCATATGTATGTGTATATAAGTACATAACATTTATTTTAATTGAACCCACCCTATCGGAAATTAAGTTAACTTTAAACTAACTTTAAGCTAACTATTTCGCAACTAGTACTGACTGGCACTTGGATTACTTTTCAATGTAATCAACTGACTATTTTAACATTGCGATGTCCTAGGCAGTAGTCAATTGTCTCACTCTGCATTACTTTCAGCTAACTTAAAATTGGCTTTTTTAAATCACCTGGTAGTCAGTAAATTAAAAAAAAATTGTTGGGGTTTCGAACATGTATCATCACACGTTGTGTACTCAACGCGCTAACTACACAGCCAAGGTACCATTTAAAATAATAACAGCAAAATGTTAATATAAAACTGGAATGAGTTTCAAAGTAGCTGAGAATAAATTTGTTGGCTCTCACCAAATTCGATTACGTACTCAACTTAAGAATTAATTTTGGGTTTGTTCTGGATGACTTTGCAGTTAGCTTTTAGTCAGTCTAAGAAAAGTTAACTATAAGTTAACTATTTTTGTAGTCAACCACACATTCTCCTACAGGGCATATACACACTTTCATACATATGTATGTATTAGTGATGCACGAATATTCCTATTCGAATTAACGAATATTCGTCCATTTTTAGATATTCGCATTGGCGAATACGAATATTTTTCAAAAATAAAATAAATAAATGCATAAATCCTACACGAAATTTCAGAAAATTGGATAAGAATATTTGTATATTAGTTTGTAATAACTAAAAAAAGAAATTTACTTCAATTCAAACAAAACAAACAAGCCAATTCAAAACAAACTTCTTGCACAATTGACATTAAAAAAATTGAAGTACTTTTCTTCACCTAAAGAGAGGAATGTTTTACTTCAAAAATAAAAGTTAAGAAGCTTTTTCTCCATTAAGCCTATTACGATGAGGTGTGTAAATAAAACCAACACCAACACTTACTAAAAATCCTGTTCTTTATCCAACTTAGTTTGAACCATGTTAGATGATCGACGTAATTTGCTATCCGTTTTTCCGCCAAATAGTCTGCTATAGTTTTCGGTATTAAATGAATTTACAGAACTTTAAAACGTTATTATTATTTAATGACAACCATTAAAATTTTAGATAGTTTTTTACCCGACTGCGCGATGCAGGGAAAGGTATTGTGTTTATCAGCCTATGTGTATGGATGTATGAATGTATGTGTGTTCCTTTGCGGCCTTATATAAACCGAACGCTTCAATCGATTTCTCTTAATACCGGGAGTGGCACTAAAGATATGACAGTAGTAAACATTTAATATGGCGGCCTACAGACGCCATTTTATAAATACAAAAAATAATAAAAAGTCAGCGAACTATATCAAAATGGGTATCATTCGGCACATATTTTAAAATCGTCTTTAGGTTTCTCTTATGATTTTTCATTTCGAATGATCGATTAACATATTGAACGGTTCGAAGTTGATTGCAGTCGGGTTTTTTGATTTTTTTTAATTACTACTTGTATTTACTTAAATGTACGCGAACATTAGTATGAAATTCTTTTTCATAAAAATTTTTTTATATTTAATTTTAATTTAATGTCTAAAATTTTCAGATATAATATTCGTATTCGCGAATATCAAAATTTGACATTCGTTACATCACTAGTATATACATATGTCTGAATTTATGTTAATTTTTCACAACATGGGGTATTGACTAAAAATTTCAAAGTAAAGGGTAAATTTAAATAATAAATGTCAATATTCAATCTTTATTTAACGCTAAACCATCAGCAAATAAATTTTTTGAAATTACTAAGAAAGAGTCTGTAAAACTACACCAAATCTTTTATTGGGTATACATATATGAATTCTAACAATAGATTTTTAGACTATTGAAAAATCATCAATTTTAAGGAAAATATCGTCAAATCGTCATTTTGCTATTTTTGGCAACAAAAATCGTCAAAATGACGATAAATCGTCACATCTAGAAGCCGTGATCGTGATTTAAATATGCCACAAGTGACTAAAGAAACTGGAAAATACGCAGGCAAAGATTTAACAAAACTGCAGTCACACGCTAATCCACTTGCTCGTAATATCTTTACTGGCCACATCCGCTTAAAAAGGAAAGACACAAGGACTCTAATACTCAGCACTCCAGATGAAACTTCTTGAAATTTTATTTTCTTAGCACGTCTCTTATGTATTACTATCACTAAGTTTATGTCCAACACTGGTCGGGCCTTAAAATTATATTTAGATTTAAGATTTGATTACTTATTGTTATTTAGAGCTGGGTCCAATTCATTTATTCGTTAATTTTTGCCGTTTGTTAATATCTTAGTTAATTGTTTTACTTATTTTTATTATTAATAGAAGTTGTATGTATTTTGAAACAAATACCTTCCTTTCTTTTTTATTATAATAAATATAAAATTTGCTTATGTAGTATTTTTAATTCATATAACCAATGGTTTATTATAAAAATATATTTAAGGTAAATTCTGCTTATGTTGTATTTTAAGTTCATTAACCAAGTTTTGTTTACAACTTAATAAGTTGCCTATTGCAAGCAGTCATTTACCTTTAGATATTCTTATACAATTAATTCAATTATTTACCTTTAAGCGTAGTATTACAATAAATGGTAAAATGCAAAGTCAGGCTTTATTACAAAAGCTGAAATTGTACATTGCTATTAATTTTAATAAAGATGTAAGAAACTAAAAAATTTATAAAAGACTGACAAAAATAAAGAAATGCAGGCGAACAAAAATTAACTTTCTAGATTGCTTAACCAGTCTTAGTGTTTCTACTAAGACTTACTTCAATTCATATTAAGCACATGTTTCTCTCTGGGCTAAAACTAAACATACAAACACTCTAAGCTCCAAAGGAAACCTTGGGTGCTCAACATTTACAAACAGTTGTCAACGCAACATTTGGTGGCAGCGACGGTCCTGTAGCAAGGTACAGGATTCCATCAACAGAATACATATTTCAACTCGACGGTCCTGTTTTTCAAAAAAGACTCTTCCACAAGGAAAACTTCAGAGTACTACTTGGAGCGTCTACAGCGGCTTGACAAGGCTAGAATTTTAGACCATTGAGAACAAAATAAGGTGCCTCTCAAATCTACCATTACAACACAATTATTTTACAGACCAATACTTGCGTATTTCGGATGACACAATTAAATACAAAGAGCTCTTTGAGTCCGAAAGTAAAAAAGTGAAGAAACCAACACCATCGATGAGACGAATAGAAGAAGGCGCAAGCAGAGGTATGCATGAAAAGACACAACCTGATAATGTCACAAGCAAGGTTCTTCGCAACCAGAGGCCATTGATAAGAGTGTTAAGACGAACTGTTGATGAAGTCTCGGCAGAGGGAGATCAACAGGTAACATATTATCAAGGAAAATTATTGCTCATTAATAAATATATGCATGAGTTCTCTACAAACAACGATACGTTATGGCAATTGACTAACGAAGAAGAAATAGATGGATACACCTTGGATGACTTTTACGAAATGCAAGCTGAGGTGCACAACATCCAATGCGAGTTACAGCAGTATGTGAATAATGTCAGTGAAAATAATCCACGTTGCACTGAGCATTGTCAATCCCAAAACACTAGTAAAACATTTACCAATTACAACAGCAAATTATGAAATTGCGTGGAACATTTTGGTTGATAGGTACGATAACAAACGGCTCATTGTGACAACGCTATGAAACAACTTTCTTTCTCATACGCAAATGAAAATCGAAACGGCACAAGCGCTAAAAAATATTCATGATGTCACTAATGAATGCATCCATGGTTTAAGGGCACAAGGACTGGCAGTGAACAGTTGGGACGCCATAATTGTTCACAATTTATTGAAGAAACTAGATCAATTAACTCAAACTTTATTTGAGCAATCGCTAGAAAAGAACAAGAACCTCGTAAGTCTAAAAGAGCTGTTCAGATTTATAGAGCACCGTTTCCAAGCGTTGGAAACGCGAATTTGGTGGGGGGAAGGATCAACCCCAGACTGTAAAGTATGTGGAATGACAGGGCATCCCATATATTACTGTGAAAAGTTCCTAAAAATGTCCCCAGCTGGGAAACTACAATGGATACAAAAAAGAAGCTTTGTGTCAACTGCTTTAAATCAGATCATGCTGCCAAGGCATGCACGTCACGGTCTTGCTCAAAGTGCACAAAAAGACACAACACATTGTTGCATTTATAAATTAAATTATTAAATTAGCTGATCCATGTTTCAATCAAATGGACCAAATTGATATATTGCTCGGAGCGGAATTTTACCATCAATTGATGCTCCTACAACAAATAAGGTTCAACCACAAACTACCAATACTACAAAACACAGCTTTGGGTTGGATCGTCACGAGTAAATTACAACAAAGAAACGACAATTTGGTAACTTGCGCAGTGTTTACACCAGAGGAGCAAAAAGCAAACCAGCTTATTGAAAAATTCTGGAATCTTGAAGATACGAATAGTACGGAACGAGCAAACGAGCAACCGCAAAGCTAAGTGTAGGTTTTGACGCAACAACTGAAACATCCAGCGATTCCTCTCTGAATGACATCATACATACCGGACCAACCGTACAAAGCGAACTATTTTCGATTCTGTTGCGATTTAGAATGCACTGAATTGTCTTCATTGCATATATAGAGAAAATGTACCGGCAAATCCAAATCCATGAAACCGACCAGATGTTCCAGCTCATCATATGGAGATACAACAATCATCAAGATATCAAATATTATTGTCTAAAAACTGTAACATATTGCACCTCCTCTGCATCATACCTAGCAAATAAATGCCTTCAACATTTACCTAATCAAAACATTACAAAATATCCACAAGGTGCTTCAATATTACGTGATGATTTTTATGTGGATGGTTGCCTCACCGGAGCTGATTCTATTAGCACAGCATTAGAATCACAACGACAACTAAGCTCAATCCTAAGAGAAGATGTTTTTAAGCTGCGGAAGTGGTGTTCAAATCATCCTCAGTTATTAAGTGGAATTTCACCTGAAGACCAGGAAATTAACTTGGACTTAGACGAAACCTCAGATTGCTCCATTAAAACACTCGGATTGATATGGATCCCAAAGTCCGATCAATTATGAGGACGATCACAAAAGCCAACGGCCACATGGGTAACAAAAAGAATAGTCAGTTCCGAACTAGCCAAGATCTTTGATGCTCTAGGACTTTTTGGGCCGGTAGTTGTACGAGCGAAGATATATTTTCAGGATTTGTGGCACTTACCGATTTCATCGGATGACAAGTTACCCATGAATCTTCAGAATAATTGGAATAAATTTTGCACAAATATAGAAACCCTAAACAAAATAAAGATAGATATATACGTACGAAAACGTTTGTCGATGCATCTGAACGAGCTTATGGAACAGCAATCTACATTCGTTCAACATATAAAGACAAAACTGTTTAAACCAGGCTGATATATTCCAAGTCTCGAGTAGCACCCATCAAAAAGCTTGGATAAACTCGTCAGCAGCATCCATCCACACCTTTGTAGACAGGATAACAAAAATTCAATGTCTAAGCGATTCATATCAATGGCGTCACGTTAGTTCTAAAGAAAATTCAGCCAACGCAATATGTCGAGGAGTGGCACCAGAAACCCGTTACAACATTCAATGTGGTTTTATGGTCCTCAATTTCTTTCGGGACAAAAAAGTGAATGGACAACCTCAACTTCACAAGTTATTGATATACCTTGCAACGAAGAACGTTCTAATAATAGCCACTTCACTTCGCTTAAAACTCTTCAACACGCGATCGGTTATGTGTTGAGATTTATCAGAAATTCCAAAATTTCAAATATTTATCGCCCAACCAAAAGGGTGCTCGATGCATTTGAATTAGAAGAAGCTATGAACATTATCATCAAGATCATCCCAGCAACGGAATTTGGGCAAGAATTAGAAAGGCTATAGTCCCAACTATAATATGAATAAGCTGGCTTAAGTTAATGTCAGAATTGAACGATAAGCCTGTCAAATGCTTAAACATTTCAGAGGTGACTTTTAGGTGGCCATAATGTACTTACATGAACTTAAGCACTTCTTAGAAATAGCTGCACATCTAGGTATTGTTCATAATTTTGCAGTAATTTTGTTTCTTCTCATAACTCCTAAATGAATGCAATTCAATCTAATTAATTTGTTATAATGTGCTATCTACTAAAAATTCACAAATAATTATATCTATCAATTTATTACATGTTTTATTTGCTTTGCCTACTAAAAAGTACAACAGTGAATATACATAAGCAAACACATTTATATGTGTGTATATGAATGTTGTAAAAAAATTAGTGCAAATTAAAGTTTTGCTTTATTTTCTGAGTTTCAAAAAAATAAAAATCAATAAAAAAATATTTAAAAGCAATGAATATTTTCTGCTACTGTTTATTTGAGTTTAAAAAGTGCACAAACCGTTGTTTCCGTACAGAACGTGCGTTCAGTTTGGAACTTTACTTAAGCAAATGACATTTGACGAAACTTGACGAAAAGTTTCTACATTATAGTTGCACACATACGTATTGTATGTAATCCCACAGTTGCTTAAGTTTGCTTATTCATATTATAGTTGGGCCTTATCACATCAAACACCCGTACATAAGTCAAGTGCCTTGGCCTCGTTAAAACCATTCATGGATGAGCATCAGATAATGCGTGTTGGAGGTCGTCTGGAGCAGTCAACATTATTGTTCAAAGGAAAACATCGATTTTAACACATAACCACCCTATGACAAAGTTATTAATGCACAAGCTACACGAAGAGAATCGTTATTGTGGCCCACAGTCATTGTTGGCAGCATGCAGGTAACAGTTCTGGATTACGAACGGGAAATCACTGGCACGAAGTACCATCCACAAATGCATACGATGATCTTCAAGCTCTTACCCCAGGTCACTTGCTAGTAGGAGAACCCTTGACATCAGCACTAGATGTAAATGCCCAGTCCCCAAGCATATCGTTACATGCAAGATGGAGAATAACGTCGGAAATCAAACGCAAATTTTGGAACGAATGGACGCAAAACTACATACATAAGCTTCAACAAAGAGGGAAATGGAAGTCTCCTTCACCGAATGTCATTGAAGGCATGCTTGTTATCCTTAAGGAAGATAATACTCCAGTGCTACAATGACCATTGGGTAGAATTAACCGCATTTACAAGAGACATGATGGACTTATCAAGTTCTTCGACGTCAAAACAGCAAAGGGAGTTTTCAAGAGGCCAATACACAGACTGGCACCTTTGTTCAACGACTCCCTCACAGAACATTCCGGATATGACAACTCGCACTCACAAAAAAGGCAAAGCACATCAGAAAGTGATACTATACAGCCAAAACGAAAGGTAGTGTCATATGCTTCACTGGTAGTCTTCAATATGCTTTTTGTTTCACTCCTTCTGCTGCTTATAATATGAGCCTCTCCAATCAATGTTACAGAATTTTCTTCCAATGCATGATTGTATTTCGAAGGCATGGGCTCGACAAGGTTGATAACAGCTACCTGGAAATTCATTACATACTACAATTTAACACCAATTTGGGATAGGAATAAGGTTCTGGAAGTTGGTATAACACCATTTTCAAGGCTTTGCAAGCAATCCGTAGCCTTTGAATCATGTGAAATGCTTTCCATACAACTTCCAACACACTTGGGACAATCTAATTCAAGAATCAGACATTTTATCTTCAAAAAGGAAATGGAGAGCTGCACTCGATGCTGTGGAGAATATGGCCCATGCTCAATTTGGAGTCCTGGACTCAGATTATGCAGAATAAATGGCTCAAAATGTAACTAACGTAAAGCAAAACAAAGAGTATATTCATGTGTTACTAAAAAAACCAGACTTCAGTAATATAGAGTCTATTATTACATACATTAACATTCGTAAGCAAAGCGAGAACAGTACTAAAGTGCACTTTCCAGAACTCAAGAAAACCATCTATCAAAATCTAAATAAAGTTCAAAATCACAATTCAAATTTACGACAAGTCCAAAATTTAATGTCTCTGGCAATTAAATTAAATACACTTTGCCTCAGATTTGCAAAGAATTGAAATAGAGCTGGTCGCTGCTCCTCACACCAAAACAGTTAAGATCAGAAATTTCTAAAATTAAAGGACACCTTCCCATGAGCCGTGCTAGCCCAAAATTATGAATGTTAAATGCCCAGTAACTAACACAAATGTAATTTTTAGTGCACCAAGGAAATTTTGAACTTTACAAGGTCATTGCAATACCCACACAAATAAACAATACAATCATTGTCATAACAACCAACATTGAATATCTTTTTGTTAACGAACACCGCGATGAATACCTTGCACTAAACCAATGATGTCCAAAAATGTTTTGCAGCTGTATTGGTGAGAGAATTTGAAGTACAGTGTGCTTACGATAAGTAAGCACAAATATTTTATTTAAAATTTAATTAAAACTAATTGTTTTGTTTATCAAAAAGAAAATAGAGTGCAGTTCGCACTGAGATGGCTATTTGTTGACTATGTAAAATGATAAAGTTTTCAATACATTTTGCTGTTTTAAAATTTAACTTTTAAAAACAAAATATATTGAAAATTTTCTGACTTTATCAAATAAATAGTAGATTCCTTAATAAAAACCCCATCGGTAAGCGGTCTACTTTACGTATCAATGTATAAGGGCACTACGCTTAAAATTTCATTTTTTAAACTAAAATCCAATTTTCTTTCATTATTTTTTTCCCACTAACCCTCGCTTTAATTTTTCCTCATCATTATACCTAATCATATTGATATTAAAGGAATTATAATGCTTCTAAATAACATTTTATAATGCCTCTTATATGTTTAATAACATAAAAACATTGGGCATTATCAAAAACATTATATATCGAAAAGTATTTTCTTAGGTCCATCATATACTTTACGCACTGTATTTGAAAAATCTCAATACAGCCGCTACGCATATTCACTCGTTGCTGTCTCATGAACGACTAAATTAAAGAGCATAAAATAAAATGATGAGTGACTTCTAAACAATTGTTTGGTGAAATGGACAGCCATGCACTAAACCTACTTCAATTCAATAAATGTACTGTAGTCCTGATCGACATATACATATGTCCAGCATTGCAAATACTAATTTCCGAGGATTCCGGCAGTTATTCCTGCGAAATTGCTCTCTTCAACAACAAAACATCCCCTCATTGTAATTTTTCATTGCACAGCGTAAACCAATGGCTGTATGCAACAACAATTCCTATAGAACTAACTGCAGTGTGGCAATGATCTACATGACATCTACAGGTCAATACCTCTGATATCATGACCATGAACTCAGCTTATATAATAAAAGGAAAATTTCTTACTATTCGTGGACACGCAACTAGTAACACTAATTTGCTCGTTGAACCTTCATAGTTAACAGACGTCTTAGCGGAGTTTGTTTTTCATATACATACTAAACAAACAAAAAATCATACAAAAAATATTCGTAATACATAATATTCGTAATACATATTAACTTTAATAAATAAGCAAAGCAAGAAGAAAAAACGAAAAACCGCAAACAAAGTGCCTTTGAGGAATGCTCTATATGAGTACCTCAAAAACAAAAAAAATTGTGAAGTGAGTTCTAACGGCAGAAGTGCCTATTTTACTGTGAGTTCTGAAGCTATTAATGTTAACAATAAAAACATAAAAAATCTGATGATACTATTTTTCGTCAGCGATCAACTTCGCTTTGTCCAATGCCAACTAGTGATTCGTTAACATTACTGTTTCCTGGTACTTCTTCATATAAGTCAGCGATATCATCCCCTTCGGGCTCGTGTACATCACTTAACAAAGTTATCACTACAGATAATAGTAGCTCAAAACCTAAGGTCCAAAACGGAATGTACAGATATATAACTGTCCCAAAGCGTAGGCGAAGCACAAATTCTTCAAAAATTTCATCTGCTCTAAAGATGTATAGGGATAACAGCGCATCCTCTACTAATCGTCAAAATGGTTTTTCGTTATTGCAAGACAATAACGACAATACGTTGAACCCGAAGAAGTAAAATGTGCTCTTATCGACAAAGGATTTAAGGTAAAAAATATATAATATATATATATAAATACTACTATAATTAACAGAGAAAAGGTCCCCCAACCCCTATTACGGGTCGAATTGGAGCCGAATGACATACAATTGAAAAAAATTAAACCCATCCAATTTATAGCTTAAAGTTTCTCTTACACCGAAAAATCACAGTTGAATAGCCACGTAAGCGTTCAGGACCCGTACAGTGCCATAATTGCCAGGAATATGACCATACAAAAGATCAAGATGGAAAAAAATTTAGTAATTGTGGAGGTAATCACACTGCTAACTACAGAGGATGCTCTGTATATTCTTTCGTTAAACAGACTATGGGACAAAAACCTAAATTACCTCCAGCTCAATCAGCAAACAAGTACTTCACGTGTATCGTATGCCGATGCTGTTAAGACAAATTCTTTTCCCACGCAGAAAATGTCCCAGCAAGTAATTCAACAAATGCTAACAAAAGCTTTAATTTCAGTCGCCTTGAAGAAATGCAAGAAATGCTGCGAATGCAGAATACTCTGCTTCAAGCATTAATTATTAAGCCATGAACACTTTAAAAATATGTTTCTGGAACGCAAACGGTATTCGCCGTTTGAACTTGAGCACTTCCTCACGGAAAAAAATATTGCTATAATGCAGATTTTCAGTCACTGAGGATCAATACGAGAATCTCTACAAATCTCTTGGGCCTTGTTTTGTAGCAGCTGGCGACTACAATGCAAAATATACGTTCTGGGGTTTGCGTCTTATTAGGCCTAGAGGTCGGGCGTTGTTCAACACAATTTCAAAAATAGGCTTAGACGTCATTTCGAGTGGGGAGCCCACTTACTGGCCTACGGATATACAAAAAATTCCGGATGTTATAGATTTTGGCGTCATGAAAAATATCTCTAGGGATTTAATTCAAGTTGAAGCTTCTCTAGATCTCTCGTCCGACCACTCTCCCAGTATCGTTTCAATTTGTAGCCCATTAAGAAGTGACTTACCTCATCCTTATGTGAAGATGATAAATCGTGTTAATTGGCTGGGATTCAAAAAATATGTTACTAGTCATTGCACAGACAATAATACGCTAAGAACACCCGATGATATTGAATCTAACATTACCAACCTTAATGAAAATATTAAACAGGCTGCTGAACATGCCGCTACCTCCCATCCGCAGACTGGGTTTAATAGAATTTATTCTACTGATATTGAACGTCTTGTGTGTGAAAAAGAAGAGCTAGAAGGGAACGGTAACAGCATTAGTTTTGCCACTTTTTTCCATATAAATAAATATTTAAATTTTTAGGCAAAAAAATATTTTTTTGCCTCCACAAATTAATTTTTAACTTCGAAAGTGTTGCACATATAGGAAAACGGTAGAGAAACAGATTAGAGAAATTGTAATTCTTAATTTTTCTAAATTTGTTTCATCAAAATCGGACAAGTGAAAAAGAAAAAATTTAAAAGGTCATAAAAAAAACCGACACATACGAACGCCAAACCCTTTGAGGGTTTTACTATACTGACCTAGTACCATCACCCTGACTTGGAATTTCTCACCCTCCAGACAATAATCCCAAAAATGTTCCACAGTGTAATGAGTGCATACCGGACCATCAATTTGGTTTTAGAAGTCAGCATAGCACCATTGAACAAACTCATAGATTGGTTCAATTTATACGAAAAAAAAGAAGAAGAAAGAAGTATTGCTCTGCGCTGTTTATTGACGTTTCTCAGGCATTTGATAAAGTGTGGCATGAAGGCCTAATTTTAAAATTGAAGACATATCTACCAATAAACATTCTTAATCTTTTACAAAGTTATATTCTTGCCCGGAAGTTCACTGTTGTGGAAGGAGACTTCATGAGTGTGCCCGAATCAGTCTCATCCGGTGTGCCACAGGGAGTATACTGGGGCTAGTTTTGTATTTGATTTATACTTGTGATATGCCTTTGAGCAGTAATATTCACACATCTACATTTGCCGATGATACATCCTGCCTTAGTATGCATGAAAACCCTCACGAGGCTTCCCGATATCTTCAGCAACATATTACCCAGCTAGAACTATGTTTAAACAGGTGGAGAATAAACGTAAACGAACAGAAGTGTGCTCAGGTAACATTTACCCTACGAAAAGAGACTTGTTCCACCATTACAATCAATAATCAAGTTATTCCTCAAAATTTACAAGTGAAATACCTTGGTATACACCTTGATCGAAGGCTTACATGGAAACACCACATTGACTCTAAGCTAACGCAAATGAAACTTAAACTAACTCAGATACATTGGCTGATTGGTAAAAATTCAACCTCAGTCTAGATTGTAAACTTTTGATATACAAATCGCTTTTAAAACCTATATGGTGCTACGGAATTCAGCTATGGGGTACTGCTTCAGCCTCAAATATAGAAAAAATTCAACGAAGGCAGAATAAAATTTTACGGATAATAACATCGGCTCCATAGTACATAAGAAATTCAAATTTACATCGTGATTTGAATATGCCACAAGTAACTGAAGAAATTGCAAAATACGCAGGCAAATATCTTACAAAACTCGAGTCTCGTCCTAATCCGCTTGCTCGTAATATCTTGAATTTTACTGGGCACATCCGCTTAAAAAAGAGGGACACAAGGGCTCTAATTCTCAACACTCCAGAAGAAACTGCTTGAAAAATACTTTTGTTTTGCTTATCACGACTTATGTATTATTAATAACTATCACTAAGTTTATGTCCGAGACTGGTCGGATATTATATTTAGATTTAAGATTTGAATAATTATTGTTAGTTCATATTTGAAGATACAATAAATAAATAAATGTACTAAAAAAAAAAATTATACTAACATTATGCTGTTGTTATTTTAGATGGTATCTTAAGGTGCAAGTAGACGTGCCATAGCGAAAACGCCATTGCCATAACCAAACTTCAATTGGTTTTGTATCGTAATTGCTATGGCTTTATGGTGAGTCACCTACGAGTATAATCAAATACAGTGTTGGCCATTAGTTTGGTTAGAACGGCTCTTTTCTATGGTTCTGGTTATGGCACGTTAGCTGTGTAGTAGCGCATTGACTACACAAAGTGTGATGATACACAGATTGAAGCCCGGCAAATTTTTTTTGTACAATTACTGATTATCAGGTGACTTAAATATAATAAACTTTAAGTTAGTTGAAAAGTAGTCCATAGCAGGAACGGCATTGAGAATTTATAATTGTACCAACAGCTTTCAAAAATTGTACTTTTTTTACCTTAATTGTACTAAAAGATTTCTTTAGTTCAAATTACATATTTTTATTTGTTTTTATTAAAATAATAGACTTTAAATTATATAGCATGTGCCCTAGCATTCGAATTTAGAAGAAAAATGTCTTGGAAATGGACGAGTTCACATTTTTGGATTTTCTCGCTGAGTTTTGCATTCACAAGACTGTTTTCAAGTGAGAAGAATATGAGTTTCATTGTTCAAAAGTGAAAATTGACGTATGCAATCGTTTGAAAATAAATGCGGAGTGAAACTGGGGAGATAGATTTCTTAAATGTACTAAATTAATCATTGGTGTACTATTGTTCTCTCCGATTTTGCATAGCACCAAAAAAAGTACAATTGTACCAACTTTGCCATCCCTGATGCATAGTGTGAGAATTGACTACCGCCTACGACATCGCAATGTTAAAATAGTTACTTGTTTCCATTGGAGAGAAATCAAGTGTCAGTCAGCACTAGTTCCGAAATAGTTAGCTTAAAGTTAGTTTAAAGTTAACTTAGTTTCATATTTTGAAGAAAAAATAAAATAAAAACGCTACACCAATTTCCATAAAATCAAAGTTCAACATTTGCAGAAGAAATGAAAACAGAAAAAAAAATTTATTACGTTTTAAAAGGATCTGAAAAGCTGGGACATTATCAGCATGAGTGATGTTTGACACTATTGACCAAAACTTTTCCCAGCTAATATTACCGATACTTGCAAAATGGTTTCTAAATTTGATAAAACAAAGTTCTCTGAACTCGTCATCTAAGTTTTGAATATCGTTTCATCAAGTAAATTTGGAAAACGCTTGTATTAAAATTAATTTTCTTAAATGAGTTAAAGTCGATATTGCTAGATGAAACGAAAAAAAATGATTCCAAAGACAGGAAAAGACCTTACCAAGGCTGAACCATGTAGGCCAATAAGTCTACTATGAACAATGTCAAAACTTTTCGAAAAACTGCTCATGACTAAATTGTCCCCAATTCTTTAAAAACAAAATCATTTATGAACATAATTATGTATATGTACACGTATGTATGTATATCTGAAAGAATTTATTCGCGAATAGGCATGTTTTCTAATTATATTGTCGTTTGGTAAAACCTTGTAGAATATTGCACTGCTCTTGCACAAGCAACAGTTGTGATAGTGATTTTAGCGTTGTCGATAATATCTTCTAAGTAAGCAAGACGTTGTTCGCAAATACCAGGAGGGCATACATTTGGTATAGCAATGTGTACCTTGACATATGTTTTTATTTTCGACCATATTATTTCAATGCGATTCAACATTGGGCTATAAGGAGCCAACCGAAGAAGAGTTGCTAGAGAATTTTCAAAAATCATCTTCAGTTGACTATGAGATGGCGCATTATCACACACAACTACTTTCATCTAATTTTTCGACCTTTTTCAATATATTCAATTAAACTAATTTTTTGAGTTTAAGGTCTATTTATATTATTATTTTATTAGTTCGATATTTCGTTAACCTTTGGTTAACTTCTTCAGGATATTTTTTATTTTTATTTTTGGAAATTAAATTTTTCTTTTTTCTTTTCTCCTTTCAATTAAAAACATTTTTGTAAATTAAATTTTTCTTTTTTCTTTTCTCCGTTTAATTACAAAAATATTTTTAATTGAAAGGAGAAAAGAAAAAAGAAAAATTTAATTAAAAAAAAAAACAAAAATAAAAAATATCTTGAAGAAGTTAACCAAAGGTTAACGAAATATAGAACTAATAAAATAATAATATAAATAGACCTTAAGTTAAAAAATTAGTTTAATTGAACACACAACTACTAAATCCTCTAAGATATTCCCTAATTGCTCCCAACGATTCATCAGACTGTTTACCTATGCTCTTGCGTCTTGCATTTTAAATGCTCCACGTTTCCTCGTCATAAGGATAACACCAGAAGAAGATATTCCACCAATTAGGTGAATATTTGGGCCACGAGAAGATGGTACCTGCATTGTTGCTCTTGAACCTATTCTGGACCAGCCACGAGTTCTTCGGCAGAACAAATTGAAATTTGTTTGGTCAATCCATACTATCTGCTTTCCACTGCGAATTAAATTATTTAAATCTTCAACATATCTACATCTTTTTTGCCTATTTTCCACGTTGTTCATGGTTACTGGCTTGTAATGTAAACATATCATTGAATATATCATGCTGTTGAGGTTATTTGATAATATTGTCGTTGTAACACATTTTTGCAACTGTCTTTGCACAGCTTCTTTTAGTTTTTGTAATGTAATAGTAGGTTTATTTTCTACCCATTGTATTGTCTGGTCTATCTCAGCTGGCGTTAGAATTTTAGGTATTTTGCCGCCGTGCACGGTGTGCAGTTTTATAGTTTATTTCTAATGTTTCTGCTAAAGTCTTAAAGTCATCTCCTCGTGAAGCTGTCTCAATAATTCTCATCCTATCTTGTATGTTGTGCTTCTTCTATTTCCTTCTTTATAATTCAACAGTTCCTTCAAATAAAACATTTGTGAATTCTGAGGAAATTAATACAAAAATAAGTTACTCGTACCTTCAATCTCACTTCTACACAGTGGACACAAATTGCCATCTCCAATTAGAGTGAAACAATTAAAATGAAGAAGATGATTGCATGGAACTATTTTTATGATATCTCCTCTTATCATTGACGCACGGCAAACGCAGCAATTATCTTTAAATTCCATTTTTCAAATGAGAGTTTAAATTAATATCATAAATGACATATTTTGCAATGGCAACAAAGATGCATAGTATTTCTATACACATGTTCATGGTTTTTATTTTTTTATGTGCACAATACTAATTGGGAATTCTCAATATCAATTTATATTTTCTAAATATCAATTTGGATTTCTCCTTATCAATTTGAATTCCCTCAATATCAAATTCGAATTTTCAACATCAATTTAAATTTTCTCCATATCAATTTGAAATTCTAATTATCAATTAGTATTCTCTCAATATCGGTTTGGATTTCTCGTTATCAATTTGAATTCTTTTAATATCAATTTGGATTTCTCAATATCAATTTGGATTTCTCAATATCAATTTGAAATTCTCATTATCAATTTATATTCTCTCAATATACGTATGTATGTAAGTTTGGATTTCTCGTTATCACTTTGAATTCTGTCAATATCAATTTGGATTTCTAATTATAAATTTGTTGTTTCTCAAAAGCAATTTGGTTTTCTCGATATATGTATATTAGTATTTTCTCAATACCAATTTTGATTTCTCGGTATTCTCTCAATATCATTTTGGAATACTCATTATGAATTTGCAGTTTCTCAATGCAAATTTGTATTTTATGAATTTCAACTCAAAAAGGTGTAGATTTAAGATTTGAATACTTATTGTTAGTTAATTTTTTGAAGATACATTAAATAAATATACGCATGAAAAAAAAACTATGCGCAACTCATATGCAACATTTGGTAATATCACGTCAATAGGAAAACCCTCTGAAGTTAAGAAAATATTAGAACCAAACCTCGTCTTGGACACTAAATTTGATCAGTTTACCGAGATTCAAAAACAACTAAGGCACATTAAGAATTCTTCACTTGAAATACATCAGCCAGCAATCCATCACCCAAGTATAGGCTTCTTTGCTCTGCTTCTATCGTTAATCATAATCCTAACACTTACTGCCTGACAAATTCCAGAGAAATGCAACAAAACCGCCTCAATCAACTTAACACCGGCACCGCCAAGGCCAACACGACGTCATTCTATTTCTGAAGTTTATCACTACAGGTTTTCGCTGAGTGCTCAATGCGGCGGAGAATGTTAATACCTTAGTTAATTGTTTTACTTATTTTTATTATTAATAGAAGTTGTATATATTTTTAAACAAATACATTCCTTTCTTTTTCATTATAATAAATATAAAATTTGTTTATGTAGTATTTTAAGTTCATTTAACCAAGGATTTATTATAAAAATATATTTAAGGTAAATTCTGCTTATATTGTATTTTAAGTTGATTAACCAAGTTTTGTTTACAACTTAATAAGTTGCCTATTGCAAGCAGTCATTTACCTTTAGATATTCTTATACAATTAATTCAATCATTTACCTTTAAGCGTAGTATTACAATAAATGGTAAAATCCAAAGTCAGGCTTTATTACAAACTGGCAAAAATAAAGAAAAGCAGGCAAACAAAAATTAACTTTCTTGATTGCTTAACCAGTCTTAGTGTTTCTACCAAGACTTACTTCAATTCATATTAAGCACATGGTGTTTCTACCTGGGCTAAAACTAAAAATACAAACACTCTGAGCTCCAAAGGAAACCTTTGCTACTCAACATTTACAAACAGTTGTCAACGCAACACCGTTCATTTTGGGTTTGATCATAGGTTTGTGGCAAAAATGAACGAATGAACGAGTTGGACCCAGCTCTATTGTAAGTTAATTTTTGAAGATACAATAAATAAATACATATGTATATGCAAAACAACTGATATTTTGAGAGAAAACACTTTAATTAGAGTATATGTAAAATACAAATGAAAATTATTGAGTTATTGCAACTCAAAGTTAGAGTTTCTATGCAACATAATAGATTCAAAGAATATCTTTAGCATTTTGCGTGTCATTACAGTAGTAAAATTCAAAAGTTTTCGATAACGGTCACTAAAAAATTTATTAAAAATTCAACCCTGGTATATGATTAGAATTGCACCACTGGTATTATTTACAGTTGTTGATCACCGATCATACATATTATACATATTATATTACATATTATGTAAAGTACCCTTAGCAAAAATATAGGTGTCCCATAAAGCCAGGATTTTATAACAAAAATAAACTTAAATAGTGAATTTAAAAAAGTCAAAAAATACTTTTTTAATATATTTGTATACTATTCCTGCAAGTATGAATTATAACATATCTACATACATACATATGTGCCCTTCAATATGACAGTGGTCTAAGTCATATGCATTTTTGCTTCGAAATATTAAAAAAATCTTAAAAAACTGCAATAAATAGTTAATAAATATTAAATAAATTTATATTAATCGAGACTATAACAGCACTAATTTAAAATGTTGTATAACATAAAAATATTTTTTTATTTATTTCAAATGTAATGTAGTAAATATCTCTACAAGAGAAAAACATGACTTATACCACTTTTATAATTATATACATTATACACATATATATACATACTCGTATATCAATTTGACCTGCACCTATTTGCACGAATTTTTTTTGGTGAATGTTTTTTAGTCTCAATATCCCTTTGGATTCGTGATATTTTCCATCAGTGGCTGGAGTTAAAGAAACATAAAACAACTACATACGAGTACTGTGATACTTAAAGTAACATAATTTGTGGAAAATCGCTGGCAAGGAGTATTATTGAACACTGAAGGGCAGAAATTGGATTTTTAACTTTTAAAATTCGCCCACAAATGGACTAAATACTCGCGTATGGGAAACAGATTTGAAGCTGAGATGAGCGGCTGGATAGATAGTGAAATATTTAATGAAGAAGTGTGCGTTGTGAGTTATTATTATTATCATGAGAAAGCATCACAACGGACTAAAAACGGCGAGTTAATGAACTTATTGCATCAACTTCGGCTAATGCTATAACTAAACCTGCAGAAAAAATTACGAACGCAACAGTAATTAAGAAGTTATCTGTTGAGAAAGCCTTTACTTTATATATTGACATGTATCTCTTCGTTAGGCAATATAATATGATGAGAAAAGCTGTGAATTCTATTCACGAAAATTTTTTTCCGTCATATTATTTAATTTTAGAAGGAAAAAACGCATGATATTCATGTAACAAAAACTTCTGTAGAAGTTCCACTTCAAAAAATTTTAGACCTGAATTTTTAATAAGTGTGATTTTGATACTTATGCTGAATAAGTTCTAGAATGAAAATGGGTATTTGACTGCAGTAGTGGTCATAGCCTTTACAAACAAGAATTTGAAAACCAAGATGCTACTGATGAATTCATATTTGCTGCCTCGTTTGTCACTTCACGTTTGTTAAACTGGGCAGATGAAGAAATTATATGGCAAAACGATAAACATTCATCTTGGAGGCTATGCAGACCAACAAAAGTAATATTTACTACAGAGAATCAAGACGTAATTAGGTCGGTGAGGGAAAACATTCAAAGCGAAATTGGCAACTTACACACATATTCTATTTAATTCGCGGCATTGATTATATTAAACATTCTACTATTCCCATTGGAATGTTATCAGAATCACAAAATTATAAGAATTGGGAGGCATACGAGAAAAAGAAGTAGGATTAACTCTAATAGTTATCTACTAGTTTATCTCATTCTACAGTCAGAACCATGGATTTCTATGTATAGTACCTGAAGGAAATGGAGCTGACACAAGACTAGTAACGTGATCAGTCCCCAAGTGATAGAGATCAGTCCGAGTTCTAATACTTCCTAGGAAGCGGACCAGTCACTTTTACATGGGGATTGCCTAGGATGTGGTTAATTGATATTTTGCATGCACTTTGTGACTTGTCACTGAACTATTCCATAGGGACCTATTCGGTGTACAATAATATAAATTATATATAAATGCCATTCCGACATTTAACTGTAAAAATTCACACTTATAAATTTTTTTATTGTTACAAAAAAAAACAATGACATTCTGTTTTTAATCAGAAAGTATAAATACCAGTTAAGGTTAGCTTAATATCGAACATGATCAGTCCTGTTTACTAGAACACTAGACCGAGTCCGAATTAAATTAACTCAATATCGAAAAGATAATCACGAAAATGGCGAATATATAACCATTTACGTGATATGTCTTTTTTTCACCGTACACTACTCCGTGCCTTTGGTAACACTTCCATTTTCTCAAGTCATAGGACGAGTACGTTTGGATCAATTATCACCAAATTTTCTGCAGGGGTAAGAAACAACTTTTAAGAACATATGACTTGAGAAAATTGTGCAGAGTACACATCTGGTATTTCTTATGTTGTCATTTTATGAAATCTTTTTCGAAATGTGTGCAACTCGGTTCACATTATGCTTTTTATATGGAAAGCAATGCCGCTCAACGAAAAATATCGGGAATGACAACGCTGCCACTAGTACAAACTTTTATTTTTGCTTTCGGTGTCACAAAATGCCATAGTGTGTACTCGGCATAACACTTATTGCAAGTTCTCAAGACAATAGCTCTCATCTGCAATATAATTTAGATTTTCGTCTTCACATTCTTTTAAAATTATACCAGCATTTTCTTAATATTCATTCTGATCTGAGAATAACATCTTATCTTCCAAACCTGCTTCTCTATCATTAGAACTCAGATATTGAAAACTCATTCGACGATTTAAATTTTAAATCCACATAAATATTGCGCCAGTCGCTCATTTTTCTACAAAAACAAATGTAAAAATCACCAATGAGAATATAATGAAATATAATTAATTGCTTGACTGAAGTGGATAAGGAACAAATAAATGTCAAATATAAGGTAAAAGCATTGCTACTACTAAAAAAAAGATTATTACCGAACTTGTGTTGAATTTTAAATTCAAGTATGCTCATGTTATGCAGAACAGTGCTGTATTTACGAACGGGCCCATATTAACAATTAATTCCAATACTAAATAGTATTTTGTACGTTATTTATTCTCACAGTATTACATACAGAAATAAAATATTTATAAACAAAATGCTGGAAAACATATACAAAGCCCCTAGGAACTTTGTCGGTAATACATGTAGTAAATGTACTTATTCCGCCAAAAAATTTAAAATCGTGCGTAAAATGCCTCAGAACATTTGAAAAATAAAATTCATGGAATCTTAAAAAATTCATCCAGGCCGTTTCAAAACCTTGCAACCTTGAAGGGTCCCTAGGGACCTTGTCAGTCATCCGAGAGTTAAATTTAATTAGGACCAATAGATTGGTTTAAAAATTTATTAATGACTGGCTGGGACCTCTCATAAAATTACATTAATAAAAAATTTAAACAAATCTATCGAGTAGGGTATGAAAACAAAGGAAATTAAAAAGGGATTACAAAAATATTTGTCCTTTCTAAAAATATATTCTTCCATGAATATAACAATATTAAATTATTAAGTTTGAAGATTTTTGTTGGCCAACTTGAGGCTACAGCATATAACTTTTGAGCGATGTGTTAACGGAAACTTTCACAGGATATTACTTTATTTTTTATACAACCGAACCTAAGAAAATATTTATATAAAACAACAAATGCAACTAGATCCAACTTTGAGGTATTTAAAAGAATATTGAATTATATTTTGATATGAACAAATTATTTTCCAACAAATATTATCTATTAAAAATGTAGTCATTTAAAAAGTACCAAAAAAAAAAATAAGAAAATAAAAATCAGATACGTACTTTAATAAGCTTTTGTTCTGGATTAACGGGTCTGTATAACTTTAAAAGAAAAAGTCGCGCGGTGGAGGAAGTGGTCCAACAGAACTTAATAAAGCAAATTTGAAAAAATTACGATTATTAATAAGCAACAACAATAAATCACATTCCTATTTTTGGGAATGAACATCATTTTAAGTTATTTGATATCCCAATATACCCCAACATTGCATGCTTAAGGCTGTCCCGAAATATTTTTTACCATGGCAATCTTTATTGATGCAAAATATGATATGAATTTTTTTAAATGATTTCACTGCATATTTTAGATTTACTTAAAGATCGAACAAATGTTCAATGGTGTTTGACTTGTTTACACACTTAATTGTACAAGAAGTTTGTTTTGTTTGTTTTTAAGTAAGCAACAAGAATATTTTTTATTCTTTGAATTGAACTAAATAAATTTTTTTTTAAATTATTGCACATTTAAAAAAAATTAAAATATTCGTTTTCGTCTGAATTTGGCGAGTACGAATACGAATATCCAAAAACGTACGAATATTCGAGAGTTCGAATACAAATTTTCATTCGTATATCACTAAGTACTTACATTTTCTACATATGTACAGTTCGTGTATATTATACACTGTATATTCGTATAGTACAAAACTTTTATTTTTATTGTTTTGTTGAATTAACTAAAATATATACTTTATATAGGTATGCAAAGATTGAACTGCGGTTTCCTTACTTTACTTTTTTTTAAATTATTTTTTAATACCCGTAGAAGTATAAATGCATAATATAGGGAAAAAAGAAAAATGTGGTTTATTTTACGAAAATATTCATTGTTTTTACGGTACGAAATACTTCCTAAATAGTAGAAATAGTATTTGTTTATTTTACGAAATAATTTTTGTCTGCAAAAAACAAAATTTTTTATTTTTACAGTTTTTTCGTAAATTTACGAAAAACAATGTTTATATTACGAAATAAATTCGTGAATCATGAAAAGCAATTTTGTGTTATATACGAAATTTTGTGTAAATTAAAATCTTTAATATATAAAAATCTGCAAAAAAATATATTTTCGTACATTTGAAAAATTTAAGGGGAATCGTTACAGCCTCTGTATTCGTCATACATCACATACATACATATTTTGCACTGAAACTCACGAATCAAACTGGGAATGCTGGGAACACAACTGGGACGAACAACGAATTTTTCTTTGCGAACTTTTGTCATGAAAAATAAAACACATTTGTTCATATGAAAATTAACACAACACCACCGTCGAACGAAATTCGTTGTCCGTGACGAACTATGCGATAGATTTATTTCTATTTCTTACTTCGATGATTTATCCAATTACAAAATCTGTTACTTATTAGTCGTTGGTGTGCCGTGGACCAAATTTTGTCGTTCGTCTCAGTTGTGTTCAAAGTATAAACCAAAAACTAATTTTTTATGAATAATTTTTATACAATATATAATTTTTTTTTTCATGCGTATATTTATTTTATCTTCAAATAATTAACTAACAATAAGTATTCAAATCTTAAATCTAGATATAATAATTAGGCCCAACCAGTGTCAGGCATAAACTTAGTGATAGTAATCAATAATACATAAATATCGTATTAAGCACAAAAATATAGTAATCAATAATACATAAATATCGTATTAAACACAAAAATATTTTCAATATCAAAATATTTTCATGTTTCATCTCGAGTGTTGAGTATTAGAGCCATAGTGTCCCTCTTTTTTAAGCGGATGTGTCCAGTAAAATTCAAGATGTTACAAGCAAGTGGATTAGGATGAGACTCGAGTTTTGTTAAGTATTTGCCTGCGTATTTTTTAATTTCTTCAGTCACTAGTGGCATATTTAAATCACGATGTAAATTTGAATTTTTGATGTACCATGGAGCCGATGTTATTAGTCTTAAAATCTTGTTTTGCCTTCGTTGGATTCTCTCTATACTGGAAGCTGAAGCAGTGCCCCATATCTGTATTCCGTAGCACCATATAGGTTTCAGGAGCGACTTGTATATCAAAAGTTTACAATCTTGAGTCAGCGTGGAATTTCTACCAATCACCCAATGTACTTGAGTTAATTTTAGTTTTATTTGTGTTAGCTTAGATTCAATGTGGTGTTTCCATGTAAGCCGTCGGTCAAGGTGTATACCAAGGTATTTCACATGTGTGTGTTGAGGACCAATTTGATTATTGATTCTAATGGGGGAACAAGTATCTTTTCGTAGGGTAAATGTTATCTGCGTACACTTCTGTTCGTTTAGTGTTATTCTCCATAAGTTTAGCCATAGTTCCAGCTGGGTAATATGTTCCTGAAGATATCGAGATGCCTTGTGAGAGTTTTCATGCATACTAAGGCAGGCTGTATCGTCGGCAAATGTATATGTGTGAATGTTACTGCTCAAAGGCATATCACAAATATAAATCAAGTACAAAACTGACCCCAGTATACTCCCCTGTGGCACACCGGATTAGATTGATTCGGGCACACTCATGAAGTCTCCTTACACAACAGTGAACACCGCGCAAGAATATAACTTTGTAAAAGATTAAGAATGTTTATTGGTAGATATGTCTTCAATTTTAAAATTAGGCCTTCATGCCACACTTTATCAAATGCCTGAGAAACATCAATAAAGAGGGCAGAAAAAATATTTCTTTTCTTCAAATGTTTTTCTTATAAAATGAACCAATCTATGCGTTTGTTCAATGGTGCTATGCTGACCTCTAAAATCAAATTGATGATCCGGTATGCACGCATTATCATTAGTAGCTTTTCGAAGAGCTTTGACATTGTTGACAGTAAACTTATTGGCCTGTATGACTCAGCCTTGGTAAGACCTTTGCCCGGCTTTGGAATCATTTTGACCTTGGAAAGCTTCCAGTGGTGGGGATGATACTCCAGTCGTAAAATGGCATTAAAAATTAATAACAGGATTCTAATTGCAATACGAGGCAACTTCATCAACATCTGATTACCAATTTCATCAATACTTGGAGCTTTCTTTGGTTTGAGTTCAGCAATTAGTTTTTATACCTCATGCATTTTAAACTTCAAGGGTCGAGGTGGTAGAGAAACTACACACGGCAAATCAACAACGCCTGTGCATGTGTTTGGGGTAAATACAAATTTTAAATGCTCAGCAAATATGTTACCTTTTTCAGTATCGCTTCTTGCCCAACCTACGGAAGAAGTGCGCAGAGGTGGTTTAAACTCAACGGGTGTTTTAAGCTTTCTCGCAGCGCGCCACAAAGAGTAGTTAGATGCTGGTGTGACATCGAGGTTTTCCAAATAATTTTTAAGAGATGCAGCTCGTTTAGATGCAAGCAACTCTTGGAGTCGTTTAGTGCACTCTTTAAATCTGATTTTATGTTGTGGTGATCTGTGTTGTTGCCATTCCCTTCTAGCTCTTCATTTTTCACATACGAGACGTTCAATATCCGTAGAATAAATTCTGTTAAACCCAGTTTGCGGGTGGGAGGTAGTAGCATGTTCAGCAGCCTGTTTAATATTTTCGTTAAGATTCGCAATGTTAGATTCAATATCATCGGATGTTCTTAGCGTTATGTTTTCCGTGCAACGACTACTAAGATATTTTTTGAATCTCAGCCAATTAACACGATTGCTCATCTTTAAATATGGGTGAGGTAAATCACTTCTAAGTGAGTTACAGATTGTAACGATAGTCGGAGAATAATCGGAGGACAGATCTAGGAAAGCTTCGACATGAACTAAATCCCTATAAATATTTTTCATATCTCCAAAATCTATAACATCCGGAATTTTTTGTATGTCTGTAGGCCACTAAGTGGGCTCTCCACGCGAAGTGACGTCCAAGCTCATTTTTTAAATTGTTTTGAACAACGCTCTTCCTCTAGGTGTAATAAGGCGTGAACCCCAGAAAGTATGCTTTGCATTGTAGTCTCCAGGTGCTACGAAACAAGACCCAAGAGATTTGTAGAAATCCTCGTATTCATTCTAAGTGATGAAGAACCTTGGAGGGGAAGAAATTGATGATATAACGAAAGTTGTAAAAAAATTTTAGTAGTAGGAAAATGCTAGTCCTGCGACAATAAAAATTGTGAAATTTCTAAAAATTCTGGACTGAAATTTTTGAAATTTTTAAATTTTGCTGAAATTTGTGAAATTTTTCTGAAATTTGAGAAATTGTGTTTTCGGTGCGCTTTGATGTTTTTTTGTTTACATTAAGTTTTTTTTGTTTACATTAACTGTTTTTGTTTATATTAAGTGTATGTATGTTTGTATGTATGTATGACCGTGGGAACTTGTGCGCGGAATATTTTGTAGGAATACATTAAGGGGGTTTATAGGTTTGAAGCTTTTATATATATGTATATGATTTTCTAATGCCGACGGAATAACATCTTTATTTTTTTCAAATGCCGACGGGAAAACATGTTTATTTTTTTTAAATGCCGACGGGAAAACATTTTTATTTTTTTCAAATGCCGACGGGAAAATCATGGAAATGATTTTTCCTAATGCCGACGGAAAATTTGGGGGTGTGTCTAGCTGTAGGATTTAAAGTCTGGCTATGATTCTTGGAGGACGAGGTGTGTCTTGCTGTAGGAATTGATGTCTAGCTGTGCTTGGTGGAGGGCGGGGGTGTGTCTAGATTTTGAGACCTTAAGGCTGACCGTGATTTGGGTAGGCGACGGTGTTTTGTAATATGTAACCGTGGGAATTCGCTGGCGTTTATGCCTGTTGGAATTTAAACTAAGCTGTCCTTGGGGGGGGGATGTATTTGAGGTAGATCGACTGGTGGAGGGCGGGGTGTTGTTGTAATATGTATCCGTGGGAATCTGTGTGCATGTATGTATGTATGTCTGTAGAAGTTTAAGGCTGTGTGTGATTTATGAAAGGCGAGGTGAGAGTGTTCATGTAATACGTGTCCGTGGGAATCTGTGTCTATGTGTGTTTGTAGGAGTTTAATGCTAATTGTGATTTGAGGTGGGGGAGGGTGTTGTTGTGATAGATAGATAGATAGAATGTGCGTATGTGTGTGTGTGTGTGTGTATGTATGTATATATAGGAGTTTAAGGCTGTCCTTGATTTGAGGTAGGCGGGCGGTGTTATTGTAATATGTATCTATAGGAATTTGGGTGTTTATATGTCTGTAGGAATTTTTGTGCATGTATGTCTGTAGGAGTTTAAGGCTGATCGTGATTTGGATTGTTGAGATTGATCGATTATATGTGACCTTGAGAATTTGTGTATGTATATCTGTAGGAAATTTAAGGCTTATCGCGATTTATGAGGGAGGAAGTGTTCATGTAATATATAACCGCGCAATTTGTGTGTATATCTGTAGGAGTTTAAGGCTGATCATGATTAATGAGAGGTGAGGTGAAGGTGTTCATGTATATGTATCCGTATTTGTGTGTATGTATGTCTATAGGAGTTTAAGGCTGATCGTGATTTAGGTTGTTGAGATTGATAGATTGTATGTTACCTTGAGATTTTGTGTATGTATATCTGTAAGAACTTTAGGCTGGCTGTGATTTGTGAGGGGAGGGGCGTTGTTGAAATAGGTTTAATTTTTCGTAGATGAATTTTAGTATGTGTTTGTGTATGTGATTTTCTCACCCTAGTATTTATATGTACTTAGAAATAAATTGTTTCTCATATGAACATTTTTTGCTAGAAAATATTAACATATATCTGAACTTCCCTAATCCTAGTATGTTTTTCATATTGGAGGATGAGATTGCTTTATATTTTATCAAACTTAAATTTGTCCAGTGATGAAGTCTGTCGGTCAGAAATTTGTTTATATTTGTATAAATATTAATTTCAGATTTTGCAAAATTCTTGTGTATGATCGTGGCGATTTTGTGTGTGTATGTGTGTATGCGCGATAGAGTTTGACTGGTCTGTGATAAGTTTGTTTATTTAAGTACATTTGTCTTCTTCGACTTTCGTCTTCAAGCGTCAATAGCTTGGAGAACGGTTTGTATGTTTTCATGATGTAGATATGTAAGTGTGATTGTTAAAATCCAATAAATACTTGAGCATGGGTAAGAAATTTGATAATATGTGTACATATCGATGGCTTAATATGAAAAGGTCGTATCTCGTTTTTTCACAAAATCGCGTTTTTTGCATATTCTGGCGAAGGACCCTCAAATACACGTTTCTTACAAATTTTTTTTTATGTTAACAAATAAAAAAATTATAAACATTTAAAAAAGCCCTATCTCATTTGAGAAAATTCTTCGAAGAAAAAAGCCCTAACTCATTTTAATATTAATGCACTCTGTTGATGTGGTTGATGGATTAGTTTTTAAAGCAGCGTCGCTTTTATTGTAACAGTCACAAAAATAACAGGGTAGCAATCAATAGTATAGTATAGAGTCGCAATCAGTAAAATAGTTACTCTGCCACTGGTGAAATAAAAAAGAATGGGTTTTCCCCGAAATTGTGAAATTGTATGAAATTTGCATCAATGTAATATAATAGTGTGGAGAACTGACACTTTAAATAATTGAAGCGTGAAAAATAAATTGAAGTGTCAAAAGTAAATAAAGTTATAATATGAATTGCGCAACAAAAAATATTGCCTCCGGTGCTGTAAATTCAGATGATATTCGCAAAAGGAATAGCGTCGCGAATAAATCAAAATGGAAAGAAAACGTCAACAAAAAGAAAAGAATCGAAGGTGAGCAATATGTGGGCATATCTAACAAAGAACTTTCCCAAAAACCTCCTCGACAACTCGGTGAGTCGTGTTCATCACAGTATTGTGTGAAAAGTGCATTGAGAAACTGTTCAGTGTTTTCCGAGGCCACTCGAAAGGAAATATTTAAATTGTTTTGGGAAATGTCCTGAGAACAAAAGCGGATGTATGTTACTGGTCTTATTAAAATTTCGGAGAAAAAAAGTAATAGTTCTGAAAATTCGAGACGAGCATATACAATAACATACTTCCTCAAACAGGATTACAATAGATTTCAAGTATGCCGCCACATGTTTCATTTAACACTAGGACTAAAGGAAAAGATGGTTCGAAATTGGATCGACTCTGCCGGTAAACACGGTTCGCAAAATAGCCCCGACAAATCATTAAGTGTGCGCAAGTCTGCTAATCTATCAACAGTAGCAGGTAAGCACAATCAAAAACGACGTTCTTTCTTACAAACATGGCTGGATGAGTTACCAAAAATGGAGTCTCATTATTGTCGGAAAGATTCCAAGAAATTATATTTTCAGACGGATTTTTCTTCATATCAAGAAATTTACCGGATCTACGTCCACGAGTGTGAATCCAAAAAGGAAAATGAGAGCATGAAAATATCATATCCTATTTTTGATGAAATAATGAAGAAATCGAACTATTCCATTTTTAAGCCCAGAAAGGACCAGTGCGACTTTTGCGTACCTCACAAAGCAAATAATGTATCGGACGAAGATTATCAAAAACATAGAGATGACATTCAAAAAATGCGTGAAGAAAAATACAACGATATTAAAAATGCCGAAGACGGATTATGTGCAGTTTTTTGTATGGATGTGCAAGCAGTGAAATGAAATGAAATTGCAACTGCATAACTTCACCATCTACGATATTGTCACACACGATTCAGACAATTATGTTTGGGATGAAACAGATGGCAATCTAGTCTACTTCGTTTTTGCAACATGCCTTATTAAGCACTTGCGAAATTTCACTGCTCGTTCTCCAAATATACATCACATAATAATTTACTCGGACGGATGTTTTTACCAAAATCGTAATGTTGTTTTGTCTAATGCTTTGCTTGCATTTTGTAAGGAAACGAATATAACGGTTGAACAAAAATATTTAATAAGTGGCCATACCCAAATGTCAAAATATCTGTCTACTCTTTGTCAGCGTTAAGGGACAATTAAATTTTAAAATTTTAATTCCTCAAATTGTGTTACTTCATACTGATAATATATTTTCATTAATAAGGTATATGCTTATCTTATGAAGGTTACTCGCCTATGGCTTTCATTTGATGCTCTAAATGTTTTTTTTTTCATTTTATTAAAGTTCAGCGTATTGTGCATATATTTCTGATATTTTAAAGTGCGCTTTATTTACCTGTCAGACAAAGTGTACGT
This sequence comes from Nowickia ferox, assembly GCA_936439885.1. Lineage (NCBI taxonomy): Eukaryota > Metazoa > Arthropoda > Insecta > Diptera > Tachinidae > Nowickia > Nowickia ferox. The sequence goes on from OW387026.1 coordinate 64,324,422, forward strand.
ATCAGTTGATCACTCAGTCTCTCTTTTTAATAATTTTTTTTCTTTTATAGTGTCACTACTATTTTTTTCAGATTTTACTACTTGAAAAAGAGAATATTTATGTAATTTTTAAATGTATTCATATATACATATAGGTAAATATATATATGTATGTATAGAGAAATTACTTTATCTACAAAGAAATACATGTTTAATAATCAACTATTCTAGAAAATCGATCTCAAATAACTCAGTTACCTCCACCATCAATTCACCGTCGGTGTTTTTATAGTGTCAGAAACATTAGAATATCTATGTTTGAGAGAATTTTTACATCGAGTTTTTCTACATGAGGTTTGCTGGTTGACATCCTTGAAGTTATTGTTGACGTAGACTGGGTTTTATCACATTCAGATGTAATCATTTCCTACTTAAAAAAGGTCCTCATTACTATCAACTATATCTGTATACATTTCATTCATGAGTTGGGTTGATCCAGATACAATTGCTGTCTGCAGATTAATGATTAGAAACAAGTTTCTCATCACCTTCTAACAGATTTATATATTTTGCTAGCATGCATGCCTTAGCATGCTTCTATCGATAGTGACGCGAGAGTCCGACATGTAGTGGTGTTTCAATTAAAAATCTATACTATTAGATTTTACGATTTCGCTCTTTTTATTCTTTTACAAAGTAGATACATATTTATGTATTTCATTTAGCACAGAGTCATAAAATTTCTTTGCTTACAAAATTGTGTGACATTCTTTTAAATTTGCATGCTTAGGCATGCTTTCAATATTTTTTCTGTAAATTTGTTTGATACTCATACAGATACAGATATAAAGTAAGATCTGCTTACATTGCATTTTACAATTTATGTATGCCTCAGCATGATTCCAGTTGAAGTCCATATTTATTCAGTAAGTTTGTTTGATACTAATTCATACACATATACATTCTTAAAGATTGGAAATCTAAGTCCAATTTATGTAGTTTATCTATATTTTCTAAAGATTTGATAGCTATAGAAATTAATAGAGTAAAGATCTATTATAATAGCCCATGGGCATATTTTAAAATTTCGCTTGCTAGAGCTTTCGAAATGGAAAATGTACAATTTTCACTATAAAAAGTGATAATATTATGTGTTACTGAATATTAATTTATTTTGAACGCTTAAGTTTTCACAATATTTCATACAGGCCAACAAGTTTAGAGAATTTCCAGTATATTAAGTTAATTATCTTTCTTAAGACCTATCATTCCTAGTCATTCCTTCAAAAATACAAACCAAACTAGATTTTTCCTGTTTAATTATATATTTTACTTTCATTAAATTTCAACATTTTGTTCATCTTCAAATTATTATATTTAGCAGCTTTTTCTCAGTTGTTAAGTTAACTTTAATCGGAAACATTTAAATAGTGAGATGAACTTTTATATTGTATACGAGTACATTAAGTAATTCTTTGTATATTTCAATACACTTATATGAAACATCATCACATAATTCCTTTGGATGATCTATTAAATCATTCTACTATTGATGCTTTGTAGACTGTAAATGATTCATTCTCAAAGTTTCTATGGTCAATACCGTTGAAAATAAAAGTTGCACTCGAAAAAACCTAGGCTGTGGAAAATATTTTTGAAATGTTACGAGTACCAAAAAACTTATAAATGGATGATTGTAAAGAATTTTTTAATAGACACTGGAAAATTCATGCATAAGTAGAATATTAAATATTACTTAATATGAATGATTTAATAGATCATCCAAAGGAATTATGTGATGATGGTTCATATAAGTGTATTGAAATATACAAAGAATTACTTAATGTACTCGTTGTTTCCGATTAAAGTTAACTCAACAAATAATAAAAAGCTGCTAAATATAATAATTTGAAGATGAACAAAATGTTGAAATTTAATGAAAGTAAAAAATAAAATTAAACAGGAAAAATCTAGTTTGGTTTATATTTTTGGAGGAATGATTAGGAATGATAGATCTTAAGAAAGAAAGAAATAATTAACTTAATAAACTGGAAATTCTCTAAACTTGTTGGCCTGTATGAAATATTGTGAAAACTTAAGCGTTCAAAATAAATTACAACACAGTGTAATATTCAGTAAAATATAATATTATCACTTTTTATAGTGAAAATTGTATATTTTCCATTTCGAAAGCTTTAGCAAGCGAAATTTTAAAATATGCTCATGGGCTATTATAATAGATCTTCACTCTATTCATTTCTATAGCTACCAAATCTTTAGAAAATATAGACAAACTACATAAATTGGACTTAGATTTCGAATCTTTAAGAATGTATATGTGTATGAATTAGTATCAAACAAACTTACTGAATAAATATGGACTTCAACTGGAATCATGCTGAAGCATACATAAATTGTAAAATGTAATATAAAAAGATCTTACTTTATATCTGTATCTGTATGAGTATTAAATGAATTTACAGAAAAAATATTGAAAGCATGCCGAAGCATGCAAGTTTAAAAGAATGTTACACAATTTTGTAAGCAAAGAAATTTTATGATTCTATGCTAAATGAAATACATAAATATGTATCTACTTTGTAAAAGAATAAAAAGAGCGAAATCTTAAATTCTAATAGTATAGATTTTTAATTGAAACACCACTACATGTCGGATACTCGCGTCACTATCGATAGAAGCATGCTAAGGCATGCATGCTAGCAAAATATATAAATCTGTTAGGAGGTGATGAGAAACTTGTTTCTTATCATTAATCTGTAGACAGCAATTGTATCTGGATCAACCCAACTCATGAATGAAATGTATACAGACATGGTTGATGGTGATGAGGACCTTTTTTAAGTAAGAAATGATTACATCTGAATGTGATACAACCCAGCCTACGTCAACAATAACTTCAAGGATGTCAACCAGCAAACCTCATGTAGAAAAACTCGATGTAAAAATTCTCTCAAACATAGATATTCTAATGTTTCTGACACTATAAAAACACCGACGGTGAATTGATGGTGGAGGTAACTGAGTTATTTGAGATCGATTTTCTAGAATAGTTGATTATTAAACATGTATTTCTTTGTAGATAAAGTAATTTCTCTATACATACATATATATATTTACCTATATGTATATATGAATACATTTAAAAATTACATAAATATTCTCTTTTTCAAGTAGTAAAATCTGAAAAAATAGTAGTGACACTATAAAAGAAAAAAAATTATTAAAAAGAGAGACTGAGTGATCAACTGATACGTACACTTTGTCTGACAGGTAAATAAAGCGCACTTAAAAATATCAGAAATATATGCACAATACGCTGAACTTTAATAAAATGAGAAAAAAAACATTTAGAACATCAAATGAAAGCCATAGGCGAGTAACCTTCATAAGATAAGCATATACCTTATTAATGAAAATATATTATCAGTATGAAGTAACACAATTTGAGGAATTAAAATTTTAAAATTTAATTGTCCCTTAACGCTGACAAAGAGTAGACAGATATTTTGACATAGAAAGTTATCTTGTATACTAGAGGAACCGTTGAGAGGCCAGACCTAAATTGTAAGAAAACGATTTCGTTTTCTGTTGATGGCTATTCAAGAAGAAAACAAGTTTCCTCATTATGATTTAACTAATTTAAAAGTACATTTAAATTCAGTCGCATATCCAAATGATGATGATCTTAACATACAAATTAAAAATAAACGTTATGTAATTCTATATTATATGTACTCGTATCTAAGATTCCAACAAAGCTATTATATGAAAGAATCTCAAGCACTTCCAAATGCACTAAAGTTTAAGATAAAAGTTCCTTTTATTCAATAGAGGATCAATTGATATAGAAATTTAATATGAAACATCAAGCAAGGACCTCAGCTACTGCATTTTTACTGATGATCGAATAATAGAAAGTCCGGAAAGTCTTATAAATTAAGTAATATGAATGAAAAAATGGTTTTAATAGACGAGTAATGTTTCGAATGATTTTCATTACAAAAAGAAGTAGCAAATGTTTTAAACAATAATGAGTATAACAATTTCATTATAAAACCACCATTTGATTTTAAATGTTTATCAATAAAAAGGAAAGAGAAGCAAAGTGGTTAACAAAAAACTATCCTCACCTAAGCTGGACTGCTGGATCAGTTTCATTTCAAAGCGTTTGTCATTTTTTAAAAGCCAATGTAAGATGTTCTTTAAATATATGTAAAAGGTGAAGAAAAAAGATGATAGTTGGAAAAAATTTTACACCGAAAAATTTCTAACGTTGACTATATAGGCTACATCAACTTTAAACAAATGGAAATAAAATATATTAAATATTTATACTATAGTTACTACAACTAGAGAGGAATTCAATTTTACTTAAAACAGAAACTCCTCACAAACTTTTAAGTAAATACATCTAAAAATTAAAAGAACGTTTTTTTAATTTCAAATAAAAAAACTATGGAGATATTTCACATCTATACACAAAAGACCAGGCGAATATTTACAACAGCAACAACAAAAGACCGCACATGACAAAAAAAAATTTATTTAAATAGGGAGCCCCAGACTTATTTGTATGTACATACATACATACATAAAATCAATTTGTAGATCCATATGTACATATCGATGGCTTAATATGAAAAGGTCGTATCTCAACTTTTAGCTACTTTACAGGACAAGGAAAAATCTGAATAAAATCGGAACGATTTGGGAATATGTTTGTTTTTGAACGCAGTTTTTTAGTAAAACAAGCAGGAAATGCAATGACTACTTCTATTTTAAATTTTTTTTAATATTAATGAAGATATGTAAGATAGGGCTTTTAGTTAATCATATTCTTGAAAGAAAATTCAAGTTAGGGCTTTTTTACACTAAGGTGAAAATTAGATATTTTAATAAAAGAAAATAAATAAATAATTCATGTTATAAATAATGAAAAAACTCAACAAAAAATTCAGGTGAGAAACATATAATAGGTCACTTTTAACCAAAATTAGTGTCTAAACGGTAATTTATCATAGAAATAATGGCAATCTGATGGAAGGAATCTCTTTAAATCCTGCAAGTGGTCCCACTTTTTCTTCGTTAGTGGAATTTTTTCTTTGTGAAGACTTTCGGGGGGAATTTCTTCAATAATTCTTCTAACTGATCTCTGCGGAAGCAAGTCATAGTCGTCGGTTATTCTAGTTTTAAAATAAATTACTCCGGATGGTTCATATGCAAGAGCTCGTATCATGCTTACTGTCGGTTCACCAACGACTCTGCCTAAAATTTAAGACAATATGTGAGTATACATATGTACCTATATAATTAAGTTAGAGCGCAATATTATTTACCTGGACGTATAGATGAGTACACTTGTGAACTTTTTTCATAATTCAAAAAATACTCATAATGCAAATGATGTACTTGTAGAGGTGTAGGAACTTTGCGCGCTTCCTTTATAAGTTGAACGAATTGAGATGGCAAATTTATTTGCTTTTTAGACATTTTTCTTCCAATAAGCGAATGAGTTGCATCGCATTCCATTTGGGTATGGCCACTTATTAAATATTTTTGTTCAACCGTTATATTCGTTTCCTTACAAAATGCAAGCAAAGCATTAGACAAAACAACATTACGATTTTGGTAAAAACATCCGTCCGAGTAAATTATTATGTGATGTATATTTGGAGAACGAGCAGTGAAATTTCGCAAGTGCTTAATAAGGCATATTGCAAAAATGAAGGAGACTAGATTGCCATCTGTTTCATCCCAAACATAATTGTCTGAATCGTGTGTGACAATATCGTAGATGGTGAAGTTATGCAGTTGCAATTTCATTTTATAATAAGCAGCACTGGCATTGATTTGAGGCAGCAACTTCACTGCCTGCACATCCATACAAAAAACTGCACATAATCCGTCTTCGGCATTTTTAATATCGTTGTATTTTTCTTCATGCATTTTTTCAATGTCATCTCTATGTTTTTGATAGTCTTCGTCCGATACATTATTTGCTTTGTGAGATACGCAAAAGTCGCACTGGTCCTTTCTGGGCTTAAAAATGGAATAGTTCGATTTCTTCATTATTTCATCAAAAATAGGATATGATATTTTCATGCTCTCATTTTCCTTTTTGGATTCACACTCGTGGACGTAGATCCGGTAAATTTCTTGATATGAAGAAAAATCCGTCTGAAAATATAATTTCTTGGAATCTTTCCGACAATAATGAGACTCCATTTTTGGTAACTCATCCAGCCATGTTTGTAAGAAAGAACGTCGTTTTTGATTGTGCTTACCTGCTACTGTTGATAGATTAGCAGACTTGCGCACACTTAATGATTTGTCGGGGCTATTTTGCGAACCGTGTTTACCGGCAGAGTCGATCCAATTTCGAACCATCTTTTCCTTTAGTCCTAGTGTTAAATGAAACATGTGGCGGCATACTTGTAATCTATTGTAATCCTGTTTGAGGAAGTATGTTATTGTATATGCTCGTCTCGAATTTTCAGAACTATTACTTTTTTTCTCCGAAATTTTAATAAGACCAGTAACATACATCCGCTTTTGTTCTCAGGACATTTCCCAAAACAATTTAAATATTTCCTTTCGAGTGGCCTCGGAAAACACTGAACAGTTTCTCAATGCACTTTTCACACAATACTGTGATGAACACGACTCACCGAGTTGTCGAGGAGGTTTTTGGGAAAGTTCTTTGTTAGATATGCCCACATATTGCTAACCTTCCATTCTTTTCTTTTTGTTGACGTTTTCTTTCCATTTTGATTTATTCGCGACGCTATTCCTTTTGCGAATATCATCTGAATTTACAGCACCGGAGGCAATATTTTTTGTTGCGCAATTCATATTATAACTTTATTTACTTTTGACACTTCAATTTATTTTTCACGCTTCAATTATTTAAAGTGTCAGTTCTCCACACTATTATATTACAATGATGCAAATTTCATACAATTTCACAATTTCGGGGAAAACCCATTCTTTTTTATTTCACCAGTGGCAGAGTAACTATTTTACTGGTTGCGACTCTATACTATACTATTGATTGCTACCCTGTTATTTTTGTGACTGTTACAATAAAAGCGACGCTGCTTTAAAAACTAATCCATCAACCACATCAACAGAGTGCATTAATATTAAAATGAGTTAAGGCTTTTTTCTTCGAAGAATTTTCTCAAATGAGATAGGGCTTTTTTAAATGTTTATAATTTTTTTATTTGTTAACATAAAAAAAAATTTGTAAGAAACGTGTATTTGAGGGTCCTTCGCCAGAATATGCAAAAAACGCGATTTTGTGAAAAAACGAGATACGACCTTTTCATATTAAGCCATCGATATGTACACATATTATCAAATTTCTTACCCATGCTCAAGTATTTATTGGATTTTAACAATCACACTTACATATCTACATCATGAAAACATACAAACCGTTCTCCAAGCTATTGACGCTTGAAGACGAAAGTCGAAGAAGACAAATGTACTTAAATAAACAAACTTATCACAGACCAGTCAAACTCTATCGCGCATACACACATACACACACACAAAATCACCACGATCGTACGCAAGAATTTTGCAAAATCTGAAATTAATATTTATACAAATATAAACAAATTTCTGACCGACAGACTTCATCACTGGACAAATTTAAGTTTGATAAAATATAAAGCAATCTCATCCTCCAATATGAAAAACATACTAGGATTAGGGAAGTTCAGATATATGTTAATATTTTCTAGCAAAAAATGTTCATATGAGAAACAATTTATTTCTAAGTACATATAAATACTAGGGTGAGAAAATCACATACACAAACACATACTAAAATTCATCTACGAAAAATTAAACCTATTTCAACAACGCCCCTCCCCTCACAAATCACAGCCAGCCTAAAGTTCTTACAGATATACATACACAAAATCTCAAGGTAACATACAATCTATCAATCTCAACAACCTAAATCACGATCAGCCTTAAACTCCTATAGACATACATACACACAAATACGGATACATATACATGAACACCTTCACCTCACCTCTCATTAATCATGATCAGCCTTAAACTCCTACAGATATACACACAAATTGCGCGGTTATATATTACATAAACACTTCCTCCCTCATAAATCACAATCAAATTAAATTTCCTACACATATACATACACAAATTCTCAAGGTCACATACAATCGATCAATCTCAACAATCCAAATCACGAACAGCCTTAAACTCCTAAAGACATACATGCACAAAAATTCCTACAGACATATAAACACCCAAATTCCTATAGATACATATTACAATAACACCGCCCGCCTACCTCAAATCAAGGACAGCCTTAAACTCCTACATATTCATACATACACACGCACACATACGCACATTCTATTTATCTATCTATCACAACAACACCCTCCCCCACCTCAAATCACAATCAGCATTAAACTCCTACAAACATACATAGACACAGATTCCCACGGACACGTATTACATGAACACTCTCACCTCGCCTTTCATAAATCACACACAGCCTTAAACTTCTACAGACATACATACATACATGCATACAGATTCCCACGGATACATATTACAACAACACCCCGCCCTCCACCAGTCGATCTACCTCAAATTCATCAACCCCCCCCCCCCTCCCCTCACCACTAAAGACAGCTTGGTTTAAATTCCAACAGGCATAAACGCCAGCGAATTCCCACGGTTACATATTACAAAACACCCTCACCTACCCAAATCACGGTCAGCCTTAAGGTCTCACAATCTAGACACACCCCCGCCCTCCACCAAGCACAGCCAGCCTTCAATTCCTACAGCAAGACACACCTCGTCCTCCAAGGATCATAGCCAGACTTCAAATCCTACATACAAACATACATACACTTAATATAAACAAAAACAGTTAATGTAAACAAAAAAAACTTAATGTAAACAAAAAAAACATCAAAGCGCACCGAAAACACAATTTCTCAAATTTCAGACAAATTTCAGCAAAATTTTAAAATTTCAATCCAGAATTTTTAGAAATTTCACACAAATTTCACAATTTTAATTGTCGCAGGACTGGGAATTCCCTACTACTAATTTTCAATACAAATATTAGTTGCTTGTAAATGTTCTGCACAGATGTTATCAATAATAAAGTGCTTGAGTCTTGACTTTATTAAAATTGTCCTCTCGGTTCCTTAGTATCATATAATGTGTAGCCATTCATTTTAAAAAGGTTTCTCGAAGTCCAATGAGTCTCAGAAACTAACATTACATCAATATTTTTTTCCGAAAGGAAGTGCTCGAGCTCATTTTTGTGTTGGCGAATGCCGTTTGCGTTCCAGAAACATATTTTTAACGTGTTAGTGGCTTGTTAATTAATGCTTGAAGCAGAGTATTCTGCATTTGCAGCATTTGTTGCATCATGCTAGTCATATTTGTAGTAAAGTTGTTTATAGTTTGCACCAGATTATCAATAGTGGCTTCAAGGCGACTGAAATTAAAGCTTGTGTTAGCATTTGTTGAATTACTTGGTGGGGACACTTTCTGCGTGGGAAAAGATTTTGTCTTAACAGCATCGGCATACTATACACGTGAAGTACTTGGTTGGCTCATTGGAGGAAAATTTGAGGAGAAAGCGTTTGCTGATTAAGCTGGAGCTAATTTAGGTTTTTGTCCCATAGTCTGTTTAACGGAAGAATATACAGGACATCCTCTGTCGTTAGGAGCGTGATTACCTCCACAATTACTAAATTTTTTTCAGCTTGATCTTTTGGCTTCGTACAGCTATCAGAACCATGCAATTCACCGCAGATAACACAAACTGTAGGTAATTTGCAGTAATTTTTCGGTGTAAGAGAAACTTAACGCTATAAATTAGATGGTTTTAATTTTTTTTTCAATTGTATGTCATTCGGCGCCTGTTCGACCCGAAATAGGGGGACCTTTTCTCTGTTAATTATATTAGTAACATTTTTAACCTGAAATCCTTTGTCGATAAGACAATGACATGAAAATAAATGGAGAAAATATTAAAAAAAAATATTATTCTATTTCAAAGATTTTTTTCGTAAAATTCACGAAGCTTGTGTGGATTTAAGAATAATTTTGTACTGTAAACAAAATGATAACAAAATAAAATTAGTTTATTTTACGAAATTTCCAATTTTATAAACATGTTTTACTTTCTCCTAAATTCAATGAAATAAACGAAAAATATGGTACTATATACGAAAATAATTGTACGAAATAATTTTTGTAACTTAACGAAATTTGTAAAATTATGAAATCTGTTTTCCTGCACAAGCTACAAATATTTCGTAAAATGTACAACATTTTTCGTTTATTGAACAAAAATCAAATTACGAAAAAGTTTTTCGTATTTTTAAGCATGAAATATTTTTAGTTACATATCGTAAGTGTATATGTTTTTCATATGTTAATGTAAAATACTCCCTTTTAAATTAATTTAATAAAAAAATTATTTTTTGCTATGCCCACTGCCTGAATTAATAAATTTAGCAGTAATATCGGTATACCGGTATTGTAGACTCTTGAACGGTATGTACCGGTAATACCGATACCGATATAAAAAAATACCGATACCGTTACCGATACCGAAATTTAAAGAATAATTGTACCGGTATCAATACCGATACCGTTATTCGTTTCGGTTTTCAACCTTGATGTACTTACATTTGTACATAAATCAAATTTTGTATTGTATTGGCATTTAAATTCTTTTGTATTCTTTTGTTGTTTAATGAAACTGATTGTTGACTAAAGGCAAATTTTTTTATTAGGAATCAACAAAACATAATAAATATTTAATTTACTTATAAACTCAGTTAAAAATGGTATGTACATATGTAGCTATTTTTAACAACTTATATTTACTAAAGTTTAATATAAAAGAAAGAAAAATTAGATATTAGTTGATCAGTTAGTTACAACGGTATTTGAAATGAAGTTCTTTGTGTTCTTGTGTGTTTTAATTCTGGCTGTGGCGGTTCAAGCAGGTATTTTTGTATTTTGCATACATACTCGTATGTATGGATATGTACGTATACAGGCAAATTTTTATTATTATTACCCCTTTTAGACACAGAAAGTTTACTTTGCAAAGTATTAATTTAGCTGAGAGAAAGACAGAAAAAGATAGAGTACCTCCCTCTGTCTTTCATAACGCTGAATTAAGCCACGAAAAGCTTAATTTGCAAAGTTTTAATTCCGCTGGGAGAAAAAAAAATATAGAAATTATTCCTCCCTCTGTTTTTCACGTAGCTGAATTAGAATTTTGCAAAGTAAACTTTGCGTGTCTAAAAGGGGTATAATGTACCAAACGGTGCCAGACTTTTTTGCATTTACATTATTCCTATAGATTTGCTTTAATTTGTTGTAGCTACGCTATTTATTGCGCGATACTGGAGTTAGAGCATGATTTACGTAACAAAAACTATCGACACTATTACAGTTATAAATTTATTTTTGTTTTGATTTCTTTGTACTTAAAACCAGAGCACGAAAATAAGCGAAACAAGTTGTTTGATTTTGTTTTGTTTCGTTCTTTGAAGTGAGTGAAACAAAGAGAAAACAAAAACAATGAGAACGATTGCTCAATTTGTTTCTGTTTTGTTTTTGCACATGAGCCAGGGATGGAAAAGTTGGTACAACTGTACCATTTTTAGCACTATTTTAATGCCAAAAGTACCGTAGCACCCCAATGACCATTTCAGCACTATTGAGCATTAAAAATATAGAATATATAAGTATTCAGTTTCGAGCGCAGGTTGATGTAGAAGTTATTAAGTCCTTAAGAAACGACAGGATATGAATGTACCTTTTGCTCGAAGGTATTAGAAATGAAAAATTAGGTAAATGAAGCGATGTTTTCCAATATTTCAAAAATATGTTGGAGGAATGTTATCTATTCCAAATTCATCTGCAAATATGAAAAATATATTTCCAAAGGATGGAAAAGTATATCCTAAATGTTACTTTTATATTCAGATCTCAGCAACTAATAGTCTTTTTTATACGTTCTGATATTAAAGAATACTATTAATTAATAGTATTAATTAAAAATATTATAATCATTGAACTTCAAAGTGCCTTTTTGTCAATTGTTAAGCTTTTACACATATACTATGTGTGCCTTTTTAGTTAATTAATAGAAGTATTAAAAAAATAAAACTAAAGAATTTGGTACAATCGTACTGAAAAAAGTAAAATTTTTCTTGAAAATTAATACAATTTCTAAATCTGATTTCGCATCCCTGACATGAGCACATAACAGAGAGCACAGCCGATCAGTTTCATACAATAATTGTGCTAGCTAAAACCACACACATTCTTATTCTCTTTCATTTAGTCGGCAATGAGACAGCGTCGATAATACATGTGTAGCGGGTGTGTTAAATTCTTATAGATACACTAAAAGAAATATAGTGGTATGCGGAAAATATTCTATGATCACCAATGGTTTCCGCGACATACAATGTGTTTTATGTTACAAATCTTTTAAGAAGAGAAACGAATATGTATTTAAAATACATTTTGATATTTTTTGAGCAGTTTTACTAACCTATATTTTCTATCAAAAGTTTAAAGACCAATAACTCTGGAAATATGGGTCGCAGCCAATTTTTTATTTAAGTTTTGCTTTTTATTTTTCTCGGTTGTATCATATAAACTATTTAACACTTTCATTTTGGAGATTATTCACAGTTTCCTATGAAAAGTTCAGAGCCCCATAACTCGCAAAATATGGGTCTCTGCCAACTTTTTTATATAATTTTTTTTTAGTGTTTTTTTCCTATGACATAGGCTCTTTTTAATTTCTTCTGAACTGCTTTACTAAACTGCATTTGTTTCAAATATTTATTTTTTCTATGTACTTTAGAGACGAATGAGACAACTTTTTTCACGCCCACAACTATAGTTTTATTTTTGACATCACTGTACTAAAACCATACTTACAACTACACCTTTTTAAGTTGAAATTCAGAAAGTATAATTTGCATTGAAAAACGCAAATTCATAATGAAAATTCCAAAATAATATTGACAGAATTCAAATTCATAACGAGAACTCCAAATTTATATTGAGAGAATATAAATTGATAATGAAAATTTCAAATTGATATTGAGAAATCCAAATTGATATTGAGAAATCCAAATTGATATTGAGAGAATTCAAATTGATAATGAGAATTTCAAATTGATATTGAGAAAATTTAAATTGATATTGAGAATTCGAATTTGATATTGACAGAATTCAAATTTATAAGGAGAAATCCAAATTGATATTGAGATAATATTAATATTGAGAATTCCAAATTGGTATTGCGAACATTCAAATTGATATAGAGAATTCCAAATTGGTATTGAGAGCATTCAAATTGATAACGGGAAATCCAAATTAATATTGACAAAATTGGATTGGATTTTTCATTATTAATTTCTCAAAAGCAATTTGGATTTCTCGATATAAAGTACTATTTTCTCAATATCAATTTTGATTTCTCGATATTAATTTGTATTCTCTCAATATCAATTTGGAAATCATATTATCAATTTGTATTTTCTCAATTACAAGTTAAAATGGTGTAGTATAAAGTGCATAAATCAAAGTTAGGTAAACACATACATATATAATATGAAAGAGAGTAAAATGCATGCTAGTACGAATGCATGAGTAAAAAAAGAGCATAACGGAGCGCCCACGGGTGACCTTCAGCGTTAAGCTGAAGGTCTACACCATCCGTTTCATGCGTTGTTGCATTTTATGCATGTGTCAAAAAAGTAGAATCAGTGTAATTGTATGTGGCAAGTTACAAGCGAAACGCATAGAACGTATAGACGCATAGGACGGATAAAGTAGGTTTACTTTCTACTTTTGTATCCGTCTCATGCATCATGAAAAAGGTCAGCTGTTTTTGATAGCCAAAGATGACAAATTATATTATGTTTTCAATGACATCGATAAAAGCTGTGGAAAATATTATGTATTATTTTTATTAAAAAATATTCCACAAATTCTTTCAGTCATAATTTCACTTTCCATTTTTTCCCAAAATTGTGTTTATTTGATCCAAATATTTACACTACATCTGATCAAAACAAAAATACCTGGCGCATAAAACGTATTGCATGTAACTTGAATTTTGAATCGCATAGGACGTACAGAAATGCATTCAACGCATACGCATAGAACGGATGGTATGGACTTTCTGCTTAAATTTCTTATAAATCAATCTTATCGTGAGTGTGCGTAAATCAGAGTAGTTGAATTTAAAGGATGTCTACTCATGTATTTGTATTTAAAATTCCATGAGCCAGTATCAGTGTGACCAGATCCTAAGATTTTTTTCAGCTAAATTGACTTGAGAAAAATGCTAAAAACTGCTAAAAAATAATTGAGTGCTAAAACATAATGCTAAAATTTAATATCTACTTCTTTTTAGTAAGATGGTTTCTTTTAAAGTTCTTATTTTTGCAATTCGTGCTTATATTTCCTGACTAATTTTTATTTAATTTGAAAGAAAACAAATTTTTAAACAAATTTCAAATTATTTCCTTAACATAAACTGCATGAAATATAATGAAGAACTTGCATCAAGTTAACATAAATCACAAAATTGAGCTTCGTCAAATGAGATTTTGTGAGCCATATTTTTTTAAACTTCTTGACTTTCAGAAAATTTTGCTTGAGATAAAGAGTAACAAAGTTTAGAATTTTATACACGAAATATTTTATGTTGTAGAAAAAATTCCTTACAAAAAAATTTCATATTTTTAACATTATTATATTTTATTGAAATCCTAAAAATATAGCCAAAAATATCGCCAAGGACTTCAAATATCGCTAAGTAAATCACCATTTCAAAATTTTCATCGCAATTGCCCTACAATTTTACACTAAAAATCATTCTAGCATTTAATACATTATGCGCAAAAGGAGGAACTCGTAAAAACTTTCGTCACTTATGCTTGCTACATGCCAATATTTCACTATATATGTATGTATTTATGCTGAAAAAAATATTAAAAGCAAAACAAAAATATTAATTCAAAAACAAGTTTTATCTCATTTTTTTCCATTTTTACGACTTCCAAAGCGTATAGACTTGGGTGGAATTCATTCAGTCGGTCACGTTTGACACAAACCTATGATCAAAATTATTTAAATTACATAGGATTGATCATAGATTTGTGTTAAAAACGACCGACTGAATGAGTTCGACCCATGTATAAAAGTGTATCAATACAAATTTTGTATCTTTTCGGATGCGGTATTTATATCGGTTACAGATACGAGGTTGCAAAACATTGTAACCATGAGTATCCAAAGTGTATCAATACCAAGTGGCCTTATCATTACAACAACATACTCTCCCCGCCACATGAATAGAACCACCGTTTGTATTTTGTACAACTGCAATTCTCTCCGATATTTGCAAGCAATTGTTGGTGGTTTGTTTTGCGTTTTAAAGGTGTCAATGCATACTTGCTCTGAGATCACATTTGTGTTCTGGAAAAGTTCCGTTATAATTTTTTTTCATATTTTGTTTTGTGATTGACCAAAATTATCTATATTTTTTGCGTCACTTTATTAGGACCCCCGCATTAACTTTAGTTTTCTTAATCAAGTGTCCAAGTACAGTTCGAAAAGAATTGTTTTGATGCAAATTGAGTTCTTTTAATAAAAAAATTTTTTGAAATAGGTCGAGGAAAACCCTTAACAGAAGCTGAAAAAATAATGATTGAAATTTATAAGGAATCTGGACAATCGATCCACAAAATTGCTGAACGAATCAAAAGAAGCCGAAATGTGGTATCTAATTTTTTACGGAATAAGTCAAACTACGGAAAAAATATGAAAGGTCGATCTAAAAATGTACTTTCGTCAACTGATAAACATGCTATTCTCAGAGCAGCATCAAATTCTCACGATTCCTCTGCACAAATTAAAGATAAAACTGGTGTTTTGGCAAGCGTAAGAACAGTGCAGCGTTTAATTTCAAAGGCTGAACATTTGAAGCGATTAAAACTTAAGAAAAAACCACCACTTAACGATGCTCGAAAAAAAATGCGTTTGGGTTTTTGTCGAACTTACATGACGTGGAGCAACGAGTGGCACCGTGTCGTTTTATTATTATTTTCACGATCTCCGAAAAGAAGAGCATCAATTGGATCGTTTGCATAGCAGAGTGGGAGGGGTTATGGTGTGGGGAGCCATATCCTATTATGGTACCTGTGAGCTGAAATTTTTGTCTGGCACCATGAACGCTAATTGTTATATTGGGGTGCTACAAGAAGCATTTCCTCACTTTGAGGACATTTTTGGAAGCTTACAGTGAACATTCCAGCATGACAATGCACCAATTCATACTGCCCGTGTGGTAAAGTCATGGCTACGCCATCAAAATTTAGATGTGCTCGATTGGCCCCCTTACTCGCCGGATCTTAACATCATTGAAAATGTTTGCGGGTGGCTAGCTCGGAAAGTGTATGATTCTGGAAAGCAGTATAATACCAAAGAGGAACTCATTGAAGGCATAAAAGTGGCTTGGTCGACCATTTCACTCGATTACATAAAATCATTGTATGATTCTATTCCTAATCGAATTTACGAAACAATCACGCTCTACGCTTTATTGAAAAGGCTTTAAAATGTAAAAAATGTCACAAAATGTAAATAAAATTAAAAATGTTTATTGAAAACTATATATAAACTGTTTTTTCATAGTAGCGTCCTATTCATGTGACGTAAATTTTTAAGGAATTTTTTTACTCGGTTCACAAAATTTTTTATAAAAACAAAACTAGTGTATATATTGAACCAATTTTTATAGTGCTCAATAACAACTAAATTACCTTTAAACTAAACTTAAAATCAACTACGTAACTATATTTTTGTAGAAGCTATACACTTTTGAAAAAATTGTGTTAGGGGGTCCTATTCATGTGGCAGGGAGTGTACATACAAATTTGTTGTAGGATTATTTTTATTTGAATGTTGACAGTTCGGGTTAAGATTGTATGCTATTTTATATGGAATTTGAAGGATGGGGTTAAGTCAGCTGACGATCAGCTGCGCTGATAAGTCCACTTGATATTAATACACTTTAATGAGTATCAACTTTGAAAACGATGCGCTGATTGTTTGTTTGAGGCGTTCTTAATTCTTGTCAACGTCGTTTTGAAAGGGTATGTATGTTTTGAACAGCGGTGTTATAATATACTTCACTTTGTTCCAAGGCAAAGCAGTACAAAAACTTGAAATTTTTTTGTCCCTCACATGAAAATGATTCAATTTTACGAAAACGTAAACTTGTTTTCCTTCGCAATTTTTATGAACGTATATATACATACATATGTATATTTATTGATTGTAGAGAAATAGGATCTCAGACTAATGTTCTTACAAACATGCCATATTTTAATATAATGAATATAATGTGATTGTTACTTTGAAGAAATCGTTAAATTAAATATCAGATGCTCGCGTGGATTTGTACATATTTACTTGCAATTATGCTCTTTGTATATTGTTACAAAATTGAAAGAATTTCAAATAAATGCATCATTAATGATTATTACATATTAAATACATCATCCTGTTGTTTACGCGTTAAAATTACTAATATACAGAAAATTTAACAAATCGTATTGTTAAAAATTGTGTAGATTCTTGCTAGGAAGTGCTAAATAAATAATTGAAAAATGCTAACTGCTAAATCGAAAATTTTGCAGCTAAAACAACAACAAAAATGCTAAATTTAGCTGCAAAAATGCTAAAATGGTCAAGTATTAATAGCGAAAAAACGATGTATATCCGATCACTGACCTACATGGTTTGCGGCAGAGTATATTCAAAATACATTAAGACTGCAGCAAACCAAAAACCAACCGACGATATCGTGCCATAACCGCCAAAAAAAGCTTAAGCGACATAATTTTCGAACTTCATTTTCTGACCAAAATCTTTTATTTGTGGTCTTTCGATTTCCGTAAAAAAAGAAGTCTAAAAAATGTTTCACTTAAGCTATTTTAGCGGTTATGGCTAAATGTAGATACATTTATACCTACTATATACCCTGTCGGAAACTCAGCTAACTCTAAGATAACTTTTTCGCAAATAGTGCTGACTGAGACTTGGATTACTTTCCAATGGATACACCTGACTATTTCACATTGCGATGTCCTAGGCGGTAGTCAATTGTCCCACTCTGCACTACTTTTCAACTTGCTTAAAGTGTATATAATTCTGACATTTAATTAAAATATTAAATACCAATGCCATTTTCGTTTCTAGAAAAAGTGTCACATTTTTAACTTTTTATTATGAAATTTGGCGTTCGTTTTAAGCAAAAATTTACGTTCGTAATTTCTAATAAACTTTCTATTTAAAAAAAAACCATATTATTGCAAATTTTCATTGAAAAGTGCAATGTATGAAATATTTTTTCCTACCTTCAAATATTTCGCATTTATAAAAATTAAATTACTCTTTCAAAATGTACTTATATGACGTAAAAGTATAAAAGTGAATGAATTTATGCTTTACATAAATTTTTGGATATTGTTTCTGCTAAATAATATGAAATAATTGCACGATAACATTTTGTATTATACTTGCAACACTGAATTTTCTCATTGTAGCCAAAGAAATAGAAATTAGTTTAATTGGACTACAACGACAAAATCAGCATAGACAACAACCTGCCGCCATGTTGCCTTGCTGTCATCAAAAGAATTACTCCTATATAAACATGACATTTTGTAGTAGGTAGCCTGCTGTGGTGAATGTGTTTAATGTATGTCAGCAAACAGCCGCCGCGGCATAGCTATATCCGGGTGTCCTAAGACACCTCTTTTCGCTTTTTTATTTTAACTTTTATAACAGGGAGTTTCTAATAATTTTTTATATAACAGATGACAGTTAAAAAAATGAATAATGCGAAAATGGGATTCAGAAGATCCCGATTTCCCATTTAGCATCTCTACATATTTATGAATAAATATATACTGGAGTAAAAAAAAATTAAAAAAAACTTATTCCAAAAGGTAAATTGAACTTGAACACCAAGATAAAAATTATTATTTAAAGCTTGTGATAAAACTGAATTAACGTTTGCTTAAATATGTATATATGTAAGTACACATATTATATCCTTAATGTGGTAAGTACCAGCAGCATCGTCGTAATCATACACTTTAGGCGAGAACTCCTGCAGGCTTTCGGTGCTGCATTATCAAAATGTTGCTTCCAATTTATAAAAGGAAGTTTTCCCCACTGTGTTTCATAAGCACCAAATGAAATTTTGTGGTCCATAATTTTGTTTAAGCTTCTTGAATTTCAGAAAATTTTGTTTGAGATAAAGAGTTACAACATTGAGAATTTTTTTAACGCAATATTTTATGTTGTAGTAAAAATTGCTTGCATAAAAAATTTCATTGTTTTAACATTGTTCTATTTTATTGACATCGTAAAAATATATCCAAAAATATCGCCAAGGCGTTCAAATATCGCCGAGTAAATCGCCATTCGCCATTTCAAAATTTTCATCGCCATAAACCAATTCGTATCGACACTTAGAAGTACTTAAAGCTGTTAGAAGCACTTACCCCTGTTAGACACGCAAACTTTACTCCACAAAGTTTAATTCAGCTGTGTAAAAGACAGAAGGAGGAACACTATCTCCTTCTGTCTTTTTCCCAACTGAATTAAGACTTTGGAAAGTACACTTTCTGTGTCTAAAAGAGATAAATGCATTGCATTCCGCGAAGCACTATCACCCCTTTTCCACAAGCAAAGTTTACTTTGCAAAGTTTTAATTCAGCTGGGAGAAAGACAGAAAGAGATTGTACGACTGCGTCTGTCTTTCACAAAGCTGAATTAAGACTTTGCAAAGTAAACTTTGTGTATGGAAAAAAGGTATATCGTAAGTCAGCCCATTACAATTAGGGAGTTCACAATAGCATTTTAAAATGTGTCTTAATATTGCAACGTTTCAACTTTAATACTTTAATATGGTCTGACAAGTTTGTTGTTTTTGTTTGTGTGTAAATCAAATTTATTACCAGGTGGCAAATTTAAAAGTATAAAAAGCATGTCATTTTCTATATGGCAATATGGTAATGTTAAACTAAACATTTTAAAACTGTTAGCGCAGCTGTAGTTGGTGAAAAAATATTTATATTTTTCGCAGAACAAAAGTTATTTTGAAAAATTTATCCAACAATAATTTCTAATTTAACAAATTTTTGTTATTTTAATACGTACGGAAGAAAATAATTCAGTCTCTCATAAGTCCTAGTTTACATTATGCAAGTCTTAGTGCTAAGCTGATTAGTTTGTTAGGAGAGAGAGACGAGGGGAAAAGAAACGATTCTGTTCCCCTCGTATCTCTCTCCGTCAAACTAATCAGCTTAGCAATAAGACTTTCATAGTGTAAACTAGGACTAAGTATTCGTACAAACATGCATTTTATTCTCCCTCTCTCATATTATAAACTAATATGTAAATAATATAAAGATGTACATATGTGTGTTTGCCTGACTTTGATGTACACAGTATGTGTATTTATATCGTTGCCTGCTCACAATAAAAAATTAAGATGGCTCAATGTTGTCACATTAAAATTTTAATATACTCATTGTGAATTCCCTAAATATGTTTTACGATCGTACACGCCCATACGCAATTATATATGTACATACATATATTTATATATGTATGTATGTATGTGCATGTAGATGGAAGTGACATTTTAATACATAAATACTATTTCAGCATGTTGGTTGCATTTTTTAAAATTACTAAAATGCAAATGTGACACATGCAGCCGAATTGAGAATATTTTCTGATTGAGCACATCTGTAAGCATGTGAATACCTATATATACACGTGTTACTAGTACACGGCATGTAGCAAATGAAGCATCGTGATGACGTCAAAATTACGTCAGAGCCACATGCGCATGTGGTTTTTTAAATGTCGTGTACTATAGGCTTAAAGACTATAGTAGCACATGCGCATACGGCTCCGACGTAATCACGAAGCTACATGCCGTGTACTGGTAAAATATTTACATATAGATATTCACAGGGTTATAGATCTGATGCCTCAAAAAACTTCTTCGATTCGGCTACATGTGTCACATTTGTATTTTGGAACAAAAATACTATAAAAATTTTACGGAATGTAGGCACTACTAGTAATTTTAAAAAATTTAATCAATACGCTGAAAATTCCCGTGACGTCATCGTCACATACGCTTGAGCTGTTTTACTTGCTGTGTACTATAGGTATAACTTTTTTTTTCAGGTACTAAGCGAGTTGCCCGTAGTAGTAGCAGTAAAAGACATTCATCATCATCAGAAGGTGAATATTTGAATATATTACAAACATACAAGTATAACGCTAATTTACTAATCCAACGACATAACTCATGGTACAATTCTGCTAGGTACATGCACAAGCCCAGCCGATTAATGTATACAATACAATAAGGTGCCAAACTTTGTTTTACCCCTTGTAGGCACAGCAAGTCTACTTTGCAAAGTCTTAATTCAGGACAGAAAGAGATAGTATTCCTCCTGCGTCTTTCACACAGCTGAATTAAGACTTTGCAAAGTAAACTTTGCGTGTCCAAAAGTGAAATTTACAAGCTTTAAAAAGATCGCCTTTTTTCCACACGCAAAGTTTGCTTTGCAAAGTCTAACTTCAGCTGGTTGAAAGACAGCTGAATTAAGACTTTGCAAAGTGAATTATGCGTGTTGAAAAGGGGTATATGTGTTGTGAATAAAATGATTACAGTGTTGCCAATGAAATTACATATGGCAGTGTCCCCAATTACATATTGAACAAAATTGCACTACACATCTTTTGTGCAGGTTAAAATTACAACAAAAATAAATAAAAATATAACATAAGTCCTAGTTTACATCTGGCATTTCATGTGTTGTCATTTTGTGGTGTCATTTTCATATGTGTGCAGTGCCGTTCCCATAAAATTTTTCGATGACACACAATTTTGTTGTGTGATTGTGACAGGAAAAAGTCGCATCCCTAAAAAATTGCAATACGGTATCATTGTCTACATTAAGAAGTAATTTTGACATAATGACATTTATGGCTTCGTTAGTCAAATCGTATCGTCTTACTTTTGAAGTATTCGTATCGTTTAAGTCTGTATGTTAGTTAGTAAAAACGTGAGGCTGCCAGCGAAAGTGTCAGCTGTTACTTTGCTTTATACGTGTGTGTGTATGTATGTAAGCCAGAATTTGACGTTTGCTACGCAAAAATCTATTTTCTGTAGATTTTTACGTAGCAAACGTTGCCAAGACATTTTCAATAAGCATCATCATTATTATGCTTATTAAATGTTACGGATTTTGTCAGCTGACACGCAACAGCACGATACGATTTCAGTAATTCGACCATTAGTGTCGTTTGCTTTATCATTGAGACTTTGTTTTTCGTATTGTTTGTTAATTAATATTTATACAAATTGATAATCGTTAAATTATATCAGCATATCAATAATAAGAAAAAATTAAGAAAATCTAAAAAAACAGCAAAGAAAGTGGTGGAAAAGACCAGGGCTTAATATGCGCGCTACCAAAGGATTTTCTTGTACTCTCCATTCCAGCTTACAGAAGCAGGATTCAAGTTGGTTTAAAAATTTCGTGCGCTGATGTCGTCATGTCATGAGTCCATGACGCTTGAATTTAACTACACGCTTCTGCGATGTTTCGTTTTCCATTTATTTTTTAATTTGTACACCCGCATACATTTAAAGTTCAGTTTGTATTTTGTCAATGTCAAAATATCAACACGCTGACATTTTTTTTGTGTTAGCAATGCAGCCAACTTATTCTCACAGCTGTTCACATCAGATACGTAAACAGTTTGTGTGGTAATGCCATACAAGGAAAAATAAAAAAATTACAAACTTTGTCACTAGTTCCCACTGCTATTTTTGCCATATTTGTCACAAAATGTCACAGTGTGTACTCGGCCTATGAGCAACAGGTTGTGATTGGGCAGTCAAAAAATAAAAAGTCGATGAAATGGCATAATTTTACGACTTTTGCTATTTCGACTGCAGTTTTTTAACACTGTGCAAAACTGTTTTTTTGCCAAATTCGGTCGCATTGTTGTGGAAATGTAGAACGATTGTAGATACAAGCACACTCTCACAATGATAAAGCAAACGACACTAAATTTCATTATGTCAAAATTAATTCTTTATGTAGACAATGATACCGTATTGCCATTTTTTAGGGATAGGACATCTTCCTGTCACAATCGCGCAACAAAATTTTGTGTCATCGAAAAATTTGATGGGAACGGAACTGCACACATATGAAAATGACACCACAAAATGACAATACATGAAATGCCAGATGTAAACTCGGCCACAGTTCTGCTACTGAAATTCAAAGTGTCGTAGTTGAAATTAACACAATAAACAAATAGATATACGCAACGAAGAGCTTCAGCTGTCGACATGTTTGTACAATTTTCGGTTTCACCGAATACTGCTTTAAATAAATACTACATCCGGGATTATCGGTGTAGATTTTTCTGATATTTCTATTTTCAAAGGAGAAAATAGCTTCATAGCTTTAAAGTATTCTTCTTGTTTTTCAATACCTAATTTGACTGTAATGTCGGATGATTTGACAAATATGTATGTATATCTTGCACAGTAATGTTTGTGAGTGTGTTTTCCAGTATCTACAAATAAAATAGTAAAACAAACAACAACAACATTTCTTCCAGCAAGCGATTAAGGACTAACAAATCAGTCAATGATTATATGTATGTATTTTATTTTTAAATCATGTTTAAACAGAAAATTTTGTTTTTCACCCCAAAATTAAATGAATCTTATGGCGATTTCTTTTCTGAAAAAAATATGTTACACTATATGTATGTAACATTTTTAAATGTTACCTAGAATCACTCAAAGTGCTACATATTATATTACTACAATCGAACAAAATTAGCTACTTTTATTTACAACAGTTACATTTTATCATTAATGTACTTCATTAGCGATTTTTAAGGCTATTTAAGAGGTGTTTCGCACACTATTATGATTTTTAAACACACATTGACATCACTAATTACGTCTAAATATACCAAAAAAGTCACAATATTTTAATAAATATTTATTTATTTTCATTTTTATAATAATAATTTTTATATTTTGTATTTAAGAAACCTTCTCTCAAAATTATAAACATGACATGCAAAATAAATCCTTCGTTACATAATAATAAATATTTATTTATTTTCATTTTTATAATAATAATTTTTATATTTTGTATTTAAGAAACCTTCTCTCAAAATTATAAACATGACATGCAAAATAAATCCTTCGTTACACCTAAAATAAAGTGAGGGTAAAATATGTAACATATGTACATGTTTTTCATGCAACATATTCAGAAAAAAAATTGAAAATTTTTCCCACAGTTGTATTTTTTGTACAAACGAACACAGAAATGTAAAACATGTAACATATATGCAACATATTTTTCAGAAAAGAAATCGCTATTGTATACATTGTGCACTTAAGTGTTGTTTAAGTTTTACAAACATACCATATGTTTTGTGCATGTGTGTGCTTTTTGAATGCATGTACATGAACATCATGTGGTCGTATTAAAAAGAATTTCGTTTAATTTTCGCAAATATACAACAAGTGTAACACATATTTTCATATCATGAAATATATAAATAGAAAAATGATTTCTTTTTGTATCATAAAATGTGTTTTTTGGAATTTCACTTCAGCAAATTGATAAATCAACTTTCTTATTTATATTGAACAGATGTTCTTTGGAAAGCTTTCCATATTTGGAAATCTTGTAGTGCTACCGTACTTCCAACGTAATTTGATAATAACTTTAATTCGCCACTGAAAAAATTAAAGTGTGTTTAAACACATTTTAAGTTTTTATGAAAATTAACTCAAACTATATTTAAACATTCACTGATTTATTAGCTGTAAATATGCAATTGAAACTGCAAAATCATAAGAACAAAAAACACAACATCTCTAATACGTTAACTTCCGAATTTATTTAAAGCAGCATTCAGACAAACAGAAAACTTATCAAACATGTCGACTAGCTTTGAGCCAAACTGTGATTTTTTAATAATGTAGCTCCTTGTGAACGTGATTTCTAAATCGCTGTTCTTTTAAACTGTGATTGTGATCACAGTTTAGAAGTATTTTGTTTATAGCAGTTCTGTTATTTTTACAAAATATAATAAGAAGAGCAGTTGTGAAATTAAACAGTGACTGTGATCACGGTTTAACACATTTCAGGTCTTCTGCTTTGAAAGTATGTATTAGTATTGGTATATTGATAAATGCTAATAAGAAGAGAGACAAGAACAAACAATTAGCATCAACCCCACCCAAATATTGATAATTGTCGTATGAGAGTCAGAGAGACAGTAAAATTGCAAATACAAAAATTTGAAAGCTATACATAGTTGCCAGAAAAGACGATTTGACACGATTAGAAGATTTTTTCTCGACAAACGGTGAACGTATAAAAATAAATTCATGTGGTAGCTTTATTTAATGTAAAGTAAGCATGCAAGACCATTCACGGTTTGTATGAAAGAACTACATTTGCAAAACCTGTTACGTGATAAATTCAGTCACAGTTGTGATTAGTGATTTTTCAATCGCTGTGAAAAAGTAACAGGTTTCGAAAAATAGCTCATCACTAATGTCGACAGCTGAAGCTTTTCGTTGTGTATATCTATTCGTTTATTGTGTTAACTTCTACAGCGACACTTTAATTTTCACAAGCAGAAGTATGAGCAGAAGCAAAAGAAATTACTCGAATGAGAAAATTTTAAACGCTGGTTTTGCATTAAAAATTTGTCAACAATATTTTTGGAAATTTGAATTTTTGACAAAATATGACACAAGCCCATGCATTTATAGACAAAAATATGCATTTATGGCCAAATTATGCAAAAATATGCATTTTCAGCAAAACGTACAAAAATATACACTAACAAATCGATGCCGTTTTTACGAATATTCATTTTTTCGTAAAGATATTTCGTTCTTGCCGTTATCAGGGTTAAGGGAAAAATCATGCATTTACATGAAACCCCTGTGTCCCTGGTAATTACATACTCTATGTAATTACACACATATTGGCAACACTATATGACTATAATCATTCATTGTACTTGAGTAACCCTGCAATCGTTATTTTGAAAAGCAAAAGACATCTGTTTCTGACACATATTTGTTTGTTATACAAACCAAAATAAATTTATATAAAGTATATGCAAGTACTCAGGTGATTCATTTTTTTCTCGTGTAGTGTTAATTCCTGAATGTCAAAAGTTGTTTAGAATGTTCGACCGCCATTTTGTTTTATTTTGCTTTGTTATCACAATCTGATTTTATGACGAATTTAATTAAATTATTCTATGTATATATGGAAAAATATCTATTTTGAAATTTTGGGGGGCTCCAAATCCGACTTAGAGCTATGGCCTTTTGAGCAAAATTTCTCAGAATCACCTATAGATTACTTTTTTGCTATACGCTTCATCAAAAAAAATCGTTCCATACAATTTGACCCTCCCTAACATACATACATAAATATGTAAATATTTTCCTATGTACATATCGTCACCCAAGACGAAAAATCATATCACTACGTTTTTTATAATTTTTCGAGAGAAAGACAAAACTTGATGAAATTGTTCCAAGCGGTAGTATTTTTCGTTTATAAAATCACCATTTCTTAAGATATAACTTTACAATAAACGTAAACCTAAGTTCTGATCTCTTGAAGTATAAAACTTATTAATTTTTTTCAATTGGTTCTGAAATCAAATTTGTATTTATATAGACAGTTTTTTCTTTTCTTTAATATGTATGTAAGTACTAGAAGTGTGCGCAAGCTATGAAAAAGTGCACAGTATTGTATTTTTTTCAAGAGCGAATATTGTTTGTAGTGGTGATCGTAATTGAGTGTGAAGCAAAAATAGAGAACAAGGAAACAAAAAACACACAAAAACAATTTTACAACAGTTGAATAGACAGTTGTGTCAAGTGTGCAATATTTTTATTGTACACGTTATAGTGCACCATACTTCATTCCACAAACTCAAAATTTAATAAAATATTAAGTGATAATAAAACTTTTTACTTTTATATCCATTGTGAAAGATATTATTTTTATAGATATTTTATTTTTTAATCTTAATCAATAAATTATAAAACTTAGAACAGTATCGCATGCAAACTAACACGCTCAAACAATCTATGTTGTTTGTTTTTTCTTTTACACATACACATAATTTTACACTTGTGTGCTCATTTTACAATTGTCATTCGGTGTGCACTAGTGAAATATGCTTCGACACTACAATTGCTAATGCCCTCGCTTGGCATATAAACAAATGCCGTTGCATGCTTTTGATAAAATTGAGCACAAGTTTCAGTGTTCTCATAAAATCAAAAGCACTAAAAAGAGAGAACAATTCAATAATGTACACCAAGAAGATTCAGCAAGCAAACATCTTGTGCTCAGGCCTAGTAAGTACGTATAAAGGTGCCCTCAATGAACTTTACTGTATTTTTTATTTTATTATTTGTGCTATCTGATAAAATAGGTTCACGTTTTATTCAATATTACTGTGTACAATATTTAATAATGCAATAATATTGCATTACCTCATGATGTGCTTAGTGGCAATCCATTACTTTTAAGAGATTTTATTTAAGTGCAAAAAATAGTGCACTACCAGCATCAAATTTAAATTGGTTTTCAATTAGTGCTTATGCAAAAGTAATGCAAGTTGCCCAGGTCTGGTTGTATTCATCTGTTTTTGACATTCATCCATTATTCGTACACAAACAACTCGCCTGTTGTTTTTGTACTTTCTTAGTTGATGTAGACCTGCATATACTTTATATAAATATGCTTTGATACCAACAAAATGCTAGTGCTTTTTTAATGTTGTAATTATGTTGTAGTCGTGCAAGTACCTGATATAATTTTACCATGTGGCCCTTATTTTTTTTTTTTTATTTCTTTTATTCTCTCCCCGCAAATCGGTTCAGTTTTATGTAAAAAAAATTTCAAAGCGTTAAGTTGTGTTTTAAGGGTGCGTCCGCCCCTCAAATTGGACCTTCAAGCCCATTTATTCAATGCAATTTGTTTGCATATGACTATTTAAAAAAAAATTTTACAAGAATATGATATATGGCAATATTTTAGCTCTTCTAGTCAAAAATATCAGCCTCAGTGAAAGTTTTTTGCTAAAATTAATATTTTAGAAAATAATGAAGAAAATAACCAATAAAATACCAAAAATTTTATACACCAAAATTATATTTACGTTATGGAAATTATTTCTACTAAGCATGTATAATAAGAGCTTATATCTGAAATACCGAAGTATATTTATTTGACATAAAGTCTTTATTTATTTAGTTTGATGATTTGGCTTGTTTTTATGGTTAAGCAATTGTCTATATGCATTTCGTTCCCGCTATTTGGAACTCATCAGTAGACTTCAACCCAAAAAATTTTTGAATTTAGCTAACAAACTTCGTATGTTTATAGTAAGATTCTTAAAACTATGTTGGGAATCACAATATACAAACATAAACATACGAAGTTCCTTAGCTAAATTCAAAAATTTTTTGGGTTGAATTCTACTGATGAGTTCCAAAAAGCGGGAAAGAAATGCATATAGAGAATTGCTTAACCATAAAAACAAGCCAAATCATCAAAAGAGCTTATATCTATTAAATTATTTCATACATTTCATACATATAAAGCAAAACTTGAGGGCCAATTTGGAAGGGTGAACGCATCCCCTAAAACACAACTTATCGCTGTGAATTATTTTTGCATTTTTTTTTACATAAAACTGAACCGATTTGGGTGGAGAGAATAAAAGAAATCAAAAAAAATGCTCCATACAACTAGCGGCCATTCTAATATACATATGTATGTACATACATACTTATGTAGATCGATTCTCTAATTTAGCTTTTCACCTCTTTCCTAATTCTAGAGTCACGGTATGCATCTGCACTCAGAAGAAGAGGTAAATATTTTAATATTGTTAAAATTTTTATAACATTCTAAAACAGTGCTGGCCAACGGGAGTAATGTATTCGTGGATGTAAATTCATTTGTATAAGAAGCCGATTGAAGCTCAGCGCTCTGGTACCACTTTGGCCAGCTATGTTCTATAAGAAGAAAATTATAAACGTTTGCAATTATGATACCATAATTATAGTAAACATTAGTATATGTATATTAGGGAAGTAGCGAATGTCAGTTTTGGAGTCAAAAAATATCGACATATTGAAATATCGATATTGAAGAAAAAATATCGATATATGTATATCGCCGATATTTTAAAAACTGATATATTGATACATCGATTCTTACGAGTATTCACGAGTATCGTTTTTCGATATTTTGAAGCGCTCTATAAATTTTAGTCGTTTTTCAACTGTGTACGATCACTGCCAGTGGTGCGAAAAAAGAGAAATTTCATAGTAACAGCCAATGCGCATTTACATATAAGGTGACCTCACTAAGCCAGGTTACTTTTGTTTTATCGTCAACAATCACTCTAAAATATTGAGTTTTGTATGGTTTTTGACATTTGTTGCAGGAGACATACTTTGTGACAATGTAAAGCTGAGTTCACATTATATGAATGTAATTTTTTTATACACATTATATTTTCTGTGTATATAAAAATCTGCGTTTTACATACGGTTTATAAAGGTAAAGGTCCATAGCTCGCTTTTTGCGCGTTATGCTTTACACGCGTTTCATCCTATACTTTGTTCGCGTTGAGTTACATGCACTGCTTTTCATGCGCCATTTTATTTTTGTTTTGATCAGCTGTGTGTGTTTGTTTATAAATACTTATAAAGAAAAAATGGAGAGTGAAATCGAGTTTTTAAAAGAATTTGTGGAGTTAGTCGAGTTTGTATATTTAATTTTATGTGCAAAAAATGCCTATGAACAATTTCAAAAGAAGAAAAGGTTTTGGATACGGCCGTTGTACTTAGAACGGAATTTAAGTGGGTTTTTTGAAACCACATTTAAAAAATTAAAAATTCTGACCCTGAGCAATTTCGAACCGCGTCAAGAATGTCTTCAGATGTCTTTGACTATTTATTCAGCATTTTAAAATATAGTCTTGGAAGAACTCGGCCAGGGCTATTCCAGCAGATTGTCGGCTCTTGTTGATTTTAATGTAAGTAAATTGAAAATTACATATAAATTTATGCAAATTATTGATTTAAGCAATAACTTTTCTAAGCACCTATTTAATACAGATTTGGCGGAGATGACACTCAGTACGTAAAAGTAATCGATAACTAATATGCAAAATTTGTTACTGAGAAAAGTGTGGTGAAAATTAATTAAAATACATCGCGTTAATGAAAATATTCACATATTTTATTAAACGAGTTTTTTTTACTAAGAAATTTTTTTTATTGAAAAAAAAGAAAAAAATTATCCACGGCAAAATAATATTTATCGATAACGTAAGAAATAAAGTATTATTTAACATCTTTAGCATTCAAGAACAGCTGACTTTCTTTCATGGGGCTTGTAACGCGTACAAAAGTAGAAAGTAGACCTACTTTTTGCTTTGAACGCGCCTACGCGTTCTGCGCTTTTTGCAATGTAACTTGTTACATACTATTACATTGATTCTACTTTTTTGACAGATGCATCGAAAGCGTAACGCGCAAAAAGCGAGCTATGGACCTCTACCATAATTTTTGTGTTCGCACGTTAGTATGTATGTATGTATGTTCATTTGACATAACCTATAAAGGTAAACAAATGCTTACTTTTGTTAATGCCTTTTCAATTTGTTCTTTAATTTTATTTTTAATTTATCTATCTTACAATTTTACTTAATTTTTAACGTCACAAGCACTTGCTTTATTTAAAACCAGCTGATGTTAGCTGCTGTGTCACTAGAAAATAGAACAGCCTCTAAATCAAAACTGTCGTTTGTACTGCACACAGGGAAAAAACAACATTCTTTTTTTTTTAAAGCTGTTCCGACTATAGATATTTACCGTGTGAAAAGTGATACTTCACACGAAAAATACATATAATGTGAACACAGCTTAACGCTGCACTAGCAATTGTCATGGTCATTTCTACCTAGGGTTGTTATCTAGTAAATTATATAAAGAGGACAACAGAGGGAAACCCCGGACATTTGCGTAAAAAATAGGACATAAAAATAAAACGAAATTGATTTTTACTACCAATAAAATCTTAAATCTCGCACCATAAATATATGTGACAGCGCATAGAGAAAGGGACCTAAGGGTAAAAAAAAAATCAATTTTCACTTTTTTTTTTAATGTGGACAACATCTGATCATCGAATGAGACCGATCCCATGCCCCAAAAGTGTTCCCTCCCAGAGATATGCGCGTTTTATGAAATCGAAGTACACCAAAGATACACGTATTTAAATCTTTAAAATGGTTCTCCTGAACAAAACCGGTTTTTACCCTTAGGTCCCTTTCTATTTTGCGCGTCACATATACACATTTGAGAATATATCATTTATCATTTACAATGTTGGAAACATATTTTTACACTTATAGTTTTGTCGTTTATGCTTATCAAAAAAAAGGTTAATAGCATAAGAATTCATTAAAAACTAGTTCTTCATCAACTGAGAACCCAAAATTATTTAAAGTTCAACCGATAACATATCAAATATCTCTAGCGGTAGGGCTATCGACTTTAAATAAACTTTCACGGTTTAATTAAAATTTATTATCTGTTCGCTTAAAGCTATTTTACGTAACTACATTGATATTTTAAATACATATTAATAATTCTACGTCTTAAAATAATGTACCACAACCTTCGCGGACAGTGTTATTTGTAGGATACGCTGGTCATCCAATACCAATTATGTATTTCCCTTTTTAGCTTGGATTTTAATAAATACCATTCATTTATCAAGCAATGTAAAAGCGAAAAATTTCCTTAAAAAGTAGGATTTTCCCGAACACAAATTTTTTTCGAGGAAAGAGATCCCAAAAAGACGATAGTGTCCGAGAAAAAGAGGATAACACTGTAAGTACGTGAAAATGACACAGAAAACCGCTGAGACATCAATGGTACACTCAGTTTCAAAAAATTAGGTCAAAACCAAGAGATATTCCATTTTTAAGTTTGTATTGTCTCACAGGCTATTTATATATATATATATATATATATTAGTGTTGTCATTCCAATAAAAATTATTCGAATAGTCGAATAACTTCTCATTTTTGTTCGAACGAACAAAAATTTTCAATTTAGAATAAAAAATTATTCGAATAATTTTTGTCGAATATTCGAACAATTTTCTTAATTACTTTGTATATGTTCGCTAAACGCATTTTTTTGTTTTCTTGTTGGGAAAAAATAATCCCTCCTTAATGGAATTAGAAGGTGTCTGATAAAAAGAATACATACAAAGTCTAAAGAACTGGGACAAGTGCTACCAAAACAAATGAAAAATATGACCATAACTACCAATGTTGGAAATTTTGGCATTTATTAGTGTTGGGCAACTATGTTAGTAGAAATTATTTTACTGTATGGCAAAGTACAACTTTTTTCAAATTGTACCACTGAAGTACATATAATAGCATGTTCACACGGACACCAATTATCGAGAGCCAACCATCTTGGTTCATTTTGAACCTTGCTGCGAACCGTGAAGAAATTGCTATCATCTCTAGTTTTGATAACAAATTATCGCTAATTTATCTGAACTAGCTGTCAAAACAAAATGAGTACACACATACTCATATACTCATGCGTAAACAAAAAACAAACCAAAAAAATGGATGCATGTAAGTTAAGATTCTCCGTTTTTTTTTGTTTTAAAAATTATTTACTTCAAGATACCAATGTATTAAATGCAGAGGATGTCACTAGTTTTATAATCTCTAAGTCTTCGTCATGTTTGTTATGTATAGCCTCCATCATTTCCTTGTGGATATTTTTGTATGTAATATTATTGATTTTTACCTCGTTAGTGTACTTCACTAGTATGGTTCCTGTTATAATTTCATTGTTCACAGTATTTGTACCATCCAAGAGAATATATCCTCCATCTATTTATAATAGTGGGTAATTATATTCCTGTAATAAATTGCATTTGGCATTTATATTTTCTAATAAAGGTTTGATGCAGTCATCCTTTGTATTGCTTGTTTTGCAAATATTTTTTCTTAAATAATTTTTACAGTTATTTACTCTGGTATTCTGCGATTTCTTTGTCAGTGGAAATTTTACCGTGTCTAATGCTAAGTGGTGTGAATTTAAATAGTTTACAATAGTTATTTATGATAGGGTATTTGTAGATAGTGACAATGGAATCATCTGTCCTTGAAATGTGGATGTCGGAATATTCCAGTATATTAATAATTTAATTTTATGTTCTGATATTTCGTTGATATCGCTCAGGTTTTTCCTTTTTTGGTTAAAATTATATCTCCTATGAAGTAATTAAATTTTTGTATTATATCTGGGACAATGAACAATTTCCACCCTATATCTATGACGGCAATTAATTGTTTAATTCCCTCGACACCCAGCATCAGATCGTAATCGTCGTTGTTACTTATTTCGTAAAATTCTAATTCTTTATTGAATAATTTTGTTTTTTGTTTGTATGTTAGAATAGATTCACCATGCATGGTGATTATTCTTAATGGTCTTGTCATACTTCTACTTCCTAAAACTAATTTTTTATTAATATAATTGTGGGTTGCACCGCAATCTATGAAGATTTTATACTTCTTTCTATCCTCAACGTTCATAAATATGTAGAGCAACCCATCAATTAGTTTAAATCATTATATATATTATTAGGATGATAAAGTTACTTACTACTTTTTTATGTTACAATACTGTCGTTGTCATCTGCAGGTTGAGTTGTCTCTACTCTGTTGTTACGCTGTACCTTCTGGGGTTGGTGATAAGTTCCACTCTGGTCTCTTTGTCTTTTCCAGGGTTGGCTGTGGAATCCTTGCTTGTCTTGCGTTACCTGAGGTGGTGTCCATTGGTTCTGGTCTAGGGGAGTTGTTTTGTTGTTGCCAATTACCTTGGCGTTGATGCTGACAGTCGTCTAAAATGTTGATTATATTTGTATGATTGTTGCGTTTGTTCCTTCTGGTGTGTTCCAGTCTTAGGCTGCTTATTTTCTTCACGGTGTGGATTGTCATGTTGAAGATTTCTGTGGCTATTGTCATGTTCAATAGTCTGTGCTATGGCGTAGGCTTTCTTGGCTATGGCGTAGGGATCCTTGATGGGGTTTCCATATAATGTAGAACGTATGAAGTTAATATTGATTCCATTCTTAAATGTTCGCACCGCATCTTCCAAGGCGTGTGCTATCATGCATCTGATGGATTCTTGGTGGTCTCCAGACATAGAAATTTTTGATGTGACGACTGTAAAAGTTTTACTCACGTCGTCGTGAAACTCTGATAATGATTTTCGTCCTTTTCGTTAATTCGTCATTTAATACGTATAGTGGACGTTGGTCACAATACGTATAATCCAATCTGTTGATTATGGCTTCAAAGTTGAAAATTGTATTGTGGTTTAACAGTATATGAAAATTTCCTTGGTTGTAGCTCCTGGGCTTATGGACGAATCACCACATGATTTGCTAGCATCTGGTCGAGCCTGTTTCTTAGTTCCATATTTTCTTGTTGTATGTTTTGCAAGGATATTTGTAGACTTGCCATTTGCTGCATCAATTGATTCATATTTATTTGTGCCATTTCTCCTGAATTTAATGGTCTGTTTCTGTCAAAATTGCTGGCTTTTAAAGATATATTTTTTTCATTTGTGTTTAATTATATTTCACTGCACTTTTTTTAAGTCTTTCTATGAAAGGTTATCGCTAGTGTTCTCTTATAAAGATTTTATAAATATTTTTACTTCCTGCTGCGACAAGATTTCTTGGTCCGTCCACTGGAACAAAAAAATATATGCTGCTCCTGGCAGGATCGCCAGTTAAGATTCTCCTATCTTTTTTGTTTTAAAAATTATTTACTTCAAGATACCAATGTATCTTGAAGTGTTCTTTATTTATTTTGAGTCTACTTATGAACTGAAGAACGAAAGTATTTACATTTCTATCTATACTTTCGTTCTGTATATCTTAGGGATGAAAATACTTAGAATAGTTAAATGTATATTGTCTAGAGACAACGAAAGTCTGAGTCTGACCTTGAGACGATCATATCTTTATTTAAGTTACTTTGTTTGTTACATTTTATTATCGTGTTTAATGATTATGTTTATGGTTTAATATTTGTTTACATATTATGTTTATGGTTTAATCTTGTTTACAATATATCTTATCTCTCATATTATATTCTTTGTTACATACTAAATCTTCTAACTTGTATGAATTAAAAAAATTAGAACACATTGTATTAATTATTTTGGCTTAATTTGTTTATATACTGTAAAAAAAGCAAGTAACACAGAATATAAAACTCGTGCCAACTATTCACGTATGAATGTATGCATGCATGTATACATTGTATATACATATGTACATCAACTCTTGATACTCAAAACACGTAAATTTTTTTTGGAAAAAGTGCTATGTAAATTGAAAAAATATACGTTTAGCGCAAAATAAAGTCAAATTTTTCGAATAAGTGCGAAAAGGGGCTAGTTCTAAAATGTGTCTGTTGTAAATCAAAACATCAAAAACATTTTTGTAAAGTCATTTTTTTTTAAATAAATATATCATGAGATCAACACATAAATAGCTTGAGATCTTACATTTCATATTACATTTCAATAAGGTACATATAAATAGTGTGCATACATACATATATAATAGAAGTGTAGACTTCCCCTAATACACTTTAGTTGAACTATAAAATTTTTAACATAGTTAGTTGAAAATATTGTATTTTATTTTTATTATTAAAAGATTGCTTAACTGAGAAAAAAGAATAAAAACCAAGAAATAAAATGTCTTTTAATTTTTAAATAGTATTGATTTGTATACAATTTTGTGAAACTACAGAAGTATATACGAGTATACATATGTATGTATGTAACAAGGACATAGATTATATGTTAACATGAGTACATACATATAAAATTGGTTGTTATTGAATAAAATTTCGATTTCTCGCTCTTCAAAATACATACATACATACGTTTTCTGTTTTTACCTATATTGAATATCTTTCAAAGCACAACATATTTGGAAGAAATAGAAGATTATTCTATATGCTTCTTCTATTGCTAGATTAAAGGAAGAAAAATTTCACAAAGATTAATATGTAGCCATATTAAACAAAAATTAAAAAGAGGCTAAAAAATAATTGTAAAAAGTGCTAGATTTGTGCGTTTTTTAGTTTGGGTTAAACTTAGCCCGAAAAGGGCACTACATCAAAAATAGTTGTCAAAACGAACCACGAATGTGTCGTGTGAACGGCATGATTCGCAATCGTGGTTCAAAGAGCGAACCAAGTGGTTCATGTTGCCGTCTTAACATAGTATAAAGTGTACCAGTGTACCAATGCAAATGCGATTGTACCTAATTTGGTACAATTGTACCACAAATCCCAACAGTGATACACACATACACATATACCTATTTTGTTTTGATAGCTATTTCAGCTAAACTGGCGATAAACTCGATAAAAGTTAGAGAAGATACCAATTTTACGTTCTTCGCAAGTAGATTCATATTGAATCTACTTAATTCGCTCTCATAATTTTGTATGGCGAAGCAAGATGATTCCTTCATAATTGGGGCATGAAGCATGAATAGAGAGCGAAGCACGTACCGTGTGAACATACTATAAGGTTTCTTTCTAAGCCTACTATACTAAAAAAAAAGACATGTACTATTATTAAGAAAAAAATCTTTCTAAATTTAAGTAAAAACAATTTATACGTTTAAGTAAATTTTTCTGAGTCCTAGTAAATTTTTACAATAATTAACTTTTATGGAAATGTTTACTGACTTAAAGGAAATGCTTGCCTATCAGTCAGAAGGTTGTTGGTTCAATACTTATATCCTCTCAAGGAATTTATATGTATGTGTGATGAATTAATTAAGAATATAATATGAAGATATAATAAATAACATACATATCATGTGCTACAGAATTTAATTAAGAATTAAAGAAACAAAAAAAGTTTGGAAAATTTACTAAATTTGAGACCGAAAATGAAAAAAATTTTTTTGCGAAGATCCGAATTTGATGAGAAAGTTTTACTTAATTTAAGAAAAATTTTACTTAAATATAAAAATATAATTACAACAAACTAGTTCATTACTGAACTAGCAATTTAGTATATATTTTACTGGTTTCAAGTTAAAAACAGCTTTCCAAAGTTTTAGTTAATTATTTTTTTGAGTATACGCTTATGTTTCATTTGTGATTTTCAAAAATACTATAATTTGTGAATTCTCAAATAGTTTTTGAAAGTCTGTGCATAAGATAAGAGGTTTGTGACTAATCAAAATGTGGTTGAAGTCTACTGATGATTTGGCTAAGCACCAATGAAATATATATACGACTACAACAAAATTACAACACAAAAAAACACTCGCCTTTTGTTGGTAGAAACATACAGAAATCAGTCAAAAACAGAAGTCTTTTGTTTTTAAAAATAGCAATTACAGGGTAATTAAAGTACAATTGCAGACGCGGCATTTATGCATGTTTATAGTCATTCAATGTTGCCAATATGTACATATGTAATTACACAGAATGTGTAATTACTCTCATGTGTACGCCATGTAATTATATTCATGTATAAAATGTGTGTAATACTACTTTGGGTTTTATTTTTATTTATTTTTGTTTTATTTTTAACCTACACCAAAGATGAGTAATGTAATATTCTGCAATGTGTAATTGGGGACGCCATCTGTAATTTCATTGGCAACACTGTAATCATTTTATTCACAATACATACACAAAAATTTTTGTAGCTTGCAAACAAAATTTGATAGATTTCTGCATTGTATACATTAACACAAGATAGATGCACAAGCCCAGCGTTGTGCATCTTTGTAGTACAATTGTACCATGCTTAAGGTAATGAATAAGTGAAAATTTTTACAAAATTAAATAAAATATATTGTAGTGTTTAACTAAAAACCAATGTGTAATATATTATTAGTATTGAAAATGTGGTTAAAATTAGTTTCCAAATGATTACAGACTCGATTTTAAGCATTTTCATTAAAAATATTAATTTTTAACTTTTGCTTACAAAAAGCACACTGCGAATGAGACCACAAAGTATAAAATGAAAATATGCTTGGGCAAGTAAACATTTGTTCAAAATAAAATGAAGGAGTTTTTTGTGTTGATTGAAAAAACTCAACTCAAAAAGGTTATTAGTAAGGAAAGGATTTTTATGTACATAAAATATACATTAAAAAAATAAAAAATTATAAACTCTTTTTTCAACATTTAATAACATTAAAAAAAAAAAGAAAATTAAAAAATCAGCTTTTGTCAAATCATATGGAATACAAAATAAAGTTAAGAACTTTTATTTACGTAAATGAATAAGCGTTTTTGTAAATTGTCAAAGGTAAAATCTTTGACTACTTTGTCTGAAAAAATATTTTTATTGTAAAAATTAACACTCCACGTCAGCAAAAGTTATTGATGCATATTTAAATGCTGCCAGTTTCTAAATTTTAGCTGTTTGAACTATTGATGCAATTTGTTGCATTTTTTAAGTCCATATTTTTTTGTATAACTTTATCTAATTTATATTTAATTTCTTCACTTATTCCGTCTTTCAGAGCAGACTTTTTTTTTAACGTATCTTCAATTAATTCAATTTGAGCTGGTAAAGAATCAAAACCATTGGGCTATAGTGTCAACACGAAAGCCATTCTCTGGGTGCACAAATATCAATTCAGTGCTTAATATTTTTTTTAATTCAAAATTTCTTTAACTTTGTTAATATAAATATAGTATTCGACAGCATTCAACCACGCTCCCCATCTGGTTACTATAGGCTGTGGGGAATTCGTATCCCTGAATATTTTTCTTTAAAGGCTGCAATACGCAAAGAGCTTTTAAAAACACTTTCTATCCATGAAACGTGAAACACACAAACATTTTTGGGCTTAAAAGGCCTTTTATACCATGCTTTTGTATTAGTTATTTTTTTGTTTATTGAATTTTTCAAATGAATTGAGTTCTCATCCCAGTTGAAATTGTTTTGGTTTTCATCTTTTTTATTCTTACACAGTCGTAAGAATTACGAAAATACCTTGCAACCAATAAAAAACACCAAAATTAGTTTTATAGCATGAACAAATTAAAAAATGTATTAAAAATATACATTTATAATGAAATATGCAAAAATATGTATTTATTTTAAAATATGCACTAACAAATCGATGCTATTTTGTCGCAAATTTGTTGATTCGCAAAGATATCTTATTTGAACTACGACCAAGGACAGAAAACATGTCTTTACATGAAAATCCTTTTCCCAGTTATTAGTATTAAAAAAGTAAATAAAATTTGTTTTAAAATTATTACAGACTTTGTTTTAAGAATTTTTTTTTCACAAATATAAATTTTTACCATTTACTTATAAAAATCACGCAACGAATGAGACCACAAAGTACAAAATCAAATTACGTTCAAATAATACCACGCGAAAGAAACAGTAAAGAGGATTTTATGACTCTATGAGCGATTCCGTCCGAAAGCACAATTATCTTCCGTTTCGTATTACCTCTGTTTATCCTCTGTGATCATAGTTGAAACAAGAACTCAAAAATCAATATGTTTTTTATTTTCTGACTTTACATTTCATTAAACTCCCTCTATGATTATAGTTGAAACAAGAACTCAAAAATCAACATGATTTTTATTTTGACTTTATCATTTCATTAAACTTAAAAATTTTATATACATGTGTACCAGGCGCATATCCAGCCTAAACTTTTGGAGGAGGGCATTTTTTGGTGATATTTTTTTAATGTTTATTGATTTGTAGCAATTTATTTTGCTTCATATATTCCATATCACATTAAAATGTTTCACCAGTTTTTCGATTAAAAAATATTGCATATATTAAATAATGTCGAAAATGCTATTTTTCGAACTAAATTTATGTATGCAACCCTTCGTTGCTTTTAAAATTACAAACTCCATCCCTGAGTCATCCATAATAGTGATTAATAAATTTTAAATGTCAACTACGTGTGAATAAAATTCACACTACAGCTGCTGCTTTTAAAGCACGTGCTTTTGGTGGAAACGCTTTGAAGTGATTTACTTAAACCTACTGGATTTAAAGTCAGTGGAAACATACTACAAGTCCACTTTATATGAAAATTGCAGATATCGAAAATAATAATTGTTCTTGAATTTTTAAAGAAAAAAAAGAAGTAAAAGGAAACAGAGTATAACGAATAGCGAATTGAAATATTGTAATTTTGCTCGGAACGCTTTCAACTTGAATTGTTTTAATTATAACTTTTATCTGGACGAAGTCGAAATGACTTGTCATATCATATGAATGTATGTATAGGGTGTTTTTTTAGAGGTATAGAACTTCGAATTGAAATAAAACACAAGAAAATCGTTTTAATGTCCATCAATTTGGCTTTATTGGAAGGATAATTTTATGCCATTAACGTTTAAATATGATTTCGGGCATGTGGCCGCCGCGGCTGGCTCGAATAAAGCCAATTCTACAGGTCCAATTTTCAACCACTTTTTCGAGCATATGGGGCCGTATGTTGGCAATAACGCCACGAATGTTGGCTTCCAAGTCCCCTAACTTTTCTGGTTTGTTGGCGTAGACGAGCGACTTCACATATCCCCAAAGAAAATAATCCAATGGTGTCAAATCACACGATCTTGGTGGCCAATTGACCGGTTAACCGAATTAATTGCTCTGATGGACGATTATGTCGACCATAAAATGGACGGAGCTTGCGGTAAACTTCGCGAACTGAACCATTATTTTCGAAATAAATTTGCACGATTTGCAAGCGTTGTTCTTTTGTCAACCTGTTCATGATGAAATGGCAAACCAAACTAAATATTAATCACTTGACAGCTGACAAAATGGCCGCCAGTTAAAAAAGTGATGCCAACTTAAAGTTCTATACCTCAATAAAAAACACCCTATATGTGTATGTTTAGAAAGAAAATCTGTTATATTTTAGTTTTTTCTTTAACCTACTTTGCAAAAAATGGGGCTTTTTTATTTCAATAGCTATTAACACAAGCACAAATCGTTTATTAACGAAATGAACAAAAAATATTTTTATCATTTTGGGTGGGGGAAATATCATTTTTCCCCTCCCCTGGATCTGCGCCTGATATGTACATACGAGTATGTATAATTTTTATTTAAATATATTTTTGATGAACTTCAAAATAATTTTAAAAACATATACATATATATAGGTACCTACATAAATTTAAAACTAGAAAATGGACAATTTTCATTTATTTGTTAAATTTAAGCTTTATAATATAATATTTTATAGTTTTACAAACGTGAGAGGTATACAAGATTAGGCATGATTAAATATTTAAAACACTCAATTGTTTTTATACACGTAGAACTATTTTCAAACTTTAATTTTTTTCTCTTTCCTTATTCTAGATTTAGATGATCGATATTTACACAATGTACATTATGTTCAAGGTAAGTATTTTAATATTTTACAAACTTGTATAACAATTTAATAAAAAAAAGCTTCTACTTAAGCGATTGTTATGAATCTTAGAGCACGCCTTGAGCTCTAATAATGACACAAGGAAAGTGGGTAGGGACACGCCCATTAAAATTTAACAAAATATTTATGCTGCAATTAGTAATGTTTGTAAAGTCGGCTACTACCACGCCCGAAAAAGACCGTTAGAAAATGATACCCTAGCCGCAACTCTACTAAAAGAGTATTTTATGACTAGCGCTTCTGATCAATTTCGACTCATTGCGAGACAGCTTGTAGTAGTACTTACAAGCACTTGCGAGTCATTTTCGTCTCCTCACAGACTCTTAAGAAGTCGTATTCGAGTCGAAAATTACTGTTCTATCGGGGAAAATTTATTTTGTAAAAATATTTTAATTATAAAACTTATATTGCTTAAGAAATATCAAGAACAACAGCTCATTTTCAAAACGTATATTGGTTTAACATAAATAGGATATATTAAACTTGAACATCGAGATTAAAATGCTACTCATTTTTTATTTGTGATAAAATATACTCGTAATTAACAATTACTTGAACTTATTAAATTCATATCGTTGGCTTAGTCGGCAAATATGCTAAGTCCTTTTATTAATTTTTCAGGAGAGACAAAAAACTGTCTAAATTTGCTGACACTAAATGTGTGTGAGGACAACAACACTATTAATTTTGTTATTTTAAATTATAACAAAAAAAGTTATTGGTTAAGTTAATGCAAGTACACTAATTGGAGAATAGGCCAGAACTCGTACACGCTTTTTGGTGCTTCATTATCCAAATATTAGGTTAGGTCTGGTTAGGTTGAAAAGAGGAGCCATTGCGCTCATGTCCGGACACATACACATAACCCAGACCAGGCCTATTGTGCACTCTCATGTAAATTAACAAATGAACTCCACCTTTATATTAACTCAGTATCGTTCACGTAGTCCCTCAAACCTATCCGGTCAATACCCCTTAGTTGTGTAATGCCATCTCCGAAATAATGAGATCTCTGCTTGACAAAAGCAGGACAATGAGAAAGGAAGTGCTCTATTGTCTCCATGTCCCCGTTAGGATGCACTATAATATACTTTCCTAGCTGGGGCAGTTTCACCTTGAGTCGCTCCATACTATATTGGAAATGTGTGTTCGTCAGCAACAATAAGATCTCCTCTACTGTTTCCGCCTTCTTGTCCATATCGCCAACCAGCATTTCGGTTTGGATGTGGGTTTTAGAACGAAACTTTTTTATCTTCGAGACTTCGTTCACAATATCAACCTGTTCGCAGAAAAGTTTCTAGGAGTTGCGTGTTGGCGTCCGAATTACTTTATTGTATTCCTTGGGACTCTTGCAAGAATCATCCCAGTATATACTCAACTTTTTACGTCTGGCTCTGTTAAATAGCCTATGGACATCCTTCCTTATTTCTCCTGTCATCCAGGGATTCTCATAAGCGGATTTCCTTTTTCGAAGAGGGCAACTCTCTTCGAAAGATTTAACCAGAACCTCAGTAATCGTATTCACATTGTTATCAATGTCTTCCACACTCAGGCATTCACACGATGTTTGCCGTAAACGATTAATGAGTAAGTTGCCAAACCTTTCCCAATCAGTTTTTGCCTTGTTCCTGAAATTAATTTGGTTCGGCGGCGGCCGAGCTAGTTTAAACATGATAAAACGATGAAAACGAATGTTCATCGGAAACCCTCCTATCCTGCATAACGTCAATAATGTTTTCCGTACATATAGTTATATCTAATACCTCCTCCCTAATGCTTTTAAGAAAAGTTGGCTTATTGGCCGTGTTAATTGTAATCAAATTCAATGAAGGCTTCGCTGTACGATTAATGTTAGTACTTCCCCATCCACTATGATGAGAATTGGCATCGCAGGCTTTTAGTACTTCCTTACCTTTTTGTTTGGCTTCTTTGACCAAGTGTTGCAACTCCGACGTATGTGGTAGTGTCGGTGCTAGATACTTGTTTCTATAGTCTTGCAACAGCACAGTTGCGTCCGATGATGGCAGCTCTGGAGAGAAAAGAAAACTTAAGCTTTTATGACATGGAATGCAAGTTCTTGGACGATACCCTGTATTTCCATAAAAGAGTTGGTAATTGACATGGCTAATACCAATAACCCTGTTCCTTACGGTCCAGGGCTCCTGGATCGAAGCAATGTGACACTAATCTTTATTTACTTTTATCATCAGAGCGAAGGCTGCCAACTTGCTCCGATGTAGATTGATTTGGATAACTTCCAGTGCCATTAGCTTTCTAGAAGCGTATCCACTTGGGAGTTGGAAAGTTGTTCGGCCTCCCCCTCATTTATTGGCTTTGGATTACTGCCTGTAGCTTTGTCCTTCCTGCCAATTTAAAAAAAAATACTGACTTCGACACAAAGCACGCCATACACTTTATATTGATTAGACTAGCCATAGAGTCCTGGTCTACCCCTATCACGAGAAGAGTTCCCTCTGGGTCCACTTCCCTGTGAAAGACCACAAATTTTCCAGTCGCAAGTCCTGATTTTTGGCTTTCAATGCCACTGAAAATCGCTCTGAGGTGATTTTGCTGCCCTACCCCTTAACATACGGGCTCGTTTTTGTAAGCGAAGAGATGTCCTTTCTCTTCACTAGTTTTAATTTCGCGGTGTACTATGGCAGGGTGATGCCATCGAATAGTTTGCTCAGGGTTTTGATGCATGAACTGTACGCAAGCCTCATCATCAATATTCCCTCCTTGCACCCGCAGCTTATAATTT
Organism: Nowickia ferox; assembly: GCA_936439885.1. Classification (NCBI taxonomy): domain Eukaryota; kingdom Metazoa; phylum Arthropoda; class Insecta; order Diptera; family Tachinidae; genus Nowickia; species Nowickia ferox. The sequence goes on from OW387026.1 coordinate 64,369,002, forward strand.
GTATAGCAGGGTCATCCCTCGTTTCCAAGACATGCTCCATTATACTTTATACTTTTTATTTATTAGATCCTGAATAGTTCTTCGGCGAACCGCAGGAATTTTACCAGAAAGATTATTGGTATCAATCACTGCAAGGAAGTGCTTCCTGGCTACTTTGGCGTAGAATGGTGGCTCCTGACAGTTTTCCGTCTTCATCCTTCTCTTTATAGTAACCGCGGATGCTTTACCTCCCATTAAATTCTCTTTTGGTTTGGGAAAGTCGAAGTTTTCTCGACTTACTAACAGACGGGGAGAACGGATCCTTTTTGCAGCTCCTTTAGAGGGAGTTGGAGTCTCCAGTTGATCTTTTGGAACATCCTGTGCGTTATCTTTACCGATTTCCTGGCTCATCTTCGCCAGTTTCCTGCGCTGTGCGTCAGAAAGTAGTTCCTTTTTGGTCGTCAGTATAGCAATGCCATCACTGACTTCCTCTATACTTTTACTTAAGGAGTCGGACTCGGAGCTCCCACCTCTTTTTGGAGGCTGGTACAACTCGCTAGAAGACCAGTAACTCCTCTGGGGATATGAAAATGTTGGTTAAAATTAAAAAAAGGTTTTCCTCACTGTGTTTCACTATTTAACAGTTCATGGTTAGCCAAGTAGTTGTCAGAAAAGACGATTTAACACGATTTTACGATATTTTTAGACAAAACCTGATAGCCTTATTTGCTCTAAAGTACCCACATAAGAGTACTCGCTGTTTGTATAAAGGAACTTTATTTAATGTAGCTCTTACTTGATCAATTCAGTCGAAGAAGTGACAAGAGATTTTTCAATCACTGTGAAATAAAACACTAACTTATTTTCTATATAAAACTATTACGAAAATTTAATTTCTCACCTTCTTTTCTTATTATAATTTAAGGATATCCTTGGAACGGACCAAGACCATATAATACAGGTAAATATTTTAATATTAATCAAATTTATACAAAATATATAAAAGAAGAAACGAAAATTATTACTGTTAACACTTGTGATTTCATAAATTTATAGTAAATAATAGTACACTAGCTAGCCCGCTTCTTTGTTAGTTGGTATGTTTTAAATGTTTTAACCCAGCTCTTTTATTTGAGACCCATATACATACATATGTACATATGTAGATAAGGTTTAATTATAATACAGAGACGAGCAAAATGTCGTCCTTGGGCACTTCGTTACTCTCTTATTTATGCATTTACACTAGAGTGGAGCAACTATAATTAATAAATAAAATGAGTAGTCAATTGAATTCAATGGAAAATTTTTGCAAATGCGTTGGTGAAAAAATTTTGTTTGTGTTATTCTTATTGTACGCTTCTATATATTGTGGCCCTATTTAATAAATCAAACAACCAAAGAGTAATTCAGTATTTAATTTTATAGAAAATAACGGAATTCTCTGGATATTTTTTAACCAACTTCAAAAAAAGAAGAAGGTTATCAATTCGTCTCTATTTTTTTGTTCGGCAGTGTTACTTCATAACTCGGTTCATATTAGAACGATTGAAAAATTTTTTTTTATTGTCTGAGAGGGTATACCTTCCCATTGGTGCCGTTTCAAGAAAAATTGGTCGGGGTTACGCACACAAATTTTTTTATTTGATTTTATGATATTATATTTATTTGATTGCTGCGTTCTTGTAAGTATATAATTTTAAAGTTGAAAAATGAGCGCAATCACGCCCATTAAAATTTAATATTTTATTTGAAGTGGTTCTACTGTACCGATTTTAACACAACTTAACTCACACCCTGATCTTTGAAAAACACAAAATATTGCATTTAAAAAATGGGCTGGGGTACGCCCATTAATATAGTGCTTATTTCGTGAATGGTAACACTTAGCTCATGTCTGATTTGACAGATAATTAGTCTTATCCTTCCGCTGAACGATTATGGTTGTGTATACGCTTGAACAACGCTGGGAAATATTGCCTGCGATCGACTTACAGAAGATGCCGATTTTGCCAAAAAAAATCATCTTTTCAGATGAAGCTCATTTTGATCTTGGCGGGTATGTTAACAAGCAAAATTGTCGCATTTGGGGCACAGAAAACCCGCACGCATACATTGAAAAGCCGACGCACCCAAAACGAGTCACTGTTTGGTGCGGATTTTGGTCCAGAGGCATAATTGGGCCAATGAGCAAGGAGTGGCCGTTACAGTCAATGGCGATCGTTATCGGGCCATGTTGAACGAATTTTTGTTCACAAAAATTGAAGAGGAGGATATTTGCAACATTTGGTTTCAACAGGACGGCGCTACGTGCCACACAGCCAAATGTTTTGCGCCCTGTTTTCAAAAAAAAAGTTATCTGGCGGACCCATTATATATTATATATTTAATTTTATATCCCATCATTTTTTTTCGAAAATGTTCTTTCAGATCTGCATTGAAGTCTTTTTTTTTTGCAGGAATAGTTAGAAACAAAGTTCATAATACTGCAAAAAATTATATTAAAAAATAGTATTTGTATAAACACGAATTATTTTTTCTTTTACAATTAATTGTATTAATTTTTAATCCAAATTCTTAAATTAAATTTTGCGTACGAAGATGAGTTTTTGTTTTTTTTAATAATCGACCTTTTCTCTTAAAATGACTCAGGAAATGTCTTTAAGTTCGCTTCTAATTATATTGTTCTAACTAATGTTTCATCCCAGCTAAAAAAATATGTATGGAGCATATATGATATTCCATATATGGATCGGATCCGAAAAACTAGGGTATAGGGACATATATGATAATATTTATTCATACATTTTCATACATGTATGTGTAAATATTACGTATACAGTATGCAAAATTCATATTCATACACACTTGATTCAAAGGAGTGCACTGCTGTGCAATAAATTGAAGTTTTATTTAATGAAACATTAGTTCGAACAAAATAATTAAAAACGAACTGAAAGAGATTTCATTCGTTTTTTTAACAGAAAAGGAGAATCGATTATTTCAAAAACACAAAACTCATATTCCCACACAAAATTTAATTTAAAAAATCAAGTTAAAAACGAATGCATATAACTGCAATAATAAAAGAAAAAATAATCTGTTTTTATACTAACACTAGAAATCAATATAATTTTTTAAGGTAATATGAACTTATTTCTTAAAAATATCTTTCCGTTTTTTTTTTTAATTAATTACCGAATGATGAGAGACAAAAAACTGTCTAAATTTGCTGACACTAAATGTGTGTGAGGACAACGAAACTATTAATTTTGTTATTTTAAACTATAACAAAAAAGTTATTGGTTAAGTAAATGCAAGTACACTAATTGGAGATTGTTTACTGCTGGACTTAATAGGTGTTTTATTTTTGTGGACTTAAGCATATTTGTTTAACACTGCATAACAGCAAGAAAAAACGACATAACGACATTTTAATTTTTGGAAATGGTGTCTTTTGAGTTACACTAGCAGTCTACATTAAAAAATCACTTCGCATAATAAGTGGACTTAGCATATTTACCGACTAAGCCAACGAATCCAAGCTTTCGTACTTAATATTTTCAGTTGTTTGTGTTCTTACTGGAATAAATTTTTTCAAATTAAATCTGACTAACATATCTTCAGTTAGAACGAATGTGTTGCATCATATGTTATTTACATTCATATACATACATGTGTATCTATTTGTTCCTTTTAACTCCTAGAAGGAGCATAGGGCCGTATATTATACTATTATAAGTAAATAATTGAGAAGCGCATATAGCATTTTGTTTCTTTATTTATTTTTAATAAAATTCATAAAGAACATGTTCTTTCAACACAAGCATTATTTGTGAGCACAACCAGCATATTAAAATAGCCACAGTGAGGTCCTTGAAGCGGTTCCATCAGTGCCATGGTAATCAAAAACTTTAGGCCAGAACTCGTACACGCTTTTTGGTGCTTCATTATCCAAATATTAGGTTAGGTCTGGTTAGGTTGAAAAGAGGAGCCATTGCGCTCATGTCCGGACACATACACATAACCCAGACCAGGCCTATTGTGCACTCTCATGTAAATTAACAAATGAACTCCACCTTTATATTAACTCAGTATCGTTCACGTAGTCCCTCAAACCTATCCGGTCAATACCCCTTAGTTGTGTAATGCCATCTCCGAAACAATGAGATCTCTGCTTGACAAAAGCAGGACAATGAGAAAGGAAGTGCTCTATTGTCTCCATGTCCCCGTTAGGATGCACTATAATATACTTTCCTAGCTGGGGCAGTTTCACCTTGAGTCGCTCCATACTATATTGGAAATGTGTGTTCGTCAGCAACAATAAGATCTCCTCTACTGTTTCCGCCTTCTTGTCCATATCGCCAACCAGCATTTCGGTTTGGATGTGGGTTTTAGAACGAAACTTTTTTATCTTCGAGACTTCGTTCACAATATCAACCTGTTCGCAGAAAAGTTTCTAGGAGTTGCGTGTTGGCGTCCGAATTACTTTATTGTATTCCTTGGGACTCTTGCAAGAATCATCCCAGTATATACTCAACTTTTTACGTCTGGCTCTGTTAAATAGCCTATGGACATCCTTCCTTATTTCTCCTGTCATCCAGGGATTCTCATAAGCGGATTTCCTTTTTCGAAGAGGGCAACTCTCTTCGAAAGATTTAACCAGAACCTCAGTAATCGTATTCACATTGTTATCAATGTCTTCCACACTCAGGCATTCACACGATGTTTGCCGTAAACGATTAATGAGTAAGTTGCCAAACCTTTCCCAATCAGTTTTTGCCTTGTTCCTGAAATTAATTTGGTTCGGCGGCGGCCGAGCTAGTTTAAACATGATAAAACGATGAAAAAAATTATGTTCATCGGAAACCCTCCTATCCTGCATAACGTCAATAATGTTTTCCGTACATATAGTTATATCTAATACCTCCTCCCTAATGCTTTTAAGAAAAGTTGGCTTATTGGCCGTGTTAATTGTAATCAAATTCAATGAAGGCTTCGCTGTACGATTAATGTTAGTACTTCCCCATCCACTATGATGAGAATTGGCATCGCAGGCTTTTAGTACTTCCTTACCTTTTTGTTTGGCTTCTTTGACCAAGTGTTGCAACTCCGACGTATGTGGTAGTGTCGGTGCTAGATACTTGTTTCTATAGTCTTGCAACAGCACAGTTGCGTCCGATGATGGCAGCTCTGGAGAGAAAAGAAAACTTAAGCTTTTATGACATGGAATGCAAGTTCTTGGACGATACCCTGTATTTCCATAAAAGAGTTGGTAATTGACATGGCTAATACCAATAACCCTGTTCCTTACGGTCCAGGGCTCCTGGATCGAAGCAATGTGACACTAATCTTTATTTACTTTTATCATCAGAGCGAAGGCTGCCAACTTGCTCCGATGTAGATTGATTTGGATAACTTCCAGTGCCATTAGCTTTCTAGAAGCGTATCCACTTGGGAGTTGGAAAGTTGTTCGGCCTCCCCCTCATTTATTGGCTTTGGATTACTGCCTGTAGCTTTGTCCTTCCTGCCAATTTAAAAAAAATACTGACTTCGACACAAAGCACGCCATACACTTTATATTGATTAGACTAGCCATAGAGTCCTGGTCTACCCCTATCACGAGAAGAGTTCCCTCTGGGTCCACTTCCCTGTGAAAGACCACAAATTTTCCAGTCGCAAGTCCTGATTTTTGGCTTTCAATGCCACTGAAAATCGCTCTGAGGTGATTTTGCTGCCCTACCCCTTAACATACGGGCTCGTTTTTGTAAGCGAAGAGATGTCCTTTCTCTTCACTAGTTTTAATTTCGCGGTGTACTATGGCAGGGTGATGCCATCGAATAGTTTGCTCAGGGTTTTGATGCATGAACTGTACGCAAGCCTCATCATCAATATTCCCTCCTTGCACCCGCAGCTTATAATTTGTATAGCAGGGTCATCCCTCGTTTCCAAGACATGCTCCATTATACTTTATACTTTTTATTTATTAGATCCTGAATAGTTCTTCGGCGAACCGCAGGAATTTTACCAGAAAGATTATTGGTATCAATCACTGCAAGGAAGTGCTTCCTGGCTACTTTGGCGTAGAATGGTGGCTCCTGACAGTTTTCCGTCTTCATCCTTCTCTTTATAGTAACCGCGGATGCTTTACCTCCCATTAAATTCTCTTTTGGTTTGGGAAAGTCGAAGTTTTCTCGACTTACTAACAGACGGGGAGAACGGATCCTTTTTGCAGCTCCTTTGGAGGGAGTTGGAGTCTCCAGTTGATCTTTTGGAACATCCTGTGCGTTATCTTTACCGATTTCCTGGCTCATCTTCGCCAGTTTCCTGCGCTGTGCGTCAGAAAGTAGTTCCTTTTTGGTCGTCAGTATAGCAATGCCATCACTGACTTCCTCTATACTTTTACTTAAGGAGTCGGACTCGGAGCTCCCACCTCTTTTTGGAGGCTGGTACAACTCGCTAGAAGACCAGTAACTCCTCTGGGGATATGAAAATGTTGGTTAAAATTAAAAAATGGTTTTCCTCACTGTGTTTCACTATTTAACAGTTCATGGTTAGCCAAGTAGTTGTCAGAAAAGACGATTTAACACGATTTTACGATATTTTTAGACAAAACCTGATAGCCTTATTTGCTCTAAAGTACCCACATAAGAGTACTCGCTGTTTGTATAAAGGAACTTTATTTAATGTAGCTCTTACTTGATCAATTCAGTCGAAGAAGTGACAAGAGATTTTTCAATCACTGTGAAATAAAACACTAACTTATTTTCTATATAAAACTATTACGAAAATTTAATTTCTCACCTTCTTTTCTTATTATAATTTAAGGATATCCTTGGAACGGACCAAGACCATATAATACAGGTAAATATTTTAATATTAATCAAATTTATACAAAATATATAAAAGAAGAAACGAAAATTATTACTGTTAACACTTGTGATTTCATAAATTTATAGTAAATAATAGTACACTAGCTAGCCCGCTTCTTTGTTAGTTGGTATGTTTTAAATGTTTTAACCCAGCTCTTTTATTTGAGACCCATATACATACATATGTACATATGTAGATAAGGTTTAATTATAATACAGAGACGAGCAAAATGTCGTCCTTGGGCACTTCGTTACTCTCTTATTTATGCATTTACACTAGAGTGGAGCAACTATAATTAATAAATAAAATGAGTAGTCAATTGAATTCAATGGAAAATTTTTGCAAATGCGTTGGTGAAAAAATTTTGTTTGTGTTATTCTTATTGTACGCTTCTATATATTGTGGCCCTATTTAATAAATCAAACAACCAAAGAGTAATTCAGTATTTAATTTTATAGAAAATAACGGAATTCTCTGGATATTTTTTAACCAACTTCAAAAAAAGAAGAAGGTTATCAATTCGTCTCTATTTTTTTGTTCGGCAGTGTTACTTCATAACTCGGTTCATATTAGAACGATTGAAAAATTTTTTTTTATTGTCTGAGAGGGTATACCTTCCCATTGGTGCCGTTTCAAGAAAAATTGGTCGGGGTTACGCACACAAATTTTTTTATTTGATTTTATGATATTATATTTATTTGATTGCTGCGTTCTTGTAAGTATATAATTTTAAAGTTGAGAAATGAGCGCAATCACGCCCATTAAAATTTAATATTTTATTTGAAGTGGTTCTACTGTACCGATTTTAACACAACTTAACTCACACCCTGATCTTTGAAAAACACAAAATATTGCATTTAAAAAATGGGCTGGGGTACGCCCATTAATATAGTGCTTATTTCGTGAATGGTAACACTTAGCTCATGTCTGATTTGACAGATAATTAGTCTTATCCTTCCGCTGAACGATTATGGTTGTGTATACGCTTGAACAACGCTGGGAAATATTGCCTGCGATCGACTTACAGAAGATGCCGATTTTGCCAAAAAAAATCATCTTTTCAGATGAAGCTCATTTTGATCTTGGCGGGTATGTTAACAAGCAAAATTGTCGCATTTGGGGCACAGAAAACCCGCACGCATACATTGAAAAGCCGACGCACCCAAAACGAGTCACTGTTTGGTGCGGATTTTGGTCCAGAGGCATAATTGGGCCAATGAGCAAGGAGTGGCCGTTACAGTCAATGGCGATCGTTATCGGGCCATGTTGAACGAATTTTTGTTCACAAAAATTGAAGAGGAGGATATTTGCAACATTTGGTTTCAACAGGACGGCGCTACGTGCCACACAGCCAAATGTTTTGCGCCCTGTTTTCAAAAAAAAAGTTATCTGGCGGACCCATTATATATTATATATTTAATTTTATATCCCATCATTTTTTTCGAAAATGTTCTTTCAGATCTGCATTGAAGTCTTTTTTTTTTGCAGGAATAGTTAGAAACAAAGTTCATAATACTGCAAAAAATTATATTAAAAAATAGTATTTGTATAAACACGAATTATTTTTTCTTTTACAATTAATTGTATTAATTTTTAATCCAAATTCTTAAATTAAATTTTGCGTATGAAGATGAGTTTTTGTTTTTTTTAATAATCGACCTTTTCTCTTAAAATGACTCAGGAAATGTCTTTAAGTTCGCTTCTAATTATATTGTTCTAACTAATGTTTCATCCCAGCTAAAAAAATATGTATGGAGCATATATGATATTCCATATATGGATCGGATCCGAAAAACTAGGGTATAGGGACATATATGATAATATTTATTCATACATTTTCATACATGTATGTGTAAATATTACGTATACAGTATGCAAAATTCATATTCATACACACTTGATTCAAAGGAGTGCACTGCTGTGCAATAAATTGAAGTTTTATTTAATGAAACATTAGTTCGAACAAAATAATTAAAAACGAACTGAAAGAGATTATTTCAAAAACACAAAACGCATATTCCCACACAAAATTTAATTTAAAAAATCAAGTTAAAAACGAATGCAGTGATATAATAATAAAAGAAAAAATAATCTGTTTTTATACTAACACTAGAAATATATCGATTTTTAAGGTAATATGAACTTATTTCTTAAAAATATCTTTCCGTTTTTTTTTTCTATAAAATTAATTACCGAATGAGCCTTTTGATTATTTGATTTATTAAATAGGGCCACAATATATAAAATCGTACAATAAGAATAGTTTCTTTAGTTACAAGAATTTTTATATATGTAAGTATATATATATATATATGTATTTTCTAATACATCTTCAATTCACCAGCGATAAAAAAGAGATAATAAATGCAGGATTTTTTTTTATTACAAAAACGATTTTATGTGAGACATCATGCATAAATTTTGATATACTTATATGGCTCCATATATTTCAGCTTATTTTTATATATGGACCCACATATGAGGAGCTTTATAATTATATTTCCATATATGAGTTCATATATTATAATACATTTCATATATTGGTCCATATATCAATTCATATAAAATACTCTTCCCAATGTATAATCCTATACATTTCCATACATGAAGTCATATATATACATACATACATACATTTTTATATACATACATTCATATATTCAAAATATATGGACCATACATATTTTTTTAGCAGGAATTAGATAAAACCTCTATGTGCACAATTTTACAAAAAAGTAATTTTAGTAATATAACTTATTGAATCAAGGGTGTATGATAATGAACTTTGCATACTGTATAAGCAATATTTACATGTATGAATATATTTTATCATATATGCCCATACACCCTCATTTTTCGGATCCGAGCCATATATATGATATCATACATGCTCCATTCATATTTTTTTAGTTGGATTGTTAAATCTTTGAATAAATAAGTTTGTTTTTTCATTCAATAAGATCGACAAAAGAATTTTATATTTCCAATAATATGAAAGAACTACATTGCAAACATATACATAGCTGTTACTTGATAAATTTAGTCGCAGTAGGTAGTGAATATTTATTTTACAATCACTGTGAGAAAGTGAAAAATAGTACACTTACTTATTTTCGATATAGCACTATTCCGAAAACTAAATTTCTCACCTTCTTTTCCTATTCTAATTGAAGGATATAATGGCAACCGGAACGTACCAAATGGAATACCACTACAAACAGGTAAATATTTTAATATTAATCAAATCTATACAAAAAATCTAAAAGAAGAAACGAAAATTATAAGAGATTTGATTTCGCAATGCTTAGGATCGTTGTCTTTATAAAACTTAAATATATCCGACAGTCCTAATTTGTCTGCGCTCATCCGCAAATTTTGCCTCAGTAGGTCAATATACCGTCAATGATCCATTATTCAATTAAGAAATGCTGAATTGCCCACATCTGAAGCCACCATACACTACCAGACGATATGCCACCTCTGCTATGTTTTACAGTTAGCATTACCTATCGCACTTTAGGTTCTGTATTTGGTTTTAGTTGCACTAAAACTCGTCCATATCAACCAAAAAGATTATATTTGCTTGCGTCAGTAAAAATTATACCCATAATTTTATCTATCCAGTTCTCTGATTACTTACTTACATACTCTTGTGCAAACTGTAATCTTAACTGTGTGGTTTCCTTAAAAATACATATGTGGCTTCTTCCTGGAAATTCAGCATTTATTAATGAAACGGTAGGTGATTGACGTTATATTGACCAGCTGACACAACTGGAATTAGGACTGTTGTATACATTTCAGATTTACATAGACAATGATCCCAAGCACTGCGCTATCAATGCAAGGCTTTGGCTTATGTATACTGGCCTAAAATAATAAAAGCGCCACCACAGCGCTCAGATCTTAATCCTACTGAATACCTCTGGGGTCATTTCAAAAAAATGAATTTAAAAAAACGTGACTTTACAAGCAAAAATAAAATGAAAAAAGTCCTCTTAGACGAGTGACGAAAAATCGGTCCGGAATATACTCCAATCTTGGATAAATCTATACCAGATCGCTTAAAGGAAGTCATACGTTGCCAAAAAAAAAGCAATTTGCTTCTAAATAACCTTTATATACTTTATATGATAAGAATATTAGCAATGTCGAATACTATTTTTGCTTAAATTTTTTAACAAAGTTTTTATTTGATGAAATTTTTATATTAGTTACTTTAATGATTTAATCTTTTTTATAGAATACAATTTGAAGTTCCTCAATTAAATGCTTTCCAACTTCCTTTTGTAAAATTACACAGTAACTCGTTATTTATTTATGAAAACAAAAAAATTTTGGTTTATGTCGAATAGTTTTTTTGACCACTGTATGTCATAGTTCTTGTATTAATCTCTTGCCAAATATTTTAGTATACGCAAGATCTCCTTTCTCACTGTTTCAACCAGAAACATATCGTTGCTAAAATGCAGAAAGGCGTAACTAACATAAAATTTAAAATCGAGTTTTTGATTGATTATTATGAATGCCATTAAACTACATGTCTTGACAAAATTTAACACTTCTGCGATCAAAAATTACGCTTTTATTAACAAAAAACAAGACGACTTAACCATAAGTTTGTTTAGTTTTTTTTAAGTTTTTGCTTCTCCTGTAATATTATATTTTTATTAGTTACGTCGATTTGCATTTATCTAAATCGCAACTTTAATAATCGGAAAAATAGTATAACAAATCCAAAATGTTTGGATTAACGAGACAAAATTTTATTAATTGAAATTTCAGCTAAAAATTGGGTAGAACTACCTACGGTATTTTATTTATATAAGAGACGACCGGCATTAATAAACCAGATATTATGGCTTTGCTATTGTTACATAATCGGATAGCTTCAATATATGTATGTATATCCTATAGTTCCTAAGTAGGCCAATCATTGTTCTTATCGCACATTTTTGTTGCTGTGCGGTGGGAGTAAGGTTTCAGCAACATATTTTAAGCTTGGCTGCCTTATTACTTTATCTGCCACTGCTTTGAAATGTTGACACAATGTCTTATGTCCAGAGGTGTGCACGATTAGTAGTCAGCATTTTTCGTTGCTGGATCATAATCAGGGGTGTTATTGTGTAATTCGTTTCGAAAGCTTTTAACATCGAGATTCGAACGCGTTTTCTTTCGAAACGAATTACATAATAAGCCCCTGACAGCATCTGCTTAATCCTTGTCTCTAAATGATTAAATTGTTAAGAAACAAACATTAATAGCACCAGAACTTCCTTCGTTTTTTTTGACAGTTAAGAGCTATGTCAAGTTTTGCTAATTTTTTATATTAGACCTGTAACAAAATTGATAATGCAAATTTTTCTTAATTATGTAGAATATTTTATTATGTATTTACATACTTTTAAAATTTTAAATTCTAATTACAGGACCTGCTAAGGTGGAGAAGCACTACACCATTAATACACCAGCATCGAAAGGTAAATATTTTTAAATTGTTCATATTTATTTCATATAAAAAATAGCATTTCTTTAAATAATAATAAAAATAAATAAAAAACTTTACTTTTTGACTTCCAAAAGTTTTTCCTGACATACCTACCCCAAATTAGATTAGAAAGGGTGGTGCTACAACTCAACTCCACTCGGAGACCCATTTGGGTCCATTGTTACCCCAAATTACCACAAACCAAAATGCAATTACTATGGCACTTACTCTCAAGTGTATGGCCAACATTGATAAAATTTTCCTCCCTAATATTTTTTGCGAACACATCTTCCGACTATCTTTATTCCCTAAGGGTATAATATAAATTATATAAATAGTGTTTTTGTGGGAATTGTTACAATTTAAGTGTAAAATTTGTTAACGCACTGATAATCCCAAATTATTATTTTACTTATTAAGTAAAATATTTTACAGTCAAATTATTATATTACTTAATAAGTAAAATAATAATTTGGGATTATATACATATATATATATATATATATATAAAATTAATTATATATTTTTCGTAAGCGTGCGTGATCGTGATAAGTTGTACACCCCTCGTGCGTGATTAAGAATATTTTATACGTGAGCGTTCGTGATCGTGAAAATTTTCAAAATCATTCGTGCATGAGTAAAATATTTTTCTGCGTGAGCGTGCGTGTCGTTAGTCAAAATTCCCACGTGCACATCTCTAATTTGTACACTTGTGTGCTCATTTTACAATTGTCATTCGGTGTGCACTAGTGAAATATGCTTCGACACTCCAATAAGTAATGCCTTCGTTTGGCACAAAGCATATTTATATAAAGTATATGCAGGTCTACAACAACTAAGAAAGTACAAAAACAACAGGCGATTTGTTTGTGTGAGAATAATGGATGAATGTCAAAAACAGATGGATACAACCAGACCTGGGCAACTTGCATTACTTTTGCATAAGCACTGATTGAAAAACAAAAATTTTAGTGCAAATTTAAATTTGATGCTTGTAGTGCACTATTTTTTGCACTTAAATAAAATCTCTTAAAAGTAATGGATTAATATTGCATTAGCAGCTAATCGCATGACAAAAAATACACTAATTTTGTGTTGCCACTAAGCACATCATGAAGTGATGCAATATTATTGCACTATCACATATTGTACACAGTAAAATTGAATAAAACGTGAAAATATTTTTAGAAGATAGCACAAATAAAAAATATAAAATACACTAAAGTTCATTGAGGGCACTTTTATAAGTACGTACATACAAATTAACGAAAAAAAACTGTCAATATAAATACAAACTAGATTACAGAACCAATTTAAAAAAAATTAAAAAGTTTCATACTTGAAGTACGTTGCATCTCGAGCTTATTTGAAAAACCGTGCAATTGACAAAAGATCAGAACTTAGGTTTTCGTTTATTGTAAAGTTATATCTTAAGAAATGGTGATTTTATAAACGAAAAATTCTACCGCTTGAAACAATTTCATCAAGTTTTGTCTTTCTCTCGAAAAATTATAAAAAACGCAGTGATATGATCTTTCGTCTTGGATGACGATATATACATAGGAAAAAATTTACATATTTATGTATGTACGTATGTTTTTATGTATGTACACATTTAAGTTATATTTTGCACTATATGTTTCACTGATAATGCAATAATACTATTCATAATGTTTTTAGTGGTGCAAAAAATAGTGCACTAAAAATAACAATGCAATGTTGATGAATTACTTTGAAGGGATTTTAGTAAAATGCAAGAAAAATTGCACTAATATTATTAAAGTTAGTGCTAATGTAATAAATTTGCATTTGCATTGATTTGGTTTATTGTGGGAAAATGGTCAATGCATTTGCTTATTTAATGCAATAGTCCCAGATCTGCATACAACAAAAAGAAAATGTATGGATAGACAAAACCAAAGTAAATTTATTAATTGATAAACCTTTAATATGTGAAATAAGTATAATAAAGAATACATATGTACTTTAATAATTAAATATAATTATTTTTAAATGTTTTGTAACACATTTTTTAAGTAAAAATTTATTTAAACTTTTTCACATACGTTTTCAGTATACACAATTATGTATAACAAAGCAAAACAAAACAAAATGGCGTACAAAAATTGTAAACAACTTTTGACATTCAGGCATTCACACTACACGAGAAAAAAATTAATCACCTGAGTACTTGCATATAAAGGGTCCGCCATCTAACTTTTTTTTCAACTAGTGCTTATTTCGTGAATGGTAAAGGTCTACTTTCTACTTTTGTACGCGTTACAAGCACCATGAAAGAAAGTCAGCTGTTCTTGAATGCTAAACATGTTAAATACTACTTTATTTCTTACGTTATCGATAAATATTATTTTGCCGTAGATAATTTTTTTCTTTTTTTTCAATAAAAAGAATTTCTTAGTAAAAAAACTTGTTTAATAAAATATGTGAATATTTTTATTAATGCGATGTATTTTAAGTTTTCACCACTTTTCTCAGTAAAATTTTTGCATATTAGTTATCGATTACTTTTACGACTAACTCCACAAATTCTTTTAAAAACTCGATTTCACTCTCCATTTTTTCATTATAAGTATTTATAAACAAAACGCACACAGCTGATCAAAACAAAAATAAAATGGCGCATGAAAAGCAGTGCATGTAACTCAACGCGAACAAAGTACAGAATAAAACAAGAGGATGAAACGCGTGTAAAGCATAACGCGCAAAAAGCGAGCTATGGACCTCTACCTTAACACTTAGCTCATGTCTGATTTGATAGATAATTAGTTTTATCCTTCCGCTGAACGAATATGGTTGTGTATACGCGTGAACAACGCTTCGCTAAGTATGCCTGCGATCGACTTACAGAAGATGCCGATTTTGCCAAAAAAAATCATCTTTTCAGATGAAGCTCATTTTGATCTTTTCGGGTATGTAAACAAGCAAAACTGTCGCATTTGGGGCACAGAAAACCCGCACGCATACATTGAAAAGCCGACGCACCCAAAACGAGTCACTGTTTGGTGCGGATTTTGGTCCAGAGGCATAATTGGGCCAATGAGCAAGGAGTGGCCGTTACAGTCAATGGCGATCGTTATCGGGCCATGTTGAACGAATTTTTGTTCACAAAAATTTAAGAGGTGGATATTGGCAACATTTGGTTTCAACAGTACGGCGCTACGTGCCACACAGCGGAAGCTACACTCGATGTTTTGCGCCCTGTTTAAAAAAAAAGAAAGTTATCTGGCGGACCCTTTACTTACATATATAAATTTACTTTGGACTGGTTCTTTATCCACCCACTTTTCGAAACCCGATATCAATGCGCTTATTAGAATTATCAAGCCAACTTGTAAACCACAGAGGATACCAGAGGTGACACGAGCACAAAGTAAGACGGAAGATAATTGTGAATTTGTGGTGTTTTTAGAGGTCTCGCTCACACAGTCATCAAATCCTTTTTACATTTTCTTTCGCGTGGTATTATTTTAAAGTAATTACGTTTTATTCCTTGTGGTCTCATTCGCAGCCTAGTTTTTGGAAATAAATGGTAAAAATTAATATTTGCGAACGAAAATGTTTAAAACAAAGTCTGTAATCATTTGAAATCAAATTTTAGTCACTTTATTAATACTAGTAATCCTTTTCGCATTGTGTTTTTTAGTTCAATACCACAAATTTCTCCATTTAATTTTGTACAAATGTTCATGTGCTCAAGTGTATTTTCGATTTATGCTTTGTGGTATCATTCGTTGTTTGCTTTTTGCAAGTTCAAGTTAATAATTAATATTTTTGAAGGAAAATGTTTAAAATTGAGTTTGTAAGCATTTGGAAACTAATTTTAATCACTTTTATAATACTAATAATATTTAACAAATTGTTTTATTTACTTCAACACTGCAAAATCTTTCATTTAATTTTATAAAAATTTTCAATTGTTCATTTCACTAAGTACACATTTTCTGTTGTTTGTTTTGATTATTGTACTAAAAATATTCAATAACAAACACACTATATTTGTCCCTTTTTAACAGTGATCAAATCAGATGATTTGAGCTTTTTTCTTAAGTCACTGTCTTCAACTCTGTTATCCTCTGTGTTGTAAACTGTTAAATTTTGGATTTAACCAATGGCCTCCAGAGGGAATTCTGTGAGGCAGTGTTACCATATTTGAAGATGTTGAGTTTTTAGTTGTTAAAAATACTAAAATATTTCTTAGCTATAAATTAGATTTTTTTTAAATATGATAAATGGTACTCTTAGCTTATTATTTGAAGTTCCTTTTGATTAAGCTAGTTACATATTTTCTTCTATACTTCATAAAAAGTATGAAAACATGTAACAATCTACAAAACTATTTATTTCCTTTGATTAAATTTTAACGGTGTTGTCCTCAATGTATGTGTGTACGAGCAGAAAGAAAAGCAAACAAAATGCTACACGCAATAAGCTGGCAACTGAACCCAAAAAAGCAGTTGTCTCACGGTGTAAAAAGTTGTAATCCATAATAAATTTTGGCAGCTATGACTCAACTATGAATTTTGCTGTAAATCATAATAGGAGCCTTAATACATAAATATGATTGAAGTACACAAAAAGATATTCATAATGAATTTGAACTGGTCAAAACTAAAGCTTAGAAAGCAACCCATCAACATTAGAAAGCAACCAATCAACATTAGCAGAATGGCAATCGAGTGGAATCTCCAATTCAACGACGTACTAGAAGACCTGCTCATATTTATAGGATACAAGGAAACTTCGGGACGAAACTGGAGCGAAATAAAGTGTATCGCAAATCGTCGCTGTTTTAACTAACTGACATTTTTTGAAAAATGAGTTAAGTCCTTTACTAGATTTTATAAGTCATAATACATCTTGTCTACAATTTTCATGAATGAAAGCATTAATGTTGTGCCTATATTAGTAAAAAGATTTCAGACGCAGCCGTAAGAATGCATGTATAAAACAACCATAAAAGCTGCTCTCCTGTTAAACGGTTAAAATGTTAGTTAGGTCAGTTAGTTAAATCAGCGACGAAATGAGAGAGATGATTGGAAGAACTTTGTTGTGGCCCTCATAGGAATCACGGGATATAATATATAACAAATGACCTATATTTTATATCGAAAAATTTGTTTTATCGGTTCGCTGAATTATTTTTCGAGATCTTCCTACACAGTGCAGTATCTTAACTCTTCCATTTTAAACGCAATCGTTTTATTATTCGAGAGATTTCAGATTAGCTTATTGAATATTTTTATGAAATGTCTTTTTGTTAAACCGTGTTATAATCTTATACTTGTTTGTAACCATAATAAGTCCTAGTTTACACTATTCAAGTCTTATTGCTAAGCTTATTAGTTTCTTAGGAAAGAGAGACGAGAGGAAAAGAAACGATACTGTTCCCCTCGACTCTCTCTCCGTCAAACTAATCAGCTTAGCAATAAGACTTGCATAGTGTAAATATGGACTAAATATGAAAAAAATTAAATACTTGCTACCACAAAGTATCTTTTATATAATAAGATGTCAAAGCTTACAACGGTACCCATGATTAGTTGTATAATAAGAAGTATTATCATCTGCATCATACCAGATAATTTTTATTGCGTAAGACCACAGTTGATTTCTGTGTCGCACCAAAGTTGTTCGAAATTTTTATAGGGCAAAAATTAAGTTTTCCCCATTTATTTATTTGTAATAGCCCGTTCAGCGTTCACGAAAGCAAGTAATTTCAAGATGAATTGGTTGGTTGGCCTGTTTACGTAGCTGCCTTCTTCACGTAGGGGTTCAAGTAGAAGCTAGATGATTCCTTTTTGAAAGATCACTCCACTCGTCAGTGTCAACCTATGTAGAACCGTATCTAAGTATACGGATACGGATACTAGATCCAACACGTCGCGTTGGGATAGGATAAGATCACTCAACTCAATTTCAGATAAATCTGAAAGGTCATCTGGTAAATTTCTGCCTAAAAACTTGTGCCTCGAGAGATGCAAAGCTGGACATTCGCAAAGAAAGTTAAAGATTGTTTATTATTTGCTTTTTTCTTGACAACTTCGGCAGAACAATGACTTAGGCAAGACCTATCCTACTAGCATGTCCCTACGGTTTCTATTTGTTAATTGTATTGAGCGCCTATCATTGTAGCAATGCCACATTTTCTTAGTAACCTTGTATGTGACTATAATGCGCCATCTGCAATCAGCCTTATAGAGATACTGTTTGAATATACCGTTGCTAATAGTACCAAGCGGCATGACTACCGATTCTGCATTGGAGGCAGTCATACCAGAGTAAACTCTGGCCAGCTCGTCCGCCCGTTCGTTACACTGAAAAAAGTAAAAACAAGATTAAAAACGAAGATTCAGTTAAAAAATTATTTAGTTTTCAACAAATCACGGAAATTGTAGTATTAACTCATCCATTTTAATTGAAATTTTTTTGATTTTTTCAATTAAAAAAATATTACATTAACTAAAACTTTAATTGATGTTTTTTAAAAGATTCAATTAAAATTTAATTGAACTATTTTTAAAAATTCAGTTAAAAAATTTATTGAAATATTTTTTAAGATTCAAGTAAAAAATTAATTAAAATTTTTTAAAGATTCAATTAAAATAGTAATTGAAATATAAAAAAATCTAATAGTATAAAAACATAAAAAATATGTTGTGTACATACATACATGCATACATATAAAAAATTTCCAAAAATTTAAACATTTGTCTATTGTACCAAAAACCTAAATGATGCATCGTATGGCTTTTGAAGTTCGAATGGTGCCACAAAAGTACAATGGCCGTTTTCGATGTTTGATAGTCTTGCATAAGTTTAAATGCAGAATATCGGTGCTTTTCTTTGAATTGTGTGTGTATTTTGTGATTGTATTTTAAAGAAAGGCTACAATATTTTCCATATTCTTACAAAAGACCATTTGCATCGAACCCCAAATACCGCGAATGCACTAACTTTTCCAGTCACATTTGGTATTATAAGCTTGTATTCCTTATTATTATTTGCTTGTTAGAACAAAATTAATTTCTTTTTATTTTATTTTAATGTTTTATTTTTATTCAACAAATGTCAAAATTACTACGAATCAAAACAAAAAGAATAGTAAGCTAAGTAGATTGTTTTCTCCCATATAAAAAAATATCAAATTCAATTAAAACATTAAAATTAATTGAGTATTTTAACTGAAAATATTTTTTCAAGACAATGTGGCATACTATAAAAAACGCTCGAATTTCACACATACAATCAATATATAATAATTGTTAACCATTTCATATTATTCTGAGTTGAGCTTTGTTGATAACACTTTTTTGATAGAGCATTAAATTCAATTAATATAAACATATATTCAATTAAAATATTAATCAAATATATAATTTTTTCTAAGCAATCACTTAATTCAAAAAAATTCTACAGTAATTTTTTCTGTGTACCTAAAAAGTTGCTATATGTTGGAACCCAGATGAGGGTGAGGTCAACCTAACCACCCAGTCTAGCTAGCACACTCTTGCACTGTCCAACTACAATAGAGGAAGTTTTATGTGATCTTAAAGATAGAAGAGCTGCTTGGCTGTCGACAAAGATACCGACAATGATACCGACTTAACCCTGCACAAATTACAGCCTGAAATACAGTGGATTCGTTAGGGAAACGAAAGGAGCATTCTATACCAAGATCGTCTAAAAAGAATTAGAGCCGATACCGCAGACAATTCTTATTCCATCAGTGTATATTTTCTGACATCATATTCCCTTACCACTGTTCCTCCCTTCCACTCTCGTCTCAATGGAATCAGAATCTTAAACACCTTGTCAAAGTCCAGACGAGACACCATGTAATCAGTAGATTTTCTCAGCGTAAGAGGTAGTTGATCCAGGATTCTGGCATGGCCATAGGACCTTGATCTCCACCGGCCACATGCCGCTAATCTTGCCGCACTACTTGAAGATACCGCTAATACATGAATAACGTTTAGTATAGCATTCAGAGCCTCCAAAGGACTAGTACGCAAGTAGTAGTATGTATACATCCATTTAAGCATTTTGTAGCTTAGGCTCCATTTAGATCCAAACATCCTACGAATTGAGTAGTACGCTACCGTTACTTTTTTAACCCTGTGTTGAATATTCAGTTTCCATGAAAGTTTTTGGTCCAGTATAACTTCTAGATATTTTGCGTTGTCTGATAGCGACAACTCATGATTATTCAATGGAGGAAGTATTAAGTTCTGAACCTTGGTCTTTGTGGTAATTAGTACCAGTTTCGTTTTCTTTGGATTCACTCCTAGTCTACAGTCTAGATAAAATTACGAACGATATTAAAAGTGATGAAAACTGGTACTAAATGACATTTGCGTTAATTTGCGGCATTCAGTGCAGTATTATTTTTAGTTGAATAAAGGCTTTTTAACATTTAAATAAGCTTCTCACATGACAATATTCTTCAATATAATGCTTTTTACTCATATTTTTATTTTATTATTAATTTACAAAAACAATTTCTGTTAATCTTCGTTGAAATTAAGTAAAATTAGTTAATTTGGGATATGTCAAAATGTATGAGAAATTATTTAATTTCAACTTGATTTCGACTGAAATCATGAAATTACTTGATTTCGTGGCACGGTGAGCGGGCTATAATAAAATTGAAACATTTTTCAAAATACTTTTATTGCTTTATTGACATAATTTTTTTTTTTTTGAGGAAAATAGAACTGAGAAATACTAGCTAGTTGCTATATAACTGTGAATAAGGCAAAAAGTTTTAAAATTTACCTTTTTTTACTACCGGAATATTAAGAGTACACACTCACACTAAAATTGTGTACTTGTGGCAACGTTTGTCATTTCCGATATTTTTCGTTGTGTGGTATTATCTCACAAACTGTTTAAAGTAGAAATACATAACAGGTGTTAGTTCGTCGACGAGGATCGTGCGTTTGAAAACTTTACCGCATGAAAAATTGCAAGTTACAAAGCACGCTTTACAAACGCCTTTTTTCTCAGCGTGTTTTAATTTATTTTTGCATTGAAAAATGGACTTGAAACATCTTCAATTCCTTTTTATGCAATACAAGTGGACTTTTTTATATAAAAAAATGGCGGAGTTATGCTCGTTAATATTATAAAACAAACCTGTTAAATACTATGTGGAAGGAGTAAAATAATTTAAAACAGTGGACGCAAAAGTGAACGTTGGTGAAAAAAAAGTAGCCTATAAAATCATCCAGCTTCCCAGATAAATGTTGTGAGAATTGCAGAAAGATCGGTAAAGAGGTCTGGGTTCCTATAAGGTACAAACAAACAAACAAAAAACAAAACACATTCCGTTTTATATACATATATATATAGATGTATGTTTTTCAAACTCTTCAATAAGATTTTCCTCCATGATTCAATTTTTTTTTAATTTTTCCTCGTTTATTGTCAGCAATACGCGAATTAATAATTCTCTTTTTGAGTTGAATAAAAAAATTATTTTTCGCGACGTCTATGCGTCTATTTTTATTTATTTTTTATTATGTAACTCTGTTGAGTTAGTTCCAATACTTATGTTAAAACGTAACTGTCTTATAATTATAAAAAATGTTCCTTAAATACTAAAAGTAACAATATATCTTATCGATAGTTTGCTTAGTCTAGATAGGCATGATAAATTTTGCTTTTGTTCTTAAAAAATTGTTTTAACAAAACTGATCATGTCTTCTTAAATTCTATGTAAGAACAAAGGAATACTTTATTTTTATTATGAGAGGTCATATTTTATTTTAGGGAAAGGGAATGGTTATCTGTTTATATTCTAAAGGTCATACAATATTTTTATTTTAGGGAAAGTGTCTTTGTTATGATTACAAACAAAAGAAATGGTATTTTTATTATCTTAACATTTCAGCGTCTTGTTGTGTTATGGCTATCGTGTTAATGCATGATCGTAGCCCTCTAGTCAGCCTAGAACCATATGTCTCTATGGCAACACACTTTTTTCTACCGACAATTGCACTAGTTGAAATGTCGACAACTTTCCTTTTATGCGTGAGTAGACATAAGTTAGAGACAACAGCTCTATTGTATTTCTGGGACATTGTCAATGAACGCGTCAATAATTTGTTTTTCTTTTTTTATTATGCTGTGCAATAATGTTAAGAAATACATATGTATGTATGTTTTTAAGTTTAATGCTCCAACCCTTATAAAATTGTAGACGAGGGTCACTAAAATGTACTAGTGAATATTTAGTTCAAATGTCTTCATATGATCGTAAAAGAATAGTGCTAAAGTCTACTGGTAGATTTTCAATGACAACCCTATGATATATGTCAATAGGCGATTACATTGGCTGGGACACACCTAGTCAGTAGTACTATTGACAATGTCACTAGTAAATCTCTACAATTTTACTGTCGACATCGAGCGAAGAAAATATCGGTATTGTAGACTAGAGCCCCTACTCTACTAGTGAATCTTTGGTGCCAATGTCTGCATGTAGTCCCAAAAAACTACTTAGTCAGTAGTGCTACAGTCTAGTGGTGGATTTTCAATGACAAGCTAATGTTAAATGTCAATGGATGATTACATTGGATGGGGTACACCTGATCAGTAGTACTACTGACAATGCCACTAATAAATCACTACAATTTCACTATTCGCATTCCGTTAACTCTCTCCTGGATTAAACGAGAACATCCCGATCTCTACTAATTCTTTCAACTTGTTGGTTGTAATAAATTCTAAAGTTTTGTTCTGTACGTTTTCTTTTATATATTAACACATATTTAAATATTTTGAGTCCGATATAGAATACCCCAAAAATTATGGTTATGAAAATTAGCATATAAAAAGTCGAACGTATAGGGTGTTTATCATATGGGATGGCTAATTTCTTTAGTGAATCTATATTGTTAAATGCGTTGTCACGCTCTGACATTAGTATTTTTATGATCTCGAAATCCTCATCATGTTTCTTATGAATTGCTTCTATGAGTCTGTCATGTATATTCGTATAAGTATTATTGTCTATCCTAACTTCGTCACTAATGTTATGCCCGTAGTGGTGATATTGTCAACTTTATGAATACCATCCAATAATATGGATCCTTCGTCAATTTCAAGTAAGTTCTGGTTGTATTCCTGAATAACTATGCATTTACTATTCCTGTTGTTAAGAAGTGGAAGTATACATGTGTCCGTTTCGGTGTTTGTCCTGCAAATATTTTTTACTAGAAAGTTCCTGCAATTGTCTACCCTGACATAATCTTTGTTGCATTGGGCAATTTGATCGTCGGTTTGAATTTTTCCGTGCCTAAAGCTTATGGGAGTGATTTTAAAAAGTTCACAGTCGTTATTCAATATATCTGCATATTCTAGAATGTTTATTATGGGTACTGAGATTAATTCACGGCCTATTATTTCCTTTATGTCGTCTAAGTTTAACGATTCAGTTAAATATTCGTTATTTTTGCAGTATTAATTGTTCTGACAAATAATAAGAGTTCATGTACTTGTTCTATGATGAGGTGGCTTTCCAATGTATGGCCTTGTAATTAATTTTTCAAACCTTGAGTTAACTAAACGTTGTTTTTCATTATTATTTATTAATTCATTTATTTTTGTTTCCATCAGTATGAGATCGTCATGATCTGGATTTCCTGTAATGAATTTTAATGCTGATCCTAGAAAGTTTAGGGATCTCGTATGTCGTTTATGTTCATTAAGTTGATTTACTAATATTTCAATTGGAGTAAGAATATTTGTGGAGTAAGAATATTTGTTAAATATTTGCTCATATGTTGTAATTATTTATGTTAAGTTTGTGACGTGGAGAAAGTGTGAATGTTCATCATATAGAAAAACGTCATCAGTCCTGGTTGGAACATATTTCTGGTTGTCTAGGTTCTTTATTTTTAGATCTGCCTTGGTTTTTGACACGACCACTGCGAGTAACATTAGGTAATGTATCATTTTCATTGATTGTGTAGTTTTTTATGTTATCCTTGTGTACAACTGTACACCTCGTGGTTAAGACAATGTCCTCACGGTCTTCTTTTACGATATTTTTGATGTATCTGGCGTCTTTTTTCTTTCTAGCTCCTTTAATTTTTACTAGTATTTGTTCATTTGGTGTAAATGTGCGGTGTTTCGTTCCTTGGTTCAACCTTCTTTGTACCTTTTCCAATGCTTTTTGCAGTTTCTCGTAGATATCCATTTTGCTATAATTTATTCTGTTGAATAGGATGTCGACTGGTTTTTGTTCCGTTACCGTATGTATGGTGTTGTTTACTTCTGTGACTGTTTTGTAGATTTCTTCTGTTATCGTTAATTCGTCCTGGATTTTAAATATTCTTGCCAATTCTGAGATTGTGCTATGAGCGCGTTCTACTTGTCCGTTTGATGTCGATCTATAAACTGGTGTTTTTATTTTTGTGATACCATATTTTATACACATCATATTTACTGCTGGCGTATTAAGAAATTTTTTCGTTATCAGTCATTAATCGTGTGCAGTAGGGAAAGTTGTTCGTAAGTATTTCCTCCATTTTCTCACTCATGTGTTCTCTTGAATCAAGTTCTCTAAGGATTATATATTTTGAAAATTTGGCGATAGCAACTAGAAATGTTTTGTTGTCATTAAAGTATATGTCCATGTGTATATACTGGCCTGGTTCCATTGGTATGTCGGACTCTCCAAGTGGTTCTCTCGTTAGATTTCTCTCATATTTACCATATAGACATGGTGTACATTTTTTATTATATGCTTTGCATTGTTGCTCTACCTCTGGCCAATAGTGAGTCTCAAGTATCTCTCGCATATTGTTTTTATAGCCTATATGTGCTCTATCATGTGTTTTTCTAATTAACTCAGTTTGTCTTTCTTTTTCACGAATGTCAATTAGTTTTATTGGGGTGTATACAACGTTCACATTGTTAAAAGTATTTTTTATGATGAGACTGACTTTATAGATAGCATCCCTTGTAGCATGTATTGCGGTCATCTTGTTCGGTTGAATTACCTTTTTTAGTTCTGTTATTAAGCTCTGTTCATTTGTGAAATTAACTGTGTGTCTAGCTTTGTTCGGGAATACTGTTCGTATTCGAGTTTCATTTGTAGACTAACTGTGCTCCAAAATCTTCGATTATTGCTTTCCAACGTTTGGGTTTTTGTTCTTCTCAGATATAGAGTGAGTTAAGGATTGGTGATCGGTATAAATAGTGAGATCCGTTGTACCGTAAATATAGTTTCTGAGTTTCTGCAGTGCCCAAATGATCGCTAGTAATTCCTTCTGATTTGTGCTATAATTTTCTTCTGTTTTACTCAGTGTTCTGCTAAGCAAAAATATTGGTTTCTTCATTTGGCTGAGTACGGCTCCAATAGATATGTTGGACGCATCAGTAGTCAGTTCAAACGGTTTATCATAGTTAGGTTGGAAGAGTTCAACCTGTTCATTTAGACATTTCTTTAATTTGTTAAACGCTTTTATGGCGGCTTCGTCTAACTTAATTCTCGTTGTGGCACTTTTATTTTTTCCTATTTGTCCGTTGTCTCCTCGTAAGTGAACTGTAAGGGGCTTAGCTATGCTAGCGTATCCTTGTATAAATGTCCTATAATATCCTGTAATACCCAAAAATCCTCTCAAGTCCTTGAGCGTTTGTGGTAAAAGATATTTTTGTCTCCACCTTTTCTGGATTTGTCGAAATTTTATTGTGTTTTATAATATGACCCAAGTACTCAACTTCCGTTTGGAAAAACTCGAATTTTTCATCAGACACCTTAAGTGTCGCTTGGTTCAATGCATCAAATATGATTCGGATGTGACTCATATGTTCCTCAGGCGTTGAAGAGTATATAAGCACATCGTCGATATAGACGTATGCAAATTTGCCGATATATTCTCTCAGGATGTCATCGACACATCTCTGGAATATTGATGGTGCGTTCTTAAAACCAAAGGGCATCCTGATGAATTCGTATTTGCCTCCATTTATACAAAATGCTGTCTTTTCCCTATCTTCTTTTCTAATTTTAATCTGATGAAAACCGGATTCTAAGTCCAATGTTGTAAAATATTTTGCTTTCCCTAAATTCTGTATTGTCATATTTACGTCAGGTATAATATACCTATCTGTAATTGTATGTGCGTTGAATTTCTGGAAGTCTATGACCATTCTCCTCTTCGGTCTTCCTTGTTCATCTACTCCTTTCTTTGGTATCGTTCATACGGGAGAATTATATGGACTATTGCTGCTCTGAATAATTCCTTCACTAAGTAGTTTTCCTATTTCCTTATTTAAAAAATCGTTGTCTGAAATAGGATATGGGTACTGTTTTGTCCATATTGGCTCGTTAGGTCCTATGCCGTTATTTTCCTTCATTAACCTATTTATTTCATACTTATACGAGTCATTTCCTGTCAAGTGAATTATTTTACTAGTTTCCTCCTGTCTCTTTACTATGAAAGTCACGTCCTACCTATTTATTGTGGCGTTAAGTATATTTATCCCATTCCATTCTAATATTAAATCAGATTTTCCTATATTGTCTAGCTCGAAAAAGTCTATGTCCTTGCCGAGAAATTTATTTGTCTGTTTTGAATTTACTATTAAGGTTCCGTGAATCGAAATAACCTCAACAGGTTTCACTTTTTTGATGAATTAAATTTTAATGTTTTTTTTATATACTCGTAGTTATGGGTTGCTCCAGTATCTATTAATACATTATATGTTTTTTCTTCGTCCGTCATAATTATGTGGGGCAACCCATTTTTTAGTTTAAATGCTTAACTACTATATTGTTTATACCTGTTTCTACCATTACGCTGCTGGAATCTTCTTCTTCTGTGGTGATGTTGTTGTTCCTCTGTTGTTGAAAGTTTCCGCTCGGCAATGATTGTCGCTTCCACGATTGGTTGTTGTGTTGTTGGTAGAAATTGTTGAAACGTGTGGGCTGTCTATGAGCTGTATTGCCTGAGGTAGTGTCTATTGGCTCTGGTCGAGGTTGGTGGTTATTGTTGTGCTGCAGTGGGTTGAATTCCTGAGGCCGTTGATTGCTGAAGTATCTCCGAAGATTGTTAAAGTGATGAAGTTGTTGTGTTCTTGTCGAGGTTGGTTTTTCCGATTTGGTTGGAACTGTTGTCTCTCGAATAGTGGCTCGCTTAACTGTATTTTTGATGTTTGCTTCGTATCATATGATAGTTTCAGGGCAATGGTATAAGCATGGTCCAAATCTTCCGGAGAGTTCGAGTATAATGTTGATTGGACAAATGCGTTGTTCACCCCTGTTATGAATATTCTAACAGAGTCTTGCTTAACTTGATTTATCATGACATCACAAGCTTCTTGTCCGTGTCCGGACATTGGTATTTTTCATGTTATCAAATTTAGGCATCTGTTAATCTCATCATGGAAATCTTCCAATGTTCTTTTTGCTTGATAACATCGTTTCATCTCTTCTCGTAAAACATACAAGGGACGTGTGTCAGCATAAGTGTAATCGAGTCTGTCTCGGATGGCTTCAAAATTAAAAACTGTGCCATGGTTTGCTGAACCTGAGCGGCTGCTCCTTGAATTTTTGTTTTAACTATTTGTAGAGCCTGTGAATATATACTTGTGTTTTTTAATGATTCGATGCTATCCCTCATACGCGATGCATCTTCTCTCCATATCCTATATTTCGTGATGTCTCCATCGAATATAGTTAGTGATTTAAATACCTCTAGTTTGACGACGTTTACGTTTGTTATTGTCGTTGAAATGGCTTGTAAAGGTGCAGGTGAAAAATGATTTACCTGGGGGTTGATTCTCATTTGTTGTATTTCGAGTTTCAATGTATTTACTTCTGCTGCGTGTTCCTGCATCATATTCTGCATAGTATCTTGTAGACTTGCCATTTCCTGGACAAGCATGCTGATTTCCACGTTGTTGTTAGCCATATTTGGTTCTTCCTTGAATTCTTCTAAGGGACGTGTGTTGTCGAAAGCTGCTTCTCTTTTCTTCATAAAGTTTTGTTCACTAACACTTTTATTAATATTTAACACTATTATTTATAAATTATTTTTACGTAGTTTTGTTGGAGTATGAAGATTTTTATTTTCCTTCTATGAAGGTTGTGTTTCTTTGTATAAAGAAAAATGGTCCGCTCACTGAAGAATAATTTTAATTATTCTCCTGGCAGGATCGCCAACTAATAATTCTCTTTTTGAGTTGAATAAAAAAATTATTTTTCGCGACGTCTATGCGTCTATTTTTATTTATTTTTTATTAATTCTGTTGAGTTAGCTTCAATACTTATGTTAAAACGTAACTGTCTCATAATTATAAAATATGTTCCTTAAATACTAAAAGTAACAATATATCTTATCGATAGTTTTCTTAGTCTAGGTAGGCATGATAAATTTTGCTTTTGTTCTTAAAAGATTGTTTTAACAAAACTGATCATGTCTTCTTAAATTCTATGTAAGAACAAAGGAATACTTTATTTTTATTATGAGAGGTCATATTTTATTTTAGAGAAAGAGAAAGGTTATCTGTTTATATTCTAAAGGTCATATAATATTTTTATTTTAGGAAAAGTGTCTTTGTTATGATTACAAACAAAAGAAATGGTATTTTTATTATCTTAACATTTCACCATCTTGTTGTGTTATGGCTATCGTGTTAATGCATGATCATCGCTAACTATTGTGTGTATGTGTGCGTTTTGTACCTAGCGTCGTTAAATGCCTGTGTGTGTTGTATAGCGTCGTTAACTCGCGTTAAAAAGTTGAAAGTTAAGGCTCAGCTAGCCGACTGTAATGCAATGTAACTGTAATGTAGGAAACAGCTAATCGATATTTTTATATGAAAATTAGATTACGTTACATTACATCTTTATAACCATTTCCATTAGTTTTCACATAACAATATCGATCAGCTGTTTCCTGCTGTTGCAGTTACATTACATTACAGTCGGCTAACTGAGCCTTTAAGCTTAAGGTTCATACCATCCGTTCTATGCGTATGCGTTGAATGCATTTCTGTACGTCCTATGCGATTCAAAATTCAAGTTACATGCAATACGTTTTATGCACCAGGTATTTTTGTTTTGATCAGATGTAGTGTAAATATTTTTATCAAATAAACACAATTTTGGAGAAAAAATGGAAAGTGAAATTATGACTGAAAGAATTTGTGAAATTTGTGGAATTAAAAAATTTTAATAAAAATAATGCATAATATTTTTCACAGCTAATATTAGCTTCTCCAACATTGCACTTTCTTAAAAAATAATAAACACAACAGAGATGACACTCAGTACATAAAAGCAATCGATAACTAAAATTCACATTTCGTTCGTGAAATAACTATGTTAAGAACTGATTTTAATGTATTTTATTCTTAAAAATAGTAATAAGCTTTATTACAAAAGCTTTTTCTTTTATTAAAAACTTTTTTATGCCAAAAAATTTAAAATTCAAATCCACCACACGAACATTTTTATCGATGTCATTGAAAACATAATATAATTCGCCATCTTTGGCTATCAAAAACAGCTGACCTTTTTTCGTGATGCATGCGACGGATACAAAAGTAGAAAGTAAACCTACTTTATCCGTCGTATGCGCCTATGCGTTTTGCTCTGTAACTTGCCACATACAATTACACTGATTCTACTTTTTTGACACATGCATAAAACGCAACAACGCATGGAACGGATGGTGTGGACCTTCAGCTTTAATGAACTTTCTGCGACAAACGCGTCAAAAAGTTCGTATGTAACTTGCCGTATGCAAAAACACTATTTTTAATTTTTTGACAGAAGTCTACAGCACGCATGCGCACTAACACGTGTTTGCGCATCTGATGTAGACAATTGTGAGAACAAGTTGGCAGCATTGCAGACACAAAAACAAAATGTCAGCTTGTTGAAATTTTGGCATATTGAGTACATAACGAAAGAATTTTACATGTATGCGGGTATAAAAATTTAAAAGTATGGGAAACGAAAAAGAAAGTGGAAAAGCACACAAACGTGTGAGAAAAATTTAAGCGTCGTAAAAGTATGCCTGTTATTGCTTTCCGAAATTTTGTATCTTGTTTTATATGTATGTACATATCGTGTTGAACAGTCAACAATAAATTAAAAATTTTCTTCCCACATGCGCACGAAATTTTTAAACCAACTTGAATCCTGCGTCCGTAAGCTGATATGCAGAGTACAATAGAATCCTTTGGTGGCGTGCATATTAAGCCATGTTTTTTTCACCACTTTCTTTACCGTTTTTACATTGTCTAAATTTTTTTCTTACTATTGCTAAGCATACAGCAACAGCAATAACCAATTTTATAATTTTGCATTTATCCATTTGTATAAATACTAGTTAACAAGCAATACGAAAAAGAAAGGCTCACAATTGCTAAAAGAAACGACACTGAATGTCATTATATCAAAATTAGTTCTTGATGTAGACATTGCCATTATTAAGAATAGGACACTTTCTTGTCACAGTGACACAACAAAATTGTGTGTTATCGAAAAACTTGATGTGGACGGTATACATACATACATTTTAAATTGACACTACAAAATGTCAACACAAGAAATGCCATATGTAAACTCAGCCTATGTTTAAAAAACAGTAAAATAAACATCGTGAAATGAAAAATGTGTGACTCCCATTTGATATCTAATATCGAAGTGAAATAAATAACATTTTATACAATAAGAACAAAAAATATTTTTAGAGTCAAGTACAAGTTTCAGTCTGCATTCGTTTACCTTAACCTTACCTTTATTGGTATAAGCCAATAAAAAATTACTGACGACTGATCAAAAAACTTAAAATCCCACCAAAATTATTTCATTTAAAATTGGTTGCTCTCACCAGTTCCTGTCGTATTTTTTGTCAATCACCCCTATCGTGAATATTTATTTATGCCCTAGATATATTTCTATTTTCCCTAAAGTTGCAATCGTGAATTATTTCCACGTGAAAAAACTCGAATGTTATAAAAGAATGGCATCGCCAATTTGTATTCCCGTGAGTTTTCCCAAAAAAATATGTGAGTTTTTTTAACAAACGTTTTGATTGGGAATAAGAAAAAGAAGTAATGTAAGTAGGTTTCTTGTTGTTTTTTAAACTTATATATATATATATATACATATATATTTATATTATATTATACACTGCCAACATTACATCCGATAAACACAGTGGACTTGATGCATCTCTCAAATTTCGTCTCTTTATTTGTTCCAATAAAAATAACATAAATCGGAGCAAAATGCTATTCATTTTGCTAAATATACGGGTAACAAGTAAAAACTACAATTACATTAACAATAGCATGTTCGACCCGCAACAGATGTTTATTTTATTCCCTAAAAATTAGCGATGCCAATTTGTTGTTCATGGGAATACAAAAATTATTCCTTGAGATTCGCGATAACGGTGAATATGTTGAGTTTGCCAGGGGATCTACTCTGTAATTTGAAACGAACGCATTTCCTGCTTTCGATTTTGCATGTGATTAAGATACAAATTCGAAAGCACTTCCTTTCGTTTCGAATTACAGAGTAGACCCCCAGGTCACTAATAGTCCTATCAATGTTTATGAAATCTTTTTGCCTTGTACTTTGGATAGCTCCTGCAAGATATGACATGAAATAAAAATCAGGACTCATCTAGGTGCTTGGCTTTACCAGAAATCTCTTGTAACTTTTAACTGTGAAAGCATTGGGAGTTTGCAACCATTTTTATATGCAATGGTTTTAGTAGGATCCATTTATCTTAAAATATTTTTAACAGTTTAATTCTTTGTATTCCATATTTAGATCCTAAAAGGCCGAAAGGAGAACTGAGTATGTATTTTTAAGTCCATATTAAGTTAAATTTTATTTGAAATGACTTGGTATTTAGTGTAACTAAAATTATTTTTAACGCCCTTAAATAAAAAAAAACTTCATTTACAGAAAAACAATTTAAAGTTTAAAATTTACTAACAACTTGCAAGTAAAATAGGGCCTTATTTATAAAATTATGTAATTAAGGCTTTATAAAGGGTTTTTAAAACAAATTTTCTTAAAAAAGTTTTCTTTTTAAATCCTTATAAGTAAGTACACAAAATATTTGTATGCAATGTAATGCGAGTATAAAGAGCAATATGTCAAATAATTCTATGATATTAACTAAAAAAATCATATTTTTTGAGTTGCTACTCTCTTACATCAAAGGCTCGATATGCATTTATTTTAAATTACCCGAAAAAGGGTTGTATACACTTAATACCAGGCCATTGTAAATTTTAATATCCTATAAACACTAGTATTCCCCTTAAAATGATTTTTTACTAATTCCTAATTCCATTTTCGTTCAATAGATATCCCTCGTGCAGCGTTTTCAATTGCTGCTGTTCCAGCCGCTGCTATTGCTGGTGCTGCCGAAGGACTCGGAACAAGAGGCATAGAGGCCATAAAAGGAACTAATTATATGTAAAGGAAGCAAAAATTACTTAAATGCTTACGGAAAGTGTGAAAAATAAAAATATTAATACAGCAAAAATATTTTGTGTTCATTTAATTTCAATTGTATGTACTAGTGATAAAAATGAGTATCAAAAAAAAAATTTTAGTACTTTTTTGATCCCGAGAGTACCAAACAAAAAGCATATACATATGTAGGTACAAATGTTAAAGTTATAACAAGAAGATTTTTTAGACTTAATAAATCTTTGGTCTGGATAAGACTTGATACTGTTGGAACATAAAGCCTGTTCCTTTGTTTTGTTTTCATGAGATTTTGGCAAGAGAAGTGATATGGGACAAAGTTCCGTAAGCTACTCTCTATTTATCAGGAAACATGTATTCACATAATGCGTTTTTAGTTTTAGCCACTGTATACCAGAAACTGCATATATTTTTGTTGTTAAATGTGTCTTTACATGGTAGTAGAATGTATTACGACATTAAAATATCTTCTATACCGAAAAATAACAGTTAAGGAACCACACAAGCGTTCAAGGTCACAATTGAAAAGAATATGGCCACACAAAAACTTACTGCAAATTACCTACAGTTTGTGTGATCTGCCGTGAATTGCACGGTACTGCTAGCTGTACGAAGCCAAAAGATCAAACGGGAAAAAAGTGTAGTTACTGTGGAGGTAATCACACCGCTAACTACAGAGGATGTCCTGTATATTCTTTCGTTAAACAGACTATGGGACAAAAACCTAAATTAGCTCCAGCTTAATCAGCCAACGCTTACTCCGCCACTTTTCCTCAAATAAGCCAACCAATTACTTCACGCGTATCGTATGCCGATGCTGTTAAGATAAATTCTATTCTCGCACAAAAAGTATCACCGCCAAATAATTCGACAAATACAAACTCTAGCTTCAATTTTAATCGCTATATAAACAACTTTACAACAAATATGACTAGCATGATGCAAGAAATGCTGCGAGTGCAGAATACATTGCTTCAAGCATTAGTTAATAAGCCATGAACACGTTAAAAATATGTTTCTGGAACGCAAACGGCATTCGCCAACATAAAAATGAACTTAAGCACTTCCTCATGGAAAAAAATATTGATATAATGTTGGTTTCTGAGACTCATTTGACTTCGAGAAGCCTTTTTAATATCAAGGGCTACATCTTATATGATTCAAAGGACCCTAGAGAAAGAGCATGCGGTGGATCAGCAATTCTATTAAAGTCGAGCCTCAAACACTATATTCTTGACAACATTTGTGAAGAACACCTACAAGCAACAAATATCCGCATTGAAATTTTTTTTACAAATTTCGTGATATCATCAATTTACTCTCCCCCCCCCCCCCTTCCAGATTTTCAATCACTGAGGATCAATATGAGAATTTCTACAAATCTCTTGGGCCAAAATATACGTTCTGGGGTTCGCACCTTATTACACCTAGAGGTAGAGCGTTGTTCAATACAATTTCAAAAATGTGCTTGGACATCATTTCGAGTGGGGAGCCCACTTACTGGCCTACGGATATACAAAAAATTCTCGATGTTATAGATTTTGGCGTCATGAAAAATATTTCTAGGGATTTAGTTTATGTTGAAGCTTCTTTAGAGCACTCTTCCGATCACTCTCCCACTATCGTTACAATCTGTAACCCACTAAGAAGTATTTTAGCTCACCCATATGTGAAGGTGATCAATCGTGTTAAGTGGCTGGGGTTCAAAAAATAGTTTAGTAGTCATTGCACGGAAAACATTACGCTAAGAACACACGATGATATTGAATCTAACATTGCCAATCTTAACGAAAATATTAACCAGGCTGCTGAACATACCACTACCTCCCATCCGTAGACTTGGTTTAATAGAATTTATTCTAGGGATATTGAACTTCTCGTATTTGAAACAAGACGAGTTAGAAGGGAATGGCAACAGCACAGATCACCCCAACATAAATTCAGATGTAAAGAGTGCACTAAACGACTTCAACAGTTGCTTGGATATGAAAAAACTGCATCTCTTAAAAACTATCTGGAAAATATCGATGTCACACCAGGACCTAATTACTCCTTGTGGTGCACTGCGAGAAAGCTTAAAAAATCCGTTGAGTTTACACCACCTTTGCGCACTTCTACGGGAGGTTGGGCAAGAAGTGATACTGAAAAAGGTAACTTGTTTGCAAAGCATTTAAAATCCGTATTTACACCAAACACAGGTACTGGTGCGGTTGATTTACCGAGTGTAGTTGCTTTACTCTTTCGTCCCTTAAGGTTTAAGCTGCGGGAAGTACAAAAAATAATTACTGAACTCAGGTATTGATAGAATTAGTAACAAGATGCTGATGAATTTGCCTCTAATTGCAATAAGAATTCCGCTATTTATTTTTAATGCCATTTTACGAATGCAGTATTTTCCACATAAGCCGGGCAAAGATCCTACTAAGGTTGAGTCACATAAGCCTATAAGCTTACTATCAACAATCTCAAAGCTTTTCGAAAAGCTGCTCATGACTAAATTTTCGAAAATTTTAGCTTATAATGGGTACATCCCTGACCATCAATTTGGTTTTAGAAGTCAGCATAGCACAATTGAGCAAACGCATAGATTGGTTCAATTTATAAGAAAGACATTTGAAGAAAAGAAGCATTGTTCTGCCTTCTTCATTGATGTTTATCAGGCATTTGACAAGATATGGCACGAAGGCCTAGTTTTAAAATTATAGACATATATGCCAATAAACATACAAACACTTTTGGAAAGCTATATTACTGATAGGAAGTTCACTATTATAGAAGGAGACTTAATGAGTGTGGCCGAATCTATATCTTCCGGTGTCCAACAGGGTAGTATTCTGGGGCCAGTATTGTATTCAATATATATTTGTGATATGCCTGTGAGCAATAATATTCTTTCCTCTACATTTGCCGATGAGACAGCCTGTCTGAGTATGCATGAAAACCCTTATGAGGCATCCCGCAATCTCCAGGAACATACTACCCAGCTAGAAATATGGTTAAACTTATGGAGGATTAAATTAAATGAGCAAAATTGTGATACTTGTTCCCCTTTTCGAATTAACAATCAAAATATTCCTCAAAATTCTCAAACGAAATACCATGGTATATATACACCTTGATCGAAGGCTTACATGGAAAAATCATATTGACTCTAAGCTAACCTAAATGAAACTCAAGTTAACTCAAATATATTGGTTGATTGGCAGAAATTCAACACTCAGCCTAAACTGTTCATGTACAAGTCGCTTTTGAAACCAATATGGTGCTACGGAATTCAGCTATGGGGCACTGCTTCAGCTTCGAATGTAGAGAGAATCCAACGAAGGCAAAACAATATTTTAAGGCTAATAACCTCGGCTCCATGGTACGTCAAAAATTCAAATTTACATCGTGATTTATATATTGCAATAGTGACTGAAGAAATTTTAAAATACGCAGGCAAATATTTAACAAAACTGGAGTCACACCATAATCCGCTTGTTCGTAACATCTTGAATTTTACTGGACAGATCCGGCTCTAATACTCAACACTCCAGATGAAATTGCTTGAAAATATTTTTGTGCTTAATACGACATTTATGTATTATTGATTACTATCACTAAGTTTATGTCCGACATTGGTCGGGCATAATAATTATATTTAGATTTCAGAGTTGAACACTTATTGTTAGTTCATATTTGAAGATACAATAAATAAATATATGTCACAAAAAAAAATGTAAAAGCAAAATGTATCGAGCAGGGGAGAATACGGATAGAGAATTTGCAAAGCGGTCGGTAAATGTTTATTTTCTAAACCATTTTAGAAACTTAAGTATTCTCATCACACCAGAGGTGTACTTCAAAGTAAACATTGACAGCATTAATGGTATTTATTGAAGGTGTTAACACTTTTACAAAAACAACCAAAATCAACTCAGAAAATTTTCATGTTGTTTTTGTAAATATTGTACAACTGCAACCATCAGCTACTTAACCAGTACAGCAAAACCAAACAAACAATAAACAAACACATAACAAAATTATATTTGGTGGTAAAATAAATTACATTGATATAATAAAATATTTGCTCCAATATTTAGTTTTATTAGTGCACATCTTTTTTTGAAATTTCCAGCAGCAGTTTAATATCTTTGCTTGCATTTTACTTATAGTATCAGTGTAAACATGAAAAATACCTACAACAGATTTTTGTTCTCTTTTTTTTTAACACGGAGAAAATTTCATAACATTTTGATTCTACAAAGTCGTAATACTTTGTGTTACCATGTAAAGGCCGCTTAATGGTTTCAGTTCTTTCATATCAGCCAATGCTCTATATTGGTTGTTAATATTTTCAAAATTTTACTTTTCGCTGGGAAACATTTTAACTAAAAATGGTATACATAATTTTTATTTACATATTTATTAAACGTTACAAATACAATTACAAATTATATCATAACTTAATTTAAAGGAGAATATTAAAAAAGATTCACTCGTTGTAGTGAAACAGACCAGATTCTATGGCGGGAATCGAACCCACAACCTCCACGCTGATAGGCTAGCACACTACTCACTAACCTACCGAGGCACCCTAAATGTAGTATAATGCTGTTGGTTTTACCAGATAAAATATTTTCAGTGCGAAACTTATAGCGATTTCTTTTCTGACAAATATGTTGCATGTTCTACATTTCTGTATTCGTTTGTACAAAAAATACAACTGTGAGAAAAATTTTGAATTTCTTTTCTGAATATGTTGCATGAAAAACAGTAATTATGTTACATATTTTACCCTCACTTTATTTTAGGTGTACATACTCCCCTTTTTTCTAGCTGTGGTAACGAAGGATTTATTTTGCATGTCATGTTTATATTTTCGATCGAAGGTTTCTTAAATACAAAATATAAAAATTATTATTATTTTAAAAAATGAAAAAAAATAAATAAATATTTATTTAAATATTGTGACTATTTCGATATTTTTAGACGTAATTAGTAATGTCAATGTGTTTAAAAATCATAGTAGTGTGCGAAAAACCTCTTAAATAAATATTCAACATCGCTAACGAAGTACATTAATGAGAAAATGTAAATAAAAGCAGCTAATTTTGTTTGATTGTAGTAATATAATATGTAGCACTTTGAGTGATTCTAGGTAACATTTAAAAATGTTACATACATATAGTGTAACATATTTTTTTCAGAAAAGAAATCGCCCTTACTAAACCAAACTAAGGCCAGTTTTACATCTGTATGCCATGTGCCAAAGAAAGCGTAACCACTAATTAATAATGAAAAACAGTTTGATTCAGACATGTATTTATTGATTTAAACAGTTTCCAATCATGTTGGATTCTATAAAATTGTCTGCTAGTTATGTATGAAACTGTTTAACTTAATAAATACTTAATAAACTTAATAAATAAATATCATAAGTAATTAGTGGTTACGCTTTTTTTGGCACATGGCACACATGAAATGCCAGATGTAAACTCAGCCTAACATTTCATTGTCAAAGTCTACTTTTACCCTTATAACTCGACAGAATTTAATATAAACTTTTTGCAATTTTTATTAAACTGATGTAAAACAGTTGTTTTAACATGATTTGTAGTTATATACAGATCAACTTCTGTGCCACAGAAAATATCATTGAGTGAAATATGATTTTCGTTTATATTTAATTGTGAAGGGTTACACTTTTCTAAAATATCTTTACTAATAAAGTTTCATGCCATTTGTCGAAAAAGAAATTTAATTCTTGCAAAAATATATGCATACGAGCGTCTTCTGACTGCACTTCTAAGAGTTCAATCTAAATTAGAGCGTTAGCAGCAGGGTACGTATTTTCAGTACATTTAAGCGTATAAAATATTATTATTTGAATGTACTGAAAATACGAACCCTGCTGCTAACGCAACGCATAACGCTCTAATTTAGGTCGTACTCTAAGTTGGCCGTGAGAGTATCAAATGTGTTACGGGAGTACTACGGTACTTTTTCATGTCAAATAGTATCAAAAAAAGTACGATCGTACTAACTTCCCCATCATTGGCATGTACTATGCTATTCACCCGGATAATTGATTAATTTGCAGATTCAAGTCAAATAATGTTATGTCAATTAAAAACTTTAAACATCTGGTACAAAATTAATTTAAATATGTGTATATATATATTTATAGCATATTGCTTTTTACCCGACTGCGCGACGCAAAGAAGGTTATTGTGTTTATCAGACTACGTATGTATATGTGTGCGTGTGTTCCTTTGCGGCCTTAAGCTGAAGGTCCATACCATCCGTTGCGTATGCGTTGTATGCATTTCTGTACGTTCTCTCCGATTCTAAATTCAAGTTATATGCAATACTTCTTATACGACAAGTAGTTTTGTTGTTTAAAAAATAATAAACACAACAGGGGTGACACTCAGTACATAAAAGCAATCGATAACTAAGATGTAAATTTTGTTTGTGAAATAACTATGTTAAAAACTGATTTTAATGTATTTTATTCTTGAAAATAGTTGTAAGTTTTATTACAAAAGCTTTTTCTTTTATTAAAAACCATTTTTATGCAAACAAATTTAAAATTTATATCCAGCACACGAACAATTTTATCGATATCATTGAAAATATAATATAATTTGAAATATGTGGCTCTCAAAAACAACTGACCTCTTTTCATGATGCATGCGACGGATACAAAAGTAGAAAGTAAACCTACTTTATCCGTCCTATGCGTCTATACGTTCTATGCGTTTTGCTCTGTAACTTGCCACATACAATTACACTGATTCTACTTTTTTGACACATGCGTAAAACGCAACAACGCATGGAACGGATGGTATGGACCTTCAGCCTTATAGAAACCGAACGCGTGGATCGATTTTTATTGATTCTTACGTTAATCGATTTGTCTTAATCCCGGGAGTGTAACTAAAGATATGACAGTTGTAAATATTCAATATTGCAGCCAACAGAAGCCATTTTGTAAATACGAAATAAATAAAAATCGGAGAACTATATCAAAATGGGTATCATTCGATAGGTATTTTAAAATCTTTAGGTTTCTCTTATGATTTTTCATTTCGCATAACCGTTTATGATATTGAACGGTTCAAAGTTGGTCGCACTCGGGTTTTTTGATTTTTTTAAATACTACTTGTTTCAGAGAAATCTTTGCTGATATTTCCCCAAAATTTTTGAAAATTATTAATATGTAACTGTTCGATTTATTGACAAAATTGGGCAAAGTATAAAAATCTAAAACAAAATTATGGTAGATAGTATGTAAAGGGTCCGCCATCTAACGTTTTTTTTTCAACTAGTGCTTGTTTCGTGAATGGTAACACTTAGCTCATGTCTGATTTGACAGATAATTAGTTTTATCCTTCCGCTGAACGAATATGGTTGTGTATACGCTTGAACAACGCTGGGAAATATTGCCAGCGTTGTTCAACTTACAGAAAATGCCGATTTTGCCAAAAAAATCATCTTTTCAGATAAAGCTCATTTTGATCTTGGCGGGTATGTAAACAAGCAAAATTGTCGCATTTGGGGCACAGAAAACTCGCACGCATTCATTGAAAAGCCGACGACCCAAAACGAGTCACTGTTTGGTGCGGATTTTGGTCCAGAGGCATAATTGGGCCTCTTTTTCAAAAATGAGCAGGGAAAGGCCGTTACAGTCAATGACGATCGTTATCGGGCCATGTTGAACGAATTTTTGTTCACAAAAATTTAAGAGGAGGATATTGGCAACATTTGGTTTCAACAGGACAGCGCTACGTGCCACACAGCCGAAACTACACTCGATGTTTTGCGCCCTGTTTAAAAAAAAAAAGTTTTCTGGCGGACCCTATATACAGGGTGTTTTTTTAGAGGTATAGAACTTCGAATTGAAATAAAACACAAGAAAATCGTTTTAATGTACATCAATTTGGCTTTATTGGAAGGATAATTTTATGCCATTAACGTTTAAATATGTTTTCGGGCATGTGGCCGCCGCGGCTGGCTCGAATAAAGCCAATTCTACAGGTCCAATTTTCAACCACTTTTTCGAGCATATGGGGCCGTATGTTGGCAATAACGCCACGAATGTTGGCTTCCAAGTCCCCTAACGTTTCTGGTTTGTTGGCGTAGACGAGCGACTTCACATATCCCCAAAGAAAATAATCCAATGGTGTCAAATCACACGCTCTTGGTGGCCAATTGACAGGTTATCCATGGTTAACCGAATTAATTGCTCTGATGGACGATTATGTCGACCATAAAATGGACGGAGCTTGCGGTAAACTTCGCGAACTGAACCATTATTTTCGAAATAAATTTGCACGATTTGCAAGCGTTGTTCTATTGTCAACCTGTTCATGATGAAATGGCAAACCAAACTAAATATTAATCACTTGACAGCTGACAAAATGGCCGCCAGTTAAAAAAGTGATGCCAACTTAAAGTTCTATACCTCAATAAAAAACACCCTATACAGAGAAAACAATATCAACATCTTAAATTGAAATATAAAACATCAAACGTTTTATAACCTAGAAAAAATAAAATTTTTGTTCGTAAATAAGCGTTTTGTGTATGGATAAGTATCTAAGTAATCCCCTCAATAGAGTAATTGTTTCTAGAGACAGGCGAGTTAAGAGGAGTCAGGCGCGTGTGCTAGAAAGTTAAGTAGTTAGTTCAATATTGACGCAATTCGATACAGGATTAGAGCTTCCTGGAGATTTCATACCTATCGATTATTTAACCTTACGGTTAATGACCAAGTACCCGGGTACCTTTTTCAATTTGAAAATGCTCGCAATTCTGTAATAATGAAGATATGGCGATGAAACTCTAGATCGTCGCGATTTATACGTTTATAAATATTACAGCAAAAGAAAGTTTTTATTAAATTTACTTTGTCTATGTTTAAAATGGTTACAAAGCTGACACCTACGAGAGTCAATGACCGGGTACCCCGGTACCCCCATACAATTTCTACTGGTTTTGCACTATACCTTCCGTTTGCTGCCATGATTTATTATTAAAAATATATTATTGAATTGTTCTTTATTTTTTAAAGAAGGGGTTTGCTTTAATTTTTAACTTTGACAAGTTTATTGTGATAATTTTTCATTATAATTACTTAAGCCGGTCACTCACTTACAGTTTTAACTGTCAGTTTCAACTGTTCAGTTATAAATGTGAGCTGAGATGTACACACACGTGCAGTTCAATACTTCAGTTTTTAACTTGGATTCGAACGAGCAGGACGGTTTGGCCGCTCTCGTAGTAGTTTTTGTAATTTTAGAAAAAATAAAAAACAAACAGCGTAAACAGTAGTGCAAGAAGTGGTTATTAATACGAAATTTATCTTCCAACAAACGAAAGATTAACTGCTACAAACAGGTCATAGTACCAAAGTACCGGCTTGTAAATGCTGTCTGCAGATGCTCCAGACTCCTTTGATGCCTCAAGTTTCTTTTTTTTTTTGCGAAAAGCGGATCTTAAGCTGTTTATTTTTGACAAAACAGATTTCTTTTCCGCGTCAGGTTCTACTTCTTGTAACTTCTTCGCCAGCTTGTTGTAGGCAGCATCTTTTTCGGCGCGATAATGGTACTCGCTAGATTTAACTTGCCATAGGCAATAAAATCAACTATCACTTGGTTCTGTTTACGCGACATGATACGCACTCTCGCTCGACACAAATTGAACTGAGAACGGTGCAGTTGAACCCCCATACACGTTCACTTCAGTTGAAACTGTCAGTTAAAAATATAAAAATTTTAAATTTCTCAATTAAACTGAACATTTGAGTTGAACTGCCTGTTATTACCCAAATACAAACAGTTTTAACTGTTCAGTGGCCGGCTTTACGCAGATAGAAAGCACTTTGAAATTGTTTTGGTACGCTGGACGTATACTGGCTTTTCATACACGTTACATAATTTTCTGTTTTTTTTCCTGCAGTTTGCTAGTAATGCTAGGC
Source organism: Nowickia ferox (assembly GCA_936439885.1). Lineage (NCBI taxonomy): Eukaryota > Metazoa > Arthropoda > Insecta > Diptera > Tachinidae > Nowickia > Nowickia ferox. The sequence goes on from OW387026.1 coordinate 64,411,803, forward strand.
ACATGTGACAAGAGCTAGTAATGGTCTTTCTGTTTGTCATGTATTGTTACAATTGGTGTGGTTTCCTCGACTAGCTCAAGAACGGGAGGATTTTTAGTCTCACGATCCGTTGCACTTTACCAGTATATAGTTGCTCTTGGAGTGGATAATAGCTATTGACATCACAAATCTTCCAAACTGTAATTCCATATTTTACCGGCTTTGATTTCAATTAGTTCTATCGTGGTTAGGAAGCACCTGGTCATCGATTTTTAAGTTCTCACTTGGCTTGTAATTTGCTGATATATTTGCATTAATCGTGAATCAGGGCAGTCTTATCCATAAGTGTTCTTTTTTCTAGTGTTTGCTTTGTTGAATTATATAAAAAGTATCAATGACCATAATATGTAAGTACCAACCCAAGCCCTATAAAACACTATTTTTAACTACCTGCATTTTATATAACAATTAGGGATGTAACGATACGCCATTTCGCCGATCCGATACCGATACTCAAAAATAAATATCGCCGATACCGATACCGATACGCATATTTAAATTGAGCTCAAGTAAAAATTAACAAAACTCAAGTAGAGTAATTCTTCTATTATACAAAATAACAGTGTTTATCCACTCAAATCATCAAAATTTTCAGTACATTTCAGTTTCTAAAATTCAAATTTTCAAACTACAAAACGTCTGCAATATTTATGATTTTACAAAATAAACGTTGGCATTCAGTTTAGATTGGCTCAAGATTTAAAATTGATATTAATAAGACTTAAAAAAAAAGAATTGAATTTTAATTCATGTTAACAAAAAATTAATTATTGTTTTTCACAAAATAACAGTGTAAGATATTATTAATGAGTCAATTCAAACTGAATGTCATACTGTTTATTTTCTAAAATCATCAAAATTGTCAATACATTTCAGTTTCTCAACTTCAAATTTTCAAACAACAAAACGTCTGCAATATTTATGATTTTACAAAATAAACGTTGGCATTCAGTTTAGATTGACAAATTCAGTGAAAAAAAATAGTTTTCTCATTTTTGTATAACAATGAAAAAACTAAATCAGAGATGCAAAATGAGACTTTACAAATTGTACCAACTTTCAAGAAAAGTGTACTTATTAACTCCGATTACTTTTATTAATTTGCAAAATTGTTTATTTAAATGAAATTGAATAAAAACTCACATAAAAATTCATTTGTATTCAGAAGCTCTATCTAAAAAAAGTCTAATCCAATTTTTAGTATATTCCGATTTATTTCCCGAACATACAGAGATACTATAAAAATTCGTCTTATTCGAACAAAAATAGCGGTAATATTAAAAAAAAGATTAATTTACATACAGGCACATTTTTATTGAGTATGTACTTGAGTATGTAGGTATATCATCACAGAAAATTCAAAAAGTCCTTTCTAAAAGTTTTACAGGAAAAGCATAAAACTTGTTTGAATTAATTAATATATTGACCATAAGTAAAAAATTTTACAATAAATACATCTATAAATTTTTTGGGCCTTTTAACTTACATTATAACATTTTACACTAATTGTCTATTTATATTTCATTGAAACAAGTTTTATGCTCCCCTGTAAAACTTTTAAAACGTTAGACAGGGCTTTTTGAATTTTCTGTGACGATATGTAGATAAACTCAACAATTAATATTAGTTTCATTACAAAATGTACTCAAAAGTACAATTGTAAAAGAAGGGCAATTGTACCAACTTTTACATCGCTGAACTAAATCATCGCATGCATAAATGAATAAAAGAAAATCAAGACGTATTCAAAGTTGTGATGTTATAAGCACAGTTTTTATTGTTGTAGAATTACCACCACTTGTATTAATGCGCCTTGAAAAAAATCTTAAAACATACAAAAACACATACAAGATTTAGCATTGAGAGAACATTTCATTACTATGGTGCAAAAAAAAATAGAAGAAATAATTTCATTATGTATTCTGTTTTGATTTTATGTTCTGCTTTTAATATGTTATTTCTCATAGTTGTCATGCAAAAAAAAGAGTTGAAAATTGAATATTTTGTTCAAAAAACTCTAAAGAAAAATATAAGAAGTATCGGCGTATCGACAGTAAAATATCGGCGATATCGATATATCGGAAAACCAGCAGTATCGCCGATATATCGGTATCGGTATCGGTTGCATCCCTAATAACAATATTTGTGAAAACAAAATAAATGTACATATTTAAATCAAATGATTTTATCATATATTAAACACATGAGTAGGTGAGAAGCAAAACTCGTTCGTTAAAAAAATTAAAAAAATCAAGATAATGATTGATTCTAGTAGTTCTTCAGAAATTTTATAACAAGCAATATAGAGATTGTGACAATGTATGTTCTTTTTATATTTTTACATGAGTTAAGATAGCAGTTAGCAGCAAAAGTGGCTGGTTCCATACATCAGACATATGCAGAACTCTCTCTTTTTATATTTCGTAGCAAATCTCGCTGGTTCAATATTTGTATTCTAAGCGCTCTTGATAGTTATAGTGACGAAATTCTAAAATGAATATGACAATTTACAATAACTTTTTAGACTTGCATTTTTATACTCGTTTGCATTTTATTTAAAAAAAATTTAGCTTTTTGTAGTAAAAGGACCAGGTCAACTTCATTTTAAATTTAAAACTGCAAAGCGTATGATAATAGAAAAAACTGGAAAAGGAATGTTTACTCTACAGGGGGAGATTAATTATAGAACCAACTTTTGCACCCGAAAACCTTTCTTGAAACGAGGAAAGACAATTAATGGAATTATTCCAGAACTGCTTCCCATCAATGTGGACATTAAAACTGAAAAGAAAAAAGATGTTGCAACCCTTTTATCAAAACATTTTGGAGAAAATTGGAGAACCAATGAGGATCTGCAATTTTATGCTATGGTCCTAGACAATAATAGTAATTGTATTATTATCTCGAAAATAATGAAGAATATAGTGAATATGAAGATTTCACCTTATCAATTTAAAAATTCGTACTTTTTATTTTTTAAAACTTCTATAAATTAACTTAAAGTACAAAATTACTACTGAAATTTAATAAATGAAAATAATTTTCAAAATATAATAAATTATAATTATAGAATTTTCTGGCTGACATAGTACGATGTCATATAGTTTGTAGCAAAACTCGTTGGTTTCGAGATTTCGTAGCAAAACTCGTTCGTTCCAAACTTTAATCTATTATTTTTCTATGCCTCGTTACGTTTTAATTTTTCAACTCTTGAGTTTTAATCAAGGACGCGGCAACATCTAAGAATTTAAAGTATTCCACTAATTTGGTCCATTTAATCAGCTGCTATAAGTTTTTTGCTTTTTTCATAATTCTGTTAACGTGTAACGAGCGAGTTTTGCAAATCACCTACTCACATATAACTTATTTTCTATTAAAAAACAGGAAAAAGTACATTAGGGTACCCGGTCATTGACTAACGTATATTTTTTGGTCATTGACCGTAGGGTTAAATAGCTGCGCAGGCAGGGCTGCCAGATAAAATTATCGAAAAATCGTTGAAATCCCGATAAAATATCAAATAATCGTGATTTTATACTCGAAGAATCGCCAGAAAAATCGGACGAACGAAAATGTAAATTTTTTTAACATGTATACATATATTTTATTTTATAAATTTATTATTTATGAAATTTCACAAGAAGTTATTCGCATTGTTTTTACTCTCTCATAACTTTGTTCCCCTCATTGGTAAAATTTTCAAAAATATTCCCAAGTTAGGAAGTCCAATTTTTGGTCTCATTTCTTTTGATGGCGGAAATTTTTGATAGGAACTCAGACATTTTTCATATTTATGTGTTTTGAGGATATAAATTTACACAGATATCAATACATCGTTGGTTTCAAGAACTAAATCAAATAATTGTAACTTTACAGTAGAAGGTTAAACCTAATAAAAAGTGTAATATTCAAAATGTAACATTTTTGGACAACTACATACTTGTAAAAGCGTTATTCTTTACACTATTGCAGTAAATTTTTGTGACGCACAAATATATTGGAATCACTAAAAAAGCCAATTTCGTAAAAAAATAGGAGTTAGGGCTTTTATACTTGAGACCATCGATATGTATGCATATATATATGTATATATAAGTACATATCGTTTATTTTAATTGAACCCATATACACTTTCATACATATGTATGTATTAGTGATGCACGAATATTCGTATTCGAATTCCCGAATATTCATCCATTTTTAGATATTCGCATTCGCCTAAATTTGGCGAATACGAATATTTTTCAAAAAATAAAATAAATAAATGCATAAATCCAACACGAAATTTCAGAAAATTGGATAAGAATCTAATATATAAAAATAAGTCGGGTTTTAATTCCTGACGCTATAACTCCATAACGCACGAACCGATTTCCACGGTTTTGCATTCGTTGGAAAGGTATCGGGCTCCGTGAGGTTTATATCAAAGAAAATTCAGGGAAAATATCAAGAGAAAAGCAGGAAAACAGGGAAAATTATTTTTCACATACAGCGCCATCTCTGATACATAGCATGTACTACAACGGCGCAAGTACGTGGTGTGTGAGTATACTTCACGAAAATAAGTACGTTTCATTTTGTTTCATTTCAAGTAGTGACAAGTGACAAGTGACTACTGTATGGAGTAATTTGTAGTTAAAAAAATTTATTTAGGGTAAGACAACGTTTGCCGGGCTCATCTAGTATTTGTATATTAGTTTGTAATAACTTATAACAAAACAATTAGAAATAAAAACAAACAAGACAATTCAAAACAAACAAAACAAACTTCTTGCACAATTGACATTAAAAAACTTGAAGTACTCTTCTTCACCTAAAGAGAGGAATGTTGTACTTCAAAAATAAAAGTTAAGAAGCTTTTTCTCCATCAAGCCTATTACTATGATGTGTGTTAATAAAACCAACGCCAACAATTACTGAAAATCCTGTTCTTTATCCAACTTAGTTTGAACCATGTTAGATGATCGACGTAATTCGCTATCCGTTTTTCCGCCAAATAGTCTGCTATAGTTTTCCGTATTAATGAATTTACAGAATTTTAAAACGTTAATATTATTTAATGACAACCATTACAATTTTGGATAGTTTTTTACCCGACTGCGCGATGCAAAGAAGGGTATTATGTTTATCAACCTATGTGTATGGATGTATGTATGTATGTGTGTTCCTTTGCGGCCTTATATAAACCGAACGCGTTAATCGATTTGTCTTAATACCGGGAGTGGCACTAAAGATATGAAAGTAGTAAACATTTAATATGGCGGCCAACAGACGCCATTTTGAAAATACAAAAAATAAAATAAAAAGTCGGCGAACTATATCAAAATGGGTATCATTCGACAGGTATTTTATAATCGTCTTTAGGTTTCTCTTATGATTTTTCATTTCGAATGATCGATTAGCATATTGAACGGTTCAAATTGGATGCAGTCGGGTTTTTTGATTTTTTTAATTACTACTTGTATTTACTTAAATGTACGCAAACATTAGTATGAAATTCTTTTTCATAAAAAATTTTTTATATTTAATTTTAATTTAATGTCTAAAATTTTCACATATAATATTCGTATTCGCGAATATGAAAATTTGACATTCGTTACATCACTATATATCATATACGTATGTCTGAATTTGTGTTCATTTTTCGCAACATGGGGTATTGACTAAAAATTTCAAAGTAAAGGGTAAATTTAAATAATAAATGTCAATATTCTATTTTTATTTAACGATAACCGTCAGCAAATACATTTTTTTGAAATTATATAATAAATTATTAAGAAAGAGTCTGCAAAACTACACTAAATAGATTTTTAGACTATTGAAAAATCATCAATTTTAAGGAAAATATCATCAAATCGTCATTTTGCTATTTTCGGGACCAAAAATCGTCAAAATGACGATAAACCGTCACATCTGGCAGCCGTGTGCGCAGGTTAAGTTTTTGGTAGGATATCTTCTACCAGAGAAAGTATTAGATAACTTACGAGCTAATAGTTAGTACAGTAGAATTATCAGCAAGTTTTCTCAAAAAGTAGATGAATAATTTAAATATGTCAAATACTAAAGAGGATGGTGCCGTGTGTCGACATTTTCATCCTCTTTTTGTTTCATAATGGAACTGAGGAAAGAATATCGTAGGGGAACCTGTTCATGTGTTATCTTTTAAGGAGATGGATAAAATTGCACTGAGTGAAGAATATAATGGATTTGATATAGAAGCTGTTAGTTTTAGGAATACTCATCAAGGTTCAAGTGGATTGAAAGTTTCCAGGAGAAATCAAAGTCAGGTGACACGTTCGGATTCTGCTGCCTTCCCATCATACCAAAATAATAAAGTCTATTTATCATGTCCTTTCCATCTAAACCTAAGCTATACATGTGGAATGCCTGGGGAGTTTTACAAAAGTTCATCCGGACAAATCTGCAATAAAAATGGTTCTTATTGCACGAAAATGAATATTTGCTGAAGAAATAAAGAAACAAAATCCTAATTTTAGAAAGATTGAAGAAGAATCAAGAAAAATATAGTTAAGACCGTGGTAAGTGTAGGAACCGAAGGCGTTAGTTGGTAGTAAAGGGTAGGTAGCACTAGCTTGCTGCATTGGGAAAAATGGATTAATAGTCAAAATGTGAAGACAGGCAATGGAGGTAGTGCTAAGGTTCATGGGATTGTAACACTACTTGTGCAATATGAAGGTGTTGTAAAGGACTTAGAGTTTTTGATTGTACTGGATCTGTAGGAGGAATTTTATTTTGGAGTAGACTTTTGGAAAATGTTCAATATATATGTAGTTAGTAATAGTCATTCACATACAACCGTTCAAGATATATCCATAGCCGTGTTAATGGAATCGGATAAGGAAGGTCACAATCTCTCTAGCCAACATACATTGATATGCGACCAACTAGCAAGGTTAGAAGTAGTTAAGCATTCGTTTTCTTCCTTTGCAGTTCAAGGCTCAGGAAAACCAAATTTAGAGCAACACGTGATCGAGGCTATTGATGAAAATATCCCAGTTAAACAGCGCGTGTCCAAGGTAATGCAAAAAGTTTTCTACGCAGAGTTAGACAGAATGTTAGATCTTGGCGTGATTGAGATCAGCAGTAGTATTTGAAGCTCCCCAGTAACCCTTGTAAGGAAAGAAACTAAAAATCGACTTTGTCTCGACGCCTGAAAGGCGAATGCTCGAACCATAAAGTCGCCTGCAAGACGCCACATACATTTCTGCCATTGATCTTAAATATGCCTTTTGGCAAATTCCACTAGAAGAAAAGTTAAGGGAAAAAACTGCTTTTACGGTCCCTGGGCGGCCGCTGTATCAGTACACGGTTATGTCGTTTGAACTGCGCAGCTTGATGGATAAATTTATTCCAGCAATTATGCGTTCCAATGTGTTTGTGTACCTTGACGATTTTCTAGTGTGTTATCTCAACTTCGATGAGCATCTGATATTCCTCGAGGATGTTGCCAAATATCTTTAAAGAGGCAGTCTTACGATCAACGTTGAAAAAGAAAAAAGAAAATTTTGTTATAACGAGGTTAATAGCCTTGGTTTTGTTGTTGGAGATGGATCCATTCGAACAGACGATCTTAAATTACAGGCTGTATCTGATTTTTCAGAACCAAAAACGCCACGCCAGTTTCGTAGATTTTTGGGAATGACAGGCTGTTACGTTTTTATCCTTTAATAACGCTTTTCCGTGGACTCGAAGATTTGCAAATGAATAAAAGACCCCGGTGTGGTAATTAGGGTTAAGAATCGTACTAAATTTATTTATTACAAATAAATACACTTATACCACACGCCATACCATAATCCTAAGGCCTGTAATAATGGCCCTAAGTTAGTTTTGTAGAGCTAAGCAGCATAGCTATAAACGGGTGTTGTAAAACACCTCTCTTCATTTTTTTCGTTTAGTTTTTTGGAGCAAACCGAATGAAATTATAGTTTATATTTAACCAATTTGTACAGCAAAAAATAATTAGGGAAGCCCATCTAAAAAAATATGTCTGGAGTATATATGATATCCCATTTTTGGTTTGGATCCGAAAAATGAGGGTATATGGACATATATGATAACATATATTTATAAACTTTTTGTAAGATTTTGTACAGGGAGGTTGTATATATTTTTTTTTTTTAGTACATATATTTATTTATTGTATCTTCAAATATGAACTAACAATAATTATTCAAATCTTAAATCTAAATATAATTAATTAGGCCCCACCAGTGTCGGACATAAACTTAGTGATAATTATTAATAATACATAAGTCGTGATAAGCAAAAACAAACGTATTTTCAAGCAGTTTCTTCTGGAGTGTTGGGAATTAGAGCCCTTGTGTCCCTCTTTTTTAAGCGGATGTGTCCAGTAAAATTCAAGATATTACGAGCAAGCGGATTAGGATGAGACTCGAGTTTTGTAAGATATTTGCCTGCGTATTTTGAAATTTCTTCAGTTACTTAGGAGGTTGTATATAATGAAACATTTGTTCGAACAAAGTAATTAAAAACGAACTAAAAGATATTTCATTCATCATTTTAAGAGAAAATCTTAACCAATGTTAAATTTTTTATGCAATTAAAAAAATAAATTTTTATACTAAACTAGTTTTCAATATTACTTTTGGAGTAATATGTACTTGGTTTAGAGAACTCCGCTGTTTTCTATAAAATGAATGACTGAATTCTCCTCTTGATAATTTATTTTGTAGCATCTTGCTTATTTTAAATATATTTTTAAACTTAACGTATGATTGATTAGAACTCTGTTCTTATTTTATATACAACCCTGTACATATTTTTGAATTTAACGTTTGCCTCAAGTACGACTCTGTATAATTACATACCTATTTTTACTACTCTTTTATACAACTACTAAAATGTAAACATTTGGAATTTCTATAAAACCAGAGACATTTGCATGAAGAATTCAGTTGGCATTTGTGACACAGAGGATACCAGAGGTGTCACGAGCACAAAGTAAGACGGAAGATAATTGTGATTTTGTGGTGTTTTTTGAGGTCTCGCTCACACAGTCATCAAATCCTCTTTACTTTTTCTTTCGCGTGGTATTATTTTAAAGTAATTACATTTTATTCTTTGTGGTCTCATTCGCAGCCTAGTTTTTGTAAATAAATGGTAAAAATTAATATTTGCGAACGAAAATGCTTAAAACGAAGTCTCTAATCATTTGAAAACAAATTTTAATCACTTTATTAATACTAATAATCTTTTTCGCATTGTGTTTTTTAATTCAATACCACAATTTCCTCCATTTAATTTTGTACAAATGTTCATGTGCTCAAGTGTATTTTCGTTTTATGCTTTGTGGTCTCATTCGTTGTTTGCTTTTTGCAAGTTGAAGTTAAAAATTAATATTTTTGAAGGAAAATGTTTAAAATTGAGTTTGTAGGCATTTGGAAACTAATTTTAATCACTTCTATAATAATAATAATAATATTTAACACATTGTTTTATTTAGTTCAACACTGCAAAATCTTTCATTTAATTTTGTACAAATTTTCAATTGTTCATTTCACTTCATTCATTTTCTTTGTTTGTTTTGATTATTGTACTAAAAATATTCATTAACAAACACTATATTTGTCCCTTTTTAACAGTGATCAAATCAGATGATTTGAGCTTTTTTCTTAAGTCACTTTCTTCAACTCTGGTATCCTCTGTGATTTGTGATTCAATCAGTGAACATCTTTGTCTAGGCTTTTTTATAAGTTCCAGACCTGTGCTCACTGCTGAAATTTTCTAACCCAAAAATAATTATGGAGTATTTTTTTAAAAGTATTTTTTTCAAGTGAATAAAGTTTATTGTTTTTTTAATGATAAAGTTCCCATACAATCTTCGAAATAAGATTGTTTCATTGGCGCCCAACGTGGGGCTACGAAAACTTACGAAGAAGAATCCGAAGCTAATAAATCCACATCATCGGAGGGAAGTGAAACTGACGAAGAGTTTTTTTTACCTAACGAAGACATCCAAGAAGATAACATGGCAACATTTTCAACGGAACAATTTCAGCAAATTTTAGCGGCTATGAACAGCAACCATAGAGGTGGCTCATTCACGCAGTGTACAGCACGTTACAAAGGGCAGAGAGAAGAATTTTTAGCTGCCATTAGCGTACACAAAGACATTGAAAAGATTTCTGACGAAGATGCAGTACGTGGGATGCCCCTTGTGCTTGAGGATTATTCAGCCACATGGTGGATTGGTGTAAAAAGTACAGTGAGTGGTTTTGAAGAAACAAAAGCATTCATTCGTACAACGTTTTCACCTCCAGTACCTGACTGGCGAATTTTTGCTAATATCTTTGAAGCAAAACAACAAAAGGGAGAACCAACAGACAGCTTTATATGCAAAAAGAGGTTGTTGTTCTCTCAACTCAAAGTTCCTGTCACAGGAGAGATTCAACTCAACATGCTCTATGGACTGCTGCATATAAACATTCGTGAGCGCGTTCGCCGCGAAAATGTAAAAACATTTAGCGACCTTATTTCTGCAAGTAGAGAAGCAGAAATTTTTACAACTGAATCTCAGCCAGTCATAAAAAACACAGTCATGAAAGAAGAGCCCTCAACTAGCAACCGCTGTTGTTTTTGTCGTTTAAAGGGCCACAGTATTGAGAACTGCTTTAAGAAGAAGAAATGAGATGAACAGAGAGCCAAGGAAGGATAACATCAGGTGAACCAACAAAAGCAACTGAATCAACCAAACCCCATCATACAAAAGAAACCAACATTCTCATGCTATGGATGTGGCACACCAGGGGTATATCGTTCCAATTGAACTACGTGTAGTACACACCCTAAAGAAAGTCCTCAGTATCTAGCTTTTAATTCCATCTCTTCTACAATCATTGGTCATGCATTACCTACAACCCACATAGACATTTTTGGTCTAAAAGGAGAGGCCGTTTTTGATTCTGGCGCAAAAACTAGTTAGTATTAATTTAAAGAACATTTTGGTGAAATATGGTAACATATTTCAAGATGTTCGTGCTAGAGTTGGGCATAGTTGTTCTTTTTGGGGATTGTTCCTTTTTGTTCCCTCCAAAAAAAGAACTAGTTCGTTCGTTTATTTCAGTTGTTCTTTTTTTTCATCAAATCCTTTTTAATGTTTTCTTCGTTTCGTGTTGTTCTAAGATATTTGCCACAGAATACATATTTGCCTTTTATATTTTGTCGCATTAATTCGCTGTATAATTTTTACAGAATAATTAATGCAAACGTGTTTTAATAAAATTTAAAGAGAATAACAATGCTATATTGGAACACCTTAATCAAGTAGTGCAAATGAAATCACACATTTTCAGTTATAATGATCGTCATCAATTTAATGATATCCAATCGTTGTTGTGTGCCACTCTTCAGAGTGTTTTACGCAAGATACGCGAAGATGATGCTCCGCAAATGTCCGATGCCATCATGAACGCTTTATTGACCATATTAAATTTTTGTTCGGGAGGAGGCGTACAAGAAGTCGCAAGCCGTCTCCACTTTAGTTGAGTTATTGGGCTTTAAATTCGTAAAATATATGGACGCCCTTAAAGCGTTCTTGTATATCGGACTGAAGAAAGAATCAACAATAGTATCAAGTTTGCTGCACAGCTGTTGGAATTACAGGCGACATTGCGCAAACTCTAAAGCAACTATTCACTCCTTATTGTGATGAATCATGAATGACCCTTTTGTTGACCAATTTGTTATAGCCTACACTACATCGCAGTGTTAAGCCACAAATATTGTCAGCTTTTGGTGCTATGGCTCTAAGTATCGGCAATGAATTTGTGAAATATTTGAGTGTTATTTTGCAACTGCTGCTTTGCATTTGTGAAATATTTAAGTGTTATTTTGGAAATGTTGAGGGCTGATTTGCAACTAGAGAAGTTCTTTTTCAAAAAGAGGGCAGGCAATTTGACAAATTTTATTAATCTTCTTTTTTGCTATTTTCGGTTGATCCTAACAGTTACGAAATGGTTGAATATTTTAGTGAATTGTGCGAAAGTGTTCAGAAACCCATACTGACATCATACATGACCTCAAGGGTGTGGAACAAAAACCAAATCAAGATGTTTATCATTTGGAGCCACATCTTGGCCACATGTTTTGTTTATTAAACGTATTGCAAATATTGTAAATGTAATACAAATAAAGTAAATTTATGTAAATACAAATGCACCCATGGAAACTTTTATGCAGTTGACTACAGGTGCTGGGTAAATTTACACAAACGGTGGTATATGTAACTCAGCTCCCTTACTTCAAGTCTTCCTTAATTCTTAAAAATAAGTTTTTATTATTTTAAAAATGTTAATTGTTTAAAAAATGAAACATCGGGTTCTAAGTTATTCGTAAAGCACCCCATATACGATTCAATTAAATTTTCAATTGAGTCGGTTGTCCAAATCAAAGCGTGTATAGCTCTGTCAATTGATTAGTTTGGCAGTTGTCGAGTTGGTTGGAGAAAAATTAAAAGATTTTGATTCATGTTGACTAGCAAATCTTTCAATTCGAGTGTGCGTGTGTGTTCGAGTCTCTTGATTAGCTGTCAAAATTTATGTTTGTAGCTGTCTAAATTCACTTTGAACACTTAAATTATGTTAATAAAATGTGTGGAACTCAACATAATTTTTATATTAATATGCTCAATTAATATAAGCTATTAGTAAGAATAATCATCAAGTAAATATAGATAAGTGTGGCATCATTGTAAATTTAGTACCGACCGTCACATACTTATATCGTATATCGCATCTAACCATAACCGTTTTCGTTAAATTCGTTATGGAAAATGTTTGTATTCACTTACTTGTACCTACTTACGATTCAGCCACTATCGAGTGTACAACATTGTGCTTAAATAAAATCAAGAAATTGTGAAATTATAAATACTTACCTTACACTCAAAACTTATAATTATCTTACAACCTTACACTTAAAAACTTATACTTACCTTAAATTGAAACATAATAGCAACAAACCTTTATGTTAAACTGGAGATTAATTAAATTCTAAATACTTACTCATTGAATTGAAACAAACTAAAGTCTGAAGTTTAAATTGAAGAAATCACCTTATTTTTCTCATAAGGTTTTCAACAGGTGAGAGTTATACCCGAAATCAGCATCTAGAGAAAATAATACTACCCTGTTTTTTTATATCAACCCTCAAATTTAATTGCCCAACCTCGAGCAATTAAAATTGAATCTTTCCCTTTTTTATTAGCACCCCACATTTGATATAACCCCTCTCATCTATAAAAAAGGGGAATAAAGCATACTTTGCAACCTCTGCAACCTCTGCAAATTATTCATGGTCGAGTAGAAGCCGTATAAAGAAGTCTCAGCGAAGGAAGCATCAAACAAAAAAGTAAAAGAGCAGCAGAACAATAAGGTAAAGTTAAAAATCTAAAACATCAAAGGGATCAGTTAAAAAACAGACAGCAAGCAAGTAGCAAATCAATATTAAGCAAACAGAAAAATAAAAAATAGCAAAATATAAAGAAAAGTAAAAACGGTAAAAATTGTGTTCGTGTACTAGGTATAGAAAATACCAAAGCAAAAAGTCAAAAAAAAAAATACTTAAAATTACAAAGATTGGATTAAAAAACTGCATGTGCAAAGCAAATACAGTAGCACATATGTACATATTACCTAAGCTGTTAAAAGTTAAAAAAGAAAAGTACTTAAAATTAGAAAAATAAAAGTTCAAAGTACATACATATGTATGTATGTAATACATACAGACGTACATATTTATCTATATACTTAAAGATAAAACAACAGTTATAGCGGCAAAAACCAATTATATATATTCGTGTCAAAAATTAAAAGTTGAAAAGAAAACCCGTTGAACAAAAGTTCAATAAATACATAGACTACAAATGCCCGTTAATTGTCGGTACATACATATGTATGTATGTAGGTACATAATAAATTTATATACATACATACATACACAGTGTATCAATCATAATAATCAAAATGTGCAAAAAGAATGCAAACGTTTATTTCCCCTCACAGAAATAAAGAATAAATACACAATTTGAGTATGCAATAACTTTAATATATGTATGTATGTATATACATCTGGATGTGCATTTATATGTATTCATGTACATATATCATAGATGATCAAAAATAAAAATGAGATGTATTAGCGCTCGCTCTCGCAACCCTAACTCCCAGCAAACATATTTGCAAACACCTAAAACAAATTTCATAATGATATGAATAAAAATGTCTTTTCAAAATTTTTCATTTCCAGCCTTAAATATTTTGTAGCATAAAAGGCATTGAATGTTATGAAAAGCATCATTTATCATCAAATACCGTTCACATCTCATTTCGTAGACGTGTAGCTTTTATTTTTTTTACTTTGTTTTTTGTGTGTTCAATTGTAATTGAATCGTGTGTGTTTACTGTGCTTTGTTCAACAAAAACCAACAACAATGCTTAATAAATTCCTGAAAAAAATTACGATACTCCGACGCATGTGTTTTCGTCGCTTGCTCAACGATGAATGAATGAGTTTTTAAAAGAGCCTAACAACGAGTATGAATTTTTTTCAAACAATTGTTGTATGGGCTGAACATCTATGACATATATACATAAATATATAATTGAACTTGAAAAGATCTCAAAAAGAAAACAAAAAACACTCTTCGACATTTAAAGTACCTCTTAAATTCCATTTCACAAAATTTACAGTCCACTAAATAAAATTAAAACAACATACGGATTAGAGTCGATTGAAAATAAAAATTTATTATTTCAAAAAAAAATTCGAAGAGTTGTTTGTTATAAATCAAATTAAAGCCAAAAATAAAACAAAAAAGTAAAGTTGGAAAAGAGTAAATCACAATTAAAATAAATCCACAAAAATTACAACAAGCATACATTATTTCTCACTCCCTATTTCACACACGCACACATACCAATATAAAGTTCATTGCAATTAGGGATTCCCAATAAAAATAAAACAAACAATAGACTAAAGCTATGTTCACATCTGACAAATATTTGAAGAAAAACAACAAATATTTCTTTGATGCAGTCTGAACATGAAATATTTTTAAGCTTCAAACAGCAAATCAGCTGATTTTGGTAAAATAAAATTATTTGAATTCAAATAAATATTTCACAAATTTTAACATAGTGTGAACACTGGCAATTAAATATTTTCGTCTGTTTGGTACAAATATTTATTTGTTCTTACAAAAAAAAAAATGCAAGACCAAACAGCTCTAAATAACAGAAGATGTAAAAGTGTTGTCAACATTTAAAATTTAATTAAATTTGTTAAAATAAAATCGTCAATTATTACAATATGAAAACAAAACATCTAAGTTTTTATATATTATAATAATAATTTTAACTTTGTTTTAGTCGAATTTTATATATACATATATATACAGACAACATTATTTAGATTTGTTCACTTTTATTTTTTTAATTATATGCATTTTTTTTCTATAAAAAAGAAGAAGCATATGTTAAGAAACAAAATATGCTCGTTTTGGTAAAATGTTAAAAAGATTGTTGTAAATTTTTTTACTAAGATCCACATATCAAACCCGTTAAAGGATTGTGATACCAAAATGCCTGCTAGATTTTGCAATCAATGCGACCTGCCGTATACAAAATATTTCTATATTAAAGGAAAGATTGTAGTTCTTCATAAAATAAAAATATAATAAATTTAAATATTTTGAAATTTATTATCTAACTTGTATTTCTCTTCACACTATTAAAATAAAAGTATATAACTCTTTTATTTGTTAAGGTGAGGTGACGTGAAGGTAAATTTATTGATTAAATAATCACATGAATTTACCTGCTAGGTTTTTTAAATAATGGCCATTATATATTTTCAAATAAATTAATTAAATTAATTTTACTAAACTTTCTATAACCGACTTTGTTATACTGTGTTTTAATAATTAGTGATTTGCTTTTCTTGCTATATTATTTATCGTTTAAAAAAAACGTCAAGTTTGCAACACTGAAAACAAAACAGCTGCAACTGTAAAAAAATAAACACTAGTTGCATTATATTCAACAATTAAAAATGTAAGTAAAATTTTATGTTAAAGAATTATTACCAATAGAGTTATGTTCTTACTTATTTATTACAGAAAAAAATGGAAAATATTAGCGAGGCTCCTGTTTGCAAAAAGGCAAAAATTAGTAAAAAGTCTGTAAAAGAGTGGAGTGATGAGGATGTTTATAAGCTCATTTCCCTAGTGGAAGACGAGCCATGTTTGTGGAACGCGGGTGTTGATGGATACCACAACAAACCCATTCGCGACGCGGCTTGGCAAAAGATAGGTGAGCAGTTCGGGGTAAAGTATGATCAATCTGATCTTATTGTCAAGTGGACGAATCTACGAATACAATATCGAAGCTATGCTGCTAGAGCAAAGTCAAAATCTGGGCAGGGTACGGTGGAGCCCGTAAGGTGGAAGTTTTTTAATTCCATTTCTTTTGTTGGGCGAACTGAAGAGCTCCAAACGCAACGAACGATTTCCAACCTAGTTTTAGAAACGGAGGCAGAAAATAATTGTAAGTACATACATATTTCTCTGGATGTAGAAGTATGAGTTAAATAATCTGAACTAAAATCTCCTCTCCCAATTGCCTCTACATCAGCGTCTCGTCGATCCAAAAATGATGCTACACAAACAGCATCCAATCAAATTGCAGAAACAATGAAAGAGGCTGTTGCCGCAATTAAAGAAAAAAATAAAAATTCGCTGGATCCAAATACATCATTCGCCAATTATTTGGTAAGCGAACTAAAAACATTGCCCGAGGACAAAGCGGCAGTAGTCCGCAAAAAAATGGCTTTTTTTTTTCTAGAATGCTTAGATGAGGCGAGGTTATAATATAAATATGTATGTCTTTTGAAATGTAATTGCTTTGATTTTTTAAACCTGTATTTACTTACCAAAAAAGCTTTATTATGTTTTTTTAAGCAAAACAAAGATCTCATTTTTATAAATAAAAAACTTAAATATTTATTTTTTAATAATGCTGTTTGTTTTTATTTTCCAATTAAGAATAAAGCATGGAAGTATCTGTTTAGAATATCTTTTTTCTCACGCACAAAATATAAATAAATATAAATAAACCATTCGACTTACATTTTGTACATGCTCTAAACGAAAAGGGTCTTTAAGTGCTTTCATATTGTTTAAAAAAAACTTAAGACGTTATTTAAAACTAGATTTTTAACTTTCTAAAATCCCTTTAAATTATGTCTTCAAAAAGTACAAACAACAATGTATAGTTTTTTATATATGTTTGTATTGAAATTGCACTTCACCTTCTTCAACAAAATATTGGGCAAATTCGTCTCTTATTGATGATGTATTTTCAGCTATGTAAGAACGATGTGGTTTTAAGTTTGGAAAACTATTGCCAAGTTCTTCATTGCGCCATTCACCAGGAATAAAAGTACCATCCTCTGCATAATGGTCTACAAGATTTGGATTAAAATAAATTGTGCTTCTACGGCTCATTAGAAAATTATGCAATGCACAGCATACAAGAGTAACTTGTCTAGTCTTTTGTGGATCGAGTTTTATTGGAGAACGCATTACCCGAAAACGTGATGACATAATACCAAAAGCATTTTCGATAACACGTCTGGCTCTTGACAATCGATAATTAAAGATTCTTTGTATTACGTTCATGTTGCGAATACTATATGGCTTCAATAAATTTGGTGTTAGGGCGAAAGCATCATCTGCTACCAAAACGTAAGGTACTGCGACAATTCTCGATGGCAATGGTTTTGGCAATGGTAAATTTATCTTATTGTTCATCAGTGCTTCATTAAATGAACTTTTACGGAATATTCCTCCATCAGATATTCTGCCGTTTGCTCCAACATCAATATATATAAATTTGTATGACGCATCCGAAATAGCCATGAGCACAATGCTATGTGTTCCTGTAAACATAAAAAAACCAATTAGGTCCGAATAGACACTTAAGTTATCTGAATAAAGTGGTTTAGTCAACATTATTTTATTCACAGCTTTAAGATTAATTTGGTGAAAATATCGCTAATTAGCTACATGATAAACTAATGATAAATTATGGTTAAATTACGGACAAGTAAAAGCTGTATATGAAATGACTAGATGGCTTTTGTTAAACAAATAAAGTCTGTGAATTCGGAACTTAAAATAGTTTAAATTGGCAACTGTGACTACCTTTGTAGTTATAGTAAATGCTTCCAGAATGCGCGGGGGCCACC
Organism: Nowickia ferox; assembly: GCA_936439885.1. Taxonomy (NCBI): domain Eukaryota; kingdom Metazoa; phylum Arthropoda; class Insecta; order Diptera; family Tachinidae; genus Nowickia; species Nowickia ferox. Next base: position 64,430,130 of record OW387026.1, read on the forward strand.
ATCACAACATGTTTCCCATCCAAAGAGCCGATGCAATTTGGGAAGTTCCATGCTTCTAGAAATCCCTGAGATACTGCTTTCCAATCGTCTTCAGTTGACGGCATCTATGCTCATGTAATTTAATTAAAACCAACTCAATTTTTTTTCCTTTTTTACTTTACCCTTAAAATTTACCTTTAAAAATTCAGGCTGTAAAACCTTGTAAATGGCATCGCAGACTTCAGGAATAATGACAGAAATAGTATTGAATGGAATACGGAATATATACTGTAGAGATCGAAAGCTTTCTCCTGTTGCCAAATAACGAAGAGTGACAGCTAGACGTTCAGAGGCGGAAATTGGCTCACGAAACACTGTTGTTTTCTTTGTAATAAACGGTGCAACTAATTTTAACTACAGAAAAATGAAACAAATATATACTATTGCTTTATACAAATAGTTTTACTTACCAAATAGTCGAAATCTTCGGCATTCATGCGCAAAAAGTTTTTATATAGAGCTGGTGTCTCTGACTTTAGTTCTTTTAACAGTTTTGCGCAACATCCTTCCTCATTCCGTTTACCAACCCAATTTCGTACCCATTGTCGACCGGTTTGTTTTTCTTTTGTAATTTCTTCCTCTAATACCACAATCGATGCTGCACCGCAGCATAATATAAATAAATTTTCTTCGTCGCTCATAGTATTTCCTTTAACTTTTCAATAAAATAAATTTATATTTTTGACACTTCGCCGAAACATTTATTTAATACAAATATTTGTTTCAATTTGAACACAATTCAAATATTTTTTCCTTTATTTTATTTAACACAGTTTTACAGCTGTTTGAAGAAACAAAAACAATGAAATATTTGGTCGTAGTATGAACATAAAATAAATTGTTTTTTTATTTGACAGATTTTGAAGCAAATATCATTACAAATATTTCCTGCAAATATTTAATAGATGTGAACGTACCTTAATGTACAAAAAAAAACTAAAAATTCACATAGAAATAAATTGCCACAATAACTAAATAGTAATTCTTTACATACTAAAAGATAATAAAAATACATAGAAATACAGAATTGATTCCTAACCCGAAACCTGATCATGTTCTCTTAAACTCGTACACATTTTGCAAATAAACGCATTCTCCTAAAGATAAATAATTTTGATTTAAAATTGCTTTAACTTGACACTATCAAGTCACATGAAATTAAGAAAAAACCTGTAAGAAAAATTTGAAAAAAAAATTCGTAAAAAAGAAAAACATCAACAAATAAAACAACCTAATAAATAAAAAGAAAAGAATTATACCTACAAACAAAACAGAAAATAAGATAGCTCTAAATAATAAACAAGTGCACACATCTAAAAGCTCACATTCCACATACAAATACATACATTCATATCTCAACAAACAGTTTCATTACAATTAGAAAAGGTAAAATAAAAAAATAAAAAAAAAAATTAAATAATTCTGATTTAAAAATTGTATCTATTGTGAACCGAGAAATCAAAGTCAAAAAGGTCAATCAAGTTTAAAATTGTGTTCAATTAATTTCACATGCAATAAAATATAAAATTTTCAAACAATTTCAAAAACAACCTTAAAATAATTTAGATTAACTGAAAATTTAAATGTTAGTAATTCTACTCACAAAGTTATCGTTTGCTGAAATTTAACCACATAATTAATTGAATCGGCAATTTTAAATAATTGACATCTTATTTAATTCTTCTCTGTGATAAAAATTATTATACACTGAAACCCGTTTCGTAAGCAAAGTAAGAGTGTTATTTCCCCAGGAGAAGTTCGATAGTTGATCATCATGTCCGTCATTATTTAAATTGAAGAAAAACTAAATCGGTCGATTCTCGCTCATTTATTTATATCTATAAAATGGTTGTTTAAAACAATAACAAGTAAACTAAGCTGTCGCTTGCTAAAATTAACTCGAAATACTTCTCTATATTATCATTGTGAAAACTAGGTAACAGGTACCTAGTGCTAGCTCAATAGCCCCTTATTTATCGATAATATAGAAAACTCATTCTAGAAGTGCAAATCTTAATTCCCCAATACAATTTTTATATTTCGGCTAGATAACAGGTATCTAGACTTAATAATACCCCAACTCACAGACAGTATAAAATAAAAGGTAGTTTTAAACAAGTTGATAGCCCAAGAACAAATTTGTTATTAACACTAGATAACAGGTATCTAGAGTTAAAATCTCTAAAAACGCTAGTTACAAACTAGATATCATTTCGAGTAATCCTATTCATATCCAATTTTCTTAAATTAATATTCACGAGTATCACTATATTCAACAACCATGAATCCCAAATCGGATAAATCTTTGGCAGAAAAATCGTCCTCGGCAACTCCACAAGATTATTTTATATTTGATTGTGAAAATTTACTACATTTTTGCGACATGTTCAATAAAACTGACGAAGGAGAACAAACGGAATCAGTTTTAGAAATAAAATTAAAAGACTTAGAGGCAAGGTACAAAAAATTGGAAGCGTCTTACCAAGAAATCATGCTTTCACATGATGGCTCAGTTGACCCCGAATTCAAAACAACTGCTAGAATCGATTATGCTGCACATGTAACCGCATACTTTCAATGTCACGGACAAATAGGTGAACTACTAAAAGCAGCTCGGCTAGAAACTCCAAACGTACCGGGGCATCATTCAACTGTTCGTTATTCGGTCCCAAGCCTTGCGTACGCGCAGAACACAGAACATGATAACTCAAGTAATTGCATAAAACTTCCACCTTGCGATACAGAGGTGTTTAAAGGCAGTTATGAACAATGGCTTTCGCTCAGGGATATGTTCACAGCAGTGTACATAAACCACTCTAGATTATCTCCAGTAACAAAGTTGTATCACCTTCGTAACAAAACGAGAGGAGAAGCTGGAGATATAGTAAAAAGATACACACTTTCTCACGAAAATTTCAATCTCGCATGTGATGCATTGAAAAACCGCTACGAAAATAAGCGCGTCCTCGTAGATAATCAAATAAAAATCCTATTTGATATCCCAGCAGCGACTAATGAGGACAGTGAGCCCATTAGAAGAATTCAGTCGTCAGTTAATGACTCGTTAGCGACGCTGGGAACCCTTGGTGTAGAAGTTGAAAGTTGGGACCCCATTCTCATTAGACTAATATCTACAAAACTGCCTGAGGTAACTTTAGCCCTGTGGAAACAATCGCTCGCATCCCCTCGTGAGCTTCCAAAATGGTCCCAAATGTCACAGTTTCTTATAAATAGATACGAAACTGTTGAACGTGTTAAAAGCATTAGAAACTCAAAAGACGGCTTTAATCTCAATAAGACTCCTAATGTGCAAACTTATATAGCCCAAGAAAATTTAACCTCGTACTGCAAATTGTGCAAAGCAGAACACACACTCAGAACATGCCCAAAGTTCAGAGCATTTACAGTTCAACAGAGAGTTGACTTCGTGTTCAAAAATAAACATTGCAACAATTGCCTAGGACATTCTCATATCAAGGCAAATTGTAAAAGTAACAATACATGTATGTACTGCAAAAAATCGCACCACACTCTGTTACACATGGCTAAAAGAATTAAAAACTCTCCCAATAGCACAGAAAACCTTCCACAAGAAAAGCTTTCACATAAAGCCGCCTTTCCCAAAATGAATCAGCAAACATCGCAATAAAAGAGACTCAAGAAGAGCAACCCATCATCACGGCATATTCAAGACAATTGCTCTACCAGCAACGAAAATATTCTCTTACGCACTGCATTAATGCAGATTGAATATAGAGGTGAACATTTCACTGTCCGAGCCCTAATTGACCCTGGCTGTCAAAGAACTTTCTTATCAGAAAGAGTTAGAAATCGCCTTCAGCTCCCTTACCAAAATGCGCACTTTGAAATTGTTGGTATTGGTGGACAAAAACAGTCGGCAAGTAAAGAATGTAAACTAATATTATATGCCAAAAGAACAAACACGAGAATACCTATAAAGGCCATAGTCTTGCCAAAAGTCACGAAGCGACTCCCAGCCTGTTCCTCTGAAGTCTCACGCACAAAAGAACTGGAAGAATTAGATCTAGCTGACTTTCAACAAATGTTCGCAAATAGATTTAATTCTGGGCAACGATTACGAGCAATGCATTAACCTTGAAGGGATTAAGAAGAATATTTGTGGCAGAACGTCAGCATACAACACCATTTTCGGATGGGTACTTAGCGGCCCCATGAAAACAGAAGCCATTCACGCATTTACAACAGAAGTGGTCCCCTCTGAAAACTCCGATCTTTGTTACATTTTAAGAAAGTTTTGGGAAGACGAAAATATTCCGGCCACTAGGCCTAGGTCAGCCGAAGATGAATTCTGTGAAGACTTTTACGCCCGCACGACTACACGTAAAGTAAATGGAAGGTATATCGTAAGGCTACCATTTAAAACAGAGTTTCCCAATGAAATCTCCCTTGATTCATCACGATTCATAGCTCTCGCCCAATATTCCAGAATGGAAAAAACTCTGGCCAAAGATCCTGAACTTCAGTCCCAATACAAGGCAGTTCTTGAGGAATAATTAGCCTTAGATCACACTCCAAAATGAATTGATAACAACGATACTCAATTGGAGAAAGTATCAATTTGTGTTTAGCGGTGATATACAAAAAATGTACCGCCAAATTCTCGTGCACCCAGATGACAGGCCATTTCAAAGAATACTATTCCAATCTAAGCCAGACGGTCCTGTGCAAGATTTTCAGTTAAAAACTGTTACATTCGGAGTGAACTGCGTTCCCTTTCTAGCAATTCGTACTTCGCTACAACTCGCGTCAGACTCTGAAGCTACCGAAATAGCAGCCGAACTATTACGATCGGAAACTTACGTCGACGACATATTATCTGGTGGGTATACAATAGAAGAAACCCTTAACGCTCATACTCAACTCATAGATGCACTAAAAACAGCAGGGTTACCATTAAAAAAGATAACCGCAAACGATCCAAGGCTACTGATACATTTACCAAAAAAAGATCTCTATGATCTAGACTTTCTCCGCTTCCATGCGACGAGTTCAACCAAAACTCTTGGTATAAAATGGAATGCACTCAGTGACTCCTTTACTTATAATTTCCCGCCCATTGATCAAACACCGAAAATAACCAAGCGCCAAATCCTCTCGGCAGTCGCAAAACTGTTTGACCCAGCTGGATGGCTAGCACCTGTAGTCATCAGAGGAAAAATTTTAATGCAACAGTTGTGGTTAGAAGGTCTACAGTGGGACGAAGAAATTTCGGAAGATTCTCGTCAGGAATGGAACAATTTTGTTCAAGATCTATCCAAATTAGATTATATATCCGTACCACGTTTGCTACAATATAAACCCGAAGACAACGTACAAATTCATGGGTTCTCAGATGCGTCCAAATCGGCATATTGCGCAACAGTATTTATAAGATGTCAAACTCATTCACACACAACCTCTGTGAATTTGTTACTAGCTAAATGCAAGGTTGCACCCATACAAACAGTATGCCTTCCACGGTTAGAATTGAATGGCGCCCGCTTACTAGCTAAATTCGTAAATTACGTTTGCACTTCCCTAAACTTGAGTTCAAAAGAAAAATATTTATGGACTGACTCTTCCATAGTATTAGGATGGCTCTCAAAGCCTCCATCGTCATGGGAAACGTATGTTGCCAATGGAATCTCTCTAATCTATCTTCTCGCACCAACTGCAATATGGAAACATGTTCCAACACATGATAACCCAGCAGATCCCGGAACAAGAGGATGCAGCCCACGAGATCTGGGAAAGAATTCACTCTGGTGGCATGGACCATCCTGGTTAACCAACCCAGCGTCAGAACGGCCGAAGAGAAACCTACTCAAAACGTGTGCAGAACTTATAAAAATTCAATCCCTGCAAAAACATATTGAAATAAATGACCCACTCGATAAATTTTCATCATATAACAGAGCTCTTCGTGTATTATGTTATGTTTTCCGATTTTTTCATAAATCTATAAAAAACAAGAGGCCAAATGAATTTCACAATATGTCTAATAGTTTACTTCAAAAGGAAATGAATTTTGTAAAATCTCGACTCATCATTTTAGCTCAAAGGACTTTCTATCAAGAAGAGTATGAATACCTAGAAAAATCAAAACCTATTACAAACAAAAGTTCTCTCAACACCCTAAACCCCTTCCTAGACTCGAATTTAATTATGAGAGTAAATGGAAGATTAGCTCAATCATCCCTCCCGAGAGATACCCCATAATCCTACCAGGAAACTCTAGGTTGTGCCAATTGTATCTATCTCATTTACACATATTTTTATACCATGCTCAATGTAGTCAAATGTGTAGAATGGTACAAACCGAATTTTTTATATTTAGACTAAAAAATCGAGTAAAAAAGGTAATCCGACACTGTAAAACTTGCCTGATTCACAAGCAAAAGCCATGTACTCAGATAATGGCCCCGTTACCACCTGAAAGATGTAATTTAACGCTTCCATTTCAAATCACGGGCATTGACTTTGCAGGGTCTTTTGAAATTAAAACATCTCCCTTAAGAAAAGCCCCCACGACAAAAGGGTATGTCAGTGTTTTTGTCTGCTTCAGCACGAAAGCAATGCATTTAGAAATCTGCCCCAGCCTTTCCTCGGCGGCATTCCAAGCCGCATTTGCTCGTTTCGTTGGGAGGCGGGGGCTCCCCCAGAGGGTGGTTACGGATAACGGGAGAAATTTCCTGGGTGCAAGCCGAACACTCGAACGAGAATTTACTGAATTTGTGAACACTGCGGCTCAAGACACAGCCCAAAAATATATAGCACATGGGTTTGAGTGAAGATTTATACCACCGCACGCTCCTCATATGGGGGAAGCTGCAGTAAAAAGTTTCAAATTTCACCTCAAAAGAGTTGCCGGAACTCAAAAGTTTACGTTTCAAGAATTCAATACCGTTCTAGCGCGAATTGAAGGAGTATTGAATTCCCGACCGATATCTGCTATATCGGAAGATCCGTATGATTTGAAAGCATTAACTCCGGGACCCTTTCTTAGAGAGGCACCTTTAATGGCCTTCCCAGAGCGAGACTGCGTAACCATGTCAGTTATCAACCGATGGGAAAAATTAAAAGTAATCCATCATCAATTCTCCATTCGATGGAAGGAGGATTATTTAAAATCTCTGCAAAAACGATACAAGTGGAAGAACTCGGTTCCTAATATTCAGGTGGGCGATCTAGTAGTAGTGATAGAAGACTTACAACCACCGCAAGAGTGTCGTTTAGGTAGAGTAGAAAAAACCTTTGCGGGAGCAGATAATAATACACGTACAGCGGAAGCGCGAATATCTTCTGGAACAATAACTCGACCCATTGTCAAATTATGTTATCTTCCGTTCTTAAATAACGAAAGTTCTTCTTAAATAAAACACTTACAAATTTGCATATTATGTAAATTAATTGAACACTTATCACAAATGACATATCTCATACTTCTTATGCTATACTCACCATTATACTGTATACTCATACAATTATCACTAACCACATAACAATAAGTAATTAACTAGTTTATTTCTCCCACCAGGAATAATAGAAGATTAGAGACCACTCGCCCAAAACACAAAGCCGCAATCATGTAAATCGTAGAGCGAAAAACCGCGATCCGGACTCTTACAAATGTGTTTTGTGTAACCAATCTCATGAGTTAAGGTTGTGCCAAAGATTTTTAAAAATGAAGCCATAATCAAGGGAGAAAATAGTAATAAAATAGCTCGCAGCCATGGTTTATGGTCATGTTCATCGACAAATTCCTGTAAAAGATGTGACAGGTTTCATCATACGTTACTTCATTCTTGCAGTCGTGATGCAAAGAGCTTAGAAACGAAAAAGTTACACAATCAACGACGAACTGAATCAACAAGGCAGAATTTGAAAACGAAAGATTTACGCAATCGCAGAAGCAACGAATCAACACCACAACTAAATGAACATGCAGTGAGGATACATGACCAAAATTCTTCAACATCGTCTGCAACATCCAACACCCAGAACATAATAGAGGCTATTCGTTCGTTGGCCAATGTTTTGTGCGTAACAAATAAATTTGCCTAATGTCAAGGCCGGCGCCATGTCCAAATTCACTTTGGACACTTAAATTATGTTAATAAAATGTGTGGAACTCAACATAATTTTTATATTAATATGTTCAATTAATATAAGCTATTAATAAGAATAATCGTCAAGTAAATATAGATAGGTGTGGCATCATTGTAAATTTAGTACCGACCGTCACATACTTATATCGTATATCGCATCTAACCATAACCGTTTTCGTTAAATTCGTTATGGAAAATGTAACGCGCCTTTTGTATTCACTTACTTGTACCTACTTACGATTCAGCCACTATCGAGTGTACAACATTGTGCTTAAATAAAATCAAGAAATTGTGAAATTATAAATACTTACCTTACACTCAAAACTTATAATTATCTTACAACCTTACACTTAAAAACTTATACTTACCTTAAATTGAAACATAATAGCAACAAACCTTTATGTTAAACTGGAGTTTAATTAAATTCTAAATACTTACTCATTGAATTGAAATAAACTAAAGTCTTAAGTTTAAATTTAAGAAATCACCTTATTTTTCTCATAAGGTTTTCAACAGGTGAGAATTATACCCGAAATCACCATCTAGAGAAAATAATACTACCCTGTTTTTTTATCTCAACCCTCAAATTTAATTGCCCAACCTCGAGCAATTAAAATTGAATCTTTCCCTTTTTTATTAGCACCCCAAATTTGATATAACCCCTCTCATCTATAAAAAAGGGGAATAAAGCATACTTTGCAACCTCTGCAAATTATTCAGTAGCTTTATTTTGTATTTAAAAAAATATGTCTTTTTCATTAAATTTTAAATAAAAAAATATTTAAATTAATGAATGAATGCAATAGAAGTTTTAAATTTTTAATTGTGAAAACAATATAAATTTGGCAGTTGAATGAAAATCTTTCAATTCGGTTAATGAAGTGTGTGGCCAAGAATCAATTATTCAACTGAAAAACTCAATTGACAATTGAATCGAAACTTGTATGGGGTGCTTAAAGTAAAATTTAAAAATTAATTTTCTTTATAAATATATAAAAATTTTTTCATCTAAAAGCTCATAAAAAAATTCAAAACTACAAAATATTTAACTATGGACCATTGTGGGTAAAAGCAAATGTGTTAGGAATAAAATAAACGAAATATAATGAAAATCGGCTAAAAATTTTAGACATTAGTGGAGGTTGGATTTCGTGGGGTTGTGTTATTATTGTTAAAAAAAAACAAACAAACTTGATATAAAGTAGTAGAACATACTGAAAATAAAAACTTACAAACATAAAAATTATTAAGGCTTAATAAGAAAAATTTTGTATGAAAATTTGTTCTAAAAACCCTTTATAAAGCCTTAATAATATTTATAAATAAGGTCATTAAATTTTTTTCTATAATATAATTTACTTTTATAAAAGCATAATTTTATGTCAACATATTTTTAAAAAGATACATGTTTTTATAAATACATATATATTTCCGCTGTAAGCGCTAGGTAGTCATAGAGTTGCTGATCTAGAATAAAAAAAATTTGAGTTAATAAAAATATAATTTTTTTAAAATATTACCAATTATACTATCCTTTTTTGTAGTAAGCTCTAAGTAAGCACCCAACTGCCCTCTTAGATGGATTTCATTCATAGCGTTGTTGATCTTAAATAAAGAAAAAAATTTATTTAATAAAAATACATTGTTTTTTAAATATTAGCAACTATACTCTCCTTTTTTTGTAGTAAGCTCTAAGTAATCACCCAACTGCCCCCTTAGATTGATGTGATTCATAGCGTTGTTGATCTTAAATAAAGAAAAAATTGAGTTAATAAAAATATATATTTTTTTAAATATTAGCAATTATACTCTCCTTTTTTGTAGTAAGCTCTAGGTTGTTGATCTTAAATAAAGAAAAAATGTAATTAATAAAAATACATTGTTTTTTGTGCTAGCTCGCTAGTCCGAAGTCGTGTAATCCGAATTATCCAGTAATCCGAATTGAATTTATGACGTATTACATACTCTATAGTCCGCATTGATTACAAGCTCGCTAAACCGAATTTTTAATTTTCTGCTTTTTTATTATTGTGTCTGTTTTTTTACAAACCAAGTGTGAAATTTGAAAACTAACGGGACATTGAGGTGCAGAGGCTTGTGTGTAAATATTTATTTATGTGTACATCTTGTTGGAAATAATTTAGTTGTTGAATGGTATTAGTCACGAAAACATTAATTTAAATATGGCAAAAAACGTGCACATAAAACGCTGTCATTAGCTGATAAGCTCAAAATTATAGAAGAAGTAAATCGCGGACAATCAGGAAAAATGTTAGCAACGAAATTTGGTGTAGGAGCTTCAACAATTTGTGACATTAAAAAAAATGCTGAAAATATTAAAAGGTAAAAAACCTGCGTAAAAATGTATTCTGCGAAACTTAATGTACATTAATATTTATTCTTTTATTAGATTTGCTGAAAATTCTGATGGCAAACTTTTAAAACAGCGCAAGACACTTAAATCGGGAGAGAATGAAGAACTTGAGCTGAAGTTATATGCTTGGTTTGAAGAGAAGCGGTCACGGCATCAAAACATTTCATCAGAAATTTTACGACAAAAAGCTAAATCGCTTTTTCAAAAAATGTATCCAAATCAATAATTTAAGGCTAGTGATGGATGGTTGCAAAATTTTAAGAAGCGATTTTCTGTGCGAACTTTAAAAATATGCGGCGAATCCTTATCTGCTAGACCTGATCTTGTACCTGATTTTCAAAATAAGCTCTTTGATGTTATCGAGACTGAAAATCTGAGTGACGACCAAATTTACAACGCTGATGAATCTGGACTTTTTTGGAAAATGTTTCCAGACAAAACTTTAGTTCATTGTAAAGAAAAGTCCGCTCCGGGTACAAAAATGAGTAAAGAGAGAATCACCTTCTTGTGCTGTGCTAATAAATCTGGAACTCACAAGCTAAACATTGCTGTGGTTGGGAAATCAAAAAACCCACGCTCGTTTAAAAAACAACATATTGTTGAATATTACGCATCGAAGAATGCATGGATGACAACACATATTTTTACAGAATGGTTTTTTAAATCTTTTATTCCACAGATAAAAGACTATCAAACTAAAAATAATTTGCCCAAAAAAGCTTTATTGTTACTGGATAATGCAAAATGTCATGGAGAGCCGCTGGTATCTGAATGTGGGCAATATAAAACTATGTTTTTACCCCCAAATTGTACAAGTATTATCCAACCCATGGATCAAAACGCGATACGACTTACAAAGCTGTTTTACAAAAAAGACCTCTTGTGTGAATTGGTAAGCTCTGAAGCGGACAACACAGACATTTTTTTGAAACAATTCAGTTTAAAGGACGCTTGTGAATTGCTTAAACGGTCTTGGGACAGAGTGGCCAATTCTTCTATAAAGTCTTGTTGGAAGCATATTCATTCTCAAAGGTGGGCTGCAGAGGATAGCATTCCACTATCACTATTACAACAAGAAATGGCTGAGAATAATTGTGTTGAAGAAACAGAAGAATTTCGCACAATAACCAATTTATTTCACCGCAATAATGACGTGCAATTTTCTGAAGATGAAATTCTTAGCTGGATTATCAACTCTGACAGTAATTCCTGTAGTAGTTCAGAGTCGGAACCAGAAAATGAAGAATAAGAGCCCATAATTACAAAACACGTTAAAAATCGTGAAGCTGTACAGGCCTTAAATACTTCAATAGATTGGGCAAAGGAACGAGGTATGCAAACACAACATATATTGATGCTAAAAGAATTGCGAAACAAGGCTTTGGAAGCATGTGCAATGAAAGAGAAGCAAACCTACATCACAAATTATGTGCATTAAGAAAATGTATATACATATTAAAAAAAAATTATTTTATTGTTTGTTGAGTAATAAAAATAAAATAAATTTGTTTTGAAATCTTGGCATGTGTTTTAGTTTCGAATATAGTGAATTTATAATACATAAAAACAGCACATCCAGTAATCCGAATTTCTCGTTAATCCGAATCAGGGTCTGCAATCATTAATTCGGATAAGCGAGCTAGCACTGTTTTATTAGCAACTATACTCTCCTTTTTTTGTAGTAAGCTCTAAGTAATCACCCAACTGCCCTCTTAGATGGATGTCATTCATAGCGTTGTTGATCTTAAATAAAGAAAAAAATTTATTTAATAAAAATACATTGTTTTTTAAATATTAGCAACTATACTCTCCTTTTTTTGTAGTAAGCTCTAAGTAATCACCCAACTGCCCCCTTAGATTGATGTGATTAGTAGTAGGGAACTGGGCATTCTGCCCCAATTAAAATTGTGAAATTGTGGGCTGAAATTGTTAAATTGTGGCTGAAATTGTTAAATTTTGGGCTGAAATTGTTAAATTGTGGCTGAAATTGTTAAATTTTGGCTGAAATTTTAAAATTCTTGGAAATTTGTGAAATTTGATACCTAAGTGTGTGTGTCCGTCCGTCCGTCTGTGTTTTTTGTTTACATTAGGAGTTTTTTGTTTATATTAACTTTTTTTATTTATATTAAGTATATGTATGTATGTATGTATGTATGACCGTGGGAACTTGTGCGTGGAATATTTTGTGGGAATACATTAAGGGGGATTATAGCTTTAAGATTTTTATATTTGTATGATTTTTCCTAATGCCGACGGGAAAACATCTTTATTTTTTCTAATGCCGACGGGAAAGTTATGATTGTTGTTAGACTGTGGAAATTTGTTGATGTCCGTGATTTGGGCAGGTGAGGTTTTTGTAACATGTAACCGTGGGAATTTGCGGGTGTATCTTTAAGGCAGCCTGTGTTTGGTGGGGGCGGGTGTTGTTGTAATATGTAGCCGTTGGAATTTGTGTGCGGAATATTTTGTAGGAATACATTAAAGAGTTTATAGGTTTGAGGCTTTTATATGTGTATGATTTCCTGATGCCAACGGGAAAACATGTTTATTTTTTTTCAAATGCCGACGGGAAAACATGTTTATTTTTTCGAATGCCGACGGAAAAACATGTTTATTTTTTTCAAATGCTGACGGGAAAATCATGGAAATGATTTTTCCTAATGCCGACGGAAAATTTGTGGGTGTGTCTAGCTGTAGGATTTGAAGTCTGGCTATGATTCTTGGAGGACGAGGTGTGTCTAGCTGTAGGAATTGAAGTCTGGCTGTGCTTGGTGGAGGGCGGGGTGTGTCTAGATTGTGAGACCTTAAGGCTGACCGTGATTTGGGTAGGTGAGGGTGTTTTGTAATATGTAACCGTGGGAATTCGGTGACGTATATGCTTGTTGGAATTTAAGCCAAGCTGTGCTTGGTGGGGGGCGGGATGTATTTGAAGTAGATCGACTGGTGGAGGGTGGGGAGTTGTTGTAATATGTATCCGTGGGAATCTGTGTACATGTATGTATGTATGTCTGTAAGAGTTTAAGGCTGTCTGTGATTTATGAAAGGCGAGGTGAGAGTGTTCATGTAATACGTATCCGTGGGAATCTGTGTATATGTATGTTCGTAGGAGTTTAAGGCTGATTGTGATTTGAGGTGGGGGAGGGTGTCGTTGTGATAGATAGATAGAATGTGCCTATGTGTGTGTGTGTGTATGTATGTATATGTAGCAGTTTAAGTCTGTCCTTGATTTGAGGTAGGCGGGCGGCGTTATTGTAATATGTATCTATAGGAATTTGGGAGTTTATATGTTTGTAGAAATTTTTGTGTATGTTTGTCTGTAGAAGTTTAAGGCTGATCGTGATTTATGAGGGGCGAAGTGTTCATGAAATATATAACAGCGCAATTTGTGTGTATATCTGTAGGAGTTTAAGGCTGATCATGATTAATGAGAGGTGAGGTGAAGGTGTTCATGTATATGTATACGTATCTGTGTGTATGTATGTCTATATGAGTTTAAGGCTGATCGTGATTTAGGTTGTGAGATTGATAGATTGTATGTTACCTTGAGATTTTGTGTATGTATATCTGTAAGAACTTTAGGCTGACTGTGATTTGTGAGGGGAGGGACGTTGTTGAAATAGGTTTAATTTTTCGTAGATGAATTTTAGTATGTGTGTGTGTATGTGATTTTCTCACCATAGTATTTATATGTACGTAGAAATAAATTCTTTCTCATATGAACATTTTTTGCTAGAAAATATTATCATATATCTGAACTTCCCTAATCCTAGTATGTTTTTCATATTGGAGGATGAGATTGCTTTATATTTTATCAAGCTTAAATTTGTCCAGTGTTAAAGTCTGTCGGTCAGAAATTTGTTTATATTTGTATAAATATTAATTTCAGATTTTGCAAAATTCTTGCGTACGATCGTGGTGATTTTGTGTGTGTGTGTATGTGTGTATGCGCGATAGAGTTTGACTGGTCTGTGATAAGTTTGTTTATTTAAGTACATTTGTCTTCTTCGACTTTCGTCTTCAAGCGTCAATAGCTTGGAGAACGGTTTGTATGTTTTCATGATGTAGATATGTAAGTGTGATTGTTAAAATCCAATAAATACTTGAGCATGGGTAAGAAATTTGATAATATGTGTACATATGGATCTACAAATTGATTTTATGTATGTATGTATGTACATACAAATAAGTCTGGGGCTCCCTGTTTAAATACATTTTTTTTGTCATGTGCTGTGGTTGCTGTTGTAAATATTCGCCTGGTCTTTTGTGTATAGATGTGAAATATCTCGATAGTTTTTTTATTTGAAATTAAAAAAAGTTCTTTTAATTTTTAGATGTATTTACTTAAAAGTTTGTGAGGAGTTTCTGTTTTAAGTAAAATTTAATTCCTCTCTAGTTGTAGTAACTATAGTATAAATATTTAATATATTTTATTTCCATTTGTTTAAAGTTGATGTAGCCTATATAGTCAACGTTAGAAATTTTTCGGTGTAAAATTTTTTCCAACTATCATCTTTTTTCTTCACCTTTTTCATATATTTAAACATCTTGCATTGGCTTTAAAAAATGACAAACGCTTTGAAATGAAACTGATCCAGCAGTCCAGCTTAGGTGATGATAGTTTTTTGTTAACCACTTTGCTTCTCGTTCCTTTTTTATTGATAAGCATTTAAAATCAAATGGCGGTTTTATAATGAAATTTTTATACTCATTATTGTTAAAAACATCCGTTACTTCTTTTTGTAATGAAAATCATTCGAAACCGTACTCGTCTATTAAAACCATTTTTTCATTCATATTACTTAATTTATAAGACTTTCAGGACTTTCTATTATTCGATCATCAGTAAAAATGCAGTAGCTGAGGTCCTTGCTTAGTGTTTCATATTAAATTTCTATATCAATTGGGCCGCTATTGAATAAAAGGAACTTTTATCTTAAACTTTAATGCATTTGTAAGTGCTTGAGATTCTTTCATATAATAGCTTTATTGGAATCTTAGATACGAGTACATATAATATAGAATTGCATAACGTTTATTTTTAGTTTTTATGTTAAGATCATTATCATTTGGATATGTACTTTTAAATTAGTTAAATCATAATCAGGAAACTTGTTTTCTTCTTGAATAGCGATCAACAGAAAACGAAATCGTTTTCTTACAATTTAGGTCTGGCCTCTCAACGGTTCCTCTAGTATATAAGATGACTTTCTATGTCAACATATCTCTCTACTCTTTGTCAGCGTTAAGGGACAATTAAATGTTAAAATTTTAACTCCTCAAATTGTGTTACTTCATACTGATAATATGTTTTAATTAATAAGGTATATGTTTATATTATGAAGGTTACTCGCCTATGGCTTCTATTTGATGTTCTAGATGATTTTTTTTCTCATTTTATTAAAGTTCAGCGTATTGTGCATATATTTCTGATATTTTTAAGCGCGCCTTATTTACCTGTTAGACAAAGTGTACGTATCAGTTGATCACGCAGTCTCTCTTTTTAATAATTTTTTTCTTTTAATGTGTCACTACTATTTTTTCAGATTTTACTACTTGAAAAAGAGAATATTTATGTAATTTTTAAATGTATTCATATATACATATAGGTAAATATATGTATATATGTATAGAGAAATTACTTTATCTACAAAGAAATACATGTTTAATAATCAACTATTCTAGAAAATCGATCTCAAATAACGCAGTTACCTCCACCATCAATTCACCGTCGGTGTTTTTATAGTGTCAGAAACATTAGAATATCTATGTTTGAGAGAATTTTTATATCGAGTTTTTCTACATGAGGTTTGCTGGTTGAACTCCTTGAAGTTATTGTTGACGTAGGCTGGGTTGTATCACATTCAGATGTAATAATTTCCTACTTAAAAAAGGTCCTCATCACTATCAACTATATCTGTATACATTTCATTCATGAGTTGGGTTGATCCAGATACAATTGCTGTCTACAGATTAATGATTAGAAACAAGTTTCTCATCACCTTCTAACAGATTTATATATTTTGCTAGCATGCATGTCTTAGCATGCTTCTATCGATAGTGGCGCGAGAGTCCGACATGTAGTGGTGTTTTAATTAAAAATCTATACTATTAGATTTTACGATTTCGCTCTTTTTATTCTTCTACAAAGTAGATACCTATTTATGTATTTCATTTAGCACAGAGTCATAAAATTTCTTTGCTTACAAAATTGTGTGACATTCTTTTAAATTTGCATACTTAGGCATGCTTTCAATATTTTTTCTGTAAATTTATTTGATACTCATACAGATACAGATATAAAGTAAGATCTGCTTACATTGCATTTTACAATTTATGTATGCTTCAACATGATTCCAGTTGAAGTCCATATTTATTTATTCAGTAAGTTTGTTTGATATTAATTCATACACATATACATTCTTAAAGATTGGAAATCTAAGTCCAATTTATGTAGTTTATTTATATTTTCTAAAGATTTGATAGCTATAGAAATGAATAGAGTAAAGATCTATTATAATAGCCCATGGGCATATTTTAAAATTTCGCTTGCTAAAGCTTTCGAAATGGAAAATGTACAATTTTCACTATAAAAAGTGATAATATTAGGTGTTACTGAATATTACACTGTGTTAAGTTTTTACAATATTTCATACAGGCCAACAAGTTTAGAGAATTTCCAGTATATTAAGTTAATTATCTTTCTTAAGACCTATCATTCCTAATCATTCCTTCAAAAATACAAACCAAACTAAATTTTATCCTGTTTAATTTTATTTTTTACTTTCATTAAATTTCAACATTCTGTTCATCTTCAAATTATTATATTTAGCAGCTTTTTCTCATTTGTTGAGTTAACTTTAATCGGAAACATTTAAATAGTGAGATGAACTTTTATATTGTATACGAGTACATTAAGTAATTCTTTGTATATTTCATTTATATGAACCATCATCACATAATTCCTTTGGATGATCTATTAAATCATTTTACTATTGATGCTTTCATATTAAGTAATGTTTAATATTCTACATATGCATGAATTTTCCAGTGTCTATTAAAAAATTCTTTACAATCATCCATTTGTAAGCTTTTTGGTACTCATAACATTTCAAAAATATTTTCCACAGCCTAGGTTTTTTCGAATGCAACTTTTATTTTCAACGGTATTGACCATAGAAACTTTGTGAATGAATCATTTACAGTCTACAATAATCAATAATCAATAATTTCTATTTTCTGTAGAATAGTTTCCCATTTTACCTAAATCAGCTCCATAAAAGATCAACTATTCCTTTCATTACATATCTACAATGCACAAACAATTTTCGAGATTTATTATAGAGTTCGTCTACTAAATTTCTTTTTAAAGACATTGAGTTGTTTTAAAGATTTTTTGGAGAGTGTTGTGATCTACTTGATGCACTTTCAGCTGTTTATACTATCATGTAGTTTATTTTCCAATCTATAAATTTTATCGTTCAGCTGTTCAATTTGTTTTTTCAAAAGATGATTTAATTTTTAGTATGTATTTTATCAATTTTATAACTATCTTCTATCTCTAATTGTATTTCACGTTGTACTCTATCAATTTGCATTTTAATATATTCTTGAATTATATTAATTCCTTAAGCTATATTATTAATTTGTCCTATAGTTTATCGTTTGGAGTTTCCAGAAAAAATTTAGTGATAACATCATTCTCTGTCAGTGAATGATGATGATGATTAGTAGAAATTATATATTTTATATAGTTTTCAACATCAAATTTCTCATAGTATTTCCATGTTTTATTATCAATCATTAAAGAAAATAAAGCTACTATTAGGGTCTATATTTGACCATCAACTTGTATTTTATCTTCATTTAGTTTTAGGTTACTATCACCAAACTTTCATTCATTATTCAAATCTTGATGTGGGCCATAGTTTGTATCTAATTCAATTCTTCCTTCCAAGACTGATAAATGAGTATAAGTGTCTTCAGAATTGGAAGTCTATGAGTAAAAATCATCTTTATCATCCTCATCATCATTCTCAGTATTAGCATCATTAAATAAGATGATATCATCAAATATTGCTCCTTCTGAAAGTTTCTTTGGTGTACTTGTCTCTATATTGACTGATGGCTTTAAACTTGTATTATTTTCAGCTTCTATCTTGATTTTACTTTCTTCTTTCTTGCGAATTCTTTCAATATTTCTAGAACTATTTATGAATTCTTTGAGAGGTTCTGTTATAGGTTTAAATGTATCTTTTATTGCTCACATGTATCTATTTCACCAGTTTTTATACTACGAAGCTTTTTCTTCAAGACATTTCTTGTCAACACCAACTGTTTTAAAATTTTCTCATCCATGTTTAATAATAGTAAATAACAGGTATCAGCTATTAGATCAGGTATCAGCTATCAGATCAGGTTATCAGGTAACTGGTCTGGTTTTCAGATCAGCTTATCAGGACCTGTCCTGGTTTTCAGATCAGCTTAATAGGACCTGGTCTGGTTTTCAGATCAGCTTATCAGGACCTGGTCTGGTTTTCAGATCAGCTTATCAGGACCTGGTCTGGTTTTCAGATCAGCTTAATAGGACCTGGTCTGGTTTTCAGATCAGCTTATCAGGACATGGTCTGGTTTTCAGATCAGCTTTTCAGGACCTGGTCTGGTTTTCAGATCAGCTTATCAGGACCTGGTATGGTTTTCAGATCAGCTTATCTGATTCAGATTGGGTTATCAGTTTACCAGTAGCTGCCCATTTATAACATTTAGATGAATGCAGTTTAAGGTCAGATGAAAAACGAAAAAGTAAACTTTTATGTAGTCAAATTCTCTTTTTTTCTATAACGATCATCGTTCAATTCAATATCGTTGCTTATAATCAAAATCCATATTTATCCTTCCAACATGCTTTATATTTGTCTCATCTTACTTAAAAATTATAATTACATTATGATTATCTAGTATCAAATGTTTGGTGATTCTGGTATAAGTTTGACATCAGCAGAATGCATCAACATTCTTATCTCACTCCATACAAAAATTGTTTCTCACATCTAACATCGTTAAATATCATATCGGAATTACTTTTAGCTTTGTTAGGAGAAATAACAGATTCAGTATCTGTAAATGTGTATTATCCCATTCCTTTAATTAATGAAATTATGTAATTTCTTTAAGTATCCATATTTAGGTTGATAGAGATATTTTGAGTATTAATATGTAGATGTTTTAAAATTTTAGTTCATTAAGACTTTTTAGCAAGCCAATCATAACATATTTTTTTATTTTATTTTTTTACAATTTGACAGACCAACTATTTTTACGCAAATAAAATTTGCTAGAGGGGAACTATGACTTGTTTTTGAACTAACGTTTGATGAATCATCAAAATTTCGTACCATCCTATTTTTAGGTTTTTTCACTAACCACATTTGTGTAACTAAATGCATTTTATAAATATTATCTCTTATTAAAAAAATAAAATAATACAGCTATACGATATCAGAAAATATTTTCTGAAATCGTGTAGCTGCATTATTTTATTTATTTAATAAGAGATAATGATGTATACTCACATTCAAAACAACATAAAACTATCATTTGTTTTGATTATGAGTATACGTCAATATTTATGAAATGCAATTAGTTACACAAATGTGGTTAGTGAAACAAAGTATATTTTCACAGCCTTATTTATAAAAATTATTAAGACTTTATAAAGGCTTTTTTAGAAAAATTTTTTATGAAAATTTGTCTAAAAAAAACCTTTATAAAGTCTTAATAATTTTTATAAATAAGACTGTAAGAGTTTAAAATCAGTATTTTTATGATAATACTGATTTTAAACTCTTAAAATATACTTTGTTTTGGCTATGAGTAGGGACCATTATCTCTTACATAGGAAAAATAAAATAATACAGCTATACGATACCAGAAAATATTTTCTGGTGTCGTATAGCTGTATTATTTTATTTTTTCTAAATAAGAGACAATATTTATGAAACACATTTCATAAATATTGGTGCATACTCATAGTCAAAACAACCTAAAAATAGGATGGTACGAAATTTTGATGATTCATCAAACGTTAGTTCAAAAACAAGTCATAGTTCCCCTCTAGCAAATTTTATTTGCGTAAAAATAGTTGGTCTGTCAAATTGTAAAAAAATAAAATAAAAAAATATGTTATGATTGGCTTGCTAAAAAGTCTTAATGAACTAAAATTTTAAAACATCTACATATTAATACTCAAAATATCTCTATCAACCTAAATATGGATACTTAAAGAAATTACATAATTTCATTAATTAAAGGAATGGGATAATACACATTTACAGATACTGAATCTGTTATTTCTCCTAACAAAGCTAAAAGTAATTCCGATATGATATTTAACGATGTTAGATGTGAGAAACATATTTTTGTATGGAGTGAGATAAGAATGTTGATGCATTCTGCTGATGTCAAACTTATACCAGAATCACCAAACATTTGATACTAGATAATCATAATGTAATTATAATTTTTAAGTAAGATGAGACAAATATAAAGCATGTTGGAAGGATAAATATGGATTTTGATTATAAGCAACGATATTGAATTGAACGATGATCGTTATAGAAAAAAAGAGAATTTGACTACATAAAAGTTTACTTTTTCGTTTTTCATCTGACCTTAAACTGCATTCATCTAAATGTTATAAATGGGCAGCTACTGGTAAACTGATAACCCAATCTGAATCAGATAAGCTGATCTGAAAACCATACCAGGTCCTGATAAGCTGATCTGAAAACCAGACCAGGTCCTGAAAAGCTGATCTGAAAACCAGACCATGTCCTGATAAGCTGATCTGAAAACCATACCAGGTCCTATTAAGCTGATCTGAAAACCAGACCAGGTCCTGATAAGCTGATCTGAAAACCAGACCAGGTCCTGATAAGCTGATCTGAAAACCAGACCAGGTCCTATTAAGCTGATCTGAAAACCAGGACAGGTCCTGATAAGCTGATCTGAAAACCAGACCAGTTACCTGATAACCTGATCTGATAGCTGATACCTGATCTAATAGCTGATACCTGTTATTTACTATTATTAAACATGGATGAGAAAATTTTAAAACAGTTGGTGTTGACAAGAAATGTCTTGAAGAAAAAGCTTCGTAGTATAAAAACTGGTGAAATAGATACATGTGAGCAATAAAAGATACATTTAAACCTATAACAGAACCTCTCAAAGAATTCATAAATAGTTCTAGAAATATTGAAAGAATTCGCAAGAAAGAAGAAAGTAAAATCAAGATAGAAGCTGAAAATAATACAAGTTTAAAGCCATCAGTCAATATAGAGACAAGTACACCAAAGAAACTTTCAGAAGGAGCAATATTTGATGATATCATCTTATTTAATGATGCTAATACTGAGAATGATGATGAGGATGATAAAGATGATTTTTACTCATAGACTTCCAATTCTGAAGACACTTATACTCATTTATCAGTCTTGGAAGGAAGAATTGAATTAGATACAAACTATGGCCCACATCAAGATTTGAATAATGAATGAAAGTTTGGTGATAGTAACCTAAAACTAAATGAAGATAAAATACAAGTTGATGGTCAAATATAGACCCTAATAGTAGCTTTATTTTCTTTAATGATTGATAATAAAACATGGAAATACTATGAGAAATTTGATGTTGAAAACTATATAAAATATATAATTTCTACTAATCATCATCATCATTCACTGACAGAGAATGATGTTATCACTAAATTTTTTCTGGAAACTCCAAACGATAAACTATAGGACAAATTAATAATATAGCTTAAGGAATTAATATAATTCAAGAATATATTAAAATGCAAATTGATAGAGTACAACGTGAAATACAATTAGAGATAGAAGATAGTTATAAAATTGATAAAATACATACTAAAAATTAAATCATCTTTTGAAAAAACAAATTGAACAGCTGAACGATAAAATTTATAGATTGGAAAATAAACTACATGATAGTATAAACAGCTGAAAGTGCATCAAGTAGATCACAACACTCTCCAAAAAATCTTTAAAACAACTCAATGTCTTTAAAAAGAAATTTAGTAGACGAACTCTATAATAAATCTCGAAAATTGTTTGTGCATTGTAGATATGTAATGAAAGGAATAGTTGATCTTTTATGGAGCTGATTTAGGTAAAATGGGAAACTATTCTACAGAAAATAGAAATTATTGATTATTGATTATTGTAGACTGTAAATGATTCATTCACAAAGTTTCTATGGTCAATACCGTTGAAAATAAAAGTTGCATTCGAAAAAACCTAGGCTGTGGAAAATATTTTTGAAATGTTATGAGTACCAAAAAGCTTACAAATGGATGATTGTAAAGAATTTTTTAATAGACACTGGAAAATTCATGCATATGTAGAATATTAAACATTACTTAATATGAAAGCATCAATAGTAAAATGATTTAATAGATCATCCAAAGGAATTATGTGATGATGGTTCATATAAATGAAATATACAAAGAATTACTTAATGTACTCGTATACAATATAAAAGTTCATCTCACTATTTAAATGTTTCCGATTAAAGTTAACTCAACAAATGAGAAAAAGCTGCTAAATATAATAATTTGAAGATGAACAGAATGTTGAAATTTAATGAAAGTAAAAAATAAAATTAAACAGGAAAAATCTAGTTTGGTTTGTATTTTTGAAGGAATGATTAGGAATGATAGGTCTTAAGAAAGATAATTAACTTAATATACTGGAAATTCTCTAAACTTGTTGGCCTGTATGAAATATTGTAAAAACTTAACACAGTGTAATATTCAGTAACACCTAATATTATCACTTTTTATAGTGAAAATTGTACATTTTCCATTTCGAAAGCTTTAGCAAGCGAAATTTTAAAATATGCCCATGGGCTATTATAATAGATCTTTACTCTATTCATTTCTATAGCTATCAAATCTTTAGAAAATATAGATAAACTACATAAATTGGACTTAGATTTCCAATCTTTAAGAATGTATATGTGTATGAATTAATATCAAACAAACTTACTGAATAAATAAATATGGACTTCAACTGGAATCATGTTGAAGCATACATAAATTGTAAAATGCAATGTAAGCAGATCTTACTTTATATCTGTATCTGTATGAGTATCAAATAAATTTACAGAAAAAATATTGAAAGCATGCCTAAGTATGCAAATTTAAAAGAATGTCACACAATTTTGTAAGCAAAGAAATTTTATGACTCTGTGCTAAATGAAATACATAAATAGGTATCTACTTTGTAGAAGAATAAAAAGAGCGAAATCGTAAAATCTAATAGTATAGATTTTTAATTAAAACACCACTACATGTCGGACTCTCGCGCCACTATCGATAGAAGCATGCTAAGACATGCATGCTAGCAAAATATATAAATCTGTTAGAAGGTGATGAGAAACTTGTTTCTAATCATTAATCTGTAGACAGCAATTGTATCTGGATCAACCCAACTCATGAATGAAATGTATACAGATATAGTTGATAGTGATGAGGACCTTTTTTAAGTAGGAAATTATTACATCTGAATGTGATACAACCCAGCCTACGTCAACAATAACTTCAAGGAGTTCAACCAGCAAACCTCATGTAGAAAAACTCGATATAAAAATTCTCTCAAACATAGATATTCTAATGTTTCTGACACTATAAAAACACCGACGGTGAATTGATGGTGGAGGTAACTGCGTTATTTGAGATCGATTTTCTAGAATAGTTGATTATTAAACATGTATTTCTTTGTAGATAAAGTAATTTCTCTATACATATATACATATATTTACCTATATGTATATATGAATACATTTAAAAATTACATAAATATTCTCTTTTTCAAGTAGTAAAATCTGAAAAAATAGTAGTGACACATTAAAAGAAAAAAATTATTAAAAAGAGAGACTGCGTGATCAACTGATACGTACACTTTGTCTAACAGGTAAATAAGGCGCGCTTAAAAATATCAGAAATATATGCACAATACGCTGAACTTTAATAAAATGAGAAAAAAAATCATCTAGAACATCAAATAGAAGCCATAGGCGAGTAACCTTCATAATATAAACATATACCTTATTAATTAAAACATATTATCAGTATGAAGTAACACAATTTGAGGAGTTAAAATTTTAACATTTAATTGTCCCTTAACGCTGACAAAGAGTAGAGAGATATGTTGACATAGAAAGTCATCTTATATACTAGAGGAACCGTTGAGAGGCCAGACCTAAATTGTAAGAAAACGATTTCGTTTTCTGTTGATCGCTATTCAAGAAGAAAACAAGTTTCCTGATTATGATTTAACTAATTTAAAAGTACATATCCAAATGATAATGATCTTAACATAAAAACTAAAAATAAACGTTATGCAATTCTATATTATATGTACTCGTATCTAAGATTCCAATAAAGCTATTATATGAAAGAATCTCAAGCACTTACAAATGCACTAAAGTTTAAGATAAAAGTTCCTTTTATTCAATAGCGGCCCAATTGATATAGAAATTTAATATGAAACACTAAGCAAGGACCTCAGCTACTGCATTTTTACTGATGATCGAATAATAGAAAGTCCTGAAAGTCTTATAAATTAAGTAATATGAATGAAAAAATGGTTTTAATAGACGAGTACGGTTTCGAATGATTTTCATTACAAAAAGAAGTAACGGATGTTTTTAACAATAATGAGTATAAAAATTTCATTATAAAACCGCCATTTGATTTTAAATGCTTATCAATAAAAAAGGAACGAGAAGCAAAGTGGTTAACAAAAAACTATCATCACCTAAGCTGGACTGCTGGATCAGTTTCATTTCAAAGCGTTTGTCATTTTTTAAAGCCAATGCAAGATGTTTAAATATATGAAAAAGGTGAAGAAAAAAGATGATAGTTGGAAAAAATTTTACACCGAAAAATTTCTAACGTTGACTATATAGGCTACATCAACTTTAAACAAATGGAAATAAAATATATTAAATATTTATACTATAGTTACTACAACTAGAGAGGAATTAAATTTTACTTAAAACAGAAACTCCTCACAAACTTTTAAGTAAATACATCTAAAAATTAAAAGAACTTTTTTTTAATTTCAAATAAAAAAACTATCGAGATATTTCACATCTATACACAAAAGACCAGGCGAATATTTACAACAGCAACCACAGCACATGACAAAAAAAAATGTATTTAAACAGGGAGCCCCAGACTTATTTGTATGTACATACATACATACATAAAATCAATTTGTAGATCCATATGTACACATATTATCAAATTTCTTACCCATGCTCAAGTATTTATTGGATTTTAACAATCACACTTACATATCTACATCATGAAAACATACAAACCGTTCTCCAAGCTATTGACGCTTGAAGACGAAAGTCGAAGAAGACAAATGTACTTAAATAAACAAACTTATCACAGACCAGTCAAACTCTATCGCGCATACACACATACACACACACACAAAATCACCACGATCGTACGCAAGAATTTTGCAAAATCTGAAATTAATATTTATACAAATATAAACAAATTTCTGACCGACAGACTTTAACACTGGACAAATTTAAGCTTGATAAAATATAAAGCAATCTCATCCTCCAATATGAAAAACATACTAGGATTAGGGAAGTTCAGATATATGATAATATTTTCTAGCAAAAAATGTTCATATGAGAAAGAATTTATTTCTACGTACATATAAATACTATGGTGAGAAAATCACATACACACACACATACTAAAATTCATCTACGAAAAATTAAACCTATTTCAACAACGTCCCTCCCCTCACAAATCACAGTCAGCCTAAAGTTCTTACAGATATACATACACAAAATCTCAAGGTAACATACAATCTATCAATCTCACAACCTAAATCACGATCAGCCTTAAACTCATATAGACATACATACACACAGATACGTATACATATACATGAACACCTTCACCTCACCTCTCATTAATCATGATCAGCCTTAAACTCCTACAGATATACACACAAATTGCGCTGTTATATATTTCATGAACACTTCGCCCCTCATAAATCACGATCAGCCTTAAACTTCTACAGACAAACATACACAAAAATTTCTACAAACATATAAACTCCCAAATTCCTATAGATACATATTACAATAACGCCGCCCGCCTACCTCAAATCAAGGACAGACTTAAACTGCTACATATACATACATACACACACACACACATAGGCACATTCTATCTATCTATCACAACGACACCCTCCCCCACCTCAAATCACAATCAGCCTTAAACTCCTACGAACATACATATACACAGATTCCCACGGATACGTATTACATGAACACTCTCACCTCGCCTTTCATAAATCACAGACAGCCTTAAACTCTTACAGACATACATACATACATGTACACAGATTCCCACTGATACATATTACAACAACTCCCCACCCTCCACCAGTCGATCTACTTCAAATACATCCCGCCCCCCACCAAGCACAGCTTGGCTTAAATTCCAACAAGCATATACGTCACCGAATTCCCACGATTACATATTACAAAACACCCTCACCTACCCAAATCACGGTCAGCCTTAAGGTCTCACAATCTAGACACACCCCGCCCTCCACCAAGCACAGCCAGACTTCAATTCCTACAGCTAGACACACCTCGTCCTCCAAGAATCATAGCCAGACTTCAAATCCTACAGCAAGACACACCCACAAATTTTCCGTCGGCATTAGGAAAAATCATTTCCATGATTTTCCCGTCAGCATTTGAAAAAAATAAACATGTTTTCCCGTCGGCATTTGAAAAAAAATAAACATGTTTTCCCGTTGGCATCAGGAAATCATACACATATAAAAGCCTCAAACCTATAAACTCTTTAATGTATTCCTACAAAATATTCCGCACACAAATTCCAACGGCTACATATTACAACAACACCCGCCCCCACCAAACACAGGCTGCCTTAAAGATACACCCGCAAATTCCCACGGTTACATGTTACAAAAACCTCACCTGCCCAAATCACGGACATCAACAAATTTCCACAGTCTAACAACAATCATAACTTTCCCGTCGGCATTAGAAAAAATAAAGATGTTTTCCCGTCGGCATTAGGAAAAATCATACAAATATAAAAATCTTAAAGCTATAATCCCCCTTAATGTATTCCCACAAAATATTCCACGCACAAGTTCCCACGGTCATACATACATACATACATACATATACTTAATATAAATAAAAAAAGTTAATATAAACAAAAAACTCCTAATGTAAACAAAAAACACAGACGGACGGACGGACACACACACTTAGGTATCAAATTTCACAAATTTCCAAGAATTTTAAAATTTCAGCCAAAATTTAACAATTTCAGCCACAATTTAACAATTTCAGCCCAAAATTTAACAATTTCAGCCACAATTTAACAATTTCAGCCCACAATTTCACAATTTTAATTGGGGCAGAATGCCCAGTTCCCTACTACTGTGATTCATAGCGTTGTTGATCTTAAATAAAGAAAAAATTGAGTTAATAAAAATATATATTTTTTTAAATATTAGCAATTATACTCTCCTTTTTTTGTAGTAAGCTCTAGGTAATCACCAAATCTCATCTGGAATTAAAAAAATAAAATAATAAATTTGTATATACTACATAAAAATAAAATATAGTTTTTTTTTGCTTTTTCTTCACACCGTTGAGGTATTTCATAAACGGTCTATTATATAGCTTTAAGCAAAAACTAACTTGCTGAAATGTAGCTGAAATGAAAAAAGATATTGAATGATATTGATATGAAAAGATAATATGTATTATCCTTATTGGATATTACATAACTAAAGACAACTGCTGTCTTTTTCTGTGTTGTCTGAAATAAAAGAAAAAACTTCATGTTATTAATATTTAATTTTTAATAAAATAAAGCATTTATATATATATATATATATATATGTATATATATGTATATACATATGAATATAAGTAATATCCTCATAGGATATTACGGTGAAAAATAAATCTTTTCTCCATTCTTTGTGTTTTCTGAAATAAAAAATAAATTCATGTTAATAAAGTTTAAAATAAGAATAAAACTATAAAAACGATTATTATATAATAAGCTGAAATAAAAAGAAATGAATTCACATATTGTAGTGCAAAAAAGCAAGGCTGGAAACTTTCTTGGGTTTTAAAAGAGAGCGTCGCTCATTTAGTATTTGTCCGGTCGAAGAAAATAATCTTTCAGAAAGAACAGAGGTAGCTACTATGCAAAGACGTTTCATTGCATACATATAAACGTATAGATACAAAAATTTTCTTTCTTTCCACCATTCTAGTGGATCCTTTTTTCTATCTAAATACTCCTCATTTAGATATTTATCCAGCTCTCTAATTGTTGCAGCTCTAATGTTGTTTGGCCTAACGGTTTTATTAAAATCCAAGTCGTATTCTGACCATATGGATGTTTTTTCAGCGACCGAGTTTGGTTCGCTTCTGGATCCTGCACTGGATTCTGCGCCTACTTCACCATCATTTGGTAATCTTATGATGCAGATTCTATTTTTTAGAATGCTAACTGCATCTTCATAATTTTTATAATTTTTTAACCCCTTTCTCTTAAAGCGTGGATGCAAAATTGTACTTTCAGCGTACAAATTATTGCGCTCTAAGCTACCAAAACGATTGGACATTTCCTTTTGGATTGTTTTTATCATTTCCGCAATATTTGGCTTCATGGAGTGGGATTTGGAAATGAAACGTTCTAAGAGATTATAAAATACTGTAACTTTAGAAAGCGTTACATTTTTTTCAGCGGAAATTTCATTTGTAATTTCATAAAAGGGTTGCAAAATTGGTAAAACATCTTTTATTACTTCCCATTCTTCAAATGCTAAGCCCAAATCCGGCCTATTATTGAAAGGAGTAGATACTGCTGCATCTTTCAATTTATAAATTCTTTCAAGCATGTCATATGTTGAGTACCATCGTGTAGGCACATCTTGCTTTAACTTCAGTTCAGGTAAATTCATTTGTTTTTGAGTATCTTGAAGCTTTTTTAACCCTTGTGAGTTTTTGTGGAAATACTCAACTATTCTCTTTACCTTCACCAATACCTCATTTATGTTCTTCAATGCGGTTTGGGCCATCAAATTCAAAGAATGGGCAAAACATCCTAGACCTCTCCAGCCTCCAAGATTTACAGCTGACGTCATGTTTGCTGCATTATCACTTACAATAGCAGTAACTTTATTTAAAAGACCAAATTCCAAAATAATTTTTTTTAAGAAGTTACATATATTTTCTCCTGTGTGCCTTTCTCCATATTCCTCACATGACAGCAAACAGGATTTTAATTTTGTGCTCTCATCAATAAAATGAGCTGTAACGGCCATAAAGCTGGTGTTTCCCTTTGAGGTCCATCCATCCGTGGTCAAACAAACTGCAAACGCAGAAGACACATCTCTTTTTACCTCATCTAGAACTTCATTATAAATAGATGACAACAGGTTGTAAGATAAAACCTTACGTTTGGGTAGAGTGTACCCTGGACAAAGCGATATTTCTTTAACGAGCTTTCTGAACTCGGGTTCTTCCACAATTCTCAACGCATGATGTCCTTTGGCTATCATCTTAAGTACTTGCCTATCTATTTTTTCTACTCTTCGTACTGGCGGTGGTCTACGCAGAAACTGTGCCATAGTTTGCTGCTGCTGTGTTACTACATGCTGCTGTGTCACAGTTTGCTGCAGTGTAATACCGCTATTACCGCTACAACTAGGACCATCTTCATCCAAGTTAATTAGCGTTGGGGTAAATTCTTGCCTTTCAATGGCAAGTGACGTCAGGGAGTGCTTATTTTTTAAATGACGCGTCAAATTACTTTGACTACCACCCACCATACTTATACTAACTTTACAATACTTACATTTTGCTCGTTCGTTTCCATCCTCGCTGACATGAGTCCATATGACACTATATTTACGCTTTCCCGACATTTTTAAAAATTTTTGTTCTTCACGCACTAAACAATTTTTCCACTTAACCGAAAATACGTTTTTCCCCCTAAAAATAATGAATATTATGGTAAAGTATTACCATACAAACTTTAGGTGTTGCCGTATTAATAAAATATGTTTCCAAAAAAGTAACCCTAAAAAAGTATTACCGCAAATCAATTCATACGCTAAGACCACTTGTCAGCGTGACCATATTATTTTGGGCTAAAATTAACTTATTTTTTCTGGATCTGGCTTTAATATTTTCATTTAGCTCTAAGCTTGTTTGTTAGCTTTTAAATTCATTTAGCTTTTTTAACCTTTTTTAATCTAAATTGCGTATTCGTTAAAAATATATTAAATACAAAGTGTAAATTGTACGACATTTTTATAACAGATATGGAAAACTAAAAATAGAGGACAATGGCAGAGTTGTAATGGCAAGAGTTAAATTCATATTAGTGCCAAAAAAACTTACGTTTTTTGAGTATACAATTCTTTGAGTTGAGTTGAACAAAAATTATAAATAGATTTACTTTAAATAGCATTACTTCACTTAAAATAAAAAGGTTTCGTATTTTAGTATTAATGTTTTTACATTTTTAAAAATTTTTTCTGCTTATTTTGTGAAGTTTTTGTTTTGTTTTTCTTTAAATCTCATATATAATAATAAATAATTTCATTAAAAAAATATTCAAAATATTTTATTTCATATAATAAAAAAAAGTTTGTCTATGTATGTATATATTTAACGTTATTTTAGCAATAGGGAACTATTGAAAAGTGGTCACAATATAAAAAAGTTTAGCTTTATTTTCTAGCTGAAAATCAAACTTTCTACCTTGTTTTACCTTTTTTTCAAACGTGATATATTTCGTAAAATTGACTGGCAACATTGATCAAAAAGACAGTGTAATGGTAGGTACACGTTTATATAACATGTTGCAAATTTTTAAACAGATACTGCAACTTACAATGCAGCCATCAAATGCAACCTATAAACATCAAAACATTTCGATATTTTGACACTTCGAAGTTCGAACGCAACCATAAACAAGACTACAAGTGTCGCAAAGTCTGTACATACCATTATAAATACATCGCTGTGTTGGTCAGGAACGGAAAATAAGATAAACAAAAAGAAGTAATGAACAATAACTAGCGAATGAAAAATAAAAGACCAAATAAACAGAAAAGACCAAAGAACAGAAAAGACCAAAACAACAGAAAAGACCAAAAGAACAGGAAAGACTAAGAGAACAAAAAAGAACAACTAGTCTGAACTAGTTCACATCGTTCACTTATGGGAATAGTTCAATTGAACTAGTTCGTTCTTAAAAGCACAACCCTAGTTCGTGCAGGGATTACTTTAGCCAACGGATGTACCACGATCGGCAAAGTAGAGCACACTATATGTGATGCCGTGATTGGCGATAGAGTGCGCAAAATACGCCTCATTTATCTTCCAAATGCTGAAAAAAGCCGTACACTACTGGGAACAGATTTTCTGGAACAAGCAGGAATTGTTCTCAATATGGCACAAAGATGCTGGTATTTTGAGGACACACCAAAAACCAGAATCCTGTTCACGAATCCCCTTGAAATAGGAGTTTTTGGTATGGACTTGAACGATGCAAGTGCTTCTCCATGCACCAACGCTATGAAGGATGTATCTCAGTTCATAAGCTTTGTTGAAAACAAACTTATTTCACCATTGGCAAATACTCCAAAAGGGTTGAATGACTATTCCCCACATGGGATTCAAAATATTTTTAGAGAAGCAATACCTACTACAGAGACAACACCTAATAAGATATCAACACTTTTTGCACCTCCAATGAAAATCCGAAAATGTTACCGGGATACTTACTTGGATGACATCTTTATACCGTTATATATATTGGATATCCATATTTTAAAAGATTCCGATGGTATTCGAATACCATCGATGATGTCTTACAAGGACGTGTTTTCAGAATCTGTTAAAGCTACTCCCTACACTCTACACCGCATCCACACTGAGGAGCATGACCCAATTGCTGCCGCTTATCGCCTAGCAGAAAAAAAGCACTCAGAGAGGAAATATCCAAGATGCTTAAACAAGGTATCATTGTCGAACGTCAGTCACCATGGGCCGCTGCCGATGTCCTCATACCAAAGAAAACTGGTGGAATAAGAGTATGTATAGACTATCGGGAATTAAATAATATCACCAAACACGACCGCTGTCCATTACCAAGGGTGGATGATGTTATACATGAAGCTAAAGCTACAAACTTTATGTCTACTCTTGATCTTCAATGTGGCTATTGGCAGATTGGAGTTCATCCGAATGACCAAGATAAAATAGCATTGGTTACTCCCTTCGGTATGTACAAATTCACCAGGACGCCATTTGGTTTACGAAATGCCCCAGCAGCCTTCCAGCGTCTTATTGATCATATAAAAACTTCCTTGAGAGAAACGATTCTACTGGCATACCTAGATGACATTATCTCTTGCTCATCCACGTTTGAACAATACTTATTGAACCTAGAACGGATTTTTCAACGCCTTCAAGAGTTTGGTCTAAAAGCTAATTTGGAAAAATGTCGATTTGCTTGTGACGAAGTAAAGTATCTCGGCCATATACTTACTCCTAAAGGGATTATGACGAATCCAGAAAAGGTATCAGCATTACGACAACGCAAAGAACCCCGAAATGTTAAAGAGCTGCTTTCATTTTTGCAAGCATGTTCCTGGTATCGTCGGTTTATACCCTCTTTCGCTGACGTGTCCAAACCACTATCCGTTCTATCAAAGTAGAATGCCATATGAAATTGGAACAGAACACAGCGTGCTTCCAATGGTCTTAAAATATTGCTAACATCTGCGCCTATTTTAAGACAAGCTA
The DNA here is from genome assembly GCA_936439885.1 of Nowickia ferox. Taxonomy (NCBI): domain Eukaryota; kingdom Metazoa; phylum Arthropoda; class Insecta; order Diptera; family Tachinidae; genus Nowickia; species Nowickia ferox. Next base: position 64,463,619 of record OW387026.1, read on the forward strand.
TAGACGATCAACCCCTTCACATTGAAAACTGATGGTAGTGGTTACGCTCTTGGTGCAGTTTTGCTCCAGGGGGAGGGTGCAGACGATCACCCAATAGAATATGCCAGCAGACTTTTATCAAAAGCAGAACAGAACTACTCCACTATAGAGCGAGAAACTCTAGCCATCATGTGGGCCGCTCAGAAATTTCGTGGGTATATTGAGGGTGCATCTGTGAAACTAATAACAGATTATCAACCACTTAAATGGCTAATGAATATTAAGTCTCCAACCGAGCGTTTAGCACGATGGGATCTTGCATTACAACCATTCACATACAGATTGAATACAAACCCAATATGACCGCGTATAAAATCTGTGCTTTTTCTATAGAACTGCCAAGAAAGACCGCCGGTAATATAAGAGAAAGTCAAAAAAAGGATTCTGATCTCAGGGAGATTATCAATTGTCTCGAAAACAATACGGAAGATATTTCTCATTTTCCAAGAGAGGTTTTATAATGAACGATGGTGTCTTATATTGCTACAACAATGACGACTCTGATGATGATCAACTTGTAGCGCCTAATGACGATAAGATAGAAATTCTAAAACACTAATCACGATGAGGACACGGCTGGCCATTATGGTATCAATAAAACGATGAACAAAATTACATCTACTATTGGCCAGGAATTCGCAAAGACATAGGAAAATATGTAAAAGAGTGTATCGAATGCCAACGGTATAAGGCAACAAACCTTTAACCTGCTGGTTTATACCAAACTGTATCCAGTAATCAAAGGTTTGAAGTGATTGCTATGGACTTGTTTGGTCCTTTACCGGTATCACCAAAGGGTTATCAATGGATTTTTATCGTAGAAGACATTGCCAGTAGATGAGTAGAACTCTTTCCCTTAGAAGTTGCGTCAGAAGAAGCATGCGCCAAAGCATTGATATACGAAATATTTCTACGATATGGAGTATCACGTAAAGTAATTACCGATAACGGTTCACAATTCATCTGCGCTATCATGCAAAAGTGCTATTTTGCTTGAATATATAGCATATTTTAACATCTCTATATCACCCAGAGGCAAATCCCGTTGAATGGAAAAATCGTGATATGAAAACTCAATTAGCAATACTAGTGGGAAATATCATCAATCCTGTGATATAAAAATAGCCAGTATTCGGTTTGCGATGAATACAACGGTCTGTCAAAGTACAAAGTGCACTGCACCATATCTAACATTTGGACGGGAACTTAGAACATTAGATGATGTTCAACGTGACCTCAAGGCAATTATTCAGTCAGAAAATTTTGTTGCCGAAATCACTCCATACCTTCACACAATGGCTGACGTATTGAGGGATGTCAAGGAAAATGTGTATCAACAGCAAGACCGCAATAAACAATACAGTAATGATCATCGACGTAATCAACCGCCACTGGAAATCGATTCCCAAGGATTGGTAACAACACATGTGTTAAGCAACAGTCAGAAAGGAGTTACATCCAAATTCGTACCAAAGCGGGACAGTCCATATGTGATCATAGCCAAGAAGGGAACAACATCATTTGTAATTGCGCATGAAGACGACCTCAATCTACCATTGGGAACTTACCACGCGTCAGCTTTGACACCTATGGCGGGCCATTCAGATGAGTCCATACAACCAGTACAGATAGTAAGAAGAAGAGGACACCCTAGAAAAGATGCTTAACTGCTGCATCGCCGGGACGTCTTCAGCATTAGAGGGGGGTCTGTAGCATCTTGCATTATTGAGTTACTTATTTTAAATATATTTTTAAGCTTAACGTATGATTGAATAGAACTCTGTTCTTATTTTATATACAACCCTGAACATATTTTTTGAATTTAACGTTTGCCTCAAGTGCGACTCTGTATAATTACATACCTATTTTTACTACTCTTTTATACAACTACTAAAATGTAAACACTTGGAATTGCTATAAAAGCAGAGACATTTGCATGAAGAATTCAATTGGCATTTGTGATTCAATCAGTGAACATCTTTGTCTAGGCTTTTTTACAAGTTCCATACTTGTGCTCACTGCTGAAATTTTCTAAATCCAATAAAGTGTTTTTTTCAAGTGAATAAATTTTATTGTTTTTTTAATGAGAAAATTCCCATACAATCTTCGAAATAAGATTGTTTCAATTTATTAAATAGGGCCACAATATTTTAAATCGTTCAAGAATAGTTTCTTCTGTTTATAAGAGTTTTTCTTTGCACACTGTGTGTATTTTCTAATTTCCAGTTCACCAGTTGTAAAAAAGGGAGAGAAAATCAAAAGACGATTTTATGTGAGATATCATGTATGCATACATTTTGATACACTTATGTAGGTACATATATGGATCCATATATTACATCTTATTTCTATATATTGATTCATATATGAAAAACTTCATAATTAAGTTTCCAGCTGTCCAGCTAAAAAATATATGTATGGTCCATATATTTTTAATACATGAATGTAGATAAACATATATGAATATGTATGAATTCATGTATGGAAATGCATGGAAGTATACATCGTCAGTTGGTTACTGGTTTGATGTATGATGTTATGTGTATTTTTATTATTTTGTTTATAACCTGAGGGTCCCTTGGGAATCGCAGTTATTCTTTATTGTTCGTTAAATAATTGACTAACTACAACTGTATCATTACAGCTGTGTCAGTACAACTGTATTTTTGCTTTCTTAAGATTAGCTATTTATACAAAACTTAATATACTCATTTTGACCATAATATTTCACTTACAATTAATTTTATTATGCTAACAAGACAATAACTTATTTCTTAAATATTACTTAGCTTTTGACCCAATTACGAAACATCGATATTGCACAATTTGTCAGCGCAAAGAAAATAACAAGCAACCAAGTGAATGAACTTGCTGCTGCTTCAACAAATTGGTGCAATGTACGGGTACGAGTGTTGTTCAAAATGATTCACAACATCCCTCCCCCCTTGGCGGAAGAAAACATCTAGCTATAGATATTTTCCAAGTATCCCAATTGGATCAAAATGCTTGTGTCTGAAATCTTAAATGTAGACCTATTTTGTTATTTTAAAATATTTGAGTAAGCGACATGTAGGTAATCTATTCTACAAAATATATAAGTGCCAGCGACTCACAACAATGGATCAAAAATGTGTTTTCAAAAAAATCAATGAAGAATGTTTAGTTCATTAGTTTTATAAAAATACACGATAGATTTTTATTTTAATAATTAAAGTAATAGTACATATGTTTTTTATTCAAACTTACGGCCTGGCCCACGATGTCGACAAGAAAGTTTCTTTCGCTTACTTATATTCAAAACAAAAACAAAATAAGAGAATTTGTTTTTGTTTTCAATGTAAGTAAGCGAAAGAAACTTTCTTGTCGACATCGTGGGCCAGGCCGTTAAAGTTGATAAACTTCTTACATCCAACATGAAAAGTTATTAGGATTTAAAGAAAAAATTACAAAAATCTTTGCCAACGCATGTCCCAATCATAACAACAATATTTTTCACTGCCTTTCAAGTAGGTTACTTAAATTTATACAGTGATGTACGAGGTTTGTTCAAAACGTATTGCGAATTTTAGATTTTCGCGGGGTACGTATATTCGAATTTTGATTTTGTTGTGGCGTTGTGTTGGTACTCATGTCTCTCACTTATGCCGACAATTTCGGCCATTTTGAATGTTCAGTTAATTGTTGACAGCTGCTTTGTTTGCACGTGTTTTGGCTCGTCTTCGATTTTGCCAATTTTTTTAGCGCACAGCTGTGCAATAAATTAAATTACTAAAATTACTTTTTTTAGATTTTGAACAGGGAGGGTGTATTTAATAACACATTTGATAGACAAATAATAAAAAACGAACTAAAAGTAATTTCATTCATGATTTTAAGACAAAAGGTGAATCGATTATTTAAAAAACACGAAACACATATTCGTACACAACATATAATTTAAGAAATCCCATATATGGTTCGGATCCGAAAAATTAGTCATATATATATTATATGATAATATATATATGACAATAAATAATAATGGCTTAGGTTGACATAAGTGCTTTTTCATTTTATTACATATTCTCATTCTCTTCAAGATCTATCACCGATATATCTAGAAAAGATGTGATATCTTCTAAACGGTTGGACCAATTTTCTTAAAACATAGCTAAGAATCCTCTCGATCAAGTCACCTTTCAAACAAAAAAACTAAATCAAAATCCGGCCAACCGTTTGGTCTGTACATGGAAATATTTTATGTAAAAACTAATCACAAAAAAGACAAACCCCTTAATATCTCAAAACAAGAAATTTCGACTTAAGCCATTATTATTTATTGCCACAGATACATATATTCATACATTTTTATACTTACATATATACATATTTCCCATACAGTATGCAAATTTCACATTCATACTGCCTTGATTCAAAAAAGCGCACTAATGTGCAATAATTTAAATTATTAAAATTTGGACAGATAATTAAAAACGAACTAAAAGATATTTTATTCATCATTTTAAGAGAAAAGCTGAATCGATTATTTAAAAAACACATAAAATTTAATTTAAGAAACCAGATTAAAAACTATCCAGCTAAAAAAATATGTATGGAGCATATATGATATCCCATATATTGTTCGGATCCGAAAAATGAGGGTATATGAACATATATGATAATATATATTCGTACATTTTCATACACATGTGTGTGAATATTCCCTATACAGTATCCGCAGATCATATTTATACTCCCTTGATTAAAAAAAAAACGCACTGATGTGAAATAAATTAAATGACTAAAATTACATTTTTGTAAGATTTTGTACAGGAAGGTTGTATTTAATGTAACATAACACTTGAAAAAAGTCAGCCAATGTAGCAATGGTAAAGTAAGAAAATAAGAAACATGTTGATTATTGAGTTCTTGTTTCAACTTTGTTATTTGTTGTTGAGCTTCTCATTTGTTTAAATGAAAGTTTAGCATAATAACTCTAGTTGTTCTAAGAAATTTTTGGGTAAAGGTTCCCTGATGATCTGCATTAGCAACAGTGAAATGCGCATAGGATCCAGCTAAACCCCTCAATAATCTATTTCAATGTGTTTTTAATAAAAATAAAAAAATATTTTACTTAATAAGTAAATTTGAAAATTTGGATTGTTTTTATGGTTAAGCAATTCTCTATCTCATCAGTGCTTTAAAATATTTTGAACTTTGACACATTTTATTAGTTTGTTTTTGACATTTTTGTTTTTTTGACATTTCATTCATTAATTTAAGAGAAAGGGTGAATCCATTATTTAAAAATTAATTATCAGGCCTGTCACAGAAATCGATCGAAATTGTTTTCATTACGAATTTTCATTTCGATCGATTTTTTTTTACCTTCTCCAGATTTCGATCGATTTTGTTCAATACGAAAAGGAGCAAAGAAAAAAAAACACATGGTTATTAGAAGAGAAAAACAAAATAGGAAAGGCAAAAAAATTTTTTTTTTAACTTGAAGTGAACAAAATTTAAAAATTAATACACGAAATGTCTGCAAGAACTGTAGTTTGTGGTGCGCAGGGACGTCTAGACTTTACCGGAAAATTACGGGGAAGACGATTGAGGTATGCGTCAGGGTCACTTTCATATCCAAACGCAGTGTATATGTTAAAGTTTTATTTATTTTTATTTGACTGAACAGAATATTTCACTTTTTACGATGCTGCATTTTTCCTTAAGACTTAAGGAAATTTTATAATTTGTACAAAAAAAAAATTAAATAATACAAAAAAAATTTTAAATAATTGTTGAAAAACATTTTTGTTTATTGAAATAAGTTGTTTCAAATAGATTTTTGTACTTTCACATAAGGAAAATTACAATTCCGTTTCGTTTTTCGTTTTCTGAAGAACCTAATTACGGAATTGAAATAATTTTGATCGAATTTGGATTCTGTGACAGGCCTGTATAAAAGAAAAAATAATACGTTTTAAACACCAGTTTCAAAATAAGTTTTACCAGTTATATGACCTTTTTCTATCAAATTAATGACTGATATATCCTTTTGATTATTTGATATATTTAATAGGGTCACAATGTATAAAATCCTACAAGATGGTTTTTTGTTATAAGGGGTTTGAGGCTCTACGCATATAATCTTTGGCATACCGTATGTATTTTCCAGAAAATGTGATTTTTTTTATTGCAAATGCGATCGTATGTGAGATATTTTATATGGCTCCTTATATTAGATCTTACTTCTATATATGGATTCATATACTTTATAATTAAATTTCCATATAAGAGCTCATATATTATAATCAATTTCATATATTAGTCGATATATCAATTCATATATAATAGCTTTGCTATGTATAATCCCATACAATTCCATACATGAATTCATACATATTCATGTATATTTACATATATATTAAAAATATATGGACCAGATATATTTTGTTTTAGCTGGGTAGTGCATTTACTTACAAAAGAGAAAATAGTCCGTTTTCATACTCACACTAGTTTTCAATACAATTTTTTGCAGTAATATGAAATTTGTTTCTCAAAAATATCTAGATTATTCCCTTATTTTCTATCAAATTAATGGCTGAATTATCCTTTTGATTATTTGATTTATTAAAGAGGCAGGACCACAATGTATAAAATCGTACAAGAAAGTTTTTTTTTTTTGCTACAAGAGTTTTTATTTTTTAAACGTTGAGGCTCTACGCATATAAACTTTGAATACGGTATGTATTTTGTAATAGATTTTCAATTCACTAGTGATAAAAAAAGATGGAGTAAATAAGATGCAAGCTTTTTTTTTTGTTATAAATGCGATCTTATGTGAGATAACATGTATGCATTCATTTTTATATGGCTCAATATATTACACCTTATTTCTATATATGGATCCACATATGAAGAGCTTCATAATTATATTTCCATATATGAGCTCATATATTATAATACATTTTATATATTCTTCCATATATCAATACATATATAATAGTTTTGCCATGTATAATCCCATACATTTCCATACATGAATTCATACATATCCATATACATTTATATACATTCATATATTAAAAATATATGGATCACCCAGCTAAAAAAAATATGTATGATGGTTGATGCTATAAGTACACATATAAACTTTGCATACTGTATGTATTTTCTCATACATTTTCAATTCACCAGGGATAAAAAAAGCTAATAAAATGCAAGCCTTTTGATTGCAAAAGGATTTTCAGTATAATCCTATACATTTCCATACATGAATTTATATGTGCCCTTAATTATGAAAGTGGTCTAAGTCATATGCATTTTTGCTTTGAATTTTTATATAAATCTTAAAAAAACTTTAATAAATATTTCATAAATATTAAATAAATTTATATTAATCGGGACTACTACAACTCTAAATTAAAATGTTGCATAATATAAAAATAGTTTTTGATATTTTCAAATGCAATCTACTAAATAAGTCGATCAAAGAAATATATGACTTAGACTATGCATTCAAGATATCGGAAAGCTGATAACTCAATTTTTTTTTTAAATTTTCCATACATCAAACCAGTAACCAACCGACGACATGGCGAAACTAATATGTATAAATAAATATATGGACTAATATATGAAATGTATTATAATATATGAGCTCATATATGAAAATTTAATTATGAAGCTCTTCATATGTGGATTCATATTAGAAATAAGATGTTTTATATGGAACCATACAAAAATATATGCATGCATGATATCTCATATAAGATCGATTTTGTAATCGAAAAAGCTTGCATTTTATTAACTCGATCTCTTTCTGTCTTATTTTATCACTGGTGAATTGTAAATCTTTTACAGAGTACACACGGTATGCAAAGTTTATATGCGTACAGCCCAAAGCATATTAATATAAAGTATGTATGTATATGCAGGTCTACAACAAAAAAGAAAATCCAAAAACAACAGGCAATTTGTTTGTGTAAGAATAATGGATGACTGATGACCTGGGCAACTTGCATTACTTTTGCATAAGCGCTGATTGAAAACCAAAACATTTAGTGCAAATTTTAATTTGATGCTTGTTATTCACTATTTTTTGCACTTAAATAAAATCTGTTAAAAGTAATAGATTAATATTGCATTTGTATTACCACTAAGCACATCATGAAGTAATGCAATATTATTGCATTATCAAATATTGTACACAGTTATTTAAAATAAAACGTGAACCTATTTTATCAGAAAATAATAAAATAAAAAATACAGTGAAGTTCACGTACGTACAAATTAAAGAAAATAGAAACTGTCAATATAAAAACAAACTACATTTCAGAACCAATTGAAAAAATTAATAAGTTCAATACTTCAAGTACGTTGCATCTCGAGCTTATATGAAGAACCGTGCAATTAACGAAAGATCAGAACTTAGGTTTTCGTTTATTGTATTGATAATTTTGTCTTTCTCTCAAAAAATTTTAAAAAACGCAGTGATATGATTTTTCGTCTTGGGTGACGACATGTACATAGGAAAAATTTACATATACATATGTGTATGTTTTTATGAATGTACACATTTACATTGTATTTTCCACTATAATGCAATAATACTCTTCACACTGTGTGTAAGTATATAATGCATTACTTTGAAGAGATTTTAGTTTAATGCAAAAAATTGCACTAATATTATCAAAGTTAATGCTAATATAATAAATTTGCATTTGCATTGATTTGGTTTAGTGTATGAAAATGGTCAATGCATTTGCTTATTGAATGCAATAGTCCCAGATCTGCATACAACAAATAGGAAATGTATGATAGAAAAAACTAAAGTAAATTTATTAATTGATAAACCTTTAATATGTGAAATAAGTATAATAAAAGATACATATGTATGTACTTCAATAAATATAAAGAATTATTTTTAAATGTTTTGCAACACATTTTTTAAGTAAAACTTTATTTAAACATTTTCACATACGTTTTCCGTATACACAATTGTGTATAACAAAACAAACAAAACAAAATGGCGTACGAAAATTGTAAACAACTTTTGACATTCAGGCAATCACACTACACGAGAAAAAAATGAATCACCTGAGTACTTGCATATACTTGATATAAATTTACTTTGCGTACAGCCTAGGGTTGCCAGTCGGGCTGGTTTTGGCAGGATTGTCCAGCTTTATAAGTACCTGTCCAGTTTCAAGCTAAAATAAAATTTCTCCAGCTAAAACAATTTTCCACAAAATGTTCTTAATATTTATTCCCTTAAATTTGTTGTATAGATTTCCTTATGGGAACATAATAATATATTTGCAATAGTGTCATCATTTCTATTTTCACTTTTTTATATCGTATTGTACAATACTGATTTCATAGTTTCTGTAACTTCTTAAGTATATGGTGAAAGTATGATCTCTTGTGTTTTCCCTGTTTTATCATCACTAACTAATATTGCCTAGGACTTGAATAGCTGATCTCATACTAAAGTTGAAGGTCCATACCATCCGTTCTTTGCATATGCGTTTCTGCACGTCCTCTCCGATTATAAATTCAAGTTACATGTAATACATCTTATGCGCCAAGTATTTTTGTTGTTTAAAAAATAATAAACACAACAGAGGTGACACTCAGTACATAAAAGCAATCGATAACTACAATGTAATTTTTTTTTTTCGAGAAATAACTATGTTAAAAACTGATTTTAATGTATTTTATTCTTGAAAATACTTGTAAGCTTTATTACAAAAGCTTTTTCTTTAATTAAGAACTTTTTTTATGCAAATAAAACTAAAATTTAAATCCACTACACGAACACTTCATCGATATCATTGACATAATAATATAATTTGCCATATTTGGCTATCAGAAAAAGGTCAGCTTTTTTCATGATGCATACGACGGATACAAAACCAGAAAGTAAACCTACTTTATCTGTCCTATGCGTCTATACATACGTTCCACACACCAATTAGCTATGTACAGACGATTGTCAGATGTTACAATATTGTCAGATCTGGCAATGCACTGGCAATCACAAATTGCCAGCATAAAGTAGATTTTCAGTTCACACTGTTGTATCAAATTTGTCAGAAAATCTTACAATTTATTGCCAGACGGTTGTATGACAATAAATTCATCTGACAAAATCGTCAGTCGAAAAATTGTCAGTTCACACGGTTGTCATATGCAAAAATTGTCAGATCTGTTGTTATGGGTTGCCAGACTCAAAGCATTTGTTAGAAATTGGTAAATATCAATCGTTTGTGGCTGTGTTAAAAGTAAAAAGTGAAAATATAAATTATTATGGACCATAAGGAAGCAATTGCCAATGGTTTTGTCAGCATATTGCAATATATATTTTTTCTTTAAAATCAAGCGTGTGTCCATAGAATAAATTCTCTTGCAATGACGCCATTGTCAGATGCATAAACTTCGCACATCTGACAATATTAAAATGTCTGACAAATATCTGGCAATAATTTTACAATGTGTTCACACAATTGTAAGATGTCTGACAATATGTTGTCAGCTGCTAGTCTTGCAATGGACTGACAATGCTTTTTCTGTCAACGATGTCAGACAAAAATTGCCAGTTTACACGGTTGTAAGAAATTTTTAGCACATTTTACTAACAATATTGTAAGATCTGACAATCGTCTGTACATAGCTACTACTACTACTTTTTTGACACATGCGGCCTAACTTTAATTTCTGTTCGAAAAAGTAGAAATCAGAAATTGATTTTTATTTCTTCTCGAAAATATAAAAATCGGAAAATAACAATTATTTCTATATTTATTATTTGATTAGTTCATGGTTCGTATCATTCTGTAAGTCAAATAACATGTCGCTCCTCTATTGCAACCTTAGAATATGAACCAGAATCCTCACTGTTGCTGTTGCATATTTGGCAGAAGAGAGAAAAAAATAAGCTTTTTGCATGTATAAAAAGCAATGGCTATGCACAGCATTTGTGAACATATGATTGCGAAAAACTACAAAATAAAATTTTCTAAAAGTGAATTGTTTTACACGCATTTGCAATAAAATTTAAATAATTGTGCAATATGGCTGTGATTTTTGTGTTTTAAATTGTTTAATCAAAGCCCAGTGGCGTTCCTCAACCACTGACTGTAAATTGCAGCCTAAATAATGTGAAAAAGTTGAAATATTTGTTATAACAAGTGCATGAGTTTTCATTGTCAGAAAATAAATTAAATTTAAATATATTTTTTCCGCTAAAAGCTTTAAATAAAATAAATTTTAATGTTATCGGTGATAAACCTATTCGTATTACGTGTTCTCATTGTAATCTGCTAATGCGTCGCTCTGGAATTGCTACTTTTCATAAGGAATTTGGATAAGGATACAAAGCCATATGTGATACTTTCCCGACATTTGAAAATATATTGAGCTGGAAATTTAATATCAATGATATATCTAAATGGTTTTGCACATTTAGGAAGAAGCAGCAAATAAAGCAATAGTAAAGTCCTTCCTTGACAATATGTGCGTCACATAGGCGGTATGTGCATGTAATAACTTGGCCAAGTATTCTCGAATAATGCCGCTGGTGGCTTCTTTGTGTCTAACACGGAACACGCCGAACGTTTCTTGGGTCCTCAACTGTGTACATTAATGTGCTTGTACTATCACTTGTTTACAAGCTTTTCCAGCTCCTAATATTGCTTTGGCTGGGCAGCTTTAATAGCTGGTGCTCTTAGAACTCAATGAATACTTTGGATGCCAACCCTAATTACCCATTTAGAGAAGCGGCTCATGACAATAAATACAGGGAGTATGACGTGTTTCGTAATCAACAAGCATTAGAGGAAGCATAGGTGACTAATGCTAATACACAACAACGTAAAGGTCGCTCTGAACGTGTCCAACCTGGCATATGCTGCAATTTATTCACAAGGTATTATACATACATACGTACATAAATACATGCTGATAAACAAAATCAGAAGGAAAATATATATGTATACTTGATCTTGATTTATATATGTATTTTAGCTAGATTCCGAGAAAAAGGTGTTGGAAATGGATAATACGATTTCGGAACTAAAAGATGCAATGGATAAATTTCATAGTGAAGAAACTGGCTACAAACATGATAAGGAACACATTTGCCAACAGTTGAAATGGATTGAAGGTAAACGTTTTCAGTTGAAGGTGACACGATGCACTAAAATTTTATTACATAAATTCCAGAATCGTTCGGAACTATATTGAGAGATGTTGGTGTTAATATCAACACGTTTACATCGACATTTACCATTATTAATGAAACAGCACCAACTAAATTTGAAGCTCCCGAAAGTGGAGTTAAATCTGCAAATCAACAACTTCTTAGGTAAGCAAACATGTTAATGAGGTATGTGATGAAAAAAAAGTTGGTTTGGAAAAGGTGTGATGAGTTCAGACCGATTTTATGCATAGTTTTTAAATCAATCTTAAACTACTGACTTTTAAAAAGCACAATAGAAGACAAAATATAAGCAATATAGTAGGGTCGTGAAAAAAGTGTATCAAAAATTATTGGAAAAACTATTACAAACAAGACTTAAAATTATTGACAAAACGACAATAGAAAACACATTACACCTTTTATCTTTAATTGGTTTTGTGTCTAAATCGTTTTCCATCACTTATTTAATTAAAATACACAATTTTTTAATTCTTGAATCACATTTAAACTTTGTTACATATTACATAGTCTTTTTTATCTTTAGCTCATATGCAGCTGCTACGTTCAACGAGTAAAAGGGATTCATCAAAATATAAGACGACTACACCACAACACAACATTTTAAACTTAGACACAAACGGAAGCAACAGTTATTATAGAGACAACAATGGCACAGAATGAGAACACTTAAAAAAATTATTTATTTATTTAACATTTTGTTGCTTAAAAATTTAAAAAACTAACAGCCTAATTTATAAAAATTATTAAGGCTTTATAAAGGGTTTTAAAAACAAAATTTCATACAAAATTTTTCTTATTAACTGCCAGTTTATAGAAGACAAGTAAAAATTCTCGTCTGTCTATTTATATTGAAAACAAAAACAAATTTGAGTGTTTTGTTTCTGTTTTAAATATACATAAATAGGCAGACGAGAATTTTTACTTGTCTTGAAAACAAAAACAAATTTGAGTGTTTTGTTTTTGTTTTAAATATACATAAACAGGCAGACGAGAATTTTTACTTGTCTTCTATAAACTGTAACAGTAAGCCTTTATAAAGCCCTAATAACTTTTACAAATAAGGCTGTTAGTTTTTAAAATTTAAAACATCAAAATGTTTTAAACATTTCTCTATTTTACCAAGTAAGCAATAAACAAATTCATTGTAAACTGCACTAATCTTTTTTAAGTTACCTTTTTTCTTAACCTTTTTGATTTATTTTTTTATTAAAAACATTTAAATTTTTGAGTGATTTCTATAGACATTTTTTAAACAAGTCGCTTGCTTAATATAATGTGGGAAGAATTTATTTCTTTCTTAAGCTTATACTCACCACAATTTGTAGTAACAAATCTTAAAAGAAGAAGTTATATGTCCAATTTTGGAATTGTTTCTTATTTTTATTTTTAATTTTTTTTAGTTTCTGTAGAAATGTATCTACATATATTTGTAAATCATTTTAAATTGTTACAAAAAGAACTCTGCACTACATACATATGAAAACAAAAACAAAATCCAATATTTGTAAACTGAAAAACAAAATTATAATATTTACTAATATAATTATATAACATTTTTTAAATAACTTTTGATTTATAATAATTACAATTAAAAAATAAGTATTTTATAAGTATATATAGCTATATACTTTTTTATTGTAGTTTTATTCAAAGAAATAAATATTCGTTTACTTATGCCATCAAATTCTAAAGTTGTTTTCTTTGCAAACATTCTTCTTTCTTAAATGCATTTCTTATCTTTCCAGTTTAGATTTTTAGGGATCGAATAAAGCTTTTGCAACAGCTATATTTCATTCAGATTCTTCTTGGTTTTCTTGCTGATGTTCACATACATATGTAAATAAAAACAAAATAAAAGAAAATTTTAGTATTAAATTTGTATATTTAGTTATAAAAAAAATTTTATCTCTTGAAAAATATTTTGTAGCTATAGGGCTTTTCATTTCTTGAAAAGTTATTTTTTTTTTCGTATCAAGTACTTGTACAATAGGACACATTTGGATTCAAATAAATTCGAACATTTCTTTTACCGCGACTTATTAACTTATCTTATTGCACATTGGATATAACCATCATCGTCCTTTCCAATGTACAAAATTCCACCCTTTCAATTCACTTTATATGCATGTACACATTTGCTTATTTGTGCCAAGTACTTGTTAGAAACAACAAAAACCGAACACATTTGGATTCCAATTGATCCTACTACTTTTTGTTAACCAATGTATTTGTAAACTGGACAAGAACATCACTGTACCTTCCAATATACAAAATACCACACAAAAGATTCACTTTGATTGTAAAAATCACAAACGGAACAGAACACTTGGAATCCAATAGATCCGAACACTACATTCTTATACGACTTGTTAACATGTGGCATTGTACATTGGACAAGAAGTTGTCCCTTCCAGTGTGCAAGATTCCACACATGCACTTCAATTTATCTGTACACATTAGCCATATAGTAAGTGCGTATGGCACTTGCAAAAAGCGAATAAAATTGGATTCCAATTGATCCAAACACTTCATTTCACTGCGACATGTTTGTATATTGGACAAGAACATCATTGTCCTTTCCAATGTACAAAATTCCACTCAAAAAATCCACTTTACATGTGCACAATCATGATAATTTAGTATTACGGATTTGTAAAGAACACAAACCAAACATATTTGGAATGTACTTCATATTAACACTTCTTTTCTTCGCGACATGTTAACCAAAGAACTCGTATATTGGACAGGAACATCATTTTCCTTTCCAATTCACAAATTTCCACACACAATTCAATTAGAAAAATTCACTTTTCACATAAGAAGTCATTAAATTACATACTTATTGAGCTCTTTCGGGAACAAATGCAGCTTCTCTGCTGCAGGACTATCCAAGGTACATTTGTGGCTCCTAGAAAAACAATAATATATTATTAAAACTACTATAAATAACTAATAAAATGATAAATAAATATTTACATTTTCATATTTGCTGATGCTCCCATTAAATTGATGTGTTTTTCACTATCTCTTTTGTTTTATTCATTTTTCTCACTGTTGGTAATATGTGGACAAAATAGTCTATCGAATTTTGTCCACAAATTACCAACTTTGGCTGGGAATTTGGGGCAATATCACTTTTTCTCCACTTTGCGCCAAATCCTGCCAAGAAATTTTATTTTTGGTAAATACCAAATTTTAGAAATGTCAAAACTGCATACTTAGTGCGATAGGGAGAAATATAGAAAAAATCTCTAATGTTGCTATCTCTATCGCAACATTTGTGCAGTCATGTCGAGTCTAATTGTTAGTCTATGATTGCAACACCTAAAGATGATTTTAAAATACCTGTCGAATGATACCCGTTTTGATAGAGTTCGCCGACTTCTTACTTTTTTTGTATTTACAAAATGGCGTCTCTTGGCCGCCATATTTTTTCTATTTTTTTTACTACTGTAATATCTTTAGTTACACACCAGGATTAAGACAAATCGACGCGTTCGGTTTATATAGTGCCGCAAAGGAACACACATACATAGTCCGATAAACACAATACCCTTCTTTGCGCCGCGCAGTCGGGTAAAAAAGAAACAATTGCAACATTAGGGACTTTTCACATATTACGTAACGCTCGTAATGACCCTTTATGCCCACTCGTGGTTCTGGGTTAGGCTGGGCTGAGAGTGGTACATTAGGAATTACATACATAAATAAAAAGATTAATTTAAGGCCCGTTTAGTACCTAGCACGTGTTGTGACAAATAAGTAAATATATTTAAACTTTGAAAAATAGTAATTTGCTAATTAAACCGCGAAACGATCAGCAGATATTTCATTCTAAACGGATTTTCAAGCTATGAAATAGTTGGAATAAAATGAATTGAAACGTTTCATTGGGCACTTTCATGAAACTTCTTTTTGGTTGAGAGTGTTTGCGTTCAGGACACAGTCGGGACGGATCACAGAACATAACTAATAAAGAGTGGTTAAATTTTAAGGGCCGATGTTGATTTTGAATAAAACACATATTATTTAGGAAATTATTGTCATTTCTTTTTATTATGATAATATGGTATGGTTCAATTATGTAGGGAACGAAATATCGGCCAAATGGCCGCCGCGACCTCGACGGCACACCTCCATCCGATGGTCCAAATTTTCGATGACGCTGAGGCATAATTGAGGTTCTATTCCGTTAATGTCCCGAATTATCTCATCCTTTAGCTCTTGAATTGTTGCTGGCTTATCGACATATGCATACCTTTTCTTTCAAATAACCCCAAAGAAAGAAGTCCAACGGTGTCAAATCACATGATCTTGGCGGCTAATTGACATCGCCACCACGTGAGATAACACGGCTATTGAATTTGTCGCGCAAAAGAGCCATTGTTTCGTTAGCTTTGTGGCAAGTGGCACCGTCCTGTTGAAACCACATATCGTCCACATCCATATCTTCCAATTCGGGCCATAAAAAAATCGTTATCATCTCACGATAGCGAACACCATTCACAGTAACTGCCTGACCAGCCTCATTTTTGGAAAAAATACGGCCCGATGATGCCACCAGCCTACAAACCGCACCAAACAGTCACTTTTTGTGGGTGCATTGGTTTTTCGACAATCACTCTTAGATTATCATTCGCCCAAATGCGGCAATTCTGCTTATTGGCGAATCCACTGAGGTGAAAATGTGCCTCATCACTGAAGATGATTTTCTTCGAAAATTGATCATCCACTCTTGCCACCATTCTGACCATTGATGAAGTTTGGAATGGTCAAGAGGCTTTAGTTCTTAAGTCAATTGCACCTTGTAAGCGTGTAAATGCAAGTCTTTATGCATAATGTTCATCAACGACGAGCGTGAGAGGTGCAATTGTTGGGCACGACGACGAGTTGAGGTGGACGGTTCTTTAGCCACACTGTCGCGAACAGCAGCAATATTTTCTGCAGTACGAGCATGCACTGTTGTTTTCACATCTCCTACAGACCCGTTTTGCTAAAATTTTTGCACGATTTTTGCGATTGGACGATTAAATTGACGGAAAAAATCACGAAGTGCACGATATGCATTTTGATTTGAACTCCAATTTTCATAATAAGCCTGAATAACTTTAACGCTTTGCTCGATTGTGTATCTTTCCATGGTTAAAATTGAATTGTGGTTTACATTCAACATCGGCCCTTAAAATTTAACCACCCTTTATATCATGAATTAAACACTTGGTGATACTATGCTGACTTTTAGCTATTTACCTTATGCTACAAAAATCTGCACAGATAAAAGCAAAAACAAAATTAATTACATTCAATTAAAACTTATTTGAAATATTATTAAAGACTTATTTGATCAAATAATTGAAGTATTATAATAGATTCAATAAATAGTTACTTGAAATATTTTTAAAGTTTCAATTGAAAAATTAATTATTATTAATAATTTTTGGCTTGTTTTGTGTGTTATATGCATTTCGGATCTGCCTAGGAGACTACTAGACAAGAAGAACGAAATGCATATAGACAGTGCTTAGCCAACAAAACAAGCAAAAATTCCTTTTATGCTTTTATTTTTTCTTTTTAAACATCAATATTATTTATTTTAGGCTTATCAAACAAATTTTGTATCGAAAAGCGTCTAATAAACATCTTATAAACAAAGAAATGCTTATGAAACAAAATTTGAACAATTCAAGGCTGGGGCACAATGAATCCGTCATACGTTAAACTTCGCCTTTTTCAACTGACAGCTAAGTTGAAATACATGGTTTTTTATGAGGTCTGTTACATTCAGTACGTGTCCGCCAACACAAAGTACAAAAACTAATCAACTGTTAACTTTTTGCGTACGTTGAGTAGTTTGACAGATATTGGTTGGTTTTTTTTATATTCTGATTTAGGTTTTTGTGTTATGCGGCAGCAAAAATTAAATAAGACAGAAGAAATAAACGAAACAAATAAAAAAAGTTGAATTTAATGAATTAAATGGAGAACCAACCTATTGAAGATGTTCAAATGCTTCCGTCAATAAAGTACCCATTGTGCAAATCTTCTCCGTCGTTGCGTTAATGTGAATTAAAAAATGTGAAGTTTAACGTATGACGGATTCATTGTGCCCCGGCCTTCAGTGTTGTACAACGCTTTAGCACAAAAGAAAATTATTGTTGCTTGAAAAGCCACAAAAGTCAGTTGCAGTTAGCTTCACGGTTGAACTATAATATAATAATGACAAATGGAACTTACTTTGTTGAAGTCGATAGCATTTTAAATTCCAAATGAAATGAATAGTAATAAATATATGATATTTAAGAGTTAATTGACCAAGTTAACGAATCTAAAAACAAATAGCAAATTATAAAATAAATTAAACAGTCTGTTAAAAACTACGAAGAACTAATACAATGACCAAACAAATAATAAATTCCAGAAAGTTATAACAATATTAACATCAGCACTATGTATAAAATCAAAATATTACAAATGCAAAGACAAAGCGTAACAACTTGTCCTGCTGACCAACAACTTCAAATAGTTTTGCTTCTTTTTTATTTTGTAAACAACTATTGGAATAACTTGATTCGCGAAAATTAGAAAAATCGCTAGAATAAAACTTGTAAATCTTCCTCATTTTCTACTTATTAATAAAAAGAAAATTGTGAGAGAATTAGTATTTTTCTAACTGTGAGTTGTGCTAGTCCGTATTAGAAAAAACGTGCAATATTATTTTTTGTGATTTTAGCGTGAAATAAAAGCAAATAATAAAAATTTATTACTTAATTACATACATATGTTGCGCAATATGTTGTTATTAATCACTTTTACATATTTTGCCAGTGGTAAAAGTGTTTTTTCATTTATAATATGTATAAAATCTTTATAAACCGAAATTATCTTTTATGAATAAGGGAGCAATAAAGCACAAATGCAAACTTTTTATAGCAACTTAAAAATCATATTTTTTTTTCAATATATTAGCACAGCTTCATGTATGGAACCGCCAAGATCTTAATTTATTTGTACAACGTCACATCAATATAGCACCAATCCATTGTCAGCTTTTAAGAACTGATTTATGTCCTCACAAATTTTTGACATTCCAACTATATACCACGTGAGTTATCAATATTATAAATGCAATAATATCAAAGTACGAATTTATTCAATATAAGTACATACGAGTATGTACAATGTACATACTAGTACATTGTACATATTTATGTACTCGTATATGGCATATTCCATATAAATCATTAAATCAATGAAACAATAACATTTAACTCATGAAACAGTTTCTTTGAAATAACGTAAGGATTTCTTTATATTTATGACATGACCAGGGTTGTCAGATTATTTCCGGCCTATTTAACAAAATTGATTTTAAAAAAGACGCCAAAATCTATTTTATGTTATTGTGTTACTACTAATTACCAATTACCATAGCTAATAAAACACGTTGAAATTTTATTGTACTAGAAAGAAGAATCAAAACATAACTGCAGACAAAATTTCAGCGAGAGCGAGACAAATAGAAAAAAACATCTATATTCCATCTCTTGTGCTTTCTGTGTACTTTGTGATGAGACAGCGTCGATAAATTCTTTATAGATACAGTGAAAGAAAAAAAAGTGGTATGCGAAAAATAATCTATGATCACCAATGCTTTTCGCGACATTCAATGTTTTTTATGTTGCAAAACTTTTAAGGACAGCAATGAATATGTATTTAAAAGCCATTTTGATTTTTCTGAGCAGTTTCACTACACTAAGTGAACGGGGACATCCGTAATTATTATTTCATGTCCTTATACTTGACCGATACATATTATGTACCTATACGAGTATACATATTTTTTTTTTCATTAGTTCTTTTCTTTTAATAAAACACTAAATGTGAATGTGCTAGTGAGTCAATGTCTACATATGGTAAAAAAATAACTACCTAGTCAATAGTACCAACGGCAGTAGTTGATTTTCAATGACATGCAGATGTTAAATGTCTAAGAGCAAAAAACATTTTATGCAGTACAATTCGTCAGTAGTACTGGAGATAAATGCACTGGTGAATCAGTAGTGTTTCTCAATTGATATATCCTACATACTCGTAGTATCTAAAAAACATACATAGGCACAGTCACATATGTACTTACGCAGGAATGTTATCTCGTGAGAGCGTGAGAATTCGTGCGTGATTGTTAAAAATAGCTCACGCACGAGTATTTTTTTAAGTCACGTTCACTCACTCATGCGTGATTAATAACAAATTTGATCACGATCACGCGTGACACGATAAAATTACGACATTTGCACATCTCTATTTAAAAGCCATTTTGATTTTTCACAGCAGTTTCACTAAACTACATTGTCCATTTAAACTTTAGAGACCAATAACTAGGAAAATATTGGTCGCAGGCAAGTTTTTTTGTAAAAATTTCTGTTTTTATTTTTCAAGTTAAAAATTTTTAATTTTACAATTAATTTAATTAATTAATTTAAAAATTAATTTTTCGAGATTCTTCACAGTTTCCTATGAAAAGTTCAGAGCCCCATAACTCGGAAAATATGGATGGCCGCCAACTTTTTTACATAATTTTTTTCTTATTTTTTAGTTTTCTATCACATAGGATCCTTTTTATTTTTTTTAAACTGCTGTACTAAACTGCATTTGTTCCAAACACTATTGCCAATTCAGCTATTTCGTCAAATCTAGCGATTTTTAAGTACATTTTGCGGGAAAAATTATGATTTAGCTATTAGCGGGAATTCTAGCGATTTTTCGTTCAACATAATTCGCTTTAAAATATCAGCTTTTTTAGAAGCAGTGAACGTATATAAAGCAATCTACAGAAAAAAGTGACTGAATAGTGCCACAATAATACAGGTTTTAAAGCCAGAAAGTTAGCTAATGTACTCACATCCATTTTGAAAAGCGCTTTTATACAAAAGTAATTACGTTTATATTATTAATCTTTTAAAGTGCGCTTTTTATAACTGCTATGTTTGCCTGTTTTATTAGATTAAAAAAAGACCTTTTGTGAGCAAAATTGTAGTACTCCAAATCGGGAACTCGCTATACAAAAATAAGCAGGTTTGTCAACGCTACTTTTACTCTATAATAGCAGAAGCATGCTTTATTTGAAGCAATCTTTTTTACTAGGGAAGTCCCGAATTAAGTACTAAGCAAATTAGGCACAAAGTACACAGAGATATCACGAGACGGAAAGTAGTTGCGAATTCTTGACGTCTCGCTCACACCGAGTCTGTGTCTTCTTTACTTTTTCTTTCGTAGTGACATTAATTTAACGTTTACAATTTTATGCTTTGTGTAATCATTCGCTATGAGATTTTTGTAAATAAATGGTAATAATTAATAATTGTGAACGAAAATGCTTAAAACGAAGTCTCTAATCATTTCAAAACAAATTTTAATCACTTGCTTAATACTAACAATGTTTTACACATGGTTTTTTTAGTTCAACACTACAAAATCTTTCATTTTATTTTGTAAAAATGTTCTCTTGTTCATTTTACAAATTACACATTTTCTTCTCTTGTTTTGTTTTGATTATATCGTTAACAACTTAATAACAAATATACTACAGTTGTCCCTTTCTCGCCGAACCTGTGTCAGAGCTGATTTTAGCTTTTTTCATCACTCACTTTCTTCACCTTTGTGTACTTTGTGAAAGATATATAAATATATAATGAATATGTTACGAGTACATACATATGTGTATGTACCAGTGTCGGTTATAGCTTTTCTTAAATTGTACCATGAAAATGGTAAAATTGTACCAAATTAACATCAATTGTACTAAAATTTAGCCATATTTTAAACAAGCATACACATTAAGAATTCATAAAAATTTTTCATTTATTGAAAACAAAAACATAAAGAAAACTACCAATACTATCGAACAAAACAGTTTTTCATACATGTAAGTACATACAAAGTCTAATAAAGGCGGGATCCCACTATCGGCACAATGTTGCAAACAAAGTCATAAGTAATAAACCAAACAAAGTCATAAGTAATAAACCAAATTTGCCTTATTTCTCAATTCATTCCGAAATAAGTCTATATGGTTCTATTACAGTGATGTCGAAAATAAAAATATAGTTGTGTCTGAAGTACATAGTAAAGCAGTTAAAAAAAAATAAAAGGAGCCTATGTGATAGGAAACGAAAAACCAAGAAAAAATATATAAAAAAGTTGGCAGAGACCCTTATTTTCCGAGTTATGGGGCTCTGAACTTTTCATAGGAAACTGTGAATAATCTCCAAATGAAAGTGTTAAATAGCTTATCTGATAGAAACTTGAAAAATAAGAAGAAAAAATTAAATAAAAAAATTGGCTGCAACCCATATTTTCCAAGTTATTAATCTTTAAAATTTTGATAGAAAATATAGTTTAGTGAAACTGCTCAAAAAATATCAAAATCCTAAAAGTTTTGTAATATAAAACACATTGAATGTCGCAAAAAGCATTGGTGATCACAGAATATTTTCCGCATACCACTATATTTCTTTCAATGTATATACCTATAAAGAATTTGATGCACCCGCTACGCATGTTTTATCATCGCTGTCTCATTGACGACTAAATGAAAGAATATAATAATGTGTGTGATTTTAGCTAGCAAAATTGTACTTATAACTTTATTTCAGTGAGCCGACGAAAATGGGCACATTGTTCATATAGTGGTATCTAGGCTTAAACAACTGGAACAAGTGCTACCAAAACAAATGAAAAGTACGAGCATAACTACCAATGTTGGAAATTTTGGTACTTATTAGTGTTGGACAACTACTCGTATGTTAGGAGAAATTATTATTACTGTATGGCAAAGTACAACTTTTTTCAAATTGCACCACTGAAGTATAACGTGTACCTATCCAAATGAGATTGTACCAAATTTGGTTCAATTGTACCACAAATCCCAACAGTGGTATGTACTAGAAGTGTGCGCAAGCTATGAAAAAGTTCACAGTATTGTATTTTTTCCAAGAGCGAATATTGTTTATAGTGGTGAACGTAATTGAGTGTGAAGCAAAAATAGAGAACAAGGAAACAAAATACACACAAAACCATTGTATAATAGTTGAATAGACAGTTGTGTCAAGTGTGCAATATTTTTATTGTACACTTCATAGTGCACCATACTTCATTTCACAAACTCAAAATTTCATAAAATATTAAGTAATAAAACTTTTTACTTTCAAATCCATTGTGAAAGATATTATTTTTATAGATATTTTGTTTTTTATAGTCTTAAATCAATAAATTATAAAACTTAGAACAGTATCGCATGCAAACTAACCCGCTCAAACAATCTACGTTGTTTGTTTTTTCTTTTACACATACACATATTTTTACACTTGTGTGCTCATTTTACAATTGTCACTCGGTGTGCACTAATGAAATATGCTTCGACCAGCGTTGCCACTTTCTGTGTAATAGTGCAAAATCTGTACTATTTAAAGTTCCTTGCACTATTTTTGCACCCTAAATTTTGTAATTTTGCACTACTGTTTTAAAGAGATAACAGCCGACTTAATACAAAAGTCTACAGACGAAACTTCATGCCTGCGGGAAATCCCCATGTATCTAATAAAGTTTATTATAAAGATATTAACAAAACAATATTGCTATAAATCTTAATGAAAGTCCAACAAAATTTTTAATAAGGCCCAAATTATACTAAACACATTTAGAAGATTTGCTAAGAAATCTCTGATCCTATTATAAACGTAATGTAAACTCCGAGAATTTCCACGATATTTCCCACTAGAGAGCCATACAATCTTATCACCTATTATAACGCAAATGTTATCATTAAAAGCTTGTTGCAATGAAAGTGCTCCGGAAAAATATGAAGTGTTGAGATTATATTGAAGATTGGAAGTTTTTAAAGATCATTCAAAAATAACTGAATCAATGCTTTCTGCATTAGATGAAAAATCTACAAAATATTATTTGGAGTTCCTTTCACATTCTCTTGGACGTTTAACTAATTTTAATTTAATTTAATTATTATTATTCGAACTGCATTTGTTTCTATATTTTAATGAATTGAACAGGCTAATGTTCATGTTGAACAGGCTAATGTTCACAAATAATAATTAAATTAACCAAAATTAATAGTCATGGGCTTGTGGCAAAAATTAAATAAAAAAATATACTTAATAGTAACAAACCAAAAAAGTTTGTCTTAAGTAGAACAAAAATAAGCAAATTAACTAACATGTGCATAATTAGTAATGAAAAAACGACAATAGTAAGACTGTTGTAAATTTAGATATGGTAAATTTGGGCCTTCATTACAAAACACATTTCAGCAAATTGAAATACGATGAATCAAACCAATTCACATATTCCATTTGCGAGAAAGTTTCGTATATAAGGCAGAAATCTACATCAACTGACACCACACACAGTGGACCAAACACAGAAGAACGCTGATGATGAAGGTTAAGTGGCCTTCGAAAACGGCTGGCTGTTCAGTTGAACTGTGTTGTCAGAATATTTACAACTAACTTTGATGTTATTTGTTCATTAATAATTATCACATGTAATTTGCCTTAAAAGGCGATACGAACATTAGCTTGTTTAATTCATTACACAAAAGCTGATTTTTTTTAAACAAAATGAGTTATTTTTGGTTGACCAATAAAAACGAGGAACTTGTTATACAGCGAAGTGAAATTTTTCTTTATTTATCTGCTTAAAATACTGTTCCGAGACACAACAAATTTTAATGTGTAAAGATTTTAGACCATAAACAACTTAATCTATGCGATAAATTGGATGTTTTGAAATTTACAAGTCTATAAATTTTCAAAGCAAAAACTGTGCTGGCGGTATTCTCTTTCTAAATTTAATAGTTGTGATATTACCATTCTTAAACGCTTCTGTCGAAAGAGTTTTTTTTAGTAAACTGAACTTAATTAAAACTGATACCCCAAAAATGAGTTACCAGCTTATACTGTAGCACCGATTTTAAAATTGTGGTGCACATTTTTAGCTTAAAATGATGAAAAGATGATATGATTTAAAAAAACTAAAGAATGTACATATAAGTATCGCTCAGTACTTCTAGTTAAATGAGTTTAAATTAAGAAAAGAAAAATGGAGAGCACCTTCTTCTCAAACGCCTGTCTTAAATAATATTTTATGAAATTTTGACAAAATATTAAGAGAAAAGTGGTAAATTATTATTCGTTGACCTAAATATTTGTGAATTAGTGAATTTTATGTAATATTTTTAATTTTATTGTACGTTTTTTTATAAATTAAAAAAAATATCTCCTTTTAAATTTCAATTAACTAAAACACTAATAAAAAATAAAATTTTTTTCTTAGATTTTTTTGCACTATTTCATTTGGTTTTGCACTATTTTAGACTTGCAGCTGTGTAATTTTTTTCCACCAGTGGCAACGCTGGTTTCGACACTAGAATTGCTAATGCCCTCGCTTGGCATATAAACAAATGCTGTTGCATGCTTTTGATAAAATTGAGCACCAGTTTCAGTGTTCTCATAAAATCAAGAGCACTAAAAAGAGAGAACAATTCAATAATATACACCATGAAGATTAAGCAAGCAAACATCTTGTGTTCAGTTGAAGTATGTACATATACGTTTTTTAATAAAATAATCCTTTTATTAGGAATTTTATAAAATTTGTAGGGAAATTTTTGAAGTATGAAAGAATTTAACAAGTTAATGATCAAACAGAATAAGTCCTCAAATTCACGAAAAATCGCTGTCAAATTAACAAAGCCCATAATAAAATCTACCGCAGTAACTTCATATGCTCTCTAATTTTTGTTTTATTTTCTTTTGTGCTTATTTTTCTTTGTAGTTTTGTTTACAAAATGTATGAAATTTATAGAAAGTATGGTAACATTTTTGAGAGACTATTTATTTATATGTGAGAGGATAGGAAAAAACGCTGTCAAAATAAAATAAATTCTATTTCTCGACTGCTTTCTGGGGCTGGTTTTTTGTGTCAATTTGTATAGAAAATGTGCTTATGCCGCAATTCTGTTTCATCGTTTAAAGTAAAATTTTTCAAACAACCTAAAAATAAATTTGTTTTTTAGCTATTCATGGCTAAATTTTCACACATTTTTTAAATTTAGCTTTTTTCTAGCTATTTTCTTGTCTACTTTAGCGATATTTAATGGAAAAAAGCTGGCAACAGTGGTTCCAAATATTAATTTTTTCTATGTACTTCTGAGACGAAATTTTACAACTAAATATATGTATTCGTACTCGTGACCAAAAAATTTATATATATAACTCTACTCTAGCTCAAGTCCAAAAAGCATTTGAATCGCAAAACTATTCGACAATTTATATGTATCCCTACAAGAATACTACTAGTCAATTGATTAGTCATTTGACTAGTCAATTGATTAGTCATTTGACTAGTAGCGATAACCGACACTTCGGTCACAGTCACAGGTTAGTTTATTAGGGGCTTGGTGAAAAAAATTACCAAGACATTTGGGTACGTGTGATTTTGTTTGTATCTCTCTCTAACTAATTCATTTCACTTAACTAAAACACATATATCTGAACTGCTTACCCTGCTTTTTTTGCTAGTCACTGATTACTAAGCATTGATCAACTATGACTAGTCAATGTTTACATAGAAACTGGTCAAATGTACATAACTATTAAATAAATAAACATAATTTTTATATGATTTTAATTGTTTTTTAGTATACAAAATAAAAAAATAATAAGTAATATACAAATTTAAAACCGAAAACAAAACAATCCAAAATACAAAATAACGTATCTGGTACCAATCTAGTCTTCTTCACGCTTTTTTTCTAGCTCCAATACACCTTGCTTTTTATAAATATCTAAAATTTTAAAGAGAAATACATAAATGTATAAAGTAAATTAAACTTTTAAATTTCTTTTATGCACTATTGTTGTTACTTAACTTTATTATTCTATAAATTTTAATTTCACAGAACGAGCGAATTGTATATTTTACAATAATGTGCGATGTCTTTAAAAGTTTTGGCATATGTACATTAGATGTTTCACTCTAACATGCATGTTAGAGAAGAGCAACAACTATAATTGATAAATGTGTCGGTCATTACTACCGGTCAAATGACAGTTGGTAATGACTGGCACTCTTAAATTCAATGGAAAATTATTGCAAATGTGTTAGTGAAACAATAAGTAATTAAAAAAAATCAAAAAACCCGACTGCGACCAACTTTGAACCGTTCAATATGCTAATCGGTCATTCGAAGTGAAAAATCATAAAAGAAACCTAAAGATGATTTTAAAATACCTGTCGAATAATACCCATTTTGATATAGTTCGCCGACTTTTTATTCTTTTCGTATTTACAAAATGGTTTCTGTTGGCCGCCATATTGAATTTTTACTACTGCCAAATCTTTAGTGACACTCCCGGGATTAAGACAAATCGATTGACGTAGGAATAATTAACATCGGTCCATGCGTTCGGTTTATATATATAAGGCCGCAAAGGAACACACATACATACACACATACATAGGCTGTTAAACAGTCGGGTAAAAATGTAGTTTGTGTTAGTTTCAGTCATTCAGTTCTTGTAGGGATATATTTTGTTACAAAGTTTGACGAATAAAATTAAAATAAAAACTAAGGATTTCGATTACTTGGAAGGCGATTCTGATTCTTTATTAAATTATTTTTGCTATATAGGATATAATATCGAAAATGCAATATTGCAAAATCGGAAAGTTACAAAAAAAAATTAATTCTTATTAACTTACATACTGTTACGTTTTTATTCTTTAAAAACGCTTTTCCGTGGACTCGAAGATTTACAAATGAATAAAAGACCCCTCCGCCGACACTCACAATTGATACAACATTTAGGACCCGATGGATTTACTTTTAT
Organism: Nowickia ferox; assembly: GCA_936439885.1. NCBI lineage: Eukaryota > Metazoa > Arthropoda > Insecta > Diptera > Tachinidae > Nowickia > Nowickia ferox. The sequence continues at coordinate 64,491,768 of OW387026.1, forward strand.
GGTAGAATTACTGAAATCGTATCTTGCTGTTGCGTGTCAGCTGACAAAATCCGTAACATTTAATAAGAAGTGCGCCAAGATAGCGTCGACGAGTTAGCGTCGATTTTGGGAATTTAAAAACCGGGAAAAAATGGGCGGGGGAAAATTGTGGGTATTTTTAAAAATATATTAAGAAGCCGGCATCAATTTTGGTAATTCAAGGGTGGAAATTAAAGAAAAATCGTGGATGAATTTTCCCATTAGCACTCATGGACCCCCACATACATTCATAAAGTGGACACTTTGGTGAACAAAATGAGCGAACCGTGCGAAAATTCTGTCCACCCGTTTTTGAGAAAATCGACTTAACTATACTTAACTATATTATATTTTGAATATTCTGTGCCGCAACCCATAACCAACCGACGATATAAATATGTAGCGATAGCATGTTGCAAAGTGTGTACCTAACATCATAATTGTAGCATTCCTGTAATAAATTCCAAATATGGCGGCTAATCGCTTAATGCTTTTTCTACTCTGATTCACACAGAGTTGTATTAAATCAATAGAAAAGCACTTTTATTAAAATCGCTTTAGATAAATAAAAATTATATTTTCATTTGTAAGGTATAATTTGTGGTGTTAGAAATGCGTTATTGCTTTGCTTCAATACAACTCTGTGTAAAGCAGAGTTGAAAGCATAAAATGAATATAGGCCGCCATATTGGCATTTTCATAATTACAGGGATGTTATAACCTAGGCCTTACTTGCTATTTTCGCTTAAGTCGATTTTCTCGAAATTGGCTCAAAAGAATTTTAGCACGGTTAGCTCATTTTGTTCACCAAAGTGTCCACTTTACGAATGTATAACGTTTTGGCGTGGGAGTCCAAGAGTGCTCCTGGGAAAATTCATCCACGGTTTTTTTTTTGGCCATTTTCGATTAAGTCGATTTTCTCAAAAACGGGTGGACAGAATTTTCGCACGGTTCGCTCATTTTGTTCACCAAAGTGTCCACTTTACGAATGTATAACGTTTTGGCGTGGGAGTCCAAGAGTGCTCCTGGGAAAATTCATCCACGGTTTTTTTTGGCCATTTTCGGTTAATTCGATTTTCTCAAAAACGGGTGGACAGAATTTTCGTACGGTTCGCTCATTTTGTTCATGGGGGGAAAATTGTGGGTATTTTTAAAAATATATTAAGAAGCCGGCATCAATCTTGGTAATTCAAGGGTGGAAATTAAAGAAAAATCGTGGATGAATTTTCCCATTAGCACTCATGGACCCCCACATACATTCATAAAGTGGACACTTTGGTGAACAAAATGAGCGAACCGTGCTAAAATTCTTTTGAGCCGATTTCGAGAAAATCGACTTAAGCGAAAATAGCAAGTAAGGCCTAGGTTATAACATCCCTGTAATTATGAAAATGCCAATATGGCGGCCTATATTCATTTTATGCTTTCAACTCTGCTTTACACAGAGTTGTATTGAAGCAAAACAACAACGCATTTCTCAAAATCGACGCTAACTCGTCGACGCTATCTTGGCTCACGTTTTAATAAGCATGTTGATGCTTATTGAAAATGTGTTGGCAACTTTTGCTACGTAAAAATCTACAGAAAATAGATTTTTACGTAGCAAACGTCAACTTCTGGCTTACATACATACACACACACGTATAAAGCAAAGTAACAGCTGACACTTTTTCTGGCAGCCTCACGTTTTGGCTAACTAACATCCAGACTTAGACGATAAGACAACTTCAAAAGTTAGACGATACGATTTGACTAACGAAGCCATTAAACGATACGACAACTTCAAAAGTAAGACGATACGATTTGACTAACGAAGCCACGTTCTTTACTTTTCAGTCGACACGATCAGGGTTCCCAGATTTCTTTCGACTGTCATCCCCAATTTGGAAATTTTGATCCCCGAAGTTCCCCAAAAATTAATTGTACTATCCCCAAAAATCCCTACTAAAACTAATACTATTTTAATTTATTTAATTATTTTCTTATTAATATTTTATTTGCACTGTGGTTCATATTATTTGTACATATGGTTTATATTTAAAAATGTATATGCATATTAATTCTTAACAGAGATTCAAGCAATTCGCACTTTTTTTATTTTTTTTTAATTTTTTTTAGTACATATATTTATTTATTGTATCTTCAAATATGAACTAACAATAATTGTTCAAATCTTAAATCTAAATATAATTAATTAGGCCCGACCAGTGTCGACATAAACTTAGTGATAGCTATTAATAATACATAAGTTGTGATAAGCAAAAACAAAAGTATTTTTCAAGCAGTTTCTTCTGGAGTGTTGAGAATTAGAGCCCTTGTGTCCCTCTTTTTTAAGCGGATGTGCCCAGTAAAATTCAAGATATTACGAGCAAGCGGATTAGGATGAGACTCGAGTTTTGTAAGATATGTGCCTGCGTATTTTGCAATTTCTTCAGTTACTTGTGGCATATTCAAATCACGATGTAGATATGAATTTCTTATGTACCATGGAGCCGATGTTATTATTCGTAAAATTTTATTTTGCCTTCGTTGAATTTTTTCTATATTTGAATTTTTTCTATATATGTAAGCCTTCGATCAAGGTGTATACCAAGGTATTTCACTTGTAAATTTTGAGGAACAATTTCATTATTGATTGTAATCGGGGAACAAGTGTCTATTCGTAGGGTAAATGTTACCTGAGCACACTTCTGTTCGTTTACCTTTATTCTCCACCTGTTTAACCATAGCTCTAGCTGGGTAATATGTTGCTGAAGATATCGGGAAGCCTCGTGAGGGCAAATATAGATGTGTGAATATTACTGCTCAAAGGCATATCACAAGTATAAATCAAATACAAAACTGGCCCCAGTATACTCCCCTGTGGCACACCGGATGAGATTGTTTCAGTCATACTCATAAAGTCTCCTTCCACAACAGTGAATTTCCGGGCAATAATGTAACTTTCCAAAAGATTTAGAATGTTTATCGGTAAATAAGTCTTTAATTTTAAAATTAGGCCTTCATGCCACACTTTATCGAATGCCTGAGAAACGTCAATAAACAGCGCAGAGCAATACTTCCTTTCTTCAAAAGTTTTTCGTATAAATTGAACCAATCTATGAGTTTGTTCAATGGTGCTATGCTGACTTCTAAAACCAAATTGATGGTCCGGTATACACTCATTATCAGTTAGAATTAGGGACAATTTTATCATGAGTAACTTTTCAAAGAGCTTTGACATTGTTGAAAGTAAACTTATTGGCCTATGTGACTCAGCCTTGGTAAGATCTTTGCCCGGCTTTGGAATCATTTTAACCTTGGCAAGTTTCCAGCTGATTGGATAATATTCCAGACGTAAAATGGCATTAAAAATGAATAACAGGATTCTAATTGCAATACGAGGCAACTTCATCAGCATCTGGTTACTAATTTCATCAATACCCGTGGCTTTTTTCGGGTTGAGTTCAGCAATTAGTTTTTTTACATCACGCGTCTTAATTTTTATGGGTCGAGGGGGTAGCGCAACTACACTCGGCAAATCAACAGCACCAGTACATGAGTTTGGGGTAAATACGGATTTTAAATGCTCAGCAAATAATTTACCTTTTTCACAGTCGCTTCTTGCACAATATCCGGTAGATGTGCGCAGAGGTGGTTTAAACTCGACGGGTGTTTTAAGCTTTCTAGCAGCGCGCCACAAAGAGTAATTAGATACTTGTGTGACATCAAGACCTTCCAGATAATTTTTAAGAGATGCAGTTTTTTCAAATGCAAGCAACTCTTGGCTCTAGCTCTTCTTTTTTCACACACGAGACGTTCAATATCAGTAGAATAAATTCTATTAAACCCAGTCTGCGGATGGGAGGTAGTGGCATGTTCAGCAGCCTGTTTAATATTTTCATTAAGGTTGGCAATATTAGATTCAATATCATCGGGTGTTCTTAGCGTAATATTTTCTGTGCAATGAGTACTAAGATATTTTTTGAATCCCAGCCAATTAACGCGATTTATCATCTTCACATAAGGATGAGGTAAGTCACTTCTTAATGGGCTACAAATTGAAACGATCGTGGGAGAGTGGTCGGACGAGAGATCTAGAGAAGCTTCAACTTGAATTAAATCCCTAGAAATATTTTTCATGACGCCAAAATCTATAACATCCGGAATTTTTTGTATGTCAGTAGGCCAGTAAGTGGGCTCTCCACTTGAAACGACGTCCAAGCCCATTTTTGAAATTGTATTGAACAAAGCTCTTCCTCTAGGTGTAATAAGGCGCGAACCCCAGAACGTATGTTTGTCATTATAGTCCCCAGCTGCTACGAAACAAGGGCCAAGAGATTTGAAGAAATCCTCGTATTGATCTTCAGTAATTGCGAATCTGGGAGGGGAGTAAATTGATGATATTACAAAATTAGTGCAAAAATTTTCAATACAAATATTCGTTGCTTGTAGATGTTCTTCAGAAATGTTGTCAATAATATAATGCTTGAGTCTTGACCTTATTAGAATTGCTGATCCACCGCATGCTCTTCTTCTTGGGTCCTTTGAATTATATAAGTTGTATCCAGAAATTTTAAAAATACTTCTCGAAGTCATATGAGTCTCTGATACCAACATTATATCAATATTTTTTTCCGTGAGGAAGTGCTCAAGTTCATTTTTATGTTGGCGAATGCCGTTTGCGTTCCAGAAACATATTTTTAACGTGTTCATGGTTTTTTAACTAATGCTTGAAGCAGTGTATTCTGCATTCGCAGCATTTCTTGCATCATGCTAGTCATATTTGTTGTAAAATTATTTATAGTTGCACCAGATTATCAATAGTAGCTTCAAGGCTATTGAAATTAAAGCTTGAGTTTGTATTTGTTGAATTATTTGGTGGTGAAACATTTTGAGTAGGAATAAAATTTGTCTTAGCAGCATCGGCATACGATACACGGGAAGTAACTGGTTGGCTCACTTGCGCAATAGTGGCGGATAAAGCGTTTGCTGATTGGGCTGGAGCTACCCTACAAGAAGACTACTAGTCAATTGACTAGTCATTTGACTAGTAGCGATCACCGAAACTGTGGTCACAGTCCCCAGTTAGTTTATTAAGGGCTTGGTGAAAAAAATGACCAAAACATTTGTGTACGTGTGATTTTTTATCTCTCTCTTACTTATTAATTTCACTCAATTAAAACACATATATCTGAACTGCTTACTCTGCTTCTTTTTTGCCAGTCACTGATTACATAAGCATTGGTAAACTATGACTAGTCAATGGTTACGTAGAAACTGGTCAACGATTACTAGTCAATGTTTACATAGAAACTGGTAAAATGAAACTTTTAAATAAATAAACATAATTTTTATGTTATTTAAATTGTTTTTTATTATAAGAAAATAAAGAAATAATTAATATACAATTACATAAACAATCTAAAACACAAAATAATATAGGTGGTACCACTCTAGTCTTCTTCATGCTTTTTTCCAGCTCCAGCAAACCTTGCTTTTTGTAAATATCTAAAATTTTAAAAAGAAATGCATAAATGTATTAATTAAATGAAACTTTTCAATTTATTTTATGCACTATTGTTGCTACTTAACTTCCTTAGCACTTGTATAAATTTTAATTGCACAGACCGAACGAATTGTATATTTTACAATAAAATGCGATATCTTAAAAGTTTTGGTATATGCACACTATATGTTTCACTCTAACATACATGTTAGAGAGGAACAAATATAAGTTTTAAATGTGTCGGTCATTACTACCGGTAAAATGACTAGTCAATTGACTGGCACTCTTAAATTCAATGGAAAATTATTGCAAATGTGTTAGTGAAAAAATTTCGTTTGTATTAGTTTCAGTCATTCATTTCTTGTAGGGTAATTTAGGTTTTTGCCCCATAGTCTGTTTGACGAAAGAGTACACAGGACAACCTCTGTAGTTAGCGGTGTGATTACCTCCACAATTGCTGCATTTTTTATCACTTTGATTTTTTGGCTTATTGCAACTAGCAGTGCCGTGTAATTCTCCGCACACAACACAAACAGTAGGTAAATTGCAGTAAGTTTTAGTATGGCCATATTCTTGACAATTATGGCACTGTACGGGTCCAGAACGCTTATGTGGTTTTTCAACTGTTATTTTTCGGTATAAATTATAAATTGTGTGCGTCTCATTTTTTCTCAATTTTATATCATTTGGCTCCAGTTCAACGCGAAATAGAGGTTGGGGGATCTTTTCCCTATTTATTATGTTCGATACATTTTTTACCTTAAATCCCTGGAGGACGAGTGCATCTTTTATTTCTTCGGGGGCGATATAGGAATCTATGCCCTTCAATACGATCTGCAGACCTTTAGCACTCTTGAGCTGATATGTGTAGAAATTTGTTTTACTTTTTTCAAATTCTGAAACCATTGTGCGAAAATCTTTTTCTTCATAAATTTGAATTTTCGTTTCATCAATGCTACCACGTTTTATTGGAACAATGTGAAATTTATTCTCACCAATTACCGAAATTATTTTTTTAATAAGAGCGTTTGAGTTTTTTTCTCTTAAATAGATTGGTGGCGGCTTGGAGGTTTTGTTCGCAGATTCAGCGGGTTTGTCGTTGTCATCTTGCAATATTTTAAAACGGTTTTGGCGATTAGTAGATGATGCGCTGTTATCCCTAGATATCTTTGAAGCAGATGAAATTTTAGACGATTTTGGGCTTCGCCCGCGCTTTACCACAGTTATATATCTGTCCATTCCGACTTGGACCTTGGGTTTTTGGCTACTCTTATCTATAGTGAAAACAGGGTTAAGTGATGACCACGAGCCCGAAGCGGATGATATCGCTGAGTTAAATGTAGAGGTACTAGGCAACGGTAATGTTAACGAATCACTAGTTGGCATTGGACAAAGCGAAGTTGATCGCTGACGAAAATGCGGCTTTGCCGTTAGAGAAAGTCTATCATCAGATTTTTTGTTTTTATTGTTTTTATTAAGAGCTTCAGAACTCACAGTAAGTCTATTATCAGATTTGTTATTTTTATTGTTATCATTGAGAGCATCAGAACTCACAGTAAAACAGGCATTTCTGCCGTTATAACTCACTTCACAATTATTTGTTTTTGAGGTACTCATATAGAGTATTCCTCAAGGGTACTTTGTCTGTGTTTTTTTGTTTACGGTTTTTTTTTGTTTTTGTTATTTCTATATGTAAAAATATTAGCAAAGCAAAAAAAAGCTTATTTATCAAAGTTAATATGTACTACGAATATTTTTTGGTATGATTTTTTTTTGTTTAGTATGTATGTAAGAAAAATTCCGCTATTACGTCTGTTCACTATGAAGGTACAACGAGAACTAGCAATTCGCACTGAATTTTAATTCTAGTTTTAGTTTTTATTGAGTTCCTTGCCGAAAAATTCGTTCAATGCAAGCGTTGCTCCTTGATACACAAAGTACATTTTAAATCATTACAGTTCTTTAGACGACCCTACTCCAACGGCATCTTGATATGAATAAACTTTTACCCAAAACATGTTTGAGTTGTTACAAAAATATAAAATTTTAAAGAACTAATTGTCACATAACTTGAAAGTTATATACATGTAAACCAGCTTTTTGGTAAAACTTTTTGGCAACAGTGGGCACTACCATTTCAGAAAATCTGCAATTTGGCAGTGAAAAATCAGCAAAATGCAGAGAAATCTGCAAGTGCGGCAACAATGATCATGATTGCAATACAATGCAGTGTTGCCAGAAAATGATGATGACAGAACGCTAAATCGGGCAAAAAATTCTGCTAAAATGGTCTACAGAAGAAAAGTATAATGCCAGATTTAAATGTAGAAAAAAAATTATTGGCATAGCTTTGAATTTCATGTTTATACAAACTTATTAGTTTTACAGGTATTTTTATGACACATACAAAAATACTCGTATAAAATAGTTAATAATTGGTGTTTTTTTGGAAATCTTGCAATTACGTTTAAAATTTTTTTTAACGCACAAATAATCCCAAAATATTATATTACTTATTCAGTAAAATAATTTTTTATTAAAAATACATTGAAATTGATTATTGCGGGGTTAGCTGGATTCTATGCGAATTTCACTGTTACTAGTGCAGATCATAAGGGAACCTTTATGTCTTAAACACATTCACCAAGAAGTCTACACGAACACACGACTTCAAAAGCCGCTGGTAGCATTTCTCGCCTCGCAGCCAACTACTTAATTATTTTGGAGAAGGCAGCAGCACCATCTGCACCTCATATTTAAGTATAAGTACATAGTTCAGTATTGTCACCTTCAAATATTTCGCATTTATAAAAATTAAATTACTCTTTCAGAATGTACTTATATGACGTAAACGTATAAAAATGAATCAATTTATGCTTTACATAAATTTTTGGATATTGCTTCTGTTAAATAATATGAAATAAGTGTACGATAACATTCATTCAACATTTTGTATTATACTGGCAACACTGAATTTTCTCATTGTAGCCCAAAGCAAAGTAAATTTATATAAAGTATATGCAAGTACTCAGGTGATTAATTTTTTCTCGTGTAGTGTGAATGCCTGAATGTCAAAAGTTCTTTACAATTTTTGTACGCCATTTTGTTTTGTTTTGCTTTGTTATACACAATTGTGTATACTGAAAACTTATGTGAAAAAGTTTAAATAAATTTGTACTTAAAAAATGTGTTACAAAACATTTAAAAATAATTATATTTAATTATTAAAGTACATATGTATTCTTTATTATACTTATTTCACATATTAAAGGTTTATCAATTAATAAATTTACTTTGGTTTTGTCTATCCATACATTTTCTTTTTGTTGTATGCAGATCTGGGACTATTGCATTAAATAAGCAAATGCATTGACCATTTTCCCACAATAAACCAAATCAATGCAAATGCAAATTTATTACATTAGCACTAACTTTAATAATATTAGTGCAATTTTTCTTGCATATTACTAAAATCCCTTCAAAGTAATTCATCAACATTGCATTGTTATTTTTAGTGCACTATTTTTTGCACCACTAAACACATTATGAATAGTATTATTGCATTATCAGTGAAACATATAGTGCAAAATATAACGTAAATGTGTACATACATAAAAACATACGTACATACATAAATATGTAAATTTTTTCCTCTGTACATATCGTTATCCAAGACGAAAAATCATATCACTACGTTTTTTATAATTTTTCGAGAGAAAGACAAAACTTGATGAAATTGTATCAAGCGGTAGAATTTTTCGTTTATAAAATCACGATTTTTTAAGATATAACTTTACAATAAACGAATACCTAAGTTCTGATCTATTGTCAATTGCACGGTTTTTCAAATAAGCTCGAGATGCAACGTACTTGAAGTATGAAACTTTTTAATTTTTTTTTAATTGGTTCTGTAATCTAGTTTGTATTTATATTGACAGTTTTTTTCGTTAATTTGTATGTAGGTACTTATAAAAGTGCCCTCAATGAACTTTAGTGTATTTTATATTTTTTATTTGTGCTATCTCCTAAAAATATTTTCACGTTTTATTCAATTTTACTGTGTACAATATGTGATAGTGCAATAATATTGCATCACTTCATGATGTGCTTAGTGGCAACACAAAATTAGTGTATTTTATGTCATGCGATTAGCTGCTAATGCAATATTAATCCATTACTTTTAAGAGATTTTATTTAAGTGCAAAAAATAGTGCACTACAAGCATCAAATTTAAATTTGCACTAAAATTTTTGTTTTTCAATCAGTGCTTATGCAAAAGTAATGCAAGTTGCCCAGGTCTGGTTGTATCCATTGAGGTAGTTTACACGAGAAAAATTTTTAAGCCGCACAATTTTTGTTCTTTTCCAAATTACACGGGACATCTGACATAAAATTTATACGTATACACAGCTTTGTGTGTTAGTGTTTTTTTATTATTTTGACTTTCGTTATACACATTTCGAAACATACGCGAAGGAAATATGGCGATAATAAGGGATGAAGAATTGGCAATTATTTCAGGAGGAATTTCAATAGTCTGTAATTTGGAAGCTGGCTCATTAATTCTGGAAGCAGATAAAAAATAAAGAAAAGCAGATCTTTTATTGATATTGATAGCAAAAAATCAGGAGTCCCTTTAAGTTATTCTTAAAAGTGAAAACAAATTTTTTACTTGCAACAAAAAAGTGTACGAAATAACTATTTTTTGGGTATAAGATATTAACAAGATTTGTTCGGTACACTCTGTGCTACATTATTACCATATATATAGTTTAGAGCTAGCTGAATAAGGCGTTGGCCAAAAACTGAGGACACAATTTTCTTAGGGCGTACATTTTCTAAGTCTTTGGAGGCCCATAAAAAAAATTTATCACCAAATTCATGAAACTGAGTATAGGGTTTTACTACCCTTTGGTAATACTATCGAACCTATACTGTCTAGTCCGTGTGTATTTATTTAATAATAAACTGCCTTATTCATAAAAAATATTTAATGCTTATTTAACTCTTAATTGAAATATTTCCATACAAAATACGTTATTTAAGCTTTGAATAACCATCAAATATTTTTTAAAAATAAGGCAGTAAATATTTTTTTTAATAAATCCATATATATTTACTAAAAATTAAAATTAAAAATTTGTTTTTAATATCTTTTATGAATTCATGTGAAGATATATTTATAGTTCTAAATAGTTATACTATCCACAATTATATTTTGTAACTTCTTTTTATAAGAATTAAATAAAATCTTGATGATGTTATTTCCATATGATTTATTCAACACGAAAAAACAAGGAAGTAAATAAAAATTTTTGAAATAACTTCGATGAAACATAAAAACTATTATTAAACTTAAAAAAAATCGTTAAATTAAACAATTTTTTTGAACCTTAGGTCTGTTTAAAGTTTGTTGGCGTGACCAAACTCCTTCTTCTTTCAAATTTATGTTTCCACGACGATGGTCAACTAAAAACTAAATACGCTCTGTTTAAAAAAAAAACGCCGAACCTGTGATTTCGCATGTGCATATGTATTGGTTTTGTGCTGCTAATGCTGGGTTGGAGCTGGTTGAAAAATGATGCCAAATACAAAACCAATCTCTTCACCGAATTTGCCAACAAACTGGCATGTTGTGTCAGCATAATTATGCTCGTGCAAATTACCTCATTCATCCATTATTCTTACACAAACAAATCGCCTGTTGTTTTTATACTTTCTTAGTTGTTGTAGACCTGCATATACTTTATATAAATATGCTTTGACTTTATACATACATATAAATTTACTTGGTTGTAGCCAAAGAAATATAAATTAGTTTAATTGGACTACAACGACAAAATGAGCATAGAGAACAATCTGCCGCCCTGTTGCCTTGCTGTCTTCAAAAGAATCACTCTGATATAAACATGTGTATTCTATCCTTGACATTTTGTAGCCGGTTTAATGCATTACCCTACAATACATGTACATTTATGAGAAAAATCCTCTATAAAGACGAATTATTTTAAAAAATTTCTGCCAGAAAGTATTTAGCAGAATTTTTTGAAAGTTGAATGCCTTTTAAGTTTAAACTAATGAAAATGCCAGATCTAGCAGTGATAATGCTAAAATGGCAACAATGATACAATGCAAAATGTAATAACTTTTAGCAGACAACGAAATTGAAATGATTGAATTAGAAAACAAAAAGTTATAAAAAATTACGTATGCCATGTGCATACCTACATAAGTACATACATATGTATATGAGCACCTATTAGTGTTGTTAATTTTTCTCGTTTTGTTTTTGTTCGAATGACATTTTATGATTTTTTTTTTTAACAGGCGAATAATTTTGAACTTTTGTTAGAATATTCGAACGAACAAAGAATAAAAAAATGTATTCGAATAATTTTAAAAAAGTTTTCAGAAAACGATACGCGTTCGTATTATTTTAATTTTTTTATTAACAAACAAAAAAAATTCATTACACAAGAAAAACAAATAATTTTAATAACAAAATAAGAAATATAGTTAAAAACCGAAACGAAATTAGTTAAAAAGTATTAATACACATTTACAGTCATTTTTTAATATGTCATTGATTTCTTTTAAAATAGTCATTTAAAAACAGCAGATAATCCGCAAATTGTTAACGTTGGTGATATAGGTAAAATAGCATTAAAAAGCATACACGAGTACTCTTTGCGCAATCCCTTCTTTGGTGTTTCCAAATAAATTAAGTCAATTTCAATATTGTTGACGATTTTGATATGAGTAGAATTTCTTGCTTTATTGATAAAAATTTTTTAGATCAGTTAATAAAACTTCAGACGTCATCTTATACTTCATCCTACGATATTTTGATTACAAAATAACCGTGAAAACAAAGTATTTGCATACTCTTTTTTCACTTTTTGTGACATATTTTAAAAAGTTAGTATTGGATAGTATTAAAGCATTTAATGACTTTTTACGTTGTTCATTAATTCGATTCTTAAGGCTTTTGATTAGACCTATAGAAAATCAGTTATTTTTTCTAAACTCTTTTTCATGAATTGTAAGACATTAATTGTAACTCCATTAAAGAAGCAAGAAAATCAAATATGCGTTGAGAGAACATATACAATCAAGCTTACAAAAGTATTTATAATTTGCATTATTTTGATTACTTAACATCCTCTTGTTAACTAATTAAAAAGTTATGAAATGTAAAATACGTTTTATACAAAGCAATTAAGGAAATTGTTCGAATATTCGACAAAAATTATTCAAACAATTTTTTATTCTAAATTGAAAATTTTTGTTCGTTAGAAGAAAAATTAAAAAAAGTTGTTCGAATATTCGAATAATTTTTATTCGAATGACAACACTAGTACCTATGTATATAAAATTGTACGTGGTGTATGAAAACGCGATCACACTTGTTTGCAACAGCGTATTGAAGAAGCTCTAGAGCAGTGCTGCCAACTTTTTTGGCTCTAAAAGCACATCAGCATTTCAAAAAAGCACTAAAAAGCATTATTTTGAGATCTAAAAAGCGTAAGAAGCACTAACGTGAAAAACGAGTCAAGATCCAAACGAGTGAAGTGTAGTAATGTTTTATAATGGGTAATATATTCTAAGCTATTCTTTGTTTCGCCAATGGTATCATCTCTAGTGAAATATATCAGACGAAAAAAATAAATACACCAAGTTTTAATTTAAGTAATTTTAAGTGTATTTCTTAAATTTCTTAAAAGCACTGGTTAGTGCTTTTCCTTAGTTTGGCACTAACGCTCGAAATTTGGCGTTTCGAGTCTTCCAAAAGCACTAAAAATAGTGCCAAAAGCACCAAGTTTGCATCGCTGCTCTAGAAAATAATCAAAAGCGATAATCTTGATCTTGAACATAAATATGTATGTTAGTATGTACATACATACATATCTACATATATGATAATGATGTTACGGTTTGTTAACTTTTTATTGGTATCAGTGTTGCCAGAAAATGACGATGAGAGAATGCTAACTCGGGCAAAAAATTCTGCTAAAATGTTCTACAGAGGAAAAGTATTATGCCAGATTTAAATGTAGAAAAAATTATTGAAATAGCTTTGAATTTCATGTTTATACAAATTTATTATTATTTACAGGTATTTTTATAGCACATACAAACATAAAATAGTTAATAACACTGTAAGTACGTCAAAATGACACAGAAAAACGCCGACACACCTCAACTTACTTTTTGCCCGTAGAACACAATGGTATACTCCGTTTCAAAAGATTAGGTCAAAATCAAGAGATGTTCCATTTTTAAGTTTGTATTTTCTCGCAGGCTATTTTTATACTATTATTTATTGTTTATTTGTCGATACTTAACTGCAACAATGATAGCCGTCTATTTTCAGTTGGATACAGTTCAATTATTTCCAGTTTGCGGCACTATTTATGGCTCACGATGTCAACAAGAAAGTTTATATCTGTTGGTTATGTATGTATGTATATATATTGAAAACAAACAACAGCAAAAATAAGAAAATTTGTTTTTGTGTTCAATATTAAAAAAATTCATAAAATTTGTCAAAATTAGATTAAATAATACCACATATTAAAAATAAATGAGCTGTGCTAGCCGGAAGGTGGAAGGCCATCATCATAATAGTTGAATTTTGACAAATAAAGAAAAGCTAAAGTCATATCAAAAGAGATTTTACTTAAAACACCAACAAATCGCTTGAGAGACCACACAAAATTAAAAATGAAATATCTCTTGATTTTGACCTAATCTTTTAAAACAGAGTATGCCACTGTGTTCTACGGCCCAAAATTAAGTTATGTGTCATTTCGAAAGTTAAAATTTTACTTACAGTGTAATTGGTGTTTTTTTGGAAATGCTACAATTACGTTTAACATTTTTTGTACGCAGTAATAATCCCAAATTTTATTTTTTTTTTATTTATTTATTTATTTATACATACTATACAAAGTAAATTTGCATAATATGGTTGCGCAAATATGGGCGGAGTAACTAGACCATATGCCCAAGATGTCATTAACAGTATTTTGAAAAGGTTTTGTGACTGACTGTACACGACCTATGCCTTCACATAGGAAGTAGCAACGTGGTTGTTAAAGAAATTCCACAGAAGAACCGCAAAAATATACGGTTATCCAGATCAGTCAACCAGTGCGAGCGAGACGCAAAACTTTCGAAGAACAATAAACAACAGTGACCTGATTGTACTTAAGAGATAATTGCCAACGACGCTTGATGTTGACTCGTCCAGAGCTGCTTTACGACTGTAATCCCAAATTATTATTTTACTTATTTAGTAAAATATTTTTTTATTAAAAATACATTGAAATTGATTATTGAGGGGTTAGCTGGATCATATGCGCATTTCACTGTTGCTAGTGCAGATAATCAGGGAACCTTTACCCTGCAATACATGTACATTTATGAGAAAAATCCTCTATACAGAAGATTTTTTGTAACAAATTAAAATATTTTATTTTCAACAAATTCTGCCAGAAAGCATCTAACAGTATTTTTTTAAAGTTTAATCTTTTTTAACTGATGAATATGCCAGATCTAGCAGTGAAAATGTTAAAATGGCAATAATGATTGGTATAATTCTTATAAAAGTTTTCACTCAGAAAAGGCAAAAAGAAATATGTACATACATATATGTACGTACATAAATATCAGTATCCATTTAAGCCAACTACAATAACTTCAAATTCGCGCAAGAGTGCATGAAGCCTTTATCATCATCACCAGTTTCGTCTAACTGTAGTCATGGAAGCAAAGTGAAATTGGCTGAATTCAAAATGCCAGGAATTCAAGTAAAATGTAGCTACTTGCAACAACAGCAACAGCCGCACTTAATACATACTCACAAGTTAGAAAGAAACTAACTAACCACAACGAAAAGGTAACTCGAGGAAGCAACAACTTGCACTACGCGAACGCGTACTCAAAATTCGAAATCAAAACAAAAAATAATCAAAGAGTGAAGAAATCAAAGCCACAATATAAATGAATATAAAAATAAAGTTGTAAAGAGTAAAAGTTGTTTGGAAAGAAGGAAAATTTATGGAAACTTCATGTTAAGGATGGCTTGAAATTTTAAAAATAAAAAATTAATAGTGCTTCAATACAAAAAATTAATAAAACAAAATTAAAAATGAAGTTTATTTTTATTTCTTGGATAATAACAATATTATTTAACGTAATAGCGATTCATTCAATAATTTTAAATCAATCTGATTTAAAACATTTCTTGCGCAGTGGAGCTCTAGATGTAAATGTTTTAAGATGCTTTCTAAGGAATACCAACTTGTGCCCAAATCCCTACATAACCCATCGTTTATATACACCGTAAGACATACTTATGTATTATTTTTGTTTACAAGTTTTCTTTCTTAAGTTTTCAAGTTTTTATTCTTAAATTCTGTTAACGTCGACATAAAATGTTTAAAATAAGCAAATACTCGTACCATTTAATATAAACAGTTGTTTTCATACATACTTGGCACTGAATTTGCTAGGGATGTAGCGAATGCGAAAGCGCATAACAAATTTAAATTTTTGCGAAAGCGAATGCAAATACTTGCAATTTGCGCCCATTTTTAACCGACTTCAAAAAAGGAGGAGGTTATTAATTCGTCTCAATTTTTTTTTGCGGTGTTACTCATTGCTCGGTACAATTTAGACCGATTGTAAAAATTATTATTTTGTCTTAGGTCTAGCTTCCCATTGGTCTCATTACAAAAAAGTGGGCGGGGACACGCCCAAATTTTTTATTTGATTTTATGATATTCTACTTATTTGATTGCTGCGAAACCTAGCAAACATCTTTGGTTCTTGTAATTACACAATTTGAAAGTTGAAATAATGGGCGGGGATATGCTTATTAAAATTTATTATAATATTTCACGCGGTTCTACTTAACCGATTTTTACGAATCTTACCACACACCCTAAGGTCTATTATAGTCACAATTCTCCATTTCAAAAAATGGCCGGAGTCACGCCCATTAAAATTTAATATTTTATTTTAAGTGGTTCTACCTTACCGATTTTTCACGCACCTTGAGCTCTGAAATACACGCAATCTTGCATTTAAAAAGTGGGCGGAGGCACGCCCATTAAAATTTAATTTTATATTTCACGTACTTCTTTACTTCTTTATATCAGATCTTTGCATTGAATTGGTTTTTTTTGGCAGAACTATTAATTTCAAATTGTATCGAGGAACTCGTTAACACCTAATTCAATTTCGTCACTTATGTTAACTTCATGCCAATTTTTTCTTATACATATGCCGTATAAATATAATAGTAATTAAGTTATGCAATCAACCCACACGTGCTTTGGTCCTTAGTAAAAATATTTTCGCACCAAAAAAAACTTAAAATTTTCTTTTTCAAAAACTTAGTTTAGTGTTCGCTTGAAATATTCGTAAGCTGAGGTGACGGCCGCTTCGTATAGTGACAGTTCTTGACTGTAAACTGTCCGTTGAATATAACAATATGAAATCCATTACACATTTCCGTTATACGAAACAAACACTGTTAAAAACAATAAAAGCTTCTTCCTATTTTCCAGTAACGTTTATTTATACGAGTATTAGTAAAAATTTACTTTTTCGCCTTTTTCTATTGTAAATTGGAAATGAGCCATTTCATCTTGCAACCACTCTAGTATGTATGTTATGAAATTTAAAGAAATCAGAATATTTAATAAAATAAAGGAAATAAATAATGAAGTTTAATCAGAAATAGTTTCTTAATTCGGCTTAAGTTCGATATTTTCAATTCTTATAGAATGAAATATTTTTATCAATTGATGTAATTTTTTAAAAAAGACAAGAAAAATTAAAATTAACTTTGTTAAATACCGGCATTTTTCTCTACCGCCACGCACTTCATCAGCACCCATGTCTATCTAGTTAGGAAGAGATTGAATTTTTTATGAAATTGAATATGTGAATTTAATATATTGTGTACACAATTACACAAGGTGTTACTTCTTTTCAAACTTTTTACGAAGCAAAGAAGAAAATATGGAAGTAGTTTAGTGCAAGCGAACTTCACCTAAAATGATAACGGGTATATATAGGTTTGTCATTTAGTGCATAACTCCCACAAAATATTAATATGCGATACATAAAATATATACATATATTATGGGTCCTTATGTATAGGGAAGACGAATAAGCGATGCCCATTTGTCCGTCCTTCCGTCTGTCTGTTCGTGAAATCGGGTATTCGAAGTTCCCAGAGACTTCGGTCTTGAACTGGTATGTCAGAAATGGTCCAAAATAGATTGAACGAATGAATTTTCGTGACTAAAAATCTGGATGTGGTTTCCAAATTTAACAGATAGTAAAGAAAGAGATATTGTATCCGAATAGAAATTGCTCAGATTTTCTAAATTGGAAATAGGAAGTACTTATGTATATGGATCTATGTATGTACATATCGCTCAATCACTCAAAGGACGTTCTAACTCAACAAAATGGAATAATGAAATAAAGATGCAGAATTAATCCTCATATCGTTCTTCATATTATGTAAATATTTCATACAAATATCTTGTTTACTCAACTCTTGCAAGCAAAATAAAATTTTCTTCTTCCATTAAGTTGTGTGTAAATTGAAAACTTCAGACTCGTTTTCTGGAAAACTAGTTTTTTTGAGTTATGACTTTGTTTGAGTAAATAAGCGATATGTAGTTGAATTTCAGGTCAAACACTTCTTCTAGACACACAAAGTTTACTTTGCAAAGTCTTAATTCAGCTGGGAGACAGAAAGAAAGAGAAGGTATTTCTGCCTTTGCCTTTCACACAGCTGAGCTAAGACTTTGCAAAGTAAACTTTCTGTGTCTAAAAGGGGTATAATATACAATAGTAAATGAAGTGCTGATTTACAAGGTTTACACACTTCAACTTTTGTTGATCAATTCGTAATTCAGCTGTAAGAAAGGCGAAGAAGTATACACAAATGTCCCTTTTCTTTTACAAGCCAAAAGCCGTCAAAGTAAATTTTATGTAGTATATATTTGATAATAAATTTTGTATGTTTTTGATAATTTAGTATATATTCGATAATAAATTTGTTTTTGAAATAATCGTATAAAAATATAGCAGAAAATCGCCAAAAGTAGAAATAAACGGCCCTGTTCTGTAAACCGAATCGATATGAAATCGCACGATCTTAGAAAACAAGCTCCGACAATTGAAATATTTTTTCAGATTTTTTTATTATATAGATTCTCAAATATCATATCTGAAAGAAAATTATATTGTATGATTTATCGAAATTCATATCGAATTAATTACTATAATTAAGTAAGAAAAATCATTAAAATCAAAATAAATACAATTTCTTGCGGACGAGTTTTGGTAGGGTTTATTTTTTAAATTAGTCCTTCAATAAATTAGTTTTCCTGACATAAAAAAATGTTTAGGTTAAATTTTGTTAAAAAATAGCAATAAAAATCGGCAACAAATTTATTTATTGCCAGAAAAATCGCCATGTCGCCAAATCAAAACTTTAAGTGGGGTACATACTATCGAACATGAGTGACAGTTTTGCTCAAATTCTACATTGATCGATAGTGTGAACACGAATTTCGTCAGTCAACAGTCAACCACAGAATTTTTTGTGGGTGAGTGACACTCAGCGACCATATTGGTTTTTGACTGATAGTGTGTACCAAAAAGCGTCAGTCAAGATATGTATATTTTTGTAGCATAAACAACACAAGATGGACGCGGAAAATTATTTTTTAAGAAATACATATATTTTTATGAAATGCAAGGTTGTGTGTGATGTTAAAGACAAAATGTTAAGACAAAATCGTACGTGGAGTTGTTAAAAATAAGAAAACATTAAAATAATTCATTATAAAAATATGTTGTTAGCAATAATGCGCATCCAATTCATGTTTTTTCTGTGTGTATAATTTTTTTCTTGAATGAAGGTTTGAGTGTCGAACATGATCGATAGTCTGAACAGCCAACACTATCATTCAAAACTGATGAATTTTTTACTGTCACTCAGGTTCGATAATGTGTACCCCACTTTAGACGCCTTTATGAAACTAATTTTGTATGGAAATCTGGGCTCAAATCGTCACATCCGTGACCGTATCGACAATTGTATGAAAACAAATTAAGTGATACGTACGTTCACTTATGCAATAATCCAAAAATTACGTTTTTACGTGACGAGTTGTACGTTCACGGATGTGACGATTTGACCCCTGGTACGCACAGTAGTAACGACTGAATTGGTAAAATTGTATCGTTCTACTTTACAGCCTGCCGTATCGTTCAGCTTTGTGTACAAGTTAAAGAAAATGTAACAGTTTGCACAGCACATTGTTTCTGTTTGGCTTTGAATGCGGCTTTTTTGACATTCGCTACAGAAAAATCTGTTTCTGTTGATTTCTACGTCAGCAGTGCTACCACCCCACATTTTATAACTAGTAACATGCATTGCATATGGTACGGTTTTTTTCGTGGATATCGCAACTACCGAGTGATTTTATTTGACAGCAATAACATAACTTTTATTCACTGAAATTTCATATTGGTCCATTTATATAATTTTTATTAATTTTGTGAGGAATGAAAGAAATTCGAATTCCTTCGCAAGCAACGGATCACTTCTAATCCTTTGACGAACCATAACATCTTCTAAAGTCGTATCGATTTCTTTCGCATATGACAAACAAATTTTTAAAAGTTTTACCTGGATTCAGTAGCTTTTATTACGATAATCGTACCGCTATAATAAATATAACGATAATTGTTCAACTTTGCTATTCAGTAACATATTTTAACGATATTCGCTGTCGGTTGGATGAAAAAATAATAAAATCACAAGCTCAAATTCATTGAATTTTTCTTTATCATTCTTTGTGTTTTTCGCTTATTATCACATTTTCTATGTAGAGATACCACATAATATTTAATTAAATGCTGAGTAAGGTAAAGCTGGAGGCTATCGTAAAAAAGAAATTACGGAATCACATTATCGTTACCGCAAACGAATAAATGGGTGCATTCATAAGATGAAGCTATTGCGCAACCGTTGAGTGTTTGTCTTAGAAACCCATAGTTATATAGTTCTGCTCCACTCAACAGTTGAGTAATTTCCATCATAAAATTTTTTCGCTACCTATAATAGTCTAGAGCTATGGCTTTTATATGCTTTGTTAGGTGGCAGGAGCAAATATTTGTTGAATCTTACATTACAAATGCGATAAAGTAACGAAATAAAGATAAAAAATTGAATTATATCCATCAAGCCGTTTCTAAGACGTAACTGTTGGGACCAGCAGCACAAAGTAGACCAGAGGTGTCACGAGCACAAAGTAAGACGGAAGATAATTGTGATTTTGTGGTGTTTTTAGAGGTCTCGTTCACACAGTCATCAAATCCTCTTTACTTTTTCTTTCGCGTGGTATTATTTTAAAGTAATTACATTTTATTCTTTGTGGTCTCATTCGCAGCCTAGTTTTTTTAAATAAATGGTAAAAATTAATATTTGCCAACGAAAATGCTTAAAACGAAGTTTCTAATAATTTGAAAACAAATTTTAATCACTTTGTTAATACTAATAATCTTTTTCGCATTGTGGTTTTTAATTCAATACCACAAATTTCTCCATTTAATTTTGTACAAATGTTCATGTGCTCAAGTGTATTTTCGTTTCATGCCTTGTGGTCTTATTCGTTGTTTGCTTTTTGAAAGTTGAAGTTAAAAATTAATATTTTTGAAGGAAAATTTTTAAAATTGAGTTTGTAAGCATTTGGAAACTAATTTTAATCACTTTTATATTACTAATAATGTTCTTCACATTGTTTTATTTAGTTCAACACTGCAAAATCTTTCATTTAATGTTTTAAAAATGTACAATTTCACTAAGTATACATTTTCTGTTGTTTGTTTTGATTATTGTACTAAAAATATTCCCTTTTTAACAGTGATCAAATCAGCGGATTTAAGCCTTTTTCATAAGTCACTTTCTACAACTCTGGTCTACTTTGTGCCAGCAGTTGCCAACAGTTTCACAATTGTTGAGCTCAGCAGCTACGTCTAATGAATGCGCCCAATGTGTAAGTCGATAAAAATTACGATTTTAGGTTCGCAAAAAGTTACAGAATCCAAGTACTGAAAAGAGAAAAAAAAACACAAATACTGATATTTGAAAGTAGACAATAGTAGCTCCTAAATAACTACTTCAACGTTATTTCACTGGGGAATTTAAGATAATGTTTTTTTTGCTTTCTAAATACATTCTTGAAAATCCAGTCGATATGAATGTATGTATTTAATGTAATATTAGTTTCATTTTTGGTCATCTGCATAATATGCTTTAAATTAATTCATTTTCTTAATCTTTATCACAAAAGCGCTGTAAGTTTTTGAAATAACATGAACGGTATTTTTAAACCTGTTTGATAATATTGTTGGGAAATTTGAATATTTTTATGCAATTTAAACTTTTCCCTCTCATTAATTTAATGCAACGATATTTCATGGAAAACAGTCACGTTTTTGACCTTCTGTCTGAGCAAGTGCTAGATACTTTTTAACTTTGTAACTTAGATTTAGTTACTATAGGTAAAATGAGTCAGAACAAACAGTAAATGTTTCTCTCTTTTCACAATTAACAAAGTTAAAGATCAGGGATGCTTCAAAATCTAAAAATTTGTGCCTACATACATATGTACATATCGCACATTTAGTTCAATAGTGTCATAACCAGGGAAACCTCAAATATGCAATTGCATGTTTTTTTTCTTGTGCGACGTCTTAATGCGGAGATAATATAGTACTTATCCGTTTCAGAACTTTTTATGAATTTTGGCATTGATTTGTTAGTGTATATTTTTGGATATTTGCGGTCTTACATGCATATTTTTAGCATTGTTTTCGATTTTTAGAGCATATTTGATGGTTTTAGTGCATATTTTGATTATTTAAAGAACATTTTAATATTCTAATTTTTCCCATTGTGACGGATGTTGCCCCCATTACATCATCAGAAGTTGAAAGAAAATTTTTAATGCATTAAAGTATATTTAGATGTGACAGGCGATTTTTATTTGAAAATTTACGTGAATATTTATCCAAAATTTGATTCCAAATTTTTAATTCTATGTATAGGTACAGACGGTTGTCAGATCTTACAATACTGTTAGTAAAATGTGCTTAAAATTTTCTACAACCGTGTGAACTGGCAATTATTGTCTGACATCGTTGCCAGAAAAAACATTGTCAGGTCAATGTAAGACCAGCATCTGACAACAAATTGTCAGACATCATACAATCGTGTGAACACATTGTAAAATTATTGCCAGATATTTGTCAGGCATTTAATATAATGTGCAAAGTTTCTGCATTTGACAATGGCGTCATTGTAAGAGAATTCATTCTATGAGCAACATTGCACACGCTTGATTTTAAAGAAAAAATATATTATAAAATATATGCAGACAAAATCTTTGCATTTGTTAAGCTATGTACAGACGGTTGTCAGATCTTACAATATTGTTAGTAAAATGTGCTAAAAATTTCTTACAACCGTGTGAACTGGCAATTTTTGTCTGACATCGTTGCCAGAAAAAGCATTGTCAGTTCATTGCAAGACTAGCAGCTGACAGCAAATTGTCAGACATCTTACAATCGTGTGAACACATTGCAAAATTATTGCCAGATATTTGTCAGACATTTTAATATTGTCAGATGTGCGAACTTTATGCATCTGACAATGGCGTCATTGTAAGAGAATTCTTTCTATGGGCAAAACTGCATACTCTCTATTTTAAAGAAAATATAAATAAAAAAATATATGCCGACTAAATCATTGCAATTGCTTCTTTATGGTTCATAATAATTTATATTTTCACTTTTTACATTTAACACAACCAAAAGGGATTGATATTTAACAATTTCCAATAAATTCTTTGAGTCTGGCAACGCAAAACAACAGATCTGAAAATTTTTGTATATGACAACCGTGTGAACTGACAATTTTTCGACTGACGATTTTTTCAGATGAATTTATGGTCATACAACAGGCTGGCAATAAATTGTAAGATTTTCTGACAAATTTGGTACAACCTTGTGAACTTACAATATAGCTTTTGCTGGCAATTTTTGATTGCCAGTACATTGTCAGCACATTGCCAGATCTGAAAATATTGTAAGATCTTACAATCGTCTGTACACAACCACAACGAATTGATATTCAACAATTTCTAAGAAATGTTTTGATTCTGGCAACGCATAACAACAGATCTGACAATTTTGTCAGATGAATTTATTGGCATACAACCGTCTAACAATAAATTGTAATTTTTATTGTTTTTTTTATTAATTTTATTTGTGTCTTAAAAATTTTTGTCCAAATAAATCAATTTATATTATTTTTAAGAGCTTTTTTTGGAGTTTATAAGACATATTTTCAAGGTTGTAGTGCATATTGAATACGCAGAAAACACTGTTTTATGAACATATATCTGGTTTTTTGGTCATAACACAAAAAAACTAGTTTTGCAGAACACTCGTTTAAAGTTTTTAATCTACATACAACTCA
The DNA here is from genome assembly GCA_936439885.1 of Nowickia ferox. Classification (NCBI taxonomy): domain Eukaryota; kingdom Metazoa; phylum Arthropoda; class Insecta; order Diptera; family Tachinidae; genus Nowickia; species Nowickia ferox. Next base: position 64,515,857 of record OW387026.1, read on the forward strand.
ATGAAGACATGAAGAAATATTCTTCTCTAAGCAGGTGATAGTACAAGCCATTTATATATGAAATTTTTACGCTAGATAAAATACGATATGCATTATTATTCTGCATTATTAACTCAAAAAACGATTTTTTTGAGTTATGACACTATTGAACTGAATGCTCGATATATACATATTTAGAAATTTATGTTAATGGGAAATTTATTTTAATAAAATTATAAACCGTACGTATAAACTTGCAACTATATATATATGTAGATCACTAATGCTGAGTACAAATCTGACATTTGTAGTAGCACATGTGGTGTCATTTTCAAAATGTGTGCAATAACGTTCACATTATGTTTTTTATATGGAACGCAATGCCACACAATGATTAATATCGGAAATGACAAAAGTTGCCACCAGTATACACTATTGTGATGTCACAACATGTTATAGTGTGTACTCGACATTTTTATGCTTTCGAATGCAATCACAAAACGTGTTCCTATACCGTTCACCATTGACAGTAAGATTACGACTTGAGATGTGCATGTGAGGGTTTTTTGACTCACGACACGCACGCTCCCACAGAAAAATATTTTACTCACGCACTTTCACGCACGAATGCTCTTGAAAGTTTTCACGATCACGCACACTTTCGAAAAAGTATATATGTAGTTCAATTTGTATGTTATTTGCGTTGAAAAATAGGTTTTTACACATGCATTGCATCATGGTTTTGTTAAAAAAAATTTTTTTTTGTCTTTCGAAGGTTTTTGTCTGGCCATAATAAAATAAACGATTATTGTTAACTACAAAACTATATGAACTGAAACGGATTTTTGAAACAAAAAACTCCACGACTGCTCAATAATTAAAAAACTGAGAAAATCAGATAACCTGCGCATTTGGCAATTATATTTACCCTGTCTCCAAGTCCCACTTTTCTCGACAATGTCAACGGAGCGCCATGTTAAATGTCTAGAGCAAAAACATTTTCTGCGGTACTGGTGACAAAGGCACTGGTGAATCAGTAGTGTTTCTCAATTGATATTTCCTACATACTCGTAGTATCTAAAAAACATACATAGGTACAGTTACATATGTACCTACGCAGGAATGTTATCTCGTGAGGGCGTGAGAATTAGTGCGTGATTCTTATATATATATATATATATATTTTTTTTTTTTTTTTTTTTTTTTAAGTCACGTTCACGCACTTGAGTTCTCGTTGAACCTTCATAGTGAACACACGTCATAGCGGATTATTTTTACATACAAGCAAAACAAAAAAAAATATTCGTAATACAAAATTAACTTTGATAAATAAGCAAAGCAAATATTGCAAATTTTTTTTTACATAGTCAAAACAACAAAAACAAACAAATAACCGCAAACAAAGTACCCTTGAGGAATACTCTACATGAGTACCTAAAATACAAAAAAATGTGAAGTGAGTTCTGACGGCAGAAATGCATATTTTACTGCGAGTTCTGAAACTCTTAATGAAAACAATAAAAATACAAAATCTTATGAAAGTAATTTTTTAACGGCAAAGCCAATTTTTCGTCAGCGATCAACTTCGCTTTGTCCAATGCCAACTAGTGATTCATTAACATCACAGTTGCCTAGTACTTCTTCATATAAGTCAGCGATTTCATCCCCTTCGGGCTCGTGTTCATCACTTAACCAAGTTATCACTACAGATAGCAGCAGTTCAAAACCCAAGGTCCAAATCGGTATGGACAGATACATAACTGTGGTAAAGCGTGGGCGAAGCCCAAATTCTTCTAAAATTTCATCTGCTCCAAAGATGTCTAGGGATAACAGCGCGTCCTCTACTAATCGTCAAAATCGTTTTTCAATATTGCAAGACAATAACGACAAGCCCGCTGCATCATCGCAAAAGTCTTTTAAGCCACCACCTATCTATCTGAGAGAAAAAAATTCCAACGCGCTTCTAAAAAAACTACTGTCGGCCATTGGTGAAAATACCTTCCACATCATTCCAATTAAACGAGGTAATATTGACGAAACAAAAATCCAAATTTATGATGAAAAAAATTTCCGAACAGTTGTTAGTGATTTTAAAAAAAATAAAACAAATTTTTACACTTACCAACTCAAGAGTGCTAAAGGCCTACAGATAGTACTAAAGGGCATAGATTCATATGTTGACCCCGAAGAAGTAAAATGCGCACTTATCGAGCAAGGATTTAAAGTAAAAAGTGCTACTTATATAACTAATATAGAAAAGGTCCCCCAACCCCTATTTCGGGTTGAACTGGGGCCGAATGACATACAATTGAAAAAAAATGAAACCCATCCTATTTATAATGTAAAGTTTCTCTTACACCGAAAAATCACAGTTGAAGAGCCACGCAAGCGTTCAGGTCCCGTACAGTGCCATAATTGCCAAGAATATGGCCATACAAAATCCTACGGCAATTTACCTACAGTTTGTGTTATCTACGGTGAATTGTATGGCACTGCTAGCTGTACCAAGCCAAAAGTTCAAGCAGAAAAAAAATGTAGTAATTGTGGAGGTAATCACACCTCTAACTACAGAGGTTGCCCTGTATATTCTTTCGTTAAACAGACTATGGGACAAAAACCTAATTAACTTTTCCTCAAATAAGCCAACCAAGTACTTTACGAATATCGTATGCGGATGCTGTTAAGACATATTCAATTCCCACGCAGAAAGTGTCCCCACCAACAACAAGTAATTCGACAAATGCTAACACAAGCTTTAATTTCAGCCGCCTTGAAGCCACTATTGATAATCTAGTGGCAAACTATAAACAACTTTACTACAAATATGACTAACATGATGCAAGAAATGCTACTAATGCAGAATACTCTGCTTCAAGCATTAGTTAACAAACCATGAACACGTTAAAAATATGTTTCTGGAACGCAAACGGCATTCGCCAACACAAAAATGAGCTCGAGCACTTCCTTATGGAAAAAAATATTGATATAATGTTGGTCTCTGAGACTCATTTGACATCAAGAAGCTTATTCAAAATAAATGGTTACACTCTATATGATTCAAAGGACCCGAGAGAGAGAGCATGCGGTGGATCAGCAATTCTAATTAAGTCAAGACTCAAGCACTATGTCCTTGACAACGTTTGTGAAGAATATATGCAAGCAACGAATATTTTCGTAGAAAATTTTTGTGCGAATTTCGTGATATCATCAATTTACTCACCTCCCAGATTTGCAGTTACAGAAGAGCAGTATGAGAAGTTCTACAAATCGCTTGGATCTTGTTTCCTGGCAGCTGGCGGCTACAATGCAAAACATACGTACTGGGGCTCGCGTCTTGTTACACCTAGAGGTCGAGCGTTGTTTAATACAATTTCAAAAATGGACTTGGATGTCATTTCGTGTGGGGAGCCCACTTATTGGCCTACTGACGTACAAAAAATTCCGGATGTAATAGATTTTGGTGTCATGAAAAATATCCCTAGGGACCTAACTCACGTGGAGACCTCTCTAGATCTCTCCTCCGATCACTCTCCCACAATAGTTACAACTTTTAATCCACTAAGGAGTGATTTGCCGAACTCATATGTGAAGATGATAAGTCGTGTTAATTGGCTGGGGTTCAAAAAATATCGCAGTAGTCATTGTACGAAAAACATTAAGCTAAGTACATCCGATGATATTGAATTTAACATTGCCAATCTTAACGAAAATATTAAAGAGGCTGCTGAACATGCCACTACTTCCCATCCGCAGACTGGCTTTAATAGAATTTATTCTGCGGATATTGAACGTCTTGTATGTGAAAAAAGGAGAGCTAGAAGAGAATGGCAACAACACAGGTCACCCTTAAATAAACTCAGACTTAAAGAATGTACTAAACGACTCAAAGAGTTGCTATCGTCGGAAAAAACAGCATTACTAGAAAAATTTCTAGAAAGTTTCGATGTCACGTCAGCATCTAATTACTCTTTATGGCGCGCTGCTAGAAATCTTAAAAGACCCGTTGAGCTTAAATCACCACTGCGCACTTCGACCGGAAGATTGTCAAGAAGCGCTAGCGAGAAAGGTAACTTATTTGCTGAGCATTTAAAAGCTGTATTCACTCCCTATTCATGTACGGGCGCTGTTGATTTGCCGAGTGTAGTTTCTCTACCCCCTCGTCCCATAAGGTTTAAGCTGTGTGAATTACAAAAAATAATTGCTGAACTCAACCCGAAGAAAGCTCCAGGTATTGATGGAATTAGTAACAAGATGCTGATGAATTTGCCTCTAATCACAATAAGAATCCTGCTATTTATTTTTAATGCCATTTTGCGATTGCAGTATTTTCCACATAACTGGAAACTGGCGAAGATCAAAATGATTCCAAAGCCGGGTAAAGATCTTACCAAGACTGAGTCATATAGGCCTATAAGCTTACTATCAACAATCTCAAAGCTTTTCGAAAAGCTGCTCATGACTAAATTTTCCAAAATTTTAGCTGATAATGGGTGTATCCCGGATCATCAATTTGGTTTTAGAAGTCAGCATAGCACAATTGAGCAAACGCATAGGTTGGTGCAAGTTATAAGGAAGACATTTGAAGAAAAGAAATATTGTTCTGCCCTCTTCATCGATGTTTCTCAAGCGTTTGACAAAGTATGGCACGAAGGCCTAGTTTTAAAATTGAAGACATACCTGCCAATAAACATTCAAAAACTTTTGGAAAGTTATATTGTTGATAGGAAGTTCACTGTTGTGGAAGGAGACTTCATGAGTGTGGCCGAATCTATATCTTCCGGTGTCCCACAGGGTAGTATTCTGGGGCCAGTCTTGTATTTAATATATACTTGTGATATGCCTGTGAGCAATAATATCCATACCTCTACGTTTGCCGATGATACAGCCTGTATGAGTATGCACGAAAACCCTTCTGAGGCATCCCGCAATCTCCAGGAACATATTGCCCAGTTGGAAATATGGTTGAACTTATGGAGAATTAAAGTAAATGAACAAAAGTGTGTCCATATAACGTTTTCCCTAAGAAGAGATACTTGTTCCCCCATTCGAATAAACAATGAGAATATTCCTCAACATTCTCACGTGAAATACCTTGGTATTCACCTTGATCGAAGGCTTACGTAGAAACATCATATTGACTCTAAGCTAACTCAAATGAAACTTAAGTTATCTCAAATACATTGGTTGATTGGCAGAAATTCAACACTCAGCCTAGACTGCAAACTGTTAATATACAAATCGCTTTTGAAACCAATATGGTGCTACGGAATTCAGTTATGGGGCACTGCTTCAGCTTCAAATGTTGAGAAAATCCAACGAAGACAAAACAAAACTTTACGTTTAATAACATCGGCTCCATGTTACATTAAAAATTCAAATTTACATCGTGATTTAAATATGCCACTAGTGACTGAAGAAATTTCAAAATACGCAGGCAAAAATTTATCTAAACTTGAGTCCCATCCTAATCCCCTTGCTCGTAACATCTTGAACTTTACTGGACACATCCGCTTAAAAAAGAGGGACACCAAGGCTCTAATACGCAATACCTCAGATGAAACTTTTTGAGAATAATTTTTTTTGCTAGTACATAATTATTGTATTAATAACTACTATCACTAAAATTATTTTCGGCATTGGTCGGACACATTAATTATATCTAGACTTAAGATTTGATTACAATATGATTTTGTAGTAAATCATAATCATGTGGCATATGTTTAGGCGTTTTAATTTTTTTTATGCATATTTTAATTCTGCCTTGTTTTTTGTTTGTTTTGTGTGCTGCCAATATAAAGATTTTGATTTTGATAAATGTATACAAAAGAATGGATCGGCAACACAAAAGAAACTAACATAACTAATAGACAATTTTATAGAATCTAACATGATTGGAAACAGTGTAAATCAATAAATACATGTCTCAATCAATCAGTATTTCATTAGTAATTAGTGGTTACGCTTTTTTTTGGCACATGGCGCAGAAGAAATGCCAGATGTAAACTCAGCCTAATGCCGTTTTCTTTTCTGGAAAAAAGTAAAATTTTTTAATTTTTTTTAAACACTCCTTAAGGTAGAGGTCCATAGCTCGCTTTTTGCGCGTTACGCTTTCTATGCATCTGTCCAAAAAGTAGAATCAATGTAATAGTATGTGACAAGTTACATTGCAAAAAGCGCAGAACGCTTAGGCGCGTTCAAAGCGAAAAGTAGGTCAACTTTCTACTTTTGTACGCGTTACAAGCACCATGAAAGAAAGTCAGCTGTTCTTAATTTAAGATGTTAAATAATACTTTATTTCTTACGTTATCGATAAATATTATTTTGCCGTGGATAATTTTTTTCTTTTTTTCAATAAAAAAAATTTCTTAGTAAAAAAAAACTTGTTTAATAAAATATGTGAATATTTTCATTAATGCGATGTATTTTAATTAACTTTTCACCACACTTTTCTCAGTAACAAATTTTGCATATTAGTTATCGATTACTTTTACGTACTGAGTGTAATCTCCGCTAAATCTATATTAAATAGCTGCTTTGAAAAGTTATTGCTTAAGCCAATAATGTGCATACATTTATATGTAATTTTCAATTTACTTACATTAAAGTCAACAACAGCCGACAATCTGCTGGAATAGCCCTGGCCGAGTTCTTCTCAAGACTATATTTTAAAATGCTGAATAAATAGTCAAAGACATCTGCAGACATTCTTGTCGCGGTTCGAAATTGCTCAGGTCAGAAGTTTTAATTTTTTAAATGTGGTTTCAAAAAACCCACTTAAATTCCGTTCTAAATACAACGGCCGTACCCAAAACCTTTTCTTTTTTGAAATTGTTCATAGGCATTTTTTGCACATAAAATTAAATATACAAACTCGACTAACTCCACAAATTCTTTTAAAAACTCGATTTCACTCTCCATTTTTTCTTTATAAGTATTTATAAACAAACACACACAGCTGATCAAAACAAAAATAAAATGGCGCATGAAAAGCAGTGCATGTAACTCAACGCGAACAAAATATAAAATGAAACAAGAGGATGAAACGCGTGTAAAGCATAACGCGCAAAAAGCGAGCTATGGACCTCTACCTTAAAAAGAGAGAAGAATTCAATAACATACACCAAAGATGCCCAAAGAGAGGAATTGTGAGAGATTTAGCGGTACAGTAAAATAAAAAAGTAAACGAATATATATTTGTTTAATTTTGAATTATATATGTACATATATATTAAAAAATTTAATTTAATTTAATTTATTTTAAATAAATAATAAAGTAAATAAAAGATATTTCGAGCGTATAAAAGAATTATTAAGTAAAACTTAAAACTTAATTATAATATTAATTTCTTAGAATCGTTGCCTTTGTATTACTGAATTAGGAATTTTTCTTTAATTGCCAAATCTATAGAAATTCCTAATTGCGTAATACGTCGCGTAATAGTATTACGCGACAAAGGCACAGATTCTAAAAAATTAATGTTTAATTCAGTTTTACAAAAATTTTTCTTAATAATTCTTTTATAAAAACTCCATCAGTAAATGGTCTCCCCTGCTTCACAATACCTAGACTAACTAAGCTCGAAATGTCTTTTACCAAATTTCTATCTAATTTCATTTCTATATTTTCTTCCTCTTGTAACAATCCCTTCAATTTTTTAATATACATACATATATATTTTTCATTTCCATAAAAATCTCATCATTTTCCTCGTCATTATATCTTTTCATATCACTATGAAAAGAATCATAATGCCTTGTTATAACATGTTCGTAATGCCCTTTAAATGTTTGATAACACAAAACACATTGAGCATTACCAAAGGCATTAAGAATCATAAAAAAATTTCGTAATGGTGCGACCATTTTTTCTACGCACTATCTTTTAATAAAAAACAATAATCTGGAAGAAAAAAATAAATCATCCAACAAGAGTCCGGTTAGCATGTGCACTTCTTGCCGTCTGGCCACTGTTGCCAGATTTCTCTGCATTTTGCTGATTTTTGATGCCAAAAATCGGAAAGTGAGATTTACCGATTTTTGCTCTCAAATTGCAGATTTTTTTAAGTGATCATGTTGACATCACTTTTTCTTATTCACTTCATCATTGACTAAGAGCAAAAGAGAGAGCTGTTGTTTTATTTTGCAACACGAATAAGAATAAGAGAATAATAGCAGTTTACCGTTATTATTTTTTACAATAATACGGCGGTGCTGATATTTTTGGTACTTTTCTGATCAATTTCTCATGTTTTCCCCAAAAATATCAACTGTTAACAAACAGAAAACATCTATTAAAAAAAAGAAGTGAAGGAGAAAAGTGTTAATATTATTTGTGTATATTATTTTTAAAAATACATACACAAATTGTGTATTGTATTGTGTAACACAATAAATAAATTTTATACAACAAATAGAAAAAAATAGAATAAGAATTAAATATGTTAAGATATTTAGGATGTGGTAAGTATAAATTTCTATTGGTAAAAATGAGTGTAAATGTTTAATTAAAAACTGCATTTCAGAAAAAGACAATGGAGAAGATGAGGCGTCAACATCGGTAATAGTTTACATACATAGCTTTATTTAAAAAGAGGTAAATATAAGTACTTACATATTGTATGCATATTTTTTAGGTTCAAAAGAAGAAAAGAAAATTAAAAGATGAGTGGATCAATGATCCGCAAATTAAAATGTGGGCCGAAAGTAAAAATGGTAAAGTGTTTTGCAAATTTTGTAACACTATATTACGGGCTCCAGCAGGGAAAACCGACTTAATTGCACACACAAATACGAAGAAACATCTGGACGCATCAAAATCGATTTTAAACAGTCAGCCTTCTATTAATTCGGTATTTTCAAAGGAAAATTTTGAAGCAAAAAGGGCAGAAATAAATCTAGCACTTTTTATTGTGGAGCACAAAGTACCGTTTGCAACAGCAGATCACTTGACAAAGGTATGTCAAAACTCTTTTCCAGATTCTAAGACAGCATCCAATATTACACTAGGTAGAACTAAAGCAGCGGCTATAATTAAAAACTTAATTGGAAGTACGCAGCTTAGAAATGTTATTGATCTACTAAAAAATAATACATTTTCGTTATGTATAGATGAATCTACAGATTTGTCTAACAATAAATCATTATGTTTAGTGGTGCGAGTTTGTATTAACTTTGAAGTAAAAGATCTTTTTTTTGGATTATTAAGTGTAGATCAGGGTGATTCAGTGTCTTTATATAATATAATAATTAATCATTTTAAAAGCAATGACATTAATTATAAAAAACATTTGATCGGTTTCGCAGCAGATGGTGCTCCCGTAATGACGGGAAAAACGCAATCGGTTGCCCGGCTTTTAAAAAAGATATTCCGCATCTTTTTGTTATCAAATGCGACTGCCACTCGTTGGCATTGTGTTCGTCCTATGCTTGCCTCAAACTTCCTTCAGAGGTGGAAACTTTAGCTATCAAATAGTCCTAAACGTCCTGGACAGTTTAATGACATTCAACAACTTTTAGAAATTAAACCTCTGAAGATTTTGCATCCATCTCAAACTCGCTGGCTGTCATTGGAAGGTGTTGTAAATCGTTTATTAGACCTCTTTGAACCATTCAAGATTTATTTTGCTTTTTCGGTTAACGTAGACAAAATTGATACGGCCAAAACAATTTTAAATAATTTAAATTATAAAAATCAAATTTATCTGTCTTTTCTTAAATACGTACTTGGAATTATCAATACTATTAACAAGATGTTTCAAAGTGAAACAACTGAAATTCAGAACTTATACATACAAATGGAAATATTATTAAAAATTGTTATGAGTAATTTTCTAAAACCAAATTTATTGAAAACCGAAGTACATTTAATAAATTATAAAAACAGACTTAATATTTTAAGTGCTAACGATGTGTATTTGGGTGTGTATGCCAATAATTTAATTATAAAAGCTGTGATTAGTAAAGACAAAATTGAAGAAATTGTAAACAACTGTGTAAATTTTTATATTGAACTTTGCGATCAAGTTTTAAAAAGATTTGATTTTGGAGATCAATTTAAGTCTTTAAGTCGAATAAATCCTAATGTTATAATCAGTGGCGAATTTAATTCAGTTTTTGAAATTGTAAAACATTTTCCAAATTTAATATATGAAGAAGATATGCAAACAGTTGACTCTGAATTTAGAGAGCTCAAATTACTTGACTTAAAAAATTTTGTGGATCAAAAAGAAGAAAGTTTGTTAAATTTTTGGAAAAAGATTTCGGAAATAAAATCTGTTGATTCAAAGGCATTATTTCCTAAATTGTCAACTTTCATTCAAAAAATATTAGTTTTGCCGCATTCGTCCACTAATGTAGAACGAATATTCAGTCAGGTTAATATTAATAAAACGAAATATAGAAGTCGTTTAGATAAGGAATCACTAGAAGGAATTTTGTACATTAAAGATTTTCTAAAACTTCAACAAACAAATTGCTTTAATACTAAAATAGAAACCCAAATTTTAAGACAGTTTAATTCTGAAATATACAATTAAATGTATTGTAACGAGAAAAAATTAAATAAATCTTGTACATATGTAAATAATATTTATACCTTTTAGTATATTCTGTTATTCATTGTTATTATTATTAATTTTGTACACTTTGACTAAATGAAAATTTATATACATGTGTGCGTAACTATTATATTGTTTATTTTTAAAATGGATTTTTAATAATTTGAAAAAATAAAACCAGAAACCTCTAAATATATGCATTTTTATTTGATTAGATTTTTTTTTGCAGATTTTGAAATTTTTTTTCAGATTTTGCTTATTTTTTACCCAATTTATGAAGATTTTACACCAGAAATTTCTGGCAACACTGCGTCTGGCAGACATCTAAATTAAAGCAGCATAACAAAGTGATGGGTATGGCCATTTAACAATTGTTGTATGAAACGGGCATCTATGATATACACCATGATACATTTATACAAGGTACTTGCACGACTACAACAAAATTGCAACTCCAAGAAACACACGGATTTTGTTGAAACAAACAGAATTTAGTCAAAAACAGATGTCTTTTGTTGTTAAAAATAACAACTACAGGGTAACTAAAGTACAATTGCAGACGCGGCATTCAGAATGATTATAGTCATTCAGTGTTGCCAATATGTGTGTAATATACAGAGTGTGTAATTTCTACTCACATGTGTAGGCCTATAATTAGATTCATGTATAATCTGTGTGTAATTATACTTTGACTTCTATTTTTGTTTAATTTTGTTTTAATTTTAACCTACACAAAAGATGTGTAGTGTAATTTTCTTCAATGTGTAATTGGAGACACAGCCATATGCAAATTCATTGGCAACACTATAATCATTTTATTCACACACATTCACTAACATTTTTGCAGCTTGTAAACAATGTTTGACAACTTTCTGCATTGTGTACATAAACAGGCTGGGCTTGTGCAAGTACCTTGTATAATTGTATCATGATATACACCATGAAGATTAAGCAAGCAAACATCTTGTGCTCAGGTCTAGTACACACATAACTAAACCAGTGTTGCCAGTGAAATTTCGAGAAAGATACATTTTAGTTTCCAAAAAGATACATTTGTTCCCAAAGAGATACATTTAAAAAAAAAATTTAAGTCCATTTTTTACGTTTAAAATTTATAAACATAACATTTTTATTTCATATTTAATGAATATTGTAAAGAACACGAAATCATATAAATTCATTTTTATATATGTACATATATTTAAGTCATAAATATTAGGCATGTAATTTTTAATAATACAGTAAGCAAACTTTAAAATTAATTATATGTAACATAACTATCTTTGGATGTTATCAAAACAAATTAATTTTTGTAAAAATTAATGTACGAGTTAAGGCGCAATATCAAAAAGTTCATATAAATTTCCTGAAAATAAAATAGATGTTCATATTTTCTGTACATTTTGCGTACATATTCAAAAGATACGAAAAATGTCAGGATTACACATGGTACCTGAAGTCATCAAAAGATACGAAAAATTTATCTTTCGTATCCTAATGGCATCACTGAATTAAACACATACTTTTATGTATACACATACGTACTTATTTACTTACATGACTCAGCAAATATAGAAAATTTTTGTCTTAATTTCATATAAAAACGTATAAAACTTTGTTGGCCACTAGTTTTTAAATAAATTTTCATAAATTTTTCCATTTTTCTAGTATGTAATTTTTCTTTGTTATTGTTTAGTTTTCAAACAGCTGATTGATTTTCTATGTGCACGAAGAAAAAGTACGGGCTGTTTCGTGCAACGAGAATAAGAACATTACTCTCACAAAACCTATCTCATTTACCCAATTTTCGAGTAGGAACGCTTTTCGTGCAAATTGGGATCCCGCGGGATCCCAATGTAGAATAAAGAAACAAACCTAATATAAATTGATAATTTTTCACATCTTTGCGCTTTATTTACGTGCTAGGGGAATTTACGCGCTCGTCTCTCCCTCTTCTCACTCCGTCAAACTAATCAGCTTAGCAATAAGACTTGCATACACGGCTGCCATTTTGACGATTTTTTGTGCCGAAAATAGCAAAATGACGATTTTTCCCTTAAAATTGACGATTTTTGAATAGTCCAAATAGGGCGGCATTTATGAAAAATCTACTCTGAAAATTTATATTCAATTAAAAAAATATGTTTGTAATGGCTTAGTGTTAAAAAAATAGAATATTGGCATTTATATTTATATAGAAGTTACCCTTCCAATTTTGACATTTTGGGTCAATACTCCATTGTTGCGATAAATGAACATACGTACATATGTACGCATGTATGTATATGGGTTCAATTAAAATAAATTGTATGTATATATATATGTACATGCAGACATGTCGATTGTCTCAAGCAGAAAGGCCTAACTCATATATTTTACGAAATTGAGTGTTTCAGTGATTCCAAAACATTTCACACAAATACACCTTGTCGCAAAAATTTATTGCAATAGTGTAAAAAATAACGCTTTTACAAGCAGTTGTACAAAAAAGTTACATTTTGAATATTACTCTTTCTATTACGTTTTACCTTCTCCTGTAAAGTTACAATTATTAGAGTTAAGGCCCTTCTACTTGAGACTAACGATATATTGACATCTGTTTTACTTGATATCCTCAAAAACATAAATGCGAAAATGGCCAAGTTCCTATCAAAAATTTCGGTCATCAAAAGTACTGAGACCAAACTTGGACCTGCTGACCTGAGAATATTTTTCATAATTTTACCACTGAAGGGAAAAAGTTATGAGGGAGTAAAGACAATGCGGTTGGATTCGTGTAAAATTCATGTATTAATATGAATTGTTATGTTTTTGTTTCCTAATAAATACATTTATAAAATAAAACATGTATACATGTTAAAAAAAAGTACATTTTGATTTGTTCGATTTTTCTGACGATTTTTCGAGTATGATATGACGATAATTTTATATTTTATCGGGATTTCGACGATTTTTCGATCATTTTATCTTGTAGCCCTGCTTGCATAGTGTAAACTACGACATACCAGAGAATGACAAAAGTATCGTTTTAGGTACTTTTTGAGTATTGGTCGTCAAACAACTACGAATGCGAGAAGCTAAAAATAAAAAACACGCAAAATATAAACGCACGCATTTCTTTTAAGCAGAATACGTATAAAGGTAGAGGTCCATAGCTCGCTTTTTGCGCGTTACGCTTTCTATGCATCTGTCAAAAAAGTAGAATCAATGTAATAGTTTGTGACAAGTTACATTGCAAAAAGCGCAGAATGCGTTCAAAGCAAAAAGTAGGCCTACTTTCTACTTTGGTACGCGTTACAAGCACCATGAAAGAAAGTCAGCTGTTCTTGAATGCTAAAGATGTTAAATAATACTTTATTTCTTACGTTATCGATAAATATTATTTTACCGTGGATAATTTTTTTCTTTTTTTCAATAAAAAAATTGTTTAATAAAATATGTGAATATTTTCATTAATGCGATGTATTTTAATTAACTTTTCACCACACTTTTCTCAGTAACAAATTTTGCATATTAGTTATCGATTACTTTTACGACTAACTCTACAAATTCTTTTAAAAACTCGATTTCACTCTCCATTTTTTCTTTATAACTATTTATAAATAAACGCACACAGCTGATCAAAACAAAAATAAAATGGCGCATGAAAAGCAGTGCATGTAACTCAACGCGAACAAAGTATAGAATGAAACAAGAGGATGAAACGCGTGTAAAGCATAACGCGTAAAAAGCGAGCTATGGACCTCTACCTTAACTATAAACTTCCAACAACTATGTGTGTCAGTGTTGCCAGTAGAAAAAATACCTACACTTTCTAAAAAAATCCGATTTGTCCCTACACGTTGAAAAAATTTCCCCTACAAAAATCCCTACGCATTTTTGTCATTAAAATAGAAGAAACCCATTAGTTATAAAAAATATATACATATATTTATTAAAGCTTTGGTAAAAAGTGAGTAAAAACCTAAAGAAAATAATATGGACTTTTAATTAAATTCAATTAAAGCAACATAAAGTTTTTAAAAATTAATATGAATAGTTATTTTCGAATGAAATTTTAAAGGATAAATGCAATTCAGTTACAAAAACAGGTTATTTTAAAATTAATATTTTTGTATGCATATACCAAGGTGAATTCATGTACCAGGTGGTGCCAAGTTAGCAGCTGCTTTTTTTTAGGAAGTTTGGATTGTCAAATTTCATTGCAATAAAATTTGTAGGTAGTTTGATTTGTCAATTTTCATTGCAATAAAGTACTAGGCAGATTTTGTTGTTGCAGGCTTGACACCAACTGGTATATGAATTCGTCTTGGCATATATATATGTACATATTAGTGTAGCCAACTTTTTTAAGCGATTTAAACGAAAAGAAAATTTTTGAACCGTTTTAAAAAAGAAAATATTACAAAAAAAAAATTATGTTTGCATTTATTTCATAAATAATGGGAAATGTCAAAACAATCCCTACATTTTCGAGAATATTAAAAATCTGTCCGATTTTCCCTACGCTTCTTTTTAGTATCAAAAATACCTACAAGTAAGGATTTCCCCCTACTTCTGGCAACACTGATGTGTGTACACATTTTTTTAATTACTCAGCGCAAACGAATACAACTAAAATTTATAACACAGTCTATCACAGCATATCAAAATAATCTGAATATAAAAATATTCTGAATATTAAACTGAATACACATGCGTACATATAGAGCTATTTTGAAAACACATTTTAAGCAGCAGTGCTGCCAGAAAAGTGAATTGGTACAACACTAATATGGCAACGGTGCCATATTATTAGATTGAATGACAGGTATGGAAAGAGTGATTTAATAATTTTCGACTGTGCTAAAAACATTTCTAACTAAATATTTATTAGAAATCCTCATACATTTAACACTTTATAAAATATCAAAAAAAATTTTAACATTTTTTTAGAAATAATATCAGTCGCTTTAAGGTTATATTTATTCTAAGTCTTATCTCCTAATTATCTTACTACCACTGACGAAGCTCTAGTTTTGTTTTGTCATTAACATTTAATTTTTCGCAATTTTTGTGTAAAATCTTTCAAAGCGAATTTACTTGCTTCATATTTTTCAACTAATTTGTTATAAAAAAATTCTAGTTTCCCGTCATCAATATTTGGCAATGAGAAGAATTTTATATTTTTAATAAGGAACTTTTATTTCATTTTAAATATATGTACTCGTATATGTTAATTTTACATTAAACTAATTTATTAAAAAGTACATTTAAATAAATAAAAACCATGAAATTCAAATGGCTTATACATCTAACCATATTTTTTTTTTCATACACACAAAAAAGTAATATAAATGAGTTTGTAATATTAATTAAAATATTTGTAATATTAATTAAAATATTTGTAATATTAATTAAAAAATTAATTAAATTTTCACCTATAAACAATTTGATAATATCAATTAAGTTTTTCCACTCAAATTAATTAATACAATTAAAAATTTAATTGAATCAATTAAATTATTAATTGAAAACTTTAATTGGTGAATACTTTTTTCTATGTATAAAGAACTTGATTGTTATGGTTAGTTTGAGCATGTAGGACTTTATCTTTAGTATATTTTTAATTTGTTGCAATTTTTTAAAAATAATTTCAGAATGAGTTACCAAATTATTTGTTGAGAATTTTTGCCTTAAAATTATAAAAAGTAAAATAAAAACCAACGACTTGGAGATATTGTTCACAAATTTGTTCAGTAGTTTTAGAGATATCGCAAAATGTTTACCTAAAAAATTAAAATTGTATAAAAAATTGGATTTTTTGTATTTAAGAATTTATAAAATATAAAAATACAAAAAGTTCATTTTATATATTCATTTGATAATATTTTGCTCAGCAAATTTAAAAGTAAGGTTTTCAGTGCTTAAAGATAAGTTTACTGCAGAATTTCAGTCGCATGTGTAATATATTTATATTGACTAAAAACATTATTTTTAAAATCATCTTTGTACAAATTTTTAATATAAAAATGCATCTACGTATGTTATTTTGATTGAAAATAAAGAAAATACTCCAATACCTGCCCTCTAGTCATCCTAGAACCATATGTCTCTATGTCAACACTCTTTTATAGCGGCATTGCACTAGTTGAAATGTCGACAACTTTCCTTTTATGCACGAGTAGAGATACGCTAGAGACAACAGTTCTAGTGTATATCTGGTGACATTGTCAATGAACGCGTCAATAGTTTGGTTTTCTTTTTTATTATGCTGTGCAATATTGTTAAAATAAGTACACATGTATAAGATTGTTTAAGTTTGTTGTCCTCACATTATGAAATTGTAGATGAGGGTCACTAAAATGTACTAGTGAATCTTTGGTTCAAATGTGTCCATATGTTCGTAAAAGAATAGTACTAAAGTCTACTGGTAGATTTTCAGTGACAACCAAATGTTTTATGTCAATAGGCGATTACATTGGCTGGGGTAAACCTAGTCAGTAGTACTATTGACAATGTCACTAGTATATCACTACAATCACTACGCTCTATTGACATAGAGCGAGGAAATACCGATATTGTAGACTAGAGAACCTGAAATTTACTAGTGAATTTTTGCTGCCAATTTCTCCATGTGGTCCCAAAAAAACTACTTAGTCAATAGTGCTACAGTCTAGTGGTGGATTTTCAATGACAAGCTAATGTTAAATGTCAATAGATGATTACATTGGCTGGGGTACACCTGGTCAGTAGTAATACTGACAATTTCACTAGTAAATCACTACAATTTTACTATTGGCATTTCCTGCAGGGGATTACTGTTTTCAATCAGACACATACACAATCACACATTTTCCATTACATTTTATGTACACAAATCATTGTATACAATGGCGAATGATGAATAAATATTCCGAGTATGACTATGACTGTATTTTTTTTTACTGGATAAATATTAATATTCTGTGTGTAAAGATATTCAGACCAGCGTTGGCACTGGTGGAAAAAGAATCAAAAATTCATATAATATTATTTAAGCCAGGCGTTTGAGAACTAGGTGCTCTCCATTTTTATTTTCTTAATTTAAACTCATTTAGCTAGAAGTACTGAGCGATACTTACATATATGTACAATCTTTAGTTTTTTTTAAATCATATCATCTTTTCATAATTTTAAGCTAAAAATTTGCACCACAATTTTAAAATCGTGCTACTGTATTAGCTGATAACTCATTTTTGTGGTATCAGTTTTAATTAAGTTCAGTTTACTAAAAAAAACTCTTTCAACAGAAGCGTTTAAGAATGGTAATATCACAACTATTAAATTTAGAAACAGAATATCGCTCGCAAAGTTTTTACTTTGAAAAATTTTAAACTTGGAAACTTCAAAATATCCAATTTATCGCATAGATTAACTTCTTTATGGTCTAAAAGTCCATATTCACGCCACTCATTTTCTTAAAATCTTTATACATTACAATTTGTTGTGTCTCGGAACAGTATTTTAAGTAGCTAAATAAATATAAATTTCACTTCGCTGTATAACAAGTTCCTCGTTTTTATTGGTCAACCAAATATAACTCATTTTGTTTAAAAAAATCAGCTTTTATGTAATTAGACAAGAACAAAATTGCACAACTTTGATTACTTCAGCTTGTATATAATTTGTACAAAAGTATTTATTCGCTTTAAAACATTAAATTAAAATTAGTTAAACGTCCAAGAGAATGTGAAAGGAATTCCAAATAATATTTTGTAGATTTTTCATGTAATGCAGAAAGCATTGATTCAGTTATTTTTGAATGATCTTTAAAAACTTCCAATCTTCAATATAATCTCAACACTTCATATTTTTTCGGAGCACTTTCAATGCAACAAGCTTTTAATGATAACAATTGCGTTATAATAGGTGATAAGATTGTATGGCTCTCTAGCGGGAAATATCGTAGAAGTTCTCAGAGTTTGAATTACGTTTATAATAGGATCTAAGACTTCAGAAAATTTAATTGAACTTTTATTATGATTTACAGCAATATTCTTTTGTTTATATCTTTATTAAAAACTATGTTAGAGACATGGGGATTTCCTGCAAGATTGAAGTTTCGTCTGTAGAATTTTGTAGTACATATAACTTGATTTTGTCTTCAGTCAACTTATCCTGTTATTGTTTTAGAACATATAAATAGAAATGCCATTAAAGTCAAATAGTGCAAAATTACACAAAAAATGTATGGTGCAAAAATAGTGCAAAGAACTTTAATAGTACAGATTTTACACTATTACATAGAAAGTGGCAACGCTGTATGAAACTGACATCAATGTACTAAACACTAAATGAAGATAAATAAATTTGCCAAACATACTTAAATATAATATTGATTATATTTATAGAGGGTGTTTTTTATTGAGGTATAGAACTTTAAGTTGGCATCACTTTTTTAACTGGCGGCCATTTTGTCAGCTGTCAAGTGATTAATATTTAGTTTGGTTTGCCATTTCATCATGAACAGGTTGACAAAAGAACAACGCTTGCAAATCGTGCAAATTTATTTCGAAAATCGTTCGCGAAGTTTACCGCAAACTCCGTCCATTTTATGGTCGACATAATCGTCCATCAGAGCAATTAATTCGGTTAACCATGGAATTGGCCACCAAGATCGTGTGATTTGACACCATTGGATTATTTTCTTTGGGGATATGTGAAGTCGATCGTCTACGCCAACAAACCAGAAACGTTAGGGGACTTGGAAGCCAACATTCGTGGCGTTATTGCCAACATACGGCCCCATATGCTCGAAAAAGTGGTTGAAAATTGGACCTGTAGAATTGGCTTTATTCGAGCCAGCCGCGGCGGCCACATGCCCGAAATCATATTTAAACGTTAATGGCATAAAATTATCCTTCCAATAAAGCCAAATTGATGGACATTAAAACGATTTTCTTGTGGTTTATTTCAATTCGAAGTTCTATACCTCTAAAAAACACCCTGTATAAGAAACAAATTTAACAGTTGTCAATTTAGCTAGAAATGCCATACTTTGTTTTCAATATAGATGTGGCATTCTTGAAAATATTTTATATAAATAGGGCAACACTTGAAACGCGATGTGACAATTCTTTAAATTTATTTAAAAAAAACTTCAATAACTGAATTATGAATTTTTGCAAAATTAAAATATAAATAATTTGGACATAAAAAAAAGTGACGCTCCAAAAATAAAACCAAAAAGATCAAATTTTAAGTCCAACGAAATAGACTTTCTTTCCAATTAATTCTAAAATCATCATACACAGACACTTTGTTAAACGAAATCTTTGCAAGAATTCCAATTCATTATACACATAAAAATGATTTGGACGTGTTGTTATATCTTTTATTTTTCATGTTATTGTTGTTTCATAATCACTAAAATCTTCGTCGTCATAACAAACATTCATTTTATTTATGTATGAATGTATTTATTTATTAAACTTTTCAGTAAAACTTTTTTTCAATTGCGTAATATTTTTATATTTATCATTTGACAGTTCTAACTTGAGTTTAACTGAGCAATGTTGCTCGGTTAAACCTAGATTATCAACTAGATAACCTTTATCTGAAAAACAATATTTTAAGTTTATACTACAGTGAACTGAAGTAATTTATCTTAAAAACTAGCATTTAAGGAATTATCCATGGAAACTTTATAAATTTAATGAAATAAAAAGTACAAAAAATGCCAAATAGTTTTAAGAAAGAAAGAAAGAAACACATAGTTGAACGGAACAACCGGCTGTTCAAGACTGTTGTAAATTTAGAGATGGTAAAAATGAACATCCATTACAAAAAAGCTTTCAGAAAATTGTAATACGATGAATCAAAACAATTCATATATTCCATTTGCAAAAAAGTTGCGTATATAAAGCAGAAATCTACATCTACTGACACCACACACAGTGGACCAAACACAAAAGAACGCTGATGATGAAGGTTTGGTGGCCTTCGAAAACAGCTAGTTGTTCCGTTCAACTATGTGTTTGTCAGAATATTTACAACTAACTTTGGTGTTATTTGTTCATTAATAATTATCACATGTAATTTGGCTTACAAAGCGATACGAACTTTAGCCTGATCAAATTATAAATATAGATTTCAATTTTTGTAAAATTAAATATTTTTATTAATTAATGTGAGTTTCTAAAGAAGAGAAGAAAAATTAAATTAGACTTTATTAGCTGGGGGAAATACCGATATTTTTCTGTGCAGCCACGCACTTCCCCACTTCCCCAATCCCCAAACCAAAATTCTTATCCCCATTTCGAAAAATAAATCCCAGATTTGGGAATAAATCCTCTAATCTGACAACACTGGTACCGACGGTACATCGAATAATTAAAAATAATTAATGTGGTGATCGTAAAAGATAAACAAGAATAATTAAACATATTAAGGCAGAGTGATACAACTTCGTGCTAATCTGAATAGGAAATGAAAAAACGTATAAACCGAAAATGAATAGTGATACTTACAAATGTATTTACCAAAGGTAAATCAATAATTGTATACACAATATAATCATTTCCCATATTCCATTTCATTGAAAATTTGCGTTAAATATCCGATGTTAATAACAATCTCTACCCCAGTAGATAGACTTAGGTGCTTAGTCCTAGTTTACACTATGAAAGTCTTATTGCTAAGCTGATTAGTTTGATGGAGAGAGAGACGAGGGGAACAGTAACGTTTCTTTTCCCCTCGTCCCTCTCTCCAAACATATCGATCAGCTGTTTCCTACGTTGCAGTTACATTACATTACAGTCGGCTAACTGAGCGTTAAGTCTGTAGAATCGACGTAATTATTAAAAGTAAAGATGACTTGTTTTTTATCGGACTAATTCATAAAAAATATTTTAGGTTTATTACAGCTTTATTTGACAAATTTCCCATAGAAATATGTCAAATAAGCGCTTAATAAACCTGAAATATTTTTTATGAAAAAGGCAGTATAACTAAAAAGCTTATTGCAGCAAATTTTAAAACGTTTTCCACCAAATCTCAAAATAATCAAAACATAAACAATTTGCTCAATCATAAAAATACTACAACCAGCGACAAACAAGGAAAAAAGGAAACATTTATTTGATATACAAGTAACAAACAACTTAAACATGTTTTGGGCAGAAGTTTATTCATATCACGATGCACCTGGATCACGCCCGTTTAAATAACTGTATTTATTAAATTTACTTTGTTATCAACGAGCAACGCTTGCATTGAACGAGAAGATTACTTTCGTAGAACATGTTTTGTGTTAACAGCAATGAATTCTGGAATGAAAATTATATATGCTGTGCATTACCTTCTCCTTTACTATTTATTACCGTTGAAAATTTCGAAAAAGTGTCATAAAAAGGGTATTTAAGAAAAAAAGGGTCAAAAAATGGTATTTTAATGTAAAATTGGGTCAAGTTTTTTGTGAAGAAAAAAATAACATTTATTTCAATTTAAAAAAAACACGAATTTTAACAATTAATTAAATACATTATCATATTATCAAAAAGGAAGTTACTTTTACAAAAACTTTTGATAATGTTTATCACTTTTTAGAAATACTTATTCTATGTTTTGTAATTAATTTTTCACTTGGAGTCCATTCTTCCAGTTCTGATTCGGGCAAATTGACCGAGGAAAGCATGGACTCACAAGTTTCTATTTAAAGTTTGTTAGTAAGTTTATTCGTTAATTTTTTATTTCACGCCACTGTGTGGTGTTGCGCATGCAGCGCTCTAATGATTAATATAGTATGTATATAAATCCATTCATTCATTTTATACAATTGTTAAACTTAATATGAAAAAATAGGTAGGTATGCATGGAATATGACAGTTGCATAAAAGTCAGTTGTTGTAATAATAATATCGCATGCAATTTTTATATGTACGTTCACAAAACTCATGTATGGAAACGTATACAACACACATGCATAAAAGTATACTAAAAACTTTCGTGAGGAATATTGGAACTTTAACTCTTTTTCAAAAAGTGGCATTAATTTTGTTAAAATGATACAAAGGGATAAAATAAAAAAAGGGTCATAAAAAGTGTCATTGGCACGAAAAAGGATCAAAAGTGATACTTTAGTGTCACAACGGCAACGTTGGTTATAGTTCTAACAACTAAAATTTAGAAACTGAATATTTCAAATGCGCACCAATAACTTCCGCTGAATTGGAACGTTCACTTTTATTACATAAAAGTTTTTTCAGAAAAAATCGTCAAAGATTTACATTTGACAATTTTAAAAAACATTTATTCATTCATGTACGTAAATAAAAGTTCGACTTAACTTTATTTTCTATTCTATATGATTTGACAAAATATTTGTTAAAAAAGCAATGAAGTAGATTTTTTAACTTTTCAATGTTATCTATTAACTTTGGAAAAAGTTGATATTTTATTAGTTTTAAATACATACGAAGTCTGATAAAAAAATAACCGTTATATTAAATTTTTTCAAAAAGTATTTATTTATTCATCAATAACTATCTTGTCCCCTTCAAAGTAATCCCCTCCAGATATAATACACTTATTCCAGCGTTTTTCCCAATCCTCGAAACACTTCTGAAACGCGCTTTTTGATATCGCCAACATATCCTGTTTCGATTTCTCTTTTATCTCCTCAATCGTAGCAAAACGCTTTCCTTTCATCGGTGTCTTCAGTTTTGGGAAGAGGAAAAAGTCAGCGGGGGCCAAGTCCGGTGAATACGGTGGTTGAGGCATGATAACGGTTTTGTTTTTGGCCAAAAACTCATGCACAAGCATCGATGTGTGAGCTGGTGCGTTATCATGGTGCAAAATCGATGATTGTTTTTTCCACAGTATTCCTTATTGACCGTACGACCTTGTGGCAAGAATTCATTATGCACCACGCCATTGCAGTCGAAGAAAACAGTGAGCAAAACCTTCACATTTGACCAAACTTGACGACCAGGACGAGCATCGTCATTGACATCTTCTCGGCCTTCCTTGAACCAGTTATACCACAATTGAAATTGTGTTCTGCTCATAGTAGACTCTCCAAACCCTACAGTCAACATTTCAAATGCCTTTGAGCATTTAATTTAATTTTTTACACAAAACTTAATACAGTTTCTTTGATCCATTTTTTCGAATAGTACAAAATCGAAGAGCACACCAAAACACGACTAACCTTTTAATCGAACATACGTAACTCACGAAATTTTAAAATAACGGTTATTTTTTTATCATACCTCGTACCTACATAATATGTCATATTTTTACTGCATATTTTATGTACAAAAAACGTGATAAATGCATGAAAATCCTATCCCTACTAATAAATGTTGTAGTTTGGTATGGAAATAAGTTTTTTTATCTACATACATATGTACATATGTATGTTTGTATATTAGGAATATTTAAGAATGTAAGCGGAGAAAGATGAGGAAATGAAAACCATGTAATAAATTTTACTACAATTTGTCTCTAGATTGTTTGGTATACAGTGACTTATTCTGAAAAAAGTTAATAATTTAAATTTGTGTTGCCGTGTGGGACTCGATTGCATTTATTATAGAAATTTGCGTTTTGCATCATTTTCAATTGTTATTTAATGACGACCAATAAAATTTTGGAAAGTTTTTATAATCTCGAATGTACGCGGACTAAAGTATGAAGTCCTATTTCATACAAAATCTTTCGTATTTCATTTTGCAGCATAAAATAGAATCCTAATTAAATGTCTATGTCTAGTATATATGTGTGCATATGTATGAAGGTAACACGTATGATCCTTGATTGTGTGTATGAATGTATTTCTTTAATAAATTAAATAAATAAATGAAAAAAGGATATGTATTTTTGCGTTATCGGCGAAATACGGCCGCAAATGCTGCAAGAAGTTGTTTAAAATTTGCGCCTTCTGCGCACCAGCCGTGGCGGCCACATGACAGAAATCATACATATTTAAACATTAATTTCATTAACGGCCTGGTCCACGATGTCGACAAGAAAGTTTTTTTCGCTTACTTACATTGAAAACAAAAACAAATTCTCTTATTTTGTTTTTGTTTTCAATATAAGCAAGCGAAAAAAACTTTCTTGTCGACATCGTGGGCAAGGCTATAAATTTTTTTCCAATAAAGCCCGTTTCATTGATATTAAAAATATATACAGATAAGGACAAAACTATTTGTACACCCATCATTGTTAAGGTTTGAGGAAAATTAATACGAAATATTTTTTTTTTTTTTTTATGCATACATATATTTATTTATTGTATCTTCAAAAATGAACTAACAATAAGTATTCAAATCTTAAATCTAAATATAATTATTAGGCCCGACCAGTGTCGGACATAAACTTAGTGATCGTAATTCATAATACATAAGAGTTGTGCAAAGCAAAAAATAAAAATAAAATAATAATTTCAAACAGTTTCATCTGGTGTGGTAAGTATTAGAGCCCTTGTGTCCCTTTTTTTAAGCGGATGTGTCGGGTAAAGTTCGAGATATTTCGAGCAAGCGGATTAGGGTGTGACTCGAGTTTAGTTAAATATTTGCCTGAGTATTTTGCAATTTCTTCAGTCACTTGTGGCATATTTAGATCACGATGTAAATTTGAGTTTCTTATGTACCATGGAGCCGATGTTATTAACCGTAAAATTTTGTTTTGTGTTCGTTGGATTTTCTCTACATTTGAAACTGCAGCAGTGCCCCATAGCTGAATTCCGTAGCACCATATAGGTTTCAAAAAAGCGACTTGTATATCAAAAGTTTGCAATCTAGACTCAGGGTTGAATTTCTACCAATCAGCCAATGTAACTGAGTTAATTTTAGTTTCATTTGTGTTAGCTTAGAGTCAATATGGTGTTTCCATGTTATCCGTCGGTCAAGGTGTATACCAAGGTATTTTACATGTGAATGTTGAGGAACAACTTGATTATTGATTCTCCATAAGTTTAACCATAATTCCAGCTGTGTAATATGTTCTTGTAGATATCGGGAAGTCTCGTGAGGGTTTTCGTGCATACTAAGGCAGGCTGTATTATCAGCAAATGT
Source organism: Nowickia ferox (assembly GCA_936439885.1). Classification (NCBI taxonomy): domain Eukaryota; kingdom Metazoa; phylum Arthropoda; class Insecta; order Diptera; family Tachinidae; genus Nowickia; species Nowickia ferox. The sequence goes on from OW387026.1 coordinate 64,541,433, forward strand.
AGATGTATGGATATTGCTGCTCAAAGGCATATCACAAGTATAAATCAAATACAAGACTGGGCCCAGTATGCTCCCCTGTGGCACACCGGATGAGATTGATTCGGACGCACTCATGAAGTCTCCTTCCACAACATTGAACTTTCGAGCAAGAATATAACTTTGCAGAAGATTAACAATGTTTATTGGTAGATATGTCTTCAATTTTAAAATTAGGCCTCTATGCCACACTTTATCAAATGCTTGAGAAACATCAATAAAGAGGGCAGAACAATACTTCTTTTCTTCGAGTGTTCTTCTTATAAATTGAACCAATCTATGCGTTTGTTCAATGGTGCTATGCTGACTTCTAAAACCAAATTGATGATCCGGTATGCACGCATTATCAGTTAGAATTGGGGACAATTTGATCATGAGTAACTTTTCGAAGAGCTTTGACATTGTTGGCAGTAAACTTATTGGCCTGTACGACTCAGCCTTGGTAAGACCTTTGCCCGGCTTTGGAATCATTTTGTTTTGACCTTGGCAAGCTTTCAGTGGTGGGGATGATACTCCAGTCTTAAAATGGCATTAAAAATGAATAGCAGAATTCTAATTGCAATACGAGGCAACTTCGTCAGCATCTTATTACTAATTTCATCAATACCCGGAGCTTTTTTTGGGTTGAGTTCAGCAATTAGTTTTTGTACATCACGCATCTTAAACTTTAAGGGACGAGGGGGTAGAGCAAATACACATGGCAAATCAGCAACACCCATACATGTGTTTGGGGTAAATACGGTTTTTAAATGCTCAGCAAATATGTTACCTTTTTCAGTATCGTTTCTTGCCCAACCTCCGGTAGAAGTGCGCAGGGGTGGTTTAAACTCAACGGGTGTTTTAAGCTTCCTCGCAGCGCGCCACAAAGAATAATTAGATGCTGGTGTAACATCAAGACCTTCCAGATAATTTTTAAGAGATGCAGTTTTTTCAGATGCAAGCAACTCTTGGAGTCGTTTAGTGCACTCTTTAAACCTGATTTTATGTTGGGGTGATCTGTGTTGCTGCCATTCCCTTCTAGCTCTTCTTTTTTGACGTCCAAACCCATTTTTGAAATTGTGGTGAACAACGCTCTACCTCTAGGTGTAATAAGACGCGAACCCCAGAACGTATGCTTTGCATTGTAGTCGCCAGCTGCTACAAAACAAGGTCCAAGAGATTTGAAGAAATCCTCGTATTGATCCTCAGTGATTGAAAATCTGGGAGGGGAGTAAATTGATGATATAACGAAATTTGTACAATAATTTTCGACGCAAATATTTGTAGCTTTTCTTCACAAACGTTGTCAAGAATATAGTGCTTGAGTCTTGACTTTATTAGAATTGCCGATTCACCGCATGCTCTTCCTCTAGGGTCTTTTGTATCATATAAGTTGTAGCCATTGATTTTGAAAAGGCTTCTCGAAGTCAAATGAGTCTCAGAGACCAACATTATATCAATATCTTTTTCCGTAAGGAAGTGCTCGAGCTCATTTTTGTGTTGGCGAATGCCGTTTGCGTTCCAGAAACATATTTTTAACGTGTTCATGGCTTGTTAATTAATGCTTGAAGCAGAGTATTCTGCATTCGAAGCATTTCTTGCATCATATTAGTCATATTTGTTGTGAAATTGTTTATAGTTTGCACCAGATTATCAATAGTCGCATTTGTTGAATTACTTGGTGGGGACACTTTCTGCGTGGGAATAGAATTTATTTTAACAGCATCGGCATACGATACACGTGAGGTACTAGGTTGGCTCATTGGAGGAAAAGTGACAGAGTAAGCGTTAGTTGATTGAGCTGGAACTAATTTAGGTTTTTGACCCATAGCCTGTTTAACGAAAGAATACACAGGGCATCCTCTGTAGTTAGCGGTGTGATTGCCTCCACAATTACTACATTTTTTTCTGCTTGTTCTTTTGGCTTAGTACAGCTAGCAGTACAATGCAATTCACCGCAGATAACACAAACTGTAGGTATTTTGCAATAGGATTTTGTATGGCCATATTCTTGGCAATTATGGCACTGTACGGGACCTGAACGCTTACGTGGCTCTTCAACTGTGATTTTTCGGTGTAATAGAAACTTTACATTCGGCTCCAATTCAACCCGAAATAGGGGTTGTGGGACCTTTTCTCTGTTAATTATATTGGTAACATTTTTAACCTTAAATCCTTTTTCAAGAAGTGCACATTTTACTTCTTCGGGGTCAACATATGAATCTCTGCCCTTTAATACTATCTGTAGGCCTTTAGCACTCTTAAGTTGGTAAGTGTAAAAATTTGTTTTGTTTTTTTCAAATTCGCTAACAATTTTTCGAAAATTTTTTCATTGGAATGATGTGGAAAGTATTTTCACCAATGGCCGACAGCAGTTTTTTTAGAAGCGCGTTAGAATTTTTTTCTCTCAGATAGATAGGTGGTGGCTTAAAAGACTTTTGCGATGATGCAGCGGGCTTCTCGTTATTGTCTTGCAATATTGAAAAACGATTTTGACGATTAATAGAGGACGCGCTGTTATCCCTAGACATTTTTGGAGCAGATGAAATTTTAGAAGATTTTGGGCTTCGGCCACGCTTTACCATAGTTATATATCTGTCCATACCGACTTGGACTTTGGGTTTTGAACTGCTGTTATCTGTAGTGATAACTTTGTTAAGTGATGAACACGAGCCCGAAGGGAATGATATCGCTGACTTATATGAAGATGTACTAGGCAACTGTAATGTTAACGAATCACTTGTTGGCATTGGACAAAGCGAAGTTGATCGCTGACGAAAAAGTGGCTTTGCCGTTAGAAAAAGACTATCATCAGATTTTTTATTTTTATTGTTAACATTGAGAGCTTCAGAACTCACAGTAAAATATGCATTTCTGCCGTTTGAACTCACTTCACAATTTTTTGTTTTTGAGGTACTCATGTAGAGTATTCCTCAAGGGCACTTTGTTTGCGGTTTTTGTTTTTTGTTTCTTGCTATGTAAAAATAATATCAGCAATATTTGCTTTGCTTATTTATCAAGGTTAATATGTATGTATTACGGTTATTATGTATTACGAATATTTTTTATGATTTTTTGTTTGTTTAATATGTATATGAAAAAAAAACTCCGCTAAGACGTCTGTTCACTATGAAGGTTCAGCGAGAACTGCTCACTCATTTAATTCTGTCAAGTTCCCCGTTAGATCGAACTACCTTCATCAAATCTGATTACCAATTGAAACAAACTCGTGTTTATCGGAAACAAAGCATGAATAAATGTGGTTATCATTACGGCATTAAGGCAGTCGCCGGCCATAATTCACTCATTTAATTCTGTCAAGTTCCCCGTTAGATCGAACTACCTTCATCAAATCTGATTACCAATTGAAACAAACTCGTGTTTATCGGAAACAAAGCATGAATAAATGTGGTTATCATTACGGCATTAAGGCAGTCGCCGGCCATAATTCACTCATTTAATTCTGTCAAGTTCCCCGTTAGATCGAACTACCTTCATCAAATACGAAATATAAAAAATAAATTATGCCAATATTTACAGTGCTAATATATATGTTTATACAAAAAATAAAAAATAAATTTATAATTAACATAGCAATAATAATAACAAAAATATTAAAAAGTCATTGGACAAAAGTATTTTCACAGGCATAAAATACATTAAAAATACGTGCAAAATGATTGGGATATTGAACTTGTTTGAAAATTTTCTGATTTTGCGGTACCAAGCCGTCAACAAATGGCATTCGAATATTGTGTTATATGTTCTTAAAATAGTAAAAGTTCACATTAATTTCGAAAGAATTCAAAACATTTACCACGAATGACTCCACTGGCCTTTAAGCCTGAACATTGCTATCACTATGTTTCATAGAGAAAACAGTGCCTAATAAATACCTAATAAAAAAGAAAAAAATTAATAAGATATCCTTATGGTTTTTTTCAATAAGGAAATCTTATTAATTTAATAAGGAAAGCCTTTTTGAAAAAAGCAAGAAATCTTGTAATTTTTATTAGGTTATCTTATTGATTTTTGAGTTCTCGTTGAACCTTCATAGTGAACAGACGTAATAGCGGAATTTTTCTTACATACATACTAAACAAAAAAAAATCATACAAAAAAAATATTCGTATTACATATTAACTTTGATAAATAAGTTTTTTTTGCTTTGCTAATATTTGTACATATAGAAATAACAAAAACAAAAAAAAACCGTAAACAAAAAAACACAGACAAAGTACCCTTGAGGAATACTCTATATGAGTACCTCAAAAACAAATAATTGTGAAGTGAGTTATAACGGCAGAAATGCCTGTTTTACTGTGAGTTCTGATGCTCTCAATGATAACAATAAAAATAACAAATCTGATAATAGACTTACTGTGAGTTCTGAAGCTCTTAATAAAAACAATAAAAACAAAAAATCTGATGATAGACTTTCTCTAACGGCAAAGCCGCATTTTCGTCAGCGACCAACTTCGCTTTGTCCAATGCCAACTAGTGATTCGTTAACATTACCGTTGCCTAGTACCTCTACATTTAACTCAGCGATATCATCCGCTTCGGGCTCGTGGTCATCACTTAACCCTGTTTTCACTATAGATAAGAGTAGCCAAAAACCCAAGGTCCAAGTCGGAATGGACAGATATATAACTGTGGTAAAGCGCGGGCGAAGCCCAAAATCTTCTAAAATTTCATCTGCTCCAAAGATCTGTAGGGATAACAGCGCATCATCTACTAATCGCCAAAACCGTTTTAAAATATTGCAAGATGACAACGACAAACCCGCTGAATCTGCGAACAAAACCTCCAAGCCGCCACCAATATATTTAAGAGAAAAAACTCAAACGCTCTTATTAAAAAATTAATTTCGATAATTGGTGAGAATAAATTTCACATTGTTCCAATAAAACGTGGTAGCATTGATGAAACGAAAATTCAAATTTATTAAGAAAAAGATTTTCGCACAATGGTTTCTGAATTTGAAAAAAGTAAAACAAATTTCTACACATATCAGCTCAAGAGTGCTAAAGGTCTGCAGATCGTATTGAAGGGCATAGATTCCTATGTCGCTCCCGAAGAAATAAAAGATGCACTCGTCCTCCAGGGATTTAAGGTAAAAAATGTATCGAACATAATAAATAGGGAAAAGATCCCCCAACCTCTATTTCGCGTTGAACTGGAGCCAAATGATATAAAATTGAGAAAAAATGAGACGCACACAATTTATAATCTAAAATATCTTTTATACCGAAAAATAACAGTTGAAAAACCACATAAGCGTTCTGGACCCGTACAGTGCCATAATTGTCAAGAATATGGCCATACTAAAACTTACTGCAATTTACCTACTGTTTGTGTTGTGTGCGGCGAATTACACGGCACTGCTAGTTGCAATAAGCCAAAAAATCAAAGTGATAAAAAATGCAGCAATTGTGGAGGTAATCACACCGCTAACTACAGAGGTTGTCCTGTGTACTCTTTCGTCAAACAGACTATGGGGCAAAAACCTAAATTAGCTCCAGCCCAATCAGCAAACGCTTTATCCGCCACTATTGCGCAAGTGAGCCAACCAGTTACTTCCCGTGTATCGTATGCCGATGCTGCTAAGACAAATTTTATTCCTACTCAAAATGTTTCACCACCAAATAATTCAACAAATACAAACTCAAGCTTTAATTTCAATAGCCTTGAAGCTACTATTGATAATCTGGTGCAAACTATAAATAATTTTACAACAAATATGACTAGCATGATGCAAGAAATGTTGCGAATGCAGAATACACTGCTTCAAGCATTAGTTAACAAACCATGAACACGTTAAAAATATGTTTCTGGAACGCAAACGGCATTCGCCAACATAAAAATGAACTTGAGCACTTCCTCAAGGAAAAAAATATTGATATAATGTTGGTCTCAGAGACTCATTTGACTTCGAGACGTATTTTTAAAATTTCTGGATACACCTTATATAATTCAAAGGACCCAAGAAGAAGAGCATGCGGTGGATCAGCAATTCTAATAAGGTCAAGACTCAAGCATTATATTATTGACAACATTTCTGAAGAACATCTACAAGCAACGAATATTTGTATTGAAAATTTTTGCACTAATTTTGTAATATCATCAATTTACTCCCCTCCCAGATTCGCAATTACTGAAGATCAATACGAGGATTTCTTCAAATCTCTTGGCCCTTGTTTCGTAGCAGCTGGGGACTATAATGCCAAACATACGTTCTGGGGTTCGCGCCTTATTACACCTAGAGGAAGAGCTTTGTTCAATACAATTTCAAAAATGGGCTTGGACGTCGTTTCAAGTGGAGAGCCCACTTACTGGCCTACTGACATACAAAAAATTCCGGATGTTATAGATTTTGGCGTCATGAAAAATATTTCTAGGGATTTAATTCAAGTTGAAGCTTCTCTAGATATCTCGTCCGACCACTCTCCCACGATCGTTTCAATTTGTAGCCCATTAAGAAGTGACTTACCTCATCCTTATGTGAAGATGATAAATCGCGTTAATTGGCTGGGATTCAAAAAATATCTTAGTACTCATTGCACAGAAAATATTACGCTAAGAACACCCGATGATATTGAATCTAATATTGCCAACCTTAATGAAAATATTAAACAGGCTGCTGAACATGCCACTACCTCCCATCCGCAGACTGGGTTTAATAGAATTTATTCTACTGATATTGAACGTCTCGTGTGTGAAAAAAGAAGAGCTAGAGCCAAGAGTTGCTTGCATTTGAAAAAACTGCATCTCTTAAAAATTATCTGGAAGGTCTTGATGTCACACAAGTATCTAATTACTCTTTGTGGCGCGCTGCTAGAAAGCTTAAAACACCCGTCGAGTTTAAACCACCTCTGCGCACATCTACCGGAGATTGGGCAAGAAGCGACTGTGAAAAAGGTAAATTATTTGCTGTGCATTTAAAATCCGTATTTTCCCCAAACTCATGTACTGGTGCTGTTGATTTGCCGAGTGTAGTTGCGCTACCCCCTCGACCCATAAAATTTAAGACGCATGATGTACAAAAACTAATTGCTGAACTCAACCCGAAAAAAGCTCCGGGTATTGATGAAATTAGTAACCAGATGCTGATGAAGTTGTCTCGTATTGCAATTAGAATCCTGTTATTCAGTTTTAATGCCATTTTACGTCTGGAATATTATCCAATCAGCTGGAAGCTTGCCAAGGTTAAAATGATTCCAAAGCCGGGCAAAGATCTTACCAAGGCTGAGTCATATAGGCCAATAAGTTAACTGTCAACAATGTCAAAGCTCTTTGAAAAGTTACTCATGATAAAATTGTCCCCAATTCTAACTGATAATGAGTGCATACCGGACCATCAATTTGGTTTTAGAAGTCAGCATAGCACCATTGAACAAACTCATAGATTGGTTCAATTTATACGAAAAACTTTTGAAGAAAAGAAGTATTGCTCTGCGCTGTTTATTGACGTTTCTCAGGCATTTGATAAAGTGTGGCATGAAGGCCTAATTTTAAAATTAAAGACTTATTTACCGATAAACATTCTAAATCTTTTGGAAAGTTACATTATTGCCCGGAAATTCACTGTTGTGGAAGGAGACTTTATGAGTATGCCTGAAACAATCTCATCCGGTGTGCCACAGGGGAGTATACTGGGGCCAGTTTTGTATTTGATTTATACTTGTGATATGCCTTTAAGCAGTAATATTCACACATCTACATTTGCCCTCACGAGGCTTCCCGATATCTTCAGCAACATATTACCCAGCTAGAGCTATGGTTAAACAGGTGGAGAATAAAGGTAAACGAACAGAAGTGTGCTCAGGTAACATTTACCCTACGAAAAGAGACTTGTTCCCCGATTACAATCAATAATGAAATTGTTCCTCAAAATTTACAAGTGAAATACCTTGGTATACACCTTGATCGAAAGCTTACATATATAGAAAAAATTCAAATATAGAAAAAATTCAACGAAGGCAAAATAAAATTTTACGAATAATAACATTGGCTCCATGGTACATAAGAAATTCATATCTACATCGTGATTTGAATATGCCACAAGTAACTGAAGAAATTGCAAAATACGCAGGCACATATCTTACAAAACTCGAGTCTCATCCTAATCCGCTTGCTCGTAATATCTTGAATTTTACTGGACACATCCGCTTAAAAAAGAGGGACACAAGGGCTCTAATACTCAACACTCCAGAAGAAATTGCTTGAAAATACTTTTGTTTTTGCTTATCACGACTTATGTATTATTAATAACAATCACTAAGTTTATGTTCGACACTGGTCGGGCCTAATTAGTTATATTTAGATTTAAGATTTGAATAATTATTGTTAGTTCATATTTGAAGATACAATAAATAAATATATGTACTAAAAAAAAAATCTTATTGATTTTTTCAAAAAAGTTGTCTTCTTGTTTTTATTAGGCGACCTAATAAAAATTAAAAAAAAATTTTTTTATGTTTTTATTCTTTGTACTTATGTATTTTTATTTAAATTCTATACCATATATGTATGTTTGTATGTATGTATGTAGTATATGTAGATGTTATTTATTTATACATACATACATACATATTATATTATATTCTTAATTAACTCACCATACATACATACATAATATTACTTGAGGAGAGACGAGTATTAAGCCAGCAACCTTCTGACTGATAGACAAGCACTCTAGCCAATATGCTAACACGCAGCCTGAATCCGCATTGAAATTATTGTACAAACATGCTTGTACAAAAACGATAAAGATCATGAAAAAAATTGTCTTTATGTTTATTTATAGATATGCAATAACAAGAAACCTAATAAAATCAAGATTTCCTTATTAGAAAAATTAATAAGATGCTTTACACATAATCATATAGGAACCTAATGAAAACAATAAGAATATTTTTTTGAAAAAATCAATAAGGTGTCAAAAATAACGGAAATTGAGTAAAAAAATTGTGAATAATAAGATTTCTTCTTGATTTTATGTGGTCTTAATAAAAATAATAAGAAATCTCTATGAAAAAATCTTACCTTAAAACCTTAGCCTAAAAACGTTTCATAGAGAAAATCTTCTTGATTCTATTAGGCAGGTTTTTCTCAGTGTTTACTCGAGGTAAAATTAAGCAGTGATTATACATGACAAAAAATTTATTCAATAGTTTGTGGAGATTGTTTTAGATCATTTCGGATTTTATGTGAATTATTACTATTTTAGGAACGTGTAACACCATATTTGGATGCCATTTGTTGACGGCTTGGTACAGCAAATCAGCAAATTTTCAAACAAGTTCAATATCCCAAGCATTTTGCACGTATTTTTTTAATGTATTTTATGCCTGAACAAATACTTTTGTCCATTGACTTTTTAATTTTTTTGTTATTATTTTTGCAATGTTAATTATAAATTACTTTTTTATTTTTTGTATAAACCCCGAAAATTATGGGTGTACAAATAGTTTTGTCCTTATCTGTATGTATGCTTGTTTTATTATGGTTTAAAGTATAAAAAACAACCTTTATACATGATACATATATGTTTTATAAAAAAATTATTCAGACTTATCATAAATAAAATTTCACATGGAAATTTCCGAACGTGTGAACAATTTGTATCAAAAAACTTCATAAGATTGCGAAATATTTTGACAATTTATGAAGAAAATTATTCTCACAGATTTGTATGTTGGAAAAAGTGAAAATATGTTAGTTTTTAATTTTATTAGAATTGATGATACGAAATTAAGATCCATGTGGACGAAAAATTTTGTTCGGAAATTTTCACATGTGGAATTCGTGATAAGGCTGATTATTTAAAAAACATTGCTATATTTCTCTTCACTGTATTTATTTACATACATATATTTTTTTCCTTTATAGAAAGAATCGTAATGTATTGCGCGTTAATTTACATAATACATAAATATACATATGCAAGTATGTACTCAGATTTTTTTATACAAAAATATATTTTCCTCTAAATAATAAATAAATAAATAATTTTTTTCCTCTATCGTCTATATTTGTGTTTAGTTTTGTTGAGATACATATGTACATATTTATATTCAATGGATCATGAGCTGTAGGATAATTACATAGTACATAACAAAGCTTATAATAAGTTACTAACTTATTGTTATGTTTGGATCCTTATATTATTAAGTGATACATATTTGGTCAAAATGTAATGGGGCTATATAATCAACAGATCAAGGCACATCAATCATACAACAAATATTACAACAGCAATAACCAAATGTACTTTTTTGGTATAAATTAAGATTGGAATTTTTGAAAACACTTTTTGGAAAATATCAAAAACAGTATATCAGGGTGTTGGCTGAAGTAGTTAGCACGTTGATTACAAAACCAAAGGTTCTGGGTTCGAGCCCGGTCTGCGACAATCATTAAATAACAATATCACGCATTTTTCTGATGTGCATTAACGTCTATTTGTATCAGTTGTTGTAGGAAAAATTTTACTGAGTTCAAGTGATCAAGGCATAGACTCTGGTCACTGAACTACACCGGCTTCAGCGTATACTAATCTTAATGTTAACATCAGACCGCCCTCCTTCGTCGGCATTGTGTAGCATAATCATCGGCGAAGTAAAATAACCAATACTAACCACAGCTTTGAAAATTTAATACGCCTCATTGACAACAGAGGCGCGGCAACACTGCACTATTAAAAACATGAAAAAAGCAGAGTTGTAAAAGAATGAAGCTTTCTTCTATCTCTTCCTTCACCACCTGTCTTCTCTATCACTATCGCTTTGCTAAAGAAGGTAACACCTAGTTATAGTAGTAAGCATTCATTGCCTGAGTGTTACTTCTTTCTATTAAAAAAAATACGTTTCTTATAAGAAATGTCAAACACCATACAAAACTGAATATATGTTTGAGGATAACTCAAATAAAAGCATGTTCTTAGGCTTATTCCTATACAATCACCGGGCTTAGTGCGGTTATAAAATAATCAAAACGGATTAGAATTATCGCTATCAAATTTTTAGCGAGAGCCGTTGAAAAAAAAAATTCAAAAAAACTTAGGCCCTATTACGGTTTACAACTCAACTAAGTTTAGTTGAAATTGTAACAAATTAACTTTAAAACAACTTTTTGTGCTAGTCTGAATCACAACTAATTTTAGTTGCATTCGAAACAATGCTCGAAAAGAAAAATTTTTAATTTAAGTTGTTTTTATTTATCTATGCTATGTTGCTTGAAACCATAACACTACGGTCCCAATACCAAACTTAGTGCGAAAAAAGTAGAATTTGTTTTTTAATGGCACAAAAGTGAAAATTTTTTATGGAGTTTTAATGACAAGACCCCACCGTGCACAACGCTAATTTATTTTTGGTATATTTGTAATATTATCACTGCAGTACAGCTTTAAACAGAACAGGGGGGGGGGGGTAAAGATCGAAACAATCGAAAATGAAATCTCTTGTGAACACTTACTACTTAAAGTATGCTGCTGCAAGTAGTCTTTATAAGGCAGGTAAGCGATTTGCTGCAGACCTTATTAGAACCATAGGTGTGAAATTCCACGTTTTAATTATTTAAAGAAATACTAAGGGCTAATAAATCAGTTAAAGTTTAAACGAAGGTTAATTGAACTAAACTCTAATTTATATGTGGTTTAAACTCAACAGGAGTAAATCAGTGAACGCTACTTTATGTGTAGTTTAAAAAATAATATTGTGGCAACACTAGAATAAATGTCAAAAACAGCTTTTTTTGCAGCAGGCTATCAATTCTCTGCACAATAAATAGCGCAAAAAATTTAATAAGTTTTAAAGGTCGCCAAATTTTACTGAGAAAGAAATTATAGTTATGCTTTGCGAAGTAGAATAGTATAAAATAAGAATAGAGTGTAAGAAAACAGATCGAACAAAATCTGAAGTAAAAGTTGAGGCTTGGAAAAAAGTTGAGTGCTCTTTAAATGCAAAAAATATGGTATGTAAGTAACAATAACATATATAGCCAGCATTGATAGTTTAAACGCCTAATTTTATGAGTTTACAGATGTTTAAGCAATGATTTATAGGTTTGCTGGTTTAAACACATTTTAAACCAAAAATATAGATTAACTTGCACTGATTTATTAGCCCTAAACGTTTGAAATAATGAATAATAAACTTATATTCTTGTGTATGGTCGGGCCAAATAATTATATTTAGATTTAAGATTTGAACACTTATTGTTAGTTCATATTTGAAGATACAATAAATAAATATATATACAACAACAAAAAAACATTTTAAGAAAGTCTCGCTCCAGACATGCAATTTTTGTTGCAGAAATGTTTGAATATTAGGGAAAGTCTTGAAATAGAAATATATACATTTTGTATTTCTCTCTCGCTCTTCACTAAAAAATAAAAAAATAAAACCAATGATTTTTGATAAATTTACATAATATATGCAAGTATATTTAAAGAAAATTTATTATTTGACATATTGTCAGAAGTGTACATATGATGATTTGGTTGAAGCGCCAATGAAATACGTATATAGACATGCTAAACTACCAGCAAATAAATTTCAATAATGATATGCAAGTATATATGTACCCAGATTTTTTATTTTTTTTTTGTATTCGTGTCTAGTTTTTTTGAGATACATATATTCAATGGATCACGAGCTATAGGATAATTTCCAAATACATAACGAAGCTTATAACAAACTGGTATCTGTTTTTGATCCTTATATTATTAAATGAGACATATTTAGACCAAATGTAAGGAGGCTATATAACTTACAAATCTTACCTTATAAAATAATGAAAACGGATCATACTTATCGCTATCCAATTTTTAGGGAGAGCCGTTGAAAAAAAGTATTCTCAACAAACTTAGTTCCATCTCATTAAAGGACCATGATAGGCCAGAGTTAGGCAAAATTATGTAGAGGAAAAATGTTGTGCTATTGCTTCTGCACAAAAATCGTTATGTAAAATTTTTCCGAAAAACGCCGTATTTGAAAGTTATGAGGCGAAAAGTGTTTATAGTTTTTTTTTTTTTTTGGTGAAAAGTGCAGTGCGCATGGCCGGCTTGCACTGTATCAGCGCAATTTTTATGCACATGTCGCGTATAAAATAAATACTTTCTGCAAAAAATGTATGGGAAATTTTTTATGTGGTCTATTATATATGTACCATATTTAAAAAAAGTTATTAACAAATAATACAGAAAAATATGAAATTCATTTTAGAAATCGCTTTTGGTGCGTGAAGTTTTTTTTACCAAATTGAATTAAAAAATTTTCGGTATTATCGAAACAGTATTGCCCATAAGATAGACCCTTGGGAGAAAGACGTAAAAAAAAGTTATAACCTTAACATATGTATGTTCATGTATATGCAGGCATACATATGTACATAAACATGTACAAAAATAGACAAGATTGTATCCATCTGCTGACCATGTGTTTTGAAGCCGTTTTGTGTGCAAACGTTTACAGACTGTTTTTTTCTCTGAACAAACATTTGTTCATGAATAAAATTGCAATGATGTGGACAGGCCGGACCGTAAGTTTTTTAGTTTCTAGGTCAATTTTCTTTAAATACGAAAACCTGTTGCATCCTTTGGATTTGATGATTGTTTTTTAACAGTTTAGAAATATCTGTGTTAATTTCGTATACTTTTTCGCTGACACAGTTAAAACTTGTTAGAAAATCTGAGATTTGTTACCTTGCAAAAACAACCAACAATTTGCCGTAAATCTCTTAATGTTCTTACGTATAAAAAAGTAAGGAAAATTTCGCTTTTAAGTAGACGTCAACCCAAACATACATACAAACATATGTATGTATATTTTTAGATAGAAAAAATCATCTGGTATGCAGAAAGTTAGAGATGTGCAAATGTCGTGATTCACGCGGGATCGTGATCAAATTTATTATTTTTCACGCGTGAGTGCGTGAACGTGACTTAAAAATAATACTCGTGCGTGATCTTGCGTGAGCTATTTTTAAGAATCACGCACGAATTATCACGGCCTGACGAGATAACATTCCTGCATAGGTACATATGTAACTGTACCTATGTATGTTTTTTAGATACTACAAGTTACATACTCGTAGTATCTAAATATCAATTGAGTGCCTTTGTCACCAGTACTACTGACAAATTGAACCGCAGAAAATGTTTTTTGCTCTTAGACGTTTAGCATGTGCATGTTAGTCCATATTTACACTATGCAAGTCTTATTGCTAAGCTGATTAGTTTGATGGAGAGAGAGACGAGGAGAACAGTAAAGTTTCTTTTCCCCTCGTCTCTCTTTCTTAACAAACTAATCAGCTTAGCAATAAGACTTGCATAGTGTAAATATAGAATTATTGAAAATCAACTACTGCCGTTGGTACTATTGACTAGATAGTTACTGACTCACTTGTACATTCACATTTGGTGTTTTATTAAAAGAAAATAAGTAATTGAAAAAAAGACACATAAGGTACATAATATGTATCGGCCAAGTAGAAGGACACGAAATAATAATTACGGATGTCCCCGCCCACTTTTTTAAATGCCAGAACGTATAATTTTTACAACCCAGGGTGTGTGTCAAGCTTCGTAAAAATGGGTTAAGAAGAAGAACGTTATTATGAGCTTGCAAGGTGTATTATAAGTAAAAGTAGATAAGTGTTCCCCCCTTTTTTTTTTTAAGTGGAACTAAATTTGAAGCTTCCTTCCAGACAAAAAAAAAAGAATTTCTCAAATCCGTCAAAAAATTACTAAAATGTAGGCGAATGGATAGCCTCCTCGTTTTTGGAAGTCTGTTAAAAAAGGGACTAATTCATTAATTTCTTCAGCGTTACCAGTAAGTAGGGATATTAATATATAGGCGCTCCGTTGACAATCTCGCCAAAAAGTCAACAAATAGTCTACAAAATTGGGACTTGGAGACACTTAACCCCAATCCTCCTACAGGGTAAATATAATTGGCAAATGTGTAGGTTATATGTTTTTCTCAGTATTTTAATTAGTCGTGCAGTTTTTTGTTTCAAAAATCCGTTTCAGTTCATATAATTTTTATAGTTAACAACAATTGTTTATTTTATTATGACCAGACAAGAACCTTCGAAACACAAAATTAATTTTTTTTTTAACGAAACCATGATGCAATGTATGTGTAAGAACCTATTTTCCAACCCAAATAACATACAAATTGAACTATATACTTTTTCGAAAGCGTGCGTGATCGTGATAAGTTGTAAACCACTCGTGCGTGATTAAGAATATTTTATTCGTGAGCGTGCGTGATCGTGAAAATTTTCAAGAGCATTCGTGCGTGAAAGTGCGTGAGTAAAATATTTTTCTGTGTGAGCGTGCGTGTCGTGAGTCAAAAAACGCTCACGTGCACATCTCTAACGAAAGTTGCTGGTCGCTAGGCTGTGTATGCTGTGCCTCTTCTGTTTCTGTTACTTGTGAGAAGTTCTCGCACCGAGAAAAATTAAATCATTGTATTAGTTGTCCCATTTTAAACAGGGATATTATATAAAAACTTACTGCCAGTTCACAGAAGCCATGTAAAAATTCTCGTCTGGGTATTTACATTGAAAACAAAAACAAATTTTGAGTGCTTTGTTTTTGTTATCAATATACAAAAATAGGCAGAGGAGAATTTTTACATGGATTCTATTAACTGGCAGTTAAATAAATTTACAAAATATAGGGTGATTTTCTAAGAGCTTTCGGATTTGATTAAAAACAACATGAAATTTAGAGATATGTATGAAATCTTTATTTGAGTCGGTGAAACGATCTATTCAGTTCAATGTTTAAAGATGATTTCATATTTACCGCAGATACCTCTGAAATGGTCCACACGCTGGGTCCAATTTTGGCATACTCTCTCTCATAATGCATTGGGAATTATTTAATTTTTTCCTGTTGGGAGTTATTTCATATGAAATAATTCCCAAATGAAATAACTCCCAGCTTCTCCATTAGGAGTTATTTCTTTATTGCTTGAGAGTTATTTAAGTTTTGTTGGGGATATTTAATTTTTTGGACTTATTTCATATCTATTTTTATCATTTTATAACTTGTCTGTGGCCGTGCTAAAAAATGTTTCTCTTTCGTTCTTTGGAACACAGGTAACGCTGTGACCCTTATGCATAGCAGGCCTTTGGTTGGGCGTAAGGATTTTCTTCTCTATGGTATTGCCTACTACAGATTTGCTGAATAGACGTCCTTTAGGAAATCTTACAGATTTTCTCCTTGTATTTCACATAACATTGATGCCTACTGAACTTTTCTTGCCTTCGGCCGGGCTTAGAAATTTTCTCCTATAAGATATTTCCCATAATGACGCTGCCTATTAATTATTTTCTGCATTGCCGACCTTCAGACGGGTTTTGAGCTTTTCTCCACCACGGTATTTCCCGACACGACGCCGCACGGTGGCTCAGAATCAATTTTCATCGGCCAAAACCTATATTTTTTCTTGACATAGAATCTTAAAATTTTTACGCCATTAGAAAGGACTATCAGAACTAAGGTAGCCAAAAAATTTGGTGAAAATATTCTTAGTAGTGGGCGTGGCATGCTGCCAAAAACAAAAAATTAATGTTAATATAAAAAAAATAAAAAAAATTTCTCATATTTGATCTGAAATAAATTACGATTCCTCGAAAACTATTATCGATATGTTGGGTAAGCTGTTGTTTTTGCACATACCATTTCTTGTATGTGCACACCCTGTACAATTTGTAGTTAGAGTGCGATGTAAGATATTTTAAACCCCCATATTTTCGTAAAACTTGAAGCTTGTAGTGCATAACTTTTGAAGATCTAAAGGGATCAAAAAACCTTAACCCTCCAGAGAAAAACAAAAGTGCCTTCTTTTAGCGTATATATACTTTAGCACCCTCCACGACCCGCCTGTGGAAAATTTTTTTATTTTAATGAAAATACTCAAAAATTACAAACAAAAATTTGTACCCACATTGCTAGAAAATCTACCTTAGAAATCACGTAAATGCCATTCTGCCTGAACAAACTATAAATAATAATATCATAACTTTGAAATACAAAAATAGAGATTAATATTTAAAACCGAATACGGCAAAGTCCAAATAAACAATCACAAATACAAATCGCAGGTAGCAAAACGTATTATGTTGATTGTTTTCCTACAATTTAATATAGTTAATTGATTTTTGAATATTAGGTTAGGTAGACAGGTTGCTGGGAAGATATATATATGTAGCTATAAACTCACGTTCACTTCGAAGGTCTCTTCATGCTTACCTGAAAGAAAATATAGAAGAAGCGTAAGGGAGCTAGCGAAGGAGTTAATTTTATTCGAAAATTGAGAATTGAAGTAGGTAACCTAGTTTCATACAAATATTTGATTCTTAATGAGTGATAAATTTTTGCACGTTTTAGGAAACACGTTATTCTCATAGAAAATTAAACTGAAATTCTTACGGGAGTGAAACAGAATTGGACTTAGAAAAAAAGTATCTGCTTTTGTCAAAAATTTTAAAAAATGCTACAAGGAAGCTGATTGGAATAAAAGTAAATTCAATATGTGCTTTGCAAAATGGTTACAAGGTGAACTTACTATCCAGATAACTTTTGAAACTACAAGTAAAAACAGTGGAGGAAGACCACAAAAATCGCTAGATAAGTGTAGCGGTAGATCTAAGAGGCGAAAATTTAAAAATATAAATGAAGAAATCGGATGTGAAAACATTAAAGATAGTTTGCGATCACAAAAACAACTAACGAAAGTGGACATCATTGAAAAAGTTATTTCCGCTAGTCCAGTGAAAACAAAATGGATACTTAAAAGCATCCCCACACCAAACGAGGAAAAACAGTTCACAAATGAGGAAGCGCTTCCATTATTTCTGGATTTGAAGTTAACAAAACAGTAGTATACGCAGCTCAGATTGCATGCGATCGAAAAAGGCTCAAATTTATACCCATCATCCTTCCTTCAAAAAAATCTATTACAATCACACCAATTTCTTCAGAGGTACAACTGCAAGCTCTACTTGATCATACAGCCGAACAGTTCCTACAATCAATTTAAAGGAAGTGATTTTAAGAAATATGAAAACTGCAAATTAACTCTTTTTTGTAAATAGGAGTGCGATGGATCTTCTGGACAAAAGCAATATAAACAATCACAAAAACAACTAACGAAAGTGGACATCATTGAAAAAGTTATTTCCGCTAGTCCAGTGAAAACAAAATGGATCCTTAAAAGCATCCCCACACCAAACGAGGAAAAACAGTTCACAAATGAGGAAGCGCTTCCATTATTTCTGGATTTGAAGTTAACAAAACAGTAGTATACGCAGCTCAGATTGCATGCGATCGAAAAAGGCTCAAATTTATACCCATCATCCTTCCTTCAAAAAAATCTATTACAATCACACCAATTTCTTCAGAGGTACAACTGCAAGCTCTACTTGATCATACAGCCGAACAGTTCCTACAATCAATTTAAAGGAAGTGATTTTAAGAAATATGAAAACTGCAAATTAACTCTTTTTTGTAAATAGGAGTGCGATGGATCTTCTGGACAAAAGCAATATAAACAATCACAAAAACAACTAACGAAAGTGGACATCATTGAAAAAGTTATTTCCGCTAGTCCAGTGAAAACAAAATGGATCCTTAAAAGCATCCCCACACCAAACGAGGAAAAACAGTTCACAAATGAGGAAGCGCTTCCATTATTTCTGGATTTGAAGTTAACAAAACAGTAGTATACGCAGCTCAGATTGCATGCGATCGAAAAAGGCTCAAATTTATACCCATCATCCTTCCTTCAAAAAAATCTATTACAATCACACCAATTTCTTCAGAGGTACAACTGCAAGCTCTACTTGATCATACAGCCGAACAGTTCCTACAATCAATTTAAAGGAAGTGATTTTAAGAAATATGAAAACTGCAAATTAACTCTTTTTTGTAAATAGGAGTGCGATGGATCTTCTGGACAAAAGCAATATAAACAATTTTTATGTGAAGATATTTCGGACACAGATCTGTTCATAATGTCATTTGTATCAATAAAGAACTTCGAAGAGTCAGAACCTTCGACCAGTACAATGCAAACAAAGAATACTTGGAAAAATCAAACACCATCATCTACTAAATACTGCAGACCATTACAATTTGAATTTAAAAAGGAAACTCATGATACCATTAACAATGAAGTAAGTGATATTAGAGCTCAAATTTCAACACTACAGCGATTAGAATTGGAGATAGACGGACAGACTATTTAAATAAACTACCAATTAGTGCTTTCAATGATAGATGAAAAAATTGCCCAGGCTTTGACTGACACAAATGCTTCATCCAGCTGTATTATATGCAAAGCAACAAACAAAGTTAGTAGGTAGTACTGATGAATATGAATTTGGATTATAACCGCTACATACAAGAATAAGGTTTACGGAACACATACTGAAAACAAGCTATGATTTGGACTTCGGACTTTCAGGATCTAAGAAATAACGACACCAACAAAGAGCTAAGAAAATTAAAAAGAAACATGTTCAAAATGCATTTCTCTAAGATGGGTTGATTATAGATCAACCAAAACAAGGATCAAGCAATACAAATGATGGCAATACCGCAAGAAGATTCTTTTTAGATCCCGAAACTACATTTAATATAAAAGATGTTAATATGGACCTCATTTGAAGATTTAAAACAATTTTTGAAATACTTGCGTGTAACGAGCAAATTAATGCTAGGAAATTTGGTGATTATGCCAAGAAAACCGATAATACGAGTATATATACATCCAAATACACATGGATAAATATGTCTGCAACGGTGCACAAGGTTCTTTATCCTTAAGCACCATATATTACCAATTGTAGATTTATCAGAGGAAGCTCAGGAAAAAAGAAATAAGGATTACGGATTTTACAGAGAACAAAATACCAGAAAAATTTTACGAATTTCATCTCTACCTTTCGAAATCAGTGGAAATTGGATCATTCGGACCAGAATGCCGAAGCTAAGGGACTGCTACACGACAGAAGTAATACAGAACTGAATATGGAATATTTACAAGCAATATTCCAGCCAAATGAATAATAATTATAATTTGCATTTACTATTATTTGAGTGAAATAAAGTATAAAAATATTAATATTTAATGAATGATATTAAAATAACCTGTTTCTAACGTATTTTGTGCATTGTATAAAAAGAGGTCAAATATAAATATCTATGATATATCCATAGATTTACATTTCTTCAGGTACTAATATTTAGTTTTGAATTATGGATAAAGTTTCTCACAAATCCATCATAAAAAAAATCTACAAGCCAGATTTTGGAATAAATCCCTCATTATATAATACTCAGCGTAAGGGCTTTATGATACCTAATTATATTTTAAATATTAAAAGGTAATTTGTGCTTTATTAATTAATTATTTTAAACTAGTTTTATGATTCTCATAAGTAGTGTTTAAGTAATTTTTTTAATTCAGTGTCTTGCATATATTCATCTAGTAGAAACGTTTCAATTATTTATGTCTGCACATGTCTTACATACTTATATAGTATATATGTATTCAAATAACCAAGAGTATATAAGATATTTATGACTGAAGAAACTAGGATTATGTATTAAATTTTCAAAAACTTACTTTATTGTTTTTATAAAAATGATTTAAGTTTCATTATAAGGCATTTTTTCAATAAAAATAAAAAGCGCACATTTCTAAGCAAATTAAAAAAAATTTGAAAGTTCAACTTTAACCTTAAATATCTCCACAACCACTGTACTGATTGTAATGAAACTAAAACTGGATAATAGTAATAATTTAAAAAATCTTCATTAGTTCAAAAGTTACAGAGTTTTGGCCGATGATAAACGATTCTGAAGCACTGTGCGCAGCCTTGTTCTCGAATAGCCGGCCTTCGGCGGTACCATGAAATAAGTCCCAAATGAAATAACTCCCAATGAAATAACTCGCAACCAAAATTAAATAAATCCCAATCAGAAAAAACTATATAACTTTAAAATTTTAAATAACTCCCACTAATTGGGACTTACATCATTATATCGATATCGATATTATTATTAAAAATACAGTTTTGAAAACGTGTAACGGAATTTATAATCACAGTTTCTAGCTGCGAGTTATTTTTCTATTAATTTTCACTGAATTACAGTAAGGACCAAACTTATAGTCATTAGTTAGTTCTTAGTAAACTAATATGGTAACTATTGTTTAACTAATACTTCATATTCACAGTGCATTGTTTAACGAAAGTTCAAACAATGGTAACCCTATCAAATTATTAAATTTCATTAATGGTAGCTCTACTATAGCATATGATTTCTCTTTACATATTTTATATTATTTCTTAAAAATGGATAAAACAGTGCTCGCTCGCCTAACTTTACTTTTTCCAAAAAGAGTACGTTACAGCTAAATACAAAGAAGTTGCTTGTCAACGTATGTAAATATGTGTGGAATGTGTCTAAAATTAACTAACTATTTGTTAAAAAATGACATGTGGTGGTTTAACTAATGGTAACTAAAGAGCTGTGAATCAAACATTAGTGGTTAAGCTTGCTAATAGTTAACTAATGACTGAATTTGGGCCTAAGGCAAACTTGCACACACATACCAAATATGATACATATGTAAGTATGTACATAATACATATTGTGTTTTTCGTTACCATTATTTTCTGACTAACTTTAATTTTTTGTAACGTTAAGAATTATGATACGAATAATATTTTCGTTTAACCTTTTAGTCTAGTTGAAGTTCCCCTTTTTAGAGGAAAAAGGTAAATAGTTTGGTTTTTTTCCATACAAAATTCCAAAGTTTCACATTAAAAAAATTTTTGTCTTTTATTCCCAATAAGAACAATTATTTTTGAAATAAAATATTAATTCTTACGTTTTTTTATTTAAATCTACATGTTACATATTGGGACTTATTTTCGATTTAAATATAAGCGATATACATATGTATTGTAAACAATAAAGTTTTTTAAATTGTCAATAGGGGTTTCCTACGGTCTATTGTGGTCAAGTATTTGTTTCCAAATTTAAATAAAACGAAAATTATTTCATTTTTATTTATGTTCACCCAACTTTTCATTTGATTGTTTCAAACTTCTTCAGGGTTTTTTAATTATTGTTGTTGTTGCAAATCTAGCACAAAATTATATACATACATATGTATATTAATTTAGGGTTGTAAATATTTATCACAGGTGAAACTAACATTATCAATTTTTAATTTATCTTATTATTAGAAAAAACTGGACATCACGACACAGAATTTTTACAGTTAATAAATAAATAAAATAAAAACTGTACAGCACAACATACGGCCATTTCACAGACTTCAATTCCGTTCGGAATTGGAATTGAATAAACCTCAAAATGTCAAGCCCTAGCCGGAACATAGCCCAGCATATCACCGCTTCCCACAGTCTGGATATACCTGACAAATTTCCGTATTTTAGTTTTCTTTTTTAGACACCATCTCCTACAAAAATGGGGTGGTTTGAATTCCGATTCTGAACGGAATTGAACTCTGTGACATGGCCGATAAATTGGTAGTTAAACTTAAAGCTATTATTACAGAATATAAACTAATTAGGTTATTGCCACTGAGTTTGGTATTGTCTTTATCCTCTTTTGTATTCATTGTTCTATGTATTTTCTCTTGTATGCGTAGGCTCTCAATGGTGAAACGTTTGTTCTCTTTTTCTTCTCTATTTAATATTTTTACATCATTAAAATTTATTTTATGATTGCACTCCTTTACATGTGAGGAGAGTGCTATTGTTTCTTTTCCTTTAGCTACATCAGATTTATGTTCCTTTATTCGTGTACCTAACATTCTCTTAGTTGTTCCAATCAAAGTAAATTTATATCAAGTATATGCAACTACTCAGGTGATTAATTTTTTTCTCGTTTCGTGGCAATGCCTGAATGTCAAAAGTTGTTTACAATGTTCGTACGCCATTTTGTTTTGTTTTGCTTTGTTATACACAATTGTGTATACTGAAAACGTATGTGAAAAATTTAAATAAATTTTTACTTAAAAAATGTGTTACAAAACATTTAAAAATAATTATATTTAATTATTTAATATTTTATTATACTTATTTCACATATTAAAGGTTTATCAATTAATAAATTTACTTTGGTTTTGTCTATCCATACATTTCCTTTTTGTTGTATGCAGATCTGGGACTATTGCATTAAATAAGCAAACGCATTGACCATTTTACCATACTAAATCAAATCAAGGCAAACACAAATTTATTACATTAGCACTAACTTTGATAATATTAGTGCATTTTTTTTTCATTAAACTAAAATCCCTTCAAAGTAATTTATAAATATTGCATTGTTACTTTTATTTCACTATTTTTTCACCACTTCACACATTATGAAAATTATTATTGCATTATAGTGCAAAATACAACGTAAATGTGTACATATGTACATAAAAACATACGTACATACATAAATATGTAAATTTTTTCCTATGTACACCCAGACGAAAAATCATATCACTACGTTTTTTATAATTTTTTTTCGAGAGATGTAATTGTTCCAAGCGGTAGTATTTTTCGTTTATAAAATCAAAATTTTTTAAGATATAACTACAATAAATGAAAACCTAAGTTCTGATCTTTTGTCAATTGCACAATAAGGTCGAGATGCAATGTTCTTGAGGTATGGAACTTTTTAATTTATTCAATTGGTTCTGAAATCTAGTTTGTATAGTTTTCCTTTTCTTTAATTTGTACGTACATACTTATAAAGGTGCCCTCAATGAACTTTACTGTATTTTTTATTTTATTATTTGTGCTATCTGATTAAATAGGTTAACGTTTTATTCAATATTACTGTGTACAATATTTGATAATGCAATAATATTGCATTACTTCATGATGACTAAGTACATCAATACAAAATCAGTGCATTTTTCGCCATGCTAATGCAATATTAATCCATTACTTTTAAGAGATTTTATTGAAGTGAAAAAAATAGTGCACTACAAGCATTAAATTTAAATTTGCACTAAAATTTTTGTTTTTCAATCAGTGCTTATGCAAAAGTGATGCAAGTTGCCCAGGTCAGGTTGTATTCATCTGTTTTTGACATTCATCCATCATTCTTACACAAACAAATCGCCTGTTGTTTTTGTACTTTCTTAGTTGTTGTAGACCTGCATATACTTTATATAAATATGCTTTGGTTCCAATATATACTTTTTCGCATCTTTCTCTTTCGTTTCCCTCGCATTTGATTTCCTAAACAACACTGTCGAGCAATTGTTGTTTTTTCTTTTTCTTTAGGAAGAGTATTTTTTAGTATTACAATCTCCGTTAATTTTGGTATAAAGGGTTCATTTTAATAATGTGTTATTTCCAGGGACCGTAACGGTTATAATTTTTATTTTAAAAATTACTTTTTAATCGTTATTTCTTGAGTTTTATTTATACCTCACAAAATAATAGTTATTTTGTGACTTTTATTTATTCCTCACAAAATAAGAGTTATTTCTTGATTTTTACTTATTCCTCACAAAATAAGAGTTATTTTTTTATTTTTATTTATTTCTCACAAAATAACAGTTATTTTGTGACTTTTATTCATTCCTCACAAAATGAGAGTTATTTTTTGATTTTTATTTATTCCTCAGAAAATAAAAGTCATTTTTAAACTAATAACTGCCAGTTCATAGAAGTCAAGTAAAAATTCTTGCTTGGCTATTTACATTGAAATCAAAAACAAATTTTGAGTGCTTTGTTTGTGTTTTCAATATAAATAGCCAAGCAAGAATTTTTACATGGCTTCTATGAACTGGCAGTAAATAAAATATAGAAAAATAACTCAGTGTTTTTGTAAATAAAATGAAAAATAGAGACTTTAGTATAGATTCTGCATATATTCGTACAATAATTTTTTCCTTTTGAAATTTGTATGAAAAACATATTGTTTGTAGCGAATTGTCATTATTTTTCATACAATTTGGTAACGTGTAGAAATGAAATTTTTTACAAAATATGCCTATTTAAATTGAAAAAAAAAACAAATTTGATATTTTTTATTACAAATAATTTTATTTCATTTACAAAAACAACCAATTTATATAAAGTGAGTTTGTTTTTTGCTAAGCTTTCACGCCCAAGCCGCTCATCTGGTTTTAAAAATTCTTTCACCAATGGAAAGCTACATTACCAGCGTCAAATATAAGATATTTTTATCCGGTTTGGAACCGGATTTCTTATATTTGGTACGGATTTTGTCCGAAAAACACATTTTTGTGCTGGTTAGGGTTTTAAGACCGGTTCTTATGTATTTTATAATTAATTTGTTGCATAACATAAAAATATTTTTTGATTTGTCAAAATTTTTTAATGTACTAAATATCTCAACACCTTCATAATTAACACATAAGAGTTACCAGCTTGATAAATGAAACTTGATAAATGAAAGAAAAATGAAATGTCATATGGGCTTTAGCGAATAAAATAAAAACTTCGGCCCATTGGGTGGTCTAATGTACATGAATTTAATAAATTTTACTCTTTGTGAAGAATGATGCAACGCAAAAGTCTTCTGACTTACCATCATCTTCAAACGCTGAAACACCAGATGCTTTACCGTCGTCTGAAGACACAAACACGTGTTCATTATTAAACGAGTTCTTAAACTCTATTGAAGTAAATTCAGAGGATGAAGACTCAGATGGTGATCTGAAGGAGGAAATGAAAAGGGCGATAAGCGAAATAGACAATTACAATCCTAAGCCCGTTGACGTGGATGCAGATGTAATGAAATATTGGGAGGAAAAAAAATATATATATCCATACCTGTACAGATTGGCACAGGTTTTGCATAGCACGCCAGCAACACAAGTCTCTGTGGAAAGAGCATTTTCTGCGCTAAAATTAATATTGACAGATTTAAGATCGAATTTATCACCAGAGTCCATGCAAAAACTATTATTTGTTAAATTAAATTAATTAATAAACACATTTTAAAAATTACTTTTATTTTGTGAGGAATAAATAAAAGTCACAAAATAACTCTTATTTTGTGAGGAATAAATAAAAATCAAGAAATAACTCTTATTTTGTGAGGAATAAATAAAAATTAAAAAAATAAAAATCATTGCATCTATAGGTAGTCCATGTAACATGGAGTATTGTGGTATATTCCTTGTGCCCGTAGCACTTCTCTATTATTGTGATTTTTTCAGTTTAAATTTGGGAAATAATCGTTATTTGCGATCCCTGGTTATTTCTGTTTGTCTAATTGGTTTTTCTTTTTTATAATTGTTTAATGATTTATTTATTAAATTATTTATTGTGTATAGTGGATAACTATTTCTTTGTAAAATGCTTCTGATTTTTTCTATGTTTTTTCTTTTGTATACATATGTACATACATATGTCATCGCTTATTGTCAAAACCTTGTTGATTAAATTAGTTGCTGTATTTATTTTCATGTTGAATGGTTGTGTTTAGTGGAAAGTTATAATCCTGTTGGATGTAATCCTGTTGGATGCTGATGGTTTTGTGTACCAATTACTGTGAGTCTTTCACATTTTTTTTATTATTGTCATGTCGAGGTATGCTATTTCTCCGTTTTTTTTTTCTTTTTCTAGGGTGAATTGAATCTTGTTAAGGTACTCATTTAATGCTTTTAATATAATTTGTTCGTCAGATTTTTTAATTATTGCGAATAAATCGTCAACATATTTAGATATGAATTTTACTCTTATGTTCTGTAGCTTTAATTTTTCTAATACATCATCTAAAAGTGTATGAAGTACAATATCGGCAATCGTTGGGGATAACGGATTTCCCATCGGCATACCATATAGTTGGGTGTAAGACTTGTTGTCAAAAGTGAAATAATTATTGTCATTTAGGCAAAATTGAAGAAGTTTAAGGAATTGTTGTTTTGTAATTGTTGTAATTCTACTTAGTTTTTCCCATTTGTCAAGTATGTTCCTAATATCATACCAACATACCGATCCATCTAGCTATTAGGAACATACTTGACAAATGGAAAAAACTAAGTAGAATTACTATATTTAATGAATTGAACAGGCTAATTTTCGTATCGCATTTTAAGCCAAATTACATGTGATAATTATTAATGAACAAATAACATCAAAGTTAGTTGTAAATATTCTGACAACACATAGTTGATCGGAACAGCCAGCCGTTTTCGAAGGCCAGTAAACCTTCATCATCAGCGTTCTTCTGTGTTTGGTCCACTGTGTGTGGTGTCAGTTGATGTAGATTTCTGCCTTATATACGAAACTTTTCTGCAAATGGAATATGTGAATTGGTTTGATTCATCGTATTTCAATTTGCTGAAATGTGTTTTTGTAATGAAGGCCCCAAATTTACCACCACTATATTTACAACAGTCTTACCATTGTCGTTTTTTCATTACTAATAATAATAATTAAACTAAAAATAATAATAATTAAACTAAAAAGTAGAATTACAACAATTACTAAACAACAATTCCTTAAACTTCTTCAATTTTGTCTAAATGACAATAATTATTTCACTTTTGACAACAGCCTTACACCCAAAAATATGGTATTTTTTTATTTATTTATTAACTATAAAAATTCTGTCTCGTGATGTCCAGTTTTTTCTGATAATAAGATAAATTAAAAATTGATAATGTAAGTTTCAACTGTGATAGTTATTTACAATCCTAAATTAATATACAAATTAGCCGATGGCCTTGGCAGCCAGTGCTATCAATGTATATATTATTGTTATATATTATATAATTTTAATATCAAGTAAATAAATAAATATACAAATTAATTTTAAGTTTAGTTGCCGTAACTCAGACGATTTCCAAGTAAATTAGTGAACACTTTTGTCAATTTTGTTGTAATATGTTATCCATTTTTTATGCTGTTTGCATTTAAAAAATGCTGGCTCTTACAAAATTCTATCATAAGCGCTTTAATTTTTATTCAGTATTCTCTATTTCATAAATTTTATAATTGTTTCTCCTGTTAGTATTTAGAAAATCTCGTTTCATTTTAAATTCATTCTTAGGTTAAATAATTTCTGATTCCAGTAATAATTTGTTCATTGTAAATTAAATTTATTCTCTCCTGTGTAGATTTTATAATTGATTTTCAGTTTGTATTTAAAATTTCAGGTTTCTTTTAATTAATTATATTGGTTTTATAATAGTTTCGGTTTGTATTTAAATATTCAGCTTTTCTCTTTTTTTAATAATTTTGGTTAAATAATTTTCGATAACATTAGCAATATATGTAAGTCTTCTTATTTAAAATACTATCTATTCTCTACTATGTAGATTTTATAAGTTTTTCAGTTTTGTTTAAAAAATTCAGTTTTTCTATTTTCATTAACAATTTTGATTTAATAATAGTTATCAGTTTGTACAGTCAGTTTGCAATATTAGTCTTTTTTTAAATTCTAACTGTTCTCTACTATGTAGATTTTATTTTTTATTGCTTTTCATATTTTGCTTTAAAAATTCAGTTTTTTTATTTCATTTTATCTGGAGTTGCTTCCATGTAAAAATTTAAACGCAGACTGGCCTACCAATTTATTTAACACTTGTTTCAAACAAGAAAGCTTATCGAGAAAAATAAAATAAATAAAAGAAATCAAAAGTTTCCTCAACAAATCCGCTAACTTACAAAATAGAAGAATCTTGCAATACATACAAACGCTTACAAAAAAAATTAAAAGAGCAAAATTAGGTACAGCAAATGAAAGAAATTAAACAACTATTCGCGATATTTGTTAACCACATGCGTTAACTACCCCCCCTCTTCTAGATCAGTCGACCCTGACTGACGAAAAACAAGTAATTAATCTAAAAATATCTTATAACTAATAAACTATTGAAATTTCCTTAAATCTAACGACATTAATTTCCGAGTAAATTTTAAGTTACATTACGTTTTAGTTTATATTATATAATTTTACCAAAGATAGATATAAATTATTGAATATTTTTATATTTAAAAGCATAAATTTTGGTTAGAATTTAATATGGGTTCATCGATACCACAATAATTAAATATCTTTGATTTTTCTCAACAATTAGTTAAACATTATTTTAGATCGCGCAATTTTAATACCATAGTTAAATCGAAAATTTTATTAATTTACAAAATGTATATGGAAATTAGCGGATATTATCCTTATTATGAACTATTTTGTTATCAATTTGAACTGTGGATCCCAAATCCTTTTGAATTTCCTTTTCAAGGTAAACCTTACTGAATTTATTTCCTAGCCTTTTATTAACCTTAACGAAAACTTTTTGTCCTGGATCGAAAGTACGTATGCATCGTCCTTTATTATGCCATTCTAAATCTTTTTTCTGCTTACTAACCAGTTGATTTTTTACAAAGATTTTCGTTTCGTCTTTTATTGAATGAAATATGTCTATGGGTCTGAGATTAACAACAGAGTGTATCGTTCGGTTGTACTTTGAGACGGCTGTAAGAATAAGATCTTTAGTATCGTCGATGGAGTATTCTAACTTAATGCATCTGGCTATCTCCGAAAGTGTGCTGTGAAACTTCTCAACTTGCCCATTCGATGTACTTTGTAAGGGAGGGATGGCAACAATTTCTGCACCATAAAAGTTTTTTACTAAAATCTTTATTGATTCAGAATTCAACGATCTTTCATTGTCACAAACTATTGTTCTTGTATTACTAAAAATATTTAAAATTTCCTGGATAGCAGGCTTAACATCAACAATGGATTTTGAGTCTATGGGCTTTACTATGGCAAATTTTGAGAATTTGTCAACGCATGTTAAAAAGGACTTTCCATCAGTGGAATAAATGTCTATATGTAATATTTCGCCTGGGTAAGATGGAATGGGTGTTTCTGATATCTGTTGTTTTTTTAGATGTCTATTGTATTTAGCTTCATGGCAAATCTTACAGTTCCGGATAAGCTCCCTTAATCTTTTACGAATATTTGGAAAGTAGTAGTCTTCTATGACTTGTTTAATGTTTTCAGTCAATGCGCGATGGGCCCTATTGTGTTCGTTGTTCAAAATTTCCAACTGATCATCTGCGCTAAATATATCAGTTAAAAATTTATTAGTATGTAAGAATTTGACAGATGGATATGTTGTTACTATAAAGTGCTGAATTTGGGCCAGAATTTGTAAGTCACAGTAAATCGCGTTCACTACGTTAGGGTTGACTACCTGTTTTAAGCTATTAAAAACGTTCTCAATATTGGCAAAAGTTATTGTATGGCGGATTCGGTCTTTGAAAATAATTTTAGTTTGTTTCTTGGGCTCCAATCCTTGGGTAAGAATAATTTGGTTTCAAAAACAATTAAGCGGATTTTTAACAGTTGATATCACTTCGGTGATAGATTCTTCGCTATTTTGAACATCTAGGGAAGAGCTTGAAGAAAAATGAAAAATCATGTTATTATATTGCCTGGAAAGTGCGTCAGCAACAACGTTGTCTTTGCCAGGCTTATAATGAAACGTCGGTGCATATTCTTCAGTAAATGCTTTCCATCTTTTCAATTTCGAGTTGGGGTTTTTCTCCGAAATTGCAAATATTAGCGGTTGGTGGTCTGTGAATATATTTAGTCTATTGCCACCGTAAAGATAGTTTCGAAGACTCTTCAAAGCCCAAACGATAGCTAGTAACTCCCTTTCATTTACTGCATAACTTTCCTCTGCAGGTGACAAAGTTCTAGAAACCATTGTTATCGGACGACCACTCTGGGATAATACAGCGCCAATAGCGTGTGACGAAGCGTCGGTGGTGAGGTCAAATGGCTTGTCAAAATCTGGATAGAGTAGTAAAACTTCTTCTGAAGCAAGTATTTTTTTCAATTTATTGAGGGCTGCTATGGCTTCATTATCCAAGACTATTTGTACATTCTTCGACTGTCTTGCGCTTATATGGCCGTTTTCGCCTCTAAGGTATTTTGTCAATGGTTTCGCAATAGATGCGTAATCCTTTACGAATCTCCTATAGTAGCCGGCAAAACCAAGGAAAGACCGTAATCCTCGTAGAGATGAAGGTATGGGGTAATTAACTATCATTTTTACCTTATCTGGGCAAGTTCTAATTGCTACTGTTGATACTGTAAAACCCAAGAACTCGACGGATGTTCTAAAAAATCTTGATTTTTCTATTGAAACCCTCATATTAGCATTATAGAGTTTTTCCAGTACTATTCCAATATCATGAATATGCTTCTGCTCCGAGTCAGAAAATATATGATATTATCAATGTAGACGTGACAAGATTTACCGATTTCCTCACGCAGTATATCGTCTATAGTACGCTGGAAAATACTAGGCGCGTTTTTTAAACCAAATGGTAGCCTACAAAACTCAAACTTTCCGTTGCTAATACTAAAAGCAGTTTTTGAATTCAATTTTCGAAAATCAATAACTAAACGCTTTTTCGGCTTGCCGTTATCGTCTAGACCCTTTTTCTCAACTACCCAGATAGGGTTGTTATATGGCGATCGAGACGGTCTTATAATTTTGTTCGCTAACAAGTCTTCTATTTCTCGATTCACAAAATCTACCATTGCCATAGGATAATTATAATATCTTGAATAGACCGGTTCTTCATCTCTAGTTCTTATACTTGCTATAACTTTAGTATTGTAGGGGAGAGCTTCGTTAGGACTCGCAAAAACTCCTCTATACCTTTCCAATAGCATTAAAAATTCTCTACGAACTTCGTCTGGGACGTCACTTGAGTCGATTGAGATATGATTGGCTTCACTGCAATAAAAAAACTTCAACTTCTCTACACCACCTTCATACTTTAATACTCCACTTTTTGTATCCAAGTGTGCTTTTATTTCGTTAAGGTGATCGAAACCTATGATACCGTCAAATGTTGTGAGGCAGGGGAGTATAAAAAAATTTGCGACTTTGTTGAATAATTTCACTGAGGCTTTGCGGTTAACTAAATTCTCTCCATGCACAGATCTCACCAAAATGGGATGTCTAACGTTGGTTACACAAGGTAGGATTTCTAGGTCTCTAATGTAGTTTTTCGATGAACCAGTGTCAACCAAAAACTTTAATTTTCTTCCTCCGAATTCCCTTTCCACGTAGGGCAAAAGGGACCTATGTCTAAAAAATTAACCTGATCTTCTTCAAAATTCTCGGGAGTATGCTCTTGTAACCCTTCATTAGGAAAATTATTTTCATTTTGGTTATCTGACAAGTGATATAGTCGATGCTTGTTAAGAGCCTGACCAGAGCTCATTGGTTTTCTCTCTACATGTGAATTATTTTGGGTATTAGAGCTTATGGTTCTCATACTTACGTCCGTATCAATCTCTTGTGGTTGAAAATTTTGAGTTGCCTGAAAACTTTGTAGTGGGCGAATGTTATTTTGCAACGGTTGTCGGAAATTTGAAGGGTCTTGCCAACGAGCGCTATTGCGAATTATATTACTGTTTTGATAATTTGGTCCGAATGACATTTGCCGGGGTTGGAATCTAACATGAGTAGGATTTTTTGGAACTGGATTATGAAAATGATGTCTCGAAATGTTTTGGTTTATTGCTGGAATAGAATAATTATTAAGGCCCGGTCTGTTTAAATTTCCACTGAAAACTCTAGCAATGTGATATCGGCTCTGATTCGTCGCCATTTCCTGGGCTAGTGCTAAAGCCATTGGCATATCAGCAGGTTTGCATGAAAACAAAATATCACATAAAGGTTTTCTTAAACCGGAAACAAATACGCGAAGTGCATCCTGCCTGTACTTCTTATTCAGTGATCCTATTAAACTTTCGTCTCCCTCTTCTACGTCATTGTAGAAGTCAATAATAGACCTAGACCCCTGAGTAAGAGTAGAGAGCTCTTGTTCAAGAGTAAAAACCGATCTTTTGTCTGCATAAGCAAAATCCAATCTAGCCAAAATCGCATGGAAATTAAGAACCGTGTTATATGAAGTCAAAATCGTGTCCGCCTTACCTACTATTTTATTTCGTAATATGGCGACAGCTTGATAATATTTTGAGCTACCGACGTATCTCTCATATAATCTGTGAGCAGTAATGGCAGCTTGACGCCATGAAATATATTTAGATGCATCAACCTTAAATTCTGGTACCGACTTAACTACGTCCAAGGTTTCGTTATATTCAACACCTGGAACTATTTCAATTTCCCTGTGCTCTTCTATAACTATAGGGGTTTCTAAAGTTCTCAACCTACGTGTAAGGTCATCAACAGTAGCCTGAAACTCTTGACGAGTATGCTCAGTGGTTTCTCTGATGGCCGCCGTAATTAATGACTGCACAGTCTGGGAATCCATTCTTCTACTTTGAGCGTGCTCAATACTCAAATCGCTTAAACTATCGATCAAACTTTCAACACTCATAACAACAAATAAAATATTCAATTATTCATGTTTTCAATAAACCACAAGAAACTAAAATATTATATTAAATAACGAGACAAAATAATGATTTTACAATCGTCAATGTTCTTAAACCACTACAAAAATATCGTACAAAAAATAAATATAAACTGTTACTACTCGAAATAATTTTTTTTTTTACTTATAACTTTCGGCTCACGCTACTTCGATGCAAGTGCCGCAAATTCTCTTGATTCCGGACTTCAGGGTAAAAAACTTTAACTTTAACTTCAACAGTTGATATTTTCTTCAATGACGTGCAGAAATAATTCTTTTAGTTACTTTTACCAGTTTATGACATGGGTTAGTGTCGTTGGGCGCCAATTAATTTTAAGTTTAGTTGCCGTAACTCAGACGATTTCCAAGTAAATTAGTGAACACTTTTGTCAATTTTGTTGTAATATGTTATCCATTTTTTATGCTGTTTGCATTTAAAAAATGCTGGCTCTTACAAAATTTTATCATAAGCGCTTTAATTTTTATTCAGTATTCTCTATTTCATAAATTTTATAATTGTTTCTCCTGTTAGTATTTAGAAAATCTCGTTTCATTTTAAATTCATTCTTAGGTTAAATAATTTCTGATTCCAGTAATAATTTGTTCATTGTAAATTAAATTTATTCTCTCCTATGTAGATTTTATAATTGATTTTCAGTTCGTATTTAAAATTTCAGGTTTCTTTTAATTAATTATATTGGTTTTATAATAGTTTCGGTTTGTATTTAAATATTCAGCTTTTCTCTTTTTTTAATAATTTTGGTTAAATAATTTTCGATAACATTAGCA
Source organism: Nowickia ferox (assembly GCA_936439885.1). NCBI lineage: Eukaryota > Metazoa > Arthropoda > Insecta > Diptera > Tachinidae > Nowickia > Nowickia ferox. The sequence goes on from OW387026.1 coordinate 64,575,702, forward strand.
ATATATGTAAGTCTTCTTATTTAAAATACTATCTATTCTCTACTATGTAGATTTTATAAGTTTTTCAGTTTCGTTTAAAAAATTCAGTTTTTCTATTTTCATTAACAATTTTGATTTAATAATAGTTATCAGTTTGTACTTAAATGTTTTTTTATTAAAGATTTTGTTTTTTTTAATTCTACTCACTAATAGCAATATTAGTCTTTTTTTAAATTCTAACTGTTATCTACTATGTAGATTTTATTTTTTATTGCTTTTCATATTTTGCTTTAAAAATTCAGTTTTTTTGTTTCATTTTATCTGGAGTTGCTTCCATGTAAAAATTTAAACGCAGACTGGCCTACCAATTTATTTAACACTTGTTTCAAACAAGAAAGCTTATCGAGAAAAAGGAAGAAACAAATCCGCTAACTTACTAAATAGAAGAATCTTGCAATACATACAAACGCTTACAAAAAAAAATTAAAAGAGCAAAATTAGGTGCAGCAAATGAAAGAAATTAAACAACTATTCGCGATATTTGTTAACCACATGCGTTAACTTACATATATAATTTTGTGCTAGATTTGCAAGAATAATAAAAAAAAACCCTGAAGAAGTTTGAAACAAGCAAACGAAAACTCAAAACTTAATAAAGTTTTTAAATTCTATGGGACTACCCAGTGCCTCGTTTCTGTAAGGAATGTGAGAACTTTTCTAGTCAAAACACAGGGTGAGTAAGTAAACTGTATTTGTTGATATTTTTTTGTAAGTTTATATGTGAGTAACCCTCTGTAAAATAGCACAATCAATATAATTATTTTATTTTTCTCAATGCGAGAATTTCTCACAAGTTACAGATACGGGACACAGAATTATCAAATTGCCAAAATTGTTGATAACGCTTAAGCGGCATGGCCACTCATCAAACTGATGCTTTAAATTTGTGTATGTGTTGGTAAAACTCTGTTTTGCCTATCACAGCAACACATCAAATCCATACCGTCAAATTTCATTTCAAATTTTTTTATTTTTCTAAAAGGAACGAACGTTTTTTATGACATCTTTTTCCGCATTATGATATTTTTCAAGTAAAATGTAGTACTGCGCATTTTTTCTGTTATGTTCAGGGATCGCACATAACGATTATTTCCAACTTTAAACTAAAAAAATCACAATAATAGAGAAGTGGTACGTGCCCAAGGAATATACCACGATACTCCATGTTACATGGAATACCTATAGATGCAATGATTTGTATTTTTTGATTTTTATTTATTCCTCACAAAATAACAGTTACTTTTTGATTTTTATTTTTTTGTCAAAAAAAATTTAATTTTTAAAATGAATAAACTATTAAATATTGTATTTGAGTATTTTATTAAGACTAAATGAAAAAATATGTTCACAAACTATGAATGAATAAAAAATTAATCTATGATATAAATAATGTTATAAAAGTATTTATAATACAAAGTACATGTAAGTATATGAGGTTAAAGTAATAACTTGCATATAACAAATCATTAACCATAACACTTTCCCTTGTTATTTAGAGTTAGTACTTTCCAAACCCAACATTGTACAGAGAAGTTTTAATCTAACTGGCTGAAGAGGTTTTGTCATTATGTCAGCTAACTGATTTGAAGTTGAAATTTGTTCCACATCAAGTTTACGTTCAACTACCTTCTCTCTTATAAAAAAGTGTTTAATAGCTTGGTTCTTCAGTGGAATTCCGGATTTTGTTCTAATCGTACTGCAGCAGCATTATCGACTTGTAGTATTGTTATATTTTTAATGCTTATAACTTGTGAATATAAACGGTGCAACCAAATTATGCCTTTCGCTGCTTCAGTTGCTGCAATAATTTCAGCTTCAGTTGTAGAGGTAGCCACTACAGTTTGTCTTTGACTTGACCACGAAATCGCCCCACCAGCATATTTTATGACTATACCTGACGTCGATCGTCCCGTTTTTAGACATCCGCAAAAATCTGCATCGCTGTAGCATTCCAATTCACATATAGAGCATTCTTATTGTATACAATACCAAAATTAATAGTTCCTGCAATATATCTAAAAACCCTTTTTACACGAGTTATATCTTCTGAAGTAGGATTTTCCAATGTTCCTGAGAGATATCCTACAGAGTATGCCAAATCCGGACGAGTGCCTAGCATGAGATACATAAGCGCGCCAACAGCCTATCTATAAGGGAATTGAACTGCTTTTTCTTCTTGGACTATTTCATTCTTTTCCTGTTCATTTGATTTTAGCATTGGTGAATTAACTCTATTACCCTGGTTCCAAATGGAAATCTATGTGCTTTTCCATAAACACAAGGTGCACATATTTCTGCATCGTATTTTGCTTTTATACCTAATGTATTCTATATCATATACTTCACGTACCTATTGGTGACCACATCTCTCATGATATAATTGAAGATTTGATTTATTAATTAATTAATTAATTTATCTTTCTGGATATATTGGTTTAATATCAGATTTGTATAAACCACTTTTCTCTTTCCGATAACCATATAATATTGGAGTACCATTTATTTCTAATGTACATTTTATTGATGTTGATAAAAAAAATGCTCCTTTTGTTCTTGTCGTGACTTGCTAAAACGGAAAATAAATTTTTTGATATTCCAGGAACGTACCATACATCCTTAAGCTTTATTCTCAAGTTGTGATTTCCAATTTTCGAATTCATTTCAATAACTCCTTTATTTATTGCTTTTAAAGATTCACTTCCAGCAGCTTTTATCTCACTAGGCGCCTTGAATTCCTTAAAATCTGAAAACATATCCATTGAATTAGTTACATGTTGAGTAGCTCCGTTATATATGAATTAAAGTTGTATTCTAAAAAAAATATTATATCAAAATTCTAAATTAGGCACCTACGTTTGTTAAGACTACTTTAAGTTGATATCTTCAAAATGTGTATTTTGTACCTCAAATACCTATTTTTGTTAATATACATATGTAGCACATATTGATTCATGTTACATCTGGAAATGAAGCTAGAAGTGCTAGCTCTTATCTTAAATTTATTATTTCTGTCATGTGATGGACAATATCACCAAATAAACCAACTGATTCGAAATACATAGCAAAATCCATAAAAAAATATTAAAATAAATACAATTATACAAAAAAATTTAGTGATGTACATACAATCAAAACGAATCGAAAAAAGCTGGATATTAAAATACTAAATTTCATTCGAATAAAATAAATTGTGATACTTTTTCTTTGTTCATCATATTTTTTTTATATACTTCATAGAAATGTTTATTTGTTTTCCTACCATATCAGAAGCTCATATTTTTTAAATTAGGTTGCTTTACTTCAAGATAATAAAAATTTATTTAATAAAATAAAAAATTATTTGAATACTCGAATGAAATTGTATTCGATTTTGTACATCATAAGCTGTGAAGTGGTTGTTGAACACTGTGGTGTTAGCAGTATTTATTATTAAATCACAAAACAATTAAAATTGTCTTTTGCATATACGAGGTTTGTTCAAAACGTATCGCGAATTTTGAATTTTCGCGAGTTACGTATATTCGAGTTTTAATTTTTTGTGGCGTTATGTTGATACTCATGTCTCTCACTTATGCCTACAATTTCGGCCATTTTGAATGTTCAGTTAATTGTTGACAGCTGCTTTGCTTGCACGTGTTTTGTCTCGTCTTCGATTTTTACCTATTAAAAAAATGGAACAAAGAACCTGTATATAATTTTGTGTGAAAAACGAAATTAAGTGCGCGGATGCATTCCGAATGTTGACTGTGGCATACGGAGAAGCTACCTTGGATCGAAGCAACGTTTATCGGTGGTACAAAATGTTCTCAGAAGGCCGAGAAGATGTGAACGACGAAGAGCATGCCGGACGCCCGAGCACTTCAACAACAGACGAAAAAATTTATGAAGTGAAGAAAATGGTATTGGCCAATCGTCGAATCACCATTAGAGAAGTTGGTGAGGGCCTAGACATATCGATTGGCTCGTGCCATTCGATTTTTATCAAAGATTTGGGCCTGAGACGGGTGACCGCGAAATTTGTACCAAAATTGCTCAATTTCGACCATAAAGCATCGCATGAACATTGCTAATGAGCTGTTGGACTCTGTTCACGACGACCCAAATTTGCTCCAGAGGGTCATAACTGGTGACGAATCGTGGGTTTATGGTTATGACGTGGAAACCAAAGTTCAATCATCTCAATGGAAGCTGCCGCACGAATCAAGGTAAAAATCGAAATTGTCGGCATAAGTGAGAGACATGAGTACCAACATAACGCCACAAAAAAAAAATCAAAATTCGAATATACGTAACCCGCGAAAATTCAAAATTGGCGATACGTTTTGAACAAACCTCGTATTTTCTTAGCAAAGCAATGTTAGCCTTAAAGTGCTTGGCAACTACTATGAACTTTAAAGCTATAGTAAAATATTTCTTTGCATAAGGGATTTAATATTTAGTGATGTATTTGGCTTGAGCCGCACCATACGCCGTCCATGTGACCCAAAAATTATAATTTACTTTCGTCGTTAAATATTATCGTGTTTCCGAAAACAAGTCTGAAATTTATCTAGTTCAGCAAATAACTAACATTTCTATCTATTAATTCTGAAATCAAAGATTTTTTCTAGCTACGCTGCCGTTAGTATTGTTGGCTTTTATAACCCTACGGATGTACTTGCCACTTACATGTGTCCGTGGTGTCTTTAAGATTTGGTATACTATATAAATGGTGGTTTTCCCTATTTTCTTTAATAGTTTGTCTTGCTTTTTTTACCGTTAACAACTTTGATCGACTTTTTCGTGGAATATTTTCAATATATGTATGTACATATGTAACTGCGCTCTTTTAAAAGGTTAATAGTATTTTCTATTGTTTGTGCCCAAAAGAGCGTAACCACTAATGCAAAACTGTTTGATTCAGACATGTACATACATATGTATGTATTTATTAATTTAAACTGTTTCCAATCATGATGGATTCTATAAAATTGTCTATTAGTTACTATGTATGAAACTGTTTAACTTAATAAATATGTACGTGTCTGAATCAAACAGTTTTTCCTTAATAATTAGTGGTTATGCTTTTTTTACGCATGTGTGGCACACAGATGTAAACCCGCCCTAAGAATTGGTATTGCAAGCGAATAGCAGAAAAAAACACATGCGACAACACAAATATTTAAGAAATAACCGGACCCTAAAAGAAACAAAATACTTTTGTTGAAATTGCGTTGTTGATACCAGAGCTGTAAATGAATCATTCATTTTTGAATTAATTCGCGAATCATTCATGCACTGAATTAGCAAATTTTTAATTAATTGCTTTCACACAAAACTGAATTGAATTAAATTTGAGTCAATTCAAATGAATTTGGTAAAAATGAATTGCAATTCGTTTTCAATTCAAATGAATTTGTCAAATGAATTGCAATTCGTTTCTAATTCAAATGAGTTTGTCAAAATGAATTGCAATTCATTTTTCAAATGAGTTTGTCAAAATGAATTGCAATTCATTTTTCAAATTCATTTGAATTGAATTGATTTTGAATTCATTAAAATGAAGTAAAAAATGAATTGCAATTCAAATGACTGAAATCAAAAATGAGTTGCAATCAATCAAATTTAAAAACAGATCTATTGGAATGAAAAATGGAAATTTCTCCCACCAAAATTAAAATATTCAGTACAAAAATTGAAAAAATTTGTCCTGGATCTGCGCCTGATCAAAGAAAACATGGTGTATGGAGTTTGTTTCTTCAAAACACATTTAATATTCCAGAAGCAATTAATAATTTTTTAAATTTTGTGAACCACTACCACCCAACAACAAACTTTTTGGTAATATTTATGTTATATTTATTTCAAAGAAATAAAAATATCTTTCACAAATAAACACAAATCAGGAAAAATTACAATGTACATATGTATTTCAAAATACAATTGTGTTTTCAATTTTATCGTAAGCGAGATCTTATAGAAAATTGACTTTTTATTGAAATTAAAAATGGGTCTAGCCCTTAGCTTAGAATTATCAAAATGCCAAAATTTTTGATAACTTTTAAGATACAGACTGTACAATTTTATCGTAAGCGACAATTTACGTACAAAAACAAATTTGAATATTTTAAAAAAACCTTTTCCTGAAAATTTTAATTCTTGTCGCTTCCAACAAATCGAAAGTAACGCTTGAATCTTTTTTATAACACAATTTTAGTAAATGAGCGAATGAGAATTAATTGCATCAACTAATTATGATTTTATATCAGTTACAAAATAAGGCTAATTAGATGTAATTATAATGCATCATTCACCTGCAACAACAATACTTTTCAAAATTATCATCTGAAAGAGATCCACATTCAGGGATGTTTAGAATAGATGCGTACGAAAATAATCTCTCAACAGCAGCTAACGATGGTAACGGCACATTAAATTTAAAAAAAGCTTTTTTAACCGTCGGATAATTATGCAGCATACTTAGGGATTTTGAAGAATCTGCTAAATATGCTGTGAATTCCGCTTCGGAGGGAATATCGAGGAACAATGTATTTTCTTGAGTTTCTATAATAAATGTTAAAATATTATTTTTAATGTTTTTTTAAATTACTACCCTGCAAAGAGATTAGATAGTTACCACAAATAGAAAAATCAAAGTAATTTAACACGTTACTCTCTGAATTGGTTGACGTTGTGATGTCCTTATCAGACAGTTGTTGAACAGCATCCTTTGCCATTTAAATAATGTCTGCTTCAGTGCCATTATCAAAATTTGGGTTCAAAGCTTTTAACCACAGACACTTAATTGGTGGACAAAGAAGAGATGCCACAATTGCTGTTTTGACAGTTGGATCTAAGTTATAGAAATTGTTAAATCTTTCAGATATCCACTTCCATCTTTCAATTGTATTTTGGCAAATTTTGTTTGAATTGTGGCTAAGGCTGGCAACAGATAACCATATAACATGCCGTCGTCTTTTTGGAGAAAGTATATAGCCTCAGCTATTGGCTGCAGAAGCTGTAAGTACTCTTCTAAATATTCAAAATCACTGTCTAGAAAAGTTTCAATATTTAACTTTTGGCATAGATCGTAGAGCTTGAAGTTATGGGACAGTAAGTCTTTTATGCTATCGTATAAAGAGTTCGATCTTGTTGTTACAGGGCATTTTAACTGAGACCCCAAATATCGCACTATCTGTTCCGATGACTTAGGCCTGTTAACTTTCCCCGCCACCAAGCTGCACTTTCTCAAAACCTAACACAAAAGTAACTTTAAAATTGAGAACAAACCTAAAAAACCGTTAAACTATTTTGGCAAAATAAAGACAGATGTATTCAAAAATTCGAAAATACTTACATATATTAACTTTTATTTGACTTACTTGCTTATGCTTTTCATAAATATGGTTCTGTGATTTAATAATTAGATTGAAATCAGTTGTCGCGACTAAATTTAGCGTGTGGGTTGCGCATCGAATATGATTTGGTAAAACCAGTTCCAAAGCACGATTTAACGAATCTGTTTTTTCTTCATCCAGAATATTGTCCTCGCCTTCGTTGCTTTCTTCGCCGAGAACGCCGAATTCTTTAAAGGCCTTAACGAAATTCGATCCGTTGTCCGTTGTCGTTGCTACAAAGTTGCTAACATTAAGACCGTATTCGGTATGAATGTCGTTTATAATTCGACCAATCGATTCAAAAGAATGGGTACCACCAAATCGTTTGCAAGTTAGCGAAATTGACTTTTTTTTAATTTTTCATTCAGCCAATGACATGTGTAACCAAAAAAGCTGCGGTGCTTTGTCGACCAAATATCTGCTGTGGTACAAAAAAAACTTCCACTTTTTATTATGCCTTTGATTTTAACCTTAAAGGTGTCAAAAGTTGTGTCCATTAGCTTCATTGAGGTTGGCCTACACATAACTTTTAACGTCGGATTTGAAAAGTGCATCAATTCTATAAATGAATTTGATTCCACAAGTGATATAGGTAGCATATTTTTAGCAATAAACTTAAGGACAAGTAAGTTAAATTTTGATTGTGTGTTTGGAGCTTTTTTTTCAACTTTCATCATCAACTCGTAGTCATCTTATATTTTTTTTTATGTTGTGTGCGTAGATGGCGAATAAAATTTGATATCACATGCAATGTGCCTGATAATACCTTATTGCAATTGTTGCACTTTGCCATGACTTTTCCTTTATTATGTTTACTTATAGTATTCTTACTCTGTAGAAATAATGTCAAAATTAATAATTTATAATTTTGCAAGCAAATTTCGAACCGTTGTTTTAATTGTAAAAAAGTTTTCAAAACGCAAACTCCTAGGCGAGTATTTAGTAGATTCTGACGACTTTGATTCCAGTAATGTGCTGCTATCAGTCAGAACTCCAAGAGCAACATGCGAGATTTTAAAGGAAGATGGTCCGTCTTCATTTCCATCATCCGAATTAAACAATCGTTTTCGCGTTATTTGTGGAATAGAATAAGTAGGATCCACCGACTCATCATCATTTGAGAAATCACTGGCTGAAGACATTTTTAACCGTTAAACAAAACAATAATGATTTTTTGATCACTAACAAGAACCTTTAAACAAAATATTGACTTTCAATCACAAACAATAAACATTAAGCAAAGCCACTCCACCAAACTAATAACACTATGCAACAAAAATTGCACTTATTTGTGCATATTTAATGCTATTCTGGAGTGTTCAGGTCCCCAATACAAAATATGCAAGAGACAATTTTTTATTCTTTAGTTTTTTTTTTAATTTTTAACCGTTTTTTAACTTTTTCAAAAGACGATGTCAGTTATTTTATCATAACTTGAGTAATACTCAATCAAACCGATTTAAACGTTATTACGTTCTTAAATTGTTTTTCGCACTTATTAAATTTATAATTGCAAAAAAATTAACTGTTTTCCAAAAATTTATCAAAATCACAAAATTAACATATTTAAGAAGAAATTGGTACATATTGTAATTAGCATAAGCACCGTTACTAACATATCTGCATTATCAATTATCACTTGTCTACTCTCATTCTAACGAAATCACTCATTTGTTCTTATGCATATTCCTCTTTGATGACTCAAAGACATTAAAGGTATTCACGTCAGCTATTGCAACTGTGCAAAATGCATAATTGCACTTTCTGACGTGAGCAAACCATTTTTTTTTAATTGGCTATAAAGCAGCACAATATGTACATTAGACCGTCTCAGTTTTTATATTTTTTTTCGAAATTCCTTGATGAACATCGATTTTCTTAATCTACTCTAAAAACCAAAAATTTTGGTATATAACACTCAAATATTGATGAACCGGAAGTGCTCTCTCAAATCGTTTTTTTGTTTTTTAAGAAAAATGCCTTTTTCCAAAAAATAAAAAAATCTTGCTTTAATAATTTGCCTCTAACTCATGCAGTTCTTAACGAATTTGAATCTAATTACATATTAAATGCGTTTTGCCGTTCAGCGTATTTCAAAATAAAAATCAGTTCTTCTTGAAGAAATAAACTCCATACACCATGTTTTCTTTGATCAGGCGCAGATCCAGGACAAGGTTTTTCAATTTTTGTACTGAATATTTTAATTTTGGTGGGAGAAATTTTAATTTTTTCATTCCAATAGATCTGTTTTTGAATTTGGTTGATTGCAACTCATTTTTGATTTCATTCATTTGAATTGCGATTAATTTTTTAATTAATTTTAATGAATTCAAAATCAATTCAATTCAAATGAATTTGAAAAATGAATTGCAATTCATTTTGACAAACTCATTTGAATTAGAAACTAATTGCAATTCATTTGCCAAATTCATTTGAATTGAAAACGAATTGCAATTCACTTTTACCAAATTCATTTGAATTGACTCAAATTTAATTCAATTCAATTTTTGTGTGAAAAGAATTAATTCAAAATTTGCTAATTCGTAACGAATTAAAATCAAAAAAGAATGATTCCTTTACAGCTCTGGTTGATCATATGTATATACAAGAAAAAACAATATAAGTATAACAATCACATTCAAAGTTTTTGTTTTTTGTGTATTTTCCATTCTAAAGGCTTTGCTTTCTCAGTTACAAAAGAAATAAATTTAAGATGTTGACTAAATTTCTTATAGCTAATAAATCAGTGAATGTTTAAATATACTTAGTTTGAGTTAATTTTCATAAAAACTTAAAATGTATTTAAATACACGTTAATTTTTTCAGTGGCGAATTAAAGTTATTATCAAATTACGTTGAAAGTACGGTAGCACTACAAGATTTCCAAATATTATTGAAAGCTTTCCAACGAACAGCTGTTCAATATAAATAAGAAAGTTGATTTATCAATTTGCAGAAAAGTGAAATTGCAAAAAACACATTTTATGACACAAAAAGAGCATCGGAATGCATTTTTCTATTTATATGTATATTTCATGATATGAAAATATGTGTTACATTTGTTGTATATTTGCGAAAATTAAACGAAATGCTTTTTAATATAACCACTGATGTTCATGTACATGCATTCAAAAAATACACACATGCACAAAACATATGGTATGTTTGTAAAACTTAAACAACACTTACATAAATGCACAATGTTGGCTATTTAAGATTTATGTATTTAATTTTGGGGTGAAAAACAAAATTTTGTGTTTAAGCATGATTTAAAAATAAAATATGTACATATAATCATTGACTGATTTATTAGCCCTTATTTTTATAAATTTATTAAATGTTTTTGCTAAAAGAATATAGGCAAAATATTTCTGAGAGTAACTGTAAGTATGTAAAATATATTTGAATGTTATTAAAAAATATTTTTCTGAAAACTTTAATTTTTGTCGCTTCCGTTTAAATCGAAAATAGGGTACGATATGGTTGTTGCAAATAGAAACAAAGTTTTTAATCGGGCCTTATTTTTTTTTTAATCTTATTGAAATTACATTATTAAAGTTGTTATAAAAATGTGATACTTAAAAACTTAACTTAAACTTAAAACTATCTTATATTTTTGACTAGACTCCAGTGCAATTTTTCAAAACTGTCACCAAAAATAACGTGCATAAATACATACAGTTTGTCAGGAAAATGTTTTGACTTGTTAAAATCGTTTTAAATTTGGATTTTTATCGTAAATATTTTTTTACTTTTTTTGCATTATGAAATTTTTTGTTATAGATTTCATTTTGTTTACGTTTAAGTGAACAAATAGTCGTAAGTTATAAGCAATATAAAAAATGAGAGCATAAAAATTATATGAAACCAAAAATACTCAAAAATTTCCTTGTCAAAAAATGTTTTTACATCCTTGTACTATATAGTGAAAATACGGGAAAGATTTTAATGTGTACAAAAATAAATATTTTTTGTGGCCACTTTTGCCATCAAATCGGTTTGTAAAACGACTTCTCATGGAAATTGAGTTTTTGTTTCAACTTTGTTATTTGTTGAGCTTCTCATTTGTTTAAATGAAAGTTTAACAAATGTAATAACTCTAGTTGTTCTAAGAAAACAATTACTTTTCCAAATATTCTGCTGAGATTTTATCACATTCCCCTCGTATTGCTGTTCTCAACTCCATTTAGTTCTTGAAATACCATTTGGAAATAATTTTGATCAAATACCAATACATTTTCAATAGGGCATAGATCTCTTACAGATGGAGTATCCACAACTTTATAGCAATTTTACCATGTTCTTACAGAAAGTGTCTTATGTTTGGTGTCATTAGATTGATAACAATTTGAAACTTGCATGTTTACCAGCAATAAACCCAAACTTACACGAGCTATTTTCCAAAAAAAAAAATACTTCAGTATTTTGCCCCGCATTCATGGTATGGTATTTTCAATAAAACCTCCAATCCATCAACCAAACTTTTTTAAATTTTACAGTTGGGTTTATGGTTTCACTTTCCAATATTTTTAAAGATTTTTTCCTCCATATTTTGTTAGATCCGTCATTATAATAAAACAAAAGTTTGGTTTCGTAGCAGAAAATCACATTATCGTAGTAGCCATCAAGCTTGGAAGTATGCGTTATCGAAAAAGAGAATTCTTTTTCTTGTGCTACACTCTAAGAAGCAAGGATTTCCGAGCAAGTTTTGAAGTACAGTCGATTCTTTTGAGCTTGGGAAACTGTTTCAATACGTTGAAATGGTTTTTGGTTGACAGTGCGAGTAAGGTTAGCTTTATTGCTGGTAATTGTGGAAGTTTTCAATTTTTATTAATGTATTGACCCCAAACATGAGATACTTTGCGTTAGAACATGGTGTCTTTTCAATTGCGGTAAATTAGTGGATACTCCATCTCAAGGTCGAGATCTATGCCCTTTTGGAAATTTATGAGTTTATTTGAAAACTAGTATTTCCAAATAGTATTTCAATAACTAAATGCAGTTAATAACAGTCATACGAGGACAATGTGATAGAATTTCAATGGAATATTTAGAAAAGATAATTTTTTCCATGAGAAGTCGTCTTACAAGCCGATTTGATGCCAATTGCTACCACAAAAAATATTTATTTTTGTACACCTTAAAATCTTTCCTTTTTTTTTAATATATAATACAAGGATGTAAAAACATTTTCTTGACAAGGAAATTTTTGAGTATTTTTGGTTTTCATATAATTTTTATGCTCTCATTTTTTATATTGCTTATAACTTACGACTATTTGTTCACTTAAATGTAAACAATATAAAATCTATAACAAAAAATTTCATAATGCAAAAAAGGAAAAAAATATTTACGATAAAACTCAAAATTTAAAACGATTTTAACTATGTCAAAACATTTTCTTGACAAACTGTAGCTCTTATTTAAAAAACATAAAGTGATGAAAATCACGAACTGTACCCTGTTAAAAAATTAGGCAAAGTTTTCGTTCTCAAGTACAAACACTAAGTCGTTAGTGAAATCTGAACTATTGATAGATATCGATAGTAGAAAATATCGATAGTATCCCAGCACTACTTCATTAAAAAAGCAATAACTCCCAATGAAATAAGTCCCAAAGAAATTCTAAATTTCCCAAAAAATTAAATAAATCCCAATGAAATGATTAGCAATAATAATAATAATAATAATAATAAGAAATGAACGTGTCCGTCCTAAAAGCCTACTTCCAGGCAACACGCAACAATAGTTTAACCAACTACAGGCAGCAAATTTTTTTTTTTTTTTTTTTTTTTTTTTTTTTTTTTGCCATATATTTATTTATTGTATCTTCAAAAATGAACTAACAATAAGTAATCAAATCTTAAATCTAAATATAATTATTAGGCCCGACCAGTGTCGGACATAAACTTAGTGATAGTTATAAATAATACATAAGTAGTGATAATCAAAAAGGAAAAAAAAATAAATAAACGTATTTTCAAGAAGTCCCATCTGGAGTGTTGAGAATAAGAGCCCTTGTGTCCCTCTTTTTTAAGCGGATATGTCCAGTAAAGTTCAAGATATTACGAGCGAGCGGATTAGGATGTGTCTCGAGTTTTGTTAAATATTTGCCTACGTATTTTGCAATTTCTTCAGTCACTAGTGACATATTTAAATCGCGATGTATATTTGAATTTTTGATGTACCATGGAGCCGATGTTATCAAACGTAAAATTTTGTTTTGCCTTCGTTGGATTCTCTCAACACTTGAAGCTGAAGCAGTGCCCCATAGCTGAATTCCATAGCACCATATTGGCTTCAAAAGCGACTTGTATATCAAAAGTTTGCAGTCTAGGCTGAGTGTTGAATTTCTGCCAATTAACCAATATATTTGAGTTAATTTAAGTTTCATTTGAGTTAACTTAGAGTCAATGTGATATTTCCATGTAAGCCTTCGATCAAGGTGTATGCCAAGGTATTTCACTTGAGAATGTTGAGGAATACTTTGATTGTTGATTCGAATGGGAGAGCAAGTATCTTTTCTTAGGGTAAACGTTATGTGGACACACTTTTGTTCATTTACTTTAATTCTCCATAAGTTCAACCATATTTCAAGCTGGGTAATGTGTTCTTGGAGATTGCGGGATGCCTCATCAGGGTTTTTGTGTATACTCATACAGGCTGTATCATCGGCAAATGTAGAAGTTAAGATGTTATTGCTCACAGGCATATCACAAGTATATATTAGATACAAGACTGGCCCCAGAATACTGCCCTGTGGCACACCGGAAGATATAGATTCGGGCACACTCGTGAACTCTCCTTCCACAACAGTGAACTTCCTATCAATAATATAACTTTCCAAAAGCTTTTGTATGTTTATTGGTAGGTACGTCTTCAATTTTAAAACTAGGCCTTCGTGCCATACTTTATCAAATGCCTGAGAAACATCAATAAAGAGAGCAGAACAATACTTCTTTTCTTCAAATGTTCTTCTTACAACTTGGACCAATCTATGCGTTTGTTCAATGGTGCTATGCTGACTTCTAAAACCAAATTGATGGTCCGGGATGCACCCATTATCAGCTAAAATTTTGGACAATTTAGTCATGAGCAGCTTTTCGAAAAGCTTTGAGATTGTTGATAGTAAGCTTATAGGCCTATATGACTCAGTCTTGGTAAGATCTTTTCCCGGCTTTGGAATCATTTTTATTTTGGCAATTTTCCAGTTATGTGGAAAATACTGCATTCTTAAAATGGCATTAAAAATAAATAGCAGGATTTTTATTGCAATTAGAGGCAAATTCATCAGCATCTTGTTACTAATGCCATCAATACCTGGAGCTTTCTTCGGGTCGAGTTCAGCAATTATTTTTTGTAGTTCACGCAACTTAAACCTTAAGGGACGAGGGGGTAGAGAAACTACACTCGGTAATTCGGCAGCACCCGTACATGAATTGGGAGTAAATACAGATTTTAAATGCTCAGAAAATAAATTACCTTTCTCACTATCGCTTCTCGCCCAGCCTCCGGTCGAAGTACGCAGTGGTGATTTAAGGTCAACGGGTCTTTTAAGATTTCTAGTAGCGCGCCATAAAGAGTAATTAGATGCTGACGTTACATCAAGACCTTCTAAATACTTTTCCAGTAATGCAGTTTTTTCCGACGATAGCAGCTCTTTGAGTCGTTTAGTACATTCTTTAAGTCTGATTTTATTTAGGGGTGATCTGTGTTGCTGCCATTCTCTTCTAGCTCTCCTTTTTTCACATACAAGACGTTCAATTTCCGTAGAATAAATTCTATTAAAGCCAGTCTGCGGATAGGAGATAGTGGCATGTTCAGCAGCCTGTTTAATATTTTCGTTAAGATTGGCAATGTTAAATTCAATATCATCAGATGATCTTAGCTGAATGTTTTCTACGCAGTGACTACTAAGATACTTTTTGAATCCTAGCCAGTTGACCCCATTAATCATTTTCACATATGAGTTAGTTAAATCACTCCTTAGTGGGTTGAAAATTGTTACTATTGTGGGAGAGTGATCGGAGGACAGATCTAGAGAGGCCTCTACGTGAATTAAGTCTCTATGAATATTTTTCGTAACGCCAAAATCTATAACATCTGGAATTTTTCTTACGTCAGTAGGCCAGTAAGTAGGCTCCCCGCTCGAAATGACATCTAAGCCCATTTTTGAAATTGTATTAAACAACGCTCGACCTCTAGGTGTAACAAGACGCGAGCCCCAGTACGTATGTTTTGCATTGTAGTCACCAGCTGCCAGGAAACAAGATCCAAGCGATTTGTAGAACTTCTCATACTGATCTTCGGTAACTGAAAATCTGGGAGGTGAGTAAATTGATGATATCACGAAATTCGCACAAAAATTGTCTACGAAAATATTCGTTGCTTGCATATATTCTTCAGTAACGTTGTCAAGGACATAGTGCTTGAGTCTTGACTTAATTAGAATTGCTGATCCACCGCATGCTCTCCCTCTAGGGTCCTTTGTATCATATAAAGTGTAACCATTTACTTTAAATAAGCTTCTTGAGGTCAAATGAGTCTCAGAAACCAACATTATATCAATATTTTTTTCCATGAGAAAGTGCTCAAGTTCATTTTTATGTTGGCGAATGCCGTTTGCGTTCCAGAAACATATTTTTAACGTGTTCATGGTTTGTTAACTAATGCTTGAAGCAGTGTATTCTGCATTCGCAGCATCTCTTGCATCATATTAGTCATATTTGTAGTAAAGTTATTTATAGTTAGCACCAAATTCTCAATAGTAGCTTCAAGGCGACTAAAGTTAAAGCTTGAGTTTGCATTCGTTGAATTATTTGGCGGTGGAACAATTTGTGTGCGAATAGAACTAGTCTTAGCAGCATCAGCATACGATATTCGTGAAGTAACTGGTTGGCTTATTTGAGCAAAAGTGGCGGAGTTCGCGTTTACTGGTTGAGCTGGAGTTAATTTGGATTTTTGACCCATAGCCTGTTTAACGTAAGAATATACAGGGCATCCTCTGTAGTTAGCGGTGTGATTACCTCCACAATTACTGCATTTTTTTTCTGATTGATCTTTTGGCTTAGTACAGCTGGCAGTACCATGCAATTCACCGCAGATAACACAAACTGTAGGTAATTTGCAGTAAGTTTTTGTATGGCCATATTCTTGGCAATTATGGCACTGTACGGGACCTGAACGCTTACGTGGCTCTTCAACTGTGATTTTTCGGTGTAAGAGATACTTTACGCTATAAATTGGATGGGTTTCATTTTATTTCAAATTTATGTCATTCGGCTCCAGTTCGACCCGAAATAGGGGTTGGGGGACCTTTTCTCTGTTAATTATGTTGGTAACATTTTTTACTTTAAATCCTTGGTCGACAAGTGCACACTTCACTTCTTCGGGCTCAACATATGAATCTATGCCCTTTAATACTATCTGTAGGCCTTTAGCACTCTTAAGTTGGTATGTGTAAAAATTTGTTTTATTTTTTTCGAATTCACTAACAATTTTTCGAAAATGTTTTTCATCATATATTTGGATTTTAGTTTCATCAATATTACCTCGTTTAATTGGAACGATGTGAAAAGTATTTTCTCCAATGGTCGACAGTAGTTTTTTTAGAAGCGCGTTAGAATTTTTTTCTCTCAAATAAATAGGTGGTGGCTTAAAAGACTTTTGCGATGATGTAGCGGGCTTGTCGTTTTTGTCTTGCAATAATGAAAAACGATTTTGACGATTGGTAGAAGATGCACTGTTATCCCTAGACATCTTTGGAGCTGATGAAATTTTAGAAGAATTTGGGCTTCGCCCACGCTTTACCACGGTTATATATCTGTCCATTCCTACTTGTACCTTTGGTTTTGAGTTACTGTTATCTGTAGTGATAACTTGGTTTAGTGATGAACACGAGCCCGGATCGGATGATATCGCTGACTTGAATGAAGAAGTACTAGGCAATTGTAATGTTAACGAATCACTAGTTGGCATTGGACAAAGCGAAGTTGATCGCTGACGAAAAAGTGGCTTTGCCGTTAGAAAAAGACTATCATCAGATTTTTTATTTTTATTGTTAACATTGAGAGCTTCAGAACTCACAGTAAAATATGCATTTCTGCCGTTTGAACTCACTTCACAATTTTTTGTTTTTGAGGTACTCATGTAGAGTATTCCTAGTTTCTCCAGAGAAAGGGTTGCACATCCCTTGATTGTGAAATCTGTGGAAGAAAAACAGGCAGCAAATGTACGAATATTTTATAGAAGAAAACCCTCAACTTAGCACCATCACACAACAAAATTTAGCAGATAGGAGAGCAACAATATTTCGTAATAATCTGATACCACCAACAATAAGAGAACAAATACGGTTAACTATAAATAATAGAGAACACCACGACAGCAATCAGCGAATCTCACACACAACTTCAGATCGCCCAGAAACAACAACAGCACAACCAATACCCAATCAAACAGATACTAACGCTGATACAGCACAACAACGAAACGCAGAAATAACCCAATTAAACTACAACCCAGACCATTCCCCTAGCATACCAACACGGCAAAATGATAACCGTATATTGGAAAAACTAAGGATAATTTTCAATGAGGCTAAAATTAAATACCTGGAAATGGATGCCAACCTCAGACCCTTTCTCCCAAAGCATAGACCAAGCAAGGAATTGTATAAAGTCACATCTATAATTAATAGTGAATTATTACCTACAGAAATTGCAGAAGACTACGACTACAACCATATAGTCGGGATCATGTACTGCAGCGCATACACAATATCCAAACTTATGAGACCTCCAAAATATAACTCAGAGTCACAAAGAAACCCCCAACAAACACACCAAAACACAACAGGCAGAAGCAATAACCAAATAACAAGACCAAAAGACATAAAACCAGGATGGCAAAGAAGGCTACAGAAAAAAATAGATGAAATCAGGAAAGACTTAGGTTTCCTAACTGGGTACAACACCAATAAAACCGGAAGGAAAACAAGCACCAAACTCCAAAACATTAAACGTAGACACCTAATCCACACACAGTTCGACCCGCCTAATCACTCCTTGGAACAGCTAAGAGACACCGTCAAGCAAAAGTTAGCAAAGTACACCGACAGAATGCGGAGCTACACAAAAAGCCACATGAGAACTACGCACAACAAAGCTTTCCTAACAGAAGAAAAACGGTTCTACAACATGCTGGAAAACCCCTCCGATAACGCAACAAATCACATAAACAACATCAATATAGAAGATATTGAGAAATTCTGGAAGGGAATATGGAGTAACACCGAAACACACAACCCAACACCAATATGAATGGATAAAGTGCAAAAAAGTATGGCTGAAAATAGGCCCATGACTACAACCGAGATCAGCCGAGAAATATTCGAAAAAGCCATACACAAACTACACAATTGGAAACAACCTGGAAGCGATAAGATACATAACTATTTCTACAAACACTTCACAACCTTACACAGTCAGTTGATCAGAATATTTAACAATATGATAACTAATCCAAACAATATCCCGCACGGAATGTGTAATGGTGTGACTTACCTGAAGTCAAAAGTAGATAATCCGACCTGTGCTTCCCAATTTAGACCTATAACGTGCCTAAACACGGGCTATAAAATCTTCACTTCCTGCATCGCAATAGCCATAGGTGAATACTGCGAACATAATAACATTCTCGCAGAAGAACAAAAAGGATGCCGAAAAGGGACGAAAGGCTGCAAAGACCAACTGGTAATAGATAGCGTGGCCACCAAGCAAGCCATCAGAAATAAAAGAAATATGTATACAGCATTCATCGACTACCAAAAAGCATTCGACTCCGTTCCACACTCCTGGCTATTAGAAGTCCTAAAAATATACAAAATAAACCCCACAATCACAAAATGCATCGCAACTCTAATGAACTACTGGGAAACCACACTTCACATACGTCAAGGAACAGTTAATGTAACATCTAATCCAATAAAAGTACTGCGAGGTATATACCAAGGTGATTCGTTGAGCCCTCTAATGTTTTGCATAGCACTCAATCCCCTATAGTTACTCCTACATCAAAGCAAATATGGTTATAAGCTTGAATCAGATATTGAAAGAATATCCCACTGCTTCTATATGGATGATTTAAAACTTTATGCCAGTACGATATCAAACCGAGACAGTCTACTAAAAATAGTTGCAATGCAGAACACAGAATATTACAAAAGGAAAATACACAGATGCAAAGAGTTTTATTACCCCAGAAAATGAGGAAATAACAGCAATGCAAAAAGATGAATACTACAAATACCTAGGGATAAAACAGCATATAACAATTGACCACAAAAAACAAAAGGAAGAAGTAAATAAAGAGTTCATGAAGAGAGTCAATAAAGTATGCAAAAGTAAACTCAACGGCCTAAACCTAATAAAAGCCATAAGCACATATGCCATTCCCATGCTTACCTACACCTTCGGAGTTGTTACCTGGTCCGACACAGATCTGAACAAGATGGATATGGGAATAAGAACCACATTAACAAAATATAAGTACCATCATCCAAAAGCGTCACTAGAAAGAATAAATATCCCAAGAAACCTCGGAGGAAGAGGACTTATGAATATAAAAATACTTCATGAGCGCCAACTTAAAAAATTAATAACGTATTTCAGAAATAAAGCAGAAACGTCAACACTATACAGAGGAGTAGTGAATGCTGACGACAACATAACACCACTTAACCTAAAAAATAGCCAAAATATACAACCAAATACCATAGCGCAATTAATCCAAAAATGGAAATCCAAACCACTTCATGGAAAATACCCAAACATGATCAACCAACCATATGTTGATATAGAAAACACCAACAAATGGCTTAAATACAGTTATATATTTGCTGAAACAGAAGGGTTTATAACAGCCATCCAGGATGGGGTAGTACCAACAAGAAACTACAGAAAATATATAACCAGGGACCAAACAGTCACAGACGATAGCTGTCGTAGATGTGGAAATGCACCTGAAACTATACCCCACCTGTTGAACAGTTGTACAACACTATTGCCAAACCACTACAAACAAAGGCACGACAATATTGGAAAGATATTGTATTGCAGTATAATAAAACAGTTAGGAATCAATGAACAAACAACGTACTATTTCAAATACCAGCCAAAGCCAATAATCCAGAACCAGCGATATACAATATACTGGGACCGATCAATTCTACTCAATAACCCCCCAAACACAAATATACCCAATAGACCAGATACTATAATCATAGATAAACAAGAAAAAGTTGCACAGATAATTGATTTTGCAGTACCATATGACAGCAATATTCAGGAAACCATAGCCGCTAAAAAATCTAAATACACACAACTAGCACAATATCTCAGAAACACACTGAACCTATTGAAGATAGAAATAATCCCAATTGTAATCAGCTCTCTAGGAACTATACCGAAGGAGACCACAAATGGAATCAAGAAGCTAAACCTTGATGAAAAAATAATAACCGAAATGCAAAAGGCAATCGTTATCAACACAGGTACTATTATGAGGGAAACATTAAACTAAAGGATATAAAACATGTATTATATCCCAACTGAGCGTAACCTATGGTCAAAGACCCGGTACGTGAATTCCAGCAAATGCTGAGAATGTACAATTCTATAATAATAATAATAATAAGCGTAAGAACATACCAAACGAAAGGTATGACGAGAGTGACGACCTCGCGGACCCAAGTTAATAAATCCAGACGCGACGGTTCCCATAATGGGCGGCTTCCTGGTCAGCGATGACTCATAGTGAACAGCTGTTACCTTCTCACGTGCCCCACGGGATCGTGAGCCCTTCCAAGGGTAAAATGAAACCCATACTATATGGAGAAAACAAAACAATGAATCGAAATAATAGTCAAATCCGATTGCCCGAGGAGGGGGCCCCTACTGGAGCTGGTCCTGGAAAGGGGTTCAATGCGAGCGGCCGGCGATCGGGAGACAATCGACGACCCGATCGGGGAAACCCCGAAATACAGTCGGTAACACAACTGAGTCAAACCACAACGAGACCTCGACGTACCGAGAGTGCTACTCAAGGAATACCTGAGCCCACCCAGGCATGGCTGCCACGGCGTAGAATCAAATGGACCCATGAAATGAACGTCTCCGTATTAAAATTCTACTTTAAGGCAATGAAAATATAACAGGTTATATGCAGCAAATGCACGATTATTTTATATAACAAAACCCTCATTTAAATCAGATAACCCAACAAAATCTTGCCGATAGAAGAGCCACCATATTTAGAAACAATCTGATACCCTCAACATTACGGGAACAAATACGGTTAAGCGTAATAAATAACGAAAATCAGCACATCACTCAGCAACCGCCACAAATACTTCAAGAGCCCCAGGCGATACAATCAACACAAACAACATCAATCCAAATAGAACATAACAATAACTCGCCACATCAATCACAAATAGAAACTAACTACCAAGAAAAAACACCAAACCATACACCACCCTATAAACACAGCAAACAAACAGAATGAACAAACAATAGAAACGCTAAGGACCATTTTCCATCAAGCAAAAATCCACTTCATGGAAATGGACGAGAAATATAGACCTTTCATCCCAAAGCACAAACCAAACAGGAAACTACATAAAATCACAGCTATGATCAAAGAAGAACTACTACCAGAAGAAATAACCCCAAATAGTAATTACAATCACATAATAGGACTAATATACTGCAGTGCATATACAATTGAAGTGGGAATAACCAAAGTGAACACCAACAAATAAGTAGCAAGTCAGCGCGAAAAGCACGAGACACACGCCAGGTTGGCAAAGATGCCTACAACCAAAAATAGACGAAATCAGGAAAGATATAGGCTTCCTTACTGGATACAACACAAACAAAACCGGTAGGAAAACCAAAGACAAACTCCGAAAAATTAAACGTAGGCACATAGTACACACACAATTTGACCCACTGAACCACACAATAGAACAGCTAAGGGATACAGTAAAACAAAAGCTAGCGAAATACACAGAAAGAATGCGAGTATATACAAAAATTCATAACAAAATCTTCCAAACGGAAGAAAAACGTTTCTACAGCATGTTAGCAAAACCCTCCTAAAGTACAACAAATTCAAGCAATAGTCCTGATATAAAATAAATCGAAAACTTTTGAAAAACAATTTGGAGCAAAAGAGAAAAACACAATCCGACACCAACATGGATGAACTCTGTTCTTGAAAAAAACATCCACGAATACACCAATGGCGACAACAGTCATCACATAAGATACTTTTGATAAAGCGATATGCAAACTCCATAATTGGAAGCAGGCACAAGATACATAACTATTATTACAAGAACCTTACAACGCTTCATGGCCACTTAATCAGAATATTCAATGAAATGTTAACCAACCCGAATAATATCTCACATGGGATGTGCAGAGGCGTAACCTACCTATAACCAAAAGTGCGTAATCCGACATCCGCATCCCAGTTCAGACCAATAACATGTCTGACTACAGGGTATAAAATCCTAACATCATGTATCGCAATCACAATTAGCGATTACTGTGAGAATAACAAAATACTCGCAGAAGAACAGAAGGGATGCCGACAAGGGACAAAGGGTTGTAAAGACCAATTAATTATCGATAGTATAATAACCAAGAAGGCAATAAGAAACAAAAGAAATATGTAGCAGCTTTCATAGACTATCAAAAAGCCTACGACTCTGCCGTCACTCTTGGCTGCTAGAAGTCCTGGGAATATATAAAATAGACCCTAATCTAAGAAAGTGTATCGCGACTCCAAGGGAACGTTGGGAGACCACGTTGCACGTACAAAATGAAGGCCATAATATAACATCTAAGCCAATTAGAGTGCTACGTGGTATATACCAGGGTGATTCCCTAAGCCCATTATTATTCTGCTTAGCACTAAACCCCCTTTCCCTGCACGATATGACAAAAATAGAAGGAGTTAACCTAGGCTTCTCAAATTTGGTACAGTATTTACATTCACATTAGTTAAGAAAATTCAAGTTTTGAAAAAAAAATTGGACCAAGGACACGCCTACCGCCCATGGTTTAAAAAGTCAACATTTTTTAATTTGCTATATATGTCAAAATAAAACTGTATAAACTTATATTTTTTATAACCATCTTAATCGCACCTTGTGGGTTAGTTCTTATCGTAACTGTGAAAAGGACCTTTTGTCCTGTTAAGTGTCCTTTGAAGAAAATATGCAATAACTTTTACAAAAATTAACCGAATGTCATGAAAGTTAAGATATTTGTACAAATCTAATAGCACAAAAGTGCGCGAGTCTGTTTTTGACTTTCTGTAACGCACACTCACAGTGAGAATATTATAGTCACTCAAGTTAGCGTGGCTGTCACGCAAGTTTTCTTTCAAATCATATTTATTCTTGAATGATTACGCACAATTAAGTTAAATATGTTTCAATTTCACTCAGTCTTACGCATGGAAAACATGTATGTGAGCTGTCACTCACTCTCACGTCAAAATAAAAATACGCTTTTTTATATTTCATAAAGGACCTTTTTTAATTGATTTTTTTTAATTTTTGTTATTAAAGGTCTGATTTTAACATCAGTAGTGACATTATATATTTTTTTTCTTCTTCCGACAACCTGGTAATTTTAATTAGTAATCTTAAAATAAAAAATTACAGGACAATTTTAATGGTCTTACTACGGGTATGATAACATCACGTTCATGAATTAAAATTTTGTGTATAGTACTTAGCATGTGATACCATCAATAATAAATTAAATACATATTAGTGTTGTAAAAGTATTGAGTATTTGAGTACTGAGTACTCAATACCGAATGTTTTTCCAGATTTGCATTTTCTAGTATTCACGCAAAAGCCTTCTTTTAAAATACAACAAATTTATAAAATCTAAAAATATATCCCTTAACCTTTTTGAATTAGTGCAACAAATACAAATTCAGAAAGCAGTAGTTCTGTTTGGAATTATTTTGATACGAAACCCGCCACTGAAACAAGGACTTCAAAATGTATCATTAAACTAAACAACTTCACTCTTGGACAGAAAAAGTGAATCTTTAGAGTGGTGGAAAGCACGTGAGAGCAGCAAGTCCGGTTCTTACAGATGTGAAAAATTTCTTAAATTCTGGCAATATCGATAAAAAAAAACTTATTATTTTTGCTTGTTATAAACTAATGTAAGTATATTTAATTTTTGTTTTTACTTCTAATATATACATGTCTGTTTTTAATTTTAAATTAAAAAATCTGTTGAAGTAGTGAGTAGTATCGAGTACCCAATTGAAAAGTATTAAGTAGTACTGAGTATTCAAAAGTAGCCGCTTTTTACAACACTAATACATATTTCTTGTCACTGTTAAGAAGTCTTTGAAAGATTTTATGTTTATTTGCAAGCCACATGATAACACTCTTAGTATAATACCAAAATTGTCAATAATTTTTGTTTAAACCAGTTACTTCGGCTGCTGCAACAGCACTATTTGAGAAAAAGTGACGATCAGTATTTCCATCATTGATATTACCATGCCGAGACTTAATTTGATCTAGCATGTCCCTTTTTAATTTTTTCTGAATTTTTCTAAAAAAAACATATCCTAGATTTTATAGGGAATTGGGTAACAAATGTGCAATAAGCATTCGAAATATGTTATTAAGCATTGAGGTACTCAGAGACGGTATTCATAAGTACCCGTATAAAAGTTATTGATTTTCGTTGGAACTGCCTTGCATATTGCAATTAAAACACAGGCTTGCGGAATTTGTATGGCTTAAGATATTAGCAAGCGCACCATTTACCATTGTACAATGCATTTCGTATGAAACATCTAAAACAGCCCCATTTATCTAAAAGATGTCACATTTCAAGTTTATAATATGTATTGTAATCACTTTCATTAAAAACCTTTTTTATAATATTTTGATTCTCTCTTTTTAAAATAAACTTAATATGCAGGCCTATAAGTACATTGATATTCTATTCAACCGAAAATCTTCCTTGATGCTGTTATTACCATCCTTTTTAAATATGAATAATGAAATAAAATTTAATTTTTCCAAATTTTGATGCATAAATATTTTATAGTATTACCTGAATGACACAAATGCATTAAAAACACATAAATGCATCTGAAAGAATTTAATTTTCAAATTTCTGTTTATACTGGCTTGGTCATAGCTGCCATCCATATTGTTGCCATTTGTGTAACAGCGATATTTGCCCAATGGGGTTTCCAACTAGCTCTCAGCTGAGCATATACCTCAGCGGGTTCCAACCCTCCCCTTGGATATGCTGGCCACAAAAAAAAACAATGAATTCAAAATTGACATGCAAACAATTAAACTTCCTACGGACATTTTCACTGCTAGATCTTGCATTTTCATTAGTTAAAAAGCAATCAACTTTCAAAAAAGTCTGCTAAATGCTTTCTGGCAGAATTTGTTGAAAAGAAAAAATTTTAATTTGTTAAAAAAATTCTTCTTGTTGTATACATACTTAAGTTATATTATAACCCATTGGGCATACTTTGTTGTATTTATTTAGTAATAGTCAATAATCTATTATTGTATACTATGGCAACATTGAAATAATAAAAGAGGTGGCGGTGTCATTGATTGGCATTGTTATACGTGAATTAGAAGATACAACATGGTGTCAGATGTGGGGTGATCGAATTTGTTGAAAAAAAAGAAACCAAATAAATTTAAATAGAACTGTTGGAATTACTTAAAATTATATTATATAAAAAAATAAAAAATTAATAAATAATAAAGAAAAGTTAAAGAACTATTTTTTTTAATATACATACATACAACATAAAACTGAAATTAAAAGTTCATAAAATGGCGACAAAAGTTGATATATGTGCAAAAAATGAAACAACTGGTCAAATACTTAACGCTACACTGCCTCAAATAAACCTTAAAGCAACTAATATGGCAAGAGAGTGGAGGACGTGGTTGACACAATTTCAAATTTTTGTAAGGGCGTCTAACCTTGAGGATGCTTCAGATCAACGTAAGGTAGCGCTTTTGCTTCACCACCTTGGTAGCGGTGTGCTGGATATTTTTTATTCCTTCAACAAGGAAGTTGATACGGTCAAATATGAGGAGCTTGTGTCCGATTTTGACTCATACTTCCCCAAAACTGAACATTGCTATGGAAAGGCACAAAGTTTTTATGTGCAAGCAACAGCCAGAACAGACGATTGAAGATTATGTGACGCTTTTAAAAAATCTCAGTCTAAGTTGTGAATTCGGTTCTCTACGTGAAGGCTTAATAAGAGATGTCTTCACTTGTGGTCTATCAACGAAGGTGGAAAACATAAGAGAAAGGCTGTTATCTGAAGGTGGTATTTCGCTGGACAAAGCATATGACATTGCAAAAAATATGCCGGCGGCCAAGGAAAATGCAAAATCGCTACAACCAATAGATGAAACAGAACCTACAATAAACTACATCAGAAAAAATTATTACAAAATGGAACAGGCAAATACGCAGATCAACTGTAAAAAATGTGGTCAAATACATCAAATGCATTCGCCACCATAAAAATGAACTAGAGCACTTCCTCTCGGAAAAAAATATTGATATAATGTTGGTCTCAAAAACTCATTTGACTTCGAGAAGTCTTTTTAAAATTTCTGGCTACACCTTATATGATTCAAAGGACCCAAGAGGAAGAGCATGCGGTGGATCAGCAATTCTAATAAGGTCAAGACTTAAGCATTATATTATTGACAACATTTCTGAAGAACATCTACAAGTAACGAATATTTGTATTGAAAATTTTTGCACTAATTTTGTAATATCATCAATTTACTCCCCTCCCAGATTCGCAATTACTGAAGATCAATACGAGGATTTCTTCAAATCTCTTGGCCCTTGTTTCGTAGCAGCTGGGGACTATAATGCCAAACATACTTTCTGGGGTTCGCGTCTTATCACACCCAGAGGTCGAGCGTTGTTCAACACAATTTCAAAAATGAACTTGGACGTAATTTCAAGTGGGAAGCCCACTTACTGGCCTACTGACATACAAAAAATTCCGGATGTTATAGATTTTGGCGTCATGAAAAATATCTCTAGGGATTTAATTCAAGTTGAAGCTTCTCTAGATCTCTCGTCCGACCACTCTCCCACGATCATTTCAATTTGTAGCCCATTAAGAAGTGACTTAGCTCATCCCTATGTGAAGATGATAAATCGTGTTAATTGGCTGGGATTCAAAAAATATCTTAGTACTCATTGCACAGAAAATATTACGCTAAGAACACCCGATGATATTGAATCTAACATTACCAACCTTAATGAAAATATTAAACAGGCTGCTGAACATGCCACTACCTCCCATCCGCAGACTGGGTTTAATAGAATTTATTCTACTGATATTGAACGTCTCGTGTGTGAAAAAAGAAGAGCTAGAAGGGAATGGCAACAGCACAGATCACTTCAACATAAAACTAGGTTTAAAGAGTGCACTAAACGACTCCAAGAGTTGCTTGCATTTGAGAAAACTGTATCTCTTAAAAATTATCTGGAAGGTCTTGATGTCACACCAGCATCTAATTACTCTTTGTGGCGCGCTGCTAGAAAGCTTAAAACACTGGTGGAGTTTAAACCACCTCTGCGCACATCTACCGGAGATTGAGCAAGAAGCGACTGTGAAAAAGGTAAGTTATTTGCTGAGCATTTAAAATCCGTATTTATCCCAAACTCATGTTGTGGTGCTGTTGATTTGCCAAGTTTAGTTTCGCTACCCCCTCGACCCATAAAATTTAAGACGCGTGATGTACAAAAACTAATTGCTGAACTCAACCTGAAAAAAGCTCCGGGTATTGATGAAATTAGTAACCAGATGCTGATGAAGTTGCCTCGTATTGCAATTAGAATCCTGTTATTCATTTTTAATGCCATTTTACGTCTGGAGTATTATCCAAACAGCTGGAAGCTTGTCAAGGTTAAAATGATTCCAAAACCGGGCAAAGATCTTATCAAGGCTGAGTCATATAGGCCAATAAGTTTACTGTCAACAATGTCAAAGCTCTTTGAAAAGTTACTCATGATAAAATTGTCCCCAATTCTAACTGATAATAAGTGCATACCGAACGATCAATTTGGTTTTAGAAGTCAGCATAGCACCATTGAACAAACGCATAGATTGGTTAAACTTATACGAAAAACTTTTGAAGAAAAGAAGTATTGTTCTGCCCTGTTTATTGAAGTTTCTCAGGCATTTGATAAAGTGTAGCATGAAGGCCTAATTTTAAAATTCAAATCATATCAACCAATAAATTTTCTGAAGCTATTGGAAAATTACATTCCTACCCGGAAGTTCACTGTTGTGGAATGAGTCTTCATGAGTGTGGCCGAATCAATCTCATCCGGTGTGCCACAGGGGAGTATACTGGGGCCAGTTTTGTATTTGATTTATACTTGTGATATGCCCTTGAGCAGTAATATTCACACATCTACATTTGCCGATGATACAGCCTGCCTTAGTATGCACGAAAACCCTCACGAGGCTTCCCGATATCTTCAGCAACATATTACCCAGCTAGAACTATGGTTAAACAGGTGGAGAATAAAGGTAAACGAACAGAAGTGTGCTTAGGTAACATTTACCCTACGAAAAGACACTTGTTCCCCCATTACAATCAATAATCAAATTGTTCCTCAAAATTTACTAGTGAAATACCTTGGTATACACCTTGATCGAAGGCTTACATGGATACACGACATTGACTCTAAGCTAACGCAAATGAAACTTAAACTAACTCAGATACATTATCTGATTGGTAGAAATTCAACCCTCAGTCTAGATTGTAAACTTTTGATATACAAGTCGCTTTTAAAACCTATATAGTGCTACGGAATTCAGCTATGGGGTACTGCTTCAGCTTCAAATATAGAAATAATTCAGCGAAGGCAAAATAAAATTTTACGAATAATAACATCGGCTCCATGGTACATAAAAAATTCATATCTACATTGTGATTTGAATATGCCACAAGTAACTGAAGAAATTGCAAAATACGCAGGCAAATATCTAACAAAACTCGAGTCTCGTCCTAATCCGCTTGCTCGTAATATCTTGAATTTTACTGGGCACATCCGCTTAAAAAAGAGGGACACAAGGGCTCTAATTCTCAACACTCCAGAAGAAACTGCTTGAAAAATACTTTTGTTTTTGCTTATCACAACTTATGTATTATTAATAGCTATCACTAAGTTAATGTCGACACTGGTCGGGCCTAATTAATTATATTTAGATTTAAGATTTGAACAATTATTGTTAGTTCATATTTGAAGATACAATAAATAAATATATGTACTAAAAAAAAAAAAAAATACATCGAAGCAAGTGTCCGGCATTAGGACAAAAATGCCGCAATTGCGGAAAAATTGGCCATTTTGAAAAAATGTGTTTTGTAAAAAAAAATACATAAAATATTTTCATACCCATGAAGGAGAAAATGAAGGTGAAATTGAAGCAGAAGAAGAGGAAGATAACTTGTTTATTGGCGCGCTTTCCAGAAAGGCAACAACAGTGGCTGAATGGAAGATGGAGGTAAAGATAAACAACAAAAATATACTTTGTCAAGTAGACACTGGCGCACAAGCCAATATCATTTCTCTTGGAACTGTAATGCTCTTAAATGTAAATAACTTAGTTCGAAAGACAAATGCAAAAATATTTACATTTAGTGGTGAGCCACTAAAAGCTGTAAGTGTTGTAAATTTGTTAGTAGTTTTTCAAAACAATTCTTATAATATGCAATTTTATATTGTTAATATTAATTGTAATTGGTCTTGAATCTGCTGTTCAGTTAGATTTAGTAAAAAATGTAAATTTCATATCAGCTTATAAATTAGTTGAACAATATGTTGATGTTTTCAATGGTCTTGGTCTCTCGCAAACTAAATGTAATTTGAAAATACTTGATAATTTTTCGCCCGTAGTAGACCCACCTTGCAAAATTCCGTTTAAATTATACGATAAATTAAGAGCTGAATTAAAAAGAATGTCTGATTTAAATGTCACTAAACAAATTAGTGAGTCAACGGAGTGGGTGAGTTCAATTGCCTTAGTATCGAAACCTAATGGTAGTCTAAGACTTTGCTTGGATCCAAGGAACTTAAACAAAGCCATACTACGCCCACATTTTCCATTTCCAAATATTGAGGACTGTAAAGCTCTATTAAACGGCTCTAATTATTTTTCAACACTAGACGCCAACAGTGGGTTCTGGATGATTCCCCTAAATGAAAAATCGTCTAGATTATGTACTTTTAATACGCCATTTGGTCCTTACCGATTTCTAAGATTGCCTTTTGGTATAAATGCGGCTCCTGAAATTTTTTATGCCGAGATGGTAAAATTATTTGGTGATATTTCAGGTCTAATAATATATACAGATGACTTTTTAATACACTCCGCAACAAAAGAAGAACATTACCAAATATTAGAAAAAGTTTTTCAAAGGGCCAAAGAGGTTGGGTTAAAATTAAATAAAACAAAATGCAAACTAATGCAGACTGAAATTAAGTTTTTAGAACATGTTTTTGATAAATCTGGTATTAGACCAGATGTGGAAAAAATGTAGTCAATTGTCAAAATGCCTGAACCGAATAATGTTAAGGAATTACAACGTTTCCTTGGTTTTTTGATTACTTACCTAGGTCCATTTATAGAAAATCTGTCCTCAAAAAATAAAAGCTTGAGAGATCTTTTGAAGAAAGAAATTCAATGGCATTGGTCGTCTAGCCATGATTGCGAGTTTGAAAATTTAAAGCGTGAGATTACTAATTCTCCAGTTCTAACATATTTTGACCCTAACAAGGAAATAACTTTATCAGTAGACGGGTCAAAATTCGCACTAGGTGCTACATTCATGCATGACAAACATCCCATTGCATATGCATCGGTGAAATTAACTGATGCTCAACAAAGATATGCTCAAATAGAAAAAGAACTGTTTGCTATACTCTTTGGGTGCAAAAAATTTCATCAATTTGTTTATGTCTCAAAAGTTTTAGTGGAAACTGACCATAAGCCTCTTGTTAGTTTATTTAGCAAACCTTTGTTTAAAATTCCAGCACGCCTGCAAAGGTTCATGTTACGTCTACAAAGTTATAATTTATCAGTTATCTACAAACCAGGCAAACATTTACATATTGCTGATACTCTATCAAGAGCTCCAACAACTGGAACTAAATTTACAGAGATGGATAAAGAAATCGTACTACATTGCAATTTCATAGCTTCACATTTAGAAACACCTTTTTCAGAAATAGATAAAATAAAAGAGCATTCAAAAAGGGATGCTACTTTTAAGAAAATATATACGTATGTAAAACTGGGTTGGCCGAGCAGTAAGAAAAATGCAGAAGACGATGTAATGCCTTACTTTAAAATTAAGGATGACATATCTGTTTTATATGATATCTTGCTAAAAAATCATCAACTCTTAATACCAAATAGCATGCGCAAATCTATTTTAAATAAAATTCATGAAGGACATTTAGGAATTCCGAGATGCAAAGATTTAGCTCGTCAATCAATTTATTGGCCAAACATATATAATGATATTGAAAATATTGTCACAAACTGTGAATCCTGTGTGCGGTATCAAAATTCAAACCCAAAACCAGAAATTTCATCACATGAAATAATTTATTTACCATGGTTTAAATTAGGATGTGATCTGTTTGAATTTGACAAACATATGTATTTGTTGGTGGTTGATTATTAATCGAAATATATTGAAATTGAATCCTTAAGTTTTGGGTATAATAGTTCACAGCTAATACTCAAATTAAAATCATTATTCTCAAGACATGGAATTCCACATATTTTAATATCAGATAATGGACCCCCTTCAATTCTAAAGACTTCAAAGAATTTTGTGAAAATTGGGAAATTGATCACAGGACATCTAGTCCATATCTACCTAGATCTAATGGCTTACCAGAACGCTCAATTCAAATAATTAAAAAATTATTGTTAAAATCTCATGAAAGTAAGTCAGACCCTTACATAGCACTGCTGCATTACAGGACTACACCTAAGGGTAATTTGCCTAGTCCTGCAGAGTTGCTTATGTCGAGGTCGCTCAGAACAAAAATTCCATCTATTAAAAAAAATCTTGAGTCGAAAGTTGTTAATCAGAAAGAATACAAAAAAAATTAGATTCAAGCATTCAAAAATATTCTGACCACTACAATCAAAGAGCTAAAAAATCTAAACCCGTTACAAAAGGTGACAAAGTTATGTTTAAGAAAACTCCTACAAGCAGTTGGTCTCCGGGACGCATAGTAGAACCAAGATCATTTCTAATTAAAGATAATAATAGTGAAATTTTATACAGGAGAAACCAACAACATATCAGACCATCTTTAGAAACTGAATTGAAAGTCACGATGATGAATCATTCAACGCCAATTATACCGATAGAAATGTAATGAATGGTATAAATTTAAAGGTTCAAAAGGAACCGAATGTTGAAATTTCATGTGAACCAAATGTTGAAACCAAAGAGAGAAGGAATGATAATTTATATGTAACCAAAAGTGGTAGAATTGTAAAAGAACCACAAAAATTAAATTTATAAATCTTAGAATAGAAATTGATATTCATATAACTACTGCTCCACAATGATATTTTAAAATAAGCATTTTATTAGAATTATTAATTTGTATAATTTGATCCCAACAAAGTGAGATGTTGTATACATACTTAGTTGTATTTATTTAGTAATAGTCAATAATCTATTATTGTATACTATGGCAACATTGAAATAATAAAAGAGATGGCGGTGTCATTGATTGGCATTGTTATACTTGAATTAGAAGATAAAACACTTCTGTATAGAGAATTTGTCATAAATGAGCATGTATTGCAGGGTAAAGGTTCCTTGATGATCTGCACTAGAAACAATGAAATGCGCATAGGATCCAGCTAACCCCTCAATAATCAATTTCAATGTATTTTTAATAAAAATATATTTTACTGAATAAGTAAAATAATAATTTGGGATTTTAAGTGCGTTAAAAAATTTTAATCGTATATGTAACATTTCCAAAAAACACGAATTATTAACTATTTTATGTTTGTGTAATCTATAAAAATACTTGTAAATACTAATAAGTTTGTATAAACATGAAATTCAAGGCTATTTCAATAATTTTTTTCTTCATTTAAGTCTGGCATTATACGTTTCTTCTGTAGAACATTTTAGCAGAATTTTTTTTACCGATTTAGCATTCTCTCATCATAATTTTCTGGCAACACTGGCCATCCCTGAATTATTCACTTTTTCGGATGTATTCCAGAGTTGAACTATACTTTCCGGGATACTACTCGTTAAAGCTTTTAAGTTCATTTCTGATAAATTTTCATTCACATACCTCGTTTATACTCAAATCTTATTTGCAAATAAAACTATTTGTAAATACCGAACTCACCGTTTATACGCAATATAAATACATGTCTAAATGAAACAGTTTTTCATTAGTAATTATTGGTTACGCTTTTTTGGGACATGGCACACAAGAAATGCTAGATGTAAACTCAGCCTTACAATAAAAAAGTTATACGGCAAGGCTTTCGACTTTTATTTGCAAATAGGGAGTTCGTATAAACGGGATAACAGGGGGCAAATTACGGCACTTGTTATCGAACGAAATTACGAAATATACCAATAGAGTTTATGTGGGAATATTTTTGAATTTCGAATCGTATCGAATGCCGTAATTTGCCCCCAGATACATGTGGAACAATTTTACTTTCTCGCGTATATTTGCATCTTGTATATAGCTTCAGAATACAATAAGTTAACTTTTTTACAATTTTTCGTTTGAAAGTTATTTTCCTCTCTAAAGCGTACTAAAATGTATTTTTATTTCATAATTTGGTAAGGTTTTGTTGTTAAAACTAGTAAAAGTTTTTGAAAGCTTTAGAAAAGTTGATAAAAAAAGCAAAATATGCAATTTTTGAATTGGTTGGTTTTTTAAGTTGTGGTTCGAATTTTATAATTTTTTCTTCGAATTTAGGAAACACTACAAAACTTCAAAAACAGGAAAAAACCAGAAGACCATATTTTTCTTTTTTTATAAATTTAATAAAATTTTAGGAATTTTTTCACTCTAAAGGTGGAAGTACATAACACCAGTTCAATGCGCTAATGTGATACAGACTTTTGCCAAAAAAGTTGAAATAGTGTGTTTTCATAAGGCAATTTACATAAAGAAGTTTGCGACGTGCGAACCTCGCAAAAAGTAAAATATTCTACAACTTTCATGCGTTGTATACAAAATGACAAGTAGTGCTGACAGATTCACATGCTAATATACCCAAAAATTATTAGAAATTAATTTTTTGTATTAAACAATAGATAAAACATGCATTACATAATAAAGAAAAATAAAACTTAAATGCAAGACAAGAAAATAGCCGGCAAAGGCTTGAAGTTTTACAACTATAAAAGCCTCAAAAGCGTGGTGTGTAACTTTGCATTTTTATAGCGTTAAACGTTTAACAAGCCAGAAACGCGTTGCCGCGTACGCGTGGTATGTACCCCACCTCAAGTCAATTACATGTGATTTTTAAAACAACAAAAAATTATTGAAATGCAACTTTTTAATACAAAATGTACATATATGCGTTTTATAGGAAATATACTACGCTATAAAAAAAATTTTATTCTTATTTGAAAAAAAAAATTTGCAATTAATTTTCTGCGAGTTCTCGTTGAACCTCCATAGTGAACAGAAGTAATAGAGGAGTTTTTCTTACATACATATGTACATATGGAACAAAAAACAAAATAACAATAAACAACAAAAACAAAACTTATACATACAAAAAAATATTCGTAATACATATTGAATTCCATAAATAAGCTTATTTGCTTTACAAATATTTTTTTTAGTTAGCAAGAAACAAAAAAAAATAATAAAACCGTAAAGTGCCATTGAGGAATACTCTACATGAGTACTTCAAAAACAAAAAATTATGAAGTGAGTTCTAACGGCAGAAATGCCTATTTTACTGTGAGTTCTGAAGCTCTTAATGTTAACAACAAAAATTAAAAATCTGATGATAGTCTTTTTCTAACGGCGAAGCCACTTTTTCGTCAGCGATCAACTTCGCATTGTCCAATGCCAACTAGTGATTCGTTAACATTAGAGTTGTCTAGTACTTCTTCATATAAGTCAGCGCTATCATCCCCTTCGGGCTCGTGTAAATCACTTAACAAAGTTATCACTACAGATAACAGTACCTCAAAACCCAAGGTCCAAGTCGGAATGGACAGATATATAACTGTGGCAAAGCGTGGGCGAAGCCCAAATTCTTCTATAGTTTTATCTGCTCCAAAGATGTCTAGGGATAACAGCGCATCCTCTACTAATCGACAAAATGATTTTTCGTTATTGCAAGACAATAACGACAAGCCTGCTGCATCATCGCAAAAGCCTTTTAAGCCACCACCTATCTATCTGAGAGAAAAAATTATAATGCGCTTCTAAAAAAAACTATTGTCGGCCATTGGTGAAAATACTTTTCACATCATTCCAATTAAACGAGGTAATATTAATGAAACTAAGATCCAGACATATGAAGAAAAAGATTTCCGAAAATTTTTTTGTGAATTTGATAAAAAAAAACAAATTTTTACATATACCAACTTAAAAGTGCTAAAGGCCTACAGATAGTATTAAAGGGCATAGATTCATATGTTGACCCCGAAGAAGTAAAATGTGCACTTATCGAGCAAGGATTTAAGGTAAAAAATCTTACTAATATAATTAACAGAGAAAAGGTCCCCCAACCCTTATTTCGAGTTGAACTGGAGCCAAATGACATACAATTGAAAAAACATTAAACTCATCCAAACCCAACAAATGCTTACGCAAGCTTTAATTTCAGTCGC
Source organism: Nowickia ferox (assembly GCA_936439885.1). Taxonomy (NCBI): domain Eukaryota; kingdom Metazoa; phylum Arthropoda; class Insecta; order Diptera; family Tachinidae; genus Nowickia; species Nowickia ferox. The sequence goes on from OW387026.1 coordinate 64,612,128, forward strand.
CTTGAAGCCACTATTGATAATCTGGTGCAAACTATAAACAACTTTACAACAAATACGACTAGTATGATGCAAGAAATGCTGCGAATGCAGAAAACTCTGCATCAAGCATTGATTAACAAGCCATGAACGCGTTAAAAATATGTTTCTGGAACGCAAACGGCATTCGCTAACTCAAAAATGAGCTAGAGCACTTCCTTACGGAAAAAAATTGATATAATGTTGGTTTCTGAGACTCATTTGACTTCGAGAAGCCTTTTTAAAATAAATGGCTACACCCTATATGATACAAAGAACCCGAGAGGAAGAGCATGCTGTGGATCAGCAATTTTAATAAAGTCAAGACTCAAGCACTATATTCTTGATAACATTTGTGCAGAACATCTACAAGCAACTAATATTTGAGTTGAAAATTTTTGTAAAAATTTCGTTATATCATCAATTTACTTCCCCTCCAAGATTCTTAATCACTGAGGATCAATACGAGGATTTCTAAAGGGTCCGCCAGATAACTTTTTTTTTGAAAACAGGGCGCAAAACATCCAGTTTAGCTTCGCCTGTGTGGCACGTAGCGCCGTCCTGTTGAAAGCAAATGTTGCCAATATCCTCATCTTCAATTTTTGTGAACAAAAATTCGTTCAACATGGCCCGATAACGATCGTCATTGACTGTAACGGCCTTTCCTTGCTCATTTTTGAAAAAGAGGCCCAATTATGCCTCTGGACCAAAATGCGCACCAAACAGTGACTCGTTTTGGGTCGTCGGCTTTTCAATGAATGCGTGCGAGTTTTCTGTGCCCCAAATGCGACAATTTTGCTTGTTTACATACCCGCCAAGATCAAAATGAGCTTCATCTGAAAAGATGATTTTTTTTTTGGCAAAATCGGCATCGGTAATGTCGCAATATTTCCCAGCGTTGTTCAAGCGTATACATAACCATATTCGTTCAGCAGAAGGATAAAACTAATTATCTGTCAAATCAGACATGAGCTAAGTGTTACCATTCACGAAATAAGCTCTAGTTGAAAAAAAACGTTAGATGGCGGACACTTTACAAATAGCTTGGACTTTGCTTCGTATCAGCTGGAGACTACAATGCAAAACATACGTTCTGGGGTTCACGCCTTCTTACACCAATTTCAAAAATGGGCTTGGACGTCACTTACTGGCCTACAAACATACAAAAAATTCCGGATGTTATAGATTTTGGCGTCATAAAAAATATTTCTAGGGATTTAGTTTATGTTGAAGCTTCTCTAGATCTCTCCTCCGATCACGCTTCCACTTTCGTTACAACCTGTAACCCACTCAGAAGTGATTTACCTCACCCATATGTAAAGATGATTAATCGTGTTAATTGGCTGAGATTCAAAAAATATCTTAGTAGTCATTGCACGGAAAACATAAATTAAATTCTAAGTTGCATTTGGTCATACGTTTCCAATTTTTCCTTCAATTCAGCAATTGATTTTGAGTCATATAAGATAGCTTTGGTGTATGGCGAGCCTTTTATTCCATCGACAATAAAGCTGATAATAGAACTTGTACCGACTTTCGCTTGTGAAGCTATATCAATCATCGTATACATATATTGACGATATGATTCATATGTCCTCTTTTTGCGCTCGCATAACATTCGATGTACAGTAGCACTATTAACCATGAATTTGAATTCTTCTTTAAGCCCAGAAGCGAGCGTACCATGTGATTTTGCTTTACATTCGTGCTCTATGAAAAGTTTTGCAGTACGTGTTAGCAGCCTTTTAGCATAGATTAGTTTTTGAAAATCTGTAAATTTTATTAGAACGCTTGCTGTCCAAAGTCATCAAGCCATTCGTCTATACTACGACCACCCTCACCGGAAAACTTTTCCATTAACTCATCAACGTCTCAAAATGTAACTTCCGGCTGATTTCCCCTTCCATTTGAATCAAAAGAGATTCCACAACTTCTGCGTAGTTGATGTGGTGCTACAGAGTCACTTAAAGATCGTAGTTCCATATCTCGTAGCCGTTGTAGTTCTATCATGACCCTTTCCTCGAATCGCTTATTTTCATCTTCTTCATCTTTTCTTCTTTCAGCTTATTGTCTTACTCTTTCATCAAACGTATCTCCCTTTGTTCTTTCGTCTTGAATTACTGATTCAGTGAACTGTCGTATTACCTGTTCATTGTGTTCTGCTTTCATTCTTTTTCATATTCGGATTTTAATCTTTCTTCATTTTTCTTCCTTCTTATAGCTTCAATCTGAATTCTTTCTTCTTCCTCGAACTTTCGTCTTTCCGCTTGATTTTTCTCAAAAAGTTTGATGCGTCTTATCAACGTACTTCTGTCACCATCGTCTTTAGCACTATTGATCAAAAACAGTGTTTGTATAAAATATCTTAAACATCTAAATCTTTAAAATTAAATTAAATCTTTAAACAGCAAAGAAGGGTATTGTGTTTATGAGCCTATGTATGTACATATGTACTATGTATGTATGTGTGCTCCTTTGCGGAACTATATAAACCGAACGCGTGGACCGACTTGATGATTTTTACACCAATGGATTTGTCTTAATCCTGGGAGTGTCACTAAGCATGTGAAAGTAGTCGAAACTCAATATGGCGGCCAACAGATGCCATTTTTTAAATACGAAAAAATAAAAAGTCGGCGAACTAAATCAAAATAAGTATCATTCGACAGGTATTTTAAATTTAAATATCTTTAGGTTTCTCATTATAACTTCGGTTTGATTTATATTTTTGGGATGCATTCAAAAAATTTGTTGAATCTAAACTAGATAAATTTAAATTGCTCTTAACAAATCATATTGTTGCAACCTTATCATATGGACCTAATATCATGAAGTGATTTGTTTCAGAAAGTTCAATTGATGGATTTTTTGCTGGAACCATTCCATTTACTTAGCTTTGCTTGATGACATTTTTGGAAAGTTTAAAGTTTTAGTAGACAATACAGAAAGTGAATCTGATATAAGAGAGATCGACGTGGAGTTTAATTCATATGAAATTATCGGTAAGAATATATGTATAATTATGCCTTTTTTTCTAGCTTAAAAAAATGTTCAATGTTTATTTAGAATATTACAAAAGTTTTATTGATTTTGAGAGAAAAGTTGTAGAAGCGTTTAAGAAAAGTGCTCTAAAAACTGTTATCTTGAAAAATATATGAAGCAGAAGAAGTAAATAGATATTTGTAATTATCTTCTGTATTAATAAAAATATTGCCAAATAAGCAGTTTGCCTAGAAATGATATGACACCCTGAAGATTACAAATTTATATAATGAATGGCAGATTGTAGTGATGGGTGTTATGCCAAGCAAGAATGTGGTCAACATTATTATCTCACTACTTATAATGGCTTAATTTTGGATAGGAACTTTTCTTTTTTTCACATTTATGTTTTTGTGAGAATCTGACTCCTTTTTGAAAAGTTTTCTTTAATAAAGCTTTTTAAACTTAAAATTTATAGTCTGTAATATTTCTATTCATGATGACTGTGCCAGTTGAAAAGGGCAGAGTTACATAAAATAATGGGTTAGAGTGCGATGGATGTAGGATTATACACCTTAAAAATGCACTTTTGTTCATTACAAGGGACCTCAGTATATAAGAAATTTCTTAAGAGTCGTCTGGATCGATATATGTAAAGTATATCGTAAATTTTAGTGGGTGTGACCGCGCCTACTCATCTAAATATAATAACATATTAAAGTCTGCTTAGTCGAAGTACATAAAACAAAAGGAAATGCCCACTTATGAATACGCAAAATTATAGCCTTGCGTAAGTGCAATGTGCATGCAGTATAGGCTTGCCAGATACAGAGTAACAAAAATCTGGATATTTGAATTAAAAAAGCGGGATTATTAAAAAAAAGCTGGACATTTTGAAATAAAGTTTTCACGAAAAAAGAGTTACTTCTTTTGTTATACAAAAAATTTTATTAAAAAACTATATGAGCCCGGCAAACGTTGTCTTACCCTCAATTATTTTTTTAACTACAAATTACTCCACATAGTGGTCACTTGTTGGGTCCAAAATAAAACGAAAACCTACCCGGCATTGACCCGAACCTGTGTTGAAAGTTTCAGCTCCACAGGCCTTATAGTTCCATAGACCATGCGTTAGGAACAAACACACACTGCGATTTTATATATGTATATAGATATATGTTTACATTGTTTTTTAAATTTTTTATATAATACTATAATATACTATTAACCCTACGATTCATAACCGGGTACCCGTGTACCTTTTTTGACTTTAAAGTGCTGCTGTGCCTATAATTTTTGAGATATGGACATAAAACTCCGAATCATGAGAGATTTTGGCTAAACTAAGATTTAAATACGAACAAATTCAAAATATTTTCAATATTTTCTTTAAAAAATGATTTTAAATGTTTTACCCCCATAAACACACAACCGGGTCTCCGGGTACCCTAATGCAATTCCTATGTAAATGCCTGACATGTAAATGAAAAAACGTTTTTTTTGTGTTGTTTTTATTGGAAATAAATGTCTTTTTTATTTATTTTATCATATTTTATATATATTATATTATAATTCATCCGAATCACTATCGCTGTTATTGTGGCAATTGTAGCATTTAGTAATTATTATGGCGTGCTCATCGCATATCGGCGTGCTACATATGCTGCAATTTTTTCTAGTTTTTCTTCTGCGCTTATTTGGAAGAAGGTTGCACATGTAGCACACGCCCGTATGTACTTTTCTGCCCCTTTGTCGTGCTGACGGAGATGTTGACGGACCTGCAGCACAAAGCACACTCTCCAACGGCCTTCCGATGATGCTTTCAATTGCATTTTTTGTTGAAAATTGGCGCACGCTTTGCACATTTGAAATTCTATTTTCTATAACAGGAATGCACAGGTTTTCTGCCAGTTGACGCAGGAAATTCTTCCTGCGCGTCGTGGTGTATCGTGCAGTTGGATTATTTCCATAATATATGATGTGTGATGCAAATGCGCTCACATCAATGATGTTATAGAAAAATGCCATCGGCCATCTTCTTGTTTGTCGCTGGGTCGTGTATTCTTGGAGCGTTACGTCCACCCCACCTTTTGTTTGGTTATAAAAATTTATAATTTCTGGTTTCCCATTCTCGTCAATTTGTGCATCATCATGCATACTAGAAAGAAGGATGACCGAGTTGGACTTCCGCTGCTTATATGTATGAGAGCAGTGTTACGTTGTCGTAGAAGCCAAATAAACTTGAACCAACGTCTTTTTTGTGTCTTCTTTCATCTCCGCAGGGATGTAAGCTTTGTTGCGGCGGAGTGTACCCACAATGCTGAGCTTTTCTACTTTTAGTTGCCTAGCCAACAGCAGCGTCGTAAAAAAATTATCCATTGTTATATTTCGTCCGCTACCGTAGTATGGCCCAACTAAATCTCTCACCACTCTTTCGCCAACACCAACTTCACGACCAGTTTCTTGTTTGCCAATATATATTTGGCCATGAAGTGGATATGAGTTTTTGGCATCGCAAATCCACCATACTTTTATGCCATATTTTGCTGGCTTCGAGGGTATATATTGGGTGAATTTGGTTCTACCACGGTATGGATATAATTGTTCATCAATGGTCAAATATTCTGATGGCACATAATATCTGGCAAGATTTGCATTGAGCATTATCCAAATATCGCGAATTGGCGCCGCTTTGTCTTGACGCTGCCGCTCTACCCGTGTTCTGGGGTCGTCAAACCGCATAAAACGCAGCAAATCGATAAACCTGTTTATTCCCATGGTGGCGCGGAATATTGGGTGAGCGTGTGACGTCCACAAATCTCTTGCGTTTTCGTCATTAGTATGATTTGTGCCAGCCATCAAAATCATTCCAATGAACGCATAAATTTCGTTGATTGTCGTGTCTTTCCACTTCAACTGACGTCTATTGGGATTCGCTTCATTGTACGCATTATATGTGGCATGCGCTTTTCTATTTGTGTGGCGCACTATTATATCCACCATTTCCACTGTAAGGTATGATTTGAAACACTGCAAAGGCGTCATATTTTCAGTAATCCGCGCTGGACCACAGCGGTCTCTGAATATATTGTGGCTTCTCACTTGTTGGCAACTACGTGGTGTTCGCTGCCATTGTGTGCCGTCACGTGCAGTCATGTAGTCTGCTGGGTTTGTTGTTGGTGCATCTTCTTGCATATCATCATCTTCACTTTCATCATCAAAGAAAATTTCCTCTGGTGCGTCAATAGCAGCTGCAATTTCGTTTGCGTTGTCAACATTCAAATCTTCATTCTCTGATTCCGGAACTTCGCCAGTATAGGACACATTTCCTTCATTTTGGTCTTCCACAGGGTCCACTTCAAGGTCCTCATCTTGAGTCGCTTCCTCAAATAAACGTTGAATATATGTGCTTCTTGCTTCATCACTCAAATTCCAGTATTCCCTTGTAGACAAATATCGGTCGTTGCGGCTCATTTTTCACCAACTTCACTGTTCAAATATTCAACACAGACTGGCGAAGCAAATGAAATATTTCAATTTTACGACACAAATGAACATCTGCTATCTAATTCAAAAGCAATTAAGCAAGTAGGTACCGAAAATAAGCAAAATAAGCAAATAAACAACCCTTACATAAAACCAGTTTCTGCCTACTTGTGTCGCTTTAGGTACTTATATACGAACAGAAACCAGTTTTTTTTTCCAAATATCAAATTTGTACAGTTGAGAACGCAAAATATAATCAACAACAAAAATATTTACAGGAAAATATTATTTTATTTCAATAAACGCAAAACAACCTACTTCGGGTACCCGGGTACCTGGTTATGAAATTAAAGGAGTTTTGCTGGTTATGAATCGTACGGTTAACATAGCAAAAAAAACTTAAATTAAATTTTTTCAGTTCATTTATCCATATGTATATATATGCAGCTACGATCAAAATAATAGCAGCACGAAATAATATGGGCATCTACCGTTAAAATTCAAAAGGGCTTATCTTTAAAACGAAATCGAACATTGCGGAAAAATAAAAAGTGATTTGTAGATGATTTATCTAACTTTTGTTTTCGACTATCTAGAACAGATTTTACCAATTAGTTAAACTTAGCTTAACATACGTTTGAGTTAACCAAAAAACAAATTTAAACGGGGCTTAACCGCCCATGCTGTTTTCAGTGGTGGATTAACAGTTGTCAATTTAGTTAGAAATGCCATACTTTATTTTCAATATAGATGTGGCAATATTGAAAATATTTTAAGTAAATAGGGCAAAACTTAAAAAGCGATGTGACAATTCTTTAAATTTATTTAAAAAGTTCAATAACTGAATTCTGAGTTTTTGGAAAAAAAAAATAAATAAATAAATAGGACTTAAAAAATAGTGACTCTCCAAAAATAAAATCAAAAGAGATCATAAAGTTTTAAATCCAACGAATTTTTGTTAAACGAAATCTTTGCAAGAACTCCAATACATTATATACATAAAAATTATTTGGACGTGTTTTTATCTGTCTTATTTTTCTCACAATTGTCCAATCTAAATTATTCTGGTTTCATAATCACTAAAATCTTCCTAAGATCTTGTTATAAACAAGCATCCATATGAATATATTTATTTATTAAACTTTTTAGTAAACTGATTTTTTCATTTGCGTAATATTTATTTCATATATATTTATCATTTGACAGTTCCAACTAAAGTTTAACTGAGCAATGTTGCTTGGTTAAACCTAGATTATTAACTAGATAATCTTTATTTGAAAAACAGAATTTTAAGTTTAAACTACAGTTAACTGACAAGTAGAGTTTATCTTTATGTTAAAACCTAGCTCCTATTGTGTCAAATTTCTTGAATTCAACTTTCTTGAATTTGTATGCAATGCAGCGTCACATATAACACTTTTTTTTAAGTAAACACCATTGTCTTAATACAGTTGCTAACCCAAACATTTTACCGGATCCTGAAATGCAACATGAATATAAATAAATTCATAACTATTAATAAAATATATAAAAGTTCCTTACCGAAAAATTATTGTAATTTTGGAAGGATGCATTAGCGCAAAAGTACTGTCAATTTTGCATATGGCGCCAAATGTCACTGTGCTATGACATTTATGATGCAGATATATCGAGAATTAGGTGTCAAAAAAGCCATGAAGTGATGCACACCTCAAATAAACTTCTTTTGAAAACAGAGCTCTATTTTTTAATTTATAACAAATTGGCAGCCAGTTCGAAAATTACATTACTTTTGCCTTGTAAAAACAGTCAACACGTAACTCTATTTGCTTACATAATTAATTATTTAGTAAATATTTCTTAATACAATTTTTAAATTTTCTCTTATACAGGAAATCGTCACGCCATGGTATTAAAATGAATGTAAACAATCCACTGACATTATATCAAGGCGGTTTCAGTAAACATCGTGAAACAGTTTTCATAGTGCATGGTTTTAATGGCACAGCCATCGACAGGCACTTGCAGTTTTTGAGGGATGGTTAGTGAGTAGTTATTTTATTATGGACAATTTATTGTCAAGTATGTATCTACAAATAAAATGCATTGTCTCTTTTATTTCGAAAACATTAAGCCTATCTGTCACGAAATTTCAATGTTATTACTGTGGACTGGAGGCCATTAACTCAGTATCCATGTTATCTCAGTGCTTTAATCAACACTAGATTAACAGCACAATGTACAGCACAAGTAAGTTGGAATGACAATTGTAAATATATGTAAATGTACTCGTAAGTATGTATGTATGTACATAGAGCGGATTAACTAAGTTCAGAAAAAAAACTATTTAATTCTTATTCCATCACGAATTATGAAAAAGAATAGAAAAAATAAATTCAAGTTTAAGGAGTGCCAAAACATATTAACTAACAAATATAAAGTTTTTTTTTGCAAAATAAATGGTAATGAATCTTGGGGTTTTTTTTTTAAACAAACGCAACCCCGCAAAGCGATTAGCTTGTCTGCAGAAAACTCCCAGGGTCTATGGCGAGAATCGAACCCACGACCTCTGGACTGAGAGGTTAGCATCGCTACCACTCAGCCACAGGGGCACCCTATTTTATCAGTACATGTACTGATTTTTGTTTAAAGAACTGATTTATGCATAACCAGCAAATCAGTACGAAAATGTACTGATTTTTCATGTATGTACTGTTTTTGTACTGTTTTTATGTATTAATATTGATCAGTGTATAAGATAGCCTGTTATAAGCTATGTACAGACGTTGTAAGATCTTACAATATTGTCAGATCTGGCAATGTACTGGCAATCAAAAATTGCCAGCAAAAGCAGCGTTTCGCGCTAGATTTAGCGCGTTTTAAATATGCCAAACGCGCGTTTTTTTCGTCTTAGGGCGTTTACTAAAAAAGCGCTAAATTAGCACGTTTTGAATAAAGTCATCATCATTTCGGTTCAATATTTTTTTTTCTTTTTTTTTGCATAAATTTAACAATTTCCTAGTATTAAAGACTGATAAAATTTTTTAAATTGGTTAATGATTCAGCTGTCACAAATAAAATTCCCTTGACTGTGGTTGGAATTAAAAGTGCATTTTAATACTATATATAAATGGCAAATATTTTGAAATTTCACAACTAAAAATATGTACTCGTACTCGTGACTAAAAAAAAATTATATAACTTATTGAGCATCTATTCTAGCTGAAGTACAAGAAGCATTTGAATAGCAAAACTATTTGACAATTTATATAATTGTTACAAAGTTTGACAAATAAAATAAAAATAAAAACTAAGAATTTCGATTATTTGGAAGGCAATTCTGATTCTGCATTAAATGATTTTAGTTATTTAGGCTATAATTTCGAAGAAACAATATTATAAAATCTGAAAACAGCTACCAAAAAAATCAATTGTATTTACTAGTACACATGAACATACATCGACTTTTATTAAAATTAAGCGCGTAGGAAAATAGCACGTTTTGGCTATAAATAGTTGACAATTCTATAACTTAGCGCGTTTTGCGCAGGGGAATAGCGCGTTTGGGCTAAAAATAGTTGGCATCATTGAGCAAAAGGTAGATTGTCAGTTCACACGGTTGTATCAGATTTGTCAGAAAATCTTACAATTTATTGCCAGATGGTTGTATGACAATAAAATCATCTGACAAAATCGTTAGTCGAAAAATTGTTGGTGAACTTTATACTTCAGTGATACAATTTGAAAAAAGTTGTACTTTGCCATACAGTATTAATAATTTCATAATAATAATAGTTGCTCAACACTGATCATAAGTACCAAAATTTGTAACATTGGTAGTTATGCTCATATTTTTCATTTGTTTTGGTAGCACTTGTCTGAGTTCTTTAGACTTTCGGTCTAATTCATAAAAAATATTTTAGGTTTATTACAGGTTTATTTGACAAATTTTCCATAAAAATATATCAAATAAGCGCAATTCCAAAAATACTCGTAAGGTTTGCCATTTCACCATGAATATACTAACAAATGAACAACACTTTAAAATCATTGAGTTTTATTATCAAAATTCGTGCTGTGTGAGAAATCTGTTTCGTAAGTTATGTCCATTTTATGGTCGTCATAATCGATGCACCTTTTCAAGCTGTTGTGATAAAATTTCGCACCAGTTTCACTTTTTAGAACATTAATCAACCGTATGCAAAGAGTGCGCACTGAGGAGAATATTGCTGTTATATCGGCCAGTGTCAATAACGATAGCGATATGCAAAAAACGAAAGAGAGTAATTTATAAAAATGCCTTGACATGAATCTCTAAAAAATTTTCACGCCACTAGTTTTGTGAAAAAATGCTTAATGTAAATTAGGTATTACTGTATGCAATATATTGCAATTTTAAATTCCAATATTTAATTTTTCAACATATTTCTGGTTGGTTCAAAATGGTTCCTTAAATAGAAAATATTGTCACGATGGTACCAGACGGCAGCTTATTCTTTATGTAAGTTTTAGTTAATTTTCATTTGCTGGAAAATTTTTCTACTCAACAGTTCGAAAATAAAAGAAAAAGAACATCTCCAAAAAAAGTATAGCCAAACAAAAACATAAAAAGATTATGAAAATGTTTATGAATAAATTTACGGAGTAAAATACTTTTTAAATTAAATGAAGGTCTTTAATTAAAAAAACACTTTTGTATAATGTTTGGGGCGAAATTAAACAAAACTTTATGGTCCCAAGATAGTTCAAGAAAAATTTTTTTGTCCCATTTTGGATAATAACACAGAAATCGGCAACGCTGATACTTAGTCTTATTTTTGACTCAGCAGTTCTCTTCAATGCTCTATTAAGACTGCTCGTTTATTTCAGTGTTGCCAGTGAAATTTCGAAAAAGATACATTTTAGTTTCCAAAAAGATACATGTGTTCCCAAAAAGATACATTTTGTAAAAAATTTTAAAGCCCATTTTTAACGTTTATCAACATAACATTTTTATTTCATATTTAACGAATATTGTAATGAAAATTATATCATATAAATTCATTTTCATATTTATTTAAGTCATAAATATTAGACATGTAATTTTTAAAAATACAGTAAGCAAACTTTAAAATTAATTATATGTAAATAACTATCTTTGGATGTTATCAAAACAAATTCGTTTTTGTAAAAATTAATATACGAGTTAAGGCCCTTATACTAAGGTGATTGTATCAAAAAGTTCATATAAATTTCCTGAAAATAAAAAATATGTTGATATTTCCTCAAAAAAAAGATGTTCATATATTCTGTACATTTTGCGTACAGATTCAAAAGATATGAAAAATTTCGGGATTACACATGGTACCTGAAGTCTTCAAAAGATACGAAAAATGTATCTTTCGTATCCTAATGGCATCACTGGTTTGTTTGCAAACAGACGGTTTCTTGTTAAATTTTCCTATTGTTTTAATGCAGCGAATGAAAAACAAAGGAAGATTTAAGTAACTTTTCTGTACAAGCAAGTCAGTACCCCTCTTCTTTCTTCTTTCCCTTCTCTCCCGTAAACTCACACTTGCTTCATAAAAAACTGCCGAGTCTAAAGGTAGAGGTCCATAGCTCGCTTTTTGCGCGTTACGCTTTCTATGCATCTGTCAAAAAAGTAGAATCAATGTAATAGTATGTGACAAGTTACATTGCAAAAAGCGCAGAACGCGTAGGCGCGTTCAAAGCACAAAGTAGGTCTACTTTCTACTTTTGTACGCGTTACAAGCACCATGAAAGAAAGTCAGCTGTTCTTGAATGCTAAAGATGTTAAATAATACTTTATTTCTTACGTTATCGATAAATATTATTTTGCCGTGGATAATTTTTTTCTTTTTTTTTCAAAAAAAAAAATTTCTTAGTAAAAAAAAACTTGTTTAATAAAATATGTGAATATTTTCATTAATGCGATGTATTTTAATTAACTTTTCACCACACTTTTCTCAGTAACAAATTTTGCATATTAGTTATCGATTACTTTTACGTACTGATTGTCATCTCCGCTAAATCTGTATTATTTACTTTGTGTTCATTACATATTTTTAAACAATAAAATGGAAGAAAATTTAATTAATGCTGTAAAAAAGCACGAGCTTTTATATAACAAAAGCTTGCTGCTATATAGAAATAAAATAAAGAGAGCAGAGCAGACATCTGCAGACATTCTTGTCGCGGTTTGAAATTGCTCAGCGTCAGAAGTTTTAATTTTTTTAAATGTGGTTTCAAAAAACCCACTTAAATTCCGTTCTAAATACAACGGCCGTAACCAAAACCTTTTCTTTTTTTGAAATTGTTCATAGTCATTTTTTGCACATAAAATAAATATACAAACTCGACTAACTCCACAAATTCTTTTAAAAACTCGATTTCACTCTCCATTTTTTCTTTATAAGTATTTATAAACAAACGCACACAGCTGATCAAAACAAAAATAAAATGGCGCATGAAAAGCAATGCATGTAACTCAACGCGAACAAAGTATAGAACGAAACAAGAGGATGAAACGCGTCTAAAGCATAACGCGCAAAAAGCGAGCTATGGACCTCTACCTTAAAACATGAGATACTAGGAAAAACTATTTTGTTCGATAGTATTAGTTGTGTCTTTATGTTTTTGTTTTCAATCACCTTTCAGACACGCGAACAATTGTGCTGGCATAACATACCAGTTTGTTGGTGAGAGGGACAGAGAGAGTGGTTTTGTGGTTGGCATAATTTTTCAACCAGCTACAACCAGAGTAGCAAGTCGTAGTGGCGCGGCTGGCGGCTAGCCAGTTAGCCGATTTCTTTTAAGAAGCCGAGCCGCCGCCGAATCACTCGGCTTATGGGTGGCTTAATACTCAACCGATTTTTATCTGCTTTTACTTTTTGTCCTTTTTGAATTGTTTTTGATTTTGTGACTACTTATCATACGTATAGTTTTTGTTTATATTTCGTATGGAATATGAAAGCCAGCGTCCTTGAAAGATAGTTGTTTTCGCTTTTGTTATGCAAAAACTTCAAATCACACAGGAAGAGCTGTGACAACGCTTATGTTGTTGTTTGTGTCACTTCTAAAACCCATGCTCGTTTACACAAAAACTTTTTGTCGCAGCATTCAGGCGACTTTTTCAAAATGGGCCTTGTCGTGGTTGGCGTATTTCGACTTCGACTACGACAGTTTCGTCCTAGATTAAAGAACACGTGTTACGGCGTTCTTTAATCTATTACAAAACCGTCGTAGTAGATTTGATCAATGCTTTTTATTCGTTCACCCGTAGCAGTGTTGCTATAAAGTAACTAATTTTTAGTTTGGGAAATCGAAAAGCTTAAGTAAAATTTTTTTATTGTCTATGTTTCTATGGCTTATCAAATAATTTGCGAATGTATTATTATTAATTACTGCAATACTTAAACTATTGCAAATAAAATAATGTAACAACATGGTGATTAGTGTTGTCATTCGAACAAAAATTATTCGAATATTCGAACAACTTTTTTTAATTTTTGTTCGAACGAACACGTGTGTACACGGGTGTGCCGATTTTAAGTTAGTTTTATCTGTTTGAAAGGAGACTTGATGGAGAGTGTTTTTAGTTATGTCTAAAGAAAATTGGTCCAGCCGCTTATCTTCTAGTTTACACTTGAAGAAAATCGATTCAGCCGATTGGAAGTTATTATAAATTTTCTATATATTCATTTACTATTTTCTTTTTTGCGATTCTGTTACTTCGATAATATTATTGGAACAAAGGGTCCTTAGCTTATGATCCAGCGTCAACTGCGTCGGTTTTTAAAATTTTTAATTTTTGTTATTAATATTTTTATTTATTAATACTCGTATTTCTAAGTTTGGTGTTAAAATTATTTGTTTTTCTTGTATATTGAATTATTTTTTTGTTAATAAAAAAAAATTAAACTAATGCACATGCGTGACGTTTTTTGCAAACTTTTTAAAATTATTCGAACACATTTTTTTATTCTTTGTTCGTTCGAATAATCAAACAAAAGTCCAAAATTATTCGTCTGTTCGAACAAGAAAAAAAATTATGAAATCTCATTCGAACAAAAAAAAGGCGAATAATTAACAACACTAATGGTGATTCAATAATTCACTTTCTTCTCCAGAAAAAAAAATTTAAAATCTTAAAAATGCGGCGTTAAGCCGTTCAGCCGGCGCCGCCGAAAATATTTGTCTTTCAGCCGCCGCCGAAATATTTTGATCGGCCTGCTACTCTGGCTACAACCCCGCATCAGCAGCACAAAACCAATGCACACACAACTTAAAAAACAGGAAATGTTAAATGCCCTGAAGAAAACATGGGGTTAAGTGTCCCCAAGTCACCACTTTTGTCGACTATTTTGGTGACATTGTCAACAGAGCGTCTATTAATAATGGTTTTAATGCGCAGAAAACATTTTTTCAGATACACACAACTATGCTTCTTCTTAATGATTTATTGGTTTGTTGAAAATAAACGTGACGTCAAGCAAAATTTAAGTGTTTATAAAAATTATCTTAAGAAACAGAATTATAAGGTTAATATATATATATAAATGTATTTAACAATAATTAAAAACATAATACACAAAAAAAAATAAAAAAAAACAAATAAAATAACAATCAATATTGTATAAAAATATAAAATGTGAAAATTGAAGAGTTTTAAGTGAAAGGTGCCAATTATGGAAATTTTGACCCTGTGGAAGATTTTGTGCCGTCAGGTAAAGATTTGTCACATTTTAAGATCCATACGTAAGTGTTTGACTTTAATAATTCAGCGAAACATAAAATTTTCAATTTTAATATACATACATATGTATTTAATAGCAATGACAAAAATTTCCTGCAGGTGGTGACAGTGTCTATAGTGAATCAGTATAGTTTTACTACGGACATCGAGCGAGGAAATATCGATATTGTCGACTAGAGAACCTAAAATTTACTAGTGAATCTTTGGTGACAAGCTAATGTTAAATGTCAATAGGCGATTACATTGGCTGGGGTACACCTGGTCAGTAGTGCTACTGACAATGTCACTAGTAAATCACTACATTTTCACTATTCGCATTTTCTGCAGGGTTAATCCAAAAAACACTAATACACACAAAGCTGTTTGCACGTATACATTTCTATGCCAAATGAATTAGTCTCGTGTGTTCTAAAAAGAACAAAAATTGTGAGGCATAAAAATTAGACCCGTGTGTGAAAGGCCAATAAATGAAAATTTTTTATAAATTTTTAACGTGTATGCTTGTTTAGCGGATGGCTACCAGAGAACAGATTGAATGCCTTATTTTGTTACTTTGAATACAATCACAAAAAACGTGCATGTTGCTGTCAATACACAGCATTTAAAATAAGACAGTAAATGGCACAATCGAAAAAAAATGAGTGCGACGAAATTTATTGCATGCATTGCTTATTTACATAAATGTTCACTAGTCTCTTCAAAAGCAACGAATACAAAGGGAGTGGTGCGAATGCTTTTGACTATCATTGAACACAATGTAGTCTTGTATAAAACGTATACTCCTATAAAGTATTCATAAAACATAATACATAGTATGTGTAATGTATTTCAAATCGAATTTTATATGAAAAAATTTATTTCGAATATCTATACATATTTCAGGGGTCCATTCTAACCATTAACTATATTATTATGTTCATCTTGTATTAAAGAAAAAAATTTCCAAATTTTGCTTTTTGTGTTTTTTTTTATAACACGGTAAATACCAGCGTTTATTCTTCCAAAATTTTCTCACACTGCATTTTCTTATTTACATACATATAAGTATATGTAAATAAGTATATTATTGAAAATCAATTAAATAAACTTTTAATATACACATCAAGGTCAACGAATACTGAGCGAATGCTACGAAAGAAATCATTTATTTCGTGCTGCATCATATCATTTCACTGCTTTTATTATAACGGCAGTGTAATAACAGTGAGTGTCAGAGCAAACAACAGGAGCAATGAGAGCAATGTTATTTCATAACATTTTGCCGTTGTTGTCGAATGAAAGCATGACAAAAATAACGAATTTATGAATAGTTAGCAAATGTGAATACTTTCATTCTGGTCTCTGATGGCTACATTTCGGTACAATTGATGTTAATTTGGTACAATTTTACCATTTTCATTATACAATTTGTTTATCTTATTATTGAGATATTTTTTTTAATTTAAATTAGCAAGAAACATTTGCTATTAGTGATTTCTGATGCATGCAAAAAATTAATTAAGTTTCTTATTCGAAAAATTTTGTGAAAATATTATTTCATTAATACAGTTATATCTTGGTACAAATTATACATTGAATTCAAGTTTTGTTTTAAGAAGGGTTAAAGCCTTTTATGTCAATAAAATATAATTTTGTATTGAAAAAAGTAGTGTACTGTTTTTTTTCAATTTTCTCTTATGTACTGATTTCTACGATTTCAAAACTGGCAACCATAGTCTACTCTGTTAGTATTAAATGTATAATAGATGGTTTAATTAATGATATACACAATTTGTTTTCATTTTTTTTTGTACTGAAATGTATTTTTTTTATTTTTTATATATAGAAAGCAACAACAATAGAACGGTATAAAAGTTGAAAAATTTGATGGCAACGTAAGACGATATTGTCTGCAGATTAAATTAAATTAGAACAAAGAAACTTTGTTTTTGTGTTACAATTATGTATAAAAATTAAAATATCTCCTCCGCCGCGACAGGATTCTTCACACTGGAATATTTTTGCTACAAAATACCTCTTGCTTATTTCATTGCTTTTTTGGCCTTTCAGTAGTTAACTTGTAATTTTTTTAATAAAAATGTTCACAATATTTAATTCTTATTTGTTTTAATTGTTAAATCACTGGTTTTTTGCACTAAGTTTAACTTTTTGCTAAAATTTTTGCAAAATTGCTTATTTTTCTGTTCCAATTCACGTTTCATAGCAAAGCAGCTGGTTTAAACATACTCTTCCCCTTCTTCTTTTGCTTTCGATTCAGTTTTTTTTGAAGAATGCATTTTTTTCGATACGTGCGTAACTAAATGAGGGAAAGTAATCGAAACGCAGAATATGGGTGAATATTACAATTCGAAAAGATTTGCTTTGGTTTCGAATCACAGAGTAGACCCCTGGAGTTACAAGTTGTACCCTACCTTTACTATTATTATTATTATTATAGAGTTCTCGCTGAACCTTCATAGTGAACAGACGTCTTTGCGCAGATTTTTTTTCCATATACATACATACTAAACAAACAAAAAATCATACAAAAACTATTCGTAATACATAATAACAGTAATACATATCAACATTGATAAATAAGCAAAGCAAATATTGCTAATATTTTTTTAAATAGCAAGAAACAAAAGAACAAAAAACCGCAAACAAAGTGCCTCAAAAACAAAAAATTGTGAAGTGAGTTGTAACGGCAGAAATGCATATTTTACTGTGAGTTCTGAAGCTCTTAATGTTAACAATAAAAATAAAAAAAATTATGATAGTCTTTTTCTAACGGCAAAGCAACTTTTTCGTCAGCGATCAACTTCGCTTTGTCCAATGCCAACTAGTGATTCGTTAACATTACAGTTGTCTAGTACTTCTTCATATAAGTCAGCGATATCATCCCCTTCGGGCTCGTGTACATCACTTAACAAAGTTATCACTACAGATAACAATAGCTCAAAACCCAAGGTCCGAATCGGAATGGACAGATATATAACTGTGGTAAAGCATAAGCAAAGCCCAAAGTCTTAAAAAATTTCATCTGCTCCAAAGATGTCTAGGGATAACAGCGCATGCTCTACTAATCGTCAAAATGTTTTTTCGTTATTGCAAGACAATAACGACAAGCCTCCTGCATCATCGTAAAAGTCTTTTAAGCCACCACCTATCTATCTGAGAGAAAGCAACTCTAACGCGCTCCCAAAAAAAGTATTGTCGGCCATTAGTGAAAATACTTTTCACATCATTCCAATTAAACGAGGTAATATTGATGAAACTAAGATCCAAATATATGATGAAAAAATTTCCGAAAAATTATTAGTGAATTTGAAAAAAACAAAACCAATTTTTACACTTACCAACTTAAAAGTGCTAAAGGCCTACAAATAGTATTAAAGGGCATAGATCCATATATTAACCCCGAAGAAGTAAAATGTACTAATATAATTAACAGAGAAAAGGTCCCCCAACCCTTATTTCGGGTTGAAATGGATCCGAATGACATACAATTGAAAAAAAATTAAACCCATCCAATTTATAGCGTAAAGTTTCTCTTACACCGAAAAATCACAGTTGAAAAGCCACGTAAGATTTCAGGTCCCGTACAGTGCCATAATTGCCAGGAATATGGCCATACAATTTACTGCAAATTACCTACCATGATGCAATTACACAAGGTACTTGCACGACTACAACAAAATTGCAACACCAAGAAACGCACGCATTTTGTTGAAACAAACAGAATTTAGTCAAAAACAGATGTCTTTTGTTGTTAAAAATAACAATTACAGGGTAACTAAAGTACAATTGCAGACGCGGCATTCATGAATGATTATAGTCATTCAGTGTTGCCAATATGTGTGTAATATACAGATTGCGTAATTTCTACTCACATGTGTAGGCATATAATTAGATTCATGTATAATCTGTGTGTAATTCTACTTTGACTTCTATTTTTGTTTAATTTTGTTTTAATTTTAACCTACACAAAGGATGTGTAGTGTAATTTTCTTCAATGTGTAATTGGAGACACAGCCACATGCAAATTCATTGGCAACACTGTAATCATTTTATTCACACACATACACTAACATTTTTGCGGCTTGTAAACAAAGTTTGACAAGTTTCTGCATTGTATACAATAACAGGCTGGGCTTGTGCAACTACCTTGTATAATTGTATCATGTTACCTACAGTTTGTGTTATCTGCGGTGAATTGCATGGTTCTACTAGCTGTATTAAGCCAAAAGATGAAGCTGAAAAAAAATTTATTAATTGTGGAGGTAATCACACTGCTAACTACAGAGGATGTCCTGTATATTCTTTCGTTAAACAGACTATGGTACAAAAAAGTAAATTAGCTCCAGCTCAATCAGACAACGCTTACTTCGCCACTTTTCCTCAAATGAGCCAACCAATTACTTTACGTGTATCATATGCCGATGCTGTTAAGACAAATTGTTTTCCAACACAGAAAGTGTCCCCACCAAGTAATTCAACAAATGCTAACACAAGCTTTAATTTCAGTCGCCTTGAAGCCACTATTGATAATCTGGCGCAAACTATAAGCAACTTTACAACAAATATGACTAGCATGATGCAAGAAATGCTGCGAATGCAGAATACAATGCTTCAAGCATTAGTTAATAAGCCATGAACACGTTAAAAATATGTTTTTGGAACGCAAACGGCATTCGCCAACATAATAATGAACTTGAGCACTTCCTCATGAAAAAAAAATATTGATATAATGTTGGTCTCTGAGAACCATTTGACTTCGAGAAGCCTTATTGAAATCAATGGCTACACCTTATATGATTCAAGTGACCCGAAAAGAATAGCATGCGGTGGATAAGCAATTCTAATAAAGTCGAGACTAAAGCATTATATTATTGATAACATTTGTGAAGAACACCTAAAAGCAACAAATATCTGCATTGAAAATTTTTGTACAAGTTTCGTGATATCATCAATTTACTCCCCTTCTAGATTTTCAATCACTGAGGATCAATACGAGAATTTCTACAAAACGTGGATTACAGATTGTAACGATAGTGGGAGAGTGATCGGAGGAGAGATCTAGAGAAGCTTCAACATGAACTAAATCTCTAGAAATATTTTTCATGACGCCAAAATCTATAACATCCGGAAGTTTTTGTATGTCAGTAGGCCAGTAAGTGGGCTGCCCACTCGAAATGACGTCCAAACCCATTTTTGAAATTGTGGTGAACAACGCTCTACCTCTAGGTGTAATAAGACGCGAACCCCAGAACGTATGCTTTGCATTGTAGTCGCCAGCTGCTACAAAACAAGGTCCAAGAGATTTGAAGAAATCCTCGTATTGATCCTCAGTGATTGAAAATCTGGGAGGGGAGTAAATTGATGATATAACGAAATTTGTACAAAAATTTTCGACGCAAATATTTGTTGCTTGTAGATTTTCTTCACAAACGTTGTCAAGAATATAGTGCTTGAGTCTTGACTTTATTAGAATTGCCGATCCACCGCATGCTCTTCCTCTAGGGTCTTTTGTATCATATAAGTTGTAGCCATTGATTTTGAAAAGGCTTCTCGAAGTCAAATGAGTCTCAGAGACCAACATTATATCAATATCTTTTTCCGTAAGGAAGTGCTCGAGCTCATTTTTGTGTTGGCGAATGCCGTTTGCGTTCCAGAAACATATTTTTAACGTGTTCATGGCTTGTTAATTAATGCTTGAAGCAGAGTATTCTGCATTCGAAGCATTTCTTGCATCATATTAGTCATATTTGTTGTGAAATTGTTTATAGTTTGCACCAGATTATCAATAGTGGCTTCAAGGCGACTGAAATTAAAACTTGTGTTCGCATTTGTTGAATTACTTGGTGGGGACACTTTCTGCGTGGGAATAGAATTTATTTTAACAGCATCGGCATACGATACACGTGAAGTACTAGGTTGGCTCATTTGAGGAAAAGTGGCGAAGTAAGCGTTGTCTGATTGAGCTGGAGCTAATTTACTTTTTTGTACCATAGTCTGCTTAACGAAAGAATATACAGGACATCTTCTATAGTTAGCGGTGTGATTACATCCACAACTACTACATCTTTTTTCTTCTTGATCTTTTTCTTAATACAACTAGCAGTTCCGTGCTATTCACCGCAGATAACACAAACTGTAGGTAATTTGAAGTAAGTTTTTGTATGGCCATATTCTTGGTAGTTATGGCACTGTACGGGACCTGAACGCTTACGTGGCTCTTCAGCTGTGATTTTTCGGTGTAGGTGAAACTTAACGCTACAAAATGATGGTTTTAATTTTTTTTCAATTGTATGTCATTTTGTTCCATTTCAACTGGAAATAGGGGTTGGGAGACCTTTTCTCTGTTAATGATATTAGTAACATGTTTCACCTTAAATCGTTGTTCGATAAGTGCACATTTTACTGCTTCGGGGTCAACATATGAATCTATGCCCTTTAATACAATCTGTAGGCCTTTTGCACGCTTAAGTTGGTATGCGTAAAAACTTCTTTTATTTTTTTTTCAAATTTAATAAAAAATTTTGGAATTCTTTTTCATCATATATTTGAATGTTAGTTTAATCAATATTATCTCGTTTACTTGGAATGATGTGAAAAGTACTTTTACTTACACCAATGGCCGACAGTAGTTCTTTTTTTTTGAAGCGCGTTAGAAGTTTTTCTTTCAGATAGATAGGTGGCGGCTTAAAAGGCTTTTGGCGAAGTTGATCGCTGACGAAAAAGCGGATTCGCTGTTAAAAAAATACTAAAATCAGATTTTTTATTTTTAGTGTTAACATTAAGAGCTTCAGAACTCACAGTAAAATAGGCATTTCTGCCGTTAGAACTCACTTCACAATTTTTTGTATTTGATATAGAGTATTCCTCAATGCCACTCTGTTTGTGTTCTTTTGTTGTTGTTGTTATTTCTTGCTATGTAAAAAAATATTATTAAAGCAATTGAAGCTTATTTATCAAAGTCAATTGGGCTATTCACACCAGTGTCTTAAGTGTCATAATGTCTTACCATTTTAACATAGTTTAAAAAAATTGTTGTTGTGAGTCAAAGAAAAACATCATAAAATAATAAGACTTTCTCAGCTATGTATGTTTATTGTTTGTCATAACTACATGTAGAAATGCGTGAGAGTTTACCAAAGGAATTGAGGGAGAGAGTAAACAATTTACAAAGGTGTTTAAACCAAAATACAAATAAGTACAATATTTATAATTCTAAATTATGAGGGGTTGCTCACAGAAATCATATTTTTTCGTGTTGTTACTTTAAAACGTGTTAATTTATGAGTACCGTTTGAATACCCCAAATATATATTACGAATATATTTTGTATGGTTGTTGTTTTTGTTGTTTTTTGTTTCGTATGTATGTAAGAAAAACTCCGCTTGGCGTCTGTTCACTATGAAGGTTCAACAATAATGATGAATCAAAAATATACAAAATTTATAATCAAATATATACATAAAATTGATTTTGGCGTATTTTTGCGATTTTTAAAATAGCGAAAGAGGTTGGTTCTAACAGCGCTGTTTGCAATATATTTGATTTTCTGTGGTACCGGATCACACACTAACTTTTGTGGATTAACTCGTAATTCAGCTGTAAGAATGACCGAGAAGGAAATACAAATATGTCTTTTTTTCTTACAGCTGAATCACTACGCACGGAATGACAAACCTATATACATATACCCTCTACCATTTTAGGCGAAGTTCACTTTCACTAAACTACATACTTCCACATTTTCTTCTTTGCTTCGTAAAAAGTTTGAAAAGAAGTACACGTTGGAACCCGAGGACTTACGTTTAATGAAAGATTGCACAAGGCGAGGGCGTACTGTAATTGTGTACACAATATAATCGTTTCTCATTTTAAATTTCATTCAAAATTCCATTTCTTCATAACTAGATAGACATGGATGCTGATGAAGTGCGTGGTGGTAGAGAAAAATTCCGGTATTTTCCTAGCTAATTTTAACTTTTCTTGTCTTCTTTAGAAATTTACATCAATTTATAAAAATGTTTCATTCTATCAGAATTGCAAATACCGAACTTATGCCAAATTAAGAAATTATTTCTGATTAAACTTCATTATTTATTTCCTTTATATTTTTTAATACAGTTAAACCTCGATTAACCGGGCCTCTATTAACCGGCATGCGGTTTTTTTATTTTTTCCCTCTATTATCCGTGCTTTACCTCTATTATCCGTGCTTTACCTCTATTATCCGTGCTTTATATTTATACCTCTATTAACCGTGATTTACATCTATTATCCGTGCAGCATTCATATGTTTTTATTATGTAAATCTAAATCCGGTGTTTTCCCTTTTTAAGTTCATGTGCCCACACAAAAGAACATATTTGCGTTTTTATTCATTGGCACCTTCGATAGAGGCCTGTAAGATTCTGTTAAAGTTTGTAGAAAATTCTCCAGTTATATCAGAAACAGATAAAATCCAGATGCATCGTATTCAAAACCAATTATTGAAAGAAAAATTAAAAGCAAAGATGCAAAGTACTATAAAGGAATGTTTTAAATAAAGAAATATTTCGTCAGAAGAAATGCAAAAACAAATATCACTACTTGTAAGTTTACAGGAAAAGCAAAAAACTTTGTAAAATGTACAAATTTTGTGCAGACATGTAGTTTTATCAACCAACGCATAATCAGTAAAAATCCCAATTTTAATGTTTTTGATAATACATATTTGATTTTGCATTCTCTATGACGATTTGTATATTTTGTATAACAATATGTGGTATATTTGAATCTGTAGTTACATAAATCGAATGTTTGAATAAAAACAAATAAAAAAAAAATAAATTTCTGCATATTTTAATATAACCTCTATTAACCGTGTATTTCGATTATCCGTGCTGGTGCAGGTCCCACGAGAGCCGGATAATCGAGGTTTAACTGTATTCTCATTTCTTTAAATTTCATAACATACATAAGTACATACTTAGGGATGCCAATCGGGACTGGTCTTTACGATCCCGGGATTTCGGGATCCCGAAATTTTTTTGAGATTCAGAAATTATTCGGGACTCTGGGTTTTTTGAACATTAAAATACACATATTTTTTATAGGTATTTACTAAAAAGAGGTTCACAAACAAAAGTTTTATAATTATTTCATATAACATAGTCAAAAATTATTTGAAAATTCACAAATATTTTTGAAAATACAAAAGAAAAATAAGTACAGCAGGCTTATGAACTTTAACAAAACCCAGATTCATATTGTTGGCGACCCTTAAATTAAGTTCATCATAATTATTCAACTCATTAAAATTAAATTCATAATCATCCAAACACATGTGTATGTATGTAAATGCATTTGCAATTGTTTGTTCACGCAAAGAAAAGATATGGTTGTAGCATGGTTGAGAAAAAAATATTATGTTCTCCGAAACAAATGTCTGGTCGTTGAAAACAAGTTATTGTTATTTTAAACATTAATTGCGTTACGATAAACAAAGTAA
Source organism: Nowickia ferox (assembly GCA_936439885.1). Classification (NCBI taxonomy): domain Eukaryota; kingdom Metazoa; phylum Arthropoda; class Insecta; order Diptera; family Tachinidae; genus Nowickia; species Nowickia ferox. The sequence continues at coordinate 64,636,829 of OW387026.1, forward strand.
TGTTTGAATTTAATAATTACATTATTATATTCATAAAAAGCGTGATATGGTTAGAATTTGACAATATAGTTTTGTTAAAAATTTATGACTACAACATAATTTGTATTATTATGTAAATAAAATATGATGTAAATAACAATATAATGTTATCCAAAACCATACTATATTTAGTTTAAACAAAAATCTTTTTCAGAAATATCTTCTGTCAATTCAGTGTTTCGTTTGTAAGCTATCGGTATTGCACTAGTAGTGTTAAATAAATTAATAAATAAATGAAGTATAAACAAGAGGATAGATGAATGAAAATATATATACATATATTTCTTTATACATGCGTGTCTGCATTTCGAGTATACACACATATATACATTTTATTTCAACAATATTATTCTATATTTATTTTGGCTTTGACGCACAGCTGTTTTAAACAAAAGATCTACCAATATATGGTTAAAAAACAAAATATTATTATTATATAGAATAATACTGTGGTAGTATTGAACAATATTATTATAATATTATAATATGGTATGGTTAGTTAGTCTTAATTATATATTAGTCACATCTAATATTAGTGTTGTCATATTTAACCTAAATGTGATAACTTTGAACAATACTAAGATTAGATTTAACAAAGCTAATTGTTATTGTAGATAATATTATTATTAACTCAGATAATAATATTACTAAAACTTTGCTCTTCTATTGACAATAATATGATTTGACTGCAACCATATAATTCAATCATAGTATGTTGCTGTTTGATTATGGTTACCTCAACCATATTTTTTCTTTGCGTGTTTATAAAAAATCACAAACAATAAGTGCAATGCATTAATGACTAGTGACCGAAGAATCATATTGCAGTCACAGCATAATATACACACATGCATACACATGTGTAGTCATATTATTTCTTTGTTTTATTTAACGCCAGTCAATGACCACAATAAAGAACATAAGTTCAATGTCTTCAATGGTCAGCGACTTTACAAATTCAGCATTTCTAGTTTTCTTCCACCTTGCATTAATAATTCCTAATTAATTAGCGTATAGGTTTAATTAGCTATAATATTTTTGTATAAATATAGAAGAAAAATAAAGACATAGAGTAGTAGACAAATTGACTTGTTTTACATGGTCCAAAGTACCTTGTGATACCAAACAAATTCTTGGTTTATGTACCTAGAATTTAACATCAAACTTAACATTGGTGACAACAAACAGTTCTGAACTTCAAGTTCCCCCACCATCGGTAAGGATCTTGTAAGCACTCATTGCTGAATTCAACACGCTACCTGAGCGATCAAGCATCATAACATTGGTGATACAAAACGTTTTTTATCACAAATAATCCGGGTAAACGGTAAAAATTTAAACAATTTAAAAATTATTGGACCTTCGAATCTCAACGGGAGAAGATATTCAGAAGATAATAAGAAATTTCAAAAAGGACCCAGCTGAAAGAAAAACAGCGGCTTACTTCGAGGAACGTTCGAGACGTCTTCAGGAGTGTTGGGATAAATTTTAAAACATGGATTCGGATATTCGGGAAGATTGCGATGACCCAATGAAATTAGACTACTTCACGGAGGGCTACTATGACAAAATAAAAAAAATAACCGACGAATACTTGAACATGTTTAATCAGGAAACTGAACGTCTTAGAGCTGAACCTAAAGATCAACCTGAAGCTGCCACCAGGTCCAGCGGAATTTCGAAGGCTACAAATAAAGCACAAGGAGTTATACGTCTGCCTGAAGATCCTAATAGTACTCCTGGCATAATCCGCAAATTAAATATGCGTTTAGCAGCTCTGAAACGGCTATTAAATGCATTGACATTCATAGAGGATAAGCCAAAACAGTTTTTTGACCTGAACATAAGTAATATAAAGAAATTATGGGAGAAAATAAAAATTCTATATGATGAAGTTCATGAGCAGTTTACAATTCCAGTTGCGTATGGACTTGATCAGAATGAATATGAAGCGTTATATGATTTGATGCAGCAAACTCTAGTCAATCTTTCCGTGCAGGCAGACAACCTTCAACCGAATGATATACGCACTCAAACAGCAGCACCAGAATTAATGACAAACAGTTGTAAAATCCAGTCGTTACAACTGCCAAATTTAACTATACCTCAATTTAGTGGGAATTACCTGAAATGGCGTCAATTCCATGACTTATTTTCTGAAATGGTAGACAAGCAACCAATACCAGCTATTCAGAAAATGTGGTATTTGAAAAGTAACTTATCCGGCGAAGCTGAACGTCTAATAAGTCAGTTGTCATTATCAGAAACAAATTATGCCACTGTCTGGCAAACACTCAAGGACCGCTACAACAATAAAAGAGTTATTGTGGCAAACCTGGTAGAGAAATTAATTGATCAGCCTGCAGCTACGTCATATGCTTCAGCGATTAAGACTCTTCATGACACCAACAAGGAGTGTATGTTGGCTTTAAACAATTTAGGAATTGCAACAGCCTCTTGGGATGCAATTCTTATTTAGCTTTTGATGAGGAAACTATATAAAAGCACACATGTAAGGTACATGCAATCGTTAACCAATCCAAGGAACGTGCCAGTTCTAGCTGAGTTTTTATCATTCCTGGAATTTGAGTTTCAATCAATGGAATCAATCCGCCAAAGGGATAAGTCATCACCTAAAGTTGTGTCATCATCTGCAACCACTACCAATGAACACTATGTTTCCTGTAAATTATGCACGGCCGGCGACCACGGACTCTTCCATTGCCAGAAATTTCTACAACTATCAGAAGAAAAGTGGCTAAGCTGGATACAACAACAAAGACTGTGTGTAAACTGTGTCAGAGCTGATTACAGTTCAATAACCTGCACATCAACACCTTGCAAAAAATTTAAAAAAAACATAATATATTATTGCATTTAGGTTCAAATTCCAAACCACACAAATCATCAAAACATGGCAATCAAGTCAAACCCGCAGATCAGCACTCAAATGAAATACGGAAAACAGATGTTGCACCTAACACTACTAATGTGACTGTTACATCAGCTGCCCAAACAACCCTCCGTCGCGCCAGGGTTATGTACTACTTGCAACAGCAAGAGTAAGGTTAACAGCGGCCAACGGAAATTCAGGAGAATTTAGAGCAATATTGGATTCCGGGTCTCAGGTGAATCTAGTATCCGAGCGTGTCGTAAAAAATTGTCTTTATCGTCATCTAAAGCTCTTTTATGCATTGATGGTATTGGAAACGCACGAAGAAGGGCCACAAAGCGCACAAATGTTAAATTGCAAGCCAGAAATAACAATTTTGCAATTAAACGCTTTTGTTCTTCCTACAATCATCCCTCCACAACCAAATCAACATATTGACATTTAAAATTGGCAAGTCCCAAATGTAGACTTAGCTGACCCATATTTCGACCAACCAGGAAAGGTAGATATTCTGCTGGGCCCCGAATACTACTTCAGTTTTATGCAAAACGGGAAATTAGAGTTGGCCGATAACCTTCCAATATTGTTGAACACAAAACTTGGATGGATCGCCAGTGGCAGAGTATCAGAAGACAGCACAACTGAAGCGATATGCGCAGTTTTAAGTGAAGGTGATGTGTCAACTGACGAACTAATTGAAAAATTCTGGAAGGTTGAAGATGTTCCTACAGAAAGCAATTATACAGCCGCTGAACAAGCATGTGAAACTCACTTTATTTAAACCACAACCAGAAATCCCAATGGAAAATTTGTTGTTCGTTTACCTTTATCTGAAGACGCGGCAGCACTTGGTGAATCAGAACCAACAGCATCTTCCAGATTCCGTGCTTTTGAACGACGATTCAGACGAGATGAAAAGCTCGAAACACAATACAAGGACTTCATGAAGTCATATGAAGATCTTGGCTACATGACGCAAATCGACCCAAAAACTCTCTACGGCCCACGTTACTACATTACACATCATTGCATTCTGCGTCCAGTAAGTAGCACAACTAAGCTCAGAGTAGTTTTTGATGCATCGGCAAAAACATCAACAGATCGTTCATTAAACGACATTTTACTTGCACGTCCAACCGTACAGGGAGACCTCTTCAGAATGCTTCTACGTTTCCGTTTACCCAGATTTGTCTTTACCACAGACATCGAAAAAATGTACCGTCAGATCCTCATAGACGAACGAGACAGGAACCTTCAACTAATTCTGTGGAGAAAGAATCCCGGCCAGCCTCTACGCCATTTTCAACTAAACACCGTTACATATGGCACATCATCAGCTCCATATCTGGCAACGAAATGTTTACAAAGGCTACCGGTCTCTTGTATGAAAAAATATCCGCTGCGTGCAATGATCTTGGGCCAGGACTTCTACGTTGATGACGGAATAAGCGGTTCTAATAGTTTAGCAACAGCTAAGGAAATGCAATCCCAACTAAAAAACTTGCTCAAGGAAGCTGGTTTCAAGTTACGTAAATGGTGTGCAAACCATCGCCATCTACTCCAAGATATACCACAAGGAGATCAAGAAGTCAACCTTGATTTCGAAAATGCATCAATCAAGGCACTGGAACTAATATGGAGCCCATCTTCGGATCAATTTTGCCTAAAGGCAAATCTTCAGCCACCCACAAGCATAACAAAATGATCTGTCATCTCAGATGTGGCACGAATCTACGATCCTTTTGGTATTGCAGGCCCAGTTGTGGTTTTCGCCAAAATATTCATTCAATAACTGTGGGAAGGTAAAAGATCTTGGGATGAGGAACTCCCTAAAGATCTCACAACGAAATGGCATGATTTCCGTAAGTCACTAAACACGTTAGACAACACTCCTATACCACGACATGTTTTCAATGGTCAAATAGCATTGCGCGTCCAATTGCACGTTTTTGTAGATGCATCAGAAGGGGCTTATGGAGCAGCAGTCCACATTCGATTCAAGCTCAAAAATGGAGGAATAATAGTCTGACTGTTGTGCTCCAAGTCCAGAATTGCGCCTCTCCAAAGGTTATCCCTACCAAGGCTAGAACTTTGTGCAGCATTTCTAGGAGCAGAACTAGCCAACAAGGTAAAAAGGGAGTTACAGTACGACGACAAACAGCTTTTCTTTTGGTCTGACTCAGAAATTGTCTTGTATTGGATAAATTCAGCGTCTTCATCACTCAAGACTTTCGTGTCTAACCGAATCAGCAAGATGCAAGACCTAACCATCTATAGTTAATGGTTACACGTCAAATCAAAGGAAAACCCAGCTGACTTCATTTCAAAAGGCGTAACGCCAGAGAAACTACCAAGCTTGAACTTGTGGTTCTATGGCCCTCCCTTTTTGCATGGCCAAGAATGTATCTGGCCTGGACCATTTAAAAGGAGCGCTCAGAACGCTACCAATTTGAAGTTTAAGAGGAAGACTCCAATCCTCCTGGGTACATTATAAGCTCAGAGGAAAGCGCCCTCATAAGGTGTATATTGCAGTATTCTGTTGCTTTGTCACCAAGGCGATACACTTGGAGCTAAAAAAGAAAAAGTTAATTTCTCGCCGTGGACGCTGCCAAACGATATACTCCGACAATGCAACAAACTTTGTTGGAACTAAAAACAAACTTGAAGAGCTTAATACAGCTATATTCAGTTCCAGTTCCCAAGAAAAAATGGAAAATGCCTGCGCCAAGGAAGGAATAGAGAATTTCGGAGGTCTATGGGAGGCTGCCGTGACAGCCAAACACTTACTTCTTCGAACGACCGTCGAGGCTTCTCTGACCCATGAGGAGTTGGAAACGGTTCTAATAGAAGTGGAAGCCATTCTAAACTCAAGACCGCTAACACCAATATCATCAGATCCGAATGATCTAACGGCCTTAACACCAGGCCATTTTTAATAGGAGAACCGTTAACTGCTCAATTCGACAGACAGGCAAAACAGCCAACATCATCACTCGCGAAAAGATGGGAACTAGTGTCTCACTTGAAACATGCTTTTTGGAATCGATGGTCAAAAGAATGCCTTTCAGAATTACAACAACGACATAAGTGGGGAACAGCTTCATCACACGTTCAAGAAGGTCAACTTGCAATCATCAAAGAAGACAATGTGCCAGTCATGAAATGGCCTCTTGGTCGAATAGTAAATATCTGCAAAGGTCATGATGGCTTCGTACAAGTGGTCAAGGTCAAAACGTCATCAGGTATTAAGTCACTTGCTATTCATCGCTTGGCCCCTTTAATGAATGAGGAAACAAATGAGAAACCGGCAAACAAAACCTTAAAGAAGTCACCCGAACCAAACTTGTCTCCCACCAAGAGACCTATATCTGTTGGCTGCAGCTTACTATACACAACCTTGCTCACGCTTCTCTTACGCCCTGCTGTTCTCGGCAAACCAATAAATTCTGAGGTATTCAGCAAGGATCCCGGCCTGTATTTTGAAGGGATAGGCACAGCAGAATGGAAAGTAATGGTGTATTACGATCTCGTTCCATTCCGATCAGAAGTTAAGGCATTTTCAATCGCAGTGGAAACTTTTTCCAATCTCTGCAAAATGTCTCCACAAGCAAGCATGTGTCACGATTTCATAAGCAACCTAAAACAGCTTTAGGCCGATCTGATACAAGATGAGAACGTGATCATGTCTGGTCGAATGCGTAGAGGTGCCCTCAACATCACCGGGAACGTAGCAAGAAGCCACTTTGGTGTTCTCGACTCTGATTATGCCACAGAAATGGAACACACGATATGCCAGTCAGAAACGGGCAGAGAGCATCTTTACTCATTACTACGAAATCAAACATCCATAATTGATTATACTCTTAACAACGTCTTAACAACGTCTTAACGGACTCCCATCATGGTAGAATTAGTCCTTCTCTTTTATCACCAAATCAGCTTCAGAGAGAACTAAACGTGATCAAGGCACATTTACCAGTGCCGCGACTTGGCGACTTGATTCAACTTTACAAACTTATGCGAACTAAGGCAGGAGTCACAGAAAACAAGGTCATCTTTGAAGTCAAATTACCATTGATCGACCAACAACCCTTTGACCTCTTAAGGATATTTGGAGTCCCCTCAAACAGAAACGGCACATTTTTCGTCATAGTACCAGAGAAACCATATCTGGCAATTAATTCACTCAGAGATCAATACATTCCACTGTCGAATGATGATATAATAAATTCATTCCGGCTCAACGATGTCTTTATCTTCGACAACAAACAATCAACCTTCGGGAAAGGATCAATGGCTTCATCCTGCGAAATTAACTTCTTTAATCAAAAACCTGCTAGAAATTGCAGGCTAGTTACATCAAGAGAACAAGGCATTTGGATACAAGTACACAACAAAAACAAATGGATTTATTCCACAATAAATAGCACTGAAGTTTATGCTGTTTGTGGAACTGAAATAATGCAATTCACATTGCACTTCAGATTGAACCAACCTGTATCCTAAAGACAGCCGATATCACCATTCGGGGGCACTATGACATATCCAGTAACATCCAAACATCGTACTTCCGTTTCAAAAATATTAATGCCCTGACCAACATAAGTGAGCCTATAACAATATTCAACTCATACTAATCAACTAAATGAGCTACAAGCCCTACTTCAGGAAGCCGACATGTCACACCTGCATAAACTCATTAACAACAAAAATCTGCACCATCAAGCAATAAGCTATTTTACGCTCAGCTTAGTTTTTGCCTTAGTTGTCCTTTATCTAGTCTGGAAAAACCGATCATCTTGTAGAAGGAAGGACCAACCCGAAGCGATACCTACTCCAACTCCTCGACAAAGCTCACCATCCATCATCGAACTACAAGATACCTAAAGTGCATCGGCAGTACTTGAACATTACATGGTTCAACGGGGGGAGAATGTTGGCGTCCCTTAAATTAAGTTCATCATAATTATTCAACTCATTAAAATTAAATTCATAATCATCCAAACACATGTGTATGTCTGTAAATGCATTTGCAATTGTTTGTTTATAAAAAAACACAAACAATAAGTGCAATGCATTAATGATTAGTGACCGAAGAATCATATTGCAGTCACAGCATAATATACACACATGCATACACATGTGTAGTCATATTATTTCTTTGTTTTATTTAACGCCAGTCAATGACCACAATAAAGAACATAAGTTCAATGTCTTCAATGGTCAGCGACTTTACAAATTCAGCATTTCTAGTTTTTTTCCACCTTGCATTAATAATTGACCTAATTAATTAGCGTATAGATTTAATTAGCTATAAAATTTTTGTATAAATATAGAAGAAATATAAAGACATAGGGTAGTAGAAATATTGACTTGTTTTACTGCACTTTGTTACATGGTCTAAAGTACCTTGTGATACCAAACAAATTCTGGGTTTATGTACCTAGAATTTAACATCAAACTTAAAACATATCAAATATAAATTATTTGCTGGGGATTGTTAAAGTTTATGAGCTTACTACGATTATTCTTCTTTTGTGATTTTCAAAAATATTCCCCCTTATTGCGAATGGCGTCGTCGACGTCACATAAAGATGACAGTAAAAATTGTCACTTGTCTACTCTCTCTCGACAACAATTGACTAGTATTAACATGCATGAAGAAGAGTAGACAAGGACAATATTTACTGTGTGACGTCTACGACGCCATTCACAATAAGATGGATTATTATTTGTGAATTATCAAATAGTTTTTGAAAGTATCTGTGTTTGAAAGTCTGTGCATAAGATAAGAAGTTTGCGACTGCAAAATGTCAAGGCAAAAAACAACAGGCTACATGTTATAGTCCGTGCTAGATTTTTCGTTGTAGTCAAATTAAACTAATGTCTATGAAAGTTTAACATAATAACTCTAGTTGTTCTAAGAAGTTTTTGGGTAAATGTTCCCTGATGATCTGCATTAGCAACAGTGAAATGAGCATAGGATTCAGTTAAACCCCTAAATAATCAATTTCAATGTATTTTTAATAAAAAAATATTTTACTGAATTATTTGTTCATTAATAATTTATTTATTTATTTATTTCATAAATACTTTACAAAATAAATTTCCAAAGTATTGTTGCACAAATATGGGCGGGGTAACTAGACCATATGCCCAAGATGGTATCAACAGTATTTTAAAAAAGATTTGTGACTGACTGTACACGACCTATGCCTTCACATAGGAAGTGTCAACGTGGTTGTTAAAGAAATTCCACAAAAGGACCGCAAGATTATACGGTTATAAGTGGCAGATCAGTCAACCAGTGCGAGCGAGACGAAAAACTCTCGAAGGCCAAACAACACACACAAGCAGGGTGACCGTTTGACCGACTAAAGTGGCAAATTGCCAGTTTTTCGACTGCCTTGCCACTTTTTGTCCTCCTTTTTTTATGAGCTGAATCTGCTACTTTTTGTGATATTTTGCAACTTTTTTGTTAAATTGTAAAAAAGGATATCTAAATACCAAAAAAGGGAAAAATATATATTTTATTAACATTTTATACGTTAAAGATATCGTTGACAAATATATATATTGTCCATGAAGCCGAAGTGAGATACATATCACACTTAACCAACAAGAGGGTATTAACTCAAAATTTTTCAATTTACACTTTTTGCAAGAAATAAACTAATAACATCAATATCTATTTACTGTAAAAATTTCAACGTATTCCAATTACTCTTTTTTGATAAAATTTCCTTTACTTGATGATTTTAATTCGAAATGTGACTGTTTTTATGATAAAATTGCTTAAAAAATTGTGAGTTGTGACTGTTTTCCAAACATAGATATTCCCCCTTATTGTGAATGGCGTCGTCGACGTCACAACAAGACAATAGTAAAAATTGTCACTTGTCTACCTACACTTTGTCGACAACAATTGACTACTGTTAACATGCTCCATTAATTTACAAAACTTTAAGAGATTAGTAAGAGAGTGCCAATTTTTGTCGATAAAGAGTAGACTAGTGACAAAATTTACTGTCGTCTTGATGTGACATCGACGACGCCATTCGCAATAAGGAGGATAATTTGCACATAATTGCAAGATTTTAAAATAAAAACAATATATATATATATATATATATGTATCTATTTTCAAATGGAATTTGTTTACTATGATGTATCCGGATTTTCAAATTCTCTTAAAATGTAACCAGAAACAGTTTTTCGTCTCTACTGAAAATTTGAAAATTTTGAGTTAATACCCTCTTGTTGATTAAATGCGATATGTATGTATGTGCTGAAGGGTTTTCCGAGAATTGTGTAATTGTTATTTAAAGCAAACTTTTAACTTTTTATCAAAAACTATATGAAGAAATACTATTTTTGGCATGAAGTAGGAAGTTTGAAGAATGGCCGTGGAAAGTATTTATTATCAAACCTACACAAATTTTCCGTTTATATCTTTACTTTACCCTACAGTAATGCATCTGCTGAACGTAATTTTTCAAAGTTAGCGCTAGTAAAAAACAAGTTAGCAAATAGGTCGAAGGTAAATACTTTCAAACCCATGCTTTCATGTTTGAATTTATTAGATGTTGATCTGGAAGATTGGGCTCCCAGTGCAGATCTTATTAAAAAAACACTTAAGACCATTTCAAATGAAAAGTTTTTATTATTAAAAATAACAACGGTATAAAATAACAAAAAATTAAACTATATCTTTTTCTTTTCGAACCATATACAAGAGATTTTAATCACTGATTAAAACCACTTTTTTAACTAGTTTTGTGAAGTGAATTATTTTCACATCCAAATATCGGATTTTTATAGCACCAAACACATGATTTTTATTGAGTTAAGAAAATCTCAAAAGCAAACCACTTCCTTCCAATGATACGTCAATGTAAAATTCATTAGTATTTTACCTGGATTTGAACCCACTTCAGTATATGTACTTTTTCTACTTCTTTTTCTTCACTTTTTTTCCTGGGTATATATATATATTTTGAAGTTAATTTAACATAATACATTAAAAATAAAAATTTTAATATCTCGTTTTTTAATGTTGCCCCTTTTTTTCTTTTGATAAATCCTCTATTTGGTGCTACTTTTTTTTAAAAATTCCCTTTTTGTGCCACTTTTTGAAAAATGTCATCAGTCACCCTGCACACAAGCCAAGCGAGAGCTGTTCTTCAACCCAGAGCTGCTTAACGACTGATTCATTAATAATTATCACATGTAATTTGGCTTACAAAGCGATACGAATTTTCCGAAATTGAAATTTTGAATATGTGACAAATTTTGGTCATTTACTTTGGATTATAATAACTTTAATTCATTAAAAAATGCGACTGGATTAGTTATTACATAAGTAAACTCTGATTCTCAAAAAGGAATCATCTAGATTCTACTTGAATGACTGCGTATAGTAGGCAGCCACGTAAACCAAACTCTGAAACAAGATCGAAATAATTTACATATGTCTTCATTGGACTTTAAAAATACTGGATCCAAATACGTTAGTACACTAAACTTTTTATCCTTAATATAAATTTTTAATAGTATTTCTCCACATAGTTTTTGATAAAAAGTTAAAAGTTTGCTTTAAATAACAATTACACAATTCTCGGAAAACCCTTCAGCACATACATATCGCACTTAATCAACAACTCAAAATTTTCAAATTTTCAGTAGAGACGAAAAACTGTTTCTGGTTACATTTTAAGAGAATTTGAAAATCCGGATACATCATAGTAAACAAATTCCATTTGAAAATAGATATACATATATACATTGTTTTTATTTTAAAATCTTGCAATTATTTGCAAATAATCCTCCTTATTGTGAATGTCGTCGTCGATGTCACATCAAGACGACAGTAAATTTTATCACTAGTCTACTCTTTATCAACAAAAATTGCCACTCTCTTACTAATCTCTTAAAGTTTTGTAAATTAATGGAGCATGTTAACAGTAGTCAATTGTTATCGACAAAGTGTAGGTAGACAAGTGACAATTTTTACTATTGTCTTGTTGTGACGTCGACGACGCCATTCACAATAAGGGGGAATATCTATGTTTCGAAAAGAGTCACAACTCACAATTTTTTAAGCAATTTTATCATAAAAAAATTTGATAAAAACAGTCTCATTTCGAATTAAAATCATAAAGTAAAAGAAATTTTATCAAAAAAGAGTAATTGGAATACGTTGAAATTTTTACAGTAAATAGATATTGATGTTATTAGTTTATTTCTTGCAAAAAGTGTAAATTTAAAAATTTTGAGTTAATACCCTCTTGTTGATTAAGTGTGATATGTATCTCACTTCGGCTTCATGGACAATATATTTATATATTTGTCAACGATATCTTTAACGTATAAAATGTTAATAAAATATATATTTTTCCCTTTTTTGGTATTTAGATATCCTTTTTTACAATTTAACAAAAAAGTTGCAAAATATCACAAAAAGTAGCAGATTCAGCTCATAAAAAAAGAAGGACAAAAAGTGGCAAGGCAGTCGAAAAACTGGCAATTTGCCACTTTAGTCGGTCAAACGGTCACCCTGCTTGTGTGTGTTGTTTGGCCTTCGAGAGTTTTTCGTCTCGCTCGCACTGGTTGACTGATCTGCCACTTATAACCGTATAATCTTGCGGTCCTTTTGTGGAATTTCTTTAACAACCACGTTGACACTTCCTATGTGAAGGCATAGGTCGTGTACAGTCAGTCACAAATCTTTTTTAAAATACTGTTGATACCATCTTGGGCATATGGTCTAGTTACCCCGCCCATATTTGTGCAACAATACTTCGGAAATTTATTTTGTAAAGTATTTATGAAATAAATAAATTATTAATGAACAAATAATTCAGTAAAATATTTTTTTATTAAAAATACATTGAAATTGATTATTTAGGGGTTTAACTGAATCCTATGCTCATTTCACTGTTGCTAATGCAGATCATCAGGGAACATTTACCCAAAAACTTCTTAGAACAACTAGAGTTATTATGTTAAACTTTCATAGACATTAGTTTAATTTGACTACAATGAAAAATTTAGCACGGACAACAACATGTACAATGTTGTTTTTTGCCTTGACATTTTGTAGTTAGTTTCGCCCAAGGACATATTTATTTTTGTGCTATTACCATCTTCATTAAATAGTATGATTGCCACACTACTAATACTATTTTAAAATAATCTGTAAAATTAGAAGAAACCCCATAAAACGTAAATGTTGTACATACATATTAAGATAAATATTAGAAAAAGGTATGTTAGGACTCAAAATGAAAAGTCCCCAAATCACTACCCACGAAATTCTGTCGCCAAAAGAGAGGCGCAATCCCCATTTTGGGGGCAAATCCCCTAATTAGGGTGCACTGACAGTAAACAAAGTTTATATATCGACGTATAGCCTCAACGTTTAAAAAAGTAAAGCTCTTGTAACAAAAAAACATTCTTGTACATTCCTATACATAAAATGTAAACTATGGCATTTTGTGACATCTTAAGCAAAAATAAAATTGGGAACTAGTGGCAACGTTTGTCATTTCCGATAATTTTCGTTGTGTGGTATTACCACACAATCTGTTGGTAGCACTGGAGGCTTATTCTGAATTGCGATGCGAAAATCAATGCAATGCGAAAATAAATAAATGCGAACAATTGCTATTCTGTATTGCGATATTCGCAAAGTTCTTTTTAATCGCATTTCAAATGCAAAAAGGTGGCAAGTCGGTATTCTACATTGCGAAAACAAATGTCAAATTCGCAAAATTTATTCGACAACAAAATAGCATTCGCAAAGTACAAACATGTAAGTGAAAGATAATATTTTATTTATTTATTCATCATATGTTTATTATTTAATTCAGGGAAGCAAGCAATAAGACCACCAAACCGCGTCAATTTGAAATAATGATAGAATTTATGAATAAGCACAGCCAATTGGCAAATGCTATTTGAAAACACCAAATGCACGTCAGTCGGCAAATACTTTGTAGCAAACGTTAACTGAAGAACTAAATATCAATGGACCACCTATTAGAGAAAAAAGTATGAAATATATAAACCAGTTCAAAAATATTTGACTTCAACTTTAATTTTAATAGGTTTGGGCCGATTTTAAAGTACACACCAAACAGAAGCTTAGACGAAATAAAACCGACATTGGCGGCACTGGCGGTGGCCCATCAAGATGTAATCCACTGTCTCCCTTAGAGGAGGTGTTGGTAGCCACCTTGACCAAGAAATTTTAACGCAGCCGCTAATTTGATAATTGGCGGAATTGCACTTGATTTCGTAGTATTGCATTCCGAGCTAATATTATTTAAGACATATACAAATGCTTCTTTATTTAATCTAAAATTTTTTATAAAGCTGAAAAAATAAATATTCTGCATAAGTAAACCTTTATTTTTCGCAAGCATCAAAATAAATTACATTTTTCCATTCAAGCTTAGAATATCGGATTTGTTTCTAAGCAATCTTCTCTGTATCCTTTCATTTTGCTCATGCCCTTCTTCGTCGTCGAACCACAGTGCCACAGAATCCATTTTTATTATTTTTTTCTTACAGAATTTCCTAAATAAATTTTATTAACAATTTTCGCAGCCAAACACAAACTATTTATTTATTTTTAATTTGACGTTGACACTGACGTTTATTTGAGCAGCGTTCCCACGATTTGAAATAAATTGCGAATGCGATTGCGAAAGTCTAACAGAATACCAATTTTCTTTTGCATCGCATTTCATTTGCTCATCGCATTGATTTTCGCATCGCAATTCAGAATAAGCCTCCTACACATGGTAAAATTATACAAGGTACATGCACAAGCCCAGCCTGTTTATCTATACAATGCAGAAAGTTGTCAAACTTTGTTTACAAGCTGCAAAAATTTTATTGTATGTGTGTGAATAATATGGTTACAGTGTTGCCAATGAATTTGCAAATGGCTGTGTCTCTAATTACACATTGAAGAAAATTACACTAAACATCTTTTGTTTAGGTTAAAATTAAAACAAAAATGAATAAAAATAAAATCCAAAGTATAATTATACATAGATTATACATGAATCTCATTACATGGCCCACACATGAGAGTAGAAATTACACACTGTGTATTACACACATACTGGCAACACTGAATGACTATAATCATACATGAATGCCGCGTCTGCAATTGTACTTTAGTTACCCTGTGACTTCTGTTTTTAAACACAAAAGACATCTGTTTCTGACAATTATCCGTTTGTTTCTACCAACAAAATGCTTGTGTTTTTTGGTGCTGTAATCTTGTTGTAGTCGTGCAACTACTTTATATAATTTTACCATGGCACTGCAGACACAAGAAAGAAAGGAATTTAAAATTTATGCGGGTATAAAAATTTAAAAGTATGGAAAACGAAAAATAAGTGGAAAAGCACGGGACGCATGACATGACTACATATGTATTTAGCTTATTATTATTATTATTATTATTAAACCAAGTTGAATCCTGCTTCCGTAGGCTGGAATGCAGAGTGCAATATAATCCCTTAGTGGGGCGCATCTTAAGCCCCGATCTTTCCCACCACTTTCTTTGTCATTTTTTAGATTTTTTAATTTGTTTCTTATTATTGATAAACATACAATGGCACTAGCACATTGAATAATTTTGCGATTAACCATTTGTATACATATTAACTAACAAACAATACAAAAAACAGACTCACAATAATAAAACAAATGACACTTAAATGTAATTATATCAAAATTAGGTTATTGATGTAGACATTGATGGTGCATTGCCATTATTTAGGGATGGGAAACTTTCCTGTCACAATGACACAACAAAATTGTGTGTTATCGAAAAATTGATGGGAACGGCATTGCACACATATGAAAATGACAACACATGAAATGCCATATGTCAACTCAGCCTAAGAAATCAAATAATCAAAAGGATAATTCAGTCACTAATATTATAGAAAATAACGGAATATTCTAGATATTTTTAAGAAACAAAGTTAATTTTACTGGAAAAAACAATATTGAAAACTAGTATTATAAAAACGAATTATTTTTTCTTTTATAATTGCATTAGTTTTTAATATAATTTCTTAAATTAAGAAATTTTTTTATTTGACATATTGTCATAAGTTTATTTTAATTGAAATTTATTTGCTGGTGGTTAAACATTATCCATATATTCCATCGGTGCTTTACCAAATCATCAGTAGACTTCAACCACATATTTTGAACAGTCACAAATCTCTTATTCTACGGATATTTTTTAAATAAAAATAAAAAAAAAATTGATAATGTTTTTCGTTTATTTACGTATGCACTCATTTTTCTTGTGCAGAGATAACTATTTTTTATAATTTTCTAAGCCAAGTAAAATGATCGCACTATGTAATTATTATTATTATTATTGCTCATGACAAAATTGTCCCTAATTCTAATTGGTAGTGGGTGCATCCCGGACCATCAATTTGGTTTTAGAAGTCAGCATAGCACCATTGAACAAACGCATAGATTTGTTCAATTTATAAAAAGAACATTTGAAGAAAAGAAGTATTGTTCTGCCCTGCTTATTGAAGTTTCTCAGGCATTTGATAAAGTGTAGCATGAAAGCCTAATTTTAAAATTCAAATCATATCAACCAATAAATTTTCTGAAGCTATTGGAAAGTTACATTCTTACCCGGAAGTTCACTGTTGTGGAAGGAGACTTCATGAGTGTGCCCGAATCTATATCATCCGGTGTACCACAGGCTAGCATACTGGTCCCAGTTTTGTATTTCATTTATACTTGTGATATGTCTTTGAACAGCCACACATCTGCATTTGCCGATGATACAGCCTGCCGTAGTAGGCACGAAAACCCTCACGAGGCTTCCCGATATCTACAAGAACATATTACACAGATGGAACTATGGTTAAACTTATGGAGAATTAAAGTAAACGAACAGAAGTATGTTCAGGTAGCATTTACCCTGCCATGAGAAACTTGTTCCCCAAATCGAATCAAAAATCAAGTTGTTCCCCAACGTTCATATGTGAAGTATCTTGGTATACACCTTGATCGACGCTTTACATGGGAACATTACATTGACTCTAAGCTAACGCAAATGAAATTAAAATTAACTCAGGTATATTGGCTGATTGGTAGAAATTCAACACTTAGCCTAGACTGCAAACTGTTAATATACAAGTGGCTTTTGAAACCAATATGGTGCTACGGAATTCATCTACGGGGTACTGCTTCAGCTTCCAATGTAGAGAGAATCCAACGAAGGCAAAACAAGATTTTAAGGCTAATAACATCGGCTCCATGGTACATCAAAAATTCAAATTTACTTCTTGATCTAAATATACTGCTGAAATTGCAAAATACGCAGGCAAATACTTAACAAAACTCGAGTCACATCCTAATCCACTTGCTCATAATATCTTGAACTTTACTGGACACATCCGCTTAAAAAGAGGGACACTAGGGCCCTAATAACCAACACTCCAAACGAAGCTTCTTCATAATATTTTTGTGCTTAATACATTTATGTATTATTAATTACTATCACTAACTTTATGCCTGGCACTGTTTGGGCCTAATTATTATATCTACACTTAAGATTTGAATACTTATTGTTAGTTCATTTTTTGAAGGTACAATAAATAAATATAAGCATGTAAAAATAAATATTATTTTTATTACAAGTTTTTTTTATAGGAATCAGCTTAATGCCTGTAAATGCCGGCAAATCTGATAACAGTCTCCCAGACTCCCAATTCCTATGAGAAAGTATAAGACGAAGGGCTAGAGAAAGAGGAAAAAAATGTCTTGATATTTAACAAAATTTAATTTAACATGTTATGAAATGTATGTATTTCTTTTTCAGGCTTATTCCTTTTTAACACATCACGGAGCGGTTAGAGAAAAAATAACTTGTGTTGGTCATTCATTGGGTGCACATATATGTGGGATGGTCAGCAACCATTTAAGTATTAAGCAGTACAAAATTATTGGTCTGGATCCTGCCAGACCTTTGATCGAGCGTAAAAAACCCAATCGGTTTCGTCTAACAATGGATGACGCTAGTGTAATACAAGTACTGCATACAAATGCTGGTTTCCTAGGCTTGGAAGACAATAGCGGACATTTGAACTACTGTATAAATGGTGGAAGAACTCAGCCGTATTGTAGGGGAAATCCAATAAGTATGTATATTTTTGAATTCGAAAAGTATTGCACAACCTTCATAACTGTTACTGCCTAAGGACGTGCCAGATGTTCTCATTTCTTGAGTATATGCTATTTGGCTTCAGCCACATTTAAATACAAAAAATATTTGGGCATACCATGTCCAAATGGTTGCGTGGACATAACAGGTCCGAAAAGGCTTCCTATTACAAGCACTAAAGAAAATCCATTTGAATTGGTGGCACAAATTAAAGAGTTTTATATGGGTAATGATGCACCAGATAAGTAAGTGTTTATGTTTATATATATATTAAATGTATTGCAATTAAAAAATTTAATGTTTTTATATATTAAAGCTCAAGAGGCTGTTACTGCTTGGATGTGCCTTACGTACGACACTGTCCTTTCACTGATATAACGTAACATAAAAATTAATGGTTGAAATTACTTAGCTCTTATTTTAATTTATTTTTGAAATACAAAACATTCTGCGCTGTTTTTATCATTTTCAACAAGCTTGATTTTTTGTTTAATTTGTAAAAATAATAATAGAGTTTTAAATTAAGAAATTTATCAATTTATAAAGTACACAGACGTATGTATGTAAATCGATAAAAAAAACAGAGTACAATAAAATTAGATAATTTATTTTTATTCAAATATTCTAACAAACTACATACATATATATTCATTTCTAAAAAGTAATAATTTTAAGTTTTAAATTCGATAAAGATGTAATTTTCCCAAATTATTATTTGACGTTTTCAGTAAAATATTTTTTATTAAAAGTATAAGAGTTTTCCGATTTAACGAACCTAATTGTTGTCGGGCCTGTTTGTTAAAGTGTTCGTTACATCCAGTACTAAGTTAAAATGGAAAAGTGTCCTCTATTTTATTCAAAACTCAAAGTATGTAGTACTTTTAATATTTTATCTAAAGAACATACATATTTCATTAAAATATATATAAGTAGAAGAAAAATTCATAAAGCACTACAATACAATGATGCAAAATGTTACACAATCGAGCCATTCGCGGCACTTTTGGATGTTTGATGGCCCTGTTTCTAAGCTTTTTTGGCCCTTTGAACTCAAAATTCAACGAATTTTTTCAAATCTTTGAGTATTTGATGTCTTGATTGTTAAAGAAAAAACTCCTTACTTTTCTTTGCAAAAGTGTTGCAATTCAAATAGAATTATTTAAAGTATGTATAAACTCTTTATGTACCCATAAATTTTAGGCTTCGAGGAAACTTGGAAAAAAAAATTAAAAACTAATTATGCTAATATTTAAGGTGTTAATAAATTTGTTTATACAAAAAATAAAAAAGTATTTCATACTTATAATAGCAAAAATTGTATAAACACATTGGCGATATTCGGTGATTGCGTAAGTTTAAGTACAATATATCGTAGCTTTTCTTTAAAATCGAAAAAAAAATTTAAAAGGTAAATAATACGTGCAAAATGCTTGAGTTGGTCTAATGAACTAACATAAACTTGGAACGAATCTAGAATATTGTAACGGTTTTAATCTTTAAAAACGCTTTCGAAGAATTGAAAATTAATAAAAGACCCCAGTGTACTAATTAGAGTTAAGAATGACACTTTATTTACAAATAAATGCACTTATACTAATCCAATTCAAGAGCATAAGTACACATATACAACTTAACTTACTTCAATATACCGCAACTGGTTACCAATACGTCTTCCTCGCCGTTGTATGCACAGGTCTCAATCTGACTGCACTGGTTTTGTAGCAAAACTCCCTCTCGGCCAGTGTTGTCAGATATGGCGATATCTCGCCAAACGTGGCGACGAAAATTTATTTTTGACGATGAAAATTTTCAAATGGCGATTGGCGATTTACTTGGCGATATTTGAACTCCTTGGCAATAGTTTTGGCGATATTTTTACGATTTCAATAAAATAGAATAATGTTAAAAACATGAAATTTTTTTTGTAAAGAATTTTTTCTACAACATAAAATATTTCGTGCATGAAATTCTAAATGTTGTGACTCTTTATCTCAAACAAAATTTTCTGAAATTCAAGAAGTTTAAAAAATATGGCCCACAAAATCTCATTTGGTGTTTATAAAACACAGTGGGGAAAACTTTCTTTTATTAATTAAAACCAACATTTTGATAATGAAGCACCAAAAAGCCTGCACGAGTTCTCGCCTATGCCAGCCATACACTACCCAAGTTCAGTGCTTAAGTCTGGCACTGAGTAAAATAAGCTTGTGACACACACTATACAAGTAAACTGTGCAGTTTTTATTTTAATGCTCCATAATGCAGGCGATTCTTTGTATAATTCTAGGACCTCTCTCCAGAATATTTTTTCGGCGCTCATTTCTAGTTTTGAACTCTTAAAAAATCACGACACAACTGAGGGTTTGCAACATATACTACACAAGTTCAATGTACAGTTTTACAAACTTGATGAAATATCAAAATCGTTTTGATATGTAGTCAGGTCACTACGTAAATAGCACAACCAGCCCCATACACTACACAGACGCACTCTGCAGTGAACTTGTGTAGTGTATGGCTGGCACTAGAGTGTATGAATACAACGATTCTGATGGTACTTACCACGTCATGTGTATTTAAATACACATTTAAGTAAATGTTACTTCAGTTTTATCACAAGATTTATATGTATAATAATTTTTATCTTGGTGTTCAAGTTCAATTTATCCTATTCGGATTGATCTTTTGGAATAAGTTATTTTTAATTATTTTTTGCACTCCACTATTTATATGTTAATGTAAACACTTTTCTTAATTTTTCTTATATAGTATAATTTTTATGTTTTACGATAGACGTTACCTGCTGAATTTAAAATTTAACAATATTTGTAATATGATTACAAAATGAAAAAATATTTTTGTAGCTATAATTTAATGTTTTATTATATTGGCGATATTTGGCGATATTCGACAAGTCATTTGGCGACAAGGCTCAAAATAAATGTGACAACACTGCTCTCGGCTGTTTTTCACACACAAGACTTATTCTGCGGATGATAACTGTTTATACAGCACTAAAGACTCATAGTGTGTTCAGACGACGAGTTGAATCCCCTGCTTCGCTCTCTGCATCATGTTTATGAATCTTGCTGTTCACACGGTTCATTCGTGCTTCGTATGCAACGTGCCAATTTAGTGCTTTTCGCCCTGGATTTAGTGCTTTTCTCACTAGATTTAGTACTTTTTAATTCATAACAGTGCGGAATATTTTAACTTGGGGTTTTTTTTTCAAAAAGACACTAAAGTAGTGCTTTTTTACCTTTGATTTTAGTGTGTTTTACAAATGTACTAAATTTATAAAAACACCAAATAAGAGTTTTCCACTTTTCAAAAACTATCTGATTGCTCTCCTTTTAGACACGCAAAGTTTCCTTTGCAGAATGGTAATTCAGATGGGTGAAATACGGAGGAAGAAAAACTTTCTCTTTCACAGTGAGAAAAAAGAACATATTTCTAGAAATTACAGAGTATACCATACACGCTATAAAATAACTTAATTACAAACAATGTCGTGCTTTCTTGATAACGAAAAATGCTTCTGAAAAGCAATAACGTAAGGCGGGCTCTATAATAAACTGGTAAAAAAGTAAAAAAAAATGTAAACCAGTAACTTTTGCATCTGAGTGTGTACTCAAAAACTGTACATTATTACTTCTTTGAAACGACTTATTAAGGCAAAAAATTAATGGCTTTTTGGAAACTGAATGTGTTGTTTCTAGCTGGCTTACAAAACTCTTCTGGGAAGTGGTAACTTTTGCTGGGATGGTAAAGTTGAAGAAAAAGAACGAAGTATCAGAAATTTAAGGCTACATAAATGGAAAAATTAACTCAGAACTGATCAATTTTGGATTGAAGTTTATAATTATAGAAATTCAACTAATGATAATCCATTTCTAAAACTATCAATATTTGCTCTAGGACTATTAACATTACCATGTGCAAATGCTGCGGTGGAAATAACTTTTAACGTTAATAACTATTTTGAAAGTAAGTTAGAAATACAATAATGATTTTTTAATAAATCGAATTACTTAATTCATATAAAATACGGTCTAAAAAGAAAAGACTTATGTTCAGAATGTAACACACTGAACCATGTTCATGTAAAAATTAATTCAGATGAAACGCCTAAAAAATCAAATTAACTTATAAGCAAAATTGAAACATAGCCCGATATACTCGTAATTGAAATTATTACCAAAAACATATGAAATGTAGTAAATTTAAAATTGTAGTTAACTTAAGTTTCTAATTTTTACTCATGCAATACCTACATAATTGGCCAATTCAATACAGAGAAAGCCCACATTTCTCTGTATTGAAAATAAATAAATAACAAATAAAAATATAGCTATATGCATACAAATTGCATACTTATTGCATTTAGTGCTTTTTGTTCTGAAGAAGTTGGTATCACTGTTAGTGTGGCATTTTTTTATGTATATTCACGCAACCATACGTATCATACTCATGTATATGCGTACATACATATAAGCATACATACTTACATATATTCAACTCATTCAAAATCTTGTTTTTGAAGTCATCCCTATATTTTCTTCTTATTTTTACTTTTTATACTATTCATAACTAAATTAAATTCATTTATTTTAAACTCACATCTTTGTTTTTTTGGTTTGTTTTTATTTGTTCCCAAACACACACATGGACATATACCTATTTTGTTTTGATAGCTAGTTCAGTTACACTGGCGATAAACTGCGATAAAAGTTAGAGAAGATACCAATTTTATATGCTTCGCAAGTAGATTCATATTGAATCTACTTGATTCGCTCTCATAATTTTGTATAGCGAAGCAAGTAGATCATAGATGTTCAGCCCATACAACATTTGTTTGAAAAAAATTCATACACATTTGTTACGCTCTTTTAAAAACTCATTCATTCATCGTTGAGCAAGCGACGAAAACACATGCGTCGGAGTATCGTCATTTTTTTCAGGAATTTATTAAGCATTGTTGTTGGTTTTTGTTGAACAAAGCACAGTAAACACACACGATTCAATTACAATTGAACACACAAAAAACAAAGTAAAAAAAATAAAAGCTACACGTCTACGAAATGAGATGTGAACGGTATTTTATGATAAATGATGCTTTTCATAACATTCAATGCCTTTTATGCTACAAAATATTTAAGGCTGGAAATGAAAACGTTTTGAAGACATTTTTATTCATATCATTATGAAATTTGTTTTAGGTGTTTGCCAATATGTTTGCTGGGAGTTAGGGTTGCGAGAGCGAGCACTAATACATCTCATTTTTATTTTTGATCATCTATGAAGTAGATTCGTTCGTGATTGGGTTGTGAAGCATGAATAGAGAGCGAAGCAGGTACCGTGTGAACATACAGTACAATACGCATATAAGAAAGTCTGAAAATGTACAGATTTTGTTTCTTATATGCGAGCTTTCTTATAAAGAGAACACGCATATAAGAAAGATATTTTCTTATATATGTAACACGCATATAGGAAAGATTTTTTCTTATAGGTATGCGTCAGAAACAAAATTTAAAAAATTTCCTATGGAGTATGCAGATATATATTTGAAATAAAATTAATACACATTAGTTTGTACGACATATCGGCGGAACTCACCTCTCCATGAACGTTTCTGAACCTAATATTTTCCTGCCTTTTCCAGCGATGTAACCATCCCGGATTCGGTTTAAAATCAATGCCCGACTGAATTGCAAATTATTCTGCTTTTTCGAGAATTATTGGTCCAGTAATAATTGTATTTTTTCAGCCATTTGCGCAAACCATTTGGACATAGTTTTATTTAGAATTTCATATTGCGATTTTCTGTTCTTTTTAATGTTTAAATTTTTTCCCGAATATTTGTTGGCCATAAGTACCTCTGAGTTTTTTATCATTTTCGACAAAGTGCTCTGCGCTATTTTAAACTCCTTACAAATATCTTTTCGGGTTTTCCCACATTTATAAGAATCTAATATTTTAATTTTGGTTTTAATTGACAAAACATTTCTTTTGTTTGACGACATTTTACACAAAATAAATAAAAACAACGAAGCCGGCTGATTTCATCAATCAACGACTTCATTTGGCCCCTTTCACATTAGGCAACTTTACTTGCGCAAGTCTTGTGTTTGTGGGTGTGAGAGGAAGGTCGGTTGAAGGGGAAAGAATTGCCGAGATTTGAGTACAGACTTGCTTGAACTTGGCAATTCTGCCACAATTCTGTTTCAGCTGTCATTGTTGGCTTGGGATATTGATTTGTTTTTGACATTGTCTTTTATTTCTTCTTCGGTGTGTTGTCTAATTAATTAATTTTGTGTTAAGAAAATTTTATTTGTGAATAAAAAGTTAAAAAATAATGAGAAATTGGAAGCGAGATGAAACAGAACAACTAATCAATTTAGTTGGACAAAATGAGTGCATTTTTAATGTTCGTTCATTCGGATATTTAGACCGCAATAAAAAGGCGGAATCATTTAATGAAATTTTAAATGATATGAAAAAGACAGATAGCACTATAACCATGGAAGAAATAAAACGCAAATGGAAGAATTTGCGGACGCAATATATGCAAGAAGTGCGCGCCGTTAAGCAATCAAAAAAAAGTGGTTCTGGAGTAGCAGATGTTTATCGGCCAAAGTTATGGTGTTTCCAGCAACTTAGTTTCTTGGAAACCCACACCGAAACGAGAGGTAGTGTGGACAATATAAGTGGAAAGCCATCAGAAGTATGTATATGCACATTTATGTGATCTAGTAAATTAATTTTTTTTTAAATTTATATTGTACTTTCAGTTCAAAGTAGATGACATTGCGTCATGTCATTCCTGCAGCAGCAATGAAATAGCACAGGTGGATACAATTGAAGAAGTATGTACTTATGTTTGTTTGTAAAAACTACTTGTTTATTTAATTACATTCTTCCTCTACACTTAATATTTTAAGTTGACTGCAGATGAAAACGAAAATTTTCTTCCTAGCGGCAGTAAGAGAAAGAGTTTCATGGTGGTGCCTCCAAAGAAAAAACAAAAGGTGATTTACTTTTATAAAAGGTAGTATTTAATTATTAAAAATCAAATATTTAAATTTTATAGAAATCAGAGTCAGTGCAGGAATTCCGCAAAGACTTAAATGCTTTTAAAAACGTTTTAGCAGCGAGAAGGACGGAAAAGAAATTCGCTTGGTTAGGGGCTCTTGTTGTGGAAACAATGGAAGCAATTAGTCCTGAAGATCAGGATGATGCTGCTTGGCAGATCCAGTGCTTAATGCGGAAATTAAAACAGGAATCACAAAGAAAACAGAGTTCCTCTACATCATCTGTCAAGGACATTTTGGAATTTTGTCTTTAGAAGGCATTTTAGAGGAAGATGATATTCTTTAAGTTTTAAATGTAAGTAATTTCTCATACATATGTATACGTACATATGGTCCATATATCAAATTGTGATTGAATTGTGATTTTTTAGTGTATTTGTGTTTTTTTTTTGTTGTCTTAATTTTAACAAAAATATTTCTTTGCAATGAATTAATTCGTTTATGTTTATTTGATCTCATTTTTATCTTAATTAATCTCATTTTTATCTTAATTAATTTTATTTAAATGTTTTTCTTTAATTTTGAGAATAATATGTTTTGTTATGTTTTATGTTGTACTGAATTATTATTTTGTTCTTACTTATTTTCTTCTTAATTTTAAAAAATAAAAAATATTTGTTTTACTGCAAACTGTGTTTATAATAATTAACAATTTAATTGTCTTACTGTCATTGAAAAATGTATATAAATTAAGTCCAGTCCAACTTCCCTTCCTTACTGAAATATTCAGAGAACTGCTGTCGTAAAGCTTCTGCGGCACCCTTGCGAGGATTGTAAACGCTGTCTATGTTGTAGAGGGCATCAGATGAAGCGGAAAGAGGTTCTGCGCTGGTTAAATAATGTTCATCATTTTTTAATAAAAAGTTATGCAAAACACAACAGGCCAATGTTATTGCTTCGACTGTTTCCACTTTCAGGTTCATTGGAGACAAAAAAACCCTAAAACGGTTTGCCAGTATGCCGAAACTCTGCTCCACTACATGTCTTGCACGTGAAAGCCTTGCATTAAAGATTTGTTTTTCTTTTACTGTTGTGTGGTATGGATATGGTTTCATCATATATGTTTGCATCGGGAAGGCATCATCGGCGACTACAACGTATGGAAGAAGCCTGCCATTCCCCACAACAGTTTTCGGAGGCATTTCTTCCTCGTTTTCCAAGACCGTCTTTAAATTGCTCTGCAAAAATACACCAGCGTCGTTGCTTCGGAGTAGGTTGTTTGTGGGGTTTCGCGACCATGATCCTCATACAAAATTTGGATCATGCCTACGCTACAGCCGGCATTTAAGTTAGTTGATTGGTTTGCTACATTGTGTTGTATGGAGTAGGGGTATGTTGTGTGAAAATCGACCATTACCGATGTTCTTTAGGTAGGGTGTCAAACCGCAAAGATGGTGTGACGATTGTAGGGTTTTGATTTTGTTGTGGAGGGGGTGCGTGTGTGTATGTATGTATGTTTTTGAAAATATATGTATGTGTGTGTATGTTAGTTTATAAATGTGCATACCTTAACCCTTTAACGGTCGTTGGGGTTAAATTCGACTCTATGATATTTTGTGTTATGAGGCGGCAGCGTGTTCGGTTTTGCTTAAAGTGAAGTCGTGGTGGATGTTATTTTTGTTGAAGTTAGAGGGTTAATACAATATGAATTAAACTACATTAGGGCGGTTTACGAAAGTCTGTGATTTTTTTGCTAGTATTTAAGGTGTTGGTTAGGATTTGTGTACTAATTTTGTATGAGAAAACTAACAACGATGATATACATAAGTGCCACCCTATTGTATTGTTGTTCTGTTGTTAAAAATTCTGTTATGGTTTTTTCATTCGTTTCGTTGATATGTATGAATGTGTGTGTGTGTGTGTGTTTGAAACAGTTGATTAAATTTGTTTGAATTTGAAATTATTTGAATACAAGACTCTAACCATACACAACAATTTGAAATTATTTGAATACAAGACCCTAACCATACACAACAAAGTTGATAAGAAATAAAAAAACCCAAAGCAATACTATTTATGTACTTATATATTTTATTTATTAATTTGTTTAAAAATTTTACAATATAATAAAAAAATGGTAAAAAAGTTGGTGTAATTATACTTTTAGTTATTTAGTGCATCTTGTTTCTTTAGTGTATCTTGAGCTAGAACGATAACAAAAAATAATATTTAGATTTAATAATAATAAAATAAATAAAAAAACTATTTACCAAAAATTACCTGTTGCAGCTGCATTTATAGTTAGTTCATAATATTTATTGCTGCTGCTGCTATCTTCGCTACCTTTTCTTTCTTTTAAAAGGTAGTAGGTATTGCGGTCAAATTCCGCAATAGTAGCATCATCTATGGTGTTATTGAATATGCTCGGTAGGTATATATATTTATTCGCTTCCACCAGACAACGAATTTTTGTCCCAAAGCGTGTTTGTACACGCTCCATCTTCGTAATTTTATAGTTATGGTTAAAAACCATCTCTTTTACAGGGAGAATGGTTTTATTTTGACTTTTTTTAAATATTGTTTTTAGGTGTGCTTCCATTACTTGAATAGTAATTAAAGTAGAACTAGAGAGGGTTTTTATACAAAATTCTGAAATGTAATTTTGTTTCTAAACAGGAAAAATGTGGTTAAAATTTTAATGTTGTGAGAATTTAATTTTAAAAAGTTTCCGTTGCGGTTTTTCAATTTTATAAAGTTGTTATTTAATTAAAATGTATGAGAAAATTTTAAAAAGTTTCTGTTGCGGTTTTTCCGTTTTTTTTTTTTTTTATAAAGTTTCTATTTAATCAAATGTGAAAGAAATTTTAATGTATGCAGAGTTTTGTTAATATATATATATATATATATATATATATATATACATAAATATATATGATTTTAATTTTAAAAGGTTTCTGTTTCGTGCATTGTTTAAAATGTGTTTTCTATTTCATCATCATCATCATCATCATCGTCTTCTTCAGTACTGTTATACAAGTTGTTGTAGAATACAAATTGCTTCTTCTTTTTAAGGATTAGAGTATATGACCCCTTCACTTCTTTAACTTTCTTTAAAATGTGTGGAGTTGTGTTTAGATAATCCATCTGATTTTTAGTAATAATCAGAAATCGTTTAGGTAAATAAATGTAATATTCGTTATTTAGATCACATCTTATACTTTCACCATATTTTGTATCTACTCGATCTATCTTGTTGATTTCATATATAGTATTTTCTTCCATATTCTTTAAAGGTAAGTATGTAATATTAGAACTTTGAAACAATTTTCTTAAGCTTGCCCTCATTTTTTTTTATTTTTTTTTTGCTTTCAACTTTTCACCGTAAGACGAACTTTCAAACTGATTCTTTATATTCAATAATTGATAGTATAAGACGTTTTTAGATATTTCAATAACTTCTTATCAGTTGCGGTTAAGTATACGTGTATGCATACATATACATATATATATATATATATATATATATATATATATATATATATATATATATATATATATATATATATATATATATATATATATATATATATATATATGCATATATAAAAAGAGATTCAGTTAAATTAAAACTTTGATAAATATGTATTGGGGTCAATTTTTAAAAACTGGTGATAAATATTGTACTTGTCATGCACAGTGGAAAACTTTTCAAATAATAAATGCAATAGTTTTGGATATTATAATGCAGGTGTTTCTAACTGCAGAAGGAGGGACTAGAACGCAAATTTTTTCTCTTAATAGAGGACAACAAATGCCAACAAATATTCCAATATTTCAATTTAGTCACAATCAACATATAAAAATTGAGGTTATTGGTGGTATGATATCACTAGTCGGAACAGTCTATGAGGGTGGTTTTAAAGATATAAATGTACACTCATACAAACCATCATGCGCGTATAGTGAAATAGATGAACATGTTTTTAGTGGTACAACTAAATCTTATAATGGTAAGACTGGTATCCGCTCATTGAATAAAAATCAACAAAAACCTCTCCTCCTCCTCCCTCAAAAAATGGTTAATAATAGTATAGTTAAGAAAGCAGCTGGTGGTGCTAGCGGTGGTGATGATGACTCATTTCAATACGAAGATTATTAAATTAGTATATAAATATGAGAAACAATTCTTATCATCTCATTCAAAAATATATCGCTAACTTAAGAACATATATACACATATATATATATATATATATATATTAAAAAAAGAAAAATTAAAATGAAAAATATTTTTATCATATTTTTTTCATATATCTATATCATACAAGTGTTTTCAGCTTCATTACCTATTGATTTGAGTGAAAATGAACTTAAAAATACAGAATTTGCAATAAAATTACCGAATAATGATACTGTGAGCATACAACTAAATTTCAAACTTTTAAAGTATAGTAATGATTTAAATAAAAACATCGAGTCAACAACAACAACAAAAGCAGAATATGAATCAAACGAAGAACAAGAAGACTCCCCACCACCACCACCTATAAATCAATCTTTTACTGTTGAACAAGCTATTGAAGCATTTAGGCAAGATTTAGTAAAAAAAGAAAAAAATATTGCAGGAATAATTGAAAGTTCGGCTCCATTTTATAGACATTTTCAACTTCAATACAAAGATAATATAAAATTGAGAATCCGTTGTACATATATCAGCAATTACTTGAAACGTCGATTACATATTTCATGTTTCGAATACCGTCAAGTTGAATACGAGAGAATTTTAAGTAATGGTGAAATTGAGACGGTTTCTGAGGATGATACTACATACCGATCCGATATGACATTAATCAACATTCAAGATTATACACATGATTTGGATATGGAAATATCATAAATTAACTAATATGATGAAATACATTTACTACTACTTAATATAAACTTTGTTGTTGATGTGTTAAGAACATTTATTTAACATAAGTAAAAAAATTAAAATAAGAAAAATAATGAACAATCAGTTTTATTCGAAAATTTTACATGACTTCTTGAACGAAGAAAGGTTTTTGTGGTATGAACATGAGATTATTTTGAAGAAATTAAAAACTCAATTCGATGAATATGCATTTTATAAGAAAAGTAAATCAAAATTTGGATATCATTACACCAATTGTGTGTGGTCCAACAATGAAACAACTTGTGGACCTGATACCTGTAAATGTTCCCTTATCGATAACAGTTGGGATCAAGCATTATATATAATGAATTTTTATAATAATTTAAAAACATAGACTTTATAAACAGTTCTACAGTCGTCGTTGTGACTTGATTAGTACTAAACAATGTCGGAGGAGAGAATATTAGTTGTAGACGTACAAGGTTTTTATCTC
Source organism: Nowickia ferox (assembly GCA_936439885.1). Classification (NCBI taxonomy): domain Eukaryota; kingdom Metazoa; phylum Arthropoda; class Insecta; order Diptera; family Tachinidae; genus Nowickia; species Nowickia ferox. The sequence goes on from OW387026.1 coordinate 64,667,405, forward strand.
AACAATAAATTCATTGTAAAAGAACTGAGTATTTCAATTGACGACTCACAAGTTCAAACATTTATTATTAAACCACCTTTTCCATATTCATCGTTGACAACAAAAGAAAAATATTCAATTAATTGGCTTTATAATCATCATCATGGATTAAAATGGAAAGATGGTGATTCATCCTTAACAAATATTGTGGAATATTATATTGCGCATGTTAAAGATAAAAATTATATTTATTATGCTAAAGGATTAGAAAAAATTAAGTGGATTCAAAATATTTTTAAGGATAAAATTAATTTTTATAACCTGGATGATTTAAATTGTCCAAATTTAAAAACATTATATCAAAATGATGAATCTGTAAATGTTTGTTGTTATCATAGAAAATACTGTATATGTGCTCAAAAAAATGTAATACTCTTAAGAAAGTTTATTAAATCAAATATTAATAAAGAAAACATAAAATTATAAAAGACATTTTTTCTTTTTTTGGATTTATTATTTAACACTTAAATCAGATAGAATAATCATCAAACATCATCAGTTCATTCTGAATACTTGAAATGTCAATAACAATATCTTTAAACGGAAACAAATCAACTCTGGTTGGAGAATATTTTCCTCCAATTGAACTCCCTACAAAATATGTTTGTGGACTTATTGATTTTGTAGCATTCAACTCCATACCTAATGTAGATGTTCACAACAATTTGTTTCATATAGGAAATCATATTATTACTATTCCGGTTGGTTCATATGAACTTGAGGATATTGATTTTTTCTTAAACTCAAGCTTAAAAGATATTGATGAATCAATTTATCTAGTAATTGAAGCTAACAATAACACACTTAAAACTGAAATAACCTCATCAATGGATATAGATTTTTCACAACCAAAGAGTATAGGAAAGTTGCTCGGATTTAGCAAAAGTAAATTAGAAGTAAATTCAACTGAATATTATAACACTGATCAAAATCTTCAAAATGATAAATCTGTGGAAGTGATGATTGTAGATATTAATCAATTGAATACTACAAGGTTATTTGAATCTGACTTACCTGCACATATTACGAATGTTAATACAATACGCATTGAAAGCAACTTAACAACCGGATCATTTATTAATAATACTTCGAATCATGCTATTCATGAATTTCCTCTTGATGTTCCTCCAGGATATAAAATAAGCGAAAAACCTCGAAATGTTATTTATTTTCCCGTCAACTGTCAGCAAATAAACAACATAACGATTAGAATCTTAAATCAAGACGGTGAACTTATAAATTTTAGAGGAGAAAAAATCACTCTTAGACTCCACTTCAAACCAGAATAATGATAATTTACAATAAAAACGTAATGCAAAGAGGATTGCCATTCAATCCCTCATCAACTCGCATTCGAGAAACTATAAAAAATAAAAAAAACCCGTTAACATCATATAATATAGAATACTTGAAATCATTAGGATTTAATCTTCAACCATGAATGAAATACTAAATGTCCTTCAAAAACCTATATATGATGAGAGTATTGTAAAAAGGGAATATCATAGTTACTCTCCATATCTAAAATCATTCAACAACAATGATGAAATTCGTATACCAATTCAAAATCAGGATCTCTTTGTCTTACCAAGTGAGAGTATGATTTACATTCATGGTTTTATAGTGAAGAAGGAAGCAAACAAAGAGGTTCCAGCTACAGAGGTGAAATTTAAAAACAACTTTGTTTCATATTTGTTCGATGAAATTCGTTATGAAATTAATGGTTTTGAAGTTGATCGTACACGCAAACTTGGAATTTCATCTACCATGAAAAATTTTATATCATTGAATAAGGCTGAAAGTGCTACACTAAAAAACGCTGGTTGGTGTCTTAAAGAAACTTTTGTTTTAGAAAAAAGTCATTTTAGCTGTTGTATACCTCTGAAAATGTGGATGGGTTTTGCTGAAGATTATAACAAAATACTATTAAATTCGAAACATGAGCTCATTCTTCAACGTTCGACATCCGATGAGAGATCATATTATTCTACAAATACAACTGATCAGTTGAAGTTAACAATTCTGGATATAACATGGAAAATGCCACATATTCAACTATCAGACTTTGCAAAATTGGAAATGTTTAAGATAATCAACAACAAAAATTCTATACCAATTGCATTTCGTAGTTGGGATTGTCATGTAAATCCTGCACTACCAACGACTACAAAGGTTTTATGGAATGTAAAGCTTTCTCCACAAAACGAAAGACCACGATTTCTTATAATTGGTTTACAAAAAGTGAAAAGTAAAGAACAAGGAAATATATTTGACCATTGTAATATCTCTAATTTAAAAGTATATCTAAACTCAGAGTCATATCCATATGATGATTTACATAATCGTTTTGAAAATGGCCAGTATTCTGTACTATATAATATGTATGCAAAATTTCAACAAGGCTTTTACATGCGAGAACCTGAACCATTGCTGGATGTTAATGATTACAAGTCTTACGCACCGCTTATTGTTGTTGATGTTTCACATCAAAATGAAACTGTTAAAATTGGACCTATTGATGTACGAATTGAATTTGATACTGAAGCAAACAAACCAATTCCAGAAAAAACATCAGCATACTGTTTAGTTATTCATGATCGCTTAATCGAATACTCACCTCTAACAAGTGAAATTAGAAAAATTATTTAATTCTAATATTTCTTTTAAAATTTTTAATAAATGAAAAAACAAAAAAAAATTTTTATATATATATATATATATATATATATATATATAAATAAAACAAGATATTTTTAATTCTTAATCAATGTATTTTATTAAAAAACATTTATAGTTTCTTTTTAGTTTAGCTTCGAAAACAAAAATTTTAAACATAAATGACCACAATTTATTGTATTAAAATTTTGATATCTATCATAATTATAACTAATGTTTTTTCCTAAATATTTTATTAATTGTTTTGGTGGTTGCAAATTGCCAAAGCTATCAAAATATTCGATTTGATTGTTGTTTTTCCAGTATGCTACCCAATGTGTGCCAGGGCCCTTTGAAGTATCCAGATTGATTATTCCACATTCTTTTTTAAATGGTTTGCTGCTTGGAAGGGTGTTACACATAAACACACCTCTAAAATTTGGAATATGTTTTGCATATTTTCTCAAGTCTACATCAGAAAGGGCTCTTTTAGGTAGCTTCATTAAAAATTTTGTTGATAAGGCTTTAAATATAATCCAAAACCTTTTTTATATGGTTTTAAGAACATGCCTTTTCCCATCGCAATGGCTTCCATTGTATTATTGTGTCGTTTTGCTTCAGTCAGCTGTTCCTTTCCATTTTTAACTGCATTGATTGCTTTTGTAATACCAGATACACCACCAGCTAAACCACCAAGTGCACCCAGTGCAGCAAATATAGGGGCAAGTGGAAGAAAACCTCCAGATTTTGGTAGCGGTATTATTCGAGGCGTTTTTATTAACGATTTTTTCTTCCCCTTGAAAATATTGTTTACAACTTTTCGTGAAATCTTTATAGCATCTTTCAAGTTTTCACTTTTCTTTATATTCTTTCTTGCACTTTTCAATGCATGTGTAAACAGTTTGTGGGTATTTACTGGAGACGACTTTTTAGTTTTACTAATAACGTTACCCATACCGAATTTTGTTTTTGCTTTCATTGCAGTAGCAACAAACCAAGCGTTTGATTTTTCACCCAAACTACTATCACTTGCTTTGACCCTTTGCCAAGCCTTTTCAGTTAAAATTCTATCAGCAATATGTCTTTTCTCTAAATCTTTATTGTTTGAGTATGCTATATCGTGCTCTCTGCAAGCAGTATCCAATGGATTGATTCCTTGATCACCTCTTTCTAAACGTTTCTTTAATTTTGTACCAGGTCCGCAAAATTGATAACCGGGTAGATGAAGTTCAATGGGAAGTTTATTAATTATTTTATTTAGAAAACCTTTACCAATGAAGGATGGATGACGATTGAATATCTTTTTATAAATGATTGTCATATCTATTGATACTTTGTCGATTAAAGATTAAAATCAAATTGATTGAAAACAAATAAAAGAGACTGGTTTATATATTATGTTATCATTAGATTTCAGAATGCGCTTTTTTAAACAACATAAAAGGATTAACGTAAAGAATATCGAATCAAAGTTCGATTCATCAAATAAAATTCGTCATAGTTCATTACTACCGAATTCTATTCGAGCTCTTATTGTAGGTCCATCAAATTGCGGAAAAACAAATGTTATGATCAGTCTTATTGAAAGTCCTCATGGATTGAAATTTAAAAATATTTACTTATATTCAAAATCAACACAACAACCGAAATATAAGTACTTAGAAAGTCTAATTAAACCCATTAAGGAGATAAATTTTTCATCATTTTCCAATAATGATGATGTTCTATCGCCAAAGTTAAACCAAATTCAGTATTTATATTCGACGATATAGCTTGTGAGAAACAAAATCATGTACGTGCCTACTTCTGTATGGGTCGTCATAAAGATATTGATAGTTTTTATTTATGTCAAACATATACACGTATACCAAAACACTTGATTCGCGATAATGCTAATATAATTATAATTTTCAAACAGGATGCAATGAATATTAAGCATATTTACAATGATCATGTTGGTTCTGATATGACTTTGAAAACATTTCATGAGTTATGTACCGAGTGTTGGAAAGAAAAATATGGTTTTCTAGTTATTAACAAAGATGACCCTATGAATAATGGTCGATATAGAAAAGGTTTCGATATATTTATAAAGCTATAAAAGAAATATTACAGACACTTTAAAATCAGTACAAGATTAATTATTAAACTAATAGCTTCTCAACTATTAAACTGCTAACTGCTAAATTGCTATACTGCTATACTGCTAAACTGCTAAACTGATCTGTTTTGAATCTGTTTCTAATTCAACCTATAAATATGAACACAAATCTAGTTAATAATCTTATTAAAACTCGAAATATTTTAAAAAAGAAATATAAGAATATTTTGCTTGGAGAAATTGCAAATGATGAATTGTTGGAAAAGACATTGAAACCAATATCAAAACCATTAAAAGAATTAGTTCAATCAACTAATAATAATAATAATAATAATAATAATAATAATAACACCATTATAAAACATGAAAAATATCCGGATGGCTCTTTTAAACATGATCTTGAGAATAATAAAGTTGCCTTCAGTACACCATATAAAAAGAGTAAGCTTGATTATAACACGTTTTCTTCAAGCTCTAATAACAAGAAAATCGAGAAAACTTCAAACACGTTTCAATCATTTGATGATGACCATGATGATGATGATGATGATAATAATGATAATGTTGATAATGAGGATGATAACAATGATGATGATAACACCATTGCAATACATCCCAATCAAAGTATTCAATATAATTTATCAAAAGTTAACTTAAATATATATGATAAAACCTATGGTCCTCATAAGGATAAAAATCAAATATGGAGACTGGGTAATGAACCCATCGCTTTCAATTCAACCAATATTACTGTAGGTAATTTAAAATGGCCCTTCACATCAGGCTTATATGAATTGTTAGTTTATAAGAAACCAATCAGTTATAATAAAACAGATTTAAATAATTATAAACAAATATTGGAGATGACTAATGTCCATAAACGAAATAACAGTATTAATGGCCAGATTAAAGGAAATCGTTCAATTAAATATACAACGATTATTAAAAACCTATTTAAACAACAGAAAATTCATGAGGGAAAAGGTTTAATGAAATTGAATAGAAAAAAGCATAATTATGTTTATTGGGATGATCCTAATGAATTGGTTGATAGATTGCGTCTTTTGATTTCATCAACAACAGCTGGTCACTCAAATCATAATAATGAAATTGTATCAATTATTGAGGAATTGAGAGAAGCAAAAATTATTATATAAATAGACTTAAAAATGTACAAACAATTCATATTCATAAAATGCCTATCGATAAGTTTGGACATTATATTGAAAGATCTGTAAGATACCAAAATCAACATTTCAAGATTCATTTGGATAATGATCGTAATTTCAACTTTAACTTGCGGAGAATAAAAAATATTGCTAGTCCTGTATTGGAAAACGATGCCGTAAACAAAATTTACATGAAAACTTATTTAAGTGAAATAAAGAAACAACTGGATACAATGTATATGGAGAGAATTAAGGGAATGGAGGATCGTTTTAACGAAATAATACAACAACAAAACGTGTTGACTACAGAAAAATTTGATAATGTAGAAACACGTTTAAGTAAATTAATACATGATCAAAGTATAATACTAAATAATCTCAATCAATCACTAAATGAAATGAAATCATTATTTAATCACAAAATTGATTCAGTTGAAGAACGTCTAAATGAAAAAACGAAGCTCATTACAAAGCATTTAAAGATAGATATATAAATCGTTTTTGATTTAAATTCAATATCAACAGCATTTAAATTGATGTAATCTGTAAGATAGACGTTAGAAATGGAGCGACAAGAAGTGGTTCAGGAGCTTCATAAGCAAGCACGTAGAAATTTCATTCGACGTCGAGTGGTGGTCAAGGGAATTGATGATCTTTGGCAAGCAGATCTTGTTGAAATGGGTGCTTACTCAAAATATAACAAAGGCTATAGATTTATTTTAACAGTTATAGATACATTTTCAAAGTTTGCTTGGGCTGTACCTGTAAAATCTAAAAGTAGTGAAGATATAACCAATGCTATGCAATCTATTTTTTCGCTAAAGAGAATTCCAAAAAACTTGCAAACCGATAATGGTAAAGAGTTCTATAATAAAATATTTCAAAACTTGATGAAAAAACATAATATCAACCACTATTCTACATATAGTATCATGAAAGCGTCTATTGTAGAACGATTTAATAGAACTCTAAAAGGAATGATGTGGAAAAATTTTAGTCTACAAGGAAATTATCAATGGATACATATATGCAAGGATTTAATTAATCAATATAATAATAAAAAGCATAGAACAATTGGAATGACACCAAAGTCTGTTAACGCAGAAAATGAAAGTTCTATACTAAAACAAGTCTATAATCATCCCAAAATATATAAATCTGGTAAACTAAAAGTTGGAGATCACGTTCGAATTAGCAAATATAAACATATTTTTTCAAAAGGATATACTCCAAACTGGACAACTGAAATTTTTAAAATTCGTACTTTACAGAACACAAACCCCATTACCTATTTATTGGAAGACTATCAAAGGAATCCGATTGTTGGTGGATTCTATGAACATGAACTATTAAAGACACATTTTCCAAATACATACTTGATTGAAAATGTTATTAAAACTAAGGGGCACCAGGCGTACGTAAAATGGTTGGGATTTTCCAATCAACATAATTCTTGGATCAATAAAGATGAACTTCAATAATATTATATATACTTCAATATGAGATTTATTTTTATTATATTATAAAATTCTCAAAAAAATAAAATAATATATAAAAAAGTTTTGTTTTGATTTTTTTTATTTCTAAACGATTAAATTTTATATCAACTTAGTTGAGTAAGGTTAAGAACAAGCACGATTAAATTTTATTCACACAAAAACAAATTGTGATTACTTGTGTTTAAAATTCCTATTCAATAGATGACTATAGTTTAAAATAAAAACAAACTAAAATATTTTAATGATATTCTTTATTTATTTATTTATTTATTGTTTTTTTCACGTTATATATATATATATTCACTTATAATCTAAAATCACTTAATACTATTGTACAATATTATCACTTGAAGATGATGTTAATACATTTTCATTGGGATATGATGATGATGATGATGATGATGATGATGGTTGTTGACTATTTATTGCATAATGTCCCCATGCATATGTATTAATACTATTATCTCTAATAAATCGCTTATCATCTAAATAACTTAATGCTAATTTACTAATGTGTTGAGTATATATTTCATGAATCTTTGATCTAAATACATACATAGAATCATAGTACATTTTTTTTTCAAATAAACATTTTCTAAAGTCATTAATCGTTAGTCTATTGGTTACGCATTTTTTAACTCCTTTAATTTTTTTAATTTCTTTTTCCTCCTCATCAATTTTAATTGAATACATTTTAGCGCGTAAACCAATGAACTCTTTAATTATTTTACCATTACATTCATCCTTCATCATTCCTAATACTTTTTTATTGACAAGCGGTAAATTATAGATATTATCTTTCGGATACCCAGATGTATCAAACTGATTTCGTACATCGTTTCTAATATCGTTGTATAGATCATCCGTTCTAATATCATATATAAACGAGTCCGTGTCCATATAATTTAAATTAATATTTTCACAATATTTCGGTTTCATATATTCGTAGTGAAAATTATACATTTTATGTTTCGAGAGTTCCAAGACAGAAAATCCAATGTAAATGGGTTTGTCGTACACAGTTCGTACTCTTTTCAATTGAATCGCAACCATTTGTTCATGAATTTTCAGACAACTGTGAAAATTAGGTTTGGCAATAAGAGCTCTAGCTCCTAATCTCTTCCCCCTACTCTCCCATTCACATACTAATTTTATATCTTTTCTTTTATCAACATTTTCCATTGTCTTCCCATATACTGCATTATTTAACAATTTAAAAAAGTTCTGTTCAAATACATTCTTACCCAATGTTCGGTGATAGTTATTTATATCAATATATTTTTTCAACCAATCTGACTGATTAAATTGAAGAATTCTATGAATTTTCCTTAAAATCAAACCATGTTGAAGACATTGTTGCAGATTGCGATAGTGTATTATGTAATTGGTTTTATTGTTTAAGTCTGTTATTAATTTTTGCTGTTTCATGCCCCCAATTTTTTTATTTTCTGCACAGAATGGAAAATCGCTATGACGGTCGTGCAGTGTACTTGGATATTCCAAGTCTACTTCTAATATGTAACCAATTTCTGAGTCTTCTTCCACTACATGTATATTAAAGTCTTCAACGTTTTCAAACCATTTAAAATTTTTAAAGGGAAGATACTGCGACATTGCATATCCATATAAATTATTTACATCAAAATACATTAGATAATTTGATTCTTTTGTGGGATCATAATCATTAACGTATTTATTATTTACTATGGTGTGCCGTTTACTACACTGAACAATACCTCCCCTAATACCTCGTACAACGAAATTGTACATGTTAATATCTGTTAGTAATTCCAATTCTATTTTAGTTGTTTTCAACATTGCATCCCAAGATAAGCCTGGAGTAGTATAATATTGACAAGGGTCTAAATTGTAAATTTTCTTACAAACTTTACGGAAATTTTCAAATATATCACATAGCAAGAGAACATCTACTTTTAGATATAATAGAAGATAGTCCAACAATTTGTTGCAATTAAATGTATTCCAAACATTTTCAGCATGTTCATAATCATCTATACTGCACGACTCATTTGTAAGTTTATTAAAGAAACATGATCGCGGTGGTAGTTGTGTTTCCTCCAGCCGATCAACTGAGTTAAGAAAGTCATATGGAAAGACACCTTTACGCTTCATTAAACTGAATTCATTATGAGTTTGATAGATTAATTTTACTGTCGTCAAGTCATCATCAGACAAATAGCTAGCTAGTTTTTCTAAGCTCGACGGCATAAATCGAAAAGAATCTAGAAAACGTAATTCTATTGTCTTATCATTATCACCATTATCATCATCATCATCATCATCATCATCATTATCAACATCATTATCAATGGAATCATTAACCGAAATTCTTTTCGATATAGATACATATAATTCCTTATTGAAAGGAATTATATTTATATCACCTTTAATACATGATAATTCTCTAATAAACAAATGACAATCATATGCCGAAAGATTGTGAAAAAATATCGGAATAAAGTTTGCAATTTGAAATTCTAAATTGCATTTTTTGTGTGCGGGACCTCTATATTCACCCGTTAGATGACAATGATCAGCCACGCGATCTTCAACAGATAGCAAACATTCACAAATGTGACAAATTTTGTCCTCCATTTGTCTGATCTGTTGAAGTGGTGTTAAGGAATTCATTGGTTTTACTACACTTAAATAATTCTTATAGATATATCTTATATCTTTAACTAAACTCTTAAAGAAATGATTAGGTGCGTCATCAGCACCATTATAAATTCTAAATATATCTAAATTAGAGTTAAATGTACATTTAATATAATAACTGTATGCAAATGGAATGTGCTTTTGTATAGATTTAATATTTGGAGAATTTTGAATATCAACTGATTTTAGAATACATTCAAAATCAGCGTATACTATAAAAGGTACATCCATTTGCTTTTTAAAATTCCTAAAACTTACTAAATTATTGTCTTCAGTTGGCATCTTAGTTATCATTTTATTGCAATGCTGTTTGTGTATGTTTAATGATGAATGAGAATGAAAATGTATTAAACAGGTATTGCATACATATGCCATAGTTTTATGTTTCGTTACTTGACTTTTAATTAATCTGTAAGTATAAAGAAAAACTTAATTAGTATAAAATTATTGAAGAATATATATTCTTTACAATTACCTTGATATATTTTTTATCCATACATAATGGAATCTTCCTTCTCCTTCCTCCAAAAGCAACAAATTGATGTGTTGGAATTTTTCCTGCACAGTAAAATAGTATGGACCGACTATATTATTATCATCGCCCAATCCAAACACATTAATACTTATATCAGGATTTTTACTTTCGAACACTTTGATTTTATTAAGTGGTAGAGGAAAATGCAGACTTTTAAAATTTAATATTATATTATTTTCAAGCGTTATGATTTCTTCATTTATGTTGTTAACTTTATATGATGAACATCTATTGGTATGCAAATCAACTGGATAAAGTGCTGATATTATAGCCCACTTAAAACAATATATATCAGTATTTTGGACATTGATGCAAGCAAACTTTCTCTGTATTGTTAGAGGTAATGGAATATATTGTGACCCTTTAATACATTTATATTTGTTGACATTGATTTCAAGATGTGATATTTTAATTAATGACCATCCGCTATCACGTTCCTGAAATTCACTCATTTTTTTAATTATATTATTACATTGTTCATTATAAAGGTCAATAATGTCATCACTTGTCGTTGATATGCTTAGGATCACCATTTTTGTTTGATGCGATTTAACTTCTATGATACATGTATCATGATCTTCCTTAACCAACATATACTCGCAAAATAATTCAATATTAAATTTTACACTCGAATATTCCTGTGTCACATTATATAACAATTCCATGACATTGTCTCTAATTGTATACAGAAAGTTTTCTGGTATTAAATCAGTTTCATTGCTATTTTCAATCAAATATGTTATGATGCGATTATTGAATACAGACTTGATACACTTTAAACTACCGTCATCGTTATTATATTTCTCTGTTTTTTCCGCACTGTTAGTTTTATGCATATTTGTTCTTATATGATAATGCCATTTAGTATTTGATATATATGTTCTACATTTGTCACAATATATATTGATTGCACCGCTGTCTGATATAGTATGAGAGTGTTGTTCCCATTCCTCGCGGTTTGAAAAATATAGCTTACACGTTGTACACTTAAACGATGAGGAAGACCCTTGATGATGTAATCTAATATGTCTCCTTAAATTTGTATTTGTAGTGAACTCTTTCTTACAAAATTCACAAATAAATTTAGTCATTTTTATAAATATTTTTATTTAGACGTTGTTAGAGAAAAGTGGTTGAAATAAGAATGATGATATATTTGAACATATGCAGTATTTAATCTCTTTCTTAGAGTATACGATTTACATATAACTTTTTTTTCAGTAATTACAGTTAAAGAATACATATTTGTGGTTAAATAGTTTTATTTTAAAAAACATTTCTATCCATATATTCATTTCTTATCACAAACGTAAAATTTTTATAATTCTAATTATAAACTTTTTACAACAATAGAAACCACTGCACCTGCGTTTGCTACAAATATTATCAACTTTTTATAAACTAACATACACACACATACATATATTTTCAAAAACATACATACATACACACACGCACCCCCTCCACAACAAAATCAAAACCCTACAATCGTCACACCATCTTTGCGGTTTGACACCCTACCTAAAGAACATCGGTAATGGTCGATTTTCACACAACATACCCCTACTCCATACAACACAATGTAGCAAACCAATCAACTAACTTAAATGCCGGCTGTAGCGTAGGCATGATCCAAATTTTGTATGAGGATCATGGTCGCGAAACCCCACAAACAACCTACTCTTCGGCCATTGCAGCCAATATCGACAAAAATAAATTTATAATTTGCATCAGCTAGAGCCATCAAAATTATGCTATTACCACCTTTATAATTATGATAGAAAGCACCATCTTTGCGTGGGGGCCGGAAGGCTATGTGCTTTCCGTCCAAGGCGCCCAAACAATTAGGGAATTGCCACTTTACAGCAAATTCTTTGGCAATTGCTTCCCATTCAGACGGACCACTGGGAAACTAAATTGAAAGATGCAATAGGTAAAAATAATGTTTAAAATGTTTTAAATACCTTTAAATACTCATCTTGCATTCGCATTGCAATAAACCTGCAAACTTCTGGGACAATTGTTGAAATAGTTGAAGTGCCCATTCGAGTTTGGTAATTCAGACTTCGAAAAGACTCTCCTAAAGAAAAAGTAGGTATTTCAAATTTAGCAAATGTAATAAAAAAGTATTTCATTATTGCACTTACCAGTGGCAAGAAATCGCATTGTTACGGCTAACTTTTCCGCTGGAGATATGGCATTCCTAAGTCGTGTATCACAACGAGTTATATCTTCCTCTATTAAATTTAGAATAAATGTAAACTGTTCCTTCGACATCCGTAAATAATTCGTATAAGAAGCTTCATCGGTCAGCAACAATTCTTTTGTTAAGAATGAAAAGGAACCACGAACGTTTCTTTGCTTTCTCCAAGATTTTATCCACTGCCTCTTGTTGTTATTAGTAGGGAGCAAAGTTGCTTTTTTGCACAAATTTGTTAAACCTTAAAAAATGGCTTTAAACTACATAGCAAAACTGGAAGGAATTTATGGTTTACAAACCCATTAGCAAATCTTCTTTATCACTGTCATCGGAATCTATATTAACCGCTTCTCTGATGCATTCAAGTATATCTTTAACTAAATTATTTTTTTCTTCAACTTCCATTGTATACATCAAATTTCAAATCACTTTCACAATTACAATGAATACAGAAATGAAACAAAACGTCAACAAATTAAGAAAACTCGAGCATAAGAAAATTAAACTTGCTCAACAAATGAACTGAATGTGAACATAGAAGCAAGTTCAAAAGAAAATAAATAAAAATGAAAATTATACTTGCGCAAGTAAAGTTGCCTAATGTGAAAGGGGCCTTAGACATTTGGACCAGTGTTCACAGATGTAAATTGTAAAATATAATCAAAAAATTTATATTTTTCCCCAAATTGAAAAAAATTTCATTGTGAGAATACTTTCTTATACACGTACAATTTTCTATGGAAGGAATATAATTTTTCATAAAAATTTGTTTCTTATAGCAGAGTTTTTCTTATAAGCGAGTTTCTTATATAAGGATTATTTAGCACGTAGTTATATGGAATGTACATGGTGTCTGTAAAAGTGTTTCTTATAGCCGAGGTTTTCTTATAAACGAGTTTCTTATATGCGTATTGTACTGTATCACTGTCTCTTCTTAATCACTTCTTAACTTTATTATCCACCGCACGATGTCTTTACTTTCAACGATGTTGACTCTACTACTTTATGATTTACACTGACTCACTGTTACGCAGGGTGCCTCCTTTTATACTACAGGAAGCGGATCTAGAATGGTCGCCATGTACTTGTAGATGGCGTAATGAAATGTAAAGCCGAACGGAAGAAGCTGTATTACTGCATACAGATGTTGCTGCTATGCACAAGTTACCATCTGTGCTGTCGTTTACTATTGGTAGCCAAGTGATCAAACAGTCTTCTAACATAATCTGGAAAACTCATGTTGCTGTTTCTAGGCGTTTGTAGATAATTCGATTGGCAGTTATTTTGAATTTCCGAATAGTGTGCAACGACTTTTATGTTGGTAGCACCGTGTGTTGCTGGTAATACAGAGTTGTTACCATGTGTTTGCAATTTTATGTATACGTGTGTACGTTTAGTTTTCTAGAATATAGATAGTTCTTTTTATTTATAAAAACATTTACATTAGCTCTGTTCAAATATTTTTAGGTAACAATATTATACACAAATTACCGCATGTGGAATAATGACTTAATTTTACCTTCAGTTAATAAGGTTTAAATGCCAATGGTTCCATTTGTGGTATATATTCTAGATACTTCCGGAATTAATGTCAAATAAATACTCTGTCATCTTCAATACATTCCAAAGGTTTAATGCAATCCTTTTTAATAACTATTATGGTAAAGATATTTTAAGAATTTTAACACACAAAAATTTTACTGGCAGTAGAATCACAATTGATTAACTGTTGGACTAAGAGTTTAGGGATTATATACAATGAAATTAGAATTCTATGTAAAGTCTGTTTTTTACCTAATTATTTAATTTTTTTAAACAACATTCATATAAAATAACAAAAATACTTTCGCTAATTTTGTTTGGGTTCTAAATAAAATAAAACACATGTAATATATTAATATGTAGTATTATATGCATTATATTACTAATATAGACCTACTTTTGTTTTTATTAAAACGAAAATATTGTAATCAAATATATATAAAATTTTTTTTTGCCCTATCGAAGGTATTTTGGCCCTATTAAATGGTTAATTTGGCCCTAAACCAAAAAACTCGAAATGAATGACTGCTATAATACAAAAGTAATTTATTTAAAAAACAATCTGTTTTTTGGAATTGATATCTTTCTCTTACTGGCATCTTATTGAAGCTCTCTCAAAAGTATTAAGTTGGAGCTACTAATTTTGTTTTGTTGAACAAATTTAATACAAATTTCTAAATGCTTAATAACATCTTCGTGTTTTATTTTGGACTCCTGGGGGTTACTCTCTATTGCGATGCGAAAGAAAAATGTTAACACATAGAACGATTGGTACTCTCCATGAAACAAGGAATACAAGATAACGCATTCAAGTTGTAAACATTTTTCGCTTCTGCGCATCTACGTCAAAGTAGTCGATTAGCATAAGCACCATCACACATATGTATGTACATGTGTATTTGGTATAGGACAATCTCGTTTAAATTTTTATTTCAATGTAATTTTGTTATTTTTTTCTTATCGCTGCTACGAAATTTTTTTGTTTTATTTATTTTCCAACCTTTTACACAAATTATAGTTAATATTTTATTACAATTTATGTTATACCTATTATACTTCATAATTTTGTATTATATCAAACACGTATTTGATTATAAGTGAATATAGTAAATGAAATAAATAAAAAATGGATTTTAATTCATTTGTTTTTCTTTTTCGGTTCATTAGATTTTCAAATATTTCTCCATTTACACTTCTCAAGTTGAAGTACATTCTGTTGAAAAAGGACAAGTTTATAGTTTTTTCTGATTGGTGGAGATGAATTATTAAGAAATTTTTTGCTATGAGTAAATTTTATGTATTATTGATTTTTTATGTATTGTTTGTGCTTAATACGATATTTATGTAATCACTAAGTTTATGCCCGACACTGGTTGGGCCTAATTATTATATCTAGATTTAAGATTTGATTACTTATTGCTAGTTCATTATTTAAAGATATAATAAATAAATATACGCATGAAAAAAAGAGTAAATTTTCTTTATTAATTGTTGCGAGAACTACTTCTAAGGCTTTCGTATGCTATATACAAACATACGTTATTGTTGACTGCGCTGGCTTAGATAATCTGCTTACATAAGATGGTCCACCCATGTGCTATGTGCACGAAGGAGCTCAATGCTCCTCGTCACAGTATCTTTCAATTTGTGGCAGAAGCTAATCTATTTATTTAGCACTCTAGTGCAGATATTTAAAAAACCAGGAAGCAGCAAAAGTGAAAGAAATTCGTTGATTTTATTGCAATTTACAACAGCGCACACTGGGTTGAAATACATAGTTTTTGAGGATCAATTCAGGGAAGCTCTGTTTGGATATTTTTCCATTAGCTTTCACCTAATACCAATACAGTTTGATAAAACAAAGCATTTTTAAGTATATTTCAGTGCAGTTTTATTACAAATAAGGGAATTTAGGTTAAAATATAGATAACATATGAGAACCTAAAAATAATTATTTTCGTGATCATGATCACCATCTATGTACTTGATCATCATCATCAACATCATTATCCTCATTATCATAATCATCATTTTGTCACACAAATTGGTTTTGTTTGGAACTGGAGGTATTATTAAATCCATTGCCTGCTCTGGCAAACTTTGAACCTTCTTTGGAGGCAACTTTCGCATGCTCGAAATAATTGGGTCAGAGCTTATTAAGAATAAATTAAAAACATCTTTAAGGGATTTTTCGCGACTGCACTTTTGTGAATGAAACTCTCTATATTTCTTAAAATCTTTATTCCGAACTTCTTGCGCTTCTTCCGATAATACCCCAATTGGTAAGGGAGCATTATTAATAACTTCGGCACCGTGTATTAGGTACTTGTGCAAGGTGGATGGCATATTATACAATGGATATTTTTCAACAAATCCATGCCGCTGGATACTGCTATAAGCAAAATGTGCATTCTCTTTATTAAGTTCAAATCTATTTTTGTTTCGGCGGATTTTTCTACGTTTACGTTTACGTATTTCCGAACCCAGGCTTAGGTTTGTCAACGATTAAACCCATAGCCTCTCTATATTGTTTCTGAATTTCTAATCTTGTTTCAGCAACGATTTTTTTCCAAATCGCTTCTAGCCTGCCACTTCCTTAAAGGCATTTTATATGCAATATGCAAAAGACATTCAAAGAATCTGATCCAGCCATGAAGAACAGATATACCGAATCTTAAATATTCTGTTTTCACAGGCCTTTTAATCATTTATTGAAGTTTTTACTAGTAGCGCCACATAAGTAACACTTTTTTGTTGACGTAGCTCCAGTTATAGCATTAAGAACCTTTCCATCTATCATTGACAAAATTAAATTGTGCTTCACTTGCATAACTTTATTACCGATTGCGACAGTTGAGCATTTCAAATTTGCTATTTCTTCTTCCACTCTATTTTTTTCACTAACTGACACAATTGAAGTTTCCTTTATGAACTCAATTTTCAAAGGTCTACAAAATCTAGTGGAAGATGGTCGAGGATTTTCCCAAATAACCTTTTCATCTAGCATAAGTCTAAGTAGCACAATTGTGGTTAAAAATACGGATGAATCGCTAGCATTTGAGGCATGAAAGGGCTGTTTATATGAACTATGGACAGAGCTTCCATCAAAGTTTTGTTTTTCATTTTGAATATTTGTGTATGAGGGAAACTTCTCAGGTGCAGACTGTCTAATAATATTGTATTGGTGTCGAGATAGATTAACTTCTACAAAAACAGACAATGCTTTTACATTAGACATTTTCGAACTCGCTGCTGACGGTGTTTTTTTTGACAGTGACACATTTGTGAATCCACGCAGCATCTTCTCTTCTTCTATGTACCCTGATGATCTTAAATTAATCCATGTTGCATGAGCTAACACTGGCAATGCTGTGGTGTCCCTTAAAAGCTTTGTTCTTTTATCATTTTTACTCGATTACTCGATTCATTTGACTCGGTAAAAGAAATTTCTTTTCTACCACGTTTTCCAGTCTGAGCACGAGAAAAACCAATAGAGGACTCCAACCACTTCCTATTCGCAACCATAAATCGTGTATCTACTCTATGCACCTTATTCCATTTACATTTAAAGTCATAAAAGAAAGCATTAACTCGTTCATTCAAATCGCACATACAAGACTCTGAGCAGTTTGTGCGTTTCTTCATTTCATCTTTTAAAAATTTTAGCTTTTCATCCAAAGTTTGACATATCGTCATATCGTACAAGCTCCGACGCGTATAAAAAACAACAATTATCCGTTTTAACCGATAACTTCAAACTTCACAACACTATCATTATTTAAAAACATAAAGAATATTATTCAAAAACAACAACAACATAAAGAATATTATTAAAAACATGAACAACAACAATTAATATACAAAAACAGTAATAATAACAGCAGCAATCGCCAGACCATATGATTTGTTGGTAAATCAGCGCGACGACACTTTTTACAAACAAAAGCATAACTTCTAAAATCCACAAAAATGCAGTCTACATTTTTGCAACATATTCCATATATATTTATTCCGTAATATAAACCACAAATCTGGACACGAATGTACACGAATAATAACTACATGTCCACTTAAACTATAAAAATTAAAATTTTTTGTGGACTTCTAATATAAATCACAAAAACAGAAACACTTCCACACCAAATTTGTTACACAAACTTTACCATGATATTCGCAGAACTACCTGAACTTGATGGTTCCATAGCTAAATTGGTCACTTTTTTAATAACTTTGTAAAAAAATGAGATTTTTAACAAAGTAAATTTTCAGTTTTTCTGTCTTTTTTCAAAAAAAAAATCAAAAAACTTTGATTTTGATCTTTCACTGCAAACACACCAGAGCACTTTAGATATTTCTTTTTATAGCTGGTGATGTAGAATTTTATAGGCTGTAAGCAACTGCAATCAGTTTTGACGATACTTTAAATTTCATTCTTGAATTAATCCTCGAAAACTGAGTATTTCAACCCAGTGTGCAGCGCCTGGGTAAAATGTTGACAAATTTTTAAAACAATTTAGCTTATACGGAGCATCGATGGCATTATCATCAGCATGGAAATCAGTTTCTGAGTATTCCCTGGCAAAATGCTAGAAAAAGCTTTTGGAGGAAAATAACGATTTTGACGAAGAGTACAATCTGCCTTTTTCATCGTTCAGTGTTGCCAGAAAATTATGATGAGTGAATGCTAATTGGTAAAAAAATTCTGCTAAAATGTTCTACAGCAGAAAAGTATAATGCCAGATTCAAATGTAGAAAAAATTATTGAAATGGCTTTGAATTTCATGTTTATACAAACTTATTAGTATTTGCAGGTATTTTTAGAGCACATACAAATATAAAATAGTTAATAACTGGTGTTTTTGGAAATGTTACAATTACGTTTTAAATTTTTTTAGGCACTATAATTCCAAAATAGTATTTTAATTATTCAGTAAAATATTTTTGTAATTATAAATACATTGCAATACATGTACATTTATGAGAAAAATCCTCTATACAGAAGAATTTTTTTAACAAATTACATTTTTAGTTAATTTTAATTATTATTGTTCGAACTTCATTTGTTTCTATATTTTATGATTTTATCAGGCTAAAGTTCTTATCGCTTTTTAAGCCAAATTACATGTGATAGTTATTAAAGAACAAATAACACCAAAGTTAGTTGTAATTATTCTGACAAGCACGTAGTTGAACGGAACAACCGGGTGTTTTCGAAGGCCACTAAACCTTCCTCATCAGCGTTCTTTTGCGTTTGGTCCACTGTATGTGGTGTCAGTTGATGTAGATTTCTGCTTTATATACACAACTTTTATTGCAAATGCAATATGTGAATTGTTTTGCTTCAGTAATGACTCAGAATTCAGTTTTTTTAATTATTCAGCAGTCGTGCAGTTTTTTGTTTCAAAACTCCACTTCAGCTCATATAGTTTTTATAGTTAACAATAATTGTTTATTTTATTATGACCAGACAAAAACCTTTTTTTAAACAAAAAAACGATCCAATGTATGTGTCTGAACCTATTTTCCAACCCAAATAACATACAAATTGAACTATATACATACTTTTTCGAAAGCGTGCGTGATCGTGATAAGTTGTAAACCAGTCGTGCGTGATTAAGAATATTTTATTCGTGAGCGTGCTTGTCGTGAAAATTTTCAAAAGCATTCGTGCATGAAAGTGCGTGAGTAAAATATTTTTTTGCGTGATCGTGCGTGTCGTGACTCAAAAAACGCTAACGTGCACATATCTAGTATATACATATGTACGAGTACATATGTATTTCATTAACATAATCTCATAATATAGTATGTAAATAATATTTTTTAACGTTTTAGTTCTATTTATTTAGTTATTGTTCTTTGAATAAATTGATATGTTTATGGTTTGCTTTACAAATTAATCTTTACGTATTTTAATTTGAACATACATAAATGCTTTATAAATATTGAGCTTTTTTTTCGATTTTATCATACTAGTATATATGTATGTACATACATATGTACTTATTTTGGATTTAATCGTAAAGGCCATGTCAGATACAAGTTTTGCTTCGCGTTGCGTTGAAGATTCGCTTTGACATCTAAGATGAAATGTACATGCTTATATGAAACATGTCACATAAAGTACTTCTAACCCAAATCGAAGCGAAAAGTTAACCAAGTCTCAACTTTTTGCGTGCTTTGACAATCAGTTGGTATAATTATCTTAATTTGTTTGGCCAAACTCGCACGCAAATATGAAATTTTAATAAACTTTTGGTAAATTTAGATAAAAAACGAGTTTGTTCTATCAGAGTAATGAATTGTGCTGTATTTTGTGCATTAACAAAGCAGTAAAACAAAAAGTGAGTGTTGTCAAAGTTTTTGTTGGGTCATGCAAATTTTGCTTAACGCTTTTGTGCCAAAGTTAGAAACGTCACGCAAAGCGTTGAAGTTGTATCTGACACCGCCTTAAGCGACAAAAATTAAATTTTTCTGGAGGTTTTTTTTAATATTCAAACAGCGATGCCAACTCTTTATAACCCAAACGCGCTATTCCCTTTCTCAAAACGCGCTAAGTTACAGCATTGTCAAGTATTTATGGTAAAAACGCGCTATTTTCCTACGCGCTAAATTAAATTTAATAAAAGTCGATGTACTATGTACATACATATCGATGGTCACAAGTAGAAAGGCCCTAATTCGTATTTTCACGAAATTGAATTTTTCAGTTATTCCAATACATTTCACAAAAATACACCTCGTCACAAAAATTTAATGCATTAGTTTAAATAATAACGCGTTTACAAGGAGTTTTACAAAGCAGTTGTACGAGCACTTGTACTGCGTTTATTATTATGTTTTTACCTTCTCCTGTAAAGTTATAGTTATTTGATATTTGGGTAAGGGCCTTTCTACTTGTATTAGTATGTAGTACAACTGATTTTTTAGTAACTCTTTTTCAGATTTTATAATATCGTTTCTTCGAAATTATATCATAAATAAATAAACTAAAGTCATTTAATACAGTATCAGAATCGCCTTCCAAAGAATCGAAATGCTTAGTTTTTATTTAATTTTATTATTATTGTTCGAACTTCATTTGTTTTCCATATTTATTATTTGATCAGGCTAAAGTTCGTGTCGCTTTTGTATGCCAAATTACATGTGATAATTATTAAAGAATAAATAACACCAAAGTTGGTTGTAAATATTCTGACAAAAAAGTAGTAGAACGGAGCAACCGGCTGTTTTCGAAGGCCACTACACCTTCATCATCAGTGTTCTTTGTGTTTGGTCAACTGTGTGTGCTGTCAGTTGACGTAGATTTCTGCTTTATATACGCAACTTTTATTCACAGAGGAGACCAGAGGTGTCACGAGCACAAAGTAAGACGGAAGATAATTGTGATTTTGTGGTGTTTTCAGAGGTCTCGCTCACACAGTCATCAAATCCTCTTTACTTTTTCTTTCGCGTGGTATTATTTTAAAGTAATTACATTTTATTCTTTGTGGTCTCATTCGCAGCCTAGTTTTTGTAAATAAATGGTAAAAATTAATATTTGCGAACGAAAATGAACGAAGTCTCTAATCATTTAAAAACAAATTTTAATCACTTTATTAATACTAATAATCTTTTTCGCATTGTGTTTTTTAATTCAATACCACAAATTTCTCCATTTAAATTTGTACAAATGTTCATGTGCTCAAGTGTATTTTCGTTTCATGCCTTGTGGTCTTATTCGCTGTTTGCTTTTTGAAAGTTGAAGTTAAAAATTAATATTTTTGAAGGAAAATTTTTAAAATTGAGTTTGTAAGCATTTGGAAACTAATTTTAATCACTTTTATATTACTAATAATGTTTTTCACATTGTTTTATTTACTTCAACACTGCAAAATCTTTCATTTAATTTTGTTAAAATGTACAATTGTTCATTTCACTAAGTATACATTTTTATTTTTATTTATTTATTTATTTATTTAGTAGTAGTATTTAAAATACTTTAGGTTCTCTTAATTCTAGTTACATAATATTAAAGTTTAAATCTAAACAAAGCTCTATGTTGAATTATTTCTCACAAATGTTATAATTATTCTATTAAATGTATTCAAATTCTCCTCATTTTTTGCTTCGTTTGGTAGCATATTATACAGGTTCAATCCTTTGTAAAATAATGATCGCTGCATTGCGGTTGTTGAAACTCTCTGAAGTCTAAAGTTTTCTGAATTTCTAAGGCAGTAGGGTTGTACTTCTCCAACATATTCTATTTGGTCACACAAGTATTGTGGTGCTTCGCCTATTTTTATTTTTCTAATAAATTTGAGTGTGTTCAATTGTAACCGTTGCTTCATATTTAACCATTTCAGTGTGTTGAGCATAAATTGTGTTGGCGTATATCTATTGTATTTTAAAATTGATCTCATTGCTTTATTCTGTAATTTTTGTAGTCTTTCTATTTGTGTATTTGTGCAGCATGTATATAAAATAGTGGAACCGAATTCGAAATGTGGTTTTATTATTATGTTATATATGTTAATTGCAGTCATTATTGAGACTTTATTTCTTAAGCGTTTAAAAATCCTATTTTTTTACCAATCTTTTTGCATATGTAGTTAATATGTTCTTTAAATTTTAAATCCTTGTCTATTATAAAACCTAGATATTTTATTTGATTTACTTTTTCTATTACTGTATCATTGATTGTAATTACCAAATCACTATTCATGTTGATTTCCATTAATTTTGTTTTATTTTCATTCAATTTTAATTTATTCATTTTAAGCCACTCATTTATTTTCATTAAATCGTACATTATGTTTTCTCGACATATTGTTTCTTTTTTTGCCTCGGTAAAAATCAACGTATCATCCGCGTATAATACTATTTCACATTTCTTCAGTATGTTTGGCATATCGTTTATATATATTATAAATAATAATGCGCCCAGAATAGAACCTTGAGGCACACCAAATTCATTGTTTAATATACCTGATATTTTATTATTCACTTTAGTTTTTTGTCTTCTTTCCGTTAAATAACTTTTAAACCATCTTAGTTCTTTGTCTTTCACTCCATACATGTATAGTTTTTGTAGCAATATATCTCGGTCAATTGTTTCGAAAGCCCTTTTAAAATCTAGGAAGATTGCCATTACTTTATTATTTTTATCTATTTTTTTCCACCTATTTATTACGTAATTGACAGCTGTTTCACATGAAAAACTTTTTCGGAATCCTGATTGATATTTTGAGAATAACTTATTTCTCTCCATATAACTTTCCAATTGTATTTTAACAACTTGTTCGATTATTTTTTCACACGTTTTTAAAGTATTTATTGGGCGATATTCTTCACTTTTCTGAGTTTTTTTAACTTTCTCAATTGGTGTTACCATTGTCTCTTTCCATGACTCAGGAAAAATTCCTGTTTCTAAAGATTTATTTATTATATAAAGTAGTTTATTTCCTATTAAATTCCAATTATCTAAAATAATGTTTATTGATACTTTGTTGAAGTCTGGTTTCTTTTTCATCCTCTTACATATATCTAAGAGTTCTTGAATATTAATTGCACGAAAATTTAATTTGCTACTTGATTTATATATTGCACATCTTCTATACTATCTCTTATATCTTTTAAGCTATTTATAAAGAAAAGGTTAAACTGATTAGCAATTTGGTAACTATCCTTAAATTCTATTTGATTGAATGTAACAGATTCTATCACAGTTCGGTTTTTCTTAAGAATTAAATCTTTGATTTCTTTCCACATTTGTTTCTGATTACCTGCATTATTTATTCTATTGCAGATATATCTATTTTTCTCGTTCACTATTTTGGTTTTATATATATTTCTTATTGTTTTGTAATTTTTCCATTCTATGTCCGTATTTACTGACCTTGCAATTTGGTATTTAACAATTTTTTCTTGCTTTAACTGTCTTAGTTCTTGATTAAACCAGCGGCATTCGTAATTTTCTTTTATTTTAATTATTTTTGTAAATTTTTCAATAGTTTTTTCAATGCACGCATCAAAAAAGTTGACATTGTTATTTAAGCTATAATTTTCTGTTGTTTGTTTTGATTATTGTACTAAAAATATTCAATAACAAACACACTATATTTGTCCCTTTTTAACAGTGATCAAATCAGCGGATTTTAGGTTTTTTCATAAGTCACTTTCTACAACTCTGGTCTACTTTGTGCTTTTATTGCAAATGGAATATGTGAATTGTTTTGATTCATCGTATTCCAATTTGCTGAAAGCTTTTTTTGTAATGAAAGCTCATTTTTAACATCTCTAAATTTACAACAGTCTTGCCATTGTCGTTTGTTTTTTGCTCATTATCCACATGTTAGTTAATTTGTTTATTTTTTTCCACTTAAGACAAACTTTTTTGGTTTGATACTATAAGTATATTTTTGTTTTAGTTTTTTGCCACAGGCCCATACCTATTAATTTTAGTTAATTTTATTATTATTGTTCGAAATTCATTTGTTTCTATATTTATGATTTGATCAGGCTAAAGTTCGTATTGCTTTTTAAGCCAAATTACATGTGATAAGTATTAATGAACAAATAACCCCAAAGTTTTTATTTTAATTTTATTTGTCCAACTTTGTAACAACTTACATACATATGTATATAAATTGTCAAATAGTTTCGCGATTAAAATGCTTTTTGTACTTCAGCTAGAACATATGCTTAATAAGTTATATAAATTTTTTGGTCATGAGTACGATTACATATTTTTAGTTGTTACAAGGGCATTTACACTTGCTCAAAATCTAGCAGATTTTTATTAAAGTCTTTACCGTTTATCAAGATTTTTTTATCCACAACAAAACCCATTAACAGAAAAATTTCAAACACTAAAACCAAACAACTGCAAAACTACAACCATAGCTAATTAATTCATCTTTTTTATAAATATGTTGTACAGGGTAGTAAAAAATAAATAAAAATATTAGATTTTGATTATATTTCCGACAAATCTAGTGACAAAATAGATTTCGTTTTGTATGGAAAATCTAGTAAAAAGCAGCAAGATTTAGCTCGAAATCTCGTAAGTACTAGATTTCGAAACAATGTAAATGCCCTATAAATATCAAAATATTTGCTATTTACAGTATTAAAATGCGTTTTTAATTATAACCACCGTCAAGGGAATTTTATCTGCGACAGAGTTTTGGATACAAGAAAATTGTTAAACTTATACAAAAAATAAAAGAATATAAATGAAATGAATTTTCAAGAAATTTATTATTCGACATATTGCCATAATTACATTATAAGTGAAATTTATTTGCTGGTGGTTAAGCGATCGTCTGTGTATAAGATAAGAGGTTTGTGACTGTTCAAAATGTGTGGTTGAAGTCTACTGACGATTTGTTAAAGCAACAATGAAATGCATATAGTCATCGCTTAACCACCAGCAAATAAATTTCACCTGAGATGAATTTTTTTATTGACTTTTTTCAAAACACGCTAATTTAGCGCTTTTTTATTAAACGCGCTAAGACGAAAAAAGCGCATTTGGCATAGTTAAAACGCGCTAAATATAGCGCGAAACGCGCTAAATTGGCATCGCTGTATTCAAATATGTTTTTGTACGTGTAATATTAACCTTTTTTAGTTAAAGAATAAAACTCCACGTCTTTGCTTTTCGGCAGTCAACTTTATAATAATGTCTTCTTTTGGCAGTTTACAATACATTTCTTAAATCTTCTATAAATACATAAATCTTGTATAAATACATACCTTCCAATTTATCGGGCCTGTTCTGAAAATCATTGTGATTTCAGAAGTAAAATACTAATAGCTGACTTGATAGTGGGTTTTTATTGTATTTTAAGTTTTTGTCATTTGTAATAGAATATTTTCTTCCAACTTCCAACTCTATAAATCGTGCAATTTAAAACAGCAATTATTTAGCTTTCATTAATTTTTTTAAAATCACCGTGATTTGACATTTCGTGATTTGCAGAACAGGCCCGTATGAATTAAGTTAACTGAAACTGAAATATAGACACTTTGCAGCAATATGCATGGGTATAAGGGTTAAAAGATATGTGTTTTTATTTACATATACACAATACATTTTAGTTTATAAAACTTTTTTCATTTACTCTTCCGATAATTTTTTTAAAATATGTACATTAGAGCGACTCACTTGGAAAAAGTTTTTGTTACCCCTCAATATAATATCATACATATCGCTCGTTTATTAAATAAAAAAACTAGTTTATTTTAAACTTTAAAGTTTTCAATTTACACACAACTTAATGAAAATTTAATTTTTCTCTCGATAGTTGAGTATGCAAGATATTTTCCTACTGGAGACAACAAGATGGTTAAGAGGCAAGATCGATTTACAACTAGCTCAGCATATGGCATTTTTTTCTCCTTTCTTTTTTTGGTTCTCAACCCGGTTTCCCTGACGCTTAACATATAAATAAATATACCTCTTGCCTTTACGTATCGATTTGTTTTTCCGTTTTTCCACGGGGTATATTTAATATTTATGTATCTACTTGAATATTTATTTATTTATTTATTTAAGAAATACTTCAAAATGTAAATTTGCAAAGTATTGTTGCACAAATGTGGGCGGGGTAGCTAGACCATATGCCCACGATGTTATTAACAGTTTTTAAAAAAAGCTTTGTGACTGACTGTACACGACCTATGCCTTCACATAGGAAGTAGCAACGTGGTTGTTAAATAAATTCCACAAAAGAACCGCAAGAATATACGGTTATCCGTGGCAGATCAGTCAACCAGTGCGAGTGAGACGCAAAACTCTCGAAGGCCAATAAACAACAGTGGCCTGGTTGCACTTAAGAGATAATTGCCAACGACGCTTGATGTTGACACGCCCAGAGCTGCTTTACGACTGACTACTTGAATATATTTAAAGCTGTTATTTAAAATTTGAGAAGAACTGTGATGTCATTGTGTGATGTGACCGCTTTATACAAACCTACCGAATACATTTCCCTAGCATTCCCAAACAAACAATTTGCTTAGCTCATATTTGAATTCATGGTTCTATTTATTTTACAAAATTTCGCGTGACAGGATGGAAAAAAATATGTATAAATGTAATTGATATAATAAAATATAATTATGATGATTAATTAAATTAATAATAATAGTGTTACGGTCTAATTCATAAAAAATATTTTAGGTTTATTACAGGTTTATTTGACAAATTTCCCATAGAAATATGTCAAATAAGCGCTTAATAAACCTGAAATATTTTTTATGAATAAGGCAGTTAGTATTATGAGCTACAGATAAATACTTAGATAGGTATACAAAAATATGTAATTCTAATTATAATTGCTTACGACTTATATATGGGTACAATAACGATGCAGACGTTTCAGGGATTACGATGATTGAGGTGGTTGATCTGGCTGTTCCTGCTGCCGTCATTGTAATAACGGTTTTCGGATAACTACGGTTTTGTTGGATTTCTTTTTTGTTTTGCTTGTTTGTTTTGTTTGGTATCTCGTTTAATTGCGGTTTTCATATTTTTGAGTTTATGTTTGTTCCTTTTTTTATGTTTTAGTTTTGTTTAATTATTTTGTTTTTTTAAATTTTACTTTTGATAAACTTTTCAAGTTGGTTTTCTTTAATGTCCATATTGTTTTATTTAATTATATTGTTTAAATTTCACTTTTGATAAATTTTTCAAGTTGGTTTACTTTAATGTCCATATTGTTTTATTTAATTATATTGTTTAAATTTCACTTTTGTTAAATTTTTCAAGTTGGTTTACTTTAATGTCCATATTGGTTTTTATTTGATTATTTGTTTAAATTTTCACGAGTTTATACATATTTCGTTAAATTATCAATGTTGTTCTCTTTAATGTCCTTATTTAATTTTTCAGTTGTTTTGTTTAGCTTTAGCGAGTACACTTTTTTTTAAAGTTTTCTTTAGAGTTCACATTGGGTTTTAATTTAATTTCTTTCCCTTTTGTTTAGTTTTGGCGAGTTCACATTTGTTAAGGTAGGATCACACGATTGCCGTAAATACACCAATCTGACCCAATTTTTATTGTGGTGAATTTGTGCACAATAATAGAAATGTCCCAATCAAATACGTTGCAGTCACATGATTGCACCACTTTTTAAAAATTTGATTGCCACAAATTTCCGAAGAATGAATTTGTGGCAATAATTGCCGCATCCTAGTCATACGATTGGTCTAACTTGCGGCAACACAAACAAACAGCTGTCGTGGTAGTTTTTAGTTTGTTTTGTTTTACGTGCAAATAGTTTTCTTTTAAAAAGAAATACTTTTTTTCTGTTTTATATATTTTGTACTTGAAAATGTTTTATTCGTTTAAAAGAAATAAAATTGTCTCTGCTGTATATTTTGTGCTCATTAAATATACAAAGCAGAGTCGATTTTCGTTCTTTTAAACGAAGCTAAATATATGGGTTAAAGATTGGATCACAGTTCCATGTTAACGTTTCAAATAAGTTATAATTATACATAAAGTAAGTTGAAGTTTACAGTACTTACGAAAACACTTCAAAAATTGTCGCGTATTGGCTTCTTTGATTGCCGCTTGAGAACACATTAAATATTGGTGCATGTTTAGCATTTTTATTGGGGCATGGTTGTCTATCAATTGTACGCACGATTGCCGCACCAGAGTTGCATTTGATTGCGTGAAATCACCACAATATTGTTCTCGATTGTCGTATGGGACAAAAAATTGTGAAATCACACGATTGGCATATAAAATGGAGCAATAATTGGTACATTGCGTCAATCGTGTGATCCTACCTTTAGAGTTTTCTTCAGTGTTTTATTTTATTTTTTTCTCATTCCTTTCTTTTCAACGAGTGCACATTTTTTTCCTTTGCATTTTTCTTTAGTTTTCTTAGTTGGTTTTAATTTGGTTTCTTTCCTTTTGTTTCGTTCTCACTGGTTCACGTTTTGATCAAATTTTAATGCTGGGGTTCTTTATTTCTCTAATAGAGCTTTCGACTCGTTTCGTTTTTGGTTCGTTTTTTTATTGGTCTTATTTTATGTTTATACACATATGTATGTATTTCAGGTTTTGTTCTTATCTTGTTAACGAGTTCGCCTTAGTTCATGTTTTACTAAATTTGACGAGTTCACTTTTAGTTTAAGTTTCACTTTGGTTTTCTTGTTTGTTCGTTTGATTTTTAACGAGTTTAATTTTGTTCGAGTTTTCGGTTTCTTTTGCAATCATCAGTACAGCTTGTAACTAAAAAGTTCTTTTCTTTTACCTTTTCTTGCCATCGTGTAGCATACTGATTGGTTAATTGTCCTAGCGGTTTATGATATACCGCAAGACGAATTAGTGTGAATGAAGCATTGTAATAACCTTGTGCGCATTCCATTCTAAAGGAGCGTATCAAGGGGGGGGGGGGGGGAGGACAGAACAAAAACGTTATTTTTTTTCTTTAGCTTGTTGCCAAGGAAAGGAAGCAATATGGGGATATTCCATATGATGTGTGAGCAATATTATAAATAAGAGAAATCCGTAACAAAACTGCTTCGGATTTATTCATATGCATTCATAGCTGTGTTTTAGTCGCAATATGGATAACATCGAACAGGAAGGATTTATCTCCGTTGAAATAATGCTAGTGACGTACTATACGTGTGGCTCGACCCTCAAAGCCGGGTTATATGACTTCTGAAATCGTTGGTCAGGCGGACGGAATACTTCTTGGCCTTCTACGAAGCTAACGGGCTTTGCTCTGGTGTTGTATGTCTTAGAAGCATTTTTATGTGCAACACTGAGATTATGACGCATTTTCTCTATCATATGTTGGAGCTTATCGGCATGTTTAACAATTGTGTAGTCGGACATCATGTCAAGCTTTTCCAGAAGTCGATATGATGAACTGTGCACGATCATGTTTTGTCCGAAAAGGGCGAAATAGGGAGTACTTTGCGTGGATGTATGAAAGTCGCTGCGTAATATCTGTAATATTCTGGGTACGCATTTGTCCCAGTTCGTGTGGTTGGGGTAATTTTTGATAAAATACCTAATTTTGGAAATAATTTCCTTCTTCGTTCTTTTAGAAACGTTCTCCTGCGGGGAATAGTACCCTGTGGTGATATGTGAGATTCCATACACTATGAAGAAATCTTCCATTTCCTTGGATTTAAATTGTTTCGCATTATCGCTGTGGATATAATGGGGTACACCATATGTATAGGGTGTTTAGAGGTATAGAACTTCGAATTGAAATAAAACACAAGAAAATCGTTTTAATGTCCATCAATTTGGCTTTATTGGAAGGATAATTTTATGCCATTAACGTTTAAATATGATTTCGGGCATGTGGCCGCCGCGGCTGGCTCGAATAAATCCAATTCTACAGGTCCAATTTTCAACCACTTTTTCGAGCATATGAGGCCGTATGTTGGCAATAACGCCACGAATGTTGGCTTCCAAGTCCCCTAACGTTTCTGGTTTGTTGGCATAGACGAGCGACTTCACATATCTCCAAAGAAAATAATCCAATGGTGTCAAATCACACGATCGTGGCCAATTGACCGGTTAACCGAATTAATTGCTCTGATGGACGATTATGTCGAACATAAAATGGACGGAGCTTGCGGTAAACTTCGCGAACTGAACCATTATTTTCGAAATAAATTTGCACGATTTGAAAGCGTTGTTCTTTTGTCAACCTGTTCATGATGAAATGGCAAACCAAACTAAATATTAATCACTTGACAGCTGACAAAATGGCCGCCAGTTAAAAAAGTGATGCCAACTTAAAGTTCTATACCTCAATAAAAAACACCTTATACAAAAGAAATAGTTTTGAAAAATATCTATAACGTTACTGGAGGTTGCTGCCTTTAGTGGCTTTAAGAATATAAACTTGGTTAAGTGATCAATCACGATAAACAGCTGGGAGTTGTTTTCTTTGGTGCGAGGGTATGTACCCAAGAAATCGCAATACAGTCTCTGGAAGGGCCGAGCTGTCAAAACTTGGTTTCCCATGAGATGTCGTAGAGTCTGGTTAGATGGTTTTATGGCTTTGCAATCGTCGCAGCTTTTGACGAAGTTCCTGATGTCCTTTGCCATGTGTGGCCAAAAGTACTTTTGACGAATGCGAAATAGAGTTTTTTGGTAACCACCGTGACATCCCTCCTCATGAGCGGATTTAATCAAGTTTCCAGTTAAAGGTCGGGGTAACCACAACCTCAAAAGACTTTCTTCGGGGTCATCGCCAGTCCTTACCTTAACACGTTTATAGACGGCATTGTCCGATATTCTTA
Source organism: Nowickia ferox (assembly GCA_936439885.1). Taxonomy (NCBI): domain Eukaryota; kingdom Metazoa; phylum Arthropoda; class Insecta; order Diptera; family Tachinidae; genus Nowickia; species Nowickia ferox. The sequence goes on from OW387026.1 coordinate 64,699,095, forward strand.
GATCGGGAAATTTTTCGTTATTCTGAAAGACTTCTTGTATCAGTTTACTGCAATCTGGACCGTTAAATTCAGGGGATTTTAGGTCTATTTCAGGGAAAATATTTCTTACGTCAATTTCATCTATATCGAGCCGCGATAAGTCGTCTGGTACTACATTTAAGGATCCCTTTCTGTGTTCTATGGTAAATACAAAGTTTTGGAGCTTTAAGCTCCACCGAGCTAACCTGCCGTGAAGGTCCTTTTGACTCATGAGCCATCGAAGGCTCGAGTGGTCGGTAATAATCCTGAAGGGCACTCCTTCGATGTATTGCCTAAATCGTTTAAAGCAGATGACGGCCGCTAAGCACTCTAGCTCCGTGACTGTGTAATTACGTTGTGCCTTGTTCAGCTTTTGGGACACGAACGCGATAGGGTGCTCGCCTCCGTCATCGCCTAGTTGGAAAAGAACGCCGCCTACGCCCACGCTTGACGCGTCGCACTGAATCACGAATTCTTTGGAAAAATCTGGCTGAGCCAGTACGGGAGCGCTCGTAAGAGCTAATTTCAGCCGATTAAAAGAGTCAATAGCGTTTTGGCTAAGACGAAATGGCTTTACGGATTTGCGTAAACAGTCAGTGAGAGGTCCTGCAATGCCTGAAAATTTTTTAATAAAAGTGCGGTACCAGTTTGCCATGCCAATGAAACGTCTGACTTGGCGCGGTGTTTTAGGTAAAGGGAATTCGTTTATTGCCGCGACTTTCTCGCTGATAGAATTTGCTTTTACCAACATTAATTGTAAGGCCATCTGACTTTAGGCATCGGGCAACGTCGTGTAACAATTGCAAATGAGTGTCGAAATCTGGACTACATATCAATAGGTCGTCTAGGTATATGAAGACGTTGTCTCGCAATTTAGACGGGATTATTTTATCCATCAGACGGCTCATTATCTGAGGCCTATTGCACACGCCAGAGGGCATGACCCTGTACTGGTACAGTGCTCTACCAGGTACGGCAAATGCGGTATTTTCTTTGGAACTTTCAGACAATCTGATTTGGAAAAATGCGTCTTTTAGGTCAATCCTACCGATGAAATGAGTGTCTCTGAGACGAATTAATAGCCCATTAATATGCGGTAGCGTGTATGAGTCTTTCTTGATCAACTTATTCAATTTGCGGCAGTTTAAACACAGTCTTAGTTTTCCTGGCTTGTGTATTGTAACTATGGGGCTGCACCACGGGGAGTTGGACTCTTCTATTACTCCTAACGCTAATAATCTGTCTAACTCTTCATACACTTCTGCTTGTGTGGGAGGAGACAATGGATAATGCTTTGTCTATGTGGTGTTCTAAGATGTGTGTACATCCAAGCCCTAAACTTTCGTAAGACGGAAGCTCTGAAGTAGCCTTTTCTAAGAGCAGTTTTTGCTCCGCAGTGAGATCATGATATAATGGATGAGCCTTATCGTTGTGTTGTGTTGCAAGCATGCAGTTGTGGGTATTATCTGCGGGGCTATTGCATATTCCTGCCAGAAATCGACACCAAGGTATCCCTCTTGGGATAATGTAGGTACTATATAAAATACTATGGGTTTTGTACATACCTTAAACGTTACAGGGAGCGTGCAATATCCAAGGACTTGATTCTTGGTCCCGTTTGCAGATGAAATGTTTGATCTAAACTTTTTCAATTGAATATTGTATTTATTTAAGAAATGTAAACTCCCTTTCCCTAAAACAGTCACATTGGCTCCTGAGTCCAATAGGCATGATAATTCTGTGTCGAAAATTTTTATTTTGGCGTATGGTCTCCCGTCATCAGAATTCGTTTGGCAAGAAGACTCAATAGTTCTTTCTACGTTTGTGACGGGTTCTACATTTTAAAATTCGTTGTGATACTCGATTTGACGCTACTAAGATGTTTGGGATAATATTATGAGGTAGGTTACACGGCTGTATATTTGAATGTAAATAAAAACTAGAGAGTAAATCCTCCTGTGAAGGTTTACCCTCTTAATATAAGCTAACTTCGGGGTTTATTCCTCGGAACCAGTGTCCCCGGTTTTCCACTCGCTCATTCGTCTGCTTCCCATATGATTGTTACTGCAATCAGGAATGGTAACTCCTTTTTGCCCACACTTGAAACAAAACAGTCCTCGCATGGTTTCAGGGCAGTAAATATAACTGTGACCTAGGTTGGAACAATTCCAGCATTTAATCTTTGAGTAATCCCCTTTGATGAGTTGTTTGCTTATTTTTAAAGCCTCTATTTGGGGATCAAGCTCAGAGCCGGATTCTTCTGAACTCTCTTGCTCGTTTTGCGGTTCTATTGAAATTTCATCCACCAAACGAGGACGGTTTGCAGGAGTCTTAAAAACACTGCTAGCTCTGAGTGAGCTCTCCGCTTCTCTAAGCAGATCGCGATATGAATCCAGATTGTTTGGTCTGGACACAAATGTCGTATTGAAGAGCTCAGGTCTAACATTTTTTCTAATTATTTTGATTAGTGCGTCATCGTCCATGGGATTTTCTAATATCAAGTTCATTCTCACCAAGGCTGAATGGAAGTCGTCCTAACTTTCTTTCGGATATTGTTTCCTAGCAGACATTTTCAATAATATATCTAAATCGCTTTCTAACGTACCAAATTGTTTAGTACTGGCTCTATTTAATACTGTGTAACTTGCTCTGGGATTTTGTTTGATGTACATCCAAAACCAAACTTCTGCTTTACCTTTAAGGAAAATGTGAAAATTTGCCATCAAGTAATCTAAAGGGAATTGACTTCGTTCAGTGAGTGTGTCTATTTTAAATAAGAAATCAGACACGTTCTCATCCCCACTGAAGAAAACATTCCAATCTTTTAATTTTATGAAATAACAAGCTGTTGATGGTATTGAGTTAGAGTTTGTAGTTGAATTTTGTGAGTTAACTCTTGGAAGGTCAGCTGGTTCCCTATTACCTCGTGATTGACCTAAATTTCTTCTAATGTCCTCAATTTCCCTACGAAACTCTTCTTGAGTGTTCCTCAAGGCATCTCGCACATGGGGTAACAGGGTATCTAGGGCACTTCCCTCCACCGAGTTTGAGACCGTATCTTGTATCGGGGGTGCGTCTGAGCCTTCATGGGTGGTCATATTTATCCCGCGTGATGAATAACTGGGATTTTTGGGTCAACTAATTTCCCTGGGGAGCTCGAGCTTGTCGCGGGTAATGATTTGTCAAGCGAGGCACTGTTGGAGTCCTTACTATCGTTTCCCTAACTACAGGAGTCAATGGACGGTGGAACAGGTGATGCTCTTAAGGTCGTTATGCTAATAGTCGAATTCGAACTTGCCAGGCTTGGTGATTTGATTAATAATTTAGATTCGATAGTTTTCCCACGACCTCTGCCTTTTGAAGCAGATATAAGAGAAATCCGTAAAAAATTTTATGAAATTTTTACACAATATGAGGATTAATGTTGCATCATTAACTCAAAAATCTCATTTTTTGATATGTGATGTTTTAGAAAATGAGCGATGTGTATGTATGTATTTTGTTAAGTTGCAAGTAACCTACTAGCCTACTATGTTCCGTTGAAAGTTCTTATAATACCTAAGACAGTTTAAAAATAAACTTTTTAAACATTACTGCTGCAGTTCTACCAATGAGTAAACATAAGCACCAATAAAATGCAGGAATACAAACTGGCTTTAGATATAAAAGTTAGCAATTTTCTTCTTTTTTTTAAACCAACACTTCTCTATAGGTAATTTTATTTAGCAATCGAATAATTAATTTATTTTAGTACCCAGCAAAAACGACATGCAAAAGAAATAGTTAATGCATGGGTTCAATTTAGGTGCAGAACACAAGATTTTAACACAAGCGTGTCATTGACGACCATGGGTACACATTTAACAAAACTGCTCATCATTGAAATGAGTGCTTAGAACCCATGCAAGTTCCTCATTCGATGACAAAAAAAAACATTGTCGCAGCCACGATACGAACCTTGCTGTTATGACTGCCAAGACACACTATCTACCACCGAGCTATTGTATTCTTATTATTTGATGGAGATAAAACTTGTTTTATGACAATGTTTCAATGTGATGATTTAATTCTGTTTTTATATGCCTATTTCGGTGGATATTTATTTCAATATTAATACATTGAAATAAATATCCACATAAATACCCAGTAATATATATTGCATGCGTTTTTAATGAGTTCAAAAACTATAGCATTATTTACGATATGCGATGATATTCAGAATGCATTCGAAGAAACAAATGCTCAAGAAAGCATGAAACACTATTAAGTTTTGAACGCATTAATTTTTTTTACTGGGGAAAATATTAATAAATTTATTATTTACAATGATATACATACTTAGATACAAACATACATGTAGGTATTACATACATACTTATTTACATATGTATATACATAAGCACCTACATAGGTACATATGTATGTAATTAAACTAAAAGCGATTTCTTTTCTGACATAAATTTTGCTTATATGTTACATGTTTTACATTTCTGTGTTCGTTTGTACAAAAAATACAACTGTGGGAAAAATTTTCAATTTCTTTTCTGAATATGTTGCATGAAAAACATGTAAATATGTTACACATTTTACCCTCACTTTATTTTAGGTGTAGATACTGCCCTTTTTTCTAACTGTGGTAACGAAGGATTTATTTTGCATGTCATGTTTATAATTTCGAGAGAAGGTTTCTTAAATACAAAATATAAAAATCATTATTATAAAAATGAAAATAAAAAAATATTGATTTAAATATTGTGACTGTTTTGATATTTTTAGACGTAATTAGTGATGTCAATGTGTGTTTAAAAATCATAATAGTGTGCGAAAAACCTCTTAAATAGCCTTAAAAATCGCTAATGAAGTACATTAATGATAAAATGTAACTGTTGTAAATAAAAGCAGCTAATTTTGTTCGATTGTAGTAATATAATATGTAGCACTTTGAGTGATTCTAGGTAGATGAGGGTCACTAAAATGTACTACTGAATCTTTGGTGCCAATGTCTCCATGTGGTCCCAAAAAAAATACTTAGTCAGTAGTGCTACAGTCTAGTGGTGGACTTTCAATGACAAGCTAATGTTAAATGTCAATAGGCGATTACATTGACTGGGGTACACGTGGTCAGTAGTGCTACTGACAATGTCACTAGTAAATCACTACATTTTCACTATTCGCATTTTCTGCAGGGTATGTATATGAGTTTACAATGGTATGCATGTACAATGTATACGTCAACCAATAATTTGATACAAAGCGAGCACATTACTACACACCAGGAAAACTCAAAATATCTTCTTACTTCACGCCTTATTAAATCGATAACTATTTTTATCTAACTGATAAAGAATGCCTTATAGAAGCAGGGGCCTTATTATGTAATCCGAATCGAACGGAAATGTGTTCGAATTGTAATGTTAATAACATACAATTTCGAACAGTTTTCTTTTCGAATCGAACTACATAATAACACCCCAGGGTTCCCAGATTTTTTTCAACTGTCATTCCCAATTTGAAAATTTTGATCCCGAAATTCCCTAAAAAGTAATTTTTACTATCCCCAAAAATCCCTACTAAAAATAATACTATTTCAATTTATTTAATTATTTTTTTATGAATATTTTATTTGCACTGTGGTATATTTAAATATGTACATATTTGTACTTATATTTCTAACAAATTAGTTAATCTGATTAATTATATCAAAAAGTTCAGAGTCCAAATCTTCTGTATCGTTCTCTAAAGAATTGTTTTGGTATATACTTTTAGAGTTGAAAAATTTTACCATTTCTGGAGCTGGATTAAAAGTGTCACAGCAAATTCCATTATTTTTAAAATGTATATTAATTCTTAACAGAGATTCGAGCAATTCGCACTGAATTTTGTTTCTATTTTTAGTTTTTATTGAGTTCATTGCCGAAAAAACTCGTTCAATGCAAGCGTTGCTCCTTGATACAAAAAGTACATTTTAAATCATTACAGTTCTTTAGACGGCCGTGATCCAAAGGCATCTTGATACGAATAAACCAAAAAATCAGCTGATGAGCAATCTCGCCAATGCGAGTACCTGCTTGATATGTCTTGTAATAAACCTTGTTTAAGTCTTGCCAACAACAAATGTTAAAAACGAGTTCATTGTTACCAGTAACAATTTTTATTTTAAGCGTTTTTGTTAACATTTTATATTATTTATGAAATAAAAAAGAGCAATTGGAAAATGTATTGAAATTAAAATAATATAAGAAATAAATAAAAATATATTAAGTTAAATACAAATCCCCATAAAATCCCCAAAACCTACAAATTATCCCTAATGAATTCCTCAATCCCCAAACCAAAATTGTTATCCCCAATTGCAAAAAAAACCCCGATTTGGGGATAAATCCCCTAATCTGACAACCCTGTATAGAAGGCCGCGACTCTTTTGCATAAAAGATAAGATACACATTCCACATTCCCTTCTATGAGTAAAATCTATTAATTTGAAGACTTTTCAGAATTGCTGGCAAAAGAGGCGAGAGGGGAAGGCAAAAAGGATATAAGAGTGGAATGGAGCGAGTAGTCCTTGTACATCCAAAAGAATGAGTACAAAAGCCTTCTAAAAGATATCCTTGCTCTTTCTTTTTCCCGCTGGGTATAAATCGTACAAGTATAAAATTGGTATTTGCAAACATGTGTATGTATTTGCATATGTATATAAGTACATATCGAAAACGAAAAACTTGGTGAAGTGTTGTTGCGATTTCGGTGGGGGGGAAAAATAAAAATACAGCAGAAAGGGAGGTGGCCCAAATGGATAGCCACGAGTCCCATGGAGCATTACAGGGAGGTGGCACAAAATGAGAGCCACGACCAATTAAAATAGGGAAGCCACGAGTCCCATGAAGTAATTCGTGATAGGGAGGGGCATTTTTGTATATGGGGACACCAACTCCAGCCCTTGTCCCGGTGTTTAAACAATTTATTGCCGGTGGCAAGTCTGAAGAAAAAAATGCTGAAAAAGAACAAGAGAAAAAGAAGTTAACGAAAGAAATAAACAGTAAACCTAAGGGATTTTCATATGCCTTTGGAAGAACGATACAGGTCATTTATTTTGTATACTTACAAGCCATTTACATCGTATGAATTCCCTAAAATAAAAGATTTATAAAAATTATTAATTCAAGTGCGAGTGTTTTTAGTACATAAAGAGCAGCATAATTGCCAACGTAAATAAATGAATGGGCAATGAAGAGTATTTTCATTCATCTTAGGGTAAGATAGAAAGGAAAGAAAACATTTTAACTTATTTAAAACAGTTACTGAAAATGCTGATGACCTGGTGACATATAGGATATGGATGATCCCTTTATAATAAGATGAGAGGTTACAAGGGGAATAAGGAAGATCAGGGAAAATAAAACTAACTAAATAAAAAGATATTTTTATATGTATTGCACAACAAGTAGATATACAGTACAAAAATTTTTTTAATTGCCTGAACGTATATAATTTGAGAATCGCATATAAATATATTACATAGTATGCTGTTACCCCTTTATGTATCAGGATCAACGATCGGTTAGTTACAAAAAGATTTTAATGTTGTCTTTGTCTTTCATAATCATTTTCATGATAGGCGCGAAAACCAAGCTGTAAAATACATAAGTTCATACCTAATATATGCAAAACTTTAAGTATTTCTAAAGAAAAAGTGTCATTGGGAAAATTTGTTCCGACAAAACATACATAAAAATAAAATACAAATAAACGTAAGTGATTTTGATGAGCAAATATGTAAATTGTATAGGAAGTTATCAAAAGTTATGTCCAATTGTCTAGCTGGCTGTACCGAAAAAAATAAGGGAGCACGGACCTAAAAGAAGGTGCACTGAGGCATTTCAACGGAAACAGCCAGGTAAAACTATCACTTTAGTCCAAAGTGCGAAAGTTAGCCAGAAGAAATAAAAGTTTAAGTACGTGAATCATACCAGCGTTAAAAATATATATATATATATTAATTTTACACCAAGTGGCTCAGAATAGTTGAAACCAACAGTGGTCCCACTAATACTAAAAGAAAAAAGGATCATCGAAATAAAAACAGTGTTAAGGTAGGATCACACGATTGACGCAATGTACCAATTATTGCTCCATTTTATATGCCAATCATGTGATTTCACAATTTTTTGTCCCATACGACAATCGAGAACAATATTGTGGTGATTTGACGCAATCAAATGCAACTCTGGTGCGGCAATCGTGTGAACAATTGATAGACAACCATGCCCCAATAAAAATGCTAAAAATGCACCAATATTTATTGTGTTCTCAAGCGGCAATTAAAGAAGCCAATACGCTACAATTTTTGAAGTGTTTTCGTAAGTACTGTAAACTTCAACTTACTTTATGTATAATTATAACTTATTTGAAACGTTAACATGGAACTGTGATCCAATCTTTAACCCATATATTTAGCTTTTATTCGTTTAAAAGAACGAAAATCACAGCTGTTTGTTTGTGTTGCCGCAAGTTAGACCAATCGTATGACTAGGATGCGGCAATTATTGCCACAAATTCATTCTTCGGAAATTTGTGGCAATCAAATTTTTAAAAAGTGGGGCAATCATGTGACTGCAACGTATTTGATTGGGACATTTCTATTATTGTGCACAAATTCACCACAATAAAAATTGGGTCAGATTGGTGTATTTACGGCAATCGTGTGATCCTACCTTTAGGGCGTATAAAATTAATGCAAGATATGTACATGTGTGTGTTCGTCGAATAAATAAGAAAATTAGTGTTAAGTATATAAAGAAATTTTTTTTTTTATAACAAGTATTACGTATTTTGTTCATATAATTGTCCACATAAATTTCTGTTGTTATTAGAATAAAAGTTGGAAAATAGTGTTAGGCGCTCAAATTAGTCGCGAATAGTCAGCCTTATTATGGAAAAGAAAAAGAAAAATAGTCGAACTTAGGGAGCTCCTTCATTGAGAAATATATTAAAATTGAGTAAATCGTTATCCTTTTATTAGGTATATAAAATAAACGATTTGAGCTCTAACTAGGAAGTGAAAGAAAAGAAAATCAATTGATAAATGATATTAAAAGTAAATGAACCATAGAGATTTATGTCAATATTGACGTAGAAAAACTAGAATATATATAAATTTGTTAAAGCAGTACATAGAAAAGATAAATTACATTAAGATAAATTAAATTAAGTAAATATAAGATTTTAGTACCTTTGTGTTAATAATTTGTCTGGCTGTCAAAATTTATCATGCCCATACAAAATGTATGAAACCAACCGAAATAACTCCGCGTCAACGCTTTGCAATTGGAAAATCCAATTTTGACAGTACGTAAAAAAGTGAAGTTGGCTGCAAAAGTAGTGTTGTTTTTGTTAAGTAATGTAACTTTAGCTACTTTCAGGTCAATTTAGCGTTTTTATTTTTTATTTCTATTTAGAGTTTTTTATTAATCAAAGTGAGTAAACATTACTGTTTCTGGCGCACCGTTAACGCTCTAATTTAGGTTACTCATTTCAGCGTAAAAGCTAAGCGCTAAATTACGTTGCGCTTTGCGTCGTAATTTAGGTTGGCCTGTTATGCATGAAACTGTTCAACTTAATAAATATATACGTGTCTGAATCAAACAGTTTTTCATGGTGGTTACGCTTTTTTTACGCATGTATGGCACATGGCACATATATGTAAGCCCGGCGTTATAGTTAAATTTTCTTACACTGACTAAAAGCTAACTGCAATGTCATCCAGAACAAATCCAAAATTAATTCATAAGTTGAGTACGTAATCGAATTTGGTGAGAGCCAACAAATTTATTGTCAGCTACTTTGAAACTCATTTCAGTTTTATATTAACATTTTGCTGTTATTATTTTAGATGGTACCTTGGCTGTGTAGTTAGCGCGTTGAGTACACAACGTGTGATGATACATGTTCGAACCCCAGAAAATTTTTTAAATTTACTGACTGCCAGGTGATTTCAAAAAGCCAACTTTAAGTTAGCTGAAAGTAATGCAGAGAGAGACAATAGACTACTACCTAGGACATCGCAATGTTAAAATAGTCAGTTGATTACATTGAAAAGTAATCCAAGTGCCAGTCAGTACTAGTTGCGAAATAGTTAGCTTAAAGGTAGTATAAAGTTAACTCAATTTCCGAGAGGGAGGGGTTTAATACAAAACAATGCTTATTCAAGTAAATGTTTAAGTAAAGTAAATATTAATTGAATATAAGCAAGCTTCAGCGACAGAGTGGCTAGTGAGGTTAATAAGAAATTTGAATATTCTTGGTTCTATGCACGGTAGTTTTTTCATGCAATTTTAAAAACGTATGATAAAACCATAAATGTGACCTGCTCCACGAAAAGGGACCTCTGCGCCGAAAAGAAGTTTTTGAGAAAAACGCGTTAAAAAAAAAAAAAAGAATCACTCAAAAAGTAAAAAAAAAAATTTCGGCGCAGAGGGCCCTTTTCGTGGAGCAGGTCACATATATCAAACTTCTATGAACCGATTTTTTTTTTTTTGCTGATTTTCATAACCAATTGTGCTAAGACAAGTGCGGGCGTTTCAGTCCAACTCCGAGCTCTCTAACTTACTTGGGAGCTTCAAAAAACGCATACCAAGCCAACCATATAAAATCCGTACAGACAGACGGAGAGACGGACAGACTGACATGTCTGTTTTTCATCTCCTATTCATAAGGATTCAGAATAACTAACTTTATGTGGCGGCAAATGAATATTGTAGAAGTTACAAAAATCTGGACAAACCATTTTTGGTGAAGGGTATAATAAGCATTAATATTGACAAACATAATATTACACACAAACACAGTCGACACAAGTATAAACCTAACACCAATGCAAATAAAACAAACGTAGCAACACCATTGCTACATACGTAAATTGTCGCTTACGATAAAATTTTACAGACCGTATCTTACAAGTTATCAATAATTTTGGCATTTTGATAATTCTAACCCAGCTACGTCCAAACACACATTCTCTGATATTTGCATTTGAGGTAAACAGCTTTGCAAGCTCTTAAATTTGTTCTTGTTTCCAGCGATGCCAACTGTTTATAACCCAAACGCGCTGTTCCCTTCGCAAAATGCGCTAAGGCCGGGCTTACATCTGTGTGCCATGTGCCACACATGCTTAAAAAAACGTAACCACTAATTACTAATGAAAAACTGTTTGATTCAGACACGTATTTATTAAGTTAAACAGTTTCATACATAACTAATAGAAAATTTTATAGAATCCAACATGATTGGAAACAGTTTAAATCAATAAATACATGTCTGAATCAAACAGTTTTTCATTAGTAATTAGTGGTTGCGCTTTTTTTTGGCACATGGCACACAAGAAATGCCAGATGTAAAGTCAGCCTAAGTTACAGCCAAGTCATATCAAACAGGTACATGCATCAGGCAAATTGCTCATCCGCTGATTTTTTGTTTACACGTTTATAACGAAGAATTCATTTGACAATTACTTTTGTGCCTTGTTTGATGCATACAATTTTTTGACAATTACTTTGTAAAACTATGTGAGTTGCCACAGTGTTTTCTCTAATGCGTGTACCTGTAGTAAATTTGCCTTGGTTACAGCATTGTCAATTTTGATTTTTTTTGTGGCGTTATGTTGGTACTCATGTCTCTCACTTATGCCGACAATTTCGGCCATTTTGAATGTTCAGTTAATTGTTGACAGCTGCTTTGCTTACACGTGTTTTGGCTCGTCTTCGAGATTTTTAGCTATTTAAAAAAATGGAACAAAAAACCTGTATAAAATTTTGTGTGAAAAACGAAATTAAGTGCGCGGATGTATTCCGAATGTTGACAGTGGCATATAAATAAGCTACCTTGGACCGAACCAACGTTTATCGGTGGTACAAAATGTTCTCAGTAGGCCGAGAAGATGTGAACGACGAAGAGCGTGCCGGAGCGAGCACTTCAACAACAGACGAAAAAATTTATGAAGTGAAGAAAATGGTATGGTCGAATCACAGAAATTGCTGAGGACCTAGACATATCGATTGGCTCGTGCCATTCGATTTTTATCAATGATTTGAGCATGAGACGGGTCGCCGCGAAATTCGTACCAAAATTGCTTAATTTCGACCAAAAACAGCATCGCATGAACATTGCTAAGGAGCTGTTGGACTCTGTCCGCGACGACCCAAATTTGCGCCAGAGGGTCATAACTGGTGACGAATCGTGATTTATGGTTATACGTGGAAACCAAAGCTCAATCATCTCAATGGAATCCGCCTGCTGCTGAAGCTCAAGACTATGTAACACAAAGATCTAAGCTGCCTACAAATAAATTTTCAGCTGAGCTTCTTATTGAAATAAGACCATCATCTTCTGATTGTGCAGCATCTACAAGCAGTTTACCAAAAATAACAGCTGCTAGAAAACGAGAAGCCTGCAGCTGCAGCAAATCTAAGTGTGTAAATGCATCATATGCAACAAATTTATATGTAAGTTGCAACGGAAGATAATTTGCTCATCATGTACTGAGAAAATTTGATTTTTCCACTTATTCTGTAAATTTTTTTCTTATCAATAAATCGATAAACAAGAACTGACCAAAATGGTCCTAAACCTAAGATTCGTAATTTTTTATTTTTCTAATTTCCTTTACATCATTCATGATTAAAAATTTTGGAGAAGTAATCGAATATAAAAACACCACATTAGCTAACGTTTTAAGTTGACCTATTAAACCATTCCGTAGTCAAAGCGAAAAGAAAACAAATATTTACCAAAATGGTCCAAACATAACAGCAGGGTTAAAATTAATTTTCTTTTGCATCTGTTGAATTTATTAAAATTTAACAATCCGTTATCGAGTTAAATTGAAATAACTTAGCGTGACCGCCTTGTTTATGGATTAATATTAGCCACGCCCATTAAAAAATCTGTACGTCATAGACAAAAAGTGAAAACGGATTTGAATTTAGGGTATGAATTGTCCATATAAAACACATATTTTTATTGAAAACAACTTTTTTTTTGCAGAACAGTGGAATTAATTTCAATAACTGAATAAAACAAAAAAAATTTTCGTAAAGCCCCGTTCAGACTATTATACAAGTATTAATACTTTCATCACATTTTACGATACAGAAATATAAATACATTCGTTGCGACTGCCAAAAAATCTAACGTAAAATCACATATTGTATTCAGACCATCACACTTCAAATAAAATGTGTAATACAAGCAGAAAACAAAACAGCTGTTCAATAAAAATGTCTGTGCTATTCATTGACTAGCGGCGGCAAAGTGGTTTCATGTAGGCGGGGACGTGCCGGCACTTGAAAAAATTCAGCAGTTCAAAATATTCTATGTAAATAATAGATAAAATTTAAGAAAAGATATTACAAAAACGTTAAAAAATTACGTCAACGAAATATACTTCCATACAATTCACTTATTCAAAATTTTGAGCCGATATACATATGACGAAACATTACATCAATGACGACACGCTATCGGCGGCGAAACAGCCGATTTGGAGATTTGGTTTGTGTGAAAATGCAACCCTGATCTAATTAAAAGTATTATCGTTTAGAAAATTTTCTAAAAACGAAAAGGTCTTATGGGATGTCAAAATTTTTATCGTATTATTTGCCACCTTGATGACATTTTGCGTTCAGACTATCACACTTGCACATATTATTTGAATTTTTGACAAGTATAAATACAAAGTATAATAGTCTGAACACGGCTTAAGCGACATGTTATCGAAAATAGACTTTTTATTAAAATTAAAATTATATGGGCCTACCCATAGTTTAGAACAGCTACGTCCAAGCATATGTGCAAACTTTTATAAAGGGCTTTTTGTGCTTTCACACCGACGAAAGCACAACAGCCAATCAAGCTGAAGGTTCATACCATCCGTTCTATGCGTATGCGTTGTATGCATTTGTATACGTTCTATCCGATTCTAAATTCAAGTTACATGCAATACGTCTTATGCGCCAAGAATTTTTTTGTTTAAAAAATAATAAACACAACAGAGGTGACACTCAGTACATAAAAACAATCGATAACTAAAATGTAAATTTTGATCGTGAAATAACTATGTTAAAAACTGATTTTAATGTATTTTATTCTTGAAAATAGTTGTAGGCTTTATTACAAAAGCTTTTTCTTTTATTAAAAACCATTTTTATGCAATCAAATTTAAAATTTATATCCACCACACGAACATTTTGTATCGATATTATTGAAAATATAATATAATTTGAAAAATGTGGCACTCAAAAACAGCTGACGTCTTTTCATGATGCATGCGAAGGATACAAAAGTAGAAAATAAACCTACTTTATCCGTCCTATGCGTCTATACGTTCTATGCGTTTCGCTCTGTAACTTGTCACATACAATTACACTGATTCTACTTTTTTGACATATGCATAAAACATAGCAAGGCATGGAACGGATGGTATGGACCTTCAGCTTCAGATCTCGGTGACAACAATGCTTGCAAAGAAACAAGCGCTAGATTTAGCGCGTTTTAACTATGCCAAACGCGCTTTAATAACGCGTTTGAATAAAGTCATCATATCAGTTCAATATTTTGTTACGGGACCATTTGGCATTTGGATGTTTTCCTCAGCTAGCTCGTTTTTTAGGCATCTCGGGCGGCGTTCTCAACCCTCATCCAGTACCATGGACCGGCAGCAATTAATAACAAACAAAAATTTAAACTAACTGCACTTTACTTTACAACACACACTAAATTAGGGAAGGTAGATGTTACTTCCGACTGCCCTTTTCCCAACCATGATCATTCTTTCTATTTCCTGTTTCCTGTTTTCTAATGACCCCTAAACCGTTCTCTGCACACACGCTTACCTTAGCTCAAAGTCCCCATCCAACAAAATTTAGCCTCTCATTTTCTTTCTTATGGAGTTTCACAACATAGCAATATTTTATTTACAATTTTTATTACTTAACTTTACAAAAAAAAAACACAAGAAACATTACATACTATTTGCGATATTATTTTACTAACATTAAAATACATTGATTGTTTAATTTCTTTACATTCGTTTTCTTTGCTTCTAAAAAAAATATAATAATGAGAAGCAAATTTTCTAAACTGCTTCTTTATATAAAGTACCTGTCAGAAGTTAAGATATATTTGTGTCTGTTTAAAAGAAAATTCTGTTTTTTTCAATCTTGTTTCTTACGTTTATGTATTAGAGTTTCAAGGACAGATATATCTTACTTTCTTTACCCGCTATAATTTTATCTGCCTGAAGGAGCTCCCTAAGGTTTCAACGTATTCTGCCACTTTTGCAGCTCATCCAAATTTTCAAAATCTACCCTTTCAACCCTATACTATCAAAATGGATTCAGATTTCAATTGCACATATATTTTCTATTCCAACAGATTCTTTAATTGAGCTCACTAGTGTCCCTAACTTTCTGAGGTTTTTACCATCACTAGTTTATATGGTTCCTTTTTTTTATTATTATTTTTTTTTTAAATGAATGTCCCTGCATACGCTTATAATGATTTTATTACAAATAGATACATAACTTAGTACATCTATACATATATTAGTAATTATAAAAGTGTTACATAAAAAAAAGGTTAGTATTTATTTGCTCTTCTACTTAGCTTTATAAATTTCATCTATTTCAGGTTTTTTTTCCCAGGGATACCACTCGGATGACAACAATCTCCACCGATGAAGACCAACTGCACTTTTCCGGCTTTCTTGGCACTCCCTTTATTCAGCACTATCGGTAGCAGAGTTTTTTTTTCTTTTTTACTTGTGTATTTTTTTGTATGTTCACACAACTTCCTTTTATATTTTCTAGTTCACTTTGTAATATTTTCTGAGATGGTCACAATTTCCTTCAGATTGTAAGTTTGCGTTTTCTTTATTTGGTCCAGTAATAATTATATAAAACTTATGAATTTGTTTGTTTTAACAATTTCTATTTCCACTTTTGTTATAAATGCTGCTTTGCTGTTAGCTTTGCGTGTCAAAACTCTCACTACCAGAATCCTCTACTTCTGCCTCTGATCCGCCTTTTATACTTAGCGTTCTACTTCCAATTGTTTTCCACATATTCCATCACTAGTAAATAATATACCGGTTTATCTATATGTTCCTTATGTACCTTTTGTAGCTTATGTATTGCGCTAACGGCAGTATATGTCTGTCGAACCATCTAGAATTTCTTCCCGCGTAATCACCATCTTTTTCTTTATATATATACATAAGAATTTCTTTATTTCTAGCCATCTTTAAACAAATCCCTCCACACTATGATTCTATCTGTCTCCTGGCTCTACCTATCCCTTTATCGTATTGCTTCAGATGTTTCCGCATTAGTTTAGGTATATCCGATTGAGTATCAGGGTCACAGAAATTTCAGTAGCATACTGACTTCCCCCAAAAAAAAAATTTGAACACTAGACAATTATACTATTAACGTATTTTTTTTTGTTATTGTAGGAAATACTATTAACCCCGTTTTACTATAAATTTTTGGTGCTGCCAAATCTATACCAAACTTCGTTCAGTTCGTTCATTCATTTACCTCAACAGCTGATCATTACAACTGAACACGTTCATTTTTCTGTGGTAAGTCAAAGGATATACAACTAAAATAAATTTATCTTTGGACATATCCTAGTTTATAAATTTCTTTTACACTTTCCTTTTATTCTCAGGTCCAAATTTCGCATGGCACGCTGGTGAAGGGTAATGTATTGCTCCTGCCTTAAATTAACATATTTGCTATATATATATATAAACTCTTTTTCTTCCAGTGGTTGGATTCAGTTATGGCTGTGCTCAGCTACCAATTTGGCCGGACCATGGTACCACTGCGGTAGGCCATCCGCAAGGACAAGGTGGACCATTGCACATACATACACACACGAAACTAAATCGACTAACGACAGAACTAACACGAAACAGTAATCCCGCAGTCTAATAAAAAACCGAGACTCGGGTCGGAGGTGGTTCCTCCAAATCTCAAAGTACCCCTCTCTGCATAATGTACTGAGGGACTCGAGGCCGACTCATTTTGCCCTCCTCCCGCCGCCTTTTTCTAAGGGTGCTGCCACGCAAAATTTTTTTTCTACCCTCAAGACAACCCGCCCACCGCAACAATTTTCCCCCCTTTTTTGCTTAAATTTAAGAATTTTCTAGCATTCAAAACTCATAAAATTTCTTAAATTGGTTAATGATTCAGCTGTCGCAAATAAAATTCCCTTGACTGTGGTTACAATTAAAAACGCATTTTAATACTGTAAATGACAAATATTTTGAAATATCCATAACCATAAATATGTACTCGTACTCGTAACCAAAAAACGTTATTTAACTTATAAGCATCTACTTGCATTCTAGCTAAAGTACAAAAAGCATTTGAATCGCAAAACTATTCGACAATTTATATAAGTTGTTGTTGTTACAAAGTTTGAAATATAAAATATAAATTAAGGATTTCGATTATTTGGAAGGCAATTCTGATTCTGTATTAAATGATTTTAGTTATTTAGGATATAATTTCTAAGAAACTATATTATACAGTCTGAAGAGCTACTAAAAAAAATTAATTGTATTTACTAATACACGTACATACGAGTAGATCCACTTTTATTAAAATTTAGTTTAGCGCGTAGGAAAATAACGCGTTTTAGCTATAAATAGTTGACAATGATGTAACTTAGCGCGTTTTGCGAAGGGGAACAGCGCGTTTGGGTTATAAATAGTTGGCATCGCTGGAAACAAGAACAAATTTAAGAGCTTTCAAAGCTTTTACCTCAAATGCAAACATCAGAGAATGTTGTTGATAACTTTTAAGATACGGTCTGTAAAATTGTATCGTAAGCGACAATTTACGTACAAAAACATATTTGCATATTTTAAAAAAACCTCCTGAAAAATTTAATTGTTGTCGCTTACGATTAAATCGAAATAAGTACATAGTATGTATGTATATACTAGTATGATAAAATCGAAAAAAAAGCTCGATATTTATAAAGCATATACATACATATGTTCAAATTAAAATACGTAAAGATTAATTTGTAAAGAAAACCGTAAACATATCAATTTATTCAAAGAACAATAAGTAAATAAATAGAATTAAAACGTTATGAGAAGATTATGTTAATGAAATATGTACATATATATACATATACCGCTGTTAGCAAGTAGAAAGGCTCTAACTCGTATTTACACGAAATTGAGATTTTCAGTGATTCCAAATCATTTCACCCAATACACTTCGTGACAAAAATTTATTGCAATAGTGTAAGAAATAACGCTTTTACAAGCGTTTTTTTTTGTACTGTTTATTATTATGTTTTTACCTTCTCCTGTAAA
This sequence comes from Nowickia ferox, assembly GCA_936439885.1. NCBI lineage: Eukaryota > Metazoa > Arthropoda > Insecta > Diptera > Tachinidae > Nowickia > Nowickia ferox. The sequence continues at coordinate 64,717,501 of OW387026.1, forward strand.
GTTACAGTTATTTGAGTTAGGGCCTTTCTACTTGTTACCAGCGATACATACTAAAGGCTCAGTTAGCCGACTGTAATGTAATGTAACTGCAACAGTGGGAAACAGCTTATCGATATTGTTATGTGAAAAGTAATGGAAATGGTTATAGAGATGTAATGTAACGTAACCTACTTTTCATACAAAAATATCGATCAGCTGTTTCCTACATTACAGTTACATTGCATTACAGTCGGCTAACTGAGCCTTTATGCACGATATTTTGTATGTGCATAAAGTATGAGTTTGTTCATACATACATATTCAAAATAATAGTTAGTCCTACTGTAATTTAGAGCGAATTAATAGCAAGTAAACTAGCAGCGAGAAAATATCATATTACACGTTTTTAAAATTAAATTTCAAATAATCTGCCTTATCGTGGTTGGCGTATTTCAAATGCTACTACGACAGTTTGGTACTAGATTACACAAAAACTTTTGAAGTTTTTTTAATCTATTACAAATTCGTCGTAGTCGAAGCCGAAATACGCCAATCAAGATATTTTAAAACTATCGATAATATCGATAGAACTATCACTGTACATATGTATGTACATATATCTCTCAATAATCAATTTCAATGTACAGTAGTTTTCCGATTTAACTAACATTCGATTTAGGCCCAAATTCACAGTCAGTCAGTTAACTAATAGCAATAGTTTAATCAATAATATTTGATTCACAGGTCTTTGTTTACCATTACTTAAACCGCCAAATGTCATTGGTTAACAAATAGTTAGACAACAGCTATTTCGTTGTAAACGTTATTAGTATTGCCGTTTTTTGAAAATTTTTAAACACATCGTCGGTTCGTTATTGGTTTGCGACACAGTGTATTCAAAATACATTATGACTGCAGCAAACCAACGACATTTCACACATACGACATCAAGCATCTTCTTTGTATTTAGCTGAAGCATATTCTTTTTTTTATTTTCTATTATATTTTTGTTTTTTCGATTCAATTTTAGCACTAATTCAATATCTTGTACGGTAAAGTAACATAGTGTCCACACCTGATGATTTTATATCATAAATCGTAATATGACGCCGGAAGAGCAACTGGCATTTTTTCATTAATATCAACACAAAGTGGTAGACGTTGATGATTTTATATCACGATGAATCAAACAAATAATTGATTGACAGCAGAGAAATTATGTCAGCTGGTGATTTAAGATCACCTGATGTGTATTCGCGTTGACAAAAACCATATGTTATAGCAGAGCTGCCAATAGGGAAACTTAATAGTTTATTAGGGTTACCATTCTTTGCTCATATTAGGAAGTTAGTTAAACAATATACTGTGAATATGAAGTATTAGTTAGATACTTATCATTTTGGAAGGGCTTATGAGCTAAAATATATTTAGAGCATAATTATTTTTTACGTTTATGCACAAAAATGCAATCTGAGAATAAAAAATACCTACATTTTGGCCAAAACAAAATATTTGTCCGATATTCCCTTCACTCCTATATTAGTGACAAAAATTCCTACAGGTAACACTGTTTTGTATTATAAAAAGCTGTTGTCACATTGCGCTGATTTACACTGGCATAGTTGTGGTGGCATAACATGCCAGTTTATTGGTGCGAGAGGCAAAGAGAGTGGTTTTGTGGTTGGCATAGTGTTTCAGCCAGCTGCAACTTCGCATTAAGGTAGGATCACACGATTGCCGCAAATACACCAATCTGACCCAATTTTTATTGTGGTAAATTGGTGTACAATAATAAAATTATCCCAATCAAATACGTTGCAGTCACATGATTGCCCCATTTTATAAAAATTTGATTGTCGCAGATTGGCGAAGAATGAATTTGTGGGAATAATTGCCGCAGCCCAGTCACACGATTGTTCTACAGCAACAGAAACAAACAGCTGTTTTGGTAGTTTTTAGTTTATTTTGTTTTACTTGCAAACGGGTTTCTTTTAAAAAGAAATGATTTTTTGTCTGTTTTATTTTGTACATGAAAATGGTTTATTGTTTTAAAACAAATGAAATTGCATCTGCTTTGTATATTTTGTGCTCCTTAAATACACAAAGCAGAGGCAATTTTCGTTCTTTTAAACGAATAAAAACTAAATATGTATATGGGTTAAGATTGGCTCATAGTTCCATGCTAACGTTTCAAATAAGTTATAATTACATATAAAAGTAAGTTTAAGTCGATACTTATGACAACACTTGGAACACACCAACAAAATGAATTAATTTAAGAAATTGTCGCGTATCGAGAACACAATAAATATTGGTGCATTTTTAAAATTTTTATTGGGGCATGGTTGCCTATCAACCGTTCACACGATTGTCGCACCAGAGTTGCATTTGATTGCGATAAATCAGCACAAAACCAATACAAACACAACTTAAAAAACAGCAAATGTTAAATGAATACGAAAAACACTAACGCACACAAAGCTGTGTATACGTATACATTTTATGCCAGGTGAATTAGTCTCGTGTAATTTGGAAAAGAAATAAAATTTTGCGGCTTAAAAATTTTTCTCGCGTAAACTACTTCATTGAATGAAAAAAATTAAATAAAGCAACATACCAACGTCATAAAATATTTTTACGTTGGAGAACAACGCTCGCGTCACAAAGTGCACAGATGTGAAGGAAATGAGTGATGAAAAATGCTAAAATCAGCTTTGACACAGGTTCGGCGAGAAAGGGACAACTGTAGTATATTTGTTATTAAACTGTTAACGATATAACAAACTAGAGAAAATGTGTAATATGTGAAATGAACAAGAGAACATTTTTACAAAATTAAATAAAAGTGTTCAATTAAAAAACACAGTGTGTAAAAGATTATTAATATTAAGAAAGTGATTAAAATTAGTTTCCAAATGATCACAGACTTCATTTTAAGTATTTTCATTAAAAAAATATTCATTCTTACCATTTACTTCCAAAAAGCCTATGAGAATGAGACCACAAAGCATAAAATGAAAATACATTTGAACAAGTGAACATTTGCACAAAATTAAATCAAAGAATTTGTTGTGTTGAATTAAAAAACAGAATGTGAACGTGATTATTAGTATTAAAAAAGTTAATAAGATATGTTTTCAAATGATTCCTGATGTAACTTTAAGCTTTTTCGTTCATAAATATTAATTTGAAACTTTTAATTACAAAAATCTCATAGCGAATGAGGACACAAAGCATAAAATGAAAAACTTTAAATTAATGCCACTAAGAGAGAGAGAGACGTCAAGAATTCGAAATTATCTTCCGTCTCGTGACATCTCTGTATACTTTGTGCTTTGTCGTTGTTAGTCTTATGTAGTTCATGAACGAACTAGTTCAAATGAACGATTCAGTACTTTGAACTAAATAACTAGTTCAATTGTTTTACGCTCACTAGTTAAATTTTTGAACTAAGAATTAAGACACAAAATGAACTAACCAGCTTTTGCTTTACTTTCTTACTGTGTGCTTTGCTTCTATACTTATCCATATGTATGTATGTATGCATATTTAGTTCTTGTTCATCGCTGACTACTACCACAAATGCAATAAACAAGAAAGCACAAGTAAACACTTATACTTATACAAAAAATATTTTGGATTTATGTGATTTTTGAATAAGATTTTCACACTAAGTTTGTTTTATAAACCCTTTATAAAACAAATTTATTAATTAATTAATTTTAGTTTTCGTAAAGTTTTTTAATCACAGATCTGTTTTTAATACAGTCAAAGACCACAATATATCTACATACATACATGCATATGCATGTAGAATTGTATGTAGATGTAAAATCATTGAACTAAAAAGAGCGATTGAACCAGGATTGAACTAAATGAATGAACTAGTTCATTTATAAATATTGAACTAAAATGACCGGTCACTGAAATGAACTAAATGGCACAAGTCTAGTCGTTATTATTTATTAAGTGCAACCAGGCTTGTTTTTGTTGTTTGTCTTCGATTGTTTTGCGTGCTCACTCCGCATTGGTTTAAGTGTCGGTCGCGGATAACTGTACCGTGGTACGGTTTTTGGTGGTGTAATTTTAACCACGTGCATTCCTTTTGTTTGACCTTTATGGATTTTTGGATATCACTCTTTTTGGATTCGACATAACCTATAACGTTTGAAGAACATTTTGGTGGAGTACCATATAAAACTCAAATTTGTGGAGAAATTTTAACGCGTAATAACTTTTTTGATTATATTTATTAATTATTAGTATTATTAAATTCCAACACTTGAGTTGGAATCGTACTAATTGTTTTTTTTTATTGTTTTATCTTCAAGCACTTGTAACTTAAAGACAATGGTGTCTATTCTGGAATACGCGTCGACTTGGTGAAAGTTACATGCAAAACAAAAACAAAACTGTGTAAATGTAAAAAAAATTGTTTTTGTTTCTCATACAAAATTAACCGTTTTTAAAAGGGAGAGAAACGCGTTGAAATTCTCACGTTTATTTCATTTTATTAATGTATGGCAAACAAAAACAATTTTTGAAAATTTGTTTTTGTTTAATTGTAAAGTTTCACTTCTTCGACGCTTTTTCCGGAATAGCCCCCAATGAATCAGAAAATTAAACACTCAAGATTTATTTCGTGACTGACAAAAATTTAAATTTTATTACGATACTTATACTATATTATGGGAAATTAACCAATCAGAACAAAGTTGTAATTAATGCAATTTAATACGTTTAATATTTTGCTTTGGTTGGACAAATTCAATTAATATTAGGTGTGTTTTAACATAATAGGTGTGTTTTAACATTCTCCCCTACGTTGAACAGATGTTCAACAAATCGTGTCGTCTTAGGTGAGTCGACTAGGAGTTATCATATAGCCTAAACGTCTAAGACGAACCTAAGTGGTTGCTGACGTGGTCTTGGTGTAGGGTTCAAGTCATTGAGCGGTGGTTTTACCGATTGCAGTTCGATATTTTCGTTGGTGACTTCAACAGGCCTTGTTGTGTGTAGGTTTTGACAGATTCTGCACGTTTTATTTCGAAGAAAAATAATAGTCAATGAAATTATTCAGTTCTCGTTGAACCTTAATAGTGAATAGACGTTAAAGCGGATTTTGTTTACATACATACGAAAAAAAAATAAAAAAAAAAACAACAAAATTAAAAATCATACAAAAAATATTCGTAATACATATTCAACTTGCTAAATAAGCTTATTGGCTTTACTAATATTTTTTAAATAGCAAGAAATAACAAAAACAAACAAAAACTGTAAATACAAACAAAGTACCCTTGAGGAATACTCTATGTGAGTACCTCAAAGGAAACAAATTTTTAAGTGAGTTCTAACGGCAGAAATGCCTATTTTGCTGTGAGTTCTGAAACTCTTAATGAAAACATTAAAAATAAAAAATGAAATGATAGCCTTTTTCAAACGGAAAGGCCACTTTTTCGTCAACGATCAACTTCGCTTTGCCCAATGCCAACTAGTGAATCGTTAACATTACCATTGACTAGTACTTCTTCATTCAAGTCAGCGATATCATCCGCTCCGGGCTCGTGTTCATCACTAAACCAATTTATCACTACAGATAACAGTAACTCAAAACCAAAGGTACAAGTAGGAATGGACAGATATATCACCGTGGTAAAGCGTGGGCGAAGCCCAAATTCTTCTAAAATTTCATCAGCTCCAAAGATGTCTAGGGATAACAGCGCATGCTCTACTAATCGTCAAAATGTTTTTTCGTTATTGCAAGACAATAACGACAAGCCCCTGCATCATCGCAAAAGTCTTTTAAGCCACCACCTATCTATCTGAGAGAAAACAACTCTAACGCGCTCCCAAAAAAAGTATTGTCGGCCATTGGTGAAAATACATTTCACATCATTCCAATTAAACGAGGTAATATTGATGAAACTAAGATCCAAATATATGATGAAAAAATTTCCGAAAAATTATTAGTGAATTTGAAAAAAACAAAACAAATTTTTACACATACCAACTTAAGAGTGCTAAAGGCCTACAGATAGTATTAAAGGGCATAGATTCATATGTTTAGCCCGAAGAAGTAAAATGTGCACTTGTCGACCAAGGATTTAAGGTAAAAAATGTTACCAACATAATTAACAGAGAAAAGATCCCCCAACCCTTATTTCGGGTTGAACTGGAGCCGAATTACATAAAATTTAAAAAAAATTAAACCCATCCAATTTATTGCGTAAAGTATCTCTTACACCGAAAAATCACAGTCGAAGATCCACGTAGGCGTTCAGGTCCCGTACAGTGCCATAATTGCCAAGAATATGGCCATACAAAAACTCACTGCAAATTACCTACAGTTTGTGTTATCTGCGGTGAATTGCATGGTTCTACTAGTTGTAATAAGCCAAAAGATCAAGCAGAAAAAATGCAGTAATTGTGGAGGTAATCACACCGCTAACTACAGAGGATGCCCTGTATATTCTTTCGTTAAACAGACTATGCGTCAAAAACCGAAATTAACTCCAGCTCAACCAGTAAACGCGAACTCCGCCACTTTTGCTCAAATGAACCAACCAGTTACTTCACGAGTATCGTATGCTGATGCTGCTAAGACTAGTTCTATTCGCACACAAAATGTTCCACCGCCAAATAATTCAACGAATGCAAACTCAAGCTTTAACTTTAGTAGCCTTGAAGCTACTATTGAGAACCTGGTGCTAACTATACACTTTACTAAAAATATGACTAATATGATGCAAGAAATGCGGCGAATGCAGAATACACTGCTTCAAGCATTAGTTAACAAACCATGAAGACGTTAAAAATATGTTTCTGGAAGGCAAACGGCATTCTCCAACATAAAAATGAACTTGAGCACTTCCTCATGGAAAAAAATATTGATATTATGTTGGTTTCTGAGACTCATTTGACCTCAAGAAGCTTATTTTAAATAATGGATGATGTACTGGTGCTGTTGATTTGCCGAGTGTAGTTGCGCTACCCCCTCGACCCATAAAATTTAAGACGCGTGATGTACAAAAACTAATTGCTGAACTCAACCCGAAAAAAGCTCCGGTATTGATGAAATTAGTAACCAGATGCTGATGAAGTTGCCTCGTATTGCAATTAGAATCCTGTTATTCATTTTTAATGCCATTTTACGTCTGGAATATTATCCAAACAGCTGGAAGCTTGCCAAGGTTAAAATGATTCCAAAGCCGGGCAAAGATATTACCAAGGCCGAGTCATATAGGCCAATAAGTTTACTGTCAACAATCTCAAAGCTCTTTGAAAAGTTACTCATGATAAAATTGTCCCCAATTCTAACTGATAATGAGTGCATACCGGACCATCAATTTGGTTTTAGAAGTCAGCATAGCACCATTGAACAAACTCATAGATTGGTTCAATTTATACGAAAAACTTTTGAAGAAAAAAAGTATTGCTCTGCGCTGTTTATTGACGTTTCTCAGGCATTTGATAAAGTGTGGCATGAAGGCCTAATTTTAAAATTAAAGACTTACTTACCGATAAACATTCTAAATCTTTTGGAAAGTTACATTATTGCAAGGAAATTCACTGTTGTAGAAGGAGACTTTATGAGTATGCCTGAAACAATCTTATCCGGTGTGCCACAGGGGAGTATACTGGGGCCAGTTTTGTATTTGATTTATACTTGTGATATGCCTTTGAGCAGTAATATTCACACATCTACATTTGCCGATGATACAGCCTGCCTTAGTATGCACGAAAACCCTCATGAGGCTTCCCGATATCTTCAACAACATATTACCCAGCTAGAACTATGGTTAAACAGGTGGAGAATAAAGGTAAACGAACAGAAGTGTGCTCAGGTAACATTTACCCTACGAAAAGACACTTGTTCCCCCATTACAATCAATAATCAAATTGTTCCTCAAAATTTACAAGTGAAATACCTTGGTATACACCTTGATCGAAGGCTTACATGGAAACACCACATTGACTCTAAGCTAACGCAAATGAAACTTAAACTAACTCAGATACATTGGCTGATTGGTAGAAATTCAACCCTCAGTCTAGATTGTAAACTTTTGATATACAAGTCGCTTTTAAAACCTATATGGTGCTACGGAATTCAGCTATGGGGTACTGCTTCAGCTTCAAATATAGAAAAAATTCAACGAAGGCAAAACAAAATTTTACGGGTAATAACATCGGCTCCATGGTACATAAGAAATTCAAATTTACATCGTGATTTGAATATGCCACAAGTAACTGAAGAAATTGCAAAATACGCAGGCAAATATCTTACAAAACTCGAGTCTCATCCTAATCCTCTTGCTCGTAATATCTTGAATTTTACTGGTCACATCCGCTTAAAAAAGAGGGACACAAGGGCTCTAATACTCAACACTCCGGAAGAAACTGCTTGAAAATACTTTTGTTTTTGCTTATCACTACTTATGTATTATTAATAACTATCACTAAGTTTATGTCCGACACTGGTCGGGCCTAATTAATTATATTTAGATTTAAGATTTGAATAATTATTGTTAGTTCATATTTGAAGATACAATAAATAAATATATGTACTAAAAAAAAAAAAAAAAAAAAAACTTTATATGATACAAAGGACCCTAGAGGGAGAGCATGCGGTGGATCAGCAATTCTAATTAAGTCAAGACTCAAGCACTATGTCCTTGACAACCTAGAGGTCGAGCGTCGTTTAATACAATTTCAAAAATGGGCTTAGATGTCATTTCGAGCGGGGAGCCTACTTACTGGCCTACTGACGTAAGAAAAATTCCAGATATTATAGATTTTGGCGATACGAAAAATATTCATAGACTTAATTCACGTAGAGGCCTCTCTAGATCTGTCCTCCGATCACTCTCGCACAATAGTTACAATTTTCAACCCACTAAGGAGTGATTTAACTAACTCATATGTGAAAATGATTAATGGGGTCAACTGGCTAGGATTCAAAAAATATCTTAGTAGTCACTGCGTAGAAAACATTCAGCTAAGATCATCGGATGATATTGAATTTAACATTGCTAATCTTAACGAAAATATTAAACAGGCTGCTGAACATGCCACTACCGCGGACTGGCTTTAATAGAATTTATTCTACGGAAATTGAACGTCTTGTATGTGAAAAAAGGAGAGCTAGAAGGGAATGGCAACAACACAGATCACCCCTAAATAAAATCAGACTTAAAGAATGTACTAAACGACTCAAAGAGCTGCTATCGTCGGAAAAAACGGCATTGCTGGAAAAGTATTTAGAAGGTCTTGGTCAGCATCTAATTACTCTTTATGGCGCGCTACTAGAAATCTTAAAAGACCCGTTGACCTTAAATCACCACTGCGTACTTCGACCGGAGGCTGGGCGAGAAGCGATAGTGAGAAAGGTAACTTATTTTCTGAGCATTTAAAATCTGTATTTACTCCCAATTCATGTACGGGTGCTGCCGATTTACCGAGTGTAGTTTCTCTACCCCCTCGTCTCATAAGGTTTAAGTTGCGTGAACTACAAAAAATAATTGCTGAACTCGACACGAAGAAAGCTCTAGGTATTGATGGCATTAGTAACAAGATACTGATGAACTTGCCTCATATTGCAATAAGAATCTTGCTATTTATTTTTAATGCTATTTTACGAATGCAGTATTTTCCAAATAACTGGAAACTTGCCAAAATAAAAATGATTCCAAAGCCGGGCAAAGATCTTACCAAGGCTGAGTCATATAAGCCTATAAGCTTACTATCAACAATCTCAAAGCTTTTCGAAAAGCTGCTCATGACTAAATTGTCCAAAATTTTAGCTGATAATGGGTGCATCCCCGACCATGAACTTGGTTTTAGAACACAAAGTAGACCAGAGGTGACACAGGACGGAAGATAATTGCGTTTTTGTGGTGTTTTTAGAGGTCTCGATCACACAGTCATCAAATCCTCTTTACTTTTTCTTTCGCGAGGTATTGTTTTAAAGTAATTACATTTTATTCCTTGTGGTCTCATTCGCAGCCTAGTTTTTGTAACTAAATGGTAAAATTAATATTTGCGAACGAAAATACTTAAAACAAAGTCTCTAATCATTTGAAAACAAATTTTAATCACTTTATTAATACTAATAATTCTTTTCGCATTGTGTTTTTAATTCAATACCACAAATTCCTTCATTTAATTTTGTGCAAATGTTCATGTGCTCAAGTGTATTTTCAATTTATACTTTGTGGTCTCATTCGTTGTTTGTTTTGCAAGTGGAAGTTAAAAATTAATATTTTTGAAACAAAAATTTTACAATTGAGTTTGTAAGCATTTGGAAACTAATTTTAATCACTTTTGTATCACTAATGATGTTTTACACATTGTTTTGTTTAGTTCAACACTGCAAAATCTTTCATTTAATTTTGTAAAAATGTACAATTGTTCATTTCACTAAGTATACATTTCTGCTGTTTGTTTTGATTATTGTACTAAAAATATTCAATAACAAACACACTATATGTCCTTTTTTAACAGTGATCAAATCAGCGGATTTTAGGTTTTTTCATAAGTCGCTGTCTACAACTTTGTGTTTTAGGAGTCAGCATAGCACCATTGAACAAACGCATAGATTGGTCAAAGTTGTAAGAAGAACATTTGAAGAAAAGAAGTATTGTTCTGCTCTCTTTATTGATGTTTCTCAGGCATTTGATAAAGTATGGCACGAAGGCGTAGTTTTAAAATTGAACACATACCTACCAATAAACATACAAAAGCTTTTGATAGGAAGTTCACTGTTGTGGAAGGAGAGTTCACGAGTGTTCCCGAATCTATATCTTCCGGTGTGCCACAAGGCAGTATTCTGGGGCTAGTCTTGTATCTAATATACTTGTGATATGCCTGTGAGCAACAACATCCTCACTTCTACATTTGCCGATGATACAGCCTGTATGAGTATACACAAAAACCCTGATGAGGCATCCCCAAGAACACATTACCCAGCTTGAAATATGGTTGAACTTATGGAGAATTAAAGTAAATGAACAAAAGTGTGTCCACATGACCTTTACCCTAAGAAGAGATACTTGCTCTCCCATTCGAATCAATAATCAAAGTATTCCTCAACATTCTCAAGTGAAATACCTTGGCATACACCTTGATCGAAGGCTTACATGGAAATATCACATTGACTCTAAGTTAATTCAAATGAAACTTAAATTAACTCAAGTATATTGGTTAATTGGCAGAAATTCAACACTCAGCCTAGACTGCAAACTTTTGATATACAAGTCGCTTTTGAAGCCAATATGGTTCTATGGAATTCAGCTATGGGACACTGCTTCAGCTTTAAATGTTGAGAAAATCCAACGAAGGCAAAACAAAATTTTACGTTTGATAACATCGCCTCCATGGTACATCAAAAATTCAAATATACATCGCGATTTAAATATGCCACTAGTGACTGAAGAAATTGCAAAATACGCAGGCAAATATTTAACAAAACTCGAGTCACATCCTATTCCGCTCGCTCGTAATATCTTGAACTTTACTGGACATATCCGCTAAAAAAGAGGGACACAAGGGCTCTTATTCTCAACACTCCAGATGGGACTTCTTGAAAATACTTTTATATTTTATTTTTTCCTTTTTGATTATCACTACTTATGTATTATTTATAACTATCACTAAGTTTATGTCCGTCACTGGTCGAGCCTAATAATTATATTTAGATTTAAGATTTGATTACTTATTGTTAGTTCATTTTTGAAGATACAATAAATAAATATATGAAATAAAAATGATATTAAGCTTAGAAAAAGTGCAAGGTAGCCAATCGTATGGTTATGCTGTTGATGGGAATTGAATTTATTGGGCAGGTCCAGTATGTGTTGTTCCTTTAGTGATTCTTGTAAAGTTAATAGTTCCTTGATGTTATTGTCATATAAACTATCGACGTTTGTTGAAGTTGATTGATTATTGCTTATAGATGGTAAAATAATCTTTTGCGAGAATAAGTCGGAAATCGTGCCGATGCTAGTGTATGATGAATTTATTGTGCTCAAGAAAGTTTGTCATCCGTTCATAGTGACGGATTCACGTTTTAGTATACATTCCGGATCCAGCGAAAGTAGACCGGATTCTTTTAACGAAAGGTGAGAAATATCTCTGTTGCAGACGACTGTTGCCCGAGATTGTGATGACTTGGCATATATCCACTGATTTCCCTTGTTAAGTGGTATCCATTTAGTTGTAGTCTTCTCTAGAGTAAAAGTTGGTGTCGTTTTGTTGTTGTATAAATTGATTTCACACTTGCAAATTTCTGAACCATAATTGTAGCGAGTGTGAACGGTGGTACACAAAAATACATCTTGCTTTATTATATCACAAGCTCTTAGATCTGCCTTCGTAAGAAAAATATACTGATTTTTAGATACTGTTATGCCCATGAAATCAGCACATGGTTTAATGGCTACCATGGTGTGATTCATCATGTTAGGTACGGGAATCAGCTGGAACATCTTAAATTGTTCAATTTCCACTAATGGTTAGTACATGGAGTTTAATCTGATTAATCTCCTCTTGCAATTGTTCTGGAGTCAGTAGTAATGGACTGATTTTTCCTTGATGAGTATCCATGAGAGTATCAAGAATTGAGGACTGTATGGTTCGTATATTATTTGCAACCAGGTTCAGTTCCAGAACTCCACTATTAAATAATTGGGTGAGCTGTATCTGGAACAACACATTATTGTTTTGCTGAGTTGCTTGTGATAATTTTTCGATTTGTTGCTCCTGTTGTTCAAACCCTGATTTAGCTGCCAACTTGGTTTTTCTTATGATATTAACTGTTGAGTCAACAATTGAGGTTTGATTCTTGAGCAAAGTTAATAAATGTGACTCATTTTCCTTTACCCTTTCTATTGTATCGGATATCTGGTTAGCATATTCAGAGTCCAATATGCCAAATAATGAGTGGACAATATTTCCAACTATATTCAAGGCGCCTCTTTTACTTCGTAGTAGTCGATTTTCCAGCTGTAGATCATTTTCCATGTGTACAAAATGCCTTATGACACTTAGGCATAATTCATTCAATTTTATCATGCTGCAAAGGTTTTGTAGGGATTTCGTGCCATTGATCAAAATTGATGTTTCAGACCAGTATGCATCTAAATCATAGTATACAAGAATGTTCCATTCACTGCTTGAAATGGTTGCTGTGCCAATTTCTTCCAAATTTTTGGTTTCTTACCAGATTTCCAAATGGCATTGGTAACAGCACAAGTATTGTAATTAAGGCTAGAGTCAGATGTGTTGATAGAACCCTTTTCCTTTTAATCCTAGGCTCCTGAATTGAGTCATAAGTACTATTGTTGCTAGTTGAACTGTTATCATCAAGGGTGACAAGTTCGATGTATTGGTCGTTTGAAAATTCCATTAACTGTTTCAACCTCTACAACTCTGATCATATTGTCACTACGAGGATGTTTTTTGACTATTCTTGCCAAGGGCCACTTCATGATTTTTAGATTGTCTTCCTTTATTATTACCATATCACCAATCTTGATTTTGTCAAACAGACTATTCCACTTATGGCGCTGCTGCAATTGATTCAAATATTCAGTGGACCATCTTTTCCAGAACTCTTGTTTGAGATGGGATACCAGCTTCCAATGTGATAGTCTTGATGAGTTTACTATTGTTGCACCACTACCTACTTGCGATACAAGTGCTTCGCCAATCAAAAATTTACCAGGAGTCAGTGCTTCAAGATCATCAGGATCACTTGACATAGGTGTTAGTGAGCGAGAGTTGAGTATTGCCTCGATCTCTGCTACGATAGTCCCATTTCTTCCTGGGTCAATGATGTAGCTGCAACACTTCGCAGTAAAAGATGTTTTGCCGATTTTACTGCCGCTTCACATAGTCCACCAAAATGCGGCGCACGTGGTGGGATAAAATGAAAATTTATTCCCTTTGAGCTGGCAGTTGAGATAATTGATTCCTGTCCCTTGTCGGAGTAGATACTTCTGACAATTGGTTTTTGCTCCTATAAAATTAGTAGCGTTGTCTGAATATATGTTCTGACAACGACCTCGACGGCTGATGAATCGTTTCAGAGCCCCAATGAATGCCTCAGTTGTTAGATCGGTTACTATCTCGAGATGAGTCGCCTTGTTTTCTTCGTGAACCATTGTAAACAAAAGCCTTGTGATAGGGTCATTATATGGTATCAACATTGGGTGTTTTGCTTCGTATGACAATAGTGATGCCTCCAATCGTCCTCCAATTCGTAATATATTTGTTCTATCCAGAAATAGAGCAAGACTGATGATGGAGCTGTTTTTGTCGACTTCTTTTTTTTCGAAGCTGGTTGATTTCTGATGAAAAATAGGACATCTGAACGGTTCTAATAATGGTATATAGTGCACCGTCTAATTCTGCTGGAGATAATGATTTGTGTACAGGGCGCTGTTATTTTTCCATACGTGAATTTTTTGTAAATCTCAAAACATACCCCAGTATTCTCTGCAAAGTTTTGAAGGAATTTTTATGTGGAATTTTGTATATGAGATCATTGTTCGAAACGGTAACTGCTGCCGCTAGCGATGTCGCCTTCTTCTTCTCGAGATCGCTGGGAATTGACAGTTGGGGTGGCCACATGTCTTCTTGTCCGTGTAGAAAGAGTGGTCCATATAGCCATAAATTACATTTCGATAGTTTACGTCCGTCCAGATGAACATCCGTTGATTTTTGGTTTGAAGGTCCATTTTGATTCTATGCATTAGCTGGGCAGCCATAACCGCGGCACATAACTCCAACCGAGGCAGTGTCTGCTTTTTTAATGCAGCAACCCTTGTCTTGGCACAAATTAATTGCACAATAACTCTTTTATCCTTGAGAGCTGCTCGAATATAGGCGACTGCACCAAAAGCTTTTTCAGAAGCGTCTGAGAAAACATGCAGTTCCGTCTCTGCTGGGAGTTCACCGTTAAAAATGTGCCGAGGGATTTTGAAGTTATTCAAGCTGTCCAAGTCTTTTCTGAAATTGGTCCAGGTACTAGATAGTCCTCGGGCAAAGGCTCATCCCAATCTAATCTTAACTGCCTGTTGGATAAATATCTTTGCATTGATGACAACAGGTGCAAGTAGACCAAGCGGATCGAATAATATTGCTAGATCCGATGTTGCAGTGCGTTTTGTGATATTCTGTACATGATTCATTTTTACCTTGATGCAAAAATGGTCAGTATTAGGCATCCATAACAACCCTTACATTTTTATAGTATCAGCATTATTACTATTGAAATCCAAATTTAGCTTTTGATCAAAGAGTGGAATATTCTTCAGTAAATGCGGGTGGTCTGCACACCACTTTTTTAAGTTGAAACCATGGCTTCTTAAAATTGTAATGAATTCTTGTTGTGTTTGAAGTGCAATATTAAGACTATCAGAGCCCCCCAGGCCATCATCCATGTAAAAATTGGTTTTAAGCATTTGTGAACCATATGGGTAGGCTAGTGAACTTTCATTAGCAATTTTTTGTAAGCATTTTGTAGGTAGATAAGGTGCTGCTCGTGTCCCATATGTAACTGTATTTAGTTGTTAGTAATTAATAGGAAGTGCTGGGTCTTCCTTCCAAATAATTAATTGGTACTGATGGTTGTCCTGGAGAATCAGAATTTGTCTATACATTTTCTCGATGTCGGTGGTGAAGACGAATCTTGGGAATCGAAAACGCAGTAAAATTGAGAAAAGTCCACTTTGTAAACTTGGCCCTGTATACATCAGAACGTTTAATGAGTAGCCTGACGAGGTTTGGCTGATGCATCGAACACTACCCTGAGTTTTGTTGTGGTGCTGTCTGGTTTCAGAACGCAGTGATGAGGAATAATGTATTTAGGATTTAATACGGTGTCGATATCTACCTTCTGCATGTGCCCCAATTGCTCGTAGTCTCGCATAAATTTTTTGTATTCGGTTCGAATGCCTTCATCTTTTTGGAGTCGACGCTCTAAACTCATGAATCGGTTGTATGCCATCGCATGGGATTCTCCTAACGCAGTTGGTATGAACATGTTGGGTAAAATGTGCTTCACATTGTTTTTCGGGGAGTGAGAGAACTCTTTCGCTGCTTTCGATATCGTCGAATTTCCACAAATGCTCTATGGCTTCTTCCAATGAAGTGGAGTCTCCAAACACTGCACATGTTGTAGCACATAAGTCACTCGGGATTGGATTTTTCCTGATTGCTCCACCCACAATCCAGCCCAAGGCTTTATTTGAAGTGTTGGAAGATCGTCAGCAAGGTGTATTGTGCCATTTTGAGCTAATTTGAAGAAAAATTTCGCTCCAAGCAGCAAATCTATTTTTTCCTGCTGATAGAAATGAGGATCTGCTAGGTGAATATTGTTGGGAACTCCCCAAGTTGAAATGTCAACATGCTGATTGGGTTGCGAGGGAATTATGCTAGGTAGAACATGCGCTTCAACATTTGCTGAGAAATTGCGATTCCTGGATATCATTGCGATATTTTGAATTTCTTCGAATTTCGCCAACACCATCAATACAGAGGGAGGTCTCAAATGGTGAAATGGACAATTTTTGACAAAGCCGTTTGGATGCAATATTTACTTGTGAGCCAGAGTCTAATATTACTCTAAACTCATCTAATACACCATTTGAGGCCGTAATGATAACTCTTGCCGTTGTTAGCAATACATGACCCTGGCGGCCCGCACCGATATTTGTTGTTGCTGATGCAACTGCTGCTACTTCTGAGGTAGGCGGCTTTACTTCTGGACTCGGATTTGAAGATGGAGTTGATGAGCTTTTCGTTGTTTTGGTATTGATCCTTTTTTTTAAGTGGAGCAAAGTGTTGTGTTTTTCGCACACCTTTTGCAGCTACCTGAATTACAAGTTTTTGAAGCATGGTCACTTCCGAAACAATTTACACATAACCTCTTTCGTTGTACACATTGTAGTCGTTCTGCTTCTGATAGTCACAGGAATTTACTGCAGTGGTATAGTTTGTGGTCACTACTATTGCACAGTCTGCATGTATTACTATTGCTTCCGTTGGTTGTTATAATTGTTGATACCACCTTGTGTTGTGGTTTGTCCTTCAGAGCAACTGCCTCCATTGACTGAAAGTTTCTCTCCAAGAACTCCAAAAATTCCCTGATTGTTGGAACTTCGCGTGGATGTGAAAGAGATTGCTCGTAGCGAAAGCGGGTGGATTGATCCAGTCTTTTCAAATAACAAGTGTAGTAGCAACGGATCCCAAGTGGTTGTGCTTATTTTAAGATTATGTAATGCTAATAGACACTCTTGTGTTTTATCATGCAATGACTTGTAATTATCGCTTAAAGTTCTGTTTGGAACATCGACCAGTTCCTGTACCAGTTTGCCAACGAGCAATCGTTTGTTGTTGTAGCGCTCTATTATTAGTAATGATCATGCTGCCTCAAAATTATCTCCTGTAGCAGTAAAGTGCTTGATAAGATTTGCTGCTTCTCCTTCCATATGTGTTTTGAGATACCACATTTTTTGAATGTCTGGTGTCGGTTAAGTATAGTTGGCTCTGATCCGACTGATTGAATTTGTTGCTTGCTGGTAGATTCAGTAATTTTTGTTATTGAATTTTCAAAAATCGCCTTATATTACGATATTCATAACTGCCGTGTAATAGTCTTCAGTGAAATACTGATGTTCCATTGGAAGGTTTTCAATGAGGCGAATCTTGGTGTCCCGCCTCCAGTCGTCTCAACCTTTCCTAGAAATAATCTGTAGAATCCTTTCTTGATGTAGGATCCTTCTTGAAATTTCGGATTAAAACTTCAATTTTGTTGCCAGTTTGTTTTTGGTTGATGACCAATTCCTCGAAAGAAGCCATGATTTAATCGTTGTTTATTCGTTGTTGTGGGTAACGAAAATGGATGGAGGTTGTTGGAGGATCAAAAATGGCTGAAAAAAAATTTTTTTTATTTGCCAAAATGTTGATTGGCCTGGTTGATATCCAGCTGTCTTGATGAGTCTTAAAGACCTGTTGTCACCAAAATGTGATTTGGTGGATTGTTGACAATGTAGACTTGTTGCTGTCTGACGTCGTAATTAGGAAATTCGAGGATGTCCTGTGTAGAATGAGCCTTGACTTGAATGTTGTAGTAAATCTGTAGCAGGATGTTGAATTTCAAAAGGCTGTGTTGATGTTTTTAAGAATATAAAAGTCCTTTGCCACTGGTGGGAAAACTTATGTATCCTTAAAAGTTGGGGTCACCAAAAAATTTTAATTATTAGTATTATTCAATTCCAACACTTGAATTGAAACCGTACTAATTGTTTTTTTTATTGTTTTATCTTCAAGCACTTGTAACTTGAAGACAATGAATCAGAAAATTAAACACTCAAGATTTATTTTGTGACTGACAAAAATTTAAATTTTATTACGATACTTATACTAAATCAATAATAAAAATTGCTGAGCTAATGTCTACAGAAACTTAAAATTTATGGGAAATTCACCAATCAGAACAAAGTTGTAATTAATGCAATTTAATACGTTTAATATTTTGCTTTGGTTGGACAAATTCAATTAATATTAATATTAATATTAGGTGTTTTTTAACATATTTTAATAATAGGTGTGTTTTAACAATATTATTGTTTGATATTGGAAGAAAACACCCTCGTGGAGTACCATTTAAAACTCATAATTATATTAACAAGAACTGAATTAAAAATATTCATATAAAAGGATTAACACACAACTACATGCATGTGATTTGATTGGGATTAGTGGCTGGCGTCTGTTAACTGTACCGAGTTGCTGTTTCATGTCGTTAGTTGTTAACCTTTACTTTACATAGCATTTAGACATGTAAGTAATTACTTGCAAGTAACGTATATGTATTATCAAAGAAAATTTCGAATAAATAACCTAAAGTGTTGTAACTTGCTTGAGTGATTACACAGTCAGTTGTAAGTTTAATTTCAAAATGTTCTCGAAGCGTTTTTTGAGTTGGAAAAGTTTGAAATGAAAAATAAAAATAAGATATGTGAAAAAATAAAACAGACAGTGAGGAGGAGGTATTGGGTGAAGCCCCTTTTGGTGAAAAGGTGCGATTTGGATATGGAAGCACATTTGCTTAAAGACTTGCTTTGGGAAGATGATGACAGGGATTTCAACAATTTTTGTCGGGTTTTTTACAAATACGCAGAAAATCAGCAATAAACTTTACTTTTATTATACGAAATACTAATAAGTTAATACAAAACTCATTCTCAGTAACACTGTTTCTTCATTTGTCATTTTACTTACAGAAATGTACTCTAAGCAGTAAGTTCAAAAAATTTTATTGTATTAGTAAAAAAATGTGAGCGTATTGAGTTTTTCGAACTTGCACTTACATGTGTAAATGCTAAGTTAAGATGTATACCCTGCCAATTTGTTAGCATATACAATTGAAATAAGTGTAAAGAAAAATGAAAAAAAAATCGGAGAACGGAAAATGTGATTTTTTTCTACCCCTTTTGCTTTTCTACACCGTTCGCCTAAAAACTCAAAAAATCATGTTTCAAAA
The DNA here is from genome assembly GCA_936439885.1 of Nowickia ferox. NCBI lineage: Eukaryota > Metazoa > Arthropoda > Insecta > Diptera > Tachinidae > Nowickia > Nowickia ferox. The sequence continues at coordinate 64,737,029 of OW387026.1, forward strand.
AAAAACTTTAAAAAATCAACGTGGGAATTACAATTTTTTTTTACGCAAAAGTATTAATTTCTAATAATAATAGTATGTTTAGACGACGAGTTGAATCACCTGCTTCGCACAAAAAGTTCTGTGGTTGACTGTTGACTGACGAAATTCGTGTTCACACTATCGATCAATGTAAAATTTGAGCAAAACTTACTTACTGCCTTGGCAATTGTAAATGTTAAAATACATTGCTGAGCAATAATCTCTTAACACATGCTGTCAAATTGAAATAATATTATTTTTTTTAACAAAACAGTAAGAAAAATTTTTTTAAATAAATAAAATAAATATAATTTCAATTTATAATTAGCAAAAGATCTAATAAAGAATAATTTTGGTATGTACATATATGCAAAAAAATACAAATACATATATTTATTTGAATGTACGTGTTCGCCACCTCTAGATACATTGTTGAACACAAGCAATTTGACGTCATCATTCTGCCGACGTTATTGCTTGTGTTAAGACACAACAAATCGCCCGTGTGGTCGTACTGTTAATAGCCCTTTAACAGTGCGGAATTTTTTAAACTTGGTGCTATTTTAAAAAAGGCACTAAATTAGTGTTTTTCACCTTTGATTTTAGTGCCTTTAGTGTGTTTTACAAATCTACTAAATATTAATTTGTGATAGTCTGGTGGCTTTATAAAAAACACCAAATAAGAATTTTCCTCTTTTCAAAAACTATCTGATTGCACTCCTTTTAGACACCCAAAGTTTCCTTTGCAAAATGTTAATTCTTTCACATTGAGAAAAAAATAACATATTTCTAGAAATTACAGAGGATACCATACACGCTATAAAATAACTTAATTGCAATAATCCTAGCAACAGAATTCTGATTTGGAAGCACTAAGAACTGAGGGAAGCAATGTCGTGCTTTCTCGATAACGAAAGCTTCGAAAAATGCTTCTGCAAGGAACTAACGTAAGGCGGGCTTTCTAACGAAGTGGACAAAAGTAAAAAAATGTAAACTAGTAACTTTTGCATCTGAGTTCACAAAAACTATACATTATTACTTCTATGAAACGATTTAGTAAGGCAAAAAATTAATGGTTTTTTGGAAGCTGAATGTGTTGCTTCTAGCTGGCTTCCAAAAACTCTTCTGAGAAGCGGTAACTTTTGCTGGGATGGTGAAGTTGAAGAGATAGAACGAAGTATCAGAAATTTAAATAGAAAAATTTAATCAGAAATTATCAATTTTGGATTAAAGTTTATAATTATAGAAATGCAACTAATAATAATCCATTCCTAAAACTGTCAATATTTGCTCTAGAACTATTAAAATTAGTATGTTCAAATTGATGTGGAAACAACTTTTAGCGCTAATAACTATTTTAAAAGTAAGTTAGATATACAATAATGATTTTTAATACACCAAATTTTTCAATTCATATTAAATACGGTCATACACATAAATACATATACATGTACATAATTAAGTGTACTCTGTACTCTGCAATTTGAAACAGAAGAAAATTATTTCGATTTGTATCCTAATTACACGCAGAATTCATTTATTTCGATTCGAGTTACAATGTACCGCCAGTAACAAATTGAAGGACTCGATATCGACCAAAATCTTAAAACATTTACAAGTAAATTTTATTCAAGTGTTTTGATATATCGTCTGTACGGAATGATTTAATTTAGGCAGTTATATAAAAGAGTACAAATAAAATTTTAATTGAAATCTTTATCCTGAAAATAAAATTCAGCTGTTTGTAATATGTAGCTTTAAGGATTATATAAGCCTCCGAGTTCTACTTCATTTTTACAAAATTGTTAAATCAAATAGCCCATTACAATTGGTTAATTTAATTTCATTATTAATAGCTGTATCTATAGGCCGTACGTCAATCATTTGTTAAAATAATACACCATAAATGTCAAATGAACTTAAATTATTTTCCTATTGATATTCTACTTATGTATAAGCAAAATCCAAACATTGCTCGATATAATTGAAATTATTACAAAAACCTATGAAATGTAGTAAATCTAAAATTGTAGTTAACTTAAGTTTCTAATTTTTACTCCTTCAATACATATCGCACATTCAGTTCTATAGTGTCATAACTCAAAAAATCGTTTTTTGTCTTAATAATGCAGAATAATATTGCATTTCGTCTTTTATCTTGCGTAAAATTTCATATACATAAATAGCTTGTACTATCACCTCCTGAGAGAAGAATATTTTTTCATGCCTTCATTGAGTTGCATGTTTTTTTTTCATGCGATATTTATTTATTGTATCTTCAAAAAATGAACTAACAATAAGTATTCAAATCTTAAATATTTGTTCACAAAGACACACATACATATATACCTATTTTGTTTTGATAGCTATTTCAGCTAAACTGGCGATAAATTACGATAAATCTTAGAGAAGATACCAATTTTACGTGCTTCGCAAGTATATTCATATTGAATTTAATTAATTCGCTCTCATAATTTTGTATGGCTAAGCAGTTGATTCGCTCGTGATTGTGTTGTAAAACTTGAATAGCGACCACGTACCGTGTAAACACACTATACAATGAATTTGCCCTACAAGAAGACTACTATAGTAGCGATCACCGAAACTGTGGTCACAGTCCCCAGTTAGTTTATTAAGGGCTTGGTGAAAAAAATGACCAAAACATTTGTGTACGTGTGATTTTTTATCTCTCTCTTACTTATTAATTTCACTCAATTAAAACACATATATCTGAACTGCTTACTCTGCCTCTTTTTTGCCAGTCACTGATTACATAAGCATTGGTAAACTATGACTAGTCAATGCTTACATAGAAACTGGTCAACTATTATTAGTCAATGTTTACATAGAAACTGGTAAAATGTAACTTTTAAATAAATAAACATAATTTTTATATTATTTTAATTGGTTTTTTATTATAAGAAAATAAAGAAATAAGTAATATACATTTATATATACAATCCAAAATACAAAATAACCTAGGTGGTCCACTCTAGTCTTCTTCACGCTTTTTCCCAGCTCTAACACACCTTTCTTTTAGTAAATATCTAAAATTTTAAAACAGAAATAAATAAATGTATAAATTACATTAAACTTGTCAATTTCTTTTATGCAGTATTGATGTTACTTAACTTTTTTAGCACTTGTATAAATTTTAATTTCACAGACCGAACGAATTGTATATTTTACAATAAAATGCGATGTCTTAGAAGTTTTGGTATATGCACATTAGATGTTTCACTCTAACATACATGTTAGAGAGGAACAAATATAATTTATAAATGTGTCGGTCATCACTGCCGGTCAAATGACCAGTCAATTGACTGGCACTCTTAAATTAAATGGAAAATTATTGCAAATGTGTTAGTGAAAAAATTTCGTTTGGGTTAGTTTCAGTCATTCATTTCTTGTAGGGTGTTTGGCTTAAATTCTTGGCGATTTTCACCACGGCAGTTGGCCCAAAACGTGAAAAGTCTGACAGCACTGCCTACAACAAGCTACTACCACTGTAAACAAAACAGCAAAAAGTCCTTTTTTGTTGAAAATTTTGCATTTATTGTTTTTCCCATTTTCATTAATTAAACTGAACTTCAAAATAAAAACAAACTAAAAACTTAAGAAGTTTGAAAGATGATATATGTTTTCAGTTTGAAATACACTTTTTAGTACTGCAACAGAAGTAGCTGACGGGAATAGTTTAGACATTGGCAACATCAAGGCGTCTATTTGTGCTGTTTTTGCTAAATGGTTACCAATTAAATAATTATTTTTTATCTATACCCAAAGCAAGAACAAAGGATTTTTGACTTCATATTTTACTGTGCTTGAAGGCAATGTAAGTAAGTATAAAACATGTAATGATTTTTTCAAGTTAATTAAATGTTGCAATTTTAAGTAGAGGATGGATTTCTTTGTGTCTTGAAGATAAGTGAAGGAAAAAAATGTAGCCTGGTTACATAAGCGTGTAAATAGTACATAAGTATATTATATACATTAATCTGAAATAATCGTTTCGGTAATGCCAAAATTTTTTGTTTTAAATTTGAATTAGTGAATTACATATGAAGGTAACTTATAAAGTACATAAAATAGCGTAAAAGCTTAGAAAATGTAACATTCAAAATTTATAGGATTAAATAATTGCAATGCAAAAAGAGTTATCTATTGAAATAATACACAACTAGAACGTATGTAACAATTGGTTCGAAAAATATTATAATATACTCTTTAAACAAAGCATTGGCGAGATAAGTATTTGAAAAAAAATATTCTTAAAATTAAATTTAGACTTAAGCTTAACTAAATTTAAGTTCGCATGTATCTAAATAAGTAACCACTATGCCGGTTGCAAAAATAATCCAAAAGACAGAAATGTTTTCAAAATGAAAATATTAAGATGTAACAGACAAATGTTCAAATAAAAGTGAAAAATTCTTTACAGCACTGTATCACTTCAGCTCCACCATGGCCTTAGAAATAAATTCATACCTTAACACAACCATAATTAATAATCATCGGTATAAGCAATTTCCCTTTACCATAATACCCATCATTGAAGGTGCCTTAAACAAAACCACCGTCGATAAAGCAGAAATCCCGGCATCTAAACCGAATCGTCCAGATCTAACTTTTCACTGTATGTGCTGTGAAGAGTATTTTATTAGCCCATTTCTAATGTATGAGCATCTTAATACAAAACATTCTGACTTAACACAATCTCAAGAATCGGAAGAGGAATTGGATGACAATAAAGATTATAGTTGGATATTTGAACCGGTATGTGAATTGGTAGCTGCTGAAGAAGGAGGACCAAACATAACAGGCCACCAAGCAGCATTAATGGGCGAAGACGACGACTCTGACTCGGATGATTCTGAATCGGATGATGATTCCAGTACATCTTCATCTTCAAGTTCATCTTCATCATCCTCGGACACTTCATCCAATACAAACAGTAACACTAACACTCAGGATGAATTGACCAGAGATTCGGTAACTTTAGATAAACCAACATTAACTATGCATGACAATACCACAATGGAGGTAATGGAAGGGGCTGTTTATCAAGAGGTGGGAGCTGCTTGTGTAGAAGGCGAGGCTGGTTATTTACAATCTCAAAAAAAATCCATACAATTGAAGGTAGCTGATCCGAGAGAGTCAACTTCAATAATATTTTTAAATCCCTTATTAGCAGATAATACAATACCTAATCTATTGACTCAGCCTGTTAGGAGAGGAAGAGGTCGACGCAGTGCTGCGCAACAAGCGGCCATTGAAATGTCGTCGTTAATAAGCGGTGAGCCTAAATGTTTCCAATGCAGTCATTGTGAGGCCAGCTTTCCTAGTGCTGGTGATTTATCCAAACACGTACGCTGTCACATCACCAATAAACCGTTTCAATGTTCTATATGTGAAAAGACTTTTACCCACATTGGTAGTTTGAATACCCACATACGTATACATAGTGGTGAAAAGCCTTATAAATGTGAGTTGTGTTCCAAGGCCTTTACCCAGTCCAGCAGTTTAATGGTTCATTTAAAGTCACATTCTATTAAAAAACCGCATCAATGTCATTTGTGTGACAAGGGTTTTGTCAATTCTACTTCACTAGCTGTTCACCTGAAATCGCATAAATACGGTTCCCGGTATTCCTGCTCAGAATGTGATAAGAGTTTTAAGCATGAGGCTCAACTTAAAGAACATATGCGTATGCATAACCAAATTTTGGTTTATCAGTGCTCCATATGTCGCATTGCATTTGCTAGTTCTTCGGAATTAGTGCAACATATGAAATGTCACATGGGAGAGAAGCCATTTACTTGTAGCATATGCGATCGCTCCTTCACACAGTCTGGCAGTCTTAATATTCATATGAGAATCCATACTGGAGAAAAACCGTTTAATTGTAAACTTTGCAGTAAATCTTTTACCCAAGCCTCCAGTTTGAGTGTTCACATGAAAATTCATTCTGGAGAAAAACCCTTCCCATGTCATATATGTGGAAAATCTTATAGCCAGGCAGCATATCTTAACAAACATATACAGCACCATGTAGACGCTCAACAACAAGGGCTAGAACCTGCCTGTCCAGTACCAAATGAAACACTGTTATGTATTGTTTGTGGAGATTTGCATCGTGATGCTACTTCCTTAGCATTACATGTGACACAAAGACATGCTGCCCTTTTGCGTAATATTAAAGAAAATCAACATTTTAATAATGACGAAGTATCCGATGAAGAACGATTACAACAGGAACAACAATACATACAACAAATGCAGTTGTTAATGCAAATGCAGCAGCAAATGGTTAAACGCACACAACAGCAGGAGAAACCGGAATATATTCAACGGGAAGAGGAGCAGGAGGATGAAATGGAAGAGGATCATGAAGATTATGACGAGGAAAATGTTACGATACGAAATCTTCAAAATATTGATGAGACCTCCAATGACCATCCTGAAGAAGAGGAGTTAAATGACAATGCATCGGAAGCAGAACTCCAACAAAACATTGAAAATTTACAAAGACAACCAGAACAAGAAGCTGCTGAGAATCAAAAAGAACTACAAGAGTTGGAAGATCGTGAAGTTTGTGAAGACCAATGCACTTTGCTTACAAATGTTAACAATATTGATTCGTGTTATAAAGAACCAGAATTTGAGGAGGACACAGATAATGAAGCTTATATGAATGATATCAAAATGTTAAATCCATATAATACCATATCTTCAAATCACAATACTAACAATGTGTTTGTGTCTGAAGTTAAAGATATAGAAATGTCCGAATATTCATTTTTAGAAAACGCTGAATATGATGATTATGATGATTATGCAGCCGAAGAAGAAGTGGAAACCGAGGAGTAAATAAAATTATTTTTTGTAATTTCCAATACATATGTACATATCGTCATCGAAAATGTAAACTGCCGTAACAAGAAAAGGCAAATCTTCCAAAATACAGGAAGAGTTTTTAAGTACTAACACCACTTTCTTAATCAAATTTTTATCACATGTTTCTTCTCTTTATTATTCAGGGCAATAATGAATAAAATTCCGCGAGAAATTTCTCCCTTTTCAAATTAGAATTGTTTGTTTTTCCTATTAATTGTTATTAGTTGGAATTGCTCCCCGGGAAAAATTTCTCTCTGAATTTTATTCATAATTGCCGTCAATGACTAGCATCTTCCCGCGACTTCGTTCGCATCCAAAAAGAATCTGAAATTGTCCTATAAACTGTATTTATACCAACCAAGCAAAAAATTATAATCACCCTTATTCCAGTTGTCGGCATCGACGTCACTTCGCTCTCGGGAACAATTTTGTGCAACAAAACAAACGGGCTTATTTGTTTAACAAGTTTTTTGCCTCTGCTGTAAAATATTCATTGCATTTTCTTTGACGACATACCATACATTCATATCTATTATCAATGTTTTGTACTGCGGCGTTATGAAACACTAAACTTTCTTCGAATACAAAGCAATTGAAAGTAAGCCCTAATGTGTTTGTTTATCCCGTAAAATATCTTGAAAATGTAATTAACGCCTTTTTTGAATTCATATGACGATATATACATTTAATTTTGGAACTTTATTTAATTTTACGATAAATAAGATTGACTAATTTTTTTTAAGAACAGTTACACATACATATAACAAAAAACTTTTCCAAAACTTACGACCTTATGTATAATAGAAAACTGGCATGAAGTTAGCGTAAGTGGCAAAATTTAACATGTTCTTAACGTGTTTTGCCATACAATTTTACATTAAAAACCATGCTAGGATGCAATCGTGTGTTAAAACTACATATGCGACGATTTTTAATGTCAAATTGTATAGAGGAACTCGAAACACGTAGTTCCATCTTGTCACTTGTTCTAACTTCATGCCAGTTTTTGATCATACATAAGGCCGTTAGTTTTTAAAATTAATTTTAAATTTTAAGCATTCATTTGTTTTTATTTTGTATAAATATGTATTTGTATGTAACTTGCAAAATCCATGTTATAAGTATTTTATATGTTAAGAAAAAAATTTACCCAAATTACTCTAAAATTATATTCAATAAAAATTCCATTAAAAATAATTCTTACTTTATAAGGATAAATTAGAATGTTTTCATATTTATTTTTTGGGGAGAAAATAGGTTTGTTTCTTTACTCTACATTGGGATCTTGCGGGATCCCAATTTGCACGAAAAGCGTTCCCGTACTCGAAAATCGGGTAAATGAGAGAGGTTTTGTGAGAGTGATGTTCTTCTTGCACGAAACAGCCCGTACTTTTTCTTCGTGCTACTTTGGGCACATAGAAAATCAAGCAGCTGTTTGAAAACTAAACAATAACAAAGAAAAATTACATTTTTCCAAATACTAGAAAAGTGGAAAAATTTATGAAAATACATATACGTATTCAAAAGCTAATGGCAAACAAAGTTTTATAAGTTTTTATATGAAATTAAGACAAAAAACCTTCTATATATGCTGAATCATGTAAGTAAATAAGGACGTGTGTATATGCACAGGTATGTGTTTAGTTATGTATGTATGTAAGTATATGCATACATGCATTGACATTTCCTTTTGTGTTAAGAATGTTGGTTTTTCGCGTTCCCGTACTTTTGTGTATTTTTGTAGTTTATTGAGAGAAATTGCAGTTTACTCTCATTTTACCGAACTTTGCCCAAGAAGTAAAGAAACAAACCTAATATTGGAAACGGTACGGTACTATCACACTTGGCAAACATTTGCCCAAAAAGACGTAACCTTACTAATTAATAAATGTTGGACTCAGACACGTATGTATTTATTAAGTTAAACAGTTTCATACATAACTAATATACAATCCGAGGCAGAAAAAGACAATCAGCACAACGTTGCTACGATGGTCTGAAGGCACAACTAACATTGTTACAACATCCTTTTACCAAAATTTTAATGTACTCACAACATTAAAATGATAACGCCGAATGACCGTCCTCCGACTCTTGTTTTTAATGTTGTCACAATGCTCCAAATAGGTACAAATTTTTAAGGTCGTCACAAGAGAAAATTTTTATTTTTGTATTTACGGTGTTGTAGCAGTATAGTATTATTGTGAGAACAGGGTATTACGAAACCTAAAGTCAAATTTTTGTATTTACGGTGTTATAGCGGTATAGAATTATTGTAGACGGGGAATTGGGAAACTAACGTCAAATTTTTGTATGTAGTGTTGTAGTGGTATAGGACTATTAAGAACGCGGTATTTGTAAACGTAGAGTCAAGTATTTGTGTTTGCAATACTGTGGTGGTACAAAAATTTTGGAAGAGTCGTAATTTTGTATTTACAGTGTTGTGGTAGCACATATTTTTTGCGCAGTCACAATTTCTGCCTGGGATGTTATAGAATCCTACATATTTGGAAACTATTTAGCTAAATAAACACGTGTGTGATTAAAATTTTTTTAACCTTTCCCATCAAGAAATAAATTAGCCCGTTTAAAATAAAATAGTGTTTCATGATTTCTTGAGCATTTGTTTCTTTGACTGCGTTCTGAATGTCATCGCAAATTGTAAATAATGCTATAGTTTTTGAACTCATTAAAAACGCATGCGACAAACTGGCTAATATATTGAAATATCCAGCAAAAACGGAACTAAATCATCACATTCAGTATGTGATGGAAAACGATCGTTTTCAAAACGATTTCAAAGCAATCGTTTTGAAAATTTGTGATAAATTCCGATCGATTTTGAGTATAATTTTTGAGCCAACATCAGACTACTGACTTCTTAAAAGCACACTAGAGTTCTGCATCTAAATTGAACCAATTCATTTGCAGTAGAACCCATGCATTAACTATTTCTTTTGCATGACTTTTTTTTTGCTGGGATGTTATGACTCCAAATTATAAAAAGCATCGTTTTCCATTTTTTCTCTTGTTAAAGTTCGTTTTGGACGGTTGCTAACTAAATTTAACATTATCAATGTTATTTGAAGCAATTATGATGTATGTTTTAAATTACTTCATAAATTTAATAAAACGTCAGTTTTGTGCAGCTGGCACTCACACATATGTGCATATCGAACTTAGAGAAAATTCTACTTATTAAAATTATAAATTAAATAATACCCAATTGCGACGGACGTGTTAAGTCTAATATTCTATTTTACATAAATTTCTTCGAATAATAATTTTCTATCCATACATACAAAACAATGCAAACTGAAAAATTTTCATACAAATATCTCGTGTACTCTATACTTATGTACATATTGAGAGAAAAATAATATTCTACTATTAAGTTGCTAGTAACTCGGTTGCAGCATACTTTCACATAAAAAATAATTTAATCTAGTTTTTTATTTAAAATTAAATTAAATTACATTCACTTTTTTCCTTTCATTAATTGTATGCAATGATCATTACGATAACTTATCCTAGTGGTACATTATGTTTAAGCTACATTAATTATAAAATGGGTTATAAGTGACCCAATGGGCTCTTGTTTGTTCTTGTTCACTCTTATGTGAAGTAAACAAAGATTTGTAAACATCACTAGCTTTGGGATCCTTAGCTACGCTGTAATCGGTTTTCAAGCGTTTCAGATCAGGATCCTCCAAAGTGCCTGCTCCTATACGTTTATGAACTGCAACAATTTTTGTTTTAGACGGTTGTGTAGGTGGAAAACTTCCATTTAGCGCTTTCTCGTTGTCATGAAGAATTTTTGCTGCTGATAACTTACTAGTAGAAGGTACATCTGAGGATTCTGCCAAAGAATTTGGTTCATCTTTTAACGATGGAAAACTAGCACAAGTTTTTGTTTTTTTATCTTTTTTATTTGCTTTCTTTTTAGCGTGACGGATTTCCATTTTAACTTTCATTAGCTCCAAATCTTCGTTGGTCGCATTGAGGACCACAATATCTTCTACAGCAAAAGGCTGTTGACAAAGTGGGCAAGTGCCAGAAGAACTTCTTTTAATTTCCTTTAGAGCTCTTTCCGACATAACGCAACCACATGACCATAAAGCAACAAAACTGAATTTTCCAGACATTTCCAACCCAATCAACTTGCAAATATACGGAGCATGCCTAGAGTGTAGCGGTCCCTCAGTTTCGTCAGCTTCTACAAATGCAGGATTGGGTGTCAGATTTAGTTGTTTTATATCTTTCATGCTTTTTATATGTATAGCTGCTTCAGGCATTTTATCCTTTTCCAGCAATTGTTCAATAACATTTTGCTTAGAATACAAACGTCCTAATCCACACATGACAATAGGTTCTTGTAAACGCTGTTGATTCAAAGCACAATGGAGCCAACGAAATTCGCGTTCAGCATCTTTGTCTTTCTAAATACATATAACGCAAAATAATATTCTAAATTAACGAGAAAAGCATTGATAGCAAACCTGTTCGGGCTTCTTCTTTAAGCGCACCAGCTCATCCCGTCTTGGTATGGTGCCTCCATCACATCCCATCTTATTTAATTTTTGTTTTATTATTCAGTTACTCCACCTGAATTCGATTTTTTTTAATGGTAAAATTTTACTTGGTGACAAAATTAAGAAATACAAGAAATACGTTTCAGCCAGAGGTCCAAGTCGTGCGGCTCACAGCCGGCGGCGCAAAGCCGCCGACCTTATTTTCGAGCTCGAGCCGCCGCCGAATTAAACGGCTCACATCGGCTTATAAAAGCTGGCCGATTAACAATTAAAAGTCGGCTTTTATTTCCAGCCGATAAAATTTTTTCAGACAATTTTAACATAGCGTCTACAACTGCGATTAACTCTGACATAATATGTGAGAGAACGTCGGCAGAATAACAAAAAAATAATGTCGATATTTCTCTTCATCTCATACAACAGGACAACGTAATTCTACTTTTCTTATAACATTTCATTTTATGCAAATTCTCATCGAGTTAACATGTATTATTTTTGTATAATTATATATTTTGTTTTCACTTTTTCGCACAAACTTTAATTCACAAATTAAATTTAACACATTTGAACATATAAAATCCCAGAAATATTGTCCAAAACATTGTTTTTCATTTATTTTAAGAAACACTCACACATGCATACGAATTTATTTTCATGTACGTGTGTTTTTTGACAATTCATCTCATAAGATTGTTGTTATGGGATTTCTTATAACAACTCTCTCATAAAAAATCTTATAAGATTGAGATAACACTAATATGAAGTCTACACGTAACATAACTCGCTCTGCGATTGAATTTGACGATCTCATCTTACATATTATGTTAGGTGTAGACCCTATGTAACATAGCGTCTACAACTGCGATTAACTCTGACATAATATGTGAGAGAACGTCGGCAGAATAACAAAAATAAAATGCCGATATTTCTCTTCATCTCATACAACAGGACAACGTAATTCTACTTTTCTTATAACATTTCATTTTATGCAAAATCTCATCGAGTTAACATGTATTATTTTTGTATAATTATATATTTTGTTTTCACTTTTTCGCACAAACTTTGATTCACAAATTAAATTTAACACATTTGAACATATAAAATCCCAGAAATATTGTCCAAAACATTGTTTTTCATTTATTTTAAGAAACACTCACACATGCATACGAATTTATTTTCATGTACGTGTGTTTTTTGACAATTCATCTCATAAGATTGTTGTTATGGGATTTCTTATAACAACTCTCTCATAAAAAATCTTATAAGATTGAGATAACACTAATATGAAGTCTACACGTAACATAACTCGCTCTGCGATTGAATTTGACGATCTCATCTTACATATTATGTTAGGTGTAGACCCTATGTAAGCTTTGTGATATGATATTGTACATTAAGATTAGTGATTTTCATACGGGATTTTCTGCGAAAAATTTCCCGAGATCCCGCACATTTTCCGGGAAGATTGTGCGAAAATTCTCTGGATTTTTTATATTTTAGTTTGTACGCATATATTTCTTGATGAGTATCATTATTCATTTTATGAATGCGATGGTCCAATAATAAGAAGGACAGTAGTGGATTTTGTAAGTAGTTCTGTCAAGGTACTGGGTTTTTTGTGTTATTGTACTAGGTACTACTTACTCGCCACTTAAGTAAAACTCATAAAATTGGAATGTAAACGCCAAAACGAACTGAAAGTTCGTCATACAAAACTTGCCATTAAAGTCCGTGTTTTTAGCTGTTGTGAAATCGGCCGTAAGAAGCAAGATATAAGTACCTCAGTCTCTACACTAATCAACAATGAGGTCTTTTCTGTAAGCAAAATCATAATTATTTTATTTTAAATCTCCTTTGCGGAACACGACGTTAAAAATTTAGTTCACGCTATTCATAAAACTAAAAACAAAGGTAAGAACATAAAAGACCAGATTTTACTAAAAACAAAAAACATTTGTTTCAATTTTAAGTGAAATAGCCAATTGTGAAAATTTTCTTGAGCCTATAGAAGATTTTGCGGGATTAGTTAAAAACTTACTAAACGTCGAGTTCCATTCGTAAGTGCTTGTTTTACTAAATCCACGAAACATTGAATTTTTAACTTATATTTAATTAAGAAACGATAAACCAAATCGCTACTTTCTGAACGCATGAATGAATTAGTTCTTTTGTTCCTTATCAAAAGTTTAGACTATAATTACTAAAATGTACTAGTGACTATCTATATCCAATCGAAGTACCAAAGTCAGTAGTTGATTTTCTATGACACGCACATGCGAATATAGCGAAAAGCATTGTCAGTAGTGCTGGTGACAGAGTCATTAATGAACCAGTACTGTTTCACTAGTGACATTTCCTAGAGGGTGTTAGTGTAGTGAGTTATTTATTTATTTATTTATTTAAAAATTTTACAAACATAATAAATTATGCAAATAAAAAAAGGAGAATCAGGTGCTAACAGCAAAGGTTTTCGACCTAGATATTTCTGTGTTTTTAGATATGTTTGTATAGATTACAGTGTTTTAGAAGTAAAATTGCAGCTTTAATGTTGGTATAGTTGACTGATTTAAGAATTTCAGGTAAACTTATTTTTCCGAAAAGTAGGTATTGCGCTTGTTTGATAAAGGGACAGTTAAAAACTATGTGGGCGATGTTTATGGGGGTATTGGTGTTACATAGATGACAAATATTGGGAGATGAACCGGTAAAGATGTGCTTGTGTGTAATTAACGTATGGCCCATTCTCAGCCGACTGTAGACTTGAATGTCGCGTCGGGAGGCTTCATTAGGATATTTAGGAGCAGTTTTAATGGTTCCGATGGGTGTAGATGAATTGAGACAACCTTCAGCTTGATACCAAAGGATATTTCAATGTCAACGTAAAAGTTTGTTATTGTATTAATATTATATTTAAGGTTATTGTTAAAAAATAGGGCTGATCCACCACGTCTAGTACTGGTACTAATTGACAGCGTTGAACTATACCCGTTGATTTTGATGGGGTTTGCATCGTGATGGTATTCCTGCAGTGCAATAATGTCTGGTGCGTATTCCTTTATAAGTAATTGTAGTTCGTGAAGGTTGTTATAGAAACCGTTTATGTTCCACTGTAGGAGCTTAATATCCATGATGAGGAAAATAATATTAATTTAGTACTCCATGTCGGAGAGGAGGGAGTCTATTTCAGATCTCCTATGGGTAATTTTGCAGGGGTTATATTCTGAAGATGTTAGTCTTTGAGGTAATTTAGTCGCTTTTTCTTTGTTAAGTTGTTTTGTTGAGTTGTTTGTTTTATTAGATTGTGAAGGCATATTGTTATTTGAGTGGGTTATTGTGTCGGTATTTGAAGTTGTATTAGTGAGTAGATTTGTATTATTGGTTATTGAAGAGATGTAGCTTGAAGTAAGAGAGTTGGCGTCAGTTAGTTCTTGTGTTGTTATTGAAGAGTTATTTGATTCTTTTTGGTTGATAATTGATGTTAAAATATTATTTTCATTATTGTATGATTTCTTAACGGTAGCCGTGTTAGTTGTTATTGTTTGTTTATTTTTTCTTTCTTCTATAGCAGTTTTTAAGTCTTCTGTTGGAATTTCATAAGTTGTTGTGTTGGAGATTTGCGCTGAGGCCTCTTTGTACGAGCAATTGGTGAGTGTTTTGATTTTTAAGATTTCTTTACGTTTTTTAAGTGCAGGACAGTTTTTGTTTGTTGCACGATGAGCGTGGTTGCAATTAATGCATTGAATTTTGGTGCAAGGTGTAGGGTCATGTAAAGTTGCTGCGCAGATTTCACAATTGTCTAGACCGTTGCAATGTTTCCGCGTGTGTCCTAATTTATAGCATTTTTTGCATTGAATGGGGTTAGGTATGTAAGGTTCAACCTTGCAATTTAGGAAGCCAATTTTAATTTCATTTGGAAGTTTGTATAGGTTGAAACTTAAAATATGTAATGAGGTGTTGTTTGTTTTGTTGTCATAGAATTTAGTAATTTTTTTGCATTCAATTACGCCTTGATCTTTGAGGCCGTTGACGATTTCTTCTTCAGTAAGATTTTTTAGACATGGTGCAAAAATTACTCCTTTTATTGTATTTAGGGTTGGGTGTAAGAAACTTTCTACTTGACATATGCCCGATAGGTTAGTAGTTTTAAGGAATCTGTTGGTTTGCGTTGAATTTTTTGTGAGGATAAGTAGATTACCATCCTTGGTGAATGATATTTTAGTAGGTGGATCACTTGAAACTCCTTCTAGTGCTTTGGATAGTAGGAATATATTTAAGCTTTGAATTGGTTTATCATTATTTTTGCTTTTTAAAACTATAAATTTAGGACACTGTTGGTTAGAGAATTGAGTATTTATTTCCTTAGAACCAATTTGCGGAAAATCGGATACATTGTTTAGGTTAATGTGAGTGTTATTTTTTTTACGTTTAGGTGATGGTGTTTGTTTTGGTTTGTCTGGATCGAGTATAGAATAGTAATTTCCTCCAGAGGAGGAGGCCATATTTAAGTGTCTTTAATGTCACTAATAAATTTAAACAGTTATATCAGTAAAGGAAACTACGAAGATTTTTTGTTTTAATAAGATGAGAGTAATTGATACTGCGAAATAGAAAATAACTGCGGAGAGGCTTAAAAAAAATCGAACTGTATTCAAAGAGAACTTGCTAAGTTAAAATGTAGTAATTATTGCAAGAGACTTAACATTGCAATTTTATTCATTATTAAAGCTTGTATTATGAAAAACAACCAACTTAGAAACGAAAAAAGAAGTATTTTACTTCAATAATCTGAAATATTGTTTTTTATTTTATTTATTTTCCGTATAAAACTTTCAAATATGTATACACATACATACATGCAATGATAATTGAAAAAATGCAATGTTTTTCTACGAAATCGGCTGCAGCCGGCTTTGAGCCGCCGCCGGTAATTTTTAGCCTAGCCGCCGCCGCCGCCGAAAATGTTAGAACGGCTTGGAGCTCTGGTTTCAGCCCCAAAGACCTGCGCCGAAAGATCATCACCGGCGGTTGGTACGAAATTCATCGGCTCAAATTCAACCACTACATCGGCTAATAGGGTGAGCGATACTGTCAAGGCGAATAAATATTAGGTGATCTTTATTTACCAGCTGACATACATAACTCCTCTGCTCTTATGAAAAATTCTGACAGCAGGAAATTTTACACTACAAATATATATGCGAATACGCAGAGTTACTAATCCAGACCACCTGGTATCAGTTCGCCTTGGATGCTGTTATTTCTTCACCGAAATTTCCCGTCAAATTATACCTAAAAACTGCTAAATTTTTTATTAAGCGGGAACAAGTATAGCAAAACAACTAAAAAATAAAAAAAATATACCCAACCTTCTCTAATAGCTATTGAAAAATATATTTGTTTATTTAGATGCACAAGTTTGTATATTATACATATTCGTACATGCATACATGCAATAAATATGCACTTAAATTTTTATTTAATTCAAACACACTCATGTATATAAAAATTCCACTGGTAGCGTGCAAACAGTCCATGCTCTCTGCACTTTTCACCCAAAAAATATCCTATCTTCACATTTGGCAGCATAAAGGTGGAGGTACATACTACGCGTTACGCGGAAAAGAGTTTCTGGCTTGTTAAACGTTTAAAGCTATAAAAATGCAAAGTTACACACCACACTTTTGAGGCTTATTTAGTTGTAAAATGTCAAGCCTTTGACGGCTATTTTTTTGTCATGCATTTAGGTTTTATTTTTCTTTAAATGTTTAATGAAATTTTTTTATATATTGTTAAATAAAAAAATGAATTTCTAATCATTTTTGTGTATATAAGCATGTGAATCTGACAAATGCTGTCATTTTGCATAAAACGCGTGAAAGCTGGAGAATATTCAAATTTTTGCGTGCTACGCGCGTCGCAAACTTCTTTATGTAACTTGCCTAATGAAAACACACTATTTCAACTTTTTTGACAGAAGTTTGTATTGCATTAGCGCATTGAACGCGTCTTATGTACTTCCACCTTAAGTCTGTGTTCACACCAGAACATTCTTATTTTTAAGTTTGTTAGTTTATAGGAGAGAGGGGCGAGTAGTAAAGAAACGCGTACACTCTGTCCTGTACTGTCGATACGCTTTACTTTCTCATTCGTAATTTTCATCGAAAAAATTTTTTTTGACATTCTCTTTTATTTTCATTTCTTTATATTTTGTTATACACATCTTAGTTTTGTTCTGAAGTGATGAAGTGCCTTCTGATAAATTTTTTAAAATAAAGTTTATAAAATATATGCATACATATATAAAAATAAAATTTATAAATATCAAAAAGAAAAACATATTTCACAAAAAAAATATAAAAAATGGCTTTGAAGTGGAAGAGAGATGAAGTAGAAAAACTTATTTATGCCATCCAACAACACCCTTGCCTATTTAATATAAAATCGGCAGAATATTTAGATA
Organism: Nowickia ferox; assembly: GCA_936439885.1. Lineage (NCBI taxonomy): Eukaryota > Metazoa > Arthropoda > Insecta > Diptera > Tachinidae > Nowickia > Nowickia ferox. Next base: position 64,754,936 of record OW387026.1, read on the forward strand.
GGACAAAAAAAGCGCAGGCTTTCAATGAAGTACTAAATTATATCAACACATTCATCCCCAATGTTAAATTAGAAGACATTAAACTAAAATGGAAGAATGTCCGATCGCAATATTCCCAAGAACTCCGAATGATGAATTATTCCAAAAAGTCTGGGTCTGGTGTGTCTGACATATATGTTCCCAAACTTTGGTGCTTCGACCAGCTTGAATTTTTAAAAAACAACACCAGAATTAGAATGAGCGGAGATAATGTGGAGGTAAATTACTATGTACATAGTACCTGCAATAGGTAATAATAAAACTAAACATTTTATTTTAGAAGAATGAGTTAGAAAACGAAGAAAATGTCCCAGAAATTTTAACAGTGGAGGAAAGTTATTCTGAAGAGCCACCCAAGAAAAAAACCAAGGTATTAAAATTGTACATTTAAAATAATGTATATATGTATGTAACAAGTCTTTCTTCAGCGTTTTACAGATATAAATTCACTAAGAAAAGATTTAAATAGCTTTAGAAGTGAAGTAACTGCAAGGAAAAAAGAAAAGAAATTTGCGTGGTTGGGTACTTTAGTAGCAAATGTTATGGAAGAAATCGAACCTGACGAGCAAGATGATGCAGCTTGGGAAGTGCAGTGCCTAATGCGCAGGCTTTCGAAAAAAAGGGTTAAAAGGGAAAGCTTGTCGACATCCTCCAGTAATTCTACAAAAAACATTTTAGAATTATCAATGGATGGAGTGTTTGATGAAGACGATTTCATATAGCCATTCAATTACTATTAAGAAAGAAATTTTTGAAAACTGAATAATTACAAGAATTACAACTACTATCTCTTTTACAGATTTATGTGATCTCCAGTGCAACATAAACAAAAGTACAAATAGAATTAGTATGTATAATAATATGTGATTTGTTTATTTATGTAAAACATAAAAAGACTGCCTTTTCCTTTAATATTTACAAGAAAATGAATATTTGATATATCATTTAATTTCATTGAATTTTAATTTACTTTTTTTAATAAAAACAAAGTTAAAAGAAATTTAAAGAATATTTTGCTTTATTTCGTTTTAACAATAGAAATGTAGGGTTCACATCCAGTCCAGTTTCCCTTCGTTGTTAAAATATGACATAAATTGTTGCCGGATAGCTTCTGCCTCGCCCTTTCGCGGATTATAAGGATTTTCACCTTTTCTTTCTTGAGGTATGGGATGCTGTGTGGTACTTATATATGACTCATCTGTTTGCATCAAAAAGTTGTGCAGCGCGATACAGGCAAAAGTAATTTTTTCAACTGTTTCCACTTTGAGGTCAATGTGGGTTAAAAAAATACGAAACCGATTGGCCAGTATCCCAAAAGCGTGCTCAACAACGTTACGGGCTCGAGAAATTCTTGCATTAAACATTTGCTTTTCTGGGGAATTGGTTTGATATGGGTATGGCTTCATTAAATATATTTGCATAGGAAATGCATCATCTCCAATAATTACATGTGGAAGACATCTTCCATTACCAACAGCTGCACTTGGAGGTATTTCTTTGCCTTCTTCTAGAATTTTCCTTAGCTTACTTTGCAAAAATACCCCAGCATCATTATTACGGCCATTGCAACCAATATCAACATAAACAAATTTGCAATTGGCATCTACTAGGGCTAATAAGATGATACTATTTGTGCCCTTGTAGTTATGGTAAAATGCACCGTCACTTCGCCGTGATCTGAAGTTTATATGCTTCCCATCTATAGCCCCTATGCAGTTAGGAAATTGCCATTTTAAAGCAAATTCCTTGGCAATAGACTCCCACTGCAAGTGGTTGCTGGGGAACTATTAAAAAAAAACTGTATAGAAACAATTAAAGTAAGCGAAATCGTTCTTACCTTTACATATTTTGATTTTAATTTATTCCAAATTGCTTCCGTGACCTCAGGTATAATTCCAGAAATAGATGCCTTTGAAATTCGGGTTTGGTAGTCTAGGCTTTGGTATGTTTCTCCTGCAGTATTAAATGAAATCGCAAATAAAAAGTATTCTTTCTGCAAATGATATAATCAATATTTTACTAACTTACCGGTGGCCAGAAAACGAAGGGTTAATGCTAGCTTTTCAGCAGCTGATATTGATTCCCTCATTACAGTATTGGAACGCTCTATATCCCCCTGAATTAAATCTAGCAGAGTTTGGAACTGCCATTTCGTCATTCGTAGGTAGTTCTTATACGAAGACTCGTCATTTAGGAGTAACTCATTTGTCAGAAAAGCAAACGATCCGCGTTCCTTTTTCGCTTTTCTCCAAGGTTTAACCCATTTTCTTTTACGTCCTTTGGTTGGAAGATATGTGGCTTTCTCGCATAAATCAAGCACTCCTAATATATTCATTAATCACAGACATTTTAGGTATTTACATACAACAAACACTAGTAATATAGAACTTACCAATGAGAATGTCCTCCTTTTCACTGTCGTCCGAGTCTAATTCTACAGCTTCTCCAATACAATCAACAATATCTTTAATTAATAAATATTTTGCTTCATCCATTTCAAATTTTATAAAATATAACACAAAATGTAACCAAAATTTAAATAAAAACACTTGAATTTTAATTTTTTACTTAAAGAATTTACATCAAAAAAAGAAATGTCAAAAACACACACAAGTATACACACAAATATATAAAAAATATATGTGTCATAAATAAGAATCGTATCGTGTGAACGCCGAAGATAGTTCAAAGAGGAATAATCCAAAATCTTAAAAATAAGAATGTTCTGGTGTGAACACAGACTAAGGATGGAGGAACATACCATGCGTTACGCGGTAACGCGTTTCTTGCTTGTTAAGCATTTAACGCTATAAAAATGCTAAGTTACACACCACGCTTCTGAAGCTTTTTTAGTTGTAAACTTTCAAGCCTTTGCCGGCTATTTTTTTCTTGCTTTTACGTTTTATTTTTTTTTTAATATTTAATGCATTTTTTATCTTTATTATTATTTTATTGTTTAATAAAAAAAAATTAATTTCTAATCATTTTTGTGTATGTTAGCATGTAAATCTGACAGCACTAGCTGTCATTTTCTAACAGCGTCTACAACTGCGATTAACACTGAAACAAAGTAAATTTATATAAAGTATATGCAAGTACTCAGGTGATTAATTTTTTTCTCATGTAGTGTGAATGCCTGAATGTCAAAAGTTGTTTACAATTTGCGTACGCCATTTTGTTTTGTTTGGCTTTGTTATACACAATTGTGTATACTGAAAACGTATGTGAAAAAGTTTAGATAAATTTTTACTAAAAAAAAGTGTTACAAAAAATTTAAAAATTATTATATTTATTTAATGAATTGAACAGGCTAATGTTCATATCGCCTTTTAAGCCAAATTACATGTGATAATAATTAATGAACAAATAACATCAAAGTTAGTTGTAAATATTCTGACAACACATAGTTGAACGGAACAGCCAGCCGTTTTCGAAGGCCACTAAACCTTCATCATCAGCGTTCTTCTGTGTTTTGGTCCACTGTGTGTGGTGTCAGTTGATGTAGATTTCTGCCTTATATACGAAACTTTCTTGCAAATGGAATATGTGAATTGGTTTGATTCATCGTATTTCAATTTGCTGAAATGTGTTTTGTAATGAAGGCCCAAATTACCATCTCTAAATTTACAACAGTCTTACCATTGTCGTTTCTTCATTACTACCAAAAAAGTTTGTCTTAAGTAGAACAAAAATAAGCAAATTAACTAACATGTGCATAATTAGTAATGAAAAAACGACAATGGGACAATGGTAAGACTGTTGTAAATTTAGAGATGGTAATTTGGGCCTTGATTACAAAACACATTTCAGCAAATTGAAATACGATGAATCAAGCCAATTCACATATTCCATTTGCAGAAAAGTTTCGTATATAAGGCAGAAATCTACATCAACTGACACCACACACAGTGGACCAAACACAGGAGAACGTTGATGATGAAGGTTTAGTGGCCTTCGAAAACGGCTGGCTGTTCCGTTCAACTATGTGTTGTCAGAATATTTACAACTAACTTTGATGTTATTTGTTCATTAATAATTATCACATGTAATTTGGCTTAAAAGAAGATACGAACATTATTAGCCTGTTCAATTCATTAAATATAGAAACAAATGCAGTTCGAATAATAATAATAATTAAATTAACTATAATTATATTTAATTATTAAAGAACATATGTATCTTTTATTATACTTATTTCACATATTAAAGGTTTATCAATTAATAAATTTACTTTGGTTTTGTCGATCCATACTTTCCTTTTTTTTGTATGCAGGTCTGGGACTATTGCATTAAATAACCAAATGCATTGACCATTTTCCCACACTAAACCAAATCAATGCAAATGGAAATTTATTACATTAGCACTAACTTTGATAATATTAGTGCATTTTTTTTGCATTAAACTAAAATCTCTTCAAATTAATGCATGAATATTGCATTGTTACTTTAAATTCACTATTTTTTTCACCATTACACAAATTGGCGGTATTCGATGTTTGATGCAAATTTTCGTGCGTTAGTGCAAATGCAAAATATCGTAGATTTTCTTTAAAATCCAACAACAAAATACATACACAATCTAAAGAAAAGCTACGATATTTTGCATTTTTACTAACGCACGAAAATTTGCATCAAACATCGTATACCGCCATTATGAAGAGTATTATTGCATTATAGTGCAAAATACAACGTAAATATGTACATACATAAAAACATACGTATGTACATACATAAATATGTAAATTTTTTCCTATGTAGATATCGTCACTCAAGACGAAAAATCATATCACTACGTTTTTTGTAATTTTTTGGTTTATAAAATCACCATTTTTTAAGATATAACTTTACAATAAACGAAAACGTAAATTCTGATATTTTATCAATTGCACGGTTTATCAAATAAGCTCGAGATGCAACGTACTTGAAGTATGAAACTTTTTAATTTTTTTTCTATTGGTTCTGAAATCTAGTTTGTATTTATATTGACAGTTTTTCTTTTCGTTAATTTGTATGTACGTACTTATAAAGGTGCCCTCAATGAACTTTACTGTATTTTTATTTTATTATTTGTGCTATCTTATAAAATAGGTTAACGTTTCATTCAATATGACTATGTACAATATTTGATAATGCAATAATATTGCATTACTTCATGATGACTAAGCACATCAATTAGCTGCTAATGCAATATTAATCCACTACTTTTAAGAGATTTTATTGAAGTGAAAAAAATAGTGCACTACAAGCATCAAATTTAAATTTGCACTAAAATTTTTGGTTTTCAATCAATGCTTATGCAAAAGTAATGCAAGTTGCATAGGTCTGATTGTATTCATCTATTTTTGACATTCATCCATTATTCTTACACAAAAAATCACCTGTTGTTTTTGTACTTTCTTAGTTGTTGTAGACCTGCATATACTTTATATAAATATGCTTTGCTCTGACATAATAGGTCTGTTCCAGATGCATAACAAAACAGTCCGAACTTGTACAAAGTTATCCAAAAGCGTTCCAGATAGCAATTTTTGTGCGATTATGAGAGCGAATGAGAGAGTAATTTTTTTCATTTCCTGTACAAACTAGTACGAACTTTTTCTTCTGGATAAGTTCGGACAAGAATTAAATAATCAGCTGTATTTTATTTACATATGAAACTGAAAAATTAATCAGAAAATTTGCAAATATAGGAAAAAAGTTTTTACATACAAATTTATTAAAAAGCAAAATGGAAGGTTTTTTGAACAAAGTTGAAGTTGTAAGTACAATTGTGCATATTTCTCCATTTCTTTAATATAAAAATATGTTTTTTTTTCAATAATTCTCGTAGCTTTTACTTTGTTGGAACTTATTTTCATTTACTTTTTACAGCTGTTGCCAATGATGCAAAATTTTTGTTATTATAATGTTATGCGTTTTAAGCGACTAAAATCACTTAAATTAAATTTAATGTAAAATGTAAGCAACATTACTATTTCAAGATGTGCAATTATGGTTTTTTGCGTTCCAGCAATTTTGGATAACTTTTGCATACTCACAGAGGAATTTTCTTTTTTCTCTCATTAGTCCGAACTTGTACGAAATCTTGTGGAACAGACCTAATATGTGAGAGAACGTCTTCATCTCATACAGCAGGAACTCGTAATTTTACTTTTTTATAACATTTCAATTTAGGCAAACTCTCATCGAGTTAACATATATTATTTTTGTATAATTATTTATTTTGTTTTCACTTTTTCACACAAACTTTAATTTATAAATCAATTAAACACATTTAAACATATAGTATCACAGAAATTTTATCCAAAACATTGTTTTTCATTTATTTTAATAAACACTCCCACATGCATACTAATTTATTTTAATGTATGTGTGTTTTTTGACAGTTCATCTCATAAGATTGTTGCTATTTATTTATTTATTTACTTATTTCATTGCATTATAATATCTATATATGATTTACATTTGACTACATAGTGAAAAGAGTTTAGGATATATGTATATACATTCCTTTTCTACTTTGTTGTTGAAGTAAAAGATTAATAACATAAATTTAAATTAATATTAATAGGAAGGAAAAAAAATTTTTAAAAAATAAAAACTTTTATGAAAGAGAGAGAAAAAAAGTATAGCCGAGTCCGTAAGAATTAAGAATATGCTGAGGTGAGCTCATTAATATGGCTGTATTGCGAAAGTTGACAATTTCTGTTGAAGTTTTCTGTGAGTCTGACAATTCTATCATAAACGAGATCGAAATCAGATAAGCTGTGGAGCCTTCGTGTGGAAAAATGCCAGGGTAGTTTATATATCATATTTAATAGTTTGTTTTGTGATACTTGTAGTTTCTTAATATGAACGGCAGCCGAAGTAGACCAAACAGGAGCACAATAAAACATTATAGGCTGGAAAATTGACTTTAAAACTATTTTTTTGTTTTCTATATTTAAGCCCGAACTTCTGCTAATAAGAGGGTAAACAATTCTGATAGTTTTGTTAATTTTGTTCACAATGTATGATATGTGATCTTTAAAAATAAGTTTTTTGTCAAGGAGGACACCGAGATATTTAACGTTTTCGTCCCATTCGATGTTGTGGTTTAAAAAAGTTATAGATCTTGAAGGCAGTAAACATTGTTTACGCTTTCTGGTAAAGTAAATTGCTTTGGTCTTATCAGGGTTTACTGCAATCTTCCATTTGTTGAAATATGAATGTAGAACCTCCAATGCATTTTCTAAGTTAAATATTACATCTGTAGGAAAAGTCTCAGATGTTAATATCGATGTATCATCAGCAAATATATGTAGATGTTAAGAAATTTTGAATTTGTGGGATATCGGAAGTGAATATGTTGTAGAGAGTTGGGTAGGGGCAAGATCCCTGAGGACAGCCAGAGTATATAGTAATTGACTGAGATGAGGTTGTGCCCAAAAAATGCGGAAAAGGATCTATTAGAAAGATAACTTTGTATTATTTTGATAACATGAATTGGAAAATTGAGCTGCTTCATTTTAAAAATGAGACCATTATGCCATACGGAATCGAAAGCAGATTTGATGTCCAGTAATACCATTCCGGTTGACTTACCATGTTGAAAATTATTATTTACCTAGTTTTTTATTTGCATTAGAGGTTGTGATGTATTATGTTCCCTTCTAAAACCAAATTTTTGTGGAGGTAATATGTTGTGTTCCTCTATAAATGTGTTTAGCTTTTCCTTAATTATCTTTTCCAGTAGCTTCCTTAAAGCTGATAGGAGGCTAATGGGTCTGTAAGATAAAGGAGAATCAGCAGGTTTAGTAGGTTTGAGAATAGGAATAGTTTTTGCTATTTTCCAATTTAGAGAAAAATAACATAATTTCAAGCAGCAATTTATAAACTTAGTTAAGAATTTAAGGGCTTTATAGTTTTTTAATACCATATTGTTTATACCATCCAAGCCGGGGGATTTTTTATTTTTAAAATTTTTAATATGTTCAATGAGTTTTGCTTTTTTGATGTAATAATTTTGGTTTGGTACAACTATAGTATTTTTTATAATATTTGCTGTGCTGTTTACAACAGATATGGTAGCGGAATCACTTAAGTGTGTCGATATACTATAGGTGTGTTTTTTTACTTTTGTAGTAAAATTCAGTAAATGAGTAGTTACTACAAAAATTTTAAAATTTACTCTCAAGAAGAGTTGCCGAAAAAACTACGCGCACAGAAAAATAGTAAAAATTAACGTGAGAAAAGATAGCGTCGACGAGTTAGCGTCGATTTTGGGAATTAAAATACCGGGAAATAAATGGGGGAAAATCGTGGGTATTTTTAAAAATATATTAAGAAGCCGGCATCAATCTTGTTAATTCAACGGTGGAAATTAAAGAAAAATCGTGGATGAATTTTCCCATTAGCACTCATGGACCCCCACATACATTCATAAAGTGGACACTTTGGTGAACAAAATGAGCTAACCGTGCGAAAATTCTGTCCACACGTTTTTGAGAAAATCGACTTAATCGAAAATTACCAAAAAAAACCGTGGATAAATTTTCCCAGGAGCACTCTTGGACTCCCACGCCAAAACGTTATACATTCTTAAAGTAGACACTTTGGTGAACAAAGTGAGCTAACCGTGCGAAAATTCTGTCCACCCGTTTTTGAGAAAATCGACTTAATCGAAAATGGCCAAAAAAAACCGTGGATGAATTTTCCCAGGAGCACTGTTGGACTCCCACGCCAAAATGTTATACATTCTTAAAGTGGACACTTTGGTGAACAAAATGAGCTAACCGTGCGAAAATTCTGTCCACCCGTTTTTGAGAAAATCGACTTAATCGAAAATGGCCAAAAAAAAACCGTGGATGAATTTTCGCACGGTTAGCTCATTTTGTTCACCAAAGTGTCCACTTTATGAATGTATGTGGGGGTTCATGAGTGCTAATGGGAAAATTCATCCACGATTTTTCTTTAATTTCCACCCTTGAATTACCAAGATTGATGACGGCTTCTTAATATATTTTTAAAAATACCCACAATTTCCCCCCCCCCATTTTTTCCCGGTTTTTTAATTCCCAAAATCGACGATAACTCGTCGACGCTATCTTGGCTCACATGTTACAAGCAAGTGCGCCAAGATAGCGTCGACGAGTTAGCGTCGATTTTGGGAATTAAAAAACCGGGAAAAAATGGGGGGGAAAATTTTGGGTATTTTTAAAAATATATTAAGAAGCCGGCATCAATCTTGGTAATTCAAGGGTGGAAATTAAAGAAAAATCGTGGATGAATTTTCCCATTAGCACTCATGGACCCCCACATACATTCATAAAGTGGACACTTTGGTGAACAAAATGAGCGAACCGTGCGAAAATTCTGTCCACCCGTTTTTGAGAAAATCGACTTAATCGAAAATGGCCAAAAAAAACCGTGGATGAATTTTCCCAGGAGCACTCTTGGACTCCCACGCCAAAACGTTATACATTCGTAAAGTGGACACTTTGGTGAACAAAATGAGCGAACCGTGCGAAAATTCTGTCCACCCGTTTTTGAGAAAATCGACTTAATCGAAAATGGCCAAAAAAAACCGTGGTTGAATTTTCCCAGGAGCACTCTTGGACTCCCACGCCAAAACGTTATACATTCGTAAAGTGGACACTTTGGTGAACAAAATGAGCGAACCGTGCGAAAATTCTGTCCACCCGTTTTTGAGAAAATCGACTTAATCGAAAATGGCCAAAAAAAACCGTGGATGAATTTTCCCAGGAGCACTCTTGGACTCCCACGCCAAAACGTTATACATTCGTAAAGTGGACACTTTGGTGAACAAAATGAGCGAACCGTGCGAAAATTCTGTCCACCCGTTTTTGAGAAAATCGACTTAATCGAAAATGGCCAAAAAAAACCGTGGATGATTTTTCCCAGGAGCACTCTTGGACTCCCACGCCAAAACGTTATACATTCGTAAAGTGGACACTTTGGTGAACAAAATGAGCGAACCGTGCGAAAATTCTGTCCACCCGTTTTTGAGAAAATCGACTTAATCGAAAATGGCCAAAAAAAACCGTGGATGAATTTTCCCAGGAGCACTCTTGGACTCCCACGCCAAAACGTTATACATTCGTAAAGTGGACACTTTGGTGAACAAAATGAGCGAACCGTGCGAAAATTCTGTCCACCCGTTTTTGAGAAAATCGACTTAATCGAAAATGGCCAATAAAAACCGTGGATGAATTTTCCCAGGAGCACTCTTGGACTCCCACGCCAAAACGTTATACATTCGTAAAGTGGACACTTTGGTGAACAAAATGAGCGAACCGTGCGAAAATTCTGTCCACCCGTTTTTGAGAAAATCGACTTAATCGAAAATGGCAAAAAAAAAAACCGTGGATGAATTTTCCCAGGAGCACTCTTGGACTCCCACGCCAAAACGTTATACATTCGTAAAGTGGACACTTTGGTGAACAAAATGAGCGAACCGTGCGAAAATTCTGTCCACCCGTTTTTGAGAAAATCGACTTAATCGAAAATGGCCAAAAAAAATCGATTTTCTCAAAAACGGGTGGACAGAATTTTCGCACGGTTCGCTCATTTTGTTCACCAAAGTGTCCACTTTACGAATGTATAACGTTTTGGCGTGGGAGTCCAAGAGTGCTCCTGGGAAAATTCATCCACGGTTTTTATTGGCCATTTTCGATTAAGTCGATTTTCTCAAAAACGGGTGGACAGAATTTTCGCACGGTTCGCTCATTTTGTTCACCAAAGTGTCCACTTTACGAATGTATAACGTTTTGGCGTGGGAGTCCAAGAGTGCTCCTGGGAAAATTCATCCACGGTTTTTTGCCATTTTCGATTAAGTCGATTTTCTCAAAAACGGGTGGACAGAATTTTCGCACGGTTCGCTCATTTTGTTCACCAAAGTGTCCACTTTACGAATGTATAACGTTTTGGCGTGGGAGTCCAAGAGTGCTCCTGGGAAAAATCATCCACGGTTTTTTTTGGCCATTTTCGATTAAGTCGATTTTCTCAAAAACGGGTGGACAGAATTTTCGCACGGTTCGCTCATTTTGTTCACCAAAGTGTCCACTTTACGAATGTATAACGTTTTGGCGTGGGAGTCCAAGAGTGCTCCTGGGAAAATTCATCCACGGTTTTTTTTTTTGTCCATTTTCGATTAAGTCGATTTTCTCAAAAACGGGTGGACAGAATTTTCGCACGGTTCGCTCATTTTGTTCACCAAAGTGTCCACTTTATGAATGTATGTGGGGGTCCATGAGTGCTAATGGGAAAATTCATCCACGATTTTTCTTTAATTTCCACCCTTGAATTACCAAGTTTGATGCCGGCTTCTTAATATATTTTTAAAAATACCCAAAATTTTCCCCCCCATTTTTTCCCGGTTTTTTAATTCCCAAAATCGACGCTAACTCGTCGACGCTATCTTGGCTCACGTGTTACAAGCACCATGAAAGAAAGTCAGCTGTTCTTGAATGCTAAGGATGTTAAATAATACTTTATTTCTTACGTTATCGATAAATATTATTTTGCCGTGGATAATTTTTTTCTTTTTTTTCAATAAAAAAATTTCTTAGTAAAAAAAAAACTTGTTTAATAAAATATGTGAATATTTTCATTAATGCGATGTATTTTAATTAACTTTTCACCACACTTTTCTCAGTAACAAATTTTGCATATTAGTTATCGATTACTTTTACGTACTGAGTGTCATCTCCGCTAAATCTGTATTATTTACTTTGTGTTCATTACATATTTTTAAACAATAAAATGGAAGAAAATTTAATTAATGCTGTAAAAAAGCACGAGCTTTTATATAACAAAAGCTTGCTGCTATATAGAAATAAAATAAAGAGAGCAGAGCAGACATCTGCAGACATTCTTGTCGCGTTTCGAAATTGCTCAGCGTCACACGTTTTAATTTTTTTAAATGTGGTTTCAAAAAACCCACTTAAATAAATTCCATTCTAAATACAACGGCCGTACCCAAAACCTTTTCTTTTTTTGAAATTGTTCATAGGAATTTTTTGCACATAAAATTAAATATACAAACTCGACTAACTCCACAAATTCTTTTAAAAACTCGATTTCACTCTCCATTTTTTCTTTATAAGTATTTATAAACAAACGAACACAGCTGATCAAAACAAAAATAAAATGGCGCATGAAAAGCAGTGCATGTAACTCAACGCGAAGAAAGTATAGAACGAAACAAGAGGATAAAACGCGTCTAAAGCATAACGCGCAAAAAGCGAGCTATGGACCTCTACCTTAAGTGTTACCATTCACGAAATAAGCACTAGTTGAAAAAAAAGTTAGATGGCGGACCCTTTAGTAAAAATTTATACGTTAAACGCTATCGATGAATTTGGTGAAAAGAGGGAGGATTGAAATTGAGCAAAGTAAAGCCAACTGTCCATGAAGAAAAAAACGCCTCAAGGAATAGCGAATAAAAAAACAGGATATACCCGTATATTTCATCAAAGCGATTGAGTATAAGAAAGCTAAAACCAGGTAATAAGCACCTTGCATAACTCAAATAAATACACACGCAATAAGGACAGTGGTTAAATTAAAAGACGAGTGAAAAAAATAATAATTTTCCTATAAATAATCAGAAGAAATTATAATACATAATGAAAAGAAAAATTAATTAAAGCTACTTGTTGTTTGTATGAGGAAATGTCCAAATAATTTAGCCACGGCTGTTGTGTATTCTAAAGAGAATCCAATTTTTATAGTACAGAAGTGTTTGTCTTAGCTTTGCTATAATTTTATTAATATAGCCCGCGAGTGGAAAAAGCCGCAAGAAAGGAAATCAGAATAGCGATAAAAAAAATAAAAAAAAGTCTAGTAAAGGAAATATAAAATTATGTATTATAAAAAAAATTCAAATAAAGAAGAAAAATTTTTTAAAATATTACAAATTAAATAACGCATCAAAATAATAAAATAGAATAGTAGAAAAAATTTCAATGCATAAAGAAAATTTTAGCCAAATAGGAAATAAATTAAGCCCATAGTGTGATTATAAATTGTATTTATAAAAAAAGGAAAAACTAACAAAAAAATAGATTAAAGAAGGAAAATTTAAGTTAAGTTATATTAAGAGAATAAAACGTTGTATGTATAGTATTTGAAAAGAAAAAAGTGAGGAGTCTAGAATAATTTAAAAGGAGGTATGTCATGAAAGTAAGTTGATGTAGGAAGAAGGCTGGTCCAGTATTGGGTCAAAAATAAAATACTTTTGTCGAAGATCTAATTATGACATGGTTGGGTGGGCATGTTCTGGGGATACCATCTACCTCTGAAAATCATCAAAAAAGGTATAATCGGTGAAGTACGTGTGTGTGTTAAATGTAAACATTTGTTGTAGATTGTTTCATTAACCCAATGGGAGGGTTGGAATCTGCTTGGAGATGTTCACCGTTTATGAGTTAGTCGGAAACCCCATTGGTCTCTAAGGCTGTTACAATGGATATAAATTTAGGTAAAAAATATAAGTAATAAATTGTATGTTTAATTTGATTCTATATTTTTTTAATTTAAGCACACATATATTTGTTGTTTTGTTTTATGTTTAAACTAGGTACATATTTATGTATATGATAGACTTGTTTTGATAGCCAGTTCATTTGTTATCAAAAGATTTCACAAGATTTATAATCAAACAAAATTTTTTATAGTTCAATCAATATACGCTCGAATCTTGAATGAGAGAGCAAACCTCGATATTTGCTATCCGTATGAACATGCTATTAAGCGGCCCATTATACATACAATATTATTGCATATGTTGATATACATATTATTGTCGTTTCGAGTTATACTATGCAATAAATGACACAATATTTTCAAAGAAAATATTGCCAAATTTTCCTGACAGTGAAAAAGGAAGCAACATATGTAGACTAATGTTGCCCCCACATTATACAATTGTCTTGATTGTACAATAAAAATCAAAAGTCTTTTGATATTTGCCAATATATTGTGCCACCTTCGAATATACACATTGGCGATATTATTGTACAATACGAAAAATTGCATAATTATATTGCAAGTGGGTCGGCCGCTTTAGGAATGTTGAATCTCATTTTCTAATACATATTGCTCATTTATTTCAGCAGCGTCATAATTCAAAAACTAGTTTTGAAAAAAAAATTAGTTTAATTTTCAATTTACATACAACTCAGTGAAGTTACTAAATGTGCGATATGTACTCATACATATGTATTTTCAATAACGCTGCAGTTACACGACCAAGATTTTCACATATACTGGTTGTCAAAATTCATTTAAATTTAAAGCTGTGACGTAGGCTGCACGCAATTTCAAAGCAAATTTATTTTCAATATGCCGTTGTTAAGAAAACAGCTTAAAACAACACAACTTTATGGCTCTGTATAGGCCTATAAAAAATATTAATTTAGATATAATTAAAATTTTTCTATGGAATATAACATTATTTGTAATAAAAGAACACAAAAATACTATCTGCCTTATTCATAAAAAATATTTCAGGTATATTAAGCGTTTATTTGACATATTTCTATTGAAAATTTGTCAAATAAACCTAAAATATTTTTTATGAATTAGACGGTATGTATTAGTGAAAAAGAATGAGTCATGATACAATTATACAAGGTACTTGCACAAGCCCAGCCTGTTTATGTATACAATGCAGAAACTTGTCAAACTTTGTTTACAAGCTGCAAAAATGTTAGTGTATGTGTGTGAATAAAATGATTACAGTGTTGCCAATGAATTTGCATATAGCTTAGTCTCCAATTACACATTAAAGAAAATTACACTACACATCTTTTGTGTGGGTTAAAATTAAATCAAAAATAAATAAAAATAGAACCCAAGGTATAATTACACACAGGTTATACATGAATCTCATTACATGGCCCATACATGAGAGTAGAAATTACACATTGTGTATTACACACATATTGGCAACACTGAATGACTATAATCATGCATGAATGCCGCGTCTGCAATTGTACTTTAGTTACCCTGTGATAGCTGTTTTTAAAAATAAAAGACATGTGTTTCTGACAATTATCCGTTTGTTTCTACCAACAAAATGCGTGTGTTTTTTGGTGCTGTAATTTTGTTGTAGTCGTGCAAGTACCTTGTATAATTGTATCATGGTATGAGTGTATTGAAATTTAAAAGGCAAAACTTGATCATGTAACCCTCAAGTAAAAGAAAACTAATATCGTCGATTGTTTACTGGTTTGATGTATGGAACAATTAAAAAAAAATATTGAGTTATTGATTGATTATATAATTCGTTATCAGTTTTCCGATATCTTGAGTATATCAGGATATACAGAGCTGCAATATTGCGCCATTTCCACAATTGTTAAACATTTACGGTATAATTCATAAAAAATATTTTAGGTTTATTACAGGTTTATTTGGCAAATTTCCCATAGAAATATGTCAAATAAGCGCTTAATAAACCTGAAATATTTTTTATGAATAAGGCAGTTAAAAAATTGTTTTACAGCAATCGACGATTTTTGGCATATGTGGCACATTTCCAACGTGAAAGTATTCATATTGTTATTCGCAATTGTTGTGATGTATATCAATGCATATTCTACTCAACGAACGTGATTTAAAGCAAAATACAAACATTTTATTATTGTGTTATGTTTTAATGAAATGAAATTGATATTTATTTTTTATTAATAAAATTTCTTTTATTAAATATATTCAAACCGTCTTTTATTTTTTCCGTTGTTTTTCCTTTAAATATCATGTTATATGAATAAAATTGATATTTTCTACTTAAATATATACAGTAATTTAACCTAATTGAAAGGCAGTGAACAATATTGTCGTTATGATTGGGACTTACATTAATAAAGATTTTTGCCATTTTTTCCTTAAATCCTAATAACTTTTCATGTTGGATGTAAAAAGTTTATCAACTTTAAGTTTGACTAAAAAACATGTGTATCTATTTCTTTTATTATTAAACAAAAAACTCTATCGTAGATTTTTATAAAAGTAATGAACTAATTATTCTTCATCGATTTTCTCGAAAACACATTTTTGTTCCATACATCAAACCAGTAACCAACCGACGCTATGTTAAGTTTTATCGAGTTTATTGTCAATTTGGTAATAATATTTTTCAACCAAAGTAAATTTATATCAAGTATATGCAACTACTCAGGTGATTCATTTTTTTCTCGTTTCGTGGCAATGCATGAATGTCAAAAGTTGTTTACAATTTGCGTACGCCATTTTGTTTTGTTTTGCTTTGTTATACACAATTGGGTATACTGACAACGTATGTGAAAAAGTTTAAATAAATTTTTACTTAAAAAATGTGTTACAAAACATTTAAAAATAATTATATTTAATTATTAAGGTACATATGTATCTTTTATTATACTTATTTCACATATTAAAGGTTTATCAATTGATAAAATTACTTTGGTTTTGTCTATCCATACATTTTCTTTTTGTTGTATGCAGATCTGGGACTATTGCATTAAATAAGCAAGTGCATTGACCATTTTCCCACAATAAACTAAATCAATGCAAATTTATTACATTAGCACTAATTTTAATAATATTAGTGCAATTTTTTTTTTTGCATTTTACTAAAATCCCTTCATCTAAGAGGAAAAATCATATCACTACGTTTTTTATAATTTTTCGAGAGAAAGACAAAACTTGATGAAATTCTTCCAAGCGGTAGTATTTTTCGTTTATAAAATCACCATTTTTTAAGATATAACTTCACAATAAACGAAAACCTAAGTTCTGATATTTTTTCAATTGCACGGTTTTTCATATAAACTCGAGATGCAACGTACTTGAAACTTTTTAATTTCTTTCAATTGGTTCTGAAATCTAGTTTGTATTTATATTGACAGTTTTTTTTCGTTAATTTGTATGTACGTACTTATAAAAGTGCCCTCAATGAACTTTAGTGTATTTTATATTTTTTATTTGTGCTGTCTCCTAAAAATATTTTCACGTTTTATTCAATTTTACTGTGTACAATATGTGATAGTGCAATAATATTGCATTACTTCATGATGTGCTTAGTGGCAACACAAAATTAGTGTATTTTTTTTGTCATGCGATTAGCTGCTAATGTAATATTAATCCCTTACTTTTAAGAGATTTTATTTAAGTGCAAAAAATAGTGCACTACAAGCATCAAATTTAAATTTGCACTAAAATTTTTGCTTTTTAATCATTGCTTATGCAAAAGTAATGCAAGTTGCCCAGGTCTGGTTGTATCCATCTGTTTTTGACATTCATCCATTATTCTTACACAAACAAATCGCCTGTTGTTTTTGTACTACCTGCATATACTTTATATAAATATGCTTTGTTTTCAACGATAGTATCGCTATCGAGAAAAAGCAATCGATAGTCTAATGGCAACCAAACTATCGATACTATCGATAGCTTGCCAGCTCTATTGTATATAGAACTTTATAATAAAACGTAGTGTCCTCCATAAATAAAATATTTCAATAGCTTGTTTACTTTTCACTTTTAAACTTTTCACATTAAAATGCCGGAGTACATGCATTGGCAATATCCTGACATACCAGAGGAAGTTAGGTAGGTTGTGGTGCCTACACGTATTCCATATTTTCTAATATAATTTGAAACATATATTTGTAAAATAAAGCAAGTTATTAATGAGAAATGACAATAAGCTCGTAATAGTTGGTGTAATTGGAAAATCTGCGTTTCCTGATTGCAACAAAATGGTTGCTTTGGAAGTGTTGGATCGGCATCCAAGCCTTATAAAGCATGATCCTAAAGAGGTTTGTTATTAACACCACCGTAATCCTTCGTCACAATGACGCGCGGTTTTATTTTCGACTTAAAACATGCAATGGCGAGCAGTTATGGATACATATGTACTTACCAAGTACGACAAAACCGATGTGAAATCCATAAAAGAAAAGAAAATATCCAGCTTTTTATTTGGCTTAAATTAAGTTTAGTGACATTGCTCCAAAAATAATAAAACTTGAAAAAGAAAAGGCGGCTTAAATCAATTTTAGGGGCACCTCCCAGAAATTAAAAAAAAGTATGCTATCATATAGAAAATTAAAAAATAAGAAGAAAATAATAAATAAAAAAGTTGGCGGCAACGCTTAGTTTCCGAGTTATGGACCTCTAAAGTTCTAGTAAAATATTCTTATCATACGGTGTTTTCAAACGAATATGACCAATATTGGTATCTTAAAAATTAAAAAAGTACCCTATCCTATAGAAAATTGAAAAGTTTTTTGGCCTACTAAAGTATTCCTGCATTGCCGGCCTTCGGCCGGGCTTAAGGATTTTCTCCACCATGGTGTTTCCCGAGAAGGCGCAGCACAATAAAGATTTTCTGCATTGCAAAGTTTTCTGGCCTACTAAAGTATTCCTGCATTGCCGGCCTTCGCCCGTGCTTAAGGATTTTCTCCACCATGGTGTTTCCCGAGACGGCGCAGCACAATAAAGATTTTCTGCATTGCAAAGTTTTCCTACTTAATAACGTTTTTCTGCATTGCCGGCCTTCGGCCGGGCTTAAGAATTTTCTCCACCATGGTGTTTCCCGAGACGGCGCAGCCTAGTAAAGATTTTCTGCATTGCAAAGTTTTCCTGCTTACTAACGTTTTCCTGCATAGCTGACCAAGAGTTATTTTTACCATTTCATGAAAGGTATTATTAAAAGTTTTAAGATGATACCAATATTGGTCATATTCGTTGAAAAACACCGTATACACACTCACAATACTGTACTAAAGTTTCAGAGGCCCATAACTCGGAAACTAAGCCTCGCCGCCAATTTTTTTATTTAATTTTTTTTTCTTATTTTTCAATTTTCTATAGGATAGAGTACTTTTTTAATTTTTAAGATACCAATATTGGTCATATTCGTTTGAAAACATCGTATGATAAGAATATTTTGCTAGAACTTCAGAGGCCCATAACTCGGAAACTAAGCGTTGCCGCCAACTTTTTTATTTATTATTTTCTTCTTATTTTTTAATTTTCTATACGATAGCATATTTTTTTAATTTCTGGGAGGTGCCCCTAAACTTGATTTGTTCCGAAAAGGCTTAAAATACTATTAATAACATCTTGGGCATATGGTCTAGTTAGCAAATTTATTTTGTATAATATGTATAAATAAATAAATAAAAACTCGAAAAAGAAAATTCTAGTATGAAGTTGTGATTAAACGTAATATTTTCTCCAACGAATGTCGTCAATATTAATACCATATAAAAGTTTGGAGAATATCTTGCAGAAGGTGCTTGCATTTATAAAATCTTTAGTCAGCACCACACGCACCACATTATTACGCAGGAATATTTTGCCAGAGAAAAAATCTTTACTAGGCTGCCCCGTATGGGGAAACACCATGGGGAGAAAATCCTTAAGCCCAGCCGAAGACAGCCAGTGCAGAATATCGTTATTAGGCAGGAAAAATGAACATCCCCTTGAATAATAACCCTAAATTTCAGTGGTCTAAACTTATGTTTGAATACAATAAGTTTAGATCACTGAAGCTTAGTGATATTATTCAAGGGGATGCTCATTCTAGAGTGTATCTTAATGACCACTTTGTACCTATGGCAGCGAAAATTACCTACATGTGTAAGCAGTTGTTAATGAAGAAAAAGTTCACTCAATTAAAAATTTAAAATTTATAATGCCGATAAGAATAGAGATATGACTATTTATTCAGATGGAGCCCCTACCTTGAAGGACTTTTATGAATGTGAAAGGATATTTGCAGATGTAGAATAAATGCATGAATTCTTGTTTATTATGGAGTGATTTTCAGCCTTCAATCATCATCAGCTGGTTATAAAGTATTATACAAATTTATTCTTTACAATTTTCAATAAGTATTTGTATTATTTTACATTTTATTTTAATTTTATATATCCTTTTTACTTTTAATGACATCTAGTTCCGATTTAAGTACGGTGTCGCATGACAATATGTATTTGAGTTCTATGTTGTATAACTCAGCTAATGTTTTTAAAATCGGTCACTTTAATTGTCAGAGTTTTAGTGCTACTAAAATATATGAAATGCGCAATATTCTGCGTTAAAGTATTCTTGATGTAGTAGGAGTGAGTGAGACCTGGCTTAAGTCACATATATAATCTAATGTGGTATCCATTTCAGGCTATACTTTTTTCAGAAGTGATAGGTCTGGACAGGGGACTGCTTCAATGTCTCAGGTAGAAAATCGATATGATCTACGTGGCGGTGGAGTTAGTGTGCATCTTTCAAATAAATACAAGGGCAAAGTTGTTTTCACATCAACGGATTTCGGTATTTTTGAGTCCAATCAAATTGTATTGTTCATGAAACAGAGCTGTTTACTGAGCCTATATAAATCGGTGTTTCGAGAAGGATACAGCACTACACCGTTCTTAATCGGTTTGACAGACTCCATTAGACGTTGTGTTGACAAGGGTGATTTAGCATTGTTAGTATCCCTTGATTTGTCTAAGGTCTTTGACAATGTAAGCCATGCAGTTTTGATCCGTAAGATTAGTACAATTTTTGGTTTCTCTTTATCTGCTTGCAGATTAATTTTTTCTTACTTGTGTAATCGATACCAATTTGTACATTATAGTAATACGAATTCAGAATGTTTACTGGTGACTGGGATCTGAATGACTTTTTTACGCTGTTACATTATATTGAATGCCAATCGTTTGTATTTGCAGATGACATTCAACTTTTGTTTGAGGGCAATCCTAATTGCAGTAATGTTTTTGTAAATGATGTTAATAATTTTATGTGTAATGTCTCATTATTGTATTGCATTGAAGTTTATTGAGGATGTAGTGTTACCGACTTCAATAGATGCTCTTTGCTTTTCAATAGAATAATACGTTTTGTTTATAAATTAAAGCTTCAGGACCATGTTTCACCAGACGTGATTGATTTTTCTGGTTGCAACTTCAGGAGTTTCGTTAACATCCGACTGTTGTTCTTCCACTATAAGGTAGTGGCAAATAACAGCCCAGAGTACGTCTGTAGACATTTTGTATTTTTACGATCTGAGAGAACCCCACAATTGTTATTTCCAGTAAGAAACCATGTTATTCAAAAGATCTTTTCATGTGCGAGTTATCAGGTTATGGAAGTCTTTACCCCGTTCTCTAAAATAATTTCACGTCGCTACGATTACATTTAAGAGAAATCTTGTAGCATATGCATCGAATAGTTTTTAACAAATAAATTTTTTTTTACTTAATTTTCAGATTTAGACATTTTTACTTAAACAATTTAAAGCGCATTACATATTGTAATTTTGGACACTTTAGTTATCTATGTATATTTATATACATACATACGTACATATATGAAGATAAAATTTTTCTTATCATTGTTTATTAAAATCTATTGTTTTAACAGTTGTTGTATACATATTTATATTTAAATTTTTATATTACTCTATCAACTATATATATATAAACAGCTCGGTTGGTTTTTTTTTGAAATAAAAAAATCTTTATTATACTACGCTGTGTAGGGAAACACCATGGTGGAGAAAATGATTATGGCCGGACTAAGGCCGGCAGTGCAGAAAAACCTTTTTAGGTATGAATGTTACAAACACGCACAGACATATACATACATACAGGTGTTAGTAAATACAAACCGAATTCGATTTTAGTTGCTATTCCACATTCTAAAATTCTAAAAGATAATGGTAGATGGATCCTTGTCGTAGTGCACTTTAGTGTAGTTATGAAGTAAAAGAAAACGAATTTATTACAAATTTAAGTATTTCCTTAAAGAGTTCTTAAGAAGCTTTCAAATGATACCAATATTGGTTAACATTCGTTGGAAAATACATGTAATCGCAATTTTCTACTACAATTTCAAAGGCCCATAACTCGGAAACTAAGTCTTGCCGACAAGTTTTTTTATTTATTTTTTTCTTATTTCTTAATTCTATATCGGATAGCATTTATCCGATATAGAATTAAACTTTGATTTGTTCCAATTTCACCATATAATCACAATTTTGTACTGAAACTTCAGAGGCCCATAACTCGGAAACTAAGGCACGCCGCCAATTTTTTTATTTGAGTTTTTCTTTTTGTTTTTTAATTTTCTATCCGTTAATTAATTTGTTCCAAGATAGGGTAAATTTTTAAGCTGGTTAAAAATGGTGTTGATTTATCTACCTTGAAACATGTTAAATTTAAGATTGGTATTTCGGATGGTCTCTATGACGATCCTAAAGCCTGAAATTTGCCCAGCAGCCATGTCAAAGCTCGGCCTTTTGTAAATTTTCGAGGACAAACGCCGTACACGCAGAAACACTAGCTAATGGATGTAATGGTTTAAAGATCTATTTTCAAAATCTCTCTGGAATGCGATCCAAGTCTAAGACAGTCTACGATTTTTCCTCGCAATGCGATTTTGACGTTTTTGTGTTAGTTGAAACCTGTTTGAGCAGCGATTTTTCCGATGCTGAATATTTTGACCCTAATCTTTGGAATGTATACCGTAAAGATGGAGATCCGTTCTCCATTGGCCTCTTATTGGACCAACTAATTGTATTCATATCTAATGTAAGCTGTTTTTTTCTGGTATATGCATCTTATATTCCGCCTAATATCTCTGATTATTTATATGATGCTCATATTTCTAACATAATCTATAGGTGAGAATTTCAAAGTAAATGATAGTATTTGTGTACTTGGCGATTTTAATTTAAAAAATATTTCTTGGTCAATATTATCTGACGGCTCATTAGTAACGCCTTGCAACGTTAACCATAGTCATGAAATTAATTTTATTGATAGTTTATTTTCCCTTAATCTGCTTCGTTAATAATTTTTCTAATCAATTAAATCGTTTTCTAGATCTTATATTTTTATCTGAATTTCTTAAATACAAAATTTATGTTCATTTACTGTGGATTTCTCAACCTAATATTCATCACCAACCTCTGGTTATTGAAATTGATAACATAATGACTTTAACTTTAACTTATGTAATTTTGATGTGCTTAATTCTTTGATCGAGTCTATAAACTGGACTGATTCGTTTGCTGTGTTAAATACTAATGAATGTTATGATTTATTTTTACATAAAGTGCGTGATATCTGTCGTAATAATATTCCAACTAAGGGCTAATTTTTAACATAAAGATAAACTCTACTTGTCAGTTAACTGTAGTTTAAACTTAAAATATTGTT
Source organism: Nowickia ferox (assembly GCA_936439885.1). NCBI lineage: Eukaryota > Metazoa > Arthropoda > Insecta > Diptera > Tachinidae > Nowickia > Nowickia ferox. The sequence continues at coordinate 64,778,194 of OW387026.1, forward strand.
TTTCAAATAATAATTTTAGTTTAACCGAGCAACATCGCTCTGTTGAACTCAAGTTGGAACTGTCAAGTAATAAAAATATGAAATAAATATTACGCAATTAAAAAAACCGTTTTACTTAAAATTTTAATAAACAAATACATTCATGCATACATACATAAATAAAATGCAAAGCATATTTATATAAAGTATATGCAGGTCTACAACAACTAAGAAAGTACAAAAACAACAGGCGATTTGTTTGTGTAAGAATAATGGATGAATGTCAAAAACAGATGAATACAACCAGACCTGGGCAACTTGCATTACTTTTGCATAAGCACTGATTAAAAAACAAAAATTTTAGTCCAAATTTAAATTTGATGCTTGTAGTGCACTATTTTATGCACTTAAATAAAATATCTTAAAAGTAAGGGATTAATATTGCATTAGCAGCTAATCGCATGACAAAAAATACACTAATTTTGTGTTGCCACTAAGCACATCATGAAGTAATGCAATATTATTGCACTATCACATATTGTACACAGTAAAATTGAATAAAACGTGAAAATATTTTTAGGAGCACAAATAAAAAATATAAAATACACTAAAGTTCATTGAGGGCACTTTTATAAGTACGTACATACAAATTAACGAAAAAAACTCAATATAAATACAAACTAGATTTCAGAACCAATTGAAAAAAATTAAAAAGTTTCATACTTCAATTACGTTGCATCTCGAGCTTATATGAAAAACCGTGTAATTGAAATCACCATTTTTTAAGAAAGTTATATCTTAAAAAATGGTGATTTTATAAACGAAAAATACTACGCTTGGAACAATTTCATCAAGTTTTGTCTTTCTCTCGAAAAATTATAAAAAACGTAGTGATATGATTTTTCCTCTTAGATGACGATATGTACATAGGAAAAAATTTACATATTTATGTATGTTCGTATGTTTTTATGTATGTACACATTTACGTTGTATTTTGCACTATATGTTTCACTGATAATGCAATAATACTATTCATAATGTGTTTAGTGGTGCAAAAAATAGTGCACTAAAAGTAACAATGCAATGTTGATGAATGTCTTTGAAAAGATTTTAGTAAAATTTAAAAAAAAGTTGCACTAATATTATTAAAATTAGTGCTAAGTAATAAATTTGCATTTGCATTGATTTTGTTTATTGTGGGAAAATGGTCAATGCATTTGCTTATTTAATGCAATAGTCCCAGATCTGCATACAACAAAAAGAAAATGTATGGATAGATAAAACCAAAGTAAGTTTATTAATTGATAAACCTTTAATATGTGAAATAAGTATAATAAAGAATACAAATGTACTTTAATAATTAAATATAATTATTTTTAAATGTTTTGTAACACATTTTTTAAGTAAAAATTTATTTAAACTTTTTCACATACGTTTCCAGTATACACAATTGTGTATAACAAAGCAAAACAAAACAAAATGGCGTACAAAAATTGTAAACAACTTTTGACATTCAGGCATTCACACTACACGAGAAAAAAATTAATCACCTGAGTACTTGCATATACTTTATATAAATTTACTTTGAATAAAATGGATACAAACATAAATAAAATGGATGTTTCTTTTAGCGATTGTGAAACCTAAATAACTTCGATAGGATAATTATGAGAAAAATAAAGGAGATAATAACAAATATTTCGTTTTTAGCCTATTTTTCGTGCGTCACTATTTTTTAGGTCCATATTATTTATTTTTTAATTCTCAAAAATCTCAGAAAACAGTTATTGAAGTTTTTTTTTTTTAAATAAATTAGAAGAATTGCCCGTTTAAATTTGTTTCTTGATTAACTCAAACGTATGTTAAACTAAGTTTAACTAATTAGTAAGAAACTAGCCCTAAGAATATCAAAAATCTAAAGAATTCGCGTAATAAATTTCAAAGTAAGTTTTTAGATACGGGTGATTCCGAGTCTGAAGCTAAGTTTATTCATTACCACTGAGAATTTAACTTCTTGAATAAATTTCTTTATAAACAATTTCTCTTATCTAAGGAACAGGAGTTAAAAAGTAACCCTAAGTCATTCTGGTCCTACATAAAATCTAAGAAACAATCGTCTGATATTCCATCGACAGTTCAGCTGGATGGGATAGTTTCTAACTCTTGCGAAGAGGCCGTTAATATGTTTGCATCATTTTTTAAATCTTACTTTGAACCACCTGGAGACAACATTTCTACTTCAGGGACTTCTACTAATTTAAACGTTTCATTATTTATTTTGTCTGAGGACGATGTATCTGAAGCAATCATTCAGGCTAAGATCTGTAAATAAAACATTGGTTTTATTCATTTGTATAGTTCATTTATTAGTTGTTTAATATTAATAAAAAGGAATTCAATTTAAGTAAATGGAAATAGTGACTTGCCAGTACGAATTCTGGTAAAATAATAATGTAATATCTAAGGATGAGTGCATAAAAGAAAACCACAAAGAACACACGGTGGTATAAAATAGTAGTAACGTGTGATCACGTTCACATTCTTCTTCTTTCCAGGAAAACTACAGATCCAGCCTGTTAGGTTTCGTTTTAACTCTGGTCGATCTTCTCAGCACAGGTGGTGATTTGAAGTTGTCGTTTACCGATTGGTTGATCACGGTAGACTGAGGACTGTTGAGTTCGATACTGTCGGGTGATGAGTGAGTACTAGTGGTGTTGGGTGGAGTGTTAAACTCTGCTTTTTCGGCGACGACTTCTGGCGTTGTTTTTATTTCAGCTTGAGTATGTCGAATATCAGCCAAATTTCGCCGGTACAAATTCCCCTTCACATCTTCGAGTAGGTATGATCGAGGGTGGATTTGTGTCTTTATGGTTGCTGGTTTCCAGGTTTTTTGAGTATTCGTGCGCGTGACGACAGTATTCTTGACAGGCTGATGCAGGTTGTTAGCGGCACCACGGTTTGCATATTCGCTTTGCTTTTCTCTTTCTTCTTTTAGATATTCTGTAATTAAATCCTTTACAGTTGGCAGCATGCTTCGGATACCATGGCCAAATAAGCGTTTGGACGGTGACCCAAGATTACCACGAGGGGTGTTCATGTAGTTGTAGTTTAGAAGTCCTAAGTGGTAGTCGCTGTTATCGTATGCTGATTTTTTAAGTATGTTTTTTGCACTGCTAATCCATTGCCTCTTGGATGGTATGGGGAGCTGGTACGGTGATTAAATTTCCAGCTCGTTGAAAAACTTCTAAAGTCGTTTTTTTTTTAGTACATATATAGGGTGTTTTTTATTGAGGTATAGAACTTTAAGTTGGCATCACTTTTTTAACTGGCGGCCATTTTGTCAGCTGTCAAGTGATTAATATTTAGTTTGGTTTGCAATTTCATCATGAACAGGTTGACAAAAGAACAACGCTTGCAAATCGTGCAAATTTATTTCGAAAATAATGGTTCAGTTCGCGAAGTTTACCGCAAGCTCCGTCCATTTTATGGTCGACATAATCGTCCATCAGAGCAATTAATTCGGTTAACCGGTCAATTCGCCACCAAGATCGTGTGATTTGACACCATTGGATTATTTTCTTTGGGGATATGTGAAGTCGCTCGTCTACGCCAACAAACCAGAAACGTTAGGGGACTTGGAAGCCAACATTCGTGGCGTTATTGCCAACATACGGCCCCATATAGTCGAAAAAGTGGTTGAAAATTGGACCTGTAGAATTGGCTTTATTCGAGCCAGCCGCGGCGGCCACATGCCCGAAATCATATTTAAACGTTAATGGCATAAAATTATCCTTCCAATAAAGCCAAATTGATGGACATTAAAACGATTTTCTTGTGTTTTATTTCAATTCGAAGTTATATACCTCTAAAAAAACACCCTTTGTATCTTCAAATATAAACTAACAATAATTATTCAAATCTTAAATCTAAATACAATTAATTAGGCCCGAGTGTTGAGTATTAGAGCCCTTGTGTCCCTCTTTTTTAAGCGGATGTGTCCAGTAAAATTCAAGATATTACGAGCAAGCGGATTAGGATGAGACTCGAGTTTTGTAAGATATTTGCCTACGTATTTTGCAATTTCTTCAGTTACTTGTTGCATATTCAAATCACGATGTAAATTTGAATTTCTTATGTACCATGGAGCCGATGTTATTATCCGTAAAATTTTGTTTTGCCTTCGTTGAATTTTTTCTATATATTTGAAGCTGAAGCAGTACCCCATAGCTGAATTCCGTAGCACCATATAGGTTTTAAAAGCGGCTTGTATATCAAAAGTTTACAATCTAGACTGAGGGTTGAATTATTACCAGTCAGCCAATGTATCTGAGTTAGTTTAAGTTTCATTTGAGTTAGCTTAGAGTCAATGTAGTGTTTCCATGTAAGCCTTCGATCAAGGTGTATACCAAGGTATTTCACTTGTAAATTTTGAGGAACAATTTGATTATTGATTGTAATGGGGGAACAAGTTTCTTTTCGTAGGGTAAAGCACACTTCTGTTCGTTTACCTTTATTCTCCACCTGTTTAACCATAGTTCTAGCTGGGTAATATGTTGCTGAAGATATCGGGAAGCCTCGTGCGGGTTTTCGTGCATACTAAGGCAGGCTGTATCATCGGCAAATGTAGATGTGTGAATATTACTGCTCAAGGGCATATCACAAGTATAAATCAAATACAAAACTGGCCCCAGTATACTCCCCTGTGGCACACGGGATGAGATTGTTTCAGGCATACTCATAAAGTCTCCTTCCACAACAGTGAATTTCCGGGCAATAATGTAACTTTCCAAAAGATTTAGAATGTTTATTGGTAAGTAAGTCTTTAATTTTAAAATTAGACCTTCATGCCACACTTTATCAAATGCCTGAGAAACGTCAATAAACAGCGCAGAGCAATACTTCTTTTCTTCAAAAGTTTTTCGTATAAATTGAACCAATCTATGAGTTTGTTCAATGGTGCTATTCTGACTTTTAAAACAAAATTGAGGGTCCGGTATGCACTCATTATCAGTTAGAATTGGGGACAATTTTATCATGAGTAACTTTTCAAAGAGCTTTGACATTGTTGACAGTAAACTTATTGGCCTATATGACTCAGCCTTGGTAAGATCTTTGCCCGGCTTTGGAATCATTTTAACCTTGGCAAGCTTCCAGCTGTTTGGATAATACTCCAGACGTAAAATGGCATTAAAAATGAATAACAGGATTCTAATTGCAATACGAGGCAACTTCATCAGCATCTGGTTACTAATTTCATCAATACCCGGAGCTTTTTTCAGGTTGAGTTCAGCAATTAGTTTTTGTACATCACGCGTCTTAAATTTTATGGGTCGAGGGGGTAGCGAAACTAAACTTGGCAAATCAACAGCACCACAACATGAGTTTGGGATAAATACGGATTTTAAATGCTCAGCAAATAACTTACCTTTTTCAGAGTCGCTTCTTGCCCAATCTCCGGTAGATGTGCGAACAGGTGATTTAAGCTCGACGGGTGTTTTAAGCTTTCTTGCAGCGCGCCACAAAGAGTAATTAGATGCTGGTGAGACATCAAGATCTTCCAGATAATTTTTAAGAGATGCAGTTTTTTCAAATGCAAGCAACTCTTGGAGTCGTTTAGTGCACTCTTTAAACCTAGTTTTATGTTGAGGTGATCTGTGCTGTTGCCATTCCCTTCTAGCTCTTCTTTTTTCACACAGGAGACGGTCAATATCAGTAGAATAAATTCTATTAAAACCTGTCTGCGGATGGGAGGTAGTGGTATGTTCAGCACCCTGTTTAATATTTTCATTAAGGTTGGTAATGTTAGATTCAATATCATCGGGTGTTCTTAGCGTAATATTTTCTGTGCAAGTACTACTAAGATATTTTTTGAATCCCAGCCAATTAACACGATTTATCATCTTCACATAAGGATGAGGTAAGTCACTTAATGGGCGGACGAGAGATCTAGAGAAGCTTCAACTTGAATTAAATCCCTAGAGATATTTTTCATGACGCCGAAATCTATAACATCCGGAATTTTTTGTATGTCAGTAGGCCAGTAAGTGGGCTCCCCAGTCGAAATGACGTTCAAGCCCATTTTTGAAATTGTGTTGAACAACGCTCGACCCCTGGGTGTGATAAGACGCGAACCCCAGAACGTATGTTTGGCATTATAGTCCCCAGCTGCTACGAAACAAGGGCCAAGAGATTTGTAGAAATCCTCGTTTTGATCTTCAGTAATTGCGAATCTGGTAGGGGAGTAAATTGATGATATTACAAAATTAGTGCAAAAATTTTCAATACAAATATTCGTTGCTTGTAGATGTTCTTCAGAAATGTTGTCAATAATATAATGCTTGAGTCTTGACCTTATTAGAATTGCTGATCCGCATGCTCTTCCTCTTGAGTCCTTTGAATCATATAAGGTGTAGCCAGAAATAAAAAAAAATTAAAAAGACTTCTCGAAGTCAAATGAGTCTCTGAGACCAACATTATATCAATATTTTTTTTCCGTGAGGAAGTGCTCAAGTTCATTTTTATGTTGGCGAATGCCGTTTGCGTTCCAGAAACATATTTTTAACGTGTTCATGGTTTGTTAACTAATGCTTGAAGCAGTGTATTCTGCATTCGCAGCATTTCTTGCATCATGCTAGTCATATTTGTTGTAAAATTATTTATAGTTTGCACCAGATTATCAATAGTAGCTTCAAGGCGATTGAAATTAAAGCTTAAGTTTGTATTTGTTGAATTATTTGGTGGTGAAAGATTTTGAGTAGGAATAGAATTTGTCTTAGCAGCATCGGCATACGATACACGGGAAGTAAATGGTTGGCTCACTTGCGCAATAGTGACGGATAAAGCTTTTGCTGATTGCCCTGGAGCTAATGTAGGTTTTTGCCCCATAGTCTGTTTGACGAAATAGTACAGAGGACAACCTCCGTAGTTAGCGGTGCATTTTTTATCACTTTGATTTTTTGGCTTATTGCAACTAGCAGTGCCGTGTAATTCGCCGCACACAACACAAACAGTAGGTAAATTGCAGTAAGTTTTAGTATGGCCATATTCTTGACAATTATGGCACTGTACGGGTCCAGAACGCTTATGTGGTTCTTCAACTGTTATTTTTCGGTATAAAAGATATTTTAGATTATAAATTGGGTGCGTCTCATGTTTTCTCAATTTTATATAATTTGGCTCCAGTTCAACGCGAAGCAGAGGTTGTGGAATCTTTTCCCTATTTATTATGTTCGATACACTTTTTACCTTAAATCGCTGGAGGACGAGTGCATCTTTTATTTCTTCGGGAGCGACATAGGAATCTATGCCCTTCAATACGGTCTGCAGACCTTTAGCACTCTTGAGCTGGTATGTGTAGAAATTTGTTTTACTTTTTTCAAATTCAGAAACCATTGTGCGAAAATCTTTTTCTTCATAAATTTGAATTTTCGTTTCATCAATGTTACCACGTTTCATTGGAACAATGTGAAATTTATTCTCACCAATTACCGAAATTAATTTTTTAATAAGAGCGTTCGAGTTTTTTCTCTTAAATAGATTGGTGGCGGCTTGTTCGCAGATTCAGCGGGTTTGTCGTTGTCATCTTGCAATATTTTAAAACGGTTTCGGCGATTAGTAGATGATGCGCTGTTATCCCTAGAGATCTTTGGAGCAGATGATATTTTAGAAGATTTTGGGCTTCGCCCGCGCTTTACCGCAGTTATATATCTGTCCATTCCGACTTGGACCTTGGGTTTTTGGCTACTCTTATCTATAGTGAAAACAGGATTAAGTGATGACCACGAGCCCGAAGCGGATGATATCGCTGTGTTAAATGTAGAGGTACTAGGCAACGGTAATGTTAACGAGTCACTAGTTGGCATTGGACAAAGCGAATTTGATCGCTGACGAAAATGCGGCTTTGCCGTTAGAGAAAGTCTATCATCAGATTTTTTATTTTTATTGTTTTTATTAAGAGCTTCAGAACTCACAGTTAAATAGGCATTTCAAATGTGGAAAATATTTCTTTCAAAAATAAAATTACTTGTTTGGTTGTAGTTTCGTAAAGTTTTTGAAATTTGAGATAGCCCGTATAGCTGTCGATGAAGACAATGTATTCTTCGTTGTTAAAGTGAAACAAGTCTGTAGCACCTATTTCGAAACCGTGACTAGGAATCTCTTTGCCCAATTATCAGTTTTTTGTTGTTTCGCTGGTAAACTTGACATGCGGCACATTTATTAACACAATTTAGGATGTCTTTGCTCATTTGTGGCCAAAATACTGATTCTCTGGCCATTCGAACGCTTTTGGCGTAACTGAAATGTCCGTTGTGAGTATATTTTAGAATACTGGCTCTCATATTGGGAGGTATGAACACTTTTGTAGCTTTAAAGATAATGCCATCATTGCTTGTTGACAGTTCATCCCTAAAATTCCAGAATTGCTTTAGCTCTGCCGGTAACTCCTCTTTTTTCAAGCTTTCTAGTTCCTTGTCGGAGATTGCCAACATTTATGTTATTAAAATAGTCGCGACTCAGTGGATCTGCTAGGTGCATTTGAGTGCCTGGCTTAAATACTACTTTGGGATTGTATGTTAGTAGGCTTAACCTTATTTTTTGCAGTCTTGAGGGCGATGAATGCAATGGTTTTTGAAAAATTGATTCCAACGGCTTGTGGTCGGATTCTACGGTAATTTGTTTGCCCCAGATGTACTGATGGAATTTTTCGCAACCTAACTTGACTGCGAGTGCTTCCTTTCCTAATTGAGAATATCTAGATTGACATTCTGTAAGGGATTTGGAAGCGTACGCCACTGGTTGTTCCTCTTGTAGTAGAATTGCACCCATAGCATAATGAGCTGGAGTCTACTTGCAACTTTACATCCTTGTTGACATCATATAATTTTAGTACTGGGGGTTTGCTAATAGCTTGTTTTAGTTCTTCAAATGCTTTTTGTTGACTAGCGTCCCAGTAAAATGAATTTGATTTTTCTAGTAATTGCTTGCCGGAGGGGGGTTGTAATGTGTGAACAATTTTTAATAAACTTACTCAAATATTTAAATTTGCCAGAACTCTTTGCAGTTGTTTTCGGTTTTCCGGAGTTTTAAGGCGACTGACCGCCTATATTTTTTCTGGGTCTGGATATAAGCCGGCGTCGCTGATAACGTTGCCTAGAAATTTTATTTTGTTCTGCTCAAATAGACATTTTTCTTTATTTAGCTATAAGCCATTTGCCCTAATAATTTCGATCACTTTGTCTGTAGTTTCACGTAGTTCTTGTAGGTTGTTAGCGTATTAGTGTATTAGTATATCGTCTATTGCGACTTTTACATTTGGCAGTTTCGAAAATAGTTTTTGCATAATAATACTTTGAAACACTTCGGGTGCCGACGAGATACCAAAGGGTAGTCTTTTGCATGAATAGCGACCCCAAGGCTTTGTAAATGTTAGAATTTGCTTTGTGCGATCCGTTACTGGTACCTGCCAGAAACCTTTTTTGCAATCCAGAATTGAAAAATATTTTGCTCCTTTGAGCTGAGCACTAATCTCTTCCAGGGTGTTCATTGGGTAGTGGCGGCGTTTAATATTCTTGTTTACACTTGTTGGGTCAATGCAAATTTTGATTTTGTTATTTTTGCGTACCACTACCATTGGTGATACCGCAGGAGTTGGCAAATTTGTTTGCTCTATTACGCCCATTTTTACCATGTTATCAAGTTCCTCTTTTACTTGATCTCTAATCTTAAATGCTACCCGTCTGGCCGGACAAATTTCAAATTCTGGGTTATCTACCAGATCTATATCGTATGCAAAATTCTTTATACAGCCTAAGCCTTCATATAGGTTTTTATCAATTTGGAGTTCGTATACTCGTTCGACCAGCTGTAATTTTTCACACGCTTCTGCCCCTAAAATAGGTCTGACTTTTTCATCTACTATTTTGAAGTTGAATTTACACAATTTCCCAGCACAGCTGGCTATAATTTCGCCTTAAACTTTCATTTTATTGTTTCCAAATGACACCAAATGTTGCACACTTGTTGGTTTAATACGTTACACTGTGCACCGGTGTCCAATTTGATAATATACCTGCTATTTTCAATTGTTACTGTTTCTGAGAAATTATCCTTGTAATTTCTAACATTATTTGTAACTGACCCGATAAAAAGTTCGGAATCACTGCCTTCGCTGTCCTTTGTATATGTTTCTTGTTCGCAATATGCAACGTCTCTGTATTTGTTAAGTTTAGCTCTTGCTTTTGTTTTGCAAATTTTTTTAAAATGGTGTTCTTTTTTTTGCAAACATGGCGATATGCAGGACAACTGCGTACTACATGATTTTTCCCGCAATTTCTGCAGTCAAAGGTTTTTGTTTTATTGTGTTGTCTTATCAGATTTATACTTTTTCCTTCATTATTATTATTTATTTCGGCTGTTTGTTTCTTTGCTAGTTCAGTAGCTTGGCAAATTTGAAGTGCTTTATCCAACGTAATGTCATCTGATAGCAGCTTGGTACGAAGCGTGTCTCGTTTAATCCCTAATATGAGTTGATCTCTTAAAAGTCCATCAGCGAGCTGCTCAAAATTACAATTTTGGACTTGTAGCCTTAGCCTGGTGATGTATTCGTCGATTGTTTCGCCCTCATTTTGTACAATTTTGTGGAACTTATACCGCTCGAAGGTCGTGTTTAACTTCGGAGTGAAATATTTTTCAAATTTTTGTTTTACCTCCGGTAGGTTTTCTCCATCTACCCTTGGTAGTGAATTGTAAATTTGTATCGCTGCGTAGCCAATCGCTGACATAAAGGTTGCCAGTTGTATGTTCGCTGGTTTAGCGCTTAAGCCAGTAGCTACCTCAAAGTATTCATACTGCTGCCTCCACAGCTTCCATTCTTTACCAATATCCTTATCGTGCTCTATTGGTAGGGGCTTCGGTGGTCTTAGAAAATTGTAGGTATCCGCCATGTTGTGTGATGCTGACGTCGCAGGTGTGGGTGTTTCGTTCATTAAAATTTTCTGGGGAACCATTCAGCAAACAATTGGTTTGCTGGGTATTAATTTACTTTTTCTTTACTCTCTATTGAAAACTGTATTCTTTTTCCTATTTATTAAGAACAACATGGGTTTCGGCACCATGTAAATAAAACATTGGTTTTATTCATTTGTATAGTTCATTTATTAGTTGTTTAATATTAATAAAAAGGAATTCAATTTAAGTAAATGGAGATAGTGACTTGCCAGTACGAATTCTGGTAAAATAATAATATAATATCTAAGGATGAGTGCATAAAAGAAAACCACACAGAACACACGGTGGTATAAAATAGTAGTAACGTGTGATCACGTTCACAAGATCTTGTTAAAATCTGATATTGATATTTAAGGATGGAAGGAGAGATGACGTTAGGTGTTATAGGGCTATTTCTAAATTAATTTGTGTTTCTAAAGTGTTTGAGCACATCATTCATAAGAAACTGATCTTCCTGACAAATTGTTGGATTTTCCCTTACCAGCATGGCTTCTATGCTGGGAGGTCTACTGTAACGAATCTGATGTTATTTAATGAGTAATGTTTAGAGGCCCTGATTAACGGCGACCAAGTTGAGGTCATTTACACTGATTTTTCAAAAGCTTTTGACAAATGATCGCATTTGGTCTTATTATCTAAATTGAAGTCAATGGGGTTCCATTCTAATTTCTTAGTCTGGATTTCGTCTTACTTTTCCCATAGAACTTGTTATGTTAAGATTGAAGTTTATAGTTCTGTGCCTTACAAATGTCGGGTGTTATTTTCAACTGGGCCCTTTATTGTTCAACTTTTTCATTAACAATATTGGTAGTTGTTTTTTGAAACCAAACTATTTATTATATGCTGATGATTTAAAATTTTTCTTGAAATTAGATTCGATTCATGATGCCCAAATTATGCAAACTGAGCTCTAGGGCTGTGTCGTTCATGAACGAACGAGTAAAATTGAACGAATCACTTAAATGAACGAAGTGAGCCGGTCATTTTACTGAGCTGTTTTGGTTCAGTAGTACTGACACATAAAAATAAATTGAACGAAATGAACGACCGATGACCGAGCGCACTTGGCTCTTTTTTTTGTTTTGTTTTGCTTTTTCATCGTTCATGTAGGATTTTTTTGTCATTTTCTCGTTTTCATTTGCCTTTTTATCTACTTTTAGTAACAGTGCTACCATTATGAATTTTTTAAACTGCTTTAACTTCTCACATACGTAATTAAGTTATTTTCGCTCCCGCATTTTGACTTTTATTCATTGGCCATAGATTTATTTACCAGCAGAGACTTAATTGTGGCAAAATAAAAACACATCTTGAACACTTCTTAATGCTATTAATATTTTCCAAATTCCCTATTTTATGTCACACAAAAAAATACTTTAATATTGCAAAAAAAATTTACTTGCTGATTTTTCCTTTGTTATTTTGTTTGTTTTGATCATTTTGCCAAAAAATAACAAAATCATTGCATTTGTCTCTTTTTATTGACCGAATCAACTGTTTGTTTTTTCATTTCGTTCTTTTTCTTGAAAAGAGCGGATGAACGAAATGAACGAATTCGTTCTTTTTTACAAAATGAACGAAAATGAGCGGTCACTTAAATGAACGATTTGGCACAGCTCTACTGAGCTCTATAATCTTAGTGATTGGTTTCCCCTAAATGGTTTGAGTTTGAACATTAATAAATGTGTGTATGTTTCCTTCTATAGATCTGTTTCCCCCAGTGTTGTGGCCTTTTATATTGATTGTATAGTGTTGAATACGTCTAATTTAAAACTTGACTTAGGCGTTATATATAATAACTCCATGTCGTTTGATGCTCATGTTGAGTATTTACTTCCTAAATCATATAAGATACTGGGTTTTCTGAAGAGAACTTGTTCTGAGTTTGCTGTTCCATATACTCTGAAATGTGTCTATACGTCTTTCGTCGGGTCTAAATTAGAATACTTCTGTTATTTGGAATCCCCATATCTCTAATCGTATTGCTCGTATAGCGAGAGTTCAACTCATTTTCGTCAAATATGCTACGCTCTCGCTATTTTATTTAACGTCCGTTCCATATGAATCTAAATGTTTGTTTATTGGCCTAGGTACTTTGGCGTCTCGTAGAAAAGTTCAATCTGCTGCTATATGATATTATTAATGGATCTATTGATTGCCCTGATTTGCTTTATGCCATACGGCTTTATATACGTCCCAGGAATATGAGGTTCGCTAAACTTTTCGATGTTCCATTTCATCGTCCAGACTATGCCCGTAATGGTACCCTATCACGTACATTCTCTTTCTTGAACGAAATAAATTGTAATATTCAAAGAGATTCAAAATATTTTATTGAATTTAGGTACTGAAAAAACAGAGTTTAAATTGCTACTTAGCCTATTGAAATAACTGTGATCTCAAATTATTTAATTAAATTATTAATTGTAAACTTCTTAAAGTAATATTGTATATATGTATATATCCGTGATAGATTTCTTTATTAGTTAGTACACATTTTATAAACAACTTTAGTATTGCTTATCTATTTTTTAATGTTATCTTAGTCTGTAAGGATTATTTGTCCATTGACTGAAATACAATAAATAAATAAAATAAAATAAAAATAAAATGGCTTAAATCAAGTTTAGGTGCACCTCTCAAAAATTAAAAACAAGTATTGTATTTTATAGTAAATTGAAAAATAAGAAAAAAATTAAACAAAAACATTGGCGGCGAGGCTTAGCTTCCGAGTTATGGACCTCTGAAATTCTAGTACAATATTGTGATTATACGGTGTTTTCCATCATTATCATCTTAAAGCTTTTAAGAATACCTTTTATGAAATGGTAAAATGCAGCCTTGGTCGGCCATGCAGGAAATCTTTATTAGGCAAGAAAATTTTATGAGGTAGAAAATCTTTATTAGGCTGCGCCGTGTTGGGAAACACCATAGTGGAGAAAATTCTTAAGCCCGGCCAAAGGTCGGCAATGCAGCAAAACGTTATTAGGCAAGAAAACTTTGCAATGCAGAAAATCTTTATTAAGCTGCGTCGTATCGGGAAACACCATTGCGGAGAAAATCCTTAAGCCCGCCCGAAGAACAACATTATTAGGATAGCTTCCTTTTTTTAATTTTGGAAATACCAATATTGGTTATATTCGTAGGAAAACACCGTATAAACACAATATTGTACTAGAATTTCAGAGGCCCATAACTCGAAAACTAATCCTCGCCGCCAATTTTTTTATTTAAATTTTTTTTAATTTTTCAATTTTCTTTAGGATAGGATACTTGTTTTTAATTTTTGAGAGGTGGTCAATTATTTTTTTTACATTTGGCAATATAACCCTCTTTCACACTCCAATTTTTGTGTTCTTAGCAAAACTTGAGACGCGCCATGATATTTTTTCCCCATAGTGATAAGACCATGAAACATGGAGGTGGAAGCTTGATGATTTGGGCCTCCTTCACATGGTGCCGTCTGAGTCAATTAGTAAAAATCGATAGTACAATGAGAAAAGAAGATTATCTTAGCATCATAAAAGAGAATGTACATGATTTTGTGGAACAAAGTGGTTACACAGCGGAAGAAATTGTATATCAACGAGATGGAGATCAGAATCATACGGCCAAAGTCGTTAAGAAAATGCATTAAAATCCAAAATTTCACACAATGCAATAGCCAGCATAAGACCCAGAACGCTGTAGTAAACAATGATTTAATTCTTTTACATAGACATCAGTGAATGTATTCATTGTTTTACGGGTCTGCATATAATAGCAATTGAAGGTATCATATGTCTTTCATACCGCTGGTCACCGTATTGATATTCCAGTGCAATGCATGTGCTATGCATGTGTTTGGTAAACATACCGTGAGTTGTTGTTGTATGTGGCGCACTTCAATATTTATGGAAAAATAATTTATTACTTTAAATATATCAAGTGACATTTTATTTTCCCATGAAAGTTATAAATGTAAATATTTTTAAAATACTCAATATATATATATAAAATAGAAATAAGAAATTGAGTGTATTTTAGTAAATCACTAATTTTTACAATCTAGATTCTTCACATAATTAGTATATAAAATGCTGTCAAAAGAACTCCTAACCTAAGCTCTACTAAAATTGGCATATTTTTATTGGTTCATAGAAAGCATTCATCTGCTTTCTAGGCATTCAACTGCCTACAAGCAATTTAGAGCCAGTGGCGTTAATTAACGCCTGCACCATCGGGTAGGCAGGCAACCTTTTGAAGTTTTTCTGGCCTAGCACCCTCTTACTCCAATAGAAGAATCTTTTGATATTTACAACTCAAATCCATTGAAAATTTATGGGATTTCTCAAAAAAAATATCTTGGGCAGTACGCCAAGAACATTTAATGAATTTTTGTCCGGAATTCTAACGGAATGGGCAAATATTCCAAATCTTTCCGCCAAGACTTTGGTCAAAAGTATGCATAGGTGCATTAAATAATATGAATTAAATAAACTTTTTTTAAACGTGCAGAAGTGGATACATATACTTTTTTCACAAAGTTTACCCTATCTTAAAAATATTTGTACTTTAAACAATTGTACTTTACATTTTAAATTTATATTGGTCTTGGTTTCATTGATTTATAAATAAATCAAATTCCTGGTCAATGCGAATTCATACTAGGTGGTCGCAAGGGATCAGGTGACTATATTCGCCCCTTCTAATTTGAATATACGTTGGATGTCAACACACATTTTTCAGTACATTTTTTTGACATTTTAAGTGTAAATCTCTCAAAGCGAATTTAGCTGAGTATACCTTATATGAAATTGCCTTGTTCCTGGTTTTGAAAATGTTATTGAGCAAAGAAGAGCCAAACGATAAAAACTAAATTTTGATGTTAAATTCTAAATAAATTTTTCTTTCATTATTGAATCTTCTTTTTTTAATATTCTTCAAAATTTATATCAATTTAATAATAAAAAATTTTAAAAACGTTTAAAACACCGCCAATTACAATTGGATATGGCCCAATGCGATAGCTGTGATGATTTTTATCATTTCACATGCGTATGCTTGGGTATGTGCCAAATGCGAAAACTGAAACAGCCAGACTAAGATGTAAGCAAGAAGCCTGTTAAAACAAAAACTGTTTCAGTCAAGACGCCTAAGATTTTTGGTCTACAGAATAAATTACAAACGGTTCAACGAAGACATCTATATAATCCTCCCGTCATTCAAGAATTAACCTCGAGTTTTTGCGATTGGAGGAAGAAAAATCCCTAGAACAGAAGTTCTAGAACAGAAAATATGAAATTATGGCAAAATCTGATCACAGTTCGCAAAGTGCGTATAACAAATGTAGCGAACGTAGTGCTAGAACTTGTCGTCGGTTTCAGAATTACCTGAAATAAATAATCCAGAAATGCCAATTCAGAGTCATCATCAAGAATATCTGATCTGATGATTATAGCTAACACGTCCAAAAATTGCTGCTAGACAAGTCCTATCAAAAGACTTGGTTCCTTTTTCAGGTAAGCCAGAAAAATGTCCTGTATTTTTGAGGTCATATGAGGAAAGTACGAAAATGTGAGGATTTTCGGAATCAGAAAACCTTTTAAGGTTACAAAAAGCTTTGAAGGGAAAGGCTTATGACTTAGTATGTAGTCAGTTACTACTACACAGAGAAAACAGATTTGTTGTAATAACCGAATTTGTAGCCAATCGAATTTTGTCGGTTCCAACAACTAATACACAATTCTGTTGTAATGAACGAATATATCTTTTGTAAGCACCAATTTTTCAGTAGCGATATGTGAATTTTTAGCACAAAGTATACCAGAGGTGTCACGAGACGGAAGACAATTGTGTTTTGGTAGGTCTCGCTCACACACTCATCAAATCCTCTTTAATTTTTCTTTCGCGTGGAATTATTTTAACGTAATTCCATTTTATACTTTGTGGTCTCATTCGCTGCCTAATTTTTGTAAGTAAATGGTTAAAAATTAGTATTTTCGAACGAAAATGCTTAATCATTTGAAAATAAATTTTAATCACTTTTTTTAATACTAATAATCTTTTTCGCATTGTTTTCTTTAATTCAACACCTCAAGTTCCTCCATTTAATTTTGTACAATTATTCATGTGCTCAAATGTATTTTCATTTTATGCTTTGTGGTCTCATTCTCATTTGTAGGAAAATTTTTAAAATTGAGTTTGTAAGCATTTGGAAACTAACTTTCATCACTTTTGTAATACTAATAATGTTTTACATATTGTTTTTTTTCAGTTCACACTACAAAATCTTTCATTTAATTTTGTAAAAATTTTCAATTGTTGATTTCACTACGCATACATTTTCTGTTGTTTGTTTTGATTATTGTACTAAAAATATTCAATAACAAACACACTATATTTGTCCCTTTTTAACAGTGATCAAATCAGCGGATTTTAGCCTTTTTCATAAGTCACTTTCTACAACTCTGGTCTACTTTGTGATTTTTAGAATGAAATTTTAATTGTGACTATCGAAATAATTAATTGATACAACCAATATAATTGGAATTTTTAAAGGAATCATTGGTAGACATGACTCATATACATATATACATACATTCATAAAAACAATTTGTGCAGAATAAGAATGGTAAGTACATTATTATATTTATCGCAAAAACTTATTTTGCTTATATTCTAAATTGAATGAAATGTGCAAATTTTTGATCTGCCTGGTGCATTGTAACATCCGTTGCCGGTATTCGGCTTTATTACACAGATATATTTTCCTATCAAGAAACTACATATTATTTGCACAAATAATTTCATTTCAGAATAATACTAATAATATTTCGAATATTTTGCGATATATATAATAATGTCTACCTTTTTTGTTACGACTATATCGAGATTTTGTGTAATTATTCTGCAAAATTTATTTTTTATTTTTTGTTTATTACATGAAAATTTTTTCCAAAAATAAGGAATAACTCAATTGCGACAACAAAATATGTTTTTCCTTTTGTATTCAGAATAAAAAATTCGGTTGAGAACATCAATAAAGTATTTAATTTTCTTTTCGTTTATTTCAATAGAATTTCAGCACGACGGCAAATGATTTGTTAGTTACAATAACCGAATTTTTATTTTTCAAATTAAATATTGTTTACAGGAATAGTTTTTTCCATTTCAAAAGCCAATATTCAGTTACGTTACTTTCTAACTTGAATTTAATTCAGTTGTGTCTACCAATACTTTAAAATGGTTATTAGAAATAAACGGAATTGTTATTACTAATAAAACTATTGTGAGAGCTCTATTTACATTGTAATTATGGTTTTTTGTTTATAAATATAAAAAAATCGTACAATTGATTGATAATTGATAGCAAATATGGAATATTGGAATAATTAATTAAATATTTGTTGCTCCAACAGATTTTTAACCAATATATTCTCTCTGTGTACCTAAAAAATGTACACGAAATAATAACAACTCTAAAAATGATGTTCGGGCGTCCTGAAGTAATCGTTAATAGTTTAATTGAAAAAATACGCTCCGAACCGCCACTGAAAGCAGAAAAGCTCGAAGGTCTCACTTCATATGCAATATCCGTAAGAAATTTGTGTGTTCATTGGAAGCTTCAGCAATGTCAAGTAATCTTATGAATCCATTTTTAATGCAAGAACTTGTAAGTAAACTGTCTGCACAAACTAAACTAAATTGGTTATTTTATATAGGCGAAAATGTGTCCGATATTTCAAAGTTTTCAAGTAGGCTTTTCGGCTTAGCAAACGCTGCGACAAGAGTAAGTTAATCTTTGCCGACAAGCAGAGGAAGTATCAATATAAATACAGGTGAATCTGAAAAGATAACTGATAAAAAAACAAGTGTTATGCATGTGAGAAAGAAGTTAGAGTCATTAAAACTGCATGGAAGGTGGGATATAATTAAGGCAAAGAAATTGTGCCGCATCTGTTTGCAACATGGAAACTTTCTTTGCTCTGATAAGAAATGTTCTGTTGAAGGATGTGAATATCGACACCATAAGTTATACACACATTTTCTTCTGCTCATTCAAATTGCTCGGATGTTCAAAACAGAAGTCGAAAATTTTTTAAAATATTGCCAGTCATTTTATATCACAATGATCGTTGGATTGAAACATTTGCTAGCTTGATGATGGGCCAAATGACAATTTAATGGATCAAGATGTTTGCGATTACTTGGGGCTTGAGGGTGGAGCAGAAACATTGTGTCTTCGGTGGAAATCAGGAACTACACGTAAAGAAGAAGATTCAATAAGAGTAAATATGCAGATTTTGATTTATGGTCAAGATGCCAAAAAATATTTATCTAACGTCCGGATCGTAAAACAGCTTTGTTTGCTTGCTCAAACCTTTAAAGATAAACGAGCTAAGTATCATAGACATTTAAAAAATCTACCTATTACAACATATTCCAATGCTATACCAAAGGTTTTAATTGGTCTCAACAACAGTCATCTTATTAATACTTTAAAAATGGCTGAAGGTAATTATAACGAAGCTTGCATCAAAAACACGTCTTGGCTGGATCATTCATGGTGGTGGGGAGTCTTCAAATAGTGAACATAATGTGTTTCACGTCAATACTTCTGAATGTAATGTTGAGCTAGATAAACTACACACTTGTGTTGGAACATATTTCTTTAGAAACAATAGGAAAACCATATGAACTGAAGTCAGCGGAAGAAGAAAGAGTGATTTCTCTTCTAGAATCTAGAACAAAACGTATTGGACAAAGATTCGAAACTGGTCTGCTGTGGAAAGATGATAAATGTGACGTTCCAAATAGTTATCAAATGGCGCTAGAGAGACTTACCTGCTTAGAACAAAGAATGAATATGTCCGATAAGAAGATCGTGAACGAACAAATACTAAATCTTGTAGATGAAGGATTTGCCAGAAAACTAACTGCAGATGAGGTGTTAGAACCGCACGACAGAGTATGGTATTTGCCAATATTTACAGTGAGAAACCCGAGCAAACCTAATAAAATACATCTAGTTTAGGACGCTGCCGCCAAAGTTAAAGGAATTTCATTGAACTCAATGTTGTTAAAAGGTCCAGATCTGATGTCTCCTTTACTTAACGTGCTTTATGGTTTCCGAATGAAACGAGTAGTAATATCAGCCGTTATTAAGGAAATGTTTCACCAAGTGAGAATACGTAAAGAAGATCATGTCATTATGACAGTTATGACATTTGGAGTTGCATGCTCCCCAAGCTCGGCTCAATTCGTAAAAAACAAGAATGCCTTAGACTTTAAAGAAAGTCATTCAAAAGCAGTTAATTCTATTATTCATCATCATTATGTGGACGACTTGCTACATCGTGCTGATTCCCCTGAAGCTGCTATTCAACTTGCTAGAGATGTTGCAAATATCCATAGAGAAGGTGGTTTCTGCATACAAAACTTTAATTCGAATTCATCGGAAGTACTTCGTAGCCTTAAATACCTAAAAGAAGATAATACTTTGAAGGAAAGTTTGAATATTGAATTATCAGCGGAAAAAGTGCTCGGAATGTGGAGGCTAACTGAGACGGATGAATTTACTATTTTATTATAACTAAATCGGTTAAAGTAATCTTCACTAAGCTTGATTGATGTTCTTCGGACACTTATGTCTATCTTCGATGCGTTTGGATTTCTTTCACCATTCGTGATTTACCTAAAAAATCTTACTACAAGAGATATGGAGAACAACCCATGATTGGAATTCGTTTATAAATGACAGACTATTTCAAAAATGGCTTATTTGGATAAAGTTTCTAAATAAAATAGAAAAAATTAAAATACCTAGATGGTATGGTTTTACATCAAATATAAATAATAACGTACAAATTCACGTTTTCGTTGATGGCAGTGAGCAAGCGTATGCAGCGGTTGCAAACTTTAGAATTATGCAATGAAACGGTTTTATGTAAACTGCTTGGTTCAAAGGTCGGTCGGGGAAATTACATTTGAACTGGAAAACAGGTGGTATCAAGGACGTTAATTTTTAAAAAAGGAAGAATAATACTGGCCTCAAAAACAAAATGCAAAAGAAGAGCTGAGACCTCATATGGTAATGATACATGCAGGTGAGCCAGATATGTTTAATATACATTGCCTGGATATAACAAGATTTTCATCTTGGAAAAAGCTATTACAAACTGTTTACAGTCTTTTTAAGATTTTCTATTTACTAAAACGACAAAATGTACCTCGTTCCAAAATCATACTTAAAGCAGAAACCATTATTTACAAATTTATACAAAATGATACATTTAAAGGTGAAATATGTTTATTGCGAACAAGTGAAGATATAAACAAAACAAGTTGCCTTTATACGTATTCTCCATATATAGATGAGAATAATGTAATTCGTATGCGTGGGCGCATTGACTTGGCAAATGTACGAGAGGAAACCAAGAGACCTATAATTCTGCCCCGAGAGCAACGGAACTAGCCTAATTATTCATCATTACCATGAGCAATACCATCACGTTCAACATAAGACTTGCATCAATGAAATTCGACAGAAATTCTTTATTCCCCGATTGAGAGCAGAGTTGAAAAAAATTCGTAACAAATGTCAACATTGCAAAAACTAACGATGTGCCAAGAGTTCCTGAAATGGCTATGTTGCCAAATGCTCGGATTTCGTTTTCTGAAAGACCATTTTCCTATGTTCGTATTGACTACTTTCGTCCATTATATGTTACAGTAGGACGTAATAAGGAAAAACGTTGGGGTGTTATATTAACATGCATGACAATAAGGGCTATCCATATTGAAGCAGCAAAGGACTTAACCACCGATTCATGCATTATCGTGATACAAAATTTCATAGCCAGACGAGGAACACCAGAGGAAGTATACTGTGATAATGGCACGAATTTAAGAGGAGCAGAAGCTGATCTTAAAAAAGCTCTTAAAGAAATTGGCTCCAACCAAATTGATAAAAAATTTCATCATCTACAACAGCATGGCAATTTAATCCACCAGCTTCACCTCACATGGGTGGCTGCTGGGAAATACTTATTAGATCTGTGAAGAAAATACTAAGCAAAATAAGTCCACAGTTTTTTCGTGGTAAGTGCGTTAATTGAATGTGAACGGCTAATAAACTCGAACTTGAGACTTCTTCAGAAGCTTGACACCAAATCATTTCCTGCGTGGTTCATCTAATGGATATAAACTTCTTGGCAATTTCACGGAATCTGATTGCCGTATACGGAAAAATTGGAGAAAATTACAATATTTTGCAAACTTATTTTGGAAACGTTGGGTGCAAGAATACCTTCCAACGCTTACGAAAAGAAAAAAGTGGTTTAAAAAACAGACAAGTATATCTATTGATGACGTGGTAATTGTAATCGATCCGAATCTTTCTCGAAACAATTGGCCACTTGGGAAAATAGTAGCAATATATAAAGGCAAATATGGAAATTTCCGAATTGCAGCAGTCAAAACAAAAGATGGAGTTTACACCCGACCTGTAACAAGACTAGCAAGTTTAGATGTTAGACATTAAAAAAATGATTTCTTTAACGAGGGGGAGAAATGTTAAAAATATTTGTACTTTAAACAATTGTACTTTACCTTTTAAATTTATATTGGTCTAGGTTTCACTGCTTTTTCATTTGAGAAATCAAATAGATAGGGTTCAAATAAATATATGCGAAACTCGTCATTTTGATATTGTGTTCAACTGAGTCCTTCTTCATGTTGATTCATTAAACCTACTCATACAGGCCTTTTATTTATGACCGATATTGATAGGTGTGTTTCTTGTCGAAAATAAATATATTTTGATAGGCCATTTTGTTCTAGTCATTTGAGAAATTCCTTACATTAATTTTTATAAAGTACCAACCAAGTCCTTTTATTTGAAATCCATATTGATAGAGTGCACTAAGATAAGCATACTATTTCCTGGGATACTTTTGATGTTAATTCCTCAAATTTAATCGTTCACCCCTTTTATTTCGGACTCGTATTTGTAGGTTTGTTTTTTGCCCAAACATATCAAGTTTCACTCTCCATTTTCTTATTGAGGTCGTCTCAGAATTTTTTTAATAATATTTGTAATGATGCACTTACCAAATCCTTTTGTTTGGGACCCATATTGATACGAATGTTTTTTCTCCAAAAATAATATTTTTCCTTTATCATTTTGTTGTTGTAATACCTAGAAGCGATTTCTTTCATGTTGACAATTTTTGTAGTTTTGGAATTTTTTCCTTTAACGATTTTTGTCTTTGGCAATATTTTTTGTTTTGCCTCTTTTCATTTAGGTGCGTTTTTCGTACCTAATGTGAATTTCATTTCAGGTTTTGAATTCATTTATTTATTTTATGAAATGGGATTTGTATAGGAAAAGGGCCAAAAAGTAGTACTATTTTCACCACTTATTTGTGTAAATTTCCACACATTTGGCTTACAGTGCGATACAAACTTTTCCTAATCAAACCATACATTTAAGATCAAATACTAACTAATTTTATTCATTTTACTTTGGAAGATAATTACTAAGCTATCCCTTTTTTTATTCAAATTTAATTAATTTTGAATTGTTATTCTACATTGATATTGCGTTACTGGTCTTACTCGTGTTTTTCTATTTTTTAGACCTTAAGCATTAAAATTTTCAAAAATCAATTTGTAATACATCCGCAGAGAAAGATAAAAATAAAATTGAATTACTAATGTAATAAAAATTGAGTTGCATAGGAAAAGTCGAGAAATTTTACCATTTATTTGTTCAAATTTGAAAAAAGTGCAAACATATTTATATTCGAAAATTTTCCAAGAAAATTTTTACACAAATAAAGTTTTCTTTTTGTGTTCTGTAATTCAAAATAAAAGTATCAAAATCGGTTTTCATCCTTTTTGTCATCTAAAAATACAATTATCAAAAAAGTTCTAAGCAACTGTGCGATTTAAACTGCGATATTACCGTTGCTTACGTTACTAACTGCATGTTTTTGACCAAATATGTTCACCACATGTTATGTTTCCTTCTCAAAAGTCCCTTTCATTTGATCCCATATCACGGTAGTAGATAAAAAGTAATGGTCTGTCATTTTGGGGCGTCTGGCATATTGTGTTTTTACCGATTTGGAATTTGAGTCTATGTATTTGCTTTAGTTTCGGAAAAATTAGGTTACAGATTGGGCTAGGCGATTATCACCCAGTCAATCACGTTACGCTTTTATATATAATTATTATTATTATTAATAATACCAATAATAGAAATAGAAATAATAATTAGTACTTAGACTTGGTTTAAATTTTTTTACATATTAATTAATTATTCCAAAAAGTCCTTTTTTCAAAATGGATCTATTTCAAAAAGTACTTTTTTCAAAAAGTACATTTTTCAAAAAATACTTTTTTCAAAAAGTACCTTTTCCAAAAAGTACTCTTTCGAAAAGTACCTTTTTCAAAAAGTATTTTTTAGAAAAAGTGTCCTTTTTCAAAAAGCATATTTTTCAAAAACCACTTTTTATAGAAAGTACGTTTTTCAATAAAGTATCGTTTCAAAAAAGTATCTCACATGAGAAGTATTTTTTTTGTTTAAAAATACTTTTCTTATATACATATGTAAGTACTTTTCCCAAAAGATGTTTTTTTATGTATTTTTCTTAAAGCACCTTTTTAAGTGTTAATAATTTTTGTTAAAAGTACTCTTTATAAAATACCATTGATAAAATGTATATCCCTCGAAAACTGCCTTATCCAAAAGTAAATTTTCAAAAATTTAATTTTCAAAAAAGAACCATTTCCCAAAAATTGTGGGGGGTATATTAAGGCCGGGCACAATGAATCCGTTATACGTTAAACTTCACCTTTTTCAACTGACAGCTAAGTTGAAATACATTTTTTCTTATGAGGTCTGTTACATTCAGTACTTGTCCGTCAACGCAAAGTACAAAAATAGGTAAACTTTTAACTTTTTGCGTACGGTGAGTAGTTTGACAGATATTGGTTGGTTTTTTTTTTGTATGTTCTGATTTAGGTTTTTGTGTTTTGCGGCAGCAAAAATAATATAAAACAAAAGAAATATACGAAATATATAAAAAAGTTGAATTTAATGAATAAAATGAAGAACCAACCTATTGAAGATGTTCAAATGCTTCCGTATATAAAGTACTCATCGTGCCAACCTTCTCCGTCGTTGCGTTAATGTCAGTTGAAAAAGGCGAACTCTAACGTATGACGGATTCATTGTGTCCCGTTCTATACTCAGTAGAAAAAAATTTGGATCTGTGATGTTCACTAAGTGCGACTATATGTTTTATAGTCGTTAGAGTGAGATGCAACATCACACGCACACAATAGTTTCCATCACATTTTTAATTTTGCCCTTAATAATGTGATAGAAACTTTGCTCTACGCAACGATGAATATATCCTGCATGACTTCCGATCAAATAGCCGGTCAATTGACTGATACTATTCTTGTAGGGAATGTTTTGTTAAAAAATTTAAATCTAATCTTAAATTACTTTTTTCACATTTATAAAATCACTGTTACCTAAGCAACAATTTGAATTTACACTTTTGCAGAAGCCGTCTAAGGAAAAAAGCAAAACTTTTAAAGAAAATGCTCTAAAACTTGAAGAATAAAAATGTATTTTGCTATATATATAGTACATATTTGTATGTATATATAAAATCTTACAATCCGTGCATCTCAAAGTTGATTTTAATTCACATACATAAATATCTAATTCAGTCTGAGGAATATTCATCAAAAATTATATTGAGTGACAAAGGAACAAAATCGGAGACAGTCTCTTATTTCTTTTAATCAACTCAAACTTTGATACAAACAGTTCAGCTTTCGTATAAGGTTAGATAAAAAAATAATCTGTCATAAGAAATTATGCTTACACAAGCAGATTGCTGGGAAAAAATAAATCAAGTGATGGAATTTCTAAAAAGGGCAAAGTGTAATAAAAAGTAGCAGATTTAGCTCATTTTAAAAAAGTGACACAAAAAGTATCAAGAAGGTCAAAAAGTAGCCAATTGATACTTTAGTAGCACAAACGGACGCGCTGCTGGCAACACTGCTTATACATAGCATAAAAAAATACGAGAGAAAGAAATATGTGAGAGAGAAGAGTTAAAATTGTCGCTTCAATTCCCAGTACGTGCGACTTTTGCTACCCCGCAAGCTTCTCTTCACTTCTCGCCCACAAACACGACTCGCAAGCGACGTGTCGCAGCTAGGCCACCTTTCTTCTAAACGGACTCTATGTAAAATAAATTTGAATGTTAGTCCTGATTCACACTCACATCAAGTTTACCTGATCAGTTTTTGAAAAATTTTCTTTTGAAGCTGCATTTGTTTCACCAAGTTGCGTTGTCGTAGAGTATTACGAATGACAAAACAAAACGAAAACACAAACTTGACTTGTCAAGTCTGTACCCCTTTCCATTCTCTTTTCTCTCTCCTAAAAACTCAAGGCTTTACGAGTAAAACCTCTGCTATGTTTCAGTTGAAAATAATTTTAGTTTTCGCTGCCTTGATCGGATTGAAGTTCTGAAAAGATTCTCTGAGATAAAGTGTAATGCAACTGGTATAGATGGTATAAATCCGATTTTCTTAAGAGTCATAATACCAAAGCTTCTACCTTATTTAACACATCTATTTAACTCTATTCTAACAAAATCCACCTTTCCTGAGGAATGGAATATATCCGTCCAATAGCAATACTTCCGTTTTTATCTAAAGTTCTAGAAAATATTTCTAGTCAACAAGTAAAAGAATACTTATGCAGTATGAACTTAATATCTGAAAAACAATCTGGTTTTATGAAAGGTAGAAGTTGTATGTTGATGTTATAGAGGACATCAGAACAAAAATTTATCATAATATGGTTGCTTTTTTGGTTCTCCTTGATCATAGTAAAGCATTTGATACGGTTGATTATTCGATTCTGTTAACAAAACTACAGAAATATTACCATTTCTCTAGCTAAATTCTACATTCTTACCTCACAAACCGATCACAAGTAGTTCAGCTTAAAAACAATATTTCTAATAAACTTAATGTGAGAAGAGGAGTTCCTCAAGGTTCAATACTTGGGCCTCTTCTTTTCTGCATGTACATCAATGACCTCTCAGATAATCCTATTAGCAGCTCAATCCACATGTACGCTGATGATATTCAACTTTACCATAGTTGTAATGTCGCTGATATAAATATGTGTGTCAACAAAGTCAATGATGACTTGGATATAATCGACTGCTGGGCAAGAGCAAATGGTTTATGCATAAATCCTGATAAATCTAAATGCATTCTCATCTCGAAATCTAAACAAAAATTTGATCATTTTAGATTAAAAATCCGAGACAAAGACATTGCTTTTCAACCACTGCGTCTAATCTGGGAATCGTTTTCCATGAAACGCTTACATGGTCTGCACACATTAACACAGTTGTAGGTAGAGTATATGGTATGCTAAGGATCCTATGGGAAGTTAAGAACTCAACCCCTCTCGAAATACGTATGTTACTGGCAAAAACTTATCTGATACCTTCACTTTTATATTGTTGTGAACTCTTTGCAAATTGTGCTAGTGAAGACTTTCGAAAACTCAGAGTTGCATACAATAACATTGCACGCTATATTTTCACATTTTCGCGTATTCTTATCAGATCTTTCAAATGAAATTTGAAGATCTGCTCAACCACAGGTGTCTTATCTTCCTACAAAAAATTATCATATCCCAGCAACCCACATATATTTTCAATAGAATTACATTTGCGAAAACTAACCGATGTAAAAAGATAATCCACATAAAATATAAGTCCCTTATATCACAACGGCAATTTCTGATTCACAATAAATCTTTGGAATTCATTGCTAAATTTCATGCAAAAATTAAGCAACGCAAATATATTTAAAAGAGAGTTAAAAAAATTATTTATGTAATAGCTATTTCTTTTAATGTGTTTAAAATTTTTTAATTTTGATTACAAACTATAAATATGTTAATCATGTTTGATTGTAAATTTAAATTAAAGCATGTCATTTTAATTTTTGTATTTGCATATCAGTATGCTTTCATCACTAGCACTATCACTTATAAGATATATTATCTTGTTGTGCTAGGTCAACAAGTAAATAAATAAATAAAAAAAACCTGACGTGTGTAAACCAGGACTTATACAAAAACCTTCTGAAAGCTTTAATTTTTGTCGCTTACGATTAAATCGAAAATGAGCACGGTATGTATTTATTAAAAGAAACTACAAGAGTTAATGGAAAATTTTTTTTAATATTTCATACAATTGATGCTATAAATGCTATGTTTTAAGAAAAAATGCCAAATGGAAGAATGCTGTGCAATGTAATATTACGGTAAACAATTAAAAAAATATGTACATATGAATTTCATTATATAATAATTAAAAACTTAACTAAATATCAATCATAAATTTATTTTTGGTACTTATTTTTGCTCACGACGTTTTTCATTGGCTCTTGAAATACTTAGGTCGTAGTCAAAATGACGAAGGATGATACTATTATACTTATATTATATAAGTAGCTTCGAGGATGAATTATTTAATATGTAAATTTTTTTAGGGCCAGATCCAGTTCTATTATAAGCCAAATGAATCGATATTATTTCTACACTTTGAAACCACCTACGATGCAGCTTGCATGCAGAATATGCTTTTGGCTGAATTAGAACAACAAACCTTTGATCAGTTCTTAACATTTCATCAAAAAATGAGGAATCGTTTTGCTCGCATGTTCTTGTTTGCTACACAAGTTTGTCACTTGATAGTGTTCGTAGAACTGAATGTAACCTTTGATGCTTCATTATTGGGAATTTTTAAAGCTTTGAAGATAGTAAGGTAGTGTAATATGAACCTCAATCAGCAGGTAAGTTTGAAATTAACATTTTAATATTGCAGGGATCGTCATGTTTTGAAGTTTTTGCCCAAATTCATGAAAAATTCCAGTACTGGTTTTATGTTGGGCAAATCTGCGAGGTTATGTTCTCCCAGACTCTTATTTTTATTTGAAAATCTGCCGAATGGTCACGGTACAATACTGATTTCAACTAAAAGTTTACTTTACTTCATTGATGGTATTTCTTATTTATAGAAAAAACTAAGGAAGCCATCTCAAAATCAGAATTTGATGTTGAAGATAATATATACAAAATGCTACGTAATGAATTTGTGGTTGTTAATAACAGTAATAATTCTTTGTTTTCTATACCGGCTAATTTACGTTTTGTATATTATAATTTGAATGATAAATTAAGAGAAGATCCATTATTGAAATCGGTTGAAATGTTACAGGAATTAATTCAAAAGCCGAATACAACTCAAGATGATGAGAACTTGGACGATTTACTACCTTTTAAAGTGAGATTTTGATTTCAACAATTTTCCTATAAGAATAACGAAGTATATTTATATGTCATTCTGTCTTTAATGTATTAAGTATGTTTGCTTGATTTGTTTATTTATTTATTTATTCAAAACAATTTAAAAAAGTCCCCGTCCATATAGTAAAACATTTGCTGCGAAACATTTTGAAACTGCATTCGTGTTCACCTTGTAAGGTTTTTGTTTTTCAGCTTAATATATTTTCCTACATATTTTTCATCAGAATGTGGTAGATACTCAACAAAAACTGCATGTACATGAAACAAAGCATCATTTTCTATTCGTATTTCACCTCTCATCAACAAACTCAAAAGTTTGCAGCTAATGTTTCATAGTGTGGATAACGTCTAAGTAACGTCTATATGTATTTGGTTCTGCTGAAGACACTCTTCAATAAAATTTTTGAAATAAGCTAAAAAAATAAAACCCTCGGGATCCCAATTTTACGGAAAATGTTCCCGTACTCAAAGTTTGGGCAAGAAAGGGAACTTTTGAGAAAGTAATGTTTTTGTTCTTGCACGAAACAGCCCGTAATTTTTCTTAGGCTAGTTTGGGCAAGCCGAAAAACAATCAGCTGTTTGAAAAATAACCAATAACAAAGTAAAATTAAATTGTCATAAACAATAAAAACATTGAAAAGTTGTATCAAAAAGGTTTATAAACTAGTGATGAACTAAGTTTTATGAGTTCTTTTTATATAAAATTAAAAAACAAAACATTCTATTTATGCAAAAGCATTTAAGTAAATGCATGCTTGTGTATGTATGTACATATATAAGTATGTATTTACTTGTGTATACGTGTGTATATGCATACATGCCTTGACGTTAGCTTTTATGGTAAACTTTTTGGTTTTTCGTGTTCCCGTACTTTTTTTGTACGTTTTTTGTATTATTGAGAGAAACTATAGCTTGTTCTAATTTTACCGAACTTTGCGCAAAAAGTACGTTATCAAACCTATTGATACGTTTTTACCCTTTAAAAACGCTTTTCTGTGGACTCAAAGATTTGCAAATTAATAAAAAGCTCCAGTGTAGTAATTAGGGTTTAAGAGATTAAATACACACACAACTTAAATTACCTAAATGATTCACAACTGGTTGCCATTACGTCTACTACGCTTTAGAACCAATGTACACACTAATGTACACGTCTCTTAAAACTGGCTGCGCTGGTCTTGGAGCAATATCTCCTCAGCTGTTCTTCACACAAGACTCACTCTGCCGACGATCACTGTTTGTACAACAATAAGGACTCACTGACTTTTCTTTTACACACTTTGTACTACTACCAACTGTTTTCAACTGAGATTTACTCTTTCTTCACAATAATGAACTTAGCTCTTAATAGAAAACTCTTCAAATCAACAACTGAACTTCAGACTGACTTTATGATGGACTGACTGCCAGCAGATGCGTCTAACTTCTTATACTTCACACAAGGCTTCCAGAATGTGACAGCAACGTCTAGATAATCTCAGCAGCATCTACAATGCTTGCCTTCGATCGCGCCATCAGTTCACGTATTAACTTTTTTTACTGGTGTTTTTTACATTTGTCTGCGCTACCATGTATGTGTATGTTTGTATGTGTATCTTCTTAACAAGCAGAAGATATTTCATTGCTGTTGTTGCTATAGTTATTTTTATGTATGTGCCCACTAAACAAAATGCTCCGAATTCGTTAAGGGTTTGTAATGACTGGTCGACAAAATCTTCCGGTTTCGGAACGGAATTGTTAACGAAATCATAAAGATTTTTGTATTAAATGATTGGCATGACCTCGTAACATATGTAGTTACGGAATCGTAACGACATATGTGTGTATGGTGGCAAATTTATATTTTTAAATACGATTATTTCAAAAAGCAATAAACGGTGCGGAGGGAGGGTGGCGCCGTTGGAATTATCAATTGTGCAGATTTGTTAGTCACGATGTCGCAGTGGTCGAGTAAGCATCGTGCGTTCGCTGTGGAGACATTTTTTAAGAGTAACGATTCTTACGTAATTGCTCGTCGACAATTTTGTTCAAAGTTCGGTATTCGGCGAATACGTGATGGACCGAGTGTAAATTTAATTCGTTCGTGGGTGCAGAGATTCTGCGCAACTTCTTCGGCTATGAATGTCTCACCGCCAGGGCCCAGTCGATCTTCAAGGACTCCCGAAAACATTGAACTGGTTGAAAGCAGTTTACGTGAAAATCCGTGACTTCCAATACGGAAAAGAGCAGCCTCACTTGGACTTCCAAGAGCGATTATTCACGAAATTTTTAAAAAAAAAATCTAAAGTTCCATCCTTTTGAAATTCAAATCGTTCAAGAACTGAAAGAAAGTGACTTTGATTTACGCAAACATTTTTGTAAAACGATGTTGGAGCGTTTTCGCACTTTAAATCTCATTTTTTGGAGCGACGAGGCTCATTTTCACTTAAACGGCCACGTCAACAAGCAAAACTGCCGTTACTGGTCGCCAAGAACCCGCAACCCTCGATTGAAATATCAAAAACCATTGCATTGTCCCAGGGTAACTGTTTGGTGTGCCTTATCCAGGCATGAGATGGTTGGACCATTTTTTTTTTCGAAAATTCTCGAGGACATGCAACGAATGTCAACGGTGAAACTTATCGACGCATGATTACGGAATTCTTTTTGCCAAACCTGCGAGCTCATCCATCGTACTCTTCACACACGTAGTTTCAACAGGATGGGGCGACTGCACACACAGCCAGAGCTTCGATGAATTTGCTTCGGAAAAATTTCCCCCAAAAACTGATCAGTCGCTTTGGGGACATCCCATGGCCACCAAGGTCGCCCGATCTAACTCCCATGAATTTTTTTATGGGACTACCTCAAAGAGAGGGTTTATAATGACAATCCCCAATTTATTTGTCTAAACTTGCATAAAGAAATTTGTATTGTATGTAATATTGATAATTTGTATTGTATGTAAAATTAATCATTTGAATTGTATTGAAATTTAACTATTGTAAAATTTGTATTATATAAATAATTAATACGATTATTGTAAATTTGTATTTAGAACTTTATAAACATAAACGTTCATAAACTTTACAGTTTGAAAAGCACTGAATTGATTGAATTATAATCAAGTTTAAAGTATCTGAACTTCATGTTAGAGTTGTATAAGATCAACATTCCGAATTGTCATTTTTCGCGCCAATTGAGGCCATCTTTTTTTTATTAAAGAATTGAGCCCATCTTTTTTTATTGACTTCACTTCACTTATTCTTGAACAAGCAAACAGTTAGCATCGTGGTATACTAATTAAGTCATACGCCGTTAATAGAAGTTTATATTTACATACAAGTTTATATTTAAATAAAGTTAAGTTTAATTTAAGCTAAATATGAACTCTGCGTTTTATTCGTAAAGTATCCACATTTTATTACTGGCTCCTATACATAGAGCTAGTTACAAGGTTATAAATTCATCAACTTTCAATCTATACTCACGGAAAACACACCTACATACTCACCTGCATTACCTACCCTTTATTGGTTACCAACTTGGGTTTCTCTTCACCATCTATCTTTGCAAACATCAACTCACTCATCATTCCATTAAAGGTATTTATTCCTAAATACCCACACTAATTTAGTCACTCTTGTTGCTTTAAAGGAAAATATTCGTCGAGAAAAATGAGCTCAATTGAACCAAGTTTACTGCAGCGTGTGGCGCAGAACACAAAGCTCCGTTTTGAACAGTGTGTTCAAATCGACGGAAGACATCTGGATGACATAGTCTTTAAAAATAAAATCGGCATTTCGATTCTATCTCTCAATGCTCTTAATAAAACTTACAATTGTTACGTTTTGTATTAAGTTTGAAAATATAAATCTGACACCCTTAATAGTTATTATAATTCTTTTTTATTTATTATTTAAAATAAAACTTTTTACCGATATTTACTCACATACTTATAAATTAAAGTTTTGCATCCTGGTCCACGATGTCGACAAAAAACTTTCGATCGACAACTTGTATTGAAAACAACAATAAAATAAGAACATTTGTTTTTGTTTTCAATATAAGTAAGCGATAGAAAGTTTCTTGTCAATATGGTGGGACAGGCCATTAATGTTTTTAAAAATATTTATTAAAACAATTGGTTAGAAAAACTACCGAAATGCCTTAACGAATTCGGTACGACAAGTCTGACTTCAGAAGGGTGCGTACGCATGTGTATATATATTTAGTTCTTTAGCTAGACAATTCTGGATAATTCTTATTGTTTACCAAATATCTGTTTTCATGAAAGCATTTCCATGTAAGAGGGCTTTCATATTAATTTTATTTTATTTATTCAATGGATGTAATACATATGTACATATGTCCTCAAGGCCAATAAAAAATATACATTACTAGAGAATGCTAATGTACTTATAATGTTTAAGTAAGATCAGAAAACTTAAAAGTATGTTGGAAGGATAAACATAAATTTTTGTTTATAAGCCAAAATATTGAATTAAACGATGATCGTTATAGAAAACAGTTTTAGTACATAA
The DNA here is from genome assembly GCA_936439885.1 of Nowickia ferox. Taxonomy (NCBI): domain Eukaryota; kingdom Metazoa; phylum Arthropoda; class Insecta; order Diptera; family Tachinidae; genus Nowickia; species Nowickia ferox. The sequence continues at coordinate 64,812,112 of OW387026.1, forward strand.
AAGTTTACTTTTTCGTATTTAGCTGACCTTAAACTTCATTCATCTAAATGTTATAAATGACCAGCTACTTGTAACCTGATCAGCTACGCTAACCCAATCTGAACCAGATAACCTGATATGGAAAATCAGAACAACTCCTGATAACCTGATCTAATACCTGATAAGTTGATCTAAAAACCAGACCAGCTACCTGATAAGATAATCTGATACCTGATAAGCTTATCTGAAAACCAGACCAGCTGCCTGATAACCTGATCTGAAAAACAGACCAACTATCTGATAAGCTGATCTGATACCTGATAAGCTGATCTGAAAATCAAATCAGCTGCCTGATAACCTGATCTGATACATGATAAGCTGAAAAACAGAGCAGCTACCTAATAACCTAATCTGTTACCTGATAAGCTGATCTGAAAACCAGACCAACTACCTAATAAGCTAATATGATACCTGATAAGCTGATCTGAAAACGTGAAAAATGAAGTTATAGCGTCAGGAAGGAAAACCCTACTTATTTTTATATATTAGACAAGTACTAGTTATACTATGAGAATAATTAATTAACAAACCTCAATTAACAATCAATAAAATAACAACAAATAAGGATCCTAACATTCAACAACTCACACAAAACTAAGAATGTTAAAATTAGTAAAAACTTATAGACGAAACAAATAATTAGCTGCTCAATTAGATATATTCATAAAAAAAATCAAGTCTCCTTTTGAAAGTAGTCAGAGGCAAAGCAAAAATACCCAATTCTTATTATTATCTGAACAATATGTAACGGACTTTGTGACTTGATAATTCGTTTTTCGAACATTTTTGCGTTACAATATGAAGTTTATTCGATTATTGATAATTTTGAGTTGAAGTCTACTGAAGAATTTCTTAAGCAGAAACGAAATGCATATACATATGTACCTATACGTTGCTCAACTAATAAAATGAATAAAACTTCTTGATTTCAATAATTTTTCCAATTTTAATTTTATTAGGGCTTTGGTAAACCACAAAACTTAAACAGCTGTGAAAGTAAAGCAGAATCTTTCGAGGATTTGTATGTTAAAAATCGTAAATTTAAGGATTTATTAAGAGAACATGTAGAACAAGCTTTTGATGTTGGTTTTAATGATAATTTAACAAAACTCAAAGGAAAATGTCATTTTGTGGTAAATTTTATATTTATTTTTTTACTATATCGATTTGGTTAAGCACTTCTATGCCTCGTTTCTGTAACATGCCGGCCACACGAGCACCGTTTGGGATTTCCCGGACTTTTGCATTTTCCAGGAAACGGGAATGAAGAAATGGCGCGAAAGCTAATTTTCTAAATTAAGTACATTTTTATTGTTTTATTAATTTAAGCATTCTTTTTAAATAAGACAAATTTTTTATATATGTAGCTATTACTTAGTAAGAAATCATATAAAGACGAATTGACGACTGTTACCGCAATTAGTAAAGAATGTTATAATAAGGCTTCCAAATAATTTTATTAAGAATTTGCCATCCTTGATTCTCATTCTTCTTGAAAAATTTCCAGGAGGATTCTTATCGTTAAGTACAAGCAAGTTACATTACTATACTCAGGTGCGTCAAATTTTACTAGCCTGAGCCACAGTCTACATAAATGCGTCATTTTTCATTTTGTTTTTCCTAAAATATTTCCTTCAGGGTTTCAATAATAGCGTCGAATTATAATAGTGGAATTCACTGTTCGCATTAAATTTAAAACCCTTTTAAATATACTACGATGTTAAACGTCTAAGCGTGAGCGACCTTGTAAAAATTGTTTATTGTTCAATTCAAACAGACTCTGAGAGAATTTGTATATAGCTTGTTCTTCTTTTATACAAACTGTGGTAAATAAATTCAGCTGCAACATCTACTACAGTTTTTAGTATAGTAGATGGTGTAGGAGGCATGGTTAATTAAAAACGTATGCATTTTGTTGTTGCCGTGTTTTAAATTTACCACGGTTTAACAAAGGTACAATATGTCAAAGTGTATTTATACCAGTGGCTGATAAGGGCACTTGATATTGATACACTTTGCAATACGTAAAAGATCTACAATAGACAACCGTTAATACTGCTAGTAAATTTAAGTATTGTCAACTCAAAGTTTTTACAGCTTCTATGAGCTTAAAATTTCCATTACACTTTTCAAAATTTGTTCACTAATTCGGCGAAAAATCACTTCAAGTTCGCTTAACATCGAATTATTTACTTTAGGAAACGATTATACCATTGCAATCATTGAAATTTATACTCGTACAGTTACATTTGAAACAAAAACAAAATTTTAGAATTTGGGTATTAGTGTTTAAACATACGATGAGAAACGTATCAACTCGAAAAAAACCTAAACAATTTCATCGTGTAAATTTAATAGTGTTTCATATTTGTTCGAATGAAATGTCATGATTTTTTTTCTTCTTCGAACATACGAATGATTTTGAACTTTTGTTCGAATATTCGAACGAACAAAGAATAAAAAAATGTGATCGAATAATTTTAAAAAAGTTTGCTAAAAACGACACGCATGTGTATTAGTTTAATTTTTTTATTAACGAACAAAAAATATTCATTACACAAGAAAAATAAATAATTTTAATAATAAACTTAGAAATATTAAAGGCTGAAACGAAATTAGTTTAAAAAAAATTAATATGTCATTGATTTCTTTTAAAATAGTCATTTAAAAACAGCAGATAATCACATTTTTTAGCTTGTAGATGATTCTTTTTTTTTAACTTTTAAAAAACTTTATTTCGCAAATTGTTAATGTTGGGGATATACTTAGTTAAAACAGCATTCAAAAGCTTCCTTCTTTGATGTTTCCAAATAATTTAAATCTACCTCAATATTGTTGATGGTTTTTATATTAGTACAATTTCTTACTTTATTGATAAAATTCTTCAGAAATATCATCTAATACTGACTTGAGACTATTTGCGATATTTTGATTACAAAATAATTGTGAAAACAAAGTGCGTACTCTTTTTTTTCACTTTTTGTGGCATATTTTAATATTTTAAAAATATAGTATTGCATAGGAAAGCTCAGGAATAATATTAAAATATTTAATGATTTTTTACGTCGTTCACTAATTCGGTTCTTAAGGATTTTGATTAGATCTGTAAAAAGCAGTTATTTTTTTTTCTAAACTCTTTATCAGGAATTGTAAGACACTTTCTAATTCCATTAAAGAGGCATTATCTTTTCCCAGCCAGAAAACAAACCATGCGTTTAGAGAACATTTGTATTAAAGTTTACACAGTTATTTCTAATTTGGAGTAATTTGATTACTTAACATCCTATTGTTAAAGTACAAAGTAATTAAAGAAATTGTTCGAATATTCGACAAAAATTATTCGAATAATTTTTATTCCAAATTGAAAATTTTTTCGTTCAAACAAAAATTAAAAAAAGTTGTTTGAACAGCTGTTGTTGAATAGCTGTTGTTATTATTTACATTTATTTTCTTTTTACATACTCTTACAACTACAATTTGAAGCTGAAAAAAAGTCAGCCAATGTAGCATTGGTAAAGTAAGAAAATAAAAAACATATTGATTATTGAGTTCTTGTTTCAACTCTCATTTGTTTAAATGAAAGTTTAGCATAATAACTCTAGTTGTTCTAAGAAATTTTTGGATAAAGGTTCTCTGATGATCTGTATTAGCAACAGTGAAATGCGCATAGGATCCAGCTAAACCTTTCAATAATCAATTTCAATGTATTTTTAATAAAAAAATATTTTACTTAATAAGTAAAATAATAATTTTATTAATGCGTTAAAAAAATTTTAAAACTTAAATTGTAACAATTCCCGTAAAAAAACACTAATTTATATTTGTGTTTATTGATGAATCAATGTATTCTCACTTTCATTTGCATTCTCTAACTATCAACCAAGATCCATATATAAATATTTTTGTTTATTTTGGTTTTATAAGGAGGTTGACAGTTGAAATAAACAGCTGCCTTATGGGCTTAGGGCTGATCTGGTTATTGTGTACCCTAGTAAGCTTAATATGTTTTTATATTTTGCTGCAGGGTCAACTGCATCGTGGTTTTTATAATTTTTATTTTTTTTTGAATGTATGTATATTAGACCGACTCACGTTGTATCGTTGGTGAAAACCACGACAGATGATGTACTTTTTTTTAATATGTATGTTGTCTTTGGATAAAATACGAAAATATACAAAAAACTTCAAAAATATACCTTTCTTAGACACGGTCCAGCTCACGAACGATCCTCGCTAGACCCCTCAAATGTTTTGAGAGTCGCCGTTAAAAATACCAACTTTTGATTTGAGAGGGGTAACAAAAACTTTTTCTCAGTGGGTGGGTCTAATGTACATGAATGTAATTTTTTATAAAGTATGTAAAAAATTTAGACATTAAATTCAAATAAATTTTTTTCTATTTTTCTGAAGTAGTGCAAGTCCCGGTTCACACACTTCAACTTTTGTTGATCAACACAGAGAAAAAACTGCCTAATAGAATCAAGAAGATTTTCTCTATGAACCGTTTTTAGGCTAAGGGGTATCCCAGCAGAGAAAAACGAAGATTTTTCCATAGATATTTCTTATTATTTTTATGTGGTAAATCTTATTAATTTTATCAATAAGAAAACCACATAAAATCAAGAAGAAATCTTGTTATTCACACTTTTTTTTTTACTCAATTTCCGTTATTTTTGGCACCAAAAAAACAACCCATAGAGAAAAACTTCTTGATTCTATTAGGTTTTCTTATAAATTGTAAACTATAGGGATTTCTTATTGATTTTATTAGGTTGCGTTATTGATTTTTTCAAAAAGGGTTTCCTTATTGATTTCGTTAGGTTGCCTTATTGATTTTTTCAAAAAAATATTCTTATTGTTTTCATTAGGTTCCTATATGATTATGTGTAAAGCATCTTATTAATTTTTTTAATAAGGAAATCTTGATTTTATTAGGTTTCTTGTTATTTGATATCTGTAAAGCATCTTATTAATTTTTTTAATAAGGAAATCTTGATTTTATTAGGTTTCTTGTTATTTGATATCTGTAAATAAACATAGAGGCAATTTTTTTCATGATCCTTATCGTTTTTGTATAAGCATATTTGTACAATAATTTCAATGCGGATTCAGGCTGCGTGTTAGCATATTGGTTAGAGTACTTGTCTATCAGTCAATACTTGTCTGGTTCAATGCTTGTCTCCTCTCAAGTAAATAATATGTCTGTATGGTGAGCTAAATAAGAATATAATATAATATGTATGTATGTATGTATAAATAAATAACATCTAAATATACTACATACAAATGTGTTATAGAATTTAAATGAAAATACATAAGTACAAAGAATAAAGACATAAAAAATTTTGTTTTATGTTTTATTAGGTCGCCTAATAAAAACAAGAAGAAAACCTTTTTGAAAAAATCAATAAGATAACCTAATAAAAACTACAAGATTTCTTCTTGATTTTTTCAAAAAGGGTTTCCTTATTAAATTTATAAGATTTCCTTATTGAAAAGAAACCATAGAGATATCTTATTAAATTTGTTCTATTTTATGAGGTATTTATTAGGCACTGTTTTCTCTGTGAACTCGTAATTCACCTGCAAGAAATAGAAAGAGATATTTGTATATCTTGCTGCGTCTTTCGTAAGGTAGAAGTACATAACACTCGTTCAATGAGCTAATACGATACAAACTTCTGTCAAAAAAGTTGAAATAGTGTGTTTTCATAAGGCAAGTAGTCCCAGTTCACACACTTCAACTTTTGTTGCTCAACTCGTAATTCAGCTGTAATAAAGAGATAAGGTGGTCAAAAAAACTATTCGACATTAACCAATATTTGTTTGTTTTCATAAATAAATAACGAGTTACTGTGTAATATAAAAAAAGGAAGTTGGAAAGCATTTCATTGAGGAACTTCAAATTGTATTCTACAAAAAAGATGAGATCATTAAAGTAACTAATATAAAAATTTCATCAAATAAAAAATTAGTTAAGAAATTCAAAAAAAAAAGTATTCAACATTGCTAATATTCTTATCATATAAAGTATATAAAGTTACTTTAGAAGCAAATTGCTTTTCCTTGACGACGCACACTGGTCGAAATAACTGATCTAGCTGCGCTTAAGTCAAAAACTAAATGTTTAAAATCGATAAATGTTTTGCATTGTATCGATTACCGATACTTTTCTGAGCAACTCTGCGTTTTTACTTTTATTTTGCTTTCAATATTCGCTCAGTTGTTAGCTGTCAAACACAACATTTGCTGCAGCACGTGCATTTAAGGAATTTGGCGCCTAATTACTCATTACGTGTTTTTTTGTCACCTTTAAGTCAATTGTATCAATTTTGATACTAAAAAAATTTAAAGACAAAGGTATGTATTAACTAAACAATAATGTTTGTGACCTGTGTGTATCTAGTTTAGTAGTTGTAGAAGTTGGCATTTGTGATAGGGTGTTTAAAGTGTTATATGCTATTGTATGGTGGAGTGCAACGTTTGGGATTCGATCGTGTTCGGTATAATTCTTTTTTTATTTATTAATTTGGATTATTGTTGTTGTGAATCGTCCAATATGACATGCCAGTTAGCGCAATGTAGTTGGTTAATTAATTTTTTAGGCACAATGAATGTTTAAGCCTATTATTTCCAACATAACTGTATCTATATATACATATGTATGTCGTTTTATTAACAATATATAGCACTGAAATAAATAAAAATTGTTGTTTAGCCCAAAAGAATGTGAAACATTAAATATATTAACTTTATAATGTTTTCCTGAATGAAATAAAAAATATCGTAAATATGAAAAAAAAATTCAACTTTCCCAAAAAAAAAATTAATATATTTAAAAAAAAAAATTTTTTAATTATTGTTTTTTCGAACTTCATTTGTTTCTATATTTATGATTTGATCAGGCTAAAGTTCGGATCGCTTTGTAAGCCAAATTACATGTGATAATTATTAATGAACAAATAACACCAAAGTTAGTTGTAAATATTCTGACAAACACATAGTTGAACGGAACAACTAGCTAGGTTTAGTGGCCTTACTTGGCTTATGTATACTGCCCTAAAATAATAAAAGCGCCGCCACAGTGGTCAGATCTTAATCCTACTGAATACCTCTGGGGTCATTTCGAAGAAACCGTGATTTATATATACTTTATATGATAAGAATATTAGCAATGTCGAATACTTTTTTTGTTTGAATTTCTAAACTAATTTTTTATTTGATGAAATTTTTATATTAGTTATTTTAATGATCTCATCTTTTTTATAGAATACAATTTGAAGTTCCTCAATGAAATGCTTTCCGAGTTCTTTTTGTAAAGTTAGACAGTAAATAGTTTTTTATTGATGAAAACAAAAAAATTTTGGTTTATGTCGAATAGTTTTTTGTCCGCTGTATTTGTAATTTCTTCTCCGTCTTTCTTACAGTTGAATTACGAGTTGATCATTAAAAGTTGAAATGTGTGAACCGGGAAAGTTGAATATTCTTCAACTTTCACGCGTTGTATACAAAATGACAGATTCATATGCTAACATACACAAAAATTATTAGAAATTCATTTTTTTATTAAACAATCACCCTTATCGGGAATAAAAGTTCACGTGTGTTCCCTTTTCCTAAAATTGTGATCGTCAATGTCTGCGTTGTTGTTGTGCCGGTTACTATTCTTTAATTTTGTTCACCATTTTTTGTTCACGGAAAATATTTCACGTTAACAAAATGTTCGCCTTTTATTCCCGATAATATATGTAAAAAAATTAAATATTTAAGAAAAAAGACAAAGACTAAAAAATAGCCGGCAAAGGCTTGACATTTTACAACTAAAAAAGCCTTAAGGCTGGAACAGAATAGTAGCCGTAGTACAACTTAATGAGTAGCGCTTCAAGCTTAGTAAATTCTTTATTACATTTAGCAATTTTTCGGTAACTTGCGATTTTTTTTCGCATTTTTTCCAAACTTTTTTTATTTTTCACTTCTTTGGCGATTTCTAATCAATTTTAGGGCTTGCTTCCGATTTTGCAACTTCTTGCGAATATTTGGAAAGTTCGCGATATTAGTGACTTTTGCATGTTTTCAGCTTCCTGGCAGTTTCGCCGATTTTTAAACAATATTAAACTTAGTTATCATCTCGCTGTTAGTAAGCTTTTGCAAATTTTCTTCATTTTCGCATTTTCGCGATTTTTTTTGTATTCTTTACAGTTTTAGAGATTTTTAATCAATATTATGGCTTATTTAAAATTTTGCAACTTCTCGCAATTTTTTGCAAAGTTTGCAATAAAAGCAACTTTTTGCATTTTTTCAGAGTTTTAACATTTTTGCCGATTTTTAAACGATATTAGACTTTGTTATCATCCCGCTGTTAGTAACTTTTTACGAATTTTCGCCTTTTCCACGATTTTTAAAAAATTTTTGCATTTCTTACAGTTTTAGCAATCTGTAATCAATACTACATCTTGTTTAAAATTTTGCAACTTTTCGCGAATTATCGCCTTTTTCGGGACAGGCCTAATTTTCCCAAACTTGTTTGCTATCTTATATTTTTAGGGACTTTTAATCAATATTTTGCTTTGTTAAAATTTTAGCAAGTTTTTGCAAATTTTCATAGTTTTCGCTACTTTTTCGGAATGTTTTCTTGCTTTAAAGTTTTAGCGAGTTTTAATAAATTTTAGTGTTTCTTTCTAATATTGCTTGAGGAGACACACCTTAAGAAGAATGTATTTTATGGTGTTAGTTATCAGATATTTAAAAATTTTATTGATTTTTAGACAACACATATGAAGTTAATCCGCGCTTATGAATTCAACAAATTCACATATTATTCTTGTATAATCTTAAAAATTTTTTAAGAAGTTATGTATTTGGTAACCATGCAGAAATCTTCAATATTCTGTTCACATTTTTTCTTGCTGTGCTACAAGTTACGTCGTCAGCCTCAGCTACTACAACTACTTTATTCTGTTCCAGCCTTTAAAAGCGTTAAACGTTTAACAAGCAAGGTGTGTAACTTTCCATTTTTATAGCGTTAAACGTTTAACAAGCAAGAAAAGCGTTGCCGCGTGACGCGTGGTATGTATCTCCTCCACCTTTACGGATAAATTAGGAGTTGATCAACAAAAGTTGAAGTTTATGAACCGGGAACGTTGGAATTCAACACACATTTTTCTGACATTTAAAGTATAAATTTCTCAAAGCGATTTTATATGAGTATACCGTATATGAATTTGCCGTGGTGAGAACTTTTCTGAGTCGAAAAAATTATCATCCTACGAAACACAGGGTGGGTAAAAAAAACCTATATTTTTTGATATATTTTTAAGTTTAAGTTTTTATGTAAATAACCCTGTTTGAAATAGGACCCACCAATACAATTATTTAATTTTTCTCGATTCGAGAACTTCTCACAAGTTACAGAAACGAGACACTGGATGCACATCGTTGCTGCTTACACAACTTATCACCAGACATCAACCAAATATAATATTTTAAACTTTTTGTTTTAGCTGTTATCTTTTAAATCTTGGTTTGAAACGTTCAAAATGATGCATAAACTATTTATAGAAAATGCTGATAACAAATACTTTGAAGCTAATGATCCAGATTATGTAAGCATTACGAAAACATACAAACACATTTTATTTCTTAATTTTTTGTATTCTTTTATAATATAGAAATCCTACTTGGAGAATTTTGACAAGATTTTGAATTATGACAGCGAGTAAGATTTATTTTATTTTATTTGTCACTTAACGAATTCGGATATGTATTTTATAGATTTTTTAAGGCGTGCTGTGATATTGGTCTACAAAAAGCTTTTTCAATGTATAATAATCCTACTTTCACTTATTACAGTGGTACCATGCACAAAAAGATGGTAAGACTTAAGAATTTGCAAATGTATATAAAAATCTAATGTTAAAAAGCACGAATTAATGCAAAACAATCGTGAGTAAGTGGGTCGTGTCGTGTTGAGCAAAATTGACACGAAAAAAACGAAACGACTCAAGGTGTAAAATATGTATGCATGAATTTTCAATAAAGAAAAATTTAATATTAGGAGAAATGTCAAAAAACCACAACGATATTTGAGTGACTACACCAAGGTGTATCTAACTAGGTGTTAGCCCTATTTCATATGATAATTTGTTTGCTCTATGAGCCATTTCACACTATGCCTTTTTATCCTGCCTTGTTTTGACAATTTTCTTTTAAGCCCCTTTGAAAAGTCGCACATTTACATTAATCCTTTTTTCTTCATACTTTTTTGCCATTTATATACACGCTTAATGCTGAGAGTACGAAAAAGGCAAGGAGAAATTTCATAAATCCCCCCGAATTTTCATTTCTTGCCTTTTGTTTTACCCCGCAAGCTTTTTACCCCCTCCCACCATCAAGAACAAGCTAAAAAAGCCTGCCTGCGCAAGCAAGCAGAAAAGGCACAGAGTAAATTGCGTCTATGTGCTTTATTTCTGACGAATGTCATGTTTTATACTCGGCAGTTTTTCTTGAAGCAGTTCTCTTCAATTCTCTTTTAAAACTGCTCGTTTGTTTACACACAGACGATTTCTTGTTCAATTCAATGAAATAACATAAGAGAATTGAAGTAACTTTTTGGTACAAGCAAGTCTCTCTTCTTTCTTCTTTCCTCTCTCTCTCCCCCATAAACTCAGACAGACCTGACAATGTAGAAACTTCGTCAGCACTATTCCCAAGTAGTCAATATTGAACTTTCCTGTATTGTTAATATATTTCCTTCATACACATTTGGTATGGTACGTCTAAGAAATTTGAGATTTCTTCATCTGAGAGAAAAAAAATCAAACGCCCTTATTAAAAAATTAACCTCGGTCATTGGTGAGAATGTCTTTCATTTTTTTCCAATAAAACTGAATAAAATTTATGAAACGAAAATTCAAATACATTCTTTTATGAAGAAAACGATTTCCGCAAAATTGTTACTAAGTTTGGAAAAAATAAAACAAGTTTCAACACACACCAGCTTAAGATTGCTAAAGGAATACAGATCGTATTGAAGGGCATTGACTCTTATGTTGTTCCTGATTAAATAAAAGATGTACTCATCCTCCAGGGATTTAAGGTAAAAAATGTCTCTTATATAATAAATAGGGAGAAGATCCCCAAACTCTATTTTGCGTTGAACTGCAATCAAATGACATTAAAATTGAGGAAAAATGAGAAAAATCCAATATAGCTTTATTATAGCTTAAAATATCTCTGATACCGAAAAACCACAGTAGAAGAACCACAAAAGCGATCAGGAGTCCTACAGTGCCATAATTGTCAATAATATGGCCACACAAAAACTAACTACAATGTACCTACTGGTTGTGTTGTGTGCGGTGAATTACACGTTAGTGCTAGTTACAATAAGCCAACATTTCAATAAGAAAAAAATGCAGTAATTGTGGAGGTAATCACACTGCTAACTACAGAGGATGTCTGAGTATTCTTTCGTTAAACAAGCTATGAGTTCAAAAGCCCCAGCTCAAACATGAAATACCTACTCGGATACTTATCCTCAAATGACCCCAACCAATTTCTAGAAATGTATCGTATGCCGACGCTGTGGAGACCAATTCTATTCCCACGCAGATAGTATCACCACCTAATAATTCAACAAATGCTATCACAAGCTTTAATTTCAGTCGCCTTGAAGCTACTATTGATAATCTGGTGCAAACTATAAACATCTTTACAAACAAATATGTCTAGCATGATGCAAGAAATGCTGCGAATGCGGAATACACTGCTTCAACCATTTATTAACATGAACACATTAAAAGTATGTTTCTGGACCGCAAACGGCATTGGCCAACAAAAAAATTAACTCGAGCTCTTCCTTACGGAAAAAAATATTGATACAATGTTGGTTTCTAAGACTCATTTGACTTCGAGAAGCGTTTCAAAATGAATGGCTACACCTTATATGATACAAAAAACCAGAAAGGAAGAGCATGCGGTGGATCAGCAATTCTAATAAAGTCAAAACTCAAGCATATCATCAATATACTTCCCTTCGACATTCTCAATCACTGAGGGTCAATACGAGGATTTCTACAAATCAGTTGGACATTGTTTCGTAGCAGCTGGCAACTACAATGCAAAACATACGTTCTGGGGTTCACGCCTTCTTACACCTAGAGGAAGAGCGTTGTTCAACACAATTTCAAAAATGGGCTTGGACGTCATTTCGAGTGGGGAGTCCACTTACTGGCCTACTGACAAAAAATATCTCAGTAGTCATTATACGGAAAACATTAAGCTAAGAACATCCGATGATATTGAATCTAACATCACCAATCTTAAAGAAAATATTATACAGATTGCTGAACATGTCACTACCTGCCATCCGCAGATTGGGTTTAATAGAATACGGATATTGAACGTCTCGCATGTGAAAAAGAAGATCTAGAAGGGAAACTCTTTTGTTACACATATACAAATATTTCTTGCAAAAATCGTCATAAATATAGTAATTTTCAATATTATTTTAATTTAATATTGAATTTAAACACTTTTATTTCTTTTATTTGTTGTTTCTCATAGTTGTAAATTTATTTATGTTTGAAAAACAAAGTAGTTTTAGTATAAAAGCAGCGTTTTATATTGTAATTTCTTGCTAATTTCATCGAAATTAATGGCGATTTTTTTTCTGAAAGAAATATGTTACACTATATGTATGCAACATCATAGAATCACTCAAAGTGCTACATATTATATTACTACAATCGAACAAAATTAGCTGCTTTTATTTACAACAGTTACATTTTATCATTAATGTACTTCATTAGCGATTTTTAAAGCTATTTAAGAGGTTTTTCGCACACTATTATTATTTTTAAAGAAACATTGACGTCACTAATTACGTCTAAATATATCAAAACTGTCACAATATTTAAATAAATATTTATTTATTTTCATTTTTATAATAATGATTTTTATATTTTGTATTTAACAACCCTTCTCTCGAAATTATAAACATGACATGCAAAATAAATCCTTCGTTACCATAGTTAGAAAAAAGGGCAGTATGTACACCTAAAATAATGTGAGGGTAAAATATGTAACGTATCGTCGGTTGGTTACTGGTTTGATTTATGGATCATTTTTAAAAAAATTTAGTTATTGATTGATTATATATAAATAATGTATCCTCTTTCCAAATTCATTATCAGTTTTCCGATATCTTGAATATATCAGGAGATATAGAGCTGCAATACTGCGCCATTTCCACAATTGTTATATATTTTAGAAATTGTTTTACAGCAATCAGCAATTTTTTGCATATGTGGCAACTTTCCAACGTAAAAGTATTAATATTGTTATTAGCAATTGTTATGATGTATATCAATGCATATTCTACTCAACGAACGTGATTCAAAGCAACATAAAAAATTTTTATTGTTGCGTTATGTTTTAATCAAATGAAATTGATATTTATTTTTTATTAATAAAATTTCTTTTGTTAAATATATTCAAACTTCCTTTTATATCTTCCGTTGTTTTTTCTTTAAATATCATGTTGCATGAATAAAATTGATATTTTCTACTTAAATATATACAATAATTTAACCTACTTGAACAAGTAGTGAAAAATATTGTTGTTATGACTGTGGCATGCTTTGACAAAGATTTTTGTAATTTTTTCTTTAAATCTTAATAACTTTTCATGTTGGATGTAAAAAGTTCATCAACTTTAAGTTTGAATAAAAAACATATGTATCTATTACTTTTATTATTAAACAAAAAATTCTATCGTGTGTTTTTATAAAACTAATGAACTAAACATTCTTCATCGATTTTTTCGAAAACACATTTTTGTTCCATACATCAAACCAGTAACCAACCGACGATATTTAGATGTTTTTCATGCAACATATTCAGAAAAGAAATTAAAAATTTTCCCCACAGTTGTATTTTTTGTACAAACGAACACAGAAATGTAAAACATGCAACATATATGCAACATATTGGTCAGAAAAGAAATCGCTATAAGTTAAATAACTTAATTTGGTAAATATATGGGAAATTACTTAATTTCAACGTGATCATGAAATTGCTTAATTTGGGTCAGCCTGAATTATATTATAAACATATGCATGAAACTAAATAATGATGTTCATGAAACTTTCGCTATAATTTTTTTATTCGTTTCATTCTATTTGATACAGATGAATAACTATGAAACAAGCACAATGAACACTCAATAGTTAAGAACGCAGTAAAATGATATTGGTTTGTTTACTAATACAAGAGCATACTAACATTTACAAATGTGAAACAGAACATGTGTTGAGTAAATCTCGATTAAGTTCATGCAAAAACAATATGCTTTTAAAGATCAGTGTTGCCAGTTGTAGGAAAAGGGAAAATACTAGAATAATCGCCGAAAAGGAACTTAAAAAATTTTAGCGAGATCTAAATTAAACTCAGTTTTTATTAGTGGGAATAATCTGCAACTTCGGTAAAATATTTCATTTAGATAAAAGTATTTAATTTTATACTATGTTTCACTTTCACAAAATGGATTACATATAAACATAAGTTAAAAGTAACATAATTTTCTTTCTTTTAAATGCAATATTATTGTTGTTTAAAATTTCGTATTTTTACATTAGATTTGTTATCACAAATTTTTTGAGTTTTATTACAAATATTAATTTCAAAAATAATTTTTAGTTGTATTTTTGCTTGGAAGTATATAAATAGTTATTTTCGCTTGGAAACGAGTATTTTTGTTGTTTTATTTAATTTTTGTCACACAACTAATAAACTATTGTGAACTGGTTTAAGCTCTTATCTATTTAAAGAGTTCGTACATAAAATTTTAAATATAATCATAAAATTAATTTAAAAATTTATAACTTCCAAACTGTTGAATCGATTTTCTTCAAACATTGCACATTACCATCAGAACTACTTGCCACATAATGACTTACTTTTCTGATTGCCAATTTTCATTACTCGCTTACAAAACACATTACATAAAATTTAAAAAAAAATTATATAGAAGTTGATTAATGAGCAGAATGATATTTTAGATTTCATAGATTACGTGAATATGTTGCCAAATAAAAAATGCAAGAAGTTCTCAAGCATCGATTATTTTAGTCTCACGCCTTGTTAAAATCATTAAGTTGGTAATCCAGTAGGGAAGAGCTTCCACCAAAAATGCTTAATTCCAAACCCTATTACCTTTTTGTGTGCTGTGCTATTACACATGTGCGACGCATACAAAATTTCGATGATTTCACTATATTGGCAACATTGCTATTGCGTATTAATAACAAAAGATGAAATGAGAGAAAGCAGCATGAAACAAAAGTCGTTTCAATGAACAATCTCTTTGTGTTAACAGTATGAAACGAAATGTTTTCACTCACAGTATGATAAAAGCAACAGTTTGTTCAACATTAACATATTTATTCGAAGTTGGACTTTAGTAAACAAACATTTCAGTAGTTTCATGGATGGAATTGTTCATGCAACTCTATATTATATTAAGTAAATTCATACCGCTGAATGCACGTTCAACTCAACTCAAAGACTAAAAGTCTAATGGGTGATATTAATTTAACTTTTGCCATTGTATTTCCAAAATTGCAATCAATGTCCTCTATTTTTTAAATTTGCCATTTCTCTTACAAGTAAACAATTTACATTTTGTATTTTTAAACAAATTATAATTTTTATAACGTTTTTATGTCTAACATATTTTTTGTAAACATGCAATTTAGATTAAAAAAATCTAAAAAAATAAGATACGAGCTAAATAAGAAAAAGGCTAAACTTAGCCCAAAATAAGTTAATATAACTAAATGTCATTATATCAAAATTAGTTCTTGATGATATAAAAATTGGTACAACGTTCGCAACTTTTGAACTATTTTTTTACATGCATATATTTATTTATTTTATCTTAAAAAAAAACTAACAATAAGTATTCAAATCTTAAATCTAGATATAATAATTAGGCCCAACCAGTGTCAGGCATAAAATTAGTGATAGTAATCAGTAATACATAAACGTCGTATTAAACACAAAAATATTTTCAAGCAGTTTCATTTAGAGTGTTGAGTATTAGAGCCGTAGTGTCCCTCTTTTTTAAGCGGATGTGTCCAGTAAAATTCAAGATGTAACGAGTATTTGCCTGCGGATTTTACAATTTCTTCAGTCACTAGTGGCATATTTAAATCAAGATGTAAATTTAAATTTTTGATGAACCATGGAACCGATGTTACTAGCCTTAACATCTTGTTTTGCCTTCGTTGGATTCTCTCTACATTGGAAGCTGAATTCCGTAACACCATATTGGTTTCAAAACCGACTTGTATATTAAAAGTTTACAATCTAGACTGAGTGTTAAATTTCTACCAATCAGCCAATGTATCTGAGTTAATTTAAGTTTCATTGGTGTTAGCTTTGAGTCAATTTGGTGTTTCCATGTAAGCCGTCGATCAAGGAGTATACCAAGGTATTTTACATGTGAATGTTTAGCAACAACTTCATTGTTGATTCGAATGGGGGAACAAGTATCTCTTCGCATGGTAAATGTTACTTGAACACACTTTTGTTCGTTTACTTTAATTCTTATATTTAGATTTAAGATTTGAATAATTATTGTTAGTTAATATTTGAAGATACAATAAATAAATATATGTACTAAAAACAAAAAACTTTAATTCTCCATAAGTTTAACCATAGTTCCAGCTGTGTAATATGTTCTTGTAGATATCCCGAAGCCTCGTGAGGGTTTTCGTACTACTTACGGCAGGTTGTATCATCGGCAAATGTAGATGTATGAATATTGTTGCTCAAAGGCACATCACAAGTATAAATCAAATAGAAAACTGGGCCCAGTATACTCCCCTGTGGCACACTGAATGATATAGATTCGGGCACACTCATGAAGTCTCCTTCCACAACCGTGAACTTCCGGGCAGTAATGTAACTTTCTAATAGCTTCAGAAAATTTATTGGTAGATATGATTTAAATTTTAAAATAAGGCCTTCATGCCACACTTTATCAAATGCCTGAGAAACGTGAATAAACAGGGCAGAACAATACTTCTTTTCTTCAAATGTTCTTCTTATAAATTGAACCAATCTATGCGTTTGTTCAATGGTGCTATGCTGACTTCTAAAACCAAATTGATAGTCTGGATGCACCCCCTACCAATTAGAATTGGGGACAATTTTGTCATCAGAAGTTTTTCGAAAAGTTTTGACATTGTTGATAGTAGACTTATTGGCCTGTATGATTCAGCCCTGGTAGGATCTTTGCCTGGCTTTGGAATTATTTTCACCTTCGCAAATTTCCAGTTATGCGGATAATACTCTAGTCGTAATATGGCATTGAAAATAAATAGAAGGATTCGAATTGCAATACCAGGCAAATTCATCAACATCTTGTAAGTAATTCCATCAATACCTGGAGCTTTTTTGGGTTGAGTTCAGAAATTCGTTTCTGTACGTCACGCATCTTAAACTTTAAGAGTCGAGGGGTTAGAGCAACTACACGCGGTAAATCAACAGCACCAGTACATGTGTTTGGGGTAAATACGGATTTTAAATGCTTTGCAAGCAAGTTACCTTTTTCAGTATCACTTCTTGCCCAACCTCCGGTAAAAGTGCGCAGAGGTGGTTTAGAGGATGGGAGGTAGTGGCATGTTCAGCAGCCTGCTTAATATTTTCGTTAAGATTGGCTTATGTATATATTTTGTTTTTTTTTTGGTCACACTCATTTAAGTTTTGATGTGGCTAACCTGACACGTTTTTCTTAATATCATCTATATTCGTACGTTAAATACACTTTGAGGTATATACTTAATTAAATGTGGAGTAAAAAAACAGAAATTGTCATGAAAGTTCTGTGAATCTGAACTTGGACCATGTTCGAAACACCCATAATTTTGAGTTGTTTTTTTTTTTTTTTTTTTTTTTTCAAAAAATAATTACACTTAAAATATTATGTAGGTAACTTCAAATGAAAAATCATTTAAAACAATAGTATTTTCAGTTAAAAACCGGATTTCTAACATTTCATTTGAATCAAACGATTTTTTCAGTTATTTTTGAATGCTAATTTTTTAACATAAAATTTCAGTAAAAACGAATGTTTCTTCTTTTATTTTAAAGTACAAAAAAAACAACCTACATATCATTTCAACCTACTGTTTTTTAATTTTCTTTTAACAACTTGAAACAGTTTACCAAAACAGTAAAAACGATGTTTTTTTCAATTGTTTTAGCTTACATAAATTTACTACCCAAAACTGTAAAAACAGCTGCTTTTTTCACTTATATTGACTGACAAAAAATAACCTACCGAATCAATTGAAACTACTGTTTTCTTCATTTATTTTTACTACAATATATTTAACACCAAGAAAATCAAGAGTTTTTAGTGAATGAATAGTTTTATTATTTACTGTTGGTAATTGAAGAAAAAATCTGGCAACCTCTAAGCAATGTGAACGCCGTTGTTTGTCACTCTTTTTTTGTACTTTCATTCATTCCTTGTATATATCTTGTGACGCTAAGACGTTTATTACCTTTTGATTTTTCTTAAATAAAACCTTTTGCTAATTTAAAATAAAACAGGTTATGGGCCCAGGACACAGTCCGGGTAAAGTTAACTAAATATTGAAAAGGGATAAAGTAAAGGTAAATTTAAAAGCCGAAAAAATGGCATCGCTGTATAAGATCGAGAAACTGGACGATCATAATTATGATAGCTGGTGTGTTCAAATGCGCAGTGTCCTCGTACACAGTGGCCATTGGAAAATTGTAAATGGCACCCAAAAGAAGGAATCTGCAGCGGATGATAAGGCTAAGGCAGTTTGGGTAGACAGCGACGAAAAGGCGTTGGCGTCAATAATGCTATGTGTAAAATCGAGTCAACTGAATATAATAAAAAATTGTGCGACATCTCATGAGGCGTGGTTACGGTTGCAGGAAACATAAGCCTAGTGGACCCATACAGAAAGTGTCGTTGTACAAAAGACTATTAAACCTTACGATGTCTGAGGGTAAAAACGTGAGTAAACACATAAATGAGTTTACGGAGTTAGCTGAAAAGCTAGCAGAAACAGGCATTGTCATCCAAGGTGAGCTACTGGTGATTATGCTACTCTCCAGTTTGCCTGAAGAGTTCGAACATTTCGTTGTCGCTATTGAGACATGAGACACCCTGCCATTCTACCATTAAACAAAAAATTATGGAAGAAGGGAACAGACATAAAGAAAGAAATGACCGCGAAGAAGCATCAACTAATACACTCGCACAACAAGCATTTGTCATGAAACCATCTCATAAAGAAAAGCATAGACAACAGAAAGACGCAAAGAACAAATTTAAAGGGAAGTATTTCACCTGTGGACAAACGGGACATTTTGCAAGCAAATGTGATAAAAAGAAAAAACCCCAGTTACTGCACGCAAAGCAAATGCCATCTACAAATACAATTGAACAGCTTAATTGGTGTGTCGAAAGCGGTGCGACTGCGCACATGTGTTGTAGCAGAGAAGCGTTTACAAGTTTCGTGGAAATTACGGAAAGTATATCGTTAGCTGGCGACAAACAAATTGTCGCAAAAGGAAAAGGTGATGTAGAAATATTAAATAATAACGGTTTAAGAATTATATTCAGAAATGTAGTTTTTTCGCCGGAATTACAGATGAATTTTATTTCTGTTAGTCGTGTTGTCGAAAATGGGTTAACTGTGCGATTCAATTCGAAGTCAGCAATAATACAACGCCCTGATGGTCTAGTAATAATGACAGCTAAGAAGCAAGATAATTTATTCTTGACTAGAGGCAGATCAGAAAGGCTTTTTGCAGCTAGTAACATGGACCAAGTGTGGCACAATCGTTTTGGTCACGTTAATAATAAGTCATTGTGTGACATGTTCAAAAAGTCAATGGTTATAGGCATGAATTTATAAAATAGCTCCAATACAGCCCAATGTAAAACGTGTATGTTGAGCAAAATTCATGTAGCCGCCTTCCCACAAGAGTCCAATACACGAACGAATGACCTATTGGAACTTATTCACAGTGATGTGTGTGGCCCATTTAAATTTAATTCGCTTGGTGGCTCCAAATATTTCGTCACGTTTATTGATGATTTTTCTAGGAGAATATTTCTATATTTTATTTGAAATAAAAGCGAAGTATTTACAACATTTAAGATTTCCAATCAACATGTAGAAAAACAAACCGGAAAAAATATAAAGGCCATAAGAAGCGATAATGGACGGGAGTTTTTCAACAAGGAATTCAACACGTTTTTGCAAAGTGAAGGCATCGGTAGACAGCTCACTGTTCCCTACACCCCACAACAGAATGGGGTAGCAGAGAGGGCAAATCGTACGCTGGTGGAAATGGCGCGTTCAATGATGGTTCATAGTGGCGTTCAAAAGAGCTTGTGGGCAGAGGCCATTAACACAGCAGCCTATTTACGAAATACGTGCCCAACTAAGATATTAGGCCAACAAACACCATATGAGGCCTGGTTTGGTAGAAAACCAAATGTGCGTCATCTCAAGACATTCGGTTCGTATGCAGTGTCACTAAATAAAGCTGGTACAAACAAATTTGAGGCCAAGGGACAAAGCTTTGTCATGGTTGGTTACTCTCAAGTGGCAAAGGCCTATCGATTGTTTAATAAGGACAGCCACAAAATAGTTGAGCGTCGTGATGTACTGTTTGAGGAAGACTCATTTGAAAATAGAGGCGAAGAAGAATACACCAATAGCCCTGAAAATTATTCGATCATGAGTATCGACAATGGACAACAGGTGGCAAACGAAGTGGAATCTGTGTCAAACAAAGATGGTATTGATTTAGTTGTATGTGCACAAGCTTCAGACTCCGATGAAGATAGTGATGACTTTATTGGTTTTGAGACTGCCGAAGAAGAGCAACCCAAAACTGAAACGGCAAGCAGTGTTAAGGGGAATACAAATAAGACACGTGGCAGACCACGAGGTAGACCCAAAAAGAAAAAGGACGAAGCTCTCAACAACTTAGTCGATGAAAATATTCCTGCGACTGTGGAATAGGCAATGAAGAGTTCAAACTGTAATGAATGGTACGAGGCAATGCGTTCGGAAATGCAGTCGCTTAACAATAATGGTACCTGGTCATTAGCTGATTTACCACCCGGGGCTAAAGCTATAAATTCTAAGTGGGTTTATACTATCAAGAGAAATGAGCACGGAGAAGTTGAGAGTTTTAAGGCTAGGCTCGTCGCGAAAGGGTGCAGCCAGAGTTTCGGTATAGATTATACCGACACTTTTTCACCTGTAGTAAGGTATTGAACAATACGTTTGATGCTGGCTTTGGCAGTGCATTGGAAAATGCACTTGCACCAGATAGATATGCGACAACCAGAGATGACAAAGAATGGCATGATAAGTTGGACTCGGTACTGCGACAAGTTGGCTTCGAGCAAAGCAAAAATGAACCGTGTCTTTACATAGCTACGTTCGATAAACAAATGGTAATAGTTGCAGTATACGTAGATGACCTTTTAACTGGTTGCAAAGAAGAAGCACAAGTTTTAAAGGTAAAGGAGATATTGGCGACGATTTTTTCAGTGACCGACCAGGGTGAGTTACACCATTATCTCGGCATTGAAGTAAAACGAGAAGGTAAAACGGGCGCAATCTCCATATGTCTGTCAGTCCCAATATATCAACAATTTGCTGAAAGAATATGATATGGAAAATGCTAAGCCAATGACAACTCCTCTTGAAGCGAATTACCAAGGAAGCTGTGATTTGGCTGATTGTGAAGTAATAGGCCAAAATGAATATCGATCTTTAATTGGATCTCTAATGTATTTGGCTATTACGACGAGACCCGATATTCTTCACTCTGTATCGAAATACAAACCTACATGCAAAGAAATACAAACCCACATGCTGAGCACATGCAAGCAGCTAAACGTATTCTACGCTATCTACGTGGAACTACTGATAAGAAGTTAGTGTATCAGTCCAGTGAAAAACTGATGACAGGGTATGTTGACGCAGACTGGGCTGGCAATGCCCTCGACCGTAAGTCTTTTACTGGCTTTATTTTCTTTGTTGGCAATTCTCCACTATCTTGGGAATCCAAGAAACAGTCATGCGTGGCTCTAAGCAGCACAGAAGCGGAATATATGGCCATGTCGGATGCTGCTAAGGAGGCAATATTCCTAAGACGCTTGTTGATGGAAGTTGGTTACTCATCTGGAGAATCATTTATGTTGAATGTTGACAACCAGAGAGCATAAAAACTTGCATCAAATCCCATATACCATAAACGAACGAAACATATCGACATAAGATTTCATCACGTTCGCGAAGTTGTCAAAAAAAAGGAGTTAACTTTGAAAAACTGCCCAACCGAAAACATGGTTGCGGATATCCTAACAAAGAACCTGTCTAAAACGAAACATTTGTATTTTATGAAACTAATGAAATTTATGTTTGTCACTCTTTTTTGTACTTTTATTCATTCCTTGTATATATCTTGTGACGCTAAGACGTTTATTACCTTTTGCTTTTTCTTAAATAAAACCTTTTGCTAATTTAAAATAAAACATTTACATTTAATTTTATGTACAAAATCTTTAATTATACTGACTTCTTTTACATTTTAGTTTATTGAATAGTTAATTTATCCTGCACTTTTGTCCAGTTCAGATGACAACCGTTTGCTTTTCAGGAAAAAGTGCTTCAAAATTATTGAAATCTGGAAGCAAAATAGTTATAAGTGCTTTAGTAAGATAATTTTATAATATACCTAGAAAATCATAAGGAAATGGAAGGTTTTTCTCATCCTCGTCAAAATGCTGTCCGTTATGTTCTAAGAATAATATCTGCGATAATAAGGAAAAAGTGCTTAAGTCATATTTTACTGTTTTGTAAGAGAGAACTTTTAGATTTAAAGTTTTCAGAAATGTATTTTATTTGCCGTTAAAATGGAAAATTCGGTGTGTACTTTAATTTTTTATGTACACATCGTTCTACACACTAAAGATAATACATTCGATTTAAAATATACTAAAGTATAAGCTAAATTAACCTATTATTCCATACGAAAAAAAAAAAAAAATATAAAAAAAATCAGATTTTGCTCAGGAATACTTTGGAATATTGCCGTTACAGGGTTGCCATTAAATCAGCTTATCTCTACTTGAAAAATTTTTCTTTTTTGACATTACAACTGAAAACTCATTTACTCAAACAACAGAACTCAAAATATGCAATTTTTGTGTTAGTTATGCAGAATTAATCCTCATATCGTTGCTGATATTGTGTTAAAATTTCATACAAATATCTTGTTTACTCAGCTGTTGAGTTAAAAATAAAAAAACAACAATATATGAATTTACTCGTACCCGTACTATGTATGAACTAGACTCGAGCAGTGCCTCAATAATTTCCAAAATTTCACCTGTTAAGATAATGATGCTAGTGCACACTATATTTACATACATATACATACATCTGTATGTACGCGTAACAGAGAAAGCCAAAAAGTTACTTTTTTAATGCTCAATACATACCCTGTCGGAGAATGTGTGGTTGACTACAAAAATAGTTAACTTATAGTTAACTTTTCTTAGACTGACTAAAATCTAACTGCAATGTCATCTAGAACAAATACAAAATTAATTCTTAAGTTGAGTACGTAATCGAATTGGTGAGAGCCAACAAATTTATTCTCAGCTACTTTGAAACTCATTTCAGTTTTATATTAACATTTTGCTGTTATTATTTTAGATGGTACCTTGGCTGAGTAGTAGCGAGTTGACTACAGAAGGTGTGATGTTACATGTTCGAACCCCAGAAAAAAATTTTAAATTTACTGACTACCAGGTGATTTAAAAAAGCCAACTTTAAGTTAGTTGAAAAGTAATGCAGAGTGAGACAATTGACTACCGCCTAGGATATCGCAATGTTAAAATAGTCAGTTGATTACATTGAAAAGTAATCCAAGTGTCAGTCAGTACTAGTTAAATAGTTAGATTAAAGTTAGTTTAAAGTTAACGGAATTTCCGACAGGGTATCGATACTCCAACGACTATGAGTATCATAGCACACTCGCATCAACAAGCATGCTTACATACAGGTATACATATCTATACATAGCTATCAACACAATTTTATGAAAATAGCGTAAATGCGTGGCGGTATTCTTTAGAAAATTTTTATTAAAAAAGGAAAAATTATATAAACTCTCAAGGATTATGACAATCGAAAAATTCTCTAAGGCTGATTATATAATTGGCAAAAAAAGCAATAACTCGAAAATTTGCAAAAATGCGAATATCTTTAAAACAATCAAATATCTTTAAAACAATCAAAAATAATCTCATATACAAAAAGTTGCGAAAATTTGCGAATAGTTTCTAAATTGAAAAAAAGAATTAAAATTTATTAAAACGCGCTAAAATTATAACGAATTTGACAACTTGGAAAAATTTGCGACGATGTCGAAAATTCTCAAAAACTTGGTAACATTAAAAAGATATCAAGTCCGATACTGATTAAAAATATTTAAAACTATTTTACTATTTACTATTTTACTACGAAACAACTCAAAACAAATACATGCATATAAATTGAAATTTTTTTTATCTAAAATGCTCAAAGGTCGAGGATGCCATTGCTTTATACAAGAAATATGCTCGAGGACCAGATACAGCAACGAATGAATATAAGTTGCGAGAAATGTGTGAAGGTTGTTGGAAAAATGGCAAAGAACAATGCGAATATCCTAGTTTAAGAGGCAATCCTTGTGCTAGACCGAAGCACTCAACCAAAGATGCCACAGAACATACAAGTCACTTAATATTCGTATCTACCTGTAATTGTGGAAAAACACAAGGAAAACGAGAAGATCCGTATAGCATCAGGCATGCTAATTATGATTTTTATGAATACATGGCAAGTAATTGTAATTTATGCGCAAAAGTTAAGAGGATTAATTTTTCTATATTTGAACCTTCCATAAATGATTACCGGTGAGTTACCTTTATAGAAATACAAATTATGTGGGTATGTACATAAGGGTGGCGGATATTTTGCAAAATGTTGAATTTCAAGAACTGCACCCCCCCCCCCCCCCCCCCTATTTTTTACACTTAGTTTTAGGTCAAAAGGTCAAATTCGTAATTTTTTCTAAAAAAATTTCAAATAAAATACGTATTTTTTCTAATTTAACAATAAAAATTACTAAGACTTTATATTCTTTCTCATTAAGACGTTAAGCTCAAGTAGTGTTATATCTTAAATAATTAACCCTAATAATGCCTTGGATCAGAAATGGCCCATTATTTAGAATTTTTGTTTTTAAATGCACTTTTAGTTTTTTTTAAGAAGTAGTTTTATAAATAAACAAATAAATAAAAAAAAACATTAAATAATTAAACAAAATTGATAGTAAACAAAATAAAAACTAATAAACAATTCCCTTAGAAACCAATAAAAAAGAACAATAAAGTAAAAATAAAATGAATTAACCTCTCTAAAGTAAGAAATTAAATATCGATATATTATTTTCGATTTAATCGTAAGCGACAAAAACTAAATTTTTGAGGAGAAGGTGTTTTTTTAATATTCTAATATGTTTTTGTACATAAATTGTCGCTTACGATAAAATTGTACAGCCCGTACAACAATTTTTGGCATTTTGATAATTCTAAATTATTGGCAGGCCCATAAAATTTTAATTTCAATAAAAAAGTATATTTTCGATAACATGTCGCTTACGATAAAATCGAAAATAATGCTCGATATGTATTTAAAATTAAATAAACGTGTATAGTTACAATTCAGGAAACAAGTCCTTTAAAGTTGAATTTTTGGAATGTCAGTGTCTATAATGTTGTAAAACCTAAAATACAAGAAAAGTTTAAGAATATTTATTTTATATATTTAATTCAATATATTTTACATTAAAAATATACTCTGGCTGCTCTTCGTCTTTTGTTAATGTTTGATGGTATTCCTGAATTAATTTTATACCCCTTTCTGCACAGTCATTAACAATCTTAAGGTTTTCAAAGATGTGTTTCCCGTTCCTATATTTTTCCCAATCCTTCCAAGTTCTTGTATCTGATTTTAAAAATAACTCAGAAATGTTGAAACGCTTAAATAAGTTTTTGGTATTTAGAGAAAATAATGCTTTCAAAATAATTGAATCTATTAATAAAATGTTTTAAATCTTATTCTTTTAGTTAAAGTTTTTTTGGTCTTTTGTCTCTTTGTCTTCTAAAGATTCTTCAGATATTCCTATGTCCATTTTCTCTACTAACTTCGCCTGAGTTTCTGCACAAATCCTTGGATCAAATAAAACAAATCCAACACACTCTTCGCTTAAATAATATAAATGGTTTACTATTTTTGTAATTGTTTTTTCTGCAATATTTTGGTTTATTTCCTTATAATCTTCCGATTTGCGTAAACATTTTATACCATTTACAGCTTTTGAAGCGTCGAACCGAAAAACTGCATAGCATTTTATTATAAATCCGGCGAGTTCTATTTATCCTTTACTTTCGCCATCGCTAAGTTCAGAAAAGTGGTTTCGAAAAAGCAAAATTTTGAGGCAGTAAATGGCTTTAGACATCCACCTAGCTAGATGAATGCCCCAGGCTTGTAAAATGAAATACCTTTAGGTGGAGTGCGTCGCCAAAAAATCACAAAAAAAGAAATAAGAATAAGAAATTCTTTGTAGTCATCAGCAATTATTTCTTCATACTCATCTCTTAATATTTCCTTAATTCTTGAGTCATGTATTCCAGGTTCGTAATTGTCGTGCTGAATTTGATGACAAACCTTTCTAAATTTTTTTGAATACAACTATATCAGGGACTGAGGTACGTACTCCAATATTTGCTTCCAAAAACACAGCTGACAAAATTATTTCGAAAATGTGATGCCGGCAGCCCATATATAAAATGTCACGTTCAATTATTTTTTCTAATAAAGTGCCTTTGAATCAGGTATATTTAAAATTCGTTCAATGTTAAGTGCGGTAGCTATAATTGACAAACTATATTCCGTCTTCTAGATTATGTTATTTAGAAGCTTCGTGTCACAATGTATCGTTGATGGCGCATATAAGTGCGATTTATAACATATTCATTAGGATTTAAGCCTAAGGAATCTAACCCCCAGTTTTTGACTTGCTAATCAAACTGTAATTATTTTTAAGTTCTAATTAAATACGAAATTGTGTTTTTGAGAGCATAATTAAATAATAATTAAATACCCAAGCTTGTGTAATTAAGTATTATTTAAGTTTTATGAGCGCACCATATGTTTTTATGTGTGTATGTGTTCATTGAAAACATACACATGAACATCATGTGGTCGTATTGAAAACATCATGTGGTCGTACTAGAAAGAATTTCCTTTAATTTTCATAAATATATAACATATGTATACAATTCGTAGTTTTTTATCATGGAATAAATAAATAGAAAAATGCATTCTAACGTTCTTTTGGTTTCATAAAATGTGTTTTTATCCAATTTTAATTTTCTGCATTTTGATAACCTAACTTTCTTATTTATGTTAAACAGCTGTTGTTTGAAAAGCCTTCCATAATACTGGGAAATTTTCCAGTGCTACCGTACTTTCAACGTAATTTAATAAGATCTTTAATTAACCACTGAAAAAATTACATCGTATTTAATTACAACTTAATTTTAAATAAAAATTATCTAATTACGTACTTAATTCTTAAGTTAAAAACTAGGGGTAAGACTGCAACCAATATATGCACTACATCCCTGTTGATTAGTTTAACCTTATCAAAAACATCAGAAATTTTGGCCGTTAAAGTATCTTTTCTAAAAATCAAAAAGTAACTGTTATTTTGTGAGGAATAAATAAAAATCAAGAAACAATGATTAAAAAGTAATTTTTAAAATAAAAATTACAACCGTTACGGTTCCTGATTTAAACCATGTGTAAAAAAATAGACGCAGTTCTTGAAATTCGACATTTTAATGTACATACATATGTACTCGTATGTTAGTATAATTAAAATTAAAACACTTAAGTTTTACCTAGAGCTGCTGAATTTGATATTGGTTTTCCCAAACTAAAAATTAACGAACAATCTGATATGGAATCGAATTGTGTGGCCAACATTCCCGACGAGGAACAATTTGCTCTTAATAATTCGCAGCCTCTTACGGCTTCTCAGGGCACTCATACAAATTTAAGCCTTTCCGTTTCTGTGGAAAATTTAAGCAATCTCGACGAACAGGACAATGATGATATAAATAGTTCTGTGGAAGCACTTAATGAATTAATCTTAAAAGTTAAAGATAAAGACTCGCAAGAAGATGAAAAAGAAAAAACTATTGTAAGACAACCTTCTACAACGGAATATTTACCAGGTATGATGCATACTGACAGCCCCATCGGACTATTACCTCAATTTCCCAGTTGGTCTTTGTGCTGCGTGGGTTCAAGTTCAGTCTATAGTCATAGCAACGGTTTGCAAGAACATTTTCAATCAGGATTTTTATCGGGATCAAATTTCCTTTTACCATGGGATGTGCAAGTACGTTTGGAGCATTCGGCGCAGTGGGCTTATGAAAAAACTAGATATCGCAAAATGGGAGAAGTGTTTCTCCTAAAAATATTTGTGGGCTTTGAGTATGAATGTCCAAGAGGTCACAGATTTATGATGTCGTCACCTGATAAAATTTTAAGGGGAGGATCAGGTTTGTTTAACATTTTAAGCATATTTATGTATGTATTTATATGTATATTTTTTAAATGTTTTTAGGCATTTTAAGAGATAGTGGCAGTAAAGTTGTATATAACAACATGCCCCTGTATTTCTCATGTCCCTGCCGCACAAAAAATTTTAATGTGGCTCAATTGATGCGTATTCATGTTGTCACTCCTAAGGCTCCAGTAAATGTTTCTCTAGATCCAAAAGTTCGTACAGGTGAAAAAAATTTTGTCTTGGGCTTACCGGAGCCTCCTAAACTGTCACAAAGTGCTTATTGGATATTGCGCCTACCCTACGTGTACCAAGGTGATGAGGGCCATATACAACCACCTATGGAGGTTAATACAGCAAATTCTCTTAACTATGGCTGCCTTATTGCTGGAATGTTTGGTGTAAGTGAAGTTGAAGCAGACGAATAAAATATAATTTGTTTTAAATTGCGGATATAATTAAATACATATGTAAATATGAATATATATTTATTTATTTATTTATTTATACATATTATACAAAGTAAATTTGCATAATAAGGTTGCACAAATATGGGCGGAGTAACTAGACCATATATATATTTGAAAATAATTTATAATTGACGGTAAGTTACATATACATATGTATTAATGTATCATTTAAAAAGCAGAAGTTTTTAGAGGCAAACAAAATTTGCATTACATTATTTTTAATTATTCATATTCAAGCGGAATTTGGATTGTGAAATATGATTTAAAGTACATATATTATTACCGAATAAATAGTTATTCGTCGACGCACAGTGGACCATTTCGCGAGATGGCGGTCAAAAATATATAACTTTTGACTGGATGGGAATTTTGTATTGCGGTTTTTTCTTGTTCACTAGGTGATACCATAGGCTTTAAGCTTAAGATATGAAACTTTAAAATCGACCGGTTAGAGAAGTAGTTATGATAGATTTAAAATGCATTTTAAGTTTTAGCTGATTTTTGGTACAAAAGCGAGGTATTAAAACTTGTTTAAAAGATTTGTTTTGCACAAAGTTTTATATTTTGTGTCACATTTACAACTTATACTTATTAAAAACTTAAATTCTTTCAGAAGGTGCCAAACCTTGGCTCCCGTGAATTTTTAGAACGAAGGGCCAAAGGTTGGTTTTTGAAGAAGTTTGAGTTAAAAATTAGCTTATCAAGAAGCGAACATCCAAAATGCAAACATTGTTATAAATTTTCCTTAGATAAAGAGGTTTTAATGAAGAAGACGTAGGTTTCTATTTAAATCCAAAAAAAAACATAAATATTGTACACAAAATTTTAATAAATTTGTAAACTTAAAAATTAAAATTACTATTATTTAAACAATTTTAGTAGATATTTCTTCTAAATAGCTTTGACTTTCATCTTCTAGAAGTAGTTTAGCTTCTAGGTGTAATTCAATAGAGCTAGTTTTCCATTTTTGTCGAATATTGGACATATATGGATCTGATGTGCATAATAAAATAGTAATCAAGTCTTCATTAGTACAGCATCTGGAAATTTTTCGTGTGTTGTGCTCGCGAAAGAATCTGTAGTCTTTGTTTCTTTTTTCTTGCGCTTCTTCAGACAGATCTCCTATTGGTAGCATATTGTGTTGAATTATTTGTTCCCCATGGTACAAAATTTTGTGAACTGTGGATGGCATATATCTCCAAGAGTATTTTTCGTACTCTCCAAATTTTTTGCATTTATCTTTCTGCTGCATGCTAGAACTTGTAATATAATGTTGAATCGCCTTATTAGTTTCAAGTCTACACCTTTAATAGATGCTGCAGCTTCTGGATCTGAAAAAAATCTCCTTGCTGTATTTCCATCATTTATATTTCCTTCTTGCTTTGGCTGGTCGATCATAAGGCCTAATTCTAAATATTTTTCTTGAATTTGTTTTTTTCTTTGCTTTCTTTTTCCTTCATTCTCTTTATTTTTTCTCACTGTTTCGCCTAAAGGACCAAAATCCAAATCATAACCTAATTTAAGAATGTGCTCCATAAAACGAATTCTAGCATGAAGAGGGGATAATCCAAATTTGTATGTTGCCTTAAAACTATCATCTTCAGGAATGGGATGGCTTAATTGACTTAATGTCCGTTGGCATATAATGCAGCTTTTGTATCAGTTAAAGCTTGTGCAACTTTTCCATCAATCATTGTGAGACACATTTTAAAACTTACTTCAATTTCCTGTTCATCTACTGTAAATATTACAGGTTGAAGAACTTTAATTTGATCTTTTATCTTTTTGACTTCTTCAGTTGAGACCTTTTGTTTCTTTTCTGAATGTAAATTTTATTGGTCTGCAATACTTTGTTGACGAGGGTATTTCATTTTTCCATGTATCAATTTCTGTTGCTCTACTAGTTGACGGCTCAAGGCCGGTATAACTTCTTTATAAACATGATAAATCAATTAAAAAAGCAAAGTATATTTGTGACCTTAATTATATAAATTTACTTTATTTTAAGTAGGAAATATATTTTTGTGACCAACTGTACATGATTTAGAAATACGCATATCCATCTAAAAACCGTCTTTCATAATAACGGTTGGATAAAAAAACTAAAATACTTCAAAAAATAGCATTACAGAAAAAACATTTTTATAACTATTTTACTAAAATTTTGCAAAAAATTTTGACATTGTGTCAGAAAAATTGTTCTGGTGGTCACGGTCGGATATTTCGATATATTTCGATTGAATATCTTATAAAACCAAAAAGTTATAGATGTTTGAAAACCAAAAGCTTACTAAGAAATTTCTCATTTTAGCAAAATACTGAAAATGTCTGTTTTGAGTCAACCTGTTCACTGTGATATAGTTGAAATAAAATTTTAAGATTTTGGCTCCCGAGGTTTACTAGTGTCTACTTTCGAATGAATTTTAACATTTTTCAATCAGTGACCATAAAAAAAATTACTTTTGGCCGCCATCTCGTAAAATGGTCCGCATTGCGACGGCTCCATTCTAAAACATGCTAAGTCAAAAAAGTAAGTTTTTAGATAAACGCCTTTATTGATGATATCTCGGGAACTTTATGAGAACTTGAGACTTTTTGTAATCATACCATAATAGCAACAGATTTTTTTTAGTTTTTTGAACTTCATAAATTTATTGTATATCATAGTTAAAAGTGGCTAAGAATACTTAAGCTTCTACACGAGTTTATTAACTGGTCCTCTAATTATATTTAGCATCTTTTTAGTTGTCCTTTCTCACTTACAATGGCCATCTAAGTGCAGATAGCATGTTTTAGTTTGGAAAAATAAACAATGCTATGTACACTTACACGATGATAGTTTTATTTTGAATTCAAGGAAAAACCTATAAAGTACACATAGAGATAAACAAAAATATACAAACCTACATATATTATGTCCATGCTAAGCATACATATAAAATGCGAAAAAATTAATGTCCATTCTATGACATGCTAAGTACTTTTAGCATAAAGCAAACAAAAAATAATTTCAAACCAAACATTTAAAAAGGAAATTTTTTTGAACTAAATTATGCTAAGTGCATTTTTGCTCGTAACTTTTGATAGAATAGTCCAATTACTACCAACATTTTACAAAATCTAAGTTAATAAAAGATGAATTCAGAAATGATATTCCCAGCATAACATGTTATGTCGACTTAGCATGTTGTTTCGGCGAGAAGGGAGAAAATTCAGAAAATTAAACAATCAATTTTTTTCACACAAGTATCAAATGTACTTCGCTTTATTGACTTTTGGGATTAAAATTAGGGGAGTAGGTGAAAGGTGTGTTTTTTACTTTTGTAGTAAAATGCAGTAAATAAAGTAGTTACTGCAAAAATTTTGAAATTTACTCTCAAAAATAGTTGTTGCCGAAAAAAGTACGCGAACAGAAAAATAGTAAAAATTAGTAAGATTAAGGATCCAAATCCACATAGTGCTGAAAAATATATGCACTTTTGACTATTCAACTATTTCTTATTGGTACTCGATGCAATATTTTTTATAACACGACCAATCTAAGAATAAATTTGTAATTTATTTTATGTAATATTTGCAATTAATTTCATTTTGATTTTTCTGATTTGTTGGTTAAATTTATTAAAAATTACATGAATGTTTGTTAATGTTACTGACTACCTTAATAACAAGTGCAGTATTAACAACCAGATACTTTACAGTTTTACAACTCTGAATAATGAAATTCTTCCACAAAACAAAAGAATTAATAAACTATATTATAAAATTCTGTATAAATTATCTATTTTGAGACAATTTAAAATTTTTTTTTTTTAGTTGAACTATAGTGAATTTTTAATCATATTATCGGTATTTCCCCCACCTAATAAAGTTTAATTTAATTTTTCTTCTCTTCTTTAGAAACTCACATTAATTAATAAAAATATTTCATTCAACAAGAATTGAAATTACTGAACTTAAGCCCGACTAAGAAATTATTTCTGATTAAAAATTATTTATTTTGTAATGACTTTCACAATTTTTATTTAAACTTTTGAAAAATTTTTTACACTTTTCGTTTGCTTACTTTTCATTTGTTTACATTTTGTATCATATGTTTTTATATTACTAAACTTTTCTACGACAAAGTTATGCAGTAAAAATTTTAAAAATACTCAGGCAAGAACTGTCACTTTACTCTATCAATTCGTGTCCTCATTTACTGTATTTTGGGTAAACGAACGCAATGTAGTAAATTGCAGTAAAGTTCATTAAAAATTTGTAAAAACTTTTGGGTACGCGAACGCAATTAAAATCTTTAAAATAAAGTTTAAATTCACTCTTTTAAATTTGTATATATTGTGCGTCGCTCTCCAAGAACAATCGACAATTAAAGTATTTTTTCACTATGATGGCGAAAGCAATGTTTATTTTAGCGGTTTATTCGTTGGAAACTAAACAGCAACTCCAAAAAACAAAGTTGTTAACTCCAGGAGTCCATTTTATATCCATAAAAAGGGAGTAAAAATAAACCAACCAACCAACGTACATATAAATTGAATTTCGACTTAAACACATGTTTTGGAATGGGACCGGCAATGTATCTATTTCACTTATTTATTATTAAATACTTTCGCCGTGCCTGCAGAAGTATGTATAAAATTTATACAGAATGCAGAGAGAGTTTTGTTGCTGTTGCGAGGGGCCAATCTGTTGGAAGGGGAATGAATTATAATTGATCGTAGTGGAGCGATTATAATTTAGGTGGTTTGGCAGAGAATTAAAGTAAGTATAAGTTGTAGATTAATTATTTATAATTCGTTAAGTTAAAAAACTTCTTAAATAAAATTACTCCTAATTGGTTAAGCAAACGTTGGAGTATAAGTCAAAAGTGAGTTTACACGTAAGTAAGTCCATATTTACACTATGCAAGTCTTATTGCTAAGCTGATTAGTTTGATGGAGAGAGCGACGAGGAGGACAGTAACGTTTCTTTTCCCCCTCGTCTCTCTTTCCTAAGAAACTATAATCAGCTTAGCAATGAGACTTGCATAGTGTAAACTAGGACTAAGTATAAAAGGCGCGATACATGTTTCGTATATTTTAATGAAAAATGGTTATGATTTAAATTTTTTAGTGATGCCAGAAGTATTTAATACTATTGTGAGTAACTTACATATATTAATGAAATACATTAATATACAAATTATGTTAGTATTTTTCCATTTTTTCCATTTTACCATAACATTACATAATTTAAGAATTAAGAATTATAATTGGGCTGTGAGTTCGTACGCGTCCTGGCAGTAATATAAAGTGCCTCAGTAATAACCCAAATAAAAACCAAAACATGGGAAAAACAGCAAAAGGAGAAAAAGTTACCGTGCAGAGCTTAAATAATTCAGAATCGGCGACTAGTGATGTACAAACAGGACCCCAGTCGTCGTCATCAAGCGCTTGTAAGGAAACAACCTCGGAGGTGGGCAATTTGGCTTCCGTATATGACGAATTGTCGGATCGGGCGAGGTTTCCGATTCTTCTGCACCAAACAAAGAAAAAGATCCCTCCGAAGTAGATAAGATTCTCGACGGCATGCTTCGAAGGAAACTGTTTCCTCTACACTCATCTCCAAGGAGAAGGACAAGAGAATTCGGTCTCCGGAGGAGCAGAACACCGTTGACCACCCGAAAAAAATTATTATTAAAAGCTCCCTAGATGTAAGGGGTATACTAGCTGGTGGTCCCCAGATCCCAAATTAGAACTAGAAGGGCTCAAAGGTTGAAAGGAACCCACCAAAAGCAACTACCTCTAAACAAGCGATGGCGTTTGCGAAATTTTCAGTTGCTGGAGAGGCCTTCTATTAAGAAAGCCTCAAAATCACTGAAGAGGAAACCAGGAGCAGAGTACATATGCCAAAGTGGCATGTAAAAGGATGACAAAGGAGCTTTGCTATGCTGCAAAATACCGATGGCAGGCCATAAGTAGGTGGAGAATGCAAATATTGTGGAATACGTTCTAGCAGCTGACGAGAATGATCCATATTGAAAGTAGCAAATTTATCGGGGATAACTGATAAACCTACAACTGAAGTGCCATTCTGTGTAGAGACATTTCAAAACTTAATAAAAAGCATCTAAATCCCATGGAAAGACAGCAGACTCTCCCTAGTAAAAAAGGCTTACATCTCAATCCTAACTAAGGCATCATTTTTCATAAAAGGATCGGGAGGCAATCTAAAGACTGAGTCTATCACAAAGATTATTGCCAAACAAAATAAGGGCCTGGATGTGGAGAAGTGGGAGGTCTTCCATCGTGAAGATGCAGATGCCTTTTCTTTTCCAACACGGGCATATATTTCAGAGTAGGTAAAACTACCATTGGATGGTCTGTAGGGCAGACTCCCTATAAAATGATGCTACTACTGCAGATCAACCTCCATCGCAGTAAAACGGCAACTCAAACTCTGATGGAACAAATAACAAAAGGTAATATACATGTTGTTCTCATACATAAACCTTGGACAGTTGAGAACAAGGCTTCTGGTCTAAATGACTGTAATTATCAACTTTGTTATGCGAAGTCTGAGGCCAGACCCAGAGCATGCATACTATCACAGAAAAAATTATTCCCAAAAAATTTTCAAACACGTCTGTTTGAAATAAAATTTATTTTTAGTAAATATTTTTTACTGTTCCAGTAAATTGTTTGTTTATTTTATGCAAAAAAACTGTAGAAGGTGAAAAATTATAATTCACACAATAATTTAAAATAATATTTGTAACAAGACTGTTTAGAAAAGAGTTCTGTTCCAATATAGAAATTGCATACTGCAAAGAACAGTTATTTGTTCATTTGCTTTTTAATTTCAGTAGAAAAATTTGTTGAATCAGACAATGTGTTGATTGAAAAAAATCAGTTTTTTTTAAACAAACTATTACTAAATTTTGCATTTCAATTTTTTTTTGTGTATGTCATAAGGGACTAAATTTTTTTCCCCAGAACTATCAACACCAGAACACAAGATTAATACACGCCAGTCGGAATATACTGTTGGTACCCTCAGATACTCGCTACATTTTCATAACAACTAAACCTAGGGAAACCTTGAAGCGTGCTATCCACTCCGTAATAGGAAGAGCCCGAAAGAAAAGCCTTGGATAACAGGACATCTGATAAATCTATGGAAAGAAACCAAAAGGCTCTTTAACAGAGCCTGACGGAAAAAACTTAAAGTATACAGGGATGAATATAAAATGAAACTCAGAATATACAACAAGAAGATAAGGGAGGCTAAACGCGAATTCTGGAAACTTTTCTGTGAACAGGTAGACAGCGTTATGGAACTATCCAAAATCAAAAAATTATTATCGGAAACCCATACCAAACCTCACACACTCGTTAACTCAGATGGTAGAAGGGCGGAAACAATGGAGGAACTATTAGGAATTCTAATGAAGGCATATCTCGGGACAGGAGGTGTGCAGAATGCGGAAGATACACAGGCCTCAGAAGTATTGCCACAACAAATATAAATATCACCACTCAAATGGTAAATACTGTAATCAGAAACTTTTCGCCATTTTCTGCAGTTGGGCTTGATGGTATTTTCCCGGATCTCCTTTAGAAAAGCATTGACCTAATAGAAGATATGTTGGCTACCATCTTTACTACCTGTCTAACATATGCATACGCTCCAATGAAAGAAGCAAGAGTTGTCTCCATACCAAAACCAGGCAAGGAAAACTATGCAAATTCAAAAGCGTACAAACCAATAAGCTTAGCATCATTCTTACTGAAGACATTGGAACGAATTGTGAACACAATTTTGAAGGAGAAAATATCACATGATATAATAAAATTTAAACAACACGCCTATATTAAAGGCAGGTCTCTTGACACAACTCTACAAAAAGTTGTAATTCATGGTGAAAGATCTTGTCGTGGAACATAAAAGGGAGGTATATTATCTCCTTTATTGTGGGTTACCACATACACAGCCTACTAAAACTTCTATCCGAAGGAGAATTCAAACCCGTGTGTTATGCAGATGACGCACAGTGGTCAAAAATTACAAATTTAGCGCGAAAAAAGTCGTTACTCTCTTTTAGAAGTACATATTAGCATAAAAATTTTTATAAACATATGACTCAGCATGACATAATCTCACTCCAAAAATGGGCGAATTCTATTGAATGGATGTGACACTTTTCATAAAAAAAATAACTGACATAAGACCTGCAAAATCATTTCATTTCATTTTCTACTTGGAGCAGCATATTTTAAGTCTTCTGGAGATTAAGTGTTTACAAGATCTTTCATTTTCGATTGTTTCGATCTTTGCCCCCTTCTAAAAACAATTTGCAATGTCGGACGTGTTTCGATGTTAAGGGTTCGTCTGACGAGTCTTATTAAAACATCCACGAGGCTTTACTGGGAAAGAGAAAAATATCATCCAAACAACATTTATAATAAGACTCGAAAACATTCTTTGTTCGATGTGCTTTCATCCACTTCTTCGACAATTTGCTAATCTTCATCATTTTGTATATCACTTTTGATAAAAATGTAAAATATATAATAAAATTTTTTTTTCTTTTCATCCTTTTCACCATACCAAACATTGAACAAATCCCTTTTGGTGATAGACATGGCAACCTAAAGATTCGATATGAACTGTTTAGGCAAGTATCGTCAGCTGATTCCTTAAATTTTTAACAATTCACATATTACAGAATATAACGACACCAAAATTGGAGCGAAAGCTGGTGAAAAAATTCCAAGACACAAAATTCCAGAATTAAGGAATACATTTTAATTTTCATACATATTTTTCTAAACGAAATGCTAAATCAGCTGGACATCAGGAATTAAAAAATAGACATGCCTCTATTGTATATATAAAACCAACAAATAGTACAGAAAATATTTTTACCTTTTTTATAACCTCTGAAAACCACACACAATTATCGACAATTATCGTTTCTTATTAAAATCAAAATTCAACAATTATTTCTGTTTAAAGCAGTACTGCAGTGATAATATTGCAAATATACCAAAAAAATGTATACCGTAAACGGTGGGGTCTTGCCATTGAAACCCCATACAAAATTTTCACTTTAGTGCCATTAAAAAAACTACTTTTTTCGCGTCAAGTTTGGCATTGAGACCATAGTGCGACGTTGCGATTTTAATGAGGGGACATTACCCTAGAATATTAATTGAAAGGGCTACAGAAGGTCTTAGCTTATCTTACAACTAGGCCAGAGAGCGAGATCTTGGTATTAACCCGAAAAAAACAGCTAAATTAAGACTGCAAAATAAACTTTTATTATCACGTTGAACTTCATGATGAACAGACGTCTTAGCGGAGTTTGTTTTACATACATACTAAACAAACAAAAAATCGTACAAAAAATATTCGTAGTACAAAATATTCGTAGTACATATTGCCTTTGATAAATAAGTTTTATTTAAGCTTTACTTATATTTTTTTCATAGCCAGAAATAACAAAACCAAAAAAACCGCAACCAAAGTGATATTGAAGAATACTCTATATGAGTACCTCAAAAACAAAAAACTGTGAAGTGCGTTCTAACGGCAGAAATGCCTATTTTACTGTGAGTTCTGAAGCTCTTAATGTTAACAATAAAAATAAAAAATCTGATGATAGTCTTTTTCTAACGGCAAAGCCACTTTTTCGTCAGCGTTCAATTTCGCTTTGTCCAATGCCAACTAGTGATTCGTTAACATTACCGTTGCCTAGTATATACTTCTTCATTTAAGTCAGCGACATCATCCGCTTCATAACTTAACTAAGTTATCACTATAGACAACAGTAGTCAGAAATGTAAGGTGCAAATTGGAAGGGACGGATATATTACAGTAGTAAAGCGCGGTTGAAGCCCAAATTCATTAAAAATCTCGACGGTTTCGAAGATATCCAGAGATAACGACACCGTCTTAACTAGCCGTCAAAACCGTTTTAAAATATTGCAAGATGACAATGACAAACCCGATGTATCCTCGAACAAAACCTCCAAACCACCACCAATATATTTGAGAGAAAAAAATTCAAACGTCCTCATTAAAAAATTAATCTCGGTCATTGGTGAGAATAAATTTCACATTGTTCCGATAAAAGGTGGTAACATTCATGAAACGAAAATTCAAATTTATGAAGAAAAATATTTCCGCAAAATGGTTACTAAATTTGAAACAAAAATAAAACAAATTTCTATACATACCAGCTTAAAGGGGCCCATACACTACAACAGCTTGCATGCGCAATCAAGTATTTGTGCCAGCAATTTGGTCGTATATGGGAATTTTGTGTGATTGTACGTTTTGCTGTAGCGATGTCAAATAGAGTTTGATGATGAGCTGATGATACCAGCTTGCTGGTATTATGTCACCATATGTCAGTTGAGTAAAGTTGTCAAGCAGTAAATATGCATTTAAAAATCATAATTTGTTGAAACATAATTTGTTTCAATGGAAAATGGAATTAGAGCACTTAAGTTATTCATAGCTGCTAATATTAACAAAATATCAATAAAAATTGCAGCAAAAACTGTGTCACTATTCATAACCACCCTTCTTGAATTTTTTTAAAAAGTAAATATTGTACCAATTTGCTGGTATGTTATGTGGTTCGAGCATGATTGCTCAATAGCTTGATTGCACGTGCATGCTGTTGTAGTGTATGGGCCGCTTAAGAGTGGTCAGAATATGGCTACACAAAAGCTTACTGCAAATTACCTACTTTTTGTGATAGTTGCAATAAGCCAAAAGATAAAAAAGAAAAGAAGTGCAGGTAATCACACTGCTAATTACAGAGGATGTCTCTGTATTCTTTCGTTAAACAGGCTATGAGTCAAAACGCCCCAGCTCAAACAGAAAATACGTACTCCGCTACTTATCCTCAAATGAAACAACCAATTACTACAAATGTATAGTATGCCGACGCTGTGAAGACCAATTCTATTCCCACCACCTAACAATTCACCAAATGCTAACACAAGCTTTAATTTCAGTCGCCTTGAAGTCTGATGCAAACTAAAAACAACTTTACTACAAATATGACTAGCATGATGCAGAATACACTGCTTCAACCATTAATTAACAAGCCATGAACACGTTAATAAAAAAATATGTAAAAATATGTTTCTGGAACGCAAACGGCATTCGCAAACATAAAAATGAACTCGAGCACTTCCTCACGGAAAAAAATATTGATATAATGTTGGTCTCTGAGATTCATTTGACTTCGAGAGTCCTTTTTAAAATTAATGGCTACACCTTATATGATATAAAAGACCAGTGAGGAAGATCAAAACTCAAGCAGAATATTCTTGACAGCATTTGTGAAGAAAATCTACAAGCAAGAAATATTTGCGTCGAAAATTAAAAATTTATGTACAAATTTTGTGATACGAGTATCACCAATTTACTCCCCTCCCAGATTCTCAATCACTGGGGATCAATGCGAGGATTTCTACAAATCGCTTGGTCCTTGTTTCGTAGCAGCTGGCGACTATAATGCTAAACATACGTTGAGGGGTTTGCGTCTTATTACACCCAGAGGTCGAGCGTTGTTCAACACAATTTCAAAAATGGGCTTGGACGTCATTTCGAGTGGGGATTTAATTCATCTTGAAGCTTCTCTAGATCTCTCCTCCGATCACTCTCCCACGATCGTTACAATATGTAGCCCACTAAGAAGTGACCTACCTCACCCATATGTGAAGATGAGCAATCGTGTGAATTGGCTGGGGTTCAAAGATATCTCAGTAGTCATTCTACGGAAAACAATAAGCTAATAACATCCGATGATATTGAATCTAACATTGGCAATCTTAACGAAAATATTAAGAAGGCTGCTGAACATAAATGGCTTAATAGAATTTATTCTACGGACATTGAACGTTTCGTATGTTAAAAAAGAAGAGCTTGAAGGCAATGGCAACAGTACAGATCACCCCAACATAAAATCAGGCTTAAAGAGTGCACTAAACGACTCCATGAGTTGCTGGCATCTGAAAAAACAGCATCTCTTAAAAATTATCTGGAAAATCTCTATGTCACACCAGAATCTAATTACTCTTTTTGGCGCTCTGCGAGAAAGCTTAAAACACCCGTTGAGTTTAAACCAACTCTGCGCACTTCTACCGGAGGTTGGGCAAGAAGCGATATTGAGTCATACAGGCTAATAAGTCTACTATCAACAATATCAAAACTTTTCAAAAAACTTATGACAAAATTGTCCCCAATTCTAATTGGTAGTGGGTGCCTCCAGACTATCAATTTGGTTTTAAAAGTCAGCATAGCACCATTGAACAAACGCATAGATTGGTTCAGTTTATAAGAAGAACATTTGAAGAAAAGAAGTATTGTTCTGCCCTGTTTATTCACGTTTCTCAGGCATTTGATAAAGTGTGGCATGAAAGCCTTATTTTAAAATTGAAATCATATCTACGAATAAATTTTCTGAAGCTATTAGAAAGTTACATTACTGCCCGGAAGTTCACGGTTGTGGAAGGAGACTTGATGAATTTGCCCGAATCTATATCATCCGGTGTCCCACAGGGGAGTATACTGGGCCTAGTTTTGTATTTTATTTATACTCGTTATATGCCTTTGAGCAAGAATATTCACACATCATTTACCGATGAGACAGCCTGCCGTAGTAGCACGAAAACCATCACGAGGCTTCGGGATATCTACAAGAACATATAACACAGCTGGGAGTATGCTTAAACTTATGGAGAATTAAAGTAAACGAACAGAAGTGTGTTCAGGTAACATTTACCTTACGAAGAGATACTTGTTCCCGCCTTCGAATCAACAACCAAGTTGTTCCTCAACATTCACATGCGAAATATCTTTGCAAATAATCACAGATTTTTTTTTTAAATATATGATTATTTGCTTTATCGCGACAATCGCGATTAAGCAATAAAATATACTACTCGTAACATAAATTTTGTTAAAACAAAGTCTTGTTTTTCTTATTTTTCTTTTTTATTTGATGTCGTATTTTTAAAGATTCTATTATATATATATTTTTTTTTAATATTTTCTATAATTTTTGTAATGCGAGGTCCCAAGTAAACTTGTATCGAACTCATTCAGTAGCTCGTTGTTGATACAAACCTATAATCAAACCCATTTAAACTACATGGGTTTGATGATTGGTTTGTATCAAAAACGAACTACTGAATGAGTTCGATACAAGTCTAGTCCCAAGATAATACAAACTGCACCCATCGGCCAACCGAGTGAAAAATATGTTCATCAATCCTAATGCAATTTTTGAGATAATACGTTATATAGCGTTATGTACCTATAGGTATCTAACCTAGTATATATAATATATAGTATCATACTATGTATAGTATCAACCCTACTTATATACTTAAAATATGGAAACGCTTTAGAAGTGACCGGGAAAAATAAGCAAACTTTCGTTATTTATATTTAATTGGATATATTTTGTTTGGCTACCAAATGAGTGAACATTTAAGAACAAGTTGGCCACAAAACATTTAATTAAGGATAGGCAGAATCTAATTATACATATTTTATAAGTGCTACGAAAAATATTGTACGAGGTTTGCAGGCGGTAAAAATTTGTCTTACGTGGGATCTTAAGTAGAGTACACACTATTAAACATGAGTGACAGTTTTGCTCAAATTTTACATTGATCGATAGTGTGAACACGAATTTCGTCAGTCAACAGTCAGAATTTTTTGTGATTGAGTGACAGTCAGCGGCCATATTGGCTTTTGACTGATAGTGTGTTCCAAAAAGCGTCAGTCAAGAGATATTTTTGTAGCATAAACCACACAAGATGGACGCGAAAAATTATTTTTTTAAGAAATGTACATATTTTTATGAAATGCAAGGGTGTGTGTGATATTAAAGACAAAATGTTAACACAAAATCGTACGAGGAGTTGTTAGAGATAAGAAAACATTAAAATATATAATTCATTATAAAAAAGTTTGTTAGTAATAATGCGCATCCAATTTGTGTTTTTTCTGTGTTGGTGTGTCCAATTTTATTTTATTTTTTGAATGAAGGTTTGAGTGTCGAACATGATCGATAATCTGAACAGCCAACACTATCATTCAAAACTGATGGATTTTTGACTATCACTCATGTTGGATAATGTGTACCCCACTTTAGAGTATAAGCGGTTTAATTTGATTGCAATATGTTCTGAACGTATTTTATATATTTTCTTTCTTATTAAGAAAAACTAAATTCGTTTTAAAAAACCTTCATAAGAAAAATTTTGCTTGAAAAACTGGTTTCTTAATCTCTTATACAACTTTTTTTTTACATATTTATTTATGAATTAACAGTAAGTGTTAAAATCTTAAATATAAAATAATTAATTAAGCCCGACCAATGTCGAACATAAACTTAATGATTGTAAATTAATGATACGTAAGAGTCGTGCTAAAGGCCATGATTCACTATCCTACACAATCGCGCGATCTACGAAAAAATACAACCATGATCTGGTGAATTCTTTTTGTCTTTTGAAAATGTTCATAGACTCTATCATACCAGGGCTGTATTTTCTCAAAAATCGCTCGATCGTGTAGGCTAGTGTATCACGACCTTAAGCGAAGAAAAAATAAAAGTATAAAAGTATATTCAAAGATCTATGTACATCTGGAGTGTTGAGTATTATAGCCGTAGTGTCCCTCTTTTTTAAGCGGTTGTGTCCAGTAAAATTCAAGATGTTACGAGCAAGGGGATTAGGATGGGATTCGAGTTTTGTTAAGTACTTGCCTGCGCATTTTGCAATTTCTTCAGTCAATAGTGGCATATTTAAATCACGATGTAAATGGAGCCGATGTTATCAAACGTAAAACTTTATTCTGTCTTCGTTGGATTCTATCTACATTGGAAGCTGAAGCAGGGCCCGATAGCTGAATTCCGTAGCACCATATTGGTTTCAAAAGTGACTTGTATATTAACAGTTTGCTGAGTGTTAAATTTCTGCCAATCAACCAATGTATTTGAGTTAACTTAAGTTTAATTTGAGTTAGTTTAGAGTCAATATGATGTTTCCATGTAAGCCTTCGATCAAGGTGTATACCAAGGTATTTCACTTGAGAATGTTGAGGAATATTTTGATTGTTAATTCGAATGGGGGAACAAGTATCTCTTCTTAAGGTAAAGGTTATATGGACACACTTTTGCTCATTTACTTTAATTCTCCATAAGTTCAACCATATTTCCAGCTGCGTAATATGTTCCTGGAGATTTCGGGATGCCTCATAAGGGTTTCCATGCATACTCATACAGGCTGTATCATCGGCAGCAAATGTAGAGGTATGGATATTATTGCTCACAGGCATATCAAACTATATATTAAATATAATACTGGCCTTAAAATACTACCCTGTGGGACACCGGAAGATATAGATTCGGGCATACTCATGAAGTCTCCTTCCACAACAGTGAACTTCCTATCAGTAATATAACTTTCCAAAAGTTTTTGTATGTTTA
Organism: Nowickia ferox; assembly: GCA_936439885.1. Taxonomy (NCBI): domain Eukaryota; kingdom Metazoa; phylum Arthropoda; class Insecta; order Diptera; family Tachinidae; genus Nowickia; species Nowickia ferox. The sequence continues at coordinate 64,856,890 of OW387026.1, forward strand.
TTGGCAGATATGTCTTCAATTTCAAAACTAGGCCTTCGTGCCATTCTTTGTCAAATGCCTGAGAAACATCAATTAAGAGGGCAGAACAATACTTATTTTCTTCAAATGTCTTCCTTATAAATTGAACCAATCTATGCGTTTGCGCAATTATGCTATTCTGACTTCTAAAACCAAATTGATGGTCAGGGTTGCAATTATTATCAGCTAAAATTTTGGAAAATTTAGTCATGAACAGCTTTTCGAAAAGCTTTGAGATTATTGATAGTAAGCTTATAGGCCTATATGACTCAGCCTTGGTAGGATCTTTGCCCGGCTTTGGAATCATTTTGATCTTCGCAAGTTTCCAGTTATGTGGAAAATACTGGATTCTTATTGCAATTAGAGGCAAATTCATCAGCATCTTGTTAGTAATTCCATCAATACCTGGAGCTTTCTTCGGGTTGAGTTCAGCAATTATTTTTTGTACTTCACGCAGCTTAAACTTTAAAGAACGAGGGGGTAATGAAACTACACTCTGCAAATCAACAGCACCCGTACATGAATAGGGAGTGAATACAGATTTTAAATGCTCAGCAAATAAGTTACCTTTCTCACTATCGCTTCTGGCCCATCCTCCGGTCGAAGGGAAGCTTCAACATTAATTAAATCCCTAGAGATATTTTTTGTAACGCCAAAATCTATAACATCCGGAATTTTGTGTATATCAGTAGGACAGTAAGTGGGCTACTCGAAATGACGTCCAAGCCCATTTTTGAAATTGTGTTGAACAATGCCCGACCTCTCGGCGTAATAATACGCGAAGCCCAGAACGTATGTTTTTCATTGTAGTCGCCAGCTGCTACGAAACAAGGCCCAAGAGATTTGTAGAAATTCTCATATTGATCTTCAGTTATTTAAAAATTTGGGAGGGGAGTAAATTGACGATATCACGAAATTTGTAAAAAAAATTTTCAATGCAGATATTTGTTGCTTGTAGATGTTCTTCACAAATGCTATAAAGAATATAGTGCTTGAGTCTCGACTTTATTAGAATTGCTGATCCATCGCATGCTCTTCCTTTCGGGTCCTTTGAATCATATAACGTGTAGCCATTGATTTTAAAAAAGCTTCTCGAAGTCAAATGAGTCTCAGAAAGCAACATCATATCAATATTTTTTTTAATAAGGAAGTACTCAAGTTCATTTTTATGTTGGCGAATGCCGTTTGCGTTCCCGAAATATATTTTTAACGTGGTCGTGGCTTGTTAATTAATACTTGAAGCAGAGTATTCTGCATTTGCAGCATTTCTTGCATCATGCTAGTCATATTTGTTGTAAAGTTATTTATAGTTTGCACCAGATTATCAATAGTAGCTTCAAGGCGATTAAAGTTAAAGCTAGAGTTTGTGTTTGTCGAATTATTTGGCGGAGAAACTTTTTGTGCGGGAATAGAATTTGTCCTAACAGCATGGGTATACGATACACGTGAAGTAATTGGTTGGATCATTTGAGGAAAAGTTGCGGAGTAAGCGTTGGCTGATTGATCCGGAGCTAGTTTAGGTTTTTGACCAGGACATTCTCTGTAGTTAGCGGTGTGATTACTTTATAAATTGACCAACAACTTTATTTTTATTTAAAAGAACAAAAAGGTTTATTGTAGTTTTCAATATTACAATTTTTAAAGTAAGGACAAAAATAGTTTTAATACATTTATAAATTGACCAACAACTTATTTTTATTTAAAAGAACAAAAGGTTTATTGTAGTTTTAAATATTAAAATTTTTCAAGTAAGGATAAAAATAGTTTTAATACATATGAAAGAAATTTCTTTGAACAAATAAAAACTACTCGATTGAAAAAAAACAATATAAAACCCCCTCTCAATCGATTAGCCCTATATCATTTCGTAACATATTCAAGCTTTATATTACCCTTTAATATGTTATCTCTTATGAAATGGTGTTTTATATCTATATGCTTTTCTCTTTTACTTTCAGGTTATACGCCATTCCAATGCATCCTCTGTTGTCTTCAAATATTTTAACGGTATAATCATCTACTTCTTTTAAATCTTTCATAACTCCAGAGATCCATATTTATTCAGTTGTTGCTAGACTTAAAGCTATGTATTCAGCTTCTGATGAGGAAGTTGTAACAGTTTGTTGCTTCTTGCTGCACCATGATACAGTGCAACCATACACCTGGAACATATACCCACTAACTGATTTCCGGTCAGTTTTATCTGATGCCCAATCTGCATCGCAAAATCCCAAAATAGGTTCATTTGAGGATTTCACAGAAGTTAATTTTTTTTCAACGTTCCTTTAAGGTATCTTACAACGCGCTTAAGATATTGCCAGTGAATGTCTGAAGGAGACTTCACCACATTACAATCTAGCATTCTGAATTTCTTTAATATTTTCCGAATGCTTGGTTCTTGAGATATTTGTAGTTTAGCGTTATCGAAATGTATATCCATGCCCCAAAAAAACTTCAGTGGGCCACAATCAGTCGTTTCAAATGTTTTTGATAATTTTTCTTTAAGAGGTTTAATATTATCAATATTATTACCAGCTATTAGCAGGTCATCTACATATAAAATAAGAATTAAGATGTTTGTTTCTCTTTCATTCATTTTGACATAAAGACAGTAGTCATGTTTTGACCTTGCGAATCCAAGGGAGACTAAAAAATTGTTGAACTTCTCGTTCCAGCATTTTGATGCTTGCTTACAACCCATACAACGATTTGGAGTAGCATTTGCACCTTCAGGAACTTCCATGTAAATATTCTCCTTCAAGTCACCATGTAAGAAACATCAAGATGGTGGAAATGATATCCTCTGTAAATACCAACAGCTAAAAGATTTCTTATAGTTGTAAGTTTCGCTACTGGAGCATATGTTTCTCAATAGTCTATACCATGTTTTTGTAGGAAACCTTTAACTACTAAACGGGCCTTGTACTTCGTTGGTTTGCCGTTACTATCTTCCTTTATTTTAAAGCACCATTTAGATTTTAATAGTTTTGTTTCTGGGGGAGGCTCAACAAGATCCCATACATGATTTTTGCTCATTGCACTTAATTCGTCATTAACTGCTTTTTGCCATTCGTTAGTATCATCTCTATTAAAGATATCATCAAAAGACTCAGGAATATTATTTTGCAGGACTTCAGCTTCAAGAGCAGTAATGTAGTCCATTAACTTAGAAGGCAAACGACTTATTCTGCCACTTCTAGGCTCGTTGGGTACATCTTGTAAAACGTTTTCGTTAATGATGTCCTCTTCATCGCTGGTGAGTATTTTTGTTTAGCTTCAGTACAAATGTCACAAAAACCAATGTCTTTTGGTTTGACATTATCTTGAATGAGATTTATTTTTATTAAAATATCCATATTTGTGATACCAACATGCCCAAGTCTTCTTTGCCAAGTTACGGTGTTATCTTTGCTACACAAAAACGCATTTTTATTTTCCAAACTCAACGTTACTTCATAAAGGTTGCCACAAAGTTGAGCTGATGCAATTATCTTCGAATTTTGTAAAATCACAGCTGAATTGTTCATAAAAATAATTCTGAGTTTTGATTTAACAAGTTTTCGTACAGATAACAAGTTATCTCTCAAAGCAGGAGCAAATAAAACGTCCTTCATAATGATTTCAAACCTTTAATTTCGCCAATATAATTTGCGATAATAGATTGACTATCCTTTGCCACGAAGATTTCAACAGGGGTATTCAGTAACTCCATTTTGGAGAAAATTTACTTGTCATTCACTATATGATCACTGGCACCTGAGTCGAGTTTAAAAACAATTTGGTTATTTTACAATACATTATTTTTATATGCCATAAATGATACTGCTTTTGTGGTTGCCTTAGTTGAATGTGCATCTTTTCGCCAACAGTCCTTCGATTTGTGCCCGAACTTACTACACTTATAGGACTTGCCATTAAAATACGTTTTCTTTCTAAAACTTTTCTTGCTTTCAAACGCTGTCTTATCTTGTATATCATCTTCAAACCTGTTTGAAAATCTGGTTTCTTCTGAAATTAATCTCTCCTTCGCTATATTGAAAGTTAATTTATCTTTATCAATGTTTTATAAAGCTGTTACAAGCGGGTCAAACTTTTCTGGCAGCGTCAAAAAGAGTTGTGCCAATATATCACTTTCTTCCATATTTGCACCCGATAATTTGAGTTGCCGTACTAGGTTTTCAAAATGCATCACATGGCTTATAATTGAGTCCCCTTCGTTCATTCTCAGCTTTACTAAGTTTTTCCGCATCAATAACTGATTAACTGTAGATTTCTTCGCAAACATGGATTGAAGATTATTTCACATTTCTTCGGAGGTTTTCATATCACGAACAAAGCTAATGCAATCTGCATGTAGAAAACTTACAATTTTATTCATGGCCTTCTTGTCTTTCTTCAAAAATTCCCGTTTAAGAACATCATTATCAGGAGGACAGCCGGTTAGAACTTCCAAAAGATCCAATGAGTCTAGGTGAATTTTAACTCTAGATTGCCAGTCATCAAATCCCTGGCCATTAAACTGAGGGATTCCATGTAATTCCTTTGAGTCGCCCATAACCTTTTATAAATTGACCAACAACTTATATTTATTTAAAAGAACAAAAAGGTTTATTGTAGTTTTCAATATTACAATTTTTCAAGTAACGACAAAAATAGTTTTAATACATATGAAAGAAATTTCTTTGAACAAAAAAACTACTAATTGAAAAAAAAACAATATTGTAAAAGATTACCTCCACAATTACTACACTTTTTATCCGCTTGATCTTTTGGCTTAGTGCCCTTTTACATTTGGGAAATTGAAAGACAGACAGACGAAGTTTGTAGAAGAAGGGGCGAAGATGCAGAGTGTGTAGTACACGACCCTCTGTACTGGACATTTTTTTTCTCTTTTCTACTTTTCGCAATTTATTCTTGTTGCTTCATATGATTTTTCTCATTTCAGCGTTTCTATGTATACTTGATGTGTATTATTAAGACATATGGTATTTATGTGCATGTGTATGAGTAGCAATCGCGAAGAAGTAAACAAACTACAAAATTTCTGTCTGTCTATTAATTTCCAATATGTAAAAGCTTCGGGCAAGAACAAAAGAGAATTGAAAAAATGTCCGGCAAGAAATGTCTCAAATGTAAAAGAGGACTTAGTACAGCTAGCAGTACCGTGCAATTCACCGCAGATCACACAAACTGTAGGCAATTTGCAGTAAGTTTTGTGTGGCCATATTCTTGGCAATGTACGGTCCCTGAACGCTTGTGTGGTTCTTCAACTGTTATTTTTCGGTATAATAGATATTTTAAACTATAAATTGGATGGGTCTCATTTTTTCTAAATTTTATATCATTTGGCTCAAGTTCAACGCGAAATAGTCAGTAACCATTTTGCGAAAATCTCTTTCTTCTTAAATTTGAATTTTCGTTTCATCAATGTTACCACGCTTTATTGGAACAATGTGAAATTTATTCTCACCAATGATCGAGATTAGTTTTTTAATAAGGACGTTTGAATTTTTTTCTCTCAAATAGATTGGTGGTGGCTTGGAAGTTTTGTTGGCGGATATATCTTATACAACTAAAATTATTTTTTATGAATAAGACCTTTTATATTTAAAATTTTAATTTTAAATTTTTATGAGAAACTTGCCCTGTATGAAAATGGAAACAGTTAAAATGAATCTTAGATTAGAAAAAAGTTCATTGGCGAAGGCTTTTGACATAAATTCTTTGCTTGAAAAAGAGTAAAAGTTTTAATCGTAATCGAGCGATGAATGGCTTCGATTACTATTACGATTAAAAGATGCGATTAATCGCGATTTCGATTATAATAGCAGTGCAAACCCTAGTATACATCTTGATCGACCTCTTACATAGAAGCACCACATTGACTCAAAGCTAACACAAATGAGACTTAAATTAACTCAGGTATATTGGCTGATTGGTAGAGATTCAACCCTCTGTATAGATTGTAAACTTTTTTTTTCAGTTTTGAAACCAACATGGTGTTACGGAATTCAACTATGGGGCACTGCTTCAGCTTCAAATGTAGAGAAAATTCAAAGGCAAAACAAAATTTTACGGTTAATAACATCGGCTCCATGGTACATAAAAAACTCAAATTTATATCGTGATTTAAATATGTCACATTCTTATCCACTTGCTCGTAGTATCTAGAATTTTACTGGACACATCCGCTTAAAAAAGAGGGACACTAGGGCCCTAATAAGCAACACTCCAGATAAAACTTCTTGAAAATATGTTTGTGCTTAATACGACATTTATGGATGTGTTATTAATTACTATCACTAAGTTTATGTCAGACACTGGTTGGGCCTATTTATTATATTTAGATTTAAGATTTGAATACTTATTGTTAGTTCATTTTTGAAGATACAATAAATAAATACATATAAGCAAGGCAAATTCATATAAAGTTGTCTTTACATGGTAATACAATGTATTACGAAATGTCAAAAAATGCTGTAGATTATACAAAATCTTATCATATAAAAGCAAAATGTATCGAGTAGGAGAGAATACGGATAGAAAAATTTGACAAACGGTCGGTAAATGTTTATTTTCTAAACCATTTTAGAAACTTAAGCTCATCACACCAGAGGTGTATTTCAAAGTAAACATTGCAATGGTATTTGTTGAAGGTGTTGACACTTTTACAAAAACAACCAAAATCATGTTATTGTAAATATTTTACGACTGCAACCATCAGCTACTGGTACAGCAAAACCAAATAAACAATAAACAAACCTAAAAAATATTATATTTTGTAGTAAAATTACTTTTAAATTATAAAATGTTTTCTCCAATATTTAGTTTTATTAGTACACATGTTTTTGTTTTTGCAATTTTCCAATTTTTGTTATTAATTCAACAGTTTAATATCTTTGCTTGCATTTTACTGATAGTATCAGTATAAAAATGAAAAATACCTACAACAGACTCTTGTTCTTTTTTTTAACACGGAGAGAATTTCATATTTTGGTTTTGCAAAGTCGTAATACTTTCTATTACCATGTAAAGATACCTTAAGGTATATTCAGCTAAATTCGCTTTGAGAAATTTATTCTTTAAATGTCAAAAAAATTTAAAAATGAGTGTTGACTTCCAACTTATATTAAAATTAGAAGGGGCGAAAATAGTCAACTGATCCCTTGCGACCACCTAGTATGCATTCTTCGCCTTGGTAAAAAATAAAATAAAATTATATGAATTCTCCGTAATTTTAAATTTTTAACACCTTTTCCCGTGTTTACCCTTTTTAGGACCTTTTTTGGGCCCTTCGAAAAAACATACTTTGTATTGCCTCAGAATAGTAAATTATTTTTACATGTACATTAGAGTGGGTTAATTACAATTAAATTTTTTTAATTATTCATTAACTATTGCGAGTTCAAAATTTAAACTTTGCCACAGTAAAGATAAAGGCCGTGATACACTAGCCTACACGATCGTGCGATTTTTGAGAAAATACAGCCCTGATATGATGGAGTCTATGAACATTTTCAAAAGACAAAAACAATTCATCAGATCAGGGTTGTATTTTTTCGTAGATCGCGCGATTCTGTAGGATAGTGAATCATGACCTTAAGAAGTTACTAATCAACATATATTTTTTTTAAGATTTGGCTTGTTTTTATGGTTAAGCAATTGTCTATATGCCCGGGAACATAAGGTCAGTAAAGTTTGACTTCTGAAGATCGTAAACCGAACTCACAACACATACCATTTGAAAGGCCATTTTCTGCTCACAAAATATACAAAAATATCACGAAATGTCGTCTCGTTTTCCCCCGAATTTTGTCGGCGTTTTTGTTTTGATTCTTCTTTCTAGTGCAATAAAACTACAACGCTTTTTTTATATTTTTCCTACTAAATTTTCGGGCTTTCAAGGTCCTTTTCTTCCTCCCCCGTCCAAATAAAAGACTATTAATTCATTTCCAAATCCTACGTTTCGTTGGTATTTCCCAACTTCTTCAGGGATTATTTATTAATATCTGGCAACTGCAAACATATAAAAGTAAAATAAATTACATATAAGTAATACAGCAACATTGTTTTTTCCCAATAATTTAAATTACATTTTGATAATCTTCTTATATAAACAATTTTACATTTCGAAAAATATCACAGTTTTGTATGTGTAAAGGGTGCGAATCACAAACACAAAATTTAATAAATTAAAAAATTAAAAAATGTAAAATTACAAACTAAAATATCACAGCCGGTTTATTGTTCTTTAAATCGTCGTTATTAAACTAATATTATACTGTAGCTGGAACTAGCATTGTCTTTGTCTTCTTTGGTATTTATTGTATCCGATACTCTTTGTTGTATCCGTAAACTCTAACGTGTATCTCTTATTAACTTTTTTCTCTTTATCTACGTTGGTACAACTAAGAGAAATTTGGGAGTAAGAATAGATGAACACAAAGCAGACATAAGAAAAGGAAAACAATCAACTGCCCTCGCGCAACATTGTATTGATAAAGGTAGAGGTCCATAGCTCGCTTTTTGCGCGTTACGCTTTCTATGCATCTGTCAAAAAAGTAGAATCAATTTAATAGTATGTGACAAGTTACATTGCAAAAAGCGCAGAACGCGTAGGCGCATTCAAAGCAAAAAGTAGGTCTACTTTTTACTTTTGTACGCGTTACAAGCACCATGTAAGAAAGTCAGCTGTTCTTGAATGCTAAAGATGTTAAATAATACTTTATTTCTTACGTTATCGATAAATATTATTTTGCCGTGGATAATTTTTTTCTTTTTTTTTTCAATAAAAAAAATTTCTTAGTAAAAAAAAACTTGTTTAATAAAATATGTGAATATTTTCATTAATGCGATGTATTTTAATTAACTTTTCACCACACTTTTCTCAGTAACAAATTTTGCATATTAGTTATCGATTACTTTTACGTACTGAGTGTCATCTCCGCTAAATCTGTATTAAATAGCTGCTTAGAAAAATTATTGCTTCAGCCAATAATGTGCATACATTTATATGTAATTTTCAATTTACTTACATTAAAGTCAACAACAGCCGACAATCTGCTGGAATAGCCCTGGCCGAGTTCTTCTCAAGACTATCGGCCTGGCCCACGATGTCGACAAGAAAGTTTCTTTCGCTTACTTACATTGAAAACAAAAACAAATTCTCTTGTTTTGTTTTTGTTTTCAATATAAGTAAGCGAAATAAATTTTCTTGTCGACATCTTGGGCCAGGCCGTATCTTTTAAAATGCTGAATAAATAGTCAAAGACATCTGCAGACATTCTTGTCGCGGTTCGAAATTGCTCAGGGTCAGAAGTTTTAATTTTTTAAATGTGTTTTCAAAACCCCACTTAAATTCCGTTCTAAATACAACGGCCGTACCCAAAACCTTTTCTTTTTTGAAATTGTTCATACGCATTTTTTGCACATAAAATTAAATATACAAACTCGACTAACTCCACAAATTCTTTTAAAAACTCAATTTCACTATCCATTTTTTCTTTATAAGTATTTATAAACAAACGCACACAGCTGATCAAAACAAAAATAAAATGGCGCATGAAAAGCAGTGCATGTAACTCAACGCGAACAAAGTATAGAATGAAACAAGAGGATGAAACGCGTGTAAAGCATAACGCGCAAAAAGCGAGCTATGGACCTCTACCTTAATGGACATAAACCAAATTTTGACAAAGTGAAGATATTAGATAAAGAGAAAAAAGTTAATAAGAGATACACGTTAGAGAGTTTACGGATACAACAAAGAGTATCGGATACAATAAATACCAAAGAAGACAAAGACAATGCTAGTTCCAGCTACAGTATAATATTAGTTTAATAACGACGATTTAAAGAACAATAAACCGGCTGTGATATTTTAGTTTGTAATTTTACATTTTTTAATTTTTTAATTTATTAAATTTTGTGTTTGTGATTCGCACCCTTTACACATACAAAACTGTGATATTTTTCGAAATGTAAAATTGTTTATATAAGAAGATTATCAAAATGTAATATAAATTATTGGGAAAAAACAATGTTGCTGTATTACTTATATGTAATTTATTTTGTTTGCAGTTGCCAGATATTAATAAATAATCCCTGAAGAAGTTGGGAAATACCAACGAAACGTAGGATTTGGAAATGAATTAATAGTCTTTTATTTGGACGGGGGAGGAAGAAAAGGACCTTGAAAGCCCGAAAATTTAGTAGGAAAAATATAAAAAAATTATTTTATACAAATAAAGAAGGTCGCTTTAGTAACAAACAAAAGAAAAAATTATACAAATACAACGCTTTTTATTAGCTGTGTTAATCAGTGTTGTCAGATATGGCGATATCTCGCCAAACGTGGCGACAAAAGTTTGTTTTTGGCGATGAAAATTTAGAAATGGCGATTGGCGATATTTGAACTCCTTGGCGATATTTTTGGCTATATCGACTCCTTTGCGCGAAATTATCGTATGTTACAAAAACCAAATTTTACAGGACAGCCGTTTTTCTACTTTTCTCTGCTTTCGCTTGCAATATCAAAATGAAAATATACATGTGCTTAGATAATTAACTAATATAACTACACTTAAAAGTATTCCGGTGGAAAAGTTAAGTTTTCCGACAAAAACGTATTTTTGGCACATGCGATAATTTCATTCACAACATTTCGTAGATGCGTGTGTAGAAAATGGCACTTACGATATCATTTGTCAGTTTTAGAAATAAATTGAAACAAAGATTTATTTATGGTTTTATATATTTGTTCATTATTTTTTAACTTAGAATGGTACAAAGTAATAAAAAATGTAATCAATATTTAACAGAAGCATGAATTCATTAAAAAAAAAACTAAAAAAACCAATAATAATAATAAGTGAGTTAACTTCTTCGTCGCTTTCTTTTAACATGTCTTTTTCGCGTACAGAATATTTTAAATTTAAAAACTCATTGTGGTATTTTGACGGTATGGTATTTTTTAAACATAGATTTTTCAAATTATTGAATTTTTGCAAAGAAATACACAAAGGTGAATTGTACAACTTTTGTAACTTAAAGGTAAAATTAAAGTTATTTATAGTTTTTTTAGTGGAATTGTCGGAATATCCGTAAATGAGTTCAATTGATTTTGATTTTTTGCCTAATAAAGCTATGCGAACTTTATTTATGTTTAGTTTAACTTTGTTTGATAGTAACAGATTTGCAAAGGACTTCCAGTTTTCAAACTCTGAGTGGCCTATTTCAATACAGTTGTACCCCGATGGAATAGTTCGTGCATTACGAATAATTGCTGGCCATTCACTTGGCCCCCAAATGGTACGCCTGCGCACAAATGATTCAATTGTGCTATGCACAGAATCAACTGGCATCATTGTATGACCAGGATGTAATATGTTATTTTAATTTTTTCAAAGAAGTTTGAAAAATTTAAAAAATGTGTCAGCATAGCTAATACAGCCTTGTTGCGGTTTTGACCAGTGCAACTGTCACAATATAGGGCTATGTCTTTAACTGTCTTTCTTTGGTCTACGATTATTAAATACTTATACAGGGCTGTGGAAATTTCATTGCAGCCTCGCTTACCATCACGCTCATCCCACAAATAACAATAACCATTTCTAGTGCCATTTTCATAAACGCTAAAATTGTAGTAGGCGTACTTGCGTGAGTAAAAAAGGGTTGTATTATTTCCGAACAGAGTATTCAAAACCTTTTGCAAATCGAAGCTGGCGCAAACAAAACTAGAAACATTTTTGCTTTCATTTTGATCTCTTAAAAAATTAGCCTTGGCCTCATCTTTGTCTCTTATATGCATCCTATACTCATCGGAATTCTGAAAACGATTTTTTCCTCTTCATCAAGATGTTAATATTTTCGCAATTAGTGCAGTTATCTTTTTTTGGCAAATGAAAACCTATATTAACATCTTTTTGGAAAACCTATCTGAAAATCTAATTCGACATGCGGAGGTTCTTATCGTTCATATATTGAGTGTAGCACCTATAAAGGGATTGCTTGTTTCGAAATTCTTGTGGCAAATAAACTTTAATACTTTTGGCTCTACAAGAATGTGACGGCACAGCTGGAAGTTTTTCAAGATATTGTTTTAGAAGCTTTATGTTTTGCTCATCTGTTTTGTTATGAGGCCGAACCTTAGCTTTTGGCTGAGCATAATTATTTTCCCTTAAAAGATATCGAAGCATCATTTGAGAAATATTTAAAGTGCCAGCATGAATTTTTGACAAACTTTAAAAACGATCCCTTTGCGAATAAAATTATATTCAAAAGAATTGTTTCGTCTACAATCTCCTCCTTTGACAGCAGCTCTCCTTCGTCGTATTTGTTTCTGTTTTATACAAGAAAGCAGCCATATTCTTCTTTTTGCTTTTGACATTCCCCAATAATGTTCATTTAAATGTTCACGAGATGTCGGAGAGACGACAACATTCATTGTGGCACATCTTATTAAGGCACGGATTAGGTAAAACTATTTTTTTTAAGTCTTCCTTTGATTTAACAGCCAGAGGTTTTCTGTAGCTCCGTTTTCCGACACAGTTTTCATTTTGAAATAAGCATGAGTCATCACTCTCACTATCTCTGTATGGCACTAACGACACTTGAGAAACCTGCATATACGATAATTTCGCACAAAGGGGTCGATATTCTTACGCTTTTAATAAAATAGTATACTGTTGAAAGTGTAAAATTTTGTATGTAAGGAATTTTTTCTACAACATAAAATATTTCGTGCACAAGACTTTTAATGTTGTAACCCTTTATCTCAAACAAAATTTTCTGAAATTAAACAAGTTTAAAAACAAAACTATTGACCACTCAGCCACAGGGGCACCCCTGATGTTGCCATAGTTTTTGAACAATTGGCTATGTTCACAACATTATTATAAACAAAAAACATGATGGCTTCCAAAGTAAATTTATATAAAGTACTATATGCAAGTACTCAGGTGATTAATTTTTTTCTCGTGTAGTGTGAATGCCTGAATGTCAAAAGTTTTTTACAATTTTTGTACGCCATTTTGTTTTGTGTTGCTTTGTTATACACAATTGTGTATACTGAAAACGTATGTGAAAAAGTTTAAATAAATTTTTACTTAAAAAATGTGTTACAAAACATTTAAAAATAATTATATTTAATTATTAAAGTACATATGTATTCTTTATTATACTTATTTCACATATTAAAGGTTTATCAATTAATAAATTTACTTTGGTTTTGTCTATCCATACATTTTCTTTTTGTTGTATTCATTTTCCCACAATAAACCAAATCAATGCAAATGCAAATTTATTACATTAGCACTAACTTTAATAATATTAGTGCAATTTTTCCTGCATTTTACTAAAATCCCTTCAAAGTAATTCATCAACATTGCACTGTTATTTTTAGTGCACTATTTTTTGCACCACTAAACACATTATGAATAGTATTATTGCATTATCAGTGGAACATATAGTGCAAAATATAACATAAATGTGTACATATATACATAAAAACATACGTACATACATAAATATGTAAATTTTTTCCTATGTACATATCTTCATCCAAGACTAAAAATCATATCACTACGTTTTTTATAATTTTTCGAGAGAAAGACAAAACTTGATGAAATTGTTTCAAGCGGTAGAATTTTTCGTTTACAAAATCACCATTTTTAAGATATAACTTTACAATAAACGAAAACCTAAGTTCTGATCTTTTGTCAATTGCATGGTTTTTCAAATAAGCTCGAGATGCAACGTACTTGAAGTATGAAACTTTTTTTTTTTTTTTAATTGGTTCTGTAATCTAGTTTGTATTTATATATACAGTTTTTTTTTCGTTAATTTGTATGTACGTACTTATAAAAGTGCCCTCAATGAACTTTAGTGTATTTTATATTTTTTATTTGTGCTATCTCCTAAAAATATTTTCACGTTTTATTCAATTTTACTGTGTACAATATGTGATAGTGCAATAATATTGCATTACTTCATGATGTGCTTAGTGGCAACACAAAATTAGTGTATTTTTTGTCATGCGATTAGATGCTAATGCAATATTAATCCATTACTTTTAAGAGATTTTATTTAAGTGCAAAAAATAGTGCACTACAAGCATCAAATTTAAATTTGCACTAAAATTTTTGTTTTTCAATCAGTGCTTATGCAAAAGTAATGCAAGTTGCCCAGGTCTGGTTGTATCCATCTGTTTTTGACATTCATCCATTATTCTTACACAAACAAATCGCCTGTTGTTTTTGTACTTTCTTAGTTGTTGTAGACCTGCATATACTTTATATAAATATGCTGGTAGTTAAAATTATTATTTGCACTTAAACACACATTTAAGTTAACGTTAGTTCACTTTTATCACAAGATTTAAATAATAATTCTGATCTTGTTCAGGTTCTATTTATCCTATTTAGACTGATCTTTTGGAATATGTTATTGTTAAGTAATTTTATACACCAGTATTTATATGTTAATGTAAACACTTTCCTTAATTTTTTTAAACAATATAACTTTTATGTCTTACGATAGACGTTACGGACTGAATTTTAAATTGAACAGTACTTTTAGTTTATGCTATGTTTCCCCTACGAGTTGAATCACATGCTTCGCTTCCTGATAGTATGTTCAGACGACGAGTTGAATCACCTGCCTCGCTCTCTGAATCATGTTAATGAATTTGCTGTTCACACGGTTCATTCGTGCTTCGTGTGCAGCGTGCCAATTTAGTGCTTTTGGCCCTAAATATAGTGCTTTTCGCAATAGATTTAGTGCTTTTTAATTCATAACAATGCGGAATTTTTCAACTTGGTGCCTTTTTCAAAAAGACACTAAATTGGTGCTTTTTCACCTTTGATTTTAGTGCCTTTAGTGTGTTTTACAAATCTACTAAATAAATATATATTTTGGTGGCTTTATAAAAAACTCAAATAAGAATTTTCCACTTTTCAATCTGATTGCACTCGTTTTAGACACGTAAAGTTTCCTTTGCAGAATGTTAATTCAGATTGGTGAAATACGGAGGAAGAAAAACTTTCTCTTCCACAGTGAGAAAAAAGAACATATTTCTAGAAATTACAGAGGATACTATACACGCTATAAAATAATTTAATTACAATAATCCCAGCAACAGAATTCTTATTTGGAAGCACTAACAACTGAGAGAAGCAATGTCGTGCTTTCTTGATAACGAAAAATGCTTGTGAAAAGCACTAACGTAAGGCGGGCTCTCTAACAAAGTGGAGAAAATTAAAAAAAAAATGCAAATCAGTAACTTTTGCATCTGAGTACCCAAAAACTATACATTATTACTTCTGTGAAACGATTTAGTAAGGCAAAAAATTAATGGCTTTTTGGAAGCTGAATATATTGCTTCTAGCTGGCTTCCAAGAACTCTTCTGAGAAGCGGTAACTTTTGCTGGGATGGTGAAGTTGAAGAAATAGAACGAAGTATCAGAAATTTAAGGCTACATAAATGGAAAAATTAACTCAGATCTGGTAAATTTTGGATTGAAGTTTTATAACCATAGAAATTCAAGATAATCTATTTCTAAAACTGTCAATATTTGCTCTAGGACTATTAACATTACCTAATAACTATTTTAAAAGCAAGTTAGAAATACAATAATGATTTTTTAATACATCGAATTGCTTAATTCATATAAAATACGGTCTAAAAAGAAAAGACTTAAGTTCAGAATGTAACATACTGAACCATGTTCATGTAAAAATTAATTCAGATGAAACGCCTAAAAAATCTAATTAACTTATTAAAACAGCTTTATGGCCAGAAGAAAAAGATGAAACGACTTTGTACATAACCGAGTATAATTACATATATATTAATATAAATATGTATATATACACATATATACGCACATCCATACATAAATAGTTGTTACTAAAGGTCTGCAACGAGTAACTTTTTTGTTCATATGTGAAACTCGCTGTCAAGTATGGTAGATATTTGTTCTCCCTCTCAGACCACAAGCAGTGAAGAGTTTGACAAATACTAACATGAAGTAGCCCATGATACAATTATACAAGGTACTTGCACGACTACAACAAAATTGCAACACCAAGAAACACACGTATTTTGTTGGTAGAAACATACCTATAATTGTCAGAAGCAGATGTCTTTTGTTTTTAAAAATAACAATCACAGGGTAACTAAAGTACAATTGCAGAAGCGGCATTCATGCATGCTTATAGTCATTCAGTGATGCCAATATGTGTGTAATACAGTGTGTAATTTTTACTCTCATCCGTAGACCATGTAATGAGATTCATGTATAATATGTGTGTAATTCTACTTTGGGTTCTATTTTTATTTAATTTTGTTTTAATTTTAATCTACACAAAGCATGTGTAGTGTAATTTTCTTCAATGTGCAAATTCATTGGCAACACTGTAATTATTTTATTCACACACATACACTAACATTTTTGCAGCTTGTAAACAAAGTTACAAAGTTACATTGAAAAGCCGACGCACCCAAAACAAGTCACTGTTTGGTGCGGATTTTGGTCCAGAGGCATAATTGGGCCAATGAGCGAGTGGCCGTTACAGTCAATGGCGATCGTTATCGGGCCATGTTGAACGAATTTTTGTTCACAAAAATTGAAGAGGAGGATATTGGCAACATTTGGTTTCAACAGGACGGCACTACGTGCCACACAGCCGAAGCTACACTCGATGTTTTGCGCCCTGTTTTCAAAAAAAAAAAAGTTATCTGGCGGACCCTATTTTTTAGTATAGCTCGAGTAAGTGTACATGCTTTGATAGAGTATATGTATGTACTTCTTAATTATACCCTCTAGTTAGCCTAGAACCATATGTCTCTATGTCAACACTCTTTTCTATAGCAACACTTGCACTAGTTGAAATGTCGTCAACTTTCCTTTTATGTGCGAGTAGAGATACGTTAGAGACATTGTCAATGAATGCGTCAATAGTTTGGTTTTCTTTTTTATTATGTTGTTTAATACTTTTAAAATACATATGTTTGTATGTGTTTAAGTTTGTTGCCCTAACATTATGAGGGTCACTAAAATGTACTACTGAATCTTTGGTTCCAATTTCTCCATGTGGTCCCAAAAAACTACTATGTCAGTAGTGCTACAGTCTAGTGGTGGATTTTCAATGACAAGCTAATGTTAAATGTCAATAGGCGATTACATTGGCTACGGTACACCTGGTCAGTAGTGCTACTGACAATGTCACTAGTAAATCACTACATTTTCACTGTTCGCATTTTCTGCAGGGTAAATTCATTTGCGCAGGAGTCATGATACAATTATACAAGGCACTTGCACAAGCCCAGCCTGTTAATGAATACAATGCAGAAAGTTGTCAAACTTTGTTTACAAGCTGCAAAAATGTTAGTGTATGTGTGTGAATAAAATGATTACAGTGTTGCCAATGAATTTGCACATTGAAGAAAATTACACTACACATGCTTTGTGTAGATTAAAATTAAAACAAAATTAAATAAAAATAGAACCCAAAGTAGAATTACACACATATTATACATGAATCTCATTACATGGTCTACGGATGAGAGTAAAAATTACACACTGTATTACACACATATTGGCATCACTGAATGACTATAAAGGTAGAGGTCCATAGCTCGCTTTTTGCGCGTTATGCTTTACACGCGTTTCATCCTCTTGTTTCATTCTATACTTTGTTCGCGTTGAGTTACATGCACTGCTTTTCATGCGCCATTTTATTTTTGTTTTGATCAGATGTGTGCGTTTGTTTATAACTACTAATAAAGAAAAAATGGAGAGTGAAATCGAGTTTTTAAAAGAATTTGTGGAGTTAGTCGTAAAAGTAATCGATAACTAATATGCAAAATTTGTTACTGAGAAAAGTGTGGTGAAAAGTTAATTAAAATACATCGCATTAATGAAAATATTCACATATTTTATTAAACAAGTTTTTTTTTACTAAGAAATTTTTTTTATTAAAAAAAAAAATAAAAAAATTATCCACGGCAAAATAATATTTATCGATAACGTAAGAAATAAAGTATTATTTAACATCTTTAGCATTCAAGAACAGCTGACTTTCTTTCATGGTGCTTGTAACGCGTACAAAAGTAGAAAGTAGACCTACTTTTTGCTTTGAACGCGCCTACGCGTTCTGCGCTTTTTGTTATGTAACTTGTCACATACTATTACATTGATTCTACTTTTTTGACAGATGCATAGAAAGCGTAACGCGCAAAAAGCGAGCTATGGACCTCTACCTTAAGCATGCATGAATGCCGCTTCTGCAATTGTACTTTAGTTACCCTGTGATTGTTATTTTTAAAAACAAAAGACATCTGCTTCTGACAATTATAGGTATGTTTCTACCAACAAAATACGTGTGTTTCTTGGTGTTGCAATTTTGTTGTAGTCGTGCAAGTACCTTGTATAATTGTATCATGGCAGGAGTTTATGGCTTCGTTAGTCAAATCGTATCGTCTTACTTTTGAAGTTGTCGTATCGTTTAAGTCTGTATGTTAGTTAGTAAAAACGTGAGGCTGCCAGCGAAAGTGTCAGCTGTTATTTTGCTTTATACGTGTGTGTGTATGTATGTAAGCCAGAAGTTGACGTTTGCTACGTAAAAATTTATTTTCTGTAGATTATTACGTGGCAAACGTTGCCAACACATTTTCAATAAGCATCAACATGCTTATTAAATGTTACGGATTTTTTCAGCTGACACGCAATAGCACCATACGATTTCAGTAATTCTACCATTAGTTTTTACATATTCATACGCATATACATACACATGTATATAATTAAGTGTACTCTACACTCTGCAATTTGAAACAAAGGTAAATTCTTTCGATTTGTATGATAATTACACGCAGAATGAATTTTATTTCAATTCGAGTTACAATGTACCCCAGTAACAAATTGTGGGAATCGATATCGTCCAAAATCCTAAAACATTTCCACTTAAATTTTATTCAAGTGTTTTGATATTTTGTTTATACGGAATGATTTAATTTAGGCAGTTATATAAAAGATTCCAATTAAAATTTTAATTGAAATCTTTACCTTGTAAATAAAATTCAGTTTTTTCTGAAATACCTATATGTTCCTTTAGGCCATACGTCTCTCGTTGATCACCCTTTTGTTAAAATAATACACCATAATTGGAGTGTCTTGCCAAATGAACTTGAATTATTTTCCTACTCATATTCTACTTATGTATAAGCAAAATCGAAACATAGCTCGATATACTCGTAATTCAAATTATTACAAAAACCTATGAAATGTAGTAAATTTAAAATTGTAGTTAACTTAAGTTTCTAATGCAATACCTATGTAATTGGCCATGAGGGCTTTCTCTGTATTGAAAATAAAAAAATAAATAAATAAAAATATAGCTATATGCATACAAATTGCATACTTATTGCATTTAGTGCTTTTTGCTCTGAAAAAGTTGGTATCACTGTTCGTGTGGCATTTTTTTTTAGGTATATTCACGCATCCATACGTATCATACGCATGTATTTGCGTACCAGCGTGACCATTTTAGCATTTTTGCAGCTAAATTTAGCATTTTTTTTTGATGATTTAGCCGCAAAATTTTAGCAGTTAGCATTTTCTTTGGCATTTTTCAATTATTTATTTAGCATTTTCTAGCATTTAAAAAAAATAAAACCTATTCAATTTTAAGCAATATAATCTATGCCATTTTGGGTATATTATTAATTTTCACGTGTAATATTGTTACACGTAAAGTAAAATAGATGTGAAAATATATATTTTCTATATGTTTTCACAACTTTTTTACTTCAACTTTATTCGTTCATCCATTTTTCATAACCCTTCTACAATTAGTTGCAGTATATCAATAAAACAATAACAAAAAAAGTAAATAAAAACGAAAAGAAAATGAAACTAGTTTTGAAAGGTTATAAAAAATTAAAATGAATGCAAAATCGAATAAAGTTGTTTGTTTTGTAAAGACTTTTTTTTTTGATAAAAGCCTCGATTTATTCAGGATTATCCTAAATAAAATTTCCGAACGTATGAAAAATCGGAAATTTATCAAAAAAAATCATTCACATAGATTTGTCTGTTGGAAAAAGTGGAAAAATTTTAGTTTTTAATTTTATTGGAATTGATTAAACGAAATTAAAATTCTTGTGAACGAAAAATTTGATTCGGAAATTTTCACATGTGGGCTGATTATGTTTTATATGCAATTCTCAATAACATATTAAGACCTTTACTATAAACATATGAATTATTTTTTAGCTTATTTCAAAAACTTTGATTTGAAGTCTACTGATGAATCGGTTAAGCAGGATCAAAATGTATATAGGCGATGGTTATCTAACAAGCAAAAATTCCTCACATATTATAATGATAATTTGAACAACTATTCTGATGACGAATATTCATTTTTAATATGTAATAATTGATGATACATATGTATATAAAATTTTATGAATATAAGAATTTGAAATCTTATTTTTTGATATTAAGAAAACAAGTAAAGACCTGAAAAGCTGTTTTTCGAAAATTAATAAATGTGTATGATCTTAAAAATAACGAACGTCAACATGTGTACGTTATTGCAACATGTGAGTGACAAAAAAGAGGTATCAGTTTTTCCACGTGTTTTTGGTTATACGAAGAAAGCTCTGTTTACGTCAAATTGGAATAGATGCAACTTTTAAATTTTTCTCATACGAACTACTTCTTGAACGTTATTGTTTATAAACGAAACAAAAGCGAGAAAAGGCTTGTATTTTCCAAGAACTGTTTGTGACTTAATGTCATTGTTTTGTTTTTAATACTCTTTAGGCTCAATAAATAATTCATTATTGTTTAAGAAATTGAGTTTCCTTCATAGGAAGTAAGAATTTATAAGACAATATGTGCAGAAATTGGAAAAATTAAAACTTTTAAAGAAAATGTTGGCTTAAAAAGAAGTATTAAATTTTAGCATTATTTTTTAGCTGTTAAATTATTTTTTAGCATTTTTTAGTTTTTTTTTAAGTCAATTTAGCTGCAAAAATTATTAGGATATGGTCACACTGATGCGTACATACATATAAGCATACATACTTACATATATTCAACTAATTCAAAATCTTGTTTTTGAAGGCATTCCTATATTTTCTTATTATTTTTCCTTTTTATACTATTCATAATTAAATTAAAATTAAAACTCACATCTTTGTTTTTTGGTTTATTTTTATTTGTTCACAAACACACACATTTTGTTTTGATAGCTAGTTCAGTTAAACTGGCGATAAACTACGATAAAAGTTAGAGAAGATACCAATTTTACGTGCTTCGCAAGTAGATTCATATTGAATCTACTGATTCGCTCTCATAATTTTGTATGGCAAAGCAAGTAGATTTGTTCGTGATTAAGGTGTGAAGCATGAATAGAGAGCGAAGCAGGTACCGTGTGAACATACTATAAATCATGTTTATGAATCCTGCTGTTTACACGGCATACATACGTATCATACGCACGTGCGTGTGGTTTGTTTTTATTTGTTTACACACACATACACATATATGTACATATTTTGTTTTGATAGCTAGTTCAGATAAACTGGCGATGAACTACGATAAAATTGAGAGAATATAACAATTTTATGTGCTTCGCAAGTATATTCATATTGATTAATTAAAAAAGAAAAATATTTTTTTGAGCTAAAATTTAATGTTTTATTATATTGTCTATATTTGGCGATATTCGACAAGTTATTTGGCGAGGAGGCTGAAAATAAATCTGACAAAACTGGTGTTAATTGGTAAGTAGTAATACACTACAATATCAAATACACTATATTTTTCTTTTTTCCACGAATTTTAAAAAACCTGATTGAAGTTTTTTTTACCTGTCACTTTCTTCACTTCTGTGTATTCTGTGACTATATTTCGCAAACTAGAACGTACAATCATTCAACATTTCGCACTAACGTTAGTTATGTCAGAAGCATCATTCGTACATAATTTCATCAAAATCGGAATCGAAGTTTTGAAAATGTTATCTAGTTTTTTAGGGTAATATTCTTAGAATTTTGTGTATATTCGTTTTTGCTAGACGTTTTTTGCTTTTTTTCTCACGAAAAAATCCTGTAATATACATAGATGTGTACCCCATCATTAACAAAAAAGTACCGAAAATTTTTACGATTTTGCACCTTAGAAGCGCAAATTTTCAGAAAGTGCCGTAAGTTATTGGATATCATGTCCAAAAGAAAACAACGCGCCAAAAAGCTTTGTTGAGCTTCTCATATGTTTAAATGAAAGTTTAACATAATAACTCTAGTTCTAAGAAATTTTATGTAGCAACAGTGAAATGCGCATAGGATCCAGCTAAGCCCCTCAATAATCAATTTCAATGTACATATTTTTAATAAAAAAATAAAAAACAATTTACTTAATAAGTAAAATAATAATTTGGGATTATTAGTGCGTTAAAAAATTTTAAACTTAAATTGTAACAATTCCCATAAAAAACACTAAACTTTGTGCTATTTTCAATACTTTAGAAGATGTGCCAAAAAGGTACCAAAATTCAGTTTTACCCCGTTTAAACCTAAAAGTACACATATCGAAAAATTACCAAAGACGTTTCAGCTTTTTGGGAACCAATTATTATGGATAAATCTAAGGTAGCTCACGAAAAAATTAAAAGAAGGGAGAACGTACGTGAGAGGATGAATTGAGCAGCATTTACTTCAGTACATACATTTTTCTATTTGATAGCCCTTTCAGCATGCCACGAGATCAAGTAATGTCAAGATGAAATTATGAACGAAATTAAAAGTGTTCATGCTGGTGCTAAATGATATTTGAGTTAATTTCGCAAACATCTGGGGGCGTAATTATGTAATTCAATTCGAAAAAAAAACTGTTCGAATTTATATGTTATTAACATTACAATTCGAAAATATTTCCGTTCTATTCGGCTTACATAATAACCCCCCTGATTCGTTGCGGCATTCATTGGAGCATTATTTTCAGTTGAATAAAGGCTTTTTCACATTTAATAGGCTTTTCACATGACAATATTTTTCAATATAATGGTTTTTACTCATATTTTTATTTTATATTGAATTAAAGAAAAAAAAATATTTTTTATTAAAAATACATTAAAATTGATTATTACGGGGTTTAGCTGGATCTTATGCGCATTTCACCGTTCCTAATGCAGATCATCAGGAAACCTTTACCCAAATTTCTTAGAACAACTAGAGTTAATATGTTAAACTTTCATTTAAGCAAATGAGAAGCTCAACAAATAACAAAGTTGAAACAAGAACTCAATAATCAACATGTTTTTATTTTATTACTTTATCCATGATACAATTATACTTATAAGGTACTTGCACGACTACAGCAAAATTGCAACACCAAGAAACACACGTATTTTGTTGGTAGAAACATACCTATAATTGTCAGAAGCAGATGTCTTTTGTTTTTAAAAATAACAATCACAGGGTAACTAAAGTACAATTGCAGACGCGGCATTCATGCATGATTATAGGCATTCAGTGTTGCCAATATGTGTGTAATACACAGTGTGTAATTTCTGCTCTCATGTGTGGGCCATGTAATGAGATTCATGTATAATCTGTGTGTAATTATACCTTGGGTTCTATTTTTATTTAATTTTGTTCTAATTTTAACCTACACAAAAGATGTGTAGTGTAATTTTCTTCAATGTGTAATTGGAGACACAGCCATATGCAAATTCATTGGCAACACTGTAATCATTTTTATCACACACATACACATACTTTTTACAGCTTGTAACCAAAGTTTGACATCTTTCTGCATTGTATACATTAACAGGCTGGGCCCTTGTATAATTGTATCATGACTTTATCATTACTACATTGGCTGTCTTTTTTTCAGCTTCAAATTGTAGTTGTAAGAGTATGTAACATATGGTCTACACCTAACATAATAGGTCTGTTCCAGATGCATAACAGAACAGTCCGAACTTGTACAAAGTTATCCAAAAGCGTTCCAGATAGCAATTTTTGTGCAATTGTGAGAGCGAATGAGAGAGTAATTTTTTTCATTTCCTGTACAAACTAGTACGAACTTTTTCTTCTGGATAAGTTCGGACAAGAATTAAATAATCAGCTGTATTTTATTTACATATGAAACTGAAAAATTAATCAGAAAATTTGCAAATATAGGAAAAAAGTTTTTACATACAAATTTATTAAAAAACAAAATGGAACAAAGTTGAAGTTGTAAGTGCAATTGTGCATTTTTTTTCCATTTCTTTAATATAAAAATATGTTTTTCTCAATAATTCTCGTAGCTTTTACTTTGTTGGAACTTATTTTAATTTACTTTTTACAGCTGTTGCCAATGATGCAAAATTTTTGTTATTATAATGTTATGCGTTTTAAGCGACTAAAATCACTTAAATTAAATTTAATGTAAAATGTAAGCAACATTACTATTTCAAGATGTGCAATTATGGTTTTTTGCGTTCCAGCAATTTTGGATAACTTTTGCATATTCAGAGAGTAATTTTCTTTTTTCTCTCATTAGTCCGAACTTGTACGAAATCTTGTGGAACAGACCTAATATGTAAGATGAGATCGTCAAATTCAATCGCAGTGCGAATTATGTTACGTGTAGACTCCAAATTAGTGTTATCTCAATAACCTATAACAACAATCTTATGAGATGAACTTAAAAAAACACACGTACATGAAAATAAATTAGTAAGAATGGGTGAGTGTTTATTAAAATAAATGAAAAACAATGTTTTGGACAAAATTTTTGGGATTTTATATGTTTAAATGTGTTTAATTTCATTTAAAAATTAAAGTTTGTGTGAAAAAGTGAAAACAAAACAAATAATTATACAAAAATAATACATGTTAACTCGATGAGAATTTGCATAAAATGAAATGTTATAGGAAAAGTAAAATTACGTGTTCCTGTTGTATGAGATGAAGAGAAATATCGGCATTTTATTTTTGTTTTTCTGCCGACGTTCTCTCACATATTATATTAGCGTTAATCGCAGTTGTACACGCTATGTAAATAAAATAAATGTAAATAACAACAGCAGCTATTTAAGAATAGAGTGTTGCCACACAAGTATTTTCTTGACCGGGTGCTGTCAAGTTAATAATTAGTGTTTTTTGTGGGAAATGTTACAATTTAAGTTTATAATTTTTTAACGCACTAGTAATCCCAAATTATTATTTTACTTATTAAGTAAAATATTTTTTTTTAATAAGTAAAATAATAATTTGGGATTACTAGTGCGTTAACAAATATTAAATAATAAATAATATTAGCTAAAAATTAATAGTCAGTAGTAAAGAAAATAATAGACCACCAAATCTCAGTTCCTTTATAAATTGGAACCAACGTTTTAATAATGAAGCACAAAAAGCCTGCATGAGTTCTCATCTAAAATGCATGATTACGACGACGATGCGCTGGTACTTATCCCTTATTCTTAATTTGTCTTAAACAATATAATTTTTATATTTTACGATACACGTTACGTACTGAATTTAAAATTTAACAATATTTGTAAAGTAATTACAAAATAATAATAATTACAAAAATAAATATATATTTTGTAGCTAATATTTAATGTTTTATTGCATTGGCGATATTTGGCTATACAAGACAAGTCATTTGGCGAGGAGGCTGAACAAAAATCTGACAACACTTATCATTACTACATTGGCTGACTTTTTTTCAGCTTCAAATTGTAGTTGTAAGAGTATGTAAAGAAAATAAATGTAAATAACAACAACAGCTATTCAAGAATAGAGTGTTGCCACACAAGTATTTTTTTTACCGGGTGCTGTCAAGTTAATAATTAGTGTTTTTTGTGGGAATTGTTACAATTTAAGTTTATAATTCTTTAACGCAATAGTAATCCAAAATTATTATTTTACTTATTAAGTAAAATATATTTTATTAAAAATACATTGAAATTGATTATTGGGGGGTTTAGCTGGATCCTATGCGCATTTCACTGTTGCTAATGCAGATCATCAGGGAACCTTTACCCAAAAATTTCTTAGAACAACTAGAGTTAATATGTTAAACTTTCATTTAAGCAAATAAGAAGCTCAACAAATAACAAATAATAAGTAAAATAATAATTTGGGATTACTAGTGCGTTAACAAATTTTAAACTTAAATTGTAATAATTCCCACAAAAAACACTAATTATTAAATTGACAGCACCCGGTGAAAAAAATACTTATGTGGCAACACTAATAGCTGTTGTTGTTATATACATTTATTTTCTTTACATACTCTTACAACTACAATTTGAAGCTGACGAAAAGTCAGCAAATGTAGTAATGATAAAGTAAGAGAATAAAAAACATGTTGATTATTGAGTTCTTGTTTCAACTTTGTTATTTGTTGAGCTTCTCATTTGCTTAAATGAAAGTTTAACATATTAACTCTAGTTGTTCTAAGAAATTTTTGGGTAAAGGTTCCCTGATGATCTACATTAGCAACAGTGAAATGCGCATAGGATCCAGCTAAACCCCTCAATAATCAATTTGAATGTATTTTTATTACAAAAATATTTTACTTAATAAGTAAAATAATAATTTGGGATTACTAGTGCGTTAACAAATTTTAAACTGGTATGTGATGCGTTGATCCTTATATTATTAAATGATACATATTTGGTCCAAGTGTAATGTGGCTATATAATTTACAGATCTTAGCCTATAAAATAATGAAAACGGATTATAATTATCGCTATCCAATTTTTAGCGAGAGCCGTTGAAAAAAGTTTTGTCAAGAAAGTACCATGATAGGACATAGTTAGGTCGAAATTATGTCCAGGAAAACTGTTGCGCTGTTTATTCTACAAAAAAATGACCAAAATTCGAAAATTTGGGTGATCTAATGTATATACATTTTATATACATATACATACATATTATTTTTCTGGTAGGTATTGAGTATAACAACAATCTGTATTTACAATTTTGCAAAAAAATCTTGGGTTACGGGTAAAAAACCGGTTTTTCGTACTCGCATGGACTTATCAACCTATAACTAATTTTAATATCAGCTGATTTTAAATTTATAATCGGATTTAGAAAAAAGAGACTAAGACCTTTCGAACCATTTACATTTTATTTCAGGAAATCTCAGATACATGTGTGTATTTTTTCACCAAACATAATTTGTTCGCCTTTTTTCGTCACTTTTCTACTTTGGATTCGTTCTTAGGCAGTATTTTTGTACTGGAACTATACTGTTTATGACTTTTTTACAAAAAACTACCGACATGATGTGTTGAAAACAACGATAATTAAACGCTCGAACATTTTTCTTCGACATCGTGGGCCGGGCTGATACTCTTGATTACTTGAGGTGAACAAACTTTCTAAAGGGGTTTTTTTCTCCTCAACAAGTGATTGAGAAGGGAAAATTTTTCCCGGGGATATTTATAATTAGGCTGGTAATGATCAAAATAGTATTGGGTTTTACAAAAAAAAAAAAAAACTATGAGAATCGCTGACAATGAGTCCAAATTATTAAATGTATTTTACACAAACATTTAATTTAAATTTAATTGTTTGTTGTTGCTACTCTAATTTAGAATGTTAATATATGTATATATACATTGTTCCCTTCGGTCCTATAAGAAGCATAGGGCCTCAACAAACGATCTCCAATTAGATCTGTCAATGTCGATGTTCTTTATTTCAGTTAAACTTTTCCTTGCCTTTGGGGCATCCTTGTCCTCCTGTCTTTTCCATGTGTGGGCAGGTCGTCCTCTTCAGCAAGTGCTCTGTTGGTTCCATTCTAGTGCAGTACGGTTTATATCAATATGGGGCTTGAGTAGTGTATGGCCGATCCAGTTCCATTTTTGCATAGTTTGGCCAAAATATCTTTAGGATTCTCCGCAAGCACCGGTTTATAAAGACCTGTAAATCGTTAAGATCACGTGTTGCTGCGTTTCAGGTCTCACACCTATACAAAAGTACTGACTTGACGTTTGAGTTGAACATCCTGATTTTAGTGTTATGGGATAATGATTGTGATTTTCACACATTTGTGAGTCGTTTGAATGCTTGCTTTGCAAATTTTGTACGATTTTCAGTATCCATGGAGGATCCACAGCTTTCTACTATGTGACAACAAATATGTATCATCCACATAGTCCAGGTCCTCCAACCGTTTTCCTAGCCCCTAAATTATACCTCGTTGCTCTACAAGGGCTTCTTTCATTACTATGTACAGGGGGTCTAGTGTCTAATTCGAAACGAACGAAAAAGCTTTCGAATTTGTATGTTTTTAACATGTAAATTCTAAAGTATTTTCTTTCGAATCAAATTAAGGAGTGGACCCCAATTTAAACTATTTACTATAGCACCTGTGGTTTTATCGTTTTCATTTAATTAATCCTGCGTTAAAAATCTTAGTTTTATCTGAAACCATAAATATCCCAGATCACAGATTCAAAACTTGGTCATAATTATTATTCAACAAAAGGTTTTTATTTTTTACTTTCGTAAGAGGAAAAACAAAACTCACGTAAGCTGAAATTCAATTGAAAATAACTCAAAATGAAATCAATTGAACGGCAAAAATCCAATCGATCAAAAACAGCATCTTCATGTATGTAAGTGAGTATGCGAGCGTGGACATCAATGTGGGAATTGTAACAATTTAAGTTTATAATTTTTTAACGCACTAGTAATCCCAAATTATTATTTTACTTATTAAGTAAAATATTTTTTATTAAAAATACATTGAAATTGATTATTGAGGGGTTTAGCTGGATCCTATGCGCAATAAAAAACATGTTGATTATTGAGTTCTTATTTCAACTTTGTTATTTGTTGAGCTTCTCATTTGCTTGAATGAAAGTTTAACATATTAACTCTAGTTGTTCTAAGAAATTTTTGGGTAAAGGTTCCCTGATGATCTGCATTAGCAACAGTGAAATGCGCATAGGATCCAGCTAAACCCCTCAATAATTAATTTCAATGTATTTTTAATAAAAAATATTTTACTTAATAAGTAAAATAATAATTTGGGATTACTAGTGCGTTAAAAAATTATAAACTTAAATTGTTACAATTCCCACAAAAAACACTAATGAAAAAAAAATAATTGCCAACCAAATTGATGCATTAAATTTTTTTGTTGCTTCTCCTGGTTGGAAATATCTTCATGGTTGTCCATTGCAATTTCATATTAATTTCGTTGAAATTAAGTAAAATGAGTTAATTTTGGATATGTCCAAATGTATGGGAAATTATTTAATTGGTGGCACGCTGAAAAAATTTTAATTAAAAAAAATTTTCTAGAGAGGAAATACATTTTCATGCCGAGAGGCGCTGTATATGGTTTGATTTTAGACCCATAGTTTCTTCGGAGAATTTTCTCAGAATTTCGTGTAGATTACGTTTCTGACATACGATTTTTGCAAAAAAAAAAATCGACCCGCCCTAATGTAAATACTGCAAAATTTTCCTTTTTTTTCATCTGCGAAATTTATTTTTAAATTTGCGATTGAAATTTATTTTGCATTCTTTAATTTTTTTTTCGTTCGCAAATTTTATAAATAAAATTTGGGAATAAAAAAAATTATTCTTTACAATATGAAAAATTAAATTCGTTCGAATTAAATTCGTTTGCGAAAGAAATTAATTCGAGCCCTCTTCCTACAATGAATATTTATGGGAAGTTTTTTCTCATCCGTCATTTGTTCCCGTGAAATACTCCTCCTATTCTGAATAGACGGGTAATAAGCAAATATGCATTAGCTGTTTACATTTTTTATTCAGCACTAACTCAAGAGTTCAGTAATAGAGATTAAATAAAATTTTTATGTTTTCATTCTCAATATGAATGTGTGTAAATAAAATATAAAACAAGTAGTAGTTAAAAAAAATCAAAAAACCCGATTGCGACCAACTTTGAACCTTTCAATATCCTAAACGGTCATTGAAATGAAAAATCATAAGAGAACCCTAAAGATGATTTTAAAATACCTGTCGAATGATACCCATTTTGATTTAGTTCGCAGACTTTTTGTTTTTTCGTATTTACAAAATGGCGTCTGTTGGCCGCCATATTGAATTTTTACTATTGTCATATATTTAGTGACACTTCCGGGATTAAGACAAATCAATTGACGTAAGAATCGTTAAAATCTGTCCACGTGTTCGGTTTATATAATGCCGCAAATAATTAGACGCGACACCGGCGAATCCAAGAGAATTCGCTTTACTACGATTTTGCGGCAGAGATGGCAACTATGACTATTTTCTATTTCTTTCTCTATCGCACCATGTTGGTAAAATGACATTTAGTTATTTACCAAATAAAAATTTTCTTGGCAGGAATTGGCGCAAAGTGGATAAAAAGTGAAATTGCGCCAAAATCCTGTCCAAAGTTGGTAATTTGTGGACAAAATTTGGTAGATTGTTTTGTCCACATATTACCAACGGTGAGAAAAGTGAACAAAACAAAAGTGATAGTTAAAAAACATGGATTTACTGGGAGCGTCACACAGCAAAATTGAAAATGTAAGTATATATTTATTTTTTCTTTTAGTTATTTACAATAGATTTTAATAAAATATACTTATTTTCTAGAAGCCACAGATGCACTATGGATTGTCCTACAGGATAGAAGCTGAATTTGTTCCCGAGAGAGCCAACTAAGTAAGTAATTTATATGAAAACTGTGCCAAGTGAATTTTTTTAAGTGGATTTTATGAGTTGAATTTTGCACATTGGAAGGGACAGTGATGTTCTTGTCCAATGTACAAATTCTTTGGTTAACATGTCATCTTGAAATGAAGTGTTTGGATCAATTGGAATCCAATTTTGTTCGCTTTTTGCAAGTGCATTACGAAAATAAGTTGTTTATATGGCTAATGTGTACAGATTTTGTTCGCTTTTTGCAAGTGCATTACGAAAATAAGTTGTTTATATGGCTAATGTGTACAGATGAGTGTATGTGTGGAATCGTGTACATTGGAAGGGACAATGATGTTCTTGTCCAATGTACAACAGCACAGGTTAACGAGTCGTATAAAAATGCTCAGATCTTTTAGATTCCAAGTGTTTCGTTCCTTTTGTGTTTTTTGCAAGTTGTTAACAAAAATAAATGATTTCTATCTACCTAAAGTGAATTGTGTGTGTGGAATTTTGTACATTGGAAGTATAAGTGACGTTCTTGTCCAATGTACAAATACGTTGGTTAACAAATCGCTCAAAAAAAAGTAGTCGGATCAATTTGAATCAAAATGTGAATGACAAATGTGTACATACATACATACATATGAATTGAAAGGGTGGAATTTTGTACATTGGAAAAAACGATGATGGTTATATCCAATGTACAATACCACAAGTTAATAAGGCGTTCTGTGTCCTATTGTACAAGTATTTGATACGAAAAAGAAATAACTTTTCAATAAATGAAATGCCCTACAGCTACAGAATATTTTTCAAGAGATATAATTTTTGTTTTATATCTTAATATATAATTTTAATAATACAAATTTTTTTATTTTACTTTTATTTACATGTGTACGTCAACAAGAAAACCAAGAAGAATCTGAAAGAAAAAGCTGTTCCAAAACTTTATTCGATCCCTAAAAATCTAAACTGGAAAAATAAGAAATAAGAAAACAACTTTACACTTTGATGGCATAAGTAAATTAATATTTATTTCTTTTTTTTTTTGATTTTTAATAATTGCAACTAAACAGCAATTATTAAAAATCAAAGTTTAGTATTAGTAAGTATTCTAATTTTGTTTTTCAGTTTACAAATTTTGGAATTTATTTTTGCTAACATATGCAGAGTTCTTTTTGTAACAATTGAAGATGATTTACAAATATAAATACATTTATACAGATACTAAAAAAATTAAAAATAAAAAACAATTTCAAAATTGGACATATAACTTCTTTTAAGATTTTGTTACTATAAATTGGGATGAGTATACGCTAAGTAGAAATAACTTCTTTCTACATTATGTTAAGCAAGCAACTTGTTTACGAAATTTCTATGAAAATCACTCAAAAATTGGAATGTTTTTAATATATTTTTTAAAAGCCAGCTCTAAGGCTCCTAATTTTTCATGCAGATTGGCCATCTTATACATAGCCGATATCACCCACACCACATGCTTTAATGTAACATTTTTTGGCATTTTCAAATCTATCTAGTTTTTCATAGGTCCTCCTAAAATAAAAATAATTTAAGAAAGCATGTATTAAAAAATTATATGTGTACATATGTATATATTTTTTATGTAAAAAACGAATCTAATGTGGATTGAATGAACATTTAAAACCTTACCTACAGCTTTTCTATAACTTTGTATAGCCGCATTCGTGTTCTTCACTTATTCTATATAAGTGAAGAACAAGATCATGACCCATGAAAGTCCAAGCCGCCAGATATTTGGGATTTAGTTACAAGGCTCTTTGTAACTACGTAATGCCCATAAAATTATCACATCCACATAAGAACCCCAAACATAGGTGCTAAACGTATCGAATATATCAGTACCTCCTGAGCAGATTGATTAAGATCAACTGCTTTGAATGCTCCACCAAAGTAATACATAACATAACCATGCAAACGCCCCTGAGAGTATTCAAACAAACGATTTTCTGGAATAAATAAACGGTGAGACCAATCAATATTTCAAATACTGAAATATTGTTCAAATAAAAATAAAACTTACCGTTTTGATGTATTTGCGGAACAAGCTGACTTTCTGGAATATTCTGAACTGTTTGCGTACATCTTTTTGGTAGCACGCTGTTGAGCAGCGTTAGAGGTGGCCTGGCCAAAGCAATATAAGGTGCTGGAATAGTTTGTAGCCCAGGGTAGAGTATTACACATTTGTGTAGGCACTTACGGATCAAAAAAAGGTGGCCGTGCATTTTTATTTAGTAGCGTGCCTACAATTCTATTTGGTAGCACGCTCTTGAGTAGCACCAGCTGTTAAAAGTGGTCCGGCTAAAGTAATATAAGGTGCTGGCTAGTTATATCACAAGCGTCCATGCACAGCACAGTGAGATGTTATAAAGTTGGCCGGGCCCCATGTTAGACACAAAGAAGCCTCCAGCTGCATTTTGTTAGAATCCTTGGCCAAGTTGTACCTTGCGTCGCATAAGGCTGATGTGACGCACATATTGTGAGTCCAGATGAGCTTTACGTTACGATTGAACGTATCCCTTCTCCATATACATATGTATAAACAACATGCACAACTTTAGCAATTGTTTTATTTGCTACATCTTCCGCAGTGTATAAAACCGTTTCCTTTCGATGAGTCTTCATCATCGGCAGTAACTTTGTGGCTACAAACACATATTTCCAAATGTTGGGAAAGTATCACAATGCCTTTATCCACTTTTTTTATAAAAATTTTGTAATTATGAAAATTTGTCACATTATTTGGGCAACAATTTCCAGTCAGTAGTTGAGGTAGACCACTGACCTTCAATTACACAACTTATTATATTAAAAACACATATATTTTCAACAAAAATTAAATTTTTACTTAAAAATGTTCACTTTTGAACAATTTTATTTTACGGGAGCCAAGATAGCGTCGACGAGTTAGCGTCGATTTTTGGAATTAAAAAACCGGGAAAAAATGGAGGGGAAAATTGTGGGTATTTTTAAAAATATATTACGAAGCCGGCATCAATCTTGGTAATTCAAGGGTGGAAATTAAAGAAAAATCGTGGATGAATTTTCCCAGGAGCACTCATGGAGTCCCACGCCAAAACGTTATACATTCGTAAAGTGGACACTTTGGTGAACAAAATGAGCGAACCGTGCGAAAATTTTTGAGAAAATCGACTTAATCGAAAATGGCCAAAAAAAAACCGTGGATGAATTTTCCCAGGAGCACTCTTGGACTCCCACGCCAAAACGTTATCCATTCGTAAAGTGGACACTTTGGTGAACAAAATGAGCGAACCGTGCGAAAATTTTTGAGAAAATCGACTTAATCGAAAATGGCCAAAAAAAACCGTGGATGAATTTTCCCAGGAGCACTCTTGGACTCCCACGCCAAAACGTTATCCATTCGTAAAGTGGACACTTTGGTGAACAAAATGAGCGAACCGTGCGAAAATTCTGTCCACCCGTTTTTGAGAAAATCGACTTAATCGAAAATGACCAAAAAAAACCGTGAATGAATTTTCCCAGGAGCACTCTTGGACTCCCACGCCAAAACGTTATACATTCGTAAAGTGGACACTTTGGTGAACAAAATGAGCAAACCGTGCGAAAATTCTGTCCACCCGTTTTTGAGAAAATCGATTTTTTTTTGCCATTTTCGATTAAGTCGATTTTCTCAAAAACGGGTGGACAGAATTTTCGCACGGTTCGCTCATTTTGTTCACCAAAGTGTCCACTTTACGAATGTATAACGTTTTGGCGTGGGAGTCCAAGAGTGCTCCTGGGAAAATTCATCCACGGTTTTTTTTTGCCATTTTCGATTAAGTCGATTTTCTCAAAAACGGGTGGACAGAATTTTCGCACGGTTCGCTCATTTTGTTCACCAAAGTGTCCACTTTACGAATGTATAACGTTTTGGCGTGGGAGTCCAAGAGTGCTCCTGGGAAAATTCATCCACGGTTTTTATTGGCCATTTTCGATTAAGTCGATTTTCTCAAAAACGGGTGGACAGAATTTTCGCACGGTTCGCTCATTTTGTTCACCAAAGTGTCCACTTTACGAATGTATAACGTTTTGGCGTGGGAGTCCAAGAGTGCTCCTGGGAAAATTCATCCACGGTTTTTTGCCATTTTCGATTAAGTCGATTTTCTCAAAAACGGGTGGACAGAATTTTCGCACGGTTCGCTCATTTTGTTCACCAAAGTGTCCACTTTACGAATGTATAACGTTTTGGCGTGGGAGTCCAAGAGTGCTCCTGGAAAAATTCATCCACGGTTTTTCTTTAATTTCCACCCTTGAATTACCAAGATTGATGCCGGCTTCGTAATATATTTTTAAAAATACCCACATTTTTTCCCGGTTTTTTAATTCCAAAAATCGACGCTAACTCGTCGACGCTATCTTGGCACACTTTTTTATTTTCTACTTTTTTATGAACATATGTTTGCAAATGCTATATATAGCTATTGCTTTTTATACATGTAGAAAGCAATTTTTTCTCTCACTTGCAACAACTTAATAAAAATTGCGAATTCACACCAATCTTAGTCTATGGCACAGAATATGAACCAGAATCCTCACTTATCTGTGCTTATGAGTTAAGCGAAATCGCCGTATCAGCTGATGGATAAATGGCAGAAGGGAGAGAAAAAATTTGCTTTTTGCATGTGTAAAAAGCAATGGCTATACATAGCATTTATGAACATATGACTGTGAAAAAATACAAAATTAAATTTTGCAAAAGTGAATTATTTTACACATATTTTTAATAAAACTTAAATATTTGCATAAAAGAGCGGTGATTTTTGTGTTTTAAATTGTTTAAGTAAAGGCCAGTGGTGTTCCTCAGCTATTGATTATAAATTGCGACATAAATAATATGAAAAAGTTAAAATATTTGCAAAAACAATTCCATGAGTTTTAATTTCCAAAAAATAAATTTCATTTAAATATATTTCTTTATGCTTAATGTAGTTTAAATACAATAAATGTTAATGTAATCGGTGATAAACCTATTCGTATTACGTGTTTTCAATAATTTCTGCCAATGCATCGCTCTGGAATTGGTTGTTTTCATAAAAAATTTGAATTGTTAGTCTACGGTCGCTTGTTAAATTGATCAATTTTGTGTAATAAAAAAGGTAAAATAGAAAAAAGAACTAGCTGGAATTATTTCAGATTGCGATAAATGGAAGATGACTATTGTAATGTGCCTTTGGAGCATGTGAAACGCGAATTACGTCGCGGCATTGTGGAATGCCAAAAACACGGGCTGATGCAAAGTGCCAAACGGCAGGCTGAAATTAATCATGGTCTGTGCGATATACATAGACTTCGATGCAAATAGTGAAAAATTCAAAGCAAAGTGGAATATGGTAATAACTTTTTGGCCAAATGTTATTTTGATGTACGGGAATACGATCGGGCGGCGTATTTGGTGCGTAATGCCGAATCTGCATCATCATTTATATACTACATATATGTATATGGATTTGGAAAAGCGTTGATTGGACTCAACTGCAGACTAGTCGAATCTTAATGACTCGGGCCACGTAAAAGATTTGGCAGATTTGTTGGCTGCTTTAAAAGCTGAATACTCTTGGGGACGTTTGGATGGTTATGACATGTATTTGTATGGTGTAGTACTGAAAGCAATTGATCTTAATCAAACTGCTCAGTAGTTACTGATACATTCGATACTTTCAGCACCTATGTTTGGGGTTCTTATGTGGATGTGATCATTTTATGGTCATTACATACTTTCAAAGAGCCTTGAAACTAAATTTCAAATATATGGCCGCTTGGACTTTAGTGGGTCATGAATTTATATATGTAGGTGAAAAACACGAATGCTGACATACAAAGTTATAAATAGAAAAGCTGTGTAGGTAAGGCTTTAAATGTTGATTCAATACACATTAGATTCTTTTTTTTACATAAAAAATATATACATATTTACACACATAATTTTTTAATACATGCTTAAATTATTTTTATTTTAGGAGAGACCTATGAAAAAAATAGATAGATTTGAAAATGTCATAAAATGTTACAGTAAAGCATGTGGTGTGGGTGATATCGAAGGTATTGCTATGTATAAAATGGACAATCTGCGTGAAAAATTAGGAGCCTTAGAGCTGACTGTAATGTGCTACATTATGTATTGCAGCAGCTGATAAACAACGTTTATATCATGGCTTCATGGCCTTAGTGAGTTATTATCGCCATCGCATTATACATACAAGTGCTTAGAGTCGGATGATGTAAGTTAAATCACAATTACTTGAAAACCAAATACTATAATTGAAACTTTCTGCTCTAGCGTAAATCGGAAGCCAAAATCTTTACTTAAGAGTATCGAAAGTAAACACAAAATATTAACGCTAGGAACAAGTGCTGCTAATACCGACAACTTAACCAACAATGTGGAAATTGCCGATAAAATGAGAACACTTAAAAAATTGATTTATTTGATAACATTTTGTCGCTTAAAAATTTGAATTGAAATCACCCAACTGGAGTCACTTTGTGAATAACGAAATAGAATAGTGTACCACAAATACAATTGCTTTGTGTGCAAATCCTCAGGAACAAGCGCGATTATTGAATGCTACTCCTGAAGTTCCACAAAGACCAAAGCAGCCGCTGCAAGACCGACTCCTGCCCAACCTCCCATACCCATGTCACCAAAGAATTCGCTTAGACACTTGCCTCATGCTGGTGTAATTATTGTATTACCAAAAATGCTGATTGTTTCAGGTATTTTTATACAAGCCCTGCGCACATTGACTTCAAAAATTTTTAATATATAAAAAAAAATTTAATATTTTTTCTGAAGGTTAGTATCTACTTAATACCTGTCTGAATTGCTATTAATTTCTTAAGAGCAAAACCATCATAGGGTTGTGTTATCAACCACATCTTAGACTTATATTATTTAACAATTTTATTTTATTTCAGAATTTTTGGAGTCCCAGGTGGTCAAGTTTGTCTCACTGTAACTCTTCTCCTGCTTAAGCCAGAGGGCTGCCACTAGACATGTGTTATAAATTCTAAGTCCTCCTATAAAGATGTTCGAAGTTTCAAACAAATCCAGTCAATATTTTAAAAGTTCCAGATTTATTAACATTTATTTTTCAAAACTCCTCACTGTGCAATGTAAATGTTTGTCGTTATATATCTTAAAATCCAAATATATACTTGAAAAGAAATTAAATTAGCAATTATATTTAATTTGTTTTCCATTTGAATTTGTTAAGGTATTAAGGCGTATTTGTAGTTATTATTGCGCATATACTCACCCCAAATTTTTAGTAATAAAATCTTCAAAGAAAAAAGTTATGTTCAATTTTGGAATTGTTTTCTTATTTTTATTTTTTTTTATCAACTGTATAAATATGTATATATTTTTAGATCATCTCAAATTGTTACAAAAAGAACTCTGCACTACATACATATGTAAACAAAAGTAAATTCCAAAATTTGCAAATCGAAAAACAAAATGAGAATATTTACTAATAGAATTGATTAAATTTTTTAACAACTTAAATAAAAATACTTTTACTTATGCCACCAAAGTCTAAAGTGGTTTTCTCCTTGCAAAAATTCGTCCTTAACTCTTAGGGGTCGAATGGTCTTTCTACATAGCAGCGATATTTCGTTTAGGTTCTTCCAGATTTTCTTCTTGCCGTTCACCTTTAAAAGAAATTAAAATTAAAAAAATAGCATTATTAAAATTGTATTTTTAGTTATAAATAATTATATTTTTTAAAAAAAAAAAAGCTTTTTGTTCATGGAAGTAAGGCTTTATGTCTATAAAACAAAAGTTGAATCTCTTTTATAAAGTATTCTGTAGCCCGGAAAATGGCTTTTTATTTATTGAAAAGTGATTTCTTTTTTGTCTCAAGTACTTGTAAAAAAGAACACAATATGAACACATTTGCTTTCCAAATGATACAAAAACTTCTTTTTTTCGCGACTTATAAACTTGTGTTATTATACATTAGACAATACCACAATCGTCCTTTCCAATGTACACAATTCCACATTGTCAATTAACTTCATATGCACACATTAGTCTTATTTCTGACAAGTACTTGTAAAATAGAACACAAAGCGAACACATTTGGATTCCAATTGATCCGAACACTTCTTTTTTAAACGGTTTGTTAACCAACGTATTTGTATATTGGACAAGAACATCACTCCTCCTTCCAATGTACAAATTTACACACAAACAACTCACTTTACGTAGATACAAATCACTTATTTTTGTTAAGAACTTGCAAAAAACACAAAAGGAACGAAACACTTGAAATCCAAAGGAACGAAACACTTGAAATCCAAAGGATCCGAACACTGCATTTTTATACGACTTGTTAACTTGTGCTATTGCACATTGGACAAGAACATCATTGTCGCTTCCAATTTACACGATTCCAGACCTACACTTCACTGCATCTGTACACATTAGCCATATAAACAACTTATTTTCGTAATTCACTTGCAAAAAGCGAACAAAATTGGATTCCAATTGATCCAAACAATTCATTTCAAGGTGACATGTTAACCAAAGAATTTGTACATTGGACCAGAACATCATTGTCCTTCCCAATGTACAAAATTCCACACATAAAACTCACTTTAAAAAATTCACTTTGCAGTTTTCATATAAATTACTTACTTAGTTGGCTATCTCGGGAACAAATCCAGCTTCTATCCTGTAGGACAATCCATAGTGCATCTGTGGCTCCTAGAAAATAAGTACAGTAGTTTCCCTGTTTAACGAACCTTCGATTCTGCGAACATCGCATTTAGCGAACACACAAGTGCGCTCCATAGAGTACCTTATATAGCGAATAAAAAATATTTTTTGTGCTCAATTTAGCGAACAAATAAGATTCATAATTTTAGTTTAAAAAAGCATAATGTGAAGTAGTTTTTAACTAAAAACAAAGTGAATAGCAAAAAGTACCACTATTTTAGGTTCTGTTTATGTAGCATTTTTGTTTGATTATACTGCAATGATCAGTTACGCATATTCTTTCGTGGTGTAAAAATTTTCAAGGAAATTCAAGATGAATTTGAATCTTTTTTTCATTAAAATTATTTTATGTTTTATGCTACCAGTGTAATGAATTGTACCTTGTTTAATTTTTTTAATATATTATACAGATCTCTAAACATATTTCAAAATAAACGACAAATAATACAGCTATAGTTATTTATTTATTCATAACATGGGTACTAGATATAAGTATGGCATATAACGAACTTTTCAGTTTAACGAACAGGCCTGACAAAGTACTAGTTCGTTAAACCGGAAAACTACTGTATATATTATTAAAATCTATTGTAAATAACTAAAAGGAAAAAATAAGTTTATACTTAAATTTCCAATTTTGCTGTGTGATGCTCCCAGTAAATCGATGTTTTTTTCACTATCACTTTTGTTTTGATCAACTTTTCTCACTGTTGGTAATATGTGGACAAAATCCACAAATTACCAACTTTGGCTAGGATTTTGGCGCAATATCACTTTTTCTCCACTTTGCTCCAAATCGTGTCAATAAATTTTATTTTTAGTAAACATTTAAATTATTAAATGTCAAAACTGCATACTTGGTGTGATAGAGAAAAATATAGCAAAATTCTCCAATGTTGCTATCTCTATCGCAACATTTATGCAGTCTTGTAGTCTAATTGTTATGTATACTTAAAGGAGGCTTCCAAAATTTAGTGTTTTAGTATTGTTTCTGGAGGCAGGAGCAGTTAATGTTTTTGAAGTTTATGTGCGCAAGGCTTGGATAAAAAAAGCCTAAAACGGGAGGGAAATATAAGAAAAACCAAAACTTCTCCTTCCTTCCACATATTTAGAATACCTACTTTTTTCCCGGGAAAATTTTAATTCATAATAGGAGGAATAGGAAAAAACTCCCGGGGAATTGTTCTTCTTAGTTGGGCTGAAAGCCAAATTTTAAATAAAATAAACTTAATTACTACACATTGAAAGAAATGAAATGAATACCAATATTTGCGAAATTTGATATGCATATAAATTTAAATTTGTATGCATATAAGATCAACAAAAATATGTTGTTAGACACTTACACAAAATTTCTCATTAACCAAATGGATACACAGTTTTTAGTTTTACTTGTTTTGTTAAAGGCCGAAAAGGAAATTTATACTTACATAAGACTAAGAATTTTGTTAAATGATAACTTAAAAACTATTGAAAAAATAAAGTGAGAAAAACATTAAACGTTCTTTAAACTCTACACATTTTCTGGTATGGCTTCCTCACAGCGATTTTTATTCTTTAACAAGTAAGAAGCCAAAAAACTAATTGGATCTGGTGGTCGTTCACGTGCCAAAGTTTGCAAGCCGTGCAGAAGTATAGGAGCTACTGTCTGATCTAGATATTGTCTCGTTGGCAGAGAATTCAAATCACTTCTAGGTTTTTTACATTGGACAGCATTGGTAGATATACTGGAGCTACTAGCGGCATTTGCTTGCAAATTAGTTTGTACCGGTTCAGCTGGGAGAACAGAATTTATATTAGTTTGCCCATCAGGTTTTTCCATAGCGCTTTTTTGGGAATTGAACAAATTTAAATCAAATATGTCATTTAATTAACACAAAACTACCTTTTTAAGTTTTAAATGTTTAAAAAATCGTGGAAAAATATGAACTCAAATCCAACAAAAGCCGCTTTCGATTTATACCATTTGAAGGAAAAGTCGATTTTTTACAACACAAAATGTGAACTGTCAATATAGAAGATTTTCCAAAAGTCAGGAAAGGATTCTAAAAATAATTCACAATTAGTAGTTACAGTAAAACCTTTTTAATTAAGCCTGACACTTAAGGCCATGTCAGATAAAACTTCTGCCTCGCGATGCGTTAAAGATTCGCTTTGACATCTAAAAACTGTGATACACCATCATACAAAGTCGTGCGATATACGAAAAAATACAACACTGTTATGATGGAGTTTATGAAAATTTTCAAAAGACAACAATTCATTACACCAGGGTCGTACTTTTTCGTAGATCGCACGCCTTTGTATGATAGTGTATCACGGCCTTAAGATGAAATGTACATGCTTGTATGAAACATGTCACATAAAGTACTTACAACGCGAAGCGAAAAGTTACGCAAATCGTCAACTTTTTGCGTGCTTTGACAATTAGTTGGTATAATTACCTTAATTTGTTTGGCCAAACCCGCATGTAAATATGATATTCTTTCAAAATATTCGTAAATTAACAAACAACGAGTTAGTGGCATCAGAATAATCGAAGTGTGCTGTATTTTATACATTAAGCAAAGCCAAAGTTTTTATGTGTCATACATTGATTGATTTGGTTCATGGTAAAATTATACAAGGTACTTGCACGACTACAACAAAATTACAGCACCAAAAACCACACGCAATTTGTTGGTAGAAACAAACAGATAATTGAAAGAAACAGATGTCTTTTGTTTAATTTGAAAATTTTGCTTGTTTTTATGGTTAAGCGATTGTCTATATGCATTTCGTTCCCGCTTTTTGGAACTCGTCAGTAGAATTCAACCCAAAACATTTTTGATTTTAGCTAACAAACTTCTTATGTTTATAGTAAGACTCTTAATACTATATTGAGAATCACAATGTACAAACATAATAAATTTGAAAGCCTCAAACAAAAATGATTACAAAACAAGCATCTTTATTCGACTGTGCATCTATTTTATTTTCCACCACCTTTTTACAATTAGCTGCCACATTGGGCAACAATAAGAGTATTAAAAGGCAAAAAGAAAAATAAAACATTTATTTTCATACATGAAATACCGAAGTATATTTATTTGTCAAATAAATATACTTCTGTATTTCATGGATGTCTTTTGTTTTTAAAAACAGAAATCACAGGGTAACTAAAGTACAATTGCAGGCGGGCATTCATGCAAGATTATAGTCATTCAGTGTTGCCAATATGTATGTAATACCCAGTGTGTAATTTCTACTCTCATGTGTAGGCCATGCAATGAGATTCATGTATAATATATGTGTAATTATACTTTGGGTTTTATTTTTATTCATTTTTGTTTTAATTTTAACCTACACAAAAGATGTTTAGTGTAATTTTCTTCAATGTGTAATTGGAGACACAGCCATTTGCAAATTCATTGGCAACATTGTAATCATTTTATTCACACACATAATAACATTTTTCCAGCTTGTAAACAAAGTTTGACAACTTTCTGCATTGTATTCATTAACAGGCTGGGCTTGTGCAAGTGCCTTGTATAATTGTATCATGTATGAGAGT
The DNA here is from genome assembly GCA_936439885.1 of Nowickia ferox. Classification (NCBI taxonomy): domain Eukaryota; kingdom Metazoa; phylum Arthropoda; class Insecta; order Diptera; family Tachinidae; genus Nowickia; species Nowickia ferox. The sequence continues at coordinate 64,899,913 of OW387026.1, forward strand.
GATATGAGTATGATGTCGACGTGTCATTCATATTTATTGCAACCAATACTTATAAATATATAATATCGTGAGTGTGCGTGTACCTTGCACAATCTTACCATGTGCAGTGCTACCAACAAATAGTGTGGTAATACCACACAACGAAAATTATCGGAAATGACAAACGTTACCACTAGTTCCCAATTTTATTTTTGATTGAGATATCACAAAATGCAATAGCTTACATTTTATGTATAAAAATGTACAAGAATGTTTTTTTTTCGTTACAAGAGCTTTCCTTTTTTAAACGTTGAGGCTATACGTCCATATATAAACTCTGCATACTGTCAGTGCACCCTAATTAGGGGATTTGTCCCCAAAATGGGGATTTCGCCTCTCTTTTGTGGTCAGAATTTCGTGGGGAGTGATTTGGGGACTTTTAATTTTAAGTCCTAACATACCTTTTTCTAATATTTATCTTAATATGTATGTACAAAGTTTACGTTTTATGGGTTTTCTTCTAATTTTACAGATTATTTTAAAATAGTATTAGTAGTGTGGCAATCATACTATTTAATGAAGATGGTAATAGCACAAAAATAAATATGTCCATGGGCAAAACCGTCTTCGCAGCTTTAGCAAGTTTTAAGCACTAAACACATTCACCACTGCAAGCTACCGACTACAAAATGTCAAGGCAAAAAACAACAGGGTACATGTTGTTGTCCGTGCTAAATTTTTCGTTGTAGTCAAATTAAACTAATATCTATGAAAGTTTAACATAATAACTCTAGTTGTTCTAAGAAGTTTTTGGGTAAATGTTCCCTTATGATCTGCATTAGCAACAGTGAAATGAGCATAGGATTCAGTTAAACCCCTAAATAATCAATTTCAATGTATTTTTAATAAAAAAATATTTTACTGAATTATTTGTTCATTAATAATTTATTTATTTATTTATTTCATAAATACTTTACAAAATAAATTCGCAAAGTATTGTTGCACAAATATGGGCGGGGTAACTAGACCATATGCCCAAGATGGTATCAACAGTATTTTAAAAAAGATTTGTGACTGACTGTACACGATCTATGCCTTCACATAGGAAGTATCAACGTGGTTGTTAAAGAAATTCCACAAAAGAACCGCAAGATTATACGGTTATAAGTGGCAGATCAGTCAACCAGTGCGAGCGATACGAAAAACTCACGAAGGCCAAACAACACACACAAGCAGGGTGACCGTTTGACCGACTAAAGTGGCAAATTGCCAGTTTTTCGACTGCCTTGCCACTTTTTGTCCTCCTTTTTTTATGAGCTGAATCTGATACTTTTTGTGGTATTTTGCAACTTTTTTGTTAAATTGTAAAAAAGGATATCTAAATACCAAAAAAGGGAAAAATATATATTTTATTAACATTTTATACGTTAAAGATATCGTTGACAAATATATAAGTATATTGTCCATGAAGCCGAAGTGAGATACATATCACACTTAATCAACAAGAGGATATTAACTCAAAATTTTTAAATTTACACTTTTTGCAAGAAATAAACTAATAACATCAATATCTATTTACTGTAAAAATTTCAACGTATTCCAATTACTCTTTTTTGATAAAATTTCTTTTACTTTATGATTTTAATTCGAAATGTGACTGTTTTTATGATAAAATTGCTAAAAAAAAATTGTGAGTTGTGACTCTTTTCGAAACATAGATATTCCCCCTTATTGTGAATGGCGTCGTCGACGTCAAAACAAGACCATAGTAAAAATTGTCACTTGCCTACCTACACTTTGTCGACAAGAATTGACTACTGTTAACATGCTCCATTAATTTACAAAACTTTAAGAGATTAGTAAGAGAGTGCTAATTTTTGTTGATAAAGAGTAGACTAGTGACAAAATTTACTGTCGTCTTGATGTGACATCGACGACGCCATTCACAATAAGGAGGATTATTTGCCAATAATTGCAAGATTTTAAAATAAAAACAATGTATATATGTATATCTATTTTCAAATGGAATTTGTTTACTATGATGTATCCGGATTTTCAAATTCTCTTAAAATGTAACCACAAACAGTTTTTCGTCTCTACTGAAAATTTGAAAATTTTGAGTTAATACCCTCTTGTTGTTTAAGTGCGATATGTATGTGCAGAAGGGGTTTCCGAGAATTGTGTAATTGTTATTTAAAGCAAATTTTTAACTTTTTATCAAAAACTAGTTGGAGAAATGCTATTTTTGGCATGAAGTAGGAAGTTTGAAGAATGGCCGTGGAAAGTATTTATTATCAAACCTACATACATTTTCCGTTTATATCTTTACTTTACCCTAGAGTAATGCATCTGCTGAACGTAATTTTTCAAAGTTAGCGCTAGTAAAAAACAAGTTAGCAAATAGGTCGAAGGTAAATACTTTCAAACCCATGTTTGTATTTATTAGATGTTGATCTGGAAGATTGGGCTCCCAGTGCAGATCTTATTAAAAAACACTTAAGACCATTTCAAATGAAAAATTTTTATTATTAAAAATAACAACGGTATAAAATAACAAACAATTAAACTATTTAACTCTTTTTCTTTTCGAACCATATACAAGAGATTTTAATCACTGATTAAAAGCACTTTTTTAACTAGTTTTGTGAAGTGAATTATTTTCACATCCAAATATCGGATTTTTATAGCACCAAACACATGATTTTTATTGAGTTAAGAAAATGTCAAAAGCAAACCACTTCCTTCCAATGACACGTCAATGTAAAATTCATTAGATTTTACCTGGATTTGAAGTGGGTTGATTCAGTATATGTACTTTTTCTACTTCTTTTTCTTCACTTTTTTTCCTGGGTATATATAGATATTTTGAAGTTAATTTAACATAATACATTAAATTTATAAATTTTAAGGTATTCATCTTGTTTTTTAATGTTGCCACTTTTTTTTTTGATAAATCCCCTATTTGGTGCTACTTTTTTTTAAAAAATTCCTTTTTTGTGCCACGTTTTGAAACATGTCATCGGTCACCCTGCACACAAGCCTGACCGCACTTAACATAGCGTCTACAACTGCGATTAACGCTGATATAATATGTGAGAGAACGTCGGCAGAATAACAAAAATAAAATGCCGATATTTCTCTTCATCTCATACAACAGGAACACGTAATTTTACTTTTCCTATAACATTTCATTTTATGCAAATTCTCATCGAGTTAACATGTATTATTTTTGTATAATTATTTGTTATGTTTTCACTTTTTCACACAAACTTTAATTTATAAATGAAATTAAACACATTTAAACATATAAAATCCCAAAAAACTTTTCCAAAACATTGTTTTTCATTTATTTTAATAAACACTCACACATTCTTACTAATTTATTTTCATGTACGTGTGTTTTATGACAGTTCATCTCATAAGATTGTTGTTATAGGATTTCTTATAACAACGCTCTTATAAAAAATCTTATAAGATTGAGATAACACTAATTTGAAGTCTACACGTAACATAATTAGTACTGCGATTGAATTTGACGATCTCATCTTACATATTATGTTAGGTGTAGACACTATGTAAGAAATAATTACGATGACGCGAGAGCTGTTCTTCAACCCAGAGCTGCTTAACGACTGATTCATTAATAATTATCACATGTAATTTGGCTTACAAAGCGATACGAATTTTAGCCTGATCAAATCTTAAATATAATTTAAAAAATAATAATTTGTTGCGTTAACAAATGTTAAACTTAAATTGGAACAATTCCCATAAAATATGATACTGTATGTATTTTCTAATAGATTTCCAGTTCACCAGTGATAAAAAGGAGAGTTAATTAAATTATAGCTATTTTGAAAAAATCTGATGTGGGGTTGTAGCCAGGGTTGTCAGATTTTTCTGACATATTTCGCCAAATTGATTTTAAAAATCGCCAAAAGTCGCCAAAATTAATTTTATGTAATTTTTCTTAATAAATATTTGATAATAAATTTGACTTTATATAAAATTTTTTAATAGCAATATTTATAAAATAACAGTATAGAAATTTAACAGAAAATCGCCAAAAGTAGAAATAAAGTTGCCGAAAATTATTTTTTTTTAATTTTTCTCATCTAAATTCAAAATGAATTAATTAATATAACTAAAATAAGAAAAATAATCAAAATCAAGGTGTTTTAATATATAATTTTTTTTCAAAAATTTTTAATTTCAATATGTTAAAAAGTAGTTAAAATATCACCAACAAATTTATTTATCACCATGTTGTCAAACCAAAAATTTAGATGCCAAATCGTCGGTTGGTTATTGGTTTGCTGCAGAAATAATGGCGCATAACCATAGTCAAAAGAAAGTGTACTTTTAAGTATTTAAAACCAGTATTATCAAACAAAATACTGGTTTTTACTTCTTAAAGTATACTTTGTTTTGACTATGGTTATGCGCCGATGTATTTTGAATATACTGTGCCGCAAGCCAATAACCAACAGTCGAAATGAAAAATCGCCACGTTTGGCGAGAAATCGCCGCACCTGACAGCCCTGGTTGTAGCTGGTTAAAAAATTGTGCCAACTAAAAATCACTCTCCGCCACTCTAACATACGGTCAACACCTAACATAGCGTCTACAACTGCGATTAACTCTGACATAATATGTGAGAGAACGTCGGCAGAATAACAAAAATAAAATGCCGATATTTCTCTTCATCTCATACAACAGGACAACGTAATTCTACTTTTCTTATAACATTTCATTTTATGCAAATTCTCATCGAGTTAACATGTATTATTTTTGTATAATTATATATTTTGTTTTCACTTTTTCGCACAAACTTTAATTCATAAATTAAATTTAACACATTTGAACATATAAAATCCCAGAAATATTGTCCAAAACATTGTTTTTCATTTATTTTAAGAAACACTCACACATGCATACGAATTTATTTTCATGTACGTGTGTTTTTTGACAATTCATCTCATAAGATTGTTGTTATGGGATTTCTTATAACAACTCTCTCATAAAAAATCTTATAAGATTGAGATAACACTAATATGATGTCTACACGTAACATAACTCGCTCTGCGATTGAATTTGACGATCTCATCTTACATATTATGTTAGGTGTAGACACTATGTTAGAGATTTATTCAATTAACTTTTTTATGAAGAAACAAAACCATTTTCATAATTTTGAGTTGTCACTGCTTATGATTTAGTTTGTGATAAGTATGTACATATGTACATGTACATATGTACATATGTACATACATATGTATATACACATCGTATCTATGTATGTTTATTGTTACATCACCTGATTTAAAGCAATATTTATGAGACCTGTTGAGCTTAAAGTACTTTAACCACTTCCATTATGTATTATTATTTTCCATTTTTTCTACATAATTTCTTGATTTTTTCAACTCACTGATTGTCATGTTTTCCTATTGTTTTATGTTGTTGTTTTGCACACCATTTACACGCAGAAGGACGGACAGACAATGGCAGGTACTAATTGCTGTGTGTGTATAAAAATAATTTGCTGCTGTGTCATATTTTCGCATGAGCTGTCACTAAATTAAAGCGGCTAATTCTTATAAGAACACAGTTGACCTTAAACAGAAGGCAACCTAAATAAAAACACTCCTTTGAAGTATTAAAAAACTATAAAGATTGTGTCAGTAATTTTCTAATATATCAACCTTCTTTTTAGGTTAAATTCGAAGCATGTAAATTAAATATCAAAATACATACACACACATATTGAACTTATTGTTCCACAGCAACCATGGTAAAATTATACAAGGTACATGCACAAACCCAGCCTGTTATTTAAGCCCCGTTCAGACTATTATACAAGTATTAATACTTTCATCACATTTTACGATACAGAAATCTAAATACATTCGTTGCGACTGTCAAAAAATCTAACGTAAAATCATCAGACCAAATCGTTCAGACCATCACACTTCAAATAAAATGTGTAATACAAGCAGAAAACATAACAGCTGTTCAATGAAAATGTCTGTGCTATTCATTGATTAGCGGCGGCAAAGCGGTTTCATGTAGGCGGGGACCTGCCGGCACTTGAAAAAATTCAGCAGTTAAAAATATTCTATATAAGTAACAGAAAAAATTTAAGAAAAGATATTACAAAAACGTTAAAAAATTACGTCAATGAAATATACTTCCATACGATTCACTTATTCAAAATTTTGAGCAGATATACATGTGACAAAACATTACTTCAATGACGACACGCTGTCGGCGGCGAAACAGCCGACTTGGAAATTTGGTTTTTGTGAAAATGCAACCCTGATCCAATGAAAAGTATTATCGTTTAGAAAATTTTCTAAAAACGAAAAAGTCTTATGGGATGTCAAAATTTTTATCGTATTATTAGCCACTTTGATGACATTTTGCGTTCAGATTATCACACTTGCACGTATTATTTGAATTTTTGACAAGTATAAATACAAAGTATAATAGTCTGAACGCAGTAAGTGGTCAAACTTTGTTTAGAAGCTGCAAAAATGTTAGTGTATGTTTGTGAATAAAATTACTATACTGTTGCCCAAGGCATATCATACAGGTACACGCATCAGGCATATTGCTCATCCGCAGTTTATAAGTCCTCTTTTACATTTGAGACATTTCTTGCCGGACATTTTTTCAATTCTCCTTTGTTCTTGCCCGAAGCTTTTACATATTGGAAATTAATAGACAGACAGAAATTTTGTAGTTTGTTTACTTCTATTTCGCGATTGCTACTCATACACATGCACATAAATACCATATGCCTTGATAATACACATCAAGTATACATAGATTCGCTGAAATGAAAAAAATCATATGAAGCAACAAGAATAAATTGCGAAAAGTAGAAAAGAGAAACACAAAAATGTCCAGTACAGAGGATCGTGTACTACACACTCTGCATCTTCGCCCCTGCTTCTACAAACTTCGTCTGTCTGTCTTTCAATTTCCGAAATGTAAAAGGGCAGTAACGAAGATTTCATTTGACAATTACTTTTGTGCCTTGTTTGATGAATACAAAATTTTGACAATTACTTTGTAAAACTGAAGGAGAAGCACACAGTTGCATCTAATGCGTGTACCTGTATTTAATGTGCCTTGAGTATTGCCTATGAATTTGCACATATTTGTGTCTCCAATTACACATCGAAGAAAATTACACTAGACATCTTTTGTGTAGGTTAAAATTAAATTAAATATAAATAAAAATAGAACCAAGAGTATAATTACACATAGATTATACATGATTCTCATTATATGGCCTACACATGAGAGTATAAATTACACATTGTTACTTGCATTAAAAAACGTTTGACGCTAAACAGTGCTGTCAAGTTATTCATTTTTGAACGTTATATGTTGGCGATGCCGCAGACGTGGTTTAATACAAAATTTAAAAAAATAGCACTACAATGGGCATGAGAAATTTTGACAGCCAGACAACGCTTTGCGTCGTAATTTAGGTTGGTCTGTTAATCTTATGTGTTGACGCCACTGGTTAACTGCTATTGTGAATCAAGTAAAATTTTAATTTCGTCGGTCGGTTGCTGGTGTGCCTCACAGAATATTAAAAAACATGTTACTGCGGCGAGCGAATAACAACCCGACGATTTGTTGTATGTCCTGAGTTTTTAAAATCGTCTGAAAAAAGTTGATCTGCTGGAAATAAAAGCCGATTTTTACTTGTTGATCGATTGCATTTATTAGCCGATGTGAGCCGTTGAATTCGGCGGTTTCTCGAGCTCGAAAATGAGTTCGGCGGCTTGGCGCCGTCGACTGTGAGCCCCACGACTTGGACCTCTGCTTCTCAAAGCAAGAAAAATTCATTAAAACAAGCTAAGATTAAAAATATCAAGAATAAACGAAGTATAATTTGCCTGCGCTATTTCTAAAAGTATGACAGAATTACTAATTGATCCGAATATAAGAGTATGGGTCTTTTTGCCCATCGTTTTGATCGCATTTTTTATTGGCATTCTTCGTCACTATGTATCAATATTGATATCTTCACACAAAAAAGCTGAAATAACTCAAATACAAGACAGGTTAGTTAGTGGCGATATGAATATTTATTGAATTTGTAATTAATAAATGAACGTTTATTCGTTTTGAAAGTTTAAACAGAAGTAGTTACAAAATTTTCATTGACAAAGAAAATACAATTATTAATAATTCAATACATATATAATTGAATATAATCAAGTAGAAAAATAACAAGTTCATTTTCAACAGTTTCCCTTAACATGTTATTTATGCAATTATTAGTAAATATATTAAATTATATATAACGAAACATTATTTTAAGCCAAACTTGTCGGTGAGTGTTTTAACTTTTGGGAAAGGTACACCTTTTGTTAACAAATCAGCCAACATATTATTTGTAGGCAGGTATTTTAAAATAATTAACTTATTTTCAAAACATTCACGAACAAATTTAACTCATATCAATATGTTTTGTACGTGATGAGTATGCATTGTTGAGTGCAACATGTATAGCACTTTTATTATCACAATGCATAATCATACTTTCCTTTAAATCTGGAGAAATTTAATTTTCTAATCTTCTTAGCCACATTGCTTCTTGTATAGCTGCAACCATAGACATGAACTCAGCTTCAGTGGTGGACAAGGCAATTGTTTTTTGACGTTTAGTACACCATGATACAGCACCCGATTGGAAAGTAAATAAATAGCCTGTTGTAGAACGCCTTTCGTCAATATCATTGGCCCAATCTGCATCGCAATATCCTGTTAACTTGTCAGTTCCTTTAGAATATAATAAACCTTTATTGAGAGTATCCTTTAGATATCGCATTATTCGCTTGATTGCTTCCCAATGCGCCTTCCCTGGATTCCCACCATATCTGCTTAAAACGATATATCAAATGTCAGGACGTGTTACTTGAGCAGCAAAAAGTAAGCATCCAATGGCCTGCATATAAGGAACATTTGTCATTTCGATTTTATCATCCTCACTTTTTGGACACATTTCAGCAGATATTTTCTGACTACAATCAACAGGAGTATTGACAGGATTACAGTTTTCCATATTAAAACGTTTTAGAACATTAGAAATGTATTGAGATTGATCCAATTTTATAGTGTTATTGGAACGCGATATTTGAATCCCCAAAACTGAGGAAGCTTCTCCCATATCTTTCATTTTAAAATTCTTCATTAATTTTGTCTTAGTATAATTAATTACGTTTATGCTATTTGAAAAGATTAACTCGTCATCAACATATATTGCAATGAACAAATTTTTTTTTAGGAGATACATGGTAATATATACATTGATCAACTTCACTTCGTTTAACATCAAGCTCTAGCAATACTTTGTTCAGTGTTTCATTCCATACACGACTTGCTTGTTTGAGTTCTTATATTGATTTTTCCAATTTGCATACTTTTCCTGAACCGTCTTCCATACCTTCTGGTTGTTTCACATAAATTTCTTCTTTAAGAGTACCATTTAGAAATGCGGTTACAGCATCCATTTGATGAATGAGTAAGTTATGTTTAACAGTTAATGCTGTTAAATATCTAATAGATTCATACCTTACTACTGGAGCAAAAGTATCATTGTAGTCGACTCCTTCTTCTTGACTGTACCCTTTAGCCACCAATCTTGCTTTTCTTTTAATAATTTCATTATTAGAATTAGTTTTAGTTTTAAAGACCCATTTACATGATATTGCTTTTTTATTATTAGGCAATTCTGTTAAAAACCATTTATTATTTTCCATCAAAGAATCATATTCATCTTTCATTGCTTCTATCCAATCTGAGGCATTTGATGATGACATTGCTTCTTTCAAAGTATAGGGATCATCAGGCACAAATTCTGTAGCATAAAAACTACAAGAATATTTAATTTTCTTAGCAATTCTTTCAAAACGACGAAGTTCAAAACTATCTTCTTCTCTCTCGATATTTTCGTCAGGAAATCCTATAAAGTCTTCATCATTTGCCAATCGATTCAGTTCTGAATTCGGAAACATTAGGTACAATTATGTCTTGTTCGGAATTTATTTGTAAATTTGTATTCTCTTCAAGTAAATAAATAAAAATTATTTTCTTTGCAGTACTGAATTTTTTTATTTTCAAAGAATATTACATCTCTACTTGTAATAGTTTCTTTTGTATTTGGATTGTAAAGTCGATACGCTTTTGAGTCTGAACTGTATCCCACCATAATGCAATCAATCGATTTCTTATCCAATTTTTTTCGTTTTTTCTTAGGAATGTGTACCATAGCTTTGCATCCAAATACTCTCAAGTGTTTTAGTGTGGGATTTCTTTCTGACCAAATTTCTTCCGGCGAAACTTTATTTCCTCTGCAAGGAACACGATTAATTAAGTATGATGCGGTAACTGAGGCTTCAGCCCAAAATTTTTCATCTAATTCAGCATCAAATAACATACATCTCATTCTTTCAACTAAGGTCCTGTTCATACGTTCTGCAATTCCATTTTGTTCGGGAGTGTAAGGACAAGTTTTTTGATGAGTAATACCATTTTGTTTCAGTAAATTTAGAAAATTGTTATTGATATACTCAGTACCATTATCTGTGCGCAAAATTTTTATCTCTTTAGAGCACTGGTTCTCAACCAAATTTTTAAATTTTACGAATTCGCCGAAAACGTCCGACTTTCTTTTAATTAGATACACAAACACTTTCCGTGAATAATCATAGACGAATATCAATAAATACCTGTTTCCCGAAAACGATTTTTGCGTAAAAAGACCAACAACGTCAGAATGAATAATTTCAAGCAAATTTTTAGCACGAGTACCAACTTCTCTAAATGGTTTTCTCGTTTGTTTCCCATTTATACACGTGATACACTCGCGATTTACTTTATCGTTGAAGTCAATACCATAACATGATTCCTTCACCTTTTCTAATTTTTCTTTACAGATATGGCCCAATCGTCGATGCCACAAATCTGAATTTTCGTTGGTAATTAAAACTTTTCCGTTAGAATTCAAAACATCACAATCCAATCGATATAAATCATTTTCAGTTGTCGCTTTTCCAATCAGTTGATTGTTAGTGTTAAAAATATTGCAAATATTTTTTTCAAATACAACCTTATTTCCATTTTTTGTTAATTGGCGAACCGAGAGTAAATTAGTACACAAACTCGGTATATATTCCACATTTTTGACAACAGCATCACGCTTTCCTTTTTCAGTTTTTAGCAGCATATTTATATCTCCAACATACGATACAGACATTTTATTATTGTTTGCCACTATAATGTCTTTATTCGTTACTTTTTTTAAATTCGAAAGAAAATTGTCATTATTTGTCATATGTGAGTGGCACCTGAATCTACATACCATTCCTCTGAAGTTTTACCACTTGAAAATAATGAGGCAAACAACATTATACCGTTATTTTTGGAATATTTTTCTTTATCGCTGTTATATTTCCCATTGTTTTTATTGGGACAAGTTTTGCTAAAATTACCAACCTGATTGCACGAGTGACATTTAAATTTTTTGTTATTGAACTTGTTTTTTGAAACCAACGCATTAGCACATTTATTATCGAATTTTGCATCTTGAAGTAATACATTCTTTATTCCATCCACCGTCAACTTGGTTTTTGAGTTTTCTACAGCCATAACTAAAGCACGAAATTCATCAGGAAGGCCAGCTAGCATAAGAGATGCCATCAATTCTTCATCAATAATAAGGCCGGCATTTTTTACTTTCAGGGACGTCATTACAATAGCATTCACATAATCTTGCATCGAATCAAAGTCACCAAACTTGAGTTGTACAAGCTGTTTTAAAAATTCAACCTTTCTTGTTAAGCCTGAATCCCAGGCCTCTTTAGCTGTTTTTGCTGTAGCAATGTGGGCAAAATTACTAGGTTCGATCATAAGAGTTATTTCAGCAAGAGCACGCTCATTGACTTCTACATCTTTCGGATATGAAATCCCACTTTCAACAACTTTCCAACAGTTTTTAATTACTAGACATGACTTTGCGTGTCTCCGCCACACATCGACCACGCAATCTTTCGAACGGAAAACTTATTGAGTTTGAAGTCATTTCAGTTTAGCACTGGAGTGAGCAGTTCAACTATATGTTATATTCATTAGTTAGAGAGAGAGATGCAACATCACATGTACACAAAAGTTTCCATCACATTTTTCATTTTGCCCTTAATAATGTGATAGAAACTTTGTTCTACGCAATGATGAATATATCATGCATGACTTCCGATCAAATGATCAGTCAATTGACTGATACTATTCTTGTAGGGAAGTTTAAACGCGAGACAAAATGCCCATAACCTATTGAATTTGTAATTAATAAATGAACGTTTATTCGTTTTGAAAGTTTAAACAGTAGTTACAAAATTTTCATTGACAAAGAAAATACAATTATTAATAATTCAACACATATATAATTTGTTGATTTTAGCGTTTATTAAAGAAGTGAAAAAAGTAAAGTACTTAAACTAATAATGTGTATAACATAGAAATGTATAAAAGGAACGGACAAAGAACATGCAGAGTTGTATTTTAGGGAAACACTCCAACACGCCCTCTCAAATCTGCATATCTTTCGATATATATTGACAAACAATACTATTTTAAGCCAAGAGATTTTACAAACTTTACATGTTTAAATTTAGGCAAATTCTTAGTCAATATGTCTGCAGCCATTTCATTGGTTGATACATAACGTATTTCAATCTGATTCGATTTAACAACTTCCCTCACATGCTGGTATTTAACGTCTATGTGCTTACATCTTCCATGTAGTACGGGGTTCTTGGCCAAATGTTGAGCTCCAAGATTGTCGCCGAAAATTACTAAAGGTCCGTCAGATGGATAGCAACCTATTTCGCCCAATAATCGTTTAATGTACACTGCTTCTTTAGCTGCAGTGGACAAAGCCACAAACTCAGCCTCTGTGCTACTGAGTGCTATGTTGGGCTGTTTTTTGCTCTCCCAACTAAATGCACATCCTGCCATAAAAAATGAATAACCAGTATAAGATTTTCTATCCTGGGTACAACTGGCCCAATCCGCATCCACGAAACCCTCTGGTTGTTTGTCTGTTTTGAAATACTCTAATTTTAAATCGTTTGTTGTTGACAAATATCGTAACAAATGTTTAACAGCTTCTCCATGTTCATGGTGTGGATCTTGATTTTTTTGTGCCAATTTAACAACGGAGTGCAAAATATCTGGTCTAGTACTTATCGCCAGATACATCAATGTTCCAATTATAGATTGGTACTGATTAGAGTTCACACGTTGACAGTTTTCTTTCTGGCATGCTATTTGAAAGCCCGGATCAAGCGGTGTAGATGCTGCCCTGCAATTTTCCATTCCATAATTTATCAGGAGCTTTTTTATGTACTGTTTATGTCCTATTCTGATTCTTCCAGTATCACCTTCTCGTTCAATTTCCATACCTAGGAAATGTTTTACATTACCATTATCAACTAATTTGAATTTTCGCGAAATTTGTCTCTTTATACTTTCCACGTCTTCTCTTTCGGTACACGCAATCAGTATGTCGTCAACATATACTGCTATTAGTCTAAATCTGCCGTTTTCGTAAGCGCTATATAAGCAAGGCTCACTGTCACAAGGTTTAAAACCAATATCGCGAATCACTGCATCTAGTGTCCTGTTCCATGCACGGCCTGATTGCTTGAGTCCATAAATAGCCCTTTTTAAACGTAAAACCCGACCAGGATTTTCTTCATCAACAAATCCATCAGGCTGCTTCAAATAAATCTCTTCCTCTAGCCTGCTATTTAAATAAGCGGTTGATACGTCTACATGATGTACATAAAGTTCCTTCTCAGCAGCAAGTGCAAAGATCATGCGTATAGTGGAATATCTCAAAACCGGTGAAAATGTTTCAGTATAATTTATACCATACTCCTGGCTACACCCTTTTGCAACCAGTCGGGCCTTGAACCGATCTATATTTCCTTGTTCATCTTTTTTAAGACTAAACACCCATCTACTTCCAATCACCTTCTTGCCAGATGGCAGGTCAACTAACGACCACGTATCATTCTCTCTGAGCGAATGATATTCTTCCATCATTGCTTCTTTCCAATAATTAGAATGTTTACTGCCAACTACATCCTTATAGGATTGGGGTATATCAATTTTACTACTACCGCCATCTGCAAAATTTAAAACATTTTGAGATTTTTTAGGACAAACTACATTACCTAAACTTATTTTCTTTGGTCTACCACGACCTCTGGTTTGCGCAACACTACTTTGAGATTGTTAAAATTCATTTCGTTTTTCTTCTTCAAATCCCACGAAACCAGCCTCTGAGCTCGACTCATATTCATCGTCATCACTCTGACTATATGCTTTTCCTATGCAATCGCCAGCATCAACTATTACACTGTTCGACGAATTAACCAAAATTGGAATATTGAAGAAATCAAAATCCGTTGTCCTAGATTTGTTCTGAATGTCGTCTTCACAAAATTTGACATCTCGTTTTTCAACGATCTTCCTATCATTAACATCGTATAGCCTATAAGCTTTGGCAGTTGAAGAATATCCGACAAACGTATAATCTTTGCCCTTTGCTGCAAACTTCTTCGACTGTGTTTTATCAAGTGCCACTGCTGGTGAACCAAAAATCCGAAAATGACTAACGCTGGGTTTCTTGCCACACCAAATTTCATAAGGAGTCTTGTCCTTCAATACTTTCGTTATTGATCTGTTTCGAATATATACAGCAGTATTTACTGCTTCTGCCCATAGTTGTTCATCACCGCCGGAATGTATCATCATACTGCGAGCCATTTCTACTATCGTCCTGTTTGCTCGCTCGGCTATACCATTTTGCTGCGGAGTATAGGGAACAGTAAGCTGTCTTTTTATTCCATTTTCATCTAAGAAATGTTCAAACTGATTATTAATATACTCCTTTCCATTATCGCTTCTAATAGCTTTGATTTTCCTTTCAGTTTCATTTTCTACTAAAGCTTTAAACGTTTTAAATTTTCCAAACACTTCGCCCTTGTTCTTCAAAAAATAAACAAAAATTTTTCTTGAGTGATCATCAATAAACGTAATGAAGTAACGTGAGCCTCCAATTGATGGTGTGTTCATCGGCCCACAGACATCTGTGTGCACCAAGTCTAACAAGTTGTCAGCCCTCTTGCTTGTACCAGTTGGAAACGGTTGTGAATTAATTTTTGCTTTCATGCACGTTTTACAATCAAAAGCTTGTGGTATTGTTTTTATTTGCAGGCCATTCACAGCATTTCTTGATACCAAATCATTCAAACTTCGAAAATTAAGATGCCCATACCGATTGTGCCAACGAATAGCATCATTAGTATGTATATTAAAATTCATATGTGTTTGTCCGGAAAATAAAAATAAATTCATTTTATTTCTTGCTACCAAAATAACCTTACCAGATGCCTCCATTATTTTCGCTGTATCATTTTCAAACATTACAATAAATCCATTAGCTGTAGCTTTTCCAACTGATATAAAGTTGCCAATAATTCCAGGAACATAAAGAACGTCACGCAAAATCACTTCGCCATTTTCTGTTCTTATTTTAATATCCCCTTTACCCTCTGCTTGTATACAATTATTACATGCTAGTGTAATTGTGTCTGTATCTTCTACGAACGTTGAGAACAGTTCACGTTTGCAGCACATATGTGCAGTCGCACCGCTGTCGACGCACCAAGAATTTTTATCAAAACTACTACTATTACAGGCTGCAAGCATTGCGAATGAACGATGTTGTTCTCCTTTTTCCGCGTTGTTTCTTGTACTTTTGCAGTTTTTTGCAAAATGGCCACGTTTGCCACAGTTGTAGCATTTAAGTTTTTTACCGCTACTGCCGCCATTTTGATTATAATTGCTCTTAGTTTTATTATGGCAACCAGATCGTGCCACAAAGGCCTGTTGACTTACAACACAAGCAGCTTCGTTTTCATTTTGATGTGCTCTTCGGTCGCTTTCCTCTGCCAATTTCAGCCTTAAAACATCAAGGGCAGGTAATGCATCTCTGGTTTCTATTGCTATAACGAAATTCTCCCACTCCTTTGGCAAACTCGATAATAAAATTATAACCAAAAGCTCTTCAGTTAGTATAATTCCGACCTCAGCCAATTTGTCCGAAGTTTCAATAAAACCATTGAGATATTCCGTCATTGTTAAAGTGTCAGTCATACGCAGACTGAGTAACTTCTTGTAAAGACTCACTTTACGTAGAGGGCCACTGGGCATATAAATATTACCAAGCTTCTTCCATGCATCAAACGCCGTTTCACAGTTTTTTACATAGCTCAGCTGAGACGGCTTTACGGACAACATTATGGTAGCAAGAGCCTTTTCATCCGATTTGACCCATGCTTCTGCTGCCTTCGTTTCAGCTGGCTTAGCTAATTTTCCACTTACAATCGACCATAGCTCCGAGTGCACTAATATGCTCTTAACTTGTATACACCATGTGTCGTAGTTTGTATTATCTAGCTTATCTATTTGATAAATTGAGGAACTCATTTTCCTTGTGTTAGATGACTGCGAATTCAATTATATTTTTTTTCTTTCAATTTTAATTTTAAAACTTTTGCCACATCTGGGCCCATAACCTGTTGATTTTAGCGTTTATTAAAGAAGTGAAAAAAGTAAAGTACTTAAACTAATAATGTGTATAACATAGAAATGTATAAAAGGAACGGACAAAGAACATGCAGAGTTGTATTTTAGGGAAACACTCCAACATAATTGAATATAGTCAAGTAGAAAAATAACAAGTTCATTTTCAACAATATTAAATTAATTTAAAAATAGTGTACAGAAACATTTCCAACTTGATTGAATTCTAAGATAATATTTGAAAATTTTGCTTATTTCTATGGTTAAGCAATTGTCTAATGCATTTCGTTCCCGATTTTGGAACTCATCAGTAGACTTCAACTCAAAAAAATTTTTGAATTTAGCTAAGTTTAGGGGCACCTCTGAAAAATTAAATAAAAAAATTTGGCGGCGAGGCTTAGTTTTCGAGTTATGGGCCTCTGAAATTCTAGTACAATATTGTGATTATAAGGTGTTTTCCTTCGAATATAACCAATATTGCTATCTAAAAAATTGAAAAAAGGATCTTATCCTTATAACGTTGCCTTACACTGCCGGCCTTTGGCCGGACATAAGGAATTTTTTCCGCACCATGGTGTTTCCCGAGACGTCGCAGCCGAGTACAGATTTTCTGCCTTGCAAAGTTTTCTTGCCTAATAACGTTTTCTTGCACTGACGGCCTTCGGCCAGGCTTAAGGATGTTCTCCACCATGGTGTTTCCCGAGACGGCGCAGCACAATAAAGAGTTTCTGCATTGCAAAGTTTTCTTGCCTAATAACGTTTTCTTGCACTGACGGCCTTCGGCCAGGCTTAAGGATTTTCTCCACCATGGTGTTTCCCGAGACGGCGCAGCATAATAAAGATTTTCTGCATTGTTTTCTTGCCCAATAACATTTCCTTCCATTAAGATTTTATACCTCATAAAATTTTCTTGCCTAATAAAGATTTGCATGGCCGACCAAGACTGCATTTATTTATTTAATTGTTCTTCCTTTCAGATTACGATATACAATTTATCTTTAAATATATACAATTATTCTTAGTAGCTAGGATTGATAACTTATATATGTATGAATAGGATAAAAATTCTAAATGAAAGAATAACAAAAAATAAAATGCTAATTCCTAAAAATAAATAACGATGTTATTTTATTACACCATTTCATAAAAGGTATTCTCAAAAGCTTTAAGATGATACCAATATTGGTCATATTCGTTGGAAAACACCGTATAATCACAATATTGTACTAGAATTACAGAGTCCCATAACTCGGAAACTAAGCCTCGCCGCCAATTTTTTTATTTATTTTTTTTCTTATTTTTAAATTTTCTATAGGATAGCATACTTTTTTTTAATTTTTGAGATTTAACTTTCTTAAAACATATAGTTACAAAAACCAAAAACAAAATGTACATATCTTTTACCAATTTTCATACAGCGGAATTTAATGTCGTAAGTAAATTAATATTGCAACCAAAAAGTCTACGTTCACTTACAATTCAAGGAATCAGGGATACAGTTTTTTTTAAAGAAAACCTTAATATAATATTTTGTTGGATACCCACGCTGCTTTAATACTTCACTTAGTCTATTTTATATGGAATTGATCAGCTTCTGTGCTTCCTCAGCTGTGATTTTGGCCCACTCTGTCTGCATAACTCTTCGAAGACCTTCTTTGCTTATTATGACGTGCTGACGAATTTTTTTTTCTCTAAAAATGTCGAAGGTACTCAGAGGGATTTTGATCAGGAAATCGGGGGATGTTTTAAGCTGCTTAAGGCCGTGATACACTATCATACACAGTCGTGTCTTTTTGGAGAAAATACAAACCTTGTATGATGGAGTTTATGAACATTTTCAAAAGACAATAACAATTCATCAGATCGGTGTTGTATTTTTTTTCGTAGATCGTGAGATTGTGTAGGATAGTGAGTCATGGCATTGAGGAGCATTGTACTATAGTCATATAGTATTGTCCTGTTGGACAACATGTGTATGACAAGTCAAGTTTTTCCGAACTCAGCTTTAAATTTATTTTTTAAATGTTTAAATATGGTAATTTGTCCATTGAATATTCAATTAACTCCATCTTACCTACGCCTGTAGCCGTCATACAACCCCACATCATAATTCCACCACCTCCGTGTATAACTGTACGAACTAGATCGTGCTTCTCAAGAGCACACCCTGACTACTTCACGGCTTTTATGTCAATAAAAAATTATTATCCAAAAATCTCACGTGCTTCCAAAACTAAGGAGTCCGATTTATATAGGCGTGAGCAAACTGGGTACGCTTTTGTCTGTTCACTAGAGCTGGGTCCAACTCGTTCATTCGTTCATTTTTGCCACAAACCTATGATCAAACCCATTTAAATTACATGGGTTTGATCATTGGTTTGTGGCAAAAATGAACGAATGAACGAGTTGGACCCAGCTCTACTGTTCACATTAGAAATGTATGGTTTTTACGGGCAACCCTATCATGATATCCCGCTTTTCGTAAAATTTTTCTGCCTATTTCTGCACAAACTCCATTATTGAAGGACTGACGGACGTGATCGATAATATTTTTGAAAGTAATACTTAATAATTACTCTTTGTCATAGTAACTATTTTGCGTTCTTCTCGTACATATAATATTTTAGGGCGTCCGGATCGTAGCGTAAAAGCTAATATACCGGTATTTTTTTACATTATATATGACGCGTTGGACGGAAGAATATGTTTTCCAAATAGTTTTACCAATTTTTGGGAAGCTATTGCCTTCTTTTTTTAATTATTTTTCTTTCCGAAACACTGACTTCTTCACCTTTGGCTTCCATATTCGAAAATCTATGTTTACTTGTAAATAAAATGTACCTCTAATCTCATCAAACGATCACTTAAATTATAGGAAATAAAAATAAAGCAAAAATGGAGAAATTCTTAAAAAGTAATGGCATTGTTAGCATACAAAATGAACGCATACTTTTTGGTGCCCAGATTTACGTTTAGTTTAACTGAAGTCCCGTTATAAGAAAACTAAAGAGATGAATGTAGGTTTTCTTTAACTATAGTAGAAAATACATAAAAATATATTTATCTGGGGTACATTTTATTATGTTATTTTTAAATCCTTTATGGAGTATGTGTATATTTGATGTGTCGTGTGTGCACAGCCCGCTGGTAAGGCAGTCAGCTGGTAAAACAGCCAGCGGGTAAAACAGTCGGGTGTCAGCTGTTAGCTCAGTGGCGAATCAGCTGAAAAAAAATAGGAAAATAAAACAAAACATATGAAGAAAGAAAAATAAAATCGGCTAGACTCACGAAGGCAAAAATCCAGCAAATCTCTGGAAGCCAATGGATGCGCCAAAGAACTTGGAAGAAAAAAAAAGATGGCGAAGAAATTTTTGGCGGACAGAGGTTTCATGGAAGGAAAAGGGAAAATGGCGAGGGATTCTGGCTTGAGGAAGAGAACGGAAAAGACAAATCTGTGGAAAAAGTGTTGTGTTAAAGAGATTGAAAAACAGCCAAAAACTTAGCAATTTCATCACTTTTATTTTAAACAAAAAAGCAATACAAATAAATTGAAAATAAATAAAAATACAATAAACTAAAGCTAAATAAAATTAACGACACAACAATTAAATACTTGAAAGCTATGAAGAAAGAATACATTATAATACAAATGAAACATTAAAAAGCCAAGCAGAACAAAAAAAAAAAAGCAAAGAAGAAAAAGTTTGAAGAAGCGAAGCAGTTGGTAAAGTTTGCTCCACAACCCAGACTAGATTGAAGGCGCTCCAGAAGGCAGTCCGATTGAGGCACCGTAAGGAAGTAAGCGAAGGCTTTTCTGTTCCGCAATACTCCCGGCGGAAGGTTGAATACCGGCATCACCGGAAGAATCACCAGGTATCACCGTAAGAAGCACCAGCTTTATCCTTAATACACGGCAGAAAAAAAAGGTATTGTGCCCATTGACCCGTACGACCACAGAACGGACGACGAAACGAACTGTTGAAATTTGAAACAAACAAAAAAACAATATATATATATATGCATAAATTAATATTTTTATTAAAGGGGTTTAATTAGGAAAACACCCATATACGTACCTTTTTATGTCCCGTAGGTCTGTTGATTTGCCTACACCCAACGTTGTTTTGAGCTCGAACCTCCGTTAGTTTTGCATTTAAATTTGTTTAGACAGGAACTTATTGGTTTCACAGTGGTTTTTCTTAAATTCATAAACTCGTCTTTGATAAAAGAAAAATTTTAATATATATATATATATGTGTACATAAATAATTGGTATAAATTGTTGAGACTTAACTCGTTGGCACCCGTACAGCACGGACGAAACGGGCTTCCTACAAAACCTGCCAAACAACAGGGAAAACCGAAATATATATACATATATATATATGGGTACATGTGTACAAAAAAATATTTTTTTTTTTCATTTATTTAAAATATAAAAATTGTAAAAGAAATTATAGAATCACAAATATTTAGTAATATCTAAAGTTTTGTAATAAATTCCAAAATCCTGTCGAAACAAAGTAGAAATGAAAAAGTTCTAAAAATGTCCGAGTAGATTCTTTTTTGGAGAACCTCCAATAGGATGGTGGTGAAGGAGTGAGAAGGGGTAGGTAAGTGAATGCGAAGTATGGGACAACCTGAAAAGAAAATGGCAAGACAGGTTGTCATGGAAGGGTTTTGTATAATCCTTATGGGGAGGGCCGCCAAAATAAATACAGTTTTGGATGAAAAGTGGTACTGACATCTTGGACCAACTTAACGCGTTTAATTGCCAGGTAAGGTTCACTAAGGGTCACAAAAATTCTTTTTATAACCTAACACGTAACACCTCAAATGCTGGTATGTTTTTTTTTATTATTATTATTCAAGTGCAGGTAGCGTTCGGAACCCAGATTGAAATGGCAAGAACCCAACCCAAAACGGCGAGCCCTAGCCGGTGCATACGCCAGCATACCAGCGCTGCCAACAATCTGGCTACACTTGGTTTGGTTCAGCACCAAACTGGCACATCACATACCAAACAAACAACAAAAGATATAATAATAAAAATGGCGCCCAACGTGGGGCCCGAAGTGAACCTTACATTTTAGTAGTTAGGTTAATTTTTATAGGTAGCCGCGCTATAGCTGACGTAAGTCCCGTTCGAGTAATACGAGAGTCCTCGACGCGTTGCGACGACAGACTATAGTCGCACATGCTTGCCTTAACACCACTCAAGTCAATAGTTTTGTTAATAATAAAAAAATAATTCAGGTAAATTAATTGTAAGTCCCCATGGGAAAAAGTTTTTAATTCCATGTTGAGTTGCGACAATTAAATTAGCTGGATATGAAGTAGATATAAATTAAGAAACAGCCATTAACGTTCCAAATTGAGTCGAAGCCTTTAGATAAAAAAAGGGTATTCTTTGCTACAATTTGACGTGAATGACAAGTTTCATTTTGTTAGTTTCAATAGCTTAAAATTCTAATTTAGCAATACCAATTTTAATACAATAAATTTTTAAATAAAGTAAATTTACACCCGTCTTATGTGAGTGCACATACAGATAGTCCTAGATTTGAAGGCCTGTTGCATAGGCGATGTGGAGTCTAGTTGCGCTGGAGTGGGCATTCGTAAGATGAAGTTTTTGAACTAGAATACTCCTTTCTGTATCAAGTCCAAGATGTCAAGAATTCACGAGAAACTCTGAAAACAAGAAAAAACATTTGTAACAAATAAAGTTCATCCAAAATTGATATTATCTCATTTACCTGCCTTTTTCTTATTTCTTTTGCCACCTGAAAAACCTATTGTGTTCGACAATTTTGATAAAGTTTTTTGTTCAATTTTAGGAGTTTTTTTTGAGGGTCTTTTACTTTTTCTTTTCTTTTGGTTTTGTTTGTTTTATTTTATATAAACTGCAAACAAGATAGTAGCAGTGAAGTCGTTTGAAAATCAGGAGAAAGTTCTTCGCGTTTTCACATCGCATTTACTAATTAAATTTTTTTTTTTGAATATTTATTTTGTCTTACTAAATTTGATTTAGTTGATTTAGTAAAATCAAACTTTGTTTTTTTGCCTTGAATTTTTGAAATATATATATATATAGATATTTTACTTTATATATATTTTTTTTTAACGAATTTATTTCATTTTTTTTTTCTTCTACCAATTGGAAACGTTTAGAAACGAGTTTTTTTTTGCAAAATCTGCCTTTTTTTATACATATTTTTTTTTTATATTCATTGCTTTATTCGCCCTTTACACATTTAAACATTAATTACATCGCATAAGTATATAAATAATAATATACATAATTATATAAATATTAAATGGTATTAACCCGTTCTATGACAAGTCAGATGAGAATAGAAGGTATGGACACAGATCTGACATTGAATTTGCTCAACGCGCCTCAAACAATGGCGGAATCAGGGGCCTCAGCCACTGCTTCGGCAGGTTCTGATTCTAACCGACCGATAGCCACTAATACAGCGGCTGTGATAACACCAGCGGTGCAACAGTTCATAACGTTGGCTCAGGAGAGAAACAATATCCCGCAAGAACATAATGTATCGAATAGCTCAATTCCCTCACCGGAATACAGTAGCCTGACAGCAAGAAATGTTCGCACGGACTTTCGCCTCGGTCGTCCAGCTGAGCAAGCTCCAGGAACTCATAGTATGCCACCTACTGTAGAAGCTAGAAACTCGCTCAGTGCCGAGATGATTGCTCATCTCAATGAGATGCAACAATTCTACCGGCAAGAGTTGGACCGAGTCATGAACCTTGCCTCTAATCCTCGTAGGGCAAATGAAAGGCCTCCGGTTCAGCCCAATCTACCAACGGCCAATGTCCAAACGGCTAATATAATACAAGGGAATGGGGTTAACCATAGGGATCAATTTGCAACAGCTAACCTACCTCAGCAAATGATACCACAAAATTTTACGCAACATCAAGCACCAATTGGTATGTATGAACACCAAGCCACACCATTGCTTCAGCCAAATTACTCATGTAGAGAAAATAACCACCAGCCGAATTACTCAGCCAGAGAAAATATTCACCAGTCACCTTCCAATAAAGTAGATCTCTCCAAATGGGGTATTAAATTTGATGGGACCACCAAAACAATGAGCGCCGAAGATTTTATTTTTCGTGTTGATATCTTGCGGCAAGATTACAATTGCTCATTTAATGACATTAGGCGTAGTTTTCACTTATTGTTAGAGGGCCAGGCTCTTGACTGGTACTGGAATGTACGGAAACTAACCCCTATTCAGACGTGGGAAGATTTGCAAAGAGTCTTCTTACTGCAGTTCAGGAGATACGAAAGCGAGTTCCAACTGCAGAAAAAAATAATGGACCGCCGTCAAATGCCTCAAGAATCTTTTGAAGATTTTTACAACGCAGTTTTAAGACTTAGAAATCAGCAAAGAAATCCATATGCAGAAAGAGACCTGGTAGAAATCATGAAGTCGAATTTAAAACCGTCGTTGTCGCATCTGTTATTCCCCGTCAGGATGGAAGGGTTGAGTGACTTTTACCAACAGGCCAGAAGAGCTGAAAATTTGCTTCATAACCAAAGACAACTATTTGCTCATCGTCCCCCAGCCGTACAACGAGTACAGGAAATAGAGCTGGCGGAGGAATTTGATCCATTAAATATGGAGGTGGAAGCAATGGCCGATACAAGTCGCTATACTTGCTGGAATTGCAAAGAAATAGGGCACAGTTTTGTAGATTGTCCGTCTCCAACGCGTAGGGTCTTTTGTTATAAGTGTGGACGGGATAATGTAGTCACACCAAAATGCCCGAGATGTCAGGGAAACACGAAGAGGAACCAGTCTCAAACTGGGGAGGCTCGTTCAACACAAGTGTAAGCCCAGTACAAGAAATCACCCCTCTGGCCGAACCTGAGAAAAGAATTATAATTTTATCCAATGAAGAAAAACCAATTCGAAAGATAGACAATATTAAGGTTCGAGCCATAAAGCCACTCCATCAGAGGATAGCGGAGTATAGAGAGGTACGAGAGCGTATTTTTGGACACGTGTCTAAAAGAATAAAAAAGGCGAGGGAAAGGTACAAATTACGCAAAAGACATAGGCGGGAAATAATGGCAACAAATTTGTATGAGGGTACTGATACCAGATTTTACACAAAAATAAATATAAACGGTGTGGAAGTTGAGGGTTTATTAGATAGTGGGGCGACCGTTACCTGTTTGGGAAAAAATTGTTTAGACATAGTGGAGAAAGCTAAACTAACAATAACTAAATTTTTCTCGACTATCAAAACCGCAGATGGCAGCCCGCACGAAATAATAGGCCGAGTAAAAGCCACCATAGAGTTTAATAACGCACGGGAAGAAATTACTTTTTATTTGGTACCCACGTTAAGCAAATCTCTCTTCTTAGGAGTAGATTTTATGAAGAAGTTCGGGCTGTTGGCCAGCTTAAATAGCTTAACCACCAATGGCGTGAGCTTATGCTCAGAAGATAGGGGCACCGAAGATTCTGTGGTGATGCATGCTTTGACGCGAAGTCAACGGGAGCAATTAGACAAGGTAGTGTCTCAATTTCCCTGTTTCACGAAAAAGGGACTAGGTCAAACACGTCTGGAAGTCCACACGATTGACACACGTGACGCAGCTCCGGTGAAAGACAGACATTATCCAGTCTCGCCAGCTGTGCAGACGTTGATGTACGCGGAGCTAGATAGGATGCTTGATCTTGGGGTCATTGAGCCTAGTGAGAGTCCGTGGAGCCACCCTGTTACTCTCGTCCGTAAGGGCGAGAAGAACAGACTGTGCTTGGACGCTCGTAAGCTTAATGCTCTCACGATCAAGGACGCCTATCCTCTGCCGCACATCGAAGGTCTACTCAGCCGGCTGGGGGATACACATTTTATAACAAGCGTCGATTTAAAGGATGCGTTCTGGCAGATACCATTAGATGCGTCCAGTAGAGAGAAAACTGCATTTACGGTGCCAGGTAGACCACTTTACCATTTTACGGTAATGCCATTTGGGTTGTGTAATGCAGCTCAAAGACTTTGCCGTTTAATGGATAAAGTGATCCCCGCCGCACTACGTGATAGAGTTTTCGTCTATCTGGACGATCTTTTGATTGTATCGCCAGACTTTGAAACTCACCTGGAGTTGCTGGAGCGAGTGGCCGGTCGTCTGGAACAGGCGGGTTTGACCATAAACGTAGCTAAATCCAAATTCTGTTTCAAGGAGCTACGTTACCTCGGCTATATTGTAGGAGGAGGGAAATTAAGGCCAGATCCGGGTAAAATAGAAACTATTTTAAAATATACTTACCCGAAAACAGCAAAGCAAGTGCGTAGTTTTATGGGTGCCACAGGCTGGTACCGGCGTTTTATACCTGACTACGCCACAATATCGGCACCAATCTTCAATACCCTCAAGAAAGGTAGAAACTTTAGTTTTCCAAGCGAAGCCAAAAACGCATTTGACAATCTGAAGAACGCTCTCACCACAAGCCCAGTCCTATCACATCCTGATTTTGACAAGCACTTCTATGTGCAGTGTGATGCATCGGATGTGGGACTAGGGGCCGTGTTGTTCCAAAAGGATGGATCTGATGGAGAACATCCGATAGCTTATTTCTCCCATAAACTCACTGCTGCACAAAGGAATTACTCTGTCACCGAGAGAGAGTGTTTGGCCGTAGTTTTGGCCATTAAAAAGTTTAGGCCTTATATCGAACTGATGCCATTTACAGTGATTACTGATCACAGTAGTCTGAAATGGCTAATGTCACATAAGGACCTAAAAGATCGCCTTGCCAGGTGGAGTTTACATCTGCAGTCGTATTCCTTTGACATAGAGCATCGACCAGGGTCCAAAAACATCGTGCCGGACACGCTTTCTCGGTACGTCTTAGAGGCAATTTCTGAAAATATAACGAGTCTGATTAATCTGGAAGCAGAAGAGTTTAAAGGAGAAAATTACCTGGAATTAATAGCTGTGGTGAGCGAAAACGCTGAGCAGCTGCCAGACGTCAAAGTGATAGACGGTTTCGTTTATAAACGCGTACAAGCATACGATGGCATCCCACTTAATGAAGATTTTGCCTGGAAGTTGTGGGTTCCACCCGAGTTAGTACCAGACATTATAAAGAAATGTCATGATCCACCGCAATCTGCTCATGGCGGATTTGGTAAAACCCTTCGCAGAGTTAAAGAATATTTTTATTGGCCGAATCAAAATTCGCAGATACGCGCTTTCGTAGCAAATTGTCAAGTTTGTAGGGAAACAAAACCCTCCAATATTACTTTAAGACCGCCGATGGGAGCAGAAACGATATCTGAACGCCCATTTCAGCGTATATTTATAGATTTTTTGGGACCTTACCCACGTTCAAAAAACGGCAATTGTTTTATATTTATAGTTCTGGACCACTTGTCTAAATACGTACTATTAAAGGCAATGCCAAAGGCCAGCACCAAAAGTGTATTAAAGTTTTTAATTTCCGAAGTATTTCATAAATTCGGTACGCCAGAAACAATTGTGTCTGATAATGGCAAACAATTTGTCAGTAAAGATTTTAAAGACCTAGTTTCCAGTTTTGGAGTAAAACACGTAAGGACCGCTATACACGCACCCCAAGCAAACGCATCGGAGCGTGTTAATCAGTCTGTAATAGCCGCGATACGTTCATATTTACAAAATGACCACACTGAGTGGGACAAATACTTATCCGATATTGAATTTTCGCTCAGATCGTCAATTCAAACGTCGATTGGTGTCACGCCATATTTCGCACTTTTTGGGCTAAATATGATAGGACATGGTAGTGTGTACAATTTAGCTAGAAAACTTAAATGCCTAGACGATCCCGAACTTAATGTCATACCTAAAGCAGCTAAATTGGATTTGATTCGTCAGAAAATACGCGAAAATCTGCACAAAGCTTACTTACGTGGTGAACGCTCTTATAATATGCGCTGTAGGCAAGTTAAATTTATACCGGGTCAGGAAGTCTATCGTAGGAACTTCCAGCAGAGTGTTTTCAAAGATAATTTTAATGCAAAACTGGCTCGGAAGTTTTTGAAATGTCGTATCGTAAGGCCTATCGGTAAAAGCCTTTACGAAGTCGAAGATCTACAGGGGAAATCGTTGGGGGTGTTTCACGCCAAAGATTTGAAACAGTAGCTTCAATATCTTTGGTGGTTTCAGTCCCAACATTTCCGCCCATATACCTTGTTGTACCACTAGCAAACTTCCTAAAGAGCAACTTTAATTTGTAATTTTTTTTTAATAATATTTCTGATAGTAAAGAACTCCAGAGCGTACATATTTCAACATGTAAAATTTTTATATACCTCATTTTCCTTTTCGGGACAAATGGGTGAACACAATTTTATTATTTTTTATATATGTTATTTTTTTTTTGTTATACACTGTGAACATATTGAAAAAAAAAACGTAAGGATAGTTGGGGGTGTCTCTCGCCAATGATTTGGAGCAATAGTTTCAAATCGTTGGTGGTCTCAGTCCCAACACTTGCAATAAAACAAGGCAATAAAGAGACAGAATAGTTGAGGGTGTCTCTCGCCAATGATTTGGAGCAATAGTTTTGAATTCGTTGGTGGTCTCAGTCCCAACATTTCCATCAAAACAAACAATTACGTTTATTCGTAAATTTGGTGAAACATATAAACATATACCTACATATACCAATATATTCATATATGTATGTACATATATAAACAAATCTCAAAATTTCTAGTAGTAAACTAGTTGAAATGTAATGAACGTCAGTAGTAGTGCAACAAAATTTTTACTAAAGCGCTCTTAATAAAAGAGATAAAACTTCTATTATGTTATTACCGCGATAGCTGGGGGACCAAAGCAGCTCATTTCTACTGGGAGAGGTTCATGTTATTGAAATTTTTCAGTCATTCGAAGACAAACTTTTTGTGCCAACTATAGCGCTTACGTTTCTTAAGAGAATTACATTTTGTAATAGTTGTCTCTCTATTGATGCATTTCCGTTAAACACCCTGCGGAACTATGCCATTAAGGGCTAGGAAATGTTAGTCATCTAAAGAGCAACATATATCCGAGTCCGATCTTACAGCAAGTTGACACCATATAGTATTGTCATTATTTACCGAGTTTTGTTTATTTTAAAAAACACGACTCTAACAAATCACTAAATAACAAATTGAATTTTCAACCCTGAGAAAGAGCAAATGGTCGACACAACCAGCATTCAAAAGTAATGAACAAAGAAATTTTGTTGCACGCAAAATTTTACCGCGGAAATTAACTACAAGCGAATGTTGTGAATATACACACAATAAATTTTGATATAATAACGGTCTAAATAATAATACATATGTATGTAGGTTGTAAACAGAGTAACACGTACACCCAGTTATGCCTTAAAATTCTAAAAACTTACCTAAAATTACATTTGTTCCTGCGCTGCAGTCTTTTCGTATCAGACTCCGTCTGATAAGCCCTCACAAATAGGGAAATAATACCTGTAACCTGAAATTATAAATAAAATTATTAGTAAATATTACCTAAAATTTAATGAATCTTAACTTCTAATACTCACCGTTGTCATTTGGACACTCCTCATCCAAGCAACTACACTTCGTAACCTGTAAAGAAATAGTTATATTAGTTCTTGTTTTATACTATAGTTTAGTGATAAAACATTCTCATAGGATACCCGTGAAGTAACATGTTTGAAATATATCCTATTAGAAAGTTTTACTCCTTGTTTTTTTTTAATTTTTGGTTTAGTTTTGGTTCAGTTTTAGTAATAGACTCATTTTTATTAACAGAAGAGAAAAAGACTGATAAAATGAATATGCAATTTAAAAAGAAAATAAAACGATTTGTTTTAAAATTTTTTTTTGTTTTACACGCACAATTCCATAGGCATTTATTATTTTATCTTTCTTTCCTTTTTTGTTGTATAGGCACTCTATTTTTTTTTTCCATTTAAATATGAATATTATTAAAAATCATAATTAGTATTTAATGAATGAATTCAAATTAGTTTTTATTTACTATACTACGATTAATGTTTAATACGCGTAAAATTCAAAATTTCGTGGCGACAAATTAACGGCGGCGAGAATTAGGATATGACCGGCGCCGGTATAAGAAATTTGATGAGTTATCGAATTGCCAAAAATCGATAACCGAACACATTTTATTACAACAAAAAGGAAGCTGGTTTCTTCTTACCTGTTTTCCCGAAATATTATGGAGCCATCTAACGGTCCAGCCATGTTGCCCGGCAGCAAAGCCCTAAAATGATAATCAATAAATTTGATTAAGACATACATATATATATATATAACAAAGAAAAAAAAAACTTCAAATACGTACCTTTTGCCCATTCATACAAACAATGTCCGCAATACCACGATCACCTAAAACATGAAACAAAACGTCGAATACACAATAGCTTTTATATTTCACTAATTTAACACTTACCTTCACAAAACCGCCTCAGTCCCAAACACAACTCACAATTTATTTCATTTTTTTTATTGTTTTTTTTTCATTTTATAAACTTTCTTTTAATTATAATTATTTAATACACCACATTTTACCCACGATCAAACTTAACACAAGCTTTTGGATCTTTCGTTGAGTTGATCTTTTCATCATTATGTATGTTTTGACCACCAACAACTAGAAAAATTCTTCAGTAATGTCAAAAGCCATACGAAAATAAACAGGAGCCCCAAAAGACACCAGCGTATGACAGTACTGAGAAACAGCTGTTAGTTTAACAGTTCGGTTGCGCTCACCCGTGGACTAGGCAGAGTGGCATTTTATAATAGAGGGGTCGTTACTACACCACACCCGATGCCCACGAGCGAAAACCAAAAATCGTGATGCCAGATCGTCAATTTCAGAAGAACGTTTTAAAAAAATCGCCAAAAGAGAATTCAGCTATACAAGTTAGTTAGAAGCTTCCCTCCCATTTCTGG
Source organism: Nowickia ferox (assembly GCA_936439885.1). Classification (NCBI taxonomy): domain Eukaryota; kingdom Metazoa; phylum Arthropoda; class Insecta; order Diptera; family Tachinidae; genus Nowickia; species Nowickia ferox. The sequence goes on from OW387026.1 coordinate 64,930,552, forward strand.
CCCATAGATGGACTCAGAAATGGTTGGGTTTGTCGTGTGTGCACAGCCCGCTGGTAAGGCAGTCAGCTGGTAAAACAGCCAGCGGGTAAAACAGTCGGGTGTCAGCTGTTAGCTCAGTGGCGAATCAGCTGAAAAAAAATAGGAAAATAAAACAAAACATATGAAGAAAGAAAAATAAAATCGGCTAGACTCACGAAGGCAAAAATCCAGCAAATCTCTGGAAGCCAATGGATGCGCCAAAGAACTTGGAAGAAAAAAAAAGATGGCGAAGAAATTTTTGGCGGACAGAGGTTTCATGGAAGGAAAAGGGAAAATGGCGAGGGATTCTGGCTTGAGGAAGAGAACGGAAAAGACAAATCTGTGGAAAAAGTGTTGTGTTAAAGAGATTGAAAAACAGCCAAAAACTTAGCAATTTCATCACTTTTATTTTAAACAAAAAAGCAATACAAATAAATTGAAAATAAATAAAAATACAATAAACTAAAGCTAAATAAAATTAACGACACAACAATTAAATACTTGAAAGCTATGAAGAAAGAATACATTATAATACAAATGAAACATTAAAAAGCCAAGCAGAACAAAAAAAAAAAAGCAAAGAAGAAAAAGTTTGAAGAAGCGAAGCAGTTGGTAAAGTTTGCTCCACAACCCAGACTAGATTGAAGGCGCTCCAGAAGGCAGTCCGATTGAGGCACCGTAAGGAAGTAAGCGAAGGCTTTTCTGTTCCGCAATACTCCCGGCGGAAGGTTGAATACCGGCATCACCGGAAGAATCACCAGGTATCACCGTAAGAAGCACCAGCTTTATCCTTAATACACGGCAGAAAAAAAAGGTATTGTGCCCATTGACCCGTACGACCACAGAACGGACGACGAAACGAACTGTTGAAATTTGAAACAAACAAAAAAACAATATATATATATATGCATAAATTAATATTTTTATTAAAGGGGTTTAATTAGGAAAACACCCATATACGTACCTTTTTATGTCCCGTAGGTCTGTTGATTTGCCTACACCCAACGTTGTTTTGAGCTCGAACCTCCGTTAGTTTTGCATTTAAATTTGTTTAGACAGGAACTTATTGGTTTCACAGTGGTTTTTCTTAAATTCATAAACTCGTCTTTGATAAAAGAAAAATTTTAATATATATATATATATGTGTACATAAATAATTGGTATAAATTGTTGAGACTTAACTCGTTGGCACCCGTACAGCACGGACGAAACGGGCTTCCTACAAAACCTGCCAAACAACAGGGAAAACCGAAATATATATACATATATATATATGGGTACATGTGTACAAAAAAATATTTTTTTTTTTCATTTATTTAAAATATAAAAATTGTAAAAGAAATTATAGAATCACAAATATTTAGTAATATCTAAAGTTTTGTAATAAATTCCAAAATCCTGTCGAAACAAAGTAGAAATGAAAAAGTTCTAAAAATGTCCGAGTAGATTCTTTTTTGGAGAACCTCCAATAGGATGGTGGTGAAGGAGTGAGAAGGGGTAGGTAAGTGAATGCGAAGTATGGGACAACCTGAAAAGAAAATGGCAAGACAGGTTGTCATGGAAGGGTTTTGTATAATCCTTATGGGGAGGGCCGCCAAAATAAATACAGTTTTGGATGAAAAGTGGTACTGACATCTTGGACCAACTTAACGCGTTTAATTGCCAGGTAAGGTTCACTAAGGGTCACAAAAATTCTTTTTATAACCTAACACGTAACACCTCAAATGCTGGTATGTTTTTTTTTATTATTATTATTCAAGTGCAGGTAGCGTTCGGAACCCAGATTGAAATGGCAAGAACCCAACCCAAAACGGCGAGCCCTAGCCGGTGCATACGCCAGCATACCAGCGCTGCCAACAATCTGGCTACACTTGGTTTGGTTCAGCACCAAACTGGCACATCACATACCAAACAAACAACAAAAGATATAATAGATGGTGAATTCGTAATATTTTTCATGTTTGTTAATCTATCAAGAGCCAACACATTTGTTGGTATGTGCAACGTACACTCCGTTAACATAGGAAAGCCTCACATATAAATTTGGTAAATTTTTCGAAATTTTAAATATGTTTTACATTTTTTTTAATATGAAAATGTGGAAAGCAGCTTTATTGTCTATTTATTAGTTGACGAAAGAACCAATTATATCAGTTAAAGTTAACGTAATTTTTCTAGGTGATTTCGCAAACGTTATTAAAAGAAGTTGCTTTTTATTGTTAACTAACTATAAATGAATAAAACGAAAATTTAATGTTTCGTTTTAACTTTTTTTATTAATATTTAAATTTGTATATACCTCGTTTATACGCAAATCTTATTTGCAAATAAAACTAGTATTTGTAAATACTGAACTTATCGTTTATACGTAGATAGCATACACAACTATCTGTTTACTATATTGCCACACATTCTTATCTGTGCATGACATAGGGTCTACACCTAACATAATATGTAAGATGAGATCGTCAAATTCAATCGCAGAGCGAATTATATTGCGTGTAGAATTCAAATTAGTGTTATTATAGCAAGAAATGACAGGTTAAGCGTATTTTATAAAAAGAACGTTTATTGTAGAAAGTTGAAAGTATAATATAATGAAAACTATTTTTTAAAACATGAACAAACAAAAAGTATTAATTTGTATTAAGGTGATTCCAATACTCCTCCTTAATCCTGTTGTTTTTTACTGAATACCCAAAGCCTTACGAAAATATTGAAGCTTGACCCTCTCGAACGGTTTCGTTAGAACATCTGCAAACTGTTGGTCGGTCGCGACATATTTCAGTTTGAATTCGCCCTGAGCTAGATTATTAGCAGTTGTTACTATTCCGCTTTCTGTACGGACATTGTTCAATAATTTCGAGTCTAACGTCATATGTGACGTAGCTCCTGAGTCAAAATACCAATCATGATTATTTGTATTTTCCAACGTTGATAACGCGACTGCAGAAAATGCATCGTATTTATGGTTATTATTTACAGACGGGGTTTTTTTTGTGTGACAGAATTTCGCGATATGTCCAAATTTGTTACATTTTCTACACTTTGGACCCTTTTTGGCTTTTACTGCCGGTGGACGATTTGCTGTATGAAATGCAGCATTTTCGCTTGCATTTGGTACCTCTTGAAGCAATTTTATTTTTATACTATCTCCAGTGATGGTAGTTCCAGAATTTTCCAACGCCATTATCATTGGCCGATAGCTCTCCGGCAATCCTGCTAACAATAGAGATCCGACCCATTCTTCACTGATGGGAAAACCAACACCATTTAAAGTCTGTGCTGTAGTAACTATATCCTTCACATAAATGTCCATGGAATTACAGCTTGAAAGTTTCGTGGTTATTAGCTTACGCAAAAGTGCTATTTGGCGTGTTAAACCACTATCCTCGTAGGCATTTGCTAGCTGTTGCCACAGTTCTTTTGCTGATTTTGCACCCTGGATGTGTACATAACACATCTGATCAATAATAAGTGTTAGCTTACTTCTGGCCCTTCTGTTTTGCTCTGGCTTAATGGCTGTTTTTGGGATTCATTGACTTCGTAGTCAATTGTGGTGGTCAAAAGACTGTCCAAGTCCAGATAAGCCTGTGCAGCAATTTTCCAGGTGGGGTAGTTTTCCCTACCAAGCAACCTGTCAATGGTCAATCCACTTTCCGGCTTCGACATGTTTATGCAAAAAAAAATTAAATCCCTTCTATTCTATTCAAAAAAAATTCTTAACATTTTCTCTCTGGGCCCATAACCTATAGCAAGAAATGGCAGGTTAAGCGTATTTTATAAAAAGAACGTTTATTGTAGAAAGTTAAACAGGCTATGGGTCAAAAACCTAAATTAGTTCCAGCTCAATCAACTAACGCTTACTCTGTCACTTTTCCTCCAATGAGCCAACCTAGTACTTCACGTGTATCGTATGCCGATGCTGTTAAAATAAATTCTATTCCCACGCAGAAAGTGTCCCCACCAACTAATTCAACAAATGCGAACACAAGTTTTAATTTCAGTCGCCTTGAAGCCACTATTGATAATCTGGTGCAAACTATAAACAATTTCACAACAAATATGACTAATATGATGCAAGAAATACTTCGAATGCAGAATACTCTGCTTCAAGTATTAATTAACAAGCCATGAACACGTTAAAAATATGTTTTTGGAACGCAAACGGCATTCGCCAACACAAAAATTAGCTCGAGCACTTCCTTACGGAAAAAGATATTGATATAATGTTGGTCTCTGAGACTCATTTGACTTCGAGAAGCCTTTTCAAAATCAATAGCTACAACTTATATGATACAAAAGACCCTAGAGGAAGAGCATGCGGTGGATCGGCAATTCTAATAAAGTCAAGACTCAAGCACTATATTCTTGACAACGTTTGTGAAGAAAATCTACAAGTAACAAATATTTGCGTCGAAAATTTTTGTACAAATTTCGTTATATCATCAATTTACTCCCCTCCCAGATTTTCAATCACTGAGGACCAATACGAGGATTTCTTCAAATCTCTTGGACCTTGTTTTGTAGCAGCTGGCGACTACAATGCAAATCATACGTTCTGGGGTTCGCGTCTTATTACACCTAGAGGTAGAGCGTTGTTCACCACAATTTCAAAAATGGGTTTGGACGTCATTTCGAGTGGGCAGCCCACTTACTGGCCTACTGACATACAAAAGATTCCGGATGTTATAGATTTTGGCGTCATGAAAAATATTTCTAGAGATTTAGTTCATGTTGAAGCTTCTCTAGATCTCTCCTCCGATCACTCTCCCACTATCGTTACAATCTGTAATCCACTAAGAAGTGATTTACCTCATCCATATGTGAAGATGGTCAATCGTGTTAATTGGCTGAGATTCAAAAAATATCTTAGTAGTCATTGCACAGAAAACATAACGCTAAGTACATCCGATGATATTGACTCTAACATTGCGAATCTTAACGGAAATATTAAACAGGCTGCTGAACATGCTACTACCTCCCACCGGCAGACTGGGTTTAATAGAATTTATTCTACGGATATTGAACGTCTCGTAAGTGAAAAAAGAAGAGCTAGAAGGGAATGGCAGCAACACAGATCACCCCAACATAAAATCAGGTTTAAAGAGTGCACTAAACGACTCCAAGAGTTGCTTGCATCTGAAAAAACTGCATCTCTTAAAAATTATCTGGAAGGTCTTGATGTTACACCAGCATCTAATTATTCTTTGTGGCGCGCTGCGACGAAGCTTAAAACACCCGTTGAGTTTAAACCACCCCTGCGCACTTCTACCGGAGGTTGGGCAAGAAACGATACTGAAAAAGGTAACATATTTGCTGAGCATTTAAAAACCGTATTTACCCCAAACACATGTATGGGTGTTGCTGATTTGCCATGTGTAGTTGCTCTACCCCCTCGTTCCTTAAAGTTTAAGATGCGTGATGTACAAAAACTAATTGCTGAACTCAACCCAAAAAAAGCTCCGGGTATTGATGAAATTAGTAATAAGATGCTGATGAAGTTGCCTCGTATTGCAATTAGAATTCTGCTATTCATTTTTAATGCCATTTTAAGACTGGAGTATTATCCACACAGCTGGAAGCTTGCCAAGATCAAAATGATTCCAAAGCCGGGCAAAGATCTTACCAAGGCTGAGTCATACAGGCTAACAAGTTTACTGCCAACAATGTCAAAGCTCTTCGAAAAGTTACTCATGATCAAATTGTCCCCAATTCTAAGTGATAATGCGTGCATACCGGATCATCAATTTGGTTTTAGAAGTGAGCATAGCACCATTGAACAAACGCATAGATTGGTTCAATTTATAAGAAGAACACTCGAAGAAAAGAAGTATTGTTCTGCCCTCTTTATTGATGTTTCTCAAGCATTTGATAAAGTGTGGCATAGAGGCCTAATTTTAAAATTGAAGACATATCTACCAATAAACATTGTTAATCTTCTGCAAAGTTATATTCTTGCTCGAAAGTTCACTGTTGTGGAAGGAGACTTCATGAGTGCGTCCGAATCAATCTCATCCGGTGTGCCACAGGGGAGCATACTGGGCCCAGTCTTGTATTTGATTTATACTTGTGATATGCCTTTGAGCAGCAATATCCATACATCTACATTTGCTGATGATACAGCCTGCCTTAGTATGAACGAAAACTCTCACGAGGCTTCCCGATATCTACAAGAACATATTACACAGCTGGAATTATGGTTAAACTTATGGAGAATTAAGGTAAACGAACAAAAGTGTGTTCAGGTAACATTTACTCTGCGAAAAGATACCTGTTCACCCATTCGAATCAATAATCAAGTTGTTCCTCAACATTCACATGTAAAATACCTTGGTATACACCTTGACCGACGGATAACATGGAAACACCATATTGACTCTAAGCTAACACAAATGAAACTAAAATTAACTCAGTTACATTGGCTGATTGGTAGAAATTCAACCCTGAGTCTAGATTGCAAACTTTTGATATACAAGTCGCTTTTGAAACCTATATGGTGCTACGGAATTCAGCTATCGGGCACTGCTTCAGCTTCAAATGTAGAGAAAATCCAACGAAGACAAAACAAAATTTTACGGTTAATAACATCGGCTCCATGGTACATAAGAAACTCAAATTTACATCGTGATCTAAATATGCCACAAGTGACTGAAGAAATTGCAAAATACTCAGGCAAATATTTAACTAAACTCGAGTCACACCCTAATCCGCTTGCTCGAAATATCTTGAACTTTACCGGACACATCCGCTTATTTTTATTTTTTGCTTTGCACAACTCTTATGTATTATGAATTACTATCACTAAGTTTATGTCCGACACTGGTCGGGCCTAATAATTATATTTAGATTTAAGATTTGAATACTTATTGTTAGTTCATTTTTGAAGATACAATAAATAAATATATGTATGCATAAAAAAAAAAAAAAAGATTTAAGATTTGAATACTTATTGTTAGTTCATTTTTGAAGATACAATAAATAAATATATGTATGCATAAAAAAAAAAAAAAAAAAATTGTAGAAAGTTGAAAGTATAATATAATGAAAAGTATTTTTTAAAACATGAACAAACAAAAAGTATTAATTTGTATTAAGGTGATTCCAATAGTTATCTCAATCTTATAAGATTTTTTATAAGAGCGTTATAAGAAATCCTATAACAACAATCTTATGAGATTGACTGTCATAAAACACATACATGAAAATAAATTAGTATGAATGTGTGAGTGTTTCTTAAAATAAATGAAAAACAATGTTTTGGACAAAATTTCTGGGATTTTATATGTTTAAATGTGTTTAATTTGATTTGTGAATTAAAGTTTGTACGAAAAAGTGAAAACAAAATAAATAATTATACAAAAATAATACATGTTAACTCGATGAGAATTTGCATAAAATGAAATGTTATAAGAAAAGTAGGATTACGTGTTCCTGTTGTATGAGATGAAGAGAAATATCGGCATTTGATTTTTGTTATTCTGCCGACGTTCTCTCACATATTATGTCAGAGTTAATCGCAGTTGTAGGCGCTATGTGAATATTTCTTATAGTAGGTACAGACTTAGCGACGTGTTTACGCATAGTGTGTAGTGTTGTTTATGGTTGCGTTCGAAGTTGCATTCGAAGTTTCGAAAATATCAAAATGTTTTTATGTTTATAGGTTGCATTGTAGGTTGCTATGTCTGTGTCAAAATATGCAACATGTAATATAAACGTGTTGCGTAAACACGTCGCAACTTGTCGTTATAAAATCAAAAGTTAAGCAAGAAAAACTGCCGAGTCTAAAACCAGAGTTATTAACTTACAATAAAAAAGTTATACGGCAACGCTTTCGACTTTTATTTGCAAATAAGAAGTGCGTATAAAGGGGATAATAGTTGTTTTACAATATTTAATATTTTGTATGACCTCCCTTCGTTGAATTAACGTCGAAAATTCGGGTTTGCATTGAGTCGATTTTATAGCTTCTTTAAGCTCCTCTTTTGTGCAGAATTGCCTTCCTCCTTCATAAACTATACGTGTTAGCCATCCCCAAATATTTTCGATAATGTTTAAGTCAGGAGAATATGGTGGCCATGATAATATTTCAACTTCCTGGTCCGGAAGCCAGCTTTTTTACAATGCGAGCAGTATGGATGGGAGCGTTGTCGTGGTGAAAAATGAAAGAAAGGGGGCCAAAAATATCCCTAAACTCCACAAACGCAGTTTGAAGCAAGTTTTTGTAACCATCTCCAGTCATTCGCTCATTTACAAAAACTAAACTATCAGCCCCATAATACGTTATAGCGCCCCAGACCACCCTCTCTGCTATGGTGACGACTTAAAATTTTTTCCTCCTTTCTGATATCGTGGAAATAATAATTATATCCATCTGGCCCATCAATATTAAAACGCTTTTCGTCTGAAAAAATTACTCTTTTTTTCCAGTCGTTCTCTTGATGACCTTTTTGAACTACCCATGACATGTGGTCTTTCGCAAATTTTAATCTCTGATGCTTATGTAAGACTATCAGTGGTGGCTTTTCAGGTGTTCCGAGCTTTTTATCACATTATAAATTGTAGTTTTACTCACTTGGACACGGACAGCATCTCTGATTTTACTTAAACTCATTGTTGAATTCGAAGCAACTTGGCGTACTTTGCGTTTATCCCGAGCTGAAACCTTTTTGTACGTCTTTCTGTTGTAAGAAATCCTAAAACTGGTGACGAGTTACTAATTGCAGAACGAAATAAAGATTTATATTACGGCATGAACGTTATGGTCACTTAAATGAAAACGACTTAAAAGATTTACTACGAAAGCAAAAGGTAAATGGTTTAAATTTTAATATCAATGAAAAATTTAAAATTTGTGAGGTGTGTATAAAACGCTAGCAAACACAAAAGCCTTTTAACAAATCAGTTTCAAAGTCATCAGAATTATTAGAACTTATCCATACCGACGTTTGCGGTCCTATGAGAGTGCATTCAATTGGTGGTTCTAGATACTTTTTAACTTTCATCGATGACAAATCAAGGTGGTGTGAAGTCTATTTTCTAAAGAAAAAGAGTGAGGTATTCGAAAAATTTTAAGAATTCAAAATTATGGTTGAAAATAGAACAAATCAGAAAATCAAAACAATTCGCTCAGACAACGGAACTGAGTACACAAATAACGAATTTAAAAATAGTGTAGCCGAACGGAAAAACCGCACCCTCGTAGAAATGGCGCGATGTATGATGATTCATTCTGGTTTAAGTTCAAGCTTTTGGGCAGAAGCAGTTCTAATGGCAAATCACATACGAAATAGATGTCCTTCAAAAAGCATCGATGGCGAAACTCCTTTTAAAATATGGATTGGAAGAAATCCAACGGTAAATTATTTAAAGAAGTTTGGTACTGTAGCTTATAAAGGGTGTTTTTTATTGAGGTATAGAACTTTAAGTTGGCATCACTTTTTTAACTGGCGGCCATTTTGTCAGCTGTCAAGTGATTAATATTTAGTTTGGTTTGCCATTTCATCATGAACAGGTTGACAAAAGAACAACGCTTGCAAATCGTGCAAATTTATTTCGAAAATAATGGTTCAGTTCGCGAAGTTTACCGCAAGCTCCGTCCATTTTATGGTCGACATAATCGTCCATCAGAGCAATTAATTCGGTTAACCATGGATCGTTTTCGCACTACGTTTACTCTATGTGATAATACGCATCCGCTGAAGTCGCTCGTCTACGCCAACAAACCAGAAACGTTAGGGGACTTGGAAGCCAACATTCGTGGCGTTATTGCCAACATACGGCCCCATATGCTCGAAAAAGTGGTTGAAAATTGGACCTGTAGAATTGGCTTTATTCGAGCCAGCCGCGGCGGCCACATGCCCGAAATCATATTTAAACGTTAATGGCATAAAATTATCCTTCCAATAAAGCCAAATTGATGGACATTAAAACGATTTTCTTGTGTTTTATTTCAATTCGAAGTTCTATACCTCTAAAAAACACCCTATACACTCATAAAACCTAATAAGCAAGGCAAATTTGAACCAAAAGCGAAAAAATGTATATTTGTAGGATATTCGATAAAATCAAAAGCGTACATAATGTGGGATATAGCAGAGAGTAAAATTATATGTGCAAGAGATGTTAATTTCACATATTCCTATCAAATAAAAAATAGTTACACAAACTTTCTGGAAGGCGAAGCCGATCATTTAAATAATGAATATATAGATTTAACATTTCCTCCAAAAGAAAAAACCGATTCACAAATTGATGAAAATATACAAGAACCTGGAAAAGACAGCGAAAGCGAAACTGATGAGTTTTGTGGTTTTTCTGAAGGCGATGAAGAATCTCAAAATGAAGAACCTATTAACAATATTAATAACGATTTTCACACACCGCTAACAACAGTACGAGGCTGCGGAAGACCAAAGAAAATAAAAACTGGAAAGAAAGATAGACCAAGAAAATTATTTAATATGGTTCAAGATAATAAAACAGAGTACTAGCAATATGTTGCAAATATAATAAATCAAAACGATTTATTGACAGTAAAGGAAGCCCTTTCTGGTTCAGAAGCAAAGGAATGGAAGAATGCCATGAAATCTGAGTATGACGCATTACTAAAAAATAAGACCTGGCATTATGTTGAATACCCGAAAAATTTTAAACCCATAGAGTGCAAATGGGTACTGCGAAAGAAGTTGAAAGCAGATGGAACACTATACCGTTACAAGGCTAGAATAGTAGCAAAAAGTTTTACGCAAATACCTGGTATAGATTACACTGAAACCTTTGCACCTGTAGCAAGAATCGGTTCGATAAGGTTGTTAATGGCTCTTTCAGCACAACTGAAACTTGACGTATATCAATTGGATTTTGTTACCGCTTATTAAAATGGTGACTTAGAAGAAACAATTTACATGAAAATTCCAGACGAAATTGAATTGTTTTTAGAAGAGAATGATTATAAAGGTAAATCATGTTTATTAAAAATAACATTATATGGACTGAAGCAGTATGGAAGACAATGGTATAAGAAATTGGATGAACCCCTAAATTCAGATAATTGTGTATATGTATATGTCAAAGCAAGAGGAAGATATTGTATTAATTGCCATTTATGTTGATGATTTCATTGTGGGAACAAACAATACGAAAAAAATTAAGGAACTGAAATTAGAATTAGCAAAATCTTTTGAAATGAAGGATTTGGGTCAACTAAATTTCTGTTTGGGTATTGAATTCAAACAAGATACAAATACTAAAGAAATAACACTATCGCAAACAAAATATATAAAAAAAGTTTTAAGGAAATTTAATATGGAAAATTGTAAACCGGAAACAACACCATTTAGTACAGCAATAAAATTGTCAAAGGAAATGTGTCCCACGGAGGAAGATAAAGCTGAAGTTGAAGTATGTATTATGTATTTAGCAGTTTCAACAAGACCAGATATTGTTCATATAGTTAGCGTACTAAGTTAATACAATACTAACTATGGAAAAGAGCACTGGGTTGCTGCAAAAAGAGTTCTATGTTATTTAAAGGGTACTCAAGATATTGGCTTACATTATAAATCAACAAATGAGGTATTGACTAGTTATGCTGATGCAGATTGGGGAGCTAATATAGATGATAGAAAATCGTATACAGGGTATTTGTTCAAATTAGCGAATGCTGCTGTAAGTTTGGATTCTAAAAAACAGTGTACAGTGGCAATGTCACCTACGGAAGCAGAATACATGTCACTCTGAGAATCCACAAAGGAAGCTATCCATCTTAGGCGATTTCTAGAAGAAATTTTAGGTAATAAAAACTCAACAACGATAATTTACAACGACAATCAAGGCGCAGGACTTTTAAGCAAGAATCCAATATTTCAAAAGCGCACAAAACATATGGATATACGACATCATTTTGTTAGAGAAAATGTAAATAAAGGTGATATTAAAATAGAGTATCTTCCAACAACCGATATGCCCGCTGATGTTTTAACAAAAGGCTTACCTGCAATAAAACATATGAAATGCATCTTAGAAATGGGATTGCTAAACATTAATATATAATTGTTATAAAGTAATAATTCAGGGGAAGTGTTGTATATAAATTGTTACTTTAATATTTAATACTTTAATTTATATAATAGAAGTATGCAATGCTTTTTCTTTGACATTTGTAATGAAAATTTATTTAAAATTTTTCTTTACTCTTTTAATAAAACTTGTATAATAAACATAAAAAATTATTCTTTGTGTCCGCCATATTTTATACTTTCCTTTATACCGTTTACCGTACTCCGATGGATTCTTGAAATTATTGTTTATAACTTTAGGACTTCGGCTAAGTTTTCTGGCAATAGCACGATTACAAAGCCCTTGATCATGGTACCCGTCAATTTTTGCGATTTCCGTGGGACTAAGCGACGGCTGTTTTCCCATACTTCTTTTTTTGTTTAACAATTAACAAGTTTATCTATCGAAACTAAACGTTATTTAATAAAATTTTTCGTAGAAATGCAACAAAAATTAAAAGTTGTGAACTGAGGCTAATCTAAGTTGACACTGAAATATTCAAATGTTTTCTGCTGCTAACGAAAACAAATCAAAAAAACCCGTTAAGTTTTACTGACCCATTCGGAATTTCTGTCAATATAAAAACAGAGTGCCCTCTTGTCAACGACTTTAATACATATTTTCTAGTTATTAAAGAAGCACCAAAATTTTTACAATTCTTTATAATTATGAAGTGAGGCTTTTCTATGTTAACGGAGTGTATATATGTATTTATATTAAATACCTGACTAAGATCGGATGGTAAGCGCAACATCGGATTAGCTTACTAAAGATTCGGTCAGCCGCAAAGATTTTCTGCACATGTTTTTTTCCAGAAATGTCTAGAAACTAAATGCACTCTCGCCATATATGAGAACTTCTCAGGCCAGTAACTCGAAAAATATCTAATTTAGTACGAAACCGGTACGTTTATCAAGCAAATTTGACGTGATTTAAGGAAAAATTATTCTAAAAAGCAAACCCCGTCGGAAGAATAATACTTCATCACTCCCGTCATTATGCGTAATGAGAAACTAGCTTGAAGTTATCATAATTGATGAAATTGAACTAGGTTTTAACGATTTCCTCATAATGTAGTTTTAACTCAATGTTCAATTTTGCAACTTATGCTAACTTCATGGTAGTTTTTCATTATATGTACATAAAGCCGTCATTAAATAGTCTCTTAGAATTAATTTATTACTTGAAAGTGCTTCCGAAAACTACACATCGTTACCTAAAACGCTCTAACAATTATTTTGAAATCGATTTTCTTATAAACTCCATGATATTTCATCAATATAACAGTTACAAAATATACCAAGTCTGCGGGAACCAAAATAGCGATTTATTTATTTAATTACATCGCAAAAATTCGCATTAAATAATTTTTTTTTGCTTTATAAAATTATGAAAACTATTTAGGGCGTTTTGCATTTCATTTAACGATATATTTAAAATAAATTTTTTTCTCCAAATATCTTTCAGCCAAGCTATGATAAGAGCTCGTCTACTGAGAGAAAATGGTAAATACCTAACGGCACATTCCTTTGCTATGCGTAAGAATTTCTTTAACAATGAGGAGACTGGCTATTTTAAAACGCAAAAAAGAGCACCAGTCGCTCAGAACTCTACAGCCATGTTAACGGACATGTTGAAAGGAAATTTTATAAATGTCTTGCCTATGGTTGTTATAGGCGGTTGGATCAATTGGATGTTTTCTGGTTTTGTAACAACAAAAGTTCCATTTCCTTTGACTTTAAGATTTAAACCAATGCTGCAAAGGGGTGTGGAATTGGCCTCTTTAGATGCTGCGTGGGTATCATCAGCTTCTTGGTATTTCCTAAATGTTTTTGGATTAAGGTCAATTTACACCCTGGTGTTAGGTGAAAACAATCAAGCAGATCAAACCCAAGCCCAAGCGGATGCTATGACTGGTGCTGCGATGACTATGCCTCAGGATCCCAAGGCAGCGTTTAAAGCTGAATGGGAAGCTTTGGAAATTACTGAATACCAAAATGTCTTAAAAAATGTAGACCATGACTTACTACAAATGGCTGCTGTTGAATTTATTCCCAACCAGGAAAATAGCTTTAGACAATAAACTAAAAGTGTACATACATATATCGAAGATTTTACTGTAATAGGATTTGTACCTAACGTATAGTAAATATAAAAATAAAATAATTATGAAAGGTTTAGAAAAATTATGAGAAATAGTTTATTAAAAAATTAAGTTCAGAATTAATTAGCTTCTTTTGCTGTCAATCTACTATTGTCGACCACGTTTGAAACATCATTTTCTGGCTTAAGACGTTGTGAAAGAGGTGATGGTGGCCTAGCAGCTGGTACTCTCCAGTTAAGAGCTCGTTTTGTTTTAGGTTGCTGTAACAAACGATACTCATTTGGCAGTTCATCCTCCTGGTATAAACGATCGGTAAAATAAATACGTCTTATTCTTACATTAGCGTGTACTTGCAACCGTACTGTTTCCATATAATTCGTACCATATGCTCGTCGTGTAAAGTCCGCTAAGTTAAAATGGATTTGGTTCCATCCAGCTGACATTCCCATTGGCATAGATGTGCAGAATGGCTTAACCGTTGTTTTGCTTTGAAAATTTGACACCTTAAAACGGCGTAAAAATCGTTGTTCATCAAGAATCTAAAATTAGAAATGGGACTTTGTACAGTGCAAACATTTTAGAAAATACTCGTGAGTCTTACACATCGCTAATTTATTGCAACAGAGGAATAACTCAAAAGCTATTTTTGCAGAAAATAAGTTTTAAGTTTTCAATTTACATACAGCTAAATGAAGATATAAAAATATTTTCTGTTCTCAAGAGGTGCGTGTACAAGCCTTTGATATTAAATTTTTACATAAAATTGAATACGATATAAAATTTTTTTCAGCTTTTTTTGAAATAAATACGTACATACATATGTGTGTATACATAATGTACTTTTCATGTATAAGCGTGTCAACTGTAAAAACTATTTCGAATGTTTCCTGGTATGTATAATAATTTACCATGAAATGTTTCTCAGGAGGGTCAGTTATTTTATTATTAATTTCTTTTTCTTTGAAAAAATTTTGCCCTAATTTTAAAAATTTTTTTAGAGTAAAAAAAAAAGAAACAATTAGTTCTGAAAAATCACTGAAGATAACTCGACTGGCCCATACAGCAATATAAAGTATTTTCCAAAAGGGATTAGGACCAGCCCTAATGTAATTCAAATATGCGAAGAAAAGGAGTTAATATTACGATGCTAATTCATTCCATTTCCCACGAAATTTAGCAAACACATTGGCTGGAACTACGACTTTTAAAATTTGGTATATTTCACTTGCATCTGCTCAACCGATTCTTACGAAACTTTGCACACCTCTTTGAGCTCTACGCCCATTACAATTTATTATTTTATGTACTTCTATTCAACAGATTCCAACGAAACTTGGTTTTCGCAATGATGTGATTTGATGTTTTCAAAAGCGGGCGCGAGCACGATCCTAAAAATTTAGTATTGATACTAAAAAATTAAACATAAAGAGTAAAAAAGCAATATACTCATTTACAATTTTGACATTTTTTCAATTACAGGATACGTTCGTAAATTCAGCAAATTTATGCAACAATTCTGCCAAGGTTTTGACCTCTTTTTCACACGCAAAGTTTACTTTGCAAAGTCTTAATTCAGCTGGGTGAAAGACAGAGGTAGTAGTACAGTCCGTTTATGTATTGGTGGTAAACCTAATTCGAGTGCGTTGAATCAAGTGGTGCTAACCGTTTTTATGTTTTTATGATAGGGAAGGAATAGTGATAGAGAAGACAGGTGTAGAAGTAAGATATAGAGGAAAGCTTCATTCTTTTTTTACAACTCTGTTTTTTTGCACTTTTTAAATAATGCAGTGTTGCAGCGCCTCTGTGTTTAGTATCAATTTTATTGGTTATTTTACTTCGCCGATGATTCTGCTATACAATATCGACGAAGGAGGGTGCTCTGATGTTACATTAGGATTAGCATCCGCTGAAGCCGGTGTGGTTTAGTGACCAGTGCCTTATGCCGGCATCTCTAGAACTTTTCCTACAACCTCTGACTTTTTTACCAGAATGTACGACGCAAAGGATATTGTGTTTATCAGCATGTATATATGTATGTGTGTGCCTTTGCGGCACTATACCGAACCCGTGGACCGATGTTGACGATTCTTACATCAATCGATTTGTCTTAATTCTGGGAGTGTCACTAAAGATATGACAGTAGTCAAAACAATTTGTAAACACGAAAAAAGTCGGCGACCTATTTCAAAATGGGTTATCATTCAGGTATTTTAAAATCATCTTTAGGTTTCTCTTACGATTTTTCATTTCGAATGACCATTTAGGATATTTAACGGTTCAAAGTTGGTCGCAGTCGGGTTTTTTTAATTTTTTTTTCATTACTACTTTTTTCTAAAGCAAAGCATTCGACGAAAAACATGTACATACATATCATCACCTTAAATGCAAACAGACGTAACTACGCAAAAATTCGAAATTGAGTTTTTGATTGATTATGGTTCATTTGATCAAACTACATGTTCAGGCAAATATTTAGACCTATGCGATCGAAAATGACGGCTTTATTAAAGAAATTCAAACTGACGTGACTATGAATGCATCTATTTTTTTTTTTTTTTTGCTGCAGAGACGTAACTACTGATGTATGAAAAAATTCTTTGCACAAATTTAGTTCAACTTCAAGTTAGCTTTGGCATATTATTATGTGAGATTAATTCTTTACATGCATTAAAAAAACAACTGTATTCTGTAAGCTTGTAAACAATAATTTTAACGGTTCTGTAAACTTGTTCTTCGTGTTTTTGTTCTTTTCAATTACAAAATTGTAATAAGTTAAAAATTTTAATATGCACTTTCGTGTAAAAATACAATACTTGAAATAATTTGTATGAGTGAACGTAATTTAAGTGAAATATACAGGCATGTTCTGAAAATGACATTTTTTAAATCAGTGGTTTTAAAAATAATAATGGCCATGCATATTTTTTCACTCTTTATTTTTAAAATTTCTTTTGTATAGAGCTAAATATATATAATTTCTGAAAGAAATTCGCCTTCGATAACTCAAAAGTTGTTACAAATTTTTACTATTTTTTACTGGATTGCGTTGGGGTACACATAATCCAGTAAATGAGAGGACGAATTGAGAGAAAAATTACAGTTAATTTACTGAGTAAATGCAAATTTTTGCCAGTAAAATCCAGTAAAACGAAGCCATATCGCATACTAAATCATAACAGTGCAAACTCAAAATGATCAAAGTGGTTTTGTTTTTTTTATAAAACAGTTATTTGAACAAATGCAGTACAGTCTTCTTGAAGAATATAAAACTTGGTATATGCTTCAAACAAAGATTTTTGTCTTTTTCTATAAATCCTAATAACTTTTCACTTTGAGGGTAAAAAGATTAGAAACCTCAACGGCCTGACCCGCGATGTCGACAAGAAAGTACTTATTTATTTTGAAAACAAAGACAAAATAAGAAAATTTGTTTTCAATATAAGTGAGCTATATAAAGTTTCGTGGGCGAGGCCCGTAAGTTTAAATAAAAACATGTATCTATTAATTTATTATTATTAAACAAAATATTTTATAGTGTATTTTTATAAAACAAATGAAAAAAAAAACATTCATCGATTTTCTCGAAAACACATATTTGTACCATTCCATACATATATATATGCATATGTATATGTATAGTTTTGTATAATATTTTTGTTGCATTTACATATGTATAATTTTTTAGCGCCAAAATAGGCAATCAGCTGTAAAATATATTTTACTGGATTTTACAATTTTTCTGTTCGCGTACTTGAGAGTAATTTCTTTAAATTACTCAGTATTTACTCAGTTACTGATTTTACTGGAAAAGTACTCAAACGAACCTCATTATTACTTTTAAAATCACATGTGATTTGAAAAATATGGTTTTCAAAACATGCCTGATAATGAATTCAAATTGCGAAAATATTCCTGAAAACAATTTTGAAAATTATAGTGATTTCAAGAAAATTACAAAAAATAAGGGCCTTGAAAACAATAAAAAAATAATGAATGGAATGAAATGTGAAAGTTTGTCCAAAGAAAATATTCTTTGTGATAGGATACCGTGACAGATGGGAAGATTCGTTCTCCTTTGTAAAATTTTGTTTAAAAAGTTCAGTTTGCCATGGCGTAATGTTTCCGGAAGATTTACGTAAGGAAATGTTACTCTTTTTTCGAAGATGATATGTGAACCGAAGAAATTATAAACAATAAACGTCGTTGAGTGCACAAATAAAAAATGTGCTTGTGCAGAAAATGCGAAAAAAATAAATCAGACCATAAGTACTTTTGTTAACTACCTTGAAAACCTTAATAACATAACAATGATGTTCTGATTTTTGTGTTTCAGAAAACAGAGTGAAACGGACGTAACTAACATAAAAGCTTCAATATATAGGTATGTATAAAAAGGAAATAAATGGTTAAAAAATATATAAGTATCCATACTGCAAGTAAATTTCGAAGAAAATTTTCAGGAATACTTTATTATTATTTATTATGTAACGCTTTTTTCTCTCCTTTAAAAAAATATAAAAGTGTAGTTACGTCCGTTTGCATTTAAGGTGACGATATGTATGTATGTATTGCAAAGCGATGTCACAAATTTGTTTTGCTTTTCGAATGATTAGAAATAAACACTTTTAAATATTTTTTTAACTGTTTTCGCTTTTATAGAAACTATCACATTTATGATCCGTGGGTCAAGGTAAAATTTTATTCCTAAAATCTTTGTGAAGAATTTTTGTAACTTTCTTCACATGGTCATTACACAAGTTTAAAAATTTCAAGCCGAGACCACAGCGTCAGGTAGAGATTGATTTGGTTCTATGATTTTTTGTGTTAAGCAGTGTATGGTTTAAATATGTATGTGTATGTTAATATGTAATATGTATATGTACATATTATTCTACAAATAATCATTTAATCCCACCTGCACCTCAAATGTGAAATATTTATGCATGTTTTTGATTAGTAATACTAGGAATGGGAGCTTAATAGCCAATCCTTGATTGTGTTCTCGTGGGCATGTTATAAATGTGGTAGAAACGTTAGAGCTCATAATTTCCAAAACCATTGATTTGATATCATCATCCAAAACACGTTTGACGTATCCATTTTGGGTCTATAGAATATAAAATTATAAAATACTTAAAATAAAATTTCAAAATCTATAATTTTACTTGTGTTGCCCAATTGCTTAAAGGCCGGCCTCCAACACTGTAAAATACCGAAAAACAACCCTTTTGATAAACCGTGCGATACATAAGCAATATTTCTTTGGTGTAGTTTAACAAATTCTATGGGATTTCAAAACAAAAAAGTTGGAAATATATAAAAAATATTTTGAGAGCAAAAAAACACAATTTCTAAATATGTAAAGTCACAAAATGAAACTGGGACAAAATTTGAATAAAAATATTTTTTTAACGTAGATATCAAAGCTTCAAAAGGGATTAAAATCTAACAAATAATGAATTGTTTGGTACATTTTGAAGTTGTTCCTTTTGATATTTTTGAAGTTAATAGGTGTGTTTCTTTACTTCTTGGGTAAAGTTAGATAAAATGAGAGCAAACTGTAATTTCTCTCAATAAACTACATATACATATGTACACACAGAACTACACATACTTATGTATATACACACGTACTTATTTACTTACATGATTCAGCATATATAGAAGGTTTTTGTATCTTAATTTCATATAAAAACTTATAAAACTTTGTTTGCCACTAGTTTTTGAATATATTTTCATACATTTTTCTAGTATTTAGAGAAATGTATTTTTTTTGTTATTGTTTATTTTTCAAACAGCTGATTGAATTTCTATGTGCCCAAACTAGAAGAAGAAGAAAAACATTACTTTCACAAAACTAATGATAAAAATGAAAAGAAAAAATAAATTAAGGAAAAATAATACTAAGGATTTCGAAGATGATTTACATTACATATTAAAACAAACTGAGCAAAACAAAAAAAAAAAACATGCTACTCAAATCTATTTTAAAGACGTTGCTGATCTATGCGTACATTAGATGCATTTATAAAGGAGTTCTTTTTGACACGCAAAGTTTACTGTGGAAAGTCATAATTCAGCTGAGCGAAAGACAGAGGTAGGAATACTTTCTCTTTCTGTCTTTCTTCCAGCTGAATTAAGAGCTTGCAAAGTGAACTTTGCGTGTCTAAAAGGAGTGATAACGAGAAATTCAAATTGATATTGAGAGAATTCAAATTGATATCGAGAAATCCAAATTGATATTGAGAGAACACAAATTGATATTGAGAATTTGAAAACGATATTGAGATATGGTATAAATCATAGCTCTACACCTGAGTGCCGAACTTCAATCGGCTTCTTATACGAATGAATGCACATAAACGAATATAAATATAGAAGGTACTTCCATTCTTTCATTTTTTCTTGACATTCACCAGATTCTATATTAGATGTGTTCCACAAAGTTTCGTGCAAGTTCGGACTAATTAGAGTAAAAAGAAAATTACTCTCTGAATCTGCAAAAGCTATCCAAAATTGCTGGAACACAAAAAAACATAATTGCACATCTTGAAATGCACATATTCCATTTACAATAAAAGTTACAAATAAAGTTAAAACAAATAACACCAAAGTTAGTTGTAAATATTCTGACAAACACGTAGTTGAACGGACAGCAAATTGTAATACGATGAATCAAAACGATTCACATATTCCATTTGCAATAAAAGTTGCGTATATAAAGCAAAAATCTACATCAACTGACACCACACACGGTGGACCAAACACAAAAGAACGCTGATGATGAAGGTTTAGTGGCCTTCGAAAACAGCTAGTTGTTCCGTTCTACTACGTGTTTGTCAGAACATTTACAATTCAATTTGGTGTTATTTGTTCATTAATAATTATCACATGTAATTTGGCTTACAAAGCGATACGAACTTTAGCCTGATCAAATCATAA
Organism: Nowickia ferox; assembly: GCA_936439885.1. Taxonomy (NCBI): domain Eukaryota; kingdom Metazoa; phylum Arthropoda; class Insecta; order Diptera; family Tachinidae; genus Nowickia; species Nowickia ferox. The sequence goes on from OW387026.1 coordinate 64,951,676, forward strand.
ATATAGAAACAAATGAAGTTCGAACAATATTAATTAAAATTAATTGAAATGCTGTTTCATAATTTTTAGATTAAAATTAATTTAAGTTATTTTAGTCGCTTAAAACGCATAACATTATAAAAAGCAAAACTTTTGCAACAGCTGTAAAAAGCAAATGAAAATAAGTTCTAAAAAAATAGAAGCTAAGTGAATTATTTAAAAAAGTATTTTATATTAAAGAAATGGAGAAATGTGCACAAATATACTTACAACTTCAACTTTGTTTAAAAAGCCTTACATTATTAGGGTTATTCGTGGCAGATCAGTCAACCAGTGGGAGCGAGACGAAACACTCTCGAAGATCAAACAACACACACAAGCCTGACTGCACTTAAGAAGTAATTACGATGACGCGAAAGCTGTTCAGACCAGAGCTGCTTAACGACTGAAATTTTCTGATTAATTTTTCAGTTTCATATGTAAACAAAAGACAGCTGAGTATCTAATTATTGTTCGAACCAAGGCGAAATCACATCAGGTGATCTTAATTCACCAGCTGACATAAATTCTCTGCTGTCAATCAATGCAAAACGTTAGGAAATATTCTAACAGCAGGAAATTTTACACTAATAAATATCCAAGGCGAATATGCAGAGTTGCAAACTAGGACCACCTGGCGTCAATTCGCCTTGGTCCGAACTTAATCAAAAAACTTCGTACAAGTTTGTATAGGAAATTAAAAAAATTATTCTCTCATCGCTCTCAAAATAGCAAAAAAAAAAATGTTACCTGGAACAGTGATGGGAAATGAGATTTGCATTTCGGTACAAAAAAAATTTTTGAGTACATTTTTAATCCCGAGAGTACCAAAAATTATCATTTTTGTTTTTTATATGTTCACCGATTTCTCCGCCATTTCTGAAGCGATTTTCCAAACTCTTTTTTATATGAAATTTTATACTCTAAAGATGATAACCTCCATACAAAGTAATTATTAATTATGGTATATATGGAATACTATATCATTGACAGGATTCAAACTTGGTAAGAAATACTTTTTAGTTAATGCGCGTAATCGAGCGGAAAAGTAGTGGTGTAAGAGTAAAAGTAATCACAAATTATTGCATATTGATAATACTACATCAGTGAGCGTCTACAAACTTGGTGTGCAGTACTTTATAGTTAATGCGCGAAATCCAGCAACAAAAGTCTTAATAATTTTTATAAATTAGACTGTTAATTTATAATTCATGTATAAATTTAAAAATGCAGCTGTTAGTTTAAAATAAAACAAACTTAAATTTTTGGATGCTCCGACTCATCCAAATTATTCAATATTTCTATCAAAGCTTTATCTTTGATGTTGTTCTCTTCGCGAATCGTTCCGGCCAGTTAAATAAAACTCCTTCACGTTTCCCAAAAGCAACGCCAAAGTCTTTGTCAATCTGAAATATAGTTATAAATATTTATTTTGCAATAAATACTAAAGTATAAAACAGTAAAAATTTATATACTCACATATCGAAATCTACTCGGTATAAGAAATACTTGGACCATCTGTTAAAAACTTCGGCTAAAGTGGAAGCTTGGTTTACTTCATTAATTCTGGAATTGCTGCATGCCTGCTAAGTGCTATTGAATTCCTCTGCACTCAAATTTTCGTATCTGAAGCTTCTAATGCAAACCTCAGCGTTGGTTCCTGAATCTTTAAAATTAACATACATACATAAATATGTAGAGTATATGTATAAAATTATACTAGCTGAATAGCATCCAAAATAATTACTTACATAAAACTTGAGAATTGGAACCAATAATGTCAGGAGAAGGTGCATCTGGAACTGATTTTCCAACTTTGAGGTAATTCAGCAAGTTCCTGATATTCGGGATATTATACAACTATATTTCTTTTCGCAATGAAAATTAATTACAATCACTTCTTATTATTAACTTACTTTTTGGCACTTTTTTATGTAAAACTTTCTTTTTTAATTGCGCACAAACTTATTTGTTAAACGAAGAACAATAACTGATTGATTTGTGTTTATTTCTTCTTTTTAGTATGTCTTTTTCCCGTTATAAAACAAGGAATTAGTAGGTTGAATTGAACCAAGTAAAACGAAAATTCAAATGGTGGTGGTTCCTTGAATCAAAGTACTAGTTCATTGAATAAAACATCTTCTTCTTGTTCTTGAAGTCAAATGCAACGTACATTACTTAAAATCAATGAACGGGTTTCTTGAATTAAAGCACACTTTCTTGAAATTTGCCAAACTTTTTTCTTTTATTTATATGAGAATGAACGTGTTCCTTAAATTCAACGTATTGTACGTTAAATCAAAAAACTATTTCGTTGTTAAATTCAACGAATAATATCAAGGAATGGTTTCAACGTTCAGTTCATATCTACATAAAATTTTATCTTGAATTTCAAGGAATATTTTCTGAAACAACGTATAGTACGTTTAATTTCAATGCATTTAAATCAATAAATGCGAGTTCGTTGAATTTATGTAAAACTGTTTTTTCAGTGCGAAGAAAAATTCAATGTTCATCCCAGTTGTGTTCCCAGCATTCCCAGTTTGATTCGTGAGTTTCAGTGCAAAATATCTATGTATGTGATATATGAGCAATACAGAGGCTGTAACAATTCCTCTTAAATAATTGTTTCTTTTCATAATTATTACAACCTTCAATTTCAAGAATTACAGATTATTACAAAAAATTATTTTTCAAATGTAAGAAAATATATATTTTTTTTGCAGACTTTTATGTATTAAAGATTTTAATTTTACACAAAATTTCGTATATAACACAAAATTGATTTTCATGATTCACGAGTTTATTTCGTAATATAAACATTTTTTTTCCGTAAATTTATGGAAAAAAATTTAAAAATACAAAATTTTGTTATTTGCAGACAAAAAGTTTTTCGTAAAATAAACAAATACTATTTCTACTATTTACGAAGCATTTCGTACTCTAAAAACAACGAATATTTTCGTAAAATAAACCACATTTTTCGTTTATTTTACATATGAAATATTTTGAGTGTACATAGGTACAAATGTTCAAGTTACAACAAGAAGAGTTTTAGACTTCAATAAATCTGTGACCTGGGTAAGGCTTGATACTGTTGGAACATAAAGCCTGTTACTTTGTTTTGTTTTCATGGGACAATCCTATCGACATTTTCAGAGGAGTAAGGTATGGACAAAATTCCGTAAGGTACTCTCGATAAATCAGGAGACTACATGTCTCCTGATTCATCTAATGCGTTTTTAGTTTAAGAAAATAAATGGTAATAAATCTGGAACTTCTAAGCTACTGATTGGATTTACCTAAAACTTCGAACATCTTTAGAGGAGGACTTAGGCTTTATAACACATGTCTTCCCGCTTAAGCTGGAGAAGAGTAACAGTAAATAATTAATTAATTAAATACAAGAACAGCGTTTTACATTGCAATTTCATTATAATTTTGTTGAAATTAAGTAAAATATTACCCCCTTTCAAAGGGGTAAAGTTTACTTTGCAAAGTCTTAATTTAGCTGTGTGAAAGACAGAGCTAGTAGTACAGTATCTTTCTGTCCTATCAGCTGAATTAAGACTGCAAAATGTATGGTGTGATGAATAGTTTGCACACAAACTGATGTCACATCCTGTAAAGAAGTAAAACATAAAATAACAAATATAATCGATAAAATAATTCGTAAAACGAATGTATTAAGGGACACTAACAAAAAATATAGGTACAACCGTATGACTTTCAAGACCAACGAAATATATACAGAAATAAACAAAAGAAAAAACAAAAATCTATATATATATAAAATTCTCGTGTTACGGTGTTTGTAATTGAACTTCTCCGAAACGGCTGTATTTGATAGGTCTGAGAATACGTCGAAGTCTATTTTTAGCGCCCCTAATTGGGCTGTGCCACGCCCATACGAACGAACTATCTTATATCTTGAAAGTTATAGGAGTCAGAGTATTCAAATATGGTATCGACTGATTTGAGAGCGAAGTAGTTCAAAATATTAGTAGGATAGGACCAGGGTAAGGGGCACCCCCCGTGAAAAGTAATAATAATGTTATATCTTGAAAGATATACAAGCAATATTATGCAAATTTGGTATGGACTATTTTAAGAACAAGGTGCGAAGTAATTCAAGATATTGGTAAAATAGGACCGTGGGAAAGGGCATCCCCCTAACAAAGCAATTAATAATAATCTTATATCTTGAAAGAGTATTCAAATTTGGTATGGACTCTTTTGAGAGCGAGGTGCAAAGTAGTTCTAAATATAAGTAGGATAGGACCGGGGGAAGGAGCACCCTCATACAAAGTTATGAATAATAATCTTATATCCTGAAAGCTATAATAGCAAGAGTCCTCAAATTTAGTATGGACTCCTTTGAAAGCGAAGTAATTCATAATATTGGTAGAATAGGACCAAGGGAAGGGGCACCCCCCATACAAAGTAATTAATAATATTATGTTTTGAAAGCTATAATAGCAAGTCCTCAAATTTGGTACGGACTCTTTTCAGAGTGAGCTGCGAAGGGATTCAAAATATTGGTAGAATAGGATTATGGGAAGGGGCACCCTCTCTTCCGAAGTAATTAATAATAATCTTACATCTTGAAAGCTATAACAAGAGCCCTAAAATTTGGTGTGGACTCCTTTGAGATCGAGGTGCGAAGTAATTTAAAATATTGATAGAATAGGATTTAGGGAAGAGGCACCCCTTACAAAATAATTAACAATAATCTTATATCTTGAAAGTTATAGGAGTCACAGTATTCAGATTTGGTATAGACTCTTGAGAGAAAGGTGCGAAGTTATTTAAAATATAAGTAGGATAGGACCGGGGGAAGCGGCACCCTTCCTACAGAGTTATTAATAATGTTATATGTTGAAAGCTGTAATAGCAATAGTCTTCAAATTTAGTATGGACTCTTTTTAGAATGAGGTGCGAAGTAATTCAAGATATTAGTAAAATAGGACCGTCGGAAGGTGCACCCCCATACAAACTAATTAATAATAATATATCTTGAAAGCTATAAAAAAGAGTCCTCAAATTTGGTATGGACTCTTTTGAGCGTGAGGTGTGAAGTAATACAGAATATTGGTAGAATAAGCCCCCGGTCACCCTCAATACAAAGTAATTATAAAAATCTTATATCTTCAAAGCTTTAATAGCAAGTCTTCAAATTTGGTATTAGTTAATTGGAAAACAATGAATATACATAAGTATAAATTTTAAACAATAAAAGTATGATGTTTGGTTCTTTTTATATTCCGTCATCGTTCACAACACTCCCTGCCTCTATCATTCATGTACTATATCCTTAGTTATTATTTTCTAACCTATACAAAAAAAGGGACAATAACAAAAATAAGCATGCAGAAATCTCTGCAAATATTACAACATATCGTAAAGGGAAAAAAGAGTATAAAACGCCGAAGATTTTGCAAACAATGATCAGTCGTATGGTAGACATCAGTGGATCACGATTAATCAGGGTAAGTCAGTATTCAAGTAATAAACATTGTTAGAGATTACCTAGTTGCGAAACAACACAGTAGAACTTCGATAAATAAATATTAACAAACATTGTTAGCGATTTCCTAGTCGTAAAGCAATATAGTAGAACCTCGATAAGTAAATATTAATAAACATTGTTAGCGATTTCCTAGTCGCGAAACAATACAGTAGAAACTCAATAAATAAATATTAACAATCGTTGTTAGCGATTTCCTAGTCGCGAAACAATAGAGTAGAACTACGATAAATAAATATTAACAAACATTATTAGCGATTTCCTAGCCGCGAAACAATACAGTAGAGCCTCAGTAAATATATCTACAACGTTGTTGGCGATTTCCTAACAATACAACGGCACCGCGAATTATTTAGACATCTATGCCCTTAAAAGTTTAACTAAAACGGGGAGTAGTAGGTATCAACTTTGCGGAAACATGAGTAAAATATCCAGAAGGTTTCAATCTTCCTGATAAGGCGCCACAAGAGTAATGGAAAAATTTACCACGGAAGCATTGAAGATAACTCACAGGAAGCCAAGCCAAAAACAAATCCGGGAAGCTGAGAGGCCATAAACGAAACATATGGTATAATTAGGGAAACCAGAAATATGCTCAAAAAAGTGTTTTATGCGCATTCAATATGCACTAAAAACTTGAAAATATGCACTAAAAACTCCAAAAATATGCTCTTAAAAATAAAATAAATTGGTTTAATTGTAAATGAAAATATATTTATAACTCAAAAATTAAACAACATTTTCATATAAAATAAGACAAAAATAAAATAAACAAAAAAGGAAACAATAAAAAAATTAACAAAGAATAACTGCCGAATTAAAAGCAATAATTTGTGTTTGAAGTGCACGTGAAAACAAAATTGCCATACAAATTTTGACTAAAGCAAATAACACAAATTAGTTTTTTGGATAATCTCGTAATGAATTAACTTCAATTTCAAAAGAGATCACGATATCAAAATTAAGGCCTTGGAACTGTATATTGGATAAATAAGACAAGATTTTTTTTATAATTTTTATTGCAATAAACAACAAAATATTGACATTATCAAATAAAAATCGTGTTCTGTCACATCTAAGTAAACTTTTATACATTGACAATGTTCCTTGAACGTCTACTCAGGGCAGGGTCCGTCGTAAATAGCAAATGCGAATTTTTATTGAATTTTATTGACGTCCATATAAACTGCGTTATATAAATATAAGAAAAATGAACATATACACTACATGGAACATTGAAAATTATATTTAGATGACGAAAAATAAAATAATTTTGGTTAATTTTTATTATTATTGTTCGAACTTCATTTGTTTCTATATTTTATGATTTTATCAGGCTAAAGTTCGTATCGCTTTTTAAGCCAAATTACATGTGATAATTATTAGGGCATATTTTGATACTTCATAGAATTATTTTAATATGCTTCCAAGCTTATGTGTTGGCCAAAATTATTTTAAGATTTTATCATTTCGTATCGCTTTTTAAACGAAATTACATGTGATAATTATTAATGAACAAATAACACCAAAGTTAGTTGTAAATAATCTGACAAACACGTAGTTGAACGGACAGCGAATTGTAATACGATGAATCAAAATAATTCACATATTCCATTTGCAATAAAAGTTGCGTGTATAAAGCAGAAATCTACATCAACTGACACCACACACAGTGGACCAAATACAAAAGAACGCTGATGAGGAAGGTTTAGTGGCCTTCGAAAACAGCCGGTTGTTCCGTTCAACTACGTGTTTGTCAGAATATTTACAACTAACTTTGGTGTTATTTGTTCATTAATAATTATCACATGTAATTTCGTTTAAAAAGCGATACGAAATGATAAAATCTTAAAATAATTTTGGCCAACACATAAGCTTGGAAGCATATTAAAATAATTCTATGAAGTATCAAAATATGCCCTAAAAGCGTAATTTATGTTCTAAAAATTACAAAATATGCTAAGAGTATGCGTGTAAGACTGATATATGCAAAAACATGCTTTAAAGGGTAAAATATCCAAAAATATGCACTAACATAAAAAGTTCTGAAACGGATATCTTGTCCAAGCATTAATACATCACACAAGAAAAAACATGCCATTGCATATTTTTTCGGTTTTCCTGGGTATAATACTAAGGAATTAAAGTCAAGTGAATTGTATTTACAGAAAAACCCAAAATTGATTAATTTTAAATAAAGAATAGTAATAATTAAGCCTAAAAACGTGTTATTTCTTGTAACGACCTTGGCATTTTCAGACTGAATATACGCGGCACAACGGGAAATGATTTAATTTCAACTTGATTTCGGCCGAAATCATGAAATTAATTGATTTCGTGTCACACTGAAAGGGCTATTAAGTAGTTATTAGACGTGCAACTAATAATGGCACAAAAATTAGAACATCATTGTTATGTTAGTAAGCTTTACAAGGTATTTATCAAAAGTACTTATGGTCTGATTTATTTTTATTCGCATTTTCTGCACAAGCACATTTTTTATTTGTGCACTCAACGACGTTTATTGTTTATAATTTCTTCGGTTCACATATCATCTTCGAAAAAAGAGTAACATTTCCTTACGTAAATCTTCCGGAAACATTGCGCCATGGCAAACTGAACTTTTTAAACAAAATTTTACAAAGGAGAACGAATCTTCCCATCTGTCACGGTATCCTATCACAAAGAATATTTTCTTTGGACAAACTTTCACATTTCATTCCATTCATTATTTTTTATTGTTTTCAAGGCCCTTATTTTTTGTAATTTTCTTGAAATCACTATAATTTTCAAAATTGTTTTCAGGAATATTTTTGCAATTTGAATTCATTATCAGGCATGTTTTGAAAACCATATTTTCCAAATCACATGTGATTTTAAAAGTAATAATGAGGTTCGTTTGAGTACTTTTCCAGTAAAATCAGTAACTGAGTAAATACTGAGTAATTTAAAGAAATTACTCTCAAGTACGCGAACAGAAAAATTGTAAAATCCAGTAAAATATATTTTACAGCTGATTGCCTATTTTGGCGCTAAAAAATTATACATATGTAAATGCAACAAAAATATTATACAAAACTATACATATACATATATATATGTATGGAATGGTACAAATATGTGTTTTCGAGAAAATCGATGAATGTTTTTTTTTCATTTGTTTTATAAAAATACACTATAAAATATTTTGTTCAATAATAATAAATTAATAGATACATGTTTTTATTTAAACTTACGGGCCTCGCCCACGAAACTTTATATAGCTCACTTATATTGAAAACAAATTTTCTTATTTTGTCTTTGTTTTCAAAATAAATAAGTAAGCAAAGAAACTTTCTTGTCGACATCGCGGGTCAGGCCGTTGAGGTTTCTAATCTTTTTACCCTCAAAGTGAAAAGTTATTAGGATTTATAGAAAAAGACAAAAATCTTTGTTTGAAGCATATACCAAGTTTTATATTCTTCAAGAAGACTGTACTGCAAAAGAAATTTTTGCGGTCATTTGTTCAAATAACTGTTTTATAAAAAAAACAAAACCACTTTGATCATTTTGAGTTTGCACTGTTATGATTTAGTATGCGATATGGCTTCGTTTTACTGGATTTTACTGGCAAAAATTTGCATTTACTCAGTAAATTAACTGTAATTTTTCTCTCAATTCGTCCTCTCATTTACTGGATTATGTGTACCCCAACGCAATCCAGTAAAAAATAGTAAAAATTTGTAACAACTTTTGAGTTATCGAACGCGAATTTCTTTCAGAAATTATATATATTTTAGCTCTATACAAAAGAAATTTTAAAAATAAAGAGTGAAAAATATGCATGGCCATTATTATTTTTAAAACCACTGATTTAAAAAATGTCATTTTCAGAACATGCCTGTATATTTCACTTAAATTACGTTCACTCATACAAATTATTTCGAGTATTGTATTTTTACAATATTAAAATTTTTAACTTATTACAATTTTGTAATTGAAAAGAACAAAAACACGAAGAACGAGTTTACAGAACCGTTAAAATTATTGTTTACAAGCTTACATAATAATATGTCAAAGCTAACTTGAAGTTGAACTAATGCCCCTATTGCGGTTTACAACTCAACCAAGTTTAGTTGAAATTGTAACAACTTAAATTTAAAACAACTCAACTGATTTTTGGCCTTCTGAATTACAACTAATTCTAGTTGTATTCGAAACAATATTCGAAAAAAGGTTTTTATCTATGCTATGCTTTTTGAAACCATAGTAGCCATCACAAAACATTTTAGATATTTTAAGTTTTCGCCTTGTGTTTTATTTTTAGATTTCATCTTTTATGAATATGGCAACAATATTGGTTGACAAATGGGATTCGTTGGCGCTGGAATAATAAAGCAAAACAACTACAACACTCGAAATAAAAACCAAAATACAACTGATAAAAAGCAGTTGTCTCATGGTGAAAAAAGTTTTAATCCATAATAAAAATTTTACAACTACAACTAAACTATCCATTTGGTTGTAAATAATAATAGGGGCCTAAATTTGGGCAAAGTATTTTTTCATACATCAGTAGTTACGTCTCTGCAGCAACAAATACTCGTAGATGCATTCGTAGTTACATACATACGTCCGTTTGAATTTCTTTAATAAAGTCGTCATTTTCGATCGCGGAGGTTTAAATATTTACTAAATAAGGAAATGCATTGACCATTTGCCCACTTAGAACGTACTTTGATATTTTTAGTGCTTTTTTTCACTAAACCAAAATCTTCAAAGTTATGCATTAAATTTTGTACTTTCAATATACTATTTTTTGCACTTAACTGAAATCTGCTCAAAGTATTGCCTTAATATTGCATTATCACTGAAGTATATAGTGCACAATAGAATTAGATAAAACGTTAACATACATAAAAACCTTAGTACATACCCAGCAAAAAATGAACGCGTCCAAAATGAAATATTGTTTCATGTTTTCTTGAGAATTTGTTTCCTCCAATGCAGTCTGAATATCTTCGCAAATAAAGCTATAGTTGTATTAAAAACGCATGCGATATTACTGGGTAACATATTGAAATATATATCCAGCGAAAAAGGCATGCAAAAACTGAATTAAATGATCATATTGACTTATTTTCATAAAACAAGTATTGTCTCTAACAAACAACAAGAACACAATAGCAGCAGTGGCAGAGAGTATGCCTCTACATTCAGAACAGCACGGTTCGTATCCTGGCTGCGACAATATTTTTTTGTTTTGTATTTATGTGAAAAAACTTCATAGAATCAGGGAACTGGCATGTGTTAAATTCATTAATTTTAATGGAGATCAAAGTATTTAAACTTTCGCACAAACACTTGATATCCAATGACAAGCTAATATAAAAATCATGCATGTTTTACATAAATCGAACCAAATCGTCACCACTTGAACCCATAATTCAACACATGATTTGTCATGTTTTTTTTTTGCTGAGTACATATGTAGATATTTGTCTATGTTAATATCGTCACCTAAGATGAAAAACCGTATAAAAAGGTTTTTTAGAATTTTTCAAGAGAAAAAAATTTTATTGAAATTGTTCCAAGCGGTAGTATTTTTCGTTTATAAAAGCATAATTTTTTAAGATATAACTCTACAATTAAATAAACGAAAAACCTAAGTTCTGATCTTTTGTCCATGGCACGGATTTTCATATAAGCTCGATATTCAACATACTTAGGTTAGGCTAGGAAGAGTGGTGCTAAAACGCACCCCCACTCAGAGACCGAATTGGGTCCATGGTAATTCGATTCTATTGCCCATTAAAAGTAATATTTACCCTCCATTTGTACCCAGAACTGACCCTATTATCCGTCATCAAGCCACTGAATTCCAACGATGAAGCCCCTGATATCCTCTAGTTTACATTTACCGATATCGTTAATATTCTCATAGAAACGTCTGTCCAGCCATCTAAGCCCATGACGTTGCAGCTTCGGGCAGTAACAGATAATATGTTTAATGGTTTCTGGTTCCCCTTCATCTGGCTGGTGCGTGCTCTGACCGAGCAGTGACTAGTCACTGCGCCTATCACGATTCGCATTGCCTTTCTATCCATTTAAGACTCTACAATCCTCCCTACTTCGCCATGAACTGTTGGTCCTTCTCAACCCAATTACTGAGTTCTCTGTAGTAATGACCTGTCCGTAATTTCACCGATCTGTCTCACATTCTCCCATCTAATGTCGACCCTGTTCTTGCCAGCTCATTATTATTTCCCTCAACACTACTGTGGCCAACATAGTCTGAAAATGTATTTGTCCACAAGCAAGTTGAGGGCTCTCCTACAGTCACTAATAAGTCTCGATGTGACATTGTGTCCCTTCAAAGCTTTTAGCGCTGCCTGGCTGTCTACGAAGCTGGTTACCTACCCACCTTCAGCTATATTCCTAGTCACCAATTCCGTGGCCCTGAGGATCGCCAAGATCTCAGCTTGGAAAACGCTGTTTTCATTCGGCAGTCCGAAAGAACTACGAATGTTTGTTCCCCTGCGCCTTCCCCCATTTTTGACCCGTGTGCAAAGACGGCACACCCTCATATAGCTTATCGGATTTGACCTAACAGTCCCTATCCGGAATTACCAGTGAGTGTTCTACTAAAATCAATTTCAGCGTTCATTGTCAACAACCACAATAGAGGTGATCAAACTCATCCCTGTGGTGTACCTCTGCTACTAAGCATAATAGCTACACAGAAAAAAATTATTTTGATATTTGAATACGAAAATCACTGATTCTATAAAAAAATCTTTTGAATTTTCTGTGATGACAATTTTTGTATTATTGGTAAATAAAATTGTAAGCACGTTTATTGAATATATTTTTTTCAGTCAATAAAGAAGATTAATGAATCAAAGAAAAAAGTTGTTGACTGAAATTTTATTTTCAGTGATAATTGTTATTGTGTGTGTGTATGAATGTCACATTTTCCAACCACTTTTTGTTTATATTTGCTTGGATTAAAACTAAATGTGTTTGGGATTAGTCGAATCGGCAACCTCTTTACTAATAGACTAACGTACTTACCACTCAGCTAAAGAGCAAATCGTTATTGTATACGCAAATAATGAATACACGCAAAACATGATTTATATATTTCTTCTACATGTGCGTTTTGCGTTATGACGTTTTCGGCTTCTTGTCGGCATTCATACGTATACAACACAAGCAATCAAAATAAATAACAACAATAACAGATCACCGCGCTGGGTCAATCAACAAGCAAGATAAACATCAGCACAAACAAATTAAATTAAATGATATTTTAAAATGCGCGGTTTTCATAAAATATCGTATTGAGTTAATGACAAATATTATTGAAATTAACATTTGTTTTCAATGGTTTTGTTGAAAATAATTCTTGTTTATTTTTTCTGTGTATCCACTAAAAAGTTGTGAACCCTTAGTGTCTACAGTGACTCCTTAATAGCCTCTATACTAATGTTATTAAAGGCTCCCTCAATGTCTAAGAATGTAGCCAGTGTATAATCCTTGCGCTGCAGTCCTCTCTCTATAGCACCAACCACGTCATGAAGAGCACTATAAACAGACCTGCCTTTTTGATAGGCATGCTGAGCACCACTAATGACGCGGGTACCAATTGTGTTCCATAGATTCAGATCAATCAGTCGTTCTAATGTTTCCAAAAAAGAAACGACGAAAGACTGATGGGCCTGAAATCCTTCAGCTTTGAGTAGCTTGCTTTACTCGGTTTGGGTATAAAAATTATCCTAACCTCTCTCCAGCCTTTCGGCATAAACCTCCTGATCAAGCATATCTTAAAGATACTCACCAGAGACAGTAGTACGAGCTCTGGGACATTTTGTAATATGACCGGAGAAATACCATCTGGGCCCGGTGATTTATACGGTTCAAAGGTATTTATCGCCCATGTCGCTTTTTTCAATGTCACTATGTCGTCCACTGCTCCCCCTAATTCTGGTTCCGACAAGTAGTTAAAATTAACCTCCGTCGTGGCCTCATCTCTTACTTCCCTACAGCCTGGAAAGTGAGTGTCCATCAGAACAGAGTGTCGCAGAGCTTGATTCCCTCCATGAGCCATCCATTCTTTGAATATTCTCAGGAGCCCTAGAGTCTTTTGACAATATTCACCGAAACCTCGATAACTTATTTACGGAATCAATCTCCTCACAGTATTTCCCCACACTTCATAATTGTTCCAGTCATCAATCCTTGCTGTGAGTTTTGCCCTATTGAACAATCTTCTTCCCGAGAACCTCAGATCTTTTAGATATTTGGTCCACTACGAAGGCTGCTCTCTTTTGCCTGGAAAAACCAATGGACAGGATTGTTCAAAACATTCCACCTCCTCTTCCAATCCTCCAATGTCAAAAGTGGTCCTATAAGTATGGGTGACGCCTTTCTTTTCCCTGTAAAATCAAGACAATAGGATATCATTTATCCTATTGTGGTCTAAAAACGTACAGTCTTTATCTAGCATCCAGTTTTCTACCAGGTTCCTATCTCTTTTAGTTAGTGTTATGTCTATAACCTCTGCCCTATCCCTGAACGTTGGTACATTACTCTTGTTACATATAAACATTTTGCTAAAAGTAATAAATTCAAACACTAATTCACCTCTTTTGTTAATGTAGCTGCTCCCCCAATGAATATGATTCCCACTAGCGTCGCAGCCGAACACCAATGCAACCCCTCTCACTCTTGCATACTCAGTCAGCTTCTGCATGCCGGTGGATGAACAGCAACATAGGGCATATAAACCAATACAAGCACGATTTCCTGCTTACCCTTGGCTCATCCGACAACGACTGTAAGGTCTCCGTTACTAAAGAAATTAAATAAAGTTCATCTTTGCTCCTCCCTTGCTAAAATGCAAGTTCTTACCTTATCCTCCGTTATAGGGACATACAATGTGTATTCGTGACTTAACCTGCAAACCCTATTTTGATTAATCCAGGGTTCTTTAATAAGAGCTACGTCTGACTGCGACCAATTGGAGTGCATTATTAGTTCGGCCGAGGCTGTCTCACTACCACCCGCAGCCTTATTGGGATCATCCGACTTAGTAAATCTAAATCTGACAGTTCCCAGGCCGAACTTCACAATAACCCCCAACAATTCCAGTCTTTTTAGAGATTTCTGATATACAGCAAACCGGAGATCTTTACCCGTATTCTCTCTACAATCCATTGAGGCCAAATGATTCCATTTGTTCTGAGAGGCGAGTTCTGCGCTGCCAGTATAGACAGTATGGTTTCCATCGATCTGACGGGTGGTGGAAACCCCAGCCAGGCCGATTTCATCAATGAGCCCACCTTCAACCAGCTGCCACAGCTCAGGGTTTATCCTCCCATCCAGATCATTCCTATATATCTACGACAGCTGCCCGAAGGTCACCTTCATGGCTCGTAGACTTCTTCACCTTCTTTGACGTAAGGAGTATGTCATCAGGGGTCCCTGAAAGAGCCAGCTGGTTTGACAGCCTTCTCATTACTACCTGAGAGTCCCTTGTCAGTCCTGATCGCCTTGGCAAACAAGGCACTGCCAGATTCCCTTGCTAGTACCTTATTTTTGGAGCTGGATGTGGCCGTGGATATCCTTCTCCAAAGGAGAAGCGATTTTAAAAATTCTTCTGTAATATGAAATGGTATACTACACAGGTGGTAAATTTTCGCATATATGCGATAAGAGCAGGGGAATGGGTACCTCCCATACAAATTAATTATTAATTACGGCATATATGGAATACTATATCATTGAGAGGCTTCAAACTTGATAAAAATTACTTCATAGTTAATGCGCGTAATCCAGCGGAAAAGTTGTGGTGCAAGAGTAGGGGAAGGGCTCCATCTAATTCATTATAATCACTAATTGACCGATTTCTCCGTCATTTGTAAAGCAATTTTAAAAATTATTTTTCTAGATGAAATGGTATACTCTACAGGTGGTCCCATTTTCATAAATATGCGATAGGAGCAGGGGGATGGATACCCCCATACAAAGTAATTATTAATTATGGCATGTATGGAATAATATAGCATTGACATGCTTTAAACTTGGTAAGAATTACTTTACCGTTAATGCGCGTAATGTAGCGGAAAAGTTGTGGTGTAAGAGTAGGGGAAGGGCTCCCTCACATTCAAGGTAATCACTAATTATTGCATATTGTTAATACTATATCAGTGAGCGTATACAAACTTGGTGTGAATTACTTTATAGTTAATGCCTGAAATGCAGCAAAAAAATTGGTGGTGTAAGAACAGGGGAAAGGCTCCCTACCATACAAATTACAAATTATTAATTAAGCAGTAAAAAATAACAATTTAAAAAAATGAAACTTAACTATTTGCAGTCTTTTTAAGCGCGTAATGACTTTTCTCGTGCGTGCATTTTATTATTTCGCGTTGCATACCACTAGGAACCACTATTACTTCGTAGCCATCCACCAGTTTATACAGCAAGTCACCTTTCATAAAATAGTTTCGTGAGAATCAT
Source organism: Nowickia ferox (assembly GCA_936439885.1). Classification (NCBI taxonomy): domain Eukaryota; kingdom Metazoa; phylum Arthropoda; class Insecta; order Diptera; family Tachinidae; genus Nowickia; species Nowickia ferox. Next base: position 64,967,724 of record OW387026.1, read on the forward strand.
TTTCTCGAAGTATATTTATTATCGCATTTAGCCCATCGTCGAGTCTTTGGGCATTTTTAAGTCTTATCAAGGTGTTATATTCACATATGGTATAATAGGGTATCTGTTGAGGGAATCGACGTGTCGCATTTTTGTGCCAGCACGCTGTTCCACCTCATAGTGGAACTCATGTAAAAGCAAAACCCAAAGCGCCTCTCTGGTACATACCTCTTTTCTCCATTGTTTTTGTAAAGGCGTTGCAGTCTGAGATGATTTTGAAATAAAGGCCAAGCAAGTACAAGCAAAATTTTGTCAATGATTCTACTACTGCGAGTATCTGCAATTCGTAACTTGAGTATTTCCTTTCAGCGTCAGTTGTCTTTTTACTCATTTAGCAAACGGGATTAAAACTTTCATCATCAGGAGATTTTTGAAGCAAAATGGCGCCATATCCATCACCGGATGCATCCATATGTAAATCAGTTACATATCTTTGATTAAAAATTTTCAGCACTTTCGAGTTTGCTTTAATGTGTTAAAGACCGCAATCTGTTTGTCGTTCATTTAAAATTTTACGCCGGATTTTGATTTAACTATTATACATAAATCGGGGGATGAATTTCCGAAAATACACCGTACGTCCCAGGAAAGTTTGTAGCTGTCGTAAACTAGATGGCGCGGGAAATTTCAGGATATACTTCCTCAGTTTCTATAATATGGCCAAGGAACTCTACTCTTCTCTTCAGGAAGGAACACTTTTTGAAGTTTAGCTCGAGTCCGTAATCTCTACAAACGTTTATTACCTCCTCAAGGTTTTTGACAGCTTTATCTTCATATCTGCTGGAACTACGTATGGAACCGCGAGTCATGTCAAGTCACGGAAAATGTATGTATGTATATACCTTTGGAAAACGGCTGGTAAATTAGAAAAGGCAAACGGGGCTTTACAAAATTCATAATGTATGTTGATTGTGTGCCACAAACGATGTGTTTTTCGACTTTGTGATGCTACGTCGACATGGAAAAATCCATTTTTTCAATCGATTGTACTAAAAATTCTCGCGCTTTGGAGCCGATCTAATTGATCCTCAATCAAAGGTAATGGATATCTATCCTTCAATATGACCTTATTGATTCTACGATAATCAACACATAATCTTCGGGTGCCATCTTCTTACTTCACCGAAATATCGCAGTAGTGAATTCGGATTCTGAGTGCTCTACGATACCATCTTTTAACCATTCATCGATTTGGAAATTAACTGCCTTACGTTTGGTAATGGGTAAGCGGCGAGGTCTCGAAAATATTGGGGTGTCATTCCTGAATAACATTTATTTCTGTATTAGTTGTTCAGTGATTACTGTTCCTTCGATATCGACAAAATCAGTAGGAGAGAAGTTTCTCTACAACATCAATCTACTGGGTATGACATTATATTACGATTTTCTTCGTTGTTTTATTTCTCACTTTTACAAAATTTAATGCTTTCTTTCGCAATCGTAACATTTGCCTGCATACAAAATTCTTTTCCGAGTATAAAATCTACGTCAACCGAGGTATGTGGTACAACATGAAAGTTAAGGTTGTATTTTTCGTTTTATATTTCGACCTCGTGTATGAAATTACCAAAAGGTTTAAATTTATTACTGCCGACTGGTTTTTTAAGTTTAGGCTTACACAAGGAATTATAAACTTTCTCGTTTACAACATTATACTTACTGCCTGAATCAAATAATGCTATCCACTGATGGTCGAAGAATTTAATGATTTTCTTCATAATATCATCAACTATCAGATGTCTCACATTAGCTTTACTCTGTTTAAGAGGACACTGTTTGGAAATATGCCCAAAATTATTGCAATTAAAACACTTTGCACCCTTTTCCTTCTGCGCAATTATAACTCTCTTTTTCTCTTTTGACATTGTGTTTTTACTGGCTGTATCGATTTAAAATTAGGATCATTTTTAATTTTCAATTTATTTTGCATACTTTCGTGGTATTTCAAATTTATCTTTGAACTCATTTAAATTTACAGCGCCATACAAAATGGACTTATTAACGGTCAGATCACGTATCCCATCTATAACATACTGCATTTAAGCGTCATCCTCAATATATCCGCGTGAAGCGAGTTCTTTCATTTTCAAGAAATATTCTTGATAACATTCGTCTTTCGTCATTTTGCTTTCTGTTTCAAATTTGTCAAACAAAGCCATCTTCGACCATGCATTAATGCCTCTCTCCAGATATAAATAATTTAGCGAGCCCCTTCTTCAAATTCTTGAATCCATACGAATACCATCAAAAATTCTAATCGATTCTTCAAAATGCGAAAATTTATTGAAAAACGTTGCATGCTCAAGGAAGTAGTTTTTTCAATTTTATTTCTTTTTTCTTCCTCGTACTGTTGCTTATATTTGTTTTTAATATACGCTACTTTCCTGCCACTATGCCCGTCGATCTGTTCAACATGATAATCTCTGTTAGTAGTGCTACAATCATTGTTTAGTCGTTCTCATCGTCATTACCGTCTTCCTATCTTAACAACACAAACAATTGTCTGTTCTTCATGTTAGAATCGTCGCACAATGATTCATGCGCGCTTTTTTTTTTGTTGAAAAAAGTCCTTATAATGAAGCTTAAATCATTTTTATAAAAACAACAAAGTAAGTTTTTGAAAATTTAATACATAAGCCTAGTTTTTTCAGTCATAAATAGTTTATAGACTTGGTTATTTGAATATATATACATAAGTATGTAAGACATGTGAAGACATAAATAACTGAACCGTTTCTACTAGATGAATATCCACTTATGATAATCATAAAACTAGTTTAAAATAATTAAGTATTACTTATAGCACAAATTGCCTGTTAATATTTAAAATATAATTAGGTATCATACATAAAGCCCTTACGCTAAGTATTATATAATGAGGTATTTTTCCCAAAAATCTTTCTATTAAATTTTTCTTATGATGGACTTATGAGAAACTTTAACCATAATTCAAAACTAAATATTAGTACCTGAAGAAATGTTAATCTATGGATATATGATAGATATTTATATTTGACCTCTTTTTATACAATGCACAAAACACGTTAGAAACACGTTATTTTAACATCATTCATTAAATAATATTAATTTTTATACTTTATTTCACTCAAATAATAGTAAATGCAAATTATAATTATTAATCATTTGGCTGGAATATTGCTTGTAAATATTCCATATTCAGTTCTGTATTACTTCTGTCGTGTAGCATGTGTTTCCTAAAACACTATAAAGTAAAGCTTGCAAAAATTTATAAATTTTTTAGAATCAAATATTTGTATGAAACTGATTTTTATTTCCAAATTATTGTCTTTATATACTATACTCAATATAAAATTTTTAAAGCTAATCTAGTTTACCTAGTTAAATTCTCAATTTTCGAATGAAATTAAGTCCTCCGCTCGCTCCCTCTCGCATTCGAAATGAACGTGAGTTTATAGCTATATTTTCCCAGCAACCTGTCTACCTAACCTAATATTCAAAAATCAATTAACCATACAAAATTACAGGAAAACAATCAACATAATACGTTTTGCTACCTGCCATTTGTACTTATGATTGTTTATTTGGAGTGTGACGTATTCAAAGTTATGTATATAATAATAAGTTTGCTATTGTTATTTTTATTTTGTTCAGGTAGAATGGCATTTACATGATTTCTAAGGTAGATTTTCTAGCAATTTGAGTAAAAATTTTTGAGTATTTTCATTAAAATAAAAAAAAATGTTCCACAGACGGGTCGTGGCGGGTGCAAAAGTATATATACGCTTAAAGAAGACACTTTCGTCTTTCTTTGAAGGGTTACGGTTTTTTGATCCCTTTTGATCTTCAAAAGTTCTACACTACTAAACTTCAAGTTTTACGAAAATATGGAGGATTAAAATTTCTTACATCGCACTCTAACTACAAATTATACAAGGGGGATACTCTCTATTGCGATGCGAATGCGTTTGCGCATTTGGTTTTCGCATCTATTTTTTTTCTTTCGCAAGCCTGGTATTACTGCACTCTGTAATGCAAACGCGTCTGTCAAAATCGTCCGATTATCGCAAATATCTTGCTATAGGTAACTACCAAACGCAAAGGGAGAAAACATGTGAGTACGTTGAAAAAATATTTATATTTAATGTTGAAATTGTTATTTTTAGAGAAAAAAAAAATTACATCACATTTTGTGATCACATGCATATGTATATAAAAATGTAAAATCAAGGTGAAATATAATTAACCAAACCATAGCCTTCATACTGTCCTGCAATTTTGTGTTGAAGTGTAAGTGCTTGTTTTTGGCAGGCGAATTCGCATTACAGAGTGCGGTGATACCAGGCTTGCGAAAGAAGAAAAAATAGATGCGAAAACCGAATGCGCAAACGCATTAGAGAGTACCAATCGTTCGATTTCGTAGCATTTTTCTTTCGAATCGCAATAGAGAGTAACCCCACGGTCTTGCATTTTCACACACAAACGGTCAACAGAAATTATGTTTTCAAGGTTTTCTTTCTTATTGCATACACTAAACTATTAACGGTGATAAAATCGTGGTTGAGCCCCCAAAATATGGATTTTTTAAAATAAGTTTAAAAAAATATTATAATTAATATCTTTACTCATTCACGGTTGCTCACACACTGACTTTGATTATGCTTTTTCTGTCAGTTCTCTCTTCTACATGTATACACAATGCACAGTAGCGTGACATGAAAAAAGTTGTAACAAGCACAGAGGACAGCATTACCATTTGTCAAGTTTTCCCAATTTTTGGAAGTTTTTTGAGATGCCAAAAAGTTTTTTGAAAATATAAAGTTTTGTAACTACACTAGCTGAGCCCGGCAAACGTTGTCTTACCCTCAATAATTTTTTTAACTACAAATTATTCCACACAGTGGTCACTTGTTGCATCAAAAATACAACGAAAACCTACACGGCATTGACCCGAATACATATGTGTTGAAAATTTCAGCTTCACAGCTCTTATAGTTCCAGAGATCATGCGTTACGAACAAACACACACTGCGTTTTTATATATACATAGATATAGATTTGTTAATAAAATTTAAATAAAAAATAATAATTTTTGGTACTCCAGGGATCAAAAAGTACTCAAAAGAATCTTATTTCCCATCACGTATATGTGACAGCGCATAGAGAAAGGGACCTAAGGGTAAAAAAATCAATTTTCACTTTTTTTTTTGATGTGGACAACGTCTGAGCATCGAATGAGACCGATCCCATGCCCCAAAAGTGTTCCCTCCCAGAAATATGCGCGTTTTATGATGTGATGGTACACCAAAGATACACCTATTTAAATCTTTAAAATGGCTCTCCTGAACAAAACCTGTTTTTACCCTTAGGTCCCTTTCTATTTTGCGCGTCATTAAATTTTGGAGTATATTGTTTGTATGCAATAAAACGATCTTATATTTTCTCACAACCTTATTGCTGCAACAGTGTCTAATTGTTTTTACTCCGTCTTATGTACGATTATGCCGTTTAAATGGCTTTAAATTTTAATAAAACAATGAACAAATAAGAAATATATTTATTAATATGCAGTCGTAAAGCAACTCTGGGCGAGTCAACATCAAGCGTCGTTGGCAATTATATCTTAAATGCAACCAGGCCACTGTTGTGTATTGGCCTTCGAGAGTTTTGCGTCTCGCTCGCACTGGTCGACTGATCTGCTACAGATAACCGTATATTCTTGCGGTTCTATGTGAAGGCATAGGTCGTGTATAGTCAGTCACAAAAACTTTTAAAATACTGTTAATACCATCTTGGGCATATGGTCTAGTTACCCCGCCCATATTTGTGCAACAATACTTTGCAAATTTACTTTGTAAAGTATTTATGAAATAAATAAAGGAACAAATCAAGTTTAGGGGCACCTCTCAAAAATTAAAAAAAAAAGAATCCTTTCCTATAGAAAATTGAAAAATAAGAAAAAAAAATTAAATAAAAAATTGCCGGCGAGGCTTAGTTTCCGAGTTATGGGCCTCTGAAATTGTAGTACAATATTGTGATTATACGGTGTTTTCCTACGAATATAACCAATATTGCAATCTCAAAAATTAAAAAAATAATCGTATCCTTATAACGTTGCCCTACACTGCCGGCCTTTGGCCGGGCTTAAGGATTTTCTCCACCATGGTGTTTCCCGAGACGGCGTAGCCTAGTAAAGATTTTCTGCATTGCAAAGTTTTCTTGCCTAATACCGTTTTCCTGCATTGACGGTCTTCGACCGGGCTTAAGGATTTTCTGCACCATGGTGTTTCCCGAGACGGCGCAGCACAATAAAGATTTTCTGCATTGGAAAGTTTTCTTGACTAATAACATTTCTCTGCATTGTCGGCCTTCGGCTGGGCTAAGGATTTTCTCCACCATGGTGTTTCCCGAGACGGCGCAGCCTACTAAAGATTTTCTGCATTGCAAAGTTTTCTTGCGTAATAACATGTCCCTGCATTGCCGGCCTTCGGCCGGGCTTAAGGATTTTCTCCACCATGGTGTTTCCGGAGAAGGCACAATGCACAATGAAGATTTTCTGCATTGCAAAGTTTTCTTGCCTAATAACGTTACTAGTAGGGCACTGCCAATCCTAGGACATTTAAAATTGTGAAATTTTGCTGAAATTTTGCTGAAATTTGAGAAATTGTGTTTTCGGTGCGCTTTGATGTTTTTTTTGTTTACATTAAGTGTTTTTTGTTTACATTAACTGTTTTTTGTTTATATTAAGTGTATGTATGTTTGTATGTATGTATATATGACCGTGGGAACTTGTGCACGGAATATTTTGTGGGAATACATTAAGGGTGTTTATAGAATTGAAGCTTTTATATGTATATGATTTTCTAATGCCGACGGGAAAACATGTTTATTTTTTTCGAATGCCGACGGGAAAACATGTTTATTTTTTTCAAATGCCGACGGGAAAATCATGGAAATGATTTTTCCTAATGCCGACGGAAAATTTGTGGGTGTGTCTAGCTGTAGGAATTGAAGTCTGGCTGTGATTGGTGGAGGGCGGGGTGTGTCTAGATTGTGAGACCTTAAGGCTGACCGTGATTTGGGTAGGTGAGGGTGTTTTGTAATATGTAACCGTGGGAATTCGGTGACGTTTATGCTTGTTGGAATTTAAGTCGTGCTTGGTGGGGGGCGGGTGTATTTGAGGTAGATCGACTTGTTGTCGGCGTGGAGTTGTTGTAATATGTATCCGTGGGAATATGTGTACCTGTATGTATGTATGTCTGTAAGAGTTTAAAGCTGTCTGTGATTTATGAAAGGCGAGGTGATAGTGTTCATGTAATACGTATCCGTGGGAATCTGTGTATATGTACATATGTTCATAGGAGTTTAAGGCTGATTGTGATTTGAAGTGGGGGAGGGTGTTGTTGTGATAGATAGATAGAATGTGCCTATGTGTGTGTATATGTATGTATGTATATGTAGCAGTTTAAGGCTGTCCTTGATTTGAGGTAGGCGGGGGGTGTTATTGTAATATGTATCTATAGGAATTTGGGTGTTTATATGTCTGTAGGAATTTTTGTGCATGTATGTCTGTAGAAGTTTAAGGCTGATCGTGATTTGGATTGTTGAGATTGATCGATTGTATGTGACCTTGAGAATTTGTGTATGTATATCTGTAGGAAATTTAAGGCGTGATTTATGAAGGGTGAAGTGTTCATGTAATACGTATCCGTGGGAATCTGTGTCTATCTATGTTTGTAGGAGTTTAAGGCTGATCATGATTAATGAGAAGTGAGGTGTTCATGTATATGTATCCGTATTTGTGTGTATGTATGTATATATGATCGTGATTTAGGTTGTTGAGATTGATAGATTGTATGTTACCTTGAGATTTTGTGTATGTATATCTGTAAGAACTTTAGGCTGACTGTGATTTGTGAGGGGAGGGGCGTTGTTGAAATAGGTTTAGTTTTTCATAGATGAATTTTAGTATGTTTGTGTATGTGATTTTCTCACCCTAGTATTTATATGTACGTAGAAATAAATTATTTCTCATATGAAAATTTTTTGCTAGAAAATATTATCATATATCTGAACTTCCCTAATCCTAGTATGTTTTTCATATTGGAGGATGAGATTGCTTTATATTTTATCAAGCTTAAATTTGTCCAGTGTTAAAGTCTGTCGGTCAGAAATTTTTTTATATTTGTATAAATATTAATTTCAGATTTTGCAAAATTCTTGTGTACGATCGTGTCGATTTTGTGTGTGTATGTGCATGATACAATTATACAAGGTACTTGCACGACTACAACAAAATTACAGCACCAAAAAACACACGCATTTTGTTGGTAGAAACAAACTGATAATTGTCAGAAACACATGTCTTTTGTTTTTAAAAACAGCAATCACAGGGTAACTAAAGCACAATTGCAGACACGGCATTCATGCATGTTTATAGTCATTCAGTGTTGCCAATATGTATGTAATACACAGTGTGTAATTTGTACTCTCATGTGTGGGCCATGTAATGATATTCATGTATAATCTGTGTGTAATTATACTATGGATTCTATTTTTATTTATTATGGTTTTAATTTTAACTCACCCAAAAGATGTGTAGTGTAATTTTCTTCAATGTGGAATTGGAGACACAGCCATATGCAAATTCATTGGCAACACTGTAATCATTTTATTCATACACATACACTAACATTTTTGCAGCTTGTAAACAAAGTTTGACAACTTTCTGCATTGTATACATAAACAGGCTGGGCTTGTGCAAGTACCTTGTATAATTGTATCATGTGTATGTGTGTATGCGCGATAGAGTTTGACTGTTCTGTGATAAGTTTGTTTATTTAAGTACATTTGCCTTCTTCGACTTTCGTCTTCAAGCGTCAATAGCTTGGAGAACGGTTTGTATGTTTTCATGATGTAGATATGTAAGTGTGATTGTTAAAATCCAATAAATACTTGAGCATGGGTAAGAAATTTGATAATATGTGTACATATGTACATATGGATCTACAATTTGATTTTATGTATGTACATACAAATAAGTATGGGACACCCTGTTTAAATACATTTTTTTTGTCATGTGCGGTCTTTTGTTGTTGCTGTTGTAAATATTCGCCTGCTCTTTTGTGTATAGATGTGAAATATCTCCATAGTTTTTTTATTTGAAATTAAAAAAAACGTTCTTTTAATTTTTAGATGTATTTACTTAAAAGTTTTATGAGGAGTTTCTGTTTTAAGTAAAATTGAATTCTTCTCTAGTTGTAGTAACTATAGTATAAATATTTAATATATTTTATTTCCATTTGTTTAAAGTTGATGTAGCCTATATAGTCAACATTTTAAAAAATGACAAACGCTTTGAAATGAAACTGATCCACCAGTCCAGCTTAGGTGATGATAGTTTTTTGTTAACCACTTTGCTTCTCTTTCCTTTTTTATTGATAAACATTGTAAATCAAATGGTGGTTTTATAATGAAATTGTTATACTCATTATTGTTGAAAACAATCGCTACTTCTTTTTGTAATGAAAATCATTCGAAACCTTACTCGTCTATTAAAACCATTTTTTAATTCATTTTACTTAATTTATAAGACTTTCCGGACTTTCTATTATTCGATCATCAGTAAAAATGCAGTAGCTGAGGTACTTGCTTGCTGTTTCAAATTAAATTTCTATATCAATTGACCCGCTTTTGAATAAATGGAGCTTTTATCTTAAACTCTGATGCAGTTACAAGCGCTTGAAATTCTTTCATATACGAGTAGTAGATACATATCATATAGAACTGCATAAATTTCATGTTTTAATTTTATATTAAGATCATCATATGGATATGAGACTAAATTTAAATGTACTTTTAAATTAGTCAAATCACAATGAACAAACTTATTTTCTTCTTGAAAAGTGATCAACAGAAAACGAAGTCGTTTTCTGTGAATTTAGGTCTATCCTCTCGACGGTATCTCTAGTATACAAGATGACTTTGCATGTCAGAATTTCTGGCTGTCCTTTGTCGGCGTTATGGGTAATTAAATGTTAAAATTTTAATTGCCCAAATTGTACTACTTGGTAATGTTACTATCTTTACATTAATAGGCTATATCGATGGCTTAATTCCAGAGTATGCTAAGTCGACTTAGCAGGTTTTGAAGGAGTTTGTTTATTTTAATTTGGATTGATGTAACTTGAGTCCTGTCAAAAGCTCGAATTAATCGGACAACCCTATCAAAAGTTATGCTCACAGTTGTAAAATTGAATTTCTATCTTATACGGCCTTTGAGAAATTCCAAATAAACTTTGAACGCGTCTCCTGTAAAATTCACTTTTTTGACTTAGCGTACTCTGGAATGAAGCCATCGATATGTTTATTTTATGAAGGGTGATCGTCTATGCCTTTTATGGTTTTTTGTAATTGTTTTATTTTTAAGTTTTTTTTTCTCTCATTGTATTAAAGTTTAGCGTATTGTATACATATTTCTGCTCTGTTTAAGTATGCTTTGTGTTCATGTCTGACAGCCTGTATATATCACTTGGTCAGTCAGTCTCTTATTTTGTTTATTTTTTCTTCTGATGTATCACTACTTTTTTTGATGTAACTACTTCAAATATAGAGCATTTGTATAATTTTTAAATCCATTATTTTTAATGAAAATATATACATAAATATGCGAGTATGTCCATATGTAAATGAATACATATCTACATATTTGCGAATATATGTAATTATGTATGTAGAAATTAGTTTAGATACAAAGAAATTGATATTTAATAAACAACTATTGCACCAAATCGTTCTTAAAAAACTCAGTTACCTCCACCATGAATTCAGTGTAGGTGTTTTCATATAGTGTCAGAAACATTGGAATATCTACGTTTGAAAGAGTTTTTGTCTCAAATATTTCTGCATCAGGTTTGCTGGTTGACCCCTTGAAGTTATTGTTGGTGATGTAGCCTGAGTTGTATCGGATTCAGATATTATGATTTATAACTTAAAAAAGGTCCTCTTCACATTCTATCAGGTTTTTATATTTTTCTAGCATGCGTGTCTTAGCATACTTTTGTCTATAGTGACGCGAAAGTCTGAGATGTAGTGGTGTATCACTTGAAAATCTATACTATTCTAATTTACGATTTCGCTCTTTTGAATATTTTACAAAGTAAATACAAACAAATGTATTTCATTTAGCACAGAGTCATAAAATTTTTTTGGTTACAAAATTGTGTGATATGAGGAATTCTTTTAAAATTGCATATTTTTCTGTAAATTTATTTGATACTAATACAGATACAGATATAAATTAAGATCTGCTTATATTGCATTTTACAATTTATGTATGCTTCAGCATGATTCCAGTTGAAGTCCATATTTATTCAGTAAGTTTGTTTGATACTAATTCATACACATATACATTCTTAAAGATTGGAAATCTAAGTCTAATTTATGTAGTTTTTCTATATTTTCTAAAGATTTGATAGCTATAGAAATGAATAGAGTGAAGATCTATTATAATAACCCATGAGCATAAATAAAATTTCGCTTGCTAGAGCTTTCGAAATGGAAAATGTACAATTTTCACTATAAAAAGTGATAATATTATGTGTTACTGAATATTACACTGTGTTGTAATTTATTTTGAGCGCTTAAGTTTTCACAATATTTCATACAGGCCAACAAGTTTAGAGAATTTCCAGTATATTAACTTAATTATCTTTCTTAAGACCTATCATTCCTAATCATTTCTTCAAAAATACAAACCAAACTAGATTTTTCCTGTTTAATTTTATTTTTTAATTTCATTAAATTTCGACATTTTATAAATTTTCAAATGACTGTATACTGTATTTAGTAGCTTTTGCTCATTTGTTGAGTTGACTTTAAACGGAGACATTTTAATGGTGCGATGAACTTTTCTATTGTATGCATTAATTAAATCTTTGTATATATCAATCCACTTATATGAACCATTAAAGCTAAATTCTTTCCACATCATTCCTTTCAATGTTCTGTTAAATCGTTCTACTATTGATGCTTTGATATTAAGTAATATTTAATATTCTACTTATGCATGAATTTTCCAGTGTCTATTAAAAAATTCTTTACAATCATATATTTGTAAGTTTTTTGGTACTCGTAACATTTCAAAAACATTTTCCACAGCCTAGGTTTTTCCGAGTGCAACTTTTATTTTCAACGGTATTGACCATAGAAACTTTGAGAATGAATCATTTACATTCTACAATAATCAATAATTTCTATTTTCTGTAGAATAGTTTCCCATTTCACCTAAATCAGCTCCATAAAAGATCAACTATTCCTTTCATTACATATCTACAATGCACAAACAATTTTCGAGATTTATTATAGAGTTCGTTTACTAAACTTCTTTTTAAAGACATTGAGTTGTTTTAAAATTTTTTTTTGAGAGTGTTGTGATCTACTTGATGCACTTTCAGCTATTTATACTATCATGTAGTTAATTTTCCAATCTATAAATTTTATCGTTCAGCTGTTCAATTTGTTTTTTCAAAAGATGATTTAATTTTTAGTATGTGTTTTTTCAATTTTATAACTATCTTCTATCTCTAATTGTATTTCACGTTGTACTCCATCAATTTGTATTTTAATATATTCTTGAATTATATTAATTCCTTAAGCTGTATTATTAATTTGTCCTATAGTTTATCGATTTGAGTTTCCAGAAACAATTTACTGATAACATCATTCTCCGTCAGTGAATGATGATGATTCTCTATCCATGTATTAGTAGAAATTATATATTTTATATAGTTTTCAAAATCAAATTTCTCATAGTATTTCCATGTTTTATTATCAATCATTAAAGAAAATAAAGCTACTATTAGAGCCCATATTTGACCACCAACTTGTATTTTATCTTCATTAAGTTTGAGGTTACTATCACCAAATTTCCATTCATTATTGAAATCTTTATGTGGATCATAGTTTGTATCTAATTCATTTCTTCTTTCCAAGACTGATAAGTCAGTATAAGTGTCATCGGTATTGGAAGTCTGTGAATAGAAATCATCTTCATCATAGTCATCATCATTTTCATTATTAACATCATCATTCTCATTATTAAACAAGATGTTATTGCTATTTATCTGGTGATATATGAGTTAGAACGTGATTTTCGTAACAAAAAATAATATTAGCATTTAGCTGCAATAATGCTAAAATTTTCACGCTGACAAACATGCAAAACAACAACCATGAGAACGATTGATTAATTCATAGGCTGAAGGTGACTGAGTTCTTGAAGATCGATTTGGTGCAATACTTGTTTATTAAACATGTATTTCTTTGTATGTAAACTAATTTCTACATACATACATATACTCGCATATATGTATGGAGATATGAATACATTTGCATATGTACACAATCACATATGTATATATTTTCATTAAAAATAATGGATTTAAAAATTATATTAATGTTCTCTATTTCAAGTAGTAAAATCAAAAAATGTAGTTATACATCAGAAGAAAAAAATAAATAAAACAAGAGACTGACTGACCACCTGATATATAAAGCCTGTCTCACATGAAACCAAAGCATACTTAAACATAGCAGAAATATGTATACAATACGCTAAACTTTAATACAATGAGAGAAAAAAAAACTTAAAAATAAAACAATTACAAAAAACCATAAAAGGCATAGACGATCAACCCTATCAAAAGTTATGCTCACAGTTGTAAAATTGAATTTCTATCTTATACGGCCTTTGAGAAATTCCAAATAAACTTTGAACGCGTCTCCTGTAAAATTCACTTTTTTGACTTAGCGTACTCTGGAATGAAGCCATCGATATGTTTATTTTATGAAGGGTGATCGTCTATGCCTTTTATGGTTTTTTGTAATTGTTTTATTTTTAAGTTTTTTTTTCTCTCATTGTATTAAAGTTTAGCGTATTGTATACATATTTCTGCTATGTTTAAGTATGCTTTGGTTTCATGTGAGACAGGCTTTATATATCAGGTGGTCAGTCAGTCTCTTGTTTTATTTATTTTTTTCTTCTGATGTATAACTACATTTTTTGATTTTACTACTTGAAATAGAGAACATTAATATAATTTTTAAATCCATTATTTTTAATGAAAATATATACATATGTGATTGTGTACATATGCAAATGTATTCATATCTCCATACATATATGCGAGTATATGTATGTATGTAGAAATTAGTTTACATACAAAGAAATACATGTTTAATAAACAAGTATTGCACCAAATCGATCTTCAAGAACTCAGTCACCTTCAGCCTATGAATTAATCAATCGTTCTCATGGTTGTTGTTTTGCATGTTTGTCAGCGTGAAAATTTTAGCATTATTGCAGCTAAATGCTAATATTATTTTTTGTTACGAAAATCACGTTCTAACTCATATATCACCAGATAAATAGCAATAACATCTTGTTTAATAATGAGAATGATGATGTTAATAATGAAAATGATGATGACTATGATGAAGATGATTTCTATTCACAGACTTCCAATACCGATGACACTTATACTGACTTATCAGTCTTGGAAAGAAGAAATGAATTAGATACAAACTATGATCCACATAAAGATTTCAATAATGAATGGAAATTTGGTGATAGTAACCTCAAACTTAATGAAGATAAAATACAAGTTGGTGGTCAAATATGGGCTCTAATAGTAGCTTTATTTTCTTTAATGATTGATAATAAAACATGGAAATACTATGAGAAATTTGATTTTGAAAACTATATAAAATATATAATTTCTACTAATACATGGATAGAGAATCATCATCATTCACTGACGGAGAATGATGTTATCAGTAAATTGTTTCTGGAAACTCAAATCGATAAACTATAGGACAAATTAATAATACAGCTTAAGGAATTAATATAATTCAAGAATATATTAAAATACAAATTGATGGAGTACAACGTGAAATACAATTAGAGATAGAAGATAGTTATAAAATTGAAAAAACACATACTAAAAATTAAATCATCTTTTGAAAAAACAAATTGAACAGCTGAACGATAAAATTTATAGATTGGAAAATTAACTACATGATAGTATAAATAGCTGAAAGTGCATCAAGTAGATCACAACACTCTCAAAAAAAAATTTTAAAACAACTCAATGTCTTTAAAAAGAAGTTTAGTAAACGAACTCTATAATAAATCTCGAAAATTGTTTGTGCATTGTAGATATGTAATGAAAGGAATAGTTGATCTTTTATGGAGCTGATTTAGGTGAAATGGGAAACTATTCTACAGAAAATAGAAATTATTGATTATTGTAGAATGTAAATGATTCATTCTCAAAGTTTCTATGGTCAATACCGTTGAAAATAAAAGTTGCACTCGGAAAAACCTAGGCTGTGGAAAATGTTTTTGAAATGTTACGAGTACCAAAAAACTTACAAATATATGATTGTAAAGAATTTTTTAATAGACACTGGAAAATTCATGCATAAGTAGAATATTAAATATTACTTAATATCAAAGCATCAATAGTAGAACGATTTAACAGAATATTGAAAGGAATGATGTGGAAAGAATTTAGCTTTAATGGTTCATATAAGTGGATTGATATATACAAAGATTTAATTAATGCATACAATAGAAAAGTTCATCGCACCATTAAAATGTCTCCGTTTAAAGTCAACTCAACAAATGAGCAAAAGCTACTAAATACAGTATACAGTCATTTGAAAATTTATAAAATGTCGAAATTTAATGAAATTAAAAAATAAAATTAAACAGGAAAAATCTAGTTTGGTTTGTATTTTTGAAGAAATGATTAGGAATGATAGGTCTTAAGAAAGATAATTAAGTTAATATACTGGAAATTCTCTAAACTTGTTGGCCTGTATGAAATATTGTGAAAACTTAAGCGCTCAAAATAAATTACAACACAGTGTAATATTCAGTAACACATAATATTATCACTTTTTATAGTGAAAATTGTACATTTTCCATTTCGAAAGCTCTAGCAAGCGAAATTTTATTTATGCTCATGGGTTATTATAATAGATCTTCACTCTATTCATTTCTATAGCTATCAAATCTTTAGAAAATATAGAAAAACTACATAAATTAGACTTAGATTTCCAATCTTTAAGAATGTATATGTGTATGAATTAGTATCAAACAAACTTACTGAATAAATATGACTGAATAAACATTATCAAGTAGTACAATTTGGGCAATTAAAATTTTAACATTTAATTACCCATAACGCCGACAAAGGACAGCCAGAAATTCTGACATGCAAAGTCATCTTGTATACTAGAGATACCGTCGAGAGGATAGACCTAAATTCACAGAAAACGACTTCGTTTTCTGTTGATCACTTTTCAAGAAGAAAATAAGTTTGTTCATTGTGATTTGACTAATTTAAAAGTACATTTAAATTTAGTCTCATATCCATATGATGATCTTAATATAAAATTAAAACATGAAATTTATGCAGTTCTATATGATATGTATCTACTACTCGTATATGAAAGAATTTCAAGCGCTTGTAACTGCATCAGAGTTTAAGATAAAAGCTCCATTTATTCAAAAGCGGGTCAATTGATATAGAAATTTAATTTGAAACAGCAAGCAAGTACCTCAGCTACTGCATTTTTACTGATGATCGAATAATAGAAAGTCCGGAAAGTCTTATAAATTAAGTAAAATGAATGAAAAAATGGTTTTAATAGACGAGTAAGGTTTCGAATGATTTTCATTACAAAAAGAAGTAGCGATTGTTTTCAACAATAATGAGTATAACAATTTCATTATAAAACCACCATTTGATTTACAATGTTTATCAATAAAAAAGGAAAGAGAAGCAAAGTGGTTAACAAAAAACTATCATCACCTAAGCTGGACTGGTGGATCAGTTTCATTTCAAAGCGTTTGTCATTTTTTAAAATGTTGACTATATAGGCTACATCAACTTTAAACAAATGGAAATAAAATATATTAAATATTTATACTATAGTTACTACAACTAGAGAAGAATTCAATTTTACTTAAAACAGAAACTCCTCATAAAACTTTTAAGTAAATACATCTAAAAATTAAAAGAAAGTTTTTTTAATTTCAAATAAAAAAACTATGGAGATATTTCACATCTATACACAAAAGAGCAGGCGAATATTTACAACAGCAACAACAAAAGACCGCACATGACAAAAAAATGTATTTAAACAGGGTGCCCCATACTTATTTGTATGTACATACATAAAATCAAATTGTAGATCCATATGTACATATATAAACATATTATCAAATTTCTTGCCCATGCTCAAGTATTTATTGGATTTTAAGAATCACACTTACATATCTACATCATGAAAACATACAAACCGTTCTCCAAGCTATTGACGCTTGAAGACGAAAGTCGAAGAAGGCAAATGTACTTAAATAAACAAACTTATCACAGAACAGTCAAACTCTATCGCGCATACACACATACACATGATACAATTATACAAGGTACTTGCACAAGCCCAGCCTGTTTATGTATACAATGCAGAAAGTTGTCAAACTTTGTTTACAAGCTGCAAAAATGTTAGTGTATGTGTATGAATAAAATGATTACAGTGTTGCCAATCAATTTGCATATGGCTGTGTCTCCAATTCCACATTGAAGAAAATTACACTACACATCTTTTGGGTGAGTTAAAATTAAAACCATAATAAATAAAAATAGAATCCATAGTATAATTACACACAGATTATACATGAATATCATTACATGGCCCACACATGAGAGTACAAATTACACACTGTGTATTACATACATATTGGCAACACTGAATGACCATAAACATGCATGAATGCCGTGTCTGCAATTGTGCTTTAGTTACCCTGTGATTGCTGTTTTTAAAAACAAAAGACATGTGTTTCTGACAATTATCAGTTTGTTTCTACCAACAAAATGCGTGTGTTTTTGGTGCTGTAATTTTGTTGTAGTCGTGCAAGTACCTTGTATAATTGTATCATGCACATACACACACAAAATCGCCACGATCGTACTCAAGAATTTTGCAAAATCTGAAATTAATATTTATACAAATATAAAAAAATTTCTGACCGACAGACTTTAACACTGGACAAATTTAAGCTTGATAAAATATAAAGCAATCTCATCCTCCAATATGAAAAACATACTAGGATTAGGGAAGTTCAGATATATGATAATATTTTCTAGCAAAAAATTTTCATATGAGAAATAATTTATTTCTACGTACATATAAATACTAGGGTGAGAAAATCACATACACAAACATAATAAAATTCATCTACGAAAAATTAAACCTATTTCAACAACGCCCCTCCCCTCACAAATCACAGTCAGCCTAAAGTTCTTACAGATATACATACACAAAATCTCAAGGTAACATACAATCTATCAATCTCAACAACCTAAATCACGATCATATATACATACATACACACCAATACGGATACATATACATGAACACCTCACTTCTCATTAATCATGATCAGCCTTAAACTCCTACAAACATAGATAGACACAGATTCCCACGGATACGTATTACATGAACACTTCACCCCTCATAAATCACGCCTTAAATTTCCTACAGATATACATACACAAATTCTCAAGGTCACATACAATCGATCAATCTCAACAATCCAAATCACGATCAGCCTTAAACTTCTACAGACATACATGCACAAAAATTCCTACAGACATATAAACACCCAAATTCCTATAGATACATATTACAATAACACCCCCCGCCTACCTCAAATCAAGGACAGCCTTAAACTGCTACATATACATACATACATATACACACACATAGGCACATTCTATCTATCTATCACAACAACACCCTCCCCCACTTCAAATCACAATCAGCCTTAAACTCCTATGAACATATGTACATATACACAGATTCCCACGGATACGTATTACATGAACACTATCACCTCGCCTTTCATAAATCACAGACAGCTTTAAACTCTTACAGACATACATACATACAGGTACACATATTCCCACGGATACATATTACAACAACTCCCCGCCCTCCACCAGTCGATCTACCTCAAATACACCCCGCCCCCCACCAAGCACGGCTTAAATTCCAACAAGCATAAACGTCACCGAATTCCCATGGTTACATATTACAAAACACCCTCACCTACCCAAATCACGGTCAGCCTTAAGGTCTCACAATCTAGACACACCCCGCCCTCCACCAATCACAGCTAGACTTCAATTCCTACAGCTAGACACACCCACAAATTTTCCGTCGGCATTAGGAAAAATCATTTCCATAATTTTCCCGTCGGTATTTGAAAAAAATAAACATGTTTTCCCGTCGGCATTTGAAAAAAATAAACATGTTTTCCCGTCGGCATTCGAAAAAAATAAACATGTTATCCCGTCGGCATTAGAAAATCATATACATATAAAAGCTTCAAACCTATAAGCACCCTTAATGTATTCCCACAAAATATTCCGCGCACAAGTTCCCACGGTCATACATACATACATACACTTAATATAAACAAAAAACAGTTAATGTAAACAAAAAACACTTAATGTAAACATAAAAACATCAAAGCGCACCGAAAACACAATTTCTCAAATTTCAGAAAAATTTCACAAATTTCACAATTTTAATTGTCCTAGGATTGGCAGTTCCCTACTACTAACGTTTTCCTGCATGGCCGATCAAGACTGCATTTTACCATTTCATGAACGGAACTGTCAACAGCTTTAAGATTATACCAATAGTGCACTAGAATTTCAGAGGCCCATAACTCGGAAAGTAAGCCTACCGCCAATTTTTTTATTTAATTTATTTTTAAATTTTCTATAGGATAGGATAATTTTTTTAATTTTTGATTTAAGCCATATTTTTTTGTTATATGTTGTAAAGTGTAAACAAATGTCTAAACCGTTTCATATGCAACGTTTTTTTACACACGCCATTTATTAGTGAAAAAAACATGGTGAGGGCCACACGAGGACAACAAGCCAGTGAAATTCAAAAAGAATTTTTGATAAATTTTTTAGAAGAAAATGTTGATGTCAAGTTTTAATAATATATGCAACATTACTAACGTAAAACATTAATATACATAGTTTTCTTACGAATTTCTTGCGATAATTCTATTAAAACCAATAATCCTGAAATTTTAATTTATTATTATTTGTTGTGTATTTGCATTTGTAATTTGACATTTCATCAGAATACAAAGTTGATATGTAATCCAACCAACGGCGGTAAAGAATATAAATTCTTAAAGCAAACGTTCAGCCGCCTACAATATTTTTGTTTTCTCTACAACAATATTTTAATAAATCAAACTTTATTTGACCTTTTATTTTATATAATTTCACTATTTTTTTAAGCTTATTTTAATTTCTTAGGGTTTCGTACACCAAAGGTGAAAATAAACCCTATTGTTTTCGCTAATATATCTGTCTGTCCGTCGTAGGCTGTTTTCTCGAGAACAGTATGAGCTACGGACCTGAAATTTTCACAGAATATGTAAACCTTTGGCCGTTACAATATAATACAAACAAATATATGACATTTGAAAAATTTATCGGTGGTCTAAAGCGAGCAACGAAAAATGTTGAAATCCTAATGTAATACATAATTATATATATACATAAGTTTTACCCAACGACGTCATTATGCATAAGTATCCCGTAATAATATAAATTATTTTATGATTGTTTATGAGAAGTTGATTACGAATAATAAATATGAATATTTTTTGTTTATAAGTTTAAGCTATTTGAAGTATTGAATTTGCGGATAATTACTTTGTTTACTTGTAATTTGAGCCTTTGATAAATGTAAATGTTTTTGTTTATAAGTTTAAACCATTTTTGCAAGGTAATCATAATTGACTTCTTCGAAACAAAGAACTCAGTTCTGATTGGCAAATAAACTTTTTGAAGAAGTGGCGTGATCGCCGATCGTAGTAGCTGCGACTAACGGTTGCTCAAATTGATATATGTAATACATATTGTTAAATTAGATTTTTAAGCTTTTAGAAAATAAAACTTCAACTTAAAACACCAAAGGAAAAAGTTCTTTCCATTGGAATAAAATTGGCGCAGTCGGTAGGATAGATAAATAAATTATCTATCCGAATAAAAAGATCCTACGAAAAGGATAGCTCTGAGAAACTTACGAATCCCTCCAGAGTCCTACACATAAAAGAATAAAAAAAATATCCTACAAAAAAGGGTAAAAAATTATTCTATGAAAAGTGATATTTTTCTACGAAAAAGAGTGAAAAAGTATCCTACAAAACTATCCTACGAAAAAGGGTAAAAAAGTATTCTACGAAAAAGAAAAAAAAGTATTCTACGAAAAATAAAAAAAGTGTCCTACGAAAAAGGATAAGAACTATTCCCAAATTTTTTTTTAACAAAACAGCAAAGTGGATAAGAAATATTTCAGATCTCTAAAAAAGAGAGAAATATTTTCCAGCAATAGGGAAAAAGTCATCGGCAATGGAACAACAACAGTTACAACAGCAAGAAGCACAGCTACAGCAATTACAACAAGAAGCACATTTTCAGCAGCAACAACAGCAACAACAACAGCCGCAACAAATGGCGGGAAGAGATATTGATCCCCTGAAGTTCCTGAGCCTGGTTCAAGATTTCGATGGAAGGAAGGAGGAACTCTACCCGTTCTTGGAAAGCATTGACAATGTAGTGGCTTCAATGGATGAGTATAGTCCTAATTCACAACGGATGTTCTTAGCTATTATAAAAGGAAAAATAAAAGGTAAAGCCAAAGTAGTCCTGGAAATTCATCCACACCTCTCCAGATGGGTGGAGATAAAAAATTTATTAGAACTGAATTTTGGAGGTTTATCCTCAGCTGAAAATTTGTATGAGGAACTAAGAATCGCGCAGTATCGAGGTGATGTATTACAATTTTATAATTTTATACAAGCAAAGTTGTCCCTGTTTAATCAGAGACATAAATTAGACGGAAGCTCCTCAGAAATCGAACATAATGATAAAGTAGCATTAGAAGTATTTATAAAGGCCGTGATACACTATCATACAAAGTCGTGCGATCTATGAAAAAATACAACCCTGGTATGCTGGAGTTTATGAAAATTTTCAAAAGACAATAACAATTCATCACAGCAGGGTTGTACTTTTTCGTAGATCGCACGACTTGTATGATAGTGAGTCATGGCCTTAAATAAGCTACCTTTAAACTTAAGAACAGTGCTCTGTGCCCTGAGACCAGCTTCACTTGAAGTGGCGCTTCATGAGCTGGGACAGGCAAATTTAATTGAAAAAATAAATGTTAAAGGAAAATTTAATAATGTGCCAACATATAATAATAGAAAAGGTTTCCAAATGTCTTCCAATCCCCAAATTCCAAAAATTAATCCAAATTATCAAAAAAATAATTTCATTCGACCGAATGGTTTTTACCCCAGAGGAAACAATTTTTTCGGACAAAATGAACATACAAGACCAGAACCGATGGATATAAGAGGACAGACCTGAAAATTTTCAACAAGCAGCCTCCGCGAAGGGAGATCCACCGAATTTGGATTGTCCTATGTTTTATTCAAACGGGGAAAAATAAAACAAGAATTTTAATAGATACAGGCTCTACTGAGAATATTATTATGAAAAATTATTGTCCAAAAAAATATAATAATTAAATTAGCACAACCAGTGAAAATAAAAACGTCAGCAGGATTTCTGGTAATAAAAGAGGAAGCTAAGGTTTCCAAGAATAGTTTGCAGGTAGATCTTAAAAAAGATGAGTTGTTTGAAATATGTAATTTCCATCCAGTGTTTGAAGGAATATTTGGATCTACATTATTAAAAGAAAATAATGCCATAATAGATTATGAAGAGCATAGCATTATAATAAATCAACAAAAACTTCCTTTGTATCTTGAGGGACAGAGGGAGGGTGATCAAGAGTATGACTTGGAATTAATACAAAATCTACCCGAATTACATCATATGGATGAATTGGGAATGGATGAATAATTGCGATTAGAGCATTTAAACGAAGAAGAAAGAATTGAAGTTAAAAATCTGCTAAAAGAGTTTTCAGATATATTTTATAAAAAAGGTGACGATTTGACCTTTACGAATGAAGTTAAACACAGAATTCCTACTAGCAGTGACAGACCAGTTTATACAAAGTCATATAGATATCCACAGTTTCATAAAGAAGTTAAAAAACAAATAACTGAAATGTTAGAGCAGGGTATAATCACTCCAAGTGACTCACACTATAATTCGCCAATATGGGTGGTTCCCAAGAAAATGGACAAATTAGGAAATAAAGAATGGATAATAGTTATAGATTTTAGAAAATTGAATGCTGTAACCAGGGAAGATAAATACCCTATACCTATTATTGACGACGAACTAGATAAGCTAGGACGGGCGAACTATTTTTCTACATTAGATTTGACAAAAGGATTTTACAAAATAGAAGTTGAGGAAAATGATCAGGAAAAAACTGCGTTTTCTACTAATGATGGCCACTATGAATTCAAACGTATGCCATTTGGGTTAAAAATGCCCCAGCAACGTTTCAGAGAATGATGAATAATGCACTTAAAAGTTATATTAATAAAATATGTGTTATCTATATGGATGACATATTGATATTTGGTACTTCCCTTCAAGAACATATGTATAATTTAAAAAAAATATTACAGACATTGAGGGAAGGAAGCCAATTTAAAAGTGTCACTAAACAAGCGTGAGTTTTTGAAATCAGAGACTAATTTTCTTGGACACATTGTAACAGCGGACGGAATAAGGGCAGACCCTAGTAAAATAGAGTGTATAAGAAATTTTCCTATTCCAATTACTTTGAAACAACTTCAAGCATTTTTGGGATTAAGTGGATATTACCGAAAATTCATCCCAGATTATGCTAAAATAGCTAAACCTCTCACTTTGAGACTCAAGAAAAACGGGCAGATCAACGAAAATGACACCGATTATAGAGAGTCCTTTGATTACGGAAAATACTGACTTCGGATATGGTATTGAGGTATCCCGATTTCCAAGAAACATTTACACTTACCACAGACGCCAGCAACTTCGCAATGGGTGCTGTGCTGTCTCACGATAATGACCCTATAGCTTTTGCTTCGAGAACACTTAATAAACATGAAATCAATCACAGCGTAATAGAAAAAGAACTCCTTGCTATCGTTTGGGCTTGTGGCCAATTCAGACATTATTTGTATGGAAGAAAATTTAAGCTACATACAGATCATAAACCTCTAATTTGGTTATCCAGTTTAAAGGAACCAAATTTAAAGATGATACGATGGAAAATTAAGCTCAACGAATATGAGTTTGATATAAACCATGTGCAGGGTAAAGAAAATAAAGTCGCAGATGCATTGTCAAGAATAGACAAAAGTGCAGAATTGAATTTGTTTGAATGCAATAAATGCCAAAAATCTTATAAAAGAAAAGAAGTTTTGAATCGACGTATAAGAATCAAGCATGGTGATGCGGTTTTTCAGTGCCAGCTTTGTAATGGTGGGTTTGAGGGCAAGGTATGTCTAAAGAGACATTTTTTACGGAAACATAGAATTGTAGAAAGGAAAAATGTTCAACTTAGAACTGCGAAAAAGAAAGTAAGAAAGAGACAAGATTCTATGGTGTCAACTGTACACAGCGCTCAAGATGATGAACTAGATCACATTCAGATAACAGAAAGTCCATTACAGTTTGCAAGAAGGCAAATATTAATCGAAAAACAAGAAAAAGATTCGTTTGATGAGAAAACACAATTCAATAAAAAAAATTTCAAATTTGGAGTCGGATCAAACGATTATAAAACAATATTGGAGAAAATATTTAAGATAATTGAAGAAGAAGAAAATTTGGTAATATATTGCGATGTTGAGGAGTTGTTTGCCATGATTCAGAATCATGTGATTAAATTGAAAAATATAAAAAAAATTAAAAATATATAGAACTTATACACTACTGGAAAATCTAGAAAAGGAGAAATTGTTGGAAGTCATAATGAGACACTATAAATATGAAAATAACCATCCTGGTATAGACAAAACATATTTGGAATTGAAAAGGAAATATTATTATCCAAACTTAAGAAAAGAAATTGCAAGGGTTATGAATAATTGTGAGATTTGTAATTATAAAATAGAAAGAAATCCCATTAAACTTCCTTTTGAGAAAACAGAAACTCCTACTGGTCCATATAAAATTTACCATGCTGATATATGGTTTTTAGATACAAAAAATGCATACATAACCATGATTGATAAATTCTCTAAGTATGCCCTTGTAACAAAAATTTAAGAAAGAACCCCATTAAATTTTATAAAACACTTTACTATACTGTTCAATTTGATGAGAACGCCAGAAAAGTTGATTATGGACAATGAACCTGGTTTTAATTCAAGTCTTTTTAGGGATTTTCTAGAAAAGAATAACGTAGAATATCATTTTACTACTCCTTATCGTCGCACAGGAAATTGAGATATTGAAAGATTTCATAGTAGCCTTAACGAAAATATAAGGATCCTGCGAAAGAGAGAAGAAACACCTGATATAATTTATACCATAGATTTACCCATTCAAGCAAATTTTGTTTATAACACTCGTAAAAAGCCAATAGAAATTCATTTTCCAGATAATTCTACGGAAAATGAGCGAATTCATGAAGTAATTGATTCAAGGAAAATAAAGAATCTAGCATATCTTAATATAAATCGAAAGGATCAGGGAGTGAATAAAGATTTCAAAGGGGACTTTAGAGCGCATAAAACGGATACAAGACATGAAAAAGTTATATTGAAAAAAATTAGTAACAAAAGATATTTAAATGAGAACCAAAATGTTTATAAAGATCAGTTAATTCGATCAAAAAATACTTTCAGCTCATTGGACGTATTGGTTGATCCTACTGACGAATATGTTGATGTCATGTCTATGGAAAATGTTCTGGTTGACACTGGTGATGACAATGATATTTCAAGCGACTTATGCTCAGAAAATTGAGTATACAGACCTAAGTGTAGGAAACGGTTTTCTTATTGTTGGTATAGGTAAAAAACATCTTATAAAGGAATATAATAATGTTGTTCATATATTCAATGTTACCAAATATGAAGAGTATATAAAGAAACTAGAAAATAATACAATAAATGATGATTATATAAACCAAGAACTACATCATTTAAGAACGTCACTAAGAACGCTTATTCCACACAGACAAAAAAGAGGACTTATAAATATTATGGGAACAGGACTAAAGTACTTGTACGGAACAATGGATGACGAAGATCGACATGAAATAGAAAACAGATTGAAAATCATAGAAACTAACACACATGACGTAATTGAACAGTCTAATAGTCAAATCCATATAAATCAGCACTTTGATGAACAATTGGCAAAATTATCTAAAGTATATGAAATGGAGAAAAAAAATGTATTTAGAATATGTGACAATTGATAATCAGACTGAAAGAGACGAACTAGAAATACAAAAGACAAAGATTTCTTTTCAAATATCAAAATCGATAAAGTCGAGGGAATACTTTTGACATCAAGCTTAAGACTTTTGAGTCAGAATATACTAACAGATGAAGAGATAGAGAAACATGACATAACTTTTGAAAAACTAAAAAATATTAGAATAACTGTGGCAACAAGTGAAAGAAATATCCTTTTTATTGTCCAAATTCCAAAAACATCTTATTTATACAACCTATTCCCAATAACAACAAATTAGAATTAAATGAAAAAGTGCACAAGTACATCTCAAAACATAATGTTATATATTTTGAAACATACCACAAGAAAAATTTAACAATGTTAAAGGATAATTGTATTGAGAACCTATTGAATTATAAAAGGATGCAATGTACATATCGGAAAAATCCGTCTACAAATGTAAAAGAAGTAAGCTCTAATTTGATTTTTGCTTTAAATATGAACAATGTAACTATAAATCAAACATGTAATGAGATACCTGTGACCTTAGCTGGCCACTTTCTTATAAAAATAGAACAATGTAAGTACAAATTTTTGGAAAATGGTATGACAGAGATTTATGGCAAAGATGTAATAATACCTAGTTTGTTTAAAGAGATACAAATAAACGTTGATGAAGAACTAACATTAGAAAATTTAACGTAACATATTAAAAATATAAGACATATAAATGAGTTAAGATACAATCAAAGAACCACTAATATATTGATTTACATAGTAATCATGCTCGGAATGATTATAATTATCTGATGCTTAATTGTTAAATTCAAATCCAAAAAAAATAATAAATAAAACAATTGTATCGTTTCCCAAAATTCCTTCGGAAATTGGGAACCAATCTTCGTCCGGGGGAGTTTTACCCAACGAATTCATTATGCATAAGTATCCCGTAATAATATAAATTATTTTATGATTGTTTATGAGAAGTTGTTTACGAATAATAAATATGAATATTTTTTGTTTATGAGTTTAAGCTATTTGAAGTATTGAAGTTGCGAATAATTACTTTGTTTACTTGTAATTTGAGCCTTTGATAAATGTAAATGTTTTTGTTTATAAGTTTAAACCATTTTTGCAACGTAATCATAATTGACTTCTTCGAAACAAAGAACTCAGTTCTGATTGGCAAATAAACTTTTTGAAGAAGTGTCGTGATCACCGATCGCAGTAGTTGCGACTAACGGTTGCTCAAATTGATATAAATACATATTGTTTAATTAGATTTTTAAGCTTTTAGAAAATAAAACTTCAACTTAAAACACCAAAGGAAAAAGTTCTTCCCATTGGAATAAAATTCATATATATATATATATACTTCAAAGTTATAGTATTTTTATGTAGACTAAACCAATTAACACTGAATTTTACTTTAGCGTGTCATTGGAGCGAAGTGGTTTGTTTTTGCCAACACGTGAGCGAATAAAATTCAATCTTTAATTGCTATAAAAACTCTAAAATAAGGTGTGATTTTTTTATTGGTGCAGTAAATCCAATATGTTTTACAATTAGGATGTGGTTAGCCACCACTTTTCCAAAGCAGTTAAATTTCTGAATTAGGAAGTGATGCTTATTCAGTGATATATTATCTCACTTCGAAAGCCTTTTAATACCTAAAATTGCGGGAAAATCCATATCGTCATATTCACTTTTGTAAATGGAATTTATTGTCTTCATTTTTTGTGCAAAACAGGCAAAACAAAGTCACAAACAGCTGCATAGAAATAATCAAGTGGTGGTCTTATTATTCATCAAAAATTTTGTTTGCTAATTGCACAACAACAAAAACACTGAATGCAGGTCCTACCTGCTTAAAAGGGTGATCTTCAGTAAAATATGCACAAGCAATTCTAACAGTATTATTGTTGTGTGGGTATTTTTTTGCGTTTCGCTATCCCAACGATGTATGCTTTTATTGTTTGTTTTGTATAGTAACCATTTTTTGTAGAAATCAGGTAATTAGGAATTATGGTTTCGAAATGAAGTGCAAATCGCATTTGAAGTGCGAAATGCAAATTTTGTTGCTAAGCTCCTTGTTTTTGCTTCTTTCCCTTTTCTCTTCCCTCGCGGTACTATGGTTAAAACAAAGCGACAACAAAACCAACAGTAGAATTAAAGTTATTTTTTTTTTCGTTTAACAGCACAGTTGACAGTCGTTCGTTCGTTTTTTGTTTGGTGCTCTCGCTTTACTGTCGGCTTTGAAACTTTTGGCAATCACAGCATAGCCAAAGCAAATGAAATAAAAAAATGGAATCACTTTCAAACGCTGATTATTTTAATTTATTAATTATTAAAACGTACAAAAAAAATATATTCATGCGTTTCAAGCAGTTAAAAAAATCGTTTGCCGCTTAGCAGCGGTTCAAAACTGCTAAGCTTCGATATCTGCATTTTACTTTTATATTTTATTAACACAGATGCCAAAGTTTCACGGCTACAATGGAATGTAACACTTTTTCATTAAAATAACGGGAATCGCAATTTGTGTAATTATCAAATGATAATATGAAAAGTTCTCATGAAAACGAAAATGAAAAGTTTTTTTCATTTCACATTATCACAGAACCTGAATCTACCCCATGGAGTGTGTTTATCATTAAAATTTTTGGCACAATAATGGAAACTTTGCAAAAGTTCGCTCGGCCGGACACTAATAATAATCCTTCAATTCAACTTAGCTCCAAAAATACATTTATGAAAATAACGAGCAACTGCTTTTGAATATCCAAACAACCCAAAAATAATTCAAACATATTAAAAATTCGTCGTGTATGCCTTTATTGTTACAGCATAATATAATTGTTAGTTTTTGTAAGAAGGCATATATATACCTGTATTATTATATCATAGAGTTAGCTATTGGAATCAGACTAGAACTCAGCCAAGTGTAAAGACAGCTCAACATACATAGATAAATTCTTCAAACTGTATAAAGGTTTTAAAATGAATTATTTTATACAAGATACGACTCTGAAAAGCACAAAATGTAGTACAAAAAAATAAAGTGTGTATATCGTTACCTTAATATAGAAAGGCCCTAACTCCCCCGCCTACCTCAAATCAAGGACAGCCTTAAACTGCTACATATACATACATACATATACACACACATAGGCACATTCTATCTATCTATCACAACAACACCCTCCCCCACTTCAAATCACAATCAGCCTTAAACTCCTATGAACATATGTACATATACACAGATTCCCACGGATACGTATTACATGAACACTATCACCTCGCCTTTCATAAATCACAGACAGCTTTAAACTCTTACAGACATACATACATACAGGTACACATATTCCCACGGATACATATTACAACAACTCCCCGCCCTCCACCAGTCGATCTACCTCAAATACTCCCCGCCCCCCACCAAGCACGGCTTAAATTCCAACAAGCATAAACGTCACCGAATTCCCACGGTTACATATTACAAAACACCCTCACCTACCCAAATCACGGTCAGCCTTAAGGTCTCACAATCTAGACACACCCCGCCCTCCACCAATCACAGCCAGACTTCAATTCCTACAGCTAGACACACCCACAAATTTTCCGTCGGCATTAGGAAAAATCATTTCCATAATTTTCCCGTCGGTATTTGAAAAAAATAAACATGTTTTCCCGTCGGCATTTGAAAAAAATAAACATGTTTTCCCGTCGGCATTCGAAAAAAATAAACATGTTATCCCGTCGGCATTAGAAAATCATATACATATAAAAGCTTCAAACCTATAAGCACCCTTAATGTATTCCCACAAAATATTCCGCGCACAAGTTCCCACGGTCATACATACATACATACACTTAATATAAACAAAAAACAGTTAATGTAAACAAAAAACACTTAATGTAAACAAAAAAACATCAAAGCGCACCGAAAACACAATTTCTCAAATTTCAGAAAAATTTCACAAATTTCACAATTTTAATTGTCCTAGGATTGGCAGTTCCCTACTACTAACGTTTTCCTGCATGGCCGATCAAGACTGCATTTTACCATTTCATGAACGGAACTGTCAACAGCTTTAAGATTATACCAATAGTGCACTAGAATTTCAGAGGCCCATAACTCGGAAAGTAAG
Source organism: Nowickia ferox (assembly GCA_936439885.1). NCBI lineage: Eukaryota > Metazoa > Arthropoda > Insecta > Diptera > Tachinidae > Nowickia > Nowickia ferox. Next base: position 64,998,388 of record OW387026.1, read on the forward strand.
CCTCACCGCCAATTTTTTTATTTAATTTATTTTTAAATTTTCTATAGGATAGGATAATTTTTTTAATTTTTGATTTAAGCCATATTTTTTTGTTATATGTTGTAAAGTGTAAACAAATGTCTAAACCGTTTCATATGCAACGTTTTTTTACACACGCCATTTATTAGTGAAAAAAACATGGTGAGGGCCACACGAGGACAACAAGCCAGTGAAATTCAAAAAGAATTTTTGATAAATTTTTTAGAAGAAAATGTTGATGTCAAGTTTTAATAATATATGCAACATTACTAACGTAAAACATTAATATACATAGTTTTCTTACGAATTTCTTGCGATAATTCTATTAAAACCAATAATCCTGAAATTTTAATTTATTATTATTTGTTGTGTATTTGCATTTGTAATTTGACATTTCATCAGAATACAAAGTTGATATGTAATCCAACCAACGGCGGTAAAGAATATAAATTCAGCGACGTCTTAAAGCAAACGTTCAGCCGCCTACAATATTTTTGTTTTCTCTACAACAATATTTTAATAAATCAAACTTTATTTGACCTTTTATTTTATATAATTTCACTATTTTTTTAAGCTTATTTTAATTTCTTAGGGTTTCGTACACCAAAGGTGAAAATAAACCCTATTGTTTTCGCTAATATATCTGTCTGTCCGTCGTAGGCTGTTTTCTCGAGAACAGTATGAGCTACGGACCTGAAATTTTCACAGAATATGTAAACCTTTGGCCGTTACAATATAATACAAACAAATATATGACATTTGAAAAATTTATCGGTGGTCTAAAGCGAGCAACGAAAAATGTTGAAATCCTAATGTAATACATAATTATATATATACATAAGTTTTACCCAACGACGTCATTATGCATAAGTATCCCGTAATAATATAAATTATTTTATGATTGTTTATGAGAAGTTGATTACGAATAATAAATATGAATATTTTTTGTTTATAAGTTTAAGCTATTTGAAGTATTGAATTTGCGGATAATTACTTTGTTTACTTGTAATTTGAGCCTTTGATAAATGTAAATGTTTTTGTTTATAAGTTTAAACCATTTTTGCAAGGTAATCATAATTGACTTCTTCGAAACAAAGAACTCAGTTCTGATTGGCAAATAAACTTTTTGAAGAAGTGGCGTGATCGCCGATCGTAGTAGCTGCGACTAACGGTTGCTCAAATTGATATATGTAATACATATTGTTAAATTAGATTTTTAAGCTTTTAGAAAATAAAACTTCAACTTAAAACACCAAAGGAAAAAGTTCTTTCCATTGGAATAAAATTGGCGCAGTCGGTAGGATAGATAAATAAATTATCTATCCGAATAAAAAGATCCTACGAAAAGGATAGCTCTGAGAAACTTACGAATCCCTCCAGAGTCCTACACATAAAAGAATAAAAAAAATATCCTACAAAAAAGGGTAAAAAATTATTCTATGAAAAGTGATATTTTTCTACGAAAAAGAGTGAAAAAGTATCCTACAAAACTATCCTACGAAAAAGGGTAAAAAAGTATTCTACGAAAAAGAAAAAAAAGTATTCTACGAAAAATAAAAAAAGTGTCCTACGAAAAAGGATAAGAACTATTCCCAAATTTTTTTTTAACAAAACAGCAAAGTGGATAAGAAATATTTCAGATCTCTAAAAAAGAGAGAAATATTTTCCAGCAATAGGGAAAAAGTCATCGGCAATGGAACAACAACAGTTACAACAGCAAGAAGCACAGCTACAGCAATTACAACAAGAAGCACATTTTCAGCAGCAACAACAGCAACAACAACAGCCGCAACAAATGGCGGGAAGAGATATTGATCCCCTGAAGTTCCTGAGCCTGGTTCAAGATTTCGATGGAAGGAAGGAGGAACTCTACCCGTTCTTGGAAAGCATTGACAATGTAGTGGCTTCAATGGATGAGTATAGTCCTAATTCACAACGGATGTTCTTAGCTATTATAAAAGGAAAAATAAAAGGTAAAGCCAAAGTAGTCCTGGAAATTCATCCACACCTCTCCAGATGGGTGGAGATAAAAAATTTATTAGAACTGAATTTTGGAGGTTTATCCTCAGCTGAAAATTTGTATGAGGAACTAAGAATCGCGCAGTATCGAGGTGATGTATTACAATTTTATAATTTTATACAAGCAAAGTTGTCCCTGTTTAATCAGAGACATAAATTAGACGGAAGCTCCTCAGAAATCGAACATAATGATAAAGTAGCATTAGAAGTATTTATAAAGGCCGTGATACACTATCATACAAAGTCGTGCGATCTATGAAAAAATACAACCCTGGTATGCTGGAGTTTATGAAAATTTTCAAAAGACAATAACAATTCATCACAGCAGGGTTGTACTTTTTCGTAGATCGCACGACTTGTATGATAGTGAGTCATGGCCTTAAATAAGCTACCTTTAAACTTAAGAACAGTGCTCTGTGCCCTGAGACCAGCTTCACTTGAAGTGGCGCTTCATGAGCTGGGACAGGCAAATTTAATTGAAAAAATAAATGTTAAAGGAAAATTTAATAATGTGCCAACATATAATAATAGAAAAGGTTTCCAAATGTCTTCCAATCCCCAAATTCCAAAAATTAATCCAAATTATCAAAAAAATAATTTCATTCGACCGAATGGTTTTTACCCCAGAGGAAACAATTTTTTCGGACAAAATTAACATACAAGACCAGAACCGATGGATATAAGAGGACAGACCTGAAAATTTTCAACAAGCAGCCTCCGCGAAGGGAGATCCACCGAATTTGGATTGTCCTATGTTTTATTCAAACGGGGAAAAATAAAACAAGAATTTTAATAGATACAGGCTCTACTGAGAATATTATTATGAAAAATTATTGTCCAAAAAAATATAATAATTAAATTAGCACAACCAGTGAAAATAAAAACGTCAGCAGGATTTCTGGTAATAAAAGAGGAAGCTAAGGTTTCCAAGAATAGTTTGCAGGTAGATCTTAAAAAAGATGAGTTGTTTGAAATATGTAATTTCCATCCAGTGTTTGATGGAATATTTGGATCTACATTATTAAAAGAAAATAATGCCATAATAGATTATGAAGAGCATAGCATTATAATAAATCAACAAAAACTTCCTTTGTATCTTGAGGGACAGAGGGAGGGTGATCAAGAGTATGACTTGGAATTAATACAAAATCTACCCGAATTACATCATATGGATGAATTGGGAATGGATGAATAATTGCGATTAGAGCATTTAAACGAAGAAGAAAGAATTGAAGTTAAAAATCTGCTAAAAGAGTTTTCAGATATATTTTATAAAAAAGGTGACGATTTGACCTTTACGAATGAAGTTAAACACAGAATTCCTACTAGCAGTGACAGACCAGTTTATACAAAGTCATATAGATATCCACAGTTTCATAAAGAAGTTAAAAAACAAATAACTGAAATGTTAGAGCAGGGTATAATCACTCCAAGTGACTCACACTATAATTCGCCAATATGGGTGGTTCCCAAGAAAATGGACAAATTAGGAAATAAAGAATGGATAATAGTTATAGATTTTAGAAAATTGAATGCTGTAACCAGGGAAGATAAATACCCTATACCTATTATTGACGACGAACTAGATAAGCTAGGACGGGCGAACTATTTTTCTACATTAGATTTGACAAAAGGATTTTACAAAATAGAAGTTGAGGAAAATGATCAGGAAAAAACTGCGTTTTCTACTAATGATGGCCACTATGAATTCAAACGTATGCCATTTGGGTTAAAAATGCCCCAGCAACGTTTCAGAGAATGATGAGTAATGCACTTAAAAGTTATATTAATAAAATATGTGTTATCTATATGGATGACATATTGATATTTGGTACTTCCCTTCAAGAACATATGTATAATTTAAAAAAAATATTACAGACATTGAGGGAAGCCAATTTAAAAGTGTCACTAAACAAGCGTGAGTTTTTGAAATCAGAGACTAATTTTCTTGGACACATTGTAACAGCGGACGGAATAAGGGCAGACCCTAGTAAAATAGAGTGTATAAGAAATTTTCCTATTCCAATTACTTTGAAACAACTTCAAGCATTTTTGGGATTAAGTGGATATTACCGAAAATTCATCCCAGATTATGCTAAAATAGCTAAACCTCTCACTTTGAGACTCAAGAAAAACGGGCAGATCAACGAAAATGACACCGATTATAGAGAGTCCTTTGATTACGGAAAATACTGACTTCGGATATGGTATTGAGGTATCCCGATTTCCAAGAAACATTTACACTTACCACAGACGCCAGCAACTTCGCAATGGGTGCTGTGCTGTCTCACGATAATGACCCTATAGCTTTTGCTTCGAGAACACTTAATAAACATGAAATCAATCACAGCGTAATAGAAAAAGAACTCCTTGCTATCGTTTGGGCTTGTGGCCAATTCAGACATTATTTGTATGGAAGAAAATTTAAGCTACATACAGATCATAAACCTCTAATTTGGTTATCCAGTTTAAAGGAACCAAATTTAAAGATGATACGATGGAAAATTAAGCTCAACGAATATGAGTTTGATATAAACCATGTGCAGGGTAAAGAAAATAAAGTCGCAGATGCATTGTCAAGAATAGACAAAAGTGCAGAATTGAATTTGTTTGAATGCAATAAATGCCAAAAATCTTATAAAAGAAAAGAAGTTTTGAATCGACGTATAAGAATCAAGCATGGTGATGCGGTTTTTCAGTGCCAGCTTTGTAATGGTGGGTTTGAGGGCAAGGTATGTCTAAAGAGACATTTTTTACGGAAACATAGAATTGTAGAAAGGAAAAATGTTCAACTTAGAACTGCGAAAAAGAAAGTAAGAAAGAGACAAGATTCTATGGTGTCAACTGTACACAGCGCTCAAGATGATGAACTAGATCACATTCAGATAACAGAAAGTCCATTACAGTTTGCAAGAAGGCAAATATTAATCGAAAAACAAGAAAAAGATTCGTTTGATGAGAAAACACAATTCAATAAAAAAATTTTCAAATTTGGAGTCGGATCAAACGATTATAAAACAATATTGGAGAAAATATTTAAGATAATTGAAGAAGAAGAAAATTTGGTAATATATTGCGATGTTGAGGAGTTGTTTGCCATGATTCAGAATCATGTGATTAAATTGAAAAATATAAAAAAAATTAAAAATATATAGAACTTATACACTACTGGAAAATCTAGAAAAGGAGAAATTGTTGGAAGTCATAATGAGACACCATAAATATGAAAATAACCATCCTTGTATAGACAAAACATATTTGGAATTGAAAAGGAAATATTATTATCCAAACTTAAGAAAAGAAATTGCAAGGGTTATGAATAATTGTGAGATTTGTAATTATAAAATAGAAAGAAATCCCATTAAACTTCCTTTTGAGAAAACAGAAACTCCTACTGGTCCATATAAAATTTACCATGCTGATATATGGTTTTTAGATACAAAAAATGCATACATAACCATGATTGATAAATTTTCTAAGTATGCCCTTGTAACAAAAATTTAAGAAAGAACCCCATTAAATTTTATAAAACACTTTACTATACTGTTCAATTTGATGAGAACGCCAGAAAAGTTGATTATGGACAATGAACCTGGTTTTAATTCAAGTCTTTTTAGGGATTTTCTAGAAAAGAATAACGTAGAATATCATTTTACTACTCCTTATCGTCGCACAGGAAATTGAGATATTGAAAGATTTCATAGTAGCCTTAACGAAAATATAAGGATCCTGCGAAAGAGAGAAGAAACACCTGATATAATTTATACCATAGATTTACCCATTCAAGCAAATTTTGTTTATAACACTCGTAAAAAACCAATAGAAATTCATTTTCCAGATAATTCTACGGAAAATGAGCGAATTCATGAAGTAATTGATTCAAGGAAAATAAAGAATCTAGCATATCTTAATATAAATCGAAAGGATCAGGGAGTGAATAAAGATTTCAAAGGGGACTTTAGAGCGCATAAAACGGATACAAGACATGAAAAAGTTATATTGAAAAAAATTAGTAACAAAAGATATTTAAATGAGAACCAAAATGTTTATAAAGATCAGTTAATTCGATCAAAAAATACTTTCAGCTCATTGGACGTATTGGTTGATCCTACTGACGAATATGTTGATGTCATGTCTATGGAAAATGTTCTGGTTGACACTGGTGATGACAATGATATTTCAAGCGACTTATGCTCAGAAAATTGAGTATACAGACCTAATTGTAGGAAACGGTTTTACTATTGTTGGTATAGGTAAAAAACATCTTACAAAGGAATATAATAATGTTGTTCATATATTCAATGTTACCAAATATGAAGAGTATATAAAGAAACTAGAAAATAATACAATAAATGATGATTATATAAACCAAGAACTACATCATTTAAGAACGTCACTAAGAACGCTTATTCCACACAGACAAAAAAGAGGACTTATAAATATTATGGGAACAGGACTAAAGTACTTGTACGGAACAATGGATGACGAAGATCGACATGAAATAGAAAACAGATTGAAAATCATAGAAACTAACACACATGACGTAATTGAACAGTCTAATAGTCAAATCCATATAAATCAGCACTTTGATGAACAATTGGCAAAATTATCTAAAGTATATGAAATGGAGAAAAAAAATGTATTTAGAATATGTGACAATTGATAATCAGACTGAAAGAGACGAACTAGAAATACAAAAGACAAAGATTTCTTTTCAAATATCAAAATCGATAAAGTCGAGGGAATACTTTTGACATCAAGCTTAAGACTTTTGAGTCAGAATATACTAACAGATGAAGAGATAGAGAAACATGACATAACTTTTGAAAAACTAAAAAATATTAGAATAACTGTGGCAACAAGTGAAAGAAATATCCTTTTTATTGTCCAAATTCCAAAAACATCTTATTTATACAACCTATTCCCAATAACAACAAATTAGAATTAAATGAAAAAGTGCACAAGTACATCTCAAAACATAATGTTATATATTTTGAAACAGACCACAAGAAAAATTTAACAATGTTAAAGGATAATTGTATTGAGAACCTATTGAATTATAAAAGGATGCAATGTACATATCGGAAAAATCCGTCTACAAATGTAAAAGAAGTAAGCTCTAATTTGATTTTTGCTTTAAATATGAACAATGTAACTATAAATCAAACATGTAATGAGATACCTGTGACCTTAGCTGGCCAGTTTCTTATAAAAATAGAACAATGTAAGTACAAATTTTTGGAAAATGGTATGACAGAGATTTATGGCAAAGATGTAATAATACCTAGTTTGTTTAAAGAGATACAAATAAACGTTGATGAAGAACTAACATTAGAAAATTTAACGTAACATATTAAAAATATAAGACATATAAATGAGTTAAGATACAATCAAAGAACCACTAATATATTGATTTACATAGTAATCATGCTCGGAATGATTATAATTATCTGATGCTTAATTGTTAAATTCAAATCCAAAAAAAATAATAAATAAAACAATTGTATCGTTTCCCAAAATTCCTTCGGAAATTGGGAACCAATCTTCGTCCGGGGGAGTTTTACCCAACGAATTCATTATGCATAAGTATCCCGTAATAATATAAATTATTTTATGATTGTTTATGAGAAGTTGTTTACGAATAATAAATATGAATATTTTTTGTTTATGAGTTTAAGCTATTTGAAGTATTGAAGTTGCGAATAATTACTTTGTTTACTTGTAATTTGAGCCTTTGATAAATGTAAATGTTTTTGTTTATAAGTTTAAACCATTTTTGCAAAGTAATCATAATTGACTTCTTCGAAACAAAGAACTCAGTTCTGATTGGCAAATAAACTTTTTGAAGAAGTGTCGTGATCACCGATCGCAGTAGTTGCGACTAACGGTTGCTCAAATTGATATAAATACATATTGTTCAATTAGATTTTTAAGCTTTTAGAAAATAAAACTTCAACTTAAAACACCAAAGGAAAAAGTTCTTCCCATTGGAATAAAATTCATATATATATATATATATATATATACTTCAAAGTTATAGTATTTTTATGTAGACTAAACCAATTAACACTGAATTTTACTTTAGCGTGTCATTGGAGCGAAGTGGTTTGTTTTTGCCAACACGTGAGCGAATAAAATTCAATCTTTAATTGCTATAAAAACTCTAAAATAAGGTGTGATTTTTTTATTGGTGCAGTAAATCCAATATGTTTTACAATTAGGATGTGGTTAGCCACCACTTTTCCAAAGCAGTTAAATTTCTGAATTAGGAAGTGATGCTTATTCAGTGATATATTATCTCACTTCGAAAGCCTTTTAATACCTAAAATTGCGGGAAAATCCATATCGTCATATTCACTTTTGTAAATGGAATTTATTGTCTTCATTTTTTATGCAAAACAGGCAAAACAAAGTCACAAACAGCTGCATAGAAATAATCAAGTGGTGGTCTTATTATTCATCAAAAATTTTGTTTGCTAATTGCACAACAACAAAAACACTGAATGCAGGTCCTACCTGCTTAAAAGGGTGATCTTCAGTAAAATATGCACAAGCAATTCTAACAGTATTATTGTTGTGTGGGTATTTTTTTGCGTTTCGCTATCCCAACGATGTATGCTTTTATTGTTTGTTTTGTATAGTAACCATTTTTTGTAGAAATCAGGTAATTAGGAATTATGGTTTCGAAATTAAGTGCAAATCGCATTTGAAGTGCGAAATGCAAATTTTGTTGCTAAGCTCCTTGTTTTTGCTTCTTTCCCTTTTCTCTTCCCTCGCGGTACTATGGTTAAAACAAAGCGACAACAAAACCAACAGTAGAATTAAAGTTATTTTTTTTTCGTTTAACAGCACAGTTGACAGTCGTTCGTTCGTTTTTTGTTTGGTGCTCTCGCTTTACTGTCGGCTTTGAAACTTTTGGCAATCACAGCATAGCCAAAGCAAATGAAATAAAAAAATGGAATCACTTTCAAACGCTGATTATTTTAATTTATTAATTATTAAAACGTACAAAAAAAATATATTCATGCGTTTCAAGCAGTTAAAAAAGTCGTTTGCCGCTTAGCAGCGGTTCAAAACTGCTAAGCTTCGATATCTGCATTTGACTTTTATATTTTATTAACACAGATGCCAAAGTTTCACGGCTACAATGGAATGTAACACTTTTTCATTAAAAGAACGGGAATCGCAATTTGTGTAATTATCAAATGATAATATGAAAAGTTCTCATGAAAACGAAAATGAAAAGTTTTTTTCATTTCACATTATCACAGAACCTGAATCTACCCCATGGAGTGTGTTTATCATTAAAATTTTTGGCACAATAATGGAAACTTTGCAAAAGTTCGCTCGGCCGGACACTAATAATAATCCTTCAATTCAACTTAGCTCCAAAAATACATTATGAAAATAACGAGCAACTGCTTTTGAATATCCAAAATATTTATGTTGCAAATACTCGATTCAACCCAAAAATTATTCAAACATATTAAAAATTCGTCGTGTATGCCTTTATTGTTACAGCATAATATAATTGTTAGTTTTTGTAAGAAGGCATATATATACCTGTATTATTATATCATAGAGTTAGCTATTGGAATCAGACTAGAACTCAGCCAAGTGTAAAGACAGCTCAACATACATAGATAAATTCTTCAAACTGTATAAAGGTTTTATAATGAATTATTTTATACAAGATACGACTCTGAAAAGCACAAAATGTAGTACAAAAAAAATAAAGTGTGTATATTGTTACCTTAATATAGAAAGGCCCTAACTCATTATTTTTTGAAATCGAGTTTTTTTATATTTCGATATAAGAACATCTAATGTATCGAAAAATGCAAAAATCTCGATTTCAAAAAAAATAATGAGTTAAGGCTTTTCTATATTAAAGTAACGATATACATATCAATCACTTAGTAACTTAAAAACAAAGAAACAAAAAAGTACATTATCTTAGACTGTTGCCGGATAACCCCAGGGGTCCAATTTCTTATTTAGTAGTTCCAAAGAAGATTCTGCCAGCTTTGACAGCAGCTCTGCCAACTTGTGTTTTGTATATACACGATGTATTTGGCGATTTTCGGAGGCCACTTCATCGGCCAACTTAACACAACCTTGATAGTCTTCCGATAAATGTAAAACTTTATGTAAGAGTAATACGATTTCAGGTATGCATATTCTACGTATTTTATCCAATTGTATTTGACGATTTAACCAAACATGTGTATTGACCGGGTTTTTTGGAGTATCAGGATCAATAAGCCAACCTTTTTCCGGGAATAAGAGAATGTTGAAAAGAGCATCTCGACAAACTAAAATAAAATAAGATTTTAGAATAAAAATTATTTTCAGTATGATTCCTTCCACCAGGTTTGTGGCACTTTTGGGCCATATATGGTTGAAAGTATACAAACTATTTAAAATAGAATAAAATAAAAAAAAACATTTTATTTATAAAAAATAAGCAATTTTAACATTTAGGCCCAATAATTGACTTATCAATTATGTGATGTGCCATTTAAGTAACAAATTCATTTTTTCAGTGCAAAGTTGAGAGACATTTAAATAATACTTAAATGCCTAACCTTGCGTATATAAGTTCTATATAAAGGTGTGTTCATTTACTTTCCTAGCAGAAACTTGCAAGGAGAGAGCAAGGCAGAAATTTACAAAATTACTCTCCCACATACGAAAAAGTAAATGAAAGCTTTACTTGTAAACCATGGATGGAAATCATGATACAATTGTACTTTTTCTAATGTATTTTGGATAATCTTGTTTGCTAATATTTTAAATTACAAAATTTTTACAAATCGACATTTAATATGAAATACTTTACACAGCTTCATGTATTATTTACTATTTTTTATGCATTTTTCATTATTTTTTAATTCTATTCTATTAACAAATAAAAAAAACCCATTTTCCATCTCTGATCAAATATGATAAACAAACAAAATTATTTTACAATAAAATTGCATTTATGTGGCTTAATGAAAGAAAAATAATAAATTAAGAAAATACACTTTCTTTTTACATACGTATACATATTTTTTCAATAAAGAAATTCACATTTTCGGGTTTTCCTTTTTCAGATATTTTTGAAATAATTAATTTGAAAACAAAACGCAAAACAGCTGTTTGAATAATTATTGCAAGTAAAAATTTTACTTGTAAAAACTTGCAAGAATTTTTCTGTCTCTCAATTTTGTACGCTCTTTCGACGCTCTCTCGTTGCAAATTTGTTCGGTTAATGAACGCTTTCTAGTAACAATTGTTACAAATTTGTAAAAAAAATTTAGTAAATGAACATAACTTAAGTTTTTCGAGCATACCATATGATTTTATGTTAGTGTGTGTTTATTGAAAACATATACATGTACATAATGTGGACGTATTAAAAAAATTTCGTTTAATTTTCATAACTATATAACATATGGAGTAAATAGTTTCATATCATGGAATAAATAAATAGAAAAATGCGTTCGGATGCTCTTTTGGTTTCATAAAATAATAAGTATGGACAAAATTCCGCAAGCTACTCTCGATATATCAGGGATCATGTATTCAGCTAATGCGTTTTTAGTTTTAGCCATTGCACAGCGGGGACTTTTGGAAAGATAAATGGTAACAAATCTGGAACTTCTAAAATACTGATGGGATTTGTCTGAAACTTCGAAAATCTTTAGAGGAGAACTTAAGCTGTATAACACGTCTTCTGGCTTACGCTGGAGAGGAGTTACAGTGGGCCAAAGTTGACCACCTGGCACTCAAAAAAAGTTCTGAGGCTTGTAACTTTTTTAAAAACAGAGAGCCATATCTCTATATTGATTGTTAATATTTTAAAAATTTAAAACTGTTTAACTTAATAAATACGTGTCTGAATCAAACAGTTTTTAATTAGTAATTAGTGGTTACGTTTTCGCGTGGCACATGGCACACAGATGTAAACTCGGCCTAACATTTCATTGTCAAAGCTAACCTTTGCCCTTAGAACTTGATAGAGTTTAATAATAATACACAACTTTTTCGATCAACTTCTGTGCCACAGAAAATATCATTGAGTAAAATATGGTTTTAATTGTGAGACTACACTTTTTTAAAATATCTTTACTAATAAAGTTTCGTGCCATTTGTCGAAAAAGAAATTTAATTCTTGGAAAAAATATATGCATTCGCGCGTCTTCTGACTGCTTCTCTAAGATGACTGTGAGAGTATCAAATGTGTTGTGGGAGTACTGCGGTACTTTTTCATGTCAAATAGTATAAAAATAGTACTATCGTACCAACTTACCCATTACTGCTTTGAAGTGAGTGAAACAAAAAAAAATAAAAATAAAAAAAAAAAACAATGAGAACGATAGCTCAATTTGTTTTTTTATTGTTTTTGCACATGAACACAAACAATACATTAATTTAATCGTACGCAGCTATAAAAGAAAATAAATTGAAACGTTTTGAAATAATTTTATTGAATTGTTATTTAACACATGAAGTTTGTCTTATATAGCTAAGCAGCATAGCTCTAAAGTTTTAATTGACTCAAAAATCGATTTCAGAAATCATTCGATGTATGTATATACATATGTATATGTATGTATGTTAGTTGTATGGAGAATTTTTTTTTATTTCTATATTCTTATCTAAAAAAAAATTCATAACAATAAGTTCTGTTTTAGAGGGTGCGTTCGCATTTCAAAGCTGGCCCTCAAGCCCATTTATTCAATGTAATTTTTTTTTAGTTTTTTTTACTATATGCAAGACGAATCCATACTAGGTGGTCGCAAGGGATCAGGTGATTATTTTCGCCCCTTCTAATTTGAATATTCGTTTCATTTCAGTATATTTTTTTGACATTTAAAGTATGTGTAATTTCTCAAAGCGAATTGAGCTGAGTATACCTTGTATGAAATTGCCTTGACTATATGTATATGTATGACATAATTTTATAGATATAAGCTGTTATTGTACATGCTTAATATAAATAATTTCCATATAAATATAGCTTTGTTATAAAAATTTTTTGGTATTTTGTTGGTTATTTTCTAAAATATTAGTTTTAGCAAAAAACTTTCTTCGAGACTAATGTAGTTGGCTGCAAGAGCTAAAATATTGCCATATATCATATTCTTGTAAAATGTTTTAAAAAGATAGTCATATGCAAACAAATTACATTGAAAATGGGCTTGAAGACCAGCTGAGGGGCGGACACATCCCCTAAAACACAACTCATCGCTTTTAAATTTTTTTGTATTTTTTTGACATGAAACTGAACCGATTTGGGGGGAGAGAATAAAGGAATCAAAAAAAAAAAAAAAATATATATTAACGGCCACGCTAATGTACATACATATATACATATGTATATATTTTTTTCATCCTTTTAAAATCAACCGTTTTCCATTACAAATCTGTATAACTTTGTTTCGTTTGTGCGAAAGTTCCAAGTTTCACTACTAAAAACTACAAACAATGTATACTCACTTTTGGACTGTTCCTCCAACGATATATTCCACCTGTTTAACTCATTTCGATAAGCTTGCTCCTTATGCTCTGAAGCTACGCGCTCTGTAAAATTAGCGCCAGCACTAACCGTTTGGGGTTCTTTGGGACGGTTGTGATATAGTCGTGACCATTCATTAAAGGCATCTATAGCAGCCAAGTATACCTTAAAACTCAGATACTCTTTTATGCTACAATCTTCACGACAAGGAAAATTATCTTTTGAACCGTAAATATTTATAATTTGTGTAATTGAATCGGTCGGAATCATGTCATAAACAGATCGTACACATTCTAATTTATTTTCGGCTAGAAAATAACGTATCATAGCGTTGCCCTGCCAAAGAAGATCACCGCGTTGTGTAGGCAAGAAAGTTAACCATTCCAAGGCTTTTATTTTATGGTTGTCGGACTCAGATATTTCACCCTGAAGTAGAGACCCTTGCTGCTCCAATTCTGCTTCGGAAAGTTGTCGCCGGCTAATGTTATCCACTGTATGGCGTGTTATATTTTCTACATCTAAAGTTGCATTTATGGCCTCTTCTAAAGCAATTTGGCGTTGTTGGCTTTCAGTAATAGTTTCCAAGAATTTTGAATACAACACAATTTGCAGTTTTGGCGGCAAAGCAGCTGTATAGAATGCCACTAATTTAGGGTCCTTCATTCGTATTAAACATTCTACATATTCCGAAATAATTCGATCAGCTGCATCTTCCTTATCAACGCGGCCAATCTGGCGCATGAATAATACTATGTGCGTTAAAAATCTAAGCATATGAGTATTTGAAGCTGCATCATTTTCTTCGATCCACTTGGTCATTTCTTGCAAGAGTTCAGTTATATTGTCAAGTATTAAATATTTTTGGATTACACCGATTATACTTTGAGCGTAATCACGTACGGCAGCATCATTGTGTACTAATAGCTCATCAAATATTTGCTCTAAAGACATTTTCGAATTCCAATATGCAGCGGGCAATGCATAATAGGATTTCATACTACATGCTCTTATTTCACTTTCAACTCTTATATCAACTTGTACTTTTAAAAAGGCCCACAACAAATCTTCCCAAGAATCGTTTAGTAATGTTTTCAAAGATTCCAAGTGGCCGCAGAATGCTCCTGCTATTGCTCTAGTAAATTCATTAAATTTTTTCGATTCCGCCATCATCCAAGCACATTTTTTCCACACATCTCTTCTAGGATTACCTTCAATGGGTAATTTTTCTCTGTTGTTAGCAAAATCAGCCTCATAATTGGGATCTTCATGCAAACGCCATCCTTCTAAAATGGCAGCTTTCCAGGTTTGACCACAATACTTGCATAAGGCCATGGCCTCATCAATGCGCCCTTGACGTATTTCATGAAATATACAGCGTGATAAACGAATATTATCCTCTTCATCCAATGTATGTAGGGGCTTTTTCTCCCTAACCGGCGCATCAGGATCTAAGGATTTAACTATTTCTGCTCCTGAGCTAAATGCTACATGCTGTTGTTTCTTCAATTGGAAAAGAGTATTTTCCCATCCGACAGTTTTATCTGTGGTATAGCCCACTTGAGGTCCTGATAATTTATTGTTGTAGCACGCTTCCAGCCAATCTATAATTAATTGATATTCCCTCAATGTAGAATTACAATTATAAAGGTGGGCTATAACTTCTTTTTCCGAACCACCAGGACTAAGTCCATCGTAATCCATACTTTGCTCGGCGTTTTGAATTAATATGCGGTCTTTATATAAAGCATATAGTAATTTCCAAGTCTTACACTCCCTTTCTAACCATTCAATTTTAGTGTTGCCATTATTTTCATTTGACCTTAAACACTCTCTCTGCAACTCTTCCAACACACCCGAGCAAGCATGTATTAGCTCTTGTATAGTATCAAATACCTCTGAATCGTTGGTGCGTCCCTGCAGCACTTCCAAAAATTGTGGGAATAACATGTCCGCTTTATTCCTGAAAACATCATTGCAGGTCCGTTCCAATATTGAACGATCACACATACTTTGATTGTCGGCAAGAGTAGAGCTAAAGGATGAACCCATAACAGTAGCATTTAAATTAGATTGATCCAGCATTCTTTGTAGTTCGTTCGGCATTAACGTGAATGAAAAATTCTGGGAATCTTTTGCTCTTACGCCAACACGTTCAAGTCGTGGCTTAATCAAACCGGGTTTGCCAAAAAACGAATTCTCGGACATTTCAAAATTCTGCAGAATATAGATACCAATTTTCAATTCATAAACAGTTAATTAGTATGTTTACTTTACTTTCAATGATGAAATTATCTTGAGATATTTGCTTGTTTATCAAGAAACGCGCCAGTGAACTTGAAATCGAAGCCGACAAATTAGTATTTGTCGGCGGCGGCTGACCTTATCGCTCATTTACGCAAACAACGTTATATCTCAAGAAATAGAATTTTTGTTAATTAAAAAGCATTAAAGCTTCATAAGTCCTTACTTTCTGTTCTGTGCTGTGCCGTTCTGCTTCTAAATTTGCGTAGTTACTTTTTCTGTAGTAACTTATCAGCTGTTTCTGAGTTTTCCACTAAAATGATGAATTTTGCATCGTCCATTGTTATGTTTGTTTCAATAAATTTTTATGTTTTTTTTTTCAAAATTAATTTTTTTAAATTCTAAACGCACAATCACAATTTATTTCAAAATGTTTTTATTTACATTATGCTGTCACTTATTACATTTACTAACAATTTTCGATTTTCACAGGTTGAACCGAAACAGAATAGAACTAACGACTTGTATTAAATTTCTTTAAACAAAAAAGTGGTAACAGAAAGTAAAAACTAATTCTACCTTTAATCCTCATACCGTTCTTCATATTATGTAAAAATTTCATATAAATATCTCTTTTACTTAGATCTTGAGAGAAAAATAAAATATTCTTTTTCCATTAAGTTGTGTCTAAAGCAGAGATAAGCACCTTGGGCACTTCGTTATGCTCTTAATTACACAGTATGTTTGATGTATGGAAAAAAATGAGTTTTCGAGAAAATCGATGAAGAATGCTTATTTCATTAGTTAAATAAAAATACACAATATAATTTTTTGTTTAATAATAAAAGAAATAGATACATATGTATGTTTTTTAGACAAACTTAAAGTTGATAAACTTTTTACATCCAACATGAAAAGTTATTAGGATTTTAAGAAAAAATTACAAAAATCTTTGTTAAGGCACGTCCCAATCATAACAACAATATTGTTCACTACTTGTTCAAGTAGTTTAAATTACTGTATATATTTAAGTAGAAAATATCAATTTTATTCATGCAACATGACATTAAAAAAAAACAACGGAAGATATAAACGGAAGTTTTAATGTATTTAACCCTTTGACTGTCCAGTGTATCACATATGATGCACAGGCGTCATGACTGATATGCTTGCGCATCATATGTGATACACAATTTGTCTTATTTCCTTTATACTGTGTTCAGACATGCATTTTTAATTGAGTCAATTTAATTTTAATTGAGCAATTAAATCTAGTGTGCACAAACTCAATTTAGCTGACTCAATTATCATTTGACAGCTGAAAAAAAATTGTTTTTATTTGTTTCATTTATATTCGTGTTTGTAAATTTTCAAAATGGATGCAAATTTTGGTTTAAAAGAAATTTTACTTGCATATAATAGAAAGATGGAACTCTTGGAGTCAGTGCGATCGATTTTTGATTCAAAATTATCAGTGCTTAAAAAAAAGAAAAAGAAAAACTTGACAATTTTACAAAGTTTGAGAAAGCAGCAGCTATTGCTCCTTGCATTATTCCAGCAAAAAGCAACTCAAAGGTCACTCTGGACGTTGGTAAGTGCAACTGGAATAAATTTGTTTACATCCGTAACATTTTTTAATTCATAGAATCGCCAGTCTGTATTCTGGGAAGTCACCAGCCATTTCTTTTTTGTTTATTTGTTTATTTATTTATTGGAGTTCAGTCTTTTCAGTTTGTTTTGTTTATATGTAAGTGTATTTTTGACATTTGGATTGCCATTATAGGAAATTATTCTGATCACTGAACACAGTTCTTAATAAAAAATACTTTTGAACAAGGTTGCATTTCGAGTTTTACGCAATTAGTGATACAATTAACTAGTAATTGCTCAATTTTTTAATTGACTTATTGTATGGTAAATTGTGTTCAATTAAGACCTTAATTAAAAGAAATGCCCTAATTGCGCAATTAAGGGGTATGTCTGAACAAGGCATTAAAAAAGAAAAGTTTCTATGTAGTACTGCAAGCCAACGACAATTGAAAAAATGGGATTCCCGTTAATTTACTCTACACGCGTACTAACTTCAGTGCTATCACAACACCTAAAAAAACGCTTGTAAAGAATAAAAATGACACGAATCATATGTGATGCACAGAACGCTCCAATAATAAGTAGTTGGAATATTGGCCCGTGTATCATATGTGATGCACGATATTTTTACTAGATTATGAACGTGGACGGTAAAAAAAAGATTTTGTTTGGGGACAGAAAAAGGGTTAATAAAAGAAATTTTAATAATAAAAAATATATATCAATTTCATTTGATTAAAACATAACACAACAATAAAATTTTTGTATTTTGCTTTGAATCACGTTCGTTGAATAGAATATGCATTGATGTACATCATAACAATTGTGAATAACAATATTAATACTTTTAAGTTGGAAATGTGCCACACATCCCAAAAAATTGTCGATTGCTGTAAAACAATTTTTTAAATGTTTAAAACTTGTGGAAATGGCGCAATATTGCAGCTCTATATATCCTGATATACTCAATATATCAGAAAACTGATGACGAATTTGGAAAGAGGACACATTATTGATATATAATCAGTCAATAACTCAAATTTTTTAAAAATTTCCATACATCAAACCAGTAACCAACCGACGACGTATGGAAGAAACCAAATCAATCTCTCGTAAGCATTCGATACAGCTACATTTTACTCTCTTTCATATTATCACTAATACATAAATAATATAAAGCTGTATGTGTGTGCCTGACTTTTGTATAATGGTAGAATTAGTTGATTCGTATGTAGTTGTCGTATCGTTTAAATCTATATGTTAGTTAGTAAATATGTGAGGTTACAAACGAACGAGTCAGCTGTTATTGTATTTCTCTTTGATTTATACATGTGCAAGGTACAGAGTTCGGTTTAATTTCTTTCTTTATTGGAAATAACATTTGGTTACACAGGCCTTGAAATTATGTCATACGATGAAACTCAATCATCTCTGTATTTATTTTAACTATTGTATTGGCAACCATACCATTGATAAAGGCATAATTCGTTGCGCCTGGCAAATACTCCAGTGGATCTTATGTATTTGACGTGTTGTCTTTTAAATCACTTTCGCAATGTACCTATTGTAACGGGAAAATCTGTCGATGCTTCGAGAAACGTCTATAAACGGTAAATTAAATTAAAAAAATTTTACAGCAAGCTAGCGTGGCGAATAACTGAAAAACGTTATTTCAATTGTATTGTGGATATGAAAGAAGGAACATGGATTCAGTGTGAAAAAAATAAAAAAATTTAAGGATCAGAAAATTCAATAAAACCATAATTTAAACAGTCTGAAAGCCACATAAATAAAAATCAACTCAACATTTAAAATAGTTTACCAGCCACACATACAAATAATTAGCAAAATCTCACTTAAAAATAGTCAACAAAATCTCCCTTAAAAATGGTTAACAAAATCCAGCCAAGTAAAATATGTAATAAAACCAGAGGGCAAATTACGGCATTCGATACGACTCGTAACTTAAAAATATTTCAATAGAGTTTATATGGAAATATTTTTAAATTATGAGTCGTATGGAATGCCGTAATTTGTCCCCAGAGCTTACAATTAGAAATAATCAGTCAAGGCTTAAGAACTGGTTTAGTTAAACTAAACTCAAATTTATATGTAGTTTAAGCTCAACAGGAGTAAATCAGTGAACCATACCGTATGTGTAGTTTAAAAAATAATATTGTGGCAGCTCTAGAATAAATGTCAAAAAACAGCTGTTTTGCAGTAGACTATCAATTCTTTACACAATCAAAAATGCAAAAAAGTAAAAAATTTAATTAACGGTCTCCAAATTTCCCTGAGAAAGGAATTATGCTTTGAAAAGAGTGTAAGAAAACAGGTCGAACAAGATCGGAAGCAAAATTAGAGACTTGGAAAAAAGTTGGGTGCGGGTTTAATACAAAACATATGGTCTGTAAGTAACAAAATTTTATGGCCTGTATTGAAAGTTTAAACGCCCAATTTTATGCGTTTACAGATGGTTTAAATATTGTATTGATTTATAGGTTTGCTAGTTTAAAGACATTTTAAACTAAAAATAGAAATTAAGTTGCACTGATTTATTAGCCATTAGTTAACAAATTCACCCTTAAAAAATTACAAAAACAAGCAAGTAAAATATTCAACAAGACATCTTAAAATCTTTAACAACACCACAACATAAAATTTGTTAACGGAACCACCAGTTAATAAAACAACACGTGAAATTCAAAGGAGTAAAATAAAAGAAGTCCCCTGTTGGCAACCACAACAACAAAAGTTGAAGGCTAACATCAGCAATGCCAAAGTGATTCGCCACCACCACTACGACTGATCAACAGTAACAACAACTTCCAAGGATCTACGGCAACAACAACTTTAAATGATCACCAGTAACAACAAAAACAACCAGACTTTCCAACAAGCAACAGCCACAACTAAGGTATAAAAAAATTATCCCGCATATAACCTAGACGACAGCAGCATTAATGAAATTAAGGATTTGGCAAAGGAATAATTATACTGAACAGGCATACGTAGGTATAAGTATTATGGGTGTCTGACAGGTAGAAGTAATGTAGAAACAAATTAAATAATTTTTGATGACAAGAAATACTTAAATAGAAATGTGAAAGCTTTATTAACTAAGAGTAAATATAGGAAAAGAAGAAACCACGTTGCATTTAAAAATAAGAAAAATAAGTTTTGTTCTTAAAACTCTAGCTAGAAAAAGAAATATGTATAAGAAATCAAAAGTAATATTTTAGTATTTGCAAGTCTCTGAGCTTGCAGTGTGAAAAAAATAAAAGAAAACCCATTAAGGGAACAAAATTTGCAATTGCGTTAAAAAAAACCAGGAAAGAAATAAAATGCCAATTTTGTATTTAAACATTAAAATGAAGAGAAAAACAGAAAAGAGGACATATATTACTTTTAGCACCCATAATTAAACTTTTATTCCAGCTTACATTCATGTGTGACGGTGCCAATACACTATGGTGGCCACATGCCATATATACTATGTCCATTAGCCGGTGTCACACCATAAAACGATGCATCTCTCCAGCCTTGGCTGATCAACACTATTTGACGCAACGCTGTATGAGATAGTAAAATAGTTTGGCAACGCATGTAGTTTTCTATGGGAATTGACAGAGCATTCTAGAAGAATAACGGTACTATCGTGTGATCTGAAATAGAGAGAGAAACCTAATAAGGAGTAAATAGCACGAATATTGGTGCTAAAAAAAAGTAAAAAGACGCGGTATATAAGGAAGCAATTGGCACATCGTGCATGATTTAGTTTTTGAGTTGTTGAAGTGCGGAATCTAGTGGTGTGCAAGAAAAAAAAAATTAAATTAAACTTAAAGAAATAAAAGTAGGAAAAGTTTTTTTGTAAAAGTGCACAGTGTATAAGTGATTGACTGCACCTAAGCTGGAAAAGCTAACCCGCCATCTACCACATTGACTGCCAACGAATCCAACCAAGTAGTAGGGAACTGCCAATCCGGGGTCAATTAAAATTGTTAAATTGTGGGCTGAAATTGTTAAATTGTGGCTGAAATTGCTAAATTTGGGTAATTAAAATTTGAAAATTTTAAAATTCTTGGTAATTTGATACCTACGAGGGTGGTTCAATAAGTCCGTCCGATTTTTTATTTACATAAGGAGTTTTTTGTTACATAAGGAGTTTTTTGTTACATAAGGAGTTTTTTGTTTACATAAGGAGTTTTTTTTTATTATTACTACATACGAGGGCGGTTCAGTAAGTCAGGTTTTTTATGACCATGGGAATTTATATGTATGTATGTTTGTGGGGTGGATTAAGGGGTTTCATAAGATTAAGATTTCATAAGTATACATATATGCCGACTGGAAAATCATGAAAATGATTTTTCCTAATACCAACGGGAAAATCATGAGATGATTTTTCCTAATTAATTAATTTTTCCTAATGCCGACGGCAATGCATGATAATTTTTCCTAATACCTACGGCAATGCATCATTATTTTTTCTAATGCCTACGG
This sequence comes from Nowickia ferox, assembly GCA_936439885.1. Lineage (NCBI taxonomy): Eukaryota > Metazoa > Arthropoda > Insecta > Diptera > Tachinidae > Nowickia > Nowickia ferox. Next base: position 65,020,265 of record OW387026.1, read on the forward strand.
CAATGCATGATAATTTTTCCTAATGCCTACGGCAATGCATCATTATTTTGTCTAATGCCTACGGCAATGCATGATTATGTTTTTTAAATGCCGACGGCAAAACATGATTATTTTTTTCCAGTGTTGCCAGACTGTAGAAATTTGTGTGTATATGTATGTATATATGTAAATATGTATAAATGTATATTTGTATATATGTATATATATATATATACATATGTAAGTATGTATGTTTGTGTGATTTCCTAACGTTATAAATTGTTTATAAATAAAATAAATTGTTTATAAATAAAATGTTCTCATGTATGTGAACCCCCTAATGCTTGTGTGTGGGTGGTCCAGCTTGATTATCGCTGGTAAGCATATCTTTTGTTTATTTGTTTAAGAAATATATTTGTATGTATGTATATATGAATGTATAAATGAATGTATGCATGTATGCATGTATGAATGTATAAATGAATGTATGATTGTATGAATGTATAAATGAATGTATGAATGTATAAATGTGCGATCGTGAGAACTTGTGCGTGGAATATTTTGTGCTTGTGTGGAATACATTTATATTTTGCAACGTAGTCATTTTCTTTGTCTACGATTATTTTAAAGCAGAGGATTTTAAACTAAGTACAGTCATCAGCAGAGAAACAAAAAATAAAAATTATGAATGCCGCAAGGCTACTGCTACTAATTTTCGTATAAATACGCCAACTTTTATAACCAACACATCAGTACTTTATTGTATTTACAAGTAGTATCATCAGCAATTGTGTTAAATCCAAATATAAATTCTATAAACTAATTAAAAATGAGTTCTTCTGGATATATGTGTAATAGATGTCATAAGGTATATAAATACCAAAAGTCCTTTTTGGACCATGTTAAAAACCATAGTGTGCAGGATCAAGAGATCGTAAGCCGGGACAGAAATCAAGAGCAACCGCAGACATCTCTTCAAAATCATCAACAGCAGCTAAATACATTTCATCATCAGCAACACCCTTCTCTACAATACCCTCAATATCAACTACCAATGAATCATCAACAATACGGCATGCCTAACTGTTACCCTACATCAATGTCATGGAATAATCAGTTTTTGGGATCAGGAGTACCAATGCAATATGAGTATCCAAGTTACAATTATAATCCCGTCACACCAGATAATCAAATGCAGCAGTATTCCAATTTGATGCAATGGCAACCACATACTTATCATCAACAAGAGCAGCAGCACCAGCAGCACCAGCAACAACAACAACAACAAGCTCAACAAAAAGGTGTGGATATCCTTGGAGGGACCTTATACAACGATGCTATGGACATAACTTTACCGGAAAGTGATGGAGAAGTAGATGTAGAAGAAATAGGAGAAGAAACTCTGCCAACTCCAATGAGTACTTCCCATGTCAGGACAGAAGAAAATAATGTGAGATATTATAAAATATCGAAAGCCTTCAAAAATCATATCGCCACATATGCAATTCTAAATAAAAAAGACCAACTTCTCTTGAAAGAGTTTATTAAGGAAAACAAAAATATATTTATGGAGAGACTTCAAATGAATTTAACTAAATATACAATAATTAAATTTCATGTGAGTATTGTGGCCGAGTATATAAAAATTGTTGGAGAGGAATTGGAGTTGTGCATAATGTCACATGTAGCCAAAATGAGTTTACTGACAAAGGCAGACAATATAGAAGAAATATTACGTAAACAGGTTGAGGAGATTTCAACCAAAATGTCCGAATTCGAAGAGCGAGATTCTGGTTGGACTTTATCACGCATAGTCCGAGCAGAAATCAACATCAACAAATCGTCGCTCGTCAAAGGCTCGAATTGGATATCCACTCCTGAAAAACTTGTAAGAAGATTTGCCTGCATCAATATAAAAAACGATGATGAATATTGCTTCAAGTGGTGTCTGATTGCTGCAATGGATACCACAAAATGCGATCACCCAAAACGTTGCAGCTCGTATATCCAGGACATTGCTGCAGAGACAATTGTTACGCGAAATGGTGTAGCGTTAAATATCAAAAATTTAAGCTACCCATTACCACTAAACAAAATCAAAGAGTTTGAGGCAAACAATCCGGCAATAAGTGTGAACGTATTTGGTTATGATGAGGGAGCAAATCAGATCATTGGTCCTTATTATGTAACCAAGGACGAGAAAATAAATCATGTGAACTTACTGCTTTTAGAGAATGGTGAATGTCATCACTACATATTGATAAAGAACATGTCAAAGTAAGTTAGAAAATTATACAACTTTTTATTTTAAGGATACATATACCTGTTTATATATTTTATACTATGTACATTTAACTTATAAACTTTTATTTATTTTTTATCATTCACAGGCTTTTAAGAAATCAGATAACAAAGAACGGACACGAACTACATTTCTGCAACAGCTGTCTCCAGTACACCCACATCGAAAATGGTATGACAAATCATAAGGCGGAGTGCGGTAAAATTGTTACAACTATGCCATCAGGTCCGGATGCAATTCTGAGCTTCAAGGGACATCAAAGAAAAATGGATGTACCCTTCGTGGTATATGCGGACTTCGAATGCATCTTGGAAGAAGTTAGTAATAGTGTAAGTAATAAAACTAGTCTAGTCAAAAAGCACACTCCTTGTGCATTTAGCTATTATATTAAGTGTCTCCATAGCAATAAGTTAGATAAATTAAGGATATACACAGGAAAAGATGCCTCAAAAAAATTTGTATTATATTTAATTAAAGACTATGAGGATATATACAATAGTGACTTAGTAAATAATAGACAAATGGATACTTTATCCCCTTCTGATATTTATAATTTTTATAGTGCGGTGAATTGTCATATTTGTCAAAAATTTCTAGGTAAAGATCGCGTTAGAGATCATTGTCACATTAGTGGTAAATATAGAGGTGCAGCCCACAATAACTGTAATTTAAATTACCAAATCCCCAAGTTTATACCAGTTTACTTTCACAATTACTCAAATTATGACTCACATCTTTTTATTAAAGATCTAGGTGAAATTTCAATGCAACTGAAATTACTCCCTCTCAATAAGGAACTTTATATATCCCTCTCCCAATTTACAGAAATGAGTGATGGCCATAAGCTTGAAATAAGATTTCTTGATACAATACGCTTTATGGCTGAGAGTTTGGAATCATTAGTCTGCAATTTGTCGGATAATGATTTCAGAACTATAAGGTCCTTATTTCAGTCAGAAAAAGAATTTCAGCTTATTAAGAAAAAAGGTATTTTCCCCTATGAGTACCTAAATTCATTCCAAAAATTAGATGAGTGTCAGCTGCCTTCACGCAGTGATTTCTTTAATAAGTTGAACAATAAAGAGTGTTCTTTAGAGGAATACTCACATGCTGAAGAGGTATGGAATACTTTTGGTTGCAAAACTATGAAAGATTACATGGAACTTTACTTAAAAACAGATGTCCTCTTACTGACAGATATTTTCGAGAACTTTAGAAAAGTTTGTAAAGATATTTATGAGCTTGATCCATGCCAATATTATACAGCACCTGGCCTTTCCTAGGATGCAATGCTCAAATACACAAAAATTGAATTAGAATTATTGACAGACATAGAAATGTACAATTTTATGAAAAAAGGTATACATGGAGGGATCGTACAGTGTAGTCAAAGATATTCGAAAGCGAATAACAAATATTTGGAAGATTTCGATAAAGAGAAGCCCTCAGAATTTCTCGTCTATTTAGACGCTAACAATTTGTATGGTTGGGCGATGTCGGAATATCTTCCTCATGGTGGGTTCAGATGGTTATCGCAAGACGAGCTGAATCTGGACCCAAACAGCATAGCTGACAATGGAACAGACGGTTATGTATATGAGGTCACGTTGGATTATCCCTCTCATTTACACGACTTGCATAATGACCTTCCTTTTTGCGCTGAAAATAAAAAAGTTATGCAAGCGAAGTATAGCAAGTTGATAACCGATTTCTCTACAAATCAATCATACGTGATACACTTTAGAGTTCTGAAACAGTGCTTAGAATATGGCTTAGTTTTAAAGAAAACTCATAGTATTCTAGCATTTAAACAATCTCCATGGTTAAAAGGCTATATTGACCTAAATACCAGACATAGGGCCACTGCTAAAAATACTTTTGAAAAATTTTTTTTCAAACTACTTAATAATGCAGTGTATGGTAAAACCATGGAAAATGTGGATAAGAGGAGAGATGTTAAAATTGTTAATAGTTGGGAGAGAACGAATTGTAATCGTTTGGAGGCCCAAGATTGGATATCAAAACCAAATTTTCATAGTTTATCTATATTTTCCGAAGATCTAGTAGCAATCGAAATGACTAGAGTCAAAACCTGCTATAATAAACCAATTCACTTAGGATTTTGTGTACTCGAGCTGTCCAAATGGAAAATGTATAATTTCCATTACGGGTACATGCAACCTAAGTTTAAGACAAAACTCTCATTGAACTATATGGACATGGACTCTTTTATATATTCAATAAAAACGGACGACTTTTACGCTGACATCAAAAATGACATACAAGAACAATTTGATACATCGGACTATCCTACAGACAATATTTATAATTTTCCACTAGTAAATAAAAAAGTCATTGGTATGATGAAGGATGAAAATTGCGGTAAAATAATGACAGAATTTGTTGGGCTGCGATCAAAAATGTACTCATTCAGTGTACAAAATCAAAATTACGTTAAAAAATCGAAGGGGGTAAAGAGAGCCATATTAGATAAATATAGTTTAGCTACTTATAAAAATTGTTTATTCAATAAGACTAATGTGTATGATAATATGTTAACATTTAAATCTAAGCTACATCAGATATATACTAGTCAACTAAATAAGGTAGTCTTAAGTTATGGAGACGATAAGAGAAAAATTAGATCAAATAACATTAATACATATGCATGGTATCATTTTCGTATTAAGGAAACTAACCCTGAATACGAACTTGATATGTTGCTAGATGAGATTGCTAGAATGCAAGAAAATTGTTAAAATTAATTAATTTTTAGTTAATTTTTAAATTGTAAATAAAATCATATTCATTAAGAAAAATTGTTGTATATAAAATCCTATTCATTAAGAAAAATTGTTGTATATAAAATCATATTTATTTAATAAGAAAAATTATTGTAAATAAAATCCTATTTATTTTTTAAGAAAAATTATTGTACATATCTATATGAATTTTTAAGAAAAAATTTTAAATAAAATATTGAAAAAAGAATGAAATGGTGTTTATTTCTTTATTGGCTTTACTTCGTTGGATCAAAAAAATTTTTATTTTTGCTTATTTGCAAATTCTTGCTTTCATATCGCTTAAACATGCACAGTCTTGTCTTCATATAAATTAAACATACACAATCTTGTTTTCTTTGAGAGGTTCTCTACAAGAGAAATTGAATTCACAATATTGTAAAATTCCATTAGATATTTTTATAAAGAGACACAATTAAGATAATCGGATAATTCCTTATATTTTTCACTACTTACAAGTTTCTGTTATTTTATATTCGAACAGATGATTCCTAATTTTCCTTTAGAAAAAATAATACAAAACAAGGAATATTTTAATAATACAATTTTATTTTATTTCTGTTAATAATACCATTTAATTTAATTTCTTAAATATTTTATTTATAATGATGGAAACATTTCATAGTATCCAATTATTAGATGTTCTAATATACTTTTCCGTAAAAAATATATTGTACATCTACAAGTATCAGGTCCTTCCTCATACTTCGGATCGTACCATGGGCAGTTTCCAAAATGCCCTTCTGTGTTGTCTTCGTCTTCTATTACGCCATATTCTTCGTTCTCATCCAGCATATTTTGGAAAAATTTTATCATCTCCCAATGATCATATAACCAGAAGCTTTCAAAATCTGTTAGAAATTGATTTAATGTTCTTCTAGTTTGGCTTATTTTATTTGCTGATAAATGAATGATGACGATTGTTTGAAGATTCCTTTGATACTAATTTGCTTCCTAAATTTTTAAAGCAACATCTCCTGATCTTTAAAATATCTATAGTAGCATCTCTATTCCATACTTCTTTTTAACCCTCTATCTCTCTCTCTCTCTTTATACCTTTTCTCTCTCTCTATAACTATCTCTTTCTCTCTATCACTATACCCCACTTATTCACCATAAATATTTTCGATTAGCCTTCTTGAAGTCATCACCAATACTTTTCAGTTCATTTTCAATTAAACATTCAAAGTGATAAGAACTAAATAAAAAAATGGGCTCCACCAAAAATCTAACATCAAGATTTAATTCTCTGAAAAACAAAACATTAATTCATATAAAGGAGCTTGAGACATCAATTAAATACAATATTCAAAATGTAAAACGTGTAACAACCAAATATGGACCCACACTAAAAGTTGAATTGGAAAACAACATTTTTCCTTCCTAAACGATACAACAGTTTAACCGATGATGAAATTAAGGATCTCTCGAGCGGATCATATCACTTAAGCAGAGAAGGTGAACAAAACTTAATCCTTGAGAGTGAGCTGAGTGAATTTTTGATTCAAAATTCACAGTATCCTATTTGGCAATAAAATACATTAATTCTGTATTAAATTATAAATAAAAAGACATTAAAGAGTTTTGTAAAATATAAATGTTTGTGTTTTATTTAATATTTTCAGTTATTTCATAAAGAAATTTAAGACATAAATGACCACAGGTAAATGTATTAAAATTCTGATGTTGATTATAGTTGTATTTAATATTTACACCAAGATATTTGACTACTTCCGAAGGGGGTTGTAAGTTTCCAAAGCTGTCGAAATATTCTTTTTCATTGCTGTTTTTATAATATGCTACCCAATGTGTACCAGGTCCTGTTGATACATCTAAATTGATTATTCCACATTCTATTTTCTTTGATCGTTTTGGTAGAGTATTCAACATGAAAACTCCTCTAAAATATGGAATATTTATAGAGAAACGTCTTAGGTCCACATCAGATAGTGGTCTGCTGGGTAGCATCTTTAATAGTTTTTTGATTCTTCTTTATGAACTAAACCATAACCCTTTTTATATGGTTTTAAGTCAAGTCCTTTTCCAACTGCTATAGATTCCATCGCTCTATTATGTCTAGTTGCTTCATCAAGTTGATTTTTAGCATTCTTTGTTGCATTTACAGCTTTAGCTATGGCAGCACCTCCAGTTGTTAGACTACCAATTGCACCCAGAGCAGTTAAAACCGGTATTAGAGGTAAAAAACCACCAATTTTTGGAACACGTATTACACGTGGTACTATAATTTGAGAATTCTTCCTTTTAATGACTTGTTAATAGTTTTTCGTGCAATTTTAATAGCTGAGTTAATATCTAATGGTTTTTCTTTTTTTAGTATTTTTGTTACAGCTCTAACTGATGTTCTAAATAGTGTTTTAACATTTAGTTTGTTCTTTTTAACATTTTTGTTTTTCTCCACACCCATACCAAATTTTGTTTTGGCTTTTATTGCGTTAGTAACCATATATGCAAATGATTTTTCAGCAAGACTACTATCTTTTGATAAAACTCGATCCCAAGCGGAGTTTTCAAGTATTTTATCAGCTCTATGTCTGCTACTTAAATTCTTATTTTTGGAATAAGCAATATCGTGATTTTTACACGCAGAGTCCAATAAATTAATTCCTTTATCACCTCGATTTAAACGTTTTTGTAGTTTTGTTCCAGGTCCACAGTACTGATATCCAGGTAGATGAAGTTCAACAGGTAGAGATATTATTATTTTGTCTACTAGACCTCCTCCTCCAACGACGGTGTTTTTATGACTAAAAGTTTTCTGATATCGTATAACCATATTATCTAATTTTTCCTATATAAGAGGTAATATATATGAAATGCATTTAGTTACAAAAATGCAGTTAGTAAAACAACATAAAAATATTTTAGTTCGTAATATTGATGATTCAGCGAACATCAGTTCAAAAATAAAGCATAGTCCTCTCTTACCAAATTCTATTCGTGCTCTAATAGTGGGACCATAAAATTGTGGAAAGACTAATGTTATGATTGGCTTGCTAGAAAGTCCTAATGGACTCAAGTTTGAAAACATCTATTTATACTCAAAATCTCTCTATCAACCTAAATATGAATACCTAAAGAAACTAATTTCACCAATTAAAGGTATGGGGTATTATACATTCACCGATAATGAATCAGTTATTCCACCTGACGAAGCTAAAACTAATTCAATTATGATATTTGATGATGTTGCATGTGAAAAGCAGAATAATATACGCACATATTTTTGTATGGGGCGACATAGGGATGTTGATTCATTCTACCTGTGTCAAACTTATACCAGAATTCCCAAGCATTTAATAAGAGACAATGCAAATGTTATTATAATGTTTAAGCAAGATGAGACAAATATGAAGCATGTTTATAAGGATCATGTTGCCAGCGATATGAGCTATGAAAAGTTTCAAGAAATTTGTCGAGAATGTTGGAAGGATAAATATGGATTTTTGGCGATAAGCAAAGATAACGAATTAAACGATGGTCGCTACAGAAAGCAATTTGACTATTTCATAACTATATAAGCAACTACTCATAAAAAATTACCTCTAGTTATTAATCTAACTTTAAACTTGATACATCTATTTGCTATAACCTCATCTGATACCTGATAAGCTGATCTGAAAACCAGACCAGGTCCTGATGAGCTAATCTGAAAACCAGACCAGGTCCTGATAAGCTGATCTGAAAACCAGACCAGGTCCTGATAAGCTGATCTGAAAACCAGACCAGGTCCTAATAAGCTGATCTGAAAATCAGACCAGGTCCTGATAAGCTGATCTGAAAACCAGACCAGGTCCTGATAAGCTGATCTAAAAACCAGACCAGGTCCTGATAAGCTGATCTGAAAACCAGATCAGGTCCTGATAAGCTGATCTGAAAACCAGATCAGGTCCTGATAAGCTGATCTAAAAACCAGACCAGGTCGTGATAAGCTGATCTGAAAACCAGACCAGCTACCTCATAACCTGATCTGATAGCTGATACCTGATATAATAGCTGATACCTAATCTAATAGCTGATACCTGTTATTTACTATTATTAAACATGGATGAGAAAATTTTAAAACAGTTGGTGTTGACAAGAAATGTCTTGAAGAAAAAGCTTCGTAGTATAAAAACTGGTGAAATAGATACACGTGAACAACTAAGAGATACATTTAAACCTATAACAGAACCACTCAAAGAATTCATAAATAGTTCTAAAAATATTAAAAGAATTCCCATAAAAGAAGAAAGTAAAATGAAGACAGAAGTTGAAAATAATACAAGTTTTAAACCTGAAAAAACATCAGTCAAGATAGAGACAAGTACACCAAAGAAAATAGCAGAAGGAACAATATTCGATAATACCATCTTGTTTAATGATGCTAATAATGAGAATGATGATGACTATGATGATGATGATTTTTACTCACAGACTTCCAATACAGAAGATACTTATACTGACTTATCAGTCTTGGAAGGAAGAAATTAATTAGATACAAACTATGGTCCACATAAAGATTTCAATAATGAATGGAAATTTGGTGATAGTAACCTCACACTTAATGAAGATAAAATACAAGTTGGTGGTCAAATATGGGCTCTAACACCAGGACTCTCTAATGTTTCATAAAATACCAAAAAATTATGATAAATTTTAACTCGAAATCTATAAAAAGATTTTAATTACTACTAATGCATATAGAAAGGACTATAAACCTGATGGTCAAATTAAGGGTACTAGAGGATATAAATACAAACATATTATTAAGAAATTTATTGACGATAAAAATCAAAAGAATTTAGCCGAATCAACAGGATCTAAGCCAAAAGGTAGTTATTTAGGTGATGGAATGATGGAATTTAACGCCCATAAGCCAAACTATATATACTGGGACGACCCAAATGAGTTAGTAGAGCGTCTTCGACTACTGCTTGCATCACAAGGTGCAGGTCATACTAATCACAATAACGAGATTGTATCAGTTATTGAAGAACTACGTGAAGCAAATATAATACATTAACTTTAATAAAGTATATAAAGCATGTCTGTTGATAAATTTGGACACTATTTAAACGATACTAGCAGTATAATTTCTTTGAAAAATGCACCTAAACTGCTGGGGTTCTTTATGGATACGAACAACAACATTGATGTCCAAAACAAAAGAATCAAAAATGTTGCAAAAGCTCTGGAGGAAAACGATGTTATCAATAAATTGTTTCTGCAAACTCAAATCGAAAAATTAGAAGAGAAATTATTAACATACTTTAAGGAAGATAATACTATAATTCAAGAAGATATTCAAATGCAAATTGAGGAGCTACAACGCGATATAAAATTAGATATAGAAGAAAATTATAAAATTCAAAAAGACATTCTACAAATTAAAACATCCTTTGATGAACAAATTGAACAGCTTAATGAGAAAATTTATAGATTGGAAAATTACATGTTTGTATCAATAGCTGAAAGTGCGTCAAATATCGATTTTTGTTAACTGTAATTGACACATTTTCAAAATTTGCATGGGCAGTACCACTAAAAACTAAAACTTCACTCGAAACAACCAAGGCGATGGAAAATATTTTTGAATTAGGACGAGTACCAAAAAACTTACAAACAGATGATGGTAAAGAATTTTTCAGCAAACACTTTGGAAAATTAATGGATAAATACAACGTTAAGCACTACTCAACATATAGCAGTATGAAAGCATCAATAGTAGAACGATTTAACAGAACATTGAAAGGAATGATGTGGAAAGAATTTAGCTTTAATGGTTCATATAAGTGGATTGATATATATAAAGATTTACTTAATGCATACAATAGAAAAGTTCACCGTACCATCAAAATGTCTCCGATTAAAGTCAACTCAACAAATGAGGAAAAGCTACTAAATACAGTATACAGTCATTTGAAGATGTACAAAATGTCGAAATTTAATGTTGGAGATCATGTACGCATAAGCAAATATAAGCATACATTTGAAAAAGGTTATACTCCAAATTGGACTACAGAAATTTTCACAATTACAAGAGTACAAAATACAAATCCTACAACATTCATATTAGAAGATTATCTTGGTAATCCTATTAAAGGTGGATTCTATACTGAAGCACTTTCGAAAACTAGATATCCAAATACATATCTAGTTGAAAAGGTTCTTAAAACTAAAGGAAAGGAGGCATACGTTAAATGGTTGGGATTTTCTAATCAACACAATTCTTGGATAAGTAAGAACGAAATATTATAGCTGAATACCATCATCAACAACAACAGCAGTAATATTAAGAAACTAATGTTAATTTTAAAATAAGAAAATTAAATAAATATGTAAATCATGCTTATAAACCATATGTTGTACTAAACTTTATTTAATTGTAATCAGACAGTTATAATGTCAATAACACTTACTCTGAGCTCTAACTCATCAGAATTATCTGCTAGTTACTTTCCTCCTATTGAACTACATGGTGCATATGAGTGTGCTCTAACTGATTTTCATTCATACAACAGCATTCCAAATGTAGACACCTACAACAATATGTTTCATATAGGGGAACATACAATTGAAATACCAATTGGATCTTACGAATTGAATGATATTGTAGATTTTATACAAGAGAAATACAGAAGACTCTGTCCAGAAAGTAAGATTTTTATTGAAGCCAATAACAATACAATGCAAGTTAAAGTTAATAGTTCCAAAGATCCTGTATATTTTAATAAAGACAACACAATTGGAAAACTTTTAGGATTCAATAGCAAAATCCTAACACCAAACAAATATTATTACTCAGATCTTCCAGTTAATATTTTTAAAGTGAATCTCTTGCGAATTGAAAGTAGTATCGCTATTAACACATATATGAATAACTCCAAATCGCATACACTTCATGAATTTCCGATTAATGTGCCTCCAGGCTATAAAATAGATGAGGTTCCAAGAAATCTCATCTATTTACCTGTGAACACCAGAGAGATAAGTTCACTAACGCTGCGAGTAGTTGATCAACACGGTGATTTAATTAATTTTCGAGGGAGGAAATTACAATACGAATACATTTGAGGTCAACTAAATAATGCTAATATACAACACAAATACATTGAAAAATAAAGCAGTAACAACAACAAGAACATTAAAGCGACCACTTCAACAGAAAGCACTAACAACATCAAATAAAAATTTTCTAAAGTCCTTGAATTTTAAATTGAAGACAAAATGAGTTCAATAATAGATGTCTTAGATAAACCTTTCTCTGATGAGAATATAATCAAAAAGGACTATCATACATATGTACCATACTTACAATCTTACAACAATAATGATGAAATCAGAATTTCAATACAAAATCAAGATTTATACGTGCTACCCAGTGAGAGCTACATTTATGTAGAGGGGTTTGTTGCCGATGATAATGCCCCTAAATCTTCTTCTTCAGAGAACTTTAAATTAAAAAACAACTTTGTAGCATATCTATTTGATGAAATACGCTATGAGCTCAATGGAATTGAAATTGATCATACAAGATATTTAGGAGCCACGAGCACCATAAAGAACTTGGTTTCTCTATCACCAAACGAAAGCAATGTGATGCAAAATGCTGGATGGAACAAAATTGACGATGTCACTCTTGCAAATGGATTTTTCAATTTCTATGTACCTCTAAAAATGCTTCTAGGATTCGCTGAAGACTACAACAAAGTTATATTAAATGGAAAACATGAACTGATACTCCTCCGCAATAAGAACGACGAAGATCTTGTACGCTCAAGTGTTTCTACTGAAAAAGCTAAACTTACAATTTCACTCATCTCATGGAGAATACCTCATGCTCAATTATCTGACCTTAGCAAATTGAATATGATTAAAATTATTAACAATGGTGCTTCTATACCCATGGCATTTCGCAGTTGGGATTGTCATATTAATCCACAATTAAACACAGGAACTAGCCATATTTGGAATGTTAAACTGGCTGCAAATAGAGGACGCCCCCGTTTTGTGTTGATTGCTTTTCAACAAGAAAATAAGTTTGTTCATTGTGATTTGACTAATTTAAAAGTACATTTAAATTCAGTCTCATACCCGTATGATGATCTAAACATAAAATTTAAAAATGAACGTTATGCAATTCTATATGATATGTATCTAAGATTTCAACAAAGCTACTATATGAAAGAATCTCAACCGCTTCTAACTGCATCAGAGTTTAAGACAAAAGCTCTTATTATTGTAGTAGATGTCAGTCATCAGAATGAATCACTCAATAATGGACCGATTGATAAAAAAATAGAATTCGAAACAGCAACTAATATTGCAGCAAAGACATCACCTTACTGCATTCTTATTCATGATCGTATAATAGAATATATACCCATCAAAGGACAAGTTCGAAAAGTGTTATAAATTGAATAATATGGAAAATAACATAATTTTTATAGACGTACAAGGTTTCAAAACTAATTCAAACGATTTCATCGCCAAAGAAGTAGCGATTGTTTTCAACAATTATGAATATAACAATTTCATTATAAAACCACCATTTGATTTTAAATGCTTATCAATAAAAAAGCAAAGAGAAGCAAAGTGGCTAACAAAAAACTATCATCACCTAAGTTGGACTGCTGGATCAGTTTCATTTCATAGCGTTTGCAATTTTTTAAAAGCCAACGTAAGATGTTCTAAAATTTACGTAAAAGGTGAAGGAAAAAGACTATGGTTGGAAAAAATGTTACACCGAAAAATTTTTAACGTTGAGGATATAGGCTGCATCAGCATTAAACAAATGGAAATCAAGTATCCAGAATATTTTTATTGTAATTATCATAAATTTGGTGTATGCGCATTAAAAAATGCTATTTTACTAACAAAAGAAATGTCTTGCTTTAAATGATCTTTCTCACTTTTTAGAATATTTATACTTAAGAATATATTACTGTATGTATTATTATAAAATTTAAAAAAATTTTAAACAATAAATGTATACAAAATAAAAGAATGTACAAGTGTTTTCTTATTTCAAATACAAACTACATAAAGGGAATAGAAGGAAGTGGGGAGTAGGAGAAGTTAACTTTTTTGCTTACTTTCAAATTTTTTACTTTTTGTTTCTCTGCTGATGACTGTACTTCGCAGATCGTCCTTTATTGATTATTCAAGAAATCAACCACTGTTTCCAAATCAACCATTCTAAAATCCACCAAAATTAAATCCGCAACAACAAATACCCGCACCGCGTATACCATCGTTTGCCCATAACTTTCAGAACTTTCGCCAACCATGGTTCTACAACCAAATGCCACAACCACTCCAAAACTACGAATCGCCGCAACAAAATATTCAAAATTCTATGACTCCAAATCAATTGGAGAAATGGGGTTTAAAGTTCGATGGGACGAACAAGACATTTACTATAGAAGATTTTGTATTTAGAGTCGAGTTATTAAGGAACGATTATAATTGTTCATGGGATGAGGTTATCAAAGGTTTACACCATTTAGTAACTGGAGCAGCTAGTAGTTGGTTTTGGTCCTTTAGAATGAAATATCCTGTGTGTGATTGGTTTACATTTAAACACCATATTATCAAAAAATTTAGGAACTTTGAAAATGATTATGAGATACAAAGAAGGATAATGGAACGTAGACAACTAATGAACGAGTCCTCAGACGCGTACATTTCAGAAATAATTAGACTTCGGAACCAGATGACAATTCATGTACCTGAAAGCGAATTAGTAAAAATCTGCAAAGATAACTTAAAAGACAGCTCGTCACGATAAGAATAGAGACTTCAGACCAACTTTTAGAATAATGTAAAAGGCAGAAAGGAATATCGCGAAGCAATCTGTCAACCGTGTACCTCTGTCAAACAATCGGAAATATATGAACTTGAATCACATATCGAAGATAATCCATACGGTGAAGTTGAAGCCCTCCAAAGCGAGAGAATTGCTGCAAAGCAATTGACTTGTTGGAATTGTAAGGCATCCGGGCATTCCTTCATAGAATGTCCAGTGGTTCAAAGGAACGTCTTCTGCTGCAAATGTGGGTTCGCGGATGTAACTAGCCCTTATTGCCCTAAATGTTCGGGAAACAGACATCAGAACATGCGGAGGACTGGGACAGCGTGTTCAAACCACAATGTATCCCAGTAAAAGATGAATCTTATGATAATAGCACATATGAGAATATAGTGAATACTTTTTCGGAAAATAATACAACTGGCTTCGATCAGTCATTCAAAATTTTACATGAAAAACACAAAACTTTCAGTCAAAATAAACTAAAGACAACGATTCTACGCCGAAATAACATCCCTGATAGTAAAAATAATCCTGTAGATCTAACAAAGAGAAACCAAGAGCAGCATTTAAGTAAAGGGAAGCCTTTGTTTGAAGAACGATATAACGAAAAACGATCGGAAATATTTGCAGATTACAAACCGATGGTCAGCCAAAAGATTTTGAGAACAAGAAAAAGACACACCGAAAGAAAAATTGAGAGAAAACATATTGCTTCAACAACAATAGGATTGGAAGATGAACTTCTACCTTATGTGCAAGTCAGAGTTAATGGTACTGTATTCCAGGGACTCCTAGATAGTGGAGCCTCAGTGAGCTGTTTAGGAAGGAACTGTATAGAGAACGTTAGAAAAATCAATGCAAAAATATTGGATTACAAGTCATCGGTGAAAACGGCTGATGGAAGGAGACATTTAATTATTGGTAAAATTTTAGCAGGCATTAGTATCGGAAGTAGGTTGGTAGAGGTTGTATTGTATCTAGTTCCAAATTTGAATCAGGAATTTTTTTTGGGCTGTGATTCTTGGAGAAATATAGGTATCAAGATTTGTTTGGAGGATTCGGTCATCAATGAAATTTCCTGTGACCACACCGAAGACTTAAAGATGCACGTTTTAATACTTCATCAAAATAAAGTTTTGTAGAATGTCAAGAGTAGTAGGGAACTACCAATCCTGTGGCAATTGTGAAATTTTGAAATTTTAATTACCCAAATTTTAAAATTCTTGGAAATTTGATACCTACGAGGGTGGTTCAATAAGTCCGTCCGATTTTTTGTTTACATAAGGAGTTTTTTGTTTACATAAGGAGTTTTTGTTTACATTAACTTTGTGTGAAGGGGTAATTTTTTTTGGGTGACATTAATTGTGTGAACGGGTGATTTTTTTGTGGGGGGTGGATTAAGGGGTTTCATAAGATTAAGATTTCATAAGTATACATATATGCCGACTGGAAAATCATGAAAATGATTTTTCCTAATACCAACTGAAAAATCATGAGATGATTTTTCCTAATACTAATGGGGGGAGTTGTGAAACTTAATTTTTCATAATGCCTACGGCAATGCATGATTATTTTTTTCAAATGCCGACGGCAAAACATGATTATTTTTTTCAAATGCCGACGGCAAAACATGATTACTATATTTCTTAATGCCGACGGGAAAATGATTTTTCCAAAGGGAAAATTACCAGTGTTGCCAGACTGTAGAAATTTGTTGTAATACTATATCAGTAATATCAGAGAAAATAGATTTGATGACTACTACGCGATTCTCATATGAATCGTGGGAATGTGTTTTTGTGATTTCCTAACGCTATAAATTGTTTATAATTAAAATAAATTGTTTATAAATAAAATGTTCTCATGTATGTGAACCCCCGAATGCTTGTGTGTGGGTGGTCCAGCTTGATTGTCGCTGGTAAGCATATCTTTTGTTTATTTGTTTAAGAAATATTTATTTCATAACATTATGAAATTCTTGAATGTGTATGTATGTATGTATGTACATACATATGTATGTATATACATTTGTGCGATCGTGAGAACTTGTGCGTGGAATATTTTATTGAATACATTTATATTTTGCAACGAAATCATTTTCTTTGTCAACGATTATTTTAAAGCAGAGGATTTTCAACTAAGTACAGTCATCAGCAGAGAAACAAAAAGTAGAAATTTGCAAGTAAGCAAAAAAGTTAACTTCTCATCCTCCCCACCTCCTTCTATTCCCTTTATGTAGTTTGTATTTGAAATAAGAAAACACTTGTACATTCTTTTATTTTGTATACATTTATTGTTTAAAATTTTTTTAAATTTTATAATATATTCTTAAGTATAAATATTTTAAAAAGTGAAAAAGATCATTTAAAGCAAGACATTTCTTTTGTTAGTAAAATAGCATTTTTTAATGCGCATACACCAAATTTATGATAATTACAAGAAAAATATTCTGGATACTTGATTTCCATTTGTTTAAAGTTGATGCAGCCTATATCCTCAACGTTAGAAATTTTTCGGTGTAAAATTTTTTTCAACCATAGTCTTTTTTCTTCACCTTTTACGTAAATTTTAGAACATCTTACGTTGGCTTTTAAAAAATTGCAAACGCTATGAAATGAAACTGATCCAGCAGTCCAGCTTAGGTGATGATTGTTTTTTGTTAGCCACTTTGCTTCTCTTTGCTTTTTTATTGATAAGCATTTAAAATCAAATGGTGGTTTTATAATGAAATTGTTATATTCATAATTGTTGAAAACAATCGCTACTTCTTTTGCGATGAAATCGTTTGAATTAGTTTTGAAACCTTGTACGTCTATAAAAATTATGTTATTTTCCATATTATTCAATTTATAACACTTTTCGAACTTGTCCTTTGATGGGTATATATTCTATTATACGATCATGAATAAGAATGCAGTAAGGTGATGTCTTTGCTGCAATATTAGTTGCTGTTTCGAATTCTATTTTTATATCAATCGGTCCATTATTGAGTGATTCATTCTGATGACTAACATCTACTACAATAATAGGAGCTTTTGTCTTAAACTCTGATGCAGTTAGAAGCGGTTGAGATTCTTTCATATAGTAGCTTTGTTGGAATCTTAGATACATATCATATAGAATTGCATAACGTTCATTTTTAAATTTTATGTTTAGATCATTATACGGGCATGACAATGAATTTAAATGTACTTTTAAATTAGTCAAATCACAATGAACAAACTTATTTTCTTGTTGAAAAGCAATCAACACAAAACGGGGGCGTTCTCTATTTGCAGCCAGTTTAACATTCCAAATATGGTTAGTTCCTGTGTTTAATTGTGGATTAATATGACAATCCCAACTGCGAAATGCCAGAAGCACAATTGTTAATAAAAACTTTTCGATATTGCTTAAGCAGTTCGTTTACTAAATTTCTTTTTGAAGACATTAAGTTGTTTACAGAATTTTTGGAGAGTGTTGTGATCTACTTGACGCACTTTCAGCTATTGATACAAACATGTAATTTTCCAATCTATAAATTTTCTCATTAAGCTGTTCAATTTGTTCTTCAAAGGATGTTTTAATTTGTAGAATGTCTTTTTGAATTTTATAATTTTCTTCTATATCTAATTTTATATCGCGTTGTAGCTCCTCAATTTGCATTTGAATATCTTCTTGAATTATAGTATTATCTTTCTTAAAGTATGTTAATAATTTCTCTTCTAATTTTTCGATTTGAGTTTGCAGAAACAATTTATTGATAACATCGTTTTCCTCCAGAGCTTTTGCAACATTTTTGATTCTTTTGTTTTGGACATCAATGTTGTTGTTCGTATCCATAAAGAACCCCAGCAGTTTAGGTGCATTTTTCAAAGAAATTATACTGCTAGTATCGTTTAAATAGTGTCCAAATTTATCAACAGACATGCTTTATATACTTTATTAAAGTTAATGTATTATATTTGCTTCACGTAGTTCTTCAATAATTGATACAATCTCGTTATTGTGATTAGTATGACCTGCACCTTGTGATGAAAGCAGTAGTCGAAGACGATCTACTAACTCATTTGGGTCGTCCCAGTATATATAGTTTGGCTTATGGGCATTAAATTCCATCATTCCATCACCTAAATAACTACCTTTTGGCTTAGATCCTGTTGATTCGGCTAAATTCTTTTGATTTTTATCGTCAATAAATTTCTTAATAATATGTTTGTATTTATATCCTCTAGTACCCTTAATTTGACCATCAGGTTTATAGTCCCTTTTTAGAGGTATAGAACTTCGAATTGAAATAAAACACAAGAAAATCGTTTTAATGTCCATCAATTTGGCTTTATTGGAAGGATAATTTTATGTCATTAACGTTTAAATATGATTTCTGGCATGTGGCCGCCGCGGCTGGCTCGAATAAAGCCAATTCTACAGGTCCAATTTTCAACCACTTTTTCGAGCATATGGGGCCGTATGTTGGCAATAACGCCACGAATGTTGGCTTCCAAGTCCCTTAACGTTTCTGGTTTGTTGGCGTAGACGAACGACTTCACATATCCCCAAAGAAAATAATCCAATGGTGTCAAATCACACGATCTTGGTGGCCAATTGACAGGTTATCCATGGTTAACCGAATTAATTGCTCTGATGGACGATTATTTCGACCATAAAATGGACGGAGCTTGCGGTAAACTTCGCGAACTGAACCATTATTTTCGAAATAAATTTGCACGATTTGCAAGCGTTGTTCTTTTGTCAACCTGTTCATGATGAAATGGCAAACCAAACTAAATATTAATCACTTGACAGCTGACAAAATGGCCGCCAGTTAAAAAAGTGATGCCAACTTAAAGTTCTATACCTCAATAAAAAACACCCTATAGTAATTAAAATCTTTTTATAGATTTCGAGTTCAAATTTATCATAATTTTTTGGTATTTTATGAAACATTAGAGAAAATAGTCGTGGTGTTAGAGCCCATATTTGACCACCAACTTGTATTTTATCTTCGTTAAGTTTGAGGTTACTATCACCAAATTTCGATTCATTATTGAAATCTCTATGTGGACCATAGTTTGTATCTAATTCATTTCTTCCTTCCAAGACTGATAAGTCAGTATAAGTACCTTCTGTATTGGAAGTCTGTGAGTAAAAATCATCATCATCATCCTCATCATGATTCTCAGTATTAGTATCATTAAACAAGATGGTATTATCGAATATTGTTCCTTCTGCTAGTTTCTTTGGTGTACTTGTCTCTATCTTGACTGATGTTTTTTCAGGTTTAAAACTTGTATTATTTTCAACTTCTGTCTTCATTTTACTTTCTTCTTTTATGGGAATTCTTTTAATATTTTTAGAACTATTTATGAATTCTTTGAGTGGTTCTGTTATTGGTTTAAATGTATCTCTTAGTTGTTCAAGTGTATCTATTTCACCAGTTTTTATACTACGAAGCTTTTTCTTCAAGACATTTCTTGTGGAAACCAACTGTTTTAAAATTTTCTCATCCATGTTTAATAATAGTAAATAACAGGTATCAGCTATTAGATCAGGTATTAGCTTATCAGGACCTGGTCTGGTTTTCAGATCAGCTTATTAGAACCTGGTCTAATTTTGAGATCAGCTTATTAGGACCTGGTCTGGTTTTCAGATCAGCTTATTAGGTCCTGGTCTGGTTTTCAGATCAGCTTATTAGGACCTGGTCTGGTTTTCAGATCAGCTTATTAGGACCTGGTCTGGTTTTCAGATCAGCTTATGAGGACCTGGTCTGGTTTTCAGATCAGCTTATCAGGTATCAGATGAGGTTATAGCAAATAGATGTATCAAGTTTAAAGTTAGATTAATAACTAGAGGTAATTTTTTATGAGTAGTTGCTTATATAGTTATGAAATAGTCAAATTGCTTTCTGTAGCGACCATCGTTTAATTCGTTATCTTTGCTTATCGCCAAAAATCCATATTTATCCTTCCAACATTCTCGACAAATTTCTTGAAACTTTTCATAGCTCATATCGCTGGCAACATGATCCTTATAAACATGCTTCATATGTGTCTCATCTTGCTTAAACATTATAATAACATTTGCATTGTCTCTTATTAAATGCTTGGGAATTCTGGTATAAGTTTGACACAGGTAGAATGAATCAACATCCCTATGTCGCCCCATACAAAAATATGTGCGTATATTATTCTGCTTTTCACATGCAACATCATCAAATATCATAATTGAATTAGTTTTAGCTTCGTCAGGTGGAATAACTGATTCATTATCGGTGAATGTATAATACCCCATACCTTTAATTGGTGAAATTAGTTTCTTTAGGTATTCATATTTAGGTTGATAGAGAGATTTTGAGTATAAATAGATGTTTTCAAACTTGAGTCCATTAGGACTTTCTAGCAAGCCAATCATAACATTAGTCTTTCCACAATTTTATGGTCCCACTATTAGAGCACGAATAGAATTTGGTAAGAGAGGACTATGCTTTATTTTTGAACTGATGTTCGCTGAATCATCAATATTACGAACTAAAATATTTTTATGTTGTTTTACTAACTGCATTTTTGTAACTAAATGCATTTCATATATATTACCTCTTATATAGGAAAAATTAGATAATATGGTTATACGATATCAGAAAACTTTTAGTCATAAAAACACCGTCGTTGGAGGAGGAGGTCTAGTAGACAAAATAATAATATCTCTACCTGTTGAACTTCATCTACCTGGATATCAGTACTGTGGACCTGGAACAAAACTACAAAAACGTTTAAATCGAGGTGATAAAGGAATTAATTTATTGGACTCTGCGTGTAAAAATCACGATATTGCTTATTCCAAAAATAAGAATTTAAGTAGCAGACATAGAGCTGATAAAATACTTGAAAACTCCGCTTGGGATCGAGTTTTATCAAAAGATAGTAGTCTTGCTGAAAAATCATTTGCATATATGGTTACTAACGCAATAAAAGCCAAAACAAAATTTGGTATGGGTGTGGAGAAAAAGAAAAATGTTAAAAAGAACAAACTAAATGTTAAAACACTATTTAGAACATCAGTTAGAGCTGCAACAAAAATACTAAAAAAAGAAAAACCATTAGATATTAACTCAGCTATTAAAATTGCACGAAAAACTATTAACAAGTCATTAAAAGGAAGAAAGTCTCAAATTATAGTACCACGTGTAATACGTGTTCCAAAAATTGGTGGTTTTTTACCTCTAATACCGGTTTTAACTGCTCTGGGTGCAATTGGTAGTCTAACAACTGGAGGTGCTGCCATAGCTAAAGCTGTAAATGCAACAAAGAATGCTAAAAATCAACTTGATGAAGCAACTAGACATAATAAAATGAATTTTGAATTAGAAATTCACTTAGCTCATTCTCAACGATTAGGTTTTCTTCACCTTCTCTACTTAGGCAATATGATCCGCTCGAGAGATCTTTAATATCGTCATCTGTTAAAGTATTATATCGTTACGCAGGAACATTATATGTTTATCTATTTCAACTTTTAGTGTTGCTCCATATTTTGTTGTTACACGTTTCACATTTCGAATAGTATATTTCATGGACGTGTCAAGCTCCTTTACGTGGATTAAGGTTTTGTTGTTTAGAGAATTAAATTTTGAAATTAGATTTGTTGTGGAGTCCATTTTTTATTTAGTTCTTCTCACTTTGAATGGTTAACTGGAAATGATCTTAAAAGTAGCGATGATGACTTCAAGAAAGTTAATCGAAAATAATTATGGTGAAATAGTGAATAAGTGGGGTATAGTGATAGAGAGAAAGAGATAGTTATAGAGAGAAAAGGGTTAGAGAGAGAGATAGAGTGCTAAAAGGAAATATGGAATAGCGATGATAGTATAGATATTTGAAAAATTTAAAGAACAAATTAGTCTTAAAAAAACCTTCCAACATTCATCATCATTCATTTATCAGCAAATAAAATGAGCCAAATTAGACGTACTCTAAACCAATTTATAAGAGATTTTGAAAGCTTCAGGCTTTTCGATCATTGGGAGATGATAAATTTTTTCCAAAATATGCTGGATGAGAACGAAGAATATGGCGTAATAGAAGACGAAGACAACACAGAAGGGCATTTTGGAAACTGCCCATGGTACGATCCGAAGTGTGAGGAAGGACCTGATAGTTGTAGATGTACAATATATTTTTTACGGAAAAGTATATTAGCACATCTAATAATTGGATACTATGAAATGTTTCCATCATTATAAATAAAATATTTAAGAAATTAAATTAAATGGTATTATTAACAGAAATAAAATGAAATAAAATAAAATTGTATTATTAAAATATTCCTTGTTTTGTACTATTTTTTCTAAAGGAAAATTAGGAATCAGCTGTTCGAATAGAAAATAACAGAAACTTGTATGTAGTGAAAAATATAAGGACTTATCCGATTATCTTAATTTTTGGTCTTTACGAAAATATGTAATGAAATTTAACGGAATTTCATAATACTATGAAATTCAATTTTTCTTGTGCAGAACCTCTCAAAGAAAACAAGACTGTGCATGTTTAAGCGATATGAAAACAAGAATTTGCAAATAAGCAAAAATAAAAATTTTTTTGATCCAACGAAGTAAAGCCAATAAAGAAATAAACACCATTCACATTTTCATTCTTTTTTCAATATTTTATTTAAAATTTTTTCTTAAAAATTCATTTACATATGTACAGTAGTTTTTCTTAATAAATAAATAGGATTTTATTTACAATAATTTTTCTTAATAACTAAGATTTTATGTACAATTTAAAAATTAACTAATTAACTAAAAATTAATTAATTTTAACCATTTTCTTGCATTCTAGCAATCTCTTCTAGCAACATGTCAAGTTCGTATTCAGGGTTAGTTTCCTTAATACGAAAATCATACCATGCATATGTGTTAATGTTATTTGATCTAATTTTTCTCTTATCGTCTCCATAACTTAAGACTACCTTACTTAATTCACTAGTATATATTTGATGCAGCTTAGATTTAAATGTTAACATATTATCATATACATTAGTCTTATTGAATAAACAATTTTTATAAGTAGCTAAACTATATTTATCTAATATGGCTCTCTTTACCCCCTTCGATTTTTTAGTGTCATTTTGGTTCTGTACACTAAATGAGTACATTTTTGATCGCAGCCCAACAAACTCTGTCATTATCTTACCGCAATTCTCATCCTTCATCATACCAATTACTTTTTTATTTACTAGTGGAAAATTATAAATATTGTCTGTAGGATAGTCCGATGTATCAAATTGTTCTTGTATGTAATTTTTTATGTCAGCGTAAAAGTCGTCCGTTTTTATTGTATAAATAAAAGAGTCTGTGTTCATATAATTTAATGAGAGTTTTGTCTTAACCCTTTCAGTGGTTTTGTCGAATATATTCGACATTTCGTTGCACTCTATTTCTATGTCCTTTTACTGTATAAAAATGTACAGTTAATAATATATTTTTTGTTTTATCTGAAAGAGAGACACTTTTACTATTTCAAATTGGTATTATAGTAGGCATTGACTTTCTTTTCTTATTACTGAGTGCATTGTCTTACAATAGTCAGGAAATTTGTAAAACGGTCAAATTTAGGAAGCAAAAAATATCAATTTTTGTGATCGGGAGATATTAAAAAAAATTGTAAGTATTGAAACATGCGTAAATAACTGTTTACTTGAAAAAAATATTGCAAAAATAAATTGTAGGTTCTTTTGTGGACCTTTTTTGGTTGTCGAATATAATCGACATTTACCTTAAGAGGGTGTATTTTTTTATTAGTAAGCACTAAAAAATAGTGTTTTTATTCAGAAATCATAACATTTTCTCTGCGGATTTTCATAGACAATGGAAAAGTTAAATGATGATCAGATAATGGCCATGTTAGAAGGTTTTTCGGATGTTGAGGACGTAATTGAAGATGATGATGATGACGTCATATTTGAAGTCCCACTAGTGCAATCAAAGGATATTGTGCCTGGCGAGCACGACGTTATGTCAGAAGAAAATATTGATGATAATGTAGATATAGGCCAAGTCAGTACGTCCCCTGATCATCACGAAGCAGAACCAGATAGAGAAGTAGCTCCGGAGATTCCACTTGTATGGACTCCTAAAAGCAATATAAGTTGGCGTAGAGTTCGAGTACCCGAAAACCATGAGGCATTAATTTTGTGCCTCTGTCAGAAAACAACAACATGTTTGAAATTGCTACACCGTTTTCATATTTCAATAAATACTTAACGGATGATTTTTTTTCACAAACGGTGTACTACACAAATAAGTATGCTCAAAGTACAGGACAATTGTCATTCAAGCAATGTTCGGTGGACGGAGGACGTATTGTGTTTGCACACCACATTATGATGAACGTTCTAAAATTACCAAGAGTTGCTATGTTCTACGATTCCTCCATAGGAATAACTTTTTTCACTGAAAATATGACGCGGAAACAATTCTTTGCTATACGAAATAATTTGCATCTGGTAGATATAAGTACAAGGGAAACTGGATGCAAAGATCGACTTTTTAAAGTGTCACCGATTATTAAACTAGTCCGAAAGCGTCTAATGCAACTACCTCTGGAAGAAAATTTATGCATCGACGAACAAATTATTCCATTTAAAGGAAAATTCATTGCTAAGCAGTACATAAAGGGAAAACCATGTCCATGGGGAATAAAAGTGTTCTTTCTGTGTGGTAAGAGTGGTATGCCGTACGATTTCGTTGTCTACCAGGTTTCTACAACGCCAATAAACCAACAATGGGTTAAAAGCGTTGGATTTAGTTCAGCTATTGTACTTCATTTAACGCAGCGCATTCCGAAGAATGAAATTGGACATAATCTGTTCTTCGATAACTATTTTCCTTCATACCAATTATTTGAAATTTTAAAGCAAAATAAAATCAATGCTGCTGGAACAATAAGAATAAACAGATTTGCCAATCCACACCTACCGAGTGAAAAAGAAATGAAACAAAAAGGACGAGGATCATCTGCTGAATGTATAAGTGCATATGGAAATGTTATTATCACTCGCTGGTATGACAATAAGACTGTAAACCTAGGCTCAAATTTCGTTGGAATTGGCAAAGAAGATAGAGCCAAGCGGTGGGATAAGAATAAAAACGGTTTTGTAGTCATTGACCGTCCTGAAGTTGTTCGAATGTACAACGAAAGCATGGGCGGAGTAGATTTGTTAGATCAAATGATACAATATTATAGAATAAATATTCGCACCATCAAGTGGACACTACGAGTCATAATGCACTTCGTTGATTTGGATTTAACTGCTGCAATATCGTCGAGACTGCATCGCAAAAGCTGTCCCGAAAAATAAAATTCTAGATTCTATGAATTTTCGGATACAGGTTTCCCGAACTTTGGTTGCCGCTCAACAAGAATATGAACCGCAAACAAATACGCCACGACAACGAGGAAGGCCATCAAAAGAAAGTTGCAGAGAGAATCCCACAACAGCTTGGACTTCAGATTTGGAAAGCCTCGACAGCTCAGACGGAGCCGATTCTTTCCCATCATCACCCCAAAAAAGAAAAAAAATATTCCAAAAAATGCCACCGCAAGAGGTCCGCCATGACGAGAGGCTCCACATACCAATTTTTGTGCAAATTAAAAGCGCTGGTCGGTGCAAGGCGCAAGGTTGTGATAAAAGCTCATTTATTATTTGCAAAAAATTCAATGTTTTTCTTTGTGTGAAAAGAAATTCCAATTGTTTCGAAAATTTTCATCAGAGTAAAGTTAATAAAAAATAAAATATGGTGATAACAAGTTTTATTATATCTTTTCAATTAAAAATATATTTAAATAAGTGGTAAAAAATCAGTTTTTTCTTTTATTTTGGTACAAAAGAACAGCAGATATACGTAACAACAATAGGTACCTTTGTGGGTCAATGTCTAATATATTCGACATTCCCTAAAAGCCAGGGGAGCTACCTGAGACGAAAAATAATATTTTTTCTGGCTTCAGCGCCATCACATTACCTTTGATACAAATTTTCAGATTTTTATCTCACCACAAATTATTTTTGACCCTGAAAGGGTTAAACTTAGGTTGCATGTACCCGTAATGGAAATTATACATTTTCCATTTGGAAAGCTCCAGTACACAAAATCCTAAGTAAATTGGTTTATTGTAGCAGGTTTTGACTCTATTCATTTCAATAGCTACCAGATCTTCAGAAAATATAGATAAACTATGAAAATTTGGTTTTGATATCCAATCTTGTGCCCCCAAATAAAGGGTGTTTTTTATTGAGGTATAGAACTTTAAGTTGGCATCACTTTTTTAACTGGCGGCCATTTTGTCAGCTGTCAAGTGATTAATATTGAGTTTGGTTTGCCATTTCATCATGAACAGGTTGACAAAAGAACAACGCTTGCAAATCGTGCAAATTTATTTCGAAAATAATGGTTCAGTTCGCGAAGTTTACCGCAAGCTCCGTCCATTTTATGGTCGACATAATCGTCCATCAGAGCAATTAATTCGGTTAACCATGGATCGTTTTCGCACTACGTTTACTCTATGTGATAATACGCATCCGCAGAGACGTCGAACAGTGCGCACCGAAGAAACAATTGCCGCTGTAGAGCAAAGTGTTGAAGAGGACCCGAATGAATCGATTCGCCACCGTGCACAGCAATTGGAGCTTTGTCCATCAACTTTATGGAAGATTTTGGATGGCATGAATGTGGATGAGTTGTGGTTCCAACAAGACGGCGCTACATGCCACACAGCGCACGTCACAATCGATTTATTGAAGGAAACATTCGATGAGCGCATAATTTCGCGGAATGGACCTGTCAATTGGCCACCAAGATCGTGTGATTTGACACCATTGGATTATTTTCTTTGGGGATATGTAAAGTCGCTCGTCTACGCCAACAAACCAGAAACGTTAGGGGACTTGGAAGCCAACATTCGTGGCGTTATTGCCAACATACGGCCCCATATGCTCGAAAAAGTGGTTGAAAATTGGACCTGTAGAATTGGCTTTATTCGAGCCAGCCGCGGCGGCCACATGCCCGAAATCATATTTAAACGTTAATGGCATAAAATTATCCTTCCAATAAAGCCAAATTGATGGACATTAAAACGATTTTCTTGTGTTTTATTTCAATTCGAAGTTCTATACCTCTAAAAAAAACACCCTATAGTTCCGATTTGTTCTGGCCCAACTATTGACAATTTTAACATCTCTCCTCTTATCTACATTTTCCATTATTTTACCATACACTGCATTATTGAGTAGTTTGAAAAAGTTTTTTTCAAAAGTATTTTTAGCAGTGGCCCTATGTCTGGTATTTAGGTCAATATAGCCTTTTAACCATGGATATTGTTTAAATGCTAGAATACGATGAGTTTTCTTTAAAACTAAGCCAAATTCTAAGCACTGTTTCAGAACTCTAAATTGTATCACGTATGATTGCTTTGTAGAGAAATCGGTTATCAACTTGTTATACTTCGCTTGCATAGGTTTCTTATTTTCAGCGCAAAAAGGAAGATAATTATGCAAGTCGTGTAAATGAGAGGGATAATCCAACGTGACCTCATATACATAACCGTCTGTTCCATTATCAGCTATGCTGTGTGGATCCAGATTCAGCTCGTCTTGCGATAACCATCTGAACCCACCATGAGGAAGATATTCCGACATCGCCCAACCATACAAGTTGTTAGCGTCTAAATAGACGAGAAATTCTGAGGGCTTCTCTTTATAGAAATCTTCCAAGTATTTGTTATTCGCTTTCGAATATCTTTGGCTATACTGTACGATTCCCCCACGTATACCTTTTTTCGTAAAATTGTACATTTCTATGTCTATCAATAATTCTAATTCAATTTTTGTGTATTTGAGCATTGCATCCCAGGAAAGTCAAGGTGCTGTATAATATTGACATGGATCCAGCTCATAAATACCTTTGCAAACTTTTCTAAAGTTCTCGAAAATATCTGTCAGTAAGAGGACATCTGTTTTTAAGTAAAGTTCCATGTAATCTTTCATAGTTTTGCAACCAAAAGTATTCCATACCTCTACAGCATGTGAGTATTCCTCTAAAGAACACTCTTTATTGTTCAACTTATTAAAGAAATCACTGCGTGAAGGCAGCTGACATTCATCTAATTTTTGGAATGAATTTAGGTACTCATAGGGGAAAATACCTTTTTTCTTAATAAGCTGAAATTCTTTTTCTGGCTGAAATAAGGACCTTATAGTGCTGAAATCATTATCCGACAAATTGCAGGCTAATGATTCCAAACTCTCAGCCATAAACCGTATTGTATCAAGAAATCTTATTTCAAGCTTATGACCGTCGCTCATTTCTGTAAATTGGGAGAGGGATATATAAAGTTCCTTATTGAGAGGGAGTACTTTCAGTTGCATTGAAATTTCACCTAGTTCTTTAATAAAAAGATGTGAGTCATAATTTGAGTAATTGTGAAAGTAAACTGGTATAAACTTGGGGATTTGGTAATTTAAATTACAGTTATTGTGGGCTGCACCTCTAAATTTACCACTAATATGACAATGATCTCTAACGCGATCTTTACCTAGAAATTTTTGACAAATGTGACAATTCACCGCACTATAAAAATTATAAATATCAGAAGGGGATAAAGTATCCATTTGCCTATTGATTAATAAATAATTATTATAAATATCCTCACAATCTTTAATTAAATATGTCACGAATTTTTTTGAGGCATCTTTCTCTGTATAAATTCTTAACTTATCTAACTTACTGCTATGGAGACACTTAATATAATAGCTAAATGCACAAGGAGTGTGCTTTTTGATAAGACTGGTTTTACTACTTACACTATCACTTATATCTTCTAATATGCATTCGAAGTCCGCATATACCACGAAGGGTACATCCATTTTTCTCTGATGTCCCTTAAACTGCAGAATAGCATCCGCACCTGTTGGCATAGTTGTTACTATCTTGCCACATTCTGCTTTATGATTAGACATGACATTCTCGCTATGCGTATGTATACTGCAGACAACTATTGCAGAAAATTAATTTGTGTCCATCCCTGGTAGTCTGCTTCTGTAAAAGTCTGTGAATGATAAAAAATAAAAATAGATAAAAATTAATAAGTAAAATGTACATATTTTATAAAATATATAAAACCAATATATGTATCCTTAAAATAAAGATTTGTATAATTTTCTAACTTACTTTGACATGTTCTTTATCAAAATGTAGTGATGACATTCACCATTCTCTAAAAGCAGTAAGTTCACATGATTTATTTTCTCATCTTTGGTCACATAATAAGGACCAATGATCTGATTTGCTCCCTCATCATACCCAAATACGTTCACACTTATTGCCGGATTATTCACCTCGAACTCCTTGATTTTGTTTAGTGCTAATGGGTACGTTAAATTTTTGAAATTTAACGCTACACCATTTCGCGTAACAATCGTCTCTGCAGCAATGTCAGGGATGTTATAAGAACTACAACGTTTTGTCCGATCGTATTTCGTCGTATCCATTGCAGCAATCAAACACCACTTGAAACAATATGCATCGCTGTTTTCTATGTTGATGCAACCTTTTCTTCCTTCTAATTTTTGAGGTGTGGATATCCAATTCGAGCCTTTGACGAGTGGCGATTTGTTGATGTTGATTTCTGCTCGTACTATGCGTGACAAGGTCCAACCAGAATCTCGCTCTTCAAATTCGGACATTTTGGTTGAAATCTCCTCAACCTGTTTACGGAATAACTAACTCTTCTATGTTATCTGCCTTCGTCAGCAAACTCATTTTCGCTACATGTGATATTATGCACAACTCCAATTCTTCTTCAACAATTTTAATGTCCTCCGCCACAATACTCACATGAAATTTAATAATTATATGCTTAGTTAAATTCATTTGAAGCCTCTCAATAAAAATATTTTTGTTTTCCTTAATAAATTCTTCCAAGAGAAGTTGATCTTTTTTATTCAGAATTGCGTATGTGGCGATATGATTTTTGAAGGCTTTCGATATTTTGTAATATCTCACATTCTCTTCGACTTCTTCTGTCCTAGCATGTGAAGTACTCATTGGAGTTGGCAGAGTTTCTGCTCTTCATTCTTCTACTTCTACTTCTTTATCACTTTTCGGTAAACTTATATCCATAGCATAGTTGTATAAAATCCCTCCATGGATATCCACACCTTGTTGTTGAGCTTGTTGTTGTTGTTGCTGCTGCTCTTGTTGATAATAATTAAGAGGTTGCCATTGCATCAAATTGGGATTATAATTGTAATTTGAATGCTCATATTGCATTGGCACTCCTGATTCCAAAAACTGATTATTCCATGACATTGGTGCAGGGTAAAAGTTAGGCATAACGTATTGCTGACAACTCATTGGTAGTTGATATTGAGGGTATAGTAGAGATGATTGTTGCTGATGATGATGAAGAGATGTGTCCTCGCTTACCACCCCTTGATTCAGCACACTATGGGCTTAAGATGATCCAAAAAGGATTTTTGATATTTGTAAACTTTGTTACATATATTACACATATAACCTGAAGAACTCATTTTTAATTATTTTATTATTATTATTTCACTTTAACACAACTGATGATGCTGCTAAATACAATAAAGTACTGATGTGTTGATTAGAAAAGTTGGCGTATTTATACGAAAATTAGTAGCAGTAGCTCTGCTTACTTGCAAATTTCTACTTTTTGTTTCTCTGCTGATGACTGTACTTAGTTGAAAATCCTCTGCTTTAAAATAATCGGAGACAAAGAAAATGATTACGTTGCAAAATATAAATGTATTCAATAAAATATTCCAAGCACAAGTTCTCACGATCGCACAAATGTACATACATACATATGTATGTACATACATACATACACATTCAAGAATTTCATAATGTTATGAAATAAATATTTCTTAAACAAATAAACACAATATACAATTACCAGCGACAATCAAGCTGGACCACCCACACACAAGCATTAGGGGGTTCACATACATGAGAACATTTTATAAATAAATAAATAAAATAATTAAATAAATTAAATTAATTTATTTAATTATTTTATTTATAAACAATTTATTTTATTTATAAACAATTTATAGCGTTAGGAAATCACGAAAACACATTCCCACGATTCATATAAGAATCGCCTAGTAGTCATCAAATCTATTTTCTCTAATATTACTGATATAGTATTACGATAACAAATTTATACATTCTGGCAACACTGGCAATTTTCCCTTTGGAAAAATCATTTTCCCGTCGGCATTAAGAAATATAGTAATCAAGTTTTGCCGTCGGCATTTGAAAAAACTAATTATGTATTGCCGTCGGCATTTGAAAAAAAATAATAATCATGCATTGCCGTGGGCATTAGGAAAAATTAATTTTCACTATTTCACCATTGGTATTAGGAAAAATCATCTCATGATTTTCCCGCTGGTATTAGGAAAAATCATTTTCATGATTTTCCCGTCGGCATATATGTATACTTATGAAATCTTAATCTTATGAAACCCCTTAATCCACCCCACAAACATACATACATATAAATTCCCACGGTCATAAAAAACCTGACTTATTGAACCGCCCCTCGTATGTAGTAATAATAAAGAAAAACTCCTTATGTAAACAAAAAACATCAAAGCGCACCGACAACACAAATTTCAAATTTTAATTACCCAAATTTTAAAATTTCAGAAAATTTTGCACTGAAATTTACAAATTTCACAATTTTAATTGGCTCAAATTCAAATACCTTTAGCTCCAGGTAGCATCTAAATCGATTTACTGCTTCTACAGCGGTTAAACATTCTCGTTCCGTTACGCTATAGTTCCTTTGCGCACTGTTTAATTTTTTACTCATAAATGCTACGCTTTTCTCTTTTCCTTCTTCGTCCAGTTGTACCAAGACTGCACCTATTCCATAGTCGCTGGCATCACAATGTAGGAAATATTTTTTTTGGATTTACTAGTATGGGAGTGGTGGTAAGGAGTTCTTTAATTTTCTCAAAGGCTGCGTTTGCATCAGGGGTCCAACAAAATTTATTTTTCGTTAATATCCCACCATTACCAATAACATAGCCTAAGTACGGAACCTTAACAACACAGAACCTACTTTTTGCAATATTCAAGGTCAAATTTGTGCGATACAAAGTCCTCTGACACAATTATCAAGTCGTCCAGGTAACCGAAAACAGCATGTCGCAAATCAGGGGGTATGATCTGATCAACCAATCGACACATTGTTGATTTGGGCATTACAAAGCCCAAAAGGCATTACGGTAAATTGATACAAACATTGACATGGTATCGTAAAGGCAATTAACGGCTTCGCCGAATCGGACAAACCGATTTGCCAATACGCATCTTTAGGTAATAATATTAGCCTTGGAAAGTCTGGAAAATATGCCTTCGATCGAAGGAAAGGGATATGCGCCTTTCTGTGTTTCCGCATTAAGTTTTCTGGCATCCAAACAAAGACGAACTTTATTGGGCTTCATTACCAATCGCATGGGTGACTGTGATGGTTCTATTACTTTAAGGCTTAACATCCCATCGATTTTGGCATACATTAATTTCTCTACCGCTTCAATATGGTGTTAAATTAAACTGGTTCTTCCCAACTCTTGTCTTTCAAAGCTGGGAAATAGCTTAATTACTGCCTGCAATTGTTGACGTTGGGTATGCCATAGAGGATATTTCTTTCATGCTTACCTAACTGATCTTGCAATAATTTACTTTGATCTATAAGATCCACGGATTCTATTATATTAGGGACTAAATCAAAAGCCTTCCAAAAATCTATACCTAATATCAGGCGTTGGGTAATAGAAGGTATTATAAAAAGATTGATTGTACGTTTTTGATCTTTAAATTCAATTTCTACTGACAACTATCCAGTAACTGTTTGTGACCGACCATCCGCAGTTTTAACCTGTGAGCGGCATTTATAAAAAAAATTTTAAATGTGAAAAGTTATTCTGAGCTAGATAACTCTCCACCGATACATGATACTCGTATACTAGCTCCAGTGTCGAGAAGGACAAATTCGATATATTCTAGAAAAGAAACTTTAGCATAATAACGATAATCGCTATTGTTGCTAATGATAGAGGAAATTAAAAACTTTCTACATCGTCTACGAAGCTTGTAAAAGTCTCGCATACGACGTGTTGATCTTTTGGGCTTAGAAACAATATTTTCTATGGCCATGGACGAAAAAATGCTATTCCTACTAGCAACATAATTTTTCCATCTCTCATGGTACGGAATAATAATAAAAAGTATTTTAGTTTGAAAAATTTTTAAATTTATCATATCTTTAGTTGTTGGCTGACTCGAGTCAGCTGGTTAGGCAGCAGTATTGAGTTTTTTGAATTCTACTGTGAGATCTTTGAAAATGAAATCTGTATCTCCAGTACCAATCTTTGGCTTTACCACTTAAAAGTATATTAAGATTTCTTTCTACAGGCGTGAAGTCTCCATTAAAATGATCAAGAGTAAACGATTTAATTCTATATAAAAATTCTTCAATGATATGACCTGTTGCAGTACCATCGAACTTTATGTTCCAACCTTGAATGATAGTAGTCCATTTATCTGGATTAAACGAAGATCAGCTAGCTGTTGGTGATATACATGAACGATTAGAACCATTATTGTGCGAAGTATTGTTATTTACATTTACACGACTATTTGATGGTATAGGTTGGTCAATATTTCTCCCATATGTGGTATTAGCGTTGGGTTTGGTAATTCGGAAATAAATTAAAATTTGTTAGGAGTCCAGATATTTCATTGATTTGATTAAACTGATTAACATCAAGAGTAATAGCCGAACCATTCCGGTTTATAGCTGTTGGTATATTTAAATTTGTCCTATTGTCGATTACTGACGAAAAAACTTGAGCTTCTGCTGAAATGTGCGATTCTGGCACTTCCGGTTCCATTTCAATTACTGGTGCTTGACTATCATCTAACCTTCGACTTTGACTGCGAGTATTGTATGTCCCCGGCTTATAGCCCCTCGACCTCTACCTCTAATGGCCGAATGCGTATCTGGTGTAACTGTGCGATTTATTATTTTCAAGTCCGCCAATTCACATGGTTGTTTACAATTGGGACACTGCTCTGTACCCGATAAGTAGTTCTCGATGCAAGTTCAATGAAAATTATGGCTACACTTGCTTATTATTAGGCATGAATCGTCCTCTGCCATACTAGAGGAGCAAATAATACAAATATCCTCTCCCATAATGGAAGATGTGGAAGACGATTGTTCGTTAGGAGTTCTGAGTAACGATATTTCATACGCATTAAAAAAATCTGAGACCCTGGATTCAAAATAAATTCCTTAAAATTTCCTGTATAATCACTGTTTAAGTTAATAAATTAATTCCCCAAAAAAACTATAAAATTATATAAAAAAATGGTTTTCCTTCTTTCAGGTTGGCAATAAATAAGTACTATCATAAAAAAACCGGGATATAGACCATCGCATGTTGTAAAAGGTCCGAGATCACAAGCTACTAACAAGTTTCGGCAGAAAAGTCGTTTCCTGTTTTAGAAAATAAACTTTGGACAGATATTTGTCTAAGAGCAAAATACCCGTTTTCACAAAATCTAACTTCAGAAAAAAACTGTTAAGCTGTGTAAGCCAAGTCCAAAATGCAATAAAAACCTCTGTAAAACGTTTAAAATTTATGCTCTAATAG
Source organism: Nowickia ferox (assembly GCA_936439885.1). Classification (NCBI taxonomy): domain Eukaryota; kingdom Metazoa; phylum Arthropoda; class Insecta; order Diptera; family Tachinidae; genus Nowickia; species Nowickia ferox. The sequence continues at coordinate 65,055,894 of OW387026.1, forward strand.
TGATAGTATTAATTAACAACGAAACTAAAAAAAATGGGTAGCATCGAAGTACAAAGTGGGTTAAGATACTTTCGGGCACCACCATGGGATCCAGTTTATTTTTATAATAATTACATATATTATTGTTATTCGCAAATAAAATGCAATATTAGATTTCCATACTGCTGTTAACCACGAATAAACACGAAGGATGGTAGATTACTACACGCAGAGCAATCGGAGAGTTGTTCGTTTTGAGGACTATGGGAGCTATTGATTTTAGTAGCTAGCTACAAGTCAGTTTAGGGGCGGGGGGGGGGGGGGGTTCGGTCCTCCCTACAACACTCTCGATACTAAACAGTAGGAGTTCGTTGTTATAGACTCCTTATTTTTTTTTCAACCAAAAAAATTGGTCGACAATAGAGTTATGTGTATAAAAGAATTTGCAAACAAAGCTAAGAAAAATGTAGACTATGGTGACTTATGCTACTGGTGCATCCAATAACATGGCTTCATCTGATGTATTGATGAGCCTCGTCCTTTACCCTACCTCCCAGTGACGGATGTTTGCTAGGACCCCAAAAGAAAATTACCGTACGTTACCGCTCCTTCAGAAGGAAAAACTCAAAGATTGGATTATTTCATAATTCAATATTTTCTCATTTTATTCTATTAAATCATGGGTTTCAAAATCTAAATATAGAATAACAACTTATTGGGTTTCTTATTAGAATTTAACAAAATAATTGTTCAAGTTTATTGCCATATGAAAACACGCTACTTTTAACGTATTTCTTTTTGTTTAGATTCTTCTGGGCTTTTATTTTATAAAACTTAATTTTTTTTTTATTATTTTGGGTTTGCTTTGTTTTCCTACAGGGAATTTAATTACATCAACTATAGACAATTTTATGAAACAAAGGGAAATAGTTTATATGCTATTCCTACCGAAAAAAACTACAGATTAAAAAAAATCCAAATAAGGCTGAAATAACAATATAAATAATAAAAATATATAATTTTAAATATATAATAAAACTAAACAATTAGGGATGGCTACAAAGAAATTGTTTTAATTAAAAGTGGTTTAGTTAGAATTTACTTCATAGGTATTACTATCTCTATAATTTGATTTATACTTTTTTTCTTTTAAGATCAAACTGAAATCTATTGGAAATACCCTATAATTGCTTAAGTTAGTTAATTTCTTTACGGAGTTATTACATTTTTGGTCGACTTGATAATGTATGACCGAGTGATTATGTAAACGTATTCTCAAAGTACATTAATTTATATGATATTATTTATGCATATTCCCCTGGGTTTTAATATATATATATATCTATACATAAATGCATATATATGTTTCTTTTATTTATTTTATACTGATATTATTCTAGCCTTATTTCCGCAACGAAATTTAATGCAACATTCTTTCTTTTTTTTAAGAATGTAACAATCACAACGAGAACTACACGTGACAGCGACACGGCGTCAATAAAATAGCAAATAAAAACAATTCGGGATGTTACAATAGAACGTGAGCACTTAATGCGGATCTTTCTTTTACCATTCAAAATATCACAAAAAATAAACAAAATTTAGCCTACCTTGGGCAACGACTATGAAAATAAATGCACCTGGATGTAAATGGCTGTTTTTCGGCATTTCAACTTGTGGCTGTGCTATCTTGATGGCGCTCTGGGTGTGGTGTCTCTTCTTGGAATTGTCCTTTTTTCCAACGTAAAACGGTGGCATGAACTTTTCCACGCACGCCAATGACAAACAGCGTTCTCTGTGGACGTCTTTGGTGGTTGGATTCGTTGGCAGTCAATGTGATAGATGGCGGGTTAGCTTTTCCAGCTTAGGTGCAATCAATCACTTATACACTGTGCACTTTTACAAAAAACTTTTCCCACTTTTATTTCTTCAAGTTTAATTTAATTTTTATCTTCTTGCACACCACTAGAATCTGCACTTCAACAACTCATGCACGATGTGCCAATTGCTTACTTATATACAGGGACTTTTTACTTTTTTTAGCACCAATATTCGTGCTATTTTCTCCTTATTAGGTTTCGCTCTCTATTTCAGTCTTTCGCTTTAAAAACCCTTCAGATCACATGATAGTACCGTTATCCTTCTAGAATGTTCTGTCAATTCCGATAGAAAACTAAATGCGTTGCCAGACTATTTTACTATCTCATACAGGGTTGCGTCAAATAGTGTTGATAAGCCAAGGCTGGAGAGATGTATCGTTTTATGGTGTGACACCGGCTAATGGACATAGTATATAGGCATGTGGCCACCATACTGTGTTGGCACCGTCACAAAGCCAGGTCTTTTCGTGGAGCGTGTAAAATGTAAAGAGCTGGGAAAACACGGTGTTTCAAACAACTGAAACATATATTTTTTTTTTGAGATATATATTTAATGTTCGAGACATATGTAGATGTGTGGGCTTAATTCCAGTGGCATCACCATTATCATTAAGTTTAACTACCCTGCGAAAAATGATTATATTTGTAGCGTTACAGTTATTTAGAAAAGTTAGAAAACTCTTCAATAAAAATGGAATAATGGATAGTGCTATTGTTTCAAATGCTGGGCGTGTATTACCCCTATTAGATGGCCACTAAGATTCTCTATTTCGTATTGATTATCTCCGATCTTCCTCCTGATGCGACATTTCAGCCATGGGCGACACAGCTTGGCATTTATTCCTTTTGCAAAACAGGCGTTATCCCTGTTGATGCATGAACGGTGGACCTTAGTGAACATTCAATCTTGGTTAGGTTTTCGTCCCACTTCGGTTGATCTGTTTCCAGATAACTTCGAATGGAACTGAGTATCGTTTGGTTCACCATTTCACTCGCATTTGCTTGAGGTGCATAGTTAGGGGTACGAAAATGTTTCACACTAAACAACTTTAGAAAATCACTACATGCTTCAGAAGTAAACTATTTACTATTATCAAAGTGAATCAACTCTGACACCCCAAATTTATAGAACACTTCATCCCGCAAAAACTTAACTACTGCCCTGGAGGTAGCTTTTGGCAATGCCTTCAATAAAACGAATTTTGTTTTGTGATCAAGGACAATGAGAATAAATGTGTTTCCATTCTTAGTCGTAATATAAGGGCCTAAAAAGTCAATGTATATTTTCTGTTTCAACTTCTTTTCCCATAAGAGAACGTAAAATTTGTTTCGGATGTTTGATCTCCTTAAACGTGTCAAAATATCGAATAAATGTATTGATGTTCTTAACCATAGAGGGCCAGTAAAAGAACTCGCGAACGTTGTATAATGTTTTAGCGACCCCGCGATGTGAGGTGTTATTAATATGAGATTTCTTTATGACGTCCTTAGTCAATTCTTCTGGTAACCATATTCTCCATAATTCGTTTTCTTCCTCCGCGTCGTTTCGGTTGAATTTTACCCTCTTGTATATTACGCCGTCCTCTACTTTTAGGTCTGGTAGTCGGTCACCATTCTGCTCTATTGTGTCGATCATCGACAAGTATTCTTTATTTTTGAATGCTTCAGAATTGAAGTCAATTAATGGAGTCTTATCTGCAAAAATTTCTTCCATGTTAAATCCAGACAACATATCTGGAACGATGTTCTTTGAACCTTTTCGATGTTCTATGTTAAATTTGAAACTTTGAGGTTTTAGACTCCAACGAGCTAAACGTCCATTTAAATCCTTTTGGCGCATTAGCCATTTTAAACTAGAATAGTCCGTAATAACGGTAAAATTCATAAGCTCAATGTATTGCCTAAACTTTTCGATCGCCAATACTACGGCATTCCTTCATCCGTTGTAGAATAGTTGCGCTCTTCACTTTATCCCTATTGGTTTTTGATTTTGCATCCACCCACAATATAACCTAGACATTTCAGCTCTCGGTAACAAAATTTTGATTTCTGCATGTTGATTGTTAGTCCTGCTGCCGTTAGTCTCTCACCTACGATTTTCAACATTTCCATATGTTCTTCGAACGAAGATGATACTATCAACAAATCATCGAGATAGACGAAGACTCGGTCTTTCAACTGAGATGGCACAATTTTATCCATCAATCGACACAGACGCTGGGCAGCATTGCACAGTCCGAAAGACATTACCTTAAATTGATACTGTAGCCTTCCCGGAACTGTGAATGGTGTCTTTGTGCGGCTGGCTTCATCCAAGGGGATTTGCCAGAAGGCAATCGAACTGAAGGATTGCTGAAATAAAATGTGTTTCACCTAATCTCGCTAACAAACCATCGATATTTGGAAGGGGATATGCATCCTTTCTGGTGACTCTATTCAGTTCCCTTGCGTCGAGACAAAGTCGGTTCTTATTCGGTTTTATTACGAGTGTTGTGCGATTATTCTATTAGGCGACTGCTGCTACCTCTATCACGTCTAGTTCTATCATTCTATCCAGTTCTGCAAAGATTAATTTTTAAACTGCTGGGCTGACTGGGTAGTGTCTCATTTTCTTGGCTGGTGCTTCTCCTGTATCAATGGTGTGCATTTCCAGCGTGGTTTTTCCCAATCCATACTGCGTGTAGCATTTAAATGATAACTTGACAGTAGTAGGGAACTACAAATCCTGTGGCAATTAAAATTGTGAAATTTTGAAATTTTAATTACCCAAATTTTAAAATTCTTGGAAATTTGTGAAATTTGATACTTACGAGGGTGGTTCAATAAGTCCGTCCGATTTTTTGTTTACATAAGTAGTTTTTTGTTTACATAAGGAGTTTTTGTTTACATTAACTTTGCGTGAAGGGGTGATTTTTTTTTGGGTGACATTAATTGTGTGAACGGGTGATTTTTTTGTGGGGGGTGGATTAAGGGGTTTCATAAGATTAAGATTTCATAAGTATACATATATGCCGACTGGAAAATCATGAAAATGATTTTTCCTAATACCAACTGGAAAATCATGAGATGATTTTTCCTAATACTAATGGGGGGAGTTGTGAAACTTAATTTTTCCTAATGCCTACGGCAATGCATGATTATTTTTTTCAAATGCCGACGGCAAAACATGATTATTTTTTTCCAATGCCGGCGGCAAAACATGATTACTATATTTCTTAATGCCGACGGGAAAATGATTTTTCCAAAGGGAAAATTACCAGTGTTGCCAGACTGTAGAAATTTGTTATCGTAATACTATATCAGTAATATCAGAGAAAATAGATTTGATGACTACTACGCGATTCTTATATGAATCGTGGGAATGTGTTTTCGTGATTTCCTAACGCTATAAATTGTTTATAAATAAAATAAATTGTTTATAAATAAAATGTTCTCATGTATGTGAACCCCCTAATGCTTGTGTGTGGGTGGTCCAGCTTGATTGTCGCTGGTAAGCATATCTTTTGTTTATTTCTTTAAGAAATATTTATTTCATAACATTATGAAATTCTTGAATGTGTGTGTATGTATGTATGTATGTACATACATATGTATGTATATACATTTGTGCGATCGTGAGAACTTGTACGTGGAATATTTTATTGAATACATTTATATTTTGCAACGTAATCATTTTCTTTGTCAACGATTATTTTAAAGCAGAGGATTTTCAACTAAGTACAGTCATCAGCAGAGAAACAAAAAGTAGAAATTTGCAAGTAAGCAGAGCTACTGCTACTACGCCAACTTTTCTAATCAACACATCAGTACTTTATTGTATTTAGCAGCATCATCAGTTGTGTTAAAGTGAAATAATAATAATAAAATAATTAAAAATGAGTTCTTCAGGTTATATGTGTAATATATGTAACAAAGTTTACAAATATCAAAAATCCTTTTTGGATCATCTTAAGCCCATAGTGTGCTGAATCAAGGGGTGGTAAGCGAGGACACATCTCTTCATCATCATCAGCAACAATCATCTCTACAATACCCTCAATATCAACTACCAATGAGTTATCAGCAATACGTTATGCCTAACTGTTGCCCTGCACCAATGTCATGAAATAATGAGTTTTTGGGATCAGGAGTGCCAATGCAATATGAGCATTACAATTATAATCCCAATTTGATGCAATGGCAACCTCTTAATTATTATCAACAAGAGCAGCAGCAACAGCAACAACAAGCTCAACAACAAGGTGTGGATATCCATGGAGGGATTTTATACAACGATGCTATGGATATAAGTTTACCGGAAAGTGATAAAGAAGTAGAAGTAGAAGAACGAAGAGAAGAAACTCTGCCAACTCCAATGAGTACTTCACATGCTAGGACAGAAGAAGTCGAAGAGAATGTGAGATATTACAAAATATCGAAAGCCTTCAAAAATCATATCGCCACATACGCAATTCTGAATAAAAAAGATCAACTTCTCTTGGAAGAATTTATTAAGGAAAACAAAAATATTTTTATTGAGAGGCTTCAAATGAATTTAACTAAGCATATAATTATTAAATTTTATGTGAGTATTGTGGCGGAGTACATTAAAATTGTTGAAGAAGAATTGGAGTTGTGCATAATATCACATGTAGCGAAAACGAGTTTGCTGACGAAGGCAGATAACATAGAAGAGTTATTCCGTAAACAGGTTGAGGAGATTTCAACCAAAATGTCCGAATTTGAAGAGCGAGATTCTGGTTGGACCTTGTCACGCATAGTACGAGCAGAAATCAACATCAACAAATCGTCACTCGTCAAAGGCTCGAATTGGATATCCACACCTCAAAAATTAGAAGGAAGAAAAGGTTGCATCAACATAGAAAACAGCGATGCATATTGTTTCAAGTGGTGTTTGATTGCTGCAATGGATACGACGAAATACGATCGGCCAAAACGTTGTAGTTCTTATAACATCCCTGACATTGCTGCAGAGACGATTGTTACGCGAAATGGTGTAGCGTTAAATTTCAAAAATTTAACGTACCCATTAGCACTAAACAAAATCAAGGAGTTCGAGGTGAATAATCCGGCAATAAGTGTGAACGTATTTGGGTATGATGAGGGAGCAAATCAGATCATTGGTCCTTATTATGTGACCAGAGATGAGAAAATAAATCATGTGAACTTACTGCTTTTAGAGAATGGTGAATGTCATCACTACATTTTGATAAAGAACATGTCAAAGTAAGTTAAAAAATTATACAACTCTTTATTTTAATGATACTTATACTTGCTATATATTTTTATAAAATATGTACGTTTTATTTATAATCTTATTTTTTCTACTTTCTATTTTGTATCATTCACAGGCTTTTACGGAAACAGATAACACAGGATGGGCATAAATTAGTTTTCTGCAACAGCTGTCTGCAGTATACACATAGGGAGAACGTCATGTCTAACCATAAAGCAGAATGCGGCAAAATCGTTACAACTATGCCATCAGGTGCGGATGCTATCCTACAGTTTAAGGGGCATCAGAGAAAAATGGATGTGCCCTTCGTAGTATATGCGGACTTCGAATGCATATTAGAAGACATATGTGTCTTATCGAAAAGCACACTCCTTGTGCATTTAGCTATTATATTAAGTGTCTCCATAGCAGTAAGTTAGATAAGTTAAGGATTTATACAGAGAAAGATGCCTCAAAAAAATTCGTGACATATTTAGTTAAAGATTGTGAGGATATTTATAATAATTATTTATTAAATAATAGGCAAATGGATACTTTATCCCCTTCTGATATTTATAATTTTTATAGTGCGGTGAATTGTCACATTTGTCAAAAATTTCTAGATAAAGATCGCATTAGATATCATTGTCATATTAGTGGTAAATTTAGAGGTGCAGCCCACAATAACTGTAATTTAAATTACCAAATCCCCAAGTTTATACCAGTTTACTTTCACAATTACTCAAATTATTACTCACATCTTTTTATTAAAGAACTAGGTGAAATTTCAATGCAACTGAAAGTACTCCCTCTCAATAAGGAACTTTATATATCCCTCTCCCAATTTACAGAAATGAGCGACGGTCATAAGCTTGAAATAAGATTTCTTGATACAATACGGTTTATGGCTGAGAGTTTGGAATCATTAGCCTGCAATTTGTCGGATAATGATTTCAGCACTATAAGGTCCTTATTTCAGTCAGAAAAAGAATTTCAGCTTATTAAGAAAAAAGGTATTTTCCCCTATGAGTACCTAAATTCATTCCAAAAATTAGATGAATGTCACCTGCCTTCACTCAGTGATTTCTTTAATAAGTTGAACAATAAAGAGTGTTCTTTAGAGGAATACTCACATGCTGTAGAGGTATGGAATACTTTTGGTTGCAAAACTATGAAAGATTACATGGAACTTTACTTAAAAACAGATATCCTCTTACTGACAGATATTTTCGAGAACTTTAGAAAAGTTTGCAAAGGTATTTATGAGCTGGATCCATGTCAATATTATACAGCACCTTGACTTTCCTGGGATGCAATGCTCAAATACACAAAAATTGAATTAGAATTATTGATAGACATAGAAATGTACAATTTTACGAAAAAAGGTATACGTGGGGGAATCGTACAGTATAGCCAAAGATATTCGAAAGCGAATAACAAATACTTGGAAGATTTCGATAAAGAGAAGCCCTCAGAATTTCTCGTCTATTTAGACGCTAACAACTTGTATGGTTGGGCGATGTCGGAATATCTTCCTCATGGTGGGTTCAGATGGTTATCGCAAGACGAGCTGAATCTGGATCCACACAGCATAGCTGATAATGGAACAGACGGTTATGTATATGAGGTCACGTTGGATTATCCCTCTCATTTACACGACTTGCATAATTATCTTCCTTTTTGCGCTGAAAATAAGAAACCTATGCAAGCGAAGTATAACAAGTTGATAACCGATTTCTCTACAAAGCAATCATACGTGATACAATTTAGAGTTCTGAAACAGTGCTTAGAATTTGGCTTAGTTTTAAAGAAAACTCATCGTATTCTAGCATTTAAACAATATCCATGGTTAAAAGGCTATATTGACCTAAATACCAGACATAGGGCCACTGCTAAAAATACTTTTGAAAAAAACTTTTTCAAACTACTCAATAATGCAGTGTATGGTAAAACAATGGAAAATGTAGATAAGAGGAGAGATGTTAAAATTGTCAATAGTTGGGCCAGAACAAATCGGAACTATTTGGGGGCACAAGATTGGATATCAAAACCAAATTTTCATAGTTTATCTATATTTTCTGAAGATCTGGTAGCTATTGAAATGAATAGAGTCAAAACCTGCTACAATAAACCAATTTACTTAGGATTTTGTGTACTGGAGCTTTCCAAATGGAAAATGTATAATTTCCATTACGGGTACATGCAACCTAAGTTTAACCGTTTCAGGGTCAAAAATAATTTGTGGTGAGATAAAAATCTGAAAATTTGTATCAAAGGTAATGTGATGGCGCTGAAGCCAGAAAAAATATTATTTTTCGTCTCAGGTAGCTCCCCTGGCTTTTAGGGAATGTCGAATATATTAGACATTGACCCACAAAGGTACCTATTGTTGTTACGTATATCTGCTGTTCTTTTGTACCAAAATAAAAGAAAAAACTGATTTTTTACCACTTATTTAAATATATTTTTAATTGAAAAGATATAATAAAACTTGTTATCACCATATTTTATTTTTTATTAACTTTACTCTGATGAAAATTTTCGAAACAATTGGAATTTCTTTTCACACAAAGAAAAACATTGAATTTTTTGCAAATAATAAATGAGCTTTTATCACAACCTTGCGCCTTGCACCGACCAGCGCTTTTAATTTGCACAAAAATTGGTATGTGGAGCCTCTCGTCATGGCGGACCTCTTGCGGTGGCATTTTTTGGAATATTTTTTTTCTTTTTTGGGGTGATGATGGGAAAGAATCGGCTCCGTCTGAGCTGTCGAGGCTTTCCAAATCTGAAGTCCAAGCTGTTGTGGGATTCTCTCTGCAACTTTCTTTTGATGGCCTTCCTCGTTGTCGTGGCGTATTTGTTTGCGGTTCATATTCTTGTTGAGCGGCAACCAAAGTTCGGGAAACCTGTATCCGAAAATTCATAGAATCTAGAATTTTATTTTTCGGGACAGCTTTTGCGATGCAGTCTCGACGATATTGCAGCAGTTAAATCCAAATCAACGAAGTGCATTATGACTCGTAGTGTCCACTTGATGGTGCGAATATTTATTCTATAATATTGTATCATTTGATCTAACAAATCTACTCCGCCCATGCTTTCGTTGTACATTCGAACAACTTCAGGACGGTCAATGACTACAAAACCGTTTTTATTCTTATCCCACCGCTTGGCTCTATCTTCTTTGCCAATTCCAACGAAATTTGAGCCTAGGTTTACAGTCTTATTGTCATAACAGCGAGTGATAATAACATTTCCATATGCACTTATACATTCAGCAGATGATCCTCGTCCTTTTTGTTTCATTTCTTTTTCACTCGGTAGGTGTGGATTGGCAAATCTGTTTATTCTTATTGTTCCAGCAGCATTGATTTTATTTTGCTTTAAAATTTCAAATAATTGGTATGAAGGAAAATAGTTATCGAAGAACAGATTATGTCCAATTTCATTCTTCGGAATGCGCTGCGTTAAATGAAGTACAATAGCTGAACTAAATCCAACGCTTTTAACCCATTGTTGGTTTATTGGCGTTGTAGAAACCTGGTAGACAACGAAATCGTACGGCATACCACTCTTACCACACAGAAAGAACACTTTTATTCCCCATGGACATGGTTTTCCCTTTATGTACTGCTTAGCAATGAATTTTCCTTTAAATGGAATAATTTGTTCGTCGATGCATAAATTTTCTTCCAGAGGTAGTTGCATTAGACGCTTTCGGACTAGTTTAATAATCGGTGACACTTTAAAAAGTCGATCTTTGCATCCAGTTTCCCTTGTACTTATATCTACCAGATGCAAATTATTTCGTATAGCAAAGAATTGTTTCCGCGTCATATTTTCAGTGAAAAAAGTTATTCCTATGGAGGAATCGTAGAACATAGCAACTCTTGGTAATTTTAGAACGTTCATCATAATGTGGTGTGCAAACACAATACGTCCTCCGTCCACCGAACATTGCTTGAATGACAATTGTCCTGTACTTTGAGCATACTTATTTGTGTAGTACACCGTTTGTGAAAAAAAATCATCCGTTAAGTATTTATTGAAATATGAAAACGGTGTAGCAATTTCAAACATGTTGTTGTTTTCTGACAGAGGCACAAAATTAATGCCTCATGGTTTTCGGGTACTCGAACTCTACGCCAACTTATATTGCTTTTAGGAGTCCATACAAGTGGAATCTCCGGAGCTACTTCTCTATCTGGTTCTGCTTCGTGATGATCAGGGGACGTACTGACTTGGCCTATATCTACATTATCATCAATATTTTCTTCTGACATAACGTCGTGCTCGCCAGGCACAATATCCTTTGATTGCACTAGTGGGACTTCAAATATGACGTCATCATCATCATCTTCAATTACGTCCTCAACATCCGAAAAACCTTCTAACATGGCCATTATCTGATCATCATTTAACTTTTCCATTGTCTATGAAAATCCGCAGAGAAAATGTTATGATTTCTGAATAAAAACACTATTTTTTAGTGCTTACTAATAAAAAAATACACCCTCTTAAGGTAAATGTCGATTATATTCGACAACCAAAAAAGGTCCACAAAAGAACCTACAATTTATTTTTGCAATATTTTTTTCAAGTAAACAGTTATTTACGCATGTTTCAATACTTACAATTTTTTTTAATATCTCCCGATCACAAAAATTGATATTTTTTGCTTCCTAAATTTGACCGTTTTACAAATTTCCTGACTATTGTAAGACAATGCACTCAGTAATAAGAAAAGAAAGTCAATGCCTACTATAATACCAATTTGAAATAGTAAAAGTGTCTCTCTTTCAGATAAAACAAAAAATATATTATTAACTGTACATTTTTATACAGTAAAAGGACATAGAAATAGAGTGCAACGAAATGTCGAATATATTCGACAAAACCACTGAAAGGGTTAAGACAAAACTCTCATTAAATTATATGAACACAGACTCTTTTATTTATACAATAAAAACGGACGACTTTTACGCTGACATAAAAAATTACATACAAGAACAATTTGATACATCGGACTATCCTACAGACAATATTTATAATTTTCCACTAGTAAATAAAAAAGTAATTGGTATGATGAAGGATGAGAATTGCGGTAAGATAATGACAGAGTTTGTTGGGCTGCGATCAAAAATGTACTCATTTAGTGTACAGAACCAAAATGACACTAAAAAATCGAAGGGGGTAAAGAGAGCCATATTAGATAAATATAGTTTAGCTACTTATAAAAATTGTTTATTCAATAAGACTATAATGTATATGATAATATGTTAACATTTAAATCTAAGCTGCATCAAATATATACTAGTGAATTAAGTAAGGTAGTCTTAAGTTATGGAGACGATAAGAGAAAAATTAGATCAAATAACATTAACACATATGCATGGTATGATTTTCGTATTAAGGAAACTAACCCTGAATACGAACTTGACATGTTGCTAGAAGAGATTGCTAGAATGCAAGAAAATGGTTAAAATTAATTAATTTTTAGTTAATTAGTTAATTTTTAAATTGTACATAAAATCTTAGTTATTAAGAAAAATTATTGTAAATAAAATCCTATTTATTTATTAAGAAAAACTATTGTACATATGTAAATGAATTTTTAAGAAAAAATTTTAAATAAAATATTGAAAAAAGAATGAAAATGTGAATGGTGTTTATTTCTTTATTGGCTTTACTTCGTTGGATCAAAAAAATTTTTATTTTTGCTTATTTGCAAATTCTTGTTTTCATATCGCTTAAACATGCACAGTCTTGTTTTCTTTGAGAGGTTCTGCACAAGAAAAATTGAATTTCATAGTATTATGAAATTCCGTTAAATTTCATTACATATTTTCGTAAAGACCAAAAATTAAGATAATCGGATAAGTCCTTATATTTTTCACTACATACAAGTTTCTGTTATTTTCTATTCGAACAGCTGATTCCTAATTTTCCTTTAGAAAAAATAGTACAAAACAAGGAATATTTTAATAATACAATTTTATTTTATTTCATTTTATTTCTGTTAATAATACCATTTAATTTAATTTCTTAAATATTTTATTTATAATGATGGAAACATTTCATAGTATCCAATTATTAGATGTTCTAATATACTTTTCCGTAAAAAATATATTGTACATCTACAACTATCAGGTCCTTCCTCACACTTCGGATCGTACCATGGGCAGTTTCCAAAATGCCCTTCTGTGTTGTCTTCGTCTTCTATTACGCCATATTCTTCGTTCTCATCCAGCATATTTTGGAAAAAATTTATCATTTCCCAATGATCGAAAAGCCTGAAGCTTTCAAAATCTCTTATAAATTGGTTTAGAGTACGTCTAATTTGGCTCATTTTATTTGCTGATAAATGAATGATGATGAATGTTGGAAGGTTTTTTTAAGACTAATTTGTTCTTTAAATTTTTCAAATATCTATACTATCATCGCTATTCCATATTTCCTTTTAGCACTCTATCTCTCTCTCTAACCCTTTTCTCTCTATAACTATCTCTTTCTCTCTATCACTATACCCCACTTATTCACTATTTCACCATAATTATTTTCGATTAACTTTCTTGAAGTCATCATCGCTACTTTTAAGATCATTTCCAGTTAACCATTCAAAGTGAGAAGAACTAAATAAAAAAATGGACTCCACAACAAATCTAATTTCAAAATTTAATTCTCTAAACAACAAAACCTTAATCCACGTAAAGGAGCTTGACACGTCCATGAAATATACTATTCGAAATGTGAAACGTGTAACAACAAAATATGGAGCAACACTAAAAGTTGAAATAGATAAACATATAATGTTCCTGCGTAACGATATAATACTTTAACAGATGACGATATTAAAGATCTCTCGAGCGGATCATATTGCCTAAGTAGAGAAGGTGAAGAAAACCTAATCGTTGAGAATGAGCTAAGTGAATTTCTAATTCAAAATTCATTTTATTATGTCTAGTTGCTTCATCAAGTTGATTTTTAGCATTCTTTGTTGCATTTACAGCTTTAGCTATGGCAGCACCTCCAGTTGTTAGACTACCAATTGCACCCAGAGCAGTTAAAACCGGTATTAGAGGTAAAAAACCACCAATTTTTGGAACACGTATTACACGTGGTACTATAATTTGAGACTTTCTTCCTTTTAATGACTTGTTAATAGTTTTTCGTGCAATTTTAATAGCTGAGTTAATATCTAATGGTTTTTCTTTTTTTAGTATTTTTGTTGCAGCTCTAACTGATGTTCTAAATAGTGTTTTAACATTTAGTTTGTTCTTTTTAACATTTTTCTTTTTCTCCACACCCATACCAAATTTTGTTTTGGCTTTTATTGCGTTAGTAACCATATATGCAAATGATTTTTCAGCAAGACTACTAAACTCGATCCCAAGCGGAGTTTTCAAGTATTTTATCAGCTTTATGTCTGCTACTTAAATCCTTATTTTTGGAATAAGCAATATCGTGATTTTTACACGCAGAGTCCAATAAATTAATTCCTTTATCACCTCGATTTAAACGTTTTTGTAGTTTTGTTCCAGGTCCACAGTACTGATATCCAGGTAGATGAAGTTCAACAGGTAGAGAGTTTATTATTTTGTCTACTCGACCTCCTCCTCCAACGACGGTGTTTTTATGACTAAAAGTTTTCTGATACCGAATAACCATATTATCTAATTTTTCCTATAAGAGGTAATATATATGAAATGCACTTAGTTACACAAATGTGGTTAGTGAAACAAAGTATATTTTAACAGCCTTATTTATAAAAATTATTAAGACTTTATAAAGGCTTTTTAAAAAAAATTTCTTATAAAAATTTGTTTAAAAAAACCTTTAAAAAGTCTTAATAATTTTTATAAATAAGACTGTAAGAGTTGAAAATCAGTATTTTTTATGATAATACTGGTTTTAAACTCTTAAAATATACTTTGTTTTGACTATGAGTAGGGACCATTATCTCTTATATAGGAAAAATAAAATAATACAGCTGTATTATTTTATTTTTTCTAAATAAGAGACAATATTTATAAAACACATTTCATAAATATTGGTGCACACTCATAGTCAAAACAACCTAAAAATAGGATGGTACGAAATTTTGATGATTCATCAAACGTTAGTTCAAAAACAAGTCATAGTTCCCTTCTACCAAATTCTACTTGCGCTAAAATAGTTGGTCTGTCAAATTGTAAAAAAAACAAATAATATGTTATGATTGATTTGCTAAAAAGTCTTAATGGACTAAAATTTGAAAACATTACATATTAATACTCAAATTCTCTCTATCAACCCAAATATGGATGCCTAAAGATATTACATAATTTTATTAATTAAAGGCATGGGATATTACACATTTACAGATACTGAATCTGTTATTTCTCCTAACAAAGCTAAAAGTAATTCTGATATGATATTTAACGATGTTACATGTGAAAAACATATTTTTGTATGGAGTGAGATAAGAATATTAATGCATTCTGCTGATGTCAAACTTATACCAGAATCACCAAATATTTGATACTAGATAATCATAATGTAATCTATAAAGCATGTTGGAAGGATAAATATGGATTTTGTTTATAAGCAACGATATTGAATTAAACGATGATCGTTATAGAAAAAAAAGAGAATTTGACTACATAAAAGTTTACTTTTTCGTTTTTCATCTGACCTTAAACTGCATTCATCTAAATGTTATAAATGGGCAGCTACTTGTAAACTGATAACCCAATCTGCATCAGATAAGCTCATCTAAAAACCAGACCAGGTCCTGATAAGCTGATCTGAAAAGCTGATCAGGTTCTGATAAGCTGATCTGAAAACCAGTCCAGGTCCTGATAAACTGATCTGAAAACCAGACCAGGTCCTGATAAGCTGATCTGAAAACCTGATCAGGTCCTGATAAGCTGATCTGAAAACCAGACCAGGTCCTGATAAGCTAATCTGAAAACCAGACGCTACCTGATAACCAGATCTGATATTTGATACCTGATCTAATAGCTGATACCTGATCTAATAGCTGATACCTCTTATTTGCTAAACATGGATGAGAAAATTTTAAAACAGTTGGTGTTGCCAAGAAATGTCTTGAAAAAAAGCTTCGTAGTATAAAAACTGGTGAAATAGTTATATGTGAACAACTAAGAGATACATTTAAACCTATAACAGAACCACTCAAAGAATTCATAAATAGTTCAAACAAAATTAAAAGAATTCCCATGAAAGAAGAAAGTAAAATGAAGACAGAAGTTGAAAATAATACAAGTTTAAAGTCTCAGAAGCCATCAGTCAAGATAGAGTCAAGTAAACCAAAGAAACTAGCAGAAGGAACAATATTCGATAATACCATCTTGTTTAATGATGTTAAAATGAGAATGATGATGACTATGATGAAGATGATTTCTATTCACAGACTTCCAATACCGATGACACTTATACTGACTTATCAGTCTTAGAAAGAAGAAATGAATTAGATACAAACTATGATCCACATAAAGATTTCAATAATGAATGGAAATTTGGTGATAGTAACCTCAAACTTAATGAAGATAAAATACAAGTTGGTGGTCAAATATGGGCTCTAATAGTAGCTTTATTTTCTTTGATGATTGATAATAAAACATGGAAATACTATGAGAAATTTGATTTTGAAAACTATATAAAATATATAATTTCTACTAATACATGGATAGAGAATCATCATCATTCACTGACGGAGAATGATGTTATCAGTAAATTGTTTCTGGAAACTCAAAACTATAGGACAAATTAATAATACAGGTTAAGGAATTAATATAATTCAAGAATATATTAAAATACAAATTGATGGAGTACAACGTGAAATACAATTAGAGATAGAAGATAGTTATAAAATTGAAAAACACATACTAAAAATTAAATCATCTTTTGAAAAAACAAATTGAACAGCTGAACGATAAAATTTATAGATTGGAAAATGAACTACATGATAGTATAAATAGCTGAAAGTGCATCAAGTAGATCACAACACTCTCCAAAAAATCTTTAAAATAACTCAATGTCTTTAAAAAGAAATTTAGTAGACGAACTTTATAATAAATCTCGAAAATTGTTTGTGCATTGTAGATATGTAATGAAAGGAATAGTTGATCTTTTATGGAGCTGATTTAGGTGAAATGGGAAAGTATTCTACAGAAAATAGAAATTATTGATTATTGTAGACTGTAAATGATTCATTCTCAAAGTTTCTTTGGTCAATACCGTTGAAAATAAAAGTTGCACTCGGAAAAACCTACAAATATATGATTGTAAAGAATTTTTTAATAGACACTGGAAAATTCATGCATAAGTAGAATATTAAATATTACTTAATATGAAAGCATCAATAGTAGAACGATTTAACAGAACATTGAAAGGAATGATGTGGAAAGAATTTAGCTTTAATGGTTCATATAAGTGGATTGATATATACAAAGATTTAATTAATGCATACAATAGAAAAGTTCATCGCACCATTAAAATGTCTCCGTTTAAAGTCAACTCAACAAATGAGTAAAAGCTACTAAATACAGTATACAGTCATTTGAAAATTTATAAAATGTCGAAATTTAATGAAAGTAAAAAATAAAATTAAACAGGAAAAATCTAGTTTGGTTTGTATTTTTGAAGAAATGATTAGGAATGATAGGTCTTAAGAAAGATAATTAAGTTAATATACTGGAAATTCTCTAAACTTGTTGGCCTGTATGAAATATTGTGAAAACTTAAGCGTTCAAAATAAATTACAACACAGTGTAATATTCAGTAACACATAATATTATCACTTTTTATAGTGAAAATTGTACATTTTCCATTTCGAAAGCTCTAGCAAGCGAAATTTTATTTATGCTCATGGGTTATTATAATAGATCTTCACTCTATTCATTTCTATAGCTATCAAATCTTTAGAAAATATAGAAAAACTACATAAATTGGACTTAGATTTCCAATCTTTAAGAATGTATATGTGTATGAATTAGTATCAAACAAACTTACTGAATAAATATGGACTTCAACTAAAATTGTTAAATTAAAATTGTTAATTGTTCAATTAAAATTGTTAAATTGTGGGCTGAAATTGTGAAATTGTGGCTGAAATTGTTAAATTGTGGGCTGAAATTGTTAAATTGTGGCTGAAATTGTTAAATTTTGGCTGAAATTTTAAAATTCTTGGAAATTTGTGAAATTTTATACCTACGTGTGTGTGTCCGTCCGTCCGTCTATGTTTTTTGTTTACATTAGGAGTTTTTTGTTTATATTAACTTTTTTTATTTATATTAAGTATATGTATGTATGTATGTATGTATGTATGACCGTGGGAACTTGTGCGTGGAATATTTTGTGGGAATACATTAGCTTTAATATTTTTATATTTGTATGATTTTTCCTAATGCCGACGGGAAAACATCTTTATTTTTTCTAATGCCGACGGGAAAGTTATGATTGTTGTTAGACTGTGGAAATTTGTTGATGTCCGTGATTTGGGCAGGTGAGGTTTTTGTAACATGTAACCGTGGGAATTTGCGGGTGTATCTTTAAGGCAGCCTGTGTTTGGTGGGGGCGGGTGTTGTTGTAATATGTATCCGTGGGAATTTGTGTGCGGAATATTTTGTAGGAATACATTAAGGGGTTTATAGGTTTGAGGCTTTTATATGTGTATGATTTCCTGATGCCAACGGGAAAACATGTTTATTTTTTTCAAATGCCGACGGGAAAACATGTTTAGTTTTTTCAAATGCCGACGGGAAATTCATGGAAATGATTTTTCCTAATGCCGACGGAAAATTTGAGGATATGTCTAGCTGTAGGAATTGAAGTCTGGCTGTGATTGGTGGAGGGTGGGGTGTGTCTAGATTGTGAGACCTTAAGGCTGACCGTGATTTGGGTAGGTGAGGGTGTTTTGTAATATGTAACCATGAGAATTCGGTGACGTATATGCTTGTTGGAATTTAAATCAAGCTGGGCTTCGTGGGGGGCGGGATGTATTTGAGGTAGATCGACTGGTGGAGGGCGGGGAGTTGTTGTAATATGTATCCGTGGGAATCTGTGTACATGTATGTATGTATATATGTATGTCTGTAACAGTTTAAGGCTGTCTGTGATTTATCAAAGGTGAGGTGAGAGTGTTCATGTAATACGTATCCGTGGGAATCTGTGTATATGTATGTTCGTAGAAGTTTAAGACTGCTTGTGATTTGAGGTGGGGGAGGGTCTTGTTGTGATAGATAGATAGAATGTGCCTATGTGTGTATGTGTATGTATGTATTTATATATAGCAGTTTAAGTCTGTCCTTGATTTGAGGTAGGCGGGGGGTGTTATTGTAATATGTATCTATAGGAATTTGGGAGTTTATATGTTTGTAGAAATTTTTGTGTATGTATGTCTGTAGAAGTTTAAGGCTGATCGTGATTTGGATTGTTCAGATTAACGATTGTATGTGACCTTGAGAATTTGTGTATGTATATCTGTAGGAAATTTAAGGCTTATCGTGATTTATGAGGGGCGAAGTGTTCATGAAATATATAACAGCGCAATTTGTGTGTATATCTGTAGGAGTTTAAGGCTGATCATGATTAATGAGAGGTGAGTTGAAGGTGTTCATGTATATGTATACGTATCTGTGTGTATGTATGTCTATATGAGTTTAAGGCTGATCGTGATTTAGGTTGTGAGATTGATAGATTGTATGTTACCTTGAGATTTTGTGTATATATATCTGTAGAACTTTAGGCTGACTGTGATTTGTGAGGGGAGGGGCGTTGTTGAAATAGGTTTAATTTTTCGTAGATGAATTTTAGTATGTGTGTGTGTGTATGTGATTTTCTCACCCTAGTATTTATATGTACGTTGAAATAAATTATTTCTCATATGAACATTTTTTGCTAGAAAATATTATCATATATCTGAACTTCCCTAATCCTAGTATGTTTTTCATATTGGAGGATGAGATTGCTTTATATTTTATCAAGCTTAAATTTGTCCAGTGTTAAAGTCTATCGGTCAGAAATTTGTTTATATTTGTATAAATATTAATTTCAGATTTTGCAAAATTCTTGCGTACGATCGTGGTGATTTTGTGTATGTGTATGTGTGTATGCGCGATAGAGTTTGACTGGTCTGTGATAAGTTTGTTTATTTAAGTACATTTGTCTGCTTCGACTTTCGTCTTCAAGCGTCAATAGCTTGGAGAACGGTTTGTATGTTTTCATGATGTAGATATGTAAGTGTGATTGTTAAAATCCAATAAATACTTGATCATGGGTAAGAAATTTGATAATATGTGTACATATGTACATATGGATCTACAAATTGATTTTATGTATGTATGTATGTACATACAAATAAGTCTGGGGCTCCCTGTTTAAATACATTTTTTTTGTCATGTGCTGTTGTTGCTGTTGTAAATATTCGCCTGGTCTTTTGTGTATAGATGTGAAATATCTAGATAGTTTTTTTATTTGAAATTAAAAAAACGTTCTTTTAATTTTTAGATGTATTTACTTAAAAGTTTGTGAGGAGTTTCTGTTTTAAGGAAAATTTAATTCCTCTCTAGTTGTAGTAAATATGGTATAAATAATATATTTTATTTCCATTTGTTTAAAGTTGATGTAGCCTATATAGTCAACGTTAGAAATTTTTCGGTGTAAAATTTTTTCCAACTATCATATTTTTTCTTCACCTTTTTCATATATTTTAGAACATCTTGCATTGGCTTTAAAAAATGATAAACGCTTTGAAATGAAACTGATCCAGCAGTCCAGCTTTTTTTAACCACTTTGCTTCTCTTTCCTTTTTTATTGATAAACATTTAAAATCAAATGGTGGTTTTATAATGAAATTGTTATACTCATTATTGCTAAAAACATCCGCTACTTTTTTTTTGTAATGAAAATCATTCGAAACCTTACTTAATTTATAAGACTTTCAGGATTTTCTATTATTCGATCATTAGTAAAAATGCAGTAGCTGACGTCATTGCTTACTGTTTCATATTAAATTTCTATATCAATTGAGCCGCTATTGAATAAAAGGAACTTTTATCTTAAACTTTAGTGCATTTGGAAGTGTTTGAGATTCTTTCATATAATAGCTTTGTTGGAATCTTAGATACGAGTACATATAATATAGAATTGTATAACGTTTATTTTTAATTTTTATGTTAAGATCATCATCATTTGGATATGAGACTGAATTTAAATGTACTTTTAAATTAGTTAAATCATAATGAGGAAACTTGTTTTCTTCTTGAATAGCGATCAACAGAAAACGAAATCGTTTTCGTACAATTTAGGTCTGGCCTCTCAACGGTTCCTCTAGTATACAAGATGACTTTCTATGTCAACATATCTGTCTACTCTTTGTCAGCGTTAAGGGACAATCAAATGTTAAAATTTTAATTCCTCAAATTGTGTTACTTCATACTGATAATATGTTTTCATTAATAAGGTATATGTTTATATTATGAAGGTTACTCGCCTATGGCTTTTATTTGATGTTCTAGATGATTTTTTTTTCTCATTTTATTAAAGTTCAGAGCGTATTGTGCATATATTTCTGATATTTTTAAGCGCGCTTTATTTACCTGTCAGACAAAGTGTACGTATCAGTTGATCACTCAGTCTCTCTTTTTAATAATTTTTTTCTTTTAATATGCCACTACTATTTTTTCAGATTTTACTACTTGAAAAAGAGAATATTTATGTAATTTTTAAATGTATTCATATATACATATAGGTAAATATATGTATATATGTATAGAGAAATTACTTTATTTACAAAGAAATACATGTTTAATAATCAACTATTCTAGAAAATCGATCTCAAATAACGCAGTTACCTCCACCATCAATTCACCGTCGGTGTTTTTATAGTGTCAGAAACACTAGAATATCTATGTTTGAGAGAATTTTTACATCGAGTTTTTCTACATGAGGTTTGCTGGTTGACATCCTTGAAGTTATTGTTGACTTAGGCTGGGTTGTATCACATTCAGATGCAATCATTTCCTACTTAAAAAAGGTCCTCATTACTATCAACTATATCTGTATACATTTCGTTCATGAGTTGGGTTGATCCAGATACAATTGCTGTCTACAGATTAATGATTAGAAACAAGTTTCTCATCACCTTCTAACAAATTTATATATTTTGCTAGCATGCATGCCTTAGCATGCTTCTATCGATAGTGACGCGAGAGTCCGACATGTAGTGGTGTTTCAATTAAAAATCTATACCATTAGATTTTACGATTTCGCTCTTTTTATTCTTTTACAAAGTAGATACATATTTATGTATTTCATTTAGCACAGAGTCATAAAATTTCTTTGCTTACAAAATTGTGTGACATTCTTTTAAATTTGCATGCTTAGGCATGCTTTCAATATTTTTTCTGTAAATTTAGTTGATACTCATACAGATACAGATATAAAGTAAGATCTGCTTACATTGCATTTTACAATTTATGTATGCTTCAGCATGATTCCAGTTGAAGTCCATATTTATTCAGTAAGTTTGTTTGATACTTAAAGATTGGAAATCTAAGTCCAATTTATGTAGTTTATCTATATTTTCTAAAGATTTGATAGCTATAGAAATTAATAGAGTAAAGATCTATTATAATAGCCCATGGGCATATTTTAAAATTTCGCTTGCTAGAGCTTTCGAAATGGAAAATGTACAATTTTCACTATAAAAAGTGATAATATTAGGTGTTACTGAATATTACACTGTGTTGTAATTTATTTTGAACACTTAAGTTTTCACAATATTTCATACAGGCCATCAAGTTTAGAGAATTTCCAGTATATTAAGTTAATTATCTTTCTTAAGACCTATCGTTCCTTCAAAAATACAAACCAAACTAGATTTTTCCTTTTTAATTTTATTTTTTACTTTCATTAAATTTCAACATTTTGTTCATCTTCAAATTATTATATTTAGCAGCTTTTTCTCATTTGTTGAGTTAACTTTAATCTGAAACATTTAAATAGTGAGATGAACTTTTATATTGTATGCGAGTACATTAAGTAATTCTTTGTATATTTCATTTATATGAACCATCATCACATAATTCCTTTGGATGATCTATTAAATCATTCTACTATTGATGCTTTCATATTAAGTAATGTTTAATATTCTACATATGCATGAATTTTCCAGTGTCTATTAAAAAATTCTTTACAATCATCCATTTGTAAGCTTTTTGGTACATTCATAACATAACATTTTAAAAATATTTTCCACAGCCTAGGTTTTTTCGAATGCAACTTTTATTTTCAACGGTATTGACCATAGAAACTTTGTGAATGAATCATTTACAGTCTACAATAATCAATAATTTCTATTTTCTGTAGAATAGTTTCCCATTTCACATAAATCAGCTCCATAAAAGATCAACTATTCCTTTCATTACATATCTACAATGCGCAAAAAATTTTCGAGATTTATTATAGAGTTCGTCTACTAAATTTCTTTTTAAAGACATTGAGTTATTTTAAAGATTTTTTGGAGAGTGTTGTGATCTACTTGATGCACTTTCAGCTATTTATACTATTATGTAGTTCATTTTCCAATCTATAAATTTTATCGTTCAGCTGTTCAATTTGTTTTTTCAAAAGATGATTTGATTTTTAGTATGTATTTTATCAATTTTATAACTATCTTCTATCTCTAATTGTATTTCACGTTGTACTCTGTCAATTTGCATTTTAATATATTCTTGAATTATATTAATTCCTTAAGCTATATTATTAATTTGTCCTATAGTTTATCGTTTGGAGTTTCCAGAAACAATTTACTGATAACATCATTCTCTGTCAGTGAATGATGATGATGATTAGTAGAAATTATATATTTTATATAGTTTTCAACATCAAATTTTTCATAGTATTTCCATGTTTTATTATCAATCATTAAAGAAAATAAAGCTACTATTAGGGCCTATATTTGACCATCAACTTGTATTTTATCTTCATTTAGTTTTAGGTTACTATCACCAAACTTTCATTCATTATTCAAATCTTGATGTGGGCCATAGTTTGTATCTAATTCAATTCTTCCTTCCAAGACTGATAAATGAGTATAAGTGTCTTCAGAATTGGAAGTCTATGAGTAAAAATCATCTTCATCATCCTTATCATCATTCTCAGTATTAGCATCATTAAATAAGATGATATCATCAAATATTGTTCCTTCTGAAAGTTTCTTTGGTGTACTTGTCTCTATATTGACTGATGGCTTTAAACTTGTATTATTTTCAGTTTCTATCTTGATTTTACTTTCTTCTTTCTTGCGAATTCTTTCAATATTTCTAGAACTATTTATGAATTCTTTGAGAGGTTCTGTTATAGGTTTAAATGTATCTTTTATTGCTCACATGTATCTATTTCACCAGTTTTTATACTACGAAGCTTTTTCTTCAAGACATTTCTTGTCAACACCAACTGTTTTAAAATTTTCTCATCCATGTTTAATAATAGTAAATAACAGGTATCAGCTATTAGATCAGGTATCAGCTATCAGATCAGGTTATCAGGTAACTGCTCTGGTTTTCAGATCAGCTTATCAGGACCTGTTCTGGTTTTCAGATCAGCTTAATAGGACCTGGTCTGGTTTTTAGATCAGCTTATCAGGACCTGGTCTGGTTTTCAGATCAGCTTATCAGGACCAGGTCTGGTTTTCAGATCAGCTTTTCAGGACCTGGTCTGGTTTTCAGATCAGCTTATCAGGACCTGGTATGGTTTTCAGATCAGCTTATCTGATTCAGATTGGGTTATCAGCTTACAAGTAGCTGCCCATTTATAACATTTAGATGAATGCAGTTTAAGGTCAGATGAAAAACGAAAAAGTAAACTTTTATGTAGTCAAATTCTCTTTTTTTTCTATAACGATCATCGTTTAATTCAATATCGTTGCTTATAATCAAAATTCATATTTATCCTTCCAACATGCTTTATATTTGTCTCATCTTACTTAAAAATTATAATTACATTATGATTATCTAGTATCAACTGTTTGGTGATTCTGGTATAAGTTTGACATCAGCAGAATGCATCAACATTCTTATCTCACTCCATACAAAAATATGTTTCTCACATCTAACATCGTTAAATATCATATCGGAATTACTTTTAGCTTTGTTAGGAGAAATAACAGATTCAGTATCTGTAAATGTGTATTATCCCATTCCTTTAATTATGAAATTATGTAATTTCTTTAAGTATCCATATTTAGGTTGATAGAGAGATTTTGAGTATTAATATGTAGATGTTTTAAAATTTAGTTCATTAAGACTTTTTAGCAAGCCAATCATATCATATTATTTTTTATTTTATTTTTTACAATTTGACGACCAACTATTTTTGCGCAAATAAAATTTGATAGAGGGGGAACTATGACTTGTTTTTGAACTAACGTTTGATGAATCATCAAAATTTTGTACCATCCTATTTTTAGGTTGTTTTAATAACCACATTTGTGTAACTAAATGCATTTTATAAATATTATCTCTTATTAAAAAAATAAAATAATACAGCTATACGATATCAGAAAATATTTTCTGAAATCGTGTAGCTGCATTATTTTATTTATTTAATAAGAGATAATGATGTATACTCACATTCAAAACAACATAAAACTATCATTTGTTTTGATTATGAGTATACGTCAATATTTATGAAATGCAATTAGTTACACAAATGTGGTTAGTGAAACAAAATATATTTTAACAGCCTTATTTATAAAAATTATTAAGACTTTATAAAGGCTTTTTTAGAAAATTTTTTTATGAAAATTTGTCTAAAAAAACCTTTATAAAGTCTTAATAATTTTTATAAATAAGACTGTAAGAGTTTAAAATCAGTATTTTTATGATAATACTGGTTTTAAACTCTTAAAATATACTTTGTTTTGACTATGAGTAGGGACCATTATCTCTTATATAGGAAAAATAAAATAATATAGCTATACGATACCAGAAAATATTTTCTATATTATTTTATTTTTTCTAAATAAGAGACAATATTTATGAAACACATTTCATAAATATTGGTGCATACTCATAGTCAAAACAACCTAAAAATAGTATGGTACGAAATTTTGATGATTTATCAAACGTTAGTTCAAATACAAGTTATAGTTCGCTTCTACCAAATTTTATTTGCGCAAAAATAGTTGGTCGTCAAATTGTAAAAAATAAAATAAAAAATAATATGTTAAATGGCTTGCTAAAAAGTCTTAATGAACTAAAATTTTAAAACATCTATATATAAATACTCAAAATCTCTCTATCAACCCAAATATGGATACTTAAAGATATTACATAATTTCATTAATTAAAGGAATGGGATATTACACATTTACAGATACTGAATCTGTTATTTCTCCTTACAAAGCTAAAAGTAATTCCGATATGATATTTAACGATGTTAGATGTGAGAAACATATTTTTGTATGGAGTGAGATAAGAATGTTGATGCATTCTGCTGATGTCAAACTTATACCAGAATCACCAAACAGTTGATACTAGATAATCATAATGTAATTATAATTTTTAAGTAAGATGAGACAAATATAAAGCATGTTGGAAGGATAAATATGAATTTTGATTATAAGCAACGATATTGAATTGAACGATGATCGTTATAGAAAAAAAGAGAATTTGACTACATAAAAGTTTACTTTTTCGTTTTTCATCTGACCTTAAACTGCATTCATCTAAATGTTATAAATGGGCAGCTACTTGTAAACTGATAACCCAATCTGAATCAGATAAGCTGATCTGAAAACCATACCAGGTCCTGATAAGCTGATCTGAAAACCAGACCAGGTCCTGAAAAGCTGATCTGAAAACCAGACCATGTCCTGATAAGCTGATCTGAAAACCAGACCAGGTCCTATTAAGCTGATCTGAAAACCAGACCTGGTCCTGATAAGCTGATCTGAAAACCAGACCAGGTCCTGATAAGCTGATCTAAAAACCAGACCAGGTCCTATTAAGCTGATCTGAAAACCAGAACAGGTCCTGATAAGCTGATCTGAAAACCAGAGCAGTTACCTGATAACCTGATCTGATAGCTGATACCTGATCTAATAGCTGATACCTGTTATTTACTATTATTAAACATGGATGAGAAAATTTTAAAACAGTTGGTGTTGACAAGAAATGTCTTGAAGAAAAAGCTTCGTAGTATAAAAACTGGTGAAATAGATACATGTGAGCAATAAAAGATACATTTAAACCTATAACAGAACCTCTCAAAGAATTCATAAATAGTTCTAGAAATATTGAAAGAATTCGCAAGAAAGAAGAAAGTAAAATCAAGATAGAAACTGAAAATAATACAAGTTTAAAGCCATCAGTCAATATAGAGACAAGTACACCAAAGAAACTTTCAGAAGGAACAATATTTGATGATATCATCTTATTTAATGATGCTAATACTGAGAATGATGATAAGGATGATGAAGATGATTTTTACTCATAGACTTCCAATTCTGAAGACACTTATACTCATTTATCAGTCTTGGAAGGAAGAATTGAATTAGATACAAACTATGGCCCACATCAAGATTTGAATAATGAATGAAAGTTTGGTGATAGTAACCTAAAACTAAATGAAGATAAAATACAAGTTGATGGTCAAATATAGGCCCTAATAGTAGCTTTATTTTCTTTAATGATTGATAATAAAACATGGAAATACTATGAAAAATTTGATGTTGAAAACTATATAAAATATATAATTTCTACTAATCATCATCATCATTCACTGACAGAGAATGATGTTATCAGTAAATTGTTTCTGGAAACTCCAAACGATAAACTATAGGACAAATTAATAATATAGCTTAAGGAATTAATATAATTCAAGAATATATTAAAATGCAAATTGACAGAGTACAACGTGAAATACAATTAGAGATAGAAGATAGTTATAAAATTGATAAAATACATACTAAAAATCAAATCATCTTTTGAAAAAACAAATTGAACAGCTGAACGATAAAATTTATAGATTGGAAAATGAACTACATAATAGTATAAATAGCTGAAAGTGCATCAAGTAGATCACAACACTCTCCAAAAAATCTTTAAAATAACTCAATGTCTTTAAAAAGAAATTTAGTAGACGAACTCTATAATAAATCTCGAAAATTTTTTGCGCATTGTAGATATGTAATGAAAGGAATAGTTGATCTTTTATGGAGCTGATTTATGTGAAATGGGAAACTATTCTACAGAAAATAGAAATTATTGATTATTGTAGACTGTAAATGATTCATTCACAAAGTTTCTATGGTCAATACCGTTGAAAATAAAAGTTGCATTCGAAAAAACCTAGGCTGTGGAAAATATTTTTGAAATGTTATGTTATGAATGTACCAAAAAGCTTACAAATGGATGATTGTAAAGAATTTTTTAATAGACACTGGAAAATTCATGCATATGTAGAATATTAAACATTACTTAATATGAAAGCATCAATAGTAGAATGATTTAATAGATCATCCAAAGGAATTATGTGATGATGGTTCATATAAATGAAATATACAAAGAATTACTTAATGTACTCGCATACAATATAAAAGTTCATCTCACTATTTAAATGTTTCAGATTAAAGTTAACTCAACAAATGAGAAAAAGCTGCTAAATATAATAATTTGAAGATGAACAAAATGTTGAAATTTAATGAAAGTAAAAAATAAAATTAAAAAGGAAAAATCTAGTTTGGTTTGTATTTTTGAAGGAACGATAGGTCTTAAGAAAGATAATTAACTTAATATACTGGAAATTCTCTAAACTTGATGGCCTGTATGAAATATTGTGAAAACTTAAGTGTTCAAAATAAATTACAACACAGTGTAATATTCAGTAACACCTAATATTATCACTTTTTATAGTGAAAATTGTACATTTTCCATTTCGAAAGCTCTAGCAAGCGAAATTTTAAAATATGCCCATGGGCTATTATAATAGATCTTTACTCTATTAATTTCTATAGCTATCAAATCTTTAGAAAATATAGATAAACTACATAAATTGGACTTAGATTTCCAATCTTTAAGTATCAAACAAACTTACTGAATAAATATGGACTTCAACTGGAATCATGCTGAAGCATACATAAATTGTAAAATGCAATGTAAGCAGATCTTACTTTATATCTGTATCTGTATGAGTATCAACTAAATTTACAGAAAAAATATTGAAAGCATGCCTAAGCATGCAAATTTAAAAGAATGTCACACAATTTTGTAAGCAAAGAAATTTTATGACTCTGTGCTAAATGAAATACATAAATATGTATCTACTTTGTAAAAGAATAAAAAGAGCGAAATCGTAAAATCTAATAGTATAGATTTTTAATTGAAACACCACTACATGTCGGACTCTCGCGTCACTATCGATAGAAGCATGCTAAGGCATGCATGCTAGCAAAATATATAAATTTGTTAGAAGGTGATGAGAAACTTGTTTCTAATCATTAATCTGTAGACAGCAATTGTATCGGGATCAACCCAACTCATGAACGAAATGTATACAGATATAGTTGATAGTAATGAGGACCTTTTTTAAGTAGGAAATGATTGCATCTGAATGTGATACAACCCAGCCTACGTCAACAATAACTTCAAGGATGTCAACCAGCAAACCTCATGTAGAAAAACTCGATGTAAAAATTCTCTCAAACATAGATATTCTAGTGTTTCTGACACTATAAAAACACCGACGGTGAATTGATGGTGGAGGTAACTGCGTTATTTGAGATCGATTTTCTAGAATAGTTGATTATTAAACATGTATTTCTTTGTAAATAAAGTAATTTCTCTATACATATATACATATATTTACCTATATGTATATATGAATACATTTAAAAATTACATAAATATTCTCTTTTTCAAGTAGTAAAATCTGAAAAAATAGTAGTGGCATATTAAAAGAAAAAAATTATTAAAAAGAGAGACTGAGTGATCAACTGATACGTACACTTTGTCTGACAGGTAAATAAAGCGCGCTTAAAAATATCAGAAATATATGCACAATACGCTCTGAACTTTAATAAAATGAGAAAAAAAAATCATCTAGAACATCAAATAAAAGCCATAGGCGAGTAACCTTCATAATATAAACATATACCTTATTAATGAAAACATATTATCAGTATGAAGTAACACAATTTGAGGAATTAAAATTTTAACATTTGATTGTCCCTTAACGCTGACAAAGAGTAGACAGATATGTTGACATAGAAAGTCATCTTGTATACTAGAGGAACCGTTGAGAGGCCAGACCTAAATTGTACGAAAACGATTTCGTTTTCTGTTGATCGCTATTCAAGAAGAAAACAAGTTTCCTCATTATGATTTAACTAATTTAAAAGTACATTTAAATTCAGTCTCATATCCAAATGATGATGATCTTAACATAAAAATTAAAAATAAACGTTATACAATTCTATATTATATGTACTCGTATCTAAGATTCCAACAAAGCTATTATATGAAAGAATCTCAAACACTTCCAAATGCACTAAAGTTTAAGATAAAAGTTCCTTTTATTCAATAGCGGCTCAATTGATATAGAAATTTAATATGAAACAGTAAGCAATGACGTCAGCTACTGCATTTTTACTAATGATCGAATAATAGAAAATCCTGAAAGTCTTATAAATTAAGTAAGGTTTCGAATGATTTTCATTACAAAAAAAAAGTAGCGGATGTTTTTAGCAATAATGAGTATAACAATTTCATTATAAAACCACCATTTGATTTTAAATGTTTATCAATAAAAAAGGAAAGAGAAGCAAAGTGGTTAAAAAAAGCTGGACTGCTGGATCAGTTTCATTTCAAAGCGTTTATCATTTTTTAAAGCCAATGCAAGATGTTCTAAAATATATGAAAAAGGTGAAGAAAAAATATGATAGTTGGAAAAAATTTTACACCGAAAAATTTCTAACGTTGACTATATAGGCTACATCAACTTTAAACAAATGGAAATAAAATATATTATTTATACCATATTTACTACAACTAGAGAGGAATTAAATTTTCCTTAAAACAGAAACTCCTCACAAACTTTTAAGTAAATACATCTAAAAATTAAAAGAACGTTTTTTTAATTTCAAATAAAAAAACTATCTAGATATTTCACATCTATACACAAAAGACCAGGCGAATATTTACAACAGCAACAACAGCACATGACAAAAAAAATGTATTTAAACAGGGAGCCCCAGACTTATTTGTATGTACATACATACATACATAAAATCAATTTGTAGATCCATATGTACATATGTACACATATTATCAAATTTCTTACCCATGATCAAGTATTTATTGGATTTTAACAATCACACTTACATATCTACATCATGAAAACATACAAACCGTTCTCCAAGCTATTGACGCTTGAAGACGAAAGTCGAAGCAGACAAATGTACTTAAATAAACAAACTTATCACAGACCAGTCAAACTCTATCGCGCATACACACATACACATACACAAAATCACCACGATCGTACGCAAGAATTTTGCAAAATCTGAAATTAATATTTATACAAATATAAACAAATTTCTGACCGATAGACTTTAACACTGGACAAATTTAAGCTTGATAAAATATAAAGCAATCTCATCCTCCAATATGAAAAACATACTAGGATTAGGGAAGTTCAGATATATGATAATATTTTCTAGCAAAAAATGTTCATATGAGAAATAATTTATTTCAACGTACATATAAATACTAGGGTGAGAAAATCACATACACACACACACATACTAAAATTCATCTACGAAAAATTAAACCTATTTCAACAACGCCCCTCCCCTCACAAATCACAGTCAGCCTAAAGTTCTACAGATATATATACACAAAATCTCAAGGTAACATACAATCTATCAATCTCACAACCTAAATCACGATCAGCCTTAAACTCATATAGACATACATACACACAGATACGTATACATATACATGAACACCTTCAACTCACCTCTCATTAATCATGATCAGCCTTAAACTCCTACAGATATACACACAAATTGCGCTGTTATATATTTCATGAACACTTCGCCCCTCATAAATCACGATAAGCCTTAAATTTCCTACAGATATACATACACAAATTCTCAAGGTCACATACAATCGTTAATCTGAACAATCCAAATCACGATCAGCCTTAAACTTCTACAGACATACATACACAAAAATTTCTACAAACATATAAACTCCCAAATTCCTATAGATACATATTACAATAACACCCCCCGCCTACCTCAAATCAAGGACAGACTTAAACTGCTATATATAAATACATACATACACATACACCCATAGGCACATTCTATCTATCTATCACAACAAGACCCTCCCCCACCTCAAATCACAAGCAGTCTTAAACTTCTACGAACATACATATACACAGATTCCCACGGATACGTATTACATGAACACTCTCACCTCACCTTTGATAAATCACAGACAGCCTTAAACTGTTACAGACATACATATATACATACATACATGTACACAGATTCCCACGGATACATATTACAACAACTCCCCGCCCTCCACCAGTCGATCTACCTCAAATACATCCCGCCCCCCACGAAGCCCAGCTTGATTTAAATTCCAACAAGCATATACGTCACCGAATTCTCATGGTTACATATTACAAAACACCCTCACCTACCCAAATCACGGTCAGCCTTAAGGTCTCACAATCTAGACACACCCCACCCTCCACCAATCACAGCCAGACTTCAATTCCTACAGCTAGACATATCCTCAAATTTTCCGTCGGCATTAGGAAAAATCATTTCCATGAATTTCCCGTCGGCATTTGAAAAAACTAAACATGTTTTCCCGTCGGCATTTGAAAAAAATAAACATGTTTTCCCGTTGGCATCAGGAAATCATACACATATAAAAGCCTCAAACCTATAAACCCCTTAATGTATTCCTACAAAATATTCCGCACACAAATTCCCACGGATACATATTACAACAACACCCGCCCCCACCAAACACAGGCTGCCTTAAAGATACACCCGCAAATTCCCACGGTTACATGTTACAAAAACCTCACCTGCCCAAATCACGGACATCAACAAATTTCCACAGTCTAACAACAATCATAACTTTCCCGTCGGCATTAGAAAAAATAAAGATGTTTTCCCGTCGGCATTAGGAAAAATCATACAAATATAAAAATATTAAAGCTATAAACCCCCTTAATGTATTCCCACAAAATATTCCACGCACAAGTTCCCACGGTCATACATACATACATACATACATACATATACTTAATATAAATAAAAAAAGTTAATATAGACAAAAAACTCCTAATGTAAACAAAAAACATAGACGGACGGACGGACACACACACGTAGGTATAAAATTTCACAAATTTCCAAGAATTTTAAAATTTCAGCCAAAATTTAACAATTTCAGCCACAATTTAACAATTTCAGCCCACAATTTAACAATTTCAGCCACAATTTCACAATTTCAGCCCACAATTTAACAATTTTAATTGATCTAGAACCGCCAGTTCCCTACTACTTATACGCATTAAAAAATGCTATTTTACTAACAAAAGAAATGTCTTGCTTTAAATGATCTTTTTACTTTTTAAAATATTAATGTATGTATTATTATAAAATTTAAAAAATTTTAAACAATAAATGTATACAAAATAAAAGAATGTAAGTGTTTTCTTATTTCAAATACAAACTACATAAAAGGAATAGAAGGAGGTGGGGAGGAGGAGAAGTTAACTTTTTTGCTTACTTCCAAATGTTTGCTTTTTGTTTCTCTGCTGATGAGTGTACTTAGTTGAAAATCCTCTGCTTTAAAATAATCGTAGACAAAGAAAATGATTACATTGCAAAATATAAATGTATTCAATAAAATATTCCACGCACAAGTTCTCACGATCACACAAATGTACAAACATACATATGTATGTACATACATACATACACATTCAAGAATTTCATAATGTTATGAAATAAATATTTCTTAAACAAATAAACACAATATACAATTACCAGCGACAATCAAGCGCGACCACCCACACACAAGCATTAGGGGGTTCACATACATGAGAACATTTTATAAATAAATAAAATAATTAAATTAATTAATTTATAAACAATTTATAAACAATTTATTTTATTTATAAACAATTTATTTTATTTATAAACAATTTATAGCGTTAGGAAATCACACAAACACATTCCCACGATTCATATAAGAATCGCCTAGTAGTCATCAAATCTATTTTCTCTGATATTACTAATATAGTATTACGATAACAAATTTATACATAAAAAACCTGACTTAATGAACCGCCCTCGTATGTAGTAACAATAAAAAAAACTCCTTATGTAAACAAAAAACTCCTTATGTAAACAAAAAACAGTTAATGTAAACAAAAAACATCAAAGCGCACCGACAACACAAATTTGAAATTTTAATTACCCAAATTTTAAAGTTTCAGAAAGTTTTGCACTGAAATTGACAAATTTCAGCAAAATTTCACAATTTTAATTGGCCCAGAACGCCCAATTCCCTACTAATCTGGCTTTTACGCCAACCAGATCTTTCAGGACAGCGATGGGTTTTTAAATTACAGGCTTAAAAATTCAATATTAGTCACCGCAATTGCAAAGAAAATACTGTACCGAATGCTCTGTCACGCTGTTTTAATGAAGAAATTTCTCAAGTAATATCAACTGAACCAGAAATAGATCTAGATTCACCGCACTTTGGAGACCAAGAGTATTTATACCTAAAGGAGAAAATTACACGAGAACAAAGTAATTATCCAGATATCAGAGTGATAGATAAGTTTGCTTATATTAGAACCGAGCATTACAAGGGTGGAATTTAAAATGACCAATTGAGCTGGAAATTGTGGTACCGGAAAAATTAAGACTGGATGTTATTAAAAGTGCTCACGATAATCCTCTTACAGCACACGGTGGGATGGGGAAAACTGTTCATCTCATCCGCAGAAACTTCTATTGGCCTGGCCTCGTGAAGGATGTTAGAGACTATGTAAGCAAATGCGAAACATGTAAAACCACAAAAGCGCCAAACATTATCCTGCGACCGGAAATGGGAAAACGTATCGTATCCCTTCGATCTTTTCAGCGCCTCTATGTCGATCTCCTTGGACCGTATTCCAGAAGTAAAGCAGGCCATATAGGACTTCTCATCGTATTGGATCACATGTCCAAGTTTCACTGGTTGTTCCTGTTAAAAAAATTCTCTTCAAATATTATTATTCAGTATCTTGATAAGCAAATTTTTCACGTTTATGGAATACCAGAGACCCTAGTAAGTGACAATGGTTCGGAATTTCGAGCGAACGTGCGAGTTAAACATATTTACACAGCCGTTTACTCGCCCCAAAGCAATGCGTCGGAACGAGTAAATAAATCTATTATAGCTGGAATACGTGTTTATTTAAAGAACGATCAAACACTTTGGGACGAAAATTTATCTCAAATTAGCTGTGCGTTACGAAATTCCTTTCATCAGACAATTCAAACTTCTCCGTATCACTGTTTATTTGGATTCGATATGATTATACATGCTACTTCATATTCGTTACTGAAAACCTTAAGATTTTAGATGAACATTTTAAAACCTGTCTCGTGATGACAATTTTCATCTCATATGATTAGATTTGAGGAAACATATTAGAAAGGCGTATGAAGTTAATCGCGAACGATATAATCTTCGCTCTCGCCCCATAAGTTTCCGCATTGGCCAAGAGATCTATAGGAGAAGTTTTGCTCCAAGTAAGGCTGAAGAAGATTTTAACGCAAAATTATCACCAGTTTTTATAAAAGGAAGAATAACGGAAAAATTAGGATCATATTATTACACCATTGAAGACCTGCAAGGTAAACTTGTTAGCACATATCATGCAAAGGACCTTCGTCCTTGAATAGTAGCTCTAGCCAATAATACGGTGAAAACACAATTGTTGTCTAGTTTGTAAAGTTCAGAGTTCTGTTTTATTTTATTTTATTTTATTTCTTTATTGGAAATAACATTTGGTTACGCATGCCTTGATATTATGTCATACGATGAAACTCAATCATTTCTGTATTTTTTTACCTATTGTATTGGCAACCATACCATTGATAAAGACATAGTATGTTTACGTGTTTTCTTTTAAATCACGTTCGTAATGCACCTATTGTAACGGGAAATTTTGTCCATGCTTCGAGAAACGTCTATAAACGGTAAATTAAATTAAAAAATTGTACAGCAAGATAGCGTGAAGAATAACTGAAAACCGTTCTTTCAATTGTGTTGTGGATATTAAAGAAAGAACATGGGTTCAGTGTGAAAAAAAGTTAAAGATCAGAAAATGAAAAAAAACATAATTTAAACAGTCTGAAAGCCACATAAATATAATCAACTCAAAATTTAAAATAGTTTACCAGCCACACATACAAATAATTAACAAAATCTCACTTAAAAATAGTCAACAAGATCTCCCTTAAAATACAAGGTGTGCCAAAAGAAGTCATCCGATGTTGTTTGGCTCTCATTTTTTTTTTCAAATAAAAAACTTCGATTCTGTTTTTTGATTATGTTTATTTGAACCTTTAGAATCTTATTGGTCAAATCGAGAAGATGATATCGTCCACATGGGCGCAGTCACAATTAATTGCTATACGGGCTCGTTTAATGGTATTTTTCATCACTTCCGTCCTGTTGGAACCATATAAAAGACGCACATTTATCTTTTATTTAAAAGATTTAGACAATATTTTATTTAAGTACACAAATTTCTTCTTTTTATCTTTACAATCTTTTTCGTGTCTTTCTTTTTCAAACTACCCGGCTGAACTAACTCTTTTTCTCTTCTCGTCTTATCCTTGGGTTGCCAGATCTCTTCCCCCAATCTTCAGTGGTGCTAACAGTCGGCCTTTCCTGTACACCTGGAGTGTCCTCACTACGGCCATTGTGAGTGTCTTCATCTTCGCTTGGAATATATTCTTCTTCAATTTAGTTGAAGTTACACCATGGTTTTAATTTATCAGACGCGTAAATACCGGTGTAATGACGTCTTGCTCTTGTAGAACCAGGCAAATCGAATGACGTAGCGATCGTTGTTTAAAACACATTTTATCAAATACGGTCCTTTATATTTCGGCTCCAGTTTTCGGGACTCACCACTACTCGCAGCTTCATTCTCGGCTAATACAAGGTCATTTATGTTGTATTTGATCGGTGCAGTGTGTTGTTTATCGTATATTTCTTTCGCTTGTTGTTTCGCTTGATTCACTCGATGAGCGGTTGTTTCTCGCAAATTCTCTAAATTTGAATCATCCGTCATGAAGAATTAATGTTATTTTGTTTTTTAGAATGTCGCGCGGTGTAAAACCATAGACCAATTCATGAGGAGTCTGTTTTGTAGTTTTATTACGCATGGTATTAATTGACCATTGTAGATTACGTAGACTGTCATCCCATCGTCTATCATTTTCAACTGTAGTTTTAAGCATAGAAAGTAACGTTCTATTGGTACGTTCAGCGTGACCATTTGCACGAGGGGTTCGTACGGCGTTTTGAATGTGCTTGATATCATGGTCTTCACAATATCGACGAAAATCTTTGGAAGTGAAGGCAGAGCCTCTGTCAGTGACTATACGTATTGGAACGCCAATATAACTAGTCACGTCGTCAATAATGGCTAAAACGTGTCTCGTGGCTGTGCTTTTTACAGCTTTTACAATTGTATATTTGGTGAACGCATCCACGAGGACAAGAATATGTTAATTTCCACGCTTACTTTTGGGAAAAGGTCCTAAGTGGTCCAAATGTATTGTATGGAACGGTATGGGCTGAATTTCGTCGTAATAATACACACCTTCTTGCTTACCACCTGGCTTCTTGTTGTAAGCACAGTCGATATATGTCTTTATATAGGATTTTACGAAATTCCTCATTCTTGGAAACCACATGTACTCTTGAATTCGCTGTATAGGTTTGTCTACTGCCAAATGACCGGCCCTGTCGTGATTATCATTAACAATACGCCATCGCAAGGATCTCGGCACCACATAAAGCCTCTTACCGTTTACATTTCGGTAGAGCCTTCCATACTGCATTACGTACTCTTTTATCACGACTGGATCTTTTTTTGTATTGTTTTAATAATCAGCAATTGCATGCTGAAGAGGTAATCTTCGTCAGAAATGTTGGTTTTCATCACCATAAGGGATGCGCTGTCAATTTCATGGGATTCTTCAACTGGATAACGGCTCAAAGCGTCCACGTGATTCATACGCGTACCTGCACGGTGTTCAATGGTAATTTCGTAGTCTTGAATGCGTAACCACCATCGGGCTATTCTCGGAATCAATTCCCGTTTCGTCATCGCGGTACGAATAGCATTGCAGTCTGTCACCACCTTAACTTTTTTCCCATACACATAATACCGCATACGTTCTAGGGTCTCAACAACTGCTAGAGTCTCAAGTTCATAACTGTGATATTTTCGTTCTTCAGCACTCGTAGATCGGCTATAGTATAACACAGGTTTCCATTCATCCTTCTCTCGCTGTAATAGTACACCCGCCAAACCGCTACTGCTGGCATCAGTATGAATTTCGTGATCGCCTTCTACGTTGCCATTAACGGTTGGATAATTAACAAGTTTTTTAGTTTTTGAAATGACGCTTCTTGATTTTCACTCCAGTGGAACGCAGCATCTTTCCTGAGGAGTCTTCTCATGGGTTCAGCAATGGAGGCGTAGCATGGCACAAATTTCCTGAAATAACCGCTTAAACCCAAAAATTTACGTACCTCATGTATGTTAGATGGCGTCTTGAATTCCTGGATTGCACGTACTTTTATGGAGCCGGGACTTATTCCATTTGGCGTTAATTTATGGACCAAAAATTCAACAGATTCTTGAAGAAACTTGCACTTTTTAATGTTTAGTGTTAACTTCAATTCGCGTAAAGCTTTAAAAACTCTTGACAGTTTAGTAAACATTTCGTCGATCGAATCACTGCCAATCAATATATCGTCCATATAATGTAGCATGTTGTCTGGCTTCGTTTTTTCTTTAATATGCGTCATAAGTCGCTGAAAACAGCTGGAGCGTTCTTTAGCCCAAACGGCATGCGTTTAAATTCATAAAGACCGTCCGGCGTCACAAATGCGGTATATTTTCTTGCGTTTTCAGCAATAGGCACTTGGTAATAACCACTATTTAAATCGAGCGTTGTAAAAAGTTTATACCGTGTCGCGTTTTGAAGTCTTTCTTCAATATTTGGCATCGGATAAATTTCCTTTTCGATGTGACTATTTAACCGGCGGTAGTCAACACACATTCTATCGGAACCGTCTTTCTTTTTTAATAAAATTATCGGACTCGCATACGTTGACGTAGATTTAGTTATGATATCTTTGCGTAACAATTCATCAATAATTTTATTCACTGTTTCTCTCTTTGGTTCTGGTACACGATATGGTTGTAGTGTTATCGGCTTATTAGTATCTAGTTCTAAATGCATTTCGATAACGTCAGTTTTACCGATTGCACTCATATAGTTTGCAAACACATCACGGTAGTCGTTCAAAATTTCTATTAATTTATTTTTAACCGCATTATTTTCATTTCCGCAACTAACATCATCTTTACCGATTACAGTTTTTTCACTCGCTTTAATGAAATTTCTCATTACGTTGTTTTCGAATATAAATTGTCCATGTTTCTTACTCACATTAACCCGATTAAAAATGTCTTGGCCTAGCAATAAATCCGTTGTCAGTAAATCATCATCAACGATATACACTTCAATATTACGTTTTAAATTGTCAATTTCAATATCGATAAAAGTCTTTCTCATTGCATAACGAGCGCCACCACAAATGCCATTAATTTTCATTAAGCATTTTATTTTTTTTTAGGGTAATTTTTCCACGACAGATTCACGAATCATATGGCATTGACTGCCAGTATCCAAAAATGCATTAAAATGTTTTTCA
This sequence comes from Nowickia ferox, assembly GCA_936439885.1. Classification (NCBI taxonomy): domain Eukaryota; kingdom Metazoa; phylum Arthropoda; class Insecta; order Diptera; family Tachinidae; genus Nowickia; species Nowickia ferox. The sequence continues at coordinate 65,096,036 of OW387026.1, forward strand.
TTTATACGTACAATTTTTATAAAATTTTTCTCACAATCAATTATGTTGGTTTTATTAACCTTCGCGCTATTTCGTTTAATTCCACGATTTTCCGGTTCACCGCGTTTATGTACTTTTTTGCAGTCATTGCACCGTTTACGTGTAGGTGGTTTTGTACATTGGCTCGAAATATGCCCTCGTTCCAAACAATTATAGCACGTTATTTCTTTTTTTATAGCACCGCTCGTATTATCTTTCGTTTTTTCATTGTTGTTAATTTTCGTTCGTTCGCTATGAGTATTTTTAACAACCGACACGTTTCGTAAATAATCCTCTATCGTTTCACGCATTTTTCGGAAAGAATTAAATTTCATCGCCGCAATAGCGTTCTGTAAGTCTTTATTTCTTAAACCCTCGCGAATATATTTAATAATAGCAGCATCACTCAAATCATATCGTTTTCCTAAAGTGCAAACTCGAAAACAATAATCAATAATACGTTCACCATCGGTTCTGATAGCGTTTCTCATCATAAAATGCACATCAGCTTCATCACATGTAGTTCCAAACTTATCTTTCAAGTCTCTAGAAAATGCATTCCAACTGGAATATAAAACAGGTGTAGAGTCTAACCACATTTTTGCTACTCCCTTCATTTTAGAGTATACCGCCAGTAGCATACACTTTTCATCCCAGTTGTAAGCCCTTAGCGAACTATTCACACGGTGAATAAATTGGCCAACTGAAATTGAAGATTCCCGTGTAGGGTCGAATTCTGGTATAGTTTCTGCAATTTCTTTCACAGAATGATTTCTTTGCATTTGATTTTCCTCACGTTTTGGCTCTTCTTGCATTGAACTTAACACTTCGTTGGTTTGATGTCCTTGCTCCGACATACGTTACATTAAGGTTAACATCATCTCACGCATTTCGTCAATTTGACTCTGAATTGAGGGTACACCTTCACTATCGTCACACATTTCGATTTCGTCACTACCGTTCGCTTCAATTAATCTTTGCACTAATTCGGCTTTTTGTCCCGTCGTTGACAAATTCTTTTCCCTTAAGATCGCTTTTAATTCGTCTATCTTCAATGTATTTATTCTTTTCATCACTAAAGTTTACTGTCTGACCGTCTTTTCTTTTCTGTCTCTATGTGCCCGTTGATACGTTATTATTTTTCTTATATTCCTTCTTTTTTTTTTGCAAAAAGTCCCGCAATACTCGGTATTCGTTTATTGTATTTTTCCGTTTTTTTTTCATACTAGCACATATTAATACTAAACGTTTCACTAATACATCTGCCTGTCTGTATATACATACATACATGCATATGTACATACGATCATCCAGCTTCTATATATTAGATGGCTTGACTGTTTTATGTATTGTATTTTTGTCAGAAACCGCACTAGTCCAGGCAAAACCCATGCTCTAATGATCCCACTTCTGAACTAAAAGACGCACATTTATCTTTTATTTAAAAGATTTAGACAATATTTTATTTAAGTACACAAATTTCTTCTTTTATCTTTACAATCTTTTTCGTGTCTTTCTTTTTCAAACTACCCGGCTGAACTAACTCTTTTTCTCTTCTCGTCTTATCCATGGGTTGCCAGATCTCTTCCCCCCCAATCTTCAGTGGTGCTAACACACATGTCCTCCCGTCCTAATTAGTTCAATTGCGGCAGAAAAATCGGTTAACATGGCCCTATAGCGCGCACCGTCCACTGTTGTCGTTTGACCAGCGGCGTCCTCGAAAAAAATGGCCCGATGCCTCCTCCAGCGTGAACAGCGCACCATGCAGTCACTTTGAGCGGGTATAATGGTTTTTCTCGCATCACTCGTGGATTTTCGGTGCCCTAGAAGCGATAGTTTTGCTTGTTCACGCACCCGCTAAGGTGGCAATGAGTCTCATCGCTCATTATGATTTTGGTCGAAAAATCGTCCACTTCGGCCTCGAGATTGAGGATGGCTTGGGCGTAGGTTACACGCGTTTGGCGGTCGACAGGCAGCAGCTGATGAACGGACTGGACTTTGTACGGGAACATGCGCAGGTCTTTGACCAAAATTTGCCTTAGGCACTACCGGCTGATGGTTAATTGCGAGGCACGGCGTATGGTCGATGTTTCTGGCGACAGCTAAACAACAGCGGTGATATTCTCGGCAGAACGGGCGCTCCGGGGCCGGCCACTCTTGGCAGCTTCTCGTGTGGTCCCATACTCTTCAAAGTTGCTGGCCAAAATTGTATTCTACATCTGTCTAATTCATAAATGTCAAAACAGATTTGACATTGGCCGCCATTTGCAAAAATAAGAGCATCTTCCAATAGGGTAATTTCTTTTGGTCTACCTTGTAGTTAACAAAATCCAGCCAAGCAAAATATGTAATAAAACCAAAGCTTATAATTAGTTAACAAAATCAGCTTTAAAAAATAGTAACAAAAACACAAAAGTAAAATATTCAACAAGACATCTTAAAATCTTTAAAAACACCTCAAAATTAAATTAGTTAAGGCCATGACTCACTATCATACAAAGTCGTGCGATCTACGAAAAAGTACAACCCTGGTGTGGTGAATTGTTATTGATTTAGAAAATTTTCATAAACTCCATCATACCAGGGTGTAGTAAATTACTACCTTTACATAATATACTTTTTAAATAAAAAATTAAATAAAATGATATACTTAGTTTTAAATTTTTTGTGATGTCAAATTGAAAAATAAAAATTTTCATTATAATTTTTATTTGAATTTTGAAATCGGAAGGAAAATAAGTTTTGTGACTGTGGAAGAAATTTGGTCATATTTTAATAATAAATATTTTAACATATATAATTAATAAGTGTAAAGGATATTTTCGGTAAGTTTGCTTATAGAAAAGTGTAGCTTAGGATATGCTTTAAGTTATAATTATTTTCTTCATATTCCCAGATTCTTCGTTTCTACTGAAATATTCCCTGTCAAAACACAAAAGAGGTTAACAAACCAGCGGAAATAATCTATAGACTAATTCAGGTTAGGATCCTTAATTGGGATCCTAAATATTTTGATATAAAAGCAAATTATACGAAAATTACAAATTACACACTGGGTGGATATTAAATTGCAATTAATTGACTTTGGGTAGATAGTGCTCTAAAGGAGAGAGTTAGAAAAGAAATTACACTGAAGAACATAATCGTGAGATTAAACTACTACTTAATAAATAAATAAACCCAGATTGACCTAAAATAATACCTGATCAGACCTAACTATTAAAATATAAACTAAAAATTTTATAATCTTAAATTTACACAGATAAAAAAAAAAAAAAATTAAGTTATTTGAATTGATAATATTATATAAAATAGATTTGAATGATTTTACGTATTTCCTTAAACTTAATTTAACTTAAAATAGATCACACTAATAATTTTTTTAATCTTTTAGTAATCTTCCTGTTTAATCTAAATAGTGTTAAATATCAGATTTAGTTTCATATACTTAATTCAACTAATTTAAATCTACGAAACACTTTCTTCATCTTTTTACGTGAATGCAGTGATCACTACATCAAGTAAACAAGTAAGTTACCCGTTATAACTTTATTTTATTATATATAATTACATATCAATAACAAAATAAGTTTATGAAATTAAATCACATTTCACACAATTATATACTTATTATATATTGGCAATAACATATTTTAATTAAAATATTAATAATGTTTTAAAATGAAAATTTAAATCAAGTTTAATTTATTGACGAAACATAACAATGACAGGTAAAGTTTCAAAAACAATTTTTTTTCATTCAAAGACCATCTGAGTATTACTTTAACCTCTATTATTATTTTTATTTCTGCTATTTTTTTTTTATTAAAATGAGTGTAACGGCCAACGAAGAACCACCCTATTTCCCTGAGCAAGGTCGAGCAAAGTACAGTGTTGTTGGAATAAATTTCGTTACAAGGGTTGCATTTTTTCGTAGATCGCACGACTTTGTATGATAGTGTATCACGGCCTTTAACGAAACCACCAGTTAATAAAACAAAACATAAAATTCAAAGGAGTAAAATAAAAGAAGTCCCCTGTCGGCAATCACAATAACAAAAGTTGAAGGCTAACATCAACAATGCCAAAATGATTCGCCACTTCGACTGATCAACAGTAACATCTTTAAAGGATTTACGGCAACAACAACTTTAAATGATCACCAGTAACAACAACAACAACAACAACCAGACTTTCCAACAAGCAACAGCCACAACTAAGGTCTAAATAATCATCCCGCATATAACCTAGACGACAGCATTTTATCCTCCAGCAACAACCACAGCAGCATAAATGAAATTAAGGATTTGGCAAGAGAATAAGTATACTGAACAGGAATACGTACGTATAAGTATTCTGGGTATCTGACAGGTAGAAGTAACGTAGAAACAAATTAAAAAAATTTTGATGACAGGAAATATTTAAATAGAAATGTGAAAGATTCATTAACTAATGGCGATTTCTTTTCTTCAAAAAAATATGTTACACTATATGTATGTAACATTTTTAAATGATACCTAGAATCACTCAAAGTGCTACATATTTAGGGAGTTCACAATAGCATTTTAAAATGTGTCTTAAATGAATGAGGTCCATAGCTCGCTTTTTGCGCGTTATGCTTTACACGTGTTTCATCCTCTTGTTTCATTCTATACTTTGTTCGCGTTGAGTTACATGCACTGCTTTTCATGCGCCATTTTATTTTTGTTTTGATCAGCTGTGTGAGTTTGTTTACAAATACTTATAAAGAAAAACTGAAGAGTGAAATCGAGTTTTTAAAAGAATTTGTATAGTTAGTCGTAAAAGTAATCGATAACTAATATGCAAAATTTATTACTGAGAAAAGTGTGGCGAAAAGTTAATTAAAATACATCGCATTAATGAAAATATTCACATATTTTATTAAAAAAGTTTTTTTTTACTAAGAAATTTTTTTTATTGAAAAAAAAGAAAAAAATTATCCATGGCAAAATAATATTTATCGATAACTTAAGAAATAAAGTATTATTTAACATATTTAGCATTCAAGAACAGCTGACTTTCTTTCATGGTGCTTGTAACGCGTACAAAAGTAGAATGTAGACCTACATTTTGCTTTGAACGCGCATACGCGTTCTGCGCTTTTTGCAATGTAACTTGTCACATACTATTACATTGATTCTACTTTTTTGACAGATGCATAGAAAGCGTAACGCGCAAAAAGCGAGCTATGGACCTCTACCTTTAATATTGCAACGTTTCAACTTTAATAGTTTAATATGGTCTGGCAAGTTTGTTGTTTTTCTTCGTGTGTAAATCAAATTTATTACCAGGTGTCAAATTTAAAATTATAAAAAGCATGTAATTTTCTATATGGCAATATGGTAATGTTAAACTAAAGATTTTAAAACTGTCAGCGCAGCTGTAGTTGATGAAAAAATAATTGAATTTTTCGCAGAGCAAAAGTTATTTTGAAAAATTTGTCCAACAATAATTTCAAATTTTGTTATTTTAATACGTACGGAAGAAAATAATTCAGTCTCTCATAAGCATTCGTACAAACATGCATTTTATTCTCCCTCTCTCATATTATAAACTAATATGTAAATAATATAAAGATGTATGTATGTGTGTTTGCTGACTTTGATATACGCAGTATGTGTGTTTATATCGTTGCCTGCTCACAATAAAAAATTAAGATCGCTCAATGTTGTCACATTAAAATTTTAATATACTCATTGTGAATTCCCTAATTATATTACTGCAATCGAACAAAATTAGCTGCTTTTATTTACAACAGCTACATTTTATCATTAATGTACTTCATTAGCGATTTTTAAGGCTATTTAATAGGTTTTCGCCCACTATTATGATTTTTAAACACACATTGACATCACTAATTACGTCTAAAAATATCAAAACAGTCACAAAATTTAAATAAATATTTATTTATTTTCATTTTTATAATAATAATTTTTATATTTTGTATTTAAGAAACCTTCTCTCGAAATTATAAACATCATATGCAAAATAAATCCTTCGTTACCACAGTTAGAAAAAAGGGCAGTATGTATACCTAACATAAAGTGAGGGTAAAATATGTAACATATTTACATGTTTTTCATGCAACATATTTCCCACAGTTGCATTTTTTGTACAAACGAACACAGAAATGTAAAACATGTAACATATATGCAACATATTTGTCAGAGAAGAAATCGCTATAAGAGTAAAATATAGGGAAAAAAGAAACCAGCTCCTGGGAAAATTCATCCACGTTTTTTTTGACCATTTTGGACTTGCCCGATTTTTTCGAAAACGTCCTCACCGATTTTTTGCACGGTTCTCTCATTTTGTTCTCCTAAGTGTCCACTTTAAGAATATATGACCCTTTGGCATGACAGTTGAACAGTGCTCCTGGGACAATTCATCCACGGTTTTTTTTGCCATTTTGGACTTGCCCGTTTTTCTCGAAAACGGCCTCACCGATTTTTTGCACGGTTCTCTCATTTTGTTCTCCTAAGTGTCCACTTTAAGAATATATGACCCTTTGGCATGACAGTTGAACAGTGCTCCTGGGAAAATTCATCCACGGTTTTTTGGCCATTTTGGACTTGCCCGATTTTCTCGAAAACGGCCTCACCGATTTTTTGCACGGTTTTCTCATTTTGTTCTCCTAAGTATCCACTTTAAGAATATATCACCCTTTGGTATGACAGTTGAACAGTGCTCCTGGGAAAATTCATCCACGGTTTATGTTTCGTTTCCCCCTCTGAATTCCTAAAATTAACACTAGCTTGCTGATATATTTTTTAAAAAATACCCACAATATTTCCCCCATTTCTTCCCGGTTTTTAAATTCCCAAATTCGACGCTATTTCGTCGACGCTATCATGGCGCACGTATACGAATATACTAATTCTACCATTGACGTCCCAGAGCCACAACAAAACCAATATTAAATTGGTTTCTATGGTAATGGCTACTCTCAAATTCGATTGCCGACACAAGATATCAGCGTGTTTTACACGCATTTGGTATAAAATTTAAATAATTGTGCAAAATGGCTGTGCAAAGTGTATTAATATCAAGTGGCCTTTTCAGCGCAGATAATTGTCAGCTGATTTAACCCCATCCTTCAAACTCCATATAAAATAGGATACAATTTTAACCCGAACTGTCAACATTCAAATAAAAATAATCTTACAACAAATTTTTATGTATGTTGTTGTAAAGATAAGGCCACTTGGTATTAATACACTTTGATGGCTGTGATTTTTGTTTTAAATTTTTTAATCAAAGGCCAGTGGTTTTCCTCAACTACTGACTGTAAATTGCTGCCTAAATAATGTGAAAAAGTTGAGATATATGTTAAAACAAGTTCATGAGTTTTCGTTGCCACAAAATAATTTAAATTTTAAGAGTCTGAACACAATGTTTGCGGTGCGGTGCGATTTCTCGTTGCGGGAGAGAAAAGTAAATATTTGTCATTGTTTGTTTACATTCTTATTAATTTATTTGTTCATACATTTTGAGAAAATTTTCTACAAAATTTACTGTTTGTGTTAAATATTTTTCAATGGCAGTAAATAACAAAATTTAAGCTATTAAAAAAATTGTTAATTTGGTAGAAGCCACGTTTGATCTATGTGTGGAATTAGAATCCACGATACGGGTAAGACCTGTCAATGTATAATAGGAATCGGATGGATTTTTCAAAACAGATTGAAAGCCAGGATGAGGAGTATTTTCATCTAGCAACAAGAATGAGTGTTTCTCAATAAAAGATGCTCCTTTCTCTACTTAAACCGAAACTGGAAAAAAATTCATTTAAAAAACCGCTTAGCCTTGGGTGTCGATTATCACTTACCTTACTGTAAGTAGAAGTGATAATGTATAGAGACAATTATATTTCGTTCGTTATTGTCCATTTTTTTCTGTTGATATATTTTTATATACTTTTATATTTTATGACAAAAATTTATGAACTTCAAAATCATGTTTTTTGTTTACAATAATGTTGTGAACATAGCCAATTATTCAAAAACTATGGCAACATCACAAAGAGAAAGAGAGCCAAAAATTGACACAATAAAAAAGTCCGGAATGAAAATAAAATAGATTTTAATTTTATGCCTTTCCGCACTGCGCTTTTTTACTTCAAAATCCTATGAAAAACCGTACCGCAATAAATTATCTTTACATTGTATTTAGACTCTAATATATTTTTTACGCTTAATGCGCTTTATATACAGTAAATTTTGATGTAATCGGTGATAAACCTATTCGTACTACGTTTTCTCAATGATATCTGCCAATGCGTCGCTCTCGAATTGCTAGTTTTCATAAGGAATTTGGATAAGGGCACTGAACATTTGTGATAGCAAATAAAGCAATAGCTAAAGTCGTGCATGTTGAGTAGTGAGAAAGAATACGTTCGTGAATTCCTTCCCTCACAATATGTGCGTCACATAGGCGGTATGCGCATATAACAACTTGGCCAAGTATTCTCGAATACTTGTGTCTAACTTGGGGGGCCACACCTTAAATTTTTGCCTTTCAATTCCATTCAATTTGAAATACACTCACACGTTATTTACTAACGCACTCAAACTTTTTAAATTGAAAACTAGATTGCTTTCAAATTCACCTATCCATTTATATGGCAATTTAATTTTCAATTAGAACAGCTAGTCACAGCACACCTTGATTGAAGCTACAAATTTGAGTTGTATCTTCGTCGGTGGAATTTAAAAAATGAAATTGACTATCAATTTGTGTCACAGCTATCAATTTCAAGGAATTTTGACACAAAGTATGTGTGATGAAATTGAAAGCGATTTATTGAGCGTGTGGCTGCAGCACAGAACCCGTCCAACGTTTCTTGAGTCCTCAATTGTGTACATTAATGTGCTTGTACCATCACTTGTCAACAAGTTTTACCAGCTCCTAATAGTGCTTTGGCTTGGCAGCTTTAATAGCTGGTGCTCTTAAAACTGAAACCAAACTTAATAATCCGTTGAGAGAAGCGGTTCATGACAACAAATACAGGCAGTATGACGTGTTCCGTAACCAACAAGCATTAAGGTAGAGGTCCATAGCTCGCTTTTTGCGAGTTATGCTTTACACGCGTTTCATTCTCTTGTTTCATTCTATACTTTGTTCGCGTTGAGTTACATGCACTGCTTTTCATGCGCCGTTTTATTTTTGTTTTGATCAGCTGTGTGCGTTTGTTTATAAATACTTATAAAGAAAAAATGGAGAGTGAAATCGAGTCTTTAAAAGAATTTGTGGAGTTAGTCGTAAAAGTAATCGATAACTAATATGCAAAATTTGTTACTGAGAAAAGTGTGGTGAAAAGTTAATTAAAATACATCGCATTAATGAAAATATTCACATATTTTATTAAACAAGTTTTTTTTACTAAGAAATTTTTTTATTGAAAAAAAAAGAAAAAAATTATCCACGGCAAAATAATATTTATCGATAACGTAAGAAATAAATAAAGTATTATTTAACATCTTTAGCATTCAGCTGACTTTTTTTCATGGTGCTTGTAACGCGTAGAAAGTAGACCTACTTTTTGCTTTGAACGCGCATACGCGTTCTGCGCTTTTTGCAATGTAACTTGTCACATACTATTACATTGATTCTACTTTTTTGACAGATGCATAGAAAGCGTAACGCGCAAAAAGCGAGCTATGGACCTCTACCTTTATGGTAGAATTACTGAAATCGTATCGTCCTATTGCGTGTCAGCTGACAAAATCCGTAACATTTAATAAGCATGTTGATGCTTATTGAAAATGTGTTGGCAACTTTTGCTACGTAAAAATCTACAGAAAATAGATTTTTACGTAGCAAACGTCAACTTCTGGCTTACATACATACACACACATATATATAAAGCAAAGTAACAGCTGACACTTTCGCTGGCAGCCTCACGTTTTTACTAACTAACATGCAGACTTAAACGATACGACAACTTCAAAAGTAAGACGATACGATTTGACTAACGAAGCCATTAGAGAAAGCATAGGTGACTAAGGCCGGGATTACATCAGTGTGTCATGTGCCACATGCGTAAAAAAGGCGTAACCACTAATTACTAATGAAAAACTGTTTGATTCAGACACGTATTTATTAAGTGAAACAGTTTCATACACAACTAATGGACAATTTTATAGAATCCAATATGATTTGAAACAGTTTAAATCAATAAATACAAGAAATTCCAGATGTATACTCAGCCTAAGGCTAATACACAACTGTGGTAACCGTAATAAATATTGTAACATTCATTCAAGTATTCATCTATACAGAATGACATTTACCAGATTTGTATATCAAAATTTTCTCACCTTTATTACATACTAACTGCCTTATTCATAAAAAATATTTCAGGTTTATTAAGGGCTTATTTGACATATTTCTATGGGAAATTTGTTAAATAAACCTGTAATAAACCTAAATAATTTTTTATGAATTAGACCATAAATGTTAAAAATTAAAATTTTTATTCATGTTAAAATAATTTAACTCATATTCCATATTAATTTAATTAAATTTTAAGGAAACAATAATGAACTGCTATTACTCGTATAATTCGAGATGTCATTCGGGATCGATTATATAATCTTTAAAATGTTCTGGTCTTCTACGTGCTTTTCTCGAATGATGACGGTTATTGGACGGCGTTGACCTGTTGACGCCGGTTGACTTGAAGATAGTTGTGAGTTTGATGCTGGGGGGTAATTATGTAACTCGATTCGAAAAGAAAACTGTTCGAACTTGTATGTTATTAACATTATAATTCGAAAACATTTCCGTTCGATTCGGATTACATAATAATCCCCCTGATTGTTGATGGGATGATGGTTGTTGATTTAGTGATGGTTAAAGTTTTAAAGATGGTTGTTGTAAATGTTCGGTTGAATTTTTAGGTACCAATACTAAATCTTCAATATTTACAGGCAGCTGACTACCACTGGTTTCTTCTGACACAACTATTTCTTAATTATTTTGTGCCTTAGGTTGTACTTTTGTTACACTCAACCAATTGTATCTTTAACACAACTCCGTTATCTGATGTAACTATATAATGTAGTTTGCCCAGCTTTTCTGTAATTACCCCTGTCCTACATGTTGCCTTGGTGTTTCGCATAATAGCGAGCCATAACTCTATCTCCCATGAAAATTTGTCTGGCCATACGTTTTGAGTGTTGATTAAATGCGTCCAAGCGTATACGAATTTGTCTTCAAAAATATTGTTCAGACGGTGTCTTGTTGTTTTTTAGGAGCATTGCCCTATACCTAAAAAGTATTTCTTGCACTTTCTCTTGTATTGGCTGATTTTCATATTCCATTGTTATAAGTTTATGTTTTAGCGTTTGCACATGTAGTTCCGCCAACCCGTTCTTGGCTGGGTGACCTGGTGCAATAAATTTCTGAAAAATTCCGCAGCTTTTGCAAAAAGTTTTGAATTCGTCGCTTGTAAAGACACTTGCATTGTCGGATACCAAAATGTTTGGATATCCATTTCTCGAAAAGATTTCTTGTAAAATTTTTATTGTTGAACGAGAAGATGGCGCTGCTTTGTTGATTCCGATTTCAGCCCACTTCGACTTTGCGTCCAAGAAAAAAATTATTTTGAAAGGGACCCGCATAGTCGATGTGTAGGCGTTGCCAATTGACCTCTGGGTGTAGTTCAGCCATGGATGTAGTTCAGCCTTTGCTGGGGAGCTTTTAATTATTGCATAGGAAAGACAGGATCGGACTAAGTACTCAATATCTTTATCGAGAGCTTCCCAGTATACATAACGTCGTACCAACTGCTTCATCTTATTAATGCCTAGGTGTATGACGAATTTCACGTAAAACGTGAGGCTGCAACGTTGTAGGTATTACTAACCTTTTTTCTATGAAAAGTATACCACAATCGATTGTAAATTCTGGATCGATCTCCTTATTATCGGTGTTTTCTTTCAACTTTTGCATACGATTATTGATATTTTTATTTTTACGGTTTTCATCACATAGCGATTGAAAATTGATCGGAAGGCTGCTAATCTGTTGCACGCTTTCATTTCAAATAAGATGTACTTCATGATTAATTGAACATTCGCTCAATTTAGTAATATCTGGTGCTCTAAAAAGACAATAGGGATTAGTGTTTTCGATTCCTTTTTTTTAAATTTTATTTCGTTAATGAATGCAGATTACTTATCTGCAAACCTTTGTAATACTGTGTTCAGACATGCATTTTTAATTGAGTCAATTTAATTTCAATTGAGCAATTAAATCTAGTGTTCACACACTCAATTTAGCTGACTCAATTATCATTTGACAGCTGAAAAAAAATTGTTTTTACTTGTTTCATGTATATTCGTGTTTGTAAATTTTCAAAATGGATGCAAATTTTGGTTTAAAAGAAATTTTACTTGCATATAAAAGAAAGATGGAACTCTTGGAGTCAGTGCGATCGATTTTTGATTCAAAATTATCAGTGCTTAAAAAAAAAAAGAAAAACTTGACAATTTTACAAAGTTTGAGAAAGCAGCAGCTATTGCTCCTTGCATTATTCCAGCAAAATGCAACTCAATGGTCACTCTGGACGTTGGTAAGTGCAACTGGAATAAATTTGTTTACATCCGTAACATTTTTTAATTCATAGAATCGCCAATCTGTATTCTGGGAAGTCACCAGCCATTTCTTTTTTGTTTATTTGTTTATTTATTTATTGGAGTTCAGTCTTTTCAGTTTGTTTTGTTTATATGTAAGTTTATTTTTTGACATTTGAGGGTGGCGTTGGCTGAAATAGTTAGCACGTTGACTACAAAAAACGAAGATCATGGGTTCGAACCCGGTATCAGACAGTCATCAAATAACAACACCACGCATTTTTCTGATGTACATTAGTGTCCCTTTGCATCAGTTGTTGTAGGAAAGTTCTTGTGATGAAGGCATAGTCACTGGTCACTGAATTATACCGACTTCAGCAGATACTAATCCCAATGTAACATCAGAGCGCCCTCCTTCGTTGTGTAGCAGAATTATCGGCGAAGTAAAATAACCAATAAAATGGCTACTAATCTCAACTTCAAAAATTAAATACGCCTCATTTAACAGCAGAGGCGCTGCAACACTGCATTATTAAAAAAAAAACGTGCAAAAAGCAGAGTTGTAAAAGAATGAAGCTTTCCTCTATTTCTTCCTTCACCATCTATCTTCTCTATCACTATCCCTTTCCTAAAGAAGGTAACACCTAGTAATAGTAGTAGGCATTCATTGCCTGATTGTTACTTCTCTTAAAAAAAAAAAATAAAAATAAAAAATTTGGATCGCCATTATAGGAAATTATTCTGCTCACTGAATACAGTTCTTAATAAAAAATACTTATGAACAAGGTTGCATTTCGAGTTTTACGCAATTAGTGATACAATTAACTAGTAATTGCTCAATTTATTAATTGACTTATTGTATGGTAAATTGTGTTCAATTAAGACCTTAATTGAAAGAAATTACCTAATTGCGCAATTAAGGGGTATGTCTGTACAAGGTATAAACGGTTCAAGGTCATTTGAGGCAATTTGGCAGTTTGAAGAAAAATTCTCATTATTATTCCTCACAAATTTAAGGCCGAATAAATATTCGTGAAAATACTGCACAGCAAAAACAATGGAGAGCGCCTCAATGCTCTCGATGCGTACGCAATTGGTCGCTCTTGGCCATCGGCTATGTGTAATAAGACCCCCGAAATACCGGTCGGGCCTGCATCACAGGCTAGTTGCATCTTTAAACTTGGGTTCTACGGTATCAATACCCTATCGCTTGTCAATTCTTCCCTTAAAGCGTGAAAAGCCTTTTTACATTTAATATCCCAAATAAATCTGACATTTTTCTTTAACAGGTGTTTTAAGGGTGTGGTTATTGATCAAATATTCGGTATAAACCGGGCGTAATAAGTTACCATCCCTAAGAAACGTCTGACGTCGTCTATAGATTTTGTTGTAGGCATGTGCAGAGACCATTGAGGGTGATTTCTTTATTTTATTATATGACACAACGTGACCCAAGAATTCAATGGTTTCTTGAAAAAATTTGCATTTGTTACGGTTGAGATGTAAATCAAAAAGTTGTAGTTGTAAAAGACAAGCTTTTAAATTGCACAGGCAATCTTCCATTGTGTTTCCATGTACAATTATGTCGTCGAAATATGACTCTGTCTTTGGTACATCCCGTAAGATCTGTAAATATACCTTATACAAATCGAGCCTACAAAAATATTTTGAATCCCGAAGGCTATTGAAAATGTCACCGATTCTTCGGATCGGTTAGTGCGCATCTACTAGGCCTTGATTTAAGCCAACTTTGTAATCAACACAAAGTCTTAGTCCATCGTCTGCTTTTGGTATTACTACCAAGGGTGACCCCCCATCGATATTTGTTGTTTTCGTAATAATACCAGTTTTCTTTAAAAGATCCAGTTCTCTCTCAACCTGTTATGTTAAGGAATAGGGAATAGGCCTTTCTTTATTGTAAATAGGTGTCGTTCCCTCTCGCAACTTCAATGAAACTCTATATTGTTGAGTACAACCAATCTTTTTCTCGAACACACTAGAAAATTTCTGTATAATATCCTCGATTAGTCTTACCTGATTAATATCAGCTGTAATTCATGTTTGGGATCTGCTTCCAGGTCGTTTAAATTTATTTTGAGACGTCTAATCCACGAACGTCCTAATATTGCAGAGCACTCATCAGGCACTATGTAAACTTCATCATTAATAGAATATTTATTGTATTTGGCTTGTACTTTTATTTTGCCATCTGGTACAAATGTTGTTCGTGTATATGATCGAAATGTGATATTGATGACAATTATTGGAGTGTTTAATTTTAATTTTTTGAATTGACACCTGGGTAGAAATGTAAACCCTGATCCAGAGTCTACCTCGAACTTGACCATCTTGCCCTCAATTTCGATTTCTGTGTAGTACCGCTCGGAATTTGACTTATTACTGTTGTTTTGATATACATCAACCATCCTGTATACCCCATACTCTTCATACATTCATTTTATTTGCTGTATTTGTATCTGACTTGCTGTATTTGTATTAAACTGCCCTTTCACATGTGCCGACTTACTTAACATAGCAATACACACTTTAGCCACGTGTTCTTTCTTGTTGAACCCGTTACACTATAATTTCTCCCTATCCGCATGACATTCATTAGCGTAATGATTGCCCCTGCTACACCGCAAATATAATCCTTCTATATCTAGTTTCCTGTAATTGACTTTGGTTTTACAATGTATCTTTGATGATTGTGTACTTTTATTGTTGTGTTTATGGTTTTTGTGGTAAGAATTTTGGTTTATTGCTGCTGCTGTTGTTGTTGTTGTTTTCAGTAATTTCCTTAGGATCAGCTTTGGCCGCTTCAATCGCTACAGCCTTTGCAACAACATCCTCAAATTTTGGTGACTCTGATTGAAGAAGTTGCTCCCGTACGTTGTTATCGCTGATGCCTCGTATGAATTGCGCACGTAAAAATATGTCTGCAACTGTCGGCAATGGACTGCACCTCCAACTGGTGCTTTGATAAAAACTGATGTTGGGTTACCAACACATTTTTTTGGGGACAGGTGCTTCTCCAAAAGCTTCAGTAAATCGTCGTATGGCACTTCGTTTAAAGTTTTCGGCGCCGCTAATGCACTTGCGATTTTAAAAAGTTTCGCTCCCATAGAATTCAGTAACAGCTTACCACAATAATCTTTGTTACCAAAAATACTTTTCTTTTCTATGTAATTTCAAAAAAAAAAGCTGTAAATTGCGCTTGATCCATTGTATTTACTCCTTGTACAATTCCTGCTTTGTTTTTTGTAAAATGAATGTGACCGTAATAAATATTGTAACATTCTGTGAGAAGCAAAAACAATATCTGAAATAAATTCTCTATCTGTTAAGAACTCATGTTCTTCCATATTTTCTAATTCCAAAAACTCCATCACTTCAACAAGTTGGCAAAAATCATTGATGTCAGTGCTTTCATCTAAAGAAAAAGAAAAAAATTTAAAATTTTTAACTTTTCCTTAATGACAGACTCTACACATGATCCTATTTGAATACTTCGCCGGGCAACAGTACCAGGAGATAATGAAAGGGAATCTATAAAACTAGCACTATAATTAAGAATTTCCATAACCTTGAGTAGGACACTTTTAATATATAAGCCATCAGAAAAAGGTCTAACATGCCTAATAATATCAAAGCTTATAAGGCTAGATATTTCCCGTCTCATTTTTTATTTGTCGACTCCTCCCTTTTACTTTCTACATCAAGCAACCATCCTTTTAATTTCTGTATAAAAATTTCCTAATGTTTTTCAAAAAGTTGTTCTTCCAAATTAAATTTATTCACAGCGCTGTGAAAATTATTAAAATGCCTTTTTAAACTATCCTCCCTACTATTTTTAAATGTTCCATGACATAAAATGCATTGTATATTGCCAAAAGCATTTTTAATTACGAAATATTACATTAGATATTATTCACGTGTTTATTCAAAATTTTAATGTGTATTCATCTATACAGAATGACATTTATGTAGGGTTACCATATTTGTATATCACAACAACACATAAAGGTCGCGTTGGACGTATCCAACCTAGCATATGCTGCAATTTATTCAAAAGGTATTATACATACGTACATAAATACACGCTGATAAACCAAATCAGTAGGAAAATATACATACTTGATTATTAACATCTGTATTTTAGCTAGAATTCGAGAAAAAGGTGTTAGAAATGGATAATACGAATTCGGAACTAAAAGATGCAATGGATAAATTACATAGTAAAGAAACTGCTAACAAATATGATGAGGAACACATTTGCAAACAGTTGAAATGAATTAAGGTAAGCGTTTTCAGTTGAAGGTGACACGATACACTAAAATTTTAATATAAACTCCAGAATCGTTAGGATTAAAAAATCACAATCAGACTCCCGTAAGTGACAAAACGAAATATACGGAAAATGTTTTGATTACGAAATTAGTTTCCACAGCACCACGTAAATTTGAAGATCCCGAAGGTGGACTTGCTTTAGTAGATTCCAAATCTGAAAATCAACAACTTCTTAGGTAAGCAAACATGTTAATCAGGTATGTGATGGAAAAACGATCGTTTTGAAAAGGTGTGATGAATTCAGACCGATTTTATGCATAATTTTTAAATCAATCTTAAGCTACTGACTTTTAAAAAGCACAATAGAAGACAAAATATAAACAATATAGTAGCGCCGTGCAAAAATGTATCAAAAATTACTGGAAAAACTATTACAAACAAGATTTAAAATTTATTTATGATTTAATCAGGCTAAAGTTCATATCGCTTTGTAAGCCAAATTACATGTGATAACACAGGTCTGCGACCGAAAAACTGCATAGGATTTTTTTACATTTTCTTACAGATTTTGACCTCCCAAAAACAGAAAAAATATTCAAATTATTATATCACATAAGTATTTATGTATATTGCAGTATCTATGTTCATTGGTAATAAACCTATATGATTTTTATTTGATAATGGAGAAAAACAACCTGAGCTGTTGGTGAGACTGGAAATGTTTTAACATGTTGAGACAAGTCAAATGACGTATATCGCTCGAAACAAAGAAAAGCTCTCAGTAGACATACTGATAATCAAGTGAACAGTGCTGTTGTCTGTTAATCATGGCTACAAGGGGTTGTGTTATTTCTCCAAACAGTTTTTGTTATATCTGTGGTGAATTCACTATTAAAAGTCAACAGAGACATATAAGTGATTTTGTAAGGAAAGTTTATTTTGCCTACTTTAAATTAAAACTTGCTGATAAAGATAAACTATGGGCCCCGCATAAGGTGTGTAGAAGATGCGAAGAAGATCTTCGTTTGTGGTTTAAGGGAAAGAAAAATGCATTTCGATTTGGAATTCCTATGATATGGCTTGAGCAGAAAAATCACACCACTGACTGCTACTTCAGCTCAGTTGACGTAAAGGGATTCAATTCAAAAAACAAAAGAACCATAAGTTATCCTAATCTTGACTCAGCTATACGTCCAGTGCCCCATAGCTCCGAAATATCTATCCCGCAGCCACCTTCCAGTTTGGATGAATACCCTAGTGAGTTGGAGGACGAAGCTACATTACCTCCTCCGGGTAAATCAAGCTCAGATTTATCTTTTGACGAAGATGGAAGGCCTCAACTATTTTCTCATGGTGAGCTCAATGATTTAGTAAGAGATTTAGGTCTTTTAAAAGATGCAGCCGAAATGTTAGGTTCTAGATTAAATAATAAAAACATTTTATCACCTGGCACTTCTTTCTACTGGTACAGGCACCGAAAAAAATAATTTACCCAGTTTTTCTCAAAAGAAGGAAATTTAGTTTTCTGCAATAATGTGGAAGAACTCATACATCGCTTTGATATAAAGTATGACTCATCTGAAGAAGGGAATGGCAACAGCACAGATCACCTCAACATAAAACTAGGCTTAAAGAGTGCACTAAACGATTCCAAGAGTTGCTTGCATTTAAAAAAACTGCATCTCTTAAAAATTATCTGGAAGGTCTTGATGTCACACCAGCATCTAATTACTCTTTGTGGCGCGCTGCTAGAAAGCTTAAAACACCCGTCGAGTTTAAACCACCTCTGCGCACATCTACCGGAGATTGGGCAAGAAGCGACTGTGAAAAAGGTAAATTATTTGCTGAGCATTTAAAATCCGTATTTACCCCAAACTCATGTACTGGTGCTGTTGATTTGCCGAGTGTAGTTGCGCTACCCCCTCGACCCATAAAATTTAAGACGCGTGATGTACAAAAACTAATTGCTGAACTCAACCCGAAAAAAGCTCCGGGTATTGATGAAATTAGTAACCAGATGCTGATGAAGTTGCCCCGTATTGCAATTAGAATCCTGTTATTCATTTTTAATGCCATTTTACGTATGGAATATTATCCAAACAGCTGGAAGCTTGCCAAGGTTAAAATGATTCCAAAGCCGGGCAAAGATCTTACCAAGGCTGAGTCATATAGGCCAATAAGTTTACTGTCAACAATGTCAAAGCTCTTTGAAAAGTTACTCATGATAAAATTGTCCCCAATTCTAACTGATAATGAGTGCATACCGGACCATCAATTTGGTTTTAGAAGTCAGTATAGCACCATTGAACAAACTCATAGATTGGTTCAATTTATACGAAAAACTTTTGAAGAAAAGAAGTATTGCTCTGCGCTGTTTATTGACGTTTCTCAGGCATTTGATAAAGTGTGGCATGAAGGCCTAATTTTAAAATTAAAGACTTATTTACCGATAAACATTCTAAATCTTTTGGAAAGTCACATTATTGCCCGGAAATTCACTGTTGTGGAAGGAGACTTTATGAGTATGCCTGAAAAAATCTCATCCGGTGTGTGCCACAGGGGAGTATACTGGGGCCAGTTTTGTATTTGATTTATACTTGTGATATGCCTTTGAGCAGTAATATTCACACATCTACATTTGCCGATGATACAGCCTGCCTTAGTATGCACGAAACCCCTCACGAGGCTTCCCGATATCTTCAGCAACATATTACCCAGCTAGAACTATGGTTAAACAGGTGGAGAATAAAGGTAAACGAACAGAAGTGTGCTCAGGTAACATTTACCCTACGAAAAGAAACTTGTTCCCCCATTACAATCAATAATCAAATTGTTCCTCAAAATTTACAAGTGAAATACCTTGGTATACACCTTGATCGAAGGCTTACATGGAAACACCACATTGACTCTAAGCTAACGCAAATGAAACTTAAACTAACTCAGATACATTGGCTGATTGGTAGAAATTCAACCCTCAGTCTAGATTGTAAACTTTTGATATACAAGTCGCTTTTAAAACCTATATGGTGCTACGGAATTCAGCTATGGGGTACTGCTTCAGCTTCAAATATAGAAAAAATTCAACGAAGGCAAAACAAAATTTTACGGATAATAACATCGGTTCCATGGTACATAAGAAATTCAAATTTACATCGTGATTTGAATATGCCACAAGTAACTGAAGAAATTGCTAAATACGCAGGCAAATATCTTACAAAACTCGAGTCTCATCCTAATCCGCTTGCTCGTAATATCTTGAATTTTCCTGGTCACATCCGCTTAAAAAAGAGGGACACAAGGGCTCTAATACTCAACACTCCAGAAGAAACTGCTTGAAAATACTTTTGTTTTTGCTTATCACTACTTATGTATTATTAATAACTATCACTAAGTTTATGTCCGACACTGGTCGGGCCTAATTAATTATATTTAGATTTAAGATTTGAATAATTATTGTTAGTTCATATTTGAAGATACAATAAATAAATATATGTATTAAAAAAAAAAAAAAATCTGAATGGCGCCTATTCATTGACTCAGCTAAGACTAGCCTTAAAGCAGTATTATTACACAATGGAAATAAATTTGCCTCGATTCCGATTGGACATTCTATGCATATGAAAGAATATTATAACGATTTGGCCATTATCCTGGAAAAAATCAAGTATCAAGACCATCAACGGATGATTTGTGGGGACTTCAAAATACTGACAATGCTTTTGGGTCAGCAGACAGGCTATACCAAATACCCATGCTTCTTATGCTTGTGGGATAGTAGAGCCATAGAACAGCACTAGAAAAAAGTGATTGACCATCCCGAGAAACTTTAAAACCTGGAGAGAAAAATGTTATATACACTTCCTTGGTACCACCAGAAAAGGTTTTGTTGCCTCCTCTCCATATCAAATTGGGGTTGATGAAACAATTTGTGAAATCGCTGCAAAAGGATGGAGACTGTTTCAAATATTTATGTACAAAATTCCCGAAGCTGTCAGAAGCAAAGTTGAAAGAGGGAGTTTTCACCGGCCCCGACATAAGAAAACTTTTAACGGACCCTTCATTTGTGGAAACTATGAATGAGAAGGAAAAAGAAGCTCGGGTATCGTTCAAGGACGTAGTGCGAAAGTTTTTGGGAAACACTAAGGATCCTAACTATAAAACCATTGTGCAACGGATGCTAGCAGCATACGAAGCTCAAGGCTGCAAGATGAGCTTGAAGGTCCATTTTTTACACTCTCACATAGACTATTTTCCTGAAAACCTGGGAGCTTACAGTGAAGAGCAGGGGGACCGATTTCACCAGGATGTCCGTGATATCGAGAGAAGGTACCAAGAGCGATGGGATGTCACTATGCTTGCTGCCTACTTATGTGATAGACAAAAATGGCCATCACTTTTGAAATCAGCGCACCTAAAAACATATAATTCAGTAAAAATATCTCATGCAGCTGACAAAAAATTTTTTTTCGCAGACCTGTGTAATTATTAATGAACGAATAACACCAAAGTTAGTTGTAATTATTCTGACAAACACGAATATTCGTACGTTTTTAGATATTCGTGTTCGTACCCGCCGAATTCAGAGCAATAGTTTACCAATAATATTTGATTCACAGCTCTTTGTTCGCCATTAGTTAAACCGCCAAATGTCATTGGTTAACAAATAGTTAGACAACAGCTGATTCGTTTTATGAGCTTTCATTACAAAAAAGCTTTCAGTAAATTGAAATACGATGAATCAAAACAATTACATATTCCATTTGCAATAAAAGTTGCGTATATAAAGTATAAATCTACATCAACTGACCAAACACAAAAGAATTGTTTCCTTTTTTTTTTGTTTAGTTTTTTTGAGCACACGGAACGAAATTATAGTTCAAATTTAATAAATTTGTACAGGAAAAAAAATTATTATGGAAGCTGAGAAAAATTTCGTAATTAAAAATGCTTTTGGCAATATACAATGCATTTTATGTCATGGAACATTTAAAAATAGTAGGGAGGATAGTTTAAAAAGGCATTTTAATAGTTTTCCCAGCGCTGTGAATAAATTTAATTTGGAAGAAGAACAACTTTTTGAAAAACATAAGGAAATTTTTATACAGAAATTAAAAGGATGGTTGCTTGATGTAGAAAGTAAAAGGGAGGAATCGACAAATAAAAAATGAGACGGGAAATATCTAGCCTTATAAGCTTTGATATTATTAGGCATGGTAGACCTTTTTCTGATGCCTTATATATTAAAAGTGTCCTACTCAAGGTTATGGAAAAACTTAATTATAGTGCTAGTTTTATAGAATCTCTTTCATTATCTCCTGATACTGTTGCCCGGCGAAGTATTCAAATAGGATCATGTGTAGATTCTGTCATTAAGGAAAAGTTAAAAAATTTTTCTTTTTTTTCTTTTTCTTTAGATGAAACACTGACATCAATGATTTTTGCCAACTTGTTGAAGTGATGGAGTTTTTGGAATTAGAAAATATGGAAGAACATGAGTTCTTAACAGATAGAGAATTTATTTCAGATCTAGCTTTTTTAGCTGATACAACCGCCATGTGAAATAAATTGAACTTAAAACTTCAAGGCAAGAAAAAAAGTTTAATTGATTTATATAAAACTGTTTTTTATTTCAAAACTAAATTATTTATACTCCTTTTAATTTTTATAATTTTTTTAAAATTTTCCAAAGACTAATTGTTTATGTCAAAGAAAGTTACGTACAAAAACACGAGCATATTGAAAATTTTTTCAATAATATGCAAGATCGGTTTAAAGATTTTGAAATTATAAAGCCAATGCTTGATATTTTCCAAAACCTTTTTAAGTGTGATATTTCAAAATACGATATTGTAATAATACTCCCGAGTGAAATGGAAGCTCCAGACCAAATAGAAATGTTGGAGTCTTGGAAAAACTTAGATAATTTGGAGTACCCGCAATTGAAAAAAATTTCTTACAAATGATATAGAATAAATGCCGAACATTTGAAAAATATTATGCTCATACGTAATTGCAACAAAAATGTTAAAGTTGAAAATGTCATCAAAGATTTATAAATATTGTTATATGTATAACAAATATTAATAATTCATCCGGATGACTATAATTTCATATAAATCAAACAAGCTTTTTTCTTTTCCTTGGCGTTCTAAGTTCAATTTATTTAAAGATAATATTATTTTGAATGAAATCATAGACTTTTTACTTAAGTTTTTATTCCAATGCCTAATAAAAAAAAATTCAAACAATTAATAACCATGTATTTCAAATTATAAAACTTTTCTTCAAGTGTAATTTTATTTTACTCTCATTTTTCTCACCGATACAACAATATTTTATTTTGCGGATCACTGCTTTGGTGTTATTTCGTCGGTTGGTTGTTACCATGATACAATTATACAAGGTACTTGCACGACTACAACAAAATTGCAACACCAAGAAACACACGCATTTTGTTGGTAGAAACAAACAGAATTTAGTCAAAAACAGATGTCTTTTGTTGTTAAAAATAACAATTACAGGGCAAAGTAAATTTATATCAAGTATATGCAACTATTCAGGTGATTCATTTTTTTCTCGTTTCGTGGCAATGCCTGAATGTCAAAAGTTGTTTACAATGTTCGTACGCCATTTTGTTTTCTTTTGCTTTGTTATACACAATTGTGTGTACTGAAAACGTATGTGAAAAAGTTTAAATAAATTTTTACTTAAAAAATGTGTTACAAAACATTTAAAAATAATTATATTTAATTATTTAATATTTTATTATACTTATTTCACATATTAAAGGTTTATCAATTAATAAATTTACTTTGGTTTTGTCTATCCATACATATCCTTTTTGTTGTATGCAGATCTGGGACTATTGCATTAAATAAGCAAACGCATTGACCATTTTACCATACTAAGCCAAATCAATGCAAATACAAATTTATTACATTAGCACTAACTTTTATAATATTAGTGCATTTTTTTTTCATTAAACTAAAATCCATTCAAAGTAATTTATGAATATTGCATTGTTACTTTTATTTCACTATTTTTCACCACTTCACACATTATGAAAAGTATTATTGCACTATAATGCAAAATACAACGTAAATGTGTACATATCTACATAAAAACATACTTACATACATACATAAATATGTAAATTTTTTCCTATGTACACCCAAGACGAAAAATCATATCACTACGTTTTTCATAATTTTTTCGAGAGATGTAATTGTTCCAAGCGGTAGTATTTTTCGTTTATAAAATCACCATTTTTTAAGATATATCTAAAATAAATGAAAACCTAAGTTCTGATCTTTTGTCAATTGCACGGTTTTCTATATAAGGTCGAGATGCAACGTACTTGAAGTATGAAATTTTTTAATTTTTTCAATTGGTTCTGAAATCTAGTTTGTATTTATATTGACAGTTTTCCTTTTCTTTAATTTGTACGTACATACTTATAAAGGAGCCCTCAATGAACTTTACTGTATTTTTTATTTTATTATTTGTGCTATCTGATAAAATAGGTTAAAGTTTTATTCAATATTACTGTGTACAATATTTGATAATGCAATAATATTGCATTACTTCATGATGACTAAGCACATCAATACAAAATCAGTGCATTTTTCGCCATGCTAATGCAATATTAATCCATTACTTTTAAGAGATTTTATTGAAGTGAAATAAAATACAAGCATTAAATTTAAATTTGCACTAAAATTTTGGTTTTTCAATCAGTGCCTACGCAAAAGTGATGCAAGTTGCCCAGGTCTGGTTGTATTCATCTGTTTTTGACATTCATCCATTATTTTTACGCAAACAAATCGCCTATTGTTTTTGTACTTTCTTAGTTATTGCAGACCTGCATATACTTTATATAAATATGCTTTGTTACAGGGTAACTAAAGTACAATTGCAGACGCGGCATTCATGAATGATTATAGTCATTCATTGTTGCCAATATGTGTAATATACAGAGTGTGTAATTTCTACTCACATGTGTAGGCCTATAATTAGATTCATGTATAATCAGTGTGTAATTCTACTTTGAATTCTATTTTTGTTTAATTTTGTTTTAATTTTAACCTACACAAAGGATGTGTAGTGTAATTTTCTTCAATGTGTAATTGGAGACACAGCCACATGCAAATTCATTGGCAACACTGTAATAATTTTATTCACACACATACACTAACATTTTTGCGGCTTGTAAACAAAGTTTGACAAGTTTCTGCATTCTATACATTAACAGGCTGGGCTTGTGCAAGTACCTTGTATAATTGTATCATGGTTGTTACTGGTTTGATGTATGGAACATTTTAAAAAAAATTTAGTTATTGGTTGATTATATATGAATAATGTGTCCTCTTTGCAAATTCATTATCAGTTTTCCGATATCTTAAATATATCAGGAGGTATAGAGCTTCAATATTGCGCCATTTCCAAAAATTGTTTTACAGCAATCAGCAATTTTTTGCATATGTGGCAACTTTCCAACGCAAAAGTATTAATGTTGTTATTAGCAATTGTTATGATGTATATCAATGCATATTCTACTCAACGAACGTGATTCAAATCACAACACAAAAATTGTATTGTTGTGTTATGTTTTAATCAAATGAAATTGATATTTATTTTTTATTGATAAAATTTCATTTATTAAATATATTCAAACTTCCTTTTACATCTTCCGTTGTTTTTTTCCTTAAATGTCATGTTGCATGAATAAAATTGATATTTTCTACTTAAATATATACAGTAATTTAAACTATTTGAACAAATAGTGAAAAATATTGTTGTTATGATTATGGCATGCCTTGACAAAGATTTTTGTCATTTTTTCTTTAAATGGTAATAACTTTTCATGTTGGATGTAAAAAGTTCATCAACTTTAACAGCGATTTCTTTTCTGTTGCATATATGTTACATGTTTTACATTTCGGTGTTCATTTGTACAAAAAATACAACTGTGGGAAAAATTATCAATTTCTTTTCTGAATATGTTGCATGAAAATCCTGTAAATATGTTACACATTTTACCGTCACTTTATTTTAGGTGTACATACTGCCCTTTTTTCTAACTGTGGTAACGAAGGATTTATTTTGCATGTCATGTTTATAATTTCGAAAGAAGGTTTCTTAAATACAAAATATAAAAATCATTATTATAAAAATGAAAATAAATAAATATTTATTTAAATATTGTGACTGTTTTGATATTTTAGGACGTAATTAGTGATGTCAATGTTTTAAAAATCATAATAGTGTGCGAAAAACCTCTTAAATAGCCTTAAAAATCGCTAATGAAGTATATTAATGATAAAATGTAACTGTTGTAAATAAAAGCAGCTAATTTTGTTCGATTGTAGTAATATAATATGTAGCACTTTGAGTGATTCTAGGTAACATTTCAAAATGTTACATACATATAGTGTAACATATTTTTTTCAGAAAAGAAATCGCCATTAGTTTGAATAAAAAGCATATGTATCTATTACTTTTATTATTAAACAAAAAATTCTATCGTGTATTTTTATAAAATTAATTAATTAATCGATTTTCTCGAAAACACATTTTTGTTCCATACATCAAACCAGTAACCAACCGACGATTTGTTCATTAATAATTATCACATGTAATTTGGTTTAAAAAGCGATACGAACTTTAGCCTGATAAAATCATAAAATACAGAAACAAATGAAGTTCGAACATTTCACACATACGTTTTCAAGCATATTCTTTGTATTTAGCTGTAACATATACTCTTTTTTTATTATTTTCTATTATATTTTGCTTTCCCGAACCAATTTCAGCACTAATTTAATACCATGTACGGTAAAGTTGGACGAGCGAGCACTGTTTTATCTATTTTTAAGAAATAATATAACATATGTAAACAAAAACCATATGCTACTCGTATACTAGAGCTGCCAATAGTGAAACTTAATAATTTGATAAGGATACCATTCTTTGACCATATTAAGAACTTTAGTTAAACAATAAACTGTGAATATGAAGTATTAGTTAAACAATAGTTATTATTTTAGTACTAATAATTAACTATGTTACGAAAACTATTGCTATCTCCGGTGCAAGTGTGTCCACTAGCTCAGAAAAACTAAATACTTTACTAACCTGTTCATCTTCATAGTTCATGTAAAAAAAACACTGAATTTACTCAGAGAATTCCTCAATGTTGGATATTTGTACATGACCCCATAAATTCAATTGATTATTATCACTCACCAACGATTTACTTCATTTTTCCAACACATCCATCTAAGTAGTAGATTATAATTGGCGGAGATAGTCCAAGTTTGGGAATTCAAAACCGGGAAAAAACAAAAATTTTGGCAACCCTGTTACGAATGAGGGGATTTTGGGCATTTGAGATTTCGTTAGGCTGGTTGTGTGTGTGTGTGTGAGTTTGATTCTTTATTTATGTGTATGTTTGTATACTTGTGTGCACAGCTTTTGTTGTTATTGTAGAGAAACGTTGTGCTTACAGCGGATGTATCTATACATGGATGTTTGTATGGGTGTATGACAGTGTGTGTGTGTGTGTATGAGTATGTGTGTGTGTGTGTGTGTATTTACATGTTTGTTTGATGGTGTCCGATACTTTTGTTGAACTGGTAGACAATCATTATTATATCCAGTAGGAAATGTTGATGGTGAAAATATGCTGACTAGCTTTTCACTTTCACTTGTCACCAGTACTACTCTCTAACTATCCTCCGTACAATACTTTGTGCTATAGACATTTAGCATGTGCTTGTCATTGAAAATCTACTAGTAACACTAAAACAATTGATTAGGTAGTGACTACGTAGTTCTTATGCGGTCATGAGACATACCAACCAGACAGTTAGTTACTAGTACATTTCTATAATTTAAGTACATACAAATGTATGTATATTGACAAGTTATTGACAATTCCCCCACAAATACACCATATCTGTTTTTTCTCCTTCTTTTATACTGACGGATAGAAGAAAACTTATTATACCAAATTGTTACTAGAATTTTAGTGTTGACACAAAGACACTTGCTCCCAGTCTGACTGTAGGGTAGTGACAAGGGATCTGTGTATTTGTGTGTATGTAGTGATTGTTATTTGATAGACTTTGGTTTGCTCTTTTGAGTTGTCGTTGCTATGCGTATGTAGGGTTATTGTATGTATGCATTTATGTTTGCGATCTCTGGGGAAATAATCTAATAGCTGCAGAGAGTGGCAACCCTGTTGGAAGTGGACAGGGAATGTATTTGGTAATGTATGTATATGTTGTTGGATTCATGTATGTGATCGTATCTATTTTTGCTTTGAAGAATATCATTGCTTGTGTGAATTACATCAACACTTTTTCATGCATATTTACAAATTAATGTATATATGTTTTCAAGGCTATTGACGTTGCTATTCTTATGGAGATAGAAAATATTGTGTTGACATAGGTTTTATATCTACAAGTGAATTTCAGATATTAAATGTTTTGAGTCCAATCAGGTTGATAAGAAGAGCTTTTGAAAAGGGGTAATGATATGTTTATTTCAGTATATTTTATTTTAATGTAACAATTATAAGAAATAGGTTTTGGAGAAATACAGCAAAAACTTATAGAAGCTTTCACATGGCCCGATTTTTCTCGTACCTTTATATTGCAAACTGATGCTAGCGATTTTGTTCTGGATGTTGCTGTGTATATGAATTTCATCATATATCGTAATACCAACAGAGAATTCGGGGCAAATGTGTATGTGCGTGTGTATGTATATATATATATATATATATATATATATATATATATATATATATATATATATATGTGTGTGTGTGTGTGTATATGAATTTCATCATATGTCGTAATAAATTAGATTCGATGACTACTACGCGATTCTCATAAGTAGAAGAAATAATGTAGATTGTCATCAGTCTGCTCTGATATCTCAACAAGTGACAACCTATTTACCCAATCAAAATTTTTAAAGTGATTGAAATCCAAACACTATCAAAGTGCTAAAACTAACAACTGTTTGTTAAACAAGTTTATAGTGTATAAAAAATAATTAAATAAATTGTTTATAACTAAAATAAATTGCTTATAAATAAAATAATTAAATAAATTGTTTATAAATAAAATAATTAAATTAATTAATAAACAAATAAATAATTAAATAAAATGAATACTACAAGTTGTACCATCTGCAATAAAGTCTTTATGACTCAAACAAAACTAAATCAGCATATGGAAACGCACTCATATGCTAACCAATCCAAGGCTATGCTTGGAACTAGTAAGCAAAGTCTTAAAAACAAATATTGTGAGGATTGTGATGAGATGATCCCATTAATTGGTTATATGGCTCATGTCAGAACCACAAAACATAAAAACAGTTGTCAGCAAGATCGAATTGGAGATTTTCTCACTAAAAGAGCAAGTAACTTCAATGGGAAGATCGAGACATATATCCTCCTCAACAAAAATGTGGGTGTCTTGTTTCCGGAGGAGTTTCTGAAATCTACCAAGAGCTCCATAGTACAACAACTCAATGAACGTAGTAGGATACATACTACATTTAAATTTAATATGGAGCTCACATGTGATTATATGAAGATGGTGAATGATGAGATGAATGTTTCCCAACTTGTACATATTTCGAAAATGATGTTGGTGACTTTGTCTGATGACATAGAGGATATGTACAAGAAACAAGCCGAGGAGCTAAGAGCCAAAATGGAAGAATTTCAAGAGAGGGATAGCGGATGGACATTGATTTCAATAAATTCCCTTGAAGTTAATATAAACAAGGCGTCCATAATAAGAGGATCGAGCTTTATCCCTCTTCCAAAAAATATTGCAATGAAACGTGCATGCATAAATATCGAGAACAATGATATTTATTGATTTAAATGGTGTCTCATTGCGGCTTTGTACACAAATAGCGGTCTGAATCCTAAGCAACGGAAAAACTTTAAAAATTACAATATTACAAATATTTCTGATGAGAATATTAATACAGGGGAAATTGTATTAAATTTTAAAGACCTAGAGTTTCCACTCCCATTGAAGCAGATAAAACAATTCGAGAATCAAAATGATGTGAGCATAAACGTATTTGGTCATAATGGAACATCACTTATAGGACCATACTATGTAACGAAAGGAGAAACACACATTCATATTAATCTCTTATTGCTCCAGTCCAATGAAAACTACCACTATGTATGTACTCATCAAGGATATATCAAAGTAAGTTTCATTTGTGCATTTATGAAAAATCTGCTTTCATCTCTATTTAAAAAGTTACTTCCTATTGTTATATTTATTTATATCGTATTGGTATTTTCTAAATGTATTTTCTTCAGACTCCTTCGTTCCAGCATAACATCGCATAATCATAAGATCATGATATGCAACACCTGCCTATATCATACGCATGATGATTATGTGTATAATCATCATAAAAATGTTTGTGTGAAAAAAGTCATCAGAATGCCAGAAGGTGAATCTATTATCAAGTTTAAGAACTACTACAAACAGTTAGAATGGTACATTCGTAATCTACGCGGACTTTGAGTCTATTTTAGAAAAAGTTGATAATGCTGTAAGTAAAAGTACCACAAATGTACAGAAACATCATGCTTGTGCATTCGGTTATTTTATTAATTGTAGTTTCAAGAGAGAAAATAATTTATATAGACATTATTTTGGTGAAGATTCGGCGAATATATTTATCAAAAAAATTGTTGAAGATTGTACAGATATTTATTTAAATTATTTACTTAAAGTTAAGAAAATGGTTATAACCCCAATAGAAATAGCTCAATATAATAATGCAAAAAATTGTCATATATGTAAGAAAATATTAAATAACGATAAAGTTAGAGATCATTGTCATCTTACGGGCAATTATCGTGGGGCAGCTCATAGCGAATGTAATTTGAATTATAAAACACCTCAGTTTATACCGGTTATCTTGCATAATCTTTCCGCATATGATATACACCTATCTTTCAAAGAACTTTCTTCTATAAAATATTCTACAATAAAAGTGATTCCCCAGAACACAGAGAGTTATATTTCTCTTTCAATTTTCATCAGATTAGATGAAAAATATGGATTCGAAATAAGATTTATAGACTCGTTTAGATTTATGGCTTCGAGTTTAGATACGTTAGCGAAAAATCTTGATAGCAATGATTTTAATACTATTCGGTCATGTTTCGTTGATGAAGCTCATTTCAACCTGATTAGAAGAAAGGGTGTATTTCCATACTCTTACATGGATTCCATGACTAAGTTTAAGGAAATTAAACTCCCTAGTAGAGAAGAGTTCTTCAATATTCTAACGAATGAAGAATGTGATGTAGTCGAGTATGAACATGCTCAAAAAATATGGAGAGAGTTTAACTGTAAAACCCTCCTTGACTATACTGAACTCTACTTAAAGACAGATGTTCTTCTTCTAACCGACGTGTTTGAAAATTTTAGAAAAATTTTTAGAGATATATACGATTTGGACCCCTGCCACTATTATACAGCACCAGGCTTATCTTGGGATGCAATGTTGAAAACCACAGAAGTTTCACTGGAACAGTTTACTGATTCTGAAATGTATATGTTTATGCAAAACGGAATTAGAGGTGGACTAGTTCAATGCTCGCAAAGATATTCGAAGGCGAATAACAAATATTTGGAAGATTTTGATGCATCAAAACGATCAGAATTTCTTATATATTTAGACGCTAACAACTTGTATGGTTGGGCGATGTCGGAATATCTTCCTTGCGGTGAATTTGAGTGGGTATGTGATACTGATTTTGATGTTAAAAAAATTTCTGATACTGCGGAGTATGGGTACATTTTGGAAGTGGATATAGATTATCCCGATTCAGTGCATGATCTACATAATGATTTGCCATTTTGCCCCCAAAATACAGCCCTGAAGGGATCCAAAATCAAAAAATTAGTTGCAGACTTACACTCAAAAACAAATTGCACCATACACTATAGAGTTTTAAAACAAGCCATTTCAAATGGCCTCATCTTAAAACAAATCCATAGAATACTCAGATTTAAGCAATCCCCTTGGCTTAAAAAATATATTGACTTAAACACATTTCATAGGACAAATGCTAAAAATAATTTTGAAAAAGATTTCTTCAAACTTTTAAACAATGCTGTTTACGGGAAGACAATGGAAAACATTGAAAAACGTAGGGACATTAGAATTACGTCATCTTGGGAAACGACAAACAGGAATAATTTAGGTCTCAGAGCATTAATTGCGAAACCAAATTTTAAGCAGTTGACAAAATTTTCTGATGATACGTATGCGGTAGAGTTAGAAAAAATAGAACCACTATATGATAAACCCATATATGTTGGTTTCACAGTACTGGAGTTATCGAAGTGGAGAATGTATGACTTCCATTATGGCTTCATGAAGCCTAAATTTGGAGAGAACATTTCTCTCAACTATATGGATACTGACTCATTTATTTATTCAATTAAAACTGTTGATTTTTACGATGACATCCGTAATGATATTAGTTTGAATTTTGATACGTCAGAATATCCTATAGATAATCAATTTCGTTTGCCGCTACTCAATAAGAAGGTTTTGGGAATGATGAAAGATGAAAACAATGGGGATATAATGACAGAATTTGTTGGTTTAAGAGCAAAAATGTATTCTCTGTCGACTCTTCGCTCGGAATCTGTTAAAAAATCAAAAGGGGTCAAAAAGTCTGTAATTAAAAAGTTGTCCATTAATGATTACAAAAGTTGCTTATTCGAATCCAAAATTATCTCGGATGAAATGTTTTTGTTTAGATCTAAAACACATCAACTATATACCCAAAAACTATATAAAATATCACTTAGCTTTTCTGATGATAAAAGAAATATAATGAAAGATAAAATAAAAACGCGCGCTTGGGGACATTACATAGACCGAAACAATGAAACAATGGATGTAGAATAGAATGATTCCTACTAAATTGCATGTAAGATGACAACGAGAATTTAATTTTGTATTATTTGTATTTATTTATTAATATATTTATTTAATTATTTATTAATTTAATTTTGTACTAATTGTATTTATTTATTAATATATTTATTTAATTATTTATTAATTTATTTATTAATTTATTTATTATTTACTTATTTGTTTATGAATGTATCTTATTAATTTTAGTATTTTATTCACCCAAAAGCATGTTAAAATTTAATGGTTTAAAACTTTTATCTTTTTACCTATACCTAAATTATTTGTAAATAAAATTAAAATATTAGATTAATGATGTTTTTTTTTTATTTTTATATCTGTATATTTTTATTTATACATAGAGTTGAATTTGTATTAGTACTAAGATTTTTAAGAAAAACTGTTAAATAAAATATTGAAAAAATAATAAAATATGTAAATGGTTTTTTATTTCAGCTTAAATTTACTGCATAGAAATTTTAACTACAAATGTCTACATTTTTATATTTTGCTTATGTATTGGCTTTACTTCACTAGATCAAAAAATTTTTCTTTTTGTTCATTTGCAAATTTTTGTTGTTTGTTTTCATATCGCTTAAACATGCACAGTTTTGTTATCTTTGAAAGGTTCTACACAAGAGGAATTGAATTTCACAATATTATGAAATTCCATTAAATTTCATTAGATACTTTCTTATCGATACCAACTGCTTTAACACCATCTCATCCATGTTTGCTAATAGCAAATAGCAGAACAGGTATCAGCTATTAGATCAGGAATCAGATCAGCTTATCAGGACCTGATCTGGTTTTCAGATCAGCTTATTAGGACCTGGTCTGGTTTTCAGATCAGCTTATCAGGACCTGATCTGGTTTTCAGATCAGCTTATTAGGACCTGGTCTGGTTTTCAGATCAGCTTATGAGGACCTGGTCTGGTTTTCAGATCAGCTTATCAGGTATCAGATGAGGTTATAGCAAATAGATGTATCAAGTTTAAAGTTAGATTAATAACTAGAGGTAATTTTTGTTTAAAATTTTTATGAATTCGGCTGTAAGCATTTAATAAGAGCCAATGCAAATGTTATTATAATGTTTAAGTAAGATGAGAAAAAATATTAAGCACGTCTATAGGGATCATGTAGTCAGTAATATGAATTTTAAAAAGGTTTAAGAAATTTGTAAAGTGTTGGAAGGATAAATATGGAATTTTGAATATAAGCACAGATAATGAATTAAATGATGGTCGCTATAGAAAGCAATTTGACTATTTCATAACTATATAAGCAACTACTCATAAAAGATTACCTTTAGTTATTAATCTAACTTTAAACTTGATACATCTATTTGCTATAACCTCATTTGATACTTGATAAGCTGATCTGAAAACCAGACCAGGTCCTGATAAGCTGATCTGAAAACCAGACCAGGTCCTGATAAGCTGATCTGATACCTCATCTAATAGCTGATACCTGTTCTGCTATTTGCTATTAGCAAACATGGATGTGATGGTGTTAAAGCAGTTGGTATCGATAAGAAAGTATCTAATGAAATTTAATGGAATTTCATAATATTGTGAAATTCAATTCCTCTTGTGTAGAACCTTTCAAAGATAACAAAACTGTGCATGTTTAAGCGATATGAAAACAAACAACAAAAATTTGCAAATAAACAAAAAGAAAAATTTTTTGATCTAGTGAAGTAAAGCCAATACATAAGCAAAATATAAAAATGTAGACATTGTAGTTAAAATTTCTATGTAGTAAATTTAAGCTGAAATAAAAAACTATTTACATATTTTATTATTTTTTCAATATTTTATTTAACAGTTTTTCTTAAAAATCTTAGTACTAATACAAATTCAACTCTATGTATAAATAAAAATATACAGATATAAAAATAAAAAAAAAACATCATTAATCTAATATTTTAATTTTATTTACAAATAATTTAGGTATAGGTAAAAAGATAAAAGTTTTAAACCATTAAATTTTAACATGCTTTTGGGTGAATAAAATACTAAAATTAATAAGATACATTCATAAACAAATAAGTAAATAATAAATAAATTAATAAATAAATTAATAAATAATTAAATAAATATATTAATAAATAAATACAATTAGTACAAAATTAAATTAATAAATAATTAAATAAATATATTAATAAATAAATACAAATAATACAAAATTAAATTCTCGTTGTCATCTTACATGCAATTTAGTAGGAATCATTCTATTCTAC
Source organism: Nowickia ferox (assembly GCA_936439885.1). Lineage (NCBI taxonomy): Eukaryota > Metazoa > Arthropoda > Insecta > Diptera > Tachinidae > Nowickia > Nowickia ferox. The sequence continues at coordinate 65,131,178 of OW387026.1, forward strand.
ATCCATTGTTTCATTGTTTCGGTCTATGTAATGTCCCCAAGCGCGCGTTTTTATTTTATCTTTCATTATATTTCTTTTATCATCAGAAAAGCTAAGTGATATTTTATATAGTTTTTGGGTATATAGTTGATGTGTTTTAGATCTAAACAAAAACATTTCATCCGAGATAATTTTGGATTCGAATAAGCAACTTTTGTAATCATTAATGGACAACTTTTTAATTACAGACTTTTTGACCCCTTTTGATTTTTTAACAGATTCCGAGCGAAGAGTCGACAGAGAATACATTTTTGCTCTTAAACCAACAAATTCTGTCATTATATCCCCATTGTTTTCATCTTTCATCATTCCCAAAACCTTCTTATTGAGTAGCGGCAAACGAAATTGATTATCTATAGGATATTCTGACGTATCAAAATTCAAACTAATATCATTACGGATGTCATCGTAAAAATCAACAGTTTTAATTGAATAAATAAATGAGTCAGTATCCATATAGTTGAGAGAAATGTTCTCTCCAAATTTAGGCTTCATGAAGCCATAATGGAAGTCATACATTCTCCACTTCGATAACTCCAGTACTGTGAAACCAACATATATGGGTTTATCATATAGTGGTTCTATTTTTTCTAACTCTACCGCATACGTATCATCAGAAAATTTTGTCAACTGCTTAAAATTTGGTTTCGCAATTAATGCTCTGAGACCTAAATTATTCCTGTTTGTCGTTTCCCAAGATGACGTAATTCTAATGTCCCTACGTTTTTCAATGTTTTCCATTGTCTTCCCGTAAACAGCATTGTTTAAAAGTTTGAAGAAATCTTTTTCAAAATTATTTTTAGCATTTGTCCTATGAAATGTGTTTAAGTCAATATATTTTTTAAGCCAAGGGGATTGCTTAAATCTGAGTATTCTATGGATTTGTTTTAAGATGAGGCCATTTGAAATGGCTTGTTTTAAAACTCTATAGTGTATGGTGCAATTTGTTTTTGAGTGTAAGTCTGCAACTAATTTTTTGATTTTGGATCCCTTCAGGGCTGTATTTTGGGGGCAAAATGGCAAATCATTATGTAGATCATGCACTGAATCGGGATAATCTATATCCACTTCCAAAATGTACCCATACTCCGCAGTATCAGAAATTTTTTTAACATCAAAATCAGTATCACATACCCACTCAAATTCACCGCAAGGAAGATATTCCGACATCGCCCAACCATACAAGTTGTTAGCGTCTAAATATATAAGAAATTCTGATCGTTTTGATGCATCAAAATCTTCCAAATATTTGTTATTCGCCTTCGAATATCTTTGCGAGCATTGAACTAGTCCACCACTAATTCCGTTTTGCATAAACATATACATTTCAGAATCAGTAAACTGTTCCAGTGAAACTTCTGTGGTTTTCAACATTGCATCCCAAGATAAGCCTGGTGCTGTATAATAGTGGCAGGGGTCCAAATCGTATATATCTCTAAAAAATTTTCTAAAATTTTCAAACACGTCGGTTAGAAGAAGAACATCTGTCTTTAAGTAGAATTCAGTATAGTCAAGGAGGGTTTTACAGTTAAACTCTCTCCATATTTTTTGAGCATGTTCGACTACATCACATTCTTCATTCGTTAGAATATTGAAGAACTCTTCTCTACTAGGGAGTTTAATTTCCTTAAACTTAGTCATGGAATCCATGTAAGAGTATGGAAATACACCCTTTCTTCTAATCAGGTTGAAATGAGCTTCATCAACGAAACATGACCGAATAGTATTAAAATCATTGCTATCAAGATTTTTCGCTAACGTATCTAAACTCGAAGCCATAAATCTAAACGAGTCTATAAATCTTATTTCGAATCCATATTTTTCATCTAATCTGATGAAAATTGAAAGAGAAATATAACTCTCTGTGTTCTGGGGAATCACTTTTATTGTAGAATATTTTATAGAAGAAAGTTCTTTGAAAGATAGGTGTATATCATATGCGGAAAGATTATGCAAGATAACCGGTATAAACTGAGGTGTTTTATAATTCAAATTACATTCGCTATGAGCTGCCCCACGATAATTGCCCGTAAGATGACAATGATCTCTAACTTTATCGTTATTTAATATTTTCTTACATATATGACAATTTTTTGCATTATTATATTGAGCTATTTCTATTGGGGTTATAACCATTTTCTTAACTTTAAGTAAATAATTTAAATAAATATCTGTACAATCTTCAACAATTTTTTTGATAAATATATTCGCCGAATCTTCACCAAAATAATGTCTATATAAATTATTTTCTCTCTTGAAACTACAATTAATAAAATAACCGAATGCACAAGCATGATGTTTCTGTACATTTGTGGTACTTTTACTTACAGCATTATCAACTTTTTCTAAAATAGACTCAAAGTCCGCGTAGATTACGAATGTACCATTCTAACTGTTTGTAGTAGTTCTTAAACTTGATAATAGATTCACCTTCTGGCATTCTGATGACTTTTTTCACACAAACATTTTTATGATGATTATACACATAATCATCATGCGTATGATATAGGCAGGTGTTGCATATCATGATCTTATGATTATGCGATGTTATGCTGGAACGAAGGAGTCTGAAGAAAATACATTTAGAAAATACCAATACGATATAAATAAATATAACAATAGGAAGTAACTTTTTAAATAGAGATGAAAGCAGATTTTTCATAAATGCACAAATGAAACTTACTTTGATATATCCTTGATGAGTACATACATAGTGGTAGTTTTCATTGGACTGGAGCAATAAGAGATTAATATGAATGTGTGTTTCTCCTTTCGTTACATAGTATGGTCCTATAAGTGATGTTCCATTATGACCAAATACGTTTATGCTCACATCATTTTGATTCTCGAATTGTTTTATCTGCTTCAATGGGAGTGGAAACTCTAGGTCTTTAAAATTTAATACAATTTCCTCTGTATTAATATTCTCATCAGAAATATTTGTAATATTGTAATTTTTAAAGTTTTTCCGTTGTTTAGGATTCAGACCGCTATTTGTGTACAAAGCCGCAATGAGACACCATTTAAATCAATAAATATCATTGTTCTCGATATTTATGCATGCACGTTTCATTGCAATATTTTTTGGAAGAGGGATAAAGCTCGATCCTCTTATTATGGACGCCTTGTTTATATTAACTTCAAGGGAATTTATTGAAATCAATGTCCATCCGCTATCCCTCTCTTGAAATTCTTCCATTTTGGCTCTTAGCTCCTCGGCTTGTTTCTTGTACATATCCTCTATTTCATCAGACAAAGTCACCAACATCATTTTCGAAATATGTACAAGTTGGGAAACATTTATCTCATCATTCACCATCTTCATATAATCACATGTGAGCTCCATATTAAATTTAAATGTAGTATGTATCCTACTACGTTCATTGAGTTGTTGTACTATGGAGCTCTTGGTAGATTTCAGAAACTCCTCCGGAAACAAGACACCCACATTTTTGTTGAGGAGGATATATGTCTCGATCCTCCCATTGAAGTTACTTGCTCTTTTAGTGAGAAAATCTCCAATCCGTTCTTGCTGACAACTGTTTTTATGTTTTGTGGTTCTGACATGAGCCATATAACCAATTAATGGGATCATCTCATCACAATCCTCACAATATTTGTTTTGAAGACTTAGCTTACTAGTTCCAAGCATAGCCTTGGATTGGTTAGCATATGAGTGCGTTTCCATATGCTGATTTAGTTTTGTTTGAGTCATAAAGACTTTATTGCAGATGGTACAACTTGTAGTATTCATTTTATTTAATTATTTATTTGTTTATTAATTAATTTAATTATTTTATTTATAAACAATTTATTTAATTATTTTATTTATAAGCAATTTATTTTAGTTATAAACAATTTATTTAATTATTTTTTATACACTATAAACTTGTTTAACAAACAGTTGTTAGTTTTAGCACTTTGATAGTGTTTGGATTTCAATCACTTTAAAAATTTTGATTGGGTAAATAGGTTGTCACTTGTTGAGATATCAGAGCAGACTGATGACAATCTACATTATTTCTTCTACTTATGAGAATCGCGTAGTAGTCATCGAATCTAATTTATTACGACATATGATGAAATTCATACACACACACACACATATATATATATATATATATATATATATATATATATATACATACACACGCACATACACATTTGCCCCGAATTCTCTGTTGGTATTACGATATATGATGAAATTCATATACACAGCAACATCCAGAACAAAATCGCTAGCATCAGTTTGCAATATAAAGGTACGAGAAAAATCGGGCCATGTGAAAGCTTCTATAAGGTTTTGCTGTATTTCTCCAAAACCTATTTCTTATAATTGTTACATTAAAATAAAATATACTGAAATAAACATATCATTACCCCTTTTCAAAAGCTCTTCTTATCAACCTGATTGGACTCAAAACATTTAATATCTGAAATTCACTTGTAGATATAAAACCTATGTCAACACAATATTTTCTATCTCCATAAGAATAGCAACGTCAATAGCCTTGAAAACATATATACATTAATTTGTAAATATGCATGAAAAAGTGTTGATGTAATTCACACAAGCAATGATATTCTTCAAAGCAAAAATAGATACGATCACATACATGAATCCAACAACATATACATACATTACCAAATACATTCCCTGTCCACTTCCAACAGGGTTGCCACTCTCTGCAGCTATTAGATTATTTCCCCAGAGATCGCAAACATAAATGCATACATACAATAACCCTACATACGCATAGCAACGACAACTCAAAAGAGCAAACCAAAGTCTATCAAATAACAATCACTACATACACACAAATACACAGATCCCTTGTCACTACCCTACAGTCAGACTGGGAGCAAGTGTCTTTGTGTCAACACTAAAATTCTAGTAACAATTTGGTATAATAAGTTTTCTTCTATCCGTCAGTATAAAAGAAGGAGAAAAAACAGATATGGTGTATTTGTGGGGGAATTGTCAATAACTTGTCAATATACATACATTTGTATGTACTTAAATTATAGAAATGTACTAGTAACTAACTGTCTGGTTGGTATGTCTCATGACCGCATAAGAACTACGTAGTCACTACCTAATCAATTGTTTTAGTGTTACTAGTAGATTTTCAATGACAAGCACATGCTAAATGTCTATAGCACAAAGTATTGTACGGAGGATAGTTAGAGAGTAGTACTGGTGACAAGTGAAAGTGAAAAGCTAGTCAGCATATTTTCACCATCAACATTTCCTACTGGATATAATAATGATTGTCTACCAGTTCAACAAAAGTATCGGACACCATCAAACAAACATGTAAATACACACACACACACACACATACTCATACACACACACACACACTGTCATACACCCATACAAACATCCATGTATAGATACATCCGCTGTAAGCACAACGTTTCTCTACAATAACAACAAAAGCTGTGCACACAAGTATACAAACATACACATAAATAAAGAATCAAACTCACACACACACACACAACCAGCCTAACGAAATCTCAAATGCCCAAAATCCCCTCATTCGTAACAGGGTTGCCAAAATTTTTGTTTTTTCCCGGTTTTGAATTCCCAAACTTGGACTATCTCCGCCATTAATAATCTACCAGTTTCCATAGTATCTGAAATCCTTTTAAGGTTTATTTACCAACAATACACATGATTACTGTTACAAAACATACATTTATTTAAAAATAGTAATCACTTATCACAAATATTTTGTACGTGTGATTGCCCTATGTATACATATATGACTTTCTTTTATTTTAAAATTTTATCATTAATTTTTCTTTCTTTTTAGCTTTTCCACTTACTAAATATGGGTTTATTTGGGGATATTTTATATTTCTTATCAATTTATAATATAAATTAACAACCTTTACAGAAACACATAATTTTATATACCACATCTATGGAACAAAAAAAAAATCTCTTACAATTTTCTCACAACTGATTTTATCAAGGATCGAACCGAATATTTTAAAAAGGCCTCTAAATATCAAACTTGCCTCATACAAAACAAAACTCCGATAAGTAAATTCTTCCTAACTAAAGAGCGCTCTCTACGGGTATTTACTTATTTTAATTAGTCAACAATTTTATTGACCTTTTGGCCGATATGTGAATTTAATATTAGACTCAAGTGCGATCCTTTTAACAATTCACTCTTCTAAAAAAAACTTCCCTCAACTTAACACTAACATGCAAACCTAACAACTTTTACACATTAAAACCCTTAATCCTATTATGGCTTAATTTGCTATAATTATTTCCTCCCATACACGATTCGCTATAACCTTTACAAGGTGTGAAGCACTGCTAAACTTTTTCCATAACTTTTATACCTTGGAGATTTAATATTTTCAATGGTCACGAAAGAGCTTTTATTTGTTGATTTTGTGCCTGGCCTTACGTGATCCTGATCTTTTCACGGTCTCGTGCGGATGTAACCTTTTCACGGATTACCGTATGGGATCACTGATTATCCTATTTCTTTCTTTTTTGTTTGTTTTTAAGGCCTTATCCAATTTCACTGATACTATGTATGTTAATTATTAACTCCTTGGTATACTTTCTTCCCTTATTCGGACTTCCTTAGTCAGATTTAAAATTTTAAATAAAAAAATTAAACGTATACGTTCAGGTCACTGTTAGTATTATTTCCTTCAGACTTTATTATTTAAATTTAAATAGCTATGCGTATGTCTTCAGCTGCATTTACTGAGTTAATGGTACAATCTCCATCCGTTATATCATCAGCAAAATATTTTCAGCATAAAAAAAACTGAGTACCGATAATTAACGTAACTGACAAACACACATACATTCCGTCATAGAGTCAGTACATAACAAATTCCAAAAGTGAATGTCCCTTTGGCCTTGACTTTGTCCTAATATTTTGTTGTTCCTTCAGAGCGATTTCCTTTGACTTGCTTTTGACATATGATAATGCCTTGTTCCCCAACTGGCATCCCCATTCAGTACACAAAAATACATCCCTACATCTAAAAGCTTTGCCTCTAATACATCTCAACACAGCACTGAAAAGCTTAAATTTTGACATTACTCCACATTATTTATACTGTGATTTTGTAAACCACAACAAATAATTTATTATTACATATATTCAACCTTATTTAACAGTACCATGATACAATTATACAAGGTACTTGCACAAGCCCAGCCTGTTAATGTATACAATGCAGAAACTTGTCAAACTTTGTTTACAAGCCGCAAAAATGTTAGTGTATGTGTGTGAATAAAATGATTACAGTGTTGCCAATGAATTTGCATGTGGCTGTGTCTCCAATTACACATTGAAGAAAATTACACTACACATCCTTTGTGTAGGTTAAAATTAAAACAAAAAGTAGAATTACACACAGATTATACATGAATCTAATTATAGGCCTACACATGTGAGTAGAAATTACACACTCTGTATATTACACACATATTGGCAACACTGAATGACTATAATCACGCATGAATGCCGCGTCTGCAATTGTACTTTAGTTAACCTGTAATTGTAATTTTTAAGAACAATAGACATCTGTTTTATGACTAAATTCTGTTTGTTTCTACCAACAAAATGCGTGTGTTTCTTGGTGTTGCAATTTTGTTGTAGTCGTGCAAGTACCTTGTATAATTGTATCATGAACAGTACCAAGGAACAATTCATCCTTTCATGAGCATACCTACATACGAACAAATCCCCACACAAAAAAAAACTACAGGTCCACAACTAAATTGCAAGCCACCAAAAAAAAAACAAACAACAACCAAACAGACTAACATAAAACAGGTTTTCATACAACGATCTTTGGTATCATTCAATTAAAATTTTACGAAATTATGTACATATGTATATATTTTTTTAAATACGTGTTTTGATATCTACTACGCTTGTTATTTTCAACAGCTAATGACTGTAAATTTGGCCCTAAGTGTGTAAAAAAGACCAACACCATTGCACATTTGTTCGATCTTTAAGTAAATCTAAAATGTGCAATGAAATCATTTGATTTCAAATTCATATCGTATTTTGGATCAATAAAGGTTGCCATGGTAAAAAATATTTCGGGACGCCCTTAAGCACGCAATGTTGGGGTGTATTGGGAGATCAAATGACTCAAAATGATGTCCATTACCAAAAACAGGAATGTGATTTATTGTTGTTGCTTATTAATAATCGTAATTTTTTCAAATTTGTTTTATTAAGGTTTGTTGAACCACTTTTTTTTCTTTCAAAGTCATACAGGCCCGTTAATCTAGAACAAAATGTAATTAAACTACGTATCTGATTTTTATTTTCTTATTTTTTTGGTACTTTTTAAAGGACTACACTTTTAGTAGATAATATTTGTTCGAAAATAATTTGTCCATATCAAAATATAATTAAATATTCTTTTAAATGTCTCAAAATTGGATCTAGTTCCCATGTACATTTCATAGTTGTTTTATATAAATATTTTCTTGGGTTCGGTTGCATAAAATATAAAGCAATGAAAGTTTCCGTTAATACATCGCTCAAAACTTATACGTTGTAGCTTCAAGTGAGGCAACAAAAATTTTAAAACTTAATAATTTTATATTGTCATATCCATGGAAAAATATATTTTTAGAAAGGAAACTTTCTTGTCCATGAGAGTTGGAGGAAATATTTTATAAAGCTCTGCATAACCATTTTTTTCTATATATTTGGTACATTGGTAATATATGTTTTATTTTGATATGAAAATAAGTTTTTTATGTATATTAAGAAATTAAATTAAATTAAATATGTAAAATTAGAAGAGATGAGGAAAGGAAACCCATCTAAGCAGTTTGACTACAATGTGTCTCTATATTGTTTGGATAAAGTGACTTTTCTGCAAAAAATTAAAAATGAAAATATATCACACTGTGTAGGAATCCATTCTATTTATTATGGGTGTGAAGTTCTTTTTCATAGAAAAATTTTCATTTTGCAGACGTAAATATTCGTATTCGCGAATATCAAAAACTGACATTCGGTGCATTACTAGTATATACATATATATATTAAAGAATCACTCTTCAATATTTTAAATCTCCGCATTAGCTCGAATGAGAACAACCGCATTTAGACTATCACCTTCAAGTCTATTATATTAAGGGTTCACTACATTACCTTACACTTACCTTATAACTTTCGCGATTTCAAATAACTGTGGCTTACAATGGCTTTGCTCTTTCCATTAATTTAAAATATTTATATGTATGTCTAGGGACATGTTTTTCGTTTCTAGAAGAGAACAAAAACGTGCTCATAAAGGAAATATATTTTTGCAACTTTATTTTTGGTGTTCTGGATACCGGTATTTTCTAACCGAAATGAATTTCGGTATCGGTAATGATACCGGTATCTAATTTTAGCGGTATTTGAATCGGTATCGGTATTTTTACGGTACCGTTTGCCAACCTTGATTCTATTACAAAACGATCGTATTATATTTAACTTTACGCTATCAAATAGGTTGCAATTAAAATCCCCGGAAACAATAATGTTAGAGTAACTTATGAATTTCATGTTGAGTTTCTTCAAACTTACTAAAGTCAGAGGGAGGAGGCAAATATGCGATTCCAATTAGGATTTTGCAATTATCAAACTATAATTCAATAAAAATAGATTCACATTTTAAATGCATAAATTTAAGACGACTTTATAAATAAGTTTTTAGCTATTGTTGTTGTTGGTGTCTTTATTGTTGATTTAGTTTTTTCTTTCAGCTATAATATTTCATCTTTACTTATCCAAGAGTTGTCTTGATTAGATTCCTTTAGTTTTAATAACCTTTTCAACTAGATATGTATTTAATAGGATTGCCAAGATAATCTTCTAATATGTATGTTGGAGGATTTGTATTTTGAACTCTTGTAATTGTGAAAATTTCTGTCGAGCAATTTGGAGTACAACCTTTTTCATATGTATGCTTATATTTGCTTATGGGTACATGATCTCCTAAATTAAATTTCGACATTTTGTACATCTTCAAATGACGGTATACTGTATTTAGTAGCTTTTGCTCATTTGTTAAGTTTTATTGGTGCGAGGAACTTTTCTATTGTATGCATTAAGTAAATCTTTGTATATATCAATCCACTTATATGAACCATTAAAGCTAAATTCTTTCCACATCATTCCTTTCAATGTTCTGTTAAATCGTTCTACTATTGATGCTTTCATACTGCTAAAGGGTCCGCCAGATAACTTTTTTTTTTTAAAACAGGGCGCAAAACATCGAGTGTAGCTTCGGCTGTGTGGCACGTAGCGCCGTCCTTTTGAAACCAAATGTTGGCAATATCCTCCTCTTCAATTTTTGTGAACAAAAATTCTTTCAACATGGCCCGATAACGATCGCCATTGACTGTAACGGCCACTCCTTGCATAATGGCCCAATTATGCCTCTGGACCAAAATCCGCACCAAACAGTGCCTCGTTTTGGGTGCGTCGGCTTTTCAATCTATGCGTGCGGGTTTTCTGTGCCCCAAATGCGACAATTTTGCTTGTTTACATACCCGCCAAGATCAAAATGAGCTTCATCTGAAAAGATGATTTTTTTTTGGCAAAATCGGCATCTTCTGTCATATTTCCCATCATTGTTCATGCGTATACACAACCATATTCGTTCAGCGGAAGGATAAAACTAATTATCTGTCAGACATGAGCGTTAGATGGCTAACCTTTTATATGTTGAGTAGTGATTAATGTTGTATTTATCCATTAATTTTCCAAAGTGTTTGTTGAAAAATTCTTTACTATCATCTGTTTGTAAGTTTTTTGGTACTCGCCCCAATTCAAAAATATTTTCTATTGCCTTGGTTGTTTCGAGTGCAGTTTTTGTTTTTAGTGCTACTGCCCATGCAAATTTTGAGAATGTGTTAATTACAGTTAACAAAAATGGATCATTTCTGTTTTTTCTAGAATAGTTCCCCATTTCAACTAATCCAGCTTGCCAAAGATTATCTAATCCTTTCATTACAACTCTACGATGTACATGACATTTTTGAGCTTGCTTATGGAGTTCGTTTACTAAATTTCTTTTTGAAGACATTAAGTTGTTTTACAGATTTTTTGAGGAGTGTTGTGATCTACTTGACGCACTTTCAGCAATTTATACAAACATGTAATTTTCAATCTATAAATTTTCACATTAAGCTGGTCAATTTGTTCATCAAAAGATGATTTTATTTTTAGAATGTCTTTTTGAATTTTATAATTGTCTTCTATCTCTAATTTTATTTCGCGTTGTAATTCCTCGATTTCCATTTGAATATCTTCTTGAATTGTGTCCCTTAAAGTATGTTAGTAATTTCTCTTCTAGTTTTTCGATTTGAGTTTGCAGAAACAATTTATTGATAACATCTTTTTCCTCCAGATCGTTTGCAACATTTTTGATTCTTTTGTTTTGGACATCAATGTTGTTGTTCGTATCCACAAATAACCCCATCAGTTTAGGTGCATTTTTCAAAAAAATTATGCTGCTAGTATCATGTATGCAAAAATATGCAAAAAGTTATACCACATAGTATACAGAGAAGTCACCAGAGGGAAGATAAGTGTATTTTTATATTTGTCTCGCTCTCCCTGAAATTTTGTGGGCTGTTTTGTTTTATTCTTCTTTCTATGTAGTGCAATAAAATTTCAACGAGTTTTGCTAGCTATAGGAATTGTTAAGTAGTAATACACTATCATAACAAATACACTATATTTGTCTCTTTTTTCCACGAATTTTAAAAAACCTGATTCGAGCTTTTTTTACCTGTCACACTTCTGTACATATTCTGTGGGTATACCCCAATGTGCATACTTATTTTAAATGATGACAAAATAATTTATTTATTCATAAATACATAAATATTTTCTCTGGTCTTCAGATTTTTTTTCTTTTTGATGGTTGCCGTATTCAGCCACACAATTAAAAGCAATATTGTGCCCGATAAGCCCACAAAGATACCAAATTTTTTTTGTTTTAATTTTTAAGAATAAAAAACTCATTGCATTTTTATTATAACGAAAATAAAGTTATGTATGTATATTAATCTTTTACTGAAACAACGTCATAACTCAAAAAAGTAGTTTGACATAAAACGAGTTTAAAGTTTTGAATTTACACACAAGTTAAAGAAAATTGTATTTCTCTTTCAAGAGGTGAGGATATACTCGTAAGATATTTGCATAAAATTTTTACACAATATAAATAATCATGTGAGGATTAATTCAGTATTGCTTATTCAAAAATTTACAATTTTGAGTTATGACCTTGTTTGAGTAAATGAACGAAATGTACTACAAATGCTTGCAAATACGTATGTAATAGTGATGCGCGAATATTCGTCTTCGTATCCTAATTCCCGGATATTGGGCCATTCACCAAATTCAGGCGAATACTTAAAAATAAAATAAATAAATAAATGCATAAACCTAAACAAAATTTAAATAACTGGAATAAAAGTATTAGTTTGTAATAATTTAAAAAAATTGATTTAATTTGGCTTCCAGAGCGATACGATCTTCAGATTCAGGCTTAATATGAACAGCAACGCGCGGTTGATAAGAGAAATTTTTACAACTAAGTTGATAAATCGGTATTACCAAAGTAAATTTATATAAAGTATATGCAAGTACTCAGGTGATTAATTTTTTTCTAGTGTAGTGTGAATGCCTGAATGTCAAAAGTTGTTTACAGTTTTCGTACGCCAATTTGTTTTGTTTTGCTTTGTTATACACAATTGTGTATACTGAAAACGTATGTGAAAAAGTTTAAATAAGCTTTCACTTAAAAAAGGTGTTACAAAACATTTAAAAAAAAAATTATATTTAATTATTTAAGTACATATGTATCTTTTATTATGCTTATTTCACATATTAAAGGTTTATCAATTAATAAATTTACTTTGGTTTTGTCTATTGTTTTATGCAGTTCTGGGACTATTGCATTGACCATTTTCCCACACTAAACCAAATCAATGCAAATACAAATTTATTACATTAGCACTCAAAGTAGTGCATGAATATTGCATTGTTACTTTTAGTTCATACGTACATGCATTAATATATAAATTTTTTCCTATATACATATCCTCACCCAAGACGAAAAATCATATCACTACGTTTTTTATAATTTTTTCGAGAGAAAGACAAAACTTGATGAAATAGGTCCAAGCGGTAGTATTTTTCGTTTATAAAATCACCATTTTTTAAGATATAACTTTACAATAAACGAAACCCTAAGTGTGTTCTATGCCCTAAGTTCTGATCTTTTGTCAATTGTACGGTTTTTCATATAAGCTCGAGATGCAACGTACTTGAAGTATGAAACTTTTTAATTTTTTTCAATTGGTTCTGAAATCTAGTTTGTATTTATATTGACAGTTTTTTTTTGGTTAAGTTGTATGTACGTACTTATAAAAGTGCCCTCAATGAACTTTATTGTTTTTTTTTATTTTATTATTTGTGCTATCTGATAAAATAAGTTAACATTTTATTCAATATTACTGTGTACAATATTTAATAATGCAATAATATTGCATTACTTCATGATGTGCTTAGTGGGAATACAAAATTAGTGAATTTTTCGTCATGCGATTAGCTGCTAATGCAATATTTATCCATTACTTTAAGAAATTTTATTTAAGTGCAAAAAATAGTGCACTACAAGCATGAAATTTAAATATGCGTTAACATTTTTGTTTTTCAATCAGTGCTTATGCAAAAGTAATGCAAGTTGCGTAGTTCTGGTTGTATTCATCTGTATTTGACATTCATCTATTATTCTTACTTTTGCTTTTGCTTTGAGAAGAGACATCACCCTAATTTATCAACCATCAACAGGGTTGTTAACTTGGTGCGTTTCGCCCCATTTCGGGTGCTTTTGGAAACTTTTTGTGCAAAAAATACCTTATTTGGTGCGTGGTGCGCTTTTTTTTTAAATTTCGGTGCGTTTTTTAATTTTTGGTGGTACCAACGAAAATTTACCGCAACAATGGGTTAAAGCGGGAAATTCTTGTTGTGAAACTTACAAACTTCCTGATTTTTTATTATTTTGCAACATTTTAATTTAGAGTTGTACTAGTCTCGATTAATATAAATTAATTTGTTATTTATTAAATAAGTATAATAATAAAGTATTCTTGAAGATTTTCTTCGAAATTTACTTGTAGTATGGATACTTATATGTTTTTTAACCATTTATTTCCTTTTTATATATATTTAATCTTTTATGCTAGTTACGTTCTTTGCAATAAAAAAAAAAAGATTCATTCGTAATTACGTCCGTTTGAATTTCTTTAATAAAGTCGTCATTTTTGATCGCAGAGGTCTAAATATTTGCGTGAACATGTTGTTTGATAAAATGAAGCATATCAATCAAAAACTCGATTTGGAATTTTTGTGTAGTTACGTTCGTTTGCATTTAAGGAGACGATATATACTATCTGCCTTATTCATTTGTACTACAGTGTAGTAACTACACTATTATTAAGATTTTTTAGGTTTTATTATTTTTTTTAGTACAAGAATATTATACTTTTTATGCAAAATCAATTGAATAAACTTTTTAACTAAAAAATAAATTCTAAACTTGTTTGTTTTTGTTGTTTTTTGCAAATGGCGCGTTTTTCTCCATTTTGGTGCGTTTTGAAATTTCAAAGTTCACAACGCGGGATATAATTAAGCTTAAGCCTATATTACACGGCATGTAAAAAGCCACATGCGTATGAGGAGGTGACGTCACGAGAACTTTCAGCATGTTCGTTGCATTTTTTTAAAATACTAGTACTGACGACATGCCGTAAAATTTTTATAGTAGCCGAATCGAAGACTTTTCCTGATGCAGAAAATCTCTAAGCATGTGAATATTATACATGTACATATGTTGCTAGTACACGGCATGTAGTAAGTAGAATCGTGATGACGTAAAAATTACGTCAGGACCACATGCGCATGTGATTTTTACATGCCGTGTACTGTAGGCTTTACACAAGTATATGTAATTTGCCGTATCTTACTTAACATCCTATTGTTAACAAATAAAACAGTTATGATATGTAAAATACTTTTTATACAAAGTAAAAAAATGAAAAAAGTTTTTCGAATATTCGGATAATTTTTATTGGGATGACAAGCCCATTTTAAACCAATTTGCACAATTTTTTGTGCAGATATCTTAAATGTACTTATCTGCCTTAATGTTCAGGTATACAATTGTGGTTTCCTGCCTAAAAGTGCAGCTAAGAAAGTGTTAAGAGGTATGAATATATGTGTGTGTATGTTCATATCCCAGCGGTAAAACTAAGAAGACCTTCCTACTTCAGGCCTTATTAAAGGCCTGCTCAGGAATTTTTTGGACTCAATTACCATTCTTATAAAACTGCTAAAGAATGCCTTATAGGCCTCGGTTTTTCCGCATAAAAGATAAGGTACACATTCAACATTCCCTTCTATGAGAAGGGAGAAGAGAAGGAGTAACATTTTTGTTTGTTATGTTGCTAAAGCAAAAGCAAACGAATTCATGTTTTTGACTCATTTAACATTCTTATGTAACTTCTGAAGAAGGCCTCATAAAAGACTTCAGCTCTTTAGTAAAAAAAGATGGGATACACATTCCACATTCCCTTCTATATATAAGAAGGGATAACAGAAGGAGTAAAATATTTTGTTTTCCTTTTTTTTGGCAAAGCAAAAGCAAAAGAAATCAGATGCCATTATAAGAAACAAAATTTCATATAAAAATACCAAATACAGAGCGATTAACGAAAGAAAGCGTAAATCATTTTAGTTTAGTTTTGTACGTTGAATAAGACAGTTGTTTTGGTCGATCAATATTATGTATACTATGTGGCTTTTGTTATTTTCAGAAGTTTCCTTTCAATATATTCGACCCTTTTGATCACAAAATAAACGTCAAAACACTATATGTATGGATGTGTATATTGAATACCTCGGACCTGTTTCTCAAAACTTACAAGTGCTGTAATACAAGTAAAACAGTTGGGAAAATATTTTATATTCATATAAAAAATTTATTTTCACAACTATTTTACTTGTATTTCAACATTGCCCCAGCAGTTGAAAACCTTTATTAAACGCCTTTCAATATGACCTTTAAGGTAGAGGTCCATAGCTCGCTTTTTGCGCGTTACGCTTTCTATGCATCTGTCAAAAAAGTAGAATCAATGTAATAGTATGTGACAAGTTACATTGCAAAAAGCACAGTACGCGTAGGCGCGTTCAAAGCAAAAAGTAGTTCTACTTTCTACTTTTGTACGCGTTACAAGCACCATGAAAGAAAGTCAGCTGTTCTTGAATGCTAAAGATGTTAAATAATACTTTATTTCTTACGTTATCGATAAATATTATTTTGCCGTGGATAATTTTTTTCTTTTTTTTCAATAAAAAAAATTTTTTAGTAAAAAAACTTGTTTAATAAAATATGTGAATATTTTCATTAATGGGATGTATTTTAATTAACTTTTCACCACACTTTTCTCAGTAACAAATTTTGCATATTAGTTATCGATTACTTTTAAGACTAACTCCACAAATTCTTTTAAAAACTCGATTTCACTCTCCATTTTTTCTTTATAAGTATTTATAAACAAACACACACAGCTGATCAAAACAAAAATTTGAAGGCCTTTTAATAGGCGTTCTCTGGAAGGCCCCTAAAGAGCCATTAATTTGAAGGCCTTTTAGAATATCTGTGAAAGAAGCAGGAACGGAAGGCCTACCTCGCAATGACAACGTGTGCACAAAAGATATGAATATGGGATGGAGCGAGCAGGCCTTGTACATCCAAAAGAAGGAGTACAGAGGCCTTTTAGAAGGCTCATACATATGTATGTATGTGTTTGATTTTTTTTCACACTTTTTTTAATAAAAAATAATCACTATTGGCCTCCATCAAAATCGGTTCACGCGTTCGGTTTATATGTATAGTGGCCCAAAGGATCACATATCCATACATACATACATACATAGGGGCTAATAAATATAATAAATGTGTGTTAAAAAACGACTTCAGTTGGATACACATACATGGTTGCATATTCATATAGCCGCCACAATTTTTTTAATGTGTGCAGCTAATTTCGGAGGGGGAGAAATTTCCCTCTATCGCCCTCTTGATCCTGGTTTTAAAAATGTACATAGTATATGTAACTTATTAAAATCAGATCTATCTATGTTCTAAATTTCATTAAAATCGGTTCGAATGTTTCGGAGGGATTGCAATCCCGCCCCCCTCGCCCTACTGGTCCTTGTTCGAAAAATGTACATAGACCATGCGAATTTTTAGATGGAAAGCTATCTATGTTCCAAACTTCATTAAAATCGGTTTAAACTTTTTGGGAAGACAGAAATTTCCCCCTATCGCCCTCCTGGTCCTAATTTTTAAAATGTACATGGCCTATGTGACTTTTTGGACGCACATCTATCTATGTTCTAAATTTCATTAAACTCGGTTTGGACGTTTCAGAGGGGCAGAAATTTCCCCCCTATCGCGGTCCTGGTCCTAGTTTTAAAATTTTCTCTCCGTAAGAACCCTCTTCGTACTTCAAGAAATATTATAAAAAAAGAATTGGCGAAATCGGTCCAGCTGTTCTCAAGATTTGCGCTTAGCAACACATTCAGTGATTCATTTTTATATTATAGATTAACTTATTGAAGGCATTGAAGTGTTCACCCCTAACAAATAAACGTGTTTTTGATTTTTATATATATTAAGATAATTTAAAATTGCCAAAAAATTTGGTAAATGTGCAGGTATAAAAAAGGATTTTGGAGAATAATTACAGAAAAAATTTATTTTGTGAAGTTAAGTCAATGTGCAGATTTTATGTATGAAAATAGTTTAAAATTACCAAAATTTTAGGGCACTTATCTTAAAAGTGCAGGTATAGAAAGTATACTTAAAAAACTAATTTGTATGGGATTTTAAGGAATAGTGATAGAAATTTAGCATTTTAGGCAGTTAAGTCCAAAGTGCTCTTAAACAAAAGACAGCTAAATCAAAACTACTGTAACATATTTTTCTCTGATTATATAAGGGGTGCCAAGACATAAATACATAAATAAAATAAATTTCTCGTCTTCAAAAATAGAATAACGAAGCATTTGATGTGTCTTAAATAGTATATACTCGTACATAACAACATATGATATTTCAAGCTTTAACAAATAGAAAACCTTGAAATCAACCTAATTTAACAAGAATTCATTGTTGTCGAGTAAAGCTGTCTTTACATGGTAATACAATGTATTACGACATGTCAAAATATGATGTAGAATATACAAAATTTTATCATGTAAAAGCGGTCGGTAAATTTTTATTTTCTAAACCATTTTAGAAACTTAAGTATTCTCATCACACCAGAGGTGTATTTTAAAGCAGTAAGCCGCACGACATACCATAATTGTGGACGAGAAAATCACACAGATGCTTAGTCCATATTTACACTATCTTATTGCTAAGCTGATTAGTTTGATGGAGAGAGAGGCGAGGGGAACAGTAACGTTTCTTTTCCCCTCGTCCCTCTTTCCTAACAAACTAATCAGCTTAGCAATAAGACTTGCATAGTGTAAATTAGGACTTATGCTCTTTCATTTAGTCGTCACTGAGCAAGCGATGAATGAAGCTGTGCATGCATGTACGAATTTTTTGCAGGTTTTTTGCTTATTTTTTTTGAGCACATGGAACGAAATTAAAGTTCAAGTTTAATAATTTTTGCAGCAAAAAAAAAAAATAATTATGGAAGCTTAGAAATATATATTTCGTGATAAAAAATGCTTTTGGCAGTATGCAATGCATTATATGCTATGAAACATTAAAAAATAATTGGGAAGATAGTAAAATTCAAATCCACCACACGAACATTTTTATCGATATCATTGAAAACATAATATAATTTGCCATCTTTGGCTATCAAAAACAGCTGACCTTTTTTCGTGATGCATGCGACGGATACAAAAGTAGAAAGTAAATCTACTTTATCCGTCGTATGCTCCTATGTGTTCTATGCGTTTTGCTCTGTAACTTGCCACATACAATTACACTGATTCTACTTTTTGACACATGCATAAAACGAAACAACGCATGGAACGGATGATATGGACCTTCAGCTTTATAGTATCAGTGTAAACATGAAAAATACCTAAAACAGACTCTTGTTCTCTTTTTTTTAACACGGAGAAAATTTCATAATATTTTGATTCTACAAAGTCGTAATACTTTGTATTACCATGTAAAGACACCTTAAAATGAGAGTGCTCTCTTCATTATTATTAGAGCACTCGCACATGTGCGCGGTTTTGAAAATCTCTGGCTTAAACTTACTTACCTATGAACTCGTGTACGCAAAGCAGAACTCCCGCGAATTACATTGCAATAAAGGGATTTTTAATGTAGATAAATTTATATAATTTATTCAGCGTTGCCACTAATGGAAAAAAAAATTACACAGTTACAAGTCTAAAATAGTGCAAAACCGGATGAAATAGTGCAAAAACATTTAAGAAAAATTTTTTTTTATTAGTTTTTTTTAGTAAATTCAAATTTGAAACCAGATAATTTTTTTAATATATAAAAGAACGTACAACAAGATTAAAAATATAACATAAAACTCACTAATTCACAAACATTTACTTCAACCAAGAATAATTTACCACTTTTCTCTTAACATTTAGTTAAAATTTTATAAAATATTATTTAAACCAGGCATTTGGGGAGAAGGCTCTCAACCTTTTTCTTTTCTCAATTTAAATTCATTTAACTAGAAGTACTGAGCGATACTTATACGCTATGCCCGTTACGCTTTCTATGTATCTGTCAAAAAAGTAGAATCAATGTAATAGTATGTGACAAGTTACATTGCAAAACGCGTAGGCGCGTTCAAAGCAAAAAGTAAGTATACTTTCTACTTTTGTACGCGTTACAAGCACCATGAAAGAAAGTCAGCTGTTCTTGAATGCTAAAGATGTTAAATAATACTTTATTTCTTACGTTATCGATAAATATTATTTTGCCGTGGATAATTTTTTTCTTTTTTTTCAATAAAAAAATTCTTAGTAAAAAAAAAACTTGTTTAATAAAATATGTGAATATTTTCATTAATGCGATGTATTTTAATTAACTTTTCACCACACTTTTCTCAGTAACAAATTTTGCATATTAGTTATCGATTACTTTTACGTACTGAGTGTTGTCATCTCCGCTAAATTTGTATTAAATAGCTGCTTAGAAAAGTTATTGCTTAAGCCAATAATGTGCATACATTTATATGTAATTTTCAATTTACTTACATTAAAGTCAACAACAGCCGACAATCTGCTGGAATAGCCCTGGCCGAGTTCTTCTCAAGACTATCTTTTAAAATGCTGAATAAATAGTCAAAGACATCTGCAGACTTAATTGTCGCTGTTCGAAATTGCTCAGGGTCAGAAGTTTTAATTTTTTAAATGTGGTTTCAAAAAACCCACTTAACTTCCGTTCTAAATACAACGGCCGTACCCAAAACCTTTTCTTTTTTAAATTGTTCATAGGCATTTTTTGCACATAAAATTAAATATACAAACTCGACTAACTCCACAAATTCTTTTAAAAACTCGATTTCACTCTTTTTTCTTTATAAGTATTTATAAATAAACGAACACAGGTGATGAAAACAAAAATAAAATGGCGCATTAAAAGCAGTGCATGTAACTCAACGCGAACAAAGTATAGAATGAAACAAGAAGATGAAACGCGTGTAAAGCATAACGCGCAAAAAGCGAGCTATGGACCTCTACCTTTAGTTTTTTTTAGGTATTTGCCCATACTTACACATTGTTAAAATCGATGCTTCTGTATTAGCTGATAACTCAATATTGGGGTATCAATTTTAATTAAGTTCAGTTTACTAAAAAAAACTCTTTCAACAGAAGCCTTTAGAATGGTGTTATTAAAACTTTTAAGTTTAGAAAGAGAATATCGCCAGCACAGTTTTTACTTTGAAAAATTTCACGCCACTCATTGCCCAATTTTTTATAATCTAGCTTAACAAATGGAAATTGATTTTTATTTCAATGATTATAAAAATTTTACATTTGTTGTGCCTAGAACAATATTTTAAGCAGCTAAATTAATGCTCGTTTTTATTGGTCAACCAAAAATAACTCATTTTGTTAAAAAAAAAATTGTACAACTTTGATTACCTCAGCCTTTAATTTGTACAAAAGCAGGGATTCGCTTTAAAACATTAAATTAAAATTAGTTAAAAGCCAACGAGAATATGAAAAGAACTCCAAATAATATTTTGTAGATTTTTCATCCAATGCAGAAAGCATTAATTCAGTTATGATCTTCAAAAACATCCAATCTTCCATATAATCTCAATACTTTATATTGTTCCAGAGCACTTTCAATGCAACAAGCTGTTAACGATGACAATTGCGTTATAGTAGGTGATATGATTGTATGGCTCCCTGGTGTGAAATATAATAGGATCCGAGATATCTAGCAAATCTTCCAAATATGTTTAGTATAATTTGAACGTTATTAAAAATTTTATTGGACTTTTATTAAGTCTTACAGCAATATTGTTTTGTTTATATATTTATAATAAACTTTGCTAGAGACATGGGAATTTCCCGCAAGCTTAAAGTTTCGTCTATAGAAATTTGTAGCATATATAACTTGGTTTTGTCTTAGGTCAACTTATGCTGTTATCGCTTTAAAACATATAAATATACATAAATGCCATTAAAGTCAAATAGTGCAAAATTACACAAAAATGTATGGTGCAAAAATAGTGCAAAGAACTTTCAATAGTACAGATTTTGCACTATTACACAGAAAGTGGCAACGCTGAATTTATTACAAACAAATTTGAATAATATTTTCCCTCTTAATACTCAACCCTCTCACATAATCAAATTTTCTAATAGCATGTGCACACGGACAGCAATTATCGAGGTTCGCTCTTTCATTCACAGTTCGCAGTCGAATCTAGGTTTTAAAAAAACCTTGTCCCGTTTGGCATCCCTAGTGAATATACATAAAAAGAATGCCAAACAAAGCACGTATGCGCCGTGTAAACAGCATGATTCATAAACGCGATTGCGGAAGCGAAGTATGTGATTCAACTTGTAGTGGAAACATAACATTACAGAAAACAGGAACTGGTTAATTTACGAAAAAAAATTAAGATGCTATTGTGAACACCTACATAATTATTTTTTTTATATTGCAATCATTTACAAATTGTTTATTTAATTAATATCAAAATAAAACTAACTTATTATGTGAATCATCTATAAAATAATTCTCATCTTTTTATTTCATCAATTACATGTGTGTATATTCAACTTTAACGAACATCTAAACTTAAATTCAACTAAAGGTTAGAAAAATTAGATTTTAAAAATTATCTTCAGACATATTTTTGAGGAAAAAACCCTAAATAAAAATGTTTCTTAATGTGTATCTTTGTTTAATTCGAAATATTGTATTTTAAATAAATTATGTTTTTTTACTTATGAAAATAATCTTAAATTAATATTCATTTTTATTACTTTTATTCTTATAAAAAATACTATATAAATAAATTAACAGAAAGAAAATCATAAGAAATGAATTATGCATGTTTTTTGTTTGTTTGTTGAAAGATGTGAGCAAGATAATATAGAAATAAATTGTTTACAGCGTCTTAGCACGATCCAGTAGATCATTGATGAATTTCTGTGGAATAGAATATAATAACATTTAAAGTAGTTGTCATAGTGAAAAAGGGGAAACTTACCGATATGTCAGATTGCGGGCGTTTGCATACGGATAGTAATCTCTGCAATAAATAAAAAAATATAATAAAATCATACAAATAATATTTTTATTTAAAGAGTTGTTGGTTTAATCTAAAGCGAGCATTCTCAAAACACCGTAAGTGGGAAATGCTTTTAATCAGGGACAGCAATGCGTAATGAATACACCAAGATAATCCTTACATGGACTTCCTTGCTTTATTCTTTCAAGTTTTATAAAATACTTAACTTTGCTAATTAGTTTCTAACTTTTATTTATTCCTCAGAAAATAAAAGTTATTTTTCCCTGGGTTTCTACAACCTAGACATGCGACTTAAGCATACAATTTATATGGAAAGCGCACATTTTTTTGAGTGATTTTCATAAAAATTTTCTAGACGAGTCCTCTGCCTGACTAGTGCAAATTTATGCCCTAATTCTGTTCGACGATTGTATCGTCTTGTCTAGGGACGAAAATAAGCAGCAGTTATGATTCTTTAAAACAACTATTATTTGTTGTCCATGCTAGAAGGTTCGTGTATTTGCTTTATGATTTTGTTCTAAACATTATATCCAACACATATTTTTTCAAATATTTTTCAAACTATTGTATAATACTTTAATTTTATTTTTATGTTTTAAAACATGGTAATAATATTTTTATTTTTCATTATCAAACACAACAAAAATTTTTGAAGAAAATAATTTAGAGAATTCAAAAACAAGAACTCAAAAGTATTTTCAAACAAAAGCGTTCTATATCTTCTTACTGAATTATTTTTTTTTACTAATTTACGTGTAGTTTCCACAAGTCGCTTCTCTAGAAAAAATATACGAAAAACACTCAAACTTTTGAGTGATTCGTACAAAAAAAGAAACCCGGTGTCCCATGACACTGTGCGTTTAACATAACTTAGAAATTTCCCCTTAACCCTAGTAAGCTTATTTTTGATAAAAAAAAATATGTAGCGTTTGTGTCCTTTCAGACTCAGATTTATCCATGTTTTGAATTTCATCAAAACCGATGCGATAGTTTTAAAGAGGCAGAAATTGCACCCTACCCCTCGTCATGATGCTATCTTTGAAGAAGTATATAGCCATACGTTTTCCTAGACTTAGATCTATTTATGTTTCGAATTTCATCAAAATCGGATAGATAATTTCAAAGAGAAAGAAATTTTCCCTCATGTTTTGAATTTCATCAAAATTAGTTAGATAGTTTCTGAGAGGCAGATATTTCCCCACACCCCCTCGTGCTTCTGGTTTTTAAAAAACATATAACATATCTGTCCGTCTAGACTTAGATCTATCCATGTATATTTAGATCTAAGTCTAGACGTACGGACAGAGTACAAATAAAAGACATAGGCTATACATATTTTCAGAGATAGGACCACGAGGGAAGGTAAGGGGAAATTTCTTTCTCTTTGAAATTATCTATCCGATTTTGATGAAATTCGAAACATAAATAGATCTAAGTCTAGGAAAGCGCACGGCTATATACTTTTTTAAAGATAGGATCATGAGGAGGGGTAGGGGGCAATTTCTGCCTCTTCAAAACTATCGCACCGATTTTGATGAAATTCAAAACATGGATAGATCTGAGTATGAAAGAACACAAACGCTACATATTTTTGGAACATAAGTTCCTTATGGCGCACCATGCATGTAAAACAAAAATTTGTTGAAAATGAAAATATACTGGTGAATACTGGTTACAAATAATGGTAACAACTACAAACCATAATGGTGCTGCCACTGCGGATGTTTTAGATTTTCAGTGCTGCCGTAATTTTCCGGGGAAGTACCGGGGAGCTCCGTCTATTGGGAGTCTCCAAAATGGTTTGTGCCTCTGTTAAAAGGTTCGTGACTTAGATAAAGTGGTTCGTAGCAGTGATAGTGAAGGCATCTCTGCTAACTAATATTATAAATGCGAAAATAAATTTATTGTTTATTTGTTGTGGATTAACGGCTAACCACATAACCGATTTTGATGAAATAGGAGATAGATAGATCCAAAGTCTAGAAAAAAACCGATTTTCATGATATTCATGGACATGGATAGATTTGAGTCCAAAAGAAGACATCTGCTATACATTTTATCAAAGATAGGACCACGAGGGGAGATAGGGGAAATTTCGTCCTCTTTGAAACAATCTAATCGATTTTGATGAGATTCAAATCATAGAAAAATCATAATCAAATCAAGCACATAGGTTATACACTTTTTCAAAAAAAGGATCACGTGGTGGGCAATCTCTGCCTCTGAAACTATCCAACCGATTTTTATGAAATTCAAGACATAGAAAAATCTGAGTCTGGATATATATTTTATCAAAAATAAGCTTACTAGGGTTTAAGGGGCAATTTCTAAGGTAAGTAAAATGTAAGAAACTACGTTCCTACTCGATGTCCTATGACACCGTGCGCTCTTTTTTTTAATGAAAATAAGCTCACTAGGGGTAAGGGGAAATTTCTAAGG
This sequence comes from Nowickia ferox, assembly GCA_936439885.1. Taxonomy (NCBI): domain Eukaryota; kingdom Metazoa; phylum Arthropoda; class Insecta; order Diptera; family Tachinidae; genus Nowickia; species Nowickia ferox. Next base: position 65,156,517 of record OW387026.1, read on the forward strand.
TAAATAAAACGTTCCAAACCATTGTCTAATGACACCGAGCGTTCTTTTTTTATTATATCTTCAGATTATATTCCTCATTTATTCACCATACATACATATTGTTACGTTTTTACCTTTTAAAAACGCTTTTACGTGGACTCGGAGACTTGAAAAAGAATAAAAGACCCCAGTGTAGTAATTAGGGTTAATAACGATACAAGTTTTATTTACAAATACACTTAAACTAAGCTGATTAGTTTGTTAGGAGAGAGAGACGAGGGGAAAAGAAACGTTACTGTTCCCCTCGTTTCTCTCTCCATCAAAGTAATCAGCTTAGCAATAAGACTTGCATAATGTAAATATGGACTAACATAATCAAGAGCTCAAATATTCACATACAGCTTAAATTACTTAAATATTCACAACTGGTTACAACGACGCCTTCCTCGCTGTTGTATCTGCATGTTCCTTAAACTGGCTGCGCTACTATTCCTTACCCAGTAAAAAATTTTCATGTTTTTTGAAGCAATAAGGCAATAAAGCGCATCATAACTCGCTTTAAAATATTAGCTGTTTAGAAGCAGTGAACACACATTAAGCAAACTGTAGAAAAAAAGGTGATTTAATAGCGCCACAACAATGCAGGTTTTAAGGCCGGAAATTTTGCTAATGTGATCTTGAAAAGCATTTTTTACATAAGTAAATACGTTTATATTAATAATATTTTAAATAGCACTTGAGATAACTGCTATGTTTGCATGTTTTATTTGATTAAAAAATAGCGCTTTTATGAGCAAAAAATTTAGTACTCCAAACAGGGAACTCGCCATACTAAAATCGGCAGGTTTGCCAGCTCTATTTTTACTCTCTCATAGTAAAAACCTGCTTTATTTGAAGCAATTTTTTTACTGGGTAATACCTCTTTGTCTGCTATTCGTCTTACACGAGACTTACTGTGCTGAGACTCACCGTTGATACAACAATAAAGACTCGCTGGCTTTACTTTTACATTTACAAACGTCTATCAGCTGCGTTGTTCCCTTTACTCTTTAATCGAGACATCACAATAGTCTCAACGACAGATTTTGAAAAACTCGCCAAGAAATGGCGCAAAATTTTTTCTTGCGTTTAAAATTAGGATTTAAAATTTTATTGTGGTATTAAACAGGCAGAAATTGCCAACCGTACAAAAAATTTAGCACTGGGAAAGCACTTTTCCTCAAGAAACCAAAACGGTGTGTCAACGTTACAGTTAACAATCTGAAAAATTGTTTGCCAATGTTTTTTCATAAAAAGAACACACGTGTCATGCGTCAAGAAATAAAAGATAATAAAGAAGTTATGTACTAACGATTAAAAAAAGTCATGGTCAAAAATAAAAAATAAAATTTCAAGTCAAATAATTTTGAAACTGTAAGAATGGTGCTTTAAGAATGTTTTATTTTTGCCCCTCAACGTTGATTGTCCCATTAAAAAAGACATTTTTTAAGAGTAATAATTCTTATATAATTGCTCGTCGACAATTTTGTTCAAAGTTCGGTATTCGGCGAATACGTGATGGACCGACTGTAAATTTAATTCGTTCGTGGGTGCAGAGATTCTGCGCAACTGCTTCGGCTATGAATTTCCCATGGCCAGGGCCCAGTCGATCTTCAAGGACTCCCGAAAACATTAAACTGGTTGAAAGTAGTTTACGTGAAAATCCGCGACTTTCAATACGGAAAAGAGCAGCCTCGCTGGGACTTCCAAGAGCGATTATTCATGAAATTTAAAAAAAGGATCTAAAGTTCCATCGTTTTAAAATTAAAATCGTTCAAAAACTGGAAGAAAATGACTTTGATTTACGCAAAAATGTTGGAGCGCTTTCTCGCTGTAAATGCCATTTTTTGGAGCGACGAGGCTCAATTCCACTTAAACGCCCACATCAACAAGCAAAACTGCCATTACTGGTCTCCAAGAACCCGCAACCCTCGATTGAAACATCAAAAACCATTGCACTAGGGTAACTGTTTGGTGTGCCTTATCCACGCATGAGATAATTGGACCATTTTTTTTTCGAAAATTCTCGAGGCCAGGTGACGAATGTAAACGTTGAAAATTAGCGGCGCATGATTACGTAATTCTTTTTGGCAAACCTGCGAGCTCATCCATCGTACTGCACACACAGCCAGAGCTTCGATGAATTTGCTTCGGGAAAATTTCCCCCAAAAACTGATCAGTCGCTTTGGGGACATCCCATGGCCACCGAGGTCGTCCGATCTAAGTCCCATGGATTTTTTATGGTGCTACCTCAAAGAGAGGGTTTATAATGACAATCCTCAATCTTGTGTGGCTTTAAAGGAAAATATTCATCGAGAAATCAGCTCAAATGAACCAAGTTTATTGCAGCGTATGGCCCAGAACACAAGGCTCCGTTTTGAACGTGTGTTCATCTCGATGGAAGACATCTGGATGACATACTCTTTAAAAAATAAAATCCGCATTTCCATTCTATCGTTCAATGCTTTTAATAAAACTTTGTGTCAATTATTACGTTCTTTTATTTAAGTTTGAAAATATAAATCTGCTACCACACACCTTGTAATCGTATAATGCACAAACTGAAACTAGAGGGGCTAGACAAATAATAAGGATTAGTTATTTAAGGTTAAAAAATATTATAGAAAAAGTTTTAAGGACTAAACTAAAAAAACACACTATTTTTTAACATCCTTGCTATAACAGTAAGGGCTAATAAATCAGTTAAAGTTTAAACGCTGGTTTAGTTGAACTAAACTCTAATTTATATGTGGTTTAAACTTAAAAGGTGTAAGTCAGTGAATCATACCTTATGTGTAGTTTAAAAAATAATATTGTGGCAACACTAGAATAAATGTCAAAAAACAGCTATTTTGCAGTTAGACTATCAATTCTCTGCACAATCAAAAAGGCAAAATATTTAATAAATTTAATGAAAGGTTGCCAAATTTTACTGAGAAAGAAATAGAGTGTAAGAAAACAGATCGAACAAGATCTGAAGAAAAAGTATAGGCTTGGAAAAAAGCTGAGTGCTCTTCAAATGCAAAACATTGGTATGTAAGCAACAAAATCATATGGTCTGCATTGGTAGTTTAAACGCCCAATTTTATGCGTTTACAGATGGTTTAAATACCGCACTGATTTATAGGTTTGTTGGTTTAAACACATTTTAAACTAAAAATGGACAACTTGCACAGATTTATTAGCCCTAAGACATCCTGATATATTCATCAATGTGGTTCTACTCAAATGAAAGAGAATTTTATTTAGATTAATAATCCAGACAGTATTTATTAAGACATTAATACAAAAAGTGAAGTATTATGCAAATGCTATATTTTTAAAACTAGAACTGATAGGAAAAACTAATGTCGCAATCGTATAATTATGTATTTGTTGCACCAGCAGATTTTTATCCAATCTGTTCTCTCTGAGTATATACAGATAAGGACAAAACTATTTGTACACCCATAATTTTCGGGGTTTTAACCAAATTGAGAAGAAATTTATAAAATAAATTATGCTAATATTTAGAGTGCTAATAAATATGTTTTTACAAAAAATAAAAAAGTAATTTATATCTAACATAACAACAATAATAACAAAAATATTAAAAAGCCATTGGACAAAAGTATTTGTACAGGCATAAGATAAATGGAAAAATACGTACAAAATGCTTAAGGCCATGACTCACTATCATACAAAGTCGTGCGATCTACGAAAAAGTACAACCCTGGTGTAATGAATTGTTATTGTATTTTGAAAATTTTCGTAAACTCCGTCATACCAGGGTTGTATTTGTTCGTAGATCGCACGACTTTGTATGACAGTGTATCACGGCCTTTGGGGTTTTTAACTTGTTTGAAAATTTACTGATTTGCGGTACCAAGCCGTCAACAAATGGCTTCCGAATATGGTGTTATATGTTCTTAAAATAGTAATAGTTCACATTAACTCCCAAAGAATTCAAAACATATATGACGAATGGCGCCACTGCCCTTTAAACCTTAACATTGCTACCACCATGCTTCACTCGAGGTAAAATGAAGTCATTATTATACGAGTACATGACGATTTTTGAAACTCTAAATTTAAACGCATACACACATACTCAATGAAAATCTAACAAGGCGACTGTACTTGCTTCTTTGACTATAAGGTGCTTCCTTCCCAATTATTAAATTTCCTATAAAAACACTGAAAAACTATAATAACAATATTCTGTTTGGTTTTTAGATACATATAAAGTTTGAGAATTGGACGTAATGTCTTGGTTGTATGCATGAAACAATAATATAAATTTTGTTTGTCAAAAAATATCTGATTAGACCCCTTTTAGATACGCAAACTTTTCTTTGCAACGTCTTTATTTAATTAGATGAAAGACAGATAGGGAAACACTTTCTCTTTCACAGTGTGTAAAAATGGCTATCACGAAAAAATTAATTGATTTTAGAACTAAATCGCTACATAATTCAAAATTGTAAAAAAAACTTTAAGAAGCGTTAAGAAAATATTTCTAGAAATTACAGAGGACACATAGACGTTATAAAAAATGCTCGTATAACAAATACGGTAAATTTGAAGACGTACAGAAGAATTACAAATTTAAGGCTGCATAAATGGAAAAATTTACTCAGAACTGATTAATTTTGGATTGAAGTTCATAATTATAGAAATTTAGTCCATTTCGAAAACTAAATTTTTGCTTTATTACCATATTCAAATGCTGAGTGGAAGGAAGTTTTAGCGCTAGAATTATTTTTAAAAAATAACTAAGGCGCTCGATAAGAACCAAAATTTCGAAACATTTCCACTTAAATTTTATTATATTGGTTGATTTGATTTATGCCATAATTCTGTTCGACGATTGTATCGTCTTGTCTATGGAAGAAAAAAAAACCGCAGTTGTGATTCTTTTAAACAATTATGCTATGAACCATGCTAGAAGGTTCGTGTATTTGCTTTATGATTTTTTTCTAAACATTATATCCAACACATATTTTTTCAAATATTTTTTCAAACTATTGTATAATATTTTAGTTTTATTTTTATGTTTTAAAAACATGGTAATCATATTTTTATTTTTCATTATCAAACACAACAACCATTTTTGAAGAAAATAATTTAGAGAATTCAAAAACAAGAACTCAAAAGTATTTTCAAACAAAAGCGTTCTAAATCTTCTTGCTGAATTAGGGCATTAATATTTAAAAGAGGAAAAACTAAATTTGAATTGAAATCTTTATCCTGTACATAGTTATTGCATTTAGTGCTTTTTTCTCTGAAAAAGTTGGCGTCACTGTTTATTAGTTAGAAATTAGATTGGGCTTCTAAAAAGCAAATTTCGCATTTGTTTCAAAATTTAAATTAATAATGTGCTTTAAGGTTAGATTTGTTCAGGCCTAAATCAAGTTTAGGGGCACCTCTTAAAAATTACAAAAAATAAGGAAAAAAATTAAACAAAAAATTGGCGGCGAGGCTTATGCCCTAATTCTGTTCGACGATTGTATCGTCTTGTCTAGGGACGAAAATAAGCAGCAGTTATGATTCTTTAAAACAAGTATTATTTGTTGTCCATGCTAGAAGGTTCGTGTATTTGCTTTATGATTTTGTTCTAAACATTATATCCAACACATATTTTTTCAAATATTTTTCAAACTATTGTATAATACTTTAATTTTATTTTTATGTTTTAAAACATGGTAATAATATTTTTATTTTTCATTATCAAAGACAACAACTATTTTTGAAGTAAATAATTTAGAGAATTCAAAAACAAGAACTCAAAAGCATTTTCAAACAAAACCGTCCTAAATCTTCTTACTGAATTAGGGCATTAGTTTCCTAGTTATGGGCTTCTGAAATTCTAGTACAATATTGTGATTATACGGTGTTTTCCTACGAATATGTACAATATTGCTATAATCTTAAAGCTTTTGAGAATACCTTTTATGAAATGGTAAAGTGCAGTCTTGGTCGACCATGCAGGAAATCTTTATTACGCAAGAAAAATCTCTATGAAGCAGAAAATCTTTATTAGGCTGCGCCGTGTCGGAAGACACTATGGTCGAGAAAATCCTTAAGCCCGGCCGGAGGCCGGCAGTGCAAGAACAATTTATTAAGCAGGAAAACTTTGCAAGTCAGAAAACCTTTACTAGGCTGCGCCACACATAGGTTGAAGAGTGGCCAAAATTAATTTTTTTCATGTTCGCCGATTTGGATATTTTTTTGGTAATTTGTTGTCAGATATCTGAATGTTATGATTCCGTAATATTAGGCTGATATGTTTATTATTTGTTTTGACAGACACGCTCGAAGTTCATATATGTATGTATGTTCGCTTGATTAAAATGGCATGTAAATTTACCAGTGACGCCATTAGGATACGAAAGATACATTTTTCGTATCTTTTGATGACTTCAGGTACCATGTGTAATCGACATTTTTCGTATCTTTTGAATCTGTACGAAAAATGTACAGAAAATATGAACATCTTTTTTTTGAGGAAATATGAACATCTTTTTTATTTTCGCCTTAGCATAAGCGCCTTAACTCGTATATTAATTTTTACAAAAATTAATTTGTTTTTATAAGATCCAAAGATAGATTGTTATGTACATATAATTAATTTTAAAATTTGCTGTATTTGTATTGTATTGCAAAAAAATTAATTTATATATCATTTTCTTTGCAATATTCATTAAATATTAAATAAAAATGTTATGTTAATAAATGTTAAACGTTAAAAATGGACTTTAAAATTTTTTACAAAATTTATCTTTTTGGGAAAAAAGGTATCTTTTTGGAAATTTCACTGGCAACACTGAAATTTACTGTATATTCAATCTTTTGGGACAATCACGGTAAACTTATCATTTGACTTTGTTGCATATTTTCGTAAATGACAATTGACATAGATGAGATTTGCATTAAACAAAGTTGGAAAAAGTGCCATATAAAAAATTTCGTAGAACAAAATATAAACAACATCAAAATTTCAATGTTCATCAACTTCAGTGGACTGCATCTTCTTAGCGCTGTTTAACGAAAGAAGTCAAATTACAGCTTAAAAAAAATTAAGCTGCTCATACCTGCTCCTTTCAAAAAAAAAAAAAAAAAACAGTAAAAACTATAAAGTGATAAAGTAACAAAACATGAATTTTCGTTCATGCTTGTTGTTGTTGCCATAATTATTTACTGTTTAAAATTATTACATAATGTAATATCCATACTAGTCAATAGTGTTAATTGTTATATGTATATTTCATTGTTGAAAAAAGCATAAGCTTCAATTGAATCTGAATTGTTGTTTAAGGTGTCTTCACATGGTAATACAATGTATTACGACATGTAAAAAAACGCTGTAGATTATACAAAATCTTATCATGTAAAAGCAAAATGTATCGAGTAGGAGAGAATACGGATAGAAAATTTGACAAGCGGTCGGTAAATGTTTATTTTCTAAACCATTTTAAAAACTTAAGTATTCTCATCACACCAGAGGTGTATTTCAAAGTAAACATTGGCAGCACTAATGGTATCTATTGAAGGTGTTGTCACTTTTACAAAAACAACCAAAATCAACTTAAGAAATTTTCATGTTGTTATTGTAAATATTTTATTAATTTATTTTTTATTAAAAAAAAAGATTTTTGAAGCCGTAATGCTTTGTATTACCACGTAAAGACACCTTTACTGATACTGTTTGATAACAACAATAGAAGATCAAACACGATTATATGCGATAGACTATTAGGTGCTGTGTTATCATTCATTTATTAAGGTAGAGGTCCATAGCTCGCTTTTTGCGCGTTACGCTTTCTATGCATCTGTCAAAAAAGTAGAATCAATGTAATAGTATGTGACAAGTTACATTGCAAAAAGCGCAGAACGCGTAGGCGCGTTCAAAGCAAAAAGTAGGTCTACTTTCTACTTTTGTACGCGTTACAAGCACCATGAAAGAAAGTCAGCTGTTCTTGAATGCTCAAGATGTAAAATAATACTTTATTTCTTACGTTATCGATAAATATTACTTTGCCGTGGATAATTTTTTTATTTTTTTTCAATAAAAAAAAATTCTTAGTAAAAAAAACTTATAAAATATGTGAATATTTTCATTAAAGTGATGTATTTTAATTAACTTCTCACCACACTTTTCTCAGTAACAAATTTTGCATATTAGTGTCTTCTCCGCTAAATCTGTATTAAATACCTGCTTAGAAAAGTTAATGCTTAAGCCAATAATGTGCATACATTTATATGTAATTTTCAATTTACTTACATTAAACTCAACAACAGCCGACAATCTGCTGGAATAGCCCTGGCCGAGTTCTTCTCAAGACTATCTTTTAAAATGCTGAATAAATAGCCAAACACATCTGCAGACATTCTTGTCGCGGTGCGAAATTGCTCAGGGTCAAAAGTTTTAATTTTTTAAATGTGGTTTCAAAAAACCCACCTAAATTCCGTTCTAAGTACAACAGCCGTACCCAAAACCTTTTCTTTTTTGAAATTGTTCATAGGCATTTTTTGCACATAAAATTAAATATATTCTTTATAAGTATTTATAAACAAACGCACACAGCTGATCAAAATAAAAATAAAATGGCGCATGAAAAGCAGTGCATGTAACTCAACGCGAACAAAGTATAGAACGAAACAAGAGGATGAAACGCCTGTAAAGCATAACGCGCAAAAAGCGAGCTATGGACCTCTACCTTTATGTTGTTGCACGCAATAACAACTACACATTATGTCTTGCTCTCTTTATTGCACTAAATCTTTTTCGTTAGAGCTTAATAAGTAATACATTAAGTACCAACAATAATATACAGTTGATGCATTAAAAATCAAGGCAGTTATGCCACTTTTCCAATACAAGTTGTATGGGAAGTAGGCGTAAAAGTGGGCGAATATTCTTAAAATTTCACACAAATAATTCTGAGTGTTCAAAAATGCTATGTGCCAAAAAACAATGCCTTAGGTCAAAATTTAATTTTCACTTTGTATGGGAGGTGGGCGTAAAAGTGGGCGGATCATTTTGATTTTTCCATTTTTTTCTTGATTCAAACAAAAAATGCCATGTGCCAAGTTTCATTGTCCTTCGACAATTTCTTCTATTTTTAGCCGCTCGTTCTATGAACCTCAACCAATGTGCGCGATGTCGGAAAATACCATGGTGGAGAAAATCCGTAAGCCCGGCGGAAGGCCGGCAGTAGAGAAAAACGTTATTAGGCAGGAAAACTTGGCAATGCCAAAAATCTTTATTAGGCTGCGTAGTGTCGGGAAATACCATGGTGGAAAAAATTCTTATGGCTTGATTCGGTTCGACAGTTGTGTAGTCTTGTTAATAGACGGAAAACAAGTCGCAGTCGTTGGAAAATACACCACACAATCATAATTTTGTACTACAATTTCAGAAGCCCATAACTCGGACACTAAGCCTCGCCGCTAATTTTTTTATTTAATTTTTTTTCTTATTTTTAAATTTTCTATAGGATAGGATACTTTTTTTAATTTTTAAGAGGTGCTCCTAAACTTGATTTGTTCCTTTGTTTATTTTGACAAAATTAATAAAACTTTTACTTACAATTAAATGAGATCTTCTTATATCATCTGTATCCATATCCAGAATTTCATCAATATCCACATCAATGGCTTCGCTCTAAAAATACACCAAAGTACAGATACAAATCTTTCAAATATATAAACAAACATGAGAGAATAAATCTATTTGATCTTTGATGATTTAGTTACTTTAAAAATTAGGAGTAAAGTGAACAGGATATAAAAAACAAATAAATTGTTCGAACTATAAACATTCACTCTGTTTTTTTTAAAGAAAATATTAATTCACTTTTAACTCACAGGCGGATCAAATAGCTTTTGCAATTCATCGTACAACCACATCTCGACAGCCAAACGTTTACGTATTAAACTCATTTGATGTGAACCATATTTGGCGGTGAGGAACTTTTCACGTCGCTCTTTGACTTCAGAACCCTTTTCATTGAAGTTAACTCGTAGATTTGTTCGATTTGGTGAACGTTCACTATCGTTCATTTGTTCCAGTCCGCACTGCATCTTTGGTTTGGTTAAGACTACAACTACAGTTTCAACAACAACGGCGTCAATTTGTTTTATTTAATTTTTCCAGAATATATCTGAAGAAAAACAAACAAATTAAGCGTGGGATGTGGTGTTATTGGTGCTTCTAGGTGAAATTTATGTTGTCGCTAGCAGAAAGACAGCGCTGTCACCAATTCTAAGTTATTATGTATGCATGTATAAGTCACGTATAAAGTTCGCACGATTGCTCTGTTACCAGCAAAAAATTAATACTTCCGTTCGCAAGATGTGGGCGTATCAATTATGTTATAGTCCGTAATATATGTTTCAAACTGTAAATTAAAAAGAAATAAATTTAATTAAGATATTTGAACAAGCAATTTAACAGAGTATGGGGTAGATTTTTATTGAATAATTAATACCTATAATAGTTTTTCCTTATATGTGTACATATGTACAAATGCACATACTTACATATGTACAGTGTACATAATATGTACTACATATATTGAAATTGATGGGAGCTTCATTTGTTAATTCACAATTTATAAATTGTTAAATAAATTTAAATTGAAAGCATATTTTTTTAATACGCTTTTATTAGCTTCACCTGTATGTACTCGTATTCATGTCCTATATGTATGTAAAGGAAACTTTCAACGTTACCCTGTAGTCAGTCTAGAACCATATGTCTCTATGTCAACACTATTTTCTCTAGCGACAATTGCACTAGTTGAAATGTCGACAACTTTCCTTTTATGCACGACTAGAGATACGTTAGAGACAACAGATCTAGTGTATTTCTGGTGACATTGTCAATGAACGCGTCAATAGTTTGTTTTTCTTTTTTATTATGCTGTGCATTAATGTTAAACAAATTACAAATGTACATATGTATGTATGTGTTTAAGGGTTTTGCCCCAACCCTTATAAAATTGTAAACTAAAGCCCCTACAATTTACTAGTGAATCCTTGTTGCCAATGTCTCCATGTAGTCCCAAAAGAACTACGTAGTCAATAGTGCTACAGTCTAGTGGTGGATTTTCAATGACAAGCTAATGAAATGTCAATAGATGATTACATTGGCTGGTGTACACCTGCTCAGTAGTAATACTGACAATGTCACTAGTAAATCACTACAGTTTCACTATTCGCATTTCCTGCAGGGTATTTTCACCAACTTTAAGACTTCCGATCAACTTGAAACATTGCACACGCTTTAGGTTCCGATGACAATACAATCTAATGGATATAGAAGTGGGCTGTGGAACGCCCATGCCAACGAAATATCTTATATCTTGAAAGCTATAGTAGAGTATTAAAATTTTATATGGACTGTTTTGAGAGCGAGTGCGAAGTAATTCAAAATATTGCTAGAATAGGACGGGGGGAAGGTTCACCCGCCACTCAAAGTATTTAATAATAATCTTATATCTTGAAAGCTATAATAGCAAGAGTCTTAAAATTTAGTATGAGTTAATTAGAAAACAAGACACGACCATAGGTAAAAAAAAACTAGCGAAGTACCCAGCTAGCCAAGAGCTGTTTAATAGGCGATGATGTTTAATATACAACTCCTAAATCAATCTCCTGATGATTATTTGGAGAGTGATATTGTACACTTTGTGTTTAACTCTCTCTTATAAATCTTGCAGTGTTTAATCCACGATACATTTAGCTAAAAAAAATTGGTTCTTTTTTATTTTCGTATTTACTGTTATAGATAATTATTATTTCTTCATTTCTTCGCTGATGGTTTCATTTGATTTTTGCATTAGAATCTTGTTTCAAGTGTGCTTTTATTTTTTATAAGACTTAAATATATATTAAAGTGAAGTATACATTTAATGTTTGGTATTTCATATCAAATATTTATTAAATTATTGGAGGTACGTAAGGGCTTTTAATATAATCTAATTCTTTTAATTAATTGAACTTTTCATAGTTCTTGCAATACCATTTTGTTCACGCCAAAGAAAGAAGCGATAGTCATTTAAAAAAGCAAATTTCAACATAGTAATCATAAATTTTACATGTAAAGAATCTGTTGCATATACCTATACATACATAATTAAATAATTAATAGTGTATTATTTTCTATATATATTATATATGCTAAGTTTTGAATTAAATTATCTTTCCTTTTTTGACTCTTGAAACTATTTTTCCGTTTTAGAAAAAATTCTAACCTTAATTTTTTAAAATAGGCTTTAATGAATAAATAAAGAAAAGTTTCTTACTAATTATAATAACATTTAAGTGGAAATGTTTCGAAATTTTGGTCCTTATGTTATGTTATGTTTGGGCCTTAGTTATATTTTTAAAATAATTCTAGCGCTCAAACTTCTTTTCACCTCAGCATTTGAATAAAGTAGTGTTAATGGTAATAGAGCAAAAATTTAGTTTTCGCAATGGACTAAATTTCTATAATTATGAACTGCAATCCAAAATTGATCAGTTATGTGCAAATTCTTCCATTTGCACAGAACTGAACTTCCATGTAGCCTTAAATTTCTGATACTTCGTTCTATTTCTTTAACTTAACAATTACTGTTATTAAATTCTTTTATAACCTCTATGATATCCTCTGTAATTTTTAGAAATATGTTCTTAACGCTAAATAAACAAAATTTGTTTTTAATTTTGAAATATATATATATATATATATATATATGTATATAAGGCTCCTTGTAAAATCAATAAATTTTTTCATGATAGCCATTTTTCACACTGTGAAAGAGAAAGTATATCTCCCTCTGTCCTTCACCCATCTGAATTAAGACTTTGCTAAGAAGAACTTTGCGTGTCTAAAAGGGGTCTAATCAGAAATTTTTTTAAGGAATATTAAACAGTTACTCATCAACTGATTTTCTGTTTACACGTTTATACTAGTCTGAATCCAACAGTTTTTCATTAGTAGTTAGTGGTTACGCTTTTTTGGGCACATGTGTGCCAGATGTGTACTCAGCATTAGAGTGAAACATCTAATGTACATATGAAAAAACTTTTAAGACATCGCATTTTATTGTAAACTATACAATTCGTTCGGTCTGTGAAATTAAAATTTAAAGAAGTGTTAAAAAAGTTAAGTAACAACAACACTGCATAAAAGAAATTTAAAACTTTAATTTAATTTATATATTTATATATTCCTTTTTAAAATTTTAGATATTTATAAAAAGAAAGGTGTGACGGTACTGGAAAAAATCGTGAAGAACACTAGATTGGTACCGCCTACGTTATTTTGTATTTTTGATTGTTTTGTTTTCGTTTTTAAATATATTTATTACTTATTTCTTTATTTTTTTTATAACAGAAAACAATTAAAATAATATAAAAATTATGTTTATTTAATTAATAGTTACATTTAACCACCTCCTATTTAAAAATTGACTAGTTATAGTTGACCAATGCTTATGTAATCAGTAATTGGCAAAAAGAAGCAGAGGAAGTTCATATGTATGTGTTTTAGTTAAGTGAAATGAATTAGTTAGAGAGATACAAAATCACACGTACACAAATTATTTTCATCATTTTTTCACTACATACACTTGAAAAAAAATTAAACCCATCCAATTTATAGCGTCAAGTTTCTCTTAGCGTTAAGTTTCTCTTACACCGAAAAATCATTCGTGGCTCATGAAGAGACACGTAAGCGTTCAGGTTCCGTACGGTACCACATCTGCCAAGAATATGGCCATACAAAAACTTACTGCAATCTACCTACAGATTGTGTTATATGCGGTGCATTGCATGGTACTGCTAGCTGTACTAAGCCAAAAGATCAAGGATAAAAAAAAAATTAGTAATTGTGGAGGTAATCACACCGCTAACTACAGAGGATGAACTATATATATTTTGATTAAACAGGCTATGTGTAAGAAACCTAAATTAGCTCCAGCTCAATCAGCCATAGCTTACTCTGCCACTTTTCCTCAAATGAGCCAACCAATTACTTTACGTTATCGTATGCCGATGCTGTTAGGACAAATTATATTCCCACACAAAAAGTTTCTCCGCCAAATAACTCAACAAATACAAACTCAAGCTTTAATTTTAATCGCCTTGAAGCTACTATTGATAATCTGGTGCAAACTATAAACCACAAAGTAGACCAGAGGTGACACAGGACGGAAGATAATTGTGTTTTTAGAGGTCTCGCTTACACAGTCATCAAATCCTCTTTACTTTTTCTTTCGCGTGGTATAATTTTAAAGTAATTACATATTATTCCTCGTGGTCTCATTCGCAGCCTAGTTTTTGTAAATAAATGGTAAAAATTAATATTTGCGAACGAAAATGCTTAAAACGAAGTCTCTAATCATTTGAAAACAAATTTTAGTCACTTTATTAATACTAATAATCCTTTTCGCATTGTGTTTTTTAATTCAAAACCACAAATTCCTCTATTTAATTTTGTGCAAATGTTCATGTGCTCAAGTGTATTTTCAATTTAAGCTTTGTGGTCTCATTCGTTGTTTCCTTTTTGCAAGTTGAAGTTAAAAATTAATATTTTTGAAGGAAAATGTTTAAAATTGAGTTTTTAAGCATTTGGAAACTAATTTTAATCACTTTTATATTACTAATAATGTTTTACACATTGTTTTATTTAGTTCCACACTGCAAAATCTTTCATTTAATTTTGTAAAAATTTTCAATTGTTCATTTCACTAAGTATACATTTCTGCTGTTTGTTTTGATTATTGTACTAAAAATATTCAATAACAAACACACTATATTTGTCCCTTTTTAACAGTGATCAAATCAGATGATTTGAGCTTTTTTCTTAAGTCACTTTCTACAACTCTGGTCTCCTCTGTGCTATAAACAACTTTACAACAAACATGACTAGCTTGATGCAAGAAATGCTGCGAATGCAAAATACACTACTTTAAGCAATTATAACTAAGCCATGAACACGTTCAAATATGTTTCTGGAACGCAAACAGCATTCGCCAACACAAAAACGAGCTCGAGCACTTCCTTATAGAAAAAAATATTAATACAATGTTGGTATTTGAAACTCATTTGACATCAAGAAGCATATTTAAAATAAATGCTTACACTCTATATGATTCAAAGGACCCGAGAGGGAGAGCATGCGGTGGATCAGCAATTATAATTAAGTCAAGACTCAAGCAGTATGTCCTTGATAACATTTGTGCAGAACATCTACAAGCAACTAATATTTGTGTCGACAATTTTTGTACAAATTTCGTCATATCATCTGGAGGGTAATCCCTCCCAGATTCAATCACTGAGGATCAATCCGAGGATTTCTACAAATCGCTGGGACCTTGTTTCGTAGCAGCTGGAGACTACAATGCAAAACATACGTTCTGGGGTTTGCGCCTTATTACACCTAGAGGAAGAGCATTGTTTAACACAATTTCAAAAATGGGATTGGACGTCATTTCGAGTGGGGAGCCACTTACTGGCCTACTGACATACAACAAATTCCGGATGTTATAGATTTTGGCGTCATGAAAAATATTTCTAGGGATTTATTTCATGCTGAAGCTTCTTTAGATCTCTCCTTCAATCACTCTACCACTATCGTTACGGTCTGTAACCCACTAAGAAGTGTTTTACCTCACCCAAATAAGAAGACGATCAATCGTGTTAATTGGCTGGGATTAAAAACATATCTTAGTAGTTATTGCACGGAAAACATTATGCTAAGATCACACGATGATATTGAATCTAACATTGCCAATCTTAACAACCCGCAGACTGGGTTTAACAGAATATATTCTACTATTGAACGTCTCGTATGTGAAAAAAGAAGAGCTAGAAGCGAATGACAACAGCACATATCACCCCAAACAAGATTTAAAGAGTGCACTAGACGGCTCCAAGAGTTGTTTGCATATAAAAAACTGCATCTCTTAAAAACTATCTGGAAAATCTCGATGTCACACCAGCATCTAATTATTCCTTGTGGCGCACTGCGAAAAGGCTTAAAACACACGTTGAGTTCAAATCACCTCTGCGCACTTCTACCGGAGGTTGGGCAAGAAGTGATACTGAAAAGTTAACTTGTTTGCAAAGCATTTAAAATCCGTATTAACCCCAAACACAGGTACTGGTGTTGTTGATTTACCGAGTGTAGTTGCTTTACCACCTCGACCCTTAAAGTTTAAGATGCGTGACGTACAGAAACTAATTACTGAACTCAACCAAAGGAAGCTCCAGGTATTGATGGAATTAGTAAGAAGATGCTGATGAATTTGCCTCGCATTGCAATTAGAATCCTTCTATTATGTCATAATATTACGACTAGAGTATTATCTACACCACCAGGTCAAAGTGATTCCAAGGCCGGCCAAATATCCTACTAAGGCTGAATCATACAGGCCAATAAGTCTACTATCAACAATGTTAAAACTTTTCGAAAAACATCTCATGACAAAATTGTCCCCAATTCTAATTGGTAGTGGGTGCATCCCAGACCGTCAATTTGGTTTTAGAAGTCAGCATAGCACCATTGAACAAACGCATAGATTGGTTCAATTTATAAGAAGAACACTCGAAGAAAAGAAGTATTGTTCTGCCCTCTTTATTGATGTTTCTCAAGCATTTGATAAAGTGTGGCATAGAAGCCTAATTTTAAAATTGAAGACATATCTACCAATAAACATTGTTAATCTTCTGCAAAGTTATATTCTTGCTCGAAAGTTCACTGTTGTGGAAGGAGACTTCATGAGTGTGCCCAAATCTATATCATTCAGTGTGGAGAGTATACTGGACCCAGTTTTGTAATTGATTTATACTTGTGATATGCCTTTGAGCAACAATATTCATACATCTACATTTGCGATGGGACAGCCTGCCGTAGTATGCACGGAAACCCTCACGAGGCTTCCGGATACCTACAAGAACATATTACACAGCTGGAACTGTGGTTAAACTTATAGAGAATTAAAATAAACGGACAAAAGTGTGTTCAGGTAACATTTACCCTGCGAAGAGATACTTGTTCCCCCATTCGAATCAACAAACAAGTTGTTCCTCAACATTCACATCTAAAATACCTTGGTATACACCTTGACCGACGGATAACATGGAAACACCATATTGACTCTAAGCTAACACAAATGAAACTAAAATTAACTCAGATACATTGGCTGATTGGTAGAAATTCAACACTCAGTCTAGATTGTAAACTTTTAATATACAAGTCGCCTTTGAAACCAATATGGTGCTACGGAATACAGCTATGGGGCACTGCTTCAGCTTCCAATGTAGAGAGAATCCAACGAAGGCAAAACAAGATTTTAAAGCTAGTAACACTGGCTCCATGGTACATCAAAAATTCAAATTTATATTTTGATTTACATATGCCACTAGTGACTGAAGAAAATCCGCAGGCAAATACTTAACAAAACTCGAGTCCCATCCTAATTCCCTTGCTCGTAACATCTTGAATTTTACTGGACACATCCGCTTAAAAAAGGGGACACTACGGCTTTAGTAATCAACACTCCAGATGAAACTGCTTGATAATATTTTTGTGCTTAATACGATATTTATGTATTATTGATTACTATCACTAAGCTTATACCTGACAATGGTTGGGCCTAATTATTATACCTAGATTTAAGATTTGAATACTTATTGCTAGTTAATTTTTTTTTTAAGATACAATAAGTAAATATATACATGTAAAATTTTTTTTTTCACTAAGCTCCTAATAAACTAACTGGGGACCATAACCGAGATGTTGGTTATCGCTACTGGTCAATTGACTAGTAGTCTTCCTGTAGGGTTGCCTCACGACTTGAGAAAGTGAGAGTGCTACAAAAAGCAGGGAGTAGTGTATGGTAAAAAAAATACATACCATATAAGTTGTTACAAATTCTTCAGTAAATTTCATTGGGACACGTTCTTGTATTGTAATAAATGGCACTGAACAAGTTCGATGTGACTGGATCTAAAAACTATCAAATGCTATAAATGTTCCCTTAAATGAGACCGCCAAGTTATTCTGTAGCCGGTCCCGTAACTTAAAAGTGCAATCAGACGTGCCATAACCATAACCATGGAAAACAGCCGTTCGAACCAAATTAATGGGCAACACTGTATTTGATTATAGGTGACTCGCCATAACGCCATAACAATTACCGTAGAAACCAATTGAATTTTTGTTTGGTTATGGCTATGACATTATGGCTATGGCACGCCTAATTGCACCTTAAGCGTTATAGGGCATTTACATTGTCTCGAAATCTAATACTTACGAGATTTCGAGCTAAATCTACCTGCCTTTTACTAGATTTCCCATACAAAACGAAATCTATTTTGCCAGTAGATTTGTAGACTTCCTACAAATCAATCAAAATCTAATATTTTTATTTATTTTTTACTACCCTGTACAACATATTTATAAAAAAGATGAGTGAATTATCTACGGTTTGCTTAAAAAGGTGTGTGAATTGGCTGCATTTCAGTTGTGTGGTTGCAGTTTTGGAAATTTTTCAGTTAATGAGTTTTTTTTTGGATAAAATAATCTTGATAAATGTCAAAATAAGTTGGTGTAAACGGTATAGATTTTCATAACGATTTTAATAAAAATCTGCTAGATTTTGTGCAGGTGTAAATGTCCTATTACTGGTATTTATTTTTTTTAAATATTTATGAGTGCCCATGTGGTAGAGTGGGTAGTGCACATGATGACACAAAAAAATTTGACAAAAATAGTATCACTAAGTTTAAACTGAAGGTCCATACAATCCGTTCCATGCATTCTTGCGTTTTATGCATGTTTTAAAAACATTAGAATCAGGGTAATTGTATGTGGCAAGTTACAGATCAAAACGCATATAACGTGTAGACGGATAAAGTAGGTTTACTTTCTACTTTTGTATTCGTCGCATGCATCATGAAAAAAGGTCAGCTGTTTTTGATTGCCAAACATGACAAATTACATATACTTTCAATGATATCGATAAAAATGTTCGTGTGGTGGATTTTAAATTAAATTAAATTTTCAATTTAAATTTTCTTTTTTTTTGCATTAAAAAAAATTTAAGTAAAAGAAACAGCTTTCGTAATAACCCAGGCAGAAAAAGACAATCAGCACGAAGTTGCTACGATGGTCTGCGGGTACAACTAACATCAGTACAACATTCGTTTACCAAAATTTTAATGTACTCATAACATTAAAATGATAACGCCGAATGACCGTCCTCCGACTCTTATTTTCAATGTTCTCACAGTACTCTAAATACAAATTTATAAGGTCGTCACAATGTAAATTTCTCAACTTAAGTAAAATTTTTGTATTTACCGTGTTGTAGCAGTATAGGATTGTTGTGATCGGGGTATTTGGGAAACTAAAGTAAATTTTTTGTATTTACGGTGTTGTAGCCGTATAGAATTATTTTACACGGGGTATTGGGAAACTAACGTCGAATTTTTGTAGTGGTATAGCGTTACTAAGAACGCAGTGTTTGTAAACGTTAAGTCATATTATTGTGTTTACAGTACTGTGGTGGTACAAAAATTTTGGAAAAGTCGTATTTTTGTATTTACAGTGTTGTGATGGTACATATTTTTTGCGCAAAGTCACAATTTCTGCTTGGGAAAGTTTACAACTATCTTCAAGACTTGAATACATTAATATCAATTTTTAATACAATTCTTTCATGACCAAACTTTGCATTAACTTATCGATTAATTTTATGTACTGAGTGTCACCTCAGTTATGTTTTTTTTTTAAAGAAAGTACAATAGAAAATAATCTTATTTAAGCTGTGAAAAATATTACGTACATTAATTCAATTAATTCCATAAATTCTTTTATTTTACTTTTTTGGAAAAATATAATTTTTCCTAAAAAACAAAAATAAAGATTTGCGAGAGCAAGCACTTCCCGGTCGGCAATATTCAAGTGTTGTACACCAAAATGCTTGGTTTTTAGAGTACATTAAGAAAATCGATGTTCAGGAAGGGATTTCGGAAAAAATGGAAAGTGAGACGGTCTAATATACATATAAAGTAGAATGAAAGAATTGCATTACACAATTAAAAAAATATGTGGCGGCTGTGCTGTCACTTGTAAAATTAATACGCATCGTTTACACACGTACGAGTATTTCATATGGTAGCTTTGGTTTTCCAGACAAAAAGTTCGAAATAGATGAATCGTGCTGCTGAAAACGCTCAGTAAAAATTTTTTTGTGAATTCAGCTTAAGTATTTTTAACACTGAAAAGTAGTCGGTGTTATCAGCAATGTTGTCACGATACAAAAACGTTATTATTTATTTTATGTTTGATCCCGTACTCCACATTGGGAGCCCGCGGGATCCCAATTAAGTAGTAAAATAACTAGTCAATTTATGTATGTAAGTGAAAATGTAAACAGTACCTCCTATATTTTGAAATGGTAAGCAGTAACGACTTAAACACAAGCGACTTAAAAACAAATTTTTTGCTGGGAAATGCGATATGAATAACAAAGTACTTAACGTCATGCTTATAAATATCATAATAAAACTAATGCATGCAACATGTTGCATGTAAATTTAAACTTCATATAAAATTACATGTGAAACTATAATCAAGTAAGAAATCTAATTTATATGTGAGTCTTACAGAAATTTTCACTTACAATTGATAGTAACAAAAACCATTCTCTTTATCTCTAGTTAGTTGGTTTTTATATAAAATATTTTTTTTTATTATAAACACACAGACGGACGAAAGTATTGAGAAAGAATTTGTTTTCACTTGAATCTAGTTTGCTTTTGTGCTCTTGTAACTCAAAACCCGTATGAATCGAAACATTGGAGGAGGTTTTGCAACATTTAACGATGCAGAAATTTCCGGGATATTCTTTTTATGTTATTTGTTATGTTTTTGTTTAACAAACTTTTGGAATGGTAATTTTTTGCTTGTTTTTTTTTGTCTTTCTTGACACAAAAATGTGTTTACGAGTATGTGAGAAATATAATACATTTCTGCAAATGTTGCAATTAACCATCATTATAAATACGAGTACATATGTACATATGCAGATATTTTTGTAATTTTGTTTGAATTTATGAGTTTCATGTGAAAATCATAGCTTAAGTAATGCAAAATAAAATGAAGATAGTGAGTTTACGGCCGATACCATAACGATACACAAAAAGACATATCGGCGATACCGATAAGCATATTAAATTTGAGTTCAAGTTAAAATCGACAAAACTGAAATAGTACTGACACACCCCCATGTTTCAACTTTGGACACAATTTTTTTCTTTAAAAGCCTTTTCGAAGTAATGAAACATGTTTTTTATGCAGAAACAAATAATTAAATAATACAAAGTTAACGTTCAAACCATTTAAAATTTGGAATTTTCTGATGTTTAAGTTAAATGTGGGGATTTGGCACATTAATGTGTCCAAAAAATATATGTACTCGTACACAGAGAGAATAGCTTGGTTAAAAATTTGTTGGAGCATCAAATATTTAATTATGTATGCTCCATATTTTCTATCAATTATCAATCAATTGTACGATTTTTTATATTTATAAACAAAAGAAATAGAATTATAATGCAAATAGAATTCTCAGAATAGTTTTATTAGTAATAGCAATTGATTCCATTTATTTCTAATAACCATTTTAAAGTATTGGTAGACACAACTGGATTAAATTCAAGTTAGAAAGTAACGTAACTGAACATTGGCTTTTGAAATGAAAAAAAACTATTCCTCTAAACAATATTTAATTTGAAAAAAAAAAAAATTCGGTTATTGTAACTAAGAAATCAATTGCCGTCGTACTGAAATTCTATTGCAATAAAATAAAAGAAAATGAAATACTTTATTAATGTTCGTAACCTAATTTTTTATTCTGAATACAAAAGGAAAATCCTATTTTGGTGTCTACAATTGGTATAACTCAATTATTCCTTATTTGTGGAAACATTTGAATGTTATAAACCAAAAATAAAAATTAGATAGAAATGTCATATAAAAAATATCTTTTACAAATAATTACACAAAATCCCGATGTAACAAAAAAGGTAAGGACATTATTATATACATATATCGTAAAATATTCGAAGTGTTATTGCTATTATTCGGAAGTGAAATTATTTGTGCAAATAATATGTAGTTTCTTGATAATAAAGCCAAACACCGGCAACTGATGTTACAATCCACCACGCGTATCAAAAATTTGCACATTTCATTTACTTCAGAATATAAGCAAAAACTTGGAATAATTTGCGATAAATATAATAATGTACTTATCTTTTTTCTGCAGAAATTGTGTCTACCAATGATTCCTTTAGAAATACCAATTATTTTGGTTGTATCAATTAATTATTTCTATAGTCTCAATTAAAATTTTCTGTTGCAGTAACCCAGCAAAGAATTTTCAAAATTTTCATGATGGGTAGTACTCTTTAATAGCTTACAAAGTAATGAGTGGTACTTATTTATCTAATTATTTTATGCGTATTATAATGATTGTCATGCAATGAATAAAATAACAACTTATTTATATAATTACGTGAAAGTACTTATTGTAGTACTTTCCAGTTGATAACGAAATATATCTAGAGAAAAATTTGTTGTTCGTGAAAATGATCTTCGAAAACAATCAAATAATTTTAGTTTACAATCATTTTTATTACAAAATTTAATTATTTGCGTATATTCTTCAATATACATATTCACATATTATCTCTGTAAAATTATAATTTTTAACAATCCCAAAAAATGTACAAGTTTTATAATTTTGTTACTAAATTCTATTTACTTTTATTAAAAAACAAATTGCCAATTAACTTTGAATAATTTTAGGCAAAAAGTAATCAAAATTTTTTCTTTTGCATATTTGTAAGCAAAAAATAACCCATTCAATTTTGAATACTTTTAGGCAATCAGTAATATATTAAAATTTATATATTTGTAGGCCAAAAGTATAGGGTACCGCATACTTTTTGAACTTCTCAAACAAAAATAATGGGTTATTCAGTCAAATTGTAAGTACTTACGACTGGAGAGTACATACACTTTTTTGCATTCTAGGGGCAAACTTTTTTGCTGGGAACTATTTCACTCTAAAAATTCACGTATCGCTAATCAAAAATTCTATATTCTATATATTCATATATATACATATATATATATATTCGTTCATTACAACAGAATTATGTATTAGTTGTTGGAACCGACAAAATTCGATTGGCTACAAATTCGGTTATCGCAACAAATCTGTTTTCTCTGTGTACATATCGAGATTTTGAAATCCCATCTCCATCGCATTTTCAGGAAAAGTAGAGTAGCTGCAAACTGTAAATTTACTCAAGATAAGGACCAGAAGCACATTGGCGCTGAACACCAAGATGCGGTTTTTGTACAACACCCCAAAATTAATGGAAGCTCTCCCTCAATCGCTTGATATACATATAATACGTTTATTTGCAAATAAAACTGTAAATTGTTGCCATATTATTGTTTTTATTGTGACTTACTAATTCAGAAAACTATTCACGATTAACGCACTATTTGCATATAAAATAATTGAGGTTGCCACACTGACAAATGTTTGCTAATAAGAAACAAAAAATTGGTAAATATTGCACAAAAAACATTGATAGAAGAAAATAATGGCAATAAAAGCAAGTGATTATCTGTTACTTTATACATTTAAACAATTTTTTTGTAAACATAAGTAACTTTTCTATAGAAGTGGTCCTAAGTTTTCATACATTCACAATGCCGTATAAACAGTGAGTTAATTTATTTGCAAATATTTTTATTTGAAATAGTGCGCCTATAAACTTATATAATTCCACATGAAACTGCCCAAAATTTGGTCTAGAGCAAAGGATCACATGCTTAGTACTAAGATTGCAGTTCAAGTTATTTAAAAAAATAGCAGTTTGTAGTGATCATTCACTTTTGCCCTTCAAAAATTGAGTTACTGAGTTATAAAATTATGTTTTATATATTGTTATATAAAAAATGTTCATTTGTTTTGTATATAACTTTAAAGTTTACTCACTTTATGAGTCAAATGTGAACTAGAGATGAGCGATCCCGTGATTTTTTAATAATGTTGCTCGTAGTGAACGTGATTTGTAAAATAATTTTTAAACTGTGATCGTGATCACAGTTTAGCAGTATTTTGTTTGTAGCGGTTGTGTTACTTTGAAAAATAAATTGAAATTAAAACATGACCGTCATCGCGGTTTAACACATTTCAGCGCTTATTAGTATTAGTATTTTAATGAATAGTAATAAAAATTGTTGTAAACAGTGATCAGAAATGAGTAGTGAAAAAGTAAGTAGAGTTGAATCATGACCAGTGATGGCATTAGGATACGAAAGAAACATTTTGCGTATCTTTTGATGACTTCAGGTACCATGTGTAATTCCGACATTTTTCGTATCTTTTGAATCTGTTCTCAAAATGTACAGAAAATATGAACATCTTTTTTTTTGAGGAAAGATGAACATCTTTTTTATTTTTAGGAAATTTATATGAACTTTTTTATATAATCGCCTTAGTATAAGCGCCTTAACTCGTATATTAAGTTTTACAAAAATGAATTTGTTTTGATAACATCCAAAGATAGTTATGTACATATAATTAATTTTAAAATTTGCTTACTGTATTTTAAAAAATTGCATGCCTACCCCCATATTCATAAAATTTAAAATGTATTTGAAATGTACTTTATTTAAAATTTTTTCCTAAAATGGATTTTAAATTCATTTTATTTTTCTTATGAATATGGAAGCTAATATTTACTTAAATAAATATAAAAATTAATTTATATGATATCATTTTCTTTACAATATTCATTAAATATTAAATAAAAATGTTATGTTAATAAATGTTAAACGTTAAAAATGGACTTTTAATTTTTTTACAAAATGTATCTTTTTGGGAACAAATGTATCTTTTTAGAAACCAAAATGTATCTTTCTCGAAATTTCACTGGCAACACTGATCATGACTTTTAATTTCTTGTACTTATGCGCCCTCATACTTATTGCAATGTTGTCCAACTTCATGTTCACTCGAGAGTTTGAAGTTCTCATCATACTTAGCAACATTTATGGTGTTGTTGATTTCGACTATCCTTAACTCAATGTGTATAGACCAAAGTTAGGCAAACACATACATATATAATATGAAAGAGAGTAAAGGTAGAGGTCCATAGCTCGCTTTTTGCGCGTTACGCTTTCTATGCATCTGTCAAAAAAGTAGAATCAATGTAATAGTATGTGACAAGTTACATTGCAAAACGCGTAGGCGCGTTCAAAGCAAAAAGTAAGTATACTTTCTACTTTTGTACGCGTTACAAGCACCATGAAATAAAGTCAGCTGTTCTTGAATGCTAAAGATGTTAAATAATACTTTATTTTTTACGTTATCGATAAATATTATTTTGCCGTGGATAATTTTTTACTTTTTTTTCAATAAAAAAAATTTCTTAGTAAAAAAAAACTTGTTTAATAAAATATGTGAATATTTTAATGCGATGTATTTTAATTGACAAATTTTGCATATTAGTTATCGATTACTTTTACGACTAACTCCACAAATTCGTTTAAACACTCGATTTCACTCTCCATTTTTTCTTTATAAGTATTTATAAACAAACGCATACAGCTGATCAAAACAAAAATAAAATGGCGCATAAAAAGCAGTGCATGTAACTCAACGCGAACAAAGTATAGAATGAAACAAGAGGATAAAACGCGTGTAAAACATAACGCGCAAAAAGCGAGCTATGGACCTCTACCTTAAAATGCATGCTTGTACAAATGTACGTGAAAATAAGATCATAACGAATTGCCCACGGGCGGCCTTTTGCTTATCTCAGATATAGACGATGCAAAATAAGTATGGTATGGCAAAGCGAACTTCTCAAATGTATTTGTTTATACACTTTATACTACTTGTAGTTATAGTTTTAGTATATAACTATATATGTTGAGTCAGCTGAATAAATGTAAGTAGTATAATGACCTAATTCTGTTCGACGATTGTATCGTCTTGTCTATGGAAGAAAAAAAACCGCAGTTGTGATTCTTTTAAACAATTATGCTATGAACCATGCTAGAAGGTTCGTGTATTTGTTTTATGATTTTGTTCTCAACATTTTATCCAACACATATTTTATCAAATATTTTTCAAACTATTGTATAATACTTTAATTTTATTTTTATGTTTTAAAAACATGGTAGTAATATTTTTATATTTCATTATCAAAGACTACAACTATTTTTGAAGTAAATAATTTAGAGAATTCAAAAACAAGAACTCAAAAGTATTTTTAAACAAAAACGTCCTAAATCTTCTTACTGAATTAAGGCATAAGTATTTTTCTGAAATTATAAATCAAACTGAGGTGATTTATGAGTGTGATTGTGATATCAGTATGATGTCGACGTCGCATTTTTATTTATTGCAACCTATACTTATAAATCAATCTTACCATGAATGTGCGTAAATCAGAGTAGTTGAGTTTAATGCCCTAATTCAGTAAGAAGATTTAGGACGTTTGTGTTTGAAAATACTTCTGAGTTCTTGTTTTTGAATTCTAGAAATTATTTTCTTAAAAAATGGTTGTTGTCTTTGATAATGAAAAATATTATTACCATGTTTTTAAAACATAAAAATAAAATTAAAGTATTATACAATAGTTTGAAAAATATTTGAAAAAATATGTGTTGGGGATAATGTTTAGAATAAAATCATAAAGCAAATACACAAACCTTCTAGCATGGACAATAAATAATAATTGTTTTAAAGAATCACAACTGCGGCTTTTTTTCGTCCATAGACAAGACGATACAATCGTCCAACAGAATTAGGGCATAAACGATGTCTACTCATTTATATTTAAAATTTCATGAGTCAGTATGAATAGCGAAAAAACGATGCATTTCCGATCACTGGTCGTAAAACAGGCAGAGAGACAATAGGAAATGTGAGAGCTATACCAAATTGCCAGAAGATTTGACACGATTTTAGGTTTTTTTTACGACAAAAGCTGAAAGTATATAAAACCTAAAGTGGTTGCTTTATTTACTTGAAAGTAAGCATATAAAATAAATCAGAGTTTGTATGAACGAACTATATTTCCAAAACCTGTGACTTCATAAATTCGCGCATTTCACTGTTGTTAATGCAGATCATCAGGGAACCTTTACCCAAAAATTTCTTAGAACAACTAGAGGTATTATGTTAAACTTCCATTTAAGCAAATGAGAAGTTCAACTAATATCAAAGTTGAAACAAGAACTTAATAATCAACATGTTTTACTGAATAAGTAAAATAATATTTAAATAAAATAATAATGCGTTAACAAATCTTAAACTTAAATTTATTTGCTGGTGGTTAAGCATTGTTTGTATGCATTTCATTGGTGGTTTGCCAAATCATCAGTCGTATGCCCAAAGTTACTTTTACTATTTTCGAAGGACTAGAAAATAGCAAGATTCAGTTAAAAGTAATCAAATGCTAATATTTTTTAGTTTTGGAACTTTATAGTATATTTACACTGATATGGTTTTAAAAGTTGGTTTTAACGTTAAAATAATTTTTTTAAAGCCAACTTAAAACCATTTTTGAATTGGTTTTAAGTAGATTTTATGGAATGCAACATTTTAATTATTGTAAACATAAACATTGTGAATGTGTGGTGTTCATTATGGACATATCTTACATATATGTATATCTTATATATAACATATATATATAAATACTGCAAACATCTTTTGTTGTGCACTTTCAAGTAGATGTGCTCAATGTAAATATTTTTTCAAAATTCTTGGCTCAAAAGTGGTAAAAAAGCGATGTAAATTTGTTTGAAAATATAAAATTTTCTTCTTTGTGTTTAGTTTGTACACACAAGTTTATAATAAATCAAGACATACTACGTGCCAAGTGGTCTAATTTAGACCACCGCGCGATCCTAATGTAAATAAATAAATAATAATAAATAACGACATACATATGTAAACATCTGAAAATTGTTTTATTATAATTGTATTTTTGAAACTGCCACGCTAATTATAGAAACACACACACAGTACTTTCTACAGGATAACACTTACATACATATGTATATATGTATATATTAGGGATGTCAATCCCGAAATCCCGATCCCGAAATTGTTTACTAAGTTTTGTTTATTATATAAAAAAAAATTCATCATGACTTTCCCCCATGTGTAGATAGTAATCGTGGCAACAAAATATTATTATTTTATACTTATTTGTTTGTTTCATCCTGTTAACAGTGTCATTGCAAATGTTTTTCCAAACAATGTTTTTCTGCTTTCCTTCATTAATTGCAATCTATTTGATGATAATAAGCAATATTTTTAACAGTTTTAATAATAATGTATTAAATAATAAAGGTATTCACGTCAACTCTTGCAACTGTGTAAAATGCATAATTGCACTTTTTGACGTGAGTAACGAACGCATTTGGTTTAGTTGTCGATAAAGTCGAAACATTATATGTGAATACTCGTCGGTTTCTTGATTATTAAAAGATTTTGTTGAAATGCTGAAACAAAGTGTCAGAACTTCAGTAATAAAAGCATAAATATTAATAACATTCGTATTATTTAACATAATTGTATGTTATTTGCCATAGGTTTTTTGAAAATAATAAAATTATCAGGGCAATTATGAATAAAATTTCGCGAGAAATTTCTCCCTTTTCCAATTAGAATTTTTGGTTTTCCCTATTACTTGCTATTAGTTGGAATTGCTCCCCGCGAAAAATTTCTCACGGTATTTTATTTATAATTGCCCTCTATGTGTTTGTAACTCTACGTCTCCACCTGTAACTTGAATTTATAACTGAGTTGTTAACTTTTATTTGTGAACCTCTTTTAATATGATTTTTTTTAAATAAATACCTATAAAAAGAATATATCATTTAATGTTAAAAATACAAACATACATACATATGTTTGTATGTAAAAGGTGGGCCAAAAGAAGTCATCCGATGTTGTTTGGCTCTCATTTTTTTCCAAATGGAAAACTTCGATTTTGTTTTTTGATTATGTTTATTTTAACTTTTAGAATTTTATTGGTCAAGTCAAGAAGATGATATCGGGCAAATGGGCGCCATCACAATTGATTGCTATGCGGGCTCGTTTTATGGCATTATTAATCACTTCGGCGAGAACTTCGGGCTACAGATTCTCGCACTCGTGGCGAATGTTGTCCTTGAGGGCTTCCAGGGTCCCGGGCTTGTTCACGTAAACACGGGACTTCAAAAAACTCACAAAAAAGTCTGGAACGTTTAAATCGGACGATCTTGCGGGCCAGTATAAATCGCCAAAACGAGAGATGAGGCGACCAGGGAGCGCCGCCTTCAGAATATTGGTTGTGGCTCACGCAGTGCGTGCCGTTGCTCCGTACTGTTGGAACCACATGTCCTCCAGTCCTAATTAGTTCAATTGCTGCAGAAAAAACTCGGTTAACATGGCTCTATAGCGCGCACCGTCCACTGTTGTCGTTTGACCAGCGGCGTCCTCGAAAAAAATGGCCCGATGTCTCCTACAGCGTGAACAGCGCACCATGCAGTCACTTTGAGCGGGTGTAATGGTTCCTCGCGCATCACTCGTGGATTTTCGGTGCCCCAGAAGCGATAGTTTTGCTTGTTCACGTACCCGCTGAGGTGGAAATCAGACTCATCGCTCATTATGATTTTGGTCGAAAAATCGTTCACTTCGTAGGTTACACGCGTTTGGCGGTCGACAGGCAGCAGCTGATGCACGGACTGGGCTTTGTACGGGAACATGCGCAGGTCTTTGACCAAAATTCGCCTTAGGGACGACCGCCTGATGGCTAATTGCGAGGCACGGAGTCTGGTCGATGTTTCTGGCGACACCTCGACAACAGCGGCAATATTCTCGGCAGAACGGGCGCTCCGGAACCGGCCACTCTTGGCAGCGTCTCGTATGGTCCCATACTCTTTAAGGCTGGTGGTCAAATGGCACAGTGTTTGCGCAGTCGGTGCCGGACGACCGGGGAATCGGCGACGGAATTCGCGCTGCGCCAACACCACAGACGATTTGTTACGCAAAAAAATAGACACGATTATTCCGCGTTTTTGGGGAGTGTATCGCTCCATGGCTTGTTCACTTGTATTCCACATCTGTCTAGTTCACAAATATCAAAACAGATTTGACATTAACCGCCATTTGCAAAATTAAGAGCATCTTCCAATCGGCTGATTTTGGCCCACCTTGTATATTGATGACGTTTCAGATTTGATTTGTTTGACAAAAAGGTATGAGGGTGGAGGGGACAGGAAAGACATGAAGCTTAATTAAATAAATCAGAGCAAAAAATAAATCAAATATTGTCTGAAACTATGCACATGACTTGAACAAAGGTGGATATCAACATCATGACCCAATTATTTTAATACCATATTGTTCATTTTAATTGGTTGAGACATTTGACTATGGTCACACACAGTCTGTCAAATGAACACGTAAATATGTATCTTTATGTCTACATATTGCTCATTTACTCAAAGACTATCCTAACGCAAAGAATGTAAATTTTGAGTTAGTGATGCAGAATTAATCCTCATATCGTTTTTATATTGTCTACTAAAATCTTGAGCGAAAAATAAAATTTTCTTTTTATACTAAATTGTGTTTAAATTGAAAACTTCAAACTCGTTTTCTGGAAAACTGTTTTTTTTGGAGTTGTGACGTTGTTTGAGGAAATAAGCGATATGTACTCGTGTGTGCATACATACATACGTATTTATGTGCCAGGAATGTGCAGTTATGCTCTATAAAAATTTGTGAAGAAAGTACGAACAGCGTGACCATTTTAGCATTTTTGCAGCTAAACTTATCATTTTTTTTTGCTGATTTAGCTGCGCCTTGTTCGATTAGCAGTTAGTATTTTCTTTAGCATATTTCAATTAAGTGAAATTTATTTGCTTATTTAAGTGATGTCTATATGCATTTCATTGTTGCTTTAACAAGTCGTCAGTAGACTTCAACCACACATTTTGAATAGTCACAAACCTCTTATCTTATATACAGACTTTCATAAACTATTTCAGAATTTTCAAATATTATAATATTTTTGAAAATCACAAAGAAAAATAAGCATAGTAGGCTTAGTAACTCATATTAACTCATACTAAGCCTACTATGCTTATTTTTCTTTTGTGATTTTCAAAAATATTTGTGAATTCTCAAATAGTTTATGAAAGTCTGTGCATAAGATAAGAGGTTTGTGACTGTTCAAAATGTGTGGTTGAAGTCTACTGACGATTTGTTAAAGCAACAATGAAATGCATATAGACATCGCTTAACCACCAGCAAATAAATTTCACTTATAGTATAATTATGACAATATTTCGAATAATAAATCTCTTGCATATTTCAATTATTTATTTAGTACTTTCTAGCATTTAAAAAAATAACCTATTAATTTTTTAGCAATACAATCTATGCTTTTTCACAATCTATGCCGTTTCTTAAGACCTACAAATATTGTATTACAAGTAAAATGATTGTGAAAGTGTATTATTTTTCATATATTTTCACAACTATTTTACTTGTACATATTAGCAAACAATGAACTTAATTCGTTCATCCATTTTTCATAACTAGGGAAAGAATTTCCATGCATTTAAAATCGCGTTTTATGTACATAAAACATACATTAAAAATATAGATATATGTATTAAAAACTTCAAAAAAAATATTTAATAACATTAAAAACTTAAAAAAATCAGCTTCATTGCTTTCTTAACAAACATTTTGTCAAATCATATGGAATATAAAATAAGTTTACGAAGAACTTTTATTTACTTAAATTAATAAGTGTTTTAGTAAATTGTCTAAGGCATCTTTGACGATTTTTTTCTGAAAAAAAAATTTTTATTGTAAAAATTAACATTCCACGTCAACAATAGATATTGGTGCATATTTAAATGCTGCTATGCTAGTTCGTTTGTGTAATATTCAGTTTACAAGTTTAGCTGTTTGAACTATAAAATATTGATGCAATTTGTTGCATTTTTTAAGTCCATATTTTTTTTTGTATAACTTTATCTAATTTATTTTTAATTTCTTCACTTTTTCTGTATTTCAGAGCACAATTTTTTTACCGCATATTCAATTAACTCAACTTGAGCTGTTAAAGAATCAGAACCATCTAATTGAGCTACAGAGTCAAAACGAAAGCCATTCTCTGGGTGCACAAGTATCAATTAAGTGCTTAAGTTTTGTTTTTTTTTTAATTTAAAATTTGTTTAATTTTGTTAATATAAATATATTATTCGACAGCATTCAACCACGCTCCACAATTAGTTACTATATGCTGTGGGGGAATACGTATCCCTGAATATTTTTCTTTAAAGGCTGCAACACGCAAAGGAGCTTTTAAAAACAATTTATATCCACATGAAATTAATACGGAACCGGTAAAGAGCGCCCCAAAAAAAATACACAAACATTTTTGGGTTTAAAAAGGTTTTTATCCCATACTTTTGTATTTTTTTGTGTATTGAATTTTTCAAATGAATTGAGTTTTCATACCAGTTGAAATTGTTTTCGTTTTCCCCTTTTTGGTTTTTACGCAGTCGTAAGAATTACAGCTAATCAAAAAACACCAAAATTTGTTGTATAGCATGAAAAAATTAAAAAATTCATTAAAAATAAACATTTACAACGAAATATGTATTTATTTTAAAATATGCACTAGAAAATCGATGCCATTTTGTCGCAAATTTGTTGATTTGCAAAGATATTTTATTTACGTTGAACTACGGCCAAAGACGGAAAACATGTATTTACATGAAAATACTTTCCCTATTCATAACCTTTCTTTCCTTTGATAAAACCCTCGACTTATTATGTTTTATATGATTTTCTCAATAACATATTAAGAACCTTACTATAAACGTATGAAGTATTTTTTTTATTTTATTTCACAAATTTTGGTTTGAAGTCTACTGATGAGTCCCTTAAGCAGGATCAAAATGTATATAGACCAGCAAAAATTCCTCATATCTTAATAACGATAATTTGAACAACTATGTTATAATTGATGATACATAAAAGCTTATGCATTTTACGATTACCGATTACTTCAAAATAACAAACAAATTAGCTTCAAAACGTTTGAGTTTGAAGAAAATAGGTGAAGATCTGAAAGGCTGTTTTTCGAAAATGAATAAATGTATGTATATGATCTTAAAAATAACGAACGAAAACAACGTACACATGTTTTCGTTCGTTATTTTGTAACATGTAAGTGATAAGAAAGAGATATCAATTTTTCTATGTGTTTTTGGTTATACGAAAAAGCTCTGTTTACGTCAAATTGGAATAAATGAAAGCCTTGAATTTTTCTTTTAAGCACCACTTTTTGAACATTATTGTTTATAAACGAAACAAAAGCGAGAAAAGGCTTATGTTTTCCAAGAACCGTCTGTGAATTAATATTATTGTTTTGTTTTTAATACGTTTTACTCTCAATAAATAATTAAGAAATTAAGTTTCGTTCATAGGAAGTAAAAATTTGTGAGGCAATATGTGCGGAAATTGCAAAAATTAAAACTTTTAAAGAAAATCTTTGCTTAAAAAGAAGTATTAAATTTTAGCATTATTTTTTAGCACTCTTATTATTTTTTTTTAGCATTTTTTAACTTCTTTTTGAAGTCAATTTAGCTGCAAAAATTTTTAGGATCTGGTCACACTGAGTATCAATAAAAGGGGGTTTTCTAGACTTTTAATTTCCCGTAATATATAGATTGTTGTTTAAATTTTCCAGTGTTTTACTTTAATGAGTGCATTCATAAGACGTAGCTGTTGCGCAATAGTTGAGTAGTTCCTCCCCACTCAACATTTGAGTAATTTTCCATAAAAAAATTTTTTCGCTACCTATTGTCAACATGTTGTGCTCAGCCTGAACAGCTGATCGAATAGAGCTATGCCTTTTACATATATTCTTTGTTAGGTGGCAGGAGCAAATATTTCTTAAATTTTACATTACAAATGCGATAAAGTAACGAAATAAAGATATAAAATTAAATTGTGTATATCCATCAAGCCGTTTCTAAGATGTAACTGTTGGGGCCAGCAGCTACCAACAATTTCACAAATGTGAAGCTCAACAGCTACGTCTTATGAATGCGCCCCATGTCTTCTGACCTGAAGACAATTTTCTATTAAAAATATTATAGTTTTTAGTTATTTTTAATTATTATTATTCGAACTTCATTTGTTTCTACATTTTATGATTTTATCAGGCAAATTACATGTGATAATTATTAATGAACAAATAACACCAAAGTTAGTTGTAAATATTCTGACAAAACACGTAGTTGAACGGAACAACCGGCTGTTTTCGAAGGCCACTAAACCTTCCTCATCAGCGTTCTCTTGTGTTTGGTCCACTGTGTGTGGTGTCAGTTGATGTAGGTTTTCTGCTTTATACACGCAACTTTTTATTGCAAATGGAATATGTGAATTGTTTTGATTCATCGTATTACAATTTGCTGAAAGCTTTTTTGTAATGAAAGCTCATTTTTAACATCTCTAAATTTACAACAGTTTTGCCATTGTAATACGATGAATCAAAACAATTCACATATTCCATTTGCAATAAAAAGTTGCGTGTATAAATCAGAAAACCTACATCAACTGACACCACACACAGCGGACCAAACACAAGAGAACGCTTATGAGGTAGGTTTAGTGGCCTTCAAAAACATCCGGTTGTTCCGTTCAACTACGTGTTTTGTCAGAATATTTACAACTAACTTTGGTGTTATTTGTTCATTAATAATTATCACATGTAATTTGGCTTAAAAAACGATACGAAGTTTAGCGTGATAAAATCATAAAAATTATAGTTTTTAGTTTTTAAAAAGATTATTATATTATATATTATTTTTAAAACAAAATTTGTATGCTCTCTTGAAATTTTCCAGTTTTCGTTTAAGAAAATTGCTTACAACTTACTTGACATTTTATCTACATATGAATATGTACATATTCACCCGTATTGCGTATGTCGAGTTGAATGTTTGTCTACGAAAGTTTTGTCCTATATTACAGAAAACTTGTACACATTGCCTTTTATCTAGAACAAAATTCTCGTAGACGAATATTCGACTCGACATACATAATACAGGTGATTGTTACGAAAGATTATTCGAACAGAGCTAATGTAAATGTTCGCATAAATAAAAAGATCTATCTGGAAAACTAAACGTACACACGTACACATAAAAGTGCAAACACATGGTAACAACTCTGTATTACCAGCAACACACGGTAGTACCAACATAAAAGTCGTTACACAGTAACTCGGAAATTCAAAATAACGGCCAGTCGAATTATTTACAAATGCCTAGAAACAGCAAAATGCATTTTCCAGATTGTATTATAAGACTGTTGATCACTTGGCTACCAATAGTAAACGACCGCACATATGGTAACTTGTGCGTAGCAGCAGCATCTGCAGTAATACAGTTCCTTCCATTTGGCTTTACTAAGTGCACACATTTCATTACGCCATCTATAAGTACATGGCGAACATTCTAGAACCGCTCCCTGTAGTATAAAAGGAGGCACCCTGTGTGAGAGTAAGTCAGTGTGAATCGGATAATAGTAGAGTCAACATCGATGAAAGTAAAGACATAGTGCGGTGGATAATAACGATAAGAAGTAATTAAGTAAATACAGTTTGTAATTGTGTTTAGTCAAGAATAAACAGAAGTACTTAAGCTAAAGAAATATTTGTGCGTTATTTATTTTTATTTTTGAGCAATCAAAAGAACTCATACGTTTAAAAATCTTAAACGTAACAGTTTGTATAAGTATATGTACGTATTCAGCAATGTAACTGTAATGTAGGAAACAGCTGATCGATATTTTTATATGAAAAATAGGTTACGTTACATTACATCTCTATAACCATTTCCATTACTTTTCACAGAACAATATCGATTAGCTGTTTCCTACTGTTGCAGTTACATTCCATTACAGTCGGCTAATTAAGCCTTTACTCTTTCAGTTATTAAAAATTTTTGAATTTTGACATGAAACAAGTCTCGCATATTTGCCAACTTGCACAAATGGCAATTTTAGGAGTTTTCATGAAAACCCTTAATATTTATAACCTAATTAATTAACTTTATTTGTTGCTGTTGCTATATATGATAAATAAGAATATATGTATGCATATTCTCATAAAATTTTCTTTTGTGAAATTAAATGCCAGCCATTTTTTCTTCAACATTTGTCATACAATTTAGTGAACTTTCTTGTTGTATGGCTAATCGCTTCCCGGGTTGTGTTTGTTAAAAAAAATAAATAAAAAAATAAAATAAAATTGTCATGGCATTCTGTTGCGCACATGTCAAGAAAAAGTTCAAAAAGCTTTCAACCTACTATGGTGAGATTTATTTCAAATTGACAACTGTATTTATTTATTTAAAAAATAATAAAAAAATGTAGTATGAACGTAAAGAAAGGTATGTTTTTATTATTACATGAGCCGGAATATCTTGCATTTACATGAGTAAATAACAAACGACGGTCGCACACATAGAAATGTACTAATAATAACTCTATGCAACAAATTAAGACTTTTTGAAAAACACACGGACTGTACAGTACAGGTTCGTAGTTTCTCCAGAAAAAGGGTTACACATTCCTTGATTGTGAAATCTGTGGAAGAAACATTGTAATGGTAAAATGGTATGAGGGTAGTAAAACCCTCTACCAAACAAATCTTGTTAGCATCTTATGCCAACAAAATAATTTCTTCTTGCACTTTTTTTCCAAAAACTAAGGAAAAAATTTGTTTTCACTTTTTTCAGAATAACTTGCAGGGACTCCTAATTTTTTGCTAACAATATTTGGGAAAATTGTATCTACGGTAAAGCTGGACAAATTCTGTGAACACATCAATATAATCTGAACGCATCTAGGTGCCCTATTTAGCTCATTAAGACCACTTTGTACCTTAAAAAGTTAGAGTTTTTGTTATTGTTGCATTTCTTGTGTTGCAGATTTTAGTTTTTACTATTTAAAGGTTTTGTTGTTTCTTTGCCAAATATTGGTAGTGAAAAGTTATTAGTCCTTGTAAGTTATGCTGAAAAAAGTGAAAATAAAATATTCTTTCTTCTATTTAGAGAAAAAGTGCAAATAAAAATTGGGTTTGCTTGCACAAAGTGTTACTGAAGCTCAGTAGAGATACGTGCACTTGATTATACGATCTTGAAAATAAAAAATGTTAGCGTCGGAAATTGAAAAAAAAAATAAATATTTAAGGTAAAAACTGATCTGTGTGAGCTATTAGGGTGCCTAGACACGTCCAAATTGTATTAATATATTCGCAAAAGTTGTCCAGTTTTACCGTAGCTACAACTTTGCAAATATTGTTGGAAAAAAAAACCAGGAGTCTCTGGAGGTTATTTTGGAAAATGTGAAAAAAATTTTCCTTTACTTTTGCAAAAAAAAGTGCACGAAGAAATATTTTTTTTTTGCATAAGATGTTAACAATTTTTCAATAATCACGCTTTTTTCTCTTTAGTTCCCACAGAAGTCAATCAATTTAACACACACGGTTGACTTGCCAACACTAAAAAGTTGGCTAATTGTTAAATACTCAGCCGAAGACTTTAGCGCAAATAACGCTATCGCGATACGCTTCGGCAAAGGTATACATTTTTGGAAGTTATTATATTATATGTCACAAAGCCATCCAAACGATCTTCGGGACATTCTAAAAGTGTCTTTAAATTTTTCTTCGTTTAGATTAGGAACATCTCTTTCCCAAAAGCAGCTCTCTCTTTGCTGTAGTTGGAATTAGCAATTAGTTTTAAAAATAATATTAACAATGCAAATATATACTTACGAATCTATAAAATGTTCTATTACTTTTTTGAAGTAGGGATAAATATAAGTGATTCATCATTGTAGAACGTATTCTATTTACTCTTATGTCTGAATTAATTTTCAAGTGTCGCATCATTAACATATTATTTGCTATTTTATTATTAATGGCATCCAGCTTAATTAAAAGTAATTGTTTTCTCTTGTTTTCCATTTTCAAAATATTGTTACGTTTAATATAAAAAAACAATTGTGTTAAAAATGTTATCAGCTGTGTATGAAATTAATCTAAGTGTCATTTGTACCAGGCTGAAAACTTTATATTTCATGCGTAATTTCAACTTGGAATTACTTGATTTCGTGGCATGCTGAACGGGCTATTAATAAATTTTTATTTTGTTATGTGCTTTTCACAAGGTAACAAATTTGCTATATTTTATATTCATGACAATATTTTCACAATACCAAATATATACAAATAGTCATTCACCTCAGTTTTGTTATAATTTTGTCACTGGCAGAGAAGTTAGAATAGGGGTATTTAACATAAATTTTAAAAACAATTAGGGAATTCACAATGAGTATATTAAAATTTTAATGTGGCAACATTGAGCCATCTTAATTTTTTATTGTGAGCAGGCAACGATATAAACACACATACTGTGTACTCGTATATTAACCCTGCAGAAAACATGGGGTTAAGTGTCCCCAGGTCACCACTTTTGTCGACTATATTGGTGACATTGTCAAACGAGTGTCTACATATTAACATTGTTTTTGATGCGTAGAAAATATTTTGTCAGATACACACAACTATGCTTCTTCTTAATGTTTTATTGGTTTGTTGAAAATACAAGTGGCTTCAAGCAAAATTCAAGTTTTTATGAAAATTAGTTTACGAAATCAATATAAAAGGCAAATAAAAAAATGTATTAAAAAATAGTTAAAAAAATCAAATAAAAAGAAATTGCAAAAGACAAATAAAAAGCAATCCATTTTGTAATTATAAAAATAAAAATATTTTAAAATGAAATAATTGTGGAAATTTTTATGAGCCTGTAGAAGATTTTGTAGGATCAGTTAAAAAGTCCAGTCCAGTAAGTACAGATTCATACGTAAGTGTTTGATTTTAATAATTCGACGGAACCTTGAATTTTTCATTTATATTTAATACAAACAGCAAACTAAATCCTTACTTGCTGAACGAATGTTCCCTTTTTTTATGTATTTTTTTTTATTAAAACAAAAATTTTTAATAAAATATTCAGTTGTATTATCATTAGAATTACTAAAATGTACTAGTGACTATCTCTTTCCAATGTCTCGATATGGTCCCAAAAGAAATAGCTACTCAGTAGTACCAACGTCAGTAGTTGCTTTTCAATGACACGTACATGCTAAATGTCTATAGCAAAAAGCATTGTCTGGGGTACAATTCGTCAGTAGTACTGGTGACAAAGTCAATAGTAAATCGCTACAATTTCACTATTCGCATTTTCTGCAGGGAAAGTCAAGCAAACACACATACATCTTTATATTATTTACATATTAGTTTATAATATGAGAGAGGGAGAATAAAATACATGTTTGTACGAATGCTTATGAGAGACTGAATTATGTTCTTCCGTACGTATTAAAATAACAAAATTTGTTAAATTAGAAATTATTGTTGGATACATTTTTCAAAATAACTTTTGTTCTGCGAAAAATACAAATATTTTTTCATCAACTACAGCTGCGCTGACAGTTTTAAAAAGTTTAGTTTAACATTACCATATTGCCATATAGAAAATGACATCCTTTTTATACTTTTAAATTTGCCACCTGGTAATAAATTTGATTTACACACAAACAAAAACAATAAACTTGCCAGACGATATTAAAGTATTAAAGTTAAAACATTGCAATATTAAGACACATTTTAAAATGCTATTGTGAACTCCCTAAATGCTTTGTTACTTTTAAGATTTCTATTAAAGTTAAAAAAACTAATAAGTCAGTTTAAAAAGTGGACAAATTCTGAATCATTTAAAGAAAAAAAATATTGAATTTGTTCTTAGTGTTACAATGTTATACCCTTTTTAAGTTTTGTAGCCATTTTGTGAAATTAAAATATATTGTAACGTGTTTGCCAGTTATGCATCAAATTTGTTTTAATGTTAGATATTAGATATTCTTTCAAAATATTAAATATGGGTGGTTTTTTGTTCTGTTGCTATACAGTTTACTCCTAATACCAAAAAAAATATGTAATATACATAAAAAATATTTTTTTAGCTTTCATTTATTTATTAGAGCTTTTACGATGCAGCTCTATGCCCTGCAATAAATTCTGAAAGTCTGTTTCAGAGGTTGTTAAATTAATGTAAGTATTAGCCAAGGCCACGCCGCGTTCTGTACATCATTTACGACGTGCAATTGCTGAACTTTGTTCTTTGCTTCATTAAATAATTAGTATCGACACCAAAACTTTGCGTTTAATGGTGCATAATCTAAACGCACCAAGTAACGGAAAAGAATTAATACAAGCAGAATTATCCGAAAACATGCTTATTAACAAACAAATTCCTGATTTAATATCCGAAACCAACCTAGCATTTTTTGAAGCCAGCAAGATTTCTGTTGATTTTTACAAACTGATCCGGAAAAATGGCATACAAACAAAGTACTTGGCATATGATACCATCCATAATGAATTAAATACATATTTCTAGTCACTTTTAAGAAGTCTTTGAAAGATTTTATTTGTAAGCCACATGATAGCACTCTTAGTATAATAGCAAAATTGTCAATCTATTGGGTGTTTTTTATTGAGGTATAGAACTTTAAGTTGGCATCACTTTTTTAACTGGCGGCCATTTTGTCAGCTGTCAAGTGATTAATATTTAGTTTGGTTTGCCATTTCATCATGAACAGGTTGACAAAAGAACAACGCTTGCAAATCGTGCAAATTTATTTCGAAAATAATGGTTCAGTTCGCGAAGTTTACCGCAAGCTCCGTTCATTTTATGGTCGACATAATCGTCCATCAGAGCAATTAATTCGGTTAACCATGGATTGTTTTCGCACTACGTTTACTCTATGTGATAATACGCATCCGCAGAGACGTCGAACAGTGCGCACCGAAGAAACAATTGCCGCTGTAGAGCAAAGTGTTGAAGAGGACCCGAATGAATCGATTCGCCACCGTGCACAGCAATAACCGACTATTTTGTTCCCGAATTGGATGGCATGAATGTGGATGAGTTGTGGTTCCAACAAGACGGCGCTACATGCCACACAGCGCACGTCACAATCGATTTATTGAAGGAAACATTCGATGAG
Organism: Nowickia ferox; assembly: GCA_936439885.1. Classification (NCBI taxonomy): domain Eukaryota; kingdom Metazoa; phylum Arthropoda; class Insecta; order Diptera; family Tachinidae; genus Nowickia; species Nowickia ferox. The sequence goes on from OW387026.1 coordinate 65,197,781, forward strand.
CGCATAATTTCGCGGAATGGACCTGTCAATTGGCCACCAAGATCGTGTGATTTGACACCATTGGATTATTTTCTTTGGGGATATGTGAAGTCGCTCGTCTACGCCAACAAACCAGAAACGTTAGGGGACTTGGAAGCCAACATTCGTGGCGTTATTGCCAACATACGGCCCCATATGCGCGAAAAAGTGGTTGAAAATAGGACCTGTAGAATTGGCTTTATTCGAGCCAGCCGCGGCGGCCACATGCCCGAAATCATATTTAAACGTTAATGGCATAAAATTATCCTTCCAATAAAGCCAAATTGATGGGCATTAAAACGATTTTCTTGTGTTTTATTTCAATTCGAAGTTCTATACCTCTAAAAAAAACACCCTGTATATACATACATATATAAAAATGGTGTAACAAATGTATATTCATACAATGAGAACGGCTGGGCCGATTCCTGTAAAACTTTTTGTCAGTTGTTGGTATTTTCGAGGAGAAGGTTTTTACGGAAGAAATTTTTGGAAAATTCCTCCGGAAAAGTCGGAAAATTGGAAAAATCGAAAATCGAGTTTTAGTATGAAATTTTGTGTGAAATTATTCCTTAATGACTTTCCAAATCAAAAAATAGAAAGTTCTTAGTGTAAATCATGGAAAATTGCGGAAAATGCGAAATGCGGAAAATTGGAAAATCTCTCCGGAAAATTGGAAAAATCGAAAATAGATTTTTTTGTACGAAATTTTGTGTGAAATTATTCCTTAATGGCTTTCCAAATTAAAAAATAGAAAGTTCTTGGTGTAAAACATGGAAAATTGCGGAAAATGCGACCGGAAAAAAGGTGATACTGTTGCTGGCTTCGCATGTCTATTCGACTGATGCTCTCAGACGAATATACACAGTTCATCCACGCCAAGACGAATGCTTCTATCTTCGCTTGCTTTTAGTGAACATTAGAGGCCCCACATCCTTCGATTCCCTTCGTACTGTGGATGGTGTGCTGTGCGCCACTTTTCGGGAGGCTTGCCAACGTTTGAATTTGCTTGAAAACGATTCACATTGGGACTTAACGCTCGCCAATACTTTCTGAGCCACTGTTTGCGAACATCATAGCCACATGCCATCCATCGAACCCAACCGCATTGTTTGACAAATACAAGGACGATATGGCTGACGACATTTTGCACAGAGTTCGCACGGAAACTTCGAATTTCGATCTTGAAATTAACGAAGAGATACTCAACGAAGTTTTAGTTCTGATCGAAGACATGTGCTTGATCATGTGCGGCAGTCTGCTGTCGACATTAGGATTGCCAGCGCCCAATCGTTCGATCCTCTATGCATTCAATTCCGAATTGCAATGGGAGCAAGCCTATGATCGAGATGAGCTGGCCGAAAGAGTCCGAACAAATGTGGTACTATTGAATCCCGAGCAGAAGAACGTGTACGATTTATTTGTTTTTGCGCCGGAAAACATATCGAAAAACATTGTTCATTGAAAATTTAAGTATTTGTGTTGTATTATTACTCTAAAGTTTGTCCGAAGGCGTAAAATTGGGGCGAGGCGAAGTTCGCCCGGGACCGCTAGTAATTTATATTTTTAAACCTGTTATTTCGGATGCTACAGCACTATCTGAGAAAAAGCGACGAACAGTATTTCCGACATGGCAATTACAATACCGATACTTAATTTGGTCTATTATTAAGCATATTCTTTTTTGATTTGTTTCTGAATTTTGACTTTATTAAAAAAAAACATTTCCAAAAAAGAATTCAGTAAGAAATCTGCAATAAGCATTCTAAATATGATATTAAGCAGTGAGGTACTCAGAAACGGTACTTATTAGTATCCGTATTTGGAACTTTGGAGAAATTAAAGTTATTCATATTCGTGGGGACTGCCTTGAAATTAAAACACAGGCTTGAAAAATTTGTATTGCTCAAGATATTAGCAACTCCACTATCTACCACATTGTACAAGGCATTTCGTATGAAACATCTAAAAAAGATATCACATTTCAAGTTTATAATATGTGTTGTATTCACTTTCATTAAAAAGCTTTCTTATAATATTTTGATTCTGTCTTTCTAAAATAAACTTAATCTGCAGGCCAATAAGTTGCTCGATGTTCTATTCAATCACAAATCTTCCTTGATGTTGATATTATCATCCTTTACAATATGAATAATGAAACAAAATTTACTTTACAAATTTTGATGCATAAATATTTGATAGCAATCCCTTAATGGCATAAATGCAGTAAAAATCATAAATACATCTAAAAGAATTTCATTTTCAAATATCTGCTTATACTGTCTATGGCTAGAGCTGCCATCCTAAATGGCAAATTAATGTGAGATTATTCACCTTTTTGGATGTATTCCAGAGCTGAACTATACTTTTCGGGGTGCTACTCGTTAAAGATTTTAAGTTTTCACTTCTGCTAAATTTTCATGCACATATGTATGTATACAGGTGGAGAATTTTTACTTTCTCGCGTATATTTGCATCTTGTATATATGATTTTACCGCCCCTTTTAGCTTCAGAATAAAACAAATTAACTTTTTTTTTAATTTTTTGATTAAAAATTATTTTCCCTTTTTAAGCGTACTAAAATATATTTTTATTTCATAATTTGTTAAGGTTTTGTTGTTCTTAATTAGTTTTTGTAAGCTATTGAAAAATGTGTAGAAAATCAAAATGTGCAATTTTTGAATTTATTGGTTTTTTAAGTTGTGGCTCGAATCTTATAATATTTTTCCAAATTAATAGAAGACATTATAAAACTGAAAAAACCAGAAGACCATATTTTTTCTTGTTTTTTTTATAAATTCAATCAAATTTTAGGAATTTTTTCACTCTAAGTCAATTACATGCGATTTTTAAAGCAATGAAAAATTATTGTAATGCAACTTTTTAATACAAAATGTATATGCGTTGTATAGGAAATATACTACGCTATAAACAAATTAAAAAAATTTATTCTTATTTGAAAAAAAAAAATTTGCAATTAATTTTCTAAAAGATTAAAAAACTTCCCAATTTGTGACTTCAGCGCCCTCTTTTAGCGTAAAAAGGGGGAAAATAAAATTTTTTTCCTTTACAATTTTGTTTTTATTATCTTTTGTTGCAAACAGTTATTTTTTTTAATTTTTTTAGTTTTTTTTCTTAAATCTTGAGAAATTCGAACAAAAATCGATAATTTGGGCTTATAAAAAAGTACACATATTTCAAAGTTGTGGCAAAATTTTCCAAATTTTTTTTAGCAATATTTTAGAAAATTTAACAAGTAAACAAAAACAGAAAAAGAAAAACCAGAGGACCATATAATTTGTTTCTTTTTAATACTCCATTAAACTTGAAAGTTTTTTTAGTTTTAAGTTAAATAATATGAGTTTTTTGTGATACGATAAGCATATTCAATATTTATAGGCGGTTTGAGACGAATACATATTCCCATAAACGACGGCACGGCAACGGCGTCGAAACAGACGACTTATCAGTTTATTTATTAGTTGATTTCGCAATAATGCAACTCTGATCAGATGAAAAGTATTATCGTTTAGAAAAATTTCAAAAAATTCTCAAGTCTTATGGGATGTCAAATTTTTATCGTATTATTTACCATTCGTCATGACATTTTGCATTCACAATATCGCACTTGCACGTAATACTTGAATTTTTGACATGTATTAATACAAAGTATAATAGTCTGAGTGGCCCTTTAGTGCTGCTACATCTGAAGCCATATACATATGTAGCTCAAAGGAGTTTTAAATGATTTAAAAATTTTTAATAGTAATTATTCAGTTCTAATATACGAAGATAACCAAGGATGTATTTTATGTCGAAAAATACCGAATGCAAGAGATCCAAACATATCGATATTAAATACCCTTTCATTCGAGATCATATAATGCAAGGTAATATACACGCAGAATATATTACAACAAATCAACTTGCAGATATTTGTACAAAAGTATTAGGAATTGTAAATGATAAAATTTCTAGAAATAAATGGCAATTTTCAGAGTGACAGAGGGTATTCTAATACATACTTTGTTTGTTAACACTCTTCAATTGTAAATCAGTTTTTCTTAGAAATTATATATTTGATTTTTATTTCAAAATAGTTTAAAAACTTTTTCATTCAGAATTTAATATTGTTAAAACCAAACTTAAATAAAATTAAAAAATATATAATTACAAGAACTTTAGAAGACGCCTTTGCATTATTTTTGAACTTGGGATTAGAGATGGGCGCGTGTTGTGTTGTTTTTTCGTTTCACGAAAACGCACGACTTTGTTCATGACAAAAAATTCGATTTCGTGCGTGTTCGGGTCGTTTCGCGTTTAGCAAAACACGAAATGATTTTATATGTAAAATATATATGAACGAATTTCCAGTAGAGCAAAAATTTAATATTTTGTATCGTCAAACACACAACACCAACATATTTGTTGATATTGTATGGGCCTCCAGTGCCAGCTCGGTGGCATATTTTGAAAAGCGAATTTTGAAAATAAATAAATTAAATTTTCTTATCTTCAATACTATACCAATAATATTTCGTGCGTGTTGACAAAATTTTTCGCGTGCGTGTTGAGCGTCTTGGTATTCGTGTTCGTGTCGCGTCGTGTTGGAAAAATTCGACACTCGCCCATCTCTACTTGAGATTGTCAAAGGAAAAATATATGTATATACGTGTTTGTCAGAATATTTACAAATAATAAATAATTTGGTGTTATTTGTTCATTAATAATTATCACATGTTTTTTTGGCTTACAAAGCGATACGAACTTTAGCCTGATCAAAACATATGTAAATATAGAAACAAATGAAGTTCGAACAATAATAATTAAAATTAACTAAAAGAGAAATATTCTATTTAACGAAACTCTTTAAAGCATCATAATGTAGTTGTACTTCCCTCATACAGCAAAATTACTACTGCAAGAAAAGAAGGAATTCCGATTGGCTTAGAGATAACTGAAATGTTGCAGAGGTAAAACTTCAATATTTAATGGATCATATTGCAAGTTGTCTAATTCAAAGTTTACCTGAAGAACAGGCAGAAATACTTCCGGATAAGCTCACATTTATTAATAAATGGGGTTGTGATGGATCATCCGGTCAAAGTGCTTACTAGCAAGTAGTAAATACAGATGACATGACAACTAGTGTTGTTAATTATTCGTGTTTTATATTTGTTCGAATGAAATTTCATGATTTTTTTTTTTAAAGTTATTCGAATATTCGAATAATTTTTGTTCGAATGACAACACTAATGACAATCACTGATGCAAATATGTTTACGGCTTCTATAGCACAAATTATACTAGAGTTGAAGAAAATGACTTATGAAAAAAGCTAAAATCCGCTCATTTGATCACTGTTAAAAAGGGACAAATATAGTATGTTTCTTATTAAGAAGTTTTAGTACAATAATCAAAATAAACAACAGAAAATGTATACTTAATGAAATCAATAACTGAACATTTTTGCAAAATTAAATGATAGATTTTGTAGTGTAGTGTTGTATTAAAAAAGTGATAAAAATTTGTTTTCAAATGATTACACACTTCGTTTTAAGCATTTTCATTTAAATATATTAATTTTTATCACGCAGCGAATTATAAAATGAAATTACGTTAAAATAATACCACGCGAAAGAAAAAGTAAAGAGGATTTGATGACTGTGTGAGCGAGACCGTCTAAATACACAATTATATCCCGTGTCGTGATATCTCTGTAAGTTCTCTGTGTTTTGTAGTTCCTTTAAGACTCAGAAGTGAGCATCATCAGTTCAATTTTTACGCCCAATATAATTTAAATATTCACGCGAATCTTCTGAAGTAATCAAGTCTACAGCGAGCAATATTAAAAATCAAATTGATAAGCGTAACCCTTCTGAAGTAAGGAATGGGCAAATTGTTACTGTCAGTTTGTCTTACAATGATTGATAGTAAAGTTTGAATGTAATTAATAACATCTCGTCAAATTTGAAATGTGCTATTATAAAAAGACACAGAAAGGCTTTCAAAATTTGAGCGATTCAATCAGTGATGAGAACAACTACTAATATGGAGTTCATTTTGAAGCTGGCATACGAGGTGTGTTCAAAAAGTATCGCGAATTTTGAATTTTCGCGTGTTACATAAATTCGAATTTTGATTTTTTGTGGCTTTATGTTGGTACTCATGTCTCTCACTTAAGCCGACAATTTCGGCCATTTTGAATGTTCCGTTAATTGTTGACAGCTGCTTTGCTTGCACGTGTTTTGGCTCGTCTTCAATTTTTACCTATTAAGAAAAATGGAAGAAAGAACCTGTATAAAATTTTGTGTGAAAAAGGAAATTAAGTGCGCGGATGCATTCCGAATGTTGACTGTGGCATACGGAGAAGCTACCTTGGACCGAAGCAACGTTTATCGGTGGTACAAATTGTTCTCAGAAGGCCGAGAAGATGTGAACGACGAAGAGCGTGCCGGACGCCCGATCATAACAACAGACGAAAAAATTAATGAAGTGAAGTAAATGGTATTGGCCAATCGTCGAATCACCATTAGAGAAGTTTCTGAGGACCTAGACATATCGATTGGCTCGTGCCATTCGATTTTTTTTCAATGATTTGGGCATGAGACGGTTCGAAGCGAAATTCGTACCAAAATTGATCAATTTCGACCAAAAACTGCATCGCATGAACATTGCTAATGAGCTGTTGGACTCTGTCCGCGACGACCCAAATTTGCTCCAGAGCGTCTTAACTGGTGACGAATCGTGGGTTTATGGTTATGACGTGGAAACCAAAGCTCAATCATCTCCATCGAAGCTGCCGCATGAACCAAGACCGAAAAAAGCGCGCCAAGTTCGGTCGAATGTGAAAGTTTTGCTTACAGTTTTCTTCGATTGCAGGGGCGTGGTGCATCATGAGTTCTTGCCACAGGGTAGAACGGTCAATAAGGAATATTACCTGCAAGTTATGAGCAGTTTTCGCGAAGCAATCCGCCAGAAACGCGCGGATTTGTGGAAGAACAAAAATTGGCTTTTGCATCACGATAACGCCCCTGCTCACACATCGTTGCTTGTACGCGACTTTTTGGCCAAAAACAACACACGAATGATGCCGCAGTCACCGTATTCCCTAGATCTGGCCCTCTGTAACTTTTTCTTGTTCCCGAAACTGAAGAGGCTCATGAAAGGACGACGCTACGCTACGACTGACGAGATAAAGACGGCATGGATGGAGGAGCTGAACAAAATAAAAAAAAAAATGATTTTTTGAAGTTCTTCGAAGATTGGAAAAAACGTTGGCATAAGTGCATTATATCTAAGGGGATTACTTTGAAGGGGAAAAATAGATATTCATGAATAAATAAATAATTTTTGGAAAAACACAAAATTCGCGATACTTTTTGAGCACACCTCGTACACTGGCAGCTCGCAGACTGCACAAATTACTGGTATCGATATCAATATTATTCTTAATGTACTAAACTGTACAGAAGAGATCCATGGATCAAGAAGAATATGCATCAAAAACTACCCAACTTTTAAAACAAATGTATCCCGAAAAAAACTTACTCCCACAGTACACAACATATTGGCTCATGGAAAAAAATTTAATTGAATATCAGTGCTGAACAATTGGAAAACTTTCAGAAGAAAACCAGGAGTGTAGAAATAAAGAATACAAAGAATTTTAGCTACACAAACGCTTGAAAGATCTCACGCATTAGGGAGAATGAAGATCTCTGCAATGAAAGCAATATTCATCATAAGGTCCACTTATTTCATCACGAACGCATGTTAGATCACGGAAGGATTTGGAAAAAAATAACTTTAGTGCAGAAATGCTAAGTTTATTAGATATTGCTCCCAATACAGATGAATATTTTTTAAACAAAAAAACTACAAAAACTATTTATTGCTTAAGTCTTAAGTATTAAAAATATTTCAATAGGAAACTTTGACGCAAATAAAAAACTTAAAAAAACTAAACATATAGAAATTGGAACGATTTTTTCAATATCTTTTCAAATATTAAAAATATTTTGATTACTTCAAAATTTGTGATTTTTGCAACGGAAAAAGTCAAAACAAGCCACTGTGCGTCGATCACCTAACTGTTAGATTCTAACAAGATTCAAACTAAATAGACAAAAGTGCAGTATAATTATACATATAGCTAGGGGCTATATTTATTCACACACCGAGAAGATTTCCGAGCGAACAAATGTTTAGTGGTTGGTGGTATTGATCGTTTTGACGCACTTCATCGTAATAGGCTTGATGGAAAAAACCTTCTAAACTCTTATTTTTGAAGTCAAACATTTGAGGTGAAAAAAGCACTTTGACTTTTTTAATGTTAATTGTAAAATAAGTTTGTTTTGTTGGTTTTAAGTAAATTTTTTTTTTAATTATTACAAATTGATATTTTTATTTCAGTTATTTAAATTTCGTTTAGGTTTATGCATTTATTTATTTATTTTATTTTTAAGTATTCGCCTGAATTTGGTGAATGGTCCAATATCCGGGAATTAGGATACGAAAACGAATATTCGCGCATCACTATTACATAAGTATTTGCAAGCCTTTGTAGTACATTTCGTTCATTTAATCAAACAAGGTCATAACTCAAAACTGTAAATTTTTTAATAAGCAATACAGAATTAATCCCCACATGATTATTTATATTGTGTAAAAATTTTATGCAAATATCTTACGGGTATATCCTCATCTCTTGAAAGAGTAATATAATTTTCTTTATTTATATTGTGTAAAAATTTTATGCAAATATCTTACGAGTATATCCTCATCTCTTGAAAGAGTAATACAATTTTCTTTAACTTGTGTGTAAATTGAAAACTTTAAACTCGTTTTATGTCAAACTACTTTTTTTAAGTTATGACGTTGTTTCAGTAAATGAGTGATATACATAACTTTATTTTCGTTATAATAAAAATGCAATGAGTTTTTCATTCTAAAAAAGCGAAACTAAAAAAATTTGGCATCTTTGTGGGCTTATGGGACATAATGTTGCTTTTAATTGTGTGAATGCATACCGCAACCATCAAAAAGAAAAAAAGCTGAAGACCAGAAAAAATATTTATGTATTTATAAATAAATTATTTTGTCATCATTTAAAATAAGTATGCACATTAGGGGATACCCACAGAATATATACAGAATTGTAAAAAGTGACAGGTAAAAAAAGATCGAATGAGGTTTTTTAAACTTCGTGGAAAAAAGAGTCAAATATAGTGTATTTGTTATGGTAGTGTATTACTACTTACCAATTACCATAGTTAACAAAACATGTTGAAATTTTATTGCACTAGAAAGAAGAATAAAACAAAACAGCCCACAAAATTTCAGGGAGAGCGAGACAAATAGAAAAATACACTTATCTACCGTCTCGTGACATCTTTATGTATGTATGTATGCAAAGATATGCATACATACATACATATGTATATCATACCTCCCAATGTAGAATCGTGTAGCGAATGGAAAAATATTAAGAACTGCATTTTTACTTTTTCGCGATCGTTAAAAAAATTAGCGCACCAAACGCAATGAAATTTTTAATAAAAATAGTGTTTTTTACTGAAATTATATAATATTTTTGTCCAATTATTTTTTTATAATATTCTGAGTTAATTTTTAGTTTTTTTTACCAAATTGAACTTAAAAAATGTTTTTTATTATCAACACAATATCGCCCGTAAGATAGACCCTTGGCAGAATGACGTCCAGAACAAGTTATACTCTAATGCACATATATACATATGTGTGTATGTATATACACGCATATGTGTATATCCGACCCCTGTGCGCGCTATTATCGCATGTTACACTTTTTTCGTAATCGACTTTTTTATGCAAATTGGTTCTAAATCCATTAATTCATCTGTTTACAAAATATTATAGCAATAATTATAATAGTTATGGAGATAACACAATGTACATTCTATCGCATGTAACAGTGTAATTTACTTTGTGGTCAAAATTATCGTATATGCCATCACTTTTAAATTACTTGGAAAGTATCCAGTGCATATTTTTACATGTTAAAGAAGTTATTTTTAACCACATATTAAATGAAATTTTAAATCACTACTTTTTTTCAACAAATTTATTACTTTGTGTTTTTTTTATTACATTTAAGGCTTTTCAAATGAAAAAAATTTTATTATTAATAATAACAACGGAATAAAATAAAAAAAATTAAATTATTTAACCTTTTTTCTTTTCAAGCCATATATAAGACATTTTAATCACTGATTAAAAACCACTTTTTTAACTACTTTTTTGAAGTGAATTATTTTCACATCCAAATATCGGATTTTTTTTTATAGCACCATAAACATGATTTTTATTGAGTTAAAAAAATGTCGAAAGCAACCCACTTCCTTCCAATGACACGGCAATATAAAATTCACTGGTTTTTTTGCCTAAATTTGAAGTGGTTTGAATCAGTGATGTAATTTTTCTACTTCTTTTTCCTCACTTTTTTTGCTGGGTATATATAGATATTTTGAAGTACAAAAAGTAAAAATTTTAGTGTTTTTATCTCGTTTTTTTAATGTTGCCCCTTTTTTTATAAATCCCGTATTTGGTGCTACTTTTTTTTTAAATCCCCTTTTTGAAAAATGTCGTCGGTCACCTTGCACTGATTTACTCCTGTTGAGTTTAAACGATATATAAAATTGAGTTTAGTTTAACTAAACCAGCGATTAAGCTTTGACTTATTTATTAGCCCTTACAACTACAATTTGAAGCTGAAAAAAGTCAGTTAATGTAGCAATGGTAAAGTAAGAAAATAAAAAACATGTTGATTATTGAGTTCTTGTTTCAACTTTGTTATTTGTTGAGCTTCTCATTTGTTTAAATGAAAGTTTAACATATTAAATCTAGTCGTTCTAAGAAATTTTTGGGTAAAGGTTCCCTTATGATCTGCATTAGCATCAGTGAAATGCGCATAGGATACAGCTAAACCCCTCAATAATAAATTTCAATGTATTTTTAATAAAAAAAATATTTTACTTAATAAGTAAACTAATAATTTGGGATTATTAGTGCGTTAACAAATCTTAAACTTAAATTGTAAGAACTCCCATAAAAAAACACTAATGAAACTTTTTTTCGATTAGCACTACTATTTTTTGAACACAACTGTATGTTGAAAATGAAATATTGGAATTAAAAATTGCAATATATCGCATACAGTAATACCAAATTTTTTTTCACAAAATTAGTTGCATGAAAATTTCTTCATTTGTTAAAAGAAAGCCGGAAAAACAAATCAAATAAAAAGAGTTGCTGAAAATGCTTCAGAGATTCATGTCACGTCATTTTTTATAAATCACTCTCAGCGCTGCAATTACCGAAAAGAAAAAGTTTCGTTTTTTGCATATAATTTTTTTTAATAAAGAGAAGTAACACTCAGGCAATGAATGCCTACTACTATTACTAGGTGTTACCTCCTTTAGGAAAGGGATAGTGGTAGAGAAGACATGTGGTGAAGAAAGAGATAGAGGAAAGTCTCATTCTTTTACAACTCTGCTTTTGCACGTTTTTTAATAATGCACTGTTGCAGCGCCTCTGGTGTTGAATGAGGCGTATTAAATTTTTGAAGCTGTGATTAGTAGCCATTTTATTGGTTATTTTACTTCGCCGATGATTCTGCTACACAACGAAGGAGGGCGCTCTGATGCTACATTAGGATTATTATCTGCTGAAGTCGGTATAATAAATAATAAAATTCAATGATTTGGAAGTGTTGTTCGTTTGTTAGTGTATTCATGGTGAAATGGCAAACCTTACTGAGCATTTTTGGAATTGCCGCAAGTAACGAATCGTTTTTTTTGCACTGAAAAATTCACATTGAAAAAATAAATAGTAAAAAAGTCTTTCGATATATAGTCTTATATAAAAAGCATTACTTGTTGGCAAACTCAAAATTTATTTTGTGTAATTTATAACATTTTGGATAATTTTGTGCAAAATCGAATTTCGATTCTGTGGGGATCACTGATTTAGACGCTATGATGATCATAGGGCCTATTAGAAATTCTCTCCACTTCGAATTATATAATGCTGGCAGGTTCTTTCTCAATTTGTTTTCGCTACCTTTGTGATATTTTCATCAGGCTTTCTCAGCTAATGCCCAAACCATCTCCATTACCTTTTACGAACCTCCACTATGATTAGTGTTTGGTTTGTTCTTTGCCTTCGCTGCCTTCCATTATTAGCATCCCAACAAAAGTGTAGATTTTACACAATAATTGCATATTTCTTATGTGTGTAGATGTTCACACAGAATTTACTCAGAAAAACGAATGGTTTCAGCATAGTGTGTAAAAACAAATGAGAAAACTATAGGCTTTAATTTATTTACTTTTAGTTATATATAAAAACAAGTTTTGTGTTTGACTGTATAAATTAAAAGAAGTGAATAACAACTAAATGTCTTTTTTTCTTTTGATTTCAATTTCAGTGTTAAAAATACGACGGCTTTTCCAAACGCAAGGTTTACTTTGCAAAGTCTTGAGTTTGTGCGAGAGAATAAGAAGAGCTTCCATTCTCTCTCTGGAAAAGACGTCTACGTTACAAAAATACAACTTTGTCCCTGTCCAGACTTGGACATTTTGTGCTGCAACTTTTTAAAATTCCGCTTTGGAATTGCATTAGTGTCCACATTAGGAAATTCAAGTTTTGCAATTATGTATTAAAACACTATTGCACCACAAATTTCTCTGAAAACTTAATTCTATTTACTCTTTGCTATATTTTGAGTTTTTTTTATCAACTGAAGAAATAAAATAAACGTCAAATACACCTACCAACTATAAATTAACAAGTTCGAATTTAAAAAATATTGCAGAGCACATTAAACTACATATCTTTGGCAATAAATAATAATGGCTTAAGTTGACGTCGTGCTTTTTCATTTTATTACATATTCTTATTACCTTCTTCAAGATCTATCACTCAGCTAAATTTCAATTATAAAATGTTATTATTAATAACAAAAATTAATATATTAAAAACCCCCGATATATATAGAAAAGGTGTGATATTTCTAAACTGCTAAACCGATTTTCTCAAACCATAGCTAAGAACCCTATCGATCAAGTCACGTTTCAAACAGAAAAAACTAAATCAAAATCCGGCCAGCCGTTTGGTCTGTACATGGAAACATTTGATGTCAAAACTAAACAAGAAATTTAGACTTAAGCCATTATTATTTATTGCCACAGATATATAACCTTCCCCAATCTTCTTACCTCTCTCACCGACAAAACTCAAGAACTGCTGCAACAAAAATTGCAAATCTGGATGGGTACTACCAAAACCAAATAAGAAATCAATGGTCTTTTTGTTCAAGAGCTTATTAGTCTAGATGAAGTTAAGATTTTTTTGTTTGCCAAAAATTCAAATTATTGTGTTTTAAAAAGCCAATGAAATGATTCACTTGATTGGGCAGAGAACTACATACGAGTATGTATGAATGTATAAACTTTCCAAACGGATTACATATTGACAAAGCGTGCAAAAACGAACAGACGAAAAATGGAAACAAACATTTTTTAGACTAAAATTGTTCTTGTTAACTCAGATTTAAAGAGTAAAACATGTCTTATACATATTTGAAAAAGTGCTTAAAGTCATCAGTAAAATATTCGTTATTTCATGTTCCAATCATATTTGCTTTGCATGATTTAAGAATTTTTAATCTTGCTTGCAGCGTATTTCTTTTGTTGATTTGTGAATTATTAAAAAAATTGTTGCGGCACTCCTTTTTTATTGGTTGTTTTTCTTTAATGGCAGTATGCATTATTAAGATATACTATGTTCACACTTATGGTCTTAATCGTTCACATTGCACTTGAGATGTTTAAGGTTGACGTTCCGTCAGTAACTTATTTAGGGAGTTCACAATAGCATTTTAAAATGTGTCTTAATATTGCAACGTTTCAACTTTAATACATTAATATGGTCTGGCAAGTTTGTTGTTTTTGTTTGTGTGTAAATCAAATTTATTACCAGGTGGCAAATTTAAAAGTATAAAAAGCATGTCATTTTCGATATGGCAATATTATAATATTAAACTAAACATGTTATAGTGCGTTCAGGCTGACACGAAATTAAGCAATTTAAGATCAAATTATGAACGAAATCAAGAGTGTTCATGCTGTTTACTGAATGACATTTGAGTTGATTTCGCAAACATCTTATTAATTGTGGCAGACATTGAAGTACTTTTTTTAGTTGAATAAACTCTTTGTTGCACTTATACAAGTTTTTCTTGCAAAAATCAGCATAAATATAATAATTTTCAATCTTATTTTAATTTCATATGGAATTAAAATTTGTTTATTTCTTTTATTTGTTGTTTCACATAGTTGTAAATTTATTAATGTTTGAACAAAAAAGTAGTTTGAGTGCAAAAACAGCGTTGTATATTGTAATTTCTTATTAATTTAATCGAAATTAAGTAAAATAACTTCATTTGGAAAATGTCAAAATGTATGGGAAATTACTTAATTTCAACTTGATTTTGACCGAAATCACGAAACTACTTAATTTGGCGTCAGCCTGAATGGGCTATTAAAATTGCCAGCGCAGCTGTAGTTGATCAAAAAATATTTGTTTTTTTTTTCGCAGAACAAAAGTTATTTTGAAAAATTTATACAGCAATAATTTTTAATTTAAAAGATTTTGTTATTTTAATACGTACGGAAGAAAATAATTCAGTCCCTCATAAGGGGCCATCCACATACTACGTAACGCCATGTTTTCCCGATTTTTGACCCCCCCTCCTCCCCCCCCCCCCCGGTAACAGATCGTAACAATTCTTAGACCCCCCCCCCCCTCCCCTCACAATAACGTAACAAGGACTTTAAAAAAATTTAAATTGTTTTAAGTTTTTATTTAAAAAAAATTTAATTTAATTCATACACATACATATGTATGTATTTTTAAATAACTTTTTGTTTGAATTGAAGTAAATTTCTTTATTTAATTATTACAAACTAATATACAAATAGTTTTATGGCATTTTCTTAAGTTTCGTTTAGGATTTATGCATTTATTTATTTTATTTATGGGAAAATGCAAGTAATTGAGAATGGACGAGTATTCGGGAATTCGAATACTTTTGTTCCTTTATTTTTATTTTCTGTTAGACTAACACAGTGCGTAGACAAAAATCAAATAAGCTTGCAAAATATAAATAATAACAATTATGTATTTATGTACATAGATACATATGTATATGCATATATTTATATCTATTTAACACTCATGATTCTTGATTTATTATGTATTTCTTTGATAAATTAAATACATAAATAAATGAAAAATCGAAGTGTGTTTGTACGAAATTAGTAAAATTTATGTTACGTAACAATTTTACAGACCCCCCCCCCTTACCCATCGTAACAAATCATAACAAAACTCGTTTTGTGAAAAACTTTAGACACATTTCACACATACGATGTCAAGCACCTTTTTCATATTTAGCTGTTTTTTTTATGCATACATATATTTATTTATTGTATCTTCAAAAATGAACTAACAATAAGTATTCAAATCTTAAATCTAAATATAATTATTAGGCCCGACCAGTGTCGGACATAAACTTAGTGATAGTAATTCATAATACATAAGAGTTGTGCAAAGCAAAAAATAAAAATAAAAAAAAATAATTTCAAACAGTTTCATCTGGTGTGGTAAGTATTAGAGCCCTTGTGTCCCTCTTTTTTAAGCGGATGTGTCCGGTAAAGTTCAAGATATTTCGAGCAAGCGGATTAGGGTGTGACTCGAGTTTAGTTAAATATTTGCCTGAGTATTTTGCAATTTCTTCAGTCAATTGTGGCATATTTAGATCACGATGTAAATTTGAGTTTCTTATGTACCATGGAGCCGATGTTATTAACCGTAAAATTTTGTTTTGTCTTCGTTGGATTTTCTCTACATTTGAAGCTGAAGCAGTGCCCCATAGCTGTATTCCGTAGCACCATATTGGTTTCAAAGGCGACTTGTATATCAAAAGTTTGCAATCTAGACTCAGGGTTGAATTTCTACCAATCAGCCAATGTAACTGAGTTAATTTTAGTTTCATTTGTGTTAGCTTAGAGTCAATATGGTGTTTCCATATTATCCGTCGGTCAAGGTGTATACCAAGGTATTTTACATGTGAATGTTGAGGAACAACTTGATTATTGATTCGAATAGGTGAACAGGTATCTTTTCGCAGAGTAAATGTTACCTGAACACACTTTTGTTAGTTTACCTTAATTCTCCATAAGTTTAACCATAATTCCAGCTGTGTAATATGTTCTTGTAGATATCGGGAAGCCTCGTGAGGGTTTTCGTGCATACTAAGGCAGGCTGTATCATCAGCAAATGTAGATGTATGGATATTGCTGCTCAAAGGCATATCACAAGTATAAATCAAATACAAGACTAGGCCCAGTATGCTCCCCTGTGGCACACCGGATGAGATTGATTCGGACGCACTCATGAAGTCTCCTTCCACAACAGTGAACTTTCGAGCAAGAATATAACTTTGCAGAAGATTAACAATGTTTATTGGTACATATGTCTTCAATTTTAAAATTAGGCCTCTATGCCACACTTTATCAAATGCTTGAGAAACATCAATAAAGAGGGCAGAACAATACTTCTTTTCTTCGAGTGTTCTTCTTATAAATTGAACCAATCTATGCGTTTGTTCAATGGTGCTATGCTGACTTCTAAAACCAAATTGATGATCCGGTATGCACGCATTATCAGTTAGAATTGGGGACAATTTGATCATGAGTAACTTTTCGAAGAGCTTTGACATTGTTGATAGTAAACTTATTGGCCTGGATGACTCAGCCTTGGTAAGATCTTTGCCCGGCTTTGGAATCATTTTGACCTTGGCAAGCTTCCAGCTGTGTGGATAATACTCCAGTCTTAAAATGGCATTAAAAATGAATAGCAGAATTCTAATTGCAATACGAGGCAACTTCATCAGCATCTTATTACTAATTTCATCAATACCCGGAGCTTTTTTTGGGTTGAGTTCAGCAATTAGTTTTTGTACATCACGCATCTTAAACTTTAAGGGACGAGGGGGTAGAGCAACTACACATGGCAAATCAGCAACACCCATACATGTGTTTGGGGTAAATACGGTTTTTAAATGCTCAGCAAATATGTTACCTTTTTCAGTATCGTTTCTTGCCCAACCTCCGGTAGAAGTGCGCAGGGGTGGTTTAAACTCAACGGGTGTTTTAAGCTTCCTCGCAGCGCGCCACAAAGAATAATTAGATGCTGGTGTAACATCAAGACCTTCCAGATAATTTTTAAGAGATGCAGTTTTTTCAGATGCAAGCAACTCTTGGAGTCGTTTAGTGCACTCTTTAAACCTGATTTTATGTTGGGGTGATCTGTGTTGCTGCCATTCCCTTCTAGCTCTTCTTTTTTCACTTACGAGACGTTCAATATCCGTAGAATAAATTCTATTAAATCCAGTCTGCGGGTGGGAGGTAGTAGCATGTTCAGCAGCCTGTTTAATATTTCCGTTAAGATTCGCAATGTTAGATTCAATATCATCGGATGTACTTAGCGTTATGTTTTCTGTGCAATGACTACTAAGATATTTTTTGAATCTCAGCCAATTAACACGATTGACCATCTTCACATATGGATGAGGTAAATCACTTCTTAGTGGATTACAGATTGTAACGATAGTGGGAGAGTGATCGGAGGAGAGATCTAGAGAAGCTTCAACATGAACTAAATCTCTAGAAATATTTTTCATGACGCCAAAATCTATAACATCCGGAATTTTTTGTATGTCAGTAGGCCAGTAAGTGGGCTGCCCACTCGAAATGACGTCCAAACCCATTTTTGAAATTGTGGTGAACAACGCTCTACCTCTAGGTGTAATAAGACGCGAACCCCAGAACGTATGCTTTGCATTGTAGTCGCCAGCTGCTACAAAACAAGGTCCAAGAGATTTGAAGAAATCCTCGCATTGATCCTCAGTGATTGAAAATCTGGGAGGGGAGTAAATTTTATTTAGCTGTAACACATTCTTTTTTTTTAATTTTCTACTATATTTTGGTTTTTCCTAACCAATTTCATTACTATTTCAATATCTTGCACCGTAAAGTTAGACGAGCGAGCACTGTTGAATCCATTTTTAAGAAATAATATAACAAATGTAAACAAAAACCATATGCTATAGCAGAGCTGCCAATAGTGAAACTTAAAAATTTGATAGGGTTACCATTCTCTGCCCATATTAGGAACTTTAGTTAAACAATGCACTATGAATATGACGTATTAAGATTTAAACACTTTCTTAAACACGTAAATGGAGTATGTTCATTCCGTTTTTTGATAACTCTGGCAACTTTGTGTCGTTATTAAATGGCGGCACGTGAAAAATTATTTGGTAAACAAGTAATTAGTTAAAAAATACTCAATTATTTACAAAAACATTTGTTGTTTAAAAATAATAAACCAATAAAGAAGCATAATTTTTCGTAATTTTTTACAAATACAATAATTTACTTACAAAACGTCAACCTTAAACCTCTGAAATGTAATGTGAACGGCTGTGTTTAGTTTTTTAAAACACTTGCCTTAAGCACGTTTAAGACCATCAAGGTGATGTCAGATACGACTTCAACTCTTTGCGTGACGTTTCTAGCGTTGCACAATGTGGTTTTCGATGGATAAAATGGGAATTAATTCCTGGTGGCTTTCCCTATTTATAATTTTAGATTTTTTTGGTCAATATTACTTAAAGAGAGCGATTTTCGAAGTTGGGCAAAAAATTGGCGGAATAGGACTGCCCCTTCCCGCAGTCCTATTCCGCAAATACAAAATAATTAATAATAATCTAATATCTAGAAAGCTATAATAGTGAGAGGCTTCAAATTTGGTATTAGTTAATTTTGAGATAGGATATACATTTCAGCAAAAGTCTGGAGAGTTAGGTCCGGGGGAAGGGGTACTCACTATACAAAATAATTAAAAATAATCTGCTATCTTGAAACCTATGATAGTTAGAGGCCTCGAATTTGTTGTGAGATAATTTCAAGACAGCACACAAAGTTAGATGAAAAACTGACTGGTTAGGTCTGGGGGAAGCGGTACTCCCCATACAAAGTAATTAATAATAATATGCTATCTTGAAACCTATAGTAGTGAAAAGCTACAAATTCAAAACGAATCACAACATGTAAAATAATTTTATATATGGGAACCACAATTTCATATAAAAAAAGTTTGATAGCTTTTTAATGTTTACTGCAAAAACAAGTAATTTGCTTACATTCCATTTATTAGTACTTTTTATTTTTGCACTATTGTTATATTTGCTCTTAACAATATTAACAATTCTGGATATTATTATTATAGAGTCGCGAAAATAACGTAACCCGCAAAAACAAATTTTACAGGACAAGTTTTTTTTACTTTTTTATGATTTGATAAATTTTTTAATGAAAATTCAAATGTAGCCTCCTAATGACATTATACAAGTTATAGACAAGTTTTATATTGATTATTCGTACAGATTACACTGAAATGTGACCATTATAATTTTCAAATTAATGTTTAGCAGATGACGTGCTCGATGCTGCATCAAAAAGACAATTTCGAAAAATATATCAGTTACGTTATTTACGCGGTTAGGGCTCGATGTTGATACTTTTTCCCTTCTTTAATCTATCTTTATGTATACATATGTATGTATATTAATTATTAATATATGTATTAAAATTATATGTAAGCTGTCATGAAAACAAGAACAAAAGAAACAGTAATAATGATGTTGTTATTGCTTTTATGTAGTAGGTGCAACAATATATTTAAATTTTAAATATTGCAAAAAAGTGCAGACAAATTTTTCATAAATATTTTCATAAGCGTTTACATTTTTAGAAAAAAAAGGTTTTTTTCTTAATTTGGCTTTATTCACAACTATTTATTCACATATTTCCCGAAATCCACTAATTTATAGGCTTACGCGTGAAAATTAATTAAAAATTACACATAAAAACAAAAAACATAAATTAACCTTACTACCCTGAGGTTAAAGGTTCCATTAAAATATTTTTAATTATCTCTTTCGAAAACACTCAAAACTAGTTCTTAAAACATAGAAAATTGCAATTTTTCAGCTCTCGCTTAGATACACGTACATACCTATGAACAAAATTATTTCTCAAAGTGAGAAAATATACTAATAAATTAAGTAATATCAATTAGTAGTTGTGTTCTCAATCTCATAGAATTTGTTTGTTGTTAAAACAATACTAAGGAGCAATTTTTTACTTCACAGAAAAAAGTAAAAACAAGTTGCAATTAAAAAAACGAAGATTCTGTCCAAAAAAAATTAATTAGTTTTCGACCAATCACAGAAATTGTAGTATTAACTCAGGAATTTTAATTGAACTTTTTTTGATTTTTTCAATGAAAGAAATTTCATTAACTAAAAATTTAACTAATGTTTTTTTAAAGATTCAATTAAAATTGAATTGACAGATTTTTAAAGATTTAATTAAAAAGTCAATTGAAGTATCCTTAAAGACTCGATTAAAAAAATTAGTTGAAAATTAAAAAAAAAATTCAATTGAAATATTAATTAAAACACAAACATACATATGTATGTATGTACTCCTATTAGGGATGCCAATCCCGAATCCCGTGCCAACACAATATTGATCGTATATAATTGAAATTTATTTGCCGGTGGTTAAGCATTGTCTATATATATATATATGTATTTCATTGATGCTTTGGCAAATCATTAGTAGACTTCAACAATATATTTTGAACAGTCACAAACTTCTTATCTTATGCAGGGACTTTCAAAAACTATTTAAGAATTCACAAATAATAATATTTTTGAAAATCACAAAAGAAAAATAAGCATAGTAAGCGTAGTAAGCTTAGAACCTTTAGCAAAACCCAGCAAATAATTTATATTCGATATGAATCTGGGTCTTGTTAGAGTTTCTAAGCCTGCTGCGCTTATTATTTTTCTTTTGTGATTTTCCAAATAGTTTTTGACTATGTAATATGAAATAATTATAAAACTTTTAGTTTTTAATTATTATTATTCGAACTGCATTTGTTTCTATATTTAATGAATTGAACAGGCTAATGTTCGTATCGCCTTTTAAGCCAAATTACATGTGATAATTATTAATGAACAAATAACATCAAAGTTAGTTGTAAATATTCTGACAACACATAGTTGAACGGAACAGCCAGTCGTTTTCGAAGGCCACTAAACCTTCATCATCAGAAATCTACATCAACTGACACCACACACAGTGAACGCTGATGATGAAGGTTTAGTGGCCTTCGAAAACGACGGGCTGTTCCGTTCAACTATGTGTTGTCAGAATATTTACAACTAACTTTGATGTTATTTGTTCATTAATAATTATCACATGTAATTTGGCTTAAAAGGCGATACGAACATTAGCCTGTTCAATTCATTAAATATAAAACTTTTGTTTGTGAACCTCTTTTTAGTAAATATCTATAAAAAGCATGTGTCTTTTAATGTTCAAAAAACCTAAAGCTCCGAATAATTAATGAATCTCAAAAAATTTCGGGATCCCGAAAAATCCCGAAATCACGGGATTTGATTTATTGAAATCCGGAATCCCGGGATCGTAAAAACTAGTCCCGATTGGCATTTCTAAGACGTATGTACTTAAACTCCAAAATGGAAGCATTTGTCTATTGTACCAAAAAAGTAATGGCATCCATCGTATTGGTTTTGAAGCTCGAATGGTATACAAAAATGCAAGGCGGTATTTGGTATTTGATGCAAATGGTATGTCGTAAGGGTAAATGTAAAATGTTGTTGCTTTTTTTAAAATCCAGCAACAAAATGTACAAAGAGTCTAAAGAAAAACTATATGATATTTTACATTTGTGCTTACGCAAGACCATTTGCATCAAACATCAAATACCGCCAATGTACTAAATTTACCACCCGTGATTGATCTATAAGGTTTTGCTTGTTGAGAAGCGAGAGAAATGAAGTTCGGTTTTTTTATTTTAATATTTTATTTTTCTTCAGCACACGTCAAAATTAATATGATTATAAAATTTTTTTAAGTTAAGTGTATTTTTGCAAAACCAATTAAAAGATTAATTGAGAATTTGAATTGAAAATATTTTTTCAAAACAATGTGACATACTCTAAGGAACTGCTCGATTTTTACACATAAAAAAGTGATTTTCTTGACATACAATTAATGTGTAATAATTATTTAACATTTCATAGTATTCTTAGTTAAAGCCTGTTGATAACACTTTTTTGATAGAGAAGCAAATTCAATTAAATTAAGCACAGATTTAATTAAAATATTAATCAATAATATTATTTTTTCTAAGCAATCACTTAATTGAAAAAATTCAATAATAATTTTTTGTGTTTTGTTAATTTTCATTCAAACTGAATGATACATATCGAAATTTTAAAATATTTCCATATAAACTCTATTGTAATATTTTGTAATTTCGTTCTATAGCGAGTGCCGTAATTTCCCCCCTGATTACTTTTTAATTGCGTTGAAAATGTGGCAGCTCTACAAATTAATGCAGCGAGTGCCGTAATTTCCCCCCTGGTTACTTTTTAATTGGGTTGAAAATGTGGCAGCTCTACAAATTAATGCAGTCAAAGGATGTTCACAAGGTGGAATTTTACTTATCCTTTAGTCAGTGGTGGTTGATGAACTTTTTCCCATTCTTACTAAATAAGGACATACAATTATATGGTACTCCGATGACATGGCTGTGATGGCAATTGGAAAACTCGGCAGCGTTTTTTCAGACGTAATGAACGATGCTTTATGCACTGTTATAAAATGGTGTGGGAGACATGGGCTAGCGGTAAACTCTGACAAAACTGTTCTGGTACCTTTCTCTCTTAGGAAAAAACTTGGTTTAGGGACAGTACGGTTGAATGGGAGCAATATTCAATATTCGACCGATAACAAATACTTGGGGGCTACTCTTGATAACAAGTAGACTTAAAGCCAATTTGTTGCCTGAGTGTGGAAGACATTGATAACAATGTCAATATACTTGCACAAACTCTGGTTAAATCTTCGAAGCTGTTATGCAAACAGGTTGACAATGTGAACGAAGTTTCGAAGATAAAAAACAAGTTACTTTCCAAAACCCACATCCAAACCGTTGTGCTGATTGAGGATATAGGCAAAAGAGGAGACCTAATTGTTGCTGATGAACACACATTTCCCGAATGGTATGAAGAGACTCACAGTGGAACCGCTAAAAGTCGGAAATATGGCTCACCAGAGGCCAACCAGCACAGATATTATGGTTAGAAATGCAATAAGTACATTCTCTCATTTCAAGGCAAGCGGGTCGTGTGTTTCTCCAGAAAGAGGTGGACACCTATTTATCTCATCTGGTTGGAATTTTTAATATCTGCCGAAAACTAGTGATATATCAAAGGAAGGCCAGTGGAAGCTGCTCTTCACAGGGTAGTTCATAACATCGAAAAAGCTTTCAATGACAAATTGTATACGGTTGAGGTTGTGTTAATATTGAAGGCACTTTTACCAATATTTTGATTGGGTAAACTTAATGCTGGGGAGCAGGTGAATAAGCTGCGGTATGCACAATGTAAAAGTTAGGAACACGATGTAGCGCGGGACGCCGCAAGGATTGATAATGTCACCCTTTCTTTGGGTAACCACTATTTACAGCCTGCTAAGGGACCTGACGGATGAAGGTTATGAACCTGTCGGTTATGAGGACGATATCATGAAACTTCAGAAAGAAAGAAAGAACTCTCAACATTGCGCTAAACTGGGCTACGGTGAGAGGACTGAATATTACTCAGGAAAAAAGTGAAGATATGTATTTTCACCAAGAAGAAAAAGATCATGCAGTATATTGAACCTAGTTTTCAGGGAAAAAACATCACTTTAAATATTTAGGAGTGATCCTAGATCGTAAACTGTTGTGGAGGTACCACATAGATCTCAGCCCTATTACGACACACTGGCTCTATAGGATTGTTACATTCAGCGTTATAGAGATAGTGCTTGAATATACCGCTTCTAAACATCGGTTATAAACTCTTAAAGTATATTTTGTTTTAACTATGAATATGTGAATTTATTATTAACTTAATTTTAAATTTTATATTTTTTTTAATTTTTAATTTTAAATGTGTGTGATTACGCCCACTTTGGCAAATATTAGTGATTCAAGTCAAGTAGAAGCACGTGATATATAATATTAAGCTTTAATTGGCACTTTTTAGTCAAAGGATTTTACCACTCCAAGATCCCAAACTGTTTGGCAAGTTTCATGGGGATCGGATAAGTAGAAGCACATTTAGTTTAATACTTAACTTGGATGGGCGTGACCCCACCCACTTTCTTAAATGCAAGATGTTATAAGACGAAAAGAGTTCCCTGGGCTGTTTTACCTACTGGAATCTTATAGTACATTTCCATATACGTGTTTTGGAGCAGAAAACTTGTTTTGCTCAAAGCCAATGTTTTGCTACATGTTTTCCCGTACATTTTTCATATCAGTAAAACACCTCAAATAAGTTGTATTATTCCAAAACATGACAAAATTTGTCAGTGTAACACTGTGTTGCTGGCTGGAACTTCGAAAAAAAGCCACAATATGCTAACAAAAGATGACATTAAAACCGAATATTAAATTTTTTTAGCAATTGTACAAACCACATCATTTGTATTTATATGTAAATGAGTGAAAAACGTACTTATATAAATAACAAGGTTTGCGGCCTTGATAATAATATCAAATTGGAAACACACAAAAGCATAAGGCTGATGACAGAGTGGCCGCTAGAAGCTATAATATAAGATGCTGCTACAAACCACTGCCTGTGGTTTCTTATGTGATCGCTCAAAATATGTCAGAGCGAGCGAAATTAGATGCAAGTATGTGCTACAAAGGTTGTGTAATGGTTTCTAGCACGTTGTAGCTTCGTCCCTTTTGTGTTTTTTTGATATGGCATTTTTTTCCTTTTTTGTATGGGGTTTTTATAAAATTTTTAAAATTTGTTCGTCCTTCCTTTTTTTACACAAAAATATATTGAAAGTATATATTAATTAATCCATTTTTCATACAAAAGCGCTCACAAAACAAAAATTAATATCAACGAAAGAAATTGCTTTGTTCCATAGAACGTTCACTCTGGCACCTTCTAGCATGATATAGCACAAACTATCTATAATATCTTCGCTTCGCTTCTAGCGGACTCTCTGTCATCAGCCTAATGGAAACACTTCGAAGTGCTCTGAAAAAAACAACTTGTTTTGGTCATAGTGAAAATGTACTATTATAGTTCGTTTCCATATATGTATGTGTTTTGGAGCAGAAAGCTTGTTTTGCTCAGAACCAATGTTTTGCTACATTTTTCCCAATAAATTTCTCATTTCAGCAAAACATCTCAAATAAATCGTTTTCCTCGAAAACATGACGAAATTTGTCCGTGCAAGCTGAAACTTCGAAAAAAAGCCACAATATGATGGCACTTATACAGAATATCAAAATTAAAAAAATTAAAATTAATAAGCAATTGCACAAAGCAGTTGTATACGAGGTCTGATAAAAAAAATAACCGCTTTTTTAAATTTGTTCAAAAAGTATTTATTTATTCATCAATAACTATCTTGTCCCCTTCAAAGTAATCGCCCTCAGATATAATACACGTATGACAGCGTTTTTTCCAATCTTCGAAACACTTCTGAAGCACTTTTTGGTATCGCCAACAGCTCCTGTTTTGATTTTTCTTTTATCTCCTCATTCGTAGCAAAACGCTTTCCTTTCATCGGTGTCTTCAGTTTTGGGAAGAGGAAAAAGTCAACGGGGGCCAAGTCCGGTGAATACGGTAGTTGAAGAATGATAACGGTTTTGTTTTTGGCCAAAAACTCACGCACAAGCATCGATGTGTGAGCTGGTGCGTTATCATGGTGCAAAATCCATGATAGTTTTTTCCACAATTCTGTGCGTTTCTGACGAATTGCTTCGCGCAAACGGCGCATAACTTCAAGGTAGTATTCCTTATTGACCGTACGACCTTGTGGCAAGAATTCATGATGCACCACGCCATTGCAGTCGAAGAAAACAGTGAGCAAAACACAGAAAAGCATAATGGAAACACTTCGAAGTGTTCTGAGAAAACCAATTTGTTTTGCTCATAGTGGAAACGTACTATTATTACCGAGTAATGGGATATGATTATGATGGTATCCTTGACGAGTATTTCCCATGTTTTAGCAGCTGCTGACCAGTAGCAGTATTAAAGACAAATGAAGGCGCCCCAATTTATATAATTTCCTAACATTTATAATTTATAAAATACACCAATCGGCCTTTTGTTCTTTGCTCTTTAGTGAACATTTATTGCTGCTAACACTTGTGTGTAAGTGTAAATTTATTTAATTCTAAAAAAAATAAATCAATATTAGCAATTTATATATGTACTCGTATATAGGGTTACCATTTTGAGAAAAAGAGGACGACAACGACAAAAAACGAGGACATTTGCCCCAAAAAAGAGGACAATATTTTTATAAATAAATAAATTTATAAAAACACGTTTGGCAATCAAAATAAGTGATGCCGTGTCACTTCAAATAACAACGACAATACTGTGCTTCCAACAATGCAAAAGTTTCGATTTAAGACTATTTTTGATGAAATATTTTATGAAATCAGTTGCATTAAATTTTGTTTTATTGGTGAGGGATGGATAAATTTCATGACTTAAACTTTTTGAAATTTTTTATAAAATCTTTGTATTGAATAACTGTCGAAAAAAATAGAAATTTGAGTTATAAATGAAGGAACTTTAATAGATAATTAAAAAAAATGTATGAAAAAATTTGGGAAGTATTCCGGTACTCAGAAAAAGTATTGGAGATACCGATACAGTTACTGAATTTAAATTAAAGGTAAAATAAACTAAACAGAAGTTGAGTTATTTTTTGTTATTATACATCATTACAGGGATAGAAGTTATCAGAATTTAAAATAAATGCCGCAAACTCATAGACCTAAGCAAAGTTTACTTTAGAAATTTAAAGCCAGTACATATTATCATACAAAATATTGGTTGTAAACTCATAAAGTACACTTTTTTTCACTATGATTATGCGCCAATATGATCACAATCTTTGTTTAAAAACAAACCATTTTCAAATTTTTCGCAGGAAGACGATTTCATAAATCTGTTTGAACAAGTGCTGCAGTAGTTTATATATATATGATGCCATAGCGCCAGAAAATAAGCGGATGTGTATCTGTAGATGTACTAGAATTTCTCCATGTCTTCTTTAGAAGAATTACACCTTAGTTTGGACAAGGGCTCAAAGCCGACTTTTTGTGGACTTAACAGAACTTATATGAGGTGAAACGCTGACGGTGTTAGCAATACTTAGTTACAGAATATAAAGCTAAATTCAGGTCAACTAACTCAATAAGACCGATTTTTGTTATACTCGTAGAAGTAGTCGACTGCAATTGAATTATTCCTTCTTTATTTATCGAAGTTCAAGCATTGTGGATAAACATAATGTTTCAGTATCAAACCATCAAATCTTTCATTTAGACCCAATACCAAGTAAGTCTCTAATTTTTGCGACTTCGATCTATGCTCCTTTTCGAGTGGTTTTGTGAATTAACTTTCTTGTCTTCAGTTTAAAGTTCTACTTTGCGTTTTGTACGAAGTAGATAACATTGTGCTGTAACTCGTTGTTATATAAAACTACTCTCGGTTGTTATTAAGCAGAAAAGTAAGCCTTGAAAATAATTAAACAGCTTCAAAAACATAACTGTAAAAAGTAGGACAACTGCTAGAAAAGAAGTAGGAACACCCGGACGCCCTAAAAAAAAGAGGACGGTGTCCGGGGAAAAGAGGACGGGTGGCAACACTATATGTATATGTACATGATTTTATAAGTCTTAAGCCTAAAGTACACGGTATGTAAAAAACCTCATGCGAATGTGGCTCTGACGTAATTTTGACGTTATCACGAAGTTACATTTGCCACATGCCGTGTACTGGTAACATATTTACATGGAGATATTCACATGCTTACAGATGATTCGGCTGCATATGTCACATTTGTATTTTGGAACAAAAATACTATCAAAATTTTATGGAATGCAGCCACTACTAGTAACTTTAAAAAATGCAACCAACATGCTGAAAATTCCCGAGACTTCATCGCCACATACACATGTGGCTTTTTACATGCCGTGTACTATAGGCTTTAGCATGTTCTGTAGTTTTTTTTCGCCCTCATACATGTGTACATACTTATTTATTGTAAATGTATGAAAGGGAAACATCTTGATTTAATTTTTAATTAATATTTATTTAAACATTTGTAATATAAAAAGGAAATCAAATCTGTATATATGTATGCATGTACATATGTACAGGGTGGCTGGTATATTTTCAAACTTAAATAAAAAACGTAATAATTGACAAAAAGTTTTATTAAGAGAGAACGATAATTAAAAATTAGATTTTACTTTTTAAAGAGTATGTCATTCACATGTCTTCCGTCGAGTTGAACATACTGTTCAAAATAGAGTCTTGTGCTCAGCGCCACGCGCTGCAGTAAACTTGGTTCAATTTAGCTGACTTCTCGACGAATATTTTCCTTTAAAGAAACAAGAGATTGGGGATTGTCATTATAAACCCTCTCTTTGAGGTAGCCCCATAAAAAAATCCATGGGAGTTAGATAGGGCGACCTCGGTGGCCATGGGATGTCCCCAAAGCGACTGATCAGTTTTTGGGGGAAATTTTCCCGAAGCAAATTCATCTAAGCTCTGGCTATGTGTGCAGTCGCCTCATCCTGTTGGAACCACGTGTGTGAAAGGTACGATGGATGAGCTCGCAGGTTTGGCAAAAAAAATGTCGTAATCATGGCCTCGGGAATTTTCGAAAAAAGAAATGGTCCAATTATATCATGCGTGGATAAGGCACACCAAACAGTTACCTTGGGGCAATGCAATCGTTTTTGATATTTCAATCGAGGGTTGCGGGTTCTTGGAGACCAGTAACGGCAATTTTGTTGGTTGATCAAAAAATGAGATTTACAGTGCGAAAACGCTCCAACATCATTTCACTAAAATGTTTGCATAAATCAAAGTCACTTTCTTTCAGTTCTTGAACGATTTGAATTTTTAAAGGATAAAACTTCAGGTCCTTTTTTAAAATTTCATAAATAATCGCTCTTGGAAGTCCCAATGAGGCTGCTCTTTTCCGTATTGAAAGTCGCGGATTTTCACGTAAACTGCTTTCAACCAGTTCAATGTTTTCGGGAGTCCTTGAAGATCGACTGGGCCCTGGCCGTGGGAAATTCATAGCCGAAGAAGTTGCGCGGAATCTCTGCACCCACGAACGAATTAAATTTACACTCGGTCCATCACGTATTCATCGAATACCGAACTTTGAACAAAATTGTCGACGAGCAATTACGTAAGAATCATTACTCTTAAAAAATTTCTGCGCAGCGAACGCGCGATGCCGACTCGACCACTGTGACATCGTGACTGAGAAATCCGCAAAATCAATAATCCCAACGGCGCCACCCACCTTCCGCACCTATATAGTAAGAAATTTAAAGGGGTACATACCAGTGATCGGTAATGCATCGTTTTTGCGCTATTCGTACTGACTCATAAAATTTTAAATATAAATTAGTAGACATCGTTTAAACTCAACTACTCTGATTTACGCACACTCACGATAAGATTGATTTATAAGTATAGGTTCCAATTAATATGAATGCGATGTCGACTTCATACTCATATCGCACCCACACTCATAAATCACCTGAGTTTGATTAATAATATATTATACTACTTACATTGATTCAACTCTCTCAACTCACCCATATACTAAAACTATAACTACAACTAGTAAAAAGTGTATAAACAAACACATATGAAACTTGATTATGAGCAAACAAATAACCTCATAATGAGTATTTTAATATTCATATGCGAAGTTCGCTTTGCCATACCATACTTATTTTGCATCGTCTTTAGACATTGAGTTAAGGAGAGTCGAAATCAACAGCGTCATAAATATTGCTAAGTATGAGTTCGATTCAAACTCTCGAGTGAACATGAAGTTGGACAACATTGCAATAAGTATGAGTGCGCATAAGTACAAGAAATTATTGGTAGAATTACTGAAATCGTATCGTGCTGTTGCGTGTCAGCTGACAAAATCCGTAAAATTTAATAAGCATGTTGATGCTTATTGAAAATGTGTTGGCAACTTTTACTACGTAAAAATCTACAGAAAATAGATTTTTACGTAGCAAACGTCAACTTCTGGCTTACATACATACACACACACGTATAAAGCAAAGTAACAGCTGACACTTTCGCTGGCAGCCTCACGTTTTTGCTAACTAACATCCAGACTTAAACGATACGACAACTTCAAAAGTAAGACGATACGATTTGACTAACGAAGCCATATAAGTCATGATTCAACTCTACTCACTTTTTACTACTCATTTCTGATCGCTGGTACATACATATGAACATTATTCAAAAATTGAAGGTTAACGGCGAATAACGTTGTAAGTGACGAAATAATAATTTTTCAGGAGAGCCAAAAATCGTATTTTAAAGCAAGATTGTTTGTTTCGTTTATTTTTGTCTAGCTTATCAAAAATAGTGATAGTTAACATTAACTTTTCTTTTTGTATCTCTGTTCCATCTATCATTTATTTTCTACAATTCCGTTTGCATGATTTTGGTAGTTACTTACAAAGTTCTTCCACTGACTGACTATTTGTAAATATATTTTGACGGCGATAAGATGTATAATTTTGGATGGTATGATGTTTGGACAACGCTAGAGAGTAATGTTAACGGTAATCTGTAAAAAAACTGATCTTGTAAAAATTGTCTTTTACAACGTTATTCATTGCTAAGCTTCAATTATATGGTACAACACAAATTACTGATAAAATTCCAATAGTCCAATTCACAACCATGTGTATTTGAGACTGCAAGTTTATGCAATTGTAAAAATTTCTCATCAATTGTGAACACCGTTTTTTTGATTTACCTTCCCATATTGACCATATTTCATATTTTTCATACCTCTACATATTTCTGCAGATTACTGAAGATAATTTAATCCATTTTATTCGGTCTTAAACTTTTTATTCGCGTTTTAATTATTTTATTTTTTATTTTATTTATTTTTAGCTGTCAGTTTGCATTTAAGTGCTGCATATATAGAGTATATATAAACTATGGTTTTGAGCATGATACAATAATGTATTTCGGGTATCCACACCAGTGTCTTAAGTGTCATAATGTCTTAACATTTTAACATAGTTTAAAAAAATTGTTGTTGTGACTCAAAGAAAAGCGTCATAAAATAATAAAGGCCCAACTATAATATGAATAAGCAAACTTAAGCAACTGTGCGATTACATACAATACGTATGTGTGCAACTATAATGTACTTTATGAAACTTTTCGTCAAATGTCATTTGTTTAAGTTAAGTGCCAAACTGAACGCACGTTCCGTACGGAAACAACGGTTTGTGCATTTTTTAAACTCAAATAAACAACAGCAGAAAATATTCATTGCTTTTAAATATATTTTTTTTATTGATTTTTAATTTGAAACTCAGAAAATAAAGCAAAACTTTAATTTGCACTTATTTTTTTACAACATACATATACACACATACACATGTGTTTGCTTATGCATATTCACTGTTGTACCTTTTAGTAGGCAAAGCAAATAAAACATGTAATAAATTGATAGATATAATTATTTGTGAATTTTTAATAGATAAGCACATTATAACAAATTAATTAGATTGAATTGCATTCATTTAGGAGTTATGAGACGAAACAAAATTACTGCAAAACTATGAACAATACCTAGATGTGCAGCTATGGCTAAGGAGTGCTTAAGTTCATGTAAGTACATTATGGCCACCTAAAAGTCACCTCTGAAATGTTTAAGCATTTTGCAGGCTTATTGTTCAATTCTGACATTAACTTAAGCCAGATTATTATTCGTATATTTACATAAAACTAGCAAGAGCATTTCTGTGTAAGGATGGGCAAATGGAAAAAAATTTATCGATATATATCGTATCGATATTTTTGAAGAATAGCGGGTTCGTCGGCGCTATGAAATAAGGCCCAAGAAAATAACGCAAAATTGAGAAATGAAATAAGCTCCAATGAAATAAATAACAAAAATTAAACATTTTAAGAACCCCCGACGTACAGATCAAACGGCTGAATCGATATTCATCAAGTTTAAGCGAGAAGTTATATATAAGATCAACTCACCTTTCAAATGAAAAAACACAAATTAAAATAGGTCTATCCGTTTGGGAGCTTTGGCTGCAAAGACACACATATTCACCTGAATAAATCTAGAAAAGATGTGATATATTCTAAACGGCTGGATTAATTTTCTTCAACCATAGCTAAGAGCAAAAAAATAATGGTACAACTAAATGATAGTGCTTAAGGCCATGATTCACTATCCTACACAATCGCGCGATCTACGAAAAAATACAACCCTGATCTAATGAATTGTTTTTGTCTTTTGAAAATGTTCATAGACACCATCAACCAGGGCTGTATTTTCTCAAAAATCGCACGACCGTGTAGGCCAGTGTATCACGGCCTTTAGTACATTTTATTTTGGTAATAGTAGCTTTAAGTCATAGTTATTATTATTTATATATACAGGTAAATACGTATGTATATTAAAATATGGCATTTTACAAAAAAATAGCGTATTAAAATACTACTTCTTTGTCTCTGCAACTCTGATTAAGATGATCTGTCTTGAGGATTATTGAACAGCTTGCTTTGGTTGAGTTTACAAATGGCAATACCCTGCAAGCTTTTCACACGACTCAGGGCCACGAAAGCTTGGCCTTTTGCAAAACTGCGTTTGCTTAAGTAGACCACACCTCACAGCTTTCAACGGTGGTACCTTGCAACTTATGGACAGTAACTGCCCAACTTAAAATTATAGGAAACATAATTCTTTCGATATTGCCATACCCTCTAAGACCTTGAAGTGTTGAACTTTGTGGTTGTACTGAAATCAATCTGTTTTCATCTTTGAAACTCTCTCCAATCGATATGTCGTCTAATTCTGTAAATAGTTTTTTCGGGAGTGTTCCATCTTCCAATTCATCTCTTCGTAGCCCGTTCCAGTAAATTTTTTTATAATTCCCATGCTACCATTGACTAGCCCTTCCGAAACCTTCAAGTTCATCCTCAACATAATTCTTGCACAGTAAGCAATCCCCCGTATAGTTCAGATCTTGCGGAACAAAAGTTTGATTGGGTTTTTGGCCATAAGTTGCAGGTTCTTTGGATTCATCGATAGCGTTTAAAGTATACATTTTTACTATTTTTCCCATTAGTTCTATTATTATATCATTATAATCGTTAACAAGTTTCACAGTGGGAAAAATACGAACAGATTCGCCATCTGCAAATTCACCATCCAAAGGGACACGACTTCTTTCAAGCAATATCTGATATAACTCACCCACTCGAAGATTATTTGGAAGGTCTACAAATTGGATATCGTTTTGCTGTCAGACGTTGGTTTGTAGCTTGTAAAGCCCAAAGTACTGCCACAAATGCGGCTCTCCTTTGAATATAATTGGTTGCCTAAAACAGCTACTGCCTTTACAAGGTGGCAACTGCATAATATCACCAAAAACTATAATATTTATACCACCAAAAATGTCTTGACAGTTTTTTAGTTCTATATAGTAAACGGAGATGAATAGATCGTAAAACTTCATAAGAAACCATAGATATTTTATCTATTATAAGCAAACGAATATGACGCCACTTTCTTCTCATATCCTCCAGCCGCTGTCCTGTCATCTGTCTGTATAGTGTTGCTCTACCTTTTTCAATGCCTAAGGCGAATGCACTTTGAAGAGTTTTCCCATTGACAAGACGCGCTGCAACTCCTGTTGGTGCGGTTACTTCAACAGAAGTTGCATTTACCAACTGATATGTTGCTGGAGCATAACACCGCTGAATATGATGCACTGCAGTATTCAGTACAAACGATTTTCCACTCCCCGCTTCTCCTGTCACGTATTATTTTAAGGGTATATTTGTGTTAGCTTTATTTGTCACTTCTTCTCGAACTCGCTTTGTGACTTTATCGAATATAATTCTTTGATCTATATTCATGCTGCTGGTCATGGCATGAAATTATTTGTCTGTAATATTGGTATGAACTTCTTCTCCAGCAACATCTACTTCGATATCAATATTAGCCACTCTCGGATCGTATTCATCGATAATCGCCCCTACATCCTCGTTTTCTCTATTGGCGTCATTAAATGCTGTCAGTCCTCTTTCGCCTTCTCATGATGTTTCCATTTAGAAGTCTGACAGTCGTTTGTCCAGTTTCAGCACCACCTTCTAATTCTTCATAGGCTTCTCGGTCATTGTCTTCTTCATCTCCTGCAGTTCGCGTTGTGTGTTCATAATTAACGGCAAATTCTGATTAACTGAGGTGTTCTAAACAAATTGCGCTTTGAATATACCTTTCAAATATATTCTGATATGTTTCACCTTGATCACTGTCATACCGAAGAATTCTGTAGCGTTCATGAGTTCGGCATGTGTTGACAAAAATTACTTTTCGTGAACTGTCTCTTAGTTTCAGGTGGCATGATATGAATGCACATTCACAAGCTGATACTCTCCGATTATTCAAAATTGCCATAGAGACGGTAAACAATTGCCTACCGATATCTCCATGACTTGACCGCACTCTACTAACGGCATCTTTTACAACTTGACCAACATCTTGGGGTTCATGTTTTGAAGTGTATTTAGCAATATAATAAGATACAGCTGTCACATTTCCACAGGGCTGGATGTCCATGTTCACTTTCCATAGTTTAAGTATCTGTGGATTGTAATTATTTACATACTGTTCTTCAGGATTTATTTTCAAAATACAAAATCTTCCATTATTGTGCACAGTTTCATTAGCTCTTAACAAAACTGTTTGATCACTCACCGATCTTGGATAATTAAAGCTATAATAATGATCATTCCTAGACTTATAACATGTTGCTGAATGAGAGTGCATTTGAACCCGTTGAACCATTTCATTTAGTTCATTATCTTCATTACTTAAAGAGCACGAAACAATATCATTGATCAATGATCTGCCTTCAGGAGTATCAAATTTTGGTGTATTTTTAATCCTGCACAACATATGTAAGTGTGCACTTCCATGATTCTGAAACACAATCCTCCACCAGTAATCTGTAAGTCGTCCTCCTAAAACTGTATCGTTATTTTTCTTAAATCTCATGAAAACATTAATGCGTATCATAAATTGACGACTCAAGGTGACAGGATATTCATTCACCAATTTTTGTCTGTCATTAAAACATAAATTAGAAGTGCTTTAAGCATATCGTCCCAATTTAGATAATTACAGCTTAAAGTAAGCCACGTAGGAGGGCCCATATTTTCAACCATGGCAATAAGGTTTGAACATGCACTTTACCAGTACGCATTCTATCCTCGCTTATTCCACATATTAAGGTGAATATTTTCAACCAGAGAACTCCATCACTGACAATGCATAAAAAAGATAGTCATGTCTCTGAAAACGTGTATCATCTCCCAATACTCTAGCTTGAAAGTAGTCTAATGGTGTAATAGGATAATATCGATAATATAATTCTTTTGCTCTTTTTTTCCCTTGTAATTTGTAAGGGCGGTCCATTTTTTTATGCAGCTGGTGTACTGGCATTTGGCCACAGCAAACATTTTCAATGACAGTGGATAATTTAGGAATAGGTATGTATGTCTAGAACACGTGAAACTGACGTGGTAATAGCAATACGATTATTGTTCAACGTATTGGACAATACTAATGAACGATTGGTATTTCTTATAATTGCATTGTCGGCGTCTGCTTCATTTGAATTCTAATTTAGGGGATATACGTCCATTCTATTTTGATTTGACTTGGGTATATTTGACTTTAAAACTGCCCACAACAACATTATATCGGGGAAGTATATCAAACAGGCTGCATCTTGAGCTACACGACGTTTGGCCCTCTTGAGTGGGAGTCAAACAAGTAATACAAATTATCAGTTTTCCAAATTGCCACCGATATACTATTACATGTAGTAATAGCTCCGTCATCAGTGCCAGAGTGTGTGAAGAAGAACGCCACTAAGCCATGCCTTAGATTTGGAAATCCATCATCTTCATTGTTTGTGCTCAAATGGCCGCAAATTGAAGAAGATTCGTGGTGAATTTGTATTAAACATGAATGACTAATGCTTCAAAATTCATTTGCAACTCCTGAATACGCAAATATTCTACATTGGCTTCGACCAAATCTGGTTGCCTTCGAGACTGTAAACTATTTGTGTACAAACGATCACCGAAAATTAAAATTGAATCTATTAAATTCGAAGACCATGGGTGGGTTTAATTTTTGTAGCTGTGATAGATATAGCGGCGTTTGCGCTACACTGTTTACCATGAGAAATATCCGAGAATTTATTCTTGACCTTGAAATGAGCCTCTGAGTATACGACGACTATTACCCATATCTTCGAAACAATTATTAGAGTTGCTTGTTTGTCCCAGTTGTATTATGTCATTTTGTACTATATGGCAAATTTCATTAACGCAGCAATTAAAGTTGGTAAAGTTTATTGTAACGTTTCTGTCTAGAGGATTATTAATAACAAGCCAATCTAATGCAGCTCACAGCTTTTGAATATTTGCTGAAAAACGACGCAATCTTTCAACTGATTCCAATTGTGCACAAAAAGTTACTAATCTAGCATTACTGATTTGTAATCCTGACCGAAAAGTGCAGCCTGACCATGGAAACTATGTTGTCCAAAGCGACCACTCAGTTTAACCATTCTTACAAATGGAATTATCAATTGTTACAACGCAAAGAAAATACCGTCAGCATTTTAATACTGCGGAGGCTTCCAGTGTAAACATGATAAGAAGCTTAATGACCCGTTTTGAGAATTTGGGTTCAGTGGGTAATGAACTACGAAGAAATGTTTTTCGTCCTGTTCGCACTGAACAAGCTATAGAAGCTGTACGAAAAAGTGTTCACACGGATCCAACTGTGTCTACTCGTCGACGAGCTACTCAATACTCAATTCAATTGGCCCAAGAATTATTATAAGCATTTCAAATCAGTCAGTCCAAGTTGGCCCAACCTGTATGTACCCTGCAGGAAATGTCAATAGTAAAATTATAATGATTATCTATTGAGGATGTCACCAGTACTACTGACTAATTATACCCCAAGTAATGATATCCACTATTGACATTTAACACAGGCTTGTCCTACGAAATCTACCAGTAGACTGCGTCAATACTGACTAGGTAGTTCTTGTGGGACCATATGGCGAAAATATCAATAGTAAGATTGTACTGACTTACTATTGACGACGATATCACCACACTGTGGGAAATTTCCGTGGTAAAACTGTACTGATTCACTATAGACGCTATCACCACCTGCAGGAAATTGTTTGTCATTTCTATTAAATGCATATGTATGTATATGTAAATCAAAAATTGTATGTTTCGCTGAATTAGTAAAGTCAAACGCTTTCATATGGATCTGAAAATGTGACAAATCTTTACCTGATGGCACAAAATCTTCCACAGGGTCAATCAAAAATTTCCATAATCGGCTCCTTTCACTTAAAATTCTTCAATTTTCACATTTTCTATTTTTATACAATATGGTTTGTTATTTTATTTGTTTTTTTTAATTTCTTTTTGTGTATTATGTTTTTAATTATTGTTCAATACATTTATTTTAACCTTTTAATTTTATTTCTTAAAATAATTTTTATAAACGCTTAAATTTTGCTTGACGTCAAGTTTATTTTCAACAAACCAATAAAACATTACGAAGAAGCACAGTTGGGTATATCGGAAAAAATGTTTTCTACGCATTAAAAACAACATTAATAGACCATCCGTTGACAATGTCACCAAAATAGTCGACAAAAGTGGTAACTTGGGGCCACTTAACCTCAAGTTTCCTTCAGGGTACATATATGCGATTTACTTTATTTTACTTTTCCTAATCGCAGTTAAATATCAATAAGCTTTAGAAGCAACTGTTTGTCTAGCGGTAGCCTTAAGTGTATCTGTTGCAACTGTGGCTGTCGTTGCTACTGGTATCATCAATTGCCGCAAACTTGACTTTCTGAAAGTTCTTTCGCTGTCTCGATTTATTCTTCTCGCCTCATAAAATAACTGAATTTATGTATGTATATACATATGTATGTATGTATGTCATTATATTATGATGCTGGTGGACACACAACGACGATGCACTACTATCAAGTCATGCAGTTTTGCAAGTGAGTAATAATCAATAAAAGATGGGCTCTGGGTAAGACAAAAAGGTTAAACAGTAAAATTATACGTACATATGTACATATGTACGTGTATATATACATACATACAAATGCACAATGTCCATAAATAAATAAAACTTGTTATGCCGTATTTTATTGCTGTTGTTGGTTTTCTGTTTTCAATTTACATAGTTTTTACTTAAATTAGGAATACAATATAATGCTTGATTAGTGGGCCAGGCCATACTTAAGAAATATGATTCTAGTTTACTATATATTTTATAAATACATACATACATACATACATATGTACACATGTGTGTACTGCAATGCCCAGCACAGAAAAAATTATTCCCAAAAAATTTTCAAACAAATCTTTGTTTGAAATAAAATTTATTTTCAGTAAATATTTTTACTCTTCCAAAAAAACTGTATGCAGCAGAAACCATCATAATCATGTCTTATATTGTAATAAAAGTTATACCGTTCGATAAGTATCAATATAATTGAAACCAGTTTGAATTAATTGAAACCTTATTGACCCCGCCAGAGGGAGTAAAAGTCAGCGAACTTTATGCCTTAATTGCTAAGCAAAAAGTTTAGTTTTAATTTCAGTTTTTTGAGTAGAAGATTGAAGTTTGGATTTTCTAATAGCTAAGAGTGTAAAAAAGAATAAATTATATTAGCACCCCGGAAAGTATGGTTCAATTCTGGAATCCATTCGAAAAAATGAGTAATATCACATTTATTTGCCATTCATGAATGGCAGCTATGGCCAGGCCAGTATAAGCAGAAATTTGAAAATGAAATTCTTTCAGATGCATTTATGTTTTTTACTGCATTTGTGCCATTAAGGTAATGCTATAAAATATTTATGCATCAAAAGTTTTAAAAGTAAATTTTATTTCATTATTCACATTGTAAAGGATCGCAATAACAACATCAAGGAAGATTTATGGTTGAATAGAACATCTATACTTATTACGTACTTATTGGCCTGCAGATTAAGTTTAGTTTAGATAAAGAGAATCAAAATGTTATAAGAAAGGTTTTTAATGAAAGTGATTACAATAAATATTATAAACTAAATATTATAAATATTATAAACTTGAAATGTGATACCTTTTAGATAAATGGGGTTGTTTTAGTTGTTTCATACGAAATGCATTGCACAATGGTAGATGGTGCGGTTGCTAATATCGTAAGCTATACAAAACTTCTGCAAGCATGTGTTTTAAGTTTAAGGCAGTTCTATCGAAAATGAATAACTTTAATTTCTTCAAAGTTCCAAATACGAATACATATAAATATCGTCTCTGAGTACCTCATTTTTATACCCTTCACCAAAAATGGTAAAGGGTATATATAGGTTTGTCCAAATTTTTGTAACTTCTACAATATTCATTTCCTGCCAGATAAACTTAGTTATTCTGAATCCTTATGAACAGGAGATGAAAAAAAGACATGTCCGTCTGTCCGTCTGTCCGTCTGTCTGTACGGATTTTATATGGGCGGCGTGAAACGCGGTTTTTGAAGCTCCCAAACAAGTTAGAGAGCTCGGAGTTGGACTGAAACGACCGCACTTGCCTCAGCACAATTGGTTATGAAAATCAGCAAAAAAAAATAATCGGTTCATAAAATTTTGAAATATATGGTTTTATCATACATTTTTAAAATTTCATGAAAAAACTAAACTACCTACCGCGCATAGAACCAAGCATATTCAAAGTTCTAATCAACCACACTAGTCACTCTGCTGCTGAAGCTCGCTTAAATGCGATAAATATTTACTATACTTAAACATTTGCTTTAATTTGCATTATTTCGTATTAAACCCCTTTTTGTCACCAATACATAGACTTTGCCTTATGGTATTTTTGCTTGGCACATTCTTTTTCGTATGCATGCATATGAATGGATGTGTATAACAATCAGTAGCCTCATGCAAAAAACATTATGTAGATATGTATGTATAAATATACGCTAGCATGAAGACCGTTCCCTCGTACATACACACATACATATGTATGTGCATAAGAGTGTTCATATGAACAACTACAACAACAACAATATGCGACAAATAGTATTCAGAGAAGAATATTTAATTGTTTGTACGTGTGTATGTAGTCAACTCTACGCACAGCAACAATATGCTAGCAAACGTATTGAAAGAAGAATATTAAGTTGTTTGTGGTAAGAACTGGGAATTTTTTTTGTATACAAATAAAGTATTGTGCTAATGAATGCGTGTTGATAAAATATATTAAATATATGTGCGCTTAATTATGAAAGTGGTCTAAATCATATATTTCTTTCATCGAGATATTTAATAGATTACTTTGAAGAAATTAAAAAATATTTTTATATTATGCAACATTTTAATTTATAAATTCATAGAAGTTTATTTAATGTTTATTGAATTTTTTTAGAGATTTATTTCATATTTCGATGCAGAAACGCATATGACTTAGACCACTTTCATACTTAAGGGCACATATGTATGATTGTAAATACGTATGTATGTACATACATACATACAAAAGGGGATAGGATTGTTTGAATGTGTTTGATTTGCTTATTTGTTTTCTGAATATGTTTTGCAACAAAACGGATGGCTATCATGGTTAATAAGTTAGAAGTCGTCCTGTTATGATTCGTTTGTTGAGTTTCGAACTTACGCTTGAAAGTTTTTTTTCAATATACATACATATGTATGTATTTTTGCAAAATAAATTAATCGGGGACCAAAAATAGTCATTATTTTCGAACTTTAAAAAAAGCAACTGTATAGAAGGGAAACATCAAACAACGTGGACAACCACACCATTTTAATTGTTCTAAACTAGATTTTTCTAAACTTCAATGGGTTTAAAATTTAAATTTTTGTTTTTTAAGCAGAAATAAATGTTATTTCCGGATTTTTTGTTTTTAACCGGAAATAATTGTTATTTCTTGATTTTTCTTTTTTCAAGCAGAAATAATTGTTAGTGGTTTTGTTTTGTTGGTGTTTGTCAGAATATTTCCAATTAACTTTGGTGTTATTTATTCCTTAAAAATTATCACATGTAATTTGGCTTATAAAGAGATACGAACTTTAGCCTACTTAAATTTTAATTATAGAAATAATTATTTTCCGATTTTTATTTTTTCGAGAATAAATAAAAATCAATTTTTGATTTCTACTTTTTCGAACAGAAATTAAATTAAGTTACATTGTGGGAAAAAATACATATACCTACATAGGTACATACTTACTTTGAACTTATAGGTACATATAGGATATACCTAACTACTACGACAGGATCAACGTGTGGAGACTCCGTAGCCAAAAAACGTGGTAGCCGCACCAAAGCGGCGAACCGCTATTTTTCACACTTTTTTGATATGGCTGTCAAATGATAGGGATTTTCCAATGGAAAAATCATGGTGAAATCATTATGAAAATTTGAACTCATTTACTGATATCTGGCGTTGTTTTATTAAAAACAAATACACATTTTTAACCCTTATACCTACTTATGCATATCTTAGTCACATACATATATTCCAGGTTCACCCAATTTAATTCAAAAATTTTAAAATGTGTACATAGGTACATATTTATAAAATTTCGGTACTTTGTACACACAGCCATACAAGTAAACAATTTGTATTTGCTATAAATACTGCCAAAAAGGAACTTTGCAGTGAAACTCCTATAGATTATATAAACAGAATATATTTTAATATGTATGTACGAAAACATCTTAAACACAAATGCTTTATTCACAGAGAAATTTTGCATTTGCGTTTAAAATTGCTGTGTTCGATATACTAAGGTACTTTTTTATTTTTGGTAGGTACATAAATACCTAATATAAGTTTTGTAAAAGTTGAAATGGCACTTATGTAGCTCCTGCAAGATATACATTTTTGGTTGTAAAATTATGTGCCTTCTTGAGTTATTGTAGGGTAAAATCATGTGTTTTGTTGTTGTAAAAATTAAACTATAGCGACTCCCACTGAATTAGAGTGAAATTGTTTTTATAAAATTCAATTATTTATATATAACATACATACATATGTATGTATGTGTAGGTATAAATCTATGAAACGAAGATGTAATAAAACGAAAGCTTATGCTTGCTAACTTATAACTATTTATTAATTATATTCACAGACAGATATACATACATACGAGTATGTACTTAAAGACTTATGTAAGTGCTATTTAAAATTTTACTGGTTCCAAACCTTAACTTTTACAGCTCTTGATTTCTTTGTAATTTAAACAAAAATTTTCGAAGATGCGTAAAAAAGCGTAACCAGTAATTACTAATGAAAACTGTTTGATTCAGACACGTACATACTTATTAAGTTGAACAGTTTCATGCATAACTAATAGGCAATTTTAGAAAATCCAACATGATTGGAAACAGTTTAAATCAATAAATACATGTCTGAGTCAAACAGTTTTTCATTAGTAATTGCTGGTTACGCTTTTTTTTGGCAGATGGCACACAAGAAATGCCAGATGTAAA
The DNA here is from genome assembly GCA_936439885.1 of Nowickia ferox. Lineage (NCBI taxonomy): Eukaryota > Metazoa > Arthropoda > Insecta > Diptera > Tachinidae > Nowickia > Nowickia ferox. The sequence goes on from OW387026.1 coordinate 65,240,786, forward strand.
ATCAGCCTAACAAACTGCAAGAAATGAGCCGGATGGATCACACAAACCTCCAAAGTCTGATACATTTTCATTTATTTTTGCATGGACATAATATGTACTACATGTGATGAAAATTGCGCTCTTAAAAATATAAACTATTTTTTATAAATAAGGCAATTTTTTTAAAAATTAAGCCTTGCAATTATATATGTATAGATATTTATTAGCGCAATATTGACTTCGGTGTGCATCGATATACTTATATATCTATTTGCAATTGTACAACAATAAAACATGTATGCGTCCCCTACAATTAAAAAATCGGCATCATTTGCTTATGCAGATTATTTGCTAGGAAATTGCATGAACACTTCTCCTAGTTTGTTTATATTTTTTGTTTTCGATATGTATATACATATGTACATACATACACATGTTTGCAAATACGAAATTCCCAATTAGCCAGCGGGAAAAAGAAAGAGCAAGGATACTTTCTAGAAGGCCGTTGTACTCCTTACTTTGGATGTACAAGGCCTACTCCCTCCATTCCACTCTTATATCATTTTTGCTTTTCCCTCTCGCTTTTTTTGCCAGCCATTCTGAAAAGTCTTCAAATTAATAGAAAAAAAAATTGCTCCTCTTCCCCCTTCTCTTAAAAGGAAATGTGGAATGTGTATCTTATCTTTTATGCAAAAGTGTAGCGACCTTCTATAAGGCGTTCTATAGCAGTTAGATAACAATAGTAATTGATTTGATAAGACCTGAAGTAACCAGATATTCTGAGTTTTCCTGCTGGGTAGTAACGTGCTCGCTTTGTATCAAAGTAGTGGTTTGCGTACACATTGTACATGCATACTATTGTAAATACATCCAGTGTTGCCAGAAAATGCTGATGAGAGAATGCTAAATCGGTCAAAAAAATTCTGCTAAAATGTTCTACAGAAGAAAAGTATAATGCTAGATGTAAATGTAGAAAAAATTATTAAAATAGCTTTGAATTTTATGTTTATATAAACTCATTAGTATTTACATGAATTTTTATAGTACATAAAATAGTTAATAATTGGTGTGTTTTGGAAATGTTATAATTACGTTAAAAAAACTTTAACGCACTAATAATCTCAAATTATTATTTTACCCATTCAGTAAAATATTTGTTTATTAAAAATACGTACATTGAAATTGATTATTGAAGGGTTAGCTGGATGCTATGCGCATTTCACTGTTGCTAGTGCAGATCATCAGGGAACCTTTACCCTGAAATACATGTACATTTATGAGAAAAATCCTCCATACAGAAGAATTTTGTTAAGAAATTAAAATTGTTTATTTGCAACAAACTCTGCTAGAAAGCATTTAGCAGAATTTTTTGATAGTTAAATGCTGCTTAACTAATGGAAATTCCAGACCTAGCAGTGGAAATGCTAAAATGGCAACAATGAAACTATCCCAAGCGCTTTTTGTTGTCATAGTGGATTATTAGTTAAAAATTTTTAAACGTAATTGCAACATTTCCTATAAAAATACCTGTAAATACTAATAAGTTCATATAAACATGAAATTCAAAGCTATTACAATAATTTTTCTACATTTAAATCTAGCATTATACGTTTCTTCTGTAGAACATTTTATCAGAATTTTTTGACCGATTTGGCATTCTCTCACCATCATTTTCTGGCAACACTGGTTGTTGTGTTGAAACTTATGATTTTTTTTTAAAGACATGTTGATACATACATACGAGTACATATATGTATATAAATATGCCCAAGTAAATATAAATGTGTCTGTATATGTATGTGAAAAAAAGTAAGCCCTTGCTAAAGATCATGGATGTCTTATAAATATTTTAAAGTGGACGAGATTGTTTGTTTGAGGGGGCTTGTTGTTGCTATTTTATTTCATTCATGTGGTTTTTGTTTTTTTTTCAATAAATGTATTAAAAAGTACTTCTGCTGAGTTAAGCTGGATTGATTCGCTGGGTGAGTTCAATTTATGATGTATGTATGTATGTATATATGTACATATGTATGTAAATACCTATATTTTTTAAAAAAATATACAAATAGGTACATATGTATACTAATGTAGGTATCTTTTTATTTTATATTATTTTCTAAAATTCTTCAGAAAAACTCCTTTATAGTATATACATATTTACATATGTATGTATGTAAATACATACATATGTATGTGGTAGTATATGAAAGAAATATTTTTTAATACGTAGGAAAAAAAACATAAATGTTGAGATGAGAATATGAACTCACGTTCTCATATTTTCAGAACGAATGTTTTATTCACATTTTGTTTTATTGGCATTTTGCACTTATTTTAAAGATTTAAAACTTAGGTTAATTACATACATATGTATGTACCTATGTAGCTGCTTATGTACATATGTATATGTAAATAAATATGTATGTAATACCCAAGAATGATAAAATAATTATTTTATCATTCTTGTGTAATACCTACATGAATGTATCTTAGTATGTATATTATTGCAAATAATAAATTTATTAATATTTTCCCCAGCAAAAAAAAATTAATGCGTTCAAAATTTAATAGTTTTCATGCTTTCTTTAGCATTTGTGCAAATCGTAATAAAGCTATAGTTTTTGAACTCATCATAAACGCATACGATATTGCTGGGTAATTAATACATTGAAATAAATATCCGCCGAAATAGCCATGTAAAAACGGAATTAAATCATCATATTGACATATTGTCATAAAACCAATTTTATCTGCGTGAAATAATAAGTACACAGTAGGTCGATGGTAGAGAGTGTGTCTTAACAGTCTTAATAGCGAGGTTCGTATCCTGGCAGAGAAAAATGCTTTTTTTCTTAGCTTTGTGAAAAACGTCATCGAATAAGGGAACTTTCGTGGGTTCTAAGCACTCATTTCAATGACGAGCAGTTTTGTTAAATGTAAACACATGGTCGTCAATGACACGCCTGTGTTTAAATCGTGCGTTCTGCACCTAAATTGAACCCATGCATTAACTATTTCTTTTTCATGTCGTTTTTGCTGAGTCCGAAAATAACTTAATTATTCGATTGCTAAATAAACTTACCTATAGAGAAGTGTTGGTTTTAAAAAAAAGAAAATTGCTAACTTTTATATCTAAAGCCAGTTTGTATTCCTGCATTTTATTGGTGCTTATGTTTACTCATTGGTAGAAGTGCAGCAGTAATGTTTAAAAAGTTTATTTTTAAACTGTCTTAGGTATTATAAGAACTTTCAACGGAACATAGTAGGCTAGTAGGTTATTTGCAACTTAAAAAAATACATACATATCTCTCATTTTCTAAAACAACATCACATATCAAAAAATGAAATTTTTGAGTTAATGATGCAAAATTAATCCTCATATTGATATTGTGTAAAAATTTCATACAAATATCTTGTATACTAAACTATCGAGAGAAAAATTAAATTTTCATTAAGTTGTGTGTAAATTGAATACTTTAAAGTTTAAAATGAACTATATTGAGGGGTAACAAAAACTTTTTTCAAGTGAGTCGCTCCAATGTACATATTTTAAAAAATTTATCGGAAGAGTAAATGAAAAAAGTTTTGTAAACTAAAATATATTGGGGGCTATTCTGGAAAACGCGTCGAAAAAGTGAAACTTTACATTAAAATAAAAACAAATTTTCAGAAATTGTTTTTGTTTGTAATACATTTCTAAAATGAAATAAGCGTGAGAATTTCAACGCGTTTCTCTCTCTTTTAAAAACGGTTAATTTTGTATGCGAAACAAAAAAATTTTTTTTTACATTTACACAGTTTTGTTTTTGTTTTGCATGTAACTTTCACCAATTCGACGCGTATTCCAGAATAGCCCCCATTGTGTCCTATATGTATACAAAACACATATATTTTAACCCTTATACCCATGCATATTGCTGCAAAGTGTCTATATTTCAGTTTCACTTGACTTAATTCATAAGGGCCTGTTCTGCAAATCACGACATGTCAAAACACGGTGATTTTAAAAAATTAATGAAAGATAAATAATTGGTTTTTTAAATTGCACGATTTACAGCGTTAGAAGTTGGAAGAAAATATTCTATTATAAATGACAAAAATACAAGTTCGCTGCTGAGCAAAATGCAGTTTTGCGCTGCATATTGCAGTTTAATTGCATGTTTACGTATCTACGTATGTATATATATATACATACGTACATATGCACGCATGTCTTTTCTCTACATTTTATGATTTGTGAAGGGTATATAAGATTCGGCACAGCCGAATATAGCACTCTTACTTGTTTAATAACATATTTAAAATGCTTATTGCACATTTCTTACCGTATTCCTATAAAATCTGGCGAATCGGTATGAATAATAAGGAAATGCTTTTTAGAAAAATTCAGAAGAAATAAAATAAAGAACGTGCTTAATAATATATCAAATTAAGTCTCGGCATGGTAATATTAATGACGGAAATACTGATCGCCACTTTTTCTCAGATGGTGCTGTAGCTGCCGAAATAACAGGTTTAAAAAAAATTATTGACAATTTTGGTATTATACTAAGAGTACTATCATGTGGCTTGCAAATAAACCTAAAATCTTTCAAAGATTTCTTAACAGTGATTAGAAATATGTATTTAATTCATTATGGATGATATCACTTGCCAAGTACTGTACACAAAATTTTAATTCATGATTGTGATGTTATCATACTATTAAAATTTTCCTGTAATTATTTATTTTAAAATTACTAGTTAAAATTACCAGTCATAATATAGAAAAAGAACATTATTAGCTGGTTGTCGGAAGAAGCGTTAGAAGCCAATCACAAAAATGTGAGAAAGGTGCGGTTGTCACATGCTAAAAATTCCTCTCGGATAAACACTCATAAGCATTTAATAACTCATTTGTTCCTAACCTCAGATCCTTTTTATCTTCAAGGAGCACCATAATTAAAAAAATATATAAACTTGGAGATATCTCCAAGTATATACAAATATAAAATTTCACTAATGATGTTAAAATCAGACCTTTAATAACGTAAGAGTGTGTGAAACTGAAACATATATAATTTAAGTGTCCTTTGAAGAAAATATTCAATAACGTTTACAAAAATTAACAAAAACGAAGCATGTTTTAACTAATCTGGGTGCTCTGAATTCGAATCTGACATAAAAATTGGGCTATCACGTCTTGTTCATTTTTTATCGCATGCTATTTTTGCTTTGTGTTTGGTGAATATTTGGTTGGAAAAAGAGGATATGCAATATCAGAATCATTAAAATATGCATATTTACATTATTTTGGTTTTGCTGTCAGAAACTTGAACAAACCCTGGACACCGACAATATTTTGCAATAGTTGCAGAACTGTTTTATACAAGTAGTCAAATGGCAACAAGATCTATTTCGATTTTTAAATTACTGTACTTTGGAGAGAGTCAAATAACCACCAAACCGACTGTTATTTCTGTTTAACAAAAGTTGCTGGATTCAATATGAAATATCGAAAAATTATTACTTACGCGAATGTCCCATCGATTTACAAACCAGTTCAACGTCCACCAAATGATCCATTACCAGTAATTTTCAGAGCAACAAACAAGGGGAGTGTGCCCACCAAGATTTAATGAAAATTTAAAGAAATTATCAAGGATTTTGGGACAAAAGCATGCTGTGAGACTATTGCAGGACTCTAATACGTGAAACAGTACCAACAAAATACAAACGACGTTTAAATAACGCCATTCACTTTTGAAAATTCATTGATTTTTAAATAAACTAATGACTTTTTATGTAAAAAACGAGTGAAAACATTTTTTGTTTGTATCTCGAAAACCTGACGTGATAGAGAACAACCAATTACAGATTCGAATTCAGCCCACCAAATTACTACAGGAAATATATTTGGTTGCTCCAGTCCAAAACCTTGTTTGCTGGTGTTATTAAGCATGTCCTTTTTTCTAATTTTGATTTTATTTTCTAAAAAGCATTTCCTTATTATCCTTAACGCTTCGCCAAATTTAAAAAGGAATTCGGTAAGGAATGTGCAATGAGCATTGAAAATATTTGGAATTGCGTTGCAATTAAAACACAGTCTACCATTGTATAATGCATTTCGTATGAAACATCTAAAACAATGCCATTTATGTAAAAGATATCACATTTCAAGTTTCATTAAAAACCTTTCTTATAAGATTTTGATTCTCTTTTCCTAAACTAAACTTAATCTGCAGGCCAATAAGTACATATATAGATATTCTATTCAACCACAAATCTTCCTTTATGTTGTTATTGAAATCCTTTACAATATGAATAATGAAATAAAATTTACTTTTAAAACTTTTGATTCATAAATATTTTATAGTATTAAATTGCCTTAATGGCACAAATGCAGTAAAAAAACATAAATGCATCTGGAAGAATTTCAATTTCAAATTTCTGCTCATACTGGCCTGGCCATAGCTGCCATCCATGAATGGCATATAAATGCGAGATTATTCTCTTTTTCTAATGTATTCCAGAGTTGAACCATACTTTCCGGGGTGCTACTCATTAAAGGTTTTAAGTTCATTTCTGATAAATTTTCATTTACAGATACATGTGGAACAATTTTACTTTCTCTGATTTTACCGTCCCCTTTTAGCTTCAGAATACAACAAATTAACTTTTAAGAAATTTATTATTCGACAAATTGTCATAAGTTTATTTTAATTTGAAATTTATTTGCTGGAGGTCAAGCATTGTCTATATATTTCATTGGTGCTTAGCCAAATCATCAGTAGACTTTAACCAAATAGTTTTTGAAAGTCTGTGCATAAGATAAGAGGTTTGTGACTGTTCAAAATGTGGTTAAAGTCTACTGATGATTTGGCTAAGCACCAATGAAATATATAGACAATGCTTGACCTCCAGCAAATAAATTTCAAATTAAAACAAATTAACTTTTTTACAATTTTTACTTTAAAACTATTTTCCTCTTTTAAGTGTACTAAAATGTGTTTTTATTTCATAATTTGTTAAGGTTTTGTTGTTCTTTATTAGTTTTTGTAAGCTATTGAAAAGTGGGTAAAAAAGCAAAATATGCAATTTTTGAATTGAAGAAAGAAAGAAGACAATATTTTTCTTTTTTTATATATTCAATCAAATTTTAGCAATTTTTCAAAAATTAGTCAATGTTGGGATCATATATTAAAAATCTCTTATTTTAACTTATGTATATATCTTTGCGGAAACATATTCACATAGTTATTTTAAATTATGAATATATAATTGTTTTTCAGTAAAACCAACTTTCTCTTTCTCTTTTCTTTCCTCTCTTGGACAAAAAAATTCTTATCCTACATAAACTCATATTTGCATCAATGGAAACAACTGTTGTAAGTGTACTTTTTTTCAGTCTGTCGGTTTTAATAATTATTTATAATTGCAATTAGTTAAACAATAACTTCCAAAAGCTGTATAACAAAATGGGAGCTCTGAGAAGTGTAATAAAAAATAAAGTTATTTCGCACGTCTCGATGTCGTCGGTTGAGAGAACATTAAAATATGTTGCAATGAAACCGTCAGACTTTTAGTCAAAATAGATGAAATAATGCGTAATATAACATATTCTGACCAATAATTTACTTATTGCAATTGAGCAAATTGGCGATTTTCGTTAAGTAGTCATATTTCAATATGACAATGACTATAAACCTACTGCGAATATCGTTAAAAAATAGATCAGTAGCCAATAATTCAAAGCAAGGAAATGGCCAGCATAGAGCCCGGATTTGATTCCGTTTGAAAATTGTTGGGCTTTCTCAGAAAGAAAGCAGACAAACTATGCTAATCCTCCTAATGGTTCAATGAGCTCTGGGACCTGGTATAAGAGGAGTGGCGAAACGTATCGCCAGAATATCTTGCCAAATCATGTCAGTGAATACTCAAGCGCTTAAGACTATGAAAAAATCCAAAGGTTATTTATTGGACAAAGTTCTTGGTTTTTCAAAATTATTGCCTGGTGCAAAAATGAGTCTATGGGGTCTACATGTGAAACTCATGATTTTTTTGTTACATGTACTAATGTACAATAATTTTTATTTAATTTAATAAAACTGGGACAATATATATTAATTAAATAAAACAAACAATTTGAGTTACTTAAAACAAAAATTTCATATTTTTTATTTATTCATTTTATTTATTGTATATCTACTATCAGTGCCCATTTTTAGTTTGTACATCAAAAGAGGGTAAAAATATTAAATTGAAAATGAAAATAATTTAGAAAAAATCTTGCATTTTAGAAAGAAAAACACGAATACTTTTTTAATTCGGTATTACTTTTGAAATCTTTATTCACAAGGAAGCAATAACATGCCCTATTTTGAAAAAAATTCTGTTAAATGATTTCCTTCAGTAAAACTATAGAAATTCGAGTAACTTACAAATGTATACAACGATATGACATACGAGTATGTACCGTCCTAAGAAAAAAGCGTTTTCATAAATTTTGATCTGGTTGCACCTGTCGTACGAAAAGGTAAATGTAAAAAATTAATGGTTTTAGTTTTAAAATGAGAAAAAAATAAAATAAGGTACCTACTGAAAAAACAAAAAACTCAAACCTTTTGTTTTTGTTTTTCTCTTTTCTTTTGCAGTATTTTCAGTAAACTATACATATATTATTTTTTAATAAAGAGCAGGAGTAACAAATATGTATAAATAATGTGTAAATAATAATTCACGACAGAGTAACAACAAAAACTACCACTAACTCAGTCTGTCAGTCGACTTGATACCTCCAAATGCAAGAAGAATCAGTGAAGCAAAACACCCGGCTACTTTATTCCTATGTCTAAAATTAAATTGAACAAATACCAAAAAAAAACTCCAAGTTTACGCTTCAGGCGCTAGTATTACGTGCTCTGTGGTCATTCTAGCTTTAAAATGTAATGGCAACAACAAAACTAGCTTACAATAGACGACAACAGCAACAATAACCATAACAACGCGGTAACAACTTTTGTAGTCGTACATATGTACGAGTATTTACCAACCAGGCTCTAACAACGTCAAGACAACATTATTACCATTGAACAGTGGTAAGATATGCTATAAAAAATTCTAGGAAATGTGTAGCTAAATAAATATTGAAACTAAAGTTTTGCAGACTTCAGAGCTCACAAGTATTTTTCTAAATATTATTACTTTTGAAGAGTATTCAAATTTTCCTAAGGAAACTGAACACTGAAGATGCCACGAAACTGGCACTCTTTGATCGAAATTTTATATGGCGCAAAATTTTGTTATTCATTCAAAAATTCATAGTCGATGTCGATATATTTTAATATATTTTTTATCTACAGTATCATTCAGTATTTCAGTATTGACAAGCTACTGGCCCAAGCAAGTTCATTTTTAAAATGTCGTCAACAAGTAAAGTTCTAGTAAAAATGGTGTTACTTCAATTGTTAGTGCAATATTGCCAAGTAGTCAATATTGAACTTTAATTATATTGTTAATATACTTCTTTTATAAAAACATGCAATTTATGTTCAAGCTTAGCTCTAAAATGAGCCTTTGTGTCATTTCTCAATATCCTTTTTAAATACACATACATATACAAAAAATTAGCTATAATAAAATAATAAATAATAAAAAATAATAAAATTAATGAAAAACTTTTTGTCACTTTACTTGCGATAAGTGTAAAAATTTACTTGCTTCAAAATTTTATTGCAAGCTGACTCTCAAGCGGTAAAATGTGGCTGTGTTAGTGAAAAAATGTGAGTGGACTGAGTTTTTTCACTTGCATTTGCATGTGGCAACTGAGGGTAATGCAAATGTCAAATTTTATTAAGGCCGGGGCATATAAAATCCGTTATACGTTAAACTTCGTCTTTTTCACCTGACAGCTAAGTTGAAACACATGGTTTTATATGAGGTCTGTTACATTCAGTAAGTGTCAGTTAGCGCAAAGTACACCAATTGGTCAACTTTTAACTTTTTGCGTACTTTGAGTAGTTTGACAGATATTGGTTGGTTTTTTGGTATATTTTGATTATAGTTTTTGTGTTTTGTGGCAGCAAAAAAAGACAAAAGAAATAAATGAAATAAATAAAAACTTGAATTTAATAAATAAAATGAAGAACCAACCTATTGAAGCTGTTCAAATGCTTCCGTTGATAAAGTACTCATTGTGCCAACCTTCTCTGTTGTTGCATTAGACAGTTAAAAAAGGCGAAGTTTAGGTTAGGTTAGGAAGTGTGGTGCTATATTGCACCTTCACTCGGAGACCCAGTTGGGTCCATTGAGATTTCCTTCTACTGCCCATTAAAAGTAATATTTACCCCCTTTGTACCCAGATTGGTCCTATTATTCGTCATTAAGCCCACTGAATTCCCATGATGAAGCACCTGATGTCCTCTAGTTCTCCGGATATCAGTAATGCTATCATGGAAACGTTTGCTCAGCCATCTAAGCCTATGACGTTGCAGCTTCGGGCAACGGATTCTATGTGTCTGGGCCTTTAGACTCTAGAGAATTTTATCCGGCATTTTAAACTGTAAGACTGCAGTGTGTATATGTACTAGAGCTGAGCACAAGATGTTTGCTTGCTTGATCTTCATGTACATTATTGAATTGTTCTCTCTTTTTAGTGCTCTTGATTTTATGAGAACACTGAAAGTGGTGCACAATTTTATCAAAAGCATGCAACAGCATTTCTTTATATGCCAAGCGAGGGCATTAGTTATTGTAGTGTCGAAGCATATTTCACTAGTGCACACCGAATGACAATTGTAAAATGAGCACACAAGTGTAAAAATATGTGTATTTGTAAAAGAAAAAACAAACAACGTAGATTGTTTGAGCGTGTTAGTTTGCATGCGATACTGGTCTAAGTTTCATAATTTATTGATTTAAGAGTCTAAAAAATAAAATATCTATAAAAATAATATCTTTCACGATGGATATAAAAGTAAATAGTTTATTATCACTTAATATTTTATGAAATTTTGAGTTTGTGAAATGAAATATGGTGCACTATGAAGTGCACAATAAAAATATTACACACTTGACACAACTGTCTATTCAACTGTTGTACAATGGTTTTGTGTGTTTTTGTTTCTTTGTTCTCTATTTTTGCTTTACACTCAATTACGATCACCACTACAAACAATATTCGCTCCTGAAAATAATACAATACTGTGCACTTTTTTATAGCTTGCACACACTTCTAATATGTACCTATTTTGTTTTACTGAATGAGTTGAAAAATGTCTATGCAACAGCGTAAATTTTGAATCATTTAAATTAATCATTTTAAACTTTTCTTTTCCAATAGGATATTAGAGTTAAAAAATTTTTGAAATTTTTCTTTTCATCAAGAAAAATTAACTATTTTTAGTTAGTTTTATTATTATTGTTCGAACTTCATTTGTTTTTATATTTATGATTTGATTAGGCTAAAGTTCATATCGCTTTGTGAGTCAAATTATATGTGATGACATTTACGTTAGCTCTGTTTGAATATTTTTGCGTAACAGTATTTTACAATTCGTTTTCATATACATCAAGGCAAATTCATAAAAGATATACTCAGCTCAATTCGCTTTGAGAAATGTATACTTTAAATGTCATGAAATTAAAAATGTTTGTTGACATCCAACGTATATTCAATTTACAAGGGGCGAAAATAGTATGGATTCGCCTTGATATACATACATATTACATTTACATATTTAAAACAAAACTTATAAATCAAATTTTTAATGATTTTAAAAATTTTTATTAAACAAATTTTCAGAGAAACTACCGAAATGTCTTAACGAATTCGGTACGAAAAGTCTTACTTCAGAAAAAGTCGAACATTTGCTTTCGGGGATATTCCATATCTATTATCTATATACTCTTATATAAAATCGCAGTGTGTGTTTGTTGCTAACGCATGATCTCTGGAACTGTATGAGCTGTGGAGCTGAAATTTTCAACACAGGCTTGGGTCAATACCGGGTAGGTTTTTGTTTCTGATCCAACAAGTGACCACTATGTGGAGTAATTTGTAGTTAAAAAAATAATTGAGGGTAAGGCAACGTTTGCCGCGCTCATCTAGTCGATTAATAAAACAACTCACTAAGTTACATATTTATTTCAGCAACTTATTACGAACTTTAAAATAAAATTATTAAGGAGATAAAGAATTGGCTCAGCTGGCAGATTTTATATTACAATAAATCAGAAATGTTGTATGTAGAGCACCTACTTGTGATTTAAAATCAATTTTACATCATGAGTGCTTGACATGGATTATGCATGAACAGGAATATTTTGTATTGGGCGATCGAGCATGATCCGAGTGATTATTCCTTGGTTGCAATTTTGAATTTGGACTTTGAACTTCCGGCACGAAGGTTGCATTTATCAAATATAAGACACGATTTAAATTTTGCACCATCTGTACTGTGAAGTGCTGGGGAGCAAAACAAATTGAAGTTTTTAATTTTTCTGTTGTTGTTAATTAAAGCACTTCAGCATCATAATTTGTTTGATATTTTACTTTAGAATAGTAAAGAAACACTAAAATATCTGTAGCATAAAGCTTTTCAACTGATGCGTTGCTTTTTTGTTGTGATATAAGCAAATATAACTTTTTATTCTTGTATAAAAGCTGAATAAAATGTACACACAATTTTTGGAAATACTGTATGTACAGTAGAGATGAGCGATTTTTCGAAACCTGTTACTTTTTTACAGCGATTGCAAACTCACTAATCACAACTGTGACTGAATTTATCAAGTAACATGTTTCGGAAATGTAGTTCTTTCAGACAAACTTTGAATGTTCTTGTATGCTTACTTTACAGTAAATAAAGCTACCACATGAATTTTTTATACCTTCATCGTTTGTCGAAAAAAAATCGTCAAATCGTGTCAAATCGTCTTTTCTGGTAACTACGAGGGTTGTTCAAAACGTATCGCGAATTTTGAATTTTCGCGGGTTACGTATATTCGAATTTTGATTTTTTTGTGGCGTTATGTTGGTACTTATGCCGACAATTTCGGCCATTTTGAATGTTCAGTTAATTGTTGACAGCTGCTTTGCTTCCACGTGCTTTGGCTCGTCTTCGACTTTTACTGTGGTTCGTGCGGCAGCTTCCATTGAGATCAGTTTTACATATTTACAACTGAAATTTTATGGTGGTCTTTCAATCACGAATTTTTGGTAGTGGGGTTGTTTATAGATAACAGACAAAGAAATCAGGTTAAAATTTTCTAAAAGTTTGCAATTGATCTGACAAAATCAGCCGAGTGTCCTACTGTGCATAGACATTCCAGTTAATGGCAGCACGATAAGAGCACCACAGATAGAAAGAAGCATGTACATAAGTATACTTACATACCAACATAATCAACTACATATGAATGTACTCGTATAAGTAAGAATGCTTTAATTTTTAAACAATAGCATTTAAATGAGCCAACTAAATAAATTTTTTTTTATTTTAAATTTTTTAATAACTTTAAAGCAGGAAATGTTTCTATATAGTAAATACTCGAACATGTGAAAATAAATATTAGATAACACTTTTATTATTTTTTAATGCTTTTTTTTTTGTAATATCCACATATCTCCATTTCCTGATGATACAGCCTTTTTTAGTAGCGATCAAAACCCTAACGAGGCATCCCGATATCTTCAGGAACATATTATCCAACTGGAATTATGGAGAATAAAAGTAAACGAACAAAATTGTGTGCAGGTTTAGGCATTGCCACCTCCTAGACTTATTAAAAATTGCATGTAATTATATATTTTAATATTACTCATGATAAAAATCACCAGTCATAATGCCACCCCGCCCCCTTAAAAAATTTCTAGCTACGCCAATGTACATAGAGCATTTTATATAAATTCAATATATAAATTCTTAAAATAGAAAGATATATGAAATAATATTTAAATAAATGCATACGAATAAATAATAATAATAATAATAATAATAATAGTTTCACCAAATGCTAGGGTGGCGTTGGCTGAAGTAACTATCACGTTGACTTCAAACCGAAGGTCCTAGGTTCGAGCCCGATCTTCGACAGTCACTAAACAACAGCACCAAGCATTTTTCTGATGTGCATTAGTGTTCTTTTGTATCAATTGTAGTAAGATAGTTCAAGTGATGAAGGCATAAACACTGTTCACGGAACTACACCGGCTTCAGCGGATACTAATCCTAATTTAACCCTAGATACACTTTCTTCGTCATATTGACAAATATCGTTAAATAATGCTTATTTAAATTCTTAGTTTCTCGGTGAAATTCTTTCAAATTTCGTGTAGCTTTAGCTATTACTAATCTGCTGAAGTGTGTGGAAATAAGTTCTTATAAGATGTGTGTAAGATTTATTTTTCGTTGATTGTGTTTGTCGCAGTACGATGAAATTTTTTTTGTATTAGAAATAAGAAAGTGTATCTAGTGTTAAAATCGTCCGTACTGTGCCGAAGAATCATCGGCGAAGTAAAATAACCAATAAAATGGCTACTAAGCACAGCTTCGAAAATTTAATACGCCTCATTAACACCAGAAGTGCTGCAACACTGCAAAAAAACTAGTAAAAAAACGTGCAAAAATCAGCCTTAGCAAACTCCTAGGAGCCGTTTACATTACAAAGTGCTCTATTGGTATGTAATAGCAAAATGAAAATTAGAAACAAAATTCATTTTATGTTTCTTAAATAAAGTTTATTTTAAATTTCCTATTTCCCATTAAATTAAATATGTGTTTCCGGAAATTACTGGGCGAAATTCCCTGTTCCCAAAATAACAACATTGGCAAAAATATTTTTTTTAGTTTTGGCATCCTGAAAGTGCCGAACTAAGTCCCTTAAGACCATCTAAGCAAATGTCTCCAAAATCACAAGAAATCCACAACCAAAAATAAATTCTAATAATTCATCATTAATTTTGTTTACAATGATATCTTATTGTGCAAAAACAATTCGTTTGTTTAGATAATTTATGAAAATATTTTTCACTTATTAAACAAAATCATAATAAAATTGTATGTCAGGTGGTTCCTTATTTACTTTTCATAAATGCCCACCGCTGCACGCAAAGAAAAGATATGGTTGTAGCATGGTTGAGAAAACAATATTATGTTCTCCGAAACAAATGTGTGGTCATTGAAAACAAGTTATAGTTATTTTAAACATTAATTGCGTTACGATAAACAAAGTAATGTTTGAATTTAATAATTACATTATCATATTCATAAAAAGTGTGATATGGTTAGAATTTAACAATATAGTTTTGTTAAAAATTTAAAAATAATTTGTATTATTATGTAAAAATAATATGATGTAAATAACAACATCATGTTATCCAAAACCATACTAAATATATTTAGTTTAAAAAAAAATCTTTTTCAGAAATATTTTCTGTCAGTTCAGTGTTAAGCAAATAAATAAAGTAAAAAGAAAAGAGTAGATCAATAAAAATATATATAAATATATTTCTTTACACAAGCGTGTCTGTATTTCGTGTATATACACATACACATTTGTGTAAGTACACGTGCACATATACATATACATTTTATTTCAACAATATTATTTTATTTTTATTTCGGCTTTGACGCACAGCTGTTTTAAGCAAAAGATCTACCAATATATGGTTAAAAACAAAATAGTATTATTATATAGAATAATACTTTTGTCGTATTAACAATATTATTATAATATTAGAATATGGTATGGTTAGTCTTAATTATATTTTAGTCACATCTAATAATTGTATTGTCATATTTAACCAAAATGTGATAACTTTGAACAATACTAAGATTAGGTTTAACAAAGTTAATTGTTATTGTAGATAATATTATTATTAACTCAGATAATAATTTTACTAAAACTTTGCTTTTCTATTGACAATAATATGATTTGACTGCAACCATATAATTTAATCATAGTATGTTGCTGTTTGATTATGGTTACCTCAACCATATTTTTTCTTTGCGTATGGGAATTGTGTTGAAAATTTAAACTCTGTATTAAGAAAAACTGGTTAAAGCCAAATAAACCTAATGCGGTGGGTACGCTAATATTATTGAAATTTTTGACAAACAAATTTATGACAAAAAACACACTTTTCTTACGAATTGTCAAACTATTGTTCAAGTTGTCACATTATTCGAGTTAATGATTATTTTGCAAGAAAATTTATAACTGCTTTTCTTGTTCGAACAAGTAAACAAAACGAATAAAAAAATTTATGCGAACAATATCAAAAAAATTTTAAGTAAATATCAACAAGCTGCAAAATTAATCAATTCATTTGAAAACCCACAGAGAATGACAATAAGAACTCAAAATTAAAATAAACTCATGCATTTACTCTTAATTTTAGTAACACAAACAACCCGTACGCTCACATACACACATATTTGCCTTCAACTAACTGTGAATATAGCCGATTCCAATACACCCGAGTATCTTTACTTTATTTATGCGAAAAACTTAAATACTTTACAACTATAAGTAGAAAGGTACATGCGTATTGTGTGTATTGAGTGTCAGTATGACCGACTTATACTCAAAGTATGGTTATTTAAGGCCCTTTTCACATTGTATAATTAAGCTAACAGGGATTTTAACGGCAAGTTTTGTATGAAGAACTGCCAGTTAAAGTCCACGTTAACTCTTAATCGTACATTGTTAAAAGGGCCGTTGTTCGGACAAAACAAATATTCGCATAATACTTAGAAAATGTGTTTTATCTGTTTGAAAAACATCTGATGATTATGAGATAAAATTTAGAATATATATGTTTTATTTATTTATTTATTTGCTATACGCAGACTGAGTTTAATAGAATTTATTCTACGGATATTAAAAGTCTCGTATGTGATAAAAGAAGAGCTAGAAGGGAATGGCAACAGCACAGATCACCTCAACATAAAATCAGACTTAAAGAGTGCACTAAACGACTCCAAGATTATCTGGAAGATCTCGATGTCACACCAGCATCTAATTACTCTTTGTGGCGCGCTGCTAGAAAGCTCAAAACATCCGTTGAGTTTAAGTCACCTCTGCGCACTTCGACCGGAGATTGGGCAAGAAGCGATACTGAAAAAGGTAAAATATTTGCTGAGCATTTCAAATCCGTATTTACCCCAAACGCATGTACTGGTGTAGCTGATTTGCCGAGTGTAGTTCAAAAACTAATAGCTGAACTCAAGCCAAAGAAAGCTCCAGTTATTGATGGAATTATTAATAATATGCTGAAGAAGTTGCCTCGTATTGCAATTAGAATCGTACTATTTATTTTTAATGCCATATTATGACTGGAGTATTATTCACAACACTGGAAGCTTTCCAAGATCAAAATTATGCCAAAGCCAGGCAAAGATTTCACTAAGCTTACTGTCAGTCAAAGCTCTTCGAAAAGCTGCTCATGACAAAATGGGTCCCAATTGTAACCGATAATATGTGCATACCGGACCATCAATTTGGTTTTAAAAGTCAGCATGGGACCATTGAACAAACGCATAGATTGGTTCAATTTATAAGAAGAACATTTGAAGAAAATAAGTATTGTTCTGCCCTCTTTATTGATGTTTCTCAGGCATTTGATAAAGTGTGGCATGAAGGCCTTATTTTAAAATTGAAGACATATCTACCAATAAATTTTCTAAAGCTTTTGGAAAGTTACATTATTGCCCGGAAGTTCACTGTTGTGGAACGAGACTTTATGAGTGTGCCCACTAAGAATTGTTAAGTAGTGAGTATCAATATACTATACCATTTTGCACATGCTACGATGCAAGACCATTGGCACGAGATTGTAAATTGGGGTAATACTTAGAGTTATAGGAAAAAGATTAGCAAACAACTTATACTTCATATCAAGAGAATAAAAGAAGAAGAAAGAGTTGCTTAGGAGTGAGAGTCTGGTGCAGCGACTAATTTAACTGATGTTTCAATAGGTTTTTCATTTAGAGGCTGTTTATTGAGCGAATCGTTAGTTACTGGCAGTTGTTTCTCAAATTGGCGCCCTAGGATCCAGTGTGAGTTAGAGGAATATATACATATTTTAAAAAGGTTGATCAGTCACTGGTGGTCAATGTCCTCAAGTGCGTGTAATTTGCGTCCCCGCATTTGTTCGAGAATGTCAGAGTCATACCTCTAATTACAGTTTCTATAGGCTTTTGTTTTGATATTCCAAAAAGAATCTCTGTTAAAATTTGCAACCAGAAATCATTAATGAACTGATATTTTGTAGTTTTTAAAGTGCCAAATATATTTCTAGTAAATATTTAGTAAGAAACGTACAGTCGAGAATTACTAAATTGCATTTTCCATTCCTGTGATGCAATCAGTTGAAATACAGTTGCAATTATAGTGTTTTACCAATTCTCTTTTCTGGCCATCAGTTTGAAGTGTGTGAAAATAAAAGGCTCCTTCCTGTATTCACTAATTTTTAGATGAGGAGTAAATACTTAGAGTATTTTTGTACTCATGCATATGGTTGTAGCTGGTACAGAGTGTAAATTTTACTTACTTATATGAAGTCGTTTGTGCTGCGTAATTTAAGGAATGTGTATGAAAATAGTCGTTGGTTACTTATAGTTATACGTATGTAAGCATGATGAGTTTGTTTGCGTTTGAATATGGTTTTTATTTTTAACAGATAAATTTAGTTTGGTTTTAGCTTTTAAAGTATTCTTTTTTACTTTTGATGAAACAGCATCACAGAAATTCGTTTTAAAAATGGTTGAAGCTATAACATTAAAAGGGCTTTAAGAAAATACGAGTACTAAGTTTATTTTGTTATTTTCTAGAATTTTTTAAATAATTTAAGTCATTTTCAGCATTGCCTTATTTACAAAAATAATTTTGTTTTACAATCGTTTATAAAACCAATTTTGTACGGAAATCTGTTTTATAAACCTTTTATTAATCAAAACATATTTTTTATGAATAAATCCTTTAATATTTTTATTTCTTTATGTTTATGTTACAGATCATTCTCGATTTACGCGATCCGGTGGGACCGAAAATCAATTAGTACAAAATCTTTTTTGTTCCCATTTACCGTAAATCAGAACATGAGATACAAGTGAAATTTTAGGTTGGGACATACGAATCGCGTTTAATCAAGAACACATAAAATTACTAACTTTTTTTCTTATTTTATTTGTGCTTTTGAAAAATGACAGGTTTTGTATGGCTGAACGAATTATCGCCCAAGTTACTATCGCCCAAAAAACGAAAATGTTGCATCGCCCAAAAATTGTTGTCAAAAAATTGGGTGATTGCTTATCGACTTTGGGCGACTCAACATTTTTAGATATTTGGGTATTTTTTCATTTGCCAAATTTTCACAAAAAAAATTTTGGGCGATTATTCATTCCAAATTCGGGTGGTTGTACGTAATGGACAAACACATAAAAACTTTGGACGATTAATCATTTTACACTTTTTGATTATTCGTCATTTCTTTTGCGGCCAGTGTGAATATTGGTATCATTTTAAAGCTTTTGAGAACATCTTTCATAAAATGGTAAAATGCAGACTTGGTGGGCCACGCAGAAAAACTTTATTAGGAAGGAAAACTTTGCGAGGCAGAAAATCGTTATTAGGCTATTCATTTTTATTTTATTATTATGTATTAAAGTATACATGAGGGTTTTTTCCTCACGGTATATCTAAAAGCGGCTTCGCTGAGTAAAGATTTCTGCATACCCGGCCTTGGGACGGGCTTAAGGGTTTTCTCCACCATAGTGTTTCCCGACACGGCGCAACTTAATCTGTCTCCCAAAGTTTTCCTGCCTCTTTCTTTCATGGCCGAGCAATTCTGCATTTTACCATTTCATGAAAGATGTTCCCAAAAGCATTAAAATGATACCAGTATTGTTCATATTCGTGATTATTCATGAAGACCAATTAGGTTGAGCTTGCCAACGGTTATATGAATAACCTAAGTGAAAGTCGCCTGATAAAAAAATGTTGCATCGCCCAAAAATTGTTGTAAAAAAAATTGGGTGATTGTTCATCGACATTTTTAGATATTTGGGTATTTGTTCATAATGAATATTTGCAAAATTTCCGCAAAATGTTAAACGTGATGAACAAACACCCAAAAACTTCGGGCGATTATTCATTTTACACTTTTGGGATTTTCTTCATTTTTTTGGGCGCGGTCGGGCACTGTTTTTTGGGTATTTCTTCACAATCAATAATTACCCAATAATTTTGGGCGTTCCTTCATTTAGTTGTTTTGGGCGATAGTAACTTGGGCGATAATTCGTACAGCCGTTTTGTACACATTGTACAATTGCCCAACAATCTACTGTATATATGTTGTTGCTTATTTCTGTATAAACATTTGTTAAAAACATGTTAAAGCTTTTCGTTATATTTTTTATAAAATATTGGAATTAAAACAGTACAAAAAATACTTCAAACATTTCAAGCAAGGCACATTTACTTCCAGGGGCCTGTTTCTCAAAACGAAAAATTAGAAATCTACAAACAAAATATACAAAAAACAGCAATAAACTTTTTAAAAGTGTTGTTGTTGTTTTGTGTTTATTTTACTTCTAGATTTGTAATTTGTAGTTTTGAGAAACGGGCACCAGGTCATAACAAGATTACAAAAACAAAACAATGAAAAAAAAACAACAGCATGGGTTTTTAATTGAACGAAAATGTCAACAAAATATAATTTGTATAACTAAATAAAACTAATTCACACTAAGTTGAAAAAAATTATCCACGGCGGTCACCACTAACAAAATTTGCAACGCCAAGAACTTATACCAGTTTTCTAATATTTTTAAATTTTTTTACAAATTTTTTTTTCAATAAAATATTTCATTTCTTTTAAATTTATTTTTCGTAAACAATTTTTGTATTTTCTGGCTTAACTTTAAATTGAAAAAAAACCTCAGCTGTGTCATCGCATTTCAAGGCAAATTCGAATGGTTCGAATTTTTGGTTGACTCATTTAAATCAAGAGATTTTGCTAAAGCTGTGGGTTTTCTGCATTCAAGCTATCTAAAATCTTTATTTTGTCGTATAATGAAGCTTCATCACGTTTAGTAATTATTTTTTTTTTCGCTGGTGCCATTTTTATAACTAAAAATATTTTAAGTTGTATTTACTAGAGATGTGCACGTGAGTGGTTTTTCACTCACGACACGCACGCTCACGCACAAAAATATTTTACTTACGCACTTTCACGCACGAATGATTTTGAAAATTTTCACGATCACGCACGCTCCCGTATAAACGTATCACGATCACGCACGCTTACGAAAAATATATAATTAATTTTTTGTTTGTTGGTTGAAAAATAGGTTTTTACACATACATATGTACATACATGCATACGTATGTATGTATGAAAGTAAAAATAAATCAAAGTTTGTTATACGTGCAGATGTTTTATATGTTAGATGTTCTTCTATCGAAATACACAAGAAACTCGAGTTTAAAAAAATAATGAGTTGGTTCCTTTCTATATTAAGGTAACGATATGTATGTATGCATGTATATACATTTATTTTACATATGTATACAATTATTGTATTATTTAATGACAAAATATTTTATAATATAATATTTCAATAAAAACAGGGTTTTCAAATATTTTTGTGGAGAAATAATATTTTGTCTATGTTTGTTACTCGAGAGTCGACTTCTTTCCTCCAAAATACGCCCGGACGTGGAAAAAACTCGTTCACTTGTTGCAGGGATATTTAAAATTTGTTTTGCTAATTCTTTCAAACAAGGAAGGTCATCAGCAGTCTTCCAAAATTCTAATATATTGCAGTCTGCATTGATCAGTTTCAAAATGGAATCCATCTTCGGTGTAGTACTTGTCCAAAAATTTTTTTTTTTTAAATCGATTTTTAAAGAAATTTATGAGCTAACTTTGTTCTAACAATTAAAAGTTATTTACTTAAATTCACATGAAAACACTGTTTCGCGTTTAAATTCGTATAAAAAGAAAGGAATTGTTAAAATAGGTAACTTTTTACCAAATTTTCCTAGGTAAAAATATATTATATTATCATTGAACACAAAAAAAGTAATTTTTCTTAAAATCGATTCCGATTCGGTGAATAGGCATCGAAAAAGAAAACTTCTTGCAATGACAACCCCATGTTAAAATCATTGCACTACTGCCAGATCGCAAACTCTACATTTCCATGACTTCTTTGGAGTGTCTTTTTTTAATAGTATTTAATTTAAACATGTACCTAGGTATATACATTTAAATACAGTTTAAGGTTGGTGCTCACCATCCTATATTGTCAACTGACTTTTGAGAAAAATCAACCGTGATATTACCAACTGCAATAGTTGATTTTTAATTACCTGCACAAGTTACATGTCTATAGCAAAAAGCATTAACTCCGGTACAATTCGTCGGTAGTACTCGTGACAAAGACACTAGTGAATCAGCAGTGTTTCACAATTGATAGTTCCTACAATGTATCTAAAAACATACATTGGTACCATTGTTGCCATTTTAGCATTTTCACTGCCAGATCTGGCATTTTCATTAGTTAAAAAGCATTCAACTTTCAAAAAATTCTGCTAGAATTTATTGAAAACATAAAATTGTAATTTGTTAAAAAAATTCTTCTGTATAGAGGACTTTTCTCATAAATATACATGTATTGCAGGCTAAAGGTTTCCCGATGATCTGCACTAGCAACAGTGAAATGCGCATGGGACCCCTCAATAATAAATCTCGATATATGTATTTATAATTTAAAAAAAAATTAATAAGCAAAATAATATTTTGGAATTATAGTGCATTTTTAAACGTAATTGTAACATCTCCAAAAACACCAATTATTACCTATTTTATATTTGTATGTGCTCTAAAAATACCATAAATACCAAATAGCCATTTTCAATAATTTTTCTGCCATTATACTTCTCTTCTGTAGAACATTTTAGCAGTATTTTTTGACCGATTTAGCATTCTCTCATCATCATTTTCTGGCAACATTGGTTGGTACATAAGTACATACATACTTACAAAGGTATAATACAATTGTATATTGGTCACCAAATAGATTATTCTTGTTGTTAAGCAAAAGGAAGAAAAAATTAAGTTCACTGAAAAAATGTTCTTGGGTGTATGGCACACATACACTGTATGCACACACATACACATTAGTGGTATTTTCTTATTACCCTTTTCTTATTATCCATTATGCTTGAGAAAAAATGTCTTCTCCTTTTTAACAATTGAAATGAGATGCTCAAATAAAATAAAATAAACAAAATCAAAAGTTTTAAGTGTATGTATGTATGTATGCATTATGTTTGCAGGCTCATGTATGAATAACGAGAGTAATGTATTCGCGTATATGTATTCATTTGTAAAAGAATCCGATTGATGTTCGGCACTCTGGTGCTACTTTGTGCAGCTCAGATATAGATTGTAGTATTTATTATAAGAAAATTTAAAATTTTTATTACAGTTATATGCCCACTCAGGAGTGTTATCTCGTGAGAGCGTGAGAATTCGTCACGCACGAGTCATTTTTTTAAAGTCACGTGGCGTGATTCACGCGTGACTCACGAGTGACACGATAAAATCACGACATTTGCACATCTCTAGTATTTACTGCAGTGAAAGGCCTTTGGTTTTGGTTGGTTTATCATAAATCTAAGTAAAAAAATCGCGTAATAAAAAAAACGGTTGCTATGATTAATTCGTGTTATATCGAAATCGCGTAAATGTAGTATTCATTATCAAAACTCTATTTTGGAATTTTTAGCTACGTTTTATTTTATTTATTTTTTCAACAGCAATCAATCACAATGAACCCAATTGGGTCTCCGAGTGGAGGTGCGGTATAGCACCACCCTTCGTAACATTAACAGCAATATATATAAAGAAATCCAATTCAAATCGAAGGCAGAAAACAGTTTTTAAAAACTTGATCTTTGAGCTTCTCGTGAAAAAAATTCTAAATGTTCTGTCTACCAAAAGACTTACTCAAGCTTATTATGAACAGCAACGTGCGGTTGATAAGAGAAATTTTTACAACCAAGTTGATAAATCGGTAATGCAAAATGTAAGCGGTTGAAAAGAAGTATCAACCATAATATATCAACCGTCAACTACAAAATCACTATTGTGAATAGCTATTAATGGAAATTTATTATCTTTTTTGCAACTACAAAACACTAGCAGATATATATATATATATTCAATCGAAATGTAAATAGTAAATAAATATAAATATATAAATAAGTATCATTAGAAATAAACAAAATAATTGATTTTATGCACAGGTCGCATATTATGAGCAACAAAAAGCCAATTGAAAGGTTTGTAGGTTTAATGGAAGCAAACTCGGACATCGCAAAGGCCTCTCACAGCAGCTTATTTTTGTCATTTGTCAGCTTTTAATTTTTTTCCTTCAAATGCATATTCACAATTGCGAATACCTACTTAATCATTCACAACTTTATCAACTGGTTTTCGTAATACCTATTTCAACCATAGTTGACAAAATTTGTCACTTTTCAACCAGTTGATGGTTGCTGTTCATAATAAGCCTGACTAAGACCGTAAAATAACAGTAGATAAAATTATGTTGTGATTTGTTAAACGTTAAAAATTTTAACGATTTTTTAATTTCCAGAAACGGGTCTCAGTGATATCCGAAAACTTAAATATTTTGTAGCGATTATCATCTAAAACAGACTTGGTGTTTCCAAAAATGGAGTATATTGTCGGTTTAAGCTTCAGCTTTGATAAAGACCCAAAAATTTAACTTAAGCTATGTACAGACGATTGTTAGATCTTACAATATTGTCAGATCTGGTAATTTGCTGACAATGTATGTACTGGCAATCAAAAATTTGCCAGCACAAGGATGATTGTCAGTTCACACGTTGTATGACAATAAATTCATCTGACAAAATTGTCAGTCGGAAACTTGTCAGATCTGTTGATAAGCGTTGTCAGGCTGAAAGCATTTGTCAGAAATAGTTAAATATCAATCGTTTGTGGTTGTATTAAATGTAAAAAGTGAAAATATAATGATTTATTTCTGCATATATTTTATTATATATTTTTGCCTTAAAATCAAGCGTGTGAAGTGTTGCCTATGCAAAGAATTCCCTTACAATGACGCCATGTTAGATGCATAAACTTCGCACATCTGACAATATAAAAATGTCTGACAAATATCTGATAATAATCTTACAATGGCGGTATTGGATGTTTGATTCAAATGGTATTGCGTGAGTGCAAATGCAAAATATCGTAGCTTTTTTTTTTTGGATTATGTGTGTATTTTGTTGTTGGATTTTAGAAAGCCTACGAAATTTGCATTTACACTTACGCGCATCAAACACCGAATACCGCAAATGTGTTCACACGATTGTAAGATGTCTGTCAATTAGTTGTCTGTTGCTAGTCTTGCAATCGACTGACAATGCTTTTTCGGGCAACAATGTCAGACAAAAATTGCTAGTTTACACGGTTGTACGAATTTTTAGCACATATGCCCAAATGTGTTTTAATTTTTATGGAGAAAGCTCGCAACGAAAAATTCTTTGTTCGTCCCAGTTGTTTTCCCAGTGATACTCTGAGCAATATTTTCAGTAAATGTGCTAGAAATTTGGTTCCTAGTTTACCCATGTTCTCCGGACTCCCTATACCTTTGGCTATGAAAAAATTGCATTTAAGTTTTGACTAATTTAAAAATCATGTCTTTTTTAATTCAGGAAGTGCTAGTTTTTGGTTTAAAAAAATGCCTGTACAATAAACTGCACGTTTCGTTGCACTTTATAATTTTCTTTATCAATAGCTTGTTTTTTGCTGAATTAAAAATGTTGTCTCTTATATTTAAAAAAAATTATCTAAATAAAATGATTTTTGTTATTAAACATATTTGCTACAAATTAAATGGGGTAAAATTTACCACCACGTTCCAAGGTATGTCCCAAAATTTCAACTCCTGAGTTAAAGGTTAATATTTTTGGCCAGAGTTTTCTTTTTTATAACTACTCTATATCTTTTTTTTATAACTACTCTATATCTTATATTTCTTATTTAATTGTTCCGGTGCTTGTAATTTTAGGCAGATAGTGATCAAACTCCAACATTCAGCGCTGAAAGTACACTTTGTCGTCTCTGTACTTTAACAACAGTGCGTTGGCTTATTTTTTAAATTTCAGCTATTTTTCTTGAATAGTTTCCACTTCAAATTATCACTATGACATTATTATTTTCCAACTGCATACTTATTTTCTTCCTATTACTGAGCAATAAACACATTTCTGAGACTAACATCAAGTGAAAAAATAAAAAAAGCACGCACGGTATCATGGGCAATAGTAATTGCTTCTTACCCCTTGGTGGGCTTATTTTTGATGAAATATATAGCGTTTGTGTTCTTCCAGACTCAGATCCACCCATGTTTAGCATTTCGCCAAAATCGGCTAGATAGTTTAAAAGAGGTGAAAATTGCCCCCTAACCTTTCTCGTGCTCCTATTTTTGAAAAGGTATCTAACATAGTGCTTTTCTAGACTCAGATTTATCTATGTTTTGAATTCCATAAAAATCGGATAGATAGTTTCTGAGGGGCAAAAATTTCCTCCTACCTCCCTTTGTGCTCCTAATTTTTAAAAATATATAACCTATATGTCCATCCAAACTTAGATCTATCTATGTTATAAATTTCATCAAAAACGGTTCCGTGGTTTAGCCGTTAAAGCAACAAATAAACAATAAATTTACTTTCGCTTTTATAACATTAGTTAGCAGAATCACCTTCAGCTATCACTGCCACGAACCATTTATCCAAGTCACGAACCTTTTAGCAAAGACACAACCCATATTGAAAATTTCCAAAAAATCAGGCTAAAAATCCCCAAAATCCCAAGAGTTCCCCTGCACTTCCCAGAAAAATTACGGTAACACTGAAAAACTAAAACATCCGCAGTGGCAGCACCATTATGATATACAGTTGTTAACAGTATTTGTAACCAGTATTCGCCAGTATTTTTTTTATTTTCGAACATTTTTTGTTTTACATATGTACATCGCGCGCCACGAGGAACTTATGCTCTCACTTTTGCTCGCTACTGTAACAATGTACGAATGGTTAAGACAAAAGTGGTTGGTGTTCAAACTAGTTTTTTTTTTTCAAAAGAATGCCCGTAGGACATAAAAAGAGAGAAATTCTATAATTTACGTTTACATTTTATGTAAAATTGAGAACTGATTGTTCACCATCATTCACGCGCTCTTTTTAAGATGAGTTGTTCAATTAACACCCGCATTAAACCGTTAAATTTCATGATACCGACATCGGATTTGTATCTGGAAGTGGTAGGCAGGTATATCACGCCACACCGCATCATTTTATCATACATATGTACATATGTATGCACTTAAATATGTATCTATAAGTCTGCCCATAGTCGTTGATAAGTTTATTTGATACACTTTGTTTAACAGCAATTCGAAGTATTGCTGAGTACACATTTGGCATTTATTTTGTTGTAATTTTCAATATGAATGCAATGCCACACACAACGAAAAATATCAGAAGTTACAAAGGTTGCCACTAGTGCACACCATTTTGCGATGTCACAAAATGCTATAATGTGTACTTAGCATATTTTCCTCTTTTGTTGATGAAAACGTTCTTTTTTGACTGACCAACATAAGAACAAACTACAAATTCCTATCAAATTGGGCAAATATTTTCTTGTTTAGATCTGCACACAATGCATATGTACATACACACACACACATGTATGTATGTACATATTTATATACTTTAATCAATAGAGATTATTAAAAGAGCAATATATCTAAAAATTTAAATTAACTCTTCATATAGATGAACTAACTTTAAATATGTAAATTGTAAATACAAATATTTACTTTGTTAAATAGGCGGATGAAATCGCTGGATTTAGTTGAGATTTTTTGCTTTGGTTTCTTTTTCTTTCTCTTTAGTATTTTAATTTGAAATATATTTGTATTCAAATTTTGTAAACTTTCTTTTCTATTTTATTTCCAAAATTAGCACTCATTTAATATTTTTCATTTAATTATTAAATAGGTATTTTCTTTTTTAATATTTTTCCACTTTAATAAAAATTTGCTATGTACTCGTACTACACGCATTCCGTTTTTAGCTTAAGCTATTATTTTTATTTCTGAACTTTTTTTGTGTAAAATTTGTATACATATTTTAAAATTTTTGGTTTAGTAGCATCGCGTCCAAATAAACCTTTAACACAATCTACGTTGAGCACCATAAACAGACTGTTTGCTGCACTGCGGCCAGCTTTTTCAGTACGTTAATTTTCCTGCGTTCTTCTTAGGCGTCTTCGTTTCTCTCTTTACAAACTTAAATCTCTTTGTCTGTTGACCTAACTTTAATTTTTAACATTTACTGTATCGTTTAAAATTTACACTTTAAATAAATGTTTACTCAATATTAATTTAAGTATGCAACAGATATGGAAAGCTCAGTTTCATTTTCTTTGCTCGGTAGCATATTTTGATCTGCGAACAATGTACATATGTACATCTCGTTAACTCAAATTCAAAATGAATGTTTTGAATTAAAAAACACAACACGAAAAAGATTATTAGTATTAAAAATTATCAGGCCTGTCACAGAAATCGATCGAAATTGTTTTCATTACGAATTTTCATTTCGATCGATTTTGTTTTACCTTCTCCAGATTTCGATCGATTTTGTTCAATACGAAAAAGCAGCAATTCGATTGTTTTCAATTTAAATGTGGCAATATTGGGCAACGAAAAACAAAAAACACATGGTTATTAGAAGAGAAAAACTAAATAGGAAAGGCACAACATTTTTTTCAACTTGAAGTGAACAAAATTTAAAAATTAATAAACGAAATGTCTGCAATAACTGCAATTTGTGGTGCGCAGGGACGTCAAGAATGTACCGGAAAATTATGGGGAAGACGATTGAGGGATGCTTCAGGTTCACTTTCATATTCAAAAGCAGTGTATATGTTAAAGTTTTATTTATTTTTATTTGACTGAACAGAATATTTCAC
Source organism: Nowickia ferox (assembly GCA_936439885.1). Lineage (NCBI taxonomy): Eukaryota > Metazoa > Arthropoda > Insecta > Diptera > Tachinidae > Nowickia > Nowickia ferox. The sequence continues at coordinate 65,269,833 of OW387026.1, forward strand.
TTTTTATAATGCTGCATTTTTCTTTAAGACTTAAGGAAATTTTATAATTTGTAAAAAAAATTAAATAATACAAAAAAAAAATTTAAATAAATTGTTGAAAAACATTTTTCTTTATTGAAATAAGCTGTTTCAAACAGATTTTTGTACTTTCACATAAGGAAAATTGCAATTCCGAACATTAAATTTAAAGTGGTTTCATTTCGAGCATATTCTTCGTTTTTCGTTTTCTGAAGAACCTAATTACGGAATTGAAATTATTTCGATCGAATTTGGATTCTGTGACAGGCCTGTATTACTGATGTATTAAAATTTGTTTTCAAATGATTACAGACTTCGTTCTAAGCATTTTCGCAACCAAACATTAATTTTTACCATTTATTTACAAAAATCACGCAGCGAATGAGACCAAAAAGTATTAAATACAGCGAGAAAGAAAAAGTAAAGTAAGGATTTGATGACTGTGTGAGCGAGACCTCCGAAAACACAATTATCTACCGTCTCGTGTCATCTCTGGTCTACTTTGTGGTAGGTATACAAAATTTTTATAATGCTTGTCAATAAATTAGTATGAACATAAAAGATACAAAAATTCAGAAGGTAATAAATATTTTCATGAAATTTGAATACTTATTTTTAGTTCAGTGTGAATAAAATAAATTATTTGCTTTTTGCTTAAAAATTTGTTTTAAAACCCCAAATATGTATGCGAATTTTGTGTTTTAAAACAAATGTTTAAGTAAAATGCAAATGCATTCTTTTATTAAAAAATTTGCTTTCAAAACAATAACAATGCGTAAAACACCACATTTGTTAGGGTTCGGGTAATATGCCAGAAACTTCGAATACCGGGTTCAACGTCCCGAATTTCAAAATCCAGAACTGCAAAATCTCGAATTTCAAAATCCCGAATAATTACACAGCGGGATTTTAAAATCGCGCAGTTTTTAAAACCAGAACTGTACAATTATTCGGGATATTAAAATCAATAAATTAATTTTTCAAACTTAGGTCACATACATTATTATATTAATACATATCTACATACATATCGAGCATTTTTTTCGATTTTATCATAAGAGGCATGTTATCGAAAATATACTTTTTTATTGAAATTAAAATTTTATGGGCCTATCCATAGTTTAGAATTATCAAAATGCAAAATTGTTGATAGCTTTTAAGATACGGGCTGTAAATTTTATCGTAAGCGACAAAAAAATCTTCTCAAAAATTTTATTTTTGTCGCTTACATTAAATTGAAAACAAGGCTCGATACAAAGTAAATTTATATCAAGTATATGCAACTACTCAGGTGATTCATTTTTTTCTCGTTTCATGGCAATGCCTGAATGTCAAAAGTTGTTTGCAATGTTCGTACGCCACTTTGTTTTCTTTTGCTTTGTTATACACAATTGTGTACACTAAAAACCTATGTGAAAAAGTTTAAATAAATTTTTACTTAAAAAATGTGTTACAAAACATTTAAAAATAATTATATTTAATATTTTATTATACTTATTTCACATATTAAAGCTTTATCAATTAATAAATTTACTTTGGTTTTGTCTATCCATACATATCCTTTTTGTTGTATGCAGATCTGGGACTATTGCATTAAATAAGCAAACGCATTGACCATTTTACCATACTAAGCCAAATCAATGCAAATACAAATTTATTACATTAGCACTAACTTTTATAATATTAGTGCATTTTTTTTTCATTAAACTAAAATCCCTTCAAAGTAATTTATGAATATTGCATTGTTACTTTTATTTCACTATTTTTTCACCACTTCACACATTATGAAAAGTATTATTGCATTATAGTGCAAAATACAACGTAAATGTGTACATATGTACATAAAAACATACGTACATACATAAATATGTAAATTTTTTCCTATGTACACCCAAGACGAAAAATCATATCACCACGTTTTTTATAATTTTTTTCGAGAGATGTAATTGTTCCAAGCGGTAGTATTTTTCGTTTATAAAATCACCATTTTTTAAGATATAACTACAATAAATGAAAACCTAAGTTCCGATCTTTTGTCAATTGCACGGTTTTCTATATAAGGTCGAGATGCAACGTACTTGAGGTATGAAACTTTTTAATTTTTTCAATTGGTTCTGAAATCTAGTTTGTATTTATATTGACAGTTTTCCTTTTCTTTAATTTGTCGTACATACTTATAAAGGTGCCCTCAATGAACTTTACTGTATTTTTTATTTTATTATTTGTGCTATCTGATAGGTTAACGTTTTAATCAATATTACTGTGTACAATATTTGATAATGCAATAATTTTGCATTACTTAATGATGACTAAGCACATCAATACAAAATCAATGCATTTTTCGCCATGCTAATGCAATATTAATCCATTACTTTTAAGAGATTTTATTGAAGTAAAAAAAAAAATAGTGCACTACAAGCATTAAATTTAAATTTGCACTAAAATTTTTGTTTTTCAATCAGTGCTTATGCAAAAGTGATGCAAGTTTCCCAGGTCTGGTTGTATTCATCTGTTTTTGACATTCATCTATTATTCTTACACAAACAAATCGCCTATTGTTTTTGTACTTTCTTAGTTGTTGTAGACCTGCATATATTTTATATAAATATGCTTTGGCTCGATATGTATGTACGAGTACATACCAGAGAAAGACAATCGATATAAAAAATTTTGGATACTCCGGCACATATCGAATATTTTTTATGTATCGATACTGATTCTTCTTTATATCCCGCATATCTACCGTCATACCCATGACTTGCAACACATTCGGGTTTTTAAATATTTTTTGTACTTAGGTCACATACATTATTATATTAATACATATCTACATACATATCGAGCATTTTTTTCGATTTTATCATAAGAGGCATGTTATCGAAAATATACTTTTTTATTGAAATTAAAATTTTATGGGCCTATCCATAGTTTAGAATTATCAAAATGCAAAATTGTTGATAGCTTTTAAGATACGGGCTGTAAATTTTATCGTAAGCGACAAAAAAATCTTCTCAAAAATTTTATTTTTGTCGCTTACATTAAATTGAAAACAAGGCTCGATACAAAGTAAATTTATATCAAGTATATGCAACTACTCAGGTGATTCATTTTTTTCTCGTTTCATGGCAATGCCTGAATGTCAAAAGTTGTTTGCAATGTTCGTACGCCACTTTGTTTTCTTTTGCTTTGTTATACACAATTGTGTACACTAAAAACCTATGTGAAAAAGTTTAAATAAATTTTTACTTAAAAAATGTGTTACAAAACATTTAAAAATAATTATATTTAATATTTTATTATACTTATTTCACATATTAAAGCTTTATCAATTAATAAATTTACTTTGGTTTTGTCTATCCATACATATCCTTTTTGTTGTATGCAGATCTGGGACTATTGCATTAAATAAGCAAACGCATTGACCATTTTACCATACTAAGCCAAATCAATGCAAATACAAATTTATTACATTAGCACTAACTTTTATAATATTAGTGCATTTTTTTTTCATTAAACTAAAATCCCTTCAAAGTAATTTATGAATATTGCATTGTTACTTTTATTTCACTATTTTTTCACCACTTCACACATTATGAAAAGTATTATTGCATTATAGTGCAAAATACAACGTAAATGTGTACATATGTACATAAAAACATACGTACATACATAAATATGTAAATTTTTTCCTATGTACACCCAAGACGAAAAATCATATCACCACGTTTTTTATAATTTTTTTCGAGAGATGTAATTGTTCCAAGCGGTAGTATTTTTCGTTTATAAAATCACCATTTTTTAAGATATAACTACAATAAATGAAAACCTAAGTTCCGATCTTTTGTCAATTGCACGGTTTTCTATATAAGGTCGAGATGCAACGTACTTGAGGTATGAAACTTTTTAATTTTTTCAATTGGTTCTGAAATCTAGTTTGTATTTATATTGACAGTTTTCCTTTTCTTTAATTTGTCGTACATACTTATAAAGGTGCCCTCAATGAACTTTACTGTATTTTTTATTTTATTATTTGTGCTATCTGATAGGTTAACGTTTTAATCAATATTACTGTGTACAATATTTGATAATGCAATAATTTTGCATTACTTAATGATGACTAAGCACATCAATACAAAATCAATGCATTTTTCGCCATGCTAATGCAATATTAATCCATTACTTTTAAGAGATTTTATTGAAGTAAAAAAAAAAATAGTGCACTACAAGCATTAAATTTAAATTTGCACTAAAATTTTTGTTTTTCAATCAGTGCTTATGCAAAAGTGATGCAAGTTTCCCAGGTCTGGTTGTATTCATCTGTTTTTGACATTCATCTATTATTCTTACACAAACAAATCGCCTATTGTTTTTGTACTTTCTTAGTTGTTGTAGACCTGCATATATTTTATATAAATATGCTTTGGCTCGATATGTATGTACGAGTACATACCAGAGAAAGACAATCGATATAAAAAATTTTGGATACTCCGGCACATATCGAATATTTTTTATGTATCGATACTGATTCTTCTTTATATCCCGCATATCTACCGTCATACCCATGACTTGCAACACATTCGGGTTTTTAAATATTTTTTGATAAGTGTTGCCAGAAATGCTAGTTTATAGTTGTTGAAGTACTAACATTTTTTTCAAACTACTTTAACACCAAATTCAATAAATTAATAAATTTACCCACGCAGTCACTCTTCGCAGTCCTTAGACCTAAGCTCTATTAAATATTTACGGGAGTGATTTGACAGCGGGTATGAAAACACGCTCCATTTTAAATAGATCTGAGTTAAAAGTGGAATTAGTGGAAGAATGTCTTAACCATGGCATTTCTTATAATTTTAGCAATTTTTAAACAATTTAAAAGTGATTGTTTAGCCAAATCTTAGCTTTTTTTATTATTTTACCGATTTTTAATCCATCTATCTAATTGATGTTAGCAAATTTTAGCGAATTTTTGTAATTTTTGCATTCCTTAGATCTTTAGATGTTTGTAAGTCATTTTAGGGCTTGTTTGGAATTTTGCAATTTATCGTGGATTTTCTTTATTTCCGCAATAAAGAGACTCTGATATCTTTTTGCATCTTTTTACACATGCGATTGTTTTTGATTTTTAAAAACTACTGAGCATTTTCGTTCACATTTATTGGAAATTTGTTCAAGATATTCGCAATTTTGCAGTTTTCGCGATTTACATATGTGTTGTAAGCCCATTCTCGAGTTAGTGCTCTTTTGCGGTTTCTATAATCAGCTTTAGGGGATTTTTTTCTATTGTTTTAATTCTTGCGGGTTTGCATAATTTTTTCTATTATATAACCTTTTTAACAGAAATTTACTAAAGAACGCCGCCACGTATTTACGCATTTTTTCATGAAATTGGTTGTAGAAAATTTTTTTATTTGTCAATAGGACAGGCCTCCTCAAAAATGCTTCAGAAATTCATGCTACGCCATTTTTTATATAACACTCTCTTATGTAGCGCTGCAATTATGAAATAGAAAAAGTTTCGTTAAATAGATTTAATGAAAAAATGCGTAATATAAATTAGGTATTTGTTAAATTTATACACAACGATTTTTTTTATATGCATACAAATTTGGTAACATTGTTAATAAGCCATTCTCGTCATTACATGCTCCTGCGCAAACGCATTGATATGAATATCTATAGCACATTTGTTTGGTCGAACTAGGACCTATAGATATGTGCACTTATTTGTATTGATAACTATAGATATGAGTGTTGTCAGATACGGCGATATCACGCCAAAGGTGGCGATAAATTTTTTTGGCGATGAAAATTTTGAAATGGCGTTTTACTTGCCGATATTTGAACTCCTTGGCGGTATTTTTGGGTATATTTCATGATTCCAATAATATAGAATAAGGTAAAAAATATGACATTTTTATGGAAGGCATTTTTTCCGCAACATAAACTATTTCGATCAAAAGAGAGTTGTTTTCTATATTTAAAGAACTTGGTATCAGAAATGGTAGATCCACTTCCATAAAATATGTACTTATATATTTCACGTTTATGGTCATTATTACATTTCTAACTGCTGTAACTTTATATCTCAATCAAAATGTTTGACGATTCGAGAAATTTAAAAATGATGTATGTAATTTATTTGTGATACTGAAACTACTGAGAACGAAAGTTGTGAATTAATAATTGATATGTGTACTTAAATACATTTTTAAGTAAACATTAATTATATTTTGTTACAAGATTTAAATAGCAATTTTGATCTCGATGTTTTCACTTTAAGTTGTCCTATTAAGATTGATCTTTTGAAATAAGTTATTTTTTAATTTTTTTTATATTTTATTTTTGAGTACTTTTTATAAATGAACTGCTTCCAATGAAAATACTTGTTAGAACTTTTCTTAAACAATATAATTTTTATGTTTTACGAAAGGTTTTACCTACTGAATTTCAAATTGAACAATATTTGTAATACTACAATATATATAATACAACTACAAAATACAAATATTTTTTGTAGCTCAAAACTAATGTTTTATTATATTGGCGATATTCGACAAGAAATAAATCTGACAACAAAAAAGACATGCAAAAGAAATAGTTAATGCATGCGTTCTACTGCAAATGAATTGGTTCAATTTAGGTGCAGAACGCATGACTTTAACTCAGAGGTGTCATTGACGAGCATGGGTTCAAATTTAACAAAACTGCTCATCATTTAAATGAGTGCATAGAACCCATGCAAGTTCCCTGATTCGATGACGTTTTTTTCACGTAAAACATAAAAAAGATTTCGTCGCAGCCAGGATACGAACCGTGCTGTTCAGAATGTCAAGACATACTCTCATCACTGAGCTATTGTATTCTTGATATTTTTTGGAAATGAGTCAATGTGATGATTTCATTCCGTTTTTGCATGCCTTTTTTGCTCAATATTTATTTCAATATACTACCCAGTTTGTCTCATGCGTTTTTAATGACTTCAGAAACTATAGCATTATTCCCATTTTGCCATGACATTCAGAATGCATTCGAAGAAACAAATGCTCAAGAAATAATGAAACACTATTTCATTTTGAATGCGTTCATTTATTTTTTGCCGGGCTATACGATATGTATTGAGCATTAAAAAATTAACTTTTGGGCTTTCTCTGGTACAAACTTCAAAAAAAAAAAAAAAAAATTGGAAAAGAAAACTTAATAAACATCGGCACTTTTTACGAATATGCAAAAAACACAAAATGAAGGCAAATGAAAAGTTTATTTTAACGGCTACTTCTACCATTTCGAGAAATCAACCGAAAAAGTGTCCCACTGGTGTTGTGCAAATAGAAAAAAAGTTTTGCAATAGGCGTTTGCACACGATCATAGCGAACAATGAGCATTTATTAGAAAAGGATCACCGTCATGAGCCTCCATCTAATGATGGATGAATGAATGCCCTTTAGAACTTACACTGCTACCGCCATGTTTAACTAGAGGAAAAATTAAGTCATTATTGGATGGTATTATTGATGCCGCACGGAAAGGAAAATTATACGCTTTCCGCACAATTGATTTAACATCCCTGTTTTTATTAATTCTGACGTAGTATAGTGTTAGCTGTTGTTAAAAAAAACACCCTCTAGTCAGCCTAGAACCATATGTATCTATGTAGACACTCTTTTCTCTAGCGAAAATTGCACTAGTTGATATATCGACAACTTTCCTTTTATGCGCGAGTACAGATACGTTGCAGACAACAGTTCTAGTGTATTTCCGGTGACATTGTCAATGAACGCGTCAATAGTTTGTTTTTCATTTTTATTATGCTATGAAATAATGTTAAAAAAATACATATGAATGTATGTATTTAAGTTTGTTGCCCTAACCCTTATAAAATTGCAGACGACGGTCACTCAAATATACTAGTGAATCTTTGGTTCAAATGTCTCCATGTGTTCGTAAAAAGATAGTGGTAAAGTATACTGGTAAATTTTCAATGACAACCCTATGTTATATGTCAATAGGCGATTACATTGGCTGGAGTAAGCCTAGTCAGTAGTACTATTGACAATGTCACTAGGAAATCACTACAATTTTACTATTGACATCGGGCGAGTAAATATCGATATTATAGACTAGAGCCCCTAAAATTAACTAGTGAGTCTTTGGTGCCAATGTCTCCATGTGGTCCCAAAATAACTACTTAGTCAGTAGTGCTACAGTCTAGTGGTGGATTTTCATTGACAAGCTAATGTTAAATGTCAATAGATGATTACATTGGCTGGGGTAAACCTGGTCAGTAGTACTACTGACAATGCCAGTAGTAAGTCACTACAATATGTAAACAAATACATACGTTCTCATGTATGTGTGTATGTATTTTTGAAAATTAAAAACAACAGCAACAAATATAGAAAGAAGCATTTTGCAACGAGGCAAGCTTCCGACAGAAAACTTATTAAAAAATATGAGAGATGTACATATTTATTTCAATTCCTTCCTCTTGTCTTTAGTATTCTACTTTACCATAAAAAAAGGAATAAAAACCACAACCAGTATGTACATAGTTGCAATTTCTTCGGAAAAAGAGTGTTGTTAATGCTGCGCTGATATTATAGAACCTGGACATCCTGCTCCTCGTGAATATTCTGGAAGGCTTCAATTAAAACGTCTAGCACCGCAAGTCTAGCGAGCAGTGTTGTCAGATTTATTTTCAGCCTCCTCGGCAAATGACTTGTCGAATATCGCCAAATATCGCCAATACAAAAAAACATTAAATTTAAGCTAAAAAAATATTTATTTTTTTTGTAATTAAATTACAAATACATATTGTTAAATTTAAAATTCAGTCCGTAACGTATGTCGTAAGACATAAAAGTTATATTGTTTAAGAAAAATTAAGAAAAGTATTTACATTAACATATAAATACTGGCGTATAAAATTACTTAACAATAACTTATTCTAAAAGATCAGTCTAAATAGGATAAATTGAACCTGAACACCAAGATCAGAATTATTATTTAAATCTTGTAATAACAATGAATTAACGTTAACTTAAATGTGTGTTTAAGTACAAATATCATATTCTTGAATTGTTAAGTACCAGTAGCATCGTTGTAATCATACACTTTAAGCGAGAACTCGTGCAGGCTTTTTGGTGCTTCATTATCAAAATGTTGGTTCCAATTTATAAAAGGTCGTTTTCGTCACGAAATAAAATTGTGTGGACCATAATTTTGTTTTTAAACTTCTTGAATTTCAGAAAATTTTGTTTTAGATAAAGGATTACAATATTAAGAATCTTGCGCACGAAATATTTTATGTTGTAGAAAAAATTCCTTAAATAAAAAATTTCTCATTTTTAATATTATTCTATTTTATTGAAATCATAAGAATATAGCCAAAAATATCGCCAAAGAGTTCAAATATCGCCAAGTAAGTCGCCAGTCGCCATTTCAAAGTTTTCATCGCCAAAAACAAATGTTTGTCGCCACGTTTGGCGAGATATCGCCATATCTGACAACACTGCTACAGAGTGGTCTGTGAAAGGTTCCACCAGATGTTCTGACTTTTACGATTCTCATTTGCCAATCTTTGGCTGTGAACTTTGGTATTACAACACCTCTTCTCCACTGGCTGCTGAGAAGATTTTCATCATAAATGATTACTATGTCCTTCAACTCGATATGCCTTTGGGGAGTAAACCACTTCGTGCTCTTAGTAAGCGTTGGCATCAAGGCACATTTACTACAGGTACACGCATTAGAGAAAACACTGTGGCAACTCTGTGCTTCTCATATAGTTTTACAAAGTAATTGTCAAAAAATTGTATGCATCAAACAAGACACAAAAGTAATTGTCAAATGAATTTTTCGATATAAACGTGTAAACAAAAAATCAGCGGATGAGCAATTTGCCTGATGCATGTACCTGATTGATATGCCTTGGTTGGCATATACTCCCGAATCCACGGCCTCCAAAATTGATTTTTTAATTGTTCGCTTATTCTGCACAGCTTTCGTGTGCATATACAACACCGGCGTCTGTGTCGAGTTAGTGGTACGTAACAGAAAATGGTTGGGGGTCAATGGGTCTGGATCTTTCGGTGTGACTAGTAAATGTGTGAGGAGGCAACTGTTTATAATATTTTCGGCTTCCACGAGCAAGCTAAGTAAATTTTCTACCGTATAATCAACTTCCATCAGCTTCATGGCCAGTACCCTCTTTGTAGATTGCAGAAGCCGTTCCCAGCAGCCTCCAGTACTAGGATTGGCGGGGCAGTTGAATTCCCAAGTAATGTTTGTTGTGGCTAACTCACTTTGAATAAAGTCATGGTTAAATAAGTCGTAGACACGCTTTAATTCGCCATATGCACAAACAAAGTTTGTTTTCATGTCTGAGAGTATTTTCACCGGATTTTCACATGCGTCGGTGGATATTCCGACCACCAATCCAATATGTATCGCTCTTATTGTTAGGAATGTAAAAAGGGGTGCCCACCATTTTTCTCGTCTGCGTCCAATAGTTACACATATGGGATCAAAATAATCTAGACCAGTGTAAGTAAATAGTCTGACATATGGTTGAAGACGATCGATTGGCAATTGACCCACTAGTGGCGGCTATGGTTTTGCACGACTATTTTCACATAATTGGCAATTTGATTTCGCTAATTTATAATTTAAAATATCTCGTATACCGAAAAATCACAGTTGACGAACGATACAAGCCTTCAGGATCCGTACAGTGCCATAATTGTCAACAATATGACCATATAAAAACTTGCTGTAATAAACCTACTGTTTGCGTTGCGTGCGGTGAATTACACGGTACTGCTAGTTGCAATAAGCCAAAAGATCAAAAAGAATAAAAGTGCAGTAATTCTGAAGGTAATCACACTGCTAACTACAGAGGATTCCAGCGTACTCTTTTGTTAAGTAGACAATGAGTCAAAAACCTAAAGTAACCCCAACTCAAACAGGAAATACGTACGAGGTTTGAATTTTCACGGGTTACGTACATTCGAATTTTAATTTTTTTGTGGCTTATGTTGGTATTCATGTCTCTCACTTATCACACAAAAAAGTAATATGAATGAGTTTTTAATATTAATTAAAATATTTGTAATATTAATTAAAAAATTAATTAAATTTTTACTTATAAACAATTTGATAATATCAATTAAGTTTTTCCACTCAAATTAATTGATACAATTAAAAATTTAATTGAATCTATTAAATTATTAATTGAAAACATTAATTGGTGAATACTTTTTTCTGTGATGTAATTGTTGACAGCTGCTTTGCTTGCACGTGTTTTGCCTCGTCTTCGAGCGGCAGCTTCCATTGAGATGATTGAGCTTTGGTTTCCACGTCATAACCATAAACCCACAATGCGTCACCAGTTATGACCCTCTGGAGCTCATTAGCAATGTTCATGCGATTATGTTTGGTCGAAATTGAGCACCTTTGGTACGAACTTCGCGGCGACCCGTCTCATGCCCCAATCAATGATAAAAATCGAATGGCACGAGTCAATCGATATGTGTAGGTCCTCAACAACTTTTTTAATGGTGATTCGACAATTGGCCAATACCATTTTCTTCACTTCATCAATTTTTTCGCCTGTTGTTGTGCTCGGCACGCTCTTAATAAACGTTGCTTCGGTCCAAGGTAGCTTCTCCGCATGCCACAGTCAACATTTGGAATGCATCCGCTTACTTAATTTCGTTTTTCACACAAAATTTGATAGAGGTTCTTTGTTCCATTTTTTTTTGTGTAATAGGTAAAAAATCGAAGACGAGCCAAAACGCGTGCAAGCAAAGCAGCTGTCAACAATTAACTGAACATTCAAAATTGCCGAAAATTTCGGCAAAAGTGAGAGACATGAGTATCAACATAACGCCACAAAAAAATCAAAATTCGAATATACATAACCCGTAAAAATTCAAAATTCACGATACGTTTTGAACAAACCTCGTGCTCCGCTACTTATCCACGCAGAAAGTGCCCCTACCAAGTAATTCATCAAATGGTAACTGAAGCTTTAATTACATCGCGTTGAAGCCACTATTCTGGTACAAACAATATACAATTTTACAACAAATATGACTAGCATGATGCAAGAAATGCTGCGAATGCAAAAAAAAATGCTTTAAGCAATTACAACTAAGCCATGAACACGTTAAAAATATGTTTCTGGAACGCAAACGGCAATCGCCAACATAAAAATTAACTTGAGCACTTCCTCAGGGAAAACAATATTGATATAATGTTAGTCTCTTTCTTTAAAATGAATGGTTATACCCCATATGATTCAAAGGACCCTAGAGGAGAAGCATGCGGTAGATTGGCAGTTCTAATAAAGTCCAGAGTCAAACACTATGTTCTTGACTAAAATTTGTGTCGAATATTTTTGTACAAATTTCGTTATATCATATAATTACTTCCTCCCAGATTCTCAATCACTGAGGATGAATACGGGGCTTTTATAAATCGCTTGGACCTTGTTTTGTAGCAGCTGAGGACTAAAATGCAAAACATACGTTCTAGGGTTCGCGTCGTATTACACCTTGAGGTAGAGCGTTGTTCACCATAATTTCAGCCATGGGCTCGGATGTTATTTCGAGTGGGGAGCCCACTTACTGGCCTACTGACATAAAAAAAATTCCGGATGTTATAGATTTTGGCGTCATGAAAAATATTTGTAGGCATTTAGTTCATGTTGAAGCTTCTCTAGATGTCTCCTCCCTCTCCCTCACCCACTATCGATACAATCTGTAACCCACTAAGAAGTGGCTGGGATTAAAAAATATCGTAGTAGTCATTGCATGGAAAACATTACGCTAAGAAAGGAAGGGATTGAAAATAGCACAGATCGCCCAAAAATAAAATAAGACTTAAAGAGGTGCACAAAACGACTTCAAGTTTCTATCATCGGTAAAACTGCATCTCTTCAAATCTATCTGGAAAATCTCGATGTCACACCAACATCTAATTATTCTTTGTGGCGCGCTGAAAGAAAGCTTTATACACCCATTGAGGTTAAACCACCTCTGCGCACTTCTACCGGAGGTTGGGTAAGAAGTTATACTGACAAGGGTAACATATTTTCTGAGCATTTAAAATCCGTATTTACCCCAAACTCATGTACTGGTATTGCTGATTTGCCAAGTGTAGTTGCTCTACCCCTCAACCTTTACGGTATTATATGCGTGATGCACAAAAACTAATTTCTGAACTCAACCGAAGAAGGCTCCTGGTATTGATGGAATTAGTAACAAGATACTGATGAAGTTGCCTCGTATTGCTATTGTAGGATTCTGCTGTTTATTTTTAATGCCATATTACGACTGGACACTAGAAGCTTGCCAAGGTCAAAATTATTCCAAAGACGGGCAAGGATCTTATAGGCCAATAAGCTTACTGTCAACAATATCAAAACTCTTCGAATTCTAACAGATAATAGGTGCATACCGGACCATCAATTTGATTTTAGAAGACAGCATGGGACCATTGAACAATCGCATAGATTGGGTCAATTTATAAGAGGAACATTTGAAGAAAATAGGTATTGTTCTGCCCTCTTTATTGATGCTTCTCAGGCATTTGACGAAATGTGTCAAGAAGGCCTCATGTGCCCGCATCTATATCTTCTGGAGTACCACAGGGTAGTGTATTGGAGCCAGTTTTGTATTTGATATATACTTGTGATATGCCTTCAAGCAGTAAAATCCACACATCTACATTTGCCGATGATACAGCTTGCCTTAGTATGCACGAGAACCTTCACGAGGCATCCCGATATCTTCAGAAACATATTACTCAGCTGGAACTGAGCTTAAACTTATGGAGAATTAAAGAGCACTAACAAAAGTTTGGTCAGGTAACATTTACTCTACTAACATATATTTCTTCGCCCATTAGAATCGACAATAAAATTGTTCCTCAACATTCACATGTGCAATAAATTGGTATACACCTTGATTGACGGCTTACATATAAACACCTCAAAGCCAACACAAATGAAACTTAAATTAACTCAGATACATTGGCTGAATGGTAGAAATTGAGTGTAGCTTGTAAACTTTGAATACACACACCTGCGCCGCTTCGGTCATTTTGCGCCACTCTGTACAAGTCGCTTTTGAATTATATAAGGTGCTACGGAATATGGGAATATGCAGAGAGAATCCAACGAAGGCAAAAAAAAATCTTAAAATAAAAAAAAATTCAAATTTACATCGTGATCTAAATATGCCACTTGTGACTGCTGAAATTACAAAATACGCAGGCAAATACTTAACAAAACTTCTTTTTTAAGCGGATGTGTCCAGTAAAGTTAGGTAAGTTACGAGGAAGGGGATTAGGATTGGACTCGAGTTTTTTTAAATACTTCAATGCGTATTTTGCAACTTCAGCAGTCACAAGTGGCATATAAAGATCAAGATGTAAATTTGAAATGCCCGAGGTAATTTTTGTATTGGCAAATGCAGTTTGCGTTCCAGAAACGTATTTTTACGTGCTCATGGCTTGTTAACTAATGCTTGAAGGTGAGTATTCTGAATTTGCAGTATTTCTTTCATCAATCTAGTCATATTTGTAGTAAAGTAGTTTATAGTTTGCACCAGTGCCCATGTTCTGTAACTTTGGTGAGAACTTCTCGCGTCGAAAAGATGTGAAACAAAATATTCTCGTTAGAAATGTCAAAATATAATAGTCGAAGCCGACGTGACATCGCAGACATTGTGAACGCTTATCACAAATGTCGTGGACGGCGACCAAAATTTACTCAAATTGAAAAATTTTCAACGACGGTGGCGAAAATATAACAGACGGCTGTACCAAATAATGTATAGTGCGACATTAATGTTTATTGTTTACTAAATATTTTCCAATAAAACAAAAAATAAAAATAGCTTTGTGGTGTAATTAAGTGATTATTAAAACAAAATTGTTGAAGTGGTACATATAAAGAGTTAATGCCATCAAATTGTCTTCTTGCGAAGACATACGAGTATAGCCTACCAAATTTTTCTTTTTGTTGCTTGGAAATTCGCATAGTTTTCTAAAATTATAAAAGAAAAATAGTTAACAATGAAAAAATCACTAAAAAAAACAAATTACTAACCTTTTCCGTGTTATTATCCATTGCACTTGGCTTTTTTAATATATTTTTTATTTTTGAAATAATTTCTCACCGAGTTTTTATTTGTGAGTGAATTTGACAGTTCAAAGCGAGAACTTTTCTCGCAAAAGTTTTACAGACACACTTTTTTTGTAAATTGGCGAATAATTTCTTTAACTAACAGCTGTTACTCGCCATAAAAAGTTACAGACACAGTTTAGTGAGAAAAGCAGCTGTTTGTTTCAATTTATTGCATTTTTGTTTCATTTCACACATTTCAAGCGAAAACTTCCTCGACGCGGGAGTTACAGAACATGGGTACAGATTACATAAGAGACATTTTTACCTGAAATCCTTGGAGGAATAACATAAGAGTCTATATACTTCAATAATAATATGATCTTCTTAACATAAATAACAAATTTAAGTTATCAAAATGTAGAAAATTAAAATTGCTTAAAACACATTTTATGAAACCAAGCGAACATTAGAATGCATTTTTCGATTTATTTATTCCATGATATGTAACTATGTATAGTATATTTATACTTACATATGTATGTATATTTATGAAAATTAAAGAAAATTCTTTTTAATACGACCACATGATGTTTTCAATTAACTCACACATACACAAACCTATGGTACGCTCATAAGACGTAAATAAAATTTAAGAGCACAAGGTTGGGCATTTAAGTGTTATTTAAGTATGCACTGAAAAACACAATTTCGTATTTTAATATAAAACTTGGTCCTAAATGAAAACGTTCGTACACTCTGCGCAATAAAATCTTTAACACTGCGTTTTACTGTAACGAGAAAAAACATTTAATATTTAATTTTTACAAAAAAATCCTTTGGTGTGTGGCTGAGTACGAAAGCAACATGAAACAAAGTGTAAATGAAGGCCCGTGTTAAAAATTGTTCCTTCACTTTTGGTAAATTAAGCCATAAAAAGTATTTTCAAAAACATCTCTGCCGCGTACTTTATACATACATATGTACATACATACATACATATGTATATTTCAAGTGCAAGCCAAGTTTGCAAACATCCTTTATAATATGTTTGTATGTACATATGTATGTATGTATGCATGTTTATATTTACAACTGATTCTTTGTTGTTGGATTTATAATAGGTATTTACTCATTACATAAAGTAAGAGTTCATGCATGATACAATAATACAGGTAACCTCGAAGCGCCAGCTGATGGAGTTTGTTTGTGATGTGATCTGTCAATTGTTGTTTACATTTTACCTATATAGTGCCTATTAAACTGTAAAAGTTCCTATTAAACTGTACTAATACAAACCAGCTTTGCATATACAAGAGAACATGCAATCAATACACGCGCATGGTGCCTATTAAAACTGTACTAATACAAATAAAGCTTTGCAAAGCCACAAGAAAGCGGAAGTCATGTCTCTTGTTTTCTCTTTGTTTTTTGACAGTTGTCATCACAAAACAGCAATAAAAAGTCCTGTTGTTTTATTTGTTATAAATTTGTTGTAGATTTGCGGCTACCTGTATTATTGTATCATGAGTTCATGGTAGTATTAAAGTGAAAGTACCCAGTGGGAAATTATCATGTGTTACTAATAAATTCAATTAAGATGTAAGCAGGGATTCAGTTATTGTCTAAAGCAAACAGTTTGCTATAAAACAAAATTAAAATATTGGTATACTTTTAGGCTAAATTTACGCATCTTATGACGCGTCTTATGACACTTTTATGTTAAATATAAATAGCAAAATAAGCGAACCACTGACAGCTACTAATGCTGAGTACACATCTAGCATTTCTTGTGTTGTCATTATCAAAATATGCTCAACGCCGTTCACATTGGGCGCATTCATAACTCGTAGCTGTTGAGCTCAACAGTTGTGAAACTGTTGGCAGCTGTTTGCCCCAACTGTTACGTCTTAGAAACGGCTTGATGCATATAATTTAATTTTATATCTTTATTTCGTTACTTTATCGCATTTGTAATGTAAAATTTAACAAATATTTGCTCCTGCCACCTAACATAGTGTCCACACCTGATGAATTTATATCATGATGAATGTCAAATTGATATCATGATGAAAATTCATCACGTATAGACTCAATTTATTAATAATGTGGCAGCGTTATGATATAATCATCAGGGCTCATGGCCTGATAAATTCATCTTGATATCAAATGTCATGTTATGTGTTACTGCGCATTTAACGTTTATTTATTAAATAATTTTTGTCTAAAAAAGGTGGCACAACAATTATTTGTGACCAAAACATTTAACAACATGCAAATTAGATATTTTTGGCAAGTATTTTTTAAATATTTGACTGATTCATGATATAAAATCATCAACGTCTACCCCTTTGTGTTGAATATAAATGACAGTTGCTCTGCCGGCGTCATATTACGAGTTATGATATAAATTCATCAGGTGTGGACACTATATAACAAAGCATATAAAAGGAATAGCTCTATTCGATCAGCTGTTCAGGCGAAAAAAATTTCTAATGGAAAATTATTCAAATGTTGAGTGGAGCAGAACTACTCAACTATGCGTTTCTAAGACCAACACTCAACGGTTGCGCAGCAGCTACGTCTTATGAATGCACCCATTATGATTTTTTATATGGAAAGTAATGGCACACAACGAAAAATATCGGAAATAACAAACGTTGCCACTAGTACACACTATTGCGATATCACAAAATGACATAATGTATACTCGGCATAAGTATTCTACTAAATATTCTAAGTACATACATATGAGGTTTGTTTAAAGCGTATCGCGAATTTTGAGTTTTCGCGGGTTACGTATATTCGAATTTTAATTTTTTTTGTAGCGATATATTTGTACTCATGTCTCTAACTTATGAATACAATTTCGGCGATTTTGAATGTTCAGTTAATTGTTGACAGGTGCTTTGCTTGCACATGTTTTGGCTCGTCTGAGATTTTTACATTGGTTCATGCGGCAGCTTCCATTGAGCTTTGGTTTTCACGTCATAACCATAAACCCACAATTCGTCACAAGTTATGACCTTCTGGAGCAAATTTGGGTTGTCGTAGACAGAGTCTAACAGCTCATTAGCAATGTTCATGCGATGCTTTTTTGTCGAAATTGAACAATTTTGGTACGAATTTCGCGGCGACCCGTCTCATGCCCAAATCATTGATAAAAATCGAATGGTACGAGTCAATCGACATGTCTAGGTCCTCAGCAACTTCTCTAATGGTGATTCGACGATTGGCCAATACCATTTTCTTCACTTCATCAATTTTTTCGTCTGTGTTGAAGTGCTCGGGCGTCCGGCACGCTCTTCGTCGTTCACATCTTCTCGGCCTTCTGAGAACAATTTGTACTACCGATAAACGTTCCAAGATAGCTTCTCCGTATGCCACAGTCAACATTTGGAATGCATCCGCGCACTTCATTTCGTTTTTCACACAAAATTTAAAAAAAAAACTGCACTTTGTTCCATTTTTTTAATAGGTAAAAATCGAAGACGAGCCTACACACGTGTAAGCAAAGCAGCTGTCAACAATTAACTGAACATTCAAAATGGCCAAAATTGTCGGCATAAGTGAGAGTAACCTGCGAAAATTCAAAATTCGCGATACGTTTTGAACAAACGTCGTATAAGATTCTTTTGGGTATGTTGATTTTATTGATTGTGTAATTAATATGTTCCTTAAAATTTAGTTTTTCATCCATTATTGCGCCTAAATATTTTACTTTTGTATCCCATGAATTATCAAATAATTGGAAATGTAGGGAACATTGTGGAGTATAACGCTCCTATCTTTTTCGTATGAAAAATATCTTGAGTTTTGCAGCAATTTATAGCAATTTTCCATGTATTTAAATAGTTGCGTACAGTTTCTAGTGATAATTGTAGGTTGTTTATTATATCCACTGCTAACACTCATTGTCAGCAAATATTATTGTTACTATTACATCCATTAAGAACTGGAAAATCTGAAGTATAGATATTATATATAATAGGCGAAAGACAAGTACCTTGAGGCAACCAGTATTGACGGTTGCATTGTTAGAGGAGCAATTTCCTAAATAAACCTTAAATTTTCGATTTTTCAAAAAACTTCTTATTATTTTAATAACGCTATATTTACACATGAAAGTACTTTCTTGAAATTTCCGTATACGTATTATGAATAAAAATTTTAGTGAAATAAATTACTTTCATGAAAATTTCTCGTTCATTTTCATAGGAAAGTGAAAGCTCATTTTAAAAATGTCGTCGAAACGTAAAGTTGCTAGAAATTGTTTTGTTTACAACTTAATTAGAGTTACTCAGAATATTCACATACACAGATTATAGGGCAATAAGATGGGAATAAGTATTATTGTAAATATTTTAATAATATTATTGTTCGAAAAGGTCATGATTTGTGTTCTTCAAGTATATTTGAAGATACGATATTATAATTATTTAAATATTTATACAAAATAAGCATAATTAATAAAAACCATTTGCCAATATCCTGTATATTTGAACAAATCTTTAAAGGGTGTAACACTGTTAACCTTTCTTCATTTTACTTCCTGAAAACGTCAAAAAACTACTTTTTTTAAAATATCGTTGAAAGCTGAGTAGAAATTTAAAACAATGTGAGTGTGGTAGTCAAAAAATGTTAATGTATTACGATTTTCATGCAATTATTTTCATGTGCAAATGGTAAAGTGGGGTACACACTATCGAACATGAGTGACAGTTTTGCTAAAATTTTACATTTATCGATAGTGTGAACACGAATTTCGTCAGTCAACAGTCAACTACAGAATTTTTTGGGGTTGAGTGACAGTCAGCGGCCATATTGGTTTTTGACTGATAGTGTGTACCAAAAAGCGTCAGTCAAGAGATATTTTTTTAGCATACACAAGATGGACGCGGAAAATTATTTTTTAAGGAATTTACAAATTTTTATGAAATGCAAGGCTGTGTGTGATGTTAAATACAAAATATTAAGACAACGTCGTACGAAGAGTTGTTAAAGATAAGAAACATTAAAACAATTCATTTAAAATAAATGTTGTTAGCAACAATGCGCATCCACTTTGTGTTTTTTCTGTGTTTGTGTGTCTAATTTTTTCTTGAATGAAGGTTTGAGGGTCGAACATGATCGATAATCTGAACAGCCAACACTATAATTCAAAACGGATGAATTTTTAACTGTCACTAATGTTCGATAATGTGTACCCCACTTAAGTAAGATGTTTGGTAAAGTTACAATTTCCCATTTTATAAAGGAGAGCGTCGTGCCAAACTAATTCGAATGCGGCTTTTACATCTAAAGCCCACAGTACACGGCATGTGAAAAGCCACATGCATATGTGGCGATTACGTCACGGGAATTTTCAGCATGTTGGTTGCATTTTTTTAAATTACTAGTAGTGGCTACAGGCCTTAAAATTTTGATAGTATTTTTGCTCCAAAATACAAGTGTGGCACATGTAGCCGAATCGAGCACATTTTCTGAGGCAGCACATCTGCACATGTACATGTGTTACTAGTATCCGGCATGCAGCAAATGTAGCTTCGTGATGACGTCAAAATTACGTCAGAACCACATGCATGTGGTTTTTTACATGCCGTGTACTGTAGGCTTAATAGTATCATACCCGCAGATATCCCTTGGCTATGTTCTTTATTCTTAATATTGCATGGGAAGTGTGTAGTCCGCCTCGGAACCCAAATTGTTGTAGAGGTAGTATGTTATTATCATTAACAAACATTGTTATTTTGTCATTTAGAATTTTTTCCAATATTTTACCCTTTGCTGGTAAAGGAATTATAGGGCGATGTGACAGTAGACAATTATTAGGCTTGTTAGGTTTGACGATTGGAATAATTATTGCCTCCTTTTATTGTTTTGGAAAGTAAACGGATTTCAGACAGGAATTTATTATTGGAGTTAGAAGTTTGATACCTTTTCTTGGTGTATTTTTAATACATAAATTGTTTAATTCATATATGCCTGGTGCTTTTTTGTTTTTAATGTTTTTAATAAAAATTTTGATTTGTGTTTCTGTCGGTAAAGGAACTGGGTAAACAAAATCGGTGCCATTTTCAAGATTTTCAATGACTTCTAAGATTTTATAAGTGTCATTTAAATTCTTTGGGAGAGAGTTATGAGTGAAGCATATTGTGTTCCATTATTAATAAGAGTTTGTATTTACTTAAACTTCTTTCTTAAAACTTTTGTGGTATTTCAAAAGGTAGAAGAACTTGTTTCTAATTCTAGGATCAATTTCTTAGTGGAAGTATGTCTTCCTGAATAATTTTGTTAATACGCCTCTGTACCGCATCCAGTTTCTTCTGTACAAGTTTCTGGAGAAATCAAGTTTTGGATGTTTATTGGTAGTGGCTTGTGGTGACATGTTATAGATTTCGTGGAACTCTTATATTGATTGCATGTTTAATAGCATTATTTATTGATTGAATCATTTCTTCAATGATGTCTACGTCTGTTGTTACATATGATCAGAATATCTACTCCAGTTTGCTTTAGAATAGTCATATGTATACCTTTTGGGGGTATTGAAGGTTGAGTAACTTAAAGTTGTTGTTACAGGTAAAGATAAGAAACCTAAATTATTTAAAACTTCAACTGCGAATACCATTTGCGAAGTATTTGTTAAGAAATAGTCCAGCGTTGAGGGTTGGCTTATATTACCCCAGCAATTTGCTCTTGAGCAACCCCATATCTGTTGTCTCCAATTGAGGTCACCGCCCTATTATCATTGCTATAATTTATAAGTTTTGAGATGTCTGCTGTAAACATCATCTTTTTTGTATTATCATAACTTGCGGTCCCTCCAGGAAAATAACCGGAGAATATATTCACGGAGCTATTATTTGTCATTAGCTTAGTGCCAGCATTCTCAATTAATTGCGTATTGACCACTGGCAAAACTTAGTGATTAAGATTTTTTCTAACAATGACTGCCACACCACTCCCCCTTGAGTCTCTATCATAGCGGTAGCAATAATAACCACTATGATTTAAATATATATGTATGTTGGAATTTAAGCATGTGTCGGTTAATAAACATTCATGGATAACTATTGTAATTGAATAAAAAGTTATATAGTTCCGTTAGTTTATTACGGACACCTCTATTGTTCCATGTTGCTATATTTATTAACTCATAGTTAAAATTTGCGAAAAAAAAAGTTAAGCAACATTGATTAACTTATTTCGCATGATAAACGGGGGACTATTTCTGCAACATTTTCTCATGAACAATTCATACCAATTTTTTTATATAGGGTGTTGTTTTTAGAGGTATAGAACTTCGAATTGAAATAAAACACAAGAAAATCGTTTTAATGTCCATCAATTTGGCTTTATTGGAAGGATAATTTTATGCCATTAACGTTTAAATATGATTTCGGGCATGTGGCCGCCGCGGCTGGCTCGAATAAAGCCAATTCTACAGGTCCAATTTTCAACCACTTTTTCGAGCATATGGGGCCGTATGTTGGCAATAACGCCACGAATGTTGGCTTCCAAGTCCCCTAACGTTTCTGGTTTGTTGGCGTAGACGAGCGACTTCACATATCCCCAAAGAAAATAATCCAATGGTGTCAAATCACACGATCTTGGTGGCCAATTGACCGGTTAACCGAATTAATTGCTCTGATGGACGATTATGTCGACCATAAAATGGACGGAGCTTGCGGTAAACTTCGCGAACTGAACCATTATTTTCGAAATAAATTTGCACGATTTGCAAGCGTTGTTCTTTTGTCAACCTGTTCATGATGAAATGGCAAACCAAACTAAATATTAATCACTTAACAGCTGACAAAATGGCCGCCAGTTAAAAAAGTGATGCCAACTTAAAGTTCTATACCACAATAAAAAACACCCTATATGTATTTTGACAGCATTTCACGCAAAATGATAAACAGAGTACCAGGCTTAAATTAGTAACCACTTGAAGTTGGTCAGCTTTAGACTTGCAATCTTTTAAGCCATTAATAAGCTCTGATGTTAAATTTTGTAATTATCCTAGAGAAAAAATTTTATCACTACGTGATACTGTATTATTATCAAAATTTTTTTGGTTCCATGCACTTGGAGCTGAATTTGATTGTTGTCGTAAGAGATTAGGGTAACTCTCATCGTAGTTTGTTCCGTTTTGTATTGGTCTGCGAAAGGTGACTCTTTGAGTAGAGAAATGTTTCTTAACTTGTACATAATTATACTTACTGCGACACACAGGTGAAGTGGATTTATGTTCCTCATTACAATTGGCACATTTAATCTTTTCAGATTTATACTCCTCTCTCTTATTTAACATTCCAGTACTGTTAAATCAAAATGAAGAATAATGTTGAATTAAACTTGTTTCATGAATTGTATTTAATTTATTAACTAACGTGCGTTAATGTGTGTATTGGCACATGCATCAGGAAATTGTTCGCTTATTGGCTTTCCAGGCCAAGATTTGAACTCGAACTTATCGTGTGGTGGTAATCGCGTTTACCGCGATTGATTGATCAATTAACATACAATTTATTTGAAATGAACGATTTAGTTTAAAAAAAAATACAAACTACGAGGCGATTTTAGTTTGTCTCGGGGATTCGAACCTGCGACCTTCACTCCCTGCTAGCCCAGCAGCAGGAAGTTTTCACTGGGAATGCGAAGTTTGTCGGCTATTTACGAACATCAAAATAAACAACAGCAAAACAAGAACAAGTCGCACAACTGAATATAATAGTGTATTCCAGCTATGAACTAAGCAAATAAACACCAACACACTTAAACAAATTATTATTTCTTGTAAATTTAAAATTTTTGCATGGTGATTTTGCTTTGGTATTTTTTATGTGTGTATTTTTAATTTTTCTCTGGCGATTTCCTTAAGGCTGGTACTCACTATCCCACAAAGTCGTTCGACTTGTAAAAAAATCCAACCCTGATCCAATGAGTTGTATTATCTTTTGAAAATTTTCATAAACGCCATTAGATCAGAGTTTAATTTTCTCAAAAATCGCTTGACTATGTAAGATAGTTAGTACCAGCCTTTATATTTGAGTTCATTACATGATCCAGAGTTACAACATGTTGAAAGTCAAGTGGCTAGTGGTTGTAAATTCTTTCGTTTTAAACAGAAACATGGTTACCACATCGCTTAACTATAGTAATTCATCCAAATAATTTTGTTGTGGCTTTTAGACAGCCGTTCGTTCCACTTACATATGTACATTTGGCTACAAGTGTGCTTAAACCAAGTCATGCATAAGAACTTGAACTTCTTGCACAAAAAACTATACTTTCAAGGTTTAAAGTAGTAGAAATCATTTGTACTTTAGACTATTGTTAAATGTATTCTTTTTCTCTTTTATTTGCTGGCATTGCACATGTATAGTACTCTTCCTCCGTAATTGCTATATAAATATTACTCTACATAAGTTTTTCATATTATTTTCTACTTTATTTGCATGTAGGCTCTAAATTTTAAACACTTCAAGTTTAAAACAAACAAACAATAGAATAGAAATATAAAGAAAGAGTAACCCCTTTTAGCGCATGCAAACCCATCCTTCACAAAATTTGCTTAAAAAAACATCAAGAGATTTCAACCTCTCGCCTGTCGTTAACAGCATCCTCATTCTATTTTACATTTGGTGTGAGAGCAAGAACTTTTGAATTATGTATGTATGTCTCGTCTCTATTTTATTTAAAAAAATATAAGGGAGAATAGAAGGAAAATGTACTAGCCTCCCATAATGTTGCCATTATATTTTCCATTTATATATTTTCTTTGGCAGGTTTTATGTTTCTGCTATAAAGTTGCCAAGCCCCACCATAGACGTGCAGGCTAAAACACTTTTTTTATTGTATGTCTACAATAAACAGTTTGCACCATGCTTCCTTCATACATCTCACTATAAGCGTGTATGCGAGTAAATGTGGTTACAATTTTGCTCCTCTTTCACATTTCTTTTCGACATGCATTCCCTGTAACATGGTCGTTGTCATTTTGGCGTCCTTATTATTTACTCAAACATTCTGCAAATTGTGTACACTCGTGCATGCACGTTTTTAAACTATTGGTGCGAGTTCTTATTGAAGAATACGACAACAGAGAGGTAGCACCACAAATTGAGATATTATAAAATAAATATTTTGGTAAAAAAATGTAAAAAAACCGGTCAAGATAATAATTTATTCAACTGCAGACTATTGTTTTTGACTTTTCGGTTAAATTTTTCCAGAAAATGTGTACTTATAAATTTTTTATTATGAAATTTCTAAAATCACATTCTTGCCACCATGGTGCAATTATACAGGTGACTGCGTAATAATAGTATGTTTCCACAAGGGATGCCAATCCCGAAATCCCAGGATTTAAATTTTTTAATCCCGGGATTTTCGGGACTCAGTCAATCCAGAAATTGTTTACTAAGTTTTGTTTGTTTCTTAAAAATAAATTCATCATGACCCCATGTGAAGATGGTAACCGTGGCAACACAATACTGATCTTTTACAATTGAAATTTATTTGTCGGTGTTTAAGCATTGTCGATATATGTATTTCATTGATGCTGTGCCAAATCATTAGTAGACTTCAACCACATATTTTGAACAGTCACAAACTTCTCATCTTATACATGGACTTTCAAAAACTATTTGAGAATTCACAAATAATAATATTTTTGAAAATCGCAAAAGAAAAATGAGCGTAGTAAGCTTAGAAACTTTAACCAAACCCTCAAATAATTTATATTTGTTATGAATCTGGGCTTTGTTAAAGCTTCTAAGCCTGCTGCTCTTATTTTTCTTTTGTAATTTTCAAAAATATTACTTTTTAATTTTCAAATAGTTTTTGGCTATGTAATATGAAATTATTAAAAAACTTTTGTTTGTGAACCTCTTTTTAGTAAATATCTATAAAAAGCATGTTTGTTTTAATGTTCAAAAAATCCAGAGTCCCGAATAATTCCTGAAATCACGGGATTTGATTTTTTGAAATCCCGAATTCCGGGATCGTAAAAACCAGTCCCGATTGGCATCCCTAGTGTCCACTATACGTGCTTCGCTCTCTATTCATGCTTCACACCCCAATCACGAGCGAAGCAACTTGCTTCGCCATACAAAATCAAGTAGATTCAAAATGAATCTACTTGCGAAGCACGTAAAATTGGTATCTTCTCTCACTTTTATCGCAGTTTATCGCCAGTTGATCTGAACTAGCTATCAAAACAAACGCACATGCGTATGATATGTACTCATGATGATTCATGAACATCATTGAGAAAGCGAAGCAAGGGATTCAATTCGTAGTGGCAATATAGCATAAGGATTTGTTATACAAAAATACGGCAACCATAGCTGTGTAAAGAACCCAAGAACTTGAAAAGAATAAAAATACGAGTAGTTGTACCAAAACCAAAACAAAATGAAGTTCTTGACATTCGTTAGCTACAAAGCACATTTCTTCGGAATCGGTTGGGTGGAATTACATGAAATATAATTACATACCTTATTTCAATTATCAAAATCGACGTCACGTTACCACTCTCGAGAAGAAGTTTGTGCTATTGACAGGCTTGTTAAACGCAGTCAGTTGTTTTCCACAACGGGTAGACAAGCCCTAATTTTTTGATAGTGTATTGACGTGACGTCAATGAATCGGTCTATTAGGAGTACGTACGTGAGATATTAATATTTGTTAAGTTTTATTGGACGTGGTATAATGATATCAAAAGGGCCCAGGGCGTGTGCAAATTTTCATTGAAATATGTAGAAGTATACTTCTATTATATCTATATATATATATATATGTATATTGTTAATTTGTTTGGGAGTGCTTTCTTGCACCTTTTGCTGGGTGGAAACACATAATTACATATTAAATTTTAATGGACATGGCCCACCAATAATGTTGCCAGAAAATTATGATGAGAGAATGGTAAATCGGTCAAAAAATTCTGCTAAAATGTTCTACAGAAGAAAAGTATAATGCCAGATTTAAATGTAGAAAAAATTATTGAAATAGCTTTGAATTTCATATTTATTAGTATTTGCCGGTATTTTTAGAGCACATACATATGTAAAAGTTAATAATTGGTGTTTTTTGGAAATGTTACAATTACGTTTAAAAATTTTTTACGCACTATAATTCCAAAATATTAATTTATTTATTCAGTAAAATATTTTTTTTAATTCAAAATACATTGAAATTGATTATTGAGGGGTTATCTGGGTCATATGCGCATTTCACTGTTGCAAGTGTGCAGATCATCAGGGAACCTTTAGCCTTTAGCTTTAGAAAGCATCTAGCAGAATTTTTTGAAAGTTGAATGCTTTTTAGCTAATGAAAATGCCAGATCTGGCAGTGAAAATGCTAAAATGGCAACAATGCCCACCAACTATTTTACAATGAAAACCTATGGTAGATACATATGGGTAATTCCAGAAAAAGGTCAACCAAAAAACATTTTAATAGTTAATAGGGATTATTTTTCTTTTTTTTTTTGTAATTTATAAATTTTCTACTAATAATAAACTTACTCTTTAGCACCAAAGAGGGAGAACTGAGTTCTAATTAGGGGAACTTTTTGAGTTTTCTTTCACTTATACATTAATGTCGCATCCGTCGCACAAAATCAATATTTATAAATTTTTTCAGCAGTAAATAAGAATTTGTTATTGTTTAATTTCTTTTCAATTAAAGTTCAATCAGTATTAGGAAAGTTACTGCATTTAGTTCTCTTGGAAAAAAAATTGTCGCGTCCACCTTGTCGTACTTTACCCTTAAAAAAAATTAAAACAAAATGTTCATATTTCATAAATCTACACATAAAAGATCATCTTTCACCTTCATTTCCACATTCAGAAAAAAAATTCTTCATAAAAATTTCGCTGAATTATATAAATTTCTACAAGTGCAAAAAAATAACTTTTTTTTGTGGCGTCCGTTTCTCGCTGACATTTGCTTACATATATCTTTTTCCTGTACTATTGATATCGCCCATAATTTTTTCTTAAATATACTACACCTTCATTGCTTTAAAACACTTAAAATATACATACATATATACGAGTATATAGGATCTTTACATTCAAAAAAACTAGCTTGCCAGAAAAGGAGTTTAAGCTTTTCAATTTACACACAACTTAATGGAAAAAGAAAATTTAATTTTTCGCTCAAGAGTTGAGTAAACAAGATGTTTGTATTCAATTTTTGCACAATATGAAGAACGATAAGAGGATTAATTTTGCATCATGAACTAAAAAATTAAATTTTTTGAGTTATGACGTTCTTTAAGTAAATGAGCGATATGCATGTATATACATTAGACCACCCAAGTTGCCGAAAGTATTTATTTTATTCGCTCCACCTGCAGTTTCCGATAAACTGGCCATAAAAATCAAATGTGTGTAAAAATTGCGCTGATAGCGTGCAAACCGGCCATTCAAAATACGGTTCCTAACCTCTTTTCTAAAGCAGGTTGAAAAAAACGAAATTCAAAGTTTGATTTATATAAGACAAGGTCAACTGCCAAATGGTCGAATCTTAGCAAGATACTGAAGCTCGTAATAATCCACAGTACAATCAACGATGCCAACTATTTATAACCGAAACTCACTATTCCCCATTCTCGAAACGCGCTAGAACGCGCTATTTTCCTACGCGCTAAATTAAATTTTAATAAAAGTCGATGTATGTATTAGTAAATACAATTAATTTTTTTAGTAACGCTTTTTCGGATTTTGCGATACTGCTTCTTTCAAATTATATCCTTAATAACTAAAATCATTTAATACAAAATCAGAATCGCCTTCCAATATGTAATCGAAACCCTTAGTTTTTATTTTAATTTTATTTGTCAAACTTTGTAACACCATAGGTATAAGTTTCCGAATAGTTTTGCGATTCAAATGCTTTTTGTACTTTAGCTGGAATAGATGCTTAAAAAGTTATGTAAACTTTTTGGCTCATTATACTAGTACATATTTTTAGTTGTAAAATTTCAAAACATTTGAGATTTACAGTATTATAATGCGTTTTTAATTCTAACCACAGTCAAAATAATTTTATTTGCGACAGCTGAATCATTAACCAATTTAAAAAAATTTTAGCAGAGTTTTGGATACTAGAAAATTTTTTAATTTATATAAAAAAAGTAAAAAAAATATTGAACTGATTTGATGTTATTGACGTTAATCAAAACACGCCAATTTAGCGCGTTTTTTTTATTAAAAGCGCTAAGACGAAAAAAACGCGTTTGGCATAGCTTAAACTTAACTTAAAGTACACTTTGGCCTATTTTTGTTTGTATGCTTCAGTGTTGTACCTCAGTCTAAACCTGCCAGAAAGCGGTGGCTAGATTCATCTGTCCCATTATTCCTCTTCCGACATTCGTGCTTTACGGTCTATTTTGTACTTTTTGTTGATATAAATGCACGAAATCTTTTATTTCCTGAAAGCCTCTTCTAGAGTAATACAAATCTTTTACTCAATTTAATTTTGCTATGTGGATTAATAAAAAACAAAGTGACGTGAATTTTCCTCCAGCAACATTTTTCCGCCAATCGTATTTTAAACCCATGTTATAAAGATCCACCAGCATGTACAGTTTAATGCCCTTGGGAGTTAGTATATTCATCCCTACTCTGCTCTTGAATTTTTAAATCATTGCTTTATTTACCATTCTTGTTGGTTAGACTTAAGGCATGAGGGGGTCCGAAGCTATGGCTATGGCTGGGGTTTGTATCTAACATAAAATATATTTATTAACATCCACCCAATGTGAGAGAATAAAAACAACATAACATGAGCCATGTTGCAATTGTACTTGCTCTTTTAATATATTTTTTTAAAGAGAGCAAAGTGCAAACAGAAAACTTGACAGTAATGCTTTTTTCTTTAACATGCTTATGTAAAAGAAAATGACCTTTTAGTGTTGTCAATATAAAAACCAACGTAGTACTCGTATATCAAAGTTTCTTGCAATTTTATGAAATTTCTTTATATTTGCTTATTCCTTTACTTATGGGAAAATTATTTATGTGTGTTAGCTCAGAATATGAAAAAAGTCAACAGAGAAGCTCTTAGTAATAATTTTGCACTGAAAACTGAGTACATATGTATATAAAGCTGAAATTTGCTTTTCTGACTTCAAAAAAAAAGGAGGAGGTTATCAGTTCGTCTCTATTTTTATACTCTTCACCAAAAATGGTAAAGGGTATATATAGGTTAGTCATTCCGTGGGTAATTTCCACAATATATGTATATTCTGGGTAGTTATGAATAGGAAAGGCGAATAAGCGATGTCCGTCTGTCCGCCGTCCTTCCGTCTGGTGTACGTAAAATCAGTTTTCCGAAGCTCCCAGAACAGATGAAGACTTCGGTCTTGGACTGGTGGACAGAAATGGTCTAAAATAGATTGGTAAGCTGGAATGCTTAAACTTTTTTTTGCCATATAAAAGTAACTATTTAAAATTAATTTTGGTTTTTTTTGTTAAATAATAATATTTTATATTTCAGTAAGAATAAAATTAGTACTAAAAATTAAAAAAAAAAATCAAAATATGATTCCAGGGTTGGAAAAAGTATATATATAAAAGTAACCTACTACAATTAATTTGTTTTTTTTTCTATAAATTACACATACGAGTATTTTGAAAAGCAATAGATTGGTAGTAGAAATCAGAGAAATCTAAAAAAATGATTCCAGGGTAGGAAAATTTCACTTTATGTGGTATATAGAAGTAACTAGGTCTAATTATTTTTTTCTTTTACTTAACAAATTAAATATATTATATGTTTTAGAAATTAGAAAGAAAGCTCCAGAGCTAGAAAATTTAAGTTTTTCTTATACATAAAAGTACATTAATAAAACTAATTTTTTCTTAATTCCTTTTTTTGGTAATTAACCATTTTTATATTTTAGAAAGAAATAAATTGGTATTGAAAATGAGAAAAATTAATCATATAGTTCCAGGGCTGGCAAATTAAAATTATTTTGGTAAAATAAATAACTAAATTAAATTTTTTTTTCGTTTTAATTAAACATATTTTATATTTTGAAAGATGTTTACTCAAAAGTTTTTCCTATATTTGTGAAATTTTGATATGAAAATCTAACTTAACCATAATCATTGGCACCCACTAGTCTACGGAGCTTTGTAATATGCTGCTTATGATTCTCCCAGCAAAATTATATTTAAAATCGATGGTCATATGTTGACATCTTGTAAGAGTTCTTATTCATTTTTAGTAAATGGAGATACTAGAAATACATATGTGACTAAAGAACAGTCATAACTACAAATTAAATTAAAGATCATGTTCCAGTTCATTTTTCTAAAACTGTTCCTTTCTGCTGAACAAAATCTAAAAATTCTTTGGAAATATATAGTATGAATGTGTCATATTAGCAATGGGATGTTTGATTTGTCTGACATTTTCTAATGTTAAGATTTATTAAATACCGGAAAATATGAAATAAGTTAACTTGGTTGTATGGAGCTTATAGGCCTGCACAGATATACTTGTTTCACTTTCATTATTGATATCGATTTCGAATATAACTCGAACTTTTATCGTGTAAAACTATCGAGAGTGACACTCAAAAATTAAAAATTTTGAACAATTTTTTTCGAAATTTCTTCGCTTTAGTGAGCATTCGTTTTTATCGCATCTCAGGTCAAGTGCTGATTTGTTATTCAGCGTTTCTGTTATTAGTTCTTAATGTTGATTTTTTAAGCAATTATTGTCTGGTTGGGCAATGAGCAAATAAGAACAACACATTTGTTTGCTTTTGTTTTTCTAAAACAAATAAGATACGTAAAACTGCTTTTACCATAAGTACCTTATGATGTGTCGAGAAAAAATATACATGGCAGATGAATGAATAAATAAAAGGAAAATTTCACATACATACATACATATGTTACATATGATATATAATTAAATGATATATGAAAAACATGTACTGCAAATACAAAAAAACTACACACAATATGTATGTGTTATTACACATTTAGAGCAAAGTTCTCTCTCTCTCTCTTTCTCTCTTTCTCTATCTATTCTTGTCTGCTCCACAAAAAATCTAACGAACATCTGCTCATCATGTATTTGTTTCAACAGTGGTTTTTTTTAATATATTTGTATTACAACTTGTATTTTTGAGCAACAACAGATACAAACAATTCCTCAGCAGCAATACAATAAGCAATAGTCATCTGTTTTTAATTGTATTATAATTTGGAAAAGCACACACACAATAACTCTTATACTACGCACTACAATTCTATGGTATATTTGTTTTGACTATACTTATAAGTATACAAATGCAAGCCTTTAATGGAGGTACAATACTAGGATTCTCTTTGACATATAAAATAGAAGCTTGGTTTTTGGACATCATACATATGTTATAGCAAAAAAACGATTGTGTCAACTTTTTCACCCTTGCCATAGTTTGTGTTACTTCTTGTAAGAACCATAATTAAATTTAGTAAGATTTTACATGCATGCGTTTTTGTTGTACAGCATCAAAATAAAATGCATGTAAAATGGAGCACTATGACCCGTTTTCGTAAATTTTGCTGCCAAAATATGAAGAGCAATATTTAAGTACATGACACGGCACAGACAAATGAAGATGTGTAATTAGTTTAGCTTGCAGATGTTTGAATAGAGAAATTTGTTTTAGTGATATTATGGATACTTAATTTCATTTTCGGTATCAAATCACTTTAGATGTGGGTGAATAAATTGCCAATACAAAGGGCTGATCTCTGTTAAAGTTCTCTCTAATTAATTTCTAATTATTAATTTAAAATAGAGAAAATATTAATAATGTAATTGAATTGAAACGTGTATGGGGTGATTAACTTGCACCAAAATTCAAAACTCTAGCTCAATAAATGCCAATCTTGAAGTCAGAGTCGCGGATATCGTTGACAAACGCCAAAATAAAATCTATGGTCTTCTCTCCATTGTCCCATCGATTTTTGCTGGCAACTGTATTAAACTAGTATTACAAATGTTGAATAGTGCGCTGCCATCAAAACAAGGCGTCTTTATTCTGCTGGAAACCTCTGGAAGAAATCGCACTAGTCCGCCTTGGCACTCAAGATTGCGTATTTTTGTTTCCAATTCATGTAATTTCTCGTCCACGTCTTTTACCTGTATTTGGACGCCACATATTTGTGGACTTTATTCTCTCTCTCTTCAAAATTGCTGACTTGTACTTCAATTCCATTTACTCTTCTTTTCCTAAAGGTTTTTTGAAAATCAACCTTGACTTTAACTAGCATTCTCTCGGTGTTAAGTCTAGAAATTTTTGGTTCGTTCCATTTGCCCCATCATAGAAGCAAACATTGAACTTAAACTCCTACTAATTAAAGTACTAGTGGAAGGAACACATGCCTCCATGTCATCTTTTCCATCAAATTTGTACGCTCCTACGTCAATGCCACGACTCTTGAACTCATCTTTTGCCTGTTGTCAGCAGGTCACATTTACTCAATTCCTTTTTGAGTTATCAAAATTACATGAAAAGTAAATATGTAACACATTTGTATAACGCCTCCGCCTCTTGGTAATTTTTTGAACTAGACGGGCACATACACTATCGTGTGTCCATATAAAATTTAAATATGTATAATATGATATATATACTTTATTTTAAATTCGATGACATACCAAATATACATATATAGTATTTGTACGTACATATATACAGTGCAGAATCGGTTAACACTGGTGACCCTGTTAACGCAACTTTTCAAAAAACAAGACCTCATTAACGCAAGTTAAGATTATGTCTTTCGTTTTGTTTATTTACTATATATTCTTATGAATAAATTCAAAACTATAAATCTTTGTGCATGAAATCTTATGCTTACTTACAAAAATAAATTTGATATACGACTATTTTAGGAATAACAAAGAATTTTTGCGTGGTGCTTCTGTGTTTGAAACCAATGTTGCTTAAATATTTTTTTTACGATTTTTGTAATTTCGTACAAAAATACGTATGTTTTTCTCATTTACATATTTATTTAATTGATCATGCTTGTTACCTATATACATATGTATATTATGTATGTCAATTTTTGATATTCGCGAATTCGAATTCGAATTAATGGACATCATTTGAGTCATTTTATCTCCCAAAACACCCCATCAATGTGCATGTTTAAAGCCCTCTCGCTAAGTGCACTGGTTTAAAAATTTTCTCTTTTAGAAAATGAAATATTTTTCACCACGGCAACCTTTAACGACCCAAGATATATTTTTTTTAGTTTCATGCACATTTTAGATTTATTTGAAGATGACCTAACGGAGTTCCGGAAAACGGCGTTACGTAATATATGGATGTCCCCTAAAGCCTATAGTACACGGCATGTAAAAAGCGACATGCGTATGTGGCTATGATGTCACGAGAATTTTCAGCATATTCGTTGCATTTTTTAAAATTACTAGTAGTGGCCGTAAAATTTTTATAGTATTTTTGCTTGAAAATACAAATATGACACATGTAGCCGAATCGAAGACATTTTCTGAGGCAGCCCATCAGTAAGCATATGAATATCTACATGTACGTATGTTGCTAGTACACGGCAATAGCAAATGTAGCATCGTGATGACGTCAAAATTACGTCAGAAGCACATGCGCATGTGGTTTTTTACATGCCGTGTGTGTACTGTAGGCTTACGCTAGCGATTTAATTTTCATCATTATTACTCATACGCAGTGAGTTGCAGTTCCCTCTGTATATCTGTATCCAACGAAGTATGCAACAGTTTTCGTTTAAAGATCTACCTATGAGTGATATTTAATTGCAGCCTAATAAATTACCAGTGTTCAAAAAACTGACTACAGAAATGCAAAAGTTTCAATTAATACGCTATTTGCTTTGAATCAACAGTTTTTGTTCAAAAAGTAAACTCTTGCTTTCGCCTCTGCTTTGAAAGTAAAATGCAACTATTGAAAAGTATTTATTTGATTGTGTTTGCGTTCGTACAGTTTTGTTTTGTACTATAGACGAGTAAAATCAAAGAAACAGTTCGGAAAAAAATATGAATCATTTTGCTCCCAACTAACTGCGCAGTCGTCAACAGTAAACGTTAAAAGTTAAGTTCAAAGAACACGTACAAGATTTTCGTCGGGTGAAAACATTTATAGCCAACTAACAGAAGTAAGATTTTGAAAATTTTCGCTTCCGATTTTCATGAAATTGCCTCTGGCATAACTACTGTTAGTGCGAAATCTTACATTATTATACGGTGTAGTTTGCGAAATATAGCGACTTCAAAATGAAAAAATGTAGCAAAAACCGCTTTACAAAATTATGTGTATACGAGTATTTAAAGCTACTTAACTTAGATGTTCCATTGAGGTGTCATGTTAAAGAGCAGAAAGTGGCCTTTCAAATGGTATGTGTTATGAGTTAGGTTTACGATCTTCAGAGGTCAAACTTTACTCACATTATCTTCCTTGGCGATTTTTTCGAAAAATTGTGTTTTTTAAATTTTTAAATTTTATGTTGATAAATAAATTGTGAACTCGCAACAGTTCATAAATAATTGAGAAAAAATTATTAGATAATTGCGACAGCATAAATAAAATAACAAACATTTTGAAAAAAAACAGTGATTTCAGTGATTTTAGAATTTGAAATATTTAAGTTTTACCAAAAAAATATAAAATTATATTGAAACATAACGATGACCGCTACAAAACCCATCACTTTAGTGGAAAACTGTGATCTTTCTGGTCAGAAACAGCCGATAAGTTATTACAGAAAAATTAAGTAGCTATTAAAATTTAGAAACAGAAAGGCACAGCACAGAACAGCTAATGAGGCCTTTAGTTTATCCAAGTATGTACACAAATTAGTAAATGACAAAAAATTTCCAAATTTCAGTATTTTATTCGAAATTTTAATTCACTTAAAAATAAATAAAATTTAAAAAAATTTAAACGACTTCAAAAATAAGCACCAAATAGTTAGAAATAATTTATATTCAGTTAAATAAAACATTTTTATTTGTATTACCTATAATGCAATTCAAAGTCGATGCCAATCAGGTTAGAAAATTCCATATTTACATATTTATGCGTTTAGTTATCATTGTTATTGACATTGAAAAAGTTTTATTTGCATATTTTTAGTGTCAATTTTATGTATTCCGCGGCATGGTCACGTCCAACTTTGCACACATTAGTGTCCGTCCACTTTTCGAAACTCAACATCGCGTCACTTTCAGAGCTCAATTATGGGCATAGTTTCGTAAAAATCCGTGCTTTTACTTGCCCATGAAATATAATATTTGAATTCGTCTTAACGCTACTTAGTTATGAAGTAAACAAACATAAAATAGAAGTAGAAACGAATTGAAGTCGGTTAAAAATAGTGTAATAATTTGGGCGACTATTATTCAAAATCTCTCTAGGATGGCGGCTGATTAAATAATAAAAGCTTGCAATTATCATTACTCGCAATGAAGTATGGAAGAGAAATAAATGGGGTTAATATTATTTTCTTTTCTCATTAATAGGGTTAGAGAATGATAAAAATGCTCACCTTTTCCTTGTATATGATTGCAGTAGTTTACAAATTTTACCACACAGAACCAAGTATTTTATGTACAATTTGTATATAAATGTATCTTCAGTTTCTTAAATTTCCTTTATGTACAATTGATGTTTCTTCGTAGAATGTTCCAGTGATAATAAAAAATTTTTCTTGCGACCTTTTTTTACTTCGAAATATTATTATTAAGTGCCAAAGTTGACAATTGGAAATTTGATTGGAACTTATGATACATAAATTTCAAATAGGTTTAAGTAAATAAGGGATTTAATTTCATAATTTTAAGTTATTTAATTTATTAGGAGTTTAATTCAAGATATTATTTTTTATAATCGATGATATTTTTTATGTGTCCAAATAAAATATTTTTTTTTCGTATTACCCATTATACCCTTTTAAAATAAAACGGCACATCTTATGGCAAACATACCACAAATCCAGTTGGTAAATGTAACAACTCTGTTTTTATACATTCTTTTATTCCTAAAAACAGGTTGGTAATTTTATTTTCACCGCTACAAACATATAAAGAGCGATTGTTTTGTTTATCTATCAAAATATTTTAAGCACTGGCATATCCTCTTATTTTTATTGTACTTTCCAAGTTTTTCCTATCCTCCCTCATACCATGCTTTTGCTTTGCTCCATTTTATATGTATGTATTATTTTTCTTTCTGTTTTTAATGACACATAACGAGAACATCAACTTTGGAGACATTGAAAACGGCCGAAATATAGTGACCTTAAAAATTAAATTTATAAAAAGCTCTTTAATACTAAAATAAAATAATATAAAATAAATATATTAATAAAATATACATACATATACATATGTACATGAAAAAACCATATAATTTGATTTAATACGTGTTTAAATGGGAAAAAAATCATAAGAAATAGTGGAAAATTTTAGTTACAACGCAGTGGAAAAAATCAATAATTCGCAAACACTACGAGTATTTAAGATGTAGAGTGTTTGAATTATAATTTTACCTTTAAATAAAGTTAACTATTAAAATACAAATTCATTTTAGTGATGGTGTTTCTTAAAAATAAAATTCGATTCAAATTTTTCTAATGAGTGGTTAAATGCATTAAAATTTTGAATTATTTATTTATACAAAACAAACAATTGTAAATAAGTTTTAGTATTATCATAATAAGCCTTATAACCATACACACAGTGTTGTCTACTTACATACATATGTATGTACATACACACATACATGTGTACATATGTAGTTAAAATAAGTAAACAATACTCGTAATTATTTCACTTTTTAGTTTGAATTGAAACTTTAATACGAGTAGAACAAGGCTGTTGGATCTAATTTTGTAAATTTAAAATGCTTAGGCCACGGTCAATACAAAATGTTCCCAGCGGGAAAAAGAAGGAGTACGGATGCTTTCTAAAAGGCCTCTGTACTCCTTCTTTTGGATGTACAAGGCCTGCTCGCTCCATCCCATATTCATATTCTAAAAGGCCTTCAAATTAATGGCTCTTTAAGGGCCTTCTAGAGAATGGCTGTTACAAGGCCTTCAAATAAAGGTCATATTGAAAGTGGTTTAATAAAGGTTGTCAACTGCTGGGGCAGTGTTGAAATATAAGTAAAATAGTTGTGAAAATATATACACTTGTAAGTTTAGAGAAACATTTCCGAGGTATTCAATATACACATCCATACATATAGTGTTTTGACGTTTATTTTGTGATCAAAAGGGTCGAATATATTGAAAGGATACTTCTGAAAATAACAAGAAGCCACATAGTATACATAATATTGATTGACCAAAACAACTGTCTTATTCAACATACAAAACTAAACTAAAATCATTTACGCTTTCTTTCCTTAATCGCTCTGTATTTGGTATTTTTATATGAAATTTTGTTTCTTTTAATGTCATCTGAATTCTTTTGC
The DNA here is from genome assembly GCA_936439885.1 of Nowickia ferox. Taxonomy (NCBI): domain Eukaryota; kingdom Metazoa; phylum Arthropoda; class Insecta; order Diptera; family Tachinidae; genus Nowickia; species Nowickia ferox. The sequence goes on from OW387026.1 coordinate 65,308,484, forward strand.
TTTTGCTTTGCCAAAAAATAAAGCCTAACAAAATATTTTACTCCTTCTGTTCTCCATTCTTATAGAAGCGAATGTGGAATGTGTACCCCATCTTTTTTACTGAAGAGCCGACGTCTTCTATGAGGCGTTCTTCAAAAGTTACATAAGAATGTTAACTGAGTCAAAAACATGAATTCGTTTGCTTTTGCTTTGGCAAAATAACAAACAAAAATGTTACTCCTTCTCTTCTCCCTTCTCATAGAAGGGAATATGGAATATGTACCTTATCTTTTATGCGGAAAAACCGAGGCCTTCTATAAGGCATTCTTTAGCAGTTTGATAAGAACTGTAAGTGAGTCGAAAAAATTCTTGAGCAGGCCTTTAATAATGCCTGAAGTAAGAAGGTCTTCTTAGTTTTACCGCTGGGTTATAATAGAACATACATACATTTGTATGTATGTATATAATAGAACATAACATTGCACAGTGGAGCAGAATCAAAATTGTATATGAAAATAATTGGTTGCAATAAAATTTCGCAAAGGGCTTTGTAATGTGCTCTGCACTTTTACGTGCAGTACTTTATCCATCTAACTCGTCTCTGCACGGTTCTTTTGAGTAGGGATGTAACGAATGCCAGTCTAGCGAATGCGAATGCGAATAACACATTTTATTTTTTGCAAATATTATAATACGTTCAAAAATCACATGAAAATTAATTTCTATAAGAACATGAAGTTGTATTATATACATATATGTACTATATATAGCATTTTATTTAAATTGAGTCTTGAATAAGGCAATATTTAGTAATTTACTAAAAATACTAATTCTTAAAACAGAAAGATATACGAGTATGAAATTGTATTAAAATAAGTATAGATAGTAATTAAAAATAAATTTGCAAAATGTTACGCAATCAACCCATTCGTACTTTTGCCCTAAAGCCTGGTACTCTGCTCAACATTTCATGTGAAATGCTGTCAAAATACATACTAAGAAAAATTGGAATGAATTGTTCATGAAGAAATGTTGCAAAAGTAGTACTCTGTTCACCTTGGGAAGAACATATTGTTACCTTAACATATAAAGGCCCTAACTCTTTATTTTTTTGAAAATAAAGTTTTTCTGAACATTTCGATAGAAGAACATCTAATGTATTCAAAAATGCTGAAATCTCGATTTGAAAGAAATGATGAGTTAGAGCCTTTCTATATTAAGGTAACGATATGAAATATATCTTCAACATTTTAAGTTTTCATGCGAAATAATATGAGTACTTGTTTAGCGTGGAATTTACAACAAACAAGGAATATTTAATATTGTTTGCATTTCAAATTTTTTGTACGAAGTAATGAATGGTGCTCAATATATTTCAAAGGTTTGAACAGACTAGTCTTAAGTAGAAAATATTTTCGCGCAAATAAAACACTGCCTTTCCTTTTTCAAAAACTGAAAAGTATTTCCAAACACAGCTGGATTTTGGTTTCATTTTGATACTCATGAGAACTTATTTATAGCAAAGTTTTTGGATAAAATTTTAAAGCTTTGATTAGAATGCTTTACTTGAAAGTATACATATGTAATTTTTTCATGCTGGCTAAAATAATTTTCGTTTGTTAATCGTAAACTATTTTGATAAAAGAAGTACGATTTTGTTTGTCTTTAGTATTCGCATACATTAGCGAATGCAAAAGCGAATGCAAATAGCAAAAGTAAGCGAATAATTTGCGAATGCGAAAGCGAATGCGAACATTCGTTACTTCCCTACTTTTGTTTCACCAACTTTAAAAGGGGTGAAACAAGTATCTACTCTTAAACGAGGACAAAAAATTTTACTATGCATCTCAGGACACGCAGAAAGCGTGAAAATAAGCTCAAACCAAGGAAATGAGGTTAAAATTTAATTACATACGTTTTAGAGTTATTTTAAGTTTTGCCTCATTTCTGATTTTTAATTCGAATTTCTAGTTTGGATTTTCTCTGAGACTTATAGTAGAATTTTTTATGGCTCCGTGTGAGTATACTTTTTTTAAACCTTTGAAGCCCAACATGGGGAAGAGCCATAGGGTTAAAAAAGTTTTACTGGGATTGGTGAAATTAAGCTTTAGCTTTGTCCCACCAACGCTAGAGTAACTCTATGGCTCTAATCCAGTGATAGCCACTCCATAGCCTCGCGAGGCAGTCAATAATCGTATTTTTCACACAGACACGGTCGGCAATTCACATGTATACAACAACTTTGTTCGTTTCAAAACATCAGTCTATCATCAGTCTCTGCTCAAGCTTTGTGAAAGCAACGCCACGAACGCTTGTTTGGCTTTTTTTGTTTTTTTTTCGTAATCAACACAAAAGCACACAGAGCAACAATGTTCAATAATTTTTGGGAACTGGATTTTTCTTTTTTTGAAAATCGTGAAAGGAAGCCGCAATGTTATATTTGTTTGAAGCAATTAGCAAAATGCGACAAATTTAATATAAGGCGGCATTACTTATCATGCCATATTAATTATGAAAAATACAAAGATGATGAAAGACAAAAATTGCTTGATGAAATGAAAGTCAAAGTCCCAAGTAAATTTGTAAAACAGCCAGATCACATTGAAAAAGATGATGATAGCGAAATATTAAAAGCTTCTTACGTTGTTGCACTTGCGGTGGCAAAGCAATGTCGCCCATATGAAGACGGCATTTTTATAAAACATGTTTTGCAAGACGTTTTAAAATTAGATTGTTACACAGTGTACAATTCGGCAGCGACCGCAGCTTCTGTTTGCGACCGCACACAAGCACATAATATCTTTGTGTGCGTGCGTTCGGGGCTTGGCTATCACTGCTCTAATCGGATTATTGCTATTTTCAAAATATTGATTGGAATGTGAGTTTGCGAAGGCATTAAATCATTTGATATAATGGGTCTCATCATTTACTCCATTTTGCAATTGCTAAATTTTAAATTATTCATTTTTGTATTTCTTCGCAGTTGCGACATCATATCTACTGTGGCGGTATTGCCATACCATCGATTAAGTATTTTTTGTGCGAATCAACATTTTAAATTATTTACTCCGTTACTGCGGTAGTCTGCAGTATTTGCGGTATAACTTCTATCGGGGAAAATATCATTGAAATTATCTAGGAATTAAATTAAAATGAAAAATCTTGTTCCACAGTTTTGATATATAACGAGTCCAGGTTGAGTCAAAATTAATGGGCACATTTAATGAAACTTATACAAATCATAATAATTAAAAAGTTAAAAATTATTGAAGTGTTTTGTCAAATAAAATATAAACGGAATAATTCAATTAGTTATTTAGATTGGGTTTTAGACTTTTACATGACATTAAGAATATGTTCGCTTTCAATATTTACGAGTATTTTCTAAAATGATAAACCCACTTCCCACTTCTCCAATTTCAGGGACATCTGATTCATATTCCAGCTAATTTCACTTTCTTAGTTACCAATACAGAAAGTGTTTTATTAAACTGAATTTAAATTACTTTTATTTTTTTAAGTTTTATTTGTAGCTTTTCAGTGATAAAGCTAAATTTCAAGGGGCGTGCTCCAGCCCAATTTCGCAAAGATCAGTTCCCCCGTCCACTTTTCTAAATGCAAGATCTTGTTGCATTTTTTAAGAATCGGTTATGCAGAAGCATGTGGAATGTAATATTAATGCCACCCACTTTTTTAAGCACAAGATTATCGCTCCTATTTGCAAAAATAAATAGAATGTTTGCAATATGCAACATGGGCAATAAATACCATTGAGCTGTGTAAATCACCGGACACGGATGGTATTTTTCCGGCCATGCTGGTGAATATCTTTAAGATATGCTTGCACAGGAGGTTTATACGGAAAGGCTAGAGAGAATTTAGGGTCATCTTTATAAAGGCGCGCGGCAATATTTATTGCTGAGCACAAGCAAAAACGTCGGCAGAATAATTTAATTTTTTCGCTTCTTGCTTGAGGCGGGGAACAAAATTTGTTCCAGAAATTTTACAGGTATTTACAGACATACATGCATATATTTCCAATGCAAATATGGGGTGTTTTTGTAGAGTGTCACAACTTTGAGTTGGCGTCACTGCTTTATTTGAGCACCCATTTAACAGCTGATGGTTGCTTTTTGCTTAGCTTGCTTTGAAATTTCATTATGAATCGACTTACACCAGAGCAACGCGTGCAAACTGTTCGGCGAATTGGCTGAAGCACAAATTGATATTGAGTTTGAATTTCCATTAAAAATTTTATTTTCCGATGAAGCTCATTTCTATTTGAATGGGTATCTGAATAAGCAGAATTGTCGCATTTGGAGTGAGGAGAATGCACAAGCTTTTGTCGAAACAACAAATTGTCTGGCACTAATCTTGCTGATATGTGTTTCTAACAGGGCGGAGCCACATGCCGCACAGCGGACGCTACAATTGATTTACTCAAAGAAACTTTTGATGAAAAACTAATTTCACGTAATGGCAAAATTAATTGGCCATCAAGATCGTGTGATTGAACTCCATTGGATTGGATTATTTTCTTTGGGGTTATGTTGAGTCACTTGTCTACTTCAATAAACCACAAACAATTGAACACCTGGAAAACAACATTCGAAGAGTTATCGGCGAAATACGGCTGCAAATGCTGCGAAAAGTTGGTGAAAATTATTGTTCCAGATTGCGCCTTCTACGCGCCAGCTGTGGCGGCCACATGGCAGAAATCATATTTAATCATTCATTTCATAAAATTTTCTTTCCAATAAAGCCCCTTTTATTGATTTTAAAAATATATTTCCTTGTTTTATTATGATTTAAACTTGTGCCACTCTATAAAAATACCCTTTACATACATCAGGCTGAGTCAATTTGTTCGTGAAAGCAAAAAGCAAAAGGTGTCTAGCAAAAATGAAATCTACGCAAAATTCTAAGAAAGTTATCCTAAGAAACTAGGGGTCTAAAATCAAAACCCAGCTCCCGCCTAGAGGCATCAAAATTCAAGCTTTCGTTGCGAAAAAAAAACATTTATAACCAAGAGTAACAATTTGAAAACTTTCGCTTCCAATTTTGATGAAATGAATGAAAGGAACGATGCCTCTGGCATTTCTACCGTTATTGCGAAATATTGTATCATTGTTGATTCAAAATGAAAGCTTTAAATCCTCTAAGCCTCTGTATTTAATTTTACTCGCTTATTTATTACATGAGCTCAAATACAGGGTGTTTTTTTAGAGGTATAGGACTTCGAATTGAAATAAAACACAAGAAAATCGTTTTAATGTCCATCAATTTGGCTTTATTGGAAGGATAATTTTATGCCATTAACGTTTAAATATGATTTCGGGCATGTGGCCGCCGCGGCTGGCTCGAATAAAGCCAATTCTACAGGTCCAATTTTCAACCACTTTTTCGAGCATATGGGGCCGTATGTTGGCAATAACGCCACGAATGTTGGCTTCCAAGTCCCCTAACGTTTCTGGTTTGTTGGCGTAAACGAGCGACTTCACATATCCCCAAAGAAAATAATCCAATGGTGTCAAATCACACGATCTTGGTGGCCAATTGACAGGTTATCCATGGTTAACCGAATTAATTGCTCTGATGGACGATTATGTCGACCATAAAATGGACGGAGCTTGCGGTAAACTTCGCGAACTGAACCATTATTTTCGAAATAAATTTGCACGATTTGCAAGCGTTGTTCTTTTGTCAACCTGTTCATGATGAAATGGCAAACCAAACTAAATATTAATCACTTGACAGCTGACAAAATGGCCGCCAGTTAAAAAAGTGATGCCAACTTAAAGTTCTATACCTCAATAAAAAACACCCTATATGTAACACACAGTAAGCAAAAAAAAAAATGTACGGCAAACGCTCTACTCTTCTAATCAAAGTGACTCTGAAGCTTTCTATGAAAATTTTTCATTTTATTAACAAATATATTTTAATGCTAAAAAAGTAACCTTACATAAACTAACACTATTTTTAAGACGAAAATAAACTTATACACCAACTTTTCCTTCAGGAAGGATCTATGAAATAAGCAATACACTAAAAACTAGTACTAAATGTGGCCACGTCTAGCATCTAATATGTACATTATTCTCATAGAATGAACTGGGTTTTTGGTAATATTGGGAGTTATATGCTCCCATTTGGCCTGGAGAAGGCTTTTGAGATAATTTTTGCCACTAGTCTACTAAGGCCAAGGCTCCAGGGAGGATGTGCCTGCAATTTGATTACATTGGATGGAAGCCATTCTCTTATTATTGAGGTCGAATGCTTCAGGCATTTAAATCGAACTAATCAATCATCTCCAGTTATATTTAATTAAGTAGCTAACTCTGTTAAATTATCTTTTCATATTTTTAAATAATTCATTTTATTGATTGTACGTTCCATAAAAACTGGATTTTTTACACCATTCGACCACATTGAGCCCCATACCACCACATCACACCGGTGAAGAATCACCGTATTATTCAGGCTTTTATCGTTAAGGCTGGAGCTTCTCTTTGCCACACAAAAAAAGATTATATTAATCACTATGATTACTTTTGAGATACTGCTGAATCCAGATTTAATTTATTTGGATGTTATCGTTGTAGATTTATGTGACGAAGAGGAACTCCGGCCTTAATGATAAAAACCTGAATAACACGATGAAGTATGGAGGTGTAATGTGATGATATAGAGCTCAATGGGATGGAGCGGTGTATGAAATCCGGTTTTAATAGAACGTACAATGAATAAAATGGGTTATTTAAAAATATGAAAAGATAATTTAGCAGAGTTAGCTACTTAATTAAATATAACTGGAGATGACTGATTAGTTCAAGATAAATACCCAAAGCATTCGTCCTCAATAATAAGAGAATGGCTTCCATTGAATTTTACTCATTCCTTTACTTCTCCTTAATTCTATATAGAAAAAAAAAACGGTTAACATGTACATAATCAAGCACGTAGTTATTATAAACAAGATCTTGTTGTAAAAACCTAGACGCGAAGAACACAAATAATTTTAAAGTGCTTTTCGCTTCTTAATACTAATAAAAATCATAACTTTGAAATTTGAATTTAGACAAAGTGTTTTATTACAAAGAAGTAAGTTCTGTTAAAATGTATGATTTCTCAAAATGAGAAAATTTAGCAAAAGCCAACATAACAAAATTATGTATATATATATTTAAAACTACTTTTCCATTGAGGCGTTATGTGAAAAGCAGAAAACGGCCTTTGAAATGGTATGTGTTCTGAATTTGGTTTCCGATCTTCTTTACTGAATGGTATTTTTAAAAATCTTTAAAAATATATGTTAATTAACAACTTCTTATCTTTACTGTGACCAAGTTTAAATTTTGTACTCACAATGGTCCATGAATAATTGTGAAAAATGTAAAAGAATTTTTTCTTAAAATTAGTTGTTATATTATAATTCTTTTATATTTTTCTCAATTATTCATGAACTAATGCGAGTATATTATACATATGTAGTTTTTACCATATATAATGTAACTTCCATTTCTGTTAGAAAATTTAGAAATCAGAAATTAAATTTTATTTCTGCTCGAAACAATAGAAATCAGAAAATATCGCCGGCATGAAATAAGTCCCCAAAAACAAAATGAAGTAAGTCCCCAAATTTTGGGGTCTTATTTCATATGAAATAAGTCCCCGATTTTAAAAATGAAATAACTCCCCAACGAAATGAAATAACACCCCAAAGAGAAATGAAATAATGCTCCAATTTTTAGGAACTTATTCCATATGAAATACAACTCCAATTTTAAAAATGAAATAAGGCCCCAATAGACATTCAATATAATGTAGCAAATTAATCACTTTAACTGTTTTGCGGCAACAAGGGAATTGTATTTTTGCAACCCATTCGAAATTGTATTTGCCATTAGTTTCAAGTCACGTCAGTGTCACAGCATATTTTTAGATGATTGCATGAACGAAGGACAATATTTGGAGCCTTGTCCTTACAAATTACATGCAAGTATTTGTCTAAAATCGCGAGCTCAAAAATCTTATCTGACGATTCTACTTCTGTAGAGTCTTCTTCAAAAATGTTCTCACTAGGCACCATATTTACAAAAATTTAGATACAGTGCACAACATATAAGTATATATCTATATAGATGTATGTATATGACGATAAAAAAATAAAACCACGAGTATTATTGTATTTCTCTTTACCTTATGGAGATTCTTTTGAATTTTTAATTTTCTGACAATTCACGCTAAAAAAGTTTTTAAAAAATCTCCATACGGTAAAGAGATATTTCTTTATCGTCATATCCAACTGCCTTTCCCCGTGAGAAAATAATGCAAATGCTCATAGAGTGTTATGAATATAGGTGGATCGAAACCAAAGACAGTGTATTTTTTATATTGAAGTAAAGAGCTACATATCTGTGGCAATAAATAATAATGGCTTAAGTTGACATAAGTGCTTTTTCATTTTATTACATATTCTTATGCTCTTCTTCAAGATCTATCACTCAGCTAAATTTCAATTATAAAATGTTATTATTAATAACAAAAATTAAAATATTAAAAACCCCCGATATATCTAGAAAAGATGTGATATCTTCTAAAAGGTTGGACCGATTTTCTTAAAACATAGCTAAGAACCCGCTTGATCAAGTCACCTTTCAAATAGAAAAAACCGTTTGGTCTGTACATGGAAACATTTTATGTAAATACTAAACACAAAAAAACACAAAACCCTTAATATCTCAAAACAAGAAATTTCGACTTAAGCCATTATTATTTATTGCCACAGATATGTACACGTATGTATAAATGTTTTCTTTTTTTACTCATAAGAACAAAAAACAAGGGAAAAATCTAAAAAATAAATAATATTTAAGTAAAGTAAAATTTTTGTATTGTATTTAACTTATTACTTCTTCAGAATATTCAATGTCTATAACTAAAAGGTACATTCATTACGATTTTTAAATAAATTTGAAAATGAAATAATTCCCCAACATTTTTTTATGGATTTATATCATTACAGAATTTTGAAATAATTCCCCAAAATAAAAATGAAATAAGTCCCAAAAATAACGAAATAACTATATCATGCAGCCAAAATAACAGCTATTTCTGATTAAAAAAAATAATAATCAGAAAACAATAATATAAAAATCAAAAACAAAAATTATTTATGCTTCAAAAATAATAATCAAAAATTTTAAAATCATTCGAGTTTCGAAAAATCTAGTTGAAAATAAATTAAATGGTGTGATTGGCCACGTTGTTGTCCCATGTGTTCTTGTACTTGGTTTTTTCTTTAAAAAATCAAGAATAATTATTATTTTCAGTCCCCGTTTTTTCTTATATTATGTTTTCAGATGACGTCTTTTTATATTTTTTCAAATTCCCCGTTTTGCAAAAATAAATAAAAATATAAGAAAGTGACAGCAGATTGCTTGACAATAATTGCTCGAGCAATCAGCAGAGCAGTCATTGCGCACACTTAGCAAGTTTCATTGACGCAATTAAATTGGACAATTGCCGCAATAGGTATTGTTACTTAGAGACCCTATGCTACGTTTCAAGTTTTGTCATTTTAGGACTGAGGGGTACAAAGTTATAAGGAGGTAAAAATAAACTGTGTGCAGAAGCTGGAACTTCGCCTCAAACTCAGTATCAAGAATAGTTACTTTCGTTGGTTTTTACTATACATTTTCTCAAAAGTCTTCAAAATAATTTGTAAAATTATAATTTTTATAATGAAACATCTGCAATAGTTGTAAAAGTGAAAAATATATACATGCGGGTAACCAAAAATTATAATTAAAACTTATTAAAAAAATACCACAACTAACAAATTCAAATATATTGAAACAAAAACTAAAATAAATATGTTCAAAAATACGAGTTTACCAACAAATTTACTAATTGTGTTCTTAATTTCAATAAAAAATGTTGCACACATTGGCAGTTATGCGGCCGCTCATCTTGCAACATTTGAAGATAATAACAGCTTTGAAACGCATCGTTTAACAAAGCGCATGGACTTGGAATCATGCTTAGGTGAGAAACAGAAAATTAAACTGTTTAATTCCATCTTTTTACATGCCGCTCTGTATGTGACTCACCATTTCATGTTTCCACTTATTTTTATTTATATTATTGCAATTAGGGCAATTTGATGTTCACAAAAATACTATCATACGTACGGGTGAGTCTCAAGCAATTGGAGGCAAATATCTCCAGGGCATAGAACTAGAGACCATGGAGGAATGTCAACATCTTTGTTGTGAGACGGACTCGTGCGACGTGTATATCTTCGAAAGTAAAAAGGATGGTTACTGCTATCTATTCGAATGTGGAACACCGGAAAATTTTCACTGTAAATTTACCCGACACGCCAATTATACCAGTGCTGTACTGACACCTATTATACGTCATGTAAATGAAGTGGTTACAGCACATCCACCGCAAGCGCATTTGGGTCATGGCATCTCTTCGAATACATCGCAACAAGAATGGGAGTTGTCGAACCTAAAATTGAAACCTGAAGTAAAGGATAAAGCAAATGACATTGCCGGAAGTGAGGAAGGGACAATTAATAGTTTAAGTGGCATCAATAAGAAATCATTGACGGATATAGATGAAACCAATTTAACACAAAAAGGTTTTTGCCATTTATATGTTTTGATAATCGTTCGAAAACTAACGAATTGCTTTGCTATTTACAGTTAACAACTCTGTTCAATGTGGCCGTTTTCAGTTCGCTTGTCATTCCGGTGACTGCATTGCCGTATACAATGCCTGTGATGGCATTCCTCAGTGTGAAGATGGTAGTGATGAAGGACCCGAATGCTCGGGAGCAAATAACAACTTAAATGCCAATACTAAGTCTACACAAGATGCCACATCTTTAAATAAAGTAATGGCTGATTCTTCTTTGTCGCAGTATTCAATTTCAATGTCCCAGCAGACGCCTCAGCAACAGTTGCATAGCATGCAACAACACTCCCGAAACTCAGCCATTTTACCATCTGTGGTCAATAATCGTGAAGATCCAAATGTTTGGGAAACTCGCAAAATAGTTTCGGGCTCCTCCACCCATATAATAGCCAGTGAAAATCATGGTGAGTTATATTTGTATTACCATTATATAAGACTGACCCAGTCCAAGTGATTTCATTTGGCCAAAAACTTCCAATAAGCTTTTACGAGTTTATACACATTATTTTGATAATAAAAAATATTCAGGTTTAGCAATGAATATTTCTTAAATTTTTAAAAAATGAATGAAATCAAAAACGTTTACACAATGAGTATATACAAAGTCCTTTACGTTGACCTCTATCCACTTGCTTAATAAGAAAAACTAGTGTTTCCGCGGCGTATAAAACTCTCCCGTGTACTCATTGCTTGTATAAAGTGAATAATGCCCATTTACCCAAAACTATTTTAATTTTAGATTTACTTGTTCAAATAGTTGAGAAATATCGCTCTTCTATCCAGAGAGTTTTGGTGGTCAAGCTCCGTACAGGCCGTCCGCCAATACTTACTGGTTGAGAGTAGAGTTGTGCCGCTCATGAACGAACTAGTGCAATCTACTGAGCGTTTTCAACTCACTACTGAGTGTTTTCTAGACTTGTATTGAACTCTTTCAGTAGCTCGTTTTAGACACAAACCTTTAATCAAACCCATGTAATTTAAGTCTGTTTGATTACATGTTTGTGTCTAAAACGAGCTACTGAAAGAGTTCGATACAAGTCTTGTGCTTTTTAGCAAATTTTTTATGTCAGCAGCATAATGGCTTAAAACATACTGCGCATAATACCAGACTTTAGTTGTTGTGCAATGTAAAAGAGCAATCCCTAGACTGGAGCCCTAGTGGGCACTTATGGAATTTACTGGAACGAAGAACTCGAAATCATGCCATAACTACGACTGATCGATCAAAAAACGGGATTTGATAGAAATACCGTCAAAAGCGGAATTTAAAAATAAATATTATTTAGGAAGCGGGATGTGTAATATGCACATACACAGTTTCGTATGTAAACAAAAAAATATTTATCTATATTAATAAAAATCAAATGTCGTTCGTTGATAATCGCATCAATTAAGAACGTATGCAACGATTTCGCTATTTTTAGATGTTTGTCATAAAACAAATTAGGTTTTTACTAAAAGAAAACTTTACTACGACCCTTTTTTAATTTATTTAAAATCGGAGTCCTGTCCGATGTGTGGCTCAAGTGTCACTCAAATAGCAAATATTTATTTTGAAGTATCTTGGAGACTAACACGGTAAAACACCTGAGAGTTACTCTACTGACCTTATTAATTGCAAAAAAAAAAAGAAGTCGAATAAAAACAAGTGGGCGTGAAATTTTCCATATAAAATTTGTTTTATTTTGGAATATCTTTGCATCTAATGCAGCAAGAATGTGAAATTTTGTGTAACTAACGATTTCTATAGCGTGCGTTGCCTTACAAAAACAAAAGTTCGAATTTAACATGTGCACGCAGAGAAAAGATATGGTTGAGAAAACAATATGGGGCCATAACCATATTCAACCAAAAAAGTCTACTTTTTCTGTTTTAGAATGCACTTTTTTAAAAAATGAACTTTCGACCTACCACAGACGAGAAAAACTGCACTTTAAAGGAAAAAGTCGGTTCGAAAGTTAAAATATGCTGAAGCTGTTTTTAACTAAGTTAGCATCGACTCTGGCTTTTCACTTCAAGACAAAACACATTAAAGTAAAAGAGAAAACTTAAAAAGAGTTGTGAATCAGTGTAATAAAAGTTAATAAATGAATAAAAATAAAACAAAAACGATTTGTGTTGTAATATAAGTGCACATGTATATATGCATGTACATAAATGTAGGTATGTATGTACACATGCATATGTATGTATTTTCATAACACACCCTATCGGAAATTAAGTTAACTTTAAACTAACTTTAAGCTAAATATTTCGCAACTAGTACTGACTGGCACTTGGATTACTTTTCAATGTAATCAACTGACTATTTTAACATTGCGATGTCCTACGCAGTAGTCAATTGTCTCACTCTGCATTACTTTCAGCTAACTTAAAGTTGGCTTTTTTAAATCACCTGGTAGTCAGTAAATTAAAAAAAAAATTTTTTTGGGGTTTGACAGCAAAATGTTAATATAAAACTGGAATGAGTTTCAAAGTAGCTGAGAATAAATTTGTTGGCTCTCACCAAATTCGATTACGTACTCAACTTAAGAATTAATTTTGGGTTTCTTTTGGATGACTTTGCAGTTAGCTTTTAGTCAGTCTAAGAAAAGTTGCATTACGATAAACAAAGTAATGTTTGAATTTAATAATTACATTATTATTTATTTATTTAAGAAATACTTTACAAAGCAAATTTGCAAAGTATTGTTGCACAAATATTATTATATTCATAAAAAGTATGATAACACACAGCTGATTAAAAAAACAAAATATTATTATTATATATATAAGGTAAAAGTGTTGTTGTATTTAACAATATTATTATAATATTAGAACATGGTATGCCAAGACTCAATTATAGTTTAGTCACATCTAATAATAGTGTTGGCATATTTAACCAAAACGTGATAACTTTGTACCATACTACGATTAGGTATAACAAAGTTAATTGTTTTTGTAGATAGTATTATTATTAACTCAGATAATAATATTATTTAAACTTTGCTTTTCTAATGACAATAATATGATTTGGCTGCAACCATATAATTCAATCATAGTTTGTTTGATTATATACTTTTATATTTTATTTTTATTTAATATCTTTTCTTTGCGTGTGGAGTTATGACACCTCCCATAAACAGAAAACATTTACTTTGAGATATATGGAAATTTTATATAGGGAAAACTTTGAAAACGTAGGGATAACTCTGTTGATAATGTGCATTGTCCCTGAAAACAATTTCAGAATTGAAAAATTAGGCGTGGGGCCACTCATAAAGTGCAAATTTTTGTTTGTCTTCAAAAATAATACCAGCTTACTGATGGTCTAGAAGGAGCAATAAATAGTCTATTAATTTTTTAATGCCTACAGTTGGCATTGATGGTGCTTCCCACATACTCGTATGTCAAAACAACGTTTATTTCCAGATATGTATCTCGGAAGCCAAAACAGTCAATTTTGAAAGTTTTTCATAAGCAATAACGCCAAGAACGAGAATAGTACTATAAAAAGGAATCAATAATGGAGCAAAAAGTATGTCGCCTCCTAAGTAAATTAAATATTAATTTTTTTAATGTCTAGGGCCAATTTCACAAACTCTATTTAAATATCAATTCATATTTAAACGACGATTTTCATTAATTTTTGTATGGAAAAGTGACTTTTAAATATGAATTGATATTTAAATAACTTGATGAAATTGGTTCTTAGTATATACTACAAACAGAAACTTGAAATTCCGCTGATTCTGCCGATGATAGATCGGGATTAGACAAATAGAGAAAATATTTACTTAAAATAATATATCTTAGAAACTAAAGCAGTGAGAATTTTGAAACTCTTCTTGACTTTTTATGTTAACAATGAGAATTGTATGGGGTGTATCGAAGTACACAGGGTTTTGGCTACTTCAGCAATAACTACACTTATACTTAGAATGAATTTTTATCAGTTACATTTTAATAAAAACCTAATATGAGATTGAAAATTTCCAAACTCTGAAAAGCAAGGTAATCCCGCATAAAGCGGGATGTCTGATCAGGTTAGGTTTGAGGGAACTTGAGAAGAAATTTATAAAGTTAATTATGCCAATATTTAAGGTGTTAAATAATACGAAAAATAAAAAACTAATTCATAATTACGAGTATAATACCAACAATAGCAAAAACAAATTTTAAAATACATTGAAGAAAATACGTGTTTGAATATTCAGTGATTTGCGGTAACAAGCCGACAACATATCGCATCCAAATGTGGTCTAATATGAATTAATTTTACGTCAGCTGTGTTAGGGTTTAAAGGCCAATAGTATTGTGGTAAATGTTCCAGATTCTTTCTTAGTTAATGTCATGTTAATACCGTGTCATTTTTAATACAATCGAAAGATTTAATAAAATTTAATTCTAATAATTGTAATGATATTTAAAAAAAATTTAAAACAAAAAATTGTACCTACAGTAGATAATATCACAATTGAGAAAGTTGAGTTAGGTTGAAAAGAGGAGCCATTACGCTCTTGTCCAAGGACATACACATAAACTTGTATAGGCCTGCTTGTAAATTAACGAACGGGACCCACCTTTATAGGAATTCAGTATCGTTCACGTAGTCTCTCAAACCTTTCCAAACAATACCTCTAAGGTGGGTAATGTACGGTAAAATGCCATCCCCAAAATAACGGCATCTCGGCTGGGCGAAAGCTGGATAATGACAAAGGAAGTACTCCATTGTCTCCATGCTCTCCACGCACTCCCTGCATTCATTGTCATTCGTGGTTCCAATCCGGTACAAATGTTCTCGTAGATTAGAGTGCCCCGTTAGGATGCCGGTCAACTTTCCTAACTCGGGTTTGTTTAGTTTCCACAGTCTTTTGTTTTATCTTCGTCCGGGTCGCCCTGTAGAACCTTGGTTAGATTACCCATATTATCACAATTCCATCGTGTCCTGTGGGTCATCTTCGCCCAATTTGGTAACTCAATCTTCGTTACGTTGAAAGGTTTTGCATTAGTTAGAGTTCCGTAACGTTCTGGCACCCATACCAGAGGAATGTTGCCATGTACTGCGTAATCGTTTATCATATTTTTGTAATCTAAAACGGTCCTAGAGTTTATTATTTCGGTAGTGATGGCCCTAATTGCCGAGTAGCTGTCGGTAAATATATTGACCTCTGTGGGTCTAATATTCACACTGATCCAGTTTAAAACCTCCGTGATCGCACGAACCTCCACCTGGAAGCCTGAAAATAAATCTCTGTCTCCGGTTCTTCTATGAAGAAACCTAGGCCTGTTCTTTCTCCTAGCTTCGAGCCATCCGTGTAGCATCCTGGGTTCGATTGACCCAGGAGTGTGTTTCTGGTATCAATGTCTCGCATTCAGTTATAACCCTAGTCGCACGTACCCGATCTGACATTTCCAAAGTCTGGTAGTATTCGTTCAGTGACGTCCATATATTCTTATGGTGTGATATGTTTTCTTGCTCGATCCATTTCCCCATCACTTGTAGACGTTTTGTAGCAAGAGCTGATTCGTATCTAATACGAATGTCTATAGGTTGGACATAACGAATGGTCTCCAACGCCCTGGTGAATGTAGTTCTCACAATTAATATCGACAACGTTCAACTTGTCGCATACTTACATGCAAAACAAAAATTAAAATTTTGTTTTTGTTTCAAATGCATGTGAGTGTTCGACAAGTCGAACTTTGTCGACATCGTGGGACAGGCCATACTTTAACGAAAATACTCTACAAAAATTTTTTTCTGATTTAAATCGAGAGATTATTGCATTTTTGACTGTTTTCTTAATTTCTCCTGGGACACCTGATCCTAATTTTAGTGAAAGCTTTAAGGCATATCGTTGGCTGAAATGCCATATCAAGTAACTACAGTTTTTCAAATTTTATAGCAGAGAGAAAAAACTAAACAAAATTATTCAAGTGACTAAATTAAGGAATGAGTTGAGCCTCTAAATTTTTCTTGCCCAGCTAAAAAAAAATGTATGGATCATATGTATATGAAATCCCA
Organism: Nowickia ferox; assembly: GCA_936439885.1. Lineage (NCBI taxonomy): Eukaryota > Metazoa > Arthropoda > Insecta > Diptera > Tachinidae > Nowickia > Nowickia ferox. The sequence continues at coordinate 65,325,180 of OW387026.1, forward strand.
TATATGGTTCGGATCAGAAAAATGAGCGTATACGGACATATATGATAATATATATTCATAAATTTTCATACATGTATGTGTAAATATAAATATTAAATATTTCCTATACAGTATGCAAAGTTCATATTCGTATTCCCTTGATTCAAAACAGCGCACTGCTGTGCGATAAAATTACTCTTTTTTGTGAGATTTTGTACAGGGAGGTTATATTTAATGAAACATTTGTTCGGACAAAATAATTCAAAACGCACTAAAAGACATTTCATTCATCATTTCAAGAGGAAACGTGAATCAATTATTTAAAAAACACAGAACTCATACGCAATTATAAAAGAAATCAATTTTTTTACTAACACTAGTTCTTAATATTATTTTTTGCAGTAATGTGAACTTTGTTTAGAGAATTCCGTTATTTTCTATAAAATGAGTGAATTCAGTCACTTGTGGTTATTTGATTTATTAAATAGGGCCACAAAATATAAAATCGTTCAAGAATAGTTTTTTTACAAGAGTTTTTCTTTCCATGCTGTGTATGCTTTCTAATTTCCAATTCACCAATGCTAAAAAAAGAGAGAAAAAGATCAAGTTAATAAAATGCAAGTTTTTCTGATGGCAAAGATGATTTTATGTGAGATATCATATATGTATGTATATGGCTCCATATAATACATCTTATTTCTATATAGATGGATCAACATATGAAGAGCTTCATAATTACATTTCCATATATGAGCTCATATATTATAATACATTTCATATATATACTAGTCCATATATCAATTCATATATAATACTTTTCGGAATGTATAATCCTATACATTTCCATACATGAACTCATATATATTCATATATATTTAAATACATTCATATACTAAAAATATATGGCCCATACATAATTTTTTTAGCTGGGTTGGCATTTTAATTTTTAATCCGGCGGCTGATTAATTATAATAAAAGTTTCAAAATTTGTAGATTTGTAATTCGATAACTATCAGCTTTAATAAGTGGACCGATAGGTACTAATTCCAAATATTACGTTAGAGGTACGGCTTGGTTATCGGTTGAATAAAACATCAGAAAATGTTTCATTTTCATCGGAAAATGGATATTAATTCTAGCAAAGAATTCATTGACTAGTTTGAACTAACTGTTTTTAAATTGTAACTTACCAAAAATAAATGTTTGAGGAGTTAGTCGATTGTGAACATAGTCCTGGAAATAAAACGAAATAGCTCCACAAAAAAAGAACTGAATTCCCAAAAGTCGTTGTTGTTGGCCTCAATATAAAAGTCTGGGGACTTAATTAATTTTACCTTTGGGGAATTACTTTATTGTTTATTAAAGACATACATCCATACATATGTACATATGTATGTATTTGTATGAATATAGCTAATGGAATAGTATGAACGATAATTCCTACTTATTAATAGTTGACTTTCAATTAAAGAAACAAAAATCAATTCACTGGAGGTTGACCTTAATAATATTTGACTGATAAGCCAACAGCACGACTGACTTAAAATGATTTCTTTAATAAGCTACTGCCAGCTTATAACTAACTACGTGATTAACAAATAATAATTATTTCCCCAGTCAGTGATTAAGAACTTGATTAATAGTAGAATCTCAATCTCAGACTCAGACTCATGCCACTCCTTCATTATTTGCAGCAAAGAACAGATGATTAAACAGTTCGTCTTAACTGGAGCATCAATCAATGGAGAGTTTATTCAACTTTTTGTTTGAAAAGGGAAATAAATTTAATTTATAAAGTGCATGTGTTTTTCCAGTGAACTGCAATTGCAATAGGAAAAGCCAAAATGAAAAACAAAGGAAAAATATAATAAATAAATAAACCAAATAAATACAAGTGTTTGAGACACGCAAACTAATCACCAAGATAATTCAAGTCATTCATACTTGCAGTCTGCGCAACAGCCACGCCGACGGACAAACACTTAATTCATTCATTTACTCACTCGTATTGAGTTACGTACATAGCGATTAGTGTGTTACTGAATGGCCTACACGCGTGCGCTAAGATCGTTGGGTTTTTATAACTTGATCGTTCGTACCTCCATGGTTGGCTCTTATGGCTGGATGGTTATTATGCGCATAATTGAATACTTTTGTTGTGTATTTATTCGCCTTTTCCTTTCATGCATGCATTCTTGTACGTATAATAGACCAGTGCGGTATTTGGTTATGTTGTAATATTATTTAAAGTGATGAGAATTTTTGTTATTTTTGCTTTTTATATTAAGTTTCTGTAATTGCTTTAGCTATTGTGTCTAACTTTTTAAAATACATGGGAAAAGTATTAATTGTTGCACAAGGGCAATTAAGTAAATGCAAACTATGTAGTATGGCTTGTATTTCAGAAGTAATGCAAGGTGTTGGTAAACTTTAATGTAGTGAAACAGTAGTTGAAACTCATTTTGGAAAAATAGAATTAGTGACTTTAGCTATTTCTAAAATATCTCAAAAAGTGCAATATAGAGTATAATTCTGATAAAGTGTATAGCTTTAAGTTATTAGTTTAAATCAATCTCTCTCAATGATAGCACTATTTAGCATTTTTTGCACAGAACTTACGTATGCATGTACATACATATATTAGAGTGACAATGGCTTGTATGAAAGAAAATTTTTGTTATCAAATAAAAAAAAATATACTGAAGAAGTTAACCAAAGGTTAACGAAATATCGAAGTAATAAAATAATAATAAACATTGACCTAAAGCTCAAAAAATTAGTTTAATTGAACATTTTTGTTCGAATTTTAAAGTTTTCTCAACGGAATATTAGAGCTATTATATAACAATAGGTCTAAATGTTCTCTGTTGAAAACTTGAGCCAAATCGGACAACGTTTTCTGGACGCGCATCAAGGTTAAAGGTCAGATATTTGCATATTGCACAGTTAACATGAAATAAAGTTGGAAAACTCATTAATTTTCTACATCATTTTACAAACACATCTGGATTCTGTAGGCTTTTTATAAAGAGGACAGTCAAACAATTTTTCTTTTGGGTAAAAGTGGCCTACAAACTATTTTATTGCAAAAATTTTTAATACAATTAATTAATTATTGTCAATGTACATAAGTATACAAATTCTGTAGACTTTTGATAAAATAACTTTAAAATATTCCAAGGAAAAAAGTTAAGGTACAAATTTTCAATTAATCACAAAAATTATGATCGGTGATTTGGTAGTTTTTCTTCCAGTGCTTAAAAAACTGAAATGATTTTCATTTCATTTCATTTTGCTTCTGCTTTCGCTTCCATTCGGCTACATGTGTCACATTTGTATTTTGGAACAAAAATATTATCAAAATTTTACGGCATGTAGCCACTGCTAGTAATTTTAAAAAATGCAACCAACATGCTGAAAATTCCCGTGACGTCAACTCCACATACGCATGTGGCTTTTTACATGCCGTGTACTATAGGCTTTACATATATACATGCATACAAATTTTATTACCCGAAAGTTTATTTGTCTTATTCGTGCAAAAATATTTTATTTATTAAAGGCTTATAAAACAAATTTTATGTAGTTTAAATTGAATTAAAATTTTAATTTCCTCTCTTTAAAACGTGAACATTTTATTTTGTATTTCAACAAAATTTTTTGCATTGACTAATGAGAATTTATTTTCTAATGCAAATATGTTTGTATTTTGTTATGAATATTAAAAAAAAATTCAAAGTTGTTGGCAAATATTTTTGTTTGTAACTGTTAGAACACCAAATATGGGAAAAGAAAATAAATACTTTGTGAAGTGTATTTACTTTAATTTTTAATTATTTTTGAAGTTATGGTAGAATTAGCCGATTCGCATCGTGTTACTTTTGAAGTTGTCGTATCGTTAAATCTGGATGTTAAGGCTCAGTTAGCCAACGGTAATGGAATGTAACTGCAACAGTAGGAAACAGCTAATCGATATTGTTATATGAAAAGTAATGTTAGGTTACATTACATCTTTATAACCATTTTCATTATTCTTCACATAACAATATCGATCAACTGTTTCCTACCGTTACAGTTACATTCCATTACAGTCGGCTAACTGACGCCTTAGTTAGTAAATACTCGTATGTGACGTTGCAAGCGAACGTGTCAGCTGTTATTGTATTTCTCTTTGCTTTATACATGTGTGTGTGTATATATAATAAGAGAGAAGTTAACGTTTGCTCCGTAAAAATCTATATATTTTCTATAGATTTCTACCTCACATACGTTACGAAACTTATTAAACAAACAGCAACATGTTTTATTTATGTTACAGATTTGGTCAGCTGATTCGTAAACTCACGATACGAATCTACTAATTCCACCATTAATAACTGCTGTTGAAACAAAATTATGTTTGCAAGCAGTGGTGCCAATTTAGCCGTTTTCTGACTAAGTTTATTGTTGAGAATAATGCTATTTGTTTCATAATAATTCATTCTTCTACTTGTTAAAATACTTGTTTAATTTACAATTGCAATTTTATTTGCTTTGAAATATTTGTATTTATTTTAATTCAATTGAAAATAAAATTTTTAGTCAGTCTTTTGAAAAGAATCAAACAGAAAAAAACGAAACATATTTCTCTGCTAACATTTATCCATTTTTCATCTTATGGGGACCTATTTGGTGTGGAGTAATAGAATAAAATAAATTATGTATGAGTGTTTTCATTTCGAAATTTAGCTCTTAGGCTGAGTTTACATCTGGCATTTCTTGCGTGTTATGTGTCCAAAAAAGCGTAACCACTAATTACTAATGAAAAACCGTTTGATTCAGACATGTATTTGTTGATTTAAACTGATTCCAATCATGTTGGATTCTATAAAGTTGTCTATTAGTTATTCACTAAACAGTTTAACTTAATAAATACGTGTCTGAATCAAACAGTTTTTCATTAGTAATTAGTGGTTACGCTTTTTTACGCATGTGTGGCACATGGCGCACAGATGTAAACCCGGCCTTACAATGAAAACTTATAATTTTTTTATTTTTACAAAAGCAATTATATAGTGGTACAATTTTTAACCAGCCATTTTTTTAGGAATTCAAACCAACAACCTCCGGCATGTCAGGCTTGCAAACTACCCACTCGACTACAGGGTCACTCATATTTCAAAAATATAAATACTACTTAAGCTAAGGTTAATACCTAAGTATAGTTACCGGACTGGCAGTCTCATTGCAGAGAACAATCAACATTATATTTAGACTATTTGATAGGTTCTGGATACAATCACAGCGAACTTGTTTAGTGGCGTTTGTTACAATATTAAACCGAGTCTGAATACAATTGATTAAAAATTAAGACGATACATCCCGAAAATGGCGAATGTGTAACCATTTACACGATGTCTTTTTTTACATCACATTTTGTTAACACTCCCATTTTTTCAAGTCATAGAACGAGTACGTTTGGATCAATTGTCACCAAATTTTCTGCAGGGTAATGACAGTTAATAAATTCTAAATTTAATATATGGAAGATATTATCGAAAGTGAGTATTTTTTTTATGTATAGCAAAATTTCGGTGAATTCGTGTATAAGATCGATTAAATCGAGATTATTGAAGCGACCTTAACGCTACATTTACACATGAAAGTGCTTTCTTGAAATTTCTGTATACGTATTATGAATAAAAATTATAATGAAATAAATGACCTTCATGAAAATTTCTTGTTTCATTTTCATAGGAAAGTGAAAGTTCATTTTAAAAATGTCGTCGAAACGTAAAGTTGCAAGAAATTGTTTTGTTTACTACTTAATTAGAGTTGCCCAGAACATCACCATCATTAGTGTTTTAAAAAGGCATGAATTGTCTTCTGCATATATATTTGAACATAAGATATTCAAATTCTTTAAATATTTATACAAAATAAGCATAATGTATAATAACTATTTGCCACAATCCTGTAAATTTGTACAAATCTTTAAAGTAGGTAGCACTGTTAACTATTTTTTCATTTTACTTTCTTAAAACGTCAAAAGTTACTTTCTTGAAAATTTCGTTGAAATCTGAGTGGAAATTAAAAACGATGTGAGTGTGGTAGTAAAAAAATGTGAATGTTTTGCGATTTTCATGCAATTAGTGGAACTGTAAATTATTTTTAATTTGGACTTTAAAACAAAATTATAGCAGGTGATAGCTTTAAAGGTAGGATCACACGATTGCCGCAAATACACCAATCTGACCCAATTTTTATTGTTGTGAATTGGTGCACAATAATAGAATTGTCCCAATCAAATACGTTGCAGTCACATGATTGCCCCACTTTTTAAAAATTTGATTGCCACAAATTTTCGAAGAATGAATTTGTGGCAATAATTGCCGCATCCTAGTCATACGATTGGTCTAACTTGCGGCAACACAAACAAACAGCTGTCGTGGTAGTTTTTAGTTTGTTTTGTTTTACGTGCAAATAGTTTTCTTTTAAAAAGAAATATTTTTTTTTCTGTTTTATTTTGTACGTGAAAATGTTTTATTCGTTTAAAAGAAATAAAATTGCCTCTGCTTTGTATATTTTGTGCTCATTAAATATATAAAGCAGAGGCGATTTTCGTTCTTTTAAACGAATAAAAGCTAAATATATGGGTTAAAGATTGGATCACAGTTCCATGTTAACGTTTCAAATACAATTTACAATTTTTCCGTTCGCGTACTTTTATATTCAATGTGTTTTATTGAGAGTAATTTCTTCAAATTACTCAGTTGCTGGATTTTACTGGAAAAGTACTCAAGCGCACCTATTGCTTATGCCCTAATTCAGTAAGAGGATTTAGGACTTTTTTGTTTGAAAATACTTTTGAGTTCTTGTTTTTGAATTCTCTAAATTATTTTCTTCATAAATGGTTGTTGTCTTTGATAAAGAAAAATTTAAATATTATTACCATGTTTTTAAAACATAAAAATAAAATTTAAGTATTATACAATAGTTTGAAAAATATTTGAATAAATATGTGTTGGATATAATGCTTAGAACAAAATCATAAAGCAAATACCCGAACCTTCTAGCATGGACAATAAATAATAATTGTTTTAAAGAATTACAACTGCGGCTTTTTTTCGTCCATAGACAAGAAGATACAATCTTCGAACGGAATTGGGGCATTGCTTATATTGAAAACAAAAACAAAGTAAGAAAATTTGTTTTTGTTTTCAATATCCCAGCAAAAATGTTTGCTTGCTAAGCATTTTTGTAAGAGAGATAACGAAACGCAATCACTTGCAATTGCACTTTTATCTTATTTTTGTTCGCGATGAATGGTTTTGCTTACGTTAGTGCTTCTAGAAATGCAATGTATTACTTCTAACAGCTTTTAGCGCTTCTAAGTGCCGAATTTTTTTTTCTGGCATAAGTAAGCTATAGAAAGTTTTTTGTCGACATCATGGGCCAGACCCGTAAATTTGAACAAAAATAGACGTATCTATTACTTTATAATTAAACAAAATATTTTATCGTGTATTTTTATAAAACAAATGAGCTTTCATTACAAAAAAAGCTTTCAGCAAATTGTAATACGATGAATCAAAACAATTCACATATTCCATTTGCAATGAAAACTTGAGTATATAAACCAGAAATCTACATCAACTGACACCACACACAGTGGCCCAAACACAATGAATGCTGATGATGAAGGTGTAGAGACTTCGAAAAAGCCGGTTGTTCCGTTCTACTCGTGTTTGTCAGAATATTTACAATTAACTTTCGTTTTATTTGTTCATTAATAAACCTAATCCAATAATAAATATAGAGAACATTTTTATATTTTAAGCAATGTAAAAATTTTCATTTGCTAAAATATTTATTTTGAATACGGGTGTTGAGCTGACATAAAAAATTCAAAATTTTGGTTCTTATAATGGATCTCAAATCGACTCGTGAGTTTGTAATAGACTAAGGAAAAATATTTTTTATCTACTACAAACTCTTCAGTTGATTGATTCTATAACCGTAATAAGGTCATTGTGACGCAGAAAAAATATAACAAATAAACCGAAGACAAAATAAAATAAGATAAAATGAGATGAGTTGGGATGGGATGAGATGAGATGAGTAAATAAAAAAGTTCATGTACAAGAGCTTGTATTATGCAAACTCGAACTAAAACCATAACGCAACGTCAATTATTTTGTTACAAATTGGATTCCTCACCTTAAATGTATTTCCTATACTTATAATTAAATGTTTAATTTATTTTTAAATTTATTGTTTTTGGCAAAAATTTTAGTCGAGGGGTTGATATGAATCTCGATTCGAAAAGGAAATCATTCGTATTGGTATACCTTATACATTGTATTTCGAAATTGTTTTCTTTCTTTAACTCAAATTGGAAAAGTTTCATGTTTCTTTCATACATATTACTGTTTATATGGGAGATACTATAAGAAGCAGAGATAGAACTTTGAATTCTTTAAAAGAAATAATGCTTATTTAAAAATAATTGGAGTTGGTCTCAAAAATCAGCCCTCTATGGTATAAAATAGTAATGTATAGTAATCCAAGATTTTTGTAATCTTTTCGTTATAACTATTCTAATCTACTTTCCTTTAATGGCGAGTTTCAGCCTGTTAGAAAAAACTAATTGTGAGTTTTTGATATAAAAAATATTATTATTTTATTTAAATGAAGTCAATTATAATAATTTTAACAACAACTGTAACGCTCAAGTCTCTAATCGTAATATTTGTCGTTGTATATATATTAACAGAACAGATTTAGGGCAACTCCATCAGAAAGACGAAGTACTTGGCTCTTCTTAATTTTCAGGAATGTCTAGGTTTTCAGTAGCACCTCGATCATATAAAAATCTTACTTTATCATCACTTTCTTGTTTTATGCTTTTCTTAATAATATTTGCAACTACTCATAATAATTTATTTTTACTCACAAACAATAAACATATGTATGTATAAAAATGTATGCATATATTTTTACAATAAAACATAAATATGTATTATTTCTTGTTTGCTGGGTGTTTGTCACTTTAAAAAAATCAAAGTAAATTTATATAAGTATATGCAAGTACTCAGGTGATTCTTTTTTTCTCGTGTAGTGTTATTGCATGAATGTCAAAAGTTGTTTACAATTTTCGTACGCCATTTGGTTTTGTTATGCTTTGTTATACACAATTGTGTGTACTGAAAACGTATGTGAAAAAGTTTAAATAAATTTTTACTTATGCCCTAATTCAGTAAGAAGATTTAGGACGATTTTGTTTGAAAATGCTTTTGAGTTCTTGTTTTTGAATTCTCTAAATTATTTACTTCAAAAATAGTTGTTGTCTTTGATAATGAAAAATAAAAATATTACTACCATGTTTTAAAACATAAAAATAAAATTAAAGTATTATACAATAGTTTGAAAAATATTTGAAAAAATATGTGTTGGATATAATGCTTAGAACAAAATCATAAAGCAAATACCCGAACCTTCTAGCATGGACAACAAATAATAGTTGTTTTAAAGAATCATAACTGCTGCTTATTTTCGTCCATAGACAAGACGATACAATCGTCGAACAGAATTAGGGCATTAAAAAATTTGTTACAAAACATTTAAAAATAATTATATTTAATCATTAAAATACGTACATATGTATGTATATTTTATTATACCTATTTAACGTATTAATAAAGGTTTATCAATTAATAAATTTACTTTGGTTTTGCTTATCCATACATTTCTTTTTGTTGTGTGCAGATCTGGGACTATTGCATTAAATAAGGAAATGCATTGGCCATTTTCCCACACTAAACCAAATCAATGCAAATGCAAATTTATTACTTTAGCACTAACTTTGATAATTATAGTACTCATATACTTGAAGTACGAAGTTTATTAACTTCTTTCAATTGGTTCTGAAATGTAGTTTGTAGTAATATTGACAATTTTACTTTTCTTTGATTTGTACGAGGTTTGTTCAAAACGTATTGCCAATTTTGAATTTTCACGGGTTACGTACATATATTCGAATTTTGATTTTTTGTGGCATTATGTTGATACTCATGTCTCTCACTTATGCCGACAATTTCGGCCATTTTGAATGTACAGTTAATTGTTGACAGCTGCTTTGCTTGCACGTGTTTTGGCTCGTCTTCGATTTTTACCTTGGTTCGTGCGGCAGCTTCCATTGAGATGATTGAGCTTTGGTTTCCACGTCATAACCATAAAGCCACGATTCGTCATCAGTAGGGAAAAGATTTTGATGCATTTAAAATCGCGTTTTATGTACATAAAATATGCATTATAAATATAAAAATATGTATTAAAAACTAATTAAATATGCATTTATTAACTCTTTTTTCAACATTTATTAACCTTAAAAACTTAAAAAAATCAGCTTCATTGCTTTCTTAACAAACATTTTGTCAAATCATATGGAATACAAAATAAAGTTAATAGGAACTTTTATTTACGTAAATGAATAAGTGTATCTATAAATTGTCAAAAGTAAATTTTTGACGATTTTTTCTGCAAAAACATTTTTATTGTACAAATTAACATTCCATGTGAGCAAAAGTTATTGGTTTGCATTTTTTAAGTCCATATTTATTTGTAATTTTTTCACTTTTTCTGTCTTTAAAAAAGCACACGTTTTTTTTAACGCATCTTAACTCAACTTGGGCTATAGTGTCAACACCAAAACCATTCTCTGGGTGGAATTGGTAATTCAGTGCTTAAGTTTTTTTTAAATTAAAATTTCTTTAACTTTGTTAATATAAATATAGTATTCGACAGCCTTCAACCAGTCTCCCCATCTAGTTACAATAGGCTGTGGGGAAATTCGTATCCCTGAATATTTTCCTTTAAAGGCTGCAGCACGCAAAGGAGCTTTTAAAAACACTTTCTATCCACATGAAATTAATACGGAACCGGTAAAGAGCGTCCAAAAAAAATACACAAACATTTTTGGATTTAAAATGGCCTTTATCCCATACTTTTGTATTCAATTTTTCAAATCAATTGAGTTTTCATCCCAGTTGAAATCGTTTCCGTTTTCAGAATTGCAAAAACACTGCATCAAATCAAAAAACCAAATTTTTTTTATAGCATTGAAAAATTAAAAAATTTATTAAAAATATACATTTATAATGAAATATGCAAAAATATGTATTCATTTTAAAATATGCAAAAATATGCACTAACAAATCAAAGCCATTTTGTCGCAAATTTATTGATACGCAAAGTTATTTTATTTACGTTGAACTACGACTAACGACAGAAAACATGTATTTGCATGAAAATCCTTTCCCTAGTCATCAGTTATGACCCTCTCGAGCAAATTTTGGTCGTCGTGGACAGAGTCCAACAGCTCATTAGCAATGTTCATGCGATGCTTTTTGGTCAAAATTGAGCAATTTTGGTACGAATTTCGCGGCGACTCGTCTCATGCCCAAATCATTGATAAAAATCGAATGGCACGAGCCAATCGATATGTCTAGGTCCTCAGCAACTTTTTTAATGATGATTCGACGATTGGCCAATACCTCGGGCGTCCGGCACGCTCTTCGTCGTTCACATCTTCTCGGCCTTCTGAGAACAATTTGTACTACCGATAAACGTTCCAAGGTAGCTTCTCCGTATGCAACAGTCAACATTTGGAATGCATCCGCGCACTTAATTTCGTTTTTCACACAAAATTTGATACAGGTTCTTTGTTCCATTTTTTTTTTTCATAGGTAAAAATCAAAGACGAGCCAAAGCAGCTGTCAACAATTAACTGAACATTCAAAATGGCCGAAATTGTCGGCACAAAAAAATCGAAATTCGAATATAAGTAACCCGCGAAAATTCAAAATTTACGATACATTTTGAACAAACCTCGTATGTACGTACTTATATGTGAACTTTATTTTCTTATTTGTGCTGTCTCCTAAAAATATGTTCACATTTTATTAAATTTTACTGTGTACAATATGTGATAATGCAATAATATTGCATTACTTCATGATGTGCTTAGTGGCAATACAAAATTAGTGGAAATTAGCTGCTAATGCAATATTAATGAATTACTTTTAAGAGATTTTATTTAAGTGCAAAAAATAGTGGACTACAAGCATAAAAGTTAAATTTCCACTAAAATTTTTGTTTTTCAATCAGTGCTTATGCAAAAGTAGTATAAATTGCCCAGCTCTGGTTGTATTCATTTGTTTTTGACATTCATCCATTATTTTTAGACGAACAAATCGCCTGTTGTTTTGTATTTTTTTAAGCTACGGTCACACTTGTCAAACATTTGCCCAAAAAAGTGTAACCACTAAATGCTAATGAAAAATCTTTCAATTCAGACAAAAGTTTGTCAAGTTAAAGAATAGCCAATATTGTTGGATTCTATGACATGGTGCATTAGTTGTGTTCGAAACTGTTTAATATGGTGTCTGGATGAAAACTTTGTTCATTAGTGTTTGTTGGTTACGCTTTTTTGGCAAATGTTTGACAAGTGTGACCGTACCTTTAGTTGTTGTAGACCTGCATATACTTTATATAAATATGCTTTGAAAAAATCAAATAAAATGCAAAATACAAATATCTTCGCATAATTTTCGATTGTGTGGAAATGTACAAAAATTATTTAAATGGTATCAAATCAATATTTTATACTTATAAACAATGTAATGACTTTGATATTCAGTTAAATTACAATTTTAGCTTTATACATACATACATATGTATGTATGTACATTACAACGTATTATAATTATGAAAATATTTATATATTATTTTTATTACTGTTGTTATTATTATGCGTACATATTATTATTTTTATTGGTGTTATTATTAAATAATATTATTAAATAATTGTTTTTTGTACGCTTGTATGTATGTTTGTAATTTTCGTTGCTTGTATTTCGCAAATTGGGAGTAAGTTGGTTCCAGAGAAAATTGTTAATATATAAAACTGTGGCTCAGATGTCGTATCATTATGCCGAAATTGGATAATGCCGTTTCTTATCGAGGATCCAGTGCACTGTAAACGGTCATAAAGATATTTTGTTTTTTTTTATCATAATAATTTTATGTAGAAGGACAAGATTATTTTATCATTAAATTATTATTAAATGAAATATTAAAAATGCGATTGGAATACTGAGTTTCATGATCAAACTCGTTTAGTCCAAAAATGTAGCGTACAAAGTTATTAAAAGTTGTTTTGAGTTTCAACATGTTATTCGAATTATACACATAAAAACCTCTGACAAGTATAATAGGATTGGTAATACGTAAGTTTTAGCAAGCAAAATTCTTATCTTCTGTGGTGTGAAATACTGCGTAGCCCATAAATTCCTTAGCATACTATAAACTCTACCGCATGATTGATTAATATGATCAGACCAGGTTAAAGTATTGTTATCAAGTTTTCTTACTAACTAACTAACTAACTATATCAATTTTAGTACCTCCAATAAAAATATTAATTTCGGATTCGATTTTGACTGCTTTTTTACAAATTAATAAGCATTTAGACTTTTTAGGGTTAAGACGCAAGCCATATATAGATGCCCAATGCCCTTAGAACTACTTAGGTTAATTTAAATATCATCAGCATACATTTGTATACTGGAAAATTTTAGTTCTTGGGGTATGTCATTCGCATACAGTGAGAACAATAGTGGTCCAAGAACTGAGCCCTGCGGAACACCTCTTTGTACCCGCATAAGATCTGAAATAACTCCTTCACATGCTAAACTTTGCACTATATCCGTTAAATAAGATGATATTAGCTTAACAGCTGATGTAGAAAAATTTAAAATTTTTGAGAGGTTCAAGCACAGTATAGAATGGTGCACCGTATCGAAAGCTTTTGAATGGTCATGTAATACTAAAATTGACATTCTCCTAGCATCTAAGTTACCTCTTATCTCTTCAACAACATCAGTTAAGGCTTTACACATCTACGCTGAGGTCTAAACCCTGATTTGTATTTACGTATTCAAATATTTGTTTCTGTAAAAGATACTCAAAAACTTTGGACAGATAAGGTAGTATTTAAATAGGACGATATTCGCCATCTGCCTTTGGGACAGATTCCATTCCATTGGAAATATACTTATGGTAATAACTGTATTCTATAAATGTACAATATATCGAATTGTCCCGGGTAGGATTAATTTTATAAATCTAGGATTAATATCATCTAAACCAACAGCATTAGATTTAGCTTTATAAAATCCTTCTGCAACATCTGAAACCGTAAGACAATTGAAACTGAATTTTACAATCGAGTCATCATATGATGGAACTCTATCATAAAAATTGGGGTACGCGCTGAGCATGGGGATATTAACAAAAGTTTCATTTAGATTATTTACATCAACATCAATCCCAGGACTTTTAATCTTACCAATACCAATGTCTCGTCTTTGTTTCCATGTCTTATTAGTATCAACTGCTTGATTTTTGAAACTAAAGTTTTCTTAGTCAAGTGGTACCGCTCATAATACTCAGGTGTCCTGTATTTTTTCCATAATTTGTACTTACTATCACGACTTTGTATTAGTAACTTGGTATTAATAACCATGGTCGAGCTCTGGTTCTAATAGTTTTTTTTTTCGATTGGAACATGCTTATTTTATAACCATAAGATATGATTATTCAGGAAAGTTACTTGTATTGGTTTTAATTTCCGAATTAGGTGGATAAGATATCAAACATAAGTCCAAAAAAGATTTTTTTAATTAATTTTATTTTATTGTGTAAAAAAGGAGATTCTATTTGATTTCAGTACAGTCGAAAGTAAAACGAAAAAATATTCGAAAGTGAATGTCAGGACTCCAAAATATGCGTAAAAGATTCACTTTCACACGGATTTGGAACTCATGACTGACACGAATATTTCCTTACGTAAATCTTCCAACGTTCTTTGAGTAAATGAGCGATATGTACAGCAATTTCCGCTTAATTGATTTTCCGAAAATGCGCGATTTTTGGTGCAATTAAATGGTAAAATTATTTTGACGATACTCTATTCATTGATCCATTAATGCAGTTAAAAAAAACCCCCGTTTAATTAAGCATTGAAATCAATAATCCGAAACATGCTACAACAGACTGCAATGATTATGTTTGTGTATGTATATGTGCATATGCAATGAAAAATTAAATAAAAACTTGATTTTAAGAGTTAACACATCCTTTTATTTAGTTTTAGCAATCACCATTTGTGAAAATTTTCAAGTAACAATTAACCAGGATTTTGTTTGGGATTTCTGAAAAGGGATTTTATTTAAGAATCAATTAAAAGGGAATATGGAACATTTTCATTCAATGTTTTTTAGAGCAATTAATTACCCAGGTAAATCAATTATGCGGGAAGCAATTACACGGAAACTACTGAATATACATACATACACACATATATATGTTTTACCATAATGTAACTTAAATTTCTGTTAGAAAAATTAGAAATCAGAAATTGATTTTTATTTCTGGTCGAAAAAATAAAATTCAGGAAATAACTTTTATTTCTGCCAAATATATAAAAATCAGAAAATAACAATTATTTATATCTTCTCGAAAAAATAGAAATCAGAGCATAACAGTTATTTCTGCTCAAAAATATAAAAATATAAAAAAAAATTATTTCCGCCCAAAAAAATACAAACCTAAGGGGCTGTTCATCTAAATGCGAACGATAGATTCGATCGAAAATTTATAAATTGGCCACGTTGGTCGATGTTTTCGTTTAGCAATTTTGTTTTCTTTAGCAATTTTGTTTTCTATAGCAATTCAAGAATATTTATTATTTTCGGTCCCTGCTTACACAGAAAAAAATTATTTTGATATTTGAATACGAAAATCGTTGATACAATAAAAAAATCTTTTGAATTTTCTGTGATGACGATTTTTGCATTGCTGATAAATAAAATTGTATGCACCTTTATTGAAAATAAAGTCAATAAAGACATTTAGTGAATCAAAGAAAAAAGTTGTTGACTGAAATTTTATTTTCAGTGATAATAGAATTTGTGTGTGTGTGTGTGTATGAATGTCACATTTTGCAACCCTTTTTTGTTTGTTTTGCTTGGCTGCGATTAAAACTAAAGGTAGAGGTCCATAGCTCGCTTTTTGCGCGTTACGCTTTCTATGCATCTGTCAAAAAAGTAGAATCAATGTAATAGTATGTGACAAGTTAAGGTAGAGGTCCATAGCTCGCTTTTTGCGCGTTATGGTTTACACGCGTTTCATCCTCTTGTTTCATTCTATACTTTGTTCGCGTTGAGTTACATGCACTGCTTTTCATGCGCCATTTTATTTTTGTTTTGATCAGCTGTGTTCGTTTGTTTATAAATACTTATAAAGAAAAAATGGAGAGTGAAATCGAGTTTTTAAAAGAATTTGTGGAGTTAGTCGAGTTTGTATATTTAATTTTATGTGCAAAAAATGCCTATGAACAATTTCAAAAAAAGAAAAGGTTTTGGGTACGGCCGTTGTATTTAGAACGGAATTTATTTAAGTGGGTTTTTTGAAACCACATTTAAAAAAATTAAAACGTCTGACGCTGAGAGAATGTCTGCAGATGTCTGCTCTGCTCTCTTTATTTTATTTCTATATAGCAGCAAGCTTTTGTTATATAAAAGCTCGTGCTTTTTTACAGCATTAATTAAATTTTCTTCCATTTATTGTTTAAAAATATGTAATGAACACAAAGTAAATAATACAGATTTAGCGGAGATGACACTCAGTACGTAAAAGTAATCGATAACTAATATGCAAAATTTGTTACTGAGAAAAGTGTGGTGAAAAGTTAATTAAAATACATCGCATTAATGAAAATATTCACATATTTTATTAAACAATTTTTTTTTACTAAGAAATTTTTTTTATTGAAAAAAAAAGAAAAAAATTATCCACGGCAAAATAATATTTATCGATAACGTAAGAAATAAAGTATTATTTAACATCTTTAGCATTCAAGAACAGCTGACTTTCTTTCATGGTGCTTGTAACGCGTACAAAAGTAGAAAGTAGACCTACTTTGTGCTTTGAACGCGCCTACGCGTTCTGCGCTTTTTGCAATGTAACTTGTCACATACTATTACATTGATTCTACTTTTTTGACAGATGCATAGAAAGCGTAACGCGCAAAAAGCGAGCTATGGACCTCTACCTTTACATTGCAAAAAGCGCAGAACGCGGAGGCGCGTTCAAAGCAAAAAGTAGGTCTACTTTCTACTTTTGTACGCGTTACAAGCACAATGAAAGAAAGTCAGCTGTTCTTGAATGCTAAAGATGTTAAATAATACTTTATTTCTTACGTTATCGATAAATATTATTTTGCCGTGGATAATTTTTTTTCTTTTTTTTCAATAAAAAAAATTGCTTAGTAAAAAAAACTTGTTTAATAAAATATGTGAATATTTTCATTAATGCGATGTATTTTAATTAACTTTTCACCACACTTTTCTCAGTAACAAATTTTGCATATTATTTATCGATTACTTTTACGACTAACTCCACAAATTCGTTTAAACACTCGATTTCACTCTCCATTTTTTCTTTATAAGTATTTATAAACAAAGGCACACAGCTGATCAAAACAAAAATAAAATGGCGCATGAAAAGCAGTGCATGTAACTCAACGCCAACAAAGTATAGAATGAAACAAGAGGATGAAACGCGTGTAAAGCATAACGCTCAAAAAGCGAGCTATGGACCTCTACCTTAAATGTGTTTTGGGATGAGTGGAACTGGTAACCTCTTGACTAATAGACTAACGTACTTACCAGTCAACCAGTGATGCCATTAGGATACGAAAGATACATTTTCGTATCTTTTGATAACTTCAGGTACCATGTGTAATCCCGACATTTTTCGTATCTTTTGAATCTGTATGCAAAATGTACAGAAAATATGAACATCTTTTTTTTAGGAAATATGAACATCTTCATTATTCAGGAAATTTATATGAATATTTTGATTTAATCGCCTTAGTATAAGCGTATATTAATTTTTACAAAAATGAATTTGTTTTGATAACATCCAAAGATATACATGTACGTATAATTAATTTTAAAGTTTGCTTACTGTATTTTTAAAAATTACATGAATAATATTTATGACTTAAATAAATATGAAAATGAATTTATTATTCATTAAATATGAAATAAAAATGTTATGTTAATAAATGTTAAACATTAAAAATGGACTTTAACATTTTTTTACAAAATGTATCTTTTTGGGAACTAAAATGTATCTTTCTCGAAATTTTACTGGCAACACTGCAGTCAGCTAAAGAGCAAATATTGTTATTGGGTACGCAAATAATGAATACACGCAAAACATGATTTCTTATGTTTCTTCTACATGTGCGCATTGCATTGATAGAATTTAAAAATAACGTTGTTGAGTAAAAGAAACATACCACGACATTTTTCGGCTTCTTCTCAGAATGCAATCAAAATAAATAAACAACAACAATTGCATATCACGCGTTGGGGCAATCAACAAGCAAGATAAACACCAACATAAACAAATTAAATTAAATGATATTTAAAAATGCGCGGTATTCATAAAATATCGTGTTGAGTTAATGACAAATATTATTGAAATTAAAATTTGTTGTCAATAACATAGTTTCGTTGAAAATAATACTTGTCTATTTTTTTCTGTGTACATGTATTAAAGCTTAATAACACTTTCGAATAAAAACAAAAGAGTAGATTGTATAAAGTTACTTCTGGTCATTTGTTTAATCCATCAAAAGCATTATTGCTTTAAGGAGATCGGATTTTGTAATAAGAAAGGTGACATATTCAAAACCGGGATTTGCTAGTCCCTAAAAATCGCGAGATTTCCACACTAAATCAGAAGCAGTCACAACTCAAGAAATCTCAGATGCTCATGAGTGCCAAAAACTGTTCATACTGTAGAGATGACGCAAGTACGAGTATAATGGTATTTTATATTGTTCAAGGTGTCTGTCTGGTAAAAGAAATTTTTGCGAGCGTTAGAGATTTATTCAATTAACTTGTTTATGAAGAAACAAAACCATTTTCATAATTTTGAGTTGTCACTGCTTATGATTTAGTTTGTGATATGTATGTACATATGTACATGTACATATGTACATACATATGTATATACACATCGTATCTATGTATGTTTATTGTTACATCACCTGATTTAAAGCAATATTTATGAGACCTGTTGAGCTTAAAGTACTTTAACCACTTCCATTATGTATTATAATTTTCCATTTTTTCTACATAATTTCTTGATTTTTCCAACTCAATGATTGTCATGTTTTCCTATTGTTTTATGTTGTTGTTTTGCACACCATTTACACGCAGAAGGACGGACAGACAATGGCAGGTACTAATTGCTGTGTGTGTATAAAAATAATTTGCTGCTGTGTCATATTTTCGCATGAGCTGTCACTATCAACTTAATATTACACATCCATTTCAACCCACTCTCACTATTTTCCCTCAATGGGATACCATTACATATTTATGTATGTATAGGGTGTTTTTTATTGAGGTATAGAACTTTAAGTTGGCATCACTTTTTTAACTGGCGGCCATTTTGTCAGCTGTCAAGTGATTAATATTTAGTTTGGTTTGCCATTTCATCATGAACAGGTTGACAAAAGAACAACGCTTGCAAATTGTGCAAATTTATTTCGAAATTAATGGTTCAGTTCGCGAAGTTTACCGCAAGCTCCGTCCATTTTATGGTCGACATAATCGTCCATCAGAGCAATTAATTCGGTTAACCGGTCAATTGGCCACCAAGAACGTGTGATTTGACACCATTGGATTATTTTCTTTGGGGATATGTGAAGTCGCTCGTCTACGCCAACAAACCAGAAACGTTAGGGGACTTGGAAGCCAACATTCGTGGCGTTATTGCCAACATACGGCCCCATATGCTCGAAAAAGTGGTTGAAAATTGGACCTGTAGAATTGGCTTTATTCGAGCCAGCCGCGGCGGCCACATGCCCGAAATCATATTTAAACGTTAATGGCATAAAATTATCCTTCCAATAAAGCCAAATTGATGAACATTAAAACGATTTTCTTGTATTTTATTTCAATTCGAAGTTCTATATCTCTAAAAAATGAATTTTAAAGTTTTTTCAACGGAATAGATAAAAATTTAAGCCAAATCGGACAACGTTTTCTGAACGTGCGTCGAGGTTAAAGCTCAGATATTTTCATATTTTACAATCTATACAAAATAAATTTGTTGCACTCGTTTATTTTCTTCAATATTTAACGAAAAAACGTATATTTTTTATTTTTGTAAAAATATAGTAAAACAAACTTTTTTGATAATTAACCCTCATATTTCCTTTAAGTCAAAGCGGCCCACAAACTAATTTATCGCAAACATTTTTAATACATGTATGTGCGTCTTTGGTAGCCGGAAATTAATAGATGCTTTTATTCAAAAACGGTAATTACAAAAACAAATTTTTGTAGTCTACATCTCAAATATTTTAAAATAGTTAATTTTTCTAGACAACAATCATTCTTTTTTTTAACACACACTGGTTGTCAAAAGTCATTTAAATTAAAAGCTGTCACGTAGGCTGCACGCAAATTTATTTTCAATATGCCCTTGATACCCCGGTGCATTGCGCCCCTTTTCCACACGCAAAGTTTAATTTGCAAAGTCTTAATTCAGCTGGGAGAAAGACAGAAGACAGACTGTACTACTACCTCTGTCTTTCACAAAGAGTAAGGTAAAGAAAGCTTTGCGTGTTGAAAAGGGGTATTACTTTACGCTAGAAAATAGTAATTTTTCGCAATCAGTTTCCTGAAGTAACCGATTTCTAAATCAATGCTTTTATAGAAGTAACTGGTTTTATTGTAAGGTGTTATTCAAATTTTTGATTTGATTCGAATAAAGTGGATAAAGCTGTTTTAAATGATATTATGTTTTTGAGAAAATTGGAAAACTACAAAATTAAATCATCTGATTTACTTAAACGAATAATGTGTGGTCCTTTGTTTGTTTGACGAAAGGATAGACAACAAAACAAAAAGCAAATTAGTGGCGAAGATATATTTGGAAATGAAGATGAAGAAATAGCGAAGAAGCTAATTATAAAGAAGGAAAACTTAAAGAGTTTTATATTCGGCGACAACGCTGATATTTTACAAGATTTGTTTTCAAAAAATACCAAATAAGTTTTCAAGAAATTTGGAATTTCTATGGAGTTTTTCAGCAACGATCCACTTTCTTGGAATGTGATAGCGTTGAGTGTTGTTAATGGGCTTTTTTCACACACGATACTAATTATTATACCGCACAATTTTTGTTCTTTTTAGAACACACGAGTCTGTGTAGTTTCCACAATGCAAGCAAGCGACTTGTCTAGAATATTTGTATTTGTATTTGTAACTTTTGCTGTTTTTTAAGTTGTGGGTGTATTGGTTTTGTGCTGCTGATGCGGAATTGTAGCTGGTTGAAGAATTATGTCAACCAAAAAACCTCTCTCACCAACAAACTGGCATTTTATGCCAGCACAATTGTTCTCGTGTGTGAAAGGTGAATGATTGTGCTGAAAGAGGAATTCAGTTAATTCAAGAATAACATAACAAAAAACAAAAGATGAGGAACATAAGCAACATTTAATGAAAGTAACTATCTTATATTATAACTTGTTTTAATTTTTTTTTTCTCTTGACAGGATTTAATATTTTATACGTGGTACAAAAATATAGGCAACTGTATTCGAAAAATGCTAATCTACATTCTCTACAAAGAGATTTTGATCTGTAGATTTTAAAAGCAAAAAAACCAGTGTTTAAAAAACTTACATATGTCGAAGTAGCAAAAGTCGTAAAATTTTTACTTTTCGCTGCTTTGGCTTTTTCCAACTGTTTAAAATCAACCAATGCTTTGCTTGTGCTTGTGAAAATCAACAACAGTCGCAGTCGAAGCAGAAGCAGTAAACGATATATGAACAATTGCGCAGTAGTTTCAACAGTCGACGATTTCAGAAGTTTGTATTTGATTTGCTGTTGCTTTTGGTAAGTTTCGGTAGTAAAAGCATAAACAGTCTGTATACTTTTATTGTATAGAGTCACAGTCTAAGAAGCCAAAGCTCTTGCTTTCAGGAGCTTTCTGCAGGTTCAGTCAACTATTTTATGGTGTTTGTCATATTTTTGTTGTTGTTTTTGCACATCAGACAAGAAGCATAAACAAAAACCACTTCAATGCGATTGCTTAAAACTTTTAAAATCAAGAGATTTTGGTTCTTCGACGGTGACTGTTTGCGATTTCCAAAAGTATATAGACTGCTTCTGCCTTTACTTGCGATACTAACCAAAAGCAAAAGCTGAAAGTACTGCGCAATTGGTCACAAATCGTTTTGTGATTTTGTTTAGACTAGAACTGTTGTATTTTTCAAAAGCGAAAGCAGAAGCAAAATGAAATGAAATGAAAATCACTTCAGTTTTTTAAGCACTGGAAGAAAAACTACCAAATCACCGATCATAATTTTTGTGATTAATTGAAAATTTGTACCTTAACTTTTTTTCTTGGAATATTTTAAAGTTATTTTATAAAAAGTCTACAGAATTTGTATAATTATGTACATTGACAATAATTACATATGTATATTAAAAATTTTTGCAATAAAATAGTTTGTAGGTCACTTTGACCCAAAGGAAATTTGAGGGTTAGTTCCAAAAAAAATTTTTTACTGTCCTCTTTATTAAAAGTCTACATAATCCAGATGTGTTTGTAAAATGATGTAGAAAATTAATGAGTTTCCCAACTTTATTTTATATTAACTGTGAAATATGCAAATATCTGACCTTTAACCTTGATGCGCGTCCAGAAAACGTTGTCCGATTTGGCTCAAGTTATCAGCAGAGAGCTTTTAGGCCTATTGTTATAATATTCTGTTGAAAAAGCTTTAAAATTCGAACATTAATTTTTTTGCAAACTATTGTCACCCTAATGTACATACTCGTATGCAAGTATGGGTGTATCTATGTTTGTATGTATATATGCATGTATGTATATCTGTGAAAAGGCAACTTGACAGCATGTTCACACGAAGATTACACTGTGCAACAGTGAAAAACTCACGGTTCTGACAGTATAGGATCGATAGTACTACCAAAGGGTAGTAAAACCCTATACCCAGTTTGACGAATTCGGTGACCAATTTTTTAATGGGTCTCTAAAGATTTCGAAAATCACTGCACCCTCAAAAAATCTTGGCATCAGTTTTTGGCTAATTCCGACTTATGGTAGATGTTTCCTCGAAATATTTCCTCAAAAATATGTGAAATAAATGGGGTTTTAATATTTTCAAATAAAATATAATTTTATTTTCAATTCAAATTTTGTGGGGGTTTTTTTTCAATACGTACCGTATACTTTGGGTTACAAAATGTAAGTGTTTTTACATGAAAAAGATATATATAAAATCACAACAACTTAACGAAAAATAAACAAAACATAGAAAGGTCCAATGAACAATAATCAAGGGACCTTTTACACTATGCGCGTAAACATCCCGCCCCCCTTGCTATACTGCAACAAAGAGGACTAAGGATAACGCGGGCGTATTATAGGGAGTTATAATAATAGAATAAAAATACAATTTTTCATCGAGAAAATAATTCATTAGAGATTTTTTTTACATGTTAATGAATTCAGAAAAAAATAAAAATATGAAAAAATATAATAAAAAGTAAAAAATACAATAAATATATATGTCTTAAAAATATATTTTTAAACAATTTGTCCAGACATCACGTTGATGACGATTGTAGCCGGGTGATTTGTTCCAGGGAATTGATTCTGGCGTCCTTGGGTAAATGGATGTTGAGGTTGTAGTAATTGTTGCTGTTGGTTTTGCGAACACTGGCATTGCTTGGCAGTCTTAGACTTAGTACGTTTTTTAGTTCTCCTTTTATTTTGTGAAGAGGGTTTTACAATCGCTTGTTGCTCCGATTTCTTTGCCTTGTAGCGATGGAGTAATGTGTGGTGTTCGGCCTTGCACTCAAGGCATCGTTCACGGCTCGTACACTTATCTTTTAGGTGAGAGTGCGCAAGGCAATTAAAACAATATTTAAATTTTTTCACGGATTCCCACCGTTCCTTCACCGTCATCTTCCTGAATTTGTGGCATTTTCGCAATGCGTGCTCACTTTTGCACAACTGACAGTCCCGTAATCTTTCAGGGCGAGGGGTTTTAGCATCTGAAGCAGAAGTCGATGGGGCTTCGACGGGCTTGCGGTGTACTTCAAGACGGCGGGATGCACTAGACATTGTTCTAAAACGGGTGAAATAGATAAAGGGAAAACAAAAAAAAAGGAATTAGTGAGTTTCTGATTGGGGTAAGAGAACGAGCTTCACAATAGGCCGGGTGAAAATGCCTGAAGCTGTTCTCACGTCCGCTGTACGGACCTTAGAATCATGTCCAACGTAAGTCTTTTCTATTCGTCCGAGTCGCCATTCATTAGGGGGTAAATTATCCTGACGAACAACTACCAAGTCGCCTACTTCAAAATCTTTCTGGGGATATTTCCATTTGACTCGACGATGAAGCTCTTTGAGGTATTCTTCCTTCCACCGCTGGGCAAAATGGTGGTGAAGAATTTTAAGCTTTTGCCACCTATTGGAAACACTCAAAGAGAGATCAGCATGATCGGGTTCAGGGGGTGACAGAAGAGGCGCACCAATCAGGAAATGACCTGGCGTTAAAGGAACTAAGTCAGATGGATCATCAGTCATGGCAGTTAACGGTCTTGAATTCAGGCAAGCTTCTATACGGGTTAACATAGTTGTAAATTCCTCAAAGGTAAATTTCTGAACCCCAGAAATTTTACGTAAATGAGTTTTGACGCTCTTTACGCCGGCTTCCCATAAGCCGCCCATATGAGGAGCACCGGGAGGAATGAAATGCCATTCAACAGGCTGGAAACTGTTCCGTACAAGTACCTTCCTCTTGATTTCAGATAAAAACTGTTTTCGGTCGAACTCGAGTAAATTAGAAGCACCGACAAATGCAGTTCCGTTGTCGGAATATAAATGAGAAGGACAACCGCGACGTGAGAAAAAACGAGCAAAAGCTGCAAGGAATGTTTCCGTCGACATATCACCAGTTGCCTTTAAATGAATAGCCTTTGTGGCAAAGCAAACAAAAACTAGAACATAGCCTTTTGTAATTTTGCAACCCCTACCAATGTAGGATTTTATGTCGAACGGGCCTGCGAAATCCAAGCCGGTGTGGGTGAACGCTCTCGACATAGAGCATCGTTCAGGGGGTAATGCAGCCATAATTTGCTGACCGGACTTCTTTCGATAAATAGTGCATTCCTTACAATTATGAATCACTGTACAGATCAGATTCTTTAACTTAGGGACCCAGAATTCACTTCTTATTAAACGAAGCATCAATGAATGACCGCCATGAGCAGAGCACTTGTGCACATGTTCAACAAATAAGCGAGTGAAGCGGGCAGAATAGGGTAAAATTTTAGGATATCGCTCATCATATGTTAGACCATGCGATCTAGCTAATCGACCATTAATTCTGACAAAGCCATTTGAATCGATAAAAGGGTTTAACGTGAGTAAACTACTCTTTGTAGACAATGGTATACCCTTTGAAAGTGCGGTATATTCGGGTATAAAATTCCGCTGACATATAAGAATCAAGCGATTTCGAGTGAATTTTACTTCGGACTGGGTTAAATCTAAAGTGTCATACAAGCAGTTTCGAGTTTTCAAATAATTTAAGCACCTGAACCAATATGAAATAATACGCATTGCACGGGGTAGGTCTGAAAAACGTTCGAGTATGTCATACGGGGTTTCGAGTTGAACTGAAAACGACTGAACTTCAAGGTGTTGGTGTTCAATAGGGGTATGTTGTGGCCAGCACTCCCGAGGTTGTCTTAACCATACAGGGCCATGCCACCAAAGAGAATTATCAATTAGATCTCGTGCAAGAGTTCCACGACTTGCCAAATCGGCGGGGTTGTCCTTGGAATCTACATGTGACCAATTCTCATTACCAACTTTATTCACGATCAATGCTACTCTGTTTTTAACAAAGGTCGGCCAATGGCACAGGGGTTTTTTAAGCCAGGATAAAACAATAGTAGAATCAGTCCATAGATAAACCTTACTCCTGTCTAGATTTAATTGGGTACATAATGATTCTACCATTTTTGCCATCAAAGCCGCTCCGCACAGCTCTAAACGGGGTAATGTTTCAGCTTTTACGGGAGCTACCTTCGTTTTTGACGCGAGTAAATGCGTCGTAATTGCATTGGATGCTATATTTCGAATATAAAGAGCAGCACCGTATGCCTTTTCAGAGGCGTCGCAAAACGCATGAAGTTCAAATTCATTTTCGGGAAGAAAATTAACCCATCTTGGAATATTAATTTTCTCAACATTAATGTAGTCGTTTAAAAATGCGCGCCATTGAGATAGGGTTAGGGGGTGCAAACTTTCATCCCAGTCTGTTTTGTCCTTCCAAATTTGTTGCATTATGATTTTGGCTACAACAATTTTTGGTGAGAACCAACCTGCAGGGTCAAACAATTTTGCTATTTCGGACAAGACAGACCGTTTCGTGACAATGTCCTGGCGTGGCTGCGAAGCGAGTTTGAAATAGAAGCTATCTTTATTAGCATCCCATCGCAAGCCTAGGGTTTTTGTAGTACTGGCGTCCGAAAATTTTAAGAAGTCTGCATCAAGCAGATTCTCCCGGGGTAAGTCTTCTAAGAGTCGTAAATGGTTGGCAGTCCACTTTCGTAAAACAAAACCAGCCGAACCAAGAACATGGGTTAGTTCATTACGCCTCTTAAAAGCGTCTTCTAGATCATGTGATCCAGCAAGAACATCATCAACATACATTTGAGTTTTCAAAATTTCAGACGCCGCAGGACTTATGGGTTTACAATCGTTAGCCAATTGCAAAAGAGTACGAATCGCTAAGTACGGCGCGCAGTTCACTCCGAACGTGACCGTGCTAAGCTCATAGTCCTTAACTTCAGCTTCAGGATTATCACGAAATAGAATCCGCTGATATTGGGTTTGACTGGGATGAACTAGTATCTGACGATACATTTTCTCAATATCCGCATTAAAAACATACCGGAAGAAACGCCACCGTAGCAGTAAAATGGTAAGATCTGTCTGTAATACAGGACCTGGGTACAACACACTATTCAGACTCACGCCATTGGAGGAGGGGTTTGAAGCATTAAATACTACTCTTAGTTTCGTGGTTACACTATCGAGTTTAAACACTGCATGATGAGGTAAATAATACTTATCTACAGTGGAATCGGGGTTCTTGACGGCTTTAATGTGTCCCATTGTGAAATACTCACGAACTACATTGTCATATTGTGACTTTAATTCTGGATTTTTCAATAAACGTGTCTCATTTCGTACAAACTGGGAAAAGGCGCTTTTACGAGAATCTCCTAGTTCCAATTCATTTGAGAATTCTCGACGAAATGGGAGAGAGACCACATAACGCCCGTTGGGATTTTTATAAGTCGTAGCCTGGTAAAGTTTCTCACAATATTCATCTTCTTGTGATAAATGGGTCGCTTGTGGAACTTCTTCAAGTTCCCAAAAACGAGCGAGTTGAGTATTCAACTCGATATGGGTGCAAAACGATGCTACGGAGTGTAAGGGTTGAGGCTGAGAAACTTCGCCTGTGACGATCCACCCGAACACGGTTTTCTGTGCGATTAGGTTGCCATTTGGATGTATTTTGACATCCGTTGTTAAAATTTTGGGATACACATTTCCTCCAAAAAGTATATCCATACGGGTACACATGACGTCGGTCAGTGTAATATCGGGGAAGGATGACGTTATAATATCAGAGATATTACATGATGGCAACTGACCAGTGATTTTTTCAACAACGTACGCAGACACTTTCAGTTTGAAGCTGGGGTCGATCGGCGAACTGACTGTTATAATGCACATGGTAGAGGATTTACCAGCTACACAGTCCATCATTCCTGTGACACTTGTCAATGGAACAGAAAATGTGGGAATAGCGAGCTTCCTTTGTAACCTTCTTGAAATAAAGGTACCTTGTGAACCAGGGTCAACTAGGGCTCGGGCCGCACATCTAATATCATTTATATGCACTATACAAACTGCTGAGCCTAAAATCACTGTTTGATTTAAATTGGAATTGAGATGTGCGGTATAAGTATGTAAATTACGAGCCGCGGCAGAAGTTGAAGGGTTGAAATCAAGTGGGGGTTGAGAATGACTGTTAATAGGATTCACAATTGGGTTAGTTGTGTGTTGAGATGGCACTGCAGTCACACTAGAAGCTATAGGGAGCTGGGGTGAATTACTGGGAGATATATGGGATCTTACATCTCTGTGAAGCAAAGAATGATGCTTTTGCCTACAAAGTGAGCACACATGAACACTTTTACAATTTCTGAACCAAACAGTTCGAACAACACTTTAGACGCTTCACTGTTGACATACGTTCATCAACACTCTGACTCAAAAATCTGGGGCAAAGTCTAATGGGGTGAGACCCTTGACAGAGGAAACAACGACAAACAGTTGGAGTAGAGCTGGTTTTTGTCGCAAAACTTTGAATTTTTCTATTATCATTCGATGATTTTTTAGCAGCGTTAAAATTCGGGTTATTTCGTACATTGGCAGTAGTGGGGTATTTGTTCGGGTTTTGAACAGGGTTAGAATGAGACTGCCTTATGTCAGAAATTGATTCTAGGGTTTTGAAATGCGCTGTTAAAAAAGCATCCATATCAGTCCATTTAGGGGAAGTTTTAAGTTTTTTAGATTGTTCCCAAAGACCCAGAGTGTTTTCGGGTAGCTTTGTAGCACAAATATATACCAGCATTACGTGGTAGAATATTTCAGGGGTTACTTCAAGGAGAGAAAGATTCGTAATGCAATCATTTATCGTTCTTTGTAAATTTTTAATACTCGCGCTTGATTCTTGAGAAATCGGTTTAATATTTAAGAGAGCTCTAAGCTGTTCATTTATAAGGGCATCTTTATTCTCATACGTGTCAACCAATTTTTTCCATGCGACTTCATAGCCATCGTTGGTCAGTGGCACAGTTTGTATGGTATCATGTGCATCTTTAGCGGTTTTCTGCAATAGATAGTACAATTTTTGTACTGGGGTCAACCTGGGGTTATTACCATACAACGCGGAGAACATATCCCGAAATGAGGGCCAGCTCTTATAATCCCCATAGAATATGGGGGTGTCGCAAGGGGGTAAATTAATCATAGGCGCGGATTGCGCTATCGACCTCTCGACTTGAACCGACACTTTAAGTTGTTCTAGGAGACCAGTTATAAGAGACATTCCCCGGGTGTAGGTGCTATAAGAATTAAGATACTTGGATTTCAATTCTTTGACCTGAGGATCTTTAACCTTTGCGGCTTCAATCAATAAAGAATCGTATGTTGAGCGAACAGCTTCCCATAACCGATTGAGCTCTTTTTCATGACTATTCACAGAACCGAGTTGGTGGTCCGCTAGGGGTATAGAAGCAATATATGCTTCAAAATCTGCCAAACGGTCGGCATTGCGGATCAATGTAGTCATGTCCATTTTTGATCTCAAGTTGTATTGGGAAATTTTAAAAGAATTTATTTAAAAACGTACAATTAAAAATTATTTCAATTGAATTAACCGATAAATTTCGATTTACGAATAAAGAAGGAACGATAAAGATTTAATTAGCGCGAGAAAAATTGCAAACACCGAATAAATAAAATTTTTAAGAAAAAAAAGAGTTCTTGGGGCGGTGTTAATGGGTTCACAAAAATTTATGAAATAAATTTAAGTGAAAACAAATAAATATATTTGTATTTTAAACGAAAAAATAATATATACAACAAAGTTAATTTCACACTTAAATTCCTTTTTCAATTATTTGGGTAAAATGTCAAAGAAAACCCGGGTTAAATTTGGGAAATACGCAAAATGTTTGATTACAATAAATTAAATAAGGATTACTCTAAGTGTGAAAACGCTTTGTTAAATAAAAAAGGTATATAATTCTTTTAAACACTAGTACTGCACTGAACTAGTCACGGGTGTCAACAACGGGTTAGTCGAATACGTTATATTCGGTTAAAATGTGTTTATTTTTTGAGAAATTATTAATAAAATTGTACTGATTATTAATTAAATAGGGTATAATTAAAAGGTGGGTAAAATTCACTTCAGTACAATTAATTGAATAGCAACCGGTTTTTTATCCGATTAAAAAAAGTTGCAGCACTAGTGTAGGTTGTGTGTGTGTGACAACATAAAGAAAAGAAAAGAAAAAAAAACAATCCAACAAACACAGAATAATTAGTGGTTGTTTCTCTTGTAAAAGAGTATGTAGATCATATGTACATATGTATGTAAGTACAAACAATCACCAACTAATATGAGTCACTAATCACTGGGTTTCACTATTAAATTAACAATAACAAACTTTATTATTTTTCTTTATTTTATGTCACTGCATCCAGAAATTAAAATTCATAATATTAAATTTTCTTTCTTTCTTGTGTTCGTTGGATTTTTATTATTGTTTTTGTTTTAACTAATGCACTTTTAAGAATTTAAAGTAACGAGTACCACTTCTTTTGTTCTCTTCTTAGTGAAACGATTTGAAAAAAGGAATATGCACAAATTAGGCGCGTTTTTATGTACATACATATGTATATGTATTATATGTACATACATATGTATATGGTACATAGGCAGGTATGTATGTATGTAAATATGTATCAGCTTAAAGAAATGTAGCGGACGGGTTCAACAACTATATAAATTTACATACATATGTACATATGTTTATGATTTTTGATTTCTTGTAATCACTTTATAAATTTAATATACATACATACATACATATGCACATTCAAATACAAATTGTAATAAAAAGAGTAAAAAATTTGAATGCACTTTTACTTTTTAAACTATGTTTTGCCGACGGCAAATTGAGTGGTTGGGTTTGGTTCAACTTTTTCTTTTTTCACTTTTTCCCCGTTAATATGTATGTCACACACCTTTTTATTTATTGCACAAAAATAAAAAACAAATGCACACAACTAACCTTTTCTCCGTGGTTTGACTTGAGATGGGGGTTATAAAATAAGAGTCCACTTTTTTTTTTTTTTTTTTAAATGATGGTTTAATATGGTGGTTATCCGGGGGATGCAAAAATGATCCTGGAAGTGGAAATATTTGCTTGAAAATATTTCAAGGACTCGGGGGGTTTTATCCGGTTCGAAAGGACCAAAATGTTTCCTCGAAATATTTCCTCAAAAATATGTGAAATAAATGGGGTTTTAATATTTTCAAATAAAATATAATTTTATTTTCAATTCAAATTTTGTGGGGGTTTTTTTTCAATACGTACCGTATACTTTGGGTTACAAAATGTAAGTGTTTTTACATGAAAAAGATATATATAAAATCACAACAACTTAACGAAAAATAAACAAAACATAGAAAGGTCCAATGAACAATAATCAAGGGACCTTTTACACTATGCGCGTAAACAGTAGAATTAATCGATTCGTATCGTGTTACTTTTGAAGTTGTCGTATCGTTTAAATCTGGATGGTAATTAGTGAATATGTGAGACTGCAGGCGAACGTGGCAACTGTTATTATCCGTAAAAATCTATTTTCTGTAGATTTCTATCTCGCATACGTTACGATACATATTAAATAAATATCAGCATGTTTTATTTATGTTACAGATTTGGTCAGCTGATTCGTAAACTCAGGATACGAATCGACTAAAGGCTCATTTAGCCGACTGTAATGCAATGTAACTGTAATGTAGGAAACAGCTGATCGATATTTTTATATGAAAAGTAGGTTACGTTGCATTACATCTCTATAACCATTTTCATTATTTTTCACAGAACAATATCGATCAGCTGTTTCCTACCGTTACATTACATTACAGTCGGCTAACTGAGCCTTAATTCTATCATTAGTGATAGCGCTTTATTATATATGGCAATAATGTAGCTAAGGGTGTACCAAACAAATCTTGCAAACATCTTATGCCAAAAAATAATTTCTTACTGAACTTTTTTTGCAAAAGTAAAGAAAAAAAAATTTTTTTTTTTTCAGAATAATTATCAGGGAATCCTAAGTTCTTGCTTACAATATTTTGCAAATTTGTAGCTGCAGTGCAACTGAACAACTTTTGTGAACATATCAATACAATCTCAACGTGTCTAAGCTCCCTAATAGCTCATATAGACCATTCATAACCTAAAAAAATTTTAATTTTTCACAATTTTTCCACGCTCAATTTTTTTTTTAAATCATATAATCAAATCATGCAAGCATTTTCCTCTCGTCTTTAATTTGATTTATGTGTGTGATTCTTGGAGTTTATTGCATTAACATTTACGTTGATGTCTTTGCTGGAAAAGAACCCAGCCAGCCAATAGCTGTTAAATAGGCGATGGTGTTTAATATACAACTCCTAAACCAATCTCCTGATGGTTATTTGGAGAGTGATATTGTACACTTTCTGCCGTATTCATAAAAAATATTTCAGGTTTATTACAGGCTTATTTGACAAATTTCCCATATAAATATGTCACATAAGCCTTTAATAAACCTAAAATAATTTTTATGAATACTGCGTTTTATGTTTAACTCTCTCTTAGAAATCCAGCAATGTTTAATCGACGATACCTTTAGCTAAAATATATTTGTTCCTTTTTATCTTCTTGTTTAGTGTAATAGATTTCTTCAATTTGTCGCTGATGCTTTCATTTGAGTTTTGAATAAGAATCTTCCCGATTGTTTCAAGTGTTTTTTTATTCGTTTGCAAGAAATTAGATAAGATAATACATTAAAGGGAATTATTACAAAAAAACTGGCAAGAAATTGGCATGAGTGACAAAATTTAATATGATCTTAACGAGTTTTGCTATACAATTTTACATTAAAAATAACGCTAGGATTTAATAGTGTGTTAAAACTACATTATGCGCTGATTTTTAATGCCCAATTGCATGTAGGAACTCGTTAGCACCTAGTTCAATGTCGTCACATGCTAATTTCATGCCAGTTTTTTATTATACATAAGGCTGAATGTGTTTGGGTTTTTACATCAAATACTTATTAAATTATTGGAAGGAACGTAAACAGCTTTTAAAGAAATCTAATTCGTTTAAATAATTGAATAACGGATTGCTGCAGCACAATTTTGGCATAAAGTAAAATCATTTCTGAAATTGCGATCAGGGAAGTCAGTTCAGCATGTATCTATGCATGTTGTACAATGTACATACAAATATTAAGGTAATTTTATAAATATTTATAGAAAGTTCATTGAAGCAGGTCGTATTTGCGACCCAAAGTCGTGAATGATTAGCTGTTGCACACAGGTAATTAGCGACATGAAAAAAGTAAAAAAATTGTTTTCCATTACTTTTGCACGATGAAATAATTTTTTTGCCATAAAATGTTAGTAAGATTTGTTTGGTGGACTCTTGTTACCCTACTGCCGTATATAATTTAGCGCTATCACCAAGTCTGAATTAGCTGATGGCCAAAAACTGATAACATTTTTTGAGGGCGCATTGATTTTCGAAATCTTTGAAGGCCTTTTGGTAGTGGAATCGAAAAGAACATTTTTGATTGATGATTGTTTAAAAAAAATATATGTATATACCTCCTGTGTGCAATGATTAGGGTTCAAGTTTTGAAATCGTAGAAATCAGTACACAAGAGAAAAAAATCAGTACAATTGAAAAAAAACAATACAATATTTTCGTCTGTATAAAATTATATTTTATTGACATAAAAGCCTTTAACCTTTCTTAAAACAAAACTGGAATTCAATTTATAATTTGTACCAAGACATACTTGTATTAATAAAATAATATTTTAACAAAATTTTTCGAAGAAGAAACTTTAAGTTCATTATTTATTTGCATGCATCAGAAATCACTAATAGCAAATGTTTCTTGCTAATTTAAATTTAACAAAATCTCAAGAAAATTAACATTAACGTCCGTTTTCACAATGTATGATTAAGAGTTAAGATGAAGTTTAACTGCAAGTTCTTCATAGAAAACTTGCCGTTAAAGTCCCTGTTAGCCTTTAATTGTACATTGTGAAAAGCATCGTAACTTCAATTCAAATTTATCACCTTCTTATTTTTCTCTTGTTTCTTTGTATATATAGTATGTAATTTTATATAACAAGGTGGTTTAAACGTAATTTCAAACAACTTTGCTGTACCTCGAATAGTCAAATGCCATAAATGAAAGCTTTATTGTTTTTGTATATATGATCTCTGAGCTTAACATTAATATGATATATTGATAACAATACTATGACAGGCTATCTTATATACTGAACAAAATTAATATATAAAAACAGTACATATTTACATGAAAAAATCAGCACATTTGCGTACTGATTTGCTGGTTGTGCATAAATCAGTACTTTAAACAAAAATCAGTACATGTGCTAGCAAAATCAGTACGACTGGCAACCCTGGCCTTGATACACCATTAAATCGTAGCATGTTGTAGTTTTCTAGGATAAACTCACCATATTCAATATCATCTGTCAAATGATGTCAATAAAATCTAGTTCTATATTTAAGTATATCGCACATTCAGTTCAAAAGTGTCATAAGTCAAAAATTCGTTTGTTGTGTTAATAATGCAGATTAATAAATATCTTGCCTAAAAATTTCATATAAATAGCTAGTACTATCACGTCCTGAGAGATGAATATTTGTTCATGAATTCATTGAGTTGTGTAAATTGCAAACTTTAAAGGTGTTTTCTGCGAAACTAGTTTTTTTGAGTTATGTCACTATTGAACTGAATGTGAGATATGCTATATATCGAGGCTGGGTATTAGAGGTGGAAAATATCGATAGTGTAAAAAACTTTATCGATATATCGATTCAAGATTATCAAAAGTTAGAAAAACTATCGATATATGGACGATACTATCGTGATGATATCAAACTTGTATGTTTCTCGTATAATGTATTTATTTACAATAAAAATTCAAAATAAAATATTTTCTAAACTAAAAAAAACAGAACTTTATTTCTCAGTGCGATAAATCACAAAACTGAAATAATTGTATGAAAAATAAGTCAGTTCATTGGAAGATCATTCATTTATTTTTGTTTATGAAGACCAACATAATTACATAATTTTCAAAGAAAATTTTTCCTTTTGAAATAACTTTATTTCATGTTGAATTAACATTTACGTACTGTTAAAATAAAAATTAATAATCCTGTTGAATCAAAGTTATTTCAAGTTAGAACAACATGAATTTAATGTAGTAATTTTATTTTATTAATTATTTAACTTAACGTGTGTTTGGTATAGACATCAGCAAAATGTTTGTTTGTATATAAATTTTCTTCTCCGGCCAAAATTTAAACTCAGAAGTCATCGCGTAGTAGTACCCCTGCAGCAGTGTTGCCAGAAGTAGGACAAAATCGGACAGATTTTTTATATTCTCCAAAATGTAGGGATTTTTTCGCCATGTCGCATTATTTATAAAATAAATGCAAACATAACGGTTTTTAGTAATATTTCTTTTTCAAAAGGGTTCAAAAATTTTATTTTCGTTAAAATTGCTTAAAATATATTTCCAGAGTTGTTTGTGGTTTAAAAAGTTGGTGACACTAATATGTTTGTATGTATATGCCAAGGCGAAATCATATACCAGGTGGTGTCAAGCCTGCAACAAAAAAATCTGCCTAGTACTTTATTGCAATGAAAATCGACAAATCAAACTTCCTACAAATTTTATTGCAATGAAATTTGACTAGCCAAACTTACTAAAAAAATCAGCTGTTAACTTAGCACCACCTGGTACATGAGTTACATATGTATGTTAATTTAAAAATAACCGGGTTTTGTACCTGAATTGAATTTATCCTTTAAAATTTTATTTGAAAAAAACTATGCATATTAAAATTTTTAAAACTTTTTGTTGTTTTAATTGAATTTAATATGCATATGTTATTTTTTTAGTTTTTTACTTATTTTTTTATCAAAGCTTTAATAAACATATATATTTTTTTATAACTAATGTTTTTCTTCTATTTTAATGACAAAAATACTTAGGGATTTTTGTAGGGGAAATTTTTTCAACGTGTAAGGAAAAATCGCATGTTTTAGCATGTGTAGGTATTTTTTCGAAAAATCTACTGGCAACACTGCCCTGCAGCGACGACAACTTTAAATATTCTTTAGATACACATTAAATATATACTATCATGAATAAAATTGTAATTGAATATTAATTAATTGATAACATACAATTTATTTGAAAAGTTTTAGTTAAAAAAAATATAAAATACTTTGACTTGTCCCAGGATTCGAACCTCCGATCCTCCGACTACAAGTCTAGTACACTGCCTACCAGCCCACAGCAGTCTTTCGTCAGTTTACAGACATAAAAACTACAACAATACAAACAAGTAAGAGTGCTATATTCGGCTGTGCCGAATCTTATATACCCTTCACAAATCATAAAATGTAGAGAAAAGACATGCGTGCATATGTACGTATGTATATATATATACATACGTAGATACGTAAACATGCAATTAAACTGCAATATGCAGCGCAAAACTGCATTTTGCTCAGCAGCGAACTTGTATTTTTGTCATTTATAATAGAATATTTTCTTCCAACTTCTAACGCTGTAAATCGTGCAATTTAAAAAACCAATTATTTATCTTTCATTAATTTTTTAAAATCACCGTGTTTTGACATGTCGTGATTTGCAGAACAGGCCCTTATGAATTAAGTCAAGTGAAACTGAAATATAGACACTTTGCAGCAATATGCATGGGTATAAGGGTTAAAATATATGTGTTTTGTATACATATAGGACACAATGGGGGCTATTCTGGAATACGCGTCGAATTGGTGAAAGTTACATGCAAAACAAAAACAAAACTGTGTAAATGTAAAAAAAAATTTTTTTGTTTCGCATACAAAATTAACCGTTTTTAAAAGAGAGAGAAACGCGTTGAAATTCTCACGCTTATTTCATTTTAGAAATGTATTACAAACAAAAACAATTTCTGAAAATTTGTTTTTATTTTAATGTAAAGTTTCACTTTTTCGACGCGTTTTCCAGAATAGCCCCCAATATATTTTAGTTTACAAAACTTTTTTCATTTACTCTTCCGATAAATTTTTTAAAATATGTACATTGGAGCGACTCACTTGAAAAAAGTTTTTGTTACCCCTCAATATAGTTCATTTTAAACTTTAAAGTATTCAATTTACACACAACTTAATGAAAATTTAATTTTTCTCTCGATAGTTTAGTATACAAGATATTTGTATGAAATTTTTACACAATATCAATATGAGGATTAATTTTGCATCATTAACTCAAAAATTTCATTTTTTGATATGTGATGTTGTTTTAGAAAATGAGAGATATGTATGTATTTTTTTAAGTTGCAAATAACCTACTAGCCTACTATGTTCCGTTGAAAGTTCTTATAATACCTAAGACAGTTTAAAAATAAACTTTTTAAACATTACTGCTGCACTTCTACCAATGAGTAAACATAAGCACCAATAAAATGCAGGAATACAAACTGGCTTTAGATATAAAAGTTAGCAATTTTCTTTTTTTTAAAACCAACACTTCTCTATAGGTAAGTTTATTTAGCAATCGAATAATTAAGTTATTTTCGGACTCAGCAAAAACGACATGAAAAAGAAATAGTTAATGCATGGGTTCAATTTAGGTGCAGAACGCACGATTTAAACACAGGCGTGTCATTGACGACCATGTGTTTACATTTAACAAAACTGCTCGTCATTGAAATGAGTGCTTAGAACCCACGAAAGTTCCCTTATTCGATGACGTTTTTCACAAAGCTAAGAAAAAAAGCATTTTTCTCTGCCAGGATACGAACCTCGCTATTAAGACTGTTAAGACACACTCTCTACCATCGACCTACTGTGTACTTATTATTTCACGCAGATAAAATTGGTTTTATGACAATATGTCAATATGATGATTTAATTCCGTTTTTACATGGCTATTTCGGCGGATATTTATTTCAATGTATTAATTACCCAGCAATATCGTATGCGTTTATGATGAGTTCAAAAACTATAGCTTTATTACGATTTGCACAAATGCTAAAGAAAGCATGAAAACTATTAAATTTTGAACGCATTAATTTTTTTTTGCTGGGGAAAATATTAATAAATTTATTATTTGCAATAATATACATACTAAGATACATTCATGTAGGTATTACACAAGAATGATAAAATAATTATTTTATCATTCTTGGGTATTACATACATATTTATTTACATATACATATGTACATAAGCAGCTACATAGGTACATACATATGTATGTAATTAACCTAAGTTTTAAATCTTTAAAATAAGTGCAAAATGCCAATAAAACAAAATGTGAATAAAACATTCGTTCTGAAAATATGAGAACGTGAGTTCATATTCTCATCTCAACATTTATGTTTTTTTTCCTACGTATTAAAAAATATTTCTTTCATATACTACCACATACATATGTATGTATTTACATACATACATATGTAAATATGTATATACTATAAAGGAGTTTTTCTGAAGAATTTTAGAAAATAATATAAAATAAAAAGATACCTACATTAGTATACATATGTACCTATTTGTATATTTTTTTAAAAAATATAGGTATTTACATACATATGTACATATATACATACATACATACATCATAAATTGAACTCACCCAGCGAATCAATCCAGCTTAACTCAGCAGAAGTACTTTTTAATACATTTATTGAAAAAAAAACAAAAACCACATGAATGAAATAAAATAGCAACAACAAGCCCCCTCAAACAAACAATCTCGTCCACTTTAAAATATTTATAAGACATCCATGATCTTTAGCAAGGGCTTACTTTTTTTCACATACATATACAGACACATTTATATTTACTTGGGCATATTTATATACATATATGTACTCGTATGTATGTATCAACATGTCTTTAAAAAAAAATCATAAGTTTCAACACAACAACCAGTGTTGCCAGAAAATGATGGTGAGAGAATGCCAAATCGGTCAAAAAATTCTGATAAAATGTTCTACAGAAGAAACGT
This sequence comes from Nowickia ferox, assembly GCA_936439885.1. Lineage (NCBI taxonomy): Eukaryota > Metazoa > Arthropoda > Insecta > Diptera > Tachinidae > Nowickia > Nowickia ferox. Next base: position 65,364,333 of record OW387026.1, read on the forward strand.
ATAATGCTAGATTTAAATGTAGAAAAATTATTGTAATAGCTTTGAATTTCATGTTTATATGAACTTATTAGTATTTACAGGTATTTTTATAGGAAATGTTGCAATTACGTTTAAAAATTTTTAACTAATAATCCACTATGACAACAAAAAGCGCTTGGGATAGTTTCATTGTTGCCATTTTAGCATTTCCACTGCTAGGTCTGGAATTTCCATTAGTTAAGCAGCATTTAACTATCAAAAAATTCTGCTAAATGCTTTCTAGCAGAGTTTGTTGCAAATAAACAATTTTAATTTCTTAACAAAATTCTTCTGTATGGAGGATTTTTCTCATAAATGTACATGTATTTCAGGGTAAAGGTTCCCTGATGATCTGCACTAGCAACAGTGAAATGCGCATAGCATCCAGCTAACCCTTCAATAATCAATTTCAATGTACGTATTTTTAATAAACAAATATTTTACTGAATGGGTAAAATAATAATTTGAGATTATTAGTGCGTTAAAGTTTTTTTAACGTAATTATAACATTTCCAAAACACACCAATTATTAACTATTTTATGTACTATAAAAATTCATGTAAATACTAATGAGTTTATATAAACATAAAATTCAAAGCTATTTTAATAATTTTTTCTACATTTACATCTAGCATTATACTTTTCTTCTGTAGAACATTTTAGCAGAATTTTTTTGACCGATTTAGCATTCTCTCATCAGCATTTTCTGGCAACACTGGATGTATTTACAATAGTATGCATGTACAATGTGTACGCAAACCACTACTTTGATACAAAGCGAGCACGTTACTACCCAGCAGGAAAACTCAGAATATCTGGTTACTTCAGGTCTTATCAAATCAATTACTATTGTTATCTAACTGCTATAGAACGCCTTATAGAAGGTCGCTACACTTTTGCATAAAAGATAAGATACACATTCCACATTTCCTTTTAAGAGAAGGGGGAAGAGGAGCAATTTTTTTTTCTATTAATTTGAAGACTTTTCAGAATGGCTGGCAAAAAAAGCAAGAGGGAAAAGCAAAAATGATATAAGAGTGGAATGGAGGGAGTAGGCCTTGTACATCCAAAGTAAGGAGTACAACGGCCTTCTAGAAAGTATCCTTGCTCTTTCTTTTTCCCGCTGGCTAATTGGGAATTTCGTATTTGCAAACATGTGTATGTATGTACATATGTATATACATATCGAAAACAAAAAATATAAACAAACTAGGAGAAGTGTTCATGCAATTTCCTAGCAAATAATCTGCATAAGCAAATGATGCCGATTTTTTAATTGTAGGGGACGCATACATGTTTTATTGTTGTACAATTGCAAATAGATATATAAGTATATCGATGCACACCGAAGTCAATATTGCGCTAATAAATATCTATACATATATAATTGCAAGGCTTAATTTTTAAAAAAATTGCCTTATTTATAAAAAATAGTTTATATTTTTAAGAGCGCAATTTTCATCACATGTAGTACATATTATGTCCATGCAAAAATAAATGAAAATGTATCAGACTTTGGAGGTTTGTGTGATCCATCCGGCTCATTTCTTGCAGTTTGTTAGGCTGATTTTACATCTGGCATTTCTTGTGTGCCATCTGCCAAAAAAAAGCGTAACCAGCAATTACTAATGAAAAACTGTTTGACTCAGACATGTATTTATTGATTTAAACTGTTTCCAATCATGTTGGATTTTCTAAAATTGCCTATTAGTTATGCATGAAACTGTTCAACTTAATAAGTATGTACGTGTCTGAATCAAACAGTTTTCATTAGTAATTACTGGTTACGCTTTTTTACGCATCTTCGAAAATTTTTGTTTAAATTACAAAGAAATCAAGAGCTGTAAAAGTTAAGGTTTGGAACCAGTAAAATTTTAAATAGCACTTACATAAGTCTTTAAGTACATACTCGTATGTATGTATATCTGTCTGTGAATATAATTAATAAATAGTTATAAGTTAGCAAGCATAAGCTTTCGTTTTATTACATCTTCGTTTCATAGATTTATACCTACACATACATACATATGTATGTATGTTATATATAAATAATTGAATTTTATAAAAACAATTTCACTCTAATTCAGTGGGAGTCGCTATAGTTTAATTTTTACAACAACAAAACACATGATTTTACCCTACAATAACTCAAGAAGGCACATAATTTTACAACCAAAAATGTATATCTTGCAGGAGCTACATAAGTGCCATTTCAACTTTTACAAAACTTATATTAGGTATTTATGTACCTACCAAAAATAAAAAAGTACCTTAGTATATCGAACACAGCAATTTTAAACGCAAATGCAAAATTTCTCTGTGAATAAAGCATTTGTGTTTAAGATGTTTTCGTACATACATATTAAAATATATTCTGTTTATATAATCTATAGGAGTTTCACTGCAAAGTTCCTTTTTGGCAGTATTTATAGCAAATACACGTGTTGAAATAATTGTTTACTTGTATGGCTGTGTGTACAAAGTACCGAAATTTTATAAATATGTACCTATGTACACATTTTAAAATTTTTGAATTAAATTGGGTGAACCTGGAATATATGTATGTGACTAAGATATGCATAAGTAGGTATAAGGGTTAAAAATGTGTATTTGTTTTTAATAAAACAACGCCAGATATCAGTAAATGAGTTCAAATTTTCATAATGATTTCACCATGATTTTTCCATTGGAAAATCCCTATCATTTGACAGCCATATCAAAAAAGTGTGAAAAATAGCGGTTCGCCGCTTTGGTGCGGCTACCACGTTTTTTGGCTACGGAGTCTCCACACGTTGATCCTGTCGTAGTAGTTAGGTATATCCTATATGTACCTATAAGTTCAAAGTAAGTATGTACCTATGTAGGTATATGTATTTTTTCCCACAATGTAACTTAATTTAATTTCTGTTCGAAAAAGTAGAAATCAAAAATTGATTTTTATTTATTCTCGAAAAAATAAAAATCGGAAAATAATTATTTCTATAATTAAAATTTAAGTAGGCTAAAGTTCGTATCTCTTTATAAGCCAAATTACATGTGATAATTTTTAAGGAATAAATAACACCAAAGTTAATTGGAAATATTCTGACAAACACCAACAAAACAAAACCACTAACAATTATTTCTGCTTGAAAAAAGAAAAATCAAGAAATAACAATTATTTCCGGTTAAAAACAAAAAATCCGGAAATAACATTTATTTCTGCTTAAAAAACAAAAATTTAAATTTTAAACCCATTGAAGTTTAGAAAAATCTAGTTTAGAACAATTAAAATGGTGTGGTTGTCCACGTTGTTTGATGTTTCCCTTCTATACAGTTGCTTTTTTTAAAGTTCGAAAATAATGACTATTTTTGGTCCCCGATTAATTTATTTTGCAAAAATACATACATATGTATGTATATTGAAAAAAAACTTTCAAGCGTAAGTTCGAAACTCAACAAACGAATCATAACAGGACGACTTCTAACTTATTAACCATGATAGCCATCCGTTTTGTTGCAAAACATATTCAGAAAACAAATAAGCAAATCAAACACATTCAAACAATCCTATCCCCTTTTGTATGTATGTATGTACATACATACGTATTTACAATCATACATATGTGCCCTTAAGTATGAAAGTGGTCTAAGTCATATGCGTTTCTGCATCGAAATATGAAATAAATCTCTAAAAAAATTCAATAAACATTAAATAAACTTCTATGAATTTATAAATTAAAATGTTGCATAATATAAAAATATTTTTTAATTTCTTCAAAGTAATCTATTAAATATCTCGATGAAAGAAATATATGATTTAGACCACTTTCATAATTAAGCGCACATATATTTAATATATTTTATCAACACGCATTCATTAGCACAATACTTTATTTGTATACAAAAAAAATTCCCAGTTCTTACCACAAACAACTTAATATTCTTCTTTCAATACGTTTGCTAGCATATTGTTGCTGTGCGTAGAGTTGACTACATACACACGTACAAACAATTAAATATTCTTCTCTGAATACTATTTGTCGCATATTGTTGTTGTTGTAGTTGTTCATATGAACACTCTTATGCACATACATATGTATGTGTGTATGTACGAGGGAACGGTCTTCATGCTAGCGTATATTTATACATACATATCTACATAATGTTTTTTGCATGAGGCTACTGATTGTTATACACATCCATTCATATGCATGCATACGAAAAAGAATGTGCCAAGCAAAAATACCATAAGGCAAAGTCTATGTATTGGTGACAAAAAGGGGTTTAATACGAAATAATGCAAATTAAAGCAAATGTTTAAGTATAGTAAATATTTATCGCATTTAAGCGAGCTTCAGCAGCAGAGTGACTAGTGTGGTTGATTAGAACTTTGAATATGCTTGGTTCTATGCGCGGTAGGTAGTTTAGTTTTTTCATGAAATTTTAAAAATGTATGATAAAACCATATATTTCAAAATTTTATGAACCGATTATTTTTTTTTGCTGATTTTCATAACCAATTGTGCTGAGGCAAGTGCGGTCGTTTCAGTCCAACTCCGAGCTCTCTAACTTGTTTGGGAGCTTCAAAAACCGCGTTTCACGCCGCCCATATAAAATCCGTACAGACAGACGGACAGACGGACAGACGGACATGTCTTTTTTTCATCTCCTGTTCATAAGGATTCAGAATAACTAAGTTTATCTGGCAGGAAATGAATATTGTAGAAGTTACAAAAATTTGGACAAACCTATATATACCCTTTACCATTTTTGGTGAAGGGTATAAAAAATTGACACAACTAAGCACAAAAGTGTATTACAGCTATGAACAAAGCAAATAAACACCAACATAATTAAACAACATACTCGTATACAGGGCAATCATGAATAAAATTCCGCGTGAAATTTCTCCCTTTTCCAATTAGAATTTCTTGTTTTCCCTATTGCTTGCTATTAGTTGGAATTGTTCCCTGGGAAAAATTTCACGCGGAATTTTATTCCTGATTGCCCTGTATCAGGGTTTTTTTTAATTTTTTGTAAATTTTTGCATAGTGACTTTACATTGGTATTTTTTCTGTGTGAATGTCATTTAAACAATAATTTTTGTATATAATAATAATAGAGAACAGAAGTATATTGTCAATAACACAAAATTGTTCTCGCAACCGAGTGGACAACCCTCAATTTTTTGTATTGTATTTACGTGACTTCGATATTGGCAGCTAGGATAAGAGTGTTACATAATATGTGAACGGTCCCTAACATGTCGCCGTCAACACAACGTCATTAGCTTATGCCGATTTAGCACTGATGTGATGTCGACGCCGGCTATATGAGACAGTGGCTTTAAAGTGACATCAACGTCGACGGCGAAAACAACTTGCATAATAAGGGATTCAAGATTCTACTCATATTTCATTATATCGGGCTTAAGTTCAGCCCGATTAAAAAATTATTTTTTATTAAAAATCATTCTAGTTCAATTAAATTTAAAATGTCTCAATTATTTAGAAGGTCGAAATGGTAGAGTAGATTCGTAGAAAATGATAAATTGTCAGATAAGGTGGAAAACTTTTACTTTTTACTTAATAAAATTATTATTGAGTGCTTCATTTGGCAATAAAATCATAATTTTTATTCAGAAATGATTTTGCTTCTATTTGTGTGACTTTAATTCTTTTATTCTCTTTTAACAGTCAATTCAGTCAGCTTCTTTACAGCCTCTGATAGAAGTGACCGAAAAACCGTCTGATAAAAAACAAGTCTGAAAGATCTTGATTTAGATTAATTTTTTTAATGCTTCGTTACATTTTAAATACATTTTGTAAGTCTTTTGTCTACATCCATTCATTCTCTGCTTAAATTAACTTTTATCACTTTTTACACTTTAGGGAAATGAGAAATAAAATTTAGAAAACCAAATTCAGGTTGTGGCCGTCACAGAGTTTGTTTTGAGGCATAAAAAAAACGCAAATAACATGCAGCAGGTAAAATTATAATAAAAAAAACCTAAACATGAACGAAAATAACATTTAAACTAGTTGCAAGTAGGCATTCTAGTGGAAAAACTTAAAATATATGTGCATATGTACATAAAGCAAAAGCAATAAATAAAAAAAGTTAAGAAACTAAAGTATGTAATTAGAGATGAGAAAAGACGAGCAAAAACACAAACAAAACAACACCAATAAAGTCATTAAAAGGGAACTTAATTAGGTGCGTATTATTTCTTGTACATACGAGTATGTATGTCTAAGATTTACCCAAATGATAAAATATGCAAAGCTGGGAGCAAGCAAACGAAGCATAAAACTAGAGAAAGTTATCTTAAAATAAATAAATCTTTCCTCATTCTAGGTAACCCAGAATCTACAAATCTTAAACAGTTAACAGCTCAACAACAATTGCAACAGCAGCAGCAACAACAGCAACAAACCGACAGTTTTACATCTTATGTCAATAATCGTGAGCAAAATAATGCTGTTTATGGTGTGGGCACATCCACACTGAAACAAAGTGGTCTCTACATGGCACATGCGGTTCCGGATATAACGAACAATGTTTATACAGCACAGCAGCAGCAAGAGCAACCACAGCGTATTTTATTACCGCCTCCTCCTCCACCACCGCCAGCTCCTTTAAATTCAAATTGGCAACAACAGGCAATACTTAACCAACAAAAGCAGCAGCAGCAATTTGTAGCGCAGGCAATACCTCAACAGCAACAACAACAAGAACAACAAACACTGCCGGCAGACTCAGCTTCTTATGGGAGGCAAAACGATGCGATTCAAACTCAGCAACAGCAGCAACCGCAGCTCCAAATAACAAAGACGGTGATACAACAGCAAATACAACAACCTGCCCAAAATCTGGTGCCTTCTATAACACAGCAGCAACAACAGCCGTCACAGACCCTAGCAATTCCTCTAAATAGGGCTGCAAGTACTGAAAAAAAATTAGAAGATTCCAATGAATATGAGGATTCGGAAGAAAAATCAACCGAGCCGCCTAAGAAGGTATCTGTCTATAACTGCACAGAAAAATATTCTGTAGTTTAATCTAACCAATTTTTACTGTCAAACTTATTCACTTCTTAATTTAAATTCCTGTTGGATTTCAATTAACCAATTTTTTTTCAATCTAAATCATCTGGATTTGTTATATTATTTTTTTTAACAAACTATTTTTATGGCTGAAATCTCGAATTTAAAATACTTTCTGAATTGATGGAGTAACATTTCTGCAGTTGATAGTCAACTTTTTTACTATAAATTGCTATTTTTTTCATTATTTTTTAACAGGAAGTTACTGACTTCACTCCATATTTCGCTGTTTTGAGGTCACTACCAGGACTATTTTCTGACTATTTTCGTAATTTTGTCCGTATGAATGTATATGGGTGTGTGAGTGTGTGTGCGTGTGTATGTAAACATATCATAACTGAAGAACGGGTCAACGGATCGGAAGCCAATTTACTGCATTCGAGATATTTATCTTTTAGCTGCCGTAAGAAAATTATTATCTTTTTTTTTAACAAACACAACCCGCGTAGCGATTAGCTTGTCTGCAGAAAACACCCAGGGTCGGTGGTGGGAATCGAACCCACGATTAAAATTTTTTAATGGAAATTCAGTTAAATTAACTATTCCCTTGGATAGTTTAACATATATTCCTATGAATAAATTAATCACAGAATATTTCAGTTGTTAATCTTACTGAACATTAGAGCATTACTACACAGAGAAAACAGATTTGTTGTGATAGCCGAATTTGTAGCCAATCGAATTTTGTCGGTTCCAACAACTAATACACAATTCTGTTGTAGTGAACGAATATAGCTTTTGTAAGCACCGATTTTTCAGTAGCGATATGTGAATTTTTAGAATGAAATTTTAATTGTGACTATCGAAATAATTAATTGATACAAACAATATAATTGGTATTTCTAAAGGAATCATTGGTAGACACGGCTCATATACATACATATATACATACAAACATAAAAACAATTTGTGCAGAATAAAAAGGGTAAGTACATTATTATATTTATCGCAAATTATTCTTTTGGTTTATATTCTGAAGTGAATGAAATGTGCAAATTTTTGATCCGCGTGGTGCATTGTAACATCCGTTGCCGGTGTTCGGCTTTATTGCACAAATAATTTCACTTCAGAATAATAGTAATAACACTTCGAATATTTTGCGATTTATAATAATGTCTCCTTACCTTTTTTAAATCAAGATTTTGTGTAATTATTCTGCAAAATATATTTTTTATGTGACATTTTTATCTAATTTTTATTTTTTGTTTATAACATTCAAATTTTTAAAATAATAAGAAATAAATCAATTGCGACAACAAAATATTTTTCCTTTTGTATTTTCTTTTATTGCAATAGAACTTCAGTACGACGGCAAATGATTAGTTAGTTCCAAAAACCGAATTTTTCTTTTCTAATTAAAATATTGTTTACAAGAATAGTATTTTTAATTTCGAAAGCCAATATTCAGTCACGTTACTTTCTAACTTTAATTTAATTCAGTTGTGTCTACCAATACTTTATAATGGTTATTAGAAATAATCGGAATCAATTGTTATTACTAATAAAACTATTGTGAGAGTTCTATTTGTATTGTAGTTATGGTTTTTTGTTTATAAATATAAAAAAAACGTACAATTGATTGATAATTTATAGAAAATATGGAATATTGGAATACATAATTAAATATTTGTTGCTCCAACAGATTTTTTACCAATTTCTTTTCTCTGTGTAGCCGTCCGCACGAGCAATAATCTTGGCAATTATTGCCAAGGCAACTGTCAAATTCGATTGCCGAGACAATATATCAGCGTGTAGACCGTATGAATATGTGTTCAAATATATATTCAGCAACAAATGTTAAAATACATTGCTGAGCAAAAATGTCTTAATACATGCTGTCAAATTCAAATAATATAAATTTTTTTCAACGAAAAAGACAAAAATAAATGTTTAAATAACATAAAATAAATAAAAGCTGAATTTATAATCACAATCACAAAATAACAGTTACTGTTTGATTTTTATTTTTTGCTTAATTTTTAAAATTTAGAAAGCGTAATTTTTGCGTCAAAATTAATATTAACCGCTTTAAAATCGGTTTTAAAATTGAATTTATCGCCAGAGTCTGGAAAAAAACTCTTGTATATTAAGATAAATTTAGCTTTTTATAGTTTATTCATTTTAAAAATTAAAATTTTTTTGAGCAAAAAAATAAAAATCAAAAAGTAACTGTTATTTTGTTAGGAATAAATAAAAATAAAGAAATAATGGGTAAATTGACTTTTTTAATAAAAATCAAAAAAAAAAAAAACAAAAATCATTGCATCTATAGGTAGTCCATGTAACATGGAGTATCTTGGTATATTCCTTGTGCACGTAGCACTTCTCTATTAGAGTGATTTTTTTAATTTAAATTTGGATAATAACCGTTATTTGCGATCCCTGATTAAGACACAACAAATTGCTCGTGTGGTCGTACTGTACCACAGCAAGCTAACGACTACAAAATGTCAAGGATAGAATACACATGTTTATATGAGAATGATTCATTCGACGGCAGGATGTTGTCCGTGCTACATTTGTCGTTATAGTCAAATTAAACTAATGCTGAGTACACATCTGACATTTCTTGTATTTTCACTTTGTAGTGTCATTTTCAAAATGTGTGCAACGTCGTTCTCATTATGTTTTTTATATGGAAATCTATCCCACACAACGAAAAATATCGGAAATGATCAACATTGCCACCAGTTCACACTATTGCGATGTCACAAAATGCCATAGTATGTACTGGGAATAACTGGGATCGGCCGGTGGTCTAAATTAGACCACTTGACACGTACGAGTATGTAAACATTTGTGTACAAAACAAAAATAAAACAGAAACTTTTTTTTCATGCAAATTTAAATCGCTTTTTTAGCATTTTTATGCTAAGAATTTTGAAAAAGAAAAAACATATATATTGTGCATATCTACACAAACATACCTTTTGAACCATATACAATATGTTTCACTGATGTTCGTGGACGATAAGATACTTAAAAGTGTACGATAAGAAAATGTGTGTCGTATTTACATATCGTCGTCGAAAATCTAAAAGCACTTTTTCTAATTTTACAGGAGAAGCAAAAAACATTATAAAATAAGTTTAAACTTTAGAAACACATCAACTTGTGTACTTTTGCATTTCGTCGTCCAGGGGCTTAACTGCTCCATTCGCCATTTTGACAATTTTGAGTTGAGGATGCCATCTTAGCTTTCCGACCCCAAATTTTTCAAATCACAATCCGTTTTCGGCTATCTCGTCGCGTTGCTGAGATAAATCATGTCCGTTTTGCTGTATATCCTTGAAAACGGAAATTTTTTCTGCCATTTCAAGTTTCAATACAAAATCTGACCACTAATATATTTGGCATTAAGGAAAAGGTCCTTAAGCCCAAATCAGCAGTTTTTCGGGAGATCACTTTTAAACTTTAAGTAATTTTTTTTAACTATTCCTATTTCTTAAAAATAAGTTATTTTATTGCGGGACTATATTAATTGAAGGGCCTTATGTTTATATAAATTTTAAATATACTAGATCAAAAGTCAAGTTAAGTTTTTATTTATTTATTCATTTATTTATACATATTATACAAAGTAAATTTGCATAATATGGTTGCACAAAAATGGGCGGAGTAACTATACCATATGCCCTAGATGTTATTAACAGTATTTTAAAAATGTTTTGTGACTGACTGTATACGACCTATGCCTTCACATAGGAAGTGGCAACGTGGTTGTTAAAAGAAATTCCACAGAAGAACCGCTAGAATATACGGTTATCCGTGGCAGATCAGTAAACCAGTGCGAGTGAGACGCAAAACTCTCGAAGGCCAATAAACAACAGTGGCCTGGTTACACTTAAGAAATAATTGCCAACGACGCTTGATGTTGACTCGCCCAGAGCTGCTTTACGACTGAAGTTTTTATTTCAAAAAAAAAAAATCGAAAATCAAAATTAAAATTTTTCTTTTATTTCGTATAATTTTCAATAAAAAATAATCTAACGGAGGATGAAATTGATTTCGATGTTCACAGAAATTAATCGATTGGCCTTAAAGTGAAAAGTGAAGTATGTATATCGCCGATGACAGCACCTGTTTTCTGTTATTGTACATGTGTTTTGATTTGCAAAGCACTTTGAACCTTCCTAAAGGGTTTGCATCGTCATTTTGTTATAAGCAAAAAAATTTTATAATATGACCGCTGCAATGTCGGTTCTATTGGCTAGAGTTATAGATTTTTCTGATATGCTTTAGTGTCTATGCCAATAATGTACATATATCCCAGCACCTTCCTTCCTCGGCGCTGCAACGATGCTATCAATAATAAAAAACGCACATTAGCAGAGTTGTAAAAACTAAAAAATTAATTAAGATTTTTCTTTTCTCTCTGTCTATCTGTCTTTTCACCATCTGTACTTGTACTATCCCTTTCATACTCTCAGGTAACACAAAGGGATCTGTAATTTTGACCCATGATACAATTATACAAGGTACACTTGTACAAGCCCAGCCTGTTAATGTATACAATGCAGAAATTTGTCAAACTTTGTTTACAAGCCGCAAAAATGTTAGTGTATGTGTGTCAATAAAATGATTACAGTGTTGCCAATGAATTTGCATGTGGCTGTGTCTCCAATTACACATTGAAGAAAATTACAATACACATCATTTGTGTAGTTTAAAATTAAAACAAAATTAAACAAAAATAGAAGTCAAAGTAGAATTACACACAGATTATACATGAATCTAATTATAGGAATACATATGTGAGTAGAAATTACACACTCTGTATATTACACACATATTGGCAACACTGAATGACTAAAATCATTCATGAATGCCGCGTCTGCAATTGTACTTTAGTTACCCTGTAATTGTTATTTTTAACTACAAAAGACATCTGTTTTTGACTAAATTCTGTTTGTTTCTACCAACAAAATGCGTGTGTTTCTTGGTGTTGCAATTTTGTTGTAGTCGTGCAAGTACCTTGTATAATTGTATCATGTTTTGACCCAAGTGAGCTGAAAACTTGCTTTCTCTTCTCTCTAGCCTAACCGCTACCAGCGATGCCAACTTGGTGCTTTTGGCACTATTTTTAGTGCTTTTTGAAGACTCAAAATGCCAAATTTTTAGCGTTAGTACCAAAGTAAGAAAACGCACTAAGTAGTGCTTTTAAGAAATTTGTGTATTTCTTCAATAAAAACTTGCTTTATTTATTTTCTCAGTGTAAAGCATACCTTTTTCGTCTGATATATTTCATTAAAGATGTTGATACTATTACTAAAATAGAGAATAGCTTAGAAAATATTAAACATTATGAAACATTATTAAAATTCTCTCGTTTGAATCTTCACTCGTTTTTCATATTAGTGCTTTTTACGCTTTTTAGATCTCAAAATTACGCTTTTTAGTGCTTTTTAAATTTTTATGTGCTTTTAGGGTAAAATGTTGGCATCACTAACCGCTACAATTATTTATTCCCAATAAAGGTAGAGGTCCATAGCTCGCTTTTTGCGCGTTACGCTTTCTATGCATCTGTCAAAAAAGTAGAATCAATGTAATAGTATGTGACAAGTTACATTGCAAACAGCGCAGAACGCGTAGGCGCGTTCAAAGCAAAAAGTAGGTCTACTTTCTACTTTTGTACGCGTTACAAGCACCATGAAAGAAAGTCAGCTGTTCTTGAATGCTAAAGATGTTAAATAATACTTTATTTCTTACGTTATCGATAAATATTATTTTGCCGTGGATCATTTTTTTCTTTTTTTTCAATAAAAAAAATTTCTTAGTAAAAAAAACCTGTAAAATATGTGAATATTTTCATTAAAGTGGTGTATTTTAATTAACTTCTCACCACACTTTTCTCAGTAACAAATTTTGCATATTAGTGTCTTCTCCGCTAAATCTGTATTAAATAGCTGCTTAGAAAAGTTATTGCTTAAGCCAATAATGTGCATACATTTATATGTAATTTTCAATTTACTTACATTAAAGTCAACAACAGCCGACAATCTGCTGGAATAGCCCTGGCCGAGTTCTTCTCAAGACTATCTTTTAAAATGCTGAATAAATAGTCAAAGACATCTCCAGACATTCTTGTCGCGGTTCGAAATTGCTCAGGGTCAGAAGTTTTAATTTTTTAAATGTGGTTTCAAAAAACCCACTTAAATTCCGTTCTAAATACAACGGCCGTACACAAAAACTTTTCTTTTTTGAAATTGTTCATAGGTATTTTTTACACATAAAATTAAATATATTCTTTATAAGTATTTATAAACAAACGCACACAGCTGATCAAAATAAAAATAAAATGGCGCATGAAAAGCAGTGCATGTAACTCAACGCGAACAAAGTATAGAACGAAACAAGAGGATGAAACGCCTGTAAAGCATAACGCGCAAAAAGCGAGCTATGGACCTCTACCTTAAGGAAAAACTTTACTCATTGTTGCGTTTGGACGAATTTAGTAACAGTTGTGGAGGTAACGTAATAAGTAGTTGTATATGGGCATTACGACACCAAGTAAAATATTTACTTCTTCAGGGTCAACATATGAATCTATGCCCTTCAATACTATCTGTAGGCCTTTAGCACTCCTAAGCTGGTATGTACAGAAACGTGTTTTATTTTTTTCAAATTCAGTAAAAATTTTGCGGAAATCTTTTTCTTCATATATTTGATCTTTCGTTTCATCAATGTAACCACGTTTTATTGCGACAATGAAAAGGCATTATCAGAAATGACCGAAATTAATTTTTTAATAAGGGCGTTTGAATTTTTTTTCTCAGATAGATTAGTGGTATTTTGGATGTTTTGTTCGAGGATACATACATCGGGTTTGTCGTTGTCATCTTTGAGTTGAGGCAGCGTCATTATCCCTGGATATCTTAGGAACCGATGATATTTTTGATGAATTTGGGCATCGACCGCGCTTTACTACTGTAATATATCTGTCCATTTCGACTTGCACCTTACACTACGACCACACAAGCAATTTGTTGTGTCTTAACACAAGCAATAACGCCGGCAGAATAATGATATCAAATTGCTTATGTTCAACAATGTATCTAGAGGTGGCGAACACGTACATTCAAATATATTTGCTTTTTTAAGCATATACATAGCTAAATTATCCTTAATTAGATTTTTTGCTAATTTTAAATTGAACTTGTTTTTATTTTATTTATTTAAAACAATTTTTCATACCTTTTTGTTTAAAAAATACTAATATTATTTCAATTTGACAGCATGTGTTAAGATATTATTGCTCAGCAATGTATTTTAACATTTGTTGCTTAATATATATTTGAACACATATTTATACGGCCCACACGCTGATATCTTGTGTCGGCAATCGAATTTGACAATTGCCACGGCAATAATTGCCAAGATTATTGCTCGTGTGGACGGCTAGTTAGATTTCTGACTACTGCTATCTATAGTGATAACTTGGTTAATCACTAGTTGGCATTGGACAAAGTGAAGTTGATCACTGACGAAAAAGTGGCTTTGTCGTTAGAAAAATACTATGATTAGATTTTTTTTATTTTTATTTGCATTAACCCTAGAATACTAACGCTATTTAATACTATGTTAATACTAACGCCACGTAAATTTTACGTGCTGTAGAATTTGTCCTAACGCGCTTCAATTAATTTGGTTATTTCTGTAAATATGTTTATTTTATTAGTTATTGTTAATAATATAATTGAAATAAGCTTAAAATTTATATTAAAGCAATCAAAAACAATTTTAAAAGCGAAATAAAAATGCATGTTTGGGATCAAGTCAAAGCTGAAATAAAATAAATTCTGTATACATACTTGTATGTATGTATGTACATATAAGTATGTATATCTTCAGCCTGGTTAAAACAGTTTTTGTATATTTTTATTTGATGCCGCGCTATCAGCTCCCTCATTGCCAAATGTAATGTTATTCCAAATGTATTCATTCTTGCCTAAAATTACGATATTTTCTGGTTCTGCATTGACTACCGTAATTTCTTTTGTTGGACTTGTTTTTTGCAGCTTATTTTGGTCAAGTGGAGACTTCTTATCAGCGGAACTATCGTCGCTATCAATATCCTCCTCCTCCTCTCTTTATGACTAAAATCGTGATGTTGCTGAAGTCGCTGGAGCTTAGTAACGCCGCAACATCTTCACAGTTGAGACCACGCTTGGAATTCATCTGTTTTTTACTTGCCTTTTTCAATCCCTACATGAAATAATTCTACAAATTTATACTCTTATTACTAACGCCACGTATAATTTGCTTACAAAAATTATACTCTTAACACTAACACCACGTAAATTTTACGTGTAGCCATGTAATGTTCACGTTGTAAGAGCGGTTTAATGACTAAATATGATTTGTTTATGGTTTGAAGTTTGTTCAAAAACTTTTAGAAAAAACACTTGTGGAATTTGGTACCGTTAGGCAGCTTGATGTGTTTGTAGCAACAATAATAAAAAAAGCTACACGTAAAATTTACGTGGGTTAGTATTCTAGGGTTAAGAGCTTCAGAACTCACAGTAAAATAGATATTTCTGCCGTTAGAACTCTCTTCACAATTGTTTGTTTTTGAGGTACTCATATAGAGTATTCCTCAATGTCTCTATGCTTTCGTTTTTTCGTTTTTGTTATTTCTGACTATGTAAAAATAAATCTTATTTATTAAAGTCAATATGTATTACGAATATTATGCATGTTGGCATTTTAGCATTTTCACTGCTAGATCTGGCATTTTCATTAGTTAAAAAGCATTCAACTTTCAAAAAATTCTGCTAAATGCTTTCTGCCAGGAATTTGTTGGAAATAAAGAATTTTAATTTAGTACTCTTCTGTATGGAGGATTTTTTCATAAATTTACATGTATTGCAGGGTAAATGTTCCCTGATAGTGAAATGCGCATAGGATCCAGCTAACCCCTCAATAATCAATTTTAATGTATTTGTATGTGTTTGTATAAACATGAAATTCAAAGCTATTTCAATAATTTTTTCTACATTTAAATCTGGAATTATACTTTTCTTTTGTGGAACATTTTAGCAGAATTTTTTGATCCATTTAGCATTCTCTCATCATCATTTTCTGGCAACACTGTTATTATGCACTGCGAATATTTTTTTTGTGTGTTTAGTATGTATGGATGTATGTATATATGTATGTATGTAAGAAAAACTCCGCTAAGACGTCTGTTCACTATGAAGGTTCAATGAGAAATCACATGTGATTTGAAAAATGTGATTTTCAGAACATGCCTATATATGTACATACATATGTACATATTGCATATACATACACAAAGCATATTTATATAAAGTAATATATGCAGGTCTACAACAACTAAGAAAGTACAAAAACAACAGGCGATTCGTTTGTGTAAGAATAATGGATGAATGTCAAAAACAGATGGATACAACCAGACCTGGGCAACTTGCATTACTTTTGCATAAGCACTGATTGAAAAACAAAAATTTTAGTGCAAATTTAAATTTGATGCTTGTAGTGCACTATTTTTTGCACTTAAATAAAATCTCTTAAAAGTAATGGATTAATATTGCATTAGCAGCTAATCGCATGACAAAAAATACACTAATTTTGTGTTGCCACTAAGCACATCATGAAGTGATGCAATATTATTGCACTATCAAATATTGTACACAGTAAAATTGAATAAAACGTGAAAATATTTTTAAGAGATAGCACAAATAAAAAATATAATACACTAAAGTTCATTGAGGGCACTTTTATAAGTACGTACATACAAATTAACGAAAAAAACTGTCAATATATATATACAAACTAGATTACAGAACCAATTAAAAAAAAATTCAAAAGTTTCATACTTCAAGTACGTTGCATCTCGAGCTTATTTGAAAAACAGTGCAATTGACAAAAGATCAGAACTTAGGTTTTCGTTTATTGTAAAGTTATATCTTAAAAATGGTGATTTTATAAACGAAAAATTCTACCGCTTGAAACAATTTCATCAAGTTTTGTCTTTCTCTCGAAAAATTATAAAAAACATAGTGATATGATTTTTCGTCTTGGATGACGATATGTACAGAGGAAAAAATTTACATATTTATGTATGTACGTATGTTTTTATGTATGTACACATTTACGTTATATTTTGCACTATATGTTTCACTGATAATGCAATAATATATACTATTCATAATGTGTTTAGTGGTGCAAAAAATAGTGCACTAAAAATAACAATGCAATGTTGATGAATTACTTTGAAGGGATTTTAGTAATATGCAAGAAAAATTGGACTAATATTATTAAAGTTAGTGCTAATGTAATAAATTTGCATTTGCATTGTCAATGCATTTGCTTATTTATTGCAATAGTCCCAGATCTGCATACAACAAAAAGAAAATGTATGGATAGACAAAACCAAAGTAAATTTATTAATTGATAAACCTTTAATATGTGAAATAAGTATAATAAAGAATACATATGTACTTTAATAATTAAATATAATTATTTTTAAATGTTTTCTAACACATTTTTTAAGTAAACTTTTTCACATACGTTTTCAGTATACACCATTGTGTATAACAAAGCCAAACAAAACAAAATGGCGTACAAAAATTGTAAACAACTTTTGACATTCAGGCATTCACACTACACGAGAAAAAAATTAATCACCTGAGTACTTGCATATACTTTATATAAATTTACTTTGTACATACATATATATTTATACATATGTATATACACACATATATATGTATATATATATATATATATGTATATATACATATATATTGTCTTTCTCTTTTAGCACAAACACAAAAAAGTCAACTCCAAAGGAAAAAATTTACAAAAATCCAAAGATGATAAATCCGCCTCAAATAGCATCAATTCCATAAAATCAGCCATTACACCGGTACACGAACAGTACGAAATTATACATCAAAATATGGCTCTTGAATTTCGTGAGCATGATGGACAGTCTGAGAGGCCGGGCGGTGCGGTCTTATCTCTAACTCTAGGACTTTTGATAACTGCCGCTTTAGCCATTTTAATTGGCTGCCGAATGAGAACAGTAGGTAGGCGGACACGACGAATTGGTGGCAAGGCGCCGTATTCACATGAAGCCGATTTTCTGGTAAATGGCATGTATTTGTAAAAAAAAAATCATTTTTTTTTATAATGGCTTCATATTAAAAATTAGCAAAAACAAAACTCTATATTTAATGAATTGAACAGGCTAATGTTCGTATCGCCTCGTTATAAAATAAAATTGTATTCTAAACTATAATAAGTGAAAAGTATGTTTTTTGATGTTCTTTTCTTCAATTAATCAGTAAAAAGCCGATCCTGCTAGAGCAAAAAAGAAATACCGGAGGATTCTGCAATAAAATATCCCCGAATAAAAACTTTGAATTTTCTAGTCGTGACAAAAATTTATTGTGTAATCACTTCACTAGTCAATAATTTTAAGTATGTATATTTTTTGTAAATTAAAAATAAAATATTTAAATATATATTTAAAGAATTGTGTTATAAAATAAGGATTTTAGTATATGTTTTATTTGGAGACACGATTTTTGAGAAAACTACATACATACATACATATGTATGTACTCGTACAAATTAGAAAATAGTATACTTACACAACGACAACGCAAACATTGGCGATCACAATTTTAGGGAAAGAGAACACATTTCACGTGAACTTTTATTCCAGATAAGGCTGATTTTGTCACGTATATAAAACATACATATATCTGTTCTTACAAGGAATAACAGCTAAAGTTAGGTTAAAATTAAATTATTCAACCCTATTCTGCGTTTCGATTACGTTCCCGCATTCTGCCAAAAAACCTAATCGAAAGAAAAAGAAGAAGAGAACAGTTTGTTTAAACCAGCTGCTTTGCTATGAAACGTGTGAAATGGGAACAGAAAAAATAAGCAATTTTGAAAAAATTTTAGCAAAAAGTTAAATTTAGTGCAGAAACACAGTGATTTAAAAATTTAAACAAAGAAGAATTACATATTGTGAACATTTTTATTAAAAAAAATTACAAGTTAACTACTGAAAGGCCAAAAAAAGCAATAAAATAAGCAAGAGGTATTTTGTAGCAAAAATATTCCAGTGTGAAGAATCCTGTCGCGCCGGAGCAGATATTTTAATTTTTTATACATAATTGTAACACAAAAATAAAGTTTCTTTGTTTTAATTTAATTTAATCTGCAGAAAATACGTATTTCGTTGCCATCACATTTTCTTACTTTTTATACTGTTCTATTGTTGATGATTTCTACTTGTAATAAATAAAATAAATCACATTTCAGTACAAAAAAACAAAACAAAATGTGTAGATTATTAATTAAACCATCTATTACATTTAATACTTACATTATTTTTTGAATTAATCACTTTTTGAAGCTAAACAAACAAAAATCGAAAGACGCTCCGTCACTAAAATAACAACTTACAAAAAGGTAGTTACGATCGAAATCCAGAATACATATAATCGAAAGAGAAATCGAAGAACGGAACACAGAATACCACAGTTGCCAAACGGAGAAAATTTCGATTCGAATCGATACGCAGAATAGGGGTGATTACTACCATTTCACAGTGGCGTGAAATAAGAAAAAGTGGTAAAATGTCTGCAACTTTTGAACTATTCAACCGACTTCGATGAAACCAACTGTTTTGAAAAGAAGAAGTGTTGAATGAATCTTTGGTTTCATTTTCCGAATACGCTTTTTATCAAGGTTTCTTGTTTAATCCTTTTCCTCCTGCATCGAACGTTATCGTAATCCTTACTTGGCCGACCAAACTTCTGTCGGTATATTTCCGTAGATAGTCCCATATCTAACCAATCCAATATTGCATTCACTTATCTTTTTTCATAAACCATATGTAGTAGTTATTATGTTCAACATTTGGTGAACCTTGTCCGACCGAGTCACAGTGCAAAGTGGGGACTTTTGCAAAATAAATGGTAATAAATCTTTAACTTCTAAGCTACTAATTGGATTTATATGAAACTTCGAACATCCGTAGAGCAGGACTTAGGCTTTATAACACATGTCTTGGCAGCCGTCTGGCTTAAGATGGACAGGAGTTACAGTGGGCCTAAGTTGACCACATGGGACTCAAAAAAAATTCTGAGGCTTGCATCTTTTAGAAAAATTATCCGATTTCTATGAGATAAAGCGTTTTGAGCTGTGTTAGAGATTTGTTTTCGTGTCTCTCATAACTTGGAAGATATTTGACTTTAGACAAAAAGAAATTTTTTTTGCCTTGACTTTTTTTTAGTATTTCACTTATAAGTTTTTAGTATACTTTTGGATTTTAAATTAAAAGACAGCATTCAATTTTTTAAAAAAATTTAAATAAAAATATGCAAAAAAAACAAATTAATATCTGCATTCGCGAAATCGGGAAAAGCTTGCTTGTGGTTCAAACGTTGGCAAAACATCACAAATTCTACTTTTGGAGTGTTGTGACAACACACAAATGATAACCTCATGATGAGGTTGCCCAACTATTTTTTACGTCGTTGGTTAAATACTATGAAAACCACAATTTAAGTGCTTTCCCAACATAATTTTTTTGTTAAGTGTAATATATTCATATATATATACACAAAATCCTTTTTGTGCGTCTTGGACTTTCTTCTATTGATTCAATTATCTAAATTTTTGTTTTTTTATTTTTTGTTGGTTGAATTTGGTGCATAAATGAGGCTTTCCCAACATAATTTTTTTGTTAAGTGTAATATATTCCCAATACTTCAAACTCAAAAATCAGTATGTTTTCCCAAAAATTTTAAGCATTTTTCAGCTAGGCTGTTTTAAGCAGAATTCGTTTTAGAAGCCAATAATTTCATTAGTGCAGGTATAAAGATAAACTTTCAAATGTTAAACCTGATATGTACATATATGTATATTTTTTCAGTCAATTCAACAGAAAACTTTTAAAATTTGAAATTTTAGCTTTTTGTTGTGATATTCCAGCCTCAGATTTTATTAAATGCTGCAGAGGTTACACTGCATTTTTTTCTGCGAAAAGTATACCGTTAAGGGGAGACAGTCAATAAGACCCGCGAATTTAAGGAAACAAATTGCAAAGAAAACAATAATATAATAATAACACTAGGTCACAAATAACAAACTTTTTTCTGTTATTTGTTTCTAGAATACTTTTTCTCATGGATTTGGACCTACTGAACACGAAAATGAATTTTAAAAATTTTTCTGTCGATTGGTTTGCGAGATACAAATTTTTTAATTTTTTTTTTTTAATTTTTGGAGGTACACTTACTATTTTGAGCATATCTTTAGTCTTCTTTGACCTATTTTATCCTACTACTACTCAAATTAAAGACAATTGAGCCGTCTACAACTTATTCTCAGAAAATTTTCAAATCGGGTTAGTAGTTTTGATGTTGGCGGCTTAAAAAGGTTAAAAAACTGGGTTTTTTTAGTAAAAATGTGGCTGAAAAATTCATATAAAAATTCATATAAAATATAAAACGCGATGTTAACAGCGATTTTAATTTTTTACGTATAGCTGACACTTTTCCAAAGAAAATAAGCCCTTACTTAACAAAATCTGATGACAAATGGCCGACTTATTATTTTTTTGGTAAACGACCGAAATTCCGCTATTTCACGATTTTTTGATTTTCATTATTTGCACAGCTTACCTACCCAACGCAAACGAATAAATACATTTGAACTTAATTTAAAATAAACAAATTAGTCTTCGTATATTATTTTTTAATTTATTTACAGCACTACATGCTCAATGTATCGCACAATTAGCTAAACTAACGAAATTAAACTAACTAATTAAATTAAGCAAATCAACGCACAAAAAAAATGAGTAAAAACAAAGATATAAGTGTACATTTTATGCCATGTGGAAAAACTGCTGACTTCTTCTTTGTTTTTTGTATTCGCTGCAATCGGTCTCACGTATTAGGGTCCAAATATAGTCACCCATCATAGCCGTGTCATAGATGCCCTGATAGCGTCGTTCCATAGCCTTCAATTCCTGATGAAAGCGCTCGCCGTGTTCGTCGCTCACGTCTCCTAAATTCTCAGGGAAAAAATCCAAATGAGAATGCAGAAAGTGTATTTTAAGTGACATGTGCACTCCCATGGCTTCATAGTTCTTTACCAGATCCTCAACTATGTCCTTATAATTCGGGCTTTTGTTGTTTCCTAAAAAGTTTTCCACAACAAGCCTGAAGGAATTCCATGCTGCGGCTTCGATGGGTGATAACAGCTTTGGGAATTTTTCATCTTTCAAAATTTTTTTTATCTCGGGTCCTGCGAAGACTCCTTCTTTAATTTTTGCCAGCGAAAGGTATGGGAAAATTGACCGTAAATAGGCAAAAGCTTCACCTTCTTTGTCTAATTTTTTGGCAAAATTTTTAATCAAACCCAATTTTATGTGCAGCGGCGGAAGTATTATATTTTCACGGTTCTCTATTAGTGGTTTGCGCTGAACATTCGCTTCTCCAACTACAGGTTTCGTTCGTACCTTCCATTTTTTTTTATATAATGCTGATCATCAGCGCGGCTATTCCAAAGGCACAGAAAACAGCAATGTCGCGTATAGCCTCCTTGGAGTCCACACAGAATGGCCACAACTTTAAGGTCGGCGCATATTTTCCAATTGTATTTCATATACTCTATGCATTTCAGCAAAATGTCCATAGTTTCATAGTTCTCCTTTGAATGAACCGCATGAGCAATAGGAACAGATGGCTTTTCATTCCCATTATGTAAGAGAACTGCCTTCAAGCTCTCTTTGTTGCTGTCAATAAACAACCTCCATTCGTTGGGGTTGTGAATTTGGTGAAGCTCTTGGAACAAGCCTGAAATGTCGCTGCAAAAACATATTTGGTCTTTCTTTGTATAAAATTTTGCATACTCCTTGTGATGGTTTCTGTACGCTGATACTTTCACTTCTGAAGCCGCAAATCCACACTGTATCATCCGAGACGCAAAAAGTTCGGATTTCTCCTTAGTGAGACCAAAATCGCGCACCCAATCGTTTAGTTCGGCCTGTGACAGTAATTTTCGCTTTGCACCCGGCTCAAATTCGCTTGCATTTGACTCGGACTCTTCTTCTGACGATTCTGCTTTTTGAAGAGATGCACCAGGGCACACTGGATATGGCACATCATGCAAATGTGGTACTGGAAGCGCAAACGATCCCACTTGAGGGTAGTTCCATTTAAAAAATCTTCCTACCCCACTGTTTGTGGTGAGGCAAAAATAACAGTCTGTGGAATGGCATAGCGGCTTTTTCCACATCATTGGTGTATCGAATTTCATATGGCGGCTAAAATTAAAATAAATTACTATATTCGCTATGTATAATGTGTTTAAATAAAAATTCTTACCTTCCGCCAGCTGCCCAGTTGGTTAAGATTATATAGCAAAGATCACACAGCGACTTAGGTGTCCATGGTTCTGTGATATTTGGTGAAATACCAAAATAATTCAAATAGTGCAATTGTACTGCTGGAGTAAACTTGTGTGCGTGATTTTTTTTTATAAACTGGCCACAAACATTGCAGAAATTGTCTGGATCGTTCAAACACTCGAACACACGTAGTCTTTTACTCATTGTCTTCCTTGCGTTTTCTAAATATTAACTTCTTTACACTTTCACAGACAGTTTTGAAATGCAATTGATAACCGTGTCTCCTTATGTTTAAATATTTATGAGCATGTAGTGCTGTAAATAAATTAAAAATCAAATGTATTTATTCGTTTGCGTTGGGTAGGTAAGCTGTGCAAATAATGAAAATCAAAAAATCGTGAAATAGCGGAATTTCGGTCGTTTACCAAAAAAATAATAAGTCGGCCATTTGTCATCAGATTTTGTTAAGTAAGGGCTTATTTTCTTTGGAAAAGTGTCAGCTATACGTAAAAAATTAAAATCGCTGTTAACATCGCGTTTTATATTTTATATGAATTTTTATATGAATTTTTCAGCCACATTTTTACTAAAAAAACCCAGTTTTTTAACCTTTTTAAGCCGCCAACATCAAAACTACTAACCCGATTTGAAAATTTTCTGAGAATAAGTTGTAGACGGCTCAATTGTCTTTAATTTGAGTAGTAGTAGGATAAAATAGGTCAAAGAAGACTAAAGATATGCTCAAAATAGTAAGTGTACCTCCAAAAATTAAAAAAAAAAAATTAAAAAATTTGTATCTCGCAAACCAATCGACAGAAAAATTTTTAAAATTCATTTTCGTGTTCAGTAGGTCAAAATCCATGAGAAAAAGTATGCTAGAACCAAATAACAAAATGGCTGTTGCCTAGTGTAATAAATCAAACCCTCAACATTACTTATCAAAAGAAGATAGCTGGAAATTATTAATTTTGATCCAATAAAACACGTCGTTACTGATGAAATGCACATGCTATATCTCGGAATTAGTAAATAATTACTTCAAAAGCTAACTGTGAAAAAATTCATTCTCTCATATTTCACAAGAAAATGTAACAGCACTTCAACAAATCCTACTAATGGTATCTAAAAATATACCTTTTGAGTTTCAAAGAAAATCACACCATTTAATGAATTTAGCAAACTGGAAAGCTACACAATTCCATTCCTTCTTGTTATATGCTGGTGCAATTACTTCAAAAAAAAGGATTTGGTGTTGAAATGTACAAACATTCTTTAATTTTATTTACTTCTTGTCGTATTTTATTGTCAACCAAGTTAGCCACATTAAAATCAAAATACGTTCAACAATTGTTAAAATCATTTGTTGAACTTATATTATATTATATTACGGCCTTAACTCGCCATCTATGAATATACATAATCTAATCCTTATACCAGATTATGTAATTAACATAGGAGCTCATTTATCATAATTTTCAGATGTTGACCTTGAAAATAGTTTGGGGTATTTAAAGTCAATTGTTAAATCAACTATAAATCCAATAGCGCAAATGCAGAGGAAATCGCACATTTTCCATGTATACTAACAGTTTCTCAAATAATATACCATTAGTATTTCCTCTTGTTAAAAATAGAAAATGTTAACTGGGAAAAATTATAGACACAGTTGAATCGAAAACACTATTTTCTTTTGTCAACATTTATGGCTATAAAATTACAACCGTTCCTCCCGATAATATCTGTTTACTAAGTAATGGAAATGTCATGGTTATATCAGAAATTTTTAGTAGCAAACTTTCTGTATACAAATGTGATAATATTTACTTAAAAGGCAATATATTTAACGAAACTCTTGATTTTTTACGTATTCGCTGTCATCCAGGGACGTAGGATTATATATCTTAAAGATTTAGAAAGAACTTAATGTACAAAGAACTTACACTCATATAAAATTAACAAAAATTAAAATTTTTAAAAACCGCCGATATATCTAGAAAAGATGTGATATCTTCTAAGCGGCTTTACTGATTTTCTTAAAACATAGCTAAGAACCCTCTCTATCAAGTCACCTTTCAAACAGAGAAAACTAAATCAAAATCCGTGTCCACGTACAGACACAAAGATCCACAGACACACACTACAAAGTTATAACACCCCTTTTTTTGGTCGGGGGTTAATAAATAAAAATTAAAAGAAATAAAAAATTAAAAAAAAGCATTGGCAAATAATTTTTCAGATTGTAAACCGTAACTTTGGCAAATCGTTCTGGTTTCTTGAGTAAAAGTGCTTTCCCACTGCTACAATTTTTGTACGGCTGGCAATTTCTGCTTGGGTATTTTCATAGTTTTACAAAATGGAAAATATCGAGGTGTTCAATGCAAATTTTTGCAGTATAAAAAAAATATAAAAAAAGTTAATTTTTAATTAAACAGAAAGTTTTGCATTTAAGGTGACGATATATGTACATATGTATATCATTTGTTTGAAAATGTGTTTCTATATTTTTAAGATCTGCACTGGGAGTCCGATATTCCAGATGAACATCTAATAAATTCAAACATGGAAGCATGGGTTTGCAATTATTTATTGTTCATAGGTTTGAAAATAAATACTAGCCAAAGCCATTCTTTAAGCTTCATACTTCATGCCAAAATTGTTCAGCATTAGAAATTTTAAATTTGTGATCGTTGTTTTTGTCATTTACTTTGGATTCTAATAAATTTAATTCATTACGGTTATTACTCTGAAACAAGTTAGAAATAATTTATGTCTTCATTGGAATTTAAAAATAATGGATCCAAATACGCTAGTACATTAAACTTTTTATTCTTAATATAGTATTTCTCCACACAGTTTTTGATAAAAAGTTAAAAGTAAATATCACAAAAAGTAGCAGATTCAGCTCATAAAAAGGGGGGGGGGAGTGGCAAGGTAGTCGAAAAAGTGGCAAATTGCCACGTTAAGGCCGTGATACACTATCATACAAAGTCGTGAGATCTACGAAAAAATACAACCCTGGTATGATGGAGTTTATGAAAATTTTCAAAAGACAATAACAATTCATCACACCAGAGTTGTACTTTTTCGTTGGTTCGCTTCCGCAATTCCTTATACTGATTTTTAGTAAATTTTAAATCCAAAAATAGTGCTAACTCTTCTTCTTGAGTAAATTTCTTATCTTCATTTGGTATAGGAATATTTTTCAAAATCCTCTTTGTGCGTCTTGGACTTTCTTCTATTTTTGATTCAATTATCTAAATTTTGATTTTGATGAATATTGGAGAAATTTCCTCATTGATATTCTGAAGTTTGCGTCTTCGAGTTCGTTCACGCTTGTTGGTATTAGTAAAGCTTTAATAAGCACTGTGCGCGTGTGTTGGTAAAACATAAACAACATTTGGCAGATCACATCACGAAACAAGCAAAACAGCTGGCGCTTCACGGTTGCCTGTATTATTGTATCATGCGTGCACCCATGAAGCTAGTCACAAAAATATTTTGCATACATTTTTTCCGGAATTTCCATTTTAATTTTAATTTAATAATCATAAAAAAAACAAACAAAAATTCCTTAATTGCGGTATCAACGGTTGCGCAACAGTTACGTCTTATGAGTGCGACCAATGTGAGTAGTATAACTGCCAGTTCATAGAAGCCATGTAAAAATTCTCGTCTGCCTAGTTATATTGAAAACATAAACAAAGCTCTCAAAATTTGTTTTTGTTTTCAATGTAAATAGCCAGACGAGAATTTTTTCATGGCTTCCATGAACTGGCAGTAAGTATTTTCCTGAAATTATAAATCAAACTGAGGTGATTTATGACTCACACTCATAAATGTGTTATGACTATGATGTTGACGTCGCATTCATATTTATTTCAACCTATACTTATAAATCAATGTCATCTTGAGTATGCGTAAATTAGAGTACTTGAGTTTAAATGATGTCTACTCACTTATATTTAAAATTTCATGAGTCAGTATGAATAGCGAAAAACCCATTAATTGCCGATCACTGGTATGTATATAAAAATTAAACGGTCCATGTGTGCTCTAGCATAACGTGAGAACGGCTGAAGCGATTTGAATGATTTTTTTTTATTCGAATCGAAATTTTCAGATGGTTTGTAAAGAAAATCAATTAAAAACTTCCTTGTAAAACTCGGAAAATTTAAGTTTTTAATATATTGCCTACTATTGACTTGTAATTTTTTCTAAGTACAAAACTAGCAAAGGGAGTTTCTAGAGACACTCAGTGTTCACAACTTTCCAGTGGAGTGAATAGTTATCATGCTTAGTAGCAGAACCATCAACTCGAATATACAAAGGGGAAAACTGAAGAGATTAGTGACAAGTGGTACACCGCAGGGATAAGTTTTATCACCTCTATTGTGGTTGTTGACAACTAACACAATTCTTAAGCGTTTTGAAAGGATGACGTGGTTCCCCTGGTAATGGGAAAGTTTCTTCCCACTATCATTGAAGTCATGCAGTTGACGCTGGGCGATCTATCCTCCTGGGCCAGCAGCAAAGGACCGGGAGTCAACCCAGAGAAAACTGAGCTAGTCCTCTTTAACAGGAGATAAAAAATACAAAGCTTTATACTGCTCAGCAAGCTTTCTTGGAAAAGGAACACGCCAGAAAGGCTAAAGAAACGGCTCAATGCCTACTACGCATGCAGGGACTCCATAGGAAGGAACTGGGGTCTGCAACCAAAGATAGCAAACTGGATTTACACATCGGTTGTCAGACCGGTTATTTCCTATGGTTGTGTGGTATGGTGGGAGGAAGTAAGGAAAGAAAGTCACAGGAGACTACTAGCTAAGGTTCACAGGTGTGCCTCGCTGGGCATCACAGGTACTCAGGGGAGCAAACCTCAGGCTGCCTTGGACATCATTCATATTTACCCCCAATTTGTAACCAAGAAGTGACCCTATTATCCGTCATTAAGCCAATAAATTCCCATGATGAAGTCCCTGATGTCCTCTAGTTTACACTTTCCAATATCAGTAATGCTCTCATGGAAGCGTCTGCTCAGCTACCTCAGCCTATGACGTTGCAGCTTCAGGCAGTGACAGATATGTTTAATGGTTTCTGGTTTCTCTTCATCCCAGCACATCCTACATAAATCTGAAGTACCAGTTTCCCCAATGCTGGTTCTTGCTCTGACCGGGCAGTGACCAGTACACGCACCCATCACGATTCGCATCGCGTCAAGTTTTGGCCACACATCCCTCGAGACTCTACAATCCTCCCTACTTCTCCATGAACTATTGATCTAAGTGCAATTTATTATACAGCGCTCCGACCGAAGTTAAACCACTGGAAACGCTGCATTCATTCGACAGTCTGAGCTACGAATGTTCGTTCCCAAGATATAGATACCAGCCCCTGTGCCTTTCCCTATTTTTGACCTGTCTGTAAAGACAGCATATAGCTTATTGGATTGACCCAACAGTCCCTATCCGGAATTACCACTGATTGTCTTCTACAAAAATCGATTTCAGCAACCTTATAGGCCGTAAACCCAGCTATAACGGATCTCTGATCACTAAAACTGATCTAATTTAAGATCAATGTGTGACCTGTTATTTCTGTCCTCACCAAACATGTTTCCACGAGTCTAAGGAGACTGCTAGTTGCCGTTCCCACCACAAAGTCCTCTATAGGAAGTAGATGAAGAATGACGTCCAAGGCAGCCTGAGGTGTGCTCCTCTGAGTACCTGTGATGCCCAGCGAGGCACACCTCCGAACCGTAGCTAGTAATTTCTTGTGACTTTCCTTCCTCAATGCCTCCCACCATACCACACAACCATAGGAAATAACCGACCTGACAACCGATGTGTGATTTAGTTTACTATCTTCGGTTGCAGACCCCAGTTCCTTCCTATGGAGTTCATGCATGCGTAGTAGGCATTGAGGCCTTTCTTTAGCCTTTCCTGTGTGTTTCTTTTCCAAGAAAGCTTGCTATCTAGGAAAACACCCAGGTATTTAGCTCCATCTGCTAGTTTTAGCTCCACCCCTCCCATCCTGGGTAGTACAAAGCTTTCTACTTTGTATTTCCTGGTGAAAAAAACCAGCTCGGTTTTCTCTGGATTGACTCCCAGTTCTTTACTGCTGGCCCAGGAAGATAGGTCGCCCAACGCCAACTGCATGACTTCACTGATAGTGGGAAGAAACTTTCCCGTTACCAGTAAAACCGTCATCAGCATATGCAACTATCTTCCTTCCCCTCCTGTCAAAACGCCTAAGAATTGCGTTCATTGCCAACAACCACAATAGATGTGATAAAACTCCTCCCTGTGGTGTAACTCTTGTCACTAACTTCCTCAGTTTTCCCCTTCCCATACTCGAGTTGATGATTCTGCTATTAAGCATGATAACTATTCACTTCACTAAAAAGTTGTGAACCCCAAGTGTCTCCAGCGACTCCCTAATAAACTCTATAGTTATGTTGTTAAAGGTTCCCTCAATGTCTAAGAATGCAGCCATATAACACCAACCACGTCATGAATTGCACACCTTTTTGATAGGCATGCTGAGCGCCACTAATGATGCCGGTATTAATTGTGCTCCTTAGATGCAGAAAAATCGCTCGTTCTAATTAGAGATGGACGATTTTTCGCAACCTGTTACTTTTTCACAGCGTTTGAAAAATCACTAATCACAACTGTGACTGAATTTATCAAGTAACAGGTTTTGGAAATATAGTTCTTTCATACAAACTGTGAATGTTCTTGTACGCTTACTTTACAGCAAATAAAACTACCACATGAATTTTGTTTCGTTTGTCGAGAAAAAAATCGTCAGATCGTGTCAAATCGTCTTTTCTGGCAACTATGTTACCTCTCACATTTTTGTGTTTGCAATACGACAATTCTCAATACTTGGATGGGGTTGATCAGGGTTGCGGTTGAAAATTTCGAAAAAGTGTCATAAAAACTGTATTTAAGAAAAAAGGGTCAAAAAAGGGTATTTTAATGTAAAATAGGGTTAAGTTTTTTGTGAACAAAAAACATAACATTTATTTCAATTAAAAAAACAAACACGAATTTTAACAATTAATTAAATTCATTATCATATTGGGTAGTATGAATAAAAAAGTATTTGCTTTTTACTTAAAAATTTGTTTTAACACCCCAAATATGTATGTGTTTTTTGTTTTTTTTAATACTTTTTTTATTCATACTACCCATTATCAAAAATGAAGTAACTTTTACAAAAACTTTTGATAATGTTTATCACTTTTTTGAAATACTTATTTTATATTAAATTGAGAGAGGAAAGCATGGACTCACAAGTTTCTATTTTAAGTTTGCTTGCAAGTTTATTTTTAATCAGTGATAGTTTTGAAAAAATTCGTTTTTTTTCACGCCACTGTGTGGTATTGCTCTTGCAACGCTCTAATATTTAATATATGTTGATCACAGTTGATCATCAGTTCATTTTACACAATTGTCAAACTTTATATGAAAAAATAGGTATGCATGGAATATGACAGTATAAAGTCAGTAGTTGTAATAATAGTATCGCATGAAATTTTTATATGTACGTTCACAAAACTCATGTATGGAACTTTCTGTTTCAAAAAGTGGCATTCATTTTGTTAAAATGATACAAAGGGATAAAATAAAAAAAGGATCAGAAAAAGTGTCCTTGGCAGGAAAAAGCGTCAAAAGTGATAGTTTAGTGTCACAATGGCAACGCTGGGGTTGATGCTAATTGTTTGTTCTTGTCACTCTTAGCAGTATTTATCAAAATACCAATACTAATAAATACTTTAAAGCAGAAGAGCTGAAATGTGTTAAATCGTGATCACACTCACTGTTTAATTTTAGTGCTGCTCTTCTTATTGGATTTTGTCAAAATAACAGAACTGCTAAAAACAAAATATTGCTAAACTGTGATCACAGTTACACCGTTTTGGGTATGAAGTCATCTTCACCTAACCTCTCTCCAGCCTTTCGGTATAAACCTCCTGCTTAAGCATGTCTTAAAGATATCCACCAGAGACAGTAGTACGCGCTCTGGGACATTCTGCAACATGGCCGGAAAAATACTATCTGGGCCCGGTGATTTATATGGTTCAAATGTATTTATTGCCCATGTTGCTTTTTTCAACGTCACTATGTCGTCCATTGATCGCCCTAATTATGGTTCCGACGTCGTTGCCTCTTCTCTTACTTCCCTACAGCAAGGAAAGTGAGTGTCCATCAAATCAGAAAGTGTCTCAAAGCTGGATTCCGTCCATGAGCGATCCAGTCTTTGAATATTCCCAGGAGCCCTAGGGTCTTTTGACAATATTCGCCGAAACCTCGACAACTCATTTACGGAATCAATCCCCTCACACTTTATGATTGTTCCAGTCTTCAATCCTTCCTGTGAGTTTCGCCCTATTGAACAATCTTCTAACCGAGGACCTCAGAAGGCTGCTCTCTTTTGCCCGGGAAAACCAATGTACAGGATTGTTCAAAACATTCCCTACAAGTGTTAGTGAAATATCCCACCTCCTCTTTAACTCCTCTTTGTGTATCCATACCCTGC
This sequence comes from Nowickia ferox, assembly GCA_936439885.1. NCBI lineage: Eukaryota > Metazoa > Arthropoda > Insecta > Diptera > Tachinidae > Nowickia > Nowickia ferox. The sequence continues at coordinate 65,396,388 of OW387026.1, forward strand.
GGAGTTAGCACTACCCTTCCTGACCTAACAAAGGGAACCGTAATATTTTTAATAAACTGCTTCCTTTTACTTCTCATTTTTCTTAATAAGAGAAAATTTTAGGATAAATTCGAATTAATTTTTTTAACACACTGCCTCATTTTTCTAAGTATAAATTTATGAGCAAAAATTTGTAATTGTTTTTATTATATTTCTACCTATTCACTTCTTAATGTTCTATATAACATCGCACGTTGGGAAAAACATAGTAAAAACGCTCGCATCGCCTAATTTACTTAATAACGCTATTGTTATTAGCGATAGGTTCACAGATTTTGAGTATGTTTAAAATAACTTTCTAGAAAATTGGGTATTATAATTTTATTTTATGTAATAGCACTAAACGTATGTACCCTACACTCGGAAGTCAAGCTTTTAAACAACTTCACCACATGAAAAATAGAGACACATACATATATTAAACATTTTTGCAACTGATTATCCTAAATAATAAAAATACACATGTATCAGCGATTTTTGAAATTTTTAAATAAAAGCATTTTTTCGGTGAAATAAAACTAAAACAATCATATGCCATTTTCGTTCTTTGCACACATATTATAAGTTTTAGAAATTCAAAATTTTGTCACTCGCCGAAAATTTTTAAGAAAGAAGTCTGCTGTATAAATATTTTAATTTTTTGTACACTACATTAGTAATGTACAAGTTACATTAGTAGCATGGATCTTGTTCGAAATATGAGAATTTTATTACTGATTTTTACAAAGTTATGCCATCATAGATATATTTTCAGTTAATTTTCATGGGTCATCATTTTGTTGGAATCACTTAAAGTAGTTATTAATGGATCAGATGACACGAAATCTCTTGAGGAGCAAACACACATATTCTAGGCTCTTCAAAAATGCTCTGAATTGCCTCTGCCTTTTCCAAAAAGTTTTTGCATTTTTCCTTTAAAGGCTTTTCGCCAGCTATTCGCTTTGTTAAGACTAAAATTTATACATATTGCTATTTCATTGGTACGAACAAATTAGTTTTACTCACTCTCTTGAGAAATCGTGTATCTTTTATTGCTTTTTTGTTGAGAAAACGTTTTAGTTTTGCAAGTCGCTTATGCCGAGTACAAATCTGGCATTCTTATGTTGTTATTTTCTGGTGTAATTTTCAAAATGTGTACATCGCCGTTCTCATTATGGTTTTTATATGGAAAGCAATGCTACACAACGAAAAATATCGGAAATGACAAACGTTGCCACTAGTACACACTATTGCGATGTCACAAAATGAATAGTTTGTACTTGGGAGTATAACTTTATATTAGAAGTGTAATTGACGAAGATTTGACGTCTACTCTACGAATTAGTTATACGATACTTACCTTATTATTATTACTACAGCACAATGATACCGAAAAATCTCAAAAAGGCGCAGGAAAATTAGGTACCATTTTTTTACCGAAAACTTTATTTCATTCGGCAAACAAATACCTACTCCACCTTAATTTCAACACAATAAAAAATAGTTTATATAAAAAATTTAAATTTATTTTTTTGCGTGCCATGTTTGTGAGGCTGTATATCATATGGAGACTTAAAAAATACGTTTTTCATATACATATTCAATATATCTAGATTACAAAAAATTATGAAAAAAGTAATGCCCGTAACTTTTGATTTAGCTCTAATGCTAGGGTTTTTACTATGTTTTTCCCAACGTGCATCGTTCTACACCATTTCCAGTTGTATTTCAGAAATTTCTAAATATGTTTCAGAAGTTTCTAATTACACTTCAGAAGTTTCTAATTATGTTTCAGAATTTTCAGAAATTTCTAATTGCATTTCAGAATTTTCAAAGTACATTTCATAAATTTCCAATTGTATTTCAGAATTTTCCGTTTTTATTTCAGATATTTATATATATTATTCTGTATAAAATTTTGGAGTTTTTTTAAATAAACAATATGTGTAGGAATTATACCACTTTATTCTGAACTACATACATACATTCATATGTAAAAATTTACATACATACATGTATATGTATGTACATATGTATATGCAGAAGATTGACCAAATCAATTAAACTGATTTGAAATGTTAAATGTATTTATGTGTTTTTACATAGTGTTAGAAATCAAGAAAGGAAAATTCTGTATTAATCTCTTTGTAAATGTCGCTTTTCCACATTAAAACCAAAATCACCATATCAGTTATGTTTGTATCATTTTATTCATTTCATGGTATAAAAAAGTGAAAAAAAAATTATTAATAAATTTCAACTGTTTATACTCCAACGGTTATATCTTCTCTGTTTGCTGCTAAAATATGGAAAAAGCTGGAATGTTGAACTGCTCGAGCACAATCACCTTGTGTAATTTGGCCCAGGGCATCCTAAATTTTATTTTCTAAATACTGTAACCGTTGCTCCACAACGCCTAGAGGAACGACGTCAGGAATCGAGAGTCTTGCTTTAACAATATTTTTTAGCTTGCTCCAAATAATTTCAATAGGGTTTAATTGGAGCGAGTATGGGCCCAATTGTAGTAAGCAGGCTGACGTATTTTCAAAAATAGTATTAAGTTTGGAATGCGCAGGTGCGTTGTCACAGACAATTACAAGATCGGTCAACTCATGCCTCAGTTCGACCAATTTATCAAACACTGAGGAAACCCACTCAACTGCAGAGGTTGAATTAAAAGATCCTCGCTTTTTGTCAAATTTGATAACCCCATTCGCATTGATTGTAGACATATTCCGCACATGCTTTCCCACGCAGAAAAATACAATGGGGTTAACGTTGACAAAGCGTTTCCTAAGGTGGTTCAAACGTTGGCAAAACATTACAAATTCTACTTTTGGAGTGTTGCGTCAACACACAAATGATAACCTCATGATGGGGTTGCCCAACTATTTTTTACGTCGTTGGCTAAACACTATGAAAACCACAATTTAAGTGCTTTCCCAACATAATTTTTTTGTTAAGTGTAATACATTCCCAATACTTCAAACTCAAAACACTGAGTTCGTTTTAGAAGCCAATAATTTCATTAGCGCAGGTATAAAGAAAAACTTTCATATGTTAAACCCGATATGTATATATTTTTTTATTCTTGCATAGGTATACAATTGAACGGAAAACTTATAAAATTTGTAATTTTAGATTTTTGTTCCAATATGCCAGCCCGTACTTTTATTAAATGCTACAGAGGTCACACTGGATTTCTTCCTGCGAAACGTGTACCGTTAAGGGGAGACAGCCAATAAGACACGCGAATTTAAGGAAACAAATTGCGAGGAACGCTCATATTCATCTAAAAATAAATCAAACCCTCAACATCACTTAACAAAAGAAGATAGCTCACTATTGGACATTGTTAATTTTGATCCCATAAAACATGTCGTTATTGATGAAATGCACATGCTTTATCTTGGAATTAGTAAATAATTCCTACAAAAACTAACTGTAAAAAAATTAATTCTCTTATATTTCACAAGAAAATATATCAGCACTTCAACAAAACCTACTAAGGGTATCTAAAAGTATACCTTTTGAGTTTCAAAGAAAATCACACGATTTAACGAATTTAGCACTTCAGCAAATCCTACTAATGGTATCTAAAAATATACCTTTTGAGTTTCAAAGAAAATCACACCATTTAATGAATTTAGCAAACTGGAAAGCTACACAATTCCATTCCTTCTTGTTATATGCTGGTGCAATTACTTCAAAAAAAAGGATTTGGTGTTGAAATGTACAAACATTCTTTAATTTTATTTACTTCTTGTCGTATTTTATTGTCAACCAAGTTAGCCACATTAAAATCAAAATACGTTCAACAATTGTTAAAATCATTTGTTGAACTTATATTATATTATATTACGGCCTTAACTCGCCAACTATGAATATACATAATCTAATCCTTATACCAGATTATGTAATTAACATAGGAGCTCATTTATCATAATTTTCAGATGTTGACCTTGAAAATAGTTTGGGGTATTTAAAGTCAATTGTTAAATCAACTATAAATCCAATAGCGCAAATGCAGAGGAAATCGCACATTTTCCATGTATACTAACAGTTTCTCAAATAATATACCATTAGTATTTCCTCTTGTTAAAAATAGAAAATGTTAACTGGGAAAAATTATAGACACAGTTGAATCGAAAACACTATTTTCTTTTGTCAACATTTATGGCTATAAAATTACAACCGTTCCTCCCGATAATATCTGTTTACTAAGTAATGGAAATGTCATGGTTATATCAGAAATTTTTAGTAGCAAACTTTCTGTATACAAATGTGATAATATTTACTTAAAAGGCAATATATTTAACGATACTCTTGATTTTTTACGTATTCGCTGTTATCCATGGACGTAGGATTATATATCTTAAAGATTTAGAAAGAACTTAATGTACAAAAAACTTACATAAAATTAACAAAAATTAAAATTTTTAAAAACCGCCGATATATCTAGAAAAGATGTGATATCTTCTAAGCGGCTTTACCGATTTTCTTAAAACATAGCTAAGAACCCTCTCTATCAAGTCACCTTTCAAACAGAGAAAACTAAATCAAAATCCGTGTCCACGTACAGACACAAAGATCCACAGACACACACTACAAAGTTATAACACCCCTTTTTTTGGTCGGGGGTTAATAAATAAAAACGAAAAGAAATAAAAATTAAAAAAAAGCATTGGCAAATAATTTTTCAGATTGTAAACCGTAACTTTGGCAAATCGTTTTGGTTTCTTGAGTAAAAGTGCTTTCCCACTGCTACAATTTTTGTACGGCTGGCAATTTCTGCCTGGGTATTTTCATAGTTTTACAAAATGGAAAATATCGAGGTGTTCAATGCAAATTTTTGCAGTATAAAAAAAATATAAAAAAAGTTAATTTTTAATTAAACAGAAAGTTCATTTGTTTGAAAATGTGTTTCTATATTTTTAAGATCTACACTGGGAGTCCGATATTCCAGATGAACATCTAATAAATTCAAACATGGAAGCATGGGTTTGCAATTATTTATTGTTCATAGGTTTCAAAATAAATACTAGCCAAAGCCATTCTTTAAGCTTCATACTTCATGCCAAAATTGTTCAGCATTAGAAATTTTAAATTTGTGATCGTTGTTTTTGTCATTTACTTTGGATTCTAATAAATTTAATTCATTACGGTTATTACTCTGAAACAAGTTAGAAATAATTTATGTCTTCATTGGAATTTAAAAATAATGGATCCAAATACGCTAGTACATTAAACTTTTTATTCTTAATATAGTATTTCTCCACACAGTTTTTGATAAAAAGTTAAAAGTAAATATCACAAAAAGTAGCAGATTCAGCTCATAAAAAAGGGGTTGGGGAAAGTGGCAAGGTAGTCGAAAAAGTGGCAAATTGCCACGTTAAGGCCGTGATACACTATCATACAAAGTCGTGAGATCTACGAAAAAATACAACCCTGGTATGATGGAGTTTATGAAAATTTTCAAAAGACAATAACAATTCATCACACCAGGGTTGTACTTTTTCGTTGGTTCGCTTCCGCAATTCCTTATACTGATTTTTAGTTAATTTTAAATCCAAAAATAGTGCTAACTCTTCTTCTTGAGTAAATTTCTTATCTTCATTTGGTATAGGAATATTTTTCAAAATCCTCTTTGTGCGTCTTGGACTTTCTTCTATTGTTGATTCAATTATATAAATTTTGATTTTGATGAATATTGGAGAAATTTCCTCATTGATATTCTGAAGTTTGCGTCTTCGAGTTCGTTCACGCTTGTTGGTATTAGTAAAGCTTTAATAAGCACTGTGCGCGTGTGTTGGTAAAACATAAACAACATTTGGCAGATCACATCACGAAACAAGCAAAACAGCTGGCGCTTCACGGTTGCCTGTATTATTGTATCATGCGTGCACCCATGAAGCTAGTCACAAAAATATTTTGCATACATTTTTTCCGGAATTTCCATTTTAATTTTAATTTAATAATCATAAAAAAAACAAACAAAAATTCCTTAATTGCGGTATCAACGGTTGCGCAACAGTTACGTCTTATGAGTGCGACCAATGTGAGTAGTATAACTGCCAGTTCATAGAAGCCATGTAAAAATTCTCGTCTGCCTAGTTATATTGAAAACATAAACAAAGCTCTCAAAATTTGTTTTTGTTTTCAATGTAAATAGCCAGACGAGAATTTTTTCATGGCTTCCATGAACTGGCAGTAAGTATTTTCCTGAAATTATAAATCAAACTGAGGTGATTTATGACTCACACTCATAAATGTGTTATGACTATGATGTTGACGTCGCATTCATATTTATTTCAACCTATACTTATAAATCAATGTCATCTTGAGTATGCGTAAATTAGAGTACTTGAGTTTAAATGATGTCTACTCACTTATATTTAAAATTTCATGAGTCAGTATGAATAGCGAAAAACCCATTAATTGCCGATCACTGGTATGTATATAAAAATTAAACGGTCCATGTGTGCTCTAGCATAACGTGAGAACGGCTGAAGCGATTTGAATGATTTTTTTTTATTCGAATCGAAATTTTCAGATGGTTTGTAAAGAAAATCAATTAAAAACTTCCTTGTAAAACTCGGAAAATTTAAGTTTTTAATATATTGCCTACTATTGACTTGTAATTTTTTCTAAGTACAAAACTAGCAAAGGGAGTTTCTAGAGACACTCAGTGTTCACAACTTTCCAGTGGAGTGAATAGTTATCATGCTTAGTAGCAGAACCATCAACTCGAATATACAAAGGGGAAAACTGAAGAGATTAGTGACAAGTGGTACACCGCAGGGATAAGTTTTATCACCTCTATTGTGGTTGTTGACAACTAACACAATTCTTAAGCGTTTTGAAAGGATGACGTGGTTCCCCTGGTAATGGGAAAGTTTCTTCCCACTATCATTGAAGTCATGCAGTTGACGCTGGGCGATCTATCCTCCTGGGCCAGCAGCAAAGGACCGGGAGTCAACCCAGAGAAAACTGAGCTAGTCCTCTTTAACAGGAGATAAAAAATACAAAGCTTTATACTGCTCAGCAAGCTTTCTTGGAAAAGGAACACGCCAGAAAGGCTAAAGAAACGGCTCAATGCCTACTACGCATGCAGGGACTCCATAGGAAGGAACTGGGGTCTGCAACCAAAGATAGCAAACTGGATTTACACATCGGTTGTCAGACCGGTTATTTCCTATGGTTGTGTGGTATGGTGGGAGGAATTAAGGAAAGAAAGTCACAGGAGACTACTAGCTAAGGTTCACAGGTGTGCCTCGCTGGGCATCACAGGTACTCAGGGGAGCAAACCTCAGGCTGCCTTGGACATCATTCATATTTACCCCCAATTTGTAACCAAGAAGTGACCCTATTATCCGTCATTAAGCCAATAAATTCCCATGATGAAGTCCCTGATGTCCTCTAGTTTACACTTTCCAATATCAGTAATGCTCTCATGGAAGCGTCTGCTCAGCTACCTCAGCCTATGACGTTGCAGCTTCAGGCAGTGACAGATATGTTTAATGGTTTCTGGTTTCTCTTCATCCCAGCACATCCTACATAAATCTGAAGTACCAGTTTCCCCAATGCTGGTTCTTGCTCTGACCGGGCAGTGACCAGTACACGCACCCATCACGATTCGCATCGCGTCAAGTTTTGGCCACACATCCCTCGAGACTCTACAATCCTCCCTACTTCTCCATGAACTATTGATCTAAGTGCAATTTATTATACAGCGCTCCGACCGAAGTTAAACCACTGGAAACGCTGCATTCATTCGACAGTCTGAGCTACGAATGTTCGTTCCCAAGATATAGATACCAGCCCCTGTGCCTTTCCCTATTTTTGACCTGTCTGTAAAGACAGCATATAGCTTATTGGATTGACCCAACAGTCCCTATCCGGAATTACCACTGATTGTCTTCTACAAAAATCGATTTCAGCAACCTTATAGGCCGTAAACCCAGCTATAACGGATCTCTGATCACTAAAACTGATCTAATTTAAGATCAATGTGTGACCTGTTATTTCTGTCCTCACCAAACATGTTTCCACGAGTCTAAGGAGACTGCTAGTTGCCGTTCCCACCACAAAGTCCTCTATAGGAAGTAGATGAAGAATGACGTCCAAGGCAGCCTGAGGTGTGCTCCTCTGAGTACCTGTGATGCCCAGCGAGGCACACCTCCGAACCGTAGCTAGTAATTTCTTGTGACTTTCCTTCCTCAATGCCTCCCACCATACCACACAACCATAGGAAATAACCGACCTGACAACCGATGTGTGATTTAGTTTACTATCTTCGGTTGCAGACCCCAGTTCCTTCCTATGGAGTTCATGCATGCGTAGTAGGCATTGAGGCCTTTCTTTAGCCTTTCCTGTGTGTTTCTTTTCCAAGAAAGCTTGCTATCTAGGAAAACACCCAGGTATTTAGCTCCATCTGCTAGTTTTAGCTCCACCCCTCCCATCCTGGGTAGTACAAAGCTTTCTACTTTGTATTTCCTGGTGAAAAAAACCAGCTCGGTTTTCTCTGGATTGACTCCCAGTTCTTTACTGCTGGCCCAGGAAGATAGGTCGCCCAACGCCAACTGCATGACTTCACTGATAGTGGGAAGAAACTTTCCCGTTACCAGTAAAACCGTCATCAGCATATGCAACTATCTTCCTTCCCCTCCTGTCAAAACGCCTAAGAATTGCGTTCATTGCCAACAACCACAATAGATGTGATAAAACTCCTCCCTGTGGTGTAACTCTTGTCACTAACTTCCTCAGTTTTCCCCTTCCCATACTCGAGTTAATGATTCTGCTATTAAGCATGATAACTATTCACTTCACTAAAAAGTTGTGAACCCCAAGTGTCTCCAGCGACTCCCTAATAAACTCTATAGTTATGTTGTTAAAGGTTCCCTCAATGTCTAAGAATGCAGCCATATAACACCAACCACGTCATGAATTGCACACCTTTTTGATAGGCATGCTGAGCGCCACTAATGATGCCGGTATTAATTGTGCTCCTTAGATGCAGAAAAATCGCTCGTTCTAATTAGAGATGGACGATTTTTCGCAACCTGTTACTTTTTCACAGCGTTTGAAAAATCACTAATCACAACTGTGACTGAATTTATCAAGTAACAGGTTTTGGAAATATAGTTCTTTCATACAAACTGTGAATGTTCTTGTACGCTTACTTTACAGCAAATAAAACTACCACATGAATTTTGTTTCGTTTGTCGAGAAAAAAATCGTCAGATCGTGTCAAATCGTCTTTTCTGGCAACTATGTTACCTCTCACATTTTTGTGTTTGCAATACGACAATTCTCAATACTTGGATGGGGTTGATCAGGGTTGCGGTTGAAAATTTCGAAAAAGTGTCATAAAAACTGTATTTAAGAAAAAAGGGTCAAAAAAGGGTATTTTAATGTAAAATAGGGTTAAGTTTTTTGTGAACAAAAAACATAACATTTATTTCAATTAAAAAAACAAACACGAATTTTAACAATTAATTAAATTCATTATCATATTGGGTAGTATGAATAAAAAAGTATTTGCTTTTTACTTAAAAATTTGTTTTAACACCCCAAATATGTATGTGTTTTTTGTTTTTTTTAATACTTTTTTTATTCATACTACCCATTATCAAAAATGAAGTAACTTTTACAAAAACTTTTGATAATGTTTATCACTTTTTTGAAATACTTATTTTATATTAAATTGAGAGAGGAAAGCATGGACTCACAAGTTTCTATTTTAAGTTTGCTTGCAAGTTTATTTTTAATCAGTGATAGTTTTGAAAAAATTCGTTTTTTTTCACGCCACTGTGTGGTATTGCTCGTGCAACGCTCTAATATTTAATATATGTTGATCACAGTTGATCATCAGTTCATTTTACACAATTGTCAAACTTTATATGAAAAAATAGGTATGCATGGAATATGACAGTATAAAGTCAGTAGTTGTAATAATAGTATCGCATGAAATTTTTATATGTACGTTCACAAAACTCATGTATGGAACTTTCTGTTTCAAAAAGTGGCATTCATTTTGTTAAAATGATACAAAGGGATAAAATAAAAAAAGGATCAGAAAAAGTGTCCTTGGCAGGAAAAAGCGTCAAAAGTGATAGTTTAGTGTCACAATGGCAACGCTGGGGTTGATGCTAATTGTTTGTTCTTGTCACTCTTAGCAGTATTTATCAAAATACCAATACTAATAAATACTTTAAAGCAGAAGAGCTGAAATGTGTTAAATCGTGATCACACTCACTGTTTAATTTTAGTGCTGCTCTTCTTATTGGATTTTGTCAAAATAACAGAACTGCTAAAAACAAAATATTGCTAAACTGTGATCACAGTTACACCGTTTTGGGTATGAAGTCATCTTCACCTAACCTCTCTCCAGCCTTTCGGTATAAACCTCCTGCTTAAGCATGTCTTAAAGATATCCACCAGAGACAGTAGTACGCGCTCTGGGACATTCTGCAACATGGCCGGAAAAATACTATCTGGGCCCGGTGATTTATATGGTTCAAATGTATTTATTGCCCATGTTGCTTTTTTCAACGTCACTATGTCGTCCATTGATCGCCCTAATTATGGTTCCGACGTCGTTGCCTCTTCTCTTACTTCCCTACAGCAAGGAAAGTGAGTGTCCATCAAATCAGAAAGTGTCTCAAAGCTGGATTCCGTCCATGAGCGATCCAGTCTTTGAATATTCCCAGGAGCCCTAGGGTCTTTTGACAATATTCGCCGAAACCTCGACAACTCATTTACGGAATCAATCCCCTCACACTTTATGATTGTTCCAGTCTTCAATCCTTCCTGTGAGTTTCGCCCTATTGAACAATCTTCTAACCGAGGACCTCAGAAGGCTGCTCTCTTTTGCCCGGGAAAACCAATGTACAGGATTGTTCGAAACATTCCCTACAAGTGTTAGTGAAATATCCCACCTCCTCTTTAACTCCTCTTTGTGTATCCATACCCTGCGGAGTTAGCACTACCCTTCCTGACCTAACAAAGGGAACCGTAATATTTTTAATAAACTGCTTCCTTTTACTTCTCATTTTTCTTAATAAGAGAAAATTTTAGGATAAATTCGAATTAATTTTTTTAACACACTGCCTCATTTTTCTAAGTATAAATTTATGAGCAAAAATTTGTAATTGTTTTTATTATATTTCTACCTATTCACTTCTTAATGTTCTATATAACATCGCACGTTGGGAAAAACATAGTAAAAACGCTCGCATCGCCTAATTTACTTAATAACGCTATTGTTATTAGCGATAGGTTCACAGATTTTGAGTATGTTTAAAATAACTTTCTAGAAAATTGGGTGTTATAATTTTATTTTATGTAATAGCACTAAACGTATGTACCCTACACTCGGAAGTCAAGCTTTTAAACAACTTCACCACATGAAAAATAGAGACACATACATATATTAAACATTTTTGCAACTGATTATCCTAAATAATAAAAATACACATGTATCAGCGATTTTTGAAATTTTTAAATAAAAGCATTTTTTCGGTGAAATAAAACTAAAACAATCATATGCCATTTTCGTTCTTTGCACACATATTATAAGTTTTAGAAATTCAAAATTTTGTCACTCGCCGAAAATTTTTAAGAAAGAAGTCTGCTGTATAAATATTTTAATTTTTTGTACACTACATTAGTAATGTACAAGTTACATTAGTAGCATGGATCTTGTTCGAAATATGAGAATTTTATTACTGATTTTTACAAAGTTATGCCATCATAGATATATTTTCAGTTAATTTTCATGGGTCATCATTTTGTTGGAATCACTTAAAGTAGTTATTAATGGATCAGATGACACGAAATCTCTTGAGGAGCAAACACACATATTCTAGGCTCTTCAAAAATGCTCTGAATTGCCTCTGCCTTTTCCAAAAAGTTTTTGCATTTTTCCTTTAAAGGCTTTTCGCCAGCTATTCGCTTTGTTAAGACTAAAATTTATACATATTGCTATTTCATTGGTACGAACAAATTAGTTTTACTCACTCTCTTGAGAAATCGTGTATCTTTTATTGCTTTTTTGTTGAGAAAACGTTTTAGTTTTGCAAGTCGCTTATGCCGAGTACAAATCTGGCATTCTTATGTTGTTATTTTCTGGTGTAATTTTCAAAATGTGTACATCGCCGTTCTCATTATGGTTTTTATATGGAAAGCAATGCTACACAACGAAAAATATCGGAAATGACAAACGTTGCCACTAGTACACACTATTGCGATGTCACAAAATGAATAGTTTGTACTTGGGAGTATAACTTTATATTAGAAGTGTAATTGACGAAGATTTGACGTCTACTCTACGAATTAGTTATACGATACTTACCTTATTATTATTACTACAGCACAATGATACCGAAAAATCTCAAAAAGGCGCAGGAAAATTAGGTACCATTTTTTTACCGAAAACTTTATTTCATTCGGCAAACAAATACCTACTCCACCTTAATTTCAACACAATAAAAAATAGTTTATATAAAAAATTTAAATTTATTTTTTTGCGTGCCATGTTTGTGAGGCTGTATATCATATGGAGACTTAAAAAATACGTTTTTCATATACATATTCAATATATCTAGATTACAAAAAATTATGAAAAAAGTAATGCCCGTAACTTTTGATTTAGCTCTAATGCTAGGGTTTTTACTATGTTTTTCCCAACGTGCATCGTTCTACACCATTTCCAGTTGTATTTCAGAAATTTCTAAATATGTTTCAGAAGTTTCTAATTACACTTCAGAAGTTTCTAATTATGTTTCAGAATTTTCAGAAATTTCTAATTGCATTTCAGAATTTTCAAAGTACATTTCATAAATTTCCAATTGTATTTCAGAATTTTCCGTTTTTATTTCAGATATTTATATATATTATTCTGTATAAAATTTTGGAGTTTTTTTAAATAAACAATATGTGTAGGAATTATACCACTTTATTCTGAACTACATACATACATTCATATGTAAAAATTTACATACATACATGTATATGTATGTACATATGTATATGCAGAAGATTGACCAAATCAATTAAACTGATTTGAAATGTTAAATGTATTTATGTGTTTTTACATAGTGTTAGAAATCAAGAAAGGAAAATTCTGTATTAATCTCTTTGTAAATGTCGCTTTTCCACATTAAAACCAAAATCACCATATCAGTTATGTTTGTATCATTTTATTCATTTCATGGTATAAAAAAGTGAAAAAAAAATTATTAATAAATTTCAACTGTTTATACTCCAACGGTTATATCTTCTCTGTTTGCTGCTAAAATATGGAAAAAGCTGGAATGTTGAACTGCTCGAGCACAATCACCTTGTGTAATTTGGCCCAGGGCATCCTAAATTTTATTTTCTAAATACTGTAACCGTTGCTCCACAACGCCTGGAGGAACGACGTCAGGAATCGAGAGTCTTGCTTTAACAATATTTTTTAGCTTGCTCCAAATAATTTCAATAGGGTTTAATTGGAGCGAGTATGGGCCCAATTGTAGTAAGCAGGCTGACGTATTTTCAAAAATAGTATTAAGTTTGGAATGCGCAGGTGCGTTGTCACAGACAATTACAAGATCGGTCAACTCATGCCTCAGTTCGACCAATTTATCAAACACTGAGGAAACCCACTCAACTGCAGAGGTTGAATTAAAAGATCCTCGCTTTTTGTCAAATTTGATAACCCCATTCGCATTGATTGTAGACATATTCCGCACATGCTTTCCCACGCAGAAAAATACAATGGGGTTAACGTTGACAAAGCGTTTCCTAAGGTGGTTCAAACGTTGGCAAAACATTACAAATTCTACTTTTGGAGTGTTGCGTCAACACACAAATGATAACCTCATGATGGGGTTGCCCAACTATTTTTTACGTCGTTGGCTAAACACTATGAAAACCACAATTTAAGTGCTTTCCCAACATAATTTTTTTGTTAAGTGTAATACATTCCCAATACTTCAAACTCAAAACACTGAGTTCGTTTTAGAAGCCAATAATTTCATTAGCGCAGGTATAAAGAAAAACTTTCATATGTTAAACCCGATATGTATATATTTTTTTATTCTTGCATAGGTATACAATTGAACGGAAAACTTATAAAATTTGTAATTTTAGATTTTTGTTCCAATATGCCAGCCCGTACTTTTATTAAATGCTACAGAGGTCACACTGGATTTCTTCCTGCGAAACGTGTACCGTTAAGGGGAGACAGCCAATAAGACACGCGAATTTAAGGAAACAAATTGCGAGGAACGCTCATATTCATCTAAAAATAAATCAAACCCTCAACATCACTTAACAAAAGAAGATAGCTCACTATTGGACATTGTTAATTTTGATTCCATAAAACATGTCGTTATTGATGAAATGCACATGCTTTATCTTGGAATTAGTAAATAATTCCTACAAAAACTAACTGTAAAAAAATTAATTCTCTTATATTTCACAAGAAAATGTATCAGCACTTCAACAAAACCTACTAAGGGTATCTAAAAGTATACCTTTTGAGTTTCAAAGAAAATCACACGATTTAACGAATTTAGCAAATTGGAAAGCTACACAATTCCTTTTCTTCTTGTTATATGCTGGTGCAATTACTATAAAAAATGTATTAGATGTTGAAATTTACAAAAAAAATTTTCCTTTTACTTACTTCGTCGTATTTTGTCGTCAACCAAGTTAGCCACATTAAAATCAAAATACGTTCAAGAATTGTTAAAATCATTTGCTGAACTTATACCTCGATATTACGGCCCTAATTCGCAAACCATGAATTTACATAATCTAATCCATATACCAGATTATGTAATTAACGTAGAAGCTTCTTTATCACAATTTTCAGCTTTTGACTTTGAAAATAGTTTGGGGTATTTAAAGTCAATTGTTAACTCAACTACAAATCCAATAGGGCAAATTCAGAAGAAATGGCACATTTTCTATACTAACAGTTTCTCAAATAATATACCATTAGTATTTCCTTTTGTTAAAAATAGAAAATATGGGAAAAATTATAGACACAGTTGAATCGAAAACACTATTTTCTTTTGTAAACATTTATGGCTATAAAATTACAACCGTTCCTCCTGCTAATACCTGTTTACTAAGTAATGGAAATGTCATGGTAATATCAGAAATTTTTAGTAGCAAACTTTCAGTATACAAATGTGATAATATTTACTTAAAAGGCAATATATTTAAAGAAACTCTTGATTTTTTTACGTATCCACTGTTATCCAGGGACGTAGGATTATATATCGTTAAAGATTTAAATAAAAAAAAATTTAAATAGAGCTAAGCATGGTAGATGTTAAGTGTATTCTTACCAAATGCCCAAATGAAACAGCTGCTATCACCCTTTTACATAAAGAACTTAATGTACATTAATATAAAAATAAATAAAAACTAAAAAAATAACAAATACAATTTTTTAAAAAACATTGGCAAATAATTTTTCAGATTTTAAACCGTAACGTTGGCAAACCGTTCTGGTTTCTTGAGTAAAAGTGCTTTCCCAGTACTACAATTTTTGTACGGTTGGCAACTTCTGCCTGGGTACTCTTCTCTTCTTCTTTTTCTTTCGATTCAGTTTTTTGGCAGAATACTATTTTTCGATCCGTAAGTAACTGAATGCGGGATCGTAATCGAAACGAAGAATAAGGGTGTTTGACTATTAACAAGGTATTTTGTGTTATTTAAATGTTGAATGTTGTTCTCACTGGTGTTTTATCACATACTTAATAAATTTATATCAATACGTTTTTAACTAGAAGATAAAAAAATTATTTAATTTAAAATAAAAACAATAGTATTTAATTGAACGTCGGTCCTTTTTAATATGAGAAAATGTTTTAATAATTATAATTGCAAAAAGAGGGAAGCCGCAAAAATATGGTCGAGTATTTTTTCAAATTCAATTACAAAACCCGTTCATACTATTGAAGAAAAGGCAGACAGATTGGCACATCCAGATTATAACAATACGCGCTTTAATTTAGATGATAACTCCTGTGATGATAAATTGGGACAAATTTTAAACCACAAAATTAAAGTTAAGTAGTTGGTCAATAAGAAATTAAACAAGCAATAAAGATATGAATGAGTTACTAGAAATATTTACAAACATAGATGTTCCTCTACCAAAAGATGTAAAAACACTCAAGCAAACCCCTAAAGATGCTCCAACAATTCAGATGGGTACAGGTATATTCAGACATTATGGACTTAAGGATGCCATAACAGATTTCATTTCAACATACATACATAAATTAATATAGAATGTTGCATTGTAAAGTTTTTTAGTTTAGTTAAAAAATTGCTTTAAAATTAAATTAATGGTACTTTTAGTTCAGGGGGTGACTCTACGTCATATATTTTTCTTCCTTCAGATAATTTAGCAAAATTGTGAAATTGTACTATAGGAGATAATCTAGCGATATATGTAAATAATTTATCTTCCTAAAGATAATCTGGTAATATCATAAACAATTTAATTAGATGATTATCTAGCAATATCACAGTTTTATCTTCTAGAAGTATTTCATTCGTGTTTCTTCGAAGTATCGCCCTGGCCGCACAACCTCTCCCGAAGGGGGAAACTTCCGCAGTACTATTCGTATACTGTTGCCGCAATAATATTTTTCTTATAAGCAATACGATTTCGTATTACTTTGTTTGTAGGGATATGTATGTATGTATGTATTTATAAAAAGTAAGGTGTGTTGGAGGTTGAAAGAAGCGTGATTAGGTAGATACTACCCCCGTTATTTTATTTTTGCTAGTTTTTTTTTGTTTTTAAGTATTTTATTCACATATTTGTTTATTTTTTTATAATAAAAGACAACTAATATAATATGAAAACTATGTTTCTTAACGTAATTATTTATACATTATGGTTTGACTAGTTTGTCCCGGTTCACACACTTTAACTTTTGTTGATCAACTCGTAATTCAACTGAAAGAAAAAGAGATATTTGTATTTCCTTCTCTGTCTTTCTTACAGCTGAATTACGAGTTGATCAACAAAAGTTGAAGTGTGTGAACCGGGACTGAAGAGAAGCTTGCGTGCTAGTAAAAGTCGCACCTAATGAGAATTGAAGCGCCAATTGTATGTCCCGGTTCACACACTTCAACTTTTGTTGATCAACTCGCAATTCATCTGTAAGAAAAAAACAGATATTTGTATATATTTCCTTCTCCATCTTATATCTGACTTACGAGTTGAGCAACAAAAGTTGAAGTGTGTGAACCGGGACTATCTCTTCTCTTTTACATATTTCTTTCTCTGGTATTTTTGTTGTGCTATATACAAGCAGTGTTGCCAGTTATACCTATTTTTATAGGTATAAAAATTAAAAACAAATAAAGTAAAAAGAGAAAATAAATTATTTTATTTTGGTGGTAAATTAAAAAGAGCAAGACTATATGAACATAATTATAATTTATGCCAATACCGCTATGAATAAACGAATAAAAGGCATTGATCAAAAGAATATCAAAAAGTCCCCTGACTGTTGCGACAAAAAATTCTTTACGTAAACGAATTCAAGAAGGGACTTAAAAGAGGACATAAGCGTTGTCCCAGCTACGTCACCCTTCATATAAACAGGCTCCTAGAAAATATTATACCCCTTTTCCACACGCAAAGTTTATTTTGCAAAGTCTTAATTCAGCTGTCTCTTTCTCTTTCTCCCAGCTGAATTAAGACTTTGGAAAGTAAACTTCGCGTGTGGAAAAGGGGTATTACAACCAAACCTAAATTAGAGCGTCAATCGTTGCATAAGCAGCAGGGTAAGTATCTACAGTACATTTAAGCGTATAAAATATATTTTTAATGTATTCAAAATACGTACCCTACTGCTTACGCAACGCTTGATGCTCTAATTTAGGTTTGACTCTTATTAAGATATATTTCAAAAGATTAGTATTTTCTTCAAGATAAAAAAAACTTTCATAATAAATTGTAGATTAAAGTTTGTCCAAAAGCTTATTTTAATAATTTTTTATTTTTTTCATTCCTTTCTTAATTTAAATTCATATATTTTTTTATCAATTTTAATTTCATGAAGAAATTTGTTTCATTATTATATGTTATTAATACAAATATTTTTATAAGACTTTCTATAAAATCTTGATGAAAAATTAAAAAATTTATAAAAGAACAAAACAAATAAAAAACAGGATTTTAATTAAAAGAATATATGTATACATAATCGTATCTATATATAAAATTGCAATTTTCCAAATAAATCCTGAAAAAATTATTTGCAACATAACATTTTAATCACTTTTTATAATGAAATGAATTAATAAATATCAAAAAGTTTAACTGTATTTTAAGAGGCTTATATATTAACAGCCTTATTTAGAAAAATTATTAAGGCTTTATAAAGGGGTTTTAAAACATATTTTCATACAAAATTTTCTTATTAAGCCTTTATAAAGCCTTAATAATTTTTATGAACAAGGCTGTAAGAGTTTAATTTTGTATAAACAGTAAAGGACAAGAAAATAATAACAAAAATACTGATGATGATGATTTTACGCGTCAAAAACAAGTAAACATAACCCATTACACTAGATAATTAGATACATAAGATAAATTACTGTCAACTTTTAATATTTGGCTTGTTTTTCATTTGCATTCAGCAATACATTCAAACTCCTAGGCATTGATTTCATAAGGTTTTTCGTTATATTTGGAAAGATTTTGTTCCATTCTTCAATTAGTCTTTTTTTCAAGTACTTCTGGTTTGAAATTACCCTCAGACTGATATTTCTGTCAAAGTGCTCTCAGAAATGTTCGATTGGATTAATGTCTGGAGACCGCAGTGGATGATCAAGAGTCTTAGGCGTATAACAACCCTTCCTTAACCATTATCGTCATATGTTTCGGGTCGATGTCATTTTATAACACCAAGTTGCTTAGAAATCTCAAGTTTTCAACGATGGGCGCAACATTTTCTTTTAGAATATTTAATTATTCAATTTTATTCATTATTAACTCACCGAAAACTAGATTACCGACTCCAGTTCATAACCGAGCCTCCGCCATGTTTGACGTTGCTTGAAACACACTTTCCAAGAAAAGCTTCATTCTTTGACTGCAATATTTTTAAAGGCTTTTTCATTCCAAATATTGCTCTCATCACTATATAAAATGTTTTTCCAGAAGTCTACAGGCTCAGTATTGTACTTTTTTGCGAATTCCACGCTCTTCTGCTGATTCACTTTAGATATGTAAGGTATATTCTGCCATGTATCCATTTTTTTGAGTGCTCTTCAACTGTACTGGCACTTACTGGTTTTCCAGATGTCTCTTTGATATTTGAACAGCACTTGGCAATGGATTGGTCCTTACTTTTCGTAGTACAGCTTGTGTATTTACAAAAATTTAAAGAAAACTTAAATTTTATTGAAATATTATAAAATTAAAAGCTATTAAAAAATCTAAGCATACTCGTACATGATTTAAATTAGTTATTTTTTCATTTTTTTCATACACATACATATTTAGCTATAATTATTTAATAGTGCAGTGATTACTTCCGACGATTTCTCCAATTTCGCCCAGTTTTTTTTATATATATAAATCTAAAATGATTTCTCGCGTTTCGTTGGTGGTATGCTTGCCCATTGCTTAAAGTGTGATGCCTGTGATTGCACTTTTTCAAAGAATTTTAGGTTTTATCCCGAAATATTTAAAGAATAATCATGGAATGCTGCAGCTGTTTACTTTTTTTTTGACGCGTAAAATCATCAGTATTTTAAGATACAGTGAATTATTTTTGTTTTTCTTTTCGTTTACTGTTTATACACAATTAAACTCTTAGTCTTATCCATAAACACTTTATTAGAGCGTAACAAGCAAAAATTTCTAAAAGATTATTCATAAACGCTTCATAGCACTATGAAGCTGTAATAAACTTTTAATAAATTTTAAAATTTTATTGTAACTCAAACTATTTTTTAACCGTTTAATAGGGAATATACATACATATGTATATGTTTGTACATACTTATATTAATTTTTTGACATTTGTATTGCTTCAAAAATATTTACTTCGAAAAGTTGAATATAAAATATAAAAAAATAAAAGAAATGGATGTAATACAATTAATTTCGACAAAAGGTAAGTTTTATGAAAAATATACATGTAAACTACGTATGTACATTTGTTTCCATTTTTCAAACTTTCCAAACAAAGTAAATAAATATGTAAGTACGTATATTTATATTAAAAGCTTTGTTTCCAAAGAAAACAACGTTGTGCAGCAAAAACAATTATAACGAACTCGTTATTCGAATACTTTTGTACACTTGGGTCAAAACATATTGCTTAGCAACATTTTTGCAAACATTTTTTAGCAATTTTAACTTTTTTCATTAATTTAAGCAATATACCATTAACTTAAATTGATTTAACAGAAGTTAAATGTGATTAGCTTCCCTTTTTTATAACCATTACAGCCTACTTAGCTATTCGGGTATTTTATTGTATGCAACACGATATTTGACTTGACAATTGAAATAACAGTGTTGTTAACACGCAATCACAAAATGGAAAAAATCGCTTAATATACTTATAGCATCAAAGCAAAAAATTTGTCTTACGCTACATTTACACATGAAAATACTTTCTTGAAATTTCTGTATTCTGTATTTTAATGAAATAAATAACTTTCATCAAAATTTCTTGTTCGTTTTCATAGGAAAGTGAAAGTTCATTTTAAAAATGTCTTCGAAAAGTAAAGTTGGAAGACATTTTCTTTTTTTCTTTAATACTTAATTAGAGTTACCTAGAATATCACCTACGCAAATTTATAAGACAATAAATTGGGAATAAGTATTATTGTTAATATTTTAACAATATTATTGTTTTAAAAAGCCATGAGTTGTCTTCTTCATGATTCTTTAAATATTTATACAAGATAAGCATAATTTATAATAACTATTTGCCATAATCCTGTATATTTCTATAAATTTTTAAAAACACTGTTAACCTTTTTTTCATTTTACTTTCTGAAAACATCAAAAATGTTCTTTCTTGAAAATATCGTTGAATTTGAATAGAAATTAAAAACAATATGATTGTGGTAGTGAAAAATGTGAGTGTTTGCGACTTTCTTGAAATTAGTTTCATGTGTAAATGGCAGGTTAAGTAGAACAAAAATAAGCAAATTAACTAACATGTGCATAATTAATAAAGAACAAACGACAATGGCAAGACTGTTGTAAATTTAGAGATGGTAAAAATAAGCTTTCATTACAAACAAAGCTTTCAGCAAATTGTAATACTATGAATCAAGACAATTCACATATTCCATTTGCAATAAAAGTTGCGTATATAAAGCAGAAATCTACATCAACTGACACCACACACAGTGGCCCAAACACAAAGAACGCTGATGATGAACGTGTAGTGACTTCGAAAACAGCCGGTTATTCCGTTCAACTACATGTTTGTCAGAATATTTAAAAGTAACTTTTGTGTTATTTGTTCATTAATAATTATCACGTGTAATTTCGCGTACAAAGCGATACGAACTTTAGCCTGATCAAATCATAAATCGCTTAATAGTTAATTCAGCTTTATAAAACGTTTATGAATAATGTTTCTTATTATTGCTTAATAAGGCGAAATCTGATTAATAACTAATCTGAGCATAATTCATTTTTTTATAGTTAAAACAGTTATTACAAGAGGCGTTAAAAAAATTGTACACTGAAATATAGTAAATAAAACAGATATCAGAAATTTACAAACACATCTTGTTCGCCATTGTTTAATTACGTTCTTGGAATTGATTATGATGTTTTAATTTGCTAGTCTATTGCATTCTTTAAATTTTCATAGCAAATTCTTTGAATTAGATGATCATTCGCTTTCTTGACTTTCTTATTTTTATTATCCTGCTTTAGTTATTTTCATGTGTTTACTTTTGTTCTTTATTAAAAAAAATTTATTTTAGTACAAGTTTGAATTTTTATTTTTTCTCTTGTGGCGTTTTCTGTTCAGAAAATATGCCAACATTTTCTCTCTTTCTTAAGTTAAAAAAAACCTAAGCAAATGTTGACTTATTTTTCATGAAATTTATTTGCTTCTCTTTATTTAAAGGACGAAAAATGTTGCCCTTATTTTTATGAAAGAAAACGCCCTTGTTTTTATTATCTGGTAATTAAAAAGATTTTCTTGTTTTCATTTTCTTCTTCAAATTTTATTTTGTTTGTAATTTTATTATTAAATAATTTTATAGTTCTGCCGAAGTTATTTGCAATAATTAGTTTTCGATTTTTTTGGATTTTGTTCTTTCATTCTAAATGTTATATAATAAATTGTTGTGGTTGTTGTAGTACGTTTCTATCCATTTATATGTAAGTGTTAAGTTTATGTTGTTATAATATTTGAGGTTCTTCTTATAACTACAACATTCGTTCGATGATATTTTAATGATTGTGGAAATCATGTTGCATACCTGAAAAAAAGAATAGAAAATACTAATAAAAATCGCTCAATTCAATTAAAAATGTATCAAAAAGTAATAATAGCGCTGACAGATATTTAATTTTTTTATACAAGATCGTCACTCCAACTGATATTTAAAATTTAATTAAATCCTAGCTTGTATCATGAAAGTTTACTTGCAGCAATTTTTCATTTTATTGTTTAATTTCGGTTGCTCCTGCCGATCATTTGACAAACCTTTTAACTCCAATTTAACTCCTCATCGCTAAAGTTAAATTGGACAAAACATATTAGCTGCCCAGCGGGAAATTAAGCGAAGTACTTCGATAATAATCACTGGCGTCAGTATGACATCGTAAGCGAGCAATCTAAGTACTTGGATTATAATGTACGAGTACTCTGATATATCATGTGTTGCTCATAACTTCGATTACGATGTAAGCAGGGGTTCATTTATTCATTAAAACAGTTTATTATAAAACAAAATTAAAGTACTGACTAAAATAATATAATTGAGGGCAAGACGTTTGGCGGTCTCAGCTAGTACTAGTCTAAATGTTGATGCCTTTTTTTTCTTTGGGTTTTGATTACTGTCATAAGGGGCCATTCACATATTACGTAACGCTATTTTCAGTTTTTATACCCCGCCCCCTTAGTAATGCCTTTTACTAAATTTTCAGTATAAATTGTCTAAACCGTAACAAATCCTTAAACCCCTCCCCCTAATTGAACGTTACGTAATATGTGAATAGAACCTAACCAGCAAATTTCCTCGTTCGGCTATATTAAACAGCTACTTTTCTTTTAAATGGATTTGTTTAAGTGTTAATCATACATTGCTAATTATAAATGATATAATAAGGCAATCGGTCTAATTCGAGTACGACGATTTTGTATTAGACTAAAGTGCATAGTAATATTTTTTCTTTAATCTAGTACAAAATTGTCGTTCGTATACGAAGATCGTGGATTATTGATTATAAAACAGGTTCCTCTGAGTACACTTAAATACCGCCAAATTTTTTAAGTTTCAAGAAAATGAGTACCCAGCAAAAAAATCGGAACTAGTTCCAAAGGTTTACCACTTTCATTGCATACCAATCACTACAGGTACTGAATATAATATTCTAACGCTGTTGTTTATATAAAATATTTTTCCAGACAACCTTTTAAGCGAATAACATTCAGTTATATGGATGACTTCCGTCCTATGACAACAATGTATTAAATTTGCTGATGATACACCAGAAATGGAACTACTTGGAGCTGAGTTCATCAATCCAGCAACTAATGATTTGTATTGTCATACTTTGCTGGGTATTACTGCCTAAGTTTTTAAAAATTTACATTTTAAGTGATAGGGTATCTAATCTTAGTTCTTATTTAAAATTTTAAAGTATGGCACTCGTAATTACGCCCAATAAATACCTAAAATAAGTAAATAATTTTAATTACCTCTTTGTCCACAGTCTAGCGATTCTGTCATGCTCTTCACGATTCTGTAAATATTGTGTTGCAATACTACCAACCAAAGGATCGGCTAAGTAAGAAGAAAGGAGAAAAGTATTTTAAGAATAAATTTGGTTTTGGGGTTTTTGTTTATCATTTTATAAAATTTACCAGGATTGCAATCAGTCAGCAGGGAACAAATTGACAGCAACACCTTTGATATGGTCAATGCTGGCGACCAATTATCCTTGAGAATATCTAAACAAATAACACCTTGACTGTTGATGTTGCAATGATAGATGCGAGTACGGAACGTAACTTTAGGAGGTTTAAAGGGATATTCTGGAGAAAAGTGAATATCTAAAAAGAAGACTCCACCTTCATACACTGAACCGGGAGGTCCCAATATGGTTGATACCCATTCGTACAAATTGTCACCTTTTGGACCGGCACTACAGTTAGGAGGTGGATCCAAAGTAATCTCGGCAAGTTCTTTTTGTATGCGTTTGGCTGAAGTACCCAAGGCTTTTGAGATTTTTGGATTGGGTTTTGGATCTTTGCGTGTTTCCTCACTGGTCGTGGCCGTGGCAGCAGCCGATGATGATCCGCCACCTGTACCAATGACAGTGGAAGAATTTGTTGATGAGCCTGAGGAAGCGGCATTATTGAGAACTCCTACCGTAGCATTATTACCATTTCGGCCACGACCAGCATTGGTTGTTGAGTTTGTGGTAGCATTATTGACAGCAGACATACTATTGGCAGTGCCAGGTGGAGAGTTGGCTAAAGTACCTGTTGGTGCAGCCGACGATGATGCCGTATTAGTTGCTGATGGACCACCACTAGTCGTTGAAGTCGAAGACATAGTGGCACTCAGTGTTTGCAAAAAGTTTGTTGTACTATTTTTAAAGAAGAATAACTATAAATTCAATGGCCATATACATATTTAGACGAGAACAATTTTTAAGCCGCACAGTTTTTGATCATTTCCAAAACACACAAGACTAATGCCGAGTACACATCTGGAATTTCTTGCGTTGTCATTTTGTGGGGTAATTTTCAAAATGTGTATAATGCCGTTTCCATTATGTTTTTTATATGGAAAGCAATGCCACACAACGAAAAATATCGGAAATGACAAACGTTGCCACCAGTATACACTATTGCGATGCCAGAAAATGCCATAGTGTGTACTCAACATAAGTCATGTTTTAGACACATCAGTTTTTTTGAAGCAAGTCTCTTCAAGGCTCTTTTAAAACGTCTTGTTTGTTCAATTTTCGTATTGCTTTTACCCCTTTTACACACGGAAAGTTTACTTTGCAAAGTATTAATTCAGCTGGTAGAAAGACAGAAAGATACTATTCGTCCCTCTGTCTTTCAGACAGCTGAATTAAAATTGTAAAAGATCTACAATAGCCAACCGTGAATACCGATATAGTATTCCTCTCTATCTCTCTCTGTCTTTCACACAGCTGAATTAAGACTTTGCAAAGTTACTACCCCTTTTAGACACGCAAAGTTTACTCTGCAGTCTTAGTTCAACTATGTGAAAGACAGAGGGAGGAATACTATCTTTCTGTCTTTTCCACAGCTGAATTAAGACTTTGCAAAATAAACTTTCTGTGTCTAAAAGGGGTAAACCATTCCGTGTCTAAAAAGGGTGCAAGTGTATACCATTTTTCTTTCTTCTTTCCTCTCTCCACAAAACTCAGACCTGCTTCAAGATAAACTGGTGTTCCTAACACATGACTTAGCAATATGGTGCAGTGATGGATGATCCTTAGAGTGTAAATATCGGATGTATCCTTTTGATCATTGCCTTCATAAAAGCCACAGTTGCCTTCGCACTCTATTAATTTTTTTGGCTTTGCTTAACAATGATTTTCGAAATTTTGGAAAAAAAACCTTATTTCTGACAGTAATAGAGATTAATTAAAAATTTTATGTTTTCATTGTCAATAGGAATGTGTGTGCTTTAAAATAAAATAAAATAAACATCGTAACCATCAGTCTTAAAAAAAACTGCAGTCGAAATAGCAAAAGTCCTAAAATTGTACTATTTCATCGACTTTTTATTTTTTGACTGCCCAATCACAACGTGTTGCTCATAGTTCTGCTACTGAAATTCAAAGAGTCGTAGTCGAAGTTAACACAATAAACGAATAGATATACACAACGAAGAGCTTCAGGTGTCGACATGTTCGTACTGACTACTGCTTTAAATAAATACAAAGTTAACAAAGCAGAAATGTTTGTATGTATGTGTTTGAATGTGTATTTTGTGTGTTTATGAGTGTTTTTTCCTGTATGTACAAATATAATAGTAAGTCCCCTTCACACACTTCAACTTTTGTTGATCAACTCGCAATTCAGCTGTAAGAAAAAAATAGATATTTTTGTATTTCCTTCTCCATCTTCTTATAGCTGAATTACGAGTTGAGCAACAAAAGTTGCTTTATTCTGTTAACTTCTACAATGAAACTTGAATTTTCAGATGCAGAAGTATGAACAAAAGCAAAAGAAAATACTCAAATGAGAAGTTTTTAAACGCTGGTAACCATATACGAGTACAAGCATGCGGGATAACTTTATACTGATAAAGTGGGGCTAAAACTGGCCAGGTGCAGATGCGAATGGATTAAATTAATGTTGGCCACCGAAAGAAATGTATTCGCTTATGTGTATCCATTTGGCCAGCCCTGGATTAAATTCCCAATAACTGCATGTATGTCCAAAGGAGATTGTAAATTTTATATATTTTTTTATCGGTCTTTATATTAGAGGGAAACAGATCTTCCATTTATCTATTATGTGAACTTAAAGGAGGCGTCCAATTTTGAGTGTTTTAGCATTTTTTCTAAAAGCAGAAGTATATATGTATGTAGTTCATGTTTTTGAAGTGGATTTGCGCAGGGCCTGCATAAAAATACCTAAAACAAGAGAGAATTATAACAATCCGGTGATTATTTAAACTTTCTGTTGTTAATAAAAGCTTATACCATTGTTTTAAAATATTTAATTTCATTTTTAAATTTTTGCATTAGTTCCCTTCAAAATGTTTGAGGAGAAAACTCTCAAAAAATTCTCCCTCTCCTTCATATTTAGAATACCAACTTTTTTCCCGGGAAATTTCAATTCAATTCTCAAAAAATTCTCCTCTCTTTCATATTTAGAATACCAACTTTTTTCCCGGGAAATTTCAATTCATAATAATGAGGACAATCATGAATAAAATTCCGCGAGAAATTTTTGCCGGGGAACAATTTCAAACAATAGGAAGTAATAGGAAAAACAAAAACATTCTAATTGGAAAAGAGAGAAATTTCTCGCGGAATTTTATTCATGATTGCCCTGAATAGGAGGAATGGGAAAAGGGAAAAAACTCCTGGGGAATTGTTATTCATAATTAGGCTGATTATATTCGATAATGCGGAATTATTTATACCATTCCTTATTTATTGTCAATCTGCCCGACAGAATAGCTATCTTGTCGTGATGTGGTGGCTTAAGTGCCAGCTGTGGTTAATGTCCTTGCTTCAGGTGTTGTTATGACTTCCTGAATTAAGGGCAGTGACTATAAAGGCATGCATACTAAAGGTTATCCAGCTACCACAAGTGTTTGGTACATATTTATGCTTATTGTCGTATGGTACTAGAACATGGACAAACTTTTTAAGGTCAATGTGGAAGGGGGCTGCGCTAATTGGCTAATTTAGTAGTGCCTTGTTTGCCAAGGCGATCAGGTAGCAAGGAGAAGGGCGTCAAACCTGCCATCTCTCTTAAGTACCCCCGAAAGGAATCATTGAAGAGATCGAGATCTGGGGATGTCCTACCCTCTACGTCAAAGAAGGTGAAGAAGTCGACGAGCCAGGAAGGTGACCTTCGGGCAGCTGTCATAGATAGGAATGATATGGATATATATATGTATAAGTTCCTTTAACTCCCATTGGAGCATAGGGATCCGGATGGGAAGATCAATCCTGAGCTGGCATACAACAAAAATTACATACAACATGGACTAGATGGCTACAACTTTTATTTTCAAAGATCGCCAATCGTTATCACTTAATTGTTTTTGGAAGTCCAATGTCATATGGTCGTAACAAATTTGAGGCGCTGCTGTTGACGAGATCCATTTAATGGAGTTTTTTCCCCCAGTTTTCGGAGCTGCAGATGTTCACTGTTCAAATTATCTCGACGAACGTGCTAAATGCTTAGTTTTATAGGTAGAATGCGCTGAGTTTGATGCAATTCGATTAACTTTTGCTTGTCTTGTGGCGTCAGAGCTGTGCAAGTACCTCCATTGTAATTTTTGTTGTATGTCTCACGATGTTTTACATAATTCATTACAACATTATGAATTCTTTCGATTTTACTGGCAATTTCGCGACGGGAATAATGTTCAGAGTGGTAAACATCAGTTTTTATAACTTCCGATGAACTTAAAGAACTTTTTCTTCCCATTTTGATTTGGTTTACTACTTTCACGAGCTTAGACTTTAATATCAATAAGATTTTGTAAAGCTCTATAAAAAAAGCGACTGAATCAAGTTAAATTGAAAGTGTTTCTATTCTGATGAACCAAAAATAAATGGAGAATTTCTCACTCGATTATAACCCAGCAAAAAATAAAATGAGTACTTCTTTAGAAAGCACTTCTTAATAACTTCCAAAATAGGTTATGCATTTTATTATAGTTTAACGAAGTTATTTTTAATCACATATCTAAAGTAATATTAAATCACCTATTTTATTATTATTATTCTCTAAAATAAAAGCCCAGTAAAAAAGTGATGAAAAAAAGTAGAAAAAGCACCACAACTACTGATACGAACCTTAGAAGTACAAATTCTTCAACGTCTTTCAACAATTATTTTAATGATTATAATACTCTTAGAACTGAAAAGGCTTTCCAAGTGGGTTAATAAAAAAATAAATAAGCACCACTTCCTAAATCATAAATTTAACTGCTTTGGAAAAGTGGTTAATAACCACACCTTATTTTAGAGTTTTTATGTCAAATAAAAAGTGAATTTCATTCGCTCACGGGTTGGCAAAAACAAACCACTTCGCTCCAATGACACGCAATTTTTGACATATGAATGAAATGAAATGATGAAAGTGGTAAACCTTTAGAACTAGTTCTGAATTTTTTATATTATTGTATCATGCAACAAATCTTGAATTCGTTTTTCTCAAAATTAGGTTTTTTTTATAACCATAATTTTAAAAATTCATAACTTCCAAGCGAAAACTGATAGAAAATTTAAAAAAAAGAAAAAAATTTTCAGCAGTAAAAAAAGTAAAAAATATAAAATACCTAGGATTCGTGATAGACAGTGACTTAGTCATTTTAAAAGAATAAGAAATAAACTATCTATAACTACCGCGATTAATATTTATAATGCAAAGATCAAACCTCTTTTTGAATACGGTTCGACACTATTATACACCTGCTGTACAACAACAACAATAGAAAGACTTCAAAAATTCCAAAATAAAGCAATGCGCACAATATTAAAATGCAACCGCTACACACCAATTCAGCTTATGCTAAATACATTAAAATAACTGGATATTCAACAAAGAATAGAGGTTTACACTCTAAAATTCATACGAAAAATTAAAGTGGGAAATCCACCTCAATACCTATGCGATCAACTTAATTTAGTGGGAAAAGTTGAACATTATCAGCTACGAAACGCTCAAGATATTATATTGGGTAATGTAACTACAAGTGCAATGAATGATTTTATCTTTAATAAAAAAATGTGTTCAATTTGTTAAGAACACTTTACAGAATGTGTATTAAATTAATTATTAAAATAATATTGTAATGAATTTTTATATTATATTAGTATGATGAAATTTAAAGTATGCTGAATACTAATTATTACTTAAAAAAAAATTAATACGAATTTCAAAAATATTCTTGAATTTTATCACTCTAAAAATCCTGCGGCTTTGTTCGATTTTTTGTTTGACTTTTAATTTAAGCATTTATTTGTGAGAGTCTGAACACAATGTTTGCGGTGCGGTGTCATTTCTCGTTGCGGGAGAGAAAAATAAACATAATTAAACGGAAGACGGTGACGGCAATACTTGTCATTGTTTGTTCACATTTTTTATTAATTTATTTATTCATACATTTTTATAAAATGTTCTACAAAATTTACTGTTTGTGTTAAATGTTTTGTAATGGCAGTAAATAAAAAAATTTAAGCTATCAAAGCATATTTATATAAAGTATATGCAGGTCTACAACAACTAAGAAAGTACAAAAACAACAGGCGATTTGTTTGTGTAAGAATAATGGATGAATGTCAAAAACAAATGGATACAACCAGACCTGGGCAACTTGCATTACTTTTGCATAAGCACTGATTGAAGAACAAAAATTTTAGTGCAAATTTAAATTTGATGCTTGTAGTGCAGTATTTTTTGCACTTAAATAAAATCTCTTAAAAGTAATGGATTAATATTGCATTAGTAGCTAATCGCATGACAAAAAATACACTAATTTTGTGTTGCCACTAAGCACATCATGAAGTAATGCAATATTATTGCACTATGACATATTGTACACAGTAAAATTTAATAAAACGTGAAAATATATTTAGGAGATAGCACAAATAAAAAATATAAAATACACTAAAGTTCATTGAGGGCACTTTTATAAGTACGTACATACAAATTAACGGAAAAAAACTGTCAATATAAATACAAAGTAGATTTCAGAACCAATTGAAAAAAATTAAAAAGTTTCATACTTCAAGTACGTTGCATCTCGAGCTTATGTATTTAAAAAACCGTGCAATTGACAAAAGATCAGAACTTAGGTTTTCGTTTATTGTAAAGTTATATCTTAAAAAATGGTGATTTTATCAACGAAAAATACTACCGCTTGGAACAATTTCATCAAGTTTTGTCTTTCTCTCGAAAAATTATAAAAAACGTAGTGATATGATTTTTCGTCTTGGATGACGATATGTACATAGGAAAAAATTTACATATTTATGTATGTACGTATGTTTTTATGTATGTACACATTTACGTTATATTTTGCACTATATGTTTCACTGATAATGCAATAATACTATTCATAATGTGTTTAGTGGTGCAAAAAATAGTGCACTAAAAGTAACAATGCAATGTTGATGAATTACTTTGAAGGGATTTTAGTAAAATGCAAAAAAAAAAATTGCACTAATATAAAGTTAGTGCTAATGTAATAAATTTGCATTTGCATTGATTTGGTTTATTGTGGGAAAATGGTCAATGCATTTGCTTATTTAATGCAATAGTCCCAGATCTGCATACAACAAAAAGAAAATGTATGGATAGACAAAACCAAAGTAAATTTATTAATTGATAAACCTTTAATATGTGAAATAAGTATAATAAAGAATACATATGTATGTACTTTAATAATTAAATTATATTATTTTTAAATGTTTTGTAACACATTTTTTAAGTAAAAATTGATTTAAACTTTTTCACATACGTTTTCAGTATACACAATTGTGTATAACAAAGCAAAACAAAACAAAATGGCGTACAAAAATTGTAAACAACTTTTGACATTCAGGCATTCACACTACACGAGAAAAAAATTAATCACCTGAGTACTTGCATATAGTTCTTTATATAAATTTACTTTGGAAGACATCATGTTTTTTGTTTATAATAATGTTGTGAACATAGCCAATTGTTCAAAAACTATGGCAACATCAGAAAGAGAAGGAGACCAAAATTGACACAATAAAAAAGTCCGCAATGAAAATAAAATAAATTTTAATTTTATGCCGTTCCGCACTGCGTTTTTTACTTCAAAATCGTATGAAAAACAGCACCGCAATAAATTATCATTACATTGTTTTCAGACTCTGAATTGGGAATTACCATTTCATGTGCGAATGAATTTTTTTAAATTTGTCAACTACTTATGCTTAATAAAAAAAAGTAACCCCCTTTTTCTACAACCCAGACGGTTGACTTGAGTATAAAGTTTATATGGAATACACTAATTTTTTTAGTGATATTCACATAAATTTTCTGGACGAGTCGTCTGCCTGACTTGTAGAAAAGTAAAATTGTAATATTTTGGAAGTTTGATTATTTCAAGCACCTCTTTTTACACACGTTTGCAGGCAATAATACTAGAAAACGTATTCGCATTTTAATATTTCAATATTGATATTTGGAAAAATTGGAAAAATGTCATAATTATCAATAAAAAAAAAACTTCCGCAGCTTATGATATCAAAATGTTAGGTTGCTTTTTCTAGTGAGGTTATAATATCTCAAAATTTGAGTGTGCATTATCGTACAACTCGAAACCGTTCCAGAGAAAGCTATTCAGGGCAATCATGAATAAAATTCCGCGTGAAAATTTTCCCGGGAAATAATTCCAATTAATAGCAAGTAATAGGGAAAACAAAAAATTCTAATTGGAAAAGGGAGAAATTTCACGCGGAATTTTATTCACTATTGCCCTGATTGAAAAAGTTGCAGATTAAAGACTCAGATACCCGACTGTAGTGGAATGTACCTGCAACGTAGGAAACAGCTGATCGATATTTTTATATGAAAAGTAGGTTACGTTACATTACATCTCTATAACCATTTCCATTACTTTTCACATAACAATATCGATCAGCTGTTTCCTACTGATGCAGTTACATTACATTACAGTCCTTTCCTACATTACAGTTACATTGTATTACAGTCGGCTAACTGAGCCTTAAGACTGAGTATACATCTGGCATTTCTTGTGTGCCATGTGCCCAAAATAACGTAACCACTAATTACTAATGAAAAACTGATTCAGACATGTATTTATTGATTTAAACAGTTTCCAATCATGTTGGATTCTATAAAATTGTCTATTAGTTATGTATGAAACTGTTTAAATTAATAAATACGTGTGTGAATCAAGCAGTTTTTTATTAGTAATTAGTAGTTACGCTTTTTTTACGCATGTGTGACACATGGCACACAGATATAAACCCGGCCTATGAATATACTACAGTTGACCAACAGATAGATACTTCAAAAAAATCCAGGTAAATCTTATATTTAGTTCATACAATTTTATTGTTTTCTAGCTTATAACGGAGTTCAGTAAAACACAACGTAATTAAATCCTAATAAGATGGGAAACCGATTTACTTATTGAAGAATTCAAGTTCTATATATCAAATTGGTATATCATCTCCACATCGCCACGAAAAATCAAAATGAGTTTTAACCGTAACATCGGTTAGATGATGGCGATGGCTTATTTTCCAACGTATAAAGTGATACCATTTCAAAAAATTAAAAAAAAAATATCCTTGAAATAAAAATTATTTGGCATTTCGAGTGGAATATGACACTTTTATGGGTGTTTTAATGTGGTAGTAACCCATAACATACTTAGAGGTTGCGCCAAAAAGGCAGGAAAATTAATTTAATTCCAATCCTTGCTTGACAAACACGCAGCTTTCTTGAACGCCATTGCAAAGCCCTTTGAAAGATGGTGCAAGAATTTTCGGATAATGGTTCCTAAATTGCAACGAACACTTCTAAATTCCATTAACCTTGCGGAAATTTATTCCTTAAATCATAATAAATAATATTTGTGAATTAATCGTGCATATCAACACGTATTATGAAAAACTAAAGATTATATAGGGTAAGCCATCTGAAGTTTTTTTTTCAACTAGTGCTTATTTCGTGAATGGTAACACTTAGCTCATGTCTGATTTGACAGATAATT
Organism: Nowickia ferox; assembly: GCA_936439885.1. Taxonomy (NCBI): domain Eukaryota; kingdom Metazoa; phylum Arthropoda; class Insecta; order Diptera; family Tachinidae; genus Nowickia; species Nowickia ferox. The sequence continues at coordinate 65,430,102 of OW387026.1, forward strand.
AGTTTTATCCTTCCGCTGAACGAATATGGTTGTGTATACGCTTGAACAACGCTGGGAAATATTGCCTGCGATCGACTTACAGAAGATGCCGATTTTGCCAAAAAAAAATTATCTTTTCATATGAAACTCATTTTGATCTTGGCGGGTATGTAAACAAGCAAAATTGTCGCATTTGGGGCACATAAAACCCGCACGCATACATTGAAAAGCCGACGCACCCAAAACGAGACACTGTTTGGTGCGGATTTTGATCCAGAGGCATAATTGGGCCAATGAGCAAGGAGTGGCCGTTACAGTCAATGGCGATCGTTGAACGAATTTATGTTCACAAAAATTGAAGAGGAGGATATTGGCAACATTTGGTTTCAACAGGACGGCGCTACGTGCCACACAGCCGAAGCTACACTCGATGTTTTGCTCCCTGTTTTCAAAAAAAAAGTTATCTGGCGGACCCTATATAAAAAGTATTCATTTGTTGCTTTTGTTATGCACAGCTCCATTTCAAACCCTGGACTATTTTAGATAATTTTGAAACCCCATTTTTTTAACAAAGATTTTATTTAGTAGGCTACATAGGGCATATAAATACAAGTAAATTATGGTCTCAGTTTTTGTTTCATATTATGTATATTCTGAAATAATCGTATTATATTTTTGAAGAGTTTGTTGCTTTTGTTTTGTACAGTACTGTATACTCGTATGTATGTAATAAATAAAAAATAAAATATGAATACATAAAACTTTCATCCAATTTGGCGTCGCCACTTTCTCACAGATTTAAAAAAAAAACCTAATAGTGTTTTCACACTGATATGGTTTTAACAAAAGTTGGTTTTAACGTTAAAACCAACTGTTAAAACCTTGTTTTACCATACAAATTGTTTTTGTTAAAACCAACTGAGAACCATTTTTGAATTGGTTTTAAGTTGGTTTTATGAAATGCAATCTTGTTTTCGATGTGCTAAATTAAGTGCTGCCAGGTTAAAATGACCGGAAGTAGCTGATAAACTTTATGCCAGTGAAAAAGAATAGATACCAATTAATACATTTTCAACTTAAAAATAGATGCAGCGGCAATAATTATCAAAAAAAAATTTAAGAAAAAGTATCCTTTAGACGGAAAACAACGAAAATATTTTCACTGACCTCTGCGAAGTGAAAATACGATATGACCGACATCCATCTGCGGAAAAAAGGTTAAGCTTATAATATATTTGTGCATTTTTTTATATAATAATATGATTTCCAAGCACTTCTTCACTTTGTATAAGTATGTAATTACATAATTTTAAAATGTTCATATTATAAAAAGCTGAAAAAATACAGCAACAAATACACGCATTTCTACAGTACATTTACTTTATTTTGGACAAATTTATAAGACAGCCTGTTTAAAACCTGATTTTATCAAACTTGTAGTGGGAACGCAAAATCAGCTGTTTATGGTTTGAACGTTAAAACCAGGTTTTAACTTTCGGTGTGAAAACAGTATAAACAGTCGTGTTCATAAAAAACATTAGATCTATGACCGTAATTTCTACATACAGATAATTTAAATAAGCTTTTTACCCACGAGTTTGCTTTATAAAATTTAATTTACACAATAGATATCAGTACACTAACAGCCTATTTCATCAATGCTATTTAAATATCAATTCATATTTAAATAGAGTTGGTGAAATTGGCTCTAATAGATATCTATCAAGAAATAACGGGCATTATTATTATTTATTTATTTATTTATTTTTTGTAATAGTAAGCCTACAAGGCCAATAAAATATTACAAATAGTAAAATACCCAAGTATTTCAATAAAAAAAATAATAACAAAATATAAACTTCGTAAGTTTTATAATGAAATAACTTAAAAACTAAAAGGATATAATGTTAAAAAGTAATAATTAATTGGAAAAAGGTGCAAAAAAATAATAAACAATCTCCAAAAAACCCCACACATAAAAGTTGGTAATTATTAAATACATATTAAAAAAATTTAAAGTTCGAAAGTCCAAAATAAGGGCGGGTACCTACAACTTAATAACAGGTCAAGTTTCAGAAGAGGAGGGGGTTTCTATTCCTAGGTGAAAATTTAAAAGCGTTACATAAGTTCAAAGGTTTACCACTCTTGATAATCTTGTGAAAGGTCAGGAGGTTACGAAGAGATACGTAGTTATCAAACGAACAGCCCAGAAACTTTTTTACAAATCCTGAAATATGGTCCCTGCGACGAATATTGTAAACAAATCTAACAATGGCATTAGTAAGCGCTTAAGTCTAGCCATGAGAAACCCAACAGTACCAGAGATAACCTCTAAGCCATAAATATGTTGAGACATCACAATCGCATGCGCCAGCCTTTTTTTTTTTAGAAGTATAAAATTTTCTTAGCGAACACCAAATTCTACCTGACAATGAGTCAATATGGTTATTAAACGATAGCCTGTTATCCAGGACTAATCCAAGACATTTATGACAATCGACAAATTGAATACTATCCTCACCGAGTGAGATAATCAGGTCCATGAAAAAACGAGAAGTCGGACCGAACATCATAGCTTTAGTCTTAGTTGTATTAATAGTTAAGGAATTCACATGAGTCCAATACAAAACATGTTCTAAGCATGAATTAATATTACGCTCAAGAGTTTCATGAGAGCCCCTATGACCGCTGAACAAAAGAAAAACATCATCCGCGTAAAGAAATGGAGTACAAAAGGTAGAGCCAATGGTACTGGGCAGGTCATTAATATAAAGGTGAAAGTGTGGCAACTCTATGAACGTGTGACGTGGTTTTTCAGCGGCAAACAACTAAATTTTTTCTTCTGTTTAAATAAAATTAATTCGAGATAAAAATAGGTTTCTGCAACGAATTTATATCAACCAATGTCCATGTTCTGTAACTTTGGTGAGAACTTCTCGCGTCGAAAAGATGTGAAACAAAATATTCCATCGTTTCTCGAAAAGTGAGAAAAAAGTGTGTCTGTAAGTCATGTCGAAAACTATCAAAAGTGATTACGTTGTTAGAAATGTCAAAATATAATAGTCGAAGCCGACGTGACATGGCAGACGTTCTGAATGCACAAATGTCGTGGACGGCGACCAAAATTTACTAAAATTTAACAATTTTCAACGACGGCGGCGAAAATATAACAGACGGCTGTACCAAATAATGTATAGTGCGACTTTAATGTTTATTGTTTACTAACGGTCTAATTCATAAAAAATATTTTAGGTTTATTACAGGTTTATTTGACAAATTTCCCATAGAAATATGTCAAATAAGCGCTTAATAAACCTGAATTATTTTTTATGAATAAGGCTGTAAATATTTTCCAATAAAACAAAAAATAAAAATAACTTTGTGGTGTAATTAAGTTATTATTAAAACAAAATTGTTGAAGTGGTACATATAAGGAGTTAATGCCATCAAATTGTCTTCTTGCGAAGACATACGACTATAGTCTACCAATTTTTCTTTTTGTTGCTTGGAAATTCGCATAGTTTTCTAAAATTATAAAAGAAAAATAGTTAACAATGAAAAAATCACTTTAAAAAAGAAAATACTAACCTTTTCCATGTTATTATCCATCGCACTTGGCTTTTTTAATATATTTTTTATTTTTGAAATAATTTCTCACCGAGTTTTTATTTATGAGTGAATTTGACAGTTCAAAGCTAGAACTTTTCTCGCAAAAGTTTTACAGACACACTTTTTCTGTAAATTGGCGAATAATTTCTTTACGTGACAGATGTTACTCGCCAAAAAAAGTTACAGACACAGTGAGAAAAGCAGCTGTTTGTTTCAATTTATTGCATTTGTGTTTCATTTCACTCATTTCAAGCGAAAACTTTCTCGACGCGGGAGTTACAGAACATGGGTACAAATTGTGCTTTTTAATTGTATTTGAGTGAAAACATTGTATAAAGTCTATGCAATAAATTTAAAGAAAAAGTTTTTTTTTCTACCTTATCAACCTAACCTATATTGTTCAATAATAATAAAATTGCACCGGCAGCTAAATGTGGGGACTGCAAAAAAAGTGTAACAAGCACTGACCATGGAGTGGAATGTGATTCTTGTAAAACTTGGTTTCACACGTCTTGTGTAAAAATTTCTGACGACCTTTATGCCCTACTGGGAAACAGTGCTAATATAAGCTTCAATTGTACCAAATGTCTTGCTAAGCCAGCTCTAAAGGCTGGTACTCTGTTCAGTTGTGAAAAATTTTCAGCACCATTGATATTTCGCGTGAAAAATTTGACATGTACTAAATGTAGCCCAACTCGCGGTTTTTTTTTATAAATTTCTTGCTTTTATTGCTTGAAAGTATGCAACATTGTTAAAATTCCGTGCGAAAAAAGCACTGCTCATGTTGTTTCGCAGCTAAACTAAAATGATGCCAGACTAATTTTACATGGAAAGACATGATTTTACGTGTTTTTCACAACAAGAACAGAGTACTACTTTTGCGAATTTATTTCGCAAATATTTCACACCAAATACTTTTATATGTAGTTTGACAGCATTTCGCACGAAATTGTGAACAGAGTACCAGGCTTTAAGGGTGAGAATTATACTATGCGTAAATACATTGATGAAATTTATAGCAAATTTGAAGACAATTTTACATCGTTTACTGCCGAAATGCGTTCGGAACAACAAAGCCTGAAAAGTTTGATCGGGACTTCGATTACTAGTTTACGTGCTGACCTGTCTTCTTCTGTGGCAGAACTCAAAAGCAACTTTGATCAGTGTAACAACAAAATAAATAGTGTTGAAGCTAACCTATCAAAACGAGCAAAATAAGATGCAAAAAATTTTAAATCGTGCTGACAGTTGGATTAAATTGCTTGATTGAGCCTGTCATGACTATCTGTTCTCATTATAAAATCCCTGTAACTGCCGAAGATATAAATCAATGTTTCTACACACAAAAAGGAAAAACTGTGTTGGCGAAATTTACTCATGTTAAAGTGCGGGATGAGCTCTTGAGAAAGTATTTTAAAAATCCGACAATGAAAACCTCACTGAAGCTGGAAACAAATTGCAATATATATGCAGATCGTTACGCAAAAACAACAAAATATCTTGGTATCGTTTACTAAATTGGGATCGACCTATGGCTAAAATCAAGATGACTGATGATACTGAAAAAACCTTAAATACTTCCCAATTATTGGAATTACGTGGTGATTGATCTTATTTCAACCTTACGTATACATATATCTTTTCTTTTTTATCTTGTTTTTAATTTACCTTCACCAAAACCTTATGTTATCTAAAGGTATACTTTTAGCTTGTAAGTCTGGCTTGTATCTTATTTCTAGTATATACATTGCCTCTTAAAAACTACCCATTAAATTTGTTTGTTTTTACATCAACAATTTCTAAATCAAATGAATACTGTGTTGTTTTTAGATGTGAAGAATATTTTCCTATGAGGGTCTTTTCATTGAAATTTTAAATGGTACTAGTGTGATGATGATCGGTGTTATTTATCTTCCTACGGGTAGCCTCTGCACAATGGAGCGTACACTCAGCGACATTTTTGTACGTTATAAAGACATCATACTGGTTGGTGACTTCAATAATGACTTGTTTAATGCTACAAAATCTACGAATATGCGCTTGCTTTGTAGACGTTTTGGGTTAAGGTGCTGGCATAGCTGTACGCCAACCCATGTTGACTTGTTTCATCAATATGTGTCCTTAATTGACTTCTTTTTACTCAGCGACAGTATGCTAGTCAGTAAATTCGCTGTTTCAAATTCCTTTGATTTCCCATCATTCACTTGTTTGTGCTTCTTTCCATATTCGTGTTAATACATTAAAACCAATATTTTTCAGAGATTATTCAAATGCTGACTTAGTAGCCATTGAGAGACATTTAGCTCAAACTGACTTTTCTGAACTATGTTTCTGGAAATACAGACGAACAACTCTCGTTTCTTAATAACCTCTTAAACGCTCTTTTGAATTATGTTCCTTTCAGAAAATTTGTGCGCAATATGAATGAATGACCGAAATTTAACAATGACATAATTTATCACAGATCTCTAACTAACATAGCTTTAAAGGCTTTTTACGCTGATAGATGTGACGGAAATTGGACTATATATAGCAGGCTTCGGAACATTACTAAGTCAAAGATAAGAAAATTTAAAAGGAGATATAGTGCCCGTATTTTCCGCTCTGGCGATACGAAACAAATGTGGAAGACCTTACATAATGCTGGTATTTCTGAAAACAATTATGTAAATTCAGATATTAATGTTGATGCAATAAATGATCATTTCATAAACAGCCAGTTCAGCTCTCGATAATTTGGACTTCTCATTATTTAGTAATTCCACCGATGGTTTCTCTTTTTCGAACATATCGCATTCGGATCTTGTTTTGGCCTTATCTGGCATAAAGTCTGCTTCGATTGGTGTTGATGGTATTTCAATAAAATTTCTTAAGATTATATTTCGTTTTATGGACAGACATCTTCTTTATTTTATAAATTCTATACTCACTTCTTCAAAGTTTCCCTGCGGCTGGAAGATTTCGCGAATTATACCTATTCCTAAGACTGGTCGCAACTTTCTGTCGAAAATGTGAGACCGATTAGTATTTTACCCACGCTTTCAAAGGTTGTTGAAATTATTATAAAGGGTCAGGTCACAAGATGGATGGAAAATAAACGATTTGCTAAATGAATAATAAATAAATAAATGTAATACAGGACTTCTTTTGACTGGACTTACTGATTACATTAGAGGAAATGTCAATGTGGGCAAACTGACTGTACTAGTTTCTCTTGATTTATCAAAGGCATTTGATCAGGTTGATCATACTTTTTTGATTAAAAAACTACACTAAATTTGGCTTCTCTACTTCGTCTTGTCGATTAATTTGGTCTTACTTGACATGTAGTGAGCAATTTGTTTGAGATTTGGTCTTACTTGACATGTAGTGAGCAATTTGTTTGAGATCGTGAGTTAAACAGGTTAGGTCTGGGGTTCCACTGGGTTCGGTTATTGGTCCTCTTCTATTTAACTTGTTTCTAAATGATCTATTTGATGTTTTTAGCTTTGGAAGATCTTTTGCGTTCGCAGATGATATCCAATTATTATGGTCTGGGGAAAATCAATTTTCTGATGCTTTACAATCTACTATAAACTTTGAACTTACTGTTGCGGAAAATTGGATGCAGGCAAATAGACTTAAAATAAATCCAGATAAAACCTAAGCTGTAATTTTTGGCTCAAACAGTTCGGCTAGCCTCTACTTGGATTTAAGAATATTAGATGTTTCTATTGAACTTGTTGTCAATATTAAATGCCTCGGAGTGATACTGGACAATAGATTATCGTTCGATCAACATATTAATAAAGTCTATTCCAAGACTTGTTTTACCTTACAAAGATTGTATCATCTGAACTTGGTTATTCCTTTACATGTTAAAAGGGCTGTAGGTCATACCTTGCTTATGTCGCAGATAAACTATTGTGTGGAAGTTTACTCTGGATATAACTTGGGAAATAGGAAAAGAATAAGACTTATTATAAATAAGATTGTGAGATTTGTCTATGGGCTTAGGGTTAGGCCATATGTCTCGAATTACTTACAAGACTTCCTGAACATAAAATTTTATGACTTTTTGAAATTTCGACTACTAATTTACCTATTTAATATTATAAAAAATCAAAGGCCTATCTTTATTGTTGAGATGATATCGTTTATTAGGTCGACAAGAAATCCGCAGATTGTCATACCTCGTATATACAACTTTACATATGAAAAATCATTCGTAGTACGTGCAGCTCGCTTATGGAACTGCCTACCTAGAAACTTACGTCACTTTACTATGTCTATGTCATCACTTCATGTGCGATTAATAATCTATTTTAACCCGCCTAATGTCTAGCTATTTTTATTGAGTCTATTGCATTAAATTGCTAATTTGTCAAATTGTAAATTTGTTTAACTGTAAACTATTCAATTGATCATTTTGCTTAAATATATAAGCGTTCAATAAACCTGAAATATTTTTTATGATTTAGGCTGTATATATTGTGTATATATCATGAAATAGTACAAACTTCTATCCTATAAGTATATTTTTTGATATCGTGCGTATATGCTTATTGTACATATCAAAAATGTATGCATATTGTATTAATATAAATTTATTTAGATTTTATTTTGATTTTTAATTGTTTAAAGTACGTTACAGTTCGTATTACAATATTTTAATAAATTTTAATGGCCAATAGGCCACATGTATTACATAAATGGAATAAATGAAATGAAATGAAATGAAGAGGACCCAAAACCGATCCTTGAGGGACACCTGAAGAAAGGGGAAGCGTATCCGATATCGCACCGTTCACAGTAACAAATTGGTATCTACCGGTTAAATAGGACATTAACAGACTGACGCTGTTCTAGAGAAATTAAATACGTTAGAGAGTTTACAAATCATTCGAGCAAAATTAATCGAATTAAACGCCTTTGATAAGTCTAACGATATTAAGACGTTATAATTGCCATAATTAATGTTGCTTCTTATTGAGTCGGTAAGACTAAGAAGGACGGAAGTAGTATTTAACCCATTACGAAAGGCAAATTGTGAATTATAAATCTTGTTAGCTGCAAAGCAAAGCATCTGAATTTTTAAGATTTGTTCAACGACCTTACATAAGGCCGGAAGTATGAAAATTGGTCTGAGATCATCAGGACTACGTACAACTCTAGACTTAGGGATGGGAACAATACGGGCAATTTTGCAAATTATGGAATTAGTTAAGTCCAATAGAATATCAAAAATAAAAGGGTAAACAATATTGAGAAATTTGCTTGATATTCCATCGACACCAATAGAGTTAGACTTGCCTTTAAGTAAAGCATCGAATAGCTCAGCGGCAGTTATACATGAAAAAGAAAAAAGTTCTGAGGGCTTTCAAGACTATCAACAACTGGAATACTAGAACTTAGGTCATTGGATCCGACAAAAAATTCGTTTATAACATTCGGATCGAGTTCATGGATCGGATCATCTTTGCCAGTATTGCCCGACGACCTGATGATTCTCCAAAACACACTGGAATCCAAAGTAGCAACAAGTTTGGAAAAATGTTTTCTCCGTTCACTACGGATGATATTCTTGGCTTTATTTCATAGCTTGCAGCAGATTGCCAGTTTAGGTTTTAAGGATCAGTTCAAAATACAGAGAATGCAATGTCATGCAACGACCTGGCTAAAATGACATTATTCGATTTCATCCATGGATCACCGATTCTACGCAGCCTAATTCTAATGGTTGGGACAAAACAGTCGACAATAGGGAACTAACAAGAGAAAAATTGCGATCGGTGGATGTAGCATTAAAGATTTGCGAAGAGTCACACATTGAAAGAAATGAAAACAGCCCTCCCCAGTTAATATTTTTAAAATCACCGTATTCGAGAAATTCCTAAAGGGAGCCAGCATTAAAAGCAAATGACGCGAGAATAAGTGAATGGTCGGAAATAGATGGTAACTAAAGGAGTTTGTTAAAAGATTGCTAACCAGGAAGAAGTCAATAAGCGACGTGGTTGTAGCTGTCAAGTTAAAATGTGTCGGCATAGAATTTTGAATTAAGGAAAGGTTATATCTCTGACAGAAAGAACGGGCTAAAGCAGACTTAGAGGACGAGAATAAATTACAATTGAAATCGCCAACTATGATAATGTCTTTATACCTAGAAAATAAGTCGGAGAAGAAATGAAGCGTTTCAAACAAATCCAAACAACCATTAGGCAGATAGACTGAACCGAATAGAATAACGGCACTATTATTTGAAAACTCGACGAAAATGGATTCACACCCACTGACTTATAATCTAGACAATCCTATATTAAAATTTCTTAGAAATATATATAGCAACACCACCATCCCTAGAGGGAATGGGTCTATCATTACGACAAATGTTATATCCTGGAACAGCGAGAGTACGATCGGAAACATAATCATTAAGCCGATAACAGACTTTATCTCATCAAGTTTAACTGAATTAGTCTTAGGCCCAATAATTGACTTATCAATTATGTGTCATTTATCTTTAAGTGTCATTTAAGTAACAAATTAATTTTTTCAGTGCAAAGTTGAGAGACATTTCTATAATAGTTAAATGACCAGCCTTGCGTATATAAGTTCTATTTAAGTTTTTCGAACAAGAAAATTCAAAGGCAACAAAATAAAATTCCTCGTTTGATTACATCGGCACCTTGGTATGTCAGAAAAGTCGGTATTTGCAAAACATGCTTCAATTTATATAAATAAACTCGTATCGCATCCTAATCCCCTAGCCCGCAATATCTTAAACTTTAGAGGTCACACTCGGCTGAGGAGAGACACTCTTGCTCTCAGCCAATCACGAGTCACGTAATACACCTGAAGAAGAATTTACTGAACCTATTATTTTGTCTAGCAGTGGCTGGACTAATTATTACAATTTAGTTTTAAGATTTGTAAACTTATTGTTAGTTCAATTTATAATTGAAGATTCAATAATTAAATTTAAAGCTCAAAAAAAAACTAATCGTTATCGTATAAAACAAAATATTTTTCGGCTATTTTTTAACTTTATTATCAAATTAAATGGAAGAAAAAACTGTTGACTTGTTAAATAAAATGAAGCTCACTGAAAATACTTCTTTGTTTGCATGAACATCAATTTCACAACATATATAGGGTGTTTTTTATTGAGGTATAGAACTTTAAGTTGGCATCACTTTTTTAACTGGCGGCCATTTTGTCAGCTGTCAAGTGATTAATATTTAGTTTGGTTTGCCATTTCATCATGAACAGGTTGACAAAAGAACAACGCTTGCAAATCGTGCAAATTTATTTCGAAAATAATGGTTCAGTTCGCGAAGTTTACCGCAAGCTCCGTCCATTTTATGGTCGACATAATCGTCCATCAGAGCAATTAATTCGGTTAACCATGGATAACCTGTCAATTGGCCACCAAGATCGTGTGATTTGACACCATTGGAATACAAACATTTTTGGGTTTTAAAAGGGCTTTTATCACATGCTTCTGTATTTTTTTTTTGTATTGAATTTTTCAAATGAATTGAGTTTTGATACCAGTTGAAATTGTTTTCGTTTTCCTCTTTTTTGTTCTTAAACAGTCGCAAGAATTGGAAAAGTACTTTGCAACTAATCAAAAAACACCAAAATTTGTTTTATAGAATGAAAAAATTTAAAAATGTATTAAAAATATACATTTATAATGAAATATGCAAAAATATGTATGTATTTAAAGTATGCAAAAATATGCACTAAGTCCATATTTACACTATGCAAGTCTTATTGCTAAGCTGATTAGTTTGACGGATAGAGAGACGAGGGGAACAGTAACGTTTCTTTTCCCCTCGTCCCTCTTTCCTAACAAACTAATCAGCTTAGCAATAAGACTTGCATAGTGTAAATTAGGACTAACAAATCGATGCCATTTAGTCGCAAATTTGTTGATTCGCAAAGATATTTTATTTATTGAAGAAGCAATTTCACTTGATAAATAAATTACTATACACGTACTATTGTTAAAAAAAAAGAGTTAACTTTGAAATATATCTAATCAAATTATTAATTTAATTTTCATTCTGAAATAATTCTTAATTAAAATACTTAATAAAATTCTGTAGCAAAATATCACATTTTATTATATTTGAGCTGCGCCAATAGGTTATGGGCCCATCACACACAATGTCTCAAGATTTCAAATCAACTTTTGAGAAGCTTAATCGAAGCAACTATCAGATATGGAAAAAGAAGGCTGAATGTGTTTTAATTAAGGACGATACATGGTCTGCAATTCATGACGAAAGACCAGTAGAAGTAGATCCCGTTTGGAACAGGAAAGATGAAAGTGCAAGGGCATCAATTTATTTGATGTAGAAGACGAATTATTCTACCTTATTGAAGAAACAACCACCGCGAAAGAATAATGGGCAGTTATTAAGAATCATTTTGAACGCCATTCCTTCAGTGAATGTGTATTCATTATGAAGAAAATTTGCCAAATGCAACTGGAAGAAAATGGATATGGAAAAGAATTTAAATATGATACAACAAGAAATTAAAAAACTTTCTTGTATGGGGCCATCCATATATTACGTAACGCCCTTGGGGGGGGGGGGGGGGGGGGGCTTCGAGTTTTGTTATGATTTGTTACGAGGGGGTTGGGGGGGGGTCTGTAAAATTGTTACGTAACATAAATTTTACTAATTTCGTACAAAAACACTTCGATTTTTCATTTATTTATATATTTAATTTATCAAAGAAATACATAATAAATCAAGAATCATGAGTGTTACATAGATATAAATATATGCATATACATATGTATGTACATAAATACATAATTGTTATTATTTATATTTTGCAAGCTTATTTGATTTTTGTCTACGCACTGTGTTAGTCTAACAGAAAATAAAAATAAAGGAACAAAAGGATTCGAATTCCCGAATATTCGTCCATTCTCAATTACTTGCATTTTCCCATAAATAAAATAAATAAATGCATAAATCCTAAACGAAACTTAAGAAAATGCCATCAAAATATTTGTATATTAGTTTGTAATAACTAAATAAAGAAATTTACTTCAAACAAAAAGTTATTTAAAAATACATACTATGTATGTGCATGAATTAAATTTAATTTTTTTTTAATAAAAACTTAATAAAACAATTTATATTTTTTAAAGTTCTTGTTACGTTATTGTGAGGGGGGGGGGGGGTCTAAGAATTGTTACGATCTGTTAGAGGGGGGGGGGTCAAAAATCGGGAAAAATGGCGTTACGTAATATATGGATGGCCCCTATACAGAATCATATGATGTATTGGTTACAACTCTTGAAGCTAGAAGTGATGGGGCTCCATCTCTATCTGTAGTAAGAGAAAAATTAATTGAAGAAGCCAGACGAAGGACACAAAAACAAGCTTATGCAAATTGTTACCGCCGCCACTGTATTATTTCCATCATTTATATATTTAAAATTCACTTAATTATTTCTTATATCGGTTCTTTTCTTATGTATAAACATACGCTGTTATACATACGTATATAAATATGTATGTGCGTGTGTATATACAAAAATATAAATTCATGCTTGTATATATAAATAAGTATATTCAATAGCTTAATAACGGATGATCATGTAATGTTTAAATACCCTTGTAACTAATAATCTTTGCTTACTTTTTAACAGGTTGAGTTTTGGTTGAAAACAAAGTTTTTTTAAAGCGGTCAAATATCGGCAAAATTTACTTTAATAGTTTTTCTAAATAAAGAGAATAAAGTAACACGTATGCATGTAAATCTGTCGCTCATAAAAGTTGTTTTTTATTAACTGAACCAAACTCGAGGCCAAAACAAATGAAGAAACTTCTGTTTTTAAAGTCAATGGAAATCTGAATAGAAAATTTAATCCGCGTGCAAATGTTGTTTGTTTTCACTGTAATAAGCAAGGTCACATACGTAAAGACTGCTATATATACCAAAATATGTTAAAGAAAAACAAGAATAATTTTATTGTAAAAGAAAATAAAGAACATGAACTATGCTTCTGTGTTGCTGAGAGTGCCTCTTCCGCTTGGTATGTTGTAGTGGTGAGCACAAGATGCTTGCTTGCTTAATCTTCATGTTGTACATTATTGAATTGTTCTCTCTTTTTAGTGCTCTTGATTTTATGAGAACACTGAAACTGGTGCTCAATTTTATCAAAAGTATGCAACAGCATTTGTTTATATACCAAGCGAGGGCATTTCTTATTGTAGTGTCGAAGCATATTTCACTAGTGCACACCGAATGGCAATTGTAAAATGAGCACACAAGTGTAAAAATATGTGTATGTGTAAAAGAAAAAACAAACAACGTAGATTGTTTGAGCGTGTTATTTCGCATGGGATACTGTTCTAAGTTTTATAATTTATTAATTTCAGGCTCTAAAAAATAAAATATGTATAAAAATAATTTCTTTGACGATGGATATAAAAGTAAAAAAGTTTTATTATCACTTAATATTTTATGAAATTTTGAGTTTGTGAAACGAAGCATGGTGCACTATGAAGTGTTCAATAAAAAGGATTTGTTCCTCGTGAAGCTTTTCTTTATCTTGATAGCAAAAGCATCATTCAAGCTACAAATGGCACTCCAGTCTTCTACCACAACCATAGTCGTGCTAATACTAAAGCAGTTAACTGTAATTTAGAACAACTGAATATAAGATACAGTACAAGTACATCAAGCAAAAACTTACGTTTAGTGCAAAAAACTAATTCTAAAAAATTTTGGTGGTTATCTAAATAATTAATAATTATAAACTTTTTTTTTATCCCCTGACACTACTTTTGCAATTTTTTTCTTTTTTTTATACTCAAGCAATGTTTTTAAATATTTTCATTGCAATTATTATTGTTATACATATTATTATTGTAAATAAATAAAAATTATTGAGATTTTGTAAAAACAAAATATAATCATACTGAAAATACTAGAGCGCTCGATTAGAGACATTGTATATTGTAAATATAAAAAATAAAATATTGTTAACTAGTGTTTATTATAGTGTAAACATATATTTTTTTTTTCTACCCAATAAACAAAAAAAGTGTTCAATAAAAATATTGCACACTTGACACAACTGTCCATTCACAATTTCACACTCAATTACTTTTACCACTACAAACAATATTCGCTCTTGAAAAAAATACAATACTGTGCACACTTTCATAGCTTGCGCACACTTCTAGTATGTTGACTCTGCTGCTACAAGTCACATATGCAACCAAAAGAAATTTTTTGAAATACTAGATAAAGAATTTAAAACAACAGTTTCGATAGCCAATGGATATGAAATGGAAACTTGTGGTAAAGGATCCGGTTTTTGAAAGTGATCACTGGTGATGGTAATATTTAAAATATTCCAGTAAATGATGTACTTTATGTTCCTAAAATTTAAAGTAATCTTATTTCGGTAAAGAAATTAACTGAAAAAGGCTTAAAGGTTGTTTTTTACAAAAACGTTTGCGAAATAAGCTTTAAAAATGATATAGTAGCAACAGCTCATTTGGAAAATAGTCTTTACAAATTAGACATACAGACCCAAAAACAACAACAACTTATTCATGAATCGCACAGATGTTAGTATGTAACAATTTATTTGTTAAAAAATAAATCAGAAGTTTCTGCAAAACTAAAAAAATACTGTCATACAATGAAGACAAAATTTGACAAATTTCCTAAGATTATACGATCAGACAATGGAGGTGAGTTTGCAAATTTAGAAGTTGATATATTTTGTAAGCAGAATGGCATAAAGCAACAATTCTCTGCACCATACAATCCAGAACAAAATGGTGTAGCTGAAAGACGGAATAGATACATTGTTGAAATGATTAGATGCACGCTGATTGATGCTGATTGATGCAGATATGCCTAAGTGTTATTGGGGAGAAGCATCAGTTACTGCAGTTTATTTACAGAATCGAGTTTTTACAAGAGCTACAAATTGCATTCCTATAGAGCTTTGGGAAAATAAGAAATCTGAATTCAGAGTTTCAAACTTTTGGATGTCAAGCCCTAGTACACATACCTAAAGAGAAAAGAAGAAAACTAGATGAGAAAGCTAAAATTTATACTTTTATTGGATATTCCGAACAGTCAAAGGCATTACGATTTTTAGTCAGAAGTTCTAATAAACTTGTAATTAGTAGAGATTACAAAATAATTGATACCAAAATTAACAATGAAGTTCAGAACAACATAAGTAATGAAGTTAGCGTAAATCTTTTGACACCTTCTTCATCTCTTGAAAATGTTGAGAAGAGAATGAAAACTATATATAACCTGCAAATACATCTTGTTTTTTAATAAACAGAATAACTTGTCGTGGTGAAAGTCAAAGTCCGGAAGAATTATGGTCTGGTCGTCGTCCAAGTTTAAAATTTGTTCGTGTTTTTGGATGCCCTGCTCTTGTTCACGTACCAAAAGAAAAACGTCGTAAATTAGATCCGAAATCTATTGAATGTATCATGGTAGGATACAGTTCTGGAAGTAAAGCCTATAGACTGTTCAATCCGAAAGATAATGAATTCAAAATAAGTCGAGATGTAGTATTTTTAGAACAAAGCAAGTCATTTATGAAGAGGAGTGGAGATTTTTATTTTCCGGAACTTCTACAACACGAAAATGTCAATTCAGGGGAGAGTATTAATCAGTTTGAATTGCCACCTCAAATTTCTTATGATGAAGGAATCTATCCGAGAGAAGAAGCCAACGAATCGATGCAGCCAAGTGATGATGTTCAGAATAGTGATACCGATGAAAGTATATATGATGATTCAGCAGAATGGTCTTCACCCTTACCAGAACCAATTGAAGCTGTAGATGAAGAGTGGTCACCAAACACATATGAAACTCAAAATTTACCATCAACTAGCAGCATTCGCAGATCGGAAATGAAATGAAATGAAACGTGGATGCTTACTAATCTACCGCCAGGTCAAAAGGATATTAAGTCAAAATGGGTGTTTAAAACAAAACATGATGAAAATGGTTGCCCTATACGATGGAAAGCAACATTAGTAGCAAAAGGTTTTGCACAACGAGAAGGCATAGATTTCAACGAAACTTTCTCACCAGTTGTAAGGTATGTTTCCATAAGATATTTAGTAGCTTTAGCAGTCAAGCATGACATGCATATACACCAAATGGATGCCGTGTGTGCATACCTTAATGGATCTTTAAAGGAGACGGTATATATGCAACAACCAGAAATGTTTGCAAGTGATAAAACAAAGGTGTGCAAACTTCAAAAATCAATTTATGGGTTAAAGCAATCTGGTAGAGTTTGGAATGAAACTTTTAATAGAGAATTACTTAAAATAGGACTACAAAGAAGTGATTTGGACCAATGTATTTGTTACCAAATTAGCAATAATTACATGTTGTTCGTGACGATTTATGTAGATGATATTTTAATATTTTCCAACAAATTAAGTATGATAGAAATGGTAAAACGGAAACTTAGCAATAAATTCAAAATTAAAGATATGGGTGAAGTTTCAACAGTACTTGGAATGAAAATAAAACGTTATAAAGATTCAATCAAAATTGATCAATCACAATATGTATGTGATGTATTAAAACGTTTTGGTATGAGTGATTGTAATCCAACAACAACACCTATGTGCTTTAATCAAAAATTGTCGAAAAGTATGGGTCCGGAAAATGCAGAAACAAAAGAGGAAATGTCAAAAGTTCCATACATGGAAGCTATAGGATGTTTATTATATGCTGCGCAAATTTAACGGCCTGATATATGTTATGCCGTAAACATATTGAGTCGTTTCAGCACAAATCCTGGAAAACCACATTGGGAAGCTGTAAAAAGGATTATGCGATATTTGAAAGGAACCATAAATAAAGGAATTGTGTATAAAAAGAAATTAGATGATGAAATCGTAGGATTTTGTGATGCTGATTGGGCTGGAAATTTAGATGACCGTCAATCTAATACAGGATATATTTTCACGTATCAGTCTGGTGCTATATCGTGGAACACTAAAAAGCAAAAGACAGTCGCATTGTCATCAACCGAAGCAGAATTTATGTCTGTCACTGCTGCAATACAAGAATCAGTATGGTTAAAACGTCTAGATACTGAACTTGATCCTACATCAAAATTTGGAGCAATTTTGTTTTGTGATAACAAAGGCGCAATTCAAGTTGCTTTAAATAACAATTATTCATCAAGAACTAAGCATGTTGATATCAAAGTCAAATTTATACGTCAGAAGGTTGACGAAAAGAATGTAATTTTGAAATATATTCCAACAAATGAGATGGTTGCAGACATTTTTACTAAAGCTGTTACCCCGCATAAATTAGAATATTTAGTTAACAAATTTGGACTTATTTAAATTTTTTTTTTTTGTTTTGAAATGTAATATTTTTTATTGTTGTTAATGATATTTTTTCTTTATGTAAATAGTGCAAGAGAAAATTTGGATGTTATTAGATAATGTTACCATTCAGGGAGAGTGTTGAGAAGAGAATGAAAACCATATATAACTTCTTTTATTTACTTGCACTTTATTCGTATAACACTTGTTATAATTATTTATAGTTGGCTATGATTTTCATATTGTACTGAATATGTATAATATTAATAATTTTTAGTCTTTTCAATAAATTGATCACAATAGAAAAAGTTCAAGTTTTTCAAAATAATGATACACAATCCGATATAATAGCAAAAAATTATCAAGTAATACACGGTGGAGTTAATTTATTAAGTGATGAGGAATTTTTCGATATACAATCGAATATAACAAATTTGCCAATAGTCCCAACAGACTCAGAAGTTATACAAGATCCTGTGAATGAAATCAATGATTCTTTATCCATTGAAAAACTGCCTGTCTTAAGAAGATCTACTAGACAAACAAAAGGAAAAATTCCAGAGAGATATAAAATAAATATAGTAACATATTTTTTAGAACCGAAATCATACGAAGATGTGATAAAAAGAAATGATAAGGAATCATGGATGAAAGCAATGAGAGACGAGTTTGAATCTCTACAAACGAATAAAACATGGGACTTGTGTAATATTCCAAGTAACCGTAAGGCAATAGGCTGTAAATGGATATATAAGCTGAAGCGTAATGAAGATGGTGCAGTCATAAAATATAAAGCTAGATTAGTTGCACAAGGATTTAACCAAAGATATGGCAAAGATTATGTTGAAGTTTTTGCAACAGTGGTACGGCAAACCACTTTTCGTTAATTTTTAACAATCGCTGGAGATCAGAAACTGATGGTAAAACACTACGATATTAAAACAGCTTTCCTTTATGGTGATCTCAAGGAAGATATATATATGAGACAGCCACCTGGTTTTGAAGTACCGAATGGAAATTTTTGTAAATTGAATAAAAGCACTTATGGGTTAAAACAAGCTGCTCGATGTGGGAATGAAAAACTAATGCAAATATTTCTTAATGACAGTTTCCAAAAAGGTTCAGCAGACCCCTGTGTGCTTAAATCTGAAAAGGATAATTCATGGATTTTCGTTTTAATATATGTAGATGATATTCTTGTTGCTGCAAAATCGACTGCACACCAGATTTATGTTGAAAATCTTTTACGTAATAATTTTGAAATATTAGATCTTGGTGAAGCCAATTTTTATTTAGGGATACAAATTGAGAAGAGTAATGATGGATATTTTAATATTAACCAAGAAATTTATATATCTAAAGTAATTAAAGATGCGGGGTTAAATGATGCCAAAATCTCTAAAATTCCTATGGATATTAGTTATATTAAAGAAGAACTTTCTACTGATTATTTAGAAAATAATGAAAACTGTCATCACTTAACATAGCGTCTATACCTGATATTAACTCTGATATAATATGAGAGAGAACGTCGACAGAATGAGAAAAAAAAATATATTTATATTAATATTACTATCTATGTAGGGGAAAACGCACTCTTGTAAATATCATAATATTTCACAATTATCAGGCAGCCGTGCAGTAATTGTAATATTAGTTTTATAAAAATGTTGGTATTTCCTTAACACATCGTGCATAATTAAAATATTTCTGAATTTTTTTATCAAAAAGTTTTAATTTTCACTTTAACACACAAAATTCTCTTCACGTATCTATGTATGTGTACGTTTTTTGACAGTTGATATCATGATATTGTTTTCTAAATATATACTATGAAAACAATATTATAATATCTGATATAATACTAATATTGCAGTCCACACGTAATATTATTCTCTGTACTATGAAATTTGACGTTTGCTGATAGAAATATATTTGATATTATATCAGGTATAGACGCTATGTAATAGGAAGTGTTTTATATATTTGTGTAAACACAAGACCGGATATTGCAGTCAATTTAAATTTTGAGTAGAAAAATTATCAAACCTTCAGTTCGTGATTGGAATGAGTTGAAAAGGCTAATTAAGTAATTAAACGGTTCAAAATTCCTAAAGTTGAAGTTGAGATGTGATAATAGAAAGTCATTATATGGGTTTGCAGATGCTGATAGGGCTCAATGCAAAACAGACAGAAAATCAAATAGTGGTTTTGTATTTAAAAATAACGGTTCATGTATATCATGGTGTAGTAGAAAACAAGATTGAGTTTCGTTGTCATCTACTGAAGCAGAGTATATCTCATTATGTGAAGCTGCACAGGAGGCGATGTGGTTGCGAAAATTAATATGCGATTTTGGAATTCAAAGTATTGGACCAACAATCATATATGAAGACAATCAAAGTTGTTTGAACTTAATAAAGAATGAAAAGTTTAGTCGAAGAAGCAAACACATCGAAACCAAGTATCACTTTAAAAAAGATTTGAAAGAGAAGGAACTTATAAAGTTAATTTATTGTCCAACAGAATTTATGGAGGCAGATATGTTTAATAAACACTTTGAATTTAATTAAACTAATAAAATTTAGGCAATTGCTCGGATTAATATCAAATTAAAATGAGAATATACACGTACTATTGTTTAAAAAAAAAAGAGTTAACTTTGAAATATATCTAATCAAATTATTAATTTAATTTTCATTCTGAAATAATTGTTAATTAAAATACTTAAGAAAATTCTGTAGCAAAATATCATATTTTATTATATTTGAGCTGCGCCAATATCATTTACGTTGAACTACGACCAACGAGAGAAAGCATGTACATATTTACATGAAAATCCTTTCCCTAGTTATCAATATGTAGAAAGTTAGAATTGCATAAAAACAGATTTTATGAAACCAAAAGAGCATCCCAACGCATGTTTATATTTATTCATTCCATGATATGAAACTATTTACTGCATATGTTTTATAAATACAACACAAACATAAAAAACATATGGTATGCTCGAAAAACTTAAATAGAACTTATATACGCAAGGCTGGGCATTTAAGTATTGTATAAATGTCTCTCAACTTTGTAGTGAAAAAATGAATTTGTTACTTAAATGGCACTTAAAGATAAATGACACATAATTGATAAGTCAATTATTGGGCCTTAGAGTTGGTGAAATTGGATCTAAGAGCTTGTTTGACATATCGTCGGGTGGTTACTGGTTTGCAGCGCAGTATTTAAAATAAAATCATTACTGCGGCAAACCAACAACCAACCGACGATATTTCTATGGGAAATTTGTCAAATTCAAATTGCAAGAATCCAATTGGAATAATAATCTCGTTGGACGTTGTATTAATTTTAACACATGTACATATGTATGTACATATGTACAACGAAATAAAAAAATGTATTACAAACGAAAAATTATATAGTCTAGTTTAAGGCGTAAGCAAATGTTAAGAGAATGGCCTTGCAAACTCGTACATAGTATGTACTACATATACACATGTATTCAAGGCAAAAAAATAAATCCTTGAAAATTTGTGGTTTAATATAAAATAAATTTTGCAAAGGTAGTTAGGTTTCTACTTTTTTGAGCCATACTACAACAAAAATTGGAACAGAAATTCACATCATGCTTTGTACACAATCATTAAAAATTTATGCCATACCCCAATAAACAAAATTAGTGAAGAAATACATATTTAACACAGTTGTTTTACTTAAGCGGCCATTTTGGGTATTATATGCAAAAAAACATACAATAGCAGAAGACAGACAACAACAATAAGTACACTGCAAAGGCACACACCAAAGCAGAAAACCCTTTCATGCAAAAAAAAAGAAAGAAAACACTTGACACGAAGCACGTTAAACAATTGAATCTAATTAAAATTGTCCAGTTCTATTATGAAGAATGACTTAATAAAAGTATTTTCTAAAACACGTAGGAACAACCCGACAATTTATCTAATGGCGGAGTTTTTTTAATGGGCCAGTTTTATGTGATCTGTGCTGCTCCGTCTCAGCCTACGCAAGCAGAATTTGCAAACGCAATAGAATTTCTTTTTATAACATTACATTCTTAGGTCGTTGTTGCTGCTGCTATCATTTCCGTGTCGCCTTTTATTGTTAGTTTTTATAATACATATTAATTATGTCTACAATTAGTATATGATCGCACAATTTCACCTTTCACAAGACTTCTTTTCTTTTGTTGGTGCAATAGTTTTTCTTTTATGCTTTAAATTTTTTTAGATTGGTTGCCGTCGCTGTCTTACCAAATTTTTTCTATACTATTTTTCAAGCTCTCTTTTCTTTGTGGTCGATTATTCACCAATTCAATTATAATTATTTAAAGCTCTCTTATGTATTGAAATCTTCGTACGATTTTTATTTTTTTGCTTCTTTTTAATAAAACATTAGAAATTTTCTTTCTTCCCATCAAACTTTTTTTTGAAACGCTTTGATTTTTTTTTCGCAAAACAGCAGTCATTTGTGGAAGAATCGAGCAGCCAGATTTTTTTATTAGGGAATGTGGGGAAACATGATGGCATATTCATATATGGATAAAAATTTAGTCTCATAGAATATTTGTACTAATATATAAAACAGTCGCAAAGTAAAAGAAATTCCACATGAGATTAGTACAGCAAATGTTTTTTTGTACGCGAAGATCGCTTGAAAACAAAAACCAAGGTCTATTTATAAAAAAAACCCTGACACAAAAACGAACAATGTGCTCATTTTAATTGTTGTCAGCTGTTTTTTTTCTGTTAATTTGAACGCAGAATTTGAGAGAAAATTTTAAAGAAAGCTCGCGGCAAATTTTAAAATTATGAACAGGGCACATTAAATACAGGTACACGCATTAGATGCAACTCTGTACTTCTCACATAGTTTTACAAAGTAATTGTCAAAAAATTGTACGCATCAAACAAGGCAAAAAATTATTTGTCAAATGAATTCTTCGTTATAAACTTGTAAACAAAAAATCAGCGGATGAGCAATATGCCTGATGCGTGTACCTGTTTGATATGCCTTGATTATGAACCCTACAAGAAATGAATGACTGAAACTAATACAAACGAAATTTTTTCACTAACACATTTGCAATAATTTTCCATTGAATTTAAGAGTGCCAGTCAATTGACTAGTAATTTTACCGGTAGTAATGACCGACACATTTAAAACTTATATTTGTTCCTCTCTAACATATATGTTAGAGTGAAACATATAGTGTGCATATACCAAAACTTTTAAGATATCGCATTTTATTGTAAAATATACAATTCGTTCGGTCTGTGCAATTAAAATTTATACAAGTGCTAAGGAAGTTAAGTAGCAACAATAGTGCATAAAATAAATTGAAAACTTTCATTTAATTAATACATTTATGCATTTCTTTTTAAAATTTTAGATATTTACAAAAAGCAAGGTTTGCTGGAGCTGGAAAAAAGCATGAAGAAGACTAGAGTGGTACCACCTATATTATTTTGTGTTTTAGATTGTTTATATAATTGTATATTAATTATTTCTTTATTTTCTTATATTAAAAAACAATTAAAATAACATTAAAATTATGTTTATTTATTTAAAAGTTTCATTTTACCAGTTTCTATGTAAACATTGACTAGTAATCGTTGACCAGTTTCTAAGTAACCATTGACTAGTCATAGTTTACCAATGCTTATGTAATCAGTGACTGGCAAAAAAGAAGCAGAGTAAGCAGTTCAGATATATGTGTTTTAATTGAGTGAAATTAATAAGTAAGAGAGAGATAAAAAATCACACGTACACAAATGTTTTGGTAATTTTTTTCACCAAGCCCTTAATAAACTAACTGGGGACTGTGACCACAGTTTCGGTGATCGCTACTAGTCAAATGACTAGTCAATTGACTAGTAGTCTTCTTGTAGGGAATCTATGAAAGTGTATTGGCTAATAAATCAGTGAATATTTAACAGTACGACCACACGAGCAATTTCTTTTGTCTTAACACAAGCAATAACGCCGGCAGAACGATGACGTCAAATTGTTTGTGTTCAACAATGTATCTAGAGGTGGCGAACACGTACATTCAAATATTTATTTATTTATTCCATAAATACTTTACAAAGTAAATTTGCAAAGTATTGTTGCACAAATATGGGCGGGGTAACTAGAATATATGCCCAAGATGGAATTAACAGTATTTTAAAAAAGTTTTTGTGACTGACTATACACGACCTATGCCTTCACATAGGAAGTAGCAACGTCCCTATAAGAAATGAATGACTGAAACTAACACAAACGAAATTTTTTCACTAACACATTTGCAATAATTTTCCATTGAATTAAAGAGTGCCAGTCAATTTACTGGTCATTTGATCGATAGTGATGACCGACACATTTATAAATTATATTTGTTCCTCTCTAACATATATGTTAGAGTGAAACATCTAATGTGCATATACCAAAACTTTTAAGACATCGCATTTTATTGTAAAATATACAATTCGTTCGGTCTGTGAAATTAAAATTTATACCAGTGCTAAGAAAGTTAAACAACAGCAATACTGCATAAAAGAAATTTAAAAGTTTATTGTAATTTATGTATTTCTGTTTTAAAATTTTAGATATTTACTAAAAGAAAGGTGTGTTGGAGCTGAGAAAAAGCGTGAAGAAGACTAGAGTGGTACCGCCTAGGTTATTTTGTATTTTGGATTGATATATAAATGTATATTACTTATTTCTAAAATAACATAAAAATTATGTTTATTTATTTAAAAGTTACATTTTACCAGTTTCTATGTAAACATTGACTAGTAATAGTTGACCTGTTTCTGTGTAAACATTGACTAGTCATAGTTTACCAATGCTTATGTAATCAGTGACTGGCAAAAAAGAGGCAGAGTAAGCAGTTCAGATATATGTGATTTAATTAAGTGAAATTAATAAGTAAGAGGGAGATAAAAAATCACACGTCCACAAATGTTTTGGTAATTTTTTTCACCAAGCCCTTAATAAACTAACTGGGGACTTTGACCACAGTTTCGGTGATCGCTACTAGTCAAATAACTAGTCAATTGACTAGTAGTCTTCTTGTAGGGGTGGTTGTTAAAGAAATTCCACAGAAGAACCACAAGTATATACGGTTATCCGTGGCAGATCAGTCAACCAGTGCGAGCGAGACGCAAAACTTTCGAAGGCCAATAAACAACAGTGGCCTGGTTGCCCTTAAGAAATAATTGCCAACGACACTTGATGTTGACTCGACCAGAGCTGCTTTATGACTCGAATTTAAATATATTTCTTATTTTATGCATATACGAGTACATACCTAAATTATCCTTTATTAGATCTTTTGCTAATTTTAAATTGAAATTGTATTTATTTTATTTATTTAAAACATATTTTTTACTTTTTTGTTAAAAAAAATAATATTATTTCAATTTGACAGCATGCGTTAAGAGATTATTGCTCAGCAATGTATTTTAACATTTGTTGCTTAATATATATTTGAACACATATTCATACGGTCCCCACGCTAATATCTTGTGTCGGCAAACGAATTTGAAAATTGCCAAGGCAATAATTAATTAATTAATTTTCATTTTTTCAGTGGCTGATTGACGTTTTTATCAAATTACGTTGAAAGTACGGTCACAAAGTACGTATGGTAGCACTACAAGATTTCCAAATTATATGGAAAGCTTTCCAAGAGAGTTGATTTATTAACGTGCAGAAAAGTAAAAATGCATCAGAATGCATTTTTCTGTTTATGTATATATTTCATGATATGAAAATATGTGTTATATTTGTTGTATATTTTCGAAAATTAAACGGAAATCTTTTTAATATGACCACATAATCTTCATGTACATGCCTTCAAAAAACACACATATGCACAACACATATGGTATGTTTGTAAAAATAATAACTTCAATGCACAATGTTGGCTATTTAAATTTGATTTCATTGAGCGGTGAGAAAATTTTTTTTTGTTTCAATAGGATTTAAATATATAACACATACAGTCAATGACTGGTTTATTAAGTTGGTGTCAGATACACAATTTCAACGCTTTGCGTGATGTTTCTAGCGTTGGCAGAAAAGCGTAAAGCAAAATGTGTATGACACAAAAAAAACTTTGACACACTCACTTTTTGTTTTACTTCTTTGTTTAATGCATAAAATACAATTCAATTCGATTACTCTGATACCACTAACTATTTTTTTATGTAGATTTACCAAAAGTTTAATGAAATTTCATATTTTCATGCTAGTCTGGCAAAAAAAAATAAGATAATTATACCAACTGATTGTGAAAGCGCGCAAAAAGTTGAGAGTTGGTTAACTTTTCGCTTCGCTTTGCGTTAAAAGTACTGTATGTGACATGTTTCATATAAGCATGTACATTTCATCTTAGATGTCAAAGCGAATCTTCAACGCAATGCGAAGCAAAAGTTGTATCTGACATGGCCTTTAGCCCTTAGTGCCATTTCACACTATGCCTTTTTAGCCTGCCTTGCTTTGACAATTTTCTTTTAAGCCCCATTCGAAAAGTCACGCACATTTACATTAGGACTTTTTTCTTCATGTCTTTTTGACAATTATGTACATGTTTATTGTTGAGAGTACGAAAAAGGCAAAGATATAAGTAAAAAATCCCTTCGAATTTTCATTACGTGCCTTTTGTTTTACCCTGCAAGCTTTTCACACCCTCTCACCAACAAACTAAAAAAGTATGCCTGCACAGGCAAGCAGAAAAGGCACAGTCTAAATTGCGTGTTAAGGCTCAGTTAGCCGACTGTAACGCAATGTAACTGTAATGTATTAAACAGCTATTCGATATGTTTATAAGAAAATTAGGTTACGTTACATTACATCTCTATAAACATTTTCAACACTTTTCATATAACAAAATCGATCAGCTGTTTTCCTACCGTTGCAATTATATTAAGTCGGCTAACTAAGCCTTAAGTGTATTGAAATGTGAAAGGCAAAACTTGATCCTTCAAGTAAGCCAATGCGTATCTTGGAAGCCATGTATCATATGACAATTTTTTGCTTTATGTGCTTTGTATCTGACGAATATCAATACCTTCTTTTTTTTTGGTACCATTATTTTTGTTATTTTGACGTTCTTCGGATCTTTAGAAAGCAATTGTTCCTTGGTATAATTTCAAGATTTCAACAATAGTTATCATTCTGCCACAAAATATGCAGACACAGAAAAAAAGCTTGAATAATGTTTTTTCATGATACAATTATACAAGGTACTTGCACAAGCCCAGCCTGTTTATGTATACAATGCAGAAAGTTGTCAAACTTTGTTTACAAGGTGCAAATATGTTAGTGTATGTGTGTGAATAAAATGATTACAGTGTTGCCAATGAATATGCATATGACTGTGTCTCCAATTACACATTGAAGAAAATTACACTACACATCTTTTGTGTAGGTTAAATTAAAACAAAAATAAATAAAAATAGAACCAAAAGTATAATTACGCACAGATTATACATGAATCTCATTACATGGCCCACACATGAGAGTAGAAATTACACACTGTGTATTACACACATATTGGCAACACTGAATGACTATAATCATGCATGAATGACGCGTCTGCAATTGTACTTTAGTTACCCTGTGATTGCTGTTTCTAAAAACAAAAGACATCTGCTTCTGACAATTATAGGTATGTTTCTACCAACAAAATGCGTGTGTTTCTTGGTGTTGCAATTTTGTTGTAGTCGTGCAAGTACCTTGTATAATTGTATCATGGGTTTTTTAAAATTCGTGGAAAAAAGACAAAAATATAGTGTATTTGATATAACAAACAAACAAACACACAACTTAAAAAACAGCAAATGTTAAATGAATACAAAAAGCACTAATACACACAAAGCTGTTTGCACGTATACATTTAAATGAATTAGTCTCGTGTGTTCTAAAAAGATCAAAAATTGTGCTGCATAAAAAGTAGACTGGTGTGTGAAAGGCCCATTATCACAAAATATACAGATGTGTCACGAGACGGAAGATAAGGGTATTTTTCTGTTTGTCTCGTTTTCCCTCAAATTTTGTCTGCGCTTTTGTTTTGATTATTCTTCCTAGTGCAATAAAACTACAACGCTTTTTATTAGCTGTGTTAATTGGTTAGTATATACTACAATATCAAATGCACTATATTTTTCTCTTTTTTCCACGAATTTTAAAAAACCTTATTGAAGCTTTTTTTACCTGTCACTTTCTTTACTTCTGTGTATTCTGGTATTCTGGGAATTTTCGAATTTCTAAGCAGTACGGCATTCTCCTTAAGCATAATTATAATCAGGTTAAAAAAAATAAGAGTAACAGAGACAGTTATACAACAATATGTCAATAAGCCGGTAGACCCTGATTGGTATGAGGTTTTATATCAGTTGTATACAAATAGTACGAAGGCACATTTACTACAGGTACACGCATTAGAGAAAACACTGTGGCAACTCTGTGCTTCTCACATAGTTTTACAAAGTAATTGTAAAAAAATTGTATGCATCCATGATACAATTATACAAGGTACTTGCACAAGCCCAGCCTGTTAATATATACAATGCAGAAACTTGTCAAACTTTGTTTACAAGCCGCAAAAATGTTAGTGTATGTGTGTGAATAAAATGATTACAGTGTTGCCAATGAATTTGCATGTGGCTGTGTCTCCAATTACACATTGAAGAAAATTACAATACACATCCTTTGTGTAGGTTAAAATTAAAACAAAATTAAACAAAAATAGAAGTCAAGGTAGAATTACACACAGATTATACATGAATCTAGTTATAGGCCTACACATGTGAGTAGATATTACACACTGTGTATTACACACATATTGGCAACACTGAATGACTATAATCTTGCATGAATGCCGCGTCTGCAATTGTACTTTAGTTACCCTGTGAAAACAAAAGACGTGTTTCTGACAATTATCCGTTTGTTTCTACCAACAAAATGCGTGTGTTTTTTGGTGCTGTAATATTGTTGTAGTCGTGCAAGTACCTTGTATAATTGTATCATGGTGTAAACAAAAAATCAGCGGATGAGCAATTTACCTGATGCATGTACCTGTTTGATATGCCTTGGGTAATACAAATTATTACGACTTTATAGAATCAAAACATTATTAAATTCTCTCCGTGTTAAAAAAAAAAGAGAACAAGAGTCTGTTGTAGGTATTTTTCATTTTTACACTGATACTATAAGTAAAATGCAAGCAATGATATTAAACTGTTGAGTTAATCACAAATATTGGAAAATTGTAAAAAAAGAAGTGTACTAATAAAACTATATATTGGAGAAAACATTTTATAATTTCAATGCAATTTCACTACAAAATAGATTTTTTTAAGTTTATTTATTGTTTTTTTACTTGTGCTGTATAATTTAAGTAGCTGATGGTTGCAGTCGTAAAATATTTACAAAAACAACATGAAAATTTCCTGAGTTGATTTTGGTTGTTTTTGTAAAAGTGTCAACACCTTCAATATATACCATTAGTGCTGCCAATTTTTACTTTGAAATACACCTCTGGTGTGATTAGAATACTTAAGTTTCAAAAATGGTTTAGAAAATAAATATTTATCGACCGCTTGTCAAATTTTGTATCCGTATTCTCTCCTACTCGATACATTTTGCTTTTACATGATAAGATTTTGTATAATCTACAGCATATTTTGACATGTCGTAATACATTGTATTACCATGTAAAGACACCTTAAGGGCAGAATTAGCCGAACGTTGATGTACCGTACCATGCGGTTAGCTCGTTTGTGCACTACTTAAAAACGTGTGTATGCTTTACTTTATTTTGTTGTATTATGGCTAGTTTATAATTAACTAATTTCTAATTTCTAATAACTGAGCCTTTAATCGCATAGGACGTACAGAAATGTATTCAACGCATACGCATAGAACGGATGGTATGGACCTTCAGCTTTACATTTGGGAAATTGAAAGGCAGACATTTTGCTCATTCTCTTTTGAACTTGCCCAAACCTTTTACAATTGCGAAATTAATAGACAGACAGAAAATTTATAGTTTGTTTACTTATTGACGTTTGCTACTTACATACACTTACACATAAATACATACATACATATACCTTGATACACATCAAGTATGCATACAGCCCCTGAAAGGAGAAAAATTCATGTGAAGCAACAAGAATAAAATACGAAAAGTAGAAAAGAGAAACATAAATTTTCTAGTACAGAGGCACAGAACATACAGAAGTGTCACGAGACGGAAGATAAGGGTATTTTTCTGTTTGTCTCGTTTTCCCTCAAATTTTGTCGGCGTTTTTGTTTTGATTCTTCTTTCTAGTGCAATAAAACTACAACGCTTTTTATTAGCTGTGTTAGTTGGTAAGTAGTAATACACTACAATATCAAATACACTATATTTTTCTCTTTTTTCCACGAATTTTAAAAAACCTGATTGAAGTTTTTTTTTGCCTGTCAGTTTCTTCATTTCTGTGTATTCTGTGACAGCGGGTCGTGTACTATACACTCTACCTCTTCAACCCCTCGCCCACAAACTTCGTCTGTATGCCCTTCAATTTCTCAATTGTAAAAGGGGACGTATAAACGTAGTAACTGTTGCCAACTTTTGTCCAACAAATATCACTGAAGACAAGAAAATAGCTAAATTTCAAAAATACAGTGTAAGCTCGTTAATCCGAATTAATGATTGCATGCCCCGATTCGGATTATCGAAATATTCGGATTATTGGATAGGCTGTTATAATAAATAAAAATAAAATAAACTCCTGATATAATTTAAAAACAAGTTTATTTCAATCAAAAAAATTTCTTCCTTTTTTGTAAAAAAAAAACAAAAAAATATTGAATTTAAAAAAGTCAACAAAATAAAAATTATATTTTTTTAAAAAGTTAGTAATGTATGTTTGCTGCTGTTTCAATGCGCATCCTTCTAAAGCTTTATCCCGCAATTCTTTGAGCATCAATATATGATTTGTTTCTATTCCACGTTCCTTTGCCCAATCTATTGATGTGTTTAAAACCTGTACAGCATCAGAGGTCGAGGCCGATCGGCTCGCAGCCGGTTTAGAGCCGCCGCCGAAGATTTTCAGAAAAGTGTAGCCGCCGCCGACACTGCGGCTGACGACTGAGCCGTTTGACTATCGGCTGAGCCGTTTTCGGTTCGGCTGAGCCAGAATTCCTGGATGAAACCGTTCATGATTTTTTTTATGTATATATTTACAAAATCGAGTTAATCATAGTCAAAATGCGATTAATCTTGTGCGAAACGCTTTAGGTTAGCATCAATTACCCCTATTTTCGGTGAACACACATTATGGCGCGTTGAAGCAGCGTTGATTATTTAGCACTTTCCACAATAGATTTAGCGCCTTATAGAACTAAGAAATAAAATGGTTTTTAAAGGCAATTGAATATAGAATTGAATTTTTGGATAATTTTTCAAAAGTTTTCAACTTTACTGACGTGTGTTGTACCTACGAAATGTTCACATGTATACATATCGTCACCTAAAACGTGAAATTCCATAACTAACAAGAAGTTCAATATCGATTTTTTATTGATTTCGACATGATTTATGAAAAAAACACGAATTATTAAAGTCAATATTGATATTTTGTTAGTTAGGGCATTTTGTGTTTTAGGTGACGATATATGTCCATACACACTATCCTACACAATCAAACGATATGTCAAATGTAGCATGTGTGCTTAAAAGGTATGGGTTAAAATTATATATGTGTTAAAGATTTATGGAAATAGTATTTAGGTCATGTTTCACTATCCTACACAATCGTACAACTCATTCACAGGAAAATCTAATAGATTTCTATTAAAAAAATCTCATCAAAATGGCGTTTTAATGCTTTCAGCACACATGCCATATTTGACAGATCGTTTAATTGTATAGGGTAGTGAAAAACGGGCTTAAAAGACACTTAACACGATCAAAATGCTTGCTGTCAATTTCGTTAAAATATTATTATTACACATTAAAAGTATTTTGTAGTTTAGAGGGTTTCTTACTGCCTTAGGCCTGAATTCACAGTCTTTAGTTAACTGCTGACAAGGTATTCAGCAATGTTATTTCCTATGGGAGTGTACTAAACTATTGGTTAAGTAATGACTGTGAATTCAGGCCCTAAGACTTCATTAGTCTTTACTTTCTGTTGCTGTTCTGTGCTGTGCCGTTCTGCTTCTAAATAAAGTATTTTTTATTTTAAAAACCTGAATGAAAAGTATTTTTATTTTAAATACACAACATTCATGTATTTTTATTTATTTATTTATTCATGTATTTTAAATGTATCAACGAATATATTTGGCCCAGCCCTGTATATGTATACCTAATACCAACATATCGTCGGTTGGTTACTGGTTTGCTGCATCAATAATGTATTCTCAATATCTGTGCGGCAAACTAGTAACCAACCGACGATATGTACATATTGCTCTTTTATTGATATATAGTCATATCTCGAAAAAAATTTAAACTTCGTAAAGTTCGTTTTACCAAAACATTTTCGATCACAACTTCGACTTAACTGGTGATAGATGGCTAACATTTTTTGGAGAGATGAAAACGAAATTACGGAATACCTTTTCTTCAGAAATTTTAAAATTTTACTTCACAGAATGCGATTTAAATATTTTTAATATTGGTCTAGTGATATGAATAGGAAGAAGAATGTTTGCTATAACTTCGGTTTAACTTAAGCTTTGTAGATGAGAAATTTTTCTTAAGTAACTTACAAAGCTTTTTTTTTGAGATATGACTATGTTGCAATAAAGGAGCGATATGTATGGCTATGAAAAATATTTTTTGGACTTAAGAATTTTGTATCAGACGATCGGCAGCCGCCGATTTTAAAGGGGCAGCCACCGCCGATGATGGGTCGGCTACAGCCGACTTTGAGCCGCCGCCGCGTATTTTACTACCAAGTCGCACAAAAGGTCGTTTTGTAAAAATAAAGTCGCACAAAAAAGTCGTTTGAGAAAATAAAAGTTGCACCTCTTTTTTTAACGTTTTTTATTAATAAAAAGCTTAACAAAAGGAAAAAACAATTGAAACAAAACAAAAAGCTTATTGCAGAATCCATTTTTATCATATTTCATAACACATACAGTTGCATTATTATTATTTGTACTATTAAATTTAAAGCTGACAGCATTGAGTTACATGTTTTTACTTTTAATTTATTAGTTAATTTGTTTTTAAGTAAATATAATTTTTAAAAAATTCTTTATACATGATATCATGACATGGTTGAAAAAAAGTGATAAAAGTGTTGCCAAATGAACAAATATCTGTGAATTGCTTTTAAGTTTTTCCGACCTTATTTTGACGATTTTTTTGATAAAAATAATCAGAAAACTTTTAATTTACTGCAATTTAACTGTTTTTTGAGAAGCTTCACAAAAAAGGGTAAAAGGTCGCAACAAAATTAAAAAAAGGGTCAAATTGCGGCTTTAGTCGGGTGAACGGTAACCCTGTGCCTTCTTAACAGGCCAACCTAAATTACGACGCAAAGCGTTGTCTATGAGACCAACCGAAAAAAACGCGGCGTCAACGCTTTGCGATTGGAAAATCCAATTTAGACAGCGCGTAAAGAAGTGAAGTTGGCTGCAAAAGTACTGTTGTTATTGTTAAGTAATGTAACTTTAGCACTTTCACGTCAATTTATTGTTTTAATTTTTATATCTTATTTCCATTTAGAGTTTTTAATTAATTAAAGTGAGTGAACATTACTGTTTCTGGCGCAACGTTAATGCTTTAATTTAGGTTACTCATTCCAGCGTAAAAGCTAAGTGCTAAATTACGTTGTGCTTTGCGTCGTAATTTAGTTTGGTCTGTAATTTAATCAGGTGTCTTACAATTCCTGATTAAGAGTTTAAAAAATAACTGCTTTTTTACATATCTAATCAAAAGCCATACGGGCTCGGTTGGTTATTGTTATAAATAAATAAATGAAATTATTCCTAAGCTTTCCAATAATAACTTTTTAAAATATGCCACAAAAAGCTAAACAAGAGTACGTAAATATAAATAATCTCAAGTACGATTAAGTATTAGATGAAATTTCTGAAGTAACTGACAATGTTTTATTAGATGATCTAAAAATTTTTATCAATAAAGAAACAAATTGTACTAATATAAAAATCGTCAACAATTTTGAAGTTGATTTAAATTATTTGAATATCAAAGAAAAGAACACACAAACTGGATATGCTTTTTAATCCTTTTTTAACGGTATCATATTTCTGAGTTTGTTTTTAAAACTATTTGTTTTTCTTGTATAATGAATTATTTTTTGTTTGTTAATAAAAAAATTAAACTCATATTAAAACTTATTAAACTTTTTTGAAATTATTCGAATAAATTTTTTTATTCTTTCTTCGTTCGAATATTCGAACAAAAGTTCAAAATTATTCGTCCGTTCGAACAAGAAAAAAATCATGAACTTTCATTCGAACAAATATAAAACACGAATAATTAACTCCAAAATGCTAGTTTTCAATTTATATACACTTCTATTAAAATATTTTCGTTTCTCAAAACGTGAGTGTAAAAGTCTTTTGTATGAAATTTTTACACAAGATTAAATATTATATAACGAATTTTTCTGCATTATTAACTCCAAAAATGCATTTTTTGGAGATATGACTGTGTTGCAATAAAGTATCGATATGTTTATAAAAAAAAATATAGGCGATATTATTTTTAACTAAAAATTTTAACCCAACCTTCAACATTAGTATTATAGTAGGTAGAATTGGTACCTAATTTTCTTAGTACTGAATTCGGGAATTTCCCAGTAAAAACATTGCTTGAAATAAAGCAGACTGTGCTATTATACAGTAAAATTTCGCTGACAAACCTGCTGATTTTTGTATGTCGAGTTTCCGGTTTGGAGTACTAAATATTTTAATATAATAAAACATGCAAACATAGCAGTTATCTAAAGAGCTCTTTAATGGATTCATAATATAACGGTATTTACTATTAAACACCTGAGGGTGATATGAGTTCGAGGATGGATGTGAGTACATTAGCTAACTTTCTTTCTATAAAACCTGCATTGTTTTTGCGCTATTCAATCGCCCTTTTTTCTGAAACTGTAGAGTTTGCTTCATATACGTTCACTGCTTCTAAAAATCTCAATTATGATGCACAAAAAATCGTGAGAATTCCCGCTAATAGCTAAATCATTTTTCCCGCAAAATGTAATTAAAAATCGCTAGATTTGATGAGAAAATAGCTGAATTGGCAGCAGTGATGTATGTGTAAAAAAGAGCATAATGAAGTGGCCACTGGTGGCCCTCTGCTTATCTGTGCTCTAGAGGTACCAAGCATAGACTAAGAAATTTGCCAACGCATTTTGTTTGCGTTTTACAAAATTGGGCCCTTAAATAGCAAAATTTTTTAGCTTATAACGATATCGATCGAGTCTTATTTACATAATTCATCATTAAAACTGTTGAATTATTATTATGTCACGAAAACAATTGTCTTAAAAATTAATTATACAAGTATTTTTTTATATTTATTTTGTCATACAAATCACTTCATTACTTAAAGTAAGTCACGCAGGGAATTACATTTCTATATACATATATGTACGTATGTATGCACTAATCTATTTATTTGGTTTCCATTGCAGTGTCATTTGCATTTAAGGCTTTACGTGATTTATAAACACGTACTGTATTGTCGGCACCACCAGAAACAATGTATTTAGGATTAGACCAGTCAATATCTAATACTTTATCACCGTGGCCCATTAAATCATATAAAGGAGCTTTAGGACTGAAGAAAATATAATAGTTTAGTTTTTCAAACAATCGTGCTTAATGATAAACCAACCTGCGACAATCCCACAATTTATTGTAATTATCATACGAACCAGAGACGAAAAGATATTCTTCGGTACATGACCACATAACGGACTGTACCCACTGTTGATGGCCCAAATACGTGTTACGTACAACCGAACCCTCTGCAATGAAAATTAGTTAAAATTTTATGGCTTGAAAATTTCTTTACTTACGATTTGTTCGATGGTCATATAGTCTTATATTTTTATCTGCCGAAGCTGTTACAACAAGTTTGTTTATATTTGAGTAACTGGCATCAAATATGGACTTGTTAGTTGATATTTCCGTTTTTATGCCCTCCATATTCAAATCCCATACTTTCATAGTATGATCCCAGCTACCCGTCAGCAAAGTACAGTCGTCCATCCATTGAACGGCTGAGATGCATTCCCGGTGGCCTTGTAAAGTCATTTGAGGTGTCTGCGAAATGGAAACAAATTATGATATATTATTAATTTATAATTTTGCGCATATATGTATGTATATTAGCACTTGAATATTTTTCAAATTGTTATCTTACTCTTGTTGTACCCGCATCTATTTTAGCACGCTTAGAAGTTCCCTCTCCGGCTTCATTGATATCAGCTGACCATATTTTCAGCATAGTATCCCAGGAACCGGTAGCAAACCTCTGTTTGCTGGGACTAACATCAACACCATCAATGCCTCGTTCATGGCCTTTACAAACAGAAACACATTCCACTGAGTTGGAATCAATTAGCCAATCCCAAAGTATAGCTGTTTGATCTTGTGAACAACTAACAAATTTGCCACGTTCATTATCCAATGAAACCCAAGCAACTGCTTTCACAGGCATAGTGTGGCCTGGTATAGTTAAGACATGTTTTCCTTTTATTGTCCATATATTTATAGTGTTGTCGTAACAGCCGGTCAATATCCATTTGCCACTAGTTTTCACTGCTGAAACCCAATCATCATGTAACAGACATTCTTGGGGTTCAGGAGCTGGAAATCTTTCAACATACTCTAACTCTATGGCTTCTTCGAACGAGATCGCTTTATCCTTTAAATGGTCGCAAAGCCGACCCCTTAAGTACTCCTCATATACCAAAAAATCAAATTCCACGTTGCTTTTTTTATCTTCTAAGGAAGCATGTTGTAACAGAGTGTTAATAAATGTGTTCAGTTCGGTGGTTGTAACAGTGGCATCTATTGAATACGGTACATTGGGTACAGCATATCTGAATAAAGTATTTACAACTTTCTGATATATATCTATTAATCTAAGAACTTTTTACTTACTGTTCTTGTTTTGTTTTAAAATGTACTTGTACTTGACCCTCTCCGTTTTCAGTTTCCATTTTTTGTGTTTATTAATTTTTTTCAGCTTTATTTGTTGCTTCAATATTTATTTTGTGACTCAACGATATGAAATTAGTATGAAGAAGAGTAAGAATTATAGTCTAATGCAACTTTATTTATATATTTAATTTAATATCATGAATTTTTAACAAATTATTTCAAATCACGCCGTTTGTTCTTTTTTTGTCTAAAAGTTGTTTTTTATATTCCACGTTTTGACAATTCCTTTTCACATGCGGGCAAATGTCACTAATTGCTTGTGAGAGTTGCCAGATGCTTGTCAGCATGTTGCTTTCTACTATTTAACCCTTATGGTATGTTTACACGGTACGGGCTTCGCTCTCTAATCATGCTTCACACCACAATCATGAGCGAACTAACTTGCAAAATTATGAGAGCGAATCAGTATGAATATACTTGCGAATCGCGTATAATTGGTACCTTCTCTAACTTTTATCGCCAGTTTATCTGAACTACCCTACAAGAAGACTTCTAGTCAATTCACTAGTCATTTGACTAGTAGAGATAACCGACACTTTGGTCACAGTCCCCATTTAGTTTATTAGGGGCTTGGTGGAAAAAATGATTAAAACATTTGTGTACGTGTGATTTTTTATCTCTCTCTAACTTATTAATTTCACTTAATTAAAACACATATATCTGAACTGCTTACCCTGCTTCTTTTTTGCCAGTCACTGATTACATAAGCATTTTTAAACTATGACTAGTCAGTGTTTACATAGAAACTGATCAACTATTACTAGTCAATGTTTACATAGAAACATTAATTTGAGAGATATTGATAACTTCAGTCGTTCGCTTCTGGATATTTTTAATGAGTTTAACTTCAATTCATGTCACAACTTAATAACTAGACCATTAAGTGAATCCTGCATTGATTGTGTATTTAAAAATTTTTCAAATCCACTATTGGTTAACTCAGTCAAGAATACAATCTCAGATCACAAGTTTATCTTCTGTCGTATTAGAACTAATTTTTTACACAAAGAGATATCTTCCGTCAAAAAGCTCATACGGACTATCAGTAATTTGGGTTATTTCTGCATGACAATTTAAGCATTGAAATTATTAATGGTAACAATTCTGAGCAAATATGTCAAAACCTTATCAATATTCTCTCATCAGCCGCATCACAAAGCTATACATCAAGCATCAAACATCTCAATATTAGACACAAAATTAGCCCGTGGATGTTTGAATTGCATTGCTAAGCTACAAAACCAAATTGTTAAAAGCTCGGAGAAAAAACAGGGAGAATAAGTAATGTTATTAAATATTACAATACAAAATTAATAAATAGTTACTACTCTTATAATATTAGTAAATGTAACGGAGATCCTAAAAAAACTAGGAGTTTTTTAAATAAACAGATTGAAAAAACAGAACTTTTATAAGGAATTAATAACTACTGATGGTACAATTGTCAGGCAAGATGATGAAAACGCCTCAGTTTTTAATTTTTTTTCTTAAACTCAGTTCGAGATTGGCGCAGTAATATACCATTACTTTCGACAGATGATATGAATATGTTCAATAATGATCTGTTAGAAAATTTGAACTACAATAGAAGTCCAGGTTATGAGAATATTACGTCAAAAATGTTGTTAGTTCGCAAAACACTTCTGTCTGATATAATTAAAGTTATATTTAATAAAATGATCATGAAAGCCACGTATCTTAAGTTTTTAAAGGTTCATAAAATTGTTCCCATACCTAAAAACAATATGTCCAATTTTGCGGAAAATTATCGTCCTATTTCCGTGGTACCGCCACAGAATACACATAAATAGATACATATAGAGTTTGTTAAGAAAATGATTTGACATAGTTAAAATCTTTTTAAGTTTTGAATTTTATCGTGAATATTTTTTCCTTTTTTGCATTATGAAATTTTTTGTTATAGATTTAATTTTATTTACTTTTAAGTGAACAAAAAAAAAATTACATGAAAACCAAAATAACTCAATAATTTCTTCGTGAAGAAAATGTTTTTACATCCTTACATTATATAGAAAAAAAAAATAGGAAAGGTTTTAAGGTGTACAAAAACAAATATTTTTTGTGGCCGCAATTGGCATCAAATCGGCTTGTAAGACGATTTCTCTTGGAAAAAATTACCTTTTCCAAATATTCCGCTGAAATTCTGTCACATTCCCCTCGTATTACTGTTCTTAACTGCATTTAGTTCTTGAAATACCATTTGGAAATATTATTTTTCAAATAGACCCATAAATTTTCAATAGGGCATAGATCTGGACCTTGAGATGGAGTATCCACTAATTTACCGCAATTGAAAAGACACCATGTTTTTACCAAAGCGCCTTATGTTTGAGGTCAATACATTAATATAAATTTAAAACTTCCATAATTACCAGCAATAAAGCTAACTTTACTCACGCTGTCAACCAAAAACCATTTCAACGTATTGATGTACCGATCAGTAACAGTTTCCCAAGCTTCAAGAATTGCTCGGAATCCCCGCTTCTTAGAGTGCAGCACAAGGAAAAAGAATTGTCTTTTTCGATAACGCATACTTCCAAGCTTGATAGCTACTACGATAATGTGATTTTCTGCTACGGAACCAAACTTTTGCTTTATTATAATGACGGATCTGACAAAGTATGGAGGAAAAAAATCTTTAAAGATATTGGAAAGTGAAACCATAAGCCCAACTGTGAAATTTAAAAAAGTTTGGTTAACGGATTGGAGGTGTATATGCTGTAGAAGGTGGTATAAATTTGTTTTATTGAAAATACCATGAATATATTGAAGTATTTTTTTGGATAACAGCTGGAGTAATTTTGGGTTTATTGCTGATAAACATGCAACTTTCCAAATCGCACGATCGTGTAGGCTAGTGTATCACGGCCTTAAGCACTTATTTGACATATTTCTATGGGAAATTTGTCAAATAAACCTGTAATAAACCTAAAATATTTGTTATGAATTCAACCGTAAAGGTAGAGGTCCATAGCTCGCTTTTTGCGCGTTACGCTTTCTATGCATCTGTCAAAAAAGTAGAATCAATGTAATAGTATGTGACAAGTTACATTGCAAAAAGCGCAGAACGCGTAGGCGCGTTCAAAGCACAAAGTAGGTCTACTTTCTACTTTTGTACGCGTTACAAGCACCATGAAAGAAAGTCAGCTGTTCTTGAATGCTAAAGATGTTAAATAATACTTTATTTCTTACGTTATCGATAAATATTATTTTGCCGTGGATAATTTTTTTTTCAATAAAAAAAATTTCTTAGTAAAAAAAAACTTGTTTAATAAAATATGTGAATATTTTCATTAATGCGATGTATTTTAATTAACTTTTCACCACACTTTTCTCAGTAACAAATTTTGCATATTAGTTATCGATTACTTTTACGTACTGAGTGTCATCTCCGCTAAATCTGTATTATTTACTTTGTGTTCATTACATATTTTTAAATAATAAAATGGAAGAAAATTTAATTAATGCTGTAAAAAAGCACGAGCTTTTATATAACAAAAGCTTGCTGCTATATAGAAATAAAATAAAGAGAGCAGAGCAGACATCTGCTCAGCGTCAGACGTTTTAATTTTTTTAAATGTGGTTTCAAAAAACCCACTTAAATAAATTCCGTTCTAAATACAACGGCCGTACCCAAAACCTTTTCTTTTTTTGAAATTGTTCATAGGCATTTTTTGGCCATAAAATTAAATATACAAACTCGACTAACTCCACAAATTCTTTTAAAAACTCGATTTCACTCTCCATTTTTTCTTTATAAGTATTTATAAACAAACGAACACAGCTGATCAAAACAAAAATAAAATGGCGCATGAAAAGCAGTGCATGTAACTCAACGCGAACAAAGTATAGAACGAAACAAGAGGATGAAACGCGTCTAAAGCATAACGCGCAAAAAGCGAGCTATGGACCTCTACCTTAAAGGTAGAGGTCCATAGCTCGCTTTTTGCGCGTTACGCTTTCTATGCATCTGTCAAAAAAGTAGAATCAATGTAATAGTATAAGACAAGTTACATTGCAAAAAGCGCAGAACGCGTAGGCGCGTTCAAAGCACAAAGTAGGTCTACTTTCTACTTTTGTACGCGTTACAAGCACCATGAAAGAAAGTCAGCTGTTCTTGAATGCTAAAGATGTTAAATAATACTTTATTTCTTACGTTATCGATAAATATTATTTTGCCGTGGATAATTTTTTTTTCAATAAAAAAAATTTCTTAGTAAAATAAAACTTGTTTAATAAAATATGTGAATATTTTCATTAATGCGATGTATTTTAATTAACTTTTCACCACACTTTTCTCAGTAACAAATTTTGCATATTAGTTATCGATTACTTTTACGTACTGAGTGTCATCTCCGCTAAATCTGTATTAAATAGCTGCTTAGAAAAGTTATTGCTTAAGACAATAATGTGCATACATTTATATGTAATTTTCAATTTACTTACATTAAAGTCAACAACAGCCGACAATCTGCTGGAATAGCCCTGGCCGAGTTCTTATCAAGACTATCTTTTAAAATGCTGAATAAATAGTCAAAGACAACTGCAGACATTCTTGTCGCGGTTCGAAATTGCTCAGGGTCAGAAGTTTTAATTTTTTAAATGTGGTTTCAAAAAACCCACTTAAATTCCGTTCTAAATACAACGGCCGTACCCAAAACCTTTTCTTTTTTGAAATTGTTCATAGGGGCCATCCATATATTACGTAACGCCCTTGGGGGGTTTCGAGTTTTGTTATGATTTGTTACGGGGGGGGGGGGGGGGTAGGGGGTAGGAAGGGGGGTCTGTAAAATTGTTACGTAACATAAATTTTACTAATTTCGTACAAAAACACTTCGATTTTTCATTTATTTATGTATTTAATTTATCAAAGAAATACATAATAAATCAAGAATCATGAGTGTTAAATAGATATAAATATATGCATATACATATGTATGTACATAAATACATAATTGTTATTATTTATATTTTGCAAGCTTATTTGATTTTTGTCTACGCACTGTGTTAGTCTAACAGAAAATAAAAATAAAGGAACAAAAGTATTCGAATTCCCGAATATTCGTCAATTCTCAATTACTTGCATTTTCCCATAAATAAAATAAATAAATGCATAAATCCTAAACGAAACTTAAGAAAATGCCGTAAAAATATTTGTATATTAGTTTGTAATACCTAAATAAAGAAATTTACTTCAATTCAAACAAAAAGTTATTTAAAAATACATACATATGTATGTGTATGAATTAAATTAAATTTTTTTTAAATAAAAACTTAAAACAATTTAAATTTTTTTAAAGTTTTTGTTACGTTATTTTAAGGGGGGGGGGTCTAAGAATTGTTACGATCTGGTACTGGGGGCGGAGGTCAAAAATCGGAAAAATTGCGTTACGTAATATGTGGATGGCCCCATAGGCATTTTTTGCACATAAAATTAAATATACAAACTCGACTAACTCCACAAATTCTTTTAAAAACTCGATTTCACTCTCCATTTTTTCTTTATAAGTATTTATAAACAAACGCACAAAGCTGATCAAAACAAAAATAAAATGGCGCATGAAAAGCAGTGCATGTAACTCAACGCGAACAAAGTATAGAATGAAACAAGAGGATGAAACGCATGTAAAGCATAACGCGCTAAAAGCGAGCTATGCACCTCTACCTTAATAAATTGAGTCTATACTAGGGATGCCAATCCCGATCTCGGGATTCGCTGAATCAAGAAAATCACGGGATTTAAATTTTTTAATCACGGGATTTTCGGGATTCAGTCAATTCCGATATTGTTTACTAAGTTTTGTTTGTTTTTTTAAATAAATTCATTTTCCCCATGTGAAGTTAGTAACTTTATTGAAATTTATTTGCCGGGGGTTTAGACTTCAACCACATATTTTGAACAGTCACAAACTTCGTATCTTATGCACAGAGTTTCAAAAACTGTTTGAGAATTCACAAATAATAATGGTGGCTATTCTGAAAAAAGCGTCGAAGAAGTGAAACTTTACATTAAAACAAAAACAAATTTTCAAAAAATTTTTCTTTTGCCATACGTTTCTAAAACGAAATAAACATCAGAATTTCAACGCGTTTCTCTCTCTCTCTTTTAAAAACGGTTGATTTTGCATGAGAAACAAAAACAAATTTTTTACATTTACACAATTTTGTTTTTGTTTTCCATGTAACTTTCACCAAGTCGACGCGTATTCCAAAATAGACACCAATATTTTTGAAAATCACAACAGAAAAATAAGCATTGTAAGCTTAGAAATTTTAACCAAACCCAGCAAATAATTTATATTGGATATGAATCTGGGGTTTGTTAAAGTTTCTAAGTCTGCTACGCTTATTTTACTTTTGCGATTTTCAAAAATATTATTTGTGAATTTTCAAATAGTTTTTGACTATGTAATATGAAATTATTATAAAACTTTTGTTTGTGAACCTCTTTTTTAGTAAATACCTATAAAAACATGTGTCTTTTAATGTTAAAAAAACCAAGATTCCCTAATAATTCCTGAATCTAAAAAAATTTCGGGATCCCGAAAAATTCCGGGATTTGATTTTTTGGAATCCCGAATACTGGGATCGTAAAATCCAGTCCCGATTGGCATCCCTAGCAATGAGTATGTTAACTTTGTTTTGGATCTACATACCGTACCACAGAACACACAGAAGTGACACAGGACGGAAGATAATTGTGTTTATATACTTCACTCGCTCTAAAAGTTCCAGGGGATATGCTAAACGGGAACAAAGACAATGTTCAAGAAGCTGTATTGAGTGTTGAATTAATAGAGCTTTTGAACATTTATGGTTATCAGGGTGATACTAAACAAAATTATATAAAGATTTATCTTTGCCAAAAAATTAATAACAGCTGCCTCTAGATTGCTTGAAAAAGAAGTTATTTATAACGAATTTGATTTTCAAGACTGCCGTGCTTTTGAAAATTATATATATTTTGATATACGGTTTATGGTGGACTGTGATGTGGTAGGCTGTAATTGGATTGAGTTGCCGCCAGGAACGTGACTTCAAAGAGGTCGTAATTCTAAACCATTGCCTAAAAGTCGCTGCCAGTTAGAAGTAGATGCGGCTTTGACAAATGTATTGCTCATGAACCTTTCGCATTTTGTCATATGATATTGAACGTGCTGGTCCCAAATCTAAAATGGATCCAGTTATACAAATTACCAATATGGTAATCACGCAAGGATATCCTGAGTCTTTTATACGTATAAAAACTGTGCTCCT
This sequence comes from Nowickia ferox, assembly GCA_936439885.1. Lineage (NCBI taxonomy): Eukaryota > Metazoa > Arthropoda > Insecta > Diptera > Tachinidae > Nowickia > Nowickia ferox. Next base: position 65,474,546 of record OW387026.1, read on the forward strand.
ATAGTAGACAGTCAAGTATTATGTTTTGGTAGTGAGAAAGATTTTTTAACCGGTTATAAATAAATAATTTCGACATTCCGTATTTGCTTAACCGCGCGGCTCATTTGAAGGTCAAAAACTTCGAATACTTAGGCAGAATCAAAAATATACGCTTTGTTATAAAAGAACAAGTTTTACATTCCAAACAGATGGGTCGTAGGGAAAACAAATATGTAAATTTTGAGGGTGAGAGTGCCATTTGATTTGCTTTTCGTTTTGTTAAGACATTACACAAAAAAAAGTTTTAAAATCAAGAAGAAACATATTTTTGTTTTGTCTTATTTTAAACATTTTATTCTTTTTAATGTAGATGATTAATTAATTTTTTTTTAAATTTTTATTTAAAATAATAATTAAAACAAATTTTATTATACAATAAAAATAAAAAACCCCTAGTTTGTTAATTTTTCATTTGTGTTGTGTCAAATATACATCTATATTACATGAATAACAACAAATGTGTTTAAATACTAATATAGATAGTATGGATAGGAATTGCTCATAATAATTACAAGTAAAATTTTTATTTATGGTGCATGCAGCCTTTTCTGAGAAATATAAAATTGCATTGTATGAAAATTACATATATTTTCTCTTTCAATGATCAATCTCCTTTGGAAGGAAAACTGAAATAAATACTTGTGTTCATGCTACTTCTAAAAAAGCTAAGTGTTGTTTTTCATCGGTCTCACGTTTGTGGTTTCTTAGAGTTTCCAAAAATTTAAGAATTTCTGAATTCGAATTAGCCACTGCACTGAATTTGTCGGGATAATTTTCACGAATTTATTTAAACAAACCGAAAGCATTTTCACAGGTGTCTTGATCGATCATCAAAAATCTTCACGTAATGGCAAATGTGATAAAACTGGCAGTAAGTTACAGTTTGTAAGGATAAATCGGGCAATCGGTACACACATATTATCCAGAGCGGCAGGTTCCTTTTCGGTGGCAATGGCCTGATAAACATTCCATCAAAATGAGGACTCGCTCTGCAATTAAAAATAAATTTTTTTTACATTATTGATTGCAAATAATGGTGTAATATTTTTTAATAAAAGCATTAACACTTACTCGAATTATTTTCCCTCAGAATATAAACCACTTCATACAATTCGAAAACAGCATTTTGAATGTATCGTAATAGTTTCCGGTGCAGTTTTTCAAAGCACCAAAACATTCGGCCAGGGCGACATACACTTATGTACGCTTACTTCCATTCACAAATGCCCCTTGTGAATCCATTTCCTCGTTCTTAGCTTTTTGCTATAAATATACTTAAAACCACAATTCACTGGTATTCTCTTTCTTCAGCTTCATCGACATTGCCGCCAGCAGGCTTATCAAACTGGCAAGCAACCAACAGGACATCATTAATGCAAGCAAAAATGGTATAAATTTTTCATACGAATACCTTTATGGGGGTGATCAATCATTCTGTAAACATTCTTATAATACTCCCCAAGATATGGAATAAAAGCCACTCCGGCATGTTGAGCGAATTCCTTAAGGGCCAATATAGACTCCTCATTCTCATCCGGATAAAGTTTTATACAATATATCCAGCAATATTAACATTATAACTAGCAATATTGCCATTGAAAGATGCCGGCAACATTTATTGAACACTCACAATCTTTTATTTTAATTTTGTTTTTGTTAAATCAAGCACAATTTATTAATTTTACATTTGATAAAACTTTTTTAATCATTTATCGCTTATCCACATTCTTATATTTTTGGTTTTCAGTTTGTTTATTTTCCTACTTTCTTAATAACAAATGCACTATAGTTGTCTCTTTTTCCCACGAATTTTAAAAACCTGATCCTAGCCTTTTTTACATGTCACTTTTTATACTTCTGTGCCTTCTGTGACCGTACCATGATACAATAATACAGGTAACCTCGAAGCGCCATCTGATGGAGTTTGTTTCATGATACGATTTGCCAATTGTTGTTTACGTTTTACCAATACAGTGCCTTTAAAACTGTAGCAGTTCCTGTAAACTGTACTAATACAAACCAGCTTTGCAAATACAAGAAAACATGCAATCATGTTTTACCAAACACGTGCATGGTGCCTATTAAAACTGTACTAAACAAATAAAAAAGATTTGCAAACACAAGAGAAAACGCAACTACATGTCACTTGTTTTCTTTTGGTTTTTTGACAGTTGTCATCACAAAACAGCAATAAAACGTTCTGTTGTTTTATTTATTGTACATTTGTTATAGATTTGCGGCTACCTGTGTTATTGGGTGCATTCATAAGACGTAGCTGTTGAGCTCAACTGTTGTGAAACTGTTGGCCCCAACAGTTACTTCTTAAGCCGCTTTCAGACTATTATACTTTGTATTTATACTTGTCAAAAATTCAAATAATACGTGCAAATGTAATAGTCTGAACGCAAAATGTCATCAAAGTGGCAAATAATACGAAAAAATTTTGACATCCCATAAGACTTTCGTTTTTAGAAAATTTTCTAAAGCCGCGTTCAGACTATTATACTTTGTATTTATACTTGTCAAAAGTTCAAATAATACGTGCAAGTGTGATAGTCTGAACGCAAAATGTCATCAAAGTGGCAAATAATACGATAAAAATTTTGACATCCCATAAGACTTTTTCGTTTTTAGAAAATTTTCTAAACGATAATACTTTTCATTAGATCAGGGTTGCATTTTCACACAAACCAAATTTCCAAGTCAGCTGTTTCGCCGCCTATAGCGTGTCGTCATTGATGCAATGTTTTGTCATATGTATATCGGCTCAAAATTTTGAATAAGTGAATCGTATGGAAGTATATTTCGTTGCCGTAATTTTTTAACGTTTTTGTAATATCTTTTCTTAAATTTTTTCTGTTATTTATATAGAATATTTTTAAGTGCCGGTACATGAAACCGCTTTGCCGCCGCTAGTCAATGAATAGCACAGACATTTTCATTGAACAGCTGCACACTGGGTTGAAATACATAGTTTTTGAGGATCAATTCAGGGAAGCTCTGTTAGGATATTTTTCCATTACCTTTCACCTAATACCAATCCAGTTTGATAAAACAAAGCATTTTTAAGTATATTTCAGTGCAGTTTTATTACAAATAAGCGAATTTAAGTTAAAATATAGATAACATATGAGAACCTAAAAATAATTATTTTCGTGATCATGATGGTCATCATTGATAATCATTATCCTCATTATCATAATCAACATTTTGATCACAAAAATTGGGTTTGTTTGGACCTGGAGGTATTATTAAATCCATTGCCTGCTCTGGCAAACTTTGAACCTTCTTTGGAGGAAACTTTCGCATGCTCGAAATAATTGGGTCAGAGCTTATTAAGAATAAATTAAATACATCTTTAAGGGATTTTTCGCGACGGCACTTTTGTGAATGAAACTCTCTATAATTCTTAAAATCTTTATTCCGAGCTTCTTGCGCTTCTTCCTATAATAGCCCAATGTGTAAGGGAGCATTATTAATAATTTCGGCACCGTGTATTAGGTACTTGTGCAAAGTGGGTGGCATATTATACAATGGATATTTTTCAACAAAAAGTCTGGGTGTATTGTGTGCAAATAATTTAAAGTTTTCACTTTGGATTTCATTGACGCTGGATACTGCTATATGCAAAATGTGCATTCTTTTTATTAAATTCAAATCTATTTTTGTTATTTCGGCGAATTTTTCTGCGTTTTGTAAAAAACGTCTTGCCGTATTCCCATCATTGGCATTTCCGAACCCAGGCTTAGGTTTGTCAACGATTAAACCCATAGCCTCTTTATATTGCTTCTGAATTTATAATTTTGTTTCAGCAACGATTTTTTTCCCAAATCACTTCTAGCCTGCCACTTCTTTAAAGGCATTTTATATGCAATATGCAAAAGACATTCAAAGAATCTGATCCAGCCATGAAGAACAGATATACCGAATCTTAAATATTCTGTTTTCACAGGCCTTTTAATCATGGCATCTATATTATTGAAGTTTTTGCTAGTGGCGCCACATAAGTAACACTTGTGTTGACGTAGCTCCAGTTATAGCATTAAGAACCTTTCCATCTATCATTGACAAAATTAAATTGTGCTTCACTTGCATAACTTTATCACCGATTGCGACAGTTGAGCATTTCAAATTTGCTATTTCTTCTTCCACACTATCATTATTTAAAAACAAGGAATATTATTAAAAAACAACAACAACATAAAGAATATTATTAAAAACATGAACAACAACAATTAATATACAAAAATAGTAATAATAACAGCAGCAATCGCCAGACCATATGTTTTGTTGGTAAATCAGCGCAACGACACTTTTTACAAACAAAAGCATAACTTCTAAAATGCACAAAAATGCAGTCTACATTTTTGCAACATATTCGGTATATATTTATTCTGTAATATAAACCACAAATCTCGACACGAATGTAAACAAATAATAACTATATGTCCACTTAAACTACGAAAATTCAAATTTTTTTTGGACTTCTAATTTTAACAATATTTATCGCTGATTATCGTTGAGGCCTCCTATTTAGCTGTTTTCTTTATTTCATTAATTTAATTAATGATAGGTGGTTGGAGTAATTCACGGTGATGATGGGATGGAAATTTTTAAATTGTAAATAGTTTTAATTATGAGTTTTATTTTATATGAGTCGTATTTTCATATGATTGTAATACAGTGTTTAGTATTGGCCATAAGGCTATATGTATTATAAGTGGATTAATAAATAAATAAATACATAAATAAATAATATAAATTACAAAAACACTTCCACACCAAATTTGTTACACAAACTTTACCATGATATTCGCAGAACTACCTGAACTTGATGGTTCCATAGCTAAATTGGTCACTTTTTTAATAACTTTGTAAAAAAATAAAATGTTTAACAAAGTAAATTTCAGTTTTTCTGTCTTTTAAAAAAAAAAAATGCAAAAAACTTTGATTTTGATCTCTCACTGCAAACACACCAGAGCACTTTAGATACATATTTATTTTTTCAGCTGGTAATGTAGAATTTTATAGGCTGTAAGCAACTGCCATCAGTTTTGACGATACTTTAAATTTAATTTTTGAATTAATCCTCGAAAAATTAGTATTTCAACCCAGTGTGAGCTGTTTTGTTTTCTGCTTGTATTACACATTTTATTTGAAGTGTGATGGTCTGAACACAATATGTGATTTTACGTTAGATTTTTTGACAGTCGCAACGAATGTATTTAGATTTCTGTATCGTAAAATGTGATGAAAGTATTAATACTTGTATAATAGTCTGAACGGGGCTTTAGAAACGGCTTGATGGATGTACTGCAAAGTGAACAGCTGATGAATGTAAACAATTGAAAAAGAATAAAAGAGGAAAAGAGAAAATAATTAAAATTGGCTAAATTAATTAGCTGTGACAACACTGCAATAAAAGGAGAGACCTGCGCCTATAATATTTATATTTTAACAATAGGCTGCCACTTGCTCAAAAAATAATTAAACGCAATGGTGAATTAAATACGCAATATATAATATAAATAGACAGCATAATAAACATACATATATTTGATGAAATTAGTAATTGAATTTTATTTCTTTATTTCCTTACTTTATCGCATTTGAAATGTAAAATTTAACAAATATTTGCAGCCGCCACTTAACAAAGCGGCGTTGCCATGATACAATTATACAAGGTACTTGCACAAGCCCAGCCTGTTAATGTATACAATGCAGAAAGTTGTCAAACTTTGTTTACAAGCTGCAAAAATGTTAGTGTATGTGTGTGAATAAAATGATTACAGTGTTGCCAATGAATTTGCTCATTGAAGAAAATTACACTACACATTCTTTGTGTAGATTAAAATTAAAACAAAATTAAATAAAAATAGAACCCAAAGTAGAATTACACACATATTATACATGAATCTCATTACATGGTCTACAGATGAGAGTCAAAATTACACACTGTGTATTACACACATATTGGCAACACTGAATGACTATAATCATGCATGAATGCCGCCTCTGCAATTGTACTTTAGTTACCCTGTGATTGTTATTTTTAAAAACAAAAGACATCTGCTTCTGACAATTATAGGTATGTTTCTACCAACAAAATACGTGTGTTTCTTGGTGTTGCAATTTTGTTGTAGTCATGCAAGTACCTTGTATAATTGTATCATGGGCGTTGCATTACAGTATACACGGCATAACTCTACTCGACCAGCTGTTCAGGCTGAGCACTACATGTTGACTCTAGGTAGCGAAACAAATTTACGATGGAAAAAATGGCAGCGATTACTCAACTGTTGAGTGGAGCGAAACAACTAAACTATGAGTTTTTAAGACAAACACTCAATGGTTGCAACAGTTATCACTGTTGAGATTTGTGGTACAATTGTATTAAATTTGATACAATCGATTTGCATTGGTACGCTGGTACACTTTATACTTCAGTGGTACAATTGGAAAAAAGTTGTACATTGCCATACAGTAATAATAATTTCTCTTGACATAGTAGCACAACCTTAATAAGTGCCAAAATTTTGAACATTGGTAGTTATGCTCATACTTTTCATTTGTTTTGGTAGCACTTGTTCCAGTTATTTAAGCCTAGATACCACTATACGCATAATGTGCACATTTTCGTCGGTTCACTGAAATAAATTTATAAGTATTAAGCTAAATTGGCAGTATTTTTCAACTGATTGAAATATAAGGACATACTTGCCCCACAATGCATTAGTAATAGAACCATATAGACTTATTCCGGAATGAATTGACAAATAAGGCAATTTTGGTTTATTACTTATGACTTTGTTGCAGTTGTGCCGATAGTGGGATCCCGGCTTTATTAGACTTTGTATGTATACTTACATATATGAAAAACTGTTTTGTTCGATAGTATTAGTAGTTTTCTTTATGTTTTTGTTTTCAATAAATGAAAAATGTTTATGAATTCTTACTGTGTATGCTTGTTTAGAAGATGACTACATTTTAGTACAATTGATGTTAATTTGGTACAATTTTAGCATTTTCATGGTACAATTTAAGAAAAGCCATATCCCAACACTGACAGTTACGAATGCGACCATTGTATCATCACTCGTACGTTTGTGTATCCTCGTTTTCGAAAATGAAATACGAAAAGAATGTGTACAGAATAGAGATGGGCGCTTGTTGAATTTTTCCAACACATGTCCAACACGTGCGAAACAAGCACGCGAAATTTTTTTAAAACACGAAACTGCACAACACGCACGAAATCCAATCGAATAGCAAAAAAAAACATTTTTTTATATTCAAATAGATACCACAAAGTAGACCAGAGTTGTAGAAAGTGACTTATGAAAAAAGCTAAAATCCGCTGATTTGATCACTATTAAAAATGGAGAAATATAATGAGTTTGTTATTGAATATTTTTAGTACAATAATCAAAACAAACAACATAAAATGTGTACTTAGTGAAATGAACAATTGAACATTTTTACAAAATTAAATGAAACATTTTGTAGTGTTGAACTAAAAAAACAATATGTAAAGTGATAAAATTTAGTTTCCAAATGCTTTTTTAAATGTTTTCCTACAAAAATATTAGTTTTTAACTTCAACTTAGAAAAACCAGACTACGAATGAGACCACAAAACATGAACTGAAAATACATTTGAGCACATGAACATTTGTACAAAATTAAATGGATGAATTTGAGGTATTGAATTAAAAAACATAATGCGAAAAAGATTAGGTATTAGTATTAAAAAAGTGATTAAAATTTGTTTTCAAATGATTACAGACTTCGTTTTAAGAATTTTCGTTCACAAATATTAATTTTTACCATTTATTTACAAAACTTAGGAAGCGAATGAGACCACAAAGCACAAAATGGAATTACGTTAAAATAATACCACTCGAAAGAAAAAGTAAGGAGGATTTGATGACTGTGTGTGCGAGACCTTCGAAAACACAATTATCTTCCGTCTCGTGACACCTCTAGTATACTTTGTGATAGATACATACATATTTTTGTTTAATTTCAGAACTAAGCTTTAGAGACCCCTACACTATCAACAAATTTGATGGTTTTACGTGTTTGACGATACAAAATGTTAAATTTTTTCTTTACTGGAAATTCATGCATACATATTTTAACACCAAAAATCGTTTCGTGTTCATCGTGTCAATTTTGCTCAATACGATACGGCACGAGCACGCACGAAGACAGATTTTCTGTCACGAACACTTTGTGTGAGTCGTTCGTGTCACGAAGAAAAACACGACACGCGCCCATCTCTAGCACAGAAGCAAACTTACTGACTCCCATTTGGATGATATTATTCAGTTAGCATGCAACAGCAAACCAGGCATTGACAACGTTTTAAAACATTGTTCACAATTTCAGAAATCTCATTAAAAATAAAGCTTATATGTATGCATGTAAAGTACATATTGTAACATAATTACATCACTGAACTTGAAATGTGTTTTTATTGATACAACAAATTTATGTTGCGGCCCACAGCACCATTATTAAAACGCCCTTATGGCACGTATAAGAAAAGGGTTGAGTATCACTGATGTATATGTTTCACACACACTCATACGTACAATACACAAAATAACTAAACAGCCAGTTGACCAAGACTTTCGTTAATGCTATCGATTTCGAATATACATATCTCGAACATATCGAGCCTTATTTTCGATTTAATCGTAAGCGACAAAAATTAAATTTTTCAGGAGAAGGTTTATTAAAACTATTCAAATAAGTTTTTGTACGTAAATTTTCGCTTACGATAAAATTTTACATACCTATCCCGTATCTTAAAAGTTATCAACAGTTTAGGCATTTTGATAATTCTAAACTATGGGTAGGCCCATAAAATTTTAGTTTCAATAAAAAAGTCTATTTTCGATAACGCTTACGATAAAATCGAAAAAAGGCTCGATATATCGTGTAAAACTATCGAGAATGACACTCAAAAGTTAATTGAAAAGTTCACCAAAAAATATTCGATTTCGAAGTTTCGCTAGCAATATCAAAAGTGAGCCAATATTTCAGAAATCGAAATTAAAATAACAAAATTGAGATTAAAAAATAAAACTGGAAAAACTGCAAAATCTGCACAACTTATTTCCAAGAAGAAAAAAAAACTGCAAGACTGCTCAATGCTTAGAAAAACTGCAAAGTACATATATATATATATAAGTACTGCATATTTGACAACGCTGCGTGTGATACATAAGTAGTTCGTAACCCAGCGACATATTTTTCCAAATTTACTGACTAACAAGTGGCTTACATAAAGTCAATTTTAGTTAGTTGAAAATTAGTGCGGAGTGTGACAATTAACTACCTCCAGGACATCGCAATGTTAAAATAGTTAGTTGTTTCCATTGGAAAATAATACAAGTGTCAACCAGTACAAGTTGCGAAATAGTTAGCTTACGCTACATTTACTCATGAAAGTACGTTCTTGAAATTTCTGTATACGTATTATGAATAAATAATTTAATGAAATCAATGACTTTCATGAACATTTCTTGTTCGTTTTCACAGGAAAGTGATAGTTAATTTTAAAAATGGCGTCGAAACGTAAAGTTGCAAAAAATTGTTTTGCTTACATCTTAATTAGAGATATGTATGTATCTAATATATCAACTACACAAATTTATAGGGCAATGAGTAGGGAATAAGTCTTATTGTTAATATTTTAATCCTCACAAAAACATAAATGTGAAAAAAGGCCAATTTCCTTTCCAAAATTTATGCCATCAAAAGTAGTAAGATAGAAATTTTTACCAAGGTCTTGTTTGGCACAATACCTATCACGGAAATATGCTATGCATTATATAAACTTGTAATCGTAACGGTGTTAAATAATTTCTAGATAATCATAATAACATTTATGTTTTTGTGAGGATCTGACTACTTTTTGAAAGGTTTTTAATAAAGCGTTTTAAACTTAAAAGTTCTAGTCTGCTATATTTCTATTCATTATGACTGCGCCAGTTGAAAAGGGCAGAGTTACATAAAATAATAGGTTAGATTGTGATGGGTGCACTATTGTGTCATTATAAGGACCTTATAATGTACGAAATTTCGTAAGAGTCTTCTGAGCAGAAATATGTAAGATATAGCGTAAATTTTAGTGGGAGTGACCCCCGCCTATTTTTCTAAAGTCTGCTTAGACGAAGTTCTTTTGAAAACGCAAAATTAAAGGCTAGCATAAGTGCAATGTGCATGTAAAGTTTCGATAGAGTAGCTTGTATTTTAATTTTTGAGATTTTAAATTTTTCTAGTTTGTAACTCACAACTTAACTTAAGATCTTAATTTCGAGTTTAAAGTGCGTGTCCATGCCCCCGATTGAAACTTCCAGGGTCTTAGATTTTGCTTGGTGATCTCTGATTTAGGTTTATTTGTGTATCGAATTTAATCTGTCTAGTGCAAATTCTAGCTTTAAATGGTGTTACCCCCTTCCATAAATTTTTTAAGATCAAGATTTTGTTGTGAGCAGCGCTTACTTATCATCGTCCACTTTTTAAGATCATAGTTTCAAGCCTTACATATGTACGTGCATACAAGTTTCAACAAAATGGTTTCAGTTAAAATCTGTTTGCCGTATTCATAAAAAATATTTCAGGTTTATTAAGCGCTATTTGACGTATTTCTATTGGAAATTTGTCAAATAAACCTGTAATAAACCTGTAATAAACCTAAAATATTTTTTATGAATAAGGCCGTGTATATTTAGTTTTCAATTCAGTGCCATATTGGCGTGGTCACGCCAGTCCTGGTTTAAATGTTTTCGTTTTTAGATTTTTATCGTTGGTTTCTCACCTTGACCTTCTTGCGTATCAAATTTCATTTTTATGGGCGTATTCCCGCTCACTTTTTTAAAGGATAATAATAGATATATAAATAATATATTTAAATGTGCTGAGCCGAAGTAAAAGACAAAAATTAGATTTGTTTTTTTAATTCTGAGCTTTATGGAAGTGCTTCATAATATTGATGAGTGAGTCAGTGTGTCAGTCAGTCAGTTAGTGAGTATGTCTCAAAATATGCACTTTTTGCACCTCCATATCTCTGGAATCTTTTGTTGTACAACTTTCAAACTTCGCATGTGAGATGAGATGAATTAATTTTAATTATGAATTAAATTTTAGAAGTTTACGATGGCGGGAAAAAAGTTATAAGGGGGGTAAAATCACGTCGAATGGCTTCCTGTAAATATACAAACTGCGTGCATTGGCTGGAACTTCGCTTTGGAGCACGGTAGTGCGCCTAGATAATATTATTGTTTTAAAAAGGCATGAATTGTCTTCTTCATGTATGTATATTTGAAGATAAGATGTTATATTTCTTTAAATATTTATACAAAATAAGCATAACTTATCATTTTACTTTTTGAAAACGCCAAAAATTACTTTCTTGAAAATATCGTTGAAATCGTAGTGGAAATTAAAAACAATGTGAGTGTGAAAGTGTAAAAATATGAGCGTATTGCGACTTTCATGCAATTAGTCTCATGTATAAATGGTAGTTAACAGTTAGTGTAAAGTTAACTGAGTTTCCGAAAGGTATCTACATGCACATGTACATATTATAGGCCTGCACAGATGTACCTGTTGGCATAAGTTTTGCGTGTATGAACAAATATGTTATTCAGCGTTTCTGTTACTAGTTCATAATGTTGTTTTTTTAAGCAATTATTGTATGGTTCGGTAATGAGCAAATGTGAAGAACACATTGGTTTGTATTTGTTTTTCTAAAACACAAAACCATGATACAATTATACAAGGTACTTGCACAAGCCCAGCCTGTTAATGTATACAATGCAGAAACTTGTCAAACTTTGTTTACAAGCCGCAAAAATGTTAGTGTATGTGTGTGAATAAAATGATTACAGTGTTGCCAATGAATTTGCATGTGGCTGTGTCTCCAATTATACATTGAAGAAAATTACACTACACATCCTTTGTGTAGGTTAAAATTAAAACAAAATTAAACAAAAATAGAAGTCAAAGTAGAATTACACACAGATTATACATGAATCTAATTATAGGCCTACACATGTGAGTAGAAATTACACACTCTGTATATTACACACATATTGGCAACACTGAATGACTATAATCATTCATGAATGCCGCGTCTGCAATTGTACTTTAGTTACCCTGTAATTGTTATTTTTAACAACAAAAGACATCTGTTTTTGACTAAATTCTGTTTGTTTCTGCCAACAAAATGCGTGTGTTTCTTGGTGTTGCAATTTTGTTGTAGTCGTGCAAGTACCTTGTATAATTATATCATGCACAAAACTGCTTTTTCCATAAGTACCTAATGATGTGTTGAGAAAAAATATACATGGCTGATGAATGAATGAATAAAAGTAAAATTTCACATACATACATATATACATATGTAAATAAATGATACATGAAACATAAGAGCTGCAAATACAAAAAAATTACACACAATATGTACATATGTGTAATTACACGCAGAGCAAAGTTCTCTCTCTCTATCCTTGTCTGCGCCACAAAACACCTAACGAACGTGCGCAGAAACATCTGCTCGTCATGTATTTGTTTCAACGTTGGTTTTTTTTCATATATTTGTACCACCACATGTATTTTTGAGCAAAAACAGATACAAACATTTCCTCAGCAGCAATATGTTAAGCAATTGTTATCTGTTTTTAATTGCATTGTAATTTGGAAAAGCATACACACACAATAATTCTTATATTTACTAGTTCTTTCGCTATACTTATAAGTATACAAATGCAAGCCTTTAGTACGTATGCGTGTGAGCATACAAATGAATGCCTTACGTACATACGAGTATGTACGAGTATTGCATTAAACACATTCAGCACAGCAGGCTACACGAACACACGACTTCAAATGCCGCTAGCAGCATTTGTCGCCTTAATTTTTTGGAGACGGCAGCAGCACCGTCTGCACCTCATATTTAAGTATAAATACATAGTTCAGTATTGCCATCTTCAGGCTACCGACTACAAAATGTCAAGGATAGAATACATGTTAATATGAGAGTAATTCTTTTGAAGACAGCAAGGCAACAGGGCGGCAGGTTGTTGTCTATGCTCATTTTGTGTAGCTTTAGTCCAATTAAACTAATTTCTATTTCTTTGGATACAATGAGAAAATTCAGTCTTGCCAGTATAATACAAAATGTTCAATGAATGATATCGTACAATTATTTCATATTATTTAACAGAAACAATATCCAAAAATTTATATAAAGCATAAATTGATTAATTTTTATACTTTTACGTCATATAAGTACATTTGGAAAGTAATTTAATTTAATTTTTATAAATGCGAAATATTTGAAGGTTGCAATACTGAACTATGTATTTATACTTAAATATGAAGTGCAGATGGTGCTGCTGCCGTCTCCAAAATAATAAAGTAGCTGGTTACGAGGCGACCAATGCTGCTAGCGGCATTTGAAGTCGTGTGTTCGTGTAGTCTGCTGTGGTGAATGTGTTTAATGCATTAGTGTTTTTTATTTTGCACAAAATTAAATCCGACTACACACAATGGCAATTTGTGACATAGCAATAGTGTCATTTCCGATATTTTTCGTTGTGTGGCATTTGCTTTCCATATATGTATAAAACATAATGTAAGCGGCGCACAGTGGTTCAGAATCGTTTTTCATCGGCCAAAACTCTGTAACTTTTGAACTAATGAAGATTTTTTTAAATTTTTTTTTTCGTGGATAGATAACATCTTAAGCTTTTATCCAGTTTTAGTTTCATTAAAATCAGTACAGTGGTTGTGGAGAATTTAAGGTTAAGACTTAGAAATACTCGCTTTTTATTTTTGTTGAAAAATACCTTATAATGAAACTTAAATCGTTTTTATAAAAACAACAAAGTAAGTTTTTGAAAATTTAATACATAAGCTTAGTTTTTTCAGTCATAAATAGCTTGTAGACTATTGGTTATTTGAATATATATATATACATAAGTATTTAAGACATGTGCAGACATAAATAACTGAACCGTTTCTACTAGATGAATATCTGCAAGACCCTGAATTAAAAAAATTACTTAAACACTACTTATGAGAATCATAAAACTAGTTTAAAATAATTAAGTATCACTTACAGAAAAAATTATCTGTTAATATTTAAAATATAATTAGGTATCATAAAACCCTTACGCTAAGTATTATATAATGAGGGATTTTTCCCAAAATCTGGCTATTAGATTTTTTTTATGATGGACTTATGAGAAACTTTAACCATAATTCAAAAGTAAATATTAGTACCTGAAGAAATGTTAATCTATGGATATATCATAGATATTTATATTTGATCTCCTTTTATACATGCACAAAACACGTTAGAAACACGTTATTTTAATATCATTCATTCAATATTAATATTTTTATAATTTATTTCACTCAAATAATTGTAAATGCAAATGATAATTATTATTCATTTGGCTGGAATATTGCTTGCAAATATTCATTATTCAGTTCTGTATTACTTCTGTCGTGTAGCAGTCCCTTAGATTCAGCTTCTAGTTCCTTTGGTTGTGTTTGTGATCACAATTGGCAAAGTAAACTATCTTTAATGTTTTTATTTTACTTATATTTTTCAGTTTTAGCCTCTTAGATCTATCGCTACACTTATCTAACGGTTTTTGTGGTCTTCCTCCACTGTTTTTACCTGTAGTTTTAAAGTTATCTGGATAGTAAGTTTACCTTGTAACCATTTTGGAGAGCACATATTGAATTTACTTTTACTCCAATCACCTTACTTGTAGCGTTTTTTTAAATTTTTGACAAAAGCGGATATATTTTTTGTAAGTCCAATTCAGTTTCACTACTGTAATAATTTAAGTATCGTGTTTCCTACAACGCTATAAATGAAAATATTTGAATGAAACTTATTTTTATTTCCAAATTATTGTCCTTATACTCAATATAAAATTTTTAAAGCTAATTTAGGTTACTATGGCTCTAATACTCAACACTCCAGATGAAACAGCTTGAAAATATTTTTGTGCTTAATACGATATATATGTATTATTGATTACCATCACTAAGTTTATGCCTGACATTGGTTGGGCATAATTATTATATCTAGATTTAAGATTTGAATACTTATTGTTAGTTCATCGTTTGAAGATACAATAAATAAATATAGGCATGAAAAAAAATCTCGGTTACCTACTTAAATTCCCAATTTTCGAATGAAATTAAGTCCTCCGCTCGCTCCCTCTCGCTCCTTCTTTATTTTCTATCAGGTAAGCATGAAAATACCTTCGAAATGAACGTGAGTTTATAGGTATATCTTCTCAGCAACCTGTCTACCTAACCTAATATTCAAAAATGAATTAACTATATATACAAAATTACAGGATAACAATCAACATAATACGTTTTGCTACCTGCCATTTGTATTTATGATTGTTTATTTGGAGTGTGCCGTATTCGGTTTTAAATATAAATCTGTATTTTTTTTTAATTCAAAGTTATGTATATAATAATAAGTTTGCTATTGTTATTTTTATTTTGTTCAGGTAGAATGGCATTTACGTGATTTCTAAGGTATATTTTCTAGCATTTTGGGAACAAATTTTTGTTTATAATTTTTGAGTATTTTCATTAAAATAAAAAAAGTCTTCCACAAGCGGGTCGTAACGGGCGCAAAAGTATATATACGCTTAAAGAGGATACTTTTATCTTTCTCTGGAGGGTTACGGTTTTTTGATCCCTTTTGATCTTCAAAAGATATACACTACTCAACTTCAAGTTTTACGAAAATATGGGGGATTAAAATTTCTTACATTGCACTCTAACTACAAATTATACAGGTTGTGCACATATAATTTTTTTAAAAGAACAGCTTACCCAACACAAAAAAAAAGACCGCAGCCTTTTATCGATAATATTTTTCGAGAAATTATAATTTATTTCAGATAAAATATGAGAAATTTTTGTTTCTTTCAAATTAACATAAATTTGTTGTTTTTGGCAGCATGCCACGCCCACTACTAAGAATATTTTGACCAAATTTTTTGGCTACCTTAGGTTTGATATGTTTCCTTTCTAATGGCGTAAAAATGTTTAGAATCTGTGTCAAGAAAATAAATGGGTTTTGGCCGATGAAAATTGATTCTGAGCCACCGTGCTGCGTTGCACATATTTTGAAAATAACGCCACAAAATTACAACACAAGAAATGCCAGCTATGTACTCAGCATAAAAAATTGTGAATTGGAGTTTAAGTAGCCAGTCAGTGAGCAAGCTTGTGAGTGGTTGAGCGTTACTGTTTAAACCCTGTTTATTTGCAGTTGTTTTGGAGGAGTGCAAGAAAGAAGGTTAAACATAGTATTTACTAACATTCAAGTGGTTTCAAACCAGCGTTATGAGGATGAATTTGAAGTAGATTTTAAGCCCACTTCAAGTGTGAATGTATTCAACTTGATAACTTTCGATTCAAAAGGCCAATTACACCGTACAACAGCATTTATTTGAAACACGAAAGAATATTCGGATCAAATACATTTACACTTTTTACTCACGGACTTACTTTTTAGAAATACAGAATTAAATTGTCGAGATGGCTGATGAGCGTTATTCACGCATGATGGTGATCCGTTCAGATTTTCACGGTCGTGAATGTGCATGAGCGTGATGTAAAATAAATTGACACGAGTGAGAGTGTATGAGTGCATGTAGTTCTTGACTGATGCATGATTTTTGTTTTGTAATTGTTGCAATACTTATTCAATTATTCTTTAACATTTTCATTTATATTTATCAGCATTTCGGTGGTGTTTATGTCAACTTATTAGTGTCGAAAAAAATTTGAAAAGTTGTTATTGTCATTAAAAAATGGTAATCGGCTGTGCGAGAAATTTGCCGCCAGTTTTAAAGCAAAATAAAGTGTATCAAAAATCGATTTGACAAGAAATTACGGAGTAATAAAAATACAACTTTTTTTTTAAATTTTCACGAACCATCTGAAACACTTTTCAAATGTATAAAAATTAGTGAATATCTAAATTCTATTCGACGAAGACCTTTTAAGTTATTAGATAAAAACGATTTCTTCGAAATTTTTCTTCAACGGTATTTCTCGAACGAATACCCCGATTACAGCAAAATTGGCTACAATTAGTCTTTTTGTGGTTAAGAGCTGATTAAATTTTGAACTTGATCGGCTTAATAGTTTACAATTTGTTTCAAAAATATTATTATTTGTGAGTTCTCAAATAGTTTTAGGAAGTTTGTGCATAAGATAAGAGGTTTGTGACTGTTCAAAATGTGTGGTTGACGTCTACTGACGATTTGTTTAAGCAACAATGAAATGCATATAGAGATCGCTTAACCACCAGCAAATAAATTTCACTTACAATATAATTATGACAATATGTCGAATAATAAATTTCTTGAATATTAAATAATCTAACACAAACAAAAAAATTAGTTACAATACAAATTCTGCGGTAACTTTACTGTAAGAAAAAAAAATGTGGATAAGCACCAACAAATAGTTTGCAAACAAATATTGTGTTACTGCAGCATACTTTTAGGCCCACTATGGGCGACTTTTCTGGTAATTAACACATTCGAAAATTAACTTAATCTCTCTTAATTGAGTGTGATGTTTTTCAGTGGTAGCTTAAATTTCATATTATGTGTAGTATTACCATACTGAGGAAAAAACAGTGGCAACATTTTCTGTGCAAAAGTCGTACATGTTATCAACAAACTTTGATTTTTTGTGCGAAGAAGAAGAAAATGCTATATTTTGTTATTTACAAGTAACATATTGCGCGTTTTAAAGGAAATAGATAAATAATATAAACTATATTTATTTATATGTTTTTTAATTATTTTGTCATATAATTTTTACAAACAAATATATGTTTCACAAGTGTATGTTGTAAATATTTATGTAAGATTAAACCACCACGATTGGCCGCTTAAACTAGCAAGTAAAACCAAATAATCGACTACCCAAAAAACACAAATGAAGATTAAGGTGAATTTACGGCCTGTCCCACGATATCACTAGAAATCGTTCGATCGAATACTTATATTGAAAACAACAACAAATTTTCTAATGTTATTGTTGTTTACAATACAAGTTGTCGATCGAACGATTTCGAGTGACATCGTGGGACAATCTAATCTTGAACGCAAAAAGTATTACCCAAAGCATATTTATATAAAGTATATGCAGGTCTACAACAACTAAGAAAGTACAAAAACAACAGGCGATTTGTTTGTGTAAGAATAATGGATGAATGTCAAAAACAGATGGATAAACCAGACCTGGGCAACTTGCATTACTTTTGCATAAGCACTGATTAAAAAACAAAAATTTTAGTGCAAATTTAAATTTGATGCTTGTAGTGCACTATTTTTTGCACTTAAATAAAATCTCTTAAAAGTAATGGATTAATATTGCATTAGCAGCTAATTGCACGACAAGCACATCATGAAGTGATGCAATATTATTGCACTATCACATATTGTACACAGTAAAATTGAATAAAACGTGAAAATATTTTTAGGAGATAGCATAAATAAAAAATATAAAATACACTAAAGTTCATTGAGGGCACTTTTATAAGTACGTACATACAAATTAACGAAAAAAAAACTGTCAATATAAATACAAACTAGATTACAGAACCAATTTTAAAAAAATTAAAAAGTTTCATACTTCAAGTACGTTGCATCTCGAGCTTATTTGAAAAACCGTGCAATTGACAAAAGATCAGAACTTATGTTTTCGTTTATTGTAAAGTTATATCTTAAAAAATGGTGATTTCATAAATGAAAAATTCTACCGCTTGAAACAATTTCATCAAGTTTTGTCTTTCTCTCAAAAAATTATAAAAAACGTAGTGATATGATTTTTCGTCTTGGATGACGATATGTATGTACATAGGAAAAAATTTACATATTTATGTATGTACGTATGTTTTTATGTATGTACACATTTACGTTATATTTTGCACTATATGTTCCACTGATAATGCAATAATACTATTCATAATGTGTTTAGTGGTGCAAAAAATAGTGCACTAAAAATAACAATGCAATGTTGTTACTTTGAAGGGATTTTAGTAAAATGCAAGAAAAATTGCACTAATATTATTAAAGTTAGTGCTAATGTAATAAATTTGCATTTGCATTAATTTGGCTTATTGTGGGAAAATGGTCAATGCATTTGCTTATTTAATGCAATAGTCCCAGATTTGCATACAACAAAAAGAAAATGTATGGATAGACAAAACCAAAGTAAATTTATTAATTGATAAACCTTTAATATGTGAAATAAGTATAATAAAGAATACATATGTATGTACTTTAATAATTAAATATAATTATTTTTAAATGTATTGTAACACATTTTTTAAGTAAAAATTTATTTAAACTTTTTCACATACATACGTTTTCAGTATACACAATTGTGTATAACAAAGCAAAACAAAACAAAATGGCGTACAAAAATTGTAAACAACTTTTGACATTCAGGCATTCACACTACACGAGAAAAAAATTAATCACCTGAGTACTTGCATATACTTTATATAAATTTACTTTGGTATTACCAATCTAACTCCACAATCAGCGTTGCCAGAAACTTATGAAATAAAATCATTCTCTGACAAAAAAAACCATATTTCTTCGCATTTCTTCTTAAACCACGTAAGCGCCAGCAACTTATTTTTCAGAAAACGAAAAAAAACTTTATAATTTTTTAAAAGTGGGGTTAAAGACGATTTGTTCTTTTACAAAACACGGATTTTCGACTCGGTGAAGGGTGTAAACATATTTTTTAAAATAATTTTTCATTTACAAATAACAAAATTTATTTGACAAAATTTGTGGATTACGTGTTTTTGGCGCAAACAGCAAATTGTGGGTCTTTCGATGTTTTCCTAAAATTAATAAACTAACTGCCTGCCTCACGATGTCGACCGCTATCGCTCGCATGCATTTTTGACGACAAACAGCTGATTTGCGCCTCACTTAAAATTATCAGCACGACAAGTCGATCGATAATGAATGCGAACAATAACGTAATGATTTTCATACATATTTGCGCCTCCCTATGAAATATCATGCGAGTACAAATGTCCAAATCAGTCACTTGTGTTGTGGTTGTCGACAGATACATAAAAAAATATAACGCAGTACATTAAAAAACAAAAAGTAAATTATTTTATATATTTTATAATGGAAAACAAGTGGTAAGTATATAAATAATATTATTACACAGCAAAAGCATCTTTATTAATCACCAACATAATTTTTCAGCATAAAAAAGTCTACTTTACAGCAGCTGCAGATTCTGGTTGAATATATGGAGACAAATCCGGAGTTTGCTAGAGGATCCGCTGCCACGGAAAGAAACATTTTGATGCAATATTAATCAATAAAATAACGCAATGCAGTACAAAATATTTGTATATTTTATTATTTTTATTTATAAATGTTTTTTTTAATAAAACCACTAACAAAATTACACTTTTTTAATTGCAAATTCAAATACTGAAAACAAATGTCTTTTGTTTACTTCTTTGATGTCATTTGTAAGTAGCGCAGAGCTGAATTTTTGTAACCTCATTTACATGTTTTAGCGATTTTTATTTTCAAACAAGCGTTTAATTTAACGAATAGTTGGTATGGCAATATAGTAATTTTGACAATTAGTAAAAGGATTACGTTAGAAACGTAACACCTGACGACCGACAAGTCGATAATTAGTGAGGCGCTTAAGAGAACGATAATGAGTGACTTCATGTCGCTCCCAGCAAGTAAGTTTCAGTGTGCAAATTGACATTTATTCATATATTTAAAAAAAATTATGTATAAAATGTTATTAACCCCCGACCAAGGAAAGGGGTGTTATAAGTTTGTAGTGTGTGGCTGCATGGATTTTGATTTAGTTTTTAGCTATGTTTTAAGAAAATCAGTCCAGCCGTTTAGAAGATATCACATCTTTTTTAGATATACATATCGGGGTTTTTTAAAATTTGTAATTTTTGTTATATGTATATAAAGTGTATACAAATTACTATTTATTTCACTCTTGAGCTCACTTAAAAAATTTAAAATTTTTTGCTTTATGAGAATTGTCGAATCGACTCGAGAGTTTGAAGAAAAATACTTTATCAACTACAAACTCTCGAGTCGATTCTATAACTGTAATAAGGTCCATTGTGACGCTGAAAAAATATAACAAATAAACCGAAGGTAACACAAAAAATTATATTGGTAAATAGAAAAGTTCATGTAAAATAACTTGTATTAAACTAGTAAACTGCGGGTAAGGCCACGATATCAATTATTTTGTAATTTAATTAACAAACCGGATTTATCTCCTTAAATGCATTTCTGCTATACGTAACTCGACGAAGAGTCGATTTTACCAAAGTTACTGACTTTGAGAGCACAAAAGTCCCGTGCAGTTTAGGACAGTAAGAATACTGGGGCTGCGTTGTTCACTAGTCGCTTATGCTCAGTTTGCTGCGCTGTTATTCACAGAACACTTCAATGAAAGTAATGAATTAGTCCTTTTAGTTTTTAGGAATAAAAAGAACAATCTGCAAAGATCTGCAACTATCCCCAATTGACGAGTTGATGTTGATGAATGTTCTTGACACAGCAGGAATGTTTTCGATTGAACGTACGGGACGAGAAAGTACACGGGTTGGTTTTTCAAATAACGATCCATTTTCATGATCTTTCTTCACAAATTGACGCACAAACTGAACTGAAGGCCGATCTCTTCCACCTAAATTCCATACAGTTTGCGTTAAAGACTCACCATTTGGAAATAAGTTTTTAATATTTCTGAATTTTGTTCGAGCGTATAGCGTCCTATTTTGCAAATGGCAAACATAAACATTAATATAAAAATAAAAATGAATGTTTTCGTTCTACTTAAGACAAACTTTTTTGGTTTATTACTATTAAGTACTCGTATATTTATTTAATTTTTGCCATATGCCGATGGCTATTAATTTTAATTATTATTGTTCGAACTTCATTTGTTTCTATATTTATGATTTCATCAGGCCAAAGTTCGTATCGCTTTGTAAGCCAAATTACATGTGATAATTATTAATGAAAAAGTAATACCAAAGCTAATTGTATCCGTCACTTGAAAATTTGCCTTTTTCATTTGACATTAACGCAACGACGGAGAAGGTGGGCACAATGAGTACTTTATATACGGAAGCATTTGAACAAACTACTCAGCGTACGCATAAAGTTAAAAGTTGATTAATTTTTGTACTTTGCGTTGACGGAGACGTACTGAATGTAACAGACCTCATAAGAAACCATGTATTTCAACTTAGCTGTCAGTTGAAAAGGGTGCCCCGGTTTTAAATATAACTAGCTGTTTTCGAAGGTCGCTACACCTTCATCATCAGCGTTCTTTGTGTTTGGTCCACTGTGTGTGGTGTCAGTTTATTATTGCAAATGGAATATGTGAATTGTTTGTCTTAAGTAAAACAAAAATAAGCAAATTAACCAACATGTGCATAATTAGTAAAGAACAAAAACGACAATGGCAAGACTTTTGTAAATTTAGAGATGGTAAAATTGAGCTTTCATTACAAAAAAGCTTTCAGCAAATTGTAATACGATGAATCAAAACAATTCACATATTCCATTTGCAATAAAAGTTGCATATATAAAGCAGAAATCTACATCAACTGACACCACTCACAGTGGACCAAAGACAAAGAACGCTGATGATAAAGGTGTAGTGGATTCAGTCAATCCCGAAATTGTTTACTAAGTTTTGTTTGTTATATAAAAATAAAATTCATCATGACTTTCCCCTATGTGGAGAGAGTAACCGTGGCAACACAATATTGTTATTTTATACTTATTTGTTTGTTTCATACTGTTAATAGTGTCAATGAAAATGTGTTTCCGAACAACATTTTTCTGCTTTTCTTCATAAATTGCAATCTATTTGATGATAATAAGTCCTAATTTACACTATGCAAGTCTTATTGCTAAGCTGATTAGTTTGTTAGGAAAGAAGTACGAGGGGAAAAGAAACATTACTGTTCCCCTCGTCTCGCTCTTCGTCAAACTAATCAGCTTAGCAATAAGACTTGCATAGTGTAAATATGGACTAAGCAATATTTTTAACAGTTGTAATAATAATGTATTAAATAATAAAGGTATTCACGTCAACTCTTGCAACTGTGTAAAATGCATATTTGCACTTTTTGACGTGAACAACGCCTTTGGTTTAGTTGTCGATAAAGTTGAAACACAATATGTGAATACATAAGTACATAAACTTTACTCGTAGGTTTCTTGATTATTAAAAGATTTTGTTTAAATGCTAAAGCAAAGTGTCAGAACTTCGCTGAATAATTCTGTAATCAATTCCCTAATACTTACACGTGTTTGTCATTCGAACAAAAATTATTCGAATTATTTTTGTAGAATATTAGAATATTCGAACAATTTCCTTAATTACTTTGTATAAAAAGTATTTTACATTTATTAACTTTTTAATTTGTTAACAATCTGATGTTAAGTAATCAAATTACACCAAATTATAAATACACGTGTAAGCATGTTTGTATATGTTTGCTAAACGCATCTTTTGTTTTCTTGCTTTGAAAAGATAATGCCTCCTTAACAACCTAAATTACGATGCAAAGCGTTGTCTATGAAATAACGCGGCGTGAACGCTTTGCGATTGGAAAATCCAATTTTGACAGCGCGTAAAGAAGAACTTCACTTCTGGCTGCAAAAGTACTGTTGTTTTTGTTAAGTAATGTAACTTTAGCTACTTTCACGTCAATTTATTGTTTTAATTTTTATATCTTATTTCTATTTAGAGTTTTTAATTAATCAAAGTTGCGCCTTGCGTCGTAATTTAGGTTGGTCTGCAATTGAATCAGAAAGTGTCTTACAATTCCTGGTTAAGAGTTTAAAAAATAACTGCTTTTCTACAGATCTAATCAAAAGCTCTACGGGCTCGGTTGGTTATTGTTATAAATAAATAAATAATATTATTCCTAAGATTTCCAATAATAATTTTTAAAAAATGGCACAAAAAGCTAAAAAAGAGTACGTAAATAGTTTGATTTCACGATTATTTTGTAATAAAAATTTCGCAAATAATCTCAAGTACGATGAAGTATTAGATGAAATTTCTGAAGTAACTGACAATGTTTTATTAGCTGATCTAAAAAATTTTATCAGTAAAATAAGAAATTGTACTAATATAAAAATCGTCAACAATTTTGAGGTTGATTTAAATATTTTAATATCAAAGAAAAGAACACACAAACTGGATATGCTTTTTAATCCTTTTTTAATGGTATCACGAACATCAACAATTTGCGAAATATACTTTTCTACTTATTCTTTTATATCTGCTGATTTTAAATGACTATTTTAAAAGAAATCAATGACATATTAAAATTTTTTGTAAATGTGTATAAAAACGTAACTAATTTCCTTTCGGTTTTTCTAAGTTTGTTGTTAAAACTATTTGTTTTTCTTGTGTAATGAATTATTTTTCGTTTGTTAATAAAAAAATTAAACTCATATTAAAACTTATTAAACTTTTTTGAAATTATTCGAATAAATTTTTTTATTCTTTCTTCGTTCGAATATTCGAACAAACTTTCAAAATTATTCGTCCGTTCGAACATGAAAAAAATCATGAACTTTCATTCGAGCAAATATAAAACACGAACAATTAACAACACTAGTTTTTATCCCCTCATAACTTTGTCACACTTACCAATATTATGAAGCACTTCCGCTATAGCTAGAGAGCTGATATTTGGTACACAAGTAGACCCAGGCGAGTAAGACATGACATGTTGCAATAATGCAATGCTATAAATTTTAGATGCAAAAGGTGGGCGTTGACACGCCCATAAAATATAAGGCTACTGTTTCATGTACTTCGGCTCAGCACATTTAAATATGTATATTATTAATCGATTTTGGTATTTCGCGCTACAGAAATGAATGCCCCCTAATAAATGTCTGTCTGAAAGTAGAGGGTGTTAAATACATACTCCGCAACGCTGGCGTTTCTTTACGGACTAACTTTCTTTAAAAACTCCATCAAAATCTGACTAATGTTTCGAAATGCTTTGCATTTTAAAATACAAAATATTTGCGTTTAAAATTTTGTACATCTTAGACTCACTGTATAGTAATAAATCCAAAAACTACGCAGATGTGGCCGTTTCTTAAAAGACTTTCGTTATGGATTTTTAAGAAAAAAAACGTCGTTATGAAAGCAATAATTTTAAAGAGCATTTTACCAAATAACGTGCTGAGCATTGAATATTATAGAAAACAGCTTACATACATACATATACATGTACGAGTACATACATATGTAAGTATGTATATTTATTGCAAAAAATAAAATGGATTGAAATGAATTTTTAGGTCTTGAGCGTTAAAAAATGAACAGTGGCGAGCTCTCTTAACAATAAATAAAAAGAAAACCAAATGAATATCTACAACAAAGAGCACAATATTACGTTTCGGCTAAAATGAAGTCTATAAACGGTGGTAAGATACAATCAACTGGTATTATTAACGTGTGGAACGTGCATAAGGTAAGATCATCTCAGTTTCGGTTGAAAAACGAAAATTAAAATAAGTGTTTATAAAACAAGAAAAAATAAAGTTAATGCAAATTTTTTTATAGTGTTAAAAATACTAAAAATAAAATGAAATCTTTTGCTGCGTGTTTGGTGGTCTTGACCTTTGTGGTTTTTGCTTATGGCCTACCCCAACAACGTGAAGGTGCTGCCTATACCAACGAGGCCATACGACAAGCTCAACAAACTTTCCTGATACCCAAAGACGCTCAAATCCAAAATGTTCAAGAGGGTATTGAATTGGGAGCCTACGAACAAATTCCTGGCAATCAGCGCATTAATCTTTTCGAAATTTTAGGCGATCAAGTTCCATCAGAGGTAATCAACAATTTACAGGCTCAAGTCGATCAAATTGGTAGAAATTAATCTTATTAAATAATTTGTTATAAATAAAAAAATCATATACATTTTTATTGTTATTTATGCTCGAAAGAATAGTAAAATTATGGAAAGCGAATCCAGGATTTTACTTGCCGAAAACATTGTTGTTAAATTTGTTTATTTAATTTTGTGTTATATTTTTAGTTTTAATTGAATAAAAACGTAAAAAAAATCATATGAAATATTTTTTTTTATAAAACTTCTAATTTTATATTCTAGGTACCATTTCTTTCTTTCACTTTTACAACACTTTATTCTATTGTTTGCATTGAATTTTGCTCATGCTCTCACTTTCACGTGAAACACGATCTCTGTGTAATTACTTAATGTTATTGTTGTTATTTTCTGAACATCAAAAATCGTGCATTAACTTCTTCCTATTTTTGTTGTTTATAGTAATTGTCTTTGCTTTTACTTTAATTCAGGCATTTTTGTTGTTTTATTGTTAATGTATGTACACTGTACAGATATACAAACATATAAACGTTACATATTGACAACTACTTCGTGACATTTTGTGTGGGGAGTACGGTGAAATTGCCACCTCCAATGCATTTTAATGAGATATACAGACATACATACGTACATATCGCACACTAAATCATAAACAATCACAACTCAATATGATCAAAGTACTTTTTTTTATAAACCATTTAATTGAACAAATCTCTAACGACCTCAACAATTTCTTTTGCAATACAGTCTTCTTGAAGAATACAAAATACCGTTATGATTGCTTTCATGTTACATGTGTACTTGCGTCATTTGTATAGTATCAACAGTTGCTTGCCACTACTCGCATGAAAATTTTTTTGAGTTGTGACTGATTATGATTTAGTGTGCGATATGTAAGTAAATTATATTTTTTTTTATTTGTTATTATTTCTGGAATTTATTAAAACAATTGTTATTTGCTTAAGTCTACATACTTATGAAGTGTGTAGTATGAAAGTATGTACACTCTTATGTACATAAACAATTAAGTATGTACAATGTGTTCATATTAATTGCCCAATTGTCATTTAGTAATTAATTGTCCATGAGTACCTCTATTCGTTTGTGTTTCAATGTGTTTCAAAAGAGAGTGTCCAAAAGTATAAGAGTGTTCGTTGTCACTTTGCAAGCACAGATCCTCTTTATTAACAAATCCATAATGTTCATGGCTATTTGTTTTTTTTTAAATTTAATTTCGTACATCAAAACTTACATACATATTTACAATGTACATATGTACATGTGTATGTACATACAATATGTAAGCTTTTTTAATTTTATTTTTTGCGTTATGTAAGAGTACTTGTGGCCTCTACATTATTTTTTATTATTGCTGCAGTTTTAGTTTTGCTACTTTTGCTGGAAATGCTGTAAATCATGTTGTACTCGTTTTTTATTTAATATTTTTTTCTCATACTTATCGTCATGAAGATGATGATGTTGTTTTATCTTCAATTTTATTTTTGCGCATTCTCTTTAATGTGACCAGCAAGATGCAAAATTTCTGTTTTATTTTGGTAGTATTCGAACACTAACGGCCATTATATAACCATTATATAACCAAAATTCAACTGGTTTCAATGGTAATTGCTATGGCGTTATGGCGTGTCACATATAATTCAATACAGTGTTGCCCATTGTTGCCTAAGTTATCACATTCTTGTTTGTGTGGCAGATTCCACCACACAGTGCCCGTATGGGCACAACCTGTACCTGCCGTGTCCACTCTCAGTAGAGTTGTGTCCAACAGCTCTTTTGAACTAAAATGAGCTTTTGGACACAAGTCCGGTCAAAAACATCAATGTAAATTAAATGGGTTTGAAACAACTTTTGATTCGAACGCTCTCAAACTAGTTCAAAAAGAGCTGCTGGACACAACTCTAACTCTCAGTGTTTTTTCTTGACCTCCATCACACATTTGCAAACATACTTTTGTGCATGGGCAAGTACTGATAAGGGACATGTGCGTGGGGCTTTAAATGATGATCGCCAAAGTTTCTTTCTTTCTGTTGGTTGAAGGGCGATGTGGTGGAGTCGTCTGTTGTTTTGGGTATGTGTGGTGTGAATTGTCTATCTTTCCCAAAGCTTTTCAACGCAAACGTCAATGGCAAAACTAAAATTATATACATCGACCGATCCAACGAACACAGTCGAACCATCTGTCCATACTGCACCACCCCACACGTTGAATAAAAATCACGATACTGCCACAACAAGAAAGGAATAAAAAGTGCGTTTCCCAAGTAGTCTCTGCATATAATCAAGGACTGAAGGGGGCTGGTTGCGGTGATTACCGAATACTTCAGTTAAAATAAACACACCTAAATTGACAACCATGCCATTGGGCAAAAAAAAAAAAAAACGTAGAAGTTGAACAAAGGAAAAACGTAAAAAAGGAAAGAAATAAGAAAAGTAAGATTTCAAAATTTTTCCACACATAGATTGCCATGAAATTTTTCAAGAAGGCATTGAGATAACTCTTAATGCTGTTGGCTGAAATACAGTTTGGGTTCACGAGGAAAACAAGATAAAGCCAAATGGCTGAATAAGTTAGTGCGTCGACTACAAAGTAAATGATAGTTAGTCGTCGAGAGCCCGAGTTAAATTCCTGGTCAGACCTACTCATATCAACACAACTTTCTTTGCTGCGCATTAGTATCCTTCGTCGATAGTTATATAGGGTGTTTTTTATTGAGGTATAGAACTTTAAGTTGGCATCACTTTTTTAACTGGCGGCCATTTTGTCAGCTGTCAAGTGATTAATATTTAGTTTGGTTTGCCATTTCATCATGAACAGGTTGACAAAAGAACAACGCTTGCAAATCGTGCAAATTTATTTCGAAAATAATGGTTCAGTTCGCGAAGTTTACCGCAAGCTCCGTCCATTTTATGGTCGACATAATCGTCCATCAGAGCAATTAATTCGGTTAACCATGGATCGTTTTCGCACTACGTTTACTCTATGTGATAATACGCATATGCAGAGACGTCGAACAGTGCGCACCGAAGAAACAATTGCCGCTGTAGAGCAAAGTGTTGAAGAGGACCCGAATGAATCGATTCGCCACCGTGCACAGCAATTGGAGCTTTGTCCATCAACTTGAAAATTGGACCTGTAGAATTGGCTTTATTCGAGCCAGCCGCGGCGGCCACATGCCCGAAATCATATTTAACCCTTTCGACCCGACATTCGAATAGCAATGCTACAATAAAATTTTTGGTGGCAACGGGTTAAGTAAGCAATAAATAAGTTGTCGGCGAACGAAATTCAAAGAATCAATAACTGGGTGGCTGAGGGGGTGGTGGTAAACCATTGTACCACTCGGGATGTTAAGTGGTACAAATAAGTACCAACCGTCCTGTGAAACAAACTATATCAAAAAGAATTATGCCAATAATAAAGCATATTTTATTGATTTTTTTAATTTTATTGAAAAAGAAAAGGAAGGTTATAATAAAAATGTACTTTCGCATAAAATTCACATGTGATATGGTGCAAAACAAATTTTGCAAAGTGGCACTAAGCACTCCTTGCACATTGTCTTAGTGCGCGTCTGTTTTTTTTGAGCGCTGCAGTTGGTGCAACGACGTCGAGTAGTTCCTTCAATAGGAAGATGCATTGACATACGATTGGTAGTTTGTGGTGCCCGGCCTGGTTTTATTGATCGACGAACAGCTGCAGTTTGTTGGCCTTCATGAATCAATGCCTCTGCCAAAGTGACTAAAAATGACTTGAATGGCTCTTTCTTCGATTGAGGTCATTATAAATGACCCAGGAATTTACGGCTGTCATCATTATTAAACGATAAAAAGTTTTCTTCCACCACTTATCCGATTTTCGATCGTATTCGTAAAGGCCGGACATTTGATCAGCCAAATCGACACCACCCATGATCTCGCGATAAAATTTTATTTGCTTCGGACATTGGACTTCAATTTTTTCGCCAGTTTTCAATGTTTTTGTGACAGTCATAACTGTTGCGTCGTGACAATTACTTAGTACCAAAACTTCTTTGGTATCTTGCCATTTTGCACAAAGAAGTCCAGAAGAAGTACTCTTGAACTCCGCTTCACCCCTTTTTAACTTATTGCCGGAAAATTTGGGTAAATTTTTTCTATTGGGCATCACGGTACCAACGGCTGGGAAGGAAATAGTGTCCAATAAGTGAACAGAGGTAAAAAAGCGATCGAAGCAGAGGACGACATCTGTCTCTGATATTGAACTGGCTAATTTGGTAACAACCCGCTCTCCCAGCGTTCCAGAAGATTGATCTAATTCTTTTCCATGATATATGTTGAAGTCGTATGTATAGCCCGTAATAGCGTCACATCGAAGCCACATTTTTATACCCCGTTTGACAGGCTTGAGAGGCATGTATTGTTTCAATGTACTACGACCCTTGAACTTCGTCATTGATTCATCAATGCTCTGGTACACACTGTCCTGTCTGCATTTTTGAAATGTCTTCTTCAAACATTCTACCAAATCATCAATATAGTAAGTTTTATTACTATTATGTGGCTTCTCCGGCTGTGCAAAATACATTTTAGAAGTAATGAAAGTGAATCGATCTCGTGTGATTACTTCCTTCAATGATTGATTCCCTAGTGATTTATGGCGCGACCAATAGTCTTTTAGAGATGGAAGTCGATTGTAGCACATTACAAACATGCATCCAACAATTGTTTTTATTTCACCAGCATTGGTTTCAGTTATTTTTACCTTTCTGGTTTTATGTTGTTCACTTTCGTAAATTTTTATTCTCTCATTTGTACATTGAGCTATGTATATATAAGCTGATTTAGGCAATAATTTGTTGAAAATATCAATTATAGGAGCATGGCGAGGAATGTGCTCTGCTATTTTGCAGCTACGAGAATTAAAAATATTCATTTTAGGTACGAAGTTTTCGTCAGGAGTACTCCAAATAAAGTTGGTATCGAATGCGCCAGGTTGAGAAACCAAACTAGTGCCGGATTTCTCATCATGGGCAAGGACTTCCTCGGCAACCTCATTCACTTCATCCACTCCTATGTCTTCCTTATCGCTGAAGGTAAAGGCACCACTTTGTACTTCGTTTTCGTCTTCGCTGGGCATACAACTTGGTACAAACTCATCAGAGCTTCCTCTGGAAAAGTCCCCTGAGTCGCTAGCGCTATCAGCTTCATCTTCCAAAATTTTTCTAATACTTTCAGGATCCATTACTATGAAAACAACAAATTTTTCCCAAAATATGAAACTACAATATTCAGTGCTCATCGGACTACTGGTACAAATATGTACCACCATACCGGCCGAATGGTACATATATGTACCATAATCTAAAATAACCACAAAACACATATATTTTTAAAAATACTTACATGCTTCAATTGCAAATACTTGAAAAAACTTAAATTCTTCCGTATTTTTATTATATTCGAAGCTTCCACGGCCAATATCGCACAAAAACTAACAACGCACTTCACTTTGGCTCCGTCGCGACTCACAAAAATTGAAATATCAAATGTAAATAACAAAATAATATAACGGGACTTCTTAGAATCTATTCAGCGAAGTTTGGAGACGACATGGTGCAATGCACAACCAAATAACATTTAATTTAAAGCTTCTAGGGATGTTTGAAGTAAGAGTGGTACACATGTGTACCATCCGGGTCGAAAGGGTTAAACGTTAATGGCATAAAATTATCCTTCCAATAAAGCCAAATTGATGGACATTAAAACGATTTTCTTGTGTTTTATTTCAATTCGAAGTTCTATACCTCTAAAAAAACACAATGAATCGTCGGCGAAAAAAAACAACTAATAAAAAGCCTACGTAACTTAAAATTATACAGCTACTTAGCACTTAGTGAGGGTCACTAAAATTTTTTATGGATAGCTCTTACAACAAACTGCATGTTCCAACAAAATCTTGGTGGTACAGGAGGATGGAGACGAGTACCTCTATACAAAATAATTTTTGTTTTTCCAATATCTTCAGAACTACAACACACTAAATTTGATGTGGATAACTCTTATAGAATATTCCATGTTCCATCAAAGTTTTGTGGGTATATATGTAGGTATATATACAAACTTATTAATTAATTAATAAACATAATTTTAATGCATGTAGACGGTGCTTAACCAACAAAACACGAAAAACTTCAAAAGTTTTTTATTCACGTACGCTCCTGGTTAATTTCCTGCCGTTTAATGACTTCGGATAAAAATTATCCAAAAATATAAGTTGACAGCGATTTTTTCTGAAGTTGCAAAGTTATTCTGTTTGATCATTTTCTCTCTGTCACAGAACCATTTATAATTGCACTATCCGTTTCTAACTCTCAGGTTATACAAAGGGACCTGCTATTTGAACCCAAGTGAGCTGAAAACTGACTTGCACTTTTCAAACCTAACCTAACCTAGTAACTTCTTAAACTTAAAACATTTCTTGTAGAGCACTGCTCCAATTAACAAATAGTATGAACTAAAAACAAGTTAAAGCTCGTATCGCTTCTTAATCCAAATTACATGTGATAATTATTAATGAACAGATAACACCAAGTTAGTTGTAAATATCCTGACAAACACGTAGTAGAACGGAACAACCATTAAATGAAAATATACTTATAGGATCAAACCAAAAAAGTTTGTCTTAGTAGAACAAAAATAAGCAAATTAACTAACATGTGCATAATTAGTAAAGAACAAACGACAATGGCAAGACTGTTGTAAATTTAGAGATGGTAAAAATAAGCTTTCATTACAAACAAAGCTTTCAGCAAATTGTAATACGATGAATCAAGACAATTCACATATTCCATTTGCAATAAAAGTTGCGTATATAAAGCAGAAATCTACATCAACTGACACCACACGCGGATGAGGAAGGTGTGGTGGAACAGCCGGTTGTACCGTTCTACTACGTGTTTGTCAGAATATTTACAACTAACTTTGGTGTTATTTGTTCATTAATAATTATCACATGTAATTTGGATTAAAAAGCGATACGAACTTTAGCCTGATCAAATCATAAGTATAGAAACAAATGAAGTTCGCACAATAATAAAATTAACTAAAAACAAGTTGGTCACATTGATGTCCACGCTCGCATACTCACTTACATACATGAAGATGCTGTTTTTGGTCGATTGGATTTTTGCCTTTCAATTGATTTCATTTTGAGTTTTTTTTCAATTGAATTTCAGCTTAAGACTCTTCACGTGAGTTTTGCTTTTCCTCTTACGAAAGTAAAAAATAAAAAACTTTTGTTGAATAATAATTATGACCAAGTTTTGAATCTGTGATCTGGGATATTTATGGTTTCAGATAAAACTAAGATTTTTAACGCAGGATTAATTAAATGAAAACGATAAAACCACAGGTGCTATAGTAAATAGTTTAAATTGGGGTCCACTCCTTAATTTGATTCGAAAGAAAATACTTTAGAATTTACATGTTAAAAACATACAAATTCGAAAGCTTTTTCGTTCGTTTCGAATTAGACACTAGACACCCCCTGTACATAGTAATGAAAGAAGCCCTTGTAGAGCAACGAGGTATAATTTAGGGGCTAGGAAAACGGTTGGAGGACCTGGACTAGGCGGATGATACATATTTGTTGTCACATAGTAGAAAGCTGTTCAAAGTTGATGGTAATGTAATTGAGGACATGAACACCTTTTGTTACTTAGATAGTACCTTAACAAATACCGGTGGATCCTCCAAGGATATTGAAAATCGTACAAAATTTGCAAAGCAAGCATTCAAACGACTCACAAATGTGTGAAAATCACAATCATTATCCCTAACACTAAAATCAGGATGTTCAACTCAAACGTCAAGTCAGTACTTTTGTATATGTGTGAGACCTGACACGCAGCAACACGTGATCTTAACGATTTACAGGTCTTTATAAACCGGTGCTTGCGGAGAATCCTAAAGATATTTTGGCCAAACTATGCAAAAATGGAACTGGATCGGCCATACACTGCTCAAGCCCCATATTGATATAAACCGTACTGCACTAGAATGGAACCAACAGGGCACTTGCTGAAGAGGACGACCTGCCCACGCATGGAAAAGACAGGAGGACAAGGATGCCCCAAAGGCAAGGAAAAGTTTAACTGAAATAAAGAACATCGACATTGACAGATCTAATTGGAGATCGTTTGTTGAGGCCCTATGCTTCTTATAGGACCGAAGGGAACATATATATATGTATATATACATATATTAACATTCTAAATTAGAGTAGCAACAACAAACAATTAAATTTAAATTAAATGTTTGTGTAAAATACATTTAACACATTCGCGGACAAGACGGCAAATGCCGTCAAATTTAAATCAATTTGTAGGGACAGGACGGCATATACCGTCGCTAATTTTTTCTGTTATTGGGACAAGCCGGTATATGCCGCACCAAATTCTATGTTAAATTATGGTTTGTTGTTATAAATGTCCCAGTGCAGTTTCTTCTTCGTGCCATAGCAACAAAATTAACAACAAAAAAGTTTGCAAATACCTGTTGTGATTGAGTGTGTATCAATAGGAGCAAGACGGGATATACCGTTAATTTTCAGTTAATTTTTTGGGTTGTGTCCCGTAGCACGTGCTATTTTTTGAAGCGAAAATATTTTTAGAAGAGTTGAATAAATTTTGTTTGGAAAATTTAAAAAGTTCGAGTTTTAAATTAAAAAAAAGGTTTTATTATATATATTTATTATCATAATGTATATATTATTATTATTTTTTTTATGGTAGTGAAAAAATGGATCAATACAACAAACGGAGAGAAAGAGTTTTAAAACTGTTTGAGGAAATTGATTCTGATAATGAATCTGCCAGTGATACTTTCAGCGATGATGGAGAGTATGACAGCGATCCAGATTATGAACCGGATGCAGAGAATTCCGACGAAAACTCTGGCAAAGAAAAACCTACTTGCAGTACGTTTAAAGCTTCAGGAGATGAATTAGACAATATTTTTGATTGCGAAGATGACGACTCTGATAACAGTTCACACACAGGTGAAATGGAGGAGATTAGACCCGACTTTGAATCTGGAGATGAGTGGGTAGAAACTATAGTAGAAATACCTCAATTTATATTTGATTCAGCAAATCGTGGAGCAAATCGCAAAGGAAACCCCAAAGATGTCATGAGTGTAAAGCTTTCCAAAGGTGAGTACATATGGCGTCGCCAGGGCCAAGTTTATGTGTCTAAATGGCGTGATAAACGTGAAGTTCTGTGTATAACAACTGCCTGCCACCCTGAGCTCGTTGAAACTAGTACAAAGTGGGGACTTAATGTATTGAAACCAAAAGAGGTTATTACTTACAATAGCCACATGTCGGGGATTGACAAAATGGATCAAATGATATCGCACTATTCGTCACCTAGAAAAACAATCCGCTGGTATAAAAAGCTAATATTTCATTTATTGGACGTCGCAGTCTGGAACTCGTACTATATTTTTAAAATAAAAACTGACTCAAAAATGTCATTCATTGACTTTCGAGATATACTTATTAAGAGAATAAAAAACATGTTGATTATTGAGTTCTTGTTTCAACTTTGTTATTTGTTGAGCTTCTCATTTGCTTAAATGAAAGTTTAACATATTAACTCTAGTTGTTCTAAGAAATTTTTGGGTAAAGGTTCCCTGATGATCTGCATTAGCGCATAGGATCCAGCTAAACCCCTCAATAATCAATTTCAATGTATTTTTATTAAAAAAATATTTCACTTAATAAGTAAAATAATAATTTGGGATTATTATTAAAATTATTGTTTATATGTATTTCTCTTCACTGTATTTATTTATTTTTTGTAAAAAGAGTCCTAATGATTTCTTCGTGAATTAACATAATTAGAGTTGGGCATAGTTGTTCTTTTTGCGGATTGTTCTTATTTGCTCCCAACAAAAAAAAAAAACTAGTTCGTTCTTTTCGTTCAGTTGTTCAGTGAACAAAAGTAACAGATATTGCACAGTCATCAAATCCTCTTTAATGTTTTCTTCGTGTGTTGTTATTCTAAAGTAATTTCATTTTATACTTACTTAGTACGTAGTTTTTGTAAGTAAATGGTAAAAATTAATATTCTTGAATAAAATGCTTAAATAAAGTCTGTAATCATTTGAAAATAAATTTTGAAAAATTTTTTGATACTAATAATCGTTTTCAAATTCTGTTTTTAATTCAACACAACAAATTCTTTTAATTTTGTAAGTGTTCAACTGTGCAATCGTATTTTGTACTTTGTGGTCTTATTTGCTGTATATAATTTTTGTAAGTAAAAGGTATAAATTAAACTTTTTGAACGAAAATACACAAAATGAAATCCGCAATTAGCTTAAAATAAATTTTAATCACTTTTTTAGTTTTAAAAATTTTTTTCACAATCTGGTTTTTAATTCAACACTAAAAATTCTTTCGTTTACTTTAATAAAACTCACTTGTTTATTTCAATAATTATACATTTTCTGTTGTTTGTTTTGATTGTTGTGATAAAAATTTAATAGGCACACTATTTTATCTCTTTTTAACAGTACGCAAATCAGAAACTACAATCTTTAAATTGAAATGTTTTGCTTGTGTATTGGTCAGGAACAGAGAATAAGACAAACAAAACGAACTAAAGACCAAAAACGAACGAAGGAACAAAAGAACAAAAAGGAACAACTAGACTAAATTAGTTCACATTATTCACTCAGGGGAATAGTTCAATTGAACAAGTTCCTTCCTTTACAGCACAACTCTAAACATAATATATGCAAGTATACACGCAGATTTTTTTATACAAAAACATTTATTTGGGTGGTCTAATATATATACATTAGAGTGGCCGTTAGTTGTATGGAGAATTTTTTTTTGATTTCTTAAAATATCTCCTTCCAAATCGGCTTAGTTTTATGTAAAAAAAATACCAAACAATTGCATAGCGATAAGTTGTGTTTTAGGGGGTGCGTCCTCACCTCAAAGTTGGCCCTCAAGCCCATTTATTGAACGTAATTTGTTTTGTTTAGTTTTCTTTTGACGATATGTATGTATATGTATGAAATAATTCAATAGATATAAGCTCTTATTATACATGCTTAATATACTTAAATAATTTCCATATAAATATAATTTTGACAAATATAATTTTTGGTATTTTGGTGGTTATTTTCTTCATTATTTTCTAAAATATTAATTTTAGCAAAAAACTTTCTTGGAGACTAATGTTCTTGACTAGAAGAACTAAAATATTGTCATATATCATATTCCTTTAAAATGTTTTTTTAAAAAGATATGCAAGCGAATTACATTGAAAAATGGGCTTGAAGGAGGGGCGGACGTACCCCCTAAAACACAACTTATCGCTATGAAATTTTTTTGTATTTTTTTACATAAGACTTAACCGATTTGTGGGGAGAGAATATAAGATATCAGAAAAAATAACGGCCACTGTAATGTACATACATACATGCACATTTAGTTCATTTTGTTTATACGTACTTATCGACGGCTTAGTTTTTCGTTCGTTGTACTTAATAGAGTTGTGCGTTAAGGAACGAACTAGTTCAATTGAACTACTTATTCCTTTGAGTGGACAATATGAGCTAGTTCAGTCTAGTTGTTCCTTTTTGTTCTTTTGGTTTTTCTTGTTCTTTCATTTTTGGTCTTTAGTTCGTTTTGTTTATATTAATCTCTGTTCCTGACCAATACATATGCAAATTCACATATGCAATTTCAATTAAAAGATTGTAGTTTCTTATTTGCATACTGTTCAAAAGAGACAAATGCAGTGTGCCTATCAAATATTTAGCATAATAATCAAAACAAATAACAGAAAATGTATACTTAGTGAAATATACAACTGAGTTTTACACAATTAAAAGAAATAATTTGTAGTGTTGAATAAAAAACAAGATTGTGAAAAAGATTATTAGAATTAAAAAAGTGATTAAAATTTGTTTTAAACTGTTTAAGGATTTCATTTTCATTTTCACCTTTTACTTACTAAAAGCATACTGCGAATGTGACCACAAAGTACAAATGAAAATATGTATGAACAAGGAAATTTTTTACTAAAAGAAAGAACTTGTTGTGTTGAATATGAATCAGTATTAAAAAATGTGATTAATGTTTGTTTTCAAATGTTCACATAGTTCATTTTAAGCATTTTCAATTAAAAATATTAATTTTAACAAAAACTACGCAACGAATAAGGTCACTAAGTATAAAATGAAATTACTTTAGATTATAAAATTAGAATAACAACACACGAAGAAAACATTAAAGAGGATTCGATGACTGTGCAATCTCTGTGCGGTTGTTCACTGAACAACTGATCAAAAATAACAGCTGAACGAAAAGAACGAACTAGTTCTTTTTGTTGTTGGGAACAAAAAGGAACACTCCGCAAAAGGAAAAACTATGCGCAACTCTAGTATATACTTAACCTACATCAAACAAACTTTTTTTAATTCGTGTTAATTTTGAGACAATAATTAACAAAGTGAATAACTATTTGGATTTTTTACTGAAATTTTTGTTCTCTAATAATTAAATCGCGACATATAGTATATAAATAAACATGCCGTTGGTCACAAATAGAAAGGCCCGAACTCAAATAACTGTATCTTTACAGGAGAAGGTAAAAACATAATTATAAAAAGTACAAGTACTTCTACAACACTGTTGCAATACATTTTTGTGACTGAATACTGAAAAACTCAATTTCGTAAAAATACGAGTTAGGGCCTTTCTCCTTGTGATCATCGATATGACTTTTTAATACAAAGTCGTTGATACATGTATTTTTCTACAATATTTCTTAAAGTATTCAAACTCATATAAAAGGTAAAAATAAGAGATACAATTTTTTTATATGTACATACATATATGTACTCCACTGTTGCCAACTTTTTTCCAACAAATATCGCTAAAGTAGACAATAAAATAGCTAAAATTTAAAAATATTTGAAAATTTAGCGATAAATAGCTAAAAAAATTTATTTTTAGATTTTTTAAAAAATTTTACGGTAACTTTCAAATTTTATAAAATACTAACTAAAAGCAATATATGTAATAGGTTAATAAAAGGCTTATTTTATTATACATAAATATATGTAACATATTCATTATGTATTTATATATCGCTCCTCTATTGCAATATAGTCATAACTCAAACAAGCTAGTTTTGCAGAAAATAAGTTTAAAGTTTTCAATTTATATACACTTCAATGAAAATATAAAAATATTTTCTTTTCTCAAGACAAATCTGCTGATTTTTATATGTCGAGTTCCGGGTTTGGAATACTAAATTTTTTAATATAATGTATTAATAATATAAACGTATTTACTTATGTAGAAAAGCGCTTTTCCAGATGGATGTGAGGAGGGATGTGAGTACATTAGCTAACTTTCTATCTATAAAACCTGCATTGTTTTGGCGCTATTCAATCACCTTTTTTCTCAAACTATAGAGTTTAATTCATATAGGTAGGTTCTTTGCTTCCAAACAAGCTCACATTTTTAAGCAAATTATGATGCACAAAAAAATCGCTAGAATTCCCGCTAATAGCTAAATCATAATTTTTCCCGCAAAATGTATTCTAAAATCGCTAGATTTGACGAGAAAATATCTGAATTGGCAACAGTGATGTACTCGTATGTATATAGGTACGAGTATATCAACCCTTGTGTTCGAAATTATCGTATGTTACAAAAACTAAATTTTACAGTAGAGCGTTTTTATTACTTTATTTTTAATTGGCTAACAGCACTGGCACGAAATTGAAAATGTTTATAAATATTCGGTTGCTTTAAATAAATTAATAGTAATTTTTATGGAAATGATTGTATATTTCAAAATAATAAATATTTTTGCCACATACGATATTTTCGCTCACAAGACTTTTATGGGTGTACTTACGATAAATTTTGAATCAATTTACATACAAAAATCAGGTTTATTAATTTTATTGATATTATAATATTTGACGTTAACATAAATATCATTTCAAAAAAAAATATGTTCTTATACGAGTATGTATATGTATGTATTTGAAAAATATTCTAGGGAATTAATGTTCGTCGTCAGTTTCATTTAACGAATCTTTTATTTTTGAAGTATGCTTTAAATTGTGATATTTAAATGGTATACTTTTTCTAAAACAAAGATTTTTTAATTCTTTAAATTTTTTTTGTTGAGATAATAAACTCTTAAGTGGCCCACCCACTTGCAACATAATTGAGCAATATTTTTTATTGTACAATAATATCGCCAATGTGTACTCCTATTCATATTCGAAGGTGGCACAATATATTGGCAAAAATCGAAAGACTTTTGATTTTTATTGTACAATCAAGACAGTGGTATAATGTGGTGGCAACATTGTTCAATGTTGTTTACTTTTTCACTCTCGTGAAAATTTGGTAATATTTTGTTTGAAAATATTGTGCCATTTATTGCATAGTATAGC
Organism: Nowickia ferox; assembly: GCA_936439885.1. Taxonomy (NCBI): domain Eukaryota; kingdom Metazoa; phylum Arthropoda; class Insecta; order Diptera; family Tachinidae; genus Nowickia; species Nowickia ferox. The sequence goes on from OW387026.1 coordinate 65,515,097, forward strand.
TCGAAACGACAATAATATGTATAACAACATATGCGGTAATATTGCATAATGGATGGGCCGCTTTAAGGCCTTATTCATAAAAAATGCATATTTTTGCTTTATAAAAGGTTTATAAAACTGATTTGAATACAAAATTTGTTTTATTAAGCCTTAATAAGACAGAATTATTTTTTAAGGCTGTTAGCATATAATATCTCGATCTTATAAGTAAAATTTATATTGGTTATACATAAGCTTTTCTCAGAATTATCAAAATATCCATAAACTAGTTTAATTGATGTTGGACTTTTTTAAATTTCGTCATTGAAATTACATAAGTTTAATTTTGTTGGGCAGTAAGGAATTAGCAAGAGACTCCCAATTTTTGAAGTCGTAGAACAATGGGTTAGTTCGCGCATTACGGATAATAGTCGGCCATTCATTAGGTGCACGAAAGATTCAATGGTGCTATGTACGTAATCTAATGGCATCATAGTATGTTCCGAGAGTAAATAAGTAACATGAATTTTATGGACAGAGGTCGAAGAATTTAAAAAATACGCCAGCATAGATATAACGGATTTGTTGATGTTCTGACCAGTGCAACTGTTACAATACAGACTCATTTGACTGTTTTTCTATTGCCAATAATAAGCCAATAGTATATAGAGACCTGAGCATATTTCATTATAGCTTCGTTTACCATCACGCTCACCCTACAAGAAACAATGTCCATTTCTTGTGCAATTTTCGTAAACGCTAAAATTTAATAGGCGTATTTGCGGGAGTAAAACAGTGTAATCTTTTTTCCATAAGGAGTGTTTACAACTTTCTGCATATCACATTAATATTCACAATTATTTATTTTAAAGCAAGTACTCTGCAGTAAATAATTTTGTATTGTATATGGCAAATAGGGCTGCTAGATAAAATTATCGAAAAATCGACGAAATGCCGATAAATATAAAAAAATCATCATGTCATACTTAAAAAATAGGACATCTCAAAATGCAGTTTTTTAATATACGAGACATACATACCATTTTTCATGTTGCACTTGTGCAACAATAGAGTATTGACTCAAATTTTCAAAAACAATAAACTTTTATTTTACATTGAAGATTTGTCTATGAAAGGGTAGTGCTAGAAACACAACTGGGACGAACGACGAATTTCGTCCACGTCGACGAATTCGTCGATAAGAGTTCGTTGCGTAAATTCGTCGTGTGAAGCACAACAACGACGAATTTATTCAGCGAATTCCTCTCTTATAATTAATAAAGTTGGTTATTGTATGCATAGTTGCCAGATGAAATAGGGGTCAATTCGTCAAATTTCGAGCGAAAAATCGTTAAAATCGTCAAAATAATTATCCGAAAACGTTTAAAATTCGTCAAAAATAAAACATACACTGTTTCATACATGTATTGGAATTGAACAATTCTATTAGATCAGTTACTACTTTCAAGTCCTAACAATTACAATTATTTAGTTTTAAATGATCCTTTAGTATACAAAATTGCCTAGAAAAGATATAACTAACCGATTTCTTACTTTGGTTTTGCTTAAGTTAACTCGTCTAAAAACTCTTTTTTCTATATTTCTGATTTTTTTTTATTTCTGATTTTTTTTTCAAAAAAATCTAGAAGTTTCAAGTATATCAGGGAATTTTATTAACTTTAATTGTCTGAATTCATATTATATTTCCTGTTCTTAACATTCTTCAACAAAGTGACAAAACTCTTAGAATATCGTAAAAGGAAGTTTAATTTTCTATAATAATATTGTAGGGATCAATAAAGCTTAAAAGCTTGGAATTCATCTTCGAAGTCAAATGTTATTAAAATCTTATCACACATTTTTAAATTTTATTAACTTTAGCATCCGCAAATACATCCCTGACATATATTCCCAAGTAAATTTCTTCAATGTCTAAATAATTATTCTCATCTTTATAATCCACCAATTAAAACTGATCACACTCAAGCAAATCTGTTTTTAAAAAATTATTCATAGCATTTTCAAGTAGTTTTTGCATTTGCGAACTTCAAGGGACTGATCAAATTTGTTCGTTTTAAGCGAAGTTCGTTTTAAGTGAAGACATCAAGAAACCATTATTGTGTGTGCACATGTCTTTTTTTAACACTTTGGCTATTTATTTATTTATTAAAACAATTTTAGAACATTGTAGTCTTCAAAAAATAATTTTATTTAGTTTTTAAAAAAATCAGTTATTTTAGTTATCATTCAAGTACTAAACATTCACCCAATGATATCCAACAAGGAAAAGTTGCAGAAAATGAAGTTAAGAAAAATTTAGAAGACAATAAAATTAAAGAAATCAATAAATTAAATGAACATAGGGAAAATATATGGAAAATAGATCGGAAGGATTTGTAAAAAATGATAAGGCTGTTCGACAAAGAACAACCAAGATATAGGAAATTAAAACTTATAAATATACATCCATGCAATATAAAAAGACCATTAAAATTTTCAGATCCTGACGATGCTAATGATAATCATAGCGATTCCACAGATCACGGGACTAATGACTACTAAACTATTGACCGAACAAAGAGGATACATAGACATTCACATACGAGATCAAGAAATTGTTGAAGAAACAGATATAGTCTTACATATAATTAATTTGAATGAAGTTGAAGCAATTTTAGATAACATAACTGATAATATTAAATGAATGAAAATAAAGAACAAGGAATTACTCAATTTAGAAATTAATGATGCTAGGAATAAACTAATGACGCTATTACCCAGACAAGATAGACAAAGAAGACGACTAGTAAACGGAATAGGTAGCATATCAAAATGGTTGTTTAGAACTATGGACGACGAGGACAGACAGAATATACAAAATCATCTTTCCAAAGCAAACAATAACCAACAAGTTTTAATCAATGATTATTTTAATTCGACTTTAAAACACTTGAAAAAAGTTGTAGAGAATGATAGAATCAAAATAGAAAATGAGTTAAATTCTATAAGTAAATTTTTAGAAATAGAGAATCAAAAACATATATATTTGGAGCAGCTTACTAACATTCAATTAATAAAAAATAGGATAGAACATTTGCAAGATAATGTGGTATCTGCAAAGTATGGTTTTGTACACCAAAGTATTCTGACTAGCAATGAAATTAAAAAATACGAAATAGATTACAATAAGTTGAAATATATTCAATTTGGAACAGCATATCTAAATAATTCATACCTTATTTTTGGAGTAAAAATACCTAAAAAATTTGTAACCGTAAAACAAAGAACTATAGTACCAATATCGAATAACGTAAAGGATGAAATTGACTACAAAATCGAAGAAATTTTTGATTTTGAACATAAAACTTATACATTCCAAGAAAATAAACAGTTAAAAGATTTAAAATTAAGCAAGCATTGTGTAATTAAGAATACGTCTCAAATGATAAATAATAATGACTTAGAAATATTACAATTAGATATTGATACAATTGTTATAAAAAACTCAGTAAATGTTAGTGTTAATCAAACTTGTAATAAGGATAAAATAGTTTTAAATGGAAATTGTTTAATCAATTTTAATACCTGCTCAATCACTTAAAGACTTAAGACATTAAAGACTATTATTTTTCAAACATTATAGAAATTGAAAAAGAATCACATATAAACCAAAAATCAAAACCAACACAAAATTTTACTCATAAACTGTCTTTCAAACAGATTGAAAAATATCATCAAAACAACGTAAAAAATATTAAAGAATTAAAATACGATAGTAAAGTAACATATGGTTGTAATATTATAATAATAATTGTAATTGTTTGTAGAATTTTCGGTGTATTAAGAAAACATAATCATATTAAAATAAAATTAAATAATAGAATTCGGGAGAATTCTAATCTAAAGGAGGGAGTAGTTACATATAAATCTTATAATGATAATATTGATAAATTTTTAAAAGAAATAGGTAAATGAAATTTAAGTTGTTAATGCACTTTTAAATTAATTGCACTTCTTGCAAGAAGTATTTTAATTGGAACATTTACTATTTCCAAATGCTTTTAAATCATTTTAATATTAATTGGAAATTTAATCAGAAATAATTTCTTAGTCGGGCTTAAGTTCAGTAATTTCAATTCTTATTGAATGAAATATTTTTATTAATTAATGTGAGTTTCTAAAGAAGAGAAGAAAAATTAAATTGGACTATAAGCTGGGGGAAATACCGATATTTTCTGTGCAGCAACGCACTTCATCAGCACCCAAGTCCATCTACTGGGGTAGAGATTGTTATTAACATCAGCTATTTAAAAATAATTAATGTGATGATCGTAAAAGATAAGCAAGAATAGTTAAACATACTTAGGTAGAGTGACATAACTTCGTGCTAACCTGAATATAAAAAATGAAAAAAACGGATAAACAGAAAAATGAATAGTGATACTTACAAATGTGTTTACCAAAGGTAAATCAATAATTGTATACACAATAATTCTCATATTCCATTTCATTAAAAATTTGCTTTAAATAGCTGATGTTATTAACAATCTCTACCCCAGTAGATAGACTTGGGTGCTGATGAAGTGCGTTGCTGCACAGAAAAATATCGGTATTTCCCCCAGCTTATAGTCTAATTTAATTCTTCTTCTCTTCTTTAGAAACTCACATTAATTAATAAAAATATTTCATTCAATAAGAATTGAAATTACTGCACTTAAGCCCGACTAAGAAATTATTTCTGATTATAATTCACTATAGTTCAACTAAACATTTAAAATTGTTTCAATTAATTGGAAATGGTAAAAGAATGAAAACATAAAAAATAAACAAAATTAAGTAATAAGAAAGTTATCATTTTAGATTAAGAAACATTGTAAAAACAGTCAGACTCGCTACTCCTAAGTCAAGGTACGTTTTTCAATAAATGGAAATAAATAAACAAATATTTTTTTTGAAAATCCCCAAAAATAAATATAAAATTCGCACGATGTATTTCGTTCGACGGACGTGTTGTGTTCGTTTTCATATGCACAAATGTGTTTTATTTTTCATGACGAAAGTTCTCACCGAAAAATTCTTCGTTCGTCCCAGTTGTGTTCCTAGCATAAATTTATGTCCCTACCACGGTTTTCAACTTTTAAAATAGTTTGGTTGGGATTGATAAATTTGCATTGCCATTCACCACTAAATTGACAATTGACTTTTCAGTTGTGTTTTGGCATTGTCATTTACAACTCTACATAAGTTTGGTTGAGAAAAACGTTGAGTGTACACAACTGCTTTTTAGTAGTTGGGTCTGTGGTTGGGTTTTTCTAGTTACAGGTTGGTGCGATATAAAATGCAGAAAAAATGGAAAAATCGTAACTAGAAATATTTATTATGCTTAATAACAAAATTTTCTTAACAGTTTCAGAACAGGCGGTATACCGGGCACATACAAAGATTTCTTCAAATATGTTTTTCGGTGATCCAACAAATAACAAAACGTTTCTTTGTTCTGCCGGAAATAACTAAAAAAGCTTCCAAAATTATTTTTCAAAGAATTCGTTTCCTATTTTCATTATTCCTTACCTTGCATTGGGTGGTTAAAGAGGGTTGGAATCATCACGAATTTTTCTTTTGATACGTAGTACATCTATATTTGCGACTTGGTTTTCGTCGTCATAAAATAAATCTACACATATTTGTATACATTTGGAATGATTTCTTTGCACTAAAACACTCAAAACAATATTTTTTCTAAACTTTGTGTTTTAAATTTTCACACAAATTAATTTCTTTCTGTCAAACTTGATATTTTAAGTTGGCAACGCGATGCCAATTTCAACTAAAAAACAGTTGTGGTTCATAATACTAAAACACAGTTTGCTCGTGTGCAAGTTTGGTCTCTTCTTAGAGGAACAAACTGAATTTGCTTTAGAACCGTGATAGGGGTATTAAATAAAGAATTTTACTAGGAAAGAGTTGGTGCACACTAAAAAAGACTTTTCAGTTTCAATAACAAAAATGCCGGTATTAAAAATTTTTTTTTTTAATTTTCATGATTGATAAATACAATTACAAATAAGTTATTAGATAGTTAGTTAAAAAAATAAGTTATTTAAACAAAGAGTTTTTTTTAAAAGCGAAGAATTTTTAAATCTTTTTTTTTGTAGAATTTAATTTTTTATTATTGTTGTTGTGTATCTTGTTGTCAAATCGGTATTTTTGTGAATGTATGCATATATTTGATAATTTATTTATCAAATAGTTTTTTTGAATTGTACTGCGAAAACTTGCTGTATTGATAAATATTTAGGGAGTTCACAATAGCATTTTAAAATGTGCCTTAATATTGCAACGTTTCAACTTTAGTACTTTAATATGGTCTGGCATGTTTGTTGTATTTGTTTGTGTGTAAATCAAATTTATTACCAGGTGGCAAATTTAAAAGTATAAAAAGTATGTCATTTTCTATGTATATGGCAATATGGTAGTATTAAACTAAACATTTTAAAACTGTCAGCGCAGCTGTAGTTGTTGAAAAAATATTTGTATTTTTCGCAGAACAAAAGTTATTTTCAAAAATTTATCTAACAATAATTTATAATTTAAAAAATTTTGTTATTTTAATTCTTACGGAAGAAAATAATTCAGTCTTTCATAAGCATTCGTACAAACATGCATTTTATTCTCCCTCTCTCGTACTATAAACTAATATGTAAATAATATAAAGATGTATGTGTGTTTGCCTGACTTTGATATACACAGTATGTGTATTTATATCGTTGCCTGCTCACAATAAAAAATTAAGATGGCTCAATGTTGCCACATTAAAATTTTGATATACTCATTGTGAATTCCCTAATTATTATTGAATTAAAGAATAAAGTTGTCAAAATTCATCTCCGTTGCCAACGACACATAGTTATCGAATCTTAATTGTGTCTATTTTTTTTCTGTGTAAAGCTACACCAAAGTCTTATATGTAGTAGGTGTATATATGAATTGTAATACGAGTACATAGTAAATTTTTCTTAAAATGTCAAACTATGCAATATGCAATTTTGTAATTTTCAGAAAAGTGCGAAGGCCCGTCAATTGTGAATTTAAAGTCAGCGTATTCCTAAAAGTGCCAGGTTTAAAACATTTCTTATTGAAACGAGGCATATCGTATAAATTAAGGTTCCAAGATAAAGAATCTAAAAAGCGAATTTTTCATATTGTATAGTTTGACGTGGTAGGGACTATACATATGTAGAATATTATAAAATCGTAAGTTTTAAGGAAAAACTCGTCAAATACGACAATTTTGACCACAAAGTAAATTACACTGTTACATGCGATAAAATATACATTGTGTTATCTCCATAACTATAATATATAATATAATTATCGCTATAATATTTTGTCAACAGATGAGTTAATGGATTTAGAACCAATTTGCATAAAAAAGTCGATTTCGAGAAAAGTGTAAAACACGATAATATCGCGCACAGGAGTCGCTATTATGAGGAAATATTGAAATTTATAGCATCTTCAACGTCATCATCATTTATTTATAACGCAGTTTTTATTTTATTTGATGTTTCTAAGGTTTAACAACAGGAATTTTCTCGTTCCAGACCGTTTTTTAAATGCATGAAGCAAAGGGTTAACCACTTGTAAAACATTCTATTATGTATTTTAGACTTAAATAAATTCACATAGCTAAAGACGCATTCAACTTCTGCGTTCGAATATGGAAATGACAAAAGTTGGATGGTAATTTTGACTAATTTGAGGCATTAGTTTTTATTTCAACGGAATCTTATTAAGATTTTACTTCTGCCCAAATCTCGGTAGTGTACAGAATGTTTCTCCATTGCATTAAGTGAATCATTCTCCATTAATTGTCTATACTAGACAAAATTTCCATATTAGACTCAATTTGTCTTCTTTGTTGGGTGACAAAACACAATGCCTCCCACTATACAACACAACCGATGTGTATATCCAGTTTACTATCTTCGGTACAGACCCTAGTTCCTTCCTCTGTAGTAGACATTGAGCCCTTTCATTTAACTTTTCCTGCGTGTTCTTTTTTCCAAGAAAGCTTGCTATCTAGGAAAACACCCAGGTATTTATCTCCCTCTGCTAGTTTAAGTTCTACCCCTCCTATTCTGGGCAGTACAAAGCTCTGGTAAAGAGGACTAGCTCGGTCTTCTCTGGGTTGACTCCCAGTCCTTTGTTGCTGACTCAGGAGGATATATTACCGAACGCCGACTGCATGACTTCACTGATAGTGGGAAGAAACTTTCCCGTTACCAGTAAAACCACGTCATCCACATATGCAACTATCTTCCGTACTCTCCTGTCAAAACGGCTAAGAATTGCGTTCATTGTCAACAACCACAATAGAGGTGATAAAAGTCCTCCCTGTGGTGTACTTCTTGTCACTTATCTCCTCAGTTTTCCTGCTACTAAGCATGATAACTATCCACTCCACTACAAAGTTGTCTCTGTGACTCCCTAATAGTCTCTGTACTAATGTCGTTAAAGGCTCCGCGGCCATCCAAAAGTAGTGAGATAAAAATGCTGACCAACATCTTGTTTGGCAAAATTCCTATCACTACAATCTTCCATGCATTATACAAATTTGTAATCGTCAGGCTGTCATATAATTTCTAGGGTGGCGCACATTGGTTGAGGTTCATAGAACGAGCGGCTAAAAATAGAAGAAAATGTCGAAGGGCAATGAAAATTGGCACATAGGCATATTTTGTGTGAATCAAGAAAGAAATGAAGGAATCAAAATGATCCGCCCACTTTTACGCCCACCTCACATACAAAGTGAAAATTTAGTTTTGACCTACGTTATTTTTTTTTGGCATATAGCATTTTTATACACTCAGAATCTTTTGTGAAATTTGAAAAATATCCGCCCACTTTTACGCCTACTTCCCATACAACTTGTATTGAAAAAGTGGCATAACTCCCTTGATTTTTAATGCATCAACTCAATTTTCACAAAAAATAAATATTATAATTGTAGAATGGGCACCTGAAAATATATACCTGATCCGCCCACTTTTACGCCCATCTCCCATAGAAAAAACATGAATAAGTAATTTAAGAATAGTCTTTTAATAATTTTTTAACATCATTATCGTACTCCAATTTTCTGATTTGCAGCTTTGAGCGAAATCTATTTATAAATGGGTCTGAAGACAATAAAAGATTATAAAAGATTATGTCTTCATTAGTGGATACACGTCCAATTCTTCGCGAATGATTTAATCTATAGGCTCTATAGTCTTTATTCCTCGCTTCCTGAGCTTCCTCGGACAGCATACCTGATACAAATAATCAATTAAAATGTAAAAAATAAAAATGAAATCATTGAATAAGGGCCTTTAGATAGAATTGGTATGTCAATTGCCAGAATAGCTTCTGCTATAATTTTGGTACCATGCACCAGAATCTTATGCACAGTTACAGGCATGTAGTACCAGCCATAGAGATAAAAAACAACTTGGCAGTATCCATGCAATATATATAAAATTTGTTAGTGTCGATCGCTGCATTACAATTTATTGCGGCCAAAATAATTTTAAATCTATGTATTAACTCTTCTTTTATGCCAATTACGTCTGCAGTTTTGGTTGGATTTTCGAAAAACCTTCTTGCCGTATTGCCATCGTTTGTTGTACCCATACCTTGCTTCACTGCGTCCACATTTATGCCCAGTGTCAACTTTAATCTCTTCTGAATTTCAGCTTTATTTGCTGAAACTTCAATTTTCTCTCCATTCTCTATTTTTTGAAACTTAGACGGTAATAAGCAAAATGCACTCCATAAATTTGATTCTCGCATGCAAGGGAGAAATACCAAATGCAATTGCTTTTTCCGAACATTTCCTCAAAATCACCGCATCTAAATTATTCATTTCTGTGGGCTTCGCTCCACATATGAAGCAAACCGCCATAGATGAGCTTCCAGAAATCGGAGTAGCTACTTTCCCATTAATCATTGTTAATTTCAATGTGTGAGAAATATTGAAGTTTCTGCTATGCAATTCAACGACAGTATTTCTTAAATTTGATAATTCGTCATTAATACGACTGACCTCAGAATTTATAACTTCAACTGTTTCTTGAAAAGGAGAAGTAGAAGCAGCTGAATTTTTTTTTAACTTATAGCTGAGACTTCAAGCTGTAATTTGACATCTTTCGTTAATCAGCGCTCCACAGCGCTAAAAAGATGCAGTCCACTGAAGTTGATGAACATTGAAATTTTGATGTTGTTTATATTTTGTTCTACGAAATTTTTTATATGGCACTTTTTCCAACTTTTTTTAATGCAAATCTCATCTATGACAATTGTCATTTACGAAAATATACAACAAAATCAAATGACAAGTTTACTGTGATTGTACCAAAAGATTGAATACACAGTTAATTTGCATGCCATTTTAAACAAGCGAACATATATAAACTTCGAGCGTGTCTGTCCAAACAAATAATAAATATATCAGCCTAATATTACGGAATCATAATATTGAGATATCTGACAACAAAATACCAAAACATTATCCAAATCGGCGAACATGAAATAAAAGAATTTCGGACACTCTTCAACCTATGTGTGGCGTTGGCTGAAGTAGTTAGCACGTTGACTGAAAAGCTGAAGGTCCTAGGTTCGAGCACGGACTCCGACAGTCATTAAATAGCAACACAACGCATTTTTCTGATCAGCATTAGTGTCTATTTGTATCAGTTGTTGAATTACACTGTTTTCAGCGGATACTAATCGTAATGTGACATCAGAGCGCCCTTCTTCGTCGGTATTGTGTAGCAGAGTCATCGGCGAAGTAAAATAACCAACAAAAGTGGCTACTAAGCACAGCCTCATTGACACCTGAGGTGCCGCAATGCTGCATTATTAAAAACGTGCAAAAAAGCATAGTTGTAAAAGAATGAAGCTTTCCTCCATCTCTTCTTTTTCGAAATGTCTTTTCTAGCACTCAGACAATGAATGCCTGCTTCTCTTAAAGAAAAGCACTTAAAGGCGATTCCAAAACTTGCTGACCTGCCTTATATATGGCAGAGGGAGGAGGGCTTACCACCACACAACCCTATCTCAAGGACTTCAACGGGAAATTATGACATGTCCGTTGGTAAGTTCCATTCTACGTTTTTTTGAAAGAAATTTAGAAATCGTACTGGAAGTTCGAAGGTTAACTTTTACAATTATATTATTATATAGATATAGATACATATAGTTACCTTAATATATTATTTTTTTGAAATCGAGTTTTCTGTATATTTCGATTGAAGAACATCAAATATATCGGAAAATGCAAAAATCTAGATTTCAAAAAAATAATGTGTTAGGGTCTTTCTATATTAAGGTATACAGATACCTTATATTGGAAGTATCACTTCCCACGGTCCTATTATACCAATGTTTTTACATATGTACTTTGCATCTTCCCGTCAAATTAGTCCATGCCATATATCACACTAGTCCCTCTAAAGAGCGACAACTCAAAATTTCCAAACAATTGTTTTTAATTTGTACTCTTATATTAACAAGAGGGATCAAACTGTATTGTTTTGACAAAGGAAGAGAGAAAATGATGTAAGACAAAGGAAGAGAGAAAATGATGTAAGATTTTTACGGTTCGTTGATATGATCGCTGTGTATTATTTTCTTGCAAAAAGTGCAAATTTAAAAATTTAGAGTTGACGTTGTTTAGAAGGGCCAGTGAAAAGTTTCAAGTTGATGGGACATCTTGAAGTTGAATATATATGTATATACATATATCGGTGAAGTTAACAAAAAAAAAAAATCAAAAACCTTTCATTTCATTTTTTATTTCATTCTATTTATTTTATTTACTTAAATCATTTAATTAACTTACAAATTCATTTCTTTTGATTTTGTTTAATAATTATTTAAAAAATAAACTAATTCAATGCAGTTTTGGTAAAAACCAAAATAAAGTCAATTAATGCACATTTTAATCTGCTTTTATCTCAAAAATAAGTTAAACGAAATTGAAATAAAATTAATTTTAAAAAACTACACCTTAAATTATGTTGCGAAATGTAAATGTTTTCTGATGTGAAACAAATGAAATTAAGGAGGTCAAAAGCGTTAAATAAAGAACATTTCTGCAATCCCTTTTTATTTTTTAATTAAATAAAGTTTGTTAATTTAATGTTAAAAGAATTAAAAATATTTAAACCGATTAAACTACAAGCTAAATAAAGAAACCTAAAAGAGATGACTTTTTCATTTTTGTTTTGTTCAAATTATATTCGATACTAAAAGTAATTATTAAAAGTATGAATTTAAATTAATGTTTAAAGTAACGATTATTAAATAATAAAGAAACTTTTATTCAATTCAGTCTAATGACAAAGGAAATAAAAATAAACGTGATAAGTATAAAATAAATATTTAATTTTAATGAAAATTTACATAAAAATACTTTAATATATTTTGGTAAAAAAAGATGACGGCGAATGAAAATTATATAAAAGAAATGTTTAGTTTGAGACTAAATGAAAAAAGTTACTTGTAGAAAAATATTGAAAAAAAACGTCAGAGCCATGTTACAATTAAAGCGCTAGTCATTGCACATTTTTTATGATAATAAGCCTGGAGGAAAATTACGGCATTCGATACGACTCGTTATTTGTTCCCTGTTTTTTTTGAATCTACATTACTAAAGGCTAGTTAGTATCCACTATCCTACGCAATCGTACGGCTTTGGAGAAATACAACCCTGGTCTTATGATTTGAAAATTAGGTTAATCTCCATCATACCAGAGTTGTATTTTTCAAATGTCGTACAATTGTGTAGGATGATGAATACCAGCCTTAAACAATTCGTGTAGGTTAATCGCTTATTTTTAGTAGAAATGTTATTCTAGTTTTAATAAAACTAAACGTGGTTCACTTGAAGAGAGTCCTCTTTCTGAAACTTCCTTTCATTCTCTTTAAGTTTTTCATTCGTGTCTACACAATCAATTTTTTTAAATTCAATTAAATTTTCTTACATTATTTTGTTTACATTTTCAAAACAATAACTAAAATTAAAAAAGCTCAATAAAAATTTCAAAATTCCATTAAAAATGTTCATATTAAAAACGATTACGAACTAGGAAACAATAGAGAACTTCCCAGTAGATGGAAGTGCTTACACAATCTCATACTTCTCTTCCCTCTCATCAATAAACTCAGAATTTCTCGAAGCAAGATTTCACAATGTGCACCGTGATTATACTAAATTTTTTTAAGCAATAGAACATTTGGAAACTGTTTTCTGATATATATGTAAATCAACTGTTTTATTCATAAAAAATTATTTTATTTTATAAAACTTTTGTAAGTTAAAAATATTTTTTATGAATAAGACTTTTCCTGAAAAAGTCTTTTTCGAATTAGAAGCTTTTTTCTTTCTTTTCAAACATTAGGTCTTATACCATGTTCACACTTACGTGTTTAACACCTCATTCGTGTTTAAAGCTTAAACATTACGATTTTGAGATGTTTTACCATACATTGACTTGTTTTGTTGAACACCTCGAATGAAGTGTTTAAGATTTGTTGTTGTTGTTGTTATTAAATGGCGGCACGTGAAAAATTATTTGTTAAGCAAGTAATTAGTTAAAAATTCTCAATTATTTACAAAAACATTTGTTGTTAAAAAATAATCGCCCTTATTCCAGTTGTCGACATCGACGTCACTTTAACACAATACCAAGATACCATTGGGGCTTGTTTACTCGCTCTCGAGAACAATTTTGTACTATCTACAATATATTTCCGTTCCCTAAGGGCTAGAAAATATCATAAATCTGCCAATAGGAGTCAGTTGTTTTCGACAACTGGTACACATGCCCCAATTTTTTGGTATTGTGCTAAAGTGACGTCGATGTCGACAACTGGAATAAGGGTGAATAAACCAATGAAAAAGCATAATCTTTTGTAATTTTTTACAAATACAATAATTTACTGACAAAAAGTCAACCTTAAACATCTCAAATGTAATGTGATCGGTTGTGCTTAGTTTTTTAAAACACTTGCCTTAAGCACGTTTAAGACCATAAGTGTGAACATAGTATTAAGGCCTTGGTTTGTTATGTTCGTTGCCGTTCTGTGCCCTTCTTTTCTGTAGAAAATATTTTGCAATTACTTCTTCTGAGATGTGAATCGGTTATAAAAATATAATTTTCAACCACTAAAATAAAATTTTTTATTTTCCATTGCTTTTCAATTGACGAAAATAATCTTTAATTAAAACAATTTTTTTAGCTTTCAACAAAAAATTTCTATTTTTCATAGAACAACAAAATAATTCATAAATGCCGTGATACACTATCATACAAAGTCGTGCGATCTACGAAAAAGTACAACCCTGGTGTGATGAATTGTTATTGTCTTTTGAAAATTTTCATAAACTCCATCATACCAGGGGTGTATTTTTTCGTAGATCGCACGACTTTGTATGATAGTGTATCACGGCCTTAACTAAGCACTTTTGGCTGTCACTTTTGTACAGATTTGGTTCCAGCAGAACAGAACGAAAAAGAAAAAATAATCCACACATACAGATTTTCCATTGAGCAGAAACAAAACAGCTGATTCATAACAGAACAGAACGTACAAACTAATTCTGTCTTTATCGTGGTTGGCATATTTCGACTCGGCTATGACATTTTTTTTGGTCGATGTTTTTTAATCTAATACAAACAGCGATAAGGGGAAATATTTTTATAAGCTGCATTTTTCAAAACTAAAAAACATGTCTACAAAAATACACTCCTCTAATATTTAAGTTTATTTAAAACTTACATGTCGTCATATAAAATCTACTACTTGCTACTTGCTAAAAATTATCTTTTTGATTCATTCAAAGAGATTAAGATCTATGGCTTTTGCTATAAATACGCCGTGAAAACTCGAAATTATTTGACCAACATTTTTTCAATAATAACTTAAAGTTAAAATTTTAAATTAATATTTTCGATCATGATAAAGAAATAAACATTTTACCCGTATTTTTCGTGTCAAAATTCAAGTTTGATGCCTAACTTTCGGTTCGAAATAAAATTTAAGATTCGATCTAGTTATTTTTCGATCAAAACTAAAAGCTTATCTTTTAAATTTATCTTTCTTAGGTTAGAGATAAAAGTTGAAATTTTTCTAATATTTTTTTTCATTCAAAAATAAACCTTTAAAATTAAATTAAATACGTATTACAAAATTAATACAGCAGATGCTTTAATTGCATAAAATAAGTGTAAAAAATTAAATCTCTATCGATTGCGTTCAAAATTTAAGGTTGATTTCAATGTTTCATCACATGCTCCGACTGAGACAGTGACTACAACCAGATGAAATAGTGTTTAAAAATATGAAACTCAAATTTCAACTTTTTTTCAAACGCAAAATTTATGGCCATTTAGTACTTTTATTTTTGACCGAAAAAAATATTCAAATCTTAATTTTTTTGTGAGCCAAAAAAAAATTTCGCTCAAACTATGATTTTATTTGTATCTAAGCCAAAAATATCGGTAAAAATTAACTTTTATATTTGTCTTAAGAAAAAAGCAAAAAAAAGTTAAATAAATTAAAATGGTTTAAAATTATTCAGCCTTATTATGAATTCCACATGTGAAAATTTCCTAATCAAATTTTTCGTTCACAAGGATTTTAATTTCTTTTAATCAATTCCAATCAAATTAAAAACTGACATATTTCCACTTTTTCCGACAGACAAATCTATGTGAATGATTTTTTTTCATAAATTATCAGATTATTTCGCAATCGTATGAAGTTTTTTGATACCGATTTCTCACACGTTCGGGAATTTCCATGTGAAATTTTATTTAGGATAAGCCTAATTGTTTCTTATCTAACAAAATTTAACTTTTAATTTTGACCTAAGAAATAAATAAAAAATAACCATTAAAATTTTATCCAAAAGGACAAAAATTTTAATAATATAAGTTTATTATCTAACAACAATCTCACCGATATATTAAAGTATTAAAAAGACAAATTTCTCCCAATTGGCTTTTTGATTTAAAATTTCAAAAACAACTATTATTTTCGATCCCTGGTACTTGCAATAAGGCCCAATAATTGACTTCTCAATTATATGTCATTAGCTAATTGCCACTTAAATTTATGTTGAACTTAAATATAGTTTAATTTTTTCAGTGGTTAATTAAAGTTCTTATTAAATTACATTGAAATTACGGCAGCACTATGGAAGGCTTTTCAAACAACAGCTGTTTATCATAAATAAGAAAGTTAGTTTCTCAAAATGCAGAAAACTAATATTGCATAAAAACACATTTTATGAAACAAAAAGAGCATCAGAAGGCATTTTTCTATTTATTTCTCCATGATATGAAACATTATGTTAGGTTTGTTTCTTTACTCTACGAAAAGCGTTCCCGTACTCAAAAATTGGGTAAATGAGAGACGTTTTGTGAGAGTAATGTTCTTCTTCTTCTTGCACGAAACAGCCCGTACCAGTGATGGGAAAGTTGGTACGATCGTACTTTTTTTGATACTATTTGACATGAAAAAGTACCGTAGTACTCCCCCAACACATTTAATACTCTCACGGTCAACTTAAAAATGCAGTCAGAAAACATGCGTATGCATACATTTTCCAAGAATTAAATTTCTTTTTCGACAAATGACACGAAACTTTATTATTAAAGATATTTTAGAAAAGTGCAATGTTTCACAATTATATATAAACGAAAACCATATTTCACTCAATGATATTTTATGTGGCACAGAAGTTGAACTATATACATATGTACATACTCGTACATACATACATACAAACACAAATCATGTTGAAACAACACTGTTTTAAACCAGTTTAAGGAAACTTGTAAAAAGCTTTATATTAAATTCTGTCATGTTCTAAGGGCAATAGTGGACTTTGACGTTTTCCTCTGAAAATTTTTTTTCTGGTAAAACCAAAAGCATTATACCAGTTTTAATTTAAATACATATTTCCCAGCGAAAAGCAAAGCTGATTTGCAAGAACTGAAACCATTAACAACAGAAAATGAATGTAGTTTCTGGTCTACAGAGGCTAAAACTAAAAACGCATTAGATGAATACATGTTTCCAGATATATCGAGAGTAGCTTAGGGAATTTTGTTCATACCTCACTCCTCTGCAAATGTCGAAAGAATTTTCCCTCTTCCTCTTACAACTTAAACATTTATACCTACATATACCTAATATACATTAAGCATCTTTTTTTTCATGCATGAAAATTTTTATTTTGCAAATAGTAGGCCTGGAGGAGCAACTCGTATTAAAAAAACGCATCAGAGATTCATTCTATGTATTATATTATATATATGTATTATATAAAATTCATTTCTATAGCACCGAATTAGGAAATAGAAAAAGTTTCGTGCAACAAAAATCATGAAATTTCATGAAAAAATGCTGAATGTAAATTAGGTAATAATATGTACATTTGTATAAGCTTTATGTTCTTTTTTAGTTCTTTGTAAGTTAATTTTAAAAAATGTTTTGTTAATATACAATGTTCGACTTGTCGCACACTTATGTACATTCAAAACAAAAAAATTAAATATTGTGTTGTTGTTTCAAATGTAAGTGAGCCACAAGTCGATCGTTGTCGACATCGTAGGATTGGCCCATAATTTTTGGTACTCTCGCTATCAAAAAAGTACTAAAAAAAATTTTTTTGATACCGAAATGCAAATCTCATTTCCCATCACTGGCCCGTACTCTTTCTTCGTGCTACTTTGGGCATATAGAAAATCAATCAGCTGTTTGAAAACTAAACAATAACAAAGAAAAATTAGATGCTAGAAAAATGGAAAAATGTATGAAAATATATTGAAAAGCTAGTGGTGAACAAAGTTTTATAAGTTTTCATATGAAATTAAGACAAAAAACCTTCTCTATATATGCTGAATCATGTAAGTAAATAAGTACATGTGTATATACATACATAAGTATGTGGTTAGTTATGTGCGTACGTATGTATGTATATGCACACATGCATTGACATTTCCTTTTGTGTTAAGAATCTTGGTTTTTCGCGTTCCCGTACTTTTGTGCATTTTTGTTGTTTATTGAGAGAAATTACAGTTTGCTCTCATTTTACCGAACTTTACCCAAGAAGTAAAGAAACACACCTATTGTATATGTTACATATTTATGAAAATTAAAGGAAATTCTTTTTAATACGACCAACTAATGTCCATATACATGTTATGTTTTCAATAAACACACACAATCACAAAACATATGGTCTGCTCGTAAATGTCTCTCAACTTTGTACTGACAAAATTAATTCGGTTCTTAAGTGGCACTTAAATATAAATTACACTTAATTAAGAAGTCAATTATTGGGCCTTAGATTTTAGTTGACTATACATCGTCCACAGAACGACATAATTCTGTTGGCATTTCCTATACATAACTTAAGAAATTAGCCTGATACATCAAGTTTTTTTCCAGCATGTAGAGTTTCAAATTAAAATAAATATTTTACTTAGTCGATGCGGCATCTATTTATCCTCCGAACGGCATTAAAATGTCATATCGTCGTCTTAGAGTGCAAACCTGCTAACTCACTTCAAGCAAATTTTACATTTTCTATACATAACTTAAGAAATTAGCTTAATAATACATTGAGTTTTTCCAACATATAGAGATGGTAAAATTATACAAGGTACTTGCACGACTACAACAAAACTACAGCACCAAAACACACACGCATTTTGTCGGAGCGAGGTAATATCGATATTGTAGACTAGAGCCCCTAAAATTTACTAGTGAATCTTTGGTGCCAATGTCTCCATGTGGTCCCAAAAAAACTACTTAGTCAGTAGTGCTACAGTCTAGTGGTGGATTTTCAATGACAAGCTAATGTTAAATGTCAATAGGCGATTACATTGGCTGGGCTACACCTGGTCAGTAGTGCTACTGACAATGTCACTAGTAAATCACTACATTTTCACTATTCGCATTTTCTGCAGGGTTGCCAAAACCCTTATAAAATTGTAGACGTAGGTCACTAAAATGTCCTAATGAATCTTTGGTTCAAATGTCTCTTTATGGTCGTAAAATAATAGTGCTAAAGTCTACTGGTAGATTTTCAATGACAACCCTATGTTATATGTACATAGGGGATTACATGGGCTGCGGTACACCTCGTCAGTATTACTACTGACAATGTCACTAGTAAATCACTACCATTTCACTATTGACATCGAGCGAGGAAATATCGATATAGTGGACTAGAGCCCCTAAAACTTACTAGTGAATCTCTGGTGCGAATGACTTCATGTGGTCCCAAAAGAACTACTTAGTCAGTAGAGCTACAGTCTAGTGATGGATTTTCAATGACAACCCTATGTTAAATGTCAATAGATTATTACATTGGCTGGGGTACACCTGGTCAGTAGCGCTACTGACAATGTCACTAGTAAATCACTACAATTTCGCTATTCGCATTTCCTGCAGGGAAGTTTCGCAAGTTTCTACATTGTATACATTAACAGGCTTGGCTTGTGCATGTACCTTGTATAATTTTACCATGAGTTTCAAATTAAAACAAATATTTAAGCCAGTCGATGACGCTTCTCTTTCTCTTTCGAACAGCATTTAAATTTCATATGTTATAAAAAGTGGGTTTATTGCAAATGACTTGAGTTCGATTACGCCAAATGAAATGTTTGTGTAAGAACTTACGGCGTATATATTGTGCTTAAAATACAAGTAGCATTTCTGATTTATAAAAAAATGGTCTTAAGTGCCCAGGAGACGATCAAATAAAACCATCAATCATGTAGTTGTGTGCGCGCAGTCTTGTTTTTTCGACTAATACGTACAGGTTGTCGTCAATGATTGATGAGAAAGAAAATATTTTGATATTTTTATTTGACGGCTGATTATATGATCGTCTCCAAATCTAATTGACGAACAAAATTTCATTTGCTTTGTGACGACATGGAGAAGATCATGGATGAAAAAAATTCATTTTGCATTTTATGGACTTTTACCATTATTCTTTGTAAAAAGCCAAACGATGAAGTAGAAGAAAACTTAGACAAATTAGACTGGAAAATGGAAAAATGCATTTAACTCTGTATAATTTTAGTGTACTTATTAGACTGTTCCTTTATTAAATACTAAGATTTCATAAAGAGTTTTTTTATTGCTGCACTTAGTGCTAATAACAAAAAATCTCCATCAGGACGAACACAAAATTTAAATGCTGATTTTATTTGAACGTCTGCGAAAAAGCATAAATTAAACGATACTAATACACATTCACCGATTGATGGTTTTATTTGATCGTCTCCTGGGAACTTAAGAAATATTTACTAACAAACTTTTAAATTCCGTTAAAGCTCTTCATAACATGGCTCTTTCACTTAAACTTATCCTATTTTCATGCTTTGTAGCTTTAAATACAACTTTGATGAAAGCTCTAGTGCCTTTTATAATTTCTATAAATTTATTGCATACAGGGAGCCCAGCTTATTGTTTTGTATTCGTGTTAAACCACTTTCGTTTTACTCATTTTTGTCTATTGCTTGGTGCTTAAAATATCGCAACCATGACTTGTTATTTTTACTTAAATAATTTACTCATTAGCTTTTCTTCAATTTAACTTAAACTACAGATAAGGTTTGCTAAATGTAAAAATATATCCTCTTTTTTCTTTTCTAATACGTAATAGCTTTTAAGCTAAATCATAGTTCTTAAAACTTTTAAAATACAGTCTCTAAAAAATTATAATTTTCTTCTTCTATAAGTTCGTTTAGTTTCTTTAAATAACTCTTCTTCTGTATTTACATTTGTTATAAAAAAATGTTAATTGAATTAAAGTAAAATTATAAATACTCATTAAAGACTTTTCTCTTCGGCGATTTTCCATCCTTTTATATATATATTTTTTTGAATAGTGCGATTTTGTAGATACTTTAGTGAACATCATCATAGAGTTTTCTCTCCTGTGATTTTGGTATCTTAAGCGATAAAATATTATTTTTAGTTGACTTGTCAGAATTTGCAAGTGAATCGTCTGCAGTTTCGTCTAGCTTCAAACTTTCCACATCTAGTTTAGGATCATCTTGGGGTCCATTACCGGAAGCATCTATATCAATATCAACTTGACTTTTATTCGGCCTGGCTGTTGTAGGTTCTCTTTCTTTTAGTGGTTTCACTGATTTTATTTCTTCTGAACCCGAACCTAGCTCCAATTCCATTTGTTGTCTAGACTCGGAAGACTCTAAAGATGAATCCTGCATACTCTTTTCCTCTTTAAAATCAGTTGTATTGGTTATTCTTGTCTCTTCAGAAGAATCTTCACCAGAATACATTAATTGTATGACTTCCGATGATTTAAGCTTATCATAATTTTCCGTGGACTGTTGTTGTATTAAATCTCCGCTGCCTTCTGTAGAAGAAGAAGGAATTAAAGCCAATTCATCTATTAACATGCCACTGCCACTACCACTACCACTACCGCCTCCGTAAATATGGTCTAAATGCTTGGTACTTTTTATAGTATCAAAGTTATGGCTTCCTCCTATACTTCTGGACTCATCGACAACATCATCGGAATCACTCATCTGAAAATTATTATCTCTCAGACTGAAATCGTCTTCTGGTAGCGATGGATAAGCTGGATTACTTTCGGCTGGCATGGCTGAATCTTCGTCATCCAAATGTTGATGTATGGCTACTTCGGTAGATGGTTTGTTAGCATATTCTTGTTTCGGGAGTGCTTCTGTGGTTGGGTCTTTTTTTACTGAATCCAATTTGTTATTAGATTCTAGGGTACTTAATGAACTGGCTGAGAGATCATCAAAAGGCAAACCTAGAACAAAAGTTTATTTAAAAAATGTTTAACAAAAAAATTATACTTTGAAATTTATTTGCTGGTGGTTCAGCGTTGTCTATATATTTCATTGTTGCTGTAACAAATCATCAGTAGACTTCAACTACTGATGATTTGTTACAGCAACAATGAAATATATAGACAACGCTGAACCACCAGCAAATAAATTTCAAATTAAAATAAACTTCTGACAATATGTCGAATAATAAATTTCTTAAAAAAAATTATACATATGAATATTATTTTCTTGTTAGTTTGATATAAAAATTTTTTTTACGAAAACATTAGTTACATATTGGCGAGAGTCCACTGTATTTGAACCACAACTTTTCATGTTGTAATTTAGAAAGCGTCAATTGTAATTAAGATTTATCAATTTTAATTCAGAAGGCGTCAATTGTAATTCAGAAAGTGTCAATTGTAATTCAGAAACCGTCAATTGTAATTCAGAAAATACTAAATATTGTAAAGAAAAATCACTACATAAACGTTTTATGGCCAAATATCATATAAAAACATGCACCACTGTTGTAGATAGCAATTGAGAGAAAAAAAATATTTTTTTTTTGCTATAATAAAATTAAAATGAATTCATAGTTAGGGCGTGTGCCAAGCGGTAGAAAAGTACTGTAGTAAAAAAACATTTGCCTGTGGGGAAAAAATTTAATATTTCTACTGTGCGAAATGATATCTTTTTGACAATGTACGGCATTTTTCGCTTCGCGAAAGAAGCCGATGAAAAAATTTATGCGGCGGCGAACCAAAAATTTAACTACAAGACGCGGACTAGCAACAATTTTTTAAAAGGACATTTTTATATAAAACAATATTCTAGGAGCAAAAAGTTTTATAATATAATGTAAAAGTTTTCGCAAATTGAAATCAACAATGCATTTTTCACAGTCTAACTACATTTAAGAGCCGTAAAAATCTATGATTGGGCGACGGCTCGAATTTTCAAACCGACGGCGCGCAATGGTCGGCCGCGGCGGTGGTTTTACCTTTTATGATACCATACTTCTTATATGCTGCTTGCCAAAAATTTATCTATTGTGTCAAAATTTCTACTGGTGAAATTTTATTCACCTCAGAAGTGTCAAAAATTTACTTACAATATTACTTTGCTACCATTTGGCACAGGCCCTTAATAAAATTTGTTCTTTTTCTGAATAGCAATTGACGCTTTCTGAATTTAAATTGACAAACCTAAATTACGCTCAATTGTAATTTTTCGAATCTAAATTGACAAATATAAATTACAATTGACGCTTTCTGAATTACAACTGGAAAAAGAGTAGTAGTAAATTTTTTTAAAGAAAATAAAATTGAAATGTATCGATTTATACTCACCCTCCGTTGTTGATACGCCCTTGAGTGCCAAATAATTCTCTGAAGTCGAGGTCAATCTGGGGCCATCAGTGGTCAAAATGATGTGGTAAATATTATCGCTGCCAGCTGTATCGGGATCTAATTCTGCCGAAGATTGCTGTAGTCCAGCGTTGAAAGCACTTTGTCCCTGAGAAGATTGACTAAATATCAGCTCTGAATTCGGATACTCGCCACTACCATCGTAAACTGCCGCACTCAACGACACACCTTCAGTAGTTATGAAATACTCCCGTTTTATATTCACCTTACTAGGATCTTCGGGTAAACCTTGAGTACTGAAAAGTGTCAAGGCTGGTACAGGGTCCTCTACTTCTACACTGGAATCTGAGGGAGCAGCTGTAGAAACTATACCAGATTTGGCCAGAACGGTTGAGGGGTACGCTACTGACGCGCTTAACTTTAAAGTGTCACCGACCCCCTTAAAGGTGTTATTAATATTGTAATGTGATTGGTTATTATCTGTGCTAAACTTTTCAGAGCTTTCTACACTTTGGTGGTTGTGGTCTAAGTTAGTGGTGGGATAAGCATTTATAGCACTTGTGTGGAAAATTGGTGTTGTTGAAATGGCATTAATATTTGTTGAAATTGCTGTTGGTGTTGAACTGGTGCTGGTGGCGATGTTTGTTGTGCTTGTGGCGGCAGTTGTTGTGGATGTTGTTGAGGGCTTAAGCATTTGTTGTATTGGAATGGCTTTATTGTCATTCGTTATACGAATTTCAGTTGGTTTTGTGATCTCTTTTATAGTTATTTTTGGATTATTTTCAGCCTGATAAATATCCGGTTTTAATGTGGTTGAGGTCGTCAATAATGTTTTGTTGGTCGTCGATTCTGATGAGGTAGCAACTGAAATGAAGTAGAGACAAAAAGTCAGATTTTGGCAAAAGCTTTTCAGATGCTTTGTAAAATAAACGCATAAATTTTAATTAAGCTAATTTAAGGCCGGGTTTACATCTGTGTGCCACGTGCCACACATGCGTAAAAAAGCAGCGTAACCACTAATTAATAATGAAAAACTGTTTGATTCAGACACGTATTTATTAAGTTAAACAGTTTCATACATAACTAATAGACAATTGTATAGAATCCAACATGATTAGAAACAGTTTAAATCAATAAATACCTGTATGAATCAAACAGTTATTCATTAGTAACTAGTGGTTACGCTTTTTTTGTGCACATGGCACACAAGAAATGCCAGATGTAAACTCACTTAACTGTAATTACAACAAAATATGTTTCAACTTAACGCTATTACTTAGTGTTTTTTGTGGGAATTGTTACAATTTAAGTTTAAAATTTTTTAACGCACTAGTAATCCCAAATTATTATTTTACTTATTAAGTGAAATATTTTTTTAATAAAAATACATTGAAATTGATTATTGAGGGGTTTAGCTGGATCCTATGCGCTAATGCAGATCATCAGGGAACCTTTACCAAAAAATTTCTTAGAACAACTAGAGTTAATATGTTAAACTTTCATTTAAGCAAATGAGAAGCTCAAAAAATAACAAAGTTGAAACAAGAACTCAATAATCAACATTTTTTTTATTTTCTTACTTTATCATTACTACATGACATGACATGACACAATTATACAAGGCACTTGCACAAGCCCAGCCTGTTAATGTATACAATGCAGAAACTTGTCAAACTTTGTTTACAAGCCGCAAAAATGTTAGTGTGTGTGTGAATAAAATGATTACAGTGTTGCCAATGAATTTGCATGTGGCTGTGTCTCCAATTACACATTGAAGAAAATTACACTACACATCCTTTGTGTAGGTTAAAATTAAAACAAAATTAAACAAAAATAGAAGTCAAAGTAGAATTACACACAGATTATACATGAATCTAATTATAGGCCTACACATGTGAGTAGAAATTGCACACTCTGTATATTACACACATATTGGCAACACTGAATGACTATAATCATTCATGAATGCCGCGTCTGCAATTGTACTTTAGTTACCCTGTAATTGTTATTTTTAACAACAAAAGACATCTGTTTTTGACTAAATTCTGTTTGTTTCTACCAACAAAATGCGTGTGTTTCTTGGTGTTGCAATTTTGTTGTAGTCGTGCAAGTACCTTGTATAATTGCATCATGTTTACTACATTGGCTGACTTTTTTCAGCTTCAAATTGTAGTTGTAAGAGTATGTAAAGAAAATAAATGTAAATAACAACAACAGCTATTCAAGAATAAAGTGTTGCCACACAAGTATTTTTTTGACCGGGTGCTTTCAAGTTAATAATTAGTGTTTTTTTTTACTATTACATTTAATAGTTTTCAAGTAAATTTTTTTTATACAATTTGTAAATGGCAATAGTAGTTGAAAGTTTTTCCCCCATATTCATAAAATTTAAAATGAATTTGAAATGTATTTTATTTAAAATTTTTCATACAAAATTTTCCTAAAATGGATTTCAAATTAATTTTATTTTTTTATGAATATGAGGGTTTGTATTTTGCCGTACATTATTATTTTTCTTTGTTTATGAATGTATTATATTCATTAATCGAATATAGCAGAATTGAGTGTTTCTTACAGAGTACGAAAATTAACTGGCAGTTTGTAGAAGACGAGTAAAAATTCTCGCCTGTCTATTTATATTGAAAACAAAAACAAATTTTGAGTGCTTTGTTTTTGTTTTCAATATAAATAGACAGATGAGAATTTTCACTCGTCTTCTATAAACTGGCAGTAACATTTATTTTCATTTTGTTTTTTTCCTCTGTAATGAGTAAAATAAAAATAAAACAAATGAGAATGTTTGTGAGCCACACTTATCGTGGGGCCTTATCTTAAATGTACTCAGCTAGAAAAGAAACAAATGAGAATAAAATTTATATTTTTTTTTAGAAAAAACGTTTCGCAAATGTTTGCTATTTTAGAAGCAATTTAGTGCCTTTTCCACTAGATCTAGTGTTTCTTGAGTCACTTGTTGATTTATGCGTCTGCAACGGCGAGAACCAATTGTTTTCACTTATCGCGAACACTAGTGTTAAAAACTTTTACTACAAAAAGTGCAAGGAATTGTGAACACTGCATTGGTAAACACTTCAAAAATCATCGTTACGGAATCCGATCCCATTGCTCACTATTTTCAACTTGTTGCTTTTCAAATAAAGGCACTGAATTGGAGCTTTCTGTTTTAGTGCGTTTGGCAACTCCACTAAATTGTTAATTTGTGATAGTCTGGTAGTTTCATAACTATGTATCAGCGTTGTCAACTTTGAAATTTCAAAACGCACCAAAATTGAGAAAAAACGCACACATTTACAAAAAAATGCACAAAGTTTAGAATTTATTTTTTAGCTTAAAATGTTTATTGAATTAATTTTTTATAAAAAGTAAAATATTTTTGTATTAAAAATTTAACGATAAAACAGGCTTTTATATTAAATATGTAAAACCTAAAAAATCTTAACAAATGTGTAGTACAAATGAATAAGGCAGATAGTATATATCGTCAGCTTAAATGTTACTACACAAAAATTCGAAATCGAGTTTTTGATTGATTATGCTTCATTTTATCAAATTACATGTTCACGCAAATACTTAGACCTCTGCAATCAAAAATGACGACGTTATTAAAGAAATTCAAACGGACGTAATTACGAATGCATTTATTTTTTTTATTGCAAAGAATGTAACTAACATGAAAGTTTAAATATATAAAAAGGAAATAAATGGTTAAAAAACATATAATTATCCATACTACAAGTAAATTTCGAAAAAAAATTTCAAGAATACTTCATTATTATTGATTTTGTAACGTTTTTTGTTTCTCTTGTAAAAAATATAAAAGTATAGTTACGTCCGTTTGCATTTAAGGTGACGATATGTACATACACACATATGTGCCCTTGATTATGAAAGTGGTCTAAGTCATACGCACTTTTGATTCGAAATAGTAAATAAATCTTAAAAAAAACTTAATAAACATTTAAAAAAAAAACAAATAAATTTATATTAATCGAGACTAGTACAACTCTAAATTAAAATGTTGCAAAATAAAAGAAATCAAGAAGTTGGTAAGTTTCACAACAAGAATTTTCCCGTTCAAAAAACGCATTGAAATTAAAAAAAGCGGACCACGCACCTACTAAGGAATTTTTCGCAACCAAAGTGGTGCGAAACGCACCGATTTGACAACGCTTGTTGCTGATAACTATTGATAGGATTTTCATTTAAATAAATTTTTTCTGTCGTTGGTCTTAGATCAACGTAAATAAAATATCTTTGCAAATAATAATAAATTTGCGGCGAAATGGCATCGATTTGTTAGTGCATATTTTAAAATAAATTCAACAGGGATGGAAAATTTACGATAGCAATTTTTGTGATATTATTCGATATTCAAAAACACAGCATGACTTCTTCAAGTCATTTGAAAAATTCAATACTTTGGCTTAATTCAAGAATACCAACGCCGTTGAAAATTAAAAAAAAACCAAAGCATGAGATTATAGCCCTGTTAAACCCAAAAATGCTTGTGTAATTTTTGTGGGCGCCCTCTATTAATTCCGTATTAATTTCATGTGGATAGAAAATGTTTTTGAAAGCTCCTTTGTGCGTTGCAGCCTTTAAAGAAAAACTAACCAGGGAACTTGGTTGAAGGCTGTCTGATAATATATTTCTACTCGTATCAACAAAAGTAAAGAAATTTTAAAGTCAAGAAACTTAAGCAGTGAACTGGTATTTGTGCGCACAGAGTATGTCTTTTTTTGTTGATACGATGGTCCAATTACAGAATTTGTATTGATTTAAAGCTCAATTGAACTAATTGAAGATACAGCTAAAAGAATTTGTGCTCTAAAGGCATAATTAAAAAAATAAATTAAATTAATTAAATTATTTATTTAAAAAAATGTAACAAGTTGCATCAATATTTTAAGGTTCTAACTAGAGATCGGCAAAAAATATCGATATATCGAAATATTAATATTTGAGAAAATATATATCGATATATATCGCCGATATTTCATAAACCGATATATCGATTCTTATTTATGAGTATCGGGTTTCGATATTTTCAAGAGCTCTATAAATTTTAGCCGTTTTTTAGCTGTAAAATATTGGCATCACTGCTAGTGATGCGAAGAAAAAGAGAAAAATGCCACAATAACAGCCAAGGCGCATCTTTAAGGTGACCCCACAAAGCCAAGTGAATTTTATTTGTTAACTAAGCTAAATGTCAAATTTGGTTTATTTGGGTTTAACCCTAAAGTTTTTACTTCCTGTTCTGTTACGAACCAGCTGAGTGTTTTTTGTTCATAGAAATCTTATACAAGCCGCTAGTTTTTCTTTTTCGTTCTGTTCTGTTTCGGTTCAACCTGTGAAAATAAAAAAGCTGTTGAGAAATTGTAAGTGACAGCATAAAAATAAAAACATTTCGAATTAAGAATTTAAAAAATAAATTTTTACCAGAAAATCATAAAACTATATTGAAATACAAAACAATGGACGAAGAAAAAAATTCATCACTTAAGTGGAAAACTGTGACCCTTCTGGCTAGAAACAGTTGATAATTTATTACAGAAAAAGTATCTATTAAAATTTAGAAACTGAACGGTACAGCACAGTAAAGACTAATGAAGCCTTAAGGAGCTACAGTGAGTTATGTATAACTTAACATATGTATGTGCATAGTTCTTTTGTATTACATTGCTTAAAGTGACTACTTGTGCATTCGGAATTATGTCGCTTAAATTTTCGAAAATTATGTCGCTTAAAATTTGAAAATTATGTCGCTTAAACTTATGTGGCGGTTATGACACGATATGGTAATATGTGTATTTATATTAAATTTGGAATATTTCTGCAATATTTCTAGTCAAAAAATATCGATATATCGAAAAATCTATGTTTAATTGATGTATATATCGATTCAGTCCAAAAATATCCATACGATATATATCGATACATTTTTTTCATTTGCCCATCTCTAGTTCTAACAACGAAAATTTAAAAACTGAATGTTCAACAAACGAACCAGCAGCATTTAAATATACACCAATAATTTCTGCTCATATGGAACGCTAATTTTTATTACATAAATAAAGGTTTTTTTCCAGAAAAAATCGTCTAAGATTCATCTTTGAGAATTAACAAAAACGATAATTACCTTACGTAAATAAAAGTTCGACTTAGCTTTATATTTTATTTCACATGATTTCAGGAAATATTTCTTCAGAAAGAATTTAAGCTCAGCTTTTTATATTTTTTAAGTTTTTAATGGCAAATTTGTCAAGAAAGGGATGAATTTGATTTCTTCTGACTGACTGTCGCACAGGGTGCCTCCTTTTATACTACAGGAAGCGAATCTAGAATGTTCTATATGGCGAACATTATAGATGGAAGAAGCTGCATTACTACTTAAAGATGTTGCTGCTATGCACTAGTTACAATCTGTGCTGTCGTTTACTATTTGTAGCCAAGTGGTCAAACAGTCTTCTAACACAATCTGGAAAATTCATGTTGCAGTTTCTAGGCGCTTGTAGATAATTCGATTGGCCCTTATTTGAATTTCCGAATTACTGTGTAATGACTTTTATGTTGGTAATTTATAAAAACATTTACATTAACTCGGTTCGAATAGTTTTACGTAACATTAATGCATATCGATCCATAACCGCATTAAAAGCTTAAGTACAAAAAACAAAATCTTACAGGAGAAGTTTTTTTTAATTATCTTCGCTGTTATTTCACTTAATTCATTGAATTTTTGTATTTAAGTGTTAATAGGCTAAATATAAGAAACGCAACGAATTTTTACTAAATATTAGCATAATAACGGTATTTTTAGTTCCTTAAACTTTTTTTCCTGTCTCGCTGACGACCTCCTGTATACATTTTTGTGTTGGTTAAGCTAAAAAATTTTTTAAGAAAAAGTAAATATCAGTATTTTACGTAAACTTGTCTCCAAATTGCTTAATTATTGTCTTCTTGATCGGCTCCAGGTAGTGAATCTTCTATAGACTTATAACTTTTCAAATTAGAGAGTTGGCCATTAAATTTGTTGTGTATAGTTTTACCGACGGGAAGTGTTTTCAAATCTACATATATACTTTTGTGAAGAAATTTTTAATATATAAATTGCTACGTATCTGAACTGGCAACTATTTAAGTTTATCTCTTGGATCGCGTAATTAAACTTAAATCACAAGAAATTCTTTCTTCTGTTTCTAATATATCTCAATTTACGTAATACATAATATACATAATCGTTATTTCAACAAACTTTAAAATTTTAATTTCAAATATAAAGAGAAAAAGAAATATTTATATGTATGTATTGACATATATATATATATATGCCGTTTATTTTGAAAACGGCATAAGTCATTCCATGCTTAAATTATTATATATTAAATTTCTTTTTATTTTGTGGTAAATTTATATTTGCTGACATATACATATATATATATATATATATTTCACATGTCACGTAGATGTAAGTATAACTTCAAAATAATAAAATTACTTATTTGAAAATTTAATAGCACTGTGAGTTTGTCGAAATGACAAAGAAAAACGCCAAGACACCCCAACTTAATTTTGGGCCATGAAACACAGTAGCATACTCCGTTTTAAAAGATTAGGTAAAAATCAAGAGATATTCCATTTTTGAGTTGGTATGGTCTCGCAAGCTATTTTTATATTATAGATGGAAAAAGGCTTCGAAAAGTCCTTTGAAATAACGTTATTTATTGTTTATTTATCGATACTTAACTCTAACAATGGTAACCGCCTATTTTCAGGTGAATACGATTCAATTATTTTCAGTTTGTGGCACTATTTAGTTTAATTTTATCAATTATATTACAAAAAAAGAATATTAAAAAAATATTAAAAAAATCATAAAATTGAATTAAATATTAAAAAAAATTTAAAATAAATGAATTGTGCTAGCCAGAAGGTGGAAAGCCATCATTATAAGAGTTGAATTTAAACCAATAAAGAAAATAAAAATAAAAATTCAATATCTCTTGATTTTGGCCTAATCTTTCAAAACGGAGTATATCACTGTGTTTTACGGTCCAAAATTATGTTGGGGTGTCTCAGGGTTTTTCTGTGTCATTTCGAAACTTAAAATTTTACTAACAGTGTAATTTAAACGGTTGACTAAGTATGTTTGTATGCACTTTTAATTAAGTGACTTATGCCACTTTCAAAATAAACGTCTCATAACAATGTACATATGTATGTATGTGTTTGCATAAATAAGTGTTTCATAACTAACCTGGACAATTATCATATTCTGGACAACAAACACCTGGTATATATTTGGGCGTACAATCATCACGATGGAAACAAGTAACAGAGCTGCATAAAATTTCTCCTCCTACGCATAAGAAAATTTAATGAAATAAATATGAAAATTTTATTTAATAAAAACAAAACTGAATTTTTTAACCACAGGCCCTGCAGTAAGTGCAAGAGTCTGTGCCAAAGATATACAGACTACTGCCACTACTACTGTCACAGCCAACAGCAAACAACACAGTGGTGGCAGTTCTGAAATTACACTCAACAAAATATTATTTAAAATTTGTGAAATAATGTGATTAAAAATATGAAACATTTTTACGGCCCTTTTCACAACGTACAATTTAAAGCTAACAGGGACTTTAACGGCAAGTTTTATATGAAGAAGTTACAGTTAAAGTTCACGTTAACTCTTAATCATGCATTGTGAAAAGGGACGTTCGTACACTTGAGCCCTTTTTGGTATCGAGATTTGAGTCACGTTTCAAAATTTGCTTTTGAATCCGATTTTTGCCCTTTATACATCTGATTTTTTTCACTTAAGTCATAATCGAATTTAAGGAATTTTTAATTTTAATTAGTGTAGTTCAAAACGAAATCATATGCTTTCGAATTGTAATAATAATAATAATACATAAATTCGAAAGTAATTTCTTTCGTTTCGAAATACGAAGTTCAGTATTTTCAATTCTTATTGAATGAAATATTTTTATTAATTAATGTGAGTTTCTAAAGAAGAGCAGAAAAATTAAATTATACTTTATTAGCTGGGGGAAATACCGATATTTTTCTGTGCAGCCACACACTTCATCAGCACCCATGTCTATCTAATGGGGTAGAGATTATTATTAACATCAGCTATTTAACAAAAATTTTCCATGAAATGGAATATGAGAAATGATTATATTGTGTATACAATTCTGAGGCAAAAAGGAAAAAGTGCTTAAGTCGAGATAAGCTAATTTTGAGTTAATGGTACCTCCGTAATCTGCATATTTGAACGTATTCCTGGGCAAAATCTCAATTAATTTGTGCGATTTTTTAAGAAATTATATCAAAATGACTTGCGACTTATCTTTTTTAGACTTCTGATCACATTTGGAATAATAGCTTAATTCAGATTATACTTTGGTATATTTCAACTTGATTGTATTATTTACAGTATGTAGAACGATGTTTGCTTAAAAAAATAGAGGTTAACACGGAATTTCCCAATTTAACTTTTAAAGAAATAAATTTCTAAAAATCGACTTGAACGCTTAAAAGTGCTCTCCTGTAAAACAATCAAATATTACTTAAGCAATTTTTCCTTAAATACATTTGTAAGTATCAATATTCATTTTCTGTTTTTAAATTTTTTCATTTTTTAGTCTTGTTTATCTTTTACGATCATTATTAAATTTTCATATTAAAAGTTAAATTCCCATTTTATTCTGTTAGGAAAGAGTTTCTAAAAAAAAGTTTAGTTCTCAATAGAAAGTAGTATTAAGTCCGTCAAACCTGTTAAGAACAAGAAAAATATAGCTTTTTTGAACTGGATATTTCAATATCATTTCAATCAATTAAAATCAGTACACCTAAACTACAGCTCGTTATTTCCCTTAAGTTTTGACTTAAAAAAAAATTGCTATTCCTAAATAAAACATGTTCATTATCTAAAAAACATATACATACATATAAAAATAAATCACAAAATTAACTGTTTAAAAACTTGTGATTTGCGTAATTGCTTCTTCTTCTTCTTCTTTAAAGCAGCAGTCAGTCAAATAGACTTGTATCGAAAGCTGCTTGACAAATTTTAAATGGAAGAAATTTAAATTACATAAACAAAATACGTTAAAAATTGATCAACGCTTAAGCGGTCCATCCATTATACAATATTATTGCATATGTTGTTATACATATTTTTGTCGTTTCGAGCTATACTATGCAATAAATGGCACAATATTTTTAATGAAAATATTGCCAAATTTTCAAAGAAAATATTGCCAAATTTTCGTGATAGTGAAAAAGTAAACAACATTGAACAATGTTGCCAGCACATTATACAATTGTCTTGATTGTACAATAAAAGTCAAAAGTCTTTTGATATTTGCCAATATATTGTGCCACCTTCGAATATGACATACACATTGGCGATATTATTGTACAATAAGAAAAATTGTACAATTATATTGCAAGTGGGTGAGCCACTTTAGCATTGCGTTTTACAAAATAAAGCCATAATAAATCTAATATATTGCAGTCTTATTGCATAGAAAAGCACAAACTTAAATATAAAATTCATTAAATGCAGTAAATTTAAAATTTCCCGTTTTCCGGAAATTGTCAGTGTGCCTTTTCCCGGGAAATCCCGTTTTAAATAGAAAAAAAGTGATTGGGTTTGCCTTGCATTTCCCCGGTTCCTAATAACGATGCAAATTGGGCTCCAGTGTACTCGAAAATTTTTATTTCCATAATCGATTACTTAAATCTAATCGTTGGTCGAATTGCAAAATTTGATTTGAGTTTTTTCTGTGTACTGAGGAAAGTGGTTGTTTGGTTGGTTGGTTGGTTGCTGCAATAAGTAAAACGTTCACACTTTACCTTGGCAGTAGCACACTTTGCAGGGTGTCTCCGGATCAACTAACTTATCTCCGTTTGAATAAGTTTTACCATCCTTTTGGCAATCTATATGTAAAGTAGAAATAAAAAACATAAGGAATTTTTTTAAATGTTAAAACAAATATTTGAATTACTAAAATGAAAGTACAGTATACATAGTTTTAATTTTTTTTTTCATAATTGTAGCAGCGAATATGTTTCTTGAACATATACCTGGTTCTGTGACCATGAATATCATTCAACCGTCATAATTTTTATCTAATTCGTTTGAGAGGCAAAAAGCGGTTGTAAAAGGAAAAAGCCTTAATGTAACCAACTCAAAGTTCTTTTTATTGGCAGGTACTTTCTTCAAACTACATAGAGGAAAATCTCGTATTCTAATATAACAAATTTTAAATGTCATCTTTACCCTTAATATATAACATGGTGTTGGTGTTTAAATTAGCAAAATATTGTTTCCGTTTATTTTGACTGCAAACTGCATTTGCGTTGAGGGTGAACAAACTATTTTGCTAGCTGAAATAACTAGATTGAATCGCTAATGTTAATTGATGTTGCATTGAACAAATTTTTGGGGTATAACAACCAAGTTAAATTATTACGCTTTATCATCTCTAATAAAATATGCAATGCAATTATATTGGAATTTGTTATAAAGGGTCTTCCAATGAAAGGCTTCACGTTGATATGTAAAAAGCGAATATTTTAAGGGATGTTATCGGATGTTTATTTAATTTATTTATTTCAAAATTAACTTCAATTGTTTTCTACATGCGGCTCTCCTAAACGATATTTTTGATATGTTAGATTTTGAAAGGCTAGTTTGTGTATTTTGAAAGTTCTGCCTTTTAAAGAGATAATTTTCCAAAGCTATTTTCGAAAGAGAATTTCTTAAAAGGGTCCGTTTGGTAAAGGTACCTTTCTAAAAAGTACTTTTTTAATAGAAACTTATTAAAATAAAGGTGCTTTTTAGAAAAGCACTCTTTATAAGCGTATATTTATAAAAGGGACTTTTTCAAAATGCAACTTCTTTAAGGACAATTTTTCAAAACGTACTTTTTCAAAAGATACTTCTTACTGGCTGGTACTAGTCTTGTAATGGGAGGATCGCAGGTGCGAATCGTATAATCATGTCAATGTATTTTGTGTTTTTGTTAACTAAAACTTTTCAATTAAATAATGTTGAATTAAAATTTTATTCATGATGGTATATATTTAGTGTGTAGCTAAAGAATATTTACAGTTGTTGTGGCTGCAGGAGTAAGTGCGTTGACTACCACGCGCCGAATTCCGAGTTAAAATTAAAATTGTTCTGATGCCTGTGCCAAACACACGTAAGTTAAATAATTAATAAAATACAATTACTAAATTGAAACAAATTCATGTTGTTTCAACTTGAAATAACTTTCATTCAACATTGTTCTTAGTGTTATTTCAGAATCGATTTTAAGTTGTTTCAATTTGAAATAACATGAGTCTTCATTTTGATTTTAACAATACGTAAATGTTAAATCAACGTGAAATGAAGTTATTTAAAAAAAAAATGCTTTGAAAATTACTAAAAATCATGTTAGATTAACATGAGTTACATATGCAGCAAAATTATTACCGAAAAAAATTAAATCAACCTTGTTTACGTAGATTTTAAGTTGAACTTTTTCTGTGTGTATATTTTGCTGTTTTTTTTTTATTTTAGTGATTAACATACTAATATCTCACTAATATTATAAATGTGAAAGTTTGTTACCTTATACCGAAAGAACCTCTAAAGGAATTTTGATAAAATGTGGTTTTTATTCCGAAATTAACATGGTTTAACCCGTAATGGGCCTGTACTGCTCTTAAAAATTTTAAAAATTCCAATCAAGGGCATATTTTTAATAACAGAATGATAAAGATTGTGAGAAAACGTGTTAATATACTTTGGCACAGATGAAATTCTTTATGCGGATATCATATGGTTCAGATTAAAATATATGGTAGTTTTTAGGTGGTAAAACGAGGAATAATATACATTTTGGCAGTTTTTCTGTTTTTGCTAAACTTGGTATAAACGCGGCTTAAAGGATAATTTCAGTTTCTTCCTGGATGCTAGTTTTTCATAATTTAAATAAATATAGAACACTTTTTATTGTTAAATTAAAAATGTTTATAAAACATGTTTGCATTGAACTTTGAGAATTACTGACAGTATAAGTTTTGTAAAAGTTTTATGTATAAAATTGGGCATCATTTAATTTTGTATGAACAACTGTGCATCAGGTAGTACGAACGAATTTGAAGACAATAACATTTTACTTTCGAATCGAATTACATAATAACCTCCCAGGTATTCCCAAACACCTCACACTTCCTTACAAACATACAATTTTACCCATAATTTGAACGAACTATTTACTAAGAGCAATTTCCGTGCAGAGTTAAAAAACTGCAGCCGAAATAGCAAAAGTCGCAAAATTGTGCTATTTCTTCGACTTTTTTTTTGACTGCCCAATTACAACCTGTTGCTCATACTTCTGCTACTGAAATTCAAAGAGTCGTAGTCGAAGTTAACATAAACGAATAGATATACACAACGAAGAGCTCCAGATGTCGATATATTCTTACAGTTTTCGGTTTGACCGACTGCTGCCTTAATTAAATACGAAATTTACGAAGCAGAAATGTTTGTGTGTATGTGTTAGAATGTGTGTTTTTTGTGTGTATGAGTGTTTTTTCCTGTATGTTAAAATACGAGGTTTGTTCAAAACGTATCGCGTATTTTGAATTTTATGTCGGTACTCATGTCTTTCACTTATGCCGACAATTTCGGCCATTTTTAATGTTCAGTTAATTATTGACAGCTGTTTTGCTTGCACGTGTTTTGGCTCGTCTTCGATTTTTACCTATTAAAAAAAAAATATGGAACAAAGAACCTGTATCAATTTTTTTGTGAAAAACAAAATTAAGTGCGCGGATGCATTCCGAATGTTGACTGTGGCATACGGAGAAGCTACCTTGGAACGTTTATCGGTGGTACAAAATGTTCTCAGCAGGCCAAGAAGATGGGAACGACGAAGAGCGTGCCGGACGCCCGAGAACTTCAACAGACGAAACAATTGATGAAGTGAAGAAAATGGTATTGGCCAATCATCGAATCAACATCAGAGAAGTTGCTGAGGACCTAGACATATCGATTGTCTCGTGCTGTTTGATTTTTATCAATGATTTGTGCATGAGACTGGTCGCCACGAAATTCGTACCAAAATTGCCCAATTTCGACCAAAAAGCATCACATGAACATTGCTAATGAACTGTTGGACTCTGTCCACGACGACCCAAATTTGCTCCAGAGGGTCATAACTGGTGACGAATCGTGGGTTTATGGTTATGACATGGAAAACAAAGCTCAAAGCTGCCGCACGAACCAAGGTAAAAATCGAAGGCGAGCCAAAACACGTGCAAGCAAAGCAGCTGTCAACAATTAACTGAACATTCAAAATGGCCGAAATTGTCGGCATAAGTGAGAGACATGAGTACCAACATATCGCCACAAAAAAATTAAAATTCGAATATACGTAACCCGCAAAAATTCAAAATTCGCGATACGTTTTGAACAAACCTCGTATAATAGTAAAACAAATAACAAAAACTAATTTGGCTTTATAGATATTGTATCTATTCAGGCTTTTAAGGTCATTCAATTTCTTCAAAATGCAACAACAACATTTCTCCCAGCAAGCGATTAAATACGCAATTGAAACTTCAAAATCAAAAGGAAAAAAACATACAACATCTCTACTACGTTAACTTCCGAACTTATTTAAAGCAGCATTCAGAAAAAGAGAAAACTTGTCAAACATGTCGACAGCTGAAGCTCTTCGTTCTGTAAAGCTATTCGTTTATTGTGTTAACTTCTACTGCAAATCTTGAATTTTCAGAAGCAGAAGTATAAGCAGAAGCAAAAGAAAATACACAAATGAGAAGTTTTTAAACACTGTTTCCGTGTGCCATGTTTCGAGGATGTCCTTCTTAGATGCACTTAAAAAATTACTTATACTTTTTTCAAAAGTTAATTGATTAAAGTATTACTTCATAGAAACTAACTTTCCATGCATGCATGTAGTTTTATTTTCGAGAAATTCCGGTCACATTTTAAAGCAATCCTATCAAAACATTCCATTTATTTAAAGTTGTTCCCGCTGCAACACACATGCAGCAAGTACGACTTACCACATTTGTAATCAGGACAGCAATGTCCTGTTTTTTGTATGGCACGACAACCCACTTGTTTCTCACAGAATACTGTTGTTTCTGGCACATATTCACCATCCAGTAGACATTGGCCTAAAACACGTGCACAATAATGGTGAGTAAGTAACACGGCGGACAAAAGTAAAAACATAATGATCGTCATTATTATCGGCAAAAGTGAATGTCATTTGGAAATGAAAATGAAGAACAATAGAAGACAGTTAAAGAAAAAAATTAAAAAAGGCCTTGCAAAAAACGAGATAACAAGTTTGCATATTTCTTTTTTGAGTTACAAAAAAAGGAAACTATTATTACAGGTTTTTTACGTTTCATGTTTTTTCTATTAAATTGTTTGACTACCTTGTGGTTGTTCCATTGACATTTCTGTTGAGGAACTCTGTTGCAAAGAATCTTTGATATTATCTCTTTGTTGTTGTTGCTGCTGTTGAAAACTGGCTGACAGTGAAGCGCCCACATCTCGTATGTTACGCTGAGGCCATAATTGTTGCTTTTGATTTTCCTGTTGTTGTATTGCCACATTCTCATAAAGTCTTAAATAACCACTGCCCATAGCAGGAACTAAGCATCAAAAAAGAGAAATAGAAAGAAAAAGTATTAGACTCAATGACAAAGCATACATATGTAAATTAGAATAAGCTAAAAATAGTTGTAAGCCTTTTAAAATTTTACAATGGAAAATCTATTTCATACATACGAGTATGTATGTATGTATTTGATTTGATGATTTCCTTCTAATGAAACTGGAAAAAAGTTTAATTTGTTGGAAACTGTTGGGACACCTACGAGTACAAAACCTCACCTGATTTATGCGTATCGTGGTGCGTTATTTCAATAGAAAGAGAAAGTTCTTTAGATGTTCGCGAGAGGAGAATTGTTCGAGAAGCAGCGCCATTAGCTGGCACCCCTTCAAGACACGCAAAGTTTACTTTGCAAAGTCTTAAATCAGCTGAGAGAACAACATAGATAGAAAATATTCTTATCTCTGTCTTTCACACAGCTGAATTAAGACTTTGGAAAGTAATTTACGTATCGAAAGCGAGTATAGCAATATCCCTTTTAGGCACGGTAAGTTTAGTTTGCAAAGTCTTAATTTAGCTGGGAGAAAGACAGAAAGAGATGGCATTCTTCCCTGTGTTATTCCCACAGCTAAATTAAGTCTTTTCAAAGTAAACTTTGCGTGTCTAAAAGGGGTATAAGAGTTGATGACACATAAAGGAAAATGCAATAGATAAAAAATTTATGTACATACTATTCAGCAAAGTATATCATCCTCTAACCTTCTACGTGGTGAACAATGGTCCACTAATTGCCAACAGCCTTATGCATAACGAAAAACTGACTTGAAGTTAGCATAACAGGCAAATTTCAACATGGTCTCAAGAAGTTTTGTCTTACAATTTTACTGCACTGATTTTCATGTCAAATTATATGAAGCAACTCGTTAACATCTAGTTCAATTGGGCCATTTGTGGTAACTTCATGCCAAATTTTCGTTATACATGGCTTAAGTTAGGTTAGGTTAGCTAGTAAAGAAGGGTGAAATTTAGAGTCCAGCTCACTTGGGTCCAATACAATGATCCCTTTGTGCTACCTGTAAGTTGAAGAGAAGAAAGGAGAGAGGGTGATAGGGAAGGGATAGTGATAGAGAAGACAGGTGGCGAAGGAAGAGATACAGGAAAGCTTCATTATTTTACAACTCTGCCTGTTTTGCACTTTTTTTTTAATAATGCAGTGTTGCAGCACCTTTGGTATCAATGGTTATTTTACTTCGCTGATTCTGATACACAATACCGAAGAAGGAGGGCGCTCTGTTACATAAGGATTAGAATCCGAGGAAGCCGGTGTAGTTTAGTGACCAGTGTCTTAAGGCAACGCTTTGCGTGACGTTCCTAGCGTTGGCAGAAAAGTGTAAAACAAAGTGTGTATGACACAATAAAACCTTTGACAACACTCACTTTTTATTTAACTGCTTTGTATAATGCATAAAATACAGCTCAATTCGATTATTTCGATTCCCCTTACTCGTTTTTTATGTAAATTTACCAAAAGTTCAATAACAGTTCTTATTTACATGCGAGTGCGAACTGATTGTCAAAGCACGCAAAAAGTTGAGAGTTGCCTAACTTTTCGCTTCGTTTTGCGTTAAAAGTACTTTATGTGACATGTTCCATATAAGTATGAACGTTTCATCTTGGATGTCAAAGCGAATCTTCAACGCAACGCGAAGCAAAAGTTATATCTGACATGGCCTTTATGCCTGCATCTCTAGAACTTTTCCTGCAACAACTGATACAAAGAGACACTAATGCACGTCAGAAAAATGCTTTGTGTTGCTATTTAATGACTGCCGGAGACCGGACTCGCACACAGGACCTTCGGTTTTGTAGTCAACGTGATAACTACTTCAGCAAACGCCACTCTCTCGTTATACGTACTTCTTTATATAAACAAGTTAAAATACATGGTTTTTATGAGGTCTTTTACATTCAGTACGTTTCCGTCAACGCACAGTACAACAATCGGGGAACTTTTATTTTTTTGCGAACGTTGAGTAGTCTGACAGATATTGGTTGGATTTTTTGGTATATTTTGATTAAAGTTTTTGTATTTTGTGACAGCAACAATAAAATAAAACAAAAGAAATAAACGCAAAAAACCAACATATTGAAGCTGTTCAAATGCTTCCGCCAATAAAATAATCATTGTGCCAACCTTCCCAGCTGTTGCGTTAATTTCAATTGAAAAAGTTGAAGCTTAATGTATGACGCATTCCATGTCCCTGAGCCTTGACACTTTTTTAACTTGTTGAATATCGAGGATGAGGAATGCACATCGAATGGTATTACGCCGCAGCGTTAACATACATACATACATATTTGCCTTCCAAGATTCAATATAAGCAACTTCAGTTTGATAAAAAGCATTTCCAAATAAATAAATA
This sequence comes from Nowickia ferox, assembly GCA_936439885.1. Taxonomy (NCBI): domain Eukaryota; kingdom Metazoa; phylum Arthropoda; class Insecta; order Diptera; family Tachinidae; genus Nowickia; species Nowickia ferox. The sequence goes on from OW387026.1 coordinate 65,556,445, forward strand.
TGTATGGGCCACATTCAGATTGCAAAAAGTTGCCTTTCAATGCGTCCTGGAACAAATCCAACCATGCATCGTGCGAAAGCCTGCAATTAACCGAACGATAAAGGTCATAAATGCTTTACGGTTTTTTAAGCAAGGATCATAACTTCAAACCTTTAATTTGAATTGCATATGTATGTTCACAAACATAAGTATTCATATATGGATGGCCCTTATCGTGGTTGGCGTATTTCAACTTCGACTATGTCAATTTGGTCATAAATTAAAGAAAAACTGTTGAAGTGTTCTTTAAAATTTAATAATCTAATTTTATTTGACTTACTTTGCGCCAAACGTCCAAACGGATTTATTTTTTTTAATTCTTTTCCGAAAACTATAAAAATTCAGGGGCTTCCTTTATCTTGCCCCTTCGAAAACCCTCTGCATAAGTGGGATTTTTTACTATTTCAGAAATTAAAATTTGAAGGCAATTTGGCCTTCAAATTCGTTGCTAAAAATGATGACGACAGAATGAATGAATAGAATGTTTCTTTGTTTTTACTATCTTCGTTTCAAAATGGAGAATACCAACATACTTTCGATAAACATCCATAACGCTAATGGTGATGTCAAATCATCTTTTAACTTTCGTTTTAAAACTTAAATTCGAGTGGGAATAGGGCCGAATATCTCAAATTGTGGCTAACATATATTGGTATCGATTTGTCCCCATATTGGGATGTCCATTGAATAATATGCTCTCAATGGTGATTTAAATCTTAAAATAAAACCAAACCTTACTATGACTCCTATTCCTTAATTTTCAAACTAAAATTTAATTTTTTCATGTACACATTTTGCGTGTCTTTCTGTTTTTCAAATTTTATTATTAACTAAACACAATTGCTTTTACAACCGTATATACATACATATAAACGTACATACATACATACATACATACATACATAGCGTTACCTTAAATGCAAACGGAAGTAACTACAATTTTTTTTTTTTTCAAAACTATTTGTAGTAGGGATACTTATATGGAGGGACAGATGTTTCATGCAAATGCATGTTTTTTCCGTTAACCCTGATACTGGCAAGAACGAAATATCTTTACGAAACAATGAATTTGCGAAAAAATCGCATCGATTCGTTAGTGCATATTTTTGCATATTTTGCTTAAAATGCCTATTTCTGCATAATTTGGTCATAAATGCATATTTTTGTCTCATATTTTGGTATAAATGCAAAAATTCAAATTTTTAAAAATATTATTGTTGACAATAAATTAATGAAAAATTGTTTTTTTTGGCAAACTTATTCATTTGAATCGTTGTAGAATTGTAGATCGCTTGTACACGAACACACACTTACTTAATTAATTTTGATGATTTCAAGCTGAAATTGTCTGCTATTAAAGCCGAAAGTAGTGAAACAGTTCTATTGTTTTTCAAACTTATAATTAAAAAACAAATCTAGTAGGTAGTATTCAATTCATTGTAATGGTCGAGTTAAATAAATTTGTATGTTTATAACAGAATTATTTAAATTTGAGCCGATTACATCAACAGACGTTACAAGGTCTTTTTTAATGCACAAAAGCTTTCTAAGAACAAATTGAGTGAACTTCACTTCACAATTTCTTAATGAAAATAATTACATATGTGACCTGCTCCACGAAGAGGGATTTTGTACCTTTGATATTGAACTTTTTTTAAATTTCAAATATTATATATATTATCTGTTTATATCACATTTTTAAATTTTTTCATTAATTATGTTCATCTTTACAGGTGATAGAAACTTGCGGTTTGCGGCATTTGAAAGAGCGTTTTTTTTCCTATAAGAATCACTCGAAAAGTAAAATAATTTTTTTTTCGGCGCAGAGGTCCCTTTTTGTGGAGCAGGTCACATATGTATATAACAACACTTTTTTTCTTTTTATATTTACGTATCGCTCCTTTACTGCAATATACACGTATCTCGAGAAATTCAAAATGCGTGTTTGGAGTTAATAATGCAGAAAAATCGCTTCTACTTGCACCTCTTGCGAAATTTTTTTTTATTTTTATTTAGTTGTAGGTATGTATATTGAAAACTTTTCTTTTGAATAAAAATTTTCGAAATATGTGCATATTTTATTGTTTTAATGCATATTTGCATATTTTGATGTCATATTTTAGGCGCCTAAAATACATTTTTTAAATGCATGAAGTCCTTGTGCCTTTTATATATTCGGCTATGTCACAGAGTTCAATTCCATTCGGAAACGGAATTCAATCCACCCCATTTTTGTAGGAGATGATGTTTTAAAAAAACAAACTCAAATATTGAAATTTATCAGTTGTGTCCATGCTGTTGGGGGCGCTGGTATGCTGGGGCATGCTCCGGCTAAGGCTTGACATCTTGAGGTAGATTCAATTCCGTTTCTGAACGGAGGTCTAAATATTTACATGAACGTGTAATAATTGACAAAATGAACCATCAATCAATAAAAAACTATATTTCGAATTTTTGTGTATTTACGTCCGTTTGCATTTAAGATGACGATATATGTAAACTTTCTGTGTCATTCTCTGTTATTATTAAAGCCACCCAAAAATATTTTTAAACACACATTCCTGCAACCCAAAGATTACGTACCAACCTTACCTCCTCAGGGGTGTAGCATTTTGTTTAACATGACATTTTGACAAAGTTCTTAACCAACTTCATCTCCTGTACATAATTTTTGGTTGTTGTTACTTTATTTGGTCAACTAACTAATTTTGTTGTGCTGTTTTTATTCGCTTTTGTTTCTAACTTAAATTGCTTGTCCCTTTTATCTTAAAATTTGATACTTTTATTTTTTAGTTTGCAAAACTACAAATTTAGTGGCGAAGAATTAACTTTGTTATTTAAGCAATTTCAGTTTATCTTAATATTGCTTAGTCCTAGTTTACACTATGTAAGTCTTATTGCGAAGCTGATTAGTTTGTAGGAGAGAGAGAGAGAGAGACTCTTAATACGTTTTACTTTCTCATTTGTAATGTTAAAAAGGCACACATGCATACACAAAACTATACGCTGAAAAATAAGACTTGCATTGTGTGAACGTCGATGAAAGTTCAAAGAAGGAAAAGTGATAAGCTTAGCAATAAGACTAGACTAGTGTGAACTGGTACTTAGAATGGAACAATAAAGCAAAATAGCAAGACGATGCCCATTATGAACAGCGTGACCGTTTGACCGACTAAAGTGGCAAATTACCACTTTTTCAACTGCTTTGCCACTTTTTGTCCCCCTGTTTTTCATGAGCTGAATCTGCTACTTTTTGTGATACTTTGCCCCTTTTTGCCCTTTTTTTGTTAAATTATAAAAAAATAATATGTAAATACCAAAAAAAATAGACATTAACATTTTATACGTTAAAGATATATATAATATATATAAATGTATTGTTTGTTGTTAGAAGCAAATTTTTAAATTTTTATCAAAAACTATGTGGAGAAATACTATCAAGAATTGGTATAAATAATAAAAAGTTCAGTGTACTAACGTGTTTGGATCCGGTTTTTTTTAAAGTCTAATGAAGACATAAATTACTTCGAGCTTGTTTCAAAGTTTACTTACATATGTAATAACTGATCCAGGCGCGTTTTGTTAATGAATTAAAGTTACTAGAAGCCAAAGTAAAATTATGATCACATATTTAAAATTTCTAAACAATTTTTCTGAACAATTTTGGCATGATTTGGAAGATTGGACTCCCGGTGCAGATCTTATTAAAAAATATAGATAAAAATGTTCAAACAAATTATATATATACATACATATGTACATATACTCGTATCGTCACTTTAAATGCAAAACTCTCTGTCTAAAACTCCTTTATACATTGCATCGTATTTGAGTAAAATAATTTGCATATTTTTTTTAGTGCAAATGGAATCCATCCATCCATTGAATATATGTATTTATCTCAAAAAAAAAAAAAAAATACACAAATATAGACGATAGAGTAAACTATATTTTTCTATAAAAAAATATCCGTGCATTGTTGCATATATTATGTGAATTCACGACCAAATCATTGGGATCCTTGTTATAAAAAAAACAAAAATTTATTGTTTAAAAAACATTGGTATATTTCTCTTCACTTCAGATTGCTTATCATTGATAATGGCAGTACAAAATACTACAAATTCTAACTGGCGTAGTGTTAATAAGATTCGGGACTTACTAATTGCGTCGAATAGAAAAAATAAAACTTGTTTGAATTCCAGGACATGTCAATATAAACGGAAATAATAATGCTGATTCGGCAGCAAAACATGCATGTATAGCTCCTCTGCATGGTGATGAACTAATCGAAAAAATTTACTTTCGTAACTCAGTCACAAATAAAATTCGCCATTAAAGAATAGAACAAATGAAGAACTTCTATCATTACCATTATACAAAAATTAATCCAAATATAGTTACCCCATTGTATTCAACGGAAATCAATAAAAGACAAATTCAAAATTTCTCCCGACTACTCATGGGTCATACAATAACGACACACCAGTATATAATTAACAGCACTTACACAAATGCTTGTCCATACTGTGGATCTATAATTTCAGACAAACATATCCTGTCCAACTGTCCTGGACTTAGAAACCTTCAATCAAAACATTTAAACAATAATGGCATCAACATGCTCAAGGAACCAACAAAAGAAAACATTTGCCGTATCTACAACCTTATATCCACCATAAAACTTAAAATTTAAATTCGATACTATAAAATATTAGCCGATGGCCTTAGTAGCTAGTGCTTCTACCCCTCTTAACAGTGTGACCAGATCCTAAAAATTTTTGCAGCTAAATTTACTTAAAAAAAAGCTAAAAAATGCTAAAAAATAATTTACGTGCTAAAAAATAATGCTAAAACTTAATATTTCTTTTCAAGCAAACATTTTCTTTAAAAGTTTTTATTTTTGCAATTTCTGCACATATTGCCTTACAAATTTTTACTTCCTTTGAACGAAACTTAATTTTTTAAACAATAATGAATTATTTATTGAGAGTAAAAAGTATTAAAAACAATACAATAATATTAAGTCACAGACGGTTCCTAGAAAACATAAGCTTTTTCTCACTTTTATTTCGTTTATAAACAATAACATTTAAAAAGTGGTGCTTAAAAGAAACACTTAAAGCTTTCATCTATTCCAATTTGACAGACAGAGCTTTTTTCGTATAACCAAAAACACATAGAAGAACTGATATCTCTTTTCTGTTACTCACATGTTACAATAACGTACACATATTTTTGTTCGTTAAGCCTGGTACTCTGTTCACAATTTCGTGCGAAATGCTGTCAAACTACATATAAAAGTACTTGGTGTGAAATATTTGCGAAACAAATTCGCAAAAGTAGTACTCTGTTCTTGTTGTGAAAAACACATAAAATCATGTCTTTCCATGCAAAATTAGTCTGGCATCATTTTAGTTTAGCTGCGAAACAACATGAGCAGGGGGCTAATTCTCACACTCGCATGCGTGCGAAATCCTACTCGATGGATCGAGTTTTTTAGTTTTTGGGATTCTCTGTCTCGCTATCGAGTAACTCGTATCGAAATTTCTAATGATGACACTCGATACCGAGTAATCATTAACTCGCATGCGTGCGAGTTTTTACTCGCAAGCAAAAGGCCATTCGTAAACAAGAAAACAACAGTAACGTATTTTAAGTGCAAAGAAAAATAAAAAAGGAAATGTAAGTAAAATTTTATAAATTAAGAAAAAAATTATAGTTTTTGCATTTCAGGTCAAGCATAACAAAAATTAATTATACTCTAAAGGAAATTCTTGGAAATTTCATGTCTCAGCACACAGACTTGGCAAAGGGCATATTGCCAAATAATTCGCAAGGGAGAGCAAAGGCTAACCAACTTTGGGAGCAACTGACAGCCAAGCTAAACGCCTCTGGCCCTCCAACAAAAGATGTCAAGTCGTGGCGCAAGGTAAATATGTGTATAAATAAAAAATAAATACATTTTTTAATACTTAATTTGTATTTACATATATGTACATATATAGGTCTACTCTGACCAAAAGCAAAACGTGAAAAGTAAATTTGCTTTTAATAAATTATCAAAGAAAAAAACTGGTGGTGGACCGTATGAGGAAAAAGTTCTTTCCCATGTAGAAGAACAAATTCTGGCTGCTGCGGGTATAGAAGTCGCGGTCGAAGGTCTAAAAAACGTTAAAAGTTTTGGATCACAAATATTGAAAGATCTGCGTGCGTTCCATCCACACAGCCAATAACTGTAAAAAAAAATAATAACTAACTTGTCAAATGTATTTCACTTGCATACATACCTCCAGGAATGTTGTATTTTGACATAAAATACTCTTTACAGTCATCACTATTTCTGGGGTTGAACTGTATAAATTGGCCACAAAGATTACGTTCCATCTCTTCTATGACACGTTTTGTGATTTTACATATACCACTCTGACTTACTCCAATTAAAAGGTCGTTGCCAACACAATGTTGGAACCCACCTGACGCCAAAATGGAAAGTGTAGCAGCCAATTGAATTTTTGGTGGAACAGCAGTATAAAGATGCCCCTCAAACTGTAGTTCTCCAAGGGCATAATTAAATGCTTCCTTGGTAAGTCTAAAACGTTTTTTAAATCTATAAAAGAAATACTATTAGTTTTATTTAAAAAACAAAAAATACACTTACTCGTTTCTTGACAAACTTAAGGGATCCATGCTGCATCTTATTTTTTTTCTTATAATGTTTAGGTTTTCTACTTCGTCAGAATCAGAAGATTCTGAATAAAAAAACAACACGGGATCCATTTCCTTATTTATTTAAAATTTGATTGTAATTTTTTCCTTTTTCTTGTGCATACAAACATATGTTTTTTGTTTGCATTTTACTTCAATTTATTCGGTGTTGGCAAACGTATTTCGGAACGCTTTTAACAACACTGAAGCAATAACTCGATTCGTTACGTATCGAGAGTTATCATCAGAAAAATAACTCGTATCGAAATTAATTTCATTTAGTACATGTCAAATTTTTCACGCGAAATAATCAATGGTGCTGAAAATTTTTCAAAACTTTGAACAGAGTACCAGCCTTTATTTTTAAGATCATATACATTTATTCATTTTCGAAAAACAGCTTTTCAGATCTTTACTTGTTTTCTTCAAACCAGTCATAGCTCAATCGCTTTGAAGCTAATTTGTTTGTTATTTTGAAGTAATCCTTAAACTAAATACCACATGAAAAAAAATTGACATTCGGCACATCACTAGTATGTATATACAAATGTAACCTGAAGGAAATGTGGGGTTAACAGTCCCCAATTCATCACTTTTGTCGACTATTTTGTTGACATTGTAAACGGAATGTCTATTAATATTGTTTTTAATTCGATTCAGATGCACATAACTATGCTTCTTCTTGTTTTATTGGTTTGTTGAAAATAAAAGTGACGTCAAGCAAAATTTAAGTATTTATATAAATAATTTTAAGGAATCAAATTAAAAGGTTAATGTAAATGTATTGAACAATAATTAAAAAACATACACAAAAAGAAATTACAATAAAAAACAAATAAAATAACAATCTATATTGTATAAAAATAGAAAATTTGGAAATTAAGCAATTTTAAGTGAAAGGTGCCAATTATGGAAATTTTTGTTTGACCCGGTGGAAGATTTTGTGCCATCAGTTAAAGATTTGTCACACTTTCAGATCCATACGTAAGTGTTTGGCGTTACTAATTCAGCGAAACATACAATTTGTGATTTACATATATTTATTTAATAGAAATGACAAACTTGCTGGTAATATGCTGAACGAATGAATGAATTAGTTTCAGTTATTGTATGTTTTATATGCATGAGGTCCATTTTTTTTTTATAAATTTGTTAAATAAAATACCAAAATGTGAACAAAATATGCAACTTCATTATCAAAAGTGTATACTAGATAGGGAAAGGATTTTCATGCATTTAAAATCGCGTTTTATGTACTCGTACATAAAATATACATTAAAAATATAAAAATGTGCATTTAAAACTAGTAAAATATGTATCTTTTTTCAATATTTAATAACATTAAAAACATTTAATAACATTAAAAACTTTTGTCAAATCATATGGAATACAAAATAAAGTTAAGAAGAACTTTTATTTACGTAAATGAATAAGTGTTTTTGTAAATTGTCAAAGGTAAATCTTTAACGAATTTTTCTGAAAAAACATTTTTATTGTAAAAATTCCACGTCAGCAAAAGTTATTGGTGGATATTTAAATGCTGCTAGTGTGTTTAGGGAATATTCAGTTTCTAAATTTTGCCTGTTTGATCTATAAAATATTGATGCGATTTGTTGCATTTTTTAAGTCCATAATTTTCTTGTATAACTTTATCTAATTTATTTTTAATTTCTTCACTTATTCTGTGTTTCAGAGCACAAATTTCTTTTTTACCGCATCTTCAATTAATTCTACTTGAGCTGTCAAAGAATCAAAATCATCTAATTGGGCTACAGTGTCAACACGAAAGCCATTCTATGGATGCACAAATATCAATTCAGTGCTTAAGTTTTTTTTTAATTTAAAATTTCTTTAACTTTGTTAATATAAATATAGTATTCGACAGCATTCAACCACGCTCCCCATCTAGTTACTATAGGCTGTGGGGGAATTCATATCCCTGAATATTTTTTAAAACACTTTCTATCCACTTGAAATTAATACGGAATCGGTAAACAGCGCCCAAAAAAATTACACAAACATTTTTGGGCTTTAAAAAAGCTTTTATCCCATGCTTTTGTATTTTTTTTGGATTGAATTTTTGAAATGAATTGAGTTTTCATTCCAGTTGAAATTCTTTTTGTTTTCCTCTTTTTTGTTCTTACACAGTCGTAAGAATTGCAAAAAATACTTTGCAACTAATCAAAAACACCAACATTTTTTTTATAGCATGAAAGTATTAAAAAATGTATTAAAAATATACATTTGTAATGAAATATGCAAAAACATGTATTTATTTTAAAGTATGCCAAAATATGCACTAACAAATCGATGCCATTTTGTCGCAAATTTGTTGATTCGCAAAGATATTTTATTTACGTTGAAGTACGACCAACAACAGAAAACATGTATTTACATGAAAATCCTTTCCCTAATACTAGAATTACTAAAATGTACTACAGACTGTTTCCAATGTCTTCATATGGTCCCTAAAGAACTATGTAATCAGTAGTACCGATGTCTGTAGTTGCTTTTCAATGACACGCACATGTTAAATATCTGATTCACTAGTGACATTTCCTACAGGGTATATACACATTGTATATGTACATATATGCAGGTACCACGTATGATCAATTAAATAAATAAATGAGAAAAGCATACCAAAAAAAAAAATTTTTTCTGTTACGTAACATTTTCAAAGACCCCCTCCCACCCCACCGTAACAAATCGTAACAAAACTCACACCCCACCTCCTCCTAGAGCCCCTTATGGCAATTTATGTGCTCATTACTTATTTCGAAAGTAATGATTGAGTAGTTTCAAACCCTTACCAAAGGAAATGCTTGCAAACCACCGGGCAAATATACTTTTATTTATACTCTTCCTCAAATAAACAAAAACCCCAAGAACAGTTATTAGTAGAAGTAAAAACAATTAAAACACAATAATATTTCAAGTTATATGCTGCTGATGACAAAGTGTGATAAGAATAACAAGCCAAATAAATAAAACCAACAAACAATAGGGCAATAAATTTTCAAATTGCTTATGATTATCATTTAGATTGATGCTTTGCTTATGGCTTATTTATAACGATCGTTAAGGACGGACTGGGTTTTACTGTATATTTTATGTACCAATTATGTAGTTGGCCAGATTAGTTATAATTTTTTTCGTCCTGCTTTACGATGATCATTAAACTTATACTACATTCCACTGTCATTGTTTGTGCAATAAAAATCATATGTTATGTAACGAAAAATATAACAAAATCGAAATGTGTTGGTAAACCTCTAATTTCATTCCACTAGTTTGAAGTACGATTTATAAATATAATATTGTTTACTAGGCCTATTTGAACCCATTCTCCAGTAAGAATATACTCGTAGTTTGACAGTGACTCACACCAAAAGCGAAACAATTAAACCGGCAGTATATGTGACCTGCTCCACGAAAAGGGACCTCTGCGCCAAAAAAATTCTTTTTTACTTTTTGAGTGATTCTTATAGGAAAAAAACCCTCTTTCAAATGCCGCAAACATGAACATAATTAATGAAAATTAAAAATGAAAGATGAACATAATTAATGAAAAAATTTAAAAATGTGATATGAACAGATAATATATATAATATTTGAAATTTAAAAAAAGTTCAATGTCAAAGGTACAAAATTTCCCTTTTCGTGGAGCAGGTCACATATTATAAAAAAAGTATTGCAGCTTTTGGCATATGGAGAGGGAAAAATAAATCTTATTCCCAGGAATTCGAGAGAAAAAGTTGCATTCTTCTTGAATAAAACAAACTTATTTTGATTTTTTACGGAGAAAAATATCTCGTGGGTTAATCTAACCAATTTCAGTTGTCAAGTTTACAACTCATGTACATTTTTTTTAGAATTTTAATAAATTTTGATCTAACAAATAAGGATTTGTTATTCTATTTTTTTGTGCAAGTTGTTTGCTTTTTTCTGGTTTGAAAAAACTAATTTGAATTGATAGTGCAAATTGTTGTTTTGTTTCTTGGTTATTTTAACAGATTAACACAGTTGTAAAACTCAAGTCAAAATAATAATGGAACTTATTTTTATTTCGGTTAATAGATGTACTGTAAAAGTTATTTTGCCATTTAGATGAACAAACTGTTTACTTCGGGTAATCCAACTAATTTTACTTGTTAATTTACTATCAATGTAAATTGTTGCTGCGGTTCGATTGATAGCCGAGCAGCAAAAACTAACGATCGTTAATATTATAAACTTGGGGATTATTAACTTTACTGTAAAAAAAATTTGTTACTGTGATTCGGTTCAACAAAAAGTTCTGGCTGGTTAATCTCATTTATCTCAGTCGTTCCTATTAAAGTAACCAACTTCAACTGTTAGTGTACTGCATATCTTGTTGAATGTTGTTCGCTAAATTTTCTTTATGCCGTTGAAATTTTAAGTCTCGTCAATGATGGAAAATCTTCATTCGACCAATTCGTATTGGCTTTGTTAGAATTGAGATGCTAACCAATTAATGTAATGAATAGATCTCGATGTATAATGATGTATGATGCTTCAAAAAGCAAGCTGTCCTTAACCATAAAAAAGCAGTTCTTAAAGCAAAAAACATGCTATATATTTTTTGTGGGAAAGTTACATGCTCATAAAATAGAAATCGAGCAGGAGTTTGCTACAAATAGTTAGTTTAATACTTAATTTCTTGAATTTACTAATTGTCAACGTTTGAAGTATCTCGAAAAACTTTTTGCCACGTTTTGCCACAAATGTATTTTTTTATGTAGCAAACTTAAAATTTTTTAAGTTTAAATTTTTTTTAATGCACTAGTAATCCCAAATTAGTATTTTACTTATTAAGTAAAATATTTTTTTTAATAAAAATACATTGAAACTGATTATTGAGGGGTTTAGCTGGATCCTATGCGCATTTCACTGTTGCTAATGCAGATCATCAGGGAACCTTTACCCAAAAATTTCTTAGAACAACTAGAGTTAATATGTTAAACTTTCATTTAAGCAAATGAGAAGCATGCTGATTATTGAGTTCTTGTTTCAACTTTGTTATTTGTTGAGCTTCTCATTTGCTTAAATGTAAGTTTAACATATTAACTCTAGTGGATATTTTGACCACTACTCATCAATGCTAGATATGGCATAGACCGTAATCAAAATAATACCGCCAATAATGAAAGGTTAACAAAGGCATTGGAACCGGTACTTAAAAAAAACAGGATGGCTTCCGACTACGTAAATAGTAAATTGTAAAATAGTTCGGATTGTTATCGAACATTCAGTCGAATGGAGGTCACCTCAATATCTGGTCATCATCGATTTCAAGAAAGAATTTGATATCTTATCTCACGCAGCCATTTTGAACTTACTAGCCTGTAAAGGAGCATCCCGAAGTTATTGTGATGTTGTATGATAATGTAAAATGTCGGGCATTTCACGAGAGTTGTACCAGCGTCCCAAAACAATAGAGACAGTTGTGAGACAAGGTTGTGTTTTCTGCTCCCTTACTTTGCAACATAGTCCTGGATAACGTCATGACAAGGTCGTCTCCGTATTATGGGAGACTTAGACCTTTGTGTTTTATCTTTGAGACATTTGTCTCTTATCTCAAAGACAGCGATATGCAAGCGAAAATTCATGCACTGGTCTAAAAATGAAATATAAAAAAACGAAGGTGTTGAAGATAAATGCCTCAAACAGTAGAGTATTTCAGAGCCTTGAAGACGTTCCATAGTTCTGTTACCTTGGCAGTTTTGTGACTACAACTGGCGGATCAAGCGATGATATACAAATCGTAAGACATTATTTTTGCGCCCTTAGTCCGATATGGCGGTCTCCACACATCTCCAAAATAACAAGATTGAGCATATTTAATATGTGCATTAAATAAACTTTTTTTTATATATGGAAGCGAGTCATAGAATGCAGCTCGAAAAGACATCAACTCGCTTCAGATGCTTAAAAACCGATGTCGTTGCAAAATATTAAATATATTTTGGCCAGTCGCCACATCTAATGATCCCTTGTGAGCCCATACAAACCAGATGTCCGTGTGCATTGAAATGAAGAAAAGAAAATAGTGTTGGTTAGGTCATGTACCATGCAATGCTATTGAAGACATCACTAGACAAGTAGTAAAACTCCAAACTTTGTAAAGTGAGAACATTTCCTTATACAAATGTATTAGCTAAACGAATCGAGTAAGGAAAGTTGATTTACAAACACGAAAATAGATGTTATTTAATTTTCAATGTTTGACATGGCGACCGTGACAAAGAGTCAGTAGAGGATTTGGTTAATTTTATATATTTTTTGGTCAATAACTATTGCAATGTACAGTAAATTAAAATAAATGTTTTACGTGGAATGGAAACCACAAGGTAGCCGTAGAAGAGGCCGGCCATGTTACACATGGCGCCGCCAAAAGCTGGAACGAGATAAAACACTGCCATCGAATGGACACGCTTGAAGCGAACTTGTTATGCTACTATGCTACATATCTCGTATACATAAATAGATTGCAAATTAAAAAAATGTCCATTAAATGTATAAAGTAATATTGAGTACCCGAACGAAAAGTGTTGAATATTATGGACAACTTAAAAGTAGTAGAATTTGACAGGAGTATAATTTTTGGTTTAAAATTTCGTGACTTAAAAACAATTAGATTTTTAGCATATTTCTCTATATTTAAAATTTTCATGAAATTTGTTTATAAAAAATTTAATGTTTTAAGAACAATTATGCGTGTCACTATACTTTTGTATTGTACATGTGCGCACATGTGCTTCAGTTTTAATGAATCCTTAAGATTCTATAACAATCTTATGTATGTACATTCTCATTTCGCATTGCAAAGGGTCTTTCATTAAGTGGTTTCTGTCTTTAAATTTAAATGAAACAAAGTTTGTGTGAGATATCATTGAAAATTTTTTATTCGTCTGAAAGGCCTATCGATGCCATTGGGCCTAATTAAAAGTGTCGTATTTCGACTCTGACTACGACGATTTTGTACTAGACTAAGGACATTGCAACATTTTTTCTTTAATCTATTACAAACAATATCTTTGTAGTCGAAATAGAAATACGAGGGCCGCTGTAACTTGTGTTTTTTCGCATAGAAGTATGACTTTTCAAAAGCCGACAAAGAAGTGTGTAGGTGGCCAGTTCACATAACCTTAACGTAAGATGACAAATGTAGCATGAGCCTTATAGCACGTAGCGCCGTCTTGTTAAAACCACATGTTGTTGGTATCAACACTATTCAATTATGACCAGAAGAAATTGTAACTCATCGACCTTTAGCGCTCACCACCATTAAATGAACAATGTGCGCGGATCGTTTCCCGAACAGAACACATATTTTTATAAAGCAATTTTATCAATTTCACGTGCTGTTAAAAGCAATACCTTTACCAATCTTAATAGTTTAATGTTCTCAAAAGATTAAAAATGCGTTCGTGTATTTGATTTTTAAATCTCATAAAAACTGTCAATTGTGAAAAATAATAAATGAGTTCAAATCGATTAATGTGGTATAGGTAAGAGCAGATCTAGTTTGGTTTTACCAAATTACTCTTCCAAAGAAAAAAATTATGGCAAAGAAAGGTGAAGTAAAGTGGCAGCGGAAAATATGAATAAAGCTATTCAAGCTCTTTGAAAAAAACGTCAGTCAATACTCCCCACACAATTTTACAAAGCTTGGCCAGCCTCCAACTTTAACCGCATCCATTGAAGATGGTTTACTTAAATACTTGCTAGAAATGGCACCGAAGTATTGCGGATTGACACGCACAGACAAAAGGTTTTTGAGGTTTAAATTACAAATATGACCAATTTGCAGGAAACTATTGACTGCGTGAAAAATGTTTTAAGCTTTCGAAGACCAATGGGAAGAAGAGCGGACTTTTTAAATTCACTAGACGAAGAGTGGCCACAGAACAATTTGTATTTCCCCGTAAAAGCCAGAATCCAATGCTCATGAAAGATGCTTTACCTGGATCAGAATTGGCATGGCATTGGTATGGTTGGGTTAAAATTCCCACCTTCACAAAATGGTTTAGAGATTTGTCAATATAGTCAGACATGGAATACAGAAGTCAATTTTGTTTCAACAACTTTTATATGAGAGAGAGAAAATATAATAAACAGTAGCTCGTTTCTGTAATTCTCGCATCGAAAAATTTCTCACATGAAGTGTGAAACAAAAAATTCCATCGTTTCTCGATTTGTGAGAAAAAAGTGTTTCTGTAATTTAAAGTGAAAAGAAGCAACACTAATTTCGTTTTTATTGGAATATTTCCAACAATCAAGTGTCAAATGAAAAGAAAATGTTACAAAAATATTATTTCAATAACAAAAAAAGAAATAATTTAAAAGAAAAAGAAAATAAAATAATGAACAAGAATATAAAATGAATGCAAAATGCTTGAAAGAAGTTTTTCTATCAACTCAAAAAAATCAAAGATAATTTCCCAAAAAAAATCTAAATAAATGTGAACATATCGACTTTTTAATAATATTTTGGTCCAACAATTCGTTGCATATCTTCTTAACTAGTTTATATTTCATATTTTTATACACAAATTATAAAGTTCATATGTTTTTGTAAAATTTTGGTTGTTCTCGCACCACTTTAAAATGCGAGTTGTTTTGACAGTTCTTGCGAGAAACTTTTCACAAAATATTGTTACAGAAACACTTTTTCTCACAAATTTCCAATAACATACGTCAAAAACGGTAAAATGACAAACAGTTCTCACAAAAAGTAGTACAGAAACACTTGCATGTGAGAAACGATTTTTTGTTTCAATTCACATAGTTTCTTCTTCATTGCCATCGTTTTCTGTGAGAAATTTTTCGATGCGAGAATTACAGAAACGTGCTACAGGAGAGCCAACATATTTACCCTTCTCGCCCATAAACTTAAAAGTTGTTTATCAAAAATGCTGTGTATGAACCCAGTTAAAAACGGTTAGACATTATTGCAACAAACCAAAGAACCACACAACCTTTATAATATTATAGTAGTAGTTTATAATATTATAGTAGACTATACCTGCGATACAATTACATATAATATATGTAATATGTAATAAGGCATTTACACCTGCACAAAATCTAGCAGATTTTACTTAAAATATTTATGAAAATCCATACCGTTCACACCAAGTTATTTTGACAATATAGCAAGATTTTTTTTATCCAAACCAAAACGCATTAGCTGAACAATTTCTAAAACTACAACCAAACAACAACAATGTAGCTAATTCACACACCTTTTTAAGGAGACCGTAGCTAATTCAGTAATCATTTTTATAAATATGTTGTACAGGGTAGTAATAAAGAAATGAAAATATTAGATTGTGATTAGATTTTCTATAAATCTACTGACAAAATAGATTTTGTTTTGTATGCGAAATGCAGTAAAAAACAGCAAGATTTAGGTAGAAATTTCGTAAGTACTAGATTTCAAGATAGTGTAAATGCCCTATAGGTAATATTGTTTCGGTATCAACATAATATCTTTTGGTTTATTAGGTATATTTTATCTCCCACAACTCACAAACTCAGCCATTGGCTAAAAACTTTATGATACCTTGGTAGACATTGGTTTACATGGCTGCTTTCTTCACGCAGGCATTTGTAAATATCAAAAGGTTCTTCCATTTTAGTAAGAGGGTGCTAAGCCAGAAAAACTTCAAAAGGTTGCCTGCCTACCCGATTGTGCCGGCGCTAATTAACACCACTGACTCTAAATTGTTTGTAGGCAGTAGAATGCCTAGAAAGCAGATGAATGCTTTCTATGAACCAATAAAAATATGCCAATTTTAGTAGAGCTCAACGAGGAGCTCTTTTGACAGCAGTTTATTGATTGAATTCTCAAACAAATAATTTCTGCTTATATACTAATTATGTGAAGAATCTAGATTGTAAAAATGAGTGATCTTATTTCTATTTTATATGTATTAAAAATATTTACATTTATAATATACATGGGAAAACAAAATGGCACTTGATATATTTAAAGTAATAAATTATCTTCCCATAAATATTGAAGTGCGCCACAAACAACAACAACCCAGGGTATGCTTACCAAGCACATGCATAGCACATGTATTGCACTGGAATGCCAATACGGTGCCCAGCGGTATGCAAGACATATGATACCATCAATTGCTATTGTATGCAGACCCGTAAAACAATGAATACATTCACTGATGAGTATGTTAAAGAATTAAATCATTGTTTTCTACACATTTAAGTAGAATACAGATAGCGTCCTCTTTTTGGAATCTCTGTCATCGGAAAAAATTAGCGTCCGGGAAAGTCCTACTTTTAAAGGACATTTTTTCGCTTTTACATTGCTTGACAAATGGTATTTATTAAAAACCAAGCTAAGCAGTAAAATAATTGATATTGGATGTCAGCTTATCTTATGTTATTTTAAGACGTAGAATTATTAAGATTAAGCGAGAACTGGGAAGAAAAGTAATGCATTTCGATATTGCTTCAATGTACAGACTAGACAAGTAGCCATTTGCGGCCTTACATACACAGAATTCAATCAATTCAATATCCATTTAACAAACATGTTTTTAGTGATGCTGATTTTATTGCAAAAAATTCAGAAGGTAAGCCAAATTGGCTCTCGTATTTAATACATATTATTGTCTATATATGTATACTCAGTCCTTTTTAGAAAATCCAATTGAATCTACGATGGACATTATAACGAACTTCTAAGATAAATGAGTTTTTATCCGAAAATTAAACGATCACATTTTTTTTAATTTCTGCATTCAGGTATAAAACCGACTTTACTTTCCAAAGCATTTCTACATTGCCGGTCTTGAGTAGGTCTCAAAGATTTTATTCTCTGACGTATGTCCAACACTGGCTTCGTTCTCCATAACTTTTCTGTATTTTCGATCTTCGGCCGGGATCACGGATTTTCTTCTCTGAGGTATGTCCAAGACCTGCTTCGCTTTGCAAAGCTTTTCTGCATTCCCGGCTTTAATGATGTTCCGCTCTGAGGTATGTATAAAACCGGTTTCTCTTTCCGAAGAATTTATGCATTTTTGGACTTTGGGACGGGCTCAAGGATTTTCTCCTCTGTGGTATGTCCAATGCTAGCTTCAATTCAGCTGGCCTGTTCAGATTCGCCGGCCTTTGGAAGGGCTCAAGATGCTTCTCCTATGAGATACATTTGTCCAACACCAGCTTCATTTTCCAAAGTTTATTTTCATTACCGACACTCCGAAAGGCTCAAGAGTTTCCTCTTTTGCGATATGCTCAAGACCGGTTTCGCTTTCAAAAGTATTTCTGGGACTTATGTACTTCATATTTTTAAATTTTACTTCACTGGGAATAATTTAATTTTTTCTCTGGAAAAGAGTTCATTGTGAAATAAATTCCAATACGCGGGCTTTATTTTATTTTCAGTTCCGGGAGCAATTTCGTTTTTTTGGGACTTATTTCATTAAATTTCAGTTAATTTTAATTATTATTGTTGAACTTAATTTGTTTCTATATTTATGATTTGATCAGGCTAAAATTCGTATCGCTTTTTAATCCAAATTACATGTGATAATTATTAATGAACAAATAACACCAAAATTCGTTGTAAATATTCTGACAAACACGTAGTAGAACGGAACAACCGGCTGTTTTCGAAGGCCACTACACTTTCACCATCAGCGTTCTTTGTGTTTGGTCCACTGTATTCATTAAATTTCGTTGGGACTTATTTCATATTTGTGGGTCCTATTTTAGTGGGCACTATTTAACTCCGCCGTTTTAACAACTTCACCATACAAGTAGCAAGCAAAAACCAAATTTTCCATTGATGTAGATATATCTAACTACAGTGATTTTACAAAAGAAACTGGGTAAATATCAGTTAATTCGACAGATGTAGGTTCAACAATATGGGCGCTACCAACTGTCCAAGTACGGAAGTCCTTATTGTAAGATCCTTTAC
This sequence comes from Nowickia ferox, assembly GCA_936439885.1. Lineage (NCBI taxonomy): Eukaryota > Metazoa > Arthropoda > Insecta > Diptera > Tachinidae > Nowickia > Nowickia ferox. Next base: position 65,575,169 of record OW387026.1, read on the forward strand.
ACACGAGTATTAACGAAAAAATTCATAAAGGACATCAACTTGAACAATAAAACGTATTGTGGTTTTTATATTAAACAAAGAAACAAATAGGAAAAAATATTAAATTAAATACAAATTTATTTCCAGGATCTATTTAATGTAAAATATAAGCTTTTGTACATATGTGTGGAAAGTTTTCAAATTAATTATAAATACATATCCATACATATACTTATGTACAGTAAATTTCCGGTTTAACGAACATTCGGTTCTGCGAACATCGCTTTTAACGAACAGGTCAGTTTGCTCCATTGAGTACCTTATATAGCGAACAAAAAATATTTTTTTGTGCTCAGTTTAACGAACAAATAAGATTCATAATTTTAGGTAAAATAACACAATCTTAAGAAATTTCTTACACAAATAACTAAAAACAAGGCGAGTACAAAAAATGTACCGCTATTTTATTTTCTGCTTGTATATTATTTTTGTTTTGATTGTGCTATAATGTCCAGTAACGCATATTCTTTCGTGGTGTTAACATAAAAAATGGGTTCAAGAAAAAGACTTTTTTTAAAAGAAAAAATACAATTTGTTGATGATCACCGAAAACGTTTGCGAATTGTAGATTTGTGCAAAAAGTATGGTTTAAAAAAATCCACAGTATGTACGATTTTAAAATCAAAAGAAAATCTTATAAAAAATACTGAAAGTACAAACTTTGGATCTAAAAATAGGAAAGCCATGAAACAAGGTGAATTTCCAAGAATGGAGAAAGCACTTTTTTCTTTCAGTCCTACAGTTCAAAGCCAAAGAAATCCATGGAAAGCTTTATGGTGGAAACTTCAATGCAAGTCACGGATGGTTGACTAGATTCAAAAAACGTTTTGGCATACGGCTTTTGAAACAAAGTGGAGAAAAACTTTCATCTAATATGGAAGCTGTTGAACCATTTAAGAGGCAACTACAGAAAGTTATTTTAGAACATAACTTACCATTGGATGCAATTTTTAATGCCGATAAAACTGGTATTTTTTGGAAGGCATTGCCTGAAAAAACATACGTTCACACTGGAGAGACATTAGCACCGGGCAGAAAAGTTTCCAAAGATAGAATAACAGCCCTGGTGTGTTGTAATGCCAGTGGTTCGAAAAAAATTAGGCCATTGCTGATCGGAAAGTCACAAAAACCACGTTCCTTTCGGAATAAAAAACTCCCTGTTGATTACACCCACTCAAAGAATGCATGGATGACTTCTGTGCTATTCAAAAGCTGGTTTTTTGAAAAATTTGTGCCGCAGGTATGTCGCTTTTACTTTTTGATTAGCCAAATTCTAATTTAATAACTTCAGGCTGAAGAATTTCTTGCTGAAAATAACTTGCCATTAAATGCTGTTTTACTTCTGGATAATGCGCCGTCCCATCCTCCGGCAGAAGAAATGGTAAAAAAACACACAGTGGCAAAATATGGGTGCTTTATATGCCCCCAAATGTTACACCCCTGATTCAACCAATGGATCAGAATGCCATTCGTTTACTTAAGTTGCATTATAAAAATAGCCTCTTATCAAGACTTTTTTCAACACCAGATCAAAATGTAACCCTGTTTCTAAAAGAATTTAATTTGTATGAAGCTGTTACAACACTGGCACTAGCGTGGAAATCTGTTTCCGAATCATCTTTGGCAAAGTGTTGGAATAAACTTTTAAAAGAAAATTATCACTTTGATGAGGAAGACGATATTCCCTTAGCAATGTTATCACGTCAAGACGAAGATATCGTGGCAATTCAAAATGGAGTTCGTATGCTGAATTCAATTTTTCCAAATGTAAGTCAAATTTTATTTTCTCTGTTCTAAAAATTTATATGGCGATTTAACATTTAAAAATTTAATTTAACAATTATAATTTTCAGGTAGAACTATCAGCCAATGACTTAAACGATACTAGACGAAGATGAAGATGATAACCATGATGTTGAAGAAGTCGATAATGAAGAACATTTGACGAAAAAAATAAAACAAGTAGATGCTATCAAAAGCTTCGAAATTTGTGTTCAATGGGCTCAACAAAATGACGTTGATTTCTCGACATTAATGATTTTAAGAGATGTGCAAGAAGATGCCATAAAAAAGAATTTTTCTATTCCAAAAAAACAAACATTACTCGACAAATTTTTTAAGTAAAATTCTCAAGTATGTAAATTGAAAATGAATTTAAATTCAATTTTCATTAAAATTGTTTTTATGTTTTATCTTCTTTACCAGTGTACTGAATTGAACCTTTTTTATTTTTGTTTTATTGTACAGATCTTAAAAATTATTTTATACAAAATAAACGACAAAAAGCACAATTCAAGTTATTTATTTATCCATAAAACGGCTATTCAACATAAGTACTGCTTATAACGAACTTTTCAGTTTAACGAACAGGCCTGACAAAGTACTGGTTTGTTAAACCGGAAAACTACTGTATTCTGATACCGGAAATGCCGGGACTTAGCTATAGGGGTTCTGTGATTCTTCGGGGCTTACAAATGCCGAAATTTCATATTTATTATAATTTTTTGATATATATTCTATTAACAATTCTAAAGCTAGTTTAAAATAATTTCATTAGCAATATGGTTAACATTTGCCTTTTAGACTACTTATCTTGGCAACTTTATACCATTAACCTGGATAAAACTTGTTTTGTGTAATATGTGCCTCCTTTCTGTAACTTGTGAGAAGTTCTTGCATCTTGTATTTTACACAGGGTTATTCTTATAAAAACTTGAATTAACTTATACCCCTTTTAGACACGCAAAGTTTACTTACAAAATCTTAATTCAGTAGTGTGAAAGACAGATATAAGAATACTTTCTATTTCTGTCTTTCTCCCAGATGAATTAAGATTTTGCAAAGTAAACTTTGCATGTCTAAAAGGATTGAAAGTTTACTTTGAGAGAAGAGAAGGTATAAAAAATAATTTCCAATTTAGAGCGCGTTGTAAAAAGTTGTTGTACAGTTTGTCAAATAAGTGTTGTTAAAAGCAGAAAAAATACAGCAACAAATACACGTATTTCTACGGGAGATTTACATATTTTGTTTTGTAAAAATTTATTAGACAACATGTTATTTAAAACCTGAATAGAGGATGTAATTTCTTCCAAAAAATTTTTTTCTCGCGAAGAACATTTATTGGGCAAGAGAGCGAAGCACGTCCATGTTAACAAGGTATAATTATAGTTGATAATAATGACATGAAACATAGGCTACAAACTACAAGTAATTGTATTAAATTAGTCACTTCGATGCATCGAAAAGATCATCGATCTTTTTTCGAGGTTGATAATTAAAAAACATCGAATTGTTCCGATGTATGTAGGACCTAAGCTTGATTTAGATTTGAAATACCACATTGCCATAGACACCCAAAATCAAAATTCATTTGCTTTATAAAGCTATAACTATGGCGCTATTGCGAGTCACCTATAACCAAATACAGTGTTGCCCATAAGTTCGGTTCGAACAGCTGTTTTGTGTGGTCATGGTTATGGCTTAAGATTTAAGCTTTAAATCGAGTATTTTTAAAACATCGATGTACTCGTATACTGTCGATCACTAAAAACAAATCATTACTGTGATTTGTTTGCTTTGTACAAAAAAAATCAAATGCTGTACTTTATGTTTATATATACATACATAAGTGTGTATGAAGATATCGCTCATTAACTTCAATAGTATCACAACTCAAAAAACTAGTTTTGCTGAGAACGTGTTCAATTTCCATACAACTCAATGCAGATATGAAAAATAATTATTCACTTAGGAGGTGGTAGTACAAGATATATAAATGAAATGTTCACACAAAATACAGGGTGGGACTTAAAAGTTTAATAACTTTAGTTTATTAATTTTTTTTTATTTCTTTTTCTCAGATTATATAATATACAAAATGGGAATTTTTTTACACTAAGTATGAAAAATAATGTCTCTTAAATGACCATCGTTTTCAGCTGCGCACTGATGGGCTCGTTTTAGAGCATTTTCCATAACATCTTTCAAAATTTGTGGCTGTAGCGTTCGAATTTCTGCAACAATGTTTGCCTTGAGTTCAAGGGTTGTCTCTGGCTTGTTCACATATACTCGCTACTTCAAATAACCCCAAAGAAAATAGTCGGGTGCTGTCAAAACTGGCGATCGCGCTGGGCCAAATTATTTCCGAATTTCTGGAAATTATTCGCTCTCCAAAAATTTGACTTAAAAGTGCCATTGTGTCTCGGGCAGTGCGGGCAGTGGCTCCGTCCTGCTGAAACCACATACCAGGTATGTTTTCAAGAGCAAGACGTAAAAAATTTTCTATCATAAACCGATACCGCTCTCCATTTACGGTTACAGCACTTCTATCTTCATTCTCGAAGAAGTAAGGCCCAATGATATTTTCAGATGTGATTTCACACCATATTGTACACCTAATGGAGTGCAATTGGCGTTTATGAATGGCTCTTGGATTTTCAGAACCCCAGAACCTACAGTTCTGCTTATTAACAAAGCCATTCAAATGAAAATGAGCTTCATCACTCATAATCATAATCGCCCATCAGTGCGAAGCTGAAAGCGGTGGTCATTTAAGAGACATTATTTTTCATACTTAGTGTAAAAAAAATTTCCATTTTGTATATTATATAATCTGAGAAAAAAAATTAATAAACGAATAAGTTATTAAACTTTTAAACCCCCTGGTAACTTTTGGCCCACCCTGTGCAATACAAAATGCCGAATTATCCTGAATTATTAACACAAAAGATGCATTTTTGAGTTATGACACTATTAAACCACTTAGGATAAGTGTACCAATAGTCTGCACTTTAAGACTTTTGTTTTTTTGAAACTACCGCGCTGGACTGAATTTGTATTGTTTTGGATTAATTATGTAAAATTAAATTTTTTTTTCATTAAAACTGAAAAATTTACAGATTTTGTGGAATATACCACATTTGCCAATAGTCGGCACAAATTTTCCACTTTTCGGCATGTTATGATCCTATCGTCGGCATATTGTGTTTTAGTGAATAAAATCGGAAATCATTAATTTTTATATGTCTAATGAAATGGTGCAGGTACAAAATATTATTGAATATAAAGTAAGAACTACCAAAATAATAAGGGTCTTCCAATAAGAGATTTTATTTTGATATGTTAAAAATGAGTATTTTTAAGCGAAATCCTCGAATATTTACGTAATTGGAAAGAGGAGGGTGAGTCACTAATGAAAAACAATATCTGCCAAACAGCCGCCACCTACGCTTGTAGGTCCATATTCATTTCATGAAATTTGTTATCAGCTATTCGCAAATTTGCGGCTGTATGTCCCGATAACTTCACGAATTCCATCTTTGAGGCCCATTGGCAGAGACCTTGTCTTTCACATATCCCCAAAGAAAAAGGTCTTAAGGTGTTAAATCACAAGATCTCGGTAGGCAATTTTGATAACCCCTTCTAGAAATCGCAAGGTCAGGGAACTTTAAAGCAAAAGAGCTACGATAGCGTGACTTGTGTGAAATGTAGAGCCGTCTTTTTGAAAATAAATGTCATCCACCTCAATATCTTACAATTCCAATGATCAATGGACAAATGCGCTACAAAAGCAATATTCTCAGTAGTTCTTGAGTCACGCGTACGAGATTGATTCTTCACAACATTAACTAGTGCCAACAGCTCAAATTTTTCCACCAGTTCCACAATTGCTGGCCGAGAAGGTGATACACAATGACTCAAAAATTTTTCAGTGACCGCAAAATTTTTACCATTTTTTTAATGAATTTTAATAATTTAAATACGTTCTTGAAACGTATACTGTTTCATTTTTATTGATGGCGTACTTTTTGTCATTCGTCAAGTAGTTACAGCTTGAGGCATGAAAACTGTTAAAATGGCGGGCAAAAAGTAGAATTGTGTGCACTACGCTAATTATGGACACAATTTGCAACGTACTCATAGAATATTTCATTCACCATCCACCCACTCTTTGTTTTTCGAAGAATTCATCTGTCAGCAAAGATGTTAGGATATTGTAATCCTTTAAGTACTCGAAGGAACGGAAAGATAACCATTGGATCGACTGTCTTCAGCTCCTCTAAGGGATGAGGTAAAATGTCGCTTCGAAAAACTTTATACCAACTCTCTGTATAGGCAATCATCAATTTTAAGTGGAAAACCACATTATGACAATTCTTGCACCAGTTTTCCAAAAGTTGCTCTTCAGCGTTTGCTAAAATTGCTGGTGGCCCCATTTTTCTTGGACCTTCCAAGATGCGAACAAAGATCCTATCTTCTATATTTTACACTGGCATTTTATTTGCATAGTGTATCTTTTAGTAGCGGCTCTTGGTATTTATGAAAGTAATTTTTTCCTGTGGTGGTCATATCTTGATTGAAAACGGCTGTAGTTCCGAATTGTTTTTTATAGAAATCGTATCATATTTTGGGAACTCCAGGTAATCAAAAACTAACAATAAATATCACTGCCGACTTTAGGGCAACAATTGTCCTATTCTCGGCAGGTCGTAAAGAACTCATTATAAGCTATGCCGACTACTGGGTAAAGTTGATTTAAACTAATTGTTTATAGATCCAATGGCATGTAAAGTGGTTAGTGAACAATTATCTCAAATTTGAGCTAAATTGGGAAGAAATTGTCATTTTCCAGTAGTCGGCATTGATATGCCGATTACTAGAAAATTTAAACTTTTTTCGTTCCTAATACCGGCATCGATTAAAATGGGAAATGGAAATATATATTTATATTTTATTTTTTCACTTTTATAGCACTCTTTAGACAGTTTTATAATTTAACAACCCTTTTCCGATTAAAAATATTTAATTTGGTACAATTACTTAGCTCACAAAGTTTAGTTCGCCACTAATTTTCCACTAAGAAAATCAATCAGTGCCCAGCGTACTGAAAGGCACTCACTCAATAAAGGCAAACAACGCCAAACTTACTCATCTAATTAAATTTTTTCTTTACATATAGAGAGTTGAGAGTATATATAAGGCTTATTTAGTATTTTTTTAATACATGGTTGCAATTATCCTTATTAATTTGATATTAAATAAAAAACTTCCGAGTACTGGTACATGCCAGACTTAGGAGAACGATATTTATCGACAACATTATTGATATATGTCCGTAGTTAGAATTAAGAGTATAATCCTGGGGAAATAGTTGTTAAAATTCTTCTATCATAAGCTATTCTAAAGTAAAAGTTGTTTAAAAGTATACACTTTCGAAAAAGAGACCTTACAAACACCTGATTTAATTAAGTTTAATATATCTAATTTAACAGCAGATATGCACATACCTCTGCCTACATATGCGTCATATGTACATAAAACAGAAGAAAAAAAAGCTTGTTTAAATCATCTTTTACAAGCTAAAATGATTTAATGCTCTTTCGTGTTCATCTCACACCACACATTTGTTTTGATACATTTCTTTTAGGGATTGTAAATCAAAACAAATCACCGCTTGAAAGAATCATGGTGTGATTTGAAAGGTGTTTTAAATACACTTACATGTGTAATATGCAATTCGCATTTGTTTCTCTGTGATTATATATTTTATGTTGTAAAAGTTCTTGTCCATGAAAAATTTTATTTTTGTTAACACGCAAAATAATAACATAACAATAAATTTGGAATAATATTCATACTACATACGTATAATATGAAGAACCATTTTAAATTGTTATTATTTATTGTTGTGGAATAAATTAAATGACTGCATTCTTCTGTGTAATTTAAGATAATTTTGTTCTTTTCAGCTGTGCGGGTGTGAATATCTCTGCCAGATTGTCTATTATTTATGTGTTAATATTAGTGTTGAGCGATCCCGTGATTTTTTAATAATGTTGCTCCTTGTGAACGTGATTTCTAAATCGCTGTGACTGTGATCACAGTTTTGCAGTATTTTGTTTGTAGCAGTTCTGTTATTTTGAGAAAAACTAATAGGAAGACTAGCAGTGAAATTAAACAGTGACCGTGATTTCAGAACTTCTGCTTTAAAAGTGTGTGTAAGGCCGGGGCACAATGAATCCGTCATACGTTAAACTTCGCCTTTTTCAACTGACGTTAACGCAACGACGGAGAAGGTTAGCACAATGAGTACTTTATATACGGAAGCATTTGAACAGCTTCAATAAGTTGGTTCTTCATTTTATTCATTAAATTCGACTTTTTTATTTATTTCGTTTATTTCTTTTGTTTTATTTTATTTTTGCACAAAAACCTAAATCAGAACATACCAGAAAAAAAAACAAACCAATATCAGTCGAACTACTCAACGCACGTAAAAAGTTAAAAGTTGACCAATTTTTGTACTTTGCTTTGACGGACACGTACTTAATGTAACAGACTTTAAAAGAAACCATGTATTTCAACTTAGCTGTCAGTTGAAAAAGGTGAAGTTTAACTTATGACGGATTCATTGTGCCCCGACCTTTAGTTTAAGTATTTTGAAATACTAATAAGAAAAACGACAGAACAAACAATTATCAATCAATTCCATCCAAATATTGAGAATTGTCGTATAAGAGGCAGAGAGACGATTTTTTTTCTCGACAAACGCTGCAGGTAAAAAAAGAATTGATGTGGTATGTGGATTTACAGTAAAGTAAGCATACAAGAACATTCACAGTTTGTATGAAAGAACTATATTTCCAAAACCTGTTACTTGATAAATTCAGTCACAGTTGTGCTTTGTGATTTTTCAATCTGTGCGAAAAAGTAACAGGTTTCGAAATATGGCTCATCTCTACTTAATATTTTTTTTTGCTTAGAAAATCACTTTCCAGGTGTTATTTTAGAACTACTTATTTTTATGTTTCCTGTAGACAATCACTAATATCAACCGTGATTTATTTTTTTCGTTTGAAAATTAGTTTTTGCAGCTGGGTGGAAACGTTAATGTGTTATCATCAATTTTATTCTCAGTTTTCAATGTGGATGAATAATTTTTTAACGTTATGCTTTCATGTTTTCTTTAATGACTCATTGTGGAATTTTAGGTCAAACACCTTTTTTCGTACTTGCAAACTAGCGACATATATATGTGTGGGGTCAATAGAATAGGCAATTTTGCTAGAAGAAGCATTGTCAGTTCATTGCAGGACTGGCAACAAATCGTCACACAACTGACAATCGTGTAAACACAATTTTTTGCAATTGTCGGACAATTTTATTGTCAAATATGCACAGTGTTATGCGTTTGATATTGTCAGCATTGTCTAAAATTATATGGAAACATGCACTTTAGAAATACAAGCGGCCGACGTAAATGTAATATCTCGAGTTATTTCCAAATATTTTAGAATTTTTTCTCGATTCTCCCTCAATTGCTTAAATAATTTAATCAAATCATTTTAAAGACTTTTGAGAAACACTAATTAGGATTTTTGAAACATATGCTCTATTCTCGAAGAAGGCTCCATAGCGAATGAATTTCCTAGAGCCATGCTATCGTTTGACATAAAACACATATTAGCTTTCTTTTTAGATACCCCGTATGTACCCAGCTGTAAAGTGTACGGCACGGCGAATTCGCACCAAACCACTTCGTAAATACATACATAAATATATGTATACATGCACACGTACGTAATACATATGTATTTATAAATAAAACCTTATAAGGGTGATTTCTTAGCAACCATGGTAAAATTATACAAGGTACATGCACAAGCCCAGCCTGTTAATGTATACAATGCAGAAAGTTGTCAAACTTCCCTGCAGAAAATGCGAATATTAAAATTGTAGTGATTTACTAGTGACTTTGTCACCAGTACTACTACACGAATTGTACCCAGACAATACTTTTTGCTATAGACATTTAGCATGTACGTGTCATTGAAAAGCAACTACTGACGTTGGTACTACTGAGTATTTATTTCTTTTGGGACCGTATCGAGACATTATAAACAGATAGTTACTAGTACATTTTAGTAATTCTAATGATAATAAAACTGAATATTTTATTAACAATTTTTGTTTTAATAAAAAAAAATACATAAAAAAGGGAACATTCGTTCAGCAAATGAGGATTTAGTTTGCTGTTTGTATTAAATATAAATGAAAAATTCAAGGTTTCGTCGAATTATTAAAATCAAACACTTACGTATGAATCTGGACTTACTGGACTGGACTTTTTAACTGATCCCACAAAATCTTCTACAGGCTCATAAAAATTTCCACAATTATTTCATTTTAAAATATTTTTATTTTTATAATTACAAAATGAATTGCTTTTTATTTGACTTTTGCAATTTCTTTTTATTTGATTCTTTGAATTATTTTTTAATACATTTTTTTATTAAATTTTATTTTATTATTTTAAAATGCGTGTGTTTTTTGGTGCTGTAATTTGTTGTAGCCGTGCAAGTACCTTGTATAATTTTACCATGTTAGCAACTCTCTTTTTGACAGCAATGTTTTTGGCAATGCAACTGTTTTCTTGTATCATGTTGCTGTTAAACATGCTCAGTTTCGTCTAGAATTTAACCATGAATCGACTTACACACGAAGAACGCTTGCTGATAATTCAATTTTATTATCAAAATTCATGCTCGGTTAAGAAAGTGCATCGTGCACTCCTTTCATTTTATGGTCAATTTGGGCGACCTACTGAGGCGGCTATTTGGAATCTTTTGATTAAATTTCGCACCAAAATTACATTATTGAACATTAAACCACCAACACGCGTACGTAGAGTGTGGAGGGAGAAAAATATCGCAGCTGTATGCGCCAGTGTTGTTGATGACCGTGAATTATCGATTCGGCGCCATTCTCAGCAATTGCCTGACGACGGTGACACATGTCATATAGCAAGCAAAACAATGGCCCAATTGGGAGTCAAGTTCGGTGAACAGTTTACTTCATGTTTGGAACCGGTCAATCGTACGATTTAACGTCTTTAGACTATTTTTTGTGGCGCTATGTTAAGGTCAATAGGGACGGTTGACGCACTGGAAAACAATTTGAAGAATTTGTTCCTGAGACATTGGCCGATATCTCGGCGAGATTATGCGAAAATTGAATCCAGCGTATGAACCATTTCAGACATATCCGCGGTCAACATTTACATGAAATCATCTTTAAACATTGAATTGTATAGATCGTTCTACCGACTCAAATAAAGATTTCATACATTTCTCTAAATTTTATGTGTTTTTTTTATAAATCAAATCTGAAAGCTTTTAAAAAATCACCCTATATGTGTACATAAGCTCTCCATCACAATCTAATTTGAAACTGTGCTAAAATTAAAGGCAATTTGTTATAAAATAGAACATGACAAGAAGACAAAGAAACGTACACATTTCATTTGAAAATTATGGTGGCAACGGACAGGCAACAGTGTCGCTTCGACATCTTAATTGAAAGTGTTACATTGTTTAAATTAACAAAGTGTTTTGTTAATATTATTAAGAAAAATTTACTTAAAGGTGGGAGAAGTTTTCGGAAAGTGCATAAAATTGTGAATTACTTTTTAGGAAATTATTAAGTATGCGAAAAGTCGAATGGTGTTGACATCGTGGGACAGGCCCTAAGCATTTTTCTTATATGCATTCAGTTCAAGTGACGAGGGTATATTCACTTTTCACTGAACAATATCGGATTCAGCGCATACAACTCCTAATGTGACAGCAGAACATGGTGGTATACATATATGGCCACCGCGACTGTTCACACTAAAAAATACTTTTCAGTTTCAATGACAAAAATGCCGGTATTCAACAACTTTTTTTTAAATTTCCTGTGAAAAAAATATTTCCATGATTGATAAATTCAATTACAAATAAGTTATTAGCAATGAAACCGCAAATATGAAATTGCATGTTTTTTCTGGTGTGACGTATTAATGCGGGGACAATATATTTATCCGTTTCGGAACTTTTAATGAATTTTGGCATCGATTTGTTAGTGCATATCTTTGCATATTTTATTCTTTAAAGCATGTTTTTGCATATATCATTCTCACACGCATATTCTTATCATATCTTGTAATTTTTAGAGCATAATTTACGCTTTTAGGGCATATTTTGATAATTCATAGAATTTTTTATTTTAATATGCTTACAAGCCTCTGTGTTGGCCAAAATTTTAATTTTTATTTTTCCCCATCTAAATCTCATTTCCAATGTTCTGGCTCCGCCAGATAACTTTTTTTTTTTGAAAATGCTATAAAAAAACTACTGAATATTTTCTCAAATTTCTTTTTTTATTTGAAAGTATTATCCTTCCGGTTAATAATGAAAAATAATTTCATTCAAATGGCTGCCTACACGATCGGTCCAATTTTTAAGCATATTATCGACTGTGTGCAGCTGTATTTCAACAATGGCTTCACGAATATTGTCCTTTAAAGTGTCAATTGTCTCTGGCTTGTCGGCGTAACACTTATCCTTGACGGCAACGCACAAATAATAGTCCAACGGTGTCAAATCGCAGCTCCGAGGTGGCCAAACGACATTAGCTCTGCGGCTGATAATACGATCTTCAAAAACAGGGCACAAAACATCGAGTGTAGCTTCGGCTGTGTGGCACGTGGCGCCGTACTGTTGAAACCAAATGTTGCCAATATCCTCCTCTTCAATTTTTGTGAACAAAAATTCGTTCAACATGGCCCGATAACGATCGCCATTGACTGTAACGGCCACTCCTTGCTCATTTTCGAAAAAAAATGGCCCAATTATGCCTCTGGACCAAAATCCGCACCAAACAGTGACTCGTTTTGGGTGCGTTGGCTTTTCAATGTATGCGTGCGGGTTTTCTGTGTCCCAAATGCGACAATTTTGCTTGTTACATACCCGCCAAGGTCAAAATGAGCTTCATCTGAAAAGATGATTTTTTTGGCAAAATAAAAAAAAGTCATGTCGCAATATTTCCCAGCGTTGTTCAAGAATATACACAACCATATTCGTTCAGCGGAAAGATAAAACTAATTATCTGTCAAATCAGACATGAGCTAAGTGTTACCATTCACGAAATAAGCACTAGTTGAAAAAAAAACGTTAGATAGCGGGGACACTTTATTTATATTACGCATTTATTATGGACGTTAGTATCAAAAGAAATTCGGTTTTGCTAGTTGCGGGGGGACTCTGTCCCGAGTAGACGTTCAAGGAATATTGTCAATGTATAAAAGTTTACTTAGATGTGACAAAGATTTTTATTTCACAATCTGGGTCAATATTTTGTTGATTTTTGCAATAAAAATTGTAAATAAAAATCTTGTCTTATTTATCCAAAATGCAGTTCTAAGTTCTTAATTCTAATATCGTGATCTCTTTTGAAATTGAAATTAAATTTTTACGAGATTATAAAAAAAAAATTTGTATTATTTGCTTTAGTAAAAATTTATACGGCACTTTTGTTTTCGTGCACTTCAAACCCAAATAATTGTTTTTAATTCGGCAGTTATTCTTTTCGAAATTTGCCGGCCGCATGTTGGCCTTCAACCCACCAATTGCAACTGGCTTGTTTAAGCCAGTAACTTCAGGTTTCTCCACAGAAACTAATCGAGAGACGTCAAATCGCAAGACCTTGGAGTCCAATTTCCATTTTTATAAATCATATTATCCTCAAATTTTAATTTCAAAAGTCAAAAAGCTCGTGACTTTTATACTAAAACGGTTTTTGGATACAAAATCATTTTAGTTTTCAATGTAGTCTCCTTTGGCTTTTTGACACTGTTCCTGTCAGTTGACTCCTGTCAAAATTTGAACAAGTTCTATCATTATGTTTATGTCGTTAAGCATTATTTTAAAGCTTGATAAATGCTATGGGGACTCTTCACTATGAATGACTGAATGAATGAATATGATTTATTGAATATATATATATATATATATAATAACATAAATATGTATTATAAAACATAATGTTAAAAGATTTTATAAAATAAATCATAGTAAGACATAATATGAAATGTTGTGTGTCTGATTGGCAAACTATTATAAATAGATTACTTTATTTTTAAGATAATAATACCTTTAATGAAATTCAGATATAATAAGAATCCTGTTTATTAAACAATTTAACAAATATTTGTAAAGACGCATGTAATCCTTGCCGTTCAATACTTCATAAACTTCTTCAGAAGATAGAAATCTTCTACCAAGAAAATTTAAACGGTAACTGGCATAGATAGGACATCTGCCTATTAAATGATGTGTGTTTTCCTGTTCATTACGGTTACAGAGTGAACAAATGTCAACACTGTTTCCACTAAAAGCACGAGCGTTTAAATTAAGCAGGCCTCCTCAAGCTTTTAGTATCAAGCTAACAACTTGTGATGAATTACCATCGCAAAAGTAGGGGGTGATATCCTATTGAAGTGTGGGATACATATCGTGAAATCGAGAGTCTCTAGCACTCACAAAAAATTTCTCGTATTCAGTGATTCTTAAAGATTCAAGTAAAAGATTGTGAAGAAATTTAATATTAGTCCTCCAAGTCTCAATATCCTGAGTTATACCGTTGTCACTGCATAATGATTTCCAATGAGGCAGCCAAAAAGTGTTATGTCGAAAGGTCTCTTCAGCAAGCAGTCGCGGCAGTCTATCGACAGGCAGATTTAACACCTTCCTGACATAACTAAAATGTAAATTCAATGTCTCCAGAAAAAGCGAGGGGAGACCAGTTTCAATATGTAACATATAATTAGGTGTATTTTTGGGGAGATATAACATTTTCTTCAAAAAAAAGCGCAACAATTTCTCAACTTCATCGAAGCTAAGATAGCCCCATACCTGTGCACCATAAAACATAATTGATTTTGCTGCAGTATGGAAAATTTTAAGTTTGTTTGAAAAATGTATCTTGGGATGGTGGATATAGCTCAACCAAGTGGCTTTTATTGCCGTTTTTGATAGGACGAGTTAGATTCAAGGTGTTTTCTAAAAGACAAATTGTAAGTTAATTTGATACCAAGGTATTTGTATTCGTTCACAATATCAATCATGTTGTCGCCAAACTTCCAATAAAGACCCTGGCTGAGTCTACTATCAGTTCTGAATATCATTATCTTTGACTTATTGAGATTAATTCTTAGACGCCACTGACTACAATAAACATACAGTGAATCAATCATACTCTGCAGCACCTTTGGTGAGTCAGAAAGGAGAACAATGTCGTCAGCATAAAGTAAGACTTTCACAACCATTCCGGCAATAGCGATGCCACCCGGAAGATGATCATGGAGGTCGTTCAGGTAAATGGAGAACAAAACTGGGCTGAGTAAACACCCCTGTTTTACACCTTGAGTGACCGTGAAAGGTTCAGATAGAGTGTTGCCTTCCCAAACCTGACTAGTACTATTATTGTATAATTCCCGTAAGATACGTACTATTTTACGTGACAAACCTGTACGACATATCTTATAAAACAGTGCGTTTCTTGGAATTAAATCAAAAGCTGACGAAAAGTCTATGAAGAAAGCGTTCCTTTTTTTTCTCTGACTAAAGTTTAAATTTACAATGCTTACTAAGTTGAACAAGTTATGTACCGTAGAATAATTCTTGCGAAAACCCGCTTGATACTCATTGATGATATTTTGACAGTCTAACCAGCTAGTGATACGATTAAGTAATATGCCCGTGAAGAGTTTGTAAATAGTATCGAGAAGAGACAGTCCCCTATAATTTGAAACAACGTTAATGTCCCCATTTTTTGAAGAACGGAATTATAATTGAGCTGCGGAAAGGGATATCTTCACGCATGAAAATAACGTTAAAAAGCGCTAAAACCTCATTCAGAAAACATATGGGGGCGTTTTTATAAAACTCGTAACTAATTCTGTCCTTTCCAGGGGCCTTATTTAATTTTGCTGCTTTTAGTGCTAAAACAAGTTCTCTTATCTCAAAAGGTGAATCAAGAAAAGGGTCATTAATATTAAGCGGGGATAATAAAATATCATATTCATCGTCTTCTTGACATAAAAGAGATTTGAAATAGTCACAGAAATGGGTTATGATCAAATTGTTTCCTACCTTTGGTTGGCAATTCACTACTTTTTCTAAATCCATTTAGCCTTAAAATGCTGTTAATTTTAAACTTTAACTTTTTCTCGTCGCATAGCCTGTAATATTTGGCTCTACTGTCTATATAACATCTTCGTCTGATTTCCGTGTTTGATTTACGATATCGATTCACTTTATCAAGCATATTCCTACGAGCTTTTTCACATTCACTATCAAACCATTTGTTCTTGGGATCAAAACGATTCCTAAAACAAAAGTTGCCAGTAGCTGTACGAATTTTGTCAGTACATATAAAAATTTTTTCCTATAGTTAGAGAGGATTGCAGATATTCAGTGCTAGCAAGTTAGAGAGGATTGCAGATATTCAGTGCTAGAAAGTTCAGTTAGGGAGCTAATGTACCTCACCAGATTTTTTGTAACCAAGAAAGTTTCTGGGGGAGTGACAGGTCTTTGATAAGAGGATTGTTCTTTGAACATAGTGAGACAGTACATGGCATATGGTCAGAGTATGGTTTACTAGGTATATGGAAGTCACAAAGCAATTTCAAAACATCCAGTGAATATATACAATAATCAATTATTGAACTTCCCATAACCCCACAGAATGTAAATTCCCCTTTATCGTCTCCTGCCGTCCGTCCCTTAACAATAATACCACCCACGTTCTCTAAAAGAGCCATTAACTTTTTCCCTTTGCCATCTAAAATTGCATCCTTCGATACACGAGACTGCGAGATCAAAGGCGTATCAATCAACATGCTCTCATCAAGAACTTGAGCATCAGACACTCTAGCGTTCAGGTCACCCACAATACAAAATGGAGTTCCGTTTAAACTATATATAACATCATTTAGTTTTGCTGAAACAGAAACCCCATTAGGGAAAACACAAAATTTCAAAAAGTATTTTTTTGTACAGCTTTTTTAAAACCATACAGACAACCACCAATTGCCCGGCCCATTGAGTGATTTTTTGTAGCATCTACCCAGTAAAGAACATAATTTTTTAAGAAAGTTGAGAAATGTATTCGTAAAGAAATGTATTAGTAAAGACCATAATTTTTAAAGAAAGTTGAGAAATGTATTCGTTTATCAGCAAGGACATGCGTCTCGAAAAGAAAAAAGATATCAAAATTATTAATATATTAAAAAAAAAATAAAATTTAAATTAAGTTTGCTATTAAGGTTGGCAACATTATACGATACCAATCGACACACTTCTGGTTGCTAGTTGATGTTTGGTGTATTATTAGAGGCAGCAATAGAGACAGCGTTAGCAGCGGTAGTTGCAGGCGAGACATTTCCAGTAGCTGCAGAAATCACGGTGTTATTATTTTGTGGTTCTTTAACCTCAATGCCGATTTCGTAGTTAGCTTTGGACACCAATTCACGTAGAAAGGCAGCGTCAGAATTATTATTTGCAATGATCTTGTCATCTGTATAATAAAAAGGTTTGTCCTCTATGAAGATGCGAGGTCACTATACCGGACTTTCACATGTTTGTTTACGTTTTTAATTTTGTTGTCAATCTGTCTATCTTTTGTTACGTACATCCGCTGTGTAGTCCTTATCTATAAATATATTTGAACCAGCAAGTAAACGTCTACCCGCAATAATTGCATTAATTCCATGGTAGAATTGAGCGTAAGCAAAAAAGATTTTTCTCCAGCGATTTTGTGAGCTTCAGTAACATTCACGTTGGTTTTGAGTTTGGTATTGCTCAATTTTTTGAATTCATCAATTCACCACTTATGACGATATTGTATCTTCTGCTTGCTTTATCCACTTGTTCCACGTAGTTGTTGGATCTCTGTAGAAATTTAAGCTAGATCATCCTTCTTAACAACACTTTCCAACTTTGCGTCCAGCGCATTATTAAGTTTTTGATCAAAAACAGCCCAAGAAAAACTATCAGCAGTAGAAGCCGGCGCCGCTGTTGCAATTTCACTTCTGCCAGCCACTGGAACATTGCTAACAACAGCAGTATTTACTGAGTCCACCGGATTGGACATCATAATGTTGATTGCAGAATGCTTTTTAAGTGTATTATTAGAATTGTGTCACAACTTCATAGTATGGACGACTTTTTGCGGAATTCCGCTACCGCGAAAGAAACGTGGATACACCACAACATACCAGAGACCAGACAGCAGTAAAAACAGTGATTTTCTCGGAGTAAATCGGTGCCAATGATTTGTCAGCAAAAGTGGATTTGTCAGCAAAGAAAGACTGTCTTTTGGTGTAATCCAAATTGGCTACCTTTGAACGGGTAAAACATTCAATTCAAATATTATGCCAACTTATTTAAAACCCCGTTATATCTGGAAATTATGTGATATCTTTTAAACGTTTGCAACAACGTTTGGTTAACGAAACCTTAATCCTTCAATTAAACGTATCATACCATTAAAGCATAGACATGGTTATGTCGTAGATTAGCAGTGCTATAATTATATTCGGTATTATTTACATTGCAATTGATTTCAGCACCACATATGAAAATATTTGTAAAATAAAAAGGATCCAATAAATTAAATTTTAAACTAGACAAGAAAAATACTTCAAAATACATTATTTCTACAGCTGTCCGCTTTTTATACACAGACAGCAATTAATTTGAGTGGAAAAACTTAATTGATATTATCAAACTGTTTATAGGTGAAAATTTAATTAAATTTTTAATTGATATTACAAATATTTTAATTGATATTACAAAATTATTTAAATTACTTTTTTGTGTGCGTAGTTAAGGATGGAAATCTAAGTTCATTCTTGGCCACAAAATTATTTCGACCAGCTGTTTTATATGCTCATGGTTAAGTCACGTTTAATTGAAGCTAAAAGACCATGTCGCTCACGTCATAACTCAAAAAAAAAAAAAACCATCTTGCCAGAAAACGAGTTTGCAGTTTTCAATTGACATACAACATAATGGAAAAAGAAAATTTAATTTTTCTCTCAAGAGTTGAGTAAACAAGATATTTGTATGAAATTTTTACACAATATAAAAAACAATATGAGGATTAATTCTGCATTTTATTTTTGTTTGAATAATGAAAGATATGTTTGTTACAAACGTATAATCAATTCAACGACGAGTCTTTTTAATCGATGTCTTGTGGCCGGCTGTAAGTGTTGGAAGAAAATTGTTTTTCCATTATGATACATTTGTTTGTTCAAGGACACTTACGAGTATATGATATGAATAAAGTATGATTTGCTGAATGAATTCATGCATAATTGAATCTACTTATGGCAAGACTACACAAAAATTACACAGTATTCAAAGAAGAAAAAAAATCAAAAAAGAAATATGAATGTTTATGAGTTTATTGACACTTAACTTGAAAACAATATTTTGTTATCGCCGCAAAAAAAAAATAATACCCTTGTGCATGGAATTCATATTGTCAGCAAGTATGTACATATGTACATACATACATACATATGTATCTATGTAATTCATATAACAAAAGGGAACACAACCAAAGATGCCAAATTTGCAAAATCCCAAGTTCACAAGGAAAAGCCAGTGTGCTTAGCGCAGGAAATAGATAAAAACATATTTAATTTTCTCCTTTATAGTAAAACTTGATATTAAATAAAAAATATTAGAGTTTTTGTAAGTATTAAGGGCGCATATTGTATAATTTCTTTTTCCTTTTTTCTTTCTTCAAAAGTATTAAAAAAGTCTTAAGAAATCTGCCAAAATAGTAAATTAATTTTTGGGTTTATTGTAGTAACATTTTTGCTTTATATTTAATATTTTGAATATATCTTTGATAAAGTTTAATAAGCAATTAATTTTCATTACGCATCAAAGTGGTCGCCGCCAAAATAATTTCACAACACGTACTTACTAACGCCCACTTGTGTGTGGCTGACATTGAAACGGACAATAAGTGTTTCTTATTACTATTTCCTGTGTGTGCGGAAAATGGAAAATAAAGTTGCTGAGTTTTGATTTTATGGCTTTGCTTAGTTTAACAGAACGTTTGTTTAAAGCATCATAATATCATTTCTTCATTATTTCCTTCTTCATCTGCCTCTTCTATTTTCATGCACTGCCATTCGAACTAAACTTAATGGTGTCCTTGTTTCATTTAATACGTAATTATTGTATATTTTTTATGGACGGTTGGGTGAAACAGCCATTACCATGAGGTGGTAATTAAATTTCAATTTTTCAATAATAATTTAAATAAAATGCAATTAAAAGTTGTTAAAACTGTTCTTGTCTTTTTAAGGAACATAAAACTTTATTTAATGAAGCAGAAGCGACTTAAAGCGATACTTAAAACAAATGCTGCCTAAAAAAGATTTTCGTAAGAAAAGAATTGAATACTTTCAAATACTTACTTTCTTACTTTCGTAAGAAAGAGGGAATACTGAACAAAAAGCTGAACACATCAAAAAATAGATTCATATTCTGGCAACATACAATTTTTATGGTTATTGAAGATTAAATGTTTTGTAACACCCAATAAATATATTTTATGGCAAAAAACATTGTAATTGTTTTCATGGCAATATGAATAACTTTAGTGATTAGGAGAGGTAAGAACTTAAAAAAAATTTACACATGTATGTATATAGAGCTTTTTTTTTTTTAATATTTATTTATTGTATCTTCAAAAATGAACTAACAATAAGTAATCAAATCTTAAATCTAAATATAATTATTAGGCCCAACCAGTGTCGGACATAAACTTAGTGATAGTTATAAATAATACATAAGTAGTGATAATCAAAAAGGAAAAATAAGTAAACGTATTTGCAAGAAGTCCCATCTGGAGTGTTGAGAATAAGAGCCCTTGTGTCCCTCTTTTTTAAGCGGATATGTCCAGTAAAGTTCAAGATATTACGAGCGAGCGGATTAGGATGTGACTCGAGTTTTGTTAAATATTTGCCTGCGTATTTTGCAATTTCTTCAGTCACTAGTGGCATAGTTAAATCGCGATGTATATTTGAATTTTTGATGTACCATGGAGCCGATGTTATCAAACGTAAAATTTTGTTCTGCCTTCGTTGGATTTTCTCAACACTTGAAGCTGAAGCAGTGCCCCATAGCTGAATTCCATAGCACCATATTGGCTTCAAAAGCGACTTGTATATCAAAAGTTTGCAGTCTAGACTGAGTGTTGAATTTCTGCCAATTAACCAATATATTTGAGTTAATTTAAGTTTCATTTGAGTTAACTTAGAGTCAATGTGATATTTCCATGTAAGCCTTCTATCAAGGTGTATGCCAAGGTATTTCACTTGAGAATGTTGAGGAATACCTTGATTGTTGATTCGAATGGGAGAGCAAGTATCTCTTCTTAGGGTAAACGTTATGTGGACACACTTTTGTTCATTTACTTTAATTCTCCATAAGTTCAACCATATTTCAAGCTGGGTAATTTGTTCTTGGAGATCGCGGGATGCCTCATCAGGGGTTTTGTGTATACTCATACAGGCTGTATCATCGGCAAATGTAGTTAAAAGTTAGGATGTTATTGCTCACAGGCATATCACAAGTATATATTAGATACAAGAGTGGCCCCAGAATACTGCCCTGTGGCACACAGGAAGATATAAATTCGGGCACACTCGTGAACTCTCCTTCCACAACAGTGAACTTCCTATCAATAATATAAATTTCCAAAAGTTTTTGTATGTTTATTGGTAGGTATGTCTTCAATTTTAAAACTAGGCCTTCGTGCCATACTTTATCAAATGCCTGAGAAACATCAATAAAGAGAGCAGAACAATACTTCTTTTCTTCAAATGTTCTTCTTACAACTTGGACCAATCTATGCGTTTGTTCAATGGTGCTATGCTGACTTTTAAAACCAAATTGATGGTCCGGGATGCACCCACTACCAATTAGAATTGGGGACAATTTTGTCATGAGCAGTTTTTCGAAAAGTTTTGACATTGTTGATAGTAGACTTAACGGCGTGTATGGTTCAGCCTTGGTAAGATCTTTGCCCGTCCTTGGAGTCATTTTCACCTTGGCAAGCTTCTAGTGTTGTGGATAATACTCCAGTCGTAATATGGCTAAAAATAAATAGCAGAATCCTGCAATAGCAATACGAGCCAACTTCATCAGTATCTTGTTACTAATTCCATTAATACCTGGAGCTTTCTTCGGTTTGAGTTCAGTAATTAATTTCTGTGCTATTGCTATTCCCTTCTAGCTCTTCTTTTTTCACATACAAGACGTTCAATATCCGTAGAATAAATTCTATGAAGTCTGCGGATGGGAGGTAATGGCATGTTCAGCAGCCTGCTTAATATTTTCGTTAAGATTGGCAATGTTAGATTCAATATCATCGTGTGTTCTTAGCGTAATATTTTCCGTGCAATGACTACTAAGATATTTTTTGAATACCAGCTAATTAACACAATTGATCATCTTTACATATGGGTGAGGTAAAACACTTCTTAGTGGGTTATAGATTGTAACGACAGTGGCAGAGTGATCGGGGGAGAGATCCAGAAATATTATTCGTGACGCCAAAATCTATAACATCAGCTATGGGGCAGCTTCAAATGTATAGAAAATCCAACGAAAGCAAAACAAAATCTTAAGACTAATAATATCGGCTCCATGGTACATCAAAAACTCAAATTTACATCGTGATTTAAATATGCCACAAGTGACTGAAGAAATTGCAAAGTACGCAGGCAAATATTTGACAATACTCGAGTCCCATCCGAGTCAGCTTGGTCGTAATATCATGAATTTTACTGGACACGTCCGCTTAAAAAAGAGGGGCACTTGCCACTAATAGCCAAAACTCCAGATGACGCTTCTTGAAAATATCTTTGTGCTTAATACGACATTTATGTAATATTACTATATTATTACTATCACTAAGTTTATGCCCGACACTGGTCAGGCCTAATAAATGTATGTAGACTTAAGATTTGAATACTTACTGTTAATTCATTTTTTAAGATACAATAAATAAAAAAATTTAAGGAATACAGTAATTTGCATACAATTAAATTTTTCCCAAGTTTCATTTAAATTTTTTGTTATTCAATTGTGGTTATTAGCAACAAACAAAAATGACATGTTAATAAATTTGTTAACTGACATTAAAACAAAACTGAGTGCTTAAAATGAACAAAAACAATGCAAAAAATATAAAAAAAAATTTGCTACAAATTATAGATGTGGAGATAAATACCAAATGGAAATCATGTTAATATTTATAATTCAAAAGAATATACCGTGGTGAACAAACCCGTGGGAACCTTAACAACTGAAGATAAAAATTATTAAAAAATGAGACAATTTTGAATTTTTAATAAAAAAATATATATTTAGTTCAGTAATTCCAATTCTTTTTGATTGAAATATTTTTATTAATTAATGTGAGTTTCTAAAGAAGAGACGAAAAATTAAATTAGACTGGGGGAAATACCAATGCCTTTCTATGCTGTTTTTCAGTAAAGGACTACGAGTTAGAAATTCCATACTTTGTTTTTAATTTAGATGTGGCATTGTTGGAAATATTTGATGTAAATAGGGCAACACTTAAAAAGCGGTATGACAATTCTTTAAATTTATTTAAAAAAAACTTCAATAACAGTTTTCTGAGATTTTTGAGAACTAACCAATAAATAATATTGACTTAAAAAATTGTGACGCTCCAAAAATAGACTAAAATAGATCATCAAATTTTAGAATTTCAATCCATTATACACATGAAAATGCTTTGGACGTGTTATTATCTCCCTTATTTTTCTCATAATTGTCCTATCGAAGTTGTTTATGTTTCATAATCGCTAAACTCTTCGGCGTCATAAGAAACATTCATTTTATTTATGTACATATGTATGAATGTATTTGTTTATTAAACTTTTTAGTAAAACTGTTTTTTTTAATTGCGTAATATTTTTATATTTATCATTTGACAGTTCTAACTTGAGTTTAACTCAGCAATGTTGCTCGGTTAAACCTAGATTATTAACTACAGTTAAACCTAGATTATTAACTACAGTTAACTGACAAGTAGAGTTTATCTTCATGTTAAAAACTAGCCCTTAATCAGCACCCATATCTATCTACTGGGCTAGAGATTATTATTAACATCAGCTATTTAACGCAAACTTTCAATGAAATGGAATATGAGAAATTATTATATTGTGTATACAATTATTGATTTAGGTAAACACATTTGTAAATATCCCTATTCATTTTCGGTTTTTCCGTTTTTTCATTTCATTGCAATAAAAGTTGCGCATGTAAAGCAGAAATCTACATCAACTGACTCCACAGACAGACGACCAAACACAAAGAACGCTGATGATGAATGTGTAGTGGCCTTCGAAAACAGCCGGTTGTTAAGTTTTACTACGTGTTTGTCAGAATATTTACAATTAACTTTGCTGTTTGTTCATTAATAATTATCACATGTAATTTGGCTTACAAAGCGATACGAACTCTAGCCTGATCAAATCATATACATACATATATAAATTTTTTTATTGATTTTTAATTTTTTTTCTTTGCAGAGTATTTACATAATTACCAAATGTCCAGTATTGAAAAATGGTAACCGAAATTGAAATAATAATAAAAAATAAATTTAAATAATCAAAAACTTATCCACGTAAAAAAATACACAAATCCAGTAAGATGTTTGTTTTGCTTTTGTATGAACAACAAACAAACTTATCGCTCGTATTAAATAAGAAATTATGGTATAAATGAGATACAATATAAGTAAGATACATTGCATTAAATACTTTTGGAACGTTTTTTCATATTTTTATTTGTTTTTTAAGTTGAAAGAAAATTTTAGCGAAACCGTAACTCCACTCGGAGACCCAATTGGGTCCATTGTGATGCCCTTCTATTGACCCGCTAATAATAATATTTTACCCCTATTTGTACTTACAAGTGTCCTATTATCTGTCATTAAGCCACTGAATACCCATGATGAAGCCTCTGATATACAGTTTACACTTACCGATATCACTAATGCTCTCATGGAAACGCCTGCTCAGCCTAGATGGCTATGACGTTACAGCTTCGTGCAATGGCAGATAATATGTTGAATGGTTTCTGGATCCTCTTCATCCCTACACATCTTACAGAAATCTGGAGTGCCAGTTTCCCAAATGCTGGTTCTCACTATGACCGAGCAGTTTAGCCTATCACGACTCGCATCGCCTTCCTATTCATATCCAGTAGCAATTTGGATCTTCTTGAGTCATATTTTGGCCACATACTCCCTACTTCGCCATGTTGTTTCAACTAATGTTTTATTCTGCATAATTAAATATTCGTTAAATCAACACAAGGTGAACTAACGAGGCAAATGTGTGTTAAATATACGAAAATTTTCGTTGGCTGCATAATTATCTTCATTTCTTCAACTTAAGTACCTTCCACTTTTTGTTCAGTACAACTAATCTTTTACAAATTAAACTCACTAGAAATCATTAGTTGTGAAATTATTATTTTAATTATTCTATTAAATCTAATATGATGAAAGAAAATCAAATTTTGAACAATCAAATCAATCAAATCTGTAATTGTCTATCGACATCAATTCAATACAACAGCAAAAAATTTGTGCTTATCTACTCAGTCTGGGAAGAAATTACTTGTTATCGACATTTCATTTCCATTCCCTAAGGTCTAGAAAATAATATGAGACTGGCATTAGCTGGTTGGTTGCTGTCAACAGCGTGTAGATAATTGCCAAGTTTTTGGTATTATATTGACGTGATTGCGACAAATAGTTACATAATAAGGGGGCTATTAAAATTTGTTTTTATTTAAGATTATAGAGCTTATTGTTGGCTTAAAAATTACAGGCACTTTTTTTCAAGTCAATACTAAAAACACAAAGTTTCTTGCGGGGTTTGCCATACCTGAATACAATTTTTTTACATGAATTTGTCATAATTTGCATATATTTCTTTTTTAATACAAAATTAAAAAAAAAATGTTAAGAAAAAACAAAAAACGACAACACTGTATTCACGTATTCCTAATATAGGTAGATGTAGGGAAAGAAAGTGGGGGATTTGTTGACGTGTAAACTAATTCGGAACAAGTAATAGTAGTCCAGATTTGAATTTTATCCTTAAACTTTTCAAATGAATTTTGCGGTTAAACTAGCCAGATCCAGAGCTCGAATGCAGGATCGTAACACGAATGAAATAGTTAGCAACCTGTTGAAATGTTGCAACACTTGAACTCAGCAGAATCTATTTGGGATCACGCAGACTAGATGGTATAACGAGGTCAGCCTATCGGCATCGAGGCTTATATGGCCCCAATATGATTTTAACCATAAAAGGGACACCTCGTGAGTATATATGCACACCTTTTGCGGTAACTGCAGGACCCGGTTTTATAAATGCGCATGCTAGAGAAGAAGAGAGTGCAAAATACTTGCTCTGTCTTTGGTTTCAGTGGCAAATCCGCTGCTGCAAGATTTTGTAGGCTTTTCTTACTTTGACAGAGGGATAAATTCGTTTCTCTGGTTGTGATGTTGGTTCAGCATTGAGAGGAGTTTAGAAACGTAGAAGATATTTACCTCTCTTCATGCCTCCTTTTCAATATGACGGGACCAACTAGAATGCAAGTGGAATGGTTTTGAATTTTAACTAGCAACCTGTGCAACTTAACCATAACTAAAATAAATTTAAGGTTTAGCAATTCTAAAATGTTAAAAGCGAGGAATAGTCTTAACAATATACGAAAGTTTTGTATATCCGTATTGATTTCTCCAAAACATATTATTAACCTTGCATTCCCCACAAACGTGGAATTTCAAAACCTTCAAGTCGATTAAAAATTAATTAAATCTTTTAAATTCAGTTATTATAATTTTAACATAATATAAATAAAATCTTTCAAAGCGAAATCATAGAAATAGGAAAAGTGAAATGTTGCAACTACAGAAATCTGTGGTAGAGAGTAACTATTTCAAATCAAGAGAGAGACGTGCCATAAACATAACCATAACCATAGAAAACAGCCGTTCGAAAAAAAACTAATGGGCAACACTGTATTTGATTACAGATGACTCGCCATACTGCCATAGACATTACCAAAGAAACCAATTGAATTTTGGTTTGGTTATGGCTACGGCATTATCATTATGGCACGTCTAATTGCACCTTAAAGTATTGGATACTGATGCTTCTAAGTTATTTTAGACTGTTAGGGCCGGTTTGTCAATGTCGACAATGTTAGACTTGTCGCACAAAAAAATGTGCTACAAGAACTGGGTGAAAAACTTCCCGACAAATGCAGTGTCACCTAAAAGAAAATTCAAATCTTCACTAGTGAGGTAGGACAAAATTCCGTAATATACTATCGATATATATGACGTGATTGCGACAAATAGTTACATAATAAGGGGGCTATTAAAATTTGTTTTTATTTAAGATTATAGAGCTTATTGTTGGCTTAAAAATTACAGGCACTTTTTTTCAAGTCAATACTAAAAACACAAAGTTTCTTGCGGGGTTTGCCATACCTGAATACAATTTTTTTACATGAATTTGTCATAATTTGCATATATTTCTTTTTTAATACAAAATTAAAAAAAAAAATGTTAAGAAAAAACAAAAAACGACAACACTGTATTCACGTATTCCTAATATAGGTAGATGTAGGGAAAGAAAGTGGGGGATTTATTGACGCGTAAACTAATTCGGAACAAGTAATAGTAGTCCAGACAAATGTAGTGTCACCTAAAAGAAAATTCAAATCTTCACTAGAATACGATTTCAAGCATTTATTAGAGGAGCCCAAGTACTCTGGAGTATTGCAATATTAAAAAACTATAAACAATTACGGCCGTATGCATAACGAAAAACTAGCAAGAATTTAGCATAAGTGGCAAAATTAAACATATTCCTAACGAGTTTTGCCATACAATTTGACATTAAAAATCAACGCATAATGTAGATTTAATCATTCTTAAATCCTGGTGTGACTTTGAATGTAAAATGTTATGGCAAAACACGTTAAGACCATATTCACTTTTGCCATTTATGCTAACTTCCTGCTAGTTGTTCATTTTGCATACGGCCGTTTGACTTCACTGCTAGTTTTCGGTGAATGTAAGTCAAAACAGAAAAACTGCTAATTTTCTATTGTACACATAACTGCTAGGTGCCATAATTGAGCCATCTCTGTTTTTCCACTTGCTTTAATGCATTTGTTTATCTTAATGACAATGTACATACATATGTATATGTACGTATGTACTTTAATTTAACAAATAAAAACGCCACTCCAATCTGTAGAGAGTATACTCTACACCAGTGATGGAAAATGAGATTTGCATTTTGGTACCAAACAAAATTTGTTTAGTACTTTTTTGATTTCGAGAGTACCGAAAATTATTATCATTTTTTATTTAAATTTTATTAACAAATAATTATATAAAATTTATCTACAAAGAAATAAAAAAGGCACACAAAACGTATACATATATATATATATCGCGGAACTAACTCATATTTTTGATAGAGGAACATCTAATGTATCGAAAAATGCAAAAATCTCCATTTCGAAAAATAATTAGTTAAGGGCTTTCTTTATTAAGGTAACGATGTGTATCTAGGTACAAATGTTTAAGTTTTAACAAGAAGAAATTTTGACTTCAATAAATCTTTAGCCTGGATAAGACTTGACCTGACTTGAAGCATAAAGCCTGTTCCTTTGTGTTGTTTTCATGAGATTTTGGTAAGAGAAAATACTTGCGACATTTGCAGAGGAGTGAGGTAGGACAAAATTCCGTAATATACTATCGATATATCAGGGAGGACTTTTGGAAAATAAATGGTAATAAATCTAGAACTTCTAAACTACTGATTTTATTTACCTGATACTTCGAACATCTTTAGAGGAGGACTTATAATATGTTCACACTTATGGTCTTAAACGTGTTTAAGGCAAGTGTTTTTAAGACTAAACACAACCGTTCACATTACATTTGAGATGTTTAAGCTTGACGTTTTGTCAGTAAATTATTGTATTTGTAAAACATTACGAACAATTATGGTTTTTTATTGGTTTATTATTTTCAAACAACAAATGTTTTTGCAAATAATTGAGTATTTTTGAACTACATTACACAAGTTCACTGCACAAGTCTGGCACTGTACAGTGCGTTTGTGTAGTGTATGGGGGTGGTTCTGCTATTTACGCAGTGAACTGAGTAAATATTAAATCGATTTTGATATTTGCTCAAGTTTGTAAAACTATACAGTGAACTTGTGTAGTGTATGTTGCAAACGCTCAGTTGTGTCGTGATTTTTAAAGAGTTCAAAACAAGAAATGAGAGCAGAAAAACAATCTGGACAGATTCCTAGAATTATATATATTATAGCCTTAAAATAAAAACACATTGTACTTGCATAGTGTGTGCCACAAGCTTAGTTTACGCAGTGCCAGACTTGAGCACTGAACTTGTGTACTGTATGGCATAATTACTTTTTCACGTGTCGCCATTTAATAAGAACACAAAGTTGCCAGAGTTATCAAACACTTCATTTTAGATGTTTAACAAAACATGATAAAACATCTTAAAATCGTCGTGTTTAAAAACTTAAACAAGAATGAGGCGTTAAACATGTAAGTGAACATGGTATTGGGCTTATATGCACATGCCTTCTGGCTTAAGCTAGAAAGGAGTTACAGTGGTACTCAAAAATTATAGAATATAAATAAATTTTCCAGATTTATTACCATTTATTTTGCAAAAGTCCCTACTGTGCCCTGTAGACCAGAAACTGCATATGTGACAGGGTAAAAAATCAATTTTAATTTTTTTTTTTGATGTGGACAACATCTGAGCATCGAATGAGATCGATCCCATGTCCCAAAAGTGTTTCCTCCCAGAGATATGCGCGTTTTATTCAGTGATGGTACACCAAAGGTACACGTATTTAAATCTTTAAAATGGCTTTCCTGAACAAAACCGGTTTTTACCCTTAGGTCGCTTTCTATTTTGCGCGTCATATATACAGTATTTTCTGTTTTTAATGGTTTCAGTTTTCCACATCAGCCAATGCTCTATAGTGGTTGTTAATATTTTCAAAATTTAGCTTTTCGCTGGGAAACATTTTAATTAAAAGTGGTATAATGCTGTTGATTTTACCAGATAAATCATGTTCAGAGCAAAACGTACTAAACCAAACTGACATTTTATTGTCAAAGTATACTTTTGCCCTTAGAACTTAACAGAATTTAATATAAATTTTATAATAATTTTCTTTAAACTGATTTAAAAGGGTTGTTTCAACATGATTTGCGTTTACATATATGCCCTGCATTTCTAAGTTGACTGTGACAGTATCAAATGTGTTACGGGAGTACTCTGGTACTTTTTCATGTCAAATAGTATCAAAAAAAAATAGGATCGTACCAACTTTCCCATCACTGCTCTACATACTACTCGTATACGAGTACATAGTATGTAAGTAACTTGAGTATAATTTCATTGAAATTGTATATTTTAAATTTTGAAAGCAAAAATATGGAAAAATCCGAACAAAATCGTCACCGTCAGCACTTGTTTATCAACCCAATAATTTGTAACTCAGTTCTCATCATCGTCGCCACTGTCTCATCACGCCCACTTTATTATTGAATGTGAGACCTTAACCGTTGTTTTGAGAGAGTTTATGAGACTTAGATTCGAATAGATAAAAAAGATTTATTGCTAGAATTAGTGTTTATAATTTTTTTATGACTTAATAAAATTTCACACGTTCTGTCATTAATTTCGTTGCTGTTTGTTAAATATTCTTCTGCTTGAAAGCAAATTTTTTATAGTAAACAATTTAGTAAATTACTTTCATAGTTTAATTTTAATAGCATCTCCTTAAGGGACTTGGTTGCATGTTGTTGAAGCTTGTTATCGATTTGAAACTTTTAAAAAGTCATTAATCATTTAGTTATTGAAGTTTATTGCAAAAATACATACATACATCCATATAAGCAATTCCAGCAATTCAATTAAGTGTGTAAGCCCGAGTTTACATTTGTGTGTCTTGTGCCCAAAACAGAGTAGCGACTAACTACTTCTTGAGAAAAGAAAATATTTTTATATCTTTATTTTTTTATTTGGACATTATAACGGTCGAGCCCCCAGAGGTCCAATAGAGGGGCAAGGCTATGTACAACAAGATGTGCCTTAATCTTGAGGTCAAAACGCTAACGACATATCATTTTTATCCACGACGTATCGATTTTAGCCACCCTAACGCCACACGAAATCTTGACTTGGGCGGGGGATTCATACTGGATTAATCAGATATCTAGATTTCAGTTTTAATGTATTAGACTGTCTAAACTTAATGACCCAATTACAATCCGCATTTTATGGCGGCGACTATCTTGATTTTGTATAGTTTGTTTGTTTGCATTTGACTTGTCAAGCCCTTTCATTTGATACCCATATTGATGGGATAGAAAAAAATTGGTTATCCGACATTTTGTAGCGGCGATCATCTTGAATTTACAATAATATTGAATATGTATGCAGTATTATTATAGTGTAACCTGTTTCACTTCTATTCATGCAGTCACAGTGTGTGCATCCCATTAGTTGACAGCCCTACTCGATCTATATATTACGGTTAGATTAACCATTGGTCCTTTTCTGTCTTATACTCTGAATAATCTTTACACACACCTAGCATAGGGCCGGCTACATATATAATCGTATTGTCAACAAAACCAAAGGCGTATACCAAATTTCTGATCAGTCGGTTGACAGGAAGAGGGTGAAATTTCATTTACTAAATTTGACCCAAGAATAAACCCTGCAGAAAATGCGAATAGCGAAATTGTAGTGATTTACTAGTGACATTGTCAGTAGTACTACTGACTAGGTGCACCCCACCCAGTGTTATCATCTATTGACATTTAACATTAGCTTGTCACTACTGACTAAATAGTTTTTCTGGGACCACATGGAGACATTGGCACCAAAGGTTCACTAGTAAATTTTAGGGGCTCTAGTGAACAATATCGACATTTCCTCGCTCGATGTCAATAGTAAAGTTGTAGTGATTTACTAGTGACATTGTCAATAGTACTGCTGTGTACCCCAGCCAATGTAATCGCCTATTGACAAATAACATAGGGTTGTCATTGAGAATCTACCAGAAGACTTTAGCACTATTCTTTTACGACCATATGGAGACATTTGAAACAAAGATTCACAAGTTCTTTTTAGTGACCCTCGTCTACAATTTTATAAGGGTTAGGCAACAAACTTAAACACATACATACATATGTATTTTTTAACATTATAACACAGCATAACAAAAATAAAAACAAACTATTGACGCGTTCCTTGACAATGTCACCAGAAATACACTAGAACTGTTGTCTCTAACGCATCTTTACTCGCGCATAAAAGGAAAGTTGTCGTCATTTCAATTAGTGCAATTGTCGCTAGAGAAAAGAGTGTTGACATAGAGACATATGGCTCTAGGCTGATTAGAGGGAAACAAACGGGGTGAGCTAAATAAAACCGTTTAATAAAATTATAATTATAAATAGAATGTTTTTACTTAAATTTTATTTTTTTAGCAACATACATACATACAAAATATGTATTGACTTTAATTTAACAAAAAATACTTTTAAAAAAATCCATAATTTTTGTTTTTGCTCTAAACGAAATAAATCACATGTATTACATTACTAATACATGCTTTTAATTTAACTTAAATAAAAAGATTTTAGTCAAATACGAGTATATTAAAATTTTTTTCGGCCCCATCAAAGGTATTTTGGACCTTTTAAACCGTTAATTTGGCCCTAAACCAAAAAACTCAAAATGCATCCTGTCCCTGATTATTAAAATGATGCCGTTTATAATTAACTGGCTGAATCACTGAGCGACTCATTGACTAGTCGTCTGGCCGAATGATTATAGCGTTTGGTGCTGCTTTGGTTAATGATTTCTCTTAATGTTTAATATAGGGTGTTTTTTATTGAGGTATAGAACTTTAAGTTGGCATCACTTTTTTAACTGGCGGCCATTTTGTCAGCTGTCAAGTGATTAATATTTAGTTTGGTTTGCCGTTTCATCATGAACAGGTTGACAAAAGAACAACGCAAGCAAATCGTGCAATTTTTATTTCGAAAATAATGGTTCAGTTCGCGAAGTTTACCGCAAGCTCCGTCCATTTTATGGTCGACATAATCGTCCATCAGAGCAATTAATTCGGTTAACCATGGATCGTTTTCGCACTACGTTTACTCTATGTGATAATACGCATCCGCAGAGACGTCGAACAGTGCGCACCTCTTAAACAATTGCCGCTGTAGAGCAAAGTGTTGAAGAGGACCCGAATGAATCGATTCGCCACCGTGCACAGCAATTGGAGCTTTGTCCATCAACTTTATGAAAGATTTTGGATGGCATGAATGTGGATGAGTTGTGGTTCCAACAAGACGGCGCTACATGCCACACAGCGCACGTCACAATCGATTTATTGAAGGAAACATTCGATGAGCGCATAATTTCGCGGAATGGACCTGTCAATTGGCCACCAAGATCGTGTGATTTGACACCATTGGATTATTTTCTTAGGGGATATGTGAAGTCGCTCGTCTACGCCAACAAACCAGAAACGTTAGGGGACTTGGAAGCCAACATTCGTGGCGTTATTGCCAACATACGGCCCCATATGCTCGAAAAAGTGGTTGAAAATTGGACCTGTAGAATTGGCTTTATTCGAGCCAGCCGCGGCGGCCACATGCCCGAAATCATATTTAGACGTTAATGGCATAAAATTATCCTTCCAATAAAGCCAAATTGATGGACATTAAAACGATTTTCTTGTGTTTTATTTCAATTCAAAGTTCTATACCTCTAAAAAACACCCTGTATCTTTATAGTTGGTGCACTCAGGGAAAAACTTTAGGTTAAAAATAAGAATGCGTCACATTAATTCAATCATTTTCAATATAATAGAAAATAGTATTAAAACACTTAAAAATAAATAAAATTAATAAATAAATACTGTAAATTAATCTTTTTCTATATTGAAATAAGAAATTTCAACATGACCAGAGTTTCGTTAATGTTTCTTATTAATTCAATATAGGTTTTATTGATTTTAAGCTGTTTTTTCTCTGAGTGTGTGTTTAATGTATGTACATATATCATATTGCTGTTTCATTATTTATTATCTTAGTAAAATGTTATTTTTATTGTAACCATGCACTTTTAGTTTATTTAAGAATTTTTGTATGCTCAAGTGTTTCTATTCCATACACGCGCTTTCCGTGAAACAGGTGAGTGACATATGTATGTATTTTTAAATATTTTGTTCATTACAGCAATAAATTTTTTATGTAAAAACAATCAAACATTTAAAATACTATTTCTTTATGCATGTCTACTATTTTTTTAAATATAAGTTAAACTTTTATTAATTTATTTATGATCGTGTGCACACCCTTCGAATTAAAGTATCGCGGCAACGTTAGTACTTTTTGCTTCACTCCCTTAAAAGCAACAACACCTTGTTTGTTGGAGAGCTAAGCTTTTGAATATAATACGCAGAATCGTGTCGGAAAAATTCAAGCGTACTGGAAGCATGCCTTTCGTTGCTCTTCGAAATTTTGTGTCTTGCTTTTGGATGTATGGTGTTAAACTGCGAACAAGAAAGTCAAAATTGTCATCCTACATGCGCAAAGGCAAACCAACTTGAATTCAGGACTCAAATCGACACATCTGTGATCGCATCGACAATCGTACGAAAACAAATTAAGTGATACGTCAATCGTATAAGCCGAATGCGATTTCAGTACGGTCGCGTATGTAGTAGTCCGAAAATGGTGTTTCTACGTGACAAGTTTTACGTTAATGAATTATTCATTTGTATAAATTTTCTTAATATATACATAATATATCTCTCAATGCAGACGATGTTGTCGTATTGCCATTATATAAGGATTGAACACTTTCCTGTCACAACGACACAACAACGGCATTGCACACATTTGAAAATGACACCACAAAATTAAAACACAAGAAGTACTAGATGTGTACTCAGTCTTAGTTTCCAGTTGCCATGCGTAATATTTTTTTGGCAGTTGGCAACGCAAGTAAAGTTCAGTTACAATCTATAATCTAGCATTAAATTATTATTACACACATTACTATTTTCAATTAATCAATGCGTACGATTCCCGTAGTTCCTAGGTCCGTATATACATATATATATGTACGAGTACATGCATAGAAATGAACATTAATTGTAACAATTTACAATTTGCTTTGCCAAATCGAATTCGCCCCAAAAATAGCGGAGAGCTGTCAAATCAGCTGTTATAGAGAAGAGGCTCTCTTTAAAGCTCTTCACTTCCCACAAAAAGCCCACATATACATATTATTAATTGCTTAAGCCCGTGATACATTTTCATACACAATCGTGCGATTTTTGAGAAAATACAACCCAAGAATGATGAAGCTTAGGAAAATTTTCAAAAGACAATAAGAATTCACCAGGTCAGGGTTGTATTTTTTCGTAGATCGTGTGATTGTGTAGAATACTGAGTCATGACCTTTATTTATAAAAATCAGGCCCCCAAATAAAAACTATTTTACAAATTTAAACTAAAAATATCAAACTAATACAGAAGTGCTACGTGCACAAGGAATGCAGCGAGATACTCCTTTTTACATGGACCACCTTAAGACGCATTGATTTTTATTCGTTTAATTTTGATTAAAAAACTCAACTTTACCGATTATTTCTAGATTTTTATCTTTTCCTCAGATAATAAAAGTCAGTTCTTGAGTTTTATTTATTTCACACAAAATAAAAGTTATTTTTTGTATTTTATTTATTCCTCAGGAAATAACAGTTTTTAAAATAAAACTTATAACCGTTACGGTCCCTGACTAAAATAGAACTTACCTTTTTTTTTGCCCAAATTAATTGATTTTTCCATTTCAATAATTATCCAATCAAACGTAATAATAAAAAGTTCAGTCAATATAATGTTTAAACATGACATTTAATTTGTTATTCAAGTTTTTTTTTCAATTACCAAACGACAAGTGTTTTTACTTTCATTTTCATTTTAAATTTCAGTTTTTTTTTATTGAACCTTTTCCTCCATTTCAATACGTTTCAATGTTTTTTTAAAGTAATTTACACGAGTCTAGCAACAGACCGAACGTGACAAGGCATTAATGTAGACATAAAAATATTTTCCAAGCAAAAGTACGTCATAAAATAAAAGAAATAAATAAAAGCAGAATTCAAAAAAAAAAAAAACAAAGTAAAACCTTAAAAAAGTTTCTTGGATAAAAAAACCAAACACATTTTTTGACTTCTTGTGGCTAGAAAAGAAAGGAAAAGTTTTTTTATTTGTACTTGTAGATGAGGTAATTAACTTGGCTTCAAAGTACATACAGTCGTTCAAAAAAATAATGCTCACTTATTAATTTTTCAAAAAATACAAATAAAACTACACATTCCTTAAAATATAAATGAAATAGAAGTTATGAAGCTCTAAACCAAAGTCAGTCAAACGCATAAATATGTAATATAGAAGAGAGTAAAATGCTTGCTTGTAAAAATGAACGTGTAAAAACGAGCATAACGAAGTGCCCGCGAGCGGCCTTTTGCTTATCTCTGCTCTAAAGCAAAGTTAGGCACATACATGAATTGAATGAATGAATGAATTAAGTCTGGGGGGAAGCACAGGACACTGCGACCAAAGTAGATCTATTGTATCCCCTGTCAGGTGCTAGAGCACCTCATCTAAACCTACTCCCCTGATGAATCTCAGGATTGCCAGTGGGTCCAGAGTTGGCAGTTCCCAATCCTCCAATAGGTGCTTGCCCAATTGGCTATATCTTCTGTGGCTTAACGCTTCACAGTCCTTCAGAATATGCTCTGGAGTTTCATCTTCGTAATCACAGAATCTGCACAGGCTGTTACTCTCAATGCCAAGTCTGTTGAGGTGTTTTCTCAGTCTACAATGGCCTGTGAGGAAGCCTGTGAGCATTCTTAGATTGTTTTTACTCAGGAACATGAAAGCTATGAAACGATTTTGGTTATACGTTCCAATCATTAGTTTTGCATGTCTCAATCCTGGGAGATTGAGCCAGAGGTTTTCTCTATTACTCTTAATTTCCGTCGATATATCTTCCCGTATTTGGTCCAATCCGAGTCCACAAAACGGTTATGGTCCGACCATGGGTGTACTAGCCTCCCTTCCGGCCATTTTGTCTGCATTTTCATTTCCTAACACACCGGCGTGTCCAGGAACCCAGCAGAGTGTGAGCTTATTCCTGCTGCTTAGCTGATTTAGTCTAATGCGACATTCCCACGCTAACTTAGAGGTAAACTCATATCAGCTGAGCGCTTTGATAGCAGCCTGACTATCCGAGCAAATAGCTATTTCTTTTCTTCGGTAGCCCCTATCAAGATTGAATTGTGCGCATCTTTCAATGGCGTAAACTTCCGATTGAAAAATGGTGGGAGATTTTCACAACGACTTATGATAGTTAGTCCTTGGTCCTAGAACTCCCACACCATCATGCGTTCTGGATCCATCAGTGTACCACCTGATGGTGCCATTTTCAAAGGAATACCTGGGTTCTATTTCCCCCCATTCCCTTCTATTGACCAGAACAGTTTCAAACCTCTTATCGAAGTATTACACCTTATTCATCACGTCAGAGGGTTGCGCAAGTAGGGGAAATCGTCTTGCCAGGGATGATTGCTCCCATTGGCTAATTAGACCGTCCCTGTCTGTGCTTTTCCATGCGATGCTTATTACTTTCTGTTTGGCAGCAGCCTCTATCACAATCGTAAGAGGTGTGAGTTCAATGAGAGCTTCCATAGCCGCCGTAGGACACGTCCTCATAGCCCCTGTTATACAAAGGCCTGCTAGCCTCTGAAATTTCTCTAACCGATTCCTGGTCGTAGCCAGCTTGACCCTGTCCGACCAGGCAACAGCACCATAAGTGATGATAGGTCTCACTAACATGGTGTATATCCATCTCAAGATTTTGGGTGTGAAGCCCCATGTTCTTCCTGCAACGGATCTAGAAACCATTAGTGCTTTTGTTGCCCTGTCAACAATCGCCTCTAAATGCTGTTTCCATCAACAGCTTTGAGTCTAATATAACTCCCAGATACTTGACCTCCGATGAGCTTTCTATTTGCACGTTGCCCACCTGGATGCTTTTCCAACGTGGAAGTGTTCTCCTCCTTGTGAAAGGAACAATGGTAGTCTTTGCAGGGTTAATATTCAGTTCTACAGATATGCACCATTCCTTCACTATCCTTAAACCGTTCTGTATTATATTACACAGTTTCCTCAAATTTTCCTCTTGCAATGATAACAATGTCATCGGCATATGCTTGAAATACTATGCCATTGCAGTGGAGACAATACACCGCCCTGGAGGCATCTCCTGGTCGTCTTTACTGCAAGATATTCCTCCCCTACTTGGGTCTCCGCAGTCCTACTCTCAAGCATCGCCCATATCCATTTGGATATAGTGTTCTCGACTCCTTTCCTTCTAAGCGCAGATGTAACGTCCAAGTGATCTGTGTTGTCGAAGGCACCTTCGACATCAAGAAACGCACAGACCGTGACTTCCTGAGCGTCTAGACAGCTACTTATTGTGTTCGTCAGTTGATACAGCGCAGTGTCCATTGAACGACCCGCCCTGTATGCATGCTGCCACGGCACACACATACATCTTTATATTATTTATGCATTAGTGATAAAATAAAAGAGAGTAAAATGTATGCTGTGTCGAATGCTTATGAGAGATTGAGTTGTTTTCTTAGGTACGTGTGTACGTGTACGTGTAAATAAGAGCATAAAGAAGTGCCCACGGGCGGGCTTTTGCTTATATCTACCAAAAGAAAGAAACAAATATGAAAATCAAAGAAGTTTATTTAGTAGACTTGTATCGAACTCTTTCAGTAGCTCGTTTTATACACAAACCTATGATCCCACCCATTTAAATAACATGCGTTTGATCATTGGTTTGTGTCAAAAACGAGCTGGTGAATGAGTTCGATACAAGTCTATTATTTAGAGCTATTCAGTGAGATTTTGTTCAAAGATAAAGAAGTATTTTTTTAATAATTTTGACATGTCGTGCATTCGTAGACACACAATCGAAGCCGAAGCAAATAAACTCATTTTAAGGGAAGAAAATAAATTCATTCGGAGATCGGTAAAATAGTAAAGTATAAAAGTACGGACAAAATTGGAAACAATCCGCGATTTTTTGACTAAAACAGATAGGAGACTTTCTGTTTTAGCAAAAAAATCAAGTTAAGAGTAACTGAAAGCAAAAATCTTTAAATGTGCCTTTTGCGACAACTGTCAATGTTAACAGCATTCACAATGTGTTATACTTCGAATTGAAATAAAACACAAGAAAATCGTTTTAATGTCCATCAATTTGGCTTTATTGGAAGGATAATTTTATGCCATTAACGTCTAAATATGATTTCGGGCATGTGGCCGCCGCGGCTGGCTCGAATAAAGCCAATTCTACAGGTCCAATTTTCAACCACTTTTTCGAGCATATGGGGCCGTATGTTGGCAATAACGCCACGAATGTTGACTTCCAAGTCCCCTAACGTTTCTGGTTTGTTGGCGTAGACGAGCGATTTCACATATCCCCAAAGAAAATAATCCAATGGTGTCAAATCACACGATCTTGGTGGCCAATTGACAGGTCCATTCCGCGAAATTATGCGCTCATCGAATGTTTCCTTCAATAAATCGATTGTGACGTGCGCTGTGTTGCATGTAGCGCTGTCTTGTTGGAACCACAACTCATCCACATTCATGCCATCCAAAATCTTCCATAAAGTTGATGGACAAAGCTCCAATT
Organism: Nowickia ferox; assembly: GCA_936439885.1. NCBI lineage: Eukaryota > Metazoa > Arthropoda > Insecta > Diptera > Tachinidae > Nowickia > Nowickia ferox. The sequence goes on from OW387026.1 coordinate 65,615,054, forward strand.
GCTGTGCACAGTGGCGAATCGATTCATTCGGGTCATCTTCAACACTTTGCTCTACAGCGGCAATTGTTTAGGAGGTGCGCACTGTTTGACGTCTCTGCGGATGCGTATTATCACATAGAGTAAACGTAGTGCGAAAACGATCCATGGTTAACCGAATTAATTGCTCTGATGGACGATTATGTCGACCATAAAATGGACGGAGCTTGCGGTAAACTTCGCGAACTGAACCATTATTTTCGAAATAAATTTGCACGATTTGCAAGCGTTGTTCTTTTGTCAACCTGTTTATAATGAAATGGCAAACCAAACTAAATATTAATCACTTGACATCTGACAAAATGGCCGCCAGTTAAAAAAGTGATGCCAACTTAAAGTTCTATACCTCAATAAAAAACACCCAATACTATACAGAAAACATAGACGATAACATATCGTTCATTTACTCAAACAATGTCATAACTGAACAAAAGCTAGTTTTTCAATTTACACACAACTTAATGGAAAAATAAAACTTTATTTTGCTTTCAAAATTTGAGTAAATAAGATATTTGTGTGAAATTTTTACACAATATGAAGAAAGGCATGAGGATTAATTCTGCATCATTAACTATAAAATTTAATTTTTGTAGTTATAACTTTCTTTGAGTTAATGAGCGATAAAATGCACAGAAAAAAATAGACAAGAATTATGTTCAACAAAACCATGTTATTGAAAACAAGTTTTAATTTCAATATATTCAATTAAACTATTTTTTTGAGCTTTAGGACTATTTATATTATAATTTTATTAGTACGATATTTCGTTAACCTTTGGTTAACTTCTTCAGGAAATTTTTTATTTTTGTTTCTTTGAAAATAAATTTTTCTTTTTGTAATTGAAAGGAGAAAAGAAAAAAGAAAAAAGAAAAATTTATTTTTAAAGAAACAAAAATAAAAAATATCCTGAAGTAGTTAACCAATAGCTCGATTCTGGCTTAATCGGTTAATAATCGGTTAATTTCGGTATTAACCAGTTAACCGATTAAATATATACATAGTATGTATATTAGTACTTCAGTAGTTCCCTTTATCTTCTAACACAATCTTTCGGAAAAATAATTTGGTTTAAGTGTTTAGAAATTAAGCGAATTAGTTTTGATAAAACTTGACTTGGAAAAATCCTTTCACTTATCGTAGATGTTGAGGAAATCGAAAGCAATCCATAATATAGATCTAAATTCTCACTTTTTCCTGGATTTCTGTAAACATATAAAATCTTTCATTATGCGCTTATAGTCCTGTTTTATTTATTATTTTTTTTAATTAATTAATTTTGTTAAAACATTTCTTGTATTACTATCGATAGCTCCTTCTGTTGGCGGCTTAAATCTGACCCATACTGGCAGAGGTCAACGACGAACATTCTGCAAAAAAGTATATATCTGAATTTCTTAGTTTTCCTTTTTGTACTTTAAAACACTGTTGACTGAAGAAAATATTTCAGAGTGTAGGTATAAAATAATTGAATTCGTCTTGTATTAAATCTAATCCTTAAAACTTAATAATTTGTATTTGAGACGAAACAAGTACTTAAACACACAAAAAATACGCTATAATACTACAAAATATTTAAAAATTTGTTATATCGGTTAATCGGTAAGTAAGTAATTTTTATTATAAGCACCAAATTATATGAATTATTTTTACTTGTTGCTTTATTTTATCATAAAAATAGTATATTTTAGTCTTTAAACATGCAAAACCTAATTTTTATTCTTGATGTATTTAAAGGTTTGTTTTAATTTTTCTTATTTTTAAGGTTGCCCCTTTTTTTTCTAAAAATTCCCTTTTTGGTGCCACTTTTTTTAAAATCACCTTTTTCTGCCACTTTCTGAAATTTTACAACGGTAACGCTGCCGACAAGAAGCCGGAAAACGTCGTGGCTTGTTTTTATTTTACTCAACAAAGTTATTTTTAAATTATATCAACGCAAAGCGCACATGTAGAAGAAACATAGAAATCATGTTTGCGTGTATTCATTATTTGCGTAATCAAAACGATTTGCTCTTTAGCAGAGTGGTAAGCACGTTAGTCTAAAGGTAGGATCACACGATTGCCGCAATGCACCAATTATTGCTCCCTTTTATATGCCAATTGTGTGATTTCACAATTTATTGTCCCATACGACAATCGAGAACAATATTGTGGTGATTTGCCACAATCAAATGCAGCTCTGGTGCGGCAATCGTGTGAACGGTTGGTAGACAGCCATGCCCCAATAAAAATGCTAAAAATGCACCAATATTTATTGTGTTCTCGAGCGGCATTCAAGGAAACCAATACGCGACAATTTCTTAAATGTTTTTGTAAGTACTGTAAACTTCAACTTACTTTATATGTAATTCTAACTTATTTTTAATAGAACTGTGATCCAATCTTTAACCCATATATTTAGCTTTTATTAGTTTAAAAGAACGAAAATCGCCTCTGCTTTGTATATTTTGTGCTCATTAAATTTTATTTCAATTTTATTTCTTTTAAATGAATAAAACATTTTCTTGTACAAAATAAAACAGAAAAAAAATTACTTCTTTTTAAAGGAAAACTATTTGCACGTAAAACGAAACGAACTAAAAACTACCACGACAGCTGTTTGTTTGTGTTGGCGCAAGTTAGAACAATCGTATGACTAGGATGCGGAAATTATTGCCACAAATTCATTCTTCTGAAATTTGCTGCAATAAAATTTTTATAAAATGGGGCAATCATGTGACTGCAACGTATTTAATTGGTGCAATTTTATTATTGTGCACCAATTCACCACAATAAAAATTGGATCAGATTGCCGGTTCGACTCATCCCAAACACATTTAGTTTCGAAGGTAGTGTGGAAAAATAAATAACTTTAAAATTTAACAAAAAACCAATTTCTAAATAAAAATTAAAAAAAAAACAAACAAAACGAAAAGCACACATTAGAATTTGGAAAACAAATTCATTAAAAATGTTTGATTTCTGTTAACAACTCAATGAATGACACAATCATTTTAATTGGAAATAATTGAGTTGATTTTGTTTTCCTATGTTAGGAAAATATAGATTACCGATCACCCATACCTCTGCCTGACAATAGATTCAAATATAACACATCGGGCGCATCCAACTCGTCTATAGGGGCAGAGGGGGATGTGCTCGAAGTGTATACGGACGGATCGAAGTCACACAGGGGCGTGGGTGGGGGAATATTTATTCCTCGCTTTCAAAAGAGGATAAGCTTCAAGCTGGACAGTAGGTGTAGTATACTACAGGCTGAAATCTCAGCGATAAGTAGAGCGGCTAAATGGTTGAGGTATTATAGGATATACAACTGTGATATCCGTATATTCACGGACAGCAAAGCTGCCATTAAAAACATTGCGGGCGTCTTTACGACATCGAATCTGGTATATGACTGCCGAATCTCTCTTAACAAACTGGGAATGTATGCTGACCTGGAACTACAATGGATTCCAGGACATGCGAATAGTGTTGGTAACAATATTGCGGATGAGCTGGCTAAGGCTGGAGCTCAAATGCAGGATGAGGACATTGATAGGTTGGTAGGTGTTCCGATGAATTGCTGTAAAATGCAAATACAGCAGAACCTTTTCAGGGTTGCACAGGCTAGATGGTTACATGAGGTCACATGCTCAACCTCTAGAATGACATGGCCCTGTTATGATATGAGGAGGTCCGCAATATTGGTGAGGATTCCAAGAGGACAACTCCGTAATTTGGTCGCAGTCCTAACAGGACATTGCTACATAGGCATACATGCTGGTAGATTAAATCTACCTTATAATGATTTCTGCAGAAGCTGTCAGGACGAGGAAGAGGAGGAAACTGTTGAGCATTTTCTCTGTCATTGCCCAGCACTTGCGGAGGTGCGTTCACTCCACATGGGGGCTCCGATACTGCAAGGTTTGGAGAGTCTGTCGGAATGTGAAATCGGTAGTGTGAATTCATTCATACGCCTTTCGGATTGGTTTCAGCTGAATACGGATAGTGTATAGGATAAATGATGATGGGCAGCCCACCTCAATCCGCCCAGGCAGCACAACGGGACCTCTAAGGACCCAAGTGGGCTGGTTTACTATAAATCGGCAGCCTGTTATAACCTAACCTTCCTATGTTACAAATGTGTGTTTGTATTTACAAAAATCGTTGTAGGTGCCTTTTTAAAAAATGTTTTAATTGTATTCACAAATAAATTAATTATATTTACAAATTTTTTTTTCAGTGTGCTTAAGCATGAGCACATACATGTATACGGCAAATCAGATATAATGAAGTTTTCTTTACAGATGAAAAAAAATATGTGTCTTATATTTAAGGATGGAGGAGGATCAGTACTCTTATGGGGTTGCATGGATGCTGGGGATACTGGTGCTTTAGATATACGAGTAGTTGATGCTGTCATGGACCACAAACAATAAATTAATACATACTTTAGGGATGTCTTTGCAACCTAGCATGCATAAAATGTTTCTACAGTCAAATTACATATTTACCCAGAACAATACGTGAAAAGGTAATTGGGAAAATAAATGATTTGATTAGTGCTCTGCGGGAAGAATGGAGCAAATTCCACCTTATGAGATTAGATTAAAAGCAATAGTTTTTCATTTATCACGTATGTTCTAAAAAACTATTTACATTAATTATTTGGAACTGAATTTCAACACTGTTGTAGTTCTCATGTATGTTAAATATATTCTGAAAGCATGCTTTGTTATATTCGTTAAAAAAAGTGCAAAGATGTGCAAATGTCGTGATTCGCGCGTGATCGTGATAAATTTTATAATAAATCATGCGTGAGTGCGTGACCGTGACTTACAAAAAATTACTCGTTCGAGATCGTGCGTGAGTTTTTTAAGAATCACGCACGAATTCTCACGCTCTCACGAGATAACACTCCTGCGTGGGTATATAACTGTATTGAAAATTTTAAATGTTCTTATAATAAATACTACAATCTATGTCTGAGCTGCCCAAAGTAGCACCAGAGTGCCGAACATCCATCGGCTTCTTATACAAATGAATACACATACGCGAATACATTACTCTCGTGTTTTTTTCGGTTTCCAGGGATGTAACGAATGTTCGTATTCGATTTCGCATTCGCGAATTATTCGTTTACTTTTGCTATTTGCATTCGCTAAAACGTATGCGAATATTTCAAGCGAATACTAGAGACAAAAAAAATTTTACTTCTTTTATGAAAATAGTTTGCGATTAACAAACGTAAAAATAACGAAAATTATTTTAAGCCAGCATAAACAAAATATATATACTTACAAGTAAAGCATCCTAATCATAGTTTTAAAATTTTAACGGAAACCTTTTCTATAAATAAGTTCTCATAAGTATCAAAATGAAACCAAAATACTGCGGTGTTTGGATATATTTTTCCGTTTTTAAAAAGAAAAGGCTGTGTTTGATTTGCACGAAAATATTTTCTGCTTAATACTAGTCTGTTCACACGTTTGAGAAATGTTGAGCACCATTCATTCCTTCGTACAGAATATTTTAAATGCAAACAATATTAACTAGTCCTTGTTTATTTTAAATTCCATGCGAAACCAGTGCCACTCATATTATTTCTCATGTTGAAGAGACATATTTCATATGTTTTTCCCATGATGAACAGAGTATTACTTCTGCCAAATTTTTTGAGGAACAATTCATTCCAAGTTTTCTTAATATGTATGTATGTATTTTGACAGCATTTCACATGAAATGTTGAACAGAGTATCAGGATTTAGGACCAAAGTACGAATGGGTTGATTGCTTAACATTTTGTAAGCTTATTTGTAATAATTATCTATATATATTTTAATATAATTTCATAAATCTTTCTGTTTTAACAATTCGTAATTTTAATAAATTAATAAATATTTGCTCCGTTCAAGACTCAATTTAAATAAAATGCTCTAAGTAGTACAACTACATATGTACATACATATATAATACAACTTATATAAATTTATTTGCATGTGATATTTTAACGAATTGTAATATATGCATTCGCATTCGCAAAAATTAAAATGTATTATTCGCTTTCGCATTCGCTAAACTGGTATTCGTTACCACCCTAATACATACATATAGGTAGAATGAGCCTGCAAACATAACGCATACATACATACTTATATATATACATATGTATGTGTAAGAACCTATTTTTCAACCAACAAACATAAAAAATTAATTATATATTTTTCGTAAGCGTGTGTGATCGTGATAAGTTGTACACCCCTCGTGCGTGATTAAAAATATTTTATATGGGATCGTGCGTGATCGTGAAAATATTCAAAATCATTCGTGCGTGAATGTGCGTGAGTAAAATATTTTGCTGAGTGAGCGTACGTGTCGTGAGTCAAAAACCGCTCACGTGCACATCTCTAAAAAAAAGTAATCGCAATACAAGAAATAAAACTTATTAATTACTTTTTATTAAATAAGAGCTTTTTTATTAAGGTTTTTATCAGAGCCAAATAAAACTAGTGAGCACTAATTTTTAAGAGTGACTGTACGTACGTGCGTATAAAACACATGTATACTCGTACATACATATGTATATTACATATGTAGGTGCATTTTAACACCATTGATAATAAAAATCATATTAGCTATTACACAAAACAACGCATACATACATATGTATGTGTGTAAACATATGTGTGTATGAAAAACACAATAAAAAAATACTTTCATTGAAAATGTTTTCCTTTTTACTTTTCTAGTTTTTCTTTTAAAGTTAAATAGCAGAAAAATGTTTTGTCAAAGAATTGCACGAGTTGCACACTAAATCACACATACACATGTCTACACTACCACTATTCACTGATTCATTGAAAGTTCCTGCACAGGGGAGCGCAGTCAGATGAGGGCATCTATGACTTAACTGGGGATTTCAAGTTATACTTAGTGATTTTTTTTTGCGTGGAAATAGGGATTTGAGAATTTTAATTGTTTTTGGTGGCATGCAATAACGGGTTAGGAAATAGTTTCCTATTATTATAATAATATGTAATAATTTTCTATTATTCACACTTATTCCAGTTGGCAACATCGTCGTCACGTCAATAGACGGCTATTTTCTTGGCCGTGGGAAACAGAAATATACAGCCAACAGCACAAAATAGTTATAGAGATCGAGTGGATAAGTCCGAATTTGTTGATATTGTATTCACGTGACGTCGATGTTGACAACTGGAATAAGGGTGATTATTTCTTTAGTATTATATTATTATTTAACTAGTATATATTGTAAGTATGTATATATATCAAAAAGTGACTTCGCTCAGTAAAGATTTTCTTGTTTAGGTGTCAGCAGTATTGTTTAGTTAATAAACTGAAGTTTGATTTACTACAATGCAAAAAATGATTGAAAATTCAACCAAGACTTATTTCATCAGAATAGCTAAAAGCTTATGTTGAAAGTTGTGAAGGAGTGACGTACGCTACTAACTTTCAAATGCCAAATTCTAATCCGATTGCAATCATGCCAGAGTAGTCCAAGCAAGTTACAAGGAAATTTAAAAAAAACCGAAACTTGAAGAAAATTATTTAAGGCATAAAAGGATTTAGACTACATACATAAATACACAGGTTAGGTTAATGTAGATGGTCAAAGGCCTCGCATAGACCGGGATTGATCCTTAGCAATACCAGCAGATGACAAGAAAACCTGTAAGTATGACAGCATAGTTCTTGGTGCCTGTATCGAATGACTGCAAACCTTAGCAGTCTTAACAGTTCCACTCTGGATACAAGTTCATGATTCCGAAAGTGTGAGCACCAAAAGAGTTATATCTAGTGCATCTTAATGCCGGACAGTGGTAAGGTAGATGTACTACTGTCTCAATTTATCCGGATTCCTTACATTTCCTCAAGTATTCATCCTATTTTGGTTATGTATACACACATGTATGCATTTTGTTTTAAGCCTTCTGAGCCGGACACCTCAGTAGGTATCTACTAAATCTTTAAAGTAGTTAACAAACAAAACTCTACACAATATGGAAAAATATCTTGAAGAGGGAACAAGTGTGTCCCTCAGGATATAGTAGTAACACAGGAAATGTGTACTCAGGTAGTGAGGTAAGTACGTGAACAGACGTAGTAAGCGGTCTCGAAACTTTTAAGCTGCGCAAGTAATTTTTAGAGCTAGCCAATCCTTTCAATCCCCGAGAATTTTTTCAATATTCCTTGCTATTTATTAAAAAAATTCTTGCTATTTATTTCATAGACATGTTTAACACGTTGTGACGTTGAGCTTTAAAAATAGCTAGATAGGATATATATCATTTTCCTCTTTTATTTAATATATTACATGCCAAACATGGAGCTGTTTGAGTGAAAAAGAGGGTACGATTTTGCATATGTATAATAATGTATATATTTAAAATTTGGTGGGTATTCGCGATGACGAATTTAGCCCACGGTGTTCTTAACACTGGATGAACTTCTATGTGCAAAAAGAAAGCAATCTGAGACAATCATGGTATACACAGGTTCGTCTTTGAACAAGTTATTGCTGACTAAGAGCAAGCATCTTACTTAAGCCATCTAATATCGGAATGCATAATGGACTTGGGGCAGGTGACCCAAGTGCGGGGATAAGCACAAGCAACACGAATTCTGCAAAACGCTAAAAAGCCCATGGCAACACAGCCTACAAAGTATTGATTAAATACTAGACATCAACACCTCTAAAATAACACACAGCGCCTGGGTTCTCCGAAAGAAAACCTCTCCAATCAGTGGATGCATCATCAGTCGTCTTAGGTAGACGGTCAGAGCGAAGTTCGCAGGTAAATGCCATAAAGAAATTACTTGCCAATAGCAAGCATTATTAACAACTATGAATGCTGTTATAATCCATTAGCTTCCTGCTCATCTTTAAAAGGTTAGGTTGAAAAGAGCGGCAATCAATATTGACCCAATCCGTTTCGTATTACTCTTAAGAACGAGGCATTTTTAACTCTGTATCTCTTGTTATTATGCTGGCCAAATTCCGAAGTGTTGGAATTTTTCAACCTAGAATGTATTTCGTCTTTTCACTATTTGGGTTTCACTGGGGAATTTTTTGGGTTTCCAGTGGTATAGTTCTGTCAATCTCTGATTTCTTAGCCCATTGTCTTCGTTTGTGTGATGCTATTCATTAGTGATCCCATCTTTGCAAGCTTATCCGCCTCTTCATTTTCAGCTACACTCTGATATCCTGCAGGCCATATTATCTCAATGTTTCTACAATATCTGCCCTAACTAATCAGACCTGGAAGTTCTATCCCGAAAGGTCTTCGTCTGTTGAACTTTAAGCTTAGGTGACTGCAAAGTAACCTCGCACTGTAACTGTAGAAACGTGTTCGAATCAGCTCGTTATCGAAAGCGACAATAAATTGTGTAGTAGTACGTGAATTTGGTGAATAACCGGCTTGATGTAAATACTTAAAAAGCGAAAGGGTACGAAGTACCCAGACTAACGTCTACTGAATTGTAACCACTTTTATTCTTAAGGGACACCAATTTGTATGCATACCTAACAAATAGTCATGCATAAAGTGTACCACCATGGGCTATTAAATATCCGAATAAACTCGGTGCAAAGCAAATTTACACAATTATTGATTATTAAAATTCGAGCTATATTATCGTATTTTTCATTGCTTAAAATAAATTTTTTTTAATTCTGACTTGTTTAATAAAAAGTAACATATAAAATGTGGTACACTTCCTGGATATTCTTATATCTTATATGCTTTCAAAAAGACAGTTCGATAGCTTTCTGCCGGTATATACAATGTCACATGTCAGTGGTCATATTTGACACATAAATCTTTAATCTATCAGTCTTTTAGAATTGGCTAAATAACTCATTTCCTAAATATCGTAATCTCTCCACTGTGCAGTGCTGTAGGGATGTGTGTTCCACGAGTATTGCGTAGAAAAAAATCTTACTTCAATATAGCCAATAACGGTAACAAGTATAGAAACGCATACATACATAACGTTAGCTTAATATAGAAAGGCCCTAACACATATTTTTTTTGAAATCGAGTTATTTCTATATTCCGATAGAAAAACATCTATTGTATCGAAAAGTGCAAAAATCTCGATTAAAAAAATAATGAGTTAGGTCCTTTCTAAGGCAACGATAAGTACACGTGTAAATGCATAAATTTTCCTACTTGTGAGTATCGACTTTTCGATGACAGATATACACATACAAAGTTAGAGTTTATTGTGTTACCAGAGCAACAGTTATGAACTGGCACATGGTAGTACCGGTTTTTATGCTCAATTTGTGTTTTTGGGTCTCTTGTGTACATGTTAAACAGTGAGGTGTGGGTTGTTTAGTGGTGAGGGAGTTTGTTTACTTTGTTACAAATTAAAAAAAAAAAAAAACAGTTTTGTTTTCTTTTCAAAAATTTTAACTTTTATGATTGGTTTTGTCAGTGATAAGAATTTACAAGAAATATAATTAAAGGAATTGTATATATAGTATAACTAAATATTTATTGAGTTTCAGCAGAAGAAGCTTCTGGGGCGAAAGTTAAATATCACAAATTCTCTACACAAGAAACCTCGACTCTAGCGTTTTGAGGTAATTGTGGAAATAAAAATATCATTTAATGTAAAAAATCTTGTTTTCGGTAGTAAAATATCATAGTTATTCTTCTTTGTGGCACATTTTTTTATGCTTTTATTCATATTTTTGATGCTTTCTCTCTTATTATAGGCATATTGAGTTTGGGCTACTAAGATAGAATAGATAACACCTAAAGCAAATATGAGGAGGATGAATCCGAAATATACCGCGGAAGCATCCTTATGACATTTTTACCATAATATTTGACCATACAGGAATGGGGATGGACTACAAATTAAGTTGATTTACTGACAAGCGTGACAAGATTTTAGAATTTTGAACATCTTTTAACTGCTCAGGAATGTGCAGAACATCCTGGTGAACCTGTGAAATATCGTAGGTTCGATGAGTCAAAGAAGCTTTTAACTGTGACAAAAAACTGGTAATCTGGTCGGCATACAAAGAGCGGTAGAGGGTACTTCGGATACATGTCAACTTTTGAAAATTTAATCGACAATTGCTATCCCTGCGGTAAATGGAACTAATGCAAAGCTAGTCACATTACCGGTCATCAAGTGATAGGCACCAGTCTGAGTTCTAACAGTTCCTATGAAGCGGGATGGCTAAGGATGGGGCTAAATGATGCTTTGTATGCACTTTGTGACTTGTCACTGAACTTTCTTGTAGGGACCTCATCGAGGTAGTATAATTTTAATTATATAAATGTAAATATAAATACTGGAGCGCTCCCATAGTGACTTGCCAGTCTCATTGGAAGGAGGAACAATTAACATCGAACTTCTTCAGTACCATTTACTACAATACTACAGGAAGTCCCAATTATATTAACTGAAGATTAAGACGATACATCATAAAAATCTTTAATATATAACCATTTACACGATATTTATTTTTTTACCATACACTAGTCCCTATTAACACTAATTTGTATAATTTTCCACCAGAAACTTCTTCAAGAAGTTTTACGGAAGTTAGACAAAATTCAAAGTTCCTTTTCCTGGTTGTATTTACAAGGCCGACACCTCACTGTCTCAATTCGGTACAACTACACATTAGCAAGAACAGACTTATTTAGGCTGATATGCAGTAAACTATCTTAAATGGTCATATATTCCGCATCCATGGTCAAAACACTAGAACGCTTCATTGATACTCATGTTAAAATTACAATCAATGATGACTGTTAATCAACGTCACAACACACGCACAGTAAAGGCAAATAAGTGCTAAATGCATAATATTAGCTCGTGACTTGCATAGAGAAATCAATGAAGCAATCAAAATATGCAGTGACCCAAGCTGCCTTTAACCGTATGAAACCAAAAAGCTGTCAAATGGACCTCATCAGCTGTTAATCAGCCTAACGAAAAGAGGGTCAAGAGTTTGTTATTCCCTTCTATGGAACTTTGCTTTAAATTCTCTTCTAAAGAGCTAGATTTCTTAATGTATAAGGGTATGACATATCTGTCTGGCACCTGTATACCGTATCACTAAGGCTATATGCACAACTATGAACAAATAGTTAATGGAGCATTGAATGTCGTCTGAGCTTCGGCTGAAAACGTATCTTGTACTCTTTAATAAAATTAAAATGTTTCCGATCTGTCCACAGATGTTCAATAAAGTAAAATATTTGGGCGTCTCTTTAGAACCTAAACTCTTCTGGCATGGATATAGCCAAGATAGGACCAACAAGGCTGACATAGTTTTATATATAAGTGCAAAAGACTACAGGAAAAACATGGGAAATAAAGCCAACAAATTTTGAAATTGCTATTAAACGTAGTGATTAGTACGCCATACTTAGGCTTGCTCATGTCATGACGATAACGGATGCACCACATATTACTCCTTCCAAGGAACTCTTCAAAACTACTTACAGGCTGCTAGCTGATATCATGGTCAGGCATTTAGCACGAGCGGTAATTTTCTATACTTTTACAATTAGTTATTTTCCATTCGAGACGATTAATTGCCACACATATCGATTAATGTCAATATTGACATCAGCATAAAGCAGCTTATGTATGTTATAATTGGACCTAAAAGCTATAAATAAGTTTGTTGTAATAATATAAAAGGCTTAAACTTTACTTTATCGTTCATATTTGATAAAGTTAGAATTAACTATACGGAACTTTATTGCTAAAATGGAATAATGACCCTAAAAGTGGTATTGCATCATTTTCTATAGTATGGTAACGCCTTGGAATCTTCACATAAACGGACATAAAAAAGTGCGAACACAAAAATAGCTTGACTGATATTCAGCAGGTATTTTTTCTTTACTTGGGGTCCACACGTTCAATTTTTGCCTTTCAATTCCATTCAATTTGCAATACACTCACACTTTTTTACTAACACAATCAAACTTTTTAAATTGAAAACTAGATTGCTTTCAAATTCACCTATCCATTTATGTATATGGCAATTTAATTTTCAATTTGAACAGCTGGTCACAACACACATTGATTGAAGCTATAAATTTGAGTTGTTTCTTCGTCGGTGGCATCTAAAAAATGAAATTGTTTATCAATTTGAGTCACAGCTATCAATTTCAAGGAATTTTGACACAAAGTATGTGCGATGAAATTGAAAGCGATTTATTGAACGTGTGGCTGCAGCGTTAGTCAATTTATTTTAATTTTTTTAAAGACAATTAAATCGTTAAAAAGTTTAACAACTTTTGTATTGTTTGCTGACTACTTTATTACACTATTCGTTCATATGGAGGGAAAACGTTGAAAATTAAAAAAACTTCGAACCTCGAATTATGCACGTCGTACATATTTGGAATTTGTATTACATACATTTATTTTAAATAAACTACATATTTTATTGCTAATATGTGCGTGTCGTACTGGGCGTATGATTAATCCGATTAAGTTTAATTTTTTCCAATTTGTATTATTTATTGATTACATTGAAACGTTTGTTTTGTGACATTGACAATGAAAATATCTGGTTTTGTGTTATACTCGTGTTAACAGACATTGTTTTGTTATGACAATGAACAAAATGTCGGCAGATCAATCAACACAATTTTTTCGACATTCTGTGATATGGCCAGAGCGTTTAGTTTTTACATAAATATGCTCTGAATGAAAGACCCCTTTTATGCACACAAAGTTCACTTTGCAGATACCCCTTTTAAACACGCAAAGTTTACTTTGCAAATACATAACTCAGCTGTGTGAAAGACAGATGGAGAAATGTTTTCTCTTTCTGTCTGTCTCCCAAAAATAAGCTTTGCGTGTCTAAAAGGGGTGAAAGTGTTAATTCAGCTAAATGAAAGGTATAGGAGCAAATACTTTTTCCCTTTTATGCACGCAAAGCTTACTTTGCAAAGTCTTAATTAATGTGTGTGAAAGAGAGAGGGAGAAATTCTTTCTCTTTGCCTGTCTAAAAGGGATCTATGGGGGCTACAAGTAGTTATAATAAAATTATATAAAATTTTCTCTACAAGGCGTTAAATACAAATTAAAAATACATATAGATATGTTTGCACATTACAGTGAGTCGAATAACGAGTTGCGTCAGTTATACATTTTGACGATAGGAATTTCAATGACGACTCTAAGACTACAAAATAGCTTTAGTTTTGTCCTTGATACTTTTTTGAACCCACCTCAAACTGTAGAGACGTCTTCTGATATCTGGAATACTTTCACCGAAATAGTGAATTTTTCCCCAGCCACAAGACCACTTGGAACTACATACTATATAAGTACACCGAAAAAATTATTGTTGAATTTTTTTCAATTAAGTGATTGATTAGAAAAAATAATATTTTTGGTTAACATTTTCTTTCATAAAAGTGTTATCAACAAAGCTTAACACTGAACACCATGAAATGGTAAACAATTATTATATATTAATGGTATGTAAAAAATATTACTTTTGTTTTTATTTGTGCAAATCGAGCCCTTTTTTTTGAGTATGCACATTGTTTTGAAAACATATTTGCAATGAAAATACTCAATTAATCTTTTAATTGGTTTTGATATTTTGTATGAGAGAAAAAAATATAATACTCAACTTAAATTCTTTTTTTTTTTTATCAATTTTGACATGCGTTGAAAATAAATAAAACAAATATTTAAACAAAAAACAGAAATGCAATTCATTTTGTTCTATTTTTTATAAACAAGCAAAACCTTATAGACCAAACATGGATGGTAAAGAGAATAAATTGGCGGTATTCGGGGTACGATAGAAATATTCTTGCGTAAGTGTATGTATATACAAATGTCGTAACGTTTCTTTAAAATCCAATCACAAAATACACACATAATCCAAGGAAAAGCTACGATATTTTGCATTTACACTTACGCACTATAAAACACCCAGTACGGCAATTGTAATTTGTGTACAGTTCGAACTTCAATTAGAGATGCATCAATTAGTTCTTTAGTAAAATAGACAAATGTTTCCATTTTTGGACATGACGTCATATCATGTTATTTTTATATTATTGTATTTTTTTAATATTTTAATTGCATTTTTTTCATTTTTAATTTGCATTTTAGTTCAATCTTTTAGAATATTTCAATTAATTTTTTAATTGGATCTTTAAAAATATTTCAACTAAATTTTAATTGAATCTTTAAAAATATATCAATTAAATTTGTACTTAATACAATATTTTTTTAATTGAAAAAATCAAAAAAATTTTCAATAAATATGGTTGAGTTAATACTGCAATTTCCGTCATTGGTTGAAAACGAATTAATTTCCTAATTGAATCTTTGTTTTTTTTAATTGAATATTGTTTTATTTTTTTCTGTGTATTATAGCCTTTGACATGTTGATTTTTCTTTATCAAAAATGTACCTCCTCGCCACTTAAACATAATTCTTTCATAATATGAAATATATTATATTTGTTCACCTTGAAGAAGTTGTTTGTTTTGATCATCAACTCTTCCCATTTACTCTCTCTGAGAACAACGTTGTGTTAAGAAATGTACCATCATACAAAATAAAAATATTTGTAAAGTGCCAATTTATAATAACAGATGCATATTATTATATTTGTGATGAAAAATTAATTTGTTAAAACCGCAGGTAACCAGACGGGAGTCACAGTTCTTATTTGATTATGTAGAGCAGCAGAAAATATATTGAATTGAATTCAAAAGTACCTGTGCAACGCCGCGGCGCGCCGGCATTTTCAGTATTTTGCTAAAATGAGCAATTTCTTAGTAAGCTTTTTTTTCAAACATCTATAACTTTTTGGTTTTATAAGATATTCAATCGAAATAAATTTTGTATAATAACCTTATTTGTTAGCTTTCAGTGCGAGAAAGGTAAAGTGTTTATAATTTTTAGAAATTAGTTTTTTTTGTTCTTTTAAAAAGGTCCAAATATTCCTAAACTCTTTCACTTAACAGAGCATAACTTCCACAGGTCAAAAGGGAACAAAAAAAGATTAGCACTTTTTTGTAGCCGAGACTCTCCTCTAAACGCCTATATAAATTGTACACCCGGGACGAGCCGACCGTGACCACCAGAACAATTTATCTGACACAAGGTCAACATTTTTTGCAAAATTTTAGTAAAATAGTTATAAAAATGTTTTTTCTGTAATGCTATTTTTTGAAGTATTTTAGTTTTTTTTATCAAATCGCTATTATGAAAGACGGTTTTTAGATGGATATGCGTATTTCTAAATCATGTACAGTTGGTCACAAAAATATCTTGCCTACTTAAAATAAAGTAAATTTATATAATTGAGGTCACAAATATAATTTGCTTTTTTAATTGATTTATCATGTTTATAAAGGCATGTAACAAGCACTCGTCAAAATTAAAAAGGATACCGCAATTAGGGAAATTTTTTTTGTTTTTTTATGATTATTAAATTAAAATTAAAATGGAATTTCCGGAAAAAATTTATGCATGGGTGCACGCATGATACAATAATACAGGTAACAGCGAAGCGCCAGCTGTTTTGCTTGTTTCGTGATGTGATCTGCCAAATGTTGTTTATGTTTTACCAACACACGCGCACAGTGCCTATTAAAGCTGTACTAATACCAACAAGCTTTGCAAACCCAAGAGAAAACGCAAGTACACGTCTCTTGTTTTTTCTTGGTTTTTTGACAGTTGTCATCACAAAACAGTAATAAAAATCACTGTTGTTTTATTGTTGTACAATTGTTGTAGATTCGCGGCTACCTGTATTATTGTATCATGGGTGCACGTCTATTCTTTGTGCTGTGGTTTTCTAACCCTTCGTGTGTGCGCAAGTGCTTGTGCTCGTTTTTTGGTTGTGATGTTGCCTATCTACCTGTATATATTTTTTTATTTGCGAGTAAGAGTATTTAAAGTAAAGTCTTCATAATTGTTATTCATTACAATTTGAACAATGGCTAAATACACTTATAGAGATCTCGCTGATATTTTCTTCCAGCAAAATTATGTACACCATGTGGAATTGCATATACTAAACAATAATTTTTTTAACATATGCAATATACATAGAAGAAATTGAACTATGTACATAAGCAAAAAATTATAAATTTTGGAAAAACATTGAAAAAACGGTACGTTGAATGCTCTTACAGCAAGTAAAGGATGTACGAACGTCACTATATATGGTTGTCAAAGGAACTTGTTTTCGAAATTTCACCTTCAAGTGCCAATGAATGAAGAAAACAGGGTCGACCAGCAAAGCATATTGAAGAATGTAGTGAACGAACTCGAAGACGCAAATTTTCGAATATCAATGAGGAAATTTTTGCAATAATCATCAAAGACTCATTTTTGCACCAAATTCAACCAACAAAAAATAAAAAACAAAAATTGAGATAATTGAATCAATAATAGAAGCAAGTCCAAGGCGCACAAAGAGGATTTTGAAAAATATTCCTACACCAAATGAAGATAAGAAATTTACTCCAGAAGAAGCGTTAGCACTATTTTTGGATTTAAAATTAACTAAAAATCAGTAAAGGAATTGCGGAAGCGAACCAATGAAAAGAATTCTGGGATTTTTTCCGAGTATAGAGATTTAGTTGCTGTCAAAAAAGAATGCTTACCTCCACAAACTGCTATAACTGTCATTTCCTCTTCAGCAGAAATATAATTGCAAGATCTTCTTGAACACACTGCCGAACGGTTGTTAAATACACTAGATATTGATCGTTTGAAAAAACTTGGAACTGGCAGCATTACTTTGCGCTTAACAAGAAGTTATACCGGCCTGGAGCCGTCAACTAGTAGAGCAACAGAAATTGATATACGGAAAAATGAAATACCCTCACCAACAAAGTATTGCAGACCAATAAAACTTACATTCAGAAAAGAAACAAAAGATGTCATAACTGAAGAAGTCAAAAAGATAAAAGATCAAATTAAAGTCCTTCAACCTGTAATATTTACAGTAGATGAACAGGAAATCGAAGTAAGTTTTAAAATGTGTCTCACAATGATTGATGGAAAAGTTGCACAAGCTTTAACTGATACAAAAGCATCGTCAAGCTGCATTATATGCCAACGGGCATCAAGTCAATTAAGCCCTTCCATTCCTGAAGATGAGAGTTTTAAGGCAACTACGAATTTGGATTGTCCCTTCTTCATGCTAGAATTCGTTTTATGGAGGTCATTCTTAAATTAGTTTATGATTTGGATTTTGGTCCTTTAGGCGAAACAGTGAGAAAAAATAAAGAAAATTAAGAAAAAAGAAAGCAAAGAAAAAGACAAATTCAAGACAAATATTTAGAATTAGGCCTAATGATCGATCAGCCAAAGCTAGGAGAAGGAAACTCAAATGATGGAAATACAGCAAGGAGATTTTTTCAGATCCGGAAGCTGCAGCATCTATTACAGGTGTAGACTTGGAACTAATAAGACGATTCAACATTATATTACAAGTTCTAGCATGCAGCAGAAAGATAAATGCAAAAAAATTTGGGGAGTACGCCAAAAAAAACAGCTATACTTTATAACGAAAAATACTCTTGGCGATATATGCCATCCACAGTTCAAAAAATTTTGTACCATGGGGAACAAATAATTCAACACAATATGCTACCAATAGGAGATCTGTCTGAAGAAGCGCAAGAAAAAAAAGACTACAGATTCTTTCGCGAGCACAACACACCAGAAATTTCCAGATGCTGTACTAATGAAGACTTTATTACTATTTTATTATGCACATCAGATCCATATATGTCCAATATTCGACAAAAATGAAAAATTAGCTCTATTGAATTAGACTTAGAAGCTAAACTACTTCTAGAAGATGAAAGTCAAAGCTATTTAGAAGAAGTATTTACTAAAATTTTTTAAATAATAGTAATATTAATTTTTAAGTTTACAAATTTATTAAAATTTTGCGTACAATATTTATAATGCTTTTTTTTGGATTTAAAAAGAATCCTACGTCTTCTTATAACAATGTTTGCATTTTGGTTGTTCGTTTCTTGATAAGCTAATTTTTAACCCAAACTTCTTCAAAAACCAACCCTTCGTTCTAAAAATTTCATGGGGGCCAAAGTTTGGCACTTTCTGAAAGAATTTAAGTTTTTAATAAGTATAAGTTGTAAATGTGACACAAAATATAAGACTTTGTGCAAAACAAATCTTTTAAACAAGTTAATATCTCGCTTTTGTACCAAAAATCATAACTACTTCTCTAACCGGTCGATTTTAAAGTTTTATATTTTAAACTTAAAGCCTATGGTCTCACCTAGTGAAGAAAAAAACACCGCAATACAAAATTCCAATCCAGTCAAAAGTTTTATATTTTTGACCGCCTTCTCGCGAAATGGTCCACTGTGCGGCGATACGCATGGCACTCTAATCAAATTTAAGTGTGTACTGCCTGCGGTTGTAAAGGGTCCGCCATCTAACGTTTTTTTTCGACTAAAGCTTATTTCGTGAATGTTAACACTTAGCTCATGTCTGATTTGACAGATAATTAGTTTTATCCTTCCGCTAAACGAATATGGTTGTGTATATGCTTGAACAACGCTGGGAAATATTGCCTGCGATCGACTTACAGAAGATGCCGATTTTGCCAAAAAAATCATCTTTTCAGATGAAGCTCATTTTGATCTTGGCGGGTATGTAAACAAGCAAAATTGTCGAATTTGGGGCACAGAAAACCCGCACGCATACATTGAAAAGCCGACGCACCCAAAACGAGTCACTGTTTGGTGCGGATTTTGGTCCAGAGGCATAATTGGGCCAATGAGCAAGGAGTGGCCGTTATGGTCAATGGCGATCGTTATCGGGCCATGTTGAACGAATTTTTGTTCACAAAAATTGAAGAGGAGGATATTGGTAACATTTGGTTTCAACAGGACGGCGCTACGTGCTACACAGCCGAAGCCACACTCGATGTTTTGCGCCCTGTTTTCAAAAAAAAAGTTATCTGGCGGACCCTATATAATGGATGCGGCATCAATAACAATGAAAAAATGCCATAATCCAAATGTTTTTTTATCGAATTGTGGCAGGCAAATATACATAGCTGAGTTAAAAGGAAAAAAAGAACAATTTCCACATATTTGTGTATAAAGAAATGGCCACTGAGCTGGTCAAGAATAATCTCTCCAATAATAGTAGATATCCCAGCAGGGCAATAGCTACACTTTGTTAATAACTAATATCCGAATATTAGAATATGTTTTCAGTAAGTAGTGCACACAATTTACCAAAGCTGGTTCGAATCATTCGCATATGTAATTAAACCCTATCGGCTCCGCCCATAATCCAACTGTCAGAAATTTTTCTCACGATTTTCTTTATTATTAGCCATTATTAATACTTGACGATAAAGTTCCGTATAGTTTTTCTTAAGGTTAGCAACACTGAACTATAAAGTTACCTTTAAAATGATTCCATTATTACAACAGTCCGATAAAACAAATAATACAATTTTTGTTTGGTGGCAGCATTTCTGCGGATATTGTGGATGTTGATTGTTAAAAATACTTAGTGGCAACACGCTTTTGTTTATTTGCCAAATTACTAACATAATGAAATCTTTATTCTCAATTCTTTTACTTTTCTCGTATTATTATATCGAGCCTTATTTTCGATTTTATCGTAAGCGACAGAAATTAAAGTTTTCAGGAGAAGGTTTTTTTAAAATATTCAAATATGATTTTGTATGTAAATTGTCGCTTACGATAAAATTTTACAGCCATTATCTCAAAAGTTATTAAAAATTTTGGCATTTTGATAATTCTAAACTATGGGTAGGACCAAAAAATTTTAATTTCAATAAAAAAGTATATTTTCGATAACATGTCGCTTACGATAAAATCGAGAAACACCTCGATATATTTGTATTAAATTGTTTTGTTTTGTCAAATAAAATTTGATTATAATATATAAAGTAGAAACGTGGCAACTTCAAGTGACTAAACCTCACGTTAAAAGTTACAGATAGGGTGAACTTTCCTTTAACTTATAGCTCACTTTTGGTTAAAGTGAAGATGTAACATTGAACAAGAGTTTATTCATTTAATAAAATCATACCTTTTACTAACGACAAGTTATAATAAAGGCCCTTAGACTTCTAAGGTTATTGAATGGCTAGATATCGTAAGTTGCAACTTTTGGTATTTCGTGGCATTGACAAATTAAAGCAAACTATTTTTAATATATTCCTCAATAATATTTCTGTACTATAATGAAGAATCTATGAACACCACATACCCCTGGAGATGGTGCCATCCCCAGGGGTAAATGGAGTACTGTGGAAGCTAAGTTGGCAACCACGTACTACCAGGTCCTGGCGGAGAATCCAGGCATACCTCCCGTCTGTCGCGATGCAGGCTTTGTATCAAGGCAGGGTCAAGCTGATGGCCTTTGGAGACCAGAGATCGGCGAACCTGTACAAAACAGCTGTCAGCAGGATAGGAGAGCCGTGGCCTGGTGCGAAAATCGATCTTGTTAACAAGAGCGATATTCCATCTCGACCACGTGCGCATGACTGGATTCCCGCATTCCCAGATACGGCTGAAGCAGAGATAAAATTGTTAAAGGACTGCAATCCCTCACTTTCAACCGACAATTGGAAGATACGGAGGTTCGGTGAGGCTGAGGGGGACAGACGTGGGGTAATTATAATACTAAACGCTGAAACCCTCACTCACTTGGCCAAGTCCAATAACATTATATCGTACGCCTTTGGACAGGTTACGCTGAAGGTGTATAAAGTAGATCAGCTTCTAGTAATGTATAATTTCAAATCAGTGTGTCAACACGCTGTGAAGGAAGAATCTGAAGAGGAGGGGAAGTCCAGCCCACGAGAATCTTCGGAAAAGGATGGCTACATTACATCCGACTCTGAAATTCTCGAAGGTGCCTCAGGTCTGTTCGACGCTGATTACGGCAAGGACAGTGACCTTCGTCTTGAGACTGACGACGAGTCCGATAAACCGGTCGTGGAGATGGATATCGTAGCGGAAGTTGAACTTGCTGCATATAAATCTCCACCACTCTAAAGCAGCCTCAGCTGCTCTTCAGCTTCGCATGACAACATGCTAAGTTGACATAGTCCTAACCCAAGAACCCTGGATTTGTGGTGGCAGAGTTTGCGGATTGAGGACCAAAGATTTTAAAATGCTAGCCGTCAGGAATGAAGGTAATACTAGAACCTGCATCTTGGCAAGGAATCACCTTAATATATTTTTATTATCTAACCTCAGCAGCAGAGACATAACGGCGGTTAGCGTGGAAGTGGGAGGCACATGCTACTGGCTGGCGCCGGTATACTGCGCTTATGACGACCAAGGCCATCTACCTTCGGTAATGGTGAGGGACTTTATAGCTGCGGCGGTAAAAGCTGGATATCATATCATATTGTGCTGTGATGCCAACGCACATCATACTATTTGGAGAAGTAAGGACACTAATGAAAGAGATGGGGAACTTTTAGAATTTGTAGTTAGTACTAACCTCAACATTTATAATAGAGGTCAAGAATCTACGTTTATAACAAAGAAAGACATGAAGTCCTGGATATTACCTTCTCTTCTGACTCGGTAGTTGATAGGATCATGAACTGGAGCGTACTTAAGGAACACTTCTTTTCTGATCATAGGTTTTTAGTTTAGCATTAGGGAGCGGGCACAAGAGGTAAAAATCTCCCGAAATATTAGGCGGACCAATTGACGTCAATATAGGCCCATCTTTTCTAGACAATTAGGATTGATTGGAGACTCGTCACTTCTAGAAACTTCGGATTTAGATTGTGAGGTTGATAACATCACTACAGTCTTTAAAAATTCTAGGGAATCGTCCTGCCCTCTAAATAGGCCAAGGGAGAAGAAGAAACCGCCTTGGTGGAATAGAGAGTTACAATTATGTAGGTGTACATGCAGAAAACTTTTCAATAAGGCTAAGTCATCCGGAAATGAACTGAACTAGATAGCTTATAAAGGTAAACTAAAAGAATATAAAAAGCAGATAAGATTTGCTAAAAATACAACACGGAAGAGGTTTTGTGAAAATATTGAATATGTTTCGGAAGCCTCTCGCATGAGAAAAATTCTGTCCGCTACTCCCTGTACTATGGGGTATTTGAAAAATCGTTAAGAGCTATGCTGGACACTAATCTTCCGGGTAACGCAATGTCTGAAATTCAGATATCTGATCCTACCCATTACCTACGGAAAATATATCTGACATTGTCAATATACAGACCTTAAACTGGGCTCTGAAAAGCTTCAAGCCTTATAAGTCTCCAGGACCTGACGGTATCATACCAGCCAGGATATAAGAGAATTTACACCAGTTGTGTAAGACTCAGTCATATTCCTAATAAGTGGAGGGAAGCGAGAGTGGTTTTCATTCCGAAACCTGGCAAAAGCTCTCACACCACACCGAAGGACTTCAGACCAATAAGTCTATCATCCTTTCTTCTGAAAACATTAGAAAGGATGGTTGATCATTGTATCCGCTAAACCATCAATTGTAAACTACTTTCCTCGCATCAGCATGCGTACCAAAGGGGAAAGTCAACCGAATCGGTTCTACACGAGCTGGTTGACACGATAGAGAAATCACTCTCTGTGGGGGAATATACCTTTGTGGCATTCGTAGATATTGAGGGGCCCTTTAATAACATTTTTCGAGATGCAATAATGGATGCATTGTCGAATTTGAGGGTTAATGCAGTATTATGTAAGTGGATTCAGAATCTACTAACTCACCGCAGGATAACTTCGGCTCTAGGAGCTTCTAGGCAAACCAGCTTTGCAAATAGGGGTACACCACAAGGAGGAGTTCTTTCGCCACTGTTGTGAAATCTAGCTCTAAATGCCGTGCTGCTATCTCTGGCTTATGCTGATGTGGCAAAAGCTGTAAGAGGAAAATTCCTCACTTCTCTAAGGGATATCCTACAGGATGGTCTTTCACATTTAAGAAGATGAGTGGAGAAACGACGGCTCGCCGTTAATCCTAATAAAACGGAACTAGTCCTCTTCTCCAGGAAGTATAAGATACCTGTTTTCCAACCTATCACCCTTAATAATACGGAGATAAAAGTGTCCAACACTGCAAAATATTTCGGTGTTATTCTTGATTCAAAGCTGAGTTTCAAAACTAATATTCTAGAGAGAGTGAAAAAAGCAACAATTTCAGTCTATATATGAAAAAAATTCAATGGGAAAAATTGGGGTCTTACCCCAAAAATCGTTCATTAGATCTATACTGCAATAGTACGTCCAATTCTCATGTATGGGGTCATCGTGTGGTGGCCGTCCCTGGAGAAAAAGACATATCTACATATCTTACACAAGGTGCAAAGACTTGCATCCTTGTATATAACCAGTGCTCTTCGCACTACTCCTACGGATGCACTGGGGATGATCCTTCACCTACTACCATTGGACCTTGTAGGGAAGGAGATGGCAATGACCTCAGCAATCCGTCTTCGTTATACCTCTCTGTGGAACGGAAATGGAACCGGTCATTCTAGAATACTGGATGATGAAGCTTGGGGATGGAGGATTGACCAAACCTCCCTTGCTCTACTATACGAACGTCTTTATAAAACCTGGATACCATCCACAGAATTGTGGATGAATGAAACTCCAGGTAGAAGAAAAAGTGTTGATTTTTATACGGACGGCTCCAAAACACAAGAAGGTGAGGGTTATGGAGTCTTTTCAGGGGCTTTAGGTCTTCGTATTGCAAAGCGACTTCTGGATCACTGCAGTGTCTTTCAGGCAGAGATCCTTGCTATAAGAGAAGTCGCGGATTGGTTGAAAGTGAATGCCACTTCAACGACTTTCATTAACATATACATCCATAGTCGCGCAGCTATCATGGCCCTCGAATCCCCGCTTCTAAGAACAACAACAGCTCCCGACTGCCGATCATCTCTAAATGAGATCACAAAGTAGAGCAGAGGTGACACAGGACGGAAGATAATTGTGTTTTTGTGGTGTTTTTAGGGGTCTCACCCACACAGTCATCAAATCCTCTTTCCTTTTTCCTTCGCGTGGTATTATTTTAAAGTAATTACATTTTATTCTTTGTGGTCTCATTCGCAGCCTAGTTTTTGTAAATAAATGGTAAAAATTAATATTTGCGAACGTGCATTGTGTTTTTTCATTCAATACCACAAATTCCTTCATTTAATTTTGTGCAAATGTTCATGTGCTCAAGTGTATTTTGAATTTATGCTTTGTGGTCTCATTCGTTGTTTGCTTTTTGCAAGTTGAAGTTAAAAATTAATATTTTTGAAGGAAAATGTTGTAAATTGAGTTTGCAAGCATTTGGAAACTAATTTTAATCACTTTTATAACACTAATAATATTTTACACATTGTTTTATTGAGTTAAACACTGCAAAATCGTTCATTTAATTTTGTAAAAATGTTCAATTGTTCATTTCACTAAGTATACATTTCTGCTGTTTGTTTTGATTATTGTACTAAAAATATTTAATAACAAACACACTATATTTGTCCTTTTTAACAGTGATCAAATCAGCGGATTTTAGCTTTTTTCATAAGTCACTTTCAACAACTCTGGTCTACTTTGTGATGAGATGGGAGAGCAGTTTGATATTGGGATCATCTGGATCCCGGGGTATAGAGGCTTTCAAGGGAACTCTAGCGCTGATGAGCTTACTAGAATTGGGACAACCCTACAAGTTCCACCAGATTTGGAATGTGTGGGTTTACCTCTACTTTCTTGCAAACTCAGGCGTAGGCGCAGGATAGAGCATGAAACAAATAGAAAGTGCGTCACAAGAAATGATTGCTTGATCACAAGGCAGTTATGGTTACGGTTTCTTTAATTTTGAAGAATAGGAAACAGATCTCGATTCTAGTGTCCGTGCTAACCGGACACTGTCTCATAGGTAGGCAGGATATCAGTGAAGAGGAAAGTGTAGAACATTTTTTTGTCACTGTCCTGGACTTGCAAGAAAGAGAATGGCCACAATGGGCGCTCTTGAATTCAGGGAACTTTCTGACGTTGCTAGTGTTGAATTGCAACGTATTAGTAGCTTTATATTTAGCTCTGGTTGGTTCGACGGTGGGGACTCCGCATAAGCAGAGTCTCCGTGGTATCACAATGGACCAAAACGGTCTAAGTGAGTCCGGGCTTCTAACTGCCACCCCTACCTAACCTATCTCGCTTCAAACTCGTTCCGCTAGATCGTCCTTTTTCTTTTGCCCTAAACTCAACACGAAATGCTGTACCATTTAGCAAGCAATATATGTTTTACGTTATTCTCGACGATGTTGTTGTTAATCTTTTCTTACACCTTCTCTTATTAAATCTGTGTACTTGTTTTTTTCGAACCGAAAATGCATCGTAGTTATGTTGATCAAGACACTGCCGATACTTATTTTGTTGTTTTTCAGTTTAAGAACTATAATAAGTTTATTCTATGTGTTGTTTGATAAATTCGTTCTGATTGTTTAAAACGAAACGATGCTAAAAAACCAAGTTGCTTATAAGCAACTTTGGGGTCGAAAGGCTTAAAATATTTTTTTTATATAATATACATATGTATGTAAATATGTGTGAAAATGTTGCGAAAAACCACTGAATACTTCTCTTAAGTGTACCGATTTTTTCTTTGAAAATCTACATGTGTTTTTTACATATTCCATAAGTATGTAGCGGAGAGTGACAAAAGTATCGTTTTAAATATTCTTTGAGTATTCGCCGACAAACAACTATGAATGCATGCAAGCTTTAATTTTAAACCGAATGCGAATAACTAAACACATTTGCTTTAATTTCGTAGCACAAACGGCAGCAACTTAAATTTAAAGCTACAATCACACGCATGAATATGAAAATAATCAGACTATTAATCGACTACATATGCGTGTATACAGGGCTATTTTATTTACAAACAAACATATAGATTGTTTTCAATTTTGTATAGACAAATGTATGTGCTTTAGTTTTATGCGCAGTTAATAAAATTAAGACTATGTACTTATGCACATATATTTTTAGTACTCAGAGATGCTAAAATGTGTCAAACAGTATTCACGATCATTGTTTGATTTCAATGCTATTCTTCTTATTAGTATTTTTCAAAACATCAGAACTGCTGCAATTAAAATACTGTTTAACCATGATCACGGTCATAGTTTAAAGAAACAGTGATTTAGAAATCACATTCACTACGAACAACATTATTATAAAATAATATTAATTTTTCTGTGCTAGAAATATAATAATAATTTTTATGCTTTCTCCACTTTAAGTCGAATTGTTAAATTTAAATCGTCTAGTTAATTTCCTCTGGAATTAAATTAGAATACATGTATCACACTTGTTATTTGCGCAAATTAAGAGTAACTACCTCCAAACTATATGCTAAGCGTGCAAGAAAATTAAAACAAAAATTTATGCAAATTAATACTCGTGGCGTTTGTTTTCCTGTACACAATTTCACAGCAATTTAGTCTAATGTTTTCTGTTGTCACTTCGCTCGTAAGAGCATCAAGTGTCATTTAAACATGAAAGATAATTGACTTTTATGGCGTCGTTTAAAAAGATGTTGCACATTTATGCAGACAACTGCAAATTAAGTGACTTAATAGCGCTTATCAGCAACTACGGATATTCCAACAGTCCTAATAACAGCTGCAAATACCTGCAATGCCACCACCAGACTGTCAGCGTCAATATATTTACGAAGCTAATAATGATTAGAATTAATGAAAATCGAGTGATACACTTGAAAATGCACTTATTTAACAAAGGACAACTAAGTGGCAAAAGTTCGCTATGAGCTTAAACAAAAGAGGGAGTCAAATGAAATGCGAATGCACTTAAGACAGAAATAACAGCAGACTATCTAAAAAGCCGAAGCATAACTTCTTAGATACCCTTCAGTTTTAAAAGAAGAAATTGATTCAAAATCGTTAGGTATTTCCCTAACGAAAAATCGATTAGCTACTACACTAGCCACAAGTAATGCAAGAGTTCGCCTTCTAACTCTCTCACTCAAGCGTATGTTAATGTGGTTTAACCTCAAAGAAATTTTGTTTGCGAGTGGAAGAAACTGTGCTGTTATTCCAAAGCAAATTAACAAGAAAAAATTACTTTAAGTTACAATTGGAAGTTCGTGGTCAGTGAACGAGTGATTTTTGGTGAAAAAAGTGCTTTTCTTTTAGAAAGTTATAATGAGCAGCAGAAGTCAATTAAAATGTTGCATAAAAAGAACAATTAATTGAAAAATATATTAATCACCCTTATCGGGAATAAAAGTTCACGTAAAATGTGTACCCATTCCCTAAAATTGTGATCGCCAATGTTTGTTTCTACTATTCTTTAATTTGGTTCACCATTTTTTGTTCACGAAAAATATTTCAAGTGAACAAAATGTTCACCTTTTGTTTTGAATAATTAATTGTTTTATTACTACAAAAATTAGTTGTATTGATTAGCGAAATCGCTGACGAAGGGTTATGTAGATGGTGGCAATTGCATACCGTCAATGTCATCCCCATGTTAAAATTGTCAGTCGTCTGCATTGGTAGTAATTAGGCTGGTAGTTAAGGGTAACGATTCGTAGTTTACGAAATAGTTAGACATTCGCTAGCTGCGCCGACTACATTGTATTAATTCAACCATTATGGTGTACAACCGAACTTAATTTCTTGGTTGTTACTCTTCATTGCTACTTGCAAGTGCAAGTGAAAAAACCTCAATGCACTCACATATTTTTACTAAGCCTGCTTCACTTTTGTCACTTGTGAGTCAGCTTGAAGCAAGTAAATTTTTACACTTGTCGCAAGTAAAGTGACATAACGAAAAACAGTCTTGCCGATTACAGAGTTCTTTCATTAATTTGGTTAATATTATAGCTGATTTTTTGTATATAAATATAAATATATATGCAAAAATTGACAAAAAGGCTAATTTTAGAGCTAAGTTTAAACATAAATTTCATGTTTTAATAAAAGAAATATATTAGCAATACAATTAAAGTACAATATTGACTACTTGGCAATACTGCACTAACAGTTGAGGTAACGCCATTTCCGGTAGAACTTTACTTGTTGACGACATTTTAGAAACGAACTTGCATTGTGCTGTGTAGCCACTCACAAAGTTTTTGTGTTTCTTTACCTTTTTTCCTGATACTTGCAAGTAATTACTGGCATGTGACAATGGTGGTTGCAATTTTAGGTGTCATTTAAAGTTGACGTATATGTAAAAATATAATCCAGGTAACCCTCCTTCAACGCGGGAGTTAAGTTCCTAAAGGTGGAAGTACATAGCACGCGTTCAATGCGCTAATGCGATACATACTTCATAAGACAAGTTACATAAAGAAGTTTGCGACGAGCATACCTCGCAAAAAGTTCAACATTATTCAACTTTTACGCGTTGTATACAAAATGACAGCTAGTGTTGCCAGATTCACATGATAACACACAAAAATTATTAGAAATTCATTTTTTCATTTAACAATGGATAAAAAAATGCATTAAATATTTAAAGAAAATAAAACTTAAGTGCAAGAAAAAAAATAGCCGGCAAAGGCTTCAAATATTACAACTAAAAAAACCTCAAAAGCGTGGTGTAAAACTTTGCATTTTTATAGCGTTAAGCGTTAAACAAGCAAGAAACGCGTTGCCGCGTAACGCGTGGTATGTACCTCCTTAAGAAATGCCGCGTTGTAAGAAATCGTGTTATAGGAGACATGAACTCCATACAAAAAGCACAGTTTGGTTCCAAAGCGATAAATTGCATTTTTATAGTATATATGTACATACTTAATATACGTATGCATTTTTTTGTATTTATTTATTAAGTCTTAACAACATATGTATTAAAAGAAATAAAACAAAAATAAAATTTCAATTCAGTCAATCAAGAAAGATATACGGCCTGGCCCACGATGTCGACAAGAAAGTTTCTTTCGCTTACTTACATTGAAAACAAAAACAAATTCTCTTGTTTTGTTTTTGTTTTCAATGTAAGTAAGCGAAAGAATCTTTCTTGTCGACATCGTGGGCCAGGCCGATAATAAATTAAAAGCAAAATATTTAGAGCCATAACTTTCTACTCCTCCTCATTACTTATTATTATTATGTGTTCTCTCTAACGCTTTGATCGTACTTGTTAAATCAAACCGCGTTGAAGCGAAAACTCCTTAAAATAATAAGTGTTATAGGAGGGTTACACCGCATTTTGGAAACCATGTTGAAGCGAAAACACGCTATAGGAATACACGTTATAGGAGGGTTAACTGTAATACAAATTGCTCGTGTCTGTTTTCTTTTACATTCCAGCACGCTCATTATGATAGCGTATTTACTCACTCATATTCGCGTGACTGTTTTTGACTTTCTGTCACGCAAACTTTCGCTGAGATGATAATGCGAGTCACTCACTCAAAATAGAAAATGAACTTTTTATACTTCACAAAATAATTTTAATATAAGTTCGTTAAATAAGTTAACGACCAAACAAAAATATCCTGAAGATATAATAATATACAAATATAAAACAGACCTAAAGCTCAAAAAAATAGTTTAATTAAAATACAAAAAAGGTCGAAAAATTAGATAAAAGAAGTTAATGAATAAAAAATATAAAAGCTTTTAATAAATTTTTTGTTCAAAGGTAATAGACTATTTTTAACTAAATTTTTTTACTTTCAAAATTAAATTTTTGTTATTAAAGGTCATCATCACTACTAATTTAAACAAAAGTAAAATATCAAAACAAATAAAACAAGACAAAAAAACACCAATCAAAATCAACTTTTAAACAGTTTTACATTTACTGTCTTATTCATAAAAAGTAATTTTTTTTTATAAGGGCTTTATAAAACAAATTTTGCATGGAAATCTGTTTTATAAACCGTTCACAAGATTTAAGGGAGATAGAGCCCAACTCTCCCTTACCAACCTGCTTCCACTTAGACATACATTTTTGCTGGAATAATAACTCTCAGTTGTGTGCTAAAACGTTGACCATTACTGTTCATTTTCCATAATCAGCATCATACGCACTGATTGCAGTCATTATGGTGTTCATCAGCATTATCACTGTCATTATTGTTATTGTACGTACGAGTATTGTTACCAGAACTATTGTTATTGGAATTGTTGCTATTCTACTCAATTTAATACACTGTTATTATCTCTTAAAATAAAAGTCAAAGTATTTTTGTTATACTTGTGTATATTAAACACTTATTTAACATTTGAAAACTAACAAAGAGAAATGGTGGTCATGATGACGACGTTGAAAGCGAAGTGTTACATGCACCAATTTAACTACCGGCACTCTGGTTGGCTAAAACTAACTTCGTGTTTAAACTTGATTATGAGTATGGAATCTTTCTAGTCATCGTGGTACAAACAAACAATATTTCACTTTATTCTTAAGCGGTCGGTAGTCATGAAGTTTTATGGATATATCAGTTGTCCTGGTTTGAATTTGTCTCTTTCATCATTGCCAGCATTGTCATTCAAGTATGATTAGTTTTTTTTTAATTTTTGCTTAAACTTATTTTATTACTTTTGATATATGCAAAAAAAAAGAATGAGGGTGCTAAGTTGCAAAACTAAAAAGTCATGAAATTTAAATTATTGCAAGGATATTATTTAAACAAAACTTATAGTTTGAAAAACTTGGCGTGCAGCACACAACATGCAAATATGGAAATATTGTTAGAATGAACATATTTTAACTAAAACAACTTATAAAAAAAAATTGATGATATAAAACACTTTTTTGCCTTTCTACAAAGTAAAAAATATATTACCTGGCGGATAAATATTATGGTATTCGCTTAATCGGGCTTTTGCAGTAATCGGTTAATCGCTCGATTAATTAATCGAGATTTAGGCTTAATCGGTTAGTTTCGGTATTAACCGGTTAACCGATTCATAAAGTTTTTCCATAAATCAAGTAATTTCAACAAATAAAAGTGCATAAATTGTTTATTAGTTTGAGTTACTATTACTTAAACAAACAAAAACACATTAAAATTTAACAAGTTTGTGAGGTTATTATGTTAGTTACTTCAACAGCTTAAAGAGATCTTCTAACACAAACCTTCAGAAAAACAATTTAAGCAGAAATAATGGATAGAAAATGAAAAAACGGATAAACAGAAAATGAACTGTAGAAAGCAAGAACCTAAAAAATAATTTAGTTTAAATATCTTGCATTTAAGCCATTGTCTTCTTTAGTTTTGATAGAACTTGACTTATGGAAAATTCCTTTTATTTATCGTAGATGCTGAGGAAATCGAAAGCAATCGATAATACACTATATCTATTTTCTTCGTTTTTTTCCTGGATTTCTCTAAACATATAAAACCTTTCATTACGCCATTAGAGTCCTGTTTTATTTTTTGTTTCAAACTCTCAACACTTCTAATTGTTTTGGGTAATTTTGTTAGAAGATTTCTTATATTACTATCGATAGGATCCTTCTGTTGGCCGGTCATTATCTGACTCATACTGGCAGAGCTCAGCTGCGAACATTGTGCAAAAAAGTTTATTTCTGAATTTCGTAGCTTCCACTTTTATAGGAAATATTTCAGAGTGTAGGTATTAAATAATTGCATTCATCTCTCATTAAATCTAATCCTTAATTAAATCATTGGCAGCAGTACTATTGGCTTCTATTAAATTATTAAACAATTATTAAACTTAATAATTCCCTCTAGTTCAACTAGAGTAGTAGAGTCTTTACTAAAATGTTTTGTAACCACGTCCAAAGACTGTGAAGTTTTCTTAAGTTAGGATCACTGAAAATAATTCTTTGTTTGTATGGAAAATAATTTATTTTTGTATATGAGAAGAAACAAATAATTAAACAAAACAAAATATACGTTGTAATACTACAAAATATGAATACATTTTTAGATCGGTTAATCAGTTAACCGGTTTAACAATTAATCGAATAAAAGACAATTTTAAATTAACCGTCATTAATATATTGTATATGTATATGAGTTTTGGTTTTACATATAAACTAATTCGAAATTAATTCCAAATTTTTATTCCAATATAGTCTATTGTTGCACCTGATGAGTATAAAAAAATTTAAACCAAAACTGTTTGCTGTGTAAAATTTCCAGCAAGCAGGATAACAACATAACTCTTCAGGATGTGCACACATAAAGGGGAGTGGAAGAGGAACTGCAATATTCCACTACTATTTGTAGAGAATCTTTTGAGCAAACCTGCCCATTGGTTTTCCCAGGTAAAAGTGAGCACACTTCATCGTGGACCAATGATCTGAAATATCTGAGGTCCTCGGTAAGAAGATTTTTTAATAGAGCAAAACTCACATGTAGGATTGAAGATTGGAACAACTATAAGATATTGTATAATAAGTACAAGGTTGATCTCCAGAAGACGAAAAAAGCTCCATAAATTAAATAATGTGTAATTGATTCCGTAAGTAAGTTGTTGAGGTTCCAGCGAATACTGTCAAAAGACCCTATGGCTCCTGAGAGTGTTGAAAGAATCGACAGTGCATGGATGGAATCCAGCTCTGAGAGGCTTTATGTTCTGATAAATACACACTTGCTGCATGTAGGGAAGTAAGAGAGGAGGCAATGACAGAGGTTAATTTGAACTACTTATCGCAACCTCAATTCGGTGAAGCAGTGGACGACATAGTGATATTGGAAAATGCGACATGGTCAACAAATATCTTTGAGCTGTATAATTCAGCACTATTTAACGTGAATTTTGAATGCAATGGAATATGAGAAATGACTTTATTGTGTAAACAATTATTTTTTTACCTTTGGTAAGGTTACCTTTTCGCCCTCAGCTACATTTGTGGCAGCTAATTCCGTGACCGAGAAGATCGCCAAGATCTCAGCTTGGAAAACATTGCATTCATTCTGCAGTCTGAAAGAACTATGAATTTTTGTTCCCAAGACATAGATACCATCCCTTGTGCCTTCCCTCATTTTTTACCTGTCTGCAAAGACCACACTACTTTCATATAGCTTATCGGATTTTACCTAACAGTCCTTATCCAGAATAACCAGTGAGGGTGTTCTACTAAAATCAATTTAAGCGACGACTTAAACTGATCTCATTTAAGAATGATAAGTGACCTGTTAGTCCTGTCCTCCCCAAACCTGTATATACATCGTCGATTGATTATTGGTTTGCCACACAATATATTAAGAATACATTATTACTGCGGCAAACCAATAACCACCCGACGATATGTATACATATACATACATATATACATTTATTTACACTTATAAATAAAACTTATGACCTGACATAATTAGAATTTATTAGTGAAATATTCGTATTAAGCAGACTACAAATGATTTTTATTTATACCTTTTATCAATATCATTTTTCTCGTTTTAAAATCTCTTCGTAGTTTAAATATAAATTACATACATTTACGTCTGATATGAAAATGTGTTACAAATTGTTTATTTTTAAAAACAGTAAATCATCGACTTTATGGCACGTATAAAATAAATTAAGCTAAATAAATATAACATCTTTATATCATACACTCAAATTTTTTTATATACTATTTATGGTTTCTCGTGCTATAAATTGTTTAAACGTTCGGTTAGCATAAGAACAACAAGCGATGAATAGACATAAAAAATAAAACTTAAATACTCGTAGCTACAGGCTAAAAAAATAAAATGTTGATAAATTCATTTGTGTATAAAAATACATAAAAGTCTAAGGGCCATTATTATGACTTGACGATAAAGTTTGAGATAGTTAATCCTAAGTTTAGCAAAACTGAACTATAAAGTGACCTTTACAATTTTCCATTGTTACAACTGTCCGATAAAATAAATAATACAGTTTTTGTTTGGTGGCAACATTTCTGTGGATGTTGCGGATATTGATTTTTAAAAATACTTACTCGTAGGGGTAACTTGTTTATGTTTATTTGTCAAATTACAAACAAAATTAAACCATCTTTCTCAATTCTTTTATTTTTTTTGTATTATTATATGTTTATATTATATTGTTTATGTTTTGTATCATATTTTGTTGAAATAAAATTTGGCTGTAATATATTAAGTAGAAAGTGTGGCAACGTATGAAAACGTGGCAACTTCAAATGGCTAAGCTTCACGATAAAAGTTACAGGTAGGATGAACTTGCCTTTAACTTATCACTTATACTGTTTTCACACCGAAAGTTAAAACCTGGTTTTAATGTTAAAACCATAAACAGCTGATTTTGCATTCCCACTGCATGTTTGATAAATTCAGGTTTTAAACAACAGGCTGTCTTATAAATTTGTCTCAAAATAAAATAAATCTACTGTAGAAATGCTTGTATTTGTTGCTGTATTTTTTCAGCTTTTTATATTACTTATCGAACGCCCTGTACAACGGTTGCTTTTGTTTGCATAACAATTTTACAATGTACCCTAAAATAGAAATAATTTTATATTTTGTAAATGAACATTTTAAAATTATGTAACTACTTATACAACATGAAGAAGTGCTTGGAAATCATATTATTATATCAAAAATGCACAAATATATTATAAGCTAAACCTTTTTTCCGCAGATGGATGTCAGTCATATCGTCTATTTTCACTTCCAAGAGGTAGGTGAACATATTTTCGTTGTTTTCCGTTCAAAGGATACTTTTGCTTCACATTTTTTTTGATAATATTTTTAAGTTGAAAATGTATCAATTGGTTTCTATTCGGTCATTTTAACTTGGCAGCACTGAATTGACCACATCGAAAACAAGGTTGCATTTCATAAAACCAACTTAAAACCAGTTCAAAAATGGTTTTAAGTTGGTTTTAACAAAAAAATTTGTATGGTAAAACCAGGTTTTAACGTTAAAACCAACTTTTATTTGAACCATGTCAGTGTGAAAACACTATTACTTTTGGTTAAAGTGCAGTTGTAATAATGAAAAAATGTTCATCTACCCAATAAAGTCCTACCTTTAACTAACGTCAAGTTATAATAATGGCCCTAAGAAGTAAAACAGTTATAAATATCCCAAGTTTGAAGACATCAAAATGATGTCATTAAGTTCTTGAAGCTGAAACTTTAAGTTATTTAGCTAACAGAAAGAAAAACACAAGATTTAGTTTAAGTTCCTGAGGTAATTTACTTGAGTTTGAGTGCATTCTTTAGATATTTTATGTTGATGAACAGTTTGCCAAGAATGCAATTGCTTTTTTGTTTTGTTTTACAAGGTTAGTAAATGCATTAAATGGTTAAGAGTATTTTTGTTTTTGTTTTTCAAGAAGGCCAAGAAAATAATCCAAATAACTATTTTATGAAAAGAAGAGAATATAACCAAAATTTACTACATACCACATAGATTAAACACATTCGAAGGCTAATAATCTTTTTATAAATTGAGGCCATAAATTTTAAGATAAATTTTTATGTTGGATAGACAGAAATTTTTGTACAAAATTACAAAAATAAATTGATTATGATTAAATTGTTTTATATGAAAGATCACTTCGGACATATGACCACAATAGCTGTACTTGCTGAAGCGTATCACGCAGGAACAATGATTATCAGTGAAGTCACACCCACAATAATCGAGAGTTATCGAATCGCAGGATCTCATTTTCTGAAATCAGCTAAACTGAAAGGAGAGCCTTCATTTGATCAATGAGTTTTGTCAAAATGAGCTGACGTAAGAACTCATTATATTCATGAAGAATTTCAAGCATATAATGAAAACTTTCAATCAGCTAATGAACAATTTCATTCATGCAATGAAGAATTATTATTAGCTGAATGAATGTTTTTGTTGATTATAATGTTATATATATGTATGTATTTTTATACTTCTATCGTACCTACTTGTTATGAGAATATTGTAGTAACATTATTAATTGTTGTTATCTATGATATTATTTTTTTTAATAACTTTTCACTTCAATAAAAACCTTTGTATCATTAACATCAACATTTAACTGTTTTTTCTCTTAGTGTATTGAAAAATAATGCTTTCAATTAGTTGGTGGCTGCACTCTCCGTATCTCCGCCATGCTATTGAAACCACATCTCGGCCGGATCATCATGTACGAATGTATGTCATGCATCACGATCTCCGTTGATCGCGGTACGATTATTTACGGTACGGTAATTTGTGAAGGTCCAATTATGCCACCAGCGAATGAGCCGCATCATATGGTGCATCTTTCCGGATTTAATGCAGTCTGTAGGATCTGTTGTAGACTGGTTTCATTCCATATACTCCATTTTTTATTCAGCTAAAAATAAGGTTTCATGGCTGAGCACAAGAAGTCGTTTTTATGTTAAAAATAAACGTGCATAATTTACTAGCGTGGTTCAAGCGTCAATCTATTCATGATGATTTGCGCCAAGGTCAAGTATGCGCAGTAATGCAGGCTGTCAAACAAAGTTTACATTTTTATCAGTTCTATCAGATTGAAAAAAACACCCTTTAGAAAATTTCAACATTTATTTACTGCTTATCATTCTTCGGCTGATATGAACCACAGGACACAATACATATGTGGCCACAAGGAAAAAGTGCTTGAGTTATATTTGACTGTTTTGCAGGAAAGCACTTTTAAGCGTTCAAGCCGATTTTCAGAAATTTATTTCGTTTAAAGTTAAATTGGAAAATTCTCTGTTCACCTTTATTTTTTTAAGCAATCATCATTCTACACGCTGTAAATAATAATACATTCAAGTTGAAATACTCGTATACCAAAAAATAACCTAAATTAAGTTTTTATTCCAAATGAGATTAGAAGTCTAAAAAAGATAAGCCGCAATTCATTTTGCTATAACCTTTTCAAAACTCGCTCAAATTAATTGAGATTTTGCCCAGCGGTACTTTCAAATTTTCATATAACGGCGGTAATTTTAACTCAAAATCAGCTTATCTCGACTTAAGCACTTTTTCCTTTTTCCTTCTGGATAGAGATACAAATCGAAACATTATTGAAATAAATGGTGTAACCCACAATTTTTGTTGGTAGTTGCTTTCTGATGTTTCATACATTCCTTACATTACCAACTATCAATACGAAAGTAGAATTAGCCACCTTTTGGTATTCAAAAGTTTAGGGAGCTAAAATATCGAAAATAATTTAAAACACTACTAGAGCAATTAAATATATCAGTTAAATAATTAAATTGTTTGCGGTTATACATACGACTTTTACGCTGATAGCTTCAATTCTTTTTAAACACTATTTTGAGATGCCAAAGCAAAGGCGTGTTCGAACTTGAGCTTGAAATACAAACTGCTATTTTCTCAATATTAAATTAATCACTTCGAATGTGAAAATTTTCTAAGCTACAAATGTTTTAAGTGACCTAGATAGATACTGGCAAAATAGTCATCAAGCATTATGGAAGAGTTTGTGAAAATGAGTTTGCATGTGTAACGCCAACGATAATTGATGAAAAATCTAAAAATTTTGAGTTTTGGCATGATTGATGTCAAATTTTGATGTGCTTATTGTTTTTATTCTTCAAGCACGAACACATTAAGTTGAGCGGTTCTTAAAAATGAAGGATGAAAAAAAGGTGGACCAACTATTTACAAAAACCTGTTAAATGGTCCCAACAATTTTCACTCGTAAACTTAAGCTGGGCAATTGTGCATTTTGTAAACAACAACTTCTCGGTTTCTTCGTTTTCTTTAGACACAATTTACACTTTTTTATTTGTATAGAAATATTTAAATATGTATATATATATTTAAGTTTCCAAATTGCTGGAAGTTTTATTGTTTTCTTTTAAGTAAATAATTTTTTTTGATATTTCATTCAAATGGACTTACGGTTGGCACAACACTTAGAATCATCACTTCCACAATAGGAACAGCTACCATCACCAAGCAGGCCCACAGATGTACACCTC
This sequence comes from Nowickia ferox, assembly GCA_936439885.1. Lineage (NCBI taxonomy): Eukaryota > Metazoa > Arthropoda > Insecta > Diptera > Tachinidae > Nowickia > Nowickia ferox. The sequence continues at coordinate 65,654,009 of OW387026.1, forward strand.
AGGCTGGTGTGCTATCACCCCTGTTGTGGATTGTGACGGTCAATAATCTGCTCAAAAAATTGGAATCCATGCATATTAGAACAGTTGCATACGCAGATGATGTAGCGATTACAATATCAGGATTCCACCTGAATACTGTATCACAGAGACTAGAAACTGCACTAAATGGGGTAAGTGCTTGGCGCTCACGGAGCGGCCTCAGTGTCAACCCGACCGAAACGGAACTGGTACTATTTTCCAGAACATACATACATAACCACCCAAAGCTAAATGACATTATCCTAACCCTGTCGGATAATGCCAAATATCTGGGTGTTGTCCTCGATAGCAAGCTTTTCTGGAGGGAAAATTTTCAGGCAAGAGTAGCGAAACCCATAATAGCAATCTACGTATGTAGAAACGCAATAGGACCTACCTGGAAAATAAGTCCTAAGGGAGTCGGCTGGATAGTAGAGATGGTTATGAAACCTATACTATTTTATTGAATTTTGGTCTGGTGGAAAGCACTCGACTGAGCGAGTAATCAGTCCCGTATAGAGGGAACTCTCCGCAGAATGGCGCTTATGATAACAGGTGCTTTAAGATCAACGCCAATAAAAGCGCTCTTCGGTATGTTGGGTTGGCTTCCAGTGGACTTAACGGCTAGAAAGCAATCTCTACTTACCGCCGTCAGACTAAAAGCAATAAGCGAATGGAACCACCAACTTTGGGGTCATGCAAGCATTTTAGATATAGTGGGTAATATTCCCGATCTTATTGACTACTGCACTCCGAAACCCTACTTCAATAGGAATTTTCAAATTTTATTGACTGAAGTGTTTTCCCCACTGAACGGAGCCGTAAAGATCTTCACGGACGGTTAAAAAAATGGGGGAGAGTTGGTGGGGGCGTTTGTATTGCCGAATACGGAATTGAAATGTCCTTCAGGCTTCCAGACGAATGTAGTATATTACAGGCAGAGTTATCTGCCATTAAAAGAGCGGCTAAGGTTCTATCTGATTTCAAATAGAGATATCCATATTATAATTGACATCAAATCTGCTATTAAAGCCAGAATTAGTTTTTACTTTCTGTTATGTTACGAATCAGCTGACTCTTTCTTGTTTATAGAAATCTAATACAAGTCGTTAGTTTTTCTGTTTCGTTCTGTTCTGTTTCGGTTCAACCAGTGAAAATCAAAAAATTGTTAAGTAATTGTAAGTGACAGCATAAATTAAATAAAAATATTTTGAAAGAAATTGTGATTGTGCTTTTAGATTTCAAAAAAAATAAATTTTTAAAAGAAAAATATAAAATTATACATAAACTTAACAATGGACGAGGCAAACCTAATCGCTTTAGTGGAAAGCTGCGACCCTTCTCGTAAGAAACAGCTGATAAGTTACTACAGAAAAAGTAAGTACTCCAATTTAGAAGCAGAAGGGCACAGCACAGAAGAGCAACAGAAAGTAAAGACTAATGGAGTATTAAGTCCCTCATAGGTGTGTACACCACATATTTTCTCATTCAAGAATGTAACAAATATTTTATTAAACTGGGTGCGTGGACACGGGACTATTTTAGGAAACATAGTTGCGGATGACCTGGCAAAAAGGGGAACCCTACTAAGAGAAGTCAATATCGACAATCTCTATGGCCTCCCACTCCCACTCTCATCCTGCTGGATACATTTCGATGTTACCGTTGTTGAATTAACCTAAGACAAATGGCGTAATGAGTCCACCTGTGCAATAGCGAAAACCCTCTGGCTTCGCCTAAACTCCCATAGAACGAAAAATCTCATGAACTTCAATCAGATGCACTTGAGGAATCTCGTGCCCACGTCGACCGGTCACTATGCCTTCGGAATCCATGCTAAACGTATGGGTCTGCTACAGGAAGAGTACACAGAGAAAACAGATTTCTTGTGATAACCGAATTTGTAGCCAATCGAATTCTGTCAATTCCAACAACTAATACACAAATCTGTTGTAATGAACGAATAAAGCTTTTGTAAGCACCAATTTTTCAGTAGCGATTTGTGAATTTTTAGAATGAAATTTTAATTGTGACTATCGATATAATTAATTGATACAACAAATATAATTGGTACTTTTAAAGGAATCATTGGTAGACATGGCTCATATACATACATACATACACTTATACACAAAACAATTTCTGCAGATTAAAAATGGTAAGTACATTATTATATTTATCGCATATTGTTCTAAGTTTTTGTTTATATTCTGAATTGAATGAAATGTGCAAATTTGTGATCCGCGTGGTGCATTGTAACATCCGTTGCCGGTATTCGGCTTTATAACACACATATATTTTCCTATCAAGAAACTACATATTATTTGCACAAATAATTTCACTTCACTAATAACACTTCGAATATTTTGCGATATATATAATAATGTCCTTACCTTTTTGTGTTATGACTAAATCGAGATTTTGTGTAATTATTCTGCAAAATTTATTTTTTATATGACATTTCTATATGATTTTTATTTTTTGTTTATTACATTAAAATTTTTTCGAAAATAAGGAATAACTCAATTGCGACAACAAAATATGTTTTTCCTTTTGTATTCAGAATAAAAAAAATTCGGTTGAGAACATCAATAAGATATTTAATTTTCTTTTCATTTATTTCAATGGAATTTCAGCACGACGGCAAATGATTTGTTAGTTACAATAACCGAATTGTCTGTCCCACGATGTCACTAGAAATAGTTCGATCGAATACTTATATTGAAAATAATAACAAATTTTCTAATGTTATTGCTGTTTGCAATACAGTTTGTCGATCGAACGATTTCTGGTGACATCGTGGGAGACGCCGTAAATATTGTTTCAGGAATAGTTTTTTTCATTTCAAAAGCCAATATTCAGTTACGTTACTTTCTAACTTGAATTTAATTCAGCTGTGTCTACCAATACTTTAAAATGGTTATTAGAAATAAACGGAATCCATTGTTATTACTAATAAAACTATTGTGAGAATTCTATTTCCATTGTAATTATGGTTTTTTGTTTATAAATATAAAAAAATCGTAGAAATAATTGATAATTGATAGCAAATATGGAATATTGGAATACATAATTAAATATTTGTTGCTCCAACAGATTTTTAACCAATCTATTCTCTCTGTGTAGGAAAATATCCTACATCTCCTGTGGGGGCTCTTGAGCCTTTATATTAGGAACAGTGGCTGGTATAGCCTCTGACTCCCGCCCTAGCCAATTTGTGACCAACTCTAACCTCTCACCTTCCTTAAATAACTATTATCTATTTTCTACTTCTACTCTTCTCACTCTTCTCACCCTCCTCTCTCTCTCTCTCTCTCTCTCTTTCTCTATCTTCTTTTCAACTTACAGGTAGCACAAAGGGATTATTGTAACGGAACTAAGTGAGCTGGACTCTAATTTACGACTTTACCTTTCCAGCAGCCTGCTAACCTAATCTTACCTAACCTTGTACAAAAGTTGCAGAGAAGCTTCATGAACACTTATTATTTTTAATTTAATAATTCAATATATAAGCGTTAGGCCATTTTAAATGTTTATTTTTTGTTTAAAACAGATTTATTTTATTAACAGCTGAACTTGACGTTCAAATACTTTATTCGAACTTAATTTCGAATGTTAAAAAATGCAGCTATTTGTGAAACACTAAACAACAATATACTCGTTTTTGCAACTGTCTTTTTTAAAAACGAAGCGGTCCAAATCGAGCAGACAAACGCGGGTCATGGCTAACCTGTCCAGACATTCCGCTTTTTATAGGTCGATCTTACCTCGAGTTTTAAAATTTGTTATCTCTTATTCTCATTATTAACATAAATATTCATGAAGAGTTTCATGCTCACTGCGTTGGTTGCCAAGATATTTTTTAGGTAAATATTTTCTCTATTTGAGAGGAGCTACTTTCACTTGTCCAATCTTGATTATTATCTATCATCGGCAGAGTCAGCGCAACTTCAAGCTTGTGTTTGTAGCAGATAACAAGATATTAAAAAATTTATATTTGATTTACTCATGAGGTGCCACACTTTTTACTCCATTATTGACTCCTTTTTATAATACTAAAATATAATACTAAAAAAAATATTGCACTTTATGCCAGGTACCACGCCTACTGGTTAAAGTTTGAAATTGTTTTCCGAGACAATGCACTTTATCAACAGAGTTATCCCTACAAAATTTCAATGTTCTCCCTTTATTTGTTTTCCAGATATCTCAAATTAAATAAATTTTTTTAAGGGAGGTTCCACACCCAATTCCAATTCGAACTTTTCTGTAAAGAAACGCACGTTATAAAAATCGTTACTTACGAAAAGTTAACGTTTTTTGCTGCATGAGATGCAAAGGTATTCTTATATTATACTTATAAGGACAATGGAGTAAATACTACAAAATCTCAGGTGTTGTACCGTATTAGTACCCAAAATATTTCGAAATTTATATTATTATTTTATTAATATTTGCTATATATGACAGATGCCACGCCCACTTGTCCACTCCTTAATGCTATTTCTTTGTATTACTACGAATAATCGTTCTCCGATTTTCGATAAATTAACAATCGTGGGCATGGTAAATTTTCCTTTCAGTGAAAACCTAAGTTGGACTACAACAAACCTAAAAAAAACAGCGAAATCGGTGCAGCCCTTCTTAATTGATGCAATTACAAACGAACGACATTTGATTTTTGTTTATATAAATAGATAGATAAATATTTTTGTTTATAAATAATTTTGTTCATTTAAAAGCGTTTCTTTGTAAATACGAAACTGTGCACGTGCATATTTCACATTCCGCTTTTTAAAAGATATTTATTTATAAATTCCGCTTTCTGGCGGTATTTTCTTCTTTTGCGAAAACCATCTGGTCAAGTTAGTCATGGCACGCGGGATAATCCACAACAATTGTACATAATTATCCCATCGTTTAAACGATGCTTTGAAGTCATAAGGAATTTTACTATTCGTGAACGCAAGTGTTTAGACCGTTTATTATTTTGTTTGTTTCCATAAAATTCCTGCTTATTTTTTAATTGATACTACTACTACTTAATATTTATTTTTTTTAATGACAAGACTTAAACCTGCCCAAGCCTATAAAAATTATTTTTAGCAGTTTATACGCAGATAGTTTCCTTTCCTCACAAATATTTTATGAATTTCAATTTAAACATTTAAGCCTTTTGTCAATTTTCTTAAATCTTTATTTAATTTGTTTTTTCTTGTTTTCCTTTTCTTGTATAAACTAAATGTCCAACAAAAAGAACTACGACAAGTTATGTTGCAACCTTTTTAGCTTAAAAAGATAAAGTTAAAAAAATACATGAATAATCCTTAAGAGAACAAGGAAGCAAACATCTTCACACCCACTGCTGTTAATATTGGGCTACGAGTATATTTATTTTTGTTTAACTTCATTTCAAACAAATTCAATGCTATCTTTTCCTTATCCAATTTTATTTATAAAAAAAGAATAAATGTAGAACAAACTGAAGTGTTTTCAATGCCGCTTGTTTACTGTTTTCTAAAAAAAAATATATAATTTTAAGACTTGTGTTAATCCTTGATCACAAACAATTCAATTAAATGGTTTTATAAATTTTTATTTCCTTAACCTTTTGTTGCCTTATTATTCAAAGTTTATTTGACAAGAAGTCAAGAATGAAGTAAATAAAGTTGTTTGTTTTACTGGCTGCCGAAAAATGTTCCTACACTTAGAGAATAATCATTCATTTAGCATTGTAAGTGAAATTTATTTGCTGGTGGTTAAGCGATGTCTATATGCATTTCATTGTTGCTTTAACAAATCGTCAGTAGACTTCAACCACACATTTGGAACAGTCACAAGCCTCTTATCTTATGCACAAACTTCCAAAAACTATTTGAGAATTCACAAATAATATTTTTGAAAACCACAAAAGCAAAATAAACGTAGTAGGCTTAGAAACTCATACAAAATAGGTTTGTGACTGTTCAAAATGTGTGGTTGAAGTCTACTGACGATTTGTTAAAGCAACAAGGAAATGCATATAGACATCGCTTAACCACCAGCAAATAAATTTCACTTACAATATAATTATGACAATATGTCGAATAATAAATTTCTTGAATATTCATTTAGCATTGATATTTCTTCAGTGTTGCCAGAAAATTATGATGAGTTAATGCCAAATCCGTCAAGAATTTCTGCTAAAATGTTCTACAGAAGAAAAGTATAATGCCAGATATAAATAATGTAGAAACAATTATTGAAATAGCTTTGAATTTCAAGTATATACAAACTTATTAGTATTTACATGTATTTTTATAGCACATACAAACATAAAATAGTTAATAATTGGTGTTTTTTGGAAATGTAACATTACGTTTAAAATTTTTTTAACCACCTAATAATTCTAAATTATTATTAACCCGCGACCAAAAAAGGGGTTTATAAGTTTGTAGTGGAGTGTGTCTGTGTATCTGTGTGTCTGTCCGTGTCCACGTACAGACTAAACGGCTTGAAGGATTTTGATTTAGTTTTTTCTGTTTGAAAGGTGACTTAATCGAGAGGGTTCTTAATGTTTATGTTTTAAGAAAATCGGTTTAGCTGTTTAGAAGATATCACATCTTTTCTAGATATATCTGGGGTTTTTAAAATTTTTAATTTTTGTTCTTTTACTTATTCAGTAAAAGATTCTTTTAATAAAAATACATTGAAATTGATTAATTAGGAGTTAGCTGGATCTTATGTGCATTTCACTGCTGCTAGTGCAGACTATCAGGGAACTTTTACCCTGCAATACATGTACATTTATGAGAAAAATCCTATATACAGGAGAATTTGTTTTACAAATTAAATTTTTTTATTTTCAACAAATTCTGCCAGAAAGCATTTATGCTTTTTAACTAATGAAATTGCCAGATCTAGCAGTGAAAATGCCAAAATGGCAACAATGTATTTCTTCGTCATATGAATGAAATGTTGCATTAATAGAATAATAACTTTCATTTGCTGAATTAAATTAAATTAAGAATCACACTATACAAACACAATGAGTGCAAAAAGTTCCCTATAGACGATTGCTTAACTATAAAAAAGCAAATGTTTAAATTATATAAATAGACCTTATGTCAAATAAATATACTTCAGTATTTCATGTATAAGTCCATGAAAATATTCGATAAATACAATGAAAATATTTCTTATGTTCAACGAAACAGTTTTCATAGAAAAAATTGTTTATTGAGATAACTTTAAAGTGGTTCATTCAGTTGCAATAAAATTGTGCAATTTTTCGTATTGTACAATAATATCGCCAATTACACATTGGTGTAATTGGCACAATATATTGGCAAATATCAATAGACTTTTGATTTTTATTGTATAATCAAAACAATTGTATAATGTGGTGGCAGCATTCTTCAATGCTGTTTACTTTTTCTTTTTACTGCAAGGAAAATTGGGAAATATTGTCTTGAAAATATTGTGCCATTTATTTTATAGTACAACATATGCAATAATATTGCATGGGCCGCTTAAAAGTGCTGAATGTACGCTGCTTTTATAGTGCTAATGGCTGCAGTGGTTAATGTGTTGTCTACAATTCTGATGTAAATGAAGAGTCCGAGTTTGATACTGTGAGCGATTGTCAACGTGGTAGCATTGGGTCGTTATCAAGGTAAAATAATTGATAAAAAAATGTTGGTATACAGTTTCACTTAATGTTCTCACTTCACAACATTTACAAAAGATACAATCAAAAACTTAATTTCATATGCATGATGGCATTCTTTATGAATTAATAAAATAAATTTAGAGATGGCACGAAGATTTCTTTCAGTATACTTAAAAAGAAAGGATGAAAGGCTAAGAACGATAAATCAATTTAAAACCATTAGAATCATGAGATCATAAAGCAAGAAAAAATTCAGGCCAAAAACCATTTTAGTGAACAGTGGTATAAAAATATCGAACTTTAGGCTGCAGAATAAAGATTATTTATTGGCAAAGATTAAACTAATCGTAAATCCAAAAATACTGGTGGCTTAATTTAGTATTAAATTGAAGGCATAGAATCGAAATTTTGCTTATTTTAACTTTCTTGTATTAATTTTTGTATAATCCAATCGAATTTTGCCAGTTTCGCATAATACGCCGTTCCATAGGTAAGTTTTTTAATATCCTGAGTTTTTTAATTAAAAGTGAAGCTGTTGATACGACTCTGTGGTTATTTTTTTAAGTCGGGGCTTTAAGGGCGTTTGGGTGTGGCAAAAAATATATATTTTAAAAGGTGGAACTGTATAGTTTTAAGTGATTTTTTTCTGATTAAGAAAATAATTGGCGTCTGCTTTAGGGAAGTATACAAGATATGCGAAGCCGTGTCAAAAGCTTCACTTCCAATTAAAAAACTATTTGGGACTCAATTAAAGCTGTATCTAAGCATTTCACAGTGAGTTTTTTTTAATTTTACGATCGGATTTAAAATGGCGGCGCAGAAAATGTATATTTGGAGGCATGACAGATTTTTGAGTTTTAGAACCGTTATTGGAATAAATTTCTAAGCAGTGACTCGAACGTAAACGATAATTTGAGGTAAATTTTTCCAAGTCTTTTTGATTGTATCAAGTAATTACCGCCCAGAAAAAATAAAATTTTTTCAAAAAACTTTTTCGAATATGTAACGGGTGTGACCTCCTGATGAGATAGGTCTGATTTGGTACGAACACTCAAAGAAAACTTCAATGTCACAAGCCGGAATTTATATTATTGTGCTTATTCGAGGCAGTAGAGATACTGAATAAACCTCTTAAAGTTTCTTTAAAAAAACTGTTTTTGTTGGACTGCACGGAATGTTAGGTTAAGATTTAGTGACTTAAAATTTTAAATGATTTCAAAACAATTTGACTTTTATTATTTTTCCGTCGTCTGCAGTTTTGTTTTTTTTCTCGATTACTTTTTCCTATTTTTCTTACAATGATTTGACATGTGTATATCCCTCATAATTTTCTTTTAATATCTTCTTTTTCTGTCTCTCTCTCTCTCTCTCTCTGTAAAGCTAAATGCAATTCGTATTTTTCGTTATTTTCTTTAAAAGCCTTCCTTTGTTCACTTTCCTATTTTTAACATAAATTTAAAAAATAGCACTTCAGCATTGGTGTGACGGGTGTCACCAAATATTTCCCATAACTAATTACTCGAATAGTAAAATGGAGATTTACTTATTCTTTTTAAATAATTAATTGCTATTACGTTTTGATTAAGTGTTTATTTTGAAAAATAGCAATTTTATTAAATTTTTTAAATTTTCACGGTGACGGGTGTGACCCATTAACTATCAAAACTCTTATTATGAGAATCACAAAGTCGAAACTTCAACACAAAGCAAGCCATAACGGTTCTTAATAAAGATGAGAAAGATAATGAAAGACAAGTAAAATAAAGTCCAAACGTACAAAGAGGGAGAGCAGAGTAGTCGTTATATGCTCATTTCAAAGCGCTTTCAAATAAAGTAAAGAGAAAATTTAAAAAAAATTCTTAATATCACCATAATTTTAATTGATTTATAGCTATTGTTTGAACGATTTTTATTAAAAATAAGAAAATTTGTTTCAAAAATTAATAAATTATTTCCTTTATGTGTAGGGTCATTTAATATGGAGTTTCTCACTACTAATAAAGTATTGTGTAATAGAATAAAATAGTCCATTGAATATTATAAAACTTCATAGAAGGAGCAGGCTTGATTGAGACCCCACAAACCCACTATCGACCATATAAACAGTCTTCGTGTCATCGTAGAGCAATCTATAGAATAGCGATCACCACTCTATATGTGCTTTTTGGATTTCGGAAAAGCCTAATATAAATTAAATCACAACCTAATTAATTTGGAGCGCACTGCGATGCAAAAATGTCGCGCTTAAACTTATTTCGCTTATAAGGTGCCTTTACCAGAATACCAGTTGCCGAATTAAGCATGGTAAAGCATTAAGCAGGACGGTAAAAGTAGAAATCAGTGCTCGCCAAGAATGTGTTTTATCACCACTTCTATTTAATATTGTCTTAGGCACAATTCTTAAAAGTGCCCTACAAAATGGAAAGGGAATTACTTGAGGACTGCAAGATCGTTTAAACGATCTTAATTATGCAGATGATATTTGCCTTTTAGCTCACAGCTTCTCAGATCTAACGAAGTATAACAACAACAACAATGGATGCGTCTCAGGAACTATTTACAATAGAAAATAATCAAATAAAAGATGTGAGCCAGTTTTTATACCTTGGGAGCATAATTTCCAAAAATGGCGGGTCAAGTGAAGACTTTGATAACCGTCTGCAGAAAGCGCAGAAAACTTTTGGTTGTTTAAGACCCATTTGGAATTCGTCTTCACTTTCTCAGCGCATAAAATTAAAAGTATTTAATACAAATGTCAAGGTCACTACCCTCTACAGTTGCAAGACATGCAACGCTCCCCCTCGAGAAATGCAGAAAATCCAGGTGTTTGTCAATCAATGTCTTTGCAGGATATTGCGAATATTCTGGCCTAGAGTGGTGTCCAATAACAGGCTTTGGAAATAATGAAATTAACAAATTATGGCCACAGAAATAAAAAGACGTAAAAAGCGATGGATTGACCACACCTTGAGAAGATCAAGAAACGACATCACAAGAAATGCCATAGATTGGAACCTACAAGGAAGTCGAAGAAGAGGACGCCCAGCCCATACGTAGAGAAGGCATATACGGGTGTTTTTTTATTGAGGTATAGAACTTTAAGTTGGCATCACTTTTTTAACTGGCGGCGATTTTGTCAGCTGTCAAGTGATTAATATTTAGTTTGGTTTGCCATTTCATCATGAACAGGTTGACAAAAGAACAACGCTTGCAAATCGTGCAAATTTATTTCGAAAATAATGGTTCAGTTCGCGAAGTTTACCGCAAGCTCCGTCCATTTTATGGTCGACATAATCGTCCATCAGAGCAATTAATTCGGTTAACCATGGATCGTTTTCGCACTACGTTTACTCTATGTGATAATACGCATCCGCTGAAGTCGCTCGTCTACGCCAACAAACCAGAAACGTTAGGGGACTTGGAAGCCAACATTCGTGGCGTTATTGCCAACATACGGCCCCATATGCTCGAAAAAGTGGTTGAAAATTGGACCTGTAGAATTGGCTTTATTCGAGCGGCCACATGCCCGAAATCATATTTAAACGTTAATGGCATAAAATTATCCTTACAATAAAGCCAAATTAATGGACATTAAAACGATTTTCTTGTGTTTTATTTCAATTCGAAGTTCTATACCTCTAAAAAAACACCCTATATATATGAAGTGGGGGTGAAGTGAAAGCTTTGTCACAAGACAGGAATATGTTCAACCACTTTATTGAGGCCATATGCTTCTTATAGGATCAATGGTCACATTCCGTGACCAAACAATTGTATGAACATTAATTTTTGGTTTCAGTTAACTAAAAAAAATTCTCCACTTATAGTCGTAAATAAATTTAAAAAATATCGTATTACTTTTCTTTTGGAAGTCCGTACTAGCAAATAAAAATTTCTTTAACAGATTTACCAACCAGAATTTCCGTAAGTTTATTTTTTAACACATAGTTCTTATGGGAACCTGATTTTCCGTAAGAACTGCGTTCCAGCCTTAATTAGTTAATTCGATTTATATTTTCATTTAACTTTTTGGAATAATAATTTATTTATGAATTTAATTTCAGTTATTCAAAATCTATATTTAATAATGTTCAATTAGAATGGACCCACAAGGAAGGAACAACTTATACTGTTAAATAAATATACTTGAAAATGATCCTAATTCTTAAAAATTTGGCATAATCCACGGTCAGTGCCCAATATTGTTAAATAACATAAATGAAAAACACTTCAACTTATCTCTCGTTACAACTTCTTAAATTATTCCACAGTTCATCTATTAAATTAAACTCGTTGTGCGACAGTGTATTAAAAAGGTATGTGTGTGTGTGTGTATAGTATTTATGTATGTATGTATATGAGAAAATATGACGATTTACAAAAGTCCTTCACTAATTTTTCCTGCTCCTTCTTACTGCGCTACTTTTGTGCTCGACTTAACACAGCCTCTGTCCAGGAAAAAGCAAGCAAACAAAATTTAAATAAAGCAGGAAACGACTGATTGTACTACACACAATTGAAATATGTTGATGTGTATTTAAAACTCTCACTACGAAGAACTAACTCGGTTTTTTTTGGTTACAGCTTGATATAAAATTATATTTTTTGTTTTGCCACATTGTTGATTTTACCCACAGGCTTTTTTCTCTTAATTCATTGGGTTTTTCTTGTGGTTTTTTTCTGTTACTGTTTAATCTTACCAAGAAAATGAGCGAAAAAAATGTTGAAGAGTGGAAGGAATTTTTTTTTCATTTTAACGAAGGAAAAAATCTTTAAAGATTTTACTTATCAAGAAACTTTTTGAGAATATTAAAGTGTAGTATTAAAAAAAATGCGGTTCGCTGCATTTGTAATTTACATATTTTGAATTCTTCCTCAGCACGAGCAGAGCTCCAGTCCCGCTTTTATTTCATAATCCTAAAAATTGTGCTAAATGTTGTTTATATGTGCAATAAAAACAAATGTTGTGGGAAATTAAAACGTTTCCGTTTTGTTGTTTTAAGTAATTAACGAAATAAAATAATATTTTTTTGACATTCTTAATAATTATTCTTGAATTTTTGCTTGTTGTTATCTCTACTCATTATCTAATTTTTGCAAGAATAATAAGGCTAAAAGAAGTATTTAGAAAGTATTTTCTTGAATAAAATATTTTTAGTAAGTAACAAATATATTATGTAAATTTAAGTAAAAAAAATGCATAGTATATTTATTTGACCTGCTCTTTATAATGTGTTAAGAATTTGTGCTTTGGATGATGGTTAAAGGCTAGTACTCACTATCCAACCCAGTCAAACGACTTTTGGCAAAATGCAACCTGGTTCTAATGTAGTTTACGAAAATTTCCAAAAGACAATAACAATTCATTCTCAAAAGTCGAACAATTATGCAAGATAGTGGGTATATAGAGTATAGACTCTATATGCATTCGTTCTTGTTCCTAGAACTCGTCAATCGACTTCAATCCACATATTTATAGTAAAACTCTCAATATGTTATTCAGAATCACAATATGCCTTATTTTCGACTTAATCGTAAGCGCCAAAAATTAAATTTTTCCAGGAGCAGGTTTTTTTTAAAATATTCAAATATGTTTTTGTACGTTAAAATTTTACAGCCCATATCTTAAAAGTTATCAACAATTTTGGCATTTTTATAATTCTAAACTATGAGTAGGCCCATAAAATTTTAATTTCAATAAAAGAGTCTATTTTCGATAACATTTCGCTTACGATCAAATCGAAAAAAAGAGTCGATATGCCACCTTATAGTGATGGGCGATTTTTTTTTGGCGAAAGTCAATCGTATTGTACCAGATTAAAGAAAAATGTGGCTTATGTTCTTTAATCAATTACAAGCAGTCGAATTTGAAGTCGAAAAACGCCAACCACGATAAGGCGGAAGATACGAGGGTGGATCAATAAGTCCGTGACTTTTTCAATGAAACACAAAAAAGTTTATTTTTCAACATAATCTCCTTTTAACTCAATACACTTAGTCCAACGTTTCTCCAGTTTGTCTATCCCTTTCAAAAAATAGGATTTTTCGAGGACCTTAAAATAGGCATTTGTTTGGTCAATAATTTCATCGTTGGAGCTAAATCTCTTTCCTCCGAGCCATTTCTTTAGGTTTGGAAGTAGGAAGCAGTCACTAGGGGCTAAATCCGGAGAATATGGTGGATGAGGTACCAATTCGTGCCCAATTTATAGAGTTTTGCCATTAAGGCTGCGCACGTGTGCACCCGTGCATTATCTTGATGAAAAATAACTTTTTTCTTGGCCATATGGGGTCGTTTTCTTTTTAAATCCTCATTAAATCGCTTTTCCTTGGTTTGATTGACAGTTTTTTTTTTCGCAAAAAAAGGTTGTATGTTTTGCACAGCTGTTAAACGCAAAGTAAATGATGACACTTGCTCAAAACTTGACAGTAGTCTATTAACAGGTGGTAGTTGATGGGAACCGTGTTGCATTTCATAAAACTACGAGGGAAGTTAAAAAAGTCACGGACTTATTGATCCGCCCTTTTATAAAAAACCTTATCTAGAAAAGTTTAATTATTAACGCTTACGACTAAATCGAAAATAATGCTCGATATGTAAGCTTAAAAACCTCACACAAAATTTTTTTTACAAAACAACCATCTTTATTTGGTTTTGTATCTATGTTTATTCTTTCACAATCTTTTAAAAATTACAATTGGGTAACAATAAAATAAGTTTTAAGTTTAAAAGTAATTTTCATATAAGAAATATCAAAGTATATGTATTTGACATAAATGCAGTCTTAAATGTGTTAGGATGCAAAATCGAATAAAGATGCTTGTTTTGTAAAGATATTTGTTTGTATATTGTAATTCTCAATAACATATTAGTATTTATACTATAAACATATGAAATTTAAAAAACTTTTGAACTTGAAGTCTAACGAAGAGTTCATTAAACAGGAAAGAAATGCATAAAGACGTCGCTTAACCATCAAAACAAGCTGGAATTACTTATTTATTTACTTATTGACCTTAAGGTTTTTTTTTTTTTGAAGTAAGTCAAATATTATGAAAATGGTATTAAGTTAAAAATCGCAATTTTTCTGCATGAAATATGTAAGCTGGTTGCCATCATATCAAAGATATGAACTTTTAGGAGGAAAATCAGGCTAAGCTTTTATGTTTTTAGCCTGTTTCGAGAAGCTGGAAATAACAATAAACAACGAAACATAAAAACTTTCAAAATGTTGGCAATATTCAATCACTTTGTAAAAGTGGCAAGTGGAAACGATATCTTGAAAATATTGGCGGATTTTCGTTTACTTAAGGACGTGCAAAATTTTGTTTGTTTTTCAAGTTAAAGTCCTATTAAACGCTCTTATTTAAGGAACTGTATAGATTTAAAATCTAGAGTACGCCCACCTAATAAATAGTTTATTATTTTTCCAAAGACAAACAGCAAAATTAGCAAGTTAATCAGCAAACGTTTGCAAAACGTTTTTTTTGTTCACAATTTGCTTTAAGATAGAATAAAATTTTTTGCTCACGTGCAAAAATAATAAAAAATTTATTTTATTTAACAATAAAGAACAAACTAAAAAGAAAACATTAACGTTATTCAAACGGTAGTCATAAAGTTCATTTTGCCATTTAAATTATCTTCGTTTTATTTTTTTGTCTATTCTTTCATACAAACATTTTAAAACATCATGACACTAGGACCTTTACCACTACTGTTTGAGTCTCAAAATTATATCAAATGCTTTAAGAATAACTCAGAGAATGATAAATTTAGTTTTTGTTCCTCCAATCTAAGGTTTTTAAAATTTCGAAACTATCGCTATTAAATATGTTTTAATTTTTCATGTAAATGTTGCAAAGCTGAGGAAACAAAACCAAGAGCTTACTAAGTAAAAAACATGAATTCTTACTTTCCTATAAATTAAGCTCGCTTAATAATTAACTACTTGTACTGTTTTATATTACTTCAAAATCAGATTGATTGAGTATCCTCTGATTCAGCAAAAGAAATTACACCCAAGAGAAAAATTAATTTAATCTTGATGTTTTTACCAGGTACATTTTATACATACTCGTACATGCATTCATTTAAATCCACGTTGTATATAAGAAATCTATAGCAAGCTATAAAGTGTAAAAATATCAATATTAAAACCTTTTTTTTCTTTTTCCTTCTTCTTTAAAAACTTTAAGCTCATCTGTTTTTTTTTTGTTTTATGAGAAAATATTTGCAATAAACTACTAATCCATAACCTGAAATGAGGAGCCAGGAAAAAAAGGACGGTGGTCACGTTTTGTAACAGCAAGAAGAATAAAAACAAATTAGAAAAAATAAAACAAAATTCCGATTTTGAGCTTAAAAGAAATGATTTGAAGTAAAGGTGGAAGTAAAACGGAAAACAAGGATTCACTGAGAAAGAAATTATTGGAAATTCACACAAAATACGTGCACGTGCAGTTAACATATGTATGTGAGTATATAAATGTTTGTACTTAAAATTTCAATCCCTTTCAGTAAAAAAACCAATGAAACCTCATACATAAATACCTGGATAATTTTGCGGCAGTACTTCAAATCTTTATGTCCAAAATATTAGCAAAAATCACGCTTCATTTCAAATTGCTGGTGCAGATGAGGCAGATGTAACACGTCTACATTCTGCAATACCACATCAACAAATTATATGAAATTTAAATTTCCTACACTAATTCATATATGCAGCACAAGAAGACATCGCAGACTGCGAACTTCCATTATTTGCAATACTAAAACGGTTGTGTTTCTTTGTTATACCCTTCACCAGAACTGTCAAGGGCATATTTATGCAGGTTTGTCATTCCATGCAAAATTTCCTCCTTATGAATAGGGTAGTCGAATAAGCGCAAAATTGATTTGCCGACGTCCACCTCCGACTGATGTGGCAGAATTTGTCCTAAATATATACTCGCATTGAAAATCCGAAAAATCCAAAATACGCTTCCAGGACTGGGGGTCTACTATGTACGAGTATTTCGAAACGAAAGAAAATGCTTTCGAATTTGTTTGAATGTTATTAGCATTGCAATTCGAACGCATTTGCTTTTGATTCAAATTAGAAAGTAGACCCCCTGGAAAATGTAAACTTTTTCTTTGGTATATAAAAGAAACTAATTTTTTATTATATTTGTAATAATAATAGCTTAACCCGGTGCACTTTGCTACCCCCATCATTGTGAAATAAAACGTGTTTATATAGTTAAAAAAACTGTTTTTGGTGTTCTTCAAATGTTTCCTTTTGCGAAAGTGATGTTTTCTTTCGAGGCATTTTATTGTTTTATGTATAAAATTATTTCTCAGTTAGTTTTTAGATCGCAAATTGTATTTAACACCCGTATTATAAGCTCTGTGAGAAAATAAAAGTTATAATAATTGAAAATTTTTACATTGCTAACAACATTTTAAATTTAATATTTGTCCCAAAGTTCAGAATAAGGAGGTTATTATCATAAATTTGTGATAATTAATAAACAAACTTTATCGTACTTAAAACGTAAATTTTTTAATACGTTTTTTACGAAGTTTTTGTTTTGATTGTTTAGGCCAAAATTTTAACGTATTATCAATTTTTCGGGCGGGCACTTTGCATCTCTCCCACAATTAAAAAAAAAATCGTGAATCTTTTCCATATGCAGAGATCATTTTGAAAATTGGTCGACAACATACAGAAATTATATTTGATAACAAATTTTTGTGGCGGGCATTTTGCTTCCACCCACCCCATCATTTAAAAAAACTTTAATGAACCTTTGCCATATGCAAATAGAATTTTGAAAATTGGTCCACAAACGACAAAGTAACTTGATAATTAATTTTTTTGGTGGGCACATTTCGATCCCTCCTCCCCCTCCCAACATTAAAAAAAACTTGGTAGACCTCTTTCATAAGCAAAATACAAACCCGGGCAATTTGCAATCCCCGCCCCCACCCCCAAATTTAAAACAAAAATTAATTGAGCTCATCTGTGCATGAAAAAAGAATTTAGAAAATTGATCCACAAACGACGAAGCAATTTGATAATCCAATTTTTTAGCGGATACATTTAGCCCCCTTCTTACTCCATATGCAAAAACCACCTTGAAATTTGGGTGATAGATGACAAAGTTATTTTTAATTAATTACTGGGGCGGGCAATTAGCTGCGACACCCTCCTCCCCTCCCACAAAAAAAATTAGTGGACTTTTTTATATGAAAAAAAATGGCGGAGTTATGCTCATTAATATTATAAAAGAAACTTGTTCTATGTGGAAGGAGTAACATAATTTAAAAAAGTGGGCGCAAAAGTGGGCGTGGATAAAAAAGCAGCCTATAATTCAATCCAGATTTCCAGATAAATGTTGTGAGAATTTCAGGAAGATCGGTCAAGAGGTCTGGTCTCCTATAAGGTACAAACAAACAAACAAAAATAAAATAAGCACAATTATAAAGAGGGTTCCAGGGATGGAAAAATTAAATTTTTTTTGATTGTATAAAATTAACTAAGGCCTTTCTTTATTATGAGCAGCTTTCGATCTTCCACTATTGTCGAAAGTGTTGATCGAACGAATTTTCATTTGGTATTATGACAAGCATTCGAGAAAGAATGTCATTATTATGAATACCACAAAGATTGTAAGCCTGAGAATCATACAGAGTAATGGAAATTAAAATACACTTGGTCCTGCGCAGCAAATTGAAGATTGCCTAGCTAAAAATAAAAAACAATCGTTTAACACTCAGATTTTTAATAATTTTTCATATTAAAATACTTCGTCGAAAGTAAAATTCTGTGCGATAGAAAATTCGTTTTTTATAGAGGCCTAAACAAAACTGTAATTTTTATATTTTATTCATTAAGTATATTTTATAATAGAAATTGACCCATAAAATGTATTTATAACAAGATTAGCAAAAATAGAAAAAGGACCCAAAGTAAAATTTTTTACCCATTTTACCCCCTTTAGTGTACGTAATATTTTAATTTAGACGATCTGTCTACCAATTTGCATTCAAACTCACAAGCATACAAAGTTTTATAATAGGATTAGTAGGATTATTGACCAGTAAAAGGTTAATTGATGTCAAAAATCTTAGAAGTTTTTTCTTAATAATCTTTTTCATTTTGGATAAAAGTCTAATAAAAAGATAAAAGTATGATAAAAGTCTCAATCCAGCATATAAAAAGTCTGTGCATTAGGAAATGTTATCCATGTTGTGGCCATAAATAATGACGGCCAGACGGCCGGACCGATTGAAATGATTTTTTGGAATCAAATTTAGGAAGCCTTCCTCTTAACGTCTTTAATATTTTTATCACTTAATCTCAGGCTCACATCCTTTCACGCATTACAACATTTGAATAATATTAATAATACACACTCTCGACTTTATTTTAAAATTTTATTATTTATTCACACTCAACCCCATTAACACGAAGTTCAGTTATACTAACCTTATTTGAAAGTTTACTAACTTAAGCCTATAGTACACGGCATGTAAAAAACCACATGTGCATGTGGCTCTGACGTAATTTTGACGTCATCACGAAGCTATATTTGCTACATGCCGTGTACTAGTAACATATGTACATGTAGATATTCACGTGCTTACAGATGTGCTGCCTCAGAAAATGTGTTCGATTCGGCTACATGTGCCACATTGGTATTTTGTAACAAAAACAATTTAACAATTTTACGATATGTAGCCACTACTAGTAATTTAAAAAAATGCTACATACGCATGTGGCTTTTTACATGCCGTGTATTATAGGCCTTACAGTTAGCTTAAACTTTTGTTTTAACTGAAGGTTTAAATATTCGTTAATAAAAAACAAAAATTACTTAACTTGCTGTTATCAATTTTATTGAATGAACTGAAAAATAAAAGTCAAAATATGGACGTATAAAAAAGAATTAATTTGAATAATTATATATTGGAAATTTTAACAATCAAATGCGCAAATAAGCAGAATGAAATATACAGAAAAAGGGGTTCGGTAATTATATATACATATATATGGAGGAAGATATTTTATTGGCCACAGAAAAGACATGTTTTCAATATTTATTTTAATTGTTTTCAAATAAAAGTTTTTTGTTCATTTTTGGTAGACTTTATTTTTATTTAGTTGGACATATTTCAAATTTTTTCCTTCAGTTAAAACTTAAACTAATAAATTGTTTGTTTCAGTTAAATTTAACTAAAATTTTTAAATATGAATTGAAAGTTAAAAAATAACTGAACTATGTGTGAGCAAGTTTGTACAAACTATAGTTTAAATTTTAAGTTTAGTGTTAACTGCACTTTAAATTTTATATTGTTAACGGCCCTCAATCGTTATTTGAAATCAAACACAAAACACTTGATAAAGTGACAGAAAATCAAAATTGTCGAAAAAATAAAACAAAGAGTGGTTTGCTTTGTTATTTTTTTCACATTAAAGCAAAATTTGCCTTTTCAGTCACGCTCACGCATTTTCACGCGTGACAGTTTTCAAATACTCCTTTTAAGACCTCTTAATTTGTTCGAAGCATGAATTAAAAAGCTTTGTTGAGTATGGTATATAAAGTAATAGCTGAAATTCCAAACATAAGACTCAGTGCATCCCTATGTGACGTTCTAAGACCAGAATAAGCAGCTTTTCAACCCGCAGGATCGTGAGTTGACCACGTCAACAACAGAACAATAAGTTGAATGGCGCTCTACGCTGTACTCTGCATTTCTGAACTTTGATACACTGTCACATGAAGCAGTTTGGACGGCGTTAAAATGTCAGGGCGTTCCCGAAAACATAATACATCTTATAAAAAGCCTGTACTCCGATGCTTACTGCCGTGTGCTACATGACATTTGTTTACTCACGCATAATTTCACCGACATGCAGGAAAAGCTGCTCATGGTTGAGCTGATGGCCGCTAAGGTGGGTTTAAAAATAAGCTCCCTAAGACGAAAACAATGCGGATCAACACAGAAAATACCCAACCATTTGCATTGTATGATGGCTCCCTGGAAGATGTAGGGTCGTTTGTGTATTTAGGCTCTGTCATTTCGAAGACGGAAGGCTCTCCCCAAGACCATACACAACTGACTTGGACCCAGCAAAAAAATCTGATTTGGAAACACTAACAACTGAGGGAAGCAGTGCATGGCTTACTTGACAACAAAACCTTCGAAAAATGCTTCTGTAAAGCACAAACGTAAGGCCGGCTCTTAAAAAAAGTAGAAAATTATCTCAAACAATTTGGAAAACCATCAACTTTTGCATCTGAGTATTACTTCTGTCAAGGACTTTAGTAAGGCCAAAAATTCATGGCTTTTTGGAAGCTGCATGTATTGCTTCTACCTGGCTCATCTCGAAGAAAACACATGCCTTGTTCATGCGCAACAGCAAGTGATTCTGTACCATTGTCTCTCTTGCAAAAAAACTTCTGCTATGCAGTAATTTTTGCATATGGGTTACTAAAAAGGCACTAAAATCAGGACCTTTAACAGTAATGTTAAGTCCATACTGCTTTATGGCTGCGAATCATTAAACGCTGCACCAAAGGATATCGGCGCTATCCAATCATTCGTTAACTGCCGTCTACAGACATTTTAATATTGTCAGATGTGCGTAGTTTATTCATCTCACAATGGCGTCATTGTAAGAGAATTCTTGCTATGCGCAACACTGCACACGCTTGATTTTAAAGAAAAAATATATAATAAAATAGCCCAATTCACAATCTTATGCAAAAGGTCTTGCATCGCAGCATGTGCAAAATTCCAAAGTATATTGATACACTGAAGCTTATAGTACACGGCCTGTAAAATACCACATTTGCATGTGGCTCTGACGTCACGAACATTTTTAACATGTTCGTTGCATTTTTAAGTATGTAGAAGTGGCTACATGCCATAAAATTTTGTTAGTATACGAAATGTGTTTTTGTCCCAAAATACAAACGTGACATATGTAGCCGAACCGAACACATTTGCAAAGGCAGCACATGTGTAAGCATGTGACTGGCTACATGTATGCTACTAGTACACGGCATGCAGCATATGTAGGCGTTTTACGTATCAGCATGTGCGAAAACCACGAATATGTATGTTTAAGCGGCTTTCTAGTCATACAATCGTTTAATTACAAATTATTAAAATGTAAAAGAGGAAGTGCGCTGCTTTTGTTATGAAGAAGACGATGACGAATATCATAAAAAACAAAAGGCGGGTACGTAGTGCGTGGATGAGAAATTGGTTAAAAAAGCAATGCGGAAGGGTATTGTGCAAAATTACTGCACGAATTGAGTGCAGCAGAGCCTAATCTACATACATATGTACATATACGAGTATGTATATATCGCGGGTTCATGCGTATGACAGCAGACCAATTTGGTTATTTGCTGCATTTGGTGACACCATATACTACATACATACATGTGTATATACAAACATATGAACATACTTATGTATGTCCATATCCGTGCTGAGTTTTTCAATTGCGAAGGAGTGGCGCTCGAATCATCTTCATTGATTATAACAAAGTTATAATTATCACACATATTTTTTTATCAAACAATATAAAAAATCAAATAAATAAACAAACGAGCAGCACAAACTCATTAAAATAACATCAGCTGCTTATAGCTGTCAGTGTTGCCACTGTTATACATATGTATCTACGTGGCTGCCAGCAATCAAATAGAAACAATAAGATTCCGTTTTGCTAAAAAATAAATTGACAATATACGAGTATGTAGTGTACAAAAACAGACATCGTAACATTTTATATATGTATATGTACATAAAAATAAGTACATAAATATATTGAAGTGAAATATACGAGTACCAATATAAATATAAATTTTTGATTTTGTTTTTTTTTTTTGTAAAAAGAATCCAAATGATTTGTTCGTGAATTTACATAATATACTCGTATGCAAGTATGTACGTAGATTTTAAATAAAATAAAATAATTAAAAAAGAACAAAAACGTAGAGTTCATATTTGTTTGTCATCGGTCAAAGTTTACTCTGATTGTAGGTTTATTGATACATGGATTGCATATTTCATTAAATCAATAATTTCAACCACACAAAAAACGCAAAGACTATGAAAAAAGTACGTTTTCTTATGCACCAATTATTGGAGAACTCACTTTATTTAATAAAAAAACATATGGTAACTATATTTTTTTTATAAGATTCAAATTCAAAAATTGTAAAAATTGTAAAAATACCAAAAAACCTTATATATGAATATATCGATTTTTAATTTTATTTGTATTATTTTAATATACATGTCTGTTATTTTCAAGCAAGATTATTAGTTCATAATTCGAAAATTCAAAAGTAAATTTAACCTGCTATCGTATCAAACAAAAAAGGCTATCAAATCTGAAAGTGAACAACGACCATTGGCAACACTGCTAATGGCAACATGTGCATGTGGTTCTGACGTAATTTTGACGTCATCACGAAGTTACATTTGCTGCATGCCGTGTACTAGTAACATATGTACATGTAGATATTCACATGCTTACAGATGTGCTGCCTCAGAAAATGTGTTCGATTCGGGTACATGTGTCAAACTTGTATTTTGGAGCAAAATACTATAAAAATTTTAAGGCCTGTAGCCACTACTAGTAATTTAAAAAAATGCAACCAACATGCTGAAAATTCCCGTGACGTCATCGCCACATACGCATGTGGCTTTTTACATGCCATGTACTGTAGGCTTAAGAATTGTCAAGTGGTGAGTATCAATACTGCACATGCTACGATGCAAGACCATTTGTACAAGATTGTGAATTTCGCTTATATATGCAGACAAAATCATTGCAATTGCTTCTTTGTGGTCCACAATAATTTATATTTGCACTTTTAACATTTAACACAACCACAAACGATTGATATTTAACAATTTCTAACAAAAGCTTTGAGTCTGGTAACGCATAACAACAGATCTGAATATTTTGCATATGAAACCGGTGTGAACTGACGATTTTGTCAATGAATTTATTGTCACACAACAGTCCGGTAATAAATTGTAAAGGTATGATCACATTTGGTCAAATATTTGCCCAAAAAAACGTTACCCCTAAATATTAATGAAGAAGATTTCCATTCAGAGACGTGTTTGTTAAGTTAAATAGTTTCCAATAATATTGGATTCTATGACATTGTCTATTAGTTGTTTATGAAACTGTTTAACTTAAGAAACACGTGTCTGAATCAAAATGTTTTTCACTAATATTTAGTGGTTACGCTTTTTGGGGCAAATGTTTGCCCAAGTGTGACCATACCTTAAGATTTTCTGACAAATTTCATACAATCGTGTAAAGATGGCGTATTGCCAGATCTGACAATATTGTAAGATCTGACCAAAGAAAGGCCAAAGACGCGTTGGCAGACCTGCTCACACATGGATGAAGCAGCTTGACATTAACGTCAGGGAGACTGGACGCAGTTGGGCCGAAATAAAACAGCTATAATAATTGGAATAATTTTGTTATGACCCCATTTTCCTTATAGAAATTTATATGTATATGCATTTAAAAAATTTTTGTTTTAAACTGGATTTACAGTAAATGTTTCGTTCTAGTTACCTAGAAAAAAATTTATATTTTTAAATTGCAAATATTTTCATCTAAATTATTTCAAGTTTTGATGATGATCGATTTTCCTAGAGAGCGGCGATGGTGTTAAAGCTATCACCTGCTATAATTTTGTTTTAAAGTCCAAATTAAAAATACTTTACAGTTCCACTAATTGCATGAAAATCGCAAAACACTCACATTTTTTCAGTACCACATTCACATCGTTTTTAATTTCCACTCAGATTTCAACGAAATTTTCAAGAAAGTAACTTTTGACGTTTTCAGAAAGTAAAATGAATAGTCAACAGTGCTTTAAAGATTTGTACAAATATACAGGATAGTGGCAAATAGTTATTATAAATTATGCTTATTTTGTATAAATATTTAAAGGATTTGAATATCTTATGTTCAAATATACATGCAGAAGACAATCCATGCCTTTTTAAAACACTAATGATGGTGATGTTCTGGGCAACTCTAATTAAGTAGTAAACAAAACAATTTCTTGCAACTTTACGTTTCGAAAAAGCTCTCGCTGAACCTTCATAGTGAACATACGTCTTAGCGGAGTTTTTTTTTCATATACATATTAAACAAACAAAAAATCATAAAAAAATATTCGTAATACATAATAACCGTAATACATATTAACTTTGATAATCTGATATTATTTTTACATAGCAAGAAACAAAAACAAACAAAAACCGCAAACAAAATGCATTTGAGGAATACTCTACATGCGTACCTCAAAAACAAAAAATTGTGAAGTGAGTTCAAACGGCAGAAATGCATATTTTACTGTGAGTTCTGAAGCTCTCAATGTTAACAATAAAAATAAAAAATCTGATGATAGTCTTTTTCTAATGGCAAAGCCACTTTTTCGTCAGAGATCAACTTCGCTTTGTCCAATGCCAACTAGTGATTCGTTAACATTACAATTGCCTTGTACTTCTTCATTCAAGTCAGCGATATCATCCGCTCCGGGCTCGTGTTCATCACTAAACCAAGATATCACTACAGATAACAGTAACTCAAAACCAAAGGTACAAGTAGGAATGGACAGATATATAACCGTGGTAAAGCGTGGGCGAAGCCCAAATTCTTCTAAAATTTCATCAGCTCCAAAGATGTCTAGGGATAACAGCGCATCTTCTACCAATCGTCAAAATCGTTTTTCATTATTGCAAGACAAAAACGACAAACCCGCTACATCATCGCAAAAGTCTTTTAAGCCACCACATATTTATTTGAGAGAAAAAAATTCTAACGCGCTTCTAAAAAAACTACTGTCGACCATTGGAGAAAATACTTTTCACATCGTTCCACTTAAACGAGGTAATATTGATGAAACTAAAATTCAAATATATGATGAAAAAGATTTTCGAAAAATTGTTGGTGAATTCGAAAAAAATAGAACAAATTTTTACATATACCAACTTAAGAGTGCTAAGGCCTACAGATAGTATTAAAGGGCATAGATTCATATGTTGAGCCCGAAGAAGTAAAATGTGCACTTGTCGACCAAGGATTTAAGGTAAAAAATGTTACCAACATAATTAACAGAGAAAAGGTCCCCCAACCCCTATTTCGGGTCGAACTGGCGCCGAATGACATCAAATTGAAAAAAATGAAACCATCCAATTTATAGCGTAAAGTATCTCTTACACCGAAAAATCACAGTTGAAGAGCCACGTAAGCGTTCAGGTCCCGTACAGTGCCATAATTGCCAAGAATATGGTCATACAAAAACTTACTGCAAATTAGTACTGCTAGCTGTACTAAGCCAAAAGATCAATCAGAAAAAAATGCAGTAATTGTGGAGGTAATCACACCGCTAACTACAGAGGATGCCCTGTATATTCTTTCATTAAGCAGGCTATGGGTCAAAAACCCAAATTAACTCCAGTTCAACCAGTAAACGCGAACTCCGCCACTTTTGCTCAAATGAGCCAACCAGTTACTTCACGTGTATCGTATGCTGATGCTGCTAAGACTAGTTCTATTCGCACACAAAATGTTCCACCGCCAAATAATTCAACGAATGCAAACTCAAGCTTTAACTTTAGTCGCCTTGAAGCTACTATTAAGAATCTGGTGCTAACTATAAACATCTTTACTACAAATATGACTAGCATGATGCAAGAAATGCTGCGAATGCAGCATTAGTTAGCAAACCATGAAGACGTTAAAAATATGTTTCTGGAACGCAAACGGCATTCGCCAACATAAAAATGAACTTGAGCACTTCCTCATGGAAAAAAATATTGATATAATGTTGGTTTCTGAGACTCATTTGACATCAAGAAGCTTATTTAAAATAAATGGTTACATTTTATATGATACAAAGGACCCTAGAGGGAGAGCATGCGGTGGATCAGCAATTTTAATTAAGTCAAGACTCAAGCACTATGTCCTTGACAACGTTACTGAAGAATATATGCAAGCAACGAATATTTTCGTAGACAATTTTTGTGCGAATTTCGTGATATCATCAATTTACTCACCTCCCAGATTTTCAGTTACCGAAGATCAGTATGAGAAGTTCTACAAATCGCTTGGATCTTGTTTCCTGGCAGCTGGTGACTACAATGCAAAACATATGTACTGACGCTCGCGTCTTGTTACTCCTAGAGGTCGAGCGTTGTTTAATACAATTTCAAAAATGAGCTTAGATGTCATTTCGAGCGGGGAGCCTACTTACTGGCCTACTGACGTAAGAAAAATTCCAGATGTTATAGATTTTGGCGTTACGATAAATATTCATAGAGACTTAATTCACGTAGAGGCCTCTCTAGATCTGTCCTCCGATCACTCTCTCACAATAGTTACAAGGAGTGATTTAACTAACTCATATGTGAAAATGATTAATGAGGTCAACTGGCTAGGATTCAAAAAATATCTTAGTAGTCACTGCGTAGAAAACATTCAGCTAAGATCATCTGATGATATTGAATTTAACATTGCCAATCTTAATGAAAATATTAAACAGACTGCTGAACATGCCACTACCTCCTATCCGCAGACTGGCTTTAATAGAATTTATTCTACGGAAATTGTTCTTGTATGTAAAAAAAGGAGAGCTAGAAGAGAATGGCAACAACACAGATCACCCCTAAATAAAATCAGACTTAAAGAATGTACTAAACGACTCAAAGAGCTGCTATCATCGGAAAAATCTGCATTACTGGAAAAGTATTTAAAAGGTCTTGATGTAACGTCAGCATCTAATTACTCTTTATGGCGCGCTACTAGAAATCTTAAAAGACCCGTTGACCTAAAATCACCACTGCGTACTTCGACCGGAGGCTGGAAGAGAAGCGATAGTGAGAAAGGTAACTTATTTTCTGAGCATTTAAAATCTGTATTTACTCCCAATTCATGTACGGGTGCTGCCGAATTACCGAGTGTAGTTTCTCTACCCCCTCGTCCCTTAACGTTTAAGTTGCGTGAACTACAAAAATAATTGCTGAACTCGACCCGAAGAAAGCTCCAGGTATTGATGGCATCAGTAACAAGATGCTGATGAACTTGCCTCATATTGCAATAAGAATCTTGCTATTTATTTTTAATGCTATTTTACGAATACAGTATTTTCCAAATAACTGGAAACTTGCCAAAATAAAAATGATGAGTCATATAGGCCTATAAGCTTACTATCAACAATCTCAAAGCTTTTCGAAAAGCTGCTCATGACTAAATTTTCCAAAATTTTAGCTGATAATGGGTGCATCCCGGACCATCAATTTGGTTTTAGAAGTCAGCATAGCACCATTGAACAAACGCATAAATTGGTCCAAGTTGTAAGAAGAACATTTGAAGAAAAGAAGTATTGTTCTGCTCTCTTTATTGATGTTTCTCAGGCATTTGATAAAGTATGGCACGAAGGCCTAGTTTTGAAATTGAAGACATACCTACGAATAATCACACACACACTTTTGGAAAGTTATATTATTGATAGGAAGTTCACTGCTGTGGAAGGAGAGTTCACGAGTGTGCCCGAATCTATATCTTCCGGTGTGCCACAGGGCAGTATTTTGGGGCCAGTCTTGTATCTAATATATACTTGTGATATGCCTGTGAGCAATAACATCCTATCTTCTACATTTGCCGATGATACAGCCTGTATGAGTATACACAAAAACCCTGATGAGGCATCCCGCAATCTCCAAGAACACATTACCCAGCTTGAAATATGGTTGAACTTATGGAGAATTAAAATAAATGAACAAAAGTGTGTCCACATAACGTTTATCCTAAGAAGAGATACTTGCTCTCCCATTCGAATGAAATACCTTGGCATACACCTTGATCGAAGGCTTCCATGGAAATATCACATTGACTCTAAGTTAACTCAAATGAAACTTAAATTAACTCAAATATATTGGCAGAAATTCAACACTCAGCCTAGACTGCAAATTTTTGATATACAAGTCGCTTTTGAAGCCAATATGGTGCTATGGAATTCAGCTATGGGGCACTGCTTCAGCTTCAAGTGTTGAGAAAATCCAACGAAGGCAAAACAAGATTTTAAGACTAATAACATCGGCCCCATGGTACATCAAAAATTCAAATATACATCGCGATTTAAATATGCCACTAGTGACTGAAGAAATTGCAAAATACGCAGGCAAATACTTAACAAAACTCGAGTCTCATCCTAATCCGCTTGCTCGTAATATCTTGAACTTTACTGGACATATCCGCTTAAAAAAGAGGCACACAAGGGCTCTTATTCTCAACACTCCAGATGGGACTTCTTGAAAATACGTTTATTTTTTTTTTCTTTTTTGATTATCACTACTTATGTATTATTTATAACTATCACTAAGTTTATGTCCGACACAGGTCCCCATAAGATGAAAAATGGATAAATGTTAGCAGAGAAATATGTTTCGTATTTTTCTGTTTGATTCTTTTCAAAAGACTGACTAAAAATTTTATTTTCAATTGAATTAAAATAAATACAAATATTTCAAAGCAAATAAAATTGCAATTGTAAATTAAACAAGTATTTTAACAAGTAGAAGAATGAATTATTATGAAACAAATAGCATTATTCTCAACAATAAACTTAGTCAGAAAACGGCTAAATTGGCACCACTGCTTGCAAACATCATTTTGTTTTAACAGCTGTTATACTCTTAATGGTGGAATTAGTAGATTCGTATCGTGAGTTTACGAATCAGCTGACAAAATCTGTAACATAAATAAAACATGTTGCTGTTTGTTTAATAAGTTTCGTAACGTATGTGAGGTAGAAATCTATAGAAAATATATAGATTTTTACGGAGCAAACGTTAACTTCTCTCTCATATACATACACACACATGTATAAAGGAAAGAGAAATACAATAACAGTTGACACGTTCGCTTGCAACGTCACATACGAGTATTTACTAACTAAGGCGTCAGTTAGCCGACTGTAATGGAATGTAACTGTAACGGCAGGAAACAGTTGAACGATATTGTTATGTGAAAAGTAATGAAAATGGTTATAAAGATGTAATGTAACCTAACATTACTTTTCATATAACAATATCGATTAGCTGTTTCCTACTGTTGCAGTTACATTCCATTACCGTTGGCTAACTGAGCCTTAACATCCAGATTTAACGATACGACAACTTCAAAAGTAACACGATGGGAATCGGCTAATTCTACCATAACTTCAAAAATAATTAAAAATTAAAGTAAATACACGGCATACACTTATCGCGACGAAAGCTTGTTGGGTAAAGCTGTTTTTTTTATTAAGTTCACAAAGTATTTATTTTCTTTTCCCATATTTGGTGTTCTAACAGTTACAAACAAAAATATTTGCCAACAACTTTGAATTTTTTTCTTAATATTCATAACAAATTACAAACATATTTGCATTAGAAAATAAACTCTCATTAGTCAATGCAAAAAATTTTGTTGAAATACAAAATAAAATGTTCACTTTTTAAAGAAGAGGAAATTAAAATTTTAATTCAATTTAAACTACATAAAATTTGTTTTATAAGCCTTTAATAAATAAAATATTTTTGCACGAATAAGACAAATAAACTTTCGGGTAATAAAATTTGTATGCATGTATATACATATGTATGTAAAGCCTATAGTACACGGCATGTAAAAAGCCACATGCGTATGTGGAGTTGACGTCACGGGAATTTTCAGCATGTTGGTTGCATGTTTTAAAATTACTAGCAGTGGCTACATGCCGTAAAATTTTGATATTTTTGTTCCAAAATACAAGTGTGACACATGTACCCGAATCGAACACATTTTCTGAGGCAGCACATCTGTAAGTATATGAATATCTACATGTACGTACATATGTTACTAGTACACGGCATGCAGCAAATGTAGCTTCGTGATGACGTCAAAACTACGTCAGACCACATGCTCATGTGGTTTTTTACATGCCGTCTACTGTAGGCTTACGTATATGTTTAAAAAAAAAATAACTGGCTTTAAAAATTTTATTAAGAATATTCACAAGCTTAAGAGTTCTTTAAATTTTAAAGTTTAAAGGGGTCTTTCTAAAAATATAAATCTTTTACAAAAGGTAATTTTTTTTCAAAAATGCTTTTTAAAATAGGCACTTTTTATAGAGGTTGCAAGGTATTTTTTATAGCACGCTTTTTTAAGTTATTTTTATAAAGGGTACTTTTGCATAAAAGGTACTTTCTATAAAAGTTGCTTTTTATTAAATGTACTCATTCTATAAAAGGTACCTTTCATGAGAGTTATTTTTTTATAAGAGGTACCTTTTGAAAAAAGTTCATTTTTTAGAAAAGGTAGTTTTTTATGAACGGTACTTTTTATAAACGGCACTTTTTATAAAAGATACTTTCTTATAAAAAGTACTTTTTTATAAAAGGTACTTTTTATGAAAGGTAGCTTTTTATAAAAGATAAATTTTTATAAAAGGTACCTTTTTATAAAAGGTACTTTTAAAAAAAAAGTACTTCTTTATGAAAGGTACTTTCTTATAAATGGTACTTTTTTATACGAGGAACTTTTATATAAAAGGTACTTTTTTATAAAAGGAACTTTTTTATTAAAGGTACTTTTTAATAAAATGCACATGAAATACCGAAGTATATTTATTTGACATAAAGTCTTTATTTATTTAATTTGAAAATTTGGCTTTTTTTATGGTTAAGCAATTCAAACATTTTTTTGGTTGAAGTCTACTAATGAGTTCCAAAAGCGGGAACGAAATGCATATAGAAAGTTTTTATAAAAAATAATCTGGCCATACTCAAAGTTCAGTTTAAAATTGACTGGTATAGCGTAAACTGCCGTTGAATTATCCTTCGCTTACTTTAGTTAATTTAATAAAATAATTATAATAATCAATTACAGCGTAGTCGCAGAACGTCAACCACGATAAGAGGGAATATGTGCCATGAATAATTGGCCTATTAATTTTGCTGCAAGTGTTGTTTGTTTGTGCAAATTTAGAAAAATATTAGTTTATTCTTTCTGCTTTTAAGTTCTGATATTAATTTGTGTTTTTAGTTTACCAAATTCAGTTTGATTTTCCTTTTAGCCCGGTCATTTGTTGCTCGGTGGTTTTATGTTTGTAGCACTAACTTAAAATGAATTTTGATGTCGTTTCTGTACAACAGTTTCATTTTTGTGGCCATTTTAGCTTAAGAGAAATGGTCACAACAACACTCTGCAAATTTTGCAAAAAATTCATATTTTTGTGAACAAAAGCATAAAATAATAAAATTTCCGTACTTAACATATTGAGTAACTAACCAACATCCTTGTGTGGCCGCACCAAAAGCATTGTGTGTTAGCGCTGTTGCATCCTCTTGTTAAAGTTTGGCAACAGTTGTTGGTTTTTGCTAAACAAACTCCTCATTAATATTTTGTGCAGCACGAGGAAAGGTACGATAATTCAAAGTTACGATTTTGTTTCGTTTTGTTAATTTGAACAACAATTTTAAATTAGTTTTAGGTTCGAATTGAAATGCAGTTGTTTTTGTTGTATGCACTTATTGCAACAATTGAGAGATAATTGGTTTAATTGGAAAATGTGTAGAACAATTATTTTGCAAAGGCTGCTGTTTGTCCTTTTGAGTTTGTGCGTAGATAATTAATTCCTAGGTTTAGTGGATGCTGACCTTGACATATATTTTTAGAGAAAATTTCAGTTTTCAAAGTATACTCGTACACAATTATAATTACTTGTAATTCGTTTCTTTTTGTTTAAATCACCATCAAAACCAGGTTCATTTCAATGCCATAATTACACACTATACTCGTATTTTTAAAAACAGCTGGCAAAAGTTTTATATAAATTAAAATTTCTTGTTGAAAATACACATGCATACATAGTTTTCTCTTTTTTCGTAAATATTTTCTAGACGAATTTTACACATGCAAAGTTAACTTTGCAAAGTTTTGAGTTTGTTGGAGAGAAGAAGAAAGAGAATGGGAGCTAGAAAATAAGCTTTGCGTGTGTAAAAGGAGTCTTAATGCAAATGTTTAAGCATTTTTAAATAAAAATATTTAACTTGTTACCATAACTTGAACCTTTTAATTGCAAGGAATGTGGAACTCTGTATCTCTTAAATTGTATCGCCATTCGAATAAAAATTAAAATGTCTTAAAAGTTTTTTTCAAATTGGCACCATGAATACAAATTGAATCTCTGTAAGTATATTTTGCTCAGAGTTTGAATTTTTAATTAATATTAACATAAAAGTTAAGTAAATAAAGAATTTTTCATAAAACAGGAATAAAACTTTCGTTCGTTTGTTAAAAATGAAATATGAATTTATGTATACCCAGCAAAAAGAGAAAAAATGAAGAAGTTCAAAAAGCTTGTCGTTTTCACGCCTTCTTAATAATTGCATGAAGTGAATGCATTTTTAACTCTTTCGTAAGCCTACAAAAATCTTTAAAATCAAGGAACATGTGCGGGTTCATCACCGGCTTATAAAAAACATTTATAAAATATTTATTTGCTGATGATTTAGCATGCTTAGACGCATTTCGTTGTAGCTAATTTGCGGTCTCCACCTGATATAAAATGACTAACTTTAACATTAACTTCAAGTTAATGTTATGTGTAGACTGCTCAAGTTAATGCTTTTTTGAAGTTAAAACATTATTGTTAGTGCATTTGTTTTAACAACTCAGTTATAACTTCAAGTTACAGCAATATTTCATGTCAGGTGGAGACGTAGAGTAAGGAACACTTCAGTAGACTTCAACCACTATTCAAAAAATTAGCTGCAACGAAATGCATCTGGACATACTAAACCACCAACAAATAAATTTTTTAGATTCGTATTTATATGCCAAAATAAAAATGAAATATTGAAATAAAAAATACATAAGTATGTTTGTATGTATGTATATATACAAACACATGATCTCAAAAAACACGAGAAGTAAAAATTATAAATTTTTCCCCAATTTGTCCCATATTTGTCACGTTTTTTTTTGTTGCTGGGTAATAATTTAAAATAAAGAAACTCGTACAAATTTGTATCAAATCATAACATTAAATGTCTTCTTAAGCCATGTATATCTTAATATATATAAAAATCAAAAACACGTTTATTTGTTAGGGGTGAACTCTTCAATGCCCCAAACAGATTTTCGCCTTCCACCCCAAAAAATATTTGTAAAAGACCGGCGCGTGTTTTTATATATATTCTACCCCTGTAAATGCTACGCCCCTTTCAGAAATAGTGATTTTAATGATATAAGTTAATCTATAATATAAAAATGAATCGCTGAATGTGTTGCTAAGCGCAAATCTTGAGAACAGCTGGAACGATTTCGCCAATTCTTTTTTTATAATATTTCTTGAAGTATGAGGAGGGTTCTTACGGAGAGAAAATTTTAAAACTAGGACCAGGACCGCGATATGGGGGAAATTTCTGCCCCTCTGAAACGTCCAAACCGAGTTTAATGAAATTTAGAATATAGATAAATCTGCGTCCAAAAAGTTACATAGGCCATGTACATTTTTAAAATTAGGACCAGGAGGGCGATAGGGGGAAATTTCTGTCCCTTAAAAAAGTTCAAACCGATTTTAATGAAGTTTAGAACATAGATAGATTTCCATCTAAAAATTCGTATGGTCTATGTACATTTTACGAACAAGGACCACTAGGGCGAGGGGGGCGGGATTGCAGTCCCTCCGGAACTAACGAACCGATTTTAATGAAACTTAGAACATAGATAGGTCTGCGTCTAAAAAGTTACATATGCTATGTACATTTTTAAAACTAGGATCAAGAGGGCGATAGAGGGAAATTTCTCCCCCTCCGAAACGTTAAAAATCAATCAAATTACTGAAAATTAATTAAATATTTGTGTAATGTCTTTCCTTCAAATTTATTTTAGTTGTTGGCGTAGCAACGCGTGCAGGGACAGCTAGTTCACATATAAAATTAATCTAAAATTTGAAAAGAACTTTCTTATATGCGTTTTTTAATCTTGCTAAAATAATTAATTTCAATGTAATATTCATCATGAAACATTTGGGGTATTCACACCAGTGTCTTAAGTGTCATAATGTCTTAACATTTTAAGATAGTTTAAAAAAATTTTTGTTGTGACTCAAAGAAAAACGTCATAAAATAATAAAGGCCCAACTATAATATGAATTAGCAAACTTAAGCAACTGTGCGATTACATACAACACGTATGTGTGCAACTATAATGTACTTAAGCAAACTTTTCGTCAAGTTTCGTCAAATGTCATTTGCTTAAGTAAAGTGCCAAACTGAACGCACGTTCCGTATGGAAACAACGGTTTGTGGATTTTTTAAACTCAAATAAACAAACAGCGGCAGAAAATATTCATTGCTTTTAAATATTTTTTTTATTGACTTTTAATTTGAAACTCAGAAAATAATGCAAAACTTTAATTTGCACTTATTTTTTTACAACATACATATACACACATACACATATGTTTGCTTATGTATATTCACTGTTGTACTTTTTAGTAGGCAAAGCAAATAAAACATGTAATAAATTGATAGATATAATTATTTGTGAATTTTTAATAGATAAGCACATTATAACAAATTAATTAGATTGAATTGCATTCATTTAGGAGTTATGAGAAGAAACAAAATTATGAACAATACCTAGATGTGCAGCTATGGCTAAGGAGTGCTTAAGTTCATGTAAGTACATTATGACCACCTAAAAGTCACGTCTGAAATGTTTAAGCATTTGACAGGCTTATCGTTCAATTCTGACATTAACTTAAGCCAGCTCATTCATATTATAGTTGGGCCTTAAGACTTTCTCAGCTATGCTTATTGTTTGTCATAACTACATGTAGAAGTGCGTGAGAGTTTACCAAAGGAATTGAGAGAGAGAGAGAGTGACTAAGCAATGTACAAATGTGCTAAAACCAAAATACAAATAAGTACAATATTTATAATTGTAAATTGTGAGGGTTGCTCACAGCAGTCATATTTTTTCGTGTTATTACTTTAAAACGTGTTAATTTATGAGTACCATTTGAATACCCCAATTAAATATTCTTTGGAAAAAAATACCTTTTCCTGATGATATCCATAAAAATGAACAGTAAACTCTAGAGAAAGTACACAAATTATTCAAAATAAACTCGAACACTTTAGCAAACATCAAAGGTTATAATATTTACCTCTATTTTTAAAGAGAAATAAACAGAAAAAAACATAAATTAATCTTAATCATAGAATTGCTTGAACTATATAAAAACTATGATATCAATCATTAAAATTGAAAGAATTGAAAGAGAGTATTTTTTTAAATTAAGGGAATTTTTATTTTAACAAAAAAAAATATGATCAAAATATGTATAATTTCAGTAGCACGCAAATAGGAGAAGCAACGTCCATAAATACTATTTAAGAACAAACCAAAAGGATAAAAATTCTTAAAACCTGCCGAAGGCCCGCAAAGCAGAAAATCTTTACTCAGCAAAGCTACATTCAGCATACTGAGAGTGGAAAATCTTTAAATCT
This sequence comes from Nowickia ferox, assembly GCA_936439885.1. Classification (NCBI taxonomy): domain Eukaryota; kingdom Metazoa; phylum Arthropoda; class Insecta; order Diptera; family Tachinidae; genus Nowickia; species Nowickia ferox. The sequence goes on from OW387026.1 coordinate 65,690,266, forward strand.
TAAAAGTTAAAAAATCGAATTTACTATGTCCACATGGTCGACAAATATGTAGTAGAAAGTACTCTTAAAGTGTATAAATAAAGAAAGAAAAAAAAAGATATAAAGTAGAACAAAATAAGCAGAATAACTAACATGTGTATAATTGGTAAAGAACAAACGACAAAGGCAATACTGTTGTAAATTTAGAGATGGTAAAATTGAGCTTTCATTACAAAAAGCTTTCAGCAAATTGTAATACGATTAATCAAAACAATTCACATATTCTATTTGCAAAAAACTTGCGTATATAAAGCAGAAATCTTCCAGAAATGAAAGAATGTCCACCGAACGTTATTTCATGTGTGATTGTATAGATCAAAAACTTAGCTGAAAATAAATTTGAAATCCATTAATCTAATGATTGAATTTGACAATTACTAAATATGAAACTATAACAAGCTAAAAACTAAAACAAAACCAAAAAAAACAACAAACTTATCGCTCTTATTAAAAGAATAACTTAATTAATCAATCAATTAATATTTTCATTGAACACTATTTAACAATAAATGAAATAGTTGATTGGCAAATCAAAATGGGATTTAGTTTCCCGCTCATTTCAAGCTCAAAGCGTCAGAAAATCCATTGATTTGTTGAGTAATATTTTTTTTTCTTCAAAATGTTGACAACGATATCTTTTGAACTATTTAAACAATTTCTATAAAAATAGCGGTATTTGGAGTATATGAATACTGAAATTTATTTGAAAACATATTTTGGAGTTATTAAAATAAAATGCATTTTCGAAATTTTTCTTGAACGATTTCTCGCGATTTCAAAATAACTTGCCGCAGTGGACATTGCTTTTTTAATTTAACAGCTGATACGATTTTGGTTTAGATCTAAACAATTTAAAATTTATTTGATTCACAATACTAAAAAATAAATGGGTTGTGTTGACTTTCACACGAGACGACTAAAGTTGAGAATGGCGTTCCAATTTGTGAATTTGCAAAGCTTGAACTATCTTGAAAAAAGGGCTTCCAAACCTTTATCCGTTTGCAGAAAATTTACTTATTTTATTATCGAGAAATGAAAAGTAGTAAAATTTGCCATCACTATAATCCATCAAAATTCAACATCTGATGGCAACATATCGCACAATACAATTACAGCTGCAACTTTGCAAATAATCAGCCCAATTTTGAACTTTCCGGGGAATTAGTTTTTCCAAAAAGAAAAAGATCCTCCTATTCTAAACAGATGACGATAGAAATAAAAGGTGAGAAAGAATTTAAAATTTTTGAAGTCAGCTATTTCATTTCCAGCTGATTTTTTTTACGTCGAAGCCTTTTACAATAGGAGATCAAAGAAAAGGGAAACCCCTCCTGGGGATTTGTAATCCAACGTAAAGTTCTACATTTCGCTCATGTGGAATGGAATATTTCCATACCAGTTTTTGATTTTAATAAGCCAACTAAATCTTTGCTTTCAAAATAAATATGTTTGGTTTTTTATTTAAAAATTATTTTTAATAAAAACAATCACTTGGGACAGTCTAAGGGCCTGTCCTATGATGTCGGCCATTGTCGACTTGTTGCACATTTAAGCACCCCACACACTTTTCAATTCAATTGGCAATTGAGTCGGTTGTTGTCCAAATCAAGGCATGTGTGGCTCAGTCAATTACCTAGTTTGCCAGTTGTCGAGTTGGTTGAAGAAGACTATTGAATCTTTCAATACGATTGTGCTGCGTGCGTTCGATTCTCTTGATCAGCTGTAAACATTTATGTTTGCAGTTTTATTTTGAAAAGAAAAAATTATTTTTTTTTAAATTGCATTTAATTTCATTGAATGAATGCAATAGAAGTTTTTAATTTTTAAATTTTGTAATTGTGAAAAAAATATAAATTTGACAGTTGAATGAAGATCTTTCAATGCATTTTATGAAGTGTGTGGCCAAGAATCAATTCAATTGAAAGACTCAATGGAAAATTGAATTGAAACGTGTAGTGGATGCTTACATTTGAAACAAACACAAAGTTTTTAAATTTGTTTATATTTGGAATGTAAGTGTGCGACGAAATTGCTTTATTTACTATTTCTTTACACACTTTCAATTAACCAATTTAGAAATATTTTTGTGTTTTATTTATTAGTAGTTAAAATTTTTGACATAATCAATACACCAGTTGTCTTTTCGTATGTAAAAAACGCGAACAATCTACAAAACGTGATTAATGAAGCCAACTAGTACACGTTCACGCGAGTCATCTGTAGTTGCTTATCGAACATTCATATTTTTCTTTGAGTTTTTTGCTATCAAGAAGACAACCAAAGTAAAAAAAAAACATTCTATTCATTTCAATAGCTTAAGGAAAATATTTATTTATGATGCCAAGGCAGAGCAAAAGAAAAATGTTTAAGGTAAAATATTTGCACAAGTATCATATGATACAAGTATTTACTCGCATGTATCATGGAAACATAGAAAGAAAAAACTCGGTAGCAAAAGAAGTAAAACCAAAATAACAAGCATAACCGGAAAACGGAAACAGATTTACATATTTTGACACCTACACACTAACGCATACGCTCCTTAATGCACCCATGAGGTTTATTTTAGTGGTTGAGGAGTTATAGCGCAAGACGACAGAGGAGTAAGAAGACATTGCAAAATTATAAAATATGTTTTCAAATTGTATGTGTGTATAAATATAAAACTCAAGCACACATTACGTGTGCATATTTTAAAAAATTTTTATTATTTTTATTTTTTGAAATTTTATTAGTTTTTTTATTTCTTTTCTTTTTTTATGCTTGTTACATTTTATTTATAACAACAAAATTTACAAGTTTAACCATCTGATTTGTGCTTGTTGAAACGCAAAACACACATTCGCTTGATTATGAACATAAAGCTGGCAGGCAGCAGACAGCTCTTGCAATCTAATTCCCTTGTACGACGTTTGATTGTAGGGAAATGCACAGTGGTTCATGTTGAGAGAAATTTAGTAAAGTTTTGTTGCTTTTTCGATATTAAGCAAAAGTCTAGTTCAACTTTTCTTCTCTTTTCTTCTCACACTAATTAATAACAAATATTTTATTCCATAATAGGAATTGAAAACACTGAACTTGAGCCCGATTAAGAAATTAATTAAATAATATTATCACAGTATTCTAAAATCTTATATTCTGTCCTAATGTCTGAAACTAGTGCGCATTTGAATAAAAATTTCATTGTTTTAACTATGACTAACTATTTTGAAGCTCATTTTAGAAAATATAAAGTTGCGTTGATGTGAATTCTTCATTATTACTCTGACAAAATTAATAATGAAATTTCCAAGCTTTTCTAACAAGAAAACTCGGTAGCGATCATAGCAATGCGGGTAAGTAGGAACGTAAATCTTTGAATAAACCAAAAGTTTTTGGGTAAGAAAATAATTTTAATTTTTAACCTAGTCTCCTTTGAGATCTATAAACGTTGCTCAATGTTTCTTCATTTTTTTATCCTTCCAAGAGATTTATCTATGTCACCGAAATACGCCCATTTTTGTTTGAGAGATGATTTCATCGTTGGAGTCAAATTTCTTTCCGCCGAGCAAGGGCAATGCGTAGCCCAATTCACTAATTCTTGGCATGTAAACTGTTTACAACCTTGCATTATCTTCGTGGAAAAAAACGTCTGTCTTAGTCAAATGCGGTCGTTATTTTTTCAAATCCTCATTAAATCGACCCAGCAGTTGAAAAATACTGTTCAATATTGATTCACCGTGTCATTCTTTGACCTTGATGCAAACCAAAAAACCCATGCTTTTGTAAGCAGTAAAATTTGTTCATGTTTTCTAGATTTATTTATTTAAGCTTGTTGAAATTGGTTGAATAGGAAAAACAATTTTATTAAGAAGCTCTCTCGCTCTCGTTTCCTTGTAAATTTAAATTTTAGAATTTTATTATTTGATAATAATTGAAAAGCTGTATATACATATGTATGTACATACATTAGACCAACCAATTTGCCGAAAGTTTTAATTTTATTCGCTCCACCGGCAGTTTCTGGTAGACTGGCCATAAAAAAATTAAAGGTGCGTAAACATTGCACTGATAGCGTGAAAACCGGAGATGCGCATTGCACTTTTCACTCAGAAAAAAACTATGAACAATTTCCGCCCCATAAGTCTCAAACGCGGCGTTTTTCGGAAAAATTTTATGTAACAATTTTTGTGCAGAATAAATAGCACAAAATTTTTTCAGTCCCTAATTTTGCCCTAACTATAGCCTATCTAAGGCCTTTAATGAGACGAAACTAAGTTTTTTGGGAAGACTTTTTTGCAACGGCTCTCACTGAAAATTGGATAGCAATAATTATAATCCGTTTCCAATAAGGTTCAAGATATTACGAGCTAGCGGATTAGGATGGGACTCGAGCTTGTCAAATATTTGCCCGGAGGGCTGCCTCGTGAGGTTTTTCATGCATACAAGACAGGCTGCATCATCGGCAAATGTAGATGGGTAGATACTACTGCTCATATCACAAGTATAAATCAAATACAAAACTGGCCCCAGTGTACTCTACTGTGGTACTCCGGCAGAGATATGTAGATGTGAGCACTTTCATAAAGTCTCCTTCCACAATAGTTAACATAACTTTCCGAAAGCTTTAGAATGTTTATTGATAGATATGTCTTCAATTTTAAAACCAGCCCTGCATGCCACACTTTATCAAATGCCTGAGCAACTTCAATGAAGAGGGCATAACAATACTTCTTTTCTTCAAATGTTCTTCTTATAAATTGAACCAATCTATGCGTTTGTTTAATGGTGCTATGCTGCATTCTAAAATCAAATTGATGGTCCGGGATGCATCCACTACCAATTAGAATTGGGGACAATTTTGTCACGAGCACTTTTTCGAAAAGTTTTGACATTGTTGATAGTAGACTTATGGGCCTATATGACTCAGCCTTGGTAAGTTAGATCTTTGCCCAGCTTTAGAATAATTCTTACCTTGGCAAGCTTCCAGTGGTGTGAATAATACTCTAGTCATAATAGGGCATTAAAAATAAATAGCAGGATTCCAATTGCAATATGAAGCAAATTCATCAGCATCTTATTACTAATTTCATCAATGCCCGGAGATTTCTTTGGATTGAGTTCAGAAATTACTTTTAATACATCACGCATCTGAAATATAAATGGTCGAGAGGGTAGAAGAACTACAAACGGCAAATCAACAACTCCCATACATGTGTTTGGGCTAAATACGGATTTGAAATGCTCAGTATATATGTTACCTTTTTCAGTATCACTTCTTGCCCAACCTCCGGTAGAAGTGCGCAGAGGTGGTTTGAACTCAACGGGTCTTTTAAGCTTTCTAGCAGCGCTCCACAAAGAGTAATTAGATGCTGTTGTGACATCGTGACCTTCCAGATAGTTTTTAAGAGATACAGGTTTTTTACATGCCAAAAACTCTTGGGGTCTATTTTTGCACACTTTGAGTCTGGTTTTTTGTTGGGGCGATCTGTACTGTTGCTATTCTCTTCTAGCTCTTCTTGTTTCACATACGAGGTGTTCAATATCCGTGAAATAGATTCTATTAATGTTTAATCTTTTTTTAAGGTTGGCAATGTTAGATTCAACATCATAGGATGTTCTTAGCTTAGCTGTGATATTTTTTGAATCTCAGCCAACTAACACGATTGATCATCTTCACATATGAGTGAGGAAAATCCCTTCTTAGTGGGTTACGGATTGAAACAATAGTGGGAGAGTGATCGGAGAAGAAAAGTTTCAAGATAAATTAAATCCCTGAAGGTATTTTTAATGACTCCAAAATTTACAACATCCGGAATTTTTTGTATGTCAGAAGGCTTATAATTGGGCTCCCCATTCTAAATGACGTCCTAGCCCATTTTGGAAATTATGTTAAGCAACTCTCGACCTCTAGGTGTAACAAGACGCGAAAATAAGCATATAAAACTGATATTTGAAATCAAAAACTGTGTATAAAGTGCCATCAGACGTGTATCAAACAAAGCATGACAAATGCGTAATGTTAATGATTTTATAGTACAGCAAAGAGTCTTAATTTTTGATGTTTTGAAAGAATAGCTGTTTTATTTTAAAGACACGATCTCCCAGGTGGGACATTTTGAACGAAAACTATGCTCTTTTGAATCGCATTTCAAAGCAGGAAAGACAACAACGACCTTCATATTTTACTTACAAAACTGCTTCGGCCGAACAGTAGTTTTTGCTGGGTGCTGTGTTGTGGTGGATCCACGTTTCGTCCACGGTTACTAAACGGCACAAAACCTCGTTCACATTGAACAACCTAAAACACTGCTGCGAAGTTGTCACGCGATCTATCTTGTTATTAATAATTGAAAATTTCGAACTAGGGAGCCAGCATTATTATTATTATTATTCCTTGAATAAAAAATTCATAACAGTTCAAATAAATACAAATATTAGCCCAATTCACAATAATGTGCAAATGGTATTGCAACGTAGCATATGCATAATGGTATAGTTTATTGATACTCACCACTAAGAATCGTTAAGTGGTGAGTATCAATATAGTATAGCATTTTGCACATATTACGATGCAATACTATTTGCACAAGATTGTAAATTGGGCTATTGTACTCGTATTTTTTTCTTGGTTCCACCATACCTTGTCACATTTTTTACTTTAAGTTGTTTATCATGTCATGATATTTTTTTGTAGCATTTTGCATGCAATAAACAAACATACATTTGAAATTTTTTCGTTACGTTTAACCGAAAAGAAGATGTTTTTCTCTAAGAAAAGAAAAGTAAAAAAGTTACCACGCAAAAGTTGTACAAGTGTGCTGATAAATCATCTCTACGATTACTTTACAAGCACTTGAATGTGTAACTACTATGAGTTTGGTAGTTGCACTTACTTCAAGTACATTTTGTTGCTGTTATCTTAACCATATCATAATAACACTACAACAACAAATAAAATGCTAAGACAATATTAATATGTACGAGTACATACATACTTACGTATGAGTCTCTGATATTGTTACTTTATGTCTCACGTAGAAAATTTCAACAGCAATGACTATAGTTATTGCTGAGAGACGACCTCATCATCATTAACATCGTTGAAAGTGTTAGAAAAAAAAGGAAAAGAACTCTTATAAAAGTAAAAAAGTACTTATGTTGAAAAATACCGGTTATTTTGTTTGTTCAACAAACAAAATAACAAACTTTGTTTCAGCAATTGTTTTTGGAACGAGCTTATTTTTGGCGCTGCGCAAACTTTTTCAGTAACAATGGAATTTATGAAAAATGATGTACAAGTTCATGTGTCGTACAATTTGTTAAATTAAATTTTTTTATTCCATAACTGTGTCTAACTGAAAGAATTTTGTTTTGAAAATTCCTTAGTGCGTAAAATGTGAGAAAAATGTGCACATTGCTTATAAAAAAATAATTTTAATGAGCATTTTTTATTTATAACTCTGTTGTTTTAGTATATAAAAGTTATACGCATATTTTCTTTTTTTTTTTGTAAGGGCAATATCACGTAAAATGTTCTCTATAATACATATGAATGTTTTTTGGCTAAAAAAATTCTAATATTTGAAATTAATTTATTACTCGCTTATTATGTAACCCGTGAATAAAGCTTTCAAAAAAGCTAATTATTTCAGATCATTTAAAGCGGTATTACAAGAAGTTTTCTTTCTTGGATTTTCTTTTAAGGGTTATCCATTTTTCCGTTTCAAAATCTATGATTTCGATATAGTTTTCGGTCACTTTTTGCGCATTTCGGGCGCTATCTCCGCGATAACTTTGCAATTGTTAGTTTTCACATGATCCAACTTTACATGATTATCCCCATAGACACGGTGCTTGGCGTAGTTTCACAAAACATCTAACTTAGTCTAATCGCATGTTCTTGGAGGCTTTGCACCGTAGACTGATTATGACAACTATAATCACCCGGTAATTGCAGAATATTCGCCAAAATTCTTGAATCGCCACTTTTGTAGTAGGTTAAGTTGAAAAGAGGGGCAAATAGTGGCCCAATCCATTTTGGATTATACTTACGCCTTTATAGCATGCTGTGTGCTTTTAGTAAGAGATATTGGGGCGATACCAAATAAAATAAAATCAAAACCTTTGCATTATTACAACTTCTATTTTTAATTCTTATTATTATAAATAATAATAATATCTAATGGATAAAAAAATAATAAATGAAGGTTTTATTATGCTCAGCCATTTATCCGGCCGACTAACTATCGGCAAGTTGCAATAATGTCCCTTAGTCTGATTAGGAACCTAGTTTTCAATATACTTGCTCAGATTTTTCCACTCTGAATCTTTAAGATAACCCATATCTGTTCAATATGAATATTTGTCTTCTAATTTGACTAAATGCTGGACAGTAACACAAGTAGTAGCAGTACATGTTGTATCGTCAAAAACATCCATGCGAGCCAGATGACTTTTTAACCCTGAATGTCCTGTTATTATGCTAACCAAATTCTGAAATGTTGGTATTTTTAAACTTAGAATCTTGATTGACTTTTCGCCAATTGGGTTTCACTCAGAGAATTTCGGTCATTCTTCCAACGGCCAATATCTGGTGTGTTGTTCTATAATATATTAATTCAATTCATTTTTTAAATTCTTGAAAAGGTTTGCTATTTTCTAGTGTGATATAAGGTTAGGTTAACAGGCTGCTGGTAAGGAAGGGTGAAATTTAGAGTTCAGCTCACCTGGGTCCAATAAAATTATCCCTTTGTGTTACCTGTGAGTTGAAGAGCAGATGGTTAGGGAAGGTGATAGGAAAATGATAGTAATGGAGAAGACAGGTAGTGAAGGAAGTGATAGATAAAAGAATATCTGGTTTTTGCACATTTTGATAATGTATTGCTGCAGTACTTTACTTTGCCGATGATTCTGCTTCACAATAGACGCCCTGATGTTACATTTGGATTGGCATCCGCTGAAGCCGGTGTAGTTCAGTGACCAGTGTCTATGCCACTAAAACTTTTCCTACAACAACTGATACAAAGGGTCACTAATGCACATCAGAAAATTGCATGGTGGTGTTATTTAATGACTATCAGACACCGAGCTCGAACGTTGGACCTTTGATTTTGTTGTCAACGTGCTAAATACTTCAGACAACGACACCCTCTTATGTAATGGTATTCAGTAATGATCCCATCCTTTCAATCCTATCCACGTCTTCATTTCATTTCTCTACAATTCCAGCATGAGCTTATCTCAGTTTTGTATTGAAGGACACTTCGAGAATGAACTTTAGGATTTCTTTAGGCTTCGATAACTTTTCTACTATCCGTATAAATACGAATTTGTAGTTTGTTGTCAATCTCCTTCAGATATTTAACGCCTTCCGTTATAGACGTGATCTTAGTCTTTCAAGCCTAGTATTTTGTTCGAAGTTGTGAAATTTTTCCAGCAACATTGATTATTTCGCTTGAAAAATTTGACATATACTAAATGTATCCCAAATCGCATTTTTTTTATTAATAAATTTTTTGCTTTGATTGCTTGAAAGTATGCAACATTGTTAAAATTCCGTGCGAAAAAAGTACTGCTCATGTTCATTTTGCATGGAAAAACATGCTGCCAAATACATTTTACATTAATAACAGAGTAGTACTTTTGCAAGTTTATTTCGCAAATATTTCATACCAAACACTTTAACAAGTAGTTTGAGAGCATTTCGCATGAAATTGTGAACAGAGTACAAGGTTTTAAACTGTGTTATAATGCGGCAAGCGAAAGAATTTACATATATTATTTGGATCCAATAGCTATTCTGCAAAAGTTTCAAACTCGTTGAGTCTTAATCACTCTCTTTTCTATATTTTATCTTTCCAGGATAATCTCTAATCAAGTATCACTCCTAAATATTTGACCTTATTGGTAATTTGTATTAGTGATTCAAATGTTAAAATTTTCCGCTTTCTCGTGAACAGATAAATTTTAATCCGGCTTAACACCAAGAACTCTCTCTCTGGCCCAGTTGCAAGATAAGTTAAGATCTTCTGTAACCCTTTCAATTAATATTTTAGGGTCATATCCACTTATTAAAATCGCCCCGTCGTCTGCTTAACAGACGGGCTTAAATGATTCTTCGGATAGAAGTTTTAGTAGGCTGTGCATGGCGGTAACTCACAATAAAGGAGATAATACACCTCCCTGTGGTGTTCCGCCACATACATGCCCTCTAATTTTTGTATGGTTTACTTTGCTGCTGTTAAGCATATGACAGTCCCTTCTATATCAATGAATATAGCTAGGGTGTAAATGCCTACATCGAGATATCAAATTCAATATTATGTAAAAAATTCGTTGCTATGCTTTCAGTGAGAATCACTTTGGATTTGCATAGCTTTCCATGCCTGGTTTTAGTATGCAGACAACGCTTGCTTCTCTCCATGCTATTGTTAGACAGATGATTGAGATATTAGCCAACCTATCTTCTATTACGTCAAAGTTTTGAAGCAAAGCCGGGAATATACTATCAGGCTTAGCTGCTTTAAATGGCAAAAGGATCCTAATTGCATAATTTATCATTTGAGTGGCTATAATTGTATTTGTTATGGCGATACTTCTGTAAGCCTCTGTCTTTTGCGAATTCTCTGCAGCTCCTGTCTGGAAATGTGCCTTCATTACTACTCCTAATGGTTCCTCCAATTACATAGTAACTTTTAACTATTTTTACTTCGGTTGTCAAACAATCCGTATTCGTAAATGCAAACCTTTCACTAAATAAATGATACTTCACATTATGGATATTTATTAGGTGACAGCCTTGTTAGACCGGCGGCATTGATACCACTTAATGGATAACCTTGTATGTTATTTTGAATCAATGTAACGAAATAAGTTCCATTTACCTTGAAAATTTGTATATAGGACCGAACTTAGCTGATAGTGAAGGTATATTGGTATTTCAAAGTAAACCGTGGCTGAATCACGCATTCGTTCTTACGTGATAGGGTATTCATTTAATCGGGGTTTTGCTTTAATCGGTTAAAAGCTCGATTAATTAATCGAGGTTTTTGTTTAATTGGTTAATAATCAGTTAATTTCGGTATTAACCTGTTAACTGATTGATAATGTTTTTTCATAAATCAAGTAATTTGAAGAAATAAAAGTGCATACATTATTTATGAATTTGAGTTTAATAGTAAAACAAAATAAAAACACTCACAATAATATTTAAACCAAATCAAGGAAAAAATGCATAAATATGTATTGGTTAATAATTAACAATTTTGTGAGGTCATTATATTAGTTACTTAAAAAGTTTAAAGAGATCTTCTAACACAAACTTTCAGAAAAATAATTTAGTTTAAATAATTAGGACTTAAGCGATACTCCTCCTTAGTTTTGGTAAAACCTGATTTGGGAAAATCCTTTTACTTATCATAGATGTTGAGGAAATCGAAAGCAATCCATAACACAGAATATATAGTTTCTGAGTCCTTTTCCTGGATTTCTCAAAACATATGTATAAAGTCATTAATTATGCCACTTATTTTGTTTTCTAATTCATAAAACTTCAATTGTTTCGGTTGATTTTTTTACAACATTTCTTGTATTACTATCGATAGTTTTTTCTGTTGGCTGGTCATTAAGGCCCCTTTCACATTAGGCAACTTTACTTGCGCAAGTCTTGTGTTTGTGGGTGTGAGAGGAAAGGTCGGTTGAAGGGGAAAGAATTGCCGAGATTTGAGTACAGACTTGCTTGAACTTGGCAATTCTGCCACAATTCTGTTTCAGCTGTCATTGTTGGCTTGGGATATTGATTTGTTTTTGACATTGTCCTTTATTTCTTCTTCGGTGTGTTGTCTAATTAATTAATTTTGTGTTAAGAAAATTTTATTTGTGAATAAAAAGTTAAAAAATACAAACAAAACGTCAACAAATTAAGAAAACTCGAGCATAAGAAAATTAAACTTGCTCAACAAATGAACTGAATGTGAACATAGAAGCAAGTTCAAAAGAAAATAAATAAAAATGAAAATTATACTTGCGCAAGTAAAGTTGCCTAATGTGAAAGGGGCCTAAGCGACGAATATTCTACAAACAAGTTCATTTCTGAATTTCTGAGATTTCGTATTTGTACTGTATTTTTTGCAAGAAGGAAATATTTCAGAGTGTAGGTGTAAAATAGTTTAATTCGACTGTCATTAAATCTAATCCTTAATTAGATCGTTGGCAACAATACTATTGGCTTTTATTAAATTATTAAAAAACATAATAATAATGCCCTATAGTTAGAGTACCAGAGTCTTTACTAAACTCTTTTATTGCCATGTCCAAAGATTTCGAAGTTTTGCTTAAGTTAGGATTACTGAACACACTTCTTTGTTTGTGTGAAAAACAATTTCTAAATACTCACCTTTTTTAAATAATTATTCACACAAAAAATAAGTCGTAATACTACAAAATATGAACAAAATTGTTACGTCGGTTAATCGACTGAAATGAACCGTTTTAAACGTTAATCGAAAAAAGCCAATTTTAAATTGACCAATCAGTTAATCGGGTAGTAATTAACCTGTTAACCGATTAAATACCCTATTAGGTGAACATACTAGTTTTTAGAGTTTTGTATGCTCTCATTCGATATCTAATAAAAGTTATTGAAAATTTCAGAAATGATATGCGCCAGCGAGTATCCATTAGAATGCAGCCGTTTAGATTTTTACTCAAGAGCAAAAAAACAAGTAATATATTTCTTCTGGAGGTTAAGAGTTCTCTAGTTTGCTTCTGATTTATGCTTAGTGACATAATTCCGAATCGATTTGAATTTCATGTCTGTCATGTCGTCTATATGATTCGTAAGCTTAATAAGCGACTTTCTTATTTGAGGTTTCGAGAGCTCGTACGACTTTTCATCGTGTTTTTTTTTTACTTTCAATTTGTTTATAGAAAAAAAAAGATTTGGATGGCCTTGGAAACAACTTTGTGCACTGCTGGAATTACTTAGGAGTTTCAAATTTCATCGAAGTGTAATCGCAGTATAGCAAAAGAAATCAGTATAGAACAAGTGCATACATACGAGGTTTGTTCAAAACGTGTCGCGAATTTTGAATTTTCGCGGGTTACGTAAATTCGAATTTAGATTTTTTTGTGGCGTTATGTTGGTATTCACGTCTCTCACTTACATATGCCGAATATTTCGGCCATTTTGAATGTTCAGCTAATTGTTGACAGCTGCTTTGATTGCACGTGTTTTGGCTTGTGGCCGAAATTGTCGGCATAAGTGAGAGACATGAGTACCAAATTCGAAATTACGTAACCCGCGAAAATACAAAATTCGTGATACGTTTTGAACAAGCCTAGTACGTATATTCAATGATGCAATTTCAGTCTGATAAGAATTCTAAATTAAGATATTGAATTTTATATCACTAAAACACTAGGGTTAGCAATGCCATGTTTTCTTTGTTTTAACTATCCTCATTCGAAACGATTTTCCCCATAATGGCCTGGTTACCCTATACATAAAGAAATGTCAACTATTTTACAGGATAGCCACAACACTGTCGATTTAAATGGGGAGCAAAATGGATTCCTTTCCACCATAAGTGGGGTTGATTGTTTTATAAAATAAAATAAACTACATATTTGGAGAGTAAAACATTTTTAGGAAACACATGTACATCAAATTTGTTTTAACATTCTGAAGATACTCAAATTTTATTTCCAAAAACTTATACGCACTCCTATTTCTTAATTTTTTTCTGAGCAATTTAATTTAATGGTGTATGAAGAAATGAATGAATTTTAAATCAGGAATAATTTCTTAATCCAGCTAAAAAGTCTAGTTTAATTTTTTCTTCTCTTCTTTAGAAAATCACATTAATTAATAAAAATATTTCATTTGACAAGAACTGAAAATACTGCATGGTTTGTGACTGTTCAGAATGTGTGGTTGAAGTCTACTGACGATTTGTTAAAGCAACAATGAAATGCATATAAATTTCACTTATAGAAATTATTCCTGATTAAAAATTATTCTAGTTAAATTTAATTTAAAATGTCTCACTGAAATGATTGAATTTTATTAGAATTTTATTTCTCACATTGCAGTTAAACATCGCGTGCTTTGTAAGTTGCCAGGCTACCAAACTTTACCTTTAATTAAAAATATTGGCTTTTATTTTGAATACAGCTGTATATCAAGTCAAAGTGGTGTCGGAAGTACGGTAAGTGTGAAATATCTTAAAGCACGTACAAAACTCTTGATTTAAGTGAAGATGTTTTAAATGCTAAATACTTGATTTTTATCCTTATTAATTTTGGCCGGGCTTGATTTAGTGAAAAGACCCCTTAAGAAAGACAAGGACACTTTAATTCAGAACAAATGTTTCCTTTCAGTGTACTTCTTTTTGCAATTAATTTTAACTTTATGTTTGTTTTTCTTTTGTAACCAATTATCAGCACGTAAACCATGCAATGTGTATAAAAAATTTACATCTTAAAAAGACTATTCAAAATAATTTATGTGCTTTTTGTGCTTTTTTTTTATTCAAAATCACTTTTTCCACAAATTGAATGATTAATTGCCTTATTTTACTCTTCTTCGTCATTCATGTTTTTAACATGTTGCAATAAATCTTTTTTATTTGCTTGCTCTTTTGCTTGTTTTCTTAGGGATCAAAATATAGCAGACAAGGGGTATGAATGTACAATGTTTAACACATTTCTGTATGACAAGCGACAAAACGAAGGCAGTGAGACAGTGAGACACAAATTCTTTTAAAAAATTTTGAAAAAAAGGAGATAAAAAATGAACACTTGAGAACATGTCAAAGTTTCATGTATATGAACTGACGGACAGACAGGACTTTCATCAACTTCACCCGTAAAACAATTTTTAAAATCCTGTTTTCGTTAGTATTCACTATTGCAATCATAGTTTTCATAAGAAAAAATACGTACTGAAACATGAATATCTTTTTTGTCTATTTCTTTTCGCTTTCTGGTGCAGATTTCAGATTTTTAAATTGGTTGAGCGTTTAATGCGTTTGAGGCAGTTATAAGCAAATCAATTTAAACAGTAGAATTAAATAAAATTTTTTTAATTATATGCAAAAAGTCTCTCGAATAAGCTTGATATCGTATACACACCGCTAGAGAATTTTGGGGCAGAATGATGAGAATGCAACCAAAATAATTACTGGAGCATTAATAAATTATTATTTTTCAAGTTCCGAAAAAATCTTATAAACAATTTTAAAATATGCAAATAAGAAACATCTTCGCTGTCCTTTACTGTACTTAATGTGCATAGTTATGTATGATAGATATCTTATTTAGTTCATATTAAAATTAAGGTAAATGCTTCAAGACCACTGACAATTGTTTTTAGAATAAAACGGTTGTTAAATTTAACTTTAAAAAGAGATTCTGCATTTTTCCTTAGTCTGCTACAAGCGGTCGAAGTTGAATCGAAAAATTCGACATCCGTTATAACCGGGCGGAATAGTTCGACTGTGGCGTACGTATTTAATTTTGGAAATCAATTTTAATTAAAAAGAAAAAATTTCTTTCCACCAGGATAATGCAAGAGTGCACACATGTGCAGTTTTCATGTCAAAAATCCAAGAACTTGGCTCGTCGGAAACAGATTTGACCGCAACGAATGGTATGATTTTTGTAGGAGGAGAACTATTATGTTGAGTGCCTTCTGCGAAAGCCACACTAGCGCTCACTAACTAAACTGTTGAGGACCAAAATACCTTAAAAGCTGGAAGTCCACCACAGTTTCCCTCAATTTGAAAAAGCGGACAAGGACGATTGTGGGTGTTAAGTTCGATGACTGATGCAGGTTGCCCGCATTTATAATTAGAACGCTCAATAAATATGACAATTCATATACTCATAGCTTTTTGTTACAATTAATTGCGCCTTTTTCCTCAAAGAACAAAAAAATTTAACAAGAAAAATAATTTTTCCCCCGAATACATTAATGTCACCATTCTTTCAAATTATGTCACAATCCATTACTTAATGTTCTTCGAAAATCTTTTCATGTCAAAACTAACTGCCAGTTTGAAATGATTCTATGATTATTGAATAACTGAGTATGCTAGAGTGTGTATGTATGTGTCATTTCGTTATTGAGAATGTAATAAAAAGGGAAACAGGCCTAAGATATATGTGTATGCGTATGTATGTTACACTGGAAACCAATAACCATAATTGCAACTAAATGAATATTTTTTTACAAGTACAATTTTGCATGTGCACGCTTCAGCCATTGACAAGCGAAGAAGATATCAAAATTAATGTGGAAAAATATTTTATGGATCTCAGTCATCATTATCAACAGTTTACGATAATAAATGCTTTCTCGAACGACATCATTACCAAGTGAAGAATAATAAATCAGGGGGCCTTTAAAAAGAGCTTAGCGCAAATCTTGATTTCCGCTAAGAATTCCGGTCGCTCTTCTAGCAGTAGACGTTCGCGAATGTCTGATGTGTTATTCTATAATCCATTGTTTTAGTTCGTTTTTGATTTTATGATGTTATTCGATGATTATACCATTTATCATTCTCGCCAGCTCTTCACTTCCAGAGGTACCTTGTTGTCTTGGAATCCAAATTATCTCGAAATTGGATTAAGCTTTAAACTTCTTAAAGCCTCAATAACATCTCTATTGTGCGTAAAGATACGGACTATATATTATTAGTAGTGTGCTGTCAATTTCTTAGGCACGACTTTCGTTAGGTCGCTTGAATTGACAAATGTTACTTCGGTAAGGGTTCTGAAGTAAACTGTACTTGAAACGTCTATATTTATTACTTGCTGAAACCCTATGATGTGAAGAAGAAGCATACGAGTCGTTTAAACCTAAACATTTTTTTTTAGGACTAAACTGTGTAAAAAAGTCTCACTTATGAAATTATTGGGCTAAGTGAGAAGACTGGATGTTTTCGGGAGGCACCTAAGCTACCTGTTGCCCAGAGAGAGAGAGAGAGAGAGAAAAGGCTTCGGTCTTCAGGAACTGTTTTCATTAAATTAATAATATATCGAGCCTTATTTCGTAAGCGACATGTAATAAAAAATTAACTTTTTGATTGAAATTATAATTTTATGGTCCTATCCTTGTTTTAGAATTATCAAAATGCCAAAATTTTTGATAACTTCTAAAATACAGGCTGTAAAATTTTATCGTAAGCGACAATTTACGTACGAGTATGTAAAACATGTTTCAATGTTTGAAGAAGAACCTTCTCCTGAAAACTTTAGTTTTTGTCGCTTACTATTAAATCGAAAATAAGGCTCGATATTGTTAGTCAATAGCTCCGCGAGATTTTCAATTTCCCGCCTCTTAACTAAAACGAAAATGCTGCCCCTCTCACTTGACTGCAGTCAAAGTTTGAACAAGATGCGTCATTTAGTTTGTGTATTGGTAGCAGATTACTACGTGATTTGCGAAGAAACTAGAAAAAAGTGAATTTTCTAAGCTCATAAAGCATAATTTTTTGCGAAAAAATATGTTTCAAACAAAATCTAAGCTTTAAAAAGTTCAATGAGGGCTCTACACCATCAATTTCAATGTAAAAAGGTGGTGTACTGAATTTCATTATGGCCGTACAAGCACGAAATATACTGAACATTCTAGAGACCCAGACCTAAAACAATTTAAAAACTCACTTTATATTGTTGGAGATTTAAAGTTGGAGAGAGTGGAAGCCATAACTCAGTGGTTTCAATTTTGAATGATCACTTAGGTATGAGAAACCTTTCCGATAGATGGGTGCGGCGTTTACTCGCAATCGACCGCAAGCGCAATGATTTGACTACTTTGCAGAAGTGTTTGGCGTTGCTTAACAAACATATGTATAGTATAGACTAGGTTTTGCACTATTTCGTAACAGTGAACGAAACAGCAGTAAAATAGTGGCCTTCACAGGTTGAATCGGCGTCCTAGAAAAGTGTTTGTCTGCCAATAAAGTCATGGCCACTGTGTTTCGGAATGCACGCTGTACAGTTCACTATTAATGGCGAATATTGTGCTTGTATAGATTTAATGAAGATTTGGCCACTTGGGTGCACACATGTGCAGTTTCTATGCCTAAGATCCGAATTAGGTCCCGAATTATCCCTCATTTTATTTTTCTCTTCCGCACTTTACCCTGCTTGATTACTTTTTGTTCCTAAGCCTTAAAAAAATGGCTCTGCGGAAAAATATCGACAAATATTATATTTTTGAAGGGATAAAAAATGGGAGAAATAGAAAATGAAAAGAAAAATTAATAATTTTTTATCCAAAAACTTTTGTTTCATTCAAAAAGTCATGGAGGCAGTATGAACGAAATATCCTAATGGTAGAAAAACCTAAATCCTGGATCGAGGCCTTTAAAGGATGGTACTCACTATTCTACAAAGTCAAACCACTTTTGAGAAAATTCAACCCTCTTTTTAAGAAGCACTAAAACACAAATCCGTATGCAGATTAGATTCAGAAAACAATTTTTCTTTTTCTGTCCAATATTAAAAATAAAGATGTGAGTTCTATGAAATATAATATGTAAGCCCACACAATAAAGGCCCATTATTTTTCTCCTCTTAATAATTGTAATATCGCATGTGGTTGATATGTTTGTGATGCTATCATGCATATGTTTGCAATTATGTATGTACATAAGTACGTATGTGTGTATGTATGTATGACGTTGCAAAAAGTATGATGAATACAGCATATTTCGTTAGCAGCTGCTGTCAACTTTTGCTAATTGATGTGATTCTAATTGAGGTTGTGATTTGAAATTTGTCTCAAATATTGACATTTTTGACATGTCCTTTTGTACAATCTGATACATGAATATACACATTCATGCATGAAAGTCAACTTTTGTCAAATATTTTTGTAATACATAATTTGTACGAGACGGTTTCAGTAAGAAACAAAAATTTGGCTTTAACAAGCTCCAGCTACTTGAAGTCAATTTATCTCTTTGGTCTTTTCCCTGTTTGAGATAAATGGGATAAAGAGATAAATTTACTTCAAGTAGGTGGAACTTAGGTGAGGTTAGGTTAGGAAGGGTAGTGCTAAAACGCACCTCCACTTCGGAGACCCAATTGGGTCCATTGGGTGATAAGTCAATTTAAGTTTTAGGTAACCAACTCAAAAGGTCAGATTTAATTTGTATTTATAGTTCATTTTAATTATTATTGTTCGAACTTAATTTGTTTCTATATTTATTATTTGATCAGGCTTAAGTTTGTATCGATTTGTAAGGCAAATTACATGTGATAATTATTAATAAACAAAGTTAATTGTAAATATTCTGAGAAACACTAACCAACTAACTTCGATTTGTAAATCGTTTGGTTGGTAAGCAAGCAGGCTTCGACTATTTGCCATATTCACCAACTAGGACCAGAAAAAATTAACCAAAAATGGACCTAGTATTCTAAATACATTTTCTTAAGTTTTCCCATCTGAATTCTTAAGATATTCTCTATCTGGTATATTTGCCGTACAGAAGATTTGTCGTCTGATCTGACTATGTGGTCGATAGTGCCAGTGTTTCATTATCTTCCTACCAAGCTTTGGTTGTTATATCATCAACAACATCCATGCGAGCCAGGTTATTCGTTCACGCTGTCCCTTCGATTATTATGTGTGCCAATCTACCAAGTGTTTGGCTTCTTAGTATCAAAAACTCTTTTGTATTTTCCCTGTTTTTGTATCCCCAGAGAATTTTGATCGCTCTTCCAGCAATGGAGTTCTGGAAATGACGGATGTTTTCTTTTAATGCTCATTATCTTAGTTCGTTTTTGCATTTTTGAAAACCTTTGGCATTTTTCACTGTAATGTTATTCAGGAATGCATCGATCCAATGTAGCTGAGCCGGCTCTTTATTTGCAGCGATACCTTGATGTCTTGTAATCCATATTTTTGGACATTCCCTAGATTCATGTATGAAGTTGTCTTATTTTTACATTTAAGGACTTTTTGGGATTAATTTTTTTTTTATTTCTGAAGGGTTCTATAACTTCTCTACTGTTCGTAAAAACTTGGATTGGTGTCTCTTGTCGATTTCCTTTATGTGAGCCCAGTCTGAAAGACTTTATAATATTCTGGCAGACGAAAGAAAAAGAGCCAGATTCTGAGGCTGTTGTCAGTGGAAAAGTAAACAGGACAATGACAATTGGTTTCGTCGAATCAGATCTTGCAAATATACTGACGAAGTATGTGGTAGCACGGATAGTCTTAATTCCGCTAGTGCCCAAAGCCATTAACATCTGGCATGTATCACAGAAAAAATATTCATCTGCCTAGAGGCAGGTTGGTAAAGGTGAGAGACCAACCTTCTTCGGTATCCCACGATTTTCCTTCGTGATGGTAGGTTTTGGTAGGTATATATCGCTCCTTTATTACTAGATAGACATATCTCAGAAATATATATTATATTCAGTCTTGCGTACAAATTTCATATAAAAGGCTTGTACGCGCACCTCTTGAGAAAATATAATATTTGTTATTTATATTTTCTCCAAAAGTATCATTTTGGAGTTATGTATCTGTTGCAATAAAGGAGTGATATTTACATAATATGTACATTGTATGTCTGTACTACAAGATAAATTCACTTGCAGAGTTCCGTAAATAGGTGTGTATGTAGGAAGGTTTGGGATAAGAAGGATTGGGGTAAGCGTGGACTTCTGTATGAAAATGAGTCTTAGGGCCGTTAACACTAAAAAATATAAACTGCAGTTAATACTTAAATTAAAATTTAAACTATAGTTTCTACAAACTTGCTAACACATATTTCAGTTAGTTTTTAAACTTCAATTTATATATAAAAATTGTAGTTAAATTTAACTGAAACAAACAATTTATTAGTTTAAGTTTGAACTGAAGGAAAAAATTTTAAATGTGTCCAAAGAAATAAAAATATAGTCTACCAAAAATGAACAAAAAAACTTTTATTTGAAAACAATTAAAATAAATAATGAAAACATGTCTCTTCTCGACAGTGGCCAACAAAATATCTTCCTCCATAGGTGAAAAGTTTGGGCAACTGTAACATATACGAGTACATATGTACATATGTATATATAATTATCGAACCCCTTTTTCTCTATATTTCATTCTGCTTATTTGCGCATTTGATTGTTAAAATTTCCAATATATAATTATTCAAATTAATTATGTTTTATACATACGTCCATATTCTGATTTTTATTTTTCAGTTCATTCAAAATATTTGATAACAGCAAGTTAAGTAATTTTTGTTTTTTGTTAACGAATATTTTAAACCTTCAGTTAAAACAAAAGTTTAAGCTAACTGTAGGTTAGTAAACTTTCAATAGAACTAAATTTCGTGTTAAAGGAGTGTAGGAGTGAATAAACGATAAAGGCATTTAAGCGATGAGTAATTACACGGGGTATACTGCAAATGCTTTAAACTAGTTCTGAAAATAAGTTGTCCTTCGAGCACTCCGGTTGTTGCTGCACTTTTGATTAAATAAAACAACCCCTTGTAATACAAGTTCGTCACATTTTTGACATAAATCAAAAGACCTTTCTCTTCAGAGTCCAACCTCGTTTTGCATAATACAGTTTGTTCTATTGATTTTTAGCAAATTAAAACCAGTCCTTTTTGTTGTTTAATTTGGCGACCTTTTTTTTCTTTAAATATTTTTTGTTGATGTATCAGATTGACCTTTTTGGCCATTCAGATAAACTCCCAGAAATGTAGCAGAAATGGAAGTTTAGCATTGGTTTGACATCAAATTTCAAAGACAAAACGAAATGTGTTATAATTTGCACAACTTGTTGAATTGAAAAATACATTAGCCATCATATTAAATATTTATGGTTAAAAAAATAACTTGCACGACCTCTCTCCCAAGTTTGTGGAAAAACTTTTAGCAACAAAATCATAAACAAAATATTCCCCTAATATTTTTTTCATAAAAACTAATTTAATTAAAAATACTGTTTGCTTAACACAATTTCTATGAAATAATTTTTTTTTTCATAATTAGAGATATGCCCTTTATGCCACTTCTTCGAAGTGAGCGAAAAAAAGAACAATGAAAACTATTGTTCAATTTGATTTGCATTGTTTTTGCACATGAGCACAAATAAAACAATAATTTAATGATTAAATTTTAATCGTACGCAGCTAGAAATGGAAGCAATGGGACTTAAATGGAAACCTTTTGAAATTTTTGCTATTTAACACATGCCAATTTCTAACTGCGTGTCCTAAAATACCTCCCTTTTTTTCAATCAGGTTCAATGATCGCTTTTCCTTTTTCGCGTTCCCTGCTCTTATTAACTAGAGGTCTCCACTAGCCATGAACTTAGTATGGGCATCATGATGAACGATGACCGAACATATGGCTGAGCAACAATATTCGCCATGAGATTCGCCTTCCGCAACCATTCGCAATAGAAAGAAAAGAGACATATTCCACGTCTATTGCACTACCGCAAAATACTGAACATGGATATCGCCCCTATTTACCACAACAAAGTAGTTAGACTTAGGGTTGAAATGAAAATAAGTGCGTATATGTATATAATGTATATCCACTTAACATTAGACCATCCAAAAAATGTATGGGATGCCGAAACTATTTATTTTATTCGCTCCACCAGTAGTTTCTCATAGACTGGCCATAAAAAATTACATGCACGTAACACTTGCACTGAAAGCGTGCAAACCGCATGCAGATTGCGTGGGTTGTTTCAACAGAACAGACAAATGGTCGCCGCCCGCCCATTTTACCCCGGATAGCATTGTGTTTTTACAAAAGCTAAAAAGTGTGTAAAGATCGATTGATTGCAAGTACAAGAAACACTAAGTTAAAATATAATAGGAGCTGTCTCGTCAAATTTTCACCATGCGAGCGTCACAAAATGTAAAATTATAGAATTAAAACAGTTCAAATTCATATGGATAGCAGTTCAACTATATAAGATATAATATTTAACTTCAATGGTCTAGCCTCGCCCACTTGGTAAGATTTACGAGTTTTCTCATTACTTACTCACTAAGACACACCCACGTACGAGTACCAAATTTCTAGCAAATACCCCTTAATATTGATGATTTATTCTGTTTTTAAAACCTCTCTTGGAGGTCACCTGTATTAGAGATCATCTCTTTATATTCGGCCCAGATATAGATATTTTTCAGTTGCTGAGAAATTGATATCATGCGATCTGTTGCACTCCTTGTAACTTTTTCACACTTTTTCTTAAATATCGGCAATTTTGTATATTTTTTTACTAACACAGATAGCTAAAATCGATTTTGTACTTTTAGCACAAATTTTATAAGATTGTTGGTGGGATTGGCCATCGAAAATCCTTTTCTAGGACATAACAATCCAGTTGGGATTGGTGTGTTTAAATTTGTGTATGTGTAAAACATTTAACGACTTACTTGCTTGTGCTCTGTTAAAAGTTTGTGTCAGTAGAAATATAATAGCCAAACTGATGCACGTGAAATTCTCCATAAAGCGCCTTCTCTTAAAGCTTCTTTTTCTCTTTAAGATATGTTGCTGTTGCGACATCTTATATTCTGCTTGGTAATTCGTGTGATATATTGATGTTAAGCCCATTTAAGAATAATGTTTAATACAATATATTTGTGTTGTTTTATATAAAAACTGAAATGAAATGAAAAGACATGAACACAAAAAGTTTTAATAAATCATATGCAATCATAAATAGAATCAAGGTGTTTTGAAAAAATTTAATCCCCACTACAACATACATATGGCTGTACGAATTATCGCCCAAGTTACTAACGCCTGAAAAACAAAAATGTTGCATCGCCCAAAAATTGTTGTTTGGGCGACTCAATATTTTTAGATATTTGGGTATTTGTTCATAATGAATAATTGCCAAATTTTCGCAAAATGTTAAAAAACCCAAAACAAAATTTTGGGCGATTATTCATTCCAAATTCGGGTGATTGTACGTAATGAACAAGCACCCAAAAACTTTGGGCGAATATTAGTTTTACACTTTTGGGTTTTTCTTATTTTTTTTTGGCGATCGGGCAAAGTTTTTTTTTTGGTTATTTCTTCACAATGACTAATTACCCAACAATTTTGTGCGTTCCTTCATTTAGCTGTTTCGGGCGATAGTAACTTGGGCGATAATTGGTACAGCTCATACATACATATGTATGTATCGTTTCCTTAATATAGAAACGCCTTAACTCATTGTTTTTTAAAAGCGGGTCTTATGGATATTTCGATAGAATCTCATCTATTAAAGCATGTAAAAAATTTCGATTTGGAAAAATAATGACTTATGCCGTTACTATATTAAGGTAATGAATGGTATTTACAAGAGTATTCCACTGTCGCGTACAGTTAAATTTAACTATTTTTAGGCGTTTCTATTACATATAATTCTTAAATGATAACACAGTTATATAATTTTTTTTCTGTTATTTAATAGACTGCATACTAATCCTCAATCCTACATAATAAGTTCTTAAATGATTTTTAATCTTCATCATCATCGGTATTTCCCCCAGATAATAAAGTCTAATGTAATTTTTCTTCTCTTCTTTAGAAACTCACATAATTAATGTGTAATAAAAATATTTCATTCAACAATAATTGAAATTACTGAGCTTAAGCCCGACTAAAAAATTATTTCTGATTAAAATTCACTATACACAGAACAAATTATTGTTGAATTTTTTTCAATTAAGTAATTGCTTAGAAAAAATAATATAATTGATTAATATATCAATTGAATATATGTTTTTATTAATTGAATTTACTGCTCTATCAAAAAAATGTTATCAACAGAGCTTAACTTAGAATACTATGAAATGAAATATGCAAATTGTTCCATATTAATTTTATATACATAATGTAACTTTTATTTTTATGTCTGAAAATCGAGCTGTTTTTTATAGTATGCCACATTGTTTTGAAAAAATATTTTCAATTAAATAACTTAATTAATCTTTTAATTGGCTTAGATATTTAATATGGAAGAAACAAAAACTACTCAGCTTAATTTTTTTTTGATTCGTAGTAATTTTGACATGCGTTGAATAAAATAAAATTAGTAAAATAAAAAAAAATAAAAAATTAATTTTGTTCCTTTTGTTGAGAAATAACCACAAATAACAATAAGAAATAAGACCAAATGTGGATGGTAAAGTTAGTACAATGGTGGTATTTGTGGTTCGATGGAAATGGCCCTGCGTAAGTTCATATGGAAAATATCGTAGCCTTTCTTTAACATCCAATCGCAAAATACACACACACTTCAAAGATAATGCAAGCCTATCAAACACCAAATACGGCCGTTGTACTTTTGTGCACCATTCATACTTCAAAAGCCATACGATGCAGCAGTTAGGCTTTTGGCACAATAGATAAATGTTTCCACTTTTTGAAATTTTTTATATGTACATAACATAATATTTTATATTATTGCACTATAAGATTTTTTCTAGATTTCAATTACCATTTTTTGAATCTTTAAAAAATTTTAATTAGTTTTTTAATTGAATTTCAAAAAATATTTCAATTAGTTTTTTATTGGATCTTTAGAAAACCATCAATTAAATTTTTAGTTAATGTAATATTTTTTTTAATTGAAAAAATCAAAAAAATTTTCAATTAAAATAGATGAGTTAATACTACAATTTCCGTGATTTGTTGAAAACTAATTAAGTTTGTAACTGAATCTTTGTTTTTTGTTTAATTGAATCTTGTTTTTACTTTTTTCTGTGTAGTTCAACTAACAATTTAAAATTGTTTTTAAATGATTTAAGAATTAATTAAAAAAAAGTAAAAAACACTCCGCGACCTGTACGACAGGTCGAGTCAGCCAACTTTTGAAATGAATATGGTTAAGTGCAAATTCCAGTGAAACTATAACACATGGAGAGAAAGTGTCTAAGATGAAAATTATATCTAAGAACCAAGCTTGATTTTGGGAAAAAAATGACTGATGATTGTCATGAGTAATATTAAAAAAAATAATTACAGTAAACTTTTTATATATTACTTGAGGGGTGTGGGGAGGGCGGGGGGCAAAAGCAATTCTTGAGGGTGTCATTGCCCTCCAGAATAGCGTTTATACGCCTATGTTAATCATTGAGGCTTTTAACTCACTTTCCGAAATGTTTTCTCTTCTTCGCTTTAGTTTCATTACTGCTGATGTTCAGATGTTCTTTTTTACGCTATTCGCGAAATTTTCGCATACAGCTAGAGCTGGTTGAAGGTTTTCCGTCACTCATATTTGTGTTTGTTTAAAATTAGTAGGGAGTAATCAGTCTACACTAATGAAATCGAAAGATATTATATTTCTTATTTCTCTGCGTCATGTACAGACACTTTTTAATCACGAAGGATCAACTACTATTACACTATTTAAATTAGGGATGTAACGATACGCCATTTCGCCGATCCGATACCGATACTCAAAAATAAATATCGCCGATACCGATTCCGATACCGATACGCATATTTAAATTGAGCTCAAGT
Source organism: Nowickia ferox (assembly GCA_936439885.1). Classification (NCBI taxonomy): domain Eukaryota; kingdom Metazoa; phylum Arthropoda; class Insecta; order Diptera; family Tachinidae; genus Nowickia; species Nowickia ferox. The sequence goes on from OW387026.1 coordinate 65,716,789, forward strand.
AAAAATTAACAAAACTCAAGTAGAATAATTCTTCTATTATACAAAATAACAGTATTTATTAATGAACCATTTAAATCATCAAAATTTTCAGTACATTTCAGTTTCTAAAATTCAAATTTTCAAACTACAAAACTTCTGCAATATTTATGATTTTACAAAATAAACGTTGGCATTCAGTTTAGATTGGCTCAAGATTTAAAATTGATATTAATAAGACTTAAAAAAAAAGAATTGAATTTCAATTCATGTTAACAAAAAATTAATAATTGTTTTTCACAAAATAACAGTGTAAGATTGAATGAGTCAATTCAAACTGAATGAGGCAATGAGTTAATTCAAACTGAATGTCATACTGTTTATTTTCTAAAATCATCAAAATTGTCAATACATTTCAGTTTCAGTTGTTCAAAAAACTCTAAAGAAAAATATAAGAAGTATCGGCGTATCGACAGTAAAATATCGCCGATATCGATATATCGGAAAACCAGCAGTATCGCCGATATATCGGTATCGGTTGCATCTCTAATTTAAATACAATTTCTTTTCGTTAAAAAAACGAAAATCAATTTATTCAGTGTTTATAATTATCATTTATTAGTGACAGCCACGTAGGAAAATATGTTGTAAAAGCAAATTAAAAAGTCTACATGTTAGGCTAAGCTTACATCTGGCATTTCTTGTGTGCCATGTGCCCAAAAAAGCGTAACCACTAATTACTAATGAAAAACTGTTTGATTCAGACATGTTTTTTTTGATTTAAACTGTTTCCAATCATGTTAGATTCTATAAAATTTTCAATTAGTTATGTATGAAACTGTTTAACTTAATAAATACGTGTCTGAATCAAACAGTTTTTCATTAGTAAAGGTAAGAAAAACGTAACCACTAAATATTAGTGAAAAACATTTTGATCCAGACACGTGTTTTTTAAGTTAAACAGTTTCATAAACAACTAATAGACAATGTCATAGTATCCAACATTATTGAAAACTATTTAACTTAACAAACACGTCTCTGAATTGGAAGCTTCTATATCAATATTTAGGGGTTACGTTATTTTGAGCAAATGTTTGCCCAAGTGCGACCATACCTTAATTAGTGGTTATCTAAAATGTGGGGGATAGTAAAGCAAACCAATTTCTTATTGACCAACTATTTAACTTTTATGGCTTCGAATTTATCAAAATGTGACAATTTATCATCACAGAAGTCACCATCTGTTTCGTATAAATTTTCTGCGCTAATGTTGTATGGCTTAAAGCGTATATTACTATAGTCTGAATGTGGTAATCTGTGTGCTTTCTTCTCAATAGTCTGAACTGGTTTTGCAGTTGAATTTGTGCTTGAATACGTGCTTGTCTTTTAGCAAGTTAGCAAGTTTAGTTCATTTTAAGATTCTCATATAAAAAAGGATCGAAGTTTCAAATAAATACTATTGTTTTTATTTTAATTTAATATTTTTTTTATCTTCTAGTTGAAAACATACTGACATTACAAAATTTATTGCGCATGTGATAAAACACCAGGCTGACCAAAATGCAAAATTTTAATAACACAAAATAAAGGAAAAAATAAATAGTCAATATATGTATTTCGAACTGTTTATTCAAAAAGTTTCATTAAAATTAAAATATTTTAATATCAAAAACGTATTGCTTTGATAATTTTCTTCTAAATGATAAAAATAAGATATTGCGTATACGTATATCTTCTATACAAAATTTGTTCCAAATGTTTGTAGGAATATGCCTTGAGCAATAACATATGGGATTAGAGTTTCCCTCTTTCGCATACTGTCAGAGGCAAAAATCGGTCTTCATTGTATTGAATTCAAACGATAGGAAGTGTTACGTACTTTTATGTAAAATCTTACAGCACAACTTTTGTGAAAGATTTTAACGTGTGAGTCTTCATTGTTCCTCTCCCTAAAAGGTATTAATTAAATAAGGGTTTAAATAAATAATAAAGTGGTGTAAATAATACAATTAACATTAATTCTAAGCAACTATTGCATTCAAACTTAAATTATTTGAATAATAATTATTCACAATAAAATAAAATTATTCGCATAATATTATTCGGATAAAATATATTCGAAAAAAATCATTAAGAAGAGACCTAATCGTTATTTCATTCAAATAATTAAGATAAGTTTTTTTCATATATCCTTTATTTGAAGAAACAAATTGCTAAAATAAAACATGCGTTGCATATTGTCAAATAAAATCAAAAATTGTGTAAGGTACTCATACATTTGTGTATTTTGTTCTCAGTACACTTTTGGATCTTGTTAATAAATTTGATATTATTTTGAGTAGATGGATTATGTTTAAGGTGGCTTTACATGGTAATACAAAGTATTACGACTTTTTACAATCATTCTATCCGTGTTAAAAAAAAGAGAACAAAAGTCTGTTGTAGTTATTTTTCATGTTTACAGTGATACTACAAGTAAAATGCAAGCAAAGATATTAAACTCTTGAGTTAATAACAAAAAATTGTAAAATTGCGAAAAAAGATGTGTACTAATAAAACTAAATATTGTTGAAACATTTTATAATTTCAATGTAATTTTACTACAAAATATAATTTTTTTAGGTTTGTTTATTTGGTTTTGCTGTACCAATTAAGTAGCTGATAGTTACAGTCGTAAAATATTTACAATAACAACATGAAAATTTCCTGAGTTGATTTTGGTTGTTTTTGTTAAAGTGTCAACACCTTCAATACATACCATTAGTGCTGCCAATGTTTACTTTGAAATACACCTGTGGTGTGTTCAGAATACTTAAGTTTCTAAAATGGTTTAGAAAATAAACACTTACCGACCGCTTGTCCATATTCTCTCCTACTCGATACATTTTGCTTTTAAATTATAAGATTTTGTGTAATCTACAGCATTTTTTGACATGTCGTAATACATTGTACTACCATGTAAATACACCTTTTGTAATCATATCAATCGAATCATATCAATCGGTGCCGCCACACAATTCATCAGCACCCATGTCTATTTACTTAGGTAGAGATTGTTGCTTATATGTATCACATAAAATTATTCGAATATAATTATGCGAATAATATTATTCGCATAAAGTTTCATACATATATTTTTATTCGAATACACAAATTACTAAAATAAAAATTCATTGAATGCGTGGAATTTCACGTCGTGTCTGGTATTGCTGCTTAGTGCTGGCGCCAGATAATCGAGATATTACTAGAAAAGAAAGCAGACCATTTATGCGTGTTCTTCTTGAAAGCAACATTAAAAATATTGCTTTTACTTAGGTATATCGATTTTTTTATAGATACCACTTCTTGCAAAATTTAAAAATCAAATCTTTTCATAAGATTTCATAATATTTCAGAATTTCAGAAAATATCTCAAATTATATTTGAGGGGTTGGTTAGAAAACAAAGTCATACAAATGGAAAAAAGGAAATTTCTGAGTGGTTCCGTATCAAAGTTTTTTTGTTCCATTTCAATTTCTGTTTTTTTTAGAGGGCAGTTTGGTGTTATCATATCATTAGTTTTTGATTTCCTCAGAGTGATAAATATCAGTTTAAATAGTAAATTGCTACATTTAACTCAGTTTTTCAGTTTTGGGACTTGTAGCTCTTTGGTACTCAGCCCCTCATTTAAAAATTAAGTACCTACATCTCTTAAATATGTGTTAACTTATTGAATATAAAATGGCGATGCCATTGAATTTACATTACAAATTCTGTGTATTTGACTGAAATTTACATCAAGACATACCACACACACTGTGGACCCCAAACACATGAACGCCGATGATGGAGGTGTAGCGTCTTAAATATTCTTCAATCAATATGTTAATTTAAATAATCACCAGACGAACCTTAGCTTCATAAGTAATACTTTTATTCCTGAAAACTTTTTCTGTTCTTCAAACAAATTGACTTCAATTTACAGTCTGCTTCCAGGCAAGAAGAAACAAATTTAAAACAAAGTAACACTGTTTGGGTAGAAGTATGTATTTAAGTGGTGCATTGCAGAGTTAACTATTAAAAACATTTAAAAAGCCCTTAATGTAACAATATTTATTTACACATTTTACAAATTACATTTCTACATTTTTTTCAGTTTTATTAATTTAATTAAGACCCATTTACATTAAGTCAGTTCAGTGGGTTTTATATATATTTTATGTATATTGCATAATTACAATTTAATTTCATTTACTGGCCAGGCCAAAACCAAAACCCATCTATACAACAATCAACTACGACTACCAGCCAGAGTTTTGAAAGCAACCATCATAATGATAAAGTTGTAGATGTTGCCAAAGTACATACTTATAGCCCTTAAAATCATTATTTGCTGGTTGGAAATAAATAATTACTAAGTTTTTATAGATAAGTATAACTCTGCCGAATGGCTACACAAACCTTCTTTCTGTCTGGTTATTATAGCAAATATTTTTAAAGAGGAATCTAATAAAAACTAATTTAAGTAAATATTTGCATTCCTCACAATTAAAGCAATTTTGCCCAATATTTAGATGCCACATTAAATTAACTTGTACATAAATTTTCTCACATTATTGTTTTAATTTGGTTTATGGTAAAGTTCTATCGATACTAGAGATGTGCAAATGTCGTGATTTTATCGTGTTATGCGTGAATCATACGTGACTCACGTGTGATCGTGATCAAATCTATAATTAATCACGCGTGAGTGCGTGACCGTGACTTAAAAAAATTACTCGTGCGAATTCTCACGCTCTCACGAGAAAACACTCCTGCTGTATTGAAAATTTAAAATTTTCTTATAACAAGTACTACAATCTATGTCTGAGCTGCCCAAAGTAGCACCAGAGTGCCAAACATCAATCGGCTTCTTATACTCTCGTGTTTCTCTAGGTGGCCAGCTCTGATCTAGTTACATACATATGTATATACATACATATAGGTAGAATGAGCCTGCAAACATAATGCATACTTTAGTGTTGAGCGATACTGTGATTTTTTAATAATGTTGCTCCTTGTGAACGTGATTTCTAAATCACTGTTCTTTTAAACTGTGACTGTGATCACAGTTTCGCAGTACTTTGTTTGTAACAGTTCTGTTATTTTGACAAACTCTAATAAGAAGAGCAGCAGTGAAATTAAACAGTGACTGTGATTACGGTTTAACACATTTCAGCTTTCTGCTTTAAAAATATTTATTAGTATTGGTATTTTCATGAATACTAATAAAAAGAACGACAAGAACAAACAATTAGCATTCAACCCCATCCAAATACTGAGAATTGCCGTATAAGAGGCAGAGAGACAATAAAATTGCAAATACAAAAATGTGAGAGCTATACATAGTTGCCAGAAAAGACGATTTGACACGATTTGACGATTTTTTTCTCGACAAACGATGAAGGTATAAAAAAATTCATGTGGTAGCTTCAGTTTCTGTAAAGTAAACAAACAAGAACATTCACAGTTTGTATAAATGAACTATATTTGAAAAAACCTGTTACTTTGTAAATTCAGTCACAGTTGTGATTAGTGATTTTTCAATCGCTATGAAAAAATAACAGGTTTCAAAAAATCGCTCATCTCTAGCATACACACATACGTATGTATGTACATATGTATGTGTAAGAACCTATTTTTCAACCAACAAACATACAAAATTAATTATTTATTTTTCGTGCATGATCGTGATAAGTTGTACACCCCTCGTGCGTGATTAAGAATATCTTATACGTGAGCATGTTCAAAATCATTCGTGCGTGAAAGTGCGCAAGTAAAATATTTTCCTGCGTGAGTGTGCGTGACGTGAGTCAAAAACCACTCACGTGCACATCTCTAATCGATACCCTTAAACGTAAAAATTTAAATTGTAAATTGGCTTTTCGTGACATGGCAATAGAGTTTGGGTTTATGGGGCTGCATTCTACACGCAAGCATTCAAGTAGGATCTAGATGATTTCTTTTTGAAAATAAAGTGTACTAGTCGTTTTTTTTTCTTATTTTTAAATTTTCAACAGGATAGCTTATTCTTTTAATTTTTGTGAGGTGCTCGTATACTTGATTTAAGCCCAAATTAAATATTTCAAATGTGGAAGGATTTAAAACTCTATGGTATGCCGTGCAGCAAGGTTAGGGGATTTGTCCCCAAAATGGGGATTTCGCTTCTCATTTGATGACACAATTTCGTGAGAAGGGATTTGGGACTTTTTCATTTTGAGGTCTAACATCATTTTTTAAAATTTCATCTTAATTAAATATTTTCATTTGATGGTTTTTTTTCTAATTTTACAGATTATTTTAAAATAGTATTATCACTTACACTGAGGGAAAAACGTGCTAAAATCAAGATTTTACGCTCGAAATTAAATCATTTTAATCTTAAAAGTCTGCCAAATGCGAAAATTTTTGGTTCAAGAACAAAATCTTAATTTTTTTAAGATCGCATATTCTTTGTGAATTCTCAAATAGTTTTTGAAATTCTGTGCATAAGATAAGAGGTTTGTGATTGTTCAAAATGGGTGGTTGAAGTATACTGGCGATTTGTTACAGCAACAATGAAATGCATATAGATATCGCTTAACCACCAGCAAATAAATTTCAATAAAAATAAACGTGTGACAATATGTCGAATAATAAATTTATTGAGTTAAAAAAAATTTATAAACTTTTTTCCAAACAAAAAAAGAAATTTTTTTCAAACAAAGTGAAGGTTGTAATATTTAAAATTATGTTTATACCACATGTTTTTGCTCATCTTGCAAAGGTAAATATGAGCAAGAAACTTCTTTGACAGGGGCGTTTCGGGGGGAGGTTAACTTCCTCTTGCCCATAAAAGCTCAGAAGTTTAATTTTTTTGATATTAAAGCACGAGTAGTAAATTTTTTCAATATTTATATTATTTTTGCAAATAATATTTCACAAAAGGAGGCAAGGACTAAAATATGTAGAATCTTAGGGTCTTCTTTGTTTTTTTTTTTTTAAAAGAGAAGTAACACTCAGGCAATGAATGCCTACTACTATTAGTAGGTGTTACCTTCTTTAGGAAAGGGATAGTGACAGAGAAGACAGATGGTGAAGGAAGAAAAAGACGAAAGCTTCATTCTTTTACAACTCTGCCTTTTGCACGTTTTTTTTTAATAATGCAGTGTTGCAGCGCCTCTGGTGTTAAATGAGGCTTATTAAATTTTTGAAGCTGTGATTAGTAGCCGTTTTATTGGTTACTTTACTTCGCCGATGATTCTGCTACACAACGAAGGAGGGCGCTCTGATGTTACATTTGGATTAGTATCTGCTGAAGTCGGTATAATTCAGTGACCAGTGACTATGTATTCATCACATGAACTTTCCTACAACAACTTATGCAAAGGGACACTAATCTACATCAGAAAAATGCGTGGTGTTGTTATTTGATGGCTGTCTGATACCGGGTTCGAACCCAGGATCTTCGTTTACTTCAGCCAACGCCACCCTCCTTGGACTAAGTTTAGGGTTTTGAACATTCCCCGTTCTGATTCTTGTTAAAGAGTTGTACATCTCGCACTCTTCGTTGCGAATGCTAAGTATAAACAAATATTCGATTTAATTAATTTAGGTGTGAACTCAAATAAATTTTACAAACTTGTACAAATATCAAACACTAGATGGTTATCTAATCGAAAACCTGTACAAACAGTTTTGAAGCCATGTATTAAGCTACAGCATCATTTTAAAATGATATCAAGCAACAATATTGACAAAATATTTTTGGGGACAAAAATTAGGATTTTATTTTTAAATGGGGATTTTTTGGAGACATGACGTTTTAAATTGGGTACAAGAGGCAACATTTTTCTGGCAGCACTGATGGTATGTCGTATCTCGGCTTCGCTTGCGACAATTTCCTAAACCACTTTTAGTGCTATAGAAGGCCCACATTGAAGAAACTATCAATTTTCTAATATTTTGATGGGTGCTAACATTTATGGGTGTATTTTTTCACTTTTAATTTTTAAATTAAAAAAAATTTTTCATATAAAAAATAACTTCAAATTTGTATGAAAAAAATTTTGGGTAATTTTTAATTTTTATTTTTCGGCAATTTGGTTTTGGGCAATTTTGCATGAAGACATTTTTCATATGAAAAATCAAAATGAAAAATTGCTCAAAATTGTGAAAAATCACCAAAAAAATTTATAGAAAAATTTTGGGGATTTTCCATTTTTATTTTTGGCCGATTTTTTATGGAGCCCTTTCATTAAATAAAGTTACTTTTTACATTAATAATTGTTTTTTATTTTTATTCTATAGCCACAAAAGTCTAAAAGTCAAACCGTAATTATAGCGTCAAGCGTTAGCAGCAGGGTACTTATTTTCAGTACATTCAAACAATATTTTATATGTTTATATTATGTACTGAAAATATGTTCCCTGCTGTTAACGCAACGCTTGTCGCTCTAATTTAGGTTTGACTCTAAGCGACATATTTTTCGAACTTAATTTTTTGACGATTGAAAACAATTCCAAAACAGAACGAGTGAGATTTTTTGGCGGTTATAGCTCGATATGTATGTACTTACGGGTATATACATATACATATATATACAAAGCTGTTAACTATAACAAAGTTTTGTAGTTTTCTGTTTGTTCTTGTGATAAAATGCACACTAGTAAAATTATAATTAAAAATGTTAAGCATAATGAATGCTTGTACAATCTTGGAATCAAAAGATTTTTAAAATGTACAGAAAAAATGGAAATATTGGAGAGATCACTCTTTAAAGCAATTCTAGAAGAGCATTAAACTTTTCAACCGTCGTCCAAGTAACTCTAAACAAGTACATAGTAATAAAAAAAACAAACCCGACTGCGACCAACTTTGAACCGTTAAATATCCTAAATGGTCATTCGTAAAAAAAATCATAAGAGGAACTTAAAGATGATTTTAAAATATTTATATAATGATACCCATTTGGATATATTTCACCGGATTTTTATTTTTTTCGTACATGTTTACAAAATGGCGTCTGTTGGCCGACTACTGTTATATCTTTAGTGACACTAACAGAATTAAGGCAAAAATCTATTGATATAAGAATCAGCAAAATCGGTCCCCGCGTTCGGTTTATATAGTGCTGCAAAGGAACACGCATACCAGTACATGCATACATATATATATATATAGGCTTATAAACACAATACCCTTCTTTGATTCCCGCAGACGGGTAGTAAGTGTTTTTTTTTCATCCTTAAAATTTAATTCCGCAAAACCATTTCTTTGGACTACAAGATACATTTTATTAACTTTTACTGGTTGTACCCAAATTTTCCTTTGTAAAAGTTCTGACTATAATAATTATGATATTTATAATTTTAGTATAAGCAACTTTATCAATTATAACAGCTGATAGTTTTTCGCCGTTATTCTGCTTCACATCAGGAATTTACAGAGCGAAATTTTATCGACGATTTCGGCGTAACACATTTAAAAATGCTTTATTTAACTGAAACTAAATTATTCTTAGCATTGCATTGTAGTGCTGATCGTAAAAATGCTTAAAATTTTATTTTTAGATTTTTATAGCAAATGTTAAATCTTATTGGGCGTGGTTTCGCTCAATTTCGCAAAATTCGGATTGCGTCCTGAGATGAGCCAAGTTTTGTGAAAATCGGATGAGTAATAGTACGTATATTAAAGGACAAAATTTCTAAGTTGAAAATCGTGTAACTTTTACATAAATAAAAGTATATCAAATTAAATAAACTAATTTCATGGGCGTTGTACTGCCCAATTTCGCGGAAATGGGACTAAATGAAAAAATTTAAAAATTTCAATCTAATTAGGAACTTCCTCCTTTTTTGAAGTCGGTGAATTAAATATTTTTGCTTGCTGGGCTTTAGTAAAGCTTCTGTCTATACATGCATATTTAAATTAAATTCATATATTTATATCTTCATTAGCTTTAATGCTAAATTTTTTAGGTGTGAAACGTTTGTATCTGTATTTATAGTTGCATTAAATCCTCATTAAACAGAATGGAATTTTCGTTTAATACACAATTTTGGTATTTAATTATTTTGTCCAGCATATTCGTGTTAGTGGTTATTGCAATTGATTATGGTTTAATTTCTAGTTAATAAGTAGTTGTGAAAATTATTTTGGATATTAATTAGGCACAATTAGGACATGTCATTATAAATGATTTATGATAAATAGTATATACATACATATGCATGAATATATGTAGGATGGGCACATAGATATGTAGCTACATATGCACATACAATAGGGTTGCCAGTCGGGCTGGTTTTGGTTGGATTGTCCAGTTTCAAGCTAAAATAAAATTTGTCCAGCTAAAACAATTTTCCACAAAATGTTCTTAATATTTATAGCCTTAAATTTTCTTGTATAATTTCCTTATGGTAACATAATAATGTATTTGCAATAGTGTCATCATTTCCCTTTTCGCATTTTTAAATCGTATTGTACAAGACTAATTTCATAGTTTCTGTAACTATCCATATGGTGAAAGTATCATCTCTTGTGTTTTCCCTGTTCTATCATCACTAATTAACAATACCCAACACTTGAACAGCTGATCTCATACTAGAGCTATGTACAGACGATTGTAAGATCAATCAAAAATTGCCAGCACAAGGTAGATTGTCAGTTCACACGGTAGTATCAAATTTGTTTGTTATTGCCAGACAGTTATATGACAATAAATGTGGAAGTACATAACACGCGTTCAATGCGCTAATGCGATACAAACTTCTGTCAAAAAAGTTGAAATAGTGTGGTTTCATAAGGCAAAATACATAAAAAAGTTTGCGACGCGCGTGCCTCGCAAAAAGTTGAATAATCTTCAACTTTCACGCGTTGTATACAAAATGACAGTTACTGCTGCCAGATTCACATGCTAACATACACAAAAATTATTAGAAATTAATTTTTTTATTAAACAATAGATAAAAATGCATTAAATATTTAAAGGAAAATAAAACGTAAATGAAAGACAAAAAAATAGTCCGCAAAGGCTTGAAATTTTACAACTAAGAAAGCCTCAAAAGCGTGGTGTGTAACTTTGAATTTTTATAGCTTTAAATGTTTAACAAGCCATAAACACGTTGCCGCGTAACGCGTGGTATGTACCTCCAAATTAAATTAATCTGACAAAATCGTCAGTTGTAAAATTGTCAGTTCACACGGTTGTCATATGCAAAAATCGTCAGATCTATTGTTATGCGTTGCCAGACTAAGAGCATTTCTTAGAAATTGTTGAATATCAATTCTTTATGGTTGTGTTAAAAGTAACCAGTGATAATATAAATTATTATGGAGCATAAAGAATCAATTGCAAAGATTTTGTCGCATATATTTTATTATATATCTTTTCTTTATTTTTTTAATAATACCGCTTTTTCAATTCAAATGTGCAGCTTTTTGTTACTCTCAATCTGCCAAGCCTAACATACATACATGAAAATATAACAGGTTGAAATATCCCAATAGCTTCGTTGAAACTGGTAGGCAGAATTTTACACAAAATTTCGAAAAAATCCTTTGTTGTATTGATGAAAATATGTATATCGTTAGCTTAATACAGAAAGGCCCTAACTCATGATTTTTTCTATCGAAATATACAAAAAAAATCCATTTAAAAAAATTATGAGCTCGGACCTTTCTATATTAAGGTAACGATATATGTATGTATAAAACGAATCAAACTGCTCTTATTTTTTTTTTACAAAAAAATAATGTTAATAATAGGTGTGTTTTTTTTTACTTTTGGAATAAAATGCAGTAAATGATTAGTTACTGCAAAAATTTTCAAATTTACTTTCAAAAAGAGTTGTTGCCGAAAAAAGTACGCGAACAGAAAAATAGTAAAAATTAGTAAGATTAAGGCAACAGCTGACTCCAACTCCACATAGTGCTGAAAAATGTAAGCACTTTAGACCATTCAATTTTTTTCTTATTGGTACTCAATACAATAAGAAAATATTATTTTATAACACGACCAATTTAAGAATAAATTTGTATTTTATTTTATGTAATATTTGCAGTTAATTTCTTTTTGATTTTTCTGATTTGTTGTTGGTTAAATTTATTAATTATTACATGAATGTTTTTTATTGTTACTGACTAACTTCAAAACAAGTGCAGTACTTAGTAACCATATACTTTAAAGTTTTACAACTCTGAATAATTAAAGTCATCCACAAAACAAAATAATTAATAAACTAAATTATAAAATATGTATATTAACAGTTATTATTACCATTCTTTATAAATTGTCTATTTTGAAATGACTTTCACAATTTTTGTTTAACCTTTTCAAAAATTTTTACACTTTTCGTTTGCTTACTTTTCATTTGTTTACATTTTGAATCATATGTTTTTATCTTACTAAACTTTACTACGACAAATTTCTGCAGTAACAATTTCCAAAATACCCAGGCAAGAACTGTCACTTTACCCTCTCAATTTGTGTTCTCATTTACTGTATTTTGGGTAAATGAGCGCAATTTAGTAAAAAGCGATACGAACTTTAGCCTGATCAAATCATAAATATAGAAACCAATGAAGTTCGAACAATAATAATTAAAAAAATTAGCTAAAAATTAATAGTCATGGACCAGTGGCAAAAATTAAAAATAATAAAAATATATTTACCCGCAGTTTTTAACTTAATATTTAAGTACGTATTTAGCTAATTTTTATTAAAACTTAAGTTTTATTTAAATAGGGTTTCAGTTTTTCAGTGTGAAAATGTGTTTGGTATTTAATTGTGATAAAAGTATGGTAGCACTATTAAATTGTGTATATATTTGTAATAAAAGTACGGTACCACTATTAAATGTCAAAATATATAAACAACTTTTTCACTTAACAGCTGCAAAATGAAAATGGTTTGGTCTACTTCTTATTGTACGTGGACGCCGCAAAATTTGTCTTCTTAGTCTTGCACAGAATGCTGTACCATTCATATCTTCTTCATCTGAATTCATTGTTTTAGTTGATATTAATAATAACACAATCACAATCACGAGTTTATTTATTGTATATTTTTATAAAATAATGAAAAAGTTCAATGTGCAATTTTCATAATTTGCAGAACTGTCAAAATAATATGGTAGTATGAAAAACTTAAGTTTCACTTAAATGGATGGGGTCGGCGATTTAAGTCATATTTAAATAGGATCTGTAAAAATGAATTTTTTACTTAAATGGAACTTAAGTTTAAAACCCGTTTAATTTTTAAGTTAAAAATTGCGCATTATAGTATCAAACCAAAAAAAAAAGTTTGTCTTAAGTAGAACAAAAAATAAGCAAATTAACTAACATGTGCATAATTAGTAAAGAACAAACGACAATGGCAAGACTGTTGTAAATTTAGAGATGGTAAAAATGAGCTTTCATTACAAAAAAGTTTTCAGCCAATTGTAATACGATGAATCAAAACAATTCACATATTCCATTTGCAATAAAAATTGAGTATATAAAGCAGAAATCTACATCAACTGGCACCACACACAGTGGACCAAACACAAAAGAACGCTGGTGATGAAGGTTTAGTGGCCTTCGAAAACAGCTAGTTGTTCCGTTCAATACCTGTTTGTCAGAATATTTACAATTAACTTTGGTGTTATTTGTTCATTAATAATTATCACATGTAATTTGGCTTACAAAGCGATACGAACTTTAGCCTGATCAAATCATAAATATAAAATGCAGTAAAGTTCAGTAAAAATTTTTAAAAACTTTTGCGTACGCGAACGCAACTTATTTTTGTATATGTAAAGGCCGTGATACACTAGCCTACACGATCGTGCGATTTTTTAGAAAATACAGCCCTGGTATGATGGAGTCTATGAACATTTTCAAAAGACTAAAACAATTCATCAGATCAGGGTTGTATTTTTTCGTAGATCGCGCGATTGTGTAGGATAGTGAATCATGGCCTTAAGAAGCACTTTTTTTAAAGGACTTTAAAAAGGGAAGGAGGTTATCTGTATATTTTTAAGTGTGTATATTTGTTAAGTGTGTTACTTCATATGTCCGTAATTTTTATGCGGTTTAATTTTAATTTTTTTTTTAAATTAAATTTATGTACGTACATATGTTGTCTTAAAGAAATCGAAAGTGAGCTGCATTTACCCAAGCTATGAATGTACAAAATATTATTGTAAAAATATAAGTGTATCAGTTTTTAAGTTCCCTTCATTCCTTCATTAGCTGGTCTTTGTCACCATTGGCTAAGTGCTAACAAAGTCTGTGAAAACAAAAAAACCCGATTGGTTATTTATTAGTGTGATCGATTATTCAACATTCTCCAGAAACCGGTTTTCGAATAGTTCGAATATTTGAAATTATGAAAAACCCAGTTTCGTTTTTAAAATTCAGGAAAAATCGGTCAACCGGTTTTATAGTGGGAAATATATTATACAAAAGTTTTGATTTTAAATTGCTTTATTAAAAAAAGAGTTAACAGTTCATGCAAATACTATAAAATAATAAGTGAAATTTATTTGCTGGTCGTTAAGCGTCTATATGTATTTCATTGTTGCTTTAACAAATCGTCAGTAGACTTCAATCACACATTTTGAACAGTCACAAAACTCTTATCTTATGCACAAACTTCCAAAAACTATTTGAAAATTCAAATATAATAATATTTTTGAAAATCGCAAAAGCAAAATAAGCGTAGTAGGCTTAGAAACTTATACAAAACCCAGCAAATAATTTTTATTAGATATGAATTATTTGCTGGGTTTTGTTAAAGTTTCTAAGCATGCTACGCTTATTTTGCTTTTGTGATTTTCAAAAATATTATTATATGTGAATTCTCAAATAGTTTTTGGAAGTTTGTGCACTGTTCAAAATGTGTGGTTGAAGTCTACCGACGATTTGTTAAAGCAACAACGAAATGCATATAGACATCGCTTAACCAACAGCAAATAAATTTCACTTATAATATAATTATGACAATATGTCGAATAATAAATTCCTTGAACTATAAAATAATATAAAAATTAAAGGTAAAACATAAAAAATAACTTCATATATGTACATACATATGTAAAGTTCATATCGCACACTAAATCATAAACAGTCCCAACTCAAAATTATCAAAATGGTTTTGTTTTTCCTTAAACCAGTTACTGAACAAAGGTCTAATGACCGCGAAAATTTCTTTTGCAACACAGTCTTCTTGGACAATATAAGATGCCGTTATGCTTGTTTTTATGTTACATACTTGCGTCATTTGTACAGTATCAACAGGTTTTTGCCACTTCTGAACATCTGAACAATTTTTATTGACATCCATTGTACTTAATTTGCCTCTGCTACCACCTACAAAAATCGCTTTAATTTCATGTTGCAGTAAGTGTTGCCGTACCCAAAAAAAACGCCTAGAACTCTTACACTAAAAAAAAATACTTAGGAAAATCAACAGAAAACGTTCGTCTAAGTTTTAATATATGTAAATAACACTAATTTAATTGCAAAATCTGCAAATCGAGATGTATTCGACTGAGCCGGGTTTCTAATTATAAAAAACCGGACTATTCGACATTCGAAAAATAAACATTTTGAAAAAATCGACAACCGTATTGTGAAAAATCCGGTTTTTAGAAACGGTTTAAAGACCGAGTCGATCACCCTAGTATTTACCAGTGTTGTCATTCGAATAAAAGTTATTCAAATATTCGAACAACTTTATATCATTTTTCTTCGAACGAACAAAAATTTTCAATTTAGAATTAAAAATTATTCGAATCATTTTTGTCGAATATTCGAACAATATCCTTAATGACTTTGTATAAAAAGTATTTTTATAACTTTTTAAATTGTTAACAATATGATGTCAAGTAATCATGTTTGTACATGTTCGCTAAACGCATCTTTTGTTTTTTTTTGCTGAGAAGCGATAAAGCCTGTTTAATGGAGTTAGAAAGTGTCTTACAATTCCTGATAAGGAGTTTAGAAAAAATAACTGTTTTTCTACAGATCTAATCAAACGCCTTAATGAACGACATACAAAATCATTAAATGTCTAAATATTATTCCTAAGCTTTCCTATCCAATACTACCTTTTTAAAATATGCCACAAAAAGTGAAAAAGAGTATGCAAATACTTTGTTTTCACGATTATTTTGTAATCAAAATATCGCAAATAATCTTAAGACATTTCTGAAGTGGTATTTAAAAAATTTTATCAATAGAGTAAAAAATTGTACTAATATAAAAACCATCAGAGCTATTTAAATTATTTGGAAATATCAAGGAATGGATTACACAAACTGCATATGCTCTTCAATGCTATTTTAACTATATCACCAATATTAAAAATTTGTGAAAGAAATTTTTCGACTTGTTCTTTTATTAAAAGTAAAATAACAAAAATTAAAAATTTTCAATATTTATTTCCAGAAAAGATGTGATATCTTTTAAAAGGCTTTACCAATTTTCTTCAAACACTCTCGATAAAGTCACCGTTACGTCTTAGGAACGGCTTGATGGATATAATTAAATTTTATATCTTAATTTAACAACTATGCTCCAGTCACTTAACAAAGCGACGAAGCATTATAGCATAAAAAGCATATCTCCATTCGATCAGATGTTCATGCTGAACACAACATGTTGACTATAGGTATCAAACAAATTTTATGATAGAAAAAAATACTAAAATTAATCAACTGTTGATTGCGTTTCTAAGACAAACAAAACAAAAAAAGGCATGCGTCTAATAATATATTAGATAATGTGCACAATAAAAATTTGTCTCCACATATTTACAAAATGTCTTCAAAAAATCGTGTAATTCACTCTACGTACTAAGTTTTCATTATATTAAATTATTACTAGTCTTGTAACACATTGTGAAATTTTTAGTGATTCCAGTATGCTTATTTGTGTGACTGTGAAATTTAATATCTCTGTTTATTTCTTGAATAAATTAAAGTGAAACTAATTATTATTTGATTGATCTTTTAATAAACATTTTAATACAGAGCTTATTGTCAGCTGTTGAGTGTAAATTATCTGTACATAATTCATTAAATTTTATCAGTGACAATTAGAATGCAAATATAATTAAATTAGTAAATAATTCACAATTATCTCCAAAACAACAATTTATTTGAAGGCAATGGGCGGCATTGTTACTTCTGAATAAAATGTTGTCAGCTGCTGTCAGACGTCATTATATTTTAATATTTACTTCTGTTACTTGAAATCATGCCAATAACAAATTAACATTCGATTAAATTTATTTACTGATAATAGTTTATCTTTTGCTTAATAACAATTTTTGTTTAACCAGTAAATAAAGAAATGATAATAACTTCTATACTCGTAAACAAACAAACACTTAACAATAATTATATTTTAATAGCAACAAAGACTAAATCAGCTGCAACAATTTAACAATTAATTTTTATTTGTTGATGTTTTCCCCTTCCTTCTTCTTGCCATTAAATTAAATATCAATATTACAAATAAAAAAAGGTGAATATGAGTTAATGAAAATGAAATAAATATTATAAAATTTTTATTTAATAATTGTGGGAAAAAGTGACTCTGACAGAATTATAGACAATTTAAAAATAATTGTTTTTTCAATAATAAGGTTAAGCCGACCATACACGTATGATCTCTGCATGCGACTTGTGGGAGTAGATTTGCATCTTATATATACGTCACACAAATCACTTTAAACTGAAACGTTAACAAGTAAATATAAGTTGCCAGGCGGATGACGTAATTTGATGTACGCAACAAAAACGTAAATGTTAAATAAATTCAATAAAATATTGTTTGCTACATATCTCTTTTATACGTTTACTTTGACGTTTCCAAAATAAAAATAAGAAATATCAAATGTTTGAGCACAAGACCACTTATAGCATGTTCACACGTGGTTCGCCATACAAACTTTTGAGGGCGAACCATATTTGTTTTTTCGGCTTATATAGAGATTCGGTACTTACAGAATATTCCGCAACATTTTGATATTGAATGCCTTCAATCAATGCCTTCTTATATCTTTCCCTAATCCTCATTGGAATACCTAAAAATTGTTCTTATCTATTATAATAGATAATTACAGGCAATTTGTAATATTTGGGGGGAGGGGGTGCAAAAGCAATTCTTGAGGGAAGGCAATGCCCCCGCCCCAGAATAGCCTTTCTATCCCTTTGTTAGACTTTGATGCTTTTAATTGACTTTCCGAAATATTTTCTCCTCTTCGCTTACATATTATTTTAGTTTCTTGACTGGTAATGTTCATATCTTCTTCTTTACGCTATTCGCGAAATTTTCGCACACGGCTAGAGCTAATTGGAAGGTTATTCGCCACTCATATTTGTGTTATTTAAAATTTGTAGGAAGTAATCACTTAACACTAATAAAATCGAAGGATATTATATTTCTTATATCTCGGTGTCACGTGCAGACACTTTTTAATCACCAAAGATCAACTACACTCAACCAAAAAAATGTATTATTAACACAAGAATTTTGCGTATTTACTTTAAAAATGCTGCATTTTTAAAAATCATTTTTAAAATAAGAATATTTCTTATATTATTAATAAACAACATTGTTATTTTTATAACGAAGCAGTTCTAAAACATTCGTTTCATTTAAAAATTTCAAAAACTATAATGGTTTCTTCTCAAAATAAAAATTATAATTTTTAAAATCATAATGAAAAAGAAAATGTATTGTTAATCATTTTAAAAACAAAAATATTTGGTTATATATCAACGGTCTAATTCATAAAAAATATTTTAGGTTTATTACTGGTTTATTTGACAAATTTCCCATAGAAATATGTCAAATAAGCTCTTAATAAACCTGAAATATTTTTTATGAATAAGGCAGCAAGAGTTTTAATTTTTTTAAATAAAAAATTTTATTTTTCCTCGAGTAACATTTTATATTTGTGTCGTGTTAAAAAAAGAGAATTAATCTATTATTATGATTAAGTGTTTATAAAGGGTTATTAACCTGTATTATGATTGAGCACAAAATCTTAAAATTATTGCAAACTTTAACCGCATGAATACCGTCATAATAGCGATATTTTTTGTTGAATGCTCGTCATAACCCAAATAAAAATTCGTTCCATTAGCGCTTTGGACTACAGTCGAACATGAAAATTGTTCATAATAAAGGCATTTTGATTCCAACATTTTTAATTTTAAAACGAAAAGAAAATTTTTCTTTCATTAATTTAAAAGGTTTCATTTTTAATTTAAAAACTTTATGAATTCAAAACATTTAATTTTTTATATGCTGCCAGTTTATAAAAGCCAAGTAAAAATTCTCGTCTACCTATTTACATTGAAAACAAAAAGAAAGCACTCACATTTGTTTTTGTTTTTAATATAATTAGACAGACGAGAATTTTAACATGGCTTCTATAAACTGGCAGATAAAAATAATTAATTTTAAATCTCAACTCTTAACTCAAAGACATACTGCCTGTTTCAGGATGTCACTCACTTTCGTTCTCAAGCATTTTAAACGACAAACATGTGTTTTGCATTCCACTAAAAGCCTTTAGGATAACGTAACCATTTCAATACAAATGTGTGCCCCATTAACAATTTTCTCAGTCATTGAAATGTCAAAAGTAGGCAGTTGTATTTTTATTGTCGACTGAGACAAAATAAAACAAATTAACCATGGCAAGACTGTTGTAAATTTAGAGATGGTAAAAATGAGCTTTCATTACAAAAAAGCTTTCAGCAAATTGTAATACGATGAATCAAAACAATTCACATATACCATTTGACAAAAAAGTTGCGTATATAAAGCAGAAATCTACATCAACTGATGAGGAAGGTTTAGTGGCCTTCGAAAACAGCAGGTTGTTCCGTTCAACTATGTGTTTGTCAGAATATTTACAACTAACTTTGGTGTGTTATTCGTTCATTAATAATTATTACATGTAATTTGGCTTACAAAGCGACACGAACTTTAGCCTGATCAAATCAAAAATAAAGAAACAAATGAAGTTCGAACAATAATAATTAAAATTAGATAAAAATTAATTGTTATTAAATAAAATATTTTGCTTTCCCAATGGTTAAATATAATAACGGATTTGCTGACAAATTATTTGCTGCCTAAGCTGCCTTCAACCGGTCTTAATAATTGTTTTCCCACGTCTGGGTTTGTAAATAAATAAACAGTTTTGCTGAATAACTCTAATATGCCTAAACGGACTTAAGCCACTCTTTGTGCTATTCTCCTCTAATTATGTGAGTACAGTTTTTTTTTGCCTACCACGCCTATCACGACTTATAATTCCAGTTGGTTACAAGTGATTTATGCTTCTAAGAGCCAAATTTACAGTCATTAGTTAATTATTAGTAAACTAAAATGATAATCAGAAATAATTTCTTAGTCGGGATAAGTTCATTTATTTCAATTCTTGTTGAATGAAATATTTTTACTAATTAATGTGAATTTCACAAGAAGAGAAGAAAAATTAAATTAGGCTTTATTAGCTGGGGGAAATACCGATATTTTTTTGTGCATGCATTTATGTATGTACATACCTTGTCAAGAGAGTCCTTAAATCAGCTAAAAAAGATGTATATTTATACTCTGCGAATTCGCCTTTGCGCATACATACATACGAGAATAAATGTATGTGTATATATATGTATGTGCACAGAAAACATTTATTGCGCCCGTCCATAGGCCGGCTAATTTTTTTTTAAATTTTGCTTGCCTTGCCCTCTTTTGGTCTTTGTTCATCATGAATAAAAACCCTTGAGTAGTTATTATTTTTGTTTCCTCAACAAAAATTGTTTTGTTAAGTTTGTTTATTCTTTGATTTAGTTTCGGCTGCCACTTGTTGCAAGCTCAATTAGAACAGAGTTTAATTTTTTAAAGCACATTTTACACATTTGAACAATTTTTTATTCCCATTTGACGATGAATGTGCGAAATTGTGGATGTTGCAATATGGATATTTGACAACGGGTATATAGCTTACGTTAGAGACGTAAAACCAGGTGAACGACAAGTCGAATGTTATTTGGGCACTTATTTGAACGAAAGTGAGTGACTGCTTATCTTTCGCCCAAGTTTTTTTGCGACGTCCTGAACAGGCTGATAATTTTTTAATTTGATAAAACAAAAATAATAATAAGTGAAATTTATTTGCTGGTGGTTAAGCGATGTCTATATGTATATAGACATAATGCATATAGACATCGCTTAACAACCAGCAAATAAATTTCACTTATAATATAATTATGACAATATGTCGAATAATAAATTTCCTGAAGCAAAAATAATAATTTTTAATTTCAAGGTAGTGTTCATTTTTAAGCAAAGAACGAAAATTTTAAAAATACTTGCGTACTTTTGTATTTCATAAAGGTTTGGTTTTTAAAATCAAAATGTTTGCATATGCCAAGCATTGTCTCTTTTTTTATATCAA
Source organism: Nowickia ferox (assembly GCA_936439885.1). NCBI lineage: Eukaryota > Metazoa > Arthropoda > Insecta > Diptera > Tachinidae > Nowickia > Nowickia ferox. The sequence continues at coordinate 65,738,235 of OW387026.1, forward strand.
TTTCGTCACGACTACGACAACCATAATAAGGCTGAACATGTCGAAAAATGAAAACAAATTTATACAGAATTCTAATCAAATTCAATTAATTACGTACGAATGTATGTATGCACATACATATACAGTTTGCCTGAGCACTTGAACAATATTTTTACTCTCCAGCTTTTTAAGCTGTTTTCTACAATTTCTACAGATATGTATACCTATAGACTTGTACCGAACTCAATCAATAGCTCTTTTATGCTACAAACCAATGATCAAACCCATGTAATTTAAATGGAAACAAAAATAAGTAAATTAACTAACATGTGCTTAATTAGTAAAGAACAAACGTCAATGGCAAGACTGTTGTAAATTTAGAGATGCTAAAATTGCGCTTTCATTACAAAAAAGCTTTCAGAAAAATGTAATACGATGAATCAAAACAATTCTCACATTCCAATTGCAATGAACTGCTCTTGTAATTAACTTTAGCCTAATCACATCATAAATATAGAAACAAATAAAGCTCGAACAAAACTAATTAAACTAACTTAAATAATTTAATTTTTATTAATTTATTCTATAATTTCTATTTCTTATATGATAATTTAATATAATTTCCATCGACTTCTAGAGCTGCGTTTTGAACACCTGGGATATATGTATACTGTTTGATTAAACATACATTACAATTATAAAACATTTTGTTGCCACTGAGTTACAGCTGGGCGTTACAGTTAACTGCTCTAGGCATATAATTCTTTAATGAAATGATTTAGATATGTTGATATTTTTCAAATTACATGCATACATATGTATGTATTTATGTTTAAATATTATTTTTAAATTAATGTTTTTCGTATTCATCCTGCTGCTTCATTGTGCCAAATATCTGTCAAATTATCACGAAAAACTCTTAAACATTTTAGGCTTTACACATTCATATATGCCCTGAAGGAAGCGTGGGCTTAAGTGTCCCCAAGTTGCCACTTTTGTACACTATTTTTATGACTTTTTGGAGACAGAGTGTACATATTAATTTTGTTTTTGATAGAAAACATTTTGTCAGTTACACATAACTATGTCACCTAAATTTAAAATGCCGTAACAACCAAAAATTTAAAAATATACTTTTTGATTGATTAAAATGCGATTAACCAAAATACACGTTTCCTTAATTTTTTACTCACATAGATTCAAAACTACCGATTTTTTTCATTAAATCCAAAAGATCCTGACGTATAAATAGCCTTAAACTTATAAGGTTTATTGCTTCTCCTGTAAAAAAAGTAAAAAGTGTACTTACGGCCTTTTGGTTTTTAGGTGACGATATACTTCTTCTTAGGGCCAAATTTACAGTCATTAGTTGATTATTAGTAAACTAAAATTATAACTATTGTTTAGCTAATACTTCATATTCACAGTGTATTGTTTAAATAAAGTTTCTAATACGAGCAAAGAATGGTAACCCTATCAAATTATTATTATGGTTTTTGTTTACATTTCTTATATTATTTTTTAACAATTGATAAAACAGCGCTCGCTCGTTTAACTTTACGGTGTAAGACATTGAATTAGTGCTGAAATTGGTTCGGAAAAACCAAAATATAATAGAAAGAAAAAAAAGTGTTACAGCTAAATACAAAGAAGATGATTGACAACGTATGTGTGAAATGTGTCTAAAATTTACAACAAATCAGCTGTTGTCTAACTATTTGTTAACCCATGACATTTTGTGGTTTAACTAATGGTAAACAAAGAGTTGTGAATAAAATATTATTGGTTAAACTATTGCTGTTAGTGAAGCAAAAATTAGGCATCAAGCAAAATTCAGTTTTTATAAAAAATTTTCTACGAAATCAATTTAAAAAGTTAATATAAATGTGTTAAACAATAATTCAACAATCAAACAAAAATAAATTGCAAAAAATAAATTTAAAACATGTAAATACGGCTGTGCCGAATCTTATATAAATATATCTGTGGCAATAAATAATAATGGCTTAAGTCGAAATTTTTTGTTTTGAGATATTAAGGGTTTTGTGTTTTTTTGTGTTCAGTTTTTACATAAAATGTTCCCATGTACAGACCAAACGGCTGGCCGTATTTTGATTTAGTTTTTTCTGTTTGCTTAATGTTTTAAGAAAATCGGTTAAACCGTTTAAAAGATATCACATCTTTTCTAGATATATCGGGGGTTTTTAATATTTTAATTTTTGTTATTAATAATAACATTTTATAATTGAAATTTAGCTGAGTGATAGATCTTGAAGAAGAGAATAAGAATATGTCATAAAATGAAAAAGCACTTATGTCAACTTAATCCATTTTATTTATTGCCACAGATATATACCCTTCACCGATCTACATATGGATTATAAATACACATACATACTCGTACATACATAAGTGCACACATCCATATGTGTTTTGTGAGAAAAATGGATAATTTATTTTTTGCTCTAATGCAATTTATCGTAAGTGACCTATGAGTATTTTTCGACCAAAGAATTCGATTCAAAGAGTTTATTTTCGATATAAGCAATAGTTGAATAACGAATTTTGCAATCTGTACTTAAGAATTTTTATATATTACTAATATTTTTCCTTTTTAAAATAGAAGAAATTATTAAGAGAGAAATTTAATACAGATCAGAACTTAATAATGGTTATTTAGTCACCCACATCTAAAACAATTGGTGAAAATAAAAGTTTGTAGCCATCGGGTCCATCCATGTTGAATTTTAATTTTTTTTTATCAGAAAAGATGATCTTTCGGCAATCGTTATCGCTTAATTGTTTTTGAAAGTCCTATGTCGCATGTCTTTTGCAAATTGAACGCACTGCTGTTGACATTTAATGGTGGTTTTTTCTCAGTTTTCGGAACTGCAGATGTTCACTGCACAAAATAGCTCGATGAACGGTTGATTTACTTGCATTTACTCCTGCCAAATGCTTAATTTTAAAGGTGTGGGCTTTTTTCACGATAGGAATATTTTTCAGAGTGTTAAACATAAATTTTTATAATTTCCGGTGAACTTAAAGAACGTTTTCTCCCATTTTGATTTGGTTACTACTTTCACGAGATTAGATTTAAATATTAATAAGATTTTGTAACGCTCTATAAAAAAAACACTCGTCCAAGCTAAACTTAAAGTGGTGCTATTCTGATGAACCAAAAATAAATGAAGAATTTCTCACCTGATGGAAAACAAATGGGAGAAAGTCCTGGTATAATGCATTTAAATTTGATTTTTTTCTTAAAGCTGCCATTTGAGGCTTCTTCTTATTTTTTACAAATTTAACTTTGTTTATTTTTGCTGTAATTGAAATGTATAACCGCAGTGTACCAAAAATAAATTTAAATTTTCCAGATCTGAAACCTGATTTTCAACACCAACTTATTTCGGAACATTTCTGATACACCAGCTTAAGACCGAAGTCTCTAGCTTTTCTGGGAGCATCGATAAACCGATTTCAGATGGACTGTCGGATATCGCTTGTTTGTCTTCCCTATTAATAATAAGGACACAGAATATATACGAGTATACTTTATGGTTCAGAATGACAAACATTTTTTGTGAAGGGTATAAAAATAATCCATATTGTACAAAAATAGAAAATGTGAAATTTTACAATCTTAAGTGAAAGTGTCAATTATGAAAATTTTGTTGAGCTTGTGGAAGATTTTGTGACATCAGTTAAAGTTTTGTTACACGTTCAGACCCATACGTAAGTGTTTGACTTTACTAATCCATGAAACATTTAATTTTTGATTCATGTATAATTAATAGAAATGACAAACAGTATCCGCTGCTGGCTAGTAATGCTGAATGAATGAATGAATTATTCGGCTTATTATATGTTTTTTATGCATTAGTTCCCTTTATTATATATCTTCTTAATAAAACACCAAATGTGAACAAAATATGTATGCAATTTCTTTGTCAAAAGTGTGGATTAGAATTACTAGAATGTACTATTGACTAACTGTTTCCAATGTCTCCATATAGTCCATAAATAACTACTCAGCTAGTAGTACCAGCGTCAGTAAATTTCTGTAGAAAAAAGTATTGTCTGGGGTATAATTCGCAAGTAGTACTGGAGACAAAAACAAGTGAATCAGTAGTGTTTCACTTCCTAAAGGGTACGTACATACGTGTTAATATACATATGTATTTATGTACATCGTGCAATTTGTTTATTAATTTCTGTTTAAAAATCCTAAGAGAAATAATATTTTCCTACTAAAATTACGCAAAACAGAACCTGGAGATTTAAAAAATGACAAATTCACACACCCACATAGAGAGAGTGAGTGGCATTGTAAATTGAAGATTATTTTGTCATTAGTCAAAAATATTCATAACAGCATGGAATATCGTTCTGTATTTTTGTTTGAATGTAACAAGAATTTGTCTGATGTAAGAGTTAAAAGATTAGGAACAAGTAATTGCACCTTCAAATTTTAAATGGAATATTAATAAGAAAATGTGGTACAAGCAAGGATGATATTTTAAGATGAAATTTTGCATTAAGTAGTCGTATCATATCAATAGTAATAAAGGTTTTTAACAGCTAGTAAATGTTTTTTAAGGATGTGAAACAATTTTATTTATTATTATTTTTTAAATTTTTTTAATGCACTCCTCAATGCTGCAGAAGAAATCAAAAGACTTACAAGATACAATATTTTGTAGCTGCCGTTCAGAAATTAATTTTTTATATTATTTTCAATATATGCATTTATCTTTCAATATTTTTGTTAATTAAGTTATTCAAATGGAGTTTATCATATCTGCGACATAAGGAAAAATTGCTTAAGTCGAGATAAGCTAACGAGACTAATTTTTATGCCGCACAGTTTTTGGCATAAAAATTTATACGTGCACCCATCTTTGTGTGCATTAGTGTTTTTTGTATTCATTTAATATTTGCTGTTTGTTTAGTTGTGTGTGTATTGGTTTTGTGCTGCTGATGCGGGGTTGTACCTGGTTGAAAAATTATGCCAACCACAAAACTACTATCTTTGCCTCTCCACCAACAAACTGGCATGATATGCCAGCACAATTGTTCTCGTGTGTGAAAGGGCATAAAGGATTAATTTAGCTTATATTTTGTTACACCGAACTCTTTTTTTACACGATTTTATAATAACACGGTTCACAAATAGGAACAATTAATTTTTTTGCACGAATTTTGTTTGTTTTTACAGGCACAATTTTCAAAATAAATAAAATAAATACCTGTATTTAGCAATTCGTCTTCAGCACGACTACAAAAGCCGTTCGTTGAATTGACCAAATGAAGACAGAAACAAATATAGATTTAAAATTAAATAAGCAAAAAAATTTTTTTCACAGGGGCGTTCCGGTTGAAGTGATACTCTCCCTTGCCTAATGTTTATGATATTAAGTATTTAGGACAAGTTCCTCTGAGAAGAAATTTTTTCCCCAACTACTGAAAAAAAGACACGTCCAGTAGTGCGGAACATGGCGACTTTTAAAGTCGAGAGCCACTATTAAACAGATTTGAAGAATCGATTTTTTATACTTCCCAACAGTAAAAGTTACTATGTTCCGCACTATTGGACTTGTTTTTTATCAGTTGTTTTAGGTAGTCAGGTTTTTTGAGTTTTTAAATTTATTTTTTATTTCAAACATTTTAGTGTCCCGCGAACTCTTATGAACAAACATATAAATTATATATATATTACATATTTTTTTAATTTCGTTTATTTCGATACTCTACTCGATAGGTTTTTTAATATTTTTTTATTAACATAAATCTATGAGACGTCCCAGCCAGTTATCAAGAAATTTTAACATTTTTGTTCCTAATTAAATTTAATCCCCTTTTAGTTTTATTTATTTTGATAACCCACGTTATAGATTTGGTAAAAAATTCTTCGACGTGTTGCCATTTCCAGCGAAAAATCCGCCATTTTGTTTTTGAACACCTATCTAAGAACACTTGGGTACTTAAGACGAATATAACGATACCTTAATTGTCGAAATACGTGCAGCCGTTCGGGAGATAAATGGTAATAAGGAAATTTACAAACATACATACATATATATGTACATAACATAACTATCGTGATCAGATGGTTTTTGCAAAAAGCGGGACATGGTCGATCAAAAAGCGGGATTTTGAAGAAAATACTGTCAAAAAGCGGGATTTTAAAATAAATATCTTTTAGAAAACGGGGTGTCTAATAAGCACTTGCAAAGTTGCGTATATACTTAGGAAACACAATTTTCAACTCAAAAGAAACGCTTTTAAACAAACAAAAATATTTATAAATAAAAATATGTATCTATGTATGCAAATAAAAATCAAATGTCGTTCGTTGGTAATCACATCACTTAAGAACGGCTGCACCGTTTTCATTATTTTTTTTTAATGTTTGTCATATTTCAACTTAGGTTTCTACGGAAAAAAATTGACCACGTCCAATTTATAACTTATCTTAAATCAGAGAATGGCTGGAGCGATTTGGTTGTGACACATTCCATATATAGCAAATATTTATTATGAAATATCTTTGGAACTAATATGGAAAAACATCTGAGCGTTTGTAGGAGTTACTCTATTGTCCTAATAAACTGTTAAAAAAGAAAAAGTCGGAATAAAACAAGTGGGCGTAGCACCTCCCATATAATATTTTTTTATTTTGAAATATCTTTGCATTTAATGCATCAAGAAACGTTGAATTTTGTACACAACGATAGAAATGGACATGAGGGTATTGCTTCTCCCATAAAGTAAAAATTTTTATTTTGAGATATCTGGAAAACTAATGGTAGAATTAGTCGATTCGTAGCGTGTTAAGTTTAAATCTGGATGTTAGTTAGTAAAAACGTGAGGCTGCCAGAGATCATGTCAGCTGTTATATACATACATATATAAACTCGTATATATTTCTCTTTGTTGATTTTTGCCACGAAAAAATCTATTTTCTGTTGATTTCTACCTCACATACGTTGCGATGAATATTAAATACGCAGCAACATGTTTCAATGTTACAGATTTTATCAGCTGGTCCGTCAAATCACGATACGAATCGACTATTTCTGCCATATTAAAGGGAGAACGTTAAAATATTATATTACAATTTCAAATTGAAAAATTAGGCGTGGTGCCTCTTATAAAATGCAAATTTTTATATGTCTTCAAAAATAACACCAGTGTACCGATCTTGCTAAATTGCTCACAGGCTATTAATTTTTAATGCCTAAAGTTCTCATATCGTTTCCCACATAAAAACAACATTTATTTCGAGATATCTTGGAAGCCAAAACTTTTTCGTAAGCAGTAACGTCAACATCGAGAATAGTATTACAAAAAGGAGTCAACAATGGAGCAAAAAGTGTGTCACCTCCTAAATAAATTAAACATTAATTTTTTAAAAGCTTGGTATTTGCTACAAACAGAAACTTAAAATCGCGCTGATTCTGCCGATGATAGAAATTAATCGGGATTCGACAAGTAAGTGTGGCTACTCTCAAATAAAGAAGCTTAAACAAATATCTTAGAAACTAAGAGCGAAGTTTCAAACAATTTATGACTCTATGTTAATAATGAGAATTAAATTATACAAGATAATGAAGGTTGAATCGCTACCGTAGCACTTCTAATATTTTTTATTTTTTATTTTTTCATGCGTTTATTTATTTATTGTATCTTCAAAAAATGAACTAACAATAAGTTTTCAAATCTTAAATCTAAATATAATAATTAGGCCCAACCAGTGTCAGGCATAAACTTAGTGATAGTAATCAATAATAAATGAATATCGTATTAAGCACAAAAATATTTTCAAGCTGTTTCATCTGGAGTGTTGAGTATTAGAGCCATAGTGTCCCTCTTTATTAAGCGGATGTGTCCAGTAAAATTCAAGATGTTACGTGCAAGTGGATTAGGATGAGACTCGAGTTTTGTTAAGTATTTGCCTGCGTATTTTTTAATTTCTTTAGTCACTAGTGGCATATTTAAATCACGATGTAAATTTGAATTTTTGATGTACCATGGAGCCGATGTTATTAGCCTTAAAATCTTGTTTTGCCTTCGTTGGATTCTCTCTATATTGGAAGCTGAAGCAGTACCCCATAGCTGTATTCCGTAGCACCATATGGGTTTTAAAAGCGACTTGTATATTAAAAGTTTACAATCTAGATTGAGTGTTGAATTTCTAGCAATCAGCCGATGTATCTGAGTTAATTTAAGTTTCATTTGTGTTAGCTTTGAGTCAATATGATGTTTCCATGTAAGCCGTCGATCAAGGTGTATACCAAGCTATTTTACATGTGAATGTTGAGGAACAACTTGATTGTTGATTCGAATTGGGGAACAAGTATCTCTTCGCAGGGTAAATGTTAGCTGAACAAACTTTTGTTCTTTAACTTTAATTCTCCATAAGTTTAACCATAATTCCAGCTGTGTAATATGTTCTTGTAGATATCGGGAAGCTTCGTGAGGGTTTTCGTGCATACTAAGGCAGGCTGTATCATCGGCAAATGTAGATGTGTGAATATTACTGCTCAAAGGCATATCACAAGTATAAATCAAATACAAAACTGGCCACAATATGCTCCCCTGTGGCACACCGGATGATATAGATTCGGGCACACTCATGAAGTCTCCTTCAACAACCGTGAACTTCCGGGTAGTAATATAACTTTCCAATAGCTTCAGAAAATTTATTGGTAGATATGATTTCAATTTTAAAATAAGGCCTTCATGCCATACTTTATCAAATGCCTGAGAAACATCAATGAAGAGGGCAGAACAATATTTATTTTCTTCAAATGTTCTTCTTATAAATTGAACCAATCTATGCGTTTGTTCAATGGTGCTATGCTGACTCCTAAAACCAAACTGATGGTCTGGTATGCACCCACTACCAATTAGAATTGGGGACAATTTTATCATGAGCACTTTTTCGAAAAGTTTAGACATTGTTCATAGTAGACTTATTGGCCTATACGATTCAGCCTTGGTAAGGTCTTTGCCCGGCTTTGAAATCATTTTGACCTTGGCAAGCTTTCAGAGGTGTGGATAATACTCTAGTCTTAATATGGCATTAAAAATAAATAGAAGGATTCTAATTGCAATACGTGGCAAATTCATCAGCATCTTGTTACTAATTCCATCAATACCTGGAGCTTTCTTCGGGTTGAGTTCAGCAATTAGTTTCTGTACGTCACGCATCTTAAACTTTAAGGGTCGTGAGGGTAGAGCAACTACATTCGGTAAGTCAACAGAAGCAGTACATTTGGTTGGGGGTAAATACGGATTTTAAATGCTTTGCAAACAAGTTACCTTTTTCAGTATCACTTCTTGTCCAACCTCCGGTAGAAGTGCGCAGAGCTGGCTTAAACTCAACGGGTGTTTTAAGTTTTTTCACAGCGCGCCACAAAGAGTAATTAGATGCTGGTGTGACATCGAGATTTTCCAGATAATTTTTAAGTGATGCATTTTTTTCATATGCAAGCAACTCTTGGAGTCGTTTAGTGTACTCTTTAAATCTGATTTTATGCTGGGGCGACCTGTGCTGTTGCCATTCCCGTCTAGCTCTTCTTTTTTCCCATACGAGACGTTCAATATCCGTGGAATAAATTCTATTGAACCCAGTCTGCGGGTGGGAGGTAGAAGCATGTTCAGCAGCCTGCTTTATATTTTCGTTAAGATTCGCAATGTCAGATTCAATATCATCGGATGTTCTTAGCATTATGTTTTCCGTGCAATGACTACTAAGATATTTTTTGAATCTCAGCCAATTAACACGATTGATCATCTTCACATATGGGTGAGGTAAATCACTTCTTAGTGGGTTACAGATTGTAACGACAGTGGGAGAGTGATCGGAAGAGAGATCTAAGGAAGCTTCGACATGAACTAAATCTCTAGAAATATTTTTCATGACTCCAAAATCTATAACATCCGGAATTTTTTGTATGTCTGTAGGCCAGTAAGTGGGCTCTCCACTTGAAATGACGTCCAAGCCCATTTTTGAAATTGTATTGAACAACGCTCTTCCTCTAGGTGTAATAAGGCGTGAACCCCAGAACTTATGTTTTGCATTGTAGTCTCCAGCTGCTACGAAACAAGGCCCAAGAGATTTGTAGAAATCCTCGTATTCATCCTCAGTGATTGAGAATCTTGGAGGGGAGTAAAATGATGATATAACGAAATTTGTAAAAAAAATTTCAACACAAATATTAGTTGCTTGTAAATGTTCTGCACAGATGTTATCAAGAACATAGTGCTTAAGTCTTGACTTTATTAAAATTGCATGCTCTTCCTCTCGGGTCCTTAGTATCATATAAGGTGTAGCCATTCATTTTAAAAAGGCTTCTCGAAGTCAAATGAGGCTCCCCGCTCGAAATGACATCTAAGCTCATTTTTGAAATTGTATTAAAAAACGCTCGACCTCTAGGTGTAACAAGACGCGAGCCCCAGTACGTATGTTTTGCATTGTAGTCACCCGCTGCCAGGAAACAAGATCCAAGCGATTTGTAGAACTTCTCATACTGATCTTCGGTAACTGAAAATCTGGGAGGTGAGTAAATTGATGATATCACGAAATTCGCACAAAAATTGTATACGAAAATATTCGTTGCTTGCATATATTCTTCAGTAACGTTGTCAAGGACATAGTGCTTGAGTCTTGACTTAATTAAAATTGCTGATCCACCGCATGCTCTCCCTCTAGGGTCCTTTGTATCATATAAAATGTAACCATTTATTTTAAATAAGCTTCTTGATGTCAAATGAGTCTCAGAAACCAACATTAATCAATATTTTTTTCCATGAGGAAGTGCTCAAGTTAATTTTTATGTTGACGAATGCCGTTTGCGTTCCAGAAACATATTTTTAACGTCTTCATGGTTTGCTAACTAATGCTTGAAGCAAAGTATTCTGCATTCGCAGCATTTCTTGCATCATGCTAGTCATATTTGTAGTAAAGTTGTTTATAGTTTGCACCAGATTATCAATAGTGGCTTCAGGGCGACTGAAATTAAAGCTTGTGTTAGCATTTGTTAAATTACTTGGTGGGGACACTTTCTGCGTGGGAAAAGAATTTGTCTTAACAGCATCGGCATATGATACACGTGAAGCTTGGTTGGCTCATTGAAGGAAAATTGGCGGAGAAAGCGTTTGCTGATTGAGCTGGAGCTAATTTAGGTTTTTGTCCCATAGTCTTTTTAACGAAAGAATATACAGGACATCCTCTGTAGTTAGCAGTGTGATTACCTCCACAATTACAAAATTTTTTTTCAGCTTGATCTTTTGTCTTCGTACTGCTAGCCGAACCGTGCAATTCACCGCAGATAACACAAACTGTAGGTAATTTGCAGTAAGTTTTTGTATGGCCATATTCTTGGCAATTGTGGCACTGTACGGGACCTGAACGCTTACGTGGCTCTTCAACTGTGATTTTTCGGTGCATGAGAAACTTTACGCTATAAATTGAATGGGTTTCATTTTTTTTCAATTGTATGTCATTAGGCTCCAGTTCGACCCGAAATAGGGGTTGGGGGACCTTTTCTCTGTTAATTATATTAGTAACATTTTTAACCTTAAATCCTTTGTCGATAAGAGCATATTTTACTTTTTCGGGGTCAACATATGAATCTATGCCCTTTAATACTACTTGTAGGCCTTTAGCACTTTTAAGTTGATAGGTGTAAAAATTTGTTTTGTTTTTTTTAAATTCACTAATAATTTTCCGGAAATCTTTTTCATCATATATTTGGATCTTAGTTTCATCAATATTACCTCGTTTAATTGGAATGATGTGAAAAGTATGGCTACAATAGTTTTTTTAAAAGCGCGTTAGAGTTTTTTTCTCTCAGATAGATAGGTGGTGGCTTAAAAGACTTTAGCGATAATGCAGCGGGCTTGTCGTTATTGTCTTGCAATAGTGAAAACCGATTTTGACAATTAGTAGATGATGCGCTGTTATCCCTAGACATCTTTGGAGCCGATGAAATTTTTGAAGAATTTGGGCTTCGCCCACGCTTTACCACAGTTATATACCTATCCATTCCGACTTGGACCTTGGGCTTAGTGCTACTGTTATCTGTAGTGATAACCATGTTAAGTGATGTATACGAGCCCGAAGGGGATGATATCACTGACTTATATGAAGAAGTACTAGGCAATTGTAATGTTAACGAATCACTAGTTGGCATTGGACAAAGCGAAGTTGATCGCTGACGAAAAAGTGGCTTTGCCGTTAGAAAAAGACTATCATCAGATTTTTTATTTTTATTGTTAACATTAAGAGCTTCAGAACTCACAGTAAAATATGCATTTCTGCCGTTTGAACTCACTTCACAATTTTTTGTTTTTGAGGTACTCATGTAGAGTATTCCTCAAGGGCACTTTGTTTGCGGTTTTTGTTTGTTTTTGTTTTTTTTGTTTCTTGCTATGTAAAAAAAATATCAGCAATATTTGCTTTGCTTATTTATCAAAGTTAATATGTATTACTGTTATTATGTATTACGAATATTTTTTGTATGATTTTTTGTTTGTTTAATATGTATATGAAAAAAAAACTCCGCTAAGACGTAAGTTCACTATGAAGGTTCAGCGAGAACTGCACTTCTAATATAAACAATTTTTCTTTTCATCTCAAAACGTATATGCATAGTTCAGCAATAAATAGACTTAAAAAAATATTTGGAATGAAATTTTATCAGTCACATTTTACCAAAAATTTAATAAGAGATTGAGAATTTCAAAACTCTAAAAAGCGGCATATAGTGGTAGAATTTCGAGCCGGGGTCGACCTATGAGAAGCGTGATAATTCCGCCTAAAGCGGGATGTCTGGTCAGGTTAAACATAACCCTTCTTTGCAGTCGGGCAAAAAAAAAAACAATAAATAGATATATATTGCACAAAACAATCCATGGCAAAAAATTATGACAATTAAAACAAATAATTTGTTACTTCAAAAACGAAACCAAATGGTGCCAATTAGGCTTGCCAGATTGAGAGTAACAAAAAGCTGCACATTTGGATTGAAAAAGCGGTATTATTAAAAAAATAAAGAAAAAACATATAATAAAATATATGCGAAAAAATCTTTGCAATTGATTCTTTATGCTCCATAATAATTTATATTATCACTGGTTACTTTTAACACAACCACAAAGAATTGATATTAAACAATTTCTAACAAATGCTTTGAGTCTGGCAACGCAAAACAATAGATCTGACGATTTTTGCATATGACAACCGTGTGAACTGACAATTTTACGACTGACGATTTTGTCAGATTAATTTAATTTGAAGGTACATACCACGCGTTACGTGGCAACGCGTTTATGGCTTGTTAAACATTTAAAGCTATAAAAATTCAAAGTTACACACCACGCTTTTGAGGCTTTCTTAGTTGTAAAATTTCAAGCCTTTGCGGGCTATTTTTTTGTCTTTCATTTACGTTTTATTTTCCTTTAAATATTTAATGCATTTTTTATCTATTGTTTAATAAAAAAATTAATTTCTAATCATTTTTGTGTATGTTAGCATGTGAATCTGGCAGCACTAACTGTCATTTTGTATACAACGCGTGAAAGTTGAAAGGTAGAGGTCCATAGCTCGCTTTTTGCGCGTTACGCTTTCTATGCATCTGTCAAAAAAGTAGAATCAATGTAATAGTATGTGATAAGTTACATTGCAAAAAGCGCAGAACGCGTAGGCGCGTTCAAAGCACAAAGTAGGTCTACTTTCTACTTTTGTACGCGTTACAAGCACCATGAAAGAAAGTCAGCTGTTCTTGAATGCTAAAGATGTTAAATAATACTTTATTTCTTACGTTATCGATAAATATTATCTTGCCGTGGATAATTTTTTTCTTTTTTTTCAATAAAAAAAATTTCTTAGTAAAAAAAAACTTGTTTAATAAAATATGTGAATATTTTCATTAATGCGATGTATTTTAATTAACTTTTCACCACACTTTTCTCAGTAACAAATTTTGCATATTAGTTATCGATTACTTTTACGTACTGAGTGTCATCTCCGCTAAATCTGTATTATTTACTTTGTGTTCATTACATATTTTTAAACAATAAATTGAAGAAAATTTAATTAATGCTGTAAAAAAGCACGAGCTTTTATATAACAAAAGCTTGCTGCTATATAGAAATAAAATAAAGAGAGCAGAGCAGACATCTGCAGACATTCTTGTCGCGGTTCGAAATTGCTCAGCGTCAGAAGTTTTAATTTTTTTAAATGTGGTTTCAAAAAACCCACTTAAATTCCGTTCTAAATACAACGGCCGTACCCAAAACCTTTTCTTTTTTTGAAATTGTTCATAGTCATTTTTTGCACATAAAATTAAATATACAAACTCGACTAACTCCACAAATTCTTTCAAAAACTCGATTTCACTCTCCATTTTTTCTTTATAAGTATTTATAAACAAACGCATACAGCTGATCAAAACAAAAATAAAATGGCGCATGAAAAGCAGTGCATGTAACTCAACGCGAACAAAGTATAGAACGAAACAAGAGGATGAAACGCGTCTAAGGCATAACGCGCAAAAAGCGAGCTATGGACCTCTACCTGAAGATTATTCAACTTTTTGCGAGGCACGCGCGTCGCAAACTTTTTTATGTATTTTGCCTTATGAAACCACACTATTTCAAATTTTTTGACAGAAGTTTGTATCGCATTAGCGCATTGAACGCGTGTTATGTACTTCCACATTTATTGTCATATAACTGTCTGGCAATAACAAACAAATTTGATACTACCGTGTGAACTGACAATCTACCTTGTGCTGGCAATTTTTGATTGATCTTACAATCGTCTATACCTGTTCAAGTGTTGGGTATTGTTAATTAGTGATGATAGAACAGGGAAAACACAAGAGATGATACTTTCACCATATGGATAGTTACAGAAACTATGAAATTAGTCTTGTACAATACGATTTAAAAAAGCGAAAAGGGAAATGACGACACTATTGCAAATAAATTATTATGTTACCACAAGGAAATTATACAACAAAATTTAAGGCTATAACTTGTGAAAGTTGAAGATTATTCAACTTTTTACGAGGCACGCGCGTCGCAAACTTTTTTATGTCTTTTGCCTTATGAAACCACACTATTTCAACTTTTTTGACAGAAGTTTGTATCGCATTAGCGCATTGAACGAACGCGTGTTATGTACTTCCACTAGAAATGAGCGATTTTTTGAAACCTGTTACTTTTTCATAGCGAGTGAAAAATCACTAATCACAACTGTGACTGAATTTATCAAGTAACAGGTTTTGCAAATATAGTTCTTTTATACAAACTGTGAATGTTCTTCTATGCTTACTTTACAGTAAATGAAGCTACCATATGAATTTTTTTTATACCTTCATCGTTTGTCGAGAAAAATTCGTCAAATCGTTTCTAGCAACTACATATGTATAGCTCTCAAATTTTTGTATTTGCAATTTTATTGTATCTCTGCCTTTTACTTGGAGGCTACACGTTAAATTTTTGTTTCAATTTTTGTTTCAAAGTTCAATATAATCACACTTTTTTACTACCACACCTATACATTTGGGAATTGAATACCTCAATTTTTCTTTCAATATAACAGCTGTTTTAAAATAATTTTTGTTTGTAAAAAATTTATTATTTATTATTATTATTTCATGAAGTACTGCAGTGAGGCGAAAATTTTTAATTGTTTCCTCGACAACTGTATTTTGAATATAAAATTGGAAGTCAAATTGCTTGCAGCCTACGTCACAACTTCAATTTTAGCAAATTTTGACAAACCATACATATGTGTGAAAAAATTAATAGCAATTTATTGAACGTGTAGCCGCAAGGTTATACGGCAATTCTCACTGCCTTATTCATAAAAAATATTTCAGGTCTATTAAGCGCTTATTTGACATATTTCTATGGGAAATTTGTCAAATAAACCTGTAATAAACCTAAAATATTTTTTATAAATTAGACCGTCAGTATTTGGATAGGGTTGAATGCTAATTGTTTGTTCTTGTCGTTCTTTTTATTAGTATTCATCAAAATACCAATACTAATAAATATTTTTTAAGCAGAAAGCTGAAATGTGTTAAACCGTAATCACAGTCACTGTTTAATTTCACTGCTGCTCTTCTTATTAGAGTTTGTCAAAATAACAGAACTGTTACAAACAAAGTACTGCGAAACTGTGATCACAGTCACAGTTTAAAAGAACTGCGATTTAGAAATGACGTTTACAAGGAGCAACATTATTAAAAAATCACAGTATCGTGTGAACTGACAATCTACCTTGTGCTGGCAATTTTTGATTGCTAGTACATTGTCAGCACATTGTCAGATCTGACAATATTGTAAGATCTTACAATCGTCTGTACATAGCTTTAGTATGATATCAGCTGTTCAAGTGATGGGTAATGTTAGTTAGTGATGATAGAACAGGGAAAACACAAGAGATAATACTTTCACCATATGTATAGTTACAGAAACTATGAAATTAGTCTTGTACAATACGATTTAAAAAGCGAAAAAGGAAATGACGACACTATTGCAAATATATTATTAAATTACCATAAAGAAATTATACAACAAAATTTAAGGCAATAAATATTAAGAACATTTTGTGGAAAATTGTTTTAACTGGACAAATTTTATTTTAGCTTGAAACTGGACAGGTACTTAAAAAGCTGAACAATCCAGCCAAAACCAGCCCGACTGCAATGGTGATCATTATTGTTGCTTTATGTTTATTTTACCCCCAATGTAAAGAAGAGAACAAAACGTAAGCAAACATTTACTTATTTTCGTACTCTGGAGAACTCCAAACTTCTAGCTCTGCCACCTTTGCATTTATTTAAATTGTGCTGATCACAGTTTAAAATGTTTAATATTAATTTAATTTTATTTCAGTTATAAATAAATTTGATAATACATAAAAGTGATTATTTATTTCTGATTTAAATTTTTAATGTGTGAGACGCATTGATTCAAATGGTTTTTTTTCAATTTCGATTTGTCCCCTCGTGCATCACATGCATGAACATCTAAAAGTTTTTAACTTTGTTAATTTATTTGCCACTTTATTAACAAACAATTTAATTTAATTTCTTCTTTAGGAAATCCACTCACGTTCGCAAGCGTAAACAATAATGAATAAATAGTGCGTTTGTGCGTTGTTAAACAGGGTCAACGTTAAATTTTAATTAACTTAATGTCAGCGCTTTCCATCAAGGAGATGTTTTAATGTTTATTAAAAAGGTAAGAAATATGAATGAATAAAATTTCAATAAAATTAATATGTCAATGTGAAATTGCATTGAAAATTTTATAAAATAGTCTTTATATGCATCAATATATTGGTTGTACTCGCAATTTCAAACATGTGCTGGAGATTGTGGTGAAATATTGTTGTCCCTATTTGCAAAATATCGTGCCTCAAGTTTATTCTATTTTTTAAATAGAAATATGCTGCAACGAAGGAGTTTGTTATTATTTAATAAAAAAATTTAGTTATAGAAGGCGAAATCTTCTACTTTTACTAAAAAATTCTCAACGGTTCTATGTATGTTTGAATGTAGTATGTATGAATTCATGTGTGTTCCTTTGCGGCACTACCCAGCGGTAAAACTCAGAAGACCTTCTTACTTCAGGCCTTACTAAGGCCTGCTCAGGAATTTTGCGATTCCATTACCATTCTTATTTAACTACCAAAGAATGCCTTATAGAAGCCGTCGGCTTTTACGCATAAAAGATAAGGTACACACTCCACATAGTAACATATTTTGTTTTGTATTATACAGGGTGTTTTTTAGAGGTATAGAACTTCGAATTGAAATAAAACACAAGAAAATCGTTTTAATGTCCATCAATTTGGCTTTATTGGAAGGATAATTTTATGCCATTAACGTTTAAATATGATTTCGGGCATGTGGCCGCCGCGGCTGGCTCGAATAAAGCCAATTCTACAGGTCCAATTTTCAACCACTTTTTCGAGCATATGGGGCCGTATGTTGGCAATAACGCCACGAATATTGGCTTCCAAGTCCCCTAACGTTTCTGGTTTGTTGGCGTAGACTAGCGACTTCACATATCCCCAAAGAAAATAATCCAATGGTGTCAAATCACACGATCTTGGTGGCCAATTGACAGGTTAACCGAATTAATTGCTCTGATGGACGATTATGTCGACCATAAAATGGACGGAGCTTGCGGTAAACTTCGCGAACTGAACCATTATTTTCGAAATAAATTTGCACGATTTGCAAGCGTTGTTCTTTTGTCAACCTGTTCATGATGAAATGGCAAATCAAACTAAATATTAATCACTTGACAGCTGACAAAATGGCCGCCAGTTAAAAAAGTGATGCCAACTTAAAGTTCTATACCTCAATAAAAAACACCCAATATGTATATTTTATTTTATTTTGCCAAAATAAAAGCAAACGAATTCGTGTTTTTCACTCAGTTGGCATTCTTATGTAACTTCTGAAGAAGGCCTCATAGAAGAATTCGACTCTTTAGTAAAAAAAAGATGAGATACACATTCCATATTCCTTTCTATAAGAAGGGAGAACAGAAGGAGTAAAGTATTTTGTTTTGCTTTTTTTGCCAAAGCAAAAGCCAAAGCAAAAGCAAAAGAATTCAGATGTTTTTATAAAAAAACATATAAAAATATCAAATACAGAACATTTAAAGAAAAGAAAACGTAAATTATTTTAGTTGAGTTTTGTACGTTGAAAAAGACAGTTCTTTCGTTCGATAAATATTATGTACATATATATACATACATATGAATACTATGTGGGTTCTTGTTATTTTCAGAAATTTCCTTTCAATATGTATCACAAAATAATCGTCAAAAGAGTATATGTGGATGCTAATCAGTAGAATAACCTAATTAGCTATTCATCCTAAACTATTATGATTACCGCAAAAATATTAGAAAATAATAACAATCGAACCGATCAAATGATGCCGACCTATGGAATGAAACAAAGGATACGATTTGAAACATGGAATATCAGAACGCTTTTAGAAACATCTCGTCTCGCACAAGTTGGACAGATTTAGGTGAGTTGAGCACCGAAAAGTAGTGGTGTGGGCTTTTCATTATCCACATTATCTTGTTAGTTGTAAACCACACTCTGACAGATTAGTGTCTATCAGACTTCGCAAGGGCTAGAAATGACTTCAATGCACAACTTGGATCCAATAACACCAAACGAGAACGGTCGTATGACCGCTCTTTGCAGATATGTGTGCTGCAAACGACTTAGTTATTGGTGGCACTCTGTTCCCTCACAAACATATCCACAAAGTGACTTGGGTATCCCCTGATCAGCGGACTGAAAATCGACTACATCATCATTAGCACCAAGTAGCGGGGATCACTTCTTGATGTGAGGAATAGAAGAGGAGTTGATGCCAGCAGTGACCACCACCTGCTTATTGCTACTATGCGTCTCAAACTTGCAGCCAAGGCACATTAAATACAGGTACACGCATTAGGTGCAACTCTGTGCTTCTCACATAGTTTTACAAAGTAATTGTCAAAAAATTGTATGCACCAAACAAGGCATAAAAGTAATTGTCAAATGAATTCTTCGTTATAAACGTGTAAACAAAAAATCAGCGGATGAGTGATATGCCTGATGCGTGTATCTGTTTCATATGCCTTTTGCTTGCAGCTATCCGAGAACCTCACAACACTGTACAGAGCAGAAAGCTGGATATTAGAAAGTTAGAACAACCAACCATATCTGCTGCATATGTCGCTCTACCGCATTAACTTCACACACCCACACACAGCCAGAGGACTGGAATATTACGAAAGACATTTTCTTAAATCCAGTAAATACACTTTTAGGCCACCTGAAAAAGGAACATGAAGAATGGATTTCTGACACCACGTGGGTGTTAATATCAAAGAGGAAAAATGTCAAAGGCCAATTAAACAACGCAAAGACCAGCAGAACTAAACAAGATCTGTAGCTGAGCCACAACAATTCCAATCGTATGGTTAAACGTACCGTTAGGCAAAACAAGCGTAGATGGGTGAATAACATTGCAGATGAGGCGCAAGCTGATGCAGAAAGCAATAGTAGCAGATACCTTTACAGAGCCACTAAACAACTAACTCAAAAAACATCATTCGCCAGCAAACCTCTTAAAAGAACGGATGGAACCTTCACAACATGTAAACTAGAAGTTGGAAATATGGACAAACTATTATACCGAAATAATAGACAGCTCCGCAGCAAGTGATCAACCATCCTGTTTATGTACATCTCAACTCTGTGCCCGGACTTATCGGACATTAAATCATTAAAACTCAACAAAGCCCCAGGCAACGATAATATATCAGCTAAGCTCTTTAAGTTATCAGCCAACATCAGCGCTCAAATACTTCTCCCTATTATCCAAAAATTTTAGAACTCTGGTTACCTGTCAGCTGATCTTAAAGAAGGAATCATTATTAAAATTCCTAAGAAAGGAGATCTCACCAAATACCAGAACTGGAGAGGGATAACGTTGCTTAGCATGTTCTAAAATATAATTGCAAGCATTATAAACTGTAGATTATGGACAGCGCTAAGTAGAGAGTTGCTGCAAGAACAAGTAGTATTTCGCACTGGTAGATCATGTTTTGATCACGCAAATAGCCTCAGAATAATAATCGAACAATCCGTGGAATGGTGCTCTAACCTTTGCCTAATGTTTATTGACTTCGAGAAACCCTTCGATACTCTCTCACATTCAGCTGTATGGGTGGCATTACAATGCAAGGGTATCCCAGAGAAAATAATAGCGCTCATAAAAAATCTTTACGTTGATGGCAATTGCCGAGTACTGCACGAAAATAGAACTGGTGGTACAATTGCAGTCAGGAAGGGATTATTTAATATCGTGCTTGACGTCATTATGGCAGATGTTATACGCACGAATAGAGGCTGCCAACTGCAGGGATGTTTGGAAGACCTCGATTACGCAGACGATATTTGCCTTCTTGCTCACAGATACTCCGACATGCAAAACAAACTCAGTGCGATAGAGGAAATGTCCGCAAGAGTAGGGCTGAAAATTAACTTAAATAAGACCAAAACATTGCTCATAAATGCATCAACTACTCAACCATTCCTTCTACGGCACCAACCTTTGGAGGATGTAACTTCTTTCTGCTGTTTTTGCAGCACTATCACAACTACCGTCGGCTCATCCCAGGATGTGAAATCCAGACTGGACAAGGCAAGACGGACCTTTGCTACGCTGAATCCTGTATGGCGATTCACTCAGCTATCCAGCGACACCAAAATCCAAGTCTTTAATTGCAACGTGAAGTCTATGTTCCTTTGTGGCAGTGAATCTTGGAATACTGCAATCAAAGACATCAATAACATCCAAGCTTTTGTAAAGATATGTTTTTGTCCAATACTTCGTATATTCTGGCCTGAAAGAATAAACAACATAAACCTCTGGCATACCACCCACCAAATTCCCATCCGGTTGGAGATACGTAGACGTAAATGGCGCTGGATTGGCCATACGCTTAGAAAGCAACCCGACGGCATTAGCAGAATGGACATCGACTGTAATCCTCAAGGTCAACGACGTATTGCAAGGCCTGCTCATACTTGGAGGAGACTTCTGGATACTGAAATTAGAACTTCAAGACGCAGCTGGAGCAAAATAAAACGCATCGCAAATGATAGAGATGGTTGGAAGAACCAGGATATAATATATAGATGCAAAAGTTACTGGTTTGCAAAATTTTCTATGATAAATTTCAAATTTGTTAGAGAGCCCACCTTACGTTAGTGCTTAGAAGCATTTTTAGAAACTATTGTCATCAAGTAAGCAATACATTGCTTCCCTCAGTTGTTAGTGCTTCCAAATCAGAATTTTTTCTGGGTAATCTTTGTATAAAGACAACTGTTTAATAAGGATTTTTTAATTTAAATTTATTAAATGAACTAGATGTAAATAACTAGCTTATGTTTTGTTAAAATTCAAATTAATTAATGCGCATGCATAATTATGGGTTATTAATGGGTGAAGTTTTGGTCGTTAATGGGTTAAATTAAGTTTTTTTAATAGAGTTATTCTCACTTATGAGATTCTTTCAGAATTTGGTTTGAATACAACGATTTGGTCGGCGTTTTAATTCGCAAAGAAAAAGGAGTGATTTGACCCATAGTGCTTTTATATAAATTTGTTGTACAGGGTAGTAAATAATAAAATTAGGGTCCGCCATCTAGCGTTTTTTTTTCAACTATTGCTTATTTCGTGAATGGTAACACTTAGCTCATATCTGCTTTGACAGATAATTAGTTTTATCCTTCCGCTGAACGAATATGGTTGTGTATACGCTTGAACAACGCTGGGAAATATTGCCTGCGATCGACTTACAGAAGATGCCGATTTTGCCAAAAAAAAAATCATCTTTTCAGATGAAGCTCATTTTGATCTTGGCGGTATGTAAACAAGCAAAATTATCGCATTTGGGGCACACAAAACCCGCACGCATACATTGAAAAGCCGACGCACCCAAAACGAGTCACTGTTTGGTGCGAATTTTGGTTCAGAGGCATAATTGGGCCAATGAGCAAGGAGTGGCCGTTACACTCAATGGCGATCGTTATCGGGCCATGTTGAACGAATTTTTGTTCACAAAAATTGAAGAGGAGGATATTGGCAACATTTGGTTTCAACAGGACGGCGCTACGTGCCACACAGCCGAAGCTACACTCGATGTTTTGCGCCCTCTTTTCAAAAAAAAAAGTTATCTGGCGGACCCTATAAACATATTAGATTTTAAGTAAATTTAAATTAGTTTAAATTAGTTTTCGTTTTTTATGGATAATCTAGTAAGAATCAGCTAGATTTTAAGTCGAAATCTCGTTAGTACTAGATTATTTCGAGGCGATGTAAGTGCCGCATTATTTTTGATTAAAATTTTACAAATAGATCACAATTTATTCAAGAGCACACACAATATATACACTTTTGGTGCCGAGAAAAAATTCAATTTATTATGTTTTGTTTGTTTAACATTGTTAACAAAAATGAAATGTTACATTTTTATTGAGTTTAATTTACTTTTATTTTGAAAAACAGCTGGCAAATTTAATGCTTTTCCTTTAAAAATAACAATGTTTTGAAAACTTTAAATCGTATGTTCAATTTTGCGACTAAGATTACCTCCTCCGATATATAAATGGTATAAATAAATGAAATCTAACTTTAACCTTTAACTCTATATATATAGGGTGGGTTTTTTTAGAGGTATAGAACTTCGAATTGAAATAAAACACAAGAAAATCGTTTTAAGGTCCATCAATTTGGATTTATTGGAAGGATAATTTTATGCCATTAACGTTTAAATATGATTTCGGGCATGTGGCCGCCGCGGCTGGCTCGAATAAAGCCAATTCTACAGGTCCAATTTTCAACCACTTTTTCGAGCATGTGGGGCGAAATTATGCGCTCATCGAATGTTTCCTTCAATAAATCGATTGTGACGTGCGCTGTGTGGCATGTAGCGCCGTCTTGTTGGAACCACAACTCATCCACATTCATGCCATCCAATTCGGGAACAAAATAGTCGGTTATCATGGCTCTATACCGGTCTCCATTAACGGTAACCAACGGTCGACCATAAAATGGACGGAGCTTGCGGTAAACTTCGCGAACTGAACCATTATTTTCGAAATAAATTTGCACGATTTGCAAGCGTTGTTCTTTTGTCAACCTGTTCATGATGAAATGGCAAACCAAACTAAATATTAATCACTTGACAGCTGACAAAATGGCCGCCAGTTAAAAAAGTGATGCCAACTTAAAGTTCTATACCTCAATAAAAAACACGCTGTACTACAAAAGGAAACACCTTGTTTTAATTAGCAACAACGTGTTTATAAAATATTTTATTAGCTGTTTGTTTCATTTCTATTGAATAACTAATTAAAACATCTATACGCAATTAGCAATTATTGTTAATACGTGTGGATTTATTTATTTATTACACTAAAATAAGGGCAGAATTAAAGTGATACGAGTATGTATAAATAAATATATGTACATCGGATTATTTTGGGAAAATATAAAAAGTACAACGCAGTATTAAGAGCAGGAAACAAAATGCATTACGAGCATTTATGAAAGAACATTTGTTTTTCAATAACTTTTTAAATAATTTTAAATTCTTTTTTCAGAAAAACAAGGGTTTCCCATATTGTATATTTTTATGCTGAATGAATACTGTATGGAAACCAAGAAATTTTGGAATTTCAGGTTTGAAACCTTAATTTATTTACAAATACAATTAATATATTAACTTATTTTGACGAGCATGGTAAATACCTTTTACCGTTGTACTGAAATAGATTAGAGTGGGAATCGAATCCACGACCTCTGCACTGATAGTGTAGCACACTATGCACTACACTATCAAACCGCCCAAGCTCTGAAATGTATTTAAAAGCTTTATTTAAAATCTAAATGTATCATTTTGTGTAACATTTTAACTCTACTCTTCTCCTCACGAGCATTTTCGGCCCGTTGTAAGAAAAGGTAAAAAATTGCTTTTAAAATAAGAGATAATGGGAAAAATAGAAATATTTGCCATACATTTGAATTAGTAACAAGATGCTGATGAAGTTGCCTCGTAGTGCAATTAGAATCCTGTTACTAGTTTTTATTTGGAGTATTATCCACAACACTGGATACTTGCCAAGGTCAAAAATAATTCAAAGCGGGGCAAAGATCTTACCAAAACTGAGCCATATAGGCCAATAAGTTTACTCTCAACAATGTCAAAGCTCTTCGAAAAGCTGTTCATAACAAACTTATCCCCAAATTTAATTGAAAATGGGTGAATACCGGACCATCTATCTGGTGTTAGAAGTCAGCATAGAACCATTGAACAAACACATATATCTGGTTTAAGTTATAAGAAGACAAAATAAGTATTATTCTGCCCTCTTCCATGGATATTTCTCAGGCATTTTATAGAGTGTGGCATGAAGCGATTATTTTACAATTGAAGACATATATATCAATTAAATTTCAAGTTCACTGTTGTAGAAAGAACTTTCCAGAGCGTGCCCGAATCTATCTCCTCCTGTGTACCACAGGTGGGTATACTGGGGCCAGTATGCGGGTGAGCAGAAATATCTACATTTCTACATTTGCCG
Source organism: Nowickia ferox (assembly GCA_936439885.1). Lineage (NCBI taxonomy): Eukaryota > Metazoa > Arthropoda > Insecta > Diptera > Tachinidae > Nowickia > Nowickia ferox. Next base: position 65,763,416 of record OW387026.1, read on the forward strand.
GTGATACAGCCTGCCTTAATATGCACGAAAACCCTCACGAGAAATCCCGATATCTTCAGAAACATTTTACCCAGCTGGAACTATGGCTAAACTTATGGAGAATTAAATTAAATGAACAGAAGTATGCTCAGGTAACTTTTACCCTACGAAAAGATTAGAATAAATAATCAAATTTTCCTCAACATTCAGATGTGAAATACCTTATTACGCACCTTGATCGACGACCTACATGGAAACAACACAGTGACTTAAATCTTACGCAAATGAAATTTAAATTAACTTAGAAACATTGGGTGATTAATAGAAATTCAACCCTTAGTCTAGATTATGAACTTTTAATATACAAGACGCTTTTGAAACCCATATGGTGCTAGGGAATTCAGCTGTGGGACACTGCTTCAGCTTCCAATGTAGAGAGAATCCAACGAAGGCAAAACAAAATTTTACGGTTAATAACATCTGCTACATGTTAAATCACCAACTCAAATTTACATCGTGATTTAAATATGCCACTAATGACTGTCGAAATTGCAAAATACTCACTCATATATTTAACAAAACTCGAGTCGCATCTTAATACGCTTTCTCGTAGTTTCATGAATTTTACTGAATACTCCCGCTTAAAAAAGAGGGACGCTAGGGCTCGAATACGCAATTGTCCAGATGAAGCTTCTTGAGAGTATTTTAGTGCTTAATACGACATTTATGTATTATTTATTGTATATATAACTAAGTTTATGTCCGATAATGGTCGGGCCTAATAATTATATTTAGATTTAAGATTTGAATACTTATTTTATCTCATTCATTTTTGAAGATACAGTTAATTAATATAAGTATTAAAAAAATGGATACAATTCTACTTTAAAGCTCTGCATATTAGACTAGTACTAATTTTCAAAAAGTCACAATATTTAATGCAGGAACCTAACATTGTTCCTTTCAGCAAAAAATTTAATGTAGGTCGGTCATGCATTTGGTTTCTTGGGTCTGGTTACAAAGGAAGGGAACATTTTATAAAAATATTTTTGAATGGTGACCTCTTAACGGGGGGTGATAGAGGATTAGTATGTTCAGAAAAAATGTTTAAGAGAAAGAATTACTGGGGTCGATCTCACGAATTTATCTTCTGGGAACGGGCCAAGAGCAGTTATGAGACTTTTCGTATATTACTCCAAACTTTCACCTCGATGAGGCACGTGTTAATATTAAAATAGCTACTTCAAAGCTTTGCACAATTATATTATTGTTAAAAAAATAATTTAAGAGGTTCCAAAAATAGCAGTTACCGGATTAGATATTGTGACTTTTTGAAAATAAGACCTGGTTTAAACCTCGAGTGCCAAATCGTTAATATTAAATTAGTGACTTGAAATTTCTACACAATATGTTTTTGTTAAAAAAACAATTTCAGAGGTTCCTGAATTAAATATTATTGGGCCGTGTGAATAAAAAGATACCTAAAGCTAATGCCAGGAAATTCAAAGTTTAAACCTGCTTTGTGGTGTATAAAAATTTCAGTTAAAGCTTTATACTAACAAGCAGAAGCTACTTTTTCCAATTTTGACTCAAAATATATGTGAATAAAAGCAAGCGAATACTTAAAATTACTAGTTTATGCTTTGACTTTTTTAAGCATGTGATTGAGGTGCTGGAAGTTTGTGTTTTTCTACTTTATAGTAAAAACTAAGCCTGCGCCCTTATTCTGTAATTCGCTAAAGCTAAATCTCTATTGCTAAAAATATATAAAGATAGCTAGTACTGAAAAGTTAAAGCTAGTGCTGGTACTTTGTAGTATAAACTACATTTTTATTCACTCGACCCATTGTGACTTTTCGAAAATAAGATCCAGTCTACTGCATACACTAACTCGAAACTTGACTTAAACACCAGAAATACGTCTAACGTGAAATTTTTTTATTTTAATTTTTAATTTAATGGTGCAATACGATGCATTCTCTAACTCTTCTACGTATTGATACTTTTTGTTGCTTGTATTAAAAAAGGGCCAAATAAGTAGCCTTAACTGCTCAAAGTGTTTTACAAAAATATTTTTCCTAAAATTCTACTACAAGGTTAAGGGTTAATTTCATACATATTCCAAATTGATTATAAAAGGTGTAGTTCGTTTAGGTGAAAAAATGGCTTAACGTACAATTTTACTAAAAGTCAAAACACTAGAGAAAACTATAGTTGAATGGGAACGCTTAGACCCAATTTTGATGACAAATGCTTTCTTGCAATAATTTTTTTACTTTTATCCTTGAAACTTGCACTCGGACGAAGAAATTATTCTTGCAGATTTTTTTTAAATGTGCATGTCACCTGTTTCAGGTTTGAAATCAGTGATTTAATTTTTTCAGAGCAAAACGCACTGTTCTTTCACAAAAAACGCACTTAACAGCATAAATGCAATAAGTAAGTTTGTACATACTTACGTACGTACATATGTATATGTATATATTAACTTTATCAATATCAAAACACTTGAATACAATTTAAGTCCAAATATTTTGAAATTTGGTTCGATATCGAGTGCCTTATTTTGTGTCTCTATATCAAGCACACAAAAAAGTAATATGAATGAGTTTGTAATATTAATTAAAATATTTGTAATATTAATTAAAAAATTAATTAAATTTTCACCTATAAACAATTTGATAATATCAATTAAGTTTTTCCACTCAAATTAATTAATACAAATAAAAATTTAATTGAATCAATTAAATTATTAATTGAAAACATTAATTGGTGCATACTTTTTTCTGTGAGCTTTAAAGGCGTGTCCCGAAAAATATATTTAATTTAACAAAAAAAACACTCTAAGCATATGAACGTTAAAAAAATCACAATTGGTTAATTGAAATCATTTTGTCGAAAATTAAAGATTAGTCTACTAACGAATGCATCCAAGATGTTATAAAAATATAGTTTTTAGTTTGACTTGGCTTATATTGCGAACAATAAAAAAATATAGAAAAGTTTGCGTAAGGCAAAGTTTTCGCAGTAACACACAGTGTCAGTAAAAAACGCAACTAATTCCGCTAATACCTAATATCTAATAAGCAATTTTATATCTTATTCTTATTCCCCTTTATCGTCGTTTTAATAAGTTAGGGAACACCACAACATTTCTTCTTTCATCCTGAACAAAAATGTCGTAGTCAAATTCGAAATATCTTGGCTACGACAAGGCCCATTATCTCACACAATAAGATTTTTCCTCTTAAAAATGTTTATTGGGTAACAGCGATATGGAACTATCAAAAAGAGTTTAATTGGCTTTTAGTCTATTAAAAATAGTATGAAAGAAGCCACAGAATGTTTGCCTTTTATTAAATTTAAGCATTGAATTTATTTAATAAAATAATCATCTGCATGAGCAAAGCAAACGCCAAATAACGAACCATAATTTATTTTCATTAAACACCTGAACTCTTCTATTGTGCTGTTCATACTTATTCAAGGAAATAAGTTATTCTTATAAAATCCTCTGCCACCAGCATGATTGTTTGAGCAGCATATGGTTTGGAAAATATGTAAGTGTTATATTTTTATTACTTAGGGCGACATACTCGTATTTTGAAAATCCTATGAGTGAAACTAAATTAAAGATGAAAAAAGTAATTATAACTTCTTTGGATTGTGTGTTTAATACATTAAATATATTGGGTACTAGTGTTAACCTAGTGTACAAAAAATAGAGGGGAGAGAGAGATTTTTAGTATCGGTGTGCTAAATCGGATAATATTAAATTTTTATATTGTATTTCTTATTCATATTAAAAATTTCCCTTAAGTTTTATCATGCCTTCGACATAGAAAAAAATCCGTATTCTTTTTTTTCATAATAGTATACATTGGCCCTTATTATGAATGTCGTATTTCAATATCGACTACGAAGATTTTTTATTAAGCTGAAGAACATTCCAAAATTTTTTCTTAATATAGAACAGAATATTGTCGGGATAGTTTTACGTTTGAGCGACCGGCGGTTTTAAATGTCGCGTTGATTATCTCCTTATTCGTGCCTCATGAGGTGCCTGCTATTGTCTTTAAGACTCTGTCTCTTAATTTCACTTTCTAGTTCACATAGGTGGCATGTAATGCAAAGTAGCCGAAGACCACTACATGGATTTTCAGCTCATGGACTGTAGAGATACGTCTGCCTTCGACTGAGTAGTTCAATTGAGTTCTTACTTCTTTCGTCCATGAGATGAAGAGAGACACTGTAGAAGTTGATGCCTAAGGTTACGTTCCGATAAGAAGTCAGCAATTATGGACAGATATCGCGTGATTCCGGCACTTACGCCAGATAAGAGAATAATACAATCATAGGCGAACGGCATCATGTGGGGGCTCATGTAAGCGTTAAATATGTGGTAAACACATTTTTATCATGAGCTAACCCAATGTATGACCTCTAGGAACTACAATTCTTTGTTTACCATATACATATATAGCTGGCAATCCAGTTCACTAATATTGAGTCCAGTTTTCTGCGAGTATTCTATTTGTATGCCTTTTGGAGCCGACTTGAAAAACCGTTTCAATACTATTACGAAATGTAAAATTATCTTTCGTGAAACTGATTGAGGCTTTTAAGCCACAACTTTCGAAACGTAAGTGCTGATTTTGGTCGATGTGAATATTTGGTATAAACCTGAAGGTGATATTAGCCTCTTAAGTCACTTATATTTTTATTCTTATTGCAATTTACATAATTAAAAAATACACTTTTACAAAAATCTTCATTTATCGACAACCATAAATTTTTATCCCTTCAAAGCATTTTCATAAAACACAATCAATTTAAGCATAAACCAAGTCTGATGTTGTTATACCATTAATTCAAACTAATAATTTTATGCAAACTACGTAATTTTTAAGAAAAAGAAAAAAAAACTAAAATCATGAATTTTATAAGACACTCTGGAAATATTCTGTGCATTTGCAAGGAAAAGTTCACACGCATTTTAAAATGCGTGCAAAAAAAAAAGAAAAGAAGTTTAAACAACTGCAGATGGTCATCTGCAACAAGTAATTAATGGTATTGAATGCACAACGAAAGGAGGAAAAAAGAAGAAACAAGACAAATGAAATACTTTGGACTAACAACGTCACGACTCGTTATTTTGCAAAATTCCTTTCTTTTTTTTAACAGTTCAGAGCCTGAGGAATTCAAGTTCTTTAGTTTAGGGTTTATTGAACCTTTCACGAATGCACAAACGCACACACACACACATATTGAAATGTTGCTTAATTCACAAGTATGTGTATGGGATTCTACTCTCCTGAAGGGAATTAAAGACTTTGATTGTATGTCTGTCCGAAATGGTATTTTGACCAAAGCACAAATGTATACATACAGTTTTTTGTTTTAAAATTATAAAAGGGCCAAGTAGAGTAAGACCCTTTTGGTCATTGTAAGACAAGATGGTTAGGAGCTTTTAAAGGACAGTGGGTTGACACAGAAAAATATTACAAATTAAAATTAATTTATACACTCAATCGGAATCAGTTTGGTGACACGATGGCAGCAATAGGTCTGATTACAGTTGGCGTATTTCAACCGCGCCTAATACTAGATTAAAGAATATCGCAATATTTTTCTCTAATATAGTTTTCGAAATACTGAATGACTGAATATAAAAGCGTACCTTGGCAAAGTGATGACAAGTTTGAGGGCAGATATGCATCCAAATAATGAACAATTGCCGTCATCAATATGAAATAATAATTCGAATACATGGTTTAGCCTTTAAAGCGCAACAAACAAACAATAAATATACTTTCGCATTTATATTAGTTAGCAGAGACAACTTATCCAAGTTACAAACCTTTTATCAAAGACACAAGTCATATGAGAGATTCCCAAAAACTATGCTTAAAATACCCAAAATCCCAAGAGTTTCCCGGTACATGAAAATTAAAACATACGCAATGGCAGCACCATGATGTTATGTAGTTATTACCAGTATTTGCAACCAGTATCCAGAATTTTTTTAATTTTGAAAAAAATTTTGTTTGACATGCATGCCGCGACTTACCAATACGTATGACTAAAAATATACAATATCCTTGTTTACATAAATTTTTTTAATTACTCAGCGCAAACGACTGCAACTAAAATTTATAGACTGTGTGATCTCCAATCAAACGCATGAATATGAAAGTACTCTGACTATTACTGGGCTACACATTCGTGTATACAGGGCTATTTTGTTTACACACACATAGATAAAGCATATTTTCAAACAGCGACACACCCACTCACTCATTTTCCATTCCATTTTATGTACACAAATGATTTTATACGGTAGCGTATGACGAATATATGTATATCCCCAGTATCAGCATATTTTTTGGATAATTAAATATACATAGCCTGAATATAAACATACTCATACTGTACGTATAAGAAGTAGGTATGTGTGTTTTATTTTTAGTTGTAGCATATTTTAGTTTTTCCTCTCTGGAATCGGCTAAAGTCATAGTTGTTTGAGAGCAAATATGTATACAAATTGTTTTTGCTGCAATTAAGGTAGAGGTCCATAGCTCGCTTTTTGCGCGTTACGCTTTCTATGCATCTGTCAAAAAAGTAGAATCAATGTAATAGTATGTGACAAGTTACATTGCAAAAAGCGCAGAACGCGTAGGCGCGTTCAAAGCAAAAAGTAGGTCTATTTTCTACTTTTGTACGCGTTACAAGCACCATGAAAGAAAGTCAGCTGTTCTTGAATGCTAAAGATGTTAAATAATACTTTGTTTCTTACGTTATCGATAAATATTATTTTGCCGTGGATGATTTTTTTCTTTTTTTTCAATAAAAAAAATTTCTTAGTAAAAAAAACCTGTTTAATAAAATATGTGAATATTTTCATTAATGCGATGTATTTTAATTAACTTTTCACCACACTTTTCTCAGTAACAAATTGTGCATATTAGTTATCGATTACTTTTACGTACTGAGTGTCATCTCCGCTAAATATGTATTAAATAGCTGGTTAGAAAAGTTATTGCTTAAGCCAATATGTGCATAAATTTATATGTAATTTTCAATTTACTTACATTAAAGTCAACAACAGCCGACAATCTGCTGGAATAGCCCTGGCCGAGTTCTTCTCAAGACTATCTTTTAAAATGCTGAATAAATAGTCAAAGACATCTGCAGACATTCTTGTCGCGGTTCGAAATTGCTGAGGGTCAGAAGTTTTAATTTTTTAAATGTGGTTTCAAAAAATCCACTTAAATTCCGTTCTAAATACAACGGCCGTACCCAAAACCTTTTCTTTTTTGAAATTGTTCATAGGCATTTTTTGCACATAAAATTAAATATACAAACTCGACTAACTCCACAACTTCTTTTAAAAACTCGATTGCACTCTCCATTTTTTCTTTATAAGTATTTACATATAAACAAACGCACACAGCTGATCAAAACAAAAATAAAATGGCGCATGAAAAGCAGTGCATGTAACTCAACGCGAACAAAGTATAGAATGAAACAAGAGGATGAAACGCGCGAGCTATGGACCTCTACCTTTAGGATTATGCGCAGTTGCTAAAATTAACGGCCTGACCCACGATGTCACCAACGTTCGACTCGTCGCACAGTTACATTGCAAACAACAACAAAATTTTTAAATTTGTTTTTGTTTTGAATGTTAGTGTTCGACGAGTCGAACGTTGGTGACATCGTGGGACTGGCCTAAGACTATTTACTAATGTATATATTTTAAGTACTTTTTGTCATTCTCTGGTACACAACCGGCTCAGTTGCCAATTGAATTGGACGAATGGAAGTGAATTCAATATTTACACTTCTGACAGTACAACGCCTCCCGGGTAAGCTAGTGCATTATAAAAGTTTCTTTAATTGTGTCCATTTTGAAGCTTAAAAATGTGTTATTTCGTGACACTGTGCCGAAATCAAAGATCAACAAGAACAACAGCATCATGTATGTGCATAAATATTGTAAGTTGCAACACCAGTCAACATTATCACTAACATAATCATTATATTCGTAAGATAAATTCAACCGCAACGACACACATTCTCGAGTGAGTTTCCAAGAAGTAAAAAATCTCACACTGCAGTATTTTTCAGCAATATCAATAATGTTGGTCGTACGTTCATACCTGTCCGTCCATCCTGAACCGTCTTTTATGAAAGTATTACTGAACAAAAAAAAAAGAAAAGTTGTTCTTCTCCTTGACTCATCTCCATCTTGTACTCGTATGCCACTCGTAATAGTGGATGATGGTTTTGGTCAAAAGGAACTTCAGCTATTTTTAGCGTTAGATACATTTATTTATACGATTTTAGTGGTGCGTAAGACCATGTGGTGTGGTGGATGTGTGTTGCAATACCTTTGAATGGTTTGCTTGTCTTTTAATAATACTTTTGTGTCATGAATGTGCAACTGCACAACATTATGTGGCAGTAGGATTCTTTCTTAAATTCCAGTAGCATTTTACGATGACCATTTACGATGTCTTAAGAATGTTTAATGTAAAACTGCAGGAGATATTTTCCTTGGTTGTATCGTAGATGTTGCTGGTCATTTGTTTGGTTTGGTTTGGTTTGGTTGGTGTAGTGGCAAAGATGCTACCAGTATTTAGTATCTTTATGATGTTGTCCTTCTTAGTTTTGATTTTTTATTATTATTATTATTATTTTGTATTTTTAAAATTATTCTTAGTTACCAACAGCTATTTAGGTATTTGAAGTTATTTTAAGCTGTTTCTATTTTAGTTATTTTTTCTCTTCGTTTTTATTATCGTTTTTACTTGTTATGCAGCAGCAAAGAAATCTTGTTAATTTTTTCTTCAAGAAATTAAAATTATAGTTATTTTATGGTTTCTCTCCTTTTTTCTTGTTGCACTGCATTGCAAAACGAATACGAAATGAAAATGATGTTTCAGGAATTTCTAGATTCTTTAGACTCAAGCAATTATGATCAGTCTCGGCTGATTAGTTTATTTATAAACTTGCTGTAATTTGAACAAGAATACATGTCCGATGATAATAATAGTTTTAGAAAATTTATTTTATTGTAATTTTAGTAATTCAAAAGAGCTGTTTGTGCTTTAGGCCGGTGAGGTAAAACTTAAAATGCTATAAATAACAAGAAAATAAAAAAGGAAATTATAGCAATTTTCCATTTCCAGAGAAGCACACAAAGTTGTATAGGCTATTAAATTGTTTAAACACGCTTACGCGGGTATGATTTTAGGGCTGGAAACCTTGATGCCTCAACTGCGCGCCAGTGACAAAGGATGTTGATAATAAATTTCATCTCAAAACACTCAAAATTACTGGCCAACACAAAATTGACTTTCTTATCTTATATACTTACATATTAATCATAACAAGGTGAATTATGACAATCCCTTTCGAAAAAAAATTTATGATGAAGGCATTTTTTACCTTTTCTGATGTTAAACAATTGTATATACATAAATGTTAAAATATGGTGAGCAACTCCACGTCTAGACTGACAATAAATCCATTAATATATATATATTGCCGCAAATGGAGAAAGCACGAGAACAATTGTGCTGGCATAACATGACAGTTTGTGGATGAGAGAGGCGAAGAGAGTGGATTTTAGTTGGCATAATTTTTCAACCAGCTACAGCAGACAAAATCCTACCTTTAACCAACGGAAGGTTCTGAAAATTGCCCTTAAACGTTCAATTCCGAATTAAATTAAGCTAAGATATTAAGCATGCCTTTTATATTCTTATAACTGTAAGTTATTTTTTATTAAATCTTTTACTGTTACTGTAGAACTGTTTTGCAGTGTCTGCTACAAAGCAATATCGTGAGAGCTAAATGTTAATAAAACAAAATGTAAAAGGTGTCAGTCACTTTAACTCAAATATAATTCAAAACTTAGATTTAACAGAGTTATTCATACGATGCTAGTGCGTGATCGGTCCAAGTTATAGCGACCAGTCAGAGTTCTAACACTTCCTATGAAGCGGAGCAGTCACTTTTACATTGGAATGACATACGATGGGGTTAATTGATACTTTGTATGCATTTTGTGACTTGTCACTGAGCTATGTATCTCATAGCGACCTAATTGGTGTAGGTTAATATAAATAACTTAAAAATGTCATTCCGACAGTTAACTGTAACAATGAAAACTATATATGTAATTTTTTTTATTGTTACAAATGTAATTACATATCTCGTTTATACGCACTTCTTATTTGCAAATAAAAGTCAAAAGCGTTGCCGTAGAAGTTTTTTATTGTAAGTTAATAACTCACAAAAACTATTTGCAAATAAGGTTTAATATATTGCCAATTATTTTTGTTTTGTTATAATTATAATGCACAGATAACAACCCTGCAGAAAATGCGAATAGTGCAAATGTAGTGATTTACTAGTGACATTGTCAGTAGCACTACTGACCAGGTGTACTCTAGCCAATGTAATCGCCTATTGACATTTAACATTAGCTTGTCATTGAAAATCCACCACTAGACTGTAGCACTACTGACTAAGTAGTTTTTTTGGGACCACATGGAGACATTGGCACCAAAGATTCACTAGTAAATTTTAGGGGCTCTAGTCTACAATATCGATGTATCCTCGCTCTACTTACATATGGATCTAAAAATGTGACAAATGGCACAAAATCTTCCACAGGGTCAAAATTTCCATATTTAGCACCTTTCACTTAAAACTCTTCAATTTTAACATTTTCTATTTTTGTACAATATTGATTGTTATTTTATTTGTTTTTTTATTTCTGTTTGTGTATTATGTTTTTAATTATTGTTAAATACATTTATATATGTATATTAACCTTATAATTCTATTTCTTAAGATAATTTTTATAAACACTTAAATTTTGCTTGACGTCACGTTTATTTTCAACAAACCAATAAAACATTAAGAAGAAGCATAGTTGTGTGAATCTCAAAAAATGTTTTCTACGCATTAAAACCATTATTATTAGACGCTCTGTTGACAATGTCACCAATATAGCCGACAAAAGTGGTGACTTGGGGACACTTAACCCCATGTTTTCTGCAGGGAATGTGTGGCAATATAGTACACAAATAGTAATGTATGCTATCTACGTATAAACGGTGAGTTAAGTATTTAGAAATAGTTTTCTTTGCAAATAAGATTTGCATATAAACGAGATAACATTTTATTCTTAAGCAGATATTTTTTGCGATTAGAACCGACAACTTCCGGCATGACAGGCTAGCACGGTATCCACTCGGCATAACAGGCGCACTCATATTTCAAATATATAAATACTGGTTAAGCTTAGGTTAACCTATAACTATAGTTAGGGGCTGGTTCCAGAGTGATGGCGGTATGATTGGAGGGAACAATTAACATTATATTTATACTATTTGTTAGGTCCTGGGTCCAACCACATCGAAATTGTTCAGTTCCGTTTACTATAACACTAGCCCAATTCCCAATTCAATTGACACAAGATCAACATGATAAATCACAATGGTGAATATGTAACCATTTACAGAATATGTTTTTTCACCATACACTACTCCCTAATTATGGTAACACCATCAATCACCATTGTCACCATATTTTCTCCAGGGATCTTAATCAGACTTAAGCTCGAATAACACACAACAAATATCAACATTAAACAACACAAAATTTATTTCATTAGACAAACTGCTATTATAAACTTATGTTAAAATTATTATATTGTGTTATGTTGTTACATTCATATCACATCATTTTTGGGAAGGAGAATTTCATTTTATTATTTTCTGCATATTTGAAATTTTTCTGGTCAAAAAACTCTATTGACATCCCAAAAAAGTATAAATCGATATTCTAAATGCAAGAACTGTAAGAGTTGTAATTTTTTCGGCTATCCGGCCATGTTGAAAACCACATTAAGATGTTAAGGTTGTACTAAACAAATACTACAGACATAATAAAATTTAATTGTAACTTTGTTATAGATTATAATGTTAAAATAACTTTGTCTAAATCTCTCTCAGTGATTGTTAATTAAAATTTTATAATTAGTTACCCCTTTAGCACGTTTAGACATTACCTGAAAATAGAAATGAGAAAAAAGTGAATTACTGAAAATATTTAGAGTTAAAAGTTTTAATATTTCTTTACACCATGTTATAAAAATTAAATTAGCGTAAAATACTTACTGCCTTATTCATAAAAAATATTTCTCTTTAATAAGAGGTTTATGACACAAATTTTCTATAGAAATTTGATTAATAAACCTTTTATTGAATAGAAATATTTTTTATGAATTAGGACCTTAGGCATTTACTAAAAATATATAAAATAATTTCATATACATATGTACATTTAGATAATTCACAATGGGCTAGTTTTTACTAATAAGTTAAACTTAGTTTAACATACGTTTCAGTTAACCAAGAAACAAATTTAAATGGGGTATAACCGCCCATGCTGTTTTTCAGTAATGGATTAACAGTTGTCAATTTAACTAGAAATGCCATACTTTGTTTTCAATATAGATGTGGCATTCTTGAAAATATTTTATGAAAATAGGGCAACACTTAAAAATCGATGTGACAATTCTTTAAATTTATTTAAAAAAAACTTCAATAACTGAATTCTGCCTTCTTGGAAAATTAAAAAATAAATAACATCGACTTAAAAAAAAATAGTGACACTACAAAAATAAAACCGAAAAAGATAACCAAATTTAAAATCCAACGAAATATAATCTTTGCAAGAATTGCACTTCATAAATGATTTTTACGTGTTTTTATCTCTCTTATTTTTCTCGCAATTATCCTATCCAAGTTATTCTGGCTTAATAATCACTAAAATCTTCGTCGTCATAAGAAACATCCATTTTATTTATGTATGAATGTATTTATTTATTAAACTTTTCAACAAAACTGATTTTTTTCTCAAATTGCATAATATCTTTATATTTATCGTTTGACAGTTCTAACTTGAGTTTAACTGAGCAATGGTGCTCGGTTAAGCCTAGATTATTAACTAGATAACCTTTATCTGAAAAACAATATTTTAAGTTTATACTACAGTTAACTGACAAGTAGAGTTTATCTTTATGTTAAAAACTAGCCCAAAGTCTTCTAAGGTGATAAGTAATAAGTTAATATTTATGGTCAATTAGCAATTCTGTAAACGGCCTGCTGTATCGCGATACAAAAGATTTTCGTAAACGTCAAATTCAAACGACAGAAAAATTAAAGAAATTGTAAATTATTGAAGTTCAAAGAAAATAATATTATAAATAAAAAGCAGACTGAAAAAACATATGTACATTAGACCGACTCACGTTGTATGGAGGTAAAAACCGCGACTTTGTTACCCCTCTCAAATCAAAGATTGGTATTTTTAATGGGGAGCATTTGGAGGGTCTAGCGATGACCATCGTTTTTTGCATATTTTCGTATTTTGTCCCAAGACAACATATTAAAAAAAGTACATTATCTGAAAGTGCTACTTATATTAAAATAAATTCTATTATTGTTTAAGTATTGTTTGATTTGAGTCCTTGTGGACTTATTTCTTTTAATAATTTGCGCAAAAGTTCGCATGAGAACTAACAGCAGATAAAAACTAACAATGACTCAAATCTAATAGTCCTTAAAAAATAATAGAATTTATTTTATCACAAGTAGCACTTGCTATGAAAATACTCAAAAGATCTTATTATTTATGAAATAACACATTGCTGATGGTACAAATGGTAAATTTTAATACAACATTGGAAGCGGATGATGTTCTTCCTTTAATAAGTTGTTTTGAGACAAAATACGAATATATGCAAAATACTTCAAAAATAGATATTTTTTAGACAAGGTCCAGCCCAAGAACAGTCATCGCTAGACCCCTCAAATGCTTTGGGAGTCCCCATTAAAAAGACCAATCTTTGATTTGAAAGGAGTAACAAAAACTTTATTTGCAGTGAGTGGATCTGATGTACATACGAAAACATACGAAGGTAAAACGTTGAGTTGTCACATTTATATGCAAAATATCAGCAACATTTCTACAACATTCATAAAGTTTTAGGCAATACAACAAATATAAAATGATGCAACGAAACACCTTGTGAACTGGCTAACTAATTTAAAATGTTGTGAATAAAATTTTAGCTGATTATGCAAAAATAAAAAATATGTAAATACAATACAACACATAAACAATTTACGCAATTCTACATGAGCTCATGTCTACGGCGGCGTCCACTTAATATCAAGGTCGCTAAAAGTGGCACCAGTGTGCCACCTACAGCACACCAGCATTGCTTTATATACTACAATTTATTACTAAAAATGCTCCTTTTCTGGTGTTATCTAAGCAAAGAAACCAATTTGTGTTAAATTAAAGACATCATTGTGAAGACCATTGGTTACATATGACTATTAATGCTTGAATAAGTGATTGCAAATCGGCACCCACTAAGCCGATATCACATTAAACACTAATGACAAAGACTAAGTTTTAAAATTTAGCAGATTTTTTCAAAGTGCGGCATTCCTTTTCAGGAAAAACAACTGCAACTTTAAAAAATTCGTGGCGAGGCTCAATCGGAGAAAAGCTCTGTCGGTGACAATTAAATGCACTTGAAATCATAACAATTATGATTTTGATAAAGTTATCTTACTCAGAAAAAAGAAATGCTCTTTTATTTATATTCATATGTATGTACGTTCTAAAATTTTGTCTTGCGAAGAGTATGTAATCCTGCCGGTTGAATTGTTTTGTTTTCCCAAAAACAAGAGAGCTTTTATTCTTAAATGAAGAAAAACTGTCTCTTACTATTTCAGTTTAAAATATTTTACAAAAATAAACCAAAAACCGCTTAACTCGTAAATCAAATATGAAGGCAATATAACACAATCACTCATTCAATGCATGTTAGAACAATAACTTAATATACTATGTCATATGAAATAATATAACAGAAATTTTTTTTTAAATGAATATTATTCATTTTTAGTAGCTTTTCTGAAAAAAAAAACCTGACACGTGAGGCGCATCTTTTGTCAGTCTTTCTAAAACGAATTTTAGTTGCAATTTGCTGCAGAAATTTCGACCATTTTGAATAGGGGGCGGGTCCTCGCTAATATAGCTCCGAACTAAAAACCAAGTACATGCAAATCCTGTATAAATTATTAAAGTATTCGCCATTTTATTGAAACATTGCATACGCAGAGAAAATAGTGCCAAATAAATACCTGATAAAATAGAACAAAATTAATAAGATATCTCTATGGTTTATTTTTTCAATAAGGAAATCTTATTAATTTAATAAGGAAAACCTTTTTGAAAAAATCAAGAAGAAATCTTGTAATTTGCATTAGGTTACCTTATTGATTTTTTCAAAAAGGTTTTCTTCTTGCTTTAATTAGGCGACCTAATAAAAAAAATGTATGTCTTTATTCTTAGTACTGATGTATTTTCACTTAAATTCTTTATATATGTATGTATGTAGTATATGTTGATGCTATTTCCCTGCAGAAAACATGAATAATAATATGTATAAATTAATAGTAATAAAAAGTGGTAATAATAATTACAAAAAAAATGTCAAGACAGGCAATTAGAAAAAAAGTTAATAAGGAAGCCGAAAAATTAATTAATTCAATTTTAAGCAATGAAAATGATGAAGAAAATTTTCCAAGAATGGGAACAAATTTGTTTTGCAATTCTGGCACTGAGGAAATGCTAAGTAGTGAAGCTTCTGAGCCGAGTTTAAATGTAAATTTGAATGAAAGTAATTGTTTTAGTCAAACTACAAGTTCGCCACAAAATGTAGAGCAAGTGCATCAAGTTGATTTTGTATGTTTTTTGAGAGAATGGTCCGTAAAACATTCTATATCAGTGCAGGCTATGAATGAACTGCTTCAAAAACATAATATCTTTGACATTAATTTACCTCGTGACGTTCGTACCTTGCGCGAAACTCCAAGAAGTACATCTGTTAAACAGATGGGGAAAGGCACATACTATCATTATGGCCTTCAAAACTGTTTGACAGATTTTTTGTACAAAACAGAAAGATCCTACGTGGATTCAAATAAACTTATTTTAAATTTTGGTGTAGATGGTCTGCCGATACTTAAAAGCTCAAAAAAATGTTTGAGGCCTATTCTGATGAGTGTTTCTAACTACCCTTCAGTTTTTTTAGTTGGAGTTTCTCTCAATGTCGGTAGCGACAATGCGACAGGCAAATATAGTAGGCCAATTGATCCTAATATTTTTCTTAAATATTTAATTGAAGATTTAAAAAAATACATATTGTTAGGCTTTAAGTTTAATTCAAAGTACTATCAAATGGAAGTAAGCCATTTTGTTTGTGATGCTCCAGCTCGAGCATTTTTGTTAAATGTAAAATCTCATTCGGGTTATTACTGCTGCACTAAATGTAAACAGAAAGGTGAGCATTATTTAAAAAGAATAATATTTCCCTGTGAATTTGCCGACCTTCGAACAGATGAATCATTTGAAAAGAGAAGCCAAAAGGAACATCACACCGTACAGGAGCCTCTGCTCTTAGAATCACTTCATATCGGATGTGTCAGTCAATTTCCCCTTGACTACATGCACGTCGTTTGTCTAGGGGCAACAAAACAGCTCCTTAAACTGTGGATTAAGACTAAAGAGCGTGCATTTCGTTTAAGCGTGGAAAAAATTGCAGAGATTTCTGATGGAAATATTGCTTTATCTAAGCAATTTTGCTTTGAATTTAACCGAGTTCCTAGAAGCTTAGATGAGTTTGAAAGGTGGAAAGCCACAGAGTTTCGCTCTTTTTTGCTTTACAGTGAGGTAATAGTTCTTCAACGTGTTCTTGATCCAATTCGTTAAAAGCACTTTTGCAAATTACATGTGGCAATAAGAATATTGTGTTATTCAGAGCTTTGTTTGACATACAATGAAGAAGCAGAAAATTTACTAAAATAATTTGTAAGTGAAGTTCCTGAATTACATATATGGCAAGGAATGTTTGACCTATAACTTCCATTCTTTAATTCATTTAATTTTTGGCGATGATGTAACTTCTTCAAAATTTTTATGGACAAATGCTAATGAAAATATTAGTGTACGACACTTAACCGTCATAAAAATCCTGACAGGTAATAATTTTTAAAATTTTTAAATACAATTTCTTTGTTACATATTTTTTATTTTTACTTATTTAGATGTGACTGTAAATAGTATACCCCAAACAAATTATCAAGATGTTGAGCGGCTTATTAAAAAATATTTTAGTATGACTAAAGACCGAGTCAATAAAACCAACAGAAGACTTGCAGCTGCAAATGAGCCAAATTAAAGATAATAATACCAAATGAAATAAAAAAAGGATTAAAATTAAAGATATTCAACCTATAAATTTTACGTCTTATATTCATTTTCATTTTATATTTTTATACATAAATAGAAATATCGGTCGAGTTTTTCTATTCAGGCAATTAAACAGGTTTCAATTCATAGAAAAAATTTTCGTGTAGACAAATATCTGATTTATTCAATCTGAAAATGTTGAAGATTTAATGTCAGATTTATGTCAGACTTTTCTACGATAAATCGTCAAAAGTTTCAGAGTTTTCAACGATTTTTGTCTAGATTTCTTTCACAAATCTGCACGATTTGTCGGCAATCATTTCAGAAATAAAAACGATTTATTGTCAGATTTCTGGCATATATCTGTACAAACTGTCCGAAAAACTATGCGAATTTTAAACGAGTAAAAGTCCGATTTCTGTCAGACATCGATTGGATATATCGGAAGGAAATCCAGAATTTCCCTAGGAAAGAACATCAGACATCGTTTAGATATCATACAGATCTATCTGCGAAGTTAAGGGAATTTCCCCCGACAATTCTTAAAGAACTCGTGTCAACCACTTCATATATTTTTCGTGTCGAAATCGGCAACTTGTGCAGAAAGTCGTTATGAGCTGGGACAGTTTTGTTGAACATAATTCTTGTCTATTTTTTTCTGTGAAGGTTTTCTTTATATGAGGAATAATTTGAATGGGCTGTTAGTTATTGAACTTAAGTGTATACAAGTTTTAATACTCAAACATTTTAATATTGATGTATGTAGCTACTAGAGAAAGCCAATCGACTCAAACAATTTTGGATACTCCAGCTCATATCGAACATGTTTTATGCTAGTGCGCATACTTGCGTATACCCCGTGCATTTTATTTCATACTTGTAAGTATCGATGCGCATTCTTCGTTTCATCCCGCATATCTACGCATATCTATCGACATACCCATGACTTGTAACACATTCGGATTTTTAAATATTTTTTGATAAGTGTTGCCAGAAATACTAGTTTGGAGTTGTTGAAGTACTAACATTTTTTTCAAACTTTCGTAAAACAAAATTCAATAAAGCTGTTTTATCCACACGCACTATTCACTATTAGGTCTTTAGACCTAAGCCCTATTAAATATTTACGGGAGTAATTTGACCGCGTGTGTAAAAACGTGCTCCATTTTAAATAGATCTGAGCTAAAAGCCGAAATAGTGGAAGAATGGCTTAACCATGGTATTGCTTTAGCAACTTTTATATTAATTTAGCGCTTGCTTGCAGTTTGTCGCTAATTTTCGCGATAAAAGTGACTTTTTAGCCAAATTTTGGCTTTTTATTACCATTTTGCCTATTTTTAATCCATTTTTCTATTTGAATTTGAGAGAATTTTCGTCATTTTGGCAATCCTTAGATCTTTAAATTAGCGGTTTTTTGGAATTTTGCAATTTATCGCGAATTTTCTCTATTTTCGCAATGAAAGTGATTGTTCCCAATTCTTTGTTTTTTGACAGTTTTGAATATTTTTAATCAGTACCATACTTTGATATCTTTTAAATGTTACCAAGTTTTTGTGAATTTTCGACATCGTCGCAAATTTTTCCACGTTTTTGACATTCGTTATAATTTTATTTTTTAGAAATTATTCGCGAATTTTCGCAACTTTTTGTACATGAGATTGCTTTTGATTCTTAAAATCTGCTGAGTTTGTTCGTCTACACAAAATTTTAATTTCAATAAAAAAGTATTTTAGCCAATTTTCGAGTTATTGCTTTCTTTATTGTTTTAATCCTTGCGAGCTTGTTTAATTTTTGCAATATATAACTATTTTAATAGAAATTTGCTAAAGAAAACCGCTATGTATTTACGCCTTTTTTCATGAAATTGGTTGTATGAAAATTTCATTTGTCAATAGGAGGCCGGGAGAAGCAAATTAAATAACAAAAGTTGTAAAAAATGCTTCAAAGAGTCATCATGCTATGTAATTTTTTATATATCACTACTTTCTCTGGCGCTGCAATTAGCAAATAGAAAGAGATTTGTGAAATAGATTTCATGAAAAAATGCATAATATAAATTAGGCATTTGTTAAATTTATACACAACGATTTTTTTTTATATACATACATATTGGGTGTTTTTTATTGAGGTATAGAACTTTAAGTTGGCATCACTTTTTTAACTGGCGGCCATTTTGTCAGCTGTCAAGTGATTAATATTTAGTTTGGTTTGCCATTTCATCATGAACAGGTTGACAAAAGAACAACGCTTGCAAATCGTGCAAATTTATTTCGAAAATAATGGTTCAGTTCGCGAAGTTTACCGCAAGCTCCGTCTATTTTATGGTCGACATAATCGTCCATCAGAGCAATTAATTCGGTTAACCATGGATCGTTTTCGCACTACGTTTACTCTATGTGATAATACGCATCCGCAGAGACGTCGAACAGTGCGCACCGAAGAAACAATTGCCGCTGTAGAGCAAAGTGTTGAAGAGGACCCGAATGAATCGATTCGCCACCGTGCACAGCAATTGGAGCTTTGTCCATCAACTTTATGGAAGATTTTGCGCAAAGATCTTGGCTTGCGACCTTACAAGATCCAGCTTGTGCAAGAATTAAAGCCGCGAGACAATGCAATGCGTCGTGATTTTGGTGTATGGGCCGAAAATGAGATTGATCTCGATGCTGATTTTCATCGCAAAATTTTGTTCAGTGATGAGGCTCATTTTTGGTTGAATGGCTACGTCAACAAGCAAAATTGCCGCATTTGTAGTGAAGAGAATCCACATGAGACCCTTGAGACGCCATTACATCCACAAAAACTGACTGTTTGGTGTGCTCTATGGGCTGGTGGAGTCATTGGGCCATACTTCTTCCGAAATAATGCTGGAGAGTCAGTTACCGTTAATGGAGACCGGTATAGAGCCATGATAACCGACTATTTTGTTCCCGAATTGGATGGCATGAATGTGGATGAGTTGTGGTTCCAACAAGACGGCGCTACATACCACACAGCGCACGTCACAATCGATTTATTGAGGGAAACATTCGATGAGCGCATAATTTCGCGGAATGGACCTGTCAATTGGCCACCAAGATCGTGTGATTTGACACCATTGGATTATTTTCTTTGGGGATATGTGAAGTCGCTCGTCTACGCCAACAAACCAGAAACGTTAGGGGACTTGGAAGCCAACATTCGTGGCGTTATTGCCAACATACGGCCCCATATGCTCGAAAAAGTGGTTGAAAATTGGACCTGTAGAATTGGCTTTATTCGAGCCAGCCGCGGCGGCCACATGCCCGAAATCATATTTAAATGTTAATGGCATAAAATTATCCTTCCAATAAAGCCAAATTGATGGACATTAAATCGATTTTCTTGTGTTTTATTTCAATTCGAAGTTCTATACCTCTAAAAAAACACCCTGTACATATGTAGTTAATAATCGGCATTGCATGCTTATGCGCATACATATTGATACGAATATCTATAGCACAGTTGTTTGATCGAACTATCACCTATCGATATGCGCACTTATTTGTATTGATAGCTATACTCGTATACGAGTATATGTATGGCTGTATGTAAGCATGCTTGTTGATGCGAGTGTGCTATAACACTCATACTCGTTGGAGTATCGATATGTATTGAGCATTCAAAAAGTAACTTTTTGGCTTTCTCTGGTAGCTACCTTAAAAAAAATGAAGTTGAGTTAAGATGTTATGGCTTATGTACTATTTTCCAAGAAGACTTGAGTTAAAATATAAATGGGTATAATTTTATTAATAATAACATTTTATAATTGAAATTTAGCTGATTGATAGATCTTGAAAAAGGGAATAAGAATATGTAAGAAAATGAAAATGCACTTAAGCCATTATTATTTATTGCCACAGATATAAATGCTCAATGGTCTTGTCAAAAGCAACGAATACTCAGTGAATGTTGCGAATACTTTTTACTGTGATTGAACACAATGTATTATAGTATAAAACGTATCTCTTACATTAGTATTAATAAAACACGATATCGATTTGAAATGTATTTTATGTCAAATTTTATATGAAACAGTTATTTGAAATACATTTCAGATCTATTTTACTTTTTTAAAATTTTACTTTTTGTATTTTTATTTTTTCTAACAGCGTGTATATCGGCATTTATTTGTTCTAAAATTTCCTCCATCACACTGAATTTTTGAAATTATAACCATTAAAATCACTTAAAATAAACTTATTATTTAAACGTGATGTACAAAAGAGCAGCGAATGCTAAGTGAATGATATGAAAGAAATCCATTCATTCATGCTGCATCTTATCATTTCACTGCAATTAACAAATCATAATGAATTGCATAGCAAAAGCAACCAATATATGAATTGTTAGCAATTGCGAATGGTTTCATTCTGGTCTCTTATATGTACTCTATGGGATCGCTTATAATTATGTGTTGTAGAAATTACACACGGAATCACAAATCTATATGTACCATTTTTGGTGAAGGCTATAATTAACAAATGTTTTCTGGTCAAATGAAAAATGTGGGCGCATTTTTGTTTATATTAAAGCACGACGTTTGTCAATTGTATTATTAGCGTTCTGCTAATAAAAAGTTTTTTTTTGTATTAAAATTCTAAAAATCGTTTTTTATGATTTGAATTTTGGCCATGTTTTAGTGCTTTCAATTAAATCGTTTAACTAATTAATTATATGGAAAAACCACAAAGTTAATTTTTTATACACAAAATAATATTGTAACACATAAAAAATATTTAAATAAATTGTTAAAGCTTATTAGAAATGCCAGTAGATATGTATACGAGGTTGGTGATAGAATTCGTAATATATGATAGTGAGTTTCTTTGCCATATAGTAAATTACGATGATTAAGCAGGACCTTGAATTTTTTTTTTTTTTTTTTTGCTTTACGCACTTACAAACTGTCGCTGTTATATGAGTAATATCAAAGCTAATGGCTCGATTATGAATGACAACCGAACTTTGGTCGCGTTGCCAGTTGCCAAAATGTTATTATTTATTTATCACCAGGGACAAGAACTTCATGCTTTTAAAAAGGTATTTTAGGCGCGTAAAATATGACATAAAAAATGCAAAATATGCACTTAAAACAATAAAATATGCAAATACTTAAAGAATTTTTTATTTAAAAGAAAAGTTTTCAATTTACATACAACATAATAATGATATGAAAATATTTTCTTTCCTCAAGAGGTGCGTGTACAAGCCTTTTATAAAAAATTTTTACACAATATTCAATATGATATAAGGATTATTTCTGCATATTAACTCCAATCACGCACTTTTCGAGATATATTAAATAAATTCAAAATTTTTTTTGGGTTGATGTCAACTGATGAGTTCCAAAAGCGGTAACGAAATGCTTAAAAATTTTAAAAATTTTATATATTTTATATTTTCGAATACTTTCTTTTGTGCATTGAAGAAGGGATTGTAACGTCTGTGGATGTAATCGGCTCAAATTTAAATGATTCTTTTTATATAATGTTATATATTTATTTAACTCAACAATTACACTGATTCAAGATTTGTTTTTTTTAAATCATTTATCATTTTTAAAAACAATATCAAGTTTCTGCAAAATTGTTTCACTACTTTCGGCTTTAAAAGTAGACAATTTCCTCTTGAAATTATGAAAATTACAATTTTAATTAAATTTGGTAAGTGTGTGTGTGCTTGTACAATCGTTCTACAATAACGCAAGCGAATAAATTTGCCAAAAAACAGTTTTGCATTAAAAATTTGTCAACAATAATACATGTATTTTAAAATTTTAATTTTTGACAAAATATGATACAAAACCATGCATTGATACCAAAATATGGGACAAAAATATGCATTTATGGACAAATAATGCAAAAATATTCACTAACAAATCGATGTCATTTTTACGCAGATTCATTGTTTCGTAAAGATATTTCGTTCTTGCCATCATCAGGGTTAAGGGAAAAGACATGCATTTGCATGAAACCGCTGTCCCTGCTTATCACAAATAGCTGACAACTAACAGCTGTTAACCACAAATTTTAAGTTGCTGCATAGTTTTTAAAGCAAAAAATTATGGCAAAACGAAAAAACTAAAAAATTAAACTAAAAATAAATAAATTAACGCTTTTTGGAACGGGGAAAAAATACACACAAAACTTAAAAAAGAAATTCTTATTTACAAAGTAGCTGAAGCAATAACATTCGTTTACTCACAGTAAAGGAGGTAAATCCAAGGAATTTGAATTGTCACTTATGTGCCGCCCAATAAACACTAAATTTTGTACTTCATTCTCTTTATTGAAAAATAATTCCACTCTAATCATCATCTTTATGAGAAGTATTTTAAGCACTTTTACTTAACCACTTTCTTAGAAGTTATATTTCTTGCATTTTGAAGCTATTTAACGTAAATTTTTAATGAAATGCTGATGTTAATAACAATCTCTACCCAAGTTGATAGGCATGGTTGCTGACGAAGTGCGTGGCTGCACAGAAAAATGTCTGCATTTCCACATCTGAAAAGTCTAGTTAATTTTTTTTTCTCTTCTTTACAAAATCACATTAATTACGAAAAAATATTTCATTCAATAAGAATAGAAAACACTGAGCTTAAGTCCGATTAAGAAGTTATTCCTGATTAAAATTCATTCTAGTTCAATTAAATTTAAAAATGTCTCATTTTAAAATTTTTTAATGTAAAAATAAACACTATTTGCATTTACTTTTAGGAAGTAAGAAATGATCAATGCTGAATGTTGGTACTTTTCTACAGTAATTAACATAAAAAAGACAACAATACTTGTTATACTCTCTTTGAAAAAATTTCGAATACGTTTTGGATCTTTTTGAAAATTCAAACCAATAAGTGAAAAAAAGGAACAAGTTTTTGGGACTGTTATGAATTGTTGTTTTTTTTTTTTTAACCATCTAAGTTGCACTTAAGCTAAGAAATTACAATTTTGAAGGAAAAATTTTAACATGAAAGAAATCGCTCGCATGTGAGAACAATATTGAAATGACAATTTCGACAAAAAGCACACCTACCTACATGGGCCTCAAATAAGAGGGCTTAACAAGTAGATTTAAGAAATACACAGGTGACCCCCAGGTAACCTACAAAAAAAAGATGTCATCCTGCTGAAAGTTGCATAGATAAAATGTCTTGCCAGCCCTGTAAGAATGCAATTTACAGGACACTATCAATACTGTCGATTTAAACGAGGCGTAAAGTATGATGATTCCTTACTAGTGAGGTTGTTTTTGTCGAACAAAACAAACTACTCTTTTAGAGAGCAAATTATTTTTGAGAAACGAGCATAAAATGGCCCTTTTTCGATGGAGATGTAGCATCACGTACGAGTATGTACATTTTATATGGATCTCAAATGAAAAAAAATGTTTAGGTTGAAAAGAGGACAATCAATATTGACCGCATCCGTTTTGGACTAACATAAAGCCTATAGTACACGGCATGTAAAAACCCACATGCGCATGTGGTTCTAACTGGGTATGCCAATCGGGACTGGTTCTTACGATACCGGGATTCAAGATTTCAAAAAATCAAATCCCGGGATTTCGGGACTCTGGGTGTTTTGAACATTAAAAGACACATGCTCTTTATAGGTGTTTACTAAAAAGAGGTTCACAAACAAAAGTTTAATAATTATTTCATATTATATAGTCAACAACTATTTGAAAATTCACTAATAATATTTTTTAAAATCACAAAAGAAAACTAAGCGTAGCAGCATTAGAAACATTAACAAAACCCAGATTCATATCGAATGTAAATTATTTGCTGGGTTACGTTAATGTTTCTAAGCTAACTACGCTTATTTTTCTTTTGTGATTTTCAAAAATATTATTATTTTTGAATTCTCAAATAGTTTTTGAAAGTCAGTGCACAAAATAAGAAGTTTGTGACTGTTCAAAATATGTGGTTGAAGTCTACTAACGATTTGGCAAAGCATCAATGAAATACATATATAGACAATGCTTAACCACCGACAAATAAATTTCGTTAATAAAATACCAATATTTTATTGCCACGGTTACTAATGAATGAATTTATCTTTAAAAAACAAAGAAAACTTAGTAAACAATTTCGTGATTGACTGAATCGCGAAAATTCGCTGAATCCCGAAAATAACGGGATTTTCGGGATTGGCATCTCTAGTTCTGACGTAATTTTGACGTCATCATGAAACTACATTTGCTACATGCCGTGTACTAGTAACATATGTACATGTAGATATTCACTAGTAACATGCTTACAGATGTGCTACCTCTGAAAATTTATTTGATTCGGCTGCATGTGTCACATTTGTATTTTGGAACAAAAATACTATCGAAATTTTATGGAATGCAGCCACTACTAGTAATTTTAAAAAATGCAACCAACATGCTGAAAATTCCCGTGACGTCATCGCCACATACGCATGTGGTTTTTTACATGCCGTGCACTATAGGCTTAAGCCATTTTTAATCAAACACATTTAAAAAAATAATTAAAAATATAACGCTTTTAAGGTTTGCTTGATATTTAGCACTTTTTTAGCGCTTTTGGGAGTTCGTTTAGTTGGAATTGCTGTGTGTCTTCACTTATCTTGGCAATAAAAACATAAACAAAATATTAAACCACAAACGTACTCGTTACAGTTTGTTGTAAAATGGAGATTCACATAAATAAAATGCATTAAATGAAAACAAAAAACTCTCTTTATGATTGCATTGTTGACAAAAAATGCATAAATTTGTTTACAAAGACAGTTATTTCAGTAAACTAATGTTAGTTTTTAACACTCGTACTCGTACTTGTATTTTACAACTTTTCTAGAGGTAAAATATCGATTACATAAATGGAACATGCGACTATGAACATGACTTTTAATCTACAACACAATGAAAATAAAAAACTCAAATGTATGTATATTACAGATGTATAAATACATACATACATACGTACTTACATACCCGGTGTTTTACAGTCATGCCGAAATGACGTTATAAATTCATATTTGTATAAATAAATAAATATATATATCGTCGGCTTAGAGTGTAACCCTGTTAAATCCACTTTTTATAACATATCGTCGGCTCAGAGTGTAAACCTGCTAACTCACTTCCAGCAAATTTTACAGGAGAGACAAAAAAATGTTAAAGGTTTCTATACAAAGTTTAAGAGTTTAGCCTAATACATTAAGTTTCTTCGACATATAGAGCTTCAAATTAAAATAAATATTTTATCAAGTCGATGAGGCGTCTATTTCTCTTTCGAACGGCATTAAAATATCATATTTTATAAAAAGTGTATTTAGCAGATTTACACTCTAAGCCAACGATATGACATTTTAATGCCGTTCGAAAGAGAAAGAGACGCCTCATTGACTTGATAAAATATTTATTTTAATTTGAAGCTCTATTTGTCGAAGAAACTTAATGTATTTGGCTAATTGTTTAAGTTTTATATAGAAACCGTTAACAGTATTTTGTCTCTCCTGTACAATTTGCTGGAAGTTAGTTAGCAGGTTTACACTCTAAGGCGACGATATGTATGTATGTACGAGTATATACCCATATACATATGTTGTACATACTTACATATTAAAATTTACCACAAAAATTTTATTGCATTTATTTGTTTGCTTTGAAATCTACACCAAAGGGGAAATAAAATTGAAAAAAAACAAACCCTTGTAAATATTGAAACAAAAAGATGTGCGAAAATAAAACAGTTAAGTATTATTATTGTGGCATGTTACAATAATCTGAAAATGATATTCAGCACTTTAAAGTTAGAAATCATTCGTGCTGGTATACGTATATAGGTATGTAGAGGAGATTAAGGGCCAAATTTAGACTTGGTACGTTTTTAATTACATTTGCATTTAAAAATTTTTCAATTTTTACAGTGGCTAATATATATAAAGTTAATTACGTTGAAAGTATGGCACCTCTACAAAATTTCCAAATTTAAAAAGCTTTCTAAACAACAGCTGTTTAACATAGTCCCATCAGTAAATAATGGCAATACGGCAACATTGTTTACATCAAGAACTAATTTTGATAATTTCAGTACACACACTTCAACTTTTGTTGAACAAGTCGTAACTCAGCTGTAAAAAAGACGGGAAAGAAAATATAAACATCTCCGTTTTTCATACAGCTGAATTACGAGTTGATCAACAAAAGTTGAAGTGTATGAACCGGGACTTAGTTGACGGGAATCAGATGAACATGCAGTTTTTAATCATCGCAAGCAAGTTCGACACATTAGTTTAAGTCACCCATACATTACATAATTTTTTTTTAATTTATTATTGCACATAAATATATATTATTGTTAGCCTTGACCTCACTACATAGTAAGTGGCTCAGTTGTTTGAACTAAAAAATTGATCAATTATTCTCACAGTGGAAAAGTAAAGACAGCGCCTTATAATATTGCCAATAAATTAAACAATTTTCTTGGTTGTACAACAAATATTAAACCCTTTTCATTTTTGACAATATATTGTGCCATAATTGAATTGTTGTAAAATACGTAAAATTGTGCAATTATATTGCAAGTTTGTAGACCGCTTTCTCACTGATAACACTGTGTGACAAATTTTAATGGTATCGAAATACCTGGGACGTGTTGCTATTTTTCTGGTAGGTATTGCCGAGTATAACAACAAGCTGTGTTCGAATCACTTCTAAAATCTTCAGTTACGGGTACCCGTATGCACTTATCAACCTCTAACTAACTTAAGTATCAACCGATTTTAAGTAATAAACGGATTTAGAAAGAATAGAGATGATCTTGGCTATAGACGAAAAAAAGCCGCAGTTTTGATTCTTTAAAACAATTATTATTTATTGTCCATGAAGGTTCGTGTATTTGCTGTATGATTTTGTTATAAACATTAATGCCCTAATTCAGTAAGAAGACTTAGGACGTTTTTGTTTGAAAATACTTCTGAGTTCTGGTTTTTGAATTCTCTAAATTATTTGCTTCAAAAATAGTTGTTGTCTTTGATAATGAAAAATAAAGATATTATTACCATGTTTTTAAAACATAAAAATAATATTAAATTATTGTATAATAGTTTGAAAAATATTTGAAAAAATATGTGTTGGATATAATGTTTAGAGTAAAATCATAAAGCAAATACACGAACCTTCTAGCATAGACAATAAATAATAATTGTTTTAAAGAATCACAACTGCGGCTTTTTTTCGTCCATAGACAAGACGATACAATCGTCGAACAGAATTAGGGCATATATCCAACACAATATTTCTTCAAATATTTTTCAAACTATTGTATAAAATAATATTTTTATTTTTCATTATCAAAGACAACAACAATTTTTGAAGAAAATAATTGAGAGAATTCAAAAACAAGAACTCAAATTTCGAACCGTATATTTTTTGTTTCAGTAAATTTCAGATATGTCTGAATTTTTCCACCAAACATAATTTCTTTGTTTTTTTCTCACTTTCCTAATTTGGATTCGTTCTCAAGCAGTTTTGTTGTACTGGAACCATACTGTTTGTGAGTTTGTTTAAATTACTCTGAATCAATTATTTCAGAGTAATTTGCATGTTTGTTTGAAAAAATTCCTAAGAAACTGAATTATTAAATATTTTATTAGAAGATTTAAAAAAAAGAAACTAACGGTATGATGTTTTTTGCGTTCTATTTATGCACTTTCTGTGTATTTAAGCGTACAGGAGGATGAAAGTACAATTTAATAGACGTATATCAACATAAAGTATAAAATTGATACACACAACAATGAAAATACCGGGATTTTCGGGATTCAGCGAATCCTGAATCCCGGGATTTACATTTTTTAATCCCAGGATTTTCGGAATTCCGTCAATCCCGAAATTGTTTACTAAGTTTTGTTTTTTTTTGTATAAATTCATCATGACCTTCCCCCATGTGAAGATAGTAAGCGTGGCAATACAATATTAATCTTTTATAATTGAAATTTATTTGCCGGTGGAATTCAACCACATATTTTGGACAGTCACAAACTTCTTATCCTATGCACAAACTTTCAAAAACTATTTGGGAATTCGGAAATAATAATATTTTTGAAAACCGCAAAAGAAAACTAAGCGTTGCAGAATTAGAAACTTTAACAAAACCCAGAGTCATATCGAATATAAATTATTTGCTAGGTTTTGTTAAAGTTTCTAATCCTGCAACGCTTAGTTTTCTTTTGCGGTTTTCAAAAATATTATTATTTCTGAATTCCCAAATAGTTTTTGAAAGTTTGTGCATAGGATAAGAAGTTTGTGACTGTCCAAAATATGTTGTTGAAGTCTACTAATGGCTTGGCAAAGCATCAATGAAATACATACATAGACAATGCTTAACCACCGGCAAATAAATTTCAATTATAAAAGATTATTATTGTATTGCCACGCTTACTATATTCACATGGGGGAAGGTCATGATGAATTTATACAGTTTTTGATTATATAATATGAAATAATTATTAAACTTTTGTTTGTGAACCTCTTTTTAGTAAATACCTATAAAAAGCTTGTGTATTTTAATGTTCAAAAAACCCAGAGTCTCGAATAATTCCTAAATCTCAAAAAATTTCGGGACCCCGAAAATCCCGGTAGGATTTGATTTTTTGAAATCCCGGGATCGTAAAAACACGTCCCGATTACCATCCCTAGTGCACAGTATTACATTTTGAATACTCTTAAGGTAGAGGTCCATAGCTGGCTTTTTGCGCGTTATGCTTTACATGCGTTTCATCCTCTTGTTTCATTCTATACTTTGTTCGCGTTGAGTTACATGCACTGCTTTTCATGCGCCATTTTATTTTTGTTTTGATCAGCTGTGTGCGTTTGTTTATAATTACTTATAAAGAAAAAATGGAGAGTGAAATCGAGTTTTTAAAAGAATTTGTGGAGTTAGTCGTAAAAGTAATCGATAACTAATATGCAAAATTTGTTACTGAGAAAAGTTAATTAAAATACATCGCATTAATGAAAGTATTCACATATTTTATTAAACAAGTTTTTTTTTACTAAGAATTTTTTTATTGAAAAAAAAGAAAAAAATTATCCACGGCTAAATAATATTTATCGATAACATAAGAAATAAAGTATTATTTAACATCTTTAGCATTCAAGAACAGCTGACTTTCTTTCATGGTGCTTGTAACGCGTTCAAAAGTAGAAAGTAGACCTACTTTTTGCTTTGAACGCGCCTACGCGTTCTGCGTTTTTTGCAATGTAACTTGTCACATGCTATGGACCTCTACCTTTAACGTATCTACGCTCAAACGAGTATGAGTATTATAGCACATACGCGTCAACAAGCATGCTGACATACAGGCATGCATATCTTTTAGTAACTGGAAACGCTTGCGAAATGTTCTGGTTGCTTTCCAACACTGATAAATACTCCCATCTAAATTTTTTCTTATAAAAAACAAATATTCATTTTAGCGAAAATAAAAAAAGAAGTATACAATGAATAATAATAAAGCAGAAGAAGCAACAAAAAGGAATCTCATAAACAATACTTTGTATAAATAAATACAAGTATGTAGATATTACATACATATGTATGTATGTATGTAGTTAAAAAGTAAAATTATTACCTTGAATATGAAGTACAACTTCAAGTTACATGAGTACTTAACATAAAAAGTAAAATCAGTGATTGTAAAACAAGCAGATATGAGTGCAAATACGAATACGTATGTAAGTACATACATTGAATGAAATTTATAAGAATGCACTATGAATAATTTGTATTTATATATGTATATACATACTATACATACACATACACATACGAGTATATACGTGCACAGCGGGAAAAGTCAGAAAGAAGACCTTCTTGATTGAGGCCTTACTAAAGGCCTGTTCAGAATTTTTTTGATTCAATTACTATTCTTATCTAGCTTCTAATGAATGTCTTATAGAAGGTCTCTGCTTTTCCGCATTCCATACTTCCTTCTATAAGAAGGAATACTAAAAGGAGTAACATTTTTTTTTTGCCAAAACAAAAGCAAACTTATTAATGCTTTTGATTCAGTTAACATTATTATGTAACTTCTCAAAGAAACCTTCATAGAAAACTTCGGCTCTTGAGAATGAAGGGTGAACAGAAGGAGTAATATATTTTGTTTTCTTTTTTTCCCAAGGCAAAAGCCAACCCAGTTGGAAAATGTAAGGAATAAGAAACGAGAAGGTAATGACAGCAGGTATAATTTTTTATTCCAGAATTCATTATTGTTAACACAGAACATGTCTCAGGAAATTAATGAATTATTTGAATATTAATTTTTAAGTTGTCGCAATTTTTTTTGGTACTAATTAGCTGACTTTTTTCACTTGATTGGTCACAAGAGGCAAAAGATTTGTCAGAATGTGATGAGGGTTCAAAACAAATGTGGAAAAGTGAAAAAGAAAGTCTATATACAGTCTTCTTTACTTTGAAACAAAAACATTTATAATGTGTCACTGGAGCTCAAAAATTGAAGACTGTCTTCAGACGGTCTTGCCTGTTAAGTAGGTTCACGTGTGCCAAGTGTGAACGTTAGTAGTTATGCTTTTTTGGGCACATGTGTGATAAATGTGTACTCAGCATTATTGGGTTAATCATGCGATTTGGAGCTAATAAATGCACGTTTTAAATTAACTACTCACAAGTCTACATTCAAAGATTTGTATTCAGTGATATGCTGCCTGATTTAATGAAGAGAATGTTGGGAAACTTACCGCCGAAACTTTTCTTGGTATGCCGCACCTACACCTCTCCGAACTCCCACATGGACATTAACTGCCTCATTCGTAAATAATATTTCTGTTTAATAAGAGGTTTATGAAACAAATTTTCTATGGAAATTTTATTAATAAACCTTTTATAAAACAAAAATATTTTTTATGAATTAAGCCCTAATTCTATAAAACTATGTATGTCTAAAATAAATTTTTTTTCTCTGGCTTTGGAAAAAATTGCCCGTTATATTTAATAAAATTATGAGTATTAACAAAAGCAAACACTTTGGATAAAAACTTTAACATTGAAATTTTTGGTGATTTTTAACGTGTTGACTCAATAAATGTAAAAAAATATACTGAAACCCGAAAAGACCTCAACTGAACAGAAGCTCCGAAGTTACTTTTGATGATTTTTGTTTACATATTAATTTAAATACAAAGTTTTTATTATATTTGAGATGATGAGAGCCCATGAAAAAGTTAATAATGCAAATATGGTTAAAATATTTAATTTAAACAAATATGTTGTGGTTTTTAAAGTTACTTAAAATAATTTCCACGAATTAAGAAAACTGATCATGCTCGTACTGAATGATCATGAATGAATCAACTCAAATTGCTTTCGCAAAAATCTTGGCATCCCATATTGTAGAAACGCATACGTATAATTGCAGCAAGCTTTTATTATAAATAAATTATTCCCAGAAATAAGAGCTGCTGTAAAATGCTTTCTATTAATATTGTTTTTTCTATTTTAATAAGAAATAATTTCTTAGTCAGGCTTAAGTTCAGTAATTTCAATTCTTGTTGAATGAAATATTTTTATTAATTAATGTGAGTTTCTAAAGAAGAGAAGAAAAATTAAATTATACTTTATTAGCTGGGGGAAATACCGATATTTTTCTGTGCAGCCACGCACTTCATCAGCACCCAAGTCTATCTACTGGGGTAGAGATTGTTATTAACATCAACTATTTAACGCAAATTTTCAATGCAATTAGGATCCTGTTATTCCATGGTATCCATGGTACATCAAAAATTCAAATTTGCATCGTGATTTAAATATGCCACTAGTGACTGAAGAAATTAAAAAATACGCAGGCAAATACTTAACAAAACTCGAGTCTCATCCTAATCCACTTGCTCGTAACATCTTGAATTTTACTGGACGCATTCGCTTAAAAAAGAGGGACACTATGGCTCTAATACTCAACACTCCAGATGAAACAGCTTGAAAATATTTTTGTGCTTAATACGATATTCATGTATTATTGATTACTATCACTAAGTTTATGCCTGACACTGGTTGGGCCTAATTATTATATCTAGATTTATGATTTGAAAACTTATTGTTAGTTCATTTTTTGAAGATACAATAAATAAATATACGCATGAAAAAAAAAATTCAATGAAATGGAATATGAGAAATGTTGTGTATACAATTATTGATTTACCTTTGGTAAATATATTAGTATATATCACTTATTAATTTTTCTGCTTATCCGTTTTTTCATTTTTCTATTCAGGTTAGCACGAAGTTATATCAATCTACCTAATTATGTTTAACTATTCTTGCTTATCTTTTACGATCGTCACATTAATTATTTTTACTTATTCGATGTACCGTCGGTACATACATACATATAAGTATTAATGTAGTGGATATTATGTTACATTGTTTTTGCTTTCTACAGTTGATTTTACTTTCTAGTATATGAAACTGTGATTGCCATTCCATTCATTGAAAATTTGCGTTAAATAGCTGATGTTAATAACAATCTCTACCCCGTAGATACACTTGGGTGCTGATGAAGTGCGTGGATGCACAGAAAAATATCGATATTTCCCCAGCTAATAAAGTCTAATTTAATTTTTCTTCTCTTCTTTAGAAACTCACATTAATTAATAAAAATATTTCATTCAACAAGAATTGAAATTACTGAACTTAAGCCTGACTAAGAAATTATTTATTTATTTATTTACTTGATATTAAAATTATATAAAATATAACAATAATATATACATTGATAGCACTGGCTGCCAAGGCCATCGGCTAAAAAGAAATTCTTTCTGATTAAAATTCACTATAGTTTTTTCTATTTTATATAATTTTCAAAGAGATGGCTTGTATTTCTAACTGCAAAGCTTACGGATTGAAAATCGTTTGGAAATTTAAACATTTATATGATGATTGTGCAGTTCAGAATGAAAGAACTGTCTTGTAAAGGGTCCACCATCTAACGTTTTTCCAACTAATGCTTATTTCGTGAATGGTAACACTTAGCTCATATCTGATTTGACAGATAATTAATTTTATCGTTCCGCTGAACGAATATGGTTGTGTATACGTTTGAACAACGCTGGGAAATATTGCCTGCGATCGACTTAGAGAAGATGCCGATTTTGTCAAAAAAATCATCTTTTCAGATGAAGCTCATTTTGATCTTGGCGGGTATGTTAACAAGCAGAATTGTCGCATTTGGGGCACATAAAACCCGCACGCATACATTGAAAAGCCGACGCACCCAAAACGAGTCAATGTTTGGTGCGGATTTTGGTCCAGAGGCATAATTGGGCCAATGAGCAAGGAGTGGCCGTTACAGTCAATGGCGATCGTTATCGGGCCATGTTGAACGAATTTTTGTTCACAAAAAATGAAGAGGAGGATATTGGCGACATTTGGTTTCCACAGGACGGCGCTACGTGCCACACAGCCGAAGCTACACTCGATGTTTTGCGCCCTGTTTTCAAAAAAAAAAAGTTATACGGCGGACCCTTTACTATTGCGTAAAGCGGTAAAGCGGGCAGTATTTGAAATGCATGTACAGGGTGTTTTTTTTAAAGGTATAGAACTTCGAATTGAAATAAAACACAAGAAAATCGTTTTAATGTCCATCAATTTGGCTTTATTGGAAGGATAATTTTATGCCATTAACGTTTAAATATGATTTCGGGCATGTGGCCGCCGCTTCTGGCTCGAATAAAGCCAATTCTACAGGTCCAATTTTCAACCACTTTTTCGAGCATATGGGGCCGTATGTTGGCAATAACGCCACGAATGTTGGCTTCCAAGTCCCTTAACGTTTCTGGTTTGTTGGCGTAGAAGAGCGACTTCACATATCCCCAAAGAAAATAATCCAATGGTGTCAAATCACACGATCTTGGTGGCCAATTGACAGGTCCATTCCGCGAAATTATGCGCTCATCGAATGTTTCCTTCAATAAATCGATTGTGACGTGCGCTGTGTGGCATGTAGCGCCGTCTTGTTGGAACCACAACTCATCCACATTCATGCCATCCAATTCGGGAACAAAATAGTCGGTTATCATGGCTCTATACCGGTCTCCATTAACGGTAACTGACTCTCCAGCATTATTTCGGAAGAAGTATGGCCCAATGACTCCACCAGCCCATAGAGCACACCAAACAGTCAGTTTTTGTGGATGTAATGGCGTCTCAAGGGTCTCATGTGGATTCTCTTCACTCCAAATGCGGCAATTTTGCTTGTTGACGTAGCCATTCAACCAAAAATGAGCCTCATCACTGAACCGAATTAATTGCTCTGATGGACGATTATGTCGACCATAAAATGGACGGAGCTTGCGGTAAACTTCGCGAACTGAACCATTATTTTCGAAATAAATTTGCACGATTTGCAAGCGTTGTTCTTTTGTCAACCTGTTCATGATGAAATGGCAAACCAAACTAAATATTAATCACTTGACAGCTGACAAAATGGCCGCCAGTTAAAAAAGTGATGCCAACTTAAAGTTCTATACCTCAATAAAAAACACCCAATATATATTTATAAATACATCTTCCAGTTTGGGTTTGGGATTTTAAGTTTAGGGTTTGGGATTTCCCGCACTTTTGCACTTCACGGGAAACAGGAATGAACAAATCGCGTTCCCGGTAATGTCCGGGAAAAGCTAAATGTTTGAGTTAAGTACATTTAGTAAATGAAAGTTGGCAAAATTTTGGTTATTTTAATTAATTTTAATTAGTTCCCGGCAATTCCAAAAAAAATTGTAAAATCCCAAAAATGTATTTTTCTTATCTTTCGCCGCGCACAGATAACATTTTTGGAATTATTTAAAAACATGTTATGTCTTAAAGTGGCATAAGGAATTTGTTGGTTCTAGCTGTGGAATTTGAGAAAAAAGGCCTTAAATTTGATATTTATAACAAAAATAGGTCTATTTCAAAACGATCTGGTGCCTTCAATAACGAAAATTTTTAGCAAAAAAAATTCTTTGTAATATTGTATTGCCTTTTCAATAAGGAAAAATATGTTGTCAAAATTTTAATATGAATTTTGTATAACTTTTGACTTAACTGTGCTTTTGATACCAATTTTTTTTTAATGTTACAAATTTTATTTTTACTTTGTAATAAGTTTCCTTTTCTAAATCGAACAAGATTTGACTTCTCCTATAGCAGAACAGTGGACCAAGGTTGGTAAAAAAGCCAAAAAATTTTTTTCTCGAATTTTTCCCAAACTGTAAGCGAAAACCCATAAATGTAGCAGACTTTTTTTAGCTTTTGGATATAAAAAAATCTACTTGTAAAAAATCTTTTTCATCAGATCAAAAACATCACCTTGGCATCGGTCTTAATTTTTTTTTAGCTCGAGGTGGCCAACTTTAGGGCTTTGTGGCTCCGCCCACTTTAAAGGCATAAAGTCAAAATTCAAAGTTTGAGTGAAATTTCATTACAATCGGATGGCTCGTGTAGAAACTGCACCAAAGGGTACCATCGGATCGTGCTAAAAAATTAAGACCACATTTATGGCAGCAAACCTAATATTTTAGACAAAGCAAAGGAAAAAAGATTTTGCGACCAGTCTAATATACAATCTACTTGAGAATCTTTTATTTTTATCAAGACATTTAAAAAGGAATTCAATTCCTGCAATTCAATTATGTCTGTTAAAGTGCTTTACTTTCGATGGGCTCTAAACTTTTTCCAGCACGTACAAATTTATTAAGAATTTGTGTTTGAAAGGAATATATTATTAATGGAAACCAGTTAAGAAGCATGCTTGTGTCTGCTTATTTTTATTCTAAAAATTTAAATTAATTATGTAAAATACTTTCATAAAATGCAAACAAGCATACAAACAAAATACCTTTGATTACAACGAAATCTGTTGAAAGCAAAGAAAATCAATCTCATCCAACAGCTGTAATTAATAATTATAAATAATGAGTATAATTAAAATGAAACGAAATATTTCAAGTAAAAAATGTTAACAAATATTTTTTAGCTGCAACAAAACGATTTGTAAACCGTTTTAAAGCTGATTTACAACGTGTAATCCCAGCGTGAACAAATTATTTAAATTTTTTTGGAGTCTCATATTTGAGTTGTGAACCATGCGTTAGACTTCGTTTTGTGTTTTTTTTAATGGAAGTTTTTAATTTGTACTTTAAACGTTTGATATCGTTATTAATATTAATAATACAATATGAATATAATTTTAAAATGCTTTAGCGTAGGCTGTAGGCCTACTGGAGTAGATTATTTTGTAATTTATTTTTGGTTGCATGGAAGCCAGTGGCATAATCCTGAGCCAAATTACGGCACTCGTTATCGAACGAAATTACGAAATATTTCAATAAAGTTTATATGGAAATATTTTTAAATTTCGAGTCGTATCGAATGCCGCAATTTGTCCCCTGGTAGTATAGACAAATTCGTTTATATAGACATTTTAAAGCAAAATGTCAAACCAAGAGTTATTGTATTGGTAAAAGGTGACCATATGTAAAATGTTAAACATTTACGTGCATGGATTCCCATCCTTCCCATACATCCTGAAATGAAAACAATATCATAAGAAATAGAAAAAATGTTCGAGCTTCATGAACCATTGTATATTTATTGAATTTTATACACTAAAAGTCTTGGCCAAGTTTTATGCAAATAGGAGAAAAATTTCCTTGCTCCAAAAAATCAAAAAAAGTAAAAAAATCTTAACTAAGTTTGACCCACGAATCACATAGAACAAGCTTAATGTGCATTTAAATTTTGTTTTCCGATTCGGAACAAGGACGCGAATAACATCCTCGCCAGTGTTATCGAATTCCAAAAATATAGAATAAGTTTTCGAACCTTCATTTTGTTTTACATTGAAATATATGGATTAAAGCAAAATATGTGCTTAAGGTTTCTTCATTTAATATTTTATTTTAATATATATTTGTTATATCCTAACTTTCTTGTATTTAAAATATAAGTCTTTAGTTTGCAAGTAGTAATATGGCTGAATTGAACAGCGTGTTTTATTAATAATTAAAAAAGAACGAATGACAATACTAATTAGTGTTGTTAAGAGATACAAGACATGTGAGTACCCAATGGGTACATGAGTAAGTAAAACATAGCATTCTTCCCCTCCTAGGGGGGCTGTTTATGGAGAAAACAGGACTCTGTCGATCGGCGGAGACCCAACTGTGGCTGTTCAGTCCCTGGATGTGCCGCCCGTTGTTTGACACCGTTTTCTTCTTGACTCACTGTAGATGGTGGTGTTTCGAATCCCATTAAGGTTGATGTCGACACATCAGAATTATTTGGTGAAATTTTTCCTTCCACACTTCTTCTGTAGACCGGCTGAGTACTAATTGCTTCCTCTGGTAGCGTCGATGGCGTTAACTGCTCATTGATAGGTGACTCATAACATGCAGGCGCAACTGCTCCAGTTTCTCTCATCTTGGCTACCACAGTTGTGCGCGTTGTAATTGTCCCTCACAGGCCCGCTTTCAATTGATACTTCATCGCGTCCTTTGCTCCCCTGCCGAATTTGACTTATGTGCCTTTTTACGACTCTACCATCGTAACGAATTTCATAATGCACGTCACCGATTCGTCTTAATATTGTCCCTCCTACCCATGGTGCGTTTCTTTTATTGTCAGGCTGAAAGTATACTTTGTCTCTAATTTCAAACACTCTGTAACTGGACGAACTTTTTAGAAATTGTCTTGCGATTACTTTTTTTGATACCTGTTCTGGTCGTATTAAATCCAGTCTCGTGCGTAGCTGTCGTCCCAAAAATAACTTTGAGGGAGAAACGTTTGTAGTGCTATGTGGTGCATTCTTGTACCGGCGTAGAAATTCATTTAAATTCGGCCTCAACGTTTGTGCTGTAGATCCCATAGCTTTCAGCGCCTTCTTAACAGTCTGTACGCTACGTTCAGCCTGCCCGTTTGTAGCGGGGTGGTATGGAGCGGTGTATTTATGGTATTTAACCCCTACTCTAGTTAGGTAATCGTTGAACTCCTTGGACGAGAAGTTAGTACCATTATCCGTTACCATCATTGTAGGCACCCCTAAACCTGCAAATACCTCATCGACCAACGCGATCGTTGCCGTAGCCGTTATTGATTTTGTGACCTTGACTTCAAGCCACTTGCTAAACGCATCTGTGATTACAAGAAGCATGATTCCATCGACCGGCCCCGCATAGTCCATGTGTACCCTCTCCCATGGTGCGCTTGGGTACTCCCAGTGATGGTCCGCATACACTTTGGGGTTATTGGCCGTTCTTAAACAGTTGTCACAGTCTTTTGCAATGCGTTCAATGTCACCGTATACAAATGAGCGTGCTATTCCTTTCATCTTCACAATGCCCAAATGTGCCGCGTGTAGACTTCTTAATACCTCATCTCGACATCTCTTTGGTAAATATTACCACTCTGTGTTCGAAGGTTAGGCAGCCTCCTCATAACTTATAATTCGCCTCTGGTGATTTATATCCATACTTGAGCAAGCAACACCCCTTCTCTAGCAGCTGAACTATTTTTCCCAGTTCCATATCCTTTTTGGTTTCAAGGTGTATCTTGTCGGCAGTAAGGGGCAACTGTTCTATTTGTCTTATAATAAAGCTGTCAAATTCGTCATAAGCAGCGTGCGAAAAACTATTTACTTTTAACTCCGAAGCCTGCGTTATACATGGCGGCGTTGCTCGTGATAAATAGTCAGCATTGGTATTTTGTTTTGAGCTTTTGTATATTACACTAAAATTAAAATTGCTCAAGACTTGTTGGGTTGTAAAATCTGCGTTAAAGGCTTATTATCTGTAATCAAAGTCCATCGTCGCGCGTACAGGTATTTTAAAAATTTCTGTGCCGCCCACACGATAGCTAGCGCCTCCTTATCTATTTGAGGGTAACGACATTCCGTCTGGCTCATTGCACGGCTGGCATAGGCGATAGGCCGCTTCTGTCCGTTTCCTAACCGATGAGACAATACGGCGCCCAAATTTACATTGCTTGCATCTGTTGCCAATAATAATGGTAATTTTGGGTCATACGGCATCAAAACCTGCGGTGATACCAGAATTTTTTTATTTCGTTATACGCCTTATCAGCTTCTACGGACCAAACCATCCTTTTTGTTCTCAACATTTCGCGAAGAGGTCTCTCTCTCGTCGACAATTCTGGAATAAATGCTCCATAATACGATGCTTTACCTAAAAAAAGTTGTAATTGCTCTAAGGTAGACAGTTTAGGTGCTTTTAGAATTTCCATTCCGAAAACTCGACTCTTTCGTAGATGCCCGCTGCAATTTTTGCGTCAATCTCTTTGGCGTATGCCTCCCTGAGAGCTAATGGTACTT
This sequence comes from Nowickia ferox, assembly GCA_936439885.1. NCBI lineage: Eukaryota > Metazoa > Arthropoda > Insecta > Diptera > Tachinidae > Nowickia > Nowickia ferox. The sequence continues at coordinate 65,804,125 of OW387026.1, forward strand.
CTCTTGCTCGAGTGAAAATAACCCTTGCATATGGTTTCATGTGAACTTTCACCGGTGGGCCTATAAGCTTGCCAGCTGATTCTCCGAATACCGTCTCAAATCGCTCAATAACTTGTTTGAGCTGGCGTCTCTCGTCAGCACTAAGTACGCAGACATTTGATACTACATTGTTGATTTGATTCAAAGTTAAATACGTGTCATCGTATGCAAAACCATTACCCCCGGCTGGAGTAAATAAATCGACAAAATCAATATCGCGTGGGAATTGCGATATCCATTCCCGTCCACAAAGCGTATCAAAGTCGTTATCTACCACATATAAATTTAATAAACGCGTAGTCTTGCCAATTGTTGCATGCACTGCAACCTTGCCAATGCAGTTAATTTTATTACGACATACCTTAGCTATATGGCCCACTTTGTTGCACGCGAAGCATTTTGCGTTTTTGAATTTGCAATCCGCTCTAGTGTGATTTCCCCCACAACCATAGCATTCGACATTCTTCTTAGGCTCGTAAGTTTAACTACTTTTTGTTTTAACCGGCGCGAATCCCAGTTTGCATGTCTGTTCTGTAGAAGGAATGTCACTAGTATTTACTTCTTTTGTTGCGTTGTGTGTCAGCTCCCTGCTGTATGCAAGCTCATACGCCTCTGCAAATGTTGCCGGTTTTTTTGCCATTGCCACCGACTCTAGTCCCAACAGAAGCTGCTCAATAAGCATGCGGTCAAAGAAAGCCCCATACTCGCAAAAACCAGCTCCCTGTTTTAATCGCAACGTAAAATTTGCAATAGACTCACCCGGTTCCTATTTTATTGCTCTGAATTTCACGCTTTCTGTATATTTATTGCGCTTTCCATCAAAATGGTTAATAAGCGTGTTCTTTACTTCTGTGTAGGTCAGTTCCCCTGACTGTCTCGGGCTGACCAAAATGTTCAATGCCGCTTTTAACTGGGTCCCCATATGTACCCGCGCATAATTTGCATTGTCAGCTTCTACTACCTTTGACAGCTGCAACGCCCAGTCAAACCTTGTAAAATAATCCTCTACTGTCGAACTATCAGACTGTCTGTATTCACAAATTGAAAAGTGCGGTGATTTTGTTAAGGCCTCTGGAAGCGGTGATGGAGCAGACGACGCAGCGTTGGCCATCGCGTTTCGCATTGCATCCGCCAGTATACTTGCAATATCATTCATTTGTTCCGGTCAGATACTCATCTTATCCCACTTCTGACACCAGTGTTATATCCTAACTTTCTTGTAATTAAAATATAAGTCTTTAGTTTGCAAGTAGTAATATGGCTGAAGTATTTGGTACGTTAAAACATAGCACTATTTATTATTTATTTTTTATATTTCTCTTTAGTATTCACTTTACTGAGACGAATCTTCTCCCACATACGAATCTTACCTTCGCTGTCACAGTCATGTTATGAATATCATCATCAACTTCTCGATTTTGGGATTCATATTCTTGTCTTATTATATTATTTTGTATGTCCTGCACTTACTCCTTTCCGTATTTCTTCAAATCAGTGTGATATAAGAAATCAAATCTTGGGTTGCATTTTTTATTGAATGTATTATTTTATGGTTGAGCCTAACCCTTCTAATGATTTTGCGGGTGCACTCCAGGGCTTCTTCTGATAGCATGTCTATTGGTATAGAAGAATCGTAATTTTTACTCTAAAATTTTTGTTTGTATCGATTGTTTTTGCTCCAAGAGCTGGCTATTTTTGATTTTAACCGTCTCATTTTTGGTCACCTATAACTTCTAATTTTCCTCCCAATCGAATTACTCCATATTTTCTAATTTTTGTATAGCATTTCTCTACGATCAATTTAAAAAAAAAATTGAATAAGTTTTAAAGTTGCAATGAGGCGCACCTAAAGTCATGTTTTTTTTATTATACGTACTTCTAGTAGATTAGAAAAGGGGGAAGATCTGGTCCAAAGACCGCCACTGCGACACCTGATGGATCTTTTGTAGTAATTAAATTCCATAAAAAAATCTGAGGGATATGTCGACACGGTTTTTGAAGCTTCTGTGGAAAATTGAGATTTTGCAGAAAAATTACTTCTGTGTTGTTATTGTCTTTATTATTACGGTATTCCTATTGTCATTAATATTTCAAATTGAAAAGATTAAATAATTTAGTAAAAAATTACCTAAATCGATGTAATTTAATTTTTCACACTTTTAAAACACATGCAAATTTTCCTTTTTTAAAAAAATTATTGATCTTGTTTAGAAAGTGAAGCTTCGGCTAAAAACAAAATTTTTAGTGACACATTTTAAATTTAATTGAACTATATTGAATTTTAATCAGAAATAATTTCTTAATCGGGCTTAAGTTCAGTAATTTCAATTCTTATTGAATGAAACATTTTTATTAATTAATGTGAGTTTCTAAAGAAGAGAAGAAAAATTAAATTAGACTTATTAGCTGGGGGAAATACCAATATTTTTCTGTGCAGCCACGCACTTCATCATCACCCAAGTCTATCTACTGGGGTAGAGATTGTTATTAACATCAGCTATTTAACGCAAATTTTCAATGAAATGGAATATGAGAAATGTTGTGTATACAATTATTGATTTACCTTTTGTAAATACATTTGTAAGTATCACTATTCATTTTTCTGTTTATCCATTTTTTTATTTTCTATTCAGGTTAGCACGAAGTTATATCACTCTACCTAAGTATATTTAACTATTCTGGCTTATCTTTTACCATCATCACATTAATTATTTTTACTTATTCGATATACCGTCAGTACATACATGTACTTAAGTATTATTGTAGTGGATATTATGTTACGTTGTTTTTGCTTTCTACAGTTGATTTTACTTTCCAGTATATGAACTATGATTGCCAAGTGATACTTACAAATGTATTTACCAAAGATAAATCAATAATTGTTTACACAATAAAATCAATTTAAAACTGATATTAAAGTACAATTTAAAACTGATATTAAAGTAACATAATCATATAAAAAAAATTAATGAGAGTTTCTTATACTTTCTAGGAAAATATTACTTATAAATCAGTGTGGTTCATTTCCTTTATGGTTCACTGTACATTAACTTTGCGATATATGTATGGAAGATTAAAAATGATCATTTTGTTTGTAATTTTCTTGAAAAATTAAAATTAAATCTGTGTCGTTTTCAAATACAGTGAAAGCTTCCATTAGCGGACCCACACTGTAACCGAAACTTTTGTCCGTTAAGTGGCTACGTCCGTTAAAAAGTATGAAACAAAAAGTTCTTTATTTATTACAAAATTTAACCTTTAATTACAAAGGATGGTGGTAAAAGTCTGGAATAGCTTTCTAAATATTTTAAATTTTCACACACCGAAACGAGTCGTCCGATTGTTATCAAATTTGATACAGCATTAAAAAAGGTGTCACTGAGCTTCAGTCAGGAATTTGAGCTATATATCTTAAAAGGGACGGTACCAGCTGTCACTTTTTTCAAGTCGCACAAGTCTTTTAAGCCACCACCTATTTATCTGAGAGAAAAAAATTCTAACGCGCTTTTAAAAAAACTACTGTCGACCATTGGAGAAAATACTTTTCACATCGTTCCAATTGAATGAGGTAATATTGATGAAACTAAAATTCAAATATATGATGAAAAAGATTTTCGAAAAATTTGTTAGTGAATTCGAAAAAAATAGAACAAATTTTTACACTTACCAACTTAAGATTCATATGTTGAGCCCGAAAAAGTAAAATGTGCACTTGTCGACCAAGGATTTAAGGTAAAAAATGTTACCAACATAATTAACAGAGAAAAGGTCCCCTATTTCGGGTTGAACTGGAGCCGAATGACATAAAATTGAAAAAAAAATTAAACCCATCCAATTTATAGCATAAAGTATCTCTTACACCGAAAAATCACAGTTGAAGAGCCACGTAAGCGTTCAGGTCCCGTGCATTGCCATAATTGCCAAGAATATGGCCATACAAAAACTTACTGCAAATTACCTACAGTTTGTGTTATCTGCGGTGAATTGCATGATACTGCTAGCTATACTAAGCTAAAAGATCAATCAGAAAAAAAATGCAGTAATTGTGGAGGTAATCACACCGCTAACTACAGAGGATGTCCTGAATATTCTTTCGTTAAACAGACTATGGGACAAAAACCCAAATTAACTCCAGCTCAACCAGTAAACGCGAACTCCGCCACTTTTGCTCAAATGAGCCAATCAGTTACTTCACGTGTATCGTATGCTGATGCTGCTAAGACTAGTTCTATTCGCAAACAAAATGTTCCACCGCCAAATAATTCAACGAATGCAAACTCAAGCTTTAACTTTAGTCGCCTTGAAGCTACTATTGAGAATCTGGTGCTTGGATCGCTTGGATCTTGTTTCCTGGCAGCTGGTGACTACAATGCCAAACATATGTACTGAGGCTCGCGTCTTGTTAAATACAATTTTAAAAATGGGCTTAGATGTCATTTTTAGCGGGGAGCCTACTTACTGGCCTACTGAATTAAGAAATATTCCAGATGTTATAGATTTTGGCGTTACGAAAAATATTCATAGAGACTTAATTCACGTAGAGGCCTCTCTAGATCTGTCCTCCGATCACTCTCCCACAATAGTTACAATTTTAACTAACTCATATGTGAAAATGATTAATGAGGTCAACTGGCTAGGATTCAAAAAATATCTTAGTAGTCACTGCGTAGAAAACATTCAGCTAAGATCATCTGATGATATTGAATTTAACATTGCCAATCTTAACGAACATATTAAACAGGTTGCTGAACATGCCACTACCTCCTATCCGCAGACTGGCTTTAATAGAATTTATTCTACGGAAATTGAACGTCTTGTATGTGAAAAAAGGAGAGCTAGAAGAGAATGGCAACAACACAGATCACCCCTAAATAAAATCAGGCTTAAAGAATGTACTAAACGACTCAAAGAGCTGCTATCATCGGAAAAATCTGCATTACTGGAAAAGTATTTAAAAGGTCTTGATGTAACGTCAGCATCTAATTACTCTTTATGGCGCGCTACTAGAAATCTTAAAAGACCCGTTGACCTAAAATCACCACTGCGTACTTCGACCGGAGGCTGGACGAGAAGCGATAGTGAGAAAGGTAACTTATTTTCTGAGCATTTAAAATCTGTATTTACTCCCAATTCATGTACGGGTGCTGCCGAATTACCGAGTGTAGTTTCTCTATCCCCTCGTCCCTTAAGGTTTAAGTTGCGTGAACTACAAAAAATAATTGCTGAACTCGGCCCGAAGAAAGTTCCAGGTATTTATGGCATTAGTAACAAGATGCTGATGAACTTGCCTCATATTGCAATAAGAATCTTGCTATTTATTTTTAATGCTATTTTACGAATGCAGTATTTTCCAAATAACTGGAAACTTGCCAAAATAAAAATAATGAGTCATATAGGTCTATAAGCTTACTATCAACAATCTCAAAGCTTTTCGAAAAGCTTTTCATGACTAAATTATCCAAAATTTTAGCTGATAATGGGTGCATCCCGGACCATCAATTTGGTTTTAGAAGTCAGCATAGCACCATTGAACAAACGCATAAATTGGTCCAAGTTGTAAGAAGAACATTTGAAGAAAAGAAGTATTGTTCTGCTCTCTTTATTGATGTTTCTCAGGCATTTGATAAAGTATGGCACGAAGGCCTAGTTTTGAAATTGAAGACATACCTACGAATAATCACACACACACTTTTGGAAAGTTATATTATTGATAGGAAGTTCACTGCTGTGGAAGGAGAGTTCACGAGTGTGCCCGAATCTATATCTTCCGGTGTGCCACAGAGCAGTATTCTGGGGCCAGTCTTGTATCTAATATATACTTGTGATATGACTGTGAGCAATAATATCCTTACCTCTACATTTGCCGATGATACAGCCTGTATGAGTATACACAAAAACCCTGATGAGGCAACCCGCAATCTCCAAGAACACATTACCCAGCTTGAAATATGGTTGAACTTATGGAGAATTAAAGTAAATGAACAAAAATGTGTCCACATAACGTTTACCCTAAGAAAATATACTTGCTCTCCCATTCGAATCAACAATCAAGGTATTCCTCAACATTCTCAAGTGAAATACCTTGGTATACACCTTGATCGAAGGCTTACATGGAAATATCACATTGACTCTAGGTTAACTCAAATGAAACTTAAATTAACCCAAAAATATTGGCTGAAATTCAACACTCAGCCTAGACTGCAAACTTTTGATATACAAGTCGCTTTTGAAGCCAATATGGTGCTATGGAATACAGCTATGGGGCACTGCTTCAGCTGCAAATGTTGAGAAAATCCAACGAAGGCAAAACAAATATACATCGCGATTTCAATATGCCACTAGTTACTCAAGAAATTGCGAAATACGCAGGCAAATATTTAACAAAACTCGAGTCACATCCTAATCCGCTCGCTCGTAATATCTTGAACTTTACTCGACATATCCGCTTAAAAAAGAGGGACACAAGGGCTCTTATTCTCAACACTCCAGATGTGACTTCTTGAAAATACGTTTACTTTTTTTTCCTTTTTGATTATCACTACTTATGTATTATTTATAACTATCACTAAGTTTATGTCCGACACTGGTCGGGCCTAATAATTATATTTAGATTTAAGATTTGATTACTTATTGTTAGTTCATTTTTGAAGATACAATAAAGAAATATATGAAAAAAAAATTATAGCACCGCGAATACAATGTTTTAATTAAATAAAAATAAAACATTTTAAAATTCACAAATGTTTATTTTTGAAGTCTGTTCAAAGTTTTTATTTTGAGAAATCTTAATTGTTCTTTTAATTAATATTTATGCAGATGATTTGTGATGTTTTCGCCATCAATTATTAGCAAAGTTGCTCATGACCATTTTGGAAAATAAATGTCAACTATTTTAGGTGAAAATAAACAAAGATCTCTATGTCTATTTTCTTAATTTATTTAATGAAGGAGTAGTATATTTAAGAACAAATTTTGGGCGATATCAGTAATACAGTAAATAGATATAAGCAAATGTCAGCGAGAAACCACGACAAAAATAGAAGTTATTTTTTTGTACTTATAGAAGTATACATAATTCAGTGAAATTTTATGAAGAATTCTTTTTCTGAATGTTGAAATGAAGGTGAAAGAAAATGGTTTATGTGTAAACTTGTGAAATATGAAAATTTTGTTTTAATTTTTTTTTTAATGGGTAAACTACAAATACGGATGCGACAAGGCGGAAGCGACAATTTTTTTTTTAAAGAACTAAACTTTAATTCAAAAGAAATTCAACAATAACAAATGCTTATTTACTGCTGAAAAAAAGTGAATAAACATTAAGCTATAATTGAAAGCAAACTAAAAAAAACTTCTATTATTAGAACTCCGTTCTCCTTCTTTTGTCCTAATGCATAAGGTTATTGTTAGTAGAACATCTGTAAATTACAAAAAAAAATACATATTACTTTAAATAATCGCTAAAAAAAAGGCTCAGCAAAAGAAATTGCTTTTTTACAGTCGCATATTTCGGTAAAATTTAAAAAATTAGAAATGCTTTTATATATTTATAAAGTATTAAAAACAAAATAAAATTTTTTGAGTAAATAAAATTTATTTTCGTTTTACCCACATGGAGTCATTTATTGTAGTGGATTTTTTTTACTGCCCGTTTATAGAAGCCATTTAAAAATTCTCGTCTGCCGTCGTTTTCAATGTAAATAGCGAGACGGGAATTTTTACATGGCTTCTATGAACTGGCAGTTAGTTTTCATTAATACCAACGAATATTCAACTTATCTCATTTCGAGTTTATGACGAATTGTTATATATTTTTTTATAATATGGACCAATATAATTTTTTTTAACACAACAACAAACCTACGTTTTTTCAAATAAGTTTCAACACTAACGTACGACAAATTTTGACTTGCTGACAAATATTGACTTGCAAAATAATTATTTTCGTACGAAGAAACAATCCACCATTTATAGTGAATTTTAATCAGAAATAATTTCTTAATCGGGCTTAAGTTCAGTAATTTCAATTCTTATTGAATGACATATTTTTATTAATTAATGTCAGTTTCTAAAGAAGAGAAGAAAAATTAAACTGAACTTTATTAGCTGGGGGAAATACTGATTTTTTCTGTGCAGCCACGCACTTCATCAGCACACGTGTCTTTCTACTTGGGTAGAGTTTATTATTAACATCAGCTGTTTAACGCAAATTTTCACTGAAGTGGAATATGGGAAATGATTATATTTACTTAATTCACAACCTACTGTAGATTGTATTAACTACAACTATGGTAGTTGTGAACAGTCTGTTGTAAGGCCCAATTCATACGACGATTTAAAAGTCTCAAATCTTAAAAGTTGCTTCCAAAAACATATTACATTCGTACGATGATTTTTTCCCTGTTTCTAGTTTTGATTTCTTTGCCTTCAAAAATCGTATCAGTGTTGCCAGTAGATTTAAAAGAAATCCGTTTTCCCTGCATGTTATAAAATTTTCCCATATGAAAATCTACAAGTTTTAGTAATTTAATTTAAAGAAATATAAATTAAAAACATTTGAGGCCTTATTCAGAAAAAAATAATTTTGGTTTACAAAACGTTTAGCAAACAAATGTCCATAAAAAGTTTGTTTTGTAAACCAAAATTATTTCTTCTGAATACAACAGCAGTTATAATTTTATTGAAGCCACAGTAGGGTACTTAAAACTTGAAACGTGTTATTCTTTTGTATTAAATTATTTAAAGTGACTACTTCTGCATTAACAATTAATGCATACTTTTCTGCAGTTTTTCAGGAATTATCTTATAATAAAAAATTTAACACAGCTGTATTTGTATTTGTATTCAATCATTGTTTAATAGATGATCATTTTCTATTTCCTGAAGTGTTTGCGATTAGATGAACGTGGTGGGGGTTGGGGGGGGATGAATATCTGCACTGCGACATATAGTAATTTCGAGCAAAAACAAATTTTGAAACAGTTTATGAGTAAAAATATATTTTGAGTATAATTATTTTTTACATTTATGCACAAAAATGCAATCTGAGAATAAAAAATACCTACATACATTTTGGCCAAAATAAAATATTTGCCCGATATTCCCTACACTCCTACAAATACCTACACGTAGTGATTTCCCAATACTTCTGGCAACACTGTTCCGTATTATAAAGTTGTCACATTGAATAAAATAAATTTAAAATAAAGCAACATACCAACAATTGAAGTGTAAAGAAAAAATATAAAAAACACGAGGAACGGAAAATGTGATTTTTTTCTACCCCTTTTTCTTTTCTACACCGTTCACCAACAAACTCAAAAAATCGTGTTTCAAAAACGCATTGACAAATCAACGTGTGAATTACGTTTAAGTCTTGCTAGACTTTTAAAAATGTCGAACATTTAAAAAGAAGAAGTAAACAAATAAAAATAACGTAAATATTGAAATAACGAAAAAAAATTGGAAACCAATCTTAATACGACATTTATGTATTATTATTTACTATCACTAAGCTTATATCCGACACTGGTTGGGCTGGTTAATACTTATTGTAAGTTAATTTTTGAAGATACAATAAATACATAGATATGTATATGTATATACGCATGTAAAGAAATGTGTAGTTTCTAGAGCAAAAATCCATTAATTGGGCCACAAATTGATTCCTCATCCGTCCATTTCTGCCGATTTAAATTTTTTGGTTCTAAAACCCGAAGAAAAATACAGGTTTGGCGGAAGCAGATTTTACTCCAACGATGAAATCACTTCACAAACAAATATATAGCTTATGCAGAAAATAAAAACTTGCAACTTGTTGTCAGCTTTTTTTGACAGTAACTTTTAAATGGCGGATTTGCTCACATTTGTCAAATTATCACTCAGTTTCTTTTATATATTAAATATGATTTCTTACTATAAAATTTAATGTGTGTACTATTTCTTTCAATCTATATATAAATAATATAATAGTAATATGCATCTCAAATGACCTTATGAAAAAATTGCTCAATATATTAAAAAATAAATAATAGATTTGTGATCAGCGCACCAAACTGTATGAATGTGCATAAATAATATTGTGCTGAAAACATAAGTAACTTTTTGCATAATCTGAATTAGCGAATAACTTGAAAACTACTCATCGTATTTTAGAATACGTGCGATTTACAAATGGTCATATCTCTTAATGGATTTTAAAATAAACAGCAGATTCGTGATCAGCGGATTAAAATCTATAAAATTCGGGTACTAGTAGATGGTTTATTAACAAAAAATTTTTTGTCATTACGAAAATATGAAATTTTTTTGGAATTAAAAAATCCACATTTTTGCTGCAGAAAATGTATTTGGTGCGGAACTTTTTTTTAAGATATCTAAAAAGTAAAAACGCAGTTTGTCTTAGAATTTTAGCCCGCATATGAAAACCCAAAATAAAAACTTGATTTCATAGCTCCTTTCTTTTTTTTTGCTCTTGAAAATATTTTTATTTTATATTAGGTTATTTTTTTAGCATTAAAATAACTTTTTTAATAAAATTAAAAATTTTCATAGAAAGGTGATTAATTTGTCTTGAATTTTTTTATGATTTGATCTTAAAATCTTCCAAAGCAACTGTATGTACATATGATAGAATAATTTGAGAAACGTTGGACAAACTGCATCAGCTCAAAGTCGCATTAACAAGGTGGCATCACTAATTTGTGCTATCATCACATAACCTAAAAATGTTTAGTTTTGTATGGTGTTTGACATTTAATTATTTTCAATTAATTTTTTTGAATTAATTTTTACACGAACCCTGCATTGACAAGTGTGATGATGCTCATTTATGCCAACAAAGTTCATGTGATTTTGCTGTTGCAATATTTGTTGTAGAATTAGGCGTACCTGATCGATGTGCCTTGGAAAAGACGTTAAAAAATAAAAATATAAAAAACTTGTGTCTCATTCGAAAAGCTGACTCGTCCTTATTAATCACAATATTCTGTTTACTCTATGGAGATGTCAATAAGCAAGCCTAAAGGCCTCGTTATGCGAACATACTCGTAAAATTGCTTGGCATGTTTTCTTAGCATTCATTCAACACGCTTTTGTGTTTCTAGACTATCGACGAAGTAAAATTCTAGCTGATGGAGGAGGTAGAGTGCACCAGAAACTTTTTTCTTGAAGAGCGTCCTAGCATTTACTCTGCGAATTGCTGGAAGAACTTTTATTTATTGTAGCAATTAAATGTATAGTTTTCCGTACTCTTGCCTAAATAAGAAAATTGTCAACATAAGCCATTTTTTATAACTTCCAAGCAGTTTTGCGTATCGTCCGGCACTGCATATTGAGATGATATTGATTTTGCAAAGTCACTTTTGTTTATTTAAAACGACCCTTGAACAGGTGTTAAAATATGTTTAGATAAAAAAAAATATTTTAATGAAAAAAATATCGCAGTGAATTTTTACTCTAAATCAAGTTTTTATTTCTTAAAACATTTAAATTAAATTTAATCAAAATAAAGTGAGTCACTAAACTCAACGCTCAACCCAAAAATCATTCATTCATACATACATTTATTTGTTTTCAACCATGACTTGACACATATTTTTATTTTTAAAATGACAAAAAAAAATTAACTTAATTTTGTGCACATTTTTTTCTGCTTAAAAAAAGTATGTATGTTTCTTGTTGTATCATTTTACGTCAAACGGGAAACAGTGAGGTCGAGCGTAAAAGTGTTGATATGAGTTTTAAATAAACTTTTTAAATTAAATAAAAATTATTTAAATGGTTCCAAGCCAAGAGCAAGTGAAATTACCTTTAACCAGTTTAGTTTCAAATATTATTCAGATAACATCTACGAGAGTTTATTGATTTGGATCAGTTTTTCCATAAATTAAGAGGCACCCAAGACATATTTATATGTCTGTTGTATACTTGCTTAAATTCTCTCAAAAATTCATACTTTCGATGCCAAAAAAAGGTACTGAAAATTGTGTGTTTAGATGTCAATTACAAGCGGCGAAAATAATCAGCTGTGCTGTGAAAACCCACCTGGTTATTACTAATTATTATTATTGTTGTCATTTGTAAATCTAACCTTCAAACAAAGCTTCGACATTTCAGTCCAATTGAGAAATAAAATTCTTAGAAAACATAAAGCTAATGAATCTCAAAGCGAGAAAACTGATAAAAACATTTTTATATTGTTTGCGCACCACCGTGCAAACACGCTGTTTCTTGTGGATTTTCCACTTAATTTTTTGTCTCGCTTAAAATTTATTTTCTGCGTAAATTTAACTGTTGTCAGTTTATAGAAAAAGTCCCTGTTAATGCTCGCTCGACCACAAATGACAACAACTTTTAGCTCAAATTCACAATTTCATATAAAGAAGATCTTCAATATTTATCTTCATGGGAGAATGGTTAAATTAATACAATATTTTAAAAAGAAAACCTGTCAAAGGCAATAAAAAAACTACATTCATTTCGTGGAAACTTAAACGATAATTTTGTTTTTATGTCAATAATTTAAAACTGTGTCAATAATTGTGTTTTGTCGCTAAGTGCCCAACAAACTGTAAAGAGTTCATGCTAAAGTGAAAATAATTTGGTGATAAATTCAAATTGCAAAGAAAAAGATTGTAAATACATACACACATTCATACATCAATCCAGTTAAAATCTTGTTGTTTCCGTATTTATAAATCAACCAAGAAGGAACGGCACGTACAATAAAATTTTAAGAAATTAGTTTCTAAAGAACTTGAAATGTGCTTGTGATTGGTTTTGGTCCACGTCACGCAAGCTCACGTGAAAAAAAAATTAAATTCACGCACTGCTACGAACTAAATATTTTCACTCACGGATGCTCACGCTCAACGGACACAAAATTTCTTACCACCACGGTCTCTCACTACAAAATACATACATATATCGTTACCTTAATATAGAAATGCCCTAACTAATCAAATTTCGATAGAAGAACATCGAAAAAATGCAAACATTTCGATTTAAAAAAATAAAGAGTTAAGGTCTTTCTATATGAAGGTAACGCTATGCAAACTTATAATTCACAATATATTACACACACATTCATTATACGAGTACAAAAATATTTTGGGCATAAAACTAAACAGAGTTTTCATGAGAACTCTTAAAATTTCTATTTGTGCAATTGGGCAAACTCTGCGAGAAACCCCTCTTCAACTTTTGCGCAAACAGTTAATATGGGCAGCGATGCCAACTGATGCTTTTTGTCACTATTTTTAGTGCTTTTTGAAGACTCAAGACGTCAAGTTTGTAGTGTTAATGCCAAACTAAGGAAAAGCACTAAGTAGTGCTTTTAAGAAATTTGTGCATTTCTTAAAATTACTTTAATAAAAACTTGGTGTATTTATTTTTTCAGTGTAAAGCCTACCTTTATCATCTGATATATACATACATATATTTCACTAAAAATGTTGATACTATTGCCGAAACAAAGAATAGCTTAGAAAATATTAAATATTATTAAACTTAACTCGCTCTTTACGCTTTCCGGATCTTAAAATTACGCTTTTTAGTTCTTTTTTTAAATGTTGATGTGCTTTTAGAGCCAAAAAAGTTGTCAGCACTCAATATGGGTCTTCGTGAAAACGTTCAAAAGTCTTGCAAACTATGCAATTGTACATTTTTCCACTCTCGTAAAAAATTTTATGGAAATTTATTTACACAAATTTGTAAATTTACCCAACAATTTTCACTCATAAAATTAAATGATACGAACGACGAATTTTTCGTTGCGAGCTTTTGTCATCAAAAATAAATTTTCTGTCTCTTTGCACAAACAACAACCAACTTTATCAATTACAAGGGATGGGGGTCTACTCTGTATTTCGAAACGAACGGAAATGTTTTCGAATTTCTATGTTATTAACATTAGCATTTGCTTTCGTTTCAAATTATAGAGTAGACCTCCTGTTATTTATTGGTCAGTATTGTGTTTCACACGAGGAATATACTCAGCGAATTCTTAACGACAAATTAGTCGTCGTTCGTCCCAGTTGCGTTCCTAGCATAAGTTTGTTATATAAGGGCAAACACTATTTCAAAAGTGTTCTCTAGGGCATATGGGAGCATATACCTCTCAATATTACCAAAAACCCAGTTCATTCTATGGGAATAACGCATGAGATGCTAGACGTGGCCACATTAATTACTAATTTTTGGTGTATTACATATTTCATAGCTCCGTCCTGAAGGAAAAGTTAGTGTACAAGTTTTTTTTGCTCTTGAGAATAGTGTTATTTTATATTAGGTTATTTTTTTAGTATTCAAATAAATTTGTTATAAAAATTAAAGATTTTCATAGAAAGCTGATTAATTTGCCTTGAAATTGCTTTTTGTTTGATCTTAAAATCTTACGAAGCAACGCAGATACTTTGATTAGAAGAGCCGAGCGTTTGCTGTACAAGTTTTTTCTTTGCTTACTGTATATCATTTAGTATTTTAATAAGTTAAGATGTCGATTTTCATTAAGTTTTGTATGGAAAAATTACTTTTAAATATGAATTGATATTTAAATAGAGTGGGTGAAATTGGCCCTAAGTGCCAACATTTAAATTATATGAAAATGGTTTGGCACTATTCAAGTGATTTTGGCACGATTTAGAAAGAGATTCGGCACGAGATCAAGATTTCCAATTCCCATCACTGATAAACATGTATTTTAAATTGTATATTCGATTTTGATAATTTCCAAATTTTTTGGGTGTATTGATCCCTTTAATTTTGAAATGTTTAAACAATTTGGGCGATTTTTCATATGAAAAATTACTTGAGATTTGTATGAAAAAATGTTGGGTGGTTTTTCATTTTTATTCCTGGGCGCCTTGGTTTTGGTCGATTTTTCATGGAAAAATTTTTCATAAGAAAAATCGCCCAAAATTTCAAAATAAAAATCAAACAAAAAAATAAATAAAAACTGCTCAAAGTTTGTATGGAAAAATTTTGAGCGATCTTTCATTTTTATTTTTGGTCGATTTGGTTTTGGACGAATTTCCATGGAGCAAATATTTTTACAATGTGTTCAACCGATTGTAAGATGTCTGACAAATTTGTTGTCAGATGCTAGTCTTGCAATGGACTGACAATGCTTTTTCTGGTGACAATGCCAGACAAAAATTGCCGGCTCACACGCTTGTAAGAATTTTCAGCACATTTTACAAATATGTTATCATTAATCTTGCGGTCAACGGAAAGGTTAGAAAATTTCATTAGTCCATTTGAGCCGCTTAGTAAAGCTGTGTTCATATTATGTATACATATGTATGTATTTGTTTTGTGGAATGTTACTTTTTCACATGGTAAATATGTACATATGGTCTGAAGTACATATAGTCTGGAAACCTTTAAAGAATTATTTGAACGTGTGCAGTACAAACGACAATATTGATTAAGAGTAGGGATGTAACGAATACCAGTTTAGCGAATGCGAAAACGAATAATGCATTTTAGTTTTTGCGAAAGCGAATAAGAATGCGAATGCAAATACTTACAATACAGTAAAAAATCACATGAAAATAAATTTGTGTAAGAAAATTAAGTTGTGTTGTATACATAGATGTACTACAGGGTGGGCCAAAAGTTACCTTGGGGTTTAAAAGTTTAATAACTTTTTCGTTTATTAATTTTTTTTTATTATTTTCTCAGATTATATAATATATAAAATGGAAAATTTTTTACACTAAGTATGAAAAATAATGTCTCTTAAATTACCACTGTTTTCAGCTTCGCACTGATGGGCTCGTTTTAGAGCATTTTCCATAATATCTTCCAAAATTTCTGCAACAATGTTTGCCTTGAGTTCAAGGATTGTCTCTGGCTTGTTCACATACACTCGCTACTTCAAATAACCCCAAAGAAAATAGTCGGGTGCTGTCAAAACTGGAAATTATTCGCTCTCCAAAAATTTGACTTAAAAGTGCCATTGTGTCTCGGACAGTGCGGGCAGTGGCTCCGTCCTGCTGAAACCACATACCAGGTCTGTTTTCAAGAGCAAGATGTAAAAAATTTTCTATCATAAACCGATACCGCTCTCCATTTACTGTTACAGCACTTCCATCTTCATTCTCGAAGAAGTAAGGCCCAATGATATTTTCAGATGTGATCCCACACTATATTGTACATCTAATGGGGTGCAATTGGCGTTTATGAATGGCTCTTGGATTTTCAGAACCCCAGAACCTACAGTTCTGCTTATTAACAAAGCCATTCAAATGAAAATGAGCTTCATCACTCATAATCATAATCGCCCATCAGTGCGAAGCTGAAAACGGTGGCCATTTAAGAGATATTATTTTTCATACTTAGTGTAAAAAAATTTTCCATTTTGTATATTATATAATCTGAGAAAAAAAATAAAAAAAAATTAATAAACGAAAAAGTTATTAAACTTTTAAACCCCATGGTAACTTTTGGCCCACCCTGTACATACATCATTTTGTTTAAATTGAGTCTTGAATTGTGCAAATATTTATTAATTTATTAAAAATACAAATTTTTAAAACAGAAATATACATATGTGTATGAAATCATATTAAAATAAGCCTGGTACTACGTTCAACACTTCATGTGAAATGCTGTCAAAATCCATATTAAGAAAAATTGGCATGAATTGCTTATGAAAAAAATGTTGCAGGGGTAGTACTCTGTTCATCTTGAGAAAAACATATGAAATATATCTTCAACATTTTAAGTTTTCATGAGAAATAATATGAGTGGCACTTGTTTCGCATGGAATTTACAACAAACAAGGACTAGTGTATTTGAAATTTTCTGTACGAAGTAATTAATGGTGCTCAACATTTTTCAAAAGTTTGAACAGACTAGTTTTAGGTAAAAAATATTTTCACGGAAATCAAACACAGCCTTTTCTTTTTCAAAAACTGAAAAATATTTCCAAGCACAGCTGGAATTTGGTTTCATTTTGATACTTACTTATGCCAACTTATTTATAGAAAAGTTTTCCGCTAAAATTTTAAAGCTTTTTCTTAGAATACTTTACTTGTAAGTATCTATGTGTATGTATGTATGTATTTTTTTCATGCTGGCTTAAAGTAATTTTCGTGTTTTTGACGTTTGTTAATCGTAAATTGTGTTCGTAAAAGAGGTACAACATTTTGTTTGTCTTAAGTCTTTGCTTGAAATATTCTCATACATTTTAGCGAATGCAAATAGCAAAAGTAAGCGAATAATTTGCGAATGCCAAAGCGAACGCGAACATTCGTTAAGCTACGGTCACACTTGTCAAACATTTGCCCAAAAAAGCGTAACCACTAAATGCTAATGAAAAATCTTTCAATTCAGACAAAAGTTTGTCAAGTTAAAGAGTAGCCAATTTTGTTGGATTCTATGACATGGTGCATTAGTTGTGTTCGAAACTGTTTAATATGATAAACAAGTGTCCGGATCAAAACTTTTTTCATTAGTGTTTGTTGGTTACGCTTTTTTGGGCAAATGTTTGACAAGTGTGACCGTAGCTTTAGTCCTAGTTAACATTATGCAAGTCTTATTGCTAAGCTGATTAGTTGTAGGGAGAGAGACACGAGGGGAACAGAAACGTTTCTTTTCCCCTCGTCACACTCTCCTAACAAACTAATCAGCTTAGCAATAAGACTCGCATAGTGTCAACTAGGTCTTTCATACCTAATTTTCAAATGACAAAGCATCTCATTTTAAATGAAGCAGTGCTTGTGGCGTTAAAAATGAAGTAAGATTGTAGGATAAATTAAATTAAAGTTGATTTAATAGACTAATGCGCAATTTTTAACTTAAAAATTAAACGGGTTTTAAACTTAAGTTCCATTTAAGTAAAAAATTCATTTTTACAGATCCTATTTAAATATGACTTAAATCGCCGACCCCATCCATTTAAGTGAAACTTAAGTTTTTCATACTACCATATGATTTTGACAGTTATGCAAATTATGAAAATTGCACATTGAACTTTTCCATTATTTTATAAAAATATACAATAAATAAACTCGTGATTGTGATTGTGTTATTATTAATATCAACTAAAACAATGAATTCAGATGAAGAAGATATGAATGATACAGCATTCTGTGCAATATTAAGAAGACAAATTTTGCGGCGTCCACGTACAATAAGAAGTGGACCAAACCATTTTCATTTTGCAGCTGTTAAGTGAAAAAGTTGTTTATATTTTTTGAAATTTAATAGTGGTACCGTAATTTTATTACAAATATATACACAATTTAATAGTGCTACCATACTTTTATCACAATTAAATACCAAACACATTTTCACACTGAAAAACTGAAACCCTATTTAAATAAAACTTAAGTTTTAATAAAAATTAGCTAAATACGTACTTAAATATTAAGTTAAATACTGTGGGTAAGGCATTAACAACAGTAAGCAGTTCTTTACTTTTAGAGGCTATGTCGATTGTAAATAACATACAAACGTGTGAACACATAAATTATAAATCGAATGTAAAACGCAGATTTCACCTCTCATTCAAAAGACATCTTATCTTAACGAAATTTTGTTCATAAACAGTCTTTTAGAAATTGCGAAGCTTTAAAAAGTTCTTACACTTTTTATAATTTTTTTGAATAATTTTATTAACATTGCAATCTGCCATATATTATTTAAATTAAAAAGCTTTTTTTGAAATTCTTCATGCATACATATATACAATACAAACTTATTTCTAACAGGAAATTCTAAACAAAAGTATCTTAAGAGACCTGTTATAATGACCCTTGAGAACTTCTCAACAAATCAAACGCCATACAATACAATACGGTAAATGAAAAACAATAAAAAAATTATAAAATTAAAAAATATGTATTGTTTAAAGAATTAAATTTAATTTGAAAGCCATAAATATTAATGTGAACGAAACAAATACTAAAAAAATAACAATTTAAAATGTTAATGTGATAAAAAATATTAGTCTTGAATTATTGTTTTGTGGTGTTAGAGTAAACAAACTATTGTATGGGTCGCTTTTTGCGTTTGAGTTTTCAATCAGAGTTGCTTTTGATTTTGCATTTTGTGGGAAGTAGAAACCATTCTGTAGGAACATGGGAGGCTATATACTGTTTTTAATTCTTGTATGGTTAAGAAAATCTAAAAATTGGTAAAGCACTTGGAACTTATTTTATGTTACTCGATATTAGAGGATTTAGGGCCCGGCCGAAAGGAAGCTAAGCTCAATGATACCAGGGGCGTCCACAGGTTGCGGATAATGAAAAGCTCCGTAGATATGCGGAGTAGCTGCTAAGGCAGTCGCGGACAATCAGCGGTTCCGAGTGGAGAGTCTCAGAGGGTTTCCGGTTAGTGCCGGACTTCTAGCAAATTCTGAGTGCCTACGATACTTGGAACGTATATGCGAGTTACTGGTGCCTTCAAATAACACTGATCAACAAGGTTTTTGCCACACGGATTCTTTATGCTAATTATTACTTTACTATATACCCTCATTGCAAAACACAAACTAATTTGTTTCTGTCACGCACAGATTTGTTGTGACACCCTCTTATGATTTTACCTTATTTTCCGTTAATACTACTGTACGTTCGGTTTAATTGCATCAAGTTTTCATTTAAAAAAGTGTAATATTTTGTGTTTAGAATACAAAAAATGTTTTACCCCCCCCCCCCCCCCCCCCTCTTATCGAGGTTTGATAAAATTTTTTGTCAAAGCCATGTATGGCAACGGCTCAGGTTTTACGTACTTGAGATAAAAGTTTCCTAAAGTTAGTGACCCAAAAATAAAGGAAGGAATTTTCGTCGGACCTCAGATCAAGGAATTGTTAAAGGATAACATATTCGAAGAAAAGTTAAGTTTGTTAGAGAAATCTGCTTGGAAAAGTTTGAAAAATGTCGCACCAAATTTTTTGGGCAACCACAAAGCAAGTAACTACAAAGATCTGATAGGAGAACTACTTTCGACGTATCAAGCATTGGGTTGTAATATGTCACTCAAAATACACTTTCTACACTCCCACCTCGATTTCTTTCCCGAGAACCTAGGAGCCGTTAGCGACGAGTATGGCGAAAGGTTCCATCAGGATATTTCCAGCAAGGAAAAACGATACCAGAGCAAATGGGTCCTCGAATGTTGGACACTTGCAGGAGACCAGCCTCAGATCAAATTCTCCAGAAAAAAACATATTATCAAGTATAATTGTTTGTAAAGTATCAGTATTTTTTATGAAATATAAAATTCCTGTCAAAAAAAAAACTATGGGTGTCAAATTTTTTCTACCTCTGTTTTCCACCTTAGGAAGTCAAAATAAAGACCAAAAAAGTTAATGTGACAAATTAAAAGTTCACTTTGGTCAATCAGTGTAACCTATAGTCACCTATTTCCAGCGATTGTTTCTCATATTAGAGTTCCAGCCGCCATCGGATCGTGTAACAAGCAGCTCGCTATACAAACGTTACATAAGGCTTCTAAGCCAGCCCGCCTGGAGGAGCTTTAAACACCGGACACGATTTGAGGCCCTTTATATATATATGTATATCGCACAATCAGTTCAACAGTGTCATAACTCAAAAAATTTGTTTTTTGAGTTAATTATAATGCAGAATAAAATAATATTTCGTATTTTATCTTGCTTAAAAATTTCATATAAATAGTTTGTACATCACCTCCTGAGAGAACAATATTTTTCATGCCTTCATTGAGTTGTATGTAAATTGAAAACTTTAAACATGTTTTCTGCAAAATTAGTTTTTTAAGTGTGCGATATATACATATACATATACCATAGAATTCTGATATAACGACTGCAATTTTCTTGTGTTATCACTATATTTTTAATTATAACCATTAAACCAATAGTTGCAACATCATATAAAATTGTTTAACAGTATGGAATTTGAAATAAAAGTTATTCTTGCTACCGAAAATATGAAAAAAGACATGGGCATATATATATATATATATACCGAAAATAAAAAAGGACATGGATGATAGTCCTTGAACAAATTGTATATACAGTTGAACGCGCCTTAAAAAAACTTTCTTATGATACCCATATTGTATATGTTGGTAAGGAAACAGATTTTTAAATTAACAAAACACGCAAAAATATACCCTTTTTCAAAATGGTCCAGCTCACGAGAGGTCAAAGCTAGAGCCGAAATATTTTAGATGTCATCATAAAAAATACAACTTGAATCGCTCTAATATACATATGTATATATACAGGATGTATGGACCCAGCAAAAATTTTTTCTTACTGAAAGTATTTGTGTACGATTGTAGAACATATTGCAATTGGTATCGCATACGTTAGATTTTCTGGGAGTGCAATGTATGGCTTCTAACAGCTTTTAGTGGGTACAGTAAGTGCTCTACTTCTAAACAACTGATCGGTAAAATTAGAGCAACCGTCGCTTACAAATAAAACTTTTTGAAATGGTAGTTGATATAGCAATGAAGAAGAAGCACAGTGTATTTCGCTTTTCAAACTAATTTTCTTCTGCCCATGACGTCATCAAAGACTGTAACTAATGGCATGCTGTGGAAAATATATTGCAATTATTTTTCACACAATATTTACTCATGCACTTTTTTTATTTCATTTAAATTCATTCAATTATTTCTTTAATAGTGATTAAAATTTTTTGACGATTATTTTGCGAAAAGCGCTAAGCGGAATCTAATACGAGTACCAAGGTTGGAAACCGAAATATATAACGGTATCGGTATTGATACGGGTACAATTACTTTTTAAATTTCGATATCGGTAACTGCATCGGCATTTTTTTTATTTCGGTATCGATATTACCGGTACATACCGTTGAAGAGTCTATAATACCGGTTTACCGATATTAATGCTGAATTTATTTGTTGAGACAGTGGATATAGCAAAAAATCTTTTTTTTATTAAATTACTTCGTAAAGGGAGTATTTTTACATTAACATCTAAACTTATTTCTTGCTACATATGTTTTTATACTTTTATTAAAAAATAATTTATTAAAAAGTAAAATCAGGAAACTGAAGTTGAAGCTTTGAATATATAAAGTATATATTTTGGTTAATTAAACAAAATAATAAATATAAAAGTTTGTACACGCAAAGAAAAAATATGGTTGTGGTAACCATAATCAAACAGCAACATACTGTGATTGAATTATATGGTTGCAGTCAAATCATATTATTGTCAATAGAAAAGCAAAGTTTTAATTATATTATTATCTGAGTTAATAATAATATCATCTACAATAACAATTAACTTTGTTAAACTTAATCTTAGTATTGTTCAAAGTTATCACATTTTGGTTAAATATGACAGTACTATTATTAGATGTGACTATAATATAATTAAGACTAACCATACCATATTCTAATATTGTTAAATACGACCACAGTATAATTCTATATAATAATAATATTTTGTTTTTTAACAATATATTGGTAGATCTTTTGCTTAAAACAGCTGTGCGTCAAATCCGAAATAAGTATAAAATAATATTGTTGAAATAATATGTATATACATATGTGCACGTGTACTTACACAAATATGTATGTACGTATAAACGAAATGAAGACACGCATGTATAAAGAAATATATTTATATATATTTTTATTCATCTAACCTCTTGTTTATACTTCATTTATTTACCGATAGCTTGCAAACGAAACACTGAACTGACAAAAGATATTTCTGAAAAAGATTTTTTTTAAACTAAATATAGTATGGTTTTGGATAACATTATGTTGTTATTTACATCATATTATTTATACATAATAATACAAATTATGTTGTAGTCATAAATTTTTAACAAAACTGTATTGCTAGATTCTAACTATATCACAATTTTTACGAATACAATAATGTAATTATTAAATTCAAACATTACTTTGTTTATCGTAACGCAGTTAATGTTTAAAATAACAATAACTTGTTTTCAATGACCACACATTTGTTTCGGAAAACATAATATTGTTTTCTCAACCATTCTACAACCATATATTTTCTTTGCGTGTACTATAGGGATATACAGTGTATATTATACACGAAGCACATCTGGAATTTTATGTATTCAGTGATACGCGAATAATCGTATTCGAATTCCCGAATATTCTGCCGTTTTTAGATATTCGTATCGCCAAATTCAGACGAAACGAATATTTGAATATTTCAATTCAAAGAATAAACAATATTCTTGTAGCCAAACTTTAAAACAAACAAAACAAATTTATTGTACAATTAACATTAAAAAAGGAGCAATCTTTAACTTCATAACATAAAATTTTAGAAGCATTTTCTCCATCAAGCCTATTACAGAGAAGGGTTTAAACAAAAACGGATTGAAGATGAATCTCTTTGGTCATCTTTAAATCAATCTAAAATGTGCAGTAAAATCATTTCAAAGAAATTCATTTCATATTTTGGAACAATAAAAGTTGCCATGGTAAAACATATTTCATAGAATAGCAAAGCTTAGTTGATTACATTTGGATTGAGTCAGGGCTACAAAATTCTTCAACACTGCTTAGAACATTTTAAATTTGTAGCCAAAAAGTTTGACGCTTAAATTATTACCTTTCACATATTGCTCATTTACTCAAAGAACGGCATAACTAAAAAAAACAGTTTAAAGTTTTCAATTTACACACAACTTACTGGAAAGAGAAAATTTTTTATTTCTCCTTAGAGTTGAGTAAACAGGATTTGTATTAAATCTTTACACAATATGAAGAACGATATAAGGATTAATTCTGCATTACTAACTAAAAAATTCCATTTTTTGAGTTATGAAGTTGTTTGAGTAAATGACCGATATGTATATGCACACATACACATGTGAACATACATATTACGAGTATGTATATGTACTAGACTTGTATAGCACTCTTTCAGTAGCTCGTTTTTGACACAAACCAATGATCAAACCCATGTTTTTGTCTAAAACGAGCTATTGAAAGAGTTCGATACAAGTCTAATATGTACCCTGTCGGATAATGTGTAGTTCACTACAAACATAATTAACTTATAGTTAACTTTTCTTAGGGCCATTATTATAAGTTGTCGTTAGTTAGAGATATAATTTTATTCGATGGATAAACACTTTTTCATTATTACAAATCCACTTTAACCAAAAGTGAGCGATAAGTTCATCCTACATTTAACTTTTATCGTGAACTTAAGCCATTCGAAGTTGCCACGATTTCATACGTTGCCACACTTTCTAATTAATGTGTTAGAGCCAAATTTTATTTGAACAAAATATGATACAAAACAAAAACAATATAATATAAACATATAATAATACAAAAAAATTAAAGAATTGGCAAAAATGATTTCATTTTGTTTGTAACTTGGCAAATAAATAAAAGCAGGTTGCCAGTGTGTGTTTTTACAATCAATATCCACAAGATACACAGAAATGTTGCTACCAAACAAGAATTGTATTATTTATTTTATCGGACAGTTGTAATAATGGAAAAATTTAAAGGTCACTTTATAGTTCACTTTTGCTAAATTTATAATTAAATATACTAAAGATTATCGTGAAGTCATAATAATGGCCCTTAGACTAATTAAAAGCAATATCATCCAGAAATGATCCAAAATCAATTCTAAAGTTGCGTACGTAATCGAATTTGGTGAGAGCCAACAAATTTATTCTCAGCTACTTTGAAACTCATTTCAATTTTATATTAACATTTTGCTGTTATTATTTTAGATGGTACCTTAGCTGGGTAGTAGCATGTTGAGTACACAACGTGTGATGATACATGTTCGAATCCCAGAAAATATTTTTAAATTTACTGACTACCAGGTGATTTAAAAAATCAATTTAAGTTAGCTGAAAAGTGATGCAGAGTGAGACATTGACTACCGCCTAGGACATTGCAATGTTAAAATAGTCAGTTGATTATAGTGAAAAGTAATCCAAGTGTCAGTCAGTACTAGTTGTGAAATAGTTAGTTTAAAGTTAAAGGAAATTTCCGACAGGGTATTTACATACTCAGCGATAAATTCTTGGGGGTGAGTTGAATGTATTCAAGATGAGAAATGAAAAGATAAGAAAACCATAAGTACAACCTGACACTTTAATTCCACAATTAATTATAAAATTAAGTAAATTTACAATACTTCGAATAAACCCTTAATGAGTTAATGAAAAAAAAAAATTAATATATACATATGTATTTTGCACTTAAGATTCAAATGTTTTATGATACTAAAAATTCCTTTTCGAGTTGTCATTTATTTAGCCATTGGGTCAACATAAAAGTTAAAATTCACATTTAAAAAATTAAAAGCGCTTCTGTCTCTTTTTTGTCTACGCTCTACACGTTTTGAATGTTTAATGAACCTTTTGTATAATTGGTTAGTTTTCTGTTAGGGATGGGCACAATTCATGGCAGTTTTCGTAATCAATTTGAATTCTGCTTTGCTCTTTCGTGAGCGTGCAAAAGAAAACTTATAAAACGAATATAGGAGCATTCGTAACTAAAATTTGTTTGTCTCATGAGTGAAAGGTACGTTAATCACGATCCCCTCTCTGGTTTGAGTTGAAGTATCTGCAAAAATTTATGTTGTTTAATAGTCAAATAGTTAAATTTAGCCACGATTTTTGAATTTGGGTTTGCGGACGACTTTTGAATTTTAACTGGCCTCTTCATTAAAAGTGTAAGTGAGTGAGCAACAATTGAAACTAAAATTAAAAGGTTTCAATTAAATAGTTGTTGGGATAGGTTGCTTGACTTAGTATGTGAGACTGAATTCGATGAAATATATATTTTCAAATAACTGCTGATTATTTCTCTTATTTTTTTCGGTTTAATAAAAAAAGTTTATAAATCACTGCAATTCTTTTGCGTTGAATTAAATGATTTTAACTTTCGTATTTTTTAATAGCCTGCTATTTTGCTAATTACCGATTTGAATCGAATAACGGAATAAAAATAAATTCGACTACAAAATTGAAAAATGTTATTCCATTATTTTGAAGCTTATTTTATCAGAGTTTAAATTTAAGTCCAATGGACCGATTTTGATTTAGTTTTTGTTTTGTTTAAAAGGTGACTTGATCGAGAATGTTCCAATTGGTCGGTGGTGTTTAAGTCTTTAATTTTTGTTATTACTGAAAATTATGTTGTTTTTGCTTTCAGCCGATTCGGTTGTATTTTTTATTATCTTTAAGTTTATTACTTCATAAATCTGTCACTCCTTCGGCTCTTACAATGACACAGTCCTTCGTCTCTTACAATGATACAGTCCTTCGGCTCTTACAATGACATGGTTTGTGGGCGTGGGTACTAGCATTATTTTTTCTTATTCTGTGTACATAGACCAAAGCACAACCCAATAAGGACAAGTACACAACACTAATTGAAAAAGTAGGCAGCAAAATGTTGAAGTCTACTGACGAGTTCCAAAAGCAGGAACGAAATGCATATAGACAATTGCTTAACCATAAAAACAAGCCAAATCTTCAAATTAAATAAATAAAGACTTTATGTCAAATAAATATACTTCAGTATTACTCATTGCCTTTAGCTAAACCGATTCCTACAAAACTATGAAAACATATTAAGCTCCTAAGGTAGGGTTGTTATTCGTCTTCTTTTTCCCGGACACTGTCCTCTTTTTTGGATCTCTGTCCTCGGAAAAAATTAGCATCTGGGAAAGTCCTACTTTATAAGGTAATTTTTCGCCTTAACATTGCTTTGCAATTGGTATTATTAAAAACCAAGATAAAGAGGAAAATACATAATTGTTATTGGATATCCAGCTTATCCCATAAATAACACTGTCCACGAGAGTGGTTCGAAAAAAAAGTTGTGCCAATCACGCCCTAGTATTAAAGATAATGTAAAAACAATTCTAAAAATATATTTTTTATTATTTTGCCACGCCTACAAATACCGTCCTTTTAGTATTTTGTTCACTGTGTCGCCATTTTTAGTCCGATCATAACATTTTCTATACCGGTTTTTTTTTTAAGGAAGGCGAACCACTCTAGTGTCCATGAAGTTTGTGGTATAGTATTATTTTAAGACGTATTAAAATATCGATGCAGTTGCGTAAAATAGCTTTCAGCGAGACTTCAAAATCTTTATTTTATAAACAGATAAGACATTTTAACCAAAAAATTAAAGTTTATTTAAAGTCGGTATTCCTACCGTTAGAGATATCTGATATGTAATCGGTTGAACTTTAAATAATTTTGCGTTCACAGTTGATGAAGAACTATTTTTTATGAAATCTTGTGCTACTAACCTTTTTTTGATAAGCATAAACCACAAAACTATAAGGTAAAAAATATGTTTCCAACATTTTAAATGAAATATGAGTTGCTATTTAAGTGCGTTTATGTACGCAAATATTCTCAAATGTGTATAAAGTTATGTGGGTGCAACATAATGTAAACATTTCGATGGTGTTGGCTAAAAAGATCCAATATTCTATCTAAAATTGTGCGAGATTTAAGATTTTATTGGTAGTAAAGTCAATTTAAATTTTTATTTTTGGGTCCTACTTTTTATGCGAATGTCTGGGTTTCTTCCCTCTGTTGTCCTCTTTTTATAAATTACGAGATAACCACCCTATCCTAAGGTAACATAATTTAAGCATTAAGAAAATTTTACGAATATATGCCCATTTTTTTAAAACAAACACAACCCGCGAAGCGATAATCTTGTCTGCCAGGATAGCATCGCTACCACTCAGTCACAGGGGCTCCATAACTCCATAATTGAAGTTAAACATCATATATCTTATTATTTTATTTAACCAATTCTTAAAAAACTGGGTGCATGTACCAATTACACTCTTGCTATGATACACATTTGGCAAAAGATCTTATGAATCCTATGGATCCTTGAGACGATGAACCCGTCAATCAGTGCATATGTGTGAGTGTCGTATGATTATCACGTTAATAGGGTCGTACCGCGTAATTCTTCATGATATCGCAAAGAAAATGATATATTTTTTTGTGAAAAAGATTTGGAGACGTTAAATAAAAAATAAATAAAATAATAATAAGAAGTTTCTGATTTTCCTTAATCACTACTACATGCACACAACTATGTGATTGATGAGTTTAATTGATCGTCTCCTGTGCACTTTTTACATAAGCATGTATCTATTTTCGGGTATTTTTAACGAGTTCAGTGATGATTAAAATCTTATTGCACTAAAAAGATATACATAATTGCATATGTATGTTCAAGTTTTATTTAACTGAATCGGTTCAATTATCTTTATTGCATTAGTTTTTATGGTTTTTTTTTGATTAGGAACAACAATATATTGAATAAACCTATATATGTATATGTTTTAGTGTTTTACTTTCGGGTTTCCCGGAGAAAAATCACGGGATCCTGCACATTTTCCAGGAAATCCCGTGAAACTTGAGCGAGAGTTCCCAAGATTTTTTTACATTTTATTATGGCAAATTTACTTTAGAAAAATATTTCTTTATGAGTGTCGATTTTATGAATGCGATGTGCAATAATAAAATGCGACAGTAGTAGCTTTTGTAAATAATTCTGTGAACTAATTTTAAAAAAGAAATGAATGTAATCTATGTGCAAAAATCATTTTGTGTAGAGGCAAATATACTAGTGGTCTTATTCGCTACTTAGGCAAAATTCGTCAAATTGGAGTGGAAGCCCCAAAATCATAAAATAAAAAAATGTCAAAAGCACAGACAACATGAGAAAAATATTCTAATAAGAAAGAAGATTAAATTGCCTTCATTTCTAAAATATTGATATTATTAAAATATTAACTTCATTTCCAAAATTTTAACATAACTTTTAAAGCTAGAATTTGTACTAGAGAGCTTAAGTGACATTTAAGTGCTATTTCAATTAGATTTTTCCAAGACCGAAAAAAAATTATCCGAACAGGTTATTCGGATATATGTATATTTTTTTTTAAATTCTTTTTAGAAGAAATTTTAATTACGTTGTATTTATTTCAAATGAAGTCGTATAATGTTCTCTCGATTTCTTTTCTTTCGAAACAAGTAAATTTCTCTTTGATAGTCTGTAATCATATTACACAACATACGTGCATACATACATTATTATATATGGATAATTTTCTGTCGTAAAAATATATTATAAAAAAAACGATCTGACACCGATCGGGTAGAAACGTAGTTCCTTACGTTTTACTTACTTTAGAAATTGCCCCTTTCCCCCTATTGGGCTTATTTTTGTTAAAATATATAGCATTTGTGTAACTTTCGTGTTTATAATGTTAGCAGAGACACCTTCAGCTATCACTGCCACGAACCACTTATTCAAGTCACGAACATTTTAGCAAAGACACAAGCTATTGGAGATTCCCAAAAACTAAGCTAAAAATCCCATGAGTTCCCCTTCACTTCCCCGGAAAATTTCGGCAACACAGAAAATCTTAAACATCCGCTGCAGCACTGTGGCAGCACCATTATGCTGTGTAGTTTTTGTAACCAGTGTTCGCCGGCATTTTTTTCATTTTCAAAAAAAAAAATTTTAGATGCATGGCGCGCAAAAGGAACTTACTTTCCAAAAATTTATTGATATATGAAATTATCCAATAAAGTTTATTCCATTCAAATATTCGAAAAAGCTATTCGATAAAAACGTGATGCTAAAATTATTTGATTAATTTTTTATTCGAATAATGTTTTATTTTATTTTTATTATATTAGAATTTTAATAACTAAATTTGATGATTATGAATTTAATTTGTGTTTTTCTCACCGGAGCTTGTTCACAATTTGACTAATAGAATGAATTTCAATGGGCGAAGCAATAAACTATTTTAAACAGTTTGTTTGTATATACTTGGATGTTAATTTTTTGTTATCAAGCTGAGGATCTTTTCTCTTTTATTTATTATTAAAATGGTTAACCATTTATCAGTTAAAATTTGGTAATATTAATTAAAAAATTATAATTTAAATTACATTTTTCCACTTAAATTAATAAAAGCGACTAAAAATTTAATTGATTCAAGTAAATTTTTAATTGAATGCATTAATTACACAATACCCTCTTCTGTACAATTTTATCCACTAAATTCCAGAATTGATTTAATTTGTAAATACTTTTCAATGATCAGTTTTGTCTTCAATTTCCATTACATGGGTTTCAAGCGGCACATTAAATATTATAAATAAATTTTTCATTACCGCTTTCAGGTATAATCATGGAATTTGCATTAATTATTGTTGTAATTTTCAGTAACATATGTACAGCATAATTTATTCAATTAATTAAACATTTCTTACATACATTATGCGTATGATTATTTATAGTTTGTTCACTCTCTTAACTCACATACCACTTTGATAAATTTTTACCCCATTTCTGCATTATGTTTCTTGCTACAAAATATTCTCCATTCATTTTGCAATCAAAGCTTAAATTGCATAAGATTATAAATCATGCAATTAAATAATTAAATGTTTAATATGCTGCTTTTTTTTGTATTTAAAAAATTAATTTCATTTAACTTTCCAGATGAATACAGACCATGTCGAAGAGCAAATAATTTGTGTGTTTATTTGTTTGGCAACGAAATTCAACTGATTTTCACTTGTTGCACGTTTCTTTAATTACATTCAGTAGCGAATTGCAAGTACATATCTGCGGTCAAAATCAATTCATAAGATTTTTCCTATCGACTAGCAAAAATATAAAAATAATCGTATCATTAAAAAAAAACAATAACATGTACGAGTACATACTCGTAAGTAAGTAAGGATTGCAAGCAATAATATCGAATTAAATTAATTGTTTTGAAACGTATAAAATTGTGTTTCTTAAATGAATGAAACTATGAGTAATGATTTTCTAGGTAATTCAACATACATACGTACTTATGTATGGATATGTATGTATGTATATGTATGTGTGTATGTATGTATTTATATGTACATATATGAAAGACTGAACGTTTCAATCAGTGTTGCTGTTGTGTTTATTTATATATAAGATTGTGTCAGATTAACTCAAATGTACAGATATTGTTAATAAATTAAAATGTATAACTTAAATATAAGCAACAATATAAAATACATGCAATACTGCGAAATGTAAGAGGACCAGCCAGCGCAAAACAATAGATAGGAATTTCAAAATAATGAAAACAGAGTATTCGGAGATAAATTCCGGGAGAAGTTTCCTGGGAATTCAGTTCAGTTTTTGTTTCCGATTCTCGGTATTCCAGAATCCCGAAAATAAAAACTAACAAACATTGCAATCATGTGTCTTTTACACAAAATACACAACTAATTGCATATGAGGAATTTAGAAAATGGCGGGTTCAAAATACTGTAATAATTCTGCCAAAAAAACCGACTTTAATGCAAAAGATCTGATAGAACATTTTCGAAAATAATTTATGGGATATAAAATTAATGATTAACGGGCGTACCTCCTCCCATTTTTTTAATTCAAGATTTTTTGTGTTTTCAGAGCTGAGGGTGTGTGTTTGGTTTTGTAAAAATCGGTACATTAGAACCACTTAAAAAAAATATTAATTTTAATAGGCGTTACTCCGCGCATTTTTTCATATGGAAGATTGCGTTTATTTTTGAGCTCAAGGTATGTGTTAAGTTTCGTTCAAATCGATTACGTAGAACCAATTGAAATATAATAATAGATTTTAATGGGCCCCGCCCATTTTTTCAACTTTAAAATTGTGTAATTACAAGAACCAAAGGAGTTTGCTAGGTTCCGCAGCAATCAAATAACTAAAATATCATAAAATCAAACAAAAAATGGGAAGCTATACCCAAGAAGAATTAAATTTTTCTGCTAACATATTTTTTAAAACAAAAAAGAACCCTTTAGCAATCAATTTCAATGTATTTTTAAAACACAATTAATATCAAGCGTACTATGATGCCTGACGTTACTAAAATTATCAAAACCAACGTTTGATAAATAGTTCACCTTAGATTAGATTAGAAAAGGGGGAAGATCTGGTCCAAAGACCGGCACTGCGACTCCTGGTGGATCTTTTGTGCCATAGATCTGTAAATTAAATAGTAGTAATAGTTCACCTTGAAAAATAAACGACTGAAACATATCTTTGTATGGACCGAACGAATCACAAGTTATTTAACCCTGGCATGGAGAGTGCTGCTTCTGAATCGAAACACATTGTAGAATCAAAACACAATAGCACATACTTATAGTCAAAATAAAGTACACTTTAAGAGTTTAAAGCCAGGAGGTCTACTCTGTATTTCGAAACTAAAGAAAATGCTTTTGAATTTGTATGCTATTAACATTACAATTCGAAAGCATTTGCTTTTGTTTCGAATTACAGAGTAGAGCCCCAGTACTTTATATTGATAATACTGGTTTTAAATTCTTAAAGTGTACTTTGTTTATGACTATGAGTATGGGCTATTGAATACAACATAAAATTTAAATTACACATTGTTACAGAAATTTCGGACCTATCAAATATAATGGAAATAATTTCAGAGCTTGTATTATCAACGTAGAATATGTTCTCGTTTTAAACAGTACCACACAAACTGTAAGAACTTTAAAGAAATCCATTAAAAAACTATTTTCTACTATAGAGTAAGCCCCGGTTAATTACCTATCAAAAATGTCATGGTTTTTAAGGTAAGTATCCGGTAAAGGTATTTAAGCGAAGACCTTTAATTAATTCGTATAGATAGTTATGATAATACGCTTATAATATGTTCAGACGGCAACATGAACCACTTGGTTCGCTCTCTGAACCACGATTGCGAATCATGCCGTTCACACGACACATTCGTGGTTCGTTTTGACAAATATTTTTGATGCAGTGATGCCAACTAGCCCTTTTCGTTCTAAGTTTAACCCAAACTAAAAAACGCGCAAAATCTAGCAATTTTTACAATTATTTTTTAGCCCTTTTAGCCCCTTTTTAATTTTTGTTTAATATGGCTACAGTTTAATCTTTGTGAACTTTGTCTTCCTTTAATATAGCAATATCGACTTTTTATTCATTTTATTTTGCTAGTTTGCTTTATTACTACTTACTTTTATATTTTGGCTTTGAAAGATATTCATTATAGCGTATGTATGTTTTTTGAAGAGCGAGAAATCGAAATTTTATTTGATAACTACCAATTTTATATGTACGTACTTATGTTAACATTAGTGTTTTTCATACGGGATTTCCCGGGATCCCTCACAATTTCCGGGAAAGAAATCCCGGGATATATTTGCGGGAATTCCCGGGATTTTTTTTGTTTTGACTTTATTATGGCAACCTTAGTTCACATTCCTTGATGAGTGTCGTTATTCACTTATGAAGGTGATGGTGCAATAATAAGGTGATGGTACTAGCACAATAGCTAAAATTTTACAACAACAACTTCTATTGTGTTGATTTTGTAGTAAAGAAAACGCTGTTTCGATTCAAAAAATAATAATTTTCATTAAAAAAGGAATTGCAATATTTGAAGGAAGTGGAAAAAACTGAAAGTGTCCAGAGATTATATAATGCTCTTTTGACTATAAGCCCAACATCCGTAGAAAGTGAACGTATTCTTTCATAAAAGAAATTTTTTTAAATAAAATTAGAAATAGACTGTCGAACGATTCTATTATTGCTTATTCTGCACTAAAGTCCTATTTTCAAAGCAAGATTTTGTAATATTTTTTTAATAATGTAATTTGTTTTTTTTTGTTTTGTTTGCGTTATATCAATGCACTTGACTTTCCATTTACATATAATATTGGTATTTATGCATTACTATTATATAAAGAACTGAAATTATATTAGTTTTTCGACTAATGTATTTATAAACCATTATTATTTAATCGATCTCATGAATTGTTATTTGGTTTTTGTCGAAATAAATTATATTAAAAAATATTTTGTATAGTTTTGCACTGGGCGGGAATTCCCAGGAAACTGAAAAGTCGTTCCCGCTTTCTCAGGAAATGAAAAAGTCCGGGAAAAGAAAAACTCTAGTTCACATATATACATACATATGTATACTCGTATATACTTCTGTAGTTTCACAAAATTATATACAATTCAATACTATTAAAATTAAATTAAAAGACATTTTACTTCTTGATTTTTATTATTTTTTCTCAGTTGAGCAGTTTTTTAATAATAAAAATAGAATACAATATTTTCAACTATCTTTGTTAAAAATTTTATAGTTCAACTAAAGTATATTAGGGGAAGTCTCCACACTTCTATTATACGAGTATATGTAGGTATGTACACTTATTTATACATATGTAGCTTATTGAAATGTAATATGAAATGTAAGATCTCAAGCTATGTACGAGTATGTGTTGATCTCATGATATATTTCTTTAAAAAAAATTACTTTACAAAAATGTTTGTGATGTTTTGATTTACAACAGAAAAATTTCAAAACTAGCCTCTTTTCGCGTTTATTCGAAAAATTTTACTTTATTTTGCGTTAAACGTATATTTTTCAATTTAGCCCTTTTCCAAAAAAAAAAAATTACGCGTTTTGAGTATCAAGATTTGGCATCACTATTTTGATGTACGAGTATATACAATGTATACATGTATGCATACATTCATACGTGAATAGTTGGCACGAGTTGTATATCCTGTGTTACTTGCTTTCTTTTACAGTATATAAATAAATTAAGCAAAAATAATAAATACAATGTGTTATAATTTTTTTTAATTTCATACACGCATCCATTTTTTGGTTTGTTTTTTGTTTACGCATGGGTACATGTGTATGTGTGTACTTATTTTGTTTTCACGGCTAGTTCAGATAAATTAGCGATAATTTTTTATCAAAACTAGCGATGATAGCAATTTCGTCATGGTTCGCAGCAAGGTTCAAAATGAACCAAGATGGTTCGCTCTCAAAAATTTGTATGGCGAACCATGTTGATTCAATCAAGATTCGACCGCGAACTTCGAATGAGAGAGCGAACCTCGATAATTGGTGTCCGTGTGAACATGCTATTAAATAACTTTAGAAATGCATTTATCCGAACTCTTTGTGGCATGCAGTACATAATTACTTTAAATAAAATGGACATACGTATGTATTTCTTCAAATAAAATATTTTATTATATAACAAAAACAATTCATATTATAAAAAATTAATACATAAGGTGCATATTGTCCAAAAAGCCCTAAGTTACAAAAAATTCAAAATCGACTTTTTTGATTGATTATAATGCACCGTTTCAAAACACATGCTCCTGCAAAATTTTGCACACCTACAATTAAAAATAGCGTTGTTATCCACAATATTCTAAAAACCCTAAATGCAAGCGCAAAAATTCCTAAAACAAAAATGTAACTTGCGCCTTTACATAAAGAGTAAATAACAAACACAAAAGAAGAAAGTATTGTACGAGTAATTTTAATTTTGTTTATAAGCAGTTAATTTTTTACGCTTTAAATAAATCTGTGAATGTAAAAAAGTAAATAAAAAATACAATGACCGAATGACTAGTAAAATGTATAAAGAAATTAATAAAGGAATCATGTGCGAAAAAAAATTTCCGGAAAATGGGATTAAGATGTAATTCAAAATTTTGTGGAAGGAACTAATTGTTGTGAAGAAATATTTGCTCGATTTTGGAGCATGTCGTGGGAATAAAAAAGATGTATGTATGTAAAGTGCTCTACTACTACTATATATGTAAAAAAGTTTTATTTAATAATATTTTCCTGAAATACCGGGAATGACTAAAAAAAATTTCAATTCCCGGGAGCTTCAAGAAGCCGCAGTGGCCATTTCCCTCATAGAACTCGAAAATTAAGATTTTTTCACTAAGTGATATTTTTCCAAATATTCTAAAAAGTTTCGCAAATACAATTCAGATATACCGTAAACGCAGTTTAATTATATGGTTCGTTGTGTTCATTTGCCACGAGGTTGGAATCGCTGAGTAAGAAGGGTTTGGCCACAGTGAACGATTTTATGAAGAAACTCCTTAATTTCAGTACAAAATGCGTACCAAATAAAAGAAGAAAAAACTATCGCATGCGATATTTTTGAAAATTTAATTTAACTCGATGAATTTATCTTCACACACATTGCGAAAGAAATAAACTGAGTTAAAAATTATATATTATAATTTTGTATACATTTCAATTGGTTTTCTATAACATTTTTTATTCGTATGTATGTGCATGTGTATGTTCATTCGCCATGGTTACTTGCTTCGCAAAAAGTGCAACGAAATTGGAACTAACAGACAACTAAAAAATGAAAATACAAATATTTGCGTAAAAAGTATGGCAAATTTGTAAAATATTTTTGCAAAACCATAAAAGTAAAAACTGTAATAAAACTATAAAAACGAAATAAACCTAAAATTCATTCATAAAAACTTTCATAGATTAGAAGAATTATTCAAACTTGCATTAATTAAATTGGTAAAACAGACCCGGCAAAGTATTTGTATAAAGTGTAAGTATGACTTTCAAAACAAACAAAAAAAAAACAATATTGTGTTTTTAACAAGCAACTACTCTTACAGAGTTGAATACTAAATAGCAGTAGTGTACGGCAAAATATTGAAAATTATAAATAATACGGATAGTAACCACATGGCAAGGCACAAGTTACGAACCAAATGCTGTAATTACAGTGGTATGCCGATTTAAGAAACTACATAATTTCAGGGCGATTCGTTAAGTCGATAAATTCTTTAATTCCCGTATACTTTTTTCCCTTACTATCATCCATATTTTTTTTTTTACAAAAGTAACGCCCCAATTATGTCCACGAAAATAATATGCAACATGCTACAGCAAAGTAAAACAAAACTCTTGTAACAGATATACAAAAACTGTGAGATTCGATAAAGGAATCAATGAAAGAAATTTCGAAACAAACTTGTCCGATATTTGTTCGCAAATCTAAAAAAAATTCGAATGTTCGCTAAAACTTCGGACTTCTCTCAATAGTTTTTCGAATGTGGGACGATAGCCGAGTGTATGTGTGCTAGTCTGTTGGAATGGAGTTACCATGTTCAAATCCTGAAGCGTAACTTAAGGTATTAAAAGATAATTCTGCAAAAAAAAACCGACTTCAATGCAAAGATCTGATAAAACATTATCGAAAAAATTTATGGGATATAAAATAAAATTTGAAAGGGCATACCTCCGCCCATTTTTGAAGTGCAAGGTTTTGTGTTTTTCAGAGCTCACGGTGTGTGCTAAGTTTTTTTTTAAAAATCGGTACAGTAAACCACTTAAAATAAAATATTAAATTTTAATGGGCGTAACCCCGCCCCATTTGCTTAACTTTAAAATTTTGGAATTACAAGAACCAAAGGTGATTGCTAGATTTCGCAGAAATGCAATGCGCATAATATCATAAAATCAGACAGTAAAAAATGTGTACCATCGGTTTAATATGAACCGAGTTATGAAGTAACACTGCCAAAAAAACAGAGACGAATTTGTAACCTCCTCCTTTTTTTAAGTCGCTTAAAAATAAATAAAATAAGTAAGTTAAAATAAATAAATTAAAGAATAAAATTACTTTTTAAGTTTTTCTGCAGCCTACTTCCGATATTGAATTTAGTTCTATATTCAAGGGATTGATATTTAAAAAAAAATCTATGTGTTAGCATGTATTTTCCAATATATTTATTTCTTATGGAAATTTGATAAGAAAGTTTGTTATACCGAGTACATCAGTTTTCTTTTTTGTTACATGAGGTACTCAATGAGCAAAAATTAAGCGGACGTCAAATCGCGAATTCGTTAAATCTGGATACCACTGTACATCCAAGTACTCTTATGATGGGATACTATAATACTAATTTTAATAGAAAACTAGTCAAGATAATATAATTTTGACGTTTATTACAGGAGCTAAGTACGTTCTATTTGCTTCTCTGAATTCTTGAAAGCTATTTTTTTCAATAAATTGCCCCATGCGCGGAAGCAATATAAACTCTACCGCCTTTAAAAGTATGAATTGCACAACGTAGGAAATGTTAATGAACTGCATGACTTATTGAGAAATTCATGGAAAAATACTACAAAAAATTCTTATGATCAATAATAATAGCAAAACAAAAACAAACTAATATTTTATAATTTATTGAAGTTTGATTTTGTGTGCAAGACAACAAATCAATGACCGCTCAGAAAATGGAAAACGAAATGCTAAGAAATCAAAAAAGGAACATTGAATCAAGAGACTGTCATTCAATCACTTACTAACTCACTTTCAGCCTTAACAGCCAAGAAAGTATGTACTCGTATGCACGAAAAATAAAAAATTAATCACTCATAATAATTAAAATGAGATCCCAGCAAACATTCAGTCCTAATTGAAATATATTCATATTAATATTTACTGTGTATGAGTGTATAATATTGTAGAACTTTGGTGTTTATATTTTGGGCTTGAGGTCTTTTAATAAGGGGCAAAGCAATGTAACGCATTTTTCCTGAATTTTAACATCTCTTCACCCAAGACTAACTTAACAATAAATTAAAATAACTGGTAAAAATGTTAAAAAATTTTATATAAAAAATTATATTAAATTAAATTATTCAATACACAAGCTAGTTGTATTGTTGTATCGTCTATTAAAATACAGTAGTGTAGACTTTTTGTTGGTAATTTTCATATAAAAATTAAATAAACTTTTTCACTTTTATTGCATGTTTTTAAAAAGTTGTATTTAGAATGACTCTTAGAGATCATTTGCTGTTCTTGTTCTTCTTTTGTCATTTAAAATACACAATAAAAAAACAGAAAGTGTATTTGATACAAGATAAACGATACAAAGTGTTATGAGTTTAACAGTTGTATTCAATTTATTTGACCAGCACAGTGCGTAGAAATCAAATAAGCTTAAATATGGTTGTAATTAAAGACATGTGCAGTATTAAATAAAATAAAAAATGTTGTACATTCCTGCATGGTAACGAAAAAATTTCTAATTCGTTGGCTTATATCCACTGGTTCATTTTTGCACCAGGCAACAATTTTCGAATTTTCAACAGTCTTAAGCGTTTTAGCATTGACTGGCATAATTTGGCAAGATATTCTAGTGAAAATTCCTGATTTTACAGATTTTGGATTCATGAAAAATATCTCTAGAGATTTAATTCATGTTGAAGCTTCTCTAGATCTCTCCTCGCATCACTCTCACGCTATTGTTTTAATCTAGAATCCACTAAGAATTGATTTACCTCACTCATACGTGAAGATGATTAATCATAGTCATTGCGAGGAAAACATTACAAACCTTAACGAAAAGAATAAACAGGCTGCTGAACATGCCACTACCTCCCATGCGCAAACTGGATTTAATAGAATTTATTTTACGGATACTGAACGTCTCGTATGTGAAAAAAGAAAAGCTAGAAAGGAATTGCACACATCACTGCAACATAAAATCAGACTTAAAGAGTGCACTAAACGACCCCAAGAGTTGTTTGTATCAGAAAAAATTGCATCTCTTAAAAACTATCGCTTTAAGTAATGTTACATTTGTATTAATTTTTATTTATTTATTTTCGCAATATTTCGACCATTTTCAGGGTATATTTAAACTACAAAACATTAAATACCCTACAGTTTTAAAAGTAGAAATTGTGTATTTCGCTAACGAAAAATCGACTAGCTACTACACTAGCCACAAGTAATGCAAAAGTTCGCCTTTTGACTCTCTAACTTATGGATATGTTAATGCCTTTAACCCCAAAGAAATTTTCCAAAGAAAATCAACAAGAAAAAAATTATTTGAAGTACATAATCACTTTGATTTTGTGATAGCATCAGTTACAATTGGAAGTTCGTGGTCGTGATCGTGTAATTTTTAGTGATAAAAGTGCTTTTCTTTTAGAAAATTAAAATGAGCAGCAGAAGTAAATTAAAACGTTGTATAAAAAAGAAAAAGAACAATTAACTAAAAAATGTATTAATCAATCTTATAGGAGATAAAAGTTCACGTGAAATGTGTTCCCTTTCAATAAAATTGTGATCGCCAATGTTTGCGTTATTATTCTTTAATTTTGTTCACCATTTTTTGTTCACTGAAAATATTTCACACACATACATATTTACATATGCATGTATGTACATATATGGTTTGAATTAAAAGAAATTTTTTGTGTATACATATATATGTTCATGCATACTAGAGCGACTCAAAAAAAAGTGATTTTGTTACCCCTCTGAAAATAAACCCTGATATGTTTTATGATGATTCCCAAAATATTTTGGTGCTAGCGCTGACCATCCGTGAGCTGGACCATTTTTAAAAAAGGTATTTTTTCCGTTATTTTTGTACTTTGTTCCAAGACGACATAAATAAAATTTGGTATCATCGAAAAGAGTTTTTGAAGCAGCATCCAATGGTATATAAAACTTGACCACTTGCGACCTACTAATTGAGATATTTAACCAAATACATATTTTCGTTTCGGGTTTTCATACAAATTCTACGTATTTGGAAATAATGTTTTGCTTTTCAAATTGAATCTGTTTTAAAATAATGTTATTTTTTATTTTTTTTTGTAATTATCCACATAAAACGCGAAAATCGCGATATATTTTACCTTTTTTTAATACAGGCAATATGGGTATCAAATTTTTTAATTTTTCAATTATAATAATCTGGCGATACGCAAAAGATCTGTTTTCAAATCTAGGATGCTGTGAGATATATTTAAGTTTTCAAATATTAATTTTTTAATCAGAAATAATTTCTTAGTCGGGCTTAAGTTCAGTAATTTCAATTCTTGTTGAATGAAATATTTTTATAAATTAATGTGAGTTTCTAAAGAAGAGAAGAAAAATTAAATTAGACTTTATTAGCTGGGGGAAATACCGATATTTTTCTGTGCAGCCACGCACTTCATCAGCACCCAAGTCTATCTACTGGGGTAGAGATTGTTATTAACATCCGCTATTTAACGCAAATTTTCAATGAAATGGAATATGAGAAATGATTATATTGTGTATACAATTATTGATTTACCTTCGGTAAAGACATTTGTAAATACCACTATTCATTTTATATTTTCTATTCAGGTTAGCACGAAGTTATGTCACTCTACGTAAGTATGTTTAACTATGCTTGCTTATCTTTTACGATCA
Source organism: Nowickia ferox (assembly GCA_936439885.1). Taxonomy (NCBI): domain Eukaryota; kingdom Metazoa; phylum Arthropoda; class Insecta; order Diptera; family Tachinidae; genus Nowickia; species Nowickia ferox. Next base: position 65,845,252 of record OW387026.1, read on the forward strand.
TCACTGTCGCGACGGGACATACATATATGTAAGTATTATTGTAGTGGATATTATTTATTTATTTATTTATTTATTATTTAGATGATTAACAGTATTTTAAAAAGGTTTTTGTGACTGACTGTACACGACCTATGCCTTCACATAGGAAGTAGCAACGTGGTTGTTAAAGAAAATTCCACAGAAGAACCGCAAGAATATACGGTTATCCGTGGCAGATCAGTCAACCAGTGCGAGTGAGACGCAAAACTCTCGAAGGCCAATAAACAACAGTGGCCTGGTTGCACTTAAGAGATAATTGCCAACGACGCTTGATGTTGACTCGCCCAGAGCTGCTTTACGACCGTAGTGGATATTATGTTTACATTGTTTTAGCTTTCTACAGCTGATTTTACTTTCCAGTACAAACATAATATCCACATAATATCCAATGTAAACATAATATCCGAGTAAACATAATATCCACTACAAATTGATATCATCAAAATTTTTGCCATCAAAAGTACTGAGACCAAAACTTGGACCTGCTAACTTGGGAATATTTTTCATAAGAGGGAATGAAAGTTATGAGGGAGTGAAAACAATGCGATTGGCTTCGTGTAAAATTCATGTATGAACATGAATTGCTATGTTTTCGTTTCCTAATAAATACATTTATAAAATAAAACATACAAATGTATACATAAAAAAAGTACATTTTGATTTGTCCGATTTTCTGACGATTTTTCGAGTATGAAATGACAATTATTTTATATTTTATCGGGATTTCGACGATATTTCGATAATTTTATCTCGCAGCCCTGATTAAACTTTATAAAGAAACAAAAAGGGGCTGAAAATCGTGGCATTTATCCACACACGATAACAATTATTACTAAAAATAAAATTTCAGTGAATAACTTTTTTCTTTGATTCATTAAACTTCTTTATTGACTGCAAAAACAAATATTTTCAATAAACGCAAATGTAAAAAGTGTCATCACAGAAAATTCAAAAGATTTTTTTTTTGAATCAGCGATTTTCGTATTCAAATATCAAAATCAATTTTTCTGTGTTGGTATATTTCTCTTCACTTTATTTATTTCTTTTATTTTTTTTTGAAGAATCCTAATAATTTGTTCGTGAATTTACATAATACATATATGCAAGTTTGTACGCAGTCTTTTTTTATACAAAAATTTATTTTCCTCTTTCGTCTATATTTGTGTCTAATTCTGTTGAGATATATTCAATGGATCACGAGCTGTAGGATAATTTTCAAATACATAAAAAAGCTTACAATAAGCATGTATGTGACGTTTTGATCCTTTTATTACTAAATGATGCATATATGGTCCAAATGTAATGGAGCTATATGATCAATAGATCTTACCTTTTAAAATAATGAAAACGCATTATAATTATCGCCTTCCAACCTTTCTAAAGAACTTAGTTTCATCCCATTAAAGGACCATGATAGGCCAAAGTTAGGGCAAAACTATCTAAGGGAAAAATTTAATGGTATTTTTTTTAAGCAAAAATGGCTATAGAAAATTATTCCAAAAAGCGTCGCATTTAAAAGTTATGGGGCTAAAAGTGTTTATAGTGAAGATTGGTTATTTTTCGCTTTGCACGCTATGAGTGCAATTTTTACAAACATGTGATTTTGTTTGGCCAGTCTATCACAAACTGCCAGTGGAGCGAATAAAATAAATACTTTTGGAAATTCGGGTGGCCTAGTAAACATAATACAAACATATACTTATCCAAATTATAATTACTTTTACATGTCACGAGAAAAAAAATATTGCAGCTTTCGAATTAAGAAATACAGAATCATGAAATTTCAAAGTCTTATAAAGTTGACTTAACCCTCTGCGACTGACATGATATAGTTCTCACAATTCTAATGACGTGGTAGACTACCAGACACCATTTCCATGGCTTATATTTTCCAAGATCCGTTTTATAAAACTAATAAAACCATTTTTATATATTGTGTATGAATGTAAGTTATTATTTATATAATTAGTTTTCATACATCATAATTATCTTTCCGATATGATATTTGAGAATCTATATAATAGACATATTAAAATAAGTCTGAAAAAATATTTCTATTATCGGAGTTAGTTTTCTAAAATCGTGCGATTTCAAATTGATTCGGTTTACAGAACAGGACCGATAATTTATAAAGCAAAAATTTTAGATTTTGCTAATTTGCACTTAAAAGACTTGGGATCATATATATGGAAGTATATAAAAACTACTACTTTTCTTGACAGGTTTTGCAAAGAGGCTTGGAGCACTGGATCAAATTGGCTTCAAGCAATCACAACAGCAATAAATTGTTAACCTTTCTGTCTTTGGGGGACAAATTGAATACAATTTTTTTCAACTTCGTAGAGTAGATTGAATAGTTGATGGCGGAAGGGGAAGACCTTTGACAAGAACCATTGTGGGCATCATTTTTCCGCCAACAACTGCCGTATTAGCTCACTGCGGTTGTTAAAAGTTCCAGACGACTTTCTCTTAGAACAGTCTGGAACTTGCGATGTGTTTGAATGTTCCATAATAACAAAACTAAAAAAGAAAACAATTTTGCTGACAATTTGTTTTGTAGACACTAAGAAAATATAATAATTTTTTTTAGGATACACTATGAAAATATAACAAAAATACTGATGTGATTGTCTCTCAGACAACTACATATCTTCATATTGATGTGGTTGACTTGCACTGGCACGTTTGCTTTCTTCACTCCATCTAAAGTTTAGATTAAAATCTAAGATTTAGATTCTAAACACAATCGGGTATGTTCAGTATTCCACGTGAAATTAAATCGTTCGGAATTGCCATACCATTGCTGTTATAAATTCCCATTTCCAACAAAAATTCCATGGCAATTCCGCAAGTTTTAATTACACGTGGAATAACATGCACATGAGTACACAATAAGAAGGTACAGAGAAAGCGAGAGTAGATGTTTGGAAAATAACGGTACAAAATACTCTTTTGTGTTTGTTGGTGTCTGCTAGACTACCACATCAGTCGCAGAGGGTTAAGGCTACAACACATAATTTTAAATAATTTTTGGTGTGGTAGCATTCAAGGATATGTAAGGAACCTTAGCCTAATCAAATCATGCATATAGAAATATATGGAGTTCGAACAATAATAATTAAAAATAACTTAAATTAATAACCATGGGCTTGTGGCAAAAATTAAATAAATATACTTAATAGTAACAAACCAAAAAAGTTTGTTTTAAGTAGAACAAAAAATAAGCAAATTAACTAACATGTGCATAATTAGTAAAGAACAAACGACAAAATTTGAGCTTTCATTACAAAAAAAGCTTTCACCAAATTGTAATACGATGAATCAAAACCATTCACATATTTCATTTGAAATAAAAGTTGCGTATACAACTGACACCACACACAGTGAACTAAATAAAAGAACGCAGATGATGAAAACAGCTAGTTGTTCCGTTCTAATACGTGTTTGTTAGAATATTTACTATTAACTTTGGTGTTATTTGTTCATTAATAATTATCACATGTAATTTGGCTTCCAAAGCGATACGAACTTTAGCCTAATCAAATCATAAATATAGAATGTGTGTAAAGATAAATATGCCGAGTTAAATATGTTTCGGCAACCTTTCGTTTGGCCACTTTGGCCTAAATCCCTCAGAGGTCATTCGTATGACCAAAAGCGACCTTGTATGAGCTGCAACTTTTTTCACAAACTCAATTCAGGAGTTCTAATCATTATGTATTGTAGTAACTGTCCTAGTAGTTACTTTCTATTAGGTGGCATTGCATGCCAACCCTTCATTTGGCCAGTTATTCGTATTTACTAAAACTTTTCAGAATTGTAGGCATATTAAATATAATTATATTCTGACAGAATCGAGCTTAAAAATTATAAAAAGCTTTTAAATTTGTTTTTATATAACTAGTTAAATAACTCCATTTCGTTACGTCATAGCATATTTATTTTCACACATAAATATGTTGTAACGTAAGTCTTTACATCGAAGCATATTAAACTACGCATATTTATCTTCACACACATAATATACGAGTAGATATGTAACGAAATTTTTTTTAGAAAATGTTCACATTGTTATTAAATTCTTGCTGAATTTTTAAAACTAAGCTTAGTAGTTTAATTATTTTTACAATTGCATGAAATTAACATTTGTAATTTACAACATTCATAATTTTTTGGCCACGAAAGAAAGCTCTTTGTATTGGTATTAAATAAATAAATGAAAATTTCATATAAATCGCTTCAGCCGTTTAGCCCATAAAGCATGACAAAAAAAGAAACTTTTGCATTCGGCCAGTCGACGGACGGGCGGACAGATGAGGCAGATGGCTGGCAGGCGAACATAAGGGTTCTGTTTTTTTTTGAGTACGGAAACCGCAAAACTCTTGCTTTAATAAATATTTTGTGGGTAAGAGGTGTTTCCGTCTCCCGACCCTCATTACAATTTTCGTATTACTATTTTTGAACAACCTTGTACAAAAGCAGCCATAAACAGTCACAACGCAAAAAATCTCAGATGTTCATGATTTGCAAAAAAAAACTGTTGATACTGTATTAATTACGCAATTATGTATCACAAAATGAGGCATAAAGAAATTTTTTACTTTTTAAGAAGACTGTGTTGCAAAAGAAATTTTTGTGATCGTTAGAAAATTGTTCAGTGAACTTGTTTATGAAGTAACAAATCCATTTTGATAATTTCGCATTGTGAGGTATGTTCAAAAAGTATCGCGAATTTTGTGTTTTTTCAAAAATTATTTATTTATTCATGAATATCTATTTCGTCCCCTTCAAAGTAATCCCCCTCAGATATAATGCACTTATGCCAACGTTTTTTCCTATCTTCGAAGCACTTCAAAAAATATTTTTTTTTTATCTTGTTCAGCTCCTCCTTCGATGCCGTCTTTATCTCGTCAATTGTAGCGTAGCGCCGTCCTTTCATGGGCCTCTTCAGTTTCGGGAACAGGAAAAAGTCACAGGGGGCTAGATCTGGGGAATATGGGGGCTGGCGCATCATTAGATTATTGTTTTTGGCCAAAAAGTCGCGTACAAGCAACGATGTGTGAGCAGGGGCGTTATCGTGGTGCAAAAGACAATTTTTGTTCTTCCACAAATCCGGGCGTTTCCGGCGGATTGCTTTACTCAATTGCGCATAACTTGCAGGTAATATTCCTTATTGACCGTTCTACCCTATGGTGCACCACGCACCTGCAATCGAAGAAAACTGTAAGATAAACTTTCACATTCAACCGAACTTGGAGCGCTTTTTCGGTCTTGGTTCGGGCGGCGGCTTCCATTGAGATGATTGAGCTTTGGTTTCCACGTCATAATCATAAACCCACGATTCGTGATTAGATATGACCCTCTGGAGCAAATTTGGGTCATCATGGACAGAGTCCAACAGCTCATTAGCAATGTTCATGCGATGCTGTTTTTGTCGAAATTGAGCAATTTTGGTACGGATTTCGCGGCGACCCGTCTCATGCCCAAATTATTGATAAAAATCGAATGACACGAGCCAATCGATATGTCTCAGCAACTTCTCTACTGGTGATTCGACGCTTGGCCATTTTCTTCACTTCATAAATTTTTTCGCCTGTTGTTGAAGTGCTCGGGCGTCCGGCACGCTCTTCGTCATCCACATCTTCTCGGCCTTCTGAGAACATTTTTTACCACTGATAAACATTGCTTCGGTCCAGGGTAGCTTCTCCGTATGCCACAGTCAACATTCGGAATGCATCCGCGCACTTAATTTCGTTTTTCACACAAAATTTTATACAGATTCTTTGTTCCATTTTTTTAATAGATAAAACTCGAAGACGAGTCAAAACACGTGCAAGCAAAGCAGCTGAAAACAATTAACTGAACATTCAAAATGGCCGAAATTGTCGGCATAAGTGAGAGACTTGAGTACCAACATAACGTCACAAAAAAATCAAAATTCGAATATACGTAACCCGCGAAAATTCAAAATTCGCAATACTTTTTGAACACACCTCGTATATGATGTTACTATGGGCCAATTTCACAATGTTGTCGACGTTCGACTTGTCGCACGCTTACATTTGAAACAACAACAAAATATGAAAATTTGTTTTGACAAGTCGAACGTTGCGACATCGTGAAATTGGCATTGTGTGATATGTATTGATAAAAACTTATAATTCTACTGTAGGCTTTAATCTAAAAATGCGGGCAAACTAATACCAAATGGAAAATTTTACTCCAAAGCCGATATGGGTTTGAGTTATTTATCATTTTCTTTGATTTTGTTCGTTGGGTATACCAGCAAAAGTTCAGCCATAACAGTTCGTTACCAAAGCCAAACCCATATAAAGGTGTCTTTTAGTTATTAAAAATTACACTTTTGCCAAGAACAATCAAACATAATATGTATATGAATAAAAATGTTATGAATTATGAATAAAAACAGCAAAAAAATAACCCTGCGCTTACTATCACTCACTTGACTGTGTAGAATAGGAAAAGTGTCATTGAAGTATTCTTATTTTTATAAGAAACAAAAAATATATAAAAAATTTAAAAAATGTTTGGACATTGAAAAAGTGAATTAAATGCGAAATTTTAGTTAATTAGCAAATATGAGATCACTGAATATTGCAGTAGGAGTTGGTTGATTGTTTGTTTCTTTAATTTCCTTACATGGCTGCATAACAATAATGGATGAATTTATTACTAATTCTTTTAATACTTGTTCGCATTTATTAACTGCTTGATGTGAAATTATACACATATGGCAGAAAAAGTAATAAATAATTCCATGAATTTTGTTAAAGATAGAAAATAAGATGCTGTTAGCTACAAGGCATTGATTGACACTTATAGTTTAACTGCTTTATCAATAAAAAATATATATTTTAGTTTTTAAAAGGTATTAACATTTATAGCTTTACTGCCATATTCATAAAAAATATTTAAGGTTTATTAAGCGCTTATTTGACGTATTTCTATGGGAAATTTGTCAAATAAACCTGTAATAAACTTAAAATATTTTTTATGAATTAGGCCGTTAATATTTAAGGGTCTAATTTTGTACAACGCAACGCCAAGCTTTGACAAATTTTATATGGAAAAAATTTAAATTACAAAAACAAAATGAACACAAAATTAGATCCTAAGTTTACTCTTCGTTGTTTGAACAATATTTTGGTTTTTTCTTTGAAAAATAAGGAATTTAAAATTTTATAATTTTTTTTTTCGATTTGATGTTTTTGTACAATCTTTGCATATTGCTATATAATAATTTTCAATTATATTTTAAAAGTTTTTGTGTAAGGAAACGATTTTTTAAAAATATTTAAACTCTTTTTTGGTTTCAGTCCACTTGCGAGTTGTTTAAGTAGCAACTAAATGCATATGGACAAACTAGATCAACACCAATAACAAATTTGTTATTTAAGAAAGAATTTAAATGGATCACTAGCTGTAGGATAATTTTCAAATACATAAGAAAGCTTATCATAAACTGGTATGTGATGTTAATACCGATTTTCATAATTTAACTGCGAAAGAAACAAATTTCTGAAAATCGACTGCTGTACTGCAAAACAGTAAAATATGACTTAAGCACTTTTTCCTTATTGCCACAGATATTTGAATGTGTATGCAGAAAAGTAGGTAATTTTCCAGTCCACAAATTTTTACATTTCAATTTCATAACGAATGCTTATTAAAAGTATTCATCATATGATCACAACATATGTGACACGGAAAATTAAAAGGGATCTATGCTCCGGAAATAAATTTTGGAGAAAACCGACGTGGAAGTTGATTTTGGTGCGACTGAACGCTTTTATGGCCTGAAACTCTTCACCCGGGGTTTTTGGGGTCGCTGATTACGAATCTGGTATTAGATTTTGAAAATTCAAAATGGGGGATTCAATATGGCGGACTATTTTTTGTAAATTGCAAACTTTAAACCCGTTACTCAGTGGTTTTCGTGGTCGCTGATTACGAGTCTGGTATTAGATTTTAAAAATCCAAAATGGCGGATCCAATATCAATTGCAGAAAAAAGTTTGTCACACCATATTTTTTACTTATTTTATCATAAGTGTATTTCGAAGATAATTTATGACAAAACTAATGCAGTTAGAAAGAGCGTGTTGTCTACTATAAGAATCACTTAAAAAGTTAAAAATCGATATCTTCAAGTACCTTTTAACTTTCCCTGTGACATATAGATATGTGAGTTCAGTTTTTCTTTTCCTTCTTTATAGTTTTAATATTTATAATAAAAATTCTAAAAATACTCAGCGTCATACATCGCCTTCGACAATTAAGTGCCAGGGAAAATTCATATTTTGGACAATCGACTTATGCATAATCGGCTGAAGATTAACGGCCCTTTTACAATGTACAATTAAAAGCTAACAGGGGCTTTAACAACTGGTAAACAATACTTTTTATTTAAACTTTATTATTTGGAGCAGCATAGTGAGCGTGCAAGAAACGTTTGTTAAAATTAAACTGAACTGGGTGAAAATAATTTCCTTGACATTAACAATTAATATTAATTGTTTTGTTTAATAATTTCAAAATTGTGCTCACTGCATTTAACTTACTTAAAATCACATAAGTTTTCGTATGTTTTCCAAAGCAAATTATTTCTCGAATATCAATTTCTTGATCGTTAATACAATTAAATTCATATGGTTTTATAAAGTTAATAATGTTTAAAAGTTTTCCTTACCTTAAAAAAATATCAATGATACCACACACAATACGAGTACAGGCACAAAATTTCTTCAATACCACAAAAGCCGGCTGTAATTTAACACTTTCTTAACGCTTTTTTATTTTTATTATTTATATATATTTTTTATGTATGTACATATATTTTATCTTTCTCGTTATACAACACAATTAAAGCGACAGCCACATAAAACGGTAGCAAATCTCAATTACGCGCGCTTTGAAACGTAATTTTAATATTTATTTCTTTGAAATTTCTGTTGTCTGCTATTCCAAAAAAAAAAATATTTGTGAATTTCTTTCTTTTTGGCTAAAACTTTAATTTAGTTTTATGACTGCAATTAAATATAATGGAAAAATAAAAATTGACACATTTTAACTTTGTTTTTCCTTTTTACGGAAAATATGTATTTTTTTGTTAATTTAGAAAAAGAAAATAAACCAAACATTATTTAGGAAAAAGAAAAAATCATGTCTTTAAATTGCAAAAAAAAATATTTCTTTCATAAAAAATGTGTGTTAAATGTTTTTATTGTTGCTATTGTTGCTGCAATTGTTTATTTGATTGTTGCTATTGTTGTAGTAAATCTGCGATTCACTTGGCAACCACAAACAAATTGAAAATAGCGATTTCATAGACTCTCGCAATAAATACGTTGCGTTTTTATTGTATTTCTTTCTATTATTTCACGCAGATTTAGTTTTCTCAATTATTCATTAAGGTTCTTCTTTGTTTAAAATTATTTATTTTATTAAAGTTTCTTTTTATAATTGAATAAATAATTAAACTATTTTTTTGAGCTTTAGGTCTGTTTTATATTTGTATTTTATTATATCAATATTTCGTTAACATTCGGTTAACTTCTTCAGGATATTTTTGTTTGGTCGTTATGAAATCTTAATTTTTTGTTGAAAGAAGAAAAGAAAAAACAAAAAATTAAGATTTCATAACGACCAAACAAAAATATCCTGAAGAAGTTAACCGAAGGTTAACGAAATATTGATATAATAAAATACAAATATAAAACAGACCTAAAGCTCAAAATAATAGTTTAATTAAAATACAAAAAAGGTCGAAAAATTAGATAAAAGAATTGAATAAATAAAATAGTTTAATAATTTTGGTATACAAATATTAAATATTTATTTGTTTCTTTTGTTTTCTAATTTACAAGATGACTTTTTTGGTGTTTGGTTTTTTTTCTAACCGCAGAATTATTTGTAAATTTTATTACCAAGAACTCAGATTATTTGGCAACTGGCAACTGGATTTTGATGGCTTTAAGTACCTCTATATAAGAATTTACGTTAAAGATTTGAAGAATTTTATTCAAAGAAATTGTAACAAAAGATCAATATCCTCTCATTTGTATACATATGTATGTATAAATGGACCGTTCCACGTTTTAATCTGGTTTTGATAAGGAAGCTAGTTTAAGAGAAACTCGTTCGAATTCATTATCTATCCGGCGGGAAAAGGTAATAAATAAGAAACGATGTATAGTTTTTCATTCCAGAATTCATTAACGTTAACACAGTGATGATTTATTTTAATGCGTCCGAGGAATGAATTCTATAATTAATTTTCTTTTTATGAAATATATAATTCATTGCATGATTAATTATACCTATAACTCATTCATTATTCATTAAATACTTGTCATTTTGTATTTTTGGTATCAGTCTTCTCCAATGCATAACTTTGAAATACAAAAGTATGTATAAGTTTTACTATAGTTATGTAAACTCAGGACTCGTTTTATGCGGTAGATGCGTTCGAAAAAAAATTACACGAATTGAATTCGCATAAATCGATACTCTAGCTTCATATAAAAACTAATGATTAGTTCCAAAATTCTGAAAATCCACATAAATTCAAATTTTAATTAATGAATCAAAACAAAATCGCATAAAAAAATTAACAAAAATATATTTATTCAAGAAATTTATTATTATTAAATTTATTTGCTGGTGGTTAAGCGATGTCTATATGCATTTCATTGTTGCTTTAACAAATCGTCAGTAGACTTCAAATAGTTTTTGGAAGTTTGTGCATAAGATAAGAGGTTTGTGACTTTTCAAAATGTGTGGTTCGTATCACCTTTTAAGCCAAATTACATGTGATAATTATTAATGAACAAATAACACCAAAGTTAGTTGTAAATATTCTGACAAATAAGTAGTTAAACGGATCAACCGGCTGTTTTCCAAGGCCACTAAACCTTCAGCATCAGCGTTCTTTTGTGTTTGGTCCACTGTGTGTGGTGTCAGTTGATGTAGATTTCTGCTTTATATACGCAACTTTTATTGCAAATGGAATGTGTAAATTGTTTTGATTCATCGTATTACAATTTGCTGAAAGCTTTTTTGTACTGAAAGCTCATTTTTACCATCTCTAAATTTACAACAGTCTTGCCAGTTTTTAACCAAATTGACGCATTAATTTTTTTTGCGCTTCTCGTAGTTGTATCTATCTTCATGGTTGGAAAAAATTTAGTTTTTCATATAAACACAGCGTTTTCCATTGTAATTTCATATTAATTTCGTTGAAATTAAGTAAAATGAGTTAATTTTGGATATGTCAAAATGTATGGGAAATTATTTAATTTCAAATTGATTTCGGCCGAAATCATGAAATTACTTGATTTCGTGGCACGCTGAGCAAGCTATTAGGGAATTCACAATGAGTATCTAAAAGTATTAAAATACTGTTACTGTTGCTGTTGGATAAATTTATCAAAATAAATTTTGTTTTGCAAAATACCTAAAGACAGCGAAAAATAGAAATAATTTTTCATCAACTACAGCTGCCCTGATAGTTTTAACTTATTTAGTTTAACATTTTTATACTTTTAAATTTGCCACCTGGTAATAAATTTATTTTTATATAAATAATTTACACACAAACCAAAACAAAAAACTTGCCAACCCATATTAAATTAAAGTATATTCTAAAACGCTATTGTAAGTCCCTAATTGTTTAGCTTTGGAAAATAATGCATTATTTGTCCTATTATGTATGTAATCAATGGCCACTTTTCCCGCTGGATTATTAGTGTAAATTCTCATACTGGAGTCAACACTAGAACTCATAATAACTTTTATTTTCTAAAAAGAGGCAAATTATGCCCACTAGAAATATTCTACATCCATACATACATATGTATGTATGGATGTGAGTTAGCTTCTTTAAGAAAGTGATAGTGAGAAGACGACAGACAGAAGGTGAAGCGTTAAGTTATTCAGCTAACTCGTCTTGCAAAGTTTCTATTGTGCATTTTCTTCACTCTTATAGTATCTGTAAAGCGCCTATGGTGTAAGTAGATACATACGAGTATGTAGCCATATTATTAGTTATTTTACTTCGCCAACTATTCATAGCATAGACGTATAGGCATATAAAAATCTGAGATGTAGATGTAAGTGGGTCTGGCCAGGAATTGAACTCGGGCTCTCGGATAGGGTTATTTGCTTTATAGTCAGCGCACTAATTACTTCAGCTAACTGCAGCCTCAGAAAGATAATTAATTTTAGTTAATTAATTCCGTGATATCTGCTACATCGAAGAGTAACACATTTGTCTTTAAATTTTAAAGTCCTCATTCACACAAAATGTTTTTGATTTATAAGAGGTTTAAAAATGTACTGCCTTATTTATAAAAATTATTAAGGCTTTATAAAGGGATTTTAAAACAAATTTTCATATTAAGCCTTTATGCAGCATTAATAATTTTTATAAATAAGACTGTTATTTTATACAAAATTGGTTTTCTAAACCCTTGATAAAACAAAATTATATATTTTATGAATATATGCCGTAAGCAAAAAAAAATTTTTAATCATAAAATTTGTAATTTTTAACACTTTGAGCGCTGACCCCTGTAAATGTTGCTGGTTATATTAAAATCTTAGCTTAAAAGAAACTTTTTTTAGGGTAATAATCGTTTATGAATACAGCAAAGTTGCCTTGAACCAATAAAAGGTCATTACTTCCTTAGGGCAGAAGTATACAGGAAAATTAGTATAATGAATAAATCTATGGCAATAAGGAAAAGGTGCTTAACACCCAGTTTTTTAATTAATACTTAAATACAAACGTATTTAGTTAATTTTAATTAAAGTTCTTACTAATTTACGTTGAAATTTAAACATTTTAAGAACCCCACGAAAAAATTAATTATAACTTATAATAAATGGCTGTACCAATTTTCTTCGTGTGCAGGATAGAGGATATTACATCAAAAAACCTTTCAGTTACGGTGTCAAACACACAAATATTCAACAGAATACATCTAGAGAAGATGTGATATCTTCTAAACGGCAGGACTGATTTTCTCTCGATGAAGCCATGTGTCAAACAGATAAACAGACACACACTACAAACCTATAACACAACTTTTTTGGCCGGTGGTTAATAAAGATAAATGACATTTAATTATCAAGTAAAAAAAATTATCATTAGTCAAATTTAGCATTCATGCTAAACTTTTGAGTTAGATATAATTTTTTAAGAGGAATTCTCGTTCATTGTTGGTTAATGATTATATGTATGCTCTCGTTAGTAGACTTCACTTCAAAAAAAAAAAAAGATTCTTCAGTATAGATAAAAAAACTTAGTACAGTTATAGAGAACCCCTCAATTTATTATTGAGATTTTTTTAATTTATCGTCAATGATACCTCTTGCCTTGATAGTTTAAAATTTGTTAAAAAAAAGAGTTAGGGAAACTTAAATTTTTAAAATCTACTAAACAGCATCGATTCACTATGTTACGACATCTAAGCGATCCGTTAACCCGATCTTAAGTTATGAGCTGTTTACTAACATACGCACGCGCACATATATGTGATGAATTTTTACCACCGTATCGTTAGCGAAGAGAAAAAATGGCTTAGCTTCAGTCGCTGAAGCATTTTGAGTTAATTTTTTGGACACATAAAAACTTTTACGCAGTCAAATTTATTGAAAATTGTATACGTAAATTCAGTGTTAGGTTAAAAAATCATTAAGAACAAACATTTGCTACGAAAGATTTAAACCGGAAAAAGTCACACTTTGTAATAGTGTAAATTTAAAGATAATTCTTGACTTGTTTGGCCCAAGGTTTGTGTGAAGTACGATATAATAAGGAATCATAGGAATTTCATCTTTTCATCACAATGATTTCGGCGAAAAACACTTCACTTGGTACAACACGTGAAAAAACTCATTCAATGAAAGATAAGCAGTTTAGTCAATCTATCTCGCCAATAACTAGTAACATTTTGTTTTTATTATATTTGCAATTAATAATGTCACACGTCTAGTGGTGTAAAACAGTCAGTCTCAGTTACAGACTTGAAGATTATTTCAAAATAATTATCAAGCGAGGAAGTAACCCGCCTTTTTTCATTTTGTCATTTCACTAGACGCATGGAGGTCAACATTAGCACAATTGCTTTTAGGATCTAAATTGCAAGCACAAAATATACAAAATGTTTTTAATAAAAAAAAACCAAACGCTAAAAAATTACCATACGAAAAGAAAATACTACATACATTTACTATATTTTAATTATAGTTGCTTTTAATGAATTTAACACTTAATAATTTTAAAAATTCACTGCATGTCTTTTTTGTAAAAAAAAATCATTTTTATTATTGTTGGTTTTCTTATTTATTTATTTTTTATTTTTCTCTTTAAACTTTTCTTTTGCAATTGAATACTCGTACTCGTATTTCAATTTTTTTAAGTAAAACTTAACTTAAAAAAAAGGCAAAACAAAATACATTTGTATTTTGCTCTCAGTAAATAAAAAAAAGCTCGTAATTTGAAATACAGTATCTGAGTTGAATGTATAAAAAAGTAAAATTTTTGCTATAACTCTTTACTTTAAAAAGAGTTGCTTAGTGTGCAGGTATCTTGAAGATAAATAGTTCAGAGCCATAAAAACGCGTGTTAAATCAAACAGTCAGACCTCAAAATATATGTTATTTTATATCTGCCTGCTAAACTTTTAGTGCCAAAATTGTATATCTTTATTTGAAATTCAACAAAAAAGTTCTTTATTTTCTTTTTCACGAAAACAAAAACCATTAACTCCACACAATTCACACAAGTTTAACGCTTGAAATCTCGCCACTAACTAAACTAAATTAACTAAACACACTAAAACGACCGGCCGACCCGTTTGTGTTTTTTTTTTGTCGCTTAGTGTGTGTCTCGTTGTTATTGTTTTTGTTGATTTTCGTTCATGCCGTTCAGCGCTATCGAGTTGTTGCACAGTTGCCAGGTAGGTATGTTTTCTTTGCTCCCCTGAAGAAACAAAAAACACACATAAGCTTAAAAGTTTTTAAAACATAAATTCCTTCAACAGATTTCTGTTCGTTCTACTATCACATAACTCGTATCATATTTTGAACAATTCAACACTACTGTTCTGCTTCTTGGGAGGTCAGGTTAAAAAATTTCTATTGTGGTGCAAGTTAATTGTCTTATTAATAATATCAAAATTAATACAGTGGAGTTTGAAGAGTCCTATAGCTGAAGTTCGTTCTAACAGGAAAACAAATTTGTTCTGCTATTCAAAGAAACTAACAAAACTTAGTCGCCTGGGTAATTCATGTGCTTGAAAATATGTTGATAAGCTGTGAGGTAAATGATGCCAGGTAGGTATTTTATCCCCATTACTGTGGGTGATCTCCATACACAGGCTAATAAGGACTCCAGCCGATAAAAGGATTCAAACCCGGTTGTTGTCCAGATGACGTGTCGATATAATGTAAAGCGTAAAGTACAGAATCTTGATACTAAAGGTATGTGGAGAGTACTTCGGCAGAATGGTCTGTATGATACAATACCTGCAGAAGATTTAGTATCTCCTAATGCACTGAATACAGAATTTTCAATTTCTTTTAATCATTTTGACATTCGTTTTTTTAACAATCGTTTCTCGTTGCAAAGCATTGTACTCTTAGACTTATGTAATGCACTTTCTTAAATTAGATCCAATGCCGCAAGTCGTGATGACCTTATTCTCAAATTAGTTAGGCTAATTTTTCCTCTCATAAATCAACAACTTCTATTATTGTTGAAATATATAGTTACGAGTTCTCAATTCAAAAGTTATTCCTATTAGGTAAAAAAATTCAGAGTGTGAATTTAGACCAATATCAGTTGTTCCAGTTTTGTCCAAGATCTTTGAACACATTGTAAAAGACCAAATCGTGCAACTTTTAAACCAAAACCTTTTGCTAAACCTGTATCAGTCAGGCTCTCGTGAAGGATATATCACAACTTCTCTTTTAATTGGTCTTTCCGATTCTATTAGAAGAATTGTAGATGAGGACGACGTAGCTGTTTTGCTTTCTTTAGACCTATCAAAGCCTTTTGATAAGGTTGGTCATGTTATTTTAATCAATAAGCTTTAGATATATTTCGATATCTCTCTATCCGCTTGCAGTTTAATATATTCTTATTTATCCGGTAGCTCACAATATGTTCAATGCGGTAACCTTAGTGTGTTATTGGCCCCCTACACAGACAAAACAGTGAATAATAAATCCCTCATAAAATAGAACAAAATTCAAAAGATATCTCTATAGTTTTTTTCAATAAGGAAATCTTATTAATTTAACAAGGAAAACTTTTTTGATAAAATTAAGAAGAAATCTTGTAGTTTTTATTAGGTTACCTTATTGATTTTTTTCAAAAAGGTTTTCTTCTTGTTTTTATTAGCGACCTAACAAAAAAAAATAAAAATTTTTATGTCTTTATTCTTTGTACAGGGTGTTTTTTTAGAGGTATAGAACTTCGAATTGAAATAAAACACAAGAAAATCGTTTTAATGTCCATCAATTTGGCTTTATTGGAAGGATAATTTTATGCCATTAACGTTTAAATATGATTTCGGGCATGTGGCCGCCGCGGCTGGTTCGAATAAAGCCAATTCTACAGGTCCAATTTTCAACCACTTTTTCGAGCATATGGGGCCGTATGTTGGCAATAACGCCACGAATGTTGGCTTCCAAGTCCCCTAACGTTTCTGGTTTGTTGGCGTAGACGGGCGACTTCACATATCCCCAAAGAAAATAATTCAATGGTGTCAAATCACACGATCTTGGTGGCCAATTGACAGGTTAACCGAATTAATTGCTCTGATGGACGATTATGTCGACCATAAAATGGACGGAGCTTGCGGTAAACTTCGCGAACTGAACCATTATTTTCGAAATAAATTTGCACGATTTGCAAGCGTTGTTCTTTTGTCAACCTGTTCATGATAAAATGGCAAACCAAACTAAATATTAATCACTTGACAGCTGACAAAATGGCCGCCAGTTAAAAAAGTGATGCCAACTTAAAGTTCTATACCTCAGTAAAAAACACCCTATACTTATGTATTTTCATTTAAATTCTATACCAATATGTATGTATGTATGTGTGTATGTAGTATATGTAGATATTATTTATTTATACATACATACATACATACATATTATTACTTGAGAGGAGACAAGTATTGAACCAACCTGCTGACTGATAGACAAGAACTCTAACCAAAATGCTAACAGGCAGCCTGAATCCGCATTGAAATTATTGTGCAAATATGCTTATACAAAAACGATAAAGATAATGAAAAAAATTGTCTCTATGTTTATTTATAAATACGAAATAACAAGAAACCTAATAAAATCAAGAAGATTTCCTTATTAAAAAAATTTATAAGATGCTTTACACATAATCATATGGGAACCTAATGAAAACAATAAGAATACCTTTTTGAAAAAATCAATAAGGCAACCTAATGAAATTAATAAGGAAAACCTTTTTGAAAAAATCAAAAAGGCAACCTAATGAAATCAATAAGAAATCCCCATAGTTTCCAATTTATAAGAAAACCTAATAGAATCAAGAAGTTTTTCTCTATGGATTGTTTATTGGCGACAAAAATAAAAATAAAGGTGTGAATAACAAGATTTCTTCTTGATTTTATGTGCTTTTCTTATTGATAAAATTAATAAGATTTAACACATAAAAATAATAAGAAATCTCTATGGAAAAATCTTCGCTTCTCTCTGCTGGGATACCCCTTAGCCTAAAAACATTTCATAGAGGAAATCTTTTTGATTCTATTAGGCAGATTTTCCTCTGTGTATTATTTATGATATATATCAATGATTTATTTGCTTTACTTAACGGTTTTGAATGTGAAGCCTTCGTTTTTGCAGAGGGTCACACACAGCAATGTTTCCCGTTGGATGAGTAACAGCAAACTTAGTATAAATTCTTCTAAGAGCAAAGCGATAATTTTTAAACCGCCTGGTGATGCGATTGACCTGTATATCATGATTGATGGTCAACCTATTGATTTTGTTGATCAAATTAAATGTTTCGGTGTTTTACTAGAAAATTCTCTTGGTTTTGGACACCATATTAGTGGACTAATTTCTAACATAAACTTCACTTTAAGAATACTATATGCAATGAATTTATATCTGCCCTTACATATTACAAAGAGCATAGCTAACTCCTTATTGATGTCTATTCTATTGTGTTGTATTGAGGCCTATTCTGGTTGCAGCGCTGAAAATTTAAACAGGTGTGCCCTACTTTTTAACAGAATAATACGCTTCATATACCAACTAAGAACTAACTACCATGTTTAAAAATAGTTATAGATAGTGACAGCCTCTATTAGCCATTGCAAATGGGTAAAGATCATTTACTGCACGAGTCTCCAAATGTTGGAACTCATTACTATGATCCTTAACAAGTAATTCATTCAAAGACAAGCTTGTTGAACATATCTCACAATTGAACTGATCTAGATTCTAAATGCATATAGTTAAATTCTTGGGCAATGCAACTTTTAATTTATATAATAGTCTCATCTAATAATTGTATAACTATTATTTTTTTTTTCATGAATATTCTTTCTAGTTGATTTGTTGCCTTCATATTTAAGCCCTATGGGCTCGGTTTGTTATTGTTATAAATAAATAAAAAATAAGATGGTATTACGCTAAAGTGTTAGTTAAAAGCGCAAGGGAGGCTCTCAACATATCCCACAAAGGAAAGGCAACGAGGATTAAAACAGATATTCACAAGAAGTGAAAAAAATATACTTTATTGGGGACTAACTTGGAAAGACCATAACAGAATAGAGTACGAAAAGTTCAAAGGGTGTAGGCCTTTTGCGTAAGCGTAATTTGTATTAAAACAAAGTACACAAAGATGTCACGAGACGGAAGATAATTGTGTTTTCCAACTGTCTCGCTCACTCAGTACCCGTGTCTTTCTTATAGGGCATTTACATTGTCTCGAAATCTAGTACTAGATTTCCATAAAAAACGAAATCTATTTTGTCATTAAATTTGTAGGAAATCTACTCAAAATTTAATATTTTTATTTATTTTTTGCTACCCTGTACAACATATACATATATGTAAAAAAAGATGAGTGAATTAGCTACGTTCTGCATAAAAAGATGTGTGAATTGGCTACATTGCAGTTGCTTCGTTGTAGTTTTGGATATTCTGCAGTTAATGGGTTTTGTTTCGGATAAAAAAATCTTGATAAATGTCAATATAAAATTGGTGTAAACGGTATAGATTTTCATAGAAATTTTAATTAAAATATGCTAGATTTTGTTCAGATGTAAATGCCCTATTAATGCTTTTTTTGTAGTGGCATTGGATTAACATATTTTCATTTTATACTTTGTGTATTATGTTGTTTTGTGACATCACAATAGTCTAGTACACATTACGTTTGTACTTTTGTAGAGAGGCATTGCTTTCCATTTAAAAAAAAAATATTATGAGAACGGAGTTGCACATGCTTTGAAAATGACACCAAAAAAACATTAATATTTTAGACTGTAAATGTTTAAAATTAAATCCGTAATCATTTGAAAACAAATGTTATTCAGTTTTTAATACTTCTAATCTTTTTCACATTCTGTTCTTTAGTTCATCGCTACAAATTCTTTCATTTAATTTTCGTTCCACGCGGCTAACCAGGAACTACCCGACGATATGCATATTTTTTGCATTTCCATACATACATATGTGTAGTTTTGTAATTTTTTTTTTGCATATATGTACATATGTATAATTTTTTAGCGTTAAAATTGCCAATCAGCTGTAGTATATATTTTACTGTATTTTAAAATTGTTTCGTTCGCGTACTTTTATATGCAAACTTTTCATTGAGAGTAATTTCTTTAAATTACTCAGTTACTGGATTTTACTGGAAAAGTACTCAAGCGCACCTTTATACTGCAGTTGTCCTTTTCTGGCGGAACATTTGTCAAAAATCATTAATTTTTGTTTTCATCATTAATTTTCTTCACAAGCGTATTAAGTAAGACCACTTCTTACGTACGCATCATTAGTATGGTGGACATCTTTAAAGAAGAAAATGGATGTAAAATGACTTTAAAAAATACAAAGATATACAAAGATGTACAGGTTAAATATGAGTCAGCTGTGATTGCTGGCAAGCTGATGGTAATGGAAGAATGAAGATAAACAGAAAACATAACCAGACACCAAAGGATAGTACACATCTTATCATACCACCACAGAAATGAGTTACAGAACTCCACTAGATATTTCCATACTAACTGCAAGCCCCTAATACCAGAATGGAATAGAATGAACGAAGCTGGGAGTAATCCGGGAACCGATACTTATACAGACGGTTGCAAAAATGGTATCAAAGCAAGAATCGGGATCTATGACAGGAGTTGAAACGTAAGAGAATTATTTCTTCTGACGGAACATAACACAGGTTTTCAGACTGAGATCAATGCCGTTGCGGAAATCATTAAATGGTTAAAGGAAATTAATTAAAGGTGGGCAGACCATGCTTTAACGGATTGTAAAACTGTTGTTAAGGCCCTAATGAAGGAGAAAGTATAATATCTAAACGTCCTTTAATGTAAAAATTAATAAGCTCATGCGCATACTTTACAGATCTACATATAATATGAATACTGGGACATCAAGATATGATTATAAACTAAGAAGCTATTAGGCTTGCCCAGATGGGACCATCTTGGAATAATATCACATTTCAAAACAAACTTTTTATTACACTCAAATAGTGGAGAGGAGTTGGAGAGCATGAGAGAGCTTAACAAGATGCTGCTGTATTAAGAGTTAGCAAAAATCTATTGAAAATCAATAGAAGAAATTCTAGGATCAAGCGGGTCAACACTAAAGAGACTGGTTATACATAATAACCGGAAACATGTAGATGAAGTCTCATCTAAATCGTATGGGAATGATAGAGGATGTCAGATACCGACCATGTAATGAAAAGGACGAAACATTGGAATACTACTAGGCAAATTTTCCATAGAGACAACGTACCAGGCTTAGAATGTCCTAGAGACCTAAGATAATACAGAGAACAGTCTGGTTTCTTGACATGACTGGTTTACCAAATAGGGCATAAGTGTAATCCCGTATGTGATTAGGTAATCGCTGTTACTCCTCTTTTTCAATCCAACCTAATTTAACCTTACAACATATAAACAAAATAGTTTCTTTTTATCTAAGAAATACCGAAGTATATTTATTTTATGTAAAAATTTTGCATGCTTTTTGGGTTAAGCAACGTCTATATGCATTTCGTTCCTGTTTCGCGGAATTCGTCAAAGCATCATAATCATCACCTAGAAAATAAATGATTTACATTTTCTAAACAAGTTAACTGCTTAAAATGTACAAACTATATGCAGCAACGCAATTAAAAATTAACCGGTATTCAATAAAAAACTGTTATTGTTCTTTATATGAGAAATTCGTTAGAAGCAAACTTCGCTGTGTAACTATTACATACGAGTAATATGACAATTAACGATTAACGATACAGATGTGAAAGTTATTAAAATTTTGAGATATATTTTGAGAGAATGCTTCTGTTTCTTTTAAAGTATTATGAGGAAAAAATAAGTTGTTTAATACTCCAAATAAATTACAATTAAAAAAGGTTATTTGTTGTGGGTCGTCACATAAATTAAAAAACTTTGTATGTTACATTTCAAATATTTTATAGAAGAAGCAAGAACATTATAAGTTATAATGTAGTAAGTTCACAGTAGTCTTTCGATTTTCGTTAATTAATTCGATATTTTTGTGCATACACGAATAAATAACAAAATAATAACATCATAATCAATCATAACGACGATTTTAAGAATTTGGCAAGTTACGTTTTTTGTTACTTTATATGATGATGTTAAGTAAATCTGATTTTTATTTTATATACAGCGCAATGCCACATCATGAAAAATATCAGAAATTACAAACGTTGCCTCTGGCACAACCCCACGAAATGCAACTTTTTGTTTCCCCTTCAAAAATTCATTTCATATTTTCATAAACCTAAGTATATTAAAGTAAACTACATCATTGGTTTTTTTTCCATCACGTCACAATTATTTTTATGAGCCTACCTAATATTTTCACAAGGTATGCCAGTATAATTCACCATAACTCGAAGGCAGTCTGTCCGACGTCGACCACTAAAACACCATCGACTTACTTACAAAATGTGCTTTGAATCATCTAAATACGGTAAGCTAAAAAAATCAATGGTTTCTTAGTTATTCGTAAAATAAAATCGAAAAATTAATTTTTTTATAAAAGTTGAGTATATAAAGCAGAAATCTACATCCACTAACACCGCACAACACAAAGAATGCTGCTGATGAAGGTGTAGTGAAATTCGAAAACAGCCGGCTGTTCCGTTCAACTCGTGTTTGTCAGATTATTTACAATTAATTTTGGTTTTTTTGTTCATTACTAATTATCACATGTAATTTGGCTTACAAATACATATAAACAAGATTGTTATGACAGTTATAAGAGTTTATGAAATATAACAAATATGACGCACCAGAACAGGTCTGGGAATATTGTGTATTTTAGATTTTAACTATGTATGTGATAACTAGCACCAGAAAAGAAATTCATCTTTGTGACAAGTATATACGGCCATGTTACAGAGCTCAATTCCATTCGGAAACGAAATTCAATCGACCCCATTTTTGTAGCAGGTGGTGTCTAAAAAAGAAAACTAAAATACGGAAATTTGTCAGGTGTGTCAAGAATGTTGGGGGCATATGCTTCAGCTAGGGCTTGAAATCTTGAAGTAGATTCAATTTCGCTTCCGAACGGAATTGAACTCTGTGACATGTCTGATATTTAATTCATTTCAATTAAATTTTTATTTTTAAGCTTCTTTAACCAAAACAGCTTATAGCAAAGAACTCATAATCATTTCGCAGCAAATTAAAATTCCCATACCCAATTAAATTGAATGATTTCAAATAATTGAAATATTGGAATTGTGCGTAACTAAGTTTACGAATATTAATGAAATGTTTTTTTAAATAAATAAATTTCCCAACCTTTGATAAAGTCAACATATGTATATTGACGATACGTTGGGAAAAATTAAATAAAATTTATTTTATTTACATAAAGATACTCAGGCCGTATTAGCTCATATTCACGATGAAACTATAAAAGTAGATTGGCCATAAAACAATATAAGTAAGGAAATGAATGTCAATTTTAATATCTGACTCTTAAAATTAAAATAAAAGCAATACAGCAAATTTGTCTGTTCACAAGCGCATAAAAAATATCGTTGTTTTTAACTGAGCTGGTGAATTGTGCACATAATTTTCTATTATTTTCTATTGTCAAAATGAAAAATAGTAGAAATGAATTAAATATTCTCAAATATTTTAGTACAAATTTCAATCCAATCTCAGACTTACCTACATAATAAAAATTACTTGAAATGCTTGGAATTTGCACTGATTTCTGACGCAAATACCAATACCAGAATTTATAGATTAGGTTAGTTTAGGATGGGTGGTGCTAAAACGCACCTCCACTCGGAGACCCAATTGTGTCCATTGTAATTCCTGTCCATTAAAAGTAATATTTACCCCCAATTTGTACCCAGACGTGACCCTATTACTCTTCGTTAAGCCACTGAATTCCCATGATGAAGCCCCTGATGCTCTCTAGTGTACACTTCCCGATATCTCATGGAAACGTCTGCTTAGCTATATAAGCCTATGACGTTGCAGATTCCGGCAGTGTCAGATAATATGTTCAATAGTTTCTGGTTCCTCTTCATCCCCGCACATCCTAAAGAAATCTGGAGTGCCAGTTTCCCAAATGCCGGTTCTTGCTCTGGACGAGCAGTCAATGCGCCTATCACGATTCGCATCGCCTTGCTATCCACATCCAGTAGCAGTTTGAATCTTTCTGAGTCAAGTTTTGTCCACATAATCCTCGAGACTCTACAATACACCCTACTTCGCCATGAACTGTTGGTCCTGCTCTCTACTGAATTACTGAGTTCCCTATAGTAATGACCTATCGGTAGTTTCACCAATCTGTTGGACATTCCGTCATCTAACAATGACCTTGTTCTTGCCAGCTCATTGGCAATTTCATATCCCTCAACACTGCTGTGGCCAGGAACCTAACATAGTCTGACACTATATTTGTCCATAAGCAAATTGAAGGCTCTCCTACAGTCACTAACAAGTTTCAATTTGACATTGTGTCCCTTCAAACTTTTAGCGATGTGTTTCTGTCGACGTAGAAGGTTGGCACCAGATCCGTAGCCCTGAGGATCGCCAAGATCTCAACTTGGAAAACGGTACATTCATTTGGCAGTCTGAAAGAACTACAATTGTTCGTTTCCAAGATTTAGACACCAACCCCTGTGCATTCACCCATTTTTAATAATCAGTGAGGGTGTTCTACTGAAATCAATTTCACCGACCTTAAAGTTCGTAAGCCCCTAAGCTAGAACTGATCTCATTTTGGATTGATATGTGACCTGTTATTCCTGTCCTCACCAATCCTGCTTCTACGAGTCTAAGGAGACTTCTAGTCACCGTTCTCACCACAAAGCTATCTATAGGAAGTAGGTGAATAATAGCATTTAAGGCAGCCCTCTGAGCACCTGTGATGCCCAGCGAGGCACATCTCTGAACCTAAGCCAGTAATCTCCTGTGACCTTCCTTCCTCAATGCCTCCGGTCTGACAACCGATGTGTAAATCCACTTTACTATCTTTGGTAGCAGACCCCAGTTCCTTACTATTGAGTTGCTTTAAACTTTTTGTTTTGACATATGTGTCAGCTTATTTCATCCTCATCCCCATCCTCATCCTAAGCAACATCAATTAATTGAAAACATTCATGAAAAAATCATGAAAAAAGCTTATAAACTTATACTTATTTATAAATTTCTTTAACGAAACATGAATTCGTTATTAAAACATAGTTTTTAATGCAACTAAGTAACGTAACATGAAAAAAATATTTTCTAATGAATATTTTCAATCAAAAATTTAATTCATTGAACTAAATTTTTCAGTTATTAACTCAAGTGTAAAAACTACACTGGTATTATTACATTGTTTGTTAATGCAAATGTAATTAATTTTTAATTAATATCATACAATTTGTAACTTAACATTTTCTGTATAAGAGAAGGAATGATTTTTAAATTAAATTAAAATGGATAGATAGCAATGGCTAAAATAATATATTTTCTTCTAGCATGCAAAACTTTTCGAAGCTGGTTTTGGTCAGAAGTTGCTAAAAACTGGACATATTCTGTTTATAATGCAACAAGTAGTAATTAAAAAAATTAAAAAATACGGCCTGCGACCAATTTTGAACCGTTAGATATGCTAAATGGTCATTCGAAATGAAAAATCATAAGTGAAACCCAAAGATAATTTTAAAATGCCTGTCGAATGATACCTATTTTAATATAGTGCCCCGACTTTTTACTTTTTTCGTATTTACATAACTACTGGCGTCTGGTGGCCGCCATATTGAGCTTTGACTACTCGGGTTAAAACACACCCCATGCACGATAATTTTTTCTCCCGTTTTTGGCAATTCTGTTCTGTTTCTCAAAAAAAAAAATTATTATAATACAAGTAAAATAGCTATGCAAATATATAATTTATATAAAAAACTTCTATTTTGACAAATATTTCACTTGTATTATAACAGCTTTTAGGTACTGAGAAACAGGCCCCAGAGATTGTCTATTACATTCCAATGTGAACTTTGGTAGGCCCAATTTAGAGTTTGAATAAAATTTTTTTACGATTACTATACTCATTTAATATAATTCTGTACTGATGGTGGTCCATAGAATCATCAGCGGAAATTAAGTCCTCTACATTATGTATTACAAGTCCTCAGAACATGACACGTCGGTCTCAACCGAGTAGGCCAAGCAGGAAGAAGAAGAAGCTAGAAAAGCATCGCAGTTAGTGTTTGTTCTTTAAAAAATTAAAATAAGAAAATAAATAATGAAAACAGAGAAAAAATATCGTAGGATAATCTAACCAACTTCAACTGTCAAGCTTACAGTTCTGGTTGGTTGATCGAATCAATTGGGATTTGTTATCTAATTTTTAGTGCAAACTGTTGATGCGTTTTCGAGGATTGAAATTGTTATTTACTGAATTTGTAGTATAAATTGTTTTCTTCCTATATATCAAAACTTTTAGCTAAAACTGCGAATGTAGTTAATGTGATATGGGTTTTTTTTCAACAGAAAAAACTGTAAATCTTCAATTACTTACTTTATTTCTTCGAAGTTAAATAAAGTTTATTATTTTCTTTGTAAGCCAAGGAAGGTTTATCGAACCTTAGTGTATTTCGACTGAACAACTTATTACACTGTGCTCGAATTGGAGACTTTTTTTTATCAATCCGCGGACCCGGTGTGTAAGCCTAGTTTGGGTACGCTGAGTCCAGTGGCGCTAACTTTTTTTAGGTTAGCTGTTGCCTAAAATATAATTAAGATTGAAAGTTATGGTAAAAAGTTCTTAAGTGCAACGTTTACGAGTTTTCTACCATTTGTTAACATACATGTCGATATATGTGCCCTTAATTATGAAAGTGGTCTAAGTCATACGCATTTTTGCTTCAAAATACTAAATAAATCTTAAAAAAATGTAAATAAATATTTAATAAATATTCAATAAATTTATATTCACAAAAGAAGTTTTCACCAATTAATGCTTTCAATTAAGAATTTAATTGATTCAATTAAATTTTTAATTGTATTAATTAATTTGAGGGGAAAAAGTTAATTATTATTATCAAATTGTTTATAGGTGCAAATTTAAATAATTTTTTAATTGATATTAAAAATATTTAAATTGATATTACAAAATTATTCATATTACTTTTTTGGGTGTTTCTAGAGACAAGCACAACTCTAAACTTAAATGTTGCATTATATAAAAATATTTTTTGATTTGTTCAGGGGTAAGGAATATGACTTAGACCGCTTTCATAATTAAGGGCACATATATCAATTGAAAAAGATGTCTTGATGAACATGCATCCTATTAAAACTTTTTGGAAAATAAAACAGAAAAATAAAGTTTCTTCTACTTTTTTAATGGCATTTATTTTAAATTGGACAATTTTTTTTATTTTTTGTTGCAATTTTTTTTTTTAATTTCTTTTTGTTCATGTTATTTTAATCGATATAAAAATTAATAAATGGCAAGCTTAATTAGTTTTTAAATAAGAGATAACTTAAATAAGCGGACTCGAATTAGGTTTACCCACTAGGTGCTCGCTTGTTACATTTTTCAACTAGCACAGCTAATTAAATAAATTAAATGTACTGTTTTTGTCATATTAATTGTGTTGAAATTTTAAATCTCACAATTTTTAGGAATAGTTTCTTAATCGGACTTAACTTCAGCTCCAATTCCAATTCTTATTTAAAGAAATATATTTATTAATAAATGTGATTTCCTAAAGAAGAGAAGAAAAATTCAACTAGACTTTTAGCTGAAGGAAATGCCGCATTTTTCTGTACAGCCACGCACATCAACAGCACCCATGTCTATCTACTTGGGTGAACATTGCTGTTAACATCACCTATTTAACATGAATTTTTAATGAAATTTACTATGAGAAATTACTACAATGTGCATACAATTATTAATTTACCTTTAATAAATGTATTTGTAAGTAAAACTATTCATTTTCTATTTATCGGTAATATTAATCCTCACAAAAACATAAATGTGAAAAAAGGCCAAGTTCCTTTCCAAAACTTCGGCCATCAAAAATAATGAGATAAAAATTTTGACCAAGTTCTTGTTTGGCACAATACCTATCACTGAAATATGCTATGCATTATATAAATTTGTAATTGTAAGGGTGTCATATAATTTCCAGATAATCAGCCTTTTTGCACAATTATGTTTTTGTGAGGATCTGACTACTTTTTGAAAGGTATTTTAATAAAGCTTTTTAAACTTGAAATTTGTAGTCTGCTATACGTAAAATAATGGGTTAGAGTGTGATGGGTGCACTATTGTGTCATTACAAGGACCCAATAATGTACGAAATTTTGTAAGTCTTCTGAGCAGAAGTATGTAAAATATAGGGTAAATTTTAGTGGGAGTGACCCAGCATATTTTTCGAAAGCCTGCTCTGACGAAGTACTTTTGAAGACGCAAAACTAAATGTTAGCATAAGTGCAAGTGTTTTATTTTTGGGTTTTCCTATTTTTATAGTTGGTAACTTACATAAGCCTATTTGTTTGCAACATTTCAGTTCTCTACCGTATAATATTACGTTAACTTTTTATAAACGTTGTCCTACCTCCCTAATACTATAACAATCGGTGCTTTCGAATTTTTCCAGTTCGTAACTCACCCCTTAACTTAAATTATTAATTTCGAGTTTAAAGTACGTGTCCACGATTGCAACTTCCAGGATTTTAGATTTTTCTTGGTGATCTCTGATTTAGATTTATTTGTGTATCGATTTTGCGCTCTTTAGTGCAAATTCTAGCTTTAAATGTTCTAGGTGTTTTTTTAGGGGCGTATTCCCAACATCTATTTTAAAAGAACAAATTTGTCGGCCGGTGCTTATCATTCGTGTAAAATATATAAATAATATATTTAAATGTGCAGAGCCAATGTACATGAAATAGGAGGTTTAAATTTTATGGACGTGTTAACGCCCACTTTTTTCAACGAAAATTTATAGCATTGCACTATTGCAACATGTATCCCGAATTTCTATAAAATCGCTTGAGTTAAACGTCTTAGATTTGTTTTTTTAATTCTGAGCTTTATTTGCGTAGCCCCGCCCCCTTGGTTAAAATGTTCGGGTTTTCAGATTTTTCTAGGTGGTTGCTCAGGTCTACTTGTGTACCAAATTTCAGCTCTCGAGGTATAGCGAGAGTGCTTCATAACATTGATGAGTGAGTCAGTCAGTTAGTGAGTATATCTTACAATATGCACTTTTTGCACATCCATATCTCAGGAAGTTTTCCTTGTAAAATGTTCAAACTTCGCATATGAGGTGAAATGAATTAATGCTAATTATGAATTAAATTTTAGAGTTTTACGATGTCCGGGAACAAAGTTATCAGGGGGGGTAAAAACACGACGAATGACTTCCTGTAAATATACACACTGCGTGCATTGGCCGGGACTAGATACACTACTTTCAAGTAATTACTTACATATGTTTATGCGCTCTTTTTGATTTACTTAAAAAGTAGTTCTTAAAAGTTTGTTAAGCAACATCTTTTGAATTATTTTATATTAATTTTTGATGTTTGTGAATTATTGTGAAATACAAAATTGGAAATTTTTTCCATTGCAATTTTCCAGTTATACATATGTTCTTATCATTTGTGTACGAATGATGTCTCTAATCATATCAGCGCTCTCATATAAGTCGTAAATTTGATAAAATTACCAGGAAAGTGCTCTGTCTATATTTGCTACGCACTACACGCAAACAAAAAATATGGTTGAGGTAACCATAATCAAACAGCAACATAGTATGATTGAATTATATGGTTGCAGCCAAATCATATTATTATCAATATAAAAGCAAAGTTTTAATAATATTATTATCTGAGTTAATAATAATAATATCTATTATCTAAAATAACAATTAACTTAGTCATACTTAATCTTAGTATTGTTCAAAGTTATCACATTTTGGTTAAATATGACAACACTATTATTAGATGTGACTAAAATATAATTAAGACTGACCATACCATATTATAATATTATAATAATATTGTTAAATACGACCACAGTTTTATTTTATATAATAATAATATTTTATTTTTTAACCATATATCGGAAGATCTTTTGCTTAAAACAACTGTGCGTCAAATCCGAAATAAATATAAAATAATATTGTTGAAATAAAATTTATATACGAGTATATACATGTGTGCACGTGTACTTATGCAAATATGTGTGTATGCACGCTTATATAAACCCTCTAGTCAGCCTAGAACCATATGTCTCTATGTCAACACTCTTTTCCCTAGCGACAATTGCACTAGCTGAAATCTCGACAAACTTTCCTTTTATGCGCTAGTAGAGATACGTTAGAGACAACAGTTTTAGTGTATTTCTGGTGACATTGTCAATGAAAGCGTCAATTGATTGTTTTTCACTTTTATTATGCTGTGCAACAACGTTAAAAAAATACATACTCGTATGTATGTATGTGTTTAAGTTTGTTGCCCCAACCCTCATAACATTGCAGACGAGGGTCACTAAAATGTACTAATAAATCCTTGGTTCAAATGCCTCCATATGGTTGTAAAGGAATAGCGCTAAAGTCCACTGGTAGGTTTTCAATGACAACCCTATGTTATATGTCAATAGGCGACTACACTGGCTGGGGTACACGTAGTCAGTAGTACTATTGACAATGTCACTTGCAAATCACTAAAATTTTACTATTGACATCGAGCGAGGAAATATCGATATTGTAGACTATAGCCCCTAAAATTTACTATTGAATCTTTGGTGGCAATGTATCCATGTGGTCCCAAAAGAACTACTTAGTCTGTAGTGTTGCAGTCCAGTGGTGAATTTTCAATGACAAGCTAATGTAAAATGACTACAGATGATTACATTGGATGGGGTACACCTGGGCAGTAGTACTACTGACAATGTCACTAGTAAATCACAGCAATTTCGCTAGTCACATTTCCTACAGGGAATAAATATATTTACTTATGTACATATATTTTTATTGATTTACCCTTTTGTTTATGCTTCATTAATTTATTTATTTATTTATTTAACACTACGCGAGCACTACCGATAGCTTACAAACGAAACACTGAACTGACAGAAAATATATCTGAAAAAGATTTTTTTTTAAAACTAAATATAATATGGTTTTGGATAACATTTGGGTTATGCACATCAGTGTCTTAAGTGTCATAATGTCTTAACATTTTATTATAGTTTAAAAAAATTGTTGTTGTGACTCAAAGAAATACGTCATAAAATAATAAGACTTTGAGAGAGAGGGAGAGAGAGCACGCAACGTACAAAGGTGCTAAAACCACAATACAAATAAGTACAATATTTATAATTGTAAATTATGAGGGGTTGCTCACAGCAGTCATATTTTTCGTGTTATTACTTTAAAACGTGTTAATTTATAATTACCATTTGAATAGCCCAATTATATTGTTATTTACATCATATTATTTTTACATAATAATAATAATTATGTTGTAGTCATAAATTATTAACAAAACTATATTGTTAAATTCATATCAATCCATATCGCACTTTTTATGAATATAATAATTGTAATTGTTAAATTCAAACATTACTTTGTTTATTATCGTAACGCAATTAATGTTTAAAATAACAATAACTTATTTTCAACGATCACACATTTGTTTCAGAGAACATAATATTGTTTTCTCAACCATGTTGCAGCCATATCTTTTCCTATTATTCCTGCAATAAACTACTTTAATTCAAAATAAAATCAAAATCAAAAATTTAATTGAGTCCATTAAACTTTATAATTAATTAAATTATTAAACTTAAAACTTTTAATTGATTTTTGGTTTTATTCTCAATAAAAGTTGTTTATTGCAGGAATATATTTTTCAGTGTAGTTATAGTTCTTTTCTTTTTTTATTACTTGTATATTTACTGCAAGTATCTTTCGCTTTTATGCAATCTTAGTATTTTTTGTGTAACACTAATAGACCGAGTGACAACGAAAGTTTTCGTTCTTGATCTCCTCTTACGCGATAATCTGTAAAATTGTTGTATCCGAAAGCTTGTGGGTGCCATATGATTGTGGCAGTGGTCAACTTTTTAAATTAACAAAAAAATTACTATTTCTTCCCGATGGAAACGTTATTTCAGGAAAGAAAAGGTACCATGAAATAAGTCGTAAATAAATTAACTCCCAATGAAAGAACTTCCAATGAAAAGTCCCAATTAAAAAAGGTAAATGACTTCCAATTTTTATGCGCGTAATTTCTACATTCAAATAATTTGCCTAAAATTTTTAGCTACGAATTTTACTTTAATAATATTTAACTTACACGAAAAAGTAATAGTCAAAGTTTTGTAATATCAATTAAAATATTTGTAATAACAATTAAAAGTTTATTAAATTTTCACCTATAAACTATTTGATAATATTAATTAAGCTTTTCCACTCAAATTAATTAATACAATTAAAAATTTAATTGAATTAATTGAATTATTAATTGAAAACATTAATTGGTGAATACTTTTTTCTGTTTATGGATAGGAAAAAAGGGCATTA
Organism: Nowickia ferox; assembly: GCA_936439885.1. Classification (NCBI taxonomy): domain Eukaryota; kingdom Metazoa; phylum Arthropoda; class Insecta; order Diptera; family Tachinidae; genus Nowickia; species Nowickia ferox. The sequence continues at coordinate 65,877,658 of OW387026.1, forward strand.
TTATTTAATTAAAAATTAAATAATCCTAAATGAAATAAAATCCAAAAATATATGAAATAATTCCTGAAAAATGAAATGGTCCTAATGAAATGTACAGGTACTGAATTTCATGTTCTAAGGCTGTTCGTTTATATCAAAAATAGTTCTAGAAACTTTATATCGTTCAGTTATTTGGATCACTTCAATCCTACGACAACATGTGTTAAATTCATTGATGTTTTTCCAGAAATACAACTACTTGGAGCTGAGTTGATCAATCATGTAACTAATGATTTGTATGTTAATTTTTTGCTGCGATATAATGAAGAAAGTTCCAGTAAAAAAGTAAAATAACACTCATTAAAAATATAAGAAGACCCAATGAAGTCGATACAAAGAAAAAGAAAGGAACACATTCTTAGTGGGACAACTAAGCCACTGCCTTCAACTATCTACGTATTACATCAATTCGTTGTATATAAATTAACTTCCCTAGAGTATTTCCTGCATTGCTAACTTTTTTTGCATCATAACGGCAACTTCGTTGTGAGAAATACCTCATAGAAAAAAAAATCCTTAAGCCCTGCTGAAAACTGACTGCGCAAGAAATGTTTGGTACGCAGTGATTTTATATAAAATATAATACCATAGCGAAAGGTCGCTGATGTAGAAGAGCCCAGCTAAACCCCTCAATAATAAATTTCAATGTATTTTTAATAAAAAATATTTTACTTAATAAGTAAAATAATAATTTGTTATTATTAGTGCGTTAACCAAATATTTGAAACTTAAATTGTAACAATTCCCATAAAAACACACAGTATTTTGGTGGATAAGAAGTTTTCTCTTGGCTGAATGCAGTCTTTTTTTCAAATCCTCATTTTATAAACCCAATATGTCAACTTATTATTTTTTTAATGTTTTTGTTTTGAATATAAATGTGCGACAAGTCAAACGTTCTCAACATCGTGGGATAGGCCCAGTGCTCTCCATTGCTAGGTTTACCCTTTTGAAGATAGTCAGTGATAGTAAATTTTTCAAAAAAAAAAAAACGGTTGGCATAGCTTTACTGGCTGACAAACCAACAACCAATGGCCCCGATTCACTGCACGAAATCTACTACTTTAAATGTTGCTGGTCGGTTATAAAACGACGCAAAAACTCGTCTATATTACGGCTGAACAGGGTCAAAAACTCGTATAAAGTTGACACATGATTGCGTTTGGTCGATTGTGAACAAACGCGGCATACATCTCAATTAGAGCTGAGGCATATTTCAAAACCTGTTTCTTTTTCATCGATTGAAAAATCACTAATCACAACTGTGACTTAATTTATCAAGTAAAAGATTTTGGAAATATAACTTTTTCATACAAACTGCCATTATTCTTGTATGCTTACTTTACAGTAAATAAAGCTACCATATTCATATCTTTTATACCTTCAGCTTTTGCCAAGAAAAAATCGACAAATTCACTTTTCTGGCAAATAGGTACAGCTCTCACATCTTTGTATTTAAAATTTTATTATCTCTCTACCTGTTGTACGACAATTCTCAATCCGGGCAATCATGAATAAAATTCCGCGTCACTTTTTTTGGGAGCAGTTTCAACTAATAGCAAGTAATAGGGAATACAAAAAATTCTAATTGGAAAAGGGAGAAATTTCACGCGGAATTTTATTTATGATTGGCCTGAATATTTGGATGGGGTTGATTGATAGTTGTTTGTTCTTGTCGCCATTCTTATTAGTATTTCAAAATATTAATATTAACACACACTTTTAAAGCAGAAGTGCTGAAATGTGTTAAAATCACGGTCACTGTTTAATTTCACTGCTACTCTTCTAATTAGTTTTTCTCAAAAGATCAGAGCTGCTACAAACAAAATACTGCTAAACTGTGATCAGCGATTTAGAAATCACGTTCACAAGGAGCAACATTATTAAAAAATCACGGGATCGCTCAACACTAAGCTCAATGAAATTGTCTCATACCAAGGATGGCATTGAGAATTTTAAAATTGTACCAAAAACTTTCTATAATTGTACTTTTCTAACCTTAATTGTACTAAACGATTTTTTTAGTTCAAATTACATATTTTGATTTGTTTTTATTAAAATAATCAAATTTGTTGTAGCTCAGTTTCACAAATTTGCCTGTAACTTGGGACGTTAAAGCATATGGCTGCATCTGTTTAAGTTGAAATGAAAAATATACAAATTAATAACATGAGCTCTAGCATCCGAATTTAGAAGAAAAATGATTTAGAAATGGACAAGTTCACATTTTTTGATTGATTTCATTGTTGAATCGCTTGAAAATAAATGCGGAGTGAAACTGTGGAGATTCCTCAAATGTACTTAGTTAGTCGTTGTTTTAATATTGTACTTTCCGAGTTTAAATAGTACCAAAAAAAGTACAATTGTACCAAGTTTGCCAACCCTGTCTGATATCCAAGTGGTCATTCAAAATTTAAACCATTGAGACATGTGAGATGTGTTCCGCGAAATCTCTAACTTTCAATATCCAATCGGCTTACACCATATTGTGAATCTCTTCAATTGTTTCGAGGTCTCAACTGGGCCTCCATATCGAAATTGGGTAAACCAATATTCTATCCTTGAAATTGCTGCTGTATATATCAAGAAGCTTAGCAGCCTTGGTCTTAGTGATGGGTTTTTCGCCAAATGTAACGCTTTATGAGCACTCGAAATTCACTTCTTTCTATTTTCTTCTCAAATCATGCGGTAGCCTGCTATCAGTGGCTGTTAAGGACAAACTAAATAACGCACCTTGTTGAAATTTTGACAGGAACATTTAATATAAAAAATATGCCAATAAAAAATACATATCACATATGAATTTTGAATTTTCCCCTAAAAAATATTAACCCCTGAATAATCGCTCACATAAATGCAAAAATAAAAGAAATCCGCAAAGTCTGACAACACTGAGTTGTTGTGTGCAAGTTGTAGTAAAAACAAAAAACAAAATCAAAGGTATTAAGCAACTTAAAACGTTAATGCAGCCAAAAGTCAAGCCGTAACTAAATAATATTATAAAAAGATCCAGCTACAACAAACAGCTGAAACTTGTCTGTGTGTTTGTACGTTCGCCAACCAAACCCAACATTTAAAAATAAAAAATAAACAAATCCATTTACGTTCGACATCATACTTTTGTTTGAAAAATAAATAAATTTTTAGTCAGTGGATTTTTTCACAGAAAAAGCAAAAGGAATAAAACAGCAAAGATACAAATGAAGTAAAGAATTTAAGCCGTTGCACAATGGTCTAAAAACGGCCAACAACCCGACATATTTATTAGTGCATTTCAAAGATCCACAGTTGCTACAAATTGTTGTTGTGGTATATCATATATAGTTCGGGCTATAAGAAATAATGCATAAAGCAAAATGGTCCAAAAGAATAATTAACTCCAAAATAAATTTTATACAGTTATTTCATTATGACATGCATACATACAACAACATGACTACAACAACATCAGGATTTATTTAACTTTTTCGATATAATTTTATATTTTCTTTTAATTATTTCATCTATATACTTGTATATATATGTACTTATAAAATCGTAGTGTGTGTGTGTTCGTAACGCATGGTCTCTGGACCTATAAGAGGTGTGGAGCTGAAATTTTCCACACAGGTTCTGGTCAATACTCAGCTAGTATCTTAATAAAATTTAAACCTATATATGTACATAAATCCAGAAAAACAAATCTTTGGTGTGATTTTGGGATTTGTTTAATTTCTTTTTTTTTTAGATTTTTATAAATATATAGTAGTACTACGCTTACTAAAATGTAAAAAAATGTATTTCTAATGGCCTCGATAGTAAGAAATGAATATGAGTGAATGCAATTTTTGACGATCAAAAAGAGAGATAGAGACTTCTGTTCCCGATAGGTCCTGCCGTATAGCACTTAATTTTAATATTACTGAAATTACAAATATTATTGTACTCATATTATTCATATGCATCAGATTGTTATATTGCAACCTCTACATAATATTTTAGGGTGTTCAGAAGGAGTTTCATAAAGGAATCATTTAGATTCTACTTAAATGCCTGCGTATAGTAGGCAGCCACGTCAACAATTCTGAAGAAGAGTTATAGAAGAGTTTAAAAACCGGGAAAAAATGGGGGGGGTGGGGAAATTGTGGGTATTTTTAAAAATATATTAAGAGCTGGCATCAATCTTGGTAATTCAAGGGTGGAAATAAAAGAAAAATTGTGGATGAATTTTCCCATTAGCACTCATGGACCCCCACATACATTCATAAAGTGGACACTTTGGTGAACAAAATGAGCTAACCGTGCGAAAATTCTGTCCACCCGTTTTTGAGAAAATCGACTTAATTGAAAATGGCCAAAAAAAACCGTGGATGAATTTTCCCAGGAGCTCTCTTGGACTCCCACGCCAAAATGTCATACATTCACCAAAGTGTCTACTTTAAGAATGTATAACGTTTTGGCGTGGGAGTCCAACAGTGCTGCTGGGTTTTTTTGGCCATTTTCGATTAAGTCGATTTTCTCAAAAACGGGTGGACATAATTTTCGCACGGTTAGCTCATTTTGTTCACCAAAGTGTCCACTTTAAGATTGCATAACGTTTTGGCGTGGGAGTCCAAGAGTGCTCCTGGGAAAATTCATCCACGGTTCTTTTGGCCATTTTCGATTAAGTTGATTTTCTCAAAAACGGGTGGACAGAATTTTAGCACGGTTGTCTCATTTTGTTCTCCTAAGAGTCTACTTTAAGAATATATGAGACTTTGGCGTGGGGGTCCAAATGTGCTCCTGGGAAAATTTATCCACGGTTTTTGTTATGTTTCCCCCTTTGAATTCCCAAAATCGTTGCTGGCTTGTTGAAATATTTTTAAAAATTCCCAGAAAATTTCCCCAATTTTTTTCCAGTTTTTTAATTCCCAAAATCGACGCTATTTCGTCGACGCTATCTTGGCACACGTTCACATATTTACTAACTAACATCCAGATTTAAACCATACGACAACTTCAAAAGTAACATGATACGAATCGACTAATTCTACCATTAATCATCGCTGGTTGTTTATTTGAAAGGGATATGTCAGGCGGTGGCATGACTCTTGAAAATTCAGTCTCTCTTGTGTGTTTCTCAGTTTCAGATCATATATATTACGTTAAAAAATTATTATTTTATTCGTTGATTATAGCTCATAGAAAATTTTGAGAAATGGGATGGGATGATGCGCAAAGCATACCTCTCTTCCAAAAATGAAGACTGACATTGGAAAAATTAAAATCGGCGTAACACAGGTAATTAAAAATTATAGAAAACGTGGACAATTTTCTTCAGCCTCTTCGTGGCGATACTCAGCTTTGAGTTATTAAGCGTGCGAGAACCAATGTTCTGTATGTCAGTCTGAAGCTGGAAAATTGATCCCAAGAAGAGGTGGCGTTAGTTGCGAATTAACTTTTACCTAATCGTTACGGATTAGAAAAAATTCTCCCCATTAGAGTTATGCTGTAAAGTAACGAACTAATTTAATTGAACTATTCCCTTAAGTGAACAATGTGAACTACATAGTTCAGTCTAGTTCTCCTTCTTGTTCTTTTGGTCTTTCTTGTTCCCTTGGTCTCTCTTGTTCCTTCGTTCGTTTTTGTTCCTTCGTTCGTTTTTGGTCTTTAATTCGCTTTGTTTATCTTATACAATACACAAGCAAAACATTTCAATTAAAAGATTATATTTTCTGATTTGCGTACTGTTAAAAAAACAAAATAGTATGCCTATTAAATTTTTATCACAATAATCAAAACAAAGAACATAAAATGTATAATTAGTGAAATGAACAAGTGAGTTTTATTAAATTAAAAGGAAGAATTTGTAGTGTTGAATTAAAAACCAGATTGTGAAAAAGATTATTAATTAATTAAAAGTGATTAAAATTTATTTTAAACTGATTGCGAATTTCATTTTAATTATTTTCGTTCAAAAAGTTTAATTTCTACCTTTTACTTACAAAAAGTACACAGCAAATGAGACCACAAAGTACAAAAAGAAAGTACCTTTGCACAACAAACGAATACTTACAAAATAAAAAGAAAGAATTTGTTGTGTTGTATTAAAAACAGTATGTGAAAACCATTATTAGTATGAAGTTGTTTAAAATTTACTTTCAAATGATTACAAACTTCATTTAAACATTTTCATTTAACAATATTAATTTTTACCATTTATGTATTATAAAATTAAATTGTTTTAGAATATCTAATAACACACGAAGAAAACATTAAACTCATCAAGACTTTGCAATCTCTGTTCCTGTTGTTCACTGAACAACTGAACGAAAAGAACGAACTAGTTCTTTTTTTTTTGCTAGGAACAAACTATTCTACTCCCCATCACATCGTCTGCATGAAGATACATCGACGATACCATTTTTAAGCAATAAATTTCGAAATTGTCTGAATCAAACAGTTTTTCATTAGTAATTAGTGGTTACGCTTTTTTTACGAATGTGTGGCACATGGCACACAGATGTAAGCCCGCCCTATGTCACATAAACATTATTTCGATAAAGGGCTTACTTATTTTATTAACTAATTTACTAAATAAAACTTTCGTTTGAGAAACCCTAATGTTTGGGGACAGCATGAACGAATTTCAGTCTTAACTCATCTCATGTGTAGCTAGTCTTAGCAACAAAATTGCCTAGAAACTCTTTTGATGAGGACACAATTTATAATATGTACCTCTAAATTTAATTCTATGTAAGTGCACTTAGTTATTCCGGAATAAAATTTTTCCGTTTTTTCATTGGACAGGACCGCTATCTAAAAAGGTCCATATTGTGGATGACACCGAAATATGTCTCTGTTTTAAGATTGCAGACACCTGAACAGCTGCTTGGGATGTTTTGAAAGTTATTCATCTCATTTTACTCTTTCTCTCAAGCGGCATGACCTCACATCAAATTGACATGTCAAATTCTGCTTTTCTTTGGTAGTGTTAGTAAAATAAACTCACACGTATGGTTTAATGTGAGTTTGATGAATATCAAAACAAGTTGGATTTTCATTACCATCGCGGCAGAAATTTTAAGCTAATTTGATCTGTATGCGCGTAACTACTTCAAATGCCATTTTTCTTTAATTTTCGCAGAAATTTTATTTGAAAAATATCATAGTGCAGAAAAAAGATGTCGCAACAAAACAAATTTTAAATGAAATTTGATGGTATGAATTTGTTGTGTTGCTATGATATGCAAAACAGAATTTTACCAAAACATACACAAATTCGATGCATCAGTTTGATGTGTGGCCATGCCGCTTTACCACGTTTATCCCACGGCTTAGTTGCAAATAAAATTGTTGCCATATTGTTGTTTTTATTGCGAGTTACTAATTCAAAAAACTATTCACGATTAACGCACTATTTGCAAATAAAATGCCTGAGGTTGCCACACTTACAAATGTTTCCTAATAAAAAGCAATAAATTGATAAATATTGCACAAAAAACATTGATGGAAGAAAATAAGAACAATAAAAACAATTATTATTGGCTATATTATAAATTTACAAAATTTTTTATAAACACAAATAATCTTATTACAGAAGTGCTACCAACTTTTTATACATTTACAATTCCGTATAAAAAGTGAGTTAATTTATTTCCAAATATTTTTATTTGCAAATAGTGCGCGTATAAACGTAGTATCTGTCGTTTCGTGTCTTATTTTGATGAGTATCACCACCTGCTCAGTTCTCTAGACTATTTTTGAAAATACAAATACAAATTGTTACTTTTAGAAGTTTTATTTTTCATTTATTCTCTCCAAGAGTAAGCGCGTAAGGTAATTGACCGCACACTCATGGGCGGCACAGGCAGACTAGTTCAAAAACCTTGCAATTGGCCCATTTCTTGGCAACCTCAGATCTACTACCAAACACCTTGATTTCTAAAGTGATGAAAAATTAAATTTTTTGGAGTTTTAGGTATTAAATAGCACGAAGGTTTTTAATATCATTATTCCTAGGAAGTGTCTGTCCACATGAACAATAGTCAGCAAAATTAATTCATCGCATTCACTGCCTGTTTTTAAAAAATGGAAACGAAACATCGTGTACAAGCTAAATAACGACCACTACTGGACAACATTGACTACAAGGTGTATTTATCTAGATGGCAGCACAACGCACCTGAATATACATATGTTGCTTTGAGTACGTTTATGCTTCATATTATCAAAAGTTCTTCTTGTTTACAAACTCTGTACTACAAAAATATTTCATTTGCAACTTTATGTTTTTTTTATTAATTATTGTAAATTGTAATTTGCTGTTGGCAAGCATTAACAGCCCCGTGGTAAAAGTATGCATTAATTAATCGATGATGTAAGTAATACATAATACAATAATAGTAGCAGTGGTAATTCTTATTCTTATTGACAGTTACAGTTTATATTTAGCATAAAACTGTCATAGTACGATGTCGATAGCCGAGTTCTAAGCGAGCATAATGAGCTTAAAAGTAGACCACTATTTTTCACGTTGCTTTAAAAAAACCATTCTTATATCATAATTGGACATTGGTGATAATGGATACAAACGTACACGACCTATGACTTGAGAAAATGGGGGTTTACTACCAAAAGTAGGTATTAGTGTATGGTGAAAAAAAGACATATCCTATAAATGGTTACATATTCAATATTGTCGGATGTATCGTCTTGATCTTTTGTCAATTTAATTGGGAATCGGTTTAGCGGTATAGTAAGTAATATCGCCAAGCCACTCTGGAACCAGTCCCATAACTATAGTTAGATATTAAACTAAGCTTAACTTGTGTTTATACTTTTAAAATATTAGTGCCCCCGTGGTCGAGTGGATAGTGTACAAGCCTGTCATGACGGACGTTGTCGGTTCGAATCCCAAAAAATATCTGCTTAAAAAAAATTATAAGTTCTCATTGTTACAGTTAAGTGTCGGAATGACATTTTTAAATCATTCATATTATTCTACACCGATTAGGTCACTATGAGATAGTTCAGTGACAAGTCGCAATGTGTATATAAAATACCAATTAACCCCATCCAGGCCATCACCATGTAAAAGTGACTGGTCCGATTCATAGGAAGAGTTAGAACTCGGACTGGTCCCTATCACTTGGGGACCGTTCACGTGACTAGAATTGTATCAGTTCCATTTCCGGCAGGGTAGTAACATGTAGTGTACCAGATTAAAATACTAAACATACATTACAATCCAAGTAATCAGGTTTCTAAATTACCATGTCATACTGATGTCATTGCTTACATTGAATAACTACTCTATAGATTTGAAGCATCACGGCTATCTAAGAGCACAATGGTAAAATATTTCAATTCTATGGGTAATTTTTTCTTAAATAATTTTTAGGTAAAATTGTTAATATTTTGAGACATGTTCCCACTTATGTTATCATAACTCCAAAAGCGTCAGTCCGATATTATTAAAATAAACTAAGAAAAATTTTAATTTATATAACCTTTTTTTATATATTGCGTTTCAATCGGTTCTGTAGTTTCGGAGTTATAATAAAAAATTTTAGCCAAAAACATATTTTTTACGTGAAAATGGCAAATTTTTTGTTTTAAGAAAATCATGAAAAATCTAAAAGGGCAAAAATTGTTCAGATTTATTGCTGTATCCCAAAGCCACATGTAATTTTTAAATGTGAAAATTTAATTGTATCTTAAAAAAATGAACTAACAATAACTATTCAAATCCTATATCTAAATATAATAATTAAGCCCAACCAGTGTCAGGCATAAACTTAGTGATAGTAATCAATAATACATAAATATCGTATTAAGGACAACAAAATTTTCAAGCTGTTTCATCTGGAGTGTTGGGTGTTAGAGCCATAGTGTCCTTCTTTTTTAAGCGGATGTGTTCCCTAAAATTCAAGATGTTACGAGCAAGGGTATTAGGATGAGACTCGAGCAACTACACATGTCAAATAACAACGCCCGTGCATATGTTTGGGGTAAATACGGATTTTAAATGCTCAGCAAATATGTTACCTTTTTCAGTATCACTTCTTGCCCAACCTCCAGTAGAAGTGCGCAAAGGTGGTTTAAACTCAACGGGTGTTATAAGCTTTCTCCCAGCGCGCCACAAAAAGTAATTAGATGCTGGTGTGACATCGAGGTTTTCCAGATAATTTCTAAGAGATGAATTTTTTTCAGATGCAAGCAACTCTTGGAGTCGCTTAGTGTACTCTTTAAAACTGATTTTATGTTGTGGTGATCTGTTTTGTTGCCATTCCCTTCTAGCTCTTCTTTTTTCACATACGAGACGTTCAATACCCATAGAATAAATTCGATTGAACCCAGTCTGCGGGTGGGAGGTAGTAGCATGTTCAGCAACCTGCTTAATATTTTCGTTAAGATTCGCAATGTTAGATTCAGTATCATCGGATGATATTTTTTGAATCTCAGCGAATTAACACGATTGATCATCATCACATATGTGTGAGGTAAATCACTTCTAAGTGAGTTACAGATTGTAACGACAGTCGGAGAGTGATCGGAGGAGAGATCTAGGGAAGCTTCGGCATGAACTAAGTCCCTAGAAATATTTTTCATGACTCCAAAATCTGTAACATCCGGAATTTTTTGTATGACTGTAGGCCAGTAAGTGGGCTCCCCACTCGCAATGACGTCCAAGCCCATTTTTGAAATTATGTTGAGCAACGCTCTTTCTCTAGGTGTAATAAAGCGTGAACCCCAGAACGTATGTTTTGGATTGTAGTATCCAGCTGCTACGAAACAAGGCCCAAGAGATTTGTAGAAATCCTCGTATTCATCCTCAGAGATTGAGAATCTTGGAGGGGAGTAAATTGATGATATAAAGAAATTTGTACAAAAATTTTCAACACAAGTATTAGTTGCTTGTTCTGAACAGATTTACTTAGTCTCAGAAACCAACATTACATCAATATTTTTTTCTGTGAGGAAGTGCTCGAGCTCATTTTTGTGTAGGCGAATGCCGTTTGCGTTCCAGAAACATATTTTTAACGTGTTCATGGCTTGTTAATTAATGCTTAAAGCAGAGTATTCTACATTCGCAGCATTTCTTGCATAATGCTAGTTATATAGTTTGCACCAGATTATCAATAGTGGCTTCAAGGCATTTGTTGAATTACTTGGTGGGGACACTTTCTGCGTGGGAAAATAATTTGTCTTAACAGCATCGGCATATGACACACGTGAAGTACTTTACTTTTATTTAGGTAGTCTGTTTAACGAAAGAATATACAGGACATCCTCTGCTGTTAGCGGTGTGATTACCTCCACAATTACTACAGTTTTTTTCAGCTTAATTTTTGGCTTCGTACGGCTAGCAGTACCATGCAATTCACCGCAGATAACACAAACTGTAGGTAATTTGCAATAAGTTTTTGTATGGCCATATTCTTGGCAATTGTGGCACTGTACGTGACCTGAACGCTTACGTGGCTCTTCAACTGTGATTTTTCGGTGCATGAGAAACTTTACGCTATAAATTGGATGGGTTTCATTTTTTTTTTCAATTGTATGTCATTAGGCTCCAGTTCGACCCGAAATAGGGGTTGGGGGACCTTTTCTCTGTTAATTATATTAGTAACATTTTTAACCTTAAATCCTTTGTCGATAAGAGCATATTTTACTTCTTCGGGGTCAACATATGAATCTATGCCCTTTAATACTACTTGTAGGCCTTTAGCACTTTTAAGTTGGTAAGTGTAAAAATTTGTTTTGTTTTTGTCAAATTCACTAATAATTTTCCGGAAATCTTTTTCATCATATATTTGGATCTTAGTTTCATCAATATTACCTCGTTTAATTGGAATGATGTGAAAAGTATTTTCACCAATGGCCAACAATAGTTTTTTTAAAAGCGAGTTAGAGTTTTTTTCTCTCAGATAGATAGCTGGTGGCTTAAAAGACTTTAGCGATAATGCATCGGGCTTGTCGTTATTGTCTTGCAATAATGAAAACCGATTTTGACGATTAGTAGATGAAGAAATATAAGAAATAAAATAAGAAAATAAATAATTAAATAAGTATTTTATTTAAATAACTTTTTTTTATTATAAACTACAAACTCTTGAATTTTCTTTTATTCGGAAGTCTACTATTGTTGAATAACGATGTGTTACTCCTAATACTCTAATAATCAGCCATCATGTGTGCATCCGAGCGACCTTGGTATCGTTCTTCCATTGTACGGATATCTTGGTGAAATCGTTTGCCCTGTTCTTTAGTAAAGTTTCATAGATTTTCAGGAAAACGATCTAAATATGAAACACATACCTACATATGTGTCCTGACTGTTATATGCAGAGCTTTGTTTATAATTGGATAGTTGATCAACTCTACAAGAAATGACTGCCTGTTATTATATATTATTTCACATGTTGCTTTAAAATATTGCAATATTTTTTCATTAATGGACCTTATTACGACTAACGTATTACGACTTCGACTACAACGATTTTGTAATAGCCCAAAAAACATTGCAGCATAGTACAAAATCGTCGTAGTCATAGTCGAAGTACGACAATCGTAATAAGGCCCAATATTTCATGTTAATTTTGTTAATATTTCTAATGAAATAATGAGCATAGGCTTAATACTAAAAGTAACAGTTTTTTTTCATTTAAAAAAAACTGGCAGTTGATCTTCCAATAAATTTTCTATGGAAATTATTTTTGATATTCCCCGATTAAAGTAACTATCAACACAATGAAATAATGACTTGTGTAGAATAAATACTGCAACCCATTGTGATTTTGTTGTTTCGACTTCACTTTCTTGTTGTGACTCGGTATGGCTGCATTGTCGCTGCTCTTTTGCTGCACGCCGGTGCTTACACTATCATCTAGCATCAACCATCTTACAACTTTAGCATTTAAAGAGCGATACTAACAATTTAGTTAAATAACTAAACTGTAGTACATGATGTTCGGTAAATAGCGATGGAACAAGTTCAAGTCTCAATGTTATTAGCGCTTTTGATTTCCTTTGCTTTATTCTACTCCACTTTGGTTTGATTTTGCTTTTTCTCAACAACTTCATATACTCGTACATAAATTGCTAATTTTTATTCATTTTTCTTTTCGTTTGAACTCATTTAAGTGTTAAAGAAGTTTAAATTTGTTTTTATTTTTGCATTGTTGGGCCATTTATTTAATGTAATGTGTCTTTAAGTTTGATGTTTCGTGTCTCAATAAAATTTTATGGTTTGAATTGCATGCAAACTTTTCGCCGAGTTTAGTTTAGTGTTGTATCAGTGATGGAAAATGTGGCACAGTAGTGGAATTTTAGGTACTACTGCTTGTTGTGCTCTACAATACTACTATAAGCCATATACATATTTTTGTTGTTGCTATTTTTGTTTTCGTTTAATTTTGTTGCTTACAATTAGTAAGACGAAAACAAAACGTGACTAAAAAAACGTAATGCGAACAAAATTGATTTGTTTTGAGATAAAAAATTGGTTGCGGATTGATTTGCTCAAACGCGCACGGCATACTTAACTGAAAATTTTGGCCGATATGAACCTTTGGCCGAAAGGAATGCTGAAGTAAACTTACCAAAAATTCGTGAAGATGTGAAGAGTTTAATTTCGTATATACGAGTAAAGGCACTCGAGTGAAGATATTGGTAAAAAATATTTTTTACGGAAAAGCCCATTGAAATCTTCAAAAATCATCCATATTCAAAATTCACAGAAAACTTTTATTTTTTAACACCAAAGTATTATACTATTATGAAACGAACCATACTTTTGTTTAAGATTCCCACACACGTATATTTGATTTCTACATGTGAACTGAATGTACTCGATGTCTTCTTAAAAGTTAATAGGGCTGCGCGAGCACAAATCACGAGTATTTGAAAATGTTTAAAGTTGTAATATTTGCGATATAATAATAGTAGGCTTGTGCAAGAACATTTAATATTTTTCCACTTTGCTACGAAAGGTCAAATAATACTTTGATAAGATGTTTGTGTAATGATGATTTGGCAAAGCACCAATGAAATGCATATAAACATGCTTAACAAATGAAAATTTAAAAATTACGAAACTGCTTGGAAAAATGCACGAATACATTATAAGCTAACTTTTTCTTGTCGGCAGATGGATGACAGTCTATTTTCACGTACAAGAGATTTTTTTTAGTATTGTTGCGGTGGTATTAGTATTTAACTTCAAAATGTTTCAATCGGTATGCATTCTTATTAACTAGCATACAAATTATCAAAAAGAAATAATAAATAAAAAATGTAAACATTATCATAAGAAAACAGTTCGCAGATCCGTTGTACTATTATTTGTGAGAATTTTTACAATTAACTTTGGTGTTATTTCTTTCTTAAGAACAATCACATGTAATTTGGCTTACAGAGCGATATGAACTTTAGTATAATCAAATAGAGCTGAGTTTAACTCGTTCAGTCGTTTATTTTCCACACAAACCTATGATTAAACTCATGTAATTTAAAACGGTTGTTGTGTGAAACGAAAAACTGGACGAGTTAGGTTAGGTTAGGAAGGGTGGTGCTAAAACGCACCTCCTCTCGCAGACCCAATTGAATCCATTGTGATTCCCTTCTATAGCCCATTAAAAGTAATGTTTTCCCCCAATTTTTACCCAGAAGTGACCTTATTATCCGTCATTGAGCCACTGAATTCCATGATGAAACCCCTGATGTACCCTAATTTACACTTCCCGATATTAGTAGAGCTCTCATGGAAACGTCTGCTCAGCCATCTAACCCTATGTTGCAGCTTCGGTCAGTGACAGATAATATGTTCAATGGTTTCTGGTTCCTCTTCATCCCCACGCATCCTACAGAAATCTAGAGTGGCAGTTTCCAAAATGCCGGTTCTTGCTCTGGCCGAGCAGTTACAAGTCAATGCATCTATCACGATTCGCATCGCCTTCCTATCCATATCTAGTAATAGTTTGGACCTTCCTGAGTCAAGCTTTGACTATATTTTGCCACTAACTGTTGGTCCGATTTCTTACACATTCCCTCATCTAACGCCGACCCTATTTTTACCACCTCATTTCAATTTGACATTGTGTCCTTTCAAAGCTTTTAGCGCTGCCTGGCTGTCGACGTAGAAGGTTACCTTCCCACCTTCAGCTACATTCCTCCACCAGTTTCGTAGCCCAGAGAATCGCCAAGATCTCAGTTATACCTAGCTCTGTAATCAAATCATAAATATAGAAACGTTATCAGCTGTTGCGATCATTTTAATTTGACAGCACTGAATTTAGTACAGTGAACACAAGGTTGCATTTTACATAACCTACTTAAAACAAATTTAAAAAGGGTTTTAAGTTGGTTTTAACAAAGTCATTTTGTATGACAAAATCAGGTTTTAACAATTGGTTTTAATATAAGTGAAATTTATTTGCTGGTCTATATGCTTTTCATTGTTGCTTTAACCACCAGCAAATAAATTTCACTTATATTGGGTGTTTTTTATTGAGGTATAGAACTTTAAGTTGGCATCACTTTTTTAACTGGCGGCCATTTTGTCAGCTGTCAAGTGATTAATATTTAGTTTGGTTTGCCATTTCATCATGAACAGGTTGACAAAAGAACAACGCTTGCAAATCGTGCAAATTTATTTCGAAAATAATGGTTCAGTTCGCGAAGTTTACCGCAAGCTCCGTCCATTTTATGGTCGACATAATCGTCCATCAGAGCAATTAATTCGGTTAACCTGTCAATTGGCCACCAAGATCGTGTGATTTGACACCATTGGATTATTTTCTTTGGGGATATGTGAAGTCGCTCGTCTACGCCAAGAAACCAGAAACGTTAGGGGACTTGGAAGCCAACATTCGTGGCGTTATTGCCAACATACGGCCCCATATGCTCGAAAAAGTGGTTGAAAATTGGACCTGTAGAATTGGCTTTATTCGAGCCAGCCGCGGCGGCCACATGCCCGAAATCATATTTAAACGTTAATGGCATAAAATTATCCTTCCAATAAAGCCAAATTGATGGACATTAAAACGATTTTCTTGTGTTTTATTTCAATTCGAAGTTCTATACCTCTAAAAAAAACACCCTGTAATATAATTATGACAATATGTCAAATAATAATTTTCTTGAATTGGTTTTAATGTTATTGTAAATGACGATTGATGCATTTTGATTACTGCAATGAAGTCTTTTATTTACAAAAATGCTGGTTAATCTCGTTTACAAATCCGTTAATTTTAAACAAAATTGCTTTCTTGATCTAAAAGCAGAATAATATATTGTATACTATAATGGGAAACTCCAATACCCCATATTCCGTAACTCGCTAAAAATCTTTAAGGTAGATTGATTTTCGTGTACTTTTAAATCAGCAATGGCTAAAAAATTTCATCCGCCGAGAGTTTCATGTCATCGCCAAATATTTTTAATTTCGCATCTGTTCAGCATCTTAGCGATCGAATATAGAACAAACCTTTGCCAAACATTTTATTTCAAACCAATTCGATTTTGCTCTTATTGATTTCTACTAGCATACGCTAAAATTTAACTTAAACTTTTAATTATTAAAGTACTATACATACTCGTACATATGTATGTATGTATTCGTTTATGGACAACAACACTCGCTGCCATTCTGAAAATAGTTATTTATTTATGAAGTCCTATATTTTAGCGATAAATTTCTGTTTATTTAAAAACATTTATGTATAAAAACTGCTAAAAATGCGCAAGAGTTATCTGTTAACATTGGGTGAATTCGAAAGTGTAGTAAATTTTAGCAACTGGTCAGCAAACTAATGCAACAGTTATAAAAATGCTGCTGTTGTTTTGCTACAATATGCGGTTGCAGTGTTGTTGTTGTTGTTGTGTAAAACAGACTTTTGACGAACAAAGGTAAGGGCCAAGTAGTGGTTTTAAAACGCAGAAATTTAATTGCACAAATACTGAATTTACGTTTTAACGATTTCATTATTCATTGTCATTAAAAATCGCCGCATAATGTAGTTTTAACACACGATTACATCCTAGCATGACTTTTAATGTAAAGCTTTATGGCAAAACACGTTAAGACCATTTCCAATTTTGCCACTTATGCTAACTTCATGCCAGTTTTTGATTATACATAAGGCCGCAATTCTTTACACCCACAGAATATATCAATTTTGGTTTTCATAGGCAGCATTCGTATCAATTTTTTCAAACACTGTCTTAAAATAATTACCTAATTAGTTTGTTGCTAAGTTTAGTTTTAACCAAATTTAACTGACTAAAGACCCTTGTGGCCAGTGCACGCAGTGTGTATATTTACAGGAAGCAATTCGTCGTGTTTTTACCCCATTGATAACTTTGTTCCCCGCCATCGTAAAATTCTAAAAATTTAATTCATATTTAGAATTAATTCATCTCAGCTCATATGCGAAGTTTGAAAGTTTTACAATAAAAGCTTCCTGAGATATGGAGGTGCAAAAAGTGCATATTTTAAGTCATACTCACTGACTGACTGACTGACCGACTGACTCACTGACTCACTCATCAATATTATGAAGCACTTCCGCTAAAGCTAAAGAGCTGAAATTTGCTATACAAGTAGACCTGGGTGAGTAACCGCCTAGAAAAATCTGAAAACCAGAACACTTTAACCGAGGGGGCGGGGCTACGTAAATAAAGCTCAGAATTAAAAAAACAAATCTAAGGCGTTTAACTCAAGCGATTTTATTGAAATCTGGCACACATGTTGCAATAGTGCAATGCTATAAATTTTCGTTGAAAGAAGTGGGCCCATAAAATTAAACCCTTCTATTTCATGTACTTCGGCTCAGCACATTTAAATTAGGGATGCAACCGATACCGATACCGATATATCGGCGATACTGCTGGTTTTCCGATATATCGATATCGGCGATATTTTACTGTCGATACGCCGATACTTCTTATATTTTTCTTTAGAGTTTTTTGAACAACTGAAACTGAAATAAATTGACAATTTTTATGATTTTAGAAAATAAACAGTATGACATTCAGTTTGAATTGACTCATTCAATCTTACACTGTTATTTTGTGAAAAACAATAATTAATTTTTTGTTAACATGAATTCTTTTTTTTAAGTCTTATTAATATCAATTTTAAATCTTGAGCCAATCTAAACTGAATGCCAACGTTTATTTTGTAAAATCATAAATATTGCAGACGTTTTGTAGTTTGAAAATTTGAATTTTAGAAACTGAAATGTACTGAAAATTTTGATGATTTGAATGGCTCATTAATAAACACTGTTATTTTGTATAATAGAAGAATTACTCTACTTGAGTTTTGTTAATTTTTACTTGAGCTCAATTTAAATATGCGTATCGGTATCGGAATCGGTATCGGCGATATTTATTTTTGAGTATCGGTATCGGATCGGCGAAATGGCGTATCGTTACATCCCTAATTTAAATATACTATTTACATATTTATTATTATCCGTTTCCAAGGGCAATGGATACGAATAATAACCACCAGCCAACAAATTTTTCATTTAAAATGGACGGGAATAAGCCCATAAAAATAAAAAAATTAAATTTGCGCTAGAGAGCTGAAATTTGATACGCAAGTAGGTCAAGGTGAGAAATCAACTAAAAAACTAAATATACAGGTTTTAATTGAAGCCATGTTATTGAAACTTGTACGCACGTAAATATGTAAGATTTGAAACTATGTTTTAAAAAAATGGACGATGATAAGTAGCTGCTCACAACAAAATCTTGAGATTAAAAGAATGATTAGGGTGGGGTTAAATGGGGGGGGGGGGGGTTTACACCCACAACTTTTAAAGCTAGAATTTGTACTAGAGAGTTTAAGTTCGATACACAAATAAATCTAATTTAGAGATCACCAAGAGAAATCTAAAATCCTGGAAGTTTCAATCGGAGGCATGGACACCCACTTTAAATTCGAAATTAAGATTTTAAGTTAAGGGTGAGTTACGAACTAGAAAAATTGAAAATCTCTAAAATTAAAATACAAGCTACTCTATTGAAACTTTGTATGCACATTGCAGTTATGCTAGCCTTTAATTTTGCGTTTTCAAAAGCACTTCGTCTAAGCAGACTTTATAAAAATAAGAGGGGTCACTCCCACTAAAATTTACACTATATTTTTCAAATTCCTGCTCAGATGACTCTTACAAAATTTCGTACATTATTCGTTCCTTATAATGACACAATAGTGCATCCAGCACACTCTAACCCGTAATTTTAGATTTAAAAAGCTTTTTTTACCTTTCAAAAATTAGTGAGATACTCACAAACACATGAATGTGAAAAAGGCCTAGTTACTTTCAAAAGTAGTGAGATAAAAATTTTGACCAAGTTCTTGTTTGGCACAATACCTATCACTGAAATATGCTATGTATTATACAGATTTTTAATCGTAAGGGTGTCATATAATTTCTAGATTATCTGCTTACTTTGCAATATTTTTACCTTTCTAAAAAAAGGAAAGATTAATCTTTATATCGAAAAAAAGTGTTGTCAAATTCGCAGATTACCTAGAAATTATATGATCAGATATTTTATTTATTTACTATATATTTATATATTTTAACGCAAGTTGAGCGACTTTCCGACAAGAATTCATTTTGAAAAATATTGTTCACACTTTTTCAAATTTGATTTGAAAGAACTTCACTGAAGTTACTTTATGCGTTTGATCGAAAAATATTTGCTCACACTGTATTTGTACTCACACGTTTGATCCCGTTTGAACACTGTCAAACATGTTGCTAACAACAGAGTTACTAGGCACAACGTGCTGTTGATAATAATAATTTTGTTCCTTTGTTACTTCACCTAAATAATCATCACTCGGTAACACATACAAAATGATCTTTTCATTCAGCGTTGCAGTTGTCGTAACTTTTAACCAATTTTTTTCTAATGTTGGTTTTCTTCTTTCAATTTTGTCTTTAATTCAAGTCTCATAAGCTAATAAGTTAAAGAATTATGAGAAGGGTGCATTTTAAACTCGATAGTACTTTAAATTGTGAAAAATAAAACAAATATATAAAATACATACATGTATGTTGGCCTCCTAGTTTACAACTGGTTTATCAGCATAAATGATTGACTTCACGACAACTACAGATACATGTAGTTGTTAATTTCATTTAGACATAATAAATTTTACAAATTTCTGTTTGGCCTCAGTGCGAAGCAGACATTATTGAGGATTTTCAAGGTCAATTGGCACATCCATTTCTCGAAATCAACTTATCATAAAACTTTTATTTCAATAAATCGGCGGTTGCGACTCGCCTGAGTTATCATATTTATTAAAAAAAAAAAAAAATCATGCATCATGGTGCGGTAAAGATCTACATTGCCCGCAATGCGGGTTCTGCTCCACTTTTGGAAAAATAAGGTCCAATAATGTTAACAGCGGGTAAATAGCACCAAACCGCTGATTAATTTGGATGCAATGGAGTGTTTTGGTTTCACTCTATATGCGGCAATTTGGTGAAATGACGACGCATATGATGGTCTCTTGGTTTTAATTGTTACACGAGCTTGATTTTAAATGGAAGTACCCCAAGATCTTTGCGCTAAATTTTCCGCAGAGCCCTAATTTCTGTGGTCGACGACTAATAGATAAATTTTTATCTTCTTTTCTTTCCTTTATAGCGGCGATATTATTCAGCACGCAGATTCCTTGGACCTGTCTGTGAACAGCTTACTATATCTGAATAATTTGGTTAAGTTGTTCAAGAGTTAATCTAATCTGAAAATTTGCCGCAAAAATTTTGCAGAGTATTTATTATGTATGTGCCTATAATTATAAAAGTGGTCTAATGCCGATCACACATCTGGAATTTCTTGTGTTGTCATTTTGGGGTGTCATTTTCAAAATATGCGTAATGCCTTTCCCATTATCCTTTTTATATGGAAAGCAATGCCACCCAACGAAAAACGTTACCACCACTATTGCGATGTCACAAAATGTCATAGTGTGCACTCGGCATGTCATATATTTCTTGTGTGGAGATATTGATTAGATTACATTTGAACAAATCAAAAAATATTTTTATAATACGCAATATTTTAATTAAGAGTAGTACTACTCTCGATTAAGATAAATTTATTTAATATTTATTATATAACGCGTTGAGTATACAACGTGTAATGATACATACAAAGTTTTAAGTTAGTTGAAAAGTAGTGTAGAGTGAGGCAATTGACCTCCGCCTAGGACATCGCAATGTTAAAATAATTAGTTGTTTCCATTGCTAAGTAATCCAGTCAGTCAGCACTAGTTGCGAAATATGTAGTTAGCTTAAGGTTAGTTTAAAGTTAACTTATTTGCCGACAGGGATAATTTACGGAACATATGTATGTATTAATGTATCTGTGTATGCACATGTCGGGTATTTCTGTTTAAACAAAAACATCACTTTTTGTCAATTGATTTAAATACAAAAATATATTAAATCTTTAAATTTTATATATTTTTTCTCTTCACTCTTATAAAAATGTTAAGTGACTCATAAGCAGAGGATTATTTGTGGAATGTAAAATACACAGGTAAATTAAAGATTAACATAATAAAAGTCAGATAATGATACATACATACATATGTACGTAAGTGTGTTTGTACGAGTATATTAAGGTGTTTGAGGTATTTCTAATGAGTTAAATGTTTCGAGATTTATTGGAAGATAATGCACACTTAGTCAAATTTAAGGTTATTTGAACATGAAGTATTAGAAAACATTGAGGGAGAGGATTTTTTTATGTAACACCGCACAGTGGGGGATTTCGTTAAAAAAATGGAAATAATTCTGTAGTTTCTAAGCGAGCCGTCTTTAAGAAACTTCCTACAGAGCTTAAGTCTAAAATTTGGACACATATATCTTTAAAGGGGGTGAAGCCATAATACCCCAGTGGGCAACCAGGTTAATGAAAAATACAAAAAGATGTCAAGTTGATGTTTTTGATCTGATAAAAAAGATTTTTTGTTAGTAGATTTTTCTATCCGAGAGCTAAAAAAGTTCTGCTAGATCTAAGTAGTTTTGCTAACAGTTTAGGAAATATTCGAGGAAAAAAATTTAAATTTTAACTTTTTTTAACCTTGGTCCACTGTTCTGCTAATGGAGAACTCAAATTTTGTTCGACTTAAAAAAATAAACTTATTATGGATTTAAAACAAAATTTAGACATTTAAAAAATATTTGTAAATATTTGTAATATGTATCAAAAACACAATTAAGTCAAAAGTTATTGGTGGTGTTCCGTGTTTGATGCAAATGGTAAGTATGTGCATACATATGTACATACCCTGCAGAAAATGCAAATAGTGAAATTGTAGTGATTTACTAGTGACTTTGCCACCAGTACTACTGACGAATTGTACCCCAGACAATGCTTTTTGCTATAGACATTTAGCATGTACGTGAAAAGCAACTACTGACGTTGGTACTACTGAGTAGGTATTTCTTTTGAGACATTGGAAAGAGATCGTCACTAGTACATTTTAGTAATTCTAATGATAATAAAACTGAATATTTTATTAAAAATTTTTGTTTTAATAATAAAAAAATACATAAAAAAGCGAACATTCGTTCAGCAAGTAAGGGTTTAGTTTGCTGTTTGTATTAAATATAAATGAAAAATTCAAGGTTCCGTCGAATTATTAAAATCAAACACTTACGTATGAAAATGGACTTACTGGACTGGACTTTTTAACTGATCCCACAAAATCTTATAAAGGCTTATAAAAATTTCTACAATTATTTCATTTTAAAATATTTTTATTTTTATAATTACAAAATGGATTGCTTTTTATTTGTCTTTTGCAATTTCTTTTTATTTGCTTCTTTAAATTATTTTTTAATACATTTTTTTATTTGCCTTTTATATTGATTTCGTAAACTAATTTTCATAAAAACTTGAATTTTGCTTGAAGCCACTTGTATTTTCAACAAACCAATAAAACATTAAGAAGAAGCATAGTTGTGTGTATCTTTTTTTTCATGCGTTTATTTATTTATTGTATCTTCAAAAAATGAACTAACAATAAGTTTTCAAATCTTAAATCTAGATATAATAATTAGGCCCAACCAGCGTCAGGCATAAACTTAGTGATAGTAATCAATAATACATAAATATCGTATTAAGCACAAACATATTTTCCAGCTGTTTTATCTGGAGTGTTGAGTATTAGAGCCATAGTGTCCCTCTTTTTTAAGCGGATGTGTCCAGTAAAATTCAAGATGTTACGAGCAAGTGAATTAGGATGAGACTCCAGTTTTGATAAGTATTTGCCTGCGTATTTTTTAATTTCTTCAGTCACTAGTGGCATATTTAAATCACGATGTAAATTTGAATTTTTGATGTACCATGGAGCCGATGTTATTAGTCTTAAAATCTTGTTTTGCCTTCGTTGGATTCTCTCTATATTGGAAGCTGAAGCAGTAACCCATAGCTGTATTCCGTAGCACCATATGGGTTTCAAAAGCGACTTGTATATTAAAAGTTTACAATCTAGACTGAGTGTTGAATTTCTACCAATCAGCCAATGTATCTGAGTTAATTTAAGTTTCATTTATGTTAGCTTTGAGTCAATATGGTGTTTCCATGTAAGCCGTCGATCAAAGTGTATACCAAGGTATTTTACATGTGAATGTTGAGGAACAACTTGATTGTTAATTCGAATTGGGGAACAAGTATCTCTTCGCAGGGTTGTTAGCTGAACACACTTTTGTTCGTTAACTTTAATTCTGCATAAATTTAACCATAGTTCCAGATGTGTAATATGTTCTTGTAGATATCGGGAAGCCTCGTGAGGGTTTTCGTGCATACTAAGTCAGGCTGTATCATCGGCAAATGTAGATGTATGGATATTGCTGCTCAAAGGCATATCACAAGTATAAATCAAATACAAAACTGGCCCTAATATGCTCCCCTGTGGCACACCAGATGATATAGATTCGGGCAGACTCATGAAGTCTCCTTCAACAACCGTGAACTTCCGGGTAGTAATATAACTTTCCAATAGCTTCAGAAAATTTATTGGTAGATATGATTTCAATTTTAAAATAAGGCCTTCATGCCATACTTTATCAAATGCCTGAGAAACATCAATGAAGAGGGCAGAACAATATTTCTTTTCTTCAAATGTTCTTCTTATAAATTGAACCAATCTATGCGTTTGTTCAATGGTGCTATGCTGACTCCTAAAACCAAACTGATGGTCTGGTATGCACCCACTACCAATTAGAATTGGGGACAATTTTATCATGAGCAGTTTTTCGAAAAGTTTAGACATTGTTGATAGTAGACTTATTGGCCTATGCGATTCAGCCTTGGTAAGGTCTTTGCCCGGCTTTGGAATCATTTTGACCTTGGCAAGCTTCCAGAGTTGTGGATAATACTCTAGTCTTAATAAGGCATTAAAAATAAATAGAAGGATTCTAATTGCAATACGTGGCAAATTCATCAGCATCTTGTTACTAATTCCATCAATACCTGGAGCTTTCTTCGGGTTGATTTCAGTAATTAGTTTCTGTACGTCACTCATCTTAAACTTTAAGGATCGAGGGGTTAGAGCAACTACACTCAGTAAATCAACAGCAGCAGTACATCTGTTTGGGGTAAATACGGATTTTAAATGCTTTGCAAACAAGTTACAAGTATCACTTCTTGTCCAACCTCCGGTAGAAGTGCGCAGAGGTGGTTTAAGCTCAACGGGTGTTTTAAGCTTTCTCGTAGCACGCCAAAACGAGTAATTAGATGCTGGTGTGACATCGAGATTTTCCAAATAGTTTTTAAGAGATGCAGTTTTTTCATATGCAAGCAACTCTTGGAGTCGTTTAGGGCAATCTTTAAATCTGATTTTATTTTATGGTGATCTGTGCTATTGCCATTCCCTTCTACCTTTTCTTTTTTAACATACAAGACGTTCAATATCCGCAGAATAAATTCTATTAAGCCCAGTCTGCGGATGGGAGGTAGTGGCATGTTCAGCAGCCTGTTTAATATTTTCATTAAGGTTGGTAATATCAGATTCAATATCATCGGGTGTTCTTAGCGTAATATTTTCTGTGCAATGACTACTAAGATATTTTTTGCATCCCAGCCAATTAACACGATTTATCATCTCTAAGGATGAGGTAAGTCACTTCTTAATGGGCTACAAATTGAAACGATCGTGGGAGAGTGGTCGGACGAGAGATCTAGAGAAGCTTCAACTTGAATTAAATCCCTAGAGATATTTTTTATGACGCCAAAATCTATAACATCCGGAATTTTTTGTATGTCAGTAGGCCAGTAAGTGGGCTCCCCACTCGAAATGACGTCCAAGCCCATTTTTGAAATTGTGTGTGAACAACGCTCGACCTCTGGGTGTGATAAGACGCGAACCCCAGAACGTATGTTTGGCATTATAGTCCCCAGCTGCTACGAAACAAGGGCCAAGAGATTTGAAGAAATCCTCGTATTGATCTTCAGCAATTGCGAATCTGGGAGGGGAGTAAATTGATGATATTACAAAATTAGTGCAAAAATTTTCAATACAAATATTCGTTGCTTGTAGATGTTCTTCAGAAATGTTGGCAATAATATAATGCTTGAGTCTTGACCTTATTAGAATTGCTGATCCACCGCATGCTCTTCCTCTTGGGTCCTTTGAATCATATAAGGTGTAGCCAGAAATTTTAAAAATACTTCTCGAAGTCAAATGAGTCTTTTTCCGTGAGGAAGTGCTCAAGTTCATTTTTATGTTGGCGAATGCCGTTTGCGTTCCAGAAACATATTTTTAACGTGTTCATGATTTGTTAATTAATGCTTGAAGCAGAGTATTCTGCATTCGCAGCATTTCTTGCATCATGCTAGTCATATTTGTAGTAAAGTTGTTTATAGTTTGCAGCAGATTATCAATAGTGGCTTCAAGGCGACTGAAACTAAAGCTTGTGTTAGCATTTGTTAAATTACTTGGTGGGAACACTTTCTGGGTGGGAAAATAATTTGTCTTAACAGCATCGGCATATGATACACGTGAAGTACTTGGTTGGCTCATTGGAGGAAAATCGGCGGAGAAAGCGTTTGCTGATTGAGCTGGAGCTAATTTAGGTTTTTGACCCTAAAGTCTTTTTAACGAAAGAATATACAGGACATCCTCTGTAGTTAGCAGTGTGATTACCTCCACAATTACTAAATTTTTTTTTCAGCTTGATCTTTTGCCTTCGTACAGCTAGCCGAACCGTGCAATTCACCGCAGACAACACAAACTGTAGGTAATTTGCAGTAAGTTTTTGTATGGCCATATTCTTGGCAATTGTGGCACTGTACGGGACCTGAACGCTTAAGTGGCTCTTCAACTGTGATTTTTCGGTGCAAGAGAAACTTTACGCTATAAATTGGATGGGTTTCATTTTTTTTTTTCAATTGTATGTCATTAGGCTCCAGTTCGACCCGAAATAGGGGTTGGGGGACCTTTTCTCTGTTAATTATATTAGTAACATTTTTAACCTTAAATCCTTTGTCGATAAGAGCATATTTTACTTCTTCGGGGTCAACATATGAATCTATGCCCTTTAATACTACTTATAGGCCTTTAGCACTTTTAAGTTGATAGGTGTAAAAATTTGTTTTGTTTTTTTCAAATTCACTAATAATTTTCCGGAAATCTTTTTCATCATATATTTGGATCTTAGTTTCATCAATATTACCTCGTTTAATTGGAATGATGTGAAAAGTATTTTCACCAATGGCCGACAATAGTTTTTTTAAAAGCGCGTTAGAGTTTTTTTCTCTCAGATAGATAGGTGGTGGCTTAAAAGACTTTAGCGATAATGCAGCGGGCTTGTCGTTATTGTCTTGCAATAGTGAAAACCGATTTTGACGATTAGTAGATGATGCGCTGTTATCCCTAGACATATTTGAAGCAAGCAGATGAAATTTCTGAAGAATTTGGGCTTCGCCCACGCTTTACCACAGTTATATACCTCTCCATTATGACTTGGACCTTGGGCTTAGTGCTACTGTTATCTGTAGTGATAACCGTGTTAAGTGATGTATACGAGCCCGAAGGGGATGATATCACTGACTTATATGAAGAAGTACTAGGCAATTGTAATGTTAACGAATCACTAGTTGGCATTGGACAAGGCGAAGTTGATCGCTGACGAAAAAGTGGCTTTGCCATCATCAGATTTTTTATTTTTATTGTTATCATTAAGAGCATCAGAACTCACAGTAAAATATGCATTTCTGCCGTTTGAACTCACTTCACAATTTTTTGTTTTTGAGGTACTCATGTTGACTATTCCTCAAGGGCACTTTGTTTGCGGTTTTTGTTTTTGTTTTGTTTTGTTTTTTGTTTCTTGCTATGTAAAAAAAATATCAGCAATATTTGCTTTGCTTATTTATCAAAATTAATATGTATTACTGTTATTATGTATTACGAATATTTTTTGTATGATTTTTTGTTTGTTTAATATGTATATGAAAAAAAAACTCCGCTAAGACGTAAGTTCACTATGAAGGTTCAGCGAGAACTCTCTCTCTGTATCTGACAAAATATTTTCTACGCATCAAAAACAATGTTAAAATGTAGACGCTCGTTTGACAATGTCACCAATATAGTCGACAAAAGTGGTGACTTAGGAACACTTAACCCCATGTTTTCTTCAGGGTATATTGTAAGGGTAACTGTAAAATGTTGTAGCTATTTTTTAAATTTAGCAACGAAATACACACACAGTCTAAAGAAAAGTTGTGATATTTTACTTTTACAGTTAGACAAGTTCATTTGCATAAAACATCAAAAACCGCCAATGCACCAACTTTACCATCCATGTTTGGTCCATAAGGTTTTTCTTGTTAAGAATGAAAAGAAGTGAAGTTCTGTTTTATTCTTTTAATATTTTATTTTTCTTCAACGCTCGTCAAAATTACTATGATTAAAATTTTTTTGTTTAAGTTAATTATGGAACAGAAATAGTCTGCAACTTCAAGCAAAATCGCTGTCAAATTATTCGTTAATTTTGTTTGCAGGGATGCCACATGATATAAAACTAAATGGCGAGTTAGAGTCAGGGATTTACACTAACGTAAAAAGAAGTTACAGAATCACATTATCGTTACTGCAAACGAATAAATGTATCGATAAATATTACGATTTGCAAGTCGCAAAAAGTTAATGAATCGTACTTCGATTTCGAACTTCGACAATCGTACGAAAACATATTAAGTGATACGTCAATCGCATAATCCGAAATGGAGTTTTTACTATACATACTGTTCTCGTAGCTGGTGCTGAAAGCTCTAGATATCTCGTTGATCTTGCTGTAAACAGAAAAGGAGACACTTTAGCTCTCTTGGGTCCAAAATAATTGATATACCCTTTGCCTTACCTGAAAGTTAAAATAAGTTAAAATAAGTTTTTGTGATGTTGTCTCCACATCCTCCGCATCTAGACAGTAGTCGCCATAGAAGATATCTTCCCTTAATGAAGACCATACCAGAACATGTCCGAGTGATGTGAGATAATTCTCGAGTGCTGCTTAATTTCAAAAAGGGGTCATGGAGGGCAGTATTCAACTAGATTATAGACTAACAGCCTGTTTGTGTAAGACGTTGGTGTTGGAAATCTTGACGTTTCTGTAATAGATTAAAGAAAAGTTTTATAAGTTTCCTTTAATCTTTTACAAAAACGCCTTGATTTTTTAACCTCAACGTCTAAACTTGTGTTCTCTAGTAGAGTCTAAGGCAGTGTTCCGCAAACTAAAATATGTGTAAATTGGTGAGAAAAATGAGAGTAAAATAAAGTTACTCTTAATGAAAAGTTTGGTAATTTAAAATACTTGCTGTGGTTATTCATTGTGGTTATTCATTGTTTGAATATTTTTTTTTAAAAATCTAATAATCCATTGCATCTTGCCAAAAACATTTTTTTATCACGGAATATTTCTTAGCTTTCATAATTATTTTAATTTTTCTTTTTTTGCTGTACAAATTTATTAAATTTGAACTTTAATTTCGTTCCGTGTGCTCAAAAAAAACTAAGCAAAAAACCAGGAAGAAATTCGTACATGCGTCCACAACTTCATTCGTCGCTTTCTCAGTGACTACTAAATGAAAGAGCATAAGCATGTGTGTGATTTTCCTGTCCACAATTGTGGTATGGGTTGCGGTTCACTGGTCTAAGGATTGATATGTCTTCTCACTACTGGCGTTATAAAGACATGTCCCATTTTATTTATTGAGGCTTTAATTGGACTTAGACCTATTCGGAAGGAACTATATATAGATAAGGCTCTGAGAATTCTACTAATGGTGCCGGCAATGAGAGCTCATCGAACCTAAGCACGTTATAGTGTGCTTCCTGACAGAATTAACTAAGAATTCATATTTGGTGGAATATTTAACGAATTAGAATGTCTATGGCCATAGGCAAATGACCCAGTGTGTTCAAAGTGGAAGGTCAGGCATTCACAGACGTGTGCCCGCTTTAGCTTGATGGCAGACTTAAAGGTGCGCATAAAACCATGTACCCATGTAGCTCTAAGATCTCTTGGTTCAATGGAATTTTGGTTCAAGCTTATTTTGTTGATGACATTGGAAGACATTGGGCTCGTTCTGCATGTAGCTCTTTTTTATCTTCCGGTAAACGACCAGAAATTTCAAAATCTATAAAAATTTTGAAATTTGCAAAAGCGCTCTCAAGTCCATAAGTTAAGTTATTTATTTATGATACTTATAATGTTCGTATTCGGAATCCTCTTGAACTTGCGTTTGTGTATTTAAGCTATTCGATATATAAAGAATATATTTAGGCTTACCACCATCTTTAGCGTGGGTCACGTGAACTATTTCAGGCTATCGATTCATTTCCTTTGCTGCAATCGGAAGGCCTTGTTGTGGTCTGAAATTTTTTCTAGAGAGGGAGAATGTACTTTTGGCTAATTTCCACACTTCATTCACTTTCGAAAATATTGAAGTTGGCAAATTTCGAAGGTTAATACTTTATAATTTTTGATCCAGCTAAACTGTAATATTTTCTTGAAACGTGTGGCAATATTTTCGTATATAAACTCTGGATAAATCCACATTTTAACTGGTATTTGCCCGGTATATAAAAAACTTATTCCTTTGAATGAAACCTCATCTTTTCATTTAAAACAATAAAACACAAGTGCGTTCTATTGTTAAGACTCGTGCCAAACACACTTCAAAAACTCACATATTAAAAGTAAATAAATAGAAAACCAAGTGCAAAATATATGAAAACATGATTTCGATTTCAATGTTAATTCTGAAAATAAATGAAAATGAATTTAAGACAAACCTCTTCTCATTCACAAACGAATTACTATTACAATGCTCAAGTGAAGTATTGAACAAACTATAGATGCATAATATTAAAAGAAAAAATAATAATAAAATAGTTTTAAATATAATTTTTATTGTTTACTCATACAAAAGAGTTAATAATATCATGTTTGGTTTAACATTCGAAAAACTGCATTCCACACAACGTACTTTGAAGTACGTCCGACTGGTGTTAGTAAATGTATACAAATGTATACATGCATACTCGTACATATGTGTATATGTATGTGCATGACTGCAAATACTATGGGTGTCATACATTAGGTGTAAAGTAGTGATGAGGCCGTGTCCCATTTTGGAGTCTCTATCACGAAAACGCTTACTTTCAATTTCCTTTTATACTCGTACATCTGAATTACGGAATAGTCCACATAATTGACTACAGTGAAAGAAAAACTGTCAAAATGGTGATGTAATTTGACATTTTTATTGGGTGCATTCATAAGACGTAGCTGTTGCGCAACCGTTTAGTGTCTGTCTTAGAAACGCATAGTTGAGTAGTTCCGCTCCACTCAACAGTTGAGTCATTTTCCATCATAAAATATTTTCGCTACCTATAGTCAACATAATGTGCTCAGCCTGAACAGCTGATGGAATAGAGCTATGCCTTTTATATGCTTTTTTAGGTGGCAGGAGCAAATATTTGTTAAATTTTACATTACAAATGCGATAAAGTAACGAAATAATGATATAAAATTAAATTATATCCATCAAGCCGTTTCTAAGACGTAACTATTGGGGCCAACAGTTGCCAATAGTTTCACAACTGTTGAACTCAACAGCTAAGTCTTATGAATGCGCCCATTGTGACGGGAAGTTTGGTTTTTAACTCCGTGGTTGTGATTTGGCATCAATTTGATGACAAAAAGACACCAATAGCTGATCCCGCGAAAGTGGCTACTTGTCGTTAATATAATAAATATAATATAATGTTCAGTCGTAAAGCAGCTCTGGGCGAGTCAACATCAAGCGTCGTTGGCAATTATCTCTTAAGTGCAACCAGGCCACTGTTGTTTATTGGCCTTCGAGAGTTTTGCGTCTCACTCGCACTGGTTGACTGATCTGCCACGGATAACCGTATATTCTTGCGGTTCTTCTGTGGAATTTCTTTAACAACCACGTTGCTACTTCCTATGTGAAGGCATAGGTCGTGTACAGTCAGTCACAAAGCCTTTTTAAAAAACTGTTAATAACATCTTGGGCATATGGTCTAGCTACCCCGCCCATATTTGTGCAACAATACTTTGCAAATTTACTTTGTAAAGTATTTCTTAAATAAATAAATAAAATATAATGTTGTTGCCATAATGACAAATGGGCCTTATCGTTGTTTGAATCTTTCGACTTCGACTGCGACATTTGGGTCCTAGACTAAAAAATAAATGCTTATACATATACATACATATATTTATAAATAGCTTAAGCTTAACAGCAGTAAACCTGTGCACGTGTGTAGTTTAAAAAAATAATATTGTGTCAGCGCTAGAATAAATGTGAAAAGGCAGCTGTTTTGCACCAGTCTGTCAATTATCTACACAAACAAAATTTCAAAAATCCCAAAATTTTACTGATACTCAATTTAATTTTATGCTTGGCGAAGTAGAAAAGTGTGAAGGAACAACAGAGCGTAAGAAAATAGATCGAACAACGTCAGAAGAAAAAGAAGAGGAGAGAAGAGCAAAACATGTGGTCTGTATGTAACGAAATCACATCGTCTGTATTGGTAGTTGAAACGCCCAATTTTATGCATTTATAGATGTTTGAAATACTGTACGGATTTACTGCTTTGCTGGATTAAACCCATTTTAAACTAAAAATAGAGATTAATTTGCAGTGATTTATTAGCCTTTATATGTAAATGTAACATACGGAAAAGTGCTGTTCTTAGCAGCAGTTATTGCAACGACTATAAAGTAACTGACGAGTTTCGCGAACAAGAATTCGCTCAATCCCTGCCCATAACCAATCATATAAATATCATAGATTTTCCTGATATGAATTAGTGTCTATGGTAATGCTCTTAGCGGTGACCTCTGTCGTGGATATAAATATTACATAATACAAAGAAAAAACGATTCACTGATTAATGTTTTCAAATAAGAATTTAATTGATTCGATTAAATTTTTAATTTTACCACTTAATTTGAGTGGAAAAACTTAATTGATATTATCAAATTGTTTATAGGTGAAAATTTAAATAATTTTTTAATTGATATTACAAATATTTGATTTGATATTGCAAAATTATTCATTGTACTTTTTGTGTGTACGAGTATGTAGCAACAAATCGTTGGTGAGGTAAAATAATTAATAAAATGACTACTTAGGGGCTGAACCCCTCTTCGAAGTTTTACGTAATATGTGAACAGCCACTAGATGCATCGTAAAGACAATATAAAACTAACAACACGCAGTATAGCAGAGCTGCTAAGACGCTCCTCTTCTCTCTATCTATCTGTCATTTCATCATCTACACTTACATTAGCCTCTTCTTATTTGCAGGTAATACAAAGCTTACTTTCTCTTCTCATCAAACTTTCAAACCCGGCCTAAGTGGTAAGTGAAGAAATTAGAGGAAAAAATTATATCAAAATGGATTGCAGTGTGAATATTTTTGTTCGCAAAAAATCTAAAAAAGTGGAGATACTTTTCAAAAGACCTAGTTTGGGTTGTGGGTATTCATGACAGTATAGTTTTACCACTTTTAGAGATCCGAAAGTTATTGACAAAATACGGGTTTTTGCGGCATTGTGAACAAAATTTTTTTAACTCAGCTATTTTGGCACAGCTTTTAAAGATTTAAAGGGGCTTCAATAGAAGAGTTGTAGGCTTTATTAGTAAATTTAAACACACAAAAAAGTAATATGAATAATTTTGTAATATCAATTAAAATATTTGTAATATCAATTAAAAAATTAATTAAATTTTCACCTATAAACAATTTGATAATATCAATTAAGTTTTACCACTAAAATTAATTAATACAATTACAAATTTCATTGAATCAATTAAACTCTTAGTCGAAAACATTAATTGGTGAATACTTTTTTCTTACTTTTTTTTTAATAGAGCAATGCACTGAATACTCGAAAAATGTTCATGAGTTTCATGATTTTCTCTTTTGCCTATGTGATGTTTACTAAACTGAACAAACATGGGCATGCTAATAGTGTATAATTTCAATGCTCATGCAACCCTCTATTTAACAATTATACATCGATCTACCTTTCAAAGATATCCCAGCAAAAAATGTTCAAGATTTTGTAATGGGTAGTACTCTTTTAATGACTTAAAAAGTAATGAGTGGAACTTATTTATCTAATTATTTTTTTCGTATAATAATGACTGGCCTGTAATGAATAAAATAACAACTTATTTATATCATTCGGTGAAAGTACTTATTGTAGAACTTTCCAGTTAATAATGAAACATAAGTATATTTAGAGAAAAATTTATTGATCGTGAAAATAAACTTCAAAAACATTAAAATAATTGTTGTTTACTAAAATTTTTATTACAAAATTTAATTATTTTCGCATATTCTTCAATATGCATATTCACATATTTTCTTTGTAAAATCATAATTTTTATAATTTTGTTAAAAAATTTAATTTATTTTTATTAGAAAAAATTGCCAATTAACTTCTGAATAATTTTAGGCAAAAAGTAATCTAAACAATTTTGCGTATTTGTAAACAAAAAATATTCCATTAAATTTTGACTACTTTTAGTCAATCAGTAATCTTTTAACATTTGGATTTTTGTAGGCCAAAAGTATAGGGTATCGCATACTTTTTGAACTTCTCAAACAAAAATAATGGGCTACACTCTGATAGAAGTCCGGTTTCTTTTCGAGTTTTTTTTATAAATTTTTATTTAGCAGCAAACATTTTGTATTTCGACTTCGACTAGGACATTTTCGTCTTAGATTAAATAAAAACACTGATTTATAACGAAATACGCTAACCATGATAACGGGGGATATCAGTATTTTAAAATCGAAAGGGTATTTCTGACCAGCTTTATTAACTTCCAGAGCCACGTTTGCGAATTAGTATTTATTTATTTTTAATCTCATTTTCTACTGAATTAGTTCAAATTTTAAATTTAAAGTGAATCAGTTTATTGTGCGAGCTTTTATAAAAGAGGTTTCTGCTTTCACACCGTTGAGAGCACAACCGCCAATCAAGTCTCACCGACAACAACCCGGCAAACCCGAAATAAAATCTTTGAATTAAGATTAAAAACTTTTGAAAATAACTTTTGAAAGCAGGTTTTTATTCTTGCGGCTCATAATATTCATAGTTTAAAATATGTAACGGTCTGTTTTTAACCCCCGACAAAAAAAGGGGTGTTATAAGTTTGCAGGGTGTGTCTGTGTATCTGTACGTACGATTCCACGTACAGACCAAACGGCTGGACCGATTTTGATTCAGTTTTTTTTTCGTTTGAAAGGTTTGATCGAGATTGTTCTTTGCTATGTTTGAAAAAAATCGGTTCAGCTGTTTATAAGATATCACATCCTTTCTAGACATATCGGAAGTTTTTCAAATTTTTAATTTATTTAATCAGGAATAATTTCTTAATCGGGCTTTAGTTAAGCATTTTTAATTATTTATTGAATGAAATAGTTTTATTAACTAATGTGAGTTTCTAAAGAAGAGATGAAAAATTAAACTAGAATTTATTAGCTAACCATTCACCATTAAATTAAACTAGACTTTATTACCTAATAAATTCCAGTTTAATTTTTCTTCTCTTCTTTAGAAACTCACATTAATTAATAAAAATATTTTATTCAATAAAAAATTGAAAATACTGAACTTAAGCCCGATTAAGAAATTGTTCCTGATTAAAATTCATTCTAGTTCAATTAAATTTAAAAAAAAAATTCTCATTCTTAATTTTTGTTTTTTTTTTTTTGTTTTATTTAAATTTTTACCACGAAATAAAGTAAAGTAATTTTTTTAATCGTAAGCGACAAAAATTAAATTTTAATTAATAAAGTCCAACTGCTCCTTAATTGAACACCGTTAAAGTCTTTTAAGTTGGAGCGAAAACCATTTACATAAAAAATGGTTAGTCCATAATCTAACAAAAAAGTTGTGTTTTATCGATAACTTTCCATTTTCGGCGTGTAATTGAATTTCTAAAATGACAAAATTATCTTTCATATTTTCACTGTCACATAGTGTTCCTTTTACTTAATTTCACATGACTGCAAAACTCACGATGACGCGTTATACTATTCAATTCCCATAGCTCCTAGGTGGAACATAGGGCCTCAACAAACAAGTTAAAATTTGGTTTATCTAATGCTAAAGCTTTGATTTAACGCCATGTACGCCCTTTTGTTAAACGTTCAGCTTAAACTAGCTCTTCTTTTTCTTACCTGTGGGTTCCATTCAAGTGCCGTTCGTGTTATATTGTCTTGGGGCTTCCTCAACGTGTGTCCAATCCCTTTCCATTTACGATGTCGAACTTCGGTTTTTATTGGCAGTTGACCTGTTGTTGCCCATAATGTGGCATTGGATGTAGTTTTAAACCGGAACACGCATAAGATTTGCCTCAGACACCGGTTTATGAATAACTGGAGTGCATTGATTTCATTAGTGGGAGCGAGCCATGTTTCGCACACATACAGAACAACGGATTTTACACTAGCTTCAAATATTTTGAGTTTGGTGAACTTAGAAATGAACAGGGATCGCCAAATTTTATTCAGCATTCCAAACGATGCCCTACCTTTTGTAATACGGGATCTTATATCATCAATTGTTCCACCATTGCAGGAAATAATACTTTCCAAGTAACAGAAAGAGTCAACAACTTCTATTGATCTTTTGTCTAGAAAAATAGGTCGGATATTGCCGGTATTAATGCTCATTATCTTCGTTTTTGCAATGTTTATCCTAAGACCTGATTTAGCTGCACATTCGCTCAATTGCGGAAGTTTGGCCACTACATGGGGGTATTTGTGTGCCAGAAGGCATATGTCATCTGCATAGCCATGTAATACCGGTGTTGTTGGTTGTTACATGTTTCATTATTATGTTAAACGTAAGGTTAAACAATTAAGGTGAGAGAACACAGCCCTGCCGAACACCAGACTGGATATTTATATTGGTGCTTAGTCGATTCTCATGAATGAGGCGACAGCTTCTTTTCTTTTTTTAAAATGCGTTATGTTGTTATTTAATGACTGTTGGATACCGGGCTCGAACCCAGGATCTTCGGTTTTGTAGTCAACGTGGTAACTATTCAGGAGTCCTCCACTCGACTGATTGCTCAACGATAAAGCGCAGGGTGTTTACGTGTGCAATGCATGAACTTCTGGCTCTCAATCCTGCTTGCTCTTGTCTTAGGTTAAATGCTACCTGGCAGCCTATTGTTGATTATGTCTGCTAATATTTTGTTGACCATGTTGAGCAGAGTTATTCCTCTCTAGTTCTTACACTGCGATAAGTTATCTTTTCTGGGGAAGAGAATAACGGTACCTAATTTTAACTCATGTGGCAGCGTTTCAGTTGCCCAGAATTTGCGTATAAGTGGGAGGATAATATGTTCACTAACCTGGCGATCTATCTTCAGCAGTTCCGGGGCTGACTTGTTAGGACCCGGTGCTTTGTTAGGCCTAAGCGCCTTAATAGCAGACACAATTTCCGATATGTCCGGACAAGCTGAGCTGATATTCTGCCTTTCTCGGTGATGTGTGCAGTTACAATTTCTGTCACGTGCTGCTGGTGTCTTTGACAGCAGTTCCGTGTAGTAGTCTTCCTATATACGGATCTGTTCGTCCTTTGCAGTTACTAAGTCCCCGTTCTTATCCTCAAAACGTTTACTTTTTGCAAATTTCGCCCTGGTTAGCTTACGCATCGAATTAAAAAGACCTATGACGCGTGATCACAAATAATTCATCCAAACGACATGAGTGGCGGCCAACTCTAACTGAAAGCACCCAAAATCAGCAGCCCCAGTCATATGTGAGTCATTCTCTCAAGTAGTTTGCAATAGTAAAAGAAATAAATACTGCAGTAGACTGTAGAGCCATAAAGTCTTTTCATTTAGTTATTTAATAACTTACAAGGCAAGTTTGCTAATTGTCTCTTGTGTTTGTTATTCTTGTTGGCATTTCGATTAAAAAAATAAATGAAAAGGGACCTAACTCAATTGTCTGGTATTACGGATTGAAAATTTAAGTGTTGGTATTCTCACGAAAGGCAGAAAATTACTAGAGAAATGCATTTTTATACAATTATAAGGTAGTTTACTTGCAAATATCAATAGATTCCTTCCTTTCTCAAATTCAAAATTCATATGATAGATGGTTCATTTCTAGGCTACCTGCAAACTGCGCTGATTTCTTATTTGTGGCGTTCTTAAGTCATACTTGTCGACGCCGTTTTAAAACGGTGAGCATTGTCAACACTACACTTTATTCGAAGACAAGGCAATTGACGTTTTAGAAATCCGCCTATTTCACTGACAAACACTTCCTAGCAACCAAACTAATTTTTCTTCCATTTATTTGTATTGCAATATACATTTTTGCTTATTCATAAAAACTAATATCGTTTTATAAAGGTTTAAAAAACTAATTTTGTATG
Source organism: Nowickia ferox (assembly GCA_936439885.1). Classification (NCBI taxonomy): domain Eukaryota; kingdom Metazoa; phylum Arthropoda; class Insecta; order Diptera; family Tachinidae; genus Nowickia; species Nowickia ferox. Next base: position 65,915,649 of record OW387026.1, read on the forward strand.
AAAATCTGTTTTGTAAACCTCTTATAAAGCGAAACTATTTCTTATGAATAAGGCTCTTATTATTTAGTTATAATATGTACATAAATGAAATCTATTCTAATATCTATGAACAAATATTTGAAAGCATTTGTATTTGTAAGCATACATACTAGAGATGGGCGCGTGTTGAATTTTTCCAACACGACATGACACGATCACAAAATGTCGCGTGCGTGTTTCATACGTGTGATCGTATGAAACACGCACGCGACATTTTTTCAAAACACAAAACTGCACAACACGCACGAAATCAAATTGAATATCAAAAAAATAATTTTTTTAAGCTTAAGAGACCCTATCAACAAATTTGATGGTTTTACGTGTTTGACCATAAAAATATAAATTTTTTTTTCTTAACTGGAAATTCATGCATACATATTTTAACACCAAAAATCGTTTCGTGTTTATCGTGTCAATTTTGCTCAACACGATACGACCCGAACACGCACGAAATCAGATTTTCTGTCACGAACATCAACTATTCGAATAGTACCGGTAATTGGTTTTTTAAACTTCCAAACGAATATTTTCGATGTTTCCAAAGCTTAGATCTAGCTGCAAATGGGCAATTGGTTTCCCTGTTCCAAGTATAGCAAGTTCCCTGCAGAAAATTTGGTGAGAATTGATCCAAACGTATTCGTCATGTGACTTGAGAAAATTTGATTGTTCCCAAAAGTAGGGAGTAGTGCATGGTGAAAAATGGACATATCCTGTAAATGGTTACATATTCACTACTGTCGTGATGTATCGTTTTGATCCTTTATAAATTTAATTGGGATTTGGTTTAGTATTATAGTAAACGGGACTGAACAAGTTCTATGTGGTTTGATCCAGGACCTATCAAATAGTATAAATATATAGTTCCCTCCAATGATACCGCCAAGCCAATCTGGAACCAGTCCAGTAACTATACTTAGATCTTAACCTAAGCTTAACTGGTGCTTATATATACTTTTGAAATATGAGTGCCCCTGGGGTCGAGTGGGTAGTGTGCAATCCTGTCATGCTGAAGGTTGTCAGTTAGAATTCCAAAAAAATATTTGCCTAAAAATAAATTATAATTGCTTTTGTAACATTAAAAAAAATATAAGTTTACATTGTTGCAGTTAAGTATCAGAATGATATTTTTAAATAATCCATGTAATGGTAGAATTAATAGATTCGTATCGTGTTACTTTTGAGGTATCGTTTGAATCTGGAAGTTAGATACTAAAAATGTGAGGCTGCCAACGAACGTGTCAGCTGTTATTGTATTTATCTTTGCTTTATACGTATAAATGAATGTATGCAAAGATCTATTTTCTGTAGATTTCTACCTCACATACGTTGATTCGTAAACTCACGATACGAATCGAATAATTCTACCATAAAAGTGACTGGTCCGCTTCATAGGAGCTGTTAGAACTCGGACTGGTCCCTAGAACGTGGGGACCGATCAAGTGACTAGTCTTGTGTCAGTTCCATTTTTTTTTCAGGCTTTTAACAGACTTTCTCTATGTTCACTTTTTCTTAAAATATGAGAAAATACACAATACCATAACAAAGGAATGAATGGTTGAGACCAGTGTTTGTTTATTTTTTTGACATACTAATATTTATTTATTGCATCTTCAAAAATTATAGTAATTAATAAAACATTAGAGTCGTGCTAATCAAAAATATTTTGAAGAAGTTTCATCCGTATCCCTGTTTTATAAGTGGATGTGTCCAGCAAAGTTCATGATATTACTAGCCAGGGGACATCCTTATTAATACCCTTGCTCGTAATATCTTGACCTCAAGTTTTGTTAAATATTTCTTCAGTCACTAGTGGCATATTTAAATCACGATGTAAATTTGAATTTTCAATGTACCATGGAGCCGATGTTATTAACTGTAAAATCTTGTTTTGCCTTCGTTGGATTCTCTCTACATTGGAAGCTGAAGCAGTGCTCCATGGCTGAATTCCGTAGTACCATATGGGTTTCAAAGCGACTTGTATATCAAAAGTTTACAATCTAGATTCAGCAATGAATTTCTACCAATCAGCCAATGTATCTGAGTTAATTTAAGCTTCAATTGTGTTAGCTTAGAGTCAATGAAGTGTTTCGGTTAAAGTGTGTATTTCACATGTAAATGTTGAGGAACAATTTGATTATTGATTCTAATGGGGGATAAAGTATCTTTTCGTAGGGTAAATGTTACCTTAACGCACTTCTGTTCGTTTACTTTTATTTTTTCATAAGTTCAACCATATTTGCAGCAGGGTAATATGGTGTGACATGGAGATCTTAAAGATAGTTTTTAAGAGATACCGTTTTTCCATATGCTGGCAGCTCTTGAAGTCGTTTAGTACACTCTTTAGGTCTGATTTTATGTTGGGTGATCTGTGCTGTTGCCATTCCCTGTAATCGACTTACAATTTTTATAAAGTTTTTTTAATACATTTTTTGAAATATTATCAGTACTTTGTTGTAGTATCATTAAAAAATAAATAAAAAGTTAAAATAAATTAAAAATTTTCTTTGTTTTTCTTATATCTGAGGAACTACCTGATGGACATACACCTTTCATGCCACTGATATGTTCGATGTCTAGATTAAGAACCTAAGAAAATATTTGATCATTTCAAAGTCGAAGTGCATATTACTTACTAAGTGTGACGTTATGAAAAATTCTAATGACGCAGTTTATTTAATTATATTATTTTAAGTGGCGAATTATATGGGCATGATCAAAAGTGAGTTTATTTTACAGTGTAGAGTATTATTGTTATAGACTTACTTAGCGAAGTTGCTGTATAAACTTACGTAAATTACTGCAAAATATAGTAATCACTACTTAAGATGGAGAAAGGGTTGATATGAAATAGAAATATTTAAGAAAAGTTAAAATACAGAAGTAGTACATTACTTGACATTTAATCTTTAATGTGTTAGGCATTTTTGTTTGCTTGTTGGTTAAGCAACGTCCATATCGAGCCATAACCTCCGAAAAAGCTTAACCGACACATTTTTTGGATCTCATTATTTGTGATTAAAATCGATTATTTACGATTGCAAATAATCGATATTGGTCAAAAAATCTAGTTTGAGAATTATGTCGCTTAAGCTTTTTTGGCAGTTGTGGCACGATATGCATTTATTAAGAAACTCCTCAGTAGGCTTCATTATTTGTACAAATGGTTTACATATATTTAATGCACCGAAAAAAAAATATATTAATATATGTACATATCGTTGCCTTCATACAGAAAGGCCCTAAGTCATTACTTTTTTTGAAATCGAGATTTTTGAATTTTTCGACACATTCGAAGTACTTCTATCGAAATATACAAAAAACTGGATATAAAAGAATAACGAGTTAGGGCCTTTCTATGTTGAGGTAACGATATGCACATACTACACATCGGATCATTTACGAAAAATTACTTAAAATTTTTTTTTTGCGTACAACAGACTTAGTTCAAATACATACTAACAAATTTCACTTATTCAAGAGTTGAGTGTAAAGCCATTTGTGCAAAGTTTTCACAAGCATAAGGTAAAACACGGTCTGACGAAATATTCTACATAATTAATCACAAAAACGAATTTTTTACAGATATGACTGTGTTGCACAGCTAAGTCTGTGTCATATTAGAGCACAAGTTAAAAACCCATATTAAAAAAAATAAAAAAAAAATAATTCAAACAAAATAAAATAAACAATATTTTTATGTAACAGTCAGCATGTCACCTTGCGTACCGTTTGTATGTTTTTTAAACCCAGTAGTATTTCCACAGTTACAAAATGTGTTTATGCAGATATTGAAATTTTTTCTTGTGAAACTTGGTGTTTTTTTTTTCACTTACAACATTTAAACGAAATTTTGCTCATATCAACATATTTGGGTACGTAGAACTTTAAAAGATTCATCAATATTTATGTATGGAAATCAGAGATGGGTAACTTTTCACTCACGATCATGAACGATCACGAGGAAATAGAACTTAGGACTAATAAATCAGTCAATGATTATATGTATTTTATTTTTAAAGCTTATTTAAACACAAAATTTAGTTTTTCATCCCAGAATTAAATGAAACTTAAATAGCCAACATTGTGCATTTAAGTGTTGTTTAAGTTTTACAAACATACCATACTCGTATGTTTTGTGCATATGTGTGTTTTTTGAATGCATGTACAAGAACATCATGTGGCCGTGTTAAAAAAAATTCGTTTAATTTTCGCAAATATGCAACAAATGTAACACATATTTTCATATCATGATAAATAGAACAATGCATTCCGATGCTCCTTTGCATCATAAAATGTGTTTTTTTGCTATATCACTTTTCTGCAAATTGATAAATCAACTTTCTTATTTATAATATTGAGCAGCTGTTCTTTGGAAAGCTTTTCATAATATTTGGAAATCTTTATTTGAGTCGATAGAACCATCCAATTCAATTCAACATACTCAAAAAAGTGCACTTTTAAGTATTTAATTAAAACCAGTATTACCATACAAAATACTGGTTTTAAATTCTAAAAGTATACTTTGTTTTGACTATGGTTATGCGCCAATGTGTTAAGATGATTTTATGTATATGTTCACCGCGGCTACGCCTCAAATGGTACAATTTTGGCATACTCTCTCCAACATATCGGCCGATATCTTACGAATTTTTTTTTTCAATATTGGCTTCCAGTAACTCAAAAGTTGCGAGCTTGTCCCTATAAGCATGAGCCTTAACATATTCTCACAAACAATAGTCTAAAGGCATTAAATCGCACGATCTAGGCGGCCAATTGACCGGCCCCAAACGAGAAATAAATTGTTCACCGAACTCGCCTCTCAATTGGGCCATTGTTTCGAGTACTGTGTGGCATGTGGCATCATCTTGCTGAAATCATATGCCAGCCAAGTCTAGCTCTTCCATTTGGGGCAAAAATAATTTTGTAGTCATCACACGGTATCGCTCGCCATTCACAGTAACGTTCCTGCCCGATAATTCACGGTCATCAACAACACTGGTGGATACAGCAGCGATACTTGCATCTGTCCGCACTCTACGCATGCGCGTTGATACAAATTTGGTGCCAAATTTAATTTAGTCACAAGATTTTGAATAGTCGCCTCAGACGACAAGCTGACCATAAAATGGAAGAAGTGCACGATGCACTTTCTTAACTGAGCATGAATTTTTTTGACAACAAAATTCAATAATCTGCAAGCGAAAACCTCATCTGTTTTTTTCTTTTTGCCAAGAACAGTGGTGCCAAAAAGAAAGTTGTTAAAAAATCACCCATTATAAGTTGCTGAAAAGTTATAGTTAATCTAAATTTTACATCCTGATTACTAGTTTCAAACAGTCAAAGCACACTTTCGATTCCATTCATACACTCAAATGCATACGGGGTGTTTAATAAATAAATACTTCGAGTAGGTATCATGTGTATATTTAGTTTGTACGAATAAATTTCAATACTCTGAGTATAAGTATGACAGACAGTCAATGCACACAACACTCAGTGCCCTTCCTATTAATAACTGTAGAGTATTTAGTTTTTTGCATAAATGAAGTAGAGGTACTGTAGTGTGTTGGAATCGGCTATAGTCATAGTTGGTTGAACGCAAATATTATTTGATTTCAAGGCCATATTATGTGAGCGTATGAATTGTTTGTACTACGCAGTCACTAATATCATGAGTAAGTACTTAAGTATTTATTTTTGAGTTGTTATTGGCATTCTATGGCACCTACATGATAACTTTTGACAGAATGATATGTATCGTGTCAGGTATCAGGTGTCAATAATATTATTAACTCTTTTACGCTTGTTCGTAATTGCATCAGTCGGCAGTAAGAACACTGCAGCTATAAGATGGTCGAAAGTGCAAAACTTAACTCTGCAGTATGCAAGGAGCAAACAGAGTTAAATGTAAATCATAAAAAGAAATTTTTTAAAAATAAACAGCTGATTAAAAAATCATTTTATTCATGTGAGCGGCGCTCATCTCTAATTTAAATGTGTACTAACAACCAGGGAAACCAGAAATAAATTGGAAGAAAACTCAAATATAATTGCATTGTAATTTCAGATAATGCACAGAAATCTCCTTCCAGTCTTAAATGGCTTGAATTAGTAACTCCTTATCGTCAAATTTTCTTCCGCTTGCATAAGCTTTGCGGGAAAGCCCACCGCAGAAATTTTTAATTATATTTAGTTCGGCAGAATATTGTGGCCAATTAATAAGATGAATATTTTGCCATGAAATAAATTTTTTAAAACTACAAGCAAAGAAAAGATATGGTTGTATTATGGTTAAGAAAACAATATTATGTTCTCTGAAACAAATGTATGGTCGTTGAAAACAAGTTATTGTTATTTTAAACATTAATTACGTTAAGATAAACAAAGTAATGTTTGAATTCAATAATCGCATTATTATATTCATAAAAAGTGTGATATGGTTAGAATTTAACAATTTATTTTTGTTAAAAATTTATGACTACAACATAACTTCTATTATTATGTAAAAATAATATGATGTAAACAACAATATAATGTTATCCAAAACCATACTATATTTAGTTTTAAAAAAATATTTTTCAGAAATATTTTCTGTCACTTCGGTGTGTTTCGTTTGTAAGCTTTCGGTAGTGCACGCGTTGTGTTAAATAAATAAAGAAATAAATAAAGTACAAACAAAAGGGTAGATCAATAAAAACATATTTATATAAGTACATATATTTCTTTATGGTTAGTCATAATTATATTTTAGTCACACCTAATAATAGTATTGTCATATTTAACCAAAATGTGATAACTTTGAACAATACTAAGATTAGGTAAACCAAAGTTAATTGTTATTGTAGATAATATTATTATTAAAATATATTAATTAATATGAAAATTTCATTCCTGCTTCGCGAAATTCGTCAGCAGACTTTAGCCCATTCTGAAATGAGCTAACAAAACTTCATATTTTTATAGTAAGACTCTTAATACATTATTGAGAATCACAATATACAAACATAATAAGTATAAAATCAAATAAATATACTTCGGTAGTTCTCATCTTAGTTGTGTTCATATACTTTTCTAGCAGAAAATTGAAAGGAGAGCATAAGACAGAAATTTAAAAATGACTCTTCCAGATACGAAAAAGTAAATAGTACTTTCTCTGGTGTATTTTGGATATTCTTGTTTGATAATACTTTATATTATAACCCCCATATTCATAAAATTTAAATTGAGTTTCAAATGTATTTTATTTCAAATTTTTCATACAAGATTTTCTTAAAATGGATGGTAAAATTTAAAAAAATCGACATTTAATATGAAATACTTGACACAGTTTCATGTATTATTAGAGCTATGCTCTTTATGCCACCACACTATTACAGTTATAAATTTATTTTTGTTTTGATTTCCTTGTACTTAAAAGCAGAGTAAGAAAATATACGAAAACACATTTTTGATATTGTTATGTTTCATTCCTTGAAGTGAGTGAAACAAAAACAAAACAAAAAAAAATTAAAAAGATTTCTCAATTTGTTTTTGTACTGTTTTTGCACATGAGCACAAACAAAACATTAATTTAATCGTACGCAGCTAGAATAGTAAATAATGGGAACAAATTTATGTATTTTGAAATATTTGCGACGAATTTGACAACATCATATAATATAATTTGATTGCATTGTCAGCGTTTAGACACGAACACATTTGGAAGGAAAACATTTAGTTTGGGAGCAATTTACTGGTGCGGAGGAGAGAATCGTTTTTGTGTTCGGTACTCGGCGACACGCGTTTTCTTCTTTGCTACATATCCAAACATACTTTTACATATGTGACGCGCAAAATAGAAACGGACCTAAGGGTAAAACCCGGTTTTGTTCAGGAGAGCCATTTTAAAGATTTAAATACGTGTATCTTTAGTGTACCATCACTGAATAAAACGCGCATATCTCTGGGAGGGAACAATTTTGGGGCATGTGATCGGTCTCATTCGATGCTCAGATGTTGTCCACAAAAGGGGAAATTGATTTTTTTTTTACCCTTAGGTCCCTTTCTCTATGCGCTGTCACATATATGGTTCATATTATCCAATAATATTGGAATGTCGCCGGCAAAATTTTTAAACATTTTGGTTTTGATTCTTGTTTTATATTGAAGCCCTCCTTATAAGGAGCTAAAGGAACGAGTATATATGTATTAGGAAAGCCAATACATTTCGGGATTAAGCGAATTCCGAATCCCGGAATTGTAATTTTTTAATACCGGGATTTTCGGGATTTCAGTCAATCCCGAAATTGTTTACTAAGTTTTGTTTGTTTTTATTTTGAACAGTCACAAACTTCTTATCTTATGAACAGACTTTCAAAAACTATTTGAGAATGTTTTTGAAATTCACAAAAGAAAAATAAGCGTAGTAAGCTTAGAAAAAAATTTATATTCGGTATGAATCAGGGTTTTGTTAAAATTTCTAAGCCTCGTATACGTACGATGGTAAAATTTTTGCGAAAAAATCTAATGACTCAAGACAGATTCGAATAAAAACTATGGATGACGTTGACAATCTCCTAACTAAGTTTGCTGGTGGAGCATCAAAACGTACCAGTGCTCGATTCAATATTAACCGTAATCTTGAAATGGAAGATGACGACGTCGCAGAGAGTGATACCTTTATGTCTCCTAATTAAAACAGCAATTTTATTTTGTTATTTTTTATGTATGTATGTAAGCAAATAAAAATTTCTTTTTCAACTAAAGATTCTAAATATTTAAAAGTTTAAATGCTTATAGCTTGTATATTAGCAAAAATAAAGAAAATTTTTTTAGCATTATATCTGTGTTTTTTCAATAAATAAATTTAATAAATTTAAATGTATATTGAGTCAACTTGTAAAACTGCCAGAAGTTATTGCTATTCAGGAAACTTGCTTCGGTAAAAATAACTTAAATATGTATTCGATTGATGGGTTTAATGTAATTCATTGCGAAAGGATGAATGGTTTCAGTGGAACTACAATGTATGTTAACTCCAAACTAACTTATCGCATTATTCTGTGCAAAAGTGTGGACAACCTGGATTTAATTTCGATTCAGTTACCGAATATAAAAATGGTTAACTCCAAGGTTAGAGCTGTGTCTGTTTATCGATCACAGCGTTGTCAAATTACCAACTTTCTAAGTAGAATGGAAAGAATTTTCAGTGAACTGGAAAGAATTTTCAGTGAACTGGGATCTTATCAGACTATACTAGTTGGAGACTTAAATGTGTACGTAATAGTTAGAAACAGATCACAGCAATTGCTATTGAATCTTTCTAATGAGTTTGATATGCATTCTTGTCACGATCATGTTACTAGACCTATTAGTGGAACTTGTCTAGAATGGGTTTTTAGCAGTAGTCCTAATAATATTCTTGTACACAGTATTGAAAATGATCTGACAGATCACAACTTTCTCAGCTGTGGTATATATCTAAATGTAGAATGCAATGAGTACATAGTCGAACAGAGGAGGAGAATTAACTACCTAAAATTGGGAATGATCTTAGATATTAAATTAGGCCCCTTAGGCCCCTTGCGCTTGATTGTTCCAATTTATGTGAAAAATTTATTCAGACATTGACTTTTTCTGCTACACAAAGCATAGAAATGGTAGAAACCTCTAGTAACATTCGCTGCAAAGTAGCTACCTGGATGACTGAAAGCTTATATCGTTTAATATGCTATAAAAATAAACTGTTAAAAGCAAGACGAAGGTATAGATATGAAACTGTCATAGCTGAACAAGTGAAAAGAGTCAGCGAAGTCATAAAAAACTGTAGTAAGAAGCTGAGGGATAATTATTATATGGATAACTTGACTTGAGATCGTTTGGGACTGATATCAGGAAAACATGGCAATTTTTAAATAAAGAACTTGGTCGATGTAACAAACCACCAAATGAACTAATAAAAGAAAATGGTGAACGAATTTTTGAAGAGGAAATAAAAGCGGAAGCTCTCAATAAATATTTTGTTGAATGTAGCCATAAGTTGAAAAGTAGCATAAAATATTTTTCAGATAATCATATCAATAAATTTGGAACCTTAATACCTGAACCATGCATATGTAATTTAGCTCCAATATGTCAGAAGGATATGTTGAGAACAATTGAATCGCTGAAAGTAAAGAAGAGTCCCGGCTATGATAACATAAATACAAATATGTTGATTATTGGAGAAAGAGCGATTTCGACTATACTTGCAAAAATTTTTAATAATATGATTAGAACTAAAAAATATCCTGATATATTAAAAATACATAAGATTGTTCCAATACCTAAAAAATCTGGTTCAAAACACTTAGCAGATTTTCGACCAATATCGTTGTTATCGGTAATCGATAAAGTTTTCGAAACAATAATATCTGAACAGTTTTCGAACTATCTATTAAATAAAGTGTTATTATATAAGCATCAATACGGAGTTACTAAATGCTCCGGGACAAAAAAAGCTTTGGTCCATGTTGTAAAATATATTTGTGGTAGTATCAATTCTGGTTATAAAGGTTTTGCTGGTGTATTTTTCGACTTTTCTAAAGCGTTTGATCTAGTTCAGCATGAGATTCTACTTGCTAAATTGCGAAACATTGGAGTAGCAGATTAAATATCAATGTTTTTTTAAAAGTTATCTTGAATGCAATTTGTTCAAATTGGTGATTCCAAGAGCAACCTGTTACCAGTTAAATACGGAGTTCCGCAAGGCAGTGTTTTAGGACCGTTATTTTTTAAAATTTATATAAATGATTTAAAGAACGTAAACTTTTATGAAAAACTCATAATGTTTGCTGATTATATTTGCCTATTCTACAAATCTAAACATAAAAATGTATTACAAAAACAAATAGAATATGATGCAGCAATACCAACGGAGTTTGCCCGTTTCAATAAGTTGGTTCTAAACTCAGAAAAAACTCAATTTATAAGATTTAGACCCAACGTAAATATATATTAAGAAGATATGACAATTCACGTGGATGGAGCAATTATATCAGAATCAAAAGTAGTAAAATATTTAGGAATACTAATAAGTTATAATTTGCTATGGGACGAGCACATAGAAAACATTAAGACTAAATTATCTTCGGCAACGGAAATTCTATATAAATTTAGACACAAATTGAGCACTGATGTGAAACTGATTATTTATCAATCACTTATACACTCACATTTAACATATTTGCCACTAATATATGCTTGTCGCATGACACGATATCTAAAAAGTTTGAAGTCAGCACAAAATAAAGCACTAAGAACAGTGTTTGCGTTACTCTACCAAAGACTTATACACGTACTATGCCAAAAACATCTTGCGGATTCGTGGTTTGCACAAAAACAACAAATGTTGTTGTACATTTTTAAGTCCTTACGAGATATTAGTTGTAAGGCCGTCAAATTTGATCAGAACATATCTAGAACGGGTGTAGATACAAGGCAAGCACATAACTTACAAAAAGTAAGGTGTCGAATGGATTTAACCAAACAGCGTATAAGGTTTGCTGCACCAAGTGACTACAATAACTTACCAGTTAGATTAAAAGAATTGTCTGCGTTATCAGCTTTTAGAAATGACTTGAAACTGTATTTACTAAATAATATAGAAACACTTCTAAGCTAGACAAACTATTTAATTAGATAAGTACAAATTTGTTATCTTACCTAAATTTTGTATTATTATTATATATTAATAGTACATAGTTGTGCATCAACTAATGCCATGCTTTGACCTCTATAATGCCTAAAAAGCGCTGAGGCACAAACAAAAAAATTAATTTCAATGCAATATTAATGTTATTAAAATAAATAAAATTTAAAAAAGAGCTCCAAAAACTGTTTCATTTTTCAAGTTCAGCATGCAATCTTATTCATTCCTATCTTTTGAACAGTTTTCAGCGCGTTCATCTAAATAACAAGATATCAAATGCACTTAATGTTAGGAGAGGAATTCGTCAAGGTTCAATACCTATTTTATTCTGCATATATATTAACTGCTTTATTCATAAAAAATATTTCAGGTTTATTAAGCGCTTATTTGACATATTTCTATGGGAAATTTGTCAAATAAACCTGTAATAAACCTAAAATATTTTTTATGAATTAGACCCTAAGGATTTACCTGATGTTTCAATTTACAGCAAAATTCATATGTATGCAGATGATGTGCAGCTTTACTTGAGTTCCCGTGTTGAAAATTTAAGCTCGACTATAAGCAATATCAACAATGATTTAAGCACGATAAATAAGTGGGCTAATGCAAATGGGTTATGTACTAATCCATCCAAGTCAAAGTGTATTTTGATTTCGAAAAAAAATTAAATAAAATTGACTATGTCACATCAGCTTCCAATTTTTAATAATCGCTTAACGTGGTCAAATCACATTAATGTCATTGTGGGTGGAGTATACAGTATGCTTCGGAACTTGTGGGCTGTTATAGATTCAACTCCATTCACGATACGTATGCAACTAGCAAAAACCTACTTAATTCCGGTACTACTATACGGATGTGAAATTTTTGCGAACTGTCACAGCCATGATCAACGAAAACCCAAAGTCGCTTAAAACAATATAGCAAGATGCATTTTCTTAAAAGGGCGTCGTGATCACCATTTTCGTACCATTTATTTCAAGTTGGGTTTGAGAACCTCCTAAAAATTAAATGCCTAATGTTCCTACATAAAATAATTACGTCGAAGCAACCTATGTACCTATTTTGTAGAATCCAATTTGCTAAATTTAATCGAGGAAGAAAAATCATTCAACATAGGTATAAGATCCTTCTGTCACAACGTCAGTTTTTTATAAATACCATAAGTCTCTGGAATTCTCTGCCAAATTATATTCAAACCTTAGGCAATGCATATGCGTTTAAAAAGGAGTTATATGAACATTTTTCAGATTATTAATTTTTTTTAATCAATATTTGTTAAAAACTTAAGCATGTACTTCTCTTTTTATTCTATTTATTTTTTCTCTTATTTTCTGCATGTCTATTCTATTGTATTTTTCTGTAAAATTATTCTATATATTTTTAATATGTACTCGTATGTCTTATTTTTATTAATTTCTTGTCATTATCTTGATTATTGTTTGTTATTATTTTGATTGATTCGCCAGCACTTTCATTTATAAGATATACGAGTATATATCCTGTTGTGCTAGGTTACAATTATATAAAGAAATAAATAAAATACAAACACAATTTCTTATGAGTTTAGAAAATTTACAATTGCATCCTTTATTACATTCGAATTTAATGAAAATTCCATAAATCTATACAATTGATTAAATTCATAAAACATTCTTCTGAAAGGATCGGCATCAGCATAATTGGCTGCATAAACTTTTACCGATAGAGGAATAAAATTACGGGATGTACGCTGAGGAACATTAAACGAAATTTCGTTGTATGCTAGGAAATTGAGTTTTTCGTTTATTAATAGTTCAAATTCCTTGTAAAGATGGTGAGAATTTTGATCTACGAGTATATTGTCAACATGGTTATCATTAATGACACATATGACGAATTAAAAAGAAAACCTCTTTAAAATTAAGTGTACTCTTCCATCTTCAAATTGCGTTTCAACATAAATATCATTTATTATTTTAAGAAGATAACAAAAAACAAGAATGCATTTTGCTTATATCATCCATCAAACTATTTCATTTAAATTAAGTTTTATTATTACATCCCACTGTCCAAGGACTCCATATACAACAGTTTGGTGAGGCAATCAACGTTTTGGGGAATACTTAAGAATTAAATGAAGTACTTAGTTGAAATATTTCCGAAAACTTATAAAATCATCTTACTTTCCCCCGAACAGTTGTCAGCCTCAAAACATACAAAGTTTTCCATAGTTAAAAACGTGAAAATACAAGAAGATTATTTATTATTGCAATAACAAAAGTTTCCATATTAATAGACAAAAAGTGCCAGAAAAGAAGCGAAAGTCCCACATTGCCAGCCATCATCCAATAGTGCCTAAAATCGCACAATTGTGCCACATTTGCCCTCACTGCTCTAGACTGATAAAAGTAGTTTCAAGCATCATGCTTCCCCAATAATTTTTTTTAGTAAATTAATTTAAAAAAATCATAAAAACGTGTTACAAGTATACCAGACAGTTATCGATAGAAGCGGTAGTGCTATGTTTTAGGAATTTATTTCACATAATGGATCAGAGGACTTGGTTTCCATTGACGTTTCGACGACCCAGCATCAATATTTAATAGTATTAAATGCATGTGCATGGTCATGTGGCCATAGGCGAATCGGAAATGCATTTATTTTTCGACAGGTAAGTGCAGTGTAATCACCAGCTTTCTAATGGATACTGGTGTTCGAACTCTGGACTAGCTACTCCAAAGTTAATATTTTAATATAACTGAGTATGTCTGCTGGTACATAAAGCGAAATAGATTCACGGATTTGTTAAAAACGAAGAATGAAACCACCACAGACATAAAAAAGTGTGGAATGTGGACTTCGCACACTAACTCCTAAACAGTCACAACTCAAAATATCCCAGAAGTTGATGAGTGGCAAATAACTGTTTGTACTGTACAAATCACGTAAGTACATAATGTCGAGCACACACTATGGCATTTTGTGACATCGCAATAGCGTTTAATAGGGGTAACGTTTGCCATTTCCGATATTTTTCATCAAGTGGCATTGCTTTCCATATAAAAAATATTATGTGAACGGCGTTGCACGCATTTTTAAAATGACACCACAAAATGACAAGACAAGAAATGCCAGATGTGTACACGGCATAGCATAGAAGCAGGCATAAATTTTGCTTCGAAACATTTGGATAATCCACCTTTAATGTTTTGTTTCCTTTAAGGCCTCATTACTTTTTACTTTTCGTTGTCGTTCAGTGCCGTTCTTTTCCGTATAAAATATTTTGCAATTACTTTTTCTGTGCAAGGAATCAGCTGGCAACCTATAGAACTGATTTCAGTTGTGTACAAAATATCACAACAAACTAATATATACACACTTCTGGCTGTCACTTAACGTTGAATTCTATTTTCTACAGATTTGTTCGCAAAGGAACAGAACGAAACAGGAAAAACAAACCACACACACAGACTTTCAATTGAACAGAAACAAAACAGCTGATTCAGAACAGAACAGCACGTACAAACTAATTCTGCCTTAATTCTTGTTTATTTGATGACTTTTTGATTTTATTTTTTTACAAAAAGTTTTTTTCAATTTGTTCTAGGCTCTATGAATTTATTTTTTGCATCAAAAATATTCGGCTGAGTTTGCTGAATATGAATGCGAATATCTAAAAATGGCTGAATATACGGGAAGTCGAATACGAATATACACACATCACTACACATTTTTAAGTTGAAATTCAGAAAATACAAATTTGCACTGAGAAAATGCAAATTCATAATGAGAATTCCAAAATAATATTGAGAGAATACAAATTGATATCGAGAAATCAAAATTGGTATTGAGAAAATACAAATATATATTGAGAAAACCAAATTGCTTTTGAGAAACAACAAATTTATAATGAGAAATCCAAATTGATATTGACAGAATTCAAATTGATAACGAGAAATCCCAACTTATATTGAGAGAATATAAATTGATAATGAGAATTTCAAATTGATATTGAGAAATCCAAATTGATATTGAGAAATCAAAATTGGTATTGAGAAAATACAAATATATATTGAGAAAACCAAATTGCTTTTGAGAAACAACAAATTTATAATGAGAAATCCAAATTGATATTGACAGAATTCAAATTGATAACGAGAAATCCCAACTTATATTGAGAGAATATAAATTGATAATGAGAATTTCAAATTGATATTGAGAAATCCAAATTGGTATTGAGAAATCCAAATTGATATTGAGAGAATTCAAATTGATAACGAGAAATCCCAACTTATATTGAGAGAATATAAATTGATAATGAGAATTTCAAATTAATATTGAGAAATCCAAATTGATATTGAGAAATCCAAATTGATATTGAGAGAATTCAAATTGATAACGAGAAATCCAAACTGATATTGAGAGAATACAAATTTATAATGAGAAATCCAAATTGATATTGACAGAATTCAAATTGATAACGAGAAATCCCAACTTATATTGAGAGAATATAAATTGATAATGAGAATTTCAAATTGATATTGAGAAATCCAAATTGATATTGAGAAATCCAAATTGATATTGAGAGAATTCAAATTGATAACGAGAAATCCAAACTGATATTGAGAGAATACAAATTGATAATGAGAATTTCAAATTGATATTGAGAAAATTTAAATTGATATTGAGAATTCGAATTTGATATTGAGAAAATTCAAATTGATAACGAGAAATCCAAATTGATATTGAGAAAATATAAATTGATATTGAGAATTCCAAATTGGTATTGCGAACATTCAAATTGATATTGAGAATTCCAAAATGGTATTGAGAGAACTCAAATTGATAACGTGAAATCCAAGTTTATATTGAGAAAAACCAAAATGAAATTGAGAAAATCCAAATTCATATTCAGAATTTTTTTTTTCAATATTTTTGAGAGAATGTTTTACATAATTTAAAACGAAAAGTTTTCAATTATAAAATTTGCTATTTTTTCGATCTTACTTCGAAGATATTATCGACAACCCTAAAAACGCTAAAATCACCATCACAACTGTTGATTGTGCAAGAGCAGTGCAACATTCTACAGCGTTTTACAAAAGGGCAATAGAATTAGAAAACATGCCTGTTGGACAAAAAATTCTTTCACATATGCATAATTATATACATAAATGATTTTGTTTTTAAAGATTTCAAATTTCGATTTCGCAATATCAATTAGTATTTTCTCAATATCAATTTAAATTTCTCAATATCAATTTGAAATTCTCATTATCAATTTGTATTCTCTCAATATCAGTTTGGTTTTCTCATTATCAATTTGTTGTTTCTCAAAAGCAATTTGGATTTCTCGATATACATATTTACTTTTTTATTTTAATACAAAACAATCAGTATACAACACAAACAATAAAAAAACAACCACAAAGAGCATATAAAAATACCTTAAATAAAGTGAAATTATAATTCTAATGAATGAACAAAAATTTTTTGACAATCAGAATACAAAAATATATAAAAATCACGTATAAATATAGAGCATTTCAATTTTATGGTCGCCAAATTCACACACTGAATAAATTACAATAAAAATTGCAAATTTATTTTATCAACAATTTGGCGC
Organism: Nowickia ferox; assembly: GCA_936439885.1. Taxonomy (NCBI): domain Eukaryota; kingdom Metazoa; phylum Arthropoda; class Insecta; order Diptera; family Tachinidae; genus Nowickia; species Nowickia ferox. The sequence goes on from OW387026.1 coordinate 65,932,967, forward strand.
TTATTATCTTATTCAGAATAACAACGAACATTTATTCAAAGTGCTTCATTAAGAGGTGCCTATAATCAATTCTACTCTCTTATCGTCATATGAAATCAAAAAAAGTGTAAATTACATACATACATACACATATACATATTAAGTATTTTTTAAGGTCTAAGGTCCTCAGTAGTGTTTTGAATTTCGTTAATAAATTCGATAGTTTTGGGCACACAAGGCTAGAAATGTTGTTAGTAGATGAATCTTCATTAATTACACAGTTCTACAGCCAAAATCGGAATGGGATGACACCAAAAGCAAATGAAAGTTGACATTTTCCATAACAAAACCCTCAAGGCTTTTTGTAGTTTAGTGCTAGAGTTTTTAAACGCATTTGAAGTTGGTGATTTTGGAAGGCTGTCTAACAAGAAAAACTCGTTTATAATTTGAAATTAATTTTTATTACCCTGGAAAGTTTTGTTATCGTTTTGTTTTTGGGGTCAAGGAATCCATTTTTGATATGTATTTTACCTAAACTCAGGCTAGATGGCGCTGTCAAAGGTTGCTATTTCTTGTAGATTGTCTTAGAAAAAGCGATGTTTTTACTTTTTTGAGGCTAAGAAATCAATTTTTGATGTTGGCTTCAAAGTAAAACATACTTACTTACTATTCCAAATATTTTATGTTTATGGAAACGAATTTTGCTTGTTTTGGAAAAAAAAAACATTTTTTTATTGCATGAATTCCCAATAAAGAATAAATTTAATATTTCATGTAGTCAAACATGCAACACCAGCAAAATTGTGTATGGGTCCCTTAAGCTTAAAGTTCTGACATTAAACAAAAATATGTATTTATTTGAATATAAAAAAAATATTTTTTGCTATTAAATTTGATTTCGTGCGTGTTGGACACCTTGGCAATCGCGTTCGGGTCGTGCAGTGTTTGAAAAATTCGACACGCACCCATCTGTAGTATATACATATGTATATATATGTACATATATATATGTATATAAAAAATTACTAGGCCTACTTACATAAATCTTTTTAGATGATTGTGTAGACTTACGTTATAAAAATGCTATCGAAAATTGTTGGTCAGAAATTCCAGAGTGGACACAAAAAAGCTCATAGGCGGTCTTAATAACCTAAATTATCTCACATAATGGATGTACTACGAGTATAAAATTTTAAAATATATGAATCTCATTGCCCATACATACGAAACTTATGATTGTAAAAATATTGCATAGTTGGGTTTAAAATAAAATTATATCCTCACAAAAAACATAAATATGGGAGAAGTATACGTTCCTATCAACAATTTCGGCCCTCAAAAGTACTGACTGAGATCAAAATTTCGACCTTTTTTTTTGCTACAATACCATTACCATCGTATTTCTAGGCAATGCGAGATTTCCCCTCTTATGGAATTCTGCAAATTGTATTCAGCATTTGTTAGAACATAGAATAATAAATAGATGGAACCCATCTTGACTACATATCGCAGCGTATAAAAATGGTACTAAAAATGGTCAACAGCTGGTGCACGTAGGCCAGACTCACTGTTAATCCAGCCAAGGCGGAGCTTATATTGGCCAAGATCACATTTATTTTGCAAAATAATTGAGCAAAATATTGCTCAGCAAACTATCTTGGAGACAAAATCTCCACTCAAGGGAAGCGAAATCTATAAAAACCATTTCCATTTATATATAGTATAAAGTGTCACGGTCTGCTTTATAACTATTTATAAGTTCCATCAATCTGTAGAATACAGAAATACAATCGCCATTTTATCCGGATGTATTTCTAATACATATCCAACGATTGGGAAAGAACACAATACAAATTATTTATTTTTATCTTTGAGGAAATCGATGATTAAAAAATACCTTATAAAGATTCACGCTTTTTATAATCAGCAGAGCAACACACTTGATGTGTTACGTTAATAATTAGAGGAAAAAAGTAAATTGAATCTTGGAAAATATTAGCATTAATTTAGACCAATTTGCTTGGATAAATTTGTTTTCGTTATTCAAATGAAACACATAAATTAATACACAATGAGACTTTTATGCAGAAATTCCAGCAAATTAAAAAAAGTCAAAACGCGTGAGATTTGTAAGTGTTTGACTGTGAACATGTCTGTCCAGGTAACACTTAAACCATGACTGTCACACACTGAAATATTTAATTTAATCAAATTTGTGCGAAATTAATCCGCTTGTAGGGTAAACATTATTGTAAAAATTCTCTTATTATTTGTATAAAATCAGAAAAATCGTATGAAAGTTAAATGCAATAAATCAGTCAGCGAGTCTTTAAAGGCCATTATTACAAGTTTAAGATAACTAAAAGTAGGATTTCATCGGACATATAAAATGCTTTTCGTTAATACAATTTTACTTTAACCTAAAGTGAGCGATAAGTTCAAAGCAGGTTTATCCTACCTGATAATTTAAATTAAATTTTTAGTAATGAACAACTTTTTATACGTCCGATAAAATCCTGCTTTTAACTATCTTTAAGTTGTAATAATGGCCCTAAAACTGTTTATATAGTATAATCGTGTTTTTTTAGAGTCTCACAACTTTGAGTTGGCATCACTGCTTTATTTGAGCACCCATTTAACAGCTGATAGTTGCTTTTTATTTAGCTTGCTTTAAAATATCATTATGAATCGACTTACACCAGAGCAACATGTGCAAATTGTTGAAATTTTTAATCAAAATAATTGTTCTATTCATCAAACTCATCGTGCACTTTTTCCATTTTCCGATAAGCCCTTTTCTGGTTATGGGTACGTAAACAAACAGAATTGTTGCATTTCGAAACACCATAACATCCACAGAAAATTACTGTTTCGTGCACTTTATGGGCTGGCGGAGTAATTGACCCATATATCTTAAAATAGTTGTGATGGTCTGAATGTTACTGTCGTAAAATAATATAGGTACGAAGACTGCGTCAATACTGACTAGATACTTCTTGTGGGACCATGTGGCGAAAATGTCAATAGTAAGATTGTACTGACTTACTATTGACGATATTACAACACTGTGAGAAATGTTCGTAGTAAAACTGTAGTACTGATTCATTATAGATACTGTCACCACTTGCAGGAAATTGTCTATCATTTCTATTAAATTCATATGTATAGGGTGTTTTTTTAGAGGTATATAACTTCGAATTGAAATAAAACACAAGAAAATCGTTTTAATGTCCATCAATTTGGCTTTATTGGAAGGATAATTTTATGCCATTAACGTTTAAATATGATTTCGGGCATGTGGCCGCAGTGGCTGGCTCGAATTAAGCCAATTCTACAGGTCCAATTTTCAACCACTTTGTCGAGCATATGGGGCCGTATGTTGGCAATAACGCCACGAATGTTGGCTTCCAAGTCCCCTAACGTTTCTGGTTTGTTGGCGTAGACGAGCGACTTCACATATCCCCAAAGAAAATAATCCAATGGTTTCAAATCACACGATCTTGGTGGCCAATTGACCGGTTAACCGAATTAATTGCTCTGATGGACGATTATGTCGACCATAAAATGGACGGAGCTTGCGGTAAACTTCGCGAACTGAACCATTATTTTCGAAATAAATTTGCACGATTTGCAAGCGTTGTTCTTTTGTCAACCTGTTCATGATGAAATGGCCGCCATTTAAAAATGTGATGCCAACTTAAAGTTCTATACCTCAATAAAAAACACCCTATATAAGTAAATTAAAAATTGTATGTTTCGCTGAAAAAATCTTCCAAACGATCAAACAAAAATTTTCATAATTGGCAGCTTTCACTTAAAACTGTTAAATTTTCACATTTTTTATTTTTATACAATATGGATTGCTTTTTATTTGTTTTTTTTTTTAAATTTCTTTTTATGTATTGTGTTTTTAATTATTTTTCAATAAATTTACATATATTAACCTAATAATTCTATTTCTTTAAATAATATTTATAAATTTTGCTTGACGTCACGTTTATTTCCAACAAACCAATAAAACATTAAGAAGAAGCATAGTTGTGTGCATCTGAATAAATATTTCCTATGCACTAAAAACATTATTAATGGACGCTCTGTTGATAATGTCACCAAACTAGTCGACAAAAGTGGCGACTTTGGGACACTTAACCCCACGTTTCCTTCAGGGTGCAATCATGTTTTACCAATACACGCTCACAGTGCCTATTAAAACCGTACTAATGCAAACAAACTTTGCAAAAACAAGAGAAAACGCAAGTACATGTCTCTTGTTTTCTCTCGGTTTTTTTTGACAGTTTTCATCACAAAAAAACAGCAATAAAAAATGCCTGTTTTTTTATTTGTTGTATTTTGCATGGCACTACTGGTTTTAATTTCCTAAAGTATACTTTGTTTATGACTGTAAGTATGGGTCATTAACTTTTCAAATTTGAAATGTCTATATATAATTGTTTCTATATAACATTAGGATTTCAATATTTTTCGTTGCTCGCTTTAGGACACCCTTTAATTTTAAGTTGTCATATGTTTGAAGCTGTCAAAGTTTTACATGTTCTGTGAAAATTTCAGGTCCGTAGCTCTAATGGTTCTCAAGAAAACATCATAGAAGAGGTGCTTAATTCGATTGTAGGCTTTTTTTACTGTAAGCAATACTCAAGCTAAAGGTCCATACCATCCGTTATATGCATATGCGTTGCGCGCGTTTCTGTACGATCTCTGCGATTCTAAATTCAAGTTACATGCAATACGTCCTATGCGCCAAGTATTTTAGTTGTTTCAAAAATAATAAACACAACAGAGTTGACACTCAGTACATAAAAGAAATCGATAACTAAAATGTAAATTTTGTTCGTGAAATAACTATGTTAAGAACTGATTTTATTCTTGAAAATAGTTGTAAGCTTTATTACAAAATATTTATCTTTTGTTAAACACTTTTTTTATGGAAAAAATTTAAAATTTATATCCACAACACGAAAATTTTTATCGATATCATTGAAAATATAATATAATTTGTCATCTTTGGCTATCCAAAAACAGCTGACCTTTTTTCATGATGCATGCGACGGATACAAAAGTAAAGTAAACCTACTTTATCCGTCTTATGTGTCTATACGTTCTATGCGTTTTGCTCTGTAACTGGCCACATAAAATGACACTGATTCTAATTTTTTGACACATGCATAAAACGCAGCAACGCAAGGAACGGATGATATGGACCTTCAGCTTTATGCTGTGTACACACTTGACATTTCTTGTGTTGTCATTTTGGGGTGGCATTTTCAAAATGTGTTTAACGCCGTTCACATTATGTTCTTTATATGTAAAGCATTGCCACACAACAAAAATATCGGAAATAACAAACGTTGCGACTAGTACACACTATTCCGATGTCACAAAATGCCACGATGTGTAATCCCCATAATAATAATGTTTCATCATGAATCTAAAATAGTTTTGACTTTTTGAGTCGGTTTTTGGAAACGTTGTATTTAAAAAAAATCGGTATCTGAACAGCGCCAAAACATTTTTTCTTAAAAAAGTTTCTGACTCTAAATTACTTTTTCTATTTAAAAATCGAAGTCGTTGTAAATTTTTGTGCAATTGTAATGCACTTTTTTTGTAATAATCGAGTAACTTTTTCTTTGGAAAATCTTCCGGTTAAATATAAATTACTATCATCATATATATCGAGCCATAACCACCAATAAAGCTTAACCGACATATAATCATAAGTAATCGACGAAAATCGATTACTTAATATCACAAATAGTACATTTTGGTCAAAAATGAAGTTCGAAAATTATGTCGCTTAAGCTTTTTTTTTGGCAGTTATGGCAAGATATATGTTTGTGTGATTTTTTTTTCAAATGAAACAATACTTATTATGTTGGAAGAGTTAGTTTTCATTTTTATTGATAATTAAAGATTATTTTGACGATTTTGTTTAAATAAATACATTACAGTGCAATTGGTATACATTTATACATAATTTCATGTTTATATTTATAACATTACATATTATGTAAGTACGTAGTTAGTGTAAAGTGTTTTTTATTAAATGTCATTAATTAAATACTAAGGTATTTTCAAAAGTAGTGACCAACAACAAATTTAAATATAAGATTTAAAATATTTATTTTCTTTACGTTTTATTTTTTCTTTCTTTTTTTCAATGCCAACAACAAGAGTATTAAAAATAGATAATTGTTAAAAAATCGGAGTTCCAGAAATAATTTTAGCGTAAATATATGTATATGTAGATATTTTTCATAGTTGCTTAACTTTTATAAATTGCTTTTCGTAAAATATGTTTGTGTGATTTCTGCGATTGAATATCCTCTTCCAAGATAAATTTAAGGCTGCGAGGCCATACGTATTCGCGCTGTGGCCCTTGATTTTGTATGTATTTCAGCTGTTCTTAAAGTAATGCCAAATATGTCTTCATGGTAACGATTTTCATCCTGAAAATAAATATGAATATTAGAGTGAATAATAAAATATATAAATAATTTTCATTTTATATTATATATATATTTCCATTATTTGTTTATGAAAAATATATATCTGTAAATCCAATCGATTTGAAATCACATGATTTAAGAAAACTATGTAACTCCGATAACCCTGTTCTGCGAAAAAAATTGTTTTCTTTTTTAGTCTATCGTCTACAGATTTTTTTTGTACTGGGCGTTGCTTATATTTACCCATAAACTAGGGGGTCTCGATAAAATTTTTTCTTATTTTAATAAATTAAATACTGAAAGAGAAAAATAAAATTATCTTTAAATCGAAGGCACACAGCTATTTTCGATTTTTAACGATTTCGGAGTTATACAGAAATTAGTGGCGAAAAAAAATATTTATAATGCAAATTGTATTTTTGATTTGTTTTCAAAACTTTATAAAAAATTAAAACGGCATATACATTTACATTTTTGCTATTTTTGGGAAAGCTAGATATGCAAAGAATAAAATAAGCTATAGGTAAAGAAAATCTGTGCAAAACTTTTGATTTTATTCACAATTAAGGCAGGAATATATGTATCCAATGGCTCGAGAAACAGTGTGGGTACACAATGGAAATCAGTATCTGTCCCCAGCAAAAGTATCCGCATACCTCAAAGCATGTTGGTTAGCGAGAGAGAACATAACTCTCGCTTACCAACCTGCTTCGGTTTCACATGATTTTTGTTCGTGGTGTCCCACTTGTAGCTCTCCAGGTATAAGCCTCTGAATGCTTATAGGATGGATGTGCAGAAAGAAGCCCATACTTCAAGCCATTTTCATATCTATGTATATAATTTACAAAAATTTATCTTACTTTTTGTTCATGGGTGGGAACACTTTCCACTGAACTACCGAAGTGCATATTTATTTTCGTACACAATTCAGTTAAAAAATAAAAAAATAAAAATTTTAAGCAAAAATTTCATTCGCATCCAAATTCGTATCCAGGTAAGCGAGAGAAGATGCACTATAAAAAATTTTGAGAGTTTGAGTATAAACAGCCGACGAACTTCGTAGTGTTTGTGTTAACTGTCGTCATTCGCTTACGTTATTGCATCTTCGTATGGCAGAGGGGTGCACTGTGTGCTTTTCCGCGCTTCCAAAGCACTTCTTTTTATCTTAGTGCTTACATGTACCAAATTTATTTGTGCTGTGTCCGTAGCATTAGCTCATGCAGTAACTATGAAAGAGACTAGCTCTCTTAGGTTAGGTTAGGTTAAGCTAGGTTAGGAAGGGTGGTGCTATACCGCACCTCTACTCGGAAACCCAATTGGGTCCATTGTGATTTCCTTCTGTTGCCCAAAAAAATGTAATATTTACCCCCCATTTGTAGCCATAAGTGACCCTATTATCCGTCCTTGAGTCACCGAGTTCCCATGATGAAGCCCCTGATGTCCTCTAGTTTACACTTCCGGATATCAGTAATACTTTCATGGAAACGTCTGCTCAGCCATCTAAGCCTATGACTTTGCAGCTTCGAGTAGTGACAGATAATATGTTCAATGGTTTTTGGTTCCTCTTCATACCCTCACAGAAATCTAGAGTGCGAGTTTCCCAAATTCCGGTTTTTGCTCTGGTCGAGCAGTGACCTGTCAACGCGCCTATCACAATCCGCATCGCCTTCCTATTCATGTCCAGTAATAGTTTGAATCTTCCCGAAAAAATTTTTTTGCCAGCACGGTGTATCAAATTAGGTTTAATAAACGATTCGGTATAAGCTATGAACAGAGATTTTTGTATTTTTTTTAATTTTTCTGATTTTAAATACGTCTGCAGAACCATTACTAATTTCGGTTCGATTCGATTTGCAAAACAGGGCATGGTACATGTATGTATGTATATACCAAAAATATTTCCTTTTTCAGGCGATTATTTTTAGCTTTTAGCTTTAACGCTTAACTTTAAAGAAAAGTAGTTGTATATTTAATGCTGCTTCCTATTTTGTGTAGCATTCAAATAATTATATTTTCTCAGTCACATATATATATATACATAAATAAAAACCATTTCAAAACATTTGCTCAACAAACAAAATGCAATGCAATGCATATTCAGATATCAGCCGTTTCAACTCCTCTTGGAGGAAATTATACTCATAAATGTCTTAACCTTCCCTACACAATAAATGCAACATATATCAAGGGTACAAAAGAATGATTTTTTTTTTCTTCGTAAGGATATAAGGAGTTGAATATTCGATGGTATTATTGGAAGTCATTCGTTACAAGAAAAAAATCGCGTAACGCTGGTTTTATTCACTAAAGAAACTGATTGCATTTATACAACTCGCCCATGTTTGAGAAGAAAATAAATTAAAAATTTCTCCTCTAGAATGAAAATAAAAGTGGTGAAGTGGAGTGAAGAACTCTTCATTCATATTTAACAAGTTATTTTTGTTCGTTTTATTACTACATACATATGTATTGCTTGCAATCTAATGATGAGTTGCTCCAGCAACAACGAAATGCATCTAGATGTGATTAACCATTATGTTTGATTTTTTTAGCATAATTTCCAGTAATCCAGATGACTTTTCGATTATTGGTAATCGTAATCAATTAGTTACCAGAAATTGTTTAAAAGAGAATTTTTTTTAAATATAATATAATCTAGATAATTCCTAATCGTAATCGAAAATTCCTAAATGGCAAAATCCTGAATTTTAAAATTGGGAATCTCAAAATCCCGAACTTTAAAATTCGGAATTTTGAAATCATAAATTTAAAAATCCCGAATTTATACAATCCCGAAAAATAAAAATTTTAATTTTTTATTTACGTATTTCAATTCATATCTACGATATTTTTTTGGGATTTTGAACTTCGAAATTCTAGATTTTTAAATTCGGGATTTTGAACTCAGGTTTTTGAATTCGTGATTTTAAGTTTCGGGTATATGACCCCAACCCTGCAATAACATATCAAAATATGTGATCTTAATAAAAATGTATAGGAATATAATAAAGTGGACCCAGTCCAACGCAGATATTTTTATTTTTGTGTTGGACTGTCCGCAATCCTGTACGCACTATTGACAGTATGTGTGATGCGTTTGTAGTTATCTGAAATTTCTGCTATCTGCGGCTTCCATTAGGCTTGCAAGTTCGTTTTGCGTTTGACAGCAGTCTTTATGGACTAATGATTCCTGTAAACTATCACCTTCGAACTTTTGGCCTGACCTGGGCGATCTTTGTCTTCCGTGCCAAAATCACCACTTCTGAAATCCGCAAACCATCTCTCGATGTGATTCAACTGAATTTTTTTTTTTCAAACTCAAGCAGTTGCTTTTTTGGCGCAAAATTCGACATTTTCGAGACAAAGTAAAATTGCTTTACACTATTTCGTTCAATAGATAAGGGCTGGGGTATTGACTATCCTTCGTTTTCAAACGACTTTTGGGAAAATACAACCCTTATGTTTTGGAGTTTATGACAATTTTCATAAAACAATAACAATTCACTAGGCAAGGGTTGTATATATTTCCTTGAAAGTCGTATGATTTTGTAGGATTCTAAATACTAACTATTTTTAAGTGGGAATAAATGATAGATGTTTAACCTGCAGAATGCCAATGAAGATACAAAACAATTGTAAAATATATGAAATATGTCCTGAATCCCAAATTTTTAAGTTAATTATGCAACATAGATTGGGATATTGTAATAAAAATTGATTAAAATCAGATTAGCAAAATATCAATCAATAAAATTGCAAAACTTTTTATTGCAAAATTTGTTGTAAAAATTTATAAATAAAAAGTACTATTGTAATCTTCATAAAAAAATTTATTGGTATTGCTTAAAAAAATAAGGAACCTCTTCATTTCCTGTTGATAACAAAATGGTCTATCTGATTTTCTGTCACATGATCTGGCGACACTCATGTGATTTGCTTTGTGTGTTAATATCGTGCCCCAATAACCGTAATATATTTACAAACATCTCATCAAACAGTTCTCCCTTACTATTTATAGAACCTACACCATGTCTACCCAACAATTTTTCTAGGTTGCAGTTCGAAAATCCTACTTGAGCATTGAAGTCCCCCATTATAATCCAGTGGACTATCAAATTGTTCTTTTACACTGTCGTCTGCCATTTCTGGGTGGTGCGAAACCCTATATATATGTACAAGTACGATTCTGAACTCTGGTTCGAAATCTGACGTTGCTTCTATCGCTAAGCAGTTTCCAATCCATGAGTGATTCAGTTGACTTCTTTGAAAGGAGGAAACTAACCCCATTTGATCTCGATATAGATTTCACTTTTCCTGAGTATATGAATGTAAGTCTAATCACAGTTTTCATCTCTCGAAATTCAGGCCATCGGAATTCACTACAACCATATATGAGCAGATTGTTGTTCAAACACTCATCGCACAATTGGTTCCAATTTGTACCCATTTTTTCACGCCAATAGTCGTCGTTGTTCGATACATTTGTAAAGCAATCTGTGTGGTTTTAATAATCGTTTATTTAAGATGGGCAACTGATTAGGATACTGCATCCGAGTCTGGCGTTGGGGCTGCCAACTAAGCTTTCAGATAGGCATTATGCAATGAGATAATTACACATGCATATGTTAACGCTATACCTTCTATTGATCGGTTGACAGGGCCATCTTTTCAAGCCCTTCAAGCTTTAGTATTGCAATAATAAAATTCCAATATAGGGAGTACTGCACTTTTTTACTCCAATAAATAATTTTTACTGAAATACTTTTCAAATCAATACCAATAACGTTGATTTTTGATTGGAATTTCAGAATCACCAATAAAAATCAAAAAAATTATTATAATGATATTGAAATATCAATCAGTAAATAACTATATCTGATTGCAAAATATTGAAATACCCCCATCTATATTATAATTGCATGACCTTAAATTTTCGAGTACACATTTCTAAAAAAATTAATTTCTAACTAGCATGAAATTTCTTTCTTTCTCTTTGAAAAAGCAGGTTGATTTTTTTAGAGGTTTCTTATTTGATTTATAAAACAAAGTATAAAAAATATCGAAAAATTTATGAAATCTTTATTTGAGTCGGTAGAACGATCCATATAATTTAATGTTTAAAGATGATTTCATGTAAATTTTGAGCGCGGCTACGCCTGAAATGGTTCATAAGGTGGGTTCAGTTTTGGCATACTTTCGGCAGTATGTCCGAATAAATTCTTTAATATTGCCTTTCAGTGTGTCAACCGATACGGGCTAGTCCATATAGACATGAGCCTTCATATAGCCCCACAATAAATAGTCTTAAAGCTTTAAATCGCACGATCTAGGTGGCCAAATGACCGGCCCCAAACATGAAATAAACTGTTGTGCTGGAACCAGATGTCAGTCAAGTTCAGCTCTTCCATTTTGGACACAAAAAAAGTAACAGAGGTCCAATTGCTGTGAATGACGTCGAATCGATAATTCACGGTCATCAACAACAATGGCGGATACAGCTGCGATATTTTCCTCTGTCTTCACTCTACGTATCCGTGTTGGTGGTTTAATGTTCAGTAATGTAATTTTGATGCGAAATTTAGTGTCAGAAGGTCGTCCAAACTGACCATAAAATGCACTTTCTTAACCCAGCATGAATTTTGATAATAAAATTTAATACGGGTATGTCCTGTATTCCACGTGAAATTAAATCGTTCGGAATTGCCATAGCATTGTTGTTATAAATACATATTTCCAACAACAATTATATGGCAATTTCGCACGTTTTAATTTCACTTGGAATACAGAACATACCCGATAATTTGCAAGTCGATTCATGGTTAAATTATAGACCAAACTGAGCATGTTTTAACAGTAAAATGATACACGAAAACAGCTGAGTTGCCAAAAACTGCGTTGCCAAAAAATCACCCTTTATTTGAAAAAAAAACACACCATAAGCATTTCAACAACAAGACTTACTTTGTTTGAACATATAGTAAAAAATTATTTCTGATTAAAGTTTTTCCATTAAAACTAATTTTTAGACTTCCCTCATATCATATTATGGGTTCATCTATCTTTTTAAATGTAACGCAAAATAAATTTTTAGCATTATCATTATCTGGTGCAGCACAAATTATACTTTAAAATGTATTATTGCAAAAACATACGAGTACTTTAAAGTAAAACTAAATAAATGCTAAATAAATAAAAATGATATAAGATTATATAAAACCAAGTATACTTACACGTAATGTTAATAAAAATGTCTCAACCTCCGCTTCAGATTTTTGTTCTTTTCCAGCGATGCACTTCCTGCCACACAAAATAACGGTAGACGACAATGCAAACGCCAAAGGCAAAACCGCAGTCGTAGTAGCAATTGTATTAGCAACAGTTATCAACATATTAAATGTAGAACCGCCACAATGTTTCAGCAGCATGCGAATTTGGATATTATTTAGAGATGAAATATAAACAAATAAAGAAAAGATAAGCCAGGGCAAATAAAAAATTAAAATAAATGTGTGTGTTTAATGTACACAGAATCTTAAATATTTCAGTATCTGAGCAGTTATAAAGTTATTAGATTCTGGACAACTTTTAAGAATTTGCAAAAGCTAAATGGAATAGATAAACTAAAAATAGTTTTTTATTAATATATTTTAAGCTTAAAAAAGTCAGTAATTAAATTTTTGGCCAACTTGGAACAAAAAAAAACGTAGCCGAATTGAGAAAATATATGGTTGAGGTAACCGAAATCAAACAGCAACATACTATAATTGAATTATATGGTTGAAGTCAAATCATATTATTGACAATAGAAAAGCAAAGCTTTAATAATATTATTTTCTGAATTAATAATAATATTATCTACAATAACAATTAACTTTGTTAAACCAAATCTTAGTATTGTTCAAAGTTATCACATTTTGGTTAAATATGACAATGCTATTAACAGATGTGACTAAAATATAATTAAGAATAACCATACCATATTCTAATATTATAATAATATTGTTAAATACGACCACAGTAATATTTTATATAATAATAATATTTTGTTTTTAACCATATATTGGTAGATCTTTGGTTTAAAACAGCTGTGCGTCAAATTCGAAATATATATAAAATAATAGGTGTGTTTCTTTACTTCTTGGGTAAAGTTTGGTAAAATGAGAGCAAAATGTAATTTCTCTCAATAAATTACAAAAATGCACAAAAGTACGGGAAGGCGAAAAACCAAAATTTTTAACACAAAAGGAAATGTCAATGCATGTATGCATATACATACGTACACACATAACTAAAGACATACTTATGTATATACACACGTACTTATTTACTTACATGATTCAGCATATACAGAAGGTTTATTTTGTCTTAATTTCATATAAAAACTTATAAAACTTTGTTCGCCACTAGCTTTTAAATATATTTTCATACATTTTGCCATTTTTCTAGTATGTAATTTTTCTTTGCTATTGCTTAGTTTTCAAACAGCTGATTGATTTTCTATGTGCCCAAAGTAGCACGAAGAAAAGTACGGGCTATTTCCTGCAAAAAGAAGAAGAACATTACTCTCATAAAACATCTCTCATTTACCCAATTTTGGAGTACGGGAACGCTTTTCGTGCAAATTGGAATCCCGCCGGATCCCAATGTAGATTAAAGAAACAAACCTATTATTTTATGATTTTTTTCTGGAATTATGATTTTCAATTTTTAAACGTACAATTTTTGCTTTATGTACATACATACATATCGAACCTTTTTTCGATTTTATCTTAAGCGACATGTTATCGAAAATATACTTTTTTATTGAAATTAAAATTTTATGGGCCTACCCATAGTTTCGAATTATCAAAATGCCAAAATTTTTGATAACTTTTAGGATACGGACTGTACAATTTATCGTAAGCGACAATTTACGTACAAAAACATATTTGAATATTTAAAAAAAAACTTCTCCTGAAAAGTTAAATTTTTGTCTCTTACGATTAAATCGAAAATAAGGCTCGATATGTACAACTTTCATTATTGTTCTAAAATTTTTATCAATAGTTATATTTAAACAAATTGAGTTTAGTGTCGGCCTGTTGTTTATTGTTTTTTCATTTAATTTCATTTATTCATTCTGTTATGTACAATGTTGTCAACACATTTCAAAATAGTTCTTATTCTAAATCAAAAGGCTCTTGATTTTATCCAAAGTATTGTGCCATATACCAATGTAATCAATCAATCATCAATCAATTGCTGCAAAATGGTATTGCAAATGTGTGGGAACCTGTAAACAATAAATTTTTGGTTCAAAACTTAATGGGTAGTACGAATATAAAAAGTATTTGCTTTTTACTTAAAAACTTTCGTTGTAAAGCTCAGTACGGAGTACTTACGGAATTTCACGTTTGTAAATTTACATTTATTCCTACACGAAAAAAATAATCGTGTAGCCTTTTGTGCAGAATTATGTTTGCATACACACAAATTAATTTTTTTTAAGTTTCAGTTTACTGAAAGAAGTCTACACTTATATTTTATCATACGGTGCTCCGACCGAAGTCTAAGCACTGCTTCAAAAAGTTACGACTGACGTCTCCTTGCGGCTACATCAGTCGGGTCGGCATGAGAAAACCCTTCTACTGAACCCTCCTCGTGGGTGTTGTCTGGTAACGTATACTAGTGTGTTCACGGCTAAGATCAGGGGTTTGAACATAGTGTCGCAATGTAATACCTATTGCTTACATTATTGGAATGAGCTCTGATCTGAGTCTCTCTCATAAGGAATAGACCATAACTTGGATTGGGATGACGATTAAAATCCAGGCGCGTCTGTTCCATATTAGGCGGTGTCCTGGTCAGCGTCTGTTACCCAGAGGGTCGGCAGTTATATTACATGGCGGTATGTATAAAACACAAAACAAAACCTTTGATGATAATGAGCGGTAATAATATAAATAAGCTGGTGGTAATATACACCCAAACGTCGGTGGCTGAATTGACTACCGGCGGGCACGGGGGAAATAATGATCCTCTGCGTGTCGCCAGCGGTCAAGACTCTACTGCGATGGAAACAGGTCATAGTAGTTGTATTGCTACTGAAAAAACTATATCAACAATGAATAAGAACGCGGAACACTCAAGTGTCTCGTTTGACTCAGAATCGGACCTTGAAAGTGTTACTTGCGTAATCCTACAAACAGAGATCGAGCCTTGAAGTCTCCAGGTCCTTCCACCTCAACTCCAGTTCAAAAGGAGAGAACACCGAAGAACAAGGACCTAACCTATATTTGTAACATCCCTAGGATATGCAATAAATTTTAAAAATTCCGTGTACTTTTCTTTTGAACGTCCGTACTAGCAAATGGAAATTTATTTACAAAATTTACTAATTCAGGTTGGAAAATTCCATATGAACTCCGTACTAGGCTTTAAACCCAAAATTGTAAGTTTTATATTAAATTGTTTCCAGAATTTTGTTTTTGAAAACAAATTTTTGAGTAAAAATATATACATATTTTTTATGCGTACTACCCAATGCAAAGAAAAAATCAATTTATTGAGGATTGTGTTAAATTTTACATCGAGTTATGTTATCGAAGGTCGTTGAATTTTTATAGGTTTAATACAAACATTTCCCAATTTGAATTGATGACTCAAAACATGAATGACGAGTTTACAGAACTTTGTTTTATCAAATTTAGTACACATTGTAACGTTCCGTCACAAATGACTCTATACTTTTTCCCAACACTGTATATTTGTTTTATTTACATTTGTTTTGTTTGTTTGTTATTGAAAGCTTACCAACAGAAATAATACCAACAACTACACAACTGTTTTTATAAGTACACAACAAATACAACAACCACGGTCATGCAGTGAAGTTGCGATCGTACAAACAGCGATGCCAACTATTTGTAACCCAAACGCGCTATTCTCCTTCGCAAAACGCGCTAAGTTGCAGCATTGTCAACTATTTATAGCCAAAACGCGCTATTTTCCAACGCGCTAAATTAAATTTTAATAAAATTCCATGTATTTACATGTGTATTCGTTAATACAATTAATTTTTTAGTAACTCTTTTAAAATTTTATAATATTGTTTCTTCTAAATTATATCCTAAACAATTAAAATCATTTAATACAGAATCAGAATTGCCTTCCAAATAATCGAAATCCTTAGTTTTTATTTTTATTTTATTTGTCAAACTTTGTAACAACTTATAGGTATGTATATAAATTGTCGAATAGTTTTGCGATTCAAATGTTTTTTGTACTTCAGCTAGAATAGATGATTAATAAGTTATATAAATTTTTTTGATCACGAATTTTCATGAAATTTCAAAATATTTGCCATTTAGAGTATTCAAATACGTTTTTAATTCTAACCACAGGCAAGGGAATTTTATTTGCGACAGCTGAATTATTATCCAATTTAAAAAATTTTATGAGTTTTGAATACTAGAAAATTGTTAAATTTATGGAAAAAAAAAATTAAAAAAAATATTGAACTGAAATGATACTAACTTTATTCAAAACGCGCTAATTTAACGCTTTTTTTAGTAAACGCGCTAAGGCTAAAAAAAGCGCGTTTGTCATAGTTAAAATGCGCCAAATCTAGCGCGAAACGCGCTAAATTGGCATCGCTTTGTACGGTACAAAGTACTACACAATTACTTTCATAAACATACGTACCAGGGAACTGCAACGAGTGATCGGATAAATAATCATACGTAATCAATATCCTAAAAACATGTATTTTTGTTCAGAGAGTCTTACTATAAACATACGAAGTTTGTTAGCTGAAATCAAAAATGTTTTGGGTTGAAGTCTACTGATGAGTTCCAAAAAGCGGGAAAGAAATGCATATAGACAATCGCTTAACCATAAAAACAAGCAAATTTTCAAACTCGTAGTTAAAAAAATCGTCGGCTTGTTTCTGGTTTGCTGCAGACATAATGTATTTTCAATATACTGTGCCGCAAACCAGAAACAAGCCGACGAAATGTTGCACCTTTTTTATAATTGGAACAAAAAGAAAACTCCAATTTTCTACCCCTGTTTGACATGTTTGTGTGTGTGTGTTTTAAAATAACTTGAACGAACTTGACTACTTTGATTTTATTCAACGTCAGCGCTTGTTCACATAGAAGTTTGAATAAACCAAGTTCGATCACTCCACTCACAGTTATTCCAACGATGCGTTCGTTTCTATGATGCTGATTATATTCAACATTGAGTTTTGTTGCATGATTAAAACTGAATAAAACATTTAATGTATGTATGTGAATGTATTGAGTAAAACATGTTCGATCCCTCCACTCACAATCATTCCAATGAACAGATATTAGAACGATGCTGATTTTATTGTACGTTGAATGTTTTGTACGTGATTAAATGTGAGTAAAAATTTTATTGTATGAGTAAATCATCGAAAACCATGAAAATTGCAGCTCACTGATACGTACGCTATAATAAGAGAAACAAAAGAAACAACAACCACACTCATGTAGACTAAATAACATGGTACTAACAGAAGTAAAATAACAACAACCACGTACATGCTTTTGTAAGCATGCATGCTATAAAACACATGCAGGCTTTGTACAAATTGTAACTTAAAACGAACAAACTATGCAAATGGGAAAATACATCTCAAAAGCTTAAAATAATAATTATTATAAGACGATAAGTTAGTACGGTAAGCAGGGGCACTGTATATTACGCAGAACGGACATCAACGTAAAGGCTTGTTCTAATTTTTGAAAGGAAGCATACAAGATCTACCGAATTCATCGTGGGCTTTCTATAATAAATAGTAGGTATTATTCAAGATATGCCGCATACATCTTGAATTTAATTTTAATATTAATATTAATTTTAATTTTTAGTTAATTTATTTTTTATTTCATCTTGAAATAATTTATTTTTTTATATATATTCAAGATCCCCCGATTACGTCTTGAATTTATTTTTAGTTTATTTTATTTCAAGACCTACCGAATTCATCTTGAAATAATTTATTTTTTATATATATTCAAGATCCCTCGAATTCATCTTGAATTTATTTCTTTTGCTTTGCCGTGTTTTCAAGATTACCGAATTCATCTTGAAAACTCGTTTTATATTCAAGATCGCCCGAATACATCTTGAATTTAATTATAGTTTATTTTATACTGGTTTCAAGATCCACCGAATTCATCTTGAATCTCCATTTTTTTGAATTACGAGAGCCACCGAATTCCTCTCGCCCGCATTTACTAAACGGCCTCACAAGGTCACCGCCTGTAATTCACTGACAATATACCCTGTAGTTTTAAGATATCCTATATAATAGTAGCATAAGTTTTGTTAAATAAAGCTTTGTGTATTATTTTCTTAACTCCGGAGAAAATAAATCTTTTATTTCAAGTTAGTGGACCTTTGGGATCGAACCTGGACAGACTGAGTCATACCCCAGCTGGAAAGAAAAACCACGTTACAACATTTTGCAAGTATAGTTAATCTTATGTGTGAAGAGTTTTGGTCAATAGCGTCAAACATCACTCGTGCTGATAATGTCCCAGCTATTCTGATCCTTTTAAAATTTATTTCCTTTTCCCAAATCTTCTGCAAATGTGGAATTTTCATTTTGTGGAAATTGGTGTCGCTTTTTTATTTTAAAACAAAATTGGATTTGTGATGATTTTTTTCCTCAAAATATGATTTTTTTTGTCGTTGAACCTTCATAATGAACAGACGTCTTAGCGGAGTTTTTTTTATATACATACCAAACAAACAAAAAATCATACAAAAAATATTCGTAATACATATTAGCTTTGATAAATAAGCAAAGCAAATATTGGTAATTTTTTTACATAGTCAGAAACAACAAGAACAAACGAAAAACCGCAAACAAAGTGACATTGAGAAATACTCTACATGAGTACCTCAAATAAAAAAAAACAAAATTTGAAATAAGTTCTAACGGCATAAATTCATATTTTACTGTGAGTTCTGAAGCTCTTAATGCAAACAATAAAAATAAAAAATCTGATGATAGTAATTTTTTAACGGCGAAGCCACTTTTTCGTCAGCGATCAACTTTGTCCAATGCCTATTAGTGATTCGTTAACATTACAATTGCCTAGTACTTCTTCATATAAGTCAGCGATATCATCACCTTCGGGATCGTGTTCATCAATTAACCAAGTTATCACTACAAATAACAGTAGCTCAAAACCCAAGGTCCAAGTCGGAATGGACAGATATATAACTGTGGTAAAGCGTGGGCAAAGCCCAACTTCTTCTAAAATTTCATCTGCTCAAAAGATGTCTAGGGATAACAGCGCATCCTCTACTAATCATCAAAACCGTTTTAAAATTTTGCAAGATGACAATGATAAACCCGATTTATCCTCGAACAAAACCTCAAACCAACACCAATCTATTTGAGAAAAAAAATTTAAACGCCCTTATTAAAAAATTAATCTCAATCATTGGTAAGAATAAATTTCATATTGTTCCAATAAAACGTGGTAACATTGATGAAACGAAAATTCAAATTTACGAAGAAAAAGATTTTCGCAAAATGGTTACTGAATTTAAAAAAAGTAAAACAAGTTTCTACACTTACCAGCTTAAGAGTGCTAAAGGCCTACAGATTGTATTCAAAGGCATAGATTCGTATGTTGTGCCCAAAGAAATAAAAGATGCGCTCGTCCAAAAGGGATTTAAGGTAAAAAATTTATCCAACATATTAAATAGAGAGAAGATACCCCAACCTCTATTTCGAGTTGAACTTGAGCCAAATGATATAAAATTTAGATAAAATTAGACCCATCCAATTGATAGTTTAAAATATCTTTTATACCGAAAAATAACAGTTGAAGAACCTCACAAGCGTTCAGGACCCGTAAAGTGCCGTAATTGTCAAGAATATGGCCACACAAAAATTTACTGAAAATTACCTACAGTTTGTGTGATCTGCGGTGAAATTCACGGTTCAGCTACCTGTACGAAGCCAAAAGATCAAGCTGAAAAAAATGTAGTAATTGTGGAGGTAATCACACCGCTAACTACAGCGGATGTCCTGTATATTCTTTCGTTAAACAGGCTATGGGTCAAAAACCTAAATTAGCTCCAGTTCAATCAGCCAACCCTTATTCTGCGACTTTTCCTCAAATAAGCCAACCAATTACTTCACGTGTATCGTGTGCCGATGCTGTTAAGACAAATTCTATTCCCGCACAAAAAGTATCACCGCCAAAAAATTGACATATACAAACTCTAGCTTGAATTTTAATCGAATTGAAGCTACTATTGATAATCTGTTGCAAACTATACACACCTTTACAACAAATATGACTAGAATGATGCAAGAAATGCTGCGAATGCAGAATACTCTGCTTCAAGCATTAATTAACAAGCCATGAACACGTTAAAAATATGTTTCTGGTACGCAAACGGCATTCGCCAACACAAAAATGAGCTCGAGCACTTCCTTTCGGAAAAAAATATTGATGTAATGTTGGTTTCTGAGACTCATTTGACTTCGGGAAGCTTATTTAAAATGATGCTAAGGAACCGAGAGGAAGATCATGCGGTGAATCAGCAATTTTAATAAAGTCAAGACTCAAGCACTATATTCTTGATAACATCTGTGAAGAACACCTACAAGCAACAAATATCTGCATTCAAAATTTTTTTACAAATTCCTTGATATCATCAATTTACTCCCTGATTTTCAATCCCTGACGATCAATACGAGAATTTCTACAAATCTCTTGGGCCTTGTTTCGTAGCAGCTGGCGACTACAATGCAAAACATACGTTCTGGGGTTCACGTCTTATTACGTCGAGAGGTCGGGCGTTGTTCAACACAATTTCAAAAATAGGCTTGGACGTCATTTCGAGTGGGGAGCCCACTTTAGGAATTTAATTAATGTTGAAGCTTCCCTAGATCTCTCCTCCGATCACTCTCCCACAATCGTTACAATTTGTAGCCCACTAAGAAATAACTTACCTCACCCATATGTGAAGGAGATCAATCGTGTTAATTGGCTGGGGTTCAAAAAATATCTCAGTAGTCATTGTACGGAAAACATTAAGTTAAGAACATCTGAAGATATTTTGAATTTAACGTTGCCAATCTTAACGAATAAATTAAACAAGCTGCTGATTATGCCACTACCTCCCAACCTCAGACTGGCTTTAATAGAATTTATTCTACGGATGTTGCACGTCTTGCATGTGAAAAAACGAGAGCTAGAACAGAATGGCAACAACACAGATCACCCCTAAATAAAACCAGACTTAAAGAATGTACTAAACGACTCAAAGAGTTGCTATCGTCGGAAAAAACTGCATTACTGGAAAAATATCTAGAAGGTCTTCGATGTCACGTCAACATTTAATTACTCTTTATGACGCGCTGCTAGAAATCTTAAAAGACCCGTTGAGCTTAAATCACCACTGCGCACGTCAGCCGGAGTAGGGGCAAGAAGCGATAGTCAGAAAGGAAACTTATTTGCTGAGCATTGAAAATCTGTATTCACTCCCTACTGATGTGCGGGTGCTGTTAATTTGCTGAGTGTAGTTTCTCTACACCCTCGTCCCTTAATGTTTAATCTGCGTGAAGTACAAAAAATAATTGCTGAACTCAAACCGAAGAAAGCTTTAGGTATTGATGGAATTGGTAACAAGATGCTGATGAATTTGCCTCTAAATGCAATACGAATCCTGCTATTTATTTTTAATGCCATTTTGCGAATGCAGTATTTTCCACATAACTGGAAACTTGTGAAGATCAAAATGATTCCAAAGCCGGACAAGGATCCTACTAAGGCTGAGTCATATAGGCCTATAAACTTACTACCAACAATCTCAAAGCTTTCCGAAAAGCTGTTCATGACTAAATTTTCAAAAATTTTAGCTGATAATGGGTGCATCCCTCACCATCAATTTGGTTTTAGAACTCAGCATAGCACAATTGAGCAAACGCATAGATTTGTTCAATTTATAAGCAAGACATTTGAAGAAAAGAAGTATTGTTCTGCCCTCTTTATTGATGTTTCTCACGCATTTGACAAAGTATGGCACGAAGGCCTAGTTTTAAAATTGAAGATATATCTGCCAATAAACATACAAACACTTTAGGAAAGTTATATTACTGATAGGAAGTTCACTGTTGTGGAAAGAGACTTCATGAATGTGCCCGAATCTATATCTTCTGGTGTTCCACAGGGTAGTATTCTGGAAGCCAGTCTTGTACTTAATATACACTTGTGATATACCTGTGAGCAATAATATCCATACCTCTACATGTTCCGATGATGCAGCCTGTATGAGTATGCATGAAAACCCTTATGAGGCATCCCGAAATATCCAGGAACATGTTACCCAGCTGGAAATATGGTTAAACTTATGGAGAATTAAAGTAAATGAGCAAAAGTGTTTCAATACAACCTTTACCTTAAGAAGAGACACTTGTTCCCCCATTCGAATTAACAATCAAAATATTCCTCAACATTCTCAAGTGAAATACCTTGGTATACACCTTGATCGAAGGCTTACATGCAGCCAAAAAAAAATATGGTTGAGGTAACCATAATCAAACAGCAACATACTATGATTGAATTATATGGTTGCAGTCAAATCATATTTTTATCTGAGTTTATAATAATATTATCTACAATAACAATTAACTTTGTTAAACCTAATCTTAGTATTGTTCAAAGTTATCACATTTTCGTTAAATATGACAATACTATTATTAGATGTGACTAAAATATAATTAAGACTTATCATACCATTCTAATATTATAATAATATTGTTAAATACGACCGCAGTATTATTCTATATAATAATAATATTTTGTTTTTAAACCATGTATTGGTAGATCTTTTGCTTAAAACAGCTGTGCGTCAAAGCCGAAATAAATATAAAATAATATTGTTGAAATCAAATGTATATATTTGCAAGTGTACTTACACAAATATGTGCGTATATAGAAATGCAGGCACGCATGTATAAAGAAATATATATATATATATATATATATTTATTCATCTATCTTCTTGTTTCTACTTCAACAATACGTGCAATACCGATAGCTTACAAAGGAAAAATTAAACTGAGAGCAGATATTTCTGAAAAAGATTTTTTTAAACTAAATATAGTATGGTTTTGGATTACATTATATTGTTATTTACATCATATTATTTTTACATAATAACACAAATTATGTTGCAGTCATAAGTTTTTAACAAAACTATATTGTTAAATTCTAACCATATCACACTTTTTATGAATATAATAATTGTAATTATTAATTTCAAACATTACTTTGTTTATCGTAACGCAATTAATGTTTAAAATAACAATAACTTGTTTACAATGACCAAATTTTTTTTTTGAAAACATAATATTGTTTTCTCAACCATGCTACAACCATATCTTTTCTTTGCGTGTGGAAACATCATATTGGCTCTAAACTAACTCAAATGAAACTTTAGTTAACTCAAATACAAGTCGCTTTTGAAACCAATATGGTGCTAAGGAATTCAGCTATGGGGCACGCTTCAGCTTTCAATGTAGATAGAATCCAAAGAAGACATAACAAAGTTTTACGTTTGATAACATCGGCTCCATGGTACATTAAAAATTCAAATTTACATCATGATTTACATAAATATGCCACTAGTGACTGAACTACACCTTTTTAATTTGAGAGAATACTAATTGATACCAAGAAATCAAAATTGCTTTTGAGAAACAACAAATTTATAATGAGAAATCCAAATTGATATTGACAGAATTCAAACTCATAACGAGAAATTTAAATTTATATTGAGAGAATATAAATTGATAATGAGAATTTCAAATTGAAATTGTGAAATCCAAATTGATATTGAGAAATCCAAATTGATATTGAGAGAATTCAAATTGATAATGAGAATTTCAAATTGATATTGGGAAAAATTAAATTGATATTGAGAATTCGAATTATATATTGAGAGAATTCAAATTGATATTGAGAAATCCAAATTGATATTGAAAAAATATAAATTGATATTGAGAATTCCAAATTGGTATTGAGAGAATTCAAATTGATAACGGAAAATCCAAATTTATATTGAGAAAAACCAAAATGAAATTGGGAAAATCCAAATTCATATTCAGAATTTTTTTTTCAATATTTTTGAGAGAGTGTTGTATGTACATAATTTAAAACGAAAAGTTTTCAATTATAAAATTTGCTATTTTTTTCGATCTTACTTGGAAGACGTTATCGACAACGCTAAAAACGCTAAAATCACCATCACAACTGTTGATTGTGCAAGAGCAGTGTAACGTTCTACAACGTTTTACCAAAGGGCAATAGTATTAGAAAACATGCCTGTTGGCTAATAAATTCTTTCACATATACATACGTGTACATATATATAATTATGTTCATAAATGATTTTGTTTTTAAAGATTTTTCTTTATTTATTTTGCATTCATAATTTTGTATTAATAAAAATATGTATTAATGAATACCTCATTTTCAAATAGGGTTTTCTCGATATAAATTTGGATTTTCTCAATTTCAGTTTGGTTTGTCTCAATATCAATTTGGATCTCTCGATATCAATTCGTGTTCTCTCAATACCAATTTGAAATTCTCAATATCAACTTGTCTTTGCTAAATATCAATTTGGATTTCTCGTTATCAATATCAATTCTCTCAATATCAAGTTCGAATTCTCAATATCAATTTGGAATTCTCAATATCAATTTGATTTTTTCCAATATCAATTTTAATATCTCATTATCAATTTGAATTCTCTCAATATCAATTTGGATTTCTCAATATAAATTTCGATTTCGCACTATCAATTAGTATTTTCTCAATATCAATTTAAATTTCTCAATATTAATTTGAAATGCTCAATATCAATTTGTATTCTCTCAATATCAGTTTGGATTTCTCATTATCAATTTGTTGTTTCTCAAAAGCAATTTGGATTTCTCGATATAAATAAGTATTTTCTCAATATCAATTTTGATTTCTCGATATCAATTTGTATTCTCTCAATATCAGTTTGGATTTCTCATTATCAATTTGTTGTTTCTCAAAAGCAATTTGGATTTCTCGATATAAATAAGTATTTTCTCAATATCAATTTTGATTTCTCGATATCAATTTGTATTTTCTGAATTACAAGTTAAAAAGGTGCAGTACATTTTAGTAATTACAGTCTTCACTTTTGATAATGAAACTGAACATTTTGTTCACATTTGATGTTTTATTAAAAAATATATAAAAAAAGGGAGCTATTGCATAAAAACATATACAAAAGAAACTAATTCATTCATTCGTTCATCAAGTTAGCAAATTTTTAACTAATCCCACAAAATCTTCTACAGGCTCATAAAAATTTCCATAGTTGTTTCATTTTCACATTTTATATTTTTATACCCACAAAATGGTTTGCTTTTTTATTCGCCATTTGCAATTTGTTATTATTTGATTATTTGAAATACTTTTTAATAAGTTTTTATTTACATTTTAAATTGAAAAATTGAATAGAAACTTGAATTTTGCTTGATGCCACCTGAATTCTCAACAAACAAGTAAAACATTAAGAACAAGCATAATTGTGTGTATCTGACAAAATATTTTCTACGCATCAAAAACAATATTAATTTTGTAGACGCTCCGCTGACAATCTCACCAAAATAGTCGACAAAAGTGGTGACTTGGAAACACTTAATGCCATGCTTCCTTCAGGATTATTTATCTACTATAATAAGCAACCCAGCAAACAATTTTCAAGATTTTATAATGGGTAGTACTCTTTTAATGGCTTACAAAGTAATGAGTGGTACTTATTTATCTAATTATTTTATGCGTATTATAATGACTGTCCTGTAATGAATAAAATAACAAATTAAAATTTGCCTTAAGTAGAACAAAAATAAGAAAATTAACTAACATGTGCATAATTAGTAATGAAAAAACGACAATGGTAAGACTGTTGTAAATTTAGAGATGGTAAATTTGGGCCTTCATTACAAAGCACATTTCAGCAAATTGAAATACGATGAATCAAACCAATTCACATATTCCATTTACAAGAAAATTTCGTATATAAGGCAGAAATCTACATCAACTGACACCACACACAGTGGACCAAACACAGAAGAACGCTGATGATGAAGGTTTAGTGGCCTTCAAAAACGGCTGTCTGTTTCCGTTCAACTATGTGTTGTCAGAATATTTACAACTAACTTTGATGTTATTTGTTCATTAATAATTATCACATATAATTTGGCTTAAAAGGCGATACGAACATTAGCCTGTTCAATTCATTAAATATAGAAACAAATTATTTATTTCATCACGTGAAAGTACCTTTTGTAGTACTTTCCAGTTAATAATGAAATGTGTCTATAGAAAAATTTATTGATCGTGAATATGATCTTCGAAAACAATAAAATAACTTTGGTTTAATTTAATTTTTATTACAAAATTTAATTATTTTCGCATATTCTTCAATGTACATATTCACATATTATCTCTGTAAAATTAAATTTATAACAATCCCAAAAAAAGGTGAAAGTTTTATAATTTTGTTACAAGATTTCATTTATTTTTATAAGAAAATATTGCCATTTAACTTTTGAATAATTTTACGCAAAAAGTAATCTAAAAAATTTTGCATAATTGTAAAAAAATAACCCATTAAATTTTGAATACTTTTAGGAAATTGTATAAAATTTTGTGAAACTACAGAAGTATATACACATACATACATACGAATATATATCCAAGTTTACATAAGTACATGCATATAAAATTGGTCGTTATTAAATAAAATTTCGATTTCTCGCTCTTCAAAAAATATACACACATACTCGTACATAATCTGTTTTTAGGCTTTATTGAACATCTTTTAAAGCACATAAAATTTGGAAGAAATAGAAGATTATTCTATATTCTTCTTCTTGTTTTTTAATTGATAAAGCAGACTAGCAAAATAAGATGAGTAAAAAGTCTATATTGCTAGAGTAAAGGAAGAAGAAGTTCACAAAGATTAAAATGTTGCCATATTGAACAAAATGTATAAAGGGCCCCGAAAAGGACTAAGTTGGCATCACTGCATCAAAAAGATTTGTCAAAACGAACCACGAATGTGTCCTGTGAACGGCTTGATTCGCAATCGTGGTTCAGAGAGCGTTCATGTTGCCGTCTGAACATAGTATAACATTATTACACGTGAAAATGAAAAATATACCCAAGATATCATAGATTATATTGCTAAAAACTTAATAGGTTATATTTTAAAAAAATGCTAAATAAATAATTGAAAAATGCTGCAAAAATGCTAAAATGGTCACGCTGATGGCGAAGCAAGTTTATTCACTCGTGATACTATTAAATTTTATTTCTATTATTATCATTATTATTTTTATGCAGCTTCGTAGTTTCTAGATACTCGTATGCTTTTGTTTCAGTCAAAAACTATTACCAGTCAAGTGATAACCAAAACGCTCTTGAAAATAAGAAAATAAAATAGAAATGAAGCAATTTAAAATATTTCTAACTGTATTTATAATATTGGAAAGCATTTTTGTCGGAGCCAACTCTATGTTTGTGCCTAAGCCCCGAACAACTGCAACAACTGAAATTCCTGATGTTATTATCAAAAAAGTTTTTACGACTGATTATTCCCAACAGATTATATTGAATGCAAATGGAGGTCAACTAATAACTTTTACCTACAATGGCTAATTTAAAAATAAAAATAATCTAATATTATCTTCATAAATAAAAAGTATCTATACAAAAAATATAAAATTTGTTACTTACAGCCAAGTCTTAAATAAAGCTTTAAGCATTGCAGAGTACGTATTTCCTAATAGAATCAAGAAGATTTTTTCTATGAAACGTTTTTAGGCTAAGGGGTATCCCAGAGGAGAGAAACGAAGATTTTTCCATAGAGGTTGCTTATTATTTTTATGTGGTAAATCTTATTAATTTTATAAATAAGAAAACCACATAAAATCAAGAAGAAAACTTGTTATTCACATTTTTTTACTCAATTTGCGTTATCTTTGGCACGAAGAAAAACAGTCCATAGAGAAAAACTTTTTGATTCTATTAGGTTTTCTTCTGAATTGTATAATATAGGGATTTCTTATTGATTTCATTAGGTTGCCTTATTGATTTTTTTAGAAAAGGTATTCTTATTGTTTTTATTAGGTTCCTATATGATTATGTGTAAAGCATCTTATTAATTTTTTTAGTAAGGAAATCTTCTGGATTTTATTAGCTTTCTTGTTATTTCATATCTATAAATAAACATAGAGACAATTTTTTTCATGGTCTTTTTCGTTTTGTATAAGCATGTTTGCACCATAATTTCATTGCGGATTCAGGCTGCCAGTTAGCATATTGGTTAGAATGCTTGTCTATCAGTCAGAAGTTTGCTGGTTCAATACTTGTCTCCTCTCGAGTAATAATATGTATGTATGGTGAGTTAATTAAGAATATAATAAAATATGTATGTATGTATGTATGTATAAATAAATAACATCTACATATACTACACACATACATACATACATACACATATATGGTATAGAATTTAATGCACATACATAAGTACAAAGAATAAAGACATAAAATTCTTTTTATTTTTTATTAGGTCGCCTAAAAAAACAAGAAGAAACCCTTTTTGAAAAAATATATATATAAATAAGATAACCTAATAGAAATTACAAGATTTCCTCTTGATTTTTTCAAAAAGCTTTTCCTTCTCAAATTAATAAGATTTCCGTATTGAAAAAAAGCCATAAAGATATCTTATGAATTTTGTGCTATTTTATGAGGCGCTGTTTTCTCTGTGTGTTTAAATGTCCTTACGCAAAGGTGTTCTTTGCATTTGTTCAAAAGTTTTTAAATTCATACATACATACATTTACTTAAATAGATATGTATGTATGTACATAATTAATTTTATCTAAAGCCTCAGAAGGCAATACAAATATCTCTTTTTTTCTACAAGCTGAATTAAAAGTTGATCAACAAACGTTGACGTTCGTGATCCGGTATTAACAAAACGCAATTGTTTCACTGTTTAAGTTTTTTTCTACGTTTAATTCTACGTGTTTAATTTCGAGTAAACACTATGGCATTTTGTGAAATTGCAATAATGTGTACGAATAACAACATTTGTCTTCCATATAAAAACATAATGAGAACGGCGCTGCACACATTTTGAAAATGAGACCACGAAATGGCAACACAACAAATGCCAGATGTGTACTCAGCTTAAGACCCTTTTTAGACACGCAAAGTTTACTTTGCAAATTGTTCTTTCAGCTGGGTGAAAGACAAAGCCAGGAATACTTTCTCATTCTGTATTTCTTCCAGCTGAATTAAGACTTTGCAAAGTAAACTTTGCATGTCTAAAAGGTCAGTCTATCAGCTGAATTTTATAGTCCTGGTTCCTACCCGTCAACTTTTTTGATAAACTTTTAATTCAGCTGGTAGAAAACAAGAGATATTTGTATTTCCTTACATTTGAATTGATCAACAAAAGTTGAAGTGTGTGAACCGGGAGAAGCGAAAAATCTGCTCAAGTGTTTTCACTTTTCTCTTTTCTCCTATTATTATGAACTTTTTTGACCGAATGCGGGAGTAAAAAAAATTTCCGGGGAAAGGTAGATATGATGAACGAAGTTGAATTTGGATTTTTCTTCACTAAAAATCTTTGGCTGAGTACACATTTAGCACTTCTTGTATTGTCATTTTGTGGTGTCATTGTTGGTCGTTAATTAATATTTATACAAATGGAAAATCGCAAGATGATTCAATTGGCTAGCGCCACCGTATGTTTAGCAATAATAAGAAAAAAATTAAAAGTTTATATATTTTTCAACACTATGTGGAGTTGTTTCTTTAATCTTACTAATTCTTACTATTTTTCCTTTCGCATACTTTTTTGGCAACTGATCCTTTTGAGTGTAAATTTTAAAATTTTTGCAGTATCTACTCATTTACTGCATTTTACTACAAAAGTAAAAAAACACCTATTGTTACAAATTTAACGATTGTTCCTTTGCTTTATACGACGTTTCGAAGAAATAGTGCAACTTCCTACCACTGCGATTCTTAAATTTTTATCTCTTTCCACATTTCAGTTAAATATATATGATTTCACAACGGTTTCAAACTCTTTTCTCTTCTTTTGCAAACTAACAGTAGGCAGTCATGTACTAGACGATCTTTCAGATTTATTTGAGATTTGATTGAATGACCTTATCAGATATCTCAATGCGACAGGTTGGATCTAGTAACGATCACCGTATCAGAATACTTAGATACGGTTCTACAGAAACTTAAACCAACAAATCTACCAACCAACAGTATAAAAAGTTGGAAAATTGATGGCAACGAAGGACGATATTGCTTCCAGATTAAATTAAATTAAAACAAAAAAACTTTATTTTTGTGTTACAATTATGTATGAAAAGTGAAAACAACCGGGAATCAAAATTTTCTCCGCTTGGCAACTTTGGTATTCTGCGTTCCGTTCTTCGATTTCTCTTTCGATCGTAACTACATTTTTGTAAGTTGTTATTTTAGTGACGGAGCGTTTTCAATTTTTGTTTGTTTCGCTTCAAAAAGTGATTAATTCGAAAAATAATGTAAGTATTGAATTTAAAAGAAAGTTTAATTAATGAACTATAGAATTTGTTTTGTTTTTTATTTGTTTTTTGTACTGAAATAATATTTTTACTCAATTTATTACAGGTGGGACAGTATAAAAAGTATCTATTTAATGGCAACAAAAAACGATATTGTCTGGGATTAAATTAAATTAAAATAAGTAAACTTTATTTTTGTGTTACAGTTATGGCTCGATATAATTGAAATTATTACAAAAACCTATGAAATGTAGTGAATTTAAAATTGTAGTGAACTTAAATTTCTAATTTTCCCTATTCAATGCATATACTCGTATAATTGGCTTTCTCTGTATTGAAAAAAAAATATATATATATAAAAAATATATACCTATGTACAAAATAAAAAAATCATCGGAGGTCAAGTATCTGGGAGTGATATTAGACTCAAAGCTGACTGAGGCGACTGTTGACAAGGCAACAAAAGCACTAATGGTTTGTAGATCTGTTGCAGAAAAAACATGGGGTTGCACACCCAAAATCTTGAGATGGATATACACCATGATAGTGAGACCTATCATCCTTCATGGCGTTGTTGCTTGGTCGAACAGGGATAGGCTGGCTACGACCAGAGATCGGTTAGAGAAATTACAGAGGCTAGCATGCCTTTGTATAGCAGGGGTTATGAGGACGTGTCCTACAGCAGCTATGGAAGCCCTCATTGAACTCACACCTCTGACGATTGTGATAGAGACTGCTGCCAGACAAGAAGTAATAAGCATCGTAGGGAGGGGCAGAGACAGGGACTGTCTAATTAGCCAATGGAGCCGGAGTGTTTGTCGTAGGACCAAGGACTAACTACCATGAGTCCTTAGGAATATCTCCTACCATTTTTCAATCGGAAGTTTATGCCATTGAGAAATGCGCACAATTTAATCTTGATAGAGGCTACTGAGGGAGAGAAATAGCTCTTTGCTCGGATAGGCTGCCATCAAAGCGCTAAGCTCATATGAGTTTACCTCTAAGTTAGCTTGGGAAGGCCTCATTAAGCTAAATCAGCTAAGCAGCATGAATAAGTTCACACTCTGCTGGGTTCCTGGATACGCCGGGGTGGTAGGAAATGAAAATGCATACACAATAGCCAGAAGGGGGCTGGTACATCCATGGTCGGACCAGAACTGTGTTGCGGACTCGGATTGGACAAAATCCGGGAAGATATATCGACGGAGATCAAGGGTAATAGAGAACACCACTAGCTCAATCTCCCTGGGTTGAGTCACGCAAAGCTAAGGATTGGAACGTGTAACCAAAATCGCTTCATAGTTCTCATGTCCCTGAGTAAAAACAAATTTAAAAATGCGCACAGGCTTGCTCACAGGTCATTGTAGAATGAGAAAACACCTCAAGAGACTTGGCATTGAGAGTAACATTCTGTGTAGATTCTGTGAGTACGACGATGAAACCCAGAGTATATTCTGAAGGACTGTGAAGCCTTATGCCACAGAAGATATATCCAATTGAGCAAGCACCTATTGGAGGATTGGGAACTGCCAACACTAGACCCACTGGCAATCCTGAGATTCATCACTGATGAATCATCAGGAGAGTAGGTATGGATGAGGTGCTCTAGCACCTGGCAGGGGATACAAAAGATCTATTTTGGTCGCAGTGTCCTGTGTTTCCCGTTTGACTTAATTCATTCATTCATACCTATGTACAATGTACATACAAATATACTTATTGCATTTAGTGCTTTTTTTATGAACGCACAGTCCTTTTTACTCTGGAAAGTTGGCATCACTGTTCGTGTGTATCGTAAGCAACAATTTACGAACAAAAAAATATTTTAAAAAAATCTCCTGAAAAATTAAATGTTTGTCTCTTACGATTAAATCGAAAATAAGGCTCGATATGTACAACTTTCAATATTGTTCTAAAATTTTTATCAATAGTTATATTTAAACAAATTGAATTTAGTGTTGGCTTGTTGTTTATTGCTTTTTCATTTCATTTCATTTATTCATGCTTTTATGTACAATGTTGTCAACACATTACAAAATAGTTCTTATTCTAAATCAAAAGGCTCTTGATTTTATCCAATGTATTGTGCCATATACCAATATAATATGCACACAGGCAATTTTATTGTACAAAATCAATTACTGCACAATGGTATTGCAAATGTGTGGGAACCTTTAAACAATAAATTTCTCGTTCAAAAAACTTAATGGGTAGAATGAATATAAAAAGTATTTGCTTTTTACTTAAAAAGTTTCGTTTTAAAGCTCAGTACGGAGTACTTACGGAATTTCACGTTTGTAAATTTACATTTATTTCTAATCAGATGTTGATAAAGTTGCCTCGTATTGCAATTATTATCCTGTTATTCATTTTTAAAGCCATTTTACGGCTGGAGTATTATGCACATCACTGGAAGCTTTGCCAAGGTCAAAATGATTCCAAAGTCGGGCAAAGATCTTACCAAGGCTGAGTCATACAGCCCAATAAGCTTACTGTCAACTATCTCAAAGCTTTTTGAAAAGCTGCTCATGATAAAATTGTCTCTAATTCTAACTCATAATGCGTGCATACCAGATCATCAATTTGGTTTTAGAAGTCAGCATAGCACCATTGAACAAACCCATAGATTTGTTCAATATATAAGAAGAATATTTGAAGATAAGAAATATTGTTCTGCCCTCGTTATTGATGTTTCTCAGGCATTTGATAAAGTGTGGCATGAAGGCCTAATTTTAAAATTGAAGACATATCTACCAATAAACATTCTTAATCTTTTACAAAGTTATATTCTTGATCGGAAGTTCACTGTTGTGGAAGATACTTCATGAGTGTGCCCGAATCAATCTCATCCGGTATGCCACAGGGGATACTCCCCTGGGCATACTGGGGCCAGTTTTGTATTTAATTTATACTTGTGATATGCCTGTGAGCAGTAACATCTAGCATCTCGATATCTTCAGGAACATATTATCCAGCTGGAACTATGGCTAAACTTGTGGAGAATAAAAGTAAACGAACAGAAGTGCGCTCAGATAACATTTACCCTACGAGATTCTTGTTCCCCCATTAGAATAAATAATCAAATAATTCCTCAACACTCAAATGTGAAATACCTTGGTATACACCTTGACCAACGGCTTACATGGAAACACCACATTGAATCTATGCTAACACAAATTAAACTAAAATTAATTCAGTTACATTTGTTTGATTGGTAGAAATTCCACCCTGAGTCTAGATTGTAAACTTTTGATATACAAGTCGCTCTTGAAACCTATATGGTGCTACGGAATACATTGATTTAAATATGCCACTAGTGACTGAAGAAATTAAAAAATACGCAGGCAAATACTTAACAAAACTCGAGTCTCATCCTAATCCCCTTGCTCGTAACATCTTGAATTTTACTGGACACATCCGCTTAAAAAAGAGGGACACTATGGCTCTAATACTCAACACTCCAGATGAAACATCCTGAAAATATTTTTGTGCTTAATACGATATTTATGTATTATTGATTACTATCACTAAGTTTATGCCTGACGCTGGTTGGGCCTAATTATTATATCTAGAATTAAGATTTGAAAACTTATTGTTAGTTCATTTTTTGAAGATACAATAAATAAATACACGCATGAAAAAAAACCAAACCAAAAAAATAATCGTGTAGCCTTTTGTGTAGAGTTATGTTTGCATACACACAAATTCATTTTTTTTTAATTTTCAACACACAAAAAAAATTTAAATTAATTACAATTTGATTGAAATTAAAAATGTAAACTTTTGGCAGAGCATATCATGATGGTATATTGTACAAAATGACACAAATTGATTTTAATCCTTCTATAATAAAACTCTTTCAAAACTTTTTCGATGACAGAAGATTCTGTGTGCAGATTGGTAATGTACTTTCATCAGAGGGTGCGGTTTCTTGCGGTGTTCCACAGGGCTCTGTATTGGCTCCTCATTTATATAACATTTTTATAAATGATTTTCCTCACGTGTTTAATAACTGCAAAGGTATACTTTTTGCTGTTGATGAGTCTTCATTGCTTGCTCTCCAACAAGTTCCATCATATCTTAGTTGTGTCGACGAGTTTTATTCTTACTGGGGAGTAAAAATTAACGCCTCTAAGAGCAATGCAATATGTCTACGAAATGCTTCCGGAAAATGTAAATATACTGTTGTTCCGGAAAGCAAAAACTTAAATTTGACTTTGAATGGTAATGACATCGAATGTAAAGATAGTATCAAATATCTAGGAGTTAATTTTAGCAAACTCTTCAGATTTAATAAACATGTATTTTACAACTTGGAGAAAGCTAATCGGGTTAAAGGAGCCTTTGCTAGATTGTTTAATAGCAAATTATTATCAGAAGGAACTAAGCTACTTATGTCTAAGGTGGGCCTGAGACCAATTCTTCTTAATGCGTTTCCAATATGGTTTAGCATCTCTAGAACAGTAATGAAAAGAATGGAATGGATGAGCACGAGTTTACTTGGTCAAACACTCAATATACATATATCCTGCATTGGGATTTTATGTGAAGACGACGGTAGTAGTCCTGGTCAAAACATTTACTCACATACTACTCCCGGCATTCACAGGGGATAAACATTTTATTTTGGTTTTTATTATTATTTTTTTTATTTCATAGTTTTAATATTAGTTTAAATTTTAATTATAAGTTTAATTTTAGGATTTATTAGAATTAAGTTCATTTTATAGATATGACTCTACTGTATTAGACAAGTGCCGGGAGCAAGCACTATTCACATTTCAATGTTATTTTATCTTTATATGAATAATTTTCCTTAATTGCGATAAGCACGTAGCATTAACAAAAATAATTATGTAATTGAAACAATACTTTATAGTTTTAAGTTCTCCTTAAAAATGTTATTTTGGTAATTCTTGTAATATGAAAAAAAAATAAGTCTCAATAAACTAACTAACTAACTAGAAATGTCAAAAATTCCGTGACCAAACAATTGCATGAACATTAATTTTTGTTTCAGTTGACTGAAAAAAGTCTCTCCCTAAGGTATGCAATTGATTTAAAAAATTCCGTGTACTTTTCTTTTCAAAGTCCGTACTAGCAAATGGAAATTTCTTTACGGAATTTACCAATTCAGGTTAGTAAATTCCGTAATTTTTTTACATACAATTAGTATGAGAACGTGAAATTCTATATGAACTCCGTACCAGGCTTAAAACCCAAAATTGTAAGTTTTATATTAAATTGTTTCCAGAATTTTGTTTTTTAAACCCAATTTTTGAGTAAAAACATATACATATTTTTTATGCGTTCTACCCAATTGAAAATGAAAAAATCAATTTATTGAGGATTGTGTTAAATTTTACATCGAGTTATGTTATCGAAGGTCGTTGAATTTTTATAGGTTTAATACAAACATTTCCCAATTTGAATTGATGATTCAAAACATGAATGACGAGTTTAGCGAACTTTGTTTTATCAAATTTAGTACCCATTTTGCAAGTATAGTTATTCTTAGGTGTGAAGATAATGTCCCAGCTATTCTGATCGTTTGAAAATTTATTTTCTCTTCACATATATTCGGAGTTCTCGTTAAACCTTCATAGTGAACAGACGTCAAAGCGGATTTTTTTACAGACATACGAAACAAAATAAAAGAATACAAAAAAGAAATAACAAAAACAAAAAAAAAACCGTAAACACAAACACAGTACCCTTGAGGAATACTCTATATGAGTACCTCAAAGAAAAAAATTTTGAAGTGAATTCTAACGGCAGAAATGCCTGTTTTACTGTGAGTTCTGAAACTCTTAATGAAAACATTAAAAATAAAAAATCAAATGATAGCCTTTTTCTAACGGAAAAGCCACTTTTTCGTCAACGATCAACTTCGCTTTGCCCAATGCCAACTAGTGAATCGTTAACATTACCATTGCCTATTACGTCTTCATTCAAGTCAGCGATATCATCCGCTCCGGGCTCGTGTTCATCACTAAACCAAGTTATCACTACAGATAACAGTAACTCAAAACCAAATGTACAAGTAGGAATTGACAGATATATAACCGTGGTAAAGCGTGGGCGAAGCCCAAACTCTTCTAAACTTTCATTAGCTCCAAAGATGTCTAGGGATAACAGCGCATCTTCTACCAATCGTCCAAATCGTTTTTCATTATTGCAAGACAAAAACGACAAGCCCGCTACAGCATCGCAAAAGTCTTTCAAGCCACCACCTATTTATCTGAGAGAAAAAAATTCTAACGCGCTTCTAAAAAAATACTGTCGACCATTGGTGAAAATACTTTTCACATCATTCTAATTAAACGAGGTAATATTGATGAAACTAAAACCCAAATATATGATGGAAAAGATTTCCGAAAAATTGTTATTGAATTCGAAAAAAATAAAACAAATGTTTACACATACCAACTTAAGAGTGCTAAAGGACTACAGATAGTATTAAAGGGCATAGATTCATATGTTGAGCCCGAAGAAGTAAAATGTGCACTTGTCGACTAAGGATTTAACAGAGAAAAGGTCCCTCAACCCCTATTTCGGGTTGAGCTGGTGCCGAATGACATAAAATTGAACAAAAAGAAACCCATCCAATTTGTAGCGTAAAGTATCTCTTACACCGAAAAATTACAGTTGAAGAGCCACGTAAGCGCTCAGGTCCCTTACAGTGCCATAATTGCCAAGAATATGGCCATACAAAAACTTACTGCAAATTACCTACAGTTTGTGTTATCTGCGGTGAATTGCATGGTACTACTAGCTGTACTAAGCCAAAAGATCAATCAGAAAAAAATGCAGTAATTGTGGAGGTAAGCACACCGCTAACTACAGAGGATGTCCTGAATATTCTTTCGTTAAACAGACTATGGGACAAAACCCCAAATTAACTCCAGCTTAACCAGTAAACGCGAACTCTGCCACTTTTGCTCAAATGAGCCAACCAGTTACTTCACGAGTATCTTATGCTGATGCTGCTAAGACTAGTTCTATTCGCACATAAAATGTTCCACCGCCAAATAATTCAACGAATGCAAACTCAAGCTTTAACTTTAGTCGCCTTGAGAATCTGGTGCTAACTATAAACAACTTTACTACAAATATGACTAATATGATGCAAGAAATGCTGCGAATGCGGAAAGAATACTCTGCTTCAAGCATTAGTTAGCAAACCATGAAGACGTTACAAATATGTTTCTGGAAGGCAAACGGCATTCGCCAACATAAAAATGAACTTGAGCACTTCCTCATGGAAAAAAATATTGATATAATGTTGGTTTCTGAGACTCATTTGACATCAAGTAGCTTATTTAAAATAAATTGTTACACTTTATATGATACTAAGGACCCGAGAGGGAGAGCATGGATCAGCAATTCTAATTAAGTCAAGACTCAAGCACTATGTCCTTGACAACTTTACTGAAGAATATATGCAAGCAACGAATATTTTCGTAGACAATTTTTGTGCGAATTTCGTGATATCATCAATTTACTCACCTCCCAGATTTTCAGTTACCGAAGATCAGTATGAGAAGTTCTACAAATCGCTTGGATCTTGTTTCCTGGCAGCTGGTGACTACAATGCAAAACATATGTACTGAGGCTCGCGTCTTGTTACACCTAGAGGTCGAGCGTTGTTTAATACAATTTCAAAAATGAGCTTAGATGTCATTTCAAGCGGGGAGCCTACTTACTGGCCTACTGACGTAAGACAAATTCCAGATGTTATAGATTTTGGCGTTACGAAAAATATCATAGAGACTAAATTCACGTAGAGGCATCTCTACATCTGTCCTCCGATCACTCTCCCACAATAGTTACAATTTTCAACCCACTAAGGAGCGATTTAACTAACTCATATGTGAAAATGATTAATAGGGTCAACTGGCTAGGATTCAAAAAATATCTTAGTAGTCACTGCGTAGAAAACATTCAGCTAAGATCATCTGATGATATTAAATTTAACGTTGCCAATCTTAACGAAAATATTAAACAGGCTGCTGAACATGCCACTACCTCCTATCCGCAGACTGGCTTTAATAGAATTTATTCTACGGAAATTGAACTTCTTGTATGTGAAAAAAGGAGAGCTAGAAGAGAATGGCAACAACACAGATCACTCCTAAATAAAATCAGACTTAAAGAATGTACTAAACGACTCAAAGAGCTGATATCTTCGGAAAAAACTACATTACTGGAAAGGTATTTAGAAGGTCTTGAAATAACGTCAGCATCTAATTACTCTTTATGGCGCGCTACTAGAAATCTTAAAAGACCCGTTGACCTTAAATCACCACTGCGTACTTCAACCGGAGGCTAGGCGAGAAGCGATAGTGAGAAAAGTAACTTATTTTCTAAACATTTAAAATCTGTATTTACTCCCAATTCATGTACGGGAGCTGCCGATTTACGGAGTGTAGTTTCTCTACCCCCTCGTTCCTTAAGGTTTAAGTTGCGTGAGCTACAAAAAATAATTGCTGAACTCGACCCGAAGAAAGCTCCAGGTATTGATGGCACTAGTAACAAGATGCTGATGAACTTGCCTCATATTGCAATAAGAATCTTGCTATTTTTTTTAATGCTATTTTACGAATGCAGTATTTTCCAAATAACTGGAAACTTGCCAAAATAAAAGTGATTCTAAAGCCGGGTAAAGATCTTACCAAGGCTGAGTCATATAGGCCTATAAGCTTACTATCAACAATCTCAAAGCTTTTCGAAAAGCTGCTCATGACTAAATTTTCCAAAATTTTAGCTGATAATGGGTGCATCCCTCACCATGAATTTGGTTGAAGAAGTCAGCGTAGCACAATTGAGCAAGCGCATACATTGGTTCAATTTATAAGGAATACGTTTAAAGAAAAGAAGCATTGTTCTGCCCTCTTAATTGATGTTTGTCAGGCATTTGACAAAGTATGGCACGAAGGCCTAGTTTTGAAATTGAAGACATACCTACCAATAAACATTCAAACGCTTTTGGAAAGTTATATTATTGATAGGAAGTTCACTGTTGTGGAAGGAGAGTTCACAAGTGTTCCCGAATCTTTATCTTCTGGTGTCCCACAGGGTGGTATTCTGGGGCCAGTCTTGTATTTAATATATAGTTGTGATATGCTTGTGAGCAATAATATCCTTACTTCTACATTTTCCGATGATACAGCCGTAATGGATATGCACGGAAACCCTTATGAGGCATCCTGCAATCTTCAGAAACATATTTCCCAGCTGGAAATACGGTTTAACTTATGGAGCAGTAAAGTAACTGAACAAAAGTGTGTCCATATAACGTTTACCCTAAAAAGAGATACTTGCTCTCCCATTCGAATCAACAATCAAAGTATTCCTCAACATTCTCAAGTGAAATACCTTGGCATACACCTTGATCGAAGGCTTACATGGAAATATGACATTGACTCTAAGTTAACTCAAATGAAACTTAAATTAACTCAAATATATTGGTTAATTGGTAGAAATTCAACACTCAGCCAAGACTGCAAACTTTTGATATACAAATCGCTTTTGAAGCCAATATGGTGCTATGGAATTCAGCTATGGGGCACTGCTTCAGCTTCCAATGTTGAAAAAATCCAACGAAGGCAAAACAAAATTATACGTTTGATAACATCGGCTCCATGGTACATCAAAAATTCAAATTTACATCGTGATTTAAATATGCCACTAGTGACTGAAGAAATTGCAATATACGCAGGCAAGTACTTAATAAAACTCGAAGACCATCCTAATCCCCTTGCTCGTAACATCTTGAATTTTACTGGACACATCCGCTTAAAAAAGAGGGACACTATGGCTCTAATACTCAACACTCCAGATGAAACATCCTGAAAATATTTTTGTGCTTAATACGATATTTATGTATTATTGATTACTATCACTAAGTTTATGCCTGATGCTGGTTGGGCCTAATTATTATATTTAGATTTAAGATTTGATTACTTCTTGTTAGTTCATTTTTGAAGATACAATAAATACATATATGAAAAAAAACATATATTCTGCAAATGTTTGATTTTGTGGAAATTGGTCTCGTTTTTTATTTTAAAACAAAATTGGATTTGTGATGATTTTCTTCTTCTAAATATGACTTTGTCCTGGCAAATGATTTTTATCCCAAATCTTCTGGCAGCACTGCATACAAGTCCATACAAGAAACATCCCGGAGATTAACGCTAATAGCATGTTCATACGGACACCAATTATCGACATTGGCGGTCGAATCTTGATTGAATCAACATGGTTCGCCATAAAAATTTTTAAGAGCGAACCATCTTGGTTCATTTTGAACCTTGCTGCTTACCATGAAGAAATTGCTATCATCGCTAGTTTTGATAACAAATTATCGCTAATTTATCTGAACTATATATCAAAACAAAATGAGTACACACATATACATACGCATGTCTAAACAAAAACCAAGCCAAAAAAATGGATGCGAGTATGAGTTAAAAATATTAGAACACATTTTATTCATTATTATGGCATAATTTGCCTGCCGGAAATGCCACTAGTTCATGAGTACTGATTAACTATTGACTTTGTCACCAGTACTACTGACGAATTGTACCCCAAAGAATGCTTTTTGCTATAGACATTTAACATGTGCGTGTCATTGAAAAGCAACTACACCCTTTTTAACTTGTAATTGAGAAAATACAAATTAATAATGAGAAATCCAAA
Source organism: Nowickia ferox (assembly GCA_936439885.1). Lineage (NCBI taxonomy): Eukaryota > Metazoa > Arthropoda > Insecta > Diptera > Tachinidae > Nowickia > Nowickia ferox. The sequence goes on from OW387026.1 coordinate 65,974,787, forward strand.
TTGATATTGAGAGAATACTAATTTATATCGAGAAATCCAAATTGTTTTTGAGAAACAACAAATTGATAATGAGAAATCCAAACTGATATTGAGAGAATACAAATTGATATTGCGAATTTCAAATTGATATTGAGAAGTTTAAATTGATATTGAGAGAATTCAAATTGATATTGAGAATTCGAACTTGATATTGAGAGAATTCAAATTCTGTCAATATCAAATTCGAATTCTCAATATCAAGTTCGAATTCTCAATATCAATTTGGAATTCTCAATATCAATTTGGAATTCTCAATATCAATTTGATTTTTTCCAATATCAATTTTAATATCTCATTATCAATTTGAATTCTCTCAATATCAATTTGGATTTCTCAATATAAATTTCGATTTCGCACTATCAATTAGTATTTTCTCAATATCAATTTAAATTTCTCAATATTAATTTGAAATGCTCAATATCAATTTGTATTCTCTCAATATCAGTTTGGATTTCTCATTATCAATTTGTTGTTTCTCAAAAGCAATTTGGATTTCTCGATATAAATAAGTATTTTCTCAATATCAATTTTGATTTCTCGATATCAATTTGTAATCTCTCAATATCAATTTGGATTTCTCATTATCAATTTGTATTTTCTGAATTACAAGTTAAAAAGGTGCAGTACATTTTAGTAATTACAGTCTTCACTTTTGATAATGAAACTGAACATTTTGTTCACATTTGATGTTTTATTAAAAAATATATAAAAAAGGGAGCTATTGCATAAAAACATATACAAAAGAAACTAATTCATTCATTCGTTCATCAAGTTAGGGTTTTTGTTTGTCGATTCTATTAAATACTTTTATGTTGTTAATCAAAAATTAAATTTTTCGTTGAATTAGTAAAGTCAAACACTTACGTATGGATCTGGACGTGTAGCAAATTTTTAACTAATCCCACAAAATCTTCTACAGGCTCATAAAAATTTCCATAGTTGTTTCATTTTCACATTTTATATTTTTATACCCACAAAATGGTTTGCTTTTTTATTCGCCATTTGCAATTTGTTATTATTTGATTATTTGAAATACTTTTTAATAAGTTTTTATTTACATTTTAAATTGAAAAATTGAATAGAAACTTGAATTTTGCTTGAAGCCACTTGAATTCTCAACAAACAAGTAAAACATTAAGAAGAAGCATAATTGTGTGTATCTGACAAAATATTTTCTACGCATCAAACACAATATTAATTTTGTAGACGCTACGTTGACAATCACACCAAAATAGTCGACAAAAGTGGTGACTTGGGGACACTTAATGCCACGCTTCCTTCAGGATTATTTATCTACTGTAAAAATGCAACCCAGCAAACAATTTTCAAGACTTTGTAATGGGTAATACTCTTTTAATGTCTTACAAAGTAATGAGTGGTACTTATTTATCTAACTATTTGATGCGTATTATAATGACTGTCCTGTAATGAATAAAATAACAAATTATTTATTTCATCACGTGAAAGTACCTTTTGTAGTACTTTCCAGTAAATAATGAAATAAGTCTAGAGAAAAATTTATTGATCGTGAAAATTATCTTCGAAAACAATAAAATAACTTTGGTTTACTATCATTTTTATTACAAAATTAAATTATTTTCGCATGTTCTTCAATGTACATATTCACATATTATCTCTCTAAAATTATAATTTTTAACAATCCTAAACAATGTACAAGTTTTATTCTTTTGTTACCAAATTCTATTTATTTTTATTAGTAAAAATTGCCAGTTAAGTTTTGAATAATTTTAGGCAAAAAGAATCTAAAAATTTTTCATATTCTCAAGCAAAAATAATGGATTATTCATACTACGTTTATACGCGCACTATTTGCAAATAAAAATATTTGCAAATAAATTAAATCACTGTTTATACGGTAAATGTATAAAAACTTGGTAGCACTTCCATAGAAATGTTACTTATGTTTACAAAAAAAATTATGTAAATGTATAAAATAACAAATAATAATTCGTTTTTATTGCCATTATTTTCTTTGCAGTAAACAATAATTTAATTCTTTTACATACACATCAGTGAATGTATTCATTGTTTTATGGGTCTGCATACAATAGCAATTGAAGGTATCATATGTCTTGCATGCCGCTGGTCACCGTATTGGCATTCCAGTGCATGTGCTATGCATGTGCTTGGTAAGCACATGCATAGTGGGTTGTTGTTGTTTGTGGCGCACTTCAATATTTATGGGAAGATAATTTATTACTTTAAATATATCAAGTGCCATTTTGTTTTCGCATGAATATTATAAATTTAAATATTTTTAATATATATAAAATAGAAATAAGATCACTCATTTTTACAATCTAGATTCTTCACATAATTAGTATATAAGCAGAAATTATTTGTATGAGAATTCAATCAATAAAAGAGCTCCTCGTTGAGCTCTACTAAACTTGGCATATTTGTATTGATTCATAGAAAGCATTCATCTGCTTTCTAGGCATTCAACTGCCTACAAACAATTTATAGCCTGTGGCGGTAATTAGCGCCGGCACCATCGGGTAGGCAGGCAACCTAATGAAGTTTTTCTGGCTTAGCACCCTCCTACTGAAATAGAAGAACCTTTTGATATTTACATCTTCTATGAATGTTTTTTGTGCAATATTTATCAATTTATTGTTTTTTGTTAGGAAATATTTGTAAGTGTGGCAATCTCAAGCATTTTATTTGCAAATAGTGCGTTAATCGTGAATAGTTTTCTCAATTAGTAAGTCGCAACAAAAACAGTTTAATTTGCAAATAAGCCGTGCGTATAAGCGTAGTATCAGTCAAATTGTAAGCACTTACGACTGGAGAGTACATGCACTTTTTGCATTCTAGTAGGCAAACTTTTTTGCTGGGAAATAACACAGAATATAAAAAGCGTGCCAACTATTCACGTATGCATGTATGTATATACATCAAAACAGTGATGCCAACTTTTGATACTCAAAAAAAAGAGCTAAATTGAAAAAATATACGTTTAGCCCAAAATAAAGTAAAATTTTTCGAATAAGCGCGAAAAGGAAAAATGTTTCTGTTGTAAATCAAAACATCAAAAACATTTTTGTAAAGTAATTTTTAGAAAATAAATTACTATCATGAGATCAACACATACATAGCTTGAGATTTTACATTTCATATTACATTTCAATAAGGTACATATAAATAGTATACATACAAACATATCGTCGCTGTTTTAACTAACTGACCTAACTAGCATTTTAAAAATTTAACAGGAGAGCAGCTTTTATGGTTGTTTTATACATTCATTATTATGACTGCGTCTGAAATCTTTTTACTTATAAAGGCACAACAGTAATGCTTACAGTTATGAAAATTGTAGTAAAGGTCAGTTAGTTAAAACAGCGACGATATATAATTGAAGTGTGGAGACTTTCCCAAATACACTTTAGTTGAACTATAATATTTTCATCATAATTTTTTTTAAATATTAAGGGTATTCATGAGAATGTTCAAAAGTCTCGCAAACTGTGCAGTTGTGCATTTCTACGCTCTCAGCTTCAGCTGAGGAATTGTGCATTTTGTAAACAACAACTTCTTGGTTTTTTGACTTTTTTAGGCATTTTTAGACACACACACGCACTTTTATATTTTTATGGAATTATTTAAAAATGTACATATTTAAATAAAAACTGCTTGAAATTTTCTTGTTTTATTTTTATTAAATTAATTTTTTTGACAGTTCATTCAAATTGACTTAATTGTTTGCGCAAAAGTTGCCAATGTGCTTCATGAAACAAGTCTCGCATATTTGTCCCATTGCACAAATGGCAATATTAATGGTACTCTTACTATATTGTACTTTTATTATTAAAAAATTGTTGAATTGAGAAAAAAGAAAAACCAAAAAATTTTTCAATTGCATTAAATTGTATATAATTTTGTGAAACTAAAGAAGTATATATACATACATACGAGTATATATCCAAGTTTACATAAGAACTAGTGTTGTTAATTATTCGTGTTTTACATTTGTTCGAATAAAATTTCATGATTTTTTTCTTGTTCGAACGGACGAATAATTTTGAACTTTTGATCGAATATTCGAACGAACAAAGAATAAAAATTTTTTTTCCAATAATTTTAAAAAAGTTTGCAAAAAAACGACACGCATGTGTATGAGTTTAATTTTTTTATTAACAAACAAAAAATATTTCATTACACAAGAAAAACAAATAGTTTTAATAACAAACTTAGAAATATTATTAAAAACCGAAAGGAAATTAGTTAAAAAAGTTACGTTTTCATACACATTTACAAAAAAATTTAATGTCATGGTCAATGGATTTCTTTCAAAATAGTAATTTAAAAACAATAGATCTTCCCACTTGTTTGCTTGTAGACGGTTCTTTTTTTAATTTTGATAAAAGAACAAGTAGAAAAATATCTTTCGCAAATTGTTGATGTTAGTGATACCGTTTTAAAAAAGGATTAAAAAGCATATCCAGTTTTTGTGTTCTTTTCTTAAATATTTCCAAATAATTTAACTCAACATCAAAATTGTACAAATTCTTATTTTATTAATAAAAATTTTTAGATCAGCTAATAAGCCATTGTGAATTACTTCAAAAATTTCATCTAATACTCCATCGTACATGAGATTATTTTCGAAATTTCGATTACAAAACAATCTTGAAATCAAAATATTTTCGTACTCTTTTTTCGCTTTTTGTGGCATATTTTAAAAAGTTATTATTGGAAAGCTTACACCCAGAAAAAAAACAGCTTAAAATCAATAAAACCATATCGAATTAATAAAAAACATTAACGAAATTCTAGTCATGTTGAAATTTCCTATTTCAATATGGAAAAATATTAATTTAATTTCTTAATTTATTAATATTATTAATTTTTAACTACTTCAATATACATTTTCTATTATATTGAAAATTATTGAATTAATGTGACGCGTTCTTGGTTTAAGTTGCAGCTTTATTAGATCTGTAGAAAACTAGTTATTTTTTTAAATCTTTACCATGAATTGTAAGACACCTTCTGATTCCATTAAAGAGGCATTATCTTTTCAAAGCATGAAAACAAAAGATGCATCTACCGAACAATATATGTATGTTTATCTACAAACAAGCTTACATAGGTTTTTATTATTTTGGGGTAATTTGATTGCTAACATCCTATCGCAAACAAACTAAAAATTTATGAAATGAAAAATACTTTTTATACAAAGTAAAAGTAAGGAAATTGTTCGAATATTCGACAAAAATTATTCGAATAATCTTTTATTATAAATTTAAAATTTTTGTTCGTTCGAACAAAAATGATAAAAAGTTGTTCCAATATTCGAATAATTTTTGTTCGAATGACAACACTAATAAGTACATGCGTATAAAATTGGTCGTTATTAAATAAAATTTCGATTTCTCGCTCTTCAAAATATATACACACATACTCGTACATAATCTGTTTTTAGGCTTTATTGAGTATGTTTCAAAGCACAAAAAATTTGGAAGAAATAGAAGATTATTCTATATTCTTCTTCTTGTTTTTTAATTGATAAAGCAGACTAGCAAAATAAGATGAGTAAAAAGTCTATATTGCTAGAGTAAAGGAAGAAGAAGTTCACAAAGATTAAAATGTTGCCATATTGAACAAAAGGTATAAAAGGGCCCCGAAAAGAACTAAGTTGGCATCACTGCATCAAAAACATTTGTCAAAACGAACCACGAATGTGTCGTGTGAACGGCTTGATTCGCAATCGTGGTTCAGAGAGCGAACCAATTGGTTCATGTTGCCGTCTGAACATAGTATAACATTATTACACGTGAAAATGAAAAATATACCCAAGATAGCATAGATTATATTGCTAAAAACTTAATAGGTTATATTTTTTTAAAAATGCTAAATAATTAATTGAAAAATTGTAAAGAAAATGCTAACTGCTAAATCCAAAATTTTGCGGCTAAATCAGTAAAAAATATTCTAAGCTTAGCTGCAAAAATGCTAAAATGGTGGCGAAGCAAGTTTATTCGCTCGTGGTTGGGGTGTGAAGCATTAATAGAGAGCGAAGCGCGTACCGTGTAAGCATACTATTAAAAGTTATTTGTATTATTATCATTATTATTTGTATGCAGCTTCGTAGTTTCTAAATACTCGTATGCTTTTGTTTCAGTCAAAAACTATTACCAGTCAAGTGATAACCAAAACGCTCTTGAAAATAAAAAAGAAAATAGAAATGAAGCAATTTAAAATATTTCTAACTGTATTTATAATATTGGAAAGCATTTTTGTCGGAGCCAACTCTAAACTTGTGCCTAAGCCCCGAACAATTGCAACAACTGAAATTCCTGATGTCATTATACAAAAAATTATTTTTTGACTGACTATTCCCCACCGATTGTATTGTATGGAAATGGAGGTCAACTAATAACTTATTGGTACAATGGCTAATTTAAAAATAAAAATAATCTAAACTTATCTTCATAAATAAAAAGTACCTACATATATAAAAAATATAAAATTTGTTACCTACAGCCAAGTCTAAATTAGAGTTTTAAGCATTGCGTAACCAGCAGAGTGCGTATTTCCAGTACATTCAAGGTATATGTATATAAATATCTTATACATATGTTTAAATGTACTTACGCAACGCTGGACGCTCCAGTTTAGACTTGGCTGTTATTGTTCTCATTATTTCATTTGTGGAAAAGTTTTTGAGTTCATAGATACATACATTTACTTAAATAAGTATGTATATATGTATGTATGTACATAATTAATTTTATATAAAGACTCATTTGGTAAAGTTTCTAATGTTGTTGTGGCTTCAAAATTGTTGATCAACTCGTAATTCAGCTGTAAGAAAGACGGAGAAGGCAATACAAATATCTCTTTTTTTCTACAAGCTGAATTAAAAGTTGATCAACAAACGTTGACGTTCGTGATCCGGTATTAACAAAACGCAATTATTTCACTATTTAAGTTTTTTGTTTGTTTTTTTTTCTACTCTTAATTCAACGTGCTTAATGCCTAGTACACACTATGACATTTTGTGACATCGCAATAATGTGTACGAGTAATAACGTTTGTCATTTCCGATATTTTTCCTTGTGTGTCATTGCTTTCCATATAAAAACATAATGTGAACGGCGCTGCACACATTTTGAAAATGAGACCACAAAATGGCAACACAAGAAATGCCAGATGTGTACTCAGCTTAAGACCCCTTTTAGATAGGCAAAGTCTTCTTTCAGCTGGGTGAAAGACAAATCCAGGAATAATTTCTCTTTCTGTCTTTCTTCCAGCTGAATAGAGACTTTGCAAAGTAAACTTTGCATGTCTAAAAGGTCAGTCTATCAGCTGAATTTTATAGTCCTGGTTCCTACCCGTCAACTTTTTTGGTATTTCATTTTCCGTCTTTCTTACAGCTGAATTACGAGTTGATCAACAAAAGTTGAAGTGTGTAAACCGGGAGAAACGAAAACTCTGCGCAAGTTTTTTCACTTTTCTCTTTTCTCCTATTATGAACTTTTTTTGACCGAATGCGGGAGTAAAAAAAATTCCCGGGGAAAGGTAGATATGATGAATTTGGATTTTTCTCCACTAAAAATCTTTGGCTGAGTACACATTTAGCACTTCTTGTATTGTCATTTTGTGGTGTCATTGTTGGTCGTTAATTAATATTTATACAAATGGAAAATCGCAAGATTATTCAATTGGCTAGCGCCACCGTATGTTTAGCAATAATAAGAAAAAAATTAAAAGTTTATATATTTTTCAACACTATGTGGAGTTGTTTCTTTAATCTTACTAATTCTTACTATTTTTCCTTTCGCATACTTTTTTGGCAACTGATCCTTTTGAGTGTAAATTTTAAAATTTTTGCAGTATCTACTCATTTACTGCATTTTACTACAAAAGTAAAAAAACACCTATTGTTACAAATTTAACGATTGTTCCTTTGCTTTATACGACGTTTCGAAGAAATAGTGCAACTTCCTACCACTGCGATTCTTAAATTTGTATCTCTTTCCACATTTCAGTTAAATATATATGATTTCACAACGGTTTCAAACTCTTTTCTCTTCTTTTGCAAACTAACAGTAGGCAGTCATGTACTAGACGATCTTTCAGATTTATTTGAGATTTGATTGAATGACCTTATCAGATATCTCAATGCGACAGGTTGGATCTAGTAACGATCACCGTATCAGAATACTTAGATACGGTTCTACAGAAACTTAAACCAACAAATCTACCAACCAACAGTATAAAAAGTTGGAAAATTGATGGCAACGAAGGACGATATTGCTTCCAGATTAAATTAAATTAAAACAAAAAAACTTTATTTTTGTGTTACAATTATGTATGAAAAGTGAAAACAACCGCGAATCAAAATTTTCTCCGCTTGGCAACTTTGGTATTCTGCGTTCCGTTCTTCGATTTCTCTTTCGATTCTTTGTATTCTGCATTTCGATCGTAACTACATTTTTGTAAGTTGTTATTTTAGTGACGGAGCGTTGTCAATTTTTGTTTGTTTCGCTTCAAAAAGTGATTAATTCGAAAAATAATGTAAGTATTGAATTTAAAAGAAAGTTTAATTAATGAACTATAGAATTTGTTTTGTTTTTTATTTGTTTTTTGTACTGAAATAATATTTTTACTCAATTTATTACAGGTGGGACAGTATAAAAAGTATCTATTTAATGGCAACAAAAAACGATATTGTCTGGGATTAAATTAAATTAAAATAAGTAAACTTTATTTTTGTGTTACAGTTATGGCTCGATATAATTGAAATTATTACAAAAACCTATGAAATGTAGTGAATTTAAAATTGTAGTGAACTTAAATTTCTAATTTTCCCTATTCAATGCATATACTCGTATAATTGGCTTTCTCTGTATTGAAAAAAAAAATATATATATAAAAAAAATATATACCTATGTACAAAATAAAAAAATCATCGGAGGTCAAGTATCTGGGAGTGATATTAGACTCAAAGCTGACTGAGGCGACTGTTGACAAGGCAACAAAAGCACTAATGGTTTGTAGATCTGTTGCAGAAAAAACATGGGGTTGCACACCCAAAATCTTGAGATGGATATACACCATGATAGTGAGACCTATCATCCTTCATGGCGTTGTTGCTTGGTCGAACAGGGATAGGCTGGCTACGACCAGAGATCGGTTAGAGAAATTACAGAGGCTAGCATGCCTTTGTATAGCAGGGGTTATGAGGACGTGTCCTACAGCAGCTATGGAAGCCCTCATTGAACTCACACCTCTGACGATTGTGATAGAGACTGCTGCCAGACAAGAAGTAATAAGCATCGTAGGGAGGGGCAGAGACAGGGACTGTCTAATTAGCCAATGGAGCCGGAGTGTTTGTCGTAGGACCAAGGACTAACTACCATGAGTCCTTAGGAATATCTCCTACCATTTTTCAATCGGAAGTTTATGCCATTGAGAAATGCGCACAATTTAATCTTGATAGAGGCTACTGAGGGAGAGAAATAGCTCTTTGCTCGGATAGGCTGCCATCAAAGCGCTAAGCTCATATGAGTTTACCTCTAAGTTAGCTTGGGAAGGCCTCATTAAGCTAAATCAGCTAAGCAGCATGAATAAGTTCACACTCTGCTGGGTTCCTGGATACGCCGGGGTGGTAGGAAATGAAAATGCATACACAATAGCCAGAAGGGGGCTGGTACATCCATGGTCGGACCAGAACTGTGTTGCGGACTCGGATTGGACAAAATCCGGGAAGATATATCGACGGAGATCAAGGGTAATAGAGAACACCACTAGCTCAATCTCCCTGGGTTGAGTCACGCAAAGCTAAGGATTGGAACGTGTAACCAAAATCGCTTCATAGTTCTCATGTCCCTGAGTAAAAACAAATTTAAAAATGCGCACAGGCTTGCTCACAGGTCATTGTAGAATGAGAAAACACCTCAAGAGACTTGGCATTGAGAGTAGCATTCTGTGTAGATTCTGTGAGTACGACGATGAAACCCAGAGTATATTCTGAAGGACTGTGAAGCCTTATGCCACAGAAGATATATCCAATTGAGCAAGCACCTATTGGAGGATTGGGAACTGCCAACACTAGACCCACTGGCAATCCTGAGATTCATCACTGATGAATCATCAGGAGAGTAGGTATGGATGAGGTGCTCTAGCACCTGGCAGGGGATACAAAAGATCTATTTTGGTCGCAGTGTCCTGTGTTTCCCGTTTGACTTAATTCATTCATTCATACCCATGTACAATGTACATACAAATATACTTATTGCATTTAGTGCTTTTTTTATGAACGCACAGTCCTTTTTACTCTGGAAAGTTGGCATCACTGTTCGTGTGTATCGTAAGCAACAATTTACGAACAAAAAAATATTTAAAAAAAATCTCCTGAAAAATTAAATGTTTGTCTCTTACGATTAAATCGAAAATAAGGCTCGATATGTACAACTTTCAATATTGTTCTAAAATTTTTATCAATAGTTATATTTAAACAAATTGAATTTAGTGTTGGCTTGTTGTTTATTGCTTTTTCATTTCATTTCATTTATTCATGCTTTTATGTACAATGTTGTCAACACATTACAAAATAGTTCTTATTCTAAATCAAAAGGCTCTTGATTTTATCCAATGTATTGTGCCATATACCAATATAATATGCACACAGGCAATTTTATTGTACAAAATCAATTACTGCACAATGGTATTGCAAATGTGTGGGAACCTTTAAACAATAAATTTCTCGTTCAAAAAACTTAATGGGTAGAATGAATATAAAAAGTATTTGCTTTTTACTTAAAAAGTTTCGTTTTAAAGCTCAGTACGGAGTACTTACGGAATTTCACGTTTGTAAATTTACATTTATTTCTAATCAGATGTTGATAAAGTTGCCTCGTATTGCAATTATTATCCTGTTATTCATTTTTAAAGCCATTTTACGGCTGGAGTATTATGCACATCACTGGAAGCTTTGCCAAGGTCAAAATGATTCCAAAGTCGGGCAAAGATCTTACCAAGGCTGAGTCATACAGCCCAATAAGCTTACTGTCAACTATCTCAAAGCTTTTTGAAAAGCTGCTCATGATAAAATTGTCTCTAATTCTAACTCATAATGCGTGCATACCAGATCATCAATTTGGTTTTAGAAGTCAGCATAGCACCATTGAACAAACCCATAGATTTGTTCAATATATAAGAAGAATATTTGAAGATAAGAAATATTGTTCTGCCCTCGTTATTGATGTTTCTCAGGCATTTGATAAAGTGTGGCATGAAGGCCTAATTTTAAAATTGAAGACATATCTACCAATAAACATTCTTAATCTTTTACAAAGTTATATTCTTGATCGGAAGTTCACTGTTGTGGAAGATACTTCATGAGTGTGCCCGAATCAATCTCATCCGGTATGCCACAGGGGATACTCCCCTGGGCATACTGGGGCCAGTTTTGTATTTAATTTATACTTGTGATATGCCTGTGAGCAGTAACATCTAGCATCTCGATATCTTCAGGAACATATTATCCAGCTGGAACTATGGCTAAACTTGTGGAGAATAAAAGTAAACGAACAGAAGTGCGCTCAGATAACATTTACCCTACGAGATTCTTGTTCCCCCATTAGAATAAATAATCAAATAATTCCTCAACACTCAAATGTGAAATACCTTGGTATACACCTTGACCAACGGCTTACATGGAAACACCACATTGAATCTATGCTAACACAAATTAAACTAAAATTAATTCAGTTACATTTGTTTGATTGGTAGAAATTCCACCCTGAGTCTAGATTGTAAACTTTTGATATACAAGTCGCTCTTGAAACCTATATGGTGCTACGGAATACATTGATTTAAATATGCCACTAGTGACTGAAGAAATTAAAAAATACGCAGGCAAATACTTAACAAAACTCGAGTCTCATCCTAATCCCCTTGCTCGTAACATCTTGAATTTTACTGGACACATCCGCTTAAAAAAGAGGGACACTATGGCTCTAATACTCAACACTCCAGATGAAACATCCTGAAAATATTTTTGTGCTTAATACGATATTTATGTATTATTGATTACTATCACTAAGTTTATGCCTGACGCTGGTTGGGCCTAATTATTATATCTAGAATTAAGATTTGAAAACTTATTGTTAGTTCATTTTTTGAAGATACAATAAATAAATACACGCATGAAAAAAAACCAAACCAAAAAAATAATCGTGTAGCCTTTTGTGTAGAGTTATGTTTGCATACACACAAATTCATTTTTTTTTAATTTTCAACACACAAAAAAAATTTAAATTAATTACAATTTGATTGAAATTAAAAATGTAAACTTTTGGCAGAGCATATCATGATGGTATATTGTACAAAATGACACAAATTGATTTTAATCCTTCTATAATAAAACTCTTTCAAAACTTTTTCGATGACAGAAGATTCTGTGTGCAGATTGGTAATGTACTTTCATCAGAGGGTGCGGTTTCTTGCGGTGTTCCACAGGGCTCTGTATTGGCTCCTCATTTATATAACATTTTTATAAATGATTTTCCTCACGTGTTTAATAACTGCAAAGGTATACTTTTTGCTGTTGATGAGTCTTCATTGCTTGCTCTCCAACAAGTTCCATCATATCTTAGTTGTGTCGACGAGTTTTATTCTTACTGGGGAGTAAAAATTAACGCCTCTAAGAGCAATGCAATATGTCTACGAAATGCTTCCGGAAAATGTAAATATACTGTTGTTCCGGAAAGCAAAAACTTAAATTTGACTTTGAATGGTAATGACATCGAATGTAAAGATAGTATCAAATATCTAGGAGTTAATTTTAGCAAACTCTTCAGATTTAATAAACATGTATTTTACAACTTGGAGAAAGCTAATCGGGTTAAAGGAGCCTTTGCTAGATTGTTTAATAGCAAATTATTATCGGAAGGAACTAAGCTACTTATGTATAAGGTGGGCCTGAGACCAATTCTTCTTAATGCGTTTCCAATATGGTTTAGCATCTCTAGAACAATAATGAAAAGAATGGAAATTTTCCAACGTCATATTGTGAGAAAAGAATTATAAATCTTTGAACAAAAGATTTTCAAACAAGTATATATACGAAAAGGCAAAATTATTTCCTTTGTCGTCTTATGCTCTCGACTTGACGAGAAAATTTGTTGAGAAATTGTCTCACTTTGAAGGCAGTGTAATTCGAGATATTTTGTCTGATGAGCACGAGTTTACTTGGTCAAACACTCAATATACATATATCCTGCATTGGGATTTTATGTGAAGACGACGGTAGTAGTCCTGGTCAAAACATTTACTCACATACTACTCCCGGCATTCACAGGGGATAAACATTTTATTTTGGTTTTTATTATTATTTTTTTTATTTCATAGTTTTAATATTAGTTTAAATTTTAATTATAAGTTTAATTTTAGGATTTATTAGAATTAAGTTCATTTTATAGATATGACTCTACTGTATTAGACAAGTGCCGGGAGCAAGCACTATTCACATTTCAATGTTATTTTATCTTTATATGAATAATTTTCCTTAATTGCGATAAGCACGTAGCATTAACAAAAATAATTATGTAATTGAAACAATACTTTATAGTTTTAAGTTCTCCTTAAAAATGTTATTTTGGTAATTCTTGTAATATGAAAAAAAAATAAGTCTCAATAAACTAACTAACTAACTAGAAATGTCAAAAATTCCGTGACCAAACAATTGCATGAACATTAATTTTTGTTTCAGTTGACTGAAAAAAGTCTCTCCCTAAGGTATGCAATTGATTTAAAAAATTCCGTGTACTTTTCTTTTCAAAGTCCGTACTAGCAAATGGAAATTTCTTTACGGAATTTACCAATTCAGGTTAGTAAATTCCGTAATTTTTTTACATACAATTAGTATGAGAACGTGAAATTCTATATGAACTCCGTACCAGGCTTAAAACCCAAAATTGTAAGTTTTATATTAAATTGTTTCCAGAATTTTGTTTTTTAAACCCAATTTTTGAGTAAAAACATATACATATTTTTTATGCGTTCTACCCAATTGAAAATGAAAAAATCAATTTATTGAGGATTGTGTTAAATTTTACATCGAGTTATGTTATCGAAGGTCGTTGAATTTTTATAGGTTTAATACAAACATTTCCCAATTTGAATTGATGATTCAAAACATGAATGACGAGTTTAGCGAACTTTGTTTTATCAAATTTAGTACCCATTTTGCAAGTATAGTTATTCTTAGGTGTGAAGATAATGTCCCAGCTATTCTGATCGTTTGAAAATTTATTTTCTCTTCACATATATTCGGAGTTCTCGTTAAACCTTCATAGTGAACAGACGTCAAAGCGGATTTTTTTACAGACATACGAAACAAAATAAAAGAATACAAAAAAGAAATAACAAAAACAAAAAAAAACCGTAAACACAAACACAGTACCCTTGAGGAATACTCTATATGAGTACCTCAAAGAAAAAAATTTTGAAGTGAATTCTAACGGCAGAAATGCCTGTTTTACTGTGAGTTCTGAAACTCTTAATGAAAACATTAAAAATAAAAAATCAAATGATAGCCTTTTTCTAACGGAAAAGCCACTTTTTCGTCAACGATCAACTTCGCTTTGCCCAATGCCAACTAGTGAATCGTTAACATTACCATTGCCTATTACGTCTTCATTCAAGTCAGCGATATCATCCGCTCCGGGCTCGTGTTCATCACTAAACCAAGTTATCACTACAGATAACAGTAACTCAAAACCAAATGTACAAGTAGGAATTGACAGATATATAACCGTGGTAAAGCGTGGGCGAAGCCCAAACTCTTCTAAACTTTCATTAGCTCCAAAGATGTCTAGGGATAACAGCGCATCTTCTACCAATCGTCCAAATCGTTTTTCATTATTGCAAGACAAGAACGACAAGCCCGCTACAGCATCGCAAAAGTCTTTCAAGCCACCACCTATTTATCTGAGAGAAAAAAATTCTAACGCGCTTCTAAAAAAATACTGTCGACCATTGGTGAAAATACTTTTCACATCATTCTAATTAAACGAGGTAATATTGATGAAACTAAAACCCAAATATATGATGGAAAAGATTTCCGAAAAATTGTTATTGAATTCGAAAAAAATAAAACAAATGTTTACACATACCAACTTAAGAGTGCTAAAGGACTACAGATAGTATTAAAGGGCATAGATTCATATGTTGAGCCCGAAGAAGTAAAATGTGCACTTGTCGACTAAGGATTTAACAGAGAAAAGGTCCCTCAACCCCTATTTCGGGTTGAGCTGGTGCCGAATGACATAAAATTGAACAAAAAGAAACCCATCCAATTTGTAGCGTAAAGTATCTCTTACACCGAAAAATTACAGTTGAAGAGCCACGTAAGCGCTCAGGTCCCTTACAGTGCCATAATTGCCAAGAATATGGCCATACAAAAACTTACTGCAAATTACCTACAGTTTGTGTTATCTGCGGTGAATTGCATGGTACTACTAGCTGTACTAAGCCAAAAGATCAATCAGAAAAAAATGCAGTAATTGTGGAGGTAAGCACACCGCTAACTACAGAGGATGTCCTGAATATTCTTTCGTTAAACAGACTATGGGACAAAACCCCAAATTAACTCCAGCTTAACCAGTAAACGCGAACTCTGCCACTTTTGCTCAAATGAGCCAACCAGTTACTTCACGAGTATCTTATGCTGATGCTGCTAAGACTAGTTCTATTCGCACATAAAATGTTCCACCGCCAAATAATTCAACGAATGCAAACTCAAGCTTTAACTTTAGTCGCCTTGAGAATCTGGTGCTAACTATAAACAACTTTACTACAAATATGACTAATATGATGCAAGAAATGCTGCGAATGCGGAAAGAATACTCTGCTTCAAGCATTAGTTAGCAAACCATGAAGACGTTACAAATATGTTTCTGGAAGGCAAACGGCATTCGCCAACATAAAAATGAACTTGAGCACTTCCTCATGGAAAAAAATATTGATATAATGTTGGTTTCTGAGACTCATTTGACATCAAGTAGCTTATTTAAAATAAATTGTTACACTTTATATGATACTAAGGACCCGAGAGGGAGAGCATGGATCAGCAATTCTAATTAAGTCAAGACTCAAGCACTATGTCCTTGACAACTTTACTGAAGAATATATGCAAGCAACGAATATTTTCGTAGACAATTTTTGTGCGAATTTCGTGATACCATCAATTTACTCACCTCCCAGATTTTCAGTTACCGAAGATCAGTATGAGAAGTTCTACAAATCGCTTGGATCTTGTTTCCTGGCAGCTGGTGACTACAATGCAAAACATATGTACTGAGGCTCGCGTCTTGTTACACCTAGAGGTCGAGCGTTGTTTAATACAATTTCAAAAATGAGCTTAGATGTCATTTCAAGCGGGGAGCCTACTTACTGGCCTACTGACGTAAGACAAATTCCAGATGTTATAGATTTTGGCGTTACGAAAAATATCATAGAGACTAAATTCACGTAGAGGCATCTCTACATCTGTCCTCCGATCACTCTCCCACAATAGTTACAATTTTCAACCCACTAAGGAGCGATTTAACTAACTCATATGTGAAAATGATTAATAGGGTCAACTGGCTAGGATTCAAAAAATATCTTAGTAGTCACTGCGTAGAAAACATTCAGCTAAGATCATCTGATGATATTAAATTTAACGTTGCCAATCTTAACGAAAATATTAAACAGGCTGCTGAACATGCCACTACCTCCTATCCGCAGACTGGCTTTAATAGAATTTATTCTACGGAAATTGAACTTCTTGTATGTGAAAAAAGGAGAGCTAGAAGAGAATGGCAACAACACAGATCACTCCTAAATAAAATCAGACTTAAAGAATGTACTAAACGACTCAAAGAGCTGATATCTTCGGAAAAAACTACATTACTGGAAAGGTATTTAGAAGGTCTTGAAATAACGTCAGCATCTAATTACTCTTTATGGCGCGCTACTAGAAATCTTAAAAGACCCGTTGACCTTAAATCACCACTGCGTACTTCAACCGGAGGCTAGGCGAGAAGCGATAGTGAGAAAAGTAACTTATTTTCTAAACATTTAAAATCTGTATTTACTCCCAATTCATGTACGGGAGCTGCCGATTTACGGAGTGTAGTTTCTCTACCCCCTCGTTCCTTAAGGTTTAAGTTGCGTGAGCTACAAAAAATAATTGCTGAACTCGACCCGAAGAAAGCTCCAGGTATTGATGGCACTAGTAACAAGATGCTGATGAACTTGCCTCATATTGCAATAAGAATCTTGCTATTTTTTTTAATGCTATTTTACGAATGCAGTATTTTCCAAATAACTGGAAACTTGCCAAAATAAAAGTGATTCTAAAGCCGGGTAAAGATCTTACCAAGGCTGAGTCATATAGGCCTATAAGCTTACTATCAACAATCTCAAAGCTTTTCGAAAAGCTGCTCATGACTAAATTTTCCAAAATTTTAGCTGATAATGGGTGCATCCCTCACCATGAATTTGGTTGAAGAAGTCAGCGTAGCACAATTGAGCAAGCGCATACATTGGTTCAATTTATAAGGAATACGTTTAAAGAAAAGAAGCATTGTTCTGCCCTCTTAATTGATGTTTGTCAGGCATTTGACAAAGTATGGCACGAAGGCCTAGTTTTGAAATTGAAGACATACCTACCAATAAACATTCAAACGCTTTTGGAAAGTTATATTATTGATAGGAAGTTCACTGTTGTGGAAGGAGAGTTCACAAGTGTTCCCGAATCTTTATCTTCTGGTGTCCCACAGGGTGGTATTCTGGGGCCAGTCTTGTATTTAATATATAGTTGTGATATGCTTGTGAGCAATAATATCCTTACTTCTACATTTTCCGATGATACAGCCGTAATGGATATGCACGGAAACCCTTATGAGGCATCCTGCAATCTTCAGAAACATATTTCCCAGCTGGAAATACGGTTTAACTTATGGAGCAGTAAAGTAACTGAACAAAAGTGTGTCCATATAACGTTTACCCTAAAAAGAGATACTTGCTCTCCCATTCGAATCAACAATCAAAGTATTCCTCAACATTCTCAAGTGAAATACCTTGGCATACACCTTGATCGAAGGCTTACATGGAAATATGACATTGACTCTAAGTTAACTCAAATGAAACTTAAATAAACTCAAATATATTGGTTAATTGGTAGAAATTCAACACTCAGCCAAGACTGCAAACTTTTGATATACAAATCGCTTTTGAAGCCAATATGGTGCTATGGAATTCAGCTATGGGGCACTGCTTCAGCTTCCAATGTTGAAAAAATCCAACGAAGGCAAAACAAAATTATACGTTTGATAACATCGGCTCCATGGTACATCAAAAATTCAAATTTACATCGTGATTTAAATATGCCACTAGTGACTGAAGAAATTGCAATATACGCAGGCAAGTACTTAATAAAACTCGAAGACCATCCTAATCCCCTTGCTCGTAACATCTTGAATTTTACTGGACACATCCGCTTAAAAAAGAGGGACACTATGGCTCTAATACTCAACACTCCAGATGAAACATCCTGAAAATATTTTTGTGCTTAATACGATATTTATGTATTATTGATTACTATCACTAAGTTTATGCCTGATGCTGGTTGGGCCTAATTATTATATTTAGATTTAAGATTTGATTACTTCTTGTTAGTTCATTTTTGAAGATACAATAAATACATATATGAAAAAAAACATATATTCTGCAAATGTTTGATTTTGTGGAAATTGGTCTCGTTTTTTATTTTAAAACAAAATTGGATTTGTGATGATTTTCTTCTTCTAAATATGACTTTGTCCTGGCAAATGATTTTTATCCCAAATCTTCTGGCAGCACTGCATACAAGTCCATACAAGAAACATCCCGGAGATTAACGCTAATAGCATGTTCATACGGACACCAATTATCGACATTGGCGGTCGAATCTTGATTGAATCAACATGGTTCGCCATAAAAATTTTTAAGAGCGAACCATCTTGGTTCATTTTGAACCTTGCTGCTTACCATGAAGAAATTGCTATCATCGCTAGTTTTGATAACAAATTATCGCTAATTTATCTGAACTATATATCAAAACAAAATGAGTACACACATATACATACGCATGTCTAAACAAAAACCAAGCCAAAAAAATGGATGCGAGTATGAGTTAAAAATATTAGAACACATTTTATTCATTATTATGGCATAATTTGCCTGCCGGAAATGCCACTAGTTCATGAGTACTGATTAACTATTGACTTTGTCACCAGTACTACTGACGAATTGTACCCCAAAGAATGCTTTTTGCTATAGACATTTAACATGTGCGTGTCATTGAAAAGCAACTAGTGACGTTGGTACTACTGATTACGTAGTTCTTCTGAGACTATATAGAGACATTGGAAACAGATAGTCACTACTACATTTTAATAATTACAGTCTTCACTTTTGATAATGAAACTGAACATTTTGTTCACATTTGATGTTTTATTAAAAAATATATAAAAAAGGGAGCTATTGCATAAAAACATATACAAAAGAAACTAATTCATTCATTCGTTCATCAAGTTAGGGTTTTTGTTTGTCGATTCTATTAAATACTTTTATGTTGTTAATAAAAATTAAATTTTTCGTTGAGTAAGTAAAGTCAAACACTTACGTATGGATCTGGACGTGTAGCAAATTTTTAACTAATCCCACAAAATCTTCTACAGGCTGATAAAAATTTCCATAGTTGTTTCATTTTCACATTTTATATTTTTATACCCACAAAATGGATTGTTTTTTTATTCGCCATTTGCAATTTCTTATTATTTGATTATTTGAATTACTTTTTAATAAATTTTTATTTACATTTTAAATAGAAAAATTGAATTTTGCTTGAAGCAACTTGAATTCTCAACAAACAAGTAAAACATTAAGAAGAAGCATAATTGTGTGTATCTGACAAAATATTTTCTACGCATCAAAAACAATATTAATTTTGTAGACGCTCCGCTGACAATCTCACCAAAATAGTCGACAAAAGTGGTGACTTGGGGACACTTAACGCCACGCTTCCTTCAGGATTATTTATCTACTGTAAAAAAGCAACCCAGCAAACAATTTTCAAGACTTTGTAATGGGTAGTACTCTTTTAATGTCTTACAAAGTAATGAGTGGTACTTATTTATCTAACTATTTTATGCGTATTATAATGACTGTCCTGTAATGAATAAAATAACAAATTATTTATTTCATCACGTGAAAGTACCTTTTGTAGTACTTTCCAGTTAATAATGAAATAAGTCTAGAGAAAAATTTATTGATCGTGAAAATTATCTTCGAAAACAATAAAATAACTTTGGTTTACTATCATTTTTATTACAAAATTTAATTATTTTCGCATGTTCTTCAATGTACATATTCACATATTATCTCTGTAAAATTATAATTTTTAACAATCCCAAACAATGTACAAGTTTTATTCTTTTGTTACCAAATTCTATTTATTTTTATTAGTAAAAATTGCCAGTTAAGTTTTGAATAATTTTAGGCAAAAATAATCTAAAATTTTTTCATATTCTCAAGCAAAAATAATGGATTATTCATACTACGTTTATACGCGCACTATTTGCAAATAAAAATATTTGCAAATAAATTAAATCACTGTTTATACGGTAAATGTATAAAAACTTGGTAGCACTTCCATAGAAATGTTACTTATGTTTACAAAAAAAATTATGTAAATGTATAAAATAACAAATAATAATTCGTTTTTATTGCCATTATTTTCTTTGCAGTAAACAATAATTTAATTCTTTTACATACACATCAGTGAATGTATTCATTGTTTTATGGGTCTGCATACAATAGCAATTGAAGGTATCATATGTCTTGCATGCCGCTGGTCACCGTATTGGCATTCCAGTGCATGTGCTATGCATGTGCTTGGTAAGCACATGCATAGTGGGTTGTTGTTGTTTGTGGCGCACTTCAATATTTATGGGAAGATAATTTATTACTTTAAATATATCAAGTGCCATTTTGTTTTCGCATGAATATTATAAATTTAAATATTTTTAATATATATAAAATAGAAATAAGATCACTCATTTTTACAATCTAGATTCTTCACATAATTAGTATATAAGCAGAAATTATTTGTATGAGAATTCAATCAATAAAAGAGCTCCTCGTTGAGCTCTACTAAACTTGGCATATTTGTATTGATTCATAGAAAGCATTCATCTGCTTTCTAGGCATTCAACTGCCTATAAACAATTTATAGCCTGTGGCGGTAATTAGCGCCGGCACCATCGGGTAGGCAGGCAACCTAATGAAGTTTTTCTGGCTTAGCACCCTCCTACTGAAATAGAAGAACCTTTTGATATTTACATCTTCTATGAATGTTTTTTGTGCAATATTTATCAATTTATTGTTTTTTGTTACGAAATATTTGTAAGTGTGGCAATCTCAAGCATTTTATTTGCAAATAGTGCGTTAATCGTGAATAGTTTTCTCAATTAGTAAGTCGCAACAAAAACAGTTTAATTTGCAAATAAGCCGTGCGTATAAACGTAGTATCAGTCAAATTGTAAGCACTTACGACTGGAGAGTACATGCACTTTTTGCATTCTAGTAGGCAAACTTTTTTGCTGGGAAATAACACAGAGTATAAAAAGCGTGCCAACTATTCACGTATGCATGTATGTATATACATCAAAACAGTGATGCCAACTTTTGATACTCAAAAAAAAGAGCTAAATTGAAAAAATATACGTTTAGCCCAAAATAAAGTAAAATTTTTCGAATAAGCGCGAAAAGGAAAAATGTTTCTGTTGTAAATCAAAACATCAAAAACATTTTTGTAAAGTAATTTTTAGAAAATAAATTACTATCATGAGATCAACAGATACATAGCTTGAGATTTTACATTTCATATTACATTTCAATAAGGTACATATAAATAGTATACATACAAACATATCGTCGCTGTTTTAACTAACTGACCTAACTAGCATTTTAAAAATTTAACAGGAGAGCAGCTTTTATGGTTGTTTTATACATTCATTATTATGACTGCGTCTGAAATCTTTTTACTTATAAAGGCACAACAGTAATGCTTACAGTTATGAAAATTGTAGTAAAGGTCAGTTAGTTAAAACAGCGACGATATATAATTGAAGTGTGGAGACTTTCCCAAATACACTTTAGTTGAACTATAATATTTTCATCATAATTTTTTTTAAATATTAAGGGTATTCATGAGAATGTTCAAAAGTCTCGCAAACTGTGCAGTTGTGCATTTCTACGCTCTCAGCTTCAGCTGAGGAATTGTGCATTTTGTAAACAACAACTTCTTGGATTTTTGACTTTTTTAGGCATTTTTAGACACTCGCACGCACTTTTATATTTTTATGGAATTATTTAAAAATGTACATATTTAAATAAAAACTGCTTGAAATTTTCTTGTTTTATTTTTATTAAATTAATTTTTTTGACAGTTCATTCAAATTGACTTAATTGTTTGCGCAAAAGTTGCCAATGTGCTTCATGAAACAAGTCTCGCATATTTGTCCCATTGCACAAATGGCAATATTAATGGTACTCTTACTATATTGTACTTTTATTATTAAAAAATTGTTGAATTGAGAAAAAAGAAAAACCAAAAAATTTTCCAATTGCATTAAATTGTATATAATTTTGTGAAACTAAAGAAGTATATATACATACATACGAGTATATATCCAAGTTTACATAAGAACTAGTGTTGTTAATTATTCGTGTTTTACATTTGTTCGAATAAAATTTCATGATTTTTTTCTTGTTCGAACGGACGAATAATTTTGAACTTTTGATCGAATATTCGAACGAACAAAGAATAAAAATTTTTTTTCCAATAATTTTAAAAAAGTTTGCAAAAAAACGACACGCATGTGTATGAGTTTAATTTTTTTATTAACAAACAAAAAATATTTCATTACACAAGAAAAACAAATAGTTTTAATAACAAACTTAGAAATATTATTAAAAACCGAAAGGAAATTAGTTAAAAAAGTTACGTTTTCATACACATTTACAAAAAAATTTAATGTCATGGTCAATGGATTTCTTTCAAAATAGTAATTTAAAAACAATAGATCTTCCCACTTGTTTGCTTGTAGACGGTTCTTTTTTTAATTTTGATAAAAGAACAAGTAGAAAAATATCTTTCGCAAATTGTTGATGTTAGTGATACCGTTTTAAAAAAGGATTAAAAAGCATATCCAGTTTTTGTGTTCTTTTCTTAAATATTTCCAAATAATTTAACTCAACATCAAAATTGTACAAATTCTTATTTTATTAATAAAAATTTTTAGATCAGCTAATAAGCCATTGTGAATTACTTCAAAAATTTCATCTAATACTCCATCGTACATGAGATTATTTTTGAAATTTCGATTACAAAACAATCTTGAAATCAAAATATTTTCGTACTCTTTTTTCGCTTTTTGTGGCATATTTTAAAAAGTTATTATTGGAAAGCTTACACCCAGAAAAAAAAAACAGCTTAAAATCACTAAAAACCATATCGAATTAATAAAAAACATTAACGAAATTCTAGTCATGTTGAAATTTCCTATTTCAATATGGAAAAATATTAATTTAATTTCTTAATTTATTAATATTATTAATTTTTAACTACTTCAATATACATTTTCTATTATATTGAAAATTATTGAATTAATGTGACGCGTTCTTGGTTTAAGTTGCAGCTTTATTAGATCTGTAGGAAACTAGTTATTTTTTTAAATCTTTACCATGTAATTTGATTACTAACATCCTATCGCTAACAAATTTAAAATTTATGAAATGAAAAATACTTTTTATACAAAGTAAAAGTAAGAAAATTGTTCGAATATTCGACAAAAATGATTCGAATAATTTTTTATTCTAAATTTAAAATTTTTGTTCGTTCGGACAAAAATGATAAAAAGTTGTTCGAATATTCGAATAATTTTTGTTCGAATGACAACACTAATAAGTACATGCGTATAAAATTGGTCGTTATTAAATAAAATTTCGATTTCTCGCTCTTCAAAATATATACACACATACTCGTACATAATCTGTTTTTAGGCTTTATTGAGTATGTTTCAAAGCACAAAAAATTTGGAAGAAATAGAAGATTATTCTATATTCTTCTTCTTGTTTTTTAATTGATAAAGCAGACTAGCAAAATAAGATGAGTAAAAAGTTTATATTGCTAGAGTAAAGGAAGAAGAAGTTCACAAAGATTAAAATGTTGCCATATTGAACAAAAGGTATAAAAGGGCCCCGAAAAGAACTAAGTTGGCATCACTGCATCAAAAACATTTGTCAAAACGAACCACGAATGTGTCGTGTGAACGGCTTGATTCGCAATCGTGGTTCAGAGAGCGAAGCAATTGGTTCATGTTGCCGTCTGAACATAGTATAACATTATTACACGTGAAAATGAAAAATATACCCAAGATAGCATAGATTATATTGCTAAAAACTTAATAGGTTATATTTTTTTAAAAATGCTAAATAATTAATTGAAAAATTGTAAAGAAAATGCTAACTGCTAAATCCAAAATTTTGCGGCTAAATCAGTAAAAAATATTCTAAGCTTAGCTGCAAAAATGCTAAAATGGTGGCGAAGCAAGTTTATTCGCTCGTGGTTGGGGTGTGAAGCATTAATAGAGAGCGAAGCGCGTACCGTGTAAGCATACTATTAAAAGTTATTTGTATTATTATCATTATTATTTGTATGCAGCTTCGTAGTTTCTAAATACTCGTATGCTTTTGTTTCAGTCAAAAACTATTACCAGTCAAGTGATAACCAAAACGCTCTTGAAAATAAAAAAGAAAATAGAAATGAAGCAATTTAAAATATTTCTAACTGTATTTATAATATTGGAAAGCATTTTTGTCGGAGCCAACTCTAAACTTGTGCCTAAGCCCCGAACAATTGCAACAACTGAAATTCCTGATGTCATTATACAAAAAATTATTTTTTGACTGACTATTCCCCACCGATTGTATTGTATGGAAATGGAGGTCAACTAATAACTTATTGGTACAATGGCTAATTTAAAAATAAAAATAATCTAAACTTATCTTCATAAATAAAAAGTACCTACATATATAAAAAATATAAAATTTGTTACCTACAGCCAAGTCTAAATTAGAGTTTTAAGCATTGCGTAACCAGCAGAGTGCGTATTTCCAGTACATTCAAGGTATATGTATATAAATATCTTATACATATGTTTAAATGTACTTACGCAACGCTGGACGCTCCAGTTTAGACTTGGCTGTTATTGTTCTCATTATTTCATTTGTGGAAAAGTTTTTGAGTTCATAGATACATACATTTACTTAAATAAGTATGTATATATGTATGTATGTACATAATTAATTTTATATAAAGACTCATTTGGTAAAGTTTCTAATGTTGTTGTGGCTTCAAAATTGTTGATCAACTCGTAATTCAGCTGTAAGAAAGACGGAGAAGGCAATACAAATATCTCTTTTTTTCTACAAGCTGAATTAAAAGTTGATCAACAAACGTTGACGTTCGTGATCCGGTATTAACAAAACGCAATTATTTCACTATTTAAGTTTTTTGTTTGTTTTTTTCTACTCTTAATTCAACGTGCTTAATGCCTAGTACACACTATGACATTTTGTGACATCGCAATAATGTGTACGAGTAATAACGTTTGTCATTTCCGATATTTTTCCTTGTGTGTCATTGCTTTCCATATAAAAACATAATGTGAACGGCGCTGCACACATTTTGAAAATGAGACCACAAAATGGCAACACAAGAAATGCCAGATGTGTACTCAGCTTAAGACCCCTTTTAGATAGGCAAAGTCTTCTTTCAGCTGGGTGAAAGACAAATCCAGGAATAATTTCTCTTTCTGTCTTTCTTCCAGCTGAATAGAGACTTTGCAAAGTAAACTTTGCATGTCTAAAAGGTCAGTCTATCAGCTGAATTTTATAGTCCTGGTTCCTACCCGTCAACTTTTTTGGTATTTCATTTTCCGTCTTTCTTACAGCTGAATTACGAGTTGATCAACAAAAGTTGAAGTGTGTAAACCGGGAGAAACGAAAACTCTGCGCAAGTTTTTTCACTTTTCTCTTTTCTCCTATTATGAACTTTTTTTGACCGAATGCGGGAGTAAAAAAAATTCCCGGGGAAAGGTAGATATGATGAATTTGGATTTTTCTCCACTAAAAATCTTTGGCTGAGTACACATTTAGCACTTCTTGTATTGTCATTTTGTGGTGTCATTGTTGGTCGTTAATTAATATTTATACAAATGGAAAATCGCAAGATTATTCAATTGGCTAGCGCCACCGTATGTTTAGCAATAATAAGAAAAAAATTAAAAGTTTATATATTTTTCAACACTATGTGGAGTTGTTTCTTTAATCTTACTAATTCTTACTATTTTTCCTTTCGCATACTTTTTTGGCAACTGATCCTTTTGAGTGTAAATTTTAAAATTTTTGCAGTATCTACTCATTTACTGCATTTTACTACAAAAGTAAAAAAACACCTATTGTTACAAATTTAACGATTGTTCCTTTGCTTTATACGACGTTTCGAAGAAATAGTGCAACTTCCTACCACTGCGATTCTTAAATTTGTATCTCTTTCCACATTTCAGTTAAATATATATGATTTCACAACGGTTTCAAACTCTTTTCTCTTCTTTTGCAAACTAACAGTAGGCAGTCATGTACTAGACGATCTTTCAGATTTATTTGAGATTTGATTGAATGACCTTATCAGATATCTCAATGCGACAGGTTGGATCTAGTAACGATCACCGTATCAGAATACTTAGATACGGTTCTACAGAAACTTAAACCAACAAATCTACCAACCAACAGTATAAAAAGTTGGAAAATTGATGGCAACGAAGGACGATATTGCTTCCAGATTAAATTAAATTAAAACAAAAAAACTTTATTTTTGTGTTACAATTATGTATGAAAAGTGAAAACAACCGCGAATCAAAATTTTCTCCGCTTGGCAACTTTGGTATTCTGCGTTCCGTTCTTCGATTTCTCTTTCGATTCTTTGTATTCTGCATTTCGATCGTAACTACATTTTTGTAAGTTGTTATTTTAGTGACGGAGCGTTGTCAATTTTTGTTTGTTTCGCTTCAAAAAGTGATTAATTCGAAAAATAATGTAAGTATTGAATTTAAAAGAAAGTTTAATTAATGAACTATAGAATTTGTTTTGTTTTTTATTTGTTTTTTGTACTGAAATAATATTTTTACTCAATTTATTACAGGTGGGACAGTATAAAAAGTATCTATTTAATGGCAACAAAAAACGATATTGTCTGGGATTAAATTAAATTAAAATAAGTAAACTTTATTTTTGTGTTACAGTTATGGCTCGATATAATTGAAATTATTACAAAAACCTATGAAATGTAGTGAATTTAAAATTGTAGTGAACTTAAATTTCTAATTTTCCCTATTCAATGCATATACTCGTATAATTGGCTTTCTCTGTATTGAAAAAAAAATATATATATATAAAAAATATATACCTATGTACAAAATAAAAAAATCATCGGAGGTCAAGTATCTGGGAGTGATATTAGACTCAAAGCTGACTGAGGCGACTGTTGACAAGGCAACAAAAGCACTAATGGTTTGTAGATCTGTTGCAGAAAAAACATGGGGTTGCACACCCAAAATCTTGAGATGGATATACACCATGATAGTGAGACCTATCATCCTTCATGGCGTTGTTGCTTGGTCGAACAGGGATAGGCTGGCTACGACCAGAGATCGGTTAGAGAAATTACAGAGGCTAGCATGCCTTTGTATAGCAGGGGTTATGAGGACGTGTCCTACAGCAGCTATGGAAGCCCTCATTGAACTCACACCTCTGACGATTGTGATAGAGACTGCTGCCAGACAAGAAGTAATAAGCATCGTAGGGAGGGGCAGAGACTGTCTAATTAGCCAATGGAGCTGGAGTGTTTGTCGTAGGACCAAGGACTAACTACCATGAGTCCTTGGAAATATCTCCCACCATTTTTCAATCGGAAGTTTATGCCATTGAGAAATGCGCACAATTTAATATTGATAGGGGCTACCGAGGGAGAGAAATAGCTCTTTGCTCGGATAGGCTGCCATCAAAGCGCTAAGCTCATATGAGTTTACCTCTAAGTTAGCTTGGGAAGGCCTCATTAAGCTAAATCAGCTAAGCAGCATGAATAAGTTCACACTCTGCTGGGTTCCTGGATACGCCGGGGTGGTAGGAAATGAAAATGCATACACAATAGCCAGAAGGGGGCTGGTACATCCATGGTCGGACCAGAACTGTGTTGCGGACTCGGATTGGACAAAATCCGGGAAGATATATCGACGGAGATCAAGGGTAATAGAGAACACCACTAGCTCAATCTCCCTGGGTTGAGTCACGCAAAGCTAAGGATTGGAACGTGTAACCAAAATCGCTTCATAGTTCTCATGTCCCTGAGTAAAAACAAATTTAAAAATGCGCACAGGCTTGCTCACAGGTCATTGTAGAATGAGAAAACACCTCAAGAGACTTGGCATTGAGAGTAGCATTCTGTGTAGATTCTGTGAGTACGACGATGAAACCCAGAGTATATTCTGAAGGACTGTGAAGCCTTATGCCACAGAAGATATATCCAATTGAGCAAGCACCTATTGGAGGATTGGGAACTGCCAACACTAGACCCACTGGCAATCCTGAGATTCATCACTGATGAATCATCAGGAGAGTAGGTATGGATGAGGTGCTCTAGCACCTGGCAGGGGATACAAAAGATCTATTTTGGTCGCAGTGTCCTGTGTTTCCCGTTTGACTTAATTCATTCATTCATACCCATGTACAATGTACATACAAATATACTTATTGCATTTAGTGCTTTTTTTATGAACGCACAGTCCTTTTTACTCTGGAAAGTTGGCATCACTGTTCGTGTGTATCGTAAGCAACAATTTACGAACAAAAAAATATTTTAAAAAAATCTCCTGAAAAATTAAATGTTTGTCTCTTACGATTAAATCGAAAATAAGGCTCGATATGTACAACTTTCAATATTGTTCTAAAATTTTTATCAATAGTTATATTTAAACAAATTGAATTTAGTGTTGGCTTGTTGTTTATTGCTTTTTCATTTCATTTCATTTATTCATGCTTTTATGTACAATGTTGTCAACACATTACAAAATAGTTCTTATTCTAAATCAAAAGGCTCTTGATTTTATCCAATGTATTGTGCCATATACCAATATAATATGCACACAGGCAATTTTATTGTACAAAATCAATTACTGCACAATGGTATTGCAAATGTGTGGGAACCTTTAAACAATAAATTTCTGGTTCAAAAAACTTAATGGGTAGAATGAATATAAAAAGTATTTGCTTTTTACTTAAAAAGTTTCGTTTTAAAGCTCAGTACGGAGTACTTACGGAATTTCACGTTTGTAAATTTACATTTATTTCTAATCAGATGTTGATAAAGTTGCCTCGTATTGCAATTATTATCCTGTTATTCATTTTTAAAGCCATTTTACGGCTGGAGTATTATGCACATCACTGGAAGCTTTGCCAAGGTCAAAATGATTCCAAAGTCGGGCAAAGATCTTACCAAGGCTGAGTCATACAGCCCAATAAGCTTACTGTCAACTATCTCAAAGCTTTTTGAAAAGCTGCTCATGATAAAATTGTCTCTAATTCTAACTCATAATGCGTGCATACCAGATCATCAATTTGGTTTTAGAAGTCAGCATAGCACCATTGAACAAACCCATAGATTTGTTCAATATATAAGAAGAATATTTGAAGATAAGAAATATTGTTCTGCCCTCGTTATTGATGTTTCTCAGGCATTTGATAAAGTGTGGCATGAAGGCCTAATTTTAAAATTGAAGACATATCTACCAATAAACATTCTTAATCTTTTACAAAGTTATATTCTTGATCGGAAGTTCACTGTTGTGGAAGATACTTCATGAGTGTGCCCGAATCAATCTCATCCGGTATGCCACAGGGGATACTCCCCTGGGCATACTGGGGCCAGTTTTGTATTTAATTTATACTTGTGATATGCCTGTGAGCAGTAACATCTAGCATCTCGATATCTTCAGGAACATATTATCCAGCTGGAACTATGGCTAAACTTGTGGAGAATAAAAGTAAACGAACAGAAGTGCGCTCAGATAACATTTACCCTACGAGATTCTTGTTCCCCCATTAGAATAAATAATCAAATAATTCCTCAACACTCAAATGTGAAATACCTTGGTATACACCTTGACCAACGGCTTACATGGAAACACCACATTGAATCTATGCTAACACAAATTAAACTAAAATTAATTCAGTTACATTTGTTTGATTGGTAGAAATTCCACCCTGAGTCTAGATTGTAAACTTTTGATATACAAGTCGCTCTTGAAACCTATATGGTGCTACGGAATACATTGATTTAAATATGCCACTAGTGACTGAAGAAATTAAAAAATACGCAGGCAAATACTTAACAAAACTCGAGTCTCATCCTAATCCCCTTGCTCGTAACATCTTGAATTTTACTGGACACATCCGCTTAAAAAAGAGGGACACTATGGCTCTAATACTCAACACTCCAGATGAAACATCCTGAAAATATTTTTGTGCTTAATACGATATTTATGTATTATTGATTACTATCACTAAGTTTATGCCTGACGCTGGTTGGGCCTAATTATTATATCTAGAATTAAGATTTGAAAACTTATTGTTAGTTCATTTTTTGAAGATACAATAAATAAATACACGCATGAAAAAAAACCAAACCAAAAAAATAATCGTGTAGCCTTTTGTGTAGAGTTATGTTTGCATACACACAAATTCATTTTTTTTTAATTTTCAACACACAAAAAAAATTTAAATTAATTACAATTTGATTGAAATTAAAAATGTAAACTTTTGGCAGAGCATATCATGATGGTATATTGTACAAAATGACACAAATTGATTTTAATCCTTCTATAATAAAACTCTTTCAAAACTTTTTCGATGACAGAAGATTCTGTGTGCAGATTGGTAATGTACTTTCATCAGAGGGTGCGGTTTCTTGCGGTGTTCCACAGGGCTCTGTATTGGCTCCTCATTTATATAACATTTTTATAAATGATTTTCCTCACGTGTTTAATAACTGCAAAGGTATACTTTTTGCTGTTGATGAGTCTTCATTGCTTGCTCTCCAACAAGTTCCATCATATCTTAGTTGTGTCGACGAGTTTTATTCTTACTGGGGAGTAAAAATTAACGCCTCTAAGAGCAATGCAATATGTCTACGAAATGCTTCCGGAAAATGTAAATATACTGTTGTTCCGGAAAGCAAAAACTTAAATTTGACTTTGAATGGTAATGACATCGAATGTAAAGATAGTATCAAATATCTAGGAGTTAATTTTAGCAAACTCTTCAGATTTAATAAACATGTATTTTACAACTTGGAGAAAGCTAATCGGGTTAAAGGAGCCTTTGCTAGATTGTTTAATAGCAAATTATTATCGGAAGGAACTAAGCTACTTATGTATAAGGTGGGCCTGAGACCAATTCTTCTCTTAATGCGTTTCCAATATGGTTTAGCATCTCTAGAACAATAATGAAAAGAATGGAAATTTTCCAACGTCATATTGTGAGAAAAGAATTATAAATCTTTGAACAAAAGATTTTCAAACAAGTATATATACGAAAAGGCAAAATTATTTCCTTTGTCGTCTTATGCTCTCGACTTGACGAGAAAATTTGTTGAGAAATTGTCTCACTTTGAAGGCAGTGTAATTCGAGATATTTTGTCTGATGAGCACGAGTTTACTTGGTCAAACACTCAATATACATATATCCTGCATTGGGATTTTATGTGAAGACGACGGTAGTAGTCCTGGTCAAAACATTTACTCACATACTACTCCCGGCATTCACAGGGGATAAACATTTTATTTTGGTTTTTATTATTATTTTTTTTATTTCATAGTTTTAATATTAGTTTAAATTTTAATTATAAGTTTAATTTTAGGATTTATTAGAATTAAGTTCATTTTATAGATATGACTCTACTGTATTAGACAAGTGCCGGGAGCAAGCACTATTCACATTTCAATGTTATTTTATCTTTATATGAATAATTTTCCTTAATTGCGATAAGCACGTAGCATTAACAAAAATAATTATGTAATTGAAACAATACTTTATAGTTTTAAGTTCTCCTTAAAAATGTTATTTTGGTAATTCTTGTAATATGAAAAAAAAATAAGTCTCAATAAACTAACTAACTAACTAGAAATGTCAAAAATTCCGTGACCAAACAATTGCATGAACATTAATTTTTGTTTCAGTTGACTGAAAAAAGTCTCTCCCTAAGGTATGCAATTGATTTAAAAAATTCCGTGTACTTTTCTTTTCAAAGTCCGTACTAGCAAATGGAAATTTCTTTACGGAATTTACCAATTCAGGTTAGTAAATTCCGTAATTTTTTTACATACAATTAGTATGAGAACGTGAAATTCTATATGAACTCCGTACCAGGCTTAAAACCCAAAATTGTAAGTTTTATATTAAATTGTTTCCAGAATTTTGTTTTTTAAACCCAATTTTTGAGTAAAAACATATACATATTTTTTATGCGTTCTACCCAATTGAAAATGAAAAAATCAATTTATTGAGGATTGTGTTAAATTTTACATCGAGTTATGTTATCGAAGGTCGTTGAATTTTTATAGGTTTAATACAAACATTTCCCAATTTGAATTGATGATTCAAAACATGAATGACGAGTTTAGCGAACTTTGTTTTATCAAATTTAGTACCCATTTTGCAAGTATAGTTATTCTTAGGTGTGAAGATAATGTCCCAGCTATTCTGATCGTTTGAAAATTTATTTTCTCTTCACATATATTCGGAGTTCTCGTTAAACCTTCATAGTGAACAGACGTCAAAGCGGATTTTTTTACAGACATACGAAACAAAATAAAAGAATACAAAAAAGAAATAACAAAAACAAAAAAAAAACCGTAAACACAAACACAGTACCCTTGAGGAATACTCTATATGAGTACCTCAAAGAAAAAAATTTTGAAGTGAATTCTAACGGCAGAAATGCCTGTTTTACTGTGAGTTCTGAAACTCTTAATGAAAACATTAAAAATAAAAAATCAAATGATAGCCTTTTTCTAACGGAAAAGCCACTTTTTCGTCAACGATCAACTTCGCTTTGCCCAATGCCAACTAGTGAATCGTTAACATTACCATTGCCTATTACGTCTTCATTCAAGTCAGCGATATCATCCGCTCCGGGCTCGTGTTCATCACTAAACCAAGTTATCACTACAGATAACAGTAACTCAAAACCAAATGTACAAGTAGGAATTGACAGATATATAACCGTGGTAAAGCGTGGGCGAAGCCCAAACTCTTCTAAACTTTCATTAGCTCCAAAGATGTCTAGGGATAACAGCGCATCTTCTACCAATCGTCCAAATCGTTTTTCATTATTGCAAGACAAAAACGACAAGCCCGCTACAGCATCGCAAAAGTCTTTCAAGCCACCACCTATTTATCTGAGAGAAAAAAATTCTAACGCGCTTCTAAAAAAATAGTGTCGACCATTGGTGAAAATACTTTTCACATCATTCTAATTAAACGAGGTAATATTGATGAAACTAAAACCCAAATATATGATGGAAAAGATTTCCGAAAAATTGTTATTGAATTCGAAAAAAATAAAACAAATGTTTACACATACCAACTTAAGAGTGCTAAAGGACTACAGATAGTATTAAAGGGCATAGATTCATATGTTGAGCCCGAAGAAGTAAAATGTGCACTTGTCGACTAAGGATTTAACAGAGAAAAGGTCCCTCAACCCCTATTTCGGGTTGAGCTGGTGCCGAATGACATAAAATTGAACAAAAAGAAACCCATCCAATTTGTAGCGTAAAGTATCTCTTACACCGAAAAATTACAGTTGAAGAGCCACGTAAGCGCTCAGGTCCCTTACAGTGCCATAATTGCCAAGAATATGGCCATACAAAAACTTACTGCAAATTACCTACAGTTTGTGTTATCTGCGGTGAATTGCATGGTACTACTAGCTGTACTAAGCCAAAAGATCAATCAGAAAAAAATGCAGTAATTGTGGAGGTAAGCACACCGCTAACTACAGAGGATGTCCTGAATATTCTTTCGTTAAACAGACTATGGGACAAAACCCCAAATTAACTCCAGCTTAACCAGTAAACGCGAACTCTGCCACTTTTGCTCAAATGAGCCAACCAGTTACTTCACGAGTATCTTATGCTGATGCTGCTAAGACTAGTTCTATTCGCACATAAAATGTTCCACCGCCAAATAATTCAACGAATGCAAACTCAAGCTTTAACTTTAGTCGCCTTGAGAATCTGGTGCTAACTATAAACAACTTTACTACAAATATGACTAATATGATGCAAGAAATGCTGCGAATGCGGAAAGAATACTCTGCTTCAAGCATTAGTTAGCAAACCATGAAGACGTTACAAATATGTTTCTGGAAGGCAAACGGCATTCGCCAACATAAAAATGAACTTGAGCACTTCCTCATGGAAAAAAATATTGATATAATGTTGGTTTCTGAGACTCATTTGACATCAAGTAGCTTATTTAAAATAAATTGTTGCACTTTATATGATACTAAGGACCCGAGAGGGAGAGCATGGATCAGCAATTCTAATTAAGTCAAGACTCAAGCACTATGTCCTTGACAACTTTACTGAAGAATATATGCAAGCAACGAATATTTTCGTAGACAATTTTTGTGCGAATTTCGTGATATCATCAATTTACTCACCTCCCAGATTTTCAGTTACCGAAGATCAGTATGAGAAGTTCTACAAATCGCTTGGATCTTGTTTCCTGGCAGCTGGTGACTACAATGCAAAACATATGTACTGAGGCTCGCGTCTTGTTACACCTAGAGGTCGAGCGTTGTTTAATACAATTTCAAAAATGAGCTTAGATGTCATTTCAAGCGGGGAGCCTACTTACTGACGTAAGACAAATTCCAGATGTTATAGATTTTGGCGTTACGAAAAATATCATAGAGACTAAATTCACGTAGAGGCATCTCTACATCTGTCCTCCGATCACTCTCCCACAATAGTTACAATTTTCAACCCACTAAGGAGCGATTTAACTAACTCATATGTGAAAATGATTAATAGGGTCAACTGGCTAGGATTCAAAAAATATCTTAGTAGTCACTGCGTAGAAAACATTCAGCTAAGATCATCTGATGATATTAAATTTAACGTTGCCAATCTTAACGAAAATATTAAACAGGCTGCTGAACATGCCACTACCTCCTATCCGCAGACTGGCTTTAATAGAATTTATTCTACGGAAATTGAACTTCTTGTATGTGAAAAAAGGAGAGCTAGAAGAGAATGGCAACAACACAGATCACTCCTAAATAAAATCAGACTTAAAGAATGTACTAAACGACTCAAAGAGCTGATATCTTCGGAAAAAACTACATTACTGGAAAGGTATTTAGAAGGTCTTGAAATAACGTCAGCATCTAATTACTCTTTATGGCGCGCTACTAGAAATCTTAAAAGACCCGTTGACCTTAAATCACCACTGCGTACTTCAACCGGAGGCTAGGCGAGAAGCGATAGTGAGAAAAGTAACTTATTTTCTAAACATTTAAAATCCGTATTTACTCCCAATTCATGTACGGGAGCTGCCGATTTACGGAGTGTAGTTTCTCAACCCCCTCGTTCCTTAAGGTTTAAGTTGCGTGAGCTACAAAAAATAATTGCTGAACTCGACCCGAAGAAAGCTCCAGGTATTGATGGCACTAGTAACAAGATGCTGATGAACTTGCCTCATATTGCAATAAGAATCTTGCTATTTTTTTTAATGCTATTTTACGAATGCAGTATTTTCCAAATAACTGGAAACTTGCCAAAATAAAAGTGATTCTAAAGCCGGGTAAAGATCTTACCAAGGCTGAGTCATATAGGCCTATAAGCTTACTATCAACAATCTCAAAGCTTTTCGAAAAGCTGCTCATGACTAAATTTTCCAAAATTTTAGCTGATAATGGGTGCATCCCTCACCATGAATTTGGTTGAAGAAGTCAGCGTAGCACAATTGAGCAAGCGCATACATTGGTTCAATTTATAAGGAATACGTTTAAAGAAAAGAAGCATTGTTCTGCCCTCTTAATTGATGTTTGTCAGGCATTTGACAAAGTATGGCACGAAGGCCTAGTTTTGAAATTGAAGACATACCTACCAATAAACATTCAAACGCTTTTGGAAAGTTATATTATTGATAGGAAGTTCATTGTTGTGGAAGGAGAGTTCACAAGTGTTCCCGAATCTTTATCTTCTGGTGTCCCACAGGGTGGTATTCTGGGGCCAGTCTTGTATTTAATATATAGTTGTGATATGCTTGTGAGCAATAATATCCTTACTTCTACATTTTCCGATGATACAGCCGTAATGGATATGCACGGAAACCCTTATGAGGCATCCTGCAATCTTCAGAAACATATTTCCCAGCTGGAAATACGGTTTAACTTATGGAGAAGTAAAGTAACTGAACAAAAGTGTGTCCATATAACGTTTACCCTAAAAAGAGATACTTGCTCTCCCATTCGAATCAACAATCAAAGTATTCCTCAACATTCTCAAGTAAAATACCTTGGCATACACCTTGATCGAAGGCTTACATGGAAATATGACATTGACTCTAAGTTAACTCAAATGAAACTTAAATAAACTCAAATATATTGGTTAATTGGTAGAAATTCAACACTCAGCCAAGACTGCAAACTTTTGATATACAAATCGCTTTTGAAGCCAATATGGTGCTATGGAATTCAGCTATGGGGCACTGCTTCAGCTTCCAATGTTGAAAAAATCCAACGAAGGCAAAACAAAATTATACGTTTGATAACATCGGCTCCATGGTACATCAAAAATTCAAATTTACATCGTGATTTAAATATGCCACTAGTGACTGAAGAAATTGCAATATACGCAGGCAAGTACTTAATAAAACTCGAAGACCATCCTAATCCCCTTGCTCGTAACATCTTGAATTTTACTGGACACATCCGCTTAAAAAAGAGGGACACTATGGCTCTAATACTCAACACTCCAGATGAAACATCCTGAAAATATTTTTGTGCTTAATACGATATTTATGTATTATTGATTACTATCACTAAGTTTATGCCTGACGCTGGTTGGGCCTAATTATTATATTTAGATTTAAGATTTGATTACTTCTTGTTAGTTCATTTTTGAAGATACAATAAATACATATATGAAAAAAACATATATTCTGCAAATGTTTGATTTTGTGGAAATTGGTCTCGTTTTTTATTTTAAAACAAAATTGGATTTGTGATGATTTTCTTCTTCTAAATATGACTTTGTCCTGGCAAATGATTTTTATTCCAAATCTTCTGGCAGCACTGCATACAAGTCCATACAAGAAACATCCCGGAGATTAACGCTAATAGCATGTTCACACGGACACCAATTATCGACATTGGCGGTCGAATCAACATGGTTCGCCATAAAAATTTTTAAGAGCGAACCATCTTGGTTCATTTTGAACCTTGCTGCTTACCATGAAGAAATTGCTATCATCGCTAGTTTTGATAACAAATTATCGCTAATTTATCTGAACTATATATCAAAACAAAATGAGTACACACATATACATACGCATGTCTAAACAAAAACCAAGCCAAAAAAATGGATGCGAGTATGAGTTAAAAATATTAGAACACATTTTATTCATTATTATGGCATAATTTGCCTGCCGGAAATGCCACTAGTTCATGAGTACTGATTAACTATTGACTTTGTCACCAGTACTACTGACGAATTGTACCCCAAAGAATGCTTTTTGCTATAGACATTTAACATGTGCGTGTCATTGAAAAGCAACTAGTGACGTTGGTACTACTGATTACGTAGTTCTTCTGAGACTATATAGAGACATTGGAAACAGATAGTCACTACTACATTTTAATAATTACAGTCTTCACTTTTGATAATGAAACTGAACATTTTGTTCACATTTGATGTTTTATTAAAAAATATATAAAAAAGGGAGCTATTGCATAAAAACATATACAAAAGAAACTAATTCATTCATTCGTTCATCAAGTTAGGGTTTTTGTTTGTCGATTCTATTAAATACTTTTATGTTGTTAATAAAAATTAAATTTTTCGTTGAGTAAGTAAAGTCAAACACTTACGTATGGATCTGGACGTGTAGCAAATTTTTAACTAATCCCACAAAATCTTCTACAGGCTGATAAAAATTTCCATAGTTGTTTCATTTTCACATTTTATATTTTTATACCCACAAAATGGATTGTTTTTTTATTCGCCATTTGCAATTTCTTATTATTTGATTATTTGAATTACTTTTTAATAAATTTTTATTTACATTTTAAATAGAAAAATTGAATTTTGCTTGAAGCAACTTGAATTCTCAACAAACAAGTAAAACATTAAGAAGAAGCATAATTGTGTGTATCTGACAAAATATTTTCTACGCATCAAAAACAATATTAATTTTGTAGACGCTCCGCTGACAATCTCACCAAAATAGTCGACAAAAGTGGTGACTTGGGGACACTTAACGCCACGCTTCCTTCAGGATTATTTATCTACTGTAAAAAAGCAACCCAGCAAACAATTTTCAAGACTTTGTAATGGGTAGTACTCTTTTAATGTCTTACAAAGTAATGAGTGGTACTTATTTATCTAACTATTTTATGCGTATTATAATGACTGTCCTGTAATGAATAAAATAACAAATTATTTATTTCATCACGTGAAAGTACCTTTTGTAGTACTTTCCAGTTAATAATGAAATAAGTCTAGAGAAAAATTTATTGATCGTGAAAATTATCTTCGAAAACAATAAAATAACTTTGGTTTACTATCATTTTTATTACAAAATTTAATTATTTTCGCATGTTCTTCAATGTACATATTCACATATTATCTCTGTAAAATTATAATTTTTAACAATCCCAAACAATGTACAAGTTTTATTCTTTTGTTACCAAATTCTATTTATTTTTATTAGTAAAAATTGCCAGTTAAGTTTTGAATAATTTTAGGCAAAAATAATCTAAAATTTTTTCATATTCTCAAGCAAAAATAATGGATTATTCATACTACGTTTATACGCGCACTATTTGCAAATAAAAATATTTGCAAATAAATTAAATCACTGTTTATACGGTAAATGTATAAAAACTTGGTAGCACTTCCATAGAAATGTTACTTATGTTTACAAAAAAAATTATGTAAATGTATAAAATAACAAATAATAATTGGTTTTTATTGCCATTATTTTCTTTGTAGTAAACAATAATTTAATTCTTTTACATACACATCAGTGAATGTATTCATTGTTTTATGGGTCTGCATACAATAGCAATTGAAGGTATCATATGTCTTGCATGCCACTGGTCACCGTATTGGCATTCCAGTGCATGTGCTATGCATGTGCTTGGTAAGCACATGCATAGTGGGTTGTTGTTGTTTGTGGCGCACTTCAATATTTATGGGAAGATAATTTATTACTTTAAATATATCAAGTGCCATTTTGTTTTCGCATGAATATTATAAATTTAAATATTTTTAATATATATAAAATAGAAATAAGATCACTCATTTTTACAATCTAGATTCTTCACATAATTAGTATATAAGCAGAAATTATTTGTATGAGAATTCAATCAATAAAAGAGCTCCTCGTTGAGCTCTACTAAACTTGGCATATTTGTATTGATTCATAGAAAGCATTCATCTGCTTTCTAGGCATTCAACTGCCTATAAACAATTTATAGCCTGTGGCGGTAATTAGCGCCGGCACCATCGGGTAGGCAGGCAACCTAATGAAGTTTTTCTGGCTTAGCACCCTCCTACTGAAATAGAAGAACCTTTTGATATTTACATCTTCTATGAATGTTTTTTGTGCAATATTTATCAATTTATTGTTTTTTGTTACGAAATATTTGTAAGTGTGGCAATCTCAAGCATTTTATTGCAAATAGTGCGTTAATCGTGAATAGTTTTCTCAATTAGTAAGTCGCAACAAAAACAGTTTAATTTGCAAATAAGCCGTGCGTATAAACGTAGTATCAGTCAAATTGTAAGCACTTACGACTGGAGAGTACATGCACTTTTTGCATTCTAGTAGGCAAACTTTTTTGCTGGGAAATAACACAGAGTATAAAAAGCGTGCCAACTATTCACGTATGCATGTATGTATATACATCAAAACAGTGATGCCAACTTTTGATACTCAAAAAAAAGAGCTAAATTGAAAAAATATACGTTTAGCCCAAAATAAAGTAAAATTTTTCGAATAAGCGCGAAAAGGAAAAATGTTTCTGTTGTAAATCAAAACATCAAAAACATTTTTGTAAAGTAATTTTTAGAAAATAAATTACTATCATGAGATCAACACATACATAGCTTGAGATTTTACATTTCATATTACATTTCAATAAGGTACATATAAATAGTATACATACAAACATATCGTCGCTGTTTTAACTAACTGACCTAACTAGCATTTTAAAAATTTAACAGGAGAGCAGCTTTTATGGTTGTTTTATACATTCATTATTATGACTGCGTCTGAAATCTTTTTACTTATAAAGGCACAACAGTAATGCTTACAGTTATGAAAATTGTAGTAAAGGTCAGTTAGTTAAAACAGCGACGATATATAATTGAAGTGTGGAGACTTTCCCAAATACACTTTAGTTGAACTATAATATTTTCATCATAATTTTTTTTAAATATTAAGGGTATTCATGAGAATGTTCAAAAGTCTCGCAAACTGTGCAGTTGTGCATTTCTACGCTCTCAGCTTCAGCTGAGGAATTGTGCATTTTGTAAACAACAACTTCTTGGATTTTTGACTTTTTTAGGCATTTTTAGACACTCGCACGCACTTTTATATTTTTATGGAATTATTTAAAAATGTACATATTTAAATAAAAACTGCTTGAAATTTTCTTGTTTTATTTTTATTAAATTAATTTTTTTGACAGTTCATTCAAATTGACTTAATTGTTTGCGCAAAAGTTGCCAATGTGCTTCATGAAACAAGTCTCGCATATTTGTCCCATTGCACAAATGGCAATATTAATGGTACTCTTACTATATTGTACTTTTATTATTAAAAAATTGTTGAATTGAGAAAAAAGAAAAACCAAAAAATTTTCCAATTGCATTAAATTGTATATAATTTTGTGAAACTAAAGAAGTATATATACATACATACGAGTATATATCCAAGTTTACATAAGAACTAGTGTTGTTAATTATTCGTGTTTTACATTTGTTCGAATAAAATTTCATGATTTTTTTCTTGTTCGAACGGACGAATAATTTTGAACTTTTGATCGAATATTCGAACGAACAAAGAATAAAAAATTTTTTTCCAATAATTTTAAAAAAGTTTGCAAAAAAACGACACGCATGTGTATGAGTTTAATTTTTTTATTAACAAACAAAAAATATTTCATTACACAAGAAAAACAAATAGTTTTAATAACAAACTTAGAAATATTATTAAAAACCGAAAGGAAATTAGTTAAAAAAGTTACGTTTTCATACACATTTACAAAAAAATTTAATGTCATGGTCAATGGATTTCTTTCAAAATAGTAATTTAAAAACAATAGATCTTCCCACTTGTTTGCTTGTAGACGGTTCTTTTTTTAATTTTGATAAAAGAACAAGTAGAAAAATATCTTTCGCAAATTGTTGATGTTAGTGATACCGTTTTAAAAAAGGATTAAAAAGCATATCCAGTTTTTGTGTTCTTTTCTTAAATATTTCCAAATAATTTAACTCAACATCAAAATTGTACAAATTCTTATTTTATTAATAAAAATTTTTAGATCAGCTAATAAGCCATTGTGAATTACTTCAAAAATTTCATCTAATACTCCATCGTACATGAGATTATTTTCGAAATTTCGATTACAAAACAATCTTGAAATCAAAATATTTTCGTACTCTTTTTTCGCTTTTTGTGGCATATTTTAAAAAGTTATTATTGGAAAGCTTACACCCAGAAAAAAAACAGCTTAAAATCAATAAAACCATATCGAATTAATAAAAAACATTAACGAAATTCTAGTCATGTTGAAATTTCCTATTTCAATATGGAAAAATATTAATTTAATTTCTTAATTTATTAATATTATTAATTTTTAACTACTTCAATATACATTTTCTATTATATTGAAAATTATTGAATTAATGTGACGCGTTCTTGGTTTAAGTTGCAGCTTTATTAGATCTGTAGGAAACTAGTTATTTTTTTAAATCTTTACCATGTAATTTGATTACTAACATCCTATCGCTAACAAATTTAAAATTTATGAAATGAAAAATACTTTTTATACAAAGTAAAAGTAAGAAAATTGTTCGAATATTCGACAAAAATGATTCGAATAATTTTTTATTCTAAATTTAAAATTTTTGTTCGTTCGGACAAAAATGATAAAAAGTTGTTCGAATATTCGAATAATTTTTGTTCGAATGACAACACTAATAAGTACATGCGTATAAAATTAGTCGTTATTAAATAAAATTTCGATTTCTCGCTCTTCAAAAAATATACACACATACTCGTACATAATCTGTTTTTAGGCTTTATTGAATATCTTTCAAAGCACAAAAAATTTGGAAGAAATAGAAGATTATTCTATATTCTTCTTCTTGTTTTTTAATTGATAAAGCAGACTAGCAAAATAAGATGAGTAAAAAGTCTATATTGCTAGAGTAAAGGAAGAAGAAGTTCACAAAGATTAAAATGTTGCCATATTGAACAAAAGGTATAAAAGGGCCCCGAAAAGAACTAAGTTGGCATCACTGCATCAAAAACATTTGTCAAAACGAACCACGAATGTGTCGTGTGAACGGCTTGATTCGCAATCGTGGTTCAGAGAGCGAAGCAATTGGTTCATGTTGCCGTCTGAACATAGTATAACATTATTACACGTGAAAATGAAAAATATACCCAAGATAGCATAGATTATATTGCTAAAAACTTAATAGGTTATATTTTTTTAAAAATGCTAAATAATTAATTGAAAAATTGTAAAGAAAATGCTAACTGCTAAATCCAAAATTTTGCGGCTAAATCAGTAAAAAATATTCTAAGCTTAGCTGCAAAAATGCTAAAATGGTGGCGAAGCAAGTTTATTCGCTCGTGGTTGGGGTGTGAAGCATTAATAGAGAGCGAAGCGCG
The DNA here is from genome assembly GCA_936439885.1 of Nowickia ferox. Taxonomy (NCBI): domain Eukaryota; kingdom Metazoa; phylum Arthropoda; class Insecta; order Diptera; family Tachinidae; genus Nowickia; species Nowickia ferox. Next base: position 66,018,212 of record OW387026.1, read on the forward strand.
TACCGTGTAAGCATACTATTAAAAGTTATTTGTATTATTATCATTATTATTTGTATGCAGCTTCGTAGTTTCTAAATACTCGTATGCTTTTGTTTCAGTCAAAAACTATTACCAGTCAAGTGATAACCAAAACGCTCTTGAAAATAAAAAAGAAAATAGAAATGAAGCAATTTAAAATATTTCTAACTGTATTTATAATATTGGAAAGCATTTTTGTCGGAGCCAACTCTAAACTTGTGCCTAAGCCCCGAACAATTGCAACAACTGAAATTCCTGATGTCATTATACAAAAAATTATTTTTTGACTGACTATTCCCCACCGATTGTATTGTATGGAAATGGAGGTCAACTAATAACTTATTGGTACAATGGCTAATTTAAAAATAAAAATAATCTAAACTTATCTTCATAAATAAAAAGTACCTACATATATAAAAAATATAAAATTTGTTACCTACAGCCAAGTCTAAATTAGAGTTTTAAGCATTGCGTAACCAGCAGAGTGCGTATTTCCAGTACATTCAAGGTATATGTATATAAATATCTTATACATATGTTTAAATGTACTTACGCAACGCTGGACGCTCCAGTTTAGACTTGGCTGTTATTGTTCTCATTATTTCATTTGTGGAAAAGTTTTTGAGTTCATAGATACATACATTTACTTAAATAAGTATGTATATATGTATGTATGTACATAATTAATTTTATATAAAGACTCATTTGGTAAAGTTTCTAATGTTGTTGTGGCTTCAAAATTGTTGATCAACTCGTAATTCAGCTGTAAGAAAGACGGAGAAGGCAATACAAATATCTCTTTTTTTCTACAAGCTGAATTAAAAGTTGATCAACAAACGTTGACGTTCGTGATCCGGTATTAACAAAACGCAATTATTTCACTATTTAAGTTTTTTGTTTGTTTTTTTTTCTACTCTTAATTCAACGTGCTTAATGCCTAGTACACACTATGACATTTTGTGACATCGCAATAATGTGTACGAGTAATAACGTTTGTCATTTCCGATATTTTTCCTTGTGTGTCATTGCTTTCCATATAAAAACATAATGTGAACGGCGCTGCACACATTTTGAAAATGAGACCACAAAATGGCAACACAAGAAATGCCAGATGTGTACTCAGCTTAAGACCCCTTTTAGATAGGCAAAGTCTTCTTTCAGCTGGGTGAAAGACAAATCCAGGAATAATTTCTCTTTCTGTCTTTCTTCCAGCTGAATAGAGACTTTGCAAAGTAAACTTTGCATGTCTAAAAGGTCAGTCTATCAGCTGAATTTTATAGTCCTGGTTCCTACCCGTCAACTTTTTTGGTATTTCATTTTCCGTCTTTCTTACAGCTGAATTACGAGTTGATCAACAAAAGTTGAAGTGTGTAAACCGGGAGAAACGAAAACTCTGCGCAAGTTTTTTCACTTTTCTCTTTTCTCCTATTATGAACTTTTTTTGACCGAATGCGGGAGTAAAAAAAATTCCCGGGGAAAGGTAGATATGATGAATTTGGATTTTTCTCCACTAAAAATCTTTGGCTGAGTACACATTTAGCACTTCTTGTATTGTCATTTTGTGGTGTCATTGTTGGTCGTTAATTAATATTTATACAAATGGAAAATCGCAAGATTATTCAATTGGCTAGCGCCACCGTATGTTTAGCAATAATAAGAAAAAAATTAAAAGTTTATATATTTTTCAACACTATGTGGAGTTGTTTCTTTAATCTTACTAATTCTTACTATTTTTCCTTTCGCATACTTTTTTGGCAACTGATCCTTTTGAGTGTAAATTTTAAAATTTTTGCAGTATCTACTCATTTACTGCATTTTACTACAAAAGTAAAAAAACACCTATTGTTACAAATTTAACGATTGTTCCTTTGCTTTATACGACGTTTCGAAGAAATAGTGAAACTTCCTACCAATGCGATTCTTAAATTTTTATCTCTTTCTACATTTCAGTTAAATATATATGATTTCACAACGGTTTCAAACTCTTTTCTCTTCTTTTGCAAACTAACAGTAGGCAGTCATGTATAGGGTGTTTTTTATTGAGCTATAGAACTTTAAGTTGGCATCACTTTTTTAACTGGCGGCCATTTTGTCAGCTGTCAAGTGATTAATATTTAGTTTGGTTTGCCATTTCATCATGAACAGGTTGACAAAAGAACAACGCTTGCAAATCGTGCAAATTTATTTCGAAAATAATGGTTCAGTTCGCGAAGTTTACCGCAAGCTCCGTCCATTTTATGGTCGACATAATCGTCCATCAGAGCAATTAATTCGGTTAACCATGGATAACCTGTCAATTGGCCACCAAGATCGTGTGATTTGACACCATTGGATTATTTTCTTTGGGGATATGTGAAGTCGCTCGTCTACGCCAACAAACCAGAAACGTTAGGGGACTTGGAAGCCAACATTCGTGGCGTTATTGCCAACATACGGCCCCATATGCTCGAAAAAGTGGTTGAAAATTGGACCTGTAGAATTGGCTTTATTCGAGCCAGCCGCGGCGGCCACATGCCCGAAATCATATTTAAACGTTAATGGCATAAAATTATCCTTCCAATAAAGCCAAATTGATGGACATTAAAACGATTTTCTTGTGTTTTATTTCAATTCGAAGTTCTATACCTCTAAAAAAAACACCCTATACTAGACGATCTTTCAGATTTATTTGAGATTTGATTGAATGACCTTATCAGATATCTCAATGCGACAGGTTGGATCTAGTAACGATCACCGTATCAGAATACTTAGATACGGTTCTACAGAAACTTAGACCAACAAATCAACCAACCAACAGTATAAAAAGTTGGAAAATTGATGGCAACGAAGGACGATATTGCTTCCAGATTAAATTAAATTAAAACAAAAAAACTTTATTGTTGTGTTACAATTATGTATGAAAAGTGAAAACAACCGCGAATCAAAATTTTCTCCGCTTGGCAACTTTGGTATTTTGCGTTCCGTTCTTCGATTTCTCTTTCGATTCTTTGTATTCTACATTTCGATCGTAACTACGTTTTTGTAAGTTGTTATTTTAGTGACGGAGCGTTTTCAATTTTTGTTTGTTTAGTTTCAAAAAGTGATTAATTCGAAAAATAATGTAAGTATTGAATTTAAAACAAGGTTTAATTATTGAACTATAGAATTTGCTTTGTTTTTTTTTTTGTACTGAAATAATATTTTTACCCAATTTATTACAGGTGGGACAGTATAAAAAGAATCTATTTAATGGCAACAAAAAACGATATTGTCTGGGATTTAATTAAATTAAAATAAGTAAACTTTGTTTTTGTGTTACAGTTATAGCTCGATATAATTGAAATTATTACAAAAACCTATGAAATATAGTAAATTTAAAATTGTAGTGAACTTAAATTTCTAATTTTCCCTATTCAATGCATATACTCGTATAATTGGCTTTTTCTGTATTAAAGCAAAAATACAAAAAAAAAATATAAATATATATATATATATATATAAGTTAAAGGATTTTAAACAGTTTTATTCAAAAAAATTTATTACTGCGCAACCACTGCGCCAGGAATAATTTGACACAAAAATTCTTTTTATAATTTCACAATTTTATTTATTAAAAATTAGTATTTATTAATAAAATTAATTATCTACTTCAAACGGACTGAATCGGACGATCGCGTAACCAAGACTGCCTGTTTCCATCCAACCTTGTTGGCTCGTTGAATCCATGGATCATGTTACACCAACACGCGCAAGCATACAGACGCTGATCATGCAAAATTGTTTTCCCATCATTTCAGCAAGAATGCAATTTCGTAATTGGATCGGAAGCGCGTGTTGAAGTAAATAATTAATGAGCTTAAACTGCTAAATTATTTTTGGTAGCAGTGTTACCAGCGTTGTTAACTTATATATATATATATATATATATAAATATATATAAAAGTATATACCTATGTACAAAATAAAAAGCTCATCTAAGGTCAAGTATCTGGGAGTGATATTAGACTCAAAGCTGATATTTAAACAGCATTTAGAGGCGACTGTTGACAAGGCAACAAAAGCATTAATGGTTTGTAGATCTGTTGCTGAAAAAACATGGGGTTGCACACCCAAAATCTTGAGATGGATATACACCATGATAGTGAGACCTATCATCCCTCATGGCGCTGTTGCTTGGTCGGACAGGGACAGGCTGGCTACGACCAGAGATCGGTTAGAGAAATTACATAGGCTAGCATGCCTTTGTATAGCAGGGGTTATGAGGACGTGTCCTACAGCAGCTATGGAAGCCCTCATTGAACTCACACCTCTGACGATTGTGATAGAGACTGCTGCCAGACAAAAAGTAATAAGCATCGCAGGGAGGGGCAGAGACAGGGACTGTCTAATTAGCCAATGGGAGCACTCATCGCTGGCAAGACGATTTCGCCTAGTTGCGCGACCCTCTGACGTGATGAATAAAGTGTATTACTTCGACAAGAGGTTTAGAACTGTTTTGGCCAATAGAAGGGAATGGGGGAAAATAGAACCCCGGTATACCTTTGAAACTGGCACCATCAAGTGGTACACTGATGGCTCCAGAGCGCCGACAGGTTCTGGAGTGTTAGTCGTAGGACCAAGGACTAACTACCATGAGTCCTTGGGAATATCTCCTACCATTTTTCAATCGGAAGTTTATGCCATTGAGAAATGCGCACAATTTAATCTTGATAGAGGCTAACGAGGGAGAGAAATAGCTCTTTGCTCGGATAGGCTGCCATCAAAGCGCTAAGCTCATATGAGTTTACCTCTAAGTTAGCTTGGGAATGCCTCATTAAGCTAAATCAGCTAAGCAGCATGAATAAGTTCACAATCTGCTGGGTTCCTGGACACGCCGGGGTGGTAGAAAATTAAAATGCATACAAAATGGGCAGAAGGGGGCTAATACACCCATGGTCGGATCAGAAACGTTTTGCGGACTCGGAGGAGGAGGATTGGGAACTGCCAACACTAGACCCACTGGCAATCCTGAGATTCATCAGGAGATTAAGTCTGGTTGAGGTGCTCGAGCACTTGGCAGGGGATTCAAAAGATCTATTTTGGTCGCAGTGTCCTGTGTTTCCCGTTTGATTTAATTCATTCATTCATACCTATGTATATACAATGTACATACAAATATACTATTGCATTTAGTGCTTTTTTTATAAACGCACAGTCCTTTTTGCTCTGAAAAGTTGGCATCACTGTTCGTGTGGCATTTTTTTATGTATATGCACACATACATACTTATCATATGCACGTTTATACGTTTATACAACATATAAGCATACGTACATATATTCAACTCATTTAAAATCTTGTTTTTGAAGGCATCCCTATATTTTCTTCATATTTTTTCTTTTTATACTTTTCATAAATTAATTAAATTTATTAATTTTAAACTCACATCTATGTTGTTTTGGTTGACACATAGCTATTTTGTTTTGATAGCTATTTCAGTTAAACTGGCGAAAAACTGCGATAAAAGTTAGAGAAGATACCAATTTTACGTGCTTCGCAAGCAGCGATGCCAATTTAGCGCGTTTCGCGCTAGATTGAGCGCGTTTAAACTTTGCCAAACGCGTTTTTTTTCATCTTAGCGCGTTTACTAAAAAAGCGCTAAATTAGCGCGTTTTGAACAGTCATAATTTTTTATTTTTATACCTTTTTTTGCATAAATTGCACAATTTTCTAGCATTCAAAACTCATAAAATTTATTAAATTTGTTAATGATTGAGCTGTCGCAAATAAAATTCCGTTGACTGTGGTTAGAATTTAAAACGCATTTTAGTACTGTAAATGGCAAATTTTTTGAAATTTTACAATTAAAAATATGTACTCGTACTCGTAGCTGAAGTACAAAAAGCATATAAATCGCAAAACTATTCCACAATTTATATAAGTTATATAACAATATTATAAAGTCTGAAAAGATCTACCGAAAAAAATCAATTATATTTACTAATACACATGTACGAGTACATTAGACCGACTCACGTTGTATGGAGGTAAAAGCCGCTACTTTGTTACCCCTCTCAAATCAAAGATTTGTTTTTTTAATGAGGACTCCTAAAACATTTGAAGGGTCTAGCGATGACCGTTCGTGAGCTGGACCGTGTATAAAAAAGGTCCTTTTTACTTATTTCTGTTAATAGTTTTTGCAAAAATTCGCGCGAGAACTAACAACAGATATAAATTAATAATGACTAAAATTTAATAATCCCTAAAAAATAATAGAATTTGTTTTAATACAAGTAGCACCTGCTATGAAAATGCTTAAAAAATCGTAGTTTTTTTTTGGAATAACGCGTTGCTGATTGTAAGAATGGTAGCGGCTTGAAAAAATCATTAAAATCATATTAAATTTTTTTAATATGTTGCCTTCGGACAAAATACAAAAATATGCAAAAAAAAAACTTCAAAAATAGACATTTTTTAGACACGGTCCGCGATGACCGCTAGCCCCTTCAAATGCTTTGGGAGTCCTTATTAAAAAGAACAATCTTTGATTTGAATTAACATAAACTTATTTTCAGTGAGTCGGTCTAATGTACATACATAGACTTTTAATAAAATTTAATTTATCGCGTAGGCAAATAGCGCGTTTTGGCTATAAATAGTTGACAATGCTGTAACTTAACGCGTTTTGCGAAGGGGAATAGCGCGTTTTGGTTATAAATAGTTGGCATCGCTGTGCGCAAGTATGTAGATTCATATTGAATATACTTCATTCGCTCTCATAATTTTGTATGGCGAAGCAAGTTTATTCGCTCGTGATCAGGGTTCCCAGATTTCTTTCGACTGACATCCCCAATTTCAAAATTTTTATCTCCAAAATTCCCCAAAAGACAATTTGTAATAATTTTACCACTTCTGGAGATGGATCAGAAGTGTCACAACAAATTCAATTATTTTTAAAATGTATATTAATTCATAACAGAGATTTAAACACTGAATTTTGTTTCTAATTTAATTTTTTATTGGCTCCATTGCCGAAAAAACTCGTTCAAAGCAAGCGTTGTTCGTTGATTCACAAAGTAAATTTAATATATACAACACTCTACAAGTTATTATATGAATTAAAAAAGAGCAATTGGAATATGTATTGATATTAAAATATTCCGAGAAATAAATAAGAAAATATTAAGTAATAAACAAATCCCCAAAAAATCTCATAAAATCCCCAAAACATGAAAGTTATCCCCAATTAATTCCTCAATCCACAAACCAAAATTCTTATCCCCATTTCGAAAAATAAATCCCCGATTTGGGGATAAATCCCCTAATCTGACAACACTGCTCGTGATTGGGGTGTGAAGCATGAATAGATAGCGAAGCACGTACCGTGTGAACATACTATAAGAATCAGTTGAATTAATAACGAAAATCAAGAAACTTAACTTCAGGCACTTGAATAATTTTGTTTAGTTTTTCCTCCCTCCTATAAAATTTAAAAAATTACGAGTATATTGTCGTGATTTTGCATTTCAGCTAACGATGTGTAGCTTGTACTTGATCAAAATTTTAATTATTAAAAATGTGTGAGTAATTAAAACATAAAAAAATTCCCAAAACATATTGCTTATTGGCATCTCTTTATATTAATTGTTATAGTTAAATTTTATTTCATGTCTTGCTACTTTCACAAATCAATTAAATTACTATATGAGTATAACTCTTATTATTGTATTTGCAAATAACATCTTTAATCTACATTGAGGTTAATTGTTCTTAGAAAAGTTACACTTCATTTAATAACTTATTGAAAGTTGTGGTTTGTAAATCAATTTACTTGGATGTTATTACTGTAAACAAAAACTTTCAACTTATTTATTACAAATGTTTAAATTTTATTAGTCACTTTGTAATATTTTCCCGTAAAAGTAATCATAAAATAATTCACTTGTTTTTCCTCTTTAGAATCAGTTTAAGAAGAATTATTTATAATAAAATACCACAATACAATTTCCTCAATAATCTCTTCTTGTAACTTAAATATACAAATGTAAAACACTCTGTTGACACACATTCACATATATATGAATTGTAATTTTCTAACTTTTCTTACAATAATAGAGAGTACGAGTACATACAATAGATTGTAGAATCAAGTTAGAAAAATATGTTTTTGCAGGAAAATCGTATAAAAACCAATTGGTTTTAATGGCATGTGAAACAGAATGTTTTACAAACAGGAAAAATACGAGTACGTACAATAAACTTACGGATTTCCTATTCAATAAATAAGTCCTTATGATAAATAAAATAATGTGACCAGACATAAAGTATATCTCAATATTTCTGCTGAACTAGTCACGTAAGTGTATATACGAATATGTTAAAAATTATTAAACGAGTATTTTTTTTTACATATTTATTTATTGTATCTTCCAATATGAACTAACAATAAGTGTTCAAATCTTAAATCTAAATATAATTAGTTAGTCCCAACCAATGTCGGACATAAGCTTAGTGATAGTAAATTACTGCTACATAAGAATCTTGCTAAGCGAAGAAAAAATAAAAGTATAAGAGTATATTCAAGGAGCTACATCTGGAGTGTTGAGTATTAGAGCCGTAGTGTCCCTCTTTTTTAAGCGAATGTGTCCAGTAAAATTCAAGATGTTACCAGCAAGGGGATTAGGATGGGACTCGAGTTTTATTAAGTACTTGCCTGCGTATATTGCAATTTCTTCAGTCACTAGTGGCATATTTAAATCACGATGTAAATTTGAACTTTTAATGTACCATGGAGCCGATTTTATGGAACGTAAAACTTTGTTCTGTCTTCGTTGTATTCCACCTACATTGGAAGCTGAAGCAGTGCCCCATAGCTGAATTCCGTAGCACCATATTGGTTTCAAAAGCGACTTGTATATTAACAGTTTGTAGTCTAGCCTGAGTGTTGAATTTCTGCCAATCAACCAATATATTTGAGTTAACTTAAGTTTCATTTGAGTTAGTTTAGAGTCAATATGATGTTTCAAGGTGTCTACCAAGGTATTTCACTTGAGAATGTTGAGGAATATTTTGATTGTTAATTCGAATGGGGGAACAAGTATCTCTTCTTAAGGTAAAGGTTATATGGACACACTTTTGCTCATTTACTTTAATTCTACGTATCATCGGCAAATGTAGAGGTAAGGATATTATTGCTCACAGGCATATCACAAGTATATATTAAATACAATACTGGCCCTAAAATACTACCCTGCGGGACACCAGAAGATATAGTTTCGGGCACAATTAATGGAGTCTCCTTCCCTAACAGTGAACTTCCTATCAGTAATATAACTTTCCAAAAGTGTTTGTATGTTTAATGGCAGATATGTCTTCAATTTTAAAACTAGGCCTTCGTGCCATACTTTGTCAAATGCCTGAGAAACACTAATGAAGAGGGCAGAACAATACTTCTTTTCTTCAAATGTCTTCCTTATAAATTGAACCAATCTATGCGTTTGCTCAATTGTGATATGCTGAGTTCTAAAACCAAATTGATGGTCAGGAATGCACCCATTATCAGCTAAAATTTTGGAAAATTTAGCCATGAGCAGCTTTTCGAAAAGCTTTGAGATTGTTGATAGTAAGCTTATAGGCCTATATGACTCAGTCTTGGTAGGATCTTTGCCGGGCTTTGGAATCATTTTGATCTTCGCAAGTTTCCAGTTATGTGGAAAATACTGCATTCGTAAAATGGCATTAAAAATAAATAGCAGGATTCTTATTGCATGTAGAGGCAAATTCATCAGCATCTTGTTACTAATTCCATCAATACCTGAAGCTTTCTTCGGGTTGAGTTCGGTAATTATTTTTTGTACTTCACGCAACTTAAGCTTTAAGGGACGAGGGGGTGGAGAAACTACACTCGGCAAATTAACAGCACCCGTACATCAATAGGGAGTGAATACAGATTTTCAATGTTCAGCAAATAAGTTTCCTTTCTGACTATCGCTTCTTGTCCCTACTCCGGCTGAAGTGCGCAGTGGTGATTTAAGCTCAACGGGTCTTTTAAGATTTCTAGTAGCGCGCCATAACGACTGACGTGATATCGAGACTTTCCAAATATTTTTCCAGTAATGCAGTTTTTATCCGACGATAGCAACTCTTTGAGTCTGATTTTATTTAAAAGTGATCTGTGTCATTACCTTTTCTTCTAGTTCTCTTTTTTTATATACAAGACTTTAAATATCCGTAGAATAAATTCTATTAAAGCCAGTCTGCGGTTGGGAGGTAGTGGCATGTTCAGCAGCCTGTTTAATATTTTCGTTAATATTGGCAACGTTAAATTCAATATCTTCGGATGTTTTTAGCTAAATGTTTTCCGTACAATCGCTACTGAGATACTTTTTAAACCCCAGCCAATTAATACGATTGATCATCTTCACATGTGGGTGAGGTAAGACTCTTCTTAGTGGACTACAAATTGAAACGATTGTGGGAGAGTGATCGGAGGAGAGATCTAGGTAAGCTTCAACATTAATTAAATCCCTAGATATTTTTCATGATGCCAAAATCTATAACATCCGGAATTTTGTGTATATCCGTAGGCCAGTAAGTGGGCTCCCCACTCGAAATGACGTCCAAGCCTATTTTTGAAATTGTGTTGAACAACGCCCGACCTCTCGACGTAATAAGACGCGAACCCCAGAACGTATGTTTTGCATTGTAGTCGCCAACTGCTACGAAACAAGGCCCAAGAGATTTGTAGAAATTCTCGTATTGATCCTCAGTGATTGAAAATCTGGGAGGGGAGTAAATTGAAGATATCACAAAATTTGTACAAAAATTTTCAATGCAGATATTTGTTGCTTGTAGGTGTTCTTCACAGATGCTATCAAGAATATTGTGCTTGATTCTCGACTTTATTAAAATTGCTGATCCACCGCATGCTCTTCCTCTTGGGTCCTTTGTATCATATAACGTGTAGACATTTATTTTGAAAAGGCTTCTCGAAGTCAAATGAGTCTCAGAAACCAACATTATATCAATAGTGTCTATTCTGGAATACGCGTCGACTTGGTGAAAGTTACATGCAAAACAAAAACAAAACTGTGTAAATGTTAAAAAATTGTTTTTGTTTCTCTTACATACAATTAACCGTTTTTAAAAGAGAGAAATGCGTTGAAATTCTCACGTTTATTTCATTTTAGAAATGTATGACAAACAAAAACAAGTTTTGAAAATTTGTTTTTGTTTTAATGAAAAGTTTCACTTTTTCGACGCGTTTTCCAGAATAGCCCCCAATATTTTTTTCCATGCTTAAGTTCATTTTTATGTTGGCGAATGCCGTTTGCGTTCCAGAAACATATTTTTAACGTGTTCATGGCTTGTTAATTAATGCTTGAAGCAGAGTATTCTACATTCGCAGCATTTCTTGTCACATTTGTTGTAAAGTTATTTATAGTTTGCACCAGATTATCAACAGTAGCTTCAAGGCGATTAAAGTTAAAGCTAGTGTTTATCGAATTATTTGACGGTGAAACTTTTTGTGCGGGAATAGAATTTGTTTTAACAGCATCGGCATAAGATACACGTGAAATAATTGGTTGGCTCATTTGAGATATGAGTATTTGAATAAAATTATTATCTGCAATAATTGTGGTATATTAGAAATAGATTGCAAGTACAAGAACTCTGGATTAATAAAAATAGGGTTTGCTGATTAGGAGTCACGGTCTTCACATTTGTTGTCCCGGTCATCGAAGACAAGGTTAGGACTTGTATTTTAGCAAAGGGGAGCAAAGAAAACTTTATTTAATTCATTCAGTAATGGAGACCTTATACTTGTTATTAGAAGGTGCAAGGATAAGCAGGGAATTGGGTTTGCATTGGTCTATATGCACTATGATGCTGTGGATCCACTGGTGGCTGGCGTGCAGAAGCTGATGGAGTATGCAAGAGTACTGGTGCGCTCATTCGCTTCATAGTAAGTAGGGAAGTATCAACTTTATTACTCCTAGCGATATGTTTATTTGTAACTACATTCTGGAATAGGATAGGACTGAATTTATAGACATAACACTTACTAATAGAGATAGGAACCTGCTAGAGAACTCGATGGTAGATAAAGAATGTACATTTTCAGACCACAGTATTTTAGCATTCAGTCTTAAATTTACAGGGGAAATGTATCTAAAGCAAATTTTAATTATTATTTTTATGGCATGATCTGCCCATTTTATTAAACTTCAGATTTTGTGTGATAAGCACCATTCGTGCACAAAGTACACAGAGGTAAAGAAAGTGAGTGATGAAAAAAGCTAAAATCAGCTCTGACACAGGTTCGGCGAGAAAGGGACAACTGTAGTATATTTGTTATTAAGTTGTTAACGATATAATCAAAACAAACAAGAGAAAATGTATAATTTGTGAAATGAACAATTGAAAATTTTTACAAAATTAAATGAAAGATTTTGTAGTGTTGAACTAAAAAATACAATATGTAAAACATTATCAGTATTATAAAAGTGATTAACTTTAGTTTCCAAATGCTTACAAACTTAATTTTAAACATTTTCCTTCAAAAATATTAAGTTTTAACTTCAACTTACAAAAAGCCGACAACGAATGAGACCAGAAAGCATAAAATGAAAATACATTTGAGCACATGAACATTTGTACAAAATTAAATGGAGGAACTTGAGGTGTTGAATTAAAGAAAACAATGCGAAAAAGATTGTTAGTATTAAAAAAGTGATTAAAATTAGTTTCCAAATGATTAGAAACTTCGTTTTAAGCATTTTCGTTCACAAATATTAATTATTACCATTTATTTTAAAAAATCTCATAGCGAATGGGGACACAAAGCATAAAATGAAAAACGTTAAATTAATGCCACTACGAAAGAAACATTAAAGAAGACACAGGTTCGGTGTGAGCGAGGCGTCAAGAGTTCACAATTATCTTCCGTCTCGTTATGGTCTCGTGACACCTCTATGTACTTTGTGATTCGTGTCCAGTTTCGTTGGAAACGGATAATAATAAACATTTAAATAGTTTACTTAAATGCGCTAAGCCGAAATAAATAGTTTTTTCAATAACTTTTGATTATGTATTTTATCTTCTAGTGTGCTTTTTAAAAGTCAGTAGTTTTAGATTGGTTCAAAAATGATTATCAAAGTCCATCGGAATTCATCACACCTTTTCAAAATTATTGTTCTGAAATCGTTTTCCATCACATACCTGATTAATTCAGTTGGTAACATTTTTCGTTCTGTTTCTCCTTGAGACCAAACATTTTTTTTGTTACATCATCACTATTTGTAGGTAGATTCATATGCACATACGAACGAGTACATACATTCGTATAAATAAATAAGTAAGTTTGTAACAAAACAATAAATCAAACCGACCAACACACAACGTTTACATGATTATGTTACTAATATTGATGATAATGTCATGTACATGATTATTTCTATGATTACTTTAACACACATACAATAAGCTGTTCACAGAATGTAACATTTGAGCACTTTGTAATTGTTTCAGTATTTTTCGCTGCAACAAGTCGTAAGAGCATGATAAATGAAATATTGCTTATGTTCTTACCTTATAGTTTGATAGACATGTTCCGCCATTGTGACATCGCCGCACACATAAACATGACCGTGTTCTTCGACAATCAAATTGTATAGTGAATCGAACTCTAGCTCAATCAAATCTTGAACGTAGGTCTTCAAAAAGGAAGATTTATTTTCCATTCATCCAGCACACACACAAGCAACAGCAGAAGCAGGAGGAATGAATGTCACATAGATAACAGAAGAATATGTTTATCAACATGATGTGATAAGGCCGCAGGGGTGGGTATGACATGATAAGATGATGACAAGTATTGGCATTGAGAGAAGGCAATAGGAAATTCCCAGCAAACGTTTGTTGACCATTTAAGCATTCCATTTTCAGCATTGTATCAATCATTACAGTTGGTATAAAGTTTGAGAGTTGTAGAGGAAGCATCAAATTCAAAAGTAAAAGAAAAAAATTCAATTGGAAATAAATAAATAAAATAAATAAAGAAATATGAGCTAGTAAACAGGATAATTGTTTTTTATAGTAATTCTAGTATTTTATTGTTGTGTCAATTTATTTATCATACGTGTGTGGTTGAGTTTGTGTCAGCAGAAATGAAATTTTCTCCATTGGAATGGTCATGACTGACCATTTTACTAAGCATTTCTTTTTGCAATGGAGGAAAAATATATATTGTTTTTTATACTTGACTGTATGCTTTTAACTGATTTTCAATTAGAGATGACATCGTGATCAGCTTTGCACTCAAGAGCATGGCAAGGTTTAGAGTCAAGAAAAAATAAAGGGTGTTCCAATAAGTGAAAGCGCTGGATATTTATTGAATTATAAAGCTGAGGGCATGCCATTAATAATGAAAAACAACATCAGCCAAATTATGTTAAATCACAAGATCTCGGTGGTCAATTCCGATCGCCTCGTCGAGAATTTACACACGGCCAGGAAGCTATTTACATAAACGAGTTGTTGTTAATTGTTGAAAATAAATTTCACCCACATACGGTCACACACAATCGAGTGTGGTGTTCCCGATTCCAAAGATGAACTAAAAATGGACAACCCAGGGCTTTCCTAAATACCATGGCTTGTTCTTGAGTGATGTGCATGAGTTCGATTTGTTACGTCACTGGCTTGTCCTAACTGTTGAAATTTTTCTAAAAGTTTCACAATTGCTAGCCGAGAAAATGCTTGACAACGAGCCAAAACTTTTATCATCTTGGTAGTGAATTTTAATAGCTTCAATGCGTTGTTGAAGAGTCCTATTATTGTCTATTTTTCTTAATGGCGTAATTTTCACTGGTCACCTGTCAGGTTGAGTCCATACAACCTTGAACACCCTGATTTCATTCATATTTTTGATTCTTTGGCTCAACCTCATGCAGGCCTGCATTAAGGCAAAAAGTATTATATATTCATTAAAACTCACACTTGCCAAATAATCACTCAATATTATCTTGTATTTTTACCACTTAAATTTATTAAAAAGGGTTTTTTTAAGACTTGCGTTCTATACTTCATGCTTTTTATATTGCGATTGTTTTGACCGATATTGCGATTGGTTTGACCGCGTTCACTTAGGAGTATGCTTTTATAATTGAGGGGCTTAAAAGAATAGAGGTAATACTAATATATATCAATCTATAAAAGTTCAGACATGTATTTTAACTGAAATATGTATATATACATACGTTAATAGAAAGATTTACTACAAGCAACCAGGGTTGTCAGATTTTTTCCGACCCAATTCGCCAAATTGATTTTAAAAATTGCCAAAAGTCGCCAAATTTTATATAGGTTTTCTTAATATATATTTGATAATTAATTTGTTTTTATGTAACAATTTGTTTAATATAATTTTTTATTAAATAATTGTATAAAAATTTAGAAAAAAAATCATGAAAAGTAGAAATAAAATTGCAAAAAAAAATGTTCTTGTAAATTTTTCTCATACCTATTCAAGATGCATTAATTATTTTAATTAATTAAAGACCATAAAAATCTAATTGTTTTAATTTCTTGCAGACGAGTTTTGGTAGGCTTCTTCAACAAACAAATTTTCCTGAATTACAAAAATTTCTAAGTTCAATTTTATTTTAAAAAAATTGCCATAAAAACTGCATACAAATTTATTTATCGCCAGGAAAATCACCAATCGCCACATTTGGCGAGAAATCGCCATATGTTACAACCCTGCATGCAACATCTGGACAAGAAAAAAAACTTTGAGGCTTAGTTACAAAAAATGTTATATTTTTGTATTCCTTGGCTTTTAAGCTCCTCAATTATTTTCAAGTTCACTCACATTACAAAAGAAACGATGTCATATCACTCTCTTATGTTGATACGCGTAATCGTGATTGATTTCCGCCCATCTCTAGTTTCTGCATAAAATGTTTCTGTGTAAATATTTTATTTTATTTTCTTCATATCGTATTAGAAGCAAAAAATTAAAAAAAAAATTCTAGTCATGTTCTGTGGTGCAAAACCAAAAAGGATAATGGAGGTCTTCGATAAGGATTTACAATGACATTGAAGTATTTAAGTAACTGAAACCTTTTATTTAACATCTATCATTGTTTCTATTTATTAAGGAATAATGTTGCTTCAATGTTGATGATGCAATTAAAGATAAATACTGTTAAAGTTTAAAATACTTGTAAGATCTTTCATGAAAGAATAAAGAATTAAACGTTTTAAAGTAAAAATTCAAATTAAAAAACGAAACAGTCTGTAATTTGTCGTTATACCAAGCCATAACCGCCAAAAAAGCTTAACCGACACATTTTTTGGACCTCGTTTTTTTACGAAAATCGATTACACAGTACAACAGCCAATCTGGGGGGTGAGAAATTCCAAGTCAGGGTGATGGTACTAGGTCAGTATAGTAAAACCCTCAAAGGGTTTGGCGTTGGTATGTGTCAGTTTTTTTTTATGACCTTTTAAATTTTTTCCTTATCTTGATGTTTTTTCGCTTAGTTGTAACATTTTGGCAAAAACGTAGTTTAACATAACTCGAGAACCACTTGTCCGATTTTGATGAAACAAATTTAGAAAAATTAAGAATTACATTACATCTCTAATCTGTTTCTATACCGTTTGCCTATATGTGCAACACTTTCGAAGTTAAAAATGAATGTATGAAGAGAAAGAAGTATTTTTTGCCTAAAAATTTAAATATTTTTTTTTTTAAATTCATAAAAAATCCAAAATGGAAAAAAGTGCCAAAACTAATTACTTTCGCGTAAAGTCACATAACTCATGAGCAAAAAAAGGGATAGATCATTGAAAATCCATTATTTACATCATCATCTGGACTACTTCAGCAAACAATTGGCTACCGAATCTGATGAACAAGGTGAACGCTATCATCAAGTTGCTATGCCATTTGAAATGAGGTAATACTGATTTTTTATTTTTTCAAACTCATTTTAATGAAACAAAAACTTACAGATATAGAGGCAAAAAGTCGCCGAGTGCAATAATTGCGGAAATTTGCTGGTGGAGTAAGCTTGTGTGGCAAGACAAGGATGATCTTGATGATAAAGAATTTTCAGGAGATGCAGAAGGGCCAACAGTGGAGTCACACATTGACATTATGTGTTGTTCAGAAACTGATGATAGCGATGAATGCGATGCCACTAGTCCCGAACAACCACCATCGAAAAAGTCTAGGCAATATAATAAAAGCAGAACGCGTTAATCGATTTCTATGATCTATGTCGCATTTTGTTTATAGGTTATGTGACTTTACACGAAATTAATAACACTTGATCTTTTTTCCGTTTTGGATTTATTATGAATTTAAAAAAAAAAATTTAATTTTTAGGCAAAAAAATATATTTTTGCCTCCACAAATTTATTTTTACCGGCAAAACTGTTGATTATACAGAAAAACGTTATATGAACGGATTAAAGAAATTGTAATTCTAAATTTTTTTGAGTTTGTTTTAGCAAAATCGGACAAGTGGTTCTCGAGTTATGTTAAACTACGTTTTTGCCAAAAAAAAAACTGACACATACGAACGCCAAACCCTTTGAGGGTCTTACTATACTGACCTAGTACCATCACCCTGATTTGGAATTTCTCACCCCCCAGACAATAATCCCAAAAATGTTCCACAGTGTTATTTGCCAACGTAAATAAAAAATTCGAAAATTATGTCGCTTAAGCTTTTTTGGCGGTTATGGCACGAAAATGTTTTAGATGTTTAACTGGAAGATTTAATTTTGAAAAAAGTAATCATCAAAGCATATTTATATAAAGTATATGCAGGTCTACAACAACTAAGAAAGTACAAAAACAACAGGCGATTTGTTTGTGTAAGAATAATGGATGAATGTCAAAAACAGATGGATACAACCAGACCTGGGCAACTTGCATTACTTTTGCATAAGCACTGATTGAAAAACAAAAATTTTAGTGCAAATTTAAATTTGATGCTTGTAGTGCACTATTTTTTGCACTTAAATAAAATCTCTTAAAAGTAATGGATTAATATTGCATTAGCAGCTAATCGCATGACAAAAAATACACTAATTTTGTGTTGCCACTAAGCACATCATGAAGTGATGCAATATTATTGCACTAGCACATATTGTACACAGTAAAATTGAATAAAACTTGAAAATATTTTTAGGAGATAGCACAAATAAAAAATATAAAATACACTAAAGTTCATTGAGGGCACTTTTATAAGTACGTACAGACAAATTAACGAAAAAAAACTGTCAATATAAATACAAACTAGATTACAGAACCAATTTAAAAAAAAATTAAAAAGTTTCATACTTCAAGTATGTTGCATCTCGAGCTTATTTGAAAAACCGTGCAATTGACAAAAGATCAGAGCTTAGGTTTTCGTTTATTGTAAAGTTATATCTTAAAAAATGGTGATTTTATAAACGAAAAATTCTACCGCTTGAAACAATTTCATCAAGTTTTGTCTTTCTCTCGAAAAATTAAAAAAAAATGTAGTGAAATGATTTTTCGTCTTGGATGACGATATGTACAGAAGAAAAAATTTACATATTTATGTATGTACGTATGTTTTTATGTATGTACACATTTACGTTGTATTTTGCACTATATGTTTCACTGATAATGCAATAATACTATTCATAATGTGTTTAGTGGTGCAAAAAATAGTGCACTAAAAATAACAATCCAATGTTGATTAATTACTTTGAAGGGATTTTAGTAATATGCAAGAAAAATTGCACTAATATTATTAAAGTTAGTGCTAATGTAATAAATTTGCATTTGCATTGATTTGGTTTATTGTGGGAAAATGGTCAATGCATTTGCTTATTTAATGCAATAGTCCCAGATCTGCATACAACAAAAAGAAAATGTATGAATAGACAAAACCAAAGTAAATTTATTAATTGATAAACATTTAATATGTGAAATAAGTATAATAAAGAATACATATGTACTTTAATAATTAAATATAATTATTTTTAAATGTTTTGTAACACATTTTTTAAGTAAAAATGTATCTAAACTTTTTCACATACGTTTTCAGTATACACAATTGTGTATAACAAAGCAAAACAAAACAAAATGGCGCACGAAAATTGTAAACAACTTTTGACATTCACACTACACGAGAAAAAAATTAATCACCTGAGTACTTGCATATACTTTATATAAATTTACTTTGGTAATCATTTGCTAGCGAGTTAGAGGATTGAATTTTTTAAATCATGTTGCAGCTTTCAAGTCATTTGGAACGATTTTCGTCGTCTCAATAGAAATTTAGTTGATAATCACACCGTTTTCGGCTGTGTTCAAGATAACACTGAATATGGAGCACACATACATATGTATTCTTGAAAAAAATGCATTATTGAGCAGCAAAAGAAAAAAAATATTGGTTGTTAGAATAGCAAAACAAACTTAAAAGCAGACGCGAACAATTCTGTTTATTGAAGCGAACAAAACTTAAAAACTAATACATTACTTCTCAGCAACTAAAATTTGTAGACTGTGTGAGCAACAATCACATCCATGAATATAAAAATATTCTGAATTTAAATCGACTACACATGCGTACGAACAGAGCTACTTTATCTACACACACATATATAACGCATGTTTTCAAACAGCCACACACACACTGCCACTCATTTTCCATTCCATCTCTGCATTCGGCGTAGCTAGCGAATGTCTAGTTATTTCGTTAGCTACCAATCGTTACCACTAACTAGTATCCTAACTACTAGCAATGCAAAAGACTGACGATTTTAACATGGGGATGAGATTGACGGTAGTCAATTGCCACCATATGCATAACCCTTCGTCATTGATTTCGCTAATGAATACAATTAAATTTTATTTGATAAAACAAATAAATATTCACAATTAAATTTTCTATTGATAAAACAAATAATTATTCACCCTTATCGGGAATATAAGACGAACATTTTGTTCACGTGAAGTCATCCGGTCCGTAACATAGATGTCATAAAAACATGTTAGGCCTAATATGATTATGAATGATGTTTTGAGAAAAAATTTTCTTTATTGAAATAAAATAACCAGCAAAAACTTAGCGTGCAAAATCAACTTTAATGACCTGACCATTATTTTGAAAAAAAACATTAATAAGAACTAATATTTTGGGTAAAAATTTTAAAATATACAAAAATTTGATTATTTTTTCGGTATTATGAAAAAGAAGAAGTACTTCCCTACAAATTAAGAAACTAGTATGTAGTTATAAAAATTTTTCCAAATTTTTTCATTTCCTGACTGTTATCGTTACTACTTTTGATACAACCCAGCAAAAACATTCGTCTACCTGGAAGCAGGTTGGTAACGGAGAGAGAGCACAACTCTTGCTTACCAACCTGCTTCGATATCTAGAGTTTTTCTTTTCCCGGACTTTTTTATTTCCTGGGAAAGCGGGAACGACTTTTCAGTTTCCCGGAAATTCCTGGGAATTCCCGCCCAGCGCAAAACTATAGAAAATATTTTTTAATTTAATTTATTTCGGCAAAAAAACAAATAACAATTCAAAAAACTAATATAATTTCAGTTCTTTATATAATAGTAATGCATAAATACCAATATTCGGGCATGTTCTGCATTCCACGTGAAATTAAAACGTGTGGAATTGCTATAGAATTGTTGTTGCAAATATGTATTTATGACAATTCCGAACGATTTAATTTCATGTGGAATACAGAACATACCCGATTATATGTAAATGCAAAGTCAAGTGCATTGATATAACGCAAAAAAACAAATTACATTATTAAAAAAATATTACAAAATCTTGCTTTGAAAATAGGACTTTAGTACAGAATAAGCATTAATAGAATCGTTCGACAGTATATTTCTAATTTTATTTAAAAAAAACTCCAGCTAATGAAAAAATACGTTCATTTTATACGGATGTTGGCCTTATAGTCTCAAGAGCATTATATAATCTCTGGACACCATATGCACTAAAGTTGCCATAATAAAATCAAAACAAAAAAAATCCCGGGAATTCCCGCAAATATATCCCGTGATTTCTTTCCCGGAAATTGTGCGGGATCCCGGGAAATTTTTCCCGGGAAATCCCGTATGAAAAAGACTAGTGATATCCCACTTGATAATTCTCCAGGTGTGAGCTTCTGAATTCATATGGATGTGCAGATGTGCATATCTCATGCCTTTTTCATGTGTAAAAATTAAAAAATTTGTGGATCTAAAAATCGTATTTTTAGATCCACTCTCAGATTAACTTTTTTTGTTTTTAAATTTATTTAATTTAAATTTAATTTTCAAATACAATATCAATAATGATTCAAGCGTTGAATCAGGAGTCGATTCCAGAGTCTCCGTATGTTAGACTAGAACACTGAACACTGAACTACCGAAGCACATACGAATATATATTTTCGTACCAATTCAATTAAAAAATAAGAACTCGAAGTGAAAATTTCATTCGCATCCAAATTTGTATCCAAGTAAGCGCGAGATTATGTACTATAAAAAGCTTTGAGAATTTGAGTGTTTGTATTAAATTTCGCCATTCGCGTTACGTTATTGCATCTTCGTAAGGCAGATGGGATGCACTGTGTGCTTTTCCGCGCTTCTTTTTGATTTAGTGCTTACTTGCACCAAATGTTTTTTTGATGAGTAATATGGCCTTTCTTTTTTGACCAGTATCGCTACAACTACGATTAGCTATATGACTGTTTCAAAGCGTTTCTGTAGTTACAAATTTAGCTGTTGGTTGTTGTAGAAAGCTTGTGAGTAGTGTTTTAAATGTTTTTCTAATTATTGTTTTGGTGATTTGGTAAGTGAGTTTTTGCTGGGTAGTTTCAAATAGGTTTCTGTACTTTCACATACAGAAAATGATTGCTCTGAGCATTAAATTTAAAGTGGTTTCATTTCGGGTAACTTCTAAGTTTTTGTTTTCTCAAGAACCTAATTACGGATTTGAAATTAATTTCCATCGAATTTAAATTTTAATTCATTCATTTAAAGTGTCCAAAATTGTCGAACAAATCATTAGGATCCTTAATACAAAAAAAATAAAGATTTACTACCTTATTCATAAAAAATATTTCAGGTTTATTAAGCGCTTATTTGACATATTTCTATGGGAAATTTGTCAAATAAACCTGTAACAAACCTAAATTATTGTTTATGAATTAGACCATTATTCTATATTTATTACTTAATCAGACTAAAATTCGTATCGCTTTGTAAGCCAAATTACACGTGATAATTATTATTGACCAAATAACACCAAAGTTAGTTGTAAATGTTCTGACAAACACTTAGTAGAACGGAACAACTACCTGTTTTCGAAGGTCACTTCTACCATCATCATCAAAGTTCTTTTGTGTTTAGCCCACTGTGTGTGGTGTCAATTGATGTAGACTTCTGCTTTATATACTCAGCTTTTCACTGAAAATGGAATATTTGAATTGTTTTGATTCATGATATTACATTTGCTGAAAGCTTTTTTGTAATGAAAAAATTTATTATTTAACAAAAAGCTATATTTGACTTCACTGTATTTATAAATTTTATTTACCTCTTTTTTGTAAAAAGAATCCTAATGATTTGTTCGTGAATTTACAAAATATATCGTTACCTTAATATAGAAATTCCCTTACTCATTATTTTTTTGAAATCGATTAGATGTTCTTCTATCGAAATATACAAAAAACTCGATTTCGAAAAAATAATGAGTTAGGGTCTTTCCATATTAAGATAACGATATGCAACTTTGCACGCAGATTTTTTTATACAAAATATAGTTTCTTCTATCGTTTACTTTTATGTCTAGTTTTGTTGAGATATATGCAATGGATGACGAGCTGTAGGATAATTTCCAAATACATCACAAAGCTTATAATAAACTGGTATGTAATGTTTTGATCCTTGTATTATTAAATTGTATGTATTTGGTCCAAATATAATGAAGCTATATAATATACATACAGATCTAACCTTATAAAATAAAAAAACTTTTCGTAAAAACTTTTGGCGGCAAGCTAACTTTAGTTGCGTTGCTATCTGCCGAAATGGGATTACGGATGGTACCTGGCAAGGAACAATTGGTAATTTCAGTTGCCATATTGGCAACCACAAAATTTTTAGCAGCTGCATAGTTTTTATAGCAAAAAAGTGTAAAAATTAAAAAGTCAGTGCAATATAATTAATAGTTTTGAATTTCTTTTTTGCTTATTTAAAGAAAATATGCTTAAAAGCTGAAGAAGAGGTTGTTATAGCTTATTTTAGGCAATAACACTTACTCACAGTAGAAGCGATAATTCTAAGGAGCCGTCTAAGAGATTCCACTTTTTTTACATCCTTCTCTTCATCAAAAATTAATTCTACTTAGCTAATAATTTTTGTGATAATTAATAGTTTAAGTACTTTTACTTAATAATTTTCTTATGAGCACTTGTATTTTTATGTTTTAAATTATTGTTTTCATTATTTTCAGTTGCCAATCTGTCATAATCGTATTTTCGATAACTTTTTGGCAACTGGAGGACGTTGCCATACGTAATACCAATTTTAATTTTAGTTGAGTAGCCATTAGTTTCATCCCATTAAAGGACCATGATAGGCCATAGTAAGAGCAAATTTGTGTACAGGAAAGATTTTGTGCTTTTTATTCTAAATAAAAATGGGTTGAAAAATTTTTCCGAAAAGCACTTAAAATGCGTATGGCCACACACATGTGGTTTCTTATGATGGAGCGAATGAAATTAATACATCGGTTAACCAGTTTAGAGTTTATGTTTTTGAGAATTAAATTACAAAATGTTTTTGTTATTCAGGATAATCAAAGAGTCGAATACTTGATCTCTCAAGTACTATTTCCTTGAACTTACCTTTGGTATATTTGGCTCTCTTGAAAGAGCAAGAAATACACGATCTAGTATTTTTTCGTTGACCAAACGTTCCTTTTCGTCTGCATACAAGTCCACATTGCTATTGCGACAACCAAAGAATAGCCAAACTTTAGGCAATTGACAATCAGCATGCATTTCACGCATCATTTCGAATTCTTGCCAAAATGAACGAAACGGCGCAATACCAGTGCCTGGTCCTACTAAAATGATGGGCCTCTTTTCATGGGTAGGTAAATGAAAACTGGGAGCACTGCGAACAAAAATGAACAAATCATCGTGAGCCTTGAGAGCAGCCAAATAAGTGGAGCAAACGCCAAAACGCTCATCACCAACACCATCCTCACAGCGATACTTGACTATGGCCACGGTCAAGTGTATTTCATTATTGACTTTACGCGGAGAGGAAGATATGGAATAGAATCTGGATTGTAGAGGCATTAAATTGGCCAGCACCAGGGAAGCTGGAGGCTTGCAAGAAGGAAACTCTTCCAGGACATCTAATAAATGAGGCAAACGCCAATGACGCCAATCCTCATAAGCCGAGGAATCGTTGACCAGTAACTGAAGCCTTTCAGTGTCTGCGTTGTCTTCACAAAAGCCAGCCAATAAAGTCAACATTTGCCTCGAGGGTGGCGTCGTGATATCGAAAAATCTTGCTAAAAGAGTTCTTAAACTTTCTGCAGGTATTTTGTCATGCAATTCCCAACATTTGAAAATACCGTTCGATGTTTGCTTCTCCTTTAACAATTGCAATTGCAAAATTTCATCGGAACTTTCAAAACCAGTCAGACGTTTCAATAAACCATCCACAATTTCCGGCCTGTTGGCGGGAAAAATTCCCACATGATCTCCGGGCTCATAATCAATACCTGGAGCTGTGATTTCTATTAAGATTGTGGTTCTCTCATCACCTGCCTTGCTGGTGAGATTATGAGGATGAGATTTCATTTGGCAGCAGGTCACTTTTTTATTGTGGAACTTGGAAAGTAATTGTTCTAGGGTTCCCTTACTTTCGGCGGGCACCAAGCGCACGGTATTTACAGTAAGAGAGTCATTTTGCAAGGCCATAGAAGCATCCCAAAGACTTTCCTCCGGATCCAGACAAAATGTTTCACAGGCCACCTTAAAGACTTCGGGAGCCCATTTACGAAATGATTGTTCTTGTCCGCACATTTCATCGCCGTACGCAATCTTCAGCAGGCGTTCACCGCCCAATTCACCCAAAATGTTGTCGATGTATTGACCAAAAGCACAGAAATTCGGATAGGCTGAGGAGCCTAATGCGAACACCGCAAATCTGTTAATAAAAATAATTGCTATCAAACTCACTTGCAGTCATAATTTCTATGGAAGATAAAATAAAATTCAAATTGAAAAGGTCTTTGTATTTTGTGAGCTGACTTTGAGCTTTTTTGTCCCATTTGCTTTAAATTTACATTTCGCTTCTCTGCCGCTATTTTTTTTCATTTTCTTTCTTTTTTCTTTACCCACCTCACATTTGACAATGGTCCAAAGTTTTCTTCAGTGAATGTGTCCGATGTGGAGCCTCTCAATGAATCCCATCTATCGATTTTTTTTACTTGTTGCAAAGGTAATTTAATGAAATCTTGCCTCCAGCTTGCTTTCATGAAAGATTTCGATGATGCGACTGCGACACTGAAAGGAAAAAAATGGGAAATAAATAACAACCGGAAATATGTAAAAAACGAAACAGGATAAAGTTGAAATTGTAAAAGTAAGCAAGAGAAATTACAAAAAAAAAATATGAATATTAAAAACTCCCAATGCACAATGTTAAATTTGAGATTAAAGCAATTGAGAGGCATTGGATGAAAAATGTAAAATTTTTTGTTTTTCTTTTGTGGTAGATTAGATGTCTTGGCTTACTTGGGTTTTTGTTTGATATATTTACATGTATATACATATATGTGTGTGTGTGTATGTTTGTATATAAATGTACACCTGACATTTTGTTGTCAAGTTTTAGTAGGAAATTTTTTATATTTACATGATATCGTACAATGAATGGATTACTACTTAGAAGAAAACTTGTAATGAAAGACTAATGTTGTTGCTGTACATGTAATGTTTCCTATTGTGTAATCCTGCTTATCAATTGTATTTCATACAGAGCAGTTGGAGTAATGACAGTCTTAGAAATACCGATATTGGTCACCAATTAGCCACTTGAGAGACCTACTTTCTGTTTCAAATAGAGTTTTAGACTTTGCGAAAAACTGAGATTAAATAAAAATAATAAAACCTTATTTAAACAAACTTATGGACTAAAAAAAATATGAAAAATCATACCGTTATTAAGGTTTGAATACAATCCCCCGGATTCATAAAAAATAAAACGAATTTGAAATCCATTTTAGGAAAATTTTGTATGAAAAATTTTAAATAAAATACATTTCAAATTCATTTTAAATTTTATAAATATGGGGGAATAACTTTATGCTTGCTTGTTAAAATTGTAAATTTGCTTGTTAAAATTATATTTCGTGGTGTTCATGCTGATCGGCTTGCTAAAATGATGGGGACAAAAGCAGGCCCATATAGCGATTTTATCTCGCTGCGAAGCCGAGAAATTGCTCTCTTATTGACATATTGACATCCTTTAATCATACAGATCGCACTTGTTCCTCAAAAGCGTAATAACTCAAAATTCATGAACTTTCAGTAGAGGCCAAAAACTGTTCCTGTTAGTAGTAGTTATTCTAAAAACACAAAGAGAGTCATAACGGTTTTTTTCACGGAAAAGAAGACAAATGAAAGGGAGATTTTTACAGTGGGTAGATATGACCTCTGTTGTTTGGTTTTTTGCAAAAAGTGAAAATTTGAAAATTTTGAGTTGTTACGCTTTTGAGGAACAAGTGCGATATGTTACGTATTCATTTTAATGAAAACAGATATATACAATAGACCCCTGCAATAGACCACTTACAAGAACTTTTAAGGCATGAGGGATTTTTGAAATGCCTTACTGCAGCGAAGTCTTCTAAACAAAACTTCTAAATGTTCCATTGAGGTTTGTTTTGGTACATCAACAGTGCGTATGGTGTCAAAAATATAAGGAAAGAGGTTATGTCAGATGTAACTACTCATGTAGGTATTGAAAATTATAAGTTGTTTCTGGGTGTGCGAGTTAATGATAAAGGAAGCCCGTGAGCCCTGCTGCCTTGACGTTGTTCTATAATATACATAACGTGATCATATGGTTTTTCCAAAAAGCAGGATATGATCGATCAAAAAGAGGGATTTTAAATAAAATACCTCAAAAAAGCGGGATAAAAAAATAAACATCTTTTAAAAAGCGGGATGTTTAATATGCACATACATAGCTTTTAAAGCTTTTGGTTCGTTGGTATTCGCATCAATTAAGAACAGCTGCACCGATTTTGTAATTTTTCTATATGTCATAATTTTGGAATATCTTTCCATCTAATGCAGCAAGAAAGCTGAAATTTTGTGCACTCAAAAAAGTTTTACATTAACTGAATGTAGGTTATTTCAGAAGTTTTCCGTGAAGTTTAAATTTAAGGAAAATTTAGTTATTTTGCCAAGCCATGTATATTTCAACTTTTTGTGTATGTTGTTAATTAAGCAAACTACAATATAATAATGGTTTTCTGTGCAGTCAATATAATCAGTTATTTAGAGTTCCTATGTATATATTCAGTAAAACTGAAATAATGTAGTTAATTTGACAGTTTTTTTTTCATTTAATTTTTATTTTTGTATGTAGTTTATCTTTTTAATAATAAACTTCAAAAACATTTCAAAAATTAAAATTCAAACAAAAAATTAAAAGTTGAAAAATGATATAAAAACGTATGTGCATAACATAAAAATTAAAAACAGTTTCGCAAATATGCACAAATATACATACATACATATGTATGTATATAATATGTTAATTGTTGTCATATGTCGTCGCTGTTGTAACTAACTGACCTAACTAACATTTTAAAAATTTAACAGGATAGCAGCTTTTATGGTTGTTTTATATATTTATTCTTATGGCTGCGTCTGAAATCTTTTTACCTATAAAGGCACAACAGTAATGCTTACAGTTATGAAAATTGTAAACAAGGTGTATTATGGCTTATAAAGTCTAGTAAAGGGCTTAACTCATTTAAAAAAAAAATGTCAGTTAGTTAGTTAAAACAGCGAAGATATGTATGTATGTGCATACATATCGAAAATTTAAATTGGTAAGTTGTCTGCATAAAATAATCGAGGTATCGATAATCTGATCAAAAAATAATCGAGGTCTTTTTCAAAAACTATTTATTTATTCATCAATAACTATCTTGTTCCCTTCAAAGTAATCCCCCTCAGATATAATACACTTATGTCAGCGTTTTTTCCAGTCCTCGAAACACTTCTGAAACGCGCTTTTTGGTATCGCCAACAGCTTCTGTTTCGATTTTTCTTTTATCTCCTCAATCGTAGCAAAACGCTTTCCTTTCATCGGTGTCTTCACACAGAGAAAACAGATTTGTTGTGATAACCGAATTTGTAGCCAATCGAATTTTGTCGGTTCCAACAACTTATATACAATTCTGTTGTAATGAACGAATATAGCTTTTGTGAGCCACAATTTTTCAGTAGCGATATGTGAATATTTAGAATGAAATTTTAATTGTGACTACAGAAATAATTAATTGATACAACCAATATATTTGGTATTTCTAAAGGAATCATTGGTAGAAATGGCTCATACACATACATATTGGGTGTTTTTTATTGAGGTATAGAACTTTAAGTTGGCATCACTTTTTTAACTGGCGGCCATTTTGTCAGCTGTCAAGTGACTAATATTTAGTTTGGTTTGCTATTTCATCATGAACAGGTTGACAAAAGAACAACGCTTGCAAATCGTGCAAATTTATTTCGAAAATAATGGTTCAGTTCGCGAAGTTTACCGCAAGCTCCGTCCATTTTATGGTCGACATAATCGTCCATCAGAGCAATTAATTCGGTTAACCATGGATCGTTTTCGCACTACGTTTACTCTATGTGATAATACGCATCCGCAGAGACGTCGAACAGTGCGCACCGAAGAAACAATTGCCGCTGTAGAGCAAAGTGTTGAAGAGGACCCGAATGAATCGATTCGCCACCGTGCACAGCAATAACCGACTATTTTGTTCCCGAATTGGATAACATGAATGTGGATGAGTTGTGGTTCCAACAAGACGGCGCTACATGCCACACAGCGCACGTCACAATCGATTTATTGAAGGAAACATTCGATGAGCGCATAATTTCGCGGAATGGACCTGTCAATTGGCCACCAAGATCGTGTGATTTGACACCATTGGATTATTTTCTTTGGGGATATGTGAAGTCGCTCGTCTACGCCAACAAACCAGAAACGTTAGGGGACTTGGAAGCCAACATTCGTGGCGTTATTGCCAACATACGACCCCATATGCTCGAAAAAGTGGTTGAAAATTGGACCTGTAGAATTGGCTTTATTCGAGCCAGCCGCGGCGGCCACATGCCCGAAATCATATTTAAACGTTAATGGCATAAAATTATCCTTCCAATAAAGCCAAATTGATGGACATTAAAACGATTTTCTTGTGCTTTATTTCAATTCGAAGTTCTATACCTCTAAAAAACACCCTGTACATACACACATACACAAAAACAATTTCTGCAGAATAAAAAAGGTATGTAAGTAAGTCCATTATTATATTTATCTCGAATTATTCTCAATTTTTTGCTTATATTCTGAAGTGAAATGTGCATATTTTTGATGCGCGTGGTGCATTGTAAAATCCGTTGCCGATGTTTGGCTTTATTGCACGGAAACATTTTCCTATCAAGAAACTACAAATTATGTGCACAAATAATTTCACTTCAGAAAAATAGTAATAACACTTCGAATATTTTGCGATATATATAATAATGTCCTTACCTTTTCTGTTAAATCAAGATTTTGTTTAATTATTCTGCAAAAGATATTTTTATATGACATTTCTATTTAATTTTTATTTCAAACATTCAAATTTTTGCACAAATAAGGAAAAATTCAATTGCGACCACAGAATATGTTTTTCCTTTTGTATTCAGAACAAAAAATTCGATTAGGAACATCAATAAAGTATTTTATTTCCTTTTCTTTTATTGCAATAGAATTTTAGTACGACGGCAAATGATTAGTTAGTTACAATAACCGATTTTTTTTTCAAATTAAATATTGTTTGCAGGAATATTTTTTTTTTCATTTCAAAAGCCAATATTCAGTTACGTTACTTCCGAACTTGAATTTAATTCAGTTGTGTCTACCAATACTTTAAAATGGTTATAAGAAATAAACGGAATCAATTGTTATTACTAATAATACTATTGTGAGAATTCTATTTACATTGTAATTATGGTTTTTTGATTATAAATATGAAAAAATCTTACAAATGATTGATAATTGATACAAAATATGGAATATTGGAATACATAATTAAATATTTGTTGCTCCAGCAGGGGTCAAGTCCGGTGAATACGGTGGTTGAGGCATAATAACGGTTCTGTTTTTGGCCAAAAACTCACGCACAAGCATCGATGTGTGAGCTGGTGCGTTATCATGGTGCAAAATCCATGATTTTTTTCCACAATTCTGTGCGTTTCTGACGAATTTCTTCGCGCAAACGGCGCATAACTTCAAAGTAGTATTTCTTATTGACCGTACGACCTTGTGGCAAGAATTCATGATGCACCACGCCATTGCAGTCGAAGAAAACAGTGAGCAAAATCTTCACATTTGACCGAACTTGACGACCAGGACGAGCATCGTCATTGACATCTTCTCGGCCTTCCTTAAACCGGTTATACCACAATTGAACTTGTGTTCTGCTCATAGTAGAATCGCGAAACGCCACAGTCAACATTTCAAATGTTCTTGTGCATTAATTTAATTTTTTACACAAAACTTAATACAGTATCTTTGATCCATTTTTTCGAATAGTAAAAAATCGAAGACTTACCCTTTTATCTATCTAAAACAAACTAACAATCCCAAATGGCTGATATTTCCAACATATATAAGAGACATGTGTACCAACATAACAGAAAAAAAATGCGAAAATCGAACATACTTAACTCACGAAATTTGAAAATAACGGTTATATTTTGATCAGACCTCGTATACATATAAAGTTAGCATAAGTGGCAAAATTGAATATGATCTTAACGAGTTTTGCCATACAATTTTACACTAAAAATCACTCTAGGATTTAATAGTCGGTTAGAACTATATTATGCGCTGATTTTTAATGTCAAATTGTATAGAGGAACTCGTTAGAACCTAGATCAATGTCGTCACTTACTCTGGTTATAGACTCGGCATTTTTTTTTTTTTTTTTGATTTTATAATGAGAAAGAAAAAGATAGGTATACAAAAGTTGTCTATTACTTTCTCAACTCTCTCATACAAAATCAAAAGTTGAGCAACTAAAACTGCCGAGTCTAAAACCAGAGTTATGCTAACTTCATGCCAGTTTTTTCTTATACATAAGGCGGATAATATGTATGTGCATGTACGCATACATACAGATGTATGTATATATATGTAAATATACTTGTGTACTAGCATCATTATCTTTTCGAGGCACTGCTCGAGTCGAGCTCTTATATAGTACTGGTACGAGTACATTCATATATAAGTAAGTATGTTTTTTTTTTCGCTCAACAGCTGAGTAAACAAGATATTTGTATGAAATTTTAACACAATATCAGCAACGATATGAGGATTAATTATTATAAAGTAATTTTTTTTTCCAATTATTCTTTTAACTATACAATGTACTTGAGTTGTAGCCAGTCTGTCTGAATAATGCCTTTAGGGTGCTTTGACTTTTTTATCTTGAAATGTTTTTGTACTTGAATATATATCTATTAATAAAAAAAAATTCGGCATAATTAACACAAAAATTAAATATTTTGAGTTCTGTTGTTTGAGTAAATGAGTTTTCAGTTGTGGTGTCTGCATCAAAAAAGAAAAATTGCTTAAGTCGAGATAAGCTGAGTTAATGGCAAGCCTGTAACCGCATTATTCCAAAGTATTCCTGAGCAAAATATGATTTTTTTATATTTATTTTTTTTTTCATATGGAATAATAGGTTAATTTAGCTTATACTTACTTTAGTATATTTTAAATCGAATGTATGTAGAACGATGTGTACATAAAAAATTGAAGTACACTCTGAATTTTCCATTTTAACGGCAAATATAATACATTTCTGAAAACTTTCGGTCTTATTCATAAAAAATATTTTAGGTTTATTACAGGTTTATTTTACAAATTTCCCATAGAAATATGTCAAATAAGCGCTTAATAAACCTTAAATATTTTTTATGAATAAGGCTGTTTAAATCTAAAGCGGAACGTATTTTGACGAAAATGAGAAAAACCTTCCATTTCCTTATGATTTTCTAAGTATATTATAAAATTATCTTACTAAAGCACTTTTAACTATTTTTCTTCCAGATTTCAATAATTTTGAACCACTTTTTCCTGAAAAGCAAACCGTTGTCATCTGAATTGGACAAAACTGCAGGATAAATTACCTATTCAATAAACTAAAATGTAAAAGAAGACAGATTTTGTACATAAAATTAAATGTAAATAATAAAAACTATTCATTCACCAAAAACTCTTGATTTTCTTGGGGTTAAGTATATTGTAGTAAAAATAAATTAAGAAAACAGTAGTTTCAATTGATTCGGTAGGTCATTTTTTTGTCAGTCAGTCGTTTTACTGTTTTGGTAAGTTGTTTTCAGGTTGTTAAAAAAATTAAAAAACAGTAGTTTTAAATGATATCTAGATTGTTTTTTGTGGTTTAAAATAAAAGAAAAAACATTAGATTTTATTGAAATTTTATGTTAAAAAATTAACATTCAAAAATAAGTGCAAAAATCGTTTGATTCAAATGAAATGTTAGTAGTCCGGTTTTTAACTGAAAATACTATTGTTTTAAATGATTTTTCATTTGAATTTGCCTACATAATATTTTGAGTGTGTGATTAACGATTTTTATATTGTTCGATGTCTTACAAAAAAAAAATTTAAAGTGGGTATTTGGGTGTGGCACATCCCATAAAGAGAAAATATTTACTTTCAGATATCTGGAGAACTAATATAGGAAGAACTTTGATAAATCTGTTGATAATGTGCATTGTCTCACGAAACTATTTCAGAATTGAAAAATTAGGCGTGGTGCCCCTCATAAATGCAAATTTTTATTTGTGATCTTGCTAAGTTGCCCACAGCGTATTACTGATGGCCTATAAGAAGCAATTAACTATTAATTTTTTAATGCCAAAAGTTGGTATTGTGCTCCCCACACAGAAGCAGCATTTATTTCAAAAACCTTGGAAGCCAAAACATTAAAAATTTTGAAAGTATTGTAAATAGGAGTTAATAATGGAGCAAAAATCGTGTCACCTCCTATTAATTTTTGAATATCTTGGTATCTGCTAAAAACATAAACTTGAAATTCTGCTGATTCTGCCGATGATAGAAAATAATCGGTATTGGCCAAGTGAGCGTGGCTCCTCTCAAATAGAGCAAATGCTTACTTAAGAAAATATCTCGGAAACTACCTCAGTGAGAATTTTGCAACTCTTCATGACTATTAATGTTAATAGTGAGAAAGAACTGTATTCTACCAAATAGTAAAGGTTGAACCGCAAGCGTAACACTTCAAATATAAAAACTATTGCTACTAATTTCGAAATGTATATGGGGTGTAGCGAATCATATGGGATTTTGGCTAGTTAAGCATATAAAATATTCGGTGTGAATTTTCATCAGTAAGATTTTACTAAAAGTCGAATAAAAGATTAAAAATTTCAAAACTCTAAAAAGCGGGATAAAGCGTGATAGAAACTCGAGGCTGGATCGACCTATGAGAATCGGGATATTCCCGCCTAAAGCGGGATGTCTGGTCAGGCCAAATATACAATTGTACAGCATGATTCACGAACGAACGCTAGTAATTCTAATTAAAATCAATCTCACGATACGTACATATCGTCGCAGATTCAACTAACCTAAATAACTGAATTTTTTCTGCAAAATTAGATAAGACCACTACCAGATTTTGTAAATCACAATAAGCCTTGTCTACAATTTTTGTGACTGTAAGCATTGCTGTTATACCTTTAAAAGTAAAACTATTTTACATGTACTCATGCGTAAAACAATCAAAAAAACTGCTCTCCTGTAAAATTTTAAACAGGCTACTGAACATGCCATTACCTCGTATCCTCAGACTGGGATTAATAGAATCCCAGATCACCCCAAAATAAAATTAGACTTAAAGAGTGCACTAAACGACTCCAAGAGTTGCTGGCATCTGAAAAAAACTGAATCTCTTAAAAACTATCTTGAAGGTCTCCATGTCACACCAGCATTTAATCACTCTTTGTGGCTCGCTGCTAGAAAGCTTAAAACACCCGTTGAGTTTAAACCAACTCTTCGCACTTCTACCGCATTAAAATCCGGTGTAGCTGATTTGACGAGTGTAGTTGCTCTATGCCCTAAAAATTAATTGTTGAACTCATCCCGAAGAATTGTTGGAATTAGTAACAAGATGCTGATGAATTTGAATCGTATTGCATTTTACGACTGGAGTATTTTCCACAACACTCGAAGCTGGCTAAGGTCAAAATGATTCTAAAGCCGGGCAAAGATCTTACCAAGACTGAGTCATGTAGCCCAATAACTTTATTATCAATAACATCAAAGCATTTCGAAAAGCTGCTGATGACTAAATTGTCCAAAGTTTTAGCTAGGTGCATACTGGAACATCAACTTGGTTTTAGAAGTCAGCATATCATTATTGAACAAACGCATACATTGGTTCAATTTATAAGAAGAAAAGAAAGAAGTATTGTTCTGCCCTCTTTATTGATGTTTTTCAGGCATTTGATGAAGTGTGGCATGATGGACTAATTTTAAAATTGGAGACATATCTACCAATACACATTCTAAAGCTTTTGGAAAGTTATATTCTAGTCGAAAGTTCACTGTTGTGGAAGGAGACTTCATGACTGTGCCGGAATCTATATTTGCCGGTGTGCCACAGGGAGTATACTGCGGCCAGTTTTGTATTTGGTATATATTTGTGATATGCAGTGACATTTGGCGCTGATACAGCTTGTCTTAGTATGCACAAAAACTCTCACGAGGCATCGCGATATCTTGAGGAACATATTACCCAGCTGGAACTATGGTTAAGCTTATGAAGAATTAAAGATATTTTTGGTTTTTTTTTTCAATGTATTTATTTACAATCTATTTTACAATAATAAGTAAATTTGATAAAGAAAAGAAACAATTTAACAGTTGTTACTGAGCTTCAGCAAGCTTAATAAATTAAACCTAATATTATATTTACATATAAATATTAATATTATTATTATTACTATTTTCTATAAGGTAAATCTAATATTTGAAACCGTTTCAGTCTCCTAACTTCCTCTGTTTCATCTAGAAGAGCTATTGCTAATGTATTGCAGTGATTACTAAGACGATTTATCTAAATTTATTTATTTCATCGCAAATAAAGGGAATTTGGAGGTCTTTATGAATTTGTTTATTTGTTACAAACCATGGATCATTGACTATAATTCTAAGTGTTTTAGATTGATATCTTTGTAAAATTTCTATATTAGAATTGATTGAAGTACCCCATAGTTGAATGCCATAAGTCCAAACTGGTTTCAATATTGCCTTATATATTTTAATTTTATTTTCAAGGTTAAGATCTGATCTGGATCCAAGTAGCCAATACATTTTTTTGTTTTTATATTTAAATGATCTCTTTTAGCCTTAATATGTTAATCGTTTGTCAATATGCATTCCTAGGTATTTCACAGAACTTGAAGTTGGAATCGGTGCACCGTTTAGAAATAATGGCGGACACACTTCTCTTCTTAAAGAAAAACGTACATGCGTTGATTTATCGGTATTAATGTTTATCTTCCATTTTAATAACCATTGTTGTAAATTATCAATCTGTCTTTGAATTAGAGATGATGCATCACGTGGTGATTGATGACATGTTAATATTGCAGTATCATCAGCATAAGTGGCTATTGTAATATTATCATTTACAGGAATATCAGCTGTGAAGATAGTTTATAAAACGGGTCCAAGTATACTGCCTTGCGGTACACCTGCCCTTATGCTACATATCGTTGATTTTTCATCACTTATTTTAACATAATATGTTCTATATTCTAAGTAAGATTTCAAAAATAAATAATATGGCGTTGTTAAAATATTTTTAATTTTAAATAAGAGTCCTTCATGCCACACTTTATCAAATGCTTGCTTAACATCTAAAAATACAGCACAGCAGTATAATTTCTTTTCTAGTGGATCTGATATGAAGAATTAAAGTAAATGAATAAAACTGTGTCCACATAACATTTACCCTAAGAGTAGATAATTGTTCCCCATTCGAATCAACAATCGAAACATTCCTCAATATTCTTAAGTGAAATA
Source organism: Nowickia ferox (assembly GCA_936439885.1). Taxonomy (NCBI): domain Eukaryota; kingdom Metazoa; phylum Arthropoda; class Insecta; order Diptera; family Tachinidae; genus Nowickia; species Nowickia ferox. Next base: position 66,054,654 of record OW387026.1, read on the forward strand.
CCTTGGTATACCTTGATCGAAGGCTTACATGGAAACATCATATTGACTCTAAGGTAACTCAAATGAAACTTAAATTAACTCAAACATATTGGTTAATTGGCAGAAATTCAACACTCACCCTAGACTGCAAACTGCTCATATACAAGTCGATTTTGAAACCAATATGGTGCTGCGGAATTAAACTAAGGGGCACTGCTCCAGCTTCAAATGTAGACGAAATCCAACGAAAATTTTATGTTTGATAACATCGACCCCATGGTACATCAAAAATTCAAATTTACATCTTGATTCTAATATGGAAAAAGTGACTTAAGAAATTGCAAAATACGCAGGCAAATATTTAACAAAACTCGAGTTCTATCCTTATCCACTTGCTAGTAATATCTTGAATCTTACTGGACACATGCGCTTAAAAAAGAGGGACACTACGGCTCTAATACGCAACATTTCAGATGAAACTGCTTCAAAATAATTTTTTGCTTAGCACAACTCTTATGTATTGTTAATTACCATCACTTAGTTTATGTCCAACACTGGTGGGTCATTTTTGAAGATACAATAAATAAATTTAAAAACAGAATTATTTAACTATTGTTTGCTAAATACTTATGAGTAGTTGTATTAAAATCATTATACATACATATACATACTTATCGTGCCATAATCGGCTAAAAATCTTAAGCGACATTATTTTTTACGATAATCGATTATTTGCGACCGTAAGTAACAGATTTTCGTCAAAAAATTAAGTTGGAAAATTGTGTCGCTTAATAATTGCTTTTGCGGTTATGGCATCCCATTTATTCTGTTATTGGCTAAAGCTAAATATCGATCGCGAAAATGTTGAAAAAATGCAAATTGAAACATTTTTGGCGATAAAACACTAAAATTTCGGCGAATTAAATTTTTAGCAATACACGTCGTTTAAAAATTGCATTCTTAGCCGAAAATTGATAAATGTACATGCTTTGTATGTCTTTAGCAATACAGATTTAGCTTTAGCGTTGGCTGAAGTAGTTAGCACATTGACTACAAAACCGAAGGTCCTGGGATCGAACCCGGTATCCGACAGTCTTTAAATAACAATACCACGCATTTTTCTGATGTACATTAGTGTCCCTTTGTATCAGTTGTTGAAGGAAAGTTCATGTGATGAAGGCATAGTCGCTGGTCACTGAATTACACCGACTTCAGCAGATACTAATCCTAATGTAACATCAGAGCGTCCTCTTGCGTTGTGTAGCAGAATCATCGGCGAAGTAAAATAATCAATAAAAAGGCTACTAATCACAGCTTCAAACAATTTAATACGCCTCATTCAACACCAGAGGCGCTGCAGCAGTACATTATTAAAAAACGTGCAAAAAGCAGAGTTGTAAAAGAATGAAGCTTTCCTTTATCTCTTCCTTCACCACCTGTCTTCTCTATCACTATCCCTTTCCTGAAGAAGTCACACCTAGTAATAGTAGTAGGCATTCATTGCCTGAGTGTTATTCTCTTTGAAAAAAAGGGGGCATGAATATTATAATTAAACTGAAAATATGCCAAAACACACATATTTTTTAATATGAAGTAGAAGAACACAAACTTCCTGCACCTCAATCACATGCCTGCAAAAATCAATGCATAAACTATTAATTTCAAGCATCGCCTTGTTTTTATTCACATAAATGTATTTTAAGCCGAAACTGGAAAAATTAGTTTCTGCTGGTCAGCATAAAGTTCCAGCTTTAGCTACATTTTAATTCACACTTTCGATGTTTCTTATAAAATAAAACTTTATAGGGCGTTCTTTATTCTAAAGATTATTTGAAACTTAAGAAATCGAATTGTTTTGACACTGATATTAAATATGATTCAAAAAGAAATTAAAATTCTGAAACTGTATGTGAAATATGTACTTTAGCTTGCAAAACCCAGTTAAATGTTATTAAAATCTACACATAAAACCGTTTTGTGTTCATGTTTATAAAAAAATATGGTTTATGTTTTATAAAATTTTTTTTTATAAAAAGCTTTATGCATACCGATGATTGCTGTTTTTCTCATTAATTAAAATTCTTCTTATGGCGATTTACGAAATTAATATGCCGAAAATGTCGATGACTTTTCAAAAAAGTGCAGATTTTTCATCAAAATCTTCTGGCAGCCCTGTACCTGGATTCAGTAACAGTAGTAGGGAAATAGCGGTTCGGGGACAATTAAACTTGTGAAATTGTGGGCTGAAATTGTTAAATTGTGGCTGAAATTGTTAAATTGTGGGCTGAAATTGTTAAATTGTGGCTGAAATTGTTAAATTTTGGCTGAAATTTTAAAATTCTTGGAAATTTGTGAAATTTGATACCTACGTGTGTGTGTCCGTCTGTCCGTCTGTGTTTTTTGTTTACATTAGGAGTTTTTTGTTTATATTAACTTTTTTTGTTTATATTAAGTATATGTATGTATGTATGTATGACCGTGGGAACTTGTGCGTGGAATATTTTGTGGGAATACATTAAGGGGGTTTATAGCTTTAAGATTTTTATATTTGTATGATTTTTTCAAATGCTGACGGGAAAACATGTTTATTTTTTTCGAATGCCGACGGGAACATGTTTATTTTTTTTCAAATGCCGACGGGAAAACATGTTTATTTTTTTCAAATGCCGACGGGAAAATCTTGGAAATGATTTTTTCTAATGCCGACGGAAAATTTGTGGGTTTGTCTTGCTGTACGAATTGAAGTCTGGCTGTGATTGGTGGAGGGCGGGGTGTGTCTAGCTGTAGGAATTGAAGTCTAGCTGTGATTGGTGGAGGACGGGGTTTGTCTAGATTGTGAGACCTTAAGGCTGACCGTGATTTGGGTAGGTGAGGGTGTTTTGTAATATGTAACCGCGGGAATTCGGTGAAGTTTATGCCTGTTGGAATTTAAACCAAGCTGTGCTTGTGGGGGGGTGGGATGTATTTGCGGTAGATCGACTGGTGGAGGGTGGGGAGTTGTTGTAATATGTATCCGTGGGAATCTGTGTACATGTATATATGTATGTATGTATGTCTGTAAGAGTTTAAGGCTGTCTGTGATTTATGAAAGGCGAGGTGAGAGTGTTCATGTAATACGTATCCCTGGGAATCTGTGTATATGTATGTTCGTAGGAGTTTAAGACTGATTGTGATTTGAGGTGGGGGAGGGTCTTGTTGTGATAGATAGATAGAATGTGCCTATGTGTGTATGTGTATGTATGTATTTATATATAGCAGTTTAAGTCTGTCCTTGATTTGAGGTAGGCGGGGGGTGTTATTGTAATATGTATCTATAAGAATTTGAGTGTTTATATGTCGGAATTTTTGTACATGTATGTCTGTACGAGTTTAAGGCTGATCGTAATTTGAATTGTTGAGATTGATCGATTGTATGTGACTTCGAGAATTAGTGTATGTATATCTGTAGGAAACTTAAGGCTTATCGTGATTTATGAGAGGCGAAGTGTTCATGTAATATAACCGCGCAATTTGTGTATATATCTGTAGGAGTTTAAGGCTGATCATGATTAAGGAGAGGTGAGGTGAAGGTGTTCATGTATATGTATCCGCATTTGTGTGCATGTATGTATGTCTATATGAGTTTAAGGCTGATCGTGATTTAAGTTGTTGAGATTGATAGATTGTATATTACCTTGTGATTTTGTGTATGTATATATATAAGAACTTTAGGCTGAGTGTGATTTGTGAGGGGAGGGGCGTTGTTGAAATAGGTTTAATTCTTCGTAGATGAATTTTAGTATGTGTGTGTGTATGTGATTTTCTCACCCTAGTATTTATATGTACGTTGAAATAAATTATTTCTCATATGAACATTTTTTTTCTAGAAAATACTATCATATATCTGAACTTCCCTAATCCTAGTATGTTTTTCATATTGGAGGATGAGATTGCTTTATATTTTATCAAGCTTAAATTTGTCCAGTGTTAAAGTCTGTCGATCAGAAATTTGTTTATATTTGTATAAATATTAACTTCAGATTTTGCAAAATTCTTGTGTACGATCGTGGTGATTTTTTTTTTGTGTGTGTATGTGTGTATGTGCGATAGAGTTTGACTGGTCTGTGATAAGTTTGTTTATTTAAGTACATTTGTCTTCTTCGACTTTCGTCTTCAAGCGTCAATAGCTTGGAGAACGGTTTGTATGTTTTCATGATGTAGATATGTAAGTGCGATTGTTAAAATCCAATAAATACTTGAGCATGGGTAAGAAATTTGATAATATGTGTACATACATATGTACATATGGATCTACAAATTGATTTTATGTATGTATGTATGTACATACAAATAAGTCTGGGGCTCCCTGTTTAAATACATTTTTTTGTCATATGCGGTCTTTTGCTGTTGCTGTTGTAAATATTCGCCAGGTCTTTTGTGTATAGATGTGAAATATCTCAATAGTTTTTTTATTTGAAATTAAAAAAACGTTCTTTTAATTTTTAGATGTATTTACTTAAAAGTTTGTGAGGAGTTTCTGCTTTAAGTAAAATTGAATTCCTCTCTAGTTGTAGTAACTATAGTATAAATATTTAATATTTTTTATTTCCATTTGTTTAAAGTTGATGTAGCCTATATAGTCAACGTTAGAAATTTTTCGGTGTAAAATTTTTTCCAACTATCATCTTTTTTCTTCACCTTTTTCATATATTTAAGCATCTTGCATTGGCTTTAAAAAATGACAAACGCTTTGAAATGAAACTGATCCAGCAGTCCAGCTTAGGTGATGATAGTTTTTTGTTAACCACTTTGCTTCTCTTTCCTTTTTTATTGATAAGCATTTAAAATCAAATGGCGGTTTTATAATGAAATTGTTATACTCATTATTGTTAAAAACATCCGCTACTTCTTTTTGTAAAGAAAATCATTCGAAACCTTACTCGTCTATTAAAACCATTTTTTCATTCATATTACTTAATTTATAAGACTTTCAGGACTTTCTATTATTCGATCATCAGTAAAAATGCAGTAGCTGAGGTCCTTGCTTACTGTTTCATATTAAATTTCTATATCAATTGGGCCGCTATTGAATAAAAGGAACTTTTATCTTAAACTTTAGTGCATTTGGAAGTGCTTGAGATTCTTTCATATAATAGCTTTGTTGGAATCTTAGATACGAGTACATATAATAAAGAATTGCATAACGTTTATTTTTAATTTTTATGTTAAGATCATTATCATTTGGATATGTACTTTTAAATTAGTTAAATCATAATGAGGAAACTTGTTTTCTTCTTGAATAGCGATCAACAGAAAACGAAATCGTTTTCTTACAATTTAGGTCTGGTCTCTCAACGGTTCCTCTAGTATATAAGATGACTTTCTATGTCAACATATCTCTCTACTCTTTGTCAGCGTTAAGGGACAATTAAATGTTAAAATTTTAACTCCTCAAATTGTGTTACTTCATACTGATAATATGTTTTCATTAATAAGGTATATGTTTATATTATGAAGGTTACTCGCCTATGGCTTTTATTTGATGTTCTAGATGATTTTTTTTTCATTTTATTAAAGTTCAGCGTATTGTACATATATTTCTGATATTTTTAAGCGCGCTTTATTTACCTGTCAGACAAAGTGTACGTATCAGTTGATCACTCAGTCTCTCTTTTTAATAATTTTTTTCTTTTAATATGCCACTACTATTTTTTCAGATTTTACTACTTGAAAAAGAGAATATTTATGTAATTTTTAAATGTATTCATATATACATATAGGTAAATATATGTATATATGTATAGAGAAATTACTTTATCTACAAAGAAATACATGTTTAATAATCAACTATTCTAGAAAATCGATCTCAAATAACGCAGTTACCTCCACCATCAATTCACCGTCGGTGTTTTTATAGTGTCAGAAACACTAGAATATCTATGTTTGAGAGAATTTTTATATCGAGTTTTTCTACATGAGGTTTGCTGGTTGACATCCTTGAAGTTATTGTTGACGTAGGCTGGGTTGTATCACATTCAGATGTAATCATTTCCTACTTAAAAAAGGTCCTCATTACTATCAACTATATCTGTATACATTTCATTCATGAGTTGGGTTGATCCAGATACAATTGCTGTCTACAGATTAATGATTAGAAACAAGTTTCTCATCACCTTCTAACAGATTTTTATATTTTGCTAGCATGCATGCCTTAGCATGCTTCTATCGATAGTGACGCGAGAGTCCGACATGTAGTGGTGTTTCAATTAAAAATCTATACTATTAGATTTTACGATTTCGCTCTTTTTATTCTTTTACAAAGTAGATACATATTTATGTATTTCATTTAGCACAGAGTCATAAAATTTCTTTGCTTACAAAATTGTGTGACATTCTTTTAAATTTGCATGCTTAGGCATGCTTTCAATATTTTTTCTGTAAATTTATTTGATACTCATACAGATACAGATATAAAGTAAGATCTGCTTACATTGCATTTTACAATTTATGTATGCTTCAGCATGATTCCAGTTGAAGTCCATATTTATTCAGTAAGTTTGTTTGATACTAATTCATACACATATACATTCTTAAAGATTGGAAATCTAAGTCCAATTTATGTAGTTTATCTATATTTTCTAAAGATTTGATAGCTATAGAAATGAATAGAGTGAAGATCTATTATATTAGCACATGGGCGTATTTTAAAATTTCGCTTGCTAGAGCTTTCGAAATGGAAAATGTACAATTTTCACTATAAAAAGTGATAATATTAGGTGTTACTGAATATTACACTGTGTTGTAATTTATTTCGATCACTTAAGTTTTCACAATATTTCATACAGGCCAACAAGTTTAGAGAATTTCCAGTATATTAAGTTAATTATCTTTCTTAAGACCTATCATTCCTTCAAAAATACAAACCAAACTAGATTTTTCCTGTTTAATTTTATTTTTTACTTTCATTAAATTTCAACATTTTGTTCATCTTCAAATTATTATATTTAGCAGCTTTTTCTCATTTGTTGAGTTAACTTTAATCGGAAAAATTTAAATAGTGAGATGAACTTTTATATTGTATACGAGTACATTAAGTAATTCTTGGTATATTTCATTTATATGAACCATCATCACATAATTCCTTTGGATGATCTATTAAATCATTCTACTATTGATGCTTTCATATTAAGTAATGTTTAATATTCTACATATGCATGAATTTTCCAGTGTCTATTAAAAAATTCTTTACAATCATCCATTTGTAAGCTAAAAATAGTATGGTACGAAATTTTTGATGATTCATCAAACGTTAGTTCAAAAACAAGTCATAGTTCCCCCTCTATCAAATTTTATTTGCGCAAAAATAGTTGGTCTGTCAAATTGTAAAAAAAATAAAATAAAAAAAAATATGTTATGATTGGCTTGCTAAAAAGTCTTAATGAACTAAAATTTTAAAACATCTACATATTAATACTCAAAATCTCTCTATCAACCCAAATATGGATACTTAAAGATATTACATAATTTCATAATTAAAGGAATGGGATAATACACATTTACAGATACTGAATCTGTTATTTCTCCTAACAAAGCTAAAAGTAATTCCGATATGATATTTAACGATGTTAGATGTGAGAAACATATTTTTGTATGGAGTGAGATAAGAATGTTGATGCATTCTGCTGATGTCAAACTTATACCAGAATCACCAAACATTTGATACTAGATAATCATAATGTAATTATAATTTTTAAGTAAGATGAGACAAATATAAAGCATGTTGAAAGGATAAATATGGATTTTGATTATAAGCAACGATATTGAATTGAACGATGATCGTAATAGAAAAAAAGAGAATTTGACTACATAAAAGTTTACTTTTTCGTTTTTCATCTGACCTTAAACTGCATTCATCTAAATGTTATAAATGGGCAGCTACTTGTAATTTGATAACCCAATCTGAATCAGATAAGCTGATCTGAAAACCATACCAGGTCCTGATAAGCTGATCTGAAAACCAGACCAGGTCCTGATAAGCTGATCTGAAAACCAGACCAGGTCCTATTAAGCTGATCTGAAAACCAGACCAGGTCCTGAAAAGCTGATCTGAAAACCAGACCAGGTCCTGATAAGCTGATCTGAAAACCAGACCAGGTCCTATTAAGCTGATCTGAAAACCAGACCAGGTCCTGATAAGCTGATCTGAATACCAGACCAGGTCCTATTAAGCTGATCTGAAAACCAGATCAGGTTCTGATAAGCTGATCTGAAAACCAGACCAGGTCATGATAAGCTGATCTGAAAACCAGACCAGGTCCTATTAAGCTGATCTGAAAACCAGACCAGGTCTTGATAAGCTGATCTGAAAACCAGACCAGGTCCTATTAAGCTGATCTGAAAACCAGATCAGGTTCTGATAAGCTGATCTGAAAACCAGACCAGGTCATGATAAGCTGATCTGAAAAACAGACCAGGTCCTGATAAGCTGATCTGAAAACCAGACCAGTTACCTGATAACTTGATCTGATAGCTGATACCTGATCTAATAGCTGATACCTGTTATTTACTATTATTAAACATGGATGAGAAAATTTTAAAACAGTTGGTGTTGACAAGAAATGTCTTGAAGAAAAAGCTTCGTAGTATAAAAACTGGTGAAATAGATACATGTGAGCAATAAAAGATACATTTAAAGCTATAACAGAACCTCTCAAAGAATTCATAAATAGTTCTAGAAATATTGAAAGAATTCGCAAGAAAGAAGAAAGTAAAATCAAGATAGAAGCTGAAAATAATACAAGTTTAAAGCCATCAGTCAATATAGAGACAAGTACACCAAAGAAACTTTCAGAAGGAACAATATTTGATGATATCATCATCTTATTTAATGATGCTAATACTGAGAATGATGATAAGGATGATGAAGATGATTTTTACTCATAGACTTCTAATTCTGAAGACACTTATACTCATTTATCAGTCTTGGAAGGAAGAATTGAATTAGATACAAACTATGGCCCACATCAAGATTTGAATAATGAATGAAAGTTTGGTGATAGTAACCTAAAACTAAATGAAGATAAAATACAAGTTGATGGTCAAATATAGGCCCTAATAGTAGCTTTATTTTCTTTAATGATTGATAATAAAACATGGAAATACTATGAGAAATTTGATGTTGAAAACTATATAAAATATATAATTTCTACTAATCATCATCATCATTCACTGACAGAGAATGATGTTATCAGTAAATTGTTTCTGGAAACTCCAAACGATAAACTATAGGACAAATTAATAATATAGCTTAAGGAATTAATATAATTCAAGAATATATTAAAATGCAAATTGATAGAGTACAACGTGAAATACAATTAGAGATAGAAGATAGTTATAAAATTGATAAAATACATACTAAAAATCAAATCATCTTTTGAAAAAACAAATTGAAAAGCTGAACGATAAAATTTATAGATTGGAAAATGAACTACATGATAGTATAAATAGCTGAAAGTGCATCAAGTAGATAACAACACTCTCCAAAAAATCTTTAAAATAACTCAATGTCTTTAAAAAGAAATTTAGTAGACGAACTCTATAATAAATCTCGAAAATTGTTTGTGCATTGTAGATATGTAATGAAAGGAATAGTTAATCTTTTATGGAGCTGATTTAGGCGAAATGGGAAACTATTCTACAGAAAATAGAAATTATTGATTATTGTAGACTGTAAATGATTCATTCACAAAGTTTCTATGGTCAATACCGTTGAAAATAAAAGTTGCATTCGAAAAAACCTAGGCTGTGGAAAATATTTTTGATATGTTATGAGTACCAAAAAGCTTACAAATGGATGATTGTAAAGAATTTTTTAATAGACACTGGAAAATTCATGCATATGTAGAATATTAAACATTACTTAATATGAAAGCATCAATAGTAGAATGATTTAATAGATCATCCAAAGGAATTATGTGATGATGGTTCATATAAATGAAATATACCAAGAATTACTTAATGTACTCGTATACAATATAAAAGTTCATCTCACTATTTAAATTTTTCCGATTAAAGTTAACTCAACAAATGAGAAAAAGCTGCTAAATATAATAATTTGAAGATGAACAAAATGTTGAAATTTAATGAAAGTAAAAAATAAAATTAAACAGGAAAAATCTAGTTTGGTTTGTATTTTTGAAGGAATGATAGGTCTTAAGAAAGATAATTAACTTAATATACTGGAAATTCTCTAAACTTGTTGGCCTGTATGAAATATTGTGAAAACTTAAGTGATCGAAATAAATTACAACACAGTGTAATATTCAGTAACACCTAATATTATCACTTTTTATAGTGAAAATTGTACATTTTCCATTTCGAAAGCTCTAGCAAGCGAAATTTTAAAATACGCCCATGTGCTAATATAATAGATCTTCACTCTATTCATTTCTATAGCTATCAAATCTTTAGAAAATATAGATAAACTACATAAATTGGACTTAGATTTCCAATCTTTAAGAATGTATATGTGTATGAATTAGTATCAAACAAACTTACTGAATAAATATGGACTTCAACTGGAATCATGCTGAAGCATACATAAATTGTAAAATGCAATGTAAGCAGATCTTACTTTATATCTGTATCTGTATGAGTATCAAATAAATTTACAGAAAAAATATTGAAAGCATGCCTAAGCATGCAAATTTAAAAGAATGTCACACAATTTTGTAAGCAAAGAAATTTTATGACTCTGTGCTAAATGAAATACATAAATATGTATCTACTTTGTAAAAGAATAAAAAGAGCGAAATCGTAAAATCTAATAGTATAGATTTTTAATTGAAACACCACTACATGTCGGACTCTCGCGTCACTATCGATAGAAGCATGCTAAGGCATGCATGCTAGCAAAATATAAAAATCTGTTAGAAGGTGATGAGAAACTTGTTTCTAATCATTAATCTGTAGACAGCAATTGTATCTGGATCAACCCAACTCATGAATGAAATGTATACAGATATAGTTGATAGTAATGAGGACCTTTTTTAAGTAGGAAATGATTACATCTGAATGTGATACAACCCAGCCTACGTCAACAATAACTTCAAGGATGTCAACCAGCAAACCTCATGTAGAAAAACTCGATATAAAAATTCTCTCAAACATAGATATTCTAGTGTTTCTGACACTATAAAAACACCGACGGTGAATTGATGGTGGAGGTAACTGCGTTATTTGAGATCGATTTTCTAGAATAGTTGATTATTAAACATGTATTTCTTTGTAGATAAAGTAATTTCTCTATACATATATACATATATTTACCTATATGTATATATGAATACATTTAAAAATTACATAAATATTGTCTTTTTCAAGTAGTAAAATCTGAAAAAATAGTAGTGGCATATTAAAAGAAAAAAATTATTAAAAAGAGAGACTGAGTGATCAACTGATACGTACACTTTGTCTGACAGGTAAATAAAGCGCGCTTAAAAATATCAGAAATATATGTACAATACGCTGAACTTTAATAAAATGAAAAAAAAAAATCATCTAGAACATCAAATAAAAGCCATAGGCGAGTAACCTTCATAATATAAACATATACCTTATTAATGAAAACATATTATCAGTATGAAGTAACACAATTTGAGGAGTTAAAATTTTAACATTTAATTGTCCCTTAACGCTGACAAAGAGTAGAGAGATATGTTGACATAGAAAGTCATCTTATATACTAGAGGAACCGTTGAGAGACCAGACCTAAATTGTAAGAAAACGATTTCGTTTTCTGTTGATCGCTATTCAAGAAGAAAACAAGTTTCCTCATTATGATTTAACTAATTTAAAAGTACATATCCAAATGATAATGATCTTAACATAAAAATTAAAAATAAACGTTATGCAATTCTTTATTATATGTACTCGTATCTAAGATTCCAACAAAGCTATTATATGAAAGAATCTCAAGCACTTCCAAATGCACTAAAGTTTAAGATAAAAGTTCCTTTTATTCAATAGCGGCCCAATTGATATAGAAATTTAATATGAAACAGTAAGCAAGGACCTCAGCTACTGCATTTTTACTGATGATCGAATAATAGAAAGTCCTGAAAGTCTTATAAATTAAGTAATATGAATGAAAAAATGGTTTTAATAGACGAGTAAGGTTTCGAATGATTTTCTTTACAAAAAGAAGTAGCGGATGTTTTTAACAATAATGAGTATAACAATTTCATTATAAAACCGCCATTTGATTTTAAATGCTTATCAATAAAAAAGGAAAGAGAAGCAAAGTGGTTAACAAAAAACTATCATCACCTAAGCTGGACTGCTGGATCAGTTTCATTTCAAAGCGTTTGTCATTTTTTAAAGCCAATGCAAGATGCTTAAATATATGAAAAAGGTGAAGAAAAAAGATGATAGTTGGAAAAAATTTTACACCGAAAAATTTCTAACGTTGACTATATAGGCTACATCAACTTTAAACAAATGGAAATAAAAAATATTAAATATTTATACTATAGTTACTACAACTAGAGAGGAATTCAATTTTACTTAAAGCAGAAACTCCTCACAAACTTTTAAGTAAATACATCTAAAAATTAAAAGAACGTTTTTTTAATTTCAAATAAAAAAACTATCGAGATATTTCACATCTATACACAAAAGACCTGGCGAATATTTACAACAGCAACAACAAAAGACCGCATATGACAAAAAAATGTATTTAAACAGGGAGCCCCAGACTTATTTGTATGTACATACATACATACATAAAATCAATTTGTAGATCCATATGTACATATGTATGTACACATATTATCAAATTTCTTACCCATGCTCAAGTATTTATTGGATTTTAACAATCGCACTTACATATCTACATCATGAAAACATACAAACCGTTCTCCAAGCTATTGACGCTTGAAGACGAAAGTCGAAGAAGACAAATGTACTTAAATAAACAAACTTATCACAGACCAGTCAAACTCTATCGCACATACACACATACACACACAAAAAAAAAATCACCACGATCGTACACAAGAATTTTGCAAAATCTGAAGTTAATATTTATACAAATATAAACAAATTTCTGATCGACAGACTTTAACACTGGACAAATTTAAGCTTGATAAAATATAAAGCAATCTCATCCTCCAATATGAAAAACATACTAGGATTAGGGAAGTTCAGATATATGATAGTATTTTCTAGAAAAAAAATGTTCATATGAGAAATAATTTATTTCAACGTACATATAAATACTAGGGTGAGAAAATCACATACACACACACATACTAAAATTCATCTACGAAGAATTAAACCTATTTCAACAACGCCCCTCCCCTCACAAATCACACTCAGCCTAAAGTTCTTATATATATACATACACAAAATCACAAGGTAATATACAATCTATCAATCTCAACAACTTAAATCACGATCAGCCTTAAACTCATATAGACATACATACATGCACACAAATGCGGATACATATACATGAACACCTTCACCTCACCTCTCCTTAATCATGATCAGCCTTAAACTCCTACAGATATATACACAAATTGCGCGGTTATATTACATGAACACTTCGCCTCTCATAAATCACGATAAGCCTTAAGTTTCCTGCAGATATACATACACTAATTCTCGAAGTCACATACAATCGATCAATCTCAACAATTCAAATTACGATCAGCCTTAAACTCGTACAGACATACATGTACAAAAATTCCGACATATAAACACTCAAATTCTTATAGATACATATTACAATAACACCCCCCGCCTACCTCAAATCAAGGACAGACTTAAACTGCTATATATAAATACATACATACACATACACACATAGGCACATTCTATCTATCTATCACAACAAGACCCTCCCCCACCTCAAATCACAATCAGTCTTAAACTCCTACGAACATACATATACACAGATTCCCAGGGATACGTATTACATGAACACTCTCACCTCGCCTTTCATAAATCACAGACAGCCTTAAACTCTTACAGACATACATACATACATATATACATGTACACAGATTCCCACGGATACATATTACAACAACTCCCCACCCTCCACCAGTCGATCTACCGCAAATACATCCCACCCCCCCACAAGCACAGCTTGGTTTAAATTCCAACAGGAATAAACTTCACCGAATTCCCGCGGTTACATATTACAAAACACCCTCACCTACCCAAATCACGGTCAGCCTTAAGGTCTCACAATCTAGACAAACCCCGTCCTCCACCAATCACAGCTAGACTTCAATTCCTACAGCTAGACACACCCCGCCCTCCACCAATCACAGCCAGACTTCAATTCGTACAGCAAGACACACCCACAAATTTTCCGTCGGCATTAGAAAAAATCATTTCCAAGATTTTCCCGTCGGCATTTGAAAAAAATAAACATGTTTTCCCGTCGGCATTTGAAAAAAAATAAACATGTTCCCGTCGGCATTCGAAAAAAATAAACATGTTTTCCCGTCAGCATTTGAAAAAATCATACAAATATAAAAATCTTAAAGCTATAAACCCCCTTAATGTATTCCCACAAAATATTCCACGCACAAGTTCCCACGGTCATACATACATACATACATATACTTAATATAAACAAAAAAAGTTAATATAAACAAAAAACTCCTAATGTAAACAAAAAACACAGACGGACAGACGGACACACACACGTAGGTATCAAATTTCACAAATTTCCAAGAATTTTAAAATTTCAGCCACAATTTAACAATTTCAGCCCACAATTTAACAATTTCAGCCACAATTTAACAATTTCAGCCCACAATTTCACAAGTTTAATTGTCCCCGAACCGCTATTTCCCTACTACTAGTAACTTTTATTACGACAATCGCATCGCTATAATAAATGTAACGAAAATTTATCGACTTTGCTATTTGCTGTCGGTTGAAGCAAAAAGAAATTAAATCACATGCTCAATATCATTTAGTTTTTCTTTGTGCTTTTCGCTTATTTTGAAATTTTATATTCAGAGATACTACATGATTTTGAATTAAATGGTGATTAAAATACATATGGAGACTACCGTAAAAAAGATATTACAGAATCACATTATCGTTACCGCAAACGAAAAAATATGTCGATAAATATTGCGATTTTCGGTTCGCAAAAAGTTACAGAACTCAGGTACTGATTCGCATTCATATTCGTTGGACAGGTCGTAAAATTTAATTTTAGCTTTCGCATTCGCTTTCGGTAAACTGATATTCGTTACACCCCTAATCAGTACAAAATAAAAAATTCCACAACCCCAACAAAAGTAGAGATTTTATTAGGAAAACCAAAAAGAAAAAATAATCCATCAGTTACATAACTTAACATGTTTTTTGTTTCTCCTCTAAAAATTATGAAAATGTTAGTATGGAGTTTTGCGATTTAGTTGATTATATTTTGATGAACCCTAACGCCTTTTAATAGGCATTACTTTGTGGTTGACTCTTAAACGTGTTAAAATCTTGTTAAAGGAAAATAGTTCTACAAATGAAATTACAGCAATTTTCCCAAGTCATTAATCTAATTACATCCAACCTTTTGAAATAACACGTGGGAAATCCTATTTAACAAAATCTGTAAAAGGTTAAAAAAACTAAGAAGTTTGTAATGAATCATTCACTTGGTGTGAGGTTCATTTCAAATTTAATGGATTGAGTGCCATGTTGTGATGAAATCGAACACATAATTAATTTCTGATTGAAGCGTTATGAGACGACCAACAGTGGCAGTTGGATGATTAGGAAGCATGTCTGTATTTGATGATTTATAACGAAACAATGTTCTAAAAAAAGGAAATTGTGTTAGATATTTTAGCTAAAAGTAATAAATATGTTCCATGTACTACGTTTATACGCGCACTATTAGCAAATAAAAATATTTGCAATTAAATTAAATCACTATTTATACGTCATAGCATATGTAAAAAAACCTTGGTAGCACTTCTATAAAAAAGTTACTTGAAATTGCGTAAATTTAAATAAATAAAACCATTGTGTGGCAACAATTTACAAATTAGTTTGCAAATAAGTCGTGGGTATAAACATAGTGATAGAAACTGAAAATAATAATCAGATTTATTATAAAATGTAACATAATTGTGTGCCTAAAAATAAGGAAAAACTCACAAAGTTTGCATAAATTTTATTTAAGATAATTTAAAATTTCTAACAGCCTGACAACGTATTCGGGAAGAACAATTTTATTTTCAATAATTGCCCCAATTAAAAGCTTTGTTGCCTTGACTTACATTCAGCACATATGTACGTATGTTTTTGCTTCAATAAATTTATTGATCTGATTTTGATTTTATAAAAGGTTTATTAATCAAATTTCCATAGAAAATTCGTTTCATAAACCTCTTATTAAACAGAAATATTTTTTTATGAATAAGGCAGTTTGTCTTGTTGAAAGCCTTTAAACGGCTTATTTAGGGACCCTAAGATAACATTTTCTTATAGGGTCTCACTTGTGATACATATGTACATAATTTACGATAAGACTTGTACAGCAGCGTGCAGGGTAGACTTTGTAGCACGAATTTAAAACACATTTTACAAATAGGTCTTGCTTCGTTTGCCTGTCTTTCGTATATTCTTCCCTTATGTAGAAGCGGTATCATAAATTGGCCTCGTTTGGAATACACATCGTGAAATCTGGCAGCTATGTTTATATGCTTGGTAATTACCATCTTAATTGTAGGTTGGAGTATCTACTAAATTTAACTATAAGACGGCTAACTGACGCATACTTTTAGGCCGACATTATTTAAAGTTGCCTTGTAGAAATCTCATTAATATGTTTACAATTCTGTCGTAAAGTCCCGTACGGACAGCGTTACCGTTGGTGCTACTAAAGTAGCAATGTGCCACTTTTTCGACTGCTTGGATACTATTGTGCTACCTTTACAAAATGCACCAAAATTTGATACTTTTTTTAATTTTTGCCACTTTTTGATACCTTTTACTGAATGAAGATATACTTTTTTGTACTTTCGGTTTTATTAATATAAAAGTTGTGTAAAGTAAAGTTGTGTGGCCATGCCAGAATCCTGGATCAATTACCCCCCATGCTGAGGAAATCTACTGATTACATGGTTCCTCATCTGGACTTTGACAAGGTTTTCAAAGTTCTGATTCCATCCAGACGGGAGTGGAAGGGAGGCAAAATGGTAAGGGAATATGACGTCAGTATATACACTGATCGATCAAGAATGATCTGCGGTGTCGGCTCTTGAGTCTTTTCAGGTGATCTTGGTATAGAATGCTCCTTTCGTCTCCCAAACGAAGCAACTGTATTTCAGGCTGAAATTTTGGCAGTTAGGGAAGCGGCTAGAATGCTGATTGATAGGCATATACAGGGTAAAGTTGGTATCTTTGTCGACGCCAGGCAGCACTACTATCCCTAAGATCACATATCACCTCGTCTATTGTAGTCGGGCAATCCAAGAGTTTGTTATCTAGACTGGGTGGTCAGACTGACCTTACCCTCATCTGGGTTCCAGCACATAGCAATTTTTTAGGTAACGAACGGGCGGACGAGCTGGCTAGAGTTGGCTCTGCTATGAATGTTTCCAATGCCGAATCGGTGGCCATGCCGTTTGGTGCTACTAAAAGCTATATTTTCAAGCACTATCTCTATAAGGCTGAAAGTAGATGGCGCAATATAGTCACGTGCAAGGTTGCTAAGAAAATGTGGCCTTGCTACAATGATAGACGCTCAATACAGTTAACAAATAGAAACCGTAGGGACATCTCGAGACTCGTTGCAGTCATGACGGGGCACTGGACGGTCGGCAGACATGCTAGTAGGATAGCTCTATCCTATAATGCGTTCTGCCGAAGTTGTCGAGAAGTAAGCAAAAAAGAAACAATCTTTAATTTTTTTTTGCGATTGCCCAGCTTTGTATCTCTCGAGACACAAATTTTTAGGCAGATCTATCAGATCTATCTGAGATTGGGTTGAATGACCTTATGAGATATCTCAACGCGACGGGTTGGATCTAGTAACGATCTCCGTATCAGAATACTCAGGTACGGTTCTACATAGATTGACACCGATGAGTGTAGTGGTCCTTTCAAAAAGGAATCTACTAGATTCTACTTGAATGCCTACGTGTAGTGGGCAGCCACGTAAACCAATCAAGCAACCAAGTAAATTTTTTATTATAAGTACAGATTATATGTATATAAAACTTAATTTTTATTCTTGATGGTTTTAAAAATAAGCAGATTTGTTTTAATTTTTCTTAATTTTAAGGTTGCCCCTTTTTTTCTTAAAATCCCCTTTTTGATGCCACTTTTTTAAAAAATCCCCTTTTTGTGTCACCTTTTGAAATTTTACAACGGTAACGCTGAGTACGGAGTTCTTACGGAATTGCACGTATGTAAATTTGCATTTATTTCTACACGGAAAAATAATCGTGTAGTCTTTTGTGTAGAATTATGTTTGCATACACACAAATTCATTTAGTTTTGAATTTACAACACACAAAAACATAAAAATTAATTACAAATTGATGAAAATAAGAAATGTCAAAAATTCTGTGACCAAACAATTGTATGAATATTAATTTTTGTTTCAGTTGAGTTGAGAAAGTCTCCACTTATATTTCTAACATCCCTATGATATGCAATAAATTTCAAAAATTTCGTCTACTTTTCTTTTGAAAGTCCGTACTAGCAAAAGGAAATTTCTTTATGAAATTTACCAAGCTGAATTTCTGTATTTTGTTTTACATACAGTTTGTATGAGAACCTGGCTTTAAGCATCTCTGGGCTGAAGAACAGCTCTCGCGTCATTCTAATTATTTCTTAAGTGCGGTCAGGCTTGTGTATGTTTTTTGGCCCTCGAGAGTTTTTCGTCTCGCTCGCACTGGTTGACTGATCAGCCACGGATAACCGTATAATCTTGCGGTTTTTTTGTGGAATTTCGTTGACAACCACCTTGGTACTTCATATGTGAAGGCATAGGTCGTGTATCAGGGATGGCAAAGTTGATACAATTGTACTTTTTTTGGTACTATTCAAACTCAGAAAGTACAGTAGTACACAAACGACTAATTTAGTACATTTAAGGAATCTCCCCAGTTTCACTCCGCATTCAATTTTCACTTTTGAACAGTGAAAATCACATAATTCTCATTTGAAAACAGTCTTGAGAAAGCAAAACGCAGCGAGAAAACCAAAAAAGTGAACTCGTCCATTTCGAAATCATTTTTCTTCTAATATTTTAATAAAAACAAATAAAATTATGTAATTCGAACCAAAACTAAAATCTTTTAGTACAATTAAGTACAACTTTTGAAAGTTGTTGGTATAATTTTAAAATTGTCAATGCCGTCCTTGTCGCCGCCCATACTTGTGCAACCATATTCTGCAAATGTACTTTGTAGAGTATGTATTAATAAATAAATAAATAAATAAATAAATAAATGTATTACAATAATTATATTTTCCAAAGTGATTTTGTGGTTCTTCAGATATGTAAACCTTATGAAGGTAGTGTTTGTTGGTGCGACCATTTTGTCCACAAATTTTATTTTTGTTTGGAATTTTCTGACTGAAAAAATCCCATGGCTAAGTCATTATATTGCACCATGAAATTCACTTAAATTTTAAATTGCTATTGATTTGTTTGTAATCTTTTTGGTGTTTTCTCTAAAAATAATAATTTATATATCAAATCTAAAGATTTTTTCTACACACTTACACACGTGTTTTTTTCCTTTGCATTTGTTATTTAAATATCGAAAGAAATCTGTGTATATCAAACGAATTGTACAGACACTTTCGCATTAGAGAGTGAAAATATGAGATGCGGAAGGTAAGTGAGCAAAGGGATTAATGATGCAATTTTTCTTTGGCATCGTAATATACAGTACCCCCTCCTCCTCTCCCACAAATTGCTTTTTGGAAAGTATTTCTTAAGTTTCATTCAATATTGGCTCTTGCTTTAATTATGAAAATCCTTTTCCTTTCAATTACATGCCACTGAGTATTCAATTAGCCAAATTCTGTTAAAGAGAAAAATAGACATCCGTTCCTTCTCAAGCAAATGGTGAATTGACATTAGATCTATTGATTGGTAAGAAAAGTGAATGACTGATTCATTTAAGCTCATATGACGATAGTCTTTGTTTTTTTTTTAATACGCACATGTGTGTGTTTAAAAAGAGAAGAAATCGATGTCAATTACTTTTTCAAAGTTTATCATTTAATTATGAAATAACTTTCCTATTAAGAATTATTATCAATCTTTGAATCCTAAAAGTTAATTAATGTTTCGTGTTATTTGTATTTATTAGATTATCACATATAAAAGTATATTTTTTTGGATTAATTGAATTCTCCTAATTTGAACGTTATTCATAAATAATTGCAAGTTAAATAAAGTATACTCTCGATATTATTGTACCAAAAATGTTCTAAGAACTGATTTTAACAGGGAGAAAAATGTGCGTCCAGCTTACGTAGAAATTTACACTAAAACGGTGGTTAAATCCTGCCAAAAGCTCTGGATGTTTCTGCAAACAAGCCAAAGTAGCTTGTGTTTGTTAAAAATTAGCTTTTGACTTTTAGGTGCAGCACTTTTTAGGAATAGAAAACAAGTCCAATAGTGCGGAGCTTAGTGACTTTTACAGAAGATTTGAAGATTCAATTTTGCATGCATCCCAACTGTAAAAGTCTCTATGTTTAGCACCACAGGACCTGCTCTTTTTTCTTGCAGTTTTTTAGCTAGTCGGGTTTTAGATGTTTAAAATGAATTTATTTATTTTAGTTAATATACACATATCTTATATGCATATATTTTTGTAATCAATTTTTAATTTCCTCTATTTTGATACCCTACTCAATAGGTTTGTTTATTTGTTTTACATAATTTTGTGAGAGGTCCCAGCCAATTATCAGGAAATTTTTAAAAAAATTTTTTATTCCTGATTAAATTTAAATATATAACATATATATTTTTGTAATTCCATTTTAATTTTCTTAAAAATTCGCAATTTGGCTTTTTTTTTAACCCCTATCTAAGAGCACTTGGGTTCTTAGGACGAATTTAGCGATGCCTTAACTGCCGAATCAGGAATCGTGCGAATTGTCACTGGTCGCTGCATTATACCGACTTCAGCGGAAACTAATGTAACATTAGAGCGCCCTCTTCGTCGCTAAAGTAAAATAACCAATGAAATGGCTACTAAGCCCAGCTTAAAAAAATTTAATACACCCCGTTGACACCAGAGGCGCTGAAAACGTTCAAAAAAAGCAGAGTTGTGAATGAAGCTTTCTTCTCCATCACTATTCTCTTTCTAAAGAACGTCACGCCTAGTAATAGTAGTAGGCTTTCATTGCCTGAGTGTAACTTCTCTTTATAAAAAAAATAAAAAAATAACAAGATTCCACTTTCTGGGGACTTTCGATAGACTTTACGTGCAGTCTCATGAGAAACACCAACCGAATAAAAAAATTAAGGCCTTCTTAAAAGCGTTTTCCATATAGACCTGGGTTACAAAAACAATAATGAAGCAGAAAGACATGCCACTGAACTACTTTAAATTAGAGAATAAAAGAATGGAAATTACGAAATATCCTTCCCAAAAGGATTTTGTATGGTAGTTGCTTTGTAAAAAGATCTACAACTTTATGTACGAGTATAAGGAAAAACTTCGAGCCAGTTAGCATAAGTGGCAAACTGAACATGGTCTTATGCTAACTGGCATGATGTTTTACCAACATCCAGAAACATGTTTGTGCACAAGTTAAATGTCAGATTTTGAAAACAATTACTTGTACTTCTAAAATATATAAGAGTACGGCAGTTGATAGTGTTATGGATGAAAATCATTCCACTACGTATCCAAATGAGCTTCTGAGATTCAGATATCTTTACTTCCGTAACGTTATACTAATGAGAAGCATATGCGCACCAAAACTATGTAATGGAACAATATTTCGAGTAACGCATCATAGTTGCAATCTCATTGGAGCAACAATACTGATAGGAAACTGAATCCCAAAAAAAATTATATTCATATTTATAATAATACCAAATTTTTACCGCGGCTCCGCTTGTGTTGATCTGTTTAAGTTTTCGGAAAAAAGCCGTATCAAATATAAAAATCCCGTTCCGAACTGGATAAAAATTATTCTATATTTAACTTTGGTAATGTAGCTTTCCATTGTTGAAATAATTTTTAAAATCAGTTTAGCGGCTTAGGGATGAAAGTGTTACAAACAAACAGACTCACTTTCACATTTGCACTGAATCCCAAGGAGTAAGGATTAATTATTTATTTATTGTTATCTCTCAAGATATTTTTTTCTTTAAACATTATTTAAATATATATAATATAATATAATAGTATACTCGTATCATTGGATAATTAATTTTGGTATCTCTTATTGATTCGATGTTAAGTTCATCTGTCATCGTCTTTATTGGAAACATTCTAATGGAGCATAAAAAAACACAAACAACAACTCAATCATTGAGTTATTTAATAATGATTGATTTTGGTATTGGAATCTAGGCTGAAGCATATTTAAGCACATGTACATTTGCTTTGATATAGTGATGTACAGAGATGCGTAGCAACAAGATTTTGAAATGCTACAACACAATATTTTGTGAGGTTTGGAAAAAAAACCATGCGGGAGATGGGATGAGTGCAAATGGAAGTCAAAATTGAAGGAAAAGGTGAAAATATCCACAAAATGTCCTAAAAATACCGGGCAGACTCCATTAGAAGTATTAACTGACCTCACTAATTTCTTGTCTACACTTCTTAAGGAGGCTCGCATACAAAAGTAAATATTTTCACTAGCTTTCTTTTGTTCTAACTTTCCCATGGCTGCCTGGGGTGTCAAGTCTATGAACGACACTCAATTTATTTTTTATTCCAAACTTTTTTCAACCATTAAGTTTATTACCATATTTTTATTTTTATTGCGATTTAGTAATATTATAAAATAAAATTTAAACTTTTCTAAAGCATATTTAAGTGCATGTACATTTTTATGGTACATAGAAATACTTTAAACGTATTAAGTAAGCCTCTAGTGATTAAAAAACTAAGAAATAAATAGCAACCTTATGAAGCTATTAAATTTAATGAAAAGAATTAAAGCAGAATTTCCCTTTCCGTTTACAATAAATTTAGATTTGCGTTGATATACTTTCAAGTATTTCATGACATCGTTGTTACGTTTGTGTTAACCGTAATTCTTGATGGTATCAATTTATTCAACATGTCACAATTTTGTTTATGGCTTTTGTTGTTGGTCTGGTAAATGTATAATTTTTTATTTATGAAAAGTTTAAAAAACAAGTATTTTTTTTATAAACAAATTTCCGTCTTCTGTCATTTTCATTTTACTCATCGCATTTATCTGCATGAAAAGCAACATGTTTATGTACGAGTGTATAATATTTTATATTTTATCAGACATTAAATTAAATAATGGCCAAATGGACAGGCAGAGTTGTGAGAAGTAAATTTCATACAATTTGATTAAAAATACAATATGAATTATTTACAAAAAGAAATAAGGAGTCCATTATTTTTTAATAAAAACCAGATTTTCCTAGACCTGGTATAATTGAAAAAATGCACTTATGATGATGAATTTACAATTTTTCATGATTCAGTGGTCCGTTTGAATTTGGTAAAAATGTTGACAACTATTGATTGTTTCCTTAAAAAAAATTAAATAAAATACTATGTATAGTATATGCATGTAGGTACCATGATACAATAACATAGGTAGCCGCGATTCTACACAAATGTACAACAAATAAAACAACAGGGAATTTTATTTCTGTTTTGTGATGGCAGCTGTCAAAAAATCAATAGAAAACAAGAAACATGTACTTGCGTTTTCTCTTGTCTTTGCAAAGCTTGTTTGTATTTGTACAGCTTCAATAGACACTATTCGCGTGTATTGGTAAAAAATAAACAACATTTGGCAGATCACATCACGATACAAGCAAATAAGAAACTCTATCAGCTGTCGCTTCGATGTTACTTGTATTATTTTATCATGGTAGGTACTATGAAGAATTTGTATGCCACCAAGACTAATTAATTGCACAAGATGACAGCGCTGCGGCAGTAACACATCTAAGCAAAAACAAAAGGCACTTTGTGAATTCTTGATGCTAAGAACATTTTGCGAATAGAATTTTCGAACAGCATAATACATGTATATATATATGTATATGTACAGAAGGGTCCTCTTTTACCCGGCCACTGTCCTCTTTTTTTGTGATATTTCCTATAAATAAATTGGCGTCCGGAAACTACTTTTTTACCAGCCTTTAGTTGTCTGTTTTGTTAATAAAAAAAATTCAGAGATACAAAACTTCTACATACTTCCATATTCTTACAGTCTTATACCAAGTACATAACTGGCATTTCTTATTTTGGCATTTCGTGGTGTCATTTTCAAAATGTGTGCAACGCCGTTCACATTATGTCTTTTATACCGAAAGCAATGCCACACAATAAAAAATATCGAAAATGGCAAACGTTGCGACACCTGATGAAACTTTTGTGCAATAGATCTGTAAATTAAGTTAAATCAATTTGGAACACGGAAACTCATAATGAAAAACCCGAGGCTATTGGGGAGGCTTCAGTCGCCCGATTTACGCCACAAAACGGCTCGGGGCCTATAAACTTAACAGCAGAGGCCCTCCTGGCTAGTTCATAAGTGGCAAAAGTAAACATGGTCTTAACGCGTTTTGCCATAAAATGTTACATTTAAAATTAAGCTAGGGCTTAATAGTGGATTAAGACAATATTATGCGACGTTTTTTATGGCAAATTGTATGTAAAAACTCGTTAACTCCTAGTTTAATTTCGTCACTTATGATAACTTCATTCCAGTTTTTCGTTGGCCATAAGGCTGTTAAAGTTTATTTATTACAGTTAAACCTCGATTAACCGGGCCTCTATTAATCGGTTACATCTATTAACCGGCATGTTGTTCTTTTTTTCCTCTATTATACATGTTTTAGATTTATACCTCTATTAACCGTGCTTTACATCTACTATCCGTGCAGCATTCATATGTTAGACAACATGTGGAACGAAATGGTTTAGAAAGAAGTTGTAAAATTCTGTTGTTATTGGACAACTGCCCAGCTCACCCAGATGTAAGCGAAATGATGTCAGAAAATATTGTAGTAAAATATATTCCTCCAAACTGCACATCTTTGATTCATCCCATGGACCAGGGAGCGATTCGAAGTTTTATGTCCAGGCAACAGACATGCATTCGTTAAACCAATAAACATAAAAATAGCGATATGGGTAGCAGCTGTTTCTTGGGATGCTGTATCCGGACAGATCTTGCATAACGTTTGGTCTGATTTACTAGTTTTTGAAGATGCAGTGAGTGATCGTCCTGTAATACAATCAGATATAGAAATACCCTTTGGTTGCTCCCCTGATGATATGTCAGAGTGGATTGAATGCGAAACAGGTGTCGTACCGTTTGCAATTTTATCTTATAATGAAATCGTTAGGATGGTCAATCAAGCTGATGAAAACGATAACAGCACAAGTTCCAAGGATGAAGAGACTGAAATAGAAACCCCAACGTTAGCACAGGCGCTAGAGGCCTGTAATGTTCTGTTAAAATTTGTAGAAAATTCTCGAGTTATATCAGAAGCAGATAAAATCCAGATGCATCGTATTCAAAACCAATTATTGAGAGATAAATTAAAAGCAAAGAGGCAAAGTACTATAAAAGAATATTTTAAATAAACAAATATTTCGTCAGAAGAAATGCAAAAACAAATATCACTCCTTGTAAGTTTACAGGAAAAGCAAAAAACGTTGTAAAATGTACAAATTTTGTGCAGACATGTAGTTTGATCAACCAAAGCATAATCAGTAAAAATGCCAATTTTAATGTTTTTGATAATACATACATATTTGATTTTGCATTCTCTATGACGATTTGTATGTTTTGTATAAAAATATGTGGTATATTTCAATCTGTAGTTAAATAAAAAAAAATTAATTTCTGTATATTTTAATATAACCTCTATTAACCGTGTATTTCGATTATCCGTGCTGGTGCCGGTCCCACGAGAGCCGGATAATCGAGGTTTAACTGTATTTCATTAATTACTTGAAATTCCCTGTGTTATACAGTGTTTTACTTTAAAAATTTAGTTTCAACTATTGTGTACTTATCGCCGTTATCAAGTAAAGTTTTTGCAAACGGTAACAATTTTAACTTGATTTGATATTTATCATTATTATTTTATGTTTTTAGTAAAAAAAAAAATTGGTTTGATTTTGTTGTCCAAATTTTATTTTTCCAAAGTAGAAGATAACGACCCTAATATATTGACGAATATGGATAATTTAACAACTGAAGAACGCGTTAAAGTAGTTAAAGCTTGCTAAAAGAAAGTGGTGGCCACTTTTCGAGCACTATGGTCATCATAATTGACTTAATGTGTGAAGAATTGGCGAGATTATAGAGAAATTTTAAAAGACTGGAAGAATTATGTATGCGGCCATGCGCACTGCCAAAAATATTGCTTCTGTTAGTAAAATTGTGCCGTAACCGTTAATTCAAAACACTATGATAACCAACGTTTTTTCTCTGCAATTGAATATTGTGAACTGAAATATATGAGGATTGTGTTGGTTTCACACAACACAATCAATTTTGGTTTAATTGCATGGGAGGTTTTAGAACGCGTAATTTAACGTTTTGGCGAATTAAAGCCGTTAGTCTTTTTTGTGGGGCGCTACAAAAAACCCTGTTCACGGAGATAATCTTCCAACGTTGCAGCACTTTCAACCAACATTTAAAACCACTATTTGTTAAGGTATCGCCGATATACCCCCCGACATGTGTGAGAAGGTGGTTGAAAACTACCTCAAATAGTTTGACTGCTGCAACCAGTTTAGAAACGGTAATTTAAATGGCATTATATTTCGTAAATAAAGACATGGTTCAAGAATTATAATGAAATAAAAGCTTAATCGAATTCATAGCCTTATGTGTTTTTTATTCAAATTTATCATAGATGTGTATATGTATAAATTGTTATAACTTTGTTTTATGCAAAATGAAATTCTTTATTAAAACTTATCAAAAAATCTTTAGGTATAGTTTGCGTATAACAAAACAAATACATATTATACTTGTTTAAAATATTTTCTTATATAGAAATCACTAAAAATAATTCAGCAAAAAAAAACCAACTTCAATACAAAGATCTGTTAGAACATTTTCGAAAAAAATTTATGGGATATAAAATTAAATTTTAATAAGCGTGCCTCCGCCCCTTTTTTAAATGTAACATTTTGTGTTTTCAGAGCTTAGGGTGTGTGTTAAGTTTTGTAAAAATCGGTACAGTAGAACCACTACAAATAAAATATTAAAGTTTAATGGGTGTGACTCCGCCCATTTTTTCAAATAGAAGATTGTGTCTGTTTTTGAGTTCAAGATGTGTGTAAGTTTAGTAAGAATCGGTTAAGTAGAACCACGTGAAATATTATAATAGATTTTAATGGGCGTAACCCCGCCCATTTTCATAACTTAAAAATTGTGTAATTACAAGAACCAAATGTGTTTGCTAGGTTTCGCAGCAATCAAATAATTAGAATATCATAACATCAATTAAAAAATTGTCCCCGCCCATTTTTTTTGCAATGGGAATAATGGGAAGCTATACCCTCTCAGACAATAAAATAATTTTTACAATCGGTCAAATATGAACAGAGTTATGAAGTAACACTACCAAAAAAAAAACAAATAGATACATACGAATTGATAACCTCCTCCTTTTTTTGAAGTCGGTTAAAAACTAAGTGATTTTTACACAAAATTTCTAAGCAACTTTATGGTTTGTTCTGTGGTAACCAGAAAAAGACAATGAATGAAAAAAAAATTAAAAAATGCATCTCTAGTACACATTCAATATGTTTTATATTTGTACAATGTAAATATTCAACCTATTTATACTTCTACTTAAATATACGAGTACAACTGCACTCCTTATTTTATACTTGTGTTTATTGATACATATTCTTCTGTACACCCTGACATACCTACACATATCTATCTCTGTTCTTCTGTTCTTAAATTGTTTTGATACTAAAATTTAATCAAACTATATTTACACAAAATTCAATAAAGGTCTTTTGCCCATAATTCGAAAAAGAATCAATGCCACACACTCCGCAATAAACAGACTTACGGCCTGACCCACGATGTTAACAAGAAAGTTTCTTGCGCTTACTTACATTAAAACAAAAACAAATTTTCTTATTTTGTTTTTGTTTTCAATATAAGTAAGCGAAAGAAACTTTCTTATCGACATCGTGGGCCAGGCCGCTAAGCTTCATTAAGAAATTCTTCATTAATGCTGCTAAAAGTAAGAAAAAAACACACACACACACAAATGAGAAAGTCCCAGTTGGCTATGGGCTTAAAACATCTTCAACGATGGGTACAACACAATAGAAAATCGTGGAAGACACATTGACGACAGCTCAAACAAATCGTTGTCGAAATTTTCGAACAAATAGCCACGAAATCATGCACGATCACACAAGCAACAATGTCCACCACCAATCGTGGTCGTTCACAAAATGATAGTGTGAGTTCTTGAGCGACAATGTCAACCAACAGAACAGACTTTTATTAATATTTTTAACATACAAATTTAATTTTTTTGCTTACATGTTTTTGCGTTTTATTTAAATTATTGACTGAATTAGCCGGGATTCGAACTGAGGCCGTATTTTTACAAGTTTTCGTGCTTACGACCTGGCTACAGCACCACCTCAAATTTTGTCAACAAGAGACCAACATATTCATGTGTTTGATTGAAGACAAAACACACGACTTGTCGTTCAGATTGTCATCAGAAGTGTCGACTAAAAAACTTAATAACAGAGGACAGGTCGTACAAGAATTGTAAATGACAATGTCGTGCAAGCCTATTTGGCCAACTGGGCGTTATTCATGTTTCGCTGTATGTGAAATAAAAACATTTCTGGTGGTTTGCTCTGTAATTCGAATGGAATACTAATGTTGTCAATATACAAATTCGAATATTTTTATTTTTGTATCGAAATGGACATTTGCCAATTTTTTCTATTTAATTTACACACCCGCATATTTTTTCATTAATATAATAATTTTTTTTTGTAATCACAAAATGTACAACAATATATTGGCCATAAATAACAATTTGTATCATTGCATTTTTAGTATGAGCATTCGTTTTATCTTCAAAAAGAAGTATTAGCAATAACAAAGAGTGAAAAATTAGTTATACTAAATAATATACTCATATATAATCGTATATAAAAAACTAGCTTCGCTACACCAAATATGTACATCAAATCGATAGTTGTTAAAATCGTAGTTGGTTAAAAGTTGTTGTTGCGAACGCCGTATTATTTATTTTTTATTTAGTTTTATATTTAAAATACATACATATACATATGTACATACACTTCCCAGTAAATTTCTCGTTTTCAAAACGAATTAAAATTTTTAGTGTTCTTGAAACCGATTTCACATAGTTTTAATCTGTTTTAAGCCGGCATTTTAAATGATTATTATTTTTATCTAAAATATGATTTCTTTTGTTGATACCTGACTTTCGCCTTGAAATATTTTATTGGAACTTAATTTCGAATGTCAGCAATTTGTAGAACACCAAATGAACATTTATAAGTTTTCGATAATTTTTCGTGTTAAAAACGATTCTATTTACAGGATAGACCCGTATATTTTTTTATTTTAAATATTCAAAAATTGACATATTACCAATTATGTACTATAATTATTTAGCAATATATATGGGAGCTTTTACGAATTTAACGAGTAAAAAATTTCCTAGTGAGGTATAAATACAACTAATAAACTTATTTTTAATTTAATTATTGAGTCTTTAAAGAGGCTTAAAAAGCAAACTTTTGCATGGGAATCTGTTATAAAACCCTTTATAAAGCATTTATAATTTTTATTAAAAAGGCTGTTAGTTTATGTGAAATACAACTATTATTTAATTGAACTAGAATTCAGTTTAATCAGAAATAATTTATTGATCGGGCTTAAGTTCAGCCTTTTCAATTTTAATTGTAGAATGAACTATTTTTATTCATTAACAAATTCATAAATATATAAATCTGATAGATTTACTATACGGCTGAATATTACATAAACAGAGAAGCATTGATTTTCTAAATTGATGCCACCAACTTGCAAAGACTGTCCTTGGGATTTAGTTATTGTAGCCGCAAATGGAACAAGATTCCAAAATTTTCCCTGTATTAATTTTCAAGACATGTCAAAATAAATATTTTATCTTTGTAAGAGGTGCCACACCTACTTACATGTCCAATCCGTAAACTTTTTTTTTTGAATTACAACTCTCAATATAAAAACCTTTAGTCACACAAATTTTCAAGCTTCCTGCTACAATAGCTTTAAAGATACTCCAAAATAAGAAAATATTCTAGATAGGAAGTGCCACTACCACTCAGTTTATTTCAAATATTTTCTTCAAAATAATTCATACAATCAATGAACTAATTTCTACGAAATATCAGGTGTTTTAGTATCTTAGTTGTCAAGATATTTTAAAATAAATATTTGCTATATATTGCTGGCGTCTTGTCCATTCCCTAATTTAAGTCATCGGTTGCATTAGTTCTTTAAATATTCAAAAATAAAAATTTGCTCTCTGTAGGAATTTCCACGCCTACTTTAAATATTTAAAAAATATACAGACTATTGCTCTGGAAGGAACCATCAGTAATATACTGGGTAAGATTCTGCAAGATTGGTTCCCTAGCTTCCAAACATACAGACAAACAAACATTCATCTTTATATGACGGTGGCTTTAAATATACATACATACATACTCGTATACATATCGCCCATTTATTTTAACAGCATCATATCTCAAAAGATTCGTATTCACTTAGTGTACAAATTTCGTAAGATTTTTTGTGGAACAAGTTCTGGTTAAATTAAGTTTTTTTTATTATTTCTGACGTTATTCAATGAAATAAGCGAAATATAAAAATTACTTCTTTCCAAGAGATACAAGCCTGGAAGTTTTTAATACATAATAATACGATTTACAAAACTATTTTACGTTTTATTACGAACACTTCATTGTCATGTACTCGTAACTATGGTTGTTTTAGTTGCTGTCATTCCAATTATTAGCTGTTGTAAAAATTAAATATTTGCGTTTCGTAATTTTCGCTTAGAAATTATGATATTTTTCCTGCACACAACACTTTATGCTTTCATTATTGCCAATGCTGTTATTCTTGTTCTTATTGTTATTTCGATAAAGAAAAGGGACAGTTCCATTTGACATATTTGACATGCAGTTACAATGAAAATTCTCCATTATGTGGACAACAAATAATTCAAATCATGCATGTCTGTGGCATAATACCAAATATTTTGTTTTGGGTATAAAATTACTGTAGTTATTTCAATAAACGCAAAAAACATAAAACTCACGAAAATTTAAGCAAAGTTATCAGGTGACAATGATAAAACTTGTTTCTGTAACTTTCGTTTAGTGCTCGCATAGACTACATAATATTTGTTCTACACTATTCAATAATTCAAATAATATTAAGAAACAATGATATGGCGTAATTTTTTTCTATATAAATATCAATTCATATTTAAAAGTCGTTTTTCATACATATTTTATTTCAATGAAAAAATGTATTTTAAATATGAATTGATATTTAAATAAAATTTGTGAAGTAGGCTCTTAGAATAAACAAAACTTAGGCCGAGTACACACTGGGGTATTTTGTGACAAATATGGCAAAAATGGCAGTGGGAACTATTGGCAACGTTTATCATTGCCGATATTTTTCGTTGTGTGGAGTTAGCACACAAACTGTTTATGTATCTGATGTAGACAGTTGCCAACTTGGCAGCAATGCAGACACAAAAATAAAATGTCAGCGTGGTAAGTATGTATGTATATACAGAAAGAATTTTAAATGTATGGGGGTATACAAATTTAAATGTGTAGAAAACGAAAAAGAAAGTGGAAAAGTACAGGACGCATGACATGACGACATAGACTATTCAACTTGTGGAGGTTCATGAGGCTGTATGTAATCATCTTGTAGCATTTATAATGATAGAAATACAAAGGAAACTGCATGGACAGAAATTTTGGTGAATTTAGGCTTCATTCATACGAAATTTTTACACCAGCTTGAATCCTGCTTCC
Source organism: Nowickia ferox (assembly GCA_936439885.1). Lineage (NCBI taxonomy): Eukaryota > Metazoa > Arthropoda > Insecta > Diptera > Tachinidae > Nowickia > Nowickia ferox. The sequence goes on from OW387026.1 coordinate 66,086,933, forward strand.
GTAAACTGGAATGCAGAGTACAATTAAATCCTTCGGTAGCGCGCATATTAAGCTCTGGTCTTTTCCACCACTTTCTTTGCTGTTTTTTAGATTTTCTTAATTTTTTTCTTATTATTGATAAGCACACGGTGGCACTAGCCAATTAAATAATTTTGCGATTATCCATTTCTTTAACCCTTATGTGTGCGGCAAAAAAAAACACCTTATAATGCGCTGCAAGGTACCTGGGTACCTATATGGAAGTTACGTAGAAAACAAGAATTTTAGCACTAAATATCTAGTCAAAACGTTGTCATCGTTGACAATAAATATATTACATATTTTTCTTAACTCCTTAAGGTGTGCAACACATTTCATTGAAAATTGCGATGCACTTAACTCTTACCCTTTGCATGACCAATTGTATACCGGCAAACCACTAGAAGGAGAGCGTCAAACTAAAATAGGTGAAAAAACTGTTTTAGATCAGGTTTTTCCCTATAAAAACTCTGGAAGAAACGTTACTACAGACAATTTTTTTACGTCTTTGGACCTAGCAAGAGCTTTGAGCTTATGGAACCTGACACTTGTCGGCACGGTACGAAAAAACAAAAGGTTTTTGCCACCTAATATGCAAGCAAGTAAGGTAAGGTTAGTATTACTTTCCACATATTTGAACACAACATACTTACATATATTATTGATTGGGTTATATGGTCCAAGATAAACTTTATCTAATTATAAATTTTTGGTACATCGTTTGAAATATATTTCAGATCATTATACTCTACAAATTTCATTATACTCTGCAACTATATGTTCATATGTGCCAAAAAAGAAGAAGGCAGTAGTTATGCTATCAACCATGCATGCTGATTCTAACGTGGAATCGAATACGTTTGCAAAACCGGATATTATAACATATTACAACAAAACTAAAGGAGGGGTTGATAATATGGATAAATTATTGGGTGAATATACGTGCAAACGCGGAACAAGTCGATGGCCGTTGGCAATATTTTTTAATGCTATTGATATAGCAGCTTTAGCATCATATATTATATATATGGAATTTAATACCCAACATAAATCTACTGATCGTCGTAGAAAATTTTTAAAAGATTTAAGCGTTGATCTTTGTCAGGATAATATAAAACAACGTTCTAAAGATACAAAAATAAGTTCACAGCCATCGACGGCATCCGCAATACAAATTTTTTATACACGAGACGTTGAACCTCTAACTTCGCCCATGTCCAGTTTACAAACAAAGGACAAAAGCGGTCGTATTCCTGTAGTAGGAAGTTGTCACGTGTGCTCGCAGCTACGTATGAAGCAGAGAAAAACTCGTAAGGCTTGTATCGGCTGTTCAAAGCCAATTTGCAATGAACATTCGATCAGTCGACCAATGTGTACAAACTGCTCGAAAGATCTGCACTAAAATTTTATATCGTTTGTTTTTATTATTTATTGAATTTTTGTTTCTTTTTATGTTTCTGTTTTCTTATTTCACGAAATAAACTGTTTACGTTTATATTTTATACAGACTTTTATTTATTTATGCAGAGCTATTAACAACATCGAAAAAGATAATTGCAATGGCAGCATTCCCATATAAAATACGTACAGGTACCCCGGTACCTTGGTGCGAAGTTAAGGGTGTTAAGAGTAAATTGGTCTCTCACGCAAATTAAAAAAAAAAATTATCTGTACGGCTGCAAAAAAACAAAATTTTTTGAAAGTTGTTAGTTCTCAAGAAGTTTCAGATATGCATGTTATCAATTTCAATGATAAAATTTTGGTTGAAAACACCAAAGGTACCCGGGTACCTAGGTGCGCAAATAAGGGTTAAATATTAATTAACAAACAATACGAAAAACAAAGTCTCACAATGATAAAGCAAACGACACTAAATGTCATTATGTCAAAATTAGTTCTTGATGTAGACAATGATACCGCATTGCAATTTTTAGGGATGGGACTTTTCCTGTCAGAATCAAATAAAAAAATTGTGTGTCATCGAAAAATTTGATGGGAACGGCACTGCACACATATGAAAATGACACCACAAAATAACAACACATGAAATGCCAGATGTAAACTCGGCCTTACATACACATGCATGTTTAAGAAATCGAAAAAAATTAATTTTTCATGGTACATACATACATATGTATGTACGAGTATGTTTATGTTGTCAACACATTAGAAAATATCCCTTTTTACGCAATACAAATCAAAAGATTATACAATAGCCCAATTCACAATCTTGTGCAAATGGTCTTGCATCATAGCATGACCAAAATGGTATAGTATATTGATACTCACCACTGAGAATTGTTAAGTGGTGAGAATCAATACACTATACCATTTTGCACATGCTACGATGCAAGACCATTTGCAGAAGATTGTGAATTGGGCTAATATATTGCCTTAAGAGAATTTTTACTTTTTGTGGATTCCTATTATTTGAAATCTATTGTTGGCATTTTTTAAGTGTAAATTGTAGTTGTTGTCAGACGTTGATGTAGAATGTGCTCAACACTTTCCTACCAGGATTATTTTTGCAGAAAATATATGTTATTTCCTCTCCCTCTCTTAACTGGACACTGCTGGACGGCGTCGTATGCTGTCAAAATACGACGAATACTTGATGGTACCTGCAGAAAATATAAGGAATCCGGTGTAGTTGGTGCTCACACTTTTCGTAGTCTTGAACTTGTATCGAGAGTGGAACTGTGTAGATTGCTAAAATTTGTTAAATCTGTGTGGGAGTGATTCGATACAGGCACCACGAACTAGGCTTCCATACTTACAGGTTCTCTTCTCATCTGCTGGTATCGCTAAGGATCAATCCCGGTCTATCCAGATTAACCTAACCTAATCTTGTCCCTCTCGAAAAAGTGTATATTAACTACTATTAAACGGCAATATCAGGTTGTTGAATTCATACAAACTCAAAGTAGAACTTAAACTGAAAATCTACCAAAAATTAAAAGTACCAAGAAGAACTAAGGAAAGCAGGTGGAAAATTGTATCCATATTTCGAAAATTTGAAAATTTAAAATTACTTGCACCAAAGAAATTGCCCATTTAAGGAAGATAAAAAAAATGAAACGCGATGAGCTAATACATAGACGACTACGCAAGAAATGGCGTCCATAGAACACAACGCGATTTTGTGTGCGACTTATGTTGATTTACATATGCATCAACTTCAACTTACGAATTTGTAAGAACTGGTTCCGGAAAATGTTCATTAAGCCAAAAAGCTGATAAGGGGATAGAGCAAAAAGAGAGTAAAAAATTTGGACACAAAAAAATTCTTGCAAGGTTTTACAAGTAAAATTTATACATGCAAGAATTAGCTAAACAGCCGTTCTGCGATTTGTTTACAAATTAATTTTTTTTTAAATGTCCAAATGCAGAAAAGTCAAAAAATGTGCATATCACACATCAAATATTAATATTAGAAGCAAGTATTTTTGTTACTTTAGTGTTTTTCATTGAATAAGTTACATAAATACAATTTTATGAACCAGTATGTGCATTTGAAGCGTAGCCGCGAATAACGTTGTAAAAGACAATTTTTACAAAACCAGTTTTTTCACAGATTACTGCTTGCGTTGTTCAAACATCAAGACATTCCAAATTGTGCATGTTATCGCCGTCAAAGTATAATTACAAAAAGTCAATCAGTCGAAGAACTTTTTAAGAAACTAACAAAATCATACAAACGGAATTGTCTAAAATAATTGATAAATGTAACAGAGATACAAAAAGACACGTTAATGCTAATTATTATCATTTTCGATAAGCTAAAAAAATTTAACGTTAAAATACGTTTTTTGGCTCTCCTGAAAAATTATTATTTTGTCACTTACAATTCGCGGTTAAGCTTCAATTGTGGAAGAGTTGTATATTGCATCTGCTCAGGGATGGAAAGTTGCTTTTTATGTTTGTTAATAAAATAAAATTAAAAAAGTAATAAATAATACGGTAAACTATGTAAAAATATTTTATATTAAATAGCTATTTTTAAAAATTTTCTTATTTAAAATATGATCAAAGAATGTGCGAAATAAAACAGAAAAGTCAACTGCATCATGATTTCCGTCCGAGTTTCTGATATAAATAAATGTTTCTTCCAAGTTTTTGCTCGTAAGGCTTTCATATATATACTTTTTTGCATCTGGGCAAGAATTTTTGTAAATTTCTGTTTCACTCTCGCTTTGCTACTTTCTGCTGGAAAAGTAAATGAACAGATCTTTTCTTGCAAAGCGTTTTGTTGACAGCATTTTAAAAAATATTTTTTATTTATTTCCTTTTATAAAAAATTATATATTTAACTTTATAACCCTATTCTTCAGCTCAAAAAGAAACACAGCTGACTAGATTTATTACTTTTTATTTATACGAAATCCGACATCAAAAATTATCTTTTTTAAAAAGTTTAATTGTGTTATTTGAAGAACAAAAAATGTGAAAACAAGCCTCATGTTTCTTGTTAGTATTTCATTTATTTTGGTCCTTCTTTTCCAAGAATTTTTTAAACGATAACGAGAGAAAGCAGGCAGAGTTTACTTTGTTTAACAAAAAACGTCCACAATTGCGATCTCCAACAAAAAATGGGAAAAAACGCTAAGTGTCGTCTTCTATAAACTGGCAGTAATACAGTTATAAATTTTAATTTAACTTAATATTCAAAAACAGCAGTAATGTCCTACAATACAAACAAATATGAATTATTCTAGCATATATTTTTTTTTATTATTGCTCAAGTTAATTCTCGCAACTTATTGAAATTTAAATAAAACTTCTACACTTCTCTTGGAGGATTATATTTTTTATTACAAATTTACTTCTTCTCTTCCACTATGCACTACTTAAGTTTTTTTCTTATTAATATTTTTCTTAATGTACGATATTTGTTAGTTTTTATATCTTTTTTAATAGATGTTTTCATTGAAAGTAAATGTGTGTAAGAGGCAAAAATTACAAACAACATTTAACACTTACCTAGAGTCCTGTCCGTTGCTTGCCGACTCTTGTACTCTCATTGCGTATAAGTCCTGGGAGAATAACTACATAATGGAAGAAGAATAATGGATGTACATTAACAAATATACAAAAATGAAATAAAACAAGAAAAATCTATTAACAATTGTTTAGATAAGACTAGACAACAAAAGCCAAGTGTTTATTTTAGGCCGAATAAGCAAGTGAATATAAAACCAGTTAAAAGGGTAGGCGTTCAGTGATTATGTGGTACTTTAAAAGTATTTTAGTTTATGGTTCTTTGTTCTACTTACCTCTCCATTTTCTGGTGGATCCCCATTTCCAAACGTTGAGGCAACAACAATCAGCAGGGCTTCGTGTTCAATAGATGAGATGTCGTAGTCAGACATGCAGTAGATCTTTAAGCAGAAATAATTAAAAGTAAAAGAAAATGGACGAAGAATAAATTTTAACTTCCATAGACTCGATAATGAAATAAAAAAATACATAGTTAGGCATGATTTAGGGACACAGTAAGGACTACTACATGTCAGTTTATTAAAACATAAGAGACTTTTGTGAATCATGAAAACACTATTTTCGTGTAAATACCCAGCGAAAAATTCAAGATTTCTGGAAAGAGAAAACAAATTTGCTTGCTTTGCCAAATGCACTACTTTAAAGCACTTTCAAAAGTGCGTAAGTGGAAGGCAGAGGGCTTTTGACGTTAGTTGGCTATTTACATTAAGTTAGAGTTAGTATAGAGGAATCTTGTAAACTTCCTGATTACTGTAGCATCTTCCAGGCGGAAATCTATGTAGCCAAAATGGCTGCAGAACTAGCATTCAACTCTCAAACCATGAATGCTCGTGTGAATATATATATAGACAGTCAAGCAGCAATTAACACAATTTCAGCAGACTGCAACTACTCCTCGGTTGTGCTCATGTGTAGGAAGGCCCTAAATATTTTATGTGCTGGCAGACAAGTACATGTTTATTGGGTCCGAGTACACATGGGGATTGAGGGAAACGAAATGGCCGATATACTGGCAAAAAGGGGGACCCAATTACCGGTGGAAGAAACGGTATATGTCCGGAAACCGATTCAATACCTGAAATGGATCATAGACTCTAAGATGAAGGAAGAAGCGGAGGAAAGTTGGCGTGCGACGAAAACTTGCAAAACTTCTAAAATCATGTGGAGCTCCTATCATCCTAAATCGACTAAATTCCTTTTGTCACTAACCAGAAGCGACTGTAGACTGTAGACTTCTAGTGGGGGTATTAACTGGACACTGCTGGACGGCTTCGTATGACATCAAAATAGGACAGATACTTGACGATACCTGCAGGAAATGTAGGGAACACGGAGTATTGGAAACAGTAGAACATCTACTGTGCCACTGTCCGGCTCTAAGCCACACTAGATTTTACTGTCTTTGTGAGCACACTTTTCGAAGTCTTGAACTTGTATCGGGAAGCCATTCTATACAGGCAGCACGAACTAGGCTGCCATACTTATAGGTTTCTTGTTATCTGCTGGTATCGCTAAGGATCAATACTGGTCTATGCGAGGTCCCTGACCAACCAGACTAGCCTAGCCTAACCTAACCTACATTGAGTTAATAGGAACATCAAAATAAGAAATTTAAAAACAACAATATAATTTAGGGGTTTGAGCGCACAATAAAACGGGTATACAGAACTCAGATGTGCTTAAATCTTTACATATCTCTAATTATTTGAAAGAAGTTTTACATAAAAGACGAGAGCTCGCAAATGCGACGTAACGAACTGAAACCACGTCTAATGGAAGCGCATGTCAAAGCAGAAAAGCACTAAAGGACATTTCGCCTACTGACATGCTTCTTGTGAAGCAGGAGCTTTTGCTTAGTTTGTACTTGAAAATTGTTTAATACAATTTAATTATTAGCTCTATGCTTGAAGTCTTCTTACACGTGCACTATCTTCAAAAGGGTACCTACGAGACATCTTATGCTGAGTACACATGTGAGAAAGGGATGATAAAGTTTGTACAATTTTAGAATTTTTTTATAATCCCAATCTCAAAGGTGACTCGTTTGTCACTATTATGTTGTCAATTCATTTTTATTGTCATCATTGACTACCTTTTTTATTTAGAAGAGAAATACAGTTAGGGAAAAAACAAACTTTGTTTAAGCTAAATAGGCTTAAAATAAGCTGAAATCGTCAATAAAATATTTTAAACTAGAAAATTCTTAAATCAATATGATATTCTTAATTTTACAACGATTATTTTTAAATTTCTTTGTTCTACTTTTGAGAACAAAAATAAATGAATATATACATACGAGTATATTAGTGTGATTGTGATCACAGTTTAGCAGTATTTTGTTTGTAGCAGTTCTGTTATTTTGATAAAATCTAATAAGAAGAGCAGTTGTGAAATTAAACAGTGACTGTGATCACGGTTTAACGCATTTCAGTTCTTCTGCTTTAAAAGTATGTATTAGTATTGGTATTTTGATAAATGCTAATAAGAAGAGCGACAAGAACAAACAATTAGCATCAACCCTAACCAAATATTGATAATTGTCGTATGAGAGTCAGAGAGACAGTAAAATTGCAAATACAAAAATGTGAGAGCTGTACATAGTTGCCAGAAAAGACGATTTGACACGATTAGACGAATTTTCTCGACAAACGGTGAACGTATACAAATAAATTCATGTGGTAGCTTTATTTACTGTAAAGTACGCATGCAAGAGCATTCACAGTTTGTATGAAAGAACTACATTTGCAAAACCTCTTACTTGATAAATTCAGTCACAGTTGTGATTAGTGATTTTTCAATCGCTGTGAAAAAGTAACAGGTTTCGAAAAATAGCTCATCACTAGAGTATATACTCGTATGTATGTGTTCTTTATAATATGAAAAATTTTAGTTGTTATATAAAAATTTTCAGACTTGTTGGTTTTATTAAATTCTTTTAAATTCAGTTTTTAAATATGAGTCTAGGAGAAAACTGGGTGAAGTAACATACATAAGTATGTTGGAAACTTGGTGGCAAGCAATTTTCTCCGGCAATTTTTTTTTTTTGTAAAATTTAAAATACATTAAATATATATTTTCAGTAAAATTATTGTTTCCCCGAATTTCATATTCACCAATTTGGGTGTGAGACTGGATAAAATCCAAAATTTTGTAGTAAGAGGCACCACCCTATTGAGCCCTGAAATTTGTTTTTTTACCCTTAAAGCATAGTACTCTGTTTGAAGCTGCGAACAAATTTCAGCAATATTGATTATTTCGCGTGAAAAATTTGACATGTACTAAATGTAGCCCAACTCAATAAATTTCTCGCTTTTATTGCTTGAAAGTATGCAACATTGTTAAAATTCCGCGCGAAAAAAGTACTGCTCATGTTTTTTCGCAGCTGAAAAAAAATGATGCCAGAGTCATATTGCATGGAAAAACATGCTGCCAGATACATTTTACGTGTTTTTCGCAATAAAAACAGAGTACTACTTTTGTAAGTTTATTTCGCAAATATTTCATACCAAATACTTTTATATGTAGTTTGACAGCATTTCGCACGAATTTGTGAACAGAGTATCAGGCTTAAAAGTAAAAATATCCAAACGTTCTTTGTTATGTTAAAAACCATGTAGTGTTCGAAATGTTCAAATTTCCGAGAAGAAGAAAACTTTTGAAACTTGTATTTATTTATTGACTTTCAAATAAAATGTTTACATTCAAATTAATAGACGAGTACATAAAATGTTCTTTTATAAAATGCTTTCATTAATTGTTGCACAAATATATTAACAATTTTTTGTTTGCTTTTTGTACGCAATATCTCTGAGACGTATGACTTTTAAAATATCCCCAGCAGGAAGTTACTGCTCTTCGAAAGATTTTACATAAATTGTAAGGGCAGATATAGCTTGAAAATGCTGTGATTTCCTACGTTCTATTCTCTTGCTAGCTAGATGGTGCAAAGATTTTCGATTAATGTTTAAAAAATTATGTTTCTTTTTTCAATTTGCTGGCATGCTGAAATTTAATGAACGTTCGTGGAAACACACAAGAAAAATCTGAAAGAATATTTGCACAAATAATCAAAAATAGCAGCATTATTCATTTATCAATGTCAAATACAGTTGACCACTAACGATAAAAATTTTTTTAGAAGCCACTACAACTAGAAAGTTGAAGATTTGATGCGAAAACCATATAAATAAATACTGTCCGAATTATTAACGTAGAAACAAATTCTGGTGTCCGAATTACAGAGTGTGTTATGGTACAAATTTAAGTGCCTGGATTACCGCGCTGTCCGAATTTGCAGATATACTGTGTGTTGTTTGCGTCTTTCATCTGCATTGATTTATGTGATTATGTCGTTGTGCATTTCTTAGTGAGCAAAAGGTAGATTTTGCACAATAGTTGTTGCTTTGTTGTTTTTAGTTGGGATGAACATCGTCTTGTATATCTGTTGGTTTATGTATTATATTCTTTATCTAATAATATCGGGATCATGCTTATTGTTTACAAATGTTTTTATGGAAAAAATTTGTATTAGGTTTGTTCTCGTATATTATTGTAACAATACTTTCATATAGTTGGTCTTAAGTAGATAGGCCCTTAATTAAATGATTCTAACTTTACAGGAGAAGGCAAATACATAAGAGAAATTGCGTTATTTTTTACACTATTGCAATAAATTTTTGTGACGATGTGTATTTGTGTGAAATGTATTGGAATCACTGAAAAACTCAATTTCGTAAAAGATACGAGTTAGGGCGTTTCTACTTGAGACCATCGATATACATTCACATTATGTAAATTAATTTATAAATAAAATAAAGATGCCTATTTGCCCTCTTTTTACGAAAAAGTATCCACATGGAAATGAGTTGGAGGGTTGAAATGCTCCAGGAAAATGTAATCAGTAGATTTTATATACATGAATCTAAAGTTATTTAAAATTTTACTTTATTTCTAGTATTTATAGTAAATTCTAAGCATTACTATATTAAGAGACTTATGCCGAGTACACACTGTGGCATTTTGTGACATCGCAAGCAAAAATAAAAGTGAGAACTAGTGGAAACTTTTACCACGTATAACCACACAAACTGTATGTCAGTGTGCTGAAAAGCACAGAAGCGCCCTGGATGCATGAATTGACGACACGGCTAATTCAGCTTGTGGAGTTTCGTGAGGCTGTATGGAATCATCTATGTAGCATTTATAGGGATAGAAATGCCAAGAAAACTGCAGGAGGAGACATTTCGGTGGAATTAATGCTTCATGTTCACGAAATATGTAAACCAACTTGAATAATGCTTGCGGACATTGGAATGCAGAGTATAATAGAATCCTTTGGTGGCGCGCATATAAAGCCCTGGTCTTTTCCACCACAAATAAAATCAATGTTCAACAATTATAAAACAAAAAACACTAAATGTCACTATATTTATGATTTGATCAGGCTTAAGTTCGTAGCGCTTTGTAAGCCAAATTACATGTGATAATTATAAATGAACAAATAACACCAAAGTTAGTTATAAACATTCTGACAAACACGTAGTTGAACGGAACAACCGGCTGCTTTCGAAGGCCACTACACCTTCATCATCAGCTTTCTTTGTGTTTGGTTCACTGTGTGTGGTGTCAGTTTATGTAGATTTCTGCTTTATATACGCAATTTTTATTACAAATGGAAAATGTGAATTGTTTTGATTCATCGTATTACAATTTGTTGAAAGCTTTTTTGTAATGAAAGCTCAATTTTACCATCCCTAAATTTATAATAGTCTTGCCATTGTCGTTTGTTCTTTACTAATTATGCACATGTTTGTTAAGTTGCTTATTTTTGTTCTACTTACGACAAACTTTTTTGGTTTGATACTATTTAGTATATTTATTTAATTTTTGCCACAGGCCTATAAATGTCATTATATAAAAATTAGTTATTGATGTGGATAATGCTGCCATATTGCCATTATTTAGGGATGGGACACTTTCATGCCACAATGACACAACAAAATTGTGTGTGGAATATATCATCGCTTAAATGTACATTTTGGATTGATGCTTAAAACACAACTGGGACGAACGAGAAACTTTTCGTTACGAATATTCGTCGCAAGAAATGAAACATATTTATGTATATGAAAATACACACAATCAGTACGTTGCGTAACGAGCTTGCGATAGGTTTATTTATATTTCTTACGTCTTCGAATGCCGCCTTACTGTTTAAATTTGTTGTTTTTAATTCGAAAATATCAAACAATGTCCATTCTAGTGATGTAGTTTTATTATGACATCAAAATTAAACAAGAACGTTTACTAGAAATTGGAATTTTGGCAATGTTGGCAATTTCTTTTCGAATCATATAATTTTCCGAGATTTCTTAATTATTTGCAGTGTAAGTGATTTCTTCAATGCCTTCACACAGAACAAAATGCTTTTGATATTTTAGTATGAAAATCGCTGATTCAATAAACATATCTTTTGAATTTTCTGTGATGACGGTTTTTGCATTATTGATTAATAAAATTGTATGCACTTTTGTCGAAAATATTTTTTTTTCAATCAATAAAGAAATTTAAGGAATCAAAGAAAAAAGTTGTTGACTGAAATTTTACTTTCAGTGATAATTCTTATTGTGTGTGTGAATGAATGTCACATTTTTCAACCACTTTTTGTTTGGTTTTGCTTGGCTGCGATTAAAACTAAAAGTGTTTGGGATGAGTCGAACCGGCAACCTCTTGACTAAAAGCCTTACTTACCACTCAGCTAAAGCGGCATGGCCACACATCAAACTGACAGTTCAAATTTGTGTGTGTGTTAATAAAAGTCTGTTTTGCCTATCGCAGCAACACATCAAATCAGTGTTGCCAGAAGTAGGGGAAAATCCCTACATGTAGGTATTTTTGATATTAAAATAGAAGCGTAGGGAAAATCGGACAGATTTTTTATATTCTCCAAAATGTAGGGATTTTTCGTCATGTCGCATTATTTATGAAATAAATGCAAACATAACGTTTTTTTAGTAATATTTTCTTTTTCAAAACTGTTCTTCGCTTAAAAATATATTTCCGGAGTTGTTTGTGGTTTAAAAAGTTGGTGACACTAATATGTATGTATGTATGTATATGCCAAGGCGAATTCATATACCAGTTGGCGTCAAGCCTGCAGCAACAAAATCTGCCTAGAACTTTATTGCAATGAAAATTGACAAATCGAATCTCCTAAAAATTGTATTACAATGAAATTTGACATCCCAAACTTCCTAAAAAAGCAGCTGTTAACTTGGCACTACCTGGTACATGAATTCACCTTATTCACATATTAATTTTAAAATAACCTGTTTTGTAACTGAATTGAATTTATCCTTTATATCAAAAGAAGTATTCATATTAATTTTTAAAAAACTTTATGTTGTTTTAACTGAATTTAATTACTCATTTTTTCATAAATATATATATATATATATTTATAACTAATGGTTTTCTTCTATTTCAATGACAAAAATGCGTAGGGATTTTTGTAGTGGAAATTTGTTCAACGTGTAGGGAAAAATCGGTTTTTTTAGCATGTGTAGGTATTTTTTCGAGAAATATTCTGGCAACACTGCATCAAATTCATACTATCAAATTTCATTTCAAATTTGTTTTAAAAAGGAACGAATTTTTTTTCTGACATGTTTTTTTCCGCATTATGTTATTTTCATTTTTTCTGTTCTATTACTATATTGTTTAGATTTAACTTGCCATAAAGCAAGCAAACTGCGATAAGTTTCGCTAAATTTAAAATTAAATTTTTTTTCATACATTCATATTTAAAATTAAACAAAAATGACATTTGAATTAATAAGCAATTTCTGCAGCGATGGTAGTGAAAATCTAAATGATTTTGATTTTCATCAAAAATCTCACATACGTGTTAGTTTTTTTTAGTAACACTATCAAAGAAAAGCAGAGTTTGACATGTCAGTTTGATGTGTGGCCATGCCGCTTAAAAAGCAAATCGTTATTGGATACGCAAATAATGAATAAACACAAAACATGATTTCTCAAGTTTCTTCTACATGCGCGCATTGCGTTATGATATAATTTAACGAAACAACTTTGTTGAGTAAAAAAACAAGCCAAGTCGTTTTTCGGCTTCTTTTCGGCATTTACACTTATACAACACGAGCAATGAAAATAAACAGCGCGGTGTGACAATCAACAAGCAAGATAAACACCAACACAAACAAATTAAATCAAATGATATTTTCAAATGCGGGGTATTGATAAATATTGTGTTACGTTAATGACAAATATTATTAAAATTTAATTTTTTTTTTCAATAACATGGTTTTGTTGAATATAATTTTTGTCTATTTTTTTCTGTACAGAATTTTTTCGCGAAATTGCTATTTTTGCGTTTTTTTTCGAGTTTACTTTATTTTTGACAGTTGATACAATTTCTAATGAATTTTAAGGCTTGTTTCCGGTTTTACAATTTCTCGCAAATTTTGCAATGTTCGCGATGAAAGCGACTTTTAACAAATATTCTGATTCTTAAGAGTTTTCGCGGATTTTAAGCAATATTATACTTTGCAATTATGCTGCTGTTAGCAAGCTTTTGCGAATTTGCACCATCTTAGCGATTTTTACGGAATTTTTAGCATTCCTTTGTGTCTTAGCGATTTAAAAAAATTATGGCTTGTTATTTTTGCAAAAGTTGTAATTTTTGCAAAGTTTTTGGTCTTCTCCATTAATTTTTATTTAGAAACTTTAAATAAAAATTTTTGTAAGCTTTGGCGAATTTAATCAATTTTAGTTTAGAGATTGTTTCCAATATTGCGAATTTTCAACATTTTCACTATAAGTGTGATTTATTTAACATTTAATCAGTTTCAAGACTTACACTCAGGGAAAAGCTGTAACTTAAAAATAAGAATGCGTCACATTAATTCAATCATTTTCAATATAATAGAAAATAGTATTAAAATACTCAAAAATAAATAAAATTAATAAATAAATGCTGTAAATTAATATTTTTCCATATTGAAATAAGAAATTTCAACATGACTAGACTTTCGTTAATGTTTCTTATTAATCTAATATATAAAAATAAGTCGGGTTTTCTTTCCTGACGCTATAACTCCATAACGCACGAACCGATTTCCACGGTTTTGCATTCGTTGGAAAGGTATCGGGCTCCGTGAGGTTTATAGCAAAGAAAATTCAGGGAAAATTTCAAGAGAAAAGCAGGAAAACAGGGAAAATCATTTTTCACATATAGCGCCATCTCTGTAAAATTTCTTTTAGTAATATATACAATTTGAGAAACGATTTCAATATTGTGATATTGTCATTACCACTTCTACTGCTCCCCATCAAATTATGCAATAAATCTTACTTTTTATTAAACTGAAAATAAACAATAATTCATTGTCCCACATGCTTAGAAGCTTGAATGTTTGTTTTTATGTATTCTGTATCTGTATTGGCGTAAGTTGTTCGCGTAAAGGTCTTAAAGCAATGTGTCAGCAGAATATAAAAATGGCCATCTATAATTTTGCTTATTGTTTTCATAAAACAGAGAACTGGGATGCCACAAGATGCCACTTAATGGCATCTTAAGTAACTAAGAGACAGAAAAAGCCAAAATTGAATACGTGCTGTCTTTGTCGGTCGAACATTTATATCTAAATGTGCCTCATTGTATTATTTTTAATGTCACCAAGATTTAATAGCAGACCAACGGCAACAAGTTTTTATTTGGGTTTTATTTATATGAAGAAGAGTTTCAACCTCATTCTACTTGAAAACATCGACGTAAGACAATATTATTTTGCGTTGTTTAATTTAAATTATTAATTTATTTATAGTTTTTTAATATTATCAATGGCAGTCAATACATGATTTGCGTTCTGCAAGAAAATTTGACAGCGATATTGCGACCGTGAATTTACAGTCGCCATTTTTGATAACGGGTTGAGTTGATTTGAAGCGAGTGAGAAATTAGTGAAACAGTTGCAGAAGAAGAGAGGGACTCTTGGAATAAGAAAATTATTAAATTACCTTGTCCCGTTTTAAAGATTAGTAGAGAGATGGCAAAAGGTAAGGAAACAATGAGCGGAGGAAGTGCAATATAATTAATTAAAAAATTAATTACTTATTAAAAAAAGTTATTTGTTGATGGTTTAGCATGTCTAGATGCATTTCATTGCATTGAAGTGTTGCTTAGCTGCAACGAAATGCATCTAGGCAAGTTAGGTCACCAACAAATAAATTTTTTAAATTCGTATTCACGCGTGTCAAACGTTAACAAAAACTAAAATATTGAAATTAATTAATAATGATAATATATTTAACAAGACTTGAAAAAAAGAAAGTCATGGGTGCTGATGAAGTGTGTTACTGCACAGAAAAATATCAGTATTTCCCCTAGCTAATAAAGTATAGTTTAATTTTTCTTCTCTTTTTTAGAAACTCATATTAATTATTAAAAATATTTCATTCAATAAGAATTGAAATTACTGAACTTAATCCCGATTAAGAAATTATTTCTGATTAAAAATTCACTATTGTTCAACTAAAATTTAAAATTGTCTCAATACAAAAAATTATCATCCGGTGTGGGAATCCATTTAATTTATTATAAAAAGTTGTGTTTTGTATCATTTTAAAATCTTATTTAATGATGACCGTTACAATTTTTGATCATTTTTATTAACTTTAATGTACGCGAACAGGAGTATTAAGTTCTTTTTCACAAAAAATTTTTCATATTTCATTTTGCAAACTTAAATAGAAGCCCCAATTGAATGTCTTTGAATTTCGCTAATATTGTTTCACACATTCCTATTCATATTTGCGAATATCAAGAATTGACATTCGTCATATCACTACTCCATACTAATGAATTTTGCAACTCCATACATATATATATGTATATATATTTATACATACTAGAGATGAGCGATTTTTTGAAACCTGTTACTTTTTGACAGCGATTGAAAAATCACTAATCACAACTGTGACTGAATTTATCAAGTAACAGGTTTTGCAAATATAGTTCTTTTACACAAACTGTGAATGTTCTTGTATGCTTACTTTACAGAAAATGAAGCTACCACATGAATTTTTTTATATCTTCATCGTTTGTCGAGAAAAAAATCGTCAAATCGTGTCAAATCGTCTTTTCTGGCAACTATGTATAGCTCTCACATTTTTGTATTTGCAATTTTATTGTCTCTCTGCCTCTTACAAGGCAATTCTCAGTATTTGGATGGGGTTGAATGCTAATTGTTTGTTTTTGTCGTTCTTTTTATTAGTATTCATCAAAATATCAATACTAATAAACATTTTTAAAGCAGAAAGCTGAAATGTGTTAAACTGTGATCACAGTCACAGTTTAAAAGAACAACGATTTAGAAATCACGTCCAAAATGAGCAACATTATTAAAAAATCACAGTACCGCTCAACACTAATACACACATACATACATGCATACTTACTCAATAATGTTGGGCCTCAACTTACAGCGTATGAGCAATACGCAATTTTTATATGCCGTATTAATAATCATACACCACAGGAGTCTGTGCCGTGTAACAAATTTGTAGACAGTTTGAATTATTTATGATAAGCAAAATTTATAATAAATTGGAAAATTAAAATAAACATTTAATACTGGTTGGTGTATTCAAGACTCTTGTGAGTAACGAATCAGAAAATTGTATTTTGGGTATATGTGAGTGTTTGTGGTAAACATGCACAAGTAAGAGACATATTTAAGTTACAATTTAATGAAATATATAAAGTTTAAACCAATTAAATTTATTCAAATTCATTTTTAACTTTTTTACTTGCTTATTTACTTTACAAATTTTTCATTTCAAATTTAGTTTGACTAAAGGTTAAGATTTGGTTGCTGCAATATATTGAACAGGTACATATTTGTGCTTGAGCAATATAAGTGGATATAGATACTTTCATTCATTTAAATAAACTCTCATGCGAATGGGAACTATATCTGTAGTTGAGGCTCTGTACAGACTGTTTTTGGATCTCATAATATTGTCAGATCTGACAATGTGCTAGCAAATTACTGACAGTAAACAGTTGCCAGCATAATGTGGACTGTCATTTCACACAATTGTTGCAGATTTGTCAAAAAAGTTTATGTTTTACTGTTAGACAATTGGCTGACAATGATGCCATTATCAGATGGATAAACTTCACACACCGAACTCTGCTCACACTGTTGCTAGATGTCTGGCAATTTGTAGTCAGCTGGTAGAGTAACAAGGGACTAGCAATGCTTTTTTTGGAACTGTTGTCGGACCAAAACTGAAAGAGCACACGGTTTTAAAAAATTTTGCCACATTTTATTTAAGTGTAATCTGATGTAAAACAAGAAAAGGTAAAAAATATATAAATCATCAACAATGTGTTACGATTTTTATATAATCAAAGTTTGACTTAAATTATTAATCTTGAAGCCATTCAAATAATTTACTTTTGCATCTGTTTATTAAAACTTCAAGCCAAA
Organism: Nowickia ferox; assembly: GCA_936439885.1. Taxonomy (NCBI): domain Eukaryota; kingdom Metazoa; phylum Arthropoda; class Insecta; order Diptera; family Tachinidae; genus Nowickia; species Nowickia ferox. The sequence goes on from OW387026.1 coordinate 66,104,464, forward strand.
TTGTTCTAAATCATTGTAACAATTACTTCATTATTTGCTATGCCTCGATTAGCTTTCCTTCTCAAATAACTACCATACTATAAAAATATTTAAATAACTTTTTTTCACAGCTACATATGAATGTAGATATATTTACCTCTCACGTTTATATGTACATAATATAGTGTGCTTAATAATGCGCTTGCCAAAATGTGAATCTCTTGATCTCAGTAAAATATTTTCATCTGCTTTTGGCATGCGTTAATTGTAACTATATGCTTATTTTTTTATTGTATTGATTACTCATTGGAAATAAATTGCGCAGTAACTGCCCTTGTTTGTACTTAAGCAATTTGCATACTTCTTGGGGATTAAAAAAAGTCATTCAGAAGGTTACAGAACAAGTGAAAACACGCATTTAAAAAGAAAAAGTTAAAATTAAAGTTGAAGACATTTTAACAATAAAAAAACACCAAAAAAATCAAAGGTCCACTGAGCAAAGATTTTGGTATATGATTTTCCTGGTTAACAATCCACACATCATCAAACTATACCCAATTATCTAAGCGTTAAAAAAGGTAGACTTCAACTCTAATGACAAGAAAGCTTAAAATAAAGGCGTAATTGGGAGGAAATCCTTAGTGCATGACCTCTACAAGAAGTGTACTAACAAGCGTCGTGTATAGCAGGGCAGGCCCACATACGAGTACATATCTATAAACAAACCTTCAAGCTATTACTGTAAGAACATTATATATATGTATGTATATTTAGTTTCATATTATTAAATATGTATGTGCTATAAAATGATATTTTAAACAAATCCCTACAAGTGCAAAATTAAAGGAAAACATAATCTACAAACAGATTTAACAAAACCACGCCAAAGTGTAATACTATGTTCAGACGGCAACATGAACCATTTGGTTCGCTCTCTGAACCACGATTGCGAATCATTTCATTAATAATAAAATAATTCCCTTAGGAAACAGTATGAAGTTTTTAAAAGGCTTTGGCTTCGTATTTTAAAGGCTATCAGAGTTTATTTATCCAAAATGAGAGCTTACGGTTTTCTATATAAATTTTCCAACTCAAAAGAAGGTCAGTGACAAAAAATTTAATATTCATAAAATAAGTGAACTTCAATACAACTTGAGCTTGTAAAAAATAGTGAATTTTAAACCTTGCTAAAATTTTTTTATAATAATTTTTAAGATATGTGAACTCCAAAGCATTTGTGACAATGCTTGAGAAATAAAGTATACTTACTTATAAACGACATCTGTAAATATGTTTATTAAAAGATTGAAAAAAACTTCTTTTATTCATTACTTTTGCAAGGATAGGTTGTTGTTTTTTTATTTAAAGAGAAGTAACACTCAGGCAATGAATGCCTACTACTATTACTAGGTGTTACTTCTTCAGGAAAGCGATAGTGATAGAGAAGACTGGTGGTGAAGGAAGAGATAGAGGAAAGTTTCATTCTTTTAGAACACTGCTTTTTTGCACGTTTTTAATAATGCACTGTTGCAGCGCCTCTGGTGTTGAATGAGGCGTATTAAATCTTCGAAGCTGTGATTAGTAGCAATTTTATTGGTTATTTTACTTCGCCAATGATTCTGCTACACAACGAAGGAGGGCGCTCTGATGTTACATTAGGATTATAGTAGGGACGTAACGAATACCAGTTTAGCGAATGCGAATGCGAAAGCGAATGCAAATATTACAATACGTTAAAAAATCAAATGAAAAAAAAAATTGTATAAGAAAATGAAGTTGTATTATATACATAGATGTACTACATGTAGCATTTTATTTAAATTGAGTCTTGAATTGAGCAAATATTTATTAATTTATTAAAATTAAAAAATTTTAAAACAGAAAGATAAAAAATATAAGGATATTAAAATTAGTATAGATAATAATTAAAAATAAATTTACCAAATGTTATCCAATCAACCCATTCGTACCTTGGCCCTAAAGCCTGGTACTTTGTTCAACATTTCATGTGAAATGCTGTCAAAATACATATTTAAAAAAATTGGAATGAGTTGTTCATGAAAAAAATTTGTAGAAGTAGAACTCTGTTTACATTGAAATAATATGAGTGGAATGAGTGCTGCTCAATATTTTTCAAAAGTTTGAACAGACTAGTATTAAGTAGAAAATACTTATGGGCAATTCAAACACTACCTTTTCTCTTTAGAATACGAAAAATATTTCCAAACAGCACTGTAAGTATATGTATCTTCGTCTTCTTGACGCTTATTAATCGTAAACTGTTTTCATAAAATAAGTACAAATTTTTTTTTTGTCTTTAATATTCGCTTGAAATATTCGCATACATTTTAATAATTCGCGAATGCGAACACTCGTTACATCCCTAAGGATTAGTATCTGCTGAAGTCTGTATAATTCAGTGACCAGTGACTATGCCTTCATCACATGAACTTTCCTACAACAACGGATACAAAGGGACACTAATGTACATCAGAAAAATGCGTGGTATTGTTATTTGATGACTGTCTGATACCGGGCTCGAACCCAGGACCTTCGTTTTCGTAGTCAATGTGCTAACTACTTCAGCCAACGCCACCCCTATCATGTGCATGATATTTTCTTAAAGCCAACATGAGTGCATGAAATTCATCCATTATGTTAAGAAGAGGGATTGGAATGTCCCGGGTTTTCACACTGGGAATTCCCGGGAAACGGGAATTAATATTTTCCAAGTTAAGTACATTTATTAAATGCAAATTGGCCAAATTTCAATTCTTATATTAACGTAAGCATTACATTTAAATAAAAGTTAATATAAAAGCAGTTCTAAAACAATTTTTTAAGAATTTTTCAGCGAATTCAAGCAAATAGAATTTAGTTATTGCATAGTGAGAGATCATATAAAGACTAATTGACGACTGCTACCGCAATTAGTAAACAATTTTATAATAAGGCCACCAAATGATTTTATGAAGAATTTTGGCTTTCTTGTTTCTCATTCTTGAAAAATTTCCAGGAGGATTCTTATGGCTAAGTTCAAGCAACTTACAGTACTATACTTAGCTGCGCCGAAGTTCAAATACCTTTTTAAATAATAATAAAATATCTTCCATTTTTCATTTTAATTTTCCTAACATATTTCCTTCAGGGTTTCAACAATAGCGTTGACTTATAATAAATATAAATATTGTCAATTCAAAGTTTCTACAGCTTCTATGAGCTTAAGATTTTCACTACACTTTCCAAAATGTTTTCAATTCGCGAAAAATCACTTCAAGTTCAAGTTGAACATCGAATTATTTAATTTACTCGTATGCAATGTATTTCACTTTCTTATATTATAGTGATTAAAAGATTATGGCTGTTTCAGACTATAATACAACTATTAATACTTTTGAATAAAATGCTTCGCTGATCTTATTTCAGTTTCAAGAATTTCAAAAAACAATAACAACTCAGCATGTCAGAGTTTTATTTTCCACAAAATTATTAATACTTGTATTATAGTTTGAAACGGCCTTTATTAAGTGCATCTCTTACGTAATTTTCAAATCGGCCAATAATTTGTCCTGTCGACGAATTAGAAGAAATTTAGACTTAATGACTTATATTGATCAATATAAATAAATAAATATGTGTTTCACGCCTGCAAGTCGGATATAAATATGTTTTATTGCTCTTTCAAAATCCGCAACAAAAAATAGCTAAAATAATTACCTGCGCATTAAATGCATGACCCAATAATTCGCACAACTGCTTTGCATACTGCTCAGACTTGCCAGTTTCAGTGGCATATAAGACAGTTGCCTTGATGCGTTTCGACAGAGCACGTCCAAATAACTTCGATGTAAATTTCACAGCCCTGCAAAAGGAAATAAATCAAATAAGTAGTTTTCTATTTGCTTAAGACAAACAACAAATAGTTTTACTGATCACACTACACGAATCAATGTAAGAATTAAATCGAAACAACAACTAAGTTGTTCCTCAACATTCACATTTAAAATACCTTAATATACACCTTGATCGAAGGCCTACACGGAAACACCGCATTGACTTTAAGCTAACACAAATAAAACTAAAATTAACTCAGAGACATTGTCTGCTTGGGAGAAATTCAACACTCAGCCTAGATTGTAAGCTTTTGATATACAAGTCGCTTTTGAAACCAATATGGTGCTACGGAATTCTGCTATGGGCACAGTTCAATCTTCCAATGTAGAGAAAATCCAACGTAGGCAAAACAAAATTCTAAGGTTAACAACATCGACTCCATGGTACATCAAAAATTCAAATTTACATCGTGATTTAAATTTTCCACTAGTGACTGAAGAAATTGCTCGTAATATCTTGAACTTTACTGGGCACACCCGCCAAAAAAAAAGATTTTATAAGACTCCAGATGAAACTTCTTGAAAATATTTTTGTGCTTAATTCGACATTTGTGTATTATTAATTACTATCACTTAGATTATGTCCGACACTGGTTGGGCCTAATAATTATATTTATACTTAAGATTTTAATATTTTTACTTCAGTATTGAGGATACAATAAATAAATATAAGTGTACAAAAAAAACTATGTATAATTAAAATAATGATACCAACCATTAGAATTGAAAAATTTTAAAAACTGAGTTTTTTCCTACTATTGGAAATTTTGATTTATTAAAATATATAATTTCAAATATGTTTAATTTTGTTACAATTTTACACTTAAAAACGCTATTCCGCGGATTCAAATACTTGCAAATGAATAAAAGACCCTAGTGTACTAATTAGGGTTAAAAATGACACTATTTTATTTACTAAATAAATATATTTATGCTAATCAAGAGATTAAATACACACACATAGCTTAAGTTAGTTAAATATTATACAACTGGATACCACTACGTCAATCAGCGATGCCAACTATTTATAACCCAAACGCGCTGTTCCCCTTCGCAAAACGCGCTAGAACGCGCTAAATTACAGCATTGTCAGCTATTTATAGCCAAAAAGCTCTATTTTCCTACGCGCTAAATTAAATTTTAATAAAATTCGATGTATGTGCATGTGCATTAGTAAATACAATTAATTTTTTTTAGTAGCTCTTTTCTTTTTTTTAAATCATTCAACACAGAATCAGAATTGCTTCCAAATAATCGAAATCCTTTGCATTTATTTTAATTTTATTTGCCAAATTTTGTAACAACTTATATAAATTGTCGAATAGTTTTGCGATTCAAATGTTTTTTGTACTTCAACTAGAATAGATGCTTAATAAGTAATATAATTTTTTTGGTCACGAGTACATATTTTTAGTTATGAAATTTCAAAATGTTTGCCATTTACAGTATTAAAATGCGTTTTTAATTCTAACCACAGTCAAGGGAATTTTATTTGCGACAGCTGAATCATTAACCAATTTAGAAAATATTGAGTTTTGAATACTAGAAAATTGTTAAATTTAAAGTAAAAAATATATTGATAACGCGCTAATTTAGCGCTTTTTTTAGTAAACGCGCTAAGACGAAAAAAAAGCGCGTTTAGCATAGTTAAAACGCGCTAAATCTAGCGCGAAACGCGCTAAATTGGCATCGCTGTCGTCAATACTGTCCACCGAGAGAAACAAGAGTGAAATGCATTCGCGTGTGTGTATTCATTTGTAGAAGAAGCCGTTTGATGTTCGACACTCTAGTGATACTTTAGGCAGCTATGCACTACGTCTACTCTGCTGTTGTATGCACACGTCTCACACAACTGACTGCGCTGGTATTAAAGCAATACCCGTCTGCTGTTTGTCATACAAATAACTCACTCTCACATAACTCACTCTGAACTTCAGACTGACTTCTTGATGGACTGATCTGCCCGCAGATGCGACTCTTTGCCACACAAGGCTTCCAGAATATGACAGCAATGTCTAGACAATCTCGGGAACATTTCCAATGCTTGTTTTAAGCCGCGCAATTAGTTCATAAGTTCACTATGTGCATATGTTTGTATAGAAAGTGTAATTTTTTAGCAATTTTCTTTTTGCCAACACTGTTGTTGCCAACTCGGCTTTTTTCGTGTATCATGTTACGGTTAAACATGTGTAGTTTGGCTTACAACTTAACAGTGAATCGACTTACAAATGAATAACGCTTGCAGGTTATTAAATTTTATTATCAAAATTCATCCTCGGTTAAGAAAGTGCGCCGTGCATTTCTTCCATTTGATGGTCAGTTTGGGCGATCTTGTGACTAAATTTCGAACCACGATTACATTATTGAAAATTATACCACCAACAAATATCGCGGCTCTATACGCCAGTGTTGTTACTTTTTTTTTTTTTTTGCTGAAAAAGTAAGAACTGGACTTGGCTGACATATCGTTTAAGCAAGACGATTCCAAATGTCACAAAGCATGCGAAACAATGGCCAAATTGAGAGGCGAGTTCAATGAACAGTTTGTTTCACTTTTGGATCCGGTCAATTGGCCGCCTAGATCGCACGATTTAAAACATTTAGACTATTTTTTGTGAAGATATGTTAAATGTAATATCTATAGGAACAACCTTGTAACGGTTGGCACATTGTAAGACAATTTTGAAGAATTTATTCGAAAGATACGGTCCGATATGTATGTATGTGTGAACCACTTTAGGCGTAGCCGCGCTCAACATTTACATGAAATCATCTTTAAACATTGAATTATATAGATGGATCTACCAACTCAAATAAAGATTTCATACATTTCTCTAAGGTTTATGTGTTTTCTTACAAATCAAATCCGAAAGCTCCTAAAAAATCACTCTTTACATACATCATTAAAGAAGCAATTTATTATGGTTGTTTACTTTATTTTTTTCCATCTGCACTGCCATGTACGAGTATGTATGTGTATCTTCTTAACAAGCAGAATCTATTTCGTTATTGTTCTTGCTACAGTTTGTTTATGTTTATTTAATCATTTACATATGTACATATGTGCGTACGCATGAGCAGTTAGTTCTTTAGCTTAACGATCTTTGATAATTTACCAAATGTTCGTGGTCATTTCCGTAACAATATCAATTAATATTTTTAATTAAATAAATTAAAACATTAAAAATCAATTAGTCTTATAAGAATTGAAATATTGATAAAAATAAACTTAAGTTTATATTGAGCAAACAAAACAGGTTTTTTGATTTATATAGTCACTTTCCTGCATTTTAATTCCAAAAAAAAAATAATAACAAATTGAAGTATTTTTTTTTTCATTGATTCCAAATTATTTATAAAAAAATATGCAGTAGTATTAGTAGAAAAAGAAGTAAAAACTAGTATTGGTCACACAAGAATTTTTAATGTCTTTATACTTTTAGAAAATGTTCACTATATTATTATTATTGATTAACTAATTTTCACTCAAAGTTTTATGAAATATACATGAGACATAAAAAGAAAAGAGTTATGAAAATTGACAAGTTTTTACCCTTTTTCCAAAACGAAAATTTTATTATAGTGCGCTAAAAAGAAACTCTTTTTAACAAGTCTTCCAACTAGATGATAAGAAATCATAAAAAAAATTTCGTGCAATGACAAACGTACGTAAAAATGCGGAGCGTTAAGCCAAATTTTCACTACTTCTGAATCGCAATTTCTACAGTTTCTTGACTTTTTTGGAATTTTTTTACTGCAATAGTGCTAATGCCAACTCATCAAAATACCTGTAATCAAACTTTTGAAAAGGCTTAATAAAAACAACAAAATATTTCGCTTTAATTAAGCGTAAGCGCATTTTTATAATTATAATTATAGTTAAGGAAATACCTTAATTCATGACACCAAGCCTTTAGCAAAAATCCTTACAAAAGAAGCAACTTCATTGTATTTTGAATAAATTTTCATTTTCGTTTACCTTTTTACAATTGTCTGCCCATTGGGTAAAAATAAAAGTAAAAACAATAAAAGTAAAGGCTTTTATGATTTTTATGTATTAAGAGCCTTAATATAAGAATTTGAGGCTTTAGTCAGCTTCTCTTAAAAACTTTTTTGGTTGAATCTACTAATTAGTTCCACAAGAGGAATTGTAGGAATACTAATGAATTTTTTTAAACTTGCATCTAAAAATCTCAACTAGTAACGCAGGTCAACAAAATGAAATTTATTATGTAAAAAGTTAAACGTTTCGTAGTCAATTTGTATACACTTGCTTACTGAATATCAATGTCTATAAATTAGTGTTTTTGAATTATCTCGAGATTTTCCGGTATAAAGAAAAAAGAGTAAGAAAACTCGAGAACCAGTTCATCGACGAAATAAAAAAACACACACAAGGATAGAAAACAAACAAAACTTTAAATAACGTCCTTAATAATTTTTTAACAGTCTTACAGTGTAGGAGATATTCAGAAAGTTTTACAAGAAATATACTTTTTCAAAAAAATAAAATAAATCGTTTTTTTAAAATACTCATTAAAATTTGAAACTGAAGAAAATTTAAAATTTTATTCTTAATTGTGATACCTTCATATGTTACAAATAAAATAAGCCAAACTTATTAAAATCATTCCATTAATTCTGATTTTATTCACAATTGAGTTGTAGCACATATTTTACAGATTTGTTTAATTTTTATTTATTTTAAATTGATTTACAAAAATTAAACAAAGTTGTTTAAAAAATCGTTTTGTACAGGATTTAATATTATAATTAATTTAATTGTGTGCTCCAACAGTAGTCTGCATCATATGGTGATCCCATCGGTGTTGATATCTTTCTTCCATGGTTGGATATCTTGGTGGAATCGTCACCATGTTCCTCACTATAATCACCTAGATCCTCAGAAAAATTTATTTGCTATTTCCGAGAAAATTCCTTACAACTGATACAAAGCTTGCCTATGCTTGAAATTCCAATTGATTTATATGCTTTGTGAATCCTGCGATGTTTATAAGTTTACGAATTTGTGGTCCATCGAAAATGCCTCCTTTCAACTTCGTTTTTTCGCACGGCTATCCCATAGACAAAGAAAGCAGGAATATTAAGTATATCCAGGTTGTTGACCCAGTAAAAAGTTCACCATTTTTAAATCTAACCACATACACACTGACCACTGGTGTTGGTTGAATGAAATTTTGTCTAAAATGAGTTTTATATTTTCATATTCCTCTTTAAGTTTCGTTGAGTGGCCAATTGGGATCGAAGCCAATTTTTTTTCCATTATTTAGTAAAACGCACACGGTGGGCTTGAACTCGGCGTAAATGCATTTGTTTAGCACTTCCAATTTTGTTTTGGCATTCGATTCCTGGACCCATCAGAAGGTCAGAAAAAAAATCCATCGTAATTCTTAGAGCCGATTTTGAGAAAAACACGTTTTTCTGCAAAATTTGAGAAATTCAGAAATATTCATTTTCGTGGGCGCATGCGATGTCAGGCTTGCCTATTGGTGAATTTGGAGCTCCCTTTTGTAGCAGATAACCTTTTCCTAAAATATATCTTTAATCTCCTGTCTCACAAATTGAACCCCCTAGCCCCCCTCCCACACCCCTTGATTTACACCGGTAATATGAATTGTTGGTCTTTAAAAACATGAATCAGCCTGCTTATGAAAATAAATAAAATAATTCACAATAATAATAACGTTTTGTTTTAATTCTTGATTCGCTTGACAGGCCTGCAGGTCATTGACAATCAAAATTATTGGCCAAATAGCCTTAGTAGTCAAATGACATCCAAAGTGTCAAGTTCAATATTCTTCTTCATTTGTGGTCTCATTTTTGAAAAAAATGTGCAGGAAGTCGAAGGACCATACGGGGACCCACCAAGAAAATCAGGAGCGTATATGTTTACTCTGTTTACTCTCTGGGTGGCATTGCATCTTTTTGCCCATTTCTGACACTCGACATCGTACTCTTCTTTCATCCGATTGTACAGAGTATTCACAACACCGAGCATTAAATGCAATTCAGGCGGTGCAAATATATCAAGGATTTGTCTCGTATCATTCGTGTCACTTGACAGAACGGGTGCATTTGAACAGTTTCTGTATTTTTTAGCAAGAGACTTTTTGAAGTTAATTTTCTCCCACTCCACATAGTTTTTTCGGCAATTGTCTATCGTTCTTTTTTCACCGTATGTATCCAAGTTTTCTTTATCAGCAAAGCACCAGGTACATGGGAAGCTGCTTGAATGAGACATGATTCCCACTAATATATTAGCAAGTTTCAAGTCAGTCGCGATCGTTCCAGGAAAATGATTTATGTGCAAGAGGAACCATAAGTGATGGACATTTTCGTAGTTTTCTTGTGTGCCTGCAACTACTTCCAAAATAAATAACTTCTTCACGCCGGAATCCCTAAACTTTTTTGCAGCTACGCCCTCTTCATATTTTTGGCAGAGATCTCTTACAGCAGGATCAGGTGTTTATACTGAAAGGCAGACTTTCAGAAACCCGCCTCCACCATCTATACCGAATTTTAAATGAGGATCGTTGAGGTTGCGGGTAGACCAATATTTCTGTTGAACTTGTTTTATCGCCAGCTTTAGATGTTAATGTAGCACATGTTTGGAAGTCGAAAAATTCATCCAGTCTATGTCGGTATATGGATAGCTTCTCTTTTAAATGTGGTTCGAACAGATCCCTTTTTCGAGAAGCCACACGCAAGTCTCGTGCCACTCCTTGGACTATGTTGCTGGAAAGACCATAATTTGTCCCTATTCTCGAAACTTGTTCTGCAGAAATCTGTTGTGGGGATGGAGTCTAGTCGCTTGGTTTTGGGACGAGTTCAATACTAAGAGGCCCACCTCGTATCTGCGATAATTAAGCAATTTTCTTTCCTGACACTGTGCCACTTCGATCACTATTTACAAATACATCTTTTATCAAAGAACTCGCCAAATGTTCTTTTTGTTTTTTAGGGAGCGATGTGCTCACGTGTTCCTGCAAACTGCAGAAATACTGCAGAAATGTTTTTTCCCCACTGAGTAGGTGTGACCACATTTTTTTCTCCTGTTTTTCTTGGTATTCCCGTTAATCCGTCGAGTAAAATTATATGCACCAGGATCTCTTACCAATTCGCATAGTATGTGACCGATAAACGAGAATTTTACAGGCACTGCACAGAACTTTTGGCAAACGTGCATCGTCTTCATCATATTTCACACATTTCTCGAGGTGGGTGCGCAAAATACTGCTAATTTTGACCAATTGCTTTTTCTTCTTCAGACAGAGTAAACATATACGCTCCTGATTTTCTTGGTGGGTCCCCGCATGGTCCTTCGACTTCCTGCACATTTTTTCCAAAAATGAGACCACAAATGAAGAAGAATATTGAACTTGACACTTTGGATGTCATTTGACTACTAAGGCTATTTTGCCAATAATTTTGATTGTCAATGACCTGCAAGCCTGTCAAGCGAATCAAGAATTAAAACAAAACGTTATTATTATTGTGATTTATTTTATTTATTTTCATAAGCAGGCTGATTCATGTTTTTAAAGACCAACAATTCATATTACCGGTGTAAATCAAGGGGTGTGGGAGGGGGGCTAGGGGGTTCAATTTGTGAGACAGGAGATTAAAGATATATTTTAGGAAAAGGTTATCTGCTACAAAAGGGAGCTCCAAATTCACCAATAGGCAAGCCTGACATCGCATGCGCCCACGAAAATGAATATTTCTGAATTTCTCAAATTTTGCAGAAAAACGTGTTTTTCCCAAAATCGGCTCCAAGAATTACGGTGGATTTTTTTCTGACCTTCTGATGGGTCCAGGAAGCGAATGCCAAAACAAAATTGGAAGTGCTAAGCAAATGCATTTACGCCGAGTTCAAGCCCACCGTGCGCACTTTAAACTTCTTTTGGAACTATCAATACAAAGTCGACAGTCTGATGATTGGTACACAGGAAGGCCCATTAAATTAAAAAGCTTAGATGTATCACAAACTCTTGCCATAAGAAAACGAAAAAATATTTTTTACGAACGAATCCAATTTAAAATAAATAAAAATTTTAAAAATCTGTAATATATATGCTAAAACTCAATTGTAAATAAAATCAGAATTAATGGAATGATTTTAATAAATTTGAGTCATTTTATTTGTAACATATGAAGGTATCACAATTAAGAATAAAATATAAAATTTTCTTCAGTTTAAAATTTTAATGGATTTTTAAAAAAACGCTTTTTTAATTTTTTTAAAACATGGTTTTTTTTTGTAAAACTTTCTAAATATCTTTCTAAACTATAAAACTGTTCAAAAATCAATGACAACGTAATTTAAAGGTCAATTTTTTGCCTATCCTTTCGTGTATTTTTTTTATTTAATCGAAGAACTGGTTCTATAGTAAATGCAAGTTATGTGATGCAGCATCCTCTTTTTTCCTTGTAACGGAAAATCTCGAGGTACATAATCAATTAAAAAAACTAATTTATAGGCGTTGGAGGTCAGTATCATTTATACGCAAATTTACTATCAGAATACGGGCCTTAGAAATCGTGTTGGCCTGTGTAATTATTAGGCGCATTAAAATAATTTGACTTAAAATAAAGTTCACTTAAAACAATCTGTTTATATAATTTGTTTGGCAAAAAATTTTCATATTAACGTAATTTGTTTTCTACACAGAGAAAAAATTGCCTAATAGAATCAAGAAGATTTTCTCTATGAAACGTTTTTAGGCCAAGGGGTATCGCAAAATAGAGAAGAAGAGAAGGTTTTCCTTATTAAATTAATAAAATTTCCTTATTGAAAAAAATCATAGAGATATTTTATTAATTTTGTTCTATTTTATGAGGTATATATTAGGCACTGTTTTCTCTGTGTAATATTTTTATTATATTTATGTATATTTATTAAGTTGATATGCTAATTTTTTTAATAATTTTAATTTTTATTATTAGATTTATATTTAATTCTTTCCCTAGCACATGGATACCATGTAATGCTACGAGTATGCTGCAGCTACTAATGAATAAATAAATAATCAGTTGTCAGTCTATTCATGAGGAAATGGCAAACCAAATGAAATATGTATAAAAAAAATAAAAGTTGTCAAAATGGTTCACATAATGGGCATTACTGCCAACTTAAATTTGGCAAAACTTTCTTTATTTAATATTTAAAATTAAAACGATTTACTTTTCTTAAACATCGCTAAATGGCATTCTTCATTGCCATGCGCTCTAATGTAGGTTAAGTTTAATTTAAAACCCTCTAAACAAAATATGGCTAAAAAAAAACTTGTATACATTTGTTTGCTTGTTGTTTTTGCATTTTATATTGTCAGTTTATGATGGTTGGCTTAATGCCCTCTAAAGCATACATTTGCTTTTGCTAATAAAATAAAAGAATACAAAATGATGACAAAAAAAATCGTTGTAAGGAACAAAACAATTATAAAAACATCAAAAGCTTGACATAATCATGACTGAGTGTTTTTAGGTGGCAGAAGAGTTAAGTATTTTTAAACATATTTTTCCATACATGAAGCGTCATAAATGATTCATTCTATTTAAATATTTCATTCTCTTTTCTTTGCAAATGTGGATACTCGTCTATGAGGAAAGACAGTGTAGTCCTATTGAAATAGTTATACAACAAGTAATAATTTAAAAAAAATAAAAAAACCCGACTGCGACCAACTTTGAACCGCTAAATATCCTAAATGCTCATTAGAAATGAAAAATCATAAGAGAAATCTAAAGATGATTTTAATGATGATTTTTTTTATTTTTTCGTATTTACAAATATTGAATGCCATATTGAGTTTTAATTACTGTCATATCTTTAGTGACACTCCCAGGGTTAAGACAAATCGATTGATAAAAGAATGATCAAAATTGGTCCACGCCTTCGGTTTATATAGTGCCGCAAAAGAGCACACATACATACGTACAAACATATATACACAATACCCTTCTTTGCGTCGCGCAGTCGGGTAAAAATTTAAAGTGAAACAATTTTTATAAAATTAACTTTCTCAAAAAATATTTTTGATTATCTTTATGACAATTTTTAACCTTCGTGGTGGTCATGTAATTAATACATTCATTTGAACAGTAACTTATTAGTTTTATCTACCAATTCGTCTGATTTGATTTTTTTTTTTGACATTGTTACTTAACAACTCGGTAAATTTTAGACGGATTGTAAAAAATATTTTTTGTCTGAGAGGGTATAGCTTCCAATTGGTTCCAATGTAAAAAAGTGTGTAATTTTTTTTTATTTGATTGATGATGATAGTTTACTTATTGGATTTCTGCGAAACTTGGTAAAAACTTCTGGATCTTGTAATTACACCATTTTAAAGAATATTTCACGTAGTTCTACTTAACCGCTTTTTAGAAAACTTAACACACGCCCTGAGCTCTAAAAACTCACAATCTTGCATATAAAGAATGGACGGATGAACGCCTATTAAAATTTAATTTTACATTTTACGTACTTTCAAAAAAATTTTAGTTTGAAACAGTTTACTTCTAGTTTGGCTCCACACATTTTTGTTCTATCAGATTTTTGCATTGAAGTCGGGTTTTTTTTCGGAATTGTTCATGAATAAAAACGAAGAAAACAATTTTTTTTCCAGCATTTTCGATATCAGCCTTCAAAATGATATATACTCGTACTTTTAATATTTCTTAGAACATCATTTTTTATTACATTGGTACCGAGGTTTGGCACACTTTCAACCAAATACCTGCAAAATGAAGCGGGTTTAGTTGTCCACGCCTCCTCAACTTTTTCCCGCAAATATTCTAAATTGTTGCCGCTGCTCCTCTTCTCACAACTTTTCTCAGCTTAATTGCATAAATTATCACTTTGATTGAGATCAGGACTGAACTGGCCAAATGGCCAGTATGTTTTGTTCCTCTAAGCAACTCTCCACAAACCGTGAATCGGATCGTTCTCATGCATAAAGTTCCACAGAAGCACTAACTTTTCTTCTGAGGATGGATCATGGAATATTCTTATATATTTTTATATAAATGCTGGTTTATTGTTGAGAGGAACAATTCCGCATCAAGAAATCACACTCTAAGCCATCATTATTTCAGAACAAGTTTTTTCAAAACCTTATTGGTTGTTTTTTAAATTTTCTCTTGCCTTCTCTAGATTGACTTTATATTTATATTTCGTCTTCACCTAACTTCAATCCCATACAATGACTGCACTTTATCTCCCTGGAAGTTTTAAAAGGGTCACATTTTTTCACAATTTGGTCTCCCTTTCATTTGTTTTTGGTTAGTTTGAAAGTTCTTAGAGAATTTTCGCTTTCATCAAGTATGAGTCTGAACACAATGTTTACGGTGCGGTGCGATTTCTCGTTGCGGGAGAGAAAAATAAATATAATAAAACGAAAGACGGCGACGGCAATACTGCAATACTTGTCACAATTTGCTTAAATTTTTATTAACTTATTTGTGCATACATTTTTATAAAATGTTCTACAAAATTTACTGTTTGTGTTAAATATTTTGTAATGGCAGTAAATAAAAAAATTTAAGCTATTAAAAAGATTGTTAATTTGGTAGAAGACATCATGTTTTTCGTTTATAATGTTGTGTACATAGCCAATTACTCAAAAACTATGGCAACATTAGAAAGAGAAAGAGAGTAAAAAATTGACAAAATAAAAAAGTCCACAACGAAAATAAAATAGATTTTAATTTTATCCCGTTCCGCACTTCGTTTTTTACTTAAAAATCGTATGAGAAACCGCACCGCAATAAATTATCTTTACACTGTGTTCAGACTCTACAACCGTAATTTCAGTTTCAAATTATCTTACATCGAACGATTTTGGTTTCGTTCTTTAAACCTGCAGAGTTATTCCTAAATTCGATTCAAAAGCAAAACTGTTTGAATTTGTATGCTTTTACAAAAGAAATTCCAAAGCGTTTTCTCTGGCTTATGAATACTATTTTGCGAAACAACATTCATCACCTCAAGAGGGATCCCGTGAGCCAAATATAGCTACAGTTTGTTCAGTTTTCTAATCCAAATTTAAAACTCACTGTTGCTCAATTGGCACTGCAAGCCACAGTATTCAAATCTAATGAAACTTCGAACTCAATTAATTTTTTAAGTTTAACATTTGTAAAGGCGCTAATAATCTCAAATTATTATTTTACTAATTCAGTAAAATATTTTTTTA
This sequence comes from Nowickia ferox, assembly GCA_936439885.1. Taxonomy (NCBI): domain Eukaryota; kingdom Metazoa; phylum Arthropoda; class Insecta; order Diptera; family Tachinidae; genus Nowickia; species Nowickia ferox. The sequence goes on from OW387026.1 coordinate 66,120,557, forward strand.
TTAAAAATACATTGAAATTGATCATTGAGCGCTTTAGCTCGATTATATGAACATTTCACTGTTGCTAACGCAGATCATCAGGGAACCTTTACCCAAAAAATTTCTTAGAACAACTAGAGTTATTATGTTAAACTTTCATCTAAACAAATGAGAAGCTCAACAAATAACAAAGTTGAAACAATAACTCGATCATCAACATGTTTTATATTTTCTTACTTTACCACTGCTACATTGGCTGAATTTTAGTCAGCTCGAATTGTAGTTGTAAAAAGTATGTAAAGAAAATAAATTTAAATAACAACAACGGCTCTTCAAGAATAGAGTGTTGCCACAGAAGTATGTTTTGACCAGGTGCAGTCAAGTTAATAATTAGTGTTTTTTGGGAATTGCTATAATTTAAGTTTAACATTTGTAAACGCACCAATAATTAATTTTTACCGCACAAGGTTTTTAATTTATTTTTTGGAGTTACATGTTCCAAAAATTCTACTTAGACCCAGACTATAACATTTACCATTTTGACTACCTCATATTTTCGTTCGTTTTCTTCATACTTACTGCATGAGCTGAACGCATATGATTTTCTGTTATGTTACAATACTGTGTTCAGACGGAGATTGGATGAGTCATCAAGGCATTGAATACATATAAACTTATTATTACTATATTTTTTAATACCAAGAACCATAATAAAAATAATTCCTATAATTGGTATGGTTTTGCAATTTAACCGAACAGTTCAAATATTTTATGGTAAATGTACTACACAATGTTTTTCATAGTGGGATACCAACATTTAATTGTGAATAAAATCAACATTTGTGCACAGATTCTCATTACTTAAAGCTTATTTTATTTGCAGGTATACTGACAAAAATCTAAAATATTTGCTGTTTTATTTTTTTTTATAAATTTTTGAAGACAAAATTAAAAATATAATTTTGCATTAAAAGATTTTGTAGGCCACAAATTTTCGATTAACTCCGAAGCAGTTGCAATTGTAAAAAAATTGGCGAGCAAACAAGTACCGATTTCTATTTTATTAGCGTAACCGCCTCGTTTGTGTCAGCAGAATGGCCACAACCCACAAAAAAAAACTCTACGTGATTGATAACAACTGACAACGGATTTTAATTTAGTGCATGAAAGTTTTTATATCGTACATATTTTTAATGAAGTAACAATTTTGTTGTAGACGAGTGATACCAAAATGTTTGAGGCGTATACGTAATATTTCATTACAGTTCAGTCAAATATAAATCATACGTCTGCGTGATATTTGTCATGACTCTTGAGTCATAACTTTGTGGCAGTGATTTCCAAAATAAAACTATAGTTGTGTGTGTGAGAACAGTTGTCTCATTCGTACATAGAAAAAAATAAATATTTGAAACAAATGCAGTTTAATAAAGCAGTTCAAAAGAAATTAAGAGGAGCCTATGTGATAGGAAAAAAATAAGAAAAAAAATATATGAAAAAAATGGCAGATATCCATATTTTCCGAGTTATGAGGCTCCGAGCTTTTCGTGAATAATTTAAAAAAGGAAAGTTTTAAATACCTTATCTGATAGAAACGTGAATAATAAGAAGAAAAAATTAAATTAAAAAAATTTCTGCGACCCATATTTCCCAAGTTATTGGTCTTTAAAATTTTGATAGAAAATATAGTTTAGTCAAACTACTCAAAAGATATCAAAATGTATTTTAAATACATAGTCATTTCTCTTCTTAAAAGTTTTGTAACATAAAACACATTGGATGTCGTGAAAAGCAGTGGTGATCATAGAATATTTTCCGCATGACACTTTTTTTCTTTCACTGTATCTATAAAGAATTTAATACACCCGCTACGCATGTGTTATCGTCGCTGTCTCATTGACGACTAAATGAAAGAGAATAAGCATATGTGTGGTATTAGCTAGCACAATTGTGGTATGAAACTGAAATAAATGCTTTATGGCCAGTAAATATTAATTCCTTCTTATGTAAATACATATGTATATCAATTTCAATGAGCATTATGCAATGTACACATCTGACACACATGTGCTTAAAAGAGCGTAACCACTAATTACTAATGAAGAACTGTTTGATTCAGACATCTATTTATTGATTTAAACAGTTTCCAATCATGGCGGATTCTTTTTTTTCGCTTTTTAGGGCACATGTGTGCCAGATGTGTACTCGACATTAGTCTTAAATAAAATATTAAGCGCCATTTTCACAACGAATAAAAGGATACTTTAAGAGTTTTAAAACTAGTATTTCAATACAAAATACTGGCTTTAAATTCTTACTGTCTAATTCATAAAAAATATTTTAGGTTTATCACAGGTTTATTTGACAAATTTCCCATAGAAATATGTCATATAAGCGCTTAATAAACCTGAAATATTTTTTATGAATAAGGCAGTTAAAGTTTACTTTTGTATCGTTGTGAAAATGGCCTAAAAGTTGTATTGGGAATATTAAAAGTTGTATTGGGAAACTCTTTGATATTTGTTTAGAATTTAGTTGTTTCTATTTATGACTCGACACGCATACATAATGGTTCTTCATAAAACATTCAATTTGCCATAAAAATCACAACATCACAAAAGAAGCCAAAGTGGAATGGGTTTAGAACCTGAGTCAAAAGTTATTATTGGAATTTCAGAGTCCTCTCAGAAAAAGTTGAATCTTTTTATATAAACAACAAAATTATTTGATCAGGTTTAGAACACTTTAAATTTTAGAATAATAAAATTTATATGCCATATAATTTTTGTCATGAATTTTTAATTCTATGTAGTATATTTTACATAAAAGTTACAATTTTATAAAATTCACTTATGAAAAAAAAATTTTTACAAAAATACATTTACCAAAAACTCACAAGAAACTAACTAAATAAAAATACATAAAAGTGCACATAATGCAGTAAAAAGCAAATACAATTACATTTCGATAATTTAAAATTATGACAACACTACGTAATAGAATGAATGAATGAGTTTGCCAATCGTTTTATATTTAAAAACAATTAATATCAACATAACATATAACAGATACGTTTTATATATCACAGACTATTTAACTTAAATTATGTAGTTCGACCTTGTTTCATAAACCCTAAAATCGTAGGGTTATTTGAATAGTGGTCGAACAGCCAGTTTGTAGAACACGACAAAACCGACTCACGACGAGCCAATTGATGGATGAATACGTAATGAAAAGCGTTTGTATAACGCGATTTAACTTTGCCGTGCGACTTACTTAGTCTCGCCTATATATCCCACCCTGTGGCAAAACGTTATATTGCCAACATGTCCAAATATAAATTTTGTTTATCCTTTTTTATAGAAAATTGTATATTCAACTTGAAAAAGTGAAAACTCTTTCCTGGTGGTAAAAAAAACACAACTGACAACTGAATGAAAAATTATATTTAAATATTTTTTATTATAATGTTGTAAAAAAATTAATTGTTCTTCAAAATTTCTGATGTTATTTGAAGAACAAAATGTGTGATGTTTATGAAAATATGCAAAATGCATGTGAGTGAATGTGTATTGTCAGTATTTTACTTATTTTGGTGCACTTTTTTGTACACGATTAGAATTTTTTGATCGCCCATCTTGAAGTTTATAATGAGACAAACCGTGATACACGAGCCCAAATAAATTGACAGTTTTTACGTTGTTTAATTAAAATCGTCAATAGTTGCCATCTAAAAACCAAAAAAAGAATAATGTTAACATGCTAGCCCTTATTATCGACGAGTCGTGTTCTACAAACAGGCTGGAAGTCTACTGAGGAGTTATTTAAGCAGAAACAAAATCATATAAACGTGGTTGATGTAATTTAACATTTGGCTTACAAAACGATACGAATTTACCCTTAAAAAAATCATAAGTAAAGAAACAAATAAACTTCGAACAATAATACTTACAACGAACTAAAATTAAAATATAATATACTTAATAGTAACAAACCAAAAAAGTTTGTCTTAAGTAGAACAAACGTGTGCATAATGAGTAAATAGCAAACGACAATGGCAAAGACTGTTGCAAATTAGGAGATGGTAAAATTGAGCTTTCATTACAAAACAAAAACTCTTTCAGCGAATTATAATACGATGAATCAAAGCAATTCACGTATTCCATTTGCACTGAAAAGCCAATATAAGGAATGCTGATGATGAAGGTGCGGTTACCTTCAAAAACAGCTAGTTGTTCCGTTCTACTAGTGTTTGTCAGAATATTTGCAATTAACTTCGGTGTTGTTGTTGTTGTTCATTAATAATTATATAACCATACCATGGTTTTCCCCTTAAGCAATTAATAAGCACTTCGGACAGGTGTTAAGGTACTAAGCTTCACGTCAGAATTTTTTATGAGCCTACCTAATATTTTCACGAAGTATACCATTATAATTCATCAGAACTCGAAGGTAGTATGTCCGATGTTGGTTAAAAACACGCCATCAAGTAACTTACAAAATTTTCTTCAAATCATTTAAATATGGTAAGCTAAAAAAAATCAATGGTTTCTTAGTTATTCGTAAAATAAAATTGAAAAATTAATTTTTTGTGTATAAAATTTAACAGTTTTTTTTCATCTAAAAGCTTATAAAAAATTCAAAACTGCAAAATATTCAACTCTTGATCATTGTCCTTAAAGGTAAATGTGTTAAAAATAAAATAAACCAAATATTATGAAAATCGACTAAAAATTTAATACTTTCAGCCCAATTATGAATAGCGATTCCCCGGGAGTTTAGTTTTATCCCTTTTGCCATTCCTCCTATTATGAATTAAAATTTTCCCCGCAAAAAAAGTAGGTATTCTAAACATGAGGGAGAGGAAGAAAAAACTCCCCGGAAGAAATTAGGTATTCTAAATCTTAGGGATTTTGAGAGTTTTCTCCCCAAACATTTTGAAGGGAACTAATGCAAAAACTTGAAATTAAATTAATAAATATTATAGAATAATGGTATAAGCATTTATTTAGAACAGAAAGTTTAAATAAGCACCGGAATATTATATTACTCTCTTGTTTTAGAAATTTTTATCCAAGCCCTGCACACATCAATTTCAAAAACATGAACTACTTCTGCCTTTAGAAAAAATACTAAAACACTAAAGATTGGACACCTTCTTTAAATTCACATAGTAGTTAAATGGAAGATTTGTTTCCCTCTAATATCAAGACCGATAAGAAAAACCATGAAATTTACAATTTCCTTTGTACGTACAGTCATTGCAATTTAATTCATTGGCATCTGCACTTGGGCAGTTTTAGCTCCACTTTCTCAGCATAAAGTTATTCCGCATGGTTGTAGATATATGGTTACGCTGTTTATTTTATTTTTTATTTAAGCAAAAAAGATATTTATATTAACATACAATTTTATTGGCAATGAAAACATAAATTTTTTATTAAATTTCTATTGCTGAACTGTTGCGTTAGTGCAGAAAAATATGTGAACATTAAACAGCTGATCCAGATTTTACTCTCTCCCGTATTTGCTTATTCCCCGGCTATTTGGAATAGAAGGATTATTGCCCGGGAACAAATGATAAGGAAGAGAAAAAACTTGCTTACTAGTATTTTAGTGAAAACACCCAAACTCACGAAACATCACTTTCGGTAATAATTCAAGTTTTGCTTTTTTCCCAGCTCTGAACAAACTTAACGTTTCTTAAATAGTTTGTTTTCACTAAATTACTAATAAAGTCTATAATTTTTAGCCGATTTTTATAGTATTTAGTTTATTTTATTTTTAACACGTTTGCCTTCAGAGACAATGGTCAAAAGTTCAATATTTTGCAGTTATGAATTTTTTATGAGCTTATTGAAGAAAAACATTGTTGCAATTTTATAAAAAAAATATAAGTTTTTCAATTTTATTTTACGAATAACTAAGAAACCATTGATTTTTTAGCTTACCATATAAAGATGAGTTGAAGCAAATTTTGCTAGTTACCCGATGGTGTTTTATTAGTCAACATCGGACATACTGCCTGCGAGTTATGGTGAATTATACTGGCATACCTCATGAAAATATTAGATAGGCTCATAAAAAAAATTGTAACGTGATGAACAAGTACCAATGATGTTGGTTGTTTTAATATACTTAGATATATAAAAAAAATGGAATGAATTTTTGAAGAGGAAACAAAAAGTAGTATTTCGTGGGTTTGTGTTATCAGATGTAATTTGACTTACAGAACGATACAAACTTTAGCCTAATAAAATTATATACATAATAGAAGCAAATAAAGTTCTAGCAATAATAATTAAAACTAACTAAAAATAATTTGTTCTTATTTTTGAACCGTGTTATTTCAAATCGTGTAAAAAACACTATAAAAAATAGTTGAGTGTAAATATTTAAAAGTACTTTTATGTCAAATAATAATAAAACTTGGAAATTTCTGATGCAACCAAGTCAGCTGGGTTTCGAGTAACATCTTTGGAAAACGTAAAAAATTAAAGAAAATGTAGAATCAACATACCAATAATAATTTGCACATATACCATTTTTAATTACAAATAAGCGGAAATAGGCACTAAGGTGGAAATTACCTTAGTTGTTAAAGGTTGAAAAACGAAAATCAAACCTTGGTGGGCTTTGGTAGTTCCAAGGTTAAAGTTTTACTTTCGCATACAATTACGTAAATAAGTGTAGAGTATACAAGTATTTATTCAATAGAAGCAGAACAATAGCTCACACACCGCTTACTTCATTCACATAATTATATTCCAATATCGCCCCACCCTTATTGGTGAACGCCTTGCCTTATTTATAAGCGTAAAAGTCAACAGTTTTCTTTTTGAATTTGAAACACACAACAAAAATGGAGCATCTATGTATAACTTTCCTCCCCTATCATGATTCGCATACCAGTCAATTTTATTTCTGTCTTGTTAATAAAAAGTGTTCATCTTTTGTTAAAAGCAAAAAATTAAATAAAAAACACAAAAGTCTCTCAACGACTACGTGTTGAACATTTCTTTATGGCACCGTAATAAAATGTTTACCCAGAAATATCACATGTTTAATGTCTGAGGGCCAATTTACTGTGATGAAATTTTTATGATGTTGTGACAAAACAACGGAAAAGAAAAGCACACAGAAAAGCAATATCAAATGTTTTTCAACTTGTTGGCTGCTTGGTTGTACTTTATTTTTGACTTTTTTTTTATTAAATGTTAATGAAGCCACTGACACAAACAGAACGAAAATGTTTAAAGAGACACACTATTGTTATACTGCAACATTTTTTACTGTTGAATTCTGTTTTAAGTCCTGTTAAATATACGATGCGATTTAAAATGAATTCAAAACCCAGTCAAACACTTAAATTGATTAATTGCATAAACTAATGAAAGTTCTGCAAATATGCAGCACATCAGGTGGCATTTAACGTTGCTCACAAAATGAAATCCATAAACTAATTCCAGTTGGCAAAGTCTTTTTATTTTTGTGTTTGAATGCATTTAAATTAGAAAAAAAATTCGTGTAATTTAATTGCAGTGTGAAAATGTTGATTTTGTTTAATCTTATTTCGATGTTATCTAGTTATTATTTTTAATTTAATATTTATTTGAATTGCAAATCTAATTCGAAAATTAGGCATTTACTATAATAATTTAATTTGTTGGGCAATTTATACTGAAAATAATTCAAATACTCAAGGAATAATTTAACAGGCAGGTCCAAATGAAGTTTTTGTTATTAATCAATGTGATTTTCTCAATTTAAATTTAACTAGTTGAGGTAATGTCGCATTTTCTATACCAGCATGCACTGCATCAACACAGAAATATATACATATGTAATTATGTATGTGTAACATCGTTCTAACCTGAATATAAATGAAGACTCAAAAATAGAATAGAAATGAACAGTTATACTTATGAGTGCATTTCCCGATGGTAGATAAATCATTGAAGCAAGACCACGAATGACGTTGTAAAAATACATTTTGCAGATGACCGTTAACATTAAGATCTTGCATTTATTAAAAACCATCAAACTATCCAAAACTATGCAGCTAAAAAGAGTCAATCAGTGGAAAAACGAATGGAAAAGTTGAAACTAATTCATAGAAAAACAAGTAAGAGTGATATATTGTCTGTCCCGAAACTAATGCCCTTCACCGAAGTACGTATGGAGTATATTTTTTATTTTTTTTTATTTTTTATTTTAAAAGAACAAACACAACCCGCGAAGCGATTAGCTTGCCAGCAGAAAACACCCAGGGTCTCCGGCAGCAATCGAACCCACGACCTCTGGACTGAGAAGATGGCATCGCTACCACTCAGCCACAGGCGCCCTTATATATACATATATATGTAAATTCATACATATTTGTTTTGTGAAAAAATGGATCATTTATTTTCTACTCTAGTGCAATTTATAGTATGGGGTCTAAGATTTTATTTTCGATGTTAGCAATAGTTGAGTATTTTATTTTGCACTCTGTATTTAATGGTACTAAAAAATTTTTGAAAAGTTGAAAATAGGTTTATAGATAGTATTAACCATAGATTGGGTATTGAAATAAAAATTTATTGAAATCAGGTTTGCAATAGCAATCAATAAAATTGCAAAACCTTTTATTGAAATATTTTTCTACAAATTTATTGATAAAAATTTTATTGCAATCGTAATAAAAAAATTTATTTGTATTTTATGCAATATCAATAAACAAATATTGCTTGAAAAAAATCTTCAATCAATGAAATTATTGCAAAATTTTAAGGTGCAATCAGTCAATTATTGAAATTATTGGAAGGAAATTGGGAAAATAAGCATTTTTATAATAGATATATTGTCAGCTTGCACGTGATCTCATGTAGCTTAATAAATAGCAGGTAAATGAATGAATGATTTAATAAAACAGTGCAAGAATTGAAATTTTTTTTATAAATTTTTGACAATCTAAAATGTGTTCCGACTGTTAAGGAAAATATACATATGTACGTATTTTGATAAACATAAACTCATATTTATCAAAAAAGTATACTTTAAGCGTCTATTATTTAATCATTAATTCTTCTCTATATACATACTTGCCTGTAATACACTTCTTTATGAAAAAAAATTTTATATCACTATATCATTTCTTTTTAGTTTTAAAATTTGCAATATTCATACAAAAATTTCATCTTACAATTTGAGTTGAAATAACCAATTGCGTTCTAAACAGTCAGTGACTATTATTATTAAACCATTTTTAAAGTGCAAAAAATTGACAAAGAAGTATTTGAAATGGATAATTCAGATTTTGAGAGCGATGATACTTTGCTGGACCCCACATACTTGAATGATGATACACCAACGTCATCGTGATTTTTAAAAGAAACAAGGTATAAAGATTTAGTAGCAATTACTCGTATATTACTAACGTTGTAAGTAAATTTTGTTATCGAAAATGATCAAGCTCATAATGTGATCCATCAAATTGAAAAATCATCCAATATGCAATTAAAAAACAACAACACTTAATTTAGATTTGTAAAAAAAAGAGTTCAAATAAAGCAATCAGTGGAGTGAACTGCGTTCTATTTAAAAGCTTCGTCAGTATTATAGAAAAGAGAGAGAACACAACGACTTTAAATTTACTTAAAATGTTATTTTATTAATTATTGAATTTCTTTGTTCAGCTGGAGGTCTGGTTATAAATTAAAAACGTTAGATTTTATTAATTTTTGTTTTTATTTCCCAATATTTCGATCAACACCATTGATCATCTTCAGGGGATCGAAAATATATACATAAAACACAAATATAAATATAATAATAACAACATTAATTAATATTATTGCACAAATTAAGTTACAATTCCATTTATAAAACAATTGGTGTAATTATTATTAATTTTAAAAGTTTGAAAAAAAGCTTTATGTTAAACACTTCGTCTCTCTTGTAAGTAGAACTCTAATGATGTTTTGGCCTGTGTTTGTTTATTGTGTTTCTATAAATCTGCGCGCATTTTTCTACATCACTCTTATAATTTAATCTCTTATCAGGTGCTACATCAATAATGTTAAGCATTTCTCGAGTATATCTCTTTTTGTAGTTGTTTTCTGTTGTTAACACTTTAATGTTATTGAAATTTGGTTTATGACCTGTTACAGCACAGTGGGCAGCAAGTGCGGTTTTTTGGTTAAGAGGTTTGTTAGTTTATTTTAAATCTGACTTATGTGAAGACATTCTAGTTTTTAATTTTGTTTTTGTTGTGCCAACATATACTTTCGGGCATATATTGGATCCGTCACCATCGCAGTTAATTTGGTAAACAATGTTCGACTTTTCATCGTTAGTAAATTTTAATTTATTTTTACTAAATAATTTGTTGTTTGTATTAAAAGTTTTGAAGGCTAATTCATTCTTTTCTTTGTCAAAGATGTCTGAATGTTTCAGTCTTTCAGAAAACCCAGGTATGTACGTTGACGATTTGTATGTTTTTTGTGTTCTTTCAACTGTAATACCTCCATTGCTACTTTTTGCGTTTGCATATTTTAATAAATCCACAATAGTTTTCTTTGGAAAATCATTCTTGGTTAATATTTTTATAATTTTGTTTTAGATTTTTGGATGAAACGACTGGTCACTAATGGATAAAACTCTACTAATAAAATTAATGGCAGTATTTATAATAATAAAAGTTTATGATTCTAAAAGAAAAAAAATTTTATTTTATTGTACAAATTCTATGTTAAAATAAACTCATTGCAGGAAAAAAATTCCAATATATTAAATTTTGCGTTTTTTTTCTCCAATCAATAATTTTTAGTGAAACATTTTTTAAATCAATACCAATAATGTTGATTTTTTATTGTAATTTTGCAATCACCAATTAAAATCCAAAAAATTATTGCAATCATGTTGAAATATCAATCAGTAAATATTGCAGATTGCACGATATTGCAATACTCCCCATCTATGGTATCAACGTATTATAAATATCAAGAAATATCAATTTTAAATTCGAATATCTCTCCAAATTTAGCACACATGAATACACTAAATAATGCTTGAAGTGTTTGCTAAAAACGTTTAAGCAAGTTCTTTTTTAATTTGATGGACAATGCCTTTAAATTATTTAAGTTAAACAAATTTTGTAACAAAATTATCAAAAATATCCTAATCAAAAAACATAAAACCAAAAAAAAAATTTAGTGATGTACAAACAAACAAATGAAGATAGGTTAGTTATTGGAGTACCTGTAATAAGCAATTCAATCAGGTATAACGCTGAGTATAAATCTGGCATTTCTTGTGTTGTCATTTTGTGGCGTTGTTTTCAAAATGCATGCAACGCCTTTCGCATTATGTTTTTTATATGCAAGGCACACACAATGAAAAATATAGGAAATGACAAATGTTGTCACTAGTACACACTATTGTGATATCACAAAATGCCATAATGTGTACTCAGCATAAAACAATTGTTATTCAAGTCACACATTTAATTGTCAAGTCTTGAATTCTGCTGGGTTTACATTTTATTTCAATAGTGGTCTCCAGTGAATTCAATTCGAACAATACGCTTGTAGTACAGTTCAATTCAAGCCTTGAATTATACTTCAATTAAGCTTTGCATTGCAACTGAATTCAATTATATTTCAAGCTTTAAAAATAATGCTTTTAAAATTGAAAGCAAAAATCAGTTCATTTGTTTTTCAATAATAATTTTTTATCCATGTGCCTTCGTTATTGTTTTCAGGATTTTACTCAACTTTTGCTTTTTGAAAATTAATTATTATTTTAATTTATTTTTGATATATTTTACCACAATTTCAGTTTTATTAATAAGTAAATTACATACGTATTTGACAAGGTATGAACATATATATATGTACGAGTATGTTGTTTTTTATTTCAAAATATTTTCATACTTGAAAATTGCATGAAATAATAACTTTTTTTAATTAAACCAACTTTATGCGCTAAAAATGTTAAAAATAACAGAAGTGTTATATGCGTTAACTACTTAACTATTTGAAGACGGTGCCAAGAAGAAAGAATCTATCTTATTTGTTGACAACGTAGAAATTTATTTATTTTAGTTAACAGCTTTCTTAGCACCGACTGCAAATAGTTAAGTAGTTAACGCATATAATACTTCTGTTTGTTTAAATTTCAAGCAATTGAAAATAATAAAAATCTATTCATTTATTTCAATGTTCGAGTGAAATAATAATCTTTTTATTGCAGCACTAACTACAGAATATGGTGGTATTGCCAGCATCGAAATTTAAAATGTAGTGTTTGTGAATACAATTTAAGAATAAATAGTTTTTAGCCTAAAAGTGTTCAATAGCAAGACTGAGTTTTAAACCCTAAATAATTATTCTTATGAATTGGACCATTAACAACTTATAAGCGTGTGGCACTTGCTTGTTTAAATTCGTTATTAACAAAAATATCTTGCTACATACTATATTTTACTCTTTGAATAAATAAACTTTTGAAATTGAAAATAAACTACATTCTGTGGTTCTGGTGTTTCCAGATGGTCTCGTAGTGCCATTTTATTTTTCTGTTCATTTATTTTACTTGTCGCAAATTAAACAAGCAAATGTTAACGTACCTGCCCAAAACTTCCTATTGCTCTTGCAATTCAATGTGATGTTTGCAATTTATGATATGGGCGCTATTAACAAACTACTCGTTATGTCATTCATATGCTCTGTATCAGTGATCAGAAATGAGTAGTCAAAAAGTGAGTAGAGTTGAATCATGACTTATAATTTCTTGTACTTATGCGCACTCATACTTATTGCAATGTTGTCCAACTTCATATACACTCGCATTCATACTTAGCAAGATTTATGACGTTATTGATTTCGACTCTCCTTAACTCAATGTTTAAAGACGATGCAAAATAAGTATTGTATGGCAAAGCGAACTTCGCATATGAACATTAAAATATTCATTATGAGCTTATGTGTTTGCTCATTATGAGGTTACAAATGTGATTCTTTATACACTTTTAGTTGTAGTTATACTATATGGATGAGTTGAGTGAGCTGAATCAATGCAACTTTTTTTAATATTTGCAAATCAATTCAAAATAAATAAGAATTAAAAAATCTGTAAAATATGTGTTACCACTCATATGAAGGTATCACAATTAAGAATAAAAATTTAAATTTTCTGTAGTTTAAAATTTGAATGAGTCTTTTAAAACACGATTTCTTAAATTTAAAAAAAAAAATTATTTCTTTATAAAACTTTCTGAATATCGCTGAAACTATAAGACTGTTAAAAAATTATAAACGCGTCATTTAAAGGGCAATTCATTGCCTATCCGTACGTGCATTTGTTTATTTAATCGAAGAACTGGTTCTCGAGTAAATTCAAATTATGTGATTCAGCATCCCCTTTTTTCTTGATAACGGAAAATCTCGAGATACAGAGTCAATGCAAAAAACACTAATTTATAGGCATTGGAGCTCAGTATCATATGTCTGCAAATTGACTTACAAAGTATGGTCCTTTGAAATCATATTGACCTGTGTCTTTGTTATTGTATAATTTATCTGAATATCTCTGAGAGATGCGCTAATAAACAATTATTTTCGATATGTAAAGACTAGGCCGTTAAAAGCTTCTGATGCAGGTTCTACTACTGATATCTCAAGCAACCTAATGGATCGGGGTGTGTTTCTCAATAAACATTATCATTCAGCGGCTAGCAAACTAAATACCATCTGCTTGAAGTTGCGCAAAACGGAAATAATAATTAAATATAGGATAAGAATTTCCATAAAGCCTGTTGCTATACGCAAAGAAAAGATATGGTTGTAGCATGGTTGAGAAAACAATATTATGTTCTACAAAACAAATGTGTGGTCATTGAAAACAAGTTATTGTTATTTTAAACATTACTTGCGTTAAGATAAACAAAGTAATGTTTGAATTTAATAATTACATTATTATATTCATAAAAAGTGTGATATGGTTAAAATTTAACAATACAGTTTTGTTAAAAATGTATGACTACAACATAATTTGTATTATTATGTAAAAATAATATGATGTAAATAACAATATAATGTTATCCAAAACCATGCTATTTTTAGTTTCAAAACAAATCTTTTTCAGAAATATCTTCTGTCAGTCAGTGTCAGTGTTTCGTTTGTAAGCTATCGGTATTGCACTCGTAGTGTTAAATAAATTAATAAATAAATGAAGTATAAACAAGAGGATAGATGAATAAAAATATATATACATATAGTATGTGTTTTTTTTAGAGGTATAGAACTTCGAATTGAAATAAAACACAAGAAAATCGTTTTAATGTCCATCAATTTGGCTTTATTGGAAGGATAATTTTATGCCATTAACGTTTAAATATGATTTCGGGCATGTGGCCGCCGCGGCTGGCTCGAATAAAGCCAATTCTACAGTTCCAATTTTCAACCACTTTTTCGAGCATATGGGGCCGTATGTTGGCAATAACGCCACGAATGTTGGCTTCCAAGTCCCCTAACGTTTCTGGTTTGTTGGCGTAGACGAGCGACTTCACATATCCCCAAAGAAAATAATCCAATGGTGTCAAATAACACGATCTTGGTGGCCAATTGACAGGTCCATTCCGGTTAACCGAATTAATTGCTCTGATGGACGATTATGTCGACCATAAAATGGACGGAGCTTGCGGTAAACTTCGCGAACTGAACCATTATTTTCGAAATAAATTTGCACGATTTGCAAGCGTTGTTCTTTTGTCAACCTGTTCATGATGAAATGGCAAACCAAACTAAATATTAATCACTTGACAGCTGACAAAATGGCCGCCAGTTCAAAAAGTGATGCCAACTTAAAGTTATATACCTCAATAAAAAACACCCTATATTTCTTTATACATGCGTGTCTGCATTTCGAGTATACGCACATATTTGTGTAAGTACACGTGCTCATATATACATTTTATTTCAACAATATTTTTTTATATTTATTTTGGCTTTGACGCACAGCTGTTTTAAGCAAAATATCTACCAATATATGGTTAAAAAATAAAATATTATTATTATATAGAATAATACTGTGGTCGTATTTAACAATATTATTATAATATGGTATGGTTAGTCTTAATTATATTTTAGTCACATCTAATAATAGTATTGTTATATTTAACCAAAATGTGATAACTTTGAACAATACTAAGATTAGGTTTAACAAAGTTAATTGTTATTGTAGATAATATTATTATTAACTCAGATAATAATATTACTAAAACTGATTTTCTATTGACAATAATATGATTTGACTGAAACCATACAATTCAATCATAATATGTTGCTGTTTGATTATGGTTACCTCAACCATATTTTTTCTTTGTTTGTACCTTGACGCTGCCAAATGATGAGAACATGGACTGTGTTTATAAAAGATGTCATGAGCTACTGAAAGAGATGATGTTGTCGTTAGTACTTCGTAAATTTATGCCTACTTTGGTACTTATTTTACATATTTGTTTATTTTTTTATTTCCTACACGCAAAGAAAAAATATAGTTGAGGTAACCATAATCAAATCGAATGACAATAAGTTACATTTATAAAGAGTTTTATGAATTTTATTATAAAAATTATTCCTTCACTTTTATTTCTGTGGCAAAAAGGAAAAAGTGCTTAAGTCGAGAAAAGCTGATTTTGAGTTAATGGTACCTTCGTAATCTGCATAGCCGAAAGTGCCTCTGTTCAAAATCTCAATTAATTTGTGTGATTTTTCAGGAAGTTATAGCACTATGACGTGCGACTTATCTTTTTTAAACTTCTAATCTCATTTGGAATAATAGCTTAATTTAAGTTATACTCTGATATATTTTAACTTGAGTGTATTATTTCCCAATTTAACTGTAAAAGAAATAAGTTTCTGAAAGTCGACTTGAATGCTTAAAAGTGCTCTCCTGCAAAACAGTAAAATATGACTTGAGCACTTTTTCCTTATTGCCACAGATTTTACACCATTTATTTGCAACCCGCCGGTAGAGTCTTTGTTCTAAATGAGCTTTAATAGTAATCTTCCGGTTCCCATGGTAACTTATAATACGTGTCTTAACCCTTAATATCCTGATATCTTTTTTTTTTGTTGAAAAAAATATATGTGATTCTGAACAAAGTTTGTTCGAAGGTTTTGTTGCCGGAACCACCACGATGTCTAGGTTTAAGTAAATTCTATATAACTGATGTTATTTTTATTAAAAGTAAAGAAATTTTATTGCCAAATTAGATCGAATATTAATACATAGATTGTTTACAAAAAATTAATTTTAGTGAAATTCTACGAAAAAAAAATTTCGCTAGAGAAATATAAATTAACTGCGCTTTTTTGGCACTGAACTTTTCTACGAGATGTGCATTGCAGATTTTTGCAACATGGCTGGCTTTCTCTTAAAAATTCGGACCATGATATAAAAAATCGGAAAGTTCCGTTCTAAAATAACGATTCTGGCATGACATTTCCAAAAAACCACTGCAAAGAACAACCAAAGTAACGTTTCAATGTAATTTTCCATATAAAAAATATTAACCATAAGCTCCTGATAGTTACTCAAAGGACCATAATAATATTATCCATAAGCTCTTGATAGTTGCTCAAAGTACCATGAAGAAATATGAGTACAACAACAACACATAAAATATGCTCATATTTTAAAGGTCACAACTTTTTTACACACTATAGTGGAAACGGAAACCACTTTTTTAACACTTACAACAACAAAAAATGCACACAGTTCCTTTTCGGTGAGGTTGAACGAGTCCGGTTGACACACAAGCTTCAAATAATGTTATTTTGAAGTATAAATATATGCAAACTGAGCGTTTGCATCAAAGAACATTATTATAAAGATCACAGCAACAGCACTTTATAATAATCGTTTAATTAAATTTTGAACATTGTTGGTTGGTTCCTTGAGATACCACCAGGCTATCAAGGGTTAAAACACATTACATCCGTTCCTCATTTGAATTTCTGTAGTATTAGGCCGTCATTTAGATCTTCTAAATTTTATTAAATCAAAAATATTTTCTATGGATTTGAAATTATTGGAATATCTGAGACTTGGTTAACTAGATGAGTTACAATTAAGTCAGTAGAAATATCGGGGCACAAACTCATTCGGAATGATAGAGTAGGCATGCGGGGTAGTGGTGTGAGAATTTGCATACATTTCTAAAAGCTTAAATATAAAGTCGTCTTTAAATCTATGCAATTGAAATATGAATCTATTTTTATGGTTTGATAATTGTAAAATTCTACTTGAAGTGATATATCTGCTTCAGCCTTATGATGTTAGCAATATCTTTTTTGTTACTGTAAGATTATTGTTGCCGCGGACTTTCATTGTAAGCCATTTAATAGCAAAAAACCCAATCTGGTACTCTCGTTTTTTAATAAAAGGACTGTAGCTATTTGTCATAGTTAGTTTTTTTCCGCTTTGTAATTGACGCACTAAAAACTTCAGCCAACAGCACTTCCGTGATCCCAGCTGGCATTTGGGTGATTATCTTTTGAAAAACTCACTTCAATGAATTCTTCTTTGAGAAAAAAAAAATAGACTTTGAAAAAGGACTCGCATATCATTTATCCATAGTATTACTACTAAAAATTTAGGTAAAAATTATGATTAAAAATTACAGATAATCATAACACGTATGATGACAAAATGAAGTGATTCGTCTTAGGATTAAAAAATTAGCTCAAATGCGGTTATTTTGAATGGAATACTGATTCTTGGAATATGATACAAAATGTCAGATGGTGTATGTACATACGAGATTTGTTCGAAATGTATCGCGAATTTTGAATATTCACAAGTTACGTATATTCGAATTTAGATTTTTTTGTGGCGTTATGTTGGTACTCATGTCTCTCACTTATGCCGACAATTTCGGCCATTTCGAATGTTCAGTTGATTGCCAGCTGCTTTGCTTGCACGTGTTTTAGCTCTCGGAGAAGCTACCTTGGAACGATTATGGGTGGTACAAAATGTTCTCAGAAGGCCGAGAAGATGGGAACGACGAAGAGCGGGCCGGACGCCCGAGCGCTTCAACAACAGACGAAAAAATTGCTGAAGTGAAGAAAATGGTATCGGCCAATCGTCGAATCTCCATTAGAGAAGTTGCTGAGGACCTAGACATATCGATTTGGGCATGAGACGGGTCGCCGCGAAAGTCGTGTTGGACTCTGTCCATGACGACCCAAATTTGCTCCAGAGGGTCATAACAGGTGACGAATCGTGGGTTTATGGTTATAACGTGGAAACCAAAGCTCAATCATCTCAATGGAAGCTGCCGCACGAACCAAGGTAAAAATCGAAGATGAGCCAAAACAAGTGAAAGCAAAGCAGCTGTCAACAACTAACTGAACATTCAAAATGGCCGAAATTGTCAGCATAAGTAAGAGACATAAGTACCAACATAACGCCACAAAAAAATATAAATTCGATTATACGTAACCCGTGAAAATTCAAAATTAGGCGATACTTACATATATTTATGATTTGATCAGGCTAGAGTTCGTATCGCTTTGTAAGCCAAATTACATGTGATAATTATTAATGAACAAATAACAGTAAAGTAAGTTGTAAATATTCTGACAAACACATAGTTGAACGGAACAACCGGCTGTTTTCGAAGGCCACTACACCTTCATCATCAGCGTTCTTTGTGTTCGGTCCAAAACACAAACCTCGTACAGGCATACTTATTATATTTAAAAAAGCTACTTTATTTGATCTTAAATTTTATTTGTATTATTATCATTATTATTTTTATTCAGCTTCGTAGTTTCTAAATACTCGTATGCTTTTGTTTCAGCCAAGTGATAACCAAAACGCTGTTGAAAATAAGAAATAAATAGAAATGAAGCAATTTAAAATATTTTTAACTGTATTTATAATATTGGAAAGCATTTTTGTCGGAGCCAACTCTAAACTTGTGCCTAAGCCCCGAACAACTGCAACAACTGAAACTCCTGATGTCATTATACAAAAAATTATTTTTTGACTGACTATTCCCCACCATTGTATTGTATGGAAATGGAGGTCAACTAATAACTTATTGGTACAATGGCTAATTTAAAAATAAAAATAATCTAAACTTATCTTCATAAATAAAAAGTACCTACATATATAAAAAATATAAAATTTGTTACCTACAGCCAAGTCTAAATTAGAGTTTTAAGCATTGCGTAACCAGCAGAGTGCGTATTTCCAGTACATTCAAGGTATATGTTCTCATTATTTCATTTGTTGAAAAGTTTTTGAAAAGTTCATACATACATACATACATTTACTTAAATAGGTATGTATATATGTATGTATGTACATAATTAATTTTATATAAAGACTCATTTGGTAAAGTTTCTAATGTTGTTGTGTCTTAAAAATTGTTGATCAATTCGTAATTCAGCTATAAGAAAGACAGAGAAGGCAATACAAATATCTTTTTGCTTTCTACAAGCTGAATTAAACGAATGTTGACGTTCCTGATCCGGTATTAAGGTAGAATTAGCCGAACGTCTCCGTTCCCTAACGAAACAGCTGATCGTTTTGTTGATTGAAAACAATGCAAATGCTTACCGAAATTTCCTGTAACGTTGACGGCACGTCTCAACCTGCATAAAATGGAACTTCCTAACGTTGTTAAGTGACGTTCGTATACCAGTTGCCGAATTATATTTTTAAGTAAATTCTTCATTCATTTTCATGTATGCATGAAAAAAAACCGTATATATCGGTTTTATGTGCATGAAATTATTTTTTATATCTCTAATACATTTTTCCACATTTCAAACATATTGAAAGATATTAAACCCTAAAGTTTACTCATATCCATAATTTTAAAGTTAACTAAGCAATGCCGCGAAAGTAAGGCGTATTGTACTGGATTACTAGATTGTTTTTTTTTTAGTCAACTACAAAGAGTCGAATTTGAAGACGAAAAACGCCAACCACGATAAGGACCATTATTTTGTTTGATGTATAAATTGCTGTGCTTTGAATCACATTTTAATGTAAAATTTTTTATTCATTATTATATTGGATCTATATGTATTCAAAGCAAGAAGATTGAGAGCATTTCCATTAAATGCGGCAAATTAGTAACTATGTGACGATATACATATGAATATATTGTATATAACGGATGAAATCCTTCTTTTTATGTTTATTTAAGCAAATACAATAATTGAAACTAATTGAAAGACATGAAGAACGAAAGCTTTTTGACATGTTTCAGCCAAATCTTAATGTTTTTATAATTTGTGAAAAAATTACAATATACCGAATGTTATTAATTAAAAATCTACGATGCCGCCTTTTTTAATTTATCCAAACATTTTTTAATGCTTTCTAGCAAAATTACTCAGGATTTATTCAGTTACTCTATTTTGATTGAAAAATAAACGAACTGACCTAATATTGGATTGTAATTAAAAAGCAGCCGTTTTTTATTTTGTATGATTTTCTCCTAGGGCTGCCATTGAGAAATGTTGCTAGTATGGAAAAAAATAACTCAAATACAGAAATGTATACCATGGCAATAATGAAATCAAAAATACAAAAAGTGCTACCAAATATAACGTACTATAAAAACTCATTTTGATACGTACTTGCCTGTGTACCGCTTGCTTGCCACAGAGCTCACTTATTATGTAGAAACAGGCCATAAGTTTTTCGTTTTTTTTTTTTATTTAAAATTTCTTTAACTTTGTTAATATAAATGTAGTATTCGACAGCATTGAACCACGCTCCCCCATCTAGTTACTAAAGTCTGTGGAGGAATTCGTATCTCTGAATATTTTTCTTTAAAGGCTGCAACACGCAAAGGGGCTTTAAAAAACACTTCCTATCCACATGAAATTAATACGGAGCGCCAAAAAAAATACACAAACTTTTTTTTGGTTTAAAAGGGCTTTTATCCCATAGGTTAGGTTAGCAGGCTGCTGGTAAGGAAGGGTGAAATTTAGAGTCCAGCTCACTTGGGTCCAATACAATGATCCCTTTGTGCTACCTGTTAGTTGAAGAGAAGATAGTCAGAGAGGGTGATAGGGAAGAATAGTGATAGAGTAGACAGGTGATGAAAGAAGAGATGGAGGAGGAAAGCTTCATTCTTTTACAACTCTGCTTTTTTTGTACGCTTTTTGATAATGCAGTGTTGCAGCGCCTTCTGGTGTTAAATGAGGCATATTAAATTTTGAAGCTGTGTTTAGTAGCCATTTTTATTGTATTGGTTATTTTACTTCGTCAATGATTCTGCTACACAACGAAGGAGGGCGCTCTGATGTTACATAAGGATTAGTATCTGATGAAGTCGGTGTAGTTTTTAGTGACCAGTGCCTTATGCTTCCATCACTAGAACTTTTCCCAAAACAACTGATACAAAGGACACTAATGCACATCAGAAAAATGCGTGGTGTTGTTATTTTTAATGACTGTCAGAGACCGGGCTCGAACCCAGGACCTTTGGTTTTGTAGTCAACGTGCTAACTACTTCAGCCAATGCCACCAGCTTTTATCCCATGCTTTCGCATTTTTTTTTTTTGTATTGAATTTTTCAAATGAATTGGGTTTTCATACCAGTTGAAATTGTTTTCGTTTTCCTCTTTTTTGTTCTTAAACAGTCGTAAGAATTGGAAAAATAATTTGCAACTAATTAAAAAACACCAAAATTTGTTTTATAGAATGAAAAAATTAAAAAATTTATTAAAAATATACATTTATAATGAAATATACAAAAATATGTATTTTTTATAAAATATGCAAAAATATGCACTAAAAAATCGATGCCAATTTGTCGCAAATTTGCTGATTCGCAAAGATATTTTATTTACGTTGAACTACGACCAACGACAGAAAACATGTATTTACACAGAACAAATTATTGTCGAATTTTAATGTAATTTATTTTCTGAGCATTTAAAATCTGTATTTACTCCCAATTCATGTACGGGTGCTGCCGAATTACCGAGTATAGTTTCTCTACCCCCTCGTCCCTTAAGGTTTAAGTTGCGTGAACTACAAAAAATAATTGCTGAACTCGACCCGAAGAAAGCTCCAGGTATTGATGGCATTAGTAACAAGATGCTGATGAACTTGCCTCATATTGCAATAAGAATCTTGCTATTTATTTTTAATGCTATTTTACGAATGCAGTATTTTCCAAATAACTGGAAACTTGCCAAAGTAAAAATGATTCCAAAGCCGGGCAAAGATCTTACCAAGGCTGAGTCATATAGGCCTATAAGCTTACTATCAACAATCTCAAAGCTTTTCGAAAAGCTGCTCATGACTAAATTGTCCAAAATTTTAGCTGATAATGGGTGCATCCCGGACCATAAATTTGGTTTTAGAAGTCAGCATAGCACCACTGAACAAACGCATAGATTGGTCCAAGTTGTAAGAAGAACATTTGAAGAAAAGAAGTATTGTTCTGCTCTCTTTGTTGATGTTTCTCAGGCATTTGATAAAGTATGGCACGAAGGCCTAGATTTAAAATTGAAGACGTACCTACCAATAAACATACAAAAGCTTTTGGAAAGTTATATTATTGATAGGAAGTTCACTGTTGTGGAAGGAGAGTTCACGAGTGTGCCCGAATCTATATCTTCCGGTGTGCCACAGGGCAGTATTCTGGGGCCAGTCTTGTATCTAATATATACTTGTGATATGCCTGTGAGCAATAACATCCTAACTTCTACATTTGCCGATGATACAGCCTGTATGAGTATACACAAAAACCCTGATGAGGCATCCCGCAATCTCCAAGAACACATTACCCAGCTTGAAATATGGTTGAACTTATGGAGAATTAAAGTAAATGAACAAAAGTGTGTCCATATAACGTTTACCCTACCTAAGAAGAGATACTTGCTCTCCCATTCGAATCAACAATCAAAGTATTCCTCAACATTCTCAAGTCAAATACCTTGGCATACACCTTGATCGAAGGCTTACATGGAAATATCACATTGACTCTAAGTTAACTCAAATGAAACTTAAATTAACTCAAATATATTGGTTAATTGGCAGAAATTCAACACTCAGCCTAGACTGCAAACTTTTAATATACAAGTCGCTTTTGAAGCCAATATGGTGCTATGGAATTCTTGAACTTATGGAGAATTAAAGTAAATGAACAAAAGTGTGTCCATATAACGTTTACCCTACCTAAGAAGAGATACTTGCTCTCCCATTCGAATCAACAATCAAAGTATTCCTCAACATTCTCAAGTCAAATACCTTGGCATACACCTTGATCGAAGGCTTACATGGAAATATCACATTGACTCTAAGTTAACTCAAATGAAACTTAAATTAACTCAAATATATTGGTTAATTGGCAGAAATTCAACACTCAGCCTAGACTGCAAACTTTTAATATACAAGTCGCTTTTGAAGCCAATATGGTGCTATGGAATTCAGCTATGGGGCACTGCTTCAGCTTCAAGTGTTGAGAAAATCCAACGAAAGCAAAACAAAATTTTACGTTTGATAACATCGGCTCGATGGTACATCAAAAATTCAAATATACATCGCGATTTAAATATGCCACTAGTGGCTGAAGAAATTGCAAAATACGTAGGCAAATATTTAACAAAACTCGAGACACATCCTAATCCGCTCGCTCGTAATATCTTGAACTTTACTGGACATATCCGCTTAAAAAAGAGGGACACAAGGGCTCTTATTCTCAACACTCCAGATGCTACTTCTTGAAAATACGTTTATTTATTTTTTTTTTTCCTTTTTGATTATCACTACTTATGTATTATTTATAACTATCACTAAGTTTATGTCCGACACTGGTCGGGCCTAATAATTATATTTAGATTTAAGATTTGATTACTTATTGTTAGTTAATTTTTGAAAATACAATAAACAAATATATGAAAAAAAAAAAATTTCAATTAAGTGATTGCTTAGAAAAAATAATATTTTTGATTAATATTTTAATTGAATATATGTTTATATTAATTGAATTTATTGCTCTATAAAAATGTGTTATCAACAGAGCTCAACTCAGAACACTATGAAATGGTAGACAATTATTACATATGAATTGTATGTAAATAATGAAATTTTTGTTTTTATGTGTGAAATTCGAGCTGTTTTTAGTATGCCGCGGCATGCCGCGTTGTCTTGAAAAAATATTTTCAATTAAATTACCTAATTAATATTTTAATTGGTTTTGATATTTTTTTATATGGGAGAAAAAAAAACTACTCAGCTTAATATTTTTTTTTTTTTTTGATACGAAGTAATTTTGACATGTGTTGATTAAAAATAAAAATATTAAAATAAAAAAAAAAACAAAAAGAAACAAGCTTATAGACAAAATGTGGATGGAAAAGTTAGTACATTGGCGGTATTTGGGGTTCGATGCAAATGGTCTTTTGTAAGACCATATGGAAGCGCTTCTTTAAAATCTAATCACAAAATATACACACAATTCAAAGAAAAGCACCTCTATTCTGCATTTACACTTACGCATGACTATCAAACATCGAAAACGGCCATTGTACTTTTGTGCACCATTCGAACGTCAAAAGCCATACGATGCATCATTTAAGTTTTTGGTATAATAGACAAATGTTTCCATTTTTGGAAATTTTTTATATGTATGCATGTACACAACATAATTTTTTATATTTTTATACTATTAGATTTCTTCTATATTTCAATTACTATTTTAATTGAATTTTTAAAAATTTTTAATTAACTTTTTAATTGAATTTTAAAAAATAATTCAATAAATTTTTTAATTGAATCTTTAAAAATATTTCAATAAATTTTTTAATTGAATCTTTAAAAATATTTCAACTAAATTTTGATTGAATCTTTAAAAAAACATAAATTCAATTTTTAGTTAATGTAATATTTTTTAATTGAAAAAATTAAAAAAATTTTAATTAAAATGTATGAGTTAATACTACAATAATAATTAATACTACAATCTTCGTTTTTTTTTTAATTGAATCTTGTTTTTACTTTTTTCTGTGTACATGAAAATCCTTGTTGTGTGTGTAATTTTCTTTGTGTTTGCAGCTCATGTGTTTCTTGGATAATTTACTTACATATGTATCTACTCGTATGGATGTGAAATTTTACTTTTATTCATTCATTCATGAGCCATGTACACAGAGAAAACAGTGCCTAATAAATACCTCATAAAATAGAACAAAATTAATAAGATATCTCTATGCTTTTCTAATAAGGAAACCTTATTAATTTAATATTTGAAATTTGAAAAAATCAAGCAGAAATCTTGTAATATTTATAGGGTTATCTTATTGATTTTTTCAAAAAGATTTTCTTCTTGTTTTTATTAGGCGACCTAATAAAAAATAAAAAATAAAATTTATGTTTTTATTCTTTGTACTTATGCATTTTCATTTAAATTCTATACCATATACATATGTATGTATGCATGTAGTATGTGTAAATGTTATTTATTTTTACATACAAACATATATATTTTATTATATTCTTAATTAACTCCCCACATATAAATGTTATTACTTCAGAGGAGACAAGTATTGAACCAGCAACCTTCTGACTCTAACCAATATGCTAACAGGCAGCCTGAATCCGCATTGAAATTATGGTACAGGCATGCTTATACAAAAGCGATAAAGATCATGAAAAAATTGTC
Organism: Nowickia ferox; assembly: GCA_936439885.1. Lineage (NCBI taxonomy): Eukaryota > Metazoa > Arthropoda > Insecta > Diptera > Tachinidae > Nowickia > Nowickia ferox. Next base: position 66,146,223 of record OW387026.1, read on the forward strand.
TCTATGTTTATTTATAGATTTGAAATAACAAGAAACCTAATAAAATCAAGAAGACATCCTTATTAAAAAAATTAATAACATGCTTTACACATAATTATATAGGAACCTAATGAAAACAATAAGAATACCTTTTTGAAAAAATCAATAAGGCAACCTAATGAAATCAATAAGGAAAACCTTATAGTTTACAATTTATAAGAAAACCTAATAGAATCAAGAAGTTTTTCTCTATGGATTGTTTTTTGGTACCAAAAATAACGGAAATTGAGTAAAAAAAGTGTTAATAACAAGATTTCTTCCTGATTTTATGTGAGTTTCTTATTGATAAAATTAATAAGATTTACCACATAAAAATAATAAGAAATCTCTGTGGAAAAATCTTCTGTTCTCTCTGCTGGTATACAACTTAGCCTAAAAACGTTCCATAGAGAAAATCTTCTTGATTCTATTAGGCAGTTTTTTCTCTGTGTATATTTTTTCTCAACACATCATAAGGTACTTAAGGTAAAAGCAGTTTTATGTATCTCATTTGGTTTAGAAAAACAAATACAAACAAATGTGTTGTTCTCATTTGCTCATTGCCCAAACATACAACAATTGCTTCAAAAAATCAACATTAAGTAACTAGTAACAGAAACGCTGAATAACATATCTGTTCATACCAGAACCAATGCACATGCAAAACTGATGCAAACAGGTATATCTGTGCAGGCCTATAATGCGCATAGGATCCAGCTAAATAAATCCTTCAATAATCAATTTCAATGTATTTTCAATAAAAAATATTTTACTTAATAAGTAAAATAATAATTTGTGCGTTAACAAATGTTAAACTTAATAAATGTTTATATTGGCCGTATTCGATGTTTGATGCAAGCTTTCGTGCGTTAGTGCAAATGCAAAATATCGTAGCTTTTCTTTAAAATCCATCAAAAAATACACACACAATCCAAAGAAAAGCTACGATATTTTGCATTTGCACTAACGCACGAAAATTTGCATCAAATATCAGCATTGCGTTTTCGCATCATACATATTGTCAACCATGAAAAACATAAGCGGTATTCGGTGTTTTATGCAAATGTTTTTGCGTAAGTGCAGATGCAGAACATCGTAGCTTTTCTTTGGATTGTGTGTGTGCTTTGTTGTTTGATTTTAAAGAAAATCTACGATATTTTGCATTTACACTTCTGCAAGAACACTTGCAATAAATACCGAATTCCGCCATATTGTAGATGCATAACAAAGTTTATTATTTTAACTAATATCCCTTCGTTATAATTCACTCGTTCAAATGTTGTTTATTGCAATGTTCTTAATTTTTACAAAAACAACCCAAAAAAATTATTGCAAAACACTTAAATTTAAGAAGAAAAAAATTCAAACAGGTCAATTAGTTTATTAATACAAAAGAAAAAAGTTAGTGTTAATAAAATAAATTTCCTGCAATAAAAAAATAAAAATAAAAAAGTTAACCAATTTTGTTTATATGCGACAAATGCTTATGGAATTTTCATGTAAATGAAATTTAAGTAATAAAAATATAACATTTTGTAAAATTCAAGCTCCAGCATAACAATTATTTTTAATTGATTTTTTTTATACATTTACATCACTGTTAATTCCGAACTTAAAACATTTAAAACTTTATCACTCTGGCTGACACCATCATTGTCAACGAAGTTATCAGCTATGACTTACATGTGTTTTAATATGATTAAATTATATTTATAAGCAGCTTTTAAGGATTTTATTTTGTATACATACATATAAGTTGTTTTACTAAATAAAAGGTACAAAGAAAAAATTCGTATAGTTGTTGTTAGAATATCAATCAACCATATTTTATCAGGTTGTTAGTTTAGCTGTAGTTAAAATTGTTTGTCTCAAGAACAAACAGACTAACCAGATTGTAAAAAATCTTGATTAAATCAGTTTGCATTGGCCCTGATTGCATTAAGCCGGCTTGATTGGCAAGTGTATAAATGGATTTATACGGATAAAGGGTAGTGTCACTGAAACTATTCAGCCCTAAAATAGTTGTTTTAATCATTTTCCAGTTTTCATCGACAGAAATTGTAGTATTTATATAACCATTTCTTTAGCAGACCTATGGATCACATTTGTAACTGCTTCACATTAGTTTGTTTCGGATTGCTTAGACCTATCTAAGCCGCTTGAAGTTCGGCCCTCTGGTGCCACTTTGACCAACTATGATTTATACTGTTTTCACACAGAAAGTTAAAACCTGGTTTAAACGCTAAAATCATAAAAAGCTGATTATGCGTTCCCACCGCAATTTTGATAAATTCAGGTTTTAAACAACAGGCTGTCTTATAAATTTATCCAAAATAAAATAATTGTACTGTAGAAATGCCTGTATGTGCTGATGTATTTATTTCAGCTTTTTATAATACTTATCTGACACCCTGTAAAACGGGGTTTTTTTTGCAATAAAAACTCAGCAATTTTACAATGCACAATAAAATAGAATTTATTTTATATTTTGTAAATGAACATTTTAAAATATTATTTTATATAAAAAATTTACAAATATATTATACGATTAACCTTTTTTTTGTTGCAGATGGATGTCAGTCATATCGTCTATTTTCACTTCCCACTTTTTTGTTGTTCTCCGTCAAAAGCATACTTTTTCTTCAAATTTTTTTTTTTTGATAATTATATCCTCTGCATCTATTTTTAAGTTGAAAATGTATCAATTGGTATCTATTCTTTTTCATGGGCATAAACTTATCAGCTGCTTCCGATCATTTTAACTTGGCACTGAATTAGCACTGAATTTAGCACAGCAAAAAAAAAAGGTTGCATTTCATAAAACCAACTTAAAACCAATTCAAAAATGGGTGTACGTTGGTTTTAACAAATATAATTTGTATGGTAAAACCAGGTTTTAACTGTTGGTTTTAACGTTAAAACCTACTTTTATTAAAACCATGTCAATGTGAGATATCTGTTAAACGTAGCTCTATCTGCATGAGAAACACATTCTCTACTTCTACGCCATAGAGAGAATAATATATTTCACAAATGCTGTGAAATAATGCAGACGGTGTGTAATTGATGTTGAAAAGTAAGTTGTTCTTAATGCAAATTATTGCCAAGCTTTTGCTGGGCATGTCTACTAGAAGTATAGCTATGGCACATATCAAGAAATTTCGGTAAGAAAAAATTTTTGGGTTGTTCGCTTCACGAATAATGCTCCATATGTACTGTATGGGGTTACATATGAATATAGCAGAAATTACACATAGAATGATAAACCTAATTGCTTTTCATTATAATTTTTAAGACAAAGTAAAGGCATATTCCACAATGTCGACAAAACATTTTCGATAGAGTACACTGGTCTACAAATTTGGAAAAAAAATTTAGTGCATCAACGAATCATGTTTTTTAACTAATCTGGGTGCGCAGAATCAAATCTGGCATAAAAATTGGGCTATCACGTCTTGTTCATTTTTTTATCGCATGCTGGCAGTGCTGTAAAACAGTCAATACTGACACTCCAATTTTACAATTGTTAATTTCTCTGATGCCCACATTCATTCTAAATCTTCATAATAGGAGCGTTTAAGCATGTCAGGGCGATCGTGTCTTACTGATTCAAGCTATTTTTGCTTTGTGTGCGGTGAATATTTGGTTGGTTGCAGAACTGTTGTATAGAAGTAGTCAAATGGCAAGAAGATCTTTTTCGATTTTTCAATTCCAGTACTTTGGAGACAGTCAAGTAACCACCAAACCGACTGTTATTTCTGTTTAACAAAAGTTGCGGGATTCAATATAAAAAATCGAAAAAATATTACTTACGAGAATGTCCCATTGATTTCCAAACCAGTTCAACGTCCACCAAATGATCCATTACCAGTCGTTTCCAGAGCGACGAACAATGGGGGCGTGCTTACCAAGATTTAATGAAAATTTAAAGAAATTATCAAGAATTTTGGGACAAAAGCATGCTGGGAGACTATTGCTGGACTATAATACATGAAACCGAACCAAAAAAAAAAAAAAACAAACGACGCACTGTGGCGCCTTTTCCCAAAACTCGTGGCAAGAATACAAAATTTGATGACAAAATTTTGTAAAATGAATGAATACATCGTAAAAAGAGAGTCTTACTGATCGCAACTCAGTATATAGCTGGTGGAGCTGCCTAAAGAAGGCAATTTTTTAGAAAGTCAAAAAAAGGTGATTTTGAAATAAAAAATGCACTTTAGAATTGCAGTGTCAGAAACTTTGTCGTTTGATCATTACTTTTTTGGTATTGTTTTAAAGGTAAGTTTATTTTTTATTCAAAAAAGTAAAAAACTGTTCATCAGATGGCATACTTTTCCGGCAGTTGCCGTTTTTCAGACACACTATATTTAGGTAATTTTTACAAATGAAATATGAAAAAGGCTGTTACAATCTCATAGCGAAAACGAGAATAATTTTCTCCCATTTTTGAAGTATGTAACAAAGATTTCATAAAAAAGACTCTCCAAAATTGTTTTCACTGTAGCATTTACTTGTTTCTGGATATAAATGAAACCGCAATTGTGTAATGCTGCCAGTTAAGTTTTTACTTTGTAAAAGATAGCACGAAAAGAATGTTAGAATTGAAATTCACTTCGTTTACTTGAACATTTTGAGGCCCTATGCTCTTTATAAGGAACCAAAGTAACAAATATATATATATATATATATATATATATATATATATGTACATACTTGAAAATTAATAAAAAAAATGGCTTGCCTCAAACCGTACGACAAAAACCTTTAAGGGAAAGAACTCAGACTGGCTGAATGGAGTAACAACTTTTGAAAACATCGAAGAATCGCATACGTCTTCTGACAATAGAAGAGGAAGAACTGCAAAAACTATATACGAGTGTTCGGAGTACACAAAAAAAACGTAAATTTCTTTCAGAAGAATTATGTTTTAAGTATGTAAAAGATAAAGATAAATCAAGGTCTGACATTACAAAAGCTGTGGCGCTTGCAAGCCCACATCGACTGCAGAGGAATAAAGAGAGTACTCGAACTCTTCCAAATGCTTTAATCACAAAGTATAGCATAGAAGATGGTTTAGCGTTTTTTGGGATTGTCAAAGGAAAAATATTCTATTTTACGAAGCTCTTTAAAGAATCATAATGTGAATATTATTCCTGGATACAAAAAGGTTACATCTGCCAAAAAAAAGAAGCAGTGCCATATTAAGGTTTCGATTAAGTCGATTTTCTCAAAAACGGGTGGACAGAATTTTCGCACGGTTCGCTCATTTTGTTCACCAAAGTGTCCACTTTACGAATGTATAACGTTTTGGCGTGGGAGTCCAAGAGTGCTCCTGGGAAAATTCATCCACGGTTTTTTTTGGCCATTTTCGATTAAGTCGATTTTCTCAAAAACGGGTGGACAGAATTTTCGCACGGTTCGCTCATTTTGTTCACCAAAGTGTCCACTTTATGAATGTATGTGGGGGTCCATGAGTACTCCTGGGAAAATTCATCCACCCTTGAATTACCAAGATTGATGCCGGCTTCGTAATATATTTTCAAAAATACCCACAATTTTCCCCCCCATTTTTTCCCGGTTTTTTACTTCCCAAAATCGACGCACTTTACGATTTCAGCAATTCTACCAGATATGGTTACGTTGATAAATGAATGGGGATGTGCTGGATCATACGGTCAAAGTGCAATATCGACAAATGACACAACTATTACAGATGCAAATATGTTTATGGCTGCTGTAGTTCCTTTGCGACTTAGAAGTGAAATCTCTGAGCATTGGAAAAATCTTCGCAAATCATCAGCTCATTTTTGCCGTCCGATATTTCTTAAATATGCGAAGGAGTCTTCAGAAATAATGAAATCTACAGTAAACGATATAAAAAAAACAAATTTCTGAACTAAAGCCCTCTGTTCTTGAAATGAAGAATGGAAAAACTGTTTTTTGTTTGATTATGAATTTTTTCTTACAATGATCTATGGAAAAGTCTTAAATATAATAACAGATACTTCGTCAACTTAGAAGCGCGCGATTTGCAAAAAGTCACAGAAAGAAGTTCAAGTGATAGCAAAACTACATGCCGGAATTAGGTGCATGGAGTTTATTTTAAAACAACACCAAACAAACAAAAATTATCTGCTCGAAAAAAATTATACAAAATGAATTTCTTAAGAAGCTTGAACTAACAAAAGAATACGCCAAGCAGGGTTATGGAAATACTAACGGTGGTAATGTATCCAAAGCATTTTTTGAAAATAATGAGATTACAGCCCAAATTACTGGGGTCGACAATCATATTATAAAAAGATTGGGAATTATCTTAAATGTTAAACTCTAGAGAAATGGTAAATGGCCCAAAGTTTCACGATTATGCATCAAAAATTCCCAACTTTTGGCTCAAATGTACTCCGAGAAGAAATTTAGTACAACTGTCCATAAGATTTTGGCTCATGGTGAACATTTAAATTAATATCAATGCTTACCAATTGAGGAGTTATAAGAAGAAGCCCAGGAATGCAAAAACAAAGAAACAAACATTTTAGATACATGAATATTTGAACAATTTCACGTATTAGACAGTATGAGGACCTCTTCAATATGTTGGCGGTCTCTACAGACCCACTAATTTCAACACGGATACATGTAACATCTCGGTTTGGATTTGGAGGAACATAATTATAGCTCCGATATGTTAAGTCTATTAGATATAGCTCCCAATGTTGATGACTATTTTAAAGAAAACTAACGAATAAAAAAAGTATACTTGTTTGAAAAAAATATACTGAATAACTTAATATCATTATATATTATACAGCATTAATGTTAAAATATTTCAAAAATGTGCATCTGTAGTATAAATAAAACATATAATATTAGTCTAACATGTTGAATTAGAGTGATATTTTTTTCTAGACTTCCTTATGAGAATATCATTTCAAGCACAAGAAGTTGTGTTTTAAATGCTTTAGAAATTTTAAAAATATCATTACTCTAGTTTTTATTATATTATATTTTGCTCAATATTAACGTTGTTCTGTTTTTAATTTTTATTAGACATAATTTGTATAATGAAAAAATATTTGAATGTAATTAAAATGAAAAGTTGATTAAAAAAAAAAATAATAGTATGAGTATGGTGTACACAGGTTGTGGTGTTTACTTTACAACTGCCCTTTTGTGCTTTCTTGTGATTTTATTCCCACTTTACTTCAAAAGGTCAAAAGGTGTCACCGTGCCCAGTGCCGACCTCAATGCGGGACAACTTATTTTCAAACTAAAGGATTTAAAATACAAGATATTTTTAGCCACTAGAAATATCTTGGTAACTTCAAAAATTATGATTTTTGAATCGAAAAAACCACTGTGCACAGTGCACCTGTGGACTTATGGCCATACAAAATACTTATTTTTAAGTGAAAGGGGTTATCTTTGAAGTGCTTTATACATTTTTAAAATATCCTTATTACTTCAAAAAGTTATGATGTTTGTAATGAAAACAGTCAAAAGCCGACACTGTGCACAGTGCCACGGCTAGCGAATGACCTTGGAAGTATTTTATGTTAAAGCTTGGGGAGTTTTCTTTCAAATGCTTTTTACATTTTTTAAATATCTTTATTACTTTATAACTTATGATTTTTGCAACGAAAAAAGTCAAACTGCCCCACTGTGCGACCTTTAAATAACGCCATTCACTTTTGAAAAATCTTTGATTTTTAAATAAACTAAGGATTTTTTATGTAAAAAACGAATAAAAACATTTTTTGTTTGTATCTCGAAAACCTGACGTGATAGAGAAAAACCAATTACAGATACGAATTCAGCCCACTAAATTACTTCAGGAAAGATATTTGGTTGCTCCAGTCCAAAACCTTGTTGGCTAGTGTTATTCATTATCAAATCAAATTTTGTTTTTTTTATTGTTGTCTTATTAAGGTGTTTAAAAATTTAGATAGTTTGTCAAGAGTGACATTTTAACTACTTCATAAACATAATAAGAACATTTTTTCCATTTCTTAATAAGATATATTAGCACTTCCAGAATCTTTTAAGTGCTGAAGCAAAATGCTATTTTTCCATTTTCTCCTGGGTTGATAATCAAATTTAATAAAACCCAAAATATTTTAACTATTTTTCTTAACAAAATAGCGTATTCTGTAATTAAATCTTAATTTTTTATATATTTTTCTTACACAAAAACTATCAAATGACAAGTAAAATTTGTTCTTAAATACTTTGCCTTCTTTTTGCTCAACTAAAGATAATCTGTAATAATTTGTGTATGATTTTTCACAAATACCTTGAGAGATTTATCGTTTGGAACATTGTTGGTTTGGGGCCTGCAAATAATTGGAACTGCTTTAAAAAAACATTACAATTCCTTTTAGCTCTTCACAGAGCTTGAATTTCTCTTGAAATGTTCTATAAAAAATATAAGAACAAGAGTAAATTGCTGATTTAGTTAAAGGAATACAAAATTAAAAACACAAATGAAAGTGTGCAAATATTTTTATTGTCAATTACTTTACACATCATTTATTTAAAAATTCAATGAAAGAGGAGAAGAGAAAATGTTACAAGCACTTGCACAGGACAGTTTTTCAATAATTTTGTTTACGTCTAGAGTGAAAAGGACATTTTTTCTATGAATTTATTTGGAAATAAAGTAACTAATGGACGTGGCATAACAACAACGTGATAAAGCAAATTTGAAATACATGGATCATTAAAAAGCCCCAGAACTCACCAATGTGTTAATGATGTGCTTAATTAATATCCATAATTTGACACATGAAAAGAATGAGGTTAACAAATTATTTATCAACATGAAAGAGAAGGGTGTTCTTTTTTCATTTGAAACATATTGAAAATGAAGTTTAGACGTTATGGATAAAAGATTTTTTTGTTTTGTCATAAATAGTGTTAAAAATATTGTGTGAAGGCGACCAGCTGTCGTTTTGCGGGTGGCCTGCATGAAAATCTAAGCAAATGGTGAAGATGATTAACTCTTCTGGGGGCCAATATTTAACATTTAATTTAAGCTTGAAAGCCGTAATTTTCTTGGACTTAAACTTTATTTTAGTTTTGAAAACATACCATATGTTTTTTGTCGGTCGTGGAAATATTAAAGGTTGTTTTCGCGAGTGTCGAGCTGTCCAATGGATTGGACAAGTCACACAGATTGCGGATAGTGAAAGGCATTTGGACATAAAGATTAACTGTCAATAAGTGCTGTAGCACAAATAAGTTGCCCCAGACAATCAGGGGCTGATAGCATTCTATGCCACAGAGGATACCAGAGCTGAAGAAAGTGACTTATGAAAAAAGCTGGAATCATTTATGGTACAGGTTATGTGAGAAAGTGACAACTGTTGTATATTTTTTATAAAGTTGTTTACAAAATAATCAAAACAAACAAGAGGGATTTTGTATATTTTGCAAAATGAACAAGTAAACATATTTTGAAAATCAAATTAAAGAACTTGTTGTTTTGAATTACAAAACAGAAAGTGAAAAAAATTATTGGTATTAAAAAAGTGATTCAAATTGTTTTCAAATGATTCCTGATTTAACTTTAAGCAATTTCATTCAGAATTTTAAAAGGTTACTTTTATATGCAAAAATTGTACAACAACTTAGGATAGAAAGTATAAAATGAAAATACGCTAAAAATGACACCGCGAAGGAACCTTCAAAGAAGACACAGTGACTGGGTGAACGAGACCATCCGAAAACACAAATTATCTTCCGTCTCGTATCACCTCTGGTATGCTATGTGATCTATGCTACACCGACGAGGCGAGTAGATGACATCCTTAATTGTGCGGCCCTACAATCCACCTTCATCCACTGTGGGTCTCGAAACCAGCGGTTTACATAAGAAATCCTGTTCCTTTTCAACTACACCAAAGGTGGCAGCCCCATTGGTTAACAAAACCAATTTGGAACTTTTTGCTCAATGATTTAGCATAAAAGCAATATATCATTATTCATTTCATTTTTGTGCTTGTGTGCACTCCAAAAAAAGAGAAAACTTAGGAAAATTTTCAAAATTTGAGTAAGAAAAGTTGTCGTATGGCGCCAAAGCCGTTTTTTACGCGACACGAGTGAGATATGTACTTAAAACAAATTCATTATAGAACTAGCTTATAGGAATTATATTTTTATGTTTAAGTAAAATTTTACTAAAATTAAGTAAATTTTTCCATATAATTCTGAGCTGCGAGAAAAATTTTCACCTCAAATTTAGTAAATTTTGTCTTTAATTCTTGTGCTTACTTTTTTTTAATTTTATACCATATTACTGCATTATTTTCTTAATTAATTCACCATACATACATACAAGGTGGGCCAAAAGAAATCAACCTATTGGAAGGTGCTCTTATTTTTGCAAATGGCGGCCAATGTCAAATCTGTTTTGGAATAATCGTATCGTGGCGTTCCCGGGTCGTCTCATCTCTCGTTTTGGCGATTTGCACTGGCCCGCAAGATCTCCCGATGTAACCGTTCCAGACTTTTTTTGTAGAGTTTTTTGAAGTCCCGTATTTACGTGAACAAGCCCGAGACCCTGGAAGCCCTCAAGGACAACATTCGACACGAGTGCGAGAAGTGATGAAAAATGCCATAAAACGAGCAATCAGATGTGATGGCGCCTATTTGGTCGATATCATCTTCTCGACTTGACCAATAAAATTTTAAATGTTCAAATAAACATAATCAAAAAACAGAATCGAATTTTTTCATTTACAGGAAAAATGAGAGCCAAACAACATCGAATGACTTCTTTTGGCCCACCTTGCACATACATATAATTGCTTGAGAGGAGACAAGTATTGAACCAACAACCTTCTGACTGATAGACAAGTACTCTTGCCAATTGCCTAACAGGGCAGCCTGAATAAGCATTGAAATTTTTGAGTTTTAAAATTTTATTTTTAACATATTTGACATATTTACTTAAATTTGGCTGCTAAATGCAAATATATAATATATCCTATAATTAAAAAAAAAATACTTAAAACAGGTAAATATTTTTCTAAAATTTTAAATACTTTTTTCATTATTTAAGTAAGTCAAATTTATGAACTAATCAGGAGTAAGTCATTTCCTAAAATCTATTTTTGATTTAAAACGAAATTGACTAGTTCTTAGGATACAATTTCCCTAAGACTATAAACCATTTTCTTATTTTTAATAAATATTCCCTTTAAGTCAGTAAACATTTCTTTAACTGCCATGTAAAAAATCTCGTCTGCCTATTTATATTGAAAACAAAAACAAAGCACTCGAAATTTTTTGTGTATTTTTTATGAACTATTTTTATATAGTATTTTTCTAAATTTTTTATTTTTTACTCATATTAACCCCCTGTTTGTTTAAGACGTTGACGTTACAAATATTGGCCTTTTTGTAATAGATTAAAGGAAACTTGGAAAACTTTTCCTTAATCTATTAGAGAAACGTCAAGATTTACATCGTCAACGTCTTACACAAACAGGCTGTAAATAATTTTTACTAGATTTTTGTTAAAATTTATTTGAGCTTAGAAAAAATTACTTAAACTTAGAAAAATTTTTACTTAAATTTTGAATTTTTTATAGCTTTGTTATTTACATCACGACACAGGAGCTGAGGTGATTTTCGTAACAAAAATAATCAACACTATTAAAGTTATAAATTTTTGTTTTGATTTATTTGTACTTAAACAAGAGTACGAAAATGAACGGAACAAATTGTTTGAATTTGTTTTGCTTCGTTCTTTGAAGTGAGTGACACAAAAACAAATCAAAAAAAAATGAGAAGGATTGCACAATTTTTTTTTGTATTGTTTTTGAACATGAGCACAAGCCATACCGGCAAACAAGCCGCCGCCGGCCACAAACAATACATTAATTTAATCTTTTTATTTGCGGCGAATTTGACATCATTATATTATAATTTTATTCAATTGTTATTTAACACATTATGGGCCATTTTCACAACGATACAAAACTAAAATTTAAGAATTTAAAACAAGTATTTTGTATTGAAATACTAGTCTTAAAACATTTAAAGTATAAGTATAGTAAGCAGCAAAAATTTTTTATTGCAAACATGTGCATGAAAATCATGTTGGTATTGCCAAAATCAAGAAAAATTTATAAAAAGTGTACGCAAAAAGTAAATCAAATCAAATAAAAAGAAATGCAATCTAAATTAATTCAGTTACTGTATTGTTTCTTTTAGCTTTATTCTTTTCGCAACATTTTATTTTTCGGAATTCCTTCAGTCTTGCTGCAGCACCAATTGAGATACCATCACCCTGTTGATGAAAATGAAAAATTGGCACAAATAAGGAACGGAACTAGTAAGAGTTTCGCTGGAAACAGCAAGTACATCAGCTAAACAAAATTTCTTTTTATTTTTTGAGATATGTCTATGTTGCAATAAAGGAACGATATGTTCTCATTGAAGAAAAAATCCTAAAAGCTGATCGTGAGTTACTGATTTTTTTTTGTTGTTAAAATTTCAACAATATATTGTTGATACGGATGCTATGCGCTGGTTACAACAAAATCTTGGGTTTAAAAATGTGGAAGGAATAACGGCCAAAAAATTTGAAGCTAGAATTCGTGCTCGAAAGCTGAAATTTTAAATACATGTAAGTGTAGATGAGTGAGCCAATAGAAAAATTTTTAAACTCAGAAGTTTTTTCCTTTGCGCGGGGAAATTAATATTTAAATTCGCTCTAGGAAGCTCAAATTTGATACACAAATAAATCTAGATTAGATCACTTAGAAAAATCGAAAAACCCTGAAGTTTCAATCAGGGGACGGGGACAAGCCCTTTAAACTCAAAATTAAAAATTTAATTTAAGGCGTTGTAACTCGACCGATTTTATTGAAACCTTTCATGCACATATTGCACTTATCCAAAGTAACAATTTTCTGTTTTTAAATATCTTAGCCTTCTCTTTCAAGTACTTCGGCTTAGCAGGTTTAGGTCTACTAGTATCGCTGGGTGGCCTGAATTACACCACCTATGTCATTATTTATTATTTATAACAATGTATGGACATACATGTTTGTACAAAACCAAAAATACAATAATTGAAAATTATTTGCTGATAGTTAAGCATGTCTATACACGTGACCCTTCTATAACGCGTATTCTTATAACGCTTTTTAGCTTCAATAGGGTGTAACCCTCTTATAACGCGTTTTAGCTCCAACTTGGTTTCCAAAATGCAGAAGTTTTCTTACGCCTACTACGAAAAAGTTTTATGCAACGCAATTTTTTTTCAACATTTTCATTATTATGATGCATGCATTTCTCTGAGTGTTTGTCAGTGGCGTCGTTATTGTGTGCTTTTTTAAAAAAGGTGTTTCCCCGCGGTTCTAAAGGTGAAAGTACAAAACACGCGTTAGGGCGCGTGTGACCTGTAGGCATCTGTCAAACAAAGTTGAAATAGTGTTTTTGCATACGACAGGTTACATACGGAACTCTTTGACGCGTTTGCCGAAGAAAGTTGGTTAACTTTCAACTTTTTAACGCGTTTTGTTGTTTTGGCAACTAATCAGCCGACAATAAAAAAGAAAAAATTAAAAAAAATTAGAATCATGGAGGAAAGTCTTATTGAAGAGTTTAAAAAACATACAGTATTGCATAAAAAAGGAATTGAAAGTGCTCCAAATCCATTTATGTAAAAATTACTGATAGAAAAGGTGACACAATGTGTGCTGTGTAACTTGCCATTTTTCTTGTGGCAAAGTTTTCGAACGCACGATCCTCGTCGACGAACTAATGCGTGTTATGTATTTCTACCGTAACAGTGTGTGATGTTAGATTGTTGTCGATTTTGCAAGTAAGAGTATTTTTGTTTTGTTTTTTTTTCGTTTTGTTTTTGTTTAAATAAATGGAGTGTTATCAAATTACATAATAAGGGCAGTCGTAAAGCAGCTCTGGGCGAGTCAACATCAAGCGTCGTTGGCAATTATCTCTTAAGTGCAACCAGGCCACTGTTGTTTATTGGCCTTCGAGAGTTTTGCGTCTCGCTCGCACTGGTTGGCTGTTCTGCCACGGATAACCGTATATTCTTGCGGTTCTTCTGTGGAATTTCTTTAACAACCACGTTGCTACTTCCTATGTGAAGGCATAGGTCGTGTGCAGTCAGTCACAAATCCTTTTTAAAATAGTGTTAATAACATCTTGGGCATATGGTCTAGTTACTCCGCCCATATTTGTGCAACCATATAATGCAAATTTACTTTGTATAGTATGTATAAATAAATAAATAAATAATACATAATAAGGGTTTTTATGAGAATGTTCAAAAGCCTCGCAAACTGTGCAATTGTGCATTTTTACACTCTCGTAAATAAAATGTCAAAAATGGTATAAAAATTTCTTTCCGCAAACCTGCCAAGTTTGCCCAATAATTTTGACTCATAAACTTAAGGCCCAACTATAATATGAATAAGCAAACTTAAGCAACTGTGCGATTACGTACAATACGTATGTGTGCAACTATAATGTACTTAATGACAGTTTTCGTCAAGTTTCGTCAAATGTCATTTGCTTAAGTAAAGTGCCAAACTGAACACACGTTCCGTCGGAAACAACGGTTTGTGCATTTTTTAAACTCAAATAAACAGCTGCAGAAAATATTCCATTGCTTTTAATTTTTTTTTTTATTGATTTTTAATTTGAAACTCAGAAAATAAAGCAAAACTTTAATTTGCACTTATTTTTTTACAAGATACATATACACACATACATATGTGTTTGCTTATGTATATTCACTGTTGTACTTTTTAGTAGGCAAAGCAAATAAAACATGTAATAATTTGAGAGATATAATTATTTGTGAATTTTTAATAGATAAGCACATTATAACAAATTAATTAGATTGAATTGCATTCATTTAGGAGTTATGAGAATAAACAAAATTACTGCAAAATTATGAAGAATACCTAGATGTGCAGCTATGGCTAAGGAGTGCTTAAGTTCATGTAAGTACACTATGGCCACCTAAAATTCAATTCTGACATTAACTTAAGCCAGCTTATTCATATTATAGTTGGGCCTTTAAGCTGTACAATTGTGCATTTTGTAAACAACAACTTTTTGCTTTTTTGGATTTCTTTAGGTATTTTTAGACACACACACACACTTTTTATTTCTATAGATGTATATAAATATGCTTTTAACTTAAAAATTGCTTGAAATTTTCTTATTTTATTTTTATTAAATGAACTTTTTAAAGTTTGTTTCAAATTTACATAAAAAAAATCAAAAGGGGCTTCATGAAACAAGTCTCGCAAGTTTACCCAATTGCAGTTTTAAGAGTTCTCATTCAAACCCTTAATATGTTGTCATGACTCAGTAAATAAATACAAAAAAAAATACATATACTAAGTATGTAGGAATTCATATCTAATACAACGCGATTTCTTACAGCGCAGCATTTCTTAGGAACTTAATTCCTGCATTCTAGGAGGATTACCTGTATACGATTTTCATTGGCGCTTCAACCAAATCATCATTAGACTCCAACCACACATTTTTAACAGTCACAATACTGTTATCTTATGCACAGACTTTCAAAAACTACTTGAGAATTCACAAATAATAATATTTGTGTCTGTTCAAAATGTGTGGATGGAGTCTACTGATGATTTGGTTGAAGCGCCAATGAAATGCGTATATACAAGAAATGCTTAACCACCAGCAAATAAATTTCAATTATTGAATTGTAAACTTTTATGACAATATGTCAAATAATGAATTTCTTCAAAGCAAATAAAATAAATAAAAAGTTATACCTTTTCAACCACATACGTTTCATGAATATTTGTAGAAAATAAGATACTTAAAAGTATGCGACAAAAAAATTTGTGCCATATTTATATAAAGTTAATTACGTATTTCTCATTAGACTTTTCCTACGCAACTTTAAATGAACCATAAGCACTAGCCATAGCATAATCATGAGATAGAAAAGGTGGCGGAGCCAGGCCCATAAAAATTTAATGTAATATAATACGGCAGAGCTGACATTTTGTAGACAAACAGGCATAGCTTAGTTACCAACCAGAAAAATTGCCAAACCTAAAAACTAAAGCATAATCTGCTCTATTGAAACTTTGCATACACATTGCATTTTTGCAAGGCTATAACTAAGAGTTTTCAAAAAGGGACATATCCTTCTGTTTTATGTAATTCGGCTAAGTAGACTTTAATATGTGAATATACATATAGATGGGCAGGGTCACGCCCCCCAAAAATTAACGCTCTATTTAATATATTTCTATCCAGACGACTCTTAAGACTATTAGTGGGGACTCTTGTAATGACACAGTAGTGCACTTTTAAGTTGCACAATCCTACACCCATCATGTTGTAGCCCATTATTTTATGTAACCATGCCCTTATAAAAATAAAACAGACTAGAAATTTTAAATTTAAAAAGGTTTATTAAAGAAAATATTTCAAAAAGTAATCAGATCCTCACAAAAACATAAATGTGAAAAAATACCAAGTTCCTAGCCAAAATTTCGGCCATACACAGAAAAAAATGATTTTGTTATTTGAATACGACAATCGCTGATTCAATAAAAAAAAAATTTTGACTTTTCTGTGATGACAATTTTTGCATTATTGATAACGAAAATTGTATGTACGTTTATTGAAATTGTATGAACGTTTTTTTTCAATCAATAAAGAAATTTAATGAATCAACGAAAAAAGTTGTTGACTGAAATTTTATTTTTAGTGATAATTTTTATTGTTTGTGTATGAATGCCACGTTTTTCAACCCTTTTTTGTTTGTATATACAGTTTAAGGCATCCTTGCAATTTTGATAAGCAATGTGTGAATCAAATACATAATTTTGTTGAATTATTTTTCCATATTCAACAATACATGTTTTTGAAAATATTTTTGGAATATTTTTTTCTGTGTAGTGAGGTAAACATTTTTACCAAGTTCTTGTTAGACACAATATCTATCTCATTTCTATTCAACCTGCTTACTTGGCATTATTTTTTATGCTTATAACACTAAAGATAATAAGGGATATCTATTGAATTGTTTATATGGAGAAAAATGTTGTCAAGTAAGCAGGTTAAATAGAAATGATATGACATCTTGACGATTACAAATTTATGAAATGCATTGCAGATTGTAGTGAAAGATATAGTGACAAACAAAGAACTTCATCAACCTTTTTATTTCATTACTTTTAATGGCCGAAATTTTTGCTGGGAACTTGGCCTTTTTCCACATTTATGTTTTTGTGAGGATAAGAACTTACAATTAGACTAAAAAGCCCACCATTTATGGTTAAGGAGTTGAAAAAAAAAGAATGTTCCTTACAAAAAAATGCATTTTTAGGATTACAAGAATAAATTTTTTTCTACAAATATCCAATTAATTTATTAACACTTTGCGTTTTTATAGTCAGTTGAACGTGAAATCAAAATTAATTAATTAAAATTGAACTACAATTTTTTTTTGCTTTCAAAGTTTATTTTCACAATCAATTAATTTTTGTCTACACTTAAATAAATATTTCTACATAATTATATAAATATGATCATTATTATATATGTACATATAAAAAATTTAGATAAATAAGTACTAATTATTAAGAAGAAGAACATCAATGCGATATAATTTTCAACTTGCGTTTACTCATTCATCGCAGCAAGCTACCGACTACAAAATGCACAGAAAAAAGTATTCACCAATTAATGTTTTCAATTAAAAATTTAATTGATTCAATTAAAGTTTTAATTGTATTAATTAATTTGAGTGGAAAAACTTAATTGGTATTATCAAATTATTTATAGGTGAAATTTTAATTAATTTTTTAATTGATATTACAAATATTTTAATTGATATTAGAAAATCATTCATATTACTTTTTTGTGAGTGTCAATGACTCTTTTGACGGCAGCAAAGCAACAGGGTGGCAGGTTGTTGTCTATGCTGATGTTGTCGTTGTAGTCCAATTAAGCTAATTTCTTGACAGTGAGCAAATACAGTGTTGCCATTTGCCATATGAGTATTAATATCAGAAAAGTGTTGCCTGCACTTGTATGAAGCAAGCCGCATCAATAAGGTAACCTCACTAAGTCCCCTTTTACAATTGAGAAATTGAAAGGCAGACAGACGAAGTTTGCTGGCGAGGGGTTGAAGAGGTAGAGTGTGTAGTACACGACCCTCTGTACTGGAAAATTTGTGTTTCTCTTTTCTACTTTTCGTATTTTATTCTTGTTGCTTCACATGATTTTTCTCCTTTCAGGGGCTGTATGCATACTTGATGTGTATCAAGGCATACGTATGTATTTATGTGTAAGTGTATGTAAGTAGCAAACGTCAAGCAGTAAACAAACTATAAATTTTCTGTCTGTCTATTAATTTCGCAATTGTAAAAGGTTTGGGCAAGTTCAAAAGAGAATGAGCAAAATGTCTGCCTTTCAATTTCCCAATTGTAAAAGCGGACTAAGCCAAATAAGTATAAGCTTGAAAATATGCTCGTTTTTGCGTTATCACCAAACACTATACAAATATTCAGTTTGGTATGGTGTTTGATATTTCTAAAGCTAAAGTCCCACTATCGGCACAATGCACCGATTTTCGTTGGCTTAATGAAATAAAGTCATAAGTAATTAGGTAAACTGGTCCAATTTCTCAACTAGCTTAAATATAAGGACATTATTGCACCATTAAAAATTACTGCATTTTCTATAAAGCCATATAGACTTGTTTCGGAATTAATTGAGAAATAAGGCAATTTTTGTTTATTACACAGAAAAAAGTATTCACCAATTAATGTTTTTAATTAATAATTTAATTGATTCAATTAAATTTTTAATTGTATTAATTAATTTGAGTGGAAAAACTTAATTGATATCATCAAATTGTTTATAGGTGAAAATTTAATTAATTTTTTAATTAATATTACAAATATTTTAATTAATATTACAAACTCATTCATATTACTTTTTTTGTGTACTTAGGACTTTATTGCAGTGAGCAGACGAAAATTGGGAACAAGAAGGAGTAAGGATGCCTTTTAGAAGACCTCCATACTATTTTTTTATGTATATGGCTACTCGCTACATTCCATACTTATATCTCTTTTACACGCGTTGTCATTCCGGGGTAGGTCTTCTGTTCTTGCTTCTTTCGCCAGATATTCTGCAAGGCCCTTAAATTAATGGATTTTGCTTTGCTTTGGTAAAAAACATGTTACTCCTTCTCTTCTTGCTTCTCATAGAAGGGAGTGTGAAATGTGTGAATCAAAAAATCCTAAGCAGGCCCTTTGAATTTCACCGCTGTAAGGCTTTACATAATGTACAGTAATAAAATTAAGCCTTCTTTTAAGTAAATGTTTAAAAGTCGTAGCAAAAAAAAATTTAATTTAGCACACAAACTTGTTGATTTTTTGTTAATAAAAATAAAGATGAAA
Organism: Nowickia ferox; assembly: GCA_936439885.1. Taxonomy (NCBI): domain Eukaryota; kingdom Metazoa; phylum Arthropoda; class Insecta; order Diptera; family Tachinidae; genus Nowickia; species Nowickia ferox. The sequence continues at coordinate 66,165,695 of OW387026.1, forward strand.
TTTAATATTTATTCATAAATATTTTATCATAAAGTACACACGTCTACACGTGCTCTTTCGTACATATGCATACAAAAATGTTGAAAATTGCAAACAAAAATATAAAAAGAACCTCAGGAGTAGCATGAATAGAAGCAAGAGAACTTTGTAATGTCTTCAATCAAAATATTACGTTTCCAGAATGTTTCTAATACTCTCCCTAGTCAACAATAAAAGCCAGAAAATTTATGTTAAAAAAATCAACAAAACAAATTATTAACAAAAACTTTGAAGACCTTGACAGCCATAAAAAAAGCAGTCATTGTAGTACGAGAAGTTTGTTTATCTGAACTAACAATAAGTATCTAGTATCAGCACAGAAGGGTGAATATGAGCAACACATTGTCCACACATGCACACTTAAGTACGAGGATGAAGATAAATGCTTAAGAGAAAATAACATCTGTAGACCTTTGTAGTCTACTTACAGGATAATCCGTTTTGTGGCATTAATATCTCTCTACTCAAGCCACAAGTGAAACCAAATTGGATCAAATTAAAACTAAAAATTTAAGCAAAATTTATATTTCGTTCTGTTTATACAACAAGAGAACAGGAACTAGTTTGACTGCTGATGGCTTGCGCTGCGATTAAACGTGCAAATATTAGCATGTGAGTTATGTGTACGTATTATCAACGAAAAGTTAAACAAACGTTCTACTGTATTGCAAGTTGCATGAGTGATTATTAAAGGAACCAGATAGCGTTGAACTTATTCGTATTGTTTCAATTATATTGATGTTTTAAAACTTCATTAACTAATTGACTTTTTATAGGCCAACATTTTTATTTATTTATTAACTGTCTGGTAAAAGTTCTTGCAAGTTGAGTTGGAAGTTAATTTTAACTTTAACGAAACTGCAAGTGAGTTAGTAAAAAACCTTGAGTGCATTGAGTTCACAAAAATATTACCAGATTATTCATTTGTTATCTGCTCCATGTTTTTCGAGAGATGATCAGATTTTCTTGAAATATAATTTTATAGTTCCGCCGACACAGTATGTAACTTACTATCGTGATTTTAAAAACATGGATCATAATGCAATTTAAGAAAACTTTTATCGCTATGACTGGAGTAAAATATTTTACATGCCTACAGTTGACGATCAGTCTTTATTTTTCGAAGAGAGCATTCAGCAGCTTTACGACTAAGCAGTCCCAGTTAAGTCAGTATTGATATCCGCTAAATCAAAGCTTTGGTTCTTGTCTACCGTCAAACAGTCTATTTACAAGAGAGATGTTGTATATGCCCGGTAGAAAAGATTTAGAACTCCAGAGTTGAAAGAAATTTTCAGGACTGCTGGAAGAAAAGTCAAATGCACGTTTTGGCAAAGCAGTTAGCTCAAAGGAAACTTGGAACAGCATTCGGGATACTGGAATTGGTAAGGTAATTAATAAAACAAACTGCCAATTCGACGCCGATGAACTCAATAAAATTGTTCTAATATTGACACTGTGGAGTCTGATGATACGTTTTTTCATATTTTAAGCTAGTAAAATCAAACGCAGTAGGTAGTCACAATATGGAGCCAAGATTTATAGGACTCATAGCACCGCTTACTTTACCATATGTAACACATCTTTTTAACACTATTATCACAACCTGCGCCTTTACCTATAATTGGAAGCATGTTAATTTATTGTCTGAGAGGCAATCTGGCTTTCGTCCAAACCATAACTGCGTTTCAGCATTGCTTGACGTATCTGATACGTATCACGCATACGACGTGAACTTGATGATAGTAAAGTTAGTTTTTTAGTTCTTCTTGATCACTCAAAAGCTTTTGACACGGTTGATAATAATATACTCGTCATGAATCGTAAACACTTTATTAAATTTTCTCACACTTCCACAAGGCTTTTATCATCCTATCTCATGTATCGCTGGCAATCTGTACACAGCAACAACACGTGGTCTTTACCCTTCAAATTATCAGAAGGAGTTCTCCAAGGGTATATTCTTGGACGACTCATTTTTTCATTACACATTACTGGTTTGCCAAGTCAACTTACTCACTGCGAAATTTGTATGTATTCAGATGACGTACAACTATACTTAACTGTCCTGCGATATCTTTTTCTGAAAGTATTGTAAAATTAAACGCTGATTTAGAAAACATTTTCCATTGGGCCGCAGCAAAAACAAATTTAAATGCCTAATAGTTCATAAAAAATAATCTATACAGTTATCAGTGATGAAATTATAATAAATGGAAATAAATATGGTAAACTCTAATAAAAACCTTGGATTAATCTTCAATAACAACCTTAGCTGGACTTATCTTGTCAGTGCTTTCGTGGGCAACACATTTACTAAGTTAAGATCTCTATAGTCTAGGTATTTCCCCCAGCTTATAGTCTAATTTAATTTTTCTTCTCTTCTTTAGAAACTCACATTAATTCAATTCAATAAGAATTGAAATTACTGAACTTAAGCCCGACTAAGAAATTATTTCTGATTAAAATTCACTATATTTCAATTAAAAATTTAAAATTGTTTCACTTATAGTCTACAATTTTACAATTTTACACTCCGCTAAATATTCGAATGCTTCTTGTCAAATCGTATCTCATTCCAGATATTCTCTGTGGCTGTGAACTTTTTGCAAGCAGCGAATCTGTTAGCAAACACAAATTGAATGTTCTATTTAACAATATTGTTAGATATGTACGTAACTTAAGAAAATACGATCATGGCTCTCGTTTTGCTACTCAACTTCACGAAATAAAATTTCACAATCTGCTTGAAATCATTTACACACAAACCTCTCGATATCTCTTGGAGAACATCAGGTCGGTCAGGTCTGAGAATCAACTGGAAGTTGAAGCAGATTTCGTTAAACGATCTTCAGGTTAGAGGGGTCATTTTTGGCTTAACATGTATATGAACAAGCAGAATTTTAGTTTTTGGAGAGAGCACAATCCTCATGAATCTCGACATAATCACTGTTTGGTGCGAGTTACATGCCGAAAGAGTCATCGGGAAATTTGTCTCCAAATTCGAAACCGGTGCCAACATTACAGTGAATGGCAAACGCAACAGGCAAAGCTTTTATGATTTTTTTATTCGTTTCTAATAATTTTGAGAAGAAATGGTTCCAATACCGCGCGTAGTCATCATTTTGTTGAGTCCAGCGTTTAATATCTGAATTATCTCAAGAAATTTAAATGTGAATGACCGTCTTTGCCGTGTGATTTGACCAACAATAGACGCAATATTGACGAAATAAGAACAGGTGTGCTCGAAAAAGTGATGCGTAATTGGACCGAGAGGATGGTGCTCATAAGGAGCAGTCGCAGAGGCCGTATGCCAGAAATTATGTTGAAACATCAACTTACATGAAACTTGTGATCTAATAAAGCCAAAATTTTGGTCATTCCATTAAATTTGCTCTGTTTAGATTTAAAAAAAATCTATGCCCTATTATCTACCTTATGCATATTATGTCTGGGCCTTTAAACTTTATAAAACATGTGCTTACATAAATAGAAGGTCTAAAACCCAGACTATAATTTCCAAAATCTATTTAAGTGCGGCAACGATTTAATCTTGGTTTACAAAAAAAAAAAAAAATGCAATCAACAAAAGCCATTTAAGTCAATTTCATTCGACATAAAATTGGTTGTACAAATGTATCTTTGTATGATTATATCATGATATGGATGTATGTATCACACCTACATAAGTGATTAATAGCATTTCTTGCATGGTTGTATGTGTCAAACAAGAATATAATGCAACCAATTAGTGTAAACAGCTGAGACCATGATTGTTATAAAAAAATCGAGTAACGATGTACGTACTAAAGGCTTGCATTTGTATACTTATAAGTATAGACAAAACAAATATACCATCGTATGTACCATATAATTGTAGTGTGAGCGAAAGAAATAATATAAGAGTTATTGTTTGTGTGTGCTTTTCCAAATTAGTATACAATTAAAAATAGATAACAATTGCTTTTTGTATTGCTGCTGAGGAACTGTTTGTATCTGTTTTTGCTCAAAAATACATGTTGTAATACAAATATATGAAAAAAAATTGTTGAAAGAAATACGCGATGAGGAGATGTTCGTGCGCAAGGTCGTTGGGCTTTTTGTGGTGCAGGCAAAGATAGCGAAAGAGAAAGAGAGAGAGAGAGAACTTTGCTCTGAGTGTAATTACACATACATATTGAGTGTAATTTCTTTTTGTATTTGCAGCTCAACTCCAGTACAGTGCCATTTGCCAAGAATATGGCCACACAAAAACTTACTGCAAATTACCTACAGTTTGTGTTATCTGCGGTGAATTGCACGGTTCTGCTAGCTGTACGAAGCCAAAAGATCAAGCTGAAATAAAATGTAGTAATTGTGGAGGTAGTCATACTGCTAACTACAGCGGATGTTCTGTATATTCTTTCGTTAAACAGACTATGGTACAAAAACTTAAATTAGCTCCAGCTCAATCAGCAAACGCTTTCTCCGCCAATTTTCCTCCAATGAGCCAACCAAGTACTTCACGTGTATCTTTTTCCACGCAGAAAGTGTCCACACCAAGTAATTCAACAAATGCTAACACAAGCTTTAATTTCTATCGACTTGAAGCCACTATTGATAATCTGGTGCAAACTATAAACAACTTTACTACAAATATAACTAGCATGATGCAAGAAATGCTGCGAATGCAGAATACTCTGCTTCAAGCATTAATTAACAAGCCATTAACACGTTAAAAATATGTTTCTGGAACGCAAACGGCATTCGCCAACACAAAAATGAGCTCGAGCATTTCCTTTCGGAAAAAAATATTGATGTAATGTTGGTTTCTGAGACTCATTTGACTTCGAGAAGACTTTTTAAAATGAATGGCTACACCTTATATGATACAAAGGACCCGAGAGGAAGAGCATGCATGTTTGTTTTACAAATTTTGTGATATCTTCAGTTTACTCCCCTCCAAGATTCTCAATCACTGAGGATGAATACGAGGATTTCTACAAATCTCTTGGGCCTTGTTTCGTAGCAGCTGGAGACTACAATGCAAAACATACGTTCTGGGGATCACGCCTTATGACACCTAGAGGAAGAGCGTTGTTCAACACAATTTCAAAAATGGGCTTGGACGTCATTTCGAGTAGGAAACCCACTTACTGGTCTACAGACATACACAAAATTCCGCATGTTATAGATTTTGGAGTCATGAAAAATATTTCTAAGGATTTAGTTCATGTCGAAGCTTCCCTATATCTCTCCTCCGATCACTCTCCGACTATCGTTACAGTCACTTAGAAGTGATTTACCTCACAATATGTGAAGATGATCAATCGTGTTAATTGGACAAACGCATAGATTGGTTCAATTTATAAGAAGAACATTTGAAGAAAAGAAATATTGTTCTGCCCTCTTTATTGATGTTTGCAAAGTTATATTCTTGCCCGGAAGTTCACTGTTGTGGAGTGAATGCACCCGAATCAATTTCATAAGGTGTGCCACAGGGGAGTATAGTGGGGCCAGTTCTGTATTTGATTTATACTTGTGATATGCCTGTGAGCAGTAATATCCACAGATCTATATTTGCCGATGATACAGCCTGCCTTAAGGGCCACTCAGACTATTATACTTTGTAATACGTGCACGTGCGATATTGTGAATGCAAAATGTCATGACGAATGGTAGATAATACGATAAAAATTGTACGTCCCATAAGATTTGACCAGTTTTTGAAATTTTTCTAAACGATAATACTTTTCATCTGATCAGAGTTGCATTATTACAAAATCAACTAATAAACAAACTAACAAGTCGTCTGTTTCGACGCCGTTGCAGTGCCGTCGTTTATGGTAGATGTCTTCGTCTTAAATAGGCTATAAATATTGAATTTGCTTATGTATTGAATAATTTTTCGTGTAAGCCATGTCTGAAAATAAGCGAAACTATCGTATTTCCTTTTTTTTCTTATTTAAATCAACTACTTTAAATGCCGCTTATTTTCAAGGGCCGGCACGACCACAGCTTTCATGAAACTGCTCTGCCGCAGGAAGTCAACGAATAATGTAGGCATGTTAATCCTCAACAGCTGATTGCTTTCTACTTGTGTTTTTAATGTAAAATATGAGGTGTGATGGTGTGAACACAAAATGTAACTTTACGTTAGATTTTTTGACAGTCGACACAAATGTCTTAAGATTTCTTTCTCGTAAAGTGTGATGAAAGTCTTTATACATGTATAATAGTCTGAGTGGCCCTTTAGTATGCACGAAAACTCTCACGAGGCTTCCCGATATCTTCAGGAACATACTACCCGGCTGGAACTATGGCTAAACTTATGGAGAATAAAAGAAAACTGACAGAAGTGTTCTCAGATAACATTTACCCTACGAAAAGATACTTGTTCCACCATTAGAATCAACAATCAAATTGTTCCTTTACATTCAGATGTGACATACCTTGGTATACACCTTGATCGACGGCTTACAAGGAAACACCACATTGAATCTAAGCTAACACAAATGAAACTTAAATTAACTCAGTTACATTGGCTGATTGGTAGAAATACCACCCTGAGTCTAGATTGTAAAGTTTTGATATACAAGTCGCTTTTGAAACCTATATGGTGCTACGGAATTCAGTTATGGGGCACTGCTTCATCTATAAACGTAGAGAAAATCCAACGATGGCAAAACAAAATTGTACGTTTGATAACATCGGCTCAATGGTATATAAGAAACTAAAATTTACATCGTGATTTAAATATGCCACAATTGACTGAAGTAATTGCAAAATACGCAGCCAAATATTTAACTAAACTCGAGTCACACCGTAATCCGCTTGCTCGTAACATCTTGAATTTCACTGGACACATCCGCTTAAAAAAGAGGGACACAAAGGCTCTAATACTTAATACTCCAGATGAAACTGCTAGAAAATATTTTTTTTTGCATTTCACGACTCTTAGGTATTATTAATTTCTATCATTAAGTTTATGTGCGCCACTGGTCGGGCCTAATAATTATATTTTAATTTAAGATTTGAATACTTGTTGCTAGTTCATTTTTGGAGATACAATAAATAAACCTACGCATTAAAAAAAAAATTTGCAGCTCATGTGTTTCATGTATCATTTACATACTAACATAATATGTATGTATGTATGTATTTGAAATTTTACTTTTATAGCTCTGATTTACACGGGAATAATTGTGCTGGTATAACATGCCAATTTGCGGATGAAAGAGGAAAAGAGAGTGGTTTTCTGTTTGGCATAATTTGTTAAGCAGTTACTACCCCGCATTAGCAGCACAAACCCACACAACTTAAAAAACAGCAAATGTTAAATGAATACGAAAACCACTAACACTAAAGCTGTGTATACGTATACATTTTATGCCAGATGAATTAGTCTCGTGTAATCTGGAAAAGAACAAAAATTGTGCGGCTTAAGAATTGTTCTCGTGTAAATTACCTCATTCATTCATTCATCAGCCATGTATATATATTTTTTCTCAACACATCATAAGGTACTTATGGTAAAAGCAGTTTTATGTATCTTATTTGTTTTAGAAAAACAAGTACAAACAAATGCATCGTTCTCATTTGCTTATTCAATGAACATGAAGAACTAGTAGTAGAAACGCTGAATAACATATCTTTTCATACCAGAACCAATATACACGCAAAACTGATGCAAACAGGTATATCTGTGCAGGCCTATAGTATGTACATATGAATGTTGGCTCATTTAGCACTCTGACAGCTCATTGTGGTCAGGTTGTTTTGGTTTTTTGCTAATTCTTCTGCCAGCTAATGGAAGAATCCATGAGTAGTTGTAAAATAAAGTGAAAATTTTAATCAGAAATAATTTCTTAGTCAGGCTTAAGTTCAATAATTTCAATTCTTGTTGAATGAAATATTTGTATTATTTAAATGTGAGTTTCTAAAGAAGAGAAGAAAAATTAAATTGGACTTTATTAGCTGGGGAAAATACCGATATTTTTCTGTGCAGCCACGCACTTCATCAGCACCCAAGTCTATCTACTGGGGTAGAGATTGTTATTAACATCAGCTATTTAACGCAAATTTAACATCATCAAATTAACATCAGCTATTTAGGTAAATTTGATAAAGAAAATAAACACGTTAACAGTTGTTACTAAGCTTCAGCAAGCTTAATAAACTAAACCTAATATATTTACATATAAATATTAACATTATTTGAAAATTTGCTTGTTTTTATGGTTTAGCAATTGTCTATATGCATTTCGTTCCTGCTTTTGGAACTCGTCAGTAGACTTCAATCCAAAAAATTTTTGAATTTAGTTAACGAGTTCCAAAAGCAGGAACGAAATGCATATAGACAATTGCTAAACCATAAAAACAAGCAAATTTTCAAATTAAATAAATAAAGACTTTATGTCAAATAAATATACTTCGGTATTTCAAATATTAATATTATTATTATTACTATTTTCTATAAAGCCTGGTACTCTGTTCACAATTTCGTGCGAAATGCTGTCAAACTACATATAAAAGTATTTGGTGTGAAATATTTGCGAAATAAATTCGCAGAAGTAGTACTCTGTTCTTGTTGTGAAAAACACATAAAATCATGTCTTTCCATGCAAAATTAGTCTGGCATCATTTTAGTTTAGCTGCGAAACAACATGAGCAGTGCTTTTTTCGCACGGAATTTTAACAATATTGCATACTTTCAAGCAATAAAAGCAAGAAATTTATAAAAAAAAAGGCGAGTTGGGCTACATTTAGTACATGCCAAATTTTTCACGCGAAATAATCAATGGTGCTGAAAATTTTTCACAACTTTGAACAGAGTACCAGCCTTAATGTTAAAAATATGAAATTTTTTTGTAAGGAATTTTTTCTACAACATAAAATACTTCGTGCATGAAATTCTAAATGTTGTGACTCTTTATCTCAAACAAAATTTTATGAAATTCAGGAAGTTTAAAAATATGGCCCACAAAATCTCATTTGTTGTTTATGAAACACAGAGGGGAAAACTTTCTTTTATTAATTAGATTCATTATTTTGATAATGAAGCACCAAGAAGCCTGCACCAATTCTCGCCTAGAATGTATGAATACGACGATTCTGCTGGTACTTACCATTTCAGTTTTATCGCAAGATTTAAATAATAATTTTTATCTTAGTGTTCAAGTTCAATTTATTCTATTTGGATTGATCTTTTGGAATAAGTAATTTTTAAGTATTTTTTGTACTCCAGTATTTATATGTTAATGTAAACACTTTTCTTAATTTTTCTTAATTTTTCTTAATTTACTTTACCCACTGAATTTAAATTTTAACAATATTTGTAATGTAATTAAAAAGTAAAAAATAATTTTTGTAGCTACAATTTAACAGGCTAACCCAAATTACGGCGCAAAGCGCAACGTAATTTAGCGCTTAGCTTTTACGCTGAAATGAGCAACCTAAATTAGAGCGTTGACGTTGCGCCTGAAACAGTAATGTTTACTTATTTTGGTTAATAAAAAACTCTAAATAGAAATTAAAAATAAAAATGAAAACGCTAAATTGACCTGAAAGTAGCTAAAGTTACATTACTTAACAAAAACAACAGTACTTTTGCAGCCAACTTCACTTCTTTACGCGCTGTCAAAATTGGATTTTCCAATTGCAAAGCATTGACGCAGCGTTATTTCGGTTCTTTTCATACATTTTGTATGGGCATGAGAAATTTTGACAGCCAGACAACGCTTTGCGTCGTAATTTAGGTTGGTGTGTAATGTTTTATTATATTGGCGATATTTGGCGATATTCGACAAGTCATTTGGCGAGAAGGCTCAAAACTAATCTGACAACACTGGACACAACTCTACACTAATTACTCGTACTAATGAGAAACAGTTTGATTCAGACATGTATTTATGGATCTAAACAGTTTCCAATCAAGTCGGATTCAATAAAATTGTCTATTAGTTTTGTATGAAACTATTTAACTTAATAAATACGTGTCTGAATCAAACAGTTTTTCATTAGTAATTATTGGTTACGCTTTTTTGGGCACATGTGTGCCAGATGTGAACTTGGCATAAGAAGGATAATATACTATATACATATTCACAGGTAAACGAGCCGTTTACTTCGAAAGTGATATTAATCACTTTTTCAGTAGATTCAATTTAATGATAATACTGATAACACTTTAAGGATACCTCTTCATGAAAAATTGCGATTAAATGGTAAGAACTACTTTGAGTTTTTTCCAGAGAAGTTTTGATAATTAACGGTATAACAATCAAAATTACAGTAATCTCCGATTAATTGACTTTTCAAAAATGTATTCAGTTTGAAAAAAGTTCTCCCCAACGACAGACGTGTTTTCGCTCATTAGCTTTAATTATTTTGTGACCGTTTTCAAAATAAAAACAATAAGCATTCTTATAACATATTTTCAAATATATATATACATATATAAAATAACTAACAAAAACAATTACATATATTATTGAAAACAAAATAAAGCGTACATATAAAAGTGATGATGTGCATGCACATCGTACTTCAATGAATCTAAATAAAAAACATAAAAACAACAACTCTGCATCAAAATCAAATGCAGACGATAAAATACCAAAGGAAGGTAAAAAACACATTCCACCAATAACTATTCTAAAATGCAAGTTGGAAGAAATTCATGAGATTTGTAAAATTTCTAAAATAAATGATTATGCCATACGAAAAATTTCTATTGGATATAAATTTTTTTGTAATACAAAAGAAGACCTTGTTTTAATTTGCAAGGCTCTTGATGGAAAATATGAATTTTTCTCGTATGCTTCAAAAGATGAAAAACCTTATAAAGCATTATTATTTGGGTTGGAAACCCAAGATCCAGCCGTGCTGAAAAACAAATTAATCGCCAAGGGACTAAAATGCCTAGACGTAAAAATTTAAAACAAGAAAACTCAATATGGTGTATATGTTATTTTCGTAGTCTACTTTCAACGCAAGTCTATAACTATCAGAGAGTTAAGACAAAACTACTCCGTAATTGACTATGTTAAAGTCAAATGGGATTTCCAAAAGACTAATAAGTCCAGAGTTACACAGTGTCGCAACTGTCAAATGTATGGTCATGGCTCAGGCTACTATAAGGTAAAAACATTTTGTGCAAAATGTGCTGGAAGCCATCCAACCGATACTTGCAATGAGCATGCGCAAATTGTAATGGGCCTCATCAATCAACTGATAGTAATTGTCCCAGCAAAGCAAACTACTTACTGGTCAAGCAGCGTAACAAGCCAGTGAACAAACGGCCAACTGTGAACAACCCTTACATTGTGAACAACCAGAACTTTCCAAATACTCTCCAGCAAAATGTTCCACAATCATCAGGCCTATAGAAAACCATCGAGAAACTTGCAGAGCAGTGGTAATAGTAACAATAATCATAATGCAAATTCTCTTAACAATTCCGGACAATTGTTCTCCATTCAGGAATTACAAGCAATTACAATTGAATTAATCACTAAACTCCGGAATTGTAGAAATGAGCTAGATCAATTTGAGGTGATAACAAACCTCGCCACAAAATTCCTTTCATAATGGCTAGCGATGAACTAAATATAGTAGCTTGGAACGCTCAAGGCGTTCAAAACAAAAGTATTGAACTGTTTCAGTTCTTATTAAATAATAACATTCACATATGTTTACTATCTGAAAGTTGGCTTAAACCAAATTTTTCCCTTAGCCACCAATAATTTATTATACATAGAAATGATAGAGAATTAAGAAGAGGAGGCGGCGTAGCTATAATAGTAAAGAAAAATATTAGCCATTCGACAATTCCTATTGTGAACACTACTCTTACAGAAAATATCGGTATTAAGGTTCCAACTATTACTGGTAATATAAATATATATGCTTGCTATTTCCCCGGCGGCCGCGCCGGCCCCGACAATTCCAAAAAGCAAATTTTCGCTTCTGATATCCATAAGCTTAGTAGGGGTGAAAAGTATATAATGGGTGGCGATCTAAACTGTCGACATCAAACATGGGGATGTGTACGAGCCAACTGTTGGGCCAATATTTTATATGAAAAACAGAACTATTACAATCTAAATATATTATTTCCTGAGGAAAGTACATACATACCTCACCAATTAAACCATCAAAGTTCAATGCTTGATATTTTCGTAACAAATTTTACAAATAATTTATCCTCCCCCGAAGTTATCAACGATCTAAGTTCCGATCATCTTCCCGTCAAACTAGCTTTGAGAACCGATTATGTGAACAACAATCTTTACTACTTTGATTTTAAAAATGCAAATTGGAAACGATTCTCCAAATTCATTAACAGAAATATTTCCTTGCCTAATAATAATACATATTCAACCATAGACATGGTTGACTCTGCACTTCGCCGATTTATTGATACCCTAAATGATGCAGTTATGCATAGTGTTCCACAAAAACAAAAGAGAAGCGTAAGAAAACCTTTGCCAAATAACATCAAATTGTTAATAAGAAACCGTAACCACTTTCGTAGGGAATGGCTTCGTTATAGAGATGTTCGTGACTACTATGAGTTTAAAACCTTAAATTCTGTAATAAAGTCGGAAATTACTAAATTCAGAAACAATTCATGGAATCAAGTATTGTCTACATTAGACAAATTCTCTTCTCCTTTTGGGAATTTAACAAAAATTTTAAGGAAGAGATCCAAAAATATCCCAATACTAAAGCATAATAATTCACGATTTTCTTCGACTGAAGAAAAATGTGAGTTATTGGCTAGAACTTTTTCGGAGAATCATTTATATTCAACTAGTATAAGTGAACTGAAACCGAAAATTTGGTTACGAATAGAATTAATGAATTCAATACTAATTTTGTATCCACCGAATATTTTATTGTTACATATAAAAAAGTTTCCGATACATTAAAGGTTTTGAAAAATAAGAAGTCACCCGGTGCTGATGGCATCAATAACACAATTCTTAAAACTCTCCCAAGAAAAGGTATAAAGTTTTTGACACATTTTGTAAACAGCTGCCTTAAATTAAGTTATTTCCCAGATGAATTCAAAGAAGCAAAGGTTATTGCAATCAAAAAACCTAACAAGCCTGCTGATTCCCCATCCTCTTATCGTCCAATCAGCTTATTATCTTCTATAAGTAAAATTTTAGAAAGAATCATAAAAGATATAATTATTAACTTCTTAGACTGTAGAGATATTTTACCTCCCCAACAATTTGGGTTTCGTAAAGCACATAAGACTTTACACCCGTTAATACGCATAAGGAACATCGTTAAGTCTAACTTCAACCAACAAAATTCGACTGGTATGATATTGTTGGATATAAAGGCTGCTTTCGACAACGTATGGCACGATGGCTTCATATTTAAGTTAATACAGTTTAATTTCCCACCAAATATTATAAAAATAATCCAAAGTTATTTATCTTCAAGGTCATTTAGAGTGTTCATAGGCTCGAAATGCTCAAACGTTTTTGAAATAAATGCAGGATGTCCTCAGGGGTGCTGTTTATCTCCAATTTTATATAATATATACACAGCTGATATACCTACTATAAACCACTGTGTTATATCCATGTTTGCAGACGACACCGCAGTCTTATGCTAAGGTATTTACTCTTCAGAAATATTAGCAAACCTGCAATCGGCCATTGTAATATTATTTAATTATTTTACAAAATGGAAAATAGCAATAAATTATAACAGAAGTCAAGCAATTTATTTTACCAGAAAAAGGAAATCGTGTTTTACTCCCCAAAATGCTTTACGTTTAAACAATACCGACATCGAATGGGAAAACAACGTAAAGTAGCTAGGTGTAATTCTAGACCCAAAATTAACTTATAAAGATCACGTTAATAAATGCAACATACTTATTAGAACTCTTTACCCTTTAATAAATAAAAACTCATCATTAAGTATTGACAATAAAATGTTAATTTTCAAACTTATATTTCATGCAATTATATGCTATGCAGCCCCAGTTTGGGTAAAAAGTGCTAAATGCCACATAAAAAGGCTACAAATCCTTCAAAATAAACTCCTAAAGTTAATTCATAATCTTCCCACACATTATTCTACAGCAAGACTACACCAAATAGCAAACGTCGATTTGGTTGCTGTTAAGATATACAAATTGTATGAAAATTTCAATACTAGATGTTTTCAGTCTGAACATAATCATATAGCTGAGTTAGCCCCCGCTTTAGATTAGCCAGTTAAGTAGTTTTTAAGTTTTTATCATAAAAAAAAAATATTCACAAGGTTTTTGAAAAGTTTCACCTTAACTTGAATACTATATTAAACTTAAGGATAACATAAAACAAAATTGTACTATTAAGCAGAAAAAGGAAAAATCTTTAAACTCTTTATAAATGTATATATACTATTGTAAGTAAGTTTGGTAAACATCATTAGACACAATACACTGAATTGAATTGAATTGAAAAATGTATTACGTTCTATGTACTCAGCCGTGTAAATAAATTATGCAAAGTTCCATTAATAATTTCACTTACGCAATTAAAAGAATTCTGTTTAGTTAAGGTGACCATACATCCTATATTTTAACTAGCTGTCATCTATAAAATTTGTGTCCTCTTTTTGTAATTTTGTTTATTATCAGTCATCTTTAATGTTAAAATAGTGATTAATACATGTTTTTATACATGAAACAAGGTAGCCTCACTTTCATTTGCATTCTCTTACTATTAATAGAATAATAAAAAAAAATTAATGCATAATTGCAAAACTAGAATTTCATAATGTGAACACTAATTCAATTTCAAAGCAGAATATGAAAAAATTACAACACCAAAAATTTCAAGTCAAGACGAGGACGAGGACACAGAAAAAATTACCAATTTAAAATCATCATGGAAAAATTTTGATTTGACATCTTATTAAATCATGTTGAATTAAAGCTTAAATCATGGCGGTATATATTTAGTATGTACTCGTATCTTAAGAATATTTCAGGTTGTTGTGGCTGCAGCGGCAAGCGCGTTGACAACCACGTGATGAGTTCCGAGTTTAAATCTTCAACATGGTTCATCGTGTTATTTCAGCGTCAAATTCACGTTGTTTCAACTTGAAATAACTTCATTCCATGATTCTCAATTTCGATTTATCAGTACGGGAATATCAATCCATTATTGCCCGTTAACTGAAAACATTAACCAATTCCAATGAAACTTTGTTTGTAGTGTTTTTTAGGTCTAACTAAGGAATACCTTAAGTTTGAAGAAAATAGAGCAATTGGTTTTTGAAATCTAAGATAGTAAGTTAACTTTCTAGTAGGCAGATATTTTAAGTGTTTCCGCAAAAGTACACACAAATTTAGTAGACAATAATTCATATTTTTTTAAATATTTATTGAAAGGGAAAAAACAACAATTTTTTTAAACGAAACGAACATATTTTAGTTAATTTAATTTATTGTTGTTCGAACTTCATTTGTTATTATATTCATGATTTGATCAGGCTAAAGTTCGTATTGCTTTGTAAGCCAAATTACAAGTGATAATTATTAATGAATAAATAAAACCAAAGTTAGTTGTAAATATTCTGACAAACACATAGTTGAACGAAACAACCGGCTGTTTTCGAAGGCCACTAAACCTTCCTCATCAGCGTTCTTTTGTGTTTGGTCCACTGTGTGTGGAGTCAGTTGATGTAGATTTCTGCTTTATATACGCAACTTTTTTGCAAATGGAATATGTGAATTGTTTTGATTCATCGTATTACAAATTGCTGAAAGCTTTTTTGTAATGAAAGCTCAATTTTACGATCTCTTAATTTACAACAGTCCTGCCATTTTCGTTTGTTCTTTACTAATTATGCACATGTTAGTTAATTTTCTTATTTTTGTTCTACTCGAGAGAAACTTTTTTGGTTTGTTACTATTAAGTATATCTTATTTAATTATTTTTTGAAATCTTTCCTAATTTGCTACATATTTCTGCCGATTGGTAAGTCAAATTACCACAAGGAAAGATGACAGCATTTCAAGGGTTTTATACGTCATAAAAGTGATAATAATTATTGCTTATAATTTAATTTTTTATATATGTTTTATACTTAGCTCAAAATATGTAAATTTTTTGAGTTTTGCAAACACGTTTGCCCGGCGGCACGTTAACAAGAAAATATATATCTTCTCTCAATTGATTTCGTAAAAGACACTTAGCTAATTCGTAATTGAAAGAAAAATTAATTTTTCTAAATAGTACTAGGTTTGGGCCAGTTTAAAGTGCTGGTTAGTGAAATTACAGGCAATAATGGGTTAAATCAACATGAAATAAAGTTATTTCAAAGTTAAAACTTTTCTTTGAAGATTACTGTGAATCATGTAAGATTAGCCTGAAACACACATGAAGCAAATTCATTGCCAAAAAAAGGTTAAATAAACCATGTTTACGTAGTGTTTAAGCGGAAATTATTCTGTGTGCACTGAATATTTGTACTTGGAAAATCATTCAGTTATTATAGCTAAATAAGTCATCATTTGCAGCCGTACCGAAATTCTACAAATCATTAGTTACAGCATTGATGAACTCAACTCCAAGCAGTTCTATTTCTGATGAAGCATCAATGAATTTAACACATGGTTGTCATACGACGGAAGTCATCCAAATAACTGGATATTATACACTTGGAAGGTTGTCTAGAACAATTTTTGCTTTATAATATTAAATTCAGTACCTGTAGTCATTGGTATGCAATGAAAGTGGCAAACCTTTGGAACTAGTTGCAATATTTTTTGCTGTTTAATAAAATAAGAAAAGAGAATTACACACTTTGTTGAAATTCCTAATCGAACAAAAAATTAACTCCTATAATTTTTTTATTCTGAATATAAAGGGAACAAATATTTTTTTAACTCAATTGAATTATTCCTCAGTGCCGCCAAAAGCTTTGAGTGGTATAAACAAAAAATATAAAAGCAGATAGAAAAGTCGTATATAAAGGAAATTGTTCAGAATAACAACAAAAATGTAAATTTTACAAAGAAAAGCTGAGTACATTATTATATTTACAGCGAAACATTCCAAATTTTATTGCTTTTCTTTTAAAGTAAAGTTATTTGCTCAAATTATGTGTAGTATGTTTATAGGAAGATGTCTCCAGAGATAAAAAAAAATTAAGTGTGCAACAAAGCCGAACTCCGCCAACGGATGTTACAATTGCACCCCCCGGAGAAAACGTTTTCACATTTCATTTTAGAATAAAAGCAATAAAATTTAGAATCTTGTGCAATAAATATAATAATGTACTTAAATTTTTGTTTGCAATATTAAGGGTTTTTATTAATATTCTGTACAAATTGTTTTTTTATGAGCCGTATCTATATATCTCTTTATTCACAATGAAAATTTTTTGTTGCAATAACTGTTTAATACTAAAAATTCATATGTCTCTGGTGAAAAAATTTTACTTACAAAAGCCATATTCATTAATTACAACCAACAAAATTCGATTGGCTACAAACTCGGTTATCACAACCCATCTATTATCTCTGTATACGTAAAAATTTAGGCTGTACGAATTATCGCCCAAGTTACTATCGCCAAAAAAAAAATAAATGTTGCATCGCCCAAAAATTGTTGAAAATACAAATTGGGTGACTGTTCATCGACTTTGGTCGACTCAACATTGTTAGATGTTTGGCTATTTGTTCATAATGAATAATTGCCAAATTTTTGCAAAATGTTAAAAAACTTAAAAAAAATTTGGGTGATTATCCATTCCAAATTCGGATGATTGTACGTAATGGACAAACACCCAAAAACTTTGGGCGATTATTCATTTTACACTCTTGGGTTGTTCTTGATTTCTTTTGGGCAATCGGGTACTGTTTTTGGGGTATTCCTTCACAACGACTAATCACCCAAAAATGTTGGGCATTCCTTCATTTAACTGTTTCGTGCGATTTGCACTTGGGCAATTATTCATATATAATTTGCAGCCAGTATGAATATTGGTATCATTTTAAAGCTTTTGAGAACATCTTTCATAAAATGGTAAAATGCAGACTTGGCAGAAAAACTTTATTAGGCAGGAAAACTCTGCGAGGCAGCAAATCTTTATTAGGCTATTAATTTTTATTTTATTATTATGTATTAAAGTAAATTTTAAAAAACGCAAAAAAAAATTTGGGCGATTATCCATTCCAAATTCGCATGATTGTACATAATGGACAAACACACAAAAACTTCGGGCGATTATTAATTTTACACTTTTGGGTTTTTGTTAATTTTTTTGGGCGATCGGGCACTGTTTTTTGGGTTTTCTTTACAATTAATAATTACCCAACAATTTTGGGCGTTCCTTCATTTAGCTGCTTTGGGCGATAGTAACTTGGGCCGTAATTCCTACAGCCAAAATTTCTTAATACATACTGGTACAGTCAAAACCATATTAGTGAATCACTTACACAAAATGTGTACAATACTTTCGCACATATCTTTAAGCCAATAGTGCACGGCATGTAAAAAGCCACATGCATATGTATGTGGCGATGATGTCACGGAAATTTTCAGCATTTTGGTTGCATTTTTTTAAATTACTAGTATTGGCTCCATGCCGTACGATTTTGATAGTATTTTTGTTCAAAAATACAAATCTGGCGAATGCAGACGAACATGAAACTATTTTCTGAGGCAGCACATCTGTAAAAAAATGAATATATATATTTACATATGTTACTAGTATACTTCATGCAACAAATGTAGCTTCGTGATGACGTCAAAATTACGTCAGAACCACATGCGCATGTGGATTTTTACATGCCGTGTACTATAGGCTTTAGCTTTTTTTCTTCTCAAAACAAACAACATACCTTGCAATTTGTTTAAAATTAAATTTTCTTCGTGGTTTCTTGCTCTTGCCATCAGCACGACCCTTCTTCCAGATGTGGGTACGCCAAGCTGGATCTTGATACTCAAATGAGGGTTTCAAATAATACAAAGCCATTTCTTGATGAAAAACTGGTGTAATCGAACCTGAGAGAGGTGGTACAATCCAAATCCAATCAGCAGGGCAGCCGTTACTAAAAAAATGTACAAAAAAAAAAAGACAAAAGTAAGAAAATTCCAAATTTTTCTATGGATTTAAAGCAAATAAAAAGTGAACGAACGATAAAATTTGTGTAAAAATTACATTCTTTCCTTTTTGTATTCATAAAAAAAAACAAAAAATGTTTTGTTGATTCTGTTGTTGTATGATACTCACATATATTTACATATGTACATATGTACATGTGACCTGTACATTTGCAAAGCATTGTTGTTGTCATTTGTGTATTTGAATTTATTCAATTACATCAAGACATCTTTCTAATGTTTGTCAACTATTAATCTACTGGATAAAGTCTAAATCTGTGGGAATAAGCATTAAGTGATTTAAACATATGATATTTAAGCATTGACACACCCATCTGCATGACAATTCACAAATTGCTAGTAATCACTTGCAGGATATTGTTTATATGTACATAATACATACATACATGTGTACATACACATGTCCATATGTAACAGGTGGACCAAAAGAAGTCATCCGATGTTGTTTGGCTCTAATTTTTTTTCTATGTAAAAGAAAAACTTCGATTCTGTTTCCTGATTATGTTTACTTGAACATTTAGAATTTTATTGGTCAAGTCGAGAAGATAATATCGGCCAAATGGGGCGCCCAATTGATTGCTACACGGGCTCGTTTTATGGCATTTTCATCACTTCGATGAGAACGTGTCGAATGTTGTCCTTGAAAGCTTCCAGGGTTCGGGCTTGTTCACGTAAATACGGGACTTCAAAAAACCCCACAAAAAAAGGTCGGGAACTGTTTAATATGGTGATATTGCGGCCAGTGAAAATCGCCAAAACGAGAGATGAGGCGACCCTGGAACGCCACGACACGATTATTCCGCGTTCTTGGCGAGTGTATCGCTCTATAGCTTATTCACTTGTATTCTACATCTGTCTTGTTCCCAAATGTCAAAACAGATTTGACATTGGCCGCCATTTGCAAAAATAAGAGCATCTTCCAATAGGGTGATTTCTTTTGGCTCACCTTGTACATACACACATTGAAGATATTTAAGCATTTTGAATTTTATAAATAAAAAATTTATTCACATACAGACAGACATTTTAATGATGCATATCCTGTATTTGTAAAGCTTGAGGGAAAAACTCGAATTCACTGAGAAGAAACAAAAATTTAACAAAAGCAAAGGTGTCAGCACATTTCACAACTCAGCCCCTTCTTTTCTTTCTTGAAAACTCTTGAAGATGAGCGGTAATATACCGCATTTTGAAGAGACACAGAGCAAAAGGTACTTTTTTCATTTAAAATTTTTGGATAATAGAGGTTTATTTATGTCGCCAGTTAAAAACTGAAACTGCATGAAACTGGAAATGGTAACAAGTTTCTTAAAAATCAATAGAGGCATCAAACTGCCATAAGTCTCCACATTAAATGGTTGAAATAAAACCACTTTAATATTGCAAAAAGTGGGTTTTTTCTTCTTTTAAATTAAGAAGTACGTTTTGTTAAAGAAAAATTAAATTTTGAGTGAATTTTTTTAAACAATATCAACTGGACTGGATGTTTTTGAACCTGATATAATACATAAGAAATTACACATTCAAATTAAGTATTACTTAGTTCACATTAAGCATTTTTTCATGAAATCTCATGAATTTTGTTGCACAAAACTTTTTCTGTTTGCTAATTGCAGCGCTATAGGAGAGAATTTAATAAAAAAAAGGACGTTAAATGAATCTCTGATGCATTTTTGGCAACTTTTTTGATAGGAGTTGCTCCTCCAGGCCTCCTATTGGTAAATAAAAAATGTTCATGCAACCAATTTCATGAAAGAAATGCTCAATGTAAATTAGGTATATGTATAGGAAACCTTTAATATTTTTCCATTATTACAACTGTCTGATAAAACAAATAATATAATTTTTGGATAATGGCTAAAAATATTTAGAGACAACAACTTGCTTTTGTTTATTTGGGCAAGGGCAAACACAATACAACCATTTTTGTTTATTCTTTTGTTCCTTTGATACATTGTGTGTTGTGTCTTATAATTTGTTTGCTTTGTGTCATATTTTGTATAAGAAAAAATTAGCATGAAGTTAGCATAATTGACGAAATGGAATTAGGTGTTAATGGGATCCTCCATACAATTTGACATTGAAAATGGGTGCATTAAGTAGTTTAAACACACTACTAAGCTTATCCTGATTTTAAATGTGAAGTTTAATAGCAAAACTTTTTAATATCATGTTCAATTTTGTCAGTTATGCTAACTCTGTGCAGTTTTTTTATACATAATTGATAATCTTCAATTTCGGTGTCTTTGAAAAATTATGGTAGCTTTTAAAAATGTTGCAACTTCAAATGACTAGTCCTTATGGGCTCAGCAGACGATCAAATAAAAGCGTCAATTTGTGAATATGTATAAGTGTCGTTTAATTGACGCTTTTTCGTAGAAGTTCATAATTGTGGGCCAATCCCACGATGTCGACAACGTTCGACTTGTCGCACAGTTATGCTCAAAATAAAAGCAAATGTACACAGAGAAAATAGTGTATAATAAATAATAAGGAAAACCTTTTTGAAATAATTAAGAAGGAAACTTGTAATTTTTATTAGGTTATCTTATTGATTTTTTCAAAAACGTTTTCGTCTTGTTTTTATTAGGCGACACAATAAAAAATAAAAAATGAAATTTTTATGTCTTTATTCTTTGTACTTATTTTCATTTAAATTCTATGCCATATATATATATATATAAAAGTATATGTAGATGTTATTTATTCAAGAAATTTATTATTCGACATATGTCATAATTATATTGTAAGTGAAATTTATTTGCTACAATGAAACGCATATAGACATCGCTTAACCACCAGCAAATAAATTTCACTTACGATATTATTTATTTATTTATATCCATACATATTATATTATATTCTTAATTAACTCAGCATACATACATATTATTACTCGAGAGAAGACAAGTATTGAATCAGCAACCTTCCGACTGATAGACAGGCACTCTAACCAAAAGCGTTGAAATTATTATACAAACATGCTTTTACAAAAACTAAAAAGATCATGAAAAAAATTCTCTCTGTTTATTTATAGATATGAAATAACAAGAAAGCTAATGTAATCAAGAAGATATCCTTATTAAAAAATTAAGAAGATGATTTACACATAATCATATAGAAACCTAAAGAAAACAATAACAACACCTTTTTGAAAATCAATAAGGCCACCTAATGAAATAAACAAGGAAAACCTTTTTGAAAAAATCAATACGGCAACTTAATGAAATCAATAAGAAATCCCTCTTTTATACAATTCAGAAGAAAATCTAATAGATTCAAAAAGTTTTTCTTTATGGATTGTTTTTTTGGTGCCAAAAATAACGGAAATTGAGTAAAAAAACTGTGAATAACAAGTTTTCTTCTTGATTTTATGTGATTTTCACCTTGATAAAATTAAAAAGATTTACCACATAAAAGTAATAAGGAATGTCTATGGAAAAATCTACGCTTCTTTCTGCTGGAATACCCTTTAGCCTAATAACGATTCATAGCGAAAATCTTCTTGATTCTACTAACATATAATAATTACTATAAACCAGTTCATTAATGAACTAGAAATTTAGTAAATATTATCTATGAAGTAGTTAGCACGTTGACTACGAAAACGAGCCCGATATCAGACAGTCATCAAATAACAACACCACGCATTTTTCTGATGTACATTAGTGTCCCTTTGTATAAGTTTTTGTAAAAGTTCATGTGATGAAGGCATAGTCACTGGTTACTGAATTATACCGACTTCAGCAGATACTAATCCTAATGTAACATCAGAGCGCCCTCCTTCGTTGTGTAGCAGAATCATCGGCGAAGTAAAATAACCAATAAAATGGCTACTAATCACAGCTTCAAAAAATTTAATACGCCTCATTTAACACCAGAGGCGCTGCAACACTGCATTATTAAAAAAACATGCAAAAAAGCAGAGTTGTAAAAGAATGAAGCTTTCCTCTATCTCTTCCTTCAACACCTGTCTTCTCTATCACTATCCCTTTCCTAAAGAAGGTAATGCCTAGTAATAGGAGTGTTACTTCTCCTTAAAAAAAAAAAAAAATATTTTGCTGGTTTCAAGTAAAAAACAGCTTTGGCGCAATATGTCAATTTTTTTTGAGTGTACGGATGCAAGTACATAAGTTTTCGTGGGATGATAATTATTTCGTTAACAAAAAAAAATAATGTGAAATCTTGGTATAAAAAAATACATTTAACAAATATTGTACAGATAAGAAATATCGAAACATATTTATTTGATATAAAGTATTTTTTTAAATATTATACAGAGTTACATAAATCGTCCGCCCATTATTGGTTTGACTCAGCCACCATTTTTAAAAAAATTAGTTAGGTATAGAGTATACATACTTTCAATATCTCCTTTCTGAATTCAAAACATGTTTCGCGAAATTAAATATGGTTTCTGAGATATTTAGCATTCATTTTGCTCCATTTCCATTTAATAAGTATTGTTTTGCTGTACATGCCACAGCTTAGCGTTTGCTTTACATTCTTCACACAAAAACCTGCAAAGTAAAGTTAAGCCTGGTTTTGCATCATTTCCATAAGAAATGAATAAT
This sequence comes from Nowickia ferox, assembly GCA_936439885.1. NCBI lineage: Eukaryota > Metazoa > Arthropoda > Insecta > Diptera > Tachinidae > Nowickia > Nowickia ferox. Next base: position 66,189,435 of record OW387026.1, read on the forward strand.
AAAAAAAGAAGGTGCCGTAAGAAAAATTCAACGGCGACTGTTAAGCAAAAACGCAGCCGCAGATTAGATGTTTTAATATGAACTTATAAAACTCTAAACCTAAATAAAAGAATCCTTAATTATGCATGTTTGAGTATAACAGAAATCATTTAATTTCATTCTTTATATTAAATACACTTCAATTACGTGTTTTCCTTGTGTAAGTGTGTAAGCGGATCGATAGTTAAAAATATTAAAGCGGCGGCTTCTTGGTCAGCGTTAAACGATCGACTTATTTCTCTAGACAGCAAGAAAAATAAACGAAACAACAAAATTCTCAATTCTTAGCGGTAAAGTATACGTATGGAGCACAAAAAGCTACTTTTTGAAAATAAATTAAGAAAAGTGGTGTATGCGCCATGAAACGTATTTTTAATTTTACAATAAAGTAGTATTAACTTCTAACTTTGTGCATCAAAGTTCACTAAAACTTACAAATTTTTTCCAAACATGTGTCGGAAGCAATGGTGAAAATACAAAAGAATTATATCGGGTATACTTTGAGAAAACTTCTTTGTAATTTTTCTCCTTTCCGACTTTCTGGCATATGCTCCAAACCAATAATGGGCTGACGAAATAATAATTTTTCTATCTCCCACCCTAATTTTTCTTCTGTATATTAACAAAACACGACTGCACGCACACAACTATGTTATTGATAGTTTTATTTGATCGTCTCCTGGGTACTTTACGATAAAAGTTGCAGGTAGGGTGAACCTACATTTAACATATCGCTCAATTTTTGTTAAAGTGAAGTTGTAATAATGGAAACGTTTTTGTCTGTTCGATAAAATCCTAAATCTAGCTAACGTCAAGTTATAATAACGGCCCTTAGTGTGAACACAAATCAAATGTGCTTTTGTTTTAAGAAACTTCTATGAAAATATGTGAGAAGATATCGAGCCTTTTTTCGATTTTATCGTAATTTGAATATTTTAAAAAACCTTCTCCTGAAAATTTTAATTTTTGTCGCTTACAATTAAATCGAAAAAAGGCTCGATATTTCATGGAGATGTAACCATACGTTAATAATTGAACGATTATGAAAAGTTGTTTTCTTCTTAAATAAAAAAAATATAAAAAATAATTTTTCATCAGAAATAATTTTTTATTGAAATTAAAATTTTATGGGCCTACCTATAGTTTAGAATTATCAAAATGCCAAAATAAGTGATAACTTTTAAGATACGGAAAATTTTCGTACAAAAACACATTTGAATATTTTAAAAAACCTTCTCCTGAAAATTTAAATTTTTGTCCCTTACAATTAAATCGAAAAAAGGCTCGATATTTCATGGAGATGTAACCATACGTTAATAATTGAACGATTATGAAAAGTTGTTTTCTTCTTAATTAAAAAAATATATAAAAAATTATTTTTCATCAGAAATAATTTCTTAGTCGGGCTTAAGTTCAGTAATTTCAATTCTTGTTGAATGAAATATTTTTATTAATTAATGTGAGTTTCTAAAGAAGAGAAGAAAAATTAAATTAGACTTTATTAGCTGGGGGAAATACCGATATTTTTCTGTGCAGCCACGCACTTCATCAGCACCCAAGTCTATCTACTGGGGTAGAGATTGTTATTAACATCAGCTATTTAACGCAAATTCTTAATGAAATGGAATATTAGAAATTATTATATTGTGTATACAATTATTGATTTACCATTGGTAAATACATTTGTAAGTGTATCACTATTCATTTTCTGTTTTATCTGTTTTTTCATTTTCTATCCAGGTTAGCACGAAGTTATATTACTCTACCTTAGTATATTTAACTATTCTTGCTTATCTTTTACAATCATCACATTAATTATTTTTACTTATTCGATGTACCGTCGGTACATACTTGTAAATATTATTGTAGTGGATAATATGTTACATTTCATTCAACAAGAATTGAAATTACTGAACTTAAGCCCGACTAAGAAATTATTTATGATTAAAATTCACTATAGTTCAACTAAACATTTAAAATTGTCAATGATTTTTCATTTTAGGTGACGAAATATTAATTTTATTATTAAACAAATAGGAATTCATGCACCCAGTTTGTAAAGTGCATGGCCAAAAATATACATTAACTTTTATTTGACTTCATAAAAAGCCGAAAATATACTCTTCCTAACTATTCCTATTAACTAAACAATTGCTTGCTACTCTAAAAATAATTTCTACATCAAATAACTCTACTCTGAAATAAAATTGTTTGCATAATATGAAGAGGAAAAACATTTATCAAAACGGATATTTAGCGTTGTTCACTTCCCTACAAAACAGCCAAGCAATCAACAAAAATGGTAAATGTTATCAGATAATCGTACTTAATGTGTCTTTTAAAACCACCGAAATGTATAAAATCAGTGGGTTCAAACACACTCACAGTCAGGCAGTTCTTGTAATAATAAATATAATAAAATTAATACTAGTCACAAGGATTCTAAAAGTTTTGGAAAACAGAATTAAATAAATCGTGAAATTGAAAGAACCGCACCCACGAACGCTTCTAGTTCTCAGAACTGCATGGTTTTGTTTAAAGTATTTTTTTTAGGTTGAAGCACACAGTTGTGCGTAAATTTACTCATACAAATGCCCACTCATAAAAACATTCACACATGCACGCACACACGTGCATCAAGCACACAAAATAACACACAATTTAAGCAAACAAACCGAAAATCATAATCGTCAATTAGTTTGGCATGTTAACAACAACCTGTTACGATAATGTTGCTGATAAATGTATTTTCACAGGTACGAAGGCCGGTACTTAGTAACGTATGTATGTATGTGTATATGTGTGTGTGTATATGAACAAACATAAATAGTACAATGTGCTGCATAATCAGTAAAAATCTAAAAAGAAATTGGAAAAATAAACTCAGTACGTTAGATAAAATATGTGGATCAATAAACAACCACAATATGAGTATTTTATTGTACAAAGACGAAAAAATCGCTTTGTCGGGAATAAAGAAAAATTACTAAGATATGAAAGGAAAAGTGTTTTTATCGTTTGTTCTAGATTGAGTTTAATTTTCTATTTTTGAACTTTAAAGTGACTAAACATATTTTAAATAAAGTTAAGAGTAGCTTCGTAATTTTAAATACCTATGAAACAAAATAAATTCCAAATAAGTTAAAACATTTTAAATATATTTTGTAATAAAATTTAATATAAAAATAGATTGCTGAATGCAAACAAAATTGTAAAATTGTTAACGTAAAAAGATAATCACTTTTACATTAAAAATAGCGAAAATTGTTAGAAGTGCAAAAAGGTCGGAAAAAATCGCGAAAATTACAAAAATTCGCAAAATCTTGTTAACATTAAAAATATGGACAAGTCTGATAGTGATAAAAAGTCGGTAAAACTGTAAGAAAGCCAATAATTGGCTAAAAATAGCGAAAATAGTCATCAATTGCGAAAAACTGCAAAATTGAAAACGAACCTAAAAATTACTTACAAACAGAAAATATTATAATGAATGCCAAAAACTTGGAAAAATCGAGATATTAACGCGAATTCGCAATTTCCGCGATAAGTGATTTCTTGACAGTTTTTAGTTTTTTTTTCAGAGTTTGGCCGCCTTTTAATCAATAAATAAATAATAAATTTCGCGATTTTTTCCGAATTTTTGGTATTTTGTACTTTTCAGCAATTATAGAAGCCGTACACAATTCTGCAAGTTTTTCGTTAATTTTCGCTATTTCTGCGATAAAATTATTATAATTTCAGCAATGCTAAATGAAACTTTAATAACAAATTGAGTTAAAAACTTTTTCAAATACAATTTTGTTACTTATTTTTTTTGTAGGCAGTAATTTCATTGACTTTAGTTACAATAAAAAATAGTCAGAATATCAATTGTCTATTTTTATAACTTTGGTTAAACTATTATTACTGTGTGAGAATAGGCCTGTATTATAATGTAAGTAAATACTTGTGGGGGGGGGGGGGGGGGGGGAAATTAGAAAAAATTTATTTAGCACAATAAAGAACGATTTAGACACAAAACGAATTTGAAAACGACACAAGGTGTGATGTGTTTGCTACACTCGTTTTGTAAATAAAATTAAAATTTATTTGTAATAGTTTTTCCAAAAAAATTTGATAAATTATTTCTCACGGTTTCTTTTATATGGTTTGTATTTGAATATATCGTTACAAAAAATAAATAAAATAAAAAATCGTAAAAGATAAGCAAGAATAGTTAAATATACTTAGGTAGAGTGCTACAACTTCGTGCTAACCTGAATAGCAAATGAAAAAGCGGATAAACAGAAAATGAATAGTGATACTTACAAATGTATTTACCAATGGTAAATCAATAATTGTATACACAATATAATCATTTCTCATATTCCATTTCATTAAAAGTTTGCGTTAAATAGCTGATGTTAATAACAATCTCTACCCCAGTAGATAGACTTGGGTGCTGATGAAGTGCGTGGCTGCACAGAAAAATATCGGTATTTCCCCCAGCTAATAAAGTCTAATTTAATTTTTCTTCTCTTCTTTAGAAACTCACATTAATTAATAAAAATATTTCATTCAACAAGAATTGAAATTACTGGACTTTAATCCTGACTAAGAAATTATTTCTGATTAAAATTCACTATAGTTCAACTAAAAATTTTAAATTGCCTCACTTAAAATAAAAAATTAAATTTTATTTTTACTTTTGGCCAAGCTCTAATTCCAAAATTTTTAACATATTTTGGACAAGAGCTTGGCCTGTTTTCACAATCATGTTTTTATTAACAAGTTTGGCTAAAAACCGAATAGAGATATGTACTTTAATGTTACTGTAATATATAGTCCTATTCCCATTAGCGTTTATATTTTAAAACGAAATTAAAACAACAATTTGGCAAAGAGAACAATTCTTTCTCTAACATCGCCATTGATAGCAAAGAATTTGAAAGGACTAGAACAAAATAAATGAAAAATGAAAATACAGACATTGAGGAAATGTGAAATTTTAACTTCTGAAATGGGAAAAAGTCCCACTTCGGATATAATTCTGCTAACTGTGGGTTGAGCAAATGACAAATTTAAGTCATTTCCAACGATTAGTTAATACGATCGAAAATTGCAGATTTCCCCACATTAGATTTTAGCTTTGATTGCATTTGTTGCAGGACCAGAGAAATGATGGATGAAGAATAAATAAATTCGTAATCTATATTTTGTGTGGTTTGCATGGGCTATGCGTCTTTTTTTTAATTCTGGAAAGTGTATGTGCCAAATTTGAAAACATAAAAAAAAATTTATGCTACTGTGCGCACCCAAATGACTTGCTTAAATTGATTTTTTTTCAGTAGAAGAAGCGGCTGAAAAGTAATTTAGTTTAAACAATAGAGGGATGACGAAAAACCAGCAGTGTTATGTATATTTTCAGCAACTTTAAGAGCTTTAACTGAATCAAAAAATCATGCCAGTACATTAGAAAGAAACAAGTTTTGTTTTACAATATAAGAACACGAATAAAACTTGTTTATTAATTTCTCATTGCAAGCACATTTTGTTTGGTTTGAACAGAGACTTGACCTTGCAGGAAATTGCGTTTTTTATGCATATTAGTTGGATAGAATATCGTGATATATTAGTTCCGATGAATCTCCTTCTCTTTCGAAGAGTTAACCGAATCTTTATTGCTGTGAACTGTTAATCTGTGTATGAAGTTGATTTACTTACGAGGGCGGTGCAAAAACTAGCCGACATAACGTAGTTACCAGGGGTTGCAAAGGATTTTTGTTTCGGAAATAAGCACCAGTGCTCAATTTTCACTAGAATGTAAGCACCGAATATAAAAACTATAGAATTTAAATTTACTTTCTTAGGTCCTATTTCATCAACTTATTTAAATATCTATTCATGTTTAAAAGTAATTTTTCCAAACAAATATTAATGAAAAAATATTAGTGTGAAAATAAAGGGCAGTAGGTAAAGTCAATACATTTTTTGGGTAATAAATTAATCCAATTAAAAAGTATTACTTCAGTAATTTTTTTAAAGTTGTGGAAAGTTTTATTTCGTAGGAACAAATGATTTTGTTCTGTAACTTGATCCAAAACTAATTATCGGTTTTGTTGAGAAACTTCCAGAACTATTAATTGCAGGAAGTTGCTATTAAAAATAAACTTAATAAGCGTTAAATAAGTTGGCATCCACAGGATAAATAGTTGCATGGCGGTGGCGATAACAAATTAATTTTATCGCCTTTGAATTTTTTCTACATAAGGATCAAATTTGCAGCAGTTTACAGTCTAGACTTAGTATAGAACTCCTTCCAATGAGCCAATTTATTTGAACTACTCTTAATTTTATTTCGATCTGCTTTGAATTTCTATGCTAGACGACGACCAAGATGAACACCGATGTGTTTGACTGCAAAGTGTTGCGGTATAGTTTGATTATTTGTATTTGTATGGGCGGGCATGTTTCCCTGCGCAATGTAAAAGTACATGTTGAAATTTTTGTTCATTATTTTTTCTGAAACATTGCCTTAGCAATTTTTCCAGCTGAGATATATACTCCTGTATGAACTTAAGAGCATTTTATATACATAGAACTTCTCCAAACGCAATGGAGTAGAGCTGCATAAAAAGTTTTTAGTTAAAATTTAAATTTCTGCATAAAAACATTTCCTGATCTCACTACTCAGAAAATAATGTGATCAATAGCAATGTTGGGTGATAACGATCTGCAGCACATATCAAAAAGTGAGGAACTACATGTGCTACATAGATTTTCGATACCTACAAACCATTTAGGGATTTTTGACATTCACGGGCTAGATTTGATGTAGTGTACACAAAGAACATTTCTGTTAATCTCCTTATATATAATCATGAAAAATTATGTAAATTGGTATAATCACCGAAGTTTGTTCACATTTTAGATACATATTCCTTTTTGTTGGATTGTTGTGCAACCCTACGCAAAATAAAGTTCCATATGTTGATCAAATCTTTATGTGTAATTTACATATAATACAATATGAAATTCAAATTAGTTTACATAATATAATTAACTTTATATAACTTTTTTATGACCACTTTTTTATGACCACCTCATTTATTTGAATAACGAAAAAATACAAAAGTATCCCTCATGTTGTTAAACATTTGATAAGTGTCATAAGCAAAGTTATCATATAAATTTTAAAAGTTGTACCAAATGACACACAGAAACCTTAAAACAACATCAATCAAAACTCAAAACAGAATTTAGTAAATAAAAAATAGAAAAAGAAATAAAAAGAAGATTAACTCACCGTAATTTTGATTCATTTTCAAAATGCTTCATAAAACTTTCGCTTGCTGTGTGATGATCTACAATGGTGACATTGCGACTTTGATATGAATGTAAAACAGCGATATTAACCTCAACCACCGCTTTATCTTTCCACAACGAGGTTGGCGTACGTGTGTCCAGGTTCATTTTTAGTGCCACCGACTATTCAAAGAAAGAACAAACAAAGGAACATGTTTTCTACACACTGCATTTGCGACAAAAATTTTTGTAATTAAAATATTATATTGCGGGATTATATATAAAAAGGGCAGTTGTATGTAGAGTATGCAAATACCAGAGAACGGCACGAGTACATCGCAACCATAAGTAAACAGCATATTATGCCGAATACACATCTGGCATTTCTTGTGTCGCCATTTTGTGGTGTCATTTTCGAAATGTGTGCAACACCGTCCCTATTATGTTTTTATATGGAAAGCAATGCCACAGAACGAAAAATATCCGAAATGACAAACGTTGCGTACCCGACATCAGGCTTATGCCATTTACTTCATATAATTGACCGATAATTTTATTAGTTCATTATTTATAAATGAAGTATTTCGTTCATTTAGTTCAATCGCTCTTTTTAATTCAATGAACTGGTATACATGAATTGTCAAAATACGTTCATTTAGTTCAATGATTTGACACCTAGGTATGCTGTGGTCTCTGGCAGTATTAAAAAAGTTATGAAAATAAAATTTAATTACCTTATTCATAAAAAATACTTACTTTACTTTACTTTTTATAAAAAAATGAGTATAAAAACTAGTTTGGAAAATCTCTTTTAAATCAAAAATATTTTTTATGAATAAGATATCAAGAGTGTTTGCTTGTGTTTTTTCCTGTTTATTGCATTTGTGGTAGTAAGTGTTGCCAGAAGTAGGGGAAAACCCTTACATGTAAGTATTTTTGATACTAAAATAGAAGCGTAGGGAAAATCGGACAGATTTTGTATATTCGCCAAAATGTAGGGATTCTTTCTTCATGTCGCATTATTTATGAAATAAATGCAAACATAACGTTTTTTTAGTAACATTTTGTTTTTTAAAATGATTCAAATATTTTCTTTTCGTTAAAGATGAGTTTAAATTTGAACTATTGTCTAAAAAATGTAACAAAAGTCTCAATGATCTCATGCATGAGTGGCGAACAATCGAATAAAATTTTTCTACAAGTGAAATTAATATGTTTTTAAAAATGGATTTGGATAAAAATAATAAAAATGAAAAACTTTAATGACGAAATTGTGTTTCCAAATTTATCGAAACTGATACGGATTTTGTTTGCTCTACCCCGTGCTAATGCCGATGCAGAAAGGAATTTTTCAATAATAACAGATGTTCGCACCACACAAGCTTAAGTTCAATTTGTATACTCACTCGTGACAAAAGAAAAATTATAACAAATGACAATTTTTACATTGTTTAAAATATAAAAATTGTCATTTGTTATAATATTTTTATTTGTCATAAAGTTCAGAATAAGGGAGTAAGATCATTTCTGCAAAACAGCAGAAAAGACTGCATTAATTTCGAATGTACTAATAGTCATTTTAGAAAATTAAATTCAAAAGAACTTTATTAATTTAAAAATATCTTGTTGTTTGTGTACCAGTATTAAATAAATTTACTTCAAAAGAACTATAAATAATAATTTTATAATGACATTCTTTTCATACTTTAATTAAATGAAAGTTCTCATATTTAAATTAGTTGATTGGAATTACACATGTATATTAATTTTAAAATAACATGTTTTTGTACCTGAATTGAATTTATCCTTTAAAATTTTATTTGAAAAGAACTATTCATATTAATTTTTTAAAAACTTTACGTTGTTTCATTTGAATTTAATTAAAAGTTCACATGTACCCAGCAAAAAAGTTTGCCTACTAGATGGTAAAAAAAATGTGAATGAATAACCCAATATTTTTTTTTTTTTAGTTCAAAAAGTAAGCGGTACCCTAAACTCTTTGCCTACAAATATACAAATTTTTATTTTTATAGGCAATCACTAGCCTAAAAGTAATCAAAATTTATTGGGTTTTTTTTTTGCTTACAAATATGCAAAACTTTTTAGATTGCTTTTTGCTAAAATTATTCAAAAATTAATTGGCAATTTTTTCAAATAAAAATAAATAGAATTTTGGTAACGAAATTTTAAAACTTGTAGCTTGGGATTCTTAAAAATTATAATTTTACAAATAAAATATGTGAATATGTATGATAGAAACCTTTTTCTTTTCAGAAACTTTTAGTTTTTATTATTTTTCAATTCTGTACACCACCAAATATTTTATAAAAAATGAATAATTTTCAGTTCAACTTTTCCCTTTTATACTTTTCAGGTGTACAGATCTGACGTCATACCCTTTTTTGACAAAATTTGAAAACACCTCAAACTGAATTGAGCAAAGTATTTTTTTTTTTTTTTTGCTCTAACATGTATATTGAAGAATTTGTGAAAATACTTAAATTTTGTAATAAAAATTATAGTAAAGCAAAGCTATTTTATTATTTTCGAAACTCCATTTTCACAATCAATAAATTTTTCTCTAGATATATTTCATTATTAACTGGAAAGTACTACAATAAATACTTTCACGTAATGATAAAAGTAAGTTGTTCCAGAAAGTTCATTACAATATATTCATTATTATACGCATAACATAATTAGATAAATAAGTACCACTCATTACTTTGTAAGCCATTAAAAGAGTACCAGCCATTACAAAATCTTGAAAAAGTTTTGCTGGGTATGTATTATTCTTTTAGTTCTTTTTACTTATTTTTTACTTTTTTATATTTTTTATAACTAATGGTTTTTTTCTATTTTAATGACAAAATTGCGTAGGGATTTTTGTAGGGGAAATTTTTTTTAATGTGTAGGAAAAAATCGGATTTTTTTAAGTATGTGTAGGTATTTTTTCGAGAAATCTACTGGCAACACTGGTGGTAGTAGCCATCAATGAACAAGAACCTACTTGACCTGATATTCGATTTAAGCGAATGCTCACTAAAGCGAAGAAAATTTCGAAACAAAATTGTCCGATATTTGTTCACAAATATAAAAACTTTTGAATGTTTGCTAAACCGAACTTCTCTCGATACGTCCCATAGAGCAAAAAATATTGCTGGAATTTTGCTGGAATCTTATTAAGTTGCACGTAATCGGTAAAATTGCAGGAATATTGCCGTAATAGTTTTTGGTAATATTACATTTGCAACATAGTACAATATTATTATAATATTACAAAAAATTATTAGATGATATTATATCTAACAAAATTGTTTTTGTTAAATTAATATATTGCGTTGCAGATACCATAAAGCCATGTACCGGCAAAAGTGCAGATGAAAAGGTATAAGGGCGTATAATTAAAATTCAATTTTTTTATATCCAAAAAATTTGTTTAATTTGTTTTGTTTTCGTATCAAGTAAAAATATATACGCCGATTCCCCTTAAAAAAAATTTAAGGGGCATAAATAATATCAAAGCTTATTAGAAATTTTTTAATATTTTTGCAATGTTGCATTGCAATATTTCCTCAATCTTGCTGGCAAAACAAAAGAGCGGGCATAGGAATATTGCAAGAATACTGCAGGAATATTGCCTGTGACATTACAACGTTACGAAACAATATTCCTGCAAAATTCCAGCAATATTTTGTGCTCTATGGGATAGTTTCTCGAATGTGTGATGGAAGCCTATTGGGTGTATGCTAATCTGTTAGAATAGAGTTACCGTGTTTAAACCCTGCACCGTAAATTAAAGAATTAAAATATAAATCAAATAAACTAAAATTAATGAATTAAATTACTTTTTTTACTTTTTCTGCAGCCTTTTTGCGATATCGAAATTAGTTTGATATTGGTTTACTTTTGATATTGCTAGCGAAACTTCGAAATCTAATGTTTTTTGGGACAAAACTGAGCGGCAGGTAAACTTTCTTCGATTCAGTTTTGAGTGTCATTTTCGATAATTTTATATGATAAATTTTCGAGATATATTTGAAATCGATATCAATAACGAAGGTCTGAGCCAACTGGAAAGTAAATATCATGACAAAAACATAAATATGAGAAAAGGCCAAGTTCCTTTCCAAAATTTCGGTCATGAAAAGTAGTAAAATACAAATTTTGACCAAGTTCTTGTTTGACACAATACCTATCACTGAACTATGCTCTGCATTATATAAATTTGTAATCGTTCGGGTGTCATAAAATTTCTCCCTTTCCCTTTTTAAGGTTGGTAACTCACCACTTAACTTAAATTCATAATTTCGAGTTTAAAGTGCGTGTCCATGGCACCCGATTGAAACATCCAGGATCTTAGATTTTTCTTGGTGATCTCTGATTTAGATTTATTTATGTATCGAATCTAAGCTCTCACTAGAGATTCCAGATTCACTAGAATTCCAGCTTTAAATGATATATATATTTAGTTTTCAATTCAGTGTTTGGGTTTTTATGTTATTCTAGTTGGTTTCTCATCTTGAATTACTTGGTTATCAAATTTCAGCTCTCTAGCGTAAATTTAGTTCTTTTTATTTTTATGAGCGTATTCCCACCCACTTTTTTAAAATAAAAAATTTGTTGGCCGGTGCCTCTCATTCGTACCAAGTTTCGTTGGAAACGGATAATAATAAGTACATAAATAGTATACAAGTATTTAAATGTGCTGAGCCGAAGTACATGAAATAGGAGGCTTAAACTTTATGGGCGTGTTAACGCTCACTTTTTTAACGAAAATTTATATATAACCTTGCATTATTGCAACATGTATGCCAAATTTTAACAAAATCACTTGAGTTAAACGCCTTAGATTTGTTTTTTTTTTAATTCTGAGCTTTATGGGCGTAGCCCCGCCCCTTGGTAAAAATTTTTATGTTTTCAGATTTTTCTAGGTGGTTTCTTATCTTGGTCTGCTTGTGTACCGAATTTCAGCTCTCTAGCTATAGCGGAAGTGCTTCATAATATTGAAGAGTGAGTCCGTCAGTCAGGCAATCAGTCAGTGAGTCTTAAAATATGCACTTTTTGCACCTCTATATCTCAGGAAGCTTTTGTTGTAAACCTTTCAATCGTCGCATATGAGGTGAGATGAATTAATTCTATTTTTGAATTAAATTTTAGAATTTTACGTTGGCGGGGAACAAAGTTATCAGGGGGTAAAAACAAATGGCTTCCTGTAAATATACTCGTACACACTGCGTGCATTGGCCAGAATTTGGCCTGGCGCACTATCTTCCGTCTAGATACATACTATGTATGAGTGTATAAGCGCAGAGTAAAAAGGATAAAAAAAACATGTTGAACAAATTTATCTCATAGCCTCTATGTAAGTTCATTTTGTAGCTTAGTTCTTAGTTCAAAAAATTTAACTAGTGGTCGGACAAAAATTTAATTAGTTCAATTAGTTCAAAGTATTGAATCGTTGATTTGAACTAGTTTGTTCATGAACTACACAAGACTTTAGCGTATTTACAAAGCCAGATGCCTTAAAATCCCAGGAAGATTGCGCATTGTTGATTTAACTCGTGACTAATTATTTGTGTTTAAATATTTCTTCTTTATAAAAGCAAAGAGCACAAAGATCAATGTGAGCAAATGTCGCAATCGATATGGGAGACCTATAAACCAAATTCACAATCTTGTGCTATTGATATTGCAAATTTCCCACCATCCCGTCTTAGTTAAGCCTAGTGTACCGGTTACAAAATACCGAAGTTTTAAATAAAATAATGAAATAAAATAAGGAAAGCTTCAATTCAATCAACAGCTTGATGATTTTTTAATAGATTAAGCTGCAAAATATATACTTACGAGTATAACATACAAAGTCTTAGTCGATTAATTTTTTATTCGTTCCTTCCGTTTTTATTAAGTTTTTATTGACTTCCAATTCTTTTCAGTAAATTTTTTGAATGTCAAAAGTATAAAATTGTCAAAGAGAGTTGAGCCGACTATACCTTTTATGAATACGCCTTGAACGTTGCATACCAAGGCATACGAGTATTCATATAAAGTAGACTCGCCTCAATTAGCTTTGAAATATCCGTAATTGGGATGTCAAAAAAACATGCTGAATAATGCGCGTTGACATCCGAGGGATGTTCAAATAAGAAGCGGTGAAAATAGTTACATATAAATAGTTTAGACAATCTAGTATGGATCCTCTTGATTGCACATATATTGGGTATACAAAAGTAGCAAGTGGATTTCTGTGTAGATTAAAAAACATCATACCGCTTTGCAACTGCAATTAGGCTATAGTGTTGTCTTATGCCAGAAAATCAAATGCGGCAATAATCAAATGAACATGGTTATAGTAAATGCTTGAACAAAAGCAAATGCCATGGCTATTGCACCGCAACCGCTTTAAAGACGATTACACTTCGAGCCATAAAAATGAGCACTCGTGCAGCTCTCTGGTACATATAAAAATTCTTATATGTATTTTACAAATAAAAATTTGTACTTATTTACAAATTTACCTTTTGACAGTCACGTAATAAAATTTATGATTAAACGTTATTTGTTTTTTAATTAAATTTTCAAATCGTTTCCTTCACGTCACTTACCTCCAAAATATTACGTCGATTTGTGTCACATAAGTTACGACAGCCAATCTCGGTTGACATGTACCAGCCACTGAATGTAGTGGCCGTAAACTGTATGCCACCAACATCGAACAACATGCTGGATACGGCAGGCAAAGCATACCACCGCAAGTTCATTTCCCCAAACCATTCGTATCTGTAACAAAAGAAAAAAATTTAAATATAAAAATATGTAAGTAGAAAAAATTTTTTCTGGCACACGAAAGTTTAAATGTAAATGTACCAGCTTGTTTAATAAACTGCGATTAAAGATCTTGTGAAGCAACGAGAAAAAGTGACACATGTTGGAAACAATTGATTGATTGCTTTCGTTACAATTGTAAAAGCTTACATACAACTATTTTATTTTCATTTGAATATTTTTTCATATGCAAGTACATTAAAAGAAAGAATTATTGGTAGTCAAGAGGATGGTAGAAGAAAAAGAAGATACAACGAAACCTAACAAAGAGCATCAACATTCTCAAAATCTCTCCCTTATAAAGAAGGGCAACATCCTAACCCAAGGAAAGGCTTGCATTAACATAAAAGGTTGGTGTGGTAAACTAAAAACTGTGGCCATAACAAAAATTATTGCCAAGCAATATAAAAGACTGGATGTGGAGAAAATTGAAACCCTTCCTCATCAAAGATCATATATTTCAATATCAGCAAAACACCCATTGGATGGTCTGTGACTGTTTAGAACAAGGTTTCCAGGCTAAACTATAACTTCTTTATGCGATGACTCTGTCTAGACCCAGAGCATGTATTATATTTCATAAGGGAATAATTTTTCTTTTTCTCCTAGAACTATCAACACCATAGCCTCAATAATCATATAAATATATCTATATTCTCTCTGACACCCCGATAGTTCCACCAAACATCAGAATTAAGGTGCATCATCTCATCCGCTAAGAATAAAGATGGGAATATTTTACTAGGCTGCCAACTTTTATTAACAGAATAATGGAAGAGGTTATTGATATCACTTGATGTTATGAAAACTTAATTGATGAGATTCGGATTTACATTGTATTTGGAACCATTCCTACATTTTCGTAACTATAGATCACCCTCCCCAAAATCAGGAACTTTCAGAAATAAGATAAAATCTGACTGGTCAATGTGTAGGTTAATTCTACAACACAAACTAGAAAACACACTTAATACCAACTGACGGTCCGAACATGACAGATGCGAAAGTAGAAGGACTTAGTACTGACATTAAGCAACACTTTGAAGAGTGCTGTCTATTCCGTTATAAGCGAAGTTCGAAAGAAAACCTCTACATCACACACCATTTGATTAATCTTAGGAAGAAAATTAGAAAGTTTTTTCCGAGCATTGACGAAGGTTCTAAGACTAAAAAAAATTATCGAAAACCCATACCGGATGGATGATGGGATGGATGACGAGCGGTAAAATGAATGAACGATATGAAATTTTAATGAGAATGCACTTTTATTTAAAAATTGTAGACGATACATGGTCGCTGATGGTAATACCTGACTACCGCGTAAATAAATAGACATGGATGCTGAACAACTGCGTGATGGCCCGAAGGGAGCAGAATTTCCCAAGTCAGCATTTTTTTTTTTACGAAGAGAAGCAACGCTCAGGCAATGAACGGCTACTGCTACTACTGCTACCTTCTTTAAAAAAGGGATAGTGGTAGAGAAGAGAAGCGGTGAAGGAAGAGCTAGAGAAGAGCTTCGTAATTTGTTAACTCTGTTTTTGCACGATTTTATATTTTTAAGGCAGTATTGCAGCGTCTCTGATGTCAATGAGGCGCATTAAATTTTAGAAGCTGTGTTAAGGGACCTTTTTTTGATAATTCAACGATGATTCTGCTAATACCAACGATAGAGAGCACTCTGATGTTTCATTGGGATTAGTATTTTTTGAAGTCGGTATAGTTCAGTGAGCAGTGATTATGCTGCATCACTTGAACTTTCTAGCAACAACTGACACAAAGGAGCGCTATTGCACGTTGTTATTTAATGACTTTGTCGGTGACCGGGCTTGAGCCCAGCACTTTCAGTGTTGTACTCAACGTACTTACTACTCCAGCAAACGCGACCCTCAACATAAGTATCAACTTTCATAATCAAATTTTGAACCAAATACAAAATATGTTTTTGTCTTTCACTTTCTCGCATTTTTTATTATACATCCTAGACTTCCAAGGAATAGAAATTTGGTGAGAACTATTGCCCTCCATCAAAAGTGTACTATACTACACAGAAAAAATTATTCCAAAAAAAATTTTCAAACATACGTTTGTTTCAAATAAAATTTGGTTTCAGTAAATATTTTTTATTGTTCCAGTAAATACCCAGCAAAAATTTTTCAAGATTTTGTAATGGCTGGTACTCTTTTAATGGCTTACAAAGTAATGAGTGGTACTTATTTATCTGATTATTTTATGTGTATAATAATGACTGTGCTGTTATGAACAAAATAACAACTTATTTATATCATTACGTGAAAGTAGTTATTGTAGTACTTTCCAGTTAATAATGAAATATATCTATAGAAAAATTTATTGATCGTGAAAATAATCTTCGAAAACAATAAAATAATTTTGGTTTACTGTAATTTTTATTACAAAATTTAAGTATTTTCCCATATTCTTCAATATACATATTTAAATATTTTTTTTTTAAATTATGATTTTTAACAATCCCAAAAAAAAGGTACAAGTTTTATATTTTGTTACAAAATTCGTTTTATTTTTATTAGAAAAAATTTACAATTAACTTTTGAATAATTTTAAGCAAAAAGTAATCTACAAAATTTTGCATATTTGTACGCAAAAAATAACCCATTAAACTTCGAATACTTTTAGACAATCAGTAATCTATTAACATTTGGATATTTCTAGGCATACTTTTTGAACTTCTCAAACAAAAATAATGGGTTATTCAGTCAAATTGTAAATACTTATAAGTACTGAGAGTACACGTATACGTATACACGTATACTCGTATACGACTGAGAGTACATACACTTTTTTGCATTCTAATAGGCAAACTTTTTTTCTGGGTAGTATGTTTCAATTTTGTTTTAAACACACAAAAACTGTTTGGAGTGAAAAATTCCAGTTCATACAACTAATGTAAAATAACATTTGTCACAAAACTGTTAAGAAAAAATTTCTGTTCCAATATAGAAATTGCATACTGTGCAGAACAGTTATTTGTTTTATTTGCTTTTTAACTTCAGTAAAAAAATTTGTTGAATCAGACAATTTGTTGATTGAAAAAATCAAGAGTTTTTTCCAAACAAATTATTACAAAATTTTGCATTTGAATTTAAAAATTTGTTTTTTAGGACCTGAATTGAACTAATTTATATCTGATTCAGGGAATTTTGTGCTTGAATTGGAAAATTACTTTTTTCTGTGTACAACTCATACT
Organism: Nowickia ferox; assembly: GCA_936439885.1. Taxonomy (NCBI): domain Eukaryota; kingdom Metazoa; phylum Arthropoda; class Insecta; order Diptera; family Tachinidae; genus Nowickia; species Nowickia ferox. The sequence goes on from OW387026.1 coordinate 66,206,809, forward strand.
TCTTTAAGTACGAAATTAAGTAACGTGTATACCGTGCATAATGCTAATACCTAAATGCTCTATTGCCAACAAAACGAATTGTAATACAGACTGTGACTTTCTGGATGTTGCTAACATTATTGTGAAAGCTTTATACTACATATAATAAATTCAGTAAAGTGCGACGAGGCTCTCCAGGCCTCCTACTAACAAATGGAAAATGTTCATGCAAATAATTTCATGGAAAAAATATGTATATGTATTTATATTAATTCCTGTTGTTCCTATAAGAAGCATAGGGCCGTATATATACTACGGTTTCAATAATCACTTAAGCTTCGGATGATTAGCTGATTGGACTAAAGCATCATAGTCTGGTGCTAGCTAAGCCTACCAGACAGGAACGGATAATAACCGACACATACATTTATATTGGGAGCCACTTGATGTAAGAACAGACGTCCACTTGCAAACGTACCAAATCGGCGACACCCGGCAGTAGGTATTGGTTTTTAATGGCGCCAATGACTCGCCATGTCATTTCGAGTATCATTGAGACTCAGAATTTAGGTCGAGATCGGTGCAGGCAGGTGCGGGCACCAGCATCGATAGCAGTGTCCGAGTTAAGATCCGCAATTGGGCGGAAAATTAAAAAAATTCTTAAGGTTAATTAGGTATATGAGTTAAAAAATGTTTGTGCACTAAATACTTAAATCATAATGAAGACAACAAAATCATTCCATAAATGATAGTCTTCATTGCATTAAAGAAACAGTTCATGAACTGTTAGTGTGGAAAATCAAAAATAAGATAAAAAATAATATATTACAATATTTCTAAAACGATTTTATGAACCAAATATATTCAATTATTTATGTAGATACATATATAAAGTGTTATATCTATAAAATAGGATTTAAACTTTGGCTTTTCACTCTGGCAACCGGAAACCATTTTACTCCCTTTGCCCTTAAACTTTTAATATGCAACACCAAAAAGTCACCATGTAATCCCATATATGTACGAGTATATGTAAGTAAGAACTCTACTTCAGTATAATGATTATACTATAATCCACGAAGATAGTTTATAAATCTCAAGTGATAAAGTAAAGTTATTTTCTGACTCGAATTTTATATTCATATAAATTCTTGACGTTGAAGTTATTTTTACGAGCAATAAAAATAACATTAAAACATTCTTTATTTGTTTTGTATAAATTCTAACACTATCGAAAAAAAAACGTTTTTAGATTGTATGAAACACATATGTACATCCATACGTAGTATGTACAAACACATGAGTTTTTGTGGATGCGAAAAAATGTGAAGGACAACCCACAATATTCGATAGACTACACAAATGCCCGTAAATGAACAACACAAACTTTTAGATAAAAACAAATCTTTTCTAACCAGCCAGCATACAATACAAATAAACTGACCACTACGACGAGTATACATTATACTCGTAACTTTGTAACACACACACCCACTGCAGGTGATGAAAGCCGATGACTACTTACGGCTGGAATAGCAGTAAATACGATTTTGGTAACCACAATGATCGATAATTGTTACTACTCGTACTACAATTGATGTTGGAAAACACTTCTTAAAGTTGTGTGTGTTGCAAAGAACACCTGTAGGTGTGGGCATGAGGCGTGTGAGTCAATATGTATTTCAAGTGGTGCTGCCCCAACAGTCAACTACATGCACAATAATTTGAAATTTTAATTTATAGAAAAGGAGACATCACTCAATTAAGCACAAAATTTTTATGGACACCAGCCTCTCTTTTACGATTTGGCTTCAAAATGTAAATGTGTCGAAATCTTCAAAAAATCCTGAAGAATTCAGAGTGCAGACCGAATCTGCTGATTTCCATGGTACAAGATGCTTTCCTCATCAGTTGTGAAAGTGAAACTCTAACGATTTGGGAATTTACAAAGGTTGACACCCCTAAGGTCTTGAAGGGATTTACGGAAACATTAACATATCTTCTCGTTACCAGTACTGGACAAATGTCGACTGCCCCTGCTTGTGTACTGCATTAAGTAAGAACTAGGATGGGCATTTGATTTGAATTCACCTTTAATAAAGATTTTACTGTGCGTAAGGATGTATGGGTTTCGGGAACAAGTTCACTTATTTTGTTGGCAAACTGAAGTAAGTATTGAACAGTATAACACAGACCCAGACAAGTTAATAGAATTTATAACAATGACATTCATCGCTGAGTTTCTTCGCTATCGAGCTGCCTCCAAGCTAGCTTGGCAGTGCTGCTCCATACATGAGAATTCTGTTTTATATTCAGTTAGATTCAAATGGAATGAATAGTAAGTACGTGAGATACAGTGAAGTATCTCTTACCACATTTTAAAAAACCGAATATTTTTCTTTTCTTATATTGAGTGATATTTTAAGAGATCTTGGATTTGATTTATAAAACAGCAAATACAATTTGTAGAAATGTATGAAATCTTTATTTGGATCGATTGAACGATCCATATAATTCAATGTTTAAAGATAATTTCATGTAAACTTTGACCGCGGATATCTCTGAAATGTTTCATACGCTGGATTCAATTTTGGCATAATTTCTCCATCATATCACCGGTATCTCACGAATAAATTCTTCAATATTGCCTTAACGCTACAGTTACACGACCAAGATTTGCTTTCAAGTTTTTCACACATACTGGTTGTCAAAATTCATTTAAATTGAAAGCTGTGACGTAGGCTGCACGCAATTTCAAAGCAAATTTATTTTCAATATGCCGTTGTTAAGAAAACAGCTTAAAACAACACAACTTTATGGCTTCTGTATAGATCTACAAACCACAACTTAACATTGTACTTTTTATTTTTGTTCCCAAAAATATTTATTTAAATATAATTAAAATTTTTCTGTGGAATATAACATTATTCGTAATAAAAGAACACAAAAATACTATGTCGGCAGAATATTAAAACAAAAGCGAAAAGTGTGCTCATTGAAATTGCTGTCAATTGTTTTATTGCCCATAAATTTTAATATACAATTGGAAGGAAAATTTGATATCAAAGTTGCTTCCAATTCTAAAAGTATGAAAGTATTAGTGAAAAATTGATCGTGTAACCCTCAAGTAACATAGTCCACAATAAATTGTCTAAAGGCGTTAAACGTGAAATAAACTGTAATTTAACCGAACTCGCCTCTCAATTGGAGCATTGTTTCGCGTAATGGGTGGCATGTGCTACCGTCGTGCTGAAACCACATGTCAGCCATTTTGAGCAAAAAAAAAGTAACAGAGGCCCAATTGCTGCGAATGGCGCCGAATCGATAATTTAAGTTCATCAACAAAACTGGCTTGTACAGTTGCGACATTTTCCTCTGTTCGCACTCTGCGTATACGTGTTGGTGGTTTAATGTTCAATAATGTAATTTTGGTGCGAAATTTAGTCACAAGATTCCGAATAGCCGCCCCAAACTGATCACAAAATCTAAGAAATGCACGATCCACTTTCTTAACCGAGCGTGAATTTTGATAATAACATTTAATAATCTGCAAGCGTCGTTCATTTGTAAATCGATTCATGGTTTCATTATAGACCAAATTGAACATGTTTGATAGTAACATGATACACGAAAGCAGCTGAGTTGCCAAACACAGTGTTGCTAAAAGGAAACTTACTAAAAAAATCACCCTTTACATACTTATCGTTGGTCACAAGTAGAAAGGCCCAAATTCAAATAATTGTAACTTTACAGGAGAAGGTAAAAACATAATAGAAACAGTTCAACTGCTTGTACAAACTGATTTGTACAACTGCTTATAAAAGCGTTATTTTTTTCACTATTTCAATAAATTTTTATGACGAGGTGTATTTGTATGAAATATATTGGAATCACTGGAAAATTCAATTTCGTAAAAATACGAGTTAGGCTCTTTCTACTTGAGACGTGATTTATAAATATCACTTTGGTGACGAGATTTAGCCAATTAGGGCTTAAGTTTAATATTGGACCCAAAAATTGGTTTAAGGTGTATAAATGGAGAAATAAATAAATAAGTAAATACATAAATAAATAATAACAACATATCTTCACAGCTAGTAAATAAAAAATGTGTGTAGGCTGTTTGGCCAGAGCGAGATTTTGTAGGTATAAGATATTTATTTCTTTATTTATTTATGTTTTTCTTGCAAACTAAAGTAAATTAACATAAAAATAACACACATCACCAGACTTACTGGCGCCAGCATTTTTACACCTGCACATAAAAACTTCATGTGTCTCCTTATCCTACGGATAAGTGCAAAGAAAACAATTAGCCTGTCTACTTACTTTGGATGTGTTAATGGAACTTCTAAAATTAATTCCGGTGGATAATCGAAATAATCTGGATCATGACCATTGGCTGACACCACCAAAGGTAGAATGTCCCATTCAGTGCCTTTGCCTTTCCAACCCAGTTTCATGCAGACCTAAAAATTACAAGAAAAGAAATACATTGACATTTAATTCATAGTATTCATGATACGTTGCACAGCTAGTTTTAAAGAAGAAGAAAGTGGTAATAAACCTGCATCTTCTCAACTAAGGATACGATTACAAAAGCATGTATGCAAACCATTTAGAAAATAACCTTATGCAAGCTGAGATACAAGGAGACAAAATTTACCACCTCGAGTTATGAGAATAACTTCCTACATACTCGTACATTGGCCTAATTCACAGTATTGTGCAAATGGCCTTGCATCATAGCATATGCAAAATGATATGGTATGTTGATACTCACCACTTAACAATTCTTAGTGGTGAGATTCACTTAATAATTCTTAGTGGTGAGTATCAATATACTCGTACTATACCTTTTGCACATGCTACGATTCAAGACCATTTGCACAAGATTGTGAATTGGGCTATTATTTTTTTGGAAAGACCATTAGAAAATATTAATGAACTGGTTTTTATGTACCAAAGATGCAAAAGATTACATGGTTAATTAAGTTGACAAAATATATATTATTTTTAGGCAGTTATTTTATTACTTGAAATGAAATATATGGCCATATTCACTCTTATTCCAGTTGTCAACATCGACATGAACTCAATAAAATATGAAAAAATTGGGGCCTGTCTACTCTCGAGAACAATTTTGTGCTTTTGACAGTCTATCTGTTTTCCCAAAGGTCTAGAAAACAGCTTGAGCGTATTAATAGCATTTATTTGTTTTCGACAACGGATAAACAAGCCTAAATTTTTTGGTATCTTATGTTTTGTTCATAGCTTCCACATACTGAGTCATATGCACATTTTGGCGCAAAATTATTACACAGCTGCAGTATACAGTCAAACAATAGAGCGTGGAATAATTATGTCCATCTTTGTACAATAATCAGTGCCTGCTGTCAGCGCAACTGGAACAGACTGGAACAACAAAAGACTTTGAAGAAGTGGCTGCCGCCAGACTGGTAATATTGTGTCTGTGGCTGTCGATATCCCTGAGAACGAAAAACATCAATCAGACGACGGCGAATGCTACAGCGCCACGATAAACGACTTCTTACTGCCGGATTTAAATGAACGGAATTGATAAGCGTTTGATCGCAAAAAGAGGATGTAAGCGCGAAGGAAAAGTTTCTTGGCCGCGTAGTTTCCCGTTTTGGCGATTTGGTACTTGCAGCTATATCACCAGATAAACTATCTCAGACTTCCTCCTTTGGGGCTACAGGAAGTCTCCGGCTTATGCCAAAAAGCTCCAGACGATCGCAGCATTTAAGGAGAATATTAGACAGGAATGCGAACAGTTATCAGCGCAAATCTTGCAGAAAGTCATGCTTTATTATATAAGACGGGCACAACAGTGTATCAATACTTGTAGCAGCCACTTCGCGGATATCATCTTTTCCACTTAATAGAAAAAATCACAGACTTTCCAATAATTTCCATCACATGATTTTGGTACAACTTTAAAAATTAGCTATTTATGCCATTTAAAATCTCTATTGAGACATCTTCAGGACGAATGCAATATTTTCCACATAACGGGAAACTTGCGAAAATCAAAATGTTTCCTAAGCCGGGCAAAGATCCTACCAAGGCTGAGTCATATAGGCCTATAAGATTACTATCAACAATCTCAAAGCTTTTCGAAAAGCTGCTCATGACTAAATTGTCCAAAATATTAGCCTGACCATCAATTTGGTCAGCATAGCACAATTGAGTAAACGCATAGATTGGTTCCAGTCATAAGAAGGACATTTGAAGAAAAGAAGTATTGTTCTGCCCTCTTTATTGACGTTCTTGAAAATTGAAGGCATATCTCCCAATAAACATACAAAAGCTTTTGGAAAGTTATATTACTGATAGGAAGTTCACTGTTGTGGAAGGAGACTTTATGAGTGTACCCGAACCTATATCTTCCGGTGTGCCACAGGGTAGTATTTTCGGGCCAGTATTGTATTTAATATATATTTGTGATATGCCTATGAGCAATAATATCTATACCTCTACATTTGCCGATGACACATCTTGTGTGAGTATGCACGGAAACCATTATGAGGCATCCCTCAATCTCCAGGAAATATGGTTGAACTTATGGAGAATTAAAGTAAATGAGCAAAAGTGTGTCCATATAACGTTATATGGACTAAGAAGAGATACTGGTTCCCCTTTCGAATAAACAATCAAAATATTCCTCAACATTCTCAAGTGAAATACCTTGGTATACACCTTGATCGAACGCTTACATGAAAACATCACATTGACTCTAAGCTAACTCAAATGAAACTTAAGGTAACTCAAATACATTAGTTGATTGGTAGAAATTCAACACTCAGCCTAAACTGCAAACTGTTCATATAGAAGTCGCTTTTAAATTGAATTGAATTTTTGATATACCATGGAGCCCATGTTATCAAACGTAAAATTTTGTTTTGCCTTCGTTGGATTTTCTCAACATTTGAAGGTGAAGCAGTGCCCCATAGCTGAATTCCGTAGCACCATATAGGTTTCAAAAGCGACTTGTATATTAAAAGCTTACAATCTAGACTGGTGTTGAATTTCTACCAATCAGCCAATGTATCTGAGTTAATTTAAGTTTAATTTGTGTTAGCTTTGAATCAATATCGTGTTTCCATGTAAACTGTCGATCAAGGAGTACACGAAAGGTATTTCACATAAGAATGTTGAGGAATATGTTGATTGTTTATTAGAATGCAGGAACAAGTATCTCTTCTTATGGTAAACGTTATATGGACACACTTTTGTTCATTTTCTTTAATTCTCCATAATTTAAACCATAGTGCCAGCTGGATGATATATTTTTGAAGATATCGGGATGCCTTGTGAGGGTTTTTGTGCATACTAAGGCAGGCTGTATTATCCGCAACTGTAGATGTGTAGATGTTACTGCTCAAAGGCATATCAGAAGTATAAATCAAATACAAAACTGGCCCCAGTATGCTCCCCTGTGGCACATCGTACGAGACTGATTCGGGCACACTCATGAAGTCTCCTTCCATAACAGTGAACTGCCGGGTAAGAATGTAACTTTCCAAAGGATTTAGATTGTTTATTGGTAGATATGTCCTCAATTTTAAAATTAGACCTTGATGCCTAAATTTTGCAACTTAATAATTGATTATGGTTTTCTTTATGATGAGAAAGCAAAAATATGTTAAACTGTTCAAAGGTGGCTTCGGCCAGCTAAATATGCGTTAAAGGCACTTTGCATTTGTTGCAATTTTAAAACAATTGCCCGGTATAGCAATTTATTTTGTCATAGTAAAACAATATAAAAATTAAGTGTGCTTGAAGTATACATTAAAACCGGGTTTTCTATGGAATTTGCGTTTTAATGTGGAGTTCAAGCACACGGTTTTTTACATATGGGGATTTTGCGCTTTCTTTCCGTTTTAAAACATAGATAACAGAGAACATTTACTTTAGTGCTTTTCTAACCGCAATTTATTTTAATTTTTACCTTATTTTTATATGCTCATAGTGCTTTTGATAAACCAAGGGTTGGTAAAGCTACTAGTCATTATAATATTGATAATAAATATTATTAGGTATTTTTTCAATAAAAAAACTTGAGCTTTATATACACGTTATCAATTTTTTAAATTAATTTTTTTAGTTTTGATGGCCTGGAAATCTTATCGCCGTTGGCTTATCATTCAAAAACTGATAACGGAGTTATTGACAAGGGGACTTTACCAACGTATAGTTCATTTAGCAAGTTTAGTATACAAAGTATATATTGTATTAGAATAATATCTCAAATTAAGACGTATTAACTAAATTGTATTTTGAACAATTTAAAAGATTTATCACTCGAACAAAGCAAAAGTTCAACAAAAATTGTGAAATATTGCAAGAAGTTAAAAGTGTGCCAGCCATATTTAAAAATGGTACCTCCCCCACAATATTGTGGGCCACCGTGTCAAGCACCACAACCGCCTTACGGGCCACCATCTCCATATGGACATACAGCGCCGCACCACTATCGTCGTCCTGGAATTAAAATTGAAATAATACCACCTTGGCAACGCCATCATCATCCACCGATGCCTCCTCCACCACCACCATCACAAGTGATGGTAGTTGTACCATCTGGTCAGAATCCTCAACCATCTTATACATACGTGCAGCAAGCTAGTTACTATGTGCCGCCGCCAACACATTTTCATAATCCAAAATATTAAATGTTCTTCAAATAATTGTTAAAAGGTTTATACATACATACGAGTACATATGTACATATTTGTATATATAAAAAAAATACTTGAAATAAATTTACAGCGTAAGAAACCTATTCGAGCGAAATAATCTGATTTGAAATATATACAATCAGTATTATACCAAGTAACTTTTGCCATTAGCGCTATTTTTCCTTGTGTGGCGTGGCATAACTTTCCACATAAAACACGTAATGTGGACGGCGTTACACACATTTTGAAAATGGCACCATAAAATGACACCACAAGGAATGCCAGGTGTGTAGTCAGCAATAACCTTAGTTGAATGAAGTCGTCATTTGGCACTTCCTTTATGGCCAGTGTCTTTTTCAAACTCAACAAAATTGTGGAATTTTTAATATTTTTGGCAATTTTCTAATTCAGAGACAAATTTAAATCTAATCCTATTCGGCGCAAGTCAACATAATGATTTTTATAAAGATGTATATTAAAACTTTTTTTAAAATAATTTCATACTAAATTGAATTTGCATTTTTAAATTGGTCAAAGTCTTCGAGATATAACTTTAAATCCAAAACAAAGACGTTGTATGACATACGAGTGTATTAGGATAATTCAATAACGATTTGTTCTACTTATGTGAAAAACACTGTTCTTATCTGTTTTCAATAGTTTCAGAGGCATTGAATAAATAAAAAACAATGGAACTTTTTGTCTTCATTTATAACTGATGACACTGTGTGACAAAAAAAAATACCTGTGACGTGTTACTATTTTTCTGTTTTTGAAATTTTTCAAAAAACCCCCAAAATCTTGAGTTACGGGTAAGAAACTGGTTTGCACTTTTCAACCTCTAACTAACTTAAATATCAATCGATTTTAAATTTATAAACGAATTTAGAAAGAAGAGACTAACTGCCTGGCTCACGATTTCGACAAAAAGATTTTTTTTCGCTTCTTTAATTGTTTGTTTTTGTTTTCAATATAAATAAGCAAAAGAAAATTTCTTGTCGACATCGTGAGCCAGCCCGTAAGACCTTTAGAACCATATACGAGTATATTTTGTTTCAGTAAATTTCAGATATACGAGGATGTACACGCAAAGAAAAGATATGGTTGTAGCATGGTTGAGAAAACAATATTATGTTTCCCAATGTGTGGTCATTCAAAACAAGGTATTGTTATTTTAAACATTAATTGCGTTAAACAAAGTAATGTTCGAATTCAATAATTACATTATTATATTCATAAAAAGTGTGATATGGTTAGAATTTAACAATATAGTTTTTTTTTAATTTATGACTACAGCATAATTTGTATTATTATGTAAAAATAATATAATGTAAATAACAATATAATGTTATCCAAAACCACACTATATTTAGTTTAAAAACATCTTTTTCAGAAATATCTTCTCTCAGTTCAGTTTTTGGTTTGTAAGCTATCGGTATTGCGCGCCTAGTGTTAAATAAATTAATAAATAAATGAAGTATAAACAAGAGGATAGATGAATAAAAATATATATACATATATTTCTTTATACATGCGTGTCTGCACTTCATATATACGCACATATTTGTGTAAGTACACGTGCACATATATACATTTTATTTCAACAATATTGGGGGCTATTCTGGAATACGCGTCGAATTGGTGAAACTTACATGCAAAACAAAAACAAAACTGTGTAAATGTAAAAAAAATGTTTTTGTTTCGCATACAAAATTAACCGTTTTTAAAAGAGAGAGAAACGAGTTGAAATTCTCACGTTTATTTCATTTTAGAAATGTATTAGAAACAAAAACAATTTTTGAAAATTTGTTTTTATTTTAATGTAAAGTTTCACTTTTTCGACGCGTTTTCCAGAATAGCCCCAATTATTTTATATTTATTTCGGCTTTGACGCACACCTGTTTTAAGCAAAAGATCTACCAATATATGGTTAAAAAACAAAATATTATTATTATATAGAATAATACTGTGGTCGTATTTAACAATATTATTATAATATTAGAATATGGTATGGTTAGTCTTAATTATATTTTAGTCCCATCTAATAATAATGTTGTCATATTTAACCAAAATGTGATAACTTTGAACAATACTAAGATTAGATTTAACAAAGTTAATTTTAACAAAGTTAATTGTTATTGTAGATAATATTATTATTAACTCAGATAAAAGTATTACTAAAACTTTGCTTTTCTATTGACAATAATATGATTTCACTGCAACCATATAATTCAGTCATAGTATGTTGCTGTTTTATTATGGTTACCTCAACCATATTTTTTCTTTGCGTGTATGTGAGTATTTTTTCATCAAACATATTTTTTTCGTTTTTTTCGTCACTTTTCTACTTTGGATTCCTTCTTAAGTAGTATTTTTGTAATGGAACCATACTTTTTATAACTTTATTTATAAAACATAATTTATTCAGAATAATTCGCAGGATTGTTTTAAAAAAGCCCTTAGAAATTGACTGAGTTATTAAATATTTTACTAGCAGACTTTTTGTTAAAAAAAACTTCCTGCGTGATGTATTTAGCGTTCTATTTATGAGTTTTCTGTGTATTTAAGCTTCCAAGATTATCAAAGTACAATTTAATAGACTTATATAAACCCAAAGAATAAAATTAGTATATCAGTGGTCGCCAAACTGTTTTCCTTGAGAACCAAATTTTTCACATGCACCAACATTAATATTCCGCAAAATTATAATTAGTTATTGTATTTTTACAAAAGTTAAGCTCTTTTTGTTTACAAATTTTTGATGCCACTCTAACTAGAATGTTGTATAACAGTGATTTGCAACTTGCGGCCCTCAAAATGTTGTATACTAAAACTATACTTATTTTTAGTTATAATGGAGCAATCCTGAAAAAGTTTTAGAACGTAAGGAATTTTTATAAATGTTTGGAGCCTAAGCTGTCTAGTTTATAATGTTTTGGAAAGAAATAAATCATCATCATGAAAGAGACTAAGAATATGTGTGAACGTTCTTAGCACAATTGTCCAAAACAATGGTTTTAAGAAAAATACAAGAAATATTTATTGCTAAGTCTTTAGTATTAAAAATATTCGAATAATACGAGTATGAATCTTTGACGCAAATAAAAAATTTAATAAAAATTATGATTCGACTGATATCTCTGGAACACCCTGTACTTTTTAAAACACATTCTATACACAGTTTCAAAGCAAAAGGGCTTTTCTTTCAACATTCTTCTAAATTTTTAAAATATCCTGATTATTTCAAAAGTTACGGAAAAAGCCGAAACGAATCACTATGCAACGTAGCGTTATGAAACTTAAAATACATCGCTCATTTAATCAAACAACGTCATAACTCAAAAAATAAAAATTTTTAGTAAATGATGCAGAATTAATCATCATATCATTCTTTACAATTGTGTAAAAATTTAATACAAATAACTTGTTTACTCAACTTTTGAAAAAAAAAATAAAACTTTTATTTTCCATTAAAGTAAATTGAAAATTTTAAACTCGTTTTCTAGCAAACTAGTTTTTATGAGTTATAACCAGGGAAACCGCAAATATGCAATTGCATGTTTTTTCTTGTATGACGTATTAATGCGGAGATAAGATATTTATCCGTTTCAGAACTTTTTATGAACTTTGGCATCGATTTGTTAGTGCATATTTTTGCATATTTTACCCTTTAAAGCATGTTTTTGCATATTGCAGTTTTAACCGCATATTTTTAGCATTTTTTTATATTTTCAGGGAATATTTGATGCTTTTAGGGCATATTTTGATACTTTTTAGAATCTTATTTTTATTTTAATAACTTTGCTCAAATATGTTGGTAAAACTTTTTATTTTTACTTTTCCCCATCTAAATCTCATTTTCAATGTTCTATGTATGCAGTGTATTGTGTATACATACATTTGGCTTATTTATTATGCCATACTATTTAAGGTTTTCATGAACATAGTTGCTTTGAATAAAACTGTTTTTATAATAGCACTACACCCTTTTTATTGTTATTTTTCAAAAGTCAGGTAACCCTCCAAACAATAGAACCAACATGACGCGCTTGACCCTTTCACCAGCTGCATGAAGTCAGACGGAAGTTACCGTTCGCCAAACGTGTTTGTGTGATTTTTCGATACACTCAAAACTTTATTTACTGTCGTCAAATATTTATTTTATGATGATAAAGTGGATTTTTTGTTAGTTTCTATCATGGATTGTGTACAACCAGGTATGTGCTTTATCTTAAACTTAAGTTTTACATTGATTCTAATTATTTACTAGTTTTTTGTCCTTAATGGTTAAGCCCTACAAATTCAAAAAAAAGCACACATCTTCACATATCACAAAAGTTTTAAACTATTTCTGTTCATTTCTGAGCTTAAAGTTTGATAGTATTTTGTAGAATAGACCCTCAAAAAATTAAAAAAGCAAAAACCAGCCACCCCAATCCACCCCTAAATTTCTACCGATTTTTTTAGTACATGGGCTTTGAAAACTCGGTTAAGCAAGAATTTCAATTAAATTCCATTTTTTATTAAAGGCTCTTCTGGAATGAGGGTTTTAACCAGAAAAGACTTATGAGCCATTATGGAACGCTCAGATGCTAGAAATTTCAACGAAAATTTGAAATTTATGGAGTCAGAGGTTCTCAGTCATTATTCCGAACATGACCCAAACATTGCTGTAGTGAAACAAAAATTGTCGATTGTACGACATGAATTTAAGCAGACTGGACGCTGCCAGTAGAAGTTGAAACTGTTCAATGTGTAAAAGTTTATTCATATGTGGTAGGCAAGGATTTTTATTTCAAAATCTAAGTGCATATATATCCAAAATACAATTACAAAGTTTTAATTCTGATATAGAATCTATTTTGAAGATGAAGATAAATATTATTTCTTTATTAAATTTTATATGGAAATGTTATTAAAGTGTTGGATTTAAAATGTATCTTTGTCCGAATACATAAACCAATTTATATTATTTTCAAGAGCATAATTTTTGAGTTTTAGGGCATATTTTCAAGTTTTTAGTGCATATTGAATGCGCATAAACCACTTTTTTTAGAACATATTTGAGAATTTTTGAGAGAATTAGCGTCAATTTTTATGAGGTTGCTATCTTCACCAATTTTATATTTTTTTTTTAAGCTACTGCTGCCGTCTTTACATCAGATAGGATAGTTTTGCGATCGCCGCCGTACAAACGGTTTGAAACCAAATCAAAACGTAAAAGCTTGGAAGTTATATTGATTGATTGACCATTTACATTGTGAGAAACTCCAAATTTTTTATTGGCATTTGCCTAAAGTAAATTATTTTCATTTCTTTATCGATTTGAGTGACATGCACATACACACACATATTTTTTTGTTGTAATACGGTGTGCTTTTGAAATAATTTAAATAAAAAATAGTATTTCAACAAGGTGTTGCTAATTTATTTAACCAAAATTTAAAAATTAAATATATCCAATAGTTTTGTACACTAGAAGATAAAATATAATCCACATAATAGGGTTTTGAGAAGAAATTTGTCAACAATGTTTGGAAAAACTATTAAAAACAAGTTTTAAAATTATTGACAAAACGACTATAGGAAACACATCACACCTTTTATCGTTTTCAAATTGTTTTTGTGTCTAAATCGTTTTTCATCACATACCGGATTGCTTGAAAAAAGCAAAGTTCTTTAAATATGTGACAAAAAGTAATAAAAGTTAAAGACGACTTAAGCTAAAATTCAGGTAAAGATGCCATTATAATTTACCAAACTAAATCTACTGCACCTTGAACAATTTATTTCAGTTTATTTATGGGATTTTTAAGAACGTTACGGAAAATAAGTTTTATTTTATTTAATATCAATATGTAATTTTTTTTTAGAATAAGAACTTTCGATCTAATATATTAAAAATTTACTAGATGAGTGAGCCCGCCAAACGTTGTCTTACCCTCAATTATTTTTTTTTTAACTACAAGTTACTTCACATGCGTCAAAAACAAAACGAAAACCTACTCGTTATTGACCCAAATTTGTATTGAAAATGTCAGCTCCACAGCTCTTATAGTTCCAGAGATCATGTGTTACAAACAAACACATACTGCGAATTTATATATACGAGTATATATGTATATAGATATATCTAATTTGATTAATATGGTGCCGTAAGAAAATCACATCTTTTACAGAAATAGGAATAGTTTTAAAAATATCACTTAAAGTATGGAGTAAAGCACTTTTTCCTTCTTACCACAGAAATGTTCTGAGAAACGCCAATTTTTTTATATTTAACTTTAAAATCATTGCATTTTAATTGACTTGTTTAACAATATTTTCTTCCTTAAAGCTGTCAAACCGTGTTTTTACTTTAGCATTTTTGCCGCACATAATGAAGTTTGATTTTAAAGACTTTTGTTTCTTGAAACGTATTACGAGTACATATTATAAGCACTTTGACATCCTTATCTTCAAGCAACAACAAGACTTTTAAATTTTGTTGAGCACTCCAAGAGACATTATCAACCAGCTTACAAAAGCAGACACCATAAACAATTCACTATTTAAGGAACTGAGTATGATCTCTACTACAAAATGGTTCTGCATTTAGAATACTAAATAAAATAATATTGTACATACTCGTATATGAACATACATACGTATGTACATAAAAATATTGCACACAAGCTGTTTTTATTTTAAGTAAATAACTATAATACAGATGAACAAAAGATTACACCACACAATGGTTGCTTAAATAAAACCCTCATAATTCCTTTTGTCATCTGTTTTAATCCACAAGCAAATGGAAAAGGGAATCAAATATATAATAAAAATGTCCAACTTACCTCAGTAAATTCAACATTCATGGGATCTCCAATGATTTTGCCTTCGCCTTGCTTATAGCCGGCATAAGATATAAGCTGGGCATTCCAAATACGATAATCATGACGTCCATCTGTGCGCTGCGGAAATATTGTTATGGCTGACCTGTGCATTCACGTCATCAGTACGTTTTCGTTTAAAACATGTCACCATGTTGTTTGGCCAAAAGCATACAACAGCGAGTCCGAAGTGAGCAGTAAAATTGAAATAAGACAGACAAAATTTTAATACATATAATTGAATCTAAAAAACGAAGGCGAAGTAGAATAAACGTAACAAAAAGATCAAGGAAACCCAAATGAAAATGAATTGTTAAAATAATGAAATACTGGTTTTTATGTTTGAATTTATTTGCATACAAGTTTCAGTTGTCAGCCATTTAAGAATTAAAAACGAAATAAATCAAAAAGAAGAGTAAAGATTATGGAAAAATTTTAAATTAAATACATTCATAACGCTCCTTTATGGCAACACAGGCATAATTCAAAAAATCTAGCTTTGCAGAAATAAGTTTTAAGTTCTCAATTTACATACAACTCAATGAAGATAAAACAAATTTCTTCTCTCCATTTGTATGAAATTTTTTTACGATATAATAGTATTTTCAAACCTAAAGTTAAAAGTGTATATGGGCCCTTTATTGGTAAATTTTTTCAATAACGATATTGGTTGTTGTTTTCTGAAATCAAATTATTTATTATATGCTGATGATTTAAAATTTTTCTTGAAATTAGATTCGATTCATGATGCCCAAATTATGCAAACTGAGCTCTATAATCTTAAGGTATTGTCTCACTTGGGCAAACACTTGCAATAAAAAACGTAACCCCTAAATATTAATAAAGAAGCTTTCAAGTAAGAGACGTGTTTGTTAAGTTAAATAGTTTCCAATAATGTCTATTAGATGTTTATGAAAATGCTTTTCACTAATATTTAGTGGTTACGTGTTTTGGGCAAATGTTTGCCCAAGTGTGACCATACCATCAGTGATTGGATTGAGTTTGAACATTAATAAATGTGTGCATGTTTCCTTCTATAGGTCTGTTGCCCCCAGTGTTGTGGCCTTTTATATTGATTGTGTAGTGTTGAATACGTCTAATTTAAAACTGGACTTAGGCATTATATTTGATAACTCTTTGTTGTTTGATGCTCATGTTGAGTATTTACTCCCTAAAGCATATAAGATACTGAGTTTTCTGAAGAGAACTTGTTCTGAGTTTGCTAATCCATACACTCTGAAATCTCTATACGTCTTTTGTTAGGTCTAAATTAGAATATGCTTCTGTTATTTGGAATCCGATATCTCTAATCGTATTGCTCGTATAGAGAGAGTTCAACGCATTTTCGTCAAATTTGCTACGCGCTCGCTATTTTATCTATCGTCCGTTCCATATGAATCTAAACGTTTATTTATTGGCCTACGTACTTTGGCATCTCGTAGAAAAGTTCAATCTGCCCTGCTGTTGTATGATATTATCAATTTATCTATTGATTTCCCTGATTTTCTTTATGCCATACGATTTTATATACCTCCCAGGAATATGAGGTTCGCTAAACTTTACGATGTTCCATTTCCTCGTACAGATTATTCTCGTAACGGTACTTTATAACGTACATTCTCTTTCTTGAACGAAATAAATTACAATATTCAAAGAGATTCAAAATCTTTTATCGAATTGAGCACTGAAAAAGCAGAGTTTAAATTGCTAATCTATAGCTTTTTAAAATAACTGTGATCTCAAATTATTTAATTTAAATTATTAATTGTAAACTTCTTAAAGTAATATTGTATATACGAGTATGTACTCGTATATATCCGTGATACATTTTTTTATTAATACAAATTTTATATACGACCTTAGTATTAGTTACCTATTTTTTAATTTTATCTTATGCATTAAACACATTCACCACAGCAGGCTCCCGACTACAAAATGTCAAGCATAGAATACACATGTTTATATGGGAGTGATTCTTTTGGAGACAGCAAGGCAACATGGCGGCAGGTTGTTGTCTATGCTGATTTTGTCGTTGTAGTCTAATTAAACTAATTTCTATTTCTGTGGCTACAATGAGAAAATTCAGTGTTGCAAGTATAATATAAAATGTTGAATAAATGTTATCGTACAATTATTTCATATTATTTAACAGAAACAATATCCAAAAATTGATGTAAAGCATAAATTGATTAAATTTTTTATACTTTTACGTCATATAAGTACATTTTGAAAGAGTAATTTAATTTTTATGAATGCGAAATATTTGAAGGTGGCAATACTGAACCTTAAATATGAGGCGCAGATGGTGCTGCTGCCGTCTCCAAAATAATTAAGTAGCTGGCTACGAGGCGACAAATGCCGCTAGCGGGCATTTGAAGTCGTGTGTTCGTGTAGCCTGCTGTGGTGAATGTGTTTAATGCATTAGTCTGTAAAGATTAACGCTTAAAGGCTCAGTTAGTCGACTGTAACGCAATGTAACTGTAATGTAGGAAACAGCTGATCGATATTAGAGATGTAATGTAACGTAACCTACTTTTCATATAAAAATATCGATCAGCTGTTTCCTACATTACAGTTACATTGCGTTACAGTCGGCTAACTGAGCCTTTAACGTTAAAACCATAAACAGCTGATTTTGCGCTCCAACTGCTAGTTTGATAAATTCAGGTTTTAAGCAACAAGTTGTCCAATAAGTTTGTCCAAAATAAAATTAATCTATTGTAGAAATAAGTGCATTTGTTGCTGTATTTTTTTCTGCTTTTTACAACACTTATTTGACAAACTGTACAACAACTGTTTTTGTTTGTATGAAAAACTCAGAAATTTTACAATGCTCTGTAAAATGGAATTTATTTTATATTTTGTAAATAAACATTTTAAAATTATGGAACTACTTATACAAAGTGAAGAAGTTATTTAATATATATTAAAAATGGACAAATACAGGGTGGGCCAAAAGTTACATTGGGGTTTAAAAGTTTAATAAATTTTTCGTTTATTAATTTTTTTTTTATTTTTTTCTCAGATTATATAATATATAAAATGGAAAATTTTTTACACTAAGTATGAAAAATAATGTCTCTTAAATTACCACTGTTTTCAGCTTCGCACTGATGGGCTCGTTTTAGAGCATTTTCCATAATATCTTCCAAAATTTCTGCAACAATGTTTGCCTTGAGTTCAAGGATTGTCTCTGGCTTGTTCACATACACTCGCTACTTCAAATAACCCCAAAGAAAATAGTCGGGTGCTGTCAAAACTGGCGATCGCGCTGAGCCAAATTATTTCCGAATTTCTGGAAATTATTCGCTCGCCAAAAATTTGACTTAAAAGTGCCATTGTGTCTCGGGCAGTGCGGGCAGTGGCTCCGTCCTGCTGAAACCACATACCAGGTATGTTTTCAAGAGCAAGACGTAAAGAATTTTCTATCATAAACCGATACCGCTCTCCATTTACGGTTACAGCACTTCCATCTTCATTCTCGAAGAAGTAAGGCCCAATGATATTTTCAGATGTGATCCCACACCATATTGTACACCTAATGGGGTGCAATTGGCGTTTATGAATGGCTCTTGGATTTTCAGAACCCCAGAACCTACAGTTCTGCTTATTAACAAAGCCATTCAAATGAAAATGAGCTTCATCACTCATAATCATAATCGCCCATCAGCGCGAAGCTGAAAACGGTGGTCATTTAAGAGACATTATTTTTCATACTTAGTGTAAAAAAAATTTCCATTTTGTATATTATATAATCTGAGAAAAAAAATAAAAAAAAAATTAATAAACGAAAAAGTTATTAAACTTTTAAACCCCATGGTAACTTTTGGCCCACCCTGTACATTATAAGCTAAACCTTTTTTTATCGGCAGATGGATGTCAGTCATATGGTCGATTTTCACTTCCAAGACGTCAATAAAAACATTTTCGTTGTTTTCCGCCCAAAAGATTATTTTTCTCCGCAATTTTTTGGTTATTGTTGCGGCTGCTTGCATTTTTAAGTTGCAAATCTTTCAATCGGTATCTATTCTTATTCACTGGCATAAACATTATCAGCTGCTTCCGGTCATTTCAACTTGGCAGCACTAAATTTAACACAGCGAAAACAAGGTTGCATTTCATAAAACTTAAAACCAATTCATAAATGTCTTTAAAGGTGTCTTTACATGGTTATACAAAGTATTACGACTTTGTAGAATCAAAATATTATGAAATTCTCTCTCCGTGTTTCACAAAAAGAGAACAAGAGTCTGCTGTCGGTATATTTCATGTTTACACTGACAATATAAGTAAAATGAAGTAAGATGCAAGCAAAGATATCAAAGTGCTGAGTTAATAACAAAAAATTGGAAAATTGCAACAACAAAATATGTGTACTAATAGAACTAAATATTGGAGAAAACATTTTGTAATTTCAATGTAATTTTACTACAAAATATAATTTTTTTAAGTTTATTTATTGTTTGTTTGAGTTCAATAGATACCATTAGTGCTGCCAAAGTTTACTTTGAAATACACCTCTGGTGTGTTGAGAATACTTAAGTTTCTAAAATGGTTTAGAAAATAAACATTTACTGACCGCTTGTCAAATTTTCTATCCGTATTCTCTCCTACTCGATACATTTTGCTTTTGCATGATAAGATTTTGTATAATCTGCAGCATTTTTTGACATGTCGTAATACATTGTATTACTATGTAAAGATACCTTAAGTTGGTTTTGACAAAATTATTTTGTGTGCTAAAACCAGGTTTTAACATTAAAACCCACTTTTATTAAAACCATGCCAGAGTGAAAGCACTGTAACGATTTTTTCTGCATTATTTTGAGATGACGATGCAATAAAGCATCGGTATGTACATACATATATAATAAAATAAAAATTTTATTTGAAAAAATTGCACTAAAGTGCCAGTCATACATGTTGATTATGGTTTTTCCGTTTTCACCAAAATTAAAATGGTTTTTTTTTCCTTCCTTTTGTTTTTTAAAAAACAAATATTTTTAGTGCGGAACTGTTTTCAACAGTGTTTTTGGTATCTACGAGTGCTTGTGTGTTTTAGTTTTCTCTTCATAAAACAACTTAAATCTGCATTGAAAGAGATTCATCACGATTGGCCACGTTGACATTTGAAACAACATTAGGTAATTGAATTGGTTTAATATTTATGTAAATCTAAATTGGCTACAAAATTTTTGCTGTTTGATTTTCATTAGCTGGGAAATGAATTAAAAAATAAATTTTTTAAATTGTTTTGTGTATATTTTTGTTGTGTGCCACCGATTAATTGGCAAGAGTCGTTGATTGGCCAATAGACCGAATTTATATACAATAACGCCTCTTAAAAGCCCAATTTGATTTTTTTGCAAGACTCTTGCGAATTAAGATCTGCTTAAATTTCACGCATCCATAAAACTTGTTTATAAACAACGTGCAGCAATTCAGCTTCTATGGAAGGAAACATGCAAACATTTATTAATGTTCAACCTCAACCCAGTTAGAAAACACCAATCACTGAGATTATAGAGCTCAGTTTGCATAATTTTGGCATCATGAATCGATTCTAATTTCATGAAAAATTTTAAATCATCGGCATATAAAAGATATCGTTAATGGATAAGTTGAAAAATAACGGGTCAAGAATACTACCCTGAGGTACACCCGACATTTGCCGATAAGCCAGAAAACTATAACCTTCAATCTTAACAGAACAAGTTCTGTTGAACAAATAAGACGTAATCCAAACTAAGAAGTTAGAATGGAACCCCATTAACATCATTTTAGATAATTAAACCGAAATCGAAAATTTATCGGAAGCTTTTGAAAAATCAGTGCAAATCATCTCAACTTGAGCGCCGTTAACCAAGGCCTCTAAACAATATTCATTAAAGACCGTCAAATTCATTACAGTAGACCTTGCAGCATAGAAGCCATCCTGATAAGGGGAAGTCCAACTCTTTATCAGTTTTTTTTTATGAATAATGTACTCAACAATTTTAGAAATACATGTTAATTTAGAAATAGTTCTATAACACCTAACGACATCTCTTCTTCCATCCTTAAATCTTCAATAAATGAGTACATAGGCCGTCAATATCAGATTTTAACGAGATCAAAGCCTGAACGATTGCTTAAGGATGTATCCTTTTCAGGCAAAATAAAGAATCCCACGTTTAAATAAGTAGGAGTCCTCCAGGTGGTTCAAAGTTAGATTTATAAATGTAATGGATTGTTGTCTTTTAAGGGCTTACAAAATAATGAGTGGTACTTATTTATGTAATTATTTTAAATGCATAATAATGACTTTGAAAGTACTCAATTTAGTATTTTCCAGCTATTAATAATAGATCTACAGACAAAACTTTTTTGATCCTGAAAATGAATTTTGACACCAAATAAAATTTGTACTTTAATTTGCAATAACTTTACTTTGATTCAAGTTAAATTTTTTCTAAACAATTTACATATTCTTAGGAAAAAAAAAGAATCTTTAATATTTGTAAGAAAAAATAATACATTCTTGTAATCCCATGACTGCATTATTTGAAGTAGACTTGTAAGGGGTACCTTGTGTTTATTTTTTAACTTCTTCAAAAAAATAATGGTGGTTTCAATAAAATTGTAAGTACTCTTGAGTCATGACTGAATATTACATCAAATTATTTTCATTCAAATTAGTAAAGCTTTTGCGGGGCTATATTGCAATTTTCTACAAAGAAATGAAAATTAACAAATAACTGTTTGGGCTGGTGTATTTAAAATATTTAAAGGAAATAAGTAATTTCCGCTTAACTAATTTTTCAAAAATAAATGGTCGATGCAATTAACTGGGCAAATAATTTATGCAATATGTACTTTGTTAGCTGCGTAAATCAAATTTATCAAGTCCATTATGTAACAAAATAAAACAATTGAACAAAATACACAATCTTTGTAAAATGCATTTGTTTGTTTAACATAATTCACGTTTTTACATATTCTGTTTATAAGTACAGAAACGTTCTAGTGTTACACTACATTGCCGAGCAACGTTCAGCTAATGAGACTTTAGTTCTTCGACTTACTTCGCGATTATTTCAGGAAATTGAAGAAGTAAATTCAATTTAAAATTTCTCATACTTAATCCTGTAACCGGCGGGATCGTAAAAATTATAGGATGAAGCCACTATTTTCTTTTAATTGAATGTAGTCAAAGGAATCGTTAGTTTTAATTTAGAGGTGAAAATCATTAGGAATACCGTCTGCAGACGGTGTTGCCGATTTGCCTGTTATGAAAAATCACAGGTAAATTTTATTTATGAAAAAGTTTTATTGAGAGTAAAGTGGAAATTAAATTAAAATACTTATTTTTTTCGATTGTTATACTCCCACAAAAAATAATTTGCATTTGGAACCAAGGATATGGGTGTCAGATTTTGTGCAATATTTCCACCTTTTTTGGATTGATTTCCTTTCGACCCAAACATGAAAATGATCGATATCATGGAACCAAACATCAGCAACTGGACGCGTAGCTCTTTTTTTAATACCTTATATGCTAGAATGTGCTTCGTCCAATTTTTGAGCAGCTTGGTGCCCTACAGGCCGTTTATTTCTGAAGGTAGTAAGTTCCGTAGCTATTGCCTCACGGAAATGTGGAAACTGTAGAAGCGCTTCTTCATCAAAACTTTTCAGTGTGCCGTTTTCTCAACAACATTGAATTCTGTTTTTGTTGTTTTGAGCTAAATAGAAGTAACGAATATCCTCGAAAAACTGCCTCATTCAAATGTATATTAAATCCTGGGATTCCTAGGTAGAAAAAAGGGCTATTCACATGTAAGCACATCGAAAGCTTGTGCCATACTAGTCTGGAGAGTGCTTTCGAGGTTTGAGATAGTGCACTGACAGCTGTTTGCTAAACAGGGAAAATTAATACTTTTCAAATATGCCAAATAGAGTCATATATATACCAAAAATTTCTAGGATTAGGTTGAATTGTGGGTCCGATAGATTGGCAATAGAGATCGAGCTGTTTTGCATTTGGAGGATGTTTTTGGCACGTTTAGTAAGATCTAGCCGATGAAAATAATGCAACAGTAAGCCAACAATAGTGTTTTCATATACATGTAAAAGATGAAAACAATGAAAAATAGGTTGATATTATTCTACACTCAAACTGGCTAGACCATTTTGAGACTGTCTTCACCATTCCGAAACATAAAAAAACTCAAATATCATAAATACATTCACCACTCACAATAACATTGTAAAGTCGATCGCTTCATTCTAAATGTATTTTTAATTGTTGCGAAAAAGTAAATAATAATAATGATTAAATGAATGATTAAAAGCTAACAGGGACTTTAACGGCAAGTTTTGTATGAAGAACTCTTAATCATACATTGTGAAAAGGGACGTTAGGGTATTTTTTAGAATTGTTACAATTTAAATTTTAAATTTTTAACGCACAATAATAATAAACCCAAACTGTTCTTTTACTTATTTCGTAAAATTTTTGTTTGTTAATACATTGAAATTGATTATTGAGGGGTTTAACTGGATTCTCTGCGCATTTCACTGTTGCTAATGCGGATCATCAGGGAACCTTTACCCAAAAATTTACAAAAAAATTTTTTTTTTTTTAGAACAACTAGAGTTATTATATTAAACTTTTATTTAATCAAGTGAGAAGCTCAACAAATAACAAAGTTGAAATAAGAACTCAATAATCAACCAGTTTTTTTTGTTTTATATTTTTTTGCACTTGATTTGTCACAATTTACAAAATATTTGCTAGGATATGATGAATGTGAAAACGTATAGTCTAAGGAGAGTTTTCTTTATTTCGTAATGTGCCACTGCAGCTCAAAAATAGAAGACCGTCTTATTAGAATTCATCACCAGCTTAGGCGGCAACGTAAATCGAAGTTGGAAGAGACAAAAACTTCTACGACGCAAGGTGAGACGAAGTAAATCGAGACGACATAAATCAAGAGACAATGACTTAGTCAATAAACTCTTATCTTCTTAATTTTTAATATGTTTAACTGCCTGTCCCACAATTTCGACAAGAAATTTTCTTTCGCTCACTTAAATTGACAACAAAAACAAATTTTATTATCTTTTTCTTATTTTTCTATTCAATAAATTATATACATACACCCAAAAACTAAAGTTTTAAAATCAAGAAGAAACATTTTGATTTTAAAAACGAAACCTTTATGAAATAGAACTAAGTTTGTTTTGTGTTATTTTAAAAATTTTCATTCTTTGCTTAAAAATTAAAACTATCTTGATATAAAGTTGAACATACTCAAATTAAAAACTTATGTTTTTGAATTAAGAATGAAATATTATTGAAGTAATAATGAAGCATTTTTGTTTTAAAACTAATTATTTTTATATAAAAAATGAAATGTTTTGAATTAATAATGGAGACTTCTTAAATTAAGAATGAAACGTTTTAAATTAATAAAAGAGAATTTTGAAATTACGGATGGTTCGTATTAAAATTAAAAATGTTAATTTTGTTTGGAATCAAAATGCCCTTATTATGAAAAATTTTCGGTCTTCGACTGTAGTCCATCCAAAGCGCTAATCGAACGAATTTTCATTTGCGTCATGACGAGCATTCAACAAAAACTGTCGCTATTATGTTATGAACACCGTGTTCATACAGGATAATGGACATTAATATACACTTGGTCGTAATAACAGATTAATTCTTTTTTTTTTCAACACGACACAAATATAAAATGTTATGCATTAAACACATTCACCACAGCAGGCTACCGACTACAAAATGTCAAGGATAGAATACACATGTTTATATGGGAGTGATTCTTTTGAAGACAGCAAGGCAACATGGCGGCAGGTTGTTGTCTATGCTGATTTTGTCGTTGTAGTCCAATTAAACTAATTTCTATTTCTTTGGCTACAATGAGAAAATTCAGTGTTGCAAGTATAATACAAAATGTTGAATGAATGATATCGTACAATTATGTCATATTATTTAACAGAAACGATATCCAAAAATGTATGTAAAGTATAAATTTATTCATTTTTATACTTTTACGTCATATAAGTACATTTTGAAAGAGTAATTAAATTTTTATAAATGCGAAATATTTGAAAGTGGCAATACTGCACTATGTACTTATACTTAAATATGAGGTGCAGTTGGTGCTGCTGCCATCTCCAAAATAATTAAATAGCTGGCTACGAGGCGACAAATGCTGTTAGCGGCATGTGTTCGTGTAGCCTGCTGTGGTGAATGTGTTTAATGCATTACTCGGGGAAAAATATATTCTTTTATTTAAAAAAATTAAAATTATTGATATAATAATAAAATATTTTTGTTTTTAGAATGTTTAAAAATACATTTCTTTTTTATTATGATTTCAAAAATTATAATTTTTATTTTAATAAGAAAACATTATAGTTTTTGAAATTTTTAAAATGAAAGCGCACATTTTTGTTTTAGAACTGTTTCGTTATAAAAATAACAATGTTGTATATTAATATTATAAGAAACATTCATATTTTAAAAATGATTTTTAAAAATGCAGCATTTTTAAAACAAAAACACAAGATTCTTGTTTTAAGAACGCTTTTTTGGTTCAGTGTATGTATGTAATTTCAAAAAAAATCAAAGTTATTTCTCAATGTGAATTTAATTATTAAAGCTCGGCTTCGGCTGCAGTTCGGCTGATTTTTGACTAAGACTACAGCTTCGGCCTACAATGTAACTTCGGCCAGATATTTATGTTTCTTTTAATTCTTTTACTTTTTTGAAGTTATACTCAAAACAGAAATAAATAAAAACCAGTAAACTTTAATGTTAACATGCAGCAGTAAAATATTATTGGAATGCATGAATGACTGAATCATAAAACATTACATGTGCTACAAGTCCTTGCATTGTTATTTGGTTGTGTTTAAATTCTTTTTATGCAGTAACTTTATAAATAAAATTATTTTTTTTCCTCTATTTGGAGCCACTTCACTTCGAAAATAAATGAATTATACTATCGAAAAAAATTCAAAATCACTCATTTACAAAAATAACGGCATAACTCGAAAAGAAGACTAATTTAAAGTTCCCAGTTTACACACAACTAAATTGGAAAAAAAATTGCATTTTGCTCTCAAAAATTGAGTATACAAGACATTTGTATGAAATTTGAAAAATACCATTTTTTGAATTATGACGTTGTTTTGGTAAATGAGCAAAATGGAAAAAAATCTGGTATTTAATAACCAGAATATATTTTTTAAGTTTTTTTTAAAGTTGCTCCCCTCTGGCCTGTTCGTGTTCTCTTCATCTGAAGTGAAGGGTATGCTCAGACACTTTATTGCAAACAATTAACAAATAGTAACAAAAATTTGAACACTAGAAAGCGTTAAATATATGCTTGAGGGTAAATTTCATACATATTTACACAGAAAAAAATTATGACAGGTTTTTTTAACAAACATGTTTTTAAAACTGATTTTAAGTTTTATTATTGTCTGTAATTGGTTTGATGAATATTTATTACAATAAATATAATTTTTTTTAACTTTATTAAATTTGTAGGTGTTCTGGTATTCGGTATTAAAAATTCTGTGCTAGGTCCTGTTTCAGTATTTGGTTCTCTTGAATTAAGTACTTGGCCAAGGAAATCTTATATTCCTTAAGTTTGAGCTTCTGCTGTTTGTATTAAGCCATATAAACTCTATTGAAATTTGCCTCCAGGTTTTAACGAAGTTCTATCACTTTAGCTGAGAACTAATTCTAAGTACTAATCTTGATTATATTTTCTTTTTTTATACATAAGCTGGAAAACTATAATTATTAGCTAAATAAATAATACTAATAATACTATAAACAATGTGATAGCTGTGAAGTAGTTTAAAAATTTAAATGGCTTTAAATAAATCACATCTGCGTATACTCAATGTGGGATTTTCAATATTACTCATACGAGGCCCAACGTACATTTGTGTTCGGGCAGAAAAAAAATATAGCAAATGAGTAGGTGAGATGCAAAACTCGTTCGTTACAAAAATTAAAAAAATCAAGATAATGATTGATTCTAGTAGTTCTTCAGAAATTTTATAACAAGCAATATAGAGATTGTGACAATGTATGCTCTTTTTAAATTTTTACATGAGTTAAGATAGCAGTTAGCAGCAAAAGTGGTTGGTTCCATACATCAGACATATGCAGAACTCTCTCTTTTTATGTTTCGTAGCAAAACTCGGTGGTTCGATATTTCTATTCTAAGCGCTCGTGATAGTTATAGTGACGAAATTCTAAAATGAATATGACAATTTACAATAACTTTTTAGACTTACATTTTTATACTCGTTTGCATTTTATGTAAAAAAAAATTTAGCTTTTTGTAGTAAAAGCACCAGGTCAACTTCATTTTAAATTTAAAACTGCAAAGCGAATGATAATAGAAAAATATAGAACCAACTTTTGCACTCCAAAACCTTTTTTTTTTTTAAAGAGAAGTAACACTCAGGCAATGAATGCCTAATACAATTACTAGGTGTTACCTTCTTTAGGAAAGTGATAGTGATAGAGAAGATAGATGGTGAAGGAAGATATAGAGGAAAGCTTCATTCTTTTACACGTTTTTTTTTGCACGTCTGTTTTTTAATAATGCAGTGTTGTAGCGCCTCTGGTGTTAGATGAGGCGTATTTAATTTTTGAAGCTGTAATTAGTAGCCATTTTATTGGTTATTTTACTTCGCCGATAATTCTGCTACACAACGAAGGATGGCGCTCTGATGTTACATTGGGATTAGTAGCTACTGAAGTCGGTATAATTCAGTGACCAGTTACTATGCCTTCATTACATGAACTTTCCTACAACAACTGATGCAAAGGGACACTAATGTACATCAGAAAATGCGTGGAGTTGTTATTTGATGACTGTCTGATACCGGGTTCGAACCCAGGAGCTTCGTTTTTGTAGTCAACGTGCTAACTACTTCAGCCAACGCCACCCTCAACATTTTATGTAAAAAAAATTTAGCTTTTTGTAGTAAAAGCACCAGGTCAACTTTATTTTAAATTTAAAACTGCAAAGCGAATGATAATAGAAAAAACTGGAAAATGAATTTTTACTCTACAGGGGGAGATTAATTATAGAACCAACTTTTGCACCCCAAAACCTTTTTTGAAACGAGGAAAGACAATTAATGGAATTATTCCAGAACTGCTTCCCATCAATGTGGACATTAAAACTGAAAAGAAAAAAGATGTTGCAACCCTTTTATCAAAACATTTTGGAGAAAATTGGAGAACCAATGAGGATCTGCAATTTTATGCTATGGTCCTAGACAATAATAGTAATAATACAGATCTTGAAAATAATGAAGAATATAGTGAAGATGAAGATTTCACCTTATCAAGTTAAAAATTCGTACTTTTTATTTTTAAAACTTCTATAAATTAACTTAAAGTACAAAATTACTACTGAAATTTAATAAATGAAAATAATTTTCAAAATATAATAAATTATAATTATAGAATTTTCTGGCTGACATAGTACGGTGTCATATAGTTTGTAGCAAAACTCGTTGGTTTCGAGATTTCGTAGCAAAACTCGTTCGTTCGAAACTTTAATCTATTATTTTTCTATGCTTCAGTACGATTTCATTTTTCAACTCTTGAGTTTTAATCAAGGATGCGGCAACATCTAAGAATTTAAAGTATTCCACTAATTTGGTCCATTTAATCAGCTGCTATAAGTTTTTTGCTCTTTCCATAATTCTGTTAACGTGTAACGAGCGAGTTTTGCAAATCAACTACTCAAATATTTATTTTCTGAATCTTATTGTTAATTACGCAAACCTACGATTGCAGAAAAATCCCTTTGGGACAGCCGATTTTAACACACGCTGAATTATAGGCTGTCAAAGGTGAAATCCGTATCGTGGTCGTGTATTGCTGACATGCAAGGAAGCAAATTATGCGACTGGCCTCTTCGGCATGTGTTAACACATACTTATGAACTTTTTAGGCATTATAAGTTTGACAAAAATTATAAACTTCCATTGGGCATAAATGATTGGCTATTTATAAATTTTAGGTCCTTAGCTTATCAGTTAACAGTAGGTTATAAATTAACAAGGAAAAACTTAACTTGTCTGTACTTTTAAATCCCAATAAATACTCGTAGAAATTGAGTTTACAAAAATCCCTTAAGATTAACATAGATTTCACACACACACACACAAAAATCAAAAGAAAAGGAAATAAAACGAAAAGAAAATTCAAGGTAAATTATAATATTTTCCCCCAGACAATATGTTGAAACTTAAAATATGCATGGAAATCATAACTTTTGTTACAAATAAAAAAAGAACATAGAAAATGTGTTTCATGAATTTAAAGCCTTGTTAACTTACCTTAAATTGCCTTTGTTGGTGGCATATTTAATGTGGTTACAAATTGCCTCAAACATGCCACTGGTCGTCGTCACATAGCGACAATCAAAGACCTTAAAAGAAAATTAAAGAAACACCTTTAGAGCCTTGTTAACATTTTACGCTACGAGTACACATTTTCTTAATTTTGCTGTAAAAATGCACATATTTAAGCTCATATAAAAAAAATAAATGATATTTATTCAACTTTTTAATTTGCAACAACAAAACAAAATGTTAAAAAAATTAAACAGAGAGACTCATTTACATTTGGCTTCATTTGCAATTTGAACAAGTGATTTTTGACAAACATTGACAGTGAACTAAAAGTGTCATCAGAGAAAAATATATACAAGTATATACAGAATAAAGTTATTTACACATTAGATTAGGTTGAAAAAGAGGGGCACTCAGTGTTGACGCAATCCTATAATGGGATTACACTTATTCTCTTAAAGAATGTTGTGCGCTATACTTTTCAAAAATGGGAAGAGTTTTCAATTATCTAACTTGGTTAGGTTCAGTACGTAGTTTTCTCATTATACATATTTTCTTTAGTTTTTTTTACCTAAAACCTGCAGATATTCTATACTTGATCTCACTAAATGCTGGCGTCGGCAAGATCGTCGTCAATTTTGAAACAACATCACTTTAACACAACATCAATGCTAACGTTTGTATTCCCTAACAGTGTTATGATGACGTTGCCTGTTTATCGATAAATACAATACACATATCTAGTATTTGAGTCAGCTGACTCATTCTGTTTACTATTTTTGGTAAAAGTGTTTTTGAATAAGTAAAAGCTTTGTAAATAAATTAAAATAAAATGTTTTTCTTTCCGATTAGGACGAAGAAAATGAAGAAAATTCATATTGAAAAGAAGATTTCTCAGATAGAAGTCATGCATTTGTCAGTTACCCGATGAAAAGTAAGTGATAAATACCGTCATATATTTGGAAAATAATGAGTAATGTTCATCGTTTTTATTTTATATTTTAAAGTTATTTTCGGCTGAATAAAACATCATCTAAGCATGTATTGGATACAATAGAGAATAATTTTCAGATCAACGTTTATTGGAAATTGGAGCTTCCTCCAAATCTGTAAAAATAATTCTATCATACAGTATACTTTCCCAACACATTTTTTACCTTACTTTTTGCCATCCACCACTAGTTCTAATTGGTGGACCGAGGGCATTAAGTGTAGTTGCAATACTTTCCCACTGTTCCTTGGAATTATTAGAAACACTGCCCCTGCGGAATACTCTAACAGGAGAAGGATTCTTTCCAACCCTTTTACATGCTTTTCGTAATTTTAAGTTTATCCATATTATATTTTTCATTTTTTTAAGAAATTTTTTCAAATAAATATGTATGAATACTTTGGTATTTTTTATATTTCACTTTTTTACTATTTAAATTATTTTTCAAAGATCAACATCCATTTTTTTACAAAATACCAAACATATGTTGACAGTCATCGATAAATGGCAATACTACTTACGGTAATACCGATTTGTCAAAAAACATTAAAAACGACGTCGTGTTATGTTGCCGACGCCAAATAGAATAAAGGTGAATATATCATAAACAACATCCATGCAGGTCAGGTGCTTTTTATGTCAGCATGTTCGGATATTATGTTTGCAAATCTCAAAAGTGTTGGTCTTTTTAGTCTCAGAAACTATTTAGTCTTTTCCATATTTGGGTTTCTCCAGAGAATTTCGATCACTCTTCCAACAATCGAGTTCTGCACATCTCTGATGTGTTGGTCTATAGCATACTGTTTTAGTTTGTCTTCAGCACATCATCTGCCTTTTCGTTTCCATCGATACCCTAATGGTTTGGAATCCATTATCTATTATCTCGATATTTCCACAACACCTTTATGATTTTATGTTTCGATATTGAAGTTTAAGTTCAATTAAGGGTTCAATAACTCTCCTCTACTATCCATAAAGATACGTATTGGCAGCCTCTTTCACATCTTCCGTTTCTTACGCCATTTTATACCTTCCGTTGTAACCATAATTTTAGTCCATGAGATTGTATAATGATCCGCTAGGCGAAAGCATTTACGTACATTTTGGCTCATATCGTAGAATCCGCTACCCAAGCGGTTAGAACAGTTGTAGGGTTATTCTTTATTATTATTGCTTTCTTCCAGTGCATACACTCAGAGAAGAAACAGCTTAAAATCAATAAAAACCATATCGAATTAATAAGAAACACTGACTAAAGTCTAGTCATGTTCAAATTATTTATTTCAATATGGAAAAATATTAATTTACTGTATTAATTTATTAATTTTACTTATTTTTAAGTACCTCAATATACATTTTCTATTATATTGAAAATTATTCTGCCTTATCGTGGTTGGCGTATTTCAAATACGACTACGACTGTTTGATATAGATTAAAGAAAAACTGTTGAGGTCTTCTTTAATCTATTACCAAACAGTCGTAGTCGTATTTGAAATACGCCAACCACGATAAGGCAGATTGAGTTAATGTGACGCGTTCTTATTTTTAAGTTGCAGCTCTCCCCTGAGTGTACCTTCTGGTGTTATGGTGATACGGTTGAGAAATGTATTATTCTGTGGCAAATCTCCCATTACTATTATTCTTGAGGCGGGCAAGGCTGCTTCATATTTTACCTGCAATGCTGTTCTTATTGTACCACAGATAGTTCTACAGCTTTGACCTTATTTTGGGTTTCTCTCGTAACTGGCTGTCTGTGTCACTATACCTCCCAAAAAGGCTGGACGAATTTGAGATACATAGATTTCTTTGCTGGAAAAGTTATTCCATCTTGTGTTCTTTGAATCGATTTATTAAATTGGAAGCTGTCAGTTCTTTTCTGCAGCATCTCCTGTGTCATGGGTTTTTTATTTTTTAATTACATCTTAACTAAGAGAAAAAACAATTTCAAATTAATAAAAACCACATTGATTCAATAAAAAAACATTAACGAAAGTCTAGTCATGAGGAAAATTTTTATTTCCATATTAAACAATATTAATTTACTTTGACAATTTTAATATGGAATTAAATATAGAAATAATATTTTTCTGCACTGAATTAATATTGAAATCGTATGAAACCGTATGGTCATCTTATTGATATGATATGATATACACATTAATATAAAGTGGTGTCCTTTAGATTTTAATATGTTTCTTATTCATCCAATATTTTGCAATTTAAATTTTCAACTTAACTGAGAATTTAATGAAATAAAAGTCTTAAAATAATATGTTAAGATTTTAAAAGAATATTGATTCAATGTAATTCAATAAAGAAATCGAATCAACATTAACTCGAAGTTGAAAATTATTGATTTATATTTTTTTAATATAATTTTTCTATTATATTGAACATTGTTGAATTAATATGACGCGTTCTTATTTATAAGTTGCAGTTTTCCCAGAGTGTACGATTAAAACTATTCATATTTCATTATCTGACATATACTCCTTCTGGTGTGTTGCGTATTGAAGTCATTATCGTTTGCAGGCCCAAAATCATCCCTTAATTAATAAATAATCAAATAATAAAAAACAAGACGCCTACTCCCTTGTAAATTTGCTTTTACTATTCTCGAAATATTTGTTTTTCACTTACAAATTTTCTATGTAAAATAAGTTTTCATATGAAAAGTTTTTGACAGTTATTTTCACTGCTACACAAAACAAGACTCGCAGTGATGTGTAATGCTAAGAACACAACTGGGACGAACGACGAATTTCGTCCACGTCGACGAATTCGTCGATAAGAGTTCGCTTCGTAAATTCGTCATGTGAAGCAAACAACGACAAATTTACTCAGCGAATTCCTCTTTTATATTTGATAAAGTTGGTTATTGTGTGTGCAAAGACAGAGAGGGAGAGAGAAAAAATTGTTTTTTCGTCGTTCGTCGGCGTACAAAATAGAAATAAATCTAATTCAGAGTTCGTCACGCACAACGAATTTCGTTCGACGGCGGTGTTGTGCTTATATTCATATGTACAAATGTATTTTATTTTTTATGACGAAAGTTCGCACCAGCAGTTGTGTTCCCAGCATAATTTTGAAAAAATTTTATTTCCTTCCAATATTTTTTCATATGAAAAAATACTTTACTTTTTTTTATTAAACGAGAATCAAAACTACTTTGAAAAGGCGAAAAAGCTTTTCATTTCAGCGTTACACCTGATGAAATTTATGCAAACTTTCAAAAGACAATAACAACTCCATGAGAGTTGTTTTTCGCAAAAGTCATACGATTAATTACAATAGTACTAGACTTAACTAAGAGAAAAAAGAGCAACTGACCGAAAGAGCTAAGCTGGACATAATTTGGAGGGAGTTTTATCAGTTTCAATGAACTTAACAACCAACAGGCATAGGAATATACTTCTTCTATTAATAAATAACTAATACTAAAGGTATGGTCACACTTGGGCAAACATTTCCCAAAAAAACGTCACCAACAACAAACATCACGATAAACAAACAAACTAAGAGATTCGCTCTTCAACTTTGATTAATTCCGTCATAGTTGGCATGTCAAAAAATATGTACTTAAAAATCTGTGTGGACATCTGAGTTTTATGCAAATTGCATTACGACTTTTATATTTATTAGATGAAATTAATGAATCGGCTATTACACTAAAAACAATAGTTTTAATATCCATTAGATGTCAACAAATGTTTTTCAGTACATTTATTTAACATCAAGAGTATAAATTTTTCAAAGCGAAGCGAGCTGAGTAGACCTTATATGAATTTGTCTTGCAGCTGATTAGCAAAACAATTGCAGAATAATCATTTTATGCAGCAATGTGATGAATCTTGTTACAAAAATGTATTTTGAAATCACATAATACTCGTAGTTAACATTTCGTTTAATCTTATTCTCCATAACTTCGAATAGGAAAATTTAGTTTTTGCATATTTCAACACTTTAATATCTAAAACTTAATTAAAAACAACTAATAGCCCTTTTTAACTACAGTGCACATTAGTATTCAGTTTTAATGAAATTTTCCTTTGATTTGTTTGAGTTTTTCCTTACTTCATTTTAATAAAATTTTATTTTAATATTTCAGTTTACTTATTGTAGTTAATATTTCAACTGCTTTCTTCTACCATTGGAATTCCAAAGATATCACTGTCATATTATTATATTTAAAGTTCAGCGCTTTCGTCTTTGCAACACCTTAAAGCTCATTTGCACTTTCAATTGTAAGTTTATTCAAAAGAAAGAGAGACAGTGAGAGGGAGAGAGAGAGGGTGTGAGTATTGGAATCTTATATGAAAACATTTGCATTAAATTTACACTTGAGTGCATTCGTAATACTATTAAAAATATTTTGCACTACCCAGCGGTTCGGATGTTGGCATTTATACACTTTTGTTTAAAAACAAATTACATTGATGGGAATTATACGAATCGTTTTTAAAAAAACAAGAAATTTTCAAAAACTAATAAATGATTGTTTAGCGTTCTACAAATTACTCGATTTGACAACATTCAAATTTAAGTTCGAATAAAATACTTGAACCTCCAAATCAGAGAAATCTTATTTTAAATTAGAAGTAATGTGTCATCCATATATTACGTAAGGCCTTTGGGGAGGGGGGGGGGGGCGTTCGAGTTTTGTTATGATTTGTTACGGGGGGGTAGGGGGGCTGTCTGTAAAATTGTTACGTAACATAAATTTTACTAATTTCGTACAAAAACACTTAGATTTTTCATTTATTTATGTATTTAATTTATCAAAGAAATACATAATAAATCAAGAATCATGAGTGTTAAATAGATATAAATATGTATATGCATATACATATGTATGTACATAAATACATAATTGTTATTATTTATATTTTGCAAGCTTATTTGATTTTTGTCTACGCACTGTGTTAGTCTAACAGAAAATAAAAATAAAGGAACAAAAGGATTAGAATTCCCGAATATTCGTCCACTCTCAATTACTTGCATTTTACCATAAATAAAATAAATAAATGCATAAATCCTAAACGAAACTTAAGAAAATGCCATAAAAATATTTGTATATTAGTTTGTAATAATTAAATAAAGAAATTTACTTCAATTCAAACAAAAAGTTATTTAAAAATACATACATATGTATGTGTATGAATTAAATTAAATTTTTTTTAAATAAAAACTTAAAACAACTTAAATTTTTTTAAAGTTCTTGTTACGTTATTGTGAGGGGGGGTCTAAGAATTGTTACGATCTGTTACTGGGGGTAAGGGGGGGTAAAAAATCGGAAAAATGGCGTTACGTAATATGTGGATGGCCCCTAAGCATTAAAATTACCCAATCGTTTATTTTGAATTGAAAGAGAAAAACTGTTGTTTCCGTCATCTGGAGCAAACTGTAAAAAAATGTTGAAGTGTTTTTGAAACTAGTCCCTTTTTTCCGCAACACGAGCGACTTGAGTAGGAAATTATTTTGAAAGTCACTTAAATCTATATATGTAGACATATAAAATCGTTATGTGCATGATCTCTGAAACTGTAAAAGCTGTGAAGCTGAAATTTTCAACTCAGGTTCGTTAGGTTTTTGTTTTATTTTTAATATAACTGAGGGTAAGACAATGATTGCCAGGCTGAGCTAGTATGTGTATAAAATTGCATGTAATTTGTTATAATTAGCAATAAAAGACCTCAAATTTTATGTGCTTGTTGTTTTATTGATGTTTTCGCCGTGATTAACTGCAATAGAAGCACATTCGATTTATTTTCCACCTGGTATGTTTACTCGATTTAACTTATTTATTTATTTCTTAATATTGTTGCTATCATTAAATATATCAGCAATATACATCCGCTAATATTCGATCTTAAAACTATCAGAGTTTAACTTAGAGAACAACACAAATTTTAATTTGTTTAGCAAACGAACAGAACAAGCTGATAGATTTTGTTTCATTTACATCGAAAGCCATTCGGTTAGCAGCTTCTTTGTAACTAATGGTGTTTTCTTTTCTAAAAGAAAGTTAAGAACATTTGCACTTCCAAAGAGAACGAAATAAATTTCGTGCTCATTATGAAAAAGAAGGCCACATTTTTGTATAATAGAACGCCATAAGAATTTAATTTATCCTCTATATTTATGATTTGATCAGGAACAAATGAAGTTCGAACAATAATAATTAAAATTAATTTATCCTCTTCCAAATATTTTCGCAGGTAACACCTAGTCATAATAAAGCATTCATCGTTGGAGCATTACTTCAATTTATAATATCTGTGGCAACCTTCTACCAAAAATAACCGGTATTGTATAATACGTAATCAGGTAACTTGATACTCGTATAGAGAAAAAAACACCACTTTCAATTTTCTTTCTGATTCCAACCACGCTCGAGACATCTTGTCAGCTATTCTCTATTTTGTAAAATTTATAATTTTTAATTAATTTGGTTAAAGTAAAACTTTAAAATAAAGAGTAAATTTTAGTGTTTTTGTATATAAAAACCCGCTCGGCTTTTATTGGGTATAACTCCACGACAAAATAAATTACCCATATATCTAAAAGAAAACTTTTTGCCTGAAAATGTGGTTAATAAAACGTTAGTAAGCAAAAATTAAGTTAGTTTACTCTTTCCTACAACACTTTTCAAATAAATATTGAAACTTATCAAACAATAAATAGTATTGAATAAGTTGAATCTTTAATAATTTGTACTTCATCATAAAATATA
Organism: Nowickia ferox; assembly: GCA_936439885.1. Taxonomy (NCBI): domain Eukaryota; kingdom Metazoa; phylum Arthropoda; class Insecta; order Diptera; family Tachinidae; genus Nowickia; species Nowickia ferox. The sequence goes on from OW387026.1 coordinate 66,244,487, forward strand.
ATTTATATTCCTACTACTCCGAAATAAAAAAAAATTTTCCATATGCATGAATAGTATTTTGAGGTCAAGCCCAAGAAGATCGGTATATTAAACATGAAGTGAAAAATCTTTTTTATGCAAATGCATTTAAGCACAATATAAGTTTTTTCACTAAACGTATGGGTGAATCTGTTTCAAGTAAAATGAGCCATATTTCATTAAAATCGCTTCACGCATTTTTTTCACAATTAAGTGGCTCAGCCTACTGAAAATATTTACACTAATGTGATTTACACTAAGTGTGATTTATAATCCAACGCATTATAGACAGCTGACGATGTTTTTTCTTCATTTTTTCTTTTTCTTTCGGTAGTCAGGTACCACATGAGGTCTCCTAACCGATCTGTGATACCTCCGTTGGGTTGTCTAGTGTTTTCCTAGAAACTTATATTGTACAGTGTACAATGCCAGGCCCTGGCAGAGCAGGTGAGAAGTATCTCATCTTTGTGCTGCTTTTGACACCCGCGACAGAATTTATTGTATGTAAAAAAATAGCCTACTTCATGTCTGCTAATCACACAACGGCCCGTCAATAGCTATTAACATTTGGTTTGAGCATTTATCAACCACATTCTGAAAGTAGTGCTCGAGGGTCTTATTTTTAAAAGTGCTGAACGGGAATGCGACTGATAATGGATTACAGACGCCCATAGCGGACGCAGCGCTTCGAGTTCGTCCGCCCAATAATTGTCTGACAACAAAGTATAGATAGCATATCCTTGCATTAATTACCTAAAATTGAGGAGTGCTGCGTGGCAGTCGACGAAAATGCAGATGTTCCTCCGAGCATTTCTTTCTTTGATTTTAAAAAACAGCAATTGGCGAACACGAGGCTGTATGACAGAACTTCGTTAAGCATTTAAGAAATGGGCTGAAAGGAAACTACTGATTAATTAGCACCACTCTCTTAAAACATTATTTAAAAAGCTATACCTATATAATAATGCTTGTTAAATTTATTATTTTGCTATCTCGTCAAAAAACTGCCGGGCATTGAGTAGGAAGTAACTGACATATTTATGCTTACGAATACATACCAACAAGTAGTCGTACAAAATAATTTGAATGGCAACAACAAGCATTATGACTTAAAAGAAGATGTTCCTAAATGCACAAATACTCGTAACTGTGCTAAAATATCTTTCATGTCTTAAACGAACAAAAATAACAGTTTGCAGTAGCAGTTGCTCTCACATCCTCACCTTTTAGTTTTCAAGACTAAAATAATCGTATTCAGAACATACTCGCATGAGTGGCAACAGCGAATGCAGAAGATGTACTGAATGCCTTAGAAGGGAAACAAAGGACAAAATGCAAGTAATACAAGTAAACGACGGATGTTATGGTTGTGCTAACTGCAGCATATTGTTGCTGTTTGTTTGCACTTTCTTTGAATGTCTTTATCACCTTGAGTTGAACGCTTTCATTTCTTAACTCCTTGTTTTCTTCTTGTTGCAATGTATTTAAATAAAGTGAAATACTTTTTTACATATTGTTTCAGTGAAATGAAGTGAAATGTTTCCTTAATACATTTTTTTGCTTGTGTTTTGAATTAAAATATGGCTGTATGAAAAAAATTCACAACATTAAGTTTAATATACAACACATGGCAATGCGACAGTTAAATTAAAATTGCAAGAAGTTGCCTAAGCAATACCAGCTGTTGTAGTAGTATCTAATTTTTATTATTGTGGATATTTAAAAAAAATGCATAACAAATTTTTGTAAAGTAGGGAGAGAGTAAATCTTAAGCCTCAGCCATGAATATTCTTTTCGCGGCACTTCTGGACTCACTGACTCGCGGTATGGACATGCATTAGTTTCCATTCTGTGTTATAAAAACTAAATAAATAATACTTACAAAGAAATAGGAGAGAGATCGTGTGGAACTAAGGTTAAAAATTTACTCAAGCAAACAGAACGAAACTGAAAAATTGTCTTAACTGGGTTATTCATAAAAATTAATTTAGTTTCAGCCACAGAGGTTAGAGGTTCTAAACTGATGGATTGGTTACCTCAAGATTGTTGTCAAGCTCAAGAAGAACTTGCAACGACACTGGGCGTTAGTGCAAGCAGCATGATTGATCCAAAAGCGAAGAAGCCATATGAGTTGAAACCGAGAGATGTTTTATTTCAGCGTGACCATTTTAGCTCATTTTGAGCTAAATTTTGTTTATTTTTTTGGATTTAGCTCTAAAATTTTTATTTAGCTCCATATATTACGTAATGCTGTTTTTCCCGATTTTTTATGAATGAATGGCATAAAAATATTAGTTAGTAATAATTCAAAAAAAAGAATTTTTTTGCTGTCCGTTTTTCCGCCAAATAGTGTGCTATAGTTTTCCGTATTGCTGACTGAGCAGCAGCGATGCAAATTTAGCGCGTTTTAACTGTGCCAAACGCGCTTTTTTTTCGTCTTAGCGCGTTTATTAAAAAAAGCGCTAAATTAGCGCGTTTTAAATAAAGTCATCATATCAGTTCAATATTTTTCCCCCTTTTTTGCTTACACAACTCATAAAATTTTTTAAATTGATTAATGATTCAGCTGTCGCAAATAAAATTCCCTTGATTGTGGTTAGAATTAAAAACGCATTTTAATACTGTAAATTTCACAATTAAAAATATCTACTCGTACTCGTGACCAAAAAAGTTTATTTAACTTATTAAGCATCTATTCTAGCTGAAGTACAATTTATATAAGTTGTTACAAAGTTTGAAAAAAAAATAAAAAATAAAAATTAATAATTATTTCGATTACTTGGAAGGCTATTCTGATTCTGTATTAAGTGACTTTTCTTATTTAGGATATAATTTCGAAGAAATAATATTATAAAGTCAGAAAAGAGCTACTAAAAAAAATTAATTGTATATACTAATACACATGTATTTACATACATCGACTTTTATTAAAATTTAATTTAGCGCGCAGGAAAATAGCGCGTTTTGGCTATAAATAGTTGGCAATGCTATAACTTAGCGCGTTCTAGCGCGTTTTGCCAAGGGGAACAGCGCGTTTGGGTTATAAAAAGTTGGCATCGCTGCTGAGCAGTATTTGAAACACCAACACACAAAAAAGTAATATGAATGAGTTTGTAATATTAATTAAAATATTTGTAATATTAATTAAAAAATTAATTAAATTTTCACCTATAAACAATTTGATAATATCAATTAAGTTTTTACTCTCAAATTAATTAATACAATTAAAAATTTAATTGAATCAATTAAATTATTAATTGAAAACATTAATTGGTGAATAATTTTTTCTGTGAAGATGAGAATTGGCATTACCCTCACGGTCGCTTTCACTAGTCGTCGGTTGGTTACTGGTTTGATGTATGGAACATTATAAAAAAAATTTACTTGTTGATTGATTATATATGAATAATTTGTCCTCTTTCCAAATTCGTTATCAGTTTTCCGATATCTTGAATATATCAGGAGATATAGGGCTGCAATATTACGTCATTTCCACAATTGTTGAACATTTAAAAAATTGTTTTACCGCAATCGAAAATTTTTGGGATGTGTGCCACATTTCCCACGTAAAAGTATTAATATTGTTATTCGCAATTGTTATGATATATGTATATCAATGCATATTCTACTCAAAGAACGTGAATCAAAGCAAAGTACACAAATTGAATTATTGTGTTATGTTTTAATCAAATGAACTCATATATATTTATTATTAATAAAATTTCTTTTATTGAATATATTCAAACTGTCTTTTATTTTTTCCATTGTTTTTCCTTTAAAGGTCTTGTTATACTCGTATGAATAAAATTGATATGTTCACCTTTTATGTCTACTTAAATTTATACAGTAATTTAACCCACTTGAAAGGCAGTAAAAAATATTGTTGTTATGATTGGGACATGTGTTGACATGTTGGATGTAAAAAGTTTATCAACTTTAAGTTTAAATAAAAAACATATGTATCTATTACATTTATTATTAAACAAAAAATTCTATCGTGTTTCTTTATAAAACTAATGAACTAAACATTCTTCATCGATATTCTCGAAAACACATTTTTGTTCCATACATCAAACCAGTAAGCAACCGACGTAGTGTCTATAACTGAAGTCATCGTGTATTTCAGAGATGCGAATTTTTTTAATTTCGTATTCTTTATTTATTTATTTAATAAATACTTTACAAAGTAAATTTGCAAAGTATTGTTGCACAAATATGGGCGGGGTAGCTAGACCATATGCCCAAGATGTTATTAACAGTTTTTTAAAAAGGCTTTGTGACTGACTGTACACGACCTATGCCTTCACATAGGAAGTAGCAACGTGGTTGTTAAAGAAATTCCACAAAAGAACCGCAAGAATATACGGTTATCCGTGGCAGATCAGTCAACCAGTGCGACTGAGACTCAAAACTCTCGAAGGCCAATGAACAACAGTGGCCTGGTTGCACTTAAGAGATAATTGCCAACGACGCTTGTTGTTGACTCGCCCAGAGCTGCTTTACGACTGACGGATTCTTTATTTTCATCTATTCTTGTAGGTTTCGGATTTTGATTGAGAGCTTGAAGATGACTCTGTTTGGCCATCTTCAAAAAATCTACAATGTGCATGAAACTAAAAAATATATAATTTTATATCTTGGATCAATAAAGGTTGGCGCGGTGAAAATATTTAATTTTCTAAAAGTGAAAGTTTTTTAACCAGTGCACTTGGCTGGAGGGCTTTAAACATACCATTGTTGGAGTGTTTTGAGAGATCAAATGACTCAAAATGACGTTCATTACGTTTTTTTTCGTAACTTTTGTCCCTTCTACAACATTACATTTTTAACAGATAGTATTTGACCATTTAAAAATTAATTATTAAAATATCATAAAATATTCCTTAAAAAATACCTTAAAATTAGAAGGGCACACGATCGAGTTCCTATGCGCATTTCACTATTGTTTTCTAAATATTTTTTCTTAAGTTTAGTTGTATAAAAAATTAAAATAATATCCTTATGAAAATACGTCTATGTACGAAAGTTTCCATTAATAGATCTCTCAAAACTTACACATTTTAGCATCAAGTTGACCAACAAAAACTTTATATGGAAGAATATATTTTGTAAAAAACTGTACCTTTTTTGTACCTTTTGCAAAGACCATTTATTTCTTTCTATGTATTTGGTACATTTAATGCTAATATGTATATGTTGCAGTTTGATATGGAAAGAAGTTTTTTTTATCTACATACATTAGGGCGGGTCGATTTGTATGGAGGCAAAAAAAATCGCTCAAATTACAAGGAAAATCGTGTTCTAGGGATCAAAATAAGAAACTTTGCCGAAGAAACCATACCTCTAAAATGTATTTTGATGTCCCGATTTTTGATCCGAAAAATCTCACTTTGACCCATTTAGTGTTCCTCAATCGAGTCAAAATGTATGACCGACCCCCACTAATTTTGGAGGGCTGACCCACCTATGCCAGTGGCACACCTCCTGGAATTACCCAGGGGGGGTTCCCCATAGAGAGCGTGCGAAATTGCTCAGACTTGAAAGCAAAAAAGACTTCAAACAATAATTTTTTTTATTTTCTTTTCTATTACTAAGTAAAATTCATTTTTTCATTTCATTCTGACTAAATAAATTTCTAAAGAGAAAAATAAACTCCAAAAATAAAAAAATAGCCATTTCGCTGATTTTTTCTTGTAAAAATTTTACCTTTCGGATCAAAAGTCGGGACATCAAAATACATTTTAGAGGTATGGTTCATTCGGCAAAGTTTCTTATTTTGATCCTTAGAATACGATTTTCCTTGTAATTTGAGCGATTTTTAAATCGACCCGCCCTAACATACATACATAAGTACTCGTATGTATGTATATAAATTAAAAATTTTTAAAATTGTTAAAGGAACATACTTTCTCCTTTTGTGTATTAGAGTAGGTCGTTTTCAGTAACTTTAATGTACGCGGACAGGGGTATAAAGATCTTTTCCACACAAAATTGTTTGTATTTAATTTTGCAGAATAAAATAGAACCCAAATTAAATGTCCATAAATTTCACATACAATAGATATTCGTATTCGTATTCGTATTCGCGAATATCGTTTTAAATATCCGTATTCGCGAATATCAAAAATTAACAATCGGCACATCACTAGTATGTATATATGTATGTACATACATACATATTGTATATGTAGGTAAATGAGAAAAGCATACGTATTTTTGTACGAAATTAGTATTTTTTCTGTTACGTAACATTTTCAAAGGCCCACTAAGTTTATTTGACAAACTTCCATTGAAATATGTCAAATAAGCCCTTAATGAACCTGAAATATTTTTTATGAATAAGGCAGTTAGTCTTTTCTTTAATCTCAGTTGCAATTTCACAAAAAATATGTTATAAAAATAATAAGAAAGTCTATCTGACAGGGATGAGAAATAAGATTCGTAGATTTCATATAATAGAAAAGATTAAATAAATATTATGAAAGCTTTGAAATCAAAGATATCGAAACAAAAATGGATAAAAGTATTTAAAAAATTGATGATTTTGTTGTTCGAGAAAGAAGAAGAAGGTTTTTATATCAGAATATGCAGCCTTAAGGCTGGTACTCTGATCGAAGTTGTGAAAAAATTTCCAGCAGCATTGATTAGACCATATTTACACTATACAAGTCTTATTGCTAAGCTGATTAGTTTGATGGAGAGAGAGACGAGGGGAGCAGTAACGTTTCTTTTCCCCTCGTCCCTATTTCCTAACAAACTAATCAGCTTAGCAATAAGACTTGCATAGTGTAAACTAGGACTTGGTTGGTTGGTTGGTTGGTTTACGTGGCTGCCCACTACACGCAGGCATTCAAGTAGAATCTAGAAGATTCCTTTTTGAAAGGACCACTACACTCATCGGTGTCAATCTATGTAGAACCGTACCTGAGTATTCTGATACGGTGATCGTTACTAGATCCAACCCGTCGCGTTGAGATATCTGATAAGGTCATTCAACCCAATCTCAGATAGATCTGATAGATCATCTAGTACATGTCTGCCTAAAAATTTGTATCTCGAGAGATGCAAAGCTGGGCATTCGCAAAGAAAGTGAAAGACTGTTTCTTCTTTGCTTATTCGCGTGAAAAATTTGACGTGTATTAAATGTAGCCCAACTTGCGGTTTTTTTTATAAATTTCTCGCTTTTATTGCTTGAAAGTATGCAACATTGTCAAAATTCCGTGCGAAAAAAGTACTGCTCATGTTGTTTCGCAGCGAAACTAAAATGATGCCAGAGTCATTTTGCATGGAAAAACATGCTACCAGATAGATTTTACGTGTTTTTCGCAATAAGAACAGAGTACTAATTTTGAAAAATTTTATTTCGCAAATACTTTTACATGTAGCTTGAAGCATTTCGCACGAAGTTGTGAGCAGAGTACCACGCTTTAGTGGGAATAAAAGGCGAACATTTTTTTACATGTACAAAAAATCGTGAACAAAATTAGAAAATAGTATACTGACACAACAACAACGCAAACATTGGCGATCATAATTTTAGGGAAAGGAAACACATTTTACGCAAACTATTATTCCCGATAAGGGTGATTATATATTTTGTTGCAATGTTTATGTTTTGTTTGTTAACAAATCTTAAATCTGGTAGCAAATTACCACATTCGAGCCCAAGCAGGCTATCGTACCGAATAAAATTGAGACACTTATCGAATCGACGAATTACTGCATCCGATAGCTAGCGTATTGAAATTTTAGAAAGTGTACCAAGTTTGTTTTACTTCGGTTGTTGAATCCAGTTGTATTAAATTAAAGAAACGTTGTGTGTTTATTTCAGCTAGTACAAAAACCTAAGTCGATTCTAACACCGTAATAAAGTTTCCATGTTATTATTTTTTTCGCAGAACAATCAATACGACAATAAGGTTTCCATATAAGAGATACTTTTCACGTAATAGTTGTTCTATTGCAGTTGGTTTTAAGCTTCAAATATATTTATAAACTTGAATTTTGATGCACATATCTGTACATCGTACTGTGTATACGATACGATTTCCCTATCGAATGAAAGTTCGACATGTTTATATTTTGCATACTCTATGACGAATACTACGATCATAAAATATGGTACTTTTCACTCGATATCGAAAGCAGTGATGCCAAGTTTAAAAATCGGAGTTTTCGATCAATTTTTAATTTATTTTATGTTACTTAATAAATGAAGTTCCGTTCTGCTTGTGTTCGTCATAAGAAATTATCCCATGTTATTTGGTTTACGCATATAATCATATAGGGACTCAAATACATAAACTCTAACGAAATATTTAAAAACCAACTATAAGTTTTTTGGTTTTTTTAATTTTTGGTTTATATAATTAACTTGCTTTTACCCGCGGCTCCACTCGTGTTCATCTCTTTAAAAAATATATATCAACCGGTTTTAAAACTGATTAAACAATCAAACCAGAAACGAAAATAGTCCATGCCAAATATAAGAAACCCAATTCCAAACCGGATAAAGAATATCCTGTATTTGATGCTGCTAATGTATTTTCAAAATCGGATTAGCGGTTTGGTCGTGAAAGCGTAGCAAACAAGCAAACAAACTCACTTTCACATTTATAATATTAAGAAGGATACGCACATACATACATACACATGTATTTACTTGTATATACATACAAGTCGTTACCATAATATAGGAAGGCCCTAACTCGTTATTTTTTGGAAATCGAGTTTTTTGTATATTTTGATTCTAATGTATCGAAAAATGCAAAAATCTCAATGAGTTATGAGTTAGGGCCTTTCTATATTCATGTAACGAATTGTATGTATGTTATCCTTAAAAGAAATGATGAAAAAACTACACATTCATCATTTTCGTGATGTATCGTTTTAATCTTTAGTCAATTTTTAATTGGGACTCGTTCGATATGCTTGTATATAGGACCTACCAAACAGTATAAATAAAATGTTAAATGTTCCATCCAATGAGATCGTGGAATCACTCTGGAACCAGTCTCCTAACTATACTTAGATATTAACCTAACCTTAACTGGTATTTATTCTTTTGAAATATGAGTGCGCCTGTGGTCGAGTGGGTAGTGTGCAAGTCTGTCATGCCGGAGGTTGTCAGTTCGAATCCCAAAAAAATCTCTGCTTAAAAAAGCATAATTTTATTTGTAGTGTAACAATAAAAATGTACAAGTTTTCATTGTTACAGTTCAGTTTAGGATTGACATTTATGTATATATAATTTAAAGCATTGTACACCGATTAGGTCCGTATAAAATAGTTCAGCGACAAATTACAAGGTGTATACAAATTATATATTAACCTCATCCTGGGCCATCCCCATTGGAAGTGTTAGAACTCCAACTGGTCCCTATTACTTGGGTATCGATTACGTGACTAGTCTTGCGTCAGTTTCATTTCCTGCAGGGTATTTCATAGTGATCAAGGAAGTGTAAATAAAATAAACAAGCTGAGCTTTATTTTCTGGATTTCAACATGTTTGTGTAAGAGATTGGCGATGGAAATATTGACGTTTCTGTAACAATTTAAAGGAACGAGAACACGTTTTCTTTAATCTATTACAAAAAAGCCAAGATTTCTAGAGTCAACGTCTTATATAAACAGGCTGTTAAAACTTAGTTTCCTAGCTTTTTTTAGCTTTTTTCAGACGTGATTTACACTGTTAAAGTTGATTTATGGCTGCTTGAATGCCATTACGACAAAATCGAAACACAAGTGAAATCGAGCCAGACGATCACAGAAGGACTGTACTGAACTAAATTGTTTCTTTCGAAGCGATAAATGCCTGAAAACGAACGGAATAGCCATAACATTCCATTATGTCAACGTTCGGCCACATTTTGCTAGACCAATTAGAAACTATTCATGAGTTTTCTAAGCAGAAACGAAATGCATACAGACCGCGCCAGTTACGTTTGAATAAAACACGAGAATTTAAATTCAGCGTCTTTATTTCTTGAAAGTGGTCTTAAGACTAACTTATTTTAAAATTTTACCAATTTTTTATATAAATTTTCTTAATTCTATTCTTAACATAAACAATTTCACTCATTAAGTCATCGAAATAAAAATTGACGATTTCAAGTGGTTTTACAAACAACCAAAAATATGAATTCATCAATATTTCTTTAATGGTTTAGGATTTCAATGAATGAACGAATAAAAATGTCATTGGCCTTAACTGCTTACGAAATAACGGAAAGAGAAGTCAAATTTCAGAAAATAAAAGAGGTAAAATTTATTTAATTGCATAAACATTTCTTTTTTTAATAAAGTGTCTTTGACTTTGTTTTCTTTTTAAGTCTGTTTAGTATATTTAGTAATTATTGAATTTATATCTACGAGGGTTGGTTGAGTATGTGGGATTACATACGTAACTCGCTTGACCAACAGCAAACAAAAATTCTTCATAATACTACATGACACTTAACGTATTATTATAGAACAACTTTTAATAGTAACATATAACAATAGTAATTGTATTATCGATTTATTTCAAAATGTTGCATGAAGTTTGGCACACCTTCGGTAAGTGAACACAACAATTGTTATTATTGAATCAATAAATGAAATTATTTTCATATAAAATTTTATTTATATGAAACAATAAAAAGTGTAGCACGTATTTCCAACAAATATTTAAATATCTTGGAAATCATAACTGAGAAAAAATATGTTCTTTACAACTATAAAATTAATTTATTATTATTCTTATAGTCGAACAGAAATGCAATGAAGAAAAAATCCACAAACTTATAACAAATAAATAAATAATAATAAATTAAATTTGCTAACATTTGGGTTTTTCATTTGTGGTCTTAGTGTTTGAAATCTTAAGTATCAGTATACAAGAACTAATAATAATTTTAACAAAAATGTACACATTTCAACACATACGAGTACTCGTGTGTATGTACATACAATAGGAATATATACAGGGTGTCTCAATAAGACGTTTCATTTTGAGGTGACCGTCATTTTAACAGTTGTCATAGCTCATGTATTAAACACATTCACGACAGCAGGTTATTATTTAACAGTACGAAAATCTCAAAACTCATGTAAGGAATTCCTACAAGAAATTAATGACTAAAACTAACACAAACAAAATTTCTTCACTAACACATTTGCAACAATTTTACATTGAAATCAATAGTGACAGTCAATTGACTAGTCATTTGATCGGAAGCGATGATGGATTTATTTATTAATTATAGGTGCTCTACTCTAGCACACATGTTAGAGTGGAACATCTAATGTACATGTGCCAAAAATTTTCAAGCATCAAGTTTTATTTACAAAAAAAATACAATTCAGTCTGTTTGTAAAAATTAAATTTATAAGTGCTAAAAAAGATGAGTAAAAACAATAGTGAATAGAATAAATTTACAAAATTTAATTTAATATACATTTCTTTTCAAAATTTTAGATACATATTTGTAAAAAGCAAGATGCGTTGGATGTGAAAAGGTGTTAGGTTATTCGGTTTTTTTAATTATATCTTTCGTTTTAAATATTTTGTTTACTTTTATATTTTTCTAAGTGACTTTTTATAATAAAAAAACAATTAAAATAATTAAAAATTATATATATTGTGAGTATATCAGTCATGTACGATTGCTTTTTTGTGGGGGGTATATTAGTCAATTATGATCATTCAAACTTGAATTATATTTATGCTACTATTGATAAGTAAAATGCATTAGAGTGAGCAGTGCGACTATATGTTTTATAGTCGTTAGAGTAAGATGCAACATCACACGTATACAAAAGTTTCCATTACATTTTTCATTTCGACCTTAATAATGTGATAGAAACTTTGCTCTACGCAATGAAAAATATATACTGCTTGACTTCCGATCAAATGACCGGTCAATTGACTGATACTATTCTTGTAAGGAAATAAATTGACTAGTTTTTATATTTATACGTTATATAAATATGTATATTTAAAATTAAATAAGCAATTTTCATTCGCACTGAAAAATTAGTATATAAATCCGAAATTTGCATCAACTGGCGATAATTGTAGCTCGTGTAGTCGTGTAGCCTGCTGTTGTAAATCTGTTAGTGCATCAAGTTGTAACTACTTGATAGATGACAAGTAACGACCACATAATTTATAAAATTGGAATGATATACGCTTCAACAACATATTGAAATTATTAAAATTCCCCACAAAAATGGTGAAAATCTTGCGGTAAAAGTTTCGGTCGCTCATTCTCTACGTCAACATACGCATATGATGCTCGTAAAGCTCCAGAATTATTGTCTTCATTCGCAACGTGTGACGGCTTGGTGCGGTTTTTGTCTGGTGGGATCATTGGACCTTAAGTTTTTTAAGGCTGGAGCAACTGTTACGGTAAACAGATTGGGCTATCAAACGATGAATAATTATTTTGTATAGCCGAGACTAGAAGATATTGAAATCAGCAACGTATATTTTCAACAAGACGGCGCTACGTGTCACACAATTAACAGCTTCGTATACGTTGGGTAAGTCAGGGTGGATAAAAGAGCCAACATAGACCAGAATTGATCCTTAGCAATACCAGCAAATGACAAGAACCCTGCAAGTATGGCAGCCAATTTTGTGGTACGCATTTGGAAATGACTCGCACACATTTAAAAATTCTTTGCAGTATATACAGCTTTTCTCTCGATACAAGTTCAAGACTCCGGAAAGTATGAGCACCAAGATGGTGATACTTTTGCAGCTTAGAACCGGACAGTGGCACAGTAGATGTTCTATTGTCTCAATTACACCAGGTTCTTTACATTTCCTGCAGGTGCTATCAAGTGTTTGTCTAATTTTTTTCAGCATTCGAAGCCGTCTAGCAGTACCCAGTTACTTATAATTAGTGATAAAAAGAATTTAGTCGATTTGGGATGATAGGAGCTCCACATTATTTAGAAGTTTTCATTTCACTCCACCTTTTCTTCTCTTCGTCTTGCATCTAAGAGTCTATGGCAGCTTTCAGATGTTGCATTGGTATTCCAACCCGTACCATTTCCTCCAACGGTAAGTGAATCTTCCTTTTCCCCACGAACCAAACAATATATACTTGTCTACCAGCACATAATGTATTTAGGGCAAACTTGCACATGAGCACAATCGTATAGTCGATGCAGTTTGCTGCAATCGCCTTGCTTACTTTTTGACTGTCACTAGACATATTCACATCCGTATTCATATCGTTAGGGATAGCTTCCATGCAAGTAACGATAACAATGCTCTTTTCCGAAAAAAGTTTCCCGAACGTGATCACAATTGATCACCAAGATCTAGTGATTGAACCACACTTCAAAGATAGAATTCTCAAATGTGTGAACTCGTGAGGGATATGGTCTTGCATGATGTTGTTTCCCATTATAAATTGCATACCATACGCTTTGCAATTAAATAAACATCCGATGATTTCATTTAAAAATACTCATCACATCAAAATGAAACCTCTAATCGGAAGACCCTTTACCTAATATAAATATTTGAAGTTTATTTAAAAGTATTTTATTAAATAATGCTCAAAAGACTAAAATGTGTACCATAAAGTTTTCAAGTGTTTAAAGTATCTAGTAGAGTAGAATAAACAACAAAGGCAAGCCATTTATGTATGATGCTTATTTAAATAAATTCATAACACATGATATTAAGATACTAAAAATGTGCATGTGAATGGGTTCATACGTTGAGTTGCTTAGTTACGAATACACTTCACAAATATTTAATATATATATGTATGTTTTTCCTTTCTTACAAAAAAAAACCAATAGAAGAAATAATATCATGATTATTTCAGCAATAAATCCCAAATGTGATTATTTAGAAAATTGTTTTGCATTATTTCTAAGGTATCGATTTCGTCAAGTTTGCTCTAAACTTATGGGCAGCCATTCAAAGTTTATTTTAATTCTAAATGCCCAGTTTCTGTTTTAGATTACAAAGTGCCGGCTTTAAAAACTGGATTTTTCATTAAAAATAAACCCACTTGAATACGGCATGAACTCAAAAATATAAGTTTTCTTAATTTTTCTGTTACTACATTTCCTAATTGGAATTGATAAAGTTATCAATAGTTAAGCCTGTTCTGAAAGGGATTTGAAATCACAAAATAAATAAATAGATGTTTGCGCACTAAACCTTTGGAAGTTTTGTGATTTGATACAAGTCAACTAAGCTACAATCGATCTAGAATTGCTTGCTCGTTTTGGCAAAAACTTTATATTCTATTTCATAGTGCTCTCTTGGCCAGCAGGCAGTATAACAGTCTAGTAGCCAGACTAAGACTACCGTTTGAATCCCCCAACTGTCTTTCTAACATAATTTTAAATTAAGATATTTTGCAAATTGCTCTATGTCTTTTGTTATTCGCTCTGCTTTTTAATAATCTAAAATTTTTTTATAAAAATTAAAATTATCAAAATTAAAAGCCAGAGGCTTATTTATTTTAGCACTACAACGGAAAGAAATTCACTGATATTTATTATTGATAAGTGAAATCTTACATATAGCTCTTCGTATAAAAATCACTGTGTGAAATATCTTTAGTGCATATTACATACATGCATTAGAATAGGTGAAATAACAGTTGAAAAATCGGCAAGACAATCAAAAATTTCAAAATGCTACTTAAGTCACACAGTGCTAACGCTGTATACAGTCTTATAGAGTTTTCACACTGACATGCTTTTAATAAAAGTTGATTCAAACGTTAAACCAACTGTTAAAACCTGGTTTTACCATACAAATTGTTTTTGTTAAAACCAACTTACAACCAGTTTTGAATTGGTTTTAAGTTGGTTTTATGAAATGAACCTTGTATTCGCTGTGCTACCAAGTTAAAATGACCAGAAGCAGCTGATAATGTTTATGCCAGTGAAAAGGAATAGATACCAATTGATACATTTTCAACTTAGAAATACTTAGATGCAGTGGCAATAATTATCAACAAAAAAAAATGTGAAGAAAAAGTATCATTTGGACGGAAAACAACGAAAATATTTTCACTAACCTCTGGAAAGTGAAAATAGACAATATGACTGACATCCAGAGAAAAGGTTAAGCTTATAATATATTTTTGCATTATTCTATATAATAATATGATTTACAAGCACTTCTTCACGTTGTATAAATAGTTACATAATTTTAAAATGTTCATTTGCAAAATATAAAATAGTTTCTATTTTAGGCTGAGTTTACATCTGGCATTTCTTGTGTGCCATGTGCCCAAAAAACGTAATCACTAATTACTAATGAGAAACTGTTTGATTCAGACATGTATTTATTGATTTAAACTGTTTCCAATCATGTCGGATTCTATAAAATTGTCTATTAGTTATGTATGAAACTGTTTAACTTAATAAATACGATATCAAACAGTTTTTTATTAGTAATTAGTGGTTACGCTTTTTTTACGTATGTGTGGCACAATGCATACAGATGTAAGCCCGGCTGTAGGGTGCATTGTAAAACTTCAGAGTTTTTCATGCAAACAAAAAACAACCGTTGTACAGGGTCTCCGATAAGTATTACAAAAAGCTGATAAAATACAGCAACAAATACACGCATTGCTAAAGTTTATTTTTATTATTTTGCACAAATTTATAAGACAGACTGTTGTTTAAAATTTGAATTAATCAAACTTGCAGTAGGAACGCAAAATCAGCTGTTTATGGTTTTAACGTTGAAACCAGGGGGCGAATTACGGCATTCGATACGAGTCGTAATTTAAAAATATTTCCATATAAACTCTATTGAAATATTTTTATATTACGAGTCGTATCGAATGCCGTAATTTGCCCAAAGGTTTTAACTTTCGGTGTGAAAACAGTATTGCCAAAATTAACATTATGATTTTTTCCATGTTTCTTGAAACACGATTTTTGGTGTTTGTAGACGAAAGGCCTAGAGAAATAAGCGGGTTACAGAAAACATTTTCTGTTCTCGGTGCTTTTTTTTTGTCAATTTCCATTTTACGCTCATTTGTGTTTTCTTGCTTTGTTTTATTCTTGTTTATCTGATGTTGTGACAACATCGCTTTGATACCATTAACTCAAAATCAGCTTATCTCGAATGAAGCACATTTTCCTTTTTGCCACGGATTTTATGTTAGATAAATTATGCCAAGTACACATCTGGCATTTCTTGTGTTGTCATTTTGTGGTGTAACTTTCAAAACGTGTGCAATTCCGTTCCCATAACTTTTTTTATATGAAAAGCAATGCCACACAACGAAATGTATCGGAAATGACAATGATGGCCACCAGTATACACTATTGCGATGTCAGAAAACGCCTTAGTGTGTACTCGGCATTAGTCTCGTGTATTTTGAGAAAGAAAAACAATTTTTCTCGTCTAAATATCCTCATGGAAGCAAAGATAGTAGACAAAGTAATTCACAGTAGGTAATTTGACCTGAAATCTTGGCGATATATAACTTTTTGCACTAACAATAATAATCTTTCTGTTAATGACGTTCGATTTGGAATATATAAAAGCAAATAACTGCATATTTGGTTTTTGTAAAAAACAAATATCAGCCGATTTGTAGACTTTTTTATTGAATTAGCGATTTTCGTATTCCAATATAAAAATCATTTTTTTCTGTATAAATGTAAATTTCGCGTAAGCTTTTGATAGCGTTGACCATGGACTGCCGTATTTTTTCCTGATGCAAACTATTAATCGTTATGAATTCATGTTTCTTTAATTTTCGTTTCCATTTTTCCGGTTTTTGATTTATATATATAATTTTCTTTCTTGAAATCTGTGGCAAAAAGGAAAAAGTGCTTAAGTCGAGATAAGCTGATTCTAAGTTAATGGTACCGGCGTAATCTGCATATTTCAAAGTACTCCTTGGCGAAATCCCAATTAGTTTGTGGGGGTTTTCAAGAAGTTATAGCAAAATTAATTGCGGCTTATCTTTTTAAGTATTTTTTCCTAGTGGCCACAGAAATATAGTGAACTCGTAAATGTTTGGATTTGTGATAAGAATAAAAAGGACAAAAAACTATGCTGTTTACAATTTTATTATTAGTGAAATTGGTTTACACAATGTTTCAAGCAAAAAGTACAGAATTTTTTTCAAAATTTATCGTTTAGTTGGCACAAGGCCCGCAGAAAATTAGCGACTTTTCCAAGCAAGATTTTGTTTGCATGGCTTATACACCATTTTGTTAGCCCCCTTGCGTATTTTCATCGTGCCGAATTTCCAAAAAAAATTTCCATTCGTTTTCGAGATATTTAGTTTTTTAACTTTTTTTCATATGGTGGCAGCCCTAAAAATTTCCACTATTACAAAAATCAGAAAACCCAGCTGTGCGTGCTCATAAAATACTTTTAAATTCCAAATTTTAACCATAGCGGTCCAAAACTATGGCTGAAATTAATTTTAGCCTAAAAAGTAGGTCAAATTACCCAATGTGTTGTAAAGTACTAACTTGCAACTTTTTTGATCCAAAAAAGAGTTAAGAGAGGCGTTTCACATTATAACACAACACGTTATAATAATTTTGAGGAGGGGAAATTGCCAATTATACATATGTACATAAAACTCTCAAATATGCGACATCATAAAATGGCTCAGATTAATCCGAGACGTCTGAAATTGAAGAGATGCAAATATATTTGGTGACCAGCACCTTGCACTGAAATTCAATAAAAAAAAAATACTAAGCACAGTGGGAGCGCGAAATTTAATGAAACCATTCTAAATAACTATACTACTACGGCCATCTTTAGGACACAAAACAGAAAAAAATTATTTTGATATTTGAATACGAAAATCGCTGATTCAATAAGAAAATATTTTGAATTTTCTGTGATGACGAAGTTTTGCATTATTGATAAATAAAATTGTATCCACGTTTATTGAAAATATTTTTTTTTCAGTCAATAAAGAAATTTAATGAATCAACGAAAAAAGTTGTTCACTGAAATTTTATTTTCAGTGATAATTGTTATTGGGTGTGTATGAATGCCACGTTTTTCAACCACTTTTTGTTTTTATATACAGTTTAATGCTGGGAACACAACTGGGACGAACGACGAATTTTTCGGTGCGAACTTTCGTCATAAAAAATAAAACACATTTGTGCATATGAAATTAAACACAATCCCCCATCGAACGAAATTCATTATGCGGGACGAATTCTGAGATAGATTTATTTCTAGTTTGTACGCCGACCATGATACAATTATACAAGGTACTTCCACAAGCCCAGCCTGTTAATGTTTACAATGCATATAGTTGTCAAACTTTGTTTACAAGCTGTAAAAAGTATGTGTGTATGTGTGTGAATATAATTATTACAGTGTTGCCAATGAATTTGCATATGGCTGTGTCTCCAATTACACATTGAAGGAAATTACACTGCACATCTTTTGTGTAGGTTAAAATTAAAACAAAAATAAATAAAAATAGAACCCAAGGTATATATAATTACACACAGATTATACATGAATCTCATTACATGGCCCACACATGAGAGCAGAAATAACGCACTGTGTATTACATACATATTGGCAACACTGAATGACTATAAAGGTAGAGGTCCATAGCTCGCTTTTTGCGCGTTATGTTTTACACGCGTTTCATCCTCTTGTTTCATTCTATACTTTATTCGCGTTGAGTTACATGCACTGCTTTTCATGCGCCATTTTATTTTTGTTTTGATCAGCTTTGTGCGTTTGTTTATAAATACTTATAAAGAAAAAATGGAGAGTGAAATCGAGTTTTTAAAAGAATTTGTGGAGTTAGTCGTAAAAGTAATCGATAACTAATATGCAAAATTTGTTGCTGAGAAAAGTGTGGTGAAAAGTTAATTAAAATACATCGCATTAATGAAAATATTCACATATTTTATTAAATAAGTTTTTTTTAAGCAAGAAATTTTTTTTATTGAAAAAAAGAAAAAAATTATCCACGGCAAAATAATATTTATCGATAACGTAAGAAATAAAGTATTATTTAACATCTTTAGCATTCGAGAAAAGCTGACTTTCTTTCATGGTACTTGTAACGCGTACAAAAGTAGAAAGTAGACCTACTTTTTGCTTTGAACGCGCCTACGCGTTCTGCGCTTTTTGCAATGTAACTTGTCACATACTATTACATTGATTCTACTTTTTTGACAGATGCATAGAAAGCGTAACGCGCAAAAAGCGAGCTATGGACCTCTACCTTAATCATGCATGAATGTCGCGTCTGCAATTGTACTTTAGTTACCCTGTGATAGCTGTTTTTAAAAACAAAAGACATCTGCTTCTGACAATTATAGGTATGTTTCTACCAACAAAATACGTGTGTTTCTTGGTGTTGCAATTTTGTTGTAGTCGTGCAAGTACCTTGTATAATTGTATCATGACGCCGACGAACGACGAAAAACCAATTTTTTATCTCTCTCTCTCTCTCTGTCTTTGCACACATAATAACCAACCTTAAAAAATATAAGAGAAGAATTCGCTGAGTCAATTTGATGTTGTTGTGCTTCACACGACGAATTCCTAGCATAATGATTGCTTGCAATTTTGATAAGCAATGTGTCTGAATCAAATACATAATTTTGTTTAATTTTTGTTTTCGAAAATATTTGTAAATATTTGTTTCTGTGAACCTGATAAACAGCTCCTAGAGATTATGATTGGTTTTTATTTTAGTTTTCATAGTTAGTAAAAAAAGTTAACGATAAAATGTATATAAACAATGTTTTTATGATAACCAAAGATACCAAGCCTTCGCCCGGACACAAAAAAAAATCTCTTCTATGGTGTTTCTCGATACGGCGGCTGTTACTGGGTCATATTATGTTATATCATCGGCTCTTAATGGGTCAAAAAATTTTAAGAGTTTAAGGTCTTTCTCAAAGATATTTTGAAAAGCTTTTAACTATTACCAACACTGATATGATACGTTCAGAGTATCAGTGCACAATCACAGTTTCCCAGGAAAACTTCGTAGGCCCATAAATTGAAGATTTTTTATACAACAGTTTTCACTTAATAACATTTCCGATCACTTGAGATATTTTTTATTTTTTTATTTGGAGGCTTCTCAATTGAATATCATTTAGCTAATTGTCACTTCAATTTAAGATGCACTTGAATGCAGTTTAATTTTTTCAGTTGTTAATTAAAGTTTTTATTAAATTACGTTGAAAGTACGGCAGCAGTAAAAAATATCCTCCACTGTGCGTTCCCTGTCAGAGAAGAAAGTTATCAATTGGCTAAGTAGAATGTGAACTTTACCACAAGGACAAAAAAACAAAGCTTTAAGCTTTAATGTGGAATTCCTTACTTAAATTTATTGTGAAGACAATTTGATGAATAATAATTTTGATGTTTATCAAGGCGCGATATCACACAATCCAACTTACTTTTCTTGCAGTTTTTCCTATTTCAAGTTTAAATTCCTTAGATTATTTAGATGAGCTATTTACAAAAATAAATATCTATGTAAGTTCATTGTACATACTCGTATTTATTTATGTACTCGTACATATGTACATATATATTTTGTTTTAATTCAATTATTTTCATCTATTTTCGTTTTAAACACAGAACGTGTTGAAATGTCACTGACAGATTGTGTGATTACAAGTATAAAACTAAATACTTTAATTACGATGACTTTTCAGTTTATGAATGACAAAAACGCAAAATTATTTCTATGAATTATTTTTCTCTTTTATGGCAAATACATCATCATGAATATTTAACTTAAATATGAAAACCCAACATGAACAATATTAAAACAAACAAACAAACAAATTTATGAAAAATAAACAAAAACAATACTTTTTCATTCAGCGAGTCATTTAGTCATCCATGTTTTTCAACACGATACAGTGGGACAGCATCAGAAATTAATCCTTAGCAAATCGGAATAAGGTTTCATTTAAATATACTCGTATTAAGTTTTAAGAAGAATGCTCTAGATAATGAAATTTAATTTTTTCTCTCAAGAGCTGAGTAAACAAGATATTTGCATAAAATTTTTACCCAATATGAATAACGATATGAGGATTAATTCTGCATCATTAAATCAAAAATCCCATTTTTTCAGTCATGACGTTCTCTGAGTAAATGAGCGATATGCACATTCATTTTAACTTCAACGCTTTTTCGTTAAACAGCAATAAATATAATTTATATGCATTGCACATACTCGTATATCGCTGGAGATAATATAAACTGCTTTAGCTGACAAAAAATTAATAGTTATGTTTTTTATTTATACGGTTTTGATAAACTAAAAAAAAATTCTACCATATGTTTTTGCTGAATATTCTTTTTTTTTAAATAAATATTTATTTTTATTTTTCTAATATTTCGCAACTCCGTAGTGCGGCTTCTTCAGGGAAATATTGGTAAAATAAAAAGAAAAAGGAAAAGCAAAAACATATAAATATCAAATAAGGTCGAAGAGAAGATAGATATACATCTTTCTACCATAATTAAAACACTTACGGCAATAGATAACAATTCTATCTGCACTATTGTGTCAATTCGTAAAAAATATGTTTTAACTTTTATTACCCGTACAGCGCCACAATTGTCAAGCATATGGCCAAAGACAGACTATGGGACAAAAACCTAAATTAGCTCCAGGTCAATCAGCCAACGCTTACTCCGCTACTTTTCCTCAAATGAGCCAACCAAGTACTTCACGTGTATCGTATGCCGATGCTGTTAAGACAAATTATATTCCCACGCAGAAAGTGTCCCCACAAAGTAATTCAACAAATGCTAACACAAGCTTTAATTTCAGTCACCTTGAAGCCATTATTGATAATCTGGTGCAAACATTAAACAACTTTACATCAAATATGACTAGCATGATGCAAGAAAGAACCCGAGAGGAAGAGCATGCGGTGGATCAGCAATTCTAATAAAGTCGAGACTCAAGCACAATATTCTTGATAGCATGTGTGAAGAACACCTACAAGTAACAAATATCTGCATTGAAAATTTTTGTACAAATTTCGTGATATTATCAATTTACTCCCCTCCCAGATTTTCAATCACGGAGGATCAATACGGGAATTTCTACAAATCTCTTGGGCCTTGTTTCGTAGCAGCTGGCGATGACAATGCAAAACATACGTTCTAGGGTTCGCGTTTTATTACGCATAGAGGTCGGGCGTTGTTCAACACAATTTCAAAAATAGGCTTGGATGTTATTTGGCCTACAAATATATATAAAAAATTCCGGATGTTATAGATTTTGGTGTCATGAAAAATATCTTTACGGGTTTAATTCATGTTGAAGCTTCCCTAGATCTATCCTCCGATCACTCTCCCACGATCGTTGTAATTTGTAGCCCACTAAGAAGTGACTTACCTCACCCATATGTGAAGATGATCAATCGTGTTAATTGGCTGGGGATCAAAAAATATCTCAGTAGTCATTGCACGGAAAACATTAATCTAAGAACACACGATGATATTGAATCTTAACATTACCAATCTTAACGAAAATATTAAGCAGGCTGCTGAACATGCCACTACCTCCCATCCGCAGACTGGGTTTAATAGAATTTATTCTACGGATATTTAACGTCTTGTATGTGAAAAAAGGAGAGCTAGAAGAGAATGGTACTAACACATATAACCCTTAAATAAAATCAGACTCAGCGAGTTGTTATCGTCGGATAAAAACTGCATTACTGGAAAAATATTTTCAAAGTCTCGATATCACGTCACTCGTTATGGCGCGCTGCTAGAAATCTTAAAAGACCCGTTGAGCTTAAATCACCACTGCGCACTTCAACGGGAGTATGGGCAAGAAGCGATAGTGAGAAAGGAAACTTATTTGCTGAGCATTTAAAATCTGTATTCACTCCCTATTCATGTACGGGTGCTGTTAATTTGCCGAGTGTAGTTTCTCTACCCCCTCGTACCGTAAGGTTTAAGCTGCGTGAAGTACAAAAAATAATTACCGAATTGCAATAAGAATCTTGCTAATTATTTTTAATGCCATTTTACGAATGCAGTATTTTCCACATAACTGGAAATTTGCGTAGATCAAAATGATTCCAAAGCCCGGCAAAGATCCTACCAAGACTATATAGGCCTATAAGCTTACTATCAACAATCTCAAAGCTTTTCGAAAAGCTGCTCATGACTAAATTTTCCAAAATTTTAACTGATAATGAGTGCATCCCTGACCATCAATTTGGTTTTTGAACTCAGCATAGCACAATTGAGCAAACGCATAGATTGGTTCAATTTATAAGGAAGACGTTTGAAGAAAAGAAGTATTATTCTGCCCTCTTCATTGATTTTTCTCAGGCATTTGACAAAGTATGGCACGAAGGCCTAGTTTTAAAATTGAAGACATATCTGCCATTAAACATACAAACACTTTTGGAAAGTTATATTACTGATAGGAAGTTCACTGTTAAGGAAGGAGACTTCATAAGTGTGCCCGAAACTATATCTTCTGGTGTCCCACAGGGTAGTATTTTAGGGCCAGTATTGTATTTAATATATACTTGTGATATGCCTGTGAGCAATAATATTCTTAGCTCTATATTTGCCGATGATACAGCGTGTCTGAGTATGCATGAAAACCCTTATGAGGCATCCCGAAATCTCCAGGAACATATTACCCAACTGGAAAAATGGTTGAACTTATGGAGAATTAAAGTAAATGAGCAAAAGTGTGTCCATACAACATTTACCTTAAGAAGAGATACTTGTTCCCCCATTCGAATTAACAATCAAAATATTCCTCAACATTCTCAAGTGAAATATCTTGGTATACACCTTTATCGAAGGCTTACATGGAAACATCATATTGACTCTAAGTTAACTCAAATGAAACTTAAGTTAACTCAAATATATTGGTTGATTGGCAGAAATTCAACACTTAGCCTAGACTGCAAACTGCTAATTTACAAGTCGCTTTTGAAACCAATATGGTGCTACGGAATACAGCTATGGGGCACTGCTTCAGCTTCCAATATAGAGAGAATCTAACGAAGACAAAACAAAATTTTACGTTTGATAACATCGGCTCCATGGTACATAAAAAATTCAAATTTAAATCGTGATTTAAATATGCCACTAGTGACTGAAGAAATTAAAAAATACGCAGGCAAATACTTAACAAAACTCGAGTCCCATCCTAAACCCCTTGCACGTAACATCTTGAATTTTATACACATCCGCTTAAAAAATAGGGATACTATGGCTCTAATACTCAACACTCCATATGAAACATCTTGAAAATACTTTTGTGCTTAATACAATATTTATGTATTATTGATTACTATCACTAAGCTTATGTCCGACACTGGTCGTTCCTAATAATTATACTTAGATTTAAGATTTGAACACTTATTGTTAGTTGATATTTGAAGATACAATAAATAAATATATGTATAAAAAATAAACTTTTATTACGTCGCGCATATAGCTTTATGTTTTCACATTCAGCAGCTCTTTAGTCCCTCCCTACATGGAAGTTACATTCCAAGTGCTTTGACTCCTTACAAAAGCTATCCATACGGAACAAGGTTTCCATTTATGGGATACCTGGCCACAGCGGTCATCCGGGGAATGAGAAAGCGGATCAACTGGCCAAGAGGGCCTCTGCTACTCCGCTTATGGGCCCAGAGCCGTTTTGTGGCGTAAGTCGGTCGACTGTAACATCTCTGATGAAAGAAGATGACACTTCGACCGCTAAGGAAATGTGGCTGGCTTCTTCTGGTTTAAGGCAGGCCAAAGCATTGCTGCAGCCATTTACATATAACGGGATCCTGAACCTCAACAGGAATAATTTATGGCTTGTTACTGGTTTTCTTTCTGGTCACTTTGGACTTAAGTGTCCTCTGTGGAAAAATAACCAACTTCGTTCACCCTTGTGTCGTTTATGATTGAAAGATTGGGAGACAATCGTACACAATCTTGGTGAGTGTATCGTCTTATGTAACAATACACGCACAGAAAAAATATGGTTGAGGTAACCATAATCAAATAGCAACATACTATGATTGAATTATATGGTTGCAGTCAAATCATATTATTGTCAATAGAAAAGCAAAGCCTTAGTAATATTATTATCTGTGGTTAATAATAATATTACCTACAACAACAATTAAAAAAAAACACTAATTATTAAATTGACAGCACCCAGTCAAAAAAATACTTGTGTGGCAACACTCTATTCTTGAATAGCTGTTGTTGTTATTTACATTTATTTTCTTTACATACTCTTACAACTACAATTTGAAGCTGAAAAAAAGTCAGCCAATGTAGTAATGATAAAGTAAGAAAATAAAAAACATGTTGATTATTGAGTTCTTGTTTCAACTTTGTTATTTGTTGAGCTTCTCATTTGCTTAAATGAAAGTTTAACATATTAACTCTAGTTGTTCTAAGAAATTTTTGGGTAAAGGTTCCCTGATGATCTGCATTAGCAACACTGAAATGCTCATAGAATCGAGCTAAAGCGCTCAATTATAAATTTCAATGTATTTTTATTAAAAAAATATTTTACTTAATAAGTAAAATAATAATTTGGGATTACTAGTGCGTTAACAAATTTTAAACTTAAATTGTAAAAATTCCCACAAAAAACACTAAAACAATTAACTTTGTTAAACCTAATCTTAGTATTGTTCAAAGTTATCACATTTTGGTTAAATATGACAATACTGTTATTAGATGTGACTAAAATATATTATAATATTATAATAATATTGTTAAGTACGACCACAGTATTATTTTATACAATAATAATATTTTGTTTTTTAACCATATATTGGTAGCTCTTTTGCCAAAAACAGCTGTGCGTCAAAGCCGAAATAAATATAAAATAATATTGTTGAAATAAAATGTGTATATGTGCAGGTGTACTTACACAAATATGTGCGTATACACGAAATGCAGACACGCATGTATAAAGAAATATATGTATATATATTTTTATTCATCTATCCTCTTGTTTATACTTCATTAATTTATTGAACACTACGCGTGCAATACCGAAAGCTTTCAAACAAAATACTGAACTGACAGAAGATATTTCTGAAAAACATATTTTTTTTAAACTAAATATAGTATGGTTTTGGATAACATTATATTGTTATTTACATAATATTATTTTTACATAATAATACAATTTATGTTGTAGTCATAAATTTTTAACAAAACTATATTGTTAAATTCTAACCATATCACACTTTTTATGAATATAATAATGTAATTATTAAATTCAGACATTACTTTGTTGCGTTACGCAATTAATGTTTAAAATGACAATACCTTGTTTTGAATGACCACACATTTGTTTCGGGAAACATAATATTGTTTTCTCAACCATGCTACAACCATATCTTTTCTTTGCGTGTAGAAGGCGTGTTTTTCATTCTGAGTTTCTATTTTCAGATGACATTAAGCGGGCTTCTCCAATATATGTACTGACTTTTATAAGGAGAGTCATACAGACATTGATTTTATTTAAATTACAGATCTATGGCACAAGAGATCCATCAGGTGTCGCAGTGTCTGTCTTTGGACCAGATTTCCCCCTTTTCTATTCTATGAGAAGTGATTCTAGATTACACAAGTCTTAAGCTATGTACAGCCGATTGTCAGATCTTACCATGTTGTCAATAAAATTTACTAAGAATGTCTTAAAACCCTGCAAAGAGAAAAGGTTTGTTTGGCAACTTTGCCAGAAAAAGCTTTGATAGTCATTGTAACAGCTGACAACAAATTGTCAGACATGTAACAATCTTTACAATCGGCAAATTACAACTGACAATTTCTATCAAATGCTTTGAGTCTGGCAACAGATCTGACAGCTTTTGCATATGACAACCGTTTGAACTGAAAATTTTGTTACTGACGATATTTTCAGATACAGTTATTGTCATACAACCGTCGGCAATAAATTGTAAGATTTTTTGAGAAATTTTATAAAATTGTGTGATCTGACAATCTACATTTTGTTGGCAATTTCTCATTGGCAGTACATTGCCACATCTCTCAACTCAGGACTTTTTTTTAAGGAAAATTATCCTTAACAACACTACTACCCTTCCCCACTGTGCAATATGACAAAGTTTTAATGAAATTTTACGTGATTTGCTTAAATAAATACCGCTCTACTCAGTATATGGCCGTACATCATGAAAGTCTATAATTTTGGTTGTGTTCTCTTTTTCCCCATCGCTATGGTAGTTGTCACATTTATGTATATTTTTATAAAACGCAATCGCTCACTGGCATTTACATAAATATAGTTTTATTTGTTTATTCATCTGTTGCATTAAGGAAACGCAGTCAACATGCCACACCAATTCCCGTTAACTCACACACAAACACGAGTCACAACGCATGCAGTTGTCACAATAAATTGTTGATAAGGACTCAGATTATCATGACTTTGCTTTTTTTAAATTACTTCTGAATAATTTAAATTTGATGTTCCATTGGATGCAAATAACAGGACACAAATGTCGAAGTATTTCTTCAGCATAGACACGTAATTTAAAATATATAATAAGAGTTTTGTAAAGTTTAATTTACAGGATATTTCAATAGGGCACTTACACCTGCACAAAATCTAGCAGACTTAAATTAAAATCTTTAGGAAAATCTGTACAACAAGCTTTTTTGAAATTTATCAACTTTCTTATCCAAAACAAAACCCATTAACTAAAAAATTTCCAAAACTACAAGTCACACACCTTTTCTAGCTAATACAATAATCTTTTTTATGAATATAATGCACAGGGTTATAAAAAGTAAATAAAAGTATTAGATTTTGATTAGATTTCCTACAAATCTACTGACAAAATAGATTTTGTTTTGTATGGGGAATCTTGTAAAAAGCAGCAAGATTTACGAAATCTCGTAAGTACTTGATTTCAAAATAATGTAATTGCCCTATAAATAAGAAAAAACAAATATTATTATATTAAGGGAGAGTACTCTTTTTAACCGACTTTATAAAAGGAGGAGGTTATAAATTCGTTTGTATTTTTTTATTGTAGCTTCAGAACTCCGTTCCTTTAAACCGATTTTAAAAGTTCTTGGGCGGGACACGCCCATTAAGTTTTGTTCTTTGATTTTATGATATTTTACTTATCCGATTGCTATGGAAATTAGCAAATGGTTTGAGCAATCGTACCGACAAAATCTCGTTGCTAAAAATATGGGCGGAGCTACGCCCACTTAATCTTAATATTATATTTCACTTGCTTTTATTTTACCAATTTTAACGAAACTTGGCACACGCATTCAGTTCTTTAAAGACACAATATTGCATTTTTTTTAAAGCAGGCTGGGCCACGCCCATTAAAATTTAATATTATATTTCACCTGCAAGTGCATAGATTTTTACGAAACTTGGCACACATCTTGTTCTTTTCAAAAGACACAATCTTACATTTCAAAAAATGGGCGAAGTCACGCCCTCTAAAATTTACTATTTTATTGCACGAGTTTCCACTTTACCGATTTTTACGAAACTTAACACAAAACTTGTGTTTTGAAAAATATTTAATCTTGTGTTTAAAAAAGTGGTCGGTGCCACGTCCATGAAAGGTTAGTATTAAATTATATGTACGTCTACTTATGTGATTTCCACGAAACTTAGCAAAGAGATTCGGCTTTTACAATAACATAATTTTGGTGTTAAAAAAGTGTGAGAGACCATGCCCATTAAGAACTAGTATTATATTTCAAGTGCTTCTACCTCTGACTGATTCTTAAGAAACTTGGCACACACCTTCTTTTCTTTATTCCTTATAGTAAGCTTCGGTAGAGACGGGGATTTCACGTCAATAGGCATAATTTTGTAGATATTTTCTTCTTTCAACTTATGCTGTTATCGCTTTTAAGTACAGATATTCTGGATCCTTATGAATAGGGTAGTCAAATGAGAAATGTCCATCTGCGCGTTAAATCAATTTTCCCAAGACCCAGAGAAGGTAGAGACTTGGACTGATGTGTCAGAATTCGCCCTAAATCATACCCGTCCAAAGTGGCACCAGAGTGCCGACCTTCAATCGGATTCTTATACAAATGAATACACATACACGAACACATTTCTCTCGGTGGCCAGCAGTGCCCTTAATAGATTGGCATTCAAAAAGGCACATTTTATAAGTTAGACGGAAATAGATTAGTTTTACAAACCAGAAAAATTAAACAGACGGTTACAGGGCTAGAAAATTTAAACTTTTTTTTGGAAATAAAAGTAACTTACTAAAATGTTTCAAAAATATCTTTGCAAAAGAGTTATTTATCTTTGGCCAATTTTTATTAAAAAAATGTATTTTAACCATGTAATACTTTCGTTGCTGCTTTATACAAAAATTACAGGCATTCATTAGTTTTACGAAACATTTGATACATGTGCTGTTTTGTTTCCAATCGATGCTCATACTTTGACAAGAGCTAACTGAGTTCTTCTTATTTTTAGTAAATGGAAATAACATTAAATACTTATAATGTTAAAGCTCATTCGTAACTACAAAATAAATTAACGGACATTTTCCCTTTGATTTCCATGAAAATTATTTTTTCTGTTAAGCAAAATCAAAAAATGCTGCTGGAATAATAAATAAGTGAACGAGCAGTGTTTGCAATGAAAATCGTAAAATATGAAATGATTTGGCTTATTTGATATCTCTGTACAATACTAACGCTATTTGTAGAGCATGAAATAGGAACACGGTTTTTTAACTTCATATGGTATCGACAAGATTACAGTCGCATCAATTTTTCCATTCCTGTCGTAGTCTGTGTTGCATAGTTAATTTTAGTCAGATTTTACATGCAACTGATGCATTTTGTTTAAATTTTAATTTTGTGATCAGGATGAGAAATACAGATGTACAAGAAGTCTTATAAAAGATTCTCGAAAATTGTACGGTCAAAACTTGAAAAGCAACGTTTATATTTTAAAATATAAATTTTTTTATATAAAGAGAATGCCTTCTACTACTACTAGGTGTTTCCTTTTTTTAGGAAAGGCGAAGTGAGAGAAAAAACAGATAGAGGAAAGCTTCATTATTTTACAACTCTGCTTTTTGCACGTTCTTAATAATGCAGAGTTGCAGCGCTTCTGGTGTCAATGAGACGTATTAAATTTTCAAAGCTGTGTTTATGAGCCATTTTAATGGTTATTTGACTTCACCGATGATTCTGCTACACAATACCGTCAGATTGAATTCGGTACAGTTCGGTGACCAGAGATTGTGCCTTCATCACTTGAACTTTTCATACAACAACTGATACAAAGGGACTAATGCACGTCAGAAAAATGCATGGTGTTGTTATTTAAGGACTGTTGGAGACCGGGCTCTACAACAGGATCTTCGGTTTTGTATTCAACGTGCTAACTACCTCAGCCAACGACAAGGCGAACCTAAAATTGTTTTAGGTTCGCTGACTGGCAAAATTTGTAACTCATATATTCGTGCATTCAAGTTGTTTTAAATACGGGTGAATAAGTGGTGGCCATAGGAGAGCTATCAACTCTGCTAAAGTCCTCTATAATTAATTGTCGAGCGTTTATTTTCGTAACAAAAATTTTAAAGATGTGATATCTTCTAAACGGCTGATCCGATTTTCTTACAATATAGCTAAGAACCCTCTCGAATAAGTCACCTTTCAAACAAACAAAAAACTAAATCAAAATCCGTTTAGCCGTTTGGTCTGTACGTGGACACGGACAGACACACAGATACACAGACAGACACACAGATACACAGACAGACACACAGATACACAGGCACGCAATACAAACTTATAACACCCCTTTTTGGTCGGGCGTTAAAAATAGAAAATATTAATCATGTTATATATAAATTTAGGCTGCAGAATCAAATATTTAACTATTCCTTATATTGAAAATAAGATCTTTGAATACAATTTTTTAGCCCAAAAATACTAATAGGTCACTTTAAATTTCAAAAGAGCTAAAAATGATTCATTTAATCATTTGTTACTCACAAAACACAAAACAAATTATGTTGTTTGTATATATCGTTACCTAAAATCCAAAAGGCCGTAAGTACACTTTTAAACTTTTTACAGGAGAAGCAAAACTCATTATAAATTGAAGACTATTTATTTGTTATGTACCAACTTGAATAATAAATAAAATCGGTATTTTTTAACAAATGTGAGTAGAATTTTAAGGAAAGATGTATTTTGGTTAATCACATCATAATCAATCAAAAAGTATATTTTTAATTTTTTTTGTTGTTACGGCCTTTTGGATTTTAGATGACGATATGTATGTACTCTATGCGTACATAAGATACGACACAGCGAAATACACCATTCTTACTTATTTAATATAATTTTTAGCTTAGTCTGCTAAAAATGTCAATCCTCACAAAATCATAAATGTGAAAAAAGGTCAAGTTTCATCCAAAATTCCTGTTCTCAAAAATAGTAAGATAAAAATTTTGGCAATCTACAACACATCACATATTTTTATTTTTTTGGAACGTAAGTTCCTTATAGCGCGCCATGCATGTAAAACAAAAAATTTTTGAAAATGAAAAAATACTGGCGAATACTGGTGGCAAATACTGATAACGACTACAAAGCATAATGGTGCTGCCACTGCGGATGTTTTAGATTTTCAGTGCTGCCGTAATTTTCCGGGGAAGTGCCGGAAAGCTCCAGGGATTCTTAGTCTAGTTTTTGGGAATCTCCAATATGATTTGTGCCTCTGCTAAAAGGTTCGAGACTTGGATAAAGTGGTTCGTGGCAATAGCTAACGGTGACTCTGCTAACTAATATTATAAATGCGAAAGTAAATTTATTGTTTATTTGTTGCGTGTTAACGGCTAAACCACGAAACCGATTTTGATGAAACTTAAAAGATAGATAGATCCAAGGTCTAGAAAAACACATATGTAGGTTATATGTTTTTTTGAAAACTAGAAGCACGCGATTTTGATGAGATTCAAAACATTGATAGATTTGAGTCCAAAAGAGGACATCGGCTATACATTTTATCAAAGATAGGACCACGAGGGAAGGACCACGAGGGAAGGACCACGAGGGAAGGACCACGAGGGAAATTTCTTCCTCTTTGAAACAATCTAAACGATTTTGATCAGATTCAAATCATAGATAGATCTGAGTCCAGGAAATTAGCACATAGGCTATACACTTTTTCAAAAATAGGAGCACGAGGAGTGAAATCTCTGCCTCTTTGAAACTATACAACCGATTTTGATGAAATTTAAAACATAGAAAGATCTAAGTCTGGATGTATATTTTATCAGAAATAAGACCACTAGGTAAGTAAACATAAGGAAGTACGTTCCTACCCGGTGTCCTATGACACTGTGCGCTCTTTTTATTTTTCTGTGCAATTAAACAGCTCCTGACGAAAAGAAGTCCCAGCAAATTTTAATTTTCAAGTTCAATTGATTTACTTTCTTTCTAATACATTTCTTGTTTTCAGCGGTTCTATAAATCTGAGTTTGCTGTTTGATAAAATAAATAGTGCATATGAGGGTCTTCGAGAGCCCGAGTTCCATGCCTGGCTCAATACCACAGATTTTTGTGATATGCACGAGTGTATGTGCTAATGCATATTGCAGTACCCTCCTTCGTCGATATTTGTAGCAATGAATCTTCGTCGAAGTGAAATAACTAATAAACTGACTGCATAGATTAAAGTAATTCGTATACTTAACACGAAACGCGCTTCAATGATGCTATAAGAATTAACTAAACCAGTGAATCTTAATAACTTAACACTTTACCATATGTTCTCTCTTCACTATCCCTTTCCCTTTCCGGTAGCACATATAGGTATTTAAGTTAGGTTAGGTTAGGAAGTGTGGTAATGCTGAAACCAGCGTTGCCACAACCAAAATATTTTTGTAACCAAAATATGGGAAAAAGTAACCAAAAGTGAAAAAAGTAAAAAGTATTTGTACTTCGGTTGAGAAATATATCTGTAGCAATATGGAATAATCGCCTTAACTCTTAACTGGAGCATAATACAGCGTAATAAAGTTAAATTTGCTTAAGTATATTCAAGCAATTATTGCATATTGCCACAGATATAAATATGGTTAAGCATTGTTTATATGCATTTCGTTCCCGCAGCTAATTGTAAAAAGGTGGTGGAAAATAAAACAGATGAACAATTGAATAAACATGCATGCAGTGACATTAAACTAAAAACAAATTTAATGAGGTCCTCAATGTATTTTTCGTTCAATTGATTTGCATATTTAGAAATTGTGTGCCAAAGTACATATCTCAACACTTTTTATTTGAAATTTAGGAAATCTGAGCAATTTCTACTTCTTTACCATTTTCTAAATTTAAAAACCACATCCTTATTTTTTAGTCCCGGAAATTCACTAAAATTTGTGGTTGTTCATGACCAGGCCAAGTTTAAAAAAATGCCATGAAAAAGTATAATAAATGGCCCAAAAAATTCACGAAACGGCAAAACTGGGTCAGAATAAAATAGGTTTCGTCAGAGTTATTGTTTTTTTCATATTGCTTAGTTAATACTTTGAGTTTCACTTTGAGTAAACCATAAATGGTTCAAAGGGATCAATGCCTACTATGGAAGAACTGCATCGGGAGGAACTGGGGTCTGCAACAGCATGTATTAAACTAGAATTACACATCGGTTATCAGACAGATTATTTCTTAGGGCTGAGAGACAAAATGGGAGGCATTAAGGCGAAAGAATCAGAGGTGCGCCTTTCTGGAGGAGGTAAACTTCTATGTCGACAGTCAGGCAGCGCTAAAAGCTGTGAAGGGACAAAGTGAACTTTGTGTATTTTATTAGAACGGACGGACGGTTTCTGTATTTTGTACATATAGGGTCCGCCAGATAACTTTTTTTTTTTTTTTGAAAACAGGGCGCAAAACATCGTGTGCAGCTTCGGCTGTGTGGCACGTAGCGCCGTCCTGTTGAAACCAAATGTTGCCAATATCCTCCTCTTCAATTTTTGTGAACAAAAATTCGTTCAACATGGCCCGATAACGATCGCCATTGACTGTAACGGCCACTCCTTGCTCATTTTCGAAAAAAAATGGCCCAATTATGCCTCTGGACCAAAATCCGCAACAAACAGTGAATCGTTTTGGGTGCGTCGGCTTTTCAATGTATGCGTGCGGGTTTTCTGTGCCCCAAATGCGACAATTTTGCTTGTTTACATACCCGCCAAGATCAAAATGAGCTTCATCTGAAAAGATGATTTTTTTTTGCAAAATCGGCATCTTCTGTAAGTCGATCGCAAGCCCACTTAGCGAAGCGAAAACACAACATATTCGTTCAGCGAAAGGATAAAACTAATTATCTGTCAAATCAGACATGAGTTAAGTGTTACCATTCACGAAATAATCACTAGTTGAAAAAAAAGTCAGATGGCGGACCCTATATTATACAATTTTGGTTTATTAAACTTGCAGTCGCACACTATAGAGTAATGCACTGGGGAATCTCCTTTTAATATTTTCGGTAGCTTTTTTACCATTCGTAAATTATATTCCTTTGCGGTTACACATTTTTTTTTTATTTTAAATATACATATATAAATGTGTATGAAGACAAAAATAAGAAAATTATGACTTATTAGGGGTTGGATTCACTATCTTCCACAATCGGGTTCAGGGTTATATTTTTCAACAGCCATACGATTTTATAGGATAATGAGTCCCACCCTTTATGTGCGTTCCTTTTTCGTTTTTTTTTTAATATAACGTTACTTTCATGAAAATATGGTGTAGATTTTATAACGAAAACTGCAATATTTGTGCACGGAAAAAAATATGCATTTATTGTTAATACAACAGATTGGTTAAAGGTTTTATGAATTATTAATTTCAGCAGCGTGATTTCGCAGAAATAAAAACTCTGACACATAAAAGTATCTTCTAGGTTGCAAAAAAATGGTAGTTTATGGCAATGTGGACTAGAAATGGCTTTTGGGTCAATAACACTATGCAACAAATTTTTGGCTTTTTGTCATAACCTCAAAAATTAAATAATTTCTTAGCTCATTTAGGGTCGCTAAATACGAATATGGCAATCATTTATTTTTCTTAAGAAGCGTTTTTGAGATATTCACAAAAAACGTGTTTTTTAAAGCTTACAAAGATATTTCCAAAAATCTTGAGGACTGTTTATTTAAATTAAGTAAATTTTACATTATAAAATTATTTCAAATTTTAAACCAACTTAATTGACCTTTTAATACTTTATGCAACCTTTAACTAGTTTTATTTAAAATTTTATTGAAGACCATGTTCAGCAAGAGACACATTACTTCGCAACTCATCACATGGTTCATGTAACCACACAAGTATTTATTTCCTAATTTTAGTTTTTTTTCGACTTTTAGGGCCATTTTCACAACGAATAAAAGTATACTTTAAGAGTTTTAAAACTAGTATTTCAATACAAAATACTGGTTTTAAATTCTTAAAGTTTACTTTTGTATCGTTGTGAAAATGGCCCTTAGTGATTTTCATCCAATACACCGTATTTTTGGGGGAAATTAAAAACAGTTTCCTTTCGAATAGAAATATTCATTTTACATTTTCTATGAAATGTCTAATTATTTTTCGGTAGTGCTATTAAATGAATATGTAAAATATTTAGTAAAATGAGACAATAACACAAATTTCACCTTTAGAGGCCTTTAGGGTTTTGCCCCTGATACAT
Source organism: Nowickia ferox (assembly GCA_936439885.1). NCBI lineage: Eukaryota > Metazoa > Arthropoda > Insecta > Diptera > Tachinidae > Nowickia > Nowickia ferox. The sequence continues at coordinate 66,280,216 of OW387026.1, forward strand.
AAGTCATGCGACAGTAATGTATGGGCTAAAGATGCAGGGCGGCATTCGTAGCAGACTTTGTATGGCTAAAAATCGATATTAAAAGTTCACTCTTGTTCGTTAACATATTGCTCTTCTTCGTGTTCTTCGCATATTGGTTAAAAGCTCTGTTGCCAGTTAGGCTCAGTTTTCTATAAAATTTGTCAAATTACAGAATACTGTATTTATGGCAGCATTAGAAGAGGCAGCAGCCGATTAAACATCAAGAAGACCCTGTTATAAAACATCCAATTATTGCAGCAGAGGCAAAAGCCTAAATGTAACAACAATCTTAATTATTACTGTAAATATAAATGGCGTGACTCACTACTTTGCGCCTAGATATGCATGTGTGCATTTTTGCAAACACACAAAAATATTTTTTCCTAAATCTGCATATGTACATTTATTCATGCACTCATCCAAACTCGGAAAAATTTCACACAACCTAACACGTGCACTCCCACATACACACACACACACACACAGACGCAGTACGTACCTGTAGCTTGGACCATTGTATACGACCAATACAGCGTGACGAATTACGCCAGGCTAATTTAGCACCATAAATCAATTCGGTTTCGGTCAATTGATAATGGCCAGTGGCTTCAATACTTTGGCGCACTTGCTTCCATCGAGTTTCATGAGCTGCACATGATAATCTAACACACAAAAATAAATAAATAAATTAAAGTTAAATAAAATGCATATTAAAATTATTTAAATGTTCATATTCATTCAGGTGTGTCATAGAAATTGTACGCAACTGAAGCAATTTGTAATGACCCTTAATTATGAAAGTGGTAAAGTCATGCGCACTTTTGCTTTGAAATTTTAAATAAATCTTAAAAAAACATCAACAAATATTTAATAAATAATAAATAAATTTAAATTAATCGATATTAAACAACCCGTAATTAAAATGTTTCACAATACAAAATATATTTTTGAGTTGTTCAAATCTAATCTAAAAAATATCTCGGCCAAACAAATATATGACTTATACCACTTTCATAATGAAGGGCACATATTTACTGTTTTTATAATAATTATGTATGTGCATGAATTAAGAAATCTGTACATCCTAAATAGATACTTATATTGAAGTAAGTAGATAAGCAAGACTTCCTAACCCAAAAACCTTAAGCCCCTAAAAGTATGCTTGAAATATTTTTATATCACATTACCTTGTTTATTGAACGAATGCAGTGTTGCCAGAAAGTGGAAGGCTCTTTCACGAAATGCAATGTTAAATCTAGCGGTGAAAATGGTAAAATGGCAACAATGAACGAATGGGATATCAACATATCATTTCCACTCCTCTGTATCAACAATGTTGCCAGTATTGGAAAAATACTATAAATCAATTTTTAAAATGAGAAGACAAGAAAATTGTTAGTGAAAACTTAAGTTTTGTGTATTCTACGCAGTATTCTACGATTTTAATACTTTTTCACGTCCCCAAGTTTTCCATCACATTTTGAAAAATTGTATGATCTATGAGAGCACAAGAGAGTTTCAAAGAATTTAAATCTACACCAAACGGTGCAATGTTATTTCAGTTACGCAAAGATTAACCAATTGTTATAGTTTTGTATGTAAAACTATAAAATTTAAAGATTTCAATTGTTAAAAAGTTTAATATATATTGTATAATTTTGGTTTTGGTACACGAGATAGCGAGATAGAAATTTCATGAAAAATTTCATAATGTAAACTCAGTGTAATTTTGTTAGTGAGGAATTTAGATTAAATTGATTTAATTTTTTTATTGGCATATGGTTGCATTGGAATGTTTTCAGAAACACTTTCTCTTGTGAGTGAGAAAATAATAGGACACTTGCACCTGCATGAAATCCAGCAGATTTCAATTAAAACCTTTGTGAAAATCTATATCGTTTACATTAAGTTTTTTTTGACATTTATCAAAATTTTTTATTCAAAACAATACCCATTAACTGAATATTTTCCAAGACTACAGCTTTTAAAGTGAAGAAAACGTGAATCTCAAACAGAAATAGACTTTTGTTTATAGATTAATATAAGTACAGGCAAATCCCCGGTATAACGAATGAAATAATGTCAGGCCCATTCGTTATACCGAAAAATTCGTTATATCGCATTGTTTTTTTTTTTCAAGTGTTATTTTAATTATTATTATTGTAGACATGATACAATACAATAAAAATAATGAGGGAAATTTGTTTTTAGATAAGGAACAAGCTAACGATATCACATTTTTTTGCATTTACATTGCTGCTGCAGTTTTTGTTTAATATTTGTTTGACGTTCGTTATACAGAGCACACACTTATCAAAACATTCGCTATATAAAGAAGAACTAAATGTTAGAAATATGTTTCTAGCAAGTTTTTGTTTTTTATTTTGCGAATTTTTCTTCGTCATTCGTTATATCCAGCATAAAATTATGATATTATTCCCTATATAAGGTTGTTAATGTAAAAAATCTGGACGTTTGTTTAATCGGGTTTTTTTTAAGGCGAGATTCGTTATACCGAGATTTGCCTGTATATATTTTATAACAAATTTTTTGGATAGTAAATATGTTTAAGGTTGATAAACATTTTTAGACATCTTAAATAACGCAGTCCAGATGGTATCATACAGGCAGACCTACAGCGAAATGCTGACTGTCTATATGCCGGAATCATAGACAAATTTGCCTCCTACTGCTCATTCCCAATTACAATTACAGTGGAACAAAGAATTTAGCAAAAGGTTCAAATGTGCGACAGAAATTAATGGAAGCTTGTAATCACGCCGATGATTTCCTGCCAAAAACTCTTTTAGTTTCTTCTACACACTTTCATCGTGGTTGTAAAAAATCATTGCACGTGTCTTAACAGAAATGCAATTCCTCTTGAAGAGTGACTACCGTATTACATACATTTTCAGCATTATCATCCTTATAGAGTAAAAAAGAAAAGTGTATGTTTGTGATTGATTTTAAACTTTTAATAACGTTTAATTAAAAATTTAGAAACCTCAGAAGAAAATGCTTGATAGCTTTAAAATGGGTTTAAGGCCATGATTCACTATCCTACACAATCGCACGATCTACGAAAAAATACAACCCTGATCTGATGAATTGTTTTTGTCTTTTGAAAATGTTCATAGACTCCATCATACCAGGGCTGTATTTTCTCAAAAATCGCACGATCGTGTAGGCTAGTGTATCACGGCCTTTACCGATTTTCTGCATAAATAACTTAAAAGATTTTAGATCAAGTCACTTTTCAAACAAACAAAAAACTAAAATCGATTAAGTTACAGACACACAGATTCAATAGGATTGAGCGAGAAAAGAGGTAATACTTCAAAAATAGCTCAGAACACGATCGACCAAGTCCTTTCTAGCAAAAAAAAAAAATAATCAAAATCGGTCGAGTCGTTTGGGCTCTACGATGACACAGACAGACAGACAAGCAAAACAATCTTATAACACCACGAGACCATTTTAAAATAAGCATGTGCTAAGCAAGGTTTGCCTGCGATTTTTAAGAATTTTTTAAATGCCTTCAGAGCATAAATAACTAATATTTTTATGCCATATGATATCGATTTTAAGTGATTAGCTGGGTTGAAGAAAGTTGTCTGCAAGATGGGTGCTGCGTTTCAATTCAGAATTGACCATAAAAGTAAACGTGTGACAATCAAAGGATTATTTGGAGTTGTTTAACCGCAATCCGAATGAGTTTTTGCAGTGTTTTGTAACTGTGGATGAAACATGGCAGCAGTGTAAAAAATGGGTTTCTCCGGGTGAACCTGCTCCGAAGAAGGCCAAGCTAAGTTTGCCGGCCAATAAGGTGATGGCAACAGTTTTTTGCGATGCACGCGGGATAATCCACATCGATTACCTTCAAAAGGGAAAAACAATAAACGGCGAATATTATGCCAGCTTATGTATTAAACCGATTTAATGAGGATTTAAAAAGAAAACGACCCCATATGACCAAGAAAAAAGTTATTTTTCAGTCTCAATGGCAAAACTCTATGAATTGGGCTAAGAATTGGTACCTCATCCGCCATATTCTCCGGATGTAGCCCCTAGTGTCTACTTCCTATTTCCAAACCTAAAGAAATGGCTCGCTGGAAGGAGATTTAGCTCCAACGATGAAATTATTGACCAAACAAATGCCTTTTTTAAGGACCTCGAAAAACTGGAGAAACGTTGGACTAAGTGTATTGAGTTAAAAAGAGATTATGTTGAAAAATAAATTTTTGTTTTACAAAAAAAACTGTGTTTTATTCAAAAAGTTAAGGACTTATTAATCCGCCCTCGTATTATATAGTTAATCAAAAGCATTTTTTGAAACATTCCTAAAAAAGTTCCCCGTACTTGCGTATGGCAACGCTCCCTCCCTCTCTCTCTCTCTCTTTTTAGGGGTTATTCACATATTACTTAACGCTCCAGGAAACGGATGGGCTTAAGGCTTTGTTACAGTTTAGAAAATTTATACTAAAAATTTTGTAAGAAAATATTTGAGGGGTGGTATAAAAACATCGAAAATATCCTTACGTAATACTCCTATGTGAATCAGTAATAAAACAATCGGTACTAAAGTCAAAACTTACGAAATAGTTTTCATTGTAATTTTGTAGCAATGCAAAAATTAGCTGTTTTCTCACCTTTTAATTGAGGTAAAATATTGATCTAAAAAATCTTTGGCATGTTCTAGCACCACATCGGTTTTGCGAGCCTCCACGGGAGCTGTGCCAAAGTGCATAACACTGCTCATGCATGTTGATTTGGAGCATGATAAGATCTGAAATGAAACCAAAATACGAGTATATATAAATAAAATATTTTGAAATTTAAATTCACTTGTTTTATTTATCCACTTTTCTCAAGCACTTGTGCTTGTTTTTTTTTTCAATTCATAAAACTTTTGGCAAATGCTAACAACTAAAATATATAAAACGATTCTAGTATTCTTAATGTTTAATATATTCAAGCACTTCACAACAATTTATGCAAGTTTTATAAGTTTAAATAAACTTTTACAGTTTCTCTTTTTGGTTTCGTTTTTCATTTCTTCTTTGTTGTCGGAAATTAAAATATGCAATATGAGTCGTAAAGATATCGCTGCTGTGTGGTTTGTTGTTTTATAAAGGAATGAGTTTTAAAATTATTGTTGCAATAAAAAATGTTCGTTATTGTTTTAAACGCCACTTTTAAAGGCTTAAATTAAGTATTAAAAAAGACAACCGCAGAAAATACGCAGCCGAAAAATGGTTTAAAAAAATTAAACGTTCTCAAGAATTATATTTGTTAAATATTTATTAAGACTTTTTGATTGGAAAAACGATTTTCGTTTTCAGAAGGATTTTATTGGCTAATTCCTACGACCTATGTTAGCAGAAACTTGCCCGTGATAAGCATAACTACGTCTTTCTAAAGCTAAATACTTTTTTTATGTAACAAGGTTCAATAATGTGTACCTAAACAAAATTATTTCAGAACAAACATCTCTACTCAACTGTGAATCCTTTTTTCAGTTTGCGCTAAAGACCTTAAACCCAAAAATGTTTAGCACGGGCTGGACTACGCAAATAAAGTTCGATTTTATTGAAACCTTGCATACACGCTGCACTTATGCAAGACTTTGAACTATCGTTTTCAAAAGTCTTGGTCTTAGGTTTCTTTTAATTCGGATTAGCAGATTTAAATCTATCATTTTCGTTTTTCATATCAATAGTTTACTACGAAAATTTTCAAGAGTGATAAGCGCTGCCCACAACAAAATCTTGAGTTAAAACAAAAAGTGAGCGGGACAACGCCTATAAATTTTAAAGCTAGAATTCATTTGATACACTAGTAAGTCTATATGGGTGAACAACTGGAAAAATCTCAAAACTCGAAAGTTTGAAACACAAATAAATATGGCTCAGAGATCATCTAGAAAAATCTAAAACCAGGAAATTTCAATCAGGGGAGCGGAGGCACAACCTTTAAACTCAAAATTAAGAATTTATGTTATCAATAGTACTATTTTATTGAAACTTTTCATGCATATTGCACATATTCAAAGGAATTGTTTCCTGTTTTGTAAAGTGGGCGTGACTACACCCGTAAAATCTTAACCTTCTAATTCATGTCCTCCGGCTTAGCAGACTTTAATCTATTACTTATGTGTTTTTTATAAGCCATTTCTTACGAAGCTTTACATAATTCATAAACACTGGCCATAAAATAATCCTGAGTTTGAAAAGTTGGCGAGGGTTACTCTCACACACACACACACACACAAAGTTTAAATTAAATTTTTCATAGGTAGCTGAAATTTTATACACCTTAGGAGATTTACGAACTGAAAAAATCGAAAGCACCGATTGTTAAACCAGGGAAGAGAGTTTACTCCCACAAACATTTTATGTAATTTTATACGGTAGAGGACTTACGCAATGCTATAATTTTGCGCTTTAAAAAGTGGGCATTTAAAAGTATATAAAATTCTAAGCTGATCAAATCATAAATATAGAAACAAATGAAGTTCGAAGAATAATAATTAAAATTAGCTAAATATTAGTCATGGGCCAGGGGCAAAAATTAAAAATAAAAATATACTTATAGTATCAAACCAAAAAAGTTTGTCTTAAGTAGAACAAAAAATAAGCAAATTAACTAACATGTGCATAATTAGTAAAGAACAAACCACAATGGCAAGACTGTTGTAAATTTAGAGATGGTAAAAAATGAGCTTTCATTACAAAAAAGCTTTCAGCAAATTGTAATACGATGAATCAAAACAATTCACATATTCCATTTGCAAAAAAGTTTTGTTTATAAAGCAGAAATCTACATCAACTGACACCACACACAGTGGACCAAACACAAAAGAACGCTGATAAGGAAAGTTTAGTGGCCTTCGAAAACAGCCGGTTGTTCCGTTCAACTATGTGTTTGTCAGAATATTTACAACTAACTTTGGTGTTGTTTGTTCATTAATAATTATCACATGTAATTTGGCTTACAAAGCGATTCGAACTTTAGCGTGATCAAATCATAAATATTCTAACCTTTTGTCTTATGTACTTTGGCTAAACAGACAGTAGTTTGTGAATACTATAAAAAGTAGGGGTCACATCACTTCGTTCATAGTAATGCCTCGTGTAATGACGCACAGTGGGGGATTTCGTTAAAAAAAAATGGAAATAATTCTGCAGTTTCTAAACAAGCTGTTCGATTATTATAAAATTTTATACAACATTTAGGGAGATGTCACAGATCGTAAGTCTGGAATTTTGACTACATAACTCTAAAGGGGGCGGAGCAGCAAAGCTCCTAGCTGATATTTTTGATCTGATGAAAAATATTTTTTGCAAAAAAGAGTCTGGTACATTTATAGGCTTTTGCATACAGTTTAGGAAATATTGAGGAAAAATTTTAATTTTAGTTAATTTCAATTATTATTGTTCGAACTTCAGTTGTTTCTATATATATGATTTGATCAGGCTGATCTGATCAGGCTAGACTGTTGTAAATTTAGAGATGGTAAAAAATGAGCTTTCATTACAAAAAAGCTTTCAGCAAATTCAGCATATAAAGCAGAAATCTACATCAACTGACACCACACACAGTGGACCAAACACAAAGAACGCTGATGATGAAGGTGAGGTGGCCTTCGAAAACAGCCGGTTGTTTCATTCTACTACGTGTTTGTCAGAATATTTACAACTAACTTTGATGTTATTTGTTCTGTATTTTGTATTTGCTTACAAAGCGATACGAACTTTAGCCTGATGACATCATATATAAAATTTTGGCTTTTTTACCATCCTTGGTCCACTGTTCCGATAATGGAGAAGTCAAATATTGTTCGATTTAGGAAAATAAACTTATTATGGGTTAAGAATCCAATTTTAACATTAACAAAGAATTTAATTTCAAAAGCACAATTAAGTTAAAAGTTATACGCAATTTAAATTAAAATGTTGAAAAAAAAATCGATTTCCGCCGTTGTTTTAAGAAAAAATTGGGTTAATTATTTCGCTTTTATTTAAAAAATATTGCAAAAAATACCATCCCCATATTTTTAGTAATCAAAATGTAATACTATAAAAAATATTACGAGGGAATGCCTTGTTCAAAATTTCCGTAATTGAAGGAGCCAGACTGTTTTGAAATATACCTATTTTTGCTATAAATATCAAATAGAAAGGTATTTTTCTCCAATTCCAAAGCTGGAACCAAAAAATTTATCATGCCACCTTAAGACATGATATGTTTTTAAATATTTTCACAAATATTATCTGCGTCTGGTGAAATATAAGAAAAATACTGAAAAATCCCATTTTCGGGACTTTAGGTAAAAAAATGGGAATTGCCGGGAACTCAAAAGCATATTATATTTTATATTTGTTTTTACTTTTTGTGTATTAATTGCATCATTTTCCACCTTAGAGAATTTTATATCAATCTTTTGTGTAAGACCTCTGTCTTCTCGGAAACTCTTTCCATGTTGTAAGCAGATCAATTATGCCAGAAGACTTTCACAAATAATGGTTAAATGTAGACAAAAAAAAGTATTAAAGATAAATAAGAAGATTTTATATTTTTTAAAGCAAATCGGGAAAAATTATTAAAGTACATAAAAGTAAAAATTATAAATTAAAGTAAAAAATCAAATCATATTTCTTCAGGTACTCAATATCTAACCATTTTGTTACTTTGTTCGATAGCGAATGCCATAATCTCAAACTCAAAGAACATGATCGAATCAGCTCGTCATCGAAAGCGACGATTAGACCCCTGCACTTGTCAACTGGCGCTTTCATTATGAATAGAAATATAACAGACCATACATTTTATTATTATTAAAGAAAATTAAACTTCTTGCTTTATAATTTTATTTTTTGTGGGATATCTCAAGAAGTTTCCTGTTGCAATTATTTTCCTCATACAATTACATATATTTTTGAAATAACTATTCTATTCACAAATTACGGTTTTAAAAAATAATCTTTTGGAAGAAAATGTAGCGTATAGTAAATGCATTCTGAAGCAAAAACTATGATGAAAATTAATTATTCAGGTTATCGGAAATAATCTATATCATTACTTTGAAAATAGTTGTAATTAAGCATTTGAAATCGTCTGCTAAAAGAAAAAATTTTGCTGCACCAAACCCTCTTTCTTGATTATAAATTTAGTTAAATGGATATTTAAGTCTCTGCAAATAAAATCTTGTACCATTTACTGAATCTCTCTTTGCTTTATGTGTTATTTTGGGGCAAAAAGAATCGAAAAAACATTCGCTTGGATTTGGGGGATACGAATACAAATGTAAAAGTAATGCAATATGCGAATATTTGAGAATGCCAATACTAACGCGAATAATCGTTGCATCACTAATGTGGATTTTTTATACATTTTATATAATTAATATAATTGTATATACTCGTATTATATATATAAATGTAATTATATACCTAATGAACAACCTAATCGTAAGCATAAAACCAAATTATCCAGTGAGTGAGTATTAACACACTTCCTTCACTAATAACATCCCGCTATGAAATCTGTTTAATTTAAATGGTTTTTAATTTCATTTCTGGGTAGTATTCTTGAAAATATTTTATTTTCCTTATTTCACTTTCATTGCTATTATTGTTGTATTATATTCCGTTTATTCTCTGTTTAAAGCAGCCATAAGGAAGGAAATAAATCGCTGCACTGCGATAGTTACGTAAGCACACATACATATACCAACCTGATGAGCTTTTATTAGGACTACGCGATAAAACAGACATTAAAGAAAATCAGAAAATGAAACCAGTCACTACGTGGAAGTGTGGTATGAAGTTAACACAAACAGCAACATAAACAACATCATTGTTGTGCTGACTTTTTTCTGCTCTACTTTAAATTTCCATTAAAAAAATAAAGAATACAACACATATTTAATTGTCGTTTGTTTATTTTTCTGAAGCCGGCTCTCTCCATTACTCTTCTTGACAGTTATACTGAAATTTAATCGTTCCTAAGCTGCCCCATTCCCTCTTTCACTTCTATTAACAGTTTTTCACAAGCACAAGAGGAAAATTGCCGTATTTTATGCGGATAAGATGCAGTGTTGCCACCTTGCGTGCAAATTCGAAAGCGTAACAGACCAACCTAAATTACGACGCAAAGCGCAACGTAATTTGTCGTTTAGATTTTACGCTGGAATGAGTAACCTAAATTAAAGCGTTTACCTTGCGCCAGAATAAGTAATGTTTACTCACTTTGATTAATAAAAACACTAAATAGAAATAAGAAATAAAAATAAAAACGCTAAATTGACCTGAAAGTAGCTAAAGTTACATTACTTAACAAAAACAAAGTACTTTTGCAGCCAACTTCACTTCTTTGCGCGCTCTCAAAATTGGATTTTCCAATTGCAAAGCGTTGACGCCGCGTTATTTCGATTGGTTTCATACATTTTGTATGGGCATGAGAAATTTTGACAGCCAGACAACGCTTTGCGTCGTAATTTAGGTTGGTCTGTAAGAAATTATAAAGGTCTAGTCAACTGACAGCTAAGACCCCTTTTACACACGCAAAGTTTACATTACAAACTCTTAATTGAGCTGAGTGAAAGACAGAGGTAGTAGCACAATCTCTTTCTCTCTTTCTTCCAGCTGAATTAAGACTTTGCAAAGTAAACTTTTCGTATGGAAAAAAGGTGTATGTTGAAATTCAGGGTTTCTTATGAGCTCTGTCACATTCAATACGTCTCCGCCAACGCGTAATAGTTTGGCAGCTGTTAGTTGGTTTTTGTTTTATGTTTTGATTAATGTATTTGTTTCTTTGTGGGAGCAAGAATAAAATAAAACAAACAAAAAATAAATAAATAAAAACAACTAATATTTAATTAATTAAATTAAGAACAAACCTATTGAAGCTGCTCAAATGTTTGCATTAACCAATTATTCATTTTGCCAACTTCTTCCGTCTTTGCTTTAATGTCAGTTCAAAAAGGTGACGTATAATGTATGACGGATTCTATGTGACTTGGCCTTTAGAGCAATGCTTACTTTGTGAAGACTGTAGTTTGTAGGAGAGAAGGTGATGTACTCGCAAAGTTGCTGTCTTCTCCATCAATTTTTTTTGTGCTTTAGTTACACATAAAAATATCTGAAGTTAAAACAGGAAAACTTAAAAATTTATTTATTTAATAGCTGAGCCCGACAAACGTTGTCTTACCCTCAATTATATTATTATTTTTTTAACTACAAATCACTCAAACCAATGGCGAATTATTGCGTCAAAAACAAAACAAGAACCTACCGGGTATTGTCCCAAACCTGTGTTGACAATTGCACCTCCGCAGCTCTTATATGTACGAGTACATAGTTCCAGAGGTCATGTGTTACGAATAAACACACGCTACGATTTTAAATATAGATTTATTTAATAGCCAATGGAATAAAATCCTTTCAGGCTATTTGAAATAGATATTAATACATCAAAATTTAAAAGTTTAAATTTAAAAATGCAATACGAGTAAAACAAAAACGGTTTGAAATTTTGGCCAATTTATTTATTTGTTCCGGTTAGAGATAGAATATTATTTCATGCATATATGAACAATATCTCATTCAATTGTCTCTAGTTTTTCGGCATAACACTTGTCTTTAACGGCGCCGCACAGAAAATAGTTCAACGGTGTCATATTGCAGCTTCTTGGCGGCCTATTGACATCACCATTTCGGCTAATTAAACAGTCGTCAAACGTTTGACGCAATAAAGCTGAAGGTCCATGCCAAAGCATATTTATATAAAGTATATGCAGGTCTACAACAACTAAGAAAGTACAAAAACAACAGGCGATTTATTTGTGTAAGAATAATGGATGAATGTCAAAAACAGATGAATGCAACCAGACCTGGGCAACTTGCATTACTTTTGCATAAGCACTGATTGAAAAACAAAAATTTTAGTGCAAATTTAAATTTAATGCTTGTAGTGCACTATTTTTTTCACTTCAATAAAATCTCTTAAAAGTAATGGATTAATATTGCATTAGCATGGCGAAAAATGCACTGATTTTGTATTGATGTGCTTAGTCTACTTCATGATGAATATTATTGCATTATCAAATATTGTACACAGTAATATTGACTAAAACGTTAACCTATTTTATCAGATAGCACAAATAATAAAATAAAAAATACAGTAAAGTTCATTGAGGGCACCTTTATAAGTATGTACGTGCAAATTAAAGAAAAGGAAAACTGTCAATATAAATACAAACTAGATTTCAGAACCAATTGAAAAAATTAAAATGTTTCATACTTCAAGTACGTTGCATTTCGACCTTATATAGAAAACCGTGCAATTGACAAAAGATCAGAAGTTAGGTTTTCATTTATTGTAGTTATATCTTAAAAAATGGTGATTTTATAAACGAAAAATACTACCGCTTGGAACAATTACATCTCTCGAAAAAAATTATAAAAAACGTAGTGATATGATTTTTCGTCTTGGGTGTACATAGGAAAAAATTTACATATTTATGTATGTACGTATGTTTTTATGTACATATGTACACATTTACGTTGTATTTTGCACTATAATGCAATAATACTTTTCATAATGTGTGAAGTGGTGAAAAAATGGTGAAATAAAAGTAACAATGCAATATTCATAAATTACTTTGAAGGGATTTTAGTTTAATGAAAAAAAAAATGCACTGATCTTATCAAAGTTAGTGCCAATGTAATAAATTTGTATTTGCATTGATTTGGTTTAGTATGGTAAAATGGTCAATGCGTTTGCTTATTTAATGCAATAGTCCCAGATCTGCATACAACAAAAAGAAAATGTATGGATAGACAAAATCAAAGTAAATTTATTAATTGATAAACCTTTAATATGTGAAGTAAGTATAATAAAATATTAAATAATTAAATATAATTATTTTTAAATGTTTTGTAACACATTTTTTAAGTAAAAATTTATTTAAACTTTTTCAGTATACACAATTGTGTATAACAAAGCAAAAGAAAACAAAATGGCGTACGAATATTGAAACAACTTTTGACATTCAGGCATTGCCACGAAACGAGAAAAAATGAATCACCTGAGTAGTTGCATATACTTGATATAAATTTACTTTGGTCCATGCGTTGTTGCGTTTTATGCATGTGTCAAAAAAGTAAAATCAGTGTAATTGTATGTGGCAAGTTACAGAGCAAAACGTATAGACGCATAGGACGGATAAAGTAGGTTTACTTTCTACTTTTGTATCCGTCTCATGCATCATGAAAAAAGGTCCGCTGATATCGACAAAAATGCTCATATGATGGGAATAAATTTAAAATTTGTTTGCATAAAAAAGTTTTTAATAAAAGAAAGAGCTTTTTTAATTAAGCTTACAACTATTTTCACGAACAAAATTTACATTTTAGTTATCGATTGCTTTTATGTACTGAGTGTCACCTCTGTTGTGTTTATTATTTTTTAAACAACAAAAATAATTGGCGCACAAGACGTATTGCATGTAACTTGAACTTAGAATCGGAGAGACCGTACAGAAACGCATACAACGCATCGAACGGTTGGTATGAACCTTCAGCTTAAATCGATTGTGGCATGAGATGTGTTGCAAGTTGCACAATGCTGTTGAAACCAAACATCGTTCACATCAATACCATGAAGAGCGGGCACAAAAATATTGGTTGTCATAGTGCGATTGGTGTCTCCATTGACCGTAATGGTTGCGTCGTTCTCATTTTCGAAAAAAAAATGGGCCAATGATGCCTCCGCTCCACAAGCCGCACCAAACAGTCAGAGTCCAACATAAATTAGAGCGTCAAGCGTTGCGTTAGCAGCAAAGTACATATTTTCAGTACATTTAAACGTATAAAATATTATTTGAATGTACTGAAATCACGTACGCTGCTGCTAACGCATGTTTTAATTTAGATTGGACTCTCACTCGTAATGGAGGCATTGGCTTCTGTATGACCACGTTTGGGTTTTCTGAGGCCCAAATACTGCAATTTTGCTCATTAATGTACCCACCAAGATGAAAATGAGCTTCATCCGAAAAAATGATTATTTTAGCAAAATCATTCTCGTGCAATTTCCAACCAATTGTCTTTGTTTTGGAAATAAATTTCTAATCGATCCATTTCCTTCAGTGGAGATGATTCATCTATGAAAATATTATAATGACAATGTCGCTCAAATACGACACCGGGTTGTAACAAGACGACGCACTCAAACAAATCACGCACACAAATCATAAGGGTGTGGGCAGGTTAAGCAAACACAAAATTATAAACATTGCACAGTGCATTGAATTCGTTTAGACACGAAAACATTTGGAAGGGAAACATTTAGTTCGGCAGCTATTTATGGGTGAGGAGTGCTTTTATCCAATAATATTGGAATGTCGCCGGCAAAAAAAGCCTGGGACATTGTCAACATACTTATAATTGTAAGGGAAGACTATAATAAATAATTTTCATTCAGCTCATTTTATATTTAGTATAAATAATCAAGAGCAGTTTTCGATGCTGAAATAAAAATAGCCAATCCTTAAAATACATAAGGAATTGCTGATTACAATGACATTTTTGTCATTTGTTTTTCTCTATCAGCTCTAGTTTTAACTATATATATATATAGTAACATTAGCATATGCATAACTTACACCAATTGTTCTATAATTCGCTTAATATTTAACGAATGCTCCTCAAAACTTTATAACATTTTCTGAATTATTAATCTACACAAAAATATCTTTGATATTTTAAATGGCATCTCCTATCTCTTGATGTCAACAAAAACTACCAACATAGTTACAAAGACATTAACCCTACCAAAAACAAACCATTATACCCTCAAAACTGTTCAAGAGAAGAAACAACCATATTTGTACGCCTAAGAATCGGCCACTGCAAATTTTCCCATCAATATCTACATACATATATAACAGAAGTGCACCTCCAGTTTGCCCTACATGTAATAACCAAATTAACGTATTACATATCCTAGACGAGTGCACAGAATTCCAACAGATCTTTTAAAAAATACAAATGACTAACATTAAACTAATGTACAAAATTATATTAAAAAATAGCCTTAAAATTTTCCCTACAAGCAAAGTAATACGAAAATGATTCGAAATCGTGTTGCTTGGAAAAAAATATTATTGCAGCAACAGTGATATTCGTATTGCGGAAGTTTCCCCCTTCGGAAGAGGTTGTGCGGCCAGGGTGATACTTCAAAGAAATACTTCTAGAAGACAATACTGTGATATTGCTAGATAATCATATAAATGAATTTTTTTTTTATATTGTCAGATTATCTTTAGGAAGACACATTATTCATAATGCCAGATTATCTCCTAAAGTCACCAGATTATCTCGTATAGTAACCCCTGAATTAAAACTACCATTAATTTAATTTTAAAGCAATTTTTCATGGTCAACTAAACAAAAAAATAATTATAATGCAATATTCTATATATTAATTTACATACATATGTTGAAATGAAATCTGTTATGGAATCTCTAAGTCCAGATGGATACAGGTCCATGTCGCTATTCATACTGACTCATGAAATTTTAAATCTAAATGAGTAGACATCGTTTAAACTTAACTACTCTGATTTTCGCACACTCACGATAAGATTTATTTATAAGTATTGGTTGCAATAAATATGAATGCCACGTCGACATCATACTCATATCACTCTCATACATGATACAATTATACAAGGTACCTGCACAAGCCCAGCCTGTTAATGTATACAATGCAGAAAGTTGTCAAACTTTGTTTACAAGCTGCAAAAATGTTAGTGTATGTGTGTGAATAAAATGATTACAGTGTTGCCAATGAATTTGCACATTGAATAAAATTACACTACACATGCTTTGTGTAGATTAAAATTAAAACAAAATTAAATAAAAATAGAACCCAAAGTAGAATTACACACATATTATACATGAATCTCATTACATGGTCTACAGATGAGAGTAAAAATTACACACTGTGTATTACACACATATTGGCAACACTGAATGGCTATAATCATGCTTGAATGCCGCCTCTGCAATTGTACTTTAGTTACCCTGTGATTGTTATTTTTAAAAACAAAAGACATCTGCTTCTGACAATTATAGATATGTTTCTACCAACAAAATACGTGTGTTTCTTGAGGTAGAGGTCCATAGCTCGCTTTTTGCGCGTTATGCTTTACACGCGTTTCATTCTATACTTGTTTCTCTTGTTTCATTCTATACTTTGTTCGCGTTGAGTTACATGCACTGCTTTTCATGCGCCATTTTATTTTTGTTTTGATCAGCTGTGTGCGTTTGTTTATAAATACTTATAAAGAAAAAATGGAGAGTGAAATCGAGTTTTTAAAAGAATTTGTGGAGTTAGTCGTAAAAGTAATCGATAGGTTAGGTTAGGTTAGGTTATAACAGGCTGCCGATTTATAGTAAACCAGCCCACTTGGGTCCTTAGAGGTCCCGTTGTGCTGCCTGGGCGGATTGAGGTGGGCTGCCCATCCTCATTTATCCTATACACTATCCGTATTCAGCTGAAACCAACCCGAAAGGCGTATGAATGAATTCACACTACCGATTTCATATTCCGACAGACTCTCCAAACCTTGCAGTATCGGAGCCCCCATGTGGAGTGAACGCACCTCCGCAAGTGCTGGGCAATGACAGAGAAAATGCTCAACAGTTTCCTCCTCTTCCTCGTCCTGACAGCTTCTGCAGAAATCATTATAAGGTAGATTTAATCTACCAGCATGTATGCCTATGTAGCAATGTCCTGTTAGGACTGCGACCAAATTACGGAGTTGTCCTCTTGGAATCCTCACCAATATTGCGGACCTCCTCATATCATAACAGGGCCATGTCATTCTAGAGGTTGAGCATGTGACCTCATGTAACCATCTAGCCTGTGCAACCCTGAAAAGGTTCTGCTGTATTTGCATTTTACAGCAATTCATCGGAACACCTACCAACCTATCAATGTCCTCATCCTGCATTTGAGCTCCAGCCTTAGCCAGCTCATCCGCAATATTGTTACCAACACTATTCGCATGTCCTGGAATCCATTGTAGTTCCAGGTCAGCATACATTCCCAGTTTGTTAAGAGAGATTCGGCAGTCATATACCAGATTCGATGTCGTAAAGACGCCCGCAATGTTTTTAATGGCAGCTTTGCTGTCCGTGAATATACGGATATCCCAGTTGTATATCCTATAATACCTCAACCATTTAGCTGCTCTACTTATCGCTGAGATTTCAGCCTGTAGTATACTACACCTACTGTCCAGCTTGAAGCTTATCCTCTTTTGAAAGCGAGGAATAAAGATTCCCCCACCCACGCCCCTGTGTGACTTCGATCCGTCCGTATACACCTCGAGCACATCCCCCTCTGCCCCTATAGACGAGTTGGATGCGCCCGATGTGTTAGATTTGAATCTATTGTCAGGCAGAGGTATGTGTGATCGGTAATCTATATTGGCCGGTAGATCATTCAACTGATCTCCTATTATAGAATGACCGCAAGTCAGCTTTTTCCACGCATTTGCCGACTGTAATCTAGTTACAGAGTTCATAGCAATTTGCTTTACCATGAGATCCCCTGGCAGCCAGTGCATCATCACGAAGAGCGCCTTGGAGGGAGTGGTCCGTGGTGCACCCGTAATAGCAAGGGCTGCAGATCTTAGAATCCTTTCAATGGTTCCACGATGGATGGCCTTCTGCAAGGCGGGCCACCATACTAACGCGCCATATGTTAATATTGGCTTAATCACTGTATTGAAGAGCCATTTGGAATTGCAAGGGCTTAAGCCCCATGTTGTCCCTATTGCCTTCTTACATACATACAAAGCAGTGGCAGCCTTGTTTGCCCTTTCCTGCACATTTCGTTGCCATGAGAGTTTGGAGTCCAGATATATACCAAGATATTTGGCACAATCAGACAGCTTAAGTTCCATTCCATTTAACCTTCGAAGTTGGAATTGCGGAATCTTGTATCTTCTCGAGAAAAGTACAAGATCCGTTTTCAACGGATTTACATTCAGGCCACTATTGACACTCCATCTACCTAGTGCCTCCTGTAATCTCTGAGATAAGGTATGTAGATGTTTACCCGATACCAATACTGCGATGTCATCTGCGTATGCTACGCACTTGAACATCTTATCTTCAAGTTCCCTTAGAAGGGAGTTTAAAGCGAGGTTCCACAGTAGTGGAGATAGAACTCCTCCTTGTGGGGTACCTCTATTAGCTATTCTTTTAATCGAAGCTTGCCCTAGGTTGGATGAGATAGTTCTGTAAATAAGAATTCTCCGAACCAGTTTAATTATTGACTGATGTATGTTCAGTCTCGCCATAGCCATTATAATGGTTTCTGGTTTCACATTGTTAAATGCGCCTTCTATGTCAAGAAAGGCTACAAGTGTGTACTCCTTTTGATCCAGAGATTTCTCTATAGAACCAACAAGAGTGTGTAACGCAGTCTCAACTGATTTACCCTTAGTATATGCATGCTGAGATGCTGATGTACGATCAGGTTCGATTGTCATTCTGAGATGAAGATCAACCAACCTTTCCAATATTTTTAAGAGGAAAGATGAAAGACTAATGGGTCTAAAATCTTTCGCTGTGGTGTGCGATGCTCTGCCTCCTTTTGGAATAAAAACGACAGTACACATCCTCCATGGCTTTGGAATATATGCCCACTTTATGCATGCCATATATATCCTGATTAGCCAAGGTATCAGTAGGTCCACATTCCGCTGCAAATCAGCCGGAATGATGCCATCCGGGCCAGGTGACTTAAAAGGACTAAAACTGTTTATAGCCCAGATAAGCCTGTCCCTACTAATGGGCACCTGCACCAATTCAGCGCTGGTTTCCAAGTCGGATTCTGCCCTATCTTCATAGACTGAGCAAAGTAATCGATAACTAATATGCAAAATTTGTTACTGAGAAAAGTGTGGTGAAAAGTTAATTAAAATACATCGCATTAATGAAAATATTCACATATTTTATTAAACAAGTTTTTTTTACTAAGAAATTTTTTTTATTGAAAAAAAAAGAAAAAAAATTATCCACGGCAAAATAATATTTATCGATAACGTAAAAAATAAAGTATTATTTAACATCTTTAACATTCAAGAACAGCTGACTTTCTTTCATGGTGCTTGTAACGCGTACAAAAGTAGAAAGTAGACCTACTTTTTGCTTTGAACGCGCCTACGCGTTCTGCGCTTTTTGCAATGTAACTTGTCACATACTATTACATTGATTCTACTTTTTTGACAGATGCATAGAAAGCGTAACGCGCAAAAAGCGAGCTATGGACCTATACCTTTGGTGTTCCAATTTTGTTGTAGTCGTGCAAGTACCTTGTATAATTGTATCATGCACTCATAGATCACCTCAGTTTGATTTATAATCTCAGATAAATACTTATACCACTTACATTGATTCAGTTCACTCAACTCATCCATATACTACAACTATATAAAGTATAAAGTGTATAAACAAATGCATAAGTAAGTTACATTGCATCGTCTATGAACATTGAGTTAAGGAGAGTAAGTATAAGTGCGATGAGAACTTCACACTTGCGATTGAATATGAAGTTGAACAACATTGCAATAAGTATGAGTGCGCATAAGTACAAGAAATTATAAGTCATGATTCAACTCTACCCACTTTTCACTACTCATTCCTGATCACTGGTCTGGATGTGGCAATATGTCTCCTTTTTCTACACGAGTTTTGTAATTGAATTTGAAAAAAATATGTGATATCTTTGCGGCTTCCCCTCTTACTTGCTTGTCTTTTAGCATGAGAGTCCATTTTACAATTATTTAAACTTTTTCTCAGGATAGACGTTAAAATAAATACTATTGTTTCTATTTTAAATTAAATAATTTTTTTAACTTCTAGTTAAAAATTCCAGAAATTTATTATTCGACATATTGTCATAATTATATTATACGTGAAATTTATAAGCGATGTCTATATGCATTTCATTGTTCCTTTAACAAATGGTCAGTAGACTTCAACCACATATTTTGAACCGTCACAAACCACTAAGTCTTCTACGCTTATTTTTCTTCTGTGATTTTCAAAAATATTATTATTTGTGAATTCTCAAATAGTTTTTGAAAGTCTGTGCATAAGAGGTTTGTGACTGTTCAAAATATGTGGTTGAAGTCTACTGATGATTTATTAAAGCAACAATGAAATGCATATAGACATCGCTTAACCACCAGCAAATAAATGTCATTTCTAATTAAAAACATATTTATATTATAAATTTATTGTTCATGTGATAGAACACCAGATATCTTCCAAATGCTTGTAGGGTTTATTTAATATCAAATATTGTAATCACATCGGAGTCGAAAGCCTTAGACGCTAGTACTAATTTTCGTTTTAATTAATTTTTATAATTGCAGCTATAACTATTAATTTTTTAAATAAATTAATTAATCATTTTTGCCACAAGCCCATAGATATTAATTATTGTTCGAACTTTATTTTTTTGTATCGCTCTGTAAGCCAAATTATTTGTGGTAATTTTTGAGGATTAAATGTTATTATTTTATATTTTTTTATTATTTTTGTACTTTTGCTTTCTTTGTACAAACAGTAAGCAACCGTGTCAATTGCAACAGGTGTTATTTTTTTTTTTTTTGGATTATTATGCTTCATACGACTAATTTATACAGCGAATTTATACCGCCAAATTCGTTGTAATGGGCAAAATACGTCATTAATCCGCCCACTTGTGTTTCCTGCCTTTAGAGAAAATTTGTCAAAGTATACGTTGCGTATTGAGAAGTGAGAGAAAGTTTATCGGAAAATTTAAAAGACTTTGTCGAACTAAACTTTTTGTGTGCAAAAGGGCTCTAACAGTATATCGTCTATAAATCCAGAGTCGAGGATATATCGAGAGTGGAACTGCATTTTGGTTCTCTAAAAATGCAAATTTTATTAATTCCCATAATAAAAGAAATTTTTCTATTAGTTCTGAAACGACAGATTTGGCCATTAGTCCATTTATTTGTTTTTCAGATCTTAATAATAAACTAGAATAGGTCTGCAACTTCAGCAAAAAATTGCTGGCAAATTAAAAAGGCCCATAACAAAATATACTGCAGTAACTTCAAATGCTCTGAAATTTTTGTTTTATTTTCTTTTGTGTTTAATTTTTCTTTATAGTTTTGCTTACAAAATGTATAAGAATGAGTATTTATGTATATGTGAGAGCGTAAAAGAACAAACGATGTCAAAATAAAGTATATTCTATCTCTCGACAGCTTTCTGTGACTGCATTTTTTTGTCAATTTGTATGAAAAATGAGTTCACGACGCAATTCTGTTTGATCATTTAATTTTCAATAAGAGCAAAAGTAAGACTATTTGAAATAATATAATTGTTATTAAAAAGTCTGAGCTTATTTTGAGACTCAAGCTTTGTCATACTCGCTTTACAATCTGTCATACGAATTCTTCAAGAAATCGAAATAAATTATAAGAATAAACCTTTATTTCAAATTGGTCATAATGGTTTACTCTAGCAACACTTTACGATTAATTAATTAAGCAGGCATTTTGTTCGACCGAATAATTTTTGAAGGCAATGTATCAACTGCCAAAAACAAAGAAGACAGTTGCACAATACACGATTTAAATTTCTAGGAAAACATAAACAAAACGATTATTAGAGTGAAATCTATGAGAACGGAATCTCACGATTGTAGATAGAAATTATCCATGTCAACCAACCAACCTACCAATATTTTTAAAAGTAGAGAGCACAACTTGCTCTAGGTGCATAAGTGTAATGGGGTTTTCTTCAATTTAACCCAACTTAAAATATAAAAATACAACTAACTTTTAAAGAAGAATCCAAGGCTTTACCTTCTTGATTAACTTTCTTCAACTCTTGGCCACACTAGTGTAGCGAACACTTTAAATCCAAACATTCTTGCTGTTAATATACTTAAGCTAGAGATTCTGTATTCCTTGAAAAGAATGTACATATTTTCATAACGATGTAAATGAAAAGCTCGTTTTTCAACACTCTGCAACGTTTAAGTTATACTAAATAAAAAGTAATTGCCACTAATTGCAACCAAACCAAAATTACAGTATTATTTTGTTGCAAGTTAGTTATAACAAATTTACCCTGTGGCAGGAGAGTAATAAGAACTTTTAGTTTAACTTTTGAATTTCTTTTTTATTGTTAGTCTAAGAATACTTTTCGTTCGAATACATTTTACTATAAAAATAAACATATAACTGCTGGTATTCGTCTACGAAAACGTTAAATTAATTGAACTAATAAATTGTTAATTAATGAAAAACATTTATCGCGTGGGGAATTTCAACGATTCCGACAATCACTTAAAAGGTTAAATGAAAAGCCAGCTTCACCGAAAGCACACGAGAAAAGCTAAAAGAAATAAAGAGTGTGTGAGAAAAAGACTTCCTTAACCAAAAGTCGTTAATTAATGTGAGATTGTCTTTTTTATTTTTACTCATATAATAGGCGGTAAGTCAACTGTAAGCCATGTCGTCAAATTTAATTTCCATAAAAAGTTCTTTGTTAAGGTTTGTTGCCTTCTACAGGGTGGGCCAAAAGTTACCAGGGGGTTTAAAAGTTTAATAACTTTTTCGTTTATTAATTTTTTTTTTCTCAGATTATATAATATACAAAATGGAAATTTTTTTTACACTAAGTATGAAAAATAATGTCTCTTAAATGACCACCGTTTTCAGCTTCGCACTGATGGGCGATTATGATTATGAGTGATGAAGCTCATTTTCATTTGAATGGCTTTGTTAATAAGCAGAACTGTAGGTTCTGTGGTTCTGAAAATCCAAGAGCCATTCATAAACGCCAATTGCACCCCATTAGGTGTACAATATGGTGTGGGATCACATCTGAAAATATCATTGGGCCTTACTTCTTCGAGAATGAAGATGGAAGTGCTGTAACCGTAAATGGAGAGCGGTATCGGTTTATGATAGAAAATTCTTTACGTCTTGCTCTTGAAAACATACCTGGTATGTGGTTTCAGCAGGACGGAGCCACTGCCCGCACTGCCCGAGACACAATGGCACTTTTAAGTCAAATTTTTGGCGAGCGAATAATTTCCAGAAATTCGGAAATAATTTGGCTCAGCGCGATCGCCAGTTTTGACAGCACCCGACTATTTTCTTTGGGGTTATTTGAAGTAGCGAGTGTATGTGAACAAGCCAGAGACAATCCTTGAACTCAAGGCAAACATTGTTGCAGAAATTCGAACGCTACAGCCACAAATTTTGAAAGATGTTAAGGAAAATGCTCTAAAACGAGCCCATCAGTGCGCAGCTGAAAACGATGGTCATTTAAAAGACATTATTTTTCATACTTAGTGTAAAAAAATTTCCATTTTGTATATTATATAATCTGAGAAAAAAAAATATAAAAAAAATTAATAAACTAAAGTTATTAAACTTTTAAGCCCCATGGTAACTTTTGGCCCACCCTGTAGTATGTAAAGAAATTTTGATTTTGTTTTAGTTTTAAGCTAATATTAATTTTATAACGTTTTGGAAAAAATGAATTGAAATTGAAATTGGTTTGTTGCCTTGATGAAAAACTTTTAAGCACATTGAATGAAATAGTGAATAAACTATAGTAGACTTACTTTTACGTTTAATATGTACAAATGTATGTAGTCGTATCTTAAACAAGTAAGAGTGCTATATTCGGTATGGCCGAATCTTATATACCCTTAACCGATGTACGCATATGTAGTGTACAGACCAGCGATGATAAATGAGAAAACTAATTTCGTGCCAATTAGCTTTTAACACGCAAATTTGCTTTGATCGATGGTGACGCCGATCTCACACACCAGTATGGTGAACTGAAAATTTTTCGAAATGTGTTATTAATATTGCATGTTTTTTTTAATTTATACTCTTTGAGAATAAATTAAAGAAATTTCATCAATTTAAGCTCTTTTATTTCAATATTAACATTCAAAAAATTGTTTTATTTGAGCATTAAAAATAACAGCGTTTTTAGTAATACATTTTTCAACATTAGGAACTTTTACAAAATAAATATAAAAAAAATAATGAAAAATTTATACTTGATTATTTTACTCACATACACGGTGACACACGGTCTCACGCACCGGGTTAGGGAAAAAAATACAATAGTAGGGCAGCTAGCCGAAATTGCAGCAAAAAATAATAACAGGGAATGTTATTTGAAGTTTTTAACACATACGGTCTCACAGACCAATAGGACACCATTGGCGGGTTAAAATTGTACTTTTTTGACCCCAATAGTATTAAACTCGGTTTTTTTTTGTTTTAACCCTTTTTTATTATATTTTTAGAACATATCGCTCATTTACTCAAATAACGTCATAACTCAAAAGAAAAACTAGTTTGCCAGAACACAAGTTTAAAGTTTTTAATTTACACACAACTAAATCAAATAAGAACAAAAGAACTATATGAGGATTAATCTGCATCATTAACTCAAAAATTAAAATTTATTAGAATTCGAAGAAGAATAGTATTTCTTTCGCAGGGTTTTTCTTTCGACATAGTGGAAAATACATATCGTTGGTAGAAGGGCCCTAACTCAAATAATGGTTATTTTACAGGAGAAGGTAAAAACACAATAGAAACTGTAATACTTTTGTACAACTGATTGTAAAAGCGTTATTTTTTACACTATTGCAATATATTTTTGTGACGAGGTGTATTTGTGTGAAATGTATTGGAATTACTAAAAAAACTCAATTTCGTAAAAAATGCGAGTTAGGACCTTTCAATAAGTCTTTTGTTTGTATTGTGCCCTAATTCAGTCAAAAGATTTATGACGTTTTTGTTTGAAAATACTTTTGAGTTCTTGTTTTTGAATTCTCTAAATTAAAATTTGATAATGAAAAATAAAAATATTATTACCGTGTTTTTGAAACATAAAAATAAAATTAGTGTATTACATAAAAGTTTGAAAAATATTTGAAAAAATATGTGTTGGATATAATGTTTAGAACAAAATCATAAAGCAAATACACGAACCTTCTAGTATGGACAATAAATAATACTTGTTTTAAAGAATCACAACTGCGGCTTTTTTTCGTCCATAGAGAAGAAGATACAATCGTCGAACAGAATTAGGGCATTAGACTTTCAAGTCTTCGTTTTGATTATGCAAATATTCTTTACACATTCACTAATGAGTGTGGAATTGACAATATTCTGCTGATAACTTTTGAAAGCTACGGAAACATGAGCTCATACAATTAATTTTTCATAGCACAAAATTCGTTATTTACGGTATCTTAATTTCCATTTTCTTTTGGGAATATTTTTTAATAAGAAAGGACAGGAAAGGAAAGAAACTACTAACATTTTCGGAACTGAGTTTTGTCAGCAAGTTCAAAATTTCGTCATGAAAAGTTACTTTATTCGGTTTCGCAAAAGGTTATATATGTAGAACTGTTAAACATTTCTTTTAAAATCCGTAATTAATCTTTCAAAGTAAATTTTAGTTGTTTACATATGTATGTATGTATGTATCATACCTAGCTTCATTTAATTCCATCACTTAAACGACTGATATGTTATTAATATCGCAAGTTTTTTTATTTCTTATAAATTTTAAATTAATACAATAGATAAAATAAATGAAGACGCCGCTATCATATTGAAAACGAAACACCAGTGAAGTTAGATGTAGTTCTTTGTAATAAATGTAACAAGGTAGTCGTTCTCAACAACAAATCAGATTCGCCACTATTCTGTCAAACTGGATATACTTTAAAAGGTCGCTATTTAATTTTTGTATGAGAAAAAAGAGATAGACTCTCGCAAATTTTTCAAATAGTACCAAATGAGTCACGGTGGTACCAACGTACTTTTAAGTTTTGAATTGTACCAAAAAAAAAGTAATTGTACCAACTTTCTTCATCCCTGATACAGACATATGCATAAGTGCATATACATATATGTATGTAAAATTTTTTTTTTTTGTGAAATAATTTATAATTTTTTGTTCTAGTGCAATTTTTAGTAACCTCGTTACCTCTCGGTTTATTTCGACTAAAGAATTTCATTCAAATATTTTATTTTCGATATTAGCAATAGTTGAACACTTTATTCTACACTCTGTATTTAAGAAAAATTTTAAATTCAGCCTAATGTCAGTTGTCAACATCGACATCACGTCAATACAATACCAAAAAATTGGGGCTTGTTTACTCGCTCTAGAGATGTTCAAAAGTCGCGCTACTATTTAATAACCCTAATTAGTGTCTCAATTTCAACATCCCACTGCAAATGGGATATATCGCGGTATTATGTAAATGGTTTATTCCTAAAAAAAAATTTTCAATTATGTTCAGTAGAAAGAAGCGGTTTCAGGGAAATGAAATTTCCTTTAATTTATTTTATAGTTGTGACTGTTCTTTAGCGATAAATTTTATTTTTATCTTCATTTACTAAAAATTAATAAGAATTTGTTATTAGCTGTCAACGAAAGACCATCGAGAGCATAATACGCAACATGGCACAAACCTTCGCTTATACATAAATTAAATATCCATATAAAAATTTAGCAAATATAACAAAATCTTGAGTAAAGATCTTCCTAAAACATAAAATATGTTTAACTGAAAAAAAATTTTGTTTGAATTTTAAATTTATTTTTTTTTTAAATTATTTTTGGTTATTTGTTACCAGAAATTTTTTTTTTTTTAATTTCCAACCCTGGAATCATAATTTGAATTTTTCTGATTTCTAATACTAATTTATTTTTTCCTAACATATAGAATATATTTAATTACCAAAGAAATAATTAGTTTTAGTTAATTTAATTATTATTATTCGAACTGCATTTGTTTCTATATTTAATGAATTGAACAGGCTAATGTTCGTATCGCCTTTTAAGCCAAATTACATGTGATAATTATTAATGAACAAATAACATCAAAGTTAGTTGTAAATATTCTGACAACACATAGTTGAACGGAACAGCCAGCCGTTTTCGAAGGCCACTAAACCTTCATCATCAGCGGTCTTCTGTGTTTGGTCCACTGTGTGTGGTGTCAGTTCATATAGATTTCTGTCTTATACACGAAACTTTTCTGCAAATGGAATATGTGAATTGGTTTGATTCATCGTATTTCAATTTGCTGAAATGTGTTTTGTAATGAAGGCGCAAATTTTCCATCACTAAATTTACAACAGTCTTACCATTGTCGTTTTTTCATTACTAATTATGCACATGTTAGTTAATTTGCTTATTTTTGTTCTACTTAAGACAAACTTTTTTGGTTTGTTACTATTAAGTATATTTTTATTTAATTTTTGCCACAAGCCCATGACTATTAATTTTAGTTAATCTAATTATTATTATTCGAACTGCATTTGTTTCTATATTTAATGAATTGAACAGGCTAATGTTCGTATCGCCTTTTAAGCCAAGAAAAGTTTCGTATATAAGGCAGAAATCTACATCAACTGACACCACACACAGTGGACCAAACACAGAAGAACACTGATGATGAAGGTTTAGTGGCCTTCGAAAACGGCTGGCTGTTCCGTTCAACTATGTGTTGTCAGAATATTTACAACTAACTTTGATGATATTTGTTCATTAATAATTATCACATGTAATTTGGCTTAAAAGGCGATACGAACATTAGCCTGTTCAATTCATTAAATAATTAGTTTTATATACCAGAAAAAGTTTAAATTTTCCAAGTCTAGAGCAAAGTTTTTCATTTTTAAAATTTTTACTCCAAACTATTTCTTTCTAAAATATAAACTGCCTTATTCATAAAAAATATTTCAGGTTTATTAAGCGCTTATTTGACATATTTCTATGGGAAATTTGTCAAATAAATCTGTAATAAACCTAAAATATTTTTTATGAATTAGACCGAAACAATATTTTTATTTTGTAAGCAAAAAAGAAAAAATAATTTGACCTATTTAATTTTATATACAAAAAAATTTAATTTTCCAACCCTGGAATCATCCTTTTATATTTTTCTGACTCTTTATGCCAATGTAGTTCTTTAAAAAATATATAAAATATGTTAAGTGAGCAAAGAAAAAAAGGAAATAAGGAAAAAATAAGTTTTATTTAGTTTAAAAAAAAGTTAACAGTTTCCAGTTCTGAAGCTGTGATTTTTATTTTTTTAATTTCTAATTTTTATTTTGTAAATTTTCTATATCAAACCTTTCTTTCCAAAACATAAAATATATTTATCTCAAAAAGTGTTATAAGTTACCCAACCCTGGAATCATATTTTTAAATTTTTCTGATTTCTTACACCAATAGATTTCTTTTAAAAATATAGGATATGTTTAATTTATAGAGAAAAAGTAAAAATTTGTTTTAGTAAGTTACTTTTATATAACAAAAAAAATTAAAAAACTAAATTAATTAAATTAAAATTCACTAATAAATGAAACAGTAAAAACATTATCCAATAAGTCTTCAAGTAACATAGAACAAAACAATTTAACAAACAACACAAAAAAATATTTCAGTGTATCATATATATCTGGTTTGACTAACACTAAAGAAATCAAATCAGCTGTGGAATCAAAGCAAATACAATTTGCCTATAAGTCAAACACAACACTAAATAAAATATTTACAAAAGTTAAGGCGCCAATAAAGAAAAAACAACAATGCAGTGTTGTGTATGAATTACAATGCAAAGGGAATAAGGATGAGAACTGCGAATTAATATACATAGGTACAACAAAGAGAAATTTAGAGACAAGAATGGGTGAACATAAAAATGACATAATAAAACAAAAAGCTTCAACCGCCTTATCTTCCCATATTATTAACAACAAACATACTGTTGATTTTGACAATGTGAAGATATTGGATATAGAGAATATAGAAAGAAAAAGATACACCATCGAAAGCTTAAGAATACAACAAAGGATAGAAAAGACGATAAATATAAAAGAAGATACTAATAATATCAATGCTAGTTACATTGTTGCAATAAAGTAAATCGAAACCGTGTTTAATAAATTGTTTCATGTTTTTGTCGTTTACAGTTTGTAAGCAAATTGGTTTTTTAAGCAAACAAAAATTTTAATGTAAAAAATAAACAATTATTGTAAGTTTTTATTTTATTTAATATTTAAAAATTTATAACAATGCAATGTTTTATCCAAAATTTAAATAGACGAAGAAAATCCACTGAAGAAATCAACAAACAATTGACGAAAAGTTGGGAAAAAATGTAATAAACTCATTTTATTAACATTATAAATAACTTAGGCCTTATTAGCTCAAACAATTGGAACACAAACATAAACAGTGTTGGCCAAATAATTTAAAATTAAAAAAAAATAAGTTTTCCAACCCTGGAAACGACTTTTTGTTTTTATTTAATTTTTTCGGGGTTTCAATACCAATTTTATTCATACTGAAATATAAAATAAGTATATTTAACAAAAAAATTGTTTTAGTAGTTACTTTTATATGGCAAAATAAAGTTTAAGCTTTCCAACTCTGAAACCTTCTGCTCGGTTTTGCCGATTTTCAATACCAATCTATTATGACCATTTCTGATACACTAGTCCAAGACCGAAGTCTGTAGCTATTCTGGAAGCTTCGGAAAACCGATTTTACGTACATCAGACAGACGGACGGACGGACGGACATACGGACATCGTATTCCCTATTCATAAGGACCCAGAATATATACATATACTTTATGGGTCGCATATTCATATTGTGGAAATTACACACGGAATGATAAACCTATATACAAATTCCCTTTACTATTTTTGGTGAAGGGTGTAAAAAGGAATTTAAGCCAGAATACATTAAATATTTTTGAATGGGACGAGCAGTTTTTTATGTCTCTGCTCAGTTTTTTTTCATACTTATATATATTAAACTCAATATTTTAGTAGCTTTGATTACGCAAATTTGCTAATATTTAGATTTGTGATATACAAGGTGACTTAAAAAATCTTGTACTTAGTTCATTGAGAAAAGCATTGTTGAACAGTTATTTTTTCTAAATATTAAAAATAATTTTTTTTAATAATTTTTTACCTAAGTCAATAAATTTTATATAAACTTATTTCTTAGTTTGTCTTTAAATACTCTAATTTTCTACTCAAACGGCAACTAATTGTAAAAAAAACTGTAAGAAGAAATAATAATAAATAATCTGAATACTAGATATAACATCCTCCGCTCGACTTTCTCAGCTGACAGCATACAAATCAGCTGTTTGTTTCTTTCTTATACTGTGAAAAAACTTTGCTACAAACTAAATCGAAAACGGGAATTAATTGCAAAAATCAAAAATTGCAAATCATGAATAAAATTAATTTCATGTGCAAGACAAAATTTCACAGAGGAAGCTAAAATCAAACCAAAATATACCTTCAATTTCTAAATTTTTTAACTCTTTAATAACAACGAAAATTTGCAAGTTCATACTACTAAAAGGAAAGAAAATTATTTATAAAACTTTTTTGCTGCAAATGAAATCTTAACCCTCTATTCGGCCGGATCGTAAAAATTATCGGATGAAGCCATTTTTTTTAAGTGGATATAGTCAAAAGAGTCGTAAGTTTTAATTTACAGGTGAAAAAAAACATTAGTACCTAACGATCGCCAGGTAAAGAATAGTGAAGATCGTGTGTAGATGGTGTTGCCAGTTTGCCTGTTTGCCTTTTATGAAAAATCACAGGTAAATTTTTTTTATGAAAAAGTTTTATTGAGAGTAAAGAGAAAATTAAGTTAAAATACATACTATTTACAATTGTGATATTCCCAGAAACAATTTGCATTTGGAACTAAGGATTTTGGGAGTCAGATTTTTTGCAACATTTGCACCATTTATTGCTTTTTCTATCGACCGAAACAGTAAAATGATCGACACCATCAAACCCAACATCACAAAATAGACCAGAGTTGTAGAAAGTGACTTATGAAAAGAGTTAAAATCCCCTGATTTGATCACTGTTAAAAAGGGACAAATATAGTGTGTTTGTTATTAATATTTTTACTACAATAATCAAAACAAACAACAGAAAATTTATACTTAGTGAAATGAACAATTGAACATTTTTACAAAATTAAATGAAAGATTTTGCAGTGTTGAACTAAATAAAACAATGTGTAAAACATTATTAGTAATATAAAAGTGATTAAAATTAGTTTCCAAATGCTTACAAACTCAATTTTAAACATTTTCCTTCAAAAATATTAATTTTTAACTTCAACTTGCAAAAAGCAAACAACGAATGAGACCACAAAGCATAAATTGAAAATACACTTGAGCACATGAACATTTGCACAAAATTAAATGGAGAAATTTGTGGTATTGAATTAAAAAACACAATGCGAAAAAGATTATTAGTATTAATAAAGTGATTAACATTTATTTTCAAATGATTAGAGACTTCGTTTTGAGCATTTTCGTTCGCAAATATTAATTTTTACCATTTATTTACAAAACCTAGGCTGCGAATGAGACCACAAAGAATAAAATGTAATTACTTTAAAATGATACCACGCGAAAGAAAAAGTAAAGTAAAGTAAAGTAAAGTAAAGCGAGACCTCTCACACATTCTTCAAATCCTCACAAAACACAATTATCACAATTATCTTCCGTCTCGTGTCATCTCTGGTCTACTTTGTGCCCAACATCAGCAACTGGACGAACAGCTTTTTTTCCAATACCTGATATGCTAGGCTCTGCTTCGTACAATTTTTGAGCAGATGATTGCCCTACGGACCATGTATTTCTGAAGGAAACAAATCCAGCAGCTATTGCCACACAGAAATATGGAAGCTGTAAAAGCGGTTCTTCATCGGATATATTGTTAGAAGCATTGAACTTTTTATTGTGCCGTTATCTCAACAACAATGAATTCAATAATATTATCCGTAAAAAAGTAATTAAAGAGTTCTGTTTGAGCCGATGAAAGTAACATACACCCTCGAAAAACTATCGAAAGCTTGCGTCATGCTAGTGTGGAGAGAGCTTTCGAGATTCGAGATAGTGCATTGACAGTTGTTTACTAAACAGAGAAAATTAATACTTTTCAAATAAGCCAAATAGAGTCATACATCCACTAAAAAGATCCAGGATTACGTTGAACTACGTAGAAGCCATATGCACAATGTGCAAACTTTTATAAAGAGCTTTTTGTGCTTTTACACCGCGAGAGCATAACAGATAATCAGAGTAAAAGGCAATCAATCTTAATTTTTGTATTAATAATTTTGGAACTAAATGGTTTTTAAACATGTTTTTGTACATAATTTATCAACTGAAACAACAGAAATACAAAATATATATGGTCAAATGTAAAAACTACTTGAAAAAGTTGTGAATAATTTTTTAACACCAGATTTGGTTGAGTGTGATCATTTTTATTTGGTGGATTATAAAGATGAGAATAATTATTTAGACATTGCAGAAATTTTCTTGGGAATATATGCCAGGGGTGTATTTGCTGATGCTAAAATTAATCCAATTTAAAAATATGTGATAAGATTTTAATAACATATGACTTCGAAGATGAATTCGAAGCCTTAAGCTTAATTGCTCTCTACAATATTATTATAGAAAATAAAAGTTCTTTCTGCGATATTCTAAGAGTTTTCTCACTTTTTTGAAAAATGTTGAAAACAGGGAATGTAATCTGAATTCAGACAATTAAAGTTATTAAAATTTTCTTATACACTTAAAACTTTTCGATTTTTTGAAAAAAAAATCATAAATACAAAAAATTGACTAAGAGTCTTTTATTTCCTACGTTAAGTAATTTTATCCCGCGTTTTGTAATTTTATTTTACTTTTACCGCAATCTTCAGCAAATATAGAAAAGAGTTTTTAACTTACGAGTAAACAAAACGAAATTAAGAAATCGGTTGGTTATATCTTTTATAAGCAATTTTGTGTAGGATCAATTAAAACTAAATAATTGTAATTGTTTTGACTTAAAAGTAGTACCTGATTTAATAGAATTATTCAATTCCAATATATATGTATGAAAAACAGTGTTTTATTTCTGACGAATTTTTTACATTTTCGGACAATAATTTTGACGATTTTTCGCTTGGAATTTGACGAATTGGCCTCTATTTCATCTGGCAACTATGCCGACAACATTGTTTGCTCTTATTTTGCAAGGAAACAAGAACAAATTTAAATGCTTTCAAAGCTGTTTACCTCAAATGTAAGTATCAGAGTATGTGTGTTTGGACCATTGTTGTCAGATTTATGTCGAATATCGCCAAATATCGCCAATATAATACAACATTACATTATACTAGCTACAAAAATATTTTTTCATTTTGTAATTATTTTACAAATATTGTTAAATTTTTAATTCAGCAAATAACGTCTATCGTAAAACATAAAAATTATACTATATAAGAAAAATTAAGAAAAGTGTTTAAATTAACATATAAATAGTGGAATGCAAAAAATAATTAAAAATAACTTATTCCGAAAGATCAATCCGAATAGGATAAATTGAACTTGAACACCAAGATAAAAATTATTATACATATAAATCTTGCGATAAAACTGAAGTAACATTTACTGAAATGTGTATTTAAGTACACATATCATGTACTTGAAGTGATAAGTACCATCAGAATCGTTGTATTCATACACTCTAGTGCCAACAAGTTCACTGCACACGTTTGGCACTGCACAGTGCGTCTGTGTAGTGTATGCGGGTGGTTGTGCTATTTACGTAGTGACCTGACTAAATATCAAAACGATTTTTATATTTCCTCAAGTTTGTAAAACTGTACAGTGAACTTGTGTAGTACATGTTGCAAACGCTCAGTTGTGTCCTAATTTTTTAAGAGTTCAAAACTAGAAATGAGCGCCGAAAAAATATTCTGGAGAGACCCTAGAATTATACAAAGAATCGCCTGCATTATGGAGCATTAAAATAAAAACTGCACAGTTTACTTGTATAGTGTGTGTCACAAGCTTATTTTACTCAGTGCCAGACTTGAGCACTGAACTTGTGTAGTGTATGGCTGGCATAGGCGAGAACTCGAGCAAGCTTTTTGGTGCTTCATTATCAAAATGTTGGTTCTAATTAATAAAAGAAAGTTTTCCCCACTGTGTTTTATAAATACCAAATGAGATTTTGTGGGCCATATTTTTTAAACTTCTTGAATTTCAGAAAATTTTGTTTGAGATAAACAGTCACAACATTTAGAATTTCATGCACGAAATATTTTATGTTGTAGAAAAAATTCTTTACAAAAAAAAAATTTCATGTTTTTAACATTATTCTACTTTATTGAAATCGTAAAAATATCGCCAAAAATATCGCCAAGGAGTTCAAATATCGCAAAGTAAATCGCCAATCGCCATTTGAAAATTTTCATAGCCAAAAATAAATTTTCGTCGCCACGTTTGGCGAGATATCGCCATATCTGACAACACTGGATTGGATTTAGCTGGTTCAAAGGATAATCTTGTTGCGGTTGTGGTTGTAGTCGATGTCTTGTGACGGTCTTAACTATTTCGTTTAAAAATCATAGTTTTTAATTTATTTTTACTTCAAAAATATAACACAACTCAAAAATAATATATAAACCAGAGAAAGCCAATCGATACAAAAAATTTGGGATACTCCAGCACATATCAAACATTTTTTATGCTAGTGGACATTGATACCCATTCATTCTCATACTTGCGTATACATACTTGTATGTATCGATGCGCATTCTTCGTTACATGCCGCATATCTACGCATATCTATCGTCATACCCACCCATGACTTGCAACACATTCGGATTTTTGAATATTTTTTGATAAGTGTTGCCAGAAATATTATATTGTAGTTGTTAAAGTACTAAAATTTTTTTTATTCAATTAATCTTTTTAATTTACCCACACACACACTCTTCACAGTCTTTAGACTTAAGCCCTATTAAATATTTACTGGAGTAATTTGACTGCGTGTGTGAAAACACTCTCCATTGTTAACAGAACTGAGGTAAAAGCCGAAATAGTGGAAGAATGGCTTAACCGGGGCATTTATTACAACTTTAGCAGATTTTAATCATTTTAGCGCATGCTTGCAGCTTGTCGCTAATTTTCGCGATAAAAGTGACTTTTTGGCCAAATCTGGCATTTTTTACCATTTTACCGATTTTTAATCCATCTATCTATTTGATGTTAGTGAATTTTAGCGAATTTTCGACATATTGGCAATCCTTAGATCTTTAGGTATTTGTAAGTTATTTTCGGGCTTGTTTGCAATTTTGCAATTTATCGTGAATTTTCTCTATTTTCGCAATAAAAGTGATTGTTCCCAATTCTTTGATTTTTTATAGTTTTAAATATTTTTAATCAGTATCAGTATCTTTTTACTGTTAGCAAGTTTTTTGCGAAATTTCGACATCGTCGCAAGTTTTTTCAAGTTTTTGGCATTCGTTATAATGGGTCCGCCAGATAACTTTTTTTTTGAAAGCAGGGCGCAAAACATCGAGTGTAGCTTCCTCCTCTTCAATTTTTGTGAACAAAAATTCGTTCAACATGGCCCGATAACGATCGCCATTGACTGTAACGGCCACTCCTTGCTCATTGGCCCAATTATGCCTCTGGACCAAAATCCGCACCAAACAGTGACTCGTTTTGGGTGCGTCGGCTTTTCAATGTATGCTTGCGGGTTTTCTGTGCCCCAAATGCGACAATTTTGCTTGTTTACATACCCGCCAAGATCAAAATGAGCTTCATCTGAAAAGATGATTTTTTTTGGCAAAATCGGCATCTTCTGTAAGTCGATCGCAGGCAATATTTCCCAGCGTTGTTCAAGCGTATACACAACCATATTCGTTCAGCGGAAGGATAAAACTAATTATCTGTCAAATCAGACATGAGCACTAGTTAAAAAAAACGTTAGATGGCGGACCCTATAATTTTAGCGCTTTTTAATAAATTTTAAGGCTTTTTACAATTAAGTAATTATTCGCGAATTTTCGCAACTTTTTGTACATGAGATTGTTTTTGATTCTTAAAATCCACTGAGTTTTTTCGTCTACGTTTTTTGAGGTTTTAGAAATTTTTGTAATGATATTCGCATATTTCCAAATTTTCGCAATTAATATCGATCCTTTTTTTGATATAATCTTAAGCGACAAAAATTAAATTAAATATATTTTATTAATTATATCAAATATGTTTTTTATGTAAATTGTCGCTTGCGATAAAATTTTACAGTCCGTATCTTAAAAGTTATCAACAATTTTGCAATTTTGATAATTCTAAACTATGGGTAGACCCATAAAATTTTAATTTCAATAAAAAAGTCTATTTTCCATAACATGTTGCTTACGATAAAATCAAAAAAGGCTCGATATGCTATAAGCCAATTTTCAAGTTATTGCTTTTTTACTATTTTAATTCTTGCGAGCTTGAATAATTTTTGCAATATATAACTTTTTGAATAGAAATTTGCTAAAGAAAACCGCCACGTATTTACGCACTTTTTCATGAAGTTAGTTGTCATTTGTCAATAGGAGGCGTGGAGAAGCAAATTAGATCAAAAAAGTTGTCAAAAATGCTTCAGAGATTCATGCTATGTCATTTTTTATGTATCCCTGTTTTCATCTCTAGCGCTGCAATTAGCAAATAGAAAAAGATTTTTTTTATATACATACATATTTGGCAACATTTTTCATAAAGTTATACTCTTCATTACATGCTTATGCGCATACATATTGATACGAATATCTAGAGCACATTTGTTTGATCGAACTAGCACCAATTGATATGCGCACTTATTTGTGTTGATAGCTATAGATATGCATGCCTATATGTAAGCATGCTTCTTGAGGCGAGTGTGCTATAATACTCATACTCGTTGGAGTATCGATATGTACTGAGTATTCAAAAAGTAACTTTTTGGCTTTCTCTGATATAAACTACTTATGGAAAAATTTTGAAGTCGATCGCTTTATTGTAAATGTGTTTTTTTAATAGTTGCGGAAAATGTAATTCTAATTTACTGACTTTTTTCACTTGATTGGTCACAACTGACAAACGATTTGGCAGAATATGATGATGAGGGAGTAAAAAAATGTGAAAAAGTGTAGTCTAAGAAAACTTTTATTTATGTTGAAGCGAAAGCATTTCGAGGGCTTATATTCAATACCCGCCATACACCAATTTTTAGAAAATGACTTTTTGATCGCAAATTGTTCACTGATACCAGCTTAATCTCTGACAAAAATTTCGGAAAAAAAATTAATATAAGTCCTTATTTTTAAATATTTGTGATATCGCTATCAACCGCACGATTTTTTTTAATGCAATACCCGCCATACGCCATACATTGAGAATACGGAACGAATAAATTTCCAATTTGAATTACATTTTTTTTAATTATGTTTATTTTTATACCCTTCACCAAAAATGGTAAAGGGTATATATAGGTTTGTCCAGATTTTTGTAACTTCTACAATATTCATTTCCTGCCAGATAAAGTTAGTTATTCTGAATCCTTATGAACAGGAGATGAAAAAAAGACATGTCCGTCTGTCCGTCTGTCCGTCTGTCCGTCTGTCTGTACGGATTTTATATGGGTGGCGTGAAACGCGGTTTTTGAAGCTCCCAAACAAGTTAGAGAGCTCGGAGTTGGACTGAAACGACCGCACTTGCCTCAGCACAATTGGTTATGAAAATCAGCAAAAAAAAAATAATCGGTTCATAAAATTTTGAAATATAGGTTTTATCATACATTTTTAAAATTTCATGAAAAAACTACCTACCGCGCATAGAACCAAGCATATTCAAAGTTCTAATCAACCACACTAGTCACTCTGCTGCTGAAGCTCGCTTAAATGCGATAAATATTTACTATACTTAAACATTTGCTTTAATTTGCATTATTTCGTATTAAACCCCTTTTTGTCACCAATACATAGACTTTGCCTTATGGTATTTTTGCTTGGCACATTCTTTTTCGTATGCATGCATATGAATGGATGTGTATAACAATCAGTAGCCTCATGCAAAAAACATTATGTAGATATGTATGTATAAATATACGCTAGCATGAAGACCATTCCCTCGTACATACACACATACATATGTATGTGCATAAGAGTGATCATATGAACAACTACAACAACAACAATATGCGACAAATAGTATTCAGAGAAGAATATTTAATTGTTTGTACGTGTGTATGTAGTCAACTCTACGCACAGCAACAATATGCTAGCAAACGTATTGAAAGAAGAATATTAAGTTGTTTGTGGTAATAACTGGGAATTTTTTTTGTATACAAATAAAGTATTCTGCTAATGAATGCGTGTTGATAAAATATATTAAATATATGTTCGCTTAATTATGAAAGTGGTCTAAGTCATATATTTCTTTCATCGAGATATTTAATGATTACTTTGAAGAAATTAAAAAAATATTTTTATATTATGCAACATTTTAATTTATAAATTCATAGAAGTTTATTTAATGTTTATTGAATTTTTTTAGAGATTTATTTCATATTTCGATGCAGAAACGCATATGACTTAGACCACTTTCATACTTAAGGGCACATATGTATGATTGTAAATACG
The DNA here is from genome assembly GCA_936439885.1 of Nowickia ferox. Taxonomy (NCBI): domain Eukaryota; kingdom Metazoa; phylum Arthropoda; class Insecta; order Diptera; family Tachinidae; genus Nowickia; species Nowickia ferox. The sequence continues at coordinate 66,318,882 of OW387026.1, forward strand.
TATGTATGTACATACATACATACAAAAGGGGATAGGATTGTTTGAATCTGTTTGATTTGCTTATTTGTTTTCTGAATATGTTTTGCAACAAAATGAATGGCTATCATTGTTAATAAGTTAGAAGTCGGCCTGTTATGATTCGTTTGTTGAGTTTCGAACTTACACTTGGAAGTTTTTTTTCAATATACATACATATGTATGTATTTTTGCAAAATAAATTAATCGGGGACCAAAAATAGTCATTATTTTCGAACTTTAAAAAAAGCAACTGTATAGAAGGGAAACATCAAACAACGTGGACAACCACACCATTTTAATTGTTCTAAACTAGATTTTTCTAAACTTCAATGGGTTTAAAATTTAAATTTTTGTTTTTTAAGCAGAAATAAATGTTATTTCCGGATTTTTTGTTTTTAACCGGAAATAATTGTTATTTCTTGATTTTTCTTTCTTCAAGCAGAAATAATTGTTAGTGGTTTTGTTTTGTTGGTGTTTGTCAGAATATTTCCAATTAACTTTGGTGTTATTTGTTCCTTAAAAATTATCACATGTAATTTGGCTTATAAAGAGATACGAACTTTAGCCTACTTAAATTTTAATTATAGAAATAATTATTTTCCGATTTTTATTTTTTCGAGAATAAATCAAAGTCAATTTGTGATTTCTACTTTTTCGGACAGAAATTAAATTAAGTTACATTGTGGGAAAAATGCATATGCCTACATACATACACACTATGAACTTATAGGTACATATAGGATATAACTACTACGACAGGATCAACGTGTGGAGATTCCGTAGCCAAAAAACGTGGTAGCCGCACCAAAGCGGCGAACCGATATTTTTCACACTTTTATGATATGGCTGTCAAATGATAGGGATTTTCCAATGGAAAAATCATGGTGAAATCATTATGAAAATTTGAACTCATTTACTGATATCTGGCGTTGTTTTAGTAAAAACACATACCTACACATTTTTAACCCTTATACCTACTTATGCATATCTTAGTCACATACATATATTCCAGGTTCACCCAATTTAATTCAAAAATTTTAAAATGTGTACATAGGTACATATTTATAAAATTTCGGTACTTTGTACACACAGCCATACAAGTAAACAATTATTTCAACACGTGTATTTGCTATAAATACTGCCAAAAAGGAACTTTGCAGTGAAACTCCTATAGATTATATAAACAGAATATATTTTAATATGTATGTACGAAAACATCTTAAACACAAATGCTTTAATCACAGAGAAATTTTGCATTTGCGTTTAAAATTGCTGTGTTCGATATACTAAGGTACTTTTTTATTTTTGGTAGGTACATAAATACCTAATATAAGTTTTGTAAAAGTTGAAATGGCAGTTATGTAGCTCCTGCAAGATATACATTTTTGGTTGTAAAATTATGTGCCTTCTTGAGTTATTGTAGGGTAAAATCATGTGTTTTATTGTTGTAAAAATTAAACTATAGCGACTCGCACTGAATTAGAGTGAAATTGTTTTTATAAAATTCAATTATTTATATATAACATACATACATATGTATGTATGTGTAGGTATAAATCTATGAAACGAAGATGTAATAAAACGAAAGCTTATGCTTGCTAACTTATAACTATTTATTAATTATATTCACAGACAGGTATACATACATACGAGTATGTACTTAAAGACTTATGTAAGTGCTATTTAAAATTTTACTGGTTCCAAACCTTAACTTTTACAGCTCTTGATTTCTTTGTAATTTAAAAAAAAATTTTCGAAGATGCGTAAAAAAGCGTAACCAGTAATTACTAATGAAAACTGTTTGATTCAGACACGTACATACTTATTAAGTTGAACAGTTTGATGCATAACTAATAGGCAATTTTAGAAAATCCAACATGATTGGAAAGAGTTTAAATCAATAAATACATGTCTGAATCAAACAGTTTTTCATTAGTAATTGCTGGTTACGCTTTTTTTGGCAGATGGCACACAAGAAATGCCAGATGTAAAATCAGCCTAACAAACTGCAAGAAATGAGCCGGATGGATCACACAAACCTCCAAAGTCTGATACATTTTCATTTATTTTTGCATGGACATAATATGTACTACATGTGATGAAAATTGCGCTCTTAAAAATATAAACTATTTTTTATAAATAAGGCAATTTTTTTAAAAATTAAGCCTTGCAATTATATATGTATAGATATTTATTAGCGCAATATTGACTTCGGTGTGCATCGATATACTTATATATCTATTTGCAATTGTACAACAATAAAACATGTATGCGTCCCCTACAATTAAAAAATCGGCATCATTTGCTTACGCAGATTATTTGCAAGGAAATTGCATGAACACTTCTCCTAGTTTGTTTATATTTTTTGTTTTCGATATGTATATACATATGTACATACATACACATGTTTGCAAATACGAAATTCCCAATTACCCAGCGGGAAAAATAAAGAGCAAGGATACTTTCTAGAAGGCCGTTGTACTCCTTACTTTGGATGTACAAGGCCTACTCGCTCCATTCCACTCTTATATCATTTTTGCTTTTCCCTCTCGCTTTTTTTTGCCAGCCATTCTGAAAAGTCTTCAAATTAATAGATTTTATTTTCGTTTGGTAAAAAAAAAATTTGCTCCTCTTCCCCTTCTCTTAAAAGGAAATGTGGAATGTGTATCTTATCTTTTATGCAAAAGTGTAGCGACCTTCTATAAGGCGTTCTTTAGCAGTAAGATAAAAATAGTAATTGATTTGATAAGACCTGAAGTAACAAGATATTCTGAGTTTTCCTGCTGGGTAGTAACGTGCTCGCTTTGTATCAAAGTAGTGGTTTGCGTACACATTGTACATGCATACTATTGTAAATACATCCAGTGTTGCCAGAAAATGCTGATGAGAGAATGCTAAATCGGTCAAAAAAATTCTGCTAAAATGTTCTACAGAAGAAAAGTATAATGCTAGATGTAAATGTAGAAAAAATTATTAAAATAGCTTTGAATTTTATGTTTATACAAACTCATTAGTATTTACATGAATTTTTATAGTACATAAAATAGTTAATAATTGGTGTGTTTTGGAAATGTTATAATTACGTTAAAAAAACTTTAACGCACTAATAATCTCAAATTATTATTTTACCCATTCAGTAAAATATTTGTTTATTAAAAATACGTACATTGAAATTGATTATTGAAGGGTTAGCTGGATGCTATGCGCATTTCACTGTTGCTAGTGCAGATCATCAGGGAACCTTTACCCTGAAATACATGTACATTTATGAGAAAAATCCTCCATACAGAAGAATTTTGTTAAGAAATTAAAATTGTTTATTTGCAACAAACTCTGCTAGAAAGCATTTAGCAGAATTTTTTGATAGTTAAATGCTGCTTAACTAATGGAAATTCCAGACCTAGCAGTGGAAATGCTAAAATGGCAACAATGAAACTATCCCAAGCGCTTTTTGTTGTCATAGTGGATTATTAGTTAAAAATTTTTAAACGTAATTGCAACATTTCCTATAAAAATACCTGTAAATACTAATAAGTTCATATAAACATGAAATTCAAAGCTATTACAATAATTTTTCTACATTTAAATCTAGCATTATACGTTTCTTCTGTAGAACATTTTATCAGAATTTTTTGACCGATTTGGCATTCTCTCACCATCATTTTCTGGCAACACTGGTTGTTGTGTTGAAACTTATGATTTTTTTTTAAAGACATGTTGATACATACATACGAGTACATATATGTATATAAATATGCCCAAGTAAATATAAATGTGTCTGTATATGTATGTGAAAAAAAGTAAGCCCTTGCTAAAGATCATGGATGTCTTATAAACAGGGACCGTAACGGTTATAATTTTTATTTTAAAAATTACTTTTTAATCGTTATTTCTTGAGTTTTATTTATTCCTCACAAAATAATAGTTATTTTGTGACTTTTATTTATTCCTCACAAAATAAGAGTTATTTCTTGATTTTTATTTATTCCTCACAAAATAATAGTTATTTTGTGACTTTTATTTATTCCTCACAAAATAACAGTTATTTTGTGACTTTTATTTATTCCTCAGAAAATAAGAGTTATTTTTTTATTTTTATTTATTTCTCACAAAATAACAGTTATTTTGTGACTTTTATTTATTCCTCACAAAATAAGAGTTATTTTTTGATTTTTATTTATTCCTCAGAAAATAAAAGTCATTTTTAAACTAATAACTGCCAGTTCATAGAAGTCAAGTAAAAATTCTTGCTTGGCTATTTACATTGAAATCAAAAACAAATTTTGAGTGCTTTGTTTGTGTTTTCAATATAAATAGCCAAGCAAGAATTTTTACATGGCTTCCATGAACTGGCAGTAAATAAAATATAAAAAACTAACTCAGTGTTTTTGTAAATAAAATGAAAAATAGAGACTTTAGTATAGATTCTGCATATTCGTACAATAATTTTTTCCTTTTGAAATTTGTATGAAAAACATATTGTTTGTAACGAATTGTCATTATTTTTCATACAATTTGGAAACGTGTAGAAATGAAATTTTTTACAAAATATGCCTATTTAAATTGAAAAAAAAAACAAATTTGATATTTTTTATTACAAATAATTTTATTTCATTTACAAAAACAACCAATTTATAAGAAAGTAAGTTTGTTTTTTGCTAAGCTTTCACGCCCAAGCCGCTCATCTGGTTTTAAAAATTCTTTCACCAATGGAAAGCTACATTACCAGCGTCAAATATAAGATATTTTTATCCGGTTTGGAACCGGATTTCTTATATTTGGTACGGATTTTGTCCGAAAAACACATTTTTGTGCTGTTTAGGGTTTTAAGACCGGTTCTTATGTATTTTATAATTAATTTGTTGCATAACATAAAAATATTTTTTGATTTGTCAAAATTTTTTAATGTACTAAATATCTCAACACCTTCATAATTAACACATAAGAGTTACCAGCTTGATAAATGAAACTTGATAAATGAAACAAAAATGAAATGTCATATGGGCTTTAGCGAATAAAATAAAAACTTCGGCCCATTGGGTGGTCTAATGTACATGAATTTAATAAATTTTACTCTTTGTGAAGAATGATGCAACGCAAAAGTCTTCTGACTTACCATCATCTTCAAACGCTGAAACACCAGATGCTTTACCGTCGTCTGAAGACACAAACACGTGTTCATTATTAAACGAGTTCTTAAACTCTATTGAAGTAAATTCAGAGGATGAAGACTCAGATGGTGATCTGGAGGAGGAAATGAAAAGGGCGATAAGCGAAATAGACAATTACAATCCTAAGCCCATTGACGTGGATGCAGATGTAATGAAATATTGGGAGGAAAAAAAATATATATATCCATACCTGTACAGATTGGCACAGGTTTTGCATAGCACGCCAGCAACACAAGTCTCTGTGGAAAGAGCATTTTCTGCGCTAAAATTAATATTGACAGATTTAAGATCGAATTTATCACCAGAGTCCATGCAAAAACTCTTATTTGTTAAATTAAATTAATTAATAAACACATTTTAAAAATGACTTTTATTTTCTGAGGAATAAATAAAAATCAAAAAATAACTGTTATTTTGTGAGGAATAAATAAAAGTCACAAAATAACTCTTATTTTGTGAGGAATAAATAAAAGTCACAAAATAACTGTTATTTTGTGAGAAATAAATAAAAATAAAAAAATAACTCTTATTTTCTGAGGAATAAATAAAAATCACAAAATAACTGTTATTTTGTGAGGAATAAATAAAAGTCACAAAATAACTCTTATTTTGTGAGGAATAAATAAAAATCAAGAAATAACTCTTATTTTGTGAGGAATAAATAAAAATTAAAAAAATAAAAATCAGTGCATCTATAGGTAGTCCATGTAACATGGAGTATTGTGGTATATTCCTTGTGCCCGTAGCACTTCTCTATTATTGTGATTTTTTCAGTTTAAATTTGGAAAATAATCGTTATTTGCGATCCCTGCTTATAAATATTTTAAAGTGGACGAGATTGTTTGTTTGAGGGTGCTTGTTGTTGCTATTTTATTTCATTCATGTGGTTTTTGTTTTTTTTTCAATAAATGTATTAAAAAGTACTTCTGCTTAGTTAAGCTGGATTGATTCGCTGGGTGAGTTCAATTTATGATGTATGTATGTGTGTATATATGTACATATGTATGTAAATAAATATATTTTTTAAAAAAATATACAAATAGGTAATATGTATACTAATGTAGGTATCTTTTTATTTTATATTATTTTCTAAAATTCTTCAGAAAAACTCCTTTATAGTATATACATATTTACATATGTATGTATGTAAATACATACATATGTATGTGGTAGTATATGAAAGAAATATTTTTTAATACGTAGGAAAAAAACATAAATGTTGCGATGAGAATATGAACTCACGTTCTCATATTTTCAGAACGAATGTTTTATTCACATTTTGTTTTATTGGCATTTTGCACTTATTTTAAAGATCTAAAACTTAGGTTAATTACATACATATGTATGTACCTATGTAGCTGCTTATGTACATATGTATATGTAAATAAATATGTATGTAATACCCAAGAATGATAAAATAATTATTTTATCATTCTTGTGTAATACCTACATGAATGTATCTTAGTATGTATATTATTGCAAATAATAAATTTATTAATGTTTTCCCCAGCAAAAAAAATTAATGCGTTCAAAATTTAATAGTTTTCATGCTTTCTTTAGCATTTGTGCAAATCGTAATAAAGCTATAGTTTTTGAACTCATCATAAACGCATACGATATTGCTGGGTAATTAATACATTGAAATAAATATCCGCCGAAATAGCCATGTAAAAACGGAATTAAATCAACATATTGACATATTGTCATAAAACCAGTTTTATCTGCGTGAAATAATAAGTACACAGTAGGTCGATGGTAGAGAGTGTGTCTTAACAGTCTTAATAGCGAGGTTCGTATCCTGGCAGAGAAAAATGCTTTTTTTCTTAGCTTTGTGAAAAACGTCATCGAATAAGGGAACTTTCGTGGGTTCTAAGCACTCATTTCAATGACGAGCAGTTTTGTTAAATGTAAACACATGGTCGTCAATGACACGCCTGTGTTTAAATCTTGCGTTCTGCACCTAAATTGAACCTATGCATTAACTATTTCTTTTTCATGTCGTTTTTGCTGGGTCCGAAAATAACTTAATTATTCGATTGCTAAATAAACTTACCTATAGAGAAGTGTTGGTTTTAAAAAAAGAAAATTGCTAACTTTTATATCTAAAGCCAGTTTGTATTCCTGCATTTTATTGGTGCTTATGTTTACTCATTGGTAGAAGTGCAGCAGTAATGTTTAAAAAGTTTATTTTTAAACTGTCTTAGGTATTATAAGAACTTTCAACGGAACATAGTAGGCTAGTAGGTTATTTGCAACTTAAAAAAATACATACATATCTCTCATTTTCTAAAACAACATCACATATCAAAAAATGAGATTTTTGAGTTAATGATGCAAAATTAATCCTCATATTGATATTGTGTAAAAATTTCATACAAATATCTTGTATACTAAACTATCGAGAGAAAAATTAAATTTTCATTAAGTTGTGTGTAAATTGAATACTTTAAAGTTTAAAATGAACTATATTGAGGGGTAACAAAAACTTTTTTCAAGTGAGTCGCTCCAATGTACATATTTTAAAAAATTTATCGGAAGAGTAAATGAAAAAAGTTTTATAAACTAAAATATATTGGGGGCTATTCTGGAAAACGCGTCGAAAAAGTGAAACTTTACATTAAAATAAAAACAAATTTTCAAAAATTGTTTATGTTTGTAATACATTTCTAAAATGAAATAAACGTGAGAATTTCAACGCGTTTCTCTCTCTCTTTTAAAAACGGTTAATTTTGTATGCGAAACAAAAAAATTTTTTTTTACATTTACACAGTTTTGTTTTTGTTTTGCATGTAACTTTCACCAATTCGACGCGTATTCCAGAATAACCCCCATTGTGTCCTATATGTATATAAAACACATATATTTTAACCCTTATACCCATGCATATTGCTGCAAAGTGTCTATATTTCAGTTTCACTTGACTTAATTCATAAGGGCCTGTTCTGCAAATCACGACATGTCAAAACACGGTGATTTTAAAAAATTAATGAAAGATAAATAATTGGTTTTTTAAATTGCACGATTTACAGCGTTAGAAGTTGGAAGAAAATATTCTATTATAAATGACAAAAATACAAGTTCGCTGCTGAGCAAAATGCAGTTTTGCGCTGCATATTGCAGTTTAATTGCATGTTTACGTATCTACGTATGTATATATATACATACGTACATATGCACGCATGTCTTTTCTCTACATTTTATGATTTGTGAAGGGTATATAAGATTCGGCACAGCCGAATATAGCACTCTTACTTGTTTTGTTATTGTTTTGTTATTGAATTCTTTTATGTTAGAAAAACGTTAAACAAATTCTTATAGCTAATAAATCAGTGAATGTTTAAATATAGTTTGAGTTAATTTTCATAAAAACTTAAAATGTGTTTAAACACACTTTAATTTTTTCAGTGGCGAATTAAAGTTATTATCAAATTACGTTGAAAGTACGGTAGCACTACAAGATTTCAAATATTATGGAAAGCTTTCCAAAGAACAGCTGTTCAATATAAATAAGAAAGGTGATTTATCAATTTGCAGAAAAGTGAAATAACAAAAACACATTTTATGATACAAAAAGAGCATCGGAATAAATTTTTCTATTTATATATTTCATGATATGAAAATATGTGTTACATTTGTTGTATATTTGCGAAAATTAAACAAAATTCTTTTTAATACGACCACATAATGTTCATGTACATGCATTCAAAAACACACACATGCACAAAACATATGGTATGTTTGTAAAACTTACGGCCTGGCCCACGATGTCGACAAGAAAGTTACATTGAAAACAAAAACAAATTCTCATGTTTTGTTTTTGTTTTCAATATAAGTAAGCGAAAGAAACTTTCTTGTCGACATCGTGGGCCAGGCCGTTAAACAACACTTAAATGCACAATGTTGGCTATTTAAGATTCATTTAATTTTGGGGTGAAAAACAAAATTTTCTGTTTAAACATGATTTAAAAATAAAATACATATAATCATTGACTGATTTATTAGCCCTTAAAAAATAAAATTACATATTAGAGCAAAAAAAAGTATGTTTATTACTGTGCAATAACCGCTATACGCCATAAAAATATTTGAAGATTTCAGTTGCAATACCCGACATCAACCATATCGCTACGAATAGAGTAAAAAGTTCTATTTTTTTTATAAGGGTGACTCATTAGTCATATTTAAAAAATATTATAGAAGAAAGATTAATTCATACCTTAAGAATTTTGGAATGAAACAGTTTTTTCTCTCTCCTGTAAAATTGTGTTTTGGCGTATGGCGGGTATTGAATATAAGCCGTCGATTTGTAATGTGCCACTGGAGTTCAAAAGTCGAAGACCGTCTTGAGACGGTGTTGCCTGTTAGAGGGTTAACCCTCTGTTTATTGTTTGTTAGCTTGCCCAAATAAGCATAACTTACTACATACTAATGAAAACCCTTTTGATTCAGACACGTGTGTTAAGTTAAACAGTTTCATACTCAACTAATAGACAATGACATGCAATATTATTGCTTTCTGGCAACTCATCAATAGACTTGAGCCAAAAAATGTTTATAAAGCTAAAACAAAACTTAATATGCTTACCCCTAGTTTTTAACTTAAGAATTAAGTACGTATTTAGCTAATTTTTATTTAAAATTAAGTTGTAATTAAATACGATTTCATTTTTTCAGTGGTTAATTAAAGTTCTTATTAAATTACGTTGAAAGTACGCTAGCACTGCAAAATTTCCCAGTATTATGGAAGTTTTTTCAAACAACAGCTGTTTAACATAAATAAGAAAGTTAGGTTACCAAAATGCAGAAAATTAAAATTGGATAAAAACACGTTTTATGAAACCAAAAGAACATCAGAATGCATTTTTCTATTTATTTATTCCATGATATAAAACTACGAACTGTATATGTTATATATTTATGAAAATTAAAGGAAATTCTTTCTAGTACGACCACATGATGTTCATGTGTATGTTTTCAATAAACACATACACGCATAAAAACATATGGTGCGCTCATAAAACTTAAATAATACTTAATTACACAAGTTTAGGCATTTAATTATGCACTCAAAAACACAATTTCGTATTTAATTAGAACTTAAAAATAATTACAATTTGATTACCAACTGAAAAAATGGGCATTAGGTATACAGAATATTTAAAAAAATCTATGGGGAATAACCAAATAAAAAAGTTTGTAAGAAAAATAAAAGTATAAATGAAAACTTTAAATGAATTTATACAATGGATAAATTTTTAATTTATTAAGTTGGTTACTCTGCAGAACAATTGAAATTGTGAAAAAAAAGAAACTCTAAGGATCAACTGAAAAGTAAATTAAAAGCTCTTTAAACTGCAAATACCAGTGCATAGATGAAGCAAATAAAACATGAACTTAATTAAAAAGCAAAAGAAAATATTTATATGCATTTTTTCTTCAATTTATTCCCTGGCTGATTCATACAAATACAAGAATTCTTTGATAAATATGAGGTTGTTCTCTTTTAGTCACTTAAGTAGGCATGAAGACAAATAAAACTTTTGTGCTAATATAAAATGTAATTTTTTTGTAATTTTCAACTCAAAGTGCACAACATCACGGTTGTAATAAATTTGAGTTTTATTTACTTAACGTTTGACAAATGAAAAAATGTTTATTCTTTGACTAGAATATTTTTTAATTTATATGAGTGCAAATGCAGCGTCTGAATCTCACAAATAATATGAATATTTATGAAAAACTTGGGACACGAAAAAGCAATATTTTTGGAATTCTTAACAGCAATTATGTTCTATAATAGAAAATCAGCCGAATAGCTCGCAGCACGGTATGCAGTTTTGCCAAAAATTAATGTACAAGTAAAATATTCACGACAGATTGTGATATTGTGAGTGAGTGCATCTTATTCATTAAAAATCTAAAACCTGTTTTTAAATCGAATAAAAGCCATGAGTGGGAGAGCTGCTCAAAGTTGTAAATTTTTTAGTTGTAGTTTGTACTTAAAACTAATTGCGCATATTCATAGTCAAGCAAAGTATACTTTAAGAATTTAAATCCAGCGTTATCATACATATTGACTATAAATAAGCGCCATTGAAGTTAAAGAATAATTATTAAGTTTTATTGTTGATTGCGAAAAATATTACCTTCGGACCATTTTTTCTTTATAAAGTAAATTTATTTGCAATGAAATTGCTTAATATTTTTATCTATATTTAACGGCAAATAACGAAGACATGTTATGGTGCCCACAGACGAAGGAACATGTTAAGAAACATATCGCACATTCAGTTCAATAGTGTCATAACTCAAAAAAACTAGTTTTGCAGAAATCACGTTTAAAGTTTTCTATTTACAAACAACTCAATGAAGTCATGAAAAAATATTCTTCTCTCAGGAGATCATAGTACAAGTTATTTATATGAAATTTTTACGCAAGATAAAATACGAAATGAAATATTATTCTGCATTATTAACTCAAAAAACGAATTTTTTGAGTTATGACACTATCTATTGAACTGAATGTGAGATATGTCTCTACTAATGTTTCCTTTTTTAATACGGACGATGAAACCAAAAACGACACATCAGTCCTGTGTGTTTATCGAATGTCGCAGATACTAAAAAAATATGCACTATATCACTGTTTCAATGGTTGCATTCTTATTAATATTTCTATATTATTTCCTTATTTTTTCATATGCATCTAATATTTTAATTTAATTTTTATAGTAATATCATTTTATAACCCGTAATTCTGCATAGTTTTTAAATTAATTTATAAAATTTCTGCAATTTTTTTTTATTTTCAATTGTCACCAATTTCGCTTATGCTTTTATTTACTTCACAAATTCTAAAATCACCGCACACTAGGACTGCTCTTAATGAAATAAGACAAAAGGAACTGTAAACATCGATGCAGAAGAAGGAACATTGTGTTTGGAAACACAAAATATGAAACTGTTTTTGTTTGAGAAACCAAAAAGGAAACAAGAATTTTAACAAGAAACATTTCTACACACGATGAAACATTTAGTGGCCTTCTTTATATCGAAAAATAGCCGCCAAAGAAAAAGCTAAAGTGACATATTTTTTTAATTTCGTTTTTTGACGAAAATCTACGATCTGTAAATAATATACTTTCGCCCAAAAATTAAGCTCGTTGTTTGTTGGGTTCTTGAGCAAGTTTTCTGTCTTACCATCATCATCATTTAAAGTGAGACTTAGGTTACTCATCAGTAGACTGCAACCACAATTCAAAAAAGCTTACAAAACTCCCATGTTTATAGAAAACTTACAATATATTTACCTGTGGCAAAAAGGAAAAAGTAGCGCCACACCTTCATTATTAGTATTCTAGTGTTTGGTCCACTGTGTGTTTCAGCTTTATATACTAATTTTCCAGTGCAAATGGAATAAGTGAATTGTTTTGATTCAACGTATTACAATATGCTGAAACCTCTTTTTGTAATGAAAGTTTAACGTATGACGGATTCTATGTGACTCGGCCTAAACTTTTGGTATTCAAAGTCAAGCTCTGATATGGAAGAAAATGGAGACTGTCTGATCTTCAGCGTATTTTAGTTTTTTTTTTTCAGGCAATTAATGCCTACTACTATTACTAGGTGTTACCTTCTTTAGAAAATGAATAGTGATAGATAAGACAGGTATTGAAGGCAGAGATAGAGGGAAGCTTCATTCTCTTACAACTCTGCTTTTTGGACGTTTTTAATAATACAGTGTTGCAGCACCTATGGTAACAATGGGGCATATTAAATGTTCAAATCTGTTTTTAGTAGCGATTTTATTGTTTATTTTACTTCGCCGATGATTGTGCTACACAAGACCGACGAAGGATTAGCGTCTGCTGAAGTCGGTATAGTTCAGTGACCAGTGACTTTACTACAACAACTGATACAAAGAGATACTAATGCACGTCAGATAAAATTCGTGGTGTTGTTATTTAATGACCGTCAGAGATTTGGCTCGAAGACGTGCTGACTACCTCACCCCACGCCGCCCTCAAACATATTATGAAAACATATCGTCGCAATTTTTTCAAAACTGACTTTTTTGGTTTTTACGGTAGAAAATAACATTTTCCACCCGATTGCGTTCTCATCTTGACAACTTTGTATGAAAAAACAAAAATTAAAGCCATTTCCAAAAACTCGTAAGCGCCATACAAAATGGCATCTGTATGCAAAATAGAATGGCTTTTGTATTTAAAGTTAAAAATATTAAAGTCTTACCCACCAACTTTTTTAAAGAAAAAATCTGGAAAGTTTCAGGCCAATCGGAGTACTTTTAGTGCGGCGCCAGGCTCTCAAAGTCAGTAACTTCGGTAAAATCGACACTTTTCGTCATGTAACTCAAAAACTATATTTTCTATGCAGCACAAATATTCCTCGAACACCTATTATTTTAATGAAATGCAGCTTTTTTCTGTAGGCTTCTACACAAAAAGCCGTTCTGAGCCTAAATTTGTTTTCGGACCATAAGTGGTTAACGCATGCCCATAGAGGGTTAGTTTCTGAGACCGACCCCAATTATTTTTTACATAACCAATATTTCTTTTAAAGAACTCAAAGCTCTATCTCTGCTCCTTGTTGCAGCTCTCATACAAACCGTAATATGTATGAAAAAAACATGAAATTTGTCGAACTTGATTTGTTACTTTTTGGACGCCAGAGAAATTTTAATTTTGAATACATTTTACAAATGCAATTAATTATAAAAGTACGAATTATAATTATACGTATAGGAAATGAATTTAAGGAGAGAAATCTGGTTTATTAATCAAATTACAAAATAATTGACGTTGCGATGTTAGCTGTAGCTTACTAGTTTAATACAAGCTCTTTTACATGAACTGTTTTATTTGCCAATATAAATTTTGCATTATCTTCGATTTATTTCTGCGTCACAATTGCAGTTATAGAATCGACCTGAGAGTTTATAGTACAAAAAGTAGGGTTTGCTGTTTGGTTTTAACCGAAATTGAAACCGAAACTTTTTAGGCCAAATATTCGAAACCGACAGTAAACCGTCGATTTTCGATTTCGTATTTCCTGTTATTTCAACATTTTTTATTTTACGAGTATCAATCATTAATAATATTAGCGCTTAAGAAAGGCAAAGCTCATGACGAAATTGTTCAAAGCTTTTGACAGCGTGGACAAAAATTAATGGACGCATATTTAAAAACTATTGTATCATAACTCGCAATGGTTTGATGGGTTTTCCATTAGAAGTATAACACAATCTAAATGTATAAGATAGTCAATGGTATTGAAGTTATATGTCTTTGAAAGCAGACAACGTCTGAGTTATAATAATGGATGAGTGAACTAGTACTGGAGGTAGGCGATATATAAATATCAATTTGCACATTTCAAGTGGCAAATGTAATAGTTTGGAATTTTTAGCAATTCCAACAAAAAAAAACTCAAGACCTTGTGAGGCAAAAATTAATTGAGTCCCATTTCATTGGGTTCGGATATTGTGGCTTGTACTGCCAATGGAACAGCAGTGAATATTAAATTTGGATTAGAAAACTGAACAAAACTGTAGTTATGTTTGGCTCACAAAATAAATCTGGAAGTGATGAATGTGGTTTATGAAAATAGTATTCATAAGCGAAAGAAAAAGCTCGAATTTCCATGTTAGAAGCATACAAATTCAAACAGGTTGACTTTCGAATCAAATTTCACAATAAACCTTAAGCCCGGGATTAAAAAATCGAAACCGAAACCGAAACCGGTCTGTTTAAGTACATTTTAAACCGAAATCGCGGTTTTTCATTTTATCGGTTTTTAGCAAACTCTAACAAAAAGTGTTTGTCTTCAAACTCACGAGTCGATTCGAGAATCGTCATAAGGCAAAAAAGTTTGAATTTTTTAAGTGAGCTCAAGAGTGAAATAAATAGTAATAAGTTTAATATAAGATTAAATGCCAATTTGCAAACTGAAACTTATGTTTATTACTGTTCAAAAAAAAACTCGTAAGCGACACAATCTGCAAATTGCTGTGGGCGCCAAAAACACGCAAGCGACAAGTTAGGCTACAGTTACTTGTAAGTAAAAATTTGTTTCAAAAAATGTTTCTACACCCTTCACAGAGTCGCAAATCCATGTTTTGTAAAAGCAAAAATCGTTTTTAAACCCATATTTAAAAAGTTATTAAGTTTTTTACGTTTCCTGAAAAAAAAAGTTGTTGGCACTTACGTGGTTTAAGAAGAAACCCGACGATATACTCTTCATATATGTCGCTACAGTGTGACTGCTAAGCTGGTATTTATTTACAAAAACTTTTAGATACAACTAGTTAACAACAATTTCCGACTTGTGGTTTTAATTTAACTTTCAATTAAATATGTTTTTTTTTGTATTCATTTCGTTTCATTTGAATTCTTTAACTTTCAAACTTTTTCGTGTCTTACTTGCTCGTTAAGCTGTTTGCACAAGCAAACACATACTCGTACGTTGTATGTTGTGTAAATTCTAAAATATGCAGGTTTGTGTAACTACGAGTATATGCAAGTTCAGCCATGAATACTTAATGCATTAAGTCGCCGCATATTCCTCCATTGCTTATACATACATATGTACG
Source organism: Nowickia ferox (assembly GCA_936439885.1). Classification (NCBI taxonomy): domain Eukaryota; kingdom Metazoa; phylum Arthropoda; class Insecta; order Diptera; family Tachinidae; genus Nowickia; species Nowickia ferox. The sequence goes on from OW387026.1 coordinate 66,334,683, forward strand.
AGTATTTACATAGTTTGAGGGTAAATTAAAATATTGCATTTGCGGTTTAAAAAATAATTCCTTTGTTCTGTTTGTTTTTTAGATTTCTTCTCATTTTTCATGTTGTAATTGTAAATATTTAATGCAAAGTGGGTGTCTGTAAGTAGATTATTAAAAATACTTTTCATGGTTTTTCTGCTCTGGACCACAGATAAAAATGATACAAACAAGTTTACCTTTACGAATTCTACAGAATTCTAATGCTACACAGAAAACATGTTAATATAAACAAAGTTTTTCTTGAATATTTCTTAAGAAAAAAGTTAATACAGTGAACTCGCGATAACTTAAACTAATTTTTACCAAGGCAGTTCACATTTTCGAGTTTGTTCACGTTATCGAGTACCCACATTTAAAACAAAAAATTACCCTTTATAATATAAAAAATTATATTTTAATAAGTAGAAATGCTTAGCACTATTTTAAATTAATTATTTTATTAATTTCAGTTCACTTTGCATTCGATGTAATAACAAAACAAATAATATAACATAAAGAACACAAAAAATTCATGGAAGAAACTGTTGCTTTTGCAACTCCATATTTTCTTGCCAAGCCACTAACACAAAAACCGTTTTGCAATAATTCAAGAATATCAACTTTATCTTTTAAAGTTAACACTAGGTTTTTTTAATGACATTTTTCACTTTCAAGAATTAAATTTTTTTAATCACTTGCAACATCTACGCAGCAATGCCAAAGAGCAACTAACAGGTCAACGCATACATAAACAAAAAAACTTTTAACTATACATAAGTAAAAAAACAAATAACATATAATTCGGGGATTTACCAATTCAAAAACAGAATAAAAAACACACAAAAATAAAAAAAAATTTCACGTTTTAGAGCTTTCAGATTTTGTTCACGTTATAGAATAATCTATGGGAAAATAAATTTGTTCACGTTTCTGAGATGTTCACACTTTCGAGTATTCACGTTTTCGCGAGTTGACTGTATATCGCACTCGTTTTAAAACGACAGATAAGAACGATAGTATAACACTGAAAATTTATGATATACATACATATGTATCTATTATAAGTACTTTCTCGCCAAAATTGTTAATAAATTCTCATAATATTCAATATTCAATAAATACTTGGCCTAAGATTGCAATAGTTTTTACAAAAAGTTTATCAAAAGTATCGAGACTTCTAGTTTTGTTCCTGTTCCTGAAATTTCGGAATAGAAATAAAACATTCCCATCTTTCACTTTATTGATTTTTAATTTTTTTTCCATTGAAAATCAAAAATAAGTTAATTTTTGAAGCTTATAGATTTGGCTATATTTTCTTAATGGTTTATGATATCCCCATATCTCAATGGTAAAGGGTATATATAGGTTTGTCATAATATATCTTTCATAATATATATAAAGGGTCCGCCAAATAACGTTTTTTTTTAAACAGGGCGCAAAACATCGAGTGTAGCTTCGGCTGAATGGCACGTAGCGCCTTCCTGTTGAAACCAAATGTTGCCAATATCCTCCTCTTGAATTTTTGTGAACAAAAATTCGTTCAAAATGGCCCGATAACGATCGCCATTGACTGTAACGGCCACTCCTTGCTCTTTGGCCCAATTATGCCTCTGGACCAAAATCCGCACGAAACAGTGACTGGTTTTGGTTGCGTCGGCTTTTCAATGTATGCGTGCGGGTTTGCTGTGCCCCAAATGCGACAATTTTGCTTGTTTAAATACCCGCCAGGATCAAAATGAGCTTCGTCTGAAAAGATGATTTTTAAGTCGTAATGTCGCAATATTTCCCAGCGTTGTTCAAGCGTATACACAACCATATTCGTTCAGCGGAAGGATAAAACTAATTATCTGTCAAATCAGACATGAGCTAAGTGTTACCATTCACGAAATAAGCACTAGTTGAAAAAAAACGTTAGATGGCGGACCCTTTATATATATTCTGGGTCCTTACAAAAAGAGAAGACGAATAATCGATTTCCGTCTGTCCGTCTGCCGTTCTGTCTGTACCTGAAATCGGTTTTCAGAAGCTCCCAGAAGAGCTAGCGAAAATCAGCAAAATCAAATGGACGGTTCCAGAGCTGGAAAATTTGTAACCTTTTTGTCATACAAAAGTAACTACTAAAGGTATGGTCTCACTTGGGCAAACACTTGCAATAAAAAACGTAAACCCTAAATATTAATGAAGAAGCTTTCAATTCAGAGACGTGTTTGTTAAGTTAAATAGTTTCCAATAATGATGGATTCTATGACATTGTCTATTAGTTGTTTATGAAACTGTTTAACTTAAGAAACACGTGTTTGAATCAAAATGTTTTTCACTAATATTTACTGGATACGATTTTTTTGGCAAATGTGTGCTCAAGTGTGACCATACCTTTAGAACAAACTTTTTTTTAAATAAACCTATTTTACATTTCAGTAAGAATAAACTAGTATAAAAATTTAAAAAAATCAACGGGATGATTCCAAGGTTGGAAAATGTTATATTAACTTTCATTTTATATAAAAGTAACCTACTACTATTAATGTTTTGTTTTCCTCTATAAATTAAACATATTTTATATTTTTGAAAGAAAAAGATTGGTATAAGAAATCAGAAATTTTTGAAAGAATAGTTCCAGGGTTGGGAAATTTGCACTTTTTGTGGTATATAGAAGTACCTAAGTCTAATGAATTTTTCCTCTTTCATTATAAATTAAATATATTTTATAATGTAAAAAGAAATAGTTTGGTATAAAAAATTAGAAAGATTAAAAACACTGTTCCAGAGCTGGAAAATTTAAATTTTTTTTGATACATAAAAGTAACTTAATAAAGCAAATTTCTTTTCTTATTTTCTTATTTTTTGTTTGTTTGTTAATTAAACATATTTTATATTTTAGAAAGAAATAAATGTCTATTGAAAATCAGAAAAATAAAACATATGGTTCCAGAGCTAGAAAATTGATTTTTTTTCCGTAAAAAAAATAACTAAATAAAGATATTGTAGGAAGATCTTTATTCAAGAGTTTTTCTTATATTTATTCAACTTTTATATGAAAATCTAGTTTACTAATGGGCCCGCCCTCATTAGTCTTACAAAACTTTGTGATATGGTGCTTATTATGCTCTCAGCATAATTATGCTTCAATTCGATGGTAATCATACTTCAAAGAGTATGAATTTTCATCTTTCTAAATATATATGAATTTAGATACATATATATTTTGTGGTCATTTCGAACAAAGAAAAAAAATTATTTATCAATCACGCTCACGTCCTCTCACTCAATACAACTTTTGATGTTATATTAATTTTTTTTTAACTTTCAAAACTGTAAATTAAGTTGTGTGACAATCTCCAAACACTCTAAGGGTTTCGTACCCTTATGCACTTATCAACCCCTAACTAACTTAAATATCAACCGATTTAAAATTTATTAATGAATTAAAAAAGAAGAAACTATGAGCTATTGATATTTTGTTCACAATAAATTTCAGATATGTGTATGTGTGTAATTTTTCACCAAACATAATTTTTACGGTTTTTTCGTCACTTTTCTACTGTTTATCACTTTATTTATAAAACATAATTGATTAAGAGTAATTCGCAGGTATATGTATGTTAATAAATTCCTTAGAAATTGGCTGAGTTATTAAATATTTTAATAAAGGACTTTTTGTTAAAAAAAACTGCTTACATGATGTTTTTATCGTTCTTTATGCGTTTTCTGTGTATTTAAGCTTCCAGGATGATGAAAGTACAACTTAAGAGACGTACATTAATACAAAGTATAAAATTGGTACAACAGTGGTCGCCAAACTTTTTTTCTTGAGATTCAAATTTTAAACATGCACCAACCTTAATATTCCACAAAATTATAATTAGTTTTAATATTTTTACATGAGTTAAGCTCTTTTTGCAAATTTTTGATGCCACTCTAACTTGAATTTAGTATAAGAGTGATTTGCAACTTGCGGCCCTCAAACTGTACCAATCGTATTAACTATTATAGGTACAGGGTACTAACTAGATATTTAGATACAATGCAAATAAAATAACAGTTATTTTTCATTTCAGTATATCAAACAACGATGCCCACACCAAAATTAATTTTAATTTGGTGTAATGTATGATTGGTGTACATATGTGAAAAATGTGTGGTAGACTTAAATATTAAAAATTATTTTTTTTTTAACACTTACCTCTCTGCCCCTTAAGTGCAACGTATCGTAGACTTCGGGACGACCTTCAATATTTTTTAAGCGCACCGGCTTGCGCATCAATATACTGCGGCCCTCCTCATCGAGATGTATAAAACTGCCAGCACGAGATCGAAAATCTGTCGACATTCTGCGCTGTTGATTTTTCGGAGTGGGTGAAAGTTCGCGTGGCCCTTTTGGATTCTTTAAACCACCATTTTCTGCTTCAGCAATAACATTTGAAGTAGGGCGATTGCGCTCACGTCCGGGTGAATTTTTAGCAATAGCGTACTCCCCAGAGCCTATTGAGCCACGTGCCGAAATACTTTGTCTCTTATGGGCGTGATATTTTTTATCAGCTGCTGCAGCATTTCCGCCACTTGATTTTTCATTTTGATCTTCATTGCTGTGATTGCAAGTAGTAGTTTTTGTACCTTGAGGTGCTGTTAATGCTGTCGTTGTTGGTGGTGGTGAAGCCTCGGGTGATTGCGGTGTTGGTGGCTGTTTGCAAATGAAAACTTTAATTTGTTTATTATCGTTATTAATTTCCGCATCCGCTATTTCGAGGGAAGTTGTTACATGAAGTGTTTTTCCTGCATGTTGCTGCTGAGGAGATTTTGGTGTTACGATTTGTTGTTGTTGTTGCTGTTGTTGTTGTTGTTGCTGCTGCTGTTGCTGTTGCTTTTGCTTCTGTTGTGCCAAGGGACTTCTTTTAATGGCCACCATGCGCAAGTTCTCCAATATTGTTGAGAAATGAGACATTTTCGTTATGCTTTGCCAGTTCTATATTTTCATGTTCGTTAGTTTAATTAAAATTTTTCTTTGTCTCTTGCACTCATTGTCATTTACTTAATTATTATAAATTTTTGTATTTTTGTAGCTTGTGTTTGACTCATAATCCTTTTAATATTAATTTTTGCTTCATTTAATTCATATTTACGTAGATTTTTTTAAGTTGTTGGTAGATAAGTTACTAGTTCTGTTTTTATTACAACTTTTATTAATCCGTAATCCGGCATAAGCCTCTGCATTAAATATGAAACTAATTTAATTACTAAGTATTAAAATGTATAAATTTATTTATAGTTAATTTTTTTAATTAAATTTTTAAATTACATTGCAACTTAAGAAAACATACCGAAAAAAGTAAAATTTTGCAGTTCAAAGTTATTTTTGCTAATCTGGAATAATACGCAAAAAAGTAATTTTTTTTTTAGAAAAGAAGGTCAAGGTTCAAAAGAAGAATTTTACAATTCAAACAATAATATGCTTTAAAATGTTGGCGGTCGGTGTAAAACTAAAAGACAACATGATTAAATAAAAAGCAAGTGGACAAATGCTTGGAACTTTTCTCAAATTTGTAAATTTAGTGGGCGAAAACGGTAGGTAGTTTTTTTTTGGTAATTCTTGGTGCAAAACTAGCTTTTGTGTATAATATACTGTATATTTATATACATACATACATTTAAGTACTTATATACATACTGCGTATGTATATATGCATATTTATGTATGGGCATTTCCACCGAAAAGTCTACCGACACCAAAAAATTAAAAGTTCTTGAAAACGCTTTGTTCTATCATATTTTCATAGAGAAACAATCAGATTTAAGTAATGTAAGCCAATGTCAATATTCGAATGCGAAGTCTCAAAAACTGAACTTTTTCATTTGGATATTTTTAAACGCTCCTACAGAGAAGCATTACCTATTGACTTTTGCTCTCTAAAGTTTTTCTGAATGTACTAAGAGTCAAAAAGGAATGCATAAGTAACAGTGCGTTTGAAACTAACTCGCATGTTTTGATGTCACGTGCGACATTTGAAAGTAACAAATATTCTGCAAAAGTGATATATTTATTATACTCAGCTAAAAAAAATGTATGGCCCATATATTTTTAATATATGAATGTATATAAATATGTATATACGAATATGTATGAATTCATGTATCAATGTATGGGATTATCCATAGCAAAATTATTATATAGGTATGAATTGATATATGGATCAGTACATATATGAAATTTATTATAATAAATGAGCTCATATGTGGAAATTTAATTATGAAACTCTTCATGTGTGAATCCATATATAGAAATTAGATATAAATATGCAGCCATATAAAACTGTATGCATACCAGAGCTGTAAATGAATCATTCTTTTTTTATTTTAACTCGTAAAGAATTAGTTAAAATTTGAATTTTTATGTGCTAATTATTAATGAACAAATAACACCAAAGTTAGTTATAAATATTTTGACAAACACGGACAAGAACGGAACAACCGGCTGTTTTCGAAGGCCACTACACCTTCATCATCAGCGTTCTTTGTGTTTGGTCCACTGTTTGTGGTGTCAGTTGATGTAGATTTCTGCTTTATATACGCAACTTTTATTGCAAATGGAATATGTGAATTGTTTTGATTCATCGTATTACAATTTGCTGAAAGCTTTTTGTAATGAAACCTCATTTTTACCATCACTAAATTAACAACAGCCTTGCCATTCTCGTTTGTTCTTTACTAATTATGCACATGTTAGTTAATTTGCTTATTTTTTGTTCTACTTAAGACACAATTTTTTGGTTTGATACTATGAAGTATATATATTTTTATTTTTGAATCAATTCAAACGAATTAGGCAGAAATAAATTTCAATTCGTTTCAAATTCAAATGAATTTGTAGAATGAGTTGCACTTTGTTTTCAATACAAATGAATTTGTTAAAGTGAATTGCTATTCATTTCAAATTTGTTTGAATTGAATTGATTTTGAATTAATTCATATGAATTAGAACAATGTATCAATTCAATTCAAAATAATGAATTGCTAATTATTTTTCCTAATTCATTTGAATTAATTCAAAATCAATTCAATTCAAATTAATTGGAAATGATTTGCAATTCACCTTGACAAATTCATTTGAATTGGAAACCAATTGCAATTCATTCTCACCAAATGTATTTCAATTGACTCAAATTTCATTATTGTGAAAAGAATTAATTCAAAATTTAGCTAATTCGTAACGAATTAAAATCAAAAAAGAATGATTCATTTACAGATCTTGTATGCATACATTTTTATATGGCTCCATAGATTAAATCTTATTTCTATATATAGATTCACACGTGAAGAGCTTCATAACTAAATTTCCATATATGAGCTCATATATCATAATAAATTTCATATATTAGTTCATACATATATCATGCCATGCCATGCATAATCCCATACATTTCCACACATTAATACATACATATTCATGTATATTTTATACATTCATAATTATATTAAAAATATTGTTTTTAGCTGGGAAATTATTATATTGTGTACATAATTATTGATTTAATATCTGTAAATGAATATTTAAGTAGATATAACTATTAATTTTCTGTAAAAAGTAGCTTACTTTTTCACAGTTTTACTTAAGATTATTGAAAGAAAAAATGTTTGCTTAATACATTTGGAAAAATTGGTTTCAAAAAAAAAAAAATATATATATATATATAGCTTTAAGCCGGTGCGCTTTGCTACCCTACCCCCTCATCATCCCGTCCTTTAAAAAAAAGCACCTTTTGCATAAGTAAAAAGATTTTTAAATTTGGTCCACAAACGACAAAGTAATGTAAAAAACACTGTTTGGCGGGCACATTTCAGTTGAGGTGATTCATTTCAGAGTCCCAGTTAAATGTTGTGAAAATTTCAGGAAGATGGGTCCAGAGGTCTGATCTCCTGTAAGGTACCAACAAAAAACAAACACACATTCCGTTATATATGTATCTGTATATATAGATCATAGCTGGCCAAAGTGGCACCAAAGTGCCGAACTTCAGTCAGCTCCTTATACAGATGAATGCACATACACGAATACATTTCTCTCGTTGGCCAGCATTGATATAGATATATTTATTGATATGCGGTAGTTTGTTTCCAAAAACTATTAGGAAAGTACGATTTCGACAGGTTGGTTCTATGTGGAATACGTCTCACAATCCTGCGATTGGGCACCGCTAGAATTTTTTCTTTGGAATTACGTTAAGTTTATGTCTTATGCTGACAACTCTTGAGCAATAGAAGGTTGACATAACTCATGCCATTAATTGAAAAAACAGCAAAAGCTCTCGAAACAAATATTTAAATGTCATCGAATTTCACTCCTAGCAAAATAAAAAACTCATTTAATTCATTACCTTCTAGCTGCATTTCAAATTAAAATTTGGACGGTTTAATAAAAAAAAATCCGCTTTTCAAATTGCTCATCGCCAGCTGAAGGCATAATTTAACTTTTGTATCTTCTGTAAATTACCATATTTATTATACTAAATTAACTTGAGATCTTTAGAAAAAAAACCCTAAAAAGGAAACAATTTTGACTGACATACTCTGACATAATTGCATATACTTACATAATTAATACATCTGTACTAATAATACTTATTATTAAGTTAAAACATTTTCTGGCTTTACAAATTGTAACAAGTCTGTTACAAAATGATTTTTAGTGAATTTTGCATAAATGTTCGTACAAATTGAGAACAATCAAATTAAGAAACTTTTTTTATTTCATGAATTTGCAGCTCAGCAACAAAAAGCTAAATTAATGCTAATTAAAATTGACTTGGAAAATAATTGCGGAGGTGTTGCTTACACAACTTCACACATTCCTTATTAACTTGAGAATGGGCTTAATTTATAAATAATTTTGGTTTATTAAAAAGAATAAAAGATATAAATTTAAATAAATTAACTAATGGGAATGAGAAAAGTTTTATACATACATATCGCTGTTAACAAGTAAAAAGGCTTTAAAGCTTAAATTAACCAAACCAAATTCAATTGGTTTATATGGTTATGGCTATGGCGATATGACAAGTCACGTATAATTAAATACAGTGTTGCCCAAAAGTTTCGTTCGAACAGCTGTTTTCTATGGTTATGGACATGTCAGATACAACTTTTGCTTCGCGTTGCGTTGAAGATTCGCTTTGACATTTAAGATGAAATGTACATGCTTATACGAAACATGTCACATAAAGTACTTTTAAGGCAAAGCGAAGCGAATCAATCAGTTGGTATAATTATCTTATTTTGTTTGGCCAGACTAGCATGAAAATATGAAATTTCATTAAACTTTTGGTAAATCTACATAAAAAAAAGAGTTAGTGGTATCAGAGTAATCGAATTGTGTTGTAGTTTATGCATTAAAAAAAGAAGTAAAACAAAAACATTTTGCTTTACGCTTTTCTGCCAACGCTAGAAACGTCACTCAAAGCGTTGAAGTTGTATCTGACACGTAAAGCAAAATGTGTATGACACAATAAAAACTTTGCTTTGTTTAATGCATAAAATACAGCACAATTCGATTACTCTATTGCCACTAACTCGATTCTTATGTAAATTTACTAAAAGTTTAATAAAATTTCATAACTAAATGCGAGTTTTGCTAAAGAAATTAAGATAATTATACCAACTGATTGTCAAAGCACTCAAAAAGTTGAGAGTTGCCTAACTTTTCGCTTCGCTTTGCGTTAAAAGTACTTTATGTGACATGTTTCGTATAAGCATGTACATTTCATCTTAGATGTCAAAGCGAATCTACAACGCATGACATGTCCATAACCATAGAAAACAGCTGTTCGAACGAAACTTATGGGCAACACTGTATTTAATTATACGTGACTTGTCGTATCGCCATAGCCATAGCCATATAAACCAATTGAATTTGGTATGGTTATTTTAAGTTTTAGGGCCTTTTATACTTGTTAACAGCGATATGTAGATACATATGTACATGCATAAATACCCAATAGTTGTGAGACTAGGAAATTTATTCATTAAGAGAACCGCACAATGTACTTTGGATAATTTGGGCTACTTTTTAGGTCAAAATTAATTTCAGCGAAAAGTTTTGAACCGATGTAGCTGAAACTGGCAAGTTGAGAGTTTTGCATGAGCACCATATGAATAAAAGTTGTAAAACTAAATAGTATCACGAAAACGAAAGGAGAAATTTCTTTTTTAAATTCGGCACAAATGAAAATACGCAATTGGCTAACTAAATGAAGTACGTGTATAAGCCATTTAAATAAAATCTTGCTTGTAAAAGTCGTTAATTTTGGCTCTATGAAATAAAGCTTAAGGAAATAATGTCGAAATACGAAATGAAATGAGCCCCAATAAAATAAAGCCCAAAAAATTAAATAAAGTCCAACTAAACTCAGGATAAAATAAAGCTAAATATAAATGAAATAAGGCTTAATTAAAAATTCCTTAATTTATTGAACCTTATTTCATTTTCTCATTTTGGCATTACTATTTCCATGGGCCTTATTTCATAGCGCCGTTAATTTTTCGTGGGCCTTGTGCCACCTTAACGATAAATTTTTACAAAAAGTTTGTACCTTTTGCTTCGACGATGTCAAATCTTCTTTTGAAGCATTATTTAAATCAATTTCACTGATAATAAAGTTGTAAACAGCATAAATTATTTCCTAGCTAAGCTTCTCAATAATCAATTTCAATGTATGTATTTTTAATAAAAAATTATTTTACTCAATAAGTAAAATAATAATTTGTGATTATTAGTGCGTTAACAAATGTTAAATATAATTTTTCCCCCTTTTTATTCTTTTCACAAATCCAAATATTAAAAAGCTCAGTATACATACTTCAAGCTGAGGCTGTCTGAAAGAAAATGATATAAATCAAAAACCGAAAGAAAACGAAACGAAAAATAAAAAAAAATTAATTCAGAATTAATTCTTTTCTTTAAATTTTTCATCAAGAAAAAGCAGCATTTGTTTGAGGTTAAGGGCCAATTTCACCAATTCTATTTAAATATCAATTCATATTTAAATGTCGATTTTAATTAATTTTTGTATGGAAAAATTACTTTTAAAAATTAATTGATGTTTAAATAAGTTGGTGAAATTGGCTTTAAGTTAGAATTACACGTTTTTAAACAAAAGCATTAATGTAATGTAATGTAATTTACAAAACAAAAAAAAAACATGCAACTATTTACTTTGATATATTCTAAATCGATTCATTAACAAAAACATTGTTGGTGCAAAAAATTTTTTTTGGCCAAGATTTCGGATCAAATTACCTACAGTGCACTGGTCGAAATTCTACCAAATTAGGGTTACTGAATTAAATAGAAGAAAAATTTTCAATAAATTATTTTATTGTTTATATTCGTTTCGCCACAGAATTTTTAAATAACCTAAAAATTACAATTTAAAAATTTCCCATTAATTAAAAACCCGTTTTACTGGTTGTAAAATTCATAGTTGATTGATTTTCTATAAAAAAGAAGAATTACATTTCTTACTTAATTTTTATTTAAATCAAATAGAACGTAATATGGCTATAGGAAAAGGTTTAAAGAACAACTAGTGGACTCTTTAATAGACGGAGCTATAGAAGAGATATTATACAACGTCCTCCTGAGTCCATTTTTTATTCTGTTTTACCTTTTTATTCGCTTTTTGATTTCAGACGTCAGTTCGTCACCTCAGAACTGGTTTAGCGCAAACGCCACAAAGTTGGAGTGGAGATGAAATTTAAATTTTTGTGAACTTTCATCAATGAAGTTAGAAGTTAATTTTACTTTATTGTAAAAGTAAAAAATACGTTTTGTGCCGCATACGCAATTTATTTTCAAAAAGTAGCTTTATGTGCTCCATACGTATACTTTACTGCTGTGAATTGAGAATTTTGTTGTTTTGTATATTTTTTTGCTGTCCAGAGAAATAAGTCGATCGTTTAACTCCCACCAAGAAGCCGCCGCCGTAATATTTTTAACTATCGATCCGCTTACACACTTATACAAGGCAAACACATAATTGAAGTGTATTTAATATTAAGAATGAAATTAAATGATTTCTGTTGAACTCAAACATGCATAATTAAGATCTCTTTTATTTCATTTTATAGTGTTTAATAAGTTTACATTAAAACATATAACCGGCGCGCCGCGGCGGCTGTGTCTGGGTGATAATATTTTTACTTAACCGTCGCAGTTGAATTTTTCTGTCGGCACATTCTTATTTTAAGGTTCCGTATACCAAAGAGGAAAAGGAACCCTATTGTTTTCACTACGGAAAACGCGCTGTCCGTCTGTCCATCATATGCTGTTTTCTCGAGAACCCCAAGAGCTACGGACCTGAAATTTTGACAGAGTATGTAGAACCTTGGCAACAGCAAAATTAAAGGGTGTTCCAAAACAAGCAGACTACAACAATTAACACTAAAATTAAAAAAAAACAAAATTAAAGGGTTTTGTATCAGTTAATGTAATTTTGACTTTGTAATTTTCACAACTCTTGAAATCGCCAAACCGAACAAAATCGACAAAAACCAAAAAATTGCCAAAATTAAGAAAAAACGCTGAAACTAAAAAAATTGCCAAAAACCGAAAAACTTGCCAAAAAGAAAAAAAAGGCAAAACGAAAAAAAATTTCTAAAACTAAAATATATCGCCAAAACCAAACAAAATGAATAAAAACGCCAAAATGAAAAAAAACACCAAAAGTAAAATAAGCTCCAAAAAAACGAAAAGAATCCAAAAAGCCAAAAAAGCGCCAAAAAATAAGAAAAACCGCCACAACTAGAAAAATTGCCAAAACCTGACAGAAAGTTTACTGGGTACTTAATTGTTTTTTTAATTGTTTACATCCGGTAAGATATCTGATTATTTAGGTTAAAGTGCGCATTGTAGTGTCCGTACGGAACCCTTCGTGTGCGAGTCACAGTTGCACTTTACTGAATTTATTTATTATACATTTCTATACACACAAAAAAGTAATATGAATGAGTTTGTAATATTAATTAAAATATTTGTAATATAAATTAAAAAATTAATTAAATGTTCACCTATAAACAATTTGATAATATCAATTAAGTTTTTCCACTCAAATTAATTAATACAATTGAAAATTTAATTGAATCAATTAAATTATTAATTGAAAACATTAATTTTTGAATACTTTTTTCTGTGTATATTTCTATAGAAATGGAGCAAAACAAGAGTTAACTTTACTTTGTATTTGCATTTTTGTATGAATAATTTGACGCAATCGCCAAACAGGGGCGTGTACAGCAAAACAATACTTAAAAATAGTTGATATGCAGCAAAATGGATACCATAATAAATTTCGTGAATCACGTTTTTGATTCAGAAAGGTGGTATTCAAAATATAAATATCTTCTCCATACCTAGCTCACATTTTTTAAGAATGGTCGGTGGGACAAAACAATTTTGAGGCTACGATATTTAGAGTGAACTCTGGTTTTGAGTGCAATACAAGTTTATCCATTTTGTGGTTGCATAATCATTGTGCTGGCAAGGCTGTTAGCTGAAGGTCTGTTATTTAAAAATATGGATCGTTTAACAACCGCAGAACGGTTGAAAATAGTTGATCTTATTACAAAAGTGGTTGTTCAAACGTGGCCACTTTCTGAGCATTACGGTGGAAATTGGCAAGATTATGAAGAAATTTGAAGATAATGGAGGCGTTACAAGATGTGGTCAGGCCTGTGCATCATCATTGCTTCTGTTAGTGAAATTATGGCGGATAATCCGAAGAACTGTTGCCGTTAATTCAGAGCGCTATGGCCGTATGATAACCGACTTTGTTCGGACTAAAATTGCAGATTGCGAAATGGATAACATGTGGTTTCAACAATAAGGTGCTACGAGTCACAAAACATGATCGGAAATTTTCAGAACATGTAATTTCACCACCACCAAGATCATGCGATTTGACGGCGTTAAACTTTTTCTTAGGGCAACTAACAAAATGCTTCCTGGCATAGTGTTGATTTTATTCAAATTGATATCATGATGAAAATTCATCACGAATTCATCACGTATAATCATCAGAGCTCACGGCCTGATAAATTCATCTTGATATCAAATGTCATTTTATGTGTCACTGTGCATTTGACACAAAAATTAAATAACACGCAAGTTAGATATTTTTAGAGAGCATTTTGCAAATATTTGTTTGAGGAAGTTAATATTGTAGTGATTCATCATGATATAAAATCATCAACGTCTACCCTATTGTGTTGGTATTAATGAAAAAATGATAGTTGCTTTGCCACTATTTTAGGGTGAACTGGGTCGACGGTTCACCCGGTGTTCAGACCACCATGAGATAAGTCCGTAATAGTATTTTTCCACCGGCATGATTTAGACAAATCATAATGATTTGTGCAAATCATGTTAATTTATACATGATTTACCATACATTTTTACCATACATCATGATTTACCATACATTGATTTATTTTAAATAATGTCGAAAATATTATTTTTTTTTTGAACTCAATTTATGTATGCAATCCTGCGTTGCTTCTAAAATTACAAACTCCATCCCTGGGTCATCCATCAATAGTGATTGACAATTTCGAAAAAATTATATTAATGAATATTTAATCAATTTTAAATGTCAACTACTACATGTGAATAAAATTCACAGTACAGCTGCTGCGCCCACCTTAAAAAGCACGTGCATAAATTGAAAACAAAAATTCGAACAACAAATCACTCACAAGCTCGGTGGAAACACTTGGAAGTGATTTACTTAAACCTACTTGATTTAAAGTCGGTGGAAACATACTATAAGAGCAGGTGCTCACGTAAATCTGAAACACAACTGTATATCATATCATATCATATAAACACGATGAGTATGTTTGCGTATGAGGTTTTTTCTAGTTGTTTGATTTTCAATACTTAAAGAGTATTTAAAACGATACTTTTGTCATTCTCTGTACGAGTATTTGAGACGTTTTTACTTTGCTTGTTGGGCATCAACGTGCAGTACATGTATCACAGAATATATTTCCATATTTCTGTGCGACAAACAAACAGCTATTATCATCTGTATTAGAAACCTTAACACAATAAATTTATTAATTGCTTTTATGTGGGTATTTTAATGTTGCTTAATAGAAGTAAGAAATAATTTTGTATAATAATCATCAGAGATTTGTGCAAAGTATGAGAATATGCAAATAAAAGGACTTCGTAAATAAGGCTTTAGTTGTTAATGCGAAACTTATTCAGGACATTGGAAAATGCGCAAACAAACATAATTTAAAATATAGTAAATTCGAGGATAAAGCAATATTTTCTTTTTGTGCGAATTGTTCCTTAAAAGAAACAAAAAGATGTAAAAAAAACAAAAACCAAATTATTCGTAGCTCATCGATTTTATAAGCATGTCGAAATTTTGAGAAACTGATTTGTAAAGATTTAAAGTTTTCAGACTATTTTAATAGCAGTCATATAATAAAAAGTGTCATATGAAAAAATGTAGTTCGTCTCTCTTGAAAATAAGCCTCGACACAGAGAAACGTGGAAACGAAACAAAAACTCAACGACAAGAGGGGAAAACAAACAAAATCCCCAAAACAAACAAAAACTTCCGAATCGAAAAAATATCGCCAAAGCAAGAAAAAAATTTGACACGCAAAATGTTGTCAACACCAAAGAAATCGCTAAAATTTAAACAAAATGCCCAAAACGATAAAACACCTTTTTGTTTTGTTTGTTGTTTTATGCTTACCCGCATCATACAAAGTACTCGCATCCAAAGCATATATATATATAAAGTATATGCAGGTCTACAACAACTGCTTTCGCAGGCGCTTCGTTTGTGTAAAAATAATGGATGAATGTCAAAAACAGATGAATACAACCAGACCAGGGCAACTTGCATTACTTTTGCATAAGCACTGATCGAAAAACAAACATTTTAGTGCAAATTTAAATTTGATGCTTGTAGTGCACTATTTTTTGCACTAAAATAAAATCTCTTAAAAGTAATGTATGTATTATTAATTGCATTAGCAGATAATCGCATGACGAAAAAAGCACTCATTTTGTATTGCCACTAAGCAAATCGTGAAGTAATTCAATATTATTGCATTACAACATAATGCACTCAGTAAAATTTAATAAAACGTGAACATATTTTTATCAGATAGCACAAATAAAAAAAATTAAAAATACAGTAAAGCTCACATTGAGGGCACCTACTTACATACGAATGAAAGAACAGAAAAATTGTCAATATAAATACAAACTGCATTGCAGAACTAATTGAAAAAAATTAATAAGTTTCATACTTCAAGTACGTAAGAGTAAGACAACTTGAAAATTTATGAAAAACGTAGTGATATGATATTTCGTCTTAGGTGTATGCATCTGTACACAGAAAAAAAATTATATATTTATGTATGTGCGTATGTTATTATGTATGTACACATTTACGTTATATTTTGCACTATATGCTTCAGTGATAATGCAATCGTACTCTTCATAACGTGTGTATGTATGTAATGCATTACATTGAAGAGCTTTTATTTTAATGCAAAAAATTGCACTATAATTATCAAAGCAAGTGCTAATGTAATAAATTTGAATGAACTCATGAATATTATTTTTATAGCCCATGGATACCAAATTATACAGATATTCACTGCAGCAAAAGTCACTTGCACATGTACCAAAAAAATTATAATTATATACTTGTCAGTTCTCGTTGAATCTTCATAGTGAACAGACGTCTTAGCGGAGTTTTTTTTCATATACATAATAAACAAACAAAAAATCATACAAAAAATATTCGTAATACATATTAACTTTGATAAATAAGCAAAGCAAATATTGCTAATATTTTTGTTTACATAGCAAGAAACAAAAACAAACAAAAAACCACAAACAAAGTACCTTTGAGGAATACTCTATATGAGTACCTCAAAAACAAAAAATTGTGAAGTGAATTCTAACGGCAGAAATGCCTATTTTACTGTGAGTTCTGAAGTTCTTAATGTTAACAATAAAACTAAAAAATCTAATGATAGTCTTTTTCTAACGACAAAGCCACTTTTTCGTCAGCGATCAACTTCAGTCTGTCCAATACCATCTAGTGATTCGTTAACGCTACAGTTGCCTAGTACTTCATCATTTAAGCCACCAGCGACATCATCTGATCCGGGCTCGTGCTCATCTCTTAACCAAGTTATCACTATTGATAACAGTAGCTCAAACCCAAGGTCGGAATGGACAGATATATAACTGTTGTAAAGCGTGGGCGAAGCCCAAATTCTTCAAAAATTTCATCTGCTCCAAGGATGTCTAGGGATAACAGCGCATCAACTACTAATTGTCAAAACCGTCTTAAAATTTTGCAAGACAATAACGACAAGCCCGCTGCATCATCGCAAAAGTCTTTTAAGCCACCACCAATCTATCTGAGAGAAAACAATTCTAACGCGCTTCTAAAAAAAACTATTGTCGGCCATTGGTGAAAATACTTTTCACATCATTCCAATTAAACGAGGTAATATTGATGAAACTAAGATCCAAATATATGATGAAAAAGATTTCCGAAACATTATTAGTGAATTTGAAAAAAACAAAACAAATTTTTACACTTACCAACTTAAAAGTGCCTACAAATAGTATTAAAGGGCATAGATTTATATGTTGACCCCGAAGAAGTAAAAAATGTTACTAATATAATTAACAGAGAAAAGGTCCCAAACCCCTATTTCGGGTCGAACTGGAGCCGAATGACACAATTGAAAAAAAAATGAAACCCATCCAATTTATAGCGTAAAGTTTCTTTTACACCGAAAAATCACAGTTGAAGAGCCACGTAAGCGTTCAGGTCCCGTACAGTGCCACAATTGCCAAGAATATGGCCATACAAAAACTTACTGCAAATTACCTACAGTTTGTGTTATCTGCAGTGAATTGAACGGTACTGCTAGCTGTACGAAGCCAAAAGATCAAGCTAAAAAAAAATGTAGTAATTGTGGAGGTAATCACACTGCTCACTGCAGAGGATGTCCTGTATATTCTTTCGTTAAACAGACTATGGGACAAAAACCTAAATTAGCTCCAGCTCAATCAGCAAACGCTTTCTACGCCAATTTTCCTCCAATGAGCCAACCAAGTACTTCACGTGTATCGTATGCCGATGCTGTTAAGACAAATTCTTTTCCCACGCAGAAAATGTTCCCACCAAGTAATTCAACAAATGCTAACACAAGCTTTAATTTAAGTCACCTTGAAGTCACTATTGATAATCTAGTGCAAACTATAAACAACTTTACTACAAATATGACTAACATGATGCAAGAAATACTGCGAATGCAGAATACTCTGCTTCAAGCATTAATTAACAAGTCATGAACACGTTAAAAATATGTTTCTGGAACTGGCATTCGCCAATATAAAAATGAACGCGACCACTTCCTCACGGAAAAAATATTGATATAATGCTGGTCTCTGCGACTCATTTAACCTCAAGAAGCTTATTTAAAATAAATCGTT
This sequence comes from Nowickia ferox, assembly GCA_936439885.1. Lineage (NCBI taxonomy): Eukaryota > Metazoa > Arthropoda > Insecta > Diptera > Tachinidae > Nowickia > Nowickia ferox. The sequence continues at coordinate 66,353,236 of OW387026.1, forward strand.
ACACTCTATATGATTCAAAGGACCCTAGAGGAAGAGCATGCGGTGGATCGGCGATTTTAATAAAGTCAAGACTCAATACACTATATTCTGATACCATTTGTGCAGAACATCTACAAGCAACAAATATCTGAATTGAAAATTTTTACGGGCATACCAAAAATTCCGGATGTTATAGACTTTAGCGTCATGAAAATATTTCTAGGGATTTAGTTCATGTTGAAGCTTCTCTATATCTCTCCTCCGATCACTCTCACACGATCGTTACAATATGTCAATAGTCATTGCACAGAAAACATTACGCTAAGAACACACGATGATATTGAATCTAACATTGCCAATCTTAACGAAAATATTAAGCAGGCTGCTGAACATGCCACTATCTCCCATCCGCAGACTGGGTTTAATAGAATTTATTCTACAGATATTGAACGTCTTGTATGTGAAAAAAGAAGAGCTAGAAGGGAATGGCAACAGCATAGATCGCCGCAACATAAAATCACATTTAAAGAGTGCACCAAACGACTCCAAGAGTTTCTTGCATATGAAAAAATTGCATCTCTTAAAAATTATTTGGAAAATCTCGATATCTAATTACTCTTTGTGGGGCGCTGCGAGAAAACTTAAAACACCCGTTGAGTTTAAACCACCTCTGCGCACTTCTACCGGAGGTTGGGCAAGAAGTGATACTGAAAAAGGTAACTTGTTTGCAGAGCATTTAAAATCCGTATTTACCCCAAACACATGCACGGGCGTTGTTGATTTGCCGTGTGTATTTGCTCTACCTCCTCGACCCTTAAAATTTAAGATGCATGAGGTACAAAAACTAATTGCTGAACTCAACCCAAAGAAAGCTCCGGGTATTGATGAAATTAGTAATCAGATGTTGATGAAGTTGCCTCGTATTGCAATTAGAATCCTGTTATTTATTTTTAATGCCATATTACGACTAGAGTATTATCCACACCACAAAATGATTCCAAAGCCGGGCAAAGACCTTACCAATGCTGAATCATACAGGTCAATAAGTCTACTGTAAACAATTTCAAAGCTCTTCGAAAACCTACTCATGAAAAAATTTTCCCCAATTCTAATTGGTAGTGGGTGCATCCCAGACCATCAGTTTGGTTTTAGGAGTCAGCATAGCACCATTGAACAAACACATAGATTGGTTCAATTTATAAAAAGAACATTTGAAGAAAAGAAATATTGTTCTGCCCTTTTTATTGATGTTTCTCAGGCATTCGATAAAGTATAGCATGAAGGCCTTATTTTAAAATTGAAATCATATCTACCAATAAATTTTCTGAAGCTATTGGAAAGTTACATTACTACCCGGAAGTTCACGGTTGTTGAAGAAGACGTCATGAATGTGCCCGAATATATATCATCCGGTGTGCCACAGGGGAGCATACTGGGGTCAGTTTTGTATTTGATTTACACTTGTGATATGCCTTTGAGCAGCAATATCCATACATCTATGTACATTGGCCGATGATACAGCCTGCCTTAGTATGCACGAAACCCCTCACGGAGCTTCCCGATATCTACAAGAACATATTACACAGCTGGAACTATGGTTAAACTGATGGAGAATCAAAGTAAACGAACAAAAGTGTGTTCAGGTAACATTTGCCCTGCGAAGAGGTACTTGTTCCCCAATTCGAATCAACAATCAAGTTGTTCCTCAACATTCACATGTAAAATACCTTGGTATACGCCTTGATCGACGGCTTACGGCGACGGTTTTTTCGCTATTCATACTGACTCATGAAATTTTAAATATAAATGAGTAGGCATCGTTTAAACTCAACTACTCTGATTTACGCACACTCACGATAAGATTGATTTATAACTAAAGGCTGCAATAAATATGAATGCGACGTCGACATCATAGTCATATCACACTCATAACTCACCTCAGTTTTATATATGTATATTTTCAGAAAAATACTTATACAACTTACATTGATTCAGCTCACTTTTCCAAATTACACGAGACTAATTCATCTGGCACAAATTGTATATGTACGTATACACAGCTTTGTGTGTGTTAGTGTTTTTCGTATTCATTTAACCTTTGCTGTTTTTTAAGTTGTGTGTGTATTGGTTCTATGCTGCTACTGCGTGGTTGTAGCTGGTTGAAAAGTTATGCCGACCACAAAACCACTCTCTTTGCCTCTCTCACCAACAAACTGCCATGTTATGCCAGCACAATTATGCCCGTGTAAATCAGCGCACTCAACTCATCCATACTCGTAGTATAAAGTGTATAAGCAAACACATACATATGTAACCTCACAATGAGCAAACACATAACCTCATAAAGAGTAATGTTCGTATGCGAAGTTCGCTTTGCCATAACATTAAGTTAAGGAGAGTTCGATGAGAACTTCAAACTTTCGAGTGAATATGAAGTTGGACAACATTGCAATAAGTATGAGTACGCATAAGTACAAGAAATTATAAGTCATGATTCAACTCTACTCACTTTTTCACTACTCATTACTGATCACTGGTACACACATTAGAGATGAGCAATTTCTCGAAACCTGTTACTTTTTCACAGCGATTTAAAAATCACTAATCACAACTGTGACTGAATTTATGAAGTAACAGGTTTTGGAAATATAGTTGTTTCATACAAACTGTGAATGTTCTTGTATGCTTACTTTACAGTAAATAACGCTACCACATGAATTTATTTTTATACGTTCACCGTTTGTCGAGAAAAAATCGTCAAATCGTCTTTTCTGACAACCAGTGTTGCCGTTTGAAATTTTTTTTGCCGACAAAATTTTTATTAAAATCCGACCAAAATCGCCTGCTTTCGACCAAATTTGAAAATTTAATTAATATTTGTGTTTTTTGATGTACATTTTATTTAATATTTAAGTAAAATAAAAATGTCAGATATAACATATTTGCATTAAAGAATTCAGGCATGTAAATTAATATTTATATAATGTAATTAATAATTAAATACATTAAAATTGTAAATTATAAGAAAAAAATTTTATTCAGTCTTTTTAACATATGTTGTTTTCATTTACTTATCTTATAATTCAGGCATGTATTAAATACATCACATTAAAAATAAAAAGTTAAAGTTCTTGATTTTACATTTGGTTATGTAGGTCCCTTTTGGCATTTTGATAATTTCTTTACACGACATAATACCGTTGACAGTATTTACTTCTACTTTATTCCTTAGTTGGGTTTTTTTTAGTAGCGCTAGTGTGAAAAATTTGCGTTCAGCGGCGGCGAAACTATGTGGCAGAGATAACAAATTAAAAATAAAATAAGAAATATTTGAGAAACTTTTCTCGTTTAATCCGTTTTTCATAGAAGCTATTTTTTGCCAAAAAGCATTAATGTTTAAATTGGAAAAAGTTTTTATACCGCTGAGCCGTAGAAAATTCCACTCAGTAACTATTAAATCTGGAACACAGTCAACTAACTTAGGGAATTTTAAAACAAGATCCAGAATTGGTAAGTCGTCGTTTGAAAGTACCTTATCAGGAGTTATCATATTTAAAAGTTTTATACAATCGTTTTCAGTATATCAGTTCACTATCACTGATCTAATATAAACGTCGTTAATGACTACTTACCCGGCATCGAAGTGCATAATTTATTGGTAAATGGTAAACAGTGTGGAAAAAATATTTTTAAGATAAAATATATGAGATTTTAAATAAATTATGCAAAGAAAAAAATAGTTTGTGATTAGATACAAAAACCGACCAAAATTGAATTGGTCCGACCATCCGACCAAATTACAAATTTTAAATTTTTTCCGACCAAATTTGGTCGGATCCGACCAAAACGGCAACGCTGCTGACAACTTGTATAGCTCTCACATTTTTGTATTTGCAATTTTACTGTCTCTCTGCCTCTTATACGACAATTATCAATATTTGGTTGGGGTTGATTGCTAATTGTTTGTTCTTGTCGCTGTTCTTATTAGTATTTACCAAAATACCATGTTTAATTTCACTGCTGCTCTTCTTATTAGATTTTGTCCAAATAACAGAACTGCTACAAACAAAATACTGCTAAACTGTGATCACAGTAACAGTTTAAAAGAACATCGATTTAGAAATCACGTTCACAAGGAGCAACTACATATTAAAAAATCACAGTATCGCTCAACACTAACACACATGTATGTACATATCGCTCATTTACTTTAATAGTGTCATAACTCAAAAAACGGATTTTTTTTAATTTCATAATGTAAAATAATTCGGCATTATGTGTTTTATCTTTTGTAAAAATTTCGTATAAATAGATTTTACTACCACCTCGTGGAGGAAGAATATATTTTCATGTCTTCATTAAGTTGTATGTGAATTGAAAACTATAAACGCGTTTTCTGCAAAACTAGTTTTTTTGGGTTCTAACACTATTGAAGTAAATGAGCGATATGTACATATGCCCTCCCTAACCACTTTCTGTTCTTAAAATAATACCAAATCGTTAAAAACACAACATTTAAATAAAATAAATAAAAGCAAATGTCTTAATATGTCACAAAGGGGGCATAAAAACCACAAGAACCAACAACTATGAAGATACATTCAATTGGAAAGCAAACCAAAAACGCCAAGAGGAGAAACATAATTTATGCTTGAACAGGATTTCTAAGATAAATTTCGTCACAGCAATACAAAATTGTTTTGCTTTTGAATAGCGAAAATCAAAAACTTGTGTAAAGTAAATGTCTTTTTTATGATTTAACAGAAACTTTTTATTTCGTGCAGCACAGTGGAGCGCAGCACAAAAGTAATTTTGAAATAAAGCGAAGTAAAGCTGCTGGATTGCACAGAGTTAATGAAGAAGCCTTCAAAATTTAATTTTTATGGATCACTAACGAACTCCGAAAGCGAAAAACATCGCACAATATTTTTTTTTTCGATAGCTGGTGTCTCAGCCGATAGCAGAAATAAGTGTTTGTGTTGAGGTTAAAATTATATAAGCCAGTTGCTCAGTTTCCTTAGAACGAAATATATTACACACAAGATTTCAATAAATCTTTGAAAACAGCAATCGTGTCGTTTTCTTCCACCCCATTTTAATCTCTACCCCCGTCAAAAAACCATCAAGAGTTTTATTCATGAATTTAATTCCTCATCTACATAAATTGGACCTAATTGATTTTGACTAGATTTCCCATACACATCAAAATCTAGTTCGTTACAAGATTTTGAAAAAATCTCTCAAAGTATTGTGAAGCAACTATGTTTTTTAGCATATTCGTCTATGTTCTGTATTCCACGTGAAATTAAATCGTTCTGAATTGCCACAGCATTGTTGTTATAAGTTCTAGAGTTGTGCAGCTCATGAACGAACTAGTTCAATTGTACGATTCAATTCACTGAGCGCTGTGAGCCGTTCAATCCACTGAGCGCTTTCAGCTCAGTACTGAATGGTTTCTAGATTTGTATCGAACTCTTTCAATAGCTCGTTTTAGACACAAACCTGCAATCAAACCCATTTAAATTACATGTAGACTTCTATCGAAATCTTTCAGCAGCTCGTTTTAGGCACAAACCTTTAATTAAACGCATACAATTTAGATTGGTTGTAGGTTTGCGTCTAAAACGACCTAATGAAAGAGTTCTATAAAAGTCTAGTGCTTTTTTTACAAATTTTTTGTATCGCACAAGTACATAAAGAAAATATTTTATATATTGTGATAATATTGAAATATCTGATATACTAAATAATTTTTATTTTTATTGTACATACATAATATATATATGTATGTAGAAATATTTATTAACAAATTCCGCTCATTAAACTGTTTTAGTTTTATTTATTTTTTATACTTCATCTGCCTTGTTTCGTGATGTATGACCACACACACACACTGTATAAATCTGTCACTTTTTATTCTTCTGTTTTCGCTCTTTCTTTCTGCTTGACAAAATGGTTCACTACAAATGAACTGAGGTACTGAGCCAACTGAATGAAATACTTCAGTAAAGTGAGCTGAGCTGAAAATAGCGGTCACTCAAAAGAGCTGATAAGCACAACTCTAATAAGTTCCCATTTCCAACAACAATTCTATGGCAATTCCGCATGTTTTAATTTCACGCGGAATACAGAACATACCCGAATCGGGTATTATAATAAAAAATACTACGCTATTACCTTTGCAGAAGTCAAATTATATCCAATTTATTTTTTCTAAAGGGTGTTTCTAATAGAGTGACACAAGTTTAAATCATAATAAAACAAGGAAATATACTTTTTATATCAATGAAATAAGCTTTATTGGAAAGAAAACTTTATGAAATTAATGTTTAAATATGATTTTTGCCATGTGGCCGCCACGGTTGGCGCATAGAAGGCGCAACCTGGAACACCAATTTTCAACAATCGTTTTTGAAGACATAGGGGCCAGCCCTTAAAGCGCACCAAACAGCAATTTCCTGTGGATGTAATGATATATCCACAAAAGCTTGTGGATTCTCCTCACTCCAAATGCGACAATTCTGCTTATTTACGTACCCATTCAACCAGAAATGAGCTTCATCGGAAAATAAAACTTTGAATGGTAATTCAAAATCAATATCAATCGATGAGTTTGACGAATAGAACAATTATTTTCATTATTAAGTCGATTCATGATGAAAAATTAAAGCAAACTAAACAAAAAGCAACTACATATCAGCTGTTAAATGAGTGCTCAAATAAAGCAGTGATGCCAACTCAAAGTTGTGTGTGTGATTTTACGGCGCATAAATATTATGTATGGACATTGAATCTGCATTTTTATGCAACGGCATAAATTCGAACATTATTTTTTTATTTCGTTCTTGTTTTTTTTTTTTGTATATTGTGTTATAAAAAGTGTGTTAAAGCAAAACTTCTTCTCAGACAAGATGTCAAAAATGAACATGAGATGCAAACGATTTTGCCTAAAGATTTTAATTGAAATCTACTAGATTTCCTTCAGACGTAAATGCACTATAACTCAACTGATCTGGAAGTTCTATCCATATTAAGCACTTCATTTGCTATTCATATGCTGAGTATATATTTGACATTTCTTTTGTTGAGATTTGTGGTGTCCTTTTCAAAATGTATGTAATACTGTTCATATTATGTGTTTTGTTTGCAACGCAATGCCTTAAGCTTAAATTAGACTTGCCATAGCCATAACCAAACCAAAATTCAATTGGTTTCTATGGTAATGGCTATGGCGTTATGGCGAGTCATCTATAATCAAATGCAGTGTTGCCAATAAGTTTGGTTCGAACAGCTGTTTTCTATGGTTATGGGACGTCTGACTGAACCTTTACAAAATAAAACTTCGGAAATTAAAAACGTTGCCACTAGTACACACTATTGCGATACAAACAAAAATGCCATAATGTGTACTCAGCATTAGTTAATTTAATCAGGTTTACGTTACGTTACGTTATGTTACGTTAGCAGCATCAAAGACATGCATTGATTAACATAACCCGTTAAATGACTTGGATGAAGCACAACCCTGGTTTAATCAAGTTTATGGAAATTTAAAATAAAAGATAAAAAGTAATTCGACCAGGGTCTCATTTTTGAGAAAATATCAGCTTTTAGAAAGCGAAATTCATTTGACATGGGATGATTTTTAAAAAATCAATACACCAAGGAAAAAATGGAAATATACTATTTTACGCCTTTTACAAATTTCAGCCTTATACATATATCGTATCGCAGCCTTAAATGAAAAACTATGAAACTGCAACTGTAAATTTTACCGTGGAAGGAAAATGATGAGTGAGTGTTTTGATTTTTACTTATAAGGTTCAGTTTTTTTTAAAAAGCGGGGTTCGAAACTTAGGAAAATAATGTATTTTGATGTATTACATAATAAAAAAAACACAATTTTTAAATTTTTATTCATTACACGTTTTTTTATTTAAGCTGGCGATATAAAGATTTTCAAATAAAATAGAATACGAGAATTATTTTAAGCCATCATATGGATTATTGCAGTTAGTTGCAATAGTTCAAATTCCAAACTCTGCACGTCTTTCAAACTCAATATTCATGGTTAAAAATCGTTGAAGTCGATTTAAATTTGTCAATGTCTTTTGATTTTATTTGATTTGCCGCAAGTTTTTCATTTTGTCACTTCGGAATAAAATTTTGTTTTATCTTAAACTCTTTAGCGATTGATAATCATATTTAGTTATGGCTTATTATTTGTTAAACAGGTATACATATATTTCTAATGCTGCAGCCTACCATTATTTATTAATTTTGTTAAATTGAGATTTTATTCAAACTTAGCATTTTATTAAATATGACACAAAATACATACATACATATGTATGTATGTAAAGAAAATAATTCTGTCCCACTGTATGTTAACTGTCTTATTTGCAGCCCACGAAATGGTAATCTGGTGTTAAGACACTGGTTGCTGGTACTAAAATCAAATTTTATCTAATCATCTATCGAAAATTGAAAATTGATGATAAAAATTTTCTTATACAAACAACTCAACCCAACAGAAGAAAAGTACAAAAAAGGTAAATAATTTATAACACGCAACCAACAAATGAATAATAAACTTGGAATTTTAAAGGAATGTAAATCAAAATTAATTGGAATTGCTTACATTGTCACTGCTAAAAAAAATTGTTAGAAATCGTAATAGAATTTTTAGGTTGCTTAGTTCAAAAAGTTTTTTATGATTCTGGCTGAATAATAAAATATACAGTCACATTTCGTAAAACAAATGAGATTACCCCTATTACAAAATATTTTGCTATTTCAACTCGCAATCAAAGAATGATGTGACTTATACTAAGTGAAATTGTACATCAGGAGTGTTTTGTAAGTGGCACGTTTTGAAATCGTGCGATTTCCCAAAACGAAAAGATGACATTTTGCATTCGAAGTTAAGTTCATATAAAATATCTTAAAACATCGAAAACATTAAACCCGTTTAAAAAGGTGCAATAAGTCACCTTTTTAATTGAGCTCTTTCCTGAATACCATGCTATTTCAAAATACACAATTTACAGACAACCAGTGATGCCAACTTTTTTGGCTCTAAAAGCACATCACAATTTAAAAAATCCAATAAAAGGCGTAATTTTGAGATCTAAAAAGTGTAAAAAGCACTAACGTGAAAAACGTGTGAAGATCCAAACGAGTGAAGTTTAATAATGTTTAATATATACTCGTACTAAGCTATTCTCTACTTCGGCAATATCAACATGTTTAATGAAACATATCAGATGAAAAAACAAACACACCAAGTTGTTATTAAAGTAATTTTAAAAAATACACCTTTTTTTTTTAATGCACTATTTAGTGCTTTTTCTTAGTTTGGAACTAACGCTCAAAATTTGACATTTTGAGTTTTCAAAAAGCACTAAAAATAGTTCCAAAGGCACCAAGTTGGCATGGATGCAGATCACCCCTGTATATTGCAAAAAATTAGTGTCAAACAGTAGAAATGAAATCGACCCAGAAAAAATTTCTGATGGCAAAGTAATGAGTTAAATTGCTAAGTGCCGGGGCACAATGACTCCGTCATACGTCAAACTTCGCCTTTTTAAACTGACAGCTAAGTTGAAATAAATGGTTTCTTACGAGGCCTGTTACATCTAGTACGTGCCCGTCAACGCAAAGTACAAAAATTGGTCAACTTTTAACTTTTTGCGTACGTTGAGTTGTTTGAGATATTTTGTTGGTTTCTTTTTTTTTGTATGTTCTGATTTAGATTTTTGTGTTTTGCAGCAGCAAAAGTAAAATAAAAAAGTTGAATTTAATTAATAAAATGGAGAACCAACCTATTGAAGCTGTTCAAATGCTGCCGTATATACATACATACATAAAATACTCATTATGCCAACCTTGTCCGTCGTTGCGTTAATGTCAGTTGAAAAAGGCGAAGTTTAACGTATCACGGATTCATTGTGCCCCGGCCTTAATAAGCATATGAATAACATATTTTACACTACTTCCACATACTTTGGCGTTTCAACTCATTACTTTAACATGGCGATATCATTGGAGGAAAATTCTTAAAAATTCTATTACAAGCCTGCTGAAAACGTACTGGTCCTGTTTTTTGAGAAAATGGGACTGCTTCAAAAGTAGGGAACAGTAAATATATACATATATGGTAACATATTCACCATTTACGTACTGTGTGGAAATATCTACAATCAATTTAATTGGGATTCGGTCTAGCATTGTAGCAAAAGGTACTTAAGATTTTAGATCCAGCCACACCGTCAATAGTATAAATGAAATGTTAATTGTTCCCTACAATGAGACCGCCAAGTTACTCTGAAACCAGTCCCGTAACTATACTTGGATATAAACCTTAGCTTAACTGGTACTTATACTTTTGAAATATGAGTGCCACTGTGGTCGAGTGGGTAGTGTGTGCTTTCCTGCCATGCAGGAGTTTGTCAGTTCAAATCCCAAAAAAAAGCTCTGCTTAAAAATGAAATATAATTGCACTTGTAACAATTAAAAATTTCTAAGTTTTCAATTGTAACAGTTAAATGTCGGAATGACATTCCATTCACAATTCTACGCGGATTAGGTTCCTATAATATAAGATAGTTCATTGAGAAGTCGCAAGGTGCATACAAAGTATCAATTTAACCCCATTCTAGGCCATCTCCACGTAAAATTTACTGGTCCACTTCATAGGAAGTGTTAGAACTCGATCACGCGACTAGCTTGTGTCAGTTCCCGGAGAAGGTAAATGATAAATTATAAATGTCAATATTTAGAAGTCATTGAATACACAAAATTAAACAAAAATCCAACGCCAGCAGGTGTATTGAGCTCGTGTTTCCTGTAATTGAACTCAAACGTTTTCCTCACTGGTCCACCTCACATTTACTTTGTAATGCGCTCAAAACTAGGTTTTCCGAACACATAATTAATTGATGACATAATTTTTAATTGACATTTTTCATGGAATTTTATTTTACCGATTTCTACGAAACCCGGTACAGGTATTAGGCTCTTGCTATAATACAAATTTGCCATTTTTTATAAGCATGTACATGTAGATCATCCATGTTACCAGATTTTATTTTCAGCCATTTTAACAAATTCAGTGAAAATTCAAGTTTTAAGGCAAATAAATCTTGCCTAGAAACGATTCAACCATCATCCACAATAGACACCAAAAGATCAAAAATACTTAATATTCAGTTAAAAGGAAAATATTAATTATAGCTGCTGTCTGATTTTTTAAAACGCAAAATAGCTTCCATCCGAGAATTCATATTGGAAAGAGCAATAGAATATAAAAATTTGTTTTTTTTTTCAATGGCGCTATTCGATGTTTGATGCAAATTTTCTTGCGTAAATGCAAATGCAAAATATCGCAGGTTTTCTTAGAAATCCAACAACAAAATACACACACAATCCAAAGAAAAGCTATCAAATCACAAATATAGATCAAATCATAAATATAGAAACAAAAGAAGTTCGAAGAATAATAATTAAAATTAGCTAAAAAAATTAATAGTCATGGGCCAGTGGCAAAAATTAAAAATAAAAATATACTTATAGTATCAAACCAAAAAAGTTTGTCTTAAGTAGAACAAAAAATAAGCAAATTAACTAACATGTGCATAATTAGTAAAAAACATACGACAATGGCAAGGCTGTTGTTAATTTAGTGATGGTAAAAATGAGCTTTCATTACATAAAAGCTTTCAGCAAATTGTAATACTATGAATCAAAACAATTCACATATTCCATTTGCAATAAAAGTTGCGTATATAAAGCAGAAGTCTACATCAACTGACACCACACACAGTGGACCAAACACAAAAGAACGCTGATGAGGAAGGTTTAGTGGCCTTCGAAAACAGCCGGTTGTTCCGTTCAACTACGTGTTTGTCAGAATATTTACAACGAACTTTGGTGTTATTTGTTCATTAATAATTATCACATGTAATTTGGCTTACAAAGCGATACGAACTTTAGCCTGATCAAATCATAAATATAGAAAAGCTACTATGTTTTGCATTTGCACTTATGCAAGACAATTTTCATCAAACATCGAATACCGCTAATATAAATTACCGTTGCAAAAGTATTTAACGTTTTTAAAGAATCCTTTATTTAGAAAGTTTCTTACATACCTATTTTATTCTTGTTGTTTGAAAAACTCATTTAAATTTTTAAAACAAAAAATATATTTCATGCATTTACTAGATACGAGTACACATCCTCATAGCAGAAAAGCACCCACAATATTGTTTTAAAAAATAAAATTTTTTTATTTTCTTTTTTATGACTCCTGATTGAGGAAAATTAATTCAAAGCATTAAGCTGACGTTTTAATTTTTTTTAGAAACACACAAACGGTTGTCACAACATCTGTGAAAATATTTTAAATTTAATTAATTCAATAATTTAAAATGCAATTTTTCAACAACTTAATAAAGCAAAAATAGCGCAACTACTATCGATATTAATAAAATATAGAAAATGTTTACTAAAGCAGATAACCAGAAAAAATTTAGACATTTAGGTGTGTGCAGCAAACTTCTTAAATATGTTGCATTTCTAATTTAAGTTCGAAATATAGTTTTAGCACTTGTATTTTTTATACTTTGAAGTTTTGTTTATATTGGGCTTTACCGCGATTGGCATATTTTGACTTCGACTACGACATTTTGGTTCTAGATTAAAGGAAAAGTGTTGCGATGTTCTCATGTTCTTTAATCTATTATAACAACGTCGTGTCGAACTCGAAATACGCCTAAGGGCTAATAAATTAGTGCAAGTTAATCTCTATTTTTGGTTTAAAATGCGTTTAAACTAGCAAACCTATAAATCAATACAGTATTTAAACCATCTGTAAGCGCATAAACTTGGGCGTTTAAACTACCAATACAGGCCATATGGTTTTGTTCCTTACAGACCATATGTTTTGCATTAAAAGAGCACTGAACTTATTTCCAAGTCTCTACTTTTTCTTCAGATCTTGTTCGATCTGTTTCTTACACTCTATTATTCTTTTATACTATTCTACTTCGCCAAGCATAAATATAATTCCTTTCTCAGTAAAATTTGGCGACCTTTAATTCAAATCTTTTAAATTTTTTACATTTTTGATTGTGCAAAGAATTGAAAACCTGCTGCTGAACAACTGTTTTTTGACATTTATTCTAGTGCTGCCACAATATTATTTTTTTTTCACTGATTTACTCCTGTTGAGTTTAAACTACATATAAATATGAGTTTAGTTTAACTAAACCAGCGTTTAAACTTTGACTGATTTATTAGCCCTAAAACGATAAAAGGAATTATTTTCAGTTGCTAATCTGTAATAATCACCCCTATCGTGAATAACAAGTGGAATGTAACAAGGGAAAAAGATTTGTAAAGCTTAAAAATTATTTGAAAATCAAACAAATTCAAGTGTAGTAATAATAAATACACAAATTTAAGATTCCAAATGAATTTTTTTTTTAATTTTAAATGAGTGTTATAAGTTTGTATTGTGCTTCCATCGATTTTGATTTAGTTTTTTTTTTTTGAAAGGTGATCGAAGGTGTTCTTAGCTATGCTTGAAGAAAATCTGTCAAGCAGTTTACAAGATATCATATCTTTTCTAGATACGTTCTCTTGAATTTGCATATCTTTGACGCCGCAGCTTCCGAACAACTAGACCGATTTTAATTTGTTTTTTTTTTTTGTTTTTCAAAGGTGACTTGAGTGAAAGGTAAAAGTGTTACTAGCTACTTATATTAAAAAAAATCGATCCAGCCCTTTAGATGTTATCATAAATTTTCTCGTCGGGGTTTTTAAAATTTTTGTTATTATATATTTGAGAAAAAATTTTTTAATACACCACAGTGGTGTGCCACCATAAAATTTACTGTGTGAGAACCAAAGAGATTTACAATTCATAAAAAAAGCTGTTGCAATAAATTATTGTTAACAATCGTGAACTTTATTTACTAATCTTGTCCTAAAAAAATAAATATTTATAACTTTTAATAATTAGTTCGAAGGAACATATCTTAATTATATGATGTAATAATTCAGTTCTCCTGCAAAGATAAAGTGAACATATTATTAATGATAAGGGAAATCAAAAAAGAGAAAACATTTCCAGGGAAAAATTATTTACGATTGCAATTTGGCGAAAAGGTGAAATATTTCGAGGATTGGGGTACATAATGTCGAGCCATAATTGGTCCTCGTTTTTTTTTGACGAACATCCATTATTTTCGATGGCAAAAAAATTAAGTTCGAACATTCACCCGTATTGCGTATGTCGAGTCGAATATTCGTCTAAAACAGTTTTGTCCCAGATTAAAGAAAACTTGTACACATTTCCTTTAATCTAGACCAAAATTCTCGTAGACGAATATTCTACTCGACATACGCAATACAGATGATTATGTCGCTTAAGCTTTTTTGGCGGTTATAACGCGATGTATTCGATAACTTTTTGGCAACTGGAGAATGTTGTCATAGTTCGATATCCAAGAAAATTAAAAAAAAGTCATAAAAATATAATACAGTACGAGGTCGATTTGCGCAACCACCGATTGTTGAAACACCTCGATTAGCGCAGCAAGTAATTCTGTTACATTAAAGTCTTTATAAGTGCACTTTTTTAAAAAACGGTCTCGATAAGCGCAACCTTTTTCCTTTTAGTAAATTTAAAATGGTTTTCTCTCTGAATTTACTGAATTTAAAATGTTGCTTTAACAAGTATTTTCAGTTTCAGTTTTTTTGGTACACTTTTTATTTTTATTTATTTCAGACGAAGAAACTTCCGAGAATATAAAAATTAAAAAAACACACAAAACACTTAAAGTAGATGATGCCATTAAATCACATAACATTTGCATGGAGTGGGCAAAAGAGAATAATATTCCTAGTTACAAATTAGTTTCAATTTAAAAAGTTAAAGAGGCGGCAATATGACAAAAAATTAAGAATCTTAAAATTTAAAGCAAAATTTCAACATTCTTTTCCTCAAACTAGATTATGTTTATAAAAAAATTAACATGAGTAGAACCCAAATATACGCATGTATGAATGTTTTATGTTTAACTATTAAAAGTAAATTATTTGATTAAAAAATTGGTTTTGTTTATATGAAGTTTTTAGTGGTCGATTATTGCAACTTTTCGCTGAAAGCAACAACCTCGATTTCCTTTCGGTGGAGCAAATTGAGCTCGTACTGTATATTGAAATCATGAAATGTGTAAAATCATTTTCTAACAAACAGTTAAATAAATAATCGTTACCATTACTGCAATTCGAATACCGAAGTTAATAAACTTAAGAACCATAGAAAAAAAACATTTTTACAAAAATTGCCACAGCGCCATTGTTTGCCGTCAAATAACTTAGCTTAGGGCTTGAGATGATTTAAATATTGTATACGAACAATTTAAAGGTCAATTCTGTGAAATGCGCTATTTAATATTTTATTTAATAATTTCACAAGCGTATGTAATACTGCTTCGTCAATTTGTATCACTTATTGTATGCAAGGGAGATTCCAAGCTGAACTCAAAGTCAAATTGAAATAAAAGCATTTGTTCTATTAAAGAACATGTGTACGAGTTATTTAGTATTTAGTTCACCAGCAATTCCATTTCTTGGAATTTTGTTACACAAGTGTTTTGTGAGGCATGTCATGTACCATTAGACAATATTATTGTCTTAGTAGCAAATAAAAACTAGAAGGCACATCCCCCTAATTTGAGAATGCAACAAACTTTGTTGAGAGAAACTTTTAATGGACATATTAACCCAGCAATTATGTATGTATCCTCACAAAAAGGGAATAGGGATAGTAAGGGAATTTGGTCAGTGATTGAGAGTGTGGACCCTGATTACTTGAATGGTGTGTTTGCAACTAACCAGGTAATTAGTGACGAGGTTGTTGATTTTTCCCGATATCGTAATAGTGGTTTTTCTTTTCGTAGTGTTGAATTGTCGGAGTTGCTTACTGCTTTTGGTCTGATTAAGTCTAATGCTGTAGGTTGTGATGGTTTTTCGCTCCAGTATATCAAACTTTTTATGCCAGTTATTGGGAACTTTTTACTACATTTGGTTAACACTATATTAACTACTTGTAAATATCCTTTGATGTGGAAGATTGCCAAAATTTTTCCAATAGAGGAAAAGGCACAATTGCTGGTTGTAAAGAGTTTATAAATATTGCTAATTCTCTCAAAAACAATCGAACATATAATAAAAATTCAACTTATGAGCCACATCGAAAACAATTGTTTTCTGCATGATTGTCAATCTGGGCTTAGAAGTTGCAGAAATACTACTTCATTGCTCAGTCATACCAAGACAATATTAGGAATAATATCTCTAATAGAGGTGTATGTGTTTTGTTGTCCCTGGACATATCAAAGGCTTTTGATAGCGTGAGTCACTCACTTTTAATTGATAAATTCCATATGCTTTATTCATGTTTTAGTTCCGTTTGCAAGTTAATGTATTCTTACTTGTCTGAACTAAGAGATGTCGATATCGACCATCTCTGTGGTCTCCCACTCTTATCCTGCTGGAGACTTTTGATGTTACCTTTCTTGAATTAGCCCAAGACAGATGGCGCAATGAGCCCAAATGTGTAATAGCGAGAATCCTCTGTCCTCGCCTAAACTCCCATAGAACGAAAAACCTTAATTTCAATAGGAAGCACTTGAGGAACCTCAAGTGGGCACGTTGACCGGTCACTGTGCCTTCGGAATCCATGCCAAACGTATGGGTCTCCCGTATAATGACTACTGCTACAGTTGCAATGACGAGGAAGAGGAGGAAAATATCCCGCATTTCCTGTTTTACAATTCTTCGGCAGCTTATCCGAGTTATCGGAAATCGAGCTCAAAAACATGAGCCTTTATATTAGGAACAGTGGCTGGTATAGCCGCTGACTTCTCACCCTCCTCCCTCTCTGTCTCACTCTCTCACTATCACCTTTTAAATTTACAGGCAGCACAAAGGGATCATTGTAATGGCCCCAAGTGAGCTGGGCTCTAATTTTCGGGTTTTCCTTGCCAACAGCCTGCTAAACTAACCTAGCCTAACCTACCTGTCTGAAAGAAGACAATATGTTTTGAGTTGTGGGCGTGTTTTCGGAGTGCTTTCTGTTTATAGTGGTGTGCCACAAGGATCTGTACTCGAACCTTTGCTATTTTTTATTTGTTAATGATCTTTTTGATATTGTTTCTAGCAACATATGTCCTCCATTTGCTTTCGCTGATGATGTGCAGTGGCTTTTTAAAGGTTCAGTAGATGTTCCCGATGTGGTAATGAGTCTGTTGAATTCGTTGATAAGCTCACTTGTCTAGGCTTAGTAGTGGACACGAAATTAAACTTTGAGGGGCATATTAACACACCAGTATCTAGAATAAACTATATTCTACGTAAATTATATAATCTGGATATGATGCTACACGCAAAGAAAAGATATGGTTGCCCGACTACATATTCATACTCTGAATATAAGCACAGTCCAACGATAAGCATGAGAAACAGTCAGTACACGCAAAGAAAAGATACGGTTGTAGCATGGTTGAGAAAGCAATATTATGTTCTTCGAAACAAATGTGTGGTCATTGAAAACAAGTTATTGTTATTTTAAACATTAATTGCGTTACGATAAGCAAAGTAATGTTTGAATTTAACAATTACATTATTATATTTATAAAAACTTTGATATGTTTAGAATTTAACAATATAGTTTTCTTAAAAATTTATGACTACAACATAAATTGTATTATTATGTAAAAATAATATTATGTAAATAACAATATAATATTATCCAAAACCATACTATATTTAGTTTAAAAAAAAATATGTTTTTCAGAAATATCTTCTGTCAGTTCAGTGTTTCGTTTGAAAGCTTTCAGTATTGCACGCGTAGTGTTAAATAAATGAAGTATAAACAAGAGGATAGATCAATAAAAATATATATACATATATTTCTTTATACATGCGTGTCTGCATTTCGTGTATACAACAATATTATTTTAATTAATATTAAAAATCAAAATATTATTATTATATAGAATAATGCTGTGGTCGTATTTAACAATATTATTATAATATTCGAATATGATATGGTTAGTCTTAATTATATTTTAGTCATATCTAATAATAGTGTTGTCATATTTAACCTAAATGTGATAACTTTGAACAATACTAAGATTAGGTTTAACAATTATTATTAACTCAGAAAATAATATTACTAAAACTTTTCTTATCTATTGACAATAATATGATTTGCTTGCAACCATATAATTCAATCATAGTATTATGCTGTTTGATTATGGTTACCTCAACCATATTTTTTCTTTGCGTGTACCCTTTCATGTTAAGAAAAGAGTTGTTTATGATACAATTATGTCTATTCTATTATATGGCTTGGAAGTTTATTCTGGTACTTTTGGCTATGTCTTGAGGAATATGTGTCGCCTTATGTTGTATGATTTTTGGGAGTTTCTTTTGCAGATTATATAAAGCTACGAAATTTATATCATTTTATAAGTCATATGGATTGCCAGCACCGAGCTATTTGATTGAGTTATTTGAGTTTAGTAGATCGACTATAAATAAACAGTTCATTATACCAAGACTGAGTGGAGGATTGGAGCGTTCTTTTTGTGTAAGGGTTGCACGAGCATACAATACTTTGCCAAATTTCTTAAAAACTTTTAATGTTTCACCGTACGTGAACAATAAATAAACTATTTCTAGAAATCTCTAGTAATAATTTGTAGTATTGATTGCTAGTGTTAACTATTTTGCAAGTAGCCATTGTTGGCAATTTCTCCTCTTTTTTTATAATTTTTTTTTTTCTATTTTTTCCCACTAATATTACACTTTGAACTAATTGGGATGGTTCTATTGTTATTACATATTTTCCTAATTGGTAATTTTGTTTTTATTGCATATATTTTATTGATTTTATAATTTTATAATTTCTAATTACACACTAGTTTTAAATAAAACTATTTTAGTAGAAATTTGTAACCGTCTATTGGTAATAAATAAATAAATAAAATAAATAAATGTGAAAAGAGGCCAAGTTCTTTCCTAAATTTCATCCACCGAAAGTAGTGAGATGGTCGAAATTTTGGAAAAGTGCTTGGCCTTTTTGCACATTTGAAACAATATTATTTCGAAGATTGTAAGGGAATTTTATCATTAAGAAAAACAATAAAATTTATTCACTTTATTGGGTTTATACAATTTCAGCACAAGTCTGGAACTTATAAAAAGTTTAAGCAAAGATGTTCACTGATTGAATCACAAATGCCAATTGAATTCAGGGCTGCCAGAAGATTTTGATGAAAAATCAGCACTTCTTTGAGAAATCATCGGCATTTTCGGCATATTAATTTCGAAAATCGCCAAGGAAATCGGCATTAGTTTTTCATTAACTTTTATTAATTAGAAAAAAATAATGATGTGTAATTTCACGTATTTTATAAAATAATAATGCATAATTATTAAATTTATTATTATATTTTTTAATATATTATTTAACGCGTATCATTATGAATACGAATTTAAAAAATGTAGACTTAAACCACAATTTCTAAAAGCTTAGAAAACCCCAATCTTTAACTTTTTACATCATATAACAAATATTGGACTATTATTTGTGGGGTGCCGTCAGAGATAAGTGTTTCGCCGACAAGCCAGAGACAATTGACGCTTTAAAGGACAATATTCGTGAAGCCATTGGTGAAATACAGCTGCACACAATCGATAATGTGCTTAAAAATTGGACCGATCGTGTAGGCTACTGCATGGCCAGCCGAGGCAGCCATTTGAATGAAATTATTTTTCATTATTAACCGAAATAAAAATAAATAAAAAAAGAAATTTGAGAAAATATTCAGTAGTTTTTTTTATAGCATTTTCAAAAAAAAAAGTTATCTGGCGGACCCTTTAAATGTTTTCAGTTAGTTTGATCAAAACCTGCATTTTTTTATCTAAAATCGGTAAATGCCAAACAACAAATGCCGATTTTTTGGTTTTTTAATGCAAAAATCCGCAAAATGCCTGAAAATCGGCACTTTCGGCACCCCTGATTGACTTCTTCATGCAAATGCCTCTGCTTTTATTGCAATTCAAGTGTTTACATTTTAATAGTTGTATGAAAGAGTAGTAAAAATATGTATGTAATTGTACAGAGTCGTACTTGAGACAAACGTTAAATTCAAAAATATGTACAGAGTTGTACGTTTAACTTTAAAAATATATTTAAAATAAGTAATTAAATACTGCAAGTTGCTACACATTTATTTTTTTGTGAGGATCTGACCACTTTTTGAAAAGTTTTCTTTAATAAAACTTTTTAAATTTAAAATTTTTAGTCTGCTATATTTCTGTTCATAATGACTGCGAGAGTTGAAAAGCGCAGAGTTACATAAAATAATGGGTTAGAGCATGATGGGTGCACTATTGTGTCATTACAAGGACCCAAGTATGTAAGAAATTTTGTAAGAGTGTAAGTAGAAATATGTAAAATATAGCGTAAATTGTAGTGGGAGTGTCCTCGCCTGCTTTTATACAGTTTGCTTAGACGAAGTACTTTTAAAAGCGCAAAATTTCAATAAAGTAGCTTGTGTTTTAATCTTTGGGATTTCCGATTTTTCTAGGTGGTAACTTACCTAAGCCTATTTGTTTGCATAATTTTAGCCATCTACCGTATAGTATTACGTTAATTTTTTATGTGTGCGTGACCCTAACTTCCTAATTTAACAATCGGTACTTTCGGATTTTTCCAGTTCGTAACTCAACCTTTAACTTAAATTGTAAATTTCGAGTTTGAAGTGTGTGTCAATGCCCCCAATTGAAAATCCCAGGTTTTTGGATTTTCCTTTGTGATCTCTAATTTAGAGTTATTTGCGTACTGAACTTCAGCTCTCTGGTGCGAGTTTGAGTTTTAAGGACATGTCTGAGCTCCCTGGATAAAACTTCTGGGCCAGTTGTTAACTCATCTGCACTTACTTATGTATAAAATTTGAGCTTTCTAGTGCAAATTCTAGTTTTACATTTTACACTTTTTTAAACTCAAGACTTTGTTGTGAGCAGCGAATTTATTTGCTCTGCTTCCTTTGGAAAAAGTTTAATAGCAAGTGGTACAATACTATTGGCTTCCGCACTTAAAACATGATCTGGCGCAGATTTCGGAAACCAGTTTAAATAAAAATCTCCAAAAATAAAAGTAGTTTTTAAAACGGAGAAAACTCCATTGTACACAAAGGTTTGAAGAAATTACATAGTTGAATTTAGAGCTGAAAGGGCCAAAATAGCCTAGAGAGGAAGGTGCCACAAATGGCCCAATTGTGCCACATTTTGCATCACTTATCTGAAAGGCTGTAATATGATTCGCCAAGCGGAAGAATTTACGTACATTACGACTAGTGTTTTTCATACGGGATTTTTCCCGGAATCCCGCACAATTTCCGGGAAAGAAATCCCGGGATATATTTGCGTGAATTCCCGGGATTTTTTTTTTTGTTTTTATTTTATTATGGCAACTTTAGTTCATATGTACACATTCCTTGATGAGTGTCGTTATTCACTTATGAAGGTGATGGTGCAATAAGGTGATGGTACTAGCACAATAGCTAAAATTTTACAACAACAACTTATGTATATTGTGTTGATTTTATAGTAAAGAAAACGCTGTTTCGATTCAAAGAAAATCATTTTCCTTAAAAAAGGAATTGCAATTTTTTGAAGGAAGTGGTGAAAAAACTGAAAGTGTCCAGAGATTATATAATGCTCTTCTGAATATAAGGCCAACATCCGTAGAAAGTGAACGTATTTTTTCATTAATAGGAGTTTTTTTTTAAATAAAATTAGAAATAGACTGTCGAAAGATTCTATTAATGCTTATTCTGTACTAAAGTCCTATTTTCAAAGCAAGATTTTGTAATATTTTTTTAATAATGTAATTTGTTTTTTTTTGCGTTATATCATGCACTTGACTTTCCATTTACATATAATATTGGTATTTATGCATTACTATTATATAAAGAACTGAACTAATGTGTTTATAAAACGTTATTATTTAATCGATTTCATGAATGGTTATTTGTTTTTTGTCGAATTAAATTAAATTAAAAAATATTTTGTATAATTTTGCACTGGGCGGGAATTCCCGGGAAACTGAAAAGTCGTTCCCGCTGTCCCGGGAAATAAAAAAGTCCGGGAAAAGAAAAACTCTAATTACGACTCATATCCTTGCAAAGGGAAAAAAATTAAGGGATTAACTATCCGGAACTTTATCGTCAAGTTTTAATGATGTGAAATACATTTTAATTTAAACAAAAGTGAAGCAGGTTTTATATACTACGTTTATACGCACGGCTTATTTGCAAATAAAACTGTAAATTGTTGCCACATTGTTGTTTTTATTGCGACTTAGTAATTGAGAAAACTATTCACGATTAACGCACTATTTGCAAATAAAATCATTGAGGTTGCCACACTTACAAATATTTCCT
Source organism: Nowickia ferox (assembly GCA_936439885.1). Lineage (NCBI taxonomy): Eukaryota > Metazoa > Arthropoda > Insecta > Diptera > Tachinidae > Nowickia > Nowickia ferox. The sequence continues at coordinate 66,375,744 of OW387026.1, forward strand.
AATTAAAAACAATAAATTGATAAATATTGCACAAAAAAACATTGATAGAAGAAAATAATGACAATAAAAAAAAATTATTATTTGTTATTTTATACATTTACACAAGTTTTTTGTGAACATAAGTAACATATCTATAGAAGTGATACCAAGTTTTTATACATTTACAATGCTGTATAGACAGTGAGTTAATTTATTTGCAAATATTTTTATTTGCAAATAGTGCGCGTATAAACGTAGTAATAAAAACAGTCAAATAGAAAATTTTAGCATATCTTAAGGCGGTGCTTTAAGCTTTAAAAGATTTTTAACTTTAATAATCTAGAATAATTTTAGTTTCGAATAAATTTTTGCTTCACCAAAATATGACCTTTATAGAACAATAATGTACTCGTATATATATAAAACTACAATAATATAACAAACTAATATGTGGCTGACATATTTTAGAAAGCTCTCAACCTTTTTATGGGCGTTCTTTTAATGTGGTTAAACCAACTAAATAAATGTATAAGTATCATTACGATTGAGAAGAAGGAGGTTTGAACAGGAACCTAACCAAAGACATGTATGCATGCACATCATTGAAATCTTAGAACACCTTATTTCCCAAAAATTAAAAAAATATACATCAAAAAGAAAAGCAAACGTAAGGAATCCCAAGGAAATAAGAAAAAATAATAAACATTTATTTATTTTTTTTTTATTGTAGAAAATCACATGAATAAATACAAATGTTTTATTCCCATTTTATTACAATGACTAAATTGAGAAGTAAGACCTTTGCATTATCTGGCTTAAATTTTTTTGTTATTTAAAATTTTAATACACGTACGAGTACATATATCGTCGCTATTTTAACTAACCAACCTGAGATTTTTTTGAAAAATGAGTTAAGTGCTTTACTAGAGTTTATAAGTCATAATACACCTTGTCTACAATTTTCATAACTGTAAGCATTACTGTTGTGCCTTTATAAGTAAAAATATTTCCGGCGCAGCCATAAGAATGAATGTATAAAACAACCATAAAAGCTGCTCTCCTGTTAAATTTTTAAAATGTTAGTTAGGTCAGTTAGTTAAAACAGCGACGATATGACAAAAAGTGACAAAAAAATATAGTATCTGGTGTGTGTTATTATTTCTCTGGTAGTTATTGTCGAATATAACGACAATCTGTTCTTGAAATTCTCCAAACACCCCGAGCGGTTTTTCGTAACCGTATGCACTTATCAACTAACTAACTCAACTAAGTTGAATATCAACCGATTTTAAAGTAAAGTAAGAAAATAAAAAACATGTTGATTATTGAGTTCTTATTTCAACTTTGATATTAGTTAAACTTCTTATTTGCTTAAATGAAACTTTAACATATTAACTCTAGTTGTTCTAAGAAATTTTTGGGTAAAGGTTCCCTGATGATCTGCATTAGTAACAGTGAAGAGCGCAAGGAACCAGCTGAACCCCTCAATAATCAATTTCAATTTATTTTTAATAAAAAATATTTTACTGAATAAGTAAAAATATAATTTGGGACTATCAGTGTCTTAACAAATGTTAAATTTAAATGTTTATTTTATTTCAGTAAATATCAGACATACGAGTATTTTTTAACTTTTCTACTTTGGATTCATTCTTACGCATTATTTTTGTATAGGAACTAGAGATGTGCAAATCTCGTGATTTTATCGTGTCACACGTGATAAAATTTATAATTAATCACGAGTGAGTGCGTGACCGTGAAAATTTTCAAAATCATTCGTGCGTGAGTAAAATATTTTTCTGCGTGAGCGTGCGTGTCGTGAGTCAAACACCGCTCACGTGCACATCTCTAATAGGAACCATACTATTTATCATATGCATATGAGAAGAAACGACTATTCTTTTCATTAAAAAAATTATTGAAATACCACAAAAAATATTAAGTGTTCTTTAAACGGTTAATTGGCCAAAATTAACCGATTTAACCGTTAATCGAAAACAGAAGATTTTAAATGTATCGAGCAGTTAATAGGGTAGCAATTAATCGGTTAACCGTGGAGCTTATGTATGTCACTTAATTATTTAAAAATCATTTTATAATTTTCCATGGGAAAAAGTGGTTACCAATAACAAAAACATAAAATATAGGAAAAACCTAAACTGCATTGAAAATAATTTGCAAATCCATAAAATTTAGTTACCTTATGACCGCGAATATCGAAAGATAGATACAAAAAAAACAATTTTGTTTTATGTAATTTTAATTATTATTGTTCGAACTTCATTTGTTTCTATAATTATGATTTGATGAGGCTAAAGTTCGTATCGCTTTTTAAGCCAAATTGCATGTGATAATTTTTAATGAACAAATAACACCAAAGTTAGTTGAAAATATTTTGGAATAATTCACTTGTAAACATCTGGTTAATCGAACAAATTTTTATTTTTATAAACTTATAACCAAGGCGAATTCACATGAGGTGATCTTAATTCACCAGCTGACATAATTTCTCTGCTGTCAATCAATGCAAAACGCTAGGAAATATTCTGACAGCATGAAATTTTACACTAACAAATATACAAGGCGAGTATGCAGAGTTGCAAATTAAGACCACCTGGTATCAATCCGCCTTGCTTATAACACCACAAATTATTTCACTACACACGCTTTTTTCTCAATTTCACTAATATGTCAAAAAAAAAATGCCAAACGCAATACAGAAAAGTCGAACATGAATTAACACCAGCAGCTCTGGGTTGAAGAACAGCTCTCGCGTCATCGTAATTATTTCTTAAGTGCGGTCAGGCTTTTGTGTGTTGTTTGGCCTTCGAGAGTTTTTCGTCTCGCTCGCACTGGTTGACTGATCTGCCACGGAATCTCCTTAACAACCACGTTGCTGCTTCCTATGTGAAGGCATACGTCGTGTATAGTCAGTCACAAAAACTTTTTTAAAATACTGTTAATACCATCTTGGGCTAGTTACCCCGCCCATATTTGTGCAACAATACTTTGCAAATTTATTTTGTAAAGTTTTTATGAAATAAATAAATTAACACCGAACTTAGAAAAAAAAGAACGTCTTTACATTACTTGTATTAAAAATGTGCACTGGGGACTTTTTATTTAAATGCTAATTTTCGAACCTAAAAAAACAATCTTTTCAAAAGGTAAAAACGTAACAATAGCTGTGTTCGAGTGCGCAAAAGTTTTTAAATTTTTTTATTGAACTCTTGGGTATTTTGCAAATTTTTGCTGCAAAAACTTTTCCAAGTAAAGTTTAGTGAGATAAAAACATACGGCTCAAAAAGTAAACAAATGAAAAGTGTGAAAATTTTCAAAAAGTTTAACAGAAAATTGTCCAAGTAATTAAAAAATAAATAATTTATAAGATATGATAATAATAACCATGACTTATATCTCGGAAACCACATTAGATAGACTAAAAATTCCAAAACCATACGAATGCTGCCAAAAAATAAGCCGACACGTATTTGGTACTTTTGCAATATGTACACTTTTAGGAGTTAAATGTGGTAAAAACTGAATTTTCGGAACATTTTTTTGCACTCGACATAGCAGAAAGCTTTTCGGCGCGTGCTTTTCTTCTGGACAGAATCTCGAGTGGATTTTGGCACTTTCTGGAAATTAGCACTTAAAAGGGTTAAAATCGCACCCGTTTTCGGTACTTTTTTGTTAATTATAAGCTACATATGACATACATACATATAAAAATAATTTGCTATGACTTCTTACCACTCAGTAGAAGCTAAGATAATAAAATGTATGTTTTTTTTTTTGAAAGGACAAAAAGAGGTACCAAAGAGGGTAAATATGGGAAACGATGCTAAATATTTTATATTCGGAAGAGTTCGTCATATAATTGAAACATTTTAGATTTGAGTTAAAATTTTTTAACTGATATAGTGTATTCTTGAACATTGGCGTTTAAGACGTACTTTGAATATTAATTTGGTACCTTTAAGAAAATACTTTTCAGAAGAGGTACTTTTCGAAAAAATGTACTTTTTCCAAACTAAAATTTTTTAATATTATTTTTGGTAACAGCACTTTTTTGAACGAGTGCATTTGGGAAATGGTTTTTTTACTTTTTTCATAAAAAGTACTTTTATGAAAAGTTGTTTACACCTAAAAAGTGTTTTAAGAAAAACATATTTTTTGAAAAAACACCTTTTGGGAAAAGTAATTATATAAAAAAATTATTTTTAAACAAAAAAAAATACTTTTCAGGTGAGATACTTTTTTGAAACGCGACTTTATTAAGAAATGTAATTTCTATAAAAAGTGCTTTTTGAAAAAGATGCTTCTTGGAAAAAGTACTTTTTTAAAAATTTACTTTTTGATTAAGGTACTTTTTTAAAAAGAAGTTCTTTTTGGAAAGTCTTGAAAATATTTTGGCACTCTGTGGAAATTCACACAAATAAGTGGTGTAAATAGTACCACTTTTTGGTACTTTCACTATACAAATTCCATTTCATAAAATAAATAAATGAATTCAAAACCTCAAATTGAATTAACATTAGAAAGATTTAAGTTTTTCCAATCAAGAGAAAATCGGCAATGCGAAAAAAACGCAACTAAACGAAAAGAGCCAAAACAGAAAACCTTGCCAAAGCGAAAAAATCGTAAAACGAAAAAATTCGAAAACTACAAAAATTGCCAACAAGAAAGAAATCACTTCTAGGTATTACAACAACAAAAGGATAAAGGAAAACTATTATTTTTGGAGAAAAAACATTCCTATCAATTCCTATCAATATGGGTCTCAAACAAAAGGGTTTGGTAAGTGAATCATTTAAAATGGTAATAAAATAATTTTGGGAAGACCTCAAAAGAAAATGAAGAGTGAAACTTGATATGTTTGGTAAAAAAAAACAAGCCTACCAATACGAGTCTGAAATGAAAAGGGTTGAAGATTAAATTTGAGGAATTAACATCAAAAGTGTGCCAGGTAATATCAATATGGATTTCAAATAAAAGGACTCGGTTGATATTTTTTAAAAATTAATTTAACGAATTTCTCAAATGACTAGTACAAAATGGCCTATCAAAATAGATTTCTTTTGGACAAGAAACACATTTATCAATAAGGGTCACAAATAAAAGGGATTTATGAGTGGGTTTAATGAATCAACATGAAGAAGGACACAGTTGAATACAATATCAAAATGACGAGTTTCGTGTATATTAATAAATTTTTAACCGTATCTATTTGGGTCTCAAATGATACTACGTTTATACGCGCACTATTTGCAAATAAAAGTATCTGCAAATAAATTAACTCACTATTTATACGGCATTGTAAATGTATAAAAACCTGGTAGCACTTCTATAGAAATATTACTTATGTTTACAAAAAAATTGTATAAATGTATAAAATAACAAATAATAATTTGTTTTTATTGTCATTATTATACCCTTCACCAAAAATGGTAAAGGGTATATATAGGTTTGTCCAGATTTTTGTAACTTCTACAATATTCATTTCCTGCCAGATAAAGTTAGTTATTCTGAATCCTTATGAACAGGAGATGAAAAAAAGACATGTCCGTCTGTCCGTCTATCCGTCTGTCTGTACGGATTTTATATGGGTGGCGTGAAACGCGGTTTTTGAAGCTCCCAAACAAGTTAGAGAGCTCGGAGTTGGACTGAAACGACCGCACTTGCCTCAGCACAATTGGTTATGAAAATCAGCAAAAAAAATAATCGGTTCATAAAATTTTGAAATATATGGTTTTATCATACATTTTTAAAATTTCATGAAAAAACTACCTACCGCGCATAGAACCAAGCATATTCAAAGTTCTAATCAACCACACTAGTCACTCTGCTGCTGAAGCTCGCTTAAATGCGATAAATATTTACTATACTTAAACATTTGCTTTAATTTGCATTATTTCGTATTAAACCCCTTTTTGTCACCAATACATAGACTTTGCCTTATGGTATTTTTGCTTGACACATTCTTTTTCGTATGCATGCATATGAATGGATGTGTATAACAATCAGTAGCCTCATGCAAAAAACATTATGTAGATATGTATGTATAAATATACGCTAGCATGAAGACCATTCCCTCGTACATACACACATACATATGTATGTGCATAAGAGTGTTCATATGAACAACTACAACAACAACTATATGCGACAAATAGTATTCAGAGAAGAATATTTAATTGTTTGTACGTGTGTATGTAGTCAACTCTACGCACAGCAACAATATGCTAGCAAACGTATTGAAAGAAGAATATTAAGTTGTTTGTGGTAAGAACTGGGAATTTTTTTTTGTATACAAATAAAGTATTGTGCTAATGAATGCGTGTTGATAAAATATATTAAATATATGTGCGCTTAATTATGAAAGTGGTCTAAGTCATATATTTCTTTCATCGAGATATTTAATAGATTACTTTGAAGAAATTAAAAAATATTTTTATATTATGCAACATTTTAATTTATAAATTCATAGAAGTTTATTTAATGTTTATTGAATTTTTTTAGAGATTTATTTCATATTTCGATGCAGAAACGCATATGACTTAGACCACTTTCATACTTAAGGGCACATATGTATGATTGTAAATACGTATGTATGTACATACATACATACAAAAGGGGATAGGATTGTTTGAATCTGTTTGATTTGCTTATTTGTTTTCTGAATATGTTTTGCAACAAAATGAATGGCTATCATGGTTAATAAGTTAGAAGTCGGCCTGTTATGATTCGTTTGTTGAGTTTCGAACTTACACTTGAAAGTTTTTTTTCAATATACATACATATGTATGTATTTTTGCAAAATAAATTAATCGGGGACCAAAAATAGTCATTATTTTCGAACTTTAAAAAAAAGCAACTGTATAGAAGGGAAACATCAAACAACGTGGACAACCACACCATTTTAATTGTTCTAAACTAGATTTTTCTAAACTTCAATGGGTTTAAAATTTAAATTTTTGTTTTTTAAGCAGAAATAAATGTTATTTCCGGATTTTTTGTTTTTAACCGGAAATAATTGTTATTTCTTGATTTTTCTTTTTTCAAGCAGAAATAATTGTTAGTGGTTTTGTTTTGTTGGTGTTTGTCAGAATATTTCCAATTAACTTTGGTGTTATTTGTTCCTTAAAAATTATCACATGTAATTTGGCTTATAAAGAGATACGAACTTTAGCCTACTTAAATTTTAATTATAGAAATAATTATTTTCCGATTTTTATTTTTTCGAGAATAAATCAAAGTCAATTTGTGATTTCTACTTTTTCGGACAGAAATTAAATTAAGTTACATTGTGGGAAAAAATACATATGCCTACATACATACACACTATGAACTTATAGGTACATATAGGATATAACTACTACGACAGGATCAACGTGTGGAGATTCCGTAGCCAAAAAACGTGGTAGCCGCCCAAAAGCGGCGAACCGATATTTTTCACACTTTTATGATATGGCTGTCAAATGATAGGGATTTTCCAATGGAAAAATCATGGTGAAATCATTATGAAAATTTGAACTCATTTACTGATATCTGGCGTTGTTTTAGTAAAAACACATACCTACACATTTTTAACCCTTATACCTACTTATGCATATCTTAGTCACATACATATATTCCAGGTTCACCCAATTTAATTCAAAAATTTTAAAATGTGTACATAGGTACATATTTATAAAATTTCGGTACTTTGTACACACAGCCATACAAGTAAACAATTATTTCAACACGTGTATTTGCTATAAATACTGCCAAAAAGGAACTTTGCAGTGAAACTCCTATAGATTATATAAACATAATATATTTTAATATGTATATACGAAAACATCTTAAACACAAATGCTTTAATCACAGAGAAATTTTGCATTTGCGTTTAAAATTGCTGTGTTCGATATACTAAGGTACTTTTTTATTTTTGGTAGGTACATAAATACCTAATATAAGTTTTGTAAAAGTTGAAATGGCTCTTATGTAGCTCCTGCAAGATATACATTTTTGGTTGTAAAATTATGTGCCTTCTTGAGTTATTGTAGGGTAAAATCATGTGTTTTATTGTTGTAAAAATTAAACTATAGCGACTCGCACTGAATTAGAGTGAAATTGTTTTTATAAAATTCAATTATTTATATATAACATACATACATATGTATGTATGTGTAGGTATAAATCTATGAAACGAAGATGTAATAAAACGAAAGCTTATGCTTGCTAACTTATAACTATTTATTAATTATATTCACAGACAGGTATACATACATACGAGTATGTACTTAAAGACTTATGTAAGTGCTATTTAAAATTTTACTGGTTTCAAACCTTAACTTTTACAGCTCTTGATTTCTTTGTAATTTAAACAAAAATTTTCGAAGATGCGTAAAAAAGCGTAACCAGTAATTACTAATGAAAACTGTTTGATTCAGACACGTACATACTTATTAAGTTGAACAGTTTCATGAATAACTAATAGGCAATTTTAGAAAATCCAACATGATTGGAAACAGTTTAAATCAATAAATACATGTCTGAATCAAACAGTTTTTCATTAGTAATTGCTGGTTACGCTTTTTTTGGCAGATGGCCCACAAGAAATGCCAGATGTAAAATCAGCCTAACAAACTGCAAGAAATGAGCCGGATGGATCACACAAACCTCCAAAGTCTGATACATTTTCATTTATTTTTGCATGGACATAATATGTACTACATGTGATGAAAATTGCGCTCTTAAAAATATAAACTATTTTTTATAAATAAGGCAATTTTTTTAAAAATTAAGCCTTGCAATTATATATGTACAGATATTTATTAGCGCAATATTGACTTCGGTGTGCATCGATATACTTATATATCTATTTGCAATTGTACAACAATAAAACATGTATGCGTCCCCTACAATTAAAAAATCGGCATCATTTGCTTACGCAGATTATTTGCAAGGAAATTGCATGAACACTTCTCCTAGTTTGTTTATATTTTTTTTTTCGATATGTATATACATATGTACATACATACACATGTTTGCAAATACGAAATTCCCAATTACCCAGCGGGAAAAAGAAAGAGCAAGGATACTTTCTAGAAGGCCGTTGTACTCCTTACTTTGGATGTACAAGGCCTACTCGCTCCATTCCACTCTTATATCATTTTTGCTTTTCCCTCTCGCTTTTTTTGCCAGCCATTCTGAAAAGTCTTCAAATTAATAGATTTTATTTTCGTTTGGTAAAAAAAAAAAATTTGCTCCTCTTCCCCCTTCTCTTAAAAGGAAATGTGGAATGTGTATCTTATCTTTTATGCAAAAGTGTAGCGACCTTCTATAAGGCGTTCTTTAGCAGTAAGATAAAAATAGTAATTGATTTGATAAGACCTGAAGTAACAAGATATTCTGAGTTTTCCTGCTGGGTAGTAACCAAAGTAGTGGTTTGCGTACACATTGTCATGCATACTATTGTAAATACATCCAGTGTTGCCAGAAAATGCTGATGAGAGAATGCTAAATCGGTCAAAAAAATTCTGCTAAAATGTTCTACAGAAGAAAAGTATAATGCTAGATGTAAATGTAGAAAAAATTATTAAAATAGCTTTGAATTTTATGTTTATACAAACTCATTAGTATTTACATGAATTTTTATAGTACATAAAATAGTTAATAATTGGTGTGTTTTGGAAATGTTATAATTACGTTAAAAAAACTTTAACGCACTAATAATCTCAAATTATTATTTTACCCATTCAGTAAAATATTTCTTTATTAAAAATACGTACATTGAAATTGATTATTGAAGGGTTAGCTGGATGCTATGCGCATTTCACTGTTGTTAGTGCAGATCATCAGAAAACCTTTACCCTGAAATACATGTACATTTATGAGAAAAATCCTCCATACAGAAGAATTTTGTTAAGAAATTAAAATTTTTTATTTGCAACAAACTCTGCTAGAAAGCATTTAGCAGAATTTTTTGATAGTTAAATGCTGCTTAACTAATGGAAATTCCAGACCTAGCAGTGGAAATGCTAAAATGGCAACAATGAAACTATCCCAAGCGCTTTTTGTTGTCATAGTGGATTATTAGTTAAAAATTTTAAACGTAATTGCAACATTTCCTATAAAAATACCTGTAAATACTAATAAGTTCATATAAACATGAAATTCAAAGCTATTACAATAATTTTTCTACATTTAAATCTAGCATTATACGTTTCTTCTGTAGAACATTTTATCAGAATTTTTTGACCGATTTGGCATTCTCTCACCATCATTTTCTGGCAACACTGGTTGTTGTGTTGAAACTTATGAATTTTTTTTAAAGACATGTTGATACATACATACGAGTACATATATGTATATAAATATGCCCAAGTATATATAAATGTGTCTGTATATGTATGTGAAAAAAAGTAAGCCCTTGCTAAAGATCATGGATGTCTTATAAATATTTTAAAGTGGACGAGATTGTTTGTTTGAGGGTGCTTGTTGTTGCTATTTTATTTCATTCATGTGGTTTTTGTTTTTTTTTTTTCAATAAATGTATTAAAAAGTACTTCTGCTTAGTTAAGCTGGATTGATTCGCTGGGTGAGTTCAATTTATGATGTATGTATGTATGTATATATGTACATATGTATGTAAATACCTATATTTTTTAAAAAAATATACAAATAGGTACATATGTATACTAATGTAGGTATCTTTTTATTTTATATTATTTTCTAAAATTCTTCAGAAAAACTCCTTTATAGTATATACATATTTACATATGTATGTATGTAAATACATACATATGTATGTGGTAGTATATGAAAGAAATATTTTTTAATACGTATGAAAAAAAACATAAATGTTGAGATGAGAATATGAACTCACGTTCTCATATTTTCAGAACGAATGTTTTATTCACATTTTGTTTTATTGGCATTTTGCACTTATTTTAAAGATCTAAAACTTAGGTTAATTACATACATATGTATGTACCTATGTAGCTGCTTATGTACATATGTATATGTAAATAAATATGTATGTAATACCCAAGAATGATAAAATAATTATTTTATCATTCTTGTGTAATACCTACATGAATGTATCTTAGTATGTATATTATTGCAAATAATAAATTTATTAATGTTTTCCCCAGCAAAAAAAATTAATGCGTTCAAAATTTAATAGTTTTCATGCTTTCTTTAGCATTTGTGCAAATCGTAATAAAGCTATAGTTTTTGAACTCATCATAAACGCATACGATATTGCTGGGTAATTAATACATTGAAATAAATATCCGCCGAAATAGCCATGTAAAAACGGAATTAAATCATCATATTGACATATTGTCATAAAACCAGTTTTATCTGCGTGAAATAATAAGTACACACTAGGTCGATGGTAGAGAGTATGTCTTTAACAGTCTTAATAGCGAGGTTCGTATCCTGGCAGAGAAAAATGCTTTTTTTCTTAGCTTTGTGAAAAACGTCATCGAATAAGGGAACTTTCGTGGGTTCTAAGCACTCATTTCAATGACGAGCAGTTTTGTTAAATGTAAACACATGGTCGTCAATGACACGCCTGTGTTTAAATCTTGCGTTCTGCACCTAAATTGAACCCATGCATTAACTATTTCTTTTTCATGTCGTTTTTGCTGGGTCCGAAAATAACTTAATTATTCGATTGCTAAATAAACTTACCTATAGAGAAGTGTTGGTTTTAAAAAAAGAAAATTGCTAACTTTTATATCTAAAGCCAGTTTGTATTCCTGCATTTTATTGGTGCTTATGTTTACTCATTGGTAGAAGTGCAGCAGTAATGTTTAAAAAGTTTATTTTTAAACTGTCTTAGGTATTATAAGAACTTTGAACGGAACATAGTAGGCTAGTAGGTTATTTGCAACTTAAAAAAATACATACATATCTCTCATTTTCTAAAACAACATCACATATCAAAAAATGAGATTTTTGAGTTAATGATGCAAAATTAATCCTCATATTGATATTGTGTAAAAATTTCATACAAATATCTTGTATACTAAACTATCGAGAGAAAAATTAAATTTTCATTAAGTTGTGTGTAAATTGAATACTTTAAAGTTTAAAATGAACTATATTGAGGGGTAACAAAAACTTTTTTCAAGTGAGTCGCTCCAATGTACATATTTTAAAAAATTTATCGGAAGAGTAAATGAAAAAAGTTTTATAAACTAAAATATATTGGGGGCTATTCTGGAAAACGCGTCGAAAAAGTGAAACTTTACATTAAAATAAAAACAAATTTTCAAAAATTGTTTTTGTTTGTAATACATTTCTAAAATGAAATAAACGTGAGAATTTCAACGCGTTTCTCTCTCTTTTAAAAACGGTTAATTTTGTATGCGAAACAAAAAAATTTTTTTTTACATTTACACAGTTTTGTTTTTGTTTTGCATGTAACTTTCACCAATTCGACGCGTATTCCAGAATAGCCCCCATTGTGTCCTATATGTATATAAAACACATATATTTTAACCCTTATACCCATGCATATTGCTGCAAAGTGTCTATATTTCAGTTTCACTTGACTTAATTCATAAGGGCCTGTTCTGCAAATCACGACATGTCAAAACACGGTGATTTTAAAAAATTAATGAAAGATAAATAATTGGTTTTTTAAATTGCACGATTTACAGCGTTAGAAGTTGGAAAAAAATATTCTATTATAAATGACAAAAATACAAGTTCGCTGCTGAGCAAAATGCAGTTTTGCGCTGCATATTGCAGTTTAATTGCATGTTTACGTATCTACGTATGTATATATATACATACGTACATATGCACGCATGTCTTTTCTCTACATTTTATGATTTGTGAAGGGTATATAAGATTCGGCACAGCCGAATATAGCACTCTTACTTGTTTTCTTCTATCAATGTTTTTCTGTGCAATATTTATCAATTTATTGTTTTTTATTACTAAACATTTGTAAGTGTGGCAACCTCAAGCATTTTATTTGCAAATAGTGCGTTAATCGTGAATAGTTTTCTGAATTAGTAAGTCGCAATAAAAACAACAATATGGCAACAATTTATAGTTTTATTTGCAAATAAGCCGTGCGTACAAACGTAGTATGAAAGAGCTTGGTTAATACATACATATGTATGTATGTATAAAATATCCGCTAACAAAGTAGGGGGCTATATGCTAGTATTACATAAAATAAATTACAAATTTATTCTTAGATTGTTCGTATTATAAGTGAAATTCATTTGCTGGTGGTTAAGCATTGTCTATATGCATTTCATTGTTGCTTTAACAATTCGTCAGTAGACTTCAACCACACATTTTAAATAGTCGCAATCCTCTTATCTTATACGAGGTTTGTTCAAACCGTATCGCGAATTTTGAATTTTCGCGAGTTACGTATATTCGAATTTTAATTTTTTTTTGTGGCGTTATGTTGGTACTCATGTCTCTCACTTATGCCGACAATTTCGGCCAATTTTGAATGTTCAGTTAATTATTGACAGCTGCTTTGCTTGCACGTGTTTTGTCACGCCTTCGATTTTTACCTTGGTTCGTGCGGCAGCTTCCATTGAGATGATTGAGCTTTGGTTTCCACGTCATAACCATAAACCCACAATTCGTCACCAGTTATGATCTCTGGAGTAAATTTTGGTCGTCGTGGACAGAGTCCAACGGCTCATTAGCAATGTTCGTGCGATGCTTTTTGGTCGAAAATTAGCAATTTTGGTACGAATTTCGCAGCGATCTGTCTCATGCCCAAATTATTGATAAAAATCTAATTGCATGACCCAATCGATATGTCTAGGTCCTCAGCAACTTCTCTAATGGTGATTCGATGATTGGCCAATACCATTTTCTTCACTTCATCAGTTCTTTCGTCTGTTGTTGAACGCACGCTCTTCGTCGTTCACATCATCTCGGCCTTCTGAGAACATTTTGTACCACCGATAAACGTAGCTTCGGTCCAAAGTAGTTTCTCCGTATGCCACAGCAGTGATGGGAAATGAGATTTGAATTTCGGTATCAAAAAAAAATTTTAAGAGTACTTTTTTGATCCCGAGAGTACCAAAAACTATAATTTTTTTTTATTTTATTAACAAAAAATTATATAAAACCCATTTACAAAGAAATAAAAAAGGAACACAAACAATATACATATATATGTATGTACATACATATATACATATGTAGATACAAATATTAAAGCTATAACAAGAAGAGTTTTTAGACTTCCATAAATCTTTGGCATGGATAAGACTTGATACTGGTGGAACCTGTCCCTTTGTTTTCATGCGATTTTGGTAAGAGAAAATCCTTTCGACATTTGCAGAGGAGCGAGGTATGTACCAAATTCCGTAAGCTACTCTCGTGCCATTTAGTCACCTCAGAATTGTTTTAGCCTATACGCCACAAAGCTGGAGTGAAATTAAATGATTTCTGTTATACTTAAACATGCATAATTAAGTTTCTTTTATTTTATTTTAGTGTTTAATAAGTTTATATTAAAACATGTAATCGGCGGCTGCGTCTGGGTGATGATGTTTTTGCTTAACAGCCGCCGTTGAATTTTTCTTACGACACCTTCTTTTTTATTATTCATTTCTTATAGAAATGAAGAAAAACAAGACATAACTTTACTTCGTACGTTTGTGTATGACGAATTTTACGCAATAATAAACGCTTTTTTGATTCAGAAAGAGGGTATTCAAAATATATATATTCCATACCTAACGCATTTTTTAAGAATGGTCGGTGGAGAAAATCTGTACTGGGGCGACGATTTATCGAAAAATAAATTTTATTCTTGCCAAAAATATATGCTCGCGTGTCTTCTGATAGCATTTCTAATGCTAGGAGCACAACTGGGACGAAGGACGAATTTTTCGTTGCGAACTTTCGTTAACAGAAATAACACACATTTATGCATATGAAAATTGACACAACACCGCCATCGAAGGAAATTCGTCATGCGAACGGTAGATTAATTTCTATTTTTTACGCCGACGAACGACGAAAAAATAATTTTCTCTCTCTCTTTGCACAAACAATAACCAATTATAAGAGCTGAGTTGGTTGAGTAAATTCGTCATTATTGTGCTTCACACAACGAATTTCAGCGAATTCTAATCAACAAATTTGTCACCGTGGACGAAATTCGTCGTTCGTCCCAGTTGTGTTCCTAGCATAAGTTGACCGTGAGAGTATCAAATGTGTTGAAGAAGTACTACGGTACTTTTTCATGTCAAATAGCATCAAAAAAGTACGATCGTACCAACTTTCCCATCACTGTGCCACAGTCAACATTCGGAATGCATCCGCGCACTTAATTTCGTTTTTCACCCAAAATTTGATACAGGTTCTTTGTTTCATTTTTTTTTAATAGGTGAAATTCGCAAACGAGCCCAAACACGTGCAAGCAAAGCAGCTGTCAACAATAAACATGAGAGACATGAGTACCAACATAACGCCACAAAAAAATCTAAATTCGAATATACGTAACCCGCGAAAATTCAAAATTCGCGATACGTTATGAACAAACCTCGTTATATACGCATAGACTTTCAAAAACCATTTGAGAGTTCACAAATAATAATATATTTGAAAATCAGAAAAGAAAAATAAGCGTAGTAGGCTTAGAAACTTAGAAACCTAGCAAATAATTTTTATCCGATGTGAATCTATTTAATTTTTCTACACCTTCACAGAAAAAACTATTCACCAATTAATGTTTTCAATTAAATTTTTAATTGTATTAATTGATTTGAGCGGAAAAATTTAATTAATATTATAAAACTGTTTATAGGTGAAAATTTAATTAATTTTTATTGATTGATATTACAAATATTTTAATTGATATTACAAAATTATTCATATTACTTTAGAAATCCATTGGATAACAAAGGCAACATGAAAAATAAGCTCTGAATTAACCATTCAAGAAATGTATTAATTTTGACATATTGTCATAATTCTATTACAAGATTAACCCCCATATTCATACACAAATAAAATGAATTTGAAATCCCTTTTACGAAAATTTTTTATGAAAAATTTTAAATAAAATACGTTTCAAATTCATTTTAAATTTAAGAATATGGGTGTAAGATTTTAAGATTTGATTTTTCATATAGTCTGTAAGGATTTATCCATAGACTTGTAAATAAGTAAACAAATAGTAATGACTCGTTTATGTGTGGTAACCGAATAGTAGTTGCGTTACCAGTTGGATGGCAGTTGCCAATTGCAATAACACACAGAGAAAAAACTGCCTAATAAAATCAAGAAAATTTTATCTATGAAACCTTTTTAGGCTAAGGGATATCCCAGCAGAGAGAAGCGAAGATTTTTCCATAGATATTTCTTATTATTTTTATGTGGTAAATCTTATTAATTTTATCAATAAGAAAACAACATAAAATCAAAAAGAAATCTGTTATTTGCACTTTTTTTACTCAGTTTTCGTTCTTTTTGACACCAAAAAAACAATCCATAGCGAAAAAGTTCTTGATTCTATTAGGTTTTCTTATATATTGTAAACTAAAGGGATTTCTTATTGATTTTATTAGGTTCAATAAGACGATTTTTTCAAAAAGGTATTCTTATATTTTATGATTTTATCAGGCTAAAGTTCGTATCGCTTTTTAAGCCAAATTACATGTGATAATTATTAATGAACAAATAACACCAAAGTTAATTGTAAATATTCTGACAAACACTTAGTTGAACGGAACAAGTTGCTGTTTTCGAAGGCCACTAAACCTTCCTCATCAGCGTTCTTTTGTGTTTGGTCCACTGTGTCTGGTGTCGGTTGATGTAGATTTTCTGCTTTATATACGCAACTTTTTATTGCAAATGGAATGGTATTCTTATTGTTTTCATTAGGTTCCTATATGATTATGTGTATTCTTGATTTTATTAGTTTTCTTGTTATTTCATATCTATATATAAATAAACATAGAGAAATTTTTTTTCATGATCTTTATCGTTTTTGTATAAGCACTTTTAAACAATAATTTCAATGCGGATTCAGGCTGCTTGCTAGCATATTGGTTAGAGTGCTTGTCTATCAGTCAGAATGTTGCTGGTTCAATACTTATCTCCTCTCAAGTAAATAATATGTCTAAGTTAATTAAGAATATAATATAATATGTATGTATGTATAAATAAATAACATCTACATATACTACATAAATACATATATGGTATAGAATTTAAATTAAAATACATAAGTACAAAGAATAAAAACAAGAAGAAACCCTTTTTGAAGAAATCAATAAGATAAGCTAATAAAAACTACAAGCAGGGCTGCCAGATATCATATCATATTAGAAAAATAGTCAGAAAAATCGGACAACTCAAAATGTACTTTTTTTAACATGTATACATACATACATGCATATGTTTTAATTTATAAATGTATTTATTAGGAAACAAAAACATAACAATTCATTTGAATACATGAATTTTACACGAAGTCTTTACTCCCTCATAACTTTCTTCCCCTCAGTGGTAAAATTATGAAAAATATTCCCAAGTCAGCAGGTCCAAGTTTTGGTCTCAGTACTTTTGATGGCCGAAATTTTTGATAGGAACTTGGACTTTTTCCCATATATGTTTTTTGAGAATATCAATTTACACATTACAGTAAATTTTGTGTGACGAGGTCTATTTATGTGAAATGTATTGGAATCACTGAAAAACTTAATTTGGTAAAAAAAAATACAATACGATGTAGGCTCTTTCTACTTGAGACCATTGATATATATTCATGTATCTATACATAAAATTTATTTTAATTGAACCCTAAGCTATCAACAAATAATTTTTTTTAAATTAAGCAATAAATTATTAAGCAAGAGTCTGCAAAATTACACCAAAATCTTTTATTGGTTATGCATATATGAATTTTAACAGTAGATTTTTCACAAAAAGCTATTGCAAAATCGTAAATTTAAAAAAAAAATCGTCCAAACGTCATTTTTTTATTTTCGGCACCAAAAATCGTCCAAATGACGATAAATCATCACATCTGGCAGCCGTGACTACAAGATTTCTTCTTGATTTTTTTTAAATGTTTTCCTTATTAAATTAATAAGATTTCCTTATTGAATAAAAACCATAGAGATATCTTATGAATTTTGTTCTATTTTATGAGGTATTTATTAGGCACTGTTTTCTCTGTGTATTGGCAACCACAACTTTTTTGTTACTGTTTTAAAGAAAATGGATTAAAATTTAATTAAATAAACTGTTCTTTCCTTGTATAAAATAAATTCTTTAAACTTTTATATCCTTAGATTGACTTAACATTAGATACAAAAAAAACTAAAATTCTATCCATTTTATTAATTTTTCTAATTTTTTATGAATTCTCAGAAAAGGAAATTATATTCGCTACAGTTTTTATTACACCTGATTTACTTTGTTTTACAGCATAATCAATCCGAATGTCTCCATTTATAGTCGAAATGTTTTTTTTTTGCATTATTATTTAGTATTATTTTCTTAGTATTACAATTTATTCTATGTAACTTGTGGAACGTTTTTATTATTGATAATCACATCAATGAGGCACATTTTTATTTATGTGTGTACAGCTATGAATTAAACATTATCAACATAATCACAAAAATTCTCTTTATGACAGAAGATTTTAGCAGACTCCTCAATAAAAATTTATGAGCTTTCGTTTTTAATGAAATCATATATTAGAGTATATTTTGTCATAGTGGCAAGAAATTTGTTATTTTCTTGTGTTACTGACTGTACACAAGAAAATAACAATTGCCTGGCATTTTTGAAAGTTTGGTGTCCGAGTCGTCTCCAAATTCTCGAATTCTACACATTATGTTTTTAATAGCATATCCATTTAATAGGATTGAGGTTTTTCGAGTAAGCACTTGATAGTTTTTGAGTTTTTGATTTTGATCGAATAATCTCGATGAAGGTTTTTAAATAATTCGGATTAATCGCGCAACTGGAAGAATTTTTATACATGTACTCCCAATGAGAAAAAAATAGTCATACATAATTCAATTGGAATATACATACATATGTATGTATGTATGTACGAGTATGTACATTAGAGCAAAATAAAAAAGTGTCATTATTGAAAAGCAATTTCGAAAAAAAAACTTACGGCCTGTCCCACGATGTCACTAGAAATCGTTCGATCGAATACTTATATTGAAAACAACAACAAATTTTCTAAGTGAGACTGAGACAAAAGCAACCCTAAAAAAGTTAGAAAATATGCAGAGACTAGCAGAACTCTGCATCACTGGAGCTCTAAAAAGCATACCTACTGCAGCTTTAGACGTTATGTTAGACCTTAAACCAATAAAACTAACCGCTCTGAATGCGGCATGCAAGTCCGTAATCCGACTCAGGACAACAGGACAGATGTCGTACAAACCATTTGGTCACGGTGAATTGCTGGAACACATGGAGTGTAGCTCGGACTACATCATTCCAGAAATTAACTTCCTCGCCAAACCACAGATCACTATAAGGGAAGAAGGCTATCTCGAAGGTCTTAACTATAGTGGGTATAGTTTTAATTTCTTCACTGATGGCTCAAAGATGGATGTAGGAGTGGGAGCTGCGGTTTATTGCCCGGAGCTCAGTATAGAGGAATCTTATAAACTTCCTGATTACTGTAGCATCTTCCAGGCGGAAATCTATGCAGCCAAAATGGCTTCAGAATTAGCTTTCACCCCTTAAACCATGAATGCGCGTGTGAATATATATGTAAGGAACCTGGGGTATTGGAGACAGTAGAACATCTACTGTGCCACTGTTCGGCTCTAAGCCGCACTAGATATGACTGTCTTGGTGATCACACTTTTCAAAGTCTTGAACTTGTATCGGGAATGGAAATGTGTAGACTGCTAAGGTTTGTTAAATCTGTATGGGAGTCATTCGATACAGGCACCACGAACTAGGCTGCCATACTTACAGGTTTCTTGTCATCTGCTGGTATCGCTAAGGATCAATCCTGGTCTATGCGAGGTCCTTGACCAACCAGACTAACCTAACCTAACCTAATGTTATTGTTGTTTGCAATACGAGTTGTCGATCGAACGTTTGCTGGTGACATCGTGGGACAGGCCTTTAGTTTCTTGCCGAACTTAGGGGTCGCCCTTTTAAAGTTTTTATTATGTCTTCGACATTTACAGTCCACTGATCTGAAAAAATTAAAACTCGCAAAAAACCCATTAAATTTTTGCCGAAGAAGAATTTCCATAATGTATCGGCCAAAAAATAAAAAGTATTATACTAAATTTTAAACATTTAAATATGAAACTGCTCTGGTACAATTATGGAAATATATACTTGCCTTGCAAAAGTTTAATAATTTTTAGAGTGGTAGAAACTGAAATCTAATGGGTCAATACTAGAACGGTATACTTGAGGTTCCTTCGAGACAAAAAATATCGATACATCATACTTTTATATTCGACGATATAAGGAAAACTTTAAAAAAGCAATCTTTACTTTCGGCAAAAAATTAAAATAAAAATTTTGGAAATCGCCTGGCAAATATAATTTTCATTCAAAGGTTTACGGTGCGGTACGGTCTAATGTATATATTTTAATAAATTAACTAAAGCGCTAGAGCAAAAAAATTTTTTTCACAATGTTTGACTTTTTTAGCTTTACAGAAACTTGCAGCCTGTTCAATGATATCGCATGAAAATAAAACCGATCTAGAGCCAGTCACTCGATATCGAGTCAATCACGTCGATAGTGTTCGTTTGCATGATATGAATCAAAACATTGACAGATAGGAATTTCCATTATATCCGATATCTTTGAGATAATTAATTTGGCAACAAAACACACAACAGGTGGTTGAATAATTCTTGCAAGTACAAATTTTACTAGCAATAATTTGTAAGAATTTTTTTGTCTCTCAATCCTTTTCTCTGTTTTGACGCTCTCTCCTTGCAAACTTTTTGAGTTAATGAACACTTTCCAGTAACAATTGTTACAAAATCCGTAACAATTTTTGGTAAATTAACAAACCTAATTTCAACTGGAATGAAAACTCAATTCATTTGAAATATTCAATACAAAAAAAATACAAAAGCCCTTTAAACCCAAAAATTTTTGTGTAATTTATTTTGGGCGCTCCTTACCGGTTCCGTATGAATTTAATGTGCATAGAAAGTGTTTTTAAAAGCTCCTTTGCGTGTTGCAGCCTTTAATGAAAAATATTCAGGGATACGAATTCCCCCACAGCGTATAGTAACTAGATGGCGAGCGTGGTTGAATGCTGTCGATCACTACCCTACAAGAAATGAATTACTGAAACTAACACAAACAAAATTTCTTCACTAACACACTTGCAACAATTTTACATTGAAATCAATATTGACAGTCAATTGAGTAGTCATTTGATCGGAAGTTTTGATGGGTTTGTTTATTAATTATAGTTGCTCTACTCTAGCATATATGTTAGAGGGTAACAAACAATATTTACAAGTCAAAAATAATTTATATGTTACAAAATAAAATTTTTTAAATAAAATTTAAAATTTGTGAAAAATACGCAAGATATAAAAATATATATTAAAATAAACAGAATTAAAATGAATAAAAGAAACTATCAAAACCTAATTTCCAAGGAAAAAAGGAGATATGAGTTCAACGTGAAAAAATATAAAATGTTGTTAGAATCAAACGGAAAGGAAAACAAATACGCAGAACATGTGCAAAGTGTTAGTGAAAATATAATGCCTTATCCAACTGCATCCACATCTACAAATACAGGTGAGTTCAGTGACGAATGTAGTGTAGGTCCCGTAAGGAATGATCCTATATATATGAATGGAAAAAATAAAGTTGATGAAATCAAATCATGGGCTGTGAGAAATAAAATTTCACATACCAAATAGCCAGCATGCTGCCCTTGCGGTCCATTGCAATCGTGAAAGAGATCGAGGAGAACCTCGAATCTGAAGAATTTGCGCAAGCAACAGTAACAAACAAAACAAACTTATTTGTTATTTCTGAAAACTAATTTTTTTATCTTTTTACAGATCACATATTTACACAAAATGAAAGGTACATCGGAGGACGTCAGTAGTGTCATCAGATCTATATTTACTGATGACCTACTTGAAATGTATAATTGGGATGGGAGGTGGGAGAAGAATTCATTAGCTAAACTAGGCATAGTTAATAATATTTTAAGAGGTATGTATATACAAAAATATATTAATATTACTCTTATTTATACATCTAAATATATTTTTTCTACAAATTTCAGATGTTTTTCAAAAGCAAGGAGCTTTGCAGTTTGAGAAAAGTATAAAGAAGTCAGAAGAACGAAGCCACCACCGCAACAACCAAAAAAGGACCTCAAAAAGAAAAAAATAAATTTTTCTTATTTATTTTATCTTGTTTATTTTTAAGTTCCTTTTTGTTTATTTGTTTTCAATTAACTGTTTTTCTTGTAATTTTATTATGTTTTTATTGCTCATTTTCATGTTCCATTATGTTTCTTTTTGTTGAATGATTTCTTTTTATTTTTAATGTTTTCTTCCATTTATAACCATAATTGTTAATTTTTTATTATAAATCTATCCATTTTTAAATTAAACATAATTATAAGAAATTTGAAATGATACAAAAACTACCTTTATTTAATATTCACCTACGACTGGTTTATACATCTAGCGTGAGTAATCAATTGTGAAGGGTTTATTTATTAGTAGTGAGTAGTCAGACGTGAGTAATATTTATGCCGTCGTTGATTAGTAAAAAAATAGTGGAGTGAGCAGTGCGACTATATAGTCGTAAGAGTGAGATGCAACATCACACGTACACAAAAGTTTCCATCAAATTTTTCATGTTGCCTCGAATAGAAACTTGATGAATAACATCGTGCATGACTTTCAGTCAATTGATCGGTCAATTGACTGATGCTATTCTTGTAGGGTATATTTATATTAACAAAGTTAAAGAAATTTTAAATTAAAAAAAAAACTTAAGCACTGAATTGATATTTGTGCACCCAGAGAATGACTTTCGTGTTGACACTACAGCCCAATTAGATAATTTTGATTCTTTAACAGCTCAAGTTGAATTAATTGAATTAATGCAACAAATTCCATCAATATTTTATAGATCAAACAGCTAAAATTTAGAAACTGAATATTCTACAAACGAACTAGCAGCATTTAACTGACGTGGAATATTAATTTTTACAATAAAACTGTTTTTTTTTAAATAGTCAACGATTTACCTTTGACAATTTACAAAAATATTTATTCATTTACGTAAATAAAAGTTCTTCTTAACTTTATTTTGTACTAAATATGATTTGACAAAATGTTTGTTAAGAAAGCAATGAAGCTGATTTTTTTAAGTTCTTAATGTTATTAAATGTTGAAAAAAGAGTTAATAAATGCATATTTAATAAGGTTATAATACATATTTTTATATTTTTAATGTATATTTTATGTACATAAAACGCGATTTTAAATGAATGAAAATTCTTTCGTCGTGGCGAAATTTTCATTTTATACATCTACCAGGAAAAGTAAAAATATGGTAAAGACCCGAAAAGAAAACACTTATTTTATCATTATTATTATTATTATTATTATTACAAACAACGGTCATTGTCCTGAGAGGATAGTAAATCAAATGTTGTGCTTATCACTGCAAATGGAGATGGAGCTGTGTTGCACGAAATTGATTTGGTCAATGTTATAACTAAAAAGCCTGTTGCCCCATGTGAAGACAACTAATAGAAAAATTATTTTTTTTTGATGAATTCCTTTTATCTTATCCATATTAGAGCAATAAATAATAATAAAAATATTTTTTACCACAATTTCTTGTTGGGCGTAAATTAGTTAACTTCTCCTAAATTTGATTACATAAAAATATACAAATCCTTGAATAAAATTAAAATCTAATTGCTAAATCAATGCTATTAAAAAAAATCGATGCTAATAATTTTAAGGATTGGAGCCAAATCAATAATAATAATTTTATTTATATTTAAAGCCTCTTTTTTACAATATTTTTAAAAGCACAATAAACCTTTTTTCCTTTAAACACATCTTTGTAAAGTTCACAACGTGCTATGCACACACTTAAATTTTTAATTCACGTACACATGTATGTGTGTGTGCACTTATACATGCATATATTATACACTTGCATAAATATATTTTTCTACAAATTTCTTTGTTTCCTTTCGCATATTTTTTTTTTTTTTATTTAAACATAATTTTTCTAATTATTTTAATATTTCTCTAACCACTTAATATGAATTTGCCAAGAAATATTACTTTTATTATATATGAATGAGTTTAGTTTAACTTTTAAAAATTATTTTGCTTTTAGTAAACCGTTATATTTCACTCTACTCTTAACTGTTCGAACCGTTTCTTTAGAGATCCTTCACGTGCGAATGTCGCGCAGCAACTGTTGTATTGCCACAAATGCAGCATCCTTAAATAGCCAAAAATATTTTCAACAAAATTGTTTATTGCTTTCGTAAACAAAAAGGCAACAATACTGTTTGGGTTGTGTGCGTCTGTGTATACGAGTATGTGGCAATTTATGAATGAATGAATGAATTCATACAGGTGCGTGCGCCAGCAGAGGCAGAACAGATGAAAACAGCAAAACCTAACAGTGGAATGTATTTTCTTCTTCTTGTTTTTCCTATAAAAATTCTCATATTGGAATATGGTGTATAGCAAAAGTGCGTTAGAGCTGTTGGAAAGCTCTCTGAATAAAAATGTTTATAAATGGTTGCAGAAAATGATAAATTAACGTTATTTTAAATGAAAATTAGTTTAAAAAATAAATAAATAAATCTATTTGATATTGATGTAAAACAAATGTTGGATAATAAGCTTCAAGCTAGTGTTGTCATTCGAATAAAAATAATTCGAATATTCGAACAACTTATTTTAATTTTTCTTCGAACGAACAAAAATTTTCAATTTAGAATAAAAAAATTTTCGAATATTCGAACAATTTCCTCAATTGCTTTGTATAAAAAGTATTTTACATTTCATAACTTTTTAACTTGTTAACAATATGATGTTAATGTATACGTATTTTCGTTAAGCACATATTTTGTTTTCTTGCTTGGAAAAAATAATGTATCTTTAATGGTGTCGTGCAATTCCTGATAAAGAGTTTAGAAAAAAGAGCTGATTTTCTACAGATCTAATCAAAAGCCTTAAGAATCGAATTAATGAACTATCCAATACTAACTTTTTAAAATATGTCACAAAAAGTGAAAATACTTTGTTTTCACGATTATTTTGTAATCAAAATATCGTAGGATGAAGTATGTATTAGATCACATTTCTGAAGTTCTATAGGGTGTTATTTTTAACTATCACAACTTTGAGTTGGCATCACTGCTTTATTTGGGGACCCATTTAACAGCTGATAGTTGCTTTTTGTTTAGTTTACTTTGAAATTTCATTATGAATCGACTTACACCAGAGCAACGAGTGCAAATTGTTCGACGAATGGGCTGAAGCACAAATTGATATTAATTTGAATTTCCATTCAAAATCTTATTTTCCGATTAAGCCCATTCCTGGTTGAATGGGTACGTAAATAAGCAGAATTGTCGCATTTGGAGTGAGGAAAATCCACAAGATTTTGTCGAAACACTATTACATCCACAGAAAATTACTGTTTGGTGCGCTTTATGGTGTGGCGGAGTCATTGGCCCATATGTCTTCAAAACCGATGATGGTCAGAATGTTACTCTCAATGGTGAACGGTATAGGAATACGATTCACAATTTTTTCGTACATCAATTACATGGCATTAATCTTGCTGATATGTGGTTCCAACAGGACGGAGCTATATGCCACACAGCGGCCGCTACAATTGATTTACTCAAAGAAACTCAAACTTGTGACACTCTAAAAAAACACGCTTTATTAACTGATCTAAAAAATTGTATCAATAAAGTAAGAAATTCTAATAATATTAAAACTGTCAACAATATTGAGGGTGATTTAAATTATTTGGAAACACCAAAGAAGGTATTACACAAATGTACTCGTAAATGCTTTTTAATAGTATGTTTCCACCGACTTTAAAACAAGTAGGTTTAAGTAAATCACTTCAAAGTGTTTCCACCGAGCTTCTGAGTGACTTGTTGTTCGAATTTTCGTATTCAATTTACACATGTAGTTGAAATTTAAAATTTATTAAATATTCCTTAATGTAATTTTTTCGAAATTTTTAATCACTATTGATGGATGACCCAGGAATGGAGTTTGTAATTTTAAAAGCAACTCAGGGTCGCATACATAAATTGAGTTCAAAAAATGGTATTTTCAACATTATTTAAAATAAATCAACTACATTGAGGTGATTTATCCATATGCAAAATGTATGGTAAATCATGTATAAATTAACATGATTTGCACAAATCATCATGATTTGTCTAAATGATGCCGACGGATACATAATATAATGCTATTTTACCTATATCACCAACGTTAACAATTTGCGAAAGAAAGTTTTCTACTTGTTCTTTTACTATAAGCAAAAGCAAAGAATCGTCTGTCTATAAGCTAAAAGGGCGGATTATCTGTTGTTTTTAAATAACTATTTTAAAAGAAATCAATTACATATTAAAAAATGTTTGTAAGTGTGCATAAATGCTATTTAACTGATTTCGTTTCGGGTTTTAACAATCACCCTGATTCCAGTTGTCGATATCGACGTCACTTTAACGCAATACCAAAAAAATTGGGGATTGTGTACCCGTTGCGAAAACAGAGCGAGTAAAAAAGCTCCAATTTTTTGGTATTGTGTTAAAGTGACGTCGATGTCGACAACTGGAATAGGGTGAACATTTCCTAGTTTGTTATTAAAATTATTTGTTTTTCTTGTGCAATGAATTATTTTTTGTTTGTTAATAAAAAAAATTCAAATAATACGCATGCGTGTCGTTTTCTGCAGTTTTTTAAAATTATTCGAATACATTTTCTTGTTCTTTGTTCGTTCGAATATTCGCACAAAATTTCGAATTTATTCGCCTGTTCAGCTAAAACGTAAGACCACAATGAAGAAATTTTTCTTAAATATTTCATTTCAGCTAAATATATCTATGTATGCATTATTCGGCCCATTTCTGTAAACCAAATCGATTTGAAATTGTACGATTTTCAAAATTAATAATGATCCCGCAGACGTGTTTAAAATCATATACACTAATTTTCTTTTAGATATGAAATGTGAGGCTCTATATTAAAATTAAATAAAAGTCTGAAAAATGTTTCTATTATCGGAGCTTGTTTTCTAAAATCCATTACTGCATTAAAACATTGACTTTAACACGAGCACCCCTACGAAGTGGTGAACCCGCCGATTGACTTAAGAACATTCGTAATTCTGGACAATGTTCGTAACAAGCCACAGCAAGGCCCAACCAATTTGAAAACCATAAAAGGTGTGATGTGTTTGCTATAAGTAGTCGTTTCGTCAATCATTTTAAATTTTTCCTTTAATACTTTTTGCAATAATTTTTTAAAATTTTTTTCACATCCCTACTATATTGTTTATAAATATTTTATCTTCTAGTGTGGTTTTAAGTCAGTAGCTTAAGATTGACTTAAAAATGATACATAAAATCGATCTGAATTCATCCCACCTTTTCCAAACGACCGGTTTGAAATCGTTTTCCATTACATACCAGAATCTTTATTTGAAAAACAATCGCCTAGGTTTTGCATTCGTAAAATGAAATGAAAATTAAATTTTCTCTTCGTTTGTGTTCTTAATTTCGTAAAACTGATTTAAGGAAAATTGCATTTTCAGGTTGTTTCAAATGGAATTGAAGTGTTCTGCATGCAATGCAATTGCACTACAAAAAAAAGTAATTTGAAATCGGCAGCAAGCAACAATGTGAAAGAAAATACATTTTTATTGCAAAAATACGAAAATGTAAACAAATAAATAACATTTTTATATAAATTCTTTTTTTTTACGATTTTATTTGTGTTTTTAAGGGGCAAGCATAAAAACAAAAACAAGGAACAAGAGGAGGCGTTGCTACAATATATGGATAAATATCCGGGATTAACTAAGGGGTTCTGTAAATTATTGTGTTTAAGACATTTTTAGCAAGCCATCGATTTTTTCGCGAACTTGCGGGGTTTTCGCATTTATTTTAAACATTTTTGGCGATTTCTAATGAATTTTAAGTCTTGTTTTCGATTTTGCAACTTCTCGCAAATTTTTGCATTGTTCGCGATCAGTGATCGGAAATGCATCATATTTTTTTTTTTGCTATTCATACTGACTCATGAAATTTTAAATATACATAAATGAGTAGACATCGTTTAAACGCAACTACTCTGATTTACGCACACTCACGATAAGATTGATTTATACCCTGCAGGAAACGCGAATAGCGAAATTGTAGTGATTTACTAGTGACATTGTCAGTTCTACTACTGACGAGGTGTACCCCAGCCAATGTAATTATCTATTGTCATTGAAAATCCACCACTAGACTGTAGCACTACAGACTAAGTAGTTCTTTCGGGACCACATGAAGACATTGGCACCAAAGATTCAATAGTAAATTTTAGGGGTTCTAGTCCATATTATATATCGATATTTCCTCGCTCAATGTCAATAGTAAAATTTTAGTGATTTACTATTGACATTGTCAATAGTACTACGATTGACATATAACATAGCGTTGTCATTGAGAATCTACCAGTAGACTTTAGCACTACTCTTTTACGACCATATGGAGACATTTGAACCTCGTCTAGAATTTTATTATTTTTAAGGGTTGGGGCAACAAACTTAGACACATGCATACATTCATACTCGTATGTATTTTTTTAACATTATTGCACAGCATAATAAAAATAAAAACAAACTATTGACGCGTTCTTTGACAATGTCACCAGAAATACACTAGCACTGTTGTCTCTAACGTATCTCTACTCGCGCATAAAAGGAAAGTTGTCGACATTTCAACTAGTACAATTGTCACTGTGAATCAGTACTGATTCACTATTGACTTTGTCGCCAGTAGTACTGAGTAATTATACCACACACAATGCTTTTTGCTATAGACATTTAACATGTGCGTGTCATCGAAAAGCAACTACTGGCATTGGTACTACTGATTACATAGTTCCTTAGGGACCATATGAAGACATTGGAAACAGATAGCACTAGTACATTTTAGTAATTCTAGTATACACTTTTGGTAATGAAATTGCATATTTTATTCACACTTTGGTATTTTATTAAACAAATTTATAAAAAAATTTAACTTCTGCATTAAAAACAATAACAGGAACTAATTCATTCATTCGATTACCAGCAAAGTAGGTATTTTGTTTGCCATTTCTATTAAATAAAAATATGTAAATCAAAAATTGTATGTTTCGCTGAATTAGTAAAGTCAAAGACTTACGTATGGATCTGAAAGTGTGACAAATCTTTAACTGATGGCTCAAAATCTTCCACAGGGTCAAACAAAAATTTCCATTATTGGCATCTTTCACTTAAAATTGCTTAATTTTCACATTTTCTATTTTTA
Source organism: Nowickia ferox (assembly GCA_936439885.1). Lineage (NCBI taxonomy): Eukaryota > Metazoa > Arthropoda > Insecta > Diptera > Tachinidae > Nowickia > Nowickia ferox. The sequence continues at coordinate 66,405,292 of OW387026.1, forward strand.
TACAATATGGATTATCTCATTTGTTTTTTGTATTTTCTTTTTGTGTATATTTTTTAATTATTGTTCACTACATTTATATTAACTTTTTAATTTGATTCCTTAAACTTATTTTTATAAACACTTAAATTTTGCTTGACGTCACTTTATTTTCAACAAACCAATTAAACAAGAAGAAGCATGGTTGTGTGTATTTGAAAAAATGTTTTCTACGCACGAAAACAACAGGTCCGTTTGTTTACACCAAAATTTGTGCAATTTTGTGCAAATTTGTACTGGATTTTACTGAAATGCGTTCGTTTACACATAAAATTGCAAAAGAGAGTGCCAATTGAGAGAGTAAATTGACAGTTGTTGACTTGAGAGTCTGCAAATTTTTACTGGACAAATTTTTGCCAGTAAAATCCAGTAGATGAGAAAAACATATGATTCAATAAAATAAACAAAATTAAGCAAATACAAAGTAAAAATTTTTTAATAAAAACATTTAAAAGAAGAAAAGTTGAAGTAAAAGTTTAACAAAAAAAAATCTGAAGAGTATTTATGTTCAAGATGAAACAAATTAAAGAATAATAATCCTTAAATTTATCAGTTTTTAAATTAAAATTAATTGTGTTATTTGCTTTAATTTCTTAGAGATGTAAGGTGTATGTATATGCGAATACTTATTTCTGCATACTATTCAGGGTAACGACTATCAGAAATAAAATATTGATGTATTTTCGTATGCCATTTATCCAGAATAACAACTAAAAACCAAATACAAGCTAAAGCTTTCACAAAACTTCTATTTTAGAAATATATATCGCTTCAAATTTATAATTATAAAAATGCATGCATCAATTACCAAAAATATGTATTTGATGGATAGTCAAAACATCACATATTATACAACACTTTGATCAGCTGTTTTGATTAACCTGCAAATTTGTGCGATTTTTCCGTTCGCGCACTTTTTTGTGCAAGAGACATTCTTGAGAGTAAAATTTTCAAATTACCCAAAATTTACTCAACTACTGGATTTGACTGGAAAAGTAAACAAAGGTCCGTTTGTGTTGTTAATAGACACTCCGTTGACAAGTCACGAAAATAGTCGACAAAAGTGGTGACTTTGGGGACTCTTAACCCCATGTTTCCTTCAGGGTTGCAATAACGACGTCGACATCACACTCACACTCATAAATCACCTCAGTTTGAAATTATGGCTTCTTTAAAGTTTTGCAATTTTTCCCGAATTTCTGTTATTTTTGCGAAAGATGAAAATGACCAGTCAATTTTCTTTTACTGTTGAATTCAATGTCCTTTGTGTTAGTTTCAGTCATTCATTTCTGGTGGGGTTGTTTTATGAACTTCTTCGATATTTATTGGTCTGTTTTACATTTGTAAATAAATGTTAGGTATGCTCTTGTATAAGTAAGTTTTTGTCATAGTTATTCATCTATTGAATAGAATATAAATAATAAAGGTATACAACGGGATGCTACGAAGTAAACTGGTGCCTCTAGACCCATCTCCACGGAGAAGGGTAAGAGAATTCGGTCCCCGGAGGAGCAGAACACCGTTGACAAGAACAAAAAAAAAGAACAAAAAAAAAGCTGGTGGTCCCCAGATCCCAAACGAGAACTCCTACGAGGGCCCAAAGGGTGAAAGGAAAGGTGAAACTACCTCCAAACAAGCGACGGCGTCTGAGAAATCTTCAGTAGCTGGAGGGGCTTTCAGTAAGAAATCCTCAAAACCACTGAAGAGGGAACCGGACGAGAAAATGGCCCAGGAGCAGGACGACAAATGAGCTTTGCTACGCTGCTATCAACTCCAACTGCCCCTCAGCCAAAATACCGATGGCACACCACAAAGAGGTGGAGAGTGTCATAAACTATATTTTGGAATACGTGCTAGCAGCTGACGAGAATGCTCCACAAATCCATATTGAGAGCAGCAAATTTTGATGTACCTAAAACTGGAGCCCGACTGTGTGTACCATGGGAAGAAGGCAGTCTCTCCCTGGTAAAGAAGGCTGACATCCCAACACGACCGACTAAGAACACCGGGGCCGACTAAGAACACCGGACAAGAGGCGGAGCCAAACAATAGGAAGGGTCTGAGATATCTGCATCTGAAGAAGACTCCCTATTTGCTGATTAAAATGATGTTGCTACTGCATATCAACTTCAAAAGGTAAGATGCATGTTGTTCCCATACAGGAATCTTGGTTGTTAAGAACAAGGTTTCTGGTCTAAGCGACTGTAGCTATAAACTTTTTATGCGATTTCTGAGTTCAGACCCCGAGCATGCATACTAAGTCATAAGGGACTAAACAGTCGGAATATGCTGTTGGAATCAGTGTATCTACTATCAGATACCCCGACATTTCCACCAACGTCGAAATTAAGTTGCATCATCTCATACGCCAGGAATAAAGGTAGAAATATTTTAACAGGCTGTGATGCCACCTTACATCATCTCTCTTGGGGCAGCAAAAAAAAAAGAGGTGATGCGCTATTTGAATTCATAAATGAAAATAACCATTTCACCCCAAACACTGGAAATAAACCAACATTTATTAACAGAATAAGGGAAGCGGTTATTGATATTACTTTATGTTCAGAATGAATTACTTCAATTGCATGATTCAATTGTGTGAAAGAATGAAATAATTCTATATTTTCTCTATATTTCTTTAATCTTTCGGTTTCAGTTTTCTGTTTACTTTCGTATTCTTGCTTGCTTTAATTTTTCTGCTTTTCAGCTAATAGAGATCAAGACCATAGATTTCCCTCGATAAAATGTGATTTCATATTAGTATTAACAATTTTTTGTTTTTAAAATAACAACTCACGCAAATTGAAACATTTTCAAAATAAGATAGACATTTCATTCTGAAAAGTGTGTGACATTCAGAAAGATGAAAGAAAAGAAAAAATTACTTCACTTATCCTTTCTGAAAGGGAATAAAAGATTCACACAAATGAAAGAGTTTGCAGAAGACAATTCAGAAAACTTAATTGATGAAATTAGTGATTGGCATTCCTCCTTCATTCCTTCTCGGACCATCGCTAAATTTTTATAACTATAGACCACCCTCCCTCAAACCCTATAACTTTTAGAAATAGGGCCCAAACTCGAAAACTCCTCGGCACCGACTGTGTGGATGATGATGATTAGAGAGCATTTGAAGTTACTACCGTCGATTTTATTATGGGCTTTGTTAATTTGACAGCGATTTTTCTTGAAATTGCGGACTTATTCGGTTTGGCCAATATCTCTCGACTTCTTTCTGGGGCTGGTTTTTTTTGTCAATTTGTATGGAAAATGCGTTTATGCCGCAATTCTGTTTGATCATTCATGCTATTTTCTATACCTTGGGGAATAGAAATTGACTGTCTACTCGAGGGCGAGTACAGCTTCAATTTTTCGGTATTGTTTTGACGTGACGTCGATATTGAAAACTGGAATAAGGGTGATTATAAAATTTTACGCCCAAACCACTAAACTCGTATTTTTTATCCGGTTCGGAACCGGTTTATTATATACTTATATATTTTTTTTTCATGCGTATATTTATTTATTGTATCTTCAAAAAATGAACTAACAATAAGTTTTCAAATCTTAAATCTAACCAGTGTCAGGCATAAACTTAGTGATAGTAATCAATAATACATAAATATCGTATTAAGCGCAAAAATATTTTCAAGCTGTTTCATCTGGAGTGATGAGTATTAGAGCCATAGTGTCCCTCTTTTTTAAGCGGATGTGTCCAGTAAAATTCAAGATGTTACGAGCAAGTGGATTAGGATGAGACTCGAGTTTTGTTAAGTATTTGCCTGCGTATTTTTTAATTTCTTCAGTCACTAGTGGCATATCTAAATCACGATGTAAATTTTAATTTTTGATGTACCATGGAGCCGATGTTATTAGTCTTAAAATCTTGTTTTGCCTTCGTTGGATTCTCTCTATATTGTAAGCTGAAGCAGTGCCCCATAGCTGTATTCCGTAGCACCATATGGGTTTCAAAAGCGACTTGTATATTAAAAGTTTACAATCTAGACTGAGTGTTGAATTTCTACCAATCAGCCAATGTATCTGAGTTAATTTAAGTTTCATTTGTGTTAGCTTTGAGTCAATATGGTGTTTCCATGTAAGCCGTCGATCAAGGTGTATACCAAGGAACAACTTGATTGTTGATTCGAATTGGGGAACAAGTATCTCTTCGCAGGGTAAATGTTAGCTGAACACACTTTTGTTCGTTAACTTTAATTCTCCATAAGTTTAACCATAGTTCCAGCTGTGTAATATGTTCTTGTAGATATCGGGAAGCGTCGTGAGGGTTTTCGTGCATACTAAGGCAGGCTGTATCATCGGCAAATGTAGATGCTGCTCAAAGGCATATCACAAGTATAAATCAAATACAACACTGGCCCCAATATGCTCCCCTGTGGCACACCGGATGATATAGATTCGGGCACACTCATGAAGTCTCCTTCAACAACCGTGAACTTCCGGGTAGTAATATAACTTTCCAATAGTTTCAGAAAATTTATTGGTAGATATGATTTCAATTTTAAAATAAGGCCTTCATGCCATACTTTATCAAATGCCTGAGAAACATCAATGAAGAGGGCAGAACAATATTTCTTTTCTTCAAAAGTTTTTCGTATAAATTGAACCAATCTATGAGTTTGTTCAATGGTGCTATGCTGACTTCTAAAACCAAATTGATGGTCCGGTATGCACTCATTATCAGTTAGAATTGGGGACAATTTTATCATGAGTAACTTTTCAAAGAACTTTGACATTGTTGACAGTAAACTTATTGGCCTATATGACTCAGCCTTGGTAAGATCTTTGCCCGGCTTTGGAATCATTTTAACCTTGGCAAGCTTCCAGCTGTTTGGATAATACTCCAGACGTAAAATGGCATTAAAAATGAATAACAGGATTCTAATTGCAATACGAGGCAACTTCATCAGCATCTGGTTACTAATTTCATCAATACCCGGAGCTTTTTTCGGGTTGAGTTCAGCAATTAGTTTTTGTACATCACGCGCCTTAAACTTTATGGGTCGAGGGGGTAGCGCAACTACACTCGGCAAATCAACAGCACCAGAACAAATAATTTACCTTTTTCAGAGTCGCTTCTTGCCCAATCTCCGGTAGATGTGCGCAGAGGTGGTTTAAACTCGACGGGTGTTTTAAGCTTTCTTGCAGCGCGCCACAAAGAGTAATTTAGATGCCGGTGTGACATCAAGACCTTCCAGATAATTTTTAAGAGATGCAGTTTTTTCAAATGCAATCAACTCTTGGAGTCGTTTAGTGCACTCTTTAAACCTAGTTTTATGTTGAGGTGATCTGTGCTATTGCCATTCCCTTCAAGCTCTTCTTTTTTCACACACAAGACGTTCAATATCAGTAGAATAAATTCTATTAAACCCAGTCTGCGGATGGGAGGTAGTGGCATGTTCAGCAGCCTGTTTAATATTTTCATTAAGGTTGGTAATGTTAGATTCAATATCATCGGGTGTTCTTAGCGTAATATTTTCTGTGCAAGTACTACTAAGATATTTTTTGAATCCCAGCCAATTAACACGGTTTATCATCTTCACATAAAGATGAGGTAAGTCACTTCTTAATGGGCTACAAATTGAAAGGATCGTGGGAGAGTGGTCGGACGAGAGATCTAGAGAAGCTTCAACTTGAAATAAATCCCTAGAAATATTTTTCATGACGCCAAAATCTATAACATCCGGAATTTTTTGTATATCAGTAGGCCAGTAAGTGGGCTCAACACTCGAAATGACGTCCAAGCCCATTTTTGAAATTGTGTTGAACAACGCTCGACCTCTGGGTGTGATAAGACGCGAACCCCAGAACGTATGTTTGGCATTATAGTCCCCAGCTGCTACGAAACAAGGGCCAAGAGATTTGAAGAAATCCCCTTATTGATCTTCAGTAATTGCGAATCTGAAAGGGGAGTAAATTGATGATATTACAAAATTACTGCAAAAATTTTCAATACAAATATTCGTTGCTTGTAGATGTTCTTCAGAAATGTTGTCAATAATATAATGCTTGAGTCTTGACCTTATTAGAATTGCTGATCCACCGCATGCTCTTCCTCTTGGGTCCTTTGAATCATATAAGGTGTAACCAGAAATTTTAAAAAGACTTCTCGAAGTCAAATGAGTCTCTGAGACCAACATTATATCAATATTTTTTCCGTGAGGAAGTGCTCAAGTTCATTTTTATGTTGGCGAATGCCGTTTGCGTTCCAGAAACATATTTTTAACGTGTTCATGGTTTGTTAATTAATGCTTGAAGCAGTGTATTCTGCATTCGCAGCATTTCTTGCATCATGCTAGTCATATTTGTAGTAAAGTTGTTTATATTTACTTATATGGTACGGATAATTTTTTCTAACACATTTAGAGTAATTTTCGTTTCTTTTTTAGATTATTTGATAAGATTTTGTATATTCTACAGCATATTTTGACATGTCGTAATATATTGTATTACCATGTAAAGACAGCTTTATCAACGAAATTCCACAAAAGAACCGCAAGATTACAGGGTTATCCTTGACAGATCAGTCAACCAATGCGAGTGAGACGAAAAACTCTCGAAGGACAAACAACACACGCAAGCATGACCGCACTTAAGAAATAACTACGATGACGCGATAGCTGTTCTTCAAGCCATAGCTGCTTAACGACTCTTTTTTAATTTACATTTCTTTAAATTAAATTACTAATATTTGTAGATTTTCGTATGGGAAAATTTTTAACATGCACGGAAACGGATTTCTTTTAAATCTACTACGATTTTTGAAGGCAAAGAAATCAAAACGAGAAATATGGAAAAAAAAATCATCGTACGAATGTAAAATGTTTTTGGAAGCACCTTTTAAAGAGATAAAATAAAGCAAGATTTTTAAATCCTCGTATGAATTGGGTCTTATATATTTCGATACTAAAATTATTTAAAATGACTCGCAACACATATTATTTTATATTTATTCAAACGCTTTATTGAAACCAAATTTTCTTTTCTGTGTTTAGTGGTTTTCCAAATCATGCCACCAGTTGATAAACTTAACACCCAATAGAAATGTGTTAATAAAATTTTGGGCGCTCACACACACACAAACTTAATATACGATTAATGTTAGTTAGTTTATTTTTTTTTGTGTGTTGTACGCTCTTTGATCTTTTAAAAATTCACTTATTATATACATACATTTAAAATTAATTAACAAAATAACTTACGAGCTAAGAATAATAAAAATAATTGTTAATAATAGAGTTTAATAAATTTACAAATGAAACATACGCCAATGTACTCGTATGCGCTTAAATTCTTATTTTTTGTTTTTTTTTCAGTTAAAAAATAATCCCGAAGAGAAATAAATATGTTTTTAATAAGAATAAAGAATATAAATCATTTTAAGATTTAAATATTTAAAAATAATTAATTTAATAAATGAGGCTCTTATATAGATAGATAGTGTGACGAAATACACAATAATCTATGATTTACATTATTGTATTATTTTTACATAGACTCAAAGTAAAAAAAATCAGACATGCTTACGACTGTTGAGGGCTGGCTGGCTGGCTGGCTGTTGATATGACTTGCATGGCGTGGCGTGCGTTTGCGCTCAGATCTTTTCCAAGTCTGCTACAGTTTACGGCTAATATTTTCCGTCTCTAGCAATGCAGTCTGTTATTGTGAAGATGAGTTATTGGTGAATTATGCTTTCTCAGTTTCATCTAGTGGTTGGTTGGTTGGTTGGTTGGTTGGTTGGATTACATACTGGCAGCAGCATTATTATTTTTCTTTATTGAATTTCTCAGAGAAGAAAACAAACATTTGATTAGTTTAGTTTTTGATTTTGTTTTGTGTTTTCAGTATAATTGTAATTATTATATCTAGTAACTTTTTTTGCCAAAACAATTTTTTTAATTGAAAGTTTTTCAAACATAATATAGTATGTATATGCAAAAATTTGTATTGTTTCTTCAAAATTTTTAACAAACAAAAATCAATACAATAGATAAAAGAAAATAAAATGAAATAAATATGTGTATATACATATAAAAAAAATTAATAAAGACTGTTAAGGGATAGAAATTTTAAACAAAAAGTTAGTGAAAACAGGAAAAGATGCATCGTTTTCTAACATAATGAATGGAAATATGTATTAAGTTTTGTCTAAATTCTGTAAGAGGGAAGATGATGAGTTTTTGATGGAATGATTTTTTTATGAGGTTATTTAAATATTTTCACTTTTTGTAAGTTAAATTTTTTAAGTTGGGCTTGCTTTGTTTGGTTGAGTGCTCCCAGCTGTATCAATTTATCCCCTTTTCTTTAATTATTTTATCTAGTGTGACAGATTTTTATTCAATAGTTCTTTTTTTGTTTAACCAACTATTTTTAATTATGTATGTATATTATTTATTTATAGTTTTTTTTTATTTCATTATTTTCCATGTATTAAAAAATACGGGCATATATAAAAGATTTTTTTTTTTTTTTTGCTTTGGTTAGAAATATTTCGACTTGCATCATGATTGATTTAATTTGTTATTGTTATTTCCATTTTTGTTGCAACTGTTTCTGGAATCGAATTTTAAAAGCCTTATACACATTTGCTTTAACATGCATTCCTGGCCATTCGTTCAGAGATGATCTTAACGACGCCATTAGGCTGTATTCGCGTTTTCTTTTGCAATTTCAAAAATTAGTCCATTTCTCTGTTCCATTTTCAATGCATATTTTTTCGTTTAAATGTATTGGTTGCAATTTGTTTAAATGTATTGTTTTCCTTAAAATGTTTGAAAAGCTCGATCGATGTGCGATATGTTAAGATTCTTCGTGAATCTGAACACCAATATTCAATAACATTTCGAAAACAATTTCTTTCCACAACAACAAGTCTCAGGTGGATAGGCTGCTACTATGTGTGCAGGAAAACGGCATTTGATATTCCTTTGTGAAATTTCTTAACACTTTCCGACTTTCGAATTTCGAAATGTTTTTTCAAGCTACAACTTGCTGCAATTAGTGCCTTGGATTTTTTCCATTTGGAACGTTGGGGACTTCAACGTTATAATCATCCGTCAAGTCTGCATGACTCTAACTGACGCATTTACCAAAATGGTATTCCATATGAATCATTTATATAGGTTCCGAATATTTCACAAACAAAAATTTTTCTATTTAATATATATTATTATTTATATATATAAAATCGTAGTGCGTGTTTGTTCGTAACGCATGATATCTGGAACTGTAAGAGCTGTGGAGCTGAAATTTCCAACATAGGTTCGGTAGGTTTTCGTTTTGTTTTTGACCCAACAAGTGACCACTGTGTGCAGTAATTTGTGGTTAAACAAATAATTGGGATAAGACAACGTTTGACGGGCTCAGCTAGTATATTATATTTTAAAACGTAGCTAAAGTTTCTCCTTTTTATATTAAAAGCAAAACACGTTGACGTCTTGAAATGAAAAAATAACTTGAATACATGCGATGAATTGTTGTAAAATAAACGAGAAACACGTAGATAAATAAGTCCAATATAAATAGAGAATAATGACGAAAAATTTCATTTTAAATTGAAAGCACTTTTTAACTTTTTTTTTTCTTTTTTTGGATTAAGTTAAATATATCAAGTCCTAAACTGAATTTATTATGGCACATTTTCTTTGAAGGGAATAAATTGATATTTATGAATCATTTCATTTGTATTATTTTCGTAGATTTTGATATATTGTGGTTTGCTTTTTTGACAATTGGTTTAGTTTTTCGAATAGAGAACGCTACGTAAAATCTTTAACTTTTAAGATGCTGTTGTATGTTTCATATTTGAAAAAGAGTTGAACTTTTATTTGTTACAATGAGGGGCGCGAAGCAAGAACGAAGTATGCAACAAAATGGAACAGTTTACTCTTCCAATTGTTGTATTTTATTTCCCTTAACGTTGTTTAGACGACGTTGCCTTTGAAAGTAAGAGTTTTTTCTTCATATTACTAAGGTTGAAGCAACTTTACAATCAATTTGTCTTTCATCGGCACCTACAAATGGTAAACTAAAACCTATCAACCATTCTTTACATTTCTCACTTGATTCAAAGGCTAACAACTCGGTTATGTAATCGATGTGTAAATTTGGTCGATAGCTGAAAAGAGACAAATAGAAGATTATTATTCATTTTTCCTTATTTTTTCTATTTGAATACGAAAAATTTTTAATTTAGTAATGAAAAAATTATTAATATATGTATAACTATAAAAATTTATAAACGTTATTATAATAAACTTCACTTTTAAAGATTTCGATATGTGTGAATTACAAAAAATCTTAGCAATACGTTTTGGCAAAAAAAAATGTATAATTTTTCTGTTAGCAAAATCATTTGCCTTATCTAGACCGCTGTGGTTAATGTTTTGTTCGTGTTATGTCATCGATTTTAAAACAATTGTTTGAACAACGATGTCTGAACTAGAAATATCACATTCAATGAAGCAAACAGAAATACCAAATCCACAATATGTAGAGGTGGACGCGTGTCGAATTTTTCCAACAAGATGTCCAACACATACGCACGGAAGAATTTTCCGAACACGATACGACACAACACGCGCGAAATCAAATTGAAAAGCAAAACATTATCTTTTTATATTGTGCAGGTGTGCATGTTCTATTTGTATTTTTATTCATGTACATATTTTTGCTGAGAAACAGTAACTTATTAATATTTGCTTTCAATAACCTTATGCGGCGTTCGCTTAAGATTAATCCAGAAGTGGACAATACCCTCTCATTCTTTAGTTAGTCGTGGAACTTGCAGGTATATTTAATTCGTATGGTATTTAAAATCACAAAAATTAATTGCTTTTTTTCAAACAGTGGAGGAAAGAAAGTTGGCACTTACATATGTATGTACAGAGCTTTATTAATTTTTTTTTCCTTAAAAAAAATCAGGGATCGCAAATAACGATTATTTTCCAAATTTAAACTGAAAAAATCACAATAATAGAGAAGTGCTACGGGCACAAGGAATATACCACAATACTCCATGTTACATGGACTACCTATAGATGCAATGACTTTTATTTTTTTAATTTTTATTTATTCCTCACAAAATAAGAGTTATTTCTTGATTTTTATTTATTCCTCACAAAATAAGAGTTATTTTGTGACTTTTATTTATTCCTCACAAAATAACAGTTATTTTGTAATTTTTATTTATTCCTCAGAAAATAAGAGTTATTTTTTATTTTTATTTATTTCTCACAAAATAACCGTTATTTTGTGACTTTTATTTATTCCTCACAAAATAACAGTTATTTTTTGATTTTTATTTATTCCTCAGAAAATAAAAGTCATTTTTAAAATGTGTTTATTAATTAATTTAATTTAACAAATAAGAGTTTTTGCATGGACTCTGGTGATAAATTCGATCTTAAATCTGTCAATATTAATTTTAGCGCAGAAAATGCTCTTTCCACAGAGACTTGTGTTGCTGGCGTGCTATGCAAAACCTGTGCCAATCTGTACAGGTATGGATATATATATTTTTTTTCCTCCCAATATTTCATTACATCTGCATCCACGTCAATGGGCTTAGGATTGTAATTGTCTATTTCGCTTATCGCCCTTTTCATTTCCTCCTCCAGATCACCATCTGAGTCTTCATCCTCTGAATTTACTTCAATAGAGTTTAAGAACTCGTTTAATAATGAACACGTGTTTGTGTCTTCAGACGACGGTAAAGCATCTGGTGTTTCAGCGTTTGAAGATGATGGTAAGTCAAAAGACTTTTGCGTTGCATCATTCTTCACAAAGAGTAAAATTTATTAAATTCATGTACATTAGACCACCCAATGGGCCGAAGTTTTTATTTTATTCGCTAAAGCCCATATGACATTTCATTTTTCTTTCATTTATCAAGTTTCATTTATCAAGCTGGTAACTCTTATGTGTTAATTATGAAGGTGTTGAGATATTTAGTACATTAAAAAATTTTGACAAATCAAAAAATATTTTTATGTTATGCAACAAATTAATTATAAAATACATAAGAACCTGTCTTAAAACCCTAACCAGCACAAAAATGTGTTTTTCGGACAAAATCCGTACCAAATATAAGAAATCCGGTTCCAAAAATATCATAATAGGCATATTTTGTAAAAAAATTCATTTCTACACGTTTCCAAATTGTATGAAAAATAATGACAATTCGTTACAAACAATATGTTTTTCATACAAATTTCTAAAGGAAAAAATTATTGTACGAATATATGCAGAATCTATACTAAAGTCTCTATTTTTCATTTTATTTACAAAAACACTGAGTTATTTTTTTATATTTTATTTACTGCCAGTTCATAGAAGCCATGTAAAAATTCTTGCTTGGCTATTTATATTGAAAACACAAACAAAGCACTCAAAATTTGTTTTTGATTTCAATGTAAATAGCCAAGCAAGAATTTTTACTTGACTTGTATGAACTGGCAGTTATTAGTTTAAAAATGACTTTTATTTTCTGAGGAATAAATAAAAATCAAAAAATAACTCTTATTTTGTGAGAAATAAATAAAAATCAAAAAATAACTCTTATTTTGTGAGGAATAAATAAAAGTCACAAAATAACTATTATTTTGTGAGGAATAAATAAAACTCAAGAAATAACGATTAAAAAGTAATTTTTAAAATAAAAATTATAACCGTTACGGTCCCTGAAAAAAATTTAAAAATTCATGCACACTTGTATTGTGCTCCTAAATTCGTTTCGTATTTTACTGTGTCAAATTTAACGATCACCACACAAACCGACCACGCACGAAATTAGATTTTCTGTCACGAACACTTCGTGTTGAGTCGTGTGTGTTCGTGTCATCTCTGACAAGATGAATATAATAAGAACGTAACAAGTTTTTGTAAATTGTTATAACAATCAATCAACAATCAATCATCAAGACTTAGTGGAAGCAACTTACGCTTTGATAATTGTTCTTAAAGCAGCCTTGCGTTCTCTTTCGATAAACCAATCAATAAGGTGACCAGCCATTAAAGGTGCAGTTTTATATAAACGAAACAGCTTGCAGTAGTTGCCCATAGCCCAAGCGGAACGGAATTCCATAGCATGGGCAATGGCAGGATTTTCTCGCTGAGCTTGTGTTATGGAACGTAAAACGGTAGTAGTGTCTGATAAATAAAAAACATTATTTTATTCAAATGGGTACATAAAGCATTTATGATATTTATAATAAAAGACCACTTACCCAAGGTATTTTTAGTAAATATATAATACAGAATGCGATAAGCTGTAAATTCCAAGGTATTTGCACTAGTACCAACTTCACTGTACAACATTTTTAATTGGGTCTGACATTGGTTGAATTCCTCATGATCACCCTTTTCCATGGCAATGCGGGCATGTGTTTCATATACCTCTACCGTAAACTTGTCACGTATACCTTGAACCTGAAAATAAAATTCACCAATCCATATATTGAAAACATTTAAAGCCTTATTATACCGTGCCATAACCGCAAAAAGCTTAAGCGATACTGCGATTTTTTAATAATGTTGCTCCTTGTGAACGTGATTTCTAAATCGCTGTTCTTTTAAACTGTGACTGTGATTGTATTGGTATTTTGATAAATACTAATAAGAAGAGCGACAAGAACAAACAATTAGCAATCAACCCCATTCAAATATTGAGAATTGTCGTATAAGAGGCAGATACTACGTTTAAACGCAGGGCTTATTTGCAAATAAAACTCTAAATTGTTGCCATATTATTGTTTTTATTGCGACTTATTAATTCAGAAAACTATTAACGATTAACGCACTATTTGCAAATAAAATGCTTGCTTGTTTGCTAATAAAAATCAAAAAAATTTTAAATATTGCACAAATAAACATTGATAGAAGAAAATAATGGCAATAAAACAAATGATTATTTGTTACTTTATACATTTACACAATTTTTTTGTAAACATAAGTGCCCAGGCAGAAATTGCCAACCGTACAAAAATTGTAGTACTGGGAAAGCACTTTTACTCAAGAAACCAGAACGGTTTGCCAACGTTACGGTTTAAAATCTGAAAAATTATTTGCCAATGTTTTTTAAAAAATTTTATTTGTTATATTTTTAGTTTTTATTTATTTTTATATTAATGTACATTAAGTTCTTTATGTAAAAGGGTGATAGCAACGGTTTCATTTGGGCATTTGGTAAGAATACACTTAACATTTACCATGCTTAGCTCTAATTAAATTAATTAAATTACTACGTCCCTGGATAACAGTGGATACGTAAAAAATCAAGAGTTTCTTTAAATATATTGCCTTTTAAGTAAATATTATCACATTTGTATACTGAAAGTTTGCTACTAAAAATTTCTGATATTACCATGACATTTCCATTACTTAGTAAACAGGTATTATCAGGAGGAACGGTTGTAATTTTATAGCCATAAATGTTTACAAAAGAAAATAGTGTTTTCGATTCAACTGTGTCTGTCTATAATTTTTCCCATATTTTCTATTTTTAACAAATGGAAATACTAATGGTATATTATTTGACAAACTGTTAGTATGGAAAATGTGCAATTTCTTTTGAATTTGCCCTATTGGATTTGTAGTTGATTTAACAATTGACTTTAAATACCCCAAACTATTTTCAAAGTCAAAAGCTAAAAATTGTGATAAAGAAGCTTCTACGTTAATTACATCATCTGGTATATGGATTAGATTATGTATATTCATGGTTTGCGAATTAGGGCCGTAATATCGAGGTATAAGTTCAGCAAATGATTTTAACAATTCTTCAACGTATTTTGAATTTAATATGCCTAACTTGGTTTACGACAAAATACGAAGTAAATAAAATAACAAAATTTTTGTACATTTCAACATCTAATACATTTTTTAAAGTAATTGCAACAGCATATAACAAGAAGAAACGGAATTCTGTAGCTTTCCTCAAACTGAAAAGGTATATTGTTAGATACCATTAGTAAGTTCTGTTCAAGTGCTGATACATTTTCTTGTGAAATATAAGAGAATGAATTTATTTTACAGTTAGCTTTGGAAGTAATTGTTTACTAATTCGGAGATAAAGCATGTGCATTTCATCAATAACGACGTGTTTTATGGGATCGAAATTAACAATGTCCAGTAGTGGGCTATCTTTTTTTGATAAGTGATGTTGCGGGTTTGATTTATTTTTAAATGAATATGAGCGTTCCTCGCAATTTGTTTCCTTAAATTCTTATTGACTGTCTCCCCTTAACGATACACCTTTCGCAGGAAAAAATCCAGTGTGACCTCTGTAGCATTTAACAAAACCTGGGGCTAGTTTATCGCAACAAAAAGCAAAATTTCAAATTTTAAAGTTTTTCGTTCAGTTGTATACCTATTTAAGAATAATAAAAAAAATATATACATATCAGGTTTAACATTTGAAAGTTTTTCTTTATACCTGTGCTAATGAAATTATTGGCTTCTAAAACGAATTCTGCTTAAAACT
Organism: Nowickia ferox; assembly: GCA_936439885.1. Classification (NCBI taxonomy): domain Eukaryota; kingdom Metazoa; phylum Arthropoda; class Insecta; order Diptera; family Tachinidae; genus Nowickia; species Nowickia ferox. The sequence goes on from OW387026.1 coordinate 66,420,827, forward strand.
GCCTAGCTGAAAAAAGCTTAACATTTTTGGATAACATATTCATTTTTGAGTTTGAAGTAGTGGGAATATATTACACTTAACAAAAAAATTGTGTTGGCAAAGCACTTAAATTGTGGTTTTCATAGTGTTTAGCCAACGACGTAAAAAATAGTTGGGCAACCCCATCAAGAGGTTATCATTTGTGTGTTGGCACAACACTCCAAAAGTAGGATTTGTGATGTTTTGCCAACGTTTGAACCACCCTAGGAAACGCTTTGCCAACGTTCACCCGATTGTATTTTTCTGCGTGGGTGCTCCCAAGTTTTTATACATTCACAATGCCGTATAAACAGTGAGTTAATTTATTAGCAAATATTTTTATTTGCAAATAGTGCGCGTATAAACGTAGTAAGAGAGACAGTAAAATTGCAAATACAAAAATGTGAGAGCTGTACATACATAGTTGCCAGAAAAAACGATTTAACACGATTGGACTAAATTAGTATGGTAGCTTTATTCATTGTAAAGTAAGCATACAAGAACAATCACAGCTTGTATGAAAGAACTATATTTCCAAAACCTGTTACTTGATAAATTCAGTCACAGCTGTGACTAGTGATTTTTCAATCGCTGTGAAAAAGTGACAGGTTTCGAAAAATCGCTCATCTCTAGTTTTTACCCTTTAACACCGCTTTTCTGTTGAGCAAATGAATAAAATACCCCAGTGTACTTTAGGAACAATCGCTGTCAAATTAATAAAGCTCACAATAAAATCTACAACAGTAACTTCAAAATGATCAAACAGAATTACGGCCTAAACACATTTTCCATACAAATTGACACAAAAAACCAGCCTAAGAAAGCAGTCCAGAGATAGAATATATTTTATTTTGACAGCGTTTTTTTTCATGCTCTCACATATAAATAAATATTCGCTCAACAATGCTACAATATTTAAATAATTTTTATACAAAACAAAAATTAGAGAACATTTATGATCAAACAGAATATGGGGGAAGGCACAGGGGCTGGTGTTTATAACTTTAGAACGAACATTCGCCGTTCTTTCAGACTCCCGGGATTAAAACAAATCGATTGACGTAAGAATTATTAAAATTGGTAAACGCGTTCGGTTTATATAGGCCGCAAAGGAACACACATACATACATACATAGGCTGATAAACACAATCAGGCTTATCCTAAATAAAATTTCACATGGAAATTTCCGAACGTGTGAAAAATCGGTATCAAAAAACTTCGAAATAATCTGACAATTTATGATAAAAATCATTCCCATAGATTTGTCTGTTGTAAAAAGTGGAAATATGTTAGTTTTTAATTTTATTGGAATTGATTAAACGAAATTAAAATCCTTGTGCACGAAAAATTTGATTCGGAAATTCTCCCATGTGGAATTCATGATAAGGCTGAATATCCTTCTTTACGTCACGCAGTCGGGTAAAAAGCACCAATTTAGTGCCTTTTTTTTAAAAAAAAGTACCAACTTGAAAAAATGCGCACTGTTATGCCTTAAAAAGCACTAAATATAGTGCTAAAGGCACTTAATTGGCATCGCTGATTCCATGGTATAAATATAGAACCAGCTGGAAAAGTAGACATTAATTACATTAAAAATGGGAGAAATAATGTATTATTTTCTAAAGCAAGACAATGCATTTCCTTAGTTAAACAATTAAATAAAAATATGTGTAGCATTTTTTAAATTCCCTTAATTTTCTGGTGTTCGTCAGCAGTGGCTAAGAGCCTATAAGATCTGTGAAATAGATTTGCCAAACTATCTGATCGGGTATTTAAGCCATTTTTAGAAAAGCATGTCACAACAACAAGAAACGAATTACATAGATTAAACAAAATGCAATATCAATCAATATTTGTTAAACTTAATGAAAATTCATTGTCAACTAATCAAAATCATTAATCAATTTGTTCCTCAACGCCAAATTTAGATGAAAATATAGTTAAAAGATTTGTATTAGGCAGAAAAGTTAAAAATATGAGAGAAATCATTTCAAGACAATGCCAAAAAGTTTAGCACAATGACAAAAATTCGACGTTAGTTTCCCAATACCACGTTTACAATAACTCTATACTGCTACAACACCGTAAATACAGAAATTTGGCTTAAGTTGGGAAATTTCCATTGTGACGACCTTATAAAATGTATTTAGAGTATTGTGAAAACATTGAAAACAAGAATCGCTGCTGATTGCCTTTTTCTGTCTGAGTATTAGGGATGACAATCGGGATTGGTTTTTACAATCCCGGGATTCGGGATTTCAGAAAATCAAATACCGGGATTTCGGGATTTTTCGGGATCCCGAAATTTTTTCAGATTCAGGAATTATTAGAAACTCTTGGTTTTTTTAACATTAAGACACAATTTTATTATATAGGTATTTATTAAAAAGAGGTTCACAAACAAAAGTTTTATAATTATTTCATATTACATAGTCAAAAACTATTTGAAAATTCACAAATAATATTTTTTTAAATCACAAAAGAAAAATAAGCGTAGCAGGCTTAGAAACTTTAACAAAAGCCAGATTCATATCGAATATAAATTATTTGCTGGGTTTTGTTAAAGTTTCTAATCCTGCTACGCTTATTCTTTTGTGATTTTCAAAAATATTATTTGTGAATTCTCAAATAGTTTTTGAAAGTCTGTGCATAAGATAAGAAGTAAATTATATACATACAAAGATGATATACTCGGCAAAAGAAAAAATTTGATACCCATATTGCCCTATTTAAAACGAAGGGTTACCACCACATTACATTTTTGTCAAAACGCGAACTAGCACGAATTTCAAAAAAAGCTAAGACCCATATTTAATTAAATCGACTAAAGATTAAAATATGGCATTTTTATTACAAACTACCCCGAACAAAAAATTCAAACCCCGTTTTTTTTACAGAAAACGGACATAGATTGGACAAATTGTATATACAGTTGGACGCGCCTTAAAAAACCTTTCTTATGATACCCATATTGTATATGTTGGTAAGGAAACAGATTCTCAAATTAACAAAACAGGCAAAAATAGACTATTTTTCAAAATGGTCCAGCTCACGAGAGGTCAAAGCTGGAGCCGAAATATTCTAAATGTCATCTTAAAAAAGTCCAAGGTTCATTTTTAGGATTGTACATTGAGCACTTTTTTTTGTGAGTCGCTCTAATATTTATTTTATTTTATTTTTGCTTTCTAGAGCTGCTCTTTTGTTTGTGTCAATTTGTATCGAAAATGTGTTTATGCCGCAATTCTGTTTGATCATTTACACCTAATTTACATTACGAATTTTTTTCATGAAATTTGATGCACAAAACTTTCTCTAGTTGTGATATACATACTGGAAATTAAAAAGAATACGTAGCATGAATCTCTGAAGCATTTCTGACAACTTTTTTGATAGGAATTCTATTGATAAAAAAAATTTCTATGAAAAAATGCATAATGGGCTTAATTCTACTTCGAATAGGAATATTTTGTACTAAAGAACATGGTACATATATTTTTTTAAGCTAGTAGAAACCCGTCGCTGCCGAAATACGACACTCGTAATTAGGTCCAATGTAAATTAGATATTAACAAATTACTACATAATTATTAGCTGATTAAAGTTATGGCAACAGTTATCGAGCAGAGAAAATAAGGTTTCGGTCATGTACGATGACGAATCAATTAAGATTGTATTTCAGAGAATATTTAAATTTTTCTTTATTTCTTTATGTAATTTTGAGGAGCGTAATTAGCTCCACTTTTCGTTAAAATATTTATTTATTTATTTATTTCAGTCTATGGACAAAAAATCCTTACAGACTATGATACCAAAAAGAACTTATAAACTAAATAATAAAAATGTGTAGATAAACTAACAGCCTTCAATAGAACTAGTAACAATGAAGAAGGAAAAATAAAAATTAAACTAATATATAAAGAAATAAAAATGTTCAAGTAACATGTAATTAAAATTAACAATTATTTTATTGTATTGAAAAGTAAGAGCTTCTTAAACTCTGTTTTATCATTGCTGAATTCGATGAATATACTCGTATATATGAAAAATCTAACCGCATTGATCTGAAATACAAGCTTAATTGATTGATCATCGTAAGTGTCAACATTCAGTCTGATTAAGGTTGGAATATTTCGACTACGCCTTTTACTAGATGAAAGAAAATTGTTGCAGTGCTCTTTAATCTAGTATAGGGTGTTTTTTTTAGAGGTATAGAACTTCGAATTGAAATAAAACACAAGAAAATCGTTTTAATGTCCATCAATTTGGCTTTATTGGAAGGATAATTTTATGCCATTAACGTTTAAATATGATTTCGGGCATGTGGCCGCCGCGGCTGGCTCGAATAAAGCCAATTCTACAGGTCCAATTTTCAACCACTTTTTCGAGCATATGGGGCCGTATGTTGGTAATAACGCCACGAATGTTGGCTTCCAAGTCCCCTAATGTTTCTGGTTTGTTGGCGTAGACGAGCGACTTCACATATCCCCAAAGAAAATAATCCAATGGTGTCAAATCACACGATCTTGGTGGCCAATTGACCGGTTAACCGAATTAATTGCTCTGATGGACGATTATGTCGACCATAAAATGGACGGAGCTTGCGGTAAACTTCGCGAACTGAACCATTATTTTCGAAATAAATTTGCACGATTTGCAAGCGTTGTTCTTTTGTCAACCTGTTCATGATGAAATGGCAAACCAAACTAAATATTAATCACTTGACAGCTGACAAAATGGCCGCCAGTTAAAAAAGTGATGCCAACTTAAAGTTCTATACCTCAATAAAAAACACCCTATATTAGGAGTAGTCGAAATACGTCAACCGTAATCAGGCTGATTATACGTAGTAAGTAGTGTATAATAAATACCTAAGTTACATTAAGCATTTTTTTCATGAAATTAGTTGCATGAAAGTTTTTTATTTGTCTATATGAGGCCTGGAGGAGCAACTCATATCAAAAAGTTGCCAAAAATGCATCAGAGATTCATTCTACATCCTTTTTTATATAAAATTCTCTTCTATAGTGCTGCAATTAGCAAATAGAAAAAGTTTTGTGCAACAAAATTCATGAAATTTAATGAAAAAATGTTTAATGTAAATTAGGTAAAACTGTGTCTAATTTTTGTTTTACGTAAGTCTGTTGGAAAATAAATGAAATTAAATATACTTACAGTTAAATCTTGTCGAACAGATTTCAATTGATCACAAGCATAGAAATAATCCTGATTACTACGCCATTTTTGTTTGACATTTTCCAGTGAGTGTACCAACACTTCTACAGGTCTAACTTCACAGGGTGCTGGTGCTTTGGTCAGACGCAAAAAAGACTTTTCCAAATCACGACACGTGCCAACGATGTGTAAATCAAAAAGATCAATATTTTCACCATTTTCCAAGTCTTCAATGTATAAACGGGATTCATTAAATTTTTTAGCATTTTTGTTATTGGCACCTTTGGTCGTTAGCCCAAACGGAGAGCTAGCTACTGATACTATGGCTTTTTTGCCAGCATTTTGCGAAAAACGAGCCGCCCTTTGCTGAAGACGAGCAGAATCATCGTCCACAGCTCCGCCAATCGAAGAGGAATAAAAGGGAGCTTTGGATTTACCACTACCATTTGTAGTGTTAGAATCATGCTTTTTATTTTTTTTATTTTGTAGTTTTTGCTGTTTTTTACTAAGAAAAGATGTATTATTGGAGGAAGAGGAAAGTGGTATAAAACCAGAGGAAGAAGACGAAGAAGAGGAGGAACGGCGCATTTTATGGGGCCGAGTTGGCGAAGATGACGATGACCGCGAACGTGACCGCGAACGCGACCGGGAAATACGTTTGTGACGATATTTAGACGAAGAGGGAGAACTGTAAAGAGGAAATAATTATTTAGTTTTAATTAATATTATTTCGAGCATGTAGTATTGAATTTTCATTTCTAATTATAACTTAGTGAAGACTATTAGTTAGGTACGAATTACAATTCAAGTATAAATACGCACATAACTGTTCCTGTTAATGCAAAAATATGATGCGAAAAGAAATAAAAAATCTTAAGAATGTTCACAATTCAATAATGCTTGATGATGACGTAATATTCTTATCCCACTCAAAGCAAAAAAAAATTTTGCTGCGTGCGTGCATAGCCCAGCACGTGAAACAGCAGACGCTATGGGTTTTAAATTTGAATTACGTATGGCGTCAATGTCAGATGATAAAATTTCAATAAGAGCGCATTGTTTTGATCTGACAAATAATCCGACATCTGTAATGCTACACAGCTGGCATTTCTTGTATTGTCATTTTGTGGTCTCATTTTCAAAATGTATACAACGCCGTTCACATTTCGTTTTTTATATGGAAAGCAATTCCACACAACTAAAAATATAGGAAATGGCAAATTTAGCCACTAGGACACACTATTGTTGTCTCAAAATGACATAGTTTGTACTCGGCATAAGAGTAACAAAAGTGTGTGAGTGGAGGATGCACACTTTCGTGAACTTGGGAATTTTCTATTGTCTTCTAATTCGTAATTTTTCACATTCGTTTTTCATCGAATTTTTAGATGTTAAAAACTTTTCTATTACGAAAATTTAAAAAAAAAAAATTTAGTTATTTTAATTTAAATAAACATAAATTAGAACCATTTATTTTACTTGGGTGTCATACGATCAAGTTTTCATTCAAGTTTTAAAATTTTCTTTAATTTTTTTACCAATACACTCACACTTTTAAAGCCTGCTGAGAATTTGCTTTCAAATTTTCGTTCAATTGAGTGTTTCAAGTTACAATCAAGAAAACAGCTGATTGCAGTTTTTTCCTTTAAATTTGCATTCTTATTTAAAAATATTCTTTCTGCTGCCAGTGTTGTTTTATTTCTTTGAAATTAATAAAATAAATAATTTTTATTTCTTCCAATAATTTCAAGGAAACAATAAATTTTATTCGTTTTCTTGTTGACATCTTGCTGAACAACTTGCTTTGAAATTGCATGCAGGCTACGTCACAGCTTTCAATTTTTGAATTTTGACAAGCAGTATGTGTACAAATCTTGAAAGAGAATTGAAACAAAACTTGTAGTGTGACTGCAGCGTTATTGGAGCTACAGTACGTTTCTTAAAACTTAACATATACAGTTGTGAACATGAAAATAGCAGTAGCATTAGTATATTTTATTTTTTATTTTTGTTAACATTGAAATAGCAGTGATAAACGACTGAGTTATTTTTCTATTAATTTTTATGACAAAAAGTAAAAATTTTTGAAGAATAAAATGAAAAGTTAAATAAAATTAATTTACTCTATATTGAATGTTAAATACATATTCAGCCTTATCATGAATTCCACATGTGAAAATTTCCGAATCAAATTTTTCGTTCACAAGGATTTTAATTTCGTTTAATCACTTACAATAAAATTAAAAACTAACATGAATGATTTTTTTCATAAATTGTCAGGTTATTTCGCAATCGTATGAAGATTTTGATGACGATTTTTCACATGTTCGGAAATTTACATGTGAAATTTTATTTAGGATAAGCCTGATTTTTTTCGATAATTTTTTGTTTTAGTGGGTCACACTAAACATTGTGCTATTGGGAAATAAAAATGATGCTAAGAATTAAGGAAAGAGGGAACATCTTTAGATATTCAAAGGCTTCCCTCATGCTCTGCAAAAATGATATCAAATGCAATAAAATATAAAAATAAAGCAGAAAGTAGAAATGGTAAAAGAAATACTTCACCCATGGGTAGCCAAGTGCAACAATTTTAAATCAGCCAGGGAAATAAAAACCAAACCAAATTTAAAACTAAGCGATATAACGGTCAGAAGACGACTTCTAGATGCAAAATTGTTTGCGCAAATTCCAAGAAAAGCCTCTCTGGTCGAAAAACACATAAGGATAACAGTTTGGAGTTCGCTATGATTTCGAAGTTGCGCAATATTTTTTGGACTGATAAGCCTATTGTTCTGTATAAAATTTCTTGCTGTGGACAATATGTTCGATGTCCACCATCTTCAGCATGTCCACCACTGTACACTGTGGAAACTTTTAAGCACGGAGAATCAAAAATTATGATATTTTGTTGTTTTTATACTATGGTCAGGTCGCCCACACATAAAAATAACTGGGGTTATGGGTCAGCACGCATATGTTGCCATTCAGAAGTGTAGTGTTACCACATAGTGGTGAAGAAATGCTGCTGAAATGGGTCTTCCAGAAGGACAACGACCCACAGCATACTAGTCGAAAAGATGGCAGTGGTTTAGCGTCAACAACATTCAGAGTATGCAGGGCCAGCGCAGTTCCCTGACCTTAACCCCATAGAGCATATTTGGGGAGATATTAAAAAAGCTGTACACGACTTGAAACCATCTAGCACCTTTGCAAAGTTGTTGAAAAAGCTTGGAAGAAGATCCCTGTGACCCGATGTCAAGATTAATACCCTGTTTCTACAACTCAGGCAGGCGACTCGTATAGAAAATTTGTATGAAAATTTTTAAAAATTGTGGTTTTCATATAAATTTTCTACTCAAGTTCTCCGCTCGTGTTTTAGAAACAGGGTGTTACAACTTCTCTCTCTTCTTGGGAGAGAGAGAAAATATTTTTTACGAATAACTCTCAGCTTGAATTAGTTTAATTTTATATTTTGTCTGGACTAAATCGAACTGAGCTGCCAACTATTTTAATTTTTCAGCCAAAGTTGAACACTATGAACAATAAAAGCACAGAGTATGCTTGTATTTATTGGATATGTATACTCGTATATAAAAAAAATTAAAAATAAAACATATACATATGGAGTTGAAAGAAAGAATTGCATTAATTAATTAAAAAGATGTGTGTAAAGGCTGGTACTCTGTTCAAAGTTTTGAAAAATTTTCAGCACCATTGATTATTTCGCGTGAAAAATTTGACATGTACTAAATGTAGCCCAACTCGCGGTTTTTTTTTTATAAATTTCTTGCTTTTATTGCTTGAAAGTATGCAACATTGTTAAAATTCCGTGCGAAAAAAGCACTGCTCATGTTGTTTCGCAGCTAAACTAAAATGATGCCAGACTAATTTTGCATGGAAAGACATGATTTTACGTGTTTTTCACAACAAGAACAGAGTACTACTTTTGCGAATTTATTTCGCAAATATTTCACACCAAATACTTTTATATGTAGTTTGACAGCATTTCGCACGAAATTGTGAACAGAGTAAAAGGCTTAACACAGCAAATTGTAATCATTTGCAGCTGTGCTGCCATTTGTAAAATTAATACACATCGTTTACACATGTATTTCATATGGTAGCTTTGATTTTCCAGACAAAGTTCGAAATGGATGATGAATCGTGCTGCAGAAAACTTTCTAGGCAGAAATTTTGTTCGGAAACAATGGGTGAATCCAGCTTTAGTCAAATCAATGGCATGTCAGTATGTTACAGTTGTAAAATAATAAAGGATTTGCGACGTAGTACTAGGCAATAAATATTAAATGTAAATTTAAAATGTTTTTTCGCATATTTTGGAAAGAACTTGGCATACCTGTTGCCACTGCTATTTTTATGTTAAGTACGAATACAAACTTCTATTGCAATATAAATTAAAAATAGAAACTTTGTTCCCAGAAAATTTTTGGAAGATGTGGTGGTACTGCTATTTCAATGTTCGCAACTGTACATACATACATGCATACATATATGGATGTGTGTATGTATGTATGTAGTTCCTTTGTAATAAATTATTTAATGCATACTTTTCTACAGTTGTTCAGAAATTGTTTGATAATACAAATCTAAAATATAGTTATATTTGGATTATCTCCACTCATGGAATCTATTTTCTTTTATAATCTTATTTTAACATATTTTAAACATCTACGGAGAATTCGCATACTTTTATGATTTTTACATATTAAGGAACAATTTAATGTACGAATATAAATAAAAATTTATTAAACTCTGAGTTACATATCGTTAGCTGAAATGCAAAATCAGGCAACACTTTAAATTTTACAGGAGAGAAAAACTAAAGAAAAATATTCAAGTGACTGAAGCAGTTTCTTTATTTTCATTTATGATAATAATTAATTTAAAATGCGATTTTGAATGTGCAAGTTCTGTGGTTTTGCACTTTAGCTGACGATATATTTATGGCAATAAGGAAAAAGTGCTAAGTCTCATTTAACAGTTTTTCAGGATAGCACTTTTAATTTTTTAGTGATTTAAGTAACTTTTTGCCACATATGTCGCGACCTTAGGACATAAATGTTCTATTTGAACCAACACTACTTTTGAGGGAACTAAGGTTCAATATTGTTAATCGTTTTACTTAGTCCATTTTCACTTAACTTGAAAACTGTTTTTGAAAAATTTTAATTTAGACCTGAAATATTATATTATGTTTTTAAAAATATCCAAGCTACTATATTAGTTTTGCCACAATTTGAGTCTCAAAAAACAGATAGAACTCTGATGCTCAACGATGAGGCACATGAATGTAGGACAATATGGTTCTAAGTACCTAATAGACCTATTATACCCAATAGCGATTCCTTTTCATTTTTTTCGGTCTTTTGAGCATAAACATTTGGTTGAACATATTTTGCGAGCTCTGCTTAAAACATATATTTCACATTCCAGTTGGTTCTATTTGTACAATATACAATTTTGAATCTGAGCAACATGGTTCTATTTGCAATTAAAGTTTCCACATGGTTCTATCTGCAAAATAATATAGGCTTTCTCGGTTAACAAGGTTCTATCAGTCTGTTAACTGAATCTCAAACCAAAAACGCGTAGTTAGAACCTAGTTGAATTGAATATATCAGAAACTGTAAGAGATAGAAAAAAACTGAGAAGGCCAATCGAAAGAGCGTAGCCGCTTTAGAGCGATGCGATATATCTCATTTTTGAAAAAATTAAGTTAGAACCTTGTTGTCCTAAGGTCGCGATGTACATATATGTATGTATATTTAAAAAACCAGTACTTACCGCGAACGACTGCGGGAATCCTTCGATTTATGGCTACCAAATGAATTACGTTGCCCGAGACGAGCATTTAAATTACGCGAGAGACCGCAAGAACCCGATTTATTTTTTAAATGATCCATAGGAATACTAGAAGTTGTATGATTTTTATGATTATGCTGAAAGGGATTTCGTTGATTTTGTGACGTTGATGGCGATGTATTATGAAGTTTAACATTAAGATTATTTCGTTCACTAAAGACGCTGGGTATTGGCTCATTATCCCAATCTCGGGTCCAAAGTTCATTGCGATTAGCAGCTGCTATAATCTTTCCCTTTAAACAAATATCTATTTGATCTTTATCCAAGTCAGTTGTGCACTTGGCATAACAACGGGCGACATAATTATTCAAAGACTCAGGCCATGCATCATTTGGATTATGAAATGCATTTGGTTTTTTGAAAGTCGTCGAAGAAGAGTTTGTTGTACTGTTGACAGACATTTGTGAATGTTGATTTGAATCCAAATTCAAATCGTTATTTAATGGTTTACCAATGGGTGGTGGTGGTTTACTCAAGTCTACGTTGGCAATTATGGGAGGTGGCGGTGGAGGTGGTATGGAAGTGTTTATAAAACTGGAATCATCGATTGTACCATTTTGCATTTGTACTTGATTCTCATCAAAATGAGCATCGAACATAGCCTGTTGCTGTTGCTGCATTTGATTTTGTTTATTTTTGTTGCGTTTACGTTTCTTTTTGTTACTGTTAGTGTTTCCATTGCCGCTTTGATTATTGACGAGGTTATTTTGAAACATACCATTAAAATTTCCATTAATTCCTTGTTGCTGTTGCAGAGGATTTGGAGCATTCGACAAACGCTTTTGTTGATTAAGATTGAACTTAATGCCACCAAAATTTTTTTGATTAATGCTGTTACTGCTGGGGGGTGGTGGTGGAGGGCCTGATGGCAAAGGAGGCAAATGTTTGTCACCCTGAGGTATTATGGCATTACTGAAACCAGGCGGAGTATTACTATTGGAAATGGACGTGGAGACACCCGAAGGTTGTTGCTGATTCTTATTCATGCCATAGCGCATGTAATATTGATAATAGGGCGAATATTGTTGCTGATAGGATCCCCCGTTTTGGTACCACGCATTATAATTGGCCCACTGGTTGGCTTGTTGCTGCTGGTTGCCGTTATTAACATTTATATTTGATTGCTGCATTTCTTGTAGTTGGGGTATTAGCGGCGCCACTAAAGTTTCAGTCATTACAAAGTCCCGTAGAAAACAAAGGACAACCCACCAACTATTGATTTTTTTCTAACCTCTTTTTTAAGTTGTACAAACTGTCGCAGTTTCTTATATAAAAACTTACCTTATTGCTTTAACAAATTCTACAATAACCTAAAGTGAAAAAAAGGTAACATTTAATTCCGTAAATTCGTAATAGAAATTACAAATATTTTCAATACACTAAAATTTTTCACATCCGCCATTTTGTTTTCATATGTACATACCTTTGACAACTTGATTGGCCTTTTCATACTATCTTAGTTTTTATCATGCTTAATATATTTTTTAAAGTTTTTTCAATAATTATTTATTTTTTATTTTTTTTTTCTTAGAAATTTCAAATTCCCATGAAAATTTTCACTATTTTCTTCATGCTGTCTGCTACGTTTTATTTTTCAGAGGACATAAAGAATGAGTAATAAGGATGAGCAAAATAGATCGATACCTACGATATTTCAAAAACCGATATATCGAAAAATCGATTTTTATTATTTACCTTACGCTGCTGTTACACCATCAAGATTTGATATCAAGTTTTTCACACACGTCTCAAAATTAATATAAGATGAAAGCTGTAACGTAGGCTGCACGCAATTTCAAAGCAAAATTTATTTTCAATATGCCGTTGTTAAGAAAACAACTTAAAACAACACAACTTCATGATTTCTATATAGGTCTAAAAACCGAACACACCATTTTACTTTTTACTTTTGTTCCCAAAAATATTTATTTATTTATAGTTAAAATTTTTCTGTGGAAGAAAACATTATTTGTAATAAAAGAACGCAAAAATACTATATCGGCAGATTATTTCAGTATTTATTTATTTCAGTATTTATTTATTTCAGTATTTATTTATTTATTTCTTCAGTAATACATATGGCCTATTGGCCAATTAACAATATATTACAAGTTTTTGATATATTTAAAAAAAGATTAAAGTAAAAATAAAGCCTGATAATCGATAACTAGGCAGTAGTAAGGAAATCAGTAAGATTTCTCTTAAAAGTAGTCAAAGACATGCTAAATGAACGCAAATGAATTGGCAGGGAATTCCACAATCGGGCAGCTCGCACAATGAATGAATGTTCGTATGCCATATTGTTTATACGTGATATAATAATTTGGGGATTTCTGGAAGACTTAGTAAAAGATATCATCTGCACAAGATGCAATGGTCTTTGATGCTTGATAATATTAAAAAGATATATTAATAAGCGAAACTTGAGGAAGTCATCAAATGTTAGGTTCAAAAAATCCTTCAAGTGATTTGAAACATGGGCCCTTAGCCTCAGCCCATAGACAAATCTCACAATTTTATGTACAATATTTGAAAACAAAAACGAAAAGTGTGCTCATTGAAATTGCTGTCAGTTGTTTTTCGCTCATAAATTTGAACACACTTTGGAAAGAAAATTTGATATCAAAGTTTCATCAAAATTTAAAGGTAGAGGTCCATAGCTCGCTTTTTGCGTGTTATGCTTTACACGTGATTCATCCTCTTGTTTCATTCTATACTTTGTTCGCGTTGAGTTACAAGCACTGCTTTTCATGCGCCGTTTTATTTTTGTTTTGATCAGCTGTGTGCGTTTGTTTATAAATACTTATAAAGAAAAAATGGAGAGTGAAATCGAGTTTTACAAGAATTTGTGGAGTTAGTCGTAAAAGTAATCGATAACTAATATGCAAAATTTGTTACTGAGAAAAGTGTGGTGAAAAGTTAATTAAAATACATCGCATTAATGAAAATATTCACATATTTTATTAAACAAGTTTTTTTTACTAAGAAATTTTTTTATTGAAAAAAAAAGAAAAAAATTATCCACGGCAAAATAATATTTATCGATAACGTAAGAAATAAAGTATTATTTAACATCTTTATCATTCAAGAATAGCTGACTTTTTTTCATGGTGCTTGTAACGCGTACAAAAGTAGAAAGTATACCTACGTTTTGCTTTGAACGCGCCTACGCGTTCTGCGCTTTTTGCAATGTAACTTGTCACATACTATTACATTGATTCTACTTTTTTGACAGATGCATAGAAAGCGTAACGTGCAAAAAGCGAGCTATGGACCTCTACCTTTAAAGTATAAATGTATTAGCGAAAAAGTGTGAGTGTATAGAAATTTGAAAGGAAAAACTTGATCGTGTAATCCTCAAGTTACATAGTGTCCACACCATACGATTTTATATCATAATGATATGTTTCCACTACGAATTTAATCACATTCTTGTTTCCTCAATCATGTTCATGAATCATTCTGTTTACACGGCGCATTCATGCTTCGTTTGTGCATTTTTTATGTATATTGAAACATAAATACGCAGTATACGCACGTGCGTGTGGTTTGTTTTTATTTGTTTACACACACATACAGATATACTAATTTGGTTTGATAGCTAGTTCAGATAAGCTGGCAAAGAACTGCAATAAAATTTAGAGAAGATACCAATTTTACGTGCTTCGCAAGGAGATTCATATTGAATCTACTTGATTCACTCTCGTAATTTTGTATGGCGAAGCAAGTTCTCTCATGATTTGGGTGTGAAGCATGAATAGAGAGCGAAGCACGTATAGTGGAAACATACTATAACTCGTAATATAACGCCGGTAGAGCAACTGTAATTTTTTATTAAGTGGGGTACACATTATCGAACATGAGTGACATGATGTAAGCTCATCAGGTGTGTACACTAGGTTACGTAACATGAACAAAACCAAGGAAAATTTATATTTTTTAATGAAATCAAATGACTTCAGTATTCAGTTTTTAATCACCTTTTTAATAGTAATAAGCTTATTCGCATTATGGTTTTTAATTCAATACAACAAATTATTTCATTTAATTTTGTAAAACTGTTTACTTCTTCAAATGTATTTTCATTTTATTCTTTGTGGTCTCATTCATTTACTACATTTGTAAGTAAGAGGTTAAAATTAAAACTTTTAAATTAAAATGCTTAAAGTTAAATCAGGAATCATTTGCAAACAAATTTTAATCACTTTTTAATACCAATAATCTTTTTCACATTCGGTTTTTTTAATTCAATGCAACAAATTCTTTCATTTAATTTGGTAAATATGTATTTCTCTTGTTCGTTTTGGTTATTTTGTTAGCATCTTAATAACAAATATACTGCAGTTGTCCCTTTTTCACAGAACCTGCGTTACAGTGGGTTTTAGCTTGTTCCAAAGCATATTTATATAAAGTATATGCAGGTCTACAACAACTAAGAAAGTACAAAAACAACAGGCAATTTGTTTGTGTAAGAATAATGGATGAATGTCGAAAACAGATTAATACAACCACACCTGGGCAACTTGTATTACTTTTGCATAAGCAGAGATTGAAAAACAAAAATATTAGTGCAAATATAAATTTGATGATGGTAGTACACTATTTTTTGCACTTAAATAAAATCTTTTAAAAGTAATGGATTAATATTGCATTAGCAGCTAATCGCATGGCAAAAAATTCACTAATTTTGTATTGCCACTAAGCACATCATGAAGTAATGCAATATTATTGCATTATCAAATATTGTACAGAGTAATATTGAATAAAACGTGAACCTATTTTATCAGATCGCACAAATAATAAAATAAAAAATCCAGTAAAGTTCACATTGAGGGCACCTTAAAAAGTACGTACATACAAATTAAGAGATTAAGAGTCTGAACACAATGTAACGATAATTTATTGCGGTGCGGTTTTTCATACAATTTTGAATAAAAAGAACGCAGTGCGGAACGGCATAAAATTAAAATCTATGTTATTTTCATTGCGGTTTTTTTTATTGTGTCAATATTTTACTCTCTTTCTGATGTTGCCATCGTTTCTGAATAATTGGCTATGTTCACAACATTATTGTAAACAAAAAACATGATGGCTTCTACCAACAATTTTTTTAATAGCTTAAATTTTTTTATTTACTGCCATTACAAAAATAGTAAACTTTGTAGAAAATTTTATAAAAATGTATGAACAAATAAATTAATAAAATGTAAGCAAACAATGACAAGTATTGCCGTCGCCGTCTTTAGTTTTATTATGTTTATTTTTCTCTTCCGCAACGAGAATTCACACCGCACCGCAAACATTGTGTTCAGATTATAAAGAAAAGAAAAACTGTCAATATAAATACAAACTAGATTTCAGAACTAATTGGAAAAAATTACAAAGTTTCATACTTCAAGTACGTTGCATCTCGAGCTTATATGAAAAACCGTGTAATTGACAAAAAATCAGAACTTAGGTTTTCGTTTATTGTAAAGTTATATCTTAAAAAATGATGATTTTATAAACAAAAAATACTACCGCTTGGAACAATCTCATCAAGTTTTGTCTTTCTCTCGAAAAATTATAAAAAGCGTACATATATATAGTATGTACATAGGAAAAAAATTTACATATATGTATGTACGTATGTTTTTATGTATGTACACATTTAAGTTGTATTTTGCACTCAAGGCGAATTCAGTATAAGGTGACCTTATCACTACAACAATACAACTACACCAAAAACAACATGTAGTTTGCTATGCTACAAAACCAATCTGTCAGTAGATTTCTAAGCAAAGGCTGATAATCAGCCGCCCTGTTTTGCACTATAATGCAATAATACTCTTCATAATGTGTGTAGTGTGTTGCGTGCACCCTGTAGGTCGATAAAACAGTACAGTTATTGGCACCCTCAGAGGTAACAGCTGACCGCTAATTTTGGGACATATGTTCACACAAAAAACAACTAAACAAAAACATGAAATAAAGAAAAATTTAATAGACAACAAAATAAAAAATCGTCAGAAAAGTCCAGAAAAAGATAGGAAAGTTGTTGTTAGGAGTGAAGAAAAAAAAGATGGAGGAGATCAGAGCCAGAGAAACAAGTCGGAAAGCTACAAGTCAGCTAAAAGTCGGCTTTAAGCCGCCGCCGAAAATGTTCTGGCAACCAAGCCTCCGCCAAAGCGACCGGCTTGTTTCGGCTCACAAATATTAGCCGATAAAATTTTAATCGAAATATGATATATATAATAAATGTAAGTTTTTTTATTTAGAAACGAATGTTAAATATAATTTCAAATGCCAAATTAATTGAAAGAAATAGCAAGAACGTCGTGACTGCACTTCATAAAACTGCGATAAATATGCGCACTTGGGAGCTCTGGCTATGAAGACATTCACATTACGGAAAACTAACAATTTTTGTTCGCACATGAATGTGTCTAATGTGAACGGCTGATGATAATTTTTTGTTCTTATTCGATCAACTTAAGATATACCCGACATAGAAGAACATAATTCTGTTGGATCCATGTTCACGTACGAACAAAAATAAGTCTATTGTCCTACATATATATATTTTTTTAAATCATGGCCTATTCGATTATGCTGGGAAAATTTTGATATTTGCAAAAAGTTTAAAAAAGTTATTCCCTAATGTACATATAAACATGAAACTTTTGTTGTTTTTTCGCATGTTACCCTATACGACAACTAATTGGAAAAAGGTTGTGAAAAATTTAAGAGCCTGACCCACGATATCGACAACATTCGACTTGTCGCACACTTGCATTTGAAACAACATCAAAATATTAAAATTTGCTTTTGTTTTGAATGTAAGTGTGCGACAAGTCGAACGTTGTCGACATCATGGGTTTGGCCATAAAATAAAATCAAAATCGAATGAAGACGTTTTTTTTCAAAGATTTTTGATAGAAAATTTAATATATAAATAATCAATCAAAAATAATATAAAAAACCAAAACTAATGTACATATTTTTCACACAAAATTTTCCTAAAATGAATTTCAAATGCATTCTATTTTTTATGAATATGGGGGACACAATCTGAAACAATAAATAAAATTCTAAAAATAAATGTTTCATATATTATGTATATACCTTTTTGATGCATTTCCTTAAACAATTAAAGTTAACGACTGAAAGTCACTCAACGGCTCTAGACGACTTTTAGCCGCCGCCGACATTTATTAACCTGAGCCGCCGCTGACATTATTTATCGACTTGTTTCTCTGATCAGACCATTTTTGGCGGGACTCAGTTTAGGTAGGGCGACGAGGACGATTTAAGGCTCAGTTAGCCGACTGTAACGCAAAGTAACTGTAATGTAGAAAACCGCTGATCGATATTTTTATATGAAAAGTAGGTTACGTTACATTACATCTCTATAACCATTTTCATTACTTTTCACATAACAAAATCGATCAGCTGTTTTCTACCGTTGCAGCTAAATTACATTACAGTCGGCTAACTGAGCCTTAAGAATTAATTACGATGTGAGCTTGAACCACAGAGGAGACCAGAGTTGTAGAAAGTGATTTAAGAAAAAAGCTCAAATCATCTGATTTGATCACTGTTAAAAAGGGACAAATATAGTGTGTTTGTTATTGAATATTTTTAGTACAATAATCAAAACAAACAGCAGAAAATGTATACTTAGTGAAATGAACAATTGAAAATTTTTACAAAATTAAATGAAAGATTTTGCAGTGTTGAACTAAATAAAACAATGTGTAAAACATTATTAGTAATATAAAAGTGATTAAAATTAGTTTCCAAATGCTTACAAACTCAATTTTAAACATTTTCCTTCAAAAATAATAATTTTTAACTTCAACTTGCAAAAAGCAAACAACGAATGAGACCACAAAGCATAAATTGAAAATACACTTGAGCACATGAACATTTGCACAAAATTAAATTGAGGAATTTGTGGTATTGAATTAAAAAACACAATGCGAAAAGGATTATTAGTATTAATAAAGTGACTAAAATTTGTTTTCAAATGATTAGAGACTTTGTTTTAAGCATTTTCGTTCGCAAATATTAATTTTTACCATTTATTTACAAAAACTAGGCTGCGAATGAGACCACAAGGAATAAAACGTAATTACTTTAAAATAATACCACGCGAAAGAAAAAGTAAAGAGGATTTGATGACTGTGTGAGCGAGACACCACAAAATCACAATTATCTTCCGTCTTACTTTGTGCTCGTGACACCTCTGGTCTACTTTGTGCTTGAACGAGGAAAGATCATGTTGGCTGGCGACTGAAGCGGAAATTAGTAAAATAAGAAAATAAAACATAAAATTTGAGTGTGTGATAAAAATTTATAAAAAAAGGAAAATATTTTATGAAAAATAAAACTATATAACAAAAATTAAATTATTCCTAAATCTAAACTTAAAACTAGTAAAGTAAATTGCAAAAAAGTTTAAGAAGGAAAAATAATGGCACAGCATTGAAAGCTTAAAACTATGTAACAAAAATTCAATTAACCCAAATCCAAAAGCAAAATCAATTAAAGTGAATTAAATGGCCAAGAGTTAATTAATATAAGGCCCAACGAAGTAAAACTTAAAAATAGTTAACAAGATGTACATTACCCCAAGTGATAAGTGGCCAAACAAAATTAATAAAACTTAAAACTAATTAACAAAATTAAGATTACCTAAGATTTAAAACTTAAGATTGAAATTAAAATTGCATAAAACTTAAAAATACTCAACAAAATTAAAATTCAAAATCTAAATCAAAACTTAATTAGAAGAAAAGGCCCTAAGAAAGATAATATAACTCGCCCACAACACGCCACATCCAGCGAGGGAACTGGCCAAAGCCGACAAGTAAACTTTTTGGGGCGCCATGTACCTTTCATCAGACCACGGACATACGGACGACTGACGAAAGTAAAAAGTTTAATTTTATTATATATTTTTTATTATTATATCTATGTATATCAATGTAATTAAATACATTTTTTTATTGGTGAAAATATTATATTAAATTTTTTTTTTAAGTTTAAAATATTTATAAATATATATAGAGCCCATTCATTTTCCAAAAGTAGGGAAAACACCAATCCTTTCCCTTTTTTTTGCTACTATTGCCAGTATTTTGTTTTGTTGCACTTAGGCGCAGGTTCGAGCTCAAAACTGCTCCCGTTATAGCCCTAATAATAAGCCCTTTGGCTTAAATATAGGTGTTTTGTTATAAATCTTAAATATATTTATAAAGAAGTCTTTTTTTGAATGGTTTGATTTGATATTTGATTTGATATTTGATTTTTTTATATATTTATAAAGAAGTTTTTTTAAGCGTTTATATGATTTTGTAATTTTTTTTTTATTAAATTCTAAAGTTAAATTTTAGTATATATATATTTTTACTTTAATTTTTTTTAAATAAAATAAAAATGTTATTTATAGCCTATATTCGGATATTAACCCATCATTATTCAATACCCACAATGTAACCCATCATTCAGGCTGTAGAGAGGCGCGGTAAGTAACCACCATCAAGGATTGGGGATAACCTAGAACCAATAGGCAAGGTTGTCAAGGTGAAATCCATCAGGATTGTGATTGAGAGCAAACTTGTAAGTATGTGTAGTATACGGAAGGAGATTTTTTTTGTTTTTCATTATTTAATAGTTTTTTTTATTTTAAAGTTCCACTCTCGGGCTCCATTACATATATAAACATTATATTTTCCTTGGTTTGACATCTTACCAAGCGCAGCTGGCATGTTTTTTTTTTTGTTGTTGCCTATTGCCTGAAGCTGTCGGCAAGAACCCCCAAGATGGCGAGTTCAGACGGAGCTGAAAGCCAGCATGCCAGCGAGGGCGACAAATCTGGCAACCGTATGAACGCAACGTGCACAACAACAGCAACAAGTGGTGCAAATAATATTGCACTAAAATTAACAATGCACTATTCATGCATTACTTTGAAGGGATTTTTGTTTAATGCAAAAAAAAAGCATTAATATTATCAAAGTTAGTTCTAATGTAATTAATTTAGACTTGCATTGATTTGGTTTAGTGTGGAAAATGGTCAATGCATTTGCTTATTTAATGCAATAGTCCCAGATCTGCATACAATAAAAAGGAAATGTATGGATAGACAAAACCAAATTAATTTTATTAATTGATAAACCTTTAATATGTAAAATGAGTATAATAAAAAATACATATGTACTTTAATAATTAAATATAATTATTTTTAAATGTTTTGTAACACATTTTGTAATTAAAAATTTATTTAAACTTTTTCACGTACGTTTTCGGTATATACAATTGTGTATAACAAAGCAACACAAAACAAAATGGCGTACGAAAATTGTAAGCAACTTTTGACTTTCAGACATTAACACGACACGAGAAAAAAAATGAATCACCTGAGTACTTGCATATACTTTATATAAATTTACCCACCACTCATTTCCTTCAACTCTGGTATCCTCTGTGGTGTCTACACATGATGAATGTCAAATTGATATCATGATGAAAATTCATACCCTACAAAAAAATAATGACTGAAACTAACACAAACGACATTTTTCACATCCCTGCAGAAAATGCGAATAGTGAAAATGTAGTGATTTACTAGTGACATTGTCAGTAGCACTACTGACCAGGTAAATTCCAAGCCAATGTAATCGCCTATTGACATTTAACATTAGCTTGTCATTGAAAATCCACCACTAGACTGTAGCACTACTGACTAAGTATTTTTTTTGGGACCACATGGAGACATTCGCACCAAAGATTCACTAGTAAATTTTAGGGGCTCTAGTCTACAATATCGACATTTCCTCGCTCGATGTCCGTAGTAAAATTGTACTGATTCACTATAGACACTGTCGCCACCTGCAAGCAATTGTTTGTCATTTCTACTAAAATTAAAAATTGTATGTTTCGCTGAATTAGTAAATTCAAACACTTACGTATGGATCTTAAAATGTGACAAATCTTTACCTGATGGCACAAAATCTTCCACAGGGTCAAAATGTCCATAATTGGCTCCTTTCACTTAAAACTCTTCAATTTTCACATTTTATATTTTTATACAATATGGATTGTTATTTTATTTATTTTTTTTTTGTATTCTGTTTTTAATTAAGAGCTATTAGCCCTAAGAGCTAATAAATCAGTCAATGATTATTTGTATTTTATTTTTAAATCATGTTTAAACACAAAAATTTTATTTTTCACCCCAAAATTAAATGAATCTTAAATAGCCAACATTGTGCATTTAAGTGTTGTTTAAGTTTAAAAAACATACCATATGTTTTGTGCATGTGTGTGTTTTTTGAATGCATGTACATGAACATCATGTGGTCGTATAAAAAGAATTTCCTTTAATTTTCGCAAATATACAACAAATGTAACACATATTTTCATATCATGAAATATATAAATAGAAAAATGCATTCCGATGCTCTTTTTGTATCATAAAATGTGTTTTTTGCTATTTCACTTTTCTGCAAATTGATAAATCAACTTTCTTATTTATATTGAACAGCTGTTCTTTGGAAAGCTTTCCATAATATTTAGAAACTTTGTAGTGCTACCGAACTTTCAACGTAATTTGATAATAACTTTAATTCGCCACTGAAAAAATTAAAGTGTATTTAAATACATTTTAAGTTTTTATAAAAATTAACTTAAACTATATTTAAGTTTTCACCGATTTATTAGCCATAAGCGTATTAGAATTAGGTTTAATGGAGAATATACACGTTACTGCAAATTGTACGATAATTCTTACAAGTGTGTAATAAGTAGCATGTGTCATGCTGTCGTACTTAGACCCATTTTCCTTGCAAATTCTTGAGTTTCTTGGAGGGAAGGGAAAGAATTATGGGGGTGAGTATTGACTTTGTTGTACTCACAAAGTTGTCTTGTTCTTTATTCGTTTCTCTTGTTTTCTTCCTCCGCTATGTATAGTTACTTCGTGCCGTAGCTAAAATTTGTCAGAGTAAACTTTGCGCGTGGCGAAGTGAAACAAAGCTTAAAAGAAAATTTTGTCAAGGTAAATTTTGCTTGTTGAAAAGGGTTCTAACCAAGGCCTATAATTGCACCATGACTTTAATGGTAGAATTACTGAAATCGTGTCGTGCTGTTGCGTGTCAGATAGTTTTGTCATTCGAACAAAAATTATTCGAACAACTTTTTTTCATTTTTGTTCGAACAAAAATGAAAAAAACAAAAATTTTCAATTTACAATAAAAAATTATTCGAATATCTTTTGGCGAATATTCGAACAATTCCCTGAATTACTTTGTATAAAAAGTATATTACATTTCATAACTTTTAAATTTGTTAACAATAGGATGTTAAGTAATCAAATAACTCCAAATTATAAGTACTTTTGTAAGCTTGTTTGTAGATATGTTCGCTAAACGAATCTTTTGTTTTTTCGCTTTCAACAGATAATGTCTTTTTAATGAAAAGAAAAGGTGTCACAATTCCTGGTAAAGAGTTTAAAAATAAATGCTTTTCTACAGATCTAATCAAGATCAGTTGGTTATTGCTATAAATAAATAAACAAATAATATTATTCCTAAGCTTTCCAATAATAACTTTTTAAAATATGCCACAAAAAGCGAAAAAAGAGTACGCAAATACTTTGATTTCACGATTATTTTGTAATAAAAATTTCGCAAACAGTCTCAAGTACGATGAAGTATAAGATGCAATTTCTAAAGTAACTGACAATGTTTTATTAGCTGATCTAAAAAATTTTATCAATAAAGTAAGAAACTGGACTAATATAAAAATCGTCAACAATTTCAGGTTGATTATCATTATTTGAAAATATCAAAAAAAAAATATGCTTTTTAATCCTTTCCAATTTGCGAAAGATATTTTTCTGCTTGTTCTTTTATCAAAAGTAAAAAAAATAACAGTCTAAAAAGTGGGGTTATCTGCTGTTTTTAAATGACTATTTTAAGAGAAATCAATAACATATTAAGAATTTTTGTAAATTTTGTATAAACTTAACTTTTTTAACTAACTTCCTTTCGGGTTTTAATAATATTTCTAAGTTTGTTATTAAAACTATTTGTTTTTCTTGTGTAATGAACTATTTTTTGTTTGTTAATAAAAAAAATTAAGCTAATACACATGCGTGTCGGTTTTTGCAAGTTTTTTTAAATTATTCGAATAAATTTTTTTATTCTTTTTTCGTTCGAATATTCAAACAAAAGTTCAAAATTATTCGTCCGTTCGAACAAGAAAAAAATCATGAAATTTTATTCGAACATATATAAAACACGAATAATTAACAACACCAGTGTCAGCTGACAAAATCCGTAACACTTAATAAGCATGTTGATGGTTATTGAAAATGTGTCTTGGCATCATTTGTTCGTAAAATACTACAGAAAAAAGATTTTTACGTAGCAAACATCAACTTCTGGCTTACATACATATACACACATGTATAAAGCAAAGAGAAACACAATAACAGCTGACACTTTCGCTGGCAGCCTCACGGTTTTACTAACTAACTACCAGACTTAAACAATACGACAACTTCAAAAGTAAGACGATACAATTGACTAACGAAGCCCAAAGCATATTTATATAAAGTATATGCAGGTCTACAACAACTAAGAAAGTACAAAAACAACAGGCGATTTGTCTGTGTAAGAATAATGGATGAATGTCAAAAACAGATGAATACAACCAGACCTGGGCAACTTGAATCACTTTTGCATAAGCACTGATTGAAAAACTAAAATTTTAGTGCAAATTTAAATTTAATGCTTGTAGTGCACTATTTTTTTTCACTTCAATAAAATCTCTTAAAAGTAATGGATTAATATTGCATTAGCATGGCGAAAAATGCACTGATTTTGTATTGATGTGCTTAGTCATCATAAAGTAATGCAATATTATTGCATTATCAAATATTGTACACAGTAATATTGATTAAAACGTTAACCTATTTTATCAGATAGCACAAATAATAAAATAAAAAATACAGTAAAGTTCATTGAGGGCACCTTTATAAGAATGTAAGTACAGATTAAAGAAAAGGAAAACTGTCAATATAAATACAAACTAGATTTCAGAACCAATTGAAAAAATTGAAAAGTTTCATACTTCAAGTACGTTGCATCTCGACCTTATATAGAAAACCGTGCAATTGACAAAAGATCAGAACTTAGGTTTTCATTTATTGTAGTTATATCTTAAAAAATGGTGATTTTATAAACGAAAAATACTACCGCTTGGAACAATTACATCTCTCGAAAAAAATTATAAAAAACGTAGTGATATGATTTTTCGTCTTGGGTGTACATAGGAAAAAATTTACATATTTATGTATGTACGTATGTTATTATGTACATATGTACATATGTACACATTTACGTTGTATTTTGCACTATAATGCAATAATACATTTCATAATGTGGGAAGTGGTGAAAAAATAGTGAAATAAAAGTAACAATGCAATATACATAAATTACTTTGACGGGATTTTAGTTTAATGAAAAAAAATGCACTAATATTATAAAAGTTAGTGCTAATGCATACAACAAAAAGAAAATGTATGGATAGACAAAACCAAAGTAAATTTATTAATTGATAAACCTTTAATATGTGAAATAAGTATAATAAAAGATACATATGTACCTTAGTAATTAAATATAATTATTTTTAAATGTTTTGTAACACATTTTGTAATTAAAAATTTATTTAAACTTTTTCACATACGTTTTCAGTATACACAATTGTGTATAACAAAGCAAAAGAAAACAAAATGGCGTACGAACATTGTAAATAACTTTTGACATTCAAGGTAGAGGTCCATAGCTCGCTTTTTGCGCGTTACGCTTTCTATGCATCTGTCAAAAAAGTAGAATCAATGTAATAGTATGTGACAAGTTACATTGCAAAAAGCGCAGAACGCGTAGGCGCGTTCAAAGCACAAAGTAGGTCTACTTTCTACTTTTGTACGCGTTACAAGCACCATGAAAGAAAGTCAGCTGTTCTTGAATGCTAAAGATGTTAAATAATACTTTATTTCTTACGTTATCGATAAATATTATTTTGCCGTGGATAATTTTTTTTTTCAATAAAAAAAATTTCTTAGTAAAAAAAACTTGTTTAATAAAATATGTGAATATTTTCATTAATGCGATGTATTTTAATTAACTTTTCACCACACTTTTCTCAGTAACAAATTTTGCATATTAGTTATCGATTACTTTTACGTACTGAGTGTCATCTCCGCTAAATCTGTATTATTTACTTTGTGTTCATTACATATTTTTAAATAATAAAATGGAAGAAAATTTAATTAATGCTGTAAAAAAGCACGAGCTTTTATATAACAAAAGCTTGCTGCTATATAGAAATAAAATAAAGAGAGCAGAGCAGACATCTGCAGACATTCTTGTCGCGGTTCGAAATTGCTCAGCGTCAGACGTTTTAATTTTTTTAAATGTGGTTTCAAAAAACCCACTTAAATAAATTCCGTTCTAAGTACAACGTCCGTACCCAAAACCTTTTCTTTTTTTGAAATTGTTCATAGCCATTTTTTGCACATAAAATTAAATATACAAACTCGACTAACTCCACAAATTCTTTTAAAAACTCGATTTCACTCTCCATCAATTTTTTCTTTATAAGTATTTATAAACAAACGAACACAGCTGATCAAAACAAAAATAAAATGGCGCATGAAAAGCAGTGCATGTAACTCAACGCGAACAAAGTATAGAACGAAACAAGAGGATGAAACGCGTCTAAAGCATAACGCGCAAAAAGCGAGCTATGGACCTCTACCTTCAGGCATTGCCACGAAACGAGAAAAAATGAATCACCTGAGTAGTATTGCCATGTGGCTGGAATATTATATTCGCTTTCATGTATAAAATTAAAAAAAAAACAAAATATCATTATAATTCATCAACCTTAGCTTTTCTGGATGTGGGCGTTTTCCTCTGGCCAAATAATTCTCTCTTTTTGCAAATACAGAGCAAAGTGTATTAATATCAAGTGGCCTTATCAGAGCAGCTGATCGTCAGCTGACTTTACCCCATCCTTCAAAATCCATATAAAATAGCATAAAATCTTAACCCTAACTGTTAACATTGTAGGATTATAACAAATTTGTATGTATGTTGTTGTAATAATAAGGCTACTTGGTATTAATACACTTTGATACTGAGTAACTTAAATCCAAACAAATAAAATTCTTATCGTTTTTCTACCCCACTTAAAAACAACAACAAAATCATCATGAACTTTATACCATGTTTCCACCGACTTTAAATCAAGTAGGTTTAAGCACAGAGGAGACCAGAGGTGTCACGAGCACAAAGTAAGACGGAAGATAATTTGATTTTGTGGTGTTTTTAGAGGTCTCGCTCACACAGTCATCAAATCCTCTTTACTTTTTCTTACGCGTGGTATTATTTTAAAGTAATTACGTTTTATTCCTTGTGGTCTCATTCGCAGCCAAGTTTTTGTAAATAAATGGTAAAAATTAATATTTGCGAACGAAAATGCTTAAAACAAAGTATCTAATCATTTGAAATCAAATTTTAGTCACTTTATTAATACTAATAATCCTTTTCGCATTGTGTTTTTTAATTCAATACCACAAATTCCTCCATTTAATTTTGTACAAATGTTCATGTGCTCAAGTGTATTTTCGTTTTATGCTTTGTGGTCTCATTCGTTGTTTGCTTTTTGCAAGTTCAAGTTAAAAATTAATATTTTTAAAGGAAAATGTTTAAAATTGAGCTTGTAAGCATTTGGAAACTAATTTTAATCACTTTTATATTACTAATAACGTTTTACACATTGTTTTATTTAGTTAAACACTGCAAAATCTTTCATTTAATTTTGTAAAAATTTTCAATTGTTCATTTCACTAAGTATACATTTCTGCTGTTTGTTTTGATTATTGTACTAAAAATATTCAATAACAAACACACTATATTTGTCCCTTTTTAACAGTGATCAAATCAGATGATTTGAGCTTTTTTCTTAAGTCACTTTCTTCAACTCTGGTATCCTCTGTGGGTTTAAGTAAATCACTTCAAAGTGTTTCCACCGAGTGAGTGATTTGTTGTTCGAATTTTCGTTTCAATTTATGCACGTGCTTTATAAGGTGGGCGCAGCAGCTGTAATGAGAATTTTATGTAGTTTTATGTAGTTGACATTTGAAATTGATTAAATATGTCTTAATGTAATTTTTTCGAAATTGTCAATGACTATTGATGGATGACCAAGGGATGGAGTTTGTAATTTTAAAAGCAACGCAGGGTTGCATACACAAATTGAGTTCGAAAAATAGTATTTTCGACATTATATAAAATAAATCAACTTCTTTGAGGTGATTTATGCACATGCATAATGTATTGTAAATCATGTATAAAATAATATGCCGGTGGAAACATAACATAAATCATCGATTAAATTAGACCTATTATAATTACCCAAAAAAGTCAATCAGCTGTACAAAGAAGTTGACCTGTTTTAAAGTGCCTTGAATTGGCCTTAATCAAAATAAAAATTGGCAATGCGAATTTATACCAAATAAATTCCATTTCAAACGGGTTCAATAAGCTTTGGCGGCATTTCAGCTCATTTTGCAATTGGAGAGAAAATAAATGAAATGGACAGATTTAAAAAGAAACCTCCTACTAGAACAGATTTGCCCCATTTAATAGAACATGTGCCAGAGGAACATAAAGATTATGTCAAGGAAGTCTGCATGAAAATGATGCAGCATACGGCCTATGGACAACCGTAAGTATCTTGTATAACATTAAGAGATGCGTGGAACAATAAATATGTAGGTTAATACATATCTATGTTTATACAGATATGAATGGTCTCCACGTGATTTCGAAATGGGAGCTCCTTTAGGTAGAGGAAAATTCGGCAGAGTTTATTTGGCACGCGAACGTTTTAGCCACTATATGGTAGCCATGAAAGTTTTATTCAAAAACGAACTGCAGAAAGGAAATGTTCAACGGCAGGTTTTAAGGGAAATAGAAATTCAGTCGCGTCTCAAACATCCACATATTTTACGTTTGCTGACTTGGTTTCACGACAACGAACGCATTTATTTGGCATTAGAATTGGCTTCGCAAGGTGAACTCTTCAAAATTTTACGGAAAGCCCCTAACAAACGTTTTGATGAGCCCAGAGCAGGAAAATATACATATCAAGTAGCGGATGCATTGCATTATTGCCATTTAAATAATGTTATTCATCGTGATCTTAAACCAGAAAATATTTTGTTAACTGCTTCGGATGATGTCAAATTGGCTGACTTTGGTTGGTCCGCCCATACAATATCAAATAAGTAGGTACTGCAGTTGATTTTTCGATGTAAATATATTAACGCTTTGTGTTTAAGACGAAAAACTTTATGTGGAACCTTAGATTATTTGCCTCCGGAAATGGTTGATGGTCGAACTTATGACGATTCTGTCGACCAGTGGTGTTTGGGAATTTTGTGTTACGAATTTTTAATCGGTGGGCCGCCTTTCGAAGCTAATGATACTGAGATGACGTATGAAAAGATTCGTCGTTTAGATGTCCACTATCCGAATTATCTTTCAGCGGGCGCAAAAGATCTTGTTTCGAAGTTGTTACGTCGAACGGGAAGTTCTCGTATAACATTAGTTGACGTTATGCAACACTTTTGGGTGAAACTAAATATGGAAAAACGCAATGCTCAACTCGAGGCAATGAGTTTAAAACAATAAAGCACACTCAAATTTAGTTTTTAAGTGCATTCTAATCCACAAAGTAAATTTATAAAGTACATAATATGTGCATATGCAATTCTACATCTAAAAATTGTACTCGTATGTATTAGAGCTGTGCCAAATCGTTCATTTAAGTGACCGCTCATTTTCGTTAATTTTGTAAAAAAGAACGAGTTCGTTCATTTCGTTCATCCGCTCTTTTCAAGAAAAAGAACGAAATGAAAAAACAAACAGTTGATTCGGTCAATAAAGAGAGACAAATGCAATGTGTTTGTTATTTTTTTTGGCAAAATGATCAAAACAAACAAAATAACACAAAGGAAAAATCAGCAAGTAAATTTTTTTTTTGCAATATTAAAGTATATTTTTGTGTGACATAAAATAAAGAATTTGGAAAATATTAATAGCATTAAGAAGTGTTCAAGATATGTTTTTATTTTGTCACAATTAAGTCTCTGCTGGTAAATAAATCTATGGCCAATGAATAAAAGTCAAAAAGCGGGAGCGAAAATAACTTAATTACGTATGTGAGAAGTTAAAGCAGTTTAAAAAATTCATAATGGTAACACTGTTACTAAAAGTAGATAAAAAGGCAAATGAAAACGGGAAAATTACAAAAAAATCCCACATGAACGATGAAAAAGCAAAACAAAACAAAAAAAGAGCCAAGTGCGCTCGGTCATCGGTCGTTCATTTCGTTCAATTTATTTTTATGTGTCAGTACTACTGAACCAAAACAGCTCAGTAAAATGACCGGCTCACTTCGTTCATTTGAGTGATTCGTTCAATTTTACTCGTTCGTTCATGAACGACACAGCCCTAGTATGTATGTAATACTTGGTTGTGGCTAAATAGCTTTTGAATTGAAATATGTATGAAATAAATAAATAAAAATTAAATTAATATCTATATGGAGCATTCTACTGTCACGTACAGATAAATTCAACTATTTCTAGCGCATATATTACATAAATATGTATGTTCTTAAATAATAACACAGTTATATAATTTTTGATCTCATATAACAACGTTTTTCGTGTTGGAAAAAACCTTTTAACCTAAAATTAAAAATCCCCGATATATCAAGAAAAGATATGATATCTTCTAAACGGCTGGACCGATTTTCTTCAAACATAGCTAAGGACACTCGATCAAGTCACGTTTCAAATCAGAGTCGGTACAGCCGGTTAGTCTGTAGGTGGACTCTTACAGACACACACTACAAACTTATAGCACACATTTTTTTGGTCGGGGGTTCGGCTGTGCCGAATCTTATATACATACATACATACATATATATTTGACTTGTGAAAAAATTGATAATTTTGGAAATGTTACGTAACAGAAAAAATTACTAATTTCATATACAAATACATATGTATGTTTTACTCATTTATTTATTTAATTATATGTATATTTATTTATTTCATAAATACTTTGTTGCACAAATTTGGGCGGGGTAACTAGACCATATGCCTAAGATGGTATTAACAGTATTTAAAAAAATTTAGTGACTGACTATACAGGACCTATACCTTCACATAGGAAGTAGCAACGTTGTTGTTAAAGAAATTCCACAAAAGAACCGCAAGAAATACGGTTACAAAAAACTCTCGAAAGCCAAACAACACACAAAAGCCTGACCGCTCTTAAAAAATAATTACGATGACACGAGAGATGTAGAGTGGTTCTGTAAAGGAACGAACTAGTTCAATTGAACTGTTCCCTTAAGTGAACAATGTGAACTAGTTCAGTCTAGTTGTTCGTTTTTGTTCTTTTGGTCTTGTTCTTTCGTTCGTTTTTGTTCCTTCGTTCTTTTTTGGTCTTTAGTTCGTTTTGTTTATCTTACTCTCTGTTCCTGACCAATACACAACCAAAACATTTCAATTAAAAAATTATAGTTTCTGATTTGCGTACTGTTAAAAAGAGACAAAATAGTGTGCCTATTAAATTTTTATCTAATTAGTGATAGTGAAATGAATGGATGAACAAGTGAGTTTTATTAAATTAAAAGAATTTGTAGTGCTGAATTAAAAACCAGATTGTGAAAAAGATTATTAGAATTAAAAAAGTGATTAAAATTTGTTTTAAAGTGATTGCGGATTTGATTTTAATTATTTTCGCTCAAAAAGTTTAATTTCTACCCTTTACTTACAAAAAGTACACAGCGAATGAGACCACAAAGTGCAAAAAGAAAATACTTTTGCACAACAAGTGAACACTTACAAAATGAAAATAAAGAATTTGTTGTGTTGAATTAAAAAGAGAATGTGAAAAGCATTAGTATCAAAAAATTTTTTAAAATTTATTTTTAAGTGATGATTACAGACAACATTTAAGCATTTTCATTTAAGAATATTAATTTTTACCATTTACTTACAAATTACCTACAGTTTGTGTGATCTGCGGTGAATTGAACGGTACTGCTATGTACCTGTACTAAGTCAAAAGATCAAGCGGATAAAAAGTGTAATAATTGTGGAGGCAATCACACTGCTAACTATAGAGGATGTCCTGTATATTCCTAAACCTAAATTAGCTCCAGCTCAATCAGCCATCGCTTACTCCGCCACTTTTCCTCAAATTAGCCAACCAATTACTTCACGTTTATCGTATGCCGATGCTGTTAAAATAAATTCTATTCCCACGCAGAAAGTGTCCCCACCAAGTAATTCAACAAATGCGAACACAAGTTTTAATTTCAGTCGCCTTGAAGCCACTATTGATAATCTGGTGCAAACTATAAACAATTTCACAACAAATATGACTAATATGATGCAAGAAATGCTTCGAATGCAGAATACTCTGCTTCAAGCATTAATTAACAAGCCATGAACACGTTAAAAATATGTTTCTGGAACGCAAACGGTATTCGCCAACACAAAAATGAGCTCGAGCACTTCCTTACGGAAAAAGATATTGATATAATGTTGGTCTCTGAGACTCATTTGACTTCGAGAAGCCTTTTCAAAATCAATGGCTACAACTTACTTATATGATACAAAAGACCCTAGAGGAAGAGCATGCGGTGGATCGGCAATTCTAATAAAGTCAAGACTCAAGCACTATATTCTTGACAACGTTTGTGAAGAAAATCTACAAGCAACAAATATTTGCGTCGAAAATTTTTGTACAAATTTCGTTATATCATCAATTTACTCCCTCCCAGATTTTCAATCACTGAGGATCAATACGAGGATGTCTTCAAATCTCTTGGACCTTGTTTTGTAGCAGCTGGCGACTACAATGCAAAGCATACGTTCTGGGGTTCGCGTCTTATTACACCTAGAGGTAGAGCGTTGTTCACCACAATTTCAAAAATGGGTTTGGACGTCATTTCGAGTGAGCAGCCCACTTACTGGCCTACTGACATACAAAAAATTCCGGATGTTATAGATTTTGGCGTCATGAAAAATATTTCTAGAGATTTAGTTCATGTTGAAGCTTCTCTAGATCTCTCCTCCGATCACTCTCCCACTATCGTTACAATCTGTAATCCACTAAGAAGTGACTTACCTCATCCATATGTGAAGATGGTCAATCGTGTTAATTGGCTGAGATTCAAAAAATATCTTAGTAGTCATTGCACAGAAAACATAATGCTAAGTACATCCGATAATATTGAATCTAACATTGCGAATCTTAACGGAAATATTAAACAGGCTGCTGAACATGCTACTACCTCCCACCCGCAGACTGGGTTTAATAGAATTTATTCTACGGATATTGAACGTCTCGTAAGTGCAAAAAGAAGAGCTAGAAGGGAATGGCAGCAACACAGATCACCCCAACATAAAATCAGGTTTAAAGAGTGCACTAAACGACTCCAAGAGTTGCTTGCATCTGAAAAAACTGCATCTCTTAAAAATTATCTGGAAGGTCTTGATGTTACACCAGCATCTAATTATTCTT
Organism: Nowickia ferox; assembly: GCA_936439885.1. Classification (NCBI taxonomy): domain Eukaryota; kingdom Metazoa; phylum Arthropoda; class Insecta; order Diptera; family Tachinidae; genus Nowickia; species Nowickia ferox. The sequence continues at coordinate 66,454,568 of OW387026.1, forward strand.
TGTGGCGCGCTGCGAGGAAGCTTAAAACACCCGTTGAGTTTAAACCACCCCTGCGCACTTCTACCGGAGGTTGGGCAAGAAACGATACTGAAAAAGGTAACATATTTGCTGAGCATTTAAAAACCGTATTTACCCCAAACACATGTATGGGTGTTGCTGATTTGCCATGTGTAGTTGCTCTACCCTCTCGTCCCTTAAAGTTTAAGATGCGTGATGTACAAAAACTAATTGCTGAACTCAACCCAAAAAAATCTCCGGGTATTGATGAAATTAGTAATAAGATGCTGATGAAGTTGCCTCGTATTGCAATTAGAATTCTGCTATTCATTTTTAATGCCATTTTAAGACTGGAGTATTATCCACACAGCTGGAAGCTTGCCAAGGTCAAAATGATTCCAAAGCCGGGCAAAGATCTTACCAAGGCTGAGTCATACAGGCCAATAAGTTTACTGCCAACAATGTCAAAGCTCTTCGAAAAGTTACTCATGATCAAATTGCCCCAATTCTAACTGATAATGCGTGCATACCGGATCATCAATTTGGGTTTAGAAGTCAGCATAGCACCATTGAACAAACGCATAGATTGGTTCAATTTATAAGAAGAACACTCGAAGAAAAGAAGTATTGTTCTGCCCTCTTTATTGATGTTTCTCAAGCATTTGATAAAGTGTGGCATAGAGGCCTAGTTTTAAAATTGAAGACATATCTGTCAATAAACATACAAAAACTTTTGGAAAGTTATATTACTGACAAATTATATTCCCGCACAAAAAGTTTCACCGCCAAATAATTCGACAAATACAAACTCTAGCTTTAACTTTAACTTGAAGCTACTATTGATAATCTTTTGCAAACTATAAATAACTTTACAACAAATATGACTAGCATGATGCAAGAAATGCTGCGAATGCAGAATACTCTGCTTCAAGCATTAATTAACAAGCCGTGAACACGTTAAAAATATGTTTCTGGAACGCAAACGAATGGCTACACCTTATATGATACTAAGGACCCGAGAGGAAGATCATGCGGTGGATCAGCAATTTTAATAAAGTCAAGACTCAAGCACTATATTCTTGATAACATCTGTTCAGAACATTTACAAGCAACTAATATTTGTGTTGAAAATTTTTATACAAATTTCGTTATATCATCTATTTACTCCCCTCCAAGATTCTCAATCTCTGAGGATCAATACGAGGATTTCTACAAATCTCTAGGGCCTTGTTTCGTAGCAGCTGGCGACTACAATGCAAAACATATGTTCTGGGATTCGCGTCTTATTACACAGAGAGGTCGGGCGTTGTTCAACACAATTTCAAAAATGGGCTTGGACGTCATTTCAAGCGGGGATCTACTTACTGGCATACAAAAAATTCCGGATGTTGTAAGTTTTGGCGTCATGTTTCTAGGGATTTAGTTCATGTTGAAGCTTCTCTAGATCTCTCTTCCGATCCATCTCCCACTATCGTTTCATTCTGTAACCCACTAAGAAGTGATTTACCTCACTCATATGAGAAGATGATCAATAGTGTTAATTGGCTGGGGTTAAAAAAATATCTCAGTAGTCATTGCACCGAAAACATTACGCTAAGAACACACAATGATATTGAATCTAACATTGCCAATCTTAACGAAAATATTAAGCAGGCTGCTGAACATGTCACTACCTCCCATCCGCAGTCTGGGTTTAATAGAATTTATTCTACGGATATTGAACATCTTGTATTTGAAAAAAGAAGAGCTAGAAGGGAATGGCAACAGCACAGATCGCCCCAATATAAAATCAGATTTAAAGAGTGCACTAAACGACTCCAAGAGTTGCTTGCATAAGAAAAAACTGTATTTACCCCAAACACATGTACTGGTGCTGTTGATTTACCGAGTGTAGTTTCTCTACCCCCTCGTCCCTTAAGGTTTAAGTTCCGTGAACTACAAAAAATAATTGCTGAACGCGACACAAAGAAAGCTCCAGGTATTGATGGCATTAGTAACAAGATGCTGATGAACTTGCCTCATATTGCAATAAGAATCCTGCTATTTATTTTTAATGCCATTTTACGAATGCAGTATTTCCCACATAACTGGAAACTTGCGAAGATCAAAATGATTCCAAGGCCGGGCAAAGATCCTTCCAAGGCTGAGTCATATAGGCCTATAAGCTTTCTATCAACAATCTCAAAGCTTTTCGAAAAACTGCTCATGACTAAATTTTCAAAAATTTTAGCTGATAATGGGTGCATCCCTGACCATCAATTTCGTTTTAGAAGTCAGCATAGCACAATTGAGCAAACGCATAGATTGGTTCAATTTATAAGGAAGACATTTGAAGAAAAGAAGTATTGTTCTGCCCTCTTCATTGGTGTTTCTCAGGCATTTGATAAAGTATGGCACGAAGGCCTAGTTTTAAAATTGAAGACATATCTGTCAATAAACATACAAAAACTTTTGGAAAGTTATATTACTGATAGGAAGTTCACTTTTATGGAAGGAGACTACATGCTTGTGCCCGAATCTATATCTTCCGGTATCTCACAGGGTAGTATTCTGGGGCTAGTCTTGTATTTAATATATACTTGTGATATGCCTGTGACCAATAATATCCATACCTCTACATTTGCCGATGATACAGCCTGTATGAGTCTGAATGATAACCCTTATGAGGCATCCTAAAATCTCCAGGAACATATTACCCAGCTGGAAATATGGTTGAACTTATGGAGAATTAAAGTAAATGAGAAAAAGTGTGTCCATATAACCTTTACCTTAAGAAGTGATACTTGTTCCCCCATTCGAATTAACAATCAAAATATTCCTCAACATTCTCAAGTGAAATACCTTGGTATACACCTTGATCCAAAGCTTACATGGAAATATCATATTGACTCTAAGCTAAATCAAATGAAACTTAAGTTAACTCAAATACCAAAATTCCCAAATAATAATTTATTTATTTATTTAATAAATACTTTACAAAGTAAATATTTAATATTTTTGAAAATCACAAAAGCAAAATAAGCGTAGTAGGTTTAGAAACTCATACAAAACCCAGCAAATAATTTTTATTCGATATGAATCTATTTTATTTTTTTACACCTTTATACAATTAGAAATCCATTGGAATTCTCAAATAGTTTTTGGAAGTTTGTGCATAAGATAAGAGGTTTGTGACTGTTCAAAATGTGTGGTTGAAGTCTACTGACGATTTGTTAAAGCAAAAATGAAATCCATGTAGACATCGCTTAACCACCAGCAAATAAATTTCACTTACAATATAATTATGACAATATGTCGAATAATAAATTTCTTGAATGCAAAACAATAATATTAAGTCACAGACGATTCTTCGAAAACATAACGTTCAAAAAGTGGTGCTTATAAGAAAAATTTAAAGCTTTCAAATATTCCAACTTGAGGTAAACAGAGCTTTTTCGTATAACAAAATACACATAGAAATACTTATATCTCTTTTTGTCACTCACATGTTACAATAACGTACACATGTTTTCGTTCGTTATTTTTAAGATCATATACATTTATTAATTTTCGAAAAACAGCCCTTCAGTCTTTATTTGTTTTCTTCAAACCTGGCATAGCTCAAACGTTTTGAAGCTAATTTGTTTGTTATTTTGAAGTAATTCTTAAATTAAATACCACATGCATGAATACATGTATTTCAGTAAAATTATGTTTTTGGTACATTGTTACACAATTAATATGAAAAAATAAGATTTAAAATTCTTATATTCATAAACCTTTATTATGAATATTCGTTATCAGAATAGTTGTTCAAATTATCGTTGTAAGATATGAGGAATTTTTGCTTGTTAGATAACCACCGTCTATATATATGTATTTTGATCCTGCTTAAGGGACTCATCAGTAGACTTCAACCAAAATTTTTGAAATAAGCTAAAAATTACTTCATATGTTATTGAGAATCGCATATAAAAACATAATAAGACGAGGCTTTTATCAAACAAAAGTCTTTACAAAACAAGCAACTTTATTCGATTTCGCAACCATTTTAATTTTTTAGAACTTTTAAAATTAGTTTCATTTTCTTTTTGTCTTTTAAATACTTTTATTGTTATTGTTTTATTGTTATACTGCAACTAATTGTAGAAAGGTTATGAAAAATGGACGAACAAATCAAGTCAAGTAAAATAGTTGTGAAAATATATGAAAAATAATATACTTTCACAATTATTTTACTTGTATTACAACATTTGTATGTTTTAAGAAACAGCCCGCTAAAAAATGCCAAATAAATAAATGAAAAATGCTAAAGAAAATGCTAACTGCTAAGTAAAAAAAAATGCTAAATTTAGCTGCAAAAATGCTAAAATGGTCACGCTGCTAGTGACTGAAGAAATTGTAAAATACGTAGGCAAGAACTTAACAAAAATCGAGTCCCATCCTAATCCCCTTGCTCGTAATATCTTGAATTTTACTGGACACATCCGCTTGAAAAAGAGTGACACTACGGCTCTAATACTCAACACTCCAGATGTAGCTCCTTGAATATACTTTTATACTTTTATTTTTTTTTTCGATTAGCACGACTCTTTATGTCCGACATTGGTCAAGTCTAATAATGATATTTATTTAGAGTTGAACACTTATTGTTAGTTTATATTTGAAGATACAATAAATAAATATGTATATGTACAAAAACAAAATTACTTACAAAAACTACGCATCAAGTATAAAATTTAATTATTTTAGAATAACAACACCCGAACAAAACACTAAAAAAGAGGATTTTATGACCTTGCGATCTCTGTTGTGTTGTTCACTGAACGACTGAACGAAAAGAATGAACTAGTTCTTTATTTTTGTTGGGAACAAAAAAGAACAATCCCAAAAAAGAACAACTATGCCCAACTCTAGAGATCTGTTCTTCAACCCAGAGCTGCTTAACGACTAATTTAATTATATATATTTCTCTAACTCCCACTGGAGCATAGAACGCCAAAATTTATTATTTAATTGATTAAAGAAATACATTCAATAAATTATCATACGTGTTACCTACATACATATCGCTCCTTTGTTTATTATTTATTAAAAAAATTTACAAAATAACCAAGCTCATAGAGCCATATATGGTTAATAATTCTACTATAAAAAAAACTTTAACAATAAATAGGAGTGTTTTTTACTTTCGTAGTAAAATCAAGAAAAATACCGTTTTTGTTCTCTTTTAGGAACGAAAAACGTGTCCCTAGACATACATATACATATTTTAAATTGGTGGAAAGAGCATTGTAAGCCACAGTTATTTGAAATCGCGAAAATTATATTCGCTGTTCCAGCTATACAAGTTCTTGTAGAAAGGGTGTAAGGTACGAGGTCTGATCAAAAAATAACCGTTATTTTCAAATTTCGTGAGTTACGTATGTTCGATTTTCGCATTTTTTTCTGTTATGTTGGTACACATGTCTGTTATATATGTTGGCAATATCAGCCATTTTGGATTGTCAGTTTGTTTTTGACAGATAAAAAGGTTAGTCGTATTTTGGTGTGCTCTTCGATTTTGTACTTTTTCGGTCTTGGCTCTTCTGGACGCTTCCATTGGGATGATTGGGCTTTGGTTTCAATGTCATAGCCATACACCCATGATTCGTCACCAGTTATGACCTTTTTGAGGAAATCTGGATCGTCGTTGACGATGTTCAACAGCTCCTGAGCGATGTCCATGCAACGTTGTTTTTGCTCAAAATTTAGCAATTTTGGATCAATCTTCGCTGCCGCACGTTTCATGCCTAAAACATCCGTAAAAATTGCTTAGCATGAGCCGAACGATATGCCAACATCATCAGCAACCTCTCTGATAGTGATTCGACGATTATCCAAAATCATTTTCTTCACTGCTTCAATGTTTTCAACGGTTGTTGACGTGCTCGGGCGACCAGGACCATAAATGATAAGCACGAGATTTTGAGTTTGACTTTTCCTGACGTTGATGGTTTTGGATGTAATAGGGTTGGTCATGTGGGTGAGGTGACATCGGTGTCACCACTCAAAGTGGTGTACATAGATGACATAGTTATAGCGACTAAGACTTTTGGTGAACATGTTGAGGTATTGCGCGAGGTATTTCTGCTGTTGAGTGGCTATGGACTGGAGCTGAACTTGGGGAAGTGTAGATTTGGTTATCGCGAGCTGGACTATCTGGGTTATCGCGTGAGTGGACTGGGGGTCCGGCCGAATGACGAACACATAGCGGCGATACGGGACTATACTATTCCTAGGAGTGCTAAGGAGGTGCGGCAGTGCTTGGGGTTATTTTCGTATTTTCGACGTTTTGTGCCGGATTTTTCCCGTATCGCTCGGCCTCTTACGGACCTGACTAAAAAGGATGTTGGCTTCGGGTGGACAGGGGCATGTGCTGATGCTTTCAGTAGATTGAGGGATGGTTTGATTCAGTCTCCCGTGTTGTCGGTATATAGCTGTTGCGGGACACTGAGTTGCATACCGACGCCAGCTCAAAGGGATTCGGGTCGGTTCTTTGCAGCAACAGGACGATGGGAAATTCCATCCTGTGGCGTATTACTCTAAGTCTGCTTCTGAGTCTGAGTCTAGATACCACAGCTTTGAGTTGGAAACATTGGCTGTCATATACGCGCTGAGAAGGTTTATGATGTTTTTGGAGAGTATAAGATTTGTCGTGGTTACTGATTGCAACGCGCTAGCCCTTGCCTTGGAAAAGAAGTTGGTAAATAATCGTATAGCAAGATGGGCCCTAGAGCTCGAGAACTATGACTATGTGGTACAGCATAGGAAGGGTGGAACGATGGCACATATCGATGCACTGGGTCGTATGTCGATTGCGGTTATTATGGATGGGGCTGATGTGGATAGGAACATTCAGGTCGTTCAGTGTAGGGATCGGGACATTCTGAGGATTGGAGAGGAGTTGGAGAAGGGGGAGGTGGAAGGATATTCCCTGGTGAACGGACTGGTATTCCGTCATGGTGCGCAGGGGCAGGACCAACTGTATGTGCCCGGTGAGATGGAGGATAATATTATCCAGCACGAGAGGAGGATAATATTATACACACGAGAAGTACGGCCATATTGGAGTGGAAAAGTGTGGCAATCAGATCAGGAAGCATTACTGGTTTCCGCGTATGAAGGACAAGATTCATCGGTTTGTACGTAATTGCCTGAAGTGTATTTATTACTCTGCTGCGCGGAGTAATAACGAGAGGCAATTGTACAATATTGAGAAGAAACCAGTACCTTTTGACACGTTACATATCGATCACTTCGGACCCTTGCCCGCTGTGAATTCCAAGAGAAAGCATGTTTTAGTGGTAGTGGACTCGTTCACTAAATTTGTGAAACTTTACGCTGTGAACTCACCGGGCACTAAGGAGGCGCTCTGGCAAAATATTTCGTCAATTACAGCAGGCCCAGGCGCATTGTTAGTGACAGGGGATCGTGTTTCACTTCTGGTGAATTCGGGCGTTTTGTATCTGGCCATAATATCGTCCACTTGAAGGTGTCTGTCGCCTCACCGCAGTCGAATGGCCAGGTTGAGAGGGTGAATCGTTATTTGAAGGCGATGTTAGCTAAATTGACGGAGCCTGTTGCTCATGCCGATTGGGTGGAAAAGTTGGCTCAGGTGGAATTCGCCATCAATAATACTGTGCATGGTACGACTAGGCAGACACCTAGCGTGATGTTGTTTGGGGTGGAGCAGAGGGGTGAGCTCTTGGACGAATTCACTGAACATCTTCGGGATAGGTCGGATAGAGGAGGGGTTGATCTTGGCAAGGTGAGGTCTCAGGCGGAGGGTGCAATTAAGAAGTCCCAGGAGTATAGCGCAGGGTATCATGGGCGGAGTCACCGGACTCCTAGGAAGTTTGAGGTAGGGGATTTAGAGGTCATGAAGATGTTGACACGACAGTGGGTATCAATCGGAAGTTCACACCGAAGTACCGAGGACCTTATGTCATCCGAGTTATGTTATGAGATAACCGACGTGGAAAATTGTCAGGTAACTCAAATGCCCTACAAGGGAATTATTGACTCGACACGCCTAAAGAAATGGTTGGAGCCTTCTGCAGGCTTGGATGAGTTTGGGTTGGGCCCTGAAGGCAGCGCTGAAGAGTGTACTGATTATGAGTACTTGGAAGATGCATACGTAGATTATAAGTCAGACGATGAGGGAAGGATGGAATGAAAAAGTAAAGGTAGAGCGATCGGGGTCGATCGCAGCGTCAGGTCGGCCAAGATTTTAATGATCCCGTCTGGCAGTCTTACGCATAGTCTGGCAGTATTAGGCATAGTTGTATATATTCGTACCAACGCTAGATTCATTCCATTTTTTGCTGATCGCCATTTTGGCACTCTCGAAATTTTTTTGACGAAGACGCAAGTAAGCGCACAAATTAAATTGTAATTCAAATCGAATAAATAAATTAAATTAAATAAAGAAAACTCTGACTGCCGTTTACAATAGAAACATATACTCGTATATATTCAAAGAAAAAACTGCTTTCTCAGGATGGGTCTGCAATATGTTCAAATAGTCTTCTTTTTTCATGATGCTATCAATTTTTTGCAATGAACCAACATGCCACCATGTAAAACAATCCCACACCACGATGTTGCCTCTGCCCTACTTGACCGTTTGTTTAATATGGTATCGTTAATGTAAAATACTCCCTTTTTGCAGTAATTTAATAAAAAAAAATATTTTTTTGCTATGTCCACTGTCTGAATAAATAAATTTAGCAGTAATATCAATATACCGGTACTGTAGACTCTTTAACGGTATGTACCGGTAATACCGATACCGAAATAAAAAAATACCGACACCGTTACCGATACCGTAATTTAAAATATAATTGTACCGGTATCAATACCGATACCGTAATTCGTTTCGGTTTCCAACCTTGAGTAAAATGCAGTAACTGCAAAAATTTTTAAATTTACTCTCAAAAAGAGTTGTTGCCGAAAAAAGTACGCGAACAGAAAAATAGTAAAAATTAGTAAGATTAAGTCTGACTCCAACGCCACATAGTGCTGAAAAATATACGCACTTTTGACTATTCAACTCTTTCTTATTGGTACTGGATACAACATTTTTTATAAAACGACTAATAAAAGAATAAATTTTTAATATATTTTATGTAATATTTGCAATTAATTTATTTTTAATTTCCATGTTTTGTTGTTGGTTAAATTTATTAATAATTACATGAATGTTTGTTAATTTTACTGACTACCTCAAAAACAAGTGCAGTACTAGGTAACCAGATACTTTACAGTTTTACAACTCTAAATAATTAGTCATTCACAAAACAAAAGAATTTTTCACTTTATGGTAGAATTACTGAAATCGTATCGTGCTGTTGCGTGTCAGCTGACAGAATCCGTAACATTTAATAAGCATGTTGATGCTTATTGAAAATGTGTTGGCAACGTTCGCTACGTAAAATCTACAGAAAATAGATTTTTACGTAGCAAACGTCAACTTCTGGCTTACATACATACACACACACGTATAAAGCAAAGTAACAGCTGACACTTTCGCTGGCAGCCTCACGTTTTTACTAACTAACATACAGACTTAAACGATACGACAACTTCAAAAGTAAGACGATACGATTTGACTAACGAAGCCATTACTCTCTCAATTTTTGTTCTCATTTACTGTATTTTGGGTAAACGAACGCAATTTAGTAAAATTCAGTAAAGTCACAAAGTACACAGAGGTGAAGAAAGTGAGTGATGAAAAAGCTAAAATCAGCTCTGACACAGGTTCGGCGAGAAAGGGGCAACTGTAGTATATTTGTTATTAAGTTGTTAACGATATAATCAAAACAAACAAGAGAAAATGTGTAATTTGTGAAATGAACAATTAAACATTTTTACAAAATTAAATGAAAGATTTTGTAGTGTTGAACTAAAAAAACAATATGTAAAGCATTATTAATATTATAAAAGTGATTAACTTTAGTTTCCAAATGTTTACAAACTCAATTTTAAACATTTTCCTTCAAAAATATTAATTTTTAACTTCAACTTACAAAAAGCCGACAACGAATGAGACCACAAAGCATTAAATTAAAAACATTTTAGCACATGAACATTTTTACAAAATTAAACGGAGGAACTTGAGGTGTTGAATTAAAAAAAAAAACAATGCGAAAAAATTTGTTAGTATTAAAAAATTTATTAAAATTAGTTTCCAAATGATTAGAGACTTCGTTTTAAGCATTTTCGTTCACAAATATTAATTATTACCATTTATTTACAAAAATCTCATAGCGAATGGAGACACAAAGCATAAAATGAAAAACGTTAAAATATGCCACTACGAAAGAAACATTAAAGAAGACACAGGTTCGGTGTGAGCGAGGCGTCAAGAGTTCACAATTATCTTCCGTCTCGTTATGGTCTCGTGACACCTATGTATGTGTACTTTGTGGTAAAGTTCAGTAAAAATTTGCAAAAATTTTTGATACGCGAACGCAATTAATATATTTAAATATACATATATATAAAGCAACAGCAGATTTTTAGAAACAAAATACTGTATAACATCATCGTGATTTAAATATGCCACTAGTGACTGAAGAAAATTCAAAATACGCAGGCAAGTACATAACAAAACTCGAGTCCCATCCTAATCCCCTTGCTCGTAACATCTTGAATTTTACCGGACACATCCTAATCCCCTTGCTCGTAACATTTTACTGGACTAGCGTTGCCACTGGTGGAAAAAGAAATTCACATCTTCAAGTCTGAAATAGTGCAAAACCAAATGAAATAGTGCAAAAAATCTAAGAAAAAATTTAATCTTTTTATTAGTTTTTTGGTTAATTTTTTAATTTATAAAAAACGTACAACAAAATTAAAAATATTACATAAAATTCACTAATTCAAAAATATTTACTTCAACGAAGAATAATTTACCACTTTCCTCTTAATATTTTGTAAATATTATTTTAGCCAGGCATTTGAGAATAAGGTGCTCTCCATTTTTCTTTTATTAATTTAAACTCATTTAACTAGAAGTCCTGAGCGATTCTTATATGTATATTCTTTAGTTTTTTTAAATCATATTGTTACGTTTTTATTCTTTAAAAACGCTTTTCCGTAGACTCGAAGATTTGCAAATGAATAAAAGACCCCATTGTAGTAATTAGGGTTAAGAATGATACAAGTTTATTTAAAATTACATTTAAACTAAATGTATCAAAAGCTTAATTACAGCATTCCTCGTCGTTGTATACGCACGTCTCTTAACTGGCTGCGCTAGTATTGACGCAATTCCTATTTGTCTGCTGCTCATCACACACGAGACTCGCTTTCCGACACTCACCGTTGATACACCAATAACAACTCTCTGGCCGACACTCACAATTGATACACCAATAGCAACACGCTGGCTTTACTTTTCCACTCTCGCACACGTCTATCAGCTCTACACTCCTCAGTCAACATGATAGACTTTGCAATAGTCTCCATTCAACGACAGACTTTAACTGTCACTATAGACCTTCACTATAGTCTCTTTAACTACCAACTCACGTATTGTAAAGCACAGTCTCAACCATGATACAATTATACAAGGTACTTGCACAAGCCCAGCCTGTTAATGTTTACAATGCATATAGTTGTCAAACTTTGTTTACAAGCTGTAAAAAGTATGTGTGTGTGTGTGTGTGAGTAAAATGACTACAGTGTTGCCAATGAATTTGCATATGGGTGTGTCTCCAATTACACATTGAAGAAAATTACACTACACATCTTTTGTGTAGGTTAAAATTAAAACAGAAATAAATAAAAATAGAACCCAAGGTATAATTACACACAGATTATACATGAATCTCATTACATGAGAGCATAAATTACACACTGTGTATTACACACATATTGGCAACACTGATTGACTATAATCATGCATGAATGCCGCGTCTGCAATTGTACTTTAGTTACCCTGTGATAGCTGTTTTTAAAAACAAAAGACATCTGCTTCTGAAAATTATAGGTATGTTTCTACCAACAAAATACGTGCGTTTCTTGGTGTTGCAATTTTGTTGAAGTCGTGCAAGTACCTTGTATAATTGTATCATGGTCTCAACTATCAACTCACTACTGTATCGCAAACACCGATTCTTCACACAACTTAATTATCAACTGTCTTCTGAAAAACAACAACTTTAAGTAACGACTGACTTCTCAGTAACGACCACAGAGGAGACATAGTTGTAGAAAGTGACTTAAGAAAAAAGCTCAAATCATCTGATTTGATCACTGTTAAAAAGGGACAAATATAGAGTGTTTGTTATTGAATATTTTTAGTACAATAATCAAAACAAACAGCAGAAATGTATACTTAGTGAAATGAACAATTGAAAATTTTTACAAAAATTAAATGAAAGATTTTGCAGTGTTGAACTAAATAAAACAATGTGTAAAACATTATTAGTAATATAAAAGTGATTAAAATTAGTTTCCAAATGCTTACAAACTCAATTTTAAACATTTTCCTTCAAAAATATTAATTTTTAACTTCAACTTGCAAAAAGCAAACAACGAATGAGACCACAAAGCATAAATTGAAAATACACTTGAGCACATGAACATTTGCACAAAATTAAATGGAGGAATTTGTGGTATTGAATTAAAAAACACGAAAGGATTATTAGTATTGCGAAAAGGATTATTAGTATTAATAAAGTGACTAAAATTTGTTTTGAAATGATTAGAGACTTTGTTTTAAGAATTTTCGTTCGCAAATATTAATTTTAACCATTTAATTACAAAAACTAGGCTGCGAATGAGACCACAAGGAATAAAACGTAATTACTTTAAAATAATACCACGCGAAAGAAAAAGTAAAGAGGATTTGATGACTGTGTGAGCGAGACCTCGAAATAATAATAGCGCCGATCATAAATTTTCTAATTATGCTTTTTTATCGCCTCGTAACGTAAATCGAAGCTATGAGATTAATTTTATTGACAGTTTAATGTCTCTTAACCTTTGCCAAGTGAATACTTTTCATAATCAATTAAATCGTTTTCTTGATCTTATCTTTATTCCAGAGTCTCTTAAATACCAAATTTATGTCCCTTTACTGTGGATATCCCCGTCAAATATTCACCATAAACCTCTAACTATTGAAATTTCTAATTTAACGTTTTTTAAAAATTCTCAACTTGCGATTGTTAATGATTTTAAATTTATATCATGTAATTTTGATGTGCTTAATTCCATAATTGATTCTATTAATTGGTTTGATCTTTTTGCTGGCCTAACAACAAGTGAGTGCTATGAAAAATTTTTACGGAAAATTAATCATATTTGTCTTAGTAACATTCCAAAAAAGAATATTAAGCCCTATAAATTGCCGTGGTATACTAGTGGTCTAAAAAAGCTAAAAAATCTGCGCAATAAATTCCATAAAAAGTTTATTGATTTGGGTGATCCCGAATCTGAAGCTAAATTTATACATTATCGTCGTGAATTCAATTTCTTAAATAAATTTCTATACAAGTTTACCTTGTCTAAGGAGCAGGGAATTAAAAGTAACCCTAAAGCGTTTTGGTCTTTCGTTAAGTCCAAGAAACAATCATCAGATATACCATCAGTAGTTCGTTTAGATGGATCAATTTCTCAATCCTGTGATGATGCCGTTAATTTGTTCGCTTCATTTTTTAAATCCAACTTTGAGCCGTTCTCAAATAATATCCCAACTCCAGTGGTGTCTTCAAAGCTAGGTTTGAGCTTACTAGTCCTGTCCGAGGCTGATGTATCGGAAGCACTTCTTGAGGTAAAAAACTCATTCAAGACTGTCTGTGATGGCTTATGTACGCATCTGTTAAAGAAAGCATCAAAAACCATCGTACCTGCTCTTACATTTATTTTCAATTTGTCGCTTCAAGAAGGTGAATTTATTGACAGGTGGAAGGTTGCTAGAGTTTCTCCTATTTTTAAGGAAGGTAAGAAAGACGATGTAAGTTGTTATAGCCCTATTTCTAAGTTATCATGTATTTCAAAGATTTTTGAATACATCGTTCACAAAAAATTGTTTTTCCTTTCCAAGCCATGGATTTCTCCCTATCAGCATGATTTTTATTCTGGAAGGTCTACCTACCATAACAAATTTGACTCTTTTCAGCGAATATTGCTTAGATGCGCTGGAACATGGTTCCCAAGTGGAAGTAATTTATACTGACTTCTCAAAAGCTTTTGATAAGTTATCGCACTCTATCCTTATATCGAAATTGAGATTAATGGGCTTCCATTCTAATTTCCTGATTTGGATTAAGTCCTATTTATCCAATAGAATTTGCTCTGTGAGTATTGAAGGTTTTAGATCTAACCCTTATCTGCAAACGTCGGGTGTACCCCAGGGAAGCATTCTTGGTCCATTGTTATTTAACTTGTTCATTAATGACATTGGTAGCTGTTTTGTGAAATCGAAGTATCTTTTATATGCCGATGATTTGAAATTCTTTATGAAATTGGAATCAATTAATGATGCGCATATTCTGCAAATTGAGATTAATAATCTAAGTGATTGGTGCCGGCTTAATAGTCTGAGTCTAAACATTAATAAATGTTTACATGTCTCCTTTCATAGGTCTCTGACTCCCACTGTGCTTGTCTTCAATATTAATGGTATAAATTTGAACACGTCAAACTCTAAGTTGGACTTAGGGATGATGTTCGACAGCTCGTTGGTTTTTGCAGGTCATATTGATTACATACTTCCCAAGGCATATAAAATGTTTGGTTTTTTGAAAAGAAGTTGTTGTGAATTTGTAGACCTTTATACACTCAAGCTTATGTATACATCGTTTGTAAGATCTAAGGTAGAATATGCTTCTGTTATTTGGAGTCCTCACGTATCTAATCTGATTACTCGTGTTGAAAGACTTCAACGTGTTTTTATTAAATGTGCCTCACGCTCACTACCTTACTTATCTTCCGTTCCGTATGAGTCTAAATGCTTGTTTATAGGCTTACGTAATCTATAAGCACGTAGAATAGTTCAATCGGCTCTATTTGTGTATGATATTATCAATGGTTCTATTGATTGCCCATATTTGCTTTATATGGTACCGTTTTATATACCTCCTAGAAATCTTAGGTTGGTTAAACTATTTGATGTTCCCTTCCATAGGACTAATTATGCATGTAATGGTACTTTAACACGTGCCTTTGTTCAGCTCAATGACATTAACTTCAATTTACAAAAAGTTTCTCAATCTTTTATTGAATTCGGCACTGAGAAATCTGAGTTTAAACTCCTACTTTTTAGTTTAATAAAATAACTGTTTTAATATAATAATTAGCTGTGATTTATAAACTGTAAGATAATTTTGTATATATGTATGTAGGTTTTGCACATACTTCATTGTTAATTTAGATATTTATAGAATATAATTATATGTATTTTGTTATCTTAGTCTGTAAGGATTTTTTGTCCATAGACTGAAATAAATAAATAAATAAATAAAATAAAATAAAAACACCACAAAATCACAATTATCTTCCGTCTTACTTTGTGCTCGTGACACCTCTGGTCTCCTCTGTGGTGAAATAATCAATTGAAAATTTTTACAAAATTAAATGAAAGATTTTGCAGTGTTTAACTAAATAAAACAATGTGTAAAACATTATTAGTAATATAAAAGTGATTAAAATTAGTTTCCAAATGCTTACAAACTAAATTTTAAACATTTTCCTTCAAAAATATTAATTTTTAACTTCAACTTGCAAAAAGCAAACAACGAATGAGACCACAAAGCATAAATTAAAAATACACTTGAGCACATGAACATTTGCACAAAATTAAATGGAGGAATTTGTGGTATTGAATTAAAAAACACAATGCGAAAAGGATTATAAGTATTAATAAAGTGACTAAAATTTGTTTTCAAATGATTAGAGACTTTGTTTTAAGCATTTTCGTTCGCGAATGAGACCACAAAGAATAAAATTTAATTACTTTAAAATAATACCACGCGAAAGAAAAAGTAAAGAGGATTTGATGACTGTGTGAGCGAGATCTCTAAAAATCACAATTACCTTCCGTCTTCTCTGTGGACTAACTTGCCGTTGGATACGTCACCCCTTTTTATAGTTCGCGCAAAACCACTAGAATGTTTCAGCAAAGTCTAGACATCATCATCATCATCTAAAATGTTGGTTAGGCCCGGTTCACACACTTCAACTTTTGTTGCTCAACTCGTAATTCAGCTAAAATAAAGATGGAGAAGGAAATACAAATATCTCTCTTTTTCTTACAGCTAAATTGCGAGTTGATCAACAAAAGTTGAAGTGTGTGAACCGGGACTTACTTTCTGAAAACATCAAAAAATTACTTTCTTTAAAATATTGTCGAAATCTGAGTGGAAATTTAAAGCAATGTGAGTATGGTAGTGAAAAAAATTTGAATGAAAACTTTAAACTTATTTTCTGTAAAACCAGCTTTTTTGAGTTACGACTATGTTGCAATAAAGGAGCGATATGAGTACATACATACCAAGGCACATTAAATACAGGTACACGCATTAGGTGCAACTCTGTGCTTCTCACATAGTTTTACAAGGTAATTGTCAAAAAATTGTATGCATAAAACAAGGCATAAAAGTAATTGTCAATTGAATTAATAATTATAAACGTGTAAACAAAAAATCAGCGGATGAGCAATATGCCTGATGCGTGTACCTGTTTGATATGCCTTGGTTCAGACTGTATGTACGAACTTACATATGGTCTACACCTAAGATAATATGTAAGATGAGATCGTCAAATTCAATCGCAGAGCGAGTTATGTTACATGTAGACTTCAAATTAGTGTTATCTCAATCTTATAAGATTTTTTATGAGAGCGTTGTTATAAGAAATCCCATAACAACAATCTTATGGGATGAATTGTCAAAAAACACACGTACATGAAAATAAATTCGTATGCATGTGTGAGTGTTACTTAAAATAAATGAAAAGCAATGTTTTGGACAATATTTCTGGGATTTTATATGTTCAAATGTGTTAAATTTAATTTGTGAATTAAAGTTTGTGCCAAAAAGTGAAAACAAATTATATAATTATACAAAAATAATACATGTTAACTCGATGAGAATTTGCATAAAATGAAATGTTATAAGAAAAGTAGAATTACGTTGTCCTGTTGTATGAGATGAAGAGAAATATCGGCATTTTATTTTTGTTATTCTGCCGACGTTCTCTCACATATTATGTCAGAGTTAATCGCAGTTGTAGACGCTATGTTACCATGTGAAAACATGGCATTCATCAAAGCAAATACATATAATGTGAACACAGCTTAAAGGCTCAGTTAGCCGACTGTAACGCAAAGTAACTGTAATGTATTAAACAGCTGATCGATATTTTTATATGAAAAGTAGGTTACGTTACATTACATCTCTATAGCCATTTTCATTACTTTTCACATAACAAAATCGATCAGCTGTTTTCTACCGTTGCAGTTACATTACATTACAGTCGGCTAACTGAGCCTTAATACACACAAAGCTGTATATACGTATACATTTTATGTCAGATGAATTAGTCTCGTATAATTTGGAAAATAACAAAAATTGTGCAGCTTAAACATTGTTCTCGTGTAAATTACCTCAGTGGTATCATGACATGATGGTTGTTTGAATGGTTTTTAAAATCGCTGCATGCGAAAATGGTTGAAATGACATCACTGTTTAGGGAAACATAATCTTGCCACACTTCTTACAAGGTTTCTTTCTAAAATCGCGCCTTCTGGCAACACTAACAAAATATTTAAAAAAGGACGCAAGCGGGAATTTGCTTTGCGATTTTATGTGATAATAAAAAATGCATAAAACTGTAGTTAAACCACCCACAAAAGCGGATTTGCCAATATTCATGAAAAATGTACCTGATGAACATAAAGAACATGTGAAAAATTTGTGCATGAAGATGATGCAGCACCCATCATACGGTCAACCGTAAGTACATTGCATATTGTGTATGTTATACGTGCATATGCAAATTATTTTACGAATTTTCTTTCATTGTTATATTTATAATAGTTATGAGTGGACAACAGCAGATTTCGAAATGGGTGCTCCTTTGGGTCGCGGAAAATTTGGTCGTGTTTATTTAGCTCGCGAACGTTACAGTAACTATATGGTGGCAATGAAAATTTTATTTAAAGAAGAATTGCGCAAGGGCAATGTGCAACGACAGGTTTTAAGAGAAATTGAAATTCAATCAAGATTGAAACATCCACATATTTTGAGGTTATTGACTTGGTTTCATGACAGGGAACGAATTTACATGGCTTTAGAGCTGGCCTCACAAGGAGAGGTATACACTTTGTTGAGGAGTTCCCCTAATAATCACTTTGATGAGCCCAGAGCTGCGAAGTACACCTATCAAGTAGCGGATGCATTGCACTATTGCCATTTAAACAAAGTAATACACCGCGATTTAAAGCCGGAGAATATATTATTGACTGCATCAGATGATATAAAATTAGCCGATTTTGGTTGGTCTGCTCACTCGATATCTAATAAGTAAGTAAAATTTCTTATTCTGTATTGTACACAAATTTATTAAAAGTACCCAGCAAAAAAAGTGATGAAAAAAAAGTAGAAAAAGCACCACAACTACTAATACGAAGCACTCCAAACTCCGAGCAAAAAGTAGTGAATTTTACATTAGCGTGTCATTGGAGCGAAGTGGTTTGTTTTTGCCAACCCGTG
Organism: Nowickia ferox; assembly: GCA_936439885.1. NCBI lineage: Eukaryota > Metazoa > Arthropoda > Insecta > Diptera > Tachinidae > Nowickia > Nowickia ferox. The sequence goes on from OW387026.1 coordinate 66,473,311, forward strand.
AGCAAATGAAATTCACTTTTTATTTGCTTTAAAAACTCTAAAATAAGGTGAGATTTTTTATTGGTGAAGTAAATCCAATATATTTTACATTTAGGATGTGGTTATTAACCACTTTTCCAAAGCAGTTAAATCTATTCACTTTTTTTATTAACCCACTTGGAAAGCCTTTTAATTTCTAATAGTATTATATTCATTAAAAAATTTGTTGAAAGAAGTTGAAGAATTTGTACTTTTAAGCATTTAAATCAATCAGTCAATTACATTAGCTTAAGGCTTGCTCGGAGTTTGGAGTGATTCGTATCAGTAGTAGTGCTTTTTCTACTTTTTTCATCACTTTTTTACTGGCTTTTTATTTTAGAGAATAATAATAATAAAATAGTTGATTTAATATTACTTTAGATATGTGATTAAAAATAACTTCGTTAAACCAGAATAAAATGCATAACATACTTTGGAAGTAATTAAGAAGTGCTTTCTAAAGAAGTACTCATTTTATTTTTTGCTGGGTATATATATGTAAAATATGTTACGTACAATCGCCTCTACTGAAAATTTATAAATTTTTAGTTAATCTTTAGAGGAACAAGTGCAATATTTAACAACATTCCAAGAGTGGTTTGAACTTTTTGTAAAGCCTACAGTACATGGCATGTAAAAAGCCACATGTGTATGTGGCGATGACGTCACGGGAATTTTCAGCATGTTGGTTGTATTTTTTTAAATTACTAGTAGTGTTTAGAGGCCTTAAAATTTTGATAGTATTTTTGCTTCAAAATACAACTGTGGCACATGTAGCCGAATCGAACACATTTCCTGAGGCAGCACATTTGTAAGCATGTGAATATCTACATGTACATATATTATTAGTACACGGCATGTAGCAAATGTAGCTTCGTGATGACATCAAAATTACGTCAGAAGCACATGCACATGTGGTTTTTTACATGCCGTGTACTGTAGGCTTTAGTTACAGTCTTTTTCCACTTGCTTACATCTTACAGGAATGAAAGAAAGATGTTGAAAATGGGAAAAATGAGTTACATTGACAACATTTAACAGTTTTCAAAAAGCATCTTTATATTATCAATTCTTTCAGTTAAACTACTACTATTTATTAACCTTAACATAAATAAGTACCTATATAGAAATTATATACTTACAGTAATCATTAATGAACATTTTAAGTAATAATAGAGTGCATTCTAAAGATAATATTTGGGCGATGATAAAAGTTTTGGCTACTCATAAAAAAAAAAAAATGAAATTTGTCACATCAGTGCTCAAACTTTGAGACTTAAAATTTAAAAGTTTGGACTAATTTTGAGAACTCTGGCGTTGATTTGATATGCGTATCAGAGGCACGGTTTAAACCTCATTTGACTGATTCATCAATTTCTTTGCAAGGATAGAAAATCAGGAGGGTTGATAGTAATGGGTATGGAGGAGATAGAAATGGGTATGCAGTTGGTGTCAATGCGTTAGATCCAAGGTTTTTAAAAATACCTATTCCAAAACTTGTTTTTATAACATTTGTTTTGTACAAGATTTCTTTCATATAAATTTGGAGACTTGCTTAAATTATTTCTATTCTTAAATCTAATTCTGATTACAGCCCCATAGCAATCATGCCATTTTTATCTAGTCTGAAAGATTAATTCATAACCAATTTTCATAGTATCTTCAAACCAATAATATGTTCACTGTCCGCCAATCAGCTCTACGTATGTAGATGTTGCTGTAGGCTGCGGTAACGTTACATTTTTAGTTCTCTTGTATCATTTTTTTATGACAACGTAAACATGTGTATGTTTAGATTTGCGTCAACTGCCACTGATCTGATATGTTCGTGTCTTATAGAGAGAGTTTCAAGCTCTTTGCAAGTCCAAGTGTTTGCTCATTAAGAAGAGGCCATTTAAGCTTGGCTAAAATGCTGTTTTAAGAAGAAATTATAATATATAAAAGCGCTTAGGAGTTGTCCACATATTACGTTACGTAATTTTTGTTACGATTAGTTATAGTTTGGGAGGGGTTTTTGGAAATGTTACGTAACAGGAAAAATTACAAGTTTCGTACAAAAATAAGCATGCTTTTCTCATTTATTTATTTAATTGATCATACGTGTTACCTACATATTTTATGTATGTAGTAGTAGTAGTATTTAATTTATATACGAATACGAATATTTAAAACGATATTTGCGAATACGAATATCTATTCAATGTGAAATTTATGGACATTTAATTTTGGCTCTATGTTATTCTGCAAAATTAAATACAAAAAAATTTTGTTTGGAAAAGAACTTCATACTGTCCGTGTACATTAAAGTTACTGAAAACTATCCAAAATTTTAATGGTTGTCATTAAATAACATTTTAAAATAATACAAAATTTGTATAATAAATTAAATAGGTTTATTACGCAACATGATAAATTTTAATTGTAATTTTTTTTACAGAAAAATCACTTTATACCAAACAATCTAGAGACAAATTGTAGACAAACTGATTACATCGTTCTCATTTTCTCGTCTTTCTCCTTTAACAATTTTAATAATTTTTAATCATTTTATTTGCCAAGCGAGGGCATTAGTTATTGTAGTGTCGAAGCCTATTTCACTAGTGTATACCGATTGACAATTGTAAAATACATATGTGTATGTGCAAAAGAAAAAACAAACAACGTAAATTATTTGAGCGTGTTATTTCGCGTGCGATACTGTTCTAAGTTTTATAATTTATTAATTTAAGACTAAAAAAGAAAATACCTTGTATAAAAATAATATCTTTCACAGTGGATATAAAAGTAAAAAGCTTTAGTATCACTTAATATTTTATGAAGTGTACAATAAAAATATTGCACACTTGATACAATTGTCTATTCAACTGTTGTACAATGGTTTTGTGTGTTTTTTGTTTCCTTGTTCTCTATTTTTGCTTTACACTCAATTATGATGATCACTACCATCGTGCCCATTTGAGCATTTTTGCAGCTAAATTTAGCATTTTTGTTGTTGATTTAGCTGCGAAATTTTCGATTTAGCAGTTAGCATTTTCTTTAGCATTTTTCAATTATTTATTTATCATTTTCTAGCAATAATCAGCAACACAATTTGTTAAATTTTCTGTATATTAGTAATTTTCACGTGTAAACAATTGGATGATGTATTTAATCAGGCTTATCCTGAATAAAATTTCACAAGGAAATTTCCGAACGTGTGAAAAATCGGTATCAAAAAACTTCATACGGTTGCGAAATAATCTGACAATTTATAAATATGTTAGTTTTTAATTTTATTGGAATTGATTAAACGAAATTAAAATCCTTGTAAACGAAAAATGTGAAATGTGAAAAATGATTCATTTATTTACATGTAAATTTACATAAGAATTTGAAATCCTTTCTATTTTTCATATCAATTTTAAAACAATATACAAATATTTCTATTTTTCATATCAATTTTAAAACAATATACAAATATTGTAAATGTGCAATATACAAGAACATGTGATATTTAATTTAATGATTTCTTCAAAATAACAACCACATAAGCTTCAAAATGTTTAAGATATGACATGTTTAAATTAGTCTGAGAGCCTGTTTATCTAAAATTAATAAATATATGTACATATACGTTCCTAACACCGCAGTACATTGAGAATGAATGATTTCGATAATAGGATTGTGTCAAACGCGACCGACTGAATGAGTTCGACCCAAGTCTACACGGTCTGGAAATCGTAAATGTGGAAATGACGAAAGCTTTAGAATATTTTATAAAAAAACCAATTTTTACACGTTTTTTATAAACGAAACATACGTGAGATGAGATAAGGCTTGTTTTTGAAGAATCGTCTGTGAATTAATATTTTTGTTTTGCTTTTAATACTTTTTTAGCATTATGTATTTAAAGTGAAAAATTAGCATGCAGTTAACATAATTTAACTAAGTTTTAACGAATTCCTCCATACAATTGCACATTTAAAATTGGCTCATAACGTATTAAATGCTAGTATGATTTCAAATATAAAATTGTAGGGGAAAACTTGTTAAGACCATGCTCAATTTTGCCATTTATGCTAACTTGATCCCAGTTCTTCATTATATATTTATGTTCAATAAATAATTTGTAATTTTTTGGAATATTTGGTTTCATTCAAAGGAAATAAAAATTAGTTAGAAAATATAAGCACAAATTGCAAAAAAAGGGCCTTAAAAGAAACTATTTTATTAAAAAGTAGTATATATTACATTTTAGCATTATGTTTTAGCACTTTAATAATGATTTAGCATTTTTTAGGATTTTTGTTAAGTCAATTTAGCTGCAAAAATTTTTAGGATCTGGTCACACTGATCACCACTACAAACAATATTCGCTCTTGAAAAAAAAAATACAATACTGTGCACTTTTTCACGGCTTGCGCTCACTTCTAGTATATACGCATTTCGTACAACCGTGTGAACTGTTAATTTTTGTCTCACATTATTGCCAGAAAAAGCATTGTCAGTTCATTGCAAGACTAGCAGCTAACAAAAAATTGTCAGACATCTTACAGACCAACCTAAATTACGACGCAAAGCGTTTTCTGGCTGTCAAAATTTCTCATGCCCATACAAAATGTATGAAACCAACCGAAATAACGCGGCGTCAACGCTTTGCAATTGGAAAATCTAATTTTGACAGCGCGTAAAGAAGTGAAGTTGGCTGCAAAAGTACTGTTGTTTTTGTTAAATAATGTAACTTTAGCTACTTTCAGGTCAATTTAAGGTTTTTATTTTTATTTCTTTCTTTATGGAAGATGTGACAATATTGTAAGATCTTACAATCGTCTGTACATGGCTTAAGTGTAATATTTTTTTTTTTTATTTATTTTATTTATTTCTTCAGTAATACATATGGCGTATTGGCCAATTAACAATATATTACAAGTTTTTGATATATTTACAATTATTTATGTAAGCATATAAATACATATGTACAATGTAGCAGATACAATTAAATTCTTGAGATCAAATTATTGGTAATAAATATCATAAGTTATCAGTCAATTTTCAATTTTAACTTCATAAAAACTCTGATGAATAAATAAAAAAAAGATTAAAGTAAAAATAAAGCCTGATAATCGATAACTAGGCAGGAGTAAGGAAATCAGTAAGCTTTCTCTTAAAAGTAGTCAAAGACATGCTAAATGAACGCAAATGAATGGGCAGGGAATTCCACAATCGGGCAGCTCGCACAATGAATGAATGTTCGTATGTCATATTGTTTATACGTGATATAATAATTTGGGGATTTCTGGAAGACTTAGTAAAAGATATCATCTGCACAAGATGCAATGGTCTTTGATGCTTGATAAATTTAAAAAGATATATTAATAAGCGAAACGTGAGGAAGTCATCAAATGTTAGGTTCAAAAAATCCTTCAAGTGATTTGAAACATGGGCCCTTAGCCTCAGCCCATAGACAAATCTCACAATTTTATGTAAAATGGTTTTAATTTTTCTCCTATTTCCATGGTTGCTACCCGAATAGACCTCGATACAATAATTTACTTGAGACATTAGTAATGCATGAGCTATTATTTTTTTAACATGCAACGGAAGATACAGGTTTAGATGGTACAATTTGCGTAAAGTGTGACAAATCCGTGAGTTAATTATATTAGTATGTGTTTCAAGCGATAATCGATCGTCAATTACTATTCCAAGACATCGTAGATAATTCATGACTTCAATGGTAGTACCAGACAATTCAGATCAAGATCGAAATGAGTGGATCTATTAGGTCTAAATATAATGGCTTTAGTTTTGTGTGGGTTGACACAAAGTTATTTAAAATTTTATACGAGCATATGCTTTCATCCAGAAACTGGCCTTTTTTGTTAGTCTTTTAGGATTTTTAACTCATACATACATATCTCTGTTAACAAGTAAAAAGGCCCTAACTCTTATTTTAACGAAATTTAGTTTTTCAGTGATTCCAATACATTTCACACAAATATACTTTGTCACTAAAATTTATTGCACTAGTTTAAGAAATAACGCTTTTACAAGCAGTTTTACAAAGCAGTAAAATTAAAATTAAAATGCAAATAAAACAAATAACTGTTCTCTACAGTATGCAATTTTTATATTGGAACAGAAATCTTCTCTTAACAATTTTGTTACAAATGTTACTTTATATTAATCAGGGATCGCAAATAACGAATATTTTCCAAATTTAAACTGAAAAAATCACACTAATAGAGAAAGAAGTGTTGCGTGCAAAAGGAATATACCATACCTATAAATGCATTGATTTTTATTAAAAAACTTAACTTTACCTATTATTTTTTAATTTTTATTTATTCCTCAGAAAATAAGAGTTATTTCTTGATTTTTATTTATTCCTCATGAAATAACAGTTACTTTTTGCTTTTTATTTTTTTGCTCAAAAAATTAAAATTTTTAAACTGAATAAACTACAAAAATGTAAATTTAATTTAACATACTCGTATATGTAACATATGAGTTTTGGCGATAATTTCAGGTTTAAATCGGTTAATATTAATTTTAACGCAAAAATACGCATTTTACATTTTAAAAATTAAGAGAGAGAAAAATAAAAATCAAAAAGTAACTGTTATTTTGTGAGGAATAAATAAAAATCAAGAAATAATTATTAAAAAGTAAATTTTAAAATTAAACTTACAACACTTACGGTCCCTGATATTAATTGTATGAACTAGAATTCTTCACCCCATACATTTTTTTTGCTTAAAACAAAGTTAGAACAAACTGTTTTTCAGTACAGTAGCAGTAAAAAATATTTACTGAAACTAAATTTTATTTCAAACAAACGTATGTTTGAATAATTTTTCCTGTGTAATGACGAGCATTTAAAATTAAATTGAAAAATAAATAATAATACATGAAATGCCGAAGTATATTTATTTGACATAAAGTCTTTATTTATTTAATTTGAAAATTTTGCTTGTTTTTATGGTTAAGCGATTGTCTATATGTATTTCGTTCCCGCTTTTTGGAACTCATCAGTAGACTTCAACCCAAAACATTTTGATTTTAGCTAACAAACTTCGTATGTTTATAGTAAGACTCTTAATACTATTTTCAAATTAAATAAATAAAGACTTTATGTCAAATACATAAATATACTTCGGTATTTCATGTATGAAAATAAATATTTTATTTTTCTTTTTCCCTTTTAATACTCTTATTGTTGCCCAGTGTGGCAACTAATTGTAAAAAGGTGGTGGAAAATAAAATAGATGCACAATCGAATAAAGATGCTTGTTTTGTAAAGATTTTTGTTCGAGGATTTCAAACTTATTATGTTTGTATATTGTGATTCTCAATATAGTATTAAGAGTCTTACTATAAACATACGAAGTTTGTTAGCTAAAATCAGAAATGTTTTGGGTTGAAGTCTACTGATGAGTTCCAAAAAGTGGGAACGAAATGCATATAGACAATCTCTTAACCATAAAAACAAGCAAAATTTTCAAAATAAATAATAATATAATTAATTATATTACTTTTCTTGTGTTTAGTATACGTTTGAAATATTCACAAACATTTTAGCGAATGCAAATAGCAAAAGTAAGCGAATGATTTGCGAATGCGAGTGCGAACATTCGTTACATACCTAGTATATATCGTTAGCTGAAATGCAAAAAGACTTAACTAACAATAAATTCAAAATCGAGTTTTTGATTGATTATTATGAATGCTATTAAACTACATGTCTTGACAAAATTTTACACTTCTTCCATCAAAAATTACGCTTTTATTAACAAAAAACAAGGAGACGTCACTACAACTTTGTTTACTCCTTGTTTGTGTAAGACATTGACGTTAAAAATCTTGGCGTTTTTGTAATACATTAAAGGAAACTTGTACAACTTTTCTTTAATCTATTACAGAAACGTCAAGATTTCCATCTTCAACGTCTTACACAAACAGGCTGTTAGTTTTTGTTTTAGTTTTTTCTTCTCCTGTAAAATTATAATTTTGTTAGTTACGCCTTTTTGCATTTTAGCTAACGGTATTTATATACATATGTATATAATGGGTGTCCGCCGGGAAGGTATACTACTTTGTTTATAATTTTTTATTAAATTGGCTTATGTACGGCAGCGTAAATGATCTTGTGGAAGAAGCTCTTGTGTCAACTAAATCTTATATGGAAACAAATGTGCAAAATTGTGGCCAAAGATGTTCTTTGAAGACCAAGCTCCTGAGCACGGCGTGGAATTGAGGTTGATGGATTGTTTTGAACACTTTCTTGAGCAGCAGTAATGTTTTCAGCCGTTCTTGCAGTACGTTGTGGTCCATGCTTGGGCCTATCACCTACAGACCCTCTTTCTTCGAAATGATTCACTACACGATAAATAGTGCGTTTTGTTGACACGTTGTTTCTCCCAAAAATTTCACGTAACTTTTTCGTCACAGTAATCGATGATTGATTTTGATAAAATGTTTTAACGATTACAACACGTATCCATAATAAATTTGCCACGTGTCTACTTCACGACTGCCAAATATGAACTGTCAAGACTAATGTTTACCAAAATGGCGGCAACAATTAATGCAATATTTCTTTTAGTACGTGGGCCGCCTTTATGTGTTGGAAAAAAAATAAAAATTCGTCACTATATGTAATGTCTTTTCTTTCTGAAGGTCTAACCAACCTTTTGTACACGCAAAGTTTTCTTTGCAAAGTCTTAATTCAGCTGGGAGAAAGACAGCAAGAGACTGTACTACTACCTCTGTCTTTCACACAGCTGAATTAAGACTTTGCAAAGTAAACTTTGCGTGTGGAAAAAGGGGTATAACAAAGACAAAACTTCCGAAAAAGAGGCTTTATTGAGATTAATTCGAGTTGATGAACAAAAGTTGAAGTGTGTGAACCGGGACTAAGATAAAAAACTACATTTGTTACTCAGCTAATATTACTTTTAACTTAAAGGAGAAATCTTTATAATAAAAAAGGTAGTATTAACATTGACCAGAATAAGAACTTACGGCATGAAGATAGCATAAGTGGCTAAATTGAACATGGTCTTATCGAGTTTTGCCATACAATTTGACATTAAAAATCAACGCATAATGTAGTTTTAACCCACCATTAACTCCTGACGTTATTTTTAATGTAAAATTGTATGGCAAAACTCGTTAAGACCATTTTCAATTTTGTAACTTGTGCTAACTTCATGCTAGTTTTTCATTATGCATAGGGCCGATAGAGATTACTTAATTAAAGCTAACAAAATTTTTTATTGTTTCCGATTTATTGTATTTTCATATGCACTTCAATATAAGACCTAAGTCTTGTGTATGTGACTTCGAAAAGAAATAAAAAAATAAGTTCTAGTCACAAAAGCACACAAAGTATGCACGTTTTAAATAAATAAATAAATCTATTAAAAACGACAGCTGTTATATGCCTGTTGCCGTCTGTAACATAGTTCATTTTAATTAACAATTAACAATTTTAATTTTTTCCTTCACGTTTCAGGCGCAAAACCTTTTGCGGAACCCTGGATTATATACCACCTGAAATGGTGAATGGTTGTACATACGATGACGCAGTCGATCAATGGTGCTTGGGAATTCTATGTTATGAATTTCTAGTAGGTTCCGCTCCATTCGAATCAAATGATACCGACAAAACTTATGATAAAATTCGGCGAGTTGAAATACTTTATCCACCACATTTAACAGCTGGAGCTAAAGATGTCATATCGAAATTGTTGCGCAAATGTGCTAAAGATCGCATTTCTTTAGTGGATGTAATGAAGCATACGTGGATTAAAGAGAATATGGACAGACGTAATAAACAGTTGACAAAAATGTCTATGAAGGTTTAGTTAATAATTTTTTCGTTTTTAACAAGTCCCCTTATTGCGGTTAATCTTTAATCTTTAATCAACTACAAATAGTCGAATTTGAAGTCGAACAACGCTAACCACAATAAGGTCCAATGTCTATACTATATATAAGATATACGGGAGTCATCAGGTGATTGATTTTTTTCTCGTTTACATTTAACGATATGTTGTCAAAAAAAAAATTTAAATTTTCGTGCGTCAAAAAGTAATTGTAAACATTTAAAAATAAAATTTAATATACAATTTTTATAACAAACAAACACATTATTAAATAATTATTAAATAAAAGTGTTTGAAAACCTTTAAAAAACTCTTAAAAAATGTAAATACATACATACATTTTTGACATCATTTCGTTTTTATTACACAGACAAAATCCCTGTATTTGTATTTTCTTAGTTGCAGACCTGAATATACTTTATAAATACTTTTGATTATAATAAAAACATTTATATACAAACTATTTCATATTTTATAATGTTAAAAATTACTACAATCGATTTACAGTGTTTAAAGAATTCAAGTCGAAGTAGCAAAAGTCGTAAAATTTTTTACTTCTCGTTACTTTGGCTTTTTCCAACTGTTTAAAATCAACCGATGCTTTTGCTTGTGCTTGTAAAAATAAACAATAGTCGCAGTCGAAGCAGAAGCAGCAAATGATGTATGAACAATTGCGTAGTACTTTCAACAGTAGACGATTTCAAAAATTTGAATTTGATTTGCTGTTGCTGCTTTTGGTTAGTTTTCAAAGTTCCAAACAGTCACAGTCGAAGAAGCAAAAGTTCTTGCTTTTAGAAGCTTTCTCAGGTTCAGTCAACTTTTTTGTGATGTTTGTCATGTTTTTGTTGTTGTTTTTGCACATCAGACGAGAGGCAAAAACAAAAACCATTTTATTGCGATTGCTTAAAAATTCTAAAAGCAAGAAGACTTCTTCTGCTTCTGCTTTTACTTGCGATACTAAACAAAAGCAAATCAAATTAAAGCTTTTCAAATCGTCGACTGCTGAAAGTACTGCGCAATTTGTCATAATTCGTTTTGAGATTTTGCTTTGACAAGAAATTATATTAGATTAAGATTAAGATTAAGATTTCCATCGCCAGTTCCTTACACAATCAGACTGATTATCGTGTAGTTTCCACAATGAAAGCAAGCGACTTGCTCGCTCGCATCGCCTAATTTACTTAATAACGCTATTGTTATTAGCGATAGGTTCACAGATTTTGAGTATGTTTAATAGAACTTTTTAGAGAATTATGTGGCATAATTTGTTTTTATACTCTACATTCGGAATTCAAAACTTTTAAACAACTGCACCACATGAAAAATAAGATATATTACAAATTTTAGTAGCTGATTATCCTACATAATCTATATATACGATTACGATACTCGTATATAAATGAAACGGCCCATGTATGTAATCGCATATGAGAACGGCTGGAGCGATTTGAGTAATTTTTTTTATTCGATTCGAAATTTTCAGATGGTTTGTAAAAAAAAATTAAAAAAAAAATGCCTACTATTCACTTGTCATTTTTTTTAAGCACAAACTAACAAAGGAAAACGTAATATTTTTAATATACTGCCTCCTTTTCACTTCTCATTTTTCTTAATGAGGGGAAATTTTAGCAGAAACCAACAAATTTTTTTAAACATACTGCCCCCTTTTTCGCTTCTCATTGCTGTTATTTCGTCTACGCCCCAACAAATTGGAGCACTTTTTGTCATCATTATATCAACATGTTTTCCATCTAATCCACCCCATTTGTGGAACAAGTATAAAGAAAACATGACTCTGTTGATATTTTGCATCGTATTCGCACAACGGCCATAAATCTCGAAATTGATTTCAATGCTGAAATATTCAATGGGGCGTTGATTTCAATTGAAGACTTATGCTTAGAAATGTCTGGAAAAATGTTGCAAGAATTAGGAATGCCAGCTCCAAATCGTCTTCCACAAGAAGCATTTACCGAAGAATTTCTACGTGAACGGCAATATGATAGGAATTCATTAAGTCAGTCAGTAAGAACAAATGGCAAACTCTTAAACGCGTAATAAACTCTTATGACAGCGGTTAATGCAGGTTATGGAGGAATCCTCTTTCTCGATACACCTGGTGGAACAGGCAAAACGTTACTTTCCCTCCTTTTGACTTCGGTTCGCTCACAAAACCAAATTGCACTTGCAGTAGCCTCCTCTGGGATTGCTGCTACCCTATTAGAGGGAGGAAGAACTGCTAATTCTGCCGTAAACTTACAAACAGTAGATGAGCCAACATTAAAAGACTTGCGAAATAATCAACAGATATTCGGAGGGATGATAATTCTATTGGCTGGAGACTTTCGCTTTCGACTTTTCCAGAAGTGAGAACTCTCAAATAACAGAAAATATGTGAGTTGCTCTTCAAAATTATCAATCAGTGACGTAAAATGTGGCACAATTGGGCCATTTGTGTCACTTTTGGATGTTTGATGGCCCTGTAGTACTCTCTAAGCTATTTTGGCCCTTTCAACTTTTTTTTTTTAAAATGATTTGAGGTTACTCCATGCCCCGTCCCCTTGTTCTAACAAGGGATGGGAGATTTGACTTGGCCGAACACACCGACGCCAATCACTAAGCACACCAAAACTCTCGAAGGCCAATAAACAACAGTGGTCTGGTTGCACTGAATAGATAATTGCCAACATGTTGCGTTTCAAATAAATTTTTTAAGGTGTTTACAATTTAGGAATAAGCTCTCCATGCACCTATAAATTTTGGTGTTTGAGGAAACTTGGAAAGATATTTAAAAAAAAAATTAAAATACATATCACAATTCAGGAACTGTTGGACTAATAATATACAATAAAATTACATATCCGTAGATATAAAAAGAGTTATTTAATTTGTTTTAGCAAAAAATACTTTAAAAGATTTAAATTTTTATCGCAACTTTTTGTTTGTGAATAAAATGAAACACATGTATTTTATTAATAGTACATACTTTTGTTCGTATTTAAATAAAAAGATTATAATCAAATATATCAAAAATATTTTCTGGCCATATCAAAGGTATTTTGGTTCTTTTAAATCGTTAATTTGGCCTTAAACCAAAAAACTCATCACCATCAGGGTATGTGTTTTCAAATCAATTGTTAGCGTGGGCAATGGAAAAATACCGACTGACTCTACTACAGGCCAGATTTCATTTCCTAGATTGATTGTTAAAGTGCTGATAAGAAACGCTATTAAAAAAAAGATAACCATAGGAAAGTTTATGCGTGAAGAGGTGCTTACTCCAAGGATACCAAGTGATCTACCACTTAAGTTTAAACGCGTCCTTGCATTCGCAATGACGATCAATAAATTTCAAGGACAATCGTCAAAAGTGTGTAGTTTAAACCTGTAATCCCAATGTTTTTCCCACGGTCAATTGTGTGTTGCGGTCTCGAGTCAGTACAGCGTAAAAACTATTCATTTTCTCTTCAAATAGAAAAATAAAAAAAATATTGTGTATCATCCAGCTCTAAAATAATTTTATGTTTATCATTTTTTTGTTTGTTTAATAATAACCGAATTTAGAAGCAATTTTGTAAGTAATAAATTTTTTCTTTGCACAGAAAATTTTGTGTTTTAATTTTTATTTCCATATGAAATACTATTCATTAGTAAACTAGTAAAAAATAAAAATACACGATAAAAATGATCGATTTTTGAAATTTTTGAAGTAAAGCATTTTTTGGTGAAATAAACCAAAATCAGTCATGCCATTTTCGTTCTTTGGTCACTTGCAGCAAATTTTTAAGAAACTAGTCTGCTGTATAGATTAGTGTAGGAAGGGTAGTGCTAAAATTGCCCTCCACTCGGCGACCCAATGGGGTCCATTGTGATTCCCTTCTATTGTCCATTAAAAGTAATATTTACCCCTCATTTCTACTCAGAAGTTACAATATTATCCGTCATTAAGCTAATGAATTCCCATGAAGCCCCTGATGGCATTTAATTTACACTTCTCGATATCAGTAATGCTCTCATGGAAACGTGTGCTCAGTTATCTAAGCCTATGAAGTTGCAGCTTCGGACAGTGACGGATAATATGTTCAATGGTTTCTGCTTCCTCTTCATCACCGCACATCCAACAGAAATCTGGAGTGCCAGTTTTCCAAATGCTGGTTCTTGCTCTGATCGAGCAGTGACCAGTCAATGTGCCTATCACGATTCGCTTCGCCTTTCTATCCATATCCAGTAGCAGTTTGGATCTTTCTGAGTCAAGTTTTGGCCACATAGCCTTCGAGACTCTGCACCATGAACTGTTGGTCCTGCTCTCTACTAAATTACTGAGTTCCCTATAGTAATGACCTATCGGTAGTTTTACCAATCTGTCAGACATTCCGTCATCTAACGCTGACCTTGTTCTTGCCAGCTCATTGGCAATTTCATATCCCTCAACACTGCTGTGGCCAGGAACCCAACATAGTCCCTAAGCAAGTTTAGGGCTCTCCTATATTCACTAACAAGTTTCGATTTGGCATTGTGTCTCTTCAAAGCTTTTAGCGCTGCCTGGCTGTCGACGTAGAAGGTTACCTTCCCACTTTCAGCTACATTCCTGGCCACCAGTTCGCCAAGATCTCAGCTTGGAAAACGTTGCATTCAGTTTATCGCATTTGACCCAATATTCCCTATCCGGAATAGTCCGTGAACCCAGGGGTTACGGATCTCTGATTACTAAAACTGATCTTAATTAAGATTGATGTGTGACCTGTTATTCTTGTCTTCACCAAAGCCGCTTCTACGAGTCTAAGGAGACTTCTAGTCGCCGTTCTCACCACAGTCCTCTATAGGAAGTAGGTGAAGAATGACGTCCAAGGCAGCCTGAGGTGTGCTCCTCTGAGCACCTGTGATGCCCAGCGAGGTATACCTCTGAACCTTAGCCAGTAATCTCCTGTGACTCCTTCCTCAATGCCTCCCACCATGCCACACAACCATAGGAAATAACTGGCCTGACAACCGATGTGTAAATCCAGTTTACTATCTTCGGTTGCAGACCCCAGTTCCTTTCTATGGAGTTCCTGCAAGAAAGCTTGCTATCTAGGAAAACACCCAGGTATTTCGCTCGCTATGCTAGTCTCAGCTCTACCCCACTTTGTACTACTCTCTACTTTGTATCTCCTTGTAAAGATTACTAGGTTTTCTTTTTGTTGACTCCCAGTCCTTTGCTGCTGGCCTAGGAGGATAGATCGCCCAACGCCGACTGCATAACTTCACTGATAGAGGGAAGAAACTTTCCCGTTACCAGTACAACCACGTCATCCGCATAAGCAACCATCTTCCGTCCGCTCCTGTCAAAACGCATAAGAATTGCATTCATTGTAAACACCCACAACAGAGGTGATAAAACTCCTCCCTGTGGTGTACCTCTTGTCACTAATCTCCTGTTTTCCCCTTCCCATACTCGAGTTGATGATTCTGCTACTAAGCATGATAACTATCCACTCCACTAGAAAGTTGTGGACACTGAGTGTCTGCAGTGAGTCCCTAATAGCCACTATACTAATGTTGTTAAAAGCTCCAGTCTGCTGTATAAATATTTTAATAATTTTGTGTACCCTACACTGGCAGGAAAGACGATTTTACATTACTAGCATGGGGTACTATAAAAATGGAAAAATTTATGAAAATATATTTAAGAACTAGTGGCGAACAAAGTTTTTATATGAAATTATGACAAAAAACTTCCATGCATGGTGAATCATTTAAGTAAATAGGTGTGTTCCATAAGATCTCGTACAAGTTCGGAATAATGAGAGTAATAAGAAAATTACTCTCTGAACGTGCAAAAGTTATCAAAAATTGCTGGAAGGCAAAAAACCATAACTGCCCATCTTGAAATCAATGAGGAGACCAGAGTTGTAGAAAGTGACTTAAGAAAAAAGCTCAAATCATCTGATTTGATCACTGTTAAAACAAACAGCAGAAATGTATATGTACTTAGTGAAATGAACAATTGACAATTTTTACAAAATTAAATGAAAGATTTTGCAGTGTTGAACTAAATAAAACAATGTGTAAAACATTATTAGTAATATAAAAGTGATTAAAATTAGTTTCCAAATGCTTACAAACTCAATTTTAAACATTTTTTATATATTAATTTTTAACTTCAACTTGCAAAAAGCAAATAACGAATGAGACCACAAAGCATAAGTTGAAAATACACTTGAGCACATGAACATTTGCACAAAATTAAATGGAGGAATTTGTGGTATTGAATTAATAAACACAATGCGAAAAGGATTATTAGTATTAATAAAGTGACTAAAATTTGTTTTCAAATGATTAGAAACTTTGTTTCAAGCATTTTCGTTCGCAAATATTAATTTTTACCATTTATTTACAAAAACTAGGCTGCGAATGAGACCACAAAGAATAAAATGTAATTACTTTAAAATAATACCACGCGAAAGAAAAAATAAAGAGGATTTGATGACTGTGTGAGCGAGACCTCTAAAAACACCACAAAAACAAAATTATCTTCCGTCCTGTGTCACCTCTGGTCTACTTTGTGCTTGAAATACTAGTGCTGCTTACTTTTTAAATTAAATTTTATTTTAGTGATTTTAGTCGTTTAAAATGCATAACATTATAAAAACAAAAAGTATCATTGGCAACACCTGTAAAAAGTAAATGAAAAAAATCTTCAAAAAAGTAGAAGCTACGTGAATTATATTAAAGAAATGGAGAAATATGCACAAATGTACTTAAAACTTAAACTTTATTCAAAAAACCTCCCATTTTGCTATTTCATAAATTTGTATGTAAAAACTTTTTTCCTATATTTGCAAATTTTCTGATTAATTTTTCAGTTTCATATGTAAACAAAAAACAGCTGATTATTTAATTCTAGTCCAAACTTACCCAGAAGAAAAAGTTCGTACTAGTTTGTACAGGAAATGAAACAAATTACTCTCTCAATCGCTCTCAAAATTGTACAAAAATTGCTATCTGGAACGCTTTTGGACAACTTTGTATAAGTTCGGACTGTTTTGTTATGCATCTGGAACAGACCTAGTAAGTACGTGTGTATATATGTATGTACATAAGTATGTGTTTAGTTATGTGTATACTTATGTATATGCATACATGCATTGACGTTTCCTTTCGTGTTAAAATGTTGGTTTTTCGCGTTCCCGTAAATTTGTGCATTTTTGTCTATTATTGAGAGAAATTATAGTTTGCTCTCATTTTACCGAACTTTACCCATGAAGTAAAGAAACACACCTAATACATATGTATCTCTTCAGTCGTTAATCACAAGAACTTTTTTAAAATACTGTTAATACCATCTTGGGCATATGGTCTAGTTACCCCGCCCATATTTGTTCAATAGTATTATGCAAATTTACTTTGTAGTGTTTATGAAATAAATAAATGTATCTCTAGTTGTTCTAAGAAATTTTTGGGTGAGTTCCCTGATGCTCTGCATTAGCAATAGTGGAATACGCACAGGATCCAGATATTTTTAATAAAAAAATTTTTCTGAATAAGTAAAATAAAAATGTGGGATTATTAGTGTGTTTAATATGCGACGTGTCCCTTTTCGAAATTGCATATTATGCTGCACTTCGACGAATTTTCGAACAGGTCCTAATTCCCGCATTCGATTGCGTGCGAGTTATTACTCGAACGTGCGAGTTTTTTATCTTTTGTGGTTTTCTTATTTGATTTCGAATGACACATATCGAAATTTCTAATGACAGCATTCGATAACGAGCAGCTTCGATTGCAACCATTCGTGTTTTTACTCGCAAGCGAAAAGGCATTCGAAATAACGTTTAACATAGAAAAAGCGAAGGAACAGAAAATGTATGCTCAATATTTTACTTATTTTTCAAAAAGGAATCATCTGGATTCTACTTGAATGCCTGCGTGTAGTAGGCAGCCACGTAAACCATTTTACTTATTTATTTATATCTGTATTTATGTACGTATAAAAAATACAAATACAAAGAATTTCTAGTTGACTTTAAATACAAACAAAACGCAGACTTGACAAAAAATGTTTTCCCCAATAGTTGTCAGGGGAAATAAAAGCTCAACCAACTCTGGGAGCATTTAAATTACAAATTAATTGCTTCTGATCAACCAAAAGAATCGAAAATTTTACTAGTGCTCTATCCTCCAAATTTATACTAAATAATTATTGTTATTATGAATAACAATTCCCGGGGAAAAAAGTAGATATTCTAAATGTGAGGGAGAGGGAGAAATTCTTGAGAGTTTTCTCCCCAAACATTTTGAAAGGAACTAATGCAAAAATGTAAAAGTGAAATTGATAAATGTTGTAAAACAATGATATTATCATTTATTTAGAACAAAAAGTTTAAACAAGAACCGGAACGTTATATCTCCCTTCTGTTTTAAGAATTTTTATCCAAGCCCTGCACATATGCACTTAAAAACATGAACTACTCTGCTTTCAGAAAGTATACTAAATCCCTCAATTTCGCTTTTTTTTATTCCTTCTAATATTATGAAGACCAATAAGAAAAGTTTTATAAAATTGACAATTTCCTTTGCACATACGAGTATAGTCCTTGGGAATTTAATCCATTTGCATCTGCACCTAGCTCAGTTTTCGCTCCACTTTCTCAGCACAACGTTATTCCGCATTTTTATTTAAGCAAAAACAAATATTTTTATTAACACACAATCTTATTTGTAATGAAAACATAAAATTTTTATTAAATTTCTATTGCGTTAGTGCAGAATAAAATGTAAACATTAAACAGCTGATACAGATTTTACTCTCCCGAATTTGCTTATTCCCTGGCTATATAGAATAGTAGTATTATCCCCCGGGAACAAATGATAAGGAAGGGAGGAAACTCCCCGGAAAAATTCATACAGGCCTGTCACAGAATCCAAATTCGATCGAAATGATTTCATTTCCATAATTAGATTCTTCAGAAAACGAAAAACGAAAAATATGCTCAAAATGACACCACTTTAAATTTAATGCTCGGAATTGTAATTTTCCTTATGTGAAATTACAAAAATCTGTTTGAAACAACTTATTTCAATAAAGAAAAATGTTTTTCAACAAATTATTTAAAATTTTTTTTATATTTAATTTTTTTTTAATTAAGTCTTAAGCATTCCTCAATCGTCTTCCCCGTAATTTTCCGGTAAAGTCTTGACGTCCCTGCGCGCCACAAACTGCATGTATTAATTTTTAAATTTTGTTCACTTCAAGTTAAAAAAAATTTTGTGCCTGGCTTCTATAAACTGGCAGTAATTAAATAAAAATAACATTTATAATCGTTTTTTTGTATGTACATACACACATACGAGTACGTTTTTTCTTACAATTTATTCAGTGTTATAAAATGAATTTATTTGCCTTTTTCAACACTGAAAAACTCGATTCGCTTTGTATCGAGTGAAATCATCAGAAAATTTCGTGGTATCGAAATTTATTTTTATTCGGATGCAATTTCGATCACGAGAGCAGGAATTAACCCCCAGGTCCTTACATTTGTCTCAAGTTTTTAGAGAAAGGTCGGACGTATAACAAGTTTGTCATTATTCCAACTTTACTTTAACCTAAAGTGAGCGATAAGTTAAAGGTAAGTTCATCTTACCTCTTAGGTTAAAGCACAGTTCTAATTATGTCTCATTTCTGTCTCGTTTTTTTTTCTTAGTGACCATTGCCAAACTAATCTACATAAGAAAGCCATTAAATAACTTTAAATGCACAAAGCAATTATATTTCTTTTTTGCTTGTTTCAAAAAAAAAAACTTAAAAACGAATTTTAAAATATATTTAGTTGTGTATTATTGTATTATTGCATATCTTAACAAATTGTAGGCAGTTAAAATTAAATAAGGATATGCGTGGGCGTTAAGAATGTCTTTTGTTGTATTTTCTCTTTTAACTAAATTAAAACTGGCCTTCAAATTTTTTGATGTTTTTTTCTTATTAACTTTTCAAAATAATTTATAACATTATTTTCTTTTTATAAGTGTTGTAGTGGTGCTTCTTTTTTACACAATTTTAGTTTATCTTGTTGAAATATTTTGCGAACAAAAGAACGGATCTGATTTGTTTGTATTGTTAGAATTAATTAAAAAAATAATTTAAGAATCGGTAGCTGCAGCTTAAGCTTCTAATTCCAAGGCTACACCAATCTTATGACCACCGGCATTGAAGTTCTTGCCATCAATTAAAGTAGAGAGAGTAAGTGTAATACCATCACGCAATTTTTGTTGGTACCCCAAACCGACTTGGCAGTTGTTGTTTACCTTAGCGCGTAAGGCGGCATCCCTATCCAATTGGTATTTACCACCTAGACCGAATTTGGTATTGTTAGTTCCTGAGGTCCACGACAATTGTACACCAACATCAATTTTGTCGGAACATTTTTGGAAGATGGAACCGCTGAATTCCTGCCCATCATTGCTAAAATTATAAAAATGATATTTAAATTAACCCGTGAAAAATTTCATTAATGAATACATACACAGCTGTATGTAAGACAAAGTCCTTTGTGGTGTAGCCCAAAGCAAAGTTGTTGGCCGTCAACTTGGTATTCTTGGTATCGAAAGCAGTTTGATAACCAGCCAACCAACCTTCATAACCCAACACTGCTGAAGCGTTGATTAATGGACCATTCAAGTCAACGTTAACATCGGAATCGATTTTAACATTATCATGTCCATATCCAACCTTGAATTTTCCAGATTTGTTACCCGATTGAGGGGCAAATGAACCTTCGAAACTCAATTTCAAACCCTCGAGCAATTTGTCTTGTACGGCAACCTCAGTGAAGAGAGTGTTGTCTGTGTTCCATTTTTCAGTCAGAGTCAAACCGTAATCGGAGACTTTGTATTTAGTTTCCAATGAACCGAAAACCTTGCCAGAATCTTGATTGGATTGACCACCTGTGTTGAATTCAATGCCAGAGGCAGTTTTTGTTTTGCAGTCCAACTTCCATAAACCAAAATGGTAACCTTTACCAAAGATATCACGAGCTTGTTTACCTAAATCGGAGAATGATGGAGGAGCCATCTAAAAATAAAAGTATGAAAGAAGTGCGAATTCATTATTATTTATACTTTAGACTTAATTTACATTAATATAATTTCAATATTTGTCTGTTTTTATGGAATGATTAATCAGAAAAAAAATTTATATTAAATTTATCCACATTAAATTCTCAATACTTTACGTAATATGTGCCTCATTTCGGTAAGGAATGTGAGAACTTTACGAGTCGAATTTTTTTTATCATCCTGTGAAACACAGGGTGAATAAGAAAAACTATATTTGTTGATATTTTTTGTAAGTTTTTACATATGTATATGAATATAACCCTGTGTAAAATCACAAGTTACAGAAACGCGGCACTGGTATGTGATGGAATTCGATCGAATTTAATTGTGTGTACACACTTTGCAACGTGTTTCCGCAACACGTTTATATTACATGTTGCATATTTTGACAGGCACTGCAACCTACAATGCAACCTATAAACATCAAAACATTTTGATATTTTCGAAACTTCGAATGCAACTTCGAACGCAACCATAAACAAGACTACACACTATGCGACCGACAATGCAACCTGTCTGGTTGCATAAACACGTTGCTAAGTCTGTACCTACCATAAAAATCAAATTCCAGTATGTATGTATGTACATTAGAGTGGCCGTTAATTTTTTTTATTTCTTATATTCTCCCCCAAATTGGTTGTTTTATTTAAAAAAAAAAATACAAACAAATTTCACGGCAATATGCTGTGTTGTAGGGGGTGCGTCCGTCCCTCAAAGTTGCCTTCAAGCCCATTTTTCAATGTAATTTGTTTGCATATGACTATCATTAAAAAAAAAACATTTTACCAGAATATGATATATGGCAACATTTTATCTCTTCTAGTCAACAATATTAGTCTCAAAGAAAGTTTTTTGCGAAAAATTAATATTTTAGAAAATAATGAAGGAAATAACCATCAAAATACCAAAAATTATATTTACAAAAATTATATTTATATGGAAATTATGCTTCAAAAACCACATAACTTCAATTCATACTGTCAAAATTTAATTAAAACCACATAAAAAAATATGTAGCAAATATGAATGTATTTATTTTAAGAGATCCATTTGTGTTTAATAAACAAGAAGCATAACAATACATACATATGTACATACGTATACAAAGTAAAATTAAGAAGAAAATAAATTCAGGAGATGCTAAAGAAATAAAATTTATAAATTTATCCCATAAACTCAGACTTGATTCAAGAAAAACTGATGTATCTAAAACATGACTTATGCATGCGAAAACACACTTTAATACTTAAAAAGCGCTCCAAATACAATTCAAGCAAAAATAAAACAATTTTTTATAAAAATGCAGTTGGGTAATGCCAATTCATGAAATTTAAAATTCGGTTTCGAAAACCGCATAAAATAAAACCGTATAAAAAGGTTTGAGTATGCATCATATAGCCAAAGGAAAACTAAAAAAAAAAAAATACATTGAACAAATGAGGGCCAATGCTTGAGGGCCAACTTTGAGGGACGGACGCACCCCCTAAAACACAATTATCGCTATGAAATTTTTTTGTATTTTTTTCACATAAAACTGAACCGATTTGGGAGGAGAAAATATAAGAAATCCAAAAAAAATCTCCATACAACTAACGGCCACTCTAATGTACATACATATTTGGCTGTTATTAGTTCGGTGAATTTGTGTGATATGAAATCGATCGATTTCCATCACATACCAGAATAACTCTACAATTTTCAATTGGAATAAAATGACAACATGAGTCAATTGCTGACAAGATTAGAAAAAAGGCTGTACCAAGGCACATTCACCAGGTAGTAGTAAATGAGAACACAAATTGAGAGATTAAAGTGACAGTTCTTGACTGAGTATTTTGCAAATCTTTACTGCATAAATTTGTCGTATTAAAGTTTAGTAAGATGAAAACATGATTCAAAATGTAAACAAATGAAAAGTAAGCAAACGAAAAGCGTAAAAATTTTACAAAAGGTTAAACAAAAATTGTGAAGGTCATTAAATAATAATTAAATTAAATTAAATTATTTTAATTACTCAGAGTTGCAAGACTGTAAAGTATCTGGTTACTTAGTATTGCACTTGCGTTTAAGGCATACAGTAACATTAACAAATAGTCATGTAATTTTTATTAATTTAACTAACAACAAAACAAGGAAATCAAAAGGAAATTAATTATAAATATTACCTGAAATAAATTACAAAATTTATTCTTAGATTGTTCGTGTTATAAAAATATTGCATCGAGTGCCAATAATTAAAAAGAGTTGAATAGTCAAAAGTTTATATATTTTTCAACACTATGTGGAGTTGGAGTCAGCTGTTTCTTTAATCTTACTAATTTTTACTACTTTTCCGCGTATTTTTTTCTGCTCGGCTCGGCTCTTTATGAGAGTAAATTTTAAAATTTTCGCAGTAACTGCTCATTTACTGCATTTTACTACAAAATTAAAAAACACACGAAATATGAAATATATTTCTATCAGCAAAGATAATTAATTCACTTCACAAAAGTAGTTTAGGTATTACAAATACTGTATGTTTTAAAGAAAACTTACGAGCCCTCACGTTTTAGAGCTGAACTTCAAAACTGTTTTAAGAGTCTACGTTATTCAGAATATACATATATGTGTGTATATTGGGAGTATTTTTTTGTTATATTCGTCTAAAAAAATACTCGTAACACAAGAAATAAAAATCAATAATAATTACTGTTTATTTATTTTATTTTATTTATTTTATTTATTCAAAGTAATATAAAGCCTAAAAGGCCAAACTTACACATATATTACTTAGTGTTAATAATGCCCATGCAATGAAATTAAAATATATTATTTACAAAAATATAAATTTTTTATTATAAAAATATAAATTTTTCATTATAAAAATATAAAAATTTTTTTTTATAAAAAAGTAATCTTTTATTGGTCCCCCAACCATAGTGTTCTACAAAAATAATTACAATCATTGGAATCTCAAAAGGCAGTAAATATTCTGATAGTCCAGATCAATAGCAATACTGCTAAGATAGGTCAATTTAATTAGGATTAACTCAATAAAGTATTTTAACAGATCATATAATATTGATGAATTTAGAAGATATATTTATATTTAATTCAATAGTACATGTATAAGGTAAAGTATAAGGATATATACATATACGTATATAAAGCAGTATGAGAACAGATTATGTAGATTGAAAGAAATTTAAAAGTTTGAGACGGAAAACATTGTTAGACTGCGAAAAGATGCGAAGTTCAATTGGTAAATGATTCCAATAGTGAGCTACTCTTACTAAAAATGATTTTTCATAAAAAGAATTTACAATCCTAGGAATAGAAATCTGTGGATTTCTCGTCGACCGACTAAAGATAAATCTCTTGGACAATAATAATGGGCAACTAGTTTTAATAACCCTATGAAAAAGAATCAAACAACGTAACTTCAAAAAATTTGGAAAGGTGCACCCTAGAAATTTAATTATATAGTCAGTAATATGCTCCCTGCGGCCAATATTGTAGACATATCGAACAATCGTATTAACAATCCTATTAATTCTGGATAAATCAGAGTTTTTTATTAAACTATTGATCAAAGTCAAATCAAATTAGTGCGCACCGATTTTTGGAGTGACTATATGTATGGTCATGATGCCAAAAAATAAATACAAATTTAATGCATGTTACAATTTCTCAACAGTACAGAACAAAATTGTTCATTTGAATAAAAAAAAAACTTTTTTACAATCATAAACCCCAAGTATATATGTATGTATGTGTGTATTCGGAAATTTATGTAGAAGGAAATTGATGACGATTTTATTTTACAGGTACATATGTATGTATATTGTACATACATATATGTATATTTTTTTGTTTGCATTTCACACATTAAGCATTTTAGTTAATTTACAGCATCAGTTTTTATTTTAGTAATTTTTAAAAGACAACGGGTCATTGAACGTACACGCAGTGGTATTTTGTCTGGCGTAGTCATCTTTCGTTTTATTTTTAATTCAGTACATTTTCAGTGTATTAAAAATAAAGCAACAAATTCTAAGAGACCAAAATTTGCAACATACAGTATCGCATATAATACATACATATCGCTCATTTACTCAAACAACGTCATAACGCAAAATATGAAGAACGATATGAGGATTAATTCTGCATCATTATCACAGAACATACAGAAGTGTCACGAGACGGAAGATAAAGATACTTTTCTGTTTGTCTCGTTTTCCCTCAAATTTTGTGGGTGTTTTTGATTTGATTCTTCTTTCTAGTGCTGTGTTAATTGGTAAGTAGTAATACACTACAATATCAAATACACTATATTTTTCTCTTTTTCCACGAATTTTTAAAAAAACCTGATTGAAGCTTTTTTTACCTGTCACTTTCTACAATTCTGTGTATTCTGTGTCATTATCTTCATATTCTGTAAAAATTTCATTCAAATATCTTGTTTACTCAACTCTTGAGAGAAAAATAAAATTTTATTTTTCCTATAAGAAATACCGAAGTATGTTCATTTGACATAGTCTTTATTTTATTTGAAATTTTTGCTTGGAGTAAATGAACGATATGCATGTACACTAAGCCACAAAAGTCTAAGGACGATCACTAATTTCATTATAATTCCAACAATTGTTGTTGAATTTTCATATAATTTTATATACAGACATACAGTTTTATGAAAAACAAAGTGCACTTAAAAAGAATTGGGCAACACCATACCACCATACCATACTTTAGAAACAAAAACAAAAAATGCTTGTTTGGAAACGCCGCAAAAGTCTCCGGACGGATTTGGTTTCATACTTTTAGCGTTATAACGGAATTAAAATTAAAACTATTTTATACTATTCTACACAAAGCAGGTCTTAAAAAATTATAGGCAATTAAATTTTGTAAAGATTTTATTTTAAATCAGATAAAATGTGTGAAATAAGTCAAGACGTCGGTAAAATTTTTGTCGGAAGTGGGTAAAATATTAAATTTGGCAAAGTCCACAGTAGATACTATAATAAGAAATTATAAAGCAACCGGTTAATACGCAAGTTCTCCGAGATGTGGACGTCCAAAAAAGATAGATGAAAGAATTGAACGAGTGATAGTTAGAAGAATAACTGAAAATCCCAAGTTAAGTGCGGTAAAGTTATCTAAAGATATATTTAAATATAACGCGATCGATGCTCATCCAGAAACCATCCGACGTTGACTTAAAAGAAACGATTTGCGTTCGCACGTTGCCATGAAAAAGCGATTCGTTAGTGAGGTTAATACGAAGAAAACATTGGATTATGCACTCAAGTACCAAGACATACATATAAACTGATCCAAAATTCTGGGAACGCGTTATTTTCACGGATGAATGGAAATTCAATGTTTTCGGAAGTGATGGTATATGAATTCTGCCTTGGATACCAAAAATCTTAGAGTAACAGTCAAGCACGATGGGGGATCTGTCATGGTATGGGGTGCATGTCGGCAAATGGTGTGGGGAACTTGAAGTTCATAAATGGAATAATGAATGCGCGTGTATTTGGATATTTTAAAGACCAATTTCTTCCAAGCATCACAAAACTGAATATGGATACCGCCTACACCTTTATGCATGACAATGACCCCAAGCATTCTTCTCTACTGGCAAGGGAGTGGTTGTTGTATAACGCTAGGTCAAAGTTGGAACATTCACCTCAATCCCCTGACCTAAACATTATTGAACATTTGTCCAGGAGCTGAAATCAGTTTTGACCGAAGAATGGGAGAAGATTTCTCCAGAAATTACGAGAAAGCTGGCTTCAATGCCTAATAGGCTAAAGAAAGTGGTAAAATTAAAAGGAGAACCAACTAGTTATTGAGTGTCAAGTAGAACACCATATAATATTATCGTACGCAGACTTTTGTGAGACCAACGATTTCCTTATGTTACTTTTATTTAAAGTTTTTTGAATTAACAATTATTTTTTTATGAAATTCCATTTGAGTTTAATTTTTTATTATATTTTCTAATAAAAAAATAAATAATAAAGTTATTTTTGTTTCAAAAATAAAAATTAATTGTTTTTGATGTCGTCCTTAGACTTTTGTGGCATAGTGTATGTACAGTACTGTGCAAAAGAAAAGCAACAAACTGTGCAAAAATAAATGGAGACGATTATTTCAGAATATACATCATATGCAATAAAAACTCTGACCATAATTTATTTGTATTTATATGCCCTATGTATCGTATTAAATAAAATCTTTCTTAAAAAAACTGGTTTTTCAAAATTTATCTAAAATAGTACAGGCTTTGATATGAAGCTGTGCATAACAAAAGCAACAAATGAATTCTTTTTGTATAATCTTTAGTTTTTTCATAATACGTGCATATCAACGCTGGATAAATTCACAAATATTATTTATTATGCATTAAGGAATACATTTTCGCAAAGTTAATGGAATTTCGAAGTGTTCGTTGCAAATTAAAAACAATTTTCCGAAATTTTCGGTCAAGCAAGGATTGGAATTAAATTAATTTTCCTGCATTTTTTGCCCAACCTCCAAATATGTTACGGAGTACTACCGCACTGAAACACCCATAAAAAAGTGTCATATTCCACTCGAAATGCTAAATAATTTTTACTTCAAGGATATTTTTTTTTACAAATTTTTGGGAATGGTTTAACTTTATGCGTCGAAAAACAAGACATCACCATCACTTAGCCGCTGTTATGCTTAAAGCTCATTTTGATATTTCGTGGGAAAAACTGTTTACTAGGCAAGCGCCACATTGTAGAGATGACATACCAATTTGATGTATAGAATTTTAATTCTTCAATAAGCAAATCGGTTTACCATTTTATTAGCATTCAATTACGGTGTGTTTTACCGAACTCCATTTTAAGCTAAAAAAATAATATAATATGAAATAAATAAAAAAAATTTACCTGGATTTTATTTCTTTTGAAGTATCTCTTGGTCAACTATAGTATTTTCTTAGTCTGTAACCTTTTCATTTGTTTTATCTGGCACGGTTTCGAGTTGTACCCAAATGCACACTAAAATTTGGAGATATTACAACCTCACTAGAAACAGCAAACGAGCTTTTTGGATTATTTGAAATACATTTTGCTATCATAAGCTGCGGAAGTGTTTCGAGGTCGTATACCAAATTGCTCAATACGTAATTATCCTGCAGACCTACCCATCAGCAAACTAGGTACATATATATTTTTGTTACATTTTTAAGTAATTAACGGCCACTTTATTATGATTTTAGACTCTTAACTTTTTAAAGATTCGAAAGTTCAGCAATATCTAGTCTTTCCCATTCCTGATAGATAAGCAGCACCAACAACATTTAGAAAAGCATTTTAAAATCTAATATAAGGAATAATAAGTACTGTTAAGCCTGTTGGACTTTGGAATTATGGCGCTATATCAAAGAATTTATTGATAATTATGATAGTCTCCATTTTGTTCCTATTGTTCTGCACAATCTCGATACGAAGGTTTGAGAATATTAGTTATTTTATTTTTCAGGATATATTAATATTGAAAAATTAAAATGCGAATTCGTTTTCTAGTATGATTACCTACAAAAGTTTGCTAAAAGGGCTGCTTAAAATAATCAAATGTCTAAAATATTTAAATTTGAAGTCAACTAGGGATTTTGTTGCTTTTCTTCTGCACAGTATCTACTGTATGTATATAATGTATGTATGTATGTATATAATGTTCCTCTTATAAAAAATGTTGTACCGAGTATCAATAAGAAAAAAACTTGAATAATTAAAAGCATATATCGCTCAGTTAGTTCAAAAATTAAATTTTTGAGTTAATACTCGTATGCAGTAATTCTGCATAAATAAAATGTTCTTTTTCCATTATGTTGTGTGTAAATTGAAAACTTAAAAGCGTTTACTGGCAAACTAGTTTTTTGAGTTATGATGTTGTTTGAGTAAAGGAGCGATATGCATATTTTCGAACCCTACATATGTACATATACAAGTTTTACCCAACGATATTGTCATGACTAATATGAGCAAATGTCCAGTTGTAATTTGAGTAATTGTGTGAGTTTGTAGGCGATTGTTCTTTGACTCCCGTAATTTGAGTCTCGAATGATTGTTTATTAAACTTATAAATGATTATTCATTGACTTCTGGTAGTTTGTGAATTCTTATTCACAACATTCTTATCATTTGATTTTCTTGTAATTTAAATCCTCTGTCGATTGTTAATTTAATTAAGAGAAATTTTTGAACTCTTTATATTTTTAAGAGAAATATTGTACGAATCGGAAATGATCGTTCATCGCATATGGTTAGTAAAATACATAGTATATGTAACTGGAGACTATCGTAAAAAAGAAATTACGGAATTACATTATCGTTACCGCAAACGAATAAATATGTCAATAAATATTACGATTTTCGGTTCGCAAAAGGTTACAGCATCCAGGTACAGATCTATATAAAATCGATAAAAATAGTTTACAATTTCTGTTTTTGGTGCCGAAAATAAAAACAATCGCTTAACACATTGATTTTAAAAATTTTTTCACATTTCATTACTGCATTGGAAACAAAATTCCGATCGATAGCAAATTGGTTGTTCAACGAAAATTTTGATGCGTTCGAGAACTCAAAAGTTTTTAAAAATTTTTACTATTTTTTACTGGATCGCGTTCGCGTACACAAAATCCATTAAATGAGAAGATTAATTGAGAGAGAGAAATGACAGTTAATTTACTGAGTAAATGCAAACTTTTACTGGACAAATTTTTGCCGGTAAAATCCAGTAAACGAAACCATATGTTTTTAAATATAAACAAACAAAAGCAAAGGAAAACAAAAATGTTTAGTTTTTGATGAAATTTTGTAAATAACAAAAAACTAATGTATTAAGTTGTAAACATTATAACATTTATTTAAGTTTGATACCAGAAAAATATTCGGGTATGTTCTGTATTCCACGTGAAATTGAAACGTGCGGAATTTTCATAGAATTGTTGGAAATATGTACATATTTATAACAATGCTTTGGCAATTCTGAACGATTAAATTTCACGTAGAATGCAGAATATAGCCCATTGTTTTTAAACGTGAATAAAGTTAAGATTATTATAGTGAATTTTTTGTTTATACATATCATCGGGTGATTACTGGTTTGCCGCATGGAATATTAAACAAAAATCAAGTTATTGGTAGATCATATATAGATGTGTCTTTTTTCAAATTTGCTCTCAGTTTTTCGATATCTTGAATATATCAGGATATATAAAGTTCTTTCCCCCTTTTATATTTCCATTAATTAATGTACTAATTTGATTTACTTGAAATGAAGTGAACAATGTTACTGTCATGATTGGTATATGCGGCAACAAAGATTTTTGTCTTTTTCTGTAAATCCTAATAACTTTTCACGTTGAGGGTAAAAAGCTTAGAAACTTTAACAGCCTGAACCGCGATGTCGACAAGAAAAACGTATGTATCTATTACTTTTTATTGTTAACACTGCGACCACACGAGGAATTTGTTGTGTCTTAACACAAGCAATAACGTGTTCAACAATGTATCTGAAGGTGGCGAACACGTACATTCAAATACATATATTTGTATTTTTATGCATATACATACATACTTAAATTATCCTTTATTAGATCTTTTGCTAACTGTAAATTCAAATTCTTTTTTATTTTATTTATTTAAAACATTTTTTACTGTTTTGTTAAAAAAACTAATACTTTTGTCAATTTGACAGCATTTGTTAAGAGATTATTGCTCAGCAATATATTTTAACATTTGTTGCTGAATATAGATTTGAACACATATTCATACGGTCTACACGCTAATATTTTGTGTCGGCAATCGGTACCCATTAACAAGTGCGAGTGAGACGCAAAACTCTCGAAGGGCAAACAACACACACAAGCCTGACCGCACTTAAGAAATAATTACGAACACGCGAGAGCTGTTCCCCAACCCAGAGCTGCTTTACGACTGGTATAATATTTTGTTGCATTAATGTATAATTTTTTAGCGCCAAAATTGCCAATCAGCTCTGGTATATATTTTACTGGATTTTAAAATTTTTTGGTTCGCTTATTTTTATATGCAAATTTTTTTTATTGAGAGTAATTTCTTTAAATTACTCAGTTACTGGAAAAGTACTCAAAGGCACCTAATATGAATTTGACATGCGATATGCGATAGCCAGCGAAGATCGAAAATCGAATGCAACTCATAATAAGGGCCATAAATGTGAAAGTTTGATTTAGTCAGTTTTTTAATTATTATTGTTCGAACATTATTTGTTTCTATATTTATGATTTGATTAGACTAAAGTTCGTATCGCTCTGTAAGAAAATTACATGTGATAATTTTTAATGTTTGTGAGACTGGACCAGATGTCACAACAAAAACGGTGACTTTTTCAATTTTATAGTATTTTGCCTTGTCGTTAATTCTGTTCAATAATATTACTCAAAGTCTATTAAATAAGGTATATACAAGCGATCAGGTGATTAACTTTTTTCATGTGATTCTTGAATATTTTTTTCATAATTCTTTCCCCAATTTTTATTTTCATATTTTGATATTTGCATGAAATTTTTACACAATATGAAGAACGATATGAAGATTGATTCCGTATCATTTAAATTACATTTGAGTAAATGAGCGATATGTACTTTGATATTATAGAAAGGAAATAAAAGTATAAGCGAATTTGTGTGTAATCAATATTATTTTTCCATTCTCCATTTGTGAAATTCAAGTAATTTCTTATTTTTTTTTTTACAATTACAAAAATGGTTATAAATCAGTTGTTTCCTGTTTAAAAAATAATTATTTAATCAAAAATATCAACTTACTTCTTGTTGTAATTTAACACAGATAAAGTTAGTCCTACTAATTTAGGAACATTGCCCAAATTCATATACTTGACCTTGAGTTCGTTTTGCAATTACAATTAGCAAAATTAAAATCTTAACAAAAAATTACTTACATAATTAAAGTGAATAAACAAATTTAAGAAAATTAAGCTTAACTCCAGAAAAGCAACAAAATATATATATTTACTGTGTATGTATGTACGAGTATTTGCATTTTAAGTCTACAAGAACTTTTCTAAATATTTTGCAAATAAGAGAAGAAAAAAATACTTTAAAATAAACGAAAATAAAAACTAAACTAGAAATAAATAAGAAGGTACTAGTGAGTATGTATGTACATATTTATGTACATGCTAAAAACAGATTTCTTTACACACAAGTTGGTTGCTTTTTGCTTTTATAATTTTTTTATTATTTAAGAATAGAAATTGAACAAATGCATATTTTTAATATACATCAGAAATGTGGGTTTTTCTGTCATAATTTGTAGCTGATAAATAAGAGAAGATGATGTAATCAAACTAATCAATTATGTAGAATGAAACATAAAAAATTAAAAATTTAGAAGCCCTTTGCAAATAAAGCTCAGACTTGCCTCATTACAGTACTCATCGTTTTGGTAAATTAATAAATCCTTATTGAATTCGCTATAATTATCTTTATTTCTAACTGAAACCCAAGAAGAAGGTTGAAAATAAAATATTGCTAAGATACGTAGCGGAGTACGACTCTTTTCTTTGTTTACTTTTCGATTTTCCTCCAAAGATGATGTGGACATAATTAATTTGAATATTATATTTGTCTTGCGATGTAATAAAAAAAACTAAATAAGTGATTTATTTGGTGGTGTAGAGCAAATATTATACAACTCAAAAGAATATTCTGCACTTTGTTTTCAACTTTGGCACATTAATTATATTTGTTAATTAACTGAGATTTATTTTATTTTTTAACGACAAGCAAGTTTGTAAAAAAAAAATTGGTAAACATTATTAAAATCCTCTGTTCAACGTACTTTTTTGTTTATAGCTTATTTATAAACTTTCACTATTTATTTTAGAATTTAATACAAATTGTGTGTTTAATGCCACCTTGCAGACACCAACGAGCAACTGCAAGGAAAATTAATATGCTAAAGTTCTTTTAGAGCTTTCTTTTGCTTTTTTTTCATTTTACTCATTCATTTCTATTTTATTTTTCGTTAAGGGGTGGGTAAGTTTTGTTGTTGATTTTCACCCTGCATAATATATTTTAGATAACAGATGTTCTATTTACACCATGTTTTCACTCACCACGAGCAGAAAAAGCAATAACAATTTATATGCACATTACGTATTTATGTATGTATGTATAAATGTATGTACTAGCGACATGCAGTTTTCTATTTTTGTGCAAGGAATGAATTTCTTTCTTATTGATTTTTGGTTTTTGAACTAATGTGACGTCACATTTTTCGAAGAGATAATTACGGGTTAAATTGTAAACAATACATACATAATTAATTTGCTAAAAAATTTTAGCTTGCAAAATTTCATTGTTCTGATTTTTGTTGCTTTATAATTTTTTTTGCATTGATCAATTGGGCGTCGTATTTAGAAGACAGTATAGGGCATAGCATTAGACCGGAGAACATAGTTCCGATTATGCTGGAATCCTTGTATAACTGAACCAGTGTGAGTAATTTTATAAGCCTAGTTCTATTAGAGCTTTGCACGTTAAGAGATTCGTAGAAGAATCAATAAACACACATATATTAGAGCATAAATACATACATATGTATATACCGAGCCGGTTTTTCTACCGGTATTAAAACCCGATTTTTCCACAATACGGTTGTCGGTTTTTTCAGAATGTTGATTTTCCGAATGTCGAATAGTCCGGTTTTTTACAATTTAAAAACCGGCTGAGTCGAATACTTTTCGATTTGTATATTTTGCAATAAAATTAGTTTTTACTATGTTAAAACTTAGACCAACGTGTTCTGTTGATTTTCCTAAGTATTATTTTCAGCTTAAAGTTCCAAGCGTTTTTTTTACCATGGCAACACTTATACCTAATTTACATTAAACATTTTTTTTCAAGAAATTAGTTGCATGAACATTTTTTATTTGTCCATAGGAGGCTTGGAGGAGCAACTTTCTATTTAAGTTGCCGAAAATGGATCAGAGATTCATTCCACGTCCTTTTTTATATAACATTCTCTTTTATAGCGCTGCAATTAGCAAATAAAAGAAGTTTCGTGCAACAAAATTCATGAAAAAATGCTTATTGTAAATCAGGTATTACTGAAACATGAATTAAAACCGAAATTATTTTATGAGGTGGTAGGTAGCAGAGGCGAATTAAATTGACTTTATGGTGTACAATGGATGTCAAAATCTATTTGCAAAAAGTATTTTGACATTTTGCTTCATATTTTATATAGAGGTAGATATCCACCTTGTCCATACATTCATATGTACATACATATATATATTATATATACAATGTATGTACTATACATAAGTATATGAAGTTAATTTTTATGATTTACCTTTAATTTTTGTATTTTTTTATAGTATTTACATGACCTGTTAACTCTGTTTTTATAATTTCAAATATTCGAAAACCGGTTTCCGGAAAAGGTCGAAAAAAATGCTAGAACTAAGTTAACTTATTTACATATCGTCCCTATCATGTCAAACTATCCAATATGCAAAATTCGTTTTTTAAATTCGTTACCTTGGTACCAATTTCTAGGATATGCCTCGTTTCAAAATGCTGACATTTTTTATAGACGGTAGATAACTCAATAGGAAATATTTTTAGCCTGCTAATTTTAGGAATACGCCGACTTTAAATTCACAATTGACGACTCTGCCCTCTTCTGAGAAGTACAAATTTGCATATTAGATAGTTTGACATGGTAGGGACGATATATGCTACATAAAACAATTCCCTGGGTGTAATAGCTTTTCTAAGATGAGTATGTAGTTTCTAAAAATTAATATTATTATTATCTTTTCTTCTTTATAAAAATGCTTTGTCTGCAATTATCGGTGTACAAATTTTGGTTTTGTATTGAAATAGATTGCTAGGTTTCTGCCAAATGTTGATCAGTCCGTAAAGAAATTGTTTCAAGAATCATCAACCTATATATCATTGTTATTTTTAATCCTTTTTTTTATCAGAAGGATAAGGATAAATGTATCAGAGTATGTAAAATTTTGATTTGCTGCTGTATATATGTATATCAGGGTATGCAATCAATCAATTGTTACCCGATTAACTGGTTGATTAATTTAAAATTTGCTATTTTCGACTAACGGTTGAACCGGTTAATTTCAGTCGATTAACCCTTTAAACAAAATTTAGTATTTTTTGTAGTATTTCAATATATATTTTTATCAAACAAATAATCGTTTCTTTTCATATAAAAAAAGCTGTGTTGTGAGATTGATGTTCATAAAAAAAGAAGTATCCTGAGTGTTCTAAATTAAGTTTTTTTTAAACAAAAGAAAAATAATTATGCCAAGAAAAAACGACTTCAATGCAAAGATGTGATAGAACATTTTCGAAAAAAAAATGCATGACAATAAACTGGAAGTAAACTCTTAAAAAAAAATAAAATTTGGTGTTCAAACAAATGAAAGATTGAGAGTGTTTTTGAAGACTCAGGGTGTGTGTTAAGTATCGTAAAAATCAGTAAAGTAGAACCACTTAAAAAAGAATATTAAATTTTAATGGGAGTGACTCCGCCCATTTTTTAAGTGGAAGATTTTGTCTATTTTAGAGCTCAAAGTGTGTGGTTAGTTTCGTAAAAAACTGTTAAGTAGAACCACGTGAAATATAATACTAAACTCATAATTTGTTTTTGAAGTAGGATAAAAAAGGTGTATATTTTTTGAAAGTAAAAAACAAACACAAGCAGACAAGCTTTTAAGCTTTGCGGAACTTATTCTAATAAGAATTGTATGAAAATTAATGAAATAAAAACAGTGAATTGTGTAAAAAAAGTGAACAATATATTTTACAATAAAAACGCTTTTCCGAGTGAAATATCTGTGGCATTAAGGAAAAAGTGCTTAAGTCATATTTTACTCTTTTGAAGGAGAGCAGTTTTAAAATTTCAAGTCGATTTTCAGAAATTAAATTTACTTCTTTTGCAGTTAAATTTGGAAATTCGGCAATCACTTGCTATAAAAAAACATCGTTCTACACACTGTGACTAAAAAATTCAATTTTAAATAATATCAAAGTATAAGCTTTATTAAGCTACTATTCCGTATGAGATTATGAGTCGAAAAAAATAAGCACCAACTTATTGCGCTATAACTTCCTGAAAAATAGCACAAAATAATAGAAATTTTTGTCAAAGGTACTTTGGTATACGGAGTTACGGAGGTGCCACTAACTCAAAATGTGCTTATCCCGACTTAAACACTTTTTACTTTTTGCCATAGATATAGTGTAGAGTTATCCATACTATAATATGGATATGGACCCTCACAGGTGTGTATTCCAAATCTTCTCTTGTCCAAGAATGTCGCAAAACCATTGATAAGATTGCGCAGCATTCACGACAGAAGTTCGGCAACGGTATGTCAAATTGCCATTAAAAAAATAATCGGAAACTCAAGTAAACAAAAACAAAAAAAAAGGAAAAGACCAAAGAAAATTTTATTGCACAAATATACTGCTTTTTCATATAAAAGTAGGACAAAATAGTTAAAACAATTTTTTCCCACAAAAAAATCATAATAAAAACTTAAAATTTCTACCGTTTGTAAAAAGTTTAAAGGACGGCGATAAATACATACACCTGCAGAGTAACGTTGAAATCAAATTTTGACAGTAAAAAACTGTACAACACAGGGAGTTTCAAGTAATTAATGAAACGAAACATAAACTCTAACAGATTTATGTATAACGAAAAACTGGCATGAAGTTAAGATAAGTGACGAAATTGAACTAAGAGTTAACGAGTTCTTCCCTACAATTTGACATTACAAATTGGCGCATAATATTGTTTTAACCCACTATTAAACCCTAGCTTGATTTTTGATGTATTAAGACCAGGGACCGTTACGGTTATGTTTTATTTTAAAAATTTCTTTTTAATCATTATTTGTTGATTTTTATTTATTCCTCCTAAGTTATTTCTTGATTGTAGTTTATTCCTCACAAAATAAAAACTATTTTGTGAGTTTTATCACAAACAGTTACTTTTTGATTTTTATTTTTTGCTTAAAAAAAGTTAATTTTCAAACTTTAGAAAGCGTATTTTTTTCGTTAAAATTTAATTTATCGCCAGAGTCTGTAAAAAACTCTTACATTGAATTAAATTTACTTTTTCATAGTTTATTCGGTTTAAAAATTATAATTGCTTTGAGCAAAAAAATAAAAATCAAAAAGTAGCTTTTATTTCGTGAGGAATAAACAAAAAAATTAAATAAAATAACTTTTATTTTCGG
Organism: Nowickia ferox; assembly: GCA_936439885.1. Lineage (NCBI taxonomy): Eukaryota > Metazoa > Arthropoda > Insecta > Diptera > Tachinidae > Nowickia > Nowickia ferox. The sequence goes on from OW387026.1 coordinate 66,510,606, forward strand.
AAGAATAAATAAAACTCAAGAAATAACTTTTTTTCTCAGGAATAAATAAAAATCAAGAAATAATCGGTATAGTTGAGTTTTTTAATAAAAATTAAATTAATAAAAATCAAGTGTAGTGTGATTGTTTAAGTTTAAATTTGGAAAATAATCGTTATTTGCTTATGCTAACTTCTTGTTATAAGACAATAAGAATATGCAGAATTTTATGGCTTTGACTATTTTTTTATTAACAAAAAAGGACAGATGACAAAATATAAAATTGTTCGGGAAAAAATAGACGGCGGAATAAAAAATTACGTTTGCATATACATATGTATGTATGTATTTGTTTGGTATAATTAAATTAAATTTAACTTTCAGCGGATTACAATATTTGAGGTTGATACGTGTTTTTAAATCGATTCATCTATAGAATATCCAACAACATTTTAAACCAATCTCAAGAGTATAAAAACTCTGCAAAATTAGCATTACGTAATATGTGACCAGCCCATAAGCCAATAGTTGTAATAATAATTAGCAAGAGTACATAAATATATTCAGTTTTTTCAGTTGATAAAATTGTTAACGCTTTACAGAGCTTCGAAGGAAGTACATATTATTATATTTATTAAAATCTTATATACGCTCCAAGTTCCTGCAAAAAAATCTGTCCTTGTACTGTCATAAACCTTTATACATGGCGTTATACTTTATTTTATAATTTCCCATTTTTATTTTGTGCTACTGTATATGTACATACATATGTATGTATGTATATGCAATTCAAAGGATGATGTGCATCGAGAAGTTTGACTCAACCAGGAAGCTCTGCAACTCTTAACTACGGAACGGAATTATTTCAATATATCAAATTTAATACTATAGTATTTATTATTGTATATTTAATACTATTGGTATACCATCCATGGTACAATTATACCGTGGCTACCATCTTTAAATTTTTTTTCGGCTTTTCCGTTAAATATAGTGAGAAGTGATTGTTACGTAATGTGTTTTTTCATTAATTTGTAGACAAGCGTTTACAGCGAAGTTAACAGCATTTGGGCAGAACTTTTAACGAAAAGTGATTGACCGGCTAACATGAGTCTAAAAACGTTCCGGCAGCTAATATAAAAGTTGCTGGTTATTTCTTTTAAACAGATGATGTTTAGCCTAATTTTTAACAAATACTTATTATATGATTTGTTTTCTACTCCTTTAAGAAATATATCAGTATTTTTCAAAATTTCCACTAAGAGAAATTTTGCTTTTTCTTCTGCAGCGCACACAACAACATATACTAAAATACACAAATCACATTTTTACTGCTGCTTTCTCGTCTTATTTTCTAGGTTATGAAATCACATTGGTAGCTTTTCTTTCAATTTGTTTTTAAATTTTTTTCGCATATTAATTGAATTTATACATTTTATTTACATTTGTATTAATACAATTTCTAATTATCTTTGTATTTTACTTACTTTTCTTTAAATATACTTGATTTGCAAGGCGAGGAACAAATACGACCACGAACAACACCACAAAAGTAATGTAACAATATTGCAAAATGAGAAATCAAATTAGACATTCTTTATTCACTTTTGTTCTACTCGTTGAAAATAACAGCTAGAAGCAGGGTTCCCAAACTTCTTTCGTTTGACATCCCCAATTTTAAAATTTTTATAAAGAATGATTCACTTTTGTTCTACTCGTTGAAAATAACAGCTAGAAGCAGGGTTCCCAAACTTCTTTCGTTTGACATCCCCAATTTTAAAATTTTTATCCCCAAAAGGCAATTTGTTCTAATTTTACCACTTCTGGAGATGGATCAGACAGAAATGTCACAAAAAATTCAATTATTTTTAAAATGTATATTAATTCGTAACAGAAACTTTAGCACTGAATTTTGTTTAAAATTTAATTTTTTATTGACTCCATTGCCCAAAAAACTCGTTCAATGCAAGCGTTGCTCGTTGATACACAAAGTAAATTTAATATATACAATAATCTACTAGTTTTTTAAACGAAAGTAATCCAGCAGCATCTTGATATGAACAAGGTTCTGCAAAAACATGTTTAAGTTGCTTGTAAAGCCTGGAGATGACGTCATGGGAATTTTCAGCATGTTGACTGCAAATTACTAGTAGTGGCACCATACCATAAAATCTTGATGGTATTTTTGTTTTAAAATACATATGTGACACATGTAGACGAATCGAACACATTTTCTGAGGCAGCACATCTGTAAGCATGTAAATATCTACATGTACATAAGTTACTAGTACACGGCATGTAGCAAATGTAGCTTCGTGATGACGTCAAAATTACGTCAGGACCACATACGCATGTGGGTTTTTACATGCGGTGTACTGTAGGCTTTATTTGTATATAAAATTGTAAGCATCAAATAAAGTAAAGAGCTAATTGTCAAAAAATTTAAGTTATATAGTACATACATACGTGTAAACAATAAAATTAGCTGATGAGCAACTTCCCTAATGCGAGTACGTGTTTGTCTTGTAATAAACCTTATTTAAATCTTGCTAACAACAAATGTTAAAGACGAGTTCATTGTTACCATTTATCATTTAATATTATTTATGACTGAAAAAAAGATCAGTTGGAATATGTATTGAAATTAGAATATTCCGAGAAATAAATAAGAAAATAAATATTAATTAAAATACAAATCCCAAAAAAATCTCATAAAATCCTCAAAACATAAAAATTATCCCCAATTAATTCCTCAATCCCCAAACCTTATTTCAAAAAAAAATTCCCGATTTGGGTATAAATCCCCTATTGTGACAACACTGGCTATAGGTACCAGATGTTTGATTTATTGGTCATGTGCAAGTCCTATTTATCAGGTCTATCATAGCGTCTACAACTGCGATTAACTCTGACATAATATGTGAGAGAACGTCGGCAGAATAACAAAAATAAAATGCCGATATTTCTCTTCATCTCATACAACAGGACAACGTAATTCTACTTTTCTTATAACATTTCATTTTATGCAAATTCTCATCGAGTTAACATGTATTATTTTTGTATAATTATATATTTTGTTTTCACTTTTTCGCACAAACTTTAATTCACAAATTAAATTTAACACATTTGAACATATAAAATCCCAGAAATATTGTCCAAAACATTGTTTTTCATTTATCTTAAGAAACACTCACACATGCATACGAATTTATTTTCATGTACGTGTGTTTTTTGACAATTCATCTCATAAGATTGTTGTTATGGGATTTCTTATAACAACTCTCTCATAAAAAATCTTATAAGATTCAGATAACACTAATATGGAGTCTACACGTAACATAACTCGCTCTGCGATTGAATTTGACGATCTCATCTTACATATTATGTTAGGTGTAGACCATATGTATGCAATCGTCGTGATGATATTAGTGTTTTCGTGTTTAAACTGTCAAAAGTTTTTTGCACCATATCGTCGGTTGAATATTGGTTTGCGGCACAGTATATTCAAAATACATTATGACTGCAGAAAACCAATAATCAACCGACGATATACCTAAGTTCATGTTTGTGTGTGTTTCTGACAACTTAAATATAAAATTGTTTTTTGTGTTGCTGTGTTTTTGTAGAGTTGCATAGACCTAATAAATATATCTTGGTCATGTGGCTCAGAGCTATATTACCACTTAGTACAATAATTACCTTGATGGTAACCATACGTCTACACCTGATCATGGTAAAATTATACAAGGTACTTGCATGACTACAACAAAATTACAACACCAAAACACACACGCATTTTATTGGTAGAAAACAAACGAATAATTGTATGAAACACATCGTCGGTTGGTTACTGGTTTGATGTATGGAACATTTTTAAGAAAATTGAGCTATTCATTGATTATATATGAATAATCAGGTATGTGATGAATTTCGATCGATTTCAAAAGTAAATCGAGTTTGCAAATAAATAAGAGTGTAATGAATTTCGATCGATTTCATTTTGCATTTTTGCTTTAATTCCATATTGTTTTAACCAAAATTGCAACTATGCCTTCAAACGCAACTCTGACTCAAAAGACATACAACGAAGTAAACAGGTGGAAAAATTATATAAAAGTTTCAATTATCCTGTGCAGCAATAAAAAATTAAAAAAAGCCTATGGAATGACTTTTATTGTAACATCTTCGTTTATTTTGTTACAAGAGGAAAACAGGAAAGAAAATATAAAAAGAAAGCAGTCGTAAAGCAGCTCTGGGCGAGTCAACATCAAGCGTCGTTGGCAATTATCTCTTAAGTGCAACCAGGCCACTGTTGTTTATTGGCCTTCGAGAGTTTTGCGTCTCACTCGCACTGCTTGACTGATCTGCCACGGATAACCGTATATTCTTGCGGTTCTTTTGTGGAATTTCTTTAACAACCACGTTGCTACTTCCTATGTGAAGGCATAGGTCGTGTAAAGTCAGTCACAAAGCCTTTTTAAAAAACTGTTAATAACATCTTGGGCATATGGTCTAGCTACCCCGCCCATATTTGTGCAACAATACTTTGCAAATTTACTTTGTAAAGTATTTCCTAAATAAATAAATAAATAAATAAAAAGAAAGCATTTGAGAGACAAATCAGATCCATTGGATTGGCCGGAAAACATGTCAGATAATTTTTATCATAAGATGACATTTTAATTTAATTTATTTTTAGATTTATACAATGTTTTCGGCTCAATAAAGAAGGATTTATGATTGTCCTTAACAAGATCGAAAATGTCTGGGAAGATATGTCGATTCCTATTGTATTGCATTTGGCAGCTACACTACGATTTTTAGCTGAAACGTCTGTTGGAAACGATATCAACCTTCTCACCTTTGGTGAAGCCTCATGTAATGTCGGAATGACATTCCATAAACTTTATGAAGGAATCCTCTTGAAGTAAATTCTTGTTTTCCCCTTAAAAATCAACAACAACAAATAATTTGTATGCTTAAATAAATTTTACTTACATTTTTCTTTACGTTTTTAATATGAAAAACAAATTTCACAATGCAATGCTAATGTGATTTAAAAAAGAGTTCAAAGTAACAATAACGATTTTTATCACATGGCAAAGCGATTACTTTTTTCATAGAACGAAATAGAATTTGGAATCGAGAACATAAAAACGAAAAAATAACCACATCACACCTTTTACCTTATTTTACTCGATTTTATATCGAAATCGATTTTCATCACAAATCTGAATGTGTCCTCTTTCCAAATTCGTTATCAGTTTTCCGATATCTTGAGTATATCAGAATATATAGAGCTGCAACAATTGGTGAACATTTAAAAAATTGTTTTACAGCAATCGACAATTGTTGGGATATGTGGCACATTTCCAACGTAAAAGTATTAATATTGTTATTCGTAATTGTTATGATGTATATCAATGCATATTCTACTCAACGAACGTAATTCAAAGCAAAATACAAAAATTTTATTATTGTGTTATGTTTTAATCAAATGAAATTGATATTTATTTTTTATAATCAAATTTCTTTTATTAAATATATTCAAACTGTCTTTTATTTCTTCCGTTGTTTTTCCTTTAAATGTCATCTTACATGAATAAAATTGATATTTTCTACTTGTATACTGTAATTTAACCTACTTGAACAAGTAGTGAACAATATTGTTGTTATGATTGACATGCCTTAACAAAGATTTTTGTAATTTTTTCTTTAAATCCTAAAAACTTTTCATATTGGATGTAAAAAGTTTATCAACTTTAAGTTTGACTAAAAAACAAATGTATGTATCTATTTCTTCTATTATTAAACAAAAAATTCTATAGTGTATTTTTATAAAACTAATCATCGATTTTCTCGAAAACACATTTTTGTTCCATACATCAAACCAGTAACCAACAGACGACATGTCTTTTGTTTTTAAAAATAACAATCACAGGGTAACTAAGGTACAATTGCAGGCGCAGCATTCAGGCAAGATTATAGTCATTCAGTGCTGCCAATATGTGTGTAATACACAGTGTGTAATTTCTACTCTCATGTGTAGGCCATGTAATGAGATCCATGTACAATATGTGTGTAACTATACTATGGGTTCTATTTTTATTTATTTTTGTTTTAATTACAACCTACACAAAAGATGTGTAGTGTAATTTTCTTCAATGTGTAACTGGAGACACAGCTATGTGCAAATTCATTTGCAAAACTGTAATCATTTTATTCACACGCATACACTGATATTTTTGCAGCTTGTAAAGAAAGTTTGACAACTTTCAGCATTGTTTGCATTAACAGGCTGGGCTTGGCGCACACAACTAAAGCCCTGTTCAGACTATTATACAAGTATTAATACTTTCATCACATTTTATGATACAGAAATCTAAATACATTCGTTGCGACTGTCAAAAAATCTAACGTAAAATCACGTACTGTGTTCAGACCATCACACTTCAAATAAAATGTGTAATACAAACAGAAAACAAAAAACGTTAAAAAATTACGTCAACGAAATATACTTCCATACGATTCACTTATTAAAAATTTTGAGGCGATATACATATGACAAAACATTACATCAATGACGACACGCTTGAAAATGCAACCCTGATCTAATGAAAAGTATTATCGTTTAGAAAATTTTCTAAAAACGAAAAAGTCTTATGGGATGTCAAAATTTTTATCGTATTATTTGCCACTTTGATGACATTGCGTTCAGACTATCACACTTGCACGTATTATTTGAATTTTTGACAAGTAAAAATACAAAGTATAATAGTCTGCACGCGGCTTAAGGCCATGATTCACTATCCTACACAATCGCGCGATCTACGAAAAAATACAATCCTGATCTGATGAATTGTTTTTGTCTTTTGAAAATGTTCATAGACTCCATCATACCACGGCTGTATTTTCTCAAAAATTTGCACGATCGTGTAGGCTAGTGTAGCACGGCCTTTAATGTATATTCCTTTTTACGCATGGGTGGCACATGGCACGCAGATGTAAGCCCGACCTTAAGTATTCTCATCACATCAGAGATGAATTTTAAAATAAACATTGGCAGCAGTAATGGAATTATTGAAGGTGTTGACACTTTTACAAAAACAATCAAAATCAACTTAGGAAATTTTCATGTTGTTATTGTAAATATTTTACGATTGCAACCATCATCTACTTAACTGGTACAGCAAAACCAAATAAACAATAAAGGCCATGATTCACTATCCTACACAATCGCGCGATCTACGAAAAAATACAACCCTGATCTGATGAATTGTTTTTGTCTTTTGAAAATGTTCATAGACTCCATTATACCAGGGCTGTATTTTCTCAAAAATCGCACGATCGTGTAGGCTAGTGTATCACGGCCTTAAACAAACCTAAAAAAAATTATTTATTTATTTAAGAAATACTTTACAAAGTTAATTTGCAAAGTATTGTTGCACAAATATGGGCGGGGTAGCTAGACCATATGCCCAAGATGTTATTAACAGTTTTTTTTAAAAGGCTTTGTGACTGACTGTACACGACCTATGCCTTCATATAGGAAGTAGCAACGTGGTTGTTAAAGAAATTCCACAAAAGAACCGCAAGAATATACGGTTATTATATTTTTTAGTAAAATTACATTGAAATTATAAAATGTTTAGCTATATTATTACACATCGTTTTTTGCAATTTTCCAATTTTTGTTATTAACTCAACAGTTTCATATCTTTGCTTTCATTTTACTTATAGTATCAGTGTAAACATGAAAAATATCTACAATAGACTCTTGTTCTCTCTTTTTTTAAATACGGAGAGAATTTCATAATATTTTGATTCTACAAAGTCGTAATACTTTGTATTACCATGTAAAGACCCCTTTAACGTCCGTTTGAAAGATTTTTTCACTGTTCGGAAGATAAGACAAGGGGCATATTCTCCAGTAAAATACGTTCAAAGTCGGGTACAACGTACAAGAAGAACGAAAAATATAGATATTTATTAAAGTACCACTTGATTGCCCACCTTAATCCTTTCGACAGTTTCCATTAATTTCGTTAGAGCTCCAGAATCCGTTCTCGGTCCACTTGTGTTTGATTTTTATAGAGCAGCAAATAAGTGACGAAAAGGTATATCATTAAAATGTAACAAGCAAGCAAATCAGTGAAATGGGCTGTCTAAAAGTACTTCAAAACGTCGTATATACCGTTTCCGGTGCCAGTATTGGTGAATCCACCGTCACAGCAAATACCAAACAGATCGGAAAGAGCTAAGTTCTTTTCTACAGATAAGTCATACAGTTGCATCTTTAACCATCCTGGGAGAAGTTTATTATTATGTCAGCACGCTAGAATTCCTGCATTGTTTTTCACGCATAGAATCTCTGATTTTTTTCTTTTCTCGCGCTACTTTACATTTGTCCAAGTTCCCCATTATCGTCTTTAAAGCCTAAATCTTTAAAAAGTGCTATCAAATCTTTTCGTATACGGACCACTCTTAAGAATTAAGAATTGCCCTTTTCTGAACAGAAAGTCTTCATCAATATTACATAAGACTTAAAATAAGGATAAACACCGTATAAAGAAAGCACAGTTATGACTAAAAAAGACAAAAAACAAACACACAAGTGGTTATGATTCTTATTAACTAAACAAATATCAAAAAATTATTTTAAAATTTGTTCAGATAAAACGACGTGAGTGGCGCTGTGTTTCTTTGTAAGAAAGTACTTCTTTTTCAATGTTTGTCAACAAGAAAGTTTCTTTCGCTTACTTACATGGAAAACAAAAACAAGTTCTCTTATTTTGTTTTTGTTTTCAATATAAGTAAGCTAAAGAAACTTTCTTTTCGATATCGTGGGCCAGGCCGTAAATATTGGAGAAAACATTTTATTATTTCAATGTAATTTTACTACAAAATATAATTTTTTTATAGGTTTGTTTGATTTTGTTGTACAATCAGATACTTGATGGTTGCAGTTGTACAGTATTTAAAAATATGAAATATGAAAATATGAAAATTTCCTGAGTTGATTTTGGTTGTTTTTGTAAAAGTGTTAACACCTTCAATATATACCATTAATGCTGCCAATGTTTACTTTAAAATACACCTCTGGTAAGATGAGAATACATAAGTTTCTAAAATGGTTTAGAAAATAAACATGTACCGACCTCTTGTCAAATTTTCTATCCGTATTCTCTCCTACTCGATACATTACATGATAAGATTTTGTACATCCTACAGCATTTTTTGACATGTCGTAATACATTGAATTACCATGTAAAGACACCTTTAGCACAGCATACATAGAAGTGAAGAAAGTGACAGATAAAAAAGCTTCAATCAGGTCTTTTAAAATTCGTGGAAAAAAAAGAAAAATATAGTGTATTTGATATTGTAGTGTATTACTACTTACCAATTAACACAGCTAATAAAAAGCGTTGTAGTTTTATTGCATTAGAAAGAAGAATCAAAACAAAAACACTGAAAAAATTTGAGGGAAATCGAGACTAACAGAAAAATACCCTTATCTTCCGTCTCGTGACACTTCTGTATGTTCTGTGCTTTTGTACGACAGCAACACAGGCTACTAATCAAGGCATATCAAACAGTTACACGCATCAGGCATATTGCTCATCTGCTGATTTTTTGTTTACACCCCTACAAGAAATGAATGACTGAAACTAACACAAACAAAATTTCTTCACTAAAGGTAGAGGTCCATAGCTCGCTTTTTGCGCGTTATGCTTTACACGCGTTTCATCCTCTTGTTTCATTCTATACTTTGTTCGCGTTGAGTTACATGCACTGCTTTTCTTTTCTTCTTTTCTTTCTTTTCTTTTTTTTTACGACATTTTATTTTTGTTTTGATCAGCTGTGTGCGTTTGTTTATAAATACTTATAAAGAAAAAATGGAGAGTGAAATCGAGTTTTTAAAAGAATTTGTGGAGTTATTCGAGTTTGTATATTTAATTTTATGTGGAAAAAATGCCTATGAACAATATCAAAAAAAGAAAAGGTTTTGGGTACGGCCGTTGTATTTAGAACGGAATTTAAGTGGGTTTTTTGAAACCACATTTAAAAAATTAAAACTTCTGACCCTGAGCAAATTCGAACCGCGACAAGAATGTCTGCAGATGTCTTTGACTATTTATTCAGCATTTTGAAAGATAGTCTTGAGAAGAACTCGGCCAGGGCTATTCCAGCAGATTGTCGGCTGTTGTTGACTTTAATGTAAGTAAATTGAAAATTACACATAAATGTATGCACATTATTGGCTTAAGCAATAACTTTTCTAAGCAGCTATTTAATACAGATTTAGCGGAGATGACACTCAGTACGTAAAAGTAATCGATAACTAATACGCAAAATTTGTTACTGAGAAAAGTGTGGTGAAAAGTTAATTAAAATACATCGCATTAATGAAAATATTCACATGTTTTATTAAACAATTTTTTTTTACTAAGAAATTTTTTTTATTGGAAAAAAAAGAAAAAAATTATCCACGGCAAAATAATATTTATCGATAACGTAAGAAATAAAGTATTATTTAACATCTTTAGCATTCAAGAACAGCTGACTTTCTTTCACGGTGCTTGTAACGCGTACAAAAGTAGAAAGTATACCTACTTTTTGCTTTGAACGCGCCTACGCGTTCTGCGCTTTTTGCAATGTAACTTGTCACATACTATTACATTGATTCTACTTTTTTGACAGATGCATAGAAAGCGTAACGCGCAAAAAGCGAGCTATGGACCTCTACCTTAACACACTTGCAACAATTTTACATTGAAATCAATATTGACAGTCAATTGAGTAGTCATTTGATCGCAAGTTTTGATGGGTTTGTTTATTAATTATAGTTGCTCTACTCTAGCATATATGTTAGAGGGTAACAAACAATATTTACAAGTCAAAAATAATTTATATGTTACAAAATCAAATTTTTGAAATAAAATTTAAAATTTGTGAAAAATACGCAAGATATTAAAATATATGTTAAAATAAACAGAATTAAAATTATAATAAAAAGAAATATAAAAGATAAGTATATAAAAAATAAAATGAATAAAAGAAACTATCAAAACCTAATTTCCAAGGAAAAAAGGACATATGAGTTCAACGTGAAAAAATATAAAATGTTGTTAGAATCAAACGGAAAGGAAAACAAATACGCAGAACATGTGCAAAGTGTTAGTGAAAATATAATGCCTTATCCAACTGCATCCACATCTACAAATACAGGTGAGTTCAGTGACGAATGTAGTGTAGGTCCCGTAAGGAATGATCCTATATATGTATATGAATGGAAAAAATAAAGTTGATGAAATCAAATCATGGGCTGTGAGAAATAAAATTTCACATACAGCCTTGGATGATTTGCTCCACACATTAAAAAGGGTAGGAATGGAAGATTTGCCATTATCGGCCAAAACTATTTTTAATGTGAAAAATTTATTTGATGAGGCAACGCAAGATTTTGAAGAAGACTTCAATGGTAAGGAAAAATATGGTATATTATTTAGAAAAAATTTAATTTTTATTCACATCATTACTTTTTTTTAGCACAAACCATTCCTAAGAAAACCTTTGGATTGCGGACAGATGGCATAATGACCAAAATGATTTAAGAAGTGAAGGTAAATGAATTTTTTTTTTTTATATATGTATTATTGGACTAACAATTATTGTTAATTTTTCATTTAAGAAGTTTTATCTATCCTTAAAAATATTTTGGAAGGCCAAAAGAATATTAATAACCGGATGCAAAAGATTGATGAAAGGATAGAGAAAATTGAAGAAAATGTGAGTACATATTAAATTTGCTATTACTTTTTCACATAGTTTTCTTTTGACATAGCAAAAATTAATAATCAGTAATCAAGGTGTTCTGGGCAAGGGAGAGGAGTTAATTGCCAACAACATGGGGCAGATTGCTGTTAACTTGGAGTTAGTTGAGGCAAATGTAAGTTTTTGAAATTTTTACTTATCCTGTTTTTTATTCTAACAAGTACAACAAATTTTTTACCAGATTGTATCGAAGGCGGAGATGTTGGCTCAGACAAGACTTGTGATGGAGTGTAAGGTTTGTTTGAAAAAGGTGGAGGACTCCGTGTGCCGCATGACTGGAGAGAAGCACGACGCCACAATGGACCAAGTAGCCAGCATGCTGCCCTTGCTGTCCATTGCAACCGTGAAAGAGATCGAGGAGAACCTCGAATCTGAAGAATTTGCGCAAGCAACGGTAACAAACAAAACAAACTTATTTGTAATTTCTGAAAACTAATTTTTTTATCTTTTTACAGATCACATATTTACACAAAATGAAAGGTACATCGGAGGACGTCAGTAGTGTCATCAGATCTATATTTACTGATGACCTACTTGAAATGTATAATTGGGATGGGAGGTGGGAGAAGAATTCATTAGCTAAGCTAGGCATAGTTAATAATATTTTAAGAGGTATGTATATACAAAAATATATTAAATTTATTCTTATTTATACATCTAAATATATTTTTTCTACAAATTTCAGATGTTTTTCAAAAGCAAGGAGCTTTGCAGTTTGAGAAAAGTATAAAGTATAAAGAAAAAAATAACTTTTTCTTATTTGTTTTATCTTGTTTATTTTTAAGTTCCTTTTTGTTTATTTATTTTCAATTAACTGTTTTTCTTGTAATTTTATTATGTTTTTATTGCTCATTTTCATGTTCCATTATGTTTCTTTTTGTTGAATGATTTCTTTTTATTTTTAATGTTTTCTTCCATTTATAACCATAATTGTTAATTTTTTACTATAAATCTATCCATTTTTAAATTAAATATAATTATAAGAAATTTGAAATGATACAAAAACTACCTTTATTTAATATTCACCTATGACTGGTTTATACATCAAGGGTGAGTAATCAATTGTGAAGGGTTTATTTATTAGTAGTGAGTAGTCAGACGTGAGTAATATTTATGCCGTCGTTGATTAGTAAAAAAATAGTGGAGTGAGCAGTGCGACTATATAGTCGTAAGAGTGAGATGCAACATCACACGTACACAAAAGTTTCCATCACATTTTTCATTTTGCCTTTAATAATGTGATAGAAACTTTGTTCTACGCAATGATGAATACATCGTGCATGACTTTCAGTCAATTGATCGGTCAATTGACTGATACTATTCTTGAAGGGACGTTTATAACGAAGAATTCATTTGACAATTACTTTTATGCCTTGTTTGATGCATAAAATTTTTTGACAATTACTTTGTAAACTATGTGAGAAGCACAGAGTTGCACCTAATGCGTTTACCTGTATTTAATGTGCCTTGCTACTAATTTTATACGTGTATAATTTGTAGTAACGTCTGTACTCTGCATTACAGATCAGTCCAACAATTTACAAAAGCAAAGTACCCTGCAAGAAGTCTCCCAGTCAAATGACCGGTCATTTGACCGACAGTGGTGATGGATTTGTCTATCTAAGTTTCTATCAGTTTGTTAAGGGCAATGTGTAAAAAGTGATGTAAACTTTTGTGTACGTGTGATTTTGCATCTTTGTCTAATTAATTAAAAATATCTGCTATGGAAATATATATCTGACCTGCTTACTCTGCCGTATTTTTACTTATCATTAATGATGCATTCGGTAGTCACGTCTGACTGATCACACTTGATGTATATAACTTTCATAGCAAACTAGTCAAATCTGCATAATTATATTAATCAACAAAATTTTTACACTGTTTTAATTGTTTTTTATTACAAAATAATAGAGATATAACTAAGTTAAATACTTAAAAACACAAAAACAAGCAAAAACACAAAATAAAGTAGTGGTCATCTATCCTCTTCACGCTTTTGCCAACCTCCAACACGCCTTAATTTTTATAAATATCTAAAACGGAAAAGAAATACTCGTATATATGTATATTTAATTAAACTTTGGGAATTTCTTTTATTCACTATTGTTTTTATTTAACTTTTTTAACACTTCCATAAATTTTAATTTCACTGACCGAACGAAATGTACATTTGCAGGGTACATGCATGCATCTGTATGCATTATATTTATGTACAATTTATATACATTGTATGTATCCATTTATGTACATATGTATATATAAATATATATTCATATATGTAAATCATGCGAATTAAAAGAGAAAGGAAAAACTAGATGTTTCTTTTGAAAAGATATTCACACGTGAATAAAACCGCAAAAAGCCAGAAAACAAATATGAATGTGTGTATGGATACTATCCCAACATACCAAATGCTTTGAGAAAAATATTGTAATAACGTAAGCCTCAAGCTTGAAAAAGTATTACAAATATATTGAAAAAGGCTTTCGTAACAATTGTAGAAAAAGCAAAAGAGAACCCTAGTGATAATATTACTTGTGTACTCGTATGATTACTAGAAGCTTATTTTTGAAATTGTAGAATAAGCGTATTTTTTTAAAACATATACATATTTATTTATTGTATCTTCAAAAATGAACTAACAACTTATTGTTAGTTACAAAAACTTAGTGATAGTAATTAGTAAGACATAAGAGTAAAAAATATTACGAGCAAGCGAATTAGGATGTGATTCGAGTTTTGTTAAATATTTGCCTGATTTTCTCTACATTTGAAGCTGAAGCAGTGCCCCATAGCTAAATTCCGTAGGAAAATATAGGTTTCAAAAGCGCATTATTTTTAAGTATACAATCTAGACTGAGGGTTGAATTTCTATCAATCAGCCAATGTTAATTTAAGTTAATTTTAGTTTCATTTGTTTTAGCTTAGAGTCAATGTGGTGTTTCCATGTAAGCCGTCGATCGAGATGTATACCATGGTATTTCACATGTGAATGTTGAGGAATAATTTGATTGCTGATTCTAATGGGGGAACAAGTATCTCTTCGTAGGGTAAATGTTACATGAACACACTTTTGTTCGTTTACTTTTATTCTCCATAAGTTCAATCATAGTTGCAGGAGGTTAATATGTACCTGAAGATATCGGGATGCCTCTTGAGTGTTTTCATTCATACTAAGGTAGAAGTGTGGATATTACTGCTCTCAGGTATAAATCAAATACAAAGCTGGCCCCAGTATACTTCCCTGTGGCACACCGGTGAATTGTAACTTTCCAAAATATTTAGAATGTTTATTGGTAGATATGTCTTCAATTTAAAAATAAGGCATTCATCCCACACTTTATCAAATGCCTGAGAAACAACAATTAAGAGGGCAGAACAATACTTATTTTCTTAAAATATTCTTCTTATAAATTGAACAAATTTATGCTTCTAAAACCAAATTGATGGTCCGGTATACACCCATTATGTGTTAGAATTGAAGAGCTTTGACATTGTTGACATTAAACTTATTGGTCTATATGACTCAGCCTAGTAAGATCTTGATCTTTGCCTGGCTTTGGAATCATTTTGACATTGGCAAGCTTCCAGCTGTGTGGATAATACTCCAGTCGTAAAATTACATTAAAAATGAATAACAGGATTCTAATTGCAATACAAGGCAATTTCATCAGCCTCTTGTTACTAATTCCATCAATACCCGGAGCTTTCATCGGGTTGAGTTCTGAAATTAGTTTTTGTACATCACGCATCTTAAACTTTAGGCGTCGCGGAGGTAGAGCAACTATACTCTGCAAATCAACAACACCAGTACATGTGTTACCTTTTTCAGTATCGCTTCTTGCCCAACTTCCGGTAGATGTGATTGGGTAAATGAGAGAGGTTTTGTGAGAGTAATGTTATTCTTCTTGCACGAAACAGCCCGCACTTTTTCTTCGTGCTAGTTGGGCACGTAGAAAATTAATCAGCTGTTTGAAAATACACAATAACAAAGAATAATTAAATTTTTCTAAATACTAGAAAAAAGTAAAAATGTATGAAAATATATTTAAAAACTAGTGGCGAACAAAGTTTTATAAGTTTTTATATGAAATGAAGACAGAAAACCTTCTATATATGCTGAATCATGTAAGTAAATACCCTGTCGGAGAATGTGTGGTTGACTACAAAAATAGTTAACTTATAGTTAACTTTTCTTAGACTGACTACAAGCTAACTGCAATGTCATCCAGAACAAATCCAATATTAATTCTTAAGTTGAGTACGTAATCGAATTTGGTGAGAGCCAACAAATTTATTCTCATCTACTTTGAAACTCATTTCAGTTTTATATTAACATTTTGCTGTTATTATTTTAGATAGTACCTTGGCTGTGTAGTTAGCGCGTTGAGTACACAACGTGTGATGATACATGTTCGAACCCCAAAAAAAATTTTTAAATTTACTGACTACCAGGTGATTTAAAAAAGCCAACTTTAAGTTAGCTGAAAGTAATGCAGAGTGAGACAATTGACTACTGCCTAGGACATCGCAATGTTAAAATAGTCAGTTGATTACATTGAAAAGTAATCCAAGTGCCAGTCAGTACTAGCTGCGAAATAGTTAGCTTAAGGTTAGTTTGAAGTTAACTTAATTTCCGACAGAGTAAGTACGTGTGTATATATAAGTATGTGTTTAGTTATGTGTATAGTATGTATCTGCATTCATGCATTGACGTTTTTTGTGTTCAAAATGTTGGTTTTTAGCGTTCCCGTACTTTTGTGCATTTTTGTACTTTATTGAGAGAAATTATAGTTTGCTCTCATTTTACCGAACTTTCCCCAAAAAGTAAAGAAACAGACCTAATGTTAAACAAAACAGCCGTAGTTGATGAAAAAATATTCGTATTTTTCGCTGTCTTTAGGCATTTTGCAAAATAAAAGTTATTTTGATAAATTTATCCAACAATAATTCCTAATTTCTAAATTTTTGTTATCTTAACACTTCAATATACTGCCTTCTATATCATTGCCTGCTCACAATGACAATTTTAATATGACACATTGTTGCCGCATTAAAATTTTAATGTACTCATTGTGAACTCCCTAAGTGAGATTTTGAGTAATTATTCTGCAAAATATATTTTTTATATGACATTTCTATCTAACTTTTATTTTTTGTTTGTAACATTTAAATTTTTCCACAAATAAGGAATAATTCAATTGCGACAACAAAATATGGTTTTCCGTTTGTATTTAGAATAAATAATTCGAAGGTAATAGAATTTCAGTACGACGGCATATGATAAGTTAGTTACAATAACCGATTTTTTTTTTTCAAATTAAATATTGTTTACAGGAATAGTTTTTTTTTCATTTCAAAAGCCAATATTCAATTCCGTTACTTTCTAACTTGAATTTAATTCAGTTGTATCTACCAATACTTTAAAATGGTTATTAGAAATAAACGGAATCAATTGTTATTACTAATAAAACTATTGTGAGAATTCTATTTTTATTGTAATTATGGTTTTTTTTTTGATGATTGATAATTGATAGAAAATATGGAATATTGGAATACATAATTAAATATTACTTGCTCAAACAGATTTTTAACCAATCTATTCTTTCTGTGTATAATAAATTATATTAAACCCAGTCTGCGGATGGGAGGTAGTGGCATGTTCAGCAGCCTCTTCGTAAAATTGGCAATGTTAGACTCAACATCCTCGGATCTTCCTTCTTAGCTTAATGTTTTCCGTACTATGACTACTGAGATATTTTTTGAACCCCAGTCAATTAACACGATTGATCATCTTCACATAAGAGTGAGGTAAATCAAATATTAGTGGGTTACAGATTATAACGATAGTGGTAGAGTGATGGGAGGAGAGATCTAGAGAAACTCCAACGTGAATTAAATCAATAGAGATATTTTTCATGACGCCAAAATCTATAATTTTTTGCATGTCGAAATGACGTCCAAGCCCATTTTTGAAATTGTGTTGAACAACGCCCAACCTCTGGGTATATCAGGCAAGCTTACGAAAATAATATTGTATTAACGCTTGTATAAAAAAGCTTATTTATGTCAATATTTTTATAATTTTTTTTATATAATTATCTCACAAATATTTTTTTTACTGTTGAAAAATAAAAAAATTAATTATTTTCTTCAATTCAAATTAATGAAAGCATAATCATTGCTTTTGTAAATTGCACGATTTATAGCGTTGGAAGTTGGAAGAAATTATTCTATTATAAATGACAAAGACTTAAAATACAATAAAAACCCATTATCGAGTCAGATATTAGTATTTTACTTTTGAAATCACGTGATTTGCAGAACAGGCCCGATAATTTATGTTTATTCTGTTTATTTTTTTTTTGCTTAACTTAATGCACTTTAAAATTTAAAACCAATTGTATACGCAAACTACTTAACAAATTTGTCAGTATACGAGTATGTTGTACATATGTCTTTTATAGGCATACTTTAGAAAAAGTTGTGTATAATAATAGTTTCTCAAGAATTGTTAAAAACTGTTTGCGAATACTGATTTTATAAACATTAATACTCGTATAGACGAGATTACGAAAAGCTTAAAAATCACAAATTTTATAAGATTATACTTAAGTTGTATTGAAGTTTTTATTATTATGTGGTATATTGGGGATGCACTCGTATTTACAAAAAAGATTTCAGAGTATACTGACAGTAAAAGAAAACATTTTTATGTATGTATGTAAATATGTATGTAAGTATTCAGTCAATACATCGTATTTATTCAATACTATTCTCGTAGAAAAAACATTAATACATTTCTATTGTATACATTTATGTGTTGTATATTCTAGAAAAAAAAATAAAATAAAAGAAAATTTTAGAAGAGCAAGAAACATACTGAAAAACAAACAACATCAAATTCTTGCTTTTCAATTAATCACAATCAACGAACGTAAACAGACATCACTTTTTACAATTAGGTACTAAAAAAATTTAGTAAATTAAACAAAATTTAAAAAAGAAAAAATATATGTATGTATTCTTAAGTACATACGAGTATATACATATGTACTTATATTTTCTTTTGATAGTGTTAAAAATTTGCAAAAATTATTGAGTTAAAAGAATTTGAAGTTAAATCGTTAAATACTGCAATAACTAATGTAACACCCATGAGTGCCAAACAAAATAGTTGTGGTGAAATGTTTAAATCACGTATAGAAATTGATCCACGTTACGGCAGGAGTCTTGTAACCACTGAGCAGGTTCGTAAAGGCGACGTTGTGGTCGATGAACTCCCATTTGCTTGGGGACCCAAGCAAAACAGCGGAATTGTATGTTTGGGATGCTATCGTGATTTACAGTTCGATGAAGATGGCGACTCCATGGATCGTTGCGTCACATGTGATTGGCCCTTGTGTAGTGCATGTGTAGATTCGGTCGATCATCTGGGGGAATGTAGAGTTTTCTCCGAAGCAAATGTAAGATTTGCTGGTAATGTAAGTGAAGATGGAATCTGTGCACAGTTGGATTGCATAACACCTTTGAGGTTAGTATACATACATATGTAATAGTTATTGCTCCTTGCGAACGTGATTTCTAAATCGCTGTTCTTTTAAACTGTGACTGAGATCACAGTTTAGCAGTATTTTGCTTCTAGCAGTTCTGTTATTTTGACAAAATCTAATAAGAAGAGCAGCAGTGAAATTAAACAGTGACTGTGATCACGGTTTGACACATTTCAGCTCTTCTGCTTTAAAAGTATTTTTATTAGTATTTGTATTTTGATAAATACTAATAAGAAGAGCGACAAGAACAAACAATTAGTAACCAACCCCATCCAAATGTTGAGAATTGTCGTATAAGAGGCAGAGAGACGGGAATATTGCAAATACAAAAATGTGAGAGCTATACATAGTTGCCAGAAAAGACGATTTGACACGATTCGACGATTATTTCTCGACAAACGGTGAAGGTATAAAAAAAATTCATGTGGTAACTTTATTTGCTGTAAAGTAAGCATAAGAACATTAACAGTTTGTATGAAAGAACTATATTTACAAAATCTGTTACTTGATAAATTCAGTCACAGTTGCGATTAACAGTTTTAGAAAAATCGCTCATCTCTAGTATGTATGTATTAGAACGTAAAATTTAATATTTATTACAAAATTTACACATTTGATGCCTAAATAGCCATCATTTCATCAATATCATTTATCGATTTGCTTATTAAATCATAAAAGCTTAAGTCTGTGGCAATAAGGGACAAGTACTTAAGTCATATTTTACTGTTTTGCAGGAGAGCAGTTTTAAACTTTCAAGTCGATTTTCAGAAATTTACTGCTTTTGCAGTTAAATTTAGAAATTCGGTATTCACTTGAATTTTTTTTAGAAAACCATCGTTCTACACACTATGACTAATAAATTCAATTTGAAATAATATTAAAGCTAAATTAACTGCCAGTTCATAGAAGCCATTTAAAAATTCTCGTCTGCCTATTTACATACATATAGGTATTGAAAACAAGAACAAAGCACTCAAAATTTGTTTTTGTTGAACTGGCAGTAAGCTATTATTCCATATGAGATTATAAGTCGAAAAAAGGTAATCACCAATTTATTGTGCTATAACTTCCTGAAAAATAGCGCAAAATAATAGAAACTTTTGTCAGAGGTACTTTTTAATATGAAGATTACGGAGATGCTAATAACTCAAAATGTGCTTATCTCGACTTAAGTACTATTTCCTTTTTACCACAGAAAAAATGCTCCCAGTGAGATTACCGATCCAACTAAACATATGCACATACATACATACATATGTATGTATGTATATTAGAAAAATTACATTAATTTACTAAATTAATTATTTTCGATAAACAAAAAGCAAATAAAAAATCATATTTCTTAAAAGGTTGACAGTTTTTTTCAGTTTCTGTGTTTAAGGACACTAAAAATTTAATTTGTGTGCATATAAGTGAAATAAAATATTAGATGGAATATTCATATATCGTCAGCTAAAATGCAAAATCACGTAACTAACAAAAAAATGTAAAATCACATTTTTTATTGCGAATTACATCAAAAGACTCGTCGCTTCAAATTTTCTAAACTTTCACTGAAATAACTTTGTTAAGTTTTTTCTCTCCTACAAAAAAAAATCAGGTAACGATATACAATTTTGTTATTTTCAGGTCGAGTAATTTATTAAGCAAAAAAAGAAAAAACAAACAAAACTATTTATCTATTTACAAACATTTTCAACTATAAAAAAAGAAAACATTGAATCCTATATATAGCCCACAAAATTGTTAATAGTTCGGAGCCAAAAAGGAAAAATTGCTTAAGTCGAGATAAGCTGATTTTGAGTTAATGGCACCCCTGTAATCTTCATATTCAAAAGTACCAATGGGCAAAATCTACACATTTTATGCGATTTATAGCGCAATGAATTGCTACTTATATTTTTTCGACTTATTCAGGCCTGTCACAGAATCCAAATTCGATCGAAATGATTTTAATTCCGTACACTGAAAAAAGTATTCACCAATTAATGTTTTCAATTAAAAATTTAATTGATTCAATTAAATTTTTAATTGTATTAATTAATTTGAGTGGAAAAACTTAATTAATATTATCAAATTGTTTATAGGTGAAAATTTAATTAATTTTTTAATTGATATTACAAATATTTTAATTGATATTACAAAATTATTCATATTACTTTTTTGTGTGTAATCAGGTTCTTCAGAAAACGAAAAACGAAAAATATGCTCAAAATGACACCACTTTAAATTTAATGCTCGGAATTGTAATTTTCCTTATGTGAAATTACAAAAATCTGTTTGAAACAACTTATTTCAATAAAGAAAAATGTTTTTCAACAATTTATTTAACATTTTTTTGGATTATTTAATTTTTCTTTTTACAAATTATAAAATTTCCTTAAGTCTTAAGGAAAAATGCAGCATCTTAAAAAGTGAAATATTCTGTTCAGTCAAATAAAAATAAATAAAACTTTAACATATAGGTACACTGCGTTTGGATATGAAAATGAACCTGAAGCATACCTCAATCGTCTTCCCCGTAATTTTCCGGTAAAGTCTTGACGTCCCTGCGCACCACAAACTGCAGTTATTGCAGACATTTTGTGTATTAATTTTTAAATTTTGTTCACTTCCTATTTTGTTTTTCTCTTCTAATAACCATGTGTTTTTTTGATTTTCGTTGCCCAATATTGCCACATTTAAATTGAAAACAATCGAATTGCTACTTTTTCGTATTGAACAAAATTGATCGAAATCTGGAGAAGGTAAAACAAAATCGATCGAAATGAAAATTCGTAATGAAAACAATTTCGATCGATTTCTGTGACAGGCCTGATTATTTCATATGAAATAATAGCTCCATTTTCTATATTTGAAATTGAATGTATTATTTATAGTGTATAGAACGATGTTTTTTCTAAAAGAAATAAAAGTGAACACTGAATTTCCCAATTTAACTGTAAAATAAATAAATGTCTGAAAATCTACTTAAAAGTTTATAAGTGGTCTCCTGCAAAACAGTAAAATAAGACTTAAGCACTTTTTTCTTATTGCCACAGATTTAACAACAAAACAAAATTCAATGAAATTCCGTGAGAATTTAAAACCTTTAACGAGTAGTATCCCGGAAGTATAGTTCAACTCTGGAATACATCCGAAGAAGTGAATAATCTCACATTAATTTGCCATTGGCAGCTCTGGCCATAGCCAGTATAAGAAGAAATTTTAAATTCTTTCAGATGTATTTATTATTTTTACTGCATTTGTGCCATTAAGTTATTACCATAAAATATTTATGCATCAAAATTTGTAAAAGTAAATTTTATTTCATTATTCATATTGTAAAGGATGATAATAACAACATCAAGGAAGATTTGTAGTTGAATTGAACATATATCTATTTATCGGCCTGCAGATTAAGTTTATTTTAGAAAAAGGGAATCAAAATGTTGTAAGGAAGGTTTTTAATGAAAGTGATTACAATACATATTATAAATTTGAAATGTCATATCTTTTAGATAAATGGGGTTGTTTTAGATGTTTCACACGAAATGTGTTGTACAATGGTAGATGGTGGAGTTGCTAATATCTTAAGCAATACAAATTTTGCAAGCATGTGTTAATTGCAAGGCAGTTCCAAAGTGGCGATTTTTCAACTTGTTTGGCGTCTAAATTTGGTTTGGCGACATGACGATTTTTCTGGTGATAAATAGATATGCTGGCGATTTTTATGGCTATTTTCAACAAAATTGAAATTAAAAATTGTAATTCAGGAAAATTAGTGTATTGAAGGAGTAGTTTAAAAAATAAATCTTACCAAAACTCGTCTGCAAGAAATTAAAACAAATTGATTTTGATGATCCTTCTTATATTAATTATATTAATTAATTAATCTTGGATTTGGATGAGAAAAATTTACAAAACATAATTTTTGGCGACCTTTGGTGATTTTCTGCTAAATTTATATACGATTATTTTATAAAAATTTTTATTAAAAATACAAATATCTATATTAAATATATATGTATTTAAAATTAAATTTATTATAAAATATTTATTAAGAAAAACTACATAAAATTGATTTCGGCGATTTTTAAAATGAATTTGGCGAAATAGGTCAGAAAAAATCTGACAACCCCGATACTTATAAGTATCGTCTCTGAGTACCTCAATGCTTAATCTCATATTTTGAAGCGCTTATTGCACATTTTTTACTGAATTCCTTTTTTTTGGTAAGGATAATAAGGAAATGTTTTTTTTTAAATAAAGCCAAATTCAGAAAAAAATAAAAAAGAACATGCTTAATAATAGATCAAATTAAGTCTCGGCATGGTATTATTCAACGACGGATATACTGATCGCCACTTTTTCTCAGATAGTGCTGTAGCAGCCGAAATAGCTGGTTTAAAAAAAAATTATTGAACATTTTGGTATTATACTAAGAGTGCTATCATGCTTACAAATAAACATAAAATTTTCCATGACTTCTTAAAAGTGACTAGAAATATGTTTTTTTTTTTTTTTTTTATGCATACATATATTTATTTATTGTATCTTCAAAAATGAACTAACAATAAGTATTCAAATCTTAAATCTAAATATAATTATTAGGCCCGACCAGTGTCGGACATAAACTTAGTGATAGTAATTCATAATACATAAGAGTTGTGCAAAGCAAAAAATAAAAAAATAATTTCAAACAGTTTCATCTGGTGTGGTAAGTATTAGAGACCTTGTGTCCCTCTTTTTTAAGCGGATGTGTCCGGTAAAGTTCAAGATATTTCGAGCAAGCGGATTAGGGTGTGACTCGAGTTTAGTTAAATATTTGCCTGAGTATTTTGCAATTTCTTCAGTCACTTGTGGCATATTTAGATCACGATGTAAATTTGAGTTTCTTATGTACCATGGAGCCGATGTTATTAACCGTAAAATTTTGTTTTGTCTTCGTTGGATTTTCTCTACATTTGAAGCTGAAGCAGTGCCCCATAGCTGAATTCCGTAGCACCATATAGGTTTCAAAAGCGACTTGTATATCAAAAGTTTGCAATCTAGACTCAGGGTTGAATTTCTACCAATCAGCCAATGTAACTGAGTTAATTTTAGTTTCATTTGTGTTAGCTTAGAGTCAATATGGTGTTTCCATGTTATCCGTCGGTCAAGGTGTATACCAAGGTATTTTACATGTGAATGTTGAGGAACAACTTGATTATTGATTCGAATGGGTGAACAGGTATCTTTTCGCAGAGTAAATGTTACCTGAACACACTTTTGTTCGTTTACCTTAATTCTCCATAAGTTTAACCATAATTCCAGCTATGTAATATGTTCTTGTAGGTATCGGGAAGCCTCGTAAGGGTTTTCGTGCATACTAAGGCAGGCTGTATCATCAGCAAATGTAGATGTATGGATATTTCTGCTCAAAGGCATATCACAAGTATAAATCAAATACAAGACTGGGCCCAGTATGCTCCCCTGTGACACACGAGATGAGATTGATTCGGACGCACTCATGAAGTCTCCTTCCACAACAGTGAACTTTCGAGCAAGAATATAACTTTGCAGAAGATTAACAATGTTTATTGGTAGATATGTCTTCAATTTTAAAATTAGGCCTCTATGCCACACTTTATCAAATGCTTGAGAAACATCAATAAAGAGGGCAGAACAATACTTCTTTTCTTCGAGTGTTCTTCTTATAAATTGAACCAATCTATGCGTAGAAATATGTATTTAATTCATTATGGATGGCATCATATGTCAAGTACTGTACATAAAATTTTAACTCATGGAAGTGATGTTATCATAACCGTGTAAGACAATTAAAAATTTCCTGTAATTATTTATTTTAAAACTACTAATTAAAATCACCAGTCATAATAAAAACGACATTCTAGGCTGGATGACGGAAGAAGCGTTAGAAGCCAATCACAAAAATGTGATTATATTATATATATTCTCACAATGAGTGTGCGTGACAGTAAGTCAAAAAAGACACGCGCACTTCTGTGCTATTAGATTTGTACAAATATTCCAACTTTCATGAAATTCTGTTAATTTTTGTAAAAGCTATTGCATATTTTCTTCAAAGGATACTTGGCAGGACGAAAGGTCCTTTTCAAAGTTAGGGTAAAAAATAACCCACAAGGTGCGATTAAGATGGTTACAACAAATATAAGTTTATATAGTTTTATTTTGACTTTTTGGAACATGGGCGGTAGGCGAGTCCTTGGTCCGATGTTTTCAAAACTTATATTTTTCTTAAAAAAGGTGAATGTACCAAATTTGAGAAGCCTAGGCTAACTCCTATTTTTGTCCCATCGTTATATGGGAACAAAGCACTGTGCGTCGTGACTTGTTTTTTTACTCAACAAAGTTATCTGTTAAATTATATCATGACGCAATGCGTGTATTCATTATTTGCATATCCAATAACGATTTGCTCTTTAGCTGAGTGGTAAGTTCGTTAGTCTATTAGTATAGAGGTTGCCGGTTTGACTCATCCGCAACACATTTAGTTTTAATCGCAGCCAAGCAAAAACACACACAGAATAACAATTATCACTGAAAATAAAATTTCAGTCAACAACTTTTTTCTTTGATTCATAAAATTTCTTTATTGACTGAAAAAAAATATTTTTCAATAAACGTGCATACAATTTTATTTATCAATAATGCAAAAATTGTCATCACAGAAAATTCAAAAGATTTATTCATTGGATCAACGATTTTCGGATTCAAATATCATAATCATTTTAATATCTACTTTACGACAAAATTATTTTAATTTCCACATTTTTATTTTTTCGAAAAAAATTTTATACGTTAAAAATGGGTTTTCTCACAAGTATGTTTTTCGTCTCACGCTGTTATCGCTTGTGACCACAGATATATCATGAAATCTACTTACTACTGAAAACTTACAAAAATGTGTTATTTTCATTTAACTGAATTTTTTTCTTTTCCAATAAAAGATACAAATAAAGATAAAAAATCAATTTGGATTGCATTTTATTTATTAGCTTGTTCGAAACGAATGAGTACATATCACAAACGTACCGTGTAATTGTGCGTGACAGACTTAACATGTGCGTGACGATGTTAAAAGTTAAAAAACTATAATATATATAATTTTGTCAAAGTTGTATAGCTATTTATATAATCTAAGATATCTTCTTATAGCTGTAAAAAAATAAGAAAATTCTATCACAAGTGGATTCGCAAACATCATAGTTTCAGAGTACATATAATTTTTGTAGCGCGTGCGTACGCAACATTTCGCTTTATATCAACGAAAATAAAAACTCGTTTCATAAACACTTTACACATTTTAAAAACGGGTACAAAATTGAATAGTTAGAACCTAAATGTACTTACGTAAGAAAAACTTTCCTTAAAAAAATCAGCTATAATTATACGCACGCCGTGATCGGAAAAATAATCATACGTAATCAATATCCTAAAAACATGTCTTTTTGTTGAAAAAATCAAACTTGTTCAAAACACACATATTCGTTGCTAAGCTTTAATCGCTCAAGTGAGTGGAATGTTGTTGGATATGATTTATAATCATGCTTAGCATCAAACCAATCAGTTCGAATGATTGGTTTTTTTGGCTCGTGTTTTGAACAAGAACATAACGCGAAAGGAAAAAATGTTCATTCTAATCAGCGTTACCGTTGGTGCTACTAAAGTATCAATTGCCACTTTTTCAACTGCTTGGATACTATTGTGCTACCTTTACAAAATGCAACCAAATTTGACACTTTTTCTCATTTTTGCCACTTTTTGATACTTTCTGAATGAAGATGCACTTTTGCGTACTTTCGGTTTTATTAATACCTATAAAAGTTATGCTGCTTTAATATACTTATTGATATGTAAGCAAGCTTATACGAAATCTTTTTTTTTCATACGTTGTAAGCTTATGCATATCTTTCGAATAATTAATATGCCCTCACTTGCTTGTATTCGTATACAGTAGTTTTGACTTAACTGCCACTCTTTTAACTGCCAATTTGAGATAACTGCCAAAAACCACAAAATTTTACTAATTTCTTCAATTTCGTATGAAATGTAATTGTTTAAGTGCCAATTTCATACGTGCCAATTTAAGTTAGCTGCCACAAATATTTGGAATTATTATCCCATATTCATTGAAAATTGTTCATTTAACAGCCACAAAATTTTTTTGCAACTGTTGCTAACGAAAACTATGTATGTAGTTTGTTTTTGCTAGAATCCTCGCAGCCTTTCTATAATTCTCTCATTCTCTTTATAACTCTCTCTTGGTTTAAAAAAAACAAAAAAAAACTATGTATCTATGTGAGTTCCTAGTAAAAATCAAAACAATAATTCAGACGAAAGGGTGCTTTTGTTTCTTTTCTTCTGAAATAATTTGTTCCTTTTATTTTATATTATTTTTCCTGAAGTACCTTTATATTGTTTTATTAATAAATAATAAATGAAAAGAATATTTTTATGTTTTTTTTAAGTTTTGGTTGTAAAAATAGGGAATTGTGTGAATCGCACTTATGGGCCACTTCTGTGGCAGGTGAACGAATCAGATAACTGCCAATTTTTGGCAGTTAAAAAATTTAACTTAAGTGCCATTTTGACTTACCTGCCACAAAATGCGTGCAAAACACGGTGTGGCAGTTAAGTCAAAACTACTGTACCTCTGTCTGTATGGATATGTAAATATAAATACATACAGACAATATATTAAACAACTTCTCCTATTAAAATTTTTATATACTTCAAAAATTTGTTTAAGGCCGTGATACACTATCATACAAAGTCGTGCGATCTACGAAAAAATACAACCCTGGTATGATGGAGTTTATGAAAGTTTTTAAAAGACAATAACCAAAGACTATAAATATATAAAGATGTTCCACGTAGAACATTAAATAAAAACTAAAATTTTTTGCGTTAAATGATGCTGCGGGGGAAGTAACAAGGGAAAATTATATTGTTTGTTATTTGAGCGAAACCACAAACAAAGAGAGCACAAAATTTTTGAGATTGTACACTTTATATAAGTATGTATGTAGTAAGGTTGATTGGCATACAATGTATGCACACACATAAATGATGCTTATAGAGAAATTTGTGTGTGTGTGTTATATTTCTTGTTCAAAGCAGAGTCAGTACGAGAAAAAATATGAAATTACTAAAAGAAGTTTCTTATATCGAATCAATGTTTAAGTATGTATGGGTATGTGCACTTAATTTAGGAGTTTCATATCAGGGATGGTAAAAGTAAAGAAACTGTGTAATAGAGCTAGTCGCTACGAACTTTTTGAAAAATATTAGGCAAAAATTTTATATAAATTTCTGAGATTCAGTTTAATTTTTTTAATAAACTTAAATTACACTAGTTTACAAAATTAATTTTTTTTCATGTACATTTAATGAGAGGTGATTTTCCTTATGTATTTTCTTCCACTGAATTCTAAAATCAAGGTTAAATTATTTTTATGGAACAGTTTTTGAGATATTGTAATTTTTTAATTTTTTCGACCTTTTTTCACTTGACCAAGCATATCTCGAGCTAGAAATGTCCGATTGGGTCGTTCTTGGTATTCAAATGCAAGGTATTGAGATGACAAATAAATATGTGTAATCGGATCTTCGAGTGGTAAAGCGGTTCAAAATATATCGATGAAAATAGGGCACATTTTCAAAGCTCTTAATAAGCATCAAACATATTTGGTAAATAAGAAGGTTAAACTTTAAGAGATATAAAACAGGTTAAACGAGTTCCCCTTATGTAAGTTCTTTTGAAGATTTTGTTATTAATACTCGTAGTTAAATGAAATACCGAAGTATATTTATTTGACTAAAGTCTTTATTTATTTAATTTGAAAATTTGCTTGTTTTTATGGTTAAGCGATTGTCTATATGCATTTCGTTCCCGCTTTTTGGAACTCATCAGTAGACTTCAACACAAAATATTTTCGAATTTAGCTAACAAACTTCGTATGTTTATAGTAAGACTCTTAATGCACAATCGAATAAAGATGCTTGTTTTGTAAAGATTTTTGTTTGAGGCTTTCAAACTTATTATGTTTGTATATTGTGATTCTCAATATAGTATTAAGAGTATTACCAAAGACTATAAATATAAAGATGTTCTACGTCCATACATTGTACTGTCAGTGATTAATTTGCTGGTGGATTTTCTACTAAATTCATGTGTTTCAAAGAGAGTATTTTATTTTCTCAGAGCACTTATTATTCTCATGTCTTTGCTATTCATCTGCATATGCATACATGTACATATGTATGTGCCTTTGCATGCATAAGTATGAATGGATGTGTGTATTTTTCCTAAAGCAAAGAAAAAATATACACAAACAAAAAGAACTTGTGTTTTCGCACATATGCATATGTATATGGACATAAGCTACATAGAACTTAATGTTGCCGATTGTTTATTTGTATGGCAAAATTATGTATTTTATTGTTGTACTTTTGCAAATACATGGATTCGCACCGAATATAAATTTACCCTTATTTGAATTTAATATCAGTGTTCAAAAACTGACAACAGAAAAGCAAAATTTTCAATTAATATGCTATTGCTTTGATTAATGAAAGGTATTGCGATTTATTTACCTGGTGCAGTGTGTTTTTTTCACAATCACAATTGCATGACTTGTTTCCAACCCTTAAAAATAAATGTTTTAGCATGTAGGAATTAAGTTTTTTGCAATAAAGACCATAAAATTATTTGTAAGAATAGAATAATTGTGGTTTTACCACAACGGGTGCAATAAAATGCACGTGTGTACTGCTGTCTGCATATCCCAAGTTTTGTGATTAAAGCACATATATTTTGCTGAGGCAGGTATATTGGAAAATCATTTTTTAATTTTATTACCTGCATTTTTTATTGAAAGACACTTGTTACTTTATTTTTCCTGATTAATTCATAAAACATTTTTTTTACATATTCAATTAGTAAAGGAAAAATTTGCATATGACAATTATTTACCTAAATAAATCATAAAACGTTGTATATGATGTGAAATTTTCTTATTCTACATCTTAACCCGTTGAAGATTAGGCAAAAATTCGACTGTACTACTGCTTCACAGTGAATATATTGTGCTTGAAAATATAATCTAGTGTGAAATTAAAAAAGTCTTAGTAATTAAATAATTAAAAAAATATCATAATGAGCGAACTAACTGAAATTAAACAAAAGAAGTTATCGCTTATAGCAGGCAATAAGTGTTGTTTGCCTCATTGTGGCAGATCCAAAAGAAGTTTTCCAAACTTAAAAATCTTTCGTTTTCCATATTCCAATGACATATTGCTTAAAGCGTGGATAGAAAAATTATGATAAAGAAACAGATTTTGGAAGTTTGTGTGCCCCATCAGACTTATTTTTTGCAGTGTGTAAGATTCACATAAAAGTTTTTGAAAATCTTTTTTCTAAGTCCAAGGAAATAAAAAACATAAAAAAAACTATCGTGGAACAATGCGTAAATTGTACCAAAAATACAATATATTCCTTTTGGTTTGACGAGAGCAACGTATGCTTTAAGCACAGGATGGAGATGCTTCATTTATTAGTTCTTACACTGCTAAGAAAACATTCGTCGTGGGAAACATATAAATTGCAATCAACAAGCACTGAAAAACTCAAAATTTTAAAGCAATAAATAAAAAAAAATATTATAAGTATACAATTCAGATTTCTAAATCAAATAATTATATGTAGTTCGGTGCGAATCAACTTATTTTTAATTTTACAACAATAAAACACGTATTTTTACTCTACAATAACACAATCGGTCGCATTGGCTTTACGTAATTTATTTGCACATGAATATATCAAAACAAGAAACTTCTTTTTGTAATTTCATATTCTTTCTCGTACTGACTGTGCTTTGAACAAGAAATATAACACACAAACAACAAAATTTCTCTATAAGCATCATTTATGTGTGTGCATACATTGTATGCCAATCAACCTTACTACATACATACTTATATAAAGTGTACAATCTCAAAAATTTTGTGCTCTCTTTGTGGTTTCGCTCAAATAACAAACAATATAATTTTCCCTTGTTACTTCCCCCGCAGCATCTTTAAATGCAAAATATTTTAGTTTTTATTTAATGTTCTACGTGGAACATCTTTATACATTTATAGTCTTTGGTATTACTATAAACATACGAAGTTTGTTAGCTAAATTCAAAAATGTTTTGGGTTGAAGTCTACTGTTCCAAAAAGTTCCAAAAAGCGGGAACGAAATGCATATAAACAATCGCTTAACCATAAAAACAAGCAAATTTTCAAACTCGTAGTTAAACAAATCGTCGGCTTGTTTCTGGTTTGCTGCTGACATAATGTATTTTCAATATACTGTGCCGCAAACCAGAAACAAGCCGACGAAATGTTGCACCTTTTTATAATTGGAACAAAAAGAAACCTCCAATTTTCGACCCCTGTTTGACATGTTTGTGTGTGTGTGTTTTAAAATAACTTGAACGAACTTGACTACTTTGATTTTATTCAACGTCAGCGCTTGTTCACATAGAAGTTTGAATAAAACAAGTTCGATCACTCCATTCACAATTATTCCAACGATGCGTTCGTTTCTATGATTCTGATTATATTCAACATTGAGTTTTGTTGCATGATTAAAACTGAATAAAACATGAATTGAGTAAAACATGTTCGATCCCTCCACTCACAATCACTCCCAAAGCATATTTATATAAAGTATATGCAGGTCTACAACAACTAAGAAAGTACTAAAACAACAGGCGATTTGTTTGTGTAAGAATAATGGATGAATGTCAAAAACAGATGAATACAACCAGACCTGGGCAACTTGCATTACTTTTGCATAAGCACCAGTGATGCCATTAGGATACGAAAGATACATTTTTCGTATCTTTTGATGACTTCAGGTACCATGTGTAATCCTGACATTTTTCGTATCTTTTGAATCTGTACGCAAAATGTACAGAAAATATGAACATCTTTTTTTATTTTCAGGAAATTTATATGAACTTTTTGATATTGCGCCTTAACTCGTATATTAATTTTTACAAAAATGAATTTGTTTTGATAACATCCAAAGATAGTTATTTATGTACATATAATTAATTTTAAAGTTTGCTTACTGTTTTATTAAATTTATGACTTAAATATACATATATAAAAATGAATTTATATGATTTCGTTTTCTTTACAATATTCATTAAATATGAAATAAAAATGTTATGTTTATAAATTTTAAACGTTAAAAATGGACTTTAAATTTTTTTTTAAATGTATCTTTTTGGGAACAAATGTATCTTTTTGGAAACTAAAATGTATCTTTCTCGAAATTTAACTGGCAACACTGATAAGCACTGAATGAAAAAAAAAAATTAGTGCAAATTTAAATTTGATGCTTGTAGTGCACTATTTTTTCACTTCAATAAAATCTCTTAAAAGTAATAGATTAATATTGCACTAGTAGCTAATTGCATGGCGAAAAATGCACTGATTTTGTATTGATATGCTTAGTCATCAGGAAGTAATGCAATATTATTGCATTATCAAATATTGTACAAAGTAATATTGGATAAAACGTTAACCTATTTTATCAGATAGCACAAATAATAAAATAAAAAATACAGTAAAGTTCATTGAGGGCACCTTTATAAGTACGTTCATACAAATTAACGAAAAGAAAAACTGTCAATATAAATACGAACTAGATTTCAGAACATTTGAAAAAAGTGCAAAAGTTTCATAATTCAAGTACGTTGCATCTCGAGCTTATTTGAAAAACCGTGCAATTGACAAAAGATCAGAACTTAGGTTTTCGTTTACTGTAAAGTTATATCCTAAAAAATGGTGATTTTATAAACGAAAAATACTGCCGCTTGGAACAATTTCATCAAGTTGTGTCTTTCTCTCGAAAAAATTACAAAAAACGTAGTGATATGATTTTTCGTCTTGGGTGACGATATGTACATAGGAAAAAAATTACATATTTATGTATGTACGTATGTTTTTATGTATATACACATTTACGTTGTATTTTGCACTATAATACAATAATACTCTTCATAATGGCGGTATACGATGTTTGATGCAAATTTTCGTGCGTTAGTGCAAATGCAAAATATCGTAGCTTTTCTTTGGATTGTGTATGTATATAT
Organism: Nowickia ferox; assembly: GCA_936439885.1. Lineage (NCBI taxonomy): Eukaryota > Metazoa > Arthropoda > Insecta > Diptera > Tachinidae > Nowickia > Nowickia ferox. The sequence continues at coordinate 66,544,132 of OW387026.1, forward strand.
TTTGTTGTTGGATTTTAAAGAAAAGCTACGATATTTTGCATTTGCACTGCTAACGCACGAAAGCTTGCATCAAACATCGAATACCGCCAATGTGTGTAGTGGTGAAAAAAAAGTGAACTAAAAGTAACAATGCAATATTCATGCAGTACTTTGAAGGGATTTTAGTTTAATGCAAAAAAAATTGCACTAATATTATCAAATGTAATAAATTTGCATTTGCATTTATTTGGTTTATTGTGGGAAATGGTCAATGCATTTGGTTATTTAATGCAATAGTCCCAGATCTGCATACAACAAAAAGGAAATGCATGGATAGACAAAACCAAAGTAAATTTATTAATTGATAAACCTTTAATATGTGAAATAAGTATAATAAAAGATACATAAGTACTTTAATAATTAAATATAATTATTTTTAAATGTTTTGTAACACATTTTTTAAGTAAAAATGTATCTAAACTTTTTCATATACGTTTTCAGTATACACAATTGTGTATAACAAAGCAAAACAAAACAAAATGGCGTACGAAAATTGTAAACAACTTTTGACATTCAGGCATTCACACTACACGAGAAAAAAATGAGTCACCTGAGTACTTGCATATACTTTATATAAATTTACTTTGATCACTCCAATGAACAGATATTAGAACGATGCTGATTTTATTGTACGTTGAATGTTTTGTACGTGATTAAATGTGAGTAAAAATTTTATTGTATGAGTAAATCATCAAAAACCACGAAAATTGCGATAAAAATTAAATTTTTCAGAAGGTTTTTTTTAAATATTCAAATATGTTTTAGTACGTAAATTGTCGCTTACGATAAAATTTTACAGCCCGTATCTTAAAAGTTATCTACAATTTTGACAATTTGATAATTCTAAACTATGGGTAGGCTTATAAAATTTTAATTTCAATAAAAAAGTCTGTTTTCGATAACATGTCGCTTACGATAATAAAATTGAAAGAAAGGCTCGATATGTATGTACATATATAAAATATTGATGGTGTTTTTTTGTTTTTGGTAAAAACTGTCGAAAATTCAAAATTTTTTAAATTTTCAAATTCAAAGTTGAATATTTTCCAACTCCGTTGTCAGAATTTTTTAAGACACTGAATTTTGTTCTTTACTTAAGAGATGAACAATTTAAAAAATCGCTGATATTTGGATCTGTTATCTGAAAAATACTGCACCAAAGTTTTGAAAAAATTAAAAATTTTAATTAGTGTGGTTTTATAGATACAATATCAATACAATACAATATCTATAAAAGCACACTAATTCATATTAAAAATAATGTCGAGAAACTACATACAAATACATTTAAAAATTTTAATTTTCATGTGTGCTACTTTTTGTGATATTTTGCCCCTTTTATGTTAAATTGTAAAAAAATAATAATATGTAAATACCATAAAAGTAGAAAATATAAATTTTATTAACATTTTATTTCATAAATATATCGTTGACAAATGTATATATTGTCCATGAAGCCGAAAGTGAGATACATATCGACGGCTTATATTCAATACCCGCCATACGCCAAAACACAATTTTTCAGGAGAGAGAAAAAACTGTTTCATTCCAAAATTCTTAAGGTATGAATTAATCTTTCTTCTATAATATTTTTTAAATATGACTACTGAGTCACCCTTATAAAAAAATAGAACTTTTTACTCTATTCGTAGCGATATGGTTGATTTCGGGTATTGCAACTGAAATCTTCAAATATTTTTATGGCGTATAGCGATTATTGCACAGTAATAAAAATATTTTTTTTTTTGCTCTAATATGTAATTTTATTAAATTAAGCATTTGTTTAACGTTTTTCTAACATAAAAGAATTCAATAACAAAATAATAACAAAAAAATAAACATAATTAAAAAAAAGGTAATTCAAATTGGAAATTTATTCATTGTTCCGTATTCCCAATGTATGGCGTATGGCGGGTATTGCATTAAAAAAAATCGTGCGGTTGATAGCCATATCACAAATATTTAAAAAAAGGACTTATATTAATTTTTTTTTCGGAAATTTTTGTCAGAGATTAAGCTGGCATCAGTAAACAATTTGCAATCAAAAAGTAATTTTCCAAAAATTGGTGTATGGCGGGTATTGAATATAAGCCCTCGATATGCATGTGCTAAAGGGTTTTCTGAGAATTGTATAATTATTATTAAAAGTACTTTTAACTTTTTATCAAAAACTGTGTGCAGAAATACTATATTAAGAATAAAAAGTTTAATTCCAATGAAGACATAAATTATTTCGAACTGGTTTCAGAGTAATAACAGTAATGAATTAAATTTATTAGAATCCAAAGTAAATGACAAAAACAATGATCACCACAAATTTAAAATTTCTAATGCTGAACAATTTTGGCATGAAGTATGAAGTTTAAAGAATGGCTTTGGCGAGTACTTATTTTCAAACCTATTAATATTTTCCGTTTACATATTTACTTTACTCCACTGCAGAGCATCTGCTGAACGTAGTTTTTCAAAGTTAGCGCTAATGAAAAACAAGTTAACAAATAACAAATAACATGTGTGCCATATGTAAACTCGGCCTAATACATTTACACGTAACACACTTGCATCTTGTGGTTCAATTGCAAAGTCCTACCAAGTAAAGGAATTATTTTGTTATGGTTTCCGAAATTAAAAAAATATAGTAAGAATTTATTTACCCAACGGCTCGGAAAAAAGTGTTGCTTCATAAAAAAAATCAATATCCGTCCGTACCATTAGCTCATGCAGTAGCTAGGAAAGAGACCTTCGAAAACATAAAATTATTTTTAAATAAATTCAGTACGATCGTTATTTGTGGAATATACATATGTGCCGTTTAGGGATGCCAATTGGGACTGGTTTTTACGATCCCGGGATTCGGGATTTCAAAATTTCAAATCCCGGGATCCCGAAATTTTTTGAAATTCAGGAATTATTCGGGACTCTGGGTTTTTTTGAACATTAAAAGACACATGCTTTTTACTAAAAAGAGGTTCACAAACAAGAGTTTTATAATTATTTCATATTACATAGGGTTCTCGTTGAACCTTCATAGTGAACACACGTCATAGCGGATTATTTTTACATACAAACAAAAAAAAAAAAAAAAACAAAAACAAAAAACAATAAAACATTCAAAAAATATTCGTAATACAAAATTAACTTTGATAAATAAGCAAAGCAAATATTGCAAATTTTTTTTTTACATAGTCAATACAACAAAAATAAACAAATAACCGCAAACAAAGTACCCTTGAGGAATACTCTACATGAGTACCTCAAATACAAAAAAATGTGAAGTGAGTTCTAACGGCAGAAATGCATATTTTACTGTGAGTTCTGAAACTCTTAATGAAAACAATAAAAATAAAAAATCTTATGAAAGTAATTTTTTAACGGCAAAGCCAATTTTTCGTCAGCGATCAATTTCGCTTTGTCCAATGCCAACTAGTGATTCATTAACATTACAGTTGCCTAGTACTTCTTCATATAAGTCAGCGATTTCATCCCCTTCGGGCTCGTGTTCATCACTTAACCAAGTTATCACTACAGATAGCAGCAGTTCAAAACCCAAGGTCCAAATCGGTATGGACAGATACATAACTGTGGTAAAGCGTGGGCGAAGCCCAAATTCTTCTAAAATTTCATCTGCTCCAAAGATGTCTAGGGATAACAGCGCGTCCTCTACTAATCGTCAAAATCGTTTTTCAATATTGCAAGACAATAACGACAAGCCCGCTGCATCATCGCAAAAGTCTTTTAAGCCACCACCTATCTATCTGAGAGAAAAAAATTCCAACGCGCTTCTAAAAAAACTACTGTCGGCCATTGGTGAAAATACCTTCCACATCATTCCAATTAAACGAGGTAATATTGACGAAACAAAAATCCAAATTTATGATGAAAAAAATTTCCGAACAGTTGTTAGTGATTTTGAGAAAAATAAAACAAATTTTTACACTTACCAACTCAAGAGTGCTAAAGGCCTACAGATAGTACTAAAGAGCATAGATTCATATGTTGACCCCGAAGAAGTAAAATGCGCACTTATCGAGCAAGGATTTAAAGTAAAAAGTGCTACTAATATAATTAATAGAGAAAAGGTCCCCCAACCCCTATTTCGGGTTGAACTGGAGCCGAATGACATACAATTGAAAAAAAATGAAACCCATCCTATTTATAATGTAAAGTTTCTCTTACACTGACAAATCACAGTTGAAGAGCCACGCAAGCGTTCAGGTCCCGTACAGTGCCATAATTGCCAAGAATATGGTCATACAAAATCCTACTGCAATTTACCTACAGTTTGTGTTATCTGCGGTGAATTGCATGGCACTGCTAGCTGTACCAAGCCAAAAGTTCAAGCAGAAAAAAAATGTAGTAATTGTGGAGGTAATCACACCGCTAACTACAGAGGTTGCCCTATATATTCTTTTGTTAAACAGACTATGGGACAAAAACCTAAATTAACTCCAGCTCAATCAGCAAATGCTTACTCCGCCACTTTTCCTCCAATGAGCCAACCAAGTACTTTACGAGTATCGTATGCTGATGCTGTTAAGACAAATTCAATTCCCACGCAGAAAGTGTCCCCACCAACAACAAGTAATTCGACAAATGCTAACACAAGCTTTAATTTCAGCCGCCTTGAAGCCACTATTGATAATCTAGTGCAAACTATAAACAACTTTACTACAAATATGACTAACATGATGCAAGAAATGCTACGAATGCAGAATACTCTGCTTCAAGCATTAATTAACAAGCCATGAACACGTTGAAAATATGTTTCTGGAACGCAAACGGCATCCGCCAACACAAAAATGAGCTCGAGCACTTCCTTATGGAAAAAAATATTGATATAATGTTGGTCTCTGAGACTCATTTGACATCAAGAAGCTTATTCAAAATAAATGGTTACACTCTATATGATTCAAAGGACCCGAGAGGGAGAGCATGCGGTGGATCAGCAATTCTAATTAAGTCAAGACTCAAGCACTATGTCCTTGACAACGTTTGTGAAGAATATATGCAAGCAACGAATATTTTCGTAGAAAATTTTTGTGCGAATTTCGTGATATCATCAATTTACTCACCTCCCAGATTTGCAGTTACAGAAGAGCAGTATGAGAAGTTCTACAAATCGCTTGGATCTTGTTTCCTGGCAGCTGGTGACTACAATGCAAAACATACGTACTGGGGCTCGCGTCTTGTTACACCTAGAGGTCGAGCGTTGTTTAATACAATTTCAAAAATGGACTTGGATGTCATTTCGTGTGGGGAGCCCACTTATTGGCCTACTGACGTACAAAAAATTCCGGATGTAATAGATTTTGGTGTCATGAAAAATATCCCTAGGGACCTAACTCACGTGGAGGCCTCTCTAGATCTCTCCTCCGATCACTCTCCCACAATAGTTACAATTTTTAACCCACTAAGGAGTGATTTGCCGAACTCATATGTGAAGATGATAAGTCGTGTTAATTGGCTGGGGTTCAAAAAATATCTCAGTAGTCATTGTACGGAAAACATTAAGCTAAGTACATCCGATGATATTGAATTTAACGTTGCCAATCTTAACGAAAATATTAAAGAGGCTGCTGAACATGCCACTACTTCCCATCCGCAGACTGGCTTTAATAGAATTTATTCTGCGGATATTGAACGTCTTGTATGTGAAAAAAGGAGAGCTAGAAGAGAATGGCAACAACACAGATCACCCCTAAATAAACTCAGACTTAAAGAATGTACTAAACGACTCAAAGAGTTGCTATCGTCGGAAAAAACAGCATTACTAGAAAAATTTCTAGAAGGTCTCGATGTCACGTCAGCATCTAATTACTCTTTATGGCGCGCTGCTAGAAATCTTAAAAGACCCGTTGAGCTTAAATCACCACTGCGCACTTCGACCGGAGGATGGGCAAGAAGCGATAGCGAGAAAGGTAACTTATTTGCTGAGCATTTAAAAGCTGTATTCACTCCCTATTCATGTACGGGCGCTGTTGATTTGCCGAATGTAGTTTCTCTACCCCCTCGTCCCATAAGGTTTAAGCTGTGTGAATTACAAAAAATAATTGCTGAACTCAACCCGAAGAAAGCTCCAGGTATTGATGGAATTAGTAACAAGATGCTGATGAATTTGCCTCTAATCGCAATAAGAATCCTGCTATTTATTTTTAATGCCATTTTGCGATTGCAGTATTTTCCACATAACTGGAAACTGGCGAAGATCAAAATGATTCCAAAGCCGGGTAAAGATCTTACCAAGGCTGAGTCATATAGGCCTATAAGTCTACTATCAACAATCTCAAAGCTTTTCGAAAAGCTGCTCATGACTAAATTTTCCAAAATTTTAGCTGATAATGGGTGTATCCCGGATCATCAATTTGGTTTTAGAAGTCAGCATAGCACAATTGAGCAAACGCATAGGTTGGTGCAAGTTATAAGGAAGACATTTGAAGAAAAGAAATATTGTTCTGCTCTCTTCATTGATGTTTCTCAAGCGTTTGACAAAGTATGGCACGAAGGCCTAGTTTTAAAATTGAAGACATACCTGCCAGTAAACATTCAAAAACTTTTGGAAAGTTATATTGTTGATAGGAAGTTCACTGTTGTGGAAGGAGACTTCATGAGTGTGCCCGAATCTATATCTTCCGGTGTCCCACAGGGTAGTATTCTGGGGCCAGTCTTGTATTTAATATATACTTGTGATATGCCTGTGAGCAATAATATCCATACCTCTACGTTTGCCGATGATACAGCCTGTATGAGTATTCACGAAAACCCTTCTGAGGCATCCCGCAATCTCCAGGAACATATTACCCAGTTGGAAATATGGTTGAACTTATGGAGAATTAAAGTAAATGAACAAAAGTGTGTCCATATAACGTTTTCCCTAAGAAGAGATACTTGTTCCCCCATTCGAATAAACAATGAGAATATTCCTCAACATTCTCACGTGAAATACCTTGGTATTCACCTTGATCGAAGGCTTACGTGGAAACATCATATTGACTCTAAGGTAACTCAAATGAAACTTAAGTTATCTCAAATACATTGGTTGATTGGCAGAAATTCAACACTCAGCCTAGACTGCAAACTGTTAATATACAAGTCGCTTTTGAAACCAATATGGTGCTACGGAATTCAGTTATGGGGCACTGCTTCAGCTTCAAATGTTGAGAAAATCCAACGAAGACAAAACAAAATTTTACGTTTAATAACATCGGCTCCATGGTACATTAAAAATTCAAATTTACATCGTGATTTAAATATGCCACTAGTGACTGAAGAAATTTCAAAATACGCAGGCAAATATTTAACTAAACTCGAGTCCCATCCTAATCCCCTTGCTCGTAACATCTTGAACTTTACTGGACACATCCGCTTAAAAAAGAGGGACACCAAGGCTCTAATACGCAATACCTCAGATGAAACTTTTTGAGAATAATTTTTTTTGCTAGTACATAATTATTGTATTAATAACTACTATCACTAAAATTGTTTTCGGCATTGGTCGGACACATTAATTATATCTAGACTTAAGATTTGATTACTTATTGTTAGTTCATTTTTTTGAAGATGCAATAAATAAGTTATATGTATTAAAAAAAAAAAAAAAAAAAAAAAAAAAAAAATATTACATAGCAAAAACTATTTGAAAATTTACAAATAATATTTTTTAAAATCACAAAAGAAAAATAAGCGCATCAGGCTTAGAAACCTTAACAAAACCCAGATTCATATCGAATATAAATTATTTGCCGGGTTTTGTCAAAGTTTCTAAGCTTACTACGCTTATTTTGCCAGGAGGATATTAAACATATTATTGGTTTTTTGTGAATTGCGATTCCATGTGATCTGAAGGGAATGAAAAACACTACAAATAACCCTACAAGAAATGAATGACTGAAACTAAAACAAACGAAATTTCTTCACTAACACATCTGCAATAATTTTCCATTGAATTTAAGAGTGCCAGTCAATTGAATGGTCATTTGACCGGTAGTGATGACCGAGACATTTATAAATTATATTTGTTCCTGTCTAACATGTATGTTAGAGTGAAACATCTAATGTGCATATACCAAAACTTTTAATACATCGCATTTTATTGTAAAATATACAATTCGTTCGGTCTGTGAAATTTAAATTTATACAAGTGCTAAGAAAGTTAAGTAACAGCAATACTGCATAAAAGAAATTGAAAATTTTAATGTAATTTATACATTTATGTTTTAAAATTTTAGATATTTACAAAAAGAAAGGTGTGTTGGAGCTGGGAAAAAGCGTGAAGAAGACTAGAGTGGTACCGCCTACGTTATTTTGTATTTTGGATTGTATATTTAAATGTATATTACTTATTTCTCTATTTTCTTATAATAAAAAACAATTAAAATAACATAAAAATTATGTTTATTTATTTAAAAGTTACATTTTACCAGTTTCTATGTAAACATTGACTAGTAATAGTTGACCAGTTTCTATGTAGACATTGACTAGTCATAGTTTACCATTGCTTATGTAATCAGTGACTGGCAAAATAGAAGCAGAGTAAGCAGTTCAGATATATGTGTTTTAATTAAGTGAAATGAATAAGTAAAAGAGAGATAAAAAATCACACGTACACAAATGTTTTGGTCATTTTTTTCACCAAGCCCTTAATAAACTAACTGGGACTGTGACAGAAGTTTAGTTGACAGGTAAAACATATTTTTGCCAGGCCTGTGCATCAAATTGACTTAATAAACTATTCGGTTTAAACTATGAACCGAGATGGAGAGGCATTTAAACACGTGAAAGGTATATTTCCATGTTTAATAGAGCTGTGCCAAATCGTTCATTTAAGTGACCGCTCATTTTCGTTCATTTTGTAAAAAAGAACGAGTTCGTTCATTTCGTTCATCCGCTCTTTTCAAGAAAAAGAACGAAATGAAAAAACAAACAGTTGATTCGGTCAATAAAAAGAGACAAATTCAATGTTTTTGGCAAAATGATCAAAACAAACAAAATAACACAATGAAAAAATCAGCAAGTAAATTTTTTTTGCAATATTAAAGTATTTTTTTGTGTGACATAAAATAAGGAATTTGGAAAATATTAATAGCATTAAGAAGTGTTCAAGATGTGTTTTTATTTTGTCACAATTAAGTCTCTGCTGGTAAATAAATCTATGGCCAATGAATAAAAGTCAAATAGCGGGAGCGAAAATAACTTAATTGCGTATGTGAGAAGGCAAATGAAAACGAGAAAATGACAAAAAAAATCACACATGAACGATGAAAAAGCAAAACAAAACAAAAAAAAGAGCCAATTGCGCTTGGTCATCGGTCGTTCATTTCGTTCAATTTATTTTTATGTGTCAGTACTACTGAACCAAAACAGCTCAGTAAAATGACCGGCTCACTTCGTTAATTTAAGTGATTCGTTCAATTTTACTCGTTCGTTCATGAACGACACAGCCCTAATGTTTAAGTGACACCAAATCGATGGAAGGCATATTTGTTGGTCCACAAACATGAAAAATTTTTAAAGAATTGTTTAACTCTAAGTTAGCCAATAAAGAGAAAAGAGCATGTGTAGCTTGCGGAAATATGTGTCACAATTTTTTTTGGAAATAGAAGGGCTCCAAATTACGAAGAACTGGTACAAGAACTTCTTCCCTCATATCAACAACTCAGATGCAAAGTGCCATTAAAAAAAAACTTTCACTTTCTGCATTCGCATTTAGAAGATAAAGCGGCGGCAAGTGGTCACCAGAAATATGAACTGATTTCTGCTGAGAAACCAATCCGGAAACTCATAAATGAAATCGATCTACCAAATAGTAGTTGATTTTTTATGCTATATTAGTACCTATTCAATTTCATTTAAGATTTTAATTTATTCATAGAAGCGATTTATGTGTAAAATTTTTTTTACTTTTATCATAATAAATACGTATTTACTATTCCAACATCATTATTTTATTTAAATAAGAAAATCTAAAATACTAGACGTGATGGAATCAATCTGTGAACAGACATTAAAGTCCATTACAATCACATAATGAAGTTCTCGCTACTGACTTTTTTATTTTTTCTCATAACAGTTTAATTTACGGCGAGTCTTATGATAACTTATTGCAGCGTTTAAAAGATGAAAGGCGGCATTTGAAGAAAAAAAGAGTTATTTCATGCAGCAGTTCACACATCTATTATTGAAATACCCAAAATCAGTGAATTAAAGTTTGCATTGCTGCATCATACCAGATTTAGCTTCCTCAGATTATTTTCTATTTTCAAAACTTAAAAAATGGCTTGGTGGTAAAAGATTTGGCAGCAATGAAGAGGTGGGGTCAGCGGTGGATGCTATTTTAAGGAGATAGACAGTTCATACTATAAACAGGATATCGAAGATATTGAATATCGCTGTGAAAAGTATATGAAGCTAAAAGAAGATTATGTTGAGAAATAAACAAAATATTTCCCAAATTATTGTGTTTTCTTTTTTAAGATCGCCTAGTGTTGGTACCACCCTTGTAAAACCCAATTTGACATTTTCTAATTTTAGAGGTTCATGCGACCGGAAAATGTAAAATTTTTGTATTAAATGACACCACAATTATTTAAATCTGATGACACATTCCAAAGTTTTTTAATTTTAAATGTTACTACATTTTCAGAAAAAGTCCCCCGATATGTACAACTTTTGAGGGGCTATAAAATTAAATCCATGAGTGCCTGTAAGCTAATTTTCCAGAGAGTACATATCGCTACCTTAACATAAAAACGCCCTAGCTCATTATTTTTTTTTTAAAATCGAGTGTATTGCATATTTCGACATTTTATCGAGCAGTGATTCTCAACCTCTTTTTGTTGCGACACACTCTTAACAATTTCAAAATTTGACGGCATAGAATGAAAAAGATATGTTTAAAAATTATTTACTTACCTTTAACATAATGCTTAAAATAGTTGATGATAATAGTCAAGGCACCTTAAATACAGATACATTCATTATATACAACTCCGCGCATTGTGATTGTAAAAACATTGCAAAAATGTAATTGACAAGTAAATTTTTCGTTATAAATGTCTAAACAAAAAATCAGCCAATAAAAATTACAATGCTTCTCTTACACAGTCTTCTATATTTAACAATCTTGACCTTTTTTAGTTTTAATTCACTCAAATAAGATGTTTAACATTGTAAAAATCACTCCAATCTTGAACAGTTTTTCCCTCGAAATATTTTACATTTTTCTCAAATTGCAATCGTGAATAATGTTTCTCGAAAAATGTGTTCCCTTTTTTGATTCCCCTTATCATGAGTGATATTTTTCAAGGGGATTTTTTACTTTTTCCTTGGTTTTGATTACTCTATTTTTGCAATATTAAAATTCCAATTAAATATTAAAAGTTATAAAAACTTATTTTTTTGGAGAGGTATGTAAATAATATCCTCGATGAATAACAGTAATTCCCTAGTACACCTTTTTTCATTGAATATGAATTTCTTTGGTCCACATGCAGTAAATTTTATACTTAAGCATTTTTTCACAGCACCTAAAATATTTAAAAACACAACTTTACACTTAAAAACAGTTCATTTGAAACCCAAAATTTGTAAATTTCTTACTATCAAACTTATTTTGTTCACGATAGGGGTGCATATGTATGTTTAAAGCTCTTTGGATATCACTGGAAATTTTCGTAACAATATGAACATAATTAATATATATGTAGGTATGTCTCGTATGTATTTAAAATTTAGAGGAACACTTCTAGAATTGTACACAAAAGTGCCGTGGTACAGTGGTTGAGAATCTCTGGATTAGAGGATTTGCAAATTTGGTGAAGCTGTATCAAAAATTAATTTTTAGTTTTGTTATTTATCGCAGTCCTTAGCATTTTAAGTGACGCTATGCATACAAACAATAGTTTATAGCCACATACATACATACATATTTAAATAATATTTTTGTTTCTTTGATAGGAAGCAATAATAACACAGACACTAAATTTTTAGACTTTTTTTTAATTTTGAAAAAATAATAGACAATATTAAATCATGTAGTCGTATTTCTGCTTCAGTTTTAAAAATGACATCCAATGCACCGTGCGTTCGTATAAATCACACTGAAGTGCGATACAACCCGGTTGTGGGTCGTTGCTTAATAAACGGTAAAAAATTAACAACAGCTGCAAGTGCTCTTATAGAGGAGGAGCCATTTGCTTTAGGGCCAAAATGTAACACTCCTGTTGTGTGCCTGGAATGTTATTGTTTTGTGAATTGTGACAATTATGACGGACATCCAAGCGAACGTTGTGCAAAATGTGCCTGGCCATTGTGCGTTGAATGCCAAGAAAATGAAAATGTATTGCAGCATCATGGCCGAAATGAATGTTCAGTGTTTTCAAAAGCTAAAATTAAATTTTATAATATGCTGAATGATGTGAAAGGTTGTCCACAATTGGATTGTATAACACCATTGAGGTATTAGTATACACATTTTTATTTTTTTGCTCAAAGCTCAATCCATTTGAGACAGATTGGGCATAATTTCATTTAAGTGTATTACGAAATTATTTGGAACAAAAAAAAGTTTTATGCCACCTTAACGCTGGTTTCTTCGCATTTTTTATGTGTGTACACATACATACATGTATAATATATCTACATTAGGGGTATAACCAATTTTTTTTTGGCATAGTACCATGAAGTCTACCATGTCCTAGTAACCACGAAAATAATAATCTTTTGTAATTTTTCTCAAAAAAGTTACATATCTATGGCAATAAATAATAATGGCTTAAGTTGACATAAGTGCTTTTTCATTTTATTACATATTCTTATTCTCTTTTTCAAGATCTATGACTCAGCTAAATTTCAATTATAAAATGTTATTATTAATAACAAAAATTAATATATTAAAAACCCCCGATATATCTAGAAAAGATGTGATAGCTTCTAAACGGTTTGGCCGATTTTCTTAAAACATAGCTAAGAACCCTCTCGATCACGTCACCTTTCAAACAAAAAAAAACTAAATCAAAATCCGGCCAGCCGTTTGGTCTGTACATGGAAACATTTGATGTCAAAACTAAACACAAAAACAAGAAATTTCGACTTAAGCCATTATTATTTATTGCCACAGATATATACTCGTATGTATAACAAAAACAAAAAAAATTATGAGTTAGCTATTGAAAGATAAAAATTTAAGATTTAAAGTTTTTTATTTACTTATTGTTTTAAATAAACATATTATTAATTTTTCTTAACCAAAAAGAAAATTAAAAATTTTCAAAATTCCATCGCGGTTGGTGTGTGAACTTTTTTGACCTTAGCGAAAAAATAAATATACGTTCACTTATAGTTTTTTATGCTATATCGGACTGTGCTATGCCAATTTTGATATTTTAAAAATTATTAAAAAAATTAAAAAAAAAAATTATTAATTACATATGTATATATAACACATATCTATATATATATGTATATATATGTAATCGTTGTGTGGTTGTTCGCAGCGCATGATCTCTGGAATTATAAAAGCTACCCTATCCAACAAATGACCACTGTGTGACGTAATTAGTAGTTAAAATAGTTTTCCGCGATCAGCTTGTGTATATATGTATATACATATGTATACATACATATATGTATGTATAATATATATATATCTATACATACTTATCTGTCCCGAATTCGTAACGACTAGTCGATAAAATCTTCCGATTTCGGAACCGAAATATTACCGAAATCGTAACTATTTTTGCATGAAATGGTTGACACGAAATGGTTACGAAATCGTAACAATATGTCGATAAGAAATCGCAACGGTATTTATATATACATATATATTACAAAATCGATACGATATGTCGGCACGAATTAGCAACGTCATGCATTTACGGTTTCTTTTTGTTTATACAGCATAGTACCGCTTCACTGTTATGTTGCTGCTTTTGTCAAATAATTTGTATATCTTCTGTGTTTTTGTTTTTTACTCAACTGCTCGAGGCAAAGAAGGGTATTGTGTTTATCAACCTATGTATATATATATATATGTATGTATGTATATATATGTGTTTCTTTGCGACCTTATATAAACCGAACGAGTGGACCGATTTTAATGATTCTTACGTCAATCGATTTGTCTTAATCCCGGGAGGTCACTAAAGTCACATATGACAGTAGTAAAAATTCAATATGTCGGCCAACAGACGCCATTTTGTAAATACGAAAAAAAAAATAAAAAGTCGGCCAACTGTATCGAAATGGGTATCAGGTATTTTAAAATCATCTTTATTTTTCTCTTATGACTTTTCATTTCGAATGACCGTTTAGGATATTGAACGGTTCAAAGTTGGTCGCAGTCGTGTTTTTTTAATTTTTTTTTTTATTACTACTTGTTTGTTTGTTTTTAGCTTATAGGAGACCAGACCTCTGGACCGATCTTCTTGAAATTTTCACAACATTTAACTGAAAAAATTATATTCCAAATTTTAAAGAAAAACAGTTTTCCTACAAACTTGATCAACTTACTTATTGAAAGAATAAAACAACAACTTAAAAATAACTCACAACAAACAAATACGTCACCAAAAGAAGACAAAAAAATTTACAGTGTATCATATCGCACCCTAAATACAAAAGGGGCACAACTCAAAATTTTCCAAAACTGACTTTTTTCCATAAATTAATTCAGAATACACTAACTACTGCAAAAATTTCTTTCACATCACTATCTTCTTTAACTGGAAAAATACAGTTATGTCTATTTTTATGTTAAGTGTGTTGCTTCTGCACGATGAACTAAAGAGAATTATTTTTAGTTGTGCTAATGTGCTCAAGAACAACTGATTACTCTTATTACATATAAAGAGTTTTATTTTGAGTTCTGTCTCTATTACTGTAAAAAGTGATCAATTTCGTGGTATATTATTTTGCATTGTGCTTCTTTAGTTGGAAAAAGTAAGTTCAATTAACAGTATTATTTATTTATGTGCCGAAAAAAATTTCAGTTAAAGAGTCATAAATCAAAATTTTACTTTATTTTCGCAAACATAATATAAGATTGAAAAAAGTATAGCAGAACCTTCTTCAATATTGAATTTTTTCATAATGGAACAATATTTTCTTTAAATATTATAATCATTTTTACATAAACAGTTTTTTGTCTCTCCTGAAAATTTTAGTATTTTGAGCTGTGCCCCTTTTGTATTTGGGTGCGATATGGGGACATGGACCTTACTGACAACAATAACATAAAAGAAACAATAAAAATAACAAATGTTTGTTTTGCTTATAAACCAAACAGAATTTTAAACTCAATATTTACAAAAACAAAAACGCGGGTTGAGAAAAATAAACAAAATAATGTCATATACGAAATATAATGTAAAGAGAACAACAAAGAGAAGTTTAGATACAAGAATGGGAGAACACAAAATGGACATAGCAAAAAAGAATGAAACAACAGCACTTGCACAACATGTATTAAAAACTGGACACTCAGCTGACTTCGAAGGAGTTAAAATTTTGGATATAGAAAAAATGGAAAGAAGAAGATACCCTATTGAAACATTAAGAGTACAGCAAAAAATAAACAAAACAATGAATTTAAAAGACGATACAGCAAACATAAACACAAACTACAAAGTAGCTTTAAACGAAACAGATCTGTGATATTAAGTTAAGCTGTGTTTAAAAATGTTATATTTGTTTATACATATATGTTTTAATGTTGAGTATTGTTATTCAATATGTAAAATGTGTATATGTAATTAATTATTCCATGAATTGTAAGTTAAAATGACTCAAAGCAAAATTGTTTTTATTATTTAAATAGACGATCCCTTGAAAAAGTAGACAAAAAATCTACGAAACGTCGGGAAAAACTGTAAATAAATGGATTTTTATTTGCATTGAAATATTAGGCCCAATTAGCTTAAAAGGAAATCAAATTTAACTGAAACTCTAGAATGAATTATCGGCTTTTTTTCAACCCCGCCCACTTTTTTATGTTATTCCTTACACATAGTATTTAACAGATTTTATAATACTAACGAGCATAACTCCGCCATTTGTGGACCAATTTTAAATTTTTTTTTTGCATATGAAAAGGTCCACTAATTTTTTTTAATTGTAATTTTAATTGTAAAAAAATAATTGATTAAAAAATAACTTCAACATTTATCGACCAACGAATTTACGCAGCGAAATCTTATGGACGAATTTGTCGACGTGGACGTCGACAAATTGTGTTCCTAGCATTGTTCGACAAATAGTAGCCAAAGTATCTTCATAAATTCGACGTCTTCGACACAAAGATAAAGATGTCGGTAGTAATGACATCGCGACGGCCGCCAATCGTCTCGGATTTATTTTTACGAGGGACGGAATTTATGGTACAATTGTACTTTTTTGGTACATTTTGACATACTTGGTACAATTTAAAAATCTCAACAAGAGTCGCAATAGTCACAAGTTGAACTCTACCAGAGAAAGCACGTGCTCTATTTTCAATTACTACAAAAATAATTACTAAATGATATTATTTAGTTTTTGATGAAAGCACTTACTGTACTGTCCCGAAAAACCTTACAGTTGTTCGAAGTTTTGGTGGTCAATGTCATGGCAGATTTTTGTGCATAAAATAGATTCAAAATATAATCTCACATTTGTGTACAAATGGATGTATTTGCGACATACCACATTCGACATCGTTCGTTAGGTCTGCTAAATATGATATTCCTAATGAAATAGACAAATCTATAAGAGATTTGAATTACCACGTTTGTAATAGTGCTAATCGAATATATTATTTAATAAAATTTCAAGAATATTTTGGAACAGAAATTCGTACATATAGTCTTTAAATATTCATCAACAAAATCGCTCTCACATTGTATGACTTTGAGGCTAAATCAAAAAATGAAAGGATACAATTTGTTCCATATTAACAAACCAAATTTGAGGCAATAAGTAATCAATACAGAACACCTGGCTCATAGAGCCAAGTATTTCCTGTTGTTGGTCTAAATTACTACAGATGAAAAATTAGTTCATGTTCATTGACATTTCAAGAGTGTTAAAGGGAATTCTTTCTGTCTATTCCCCATTCGTCGGTCAATGTCTTAGTAATTATAATGTTTATATATTATTATAATGTCAATTAATAGACTATCTAAACGTTTCTACTCTTTCCAATTTTATACCAACAAATTCGTATTGCTTCAATTTTAATATAACAGAAAGTTTAAGTCTAAAATACGTTATAAAGAAAATTTGTGTAATAACTGATATCTAGTTACGGAAAAGTATATAATGTATGTATGTACCTTTTTGATTTTATGCATTATTTTCATCTGTGAATCCGTATACACATTTTTGTTAAGTTTGCCTTTATAATAAATATTTAAAAAATGGTACCTCCATGGTCTAAAAAGTACATTTTGTTTTCATAAATGGTACAAAATTATAAAAACGACTTTACATCCCTGTCTCCTGTTTCGCTATACATATTTTTAATTTATACTTAGATATATACTAGAAGTGTGCAGAAGCTATGAAAAAGTGCACAATATTGTATTTTTTTCAAGAGCGTGTATTGTTTGTAGTGGTGATCTTAATTGAGTGTAAAGCAAAAATAGAGAACAAGGAAACGAAAAACACACAAAACCATTGTACAATAGTTGAATAGACAGTTGTGTCAAGTGTGCAATATTTTTATTGAACACTTCATAGTGCACCATACTTCATTTCTCAAACTCAAAATTTCATAAAATATTAATTGATAATAAAACTTTTTACTTTTATATCCATTGTGAAAGATATTATTTTTATAGATATTTTATTTTTTAGTCTTAAATCAATAAATTATAAAACATAGAACAATCCCAGGGGGAAAAAGAAGGACTAAGGATGCTTTCTAAAAGGCCTCTGTACTCCTTCTTATGGATGTACAAGGCCTGCTCGCTCCATCCCATCTTCATATCTTTTTTACACACGTTGTCATTGCGAGGTAGGCCTTCCGTTCTCGCTTCTTTTGCAGATATTCGAAAAGGCCTTCAAATTAATGGCTCTTAAAGGCCTTCCAGAGAATGGCTGTTAAAAGGCCTTCCACAGAATGGCTGTTAAAAGGCCTTCAAATAAAGGTCTTATCGAAAGGGGTTTAATAAAGGTTTTCAGCTGCTGAGACCTGTATCTCAAAACTTACAAGTATTGACATACAAGTAAAATGGTATTGAAAATATATTTTTTATATGAATATAAAATATTTTCCCAACTGTTTTACTTGTATGATAGCACTTGTAAGTTTTGAGAAACAGGCCCGAGGTGTTCAATATACACATCCATACATATAGTGTTTTGACGTTTATTTTGTGATCAAAAGGGTCGAACATATTGAAAGGAAACTTCTGAAATAACAAGAACCCACATAGTATTTATATACATACTAATGATCGAACAACACAACTGTCTTTTTAAACGTACAAAACTCAACTAAAATGATTTACGTTTTCTTTTTTTAACCGTTCTGTATTTGATTTTTTATAACGGAATCTGAATTCTTTGGCTTTTGCTTTGGCAACACAAGCAAAACAAAATACTTTACTCCTTCTGTTCTCTCTTATTATAGAAGGGAATGTGAAATGGGTATCCCATCTTTTTTTACTAAAGAGCCGAAGTTTTCTATGAGGCCTTCTTCAGAAGTTACATAAGAATGGTAACTGAGTCAAAAATATGAATTCGTTTGCTTTTGTTTTGGTAAAATACCAAAACTGGATTTTATTTTATTATTTTTAATGCCATTTTACGAATGCAGTATTTTCCACATAACTGGAAACTTGCAAAGATCAAAATGATTCCAAGGCCGGGTAAAGATCCTACCAAAACTGAGTCATATAGGTCTATAAGCTTACTATCAACAATCTCAAGGGTTTTCTAAAAGTTGTTCATGACTAAATTTTCCAAAATTTTGGCTGATAATGGGTGCATCCCGGACCATCAATTTGGTTTTAGAATTCAGCATAGCACAATTAAGCAAACGCATAGATTGGTGCAAGTTATAAGGAAGACATTCGAAGAAAATAAATATTGTTCTGCCCTCTTCATTGATGTTTCGCAGGCATTTGACAAAGTATGGTACAAAGGCCTAGTTTTAAAATTGAAGACATATCTGCCAATAAACATACAAAAACTTTTGGAAAGTTATATTACTGATAGGAAGTTCACTGATGTGGAAGGACTACATGTTTGTGCCCGAATCTATATCTTCCGGTGTCCCACATGGTAGTATTATGGGGCCAGTCTTGTATTTAATATATACTTGTGATGTGCCTGTGAGCAATAATATTCATACCTCTACATTTGCCGATGATACAGCCTGTACGACTATGCATGACAACCCTTATGAGGCATCCCGTAATCTTCAGGAATATATTACCCAGCTGGAAATATGGTTGAACTTCAAATTTGGTTGAAATCAAAATATTCCTCAACATTCTCAAGTGAAATACCTTGATCGAAGGCATGGAAACATCATATTGACTCTAAGCTAATTCAAATGAAACTTAAGTTAACTCAAATACATTGGTTGATTGGCACAAATTCAACACTCAGCCTAAACTGCAAACTTTTAATATACAAGTCGCTTTTGAAATCAATATGGTGCTAGGAAATGTGATAATTAAATAAATTAAACAAAGAAAAATGTATACAAAGAAACAAAAAATAAATTAATTACAAACTGTAAAAATGCTTTATGTCCTAAATTTCATGACTAAACAATTGTCCAAACATTAATATCGGTATCAGTAATGTAAATTTACATAAATGCTTTTGGTTGGAATTTTAATTTCGAAAAATAGAGAATGATTTTGCTACATTGAACACTCAGAACGATTTATACGTTTGCAATTAAACATTAATTTCTTTCATAATTTTCAATTGCTTTTGAAAAATAAATTCTTAGTTACACATCTCATTTTAATAATTTTAGAGTACTTTTGGCTAAAGAAGCCTATCCTGAGCGCTGGGAAAAAGAAGTGGCTCTCATGGAATATCATGACAAAGAACGCCGTGAAAATGCCGAAGTCTGGCATGCCGATCTAGTTAATATAGCACAGTATCTGAGAGGACCATGCAAGCTGGGTGAACGTTTTTCCGAAGACCTTATTATGAAAGTTGTAGGAATTTTAGAAATAAATGCTTTTGAGGCGAAATCATTGCAAGGATTCACTCTTCGAGCACTTTATCCCATAACAGGTATTTTATCGCACAATTGTGTGCCGAATACGATGCGCAGTATTTATCCCAATGAAGATTACAGGTAACAGGATTATACTATTTACAACAATCGTCTTTAATTTAATTTTCTTATTTCCAATTACGAGTAGAATACGTTTACGTGCTATGGTCGACTTGGAACCTGAACAGCAGTTGCAGCATTCATATAGTTATACTTTAAATGGTACCAGCCAAAGACAGGAACATTTGAAAACTGGAAAATACTTTTCGTGCGATTGCAAACGTTGCAAAGATCCAACAGAATTAGGTACCAACTTTAGCACCTTCAAATGCAGTAAATGTGAGGATGGTTGGCTATTGTGGTCTGATCCTTTGGGTAAGATAAATTAAAATACGAGTACACAACACATGTATATGTGTTAAAAAATTTACTGTTGTTTCCATTGCTAGATCCTAAAACCGAATGGAAATGCACATTATGCGAATTTAAGACCTCAAGTGATGCCATACGAAAGGCTCTGGCAGTCATACAAGCTGAAGTTTCCGAACTACAGGCCACTGAAATGTCAGGCGAACGTTTGCAAGAAACCGAAAAGCTATTAAAAAAATATCGTGTAGTACTTCATCCTTTACACTTTATAATGATTTCGTTGAAACAAAATCTTATTGAAATGTATGGTCGCGTAAAGGAATATGAAATGGTTGAGTTGCCAGATATTCTACTTGAACGCAAAGAAGAATTGTGCCGACAAGTCTTGCGCGTTATGAATGTTTTCGAGCCCGGTTTAAGCCGAATGAGAGCTATGATTTTATATGAATTACACGTACCCGTTGTCCTACTGGCTAAAAGTGGTTTCATAGCCGGAGTTTTAACCGGATCAAAGCTCAAGGAAAAACTTCAGGAAGCTATCACAATTTTAAAGAATTGTGTGGAAATTCTACAATATGAAGATTCGCAGTCACAGGAAGGCGTTTTGGGTTTAATAGCCAAACAGGCCATGGAACAATTAACACTAAGTGTAGAAGGTTTAGGAGATTGTTAAAATAAAATACACAAACTAAGTAGTTCTCTAGATTTATACATAGTCACACGAAAATAAAGTAAATAAGTTTTAACATTTTATTAACAACTTCGTTCATGCTTTAAAGCTCATTCATCGCCAAAATGCATGATCTGCATTATAGTAGTGTTAGTATACGAGTATGCATGTGTTAGAAAATTAGAATATAGTATACTGATAACACAATAACAACGCAAACATTGACGATCACAATTTTAGGGAAAGTGACCACATTTCACGTGAACTTTTATTCCCGATAAGGGTGATTATATCAAAGAGCTATAGAAGCGCTCTCCACATATCTTATAACTCGGTCAGAGATCGAGATCTGATGTGTTAGCTAGGAAAAAATTAGAAATTTGTTTGTTCACGGGCAAGCGAAAAATTCCTACTTTTCAGTCTCCTGTATTTCAAAATAAAGGAATACAAATTACCAATATGGTCAAATATCTAAAAGTAACACTTGATTGGAGATTATATTCGAAACACCAGTCAAATAGTATGGTAAAACTGGATTCACTTATTGTTTCTGAGCAAATTTTTTTACGGACAAAATTTTTTTACATTTAGTTTGATGCTCCTCTTCTTATGAGATATAACAGAAGATAAATAAATTTGTTCGGCACATTTTCAGCACGGCATATTCATGTGAGGTATACTCGCCTCAATTCGCTTTAAAAAATGTATACTTTCGATGCAAGCAAATTCTTGCAAGGTATACTCAGCTCAATTCGCTTTGGGAAATTAACTGCCTGGCTCACGATGTCGACAATAAATTTTCTTTCGCTTATTTATATTGAAATCAAAAACAAATTTTCTTATTTTGTTTTCAATATAAATAAGCGAAAGAAAATTTCTTGTCGACATCGTGAGCCAGGCCGTTATATGCATTAAACACATTCACCACAGCGGGCTACACGAACACACGACTTCAAATTAAGCTAGCAGCATTTGTTACCTCGTAGCCAGCTAATTAATTATTTTGGAGACGGCAGCAGCACCAACTGCATCTCATATTTAAGTATAAGTACATTGTTCAGTATTGCCACCTTCAAATATTTCGCATTTATAAAAATTAAATTACTCTTTCAGAATGCACTTATAAGACGTAAAAGTATAAAAATTAATCAATTTATGCTTTACATACATTTTTGAATATTGTTTCTGTTAAATAATATGAAATAATTGTACGATATCATTAATTCAACGGTTTCTATTATACTGGCAACACTGAATTTTCTCATTGTAGCCAAAGAAATAGAAATTAGTTTAATTGGGCTACAACGACAAAATCAGTATAGACAACAACCTGCTGCCCTGTTGCTTTGCTGTCTTCAAAAGAATCACTCTCATATAAACATGTGTATTCTATCCTTGACATTTTGTAGTCGGTAGCTTGCTGTGGTAAATGTGTTTAATGCAATACTTTAAATATCAAAAAAATTTACTGAAAATGTGTGTTGACATCCAACGTATATTTAAATCACAAGGGGGGAAAATCGTCACATGATCCCTTGTGACCACCTAGTGTGAATTCGCCTTGCTTTTGATGTTAAAAAATATACTGAAAATGTGTGTGGAAATCTAAGGGATATTCATATTACGAAAAAAGTCAGCTGAGCAGTTGAGATCATCTAATATGGAATCACTTATTTATCAGGTCAATGCAATCCTCCTGATAATTTGTTGTGTCTTAATATAAACTGTGGGCACCATACACTTTAGTTCATGTTTGTGTGTATTTCTGACAGCTTAAACACGGTGTGGTTTCTTGTGTTGCTATATTTTTGTTAAGTTGCATCGACCAAATAAATAGACCTTGATTTATATCATAAATATATGAGGTATACTCGACTCAATTCGCTTTGAAAAAATTTCCTTTTGTATAAAGAAATATATACTGAAAAATTGTGTTGACATCTGACGGATATTTAAATTACAAGCGGCGAAAATAGTCACTTGAGCAGTTAGTACTAGTGTTGAGCGAAAATGTGATTTTTTTTAATAATGTTGCTCCTTGTGAACGTGATTTCTAAATCGCTGTTCTTTTAAACTGTGATTGTGATCACATTGTTATTGTTTGTTATTGATTGTTATTTTGACAAAATCTTATAAGAAGAGCAGTCAGCTCTTCTGCTTTAAAAGTATGTATTAGTATTGGTATTTTGATAAATACCAAGAACAAACAATTAGCATCAACCCCAACCAAATATTGATGATTGTCGTATGATAGTCAGAGAGACAGTAAAATTGCAAATACAAAAATGTGAGAACTATACATAGTTGCCAGAAAAGACGATTTGACACGATTTGACGATTTTTTCTCGACAAACAGTGAACGTATAAAAATAAATTCATGTGGTAGCTTTATTTACTGTAAAGTACATTTACATTTGCAAAACCTGTTACTTGATAAATTCAGTCACAGTTGTGATTAGTGATTTTTCAATCGCTGTGAAAAAGTAACAGGTTTCGAAAAATAACTCATCACTAGTTGGTACCACTTAATATTAATTCGCCCTGGTTTAATTAAAATTTTTGTCCAGACCAGGGAAAATCTGTGAAACAGGTGACCTTATTGCTACAACATGTACAAAAATACAAAAAACAACATGCAGTTCCTCCGGCTTCCACTAACTTGACTAAAATAATAATATTGTAAAATATTTTACTATCTACATCTACCATCAATATGTGTTAAACATAATTTTACTATCTATCACAATTCAATTAGGTTCGAAAAGCTGATTATAATCAGGGCTGACGAGGTCACTTGATTCTCAATTCAGCTTGTCCAGGCAAAATTGAACTACACAGAAAAAAAATTTTCTGCAATAAACACGTTTAATTGAAAAAAAACAAAAATCAATTAAAAATGTAATTTAGTCAATAAAAGTTTGGTTTAAAACTTTAATTTAATTAAAAGTTTTCACTCAATAACATTTTTAATTGATTTTTGGTTTTTTTTTTTCAATTAAACGTGTTTATTGCAGAAATTTTTTTCTGTATATGCTGCCAGCTATTTTAATTTTTCGACCAAAGCTGCAAATTGTAATCATCTGCCGCCTTGTAAAATTTATACGGCTCGTTTACACACGCATTTGATATCGTGGCTTTAATTTTCCAGCCAAATCGTGTAAAAAAAATTTTGAGTAGACACAAATTTGGTTGAATAACAATGGGTGAATCCAGCTTAATTAAAGAAGAGAAGAGCAATTGGTTCCAAATGGGGTATAAGGCCCAAGATGACGTACTGGCTGTATGCAAGCGTACTTATCGTTAATGTGGTAAACGTATTCACTAAATTTATTGAAAATACAGCTGGAGCTCGATTTAACAGCCTTTTCGAAGTACAATATTTAAAAACTGTATTTAAACAACAGAATTTAAAAAGTTTTTAAATGATTATTTGCAATGTGTTTCTTTATATATGAATTTAAACGCAAAACAGGGTTTTTATGTAAATTTAAGTAAATAAGTTTTAATTTTTTTTCTCCAAAATTAGTTCATAAATTTCTTTAAAAAATCGATTTTTTAAAAATTATGGTGAGTATTTTGTAAAGCAATAAAAGAATTGAACATATTCGTGTATATTCTTACTTCCGAATCATTTTCACATGTTTTCTTGTGAGTTCGCATGTTAAAACACATGCTAAGTTGAAATTTTAGAAAATACAAATTAATAGTATGTGTTCTAGCATCCAAATTTGGAAAAAAAAAATTGGTAGTCCAGATTTAAGATGCAGAATTGTAGTATCACAGTATAAAACATACACGCGATGATTTTGAATCGTGCAATTTCTAAAACAAAAAACATTGTACTGTGCATCGGAAAATATACAAGATTTCCAGTTACGAGTATAAATAAAAACTAAAAATATCAAATTCTTTGGAAATTTTTTTACATGATTTACTTTACAGAGTTAAATTTATGCTCACTTGATTGTTAAATATTGGGCTTAAATATGTAATCAATCGATGGTTCCGTGTATGTAATAACCTTCTTCTTACGATGTTTTATTAATGGCTCGTCCTCTTCGTCATCATTATCACTTAAAAGTGCTTCTTCACTGGATCTTTTGTGATTCATTTTTTCTTTTTGCTCTGAATGCACTTCATCGTTATTTTCAAAATCTTCGTCGCAGTCATTATCGTCAACACCATCATCATTATCATCAACTTCATCATCTGTATCTTTTTTCGATTGGTGATTCTTTTTCTTTAACTGTTTTCGTTTGGTTTGTTTTTTACTTTTTGCATTATTCGCTACTTTCGAGGTTCGATATTTATCCCAAAAATCAGCAGGTTGAGCGTAGTCCACCAGATTTGGAAAACGTTTAGATAAGGCTCTACATAAATCATCGAACGATTTTTCTATGCTGCCATCAAACGTCTGAATATTTTTGTAAATGGTTGGTATGAATATTAAAGACTTTTCTAAAGTCGTTAGCTGCAATGTGATAATAAATATTTTATAACATTGTTAATATAAAACTTTCAAAAAGAAAATGCGAATATTCATTTAATTGCTTTCTCTTGAGTTTTTTTTTTCAAAATGCTTAATGGAAATATGTAACGCGAAAGCGTGCTACTCGTATGTTCACTTTCAGTTAAAATTAACTGATTTTGTATCAGGAATAATTTCTTAATCAGACTAAGTTCAGTATTTTCAGTTCTTATTGAATGAAATATGTTTATTAATTAATTTGAGTTCTAAAAAAGAGAATAAAAATTAAACTAGACTTTATTAGCTGGGGGAAACACCGATATTTTTCAGTGCAGCCACGCACTTCATCAGCACCTGTGTCTATCTACTTGGGTAGAGATTGTTATTAATTTTTAATGAAATGTATACAATTATTGATTTACCTTTGGTAAATACATTGTAATTATCACTATACATTTTCTGTGTTTCCGTTTTTTAATTTTCTATTCAGGTTAGCACGATGTTGGGGGTGGCGTTGGCTGAAGTAGTGAGCACGTTGACTACAAAACCGAAGGTCCTGGGATCAAACCCGGTATCCGACAGACATTATATAACAAAACCTGATGTGCATTAGTGTCCCTTTGTATCAGTTGTTGTAGGAAAATTCAAGTGATGAAGGCATAGCCACTGGTCACTGAACTATACCGGCTTCAGCAGATACTAATCCTAATGTAACATCGCTCTGCCCTCCTTCGTTGTGTAGCAGAAGCATCGGCGAAATAAAATAACCAATAAAATTGCTAGTAAACACAGCTTCAAAAAATTTAATACGCCTCATTTAACACCAGAGGCGCTGCCACACTGCATTATTAAAAAAAACATGCAAAAAAAAAGAAAAAGAATGAAGCTTTCCTCTATCTCTTCCTTCACCACCTGTCTTCTCTTTCACTATCCCTTTCCTAGTAATAGTAGTAGGCATTGCCTGAGTTTCTCTACATAAAAAAACTTATTCTTTAGAAACTCACATTAATGAATAAAAATATTTCATTCAATAAGAATTGAAAATACTGAACTTAAACTCGATTAAGAAATTATTCCTGATTAAAAATTCATTCTAATTCAATTAAATTTAAAATGTCCCAATTAATTGATTTTGTGCAAAATTTTTATAAAATGCTCGAAATACACAATTTACAGAAAAATTTATCATTAATTAATAGAGGCCATGATACAATTATACAAGGTACTTTGCACAAGCCCAGCCTGTTAATGTATACAATGCAGAAAGTTGTCAAACTTTGTTTACAAGCTTAAAAAATGTTAGTGTATGTGTGTGAATAAAATGATTACAGTGTTGCCAATGAATGTGCACATTGAAGAAAATTACACTACACATGCTTTGTGTAGATTAAAATTAAAACAAAATTAAATAAAAATAGAACCCATAGTATAGTTACACACATATTATACATGAATCTCATTACATGGCCTACAGATGAGGGTAAAAATTACACACTGTGTATTACACACATATTGGCATCACTGAATGACTATAATCATGCATGAATGCCGCCTCTGCAATTGTACTTTAGTTACCCTGTGATTGTTATTTTTAAAAACAAAAGACATCTGCTTCTGACAATTATAGGTATGTTTCTACCAACAAAATACGTGTGTTTCTTGGTGTTGCAATTTTGTTGTAGTCGTGCAAGTACCTTGTATAATTGTATCATGATAGAGGCTTTATTTAAAAGAAACATTACTGCTTTATATTTACAAAAATATTATTATGTATTTGTGAATTCTCAAATAGTTTTTGAAAGTCTGTGCATAAGATAAGAGGTTTGTGACTCTTCAAAATGTGATTGAAGTCTTGATGATTTTGCTAAGCACCAATGAAATATATAGACAATGTGTAACCACCAGCAAATAAATTTCAATCAAAATAAACTTATGACAATATGTCGAATAATAAATTTCTTAAATATTTTTATATTTTTACTGCCTTATTATTCATAAAAGATGTTTGTGTTTAATAAGAGTTTTATGAAACGTATTTTCTATGGAAATTTGATTAATAAATCTTTTATAAAATCAAAATATTTTTTATGAATTAGGCTCTTAATGTATATTTTATGTACATAAAAAGCGATTTTAAATGCATAAAATCCTTTCCCTAATGATAAGGTACGTATGACATACATACATGTAAAAATTAGCTAGAGAGCTGAAATTACATCTGTAGGCTCCCCTTTCGATGTTTAGATCCAATAAGACGGAATTTTTAGAAATTCGAAAAGTGGTAAAAAAGTGTAAAATCGGTATATTTATATCTCAGAAACTATATTAAATAGACTAAACTTTCAAAAGCTTATGAATGCTGTTAAAAAATCCGGCACGTAGTTGATACTTTTTCAACACATGTACTTTTAGGTGTCAAAAGAGAGTGAAAACTGAATTTTGGTACCTTTTTTTGCGCTCGACATATCTTTTAAATTATTAAGCGTAGCATACAGCTTTTCGGCAAGTTCTTTTTTTGTGGACAGAATCCCGAGTGTATTTTGGCACTTTTTGAAAGTTTGCAGCTATATTTGGTAAAATCGTACCCGTTTTCGGTACTTTTTTGTTAATAATAACGTACCTATGACATACATGTAAAAATAATTTACTATGACTTCTTACCACTCAGTAGAGCCTGAAAATTTATGTTTTTTTTGAAGAGCCAAAAAGAGATACCAAATAGGGTAAATATGGGAAACGATGCTAAATATTTTATATTAGGAAGAGTTCATATAATTGCATATATAATTGAAATGCGCATAGGATCCAGCTAAACCCCTCAAAAATCAATTTCAATGTATTTTTAATAAAAAAATATTTTACTTAGTAAAATAATAATTTGGGATTATTAGTGCGTTAACAAACTTTGAACTTACAACATTTTAAATTTGAGTCAAATTTTATTAACTGATATAGTGTATTCTTCAACATTGGCGTTTAAGGGGTACTTTGAATATTAATTTTGTACCTTTAAGAAAATACTTTTCGAAAAAAAAGTAAATTTTTCCAAAAAAAAATTTAATATTATTTTTGGTAACAGCACTTTTTTGAACTGGTGCTTTTGGGAAATGGTTCATTTTTGAAAATCTAATTTTTGAAAATTTACTTTTGGAATATAAAAACTTTTGAATGGTATCTTATAAAAGAGTAGCTTTAAAAAAAAATACTTTTAAGAAAAGTTATTTACTTTTACGGCCTATCCCACGATGTCACCAGAATTCGTTCGATCGAATAGTTACATTGAAAACAACAACAAATTTCCTAATGTTGTTGTTGTTTGCAATACAAGTTGTCGATGAACGATTTCTGGTGACATCGTGGGAAAAGTACTTATATAAGAAGAGTATTTTTAACCTAAAATAAATGCTATTCAGGTGAATTACTTTCTTGAAACGATACTCTATTGAAAACCATACTTGCTATAAAAAGTGGTTTTTGAAAAAGATGCTTCTTGGAAAAATTACTTTTTGAAGAAGTTTGTGTTCGGAAAGAGTATTTTTTGTTAAAAAAGTACTTTTTATTGAGTTGAAAAAAGTACTTTTTATTATTGGTATAAATAAATAAAGCAAATAAAAAAAAAGTAAAAATACAACATGGCGGACGCCCCAAAACAGACATTTGACAGACCATTCCTTTTTATCTACTCCCGTGATATGGGATCAAATGCAAGGGACTTTTCAGAAGGAAACATATCATGTAGTGAAAATATTTGGACAAAAACATATGGTTAGTAACGTAAGCAACGGTAATGCCGCAGCTTAAAGCAAAGCATCGGATAGTTGTTTGGTATTTTTTTGATAATTCAACTTTTAGATGACAAAAACGAGGAAAACTGATTTTGATACTTTTATTTTGTAATTCATATATCTTTTGAATTACATAACATAAAAAGAAAAGTTTATTTGTTTATTTTATAATTTTGAATATATGTTTGCACTTTTACCATTTATTTGTTCAAATTGGTACCCCTTTTTTGGGCTTTTCCTATGCAGCTCAATTTTTATTTATTAAATTTAATTTTTGGCTTCCTCTGCTGATGTATTAAAAATTGATGTTTGGAAATTTGAATGCTTAAGGTCTAAAAAATAAAAAAAACACGAGTAAGACCAGTAACGCAATATCAATGTAGAATAACAATTCAAATTAAATTTTAATAAAAAAATGGGGGTAGGATAGTAATTGTCTTCCAAAATCAATAGAATTAGTATGTATGATTTGATTAGGCTGAAGTTCGTATCGCTCTGTAACCCAAACTACATGTGATAGTAGTATTTGATCTTATTTTGAAAGTCTCGAAAATATTTTGGCGCTCTGTGGAAATTCACACACAAATAAGTGGTGAAAATAGTACCACTTTTTGCTACTTTTCTTCCATTTCATAAAATAAATAAATGAATTCAAAACCTCAAATGAAATTCACATTAAAAATATTTAAGTTTTTCCGATCAAGAGAAAGTCGCCAAAGCGAAAAAACGCACCTAAACGAAAAGAGCCAAAACAGAAAACCTTGCCAAAGCGAAAAAATGGTGAAACGAAAAAATTCCAAAACTTCAAAAATTGTCAACATGAAAGAAATCGCTTCCAAGTGATTAGAACAACAAAATGATGGAGGAAAATATGTAATTATTTTTGGAGAAAAAACATTCCTCTCAATATCGGTCTCAAACAAAAAGATTTGGTAAGAGCATCATTAAAAGTAGTATTAAAAAATTCTGAAACGACTTCATCAAGAAAATGGAGAGTGAAACCTGATATGTTTGGCCAAAACACAAGCCTACCAATACGAGTCTGAAATAAAAGGTGTTGACGATTAAATTTATGGAATTAAGATCAAAAGTGTCCCAATTAATAGTGTGTTTATCTTAAAAGTAATCTCTATCAACATGGATTTCAAATAAAAGGACTTGGTTGGTACTTTATAAAAATTATATAACGAAATTCTCAAATGACTAAAACAAGAAACACATCTATCAATATGGGTCACAAATAAAAGGGCTTTATGTGTGGGTTTAATGAATCAACATGAAGGAATAAAACTTAAAAAAAAAACTTAAAACTTAAAGTTAGTTAAAAGTAGGGATTTTATTGGTCGAATACAAAGTTGCCATTGTTACAAATTTAATTTAACTTGCCTTTAACTTATCGCGCACTTTCGGTTAAATGTACAAATGAAAACTTTTTCACACTTCCGATAAAATCCTACTTTCAACTAAAGTTGTAAGGTGCAATAATGGCCCTTAATCCAGGGTTACCGTTCACCCGACTAAAGTCGCAATTTGACCCTTTTTTAGCGGTCTGAGACTTTTTGTGAGAGTTTTTTTCATCACCGACTTTTCCGACCTTTTTTAATTTTGTTGCAACTTTTCACTCTTTTTTGTGAAGCTTCTCAAAAAACAGTTAATTTGCAGTAAATTAAAAGTTTTCTGATTATTTTTATCAAAAAAATCGTCAAAATAACGTCGGCAAAATTTAAAAGCAATTCACAGATTTTTCCTGTGAAGAACTTATTTTTAAATATAGGAATGAAATTTTTAAAAAGTAGTATGTATGTATGTTAAGAAAAAATTTTTTAAGTACAAATATATATGTATTAAGCATGTATAATGCAACTGATTCTGCAATAAGCTTTTTGTTTTGTTTCAATTGTTTTTTCGTTTTGTTATGCTTTTTAATAAAAAACTTTAAAAAAAGAGGTGCAACTTTTATTTTCTCAAACGACTTTTTTGTGCGACTTTATTTTTACAAAACGACCTTTTGTGCGACTTTTCTAAAATTCCTAATGGTAACTCTGCCTTAATCACAACCCAAAATTTTGGACGTTTTGCTTGGGCGATAATTCGTACAGCCGTAGTTATTATAAACATTAATGTTATATACAGTCTATCAAGAATGGCTGTGCACATTGCAAATACTTATTTAAGAATTTTTTACATGTTTCTTAACTCATAAACTTACTTGAGGGTTACACGTTCAAGTTTTGCCCTTCAAAGTTTATATACACTCACACTTTTTCACTAATACATTCATACTTTTGAGATTTGACGCGAATTTGCTTTAAAATTTTCTTTTCAAGTGTGTGTTAAAATTAACAGGTAAAAAACAGATGATTGCAAGTTTAATCAGCACATTTTTTCGTTTTTGTTTTCAAATATCCTGCCGGCACAGCTTTTTGTGTTCTTTTATTACAAAAAATTAATTCACCCTTATTCCAGTTGTCGACATTGACGTCACTTTAACGCAATACCAAAAACTTGGGGATGGTGAACCCGTTGTCAAAGCAACTGTCTTCTGTTGGCAAGTTTATGTTATTTTCTAGAATTTAGGGAACGGAAATAGAATGTCAGTAGCACAAAATTGTTCTCGAGAGTGAGTAAACAAGCCCCAATTTTTTGGTATTGTCTTAAAGTGACGTCGATGTTGACAACTGGAATAAGGGTGATTATACTACGCCTGAAAGTAGTAATTAAATTAAAATAAGTATTTTATTTTTATTTAAAGTGTGTCAAAAGTGTGATATGAATTTAAAAAAAAAATTTTTGTTTACGGTTTCATTTTCTTGCGGCTGTACGAATTATCGCACAAGTGCAAATTGCCGAAACAGCTAAATGAAGGAATGCCCAAAATTGTTGGGCGATTATTCATTATGAAGAAATACCCAAAAGCAAATCGCTCAAAAAGTAAAGAATAAACGAAAAGTGTAAAATGAATAATCGCCAACAGTTAATAGGTGTTTGTTCATTACGTACAATCACCCGAATTTGGAATGAACAAGTGCATTTTAAGAAAATTTGGCAATTATTAATTATGAACAAGTACCCAAATGGTTGCATGAACAATCGCCCATAGCACCAAAATGAACAATCGAACAAATTAATGGGCTTTTATTCATAATGAACAAAGACTCAAAAAAAAGTGCAAATCGCCCAAAATTTTGTGAAAAATCACCCAAATACAAAAATTAACTATCGCCCATTAATTTGGGTCATTATTCATTCTGTCAAATCACTCAAGTTTATTATGAACAATCGCACAAAATGGCTGAGTGAACACTCGCCCAAACCACATAAATGAACGAACGCCGAAAATAATTAAAAAAATTTAGGTGATCGTTCTTTAATTTGGGTCTTTCGACATTATTGGATTTTTTTGGTGATTTTTCATTATGAACGATCACCTAAACTTCAAAAATGTCAAAAGACCCAAATTTGTTTTTTGAGCAATTTTTATTGCAAGCTAATCTTCATCTTAATTTTTTATTGTAATAAAGAATGTAGTAAATGTAGTCCAGGGAAGCGTTATTAGATAGGAAGGCATAAAAGCTTTATTAGGTTGCGTCGTTTAGGGAAATACCTTAAGCCCGGCCCAAGGCCGGCACTCCAGGGAAACGTTATTAAGCAGGAAAACTTTGCAAGGCAGAAAATCTTCATTACGCTGCGTCTTTTAGGGAAATACCCTGGTGGAGAAAATTCTTGAACCGTCCGAAGGCCAACAGTCCAGGGAAATGTTATTATGGATTAAGGTATACACACACACATATGTATATATAGTTGTTAGCAAATACAAAAAAAAAACAACAGCGACTTCGCTGAAGAGTGATACCTCGAAAACGAAAGTATATTTGGAAATGCTTTCCTTATACTTTTCGTTCTTTTTCGCCGAATTCTGCAAGGAACCATAATCAGAATGCGGTGTCGTAGAACCCGTAGAACCAATAGCCCAAAAAAATTTCGCGATTGTTCATTTGGGTGATTTGACATTATCCTCCACACAACTATTCGAAAAGGTTAATAATCACTATTTTATACAAAACATAAATGTACAATTGCCCAATTTGGGTCATTGTACATTTTTGTAAAATGGGTAATCGCTCATAATGAACAATCACTCAAAATGTAATTATGTCAAAACACCCAAGACCAAATTTACAAAAACAAATTTTTGGGGGATTGTTCATTGGGCGGTTGTTCTTTGGGCGATTATTCCTGCAACCGTACCCAAATATCTAAAAATGTTGTTTCGCCCAAGTCGATGAATAATAACTAAATTTTTTACAAACTTTTTTTGACAATTCTACGTTTTTGTTTTTCGATAATTCGTACAACCTTTCCTTACACCTAAGCAAGCAACACCTCAATAGAATTCAACCACAAATACAAAAAGGTTACAAAACCTTAATGCTCATAGAAAAACTGTCCATATACATATTATTGAGAATTGCAAAACGACAATCATAGAAAGCTAAAAAAACTTTTTCAAAAATCAACATATACATATATTATTCAGCATTGGTTGCCTATTTCATTTTTCTAAACCAACAGATAAATTTTTTAAATTCGTTTTCATTTTGACACGCGTTAAATAAAAGTAAAATATGTATTGAAATGATTGCTTTGTTATTCTTAATAAGCCTTACTAGCTAGTGTTGAAAATTATTGCAATCGAAAATGTGAAATAAATTCAATAAAGTGAACAACCTTGGTTTTTATAAGTTCACATTACCGCGAGTTCACTGTAACTTATTTAATAAATTTACAATGAAAATCCCGTTCATTTGATACCCATGTATGAAAGTGATAAATGTGCATAGATGTCCGCCTTTTTGGCACCTCCGCCATTTTTTCCATTGCATTTTTGGTAATTTTCTCGAAAATCCCTTTCATTTGATACCCATATCATAAAAGTGATAAAAAGAGTGATCCGACCCTTTTTGGTGTCCACCATATTTTTATCGTCAGCGGAATGTCTACAGGTTGATGTCATCGTAGTAGCTACATATACACATACATATGTATGTATGTACATGTGTATATACAAATTTATTTTTTAAATTTAATGTAGAAATAAGTTGATTTTTATTTCTGCTTGAAAAAATAAAAATCAGAAAATAACAATTCACGAAATTTTTTATCCGTTCGAGAACTCAAAAGTTTTAAAAATTTTTACTATTTTTTACTGGATTGCGTTCGCGTACACAAAATCCAGTAAATGAGAGGGCGAATTGAGAGAGAAAAATGACAGTTAATTTACTGAGTAAATGCAAATTTTTACTGGACAAATTTTTGCCAGAAAAATCCAGTAAAACGAAATCATATGTTTTTAAATATAAACAAACAACAGCAAAGGGAAACAAAAATTTTTAGTTTTTGATGAAATTTT
This sequence comes from Nowickia ferox, assembly GCA_936439885.1. Taxonomy (NCBI): domain Eukaryota; kingdom Metazoa; phylum Arthropoda; class Insecta; order Diptera; family Tachinidae; genus Nowickia; species Nowickia ferox. The sequence goes on from OW387026.1 coordinate 66,579,091, forward strand.
TTTAATTAACAAGTTGTATTAAGTTGTAAATATTATAACATTTATTTAAGTTTGATGACAGAAAAATATTCGAGTATGTTATGTATATGTATACATAGAATTGTTGGAAATATGTATTTATAAAGTTAAAAGATTATTAGTGAATTTTTTTGTACATACATATATATCATCGGTTTGCCGCGTGGAATATTAAAAAATAAGTTATTGGTCGATTATATATGGATAATGTTTCTTTTTTTCAAAGTTATTCTCAGGTTTTCGATATCTGGAATATGTATAATAATAAAGTTCTTTTCCCCTTTTTTTTAAGTTAGTCATTTTATGTCAGGTGGAGAACGCGAGTAATGTACTAATTTGTTTTACTTAAAAGGAAGTGAACAATATTATTGTAACGATTGGTATATGCGGCAACAAACATTTTTGTCTTTTTCTGTAAATCCTAATAACTTTTCACGTTGAGGGTAAAAAGCTTAGAAACTTTAACAGCCTGAACCGCGATGTCGACAAGAAAGTTCCTGTCACTTAATTATATTGCAAACAAACAAAAACAAATTTTCTTATTTTGTTTTTGTTCTCAATATAAGTAAGCGATATAAACTTTCTTGTCGTCATCGCGGTTCAGGCACGTAAGCTTAAATAAAAAAACGTATGTATCTATTACATTTTATTATTAAACAAAACATTTTTTTATAAAACAAATGAAAAACATTCTTCATCGATTTTCTCGAAAACACATATTTGTTCCATGCGGCTATAGTATGGTTGTATGTATAATTTTTTAGCGCCAAAATTGCCAATCAGCAGTTGTATATATTTTACTGGCTTTTAAAATTTTTCCCTTCGCGTACTTTTATATGCAAACTTTTTTATTGAGAGGAATTTCTTTAAATTACTCAGTTACTGGATTTTACTGGAAAAGTACTCAAACGCATCTATTGTCATAGTTATATTATAAGTGAAATTTATTTGCTGGTGGTTAAGCGATGTCTATATTCATTTCATTGTTGTTTTAACAAATCGTCGGTAGACTTCAACCACACATTTTGAACAGTCACAAACCTCTTATCTTATGCACAGACTTTCTAAGCCTACTGTGCTTATTTTTTCTTTTGTGATTTTCAAAAATATTATTACTTGTGAGTTCTCAAATAGTTTTTTAAGTACTGACGATTGAGAAAGTTTCGATTCAGACGAGAAAATAAGCCACATTTTAAATTTTGCCAAAATAACGACCCCAAACACAAGTCACATATGGTAAGAAGTGGCTACTTTATAACTGCGGATCCAAACTCAATTTAAAACTTGTGGGTTTATTTGAAAAAAATGAGTAAACTTCAGCCGACTAATATGACAATAAAAAGATGACTGAAGAAGTTAATTCACGCATGGCAGACGTGATAACATAAACATAACATACATAATTCTATACAAAAGGCTACACGATTATTTTTCCGTATAGAAATAAATGTAAATTTACAAACGTGAAATTCCGTAAGAACTCCGTACTGGGCTTTAGTGTGAAAACACATTTTTGACATACTGTATGTGCATACATATGTATGTATGTATATAATATAAGCAGAAAACATATGAATTACATATTTACATATATATATATAGGGTGTTTTTTTTAGAAGTATAGAACTTCGAATTGAAATAAAACACAAGAAAATCGTTTTAATGTCCATCAATTTGGCTTTATTGGAAGGATAATTTTATGCCATTAACGTTTAAATATGATTTCGGGCATGTGGCCGCCGCGGCTGGCTCGAATAAAGCCAATTCTACAGGTCCAATTTTCAACCACTTTTTCGAGCATATGGGGCCGTATGTTGGCAATAACGCCACGAATGTTGGCTTCCAAGTCCCCTAACGTTTCTGGTTTGTTGGCGTAGACGAGCGACTTCACATATCCCCAAAGAAAATAATCCAATGGTGTCAAATCACACGATCTTGGTGGCCAATCCATGGTTAACCGAATTAATTGCTCTGATGGACGATTATGTCGACCATAAAATGGACGGAGCTTGCGGTAAACTTCGCGAACTGAACCATTATTTTCGAAATAAATTTGCACGATTTGCAAGCGTTGTTCTTTTGTCAACCTGTTCATGATGAAATGGCAAACCAAACTAAATATTAATCACTTGACATCTGACAAAATGGCCGCCAGTTAAAAAAGTGATGCCAACTTAAAGTTCTATACCTCAATAAAAAACACCCTATATATACACATAGATATTTGTTTTACTTACAGCTTCTGGCATTGTCATTTCTCGTTTCCGTTTGCCCCTTCCAACGCCTGGACCGGAAATGGTCTTATTTGCTCCATTATTGTTGTTTGCTCCGTTTGTGGCTTCTGTTAGTTCATTAATTTCCGCCAAAGCATCATCTTGCTTTTTTTCCGCTTCACTGTTTTCAGTATTCAGTTTTCGTTCTTTTGTTAGTTGACAAACTTTTTTAAGTATGAATAAAACGTCCTTTATTAGTGCAATTCCCTCCGCGGTTTTAATTAAAGGATCATTCTTAGATTTCTCTAAAGATATATATAAATATACATAAGCAATTAATAAAAAATAATACTTGTGCGCTTTTTTGTGAATTAATAAATTTAAGCTTACTTAAATGGAAAGCAATTCAGATCAACCCTCTCCGATTTCAAAGAATTTCTTAATACAGGGTGGGCCAACTTGGACTGACTGATTTGAAATGCTTATAATTTTTGTATTTTTTATTTTATTTTTTTTTGCAGATAATACAGAATTTTATAAAATTTTATAATGTCATCCTACTCAGTGGAAGAACGTGTAAAAATTGTTGAATTTTATTATGTTTCCGGACGATCAATTGTTACAACGCGAGGAAAATACCTTTTTTACTATTTCAATACTGCAGAGGCTCCCAGTGTAAACATGATAAGAAGCTTAATGACCCGTTTTGAGAATTTGGGTTCAGTGGGTAATGAACTACGAAGAAATGTTGTTCGGTCTGTTCGCACTGAACAAGCTGTAGAAGCTGTACGAGAAAGTGTTAACACGGATCCAACTGTGTCTACTCGTCGACGAGCTATTCAATTGAACATTTCCAGAACATCGCTACGACGTATTCTAAAAGTTGATCTGAAGATGTTTCCATATAAAATTCAATTGGCCCAAGAATTATTATAAGCATTTCAAATCAGTCAGTCCAAGTTGGCCCACCCTGTATAAGTGTAGTGTATGTCAGAAAAGCTTTGAGGGTATAAATTTGTAATTTGTTTGGCCGAAATATGACGTCATAAAAATTTAACAAATCGTTCTAATATGACTACAAATTTATGTTTATTTTTTTAAAGTCTAAAATAAACTCTTTAATATATTTATTGCACATTTTTAACTCCCGAACAAAACAAGGGATGTTAATAATAAGTTTGTGGAGTGTGTCTGTTAGAGTTTTTTCCACACTTTTTCATTTCCAACATGAAAATCGTTGTTATATGAGATCAAAAAAGTAAGCTTATGTGTAAATATAAGTGAACATAAACATAAGATAACAGTTAATGAAAAGAAGATTAAAATGATTTCAATAAATTACATTAAAACACCGATCTATTTGACCAAATATCTTTAAATGATCAAACAGAATTGCGGCATAACCAAATTTTCCATACAAATTGACACAAAAAGCAGCCCCAGAAAGCAGTCGAAAGATATAATCTATTTTATTTTTCATACATTTTGAAAACAAAACTACAAAGAAAAATAAGCACAAAAGAAAATAAAACAAAAATTAGAGAGCATTTGAAGTTACTGCCGTAGATTTTATTATGGGCTTTGATAAATTGACAGCGATTTTTCCTGAAGTTGCGGACTTATTCTGTTTGATCATTAAATGTAAAATTTGTTAGAAAAACCGCTGCTCGCAATAAATTTTCACAAATTCCTAATTGAAAGCAGCTGCTTTCTAAATGTAAAGTTGTCAATTGTTTTCTTTATTATTTCCCAGGATCCATCATAAGAAATCCCGGGAAACCCATAAATATAGCAGACTTTTTTTAGCTCTTGGATAGAAAAAAACCCACTTGAAAAAATCTTTTATATCAGATCAGCTTGGCATCGGTTTTAATTTTTCATTAACCCAATGTTGCCAACTTTGGGGCTTTGTGGCTCCGTCCCCTTTAAATATATATAGATCAAATTCCAGAATTAAGCTCTGCGTCACCTCCTTAAATGGTGTATGAAATTTCATAACAAATCGTGGAAATGGCTCGTTTAGAAACCAGCGTTTAAAAACTTCCCATTCGTGTATTTTCTTTTGTTTCTGCTCATACTCCTGCATCTGAAAATTCAAGTGTCGTTGTAGAAGTTAACACAATAAACGAATAGTTATACAAAACGAAGAGCTTCAGCTTTCGACATGTTCGAAAAGTTTTCTGTTTGTCTGAACTGCTGTTTTAAATAAATTCTAAAGGTATCGTAGTACAGATGTTGCGTGTTTCTTTTTTTTTTTTTTTTTTTTGATTTTGCAGTTTCAATTGCGTATTTAATCGCTTGCTGGAAGATATGTTGTTGTTGTTTGTTTTACTATTGTATTTGCACATACAGAAAAAACTCTCATTCAATTCAAAACACACGTAGCAATTTGCCACTTTTTCAACTGCTTGGATACTATTGTGCTACCTTTACAAAATGCACCCAAATTTGATACTTTTTCTCATATTTGCCACTTTCTGATACTTTTTACTGAATGAAGATATACTTTTTTGTACTTTCGGTTTTATTAATATAAAAGTTGTGCTGTTTTAATATATTAATATGAACGTGGTCAGCTTATGCATACTTTCGAATAATTAATATGCTTACATTCCTATACCTGTATGTAGGGATATGTAAATATAAATACATACATATTTATGTATGTATGTGAAATGTACATACATATATATTAAGAATTAAAAAAAAACCATGCACGCTGCGACCAGTCTAGTGACTATTTTAGAGTTGAACTCTGTCAAAATGCGTTTCAAACAAAAGGACTTGGTTAGTACATCATAAGAAATAGTATGACAAATTTCGCAGTTGACTGCAATAAAATGGCGAATAAAAATGGATATTTTTGGACCAACCATATGTGTTATATGGATCTAAAAAAAGGGGTTGACGAGTAGATTTAAGGAATTAACATGCTCCAGTTGACCTTAATGTCAAAATGACGGCTAGCTTGTACATTTATATGAGTCTCTAATGAATTAACATGATTTTGCAAAATAAATAAGACATTTGACTGAAAAAAACTAAAAAATTAGCTATTTGTATATTCTTCACATCTGTTTTTTGGATTTGAAAACTCATAAAAAAATTACAGTTGAATATATGTATCACGGAAACTTTGTAAACATATAAGGAGTGTTGTGTGTTTTGATAAATAAATAACAAAAATAAAAAAATTTAAAAACAGCTGATATATCCAGAAAAGACGTGATATCTTCTAAACAACTGGACCGATTTTCTTCAAACATAGAACACTCTCAATCAAGTCACCTTTCAAACAGAAAAAACTAAATCAAAATCCGTCCAGCCGTTTGGTCTGTGCGTGGACACGGACAGACACACAGATCCACAGACACACACTACAAACTTATAACACCCCTTTTTTGGTCGGGGGTTAAAAGATTTTTCTCTCTCCCGTATTTGCTTATTGTCCGGCTATTTAAAATAGAAGGATTTTTTCCGGGAACAAATGCTAGGGAAATGAAAAAACTCTCTGGGGAAATTCATAATTGCGCAGGATAAACCATACTTGTGAAACCAAGCTTGTAAATTAAACAATTGAAATTTGAATTCAATTACATTGAATTTATTTTTGTTACCGCCAATTTCTTTTTGTTATTATTATTTTTCACAGTTCACAATAGACTGCTTCATGATATTTAACTGTTTTTAACATTTTGTGTCACTCTCTTCTTTTTATTCTTTTACAAATTCCTTGCACTTGAAAATTATACGTAGTATCACAAAGAAAAGTATTTGAGTGTCAATACAATAGTCGAGCGAACCAAATTTCCGAGAACCGAATAAGGCATCGATAGGAATATAGGACATTTGTGCTTGTCTCTTGAGAATAACGAAATTATTCTTTATCCTAAAATCAAATTTGAAAATTACTTCACAATTTCTTTCGCAATAAGTCAAGAACTTGTATAATTTGTTGATAGTTTTGCACTTACATACATATATATTTAGTTAGATCCTGATAATTTAGTAACATGATTTGTGCGAAATAATTTTTTATCTGGTTGTGTTAGATTTTTTGAAAACAATGCAATTTTGATTTTCCGCAATTGTGCAACTTTAGGCGTGAATACCTTTAATATAATTTTGGACGTTCAATGTACATACAAACATTGTTTTTTAAAGGTATTAATTGTTCTTTAAAGGCATTAATAAAACAAAATGTGGTGAATGACCGAAATGATTATGAACACCTTATGTTATGGTAATGGACACCAACTTGCTAAATAATCTTCACTTAGATTGGGGATAAATTAAGTTGAAGTTATAATTAGAATTGAACCAAAGGAACAATTATAATTGAAAGGTTGACGAAAGAAATTAAATAACAGGAATAATTCTTTCAATCCGTAGGGTTAATTATATAAAGAATAGGGTAAGTATTGATGGTAAGTGTTGATAGTAAATATGAAAAAATTATTAAAGTTCTTCGCTCCTTCACCTTAGTCTTTATTTGTGATTTTTGGGCAGTCCATTATATGATTTTACTTGCTAGTTTAAACGGCCAATAGTGGTGGTTTAATCTTACATAAATATTCATAACATACACTTGTGAAACATAACTTTTTGTAAAAATTATATGATAAAATAATTAAAAAACACATAAATAAATAAATATACTATATTTCATATTATTATTATCTCTTTCCTTTAAAACGCGCAATATTTTACTTGTAAATAACAAAATATGGCAGTTTCTTCTTCTTCCCACAAAAAATCAAAGTGTATCGATAACATGCACGACTTTTGCACAGAAAATGTTGCCACTATTTTTTTCCTCAGTATGTTAATATTAGACATAATAAGAAGTTTAAACTACCACTCAAAAACATCAAACTCAATTAAGAGAGATTAAGGTAATTTTTGAATTACTTAATTAGAGAAATAAACTAATCTTAATCTCGAAACCAAAAAGTCGCCCTAAGATCACTCGATCTATCCAGGAAAAATTATGATAAAGTGAGTATACTTAAGATGTTAAGGGTGAGTATACTTAAAATGACTTCAAATGATAATATTAGTAGCTTCAATAATAAATTCAGTAATATACGTATATAAATATGTAAAGGGTCCGCCAGATAACTTTTTTTTTTGAAAATGCTATAAAAAAAAACTAATGAATATTTTCTCAAATTTCTTTTTTTATTTGAAAGTACAATCCTTTCGGTTAATAATGAAAAATAATTTCCTCGGCTGCCTCGGCTGGCCATGCAGTAGCCTACACGATCGGTCCAATTTTTAAGCACATTATCGATTGTGTGCAGCTGTATTTCACCAATGGCTTCACGAATATTGTCCTTTAAAGCGTCAATTGTCTCTGGCTTGTCGGCGTAACACTTATCATTGACGGCACCCCTTTAAAGCGTCAATTGTCTCTGGCTTGTCGGCGTAACACTTATCTTTGACGGCACCCCACAAATAATAGTCCAACAGTGTCAAATCGCAGCTCCGAGGTGGCCAAACGACATCAGCTCTGCGGCTGATAATGCGATCTTCAAAAACAGGGCGCAAAACATCGAGTGTAGCTTCGTTGTGGCACGTAGCGCCGTTCTGTTGAAACCAAATGTTGCCAATATCCTTCAATCTTCAATTTTTGTGAACAAAAATTCGTTCAACATGGCCCGATAACGATCGCCATTGACTGTAACGGACACTCCTTGCTCATTTTCGAAAAAAAATGGGCCAATTATGCCACTGGACCAAAATCCGCACCAAACAGTGACTCGTTTTGGGTGCGTCGGCTTTTCAATGTATGCGTGCGGGTTTTCTGTGCCCCAAATGCGACAGTTTTGCTTGTTTACATACCCGCCAAGATCAAAATGAGCTCCATCTGAAAAGATGATTTTTTTGGAAATATAAAAAAAGTAATTTCGCAATATTTCCCAGCGTTGTTCAAGCGTATACACAATCATATTCGTTCAGCGGAAGGATAAAACTAATTATCTGTCAAATCAGACATGAGCTAAGTGTTACCATTCACGAAATAAGCACTAGTTGGAAAAAAACGTTAGATGGCGGACCCTTTATAAACGTTGTTTGTACAGATTATTTTTTTGCCGTGTTCAGCACACGCTAATTACTTTATAGACATGCAGTATACATCCAGACATGTAAAACTTAACTTTTTTTTCTGTAACCTATTGTTACTTCAAACATTTTATTTAAACTCACCCGCAATAAGTTTCAATTGCCCAAAATATAATATCATATTAATGTCATCCATGTCAGTCATAAAATGGCTGTACAATTGTTGGCGAAACGTACGTTGTGGTTCTCCTTTTAAAGGAGAGTTTATAATTGCCTCTGAGAAACTGTCCAAGCCATCAAAGTTCTTCAATAAAAAATAAAACATTAAATTAATAGTATTATTCAATGTTTTGTTGAGATTAGTTTTTAAGCATATCTACCTTATATTCATTTAAAACAAATGGACATTCTACTAAACACTTCTGAAATAGAGTTTGATTCTTTTTGGCTATAAATTCGTTAAAAAAATCCTTAGCCCTGTTTGCTAAATCTTCACTTTCATCCAATAATGCAGCCAATAGAGCTAAAAGGACGTAGCCCCTTAGTTTCAGTTGATCTTGAAGCACAAGTTTTTCAAAGCACTTAAAAGTTTCCATTCGATTTACTTCATACGGCGACTTAAGTTTGCGAAGTACTCTACCCACTATACGTTCCACAATTTGTGTATGTTTTTTACATAAATCGGTTATAGCAACAATTATGGTATTTACAATGGGTGGACGATCGTAGTTATTTAAAATGTTGGCATACAAAGAGCATGTTGTGGATGCAACACAACCATCTCGTAATGATAATCGACCGGATAATAGTATCATGGAATTGAAAAGACGTTCGTTTTCCAAATGCATGTCTCTTTCTTTTATTTTGCTACATTCATCCATGTATTTATGTATAAAAGATATTATAGATTGATGGGGTCGCAGACGGGTTTGTAAATTTACTTCCGAATAGGCATATAAATGAGACATAAATGTATTACGATTCTCGGGAAAATCGTCGATTCCAGACAAAATTTCAATTTCTAAGTGTTGATGTAGTTCAATAACCCAACTAATCTCGCATCCCTGATTTTGTATAATATTATTTTTTGTTTTTCCAGTGTTTTGTGAATCATTATCAATGAGCAATAAAAAATCAAATGCTTTGCCAATAATCACAGGCAACAACTTTCCCTCCTGGATCTCTTTAAGCAAGTGATTAAAAGCATGATTGAGGGCAGTGTGCGAAAAATCTTTAATACAATTGGCCAGTACCTCCAAAGCTATAAGCATATTTTGTTCTTTATTCCACTAGAGTAATTAGAAATAAATTATGTATTATTATATATATTATTTGATTGCTAAACTTACCGATTCCAACGATATAAATTGATGGATTAGAGCATCAGGTTCAGTGCTTTTAACTTTGTCACATATAAAATTAAGAACTATCCAGGCTTCCGTAGAATTTGTAGTAAGTAAATGAGATTCGATTATGCTTACAATTTGAGAACTGGAACAAAAGAATCATAAAAGTTTCAAACACTTCAGCTATACATATTTTAATTTCCGTTGTTACCTTATTACATGTTTCTGCAGAGCTAAATGAAAACAATTTTGTAGGTAGAATCGCGATTGGGTTGAAAGCAAAGTTCTTATTATCACCCAAGGCATGAAATGTTCAGCTTTATTAGTTTGCTCAATACTTTTCATATTCATTAATACTCTAGAACGAAAGCACTTCGAAAAACGAAACATAAAAGAATTGAATTGATATTAATTTTTTTTCTTAATAAAACTATACTCATGCATATGTGCGAGGGTGGGTCATTAACTCAGTGTCTTTTTGAATTTCTCACCTCTTAATTGAAACTGTCAGTTGACTCCTGTCTAAATTTGAACAAACTGCGTCAGTTAGATTGTCTTCGGGAGCCTTTGGGAAGAAATTGAAAAAAAGTTAATTTCTTGTGCTCATTAAGCATTATTTCTTTGGGGAAAAAAACATCACTCAAACCAAGGCTACGCTTGATATATACGATGGGGATTTTTCACAATCAATTTCAGTGGTAAAAAAGTGGTTTACTGAATTTCGTTGTGGCCATACAAACCGAACGTTCTATACGCCCATCGGAAATTCAAAGTGAGTGAGATGTGAAAGATTTCCGTAAGATGGGTGCAACGTTTTCTCACAATCGACCACAAGCACATGTGCAGTTTCCATGGCAAAAAAAAAAAAAAATAACATGAATTGGGCTACGAATTGCTTCCTCATCCGATCTATTCTTCAAATTTAGCCCCGAGTGACTATTTCCTGTTCCCAAAATGAAGAAATGGCTTGGAGAAAGAGATTTGACTCCAACGACGAATCATTTCACAAGCAATTGCCTATTTTGATGACGTCGACCAATCATATTTAAAAAGAAAACGTTGGACTAAGAATATAGAACTCAAAGGAGACTCTATTGAAAAATAAAATAACTTTTATATAAAAAGTCACTGAGTTAATGAACCACCCTCGTACATATTCCACACTAAATCATAAGCAGGAGTGACAAGGAACTGGCATAACGGTATTTTATATTCTTCAAGAAGTCTGTGCTGCAAAAGAAATTTTTCCGGTGGTTAGAGATTTGTCCGTTGAACTGGTTTATGAAAAAATAAAACCAATTTGATAATTTTGAGTTGTAAGTCTTTATGATTTAGTGTGCGATATGTACATACATATCTCTCATTTACTCAAACAAAAAAGTGTAATTTATGAGTTAGTGATGCTGAATAAATCCTCACATCGTTCTTCATATTGTATAAAAGTTTCATACAAATATCTTGTTTACTCAACTCTTGAGAGAAAAATAAATTTTCTTTTTCCATTAAGGGGAAATTCACATATTACGCAACGGTATTTTCGGAGTTTTTTTTTAAAGCTGTGTGTAAATTGAAAACTTCAAACTCGTTTTTTCACAAAGTGGTTTTTTGAGTTATGACGTTGTTTGAGTAAATGAGCGATATGTGCATAGTTATTTACATACCTCAATTGCAACTTCAATATTTTTCGGATCGCCATCGTGTAACATTGGAGCAATAATTTTACACCAAATCCATATAACTGGATAACAATTCGGATATGATTCTAAAATAGAATCGACTGAGAGTAGAGTTTGTTTGCGTACTAAAGCGGTGGGCTCTTCTACAAAATGGGATGTTTCCTAAGATTAAATTGAAATAAACAAAAAGTGAATCAATATATGTACATATGTATGTATGTTTGGCAAAAATCAATAAGTAGTCAAGTCGCTCTAAGCTAAAATTGAGATTTCTCTCTCTCTCTCTCTCAAGACAGCACTGCGTGATGGCGCATTGCCGAAACCGTTTATCAACTAAATTTTACTTGCTATGGCGGAAATCATTCCAAATTAAAGCAAATCCCATCGGCAGAAAAATACATTACTCTAGGATTGAGATAATGACACCGTTATGTTCCTCGACGAAGTTTCCATTTATTTAAGTTATTTTTACCCGACTGCCGAGTTAGGGTTAGGGTTATCAATAGTGTTGTCATTCGAACAAAAATTATTCGAATATTCGAACAACTTTTTTTCATTTTTGTTCGAACGAACAAAAATTTTCAATTTAGAATAAAAAATTATTCGAATCATTTTTGTAGAATATTCGAATATGCGAACAATTTTCTTAATTACTTTGTATAAAAAGTAGTTTACATTTCAGAACTTTTTAATTTGTTAACAATATGATGTTAAGTAATCAAATTACTCCAAATTATAAATACGTGTTTCTTTATGTTCGCTAAACGCATCTTTTGTTTTCTTGCTTTGAAAAGATAATGACTTCTTATCAGACCAACCTAAATTACGACGCAAAGCGTTGTCTATGAGACCAACCAAAATAACGCGCCGTCAACGCTTTGCGATTGGAAAATCCAATTTTGACAGAGCGTAAAGAAGTGCAAAAGTACTGTTGTTTTTTTTAAGTAATGTAACTTTAGCTACTTTCACGTCAATTTAGCATTTTCATTTCTATTTATAGTTTTTAATGAATCAAAGCGATTGAACATTACTGTTTCTGGCGCAACGTTAACGCTTTAATTTAGGTTACTCATTCCAGCGTAAAAGCTAAGCGCTAAATCACGTTGCGCTTTGCGTCGTAATTAAGGTTGGTCTGTAATTGAATCAGAAGGTGTCTTACAATTCCTGGTTAAGAGTTTAAAAAATTAATGCTTTTCTACAGATCTAATCAAGAGCCCTGCGGGCTCGGTTGGTTATTGTTATAAATAAATAAATAATAATATTCCTAAGCTTTCCAATAATAACTTTTTAAAATATGGCACAACAAGCTAAAAAAGAGCACGTAAATAGTTTGATTTCCGGATTATTTTGTAATAAAAATTTCGCAAATAATCTCAAGTAGAAGTATTAGATGAAATTTCTGAAGTAACTGACAATGTTTTATTAGCTGATCTAAAAAATTTTATCAATAAAGTAAGAAATTGTACTAATATAAAATTTGTCAACAATTTTGAGGACGATTTATATTATTTGGAAATATCAAAGACAATAACACAAAAACTGGATATGCTTTTTAATCCTTTTTTTAACGGTATCACTAACATTAACAATTTGCAAACGATATTTTTCTACTTGTTCTTTTATCAAAAGTAAAAAAAGAACCGTCTACAAGCTAAAAAGTGGGGTTATCTGCAGTTTTTAAATGACTATTTTAAAAGAAATCAATGACATTAAAAATTTTTGTAAATGTGTATAAAAACGTAACTTTTTTAACTAATTTCCTTTCGCCCAGGTAGAAAAAGACAATTAGCACGACGTTGCTACGATGGTCTGCGGGTACAACTAACATCAATACAACAGTAGTTTACCAAAATTTTAATGTACTCATACCATTAAAATGATAACGCCGAATGACCGTCCTCCGACTCTTGTTTCCAATGTTATCACATACTCTAAATACAAATTTATAAGGTCGTCACAATGAAAATTTCCCAACTAAAGTAAAATTTTTGTATTTACGGTGTTGTAGCGGCATAGAATTATTGTAAACCGGGTTTTGTGAAACTAACGTATATACAGTATATACAGTGTTGTAGTGGTATAGGATTACTAAGAACGCGGCAGTTGTAAACGTAAAGTCATATTTTTGTGTTTGCAGTACTCTATGGATACACACATTTTGGAAGAGCTTTAATTTAGTATTTACAGTGTTGTGGTAGTACATAATTTTTGTGCAAAGTCACAATTTCTGCCAGGGCAGTTTTTAATAAAATTTTTAAGTTTGTTTTTAAAACTATTTGTTTTTCTTGTGTAATGAATTATTTTTTGCTTGTTAATAAAAAAATTAAACTCATATTAAAACTTATTAAACTTTTTTGAAATTATATTCTTTGTTCGTTCGAATATTCGAACAAAAGTTCAAAATTATTCGTCCGTTCGAACAAGAAAAAAATCATGAAATTTCATTCGAACAAATATAGAACACGAATAATTAGCAACACTAGTTTTCAAGCGTATCTTGTATACTTGTAAATTTATGCTAAAATTTATGTATGTATTTAATTTGAAAATTTATTTATGTAAAAAAATTAATAAGTTATTAATTTTTGCTTACAAGTATCTAGAAATTCATGGCTTACAGTGTGCTTACAAATACTTTAGTTTTTTAGCAAAAATTATGGTCAATTGAAATAAAAATCGAAATTGATTTATTGAAAATTAATGTACATAGGTATGAATCTTTTTTGTTTTCAAAGTTCATTTTCACGATCAATAAATTTTTGTCTATAAGCATTTCATTAACCTTCCTATACCCGCGCGTTGGTCTGTGAGACCGACAAAACGCTTTTACGTAAATACTCTTTTTTCCAGAAACCCTAGAAATTAGAATTTTCGGTTAGATGACGCTCTTTTTACAAGCTTTGTTTTAGTGATGTTTTGGTGTTTGTGCGAAACGGACATATTGGTGTATTTGATAACAATTGGTCTGTGAGACCAGCGCGGGTATATGTGTAACTTTTTGTGCAGGTAAAATATTTTTGTTTGTTTGTGTTTTTTCTTCATTGTTGTGTATTTTATTATTTTGCAGGTACCCTTAATTATCAAAATGAATCAAGAGCAAATCAGACTACTTTTGGAGGAGGAAATTTCCAGTTCTGAATATGAGGATGAAAATGACAGCGAGGTTGAAGATTTTGTTGAGGCAGATATAGAAACTTATGATACCAAGCACGAAGATAATGAAGAATACGACGAGGAGTTTGATGAGATTGAAGATCGTCAAACTTCCAGAGAATTTTATCTTGGAATAAAGCTCCACCTTCCAATCATGTAAGACGATTTGCTCGGAATAACGTTTTTGAAGGCTGTTTTTTATATGAAATGTGATATGCCCTAATTTTTATTTAAATGCTGATAATTAAATCAACCTGTGATTTATGTATTGCACAAGGAGTGTTTTTAAGTTTCTAAAATTAATTTTCGTTTATTTGAAGAAAAAAAATGTTTTTGTTTTGTTTTTGTAGCATGTAAGAAAAAACAATCGATTTTGAAGACTAATATGTTAACGACTACAAATCAATAAAATTACTGAATATTAATTTAATGAATGGTTTTATTTTTTTATTACATCATCGAGTTTAAATAAAAGTCGTTTGTTTTAAGTTTTGTTTCAAAAAACTAGTAGTTCGTCTAGTTCAAACTTTCGGTCTGTGAGACCGTGCGCGGGTATATGTGTTACAAAATTGGCGCGGGTATAGGAAGGTTAAGAACGGGAAAGTACTACTTGTAGCAGTTCTGTTATTTTGACAAAATCTAATAAGAAGAGCAGCAGTGAAATTAAACAGTGACTGTGATCACGGTTTAACACATTTCAGCTCTTCTGCTTTAAAATTATTTTTATTAGGATTTGTATTTTGATAAATACTAATAAGAAGAGCGACAAGAACAAACAATTAGTAACCAACCCCATCCAAATGTTGAGAATTGTCGTATAAGAGGCAGAGAGACGGTAAAATTGCAAATACAAAAATGTGAGAGCTATACATAGTTGCCAGAAAAGACGATTTGACACGATTCGACGATTATTTCTCGACAAACGGTGAAGGTATAAAATAAATTCATGTGGTAGCTTTATTTGCTGTAAAGTAAGCATAAGAACATTAACAGTTTGTATGAAAGAACTATATTTACAATACCTGTTACTTGATAAAATCAGTAACAGTTGCGATTAGTGATTTTTCAATCGCTATGAAAAAGTAACAGTTTTCGAAAAATCGTTCATCTCTAATGCATACATGTATATAAAATAATTGGATACTACCCACAAGATTTCGACTATGGGAGACAATATATGTATGTATATTATGAACTCAAAGCCTAAGTGAAATATCCGCATAAAGTTTCACGCGGAACCCATTTGTATAAATTATCATAAAGTTGGTTCATTTCCTTTTTTTTTATTAATTTTTAGTTGATTGAATTTTAAATTCATATTTTATTATATTAAGGGTTATTATTAGAACTCTTAAAATTGCCATTTGTGCAATTGAGCAAACTTACGAGAATTGTTTCATGAAGCACCTTTTCAATTTTTGCGAAAACAGTTAATAGGTCCGTTTGTTTATCCCAAAAATTTGTGCAATTTTGTGCAAATTTGTACTGGATTGTACTGTACTGTTCGCATACACATAAAATAAATAACATATGATTCAATAAAATAAACAAAAGTAAGAAAATGGAAAGTATAAATTTTTTAACAAAAACATTTAAAAGAAGAAAAGTTGAAGTAAAAGTTAAAAAAAATTAAAAGTATTTTGTTCAAAGTGAAACAAATTAAAGAATAATAATCGTAAAACTTACCAGTTTTTAAATTAAATTTAATTGTGTTATTTACTTTAATTTTGTAGAGATGTAAGGTTTATGTATTTATATGTGAATAATTATTTCTGCATACTATTCAGGGTAACGACTATCAGAAATCAAGTATTGATGTATTTTCGTATGCCATTTAACCAGAACAAAAAGTAAAAACCAAATACAAGCTATGCTCTGTAACTTGCCACATACAATTACACTGGCCAGCAACGCAGCAACGCATGGAACGGATGGTATGACCCTTCAGATTTATTGTATTTTCAAAACTTCAGTAATACTTTTCTTTCATTATCTTGAAACTTAGTGAATTGAAACATAACTTAATGTACTAAAAAGCCTTCGAGGCATTGAAAAGAAAATAATAAAAGAAAACTTGAAAAACGCTCACTGATAAGAAACTCCTTAACTATAATTATAGTCAATTTTAATTGTGTTTATCGTCGGCTTAGAGTGTAAACCTGCTAAATTCGTTTTTAATACAATACGATATTTTGATGCTATTCAAAAGAGAAAGAGACATCGCTTCGACTATGAAAACAAAATTAAATTTCAGACTGTAACATTTAGGGTTCCCAGATTTCTTTCGACTGTCATCCCCAATTTGAACATTTTTATCCTCAAAATTCCCTAAAAAGTAATTTGTACTATTCCCAAAAACCCCTACTAAAAATAATACTATGTTAATTTATTTAATTATTTTCTTAATATTTTATTTGCACTGTGGTTCATATTATTTGTACACATGATTCATATTTAAATATGTTTGGTCTGAATTTATATTAATTATTACATTATTTATAAATGTATTAATCAATTACTATTATACATGAAATATTATATATTTGTATAAAGAAATCTATTTTTATATTTTAATATGTATGTAGATTCATGTATGCATGTTAAGTCAAATCAATTTATTTGACATGAAGTTAAAATATTTGATTTAAAAAGAATTTTGAATTATTTTATTTATGCTACTTTTTTCGTTCAGTGTATTTTCCTTTTATTACTTTGGTCTTATTATTCATTTAAAATAAGATTATAAAGTTTTTGAAAAGAGAAAATGAGTATGAATAAAATCATCAATCGGTGCAGTCGCATTGTTTTATTTCGCGCATAAAGGTTTCTTTAACTTTGTGTTTTTTGTTCGCAACTTGGTTAAAAATTATTAACCAACATTTTGGCGCCCGAGCAGGGACTCAAGTCTTTAAGAGTTCCAATCAGTCGTTGTAACAAGGTTAGGGTCAATTGCTTAAGTCTAGATTGACCAAACTACATATTATTATGCACACGTTCGTTGATCATCGCTGTCAATAATATTGGACAATATACCAAGTGGAGAGTCGCTACCAGTTTATGGACCTTTTGAGGGTATTAAAATTTATCTTGGACAAAACAAGCTCTTGAAATATAACCATTAAGGTACTGTACACCTGTTTCGTTGAAAGTGCATTCGATAGCTCATATTTAGTTAACTGTTCATTCATCGATTTTATATACATATGTAAGAGGCATTTATAAATGCAAAGTGATAGCTTGAGAATATAAGGAAAAACGCATAGTCGACTGCACTCGCAATCAAGCATAAATACATACATATGTACATATATATATATACATACTTATGTACATATTCTATATCACAAAAACTTCCAAAGCACACAAAATTGATACTTTGATTTATTTTTTTTGTCGCAGAGAAGGGCACCTGTTGTTGTTTTCTTTATTGTCTGTTCTCACATATTCGTCGTTACAGTGGTTTGTGATATTATTAATATTCGCTACGTTGATACACATATTAAAATTGTTGCAGATACATTTCTGAGTTAAGCTGATATATACATATGTATGTACACATACTAGCAACATTGTTGTTGAAAACGCATAAACCTAATCAAACGTGTTGCCTGTAATTATAAAACATTTCGTCGTATTGGATTTCTAAACAAATTAAATCAAACTTATTCCTTCACCTGATTGCAATAAAGTTTAACAAATTTATGTTGTGAACATAACTTTGTTATTAAGCACACAAGCCATACATACATATTTGCTGAAACCTTATCAACGTATACTTAAAAACATTGTAGAACTCATACATACATACATATTTGCCTGAACAAAATTAGAAATGCCTGCAGGTTCAGAATTAAATGAAGCTGCTGCTTCAGTCTCAGATAATCTAACTGCATTACGCCAGCAAAGAAGCATCGCTAAAGGTAACATTACACGAATAAAAAACAGTATAGGCGGTATTGAGAGATCGGTTGTTGAATTAGAATGCAGGCTTGACATATTAAACTCTTATATTAAACAAATAATGACGTACCAAACTGAAATAGAAAAAGCATGTCCTCAAGACGATCGTCGTCCTGAAATAGAAGAGTTATGTATTAGTGCTAAATCAAAGATAATGTCGCTACTCGGTCCTCACGTATCTAGAGATAATTCGTTGCAAGATAGTACATTTTCAATACGACCACTTAATCGTTTGCCTAATTTAAAATTGCCGAGCTTCGATAGTAAATATTCGGACTATAAAAATTTTATTACCTCGTTCAACAATTTAGTTCACGATGATTCAACGCTCACTCGTATTGAAAAATTTAACCATTTGTTGACTTGTCTATCTGGAGACGCTCTTAGAACTGTCAAAGTCTTCCAAATCACTGAAGACAATTACCCAAAGGCGTTGCAAAGACTAGCAGAACGATATGACAAAAAATGCTTAATTTTCTTTGATAGCATAGAACAAATTTTTGACATTCCGAAAATAAATAAACCAAACGCCTCGTCGTTGCGAAAAGCCGTAGATACTGTGTCCGCAATTTATGATTCATTGTTATCACTTGGCAATGAAAAAGACATAACAAATGCACTGCTGATTCACATCGTACTTTCCAAAGTTGATTCGATTACTAAAGCTAAATGGAACGATCAACTTGATTATGCTACACTGCCCACATGGGAAAGTTGCGCAAAAGTTTTGATAAGACGTTGTCAAACCTTAGAAGTAAGTGAAGATAGGGCAAACAAAAGTGTCGATGCTTCTTCAAATAGCAGATCAGTCTCGAATCACGAAAAAACAAAGCATAAGTCATCACTTTCATGTGCACAAGAAGCTAGCACGTTTAAATGCGTTAATTGTTGTTCACCCGACCATCAAATCTACAATTGTAAAACTTTTGGATCACTAGATGTGACACAAAGATATAATTTTGCTAAATCAAACGCTCTCTGTTTAAATTGTTTAAAAAAAGGCCACTCAGTTGCACACTGCAACAGCTCTCGTTGTCGTACTTGTAAGGGCCCACATCATACGCTACTTCATAGACAACAAAACCAAATTTCAGATACGCTTGTTGAATCGCCATCAACTTCAAAAAATACTGGCGTAAATACTTCATCATCGCTTCACACTAATTCTGTCGATAATGTGGTTTTGCTTGCAACTGCTGTGGTTCAGCTACGAGACAGATACGGAAATTTGCAAAATGCTCGCGCAATGTTAGACTCAGGTTCCCAAATAAATATCATAACTGATGAGTTCGCTAATCGATTAAAAATTAAACGTTCTGTAGCAAATATTCACATTAATGGCGTTGGTGAAATAAGTACTAATATAAGCCAACAAATTTCTACTGTCATCAAGTCAAGAGTTAATGATCACGAGTTCGTTGCAGATTGTTACATAATGAAATCGATTTCTACCTTTCAACCAAATATCAATTTAAGTACAAAGAACTGGAACGTACCCAGCAATATTGTGCTCGCCGATCCACAGTTTCATAAGCGACAAAAAGTTGACATACTCTTGGGTGCAGATGTGTTTTTTGATCTTCTTTGCGTGGGACAAATTAAATTGGGTGAATCTATGCCATTATTACAAAAAACTCTTCTTGGTTGGGTGGTGTCCGGTCGCTTCACACCATCAAACCAACAGACGCAAAAAACATGTCATTTGATTCAAGAAAACGATGTATTGCAAAGCATCGATAGTACTTTGAAAAAATTTTGGCAAATCGACGACTTACCAAACTGTGAACAAAAATTGTCTAAGGAGTATCAAACTTGTGAAAATCATTTCAAACAGAATGTTAAATTATTGTCAGAAGGACGGTTTCAAGTACGGTTGCCGTTTAAAACCGATCCGTCCCATTTGGGCTCTTCCTTTGACGTCGCAAAACGTCGTTTTTTAGCTCTTGAGCGAAAATTGTCAAAAAATCCAGAGATCCAGTTAATGTACAACGAATTTATGAAAGAATATTTACATCTCAAACACATGTCGCCCACTGATAATATAATTCCACTTGATTCACATTACGTTATTCCGCACCAAGTTGTTTTAAGGCCTGAGAGTGTGACCACAAAACTGCGTGTGGTGTTTGATGCGTCTGCTAAAAGTTCATCTCAGTTGTCGTTGAATGATACGTTATTAGTTGGGCCTACTATTCAACCAGATTTATATACTACACTACTCAAGTTCCGTTTAAAAAAGTATGCTATTACTGCGGACATTACTAAAATGTACCGACAGGTTTTGATTCACAAGCAAGATAGAAAATATCAGCTGATATTGTGGAGAGAAGATTCAAGTTCACCAGTACAAATTTTTCAATTCTTAGCAATACGTTGTTTGTATGAACTTGCAGAAAGATACAAGAACACATTTCCAAAAGGCGCAAGGGTCGTTAAAGAAGATTTTTATGTTGACGATTTACTGTCAGGTGGAGACGATTTAGAGCAATTAGAAATCATTCGTACACAAACAACACATATTTTAAACGCTGCTGGCTTTAAACTTACAAAATGGTTCTCGAATCACAAATTTTATAGCAAAAATGCATTAGATGAAAAATGTTTAGATTTTAATCATGACGAAACTACAAAAACTCTGGGTCTCAAATGGTTTCCAAATACCGATATATTAAAGTTTCAATTGCCAAAAAATTTCACAAATTTGAAATCAACAAAACGTAATATCTTGTCGACCATTGCTCGCCTCTTCGATCCGTTGGGAATTGTGTGCCCAATAATAACCAAATTAAAAATATTGCTTCAGGAATTGTGGATAAGTAAATTAGATTGGGATGAGTCTATACCTCAAAATTTAGATACGCAGTGGATTCATTTCAAAATCGATCTTGAAAAGGTTTCTACAATTTCCGTACCTCGTTATGTTCATACATTTCATAAAAGTAAAATTATTATTCATGGATTTTCAGACGCCTCCATTCGTGCATATGGTTGTTGTTTCTATGTTGTCACTGTTCACAATCAGAAGGTATTTTCACGTCTGCTAACAGCCAAATCAAAGGTTGCACCTACAAGAACGATTAGTCTGCCACGCCTCGAATTGTGCGCTGCACACTTGTTGTCAAAGTTATGGAGTCAGATTGAAGCGGTTTTTCGGACCTATACTTCTGAAGTGATATTTTGGACGGACTCGGAAATTGTGTTATACTGGCTAAAAATGCATGCTTCTTCACTCAACACTTTTGTTGGTAATCGTGTGTCGCAAATACAAGAGTGGAGTAGTAACGCGGAATGGCGTCACGTTCCAACCAAGCTAAATCCTGCAGATATCGTGTCTAGAGGCTGTACTGTTGCCGAATTATTATCATCTTATTGGTTTGAAGGTCCAGATTTCATTCAAAAGGGCAAAGAACATTGGCCAGTGAACCAACATTTTACCACGAGCCCACCAAATGTCTTACCGGAACTCAAAATTTCAAAACACGTTTGTTTTACATCGCAAACACAAAATCAATGGTTATTCGAAATAATAAATAGATGCTCGACGTATCTAAAAATCTTAAAAACTGTCGCTTATATTTATAGATTTATCACACGTAACAACAAGAACAACAAACCGAATCATTTGACTTCTGATGAATTGGAATGGTCGTTTCTTAAAATCATAGCAACTATACAACAACACGAATTTGTAGCTGAAATCAAACTTATCAGAAATTCAGAATTACTGAATCCAAGGTATCAAAAGCTAACACCATTTTTACAAGATTTCGTTAAAAATGGTCGGAAAATAATTTTATTGCGAGTTGGCGGTCGACTATTGAACGCAGAAATGTCATATGATGCTAAATTTCCTTTCTTGTTGCCAGCGAATATCAGATTTATATATCTTTACATGCAACATCTACATGTATCAAATTATCATTGCGGTGCAAAGATTCTAATTGGTTTACTAAGGCAACGAGTATGGATCATCAACGCTCGTGAATTAGCAAGAAAAGTTGTACGAAACTGCGTGCATTGTTTTAAATATAAGCCCAAACTGGCGTCCCAAATAATGGGCAATTTGCCTGCCGATCGTCTAAAGGTTATGCGTCCCTTTCTTATTGCTGGTGTAGATTTTTGTGGCCCCGTCTACACCACATATCGTATACGTGGCAAGTCACCATACAAAACGTATATTGCTATTTTTGTATGCTTTTCGTCTAAGGCAGTTCATATAGAAGCGGTTTCAGATTTATCTGCTAATGCGTTTCTTTCTTGTTTTAAAAGGTTTATTGGAAGACGTGGCGTGCCAGAGAAGTTATATTGTGACAATGCGACCACTTTGTTGGAGCAAACTCAAAACTACAAGAACTTAAACAACAATTCTTCAATGAGAAAAATAATGCAGAGCTTCTTAATTTCGTCGCTGAGCGCGGTACTGAGTTTGTTTTTATTCCGCCACGGGCTCCACATTTCGGCGGCCTCTGGGAAGCCGCAGTTAAATCTACAAAGAATTTGATGCTACGTACTGTTGGTAACGCAAATCTTACATTTGAAGAGCTATCGACCGTGCTTGTTGAGATAGAGGCAATATTAAACTCACGGCCGATTGCCCCATTATCTGAGGATCCAAATGACGGTGAGGCTCTTACACCTGCTCATCTCCTCATTGGATCATCACTAAAAGCGGTTCCTGAGAAAACTGCAGAAAATCCTGTGGTGAACTACTCGAAGAGATATCAGTTTATTTCTCACTTAAAACGTCAGTTCTGGCGAATATTTCCGCGCGATTATGTACTTGGGCAGCAGCAACGCGTAAAGTGGTCAACACCTCAATTCAATTTACAAATTGGCGATTTGGTATTGGTGCATGAGGATAATCTCCCTCCTTTAAAATGGATGCTGGGTCGTGTTACAAATGTCATCACCGGTGCTGATGGAAAAGTGCGAGTTGCAGACGTGCAGACCAAGTCAGGTTTATTAAGAAGAGCAATTCATAAATTGGCATTGTTACCAAAATAAATTTGAAGCCCACATTAGGCATTCAACGCGATCGGGATGTTTGGTCTGAATTTATATTAATTATTACATTATTTATAAATGTATTAATCAATTACTATTATACATGCAATATTATATATTTGTATAAAGAAATCTATTTTTATATTTTAATATGTATGTAGATTCATGTATGCATGTTAAGTCAAATCAATTTATTTGACATGAAGTTAAAATATTTGATTTAAAAAGAATTTTGAATTATTTTATTTATGCTACTTTTTTCGTTCAGTGTATTTTCCTTTTATTACTTTGGTCTTATTATTCATTTAAAATAAGATTATAAAGTTTTTGAAAAGAGAAAATGAGTATGAATAAAATCATCAATCGGTGCAGTCGCATTGTTTTATTTCGCGCATAAAGGTTTCTTTAACTTTGTGTTTTTTGTTCGCAACTTGGTTAAAAATTATTAACCAACATTTTGGCGCCCGAGCAGGGACTCAAGTCTTTAAGAGTTCCAATCAGTCGTTGTAACAAGGTTAGGGTCAATTGCTTAAGTCTAGATTGACCAAACTACATATTATTATGCACACGTTCGTTGATCATCGCTGTCAATAATATTGGACAATATACCAAGTGGAGAGTCGCTACCAGTTTATGGACCTTTTGAGGGTATTAAAATTTATCTTGGACAAAACAAGCTCTTGAAATATAACCATTAAGGTACTGTACACCTGTTTCGTTGAAAGTGCATTCGATAGCTCATATTTAGTTAACTGTTCATTCATCGATTTTATATACATATGTAAGAGGCATTTATAAATGCAAAGTGATAGCTTGAGAATATAAGGAAAAACGCATAGTCGACTGCACTCGCAATCAAGCATAAATACATACATATGTACATATATATATATACATACTTATGTACATATTCTATATCACAAAAACTTCCAAAGCACACAAAATTGATACTTTGATTTATTTTTTTTGTCGCAGAGAAGGGCACCTGTTGTTGTTTTCTTTATTGTCTGTTCTCACATATTCGTCGTTACAGTGGTTTGTGATATTATTAATATTCGCTACGTTGATACACATATTAAAATTGTTGCAGATACATTTCTGAGTTAAGCTGATATATACATATGTATGTACACATACTAGCAACATTGTTGTTGAAAACGCATAAACCTAATCAAACGTGTTGCCTGTAATTATAAAACATTTCGTCGTATTGGATTTCTAAACAAATTAAATCAAACTTATTCCTTCACCTGATTGCAATAAAGTTTAACAAATTTATGTTGTGAACATAACTTTGTTATTAAGCACACAAGCCATACATACATATTTGCTGAAACCTTATCAACGTATACTTAAAAACATTGTAGAACTCATACATACATACATATTTGCCTGAACAAAATTAGAAATGCCTGCAGGTTCAGAATTAAATGAAGCTGCTGCTTCAGTCTCAGATAATCTAACTGCATTACGCCAGCAAAGAAGCATCGCTAAAGGTAACATTACACGAATAAAAAACAGTATAGGCGGTATTGAGAGATCGGTTGTTGAATTAGAATGCAGGCTTGACATATTAAACTCTTATATTAAACAAATAATGACGTACCAAACTGAAATAGAAAAAGCATGTCCTCAAGACGATCGTCGTCCTGAAATAGAAGAGTTATGTATTAGTGCTAAATCAAAGATAATGTCGCTACTCGGTCCTCACGTATCTAGAGATAATTCGTTGCAAGATAGTACATTTTCAATACGACCACTTAATCGTTTGCCTAATTTAAAATTGCCGAGCTTCGATAGTAAATATTCGGACTATAAAAATTTTATTACCTCGTTCAACAATTTAGTTCACGATGATTCAACGCTCACTCGTATTGAAAAATTTAACCATTTGTTGACTTGTCTATCTGGAGACGCTCTTAGAACTGTCAAAGTCTTCCAAATCACTGAAGACAATTACCCAAAGGCGTTGCAAAGACTAGCAGAACGATATGACAAAAAATGCTTAATTTTCTTTGATAGCATAGAACAAATTTTTGACATTCCGAAAATAAATAAACCAAACGCCTCGTCGTTGCGAAAAGCCGTAGATACTGTGTCCGCAATTTATGATTCATTGTTATCACTTGGCAATGAAAAAGACATAACAAATGCACTGCTGATTCACATCGTACTTTCCAAAGTTGATTCGATTACTAAAGCTAAATGGAACGATCAACTTGATTATGCTACACTGCCCACATGGGAAAGTTGCGCAAAAGTTTTGATAAGACGTTGTCAAACCTTAGAAGTAAGTGAAGATAGGGCAAACAAAAGTGTCGATGCTTCTTCAAATAGCAGATCAGTCTCGAATCACGAAAAAACAAAGCATAAGTCATCACTTTCATGTGCACAAGAAGCTAGCACGTTTAAATGCGTTAATTGTTGTTCACCCGACCATCAAATCTACAATTGTAAAACTTTTGGATCACTAGATGTGACACAAAGATATAATTTTGCTAAATCAAACGCTCTCTGTTTAAATTGTTTAAAAAAAGGCCACTCAGTTGCACACTGCAACACCTCTCGTTGTCGTACTTGTAAGGGCCCACATCATACGCTACTTCATAGACAACAAAACCAAATTTCAGATACGCTTGTTGAATCGCCATCAACTTCAAAAAATACTGGCGTAAATACTTCATCATCGCTTCACACTAATTCTGTCGATAATGTGGTTTTGCTTGCAACTGCTGTGGTTCAGCTACGAGACAGATACGGAAATTTGCAAAATGCTCGCGCAATGTTAGACTCAGGTTCCCAAATAAATATCATAACTGATGAGTTCGCTAATCGATTAAAAATTAAACGTTCTGTAGCAAATATTCACATTAATGGCGTTGGTGAAATAAGTACTAATATAAGCCAACAAATTTCTACTGTCATCAAGTCAAGAGTTAATGATCACGAGTTCGTTGCAGATTGTTACATAATGAAATCGATTTCTACCTTTCAACCAAATATCAATTTAAGTACAAAGAACTGGAACGTACCCAGCAATATTGTGCTCGCCGATCCACAGTTTCATAAGCGACAAAAAGTTGACATACTCTTGGGTGCAGATGTGTTTTTTGATCTTCTTTGCGTGGGACAAATTAAATTGGGTGAATCTATGCCATTATTACAAAAAACTCTTCTTGGTTGGGTGGTGTCCGGTCGCTTCACACCATCAAACCAACAGACGCAAAAAACATGTCATTTGATTCAAGAAAACGATGTATTGCAAAGCATCGATAGTACTTTGAAAAAATTTTGGCAAATCGACGACTTACCAAACTGTGAACAAAAATTGTCTAAGGAGTATCAAACTTGTGAAAATCATTTCAAACAGAATGTTAAATTATTGTCAGAAGGACGGTTTCAAGTACGGTTGCCGTTTAAAACCGATCCGTCCCATTTGGGCTCTTCCTTTGACGTCGCAAAACGTCGTTTTTTAGCTCTTGAGCGAAAATTGTCAAAAAATCCAGAGATCCAGTTAATGTACAACGAATTTATGAAAGAATATTTACATCTCAAACACATGTCGCCCACTGATAATATAATTCCACTTGATTCACATTACGTTATTCCGCACCAAGTTGTTTTAAGGCCTGAGAGTGTGACCACAAAACTGCGTGTGGTGTTTGATGCGTCTGCTAAAAGTTCATCTCAGTTGTCGTTGAATGATACGTTATTAGTTGGGCCTACTATTCAACCAGATTTATATACTACACTACTCAAGTTCCGTTTAAAAAAGTATGCTATTACTGCGGACATTACTAAAATGTACCGACAGGTTTTGATTCACAAGCAAGATAGAAAATATCAGCTGATATTGTGGAGAGAAGATTCAAGTTCACCAGTACAAATTTTTCAATTCTTAGCAATACGTTGTTTGTATGAACTTGCAGAAAGATACAAGAACACATTTCCAAAAGGCGCAAGGGTCGTTAAAGAAGATTTTTATGTTGACGATTTACTGTCAGGTGGAGACGATTTAGAGCAATTAGAAATCATTCGTACACAAACAACACATATTTTAAACGCTGCTGGCTTTAAACTTACAAAATGGTTCTCGAATCACAAATTTTATAGCAAAAATGCATTAGATGAAAAATGTTTAGATTTTAATCATGACGAAACTACAAAAACTCTGGGTCTCAAATGGTTTCCAAATACCGATATATTAAAGTTTCAATTGCCAAAAAATTTCACAAATTTGAAATCAACAAAACGTAATATCTTGTCGACCATTGCTCGCCTCTTCGATCCGTTGGGAATTGTGTGCCCAATAATAACCAAATTAAAAATATTGCTTCAGGAATTGTGGATAAGTAAATTAGATTGGGATGAGTCTATACCTCAAAATTTAGATACGCAGTGGATTCATTTCAAAATCGATCTTGAAAAGGTTTCTACAATTTCCGTACCTCGTTATGTTCATACATTTCATAAAAGTAAAATTATTATTCATGGATTTTCAGACGCCTCCATTCGTGCATATGGTTGTTGTTTCTATGTTGTCACTGTTCACAATCAGAAGGTATTTTCACGTCTGCTAACAGCCAAATCAAAGGTTGCACCTACAAGAACGATTAGTCTGCCACGCCTCGAATTGTGCGCTGCACACTTGTTGTCAAAGTTATGGAGTCAGATTGAAGCGGTTTTTCGGACCTATACTTCTGAAGTGATATTTTGGACGGACTCGGAAATTGTGTTATACTGGCTAAAAATGCATGCTTCTTCACTCAACACTTTTGTTGGTAATCGTGTGTCGCAAATACAAGAGTGGAGTAGTAACGCGGAATGGCGTCACGTTCCAACCAAGCTAAATCCTGCAGATATCGTGTCTAGAGGCTGTACTGTTGCCGAATTATTATCATCTTATTGGTTTGAAGGTCCAGATTTCATTCAAAAGGGCAAAGAACATTGGCCAGTGAACCAACATTTTACCACGAGCCCACCAAATGTCTTACCGGAACTCAAAATTTCAAAACACGTTTGTTTTACATCGCAAACACAAAATCAATGGTTATTCGAAATAATAAATAGATGCTCGACGTATCTAAAAATCTTAAAAACTGTCGCTTATATTTATAGATTTATCACACGTAACAACAAGAACAACAAACCGAATCATTTGACTTCTGATGAATTGGAATGGTCGTTTCTTAAAATCATAGCAACTATACAACAACACGAATTTGTAGCTGAAATCAAACTTATCAGAAATTCAGAATTACTGAATCCAAGGTATCAAAAGCTAACACCATTTTTACAAGATTTCGTTAAAAATGGTCGGAAAATAATTTTATTGCGAGTTGGCGGTCGACTATTGAACGCAGAAATGTCATATGATGCTAAATTTCCTTTCTTGTTGCCAGCGAATATCAGATTTATATATCTTTACATGCAACATCTACATGTATCAAATTATCATTGCGGTGCAAAGATTCTAATTGGTTTACTAAGGCAACGAGTATGGATCATCAACGCTCGTGAATTAGCAAGAAAAGTTGTACGAAACTGCGTGCATTGTTTTAAATATAAGCCCAAACTGGCGTCCCAAATAATGGGCAATTTGCCTGCCGATCGTCTAAAGGTTATGCGTCCCTTTCTTATTGCTGGTGTAGATTTTTGTGGCCCCGTCTACACCACATATCGTATACGTGGCAAGTCACCATACAAAACGTATATTGCTATTTTTGTATGCTTTTCGTCTAAGGCAGTTCATATAGAAGCGGTTTCAGATTTATCTGCTAATGCGTTTCTTTCTTGTTTTAAAAGGTTTATTGGAAGACGTGGCGTGCCAGAGAAGTTATATTGTGACAATGCGACCACTTTGTTGGAGCAAACTCAAAACTACAAGAACTTAAACAACAATTCTTCAATGAGAAAAATAATGCAGAGCTTCTTAATTTCGTCGCTGAGCGCGGTACTGAGTTTGTTTTTATTCCGCCACGGGCTCCACATTTCGGCGGCCTCTGGGAAGCCGCAGTTAAATCTACAAAGAATTTGATGCTACGTACTGTTGGTAACGCAAATCTTACATTTGAAGAGCTATCGACCGTGCTTGTTGAGATAGAGGCAATATTAAACTCACGGCCGATTGCCCCATTATCTGAGGATCCAAATGACGGTGAGGCTCTTACACCTGCTCATCTCCTCATTGGATCATCACTAAAAGCGGTTCCTGAGAAAACTGCAGAAAATCCTGTGGTGAACTACTCGAAGAGATATCAGTTTATTTCTCACTTAAAACGTCAGTTCTGGCGAATATTTCCGCGCGATTATGTACTTGGGCAGCAGCAACGCGTAAAGTGGTCAACACCTCAATTCAATTTACAAATTGGCGATTTGGTATTGGTGCATGAGGATAATCTCCCTCCTTTAAAATGGATGCTGGGTCGTGTTACAAATGTCATCACCGGTGCTGATGGAAAAGTGCGAGTTGCAGACGTGCAGACCAAGTCAGGTTTATTAAGAAGAGCAATTCATAAATTGGCATTGTTACCAAAATAAATTTGAAGCCCACATTAGGCATTCAACGCGATCGGGATGTTTGGTCTGAATTTATATTAATTATTACATTATTTATAAATGTATTAATCAATTACTATTATACATGCAATATTATATATTTGTATAAAGAAATCTATTTTTATATTTTAATATGTATGTAGATTCATGTATGCATGTTAAGTCAAATCAATTTATTTGACATGAAGTTAAAATATTTGATTTAAAAAGAATTTTGAATTATTTTATTTATGCTACTTTTTTCGTTCAGTGTATTTTCCTTTTATTACTTTGTTCTTATTATTCATTTACAATAAGATTATAAAGTTTTTGAAAAGAGAAAATGAGTATGAATAAAATCATCAATCGGTGCAGTCGCATTGTTTTATTTCGCGCATAAAGGTTTCTTTAACTTTGTGTTTTTTGTTCGCAACTTGGTTAAAAATTATTAACCAACAAAATATGTACATATTCGTATTTATATTTCTAAAAAATTAGTTAATGAGATTAGTAAAATCTAAAAGTTCAGAGTCCAAATCTTCTGTATCGTTATCTAAAGAATTTTTTTGGAGAACACATTTAGAGTTAAAGAATTTCACCATTCCTGGAGATGGATCAAAAGTGTCACAGCAAATTCAATTATTTTTAAAATGTATATTAATTCTTAACAGAGATTCGAGCAATTCGCAGTGAATTTTGTTTCTAATTTTAGTTTTTATTGAGTTCCTTGCCGAAAAAAGTTGTTCAACGCAAGCGTTGCGCCTTGATACACAAAGTACATTTTAAATCATTACAGTTCTTTAGACGCCCATGATCCAACGGCATCTTGATATTAATAATCTTCGACCCAAAACATGTTTGAGTTTTTACAAATATATACAATTTTAAAGAACTAATTTTCACATATTTTGGAAGTTATATACGTGTAAACTAATCAGCTAATGAGCAATCTCGCCAATGCGAGTACCTGTTCGATATGTCTTGTAATAAACCTTGGTTAAGTTTTGCCAACAACTACTGTTAAAAACGAGTTCATTGTTACCAGTAACAATTTTTATTAAAGCGTTTTTTTATATTATTTATGAAATAAAAATTGGAAAATGAAAATCTGACATCTGATGAGCAAAACTGCTAAATCTAACGCCACCGCCATTTTGTATATATTATGCTCTGATACACAAAATTCATTTTTATGTTTAATTCATGCTGTTTTAATAATAACGGTAGATATTTAAGAGATTGCTGTCTTTTATTTAAATTTAGTTTAACTATTGGAAAATTGAGAGTGGTAATGTGCGCGAATCCTTGCATTTAATAGTAATACAGCTTAAATTTATTGATTAATTAACACACGAAATACTTTAGTGTTAACGCTCCTTGAACATGTTTTTATATCAAAATACGCCTTACAAATACAGTGAAAACCGAGAGGTATGAAGCCAGAATAACCAGAATCCTAGACTGACAGCTCCAGCAATAATAACAACATCATTCAATGTGGTAGACGACCCAATAACAGACGAAAGTGAGCAAGAAATTCCGATACTGAATCTGATAGCAGTTACCCAGTAAAAAATAAAAAAAAGTTATAAAAGAGCGCAGAAAACAATAAGAAACGTGGAATGTGATAGAAATGTCAAAACATCCAAGAATAATGAAACAAAGATGCAATTGTAGACAAACTGAACGTGTTACTATTAAGTGTGCAACCCTTACAGAAGAAGATAGGAAATGTATATTTAAAAAATTTTGGAGTACGAGTTGGCCAGAAAAAAATATATATGTTGCTGGACTCACGGAGAAGAAAAAACAATCAACAGTCTAGAAGAAATCAGTCCCTTGTATACTATTTAAAAAAACAGGACGAGCAGTGTTTTCAGATTATTTTTTTCTAAATGGGGATAAGAATTTTGGTTTGTGGATTGAGGAATTAATTGGGGATAACTTTTATGTTTTGAGGACATGGATTAGAACAACCTAAATTTGGCTCAATCATAAAAACTACAACCAGCGGCAAACAAGGTGGTACAAATAGCAAACAACTTAAACATATTTTGGGCAAAAGTTTATTTATATCAAGATGCCGCTGGATCACGGCCGTTTAAAGAGCTGGTAGAGTATTGTATATATTAAATTTACTTTGTATTTCAACGAGAAACGCTTGCATTGAACGAGTTTTTTTTGGCAATGAAGTCAATAAAAACTAAAATTAGGAACAAAATTCAGCACGATTGCTAAAATCTCTGTTACGAATTAATATACATTTTAAAAATAATGGAATTTGTTGTGACACTTGATCCAGAAATGGTAAAATTAGTACAAATTAACCTTTGTAGAATTTTGGGGATAACAATTTTGAAATTGGTGATATCAGGTGAAAAAAATCTGGGAGCCCTGAGGACGACCGAAGAAAGGTATGTAGAACAATGTTTCTCAATACGCTCGGCATTGGTAGATGGACTGTGCTTAACTAGATAAATAATAAAGCAGTTGTTACGGACCCGAACGATGCTATCAAGGCATCCAGACGCTCTGCAGCAGAAAATTTATCATCTAAGCCTTTTGCTATAGAGGGCCAGGAAATATACACGTTTTTAGATTCTTTGCCCACTAAAACAAGACAAAACAGTCTCTTTACGATTTTTACAAAAGTGGTGTAATGCTCGAGGTGTGCGGAACCTCTCCATAGCTACATACCTTTTATAACGCTTTCAATGCTAAAAATGTGTGAGAACTGTTCTTTGTACAAAGTTGAAAAAAAAGAAAAAAGAAGAAGCTAGAACAGAAAAGTAAAACGATAAAAACAACGAAAAGAATATATTTACAATTGATTTGCAAGCTGTTCTGATGGCACCAAAGTCCAAAATTAATTCATCTGAACCCATTAAAATAATTTTTTACACTGGTAGGTGCTTCTATCAAAATATAAACTGTGTGATGTCTAATGACTTATTGTTCATGGCTATAAATCACAACATAATTATTGAGAAAAAGTTTCTCGAAGTGGGTCATATTCAGATCCGACTGTATTTATTTCACTATCGAGCAAATGCTTAAAAATAAAGATATCCAGGTTCCTGCAGATTACGTAGAATTCTGTAGATCAGCTAGAAAAAAACCAAGGCCATATGATGTTACTTATTTCAGCTATCCGTTTTAATTTGACTCCGTTAAATTCTTTAAAAGCATTCGTCCTGGCCGCAGCATAGGTGACGCAAAAGTCACTGACGTACGAGTCCTGAGATCTTAAAAATCTACTACTTCGTCCTCTTATTATTTCACCATCGCATTCATAAAATGAATAAGGACACTTATAAAGAATTCCTTCCTGTGAAATCCCGTGTGTATCAAGCAAGAACATTGTTGTAATTTTCATCTCTGTGCTTTTGATGGCCGAAATTTTGGATAAGGATTTAGTCTTTTTTTAACATTTATGTTTTTGTAAGAGCTTTAATTACTGAAAAGCAATTTTTTAAATGCTTCATCCTTGAATGGAAAATTTTTCTACTTTCGTTTTAAAAATAAAAAACTGTAATCAGGAATACTTTTTTAATCGGGCTTAAGTTCAGTATTTTTAATTTTTATGGAATAAAATATTTTTATTAATGTTCTTATGTTTGTTAATTAATTAAAGGATTTTTTATTTATTTGCATGATTTCCTGATGATGTTAACAATAAATAATAATAAATAAAAAATCGAAAACATGATTTTCGATTAAACTAAACTTTAGCTGGGGCAAATAGATAGATCATTTTAGTGAAAATGCTCCAAAAAAGTCAAAATGTCTTTTAAATACATATTCATTCCTTTCCTTAAAAGTTTTGTAACATAAAAAAGCATTGGTGACCATAGATTATTTTTCGCATTTATACCTCTTTTCTTTCACTGTACCTATAAAGAATTCAACACATCCGCTACGCGTGTGTTATCGTCGCTGTCTCATTGACGACTAAATGAAAGAGAATAAGAATGTATGATTTTAGCTAGCACAATTGTGGTATGAAACTGACATCAATGCTCTAAACATAATATGTAAATTTAAATGTTTTTTGAGCAATAAATATAAAAAAAAACAGAAGGGAATCTTAAAACAAATTTATACTTATGTATATTAGCTCTGTTCCAGATGTATAATGAAATAGTCTGAACTTGTACAAAGTTACCCAAAAGTGTTGCAGATATTAATTTTTGTGTAATTTGGAGAGCGAATGAGAGAGGAGAGTTCGACATAATTTTGGAACTTAATTTTTTTTACGAAAATAGATTACTTGCGATTGTAAATAATCGATTATCGCCAAAAAATTATGTTCGAAAATAATGTCGCCTAAGCTTCTTTAGCGGTTATGGCACGATATGTACGGGTGACAAAAGCAGTGCGTGTTTTGTTTTCTTCTGCAATTCACTAAAGCTAAATATCGATTGCTAAAATGCTGGAAAAATAAATTAAACATTTTTAACGGTGACATAAAATTGTCATAAAAATTTTTGGCAATTTAATTTAGCGATATACGTTTAAAAATTGCATTCTTAGCCATATACGTTTAAAAATTGCATTCTTAACCGAAAATCGATAACTCGGCTTTATATATTTTTAGCGATATAGATTTAGCTTTAGCGAATTACAGAATAAAGTGGCAAGCATATTAAAATTAAAAAGAAAATAAGCCAAAACACATTTATTTTTGAATATAAAGTAGAAAAAAACTCAAACTTCCAGCACCTCAATCACATGCTTACAAAAATCAAAGCATAAACTAGTAATTTCAAGCATTCACTTTTTTCACATCTTTTTTAAGCCAAAAGTGGGAAAAGTAGTTTCTTCTTTCTGCGTATAACTGAATTTTTTTTCACCTCAAAGCAAGCTTAAACTTTAAATTTGCTAGTATTAGCTTTAGCTGCCTTTTTATTCACACGACCTATTGAAAGATCTTTTTCGAATACAGTTATATATGTACATATTTAAAAGATTTAAAAAAATAATAAATTCTTCTTACCTCTACAAAATTTGTATTGAATATAATTAATGGATTCAATTTAATCACTTGTTCCATAAACATTATACCACTTCTTCTTATATACGATAAAGGACTTTGATAAATTTGTGAATATACGTCCGATGGTAGATTAAGAATTGATAAGTCTATTATACCATGACCTTGAAATGTGTATTCAGCTTTCCAATTGTCTGGTTTCTCAAACCGTATTTCATTTTTGCGCACTCTTGGTTCTTCAGGCAACTTTACATTTATATCACAAAATTTTGAATATTTAATGCACTCGGATAAAATTTTCCGCGTATTTAGAGAGCCCTTAGTTAATGCCGCGTGCAGCGCTTGTACTGATTTTAATTTTATGTTGTTGTTTTGATCTTTTAAACTGTCGATAAGCTCTTTAATTAAGTATATTTCTCGTGGTATGTCAGATATTTCGTGTCGAAACATTTGCCAATCAACTTTTGATTCCGACTGAAGAATTTTCGACATCAAATCTATGGCTCGAGATCTAATCATCACCTCATCAGCATATATGGCGTCACAGAGAAATTCCACACAAGATTCGTTGCACTTTGTGAATAAAGCAGCATCATATTTGGCGGCATATTCTAAAGCCTTTTGTGTTTGTTCCGTTTTCCAAGTCCTAAGCGGATTTGTAACAGTACACTCGATGTAGAATTTTAAAACTTTTACCAATAATCGCGGATACTTAGATATCGACTTTATAAACCAATCCGATATATGTTCACAATCGGAATTTATATTGGCCGAATAATTTGTTCTTGGCTTACATGAATACGTGTGTAGGAAAACGGTCATATTCATAAGCTTCATAAGAGTCTGTTCGGGATCGCCGTTATGGGCATTAATAATTTCATCAAATATTTCAAAGCATTTCAAGTGCAGATTAGCGGCATCTATAAAAACAGATTAAATGTAATTATATTAAAATCAATTGTATATACAAGGTGGGCCAAAAGAAATCACCCTATTGGAAGATGCTCTTATTTTTGCAAATGACGGCCAATGTCAAATCTGTTTTGACATTTGTGAACGAGACAGATGTAGAATACAAGTGAACAAGCCATAGAGCGATACACTCCCCAAGAACGCGGAATAATGATGTCGTGGCGTTCACGGGTCGCCTCATTTCTCATTTTGGCGATTTACACTGGCCCGCAAGATCGCCCGATTTAACCGTTCCAGACTTTTTTTGTCGCCCGAAGTTCTCGCCGAAGTGATGAAAAATGCCATAAAATGAGCAATCAATTGTGACGGCGCCCATTTGGCCGATATCATCTTCTTGACTTGACCAATAAAATTCTAAAGGTTCAAATAAACATAATCAAAAAACACAATCGAAGTTTTTCACTTACATAGAAAAATAAATGAGAGCCAAACAACATCGGATGACTTCTTTTGGCCCACCTTGTATTTGGCCAAGTAAAATATACGTAATTATGTATGCAAGCATTTAATATGCACAAAAGAAATATTTGGGCTTAAATAAGTATCGTTTTAAGTACTCTTTGAGTACTGGCTATCAAACAACTATAAATACGTCGTACAGTTAAAAATAAAAACCATACTCATCAAGTTTAAATTGAATACACAGAGAGAGAAAAGGTGTTCTAAAAGTGTTCTAAATTGTTAAAATAAAAACAAGAACGGTTGGTAATAAAATGGTACCGAGTTGTTCTCAAAAAATTGATACCAACCGTTATCAGGGTAAGCACAAACGTACTTAGATCAATTTTAATACCAAATGGCATCGATTTCGGTTATTTTCTACAAAGTTTTTCCTGTGTGTACGTATAACTGAATACCTAACTAAGATGACCAAACAGCCCGCTTTAGGCGGATTTATTCCGCTTTTCATAGGTCGACCCCGCCTCGAAATTTCACCCTGCTTTATCCCGCTTGTTAAAATTTTGAAATTTTTAATTTTTTATTAGATTTTTATTAAAATGTAACTGATAAAAATGTATTCCAAATATTTTTTAAGTGTAGTTATTGCTTAACTAGCCAAAACCCTGTTGCTTCGCTACACTCTCGCTATATACGAGTATGTTTTGAGATGAAAAGAACATTTTTTTATATTCACCCTTATTCCAGTTGTCGACATCGACGCCACTTTACCACAATATCAAGAAATGTCTAGAAAATAGCATAAACCTGCCAACAGGAGTCAGTTGTTTTCGACAACGGGTACACAAGAACCAACTTTTTGGTATTGTGTTAAAGTGACGTCAATGTCAACAACTGGAATAAGGGTGATTACGGCGAGTACACATCTGGCATTTCTTGTGTTCTCATTTTGTGGTGTCATTTTCAAAATGTGTACAACGCCGTTCACACTGTGTTTTTTATATGGAAAGCAATGCCATACAACGCAAAATATCAGAAATGATAAACGTTGCCACTAGTACACACTATTGCGATGCCACAAACAGCTATAGTGTGTACTCGGCATTAGAAATGTCACGCTTGCTGTTAAACCTTCACTATTTTGTAGAGTACAATTCTCATTAATAACATGAATAGTAATGAAGAATTTTAAAATTCTCACTCTCAGTAAGCATTTTCTCTATTTGAGAGGAACCACGCTCACGTGTCCAATCCAGATTATTTCCTATCGTTGGCAGAATCAGCAGAATTTCAAGTTTTTGTTGGTAGCAGACAGCAAAATATTAAAAGTTAATCAATAATATGCTATAATCAAATCAGAAAGATCAGAAGACAAACGAAAATTTGCACTATAGGAGAGGCACCACCTACTTGTAAAATTCTAAAACTGTTTCGAGGGACAATGCACAATATCAACAGAGTTCTTCCTATAAATTTTCAACGTTATCCCTATATTAGTTTTCCAGATATCTCAAAGTAAAATTTTTTTGGGTAGAGATAAGGACCAAGTAGGGAGGATTGTAGAGTCTCAAGGGATATGTGGCCAAAATTTGGCTCAGGAAAATCCAAACTGGATATGGATAGGAAGGCCATGCGAGTCGTGATAGGCGCGTTGACTGATCACTGCCCGGTCAGAGCAAGAACCAGCATTTGTGAAACTGGAACTCCATACTTCTGTAGGATGTGCATGGATGAAGAGGAACCAGAAACCATTGAACATATTATCTACCACTACCCAAAGCTGCAACGTCATAGGCTTAGATGGCTGAGCAGACGTTTCCTTAAAAGCATTAGTGATATCGAGAAGTGTAAAATGGAGGATATCAGGGGCTTCATCATGCGAATTCAATGGGTTACTGACAGATAATTGGGGCACTTCTGGATACAAATGGGGGTTAAAAAATTATTATGAATGGGTGTCAACAGAAATGAATCACAATGGACCAAACTGGGTCCCTGAGTGGAGGTCTGTTATAGCACCACTCCTAGCTAACCTAACCTAACCTAGTTGTTGAATGTTTATAGTTTTATACGTATTCGGTTTAAAATTAATTCGTGGTTTTTATTTTTAGCTGCACGCATTCAATACACCAAGAGTACTTAAAACGATACTTTTGTCATTCTCTGGCACACAATTCAAGCATCAGAAAAATAAAATTGTAAAACCCTAAAATGGAAACGGTGTTCAACTGTTTGCATCACAGCGATAGAAAGTGCGATTTAATAATTCTCGACTGTGCTAAAAACATTTCTAACTAAACATTTACTAGAAATACATTTCACTTTACAAATTACAAAATATCAGTTCATTAACGATTTTTGTTCGCCAAATTTACAAAAAATTTTTTTTAGGAATAATTGCAGTTGCTTAAAAGGTTATATTTATTATAAATTTTAAAAACAGCCTAAATACATTTTTCATTCAATTTCATAAACACGAATGCATACGGGGGATTATGATGAACAAACACTCTAGAGTGTCATGCGTCCGAATAAATTTATTATATTATTTATGTGCCTTTCTATTTAATCTTGTGGTTTATTTACGTGGCTGCCTTCTTCACGTAGGCATTCAAGTAGAATATAGAAGATTATTTTTTAATCTTGTGGAGTATTTAATTTTTTCGAAAAAACGAAGTACAGATAATGTTGAGTGTTGGAATCGACTATAGTCATAATTGGTTGAAAGCAAATATGTGAGCATAGGAATTGTTTGCGTGACAATTGTGAGTATACGCAGTTAATAAAATTAATAATAAATACTTAGGTTAGGTTGAAAAGAGGGGCAATCGCCAAGGCACATTAAATGCAGGTACACGCATTAGATGCAACTCTGTGCTTCTCACACAGTTTTACAAAGGAATTGTCAAAAAATTGTATTCACCAAACAAGGCACAAAAGTAATTGTCAAATTAATTTTTCGTTATATACGTGTAAAAAAAATCAGCGGATGAGCAATATGCCTGATGCGTATACCTGTTTGATATTTCCTGTTGTGCGCTCTTAATAAAAGATTTTATTAAAGGCGAAAGATTTATTTGAAAGAAATTTTTGAGACATCCCTTTTTGGACTCATACCTGCATATATTGAGGAGAAATGGTTTTGAACATGTGCTGTGGTAATTTTTGAACATTATCAGTAATTTCAATGCCGTTTAATATTAATTTTTATAGAGTATTATTTCTTTGTATTCCTAAAATATTTTTAATTTTTTTATAAGCTGTTGGTTCAGGTTTGATATTTGCGAGTCGAGTTTTGAAAATTACAGCCTTTTCAATTCGAACCTGTTCTTTTATAATAATTTAATCAACTGAATTTGTTTAGAAAGAAGAATAGAATTTGGATGTGTTCTATTTAAAGTCCTTCTAAAAAGTTTCCTTAAATCTTTTTGCCATGCGTACCTTAATTTATATAAGTTTTTAATTTTATCAGAAATTATAACGTGTTTATTTATAACGTTGATGATTTTCAGTCATGTGATTCCCTATGGAAGTGAACTTTTCAAGAAAACTATCAATTTCTAAATTAGATATGTTAAAAATGTATAAAATATTCTTAATCACGCACGAGGGGTGTACAACTTAT
Source organism: Nowickia ferox (assembly GCA_936439885.1). Taxonomy (NCBI): domain Eukaryota; kingdom Metazoa; phylum Arthropoda; class Insecta; order Diptera; family Tachinidae; genus Nowickia; species Nowickia ferox. The sequence goes on from OW387026.1 coordinate 66,619,053, forward strand.
CACGATCACGCACGCTTACGAAAAATTTATAATTAATTTTGAAAAATAGGTTCTTACATATATGTACAAATGAGGCTCTGCAGGTCAAGAACTTAATACCAACTGTGAAGCATGGCGGAGGGAGTGTTATGGTTTGGGGAGCTATAGCAGCGTCGGGTGTTGGAAAATTTGGGCACCGTAACATTACGTTTGGTTCATCCCACAGCTTGGGGAAGGCTGGATTTTCCAACAGGATAACGATGCCAAGCGTACTGCTATGATAGTCAAAGAATGGCTTTTATATTACGCTCCCAGACAAACTCAATACACCTCCGCAAAGTCCCGAGTTAAATCCTATAGAGCACGTCTGGGAACTTTTGGAGCGCAAAATTCGGCAAATTCAAATTACGGATGCCAACTCCTTAAAAAAAGCATTAACAGAGGCATGGAGCAAAGTGACTCCGGAAGAGATGACCAATTTAGTATCATCAATGCCACGACGATTACAAGCAGTAATAGACAACGGAGGTGGACCAACCAAATACTAGACATAAACAAAACATGATGTGTTGTGATATTATTAATAACTTTTTAAAAAGACTGAACTGCATGTACACTTTTGTCATACCATATTTTAGTTGTTTTCTGTTTTTTTTATTAAAGTACAAGTGAATTAATTTAATTTTTATGTTTTTATAAAGAAAAATTAGTTTTGAAAAAAACGTATCCTTATTTTTTTTTATTAAATTATATTCTTCAGAATAGTGATATATGCGACTGCATGTAGACTTTAGTCCTTCACAAAAGTTTATATCACAAGAATTAATTAAAAAATAGTTCTTCATCAACTGAGAACTTTAAATAAACTTACATTTTAATCAGAAATAATTTCTTAGTCGGGCTTAAGTTCAGTAATTTCAATTCTTATTGAATGAAATATTTTTTATTAATTAATGTGAGTTTCTAAAGAAGAGAAGAAAAATTAAATTAGACTATAAGCTGGGGGAAATACTGATATTTTCCTGTGCAGCACGCACTTTATCAGCACCCAAGTCTATCTACTGGGGTAGAGATTTCTCATTTCTTTTTCTCCATATCTTAGCACGCCCATCACTTCCGAATATGTTAAATTTTGATTCGTCCGTAAATAAAATCCTGGACCAGAAATCCATTAATTTATTAATGTGCGCGCGTGCTAACTCAAGTCGAAGAATTCGGTTTTTTTCGGATATTAGCGGCTTTTTACGCGGTGTTCGGCTAAAAAATCCGTTGTTGTTGAGAGCTCTTTTGACAGTTCTTAGATGAACAGTTTTATTAGACACATTTGCGATGTGGTCGGCTAGTTTTGGAGCGCTAATTCTGGGATTTTGGGTAACTTCTTTTAAAATGCAACGGACGTCTCTCCTGGAAAGCTTCTTTGGCCTACCTGTTCTAGCTTTGCTATTAAAGGAACCTGTTTCAGTGTAATTTTCAACAATAGTTTGCACATTGGAACGGCTCAGATTTAATAATTTTCCTATTTCAGCATACGATTTATTTTCATATCTGTGTTTCATCACTAATTGTCTAATTTCAATTGATATTTCTTTTCTCTGCGACATTTTGCTATATTCGGTCTGCACATTAATAAATCATAAACTCAAATGTTGCGTATAATAACTACAATGATGTGTTTACCAAAAATTATAAATAACGGTGCTTTACAGCTACTCTATCATTGCTTTATTTGTTTCTTTTCGCTGCATGTATACTTTTGTCTTCTCATTTTTTTTCATATTTTGTGTTTTTTTGCATGACAAAAAATTAAAATATCTTTTTTTAAAACCAAATGTAAAACGAAACTGTTTTTCTGTTTTTTCATTTCATGCATATTTTTTTCAAAATAAGCAAAATTGTGCTTGCATGTAGACTTAAGTCCTAAGTCCTTATGTGTAAGTAATTCAATGCTTAAGGATGATTTCATATAAATGTTGACCGCGGCTATGCCTCAAATGGTTCATACGATGGGTCCAATCTTGGCAGACTCTCTCCAACATACCGGCCGCTATCTCACGTTTAAATTCTTCAATATTAGATTCTAGTGCGTCAACCATTACGAACTTGTCCCTATAGACATGAGCCTAAACACACCCTACAAAAAATAGTCTAAAGGCGTTAAATCGCACGATCTAGGCGGTCAATTGACCGTCCCCGAAACTGAAATAAGCTATTCACCGAACGCGTCTGTCAATTGGCCATTGAGTGTTGGTGGTTTAATACCCAATAATGTAAATTTGGTGCAGAATTTAGTCACAAGACACCGAATAGCCGCCTCAGAAGGTCGCCCAAACTGACCATGAGCATGAATTTTGATAATAAAATTCAATAATCTTCAAGCTTTGTTCGTTTGTAAGTCATTTCATGATCAAATTATAGACCAAACTGGGAACTTTTAACAGCTGAGCTGCCAAAAACAGTGTTGCAAAAAGAATGTTGCTAAATAATCACCCTTTATAAACGACAAAACTATAAGTTTAAATAAATGTTTCCAACATTTTAAATGATATTTTAAGATCCAATATATAAAATGGTGCGAGATTGAACCTTTTCGCGCCGCACCATCGATATGTATTTAAGATTTTATTTTTAGCAATATTATTGGAAAAAATCAATTTCGTTTTATTTTTAAGTCCTACTTTTTCCAGCAAATGTCCGGGTGTTTTCCCTCTGTTGTCCTCTTTTTTATAAATTACGCGATAACAACCCTAACTACAGCCCAGTACGGAGTTCTTACGGAATTTCACGTTTGGAAATTTACATTTATTTCTACACGGAAAAATAATCGTGTTGCCTTTTGTGTAGAATTATGTTTTCATATACACAAATTCATTTATTTTCAAATTTACAACACTCAAAAACTCTAAAATTAATTACAATTTGATGAAAATAAGAAATATCAAAAACTCCGTGACCAAACAATTGTTTGAACATTAATTTTTGCTTCAGCACTGACAGCAGTCTCCACTTATATTTATAACATCCATAAGATAGGCAATATATTTCAAAAATTCCGTGTACTTTTCTTTTAAAAGTCCGTACAATAGAAATTTTTATATGAAATTTACCAACCTGAATTTCCATAATTTTTTTACATACAGTTTGTATGAGAACCTGAAATATCGTATAAACTCCGCACCAGGTTTTAAAAGTTAAAAATAAGAAAAGTTAACTACTTAACTATTTGCAGTCGGTGCCAAGAACGTTGTTAGCTAAACCCAGAAATTAATTTCTAGGTTGTTAACTAATAATATAGATTCTTCCTTCTCAACTAGTTGACGCATATAATACTTTTGTTATTTTTAACTTTTTAGTGTCGGTTTAATTTTTTTTAAGTTTTAAAAGAATAATTTTCCAAAAAAAAAGTTTTATATCTTATAGCGATTTCTTTTCTGACAAATATGTTGCATATATGTTACATGTTTTACATTTCTGTGTTCGTTTGTACAAAAAATACAACTGTGGGAAAAATTTTCAATTTCTTTTCTGAATATGTTGCATGAAAAAGGCCCCTTTCAGATTAGGCAACTTTACTTGCGCAAGTCTTGTGTTTGTGGATGTGAGAGGAAAGGCCGAGATTTGAGTACAGACTTGCTTGTACTTGGCAATTCTGTTTCTGCTGTCATTCTTGTCTTGAGATATTTATTTGTTTTTGACATTGTCTTTATTTGCTTTCTCCAAGATTTTATCCACTGCCTCCTGTTGTTATTAGTAGGGAGCAAAGTTGCTTTTTGCACAAATTTGTTAAACCTTAAAAATGGCTTTAAACTACATAGCAAAACTGGAAGGAATTTATGGTTTACAAACCCATTAGCAAATCTTCTTTATCACTGTCATCGGAATCTATATTAACCGCTTTTCCGATGTATTTAAGTATATCTTTAACTAAATTATTTTTTTCTTCAACTTCCATTGTATACACCAAATTTCAAATCACTTTCACAATTACAATGAATACAGAAATGAAACAAAACGTCAACAAATTAAGAAAATTCGAGCATAAGAAAATTAAACTTGCTCAACAAAGTTTGCTGAATTAAAGTTTCCTAATCTGAAAGGGGCCAAACATGTAAATATCTTACATATTTTACCCCCCGTCTAGACTGTCAATAAATATGTTGGCAATATAGCAATAACACCGGCAGAATAGCGGAACAATATTGCTGATTGCTTTACTTATGTCAAGGCTATGGGAAATCGTAGCCACAATGTGGAAAAAGTCAACAAGGAAGGTGCAGAACAAAAATATAATTCACTTGTAAATATCTGGTTAATGCAACAAATTTTTATTTTTATAAACTTATAACATGATATTTTTAGATGTCAATGTGTGTTGAAAAATCATAATAGTGTGCGAAAAACATCTTAAATAGCCTTAAAAATCGCTAATGAAGTACATTAATGATAAAATGTAACTGTTGCAAATAAAAGCAGCTAATTTTGTTCGATTGTAGTAATATAATATGTAGCACTTTGAGTGATTCTAGGTAACATTTAAAAATTTTACATACATATAGTGTAACATATTTTTTTTAAGAAAGGAGATCGGCATTAGATTAAGATGTGTTTCATGTATAAAAGCGACATCAATCTTATTACATTTTAATGTTAATTAAATCAATTTTCCTTGAAGAACGAAAGTTAAGAGTAAGAATATCTATTGTTCTATTTACTATAGATCAATTCAATCTCTTTAAGAAGTATTAAGCAATCAGTTTCCTTACACAATTCTCTAGCTATGTTTAAAAATGCTTCAATTAATGGCAATTTGTTAGATTTTAAAAATTTCGGAGATTCACTAAAACAACTAGCGAAAGTTTTATCTGTTAAACGAAATTAGATTCGATACTTCACAGAGAAAACAGTGCCTAATAAATACCTCATAAATTAGAACAAAATTAATAAGATATCTCTATGGTTTTTTTCAATAAGGAAATCTTATTAATTTAAAAGGAAATCCTTTTTGAAAAAATCAAGAAGAAATCTTGTAGTTTTTAGTAGGTTATCCTATTGATTTTTTCAAAAAGGTTTTTTTCTTGTTTTTATTAGGCGACCAAATAAAAAAAATTTTATGTCTTTATTCTTTGTACTTATGTATTTTCATTTAAACTCCTCAGTAAAAAATAGGATCATCCAAAGAGTAATCTTGGAGCGCTCCTTTGCGAGTAATGGATTACTCCATAAAACTCCGGACCTCATTACATTTTTAACACAGCATGTCCGCAGACACGAGTACTCCTTTTAAGCTCCTTATGGAGTACTCCCTTTGATCTTGAAAATGACGACAGAGGGAGTAATCGTTTTTGTCTCCTAAAAGAGGATAAAGCAAATTTTTCAATTTCTTTTTCAACTAGTCGTCTTAAATGACGCTTAGAAACTAAATTTTGATACATTTTTAACAATTTGTTACTATACCCGTACCTTTTCGCTTTTTTTTTTAATAACACGTCTTTCACTTTTTAAAACTAAACTGACTAAATAGAAAAACAAAACGAAAACATCAACAATTAACAGTTATGTCAAAGAAAAAAATAACCAAAAACGAACTGTACATCCCTCATTGATCCATTTGGAGTATTAAGCGAGGCATAAAAAACAAAGCAAAAAAAAAGTTTCGATAGCTCGCTTATTACTCCAAATGGATGAGCAAGTCATTACTCCTTTATTGCTCGATTATGCATTAATCCATATATTTTTTACTGGGTCTATACCATATACATATGTATGTATGTAGTATACCTATGTAGATGTTATTTATTTATACATACATACATACATATTATATTATGTAGCCTGAATAAGCATTGAAATTATTGTGAAAACATGGTTATACAAAAAGGATAAAGATCATGAAAAAAATTGTGTCTATGTTTATTTATAGATATGAAATAACAAGAAACATAATAATATCAAAATCTGCTGGGATACCCCTTAGCCTAAAAACGTTTTATAGAGAAAATCTTCTTGGTTCTATTAGGCAGTTTTTTTTGTGTATTTTTGACATTTTGTGAAGCCAATAAATATCTTTATTTATTTGAAACAATTAATAAAAAACGGCTTATAATTGGCATCTAAAAGTAATTTGCACTCACCTGGGCCGTGTTTTTCAGAACACTTTAGAGTGTGAACACAAGATTTGCGGTGCGGTGCGATTTCTCATTGCGGGAGAGAAAAATAAACATAATAAAACGGAACACGGCAACGGCAATACTTGTCATTGTTTGTTTACATTTTTATTAATTTATTTGTTCATACATTTTTATAAAATTTTCTACAAAATTTAGTGTTTGTGCTAAATATTTTATAATGGCAGCAAATAAAAAAATTTAAGCTATTAAAAAAATTGTTAATTTGATAGAAGCCATGATGTTTTTTGTTTACAATAATGTTGTAAACCAAGGCATATCAAACAGGTACATGCATCAGGCAAATTGCTCATCCGCTGATTTTTTGTTTACACGTTTATAACGAAGAATTCATTTGACAATTACTTTTGTGCCTTGTTTGCTGCATACAATTTTTTGACAATTACTTTGTAAAACTATGTGAGAAGCACAGAGTTGCCACAGTGTACCTGTAGTAAATGTGCCTTGGTTGTGAACATAGCCAATCATTCAAAAACTATGGCAACATCAGAACGAGAAAGAGAGTCAAAAATTGACTCAATAGAAAACTCCGCAATGAAAATAAAATAGATTTTAATTTTATGCCGTTCCGCACTGCGTTTTTTTTTACTTCAAAATCGTATGAAAAACCGCACCGCAATAAATTATCGTTACATTGTGTTCAGACTCTTACAGATGATCGTGGTCTACTACAGTTGTTGACAACGCCAAATTGAATTTCTTTAAAGTTCGCTTCAAGGGCTTCCCAAGAAACGGACTAATTTAATAAGTACCTTAAATGTGCAAAATCATTTCCATTTTTGCCGTGAAGAAAGTAATCAAAAAAAACCAGTGTCAATGCCATGTTTTTTTTTTTTGAAATGTAGTTTAAAATTTTTTTCAATTGTATCTGGTAAAATACAATCCAATTCCTTTTTGATGTCTTCAGTATTCGTCGTGTAGTAAAAACCACGCAATTTAATTCTAATTTTTACCCGACTGCGCGACGAAAGGAAGGGTATTGTGTTTATCAGCCTATGTATGTATGTATGTGTGTTCCTTTGCAAACTTATATAAACCGAACGCGTGGACCGATTTTAGTGATTCTTACGTCAATTTCAATTCAAAAATACATTGAAATTTCAATTCAAAAATACATTGAAATTTCAATTCAAAAATACATTGAAATTTCAAATTCAATGTATATTTAATAAAAAAAAATTTACTTAATAAGTAAAATAATAATTTGGGATTATTAGTGCGTTAAAAAATTTTACACTTAAATTGTAACAATTCCTATAAAAAACATTAATAAATGCTCCAAATTTGTTTAAATAATCGTTTTTACCTTACTAAATAGAATTCGTTGTAATATTATTATGCCAGCTTTTAAACAAAAATATTTTTGTGTGGGAGATATTAGTGAAACCACTTCGTACTTTATGTTATAAACTGGACTACGTACTCTAAGGAGTTCTCTTCTATTGCCAGTTGGGAGGTAATATTTACCCCCTTTGTACACAGAAGTGCCCCTTTTATCCGTCATTAAACCACTGAATTCCCATGATGAAGCCCCTGATGTCCTCCAGTTTACACTTCACGATATCACTAATACTCTTATGAAAAAGTCTGCTCAGCAATCTCAGCCTATGACGTTGCAGCTTCTGGCAGCGGCAGATTATATGTTCAATGGTTCCTGGTTCCTCTTCATCCCCGTACATCCTACAGAAATCTGGAGTGTCAGTTTCCCAAATGCTGGTTCTTGTTCTGACCGAGCATCGCCTTCCTATTCATGTCCAGTAGCAGTTTGGATCTTCCCGAGCCAAGTTTTGGTCACATAGCCCTCGAAACTCTACAATCCTCCCTATTTCGCCATTAACTGTTGGTCCTGCTCTCTACCCAATTTTTGAGTTCCCTGTAGTAATGACCTATCGGCAATTTTACCGATCTGCAACACATTTCCTCATCTAACGCCTACCCTATTCGCTGACAAGTTTCGATTTGACATTGTGTGCCTTCAATTCATTGTTACCTTCGCAGCTTCAGCTACATTGATGGCAACTAGTTCTGTGGCCCTGAGGATCGCCAAGATCTCAGCTTGGAAAATGCTGCATTCATTCGACAGTCTGAAAGAACTACGAATGTTCGTTCCCAAGATATAGACACCAGCCCTGTGCCTTCACCATTTTTGACCCGTCTGTAAAGACCTCACTATCCTTATATAGCTTATCAGATTTGACCCAATAGTTCCTATCCGGAATTGCCCGTGAGGGTCTTCTACTAAAATCAATTTCAAGAACATTATAGTCCGTGAACCCTGATCTCATTTAAGATTGATGTGAGACCTGTTATTCCTATCCTTACCAAACCTGTTTCAACTATTCTAAGGATACTTCTAATCGCCGTTCTCACCACCAAGTCCTCTATAGGAAATAGGCGAAGAATGTGGTTTTCCTTCCTTTCTCACCATACCACAGAAGCATAGGAAATAATCGGTCTGACAACCGATGTGTAAATCCAGTTTACTATCTTCGGTTGCAGACCCCAGTTTATTCCTATGGAGTTCCTGCATGCGTAGTAGGCATTGAGCTTTTTCTTTAGCTTTTCCTGCGTGTTCCTTTTCTAAGATAGCTTGCTATCTAGGAAAACACACAGGTATTTCTCTCCCTCTGCTAGTCTCAGCTCTACCCCTCCCATCCTAGGCAGTACAAAGCCATCTGTTTTGTATCTCCTGGAAAAGGTTGACTCCCAGTCCTTGGCATCAATTGTGAAATAAATAAATAAATACTAATGTTGTTAATGGCTCCCTCAATATATAAGAATGCAGCCAGTATGTAATCCTTGTGCTGAAAGCCTCTATCTATAAACCAACCACGTCATGAAACACACTCTTAACATACCTGCCTTTTTAATAGGTATGCTTGAGCACTTCTAATGGCGCGAGGGAATAAATCAAGTTTAGGGGCGGTGAGGCTGTTTCCGAGTTATGGGCCTCTGAAATTGATGTATCTTTCAACAACTGCGACTTTTTTTCGTCTATTGACAATTCAACACAATTGTCGAACAGAATAAGGCCATAAGATTTTTCTCTACCATGGTATTTCCCGACGCGGCGCAGCCTAATAAAGATTTTCTGCCTCATAAAATGTTTTTGCCTAATAAAGATTTCCTGCATGACCGACCAAGACTGCATTTCACTATTTCATGAAATGTATTCTCAAAAGCTTTAAGATGATACCAAAATTGGTCATATTAATTGGAAAACACCGTATAATCACAATATTGTACTAGAATTTTAGGGAACTAAGCCTCGCCGACAATTTTTCTGTTTAATTTTTTTCTTATTTTTCAATTTTCTATAGGACACTTTTTTAATTTTCGAGAGGTGCTCCTAAACTTCATTTTGTTATTTGAAAAAGTTAAAACAACAAACTAAATTTACTTTCATCAACAAAATATTCAAAGTTATTAAATTATATTAATGTAAATTTGATATTCGTCGATTCGACGAAGTTTAACAACTACGGAGTAAATTTAATTATATCAATCTAGAGTTAAATCGCTTGGGAATATATAAAGTGTATTAATACCAAGTGGCCTTACATAGGGTCTACACCTAACATAATATGTAAGATAAGAGCGTCAAACTCAATCACAGAGAGAATTATGTTACGTGTATACTTTAAATTAGTGTTATCTCAATCTTATAAGATTTTTTATAAGAGCGTTGTTATAAGAAATCCTATAACAACAATCTTATGAGATGAACTGTCAAAAAACACACGTATGTACATGAAAATAAAGTAGTATGCATGTGTGAGTGTTCATTAAAATACATGAAAAACAATGTTTTGGACAAAAAATCTGGGATTTTATATGTTTAAATGTGTTTAATTTGATTTATAAAATTTGTGTGAAAAAGTGATAACAAAATAAATAATTATACAAAAATAATACATGTTAACTCGATAAGAATTTGCATAAAATGAAATGTGTATGAGATGAAGAGAAATATCTGCATTTTGTTTTTATTATTCTGCCGACGTTCTCCCACATATTATGTCAGAGTTAATCGCAGTTGTAGACGCTATGTTATCATTACAACAACAGTTGACAGTTCGGGTTAAAATTTTATGCTATTTTATATGGAGTTTGAAGGATGGAATAAATTCAGCTGACGATCAGCTGTGCTGATAAGGCCACTTGATATTAATACACTTTGCAAATATAGAATTAGAATTAACCTTTTCCCAAAATGGTCCCAATCTTATACAACAGGGGATTAAAATAAACATGGTATTGCAACCCCGTCAAAACAGGAACGAAATGTCACTTTAGTGCCCTTTTACATTTGGGAAATTGAAAGACAGATAGACGAAGTTTGTAAAAGAAGAGGCGAAGATGCAGAGTGTGTAGTACACGACCCTCTGTACTGGAAATTTTTTTGTTTCTCTTTTCTACTTTTCGCAATTTATTCTTGTTGCTTCATATGTTTTTTTTCATTTCAGCTAATCTATGTATACTTGATGTGTATTATCATGGCATATGGCATTTATGTGCATGTGTACGAGTAGCAATCGCGAAAAAGAAGTAAACAAACTACAAAATTTCTGTCTGTCTATTAATTTCCAATATGTAAAAGCTTCGTGCAAGAACAAAAGATAATTGAAAAAATATCCGGCAAGAAATGTCTCAAATGTAAAAGAGGACTTAGTCGCACAACGGTAACGCTACATACAACTTGAATCACAAGCAGTGCTGCCAGAATGATGATTTTATCATTTTTTGTGATTTTTGGACGAAAATATGATTTCATGATTTTTTTTTCTAAAATTATGATTTTTAATTTTGCAAATTATGATTTTTACTTTCAATATACTATGTACATAAATATATATATATCTATATATATATATATATCTTATGTATGTACAGATTTCTTTATCTTATCAATAGCTATGTATATACATATAAAGAAAACAGTTTTGTATCAGCTTGTTGCGATATATCGTCGGGAGGTTACTGGTTTACCGCATCAATAATGTATTCTTAAGTGGGGTACACATTATCGAACATGAGTGATAGTCAAAAATTCATCAGTTTTGAATTATAGTATTGGCTGTTCAGACTATCGATCATGTTCGACACTCAAACCTTCATTCAAGAAAAAAATTAGACACACAAAACACAGAAAAACACAATATGTATGATTTTGTCTTTAACATCACAGCAGGGATGCGAAATCAGATGTTCAAATTGTACTACCTTTTAAGAAAAATTGTACTTTTTCCAGTACGATTGTACCAAATTCTTAATTTTTTTGAATTAACTCGAAACGTACGTAAAATTCATTTGTATATGTATGCATGTATGTGTGTAAAAACTTAACAATTAACAAAAAGGCACTTTGAAGTTAATTTATTATAATATCATTAATTATTATTATTAATTAATATCAATTTTTAAACAATATTAATGTCTAACTTCAGTAGGTATACAAAGGACTATTAGTTGTTGAGATCTGAATATAAAAGTAACATTTAGGAGATATACTTATTCATCCTTGATTCGATTGGAGACAGTCGGAGCAAACAGTCTTTATTACTTTGGTTTTATTTATATGTTGGTACGAATACCCTTTCCACATTTTCAAGCGAATGTAGAATAGATAATATTCCTCTAGCATTTCTGGAAATATCGGAAAACATCGGTTTGTTTAATTCATTTTTAATTTCTAATACCCTCGAGCAAAACGTATAAATGTTGTCGTTTCTTAAAGGCGTAATAATTCCTACATCAACCAGCTCTCGAAACTGGTTATTTATTGATTAATTTTTTTTCATGTTGTATAATAGGAAAAAAGTTTCAATAGTGCTAAATTGGTCATTGGGGTGCTATGGTACTTTTGACTTTCAAATAGTTCTGAAAAAAGTACAATTGTACCAACTTTTCCATCCCTGCATCACACACAGCCTTGCATTTCATAAAAATATATGAATTTCTTAAAACAAAAATTTTCCGCGTACATCTTGTGTTGTTTATGAAACAAAAATATCTCTTGACTGACGCTTTTTGGTACACACTATCAGTCAAAAACCGATATGGCCGCTTACTGTCACTCAAGCACAACAAATTCTGTGGTTGAATGTTTACTGACGAAATTCGTGTTCACACTATCGATCAATGTAAAATTTGAGCAAAACTGTCACTCAAAGTAAATTTATATAAAGTATATGCAAGTACTCAGGTGATTAATTTTTTTCTCGTGTAGTGTGAATGCCTGAATGTCAAAAGTTGTTTACAATTTTTGTACGCCATTTTGTTTTGTTTTGCTTTGTTATACACAATTGTGTATACTGAAAACGTATGTGAAAAAGTTTAAATAAATTTTTACTTAAAAAATGTGTTACAAAACATTTAAAAATAATTATATTTAATTATTAAATTACATATGTATTCTTTATTATACTTATTTCACATATTAAAGGTTTATCAATTAATAAACTTACTTTGGTTTTATCTATCCATACATTTTCTTTTTGTTGTATGCAGATCTGGGACTATTGCATTGACCATTTTCCCACAATAAACCAAATCAATGCAAATGCAAATTTATTACATTAGCACTAACTTTAATAATATTAGTGCAATTTTTCTTGCATTTTACTAAAATCCCTTCAAAGTAATTCATCAACATTGCATTGTTATTTTTAGTGCACTATTTTTTGCACCACTAAACACATTATGAATAGTATTATTGCATTATCAGTGGAATATATAGTGCAAAATATAACGCAAATGTGTACATATGTACATAAAAACATACGTACATACATAAATATGTAAATTTTTTCCTATGTACATATCGTCATCCAAGACGAAAAATCATATCGCTACGTTTTTTATAATTTTTCGAGAGAAAGACAAAACTTGATGAAATTGTTGTGCAATAATATTGCATCACTTCATGATGTGCTTAGTGGCAACACAAAATTAGTGTATTTTTTGTCATGCGATTAGCTGCTAATGCAATATTAAACCATTACTTTTAAGAGATTTTATTTAAGTGCAAAAAATAGTGCACTACAAGCATCAAATTTAAATTTGCACTAAAATTTTTGTTTTTCAATCAGTGCTTATGCAAAAGTAATGCAAGTTGCCCAGGTCTGGTTGTATCCATCTGTTTTTGACATTCATCCATTATTCTTACACAAACAAATCGCCTGTTGTTTTTGTACTTTCTTAGTTGTTGTAGACCTGCATATATAGGGTGTTTTTTTAGAGGTATAGAACTTCAAATTGAAATAAAACACAAGAAAATCGTTTTAATGTCCATCAATTTGTCTTTATTGGAAGGATAATTTTATGCCATTAACGTTTAAATATGATTTCGGGCATGTGGCCGCCGCGGCTGGCTCGAATTAAGCCAATTTTACAGGTCCAATTTTCAACCACTTTTTCGAGCATATGGGGTCGTATGTTGGCAATAACGCCACGAATGTCGGCTTCCAAGTCCCCTAACGTTTCTGGTTTGTTGGCGTAGACGAGCGACTTCACATATCCCCAAAGAAAATAATCCAATGGTGTCAAATCACACGATCTTGGTGGCCAATTGACCGGTTAACCGAATTAATTGCTCTGATGGACGATTATGTCGACCATAAAATGGACGGAGCTTGCGGTAAACTTCGCGAACTGAACCATTATTTTCGAAATAAATTTGCACGATTTGCAAGCGTTGTTCTTTTGTCAACCTGTTCATGATGAAATGGCAAACCAAACTAAATATTAATCACTTGACAGCTGACAAAATGGCCGCTAGTTAAAAAAGTGATGCCAACTTAAAGTTCTATACCTCAATAAAAAACACCCTATACTTTATATAAATATGCTTTGGTAGTTTTATTGCACTAGAAAGAAGAATCAAAACAAAAACGCCGATAAAATTTGAGGGAAAACGAGACAAACAGAAAAATACCCTTATCTTCCGTCTCGTGACACTTCTGTATGTTCTGTGTCTGTGCGCCAAACTAGTAACCACCCGACTATATTGCTTTCATTCACTTTATTTTTATATTTATAAATACATATCGTCGATTGGTTACTGGTGCGCCGCAAAAATAATTTATTCTTAATATATGTATGTGCGGCAAACCAGTAACCACCCGACGATATAACAATTTTTGTTACTGTTTTTATTGGAAAAAAAATTAGATGAGGATATTTTTTTCGAAATATGATTATCTTTCCGACAAATGATGATTTATTCGCAAAGCTTCTGGCAGCCCTGAGCACAAGTTTGACACCATCATCTGTGTTTGACAGCATTCACACACACACACATAAATAAACTATAGTTTATATCACAAGAAAAAATAATTAAAAAACAAAGATGCGGTTGTTATTAAGTTATTCCGGTGGGGGAAACCAAATAAAGCCCATACTTAACTTACTGGCGACTAGGACCTTCATTGGATCATCAATATTAACATCTCCTGCTTCAGCGGAACACTTTGACATTATTATTGGAGGTGGAGGTTTAGTAGGTACAACATTGGCCGCATCTTTGGCTTCAAACAAAATTTTGTCTAACAAAAAAATTTTGCTATTGGAAGGAGCTGCGCCATTTAAAGGTTTTAGTTCAAATCAGCCGTATGGAAATCGAGTATCAGCTATTAATAAAAATAGCATATCTTTATTTGAGACAATAGGGGCTTGGGAGCGCATGGTAAAAGAAAGAGTTAAACCTGTTAAGCAGATGCAGGTATGGGAATCCAATAGCGATGCTCTTATACAATTTCAACATGACCACTTTGCCGATGATGTGGCTTGTATAGTGGAAAATGATTTAATGTTGGATGCTGTGTACAATCAGTTAAAAGAGACAGCCCCTAATGTTGTGGTACGCAATTTATCACGTATATGTGATGTCAAATTACCCGGTGACACCGAGAAAAGAACTTCAGAAGTAGCATTACAAAGCGGTGAGAAATTTTCTTGCGAATTGTTGATAGGCGCTGATGGAGCCAACTCTTTGATACGCAAGCAAATGAATGTTGACGTATTTTCTCTAAACTACGAACGTTTGGGACTAGTTGCTACTTTGGAATTAAGTGAAGCTGCGGATAATTCTGTAGCCTGGCAACGCTTTATACCCACTGGCCCAGTAGCTTTATTACCATTAACGGATAAATTGAGCTCTTTGGTATGGAGCACAACCATTACAAATGCCGAAGAATTATTGAAGATGTCACCAACTAATTTTATAGACACTTTAAATGAAGCATTTTGCAAGGAATATCCTAAAATTGATTTGGTGGATAAAGCTATTAGTAGCTTGAATTCCATAATGGGCCGAAATTTATCATCAATACGGCAATACCCTCCCCGTGTATGCGATGTTTTGGAAAAGTCTAGAGCCATTTTCCCGCTAGGATTTTTACATGCATCTTCGTATGTTTGCTCTGGTGCTGCCCTGATTGGTGATGCCGCACATAGAATACACCCTTTGGCTGGCCAAGGCGTGAATTTGGGTTTCAGTGATGTAGTTTATTTAACTGAAACTCTCGCAGAAGCAGCATATGCTGGCGCAAAATTAGGAGATAAGCAGTATTTAATAGAATACGAACAAAAATGTTTGAAGAAAAATGTTCCCATCATGGTGGGTGTACATGGTCTACATACAGTATATTCTACTACTCTCACTCCAGTTGTTCTCTTGCGTAGTTTGGGCTTGCAATTGACTCACAATGTACCACAAATAAAAAACATTTTCATGAAAAAAGCCATGGGTTAAGAAGGTACAGACGAATAATATTTCTATTTATAAGCGGTTATTTATATTTCCATGTAATTTAGTGTGTTTTTTATTAAAAAAAATTTGCGAACAAATCCAAACCAATGTACAGTTTTATTAAGCTTTGGACAAAAAATATTGGTTGTAGTAGTTTTGTATCAGTATAATCAAGTTTTTCTCAGACTCTAAGTATAACGTCAGATTAACGAAACATGTGTTAAGTCCACAACAAGATTGGAGTTGATATACTATTGTACATATTATGCAGCACCGAATACATAATCTACAAATGTATTGCTGTTATGTAGTGGCATACAAAATAAGGAATTTTTGTGTGAATATAAAATTCAGAGATTTTAATAAAAATTAATTGATAATTAAAGTCCACCACGTGATATTATTTAATAATTATATACACTCCAAATAGTAAACTTTGTTGAAGGATACATTTTCTGAAAAATTGAAAACTTCGCTCAAAGAATTAATTTCTTTTATCTAATTTTTCGACCTTTTTTTTGTATTTTATTTAATTAATTAATAAATTAATAATTAATTAATTAATAATTAATTTAATTTGTAATTGAAAGAAGAAAAAATTAAGATATCCTGAAGAAGTTAACCGAAGGTTAACGAAATATTGAAATAATAAAATACAATTATAAAACAGACCTAAAGCTCAAAAAAATAGTTTAATTAAAATTCAAAGAATTAATATGTAAATAAATAAATATATTCAATTAAACTAATTTTTTGAGCTTTAGGTCAATGTTTATTATTATTTTAGTACTTCGACATTTCGTTAACCTTCGGTTAACTTCTTCAGGATATTTTTATGTTTGAAATTAAATTTTTCTTTTTTTTCTTTCTTTTTTCTCCTTTCAATTACAAAAATAACAATGTGTGTCATAAAAAATTTTTTTAGGTAAAAGAATTTGATAAATAAATATACATACGAGTATTTACATACATATGTATGTAGATGTTTTCAACTTTCGAAATTACTGTCACATTAGAATTAAAGAAGGAAGCGCGAAGACCAACAAATTTTTCAAATCAGTTTTGCCAGAAGATCATCACAACTGCTATGACTCTATATAAAAAAGTTTTTTAACAGTACTTTAATTATAAGCTACTCTGCATTATTGGGGTTGTCGAATTTTTCAATGCAACTTCGACTAGATTAAAGAAAGGTATTGATTGCATGAATCTTTAATGTAGTACAACAACTCAAAGTTGAATCAAAACATTCGACCAACGTAATAAGTCCCATTATTTTTTGTCCAGTAAAATCTTACAATAAGTAAACCCACACTTAATCATATAAGTCCAATATACTATTAAAATGCTTAAATAGAAGTGCAGAGAAAAAGAGGAGGTGAAGTGAGGTTTTTCATGGCAAAAGTAACCAGAAATTGTATGGGTACATAGTTATGTATATAAATACGTACATACATAGTGAAATGTTTCGGAAAATTTATTCTGTTCTTTTGTTGAACAATATTTGATACTCAGAGAGCAAATGGTAAATTTCATTTTTAAAATTAATGTAACTAAAACCAAATAGATTTATCATACTTACAGGTATTGGCGTATCCTCTTTCATGATTTAAATATTGTATTTCGATCAATTTCTTTAATATAATATCTCTAGCTTCCTTATGATCGCCGAAGTGCACATAACGAAGCACTAATTTTAAATCATCACATAACGTTGTGAACTGAAGCCATATTTGTGTAGATTCATTTCGTTTAATTTTTGTTAATATATCTGGATTTTGGATACGTTCTATTAATCCAAACACCTGTACGCAATGCTTTATAATTTCCTCTTCAAATATGTGAAAACCTTTAGCTCCAGGTATTGTGAGCGATAGAAAATAAGCGTTGACAGCCAGTATTGACAATTTCATGTAAGCCTGAGACGTTTCATCAATCTGTATTAAGGCCGCCAACGTGAATATAAATGCCAGATAACCATCTCTAGGTGCCACCTTTACAACTTGATCCCAGCAGTCGAACGTGTTGTCATAACTGGACTCTGTTTCACCACGTAAATTACGAAGCGTAGAACACAGTTCCATTAATGTAGAAATAATTTCATCGTCTATGGCAGCATGTTGCACTAAAGGAATCGCAAGAAATTTTTGCAAATCTTGTCCTAGCTCTCCATCAATATTTTCGTGTGGTGTGACTTTATTTTGGTGTACATTTTCTAAAATTTCTTCGATTTCCTCCCAAACTAAATTCACTACCAAATATTCGCTTAACTTCTTAAATATTTTAATTAATTCACCCATTATTTCAATATTTCTAATACAACGCGCTTAGCCAAACCGCTACTTTTTTGCAAAATATTAAAAAAGCTTACTTTGTAAACAAAAACAGTTCTATCACATTTTTGACCAATATTTCAACGAGCGAGAGAACGAGGCCAATTAAACCAAAATCTGGTTTAACCGCCGGTTTAATTTTTTTCGGCGGCTTACAGCCGGCTAACAAAGCAACATAATATGTTGCTTATTATTCGATATTTCGTGAAATTTGTATTTAAACAGCAGTGGTTATTATTTTATTTTACTTTAATTTTAAGAAGTTTTTTATACTTTTTCATCTCAGTAACAAGAATATTGATTTTCTTAGCTTCTACTTGCGACTTAAATACGTCCAACTCAGTGAAATACGGATATATTGCGTGTTTTTTGGGTAATATCTATTTAATTACACCACACTCTGGTAGCTCTACAACAAATACAAATACAATATTAAAAACCAAAAAATTGTACTACGCGGCCGATTTTAATTGAAGTAAGAAGTGTTCACTGACTGCTGCACGAGAACTGATGGTATACATTGGGTTAAAAGCAATGTATTGCAAGGGCGGACTGTAGGGTCTTCACCTAGGACACATATTTCGATTTGTGTAGGATTATATCTTATGGAACACACTTTACTTGCACGTACATATCTAGGAGCCGCGTTATATGCAGAGCTATAACCGGTAACATCGTCAGAGAGCGTTTCGATTGGCGGTGATAAAATTTTAGTAAAAAAATAATCTAAGGCTGTCGCATTATAGATGCCTTTACACTTTTTTTAGGATATTCTTTAACTAGCCGAGTGACTAACCCATACTGAATGAATTTCCTAATCCCATTTTCCAATTTAGTTCCGAGAATAAGTTTTTCAATTTAAGGTTGATTTTACCAATAACCTTCAGTTTTATGTAGCCATTGTCCATTTTTTGTCTATATCTACTTAATGGCTTTTATATCACAAATATGGTGGTACATATACATAAAATGTGTACTTTTTGAATAAAACTTAAAAACTTAGAATCATAACGTAAGAGTTCAGAATTTTTTTTGTGATTGTAAGCAAAAAAGGCCAAAGAAAATATTAAATAACAAAAAATGGGAAATATACTAAGGAAGTTAACAGAAGTTTAACGAAATATCGAAATACAAAAATAAAAATATATAATGATCTAAGGCCTAAAAAATAGTTTCATTGAACATATAAAAAAGATCGAAAAATTGGATAAAAATTAAATGTAATGTAAAAGTGCAGTTGTAAAGCACTATGTCATGATTTGAAATTTTGTTGTTAGTTACCAAAACGATTAAAATTTAAAAACTTAATAATAGCAGACAAAATTTTATCAGACGTATGTAGACTTTTGTAAGACTGTGTACGTACGCATATGGTCATGTCTCCATGAAATAAAATTGCCGTCAAACTCTACTGACCAATAGAGGGCGCTGCACATTGAATTGTAAATTACAAAGAGTATGAGAACTTATTTAGCTGACGTGACAGCGGAGAGGAAAACTGAAATAAGTGAAAATATTTTAAGGAAAATTTGAGGAAATATTAATTAAAAGAAAATCCAATCAAATAGAATTTACGCACATTATCCATAAATTTATAAAAAATGAATTAAAAAGATGTGTTAGAAAATTGGATACTTTCTATAATACCAATTGCATACTTAACAAATAGCAGAAAAAAGAAAAAGTGGATCAAATTATTTTTTTTTTATAAAACACGAATAAGAAAGTATGTACATATGTATGTATGTATGTACACATATGTATATTAACATAGCTGGAGCTATGAATTCGAAATTAGTTAAGAAATTCAAAAAAGAATAGAAAAGTTCAAAGCAAAATATTTATTAATTTTTTTTCTGAATTGAGTGAATTTGAAAATAAAAACGGAAGAGAAGAAAGGTGGCAATTGGGTGCACAGAACAAAACAATTGAATATATTGGAATCTATTGTTGAAAGGTTAAATGAACGGATTCATACAGCGGCCAACTTTTGTATTACGTTCATGATCTGTAAAATAAACAAAAAATTGTACAAAATTCTTAATAAAAACTTGCATATACATATGAATACATATGTATATGCGTATGCATGTATGTATGAAGTAGTGCATACATATAACGTTCGCTTTTTCCAATACTTTTCAATAGAAAGACATTTGTTCAATATTAAATAAAATCAAGGCCAAGAGTTATAAACAATTTTGAGAATCAAAACTTAACGCATATTTTTGAGGTATCAGTAATAAGAGGAGCACAGAACAAGTAAGTAATTTTGCTAACACGATGAACGTTTCATAGACTTACATAAATTTGGATGTTTAATGTTTTAACATTAGGCAATAAAAATGTCCCACAGTCCTGCTGCTGAATCAGAATCTGCACACGATTCATTTCTAAGAAATCGTGGACTGGATGAAAAACTTGAAAATATATCTGCAAATAATGGTTCTGTAGCGTCTGAAGTCGTTACTTTTGTTAATGGGAAAATACAAGTAAGCTCGTCGAAAGATTTCAACAAAACCACCGCAGCTAATGAAACAACCACTACTAAAGCAGCTGCAGCTACATCTACCACCGGCACATTCATGAAACTAAAAACTTATCTTTTAGCTTTACGTCCTTGGTCTTTGTCAGCCAGTTTGGTGCCCACTTTATTGGGATCAGCTTTAGCATTTCGATCACAATGGTCATCCGAGTTTTCAATTATAACATTTTTCCTAACTGCATTTACAGCCGTTACTGTTCATTGTGCCGGTAATGTTGTGAATACATATTTTGATTTCATCAAAGGAATTGACAAACAAAAGGCTGATGACCGTACACTTGTAGATCATATTTTATCAAAAGACGAGGTGAGTAAATTTATTATTTTTATTTAAAGTTTATAAATAAATTTGAAAATTTTGCTTGTCTTTATGGTTAAGCAATTGTCTATATGCATTTCGTTACCGCTTTTGGAACTCATCAGTAGGCTTCAACCCAAAAAAATTTTGAATTTAGATAACTAACTTGGTATGTTTATAGGTAGTAAGACTCTTAATACTGTATTGAGAATCACATATACAAACATAATAAGTTTGAAAGCCTCAACCAAAAATCTTTTTACAATTAGCTGCCGCATTGGGCAACAATAAAAGTCTGTATTAAAAAGCAAAAATAAATTAATTATAACATTTTGAGTAGAGATGTGCACGTGAGCGAGTTTTGACTCACGACACACACGCTCACGCAAAAAAATATTTTACTCACGCACTTTCACGCACGAATGATTATGAAAATTTTCACGATCACGCACGCTCACGTATAAAATATTCTTAATCACGCACGAGGGGTGTAAAACTTATCACGATCACGCACGCTTACGAAAAATCTATAATTAATTTTGAAAAATAGGTTTTTACATATACATACATATGTACATAGTACCATACGTATGCATTATGTTTGCAGGCTCAGTCTACCTATATGTACATACATATATATATATGTATTAGGGTAATCGATTATTCGGCTTTTTCCAGAAACCGGTTTTCGAATAGTTCGAATATTTTAAATTATGAAAAATCCGCTTTAGGTTTTTACAATTCAGGAAAAACCGGTCAACCGGTTTGACATCCATTGCACACCATAAGGCCAATTTAATTCGCCTCTGCTACGAGCTCATGAAATAATTTCGCTTTAATTTCATGTTTCAGTAAGTGTTGCTATGGTCAAAAAACGCTTAGAACTTTTACACTGAAAAAAAAATACTTAGGAAAATCAACAGAACACGTTGGTCTAAGTTTGTAAGTAAAAACTAATTTTATTGCAAAATATTCAAATCGAAAAGTATTCGACTCAGCCTGTTTTTAAATTGTAAAAAACCGGACTATTTGACATTCGAAAAATGAACATTTTGAAAAACCCGACAACCGTATTGTGAAAAAACCGGGTTTTAAAACCCGAGTCGATCACCCTAATATTTATGTACATAGATCAGAGCTGGCCACCGTGAGAAACACGAGAGTAATGTATTCGCGTATGTGTATTCATTTGTATAAGAAGCCGATTGATGTTCGGCACTCTGGTCCTACTTTGGGCAGCTCAGACATACAGGCCTGTCACAGAATCCAAATTCGATCGAAATGAGTTCAATTCCGTAATTAGGTTCTTCAGAAAACGAAAAACGAAGAATATGCTCGAAATGAAACCACTTTAAATTTAATGCTCGGAATTGTAATTTTCCTTATGTGAAAGTACAAAAATCTGTTTGAAACAGCTTGTTTCAAACAGATTTTTTTTGTACAAATTATAAAATTTCCTTAAGTCTTAAGGAAAAATGCAGCATCGTAAAAAGTAAAATATTCTGTTCAGTCAAATAAAAATAAATAAAACTATAACATATACACTGCCCTTGGACATGAAAGTGAACCTGTCTTGACGTCCCTGCGCACCACAAACTGCAGCTATCACAGACATTTCGAGTATTAATTTGTAAATTTTGTTCACTTCAAGTTAAAAAAAAAATGTTGTGCCTTTCCTATTTTGTTTTTCTCTTCTAATAACCATGTGTTTTTTGTTTTTCGTTGTCCAATATTGCCACATTTAAATTGAAAACACTCGAATTGCTGCTTTTTCGTATTGAACAAAATCGATCGAAATCTGGAGAAGGTAAAACAAAATCGATCGAAATGAAAATTCGTAATGAAAACAATTTCGATCGATTTCTGTGACAGGCCTGATAGATTGTAAATTTTAAATTTTCAACACAGTTATATATCCCGGCAGGAGTGTTATCTCGAGAGAGCGTGAGAATTCGTGCGTGATTCTTAAAAAAAACTCACGCACGATCACGCACGAGTAATTTTTTTAAGTCACCGTCACGCACTCACGCGTGATTAATTATAAATTTGATCACGATCACGCGAGATTCACGCCACATCATTTGCACATCTCTAATTTTGAGGCTTTCCAACTTATTCAGGGTATTCATGAATAAAATTCCGCGTAAAATTTTTCCCTGGGAACAATTGCAACTAATAGTAAGTAAAAGAGAAAAAAAATCTAATTGGAAAAGGGAGAAATTTCACGCGGAATTTTTCCCGGGGAGCAATTCCAACTAATAGCAAGTAATAGGGAAAACAAAAAATCTAATTGGAAAAAAGAGAAATTTCACCCAGAATTTTATTCGTGATTGCCCTGATTGTGATTCTCAATATAGTATTAAGCATGGTATAAATATAGAAGGTATTTCCATTCTCTCTTTGTGTTGAAAAATAAGGATTTTTGAATGTTGTTTTTGGAGAAAAATAAAGAAAAATGTTCCCATATAGTAAAAAATTTAAATCTTCCCCCAGAAATTTTATACAAAAACTTATCTAATATTTTTAAGTTTTCTGCCTAATACAAATATTTTAACTATATTTTCATCTAAATTTGGCGTTGGGAAACCAAATTGATTGATGATTGTGATTAGTTGACAATGAATTTTTAAAAAATATCCATTGCTATTGCATTTTGTGTAATCTACATAATTCGTTTCTTGTTGATTGTAACATCCTTTTCTAAAAAATTGGTTTAATAACCGATCAGATCTTTTGTCAAGTCTATTTCACAGATCTTATAGGCTCTTAGCTACTGAATTGCTTAACCATAAAAACAAGCAAAATTATCAAATTAAATAAATAAATACTTTATGTCAAATAAATATACTTCAGTATTTAATGTTTATAAATATGTACATATTATACATATTGATATCAGGAATTTTGCATAAGCTTTTGAAACAGTGTTGAAAACCAATATGTATATACAAATCGTTCATTTAGTCAACGATTGAGTTTTTTGAGCTAATAACGCAGAATAATTCGTCATATCGTATATTATTTTGTGTAAAAAACAGGTTGTAATAACCCATTAGGAATTAATTCAAATGCTGATCAAATTCCTTTTCATCCTTATTTTGGTTTCAAAGACATTGCAGGTTTTATTTTAATAGCAATACGATTAATTTTATTAGTTTGAATTAACAACAACAAAACGGATCCGACATTCAGTTCTTGAGAGAAGACTGATTACTGTAAAATTATCTTTTTTGCAATAAAGAAGCGATGTGATGCTAATATTCGTATTCGTTTCGAATTTTAGAGTGACATAACTTCGTGCTAACCTGAATAAAAAATGAAAAAACTAAAAATGAATAGTGATACTTACAAATGTATTTACCAAAGGTAGATCAATAATTGTTAGATCAATCATTTCTCATATTCCATTTCATTTTTGTTGTTGAAGTGTGTGGCTGCACAGAAAAATTTCGGTATTTCCCCAGATAATAAAGTCTAGTTTAATTTTTCGTCTCTTCTTTAGAAACTCACATTAATTAATAAAAATATTTCACTCGATAAGAATTGAAAATACTGAACTTAGCTTGATTAAGAAATTATTCCTGATTAGGAATAAATTATATTAAATTTACAACATCACATTTTTACAAGCGACAAAACAAATGCACGAAATAGTTGATATTTTTATTCTTCATTACTTATAAAAGAAAAATAAAAACAACATGCCTGATGCGATATGTACATATAAGTGATGTGCGAATATTCGTATTCGTTTTCGAATTTCCGAACGTTCGGCCGTTTTTAGATATATGTACATATTTATGTGTTCGTATCGAATTTGCCAAATTCAGACGAATACGAATATTTTTATTTTTTAAATAAATGACATAAAAGTATTAGTTTGCAATAACTTAAAAAAAATAAATTTATTTCAATTCAAAGAATAACCAAAATTTTTGTAGCCAACTTAAAAACAAACGAAACAAACTTCTAGTACCATTGACATTAGACAAGTTAAAATTACTTTTCTTCACATCAAGAGAGGAATGTTTAACTTCAAAAACAAGACAAACATCACTTTACATTTCTTTTCGCTCGGAATGCTTGTCGGGTGTATAAATATCCATGTGTGTGAAGATAAATTTAAATTTAACTAGCAGAGACAAAAACCAAAACAGTTTACAGAGCTCATTTTGCAGTTAACAGCGGACTGTTAAGCAGGGTTAATAGACTTAATTTGCTCTTTAACGAGCTATCAGGAGCACCATTTCTATATAGTGGGATATATGTACTCATCTCCTATTTCCCATAATGAACACTTTTCCTTTCAAAATAGGACCTTTTTTAAAATTGATTTGCTGTGTTATTGATATATCTGTTGTATATCCAAGTGGTATAATTTCATTTATCAAATCTCGGACCATATTTTCTATTAAATGGTGAGTATAGTATCAGTCCCCGATCCTCGATTTCATCACCGAAATAATATTCCTTTATTTTACTAGGACTGTTAAGTGCTTAACAGTCCGCTGTTAACTGCAAACGATTTATATGTTCGTTCTCCTAAAATTCGTCCTTTAAGCCTGGTACTCTGTTCACAATTTCGTGCGAAATGCTGTCAAACTACATATAGAAGTATTTGGTGTGAAATATTTGCGAAATAAATTCGCAAAAGTAGTACTCTGTCCTTGTTGTGCAAAACACGTAAAATCATGTCTTTCCATGCAAAATTAGGTTGGCATCATTTTAGTTTAGCTGCGAAACAACATGAGCAGTGCTTTTTTCGCACGGAATTTTAACAATGTTGCATACTTTCAAGCAATAAAAGCACCGCGAGTTGGGCTACATTTAGTACATGTCAAATTTTTCACGCGAAATAATCAATGGTGCTGAAAATTTTTCACAACTTTGAACAGAGTACCAGCCTTTAGAGAAAATCGAAATTTTGAAAATTTAGAAAAATCTAAATTTTTTGTGAAAATCGCAAATGTTAATGGTTTTGACGTCTGGGCATGATAAAAGGGCACGAAAGACATAAATTCCAAAAAAAATTTAGCCGCCCAGGTATGATCGTTCTCCAGGAATTAAAAAATTTCCATAAAAAAATTAAATTTACTTGATAGTTAAAAATTATAGTTTCTTTAAATTTTTTTATGACTTTTTTTTTGTTTTTATAAAGAAAAATATAAAAGTCTGTATTTTTCGATTTGTTAACTCATTTTGTTGAAAAATATGGCCAGGATTCCATTTGAAGTATATACTTCCAAGATTTTCATGTCTAACAGAGCTCTGCTATCAGGTTAACATAGCTGTGTTAGTGCAGTTGGTTTGTGTCTTCGGTTTTAAATTTCGAAATTTATCTTCACACACGTTAATTAAAATGATTTTAAATTTAATATGAACTGTAAATTCCGCTAGTGATTTCTATTTCAGATTCCTGCAGTCCTTTTTTTTCTTCTTTTTTCTACAAAGCATTCATGCGACTCGTTTAAATTGCAATTTCCACAATCCAGACAATCAAAAACCCAACCTACAAAATTTATATCAAAACTTATACGGATATTTTCTGTATTCCACGTGAAATTAAATCGTTCGGAATTGGCATACCATGAGCCAATTCACAAAGTGTTCTATTGCGTCATATTTGTTGTAAGTCATAAACTTTTATGCCTATCATAAAATCTTGCTCATAAAAATATTATATGCCAATTAAACTTTTTTATTTATGTTTTTTCAGTCTGCTATTTATTTTACATAAATATTGTTTTCAAGAGTTATGCTAAAACGCAATTGGGAAGAACGATGAACTTCGCAAAGTTCTACAAACTTGCCTTCAAGAAATCGTTACGTAAATTCGACTTTTGCAAAACCATTAAATTTTACGACTTAACATCCCTACTCAAAATCAATGCCTTGCTATGGATATTTTTGTATCCCATGGATACAAAAAAATGCAAAAAATGCAAAATTTTAAACAAACCATAATTTTTATTAAAAATCTCGAAAACTCTAAGGAATGTCAATAATTCGGTAAAAATTGCGAAAATGGTAAAAATTCGCAGAAAAAACTTGCCAACAGCAGAAAAAACTCGCTTTCATCGCAAATATTGCAAAAATTCGCAAAATCGGAAACAATCCCTAAAATTCATTAGAAATTGCCAAAACTGCTAAAAATAAAATAAACTCAGAAAAAACGCGAAAAATCGCAAGATCGCTAAAAAACCGCAAGCTCGCGGAAAATTTCTAAATGCATTGAAGAAATCACTTACACTGCAAAGAATAACAAACTCTCAGAAAATTATATAAATCGCAAAAAAATGCTAACATGGAAGGAATTGTAATGTCACTAGACGTTTACTAAAACGTTTTTGTTTAATTTTGATGTCATAATAAAACCACGTCACCACAATGGAAATTTTTTTAATATTTTCGAATTAAAAGCAAAAAATTCAAACAGTGAGTCGTCTTTCAATGACGTAAGAAATATAAATAAGCCTATATGTTTTCTGTAAATAGAATTTTACGTTTATGACAATTTAGTATATGGAAATACAACGGTGCTATTTGGTATTAAATAGTAATTTATCACTTATGACTTTAGACGACTTTGTGAATTGGCTAATTGTTAAATTTTTATAAAATAAATTAAGTTTTCAATTTTGTTTTACGAATAACTAAGAAACCATTTATTTTCTTAGCTTACCATATTTAAATAATTTGAAGCAACTTTTGTTAGTTAGCCCATGGCGTATTTTCAATCAACCTCGGACATAATACCTTCGAGTTCTGATGAATTATAATGGTATACCTCCTGAAAATATTAGGTAGGATCATAAAAATATTGTGACGTGATGGGAAAAAACCAATGATGTAGTTTCCCAGGCAGAAATTGTGACTTTGCGCAAAAAATATGTACGGCCACAAAATGTAAATACAAAATTACGACTCTTCCAATGTTTGTGTACCACCACAGTACTACAGCGTTCTTAGTAATGGTATACCAATACAACACTGTATATACAAAAATTCGACGTTACTTTCCCAATACCACGATCGTAAATACAAAAATTTGACTTAAGTTGGGAAATTTCCATTATGACGACCTTATAAATTTGTATTTAGAGTATTTTGACAACATCCCAGTGAAATTTTTGTCACATACATCTCCGATCTGAGGCCAGTGACAGTGTAAGCGTGACCCATCCAAAGTCTGTATACAATTTCTACTTACATTTACACAGCGTTGGCCTAGGCCATAAGATCTGTCTAACACTGTGTACATTGTAAGCGAAGGTTGGATGACTCTAGTGGCAGAAATAGCGGTTCTGCCCCAATTAAAATTGTGAAATTTTGAAATTTTAATTACCCAAATTTTAAAATTCTTGGAAATTTGTGAAATTTGATACCTAAGAGGGTGGTTCAATAAGTCCGTCCGATTTTTTGTTTACATAAGGAGTTTTTTGTTTACATTAAGTGTTTTTTTGTTTACATTAACTGTTTTTTGGTTATATTAAGTGTATGTATGTTTGTATGTATGTATGACCGTGGGAACTTGTGCGCGGAATATTTTGTGAGAATACATTAAAGAGGTTTATAGGTTTGAAGCTTTTATATGTATATGATTTCCTAATGCCGACGGCAATGCATGATTTATTTTTTTCAAATGTCGACGGGAAAACATGTTTATTTTTTTCAAATGCCGACGGGAAAATCATGGAAATGATTTTTCCTAATGCCGACGGAAAATTTGTGGGTGTGTCTGGCTGTAGGAATTGAAGTCTGGCTGTGATTGGTGGAGGGCGGGGTTTGTCTAGATTGTGAGACCTTAAGGCTGACCGTGATTTGGGTAGGTGAGGGTGTTTTGTAATATGTAACCGCGGGAATTCGGTGACGTATATGCTTGTTGGAATTTAAACCAAGCTATGCTTGGGGGGGGGGTGGGATGTATTTGAGGTAGATCGACTGGTGGAGGGTGGGGGGGGGGAGTTGTTGCAATATGTATCCGTGGGAATCTGTGTACATGTATGTATGTATGTATGTATGTATGTCTGTAAGAGTTTAAGGCTGTCTGTGATTTATCAAAGGTGAGGTGAGAGTGTTCATGTAATACGTATCCGTGGGAATCTGTGTATATGTATGTTCGTAGGAGTTTAAGGCTGATTGTGATTTGAGGTGGGGGAGGGTCTTGTTGTGATAGATAGATAGAATGTGCCTATGTGTAAGTTTGTATGTATATGTAGCAGTTTAAGTCTGTCCTTGATTTGAGGTAGGCGGGGGGTGTTATTGTAATATGTATCTATAGGAATTTGGGAGTTTATATGTTTGTAGAAATTTTTGTGCATGTATGTCTGTAGAAGTTTAAGTTGATTTGGATTGTTGAGATTGATCGATTGTATGTGACCTTGAGAATTTGTGTATGTATACCTGTAGGAAATTTAAGGCTTATCGTGATTTATGAGGGGCGAAGTGTTCATGAAATATATAACCGCGCAATTTGTGTGTATATCTGTAGGAGTTTAAGGCTGATCATGATTAATGAGAGGTGAGGTGAAGGTGTTCATGTATATGTATACGTATTTGTGTGTATGTATGTCTATATGAGTTTAAGGCTGATCGTGATGTAGGTTGTGAGATTGATAGATTGTATGTTACCTTGAGATTTTGTGTATGTATATCTGTAAGAACTTTAGGCTGACTGTGATTTGTGAGGGGAGGGGCGTTGTTGAAATAGGTTTAATTTTTCGTAGATGAATTTTAGTATGTGTGTGTGTATGTGATTTTCTCACCATAGTATTTATATGTACGTAGAAATAAATTGTTTCTCATATGAAAATTTTATGCTACAAAATATTATCATATATCTGAACTTCCCTAATCCTAGTATGTTTTTCATATTGGAGGATGAGATTGCTTTATATTTTATCAAGCTTAAATTTGTCCAGTGTTAAAGTCTGTCGGTCAGAAATTTGTTTATATTTGTATAAATATTAATTTCAGATTTTGCAAAATTCTTGTGTACGATCGTGGTGATTTTGTGTGTGTGTATGTGTGTATGCGCGATAGAGTTTGACTGGTCTGTGATAAGTTTGTTTATTTAAGTACATTTGTCTTCTTCGACTTTCGTCTTCAAGCGTCAATAGCTTGGAGAACGGTTTGTATGTTTTCATGATGTAGATATGTAAGTGTGATTGTTAAAATCCAATAAATACTTGAGCATGGGTAAGAAATTTGATAATATGTGTACATATGTACATATGGATCTACAAATTGATTTTATGTATGTGTGTATGTATGTACATACAAATAAGTCTGGGGCTCCCTGTTTAAATACATTTTTTTTTGTCATGTGCTGTTGTTGCTGTTGTAAATATTCGCCTGGTCTTTTGTGTATAGATGTGAAATATCTCCATAGTTTTTTTATTTGAAATTAAAAAAACGTTCTTTTAATTTTTAGATGTATTTACTTAAAAGTTTGTGAGGAGTTTTTGTTTTAAGTAAAATTGAATTCCTCTCTAGTTGTAGTATAAATATTTAATATATTTTATTTCCATTTGTTTAAAGTTGATGTAGCCTATATAGTCAACGTTAGAAATTTTTCGGTGTAAAATTTTTTTCAACTATCATCTTTTTTTCACCTTTTTCATATATTTTAGAACATCTTGCATTGGCTTTAAAAAATGACAAACGCTTTGAAATGAAACTGATCCAGCAGTCCAGCTTAGGTGATGATAGTTTTTTGTTAACCACTTTGCTTCTCTTTCCTTTTTTATTGATAAACATTTAAAATCAAATGGTGGTTTTATAATGAAATTGTTATACTCATTATTGTTGAAAACATCCGCTACTTCTTTTTGTAGTGAAAATCATTCGAAACCTTACTCGTCTATTAAAACCATTTTTTCATTCATATTACTTAATTTATAATACTTTCAGGACTTTCTATTATTCGATCATCAGTAAAAATGCAGTAGCTGAGGTCCTTGCTTACTGTTTCATATTAAATTTCTATATCAATTGGGCCGCTATTGAATAAAAGGAACTTTTATCTTAAACTTTAGTGCATTTGGAAGTGCTTGAGATTCTTTCATATAGGGTGTTTTTTTAAGCCCGATATAACTTGAAATTGTAAAAAATAACACAAAAAATTAAATTGTAATCAAAATTTTTATTTTATTCGAAAGATCAATATGTGACATTAACATTTGAAAATGATTTCGGGCATATGGGCACCGCGGCTGTTCTTGACGAAGCGCATTCTGGACGTCCAATTTTGGGCCACTTTTTCGAGCACTGCTGGCCGTATGTCACGAATAACACGAACAATTGGATCTTCTTCCACACTTTCGTTTACAGCGGCGATATTCTCTTCACTACGCACATTCCTTCGACGTGTTGGTGTTATTGCATCCTCTAGAGAGTATGTGGTACGAAATCTATCCACAGTTCGACGAATGGCTTGTTCAGATGGACGATTATTTACGCCATAAAAATGACGAAGTCGTCTATAAGTTTCGCGAATCGACGACTGATTTTCAAAGTAAATTTGGATAATTTCAAGCGTGAGTCTATTCATGATGATTTGTCAGAGTATACTGAAACAAATAAAAAAAAATGTTTTATCAAAATTTAATTTTTTGTGTTACTTTTTACAATTTAAAGTTCTATCTAGGTTAAAAAAACACCCTATATAATAGCTTTGTTGGAATCTTAGATACGAGTACATATAATATAGAATTGCATAACGTTTAGTTTTAATTTTTATGTTAAGATCATCATCATTTGGATATGAGACTGAATTTAAATGTACTTTTAAATTAGTTAAATCATAATGAGGAAACGTGTTTTCTTCTTGAATAGCGATCAACAGAAAACGAAATCGTTTTCTTACAATTTAGGTCTGGCCTCTCAACGGTTCCTCTAGTATACAAGATGACTTTCTATATCAACATATCTATCTACTCTTTGTCAGCGTTAAGGGACAATTAAATGTTAAAATTTTAATTCCTCAAATTGTGTTACTTCATACTGATAATATGTTTTCATTAATAAGGTATATGTTTATCTTATAAAGGCTACTCGCCTATGGCTTTTATTTGATGTTCTAGATGATTTTTTCTCATTTTATTAAATTTCAGCATATTGTGTATATATTTCTGATATTTTTAAGTGCGCAAACTGTACGTATCAGTTGATCACTGTCTCTCTTTTTAATATTTTTTTTTCTTTTAATGTATCACTACTATTTTTTCAGATTTTACTACTTGAAAAAGAGAATATTTGTATAATTTTTAAATGTATTCATATATACATATAGGTAAATATATGTATGTATGTATAGAGAAATTACTTTATCTACAAAGAAATACATGTTTAATAATCAACTATTCTAGAAAATCTATCTCAAATAATTCAGTTACCTCCACCATCAATTCACCGTCTGTGTTTTCATAGTGTCAGAAACATTAGAATATCTATGTTTGAGAGAATTTTTACATCGAGTTTTTCTACATGAGGTTTGCTGGTTGACCTCCTTGAAGTTATTGTTGACGTAGGCTGGGTTGTATCACATTCAGATGTAATCATTTCTTACTTAAAAAAGGTCATCATCACCATCAACCATATCTGTATACATTTCATTCATGAGTTGGGTTGATCCAGATACAATTGCTGTCTACAGATTAATGATTAGAAACAAGTTTCTCATCACCTTCTAACAGATTTATATATTTTGCTAGCATGCATGCCTTAGCATGCTTCTATCGATAGTGACGCGAGAGTCCGACATGTAGTGGTGTTTCAATTAAAAATCTATACTATTAGATTTTACGATTTCGCTCTTTTTATTCTTTTACAAAGTAGATACATATTTATGTATTTCATTTAGCACAGAGTCATAAAATTTCTTTGCTTACAAAATTGTGTGACATTCTTTTAAATTTGCATGCTTAGGCATGCTTTCAATATTTTTTCTGTAAATTTATTTGATACTCATACAGATACAGATATAAAGTAAGATCTGCTTACATTGCATTTTACAATTTATGTATGCTTCAGCATGATTCCAGTTGAAGTCCATATTTATTCAGTAAGTTTGTTTGATACTAATTCATACACATATACATTCTTAAAGATTGGAAATCTAAGTCCAATTTATGTAGTTTGTCTATATTTTCTAAAGATTTGATAGCTACAGAAATGAATAGAGTGAAGATCTATTATAATAGCCCATGGGCATATTTTAAAATTTCGCTTGCTAGAGCTTTCGAAATGGAAAATGTACAATTTTCACTATAAAAAGTGATAATATTAGGTGTTACTGAATATTACACTGTGTTGTAATTTATTTTGAACGCTTAAGTTTTCACAATATTTCATACAGGCCAACAAGTTTACAGAATTTCCAGTATATTAAGTTAATTATCTTTCTTAAGACCTGTCATTCCTAATCATTCCTTCAAAAAACAAATCAAACTAGATTTTTCCTGTTTAATTTTATTTTTTACTTTCATTAAATTTCAACATTTTGTTCATCTTCAAATTATTATATTTAGCAGCTTTTTCTCATTTGTTGAGTTAACTTTAATCGGAAACATTTAAATAGTGAGATGAACTTTTATATTGTATACGAGTACATTAAGTAATTCTTTGTATATTTCAATACAATTATATGAACCATCATCACATAATTCCTTTGGATGATCTATTAAATCATTCTACTATTGATGCTTTCATATTAAGTAATATTTAATATTCTACTTATGCATGAATTTTCCAGTGTCTATTAAAAAATTCATTACAATCATATATTTGTAAGTTGTTTGGTACTCGTAACATTTCAAAAACATTTTCCACAGCGTAGGTTTTTTCGATACATACATATATTTACCTATATGTATATATGAATACATTTAAAAATTATACAAATATTCTCTTTTTCAAGTAGTAAAATCTGAAAAAATAGTAGTGATACATTAAAAGAAAAAAAATATTAAAAAGAGAGACTGAGTGATCAACTGATACGTACACTTTGTCTGACAGGTAAATAAAGCGCACTTAAAAATATCAGAAATATATACACAATACGCTGAAATTTAATAAAATGAGAAAAAATCATCTAGAACATCAAATAAAAGCCATAGCCGAGTAACCTTTATAAGATAAACATATACCTTATTAATGAAAACATATTATCAGTATGAAGTAACACAATTTGAGGAATTAAAATTTTAACATTTAATTGTCCCTTAACGCTGACAAAGAGTAGATAGATATGTTGATATAGAAAGTCATCTTGTATACTAGAGGAACCGTTGAGAGGCCAGACCTAAATTGTAAGAAAACGATTTCGTTTTCTGTTGATCGCTATTCAAGAAGAAAACACGTTTCCTCATTATGATTTAACTAATTTAAAAGTACATTTAAATTCAGTCTCATATCCAAATGATGATGATCTTAACATAAAAATTAAAACTAAACGTTATGCAATTCTATATTATATGTACTCGTATCTAAGATTCCAACAAAGCTATTATATGAAAGAATCTCAAGCACTTCCAAATGCACTAAAGTTTAAGATAAAAGTTCCTTTTATTCAATAGCGGCCCAATTGATATAGAAATTTAATATGAAACAGTAAGCAAGGACCTCAGCTACTGCATTTTTACTGATGATCGAATAATAGAAAGTCCTGAAAGTATTATAAATTAAGTAATATGAATGAAAAAATGGTTTTAATAGACGAGTAAGGTTTCGAATGATTTTCACTACAAAAAGAAGTAGCGGATGTTTTCAACAATAATGAGTATAACAATTTCATTATAAAACCACCATTTGATTTTAAATGTTTATCAATAAAAAAGGAAAGAGAAGCAAAGTGGTTAACAAAAAACTATCATCACCTAAGCTGGACTGCTGGATCAGTTTCATTTCAAAGCGTTTGTCATTTTTTAAAGCCAATGCAAGATGTTCTAAAATATATGAAAAAGGTGAAAAAAAAGATGATAGTTGAAAAAAATTTTACACCGAAAAATTTCTAACGTTGACTATATAGGCTACATCAACTTTAAACAAATGGAAATAAAATATATTAAATATTTATACTACAACTAG
Source organism: Nowickia ferox (assembly GCA_936439885.1). Classification (NCBI taxonomy): domain Eukaryota; kingdom Metazoa; phylum Arthropoda; class Insecta; order Diptera; family Tachinidae; genus Nowickia; species Nowickia ferox. The sequence continues at coordinate 66,654,229 of OW387026.1, forward strand.
AGAGGAATTCAATTTTACTTAAAACAAAAACTCCTCACAAACTTTTAAGTAAATACATCTAAAAATTAAAAGAACGTTTTTTTAATTTCAAATAAAAAAACTATGGAGATATTTCACATCTATACACAAAAGACCAGGCGAATATTTACAACAGCAACAACAGCACATGACAAAAAAAAATGTATTTAAACAGGGAGCCCCAGACTTATTTGTATGTACATACATACACACATACATAAAATCAATTTGTAGATCCATATGTACATATGTACACATATTATCAAATTTCTTACCCATGCTCAAGTATTTATTGGATTTTAACAATCACACTTACATATCTACATCATGAAAACATACAAACCGTTCTCCAAGCTATTGACGCTTGAAGACGAAAGTCGAAGAAGACAAATGTACTTAAATAAACAAACTTATCACAGACCAGTCAAACTCTATCGCGCATACACACATACACACACACAAAATCACCACGATCGTACACAAGAATTTTGCAAAATCTGAAATTAATATTTATACAAATATAAACAAATTTCTGACCGACAGACTTTAACACTGGACAAATTTAAGCTTGATAAAATATAAAGCAATCTCATCCTCCAATATGAAAAACATACTAGGATTAGGGAAGTTCAGATATATGATAATATTTTCTAGCAAAAAATTTTCATATGAGAAACAATTTATTTCTACGTACATATAAATACTATGGTGAGAAAATCACATACACACACACATACTAAAATTCATCTACGAAAAATTAAACCTATTTCAACAACGCCCCTCCCCTCACAAATCACAGTCAGCCTAAAGTTCTTACAGATATACATACACAAAATCTCAAGGTAACATACAATCTATCAATCTCACAACCTACATCACGATCAGCCTTAAACTCATATAGACATACATACACACAAATACGTATACATATACATGAACACCTTCACCTCACCTCTCATTAATCATGATCAGCCTTAAACTCCTACAGATATACACACAAATTGCGCGTTTATATATTTCATGAACACTTCGCCCCTCATAAATCACGATAAGCCTTAAATTTCCTACAGGTATACATACACAAATTCTCAAGGTCACATACAATCGATCAATCTCAACAATACAAATCACGATCAGCCTTAAACTTCTACAGACATACATGCACAAAAATTTCTACAAACATATAAACTCCCAAATTCCTATAGATACATATTACAATAACACCCCCCGCCTACCTCAAATCAAGGACAGACTTAAACTGCTACATATACATACAAACTTACACATACACACATAGGCACATTCTATCTATCTATCACAACAAGACCCTCCCCCACCTCAAATCACAATCAGCCTTAAACTCCTACGAACATACATATACACAGATTCCCACTGATACGTATTACATGAACACTCTCACCTCACCTTTGATAAATCACAGACAGCCTTAAACTCTTACATACATACATACATACATACATGTACACAGATTCCCACGGATACATATTGCAACAACTCCCCACCCTCCACCAGTCGATCTACCTCAAATACATCCCGCACAGCACAGCTTGGTTTAAATTCCAACAAGCATAAACGTCACCGAATTCCCGCGGTTACATATTACAAAACACCCTCACCTACCCAAATCACGGTCAGCCTTAAGGTCTCACAATCTAGACAAACCCCGTCCTCCACCAATCACAGCCAGACTTCAATTTCTACAGCTAGACACACCCACAAATTTTCCGTCGGCATTAGGAAAAATCATTTCGATGATTTTCCCGTCGGCATTTGAAAAAAATAAACATGTTTTCCCGTCGGCATTTGAAAAAAATAAATCATGCATTACGTTCGGCATTAGGAAATCATATACATATAAAAGCTTCAAACCTATAAACCTCCTTAATGTATTCTCACAAAATATTCCGCGCACAAGTTCCCACGGTCATACATACAAACATACATACACTTAATATAAACAAAAAACAGTTAATGTAAACAAAAAACACTTAATGTAAACAAAAAACTCCTTATGTAAACAAAAAATCGGACGGACTTATTGAACCACCCTCGTAGGTATCAAATTCCACAAATTTCCAAGAATTTTAAAATTTGGGTAATTAAAATTTCAAAATTTCACAATTTTAATTGGGGCAGACATGCTATTAATATTATTCTTAAGTAAAGCATTAAGGATTTCAAGTTCTTAAAACTGGTATTTGAGCAATAGGGCAAATTCGTGAGTCTTGTTTGATGAAACCCCTTTGCAACTTTTGCCCAAACAAAATGAGGGAACTAAGGGAACAAAAACCACAAAAAATAAACAAAATTCATAATTGAAACTAATAAACAATGGAATACATTACTAATCCATCCAAATCAGATGCTAATGCAATGGTTAAATTTTATTACTGGCTGTTTTGTTCTTTGCTTCTAATTAAGATTTAATTTTACAATAGGATAGCAGAAAGACAAATCTGAATCGGATGCTAGTTGTATGCGCTTAACAATTTCTTTTTTATTTTCCATATTGACATAATCGCTTACAATCGGATGGCATTCAATTTGTAATGACTTGCGGACTGCTGGGATTAGGTTTACTATCAAAAAGAGCGGTAGCCGAAAAAAGTATGCGAACGAAAAAATAGTAATAATTAGTAAGATTAAGGAAACATTTGACTCCAACTCCACATAGTGCTGAAAAATGTATGCACTTTTGACTATTCAACTCTTTTTGTTACTCGTACTCGACACAATATTTTTTATAACACGACCAATCTAAGTAAATACAAATTTGTAATTTATTTTATGTAGTATAATTAATTTCTTTTTGATTTTTCTGATTTCTTGTTGGTTAAATTTATTAATGCTACTGACTACCTTAAAAACAAGTGCAGTACTAAGTAACCAGATACTTTACAGTTTTACAACTCTGAATAATTAAAGTCATCCACAAAACAAAATAATTAATAAATTAAATTATAAAATATGTATATTTACAGTTATTATTATCATTCTTTATAAATTATCTATTTTGTAACGACTTTCACAATTTTTATTTAACATTTTCTAAAAATTTTGCACTTCGTTCGCTTAATTTTCGTTTGTTTACATTTTGAATCATATGTTTTCATCTTACTAAACTTTACTACGACAAATCTCTGCAGTAAAAATTTGCAAAATACTCAGTAAGGAACTGTCACTTTAATCTCTCAATTTGTGTTCTCATTTACTGTCTTGGGTAAACGAACGCAATTTAGTAAAATGCAGTAAAGTTCAGTAAAAAGTTGTAAAAACTTATTGAAAACAAGAGTCGGAGGACGGTCATTCGGCGTTATCATTTTAGTGTTATGAATACATTAAAATTTTGGTAAACGAATGTTGTATTGATGTTAGCTGTACCTGCATATCATCGTAGCAACGTCGTGCTGATTGTCTTTTTCGTCCTGGGTTGTTTTAATATAATTAGGTGTATGAAAAAATTAAATGAATTTTTGAAGCGGAAACAAAAAAGAAACAAAAAATTTTGTGCGGTTGTGTTATTAAATTAGGCTCAGGTTTGTATCCTGCAAATCGATCAAGTACCCTTAGAAAACAGTATGTTGTTTCGTTCTGCTCTGTGGGCTTGCTTCTCATGATACAAATCTTCAACTAATTTAATAATATCGAATTGAATTTCGATACAATTGCAAACCCGAAAATTAATTATCCATGTTTTTCTATTTTCTATATTACAGGTTGTTTCCCTTGGCGCAATGCTTTATATGGCAGGTTGTGTTGGCTTTATATTTTTGGCAATATTAAGCCCAGCTAAAATGGAACATCTAGCTTTAATCTACTTTGGCGGGTTATCGTCGAGCTTCTTATATACTGGTGGCATTGGTTTCAAATACATTGCATTAGGCGATTTGGTTATTTTAATATTATTCGGTCCCATATCTGTTTTGTTTGCATTCATGTCACAAACGGGTCATGTGGATTGGACGACGATATATTATGCCATACCTTTGGCCCTAAATACGGAGGCTATTTTACATAGCAACAATACACGAGACGCTGATAATGATCGCAAAGCTGGCATTGTGACATTGGCTATTTTAATTGGGAGAACTGCATCACACGTCTTATATGCTCTGCTCTTATTCACGCCTTATAGTGTGTTTGTTGTGTATGCTTTAAAATATTCTTTATGGTTTCTATTGCCGTTGATAACAGTACCACAAGCATTTCGCATTGAAAAGCAATTTCGCAGCGAACAAACAATGAGTCGAGTACCCAGGCAGACAGCAAAATTGAATTTCTTTTTTGGAATTTTATATGTGGTGGCATGTTGTTGCGCCTCTCAATTACCAACGTTTTCATACTCGAGGCATTAAAGTGCAAAACTGAAACAAATATTTTAAATGCTTTTTTTTTACAAAAATATTTTAAAAGTCTATTTAACTTTTTTTAGCCTAAAAATTAAAAATACTAAAATATAACTCTATAACGCTGCATTTGTATGTATATGCAAAAAAAAAAAGAAGAATAGAATGTAAAAATTAAATATGTTACGAACAGAATCATTTTGTATACATTGATTAAATTAGTGGAAAAATTTAGGGAATTTTTTAATCAGATATAAAGAAAAAAATTAACAAAAATGCATATTGTATTTGTAATAATGTAAATGTTCCATATACTCATTTCATCTCTTATTTATTTCTTTTTTTTCAGTTTCATTATAATTTTTACTTTATTAAAGATGTGACTTGTTGAAAAAAAAAACAATAAAACATAAAATTTTTTAATCATAATTGCAGATTTTGGGTTCTTCTTCTCTAAGATTTAGTCAAAACAAATTTTCTCTAGTCTTTTAAAGAAGTTTCCAAATTTCCTTCTTATTTATTTAGAAAATAAAAGATTTAAAAATACAAATTTCATCCATTAGCATACGGTTAAGATTCATGATAACATTTTCAATGTACTATTTCATTTCATTACGCTGTACGTTTTCAAACGAAATCCAAATTTTCGTTAAAGTAATCTCATTTTTACAAATAACAAATAAATTGAGTTTAATGTATTCAATGTTAAAAAAAATATTTTTTTCTTTAAACAATTGGATAAACAAATATTTATGATAAAAAAACACACACAAGTATAAATAATGAATTCTGTGAATAAAAATAGGAAATTCATACGTATGCATGTACCAATAATACATATGTACATACATACATACATATGTATATGTATGTATTGTAATTACTTGTATAGTTTTCAGATGATATGTATAGGGTGTTTTTTATTGAGGTATAGAACTTTAAGTTGGCATCAAGTGATTAATATTTAGTTTGGTTTGCCATTTCATCATGAACAGGTTGACAAAAGAACAACGCTTGCAAATCGTGCAAATTTATTTCGAAAATAATGGTTCAGTTCGCGAAGTTTACCGCAAGCTCCGTCCATTTTATGGTCGACATAATCGTCCATCAGAGCAATTAATTCGGTTAACCGGTCAATTGGCCACCAAGATCGTGTGATTTGACACCATTGGATTATTTTCTTTGGGGATATGTGAAGTCGCTCGTCTACGCCAACAAACCAGAAACGTTAGGGGAGTTGGAAGCCAACATTCGTGGCGTTATTGCCAACATACGGCCCCATATGCTCGAAAAAGTGGTTGAAAATTGGACCTGTAGAATTGGCTTTATTCGAGCCAGCCGCGGCGGCCACATGCCCGAAATCATATTTAAACGTTAATGGCATAAAATTATCCTTCCAATAAAGCCAAATTGATGGACATTAAAACGATTTTCTTGTGTTTTATTTCAATTCGAAGTTCTATACCTCTAAAAAAACACCCTGCATAAATATTTAGAAATGATGCACAGTGGGAGAGAAGTGGAAAAATTTGGAAGCAATTCTGCAGCTTTTAAACGGGCCGTTTGATGTAGATAAAATTTCACATGGCCCTAGGGGAAATGTGAACTTGTATATTAACTACCATTTGTATTGTGAGAAGCTTCATATTGCATAATATTTAAATAATGTTGCTCCTAGTGAACGTCATTTCTAAATCGCTGTTCTTTTAAACTGTGACTGTGATCACAGTTTAGCAGTCACCCTTTATCTATTTGGCGTCGGCAACATAACACGACGTCGTTTTTAATCTTTTTTGGCAAATCGGTATTCCCGTAGATAGTATTGCCATTTATCGATGACTGTCAACTTATGTTTGGTATTCTGTAAGAAAAATTTATGTTGATGTGGCCGTTCATTTTGTCGTCAGTGTTTTTGATATCGTGTTCTATTGTGTGTATACCTCAACGAATTTTAAAAATAATTTAAATAGTAAAAAAGTGAAATATAAAAATACCATACATATTTATTTGAAATAAAAATTCTTAAAAGAAGTGAAAAATACATATAATATGGACAAACGTAAAATTATCAACCCCAACCAATTTGAAAAGCTTGTGGAAGAGTTGGAAAAGAATCCTTCTCTTGTTAGAGGAATCCGCAGGGGCAGTGTTTCTAATAATTTTAAGGAACAGTGGTAAAGTGTTGCGACTACATTTAATGCCCTCGGTCCACCAATTATAACTAGTGGTGGATGGCAAAAAGTAAGGAAAAAAATGTGTTGGGAAAGTATACTGTATGATAGAATTATTTTTACAGATCTGGCGGGACTTGAAGCTGATTGCGAAGCAACAGCAGGTGGAGTATATAAAGAATTAGTACTGAACCCCTTTGGAGGAAGCACCAATTTCCAATAAACGTTGATCTGATCTATGCATTTTTTTTTCTTCCAAAATTAGTCTCTGTTGCATCCAATACTGGTAACTGACAAATGCATGAAATTTTTCTGAGAAATCTTTTCACTACTAAATTTCATTATTTTCTTCGTCCCAATCGGAAAGAAAAACATTTTATTTTAATTTATTTACAAAGCTTTTACTTATTCAAAAACACTTTTACCAAAAATACTAAACAAAATGAGTCAGCTGACTTAAATACAGCGATGCCAATTTAGCGCGTTTCGCGCTAAATTTAGCGCGTTTTAACTATTCCAAACGCGCTTTTTTTCGTCTTAGCGCGTTTATTAAAAAAAGCGCTAAATTAGCGCGTTTTAAATAAAGTCATCATATCAGTTCAATGTTTTTCCCCCTCGTACTCGTGACCAAAAAAGTTTATTTAACTTATTAAGTATCTATTCTAGCTGAAGTACAAAAAGCATTTGAATCGCAAAACTATTCGACAATTTATATAAGTTGTTACAAAGTTTGAAAAATAAAATAAAAATTAATAATTATTTCGATTATTTGGAAGGCAATTCTGATTCTGTATCAAGTGATTTTATTTATTTAGGATATAATTTCGAAGAAATAATATTACAAAGTCTGAAATGAGCTACTAAAAAAGAATTAATTGTGTATGCTAATACACATGTACATACATCGACTTTTATTAAAATTTAATTTAGCGCGTAGGAAAATAGCGCGTTTTGGCTATAAATAGTTGACAATGCTATAACTTAGCGCGTTTTGCCAAGGGGAACAGCGCGTTTGGGTTATAAAAAGTTGGCATCGCTGCTTAAATACTAGATATGTGTATTGTATTTATCGATAAACAGGCAATGTCGTCATAACACTGTTAGGGAATACAAAGTTAGCATTGATGTTGTGTTAAAGTTATGTTGTTTCAAAATTGACGACGATATTGCCGACGCCAAATAGAATAAGGGGGATTTCCATATAAACTCTATTGGAACATTTTGTAATTTCGTTCGATAGCGAGTGCCGTAGTTTGCCACCAACTCTTCTGCTTTAAAAGTATTTATTATTATTAGTATTTTGATAAATACTAATAAACAAACAAACAATTAGCACTCAACCCCATCCAAATATTGAATAATGTCGTCAGTGATGATTTTTGAGTTTTTTGGTTAGGTCAAAATAACTTTGATAGGGATAAAAAAATTCAAATGTGACTTCAATCTTTTTCTTTAAATAAAAACAAAAGTATGTATGTATTAGTAATATAATACATGTGATTTATTTTTAAAAGTATTTTTTGTTAAAATTAAAGTAAATACATATTGAATAATATACCTTAGTTAGCATATATATTTTGAAACATCAGCCGATTTTATTCTCTTTATTTCCAATCCAATGCAACGAGAAAAACATATTAAAACTGTATAAACTAGTTAGAAATAGTGTATTTTATTGGAAAATAAAACATTTTGCAGATTTCAAATGTGTTTCGTTATTCTTTTTCGATTTAAACTAACTGCCTTATTCATAAAAAATATTTCAGGTTTATTAAGCGCTTATTTGACATATTTCTATGGGAAATTTGTCAAATAATCCTGTAATAAACCTAAAATATTTTTTATGAATTAGGCCGTAAAAATATAAGAGTTCATTATGTGGCATAAGTATTTTGACATTTGTTTGCATAGCAAATATCAAAGACGTGAGGAGATTAAACTAAAACAAAATTTATACTAATTATTTAAATTAATAATAAAATATATCACTCCCTAGGAATTTTGAATTTTTGGGTGCGGACTGGAACAGAATCCAGCCATGTCTAATTCTTTTAAAGATTTACCCTCATATTGATGTATGTACATATATTAAAGTAAAGCAGCTCTGGGCGAGTCAACATCAAGCGTCGTTGGCAATTATCTCTTAAGTGCAACCAGGCCACTGTTGTTTATTGGCCTTCGAGAGTTTTGCGTCTCACTCGCACTGGTTGACTGATCTGCCACGGATAACCGTATATTCTTGCGGTTCTTTTGTGGAATTTCTTTAACAACCACGTTGCTACTTCCTATGTGAAGGCATAGGTCGTGTACAGTCAGTCACAAAGCCTTTTTAAAAAACTGTTAATAACATCTTGGGCATATGGTCTAGCTACCCCGCCCATATTTGTGCAACAATACTTTGCAAATTTACTTTGTAAAGTATTTCTTAAATAAATAAATATTAAAGGATGATACCACAATAAAATGATTTTTTTTTAAACAATTTAGTTGTATATAGGATAAAGCCGATCAGCTGAAATTCGCCGCCCTCATGTATTTAAAACATTTAACCGCCACCAGCGAGGCCAATTTTTTTGCAAGACTTTTCATTTGTTTTAAAATTAAAAGTTTTTTCAATATAAAACTCGGTATTTAAAATATGTAGATAAAAATATGCCCTTCCTTAGTCCAAGTTTACACTATGCAAGTCTCATTGCTAAGCTGATTAGCTTGTAAGGAAAGAGAGACGAGGGGAAAAGAAACTTTACTGTTCCCCTCGTCTCTCTCACCGTCAAACTAATCAGCTTAGCAATAAGACTTGCATAGTGTAAATATGGACTTAGTCAGTGTTCAGACGAAGATAGTCTTATTTTTAAGTTTGCTAGTTTATAGTCGAGAGAGGCGAGGGGAAAAGAAACGAGTACTCAGCTTCATGTACCGTCGATACGTTTTGCTCTCATTCGTAATGTTAAAAAAAGCATACATGCATACACAAAACTGTGCTTAAAAAATGTGTGCTTAAAAATAAGACTCACATTGTGTGAACGCCGAAGATAGTTCAAAGAAGAATAAGTAAGAATCTTAAAAATAAGACTATCTTCGTCTGAACACTGACTTACAACATTTGCTTCAGCAGACCGCGATTCAACGATTTTCATTTCGTCGTCGCCGAAAATATGTTTGGTAACCTGCAACAGGCTTCAGCATTATAGGCTTTAACTTCAGTTTCAGAAAAACAAAATAAAGGAACACGTTGGTTCTTTTGTAACCAACTGAAAATGAAGCAAAGTTGGAATACGAAATCGATGCGTTTTCTGTCACACTAAAAACTATTTTCTACGTTTTGAGCGTACGATTTCATTTCAAATCGAACCGATTTCCATCACATACTTGTATACATAGCAATAAAGACATATGGACGAAATGTGACAATTAAACTAAAAGTCTGGCATCCGCGCACACACAATACACTTTTTTCAATATTTTCCTTAGTATAGTTTTAGGGTTTACTTGCTTGCTAAAAAATAGCAATGACACAAACGTTTTTGGCCTTGCGTCGATCGAAAGAAATTCTAGCAGCTGTACATACTAATGGAACGTAATTGTGATGTGAAAATTTTCCTAGCATACAACACTGGACTTTCTGTATGTAAAATTAACTGAAATTGCATTTTAAAATAAAGTAAAGTAAAAATTTATTGAGCCTTTTTTTAACAATGAAAGTTTTTAAAGTTAATGATACAAAGAAAACTTAAGACTATAAAGTATTATCTTAAAAACTACAAAATTTTAACAGCACCAAGATTTAACAATGAGATAAGTATAATAAAATGTTAATAAAATTAGATATAGGACGATATGCCCTTGCTCCCGAGGCTAACATAACATAAGAGGAGAACTCTTAGAATATACTTAGGTCTAAAAAACAAAACTTAAAAGAAAAATTAAAAAGAAAGTAAAAAAAAACATAAAATTCTCCAAAAAGATACTTTTCGTAAAAAATCGATGTCTTATGTTAGAATTTATATCAAAATCAATAGGATCTTCATTACAAAAACCAATAGGCTAGAGATAATTGGGGTTACTCCAAGTGAAAGCTTTCTGTTCATTATAAATTTCACTCATAAGATAATTATCATGCATTTCTAGTATATTTATGAATTTCTTAATAATATCAGATAAATATAGACCGATTGGAGTTATTTTCGAATTGCAGTAAATAAACGGGTTTGAAAAGCGTTTATTTAATGATTCGAAATTTTTCTGAATACAACACCTTAAAACTTTACGTTCAAATATTTCCATTTCTTTAATAACAATAGGTGAGACACTAAACCATATTGCAAACCCGTATATGAAAATTGGTATGATACTTGTCTTGTATAAAATTCTTGAAAAAGCACCCAATATCTTGAATGCTTTCTTTAAAACTATTCTTGCATGTCCATTAAATTTTAAAAGATTATTAAAAGTAATTCCAAGATATTTAAGATTATCTACGAAGGGTATTTCTATTCCATCAAGGAAAAGTGTAAGTCTTTTACTTTCTGGAACAACAGTGTATTTACATTTTCCCGAAGCATTACGTATACAAATCGCTTTACATTTAGAAACATTTATTTTATCACCCCAATCATCATAAAACTTTTTAACTATATAGTTGAAGATGGAATGAAACTTGTCTTAAAGCAGTTGAGTTGGGAAAAATGTGTGGAAAGTCATACATAAAAATATTGTAAAGATGAGGAGCCAAAATTGAAACTTGTGGTACACCACAATAAACATTTCCCAAATCCGAAAAATCTCTGCCAAATTGCACGCAAAATTTTCTATTATAGAAAAAGCTCTGAAAAAGTCTAACAGTGGTTGCACTAAATCCAATTTCAATCAATTTAAAAAGAATACCATTATGAAAGGCGTGATCGAAAGCCTTTTCAACATCCAGAGAAACTGCTACTGTGCAGCAACTTTTACGAAGATTAGAGACTACATCATTATGAAACTTCAATAAGGCATCTAGAGTAGAATGACCTTTTTTGAAGCCGAACTGAAAGTTTGGTATATATGTATCATTAAGTTCATTATCCATTTTATCCCTAATTATTCTTTTGAAAAGTTTTCCCACATTTGAAAGTAAAGAAATTGACCGAAAATGATTTATGTATATCAATATTATTTGGCAATTTAAAATAAATAAAAATCTTTTAAAAACAGTACCCGGATTCAGTTACTTTTATTACGATAATCGTATCGCTATAATACATATAACGAAAATTTATCGACTTTGCTATTTAGCAAACTATTTTAACGATATTCGCTGTTGGTTGAAGTAAAAATAGTTTATTAACAAGTTCAAATTCTTTTGATTTTTCTTTAATTCTTCTTTGTGCTTTTCTCTTATTTTGAAATTTTGTTTGCAGGGATGCCACATGGTATACAACTAAATGGCAAATAGAACACAGATGCACACTATCGTTAAAAAGAAATTACATAATCATTTTATTTAATCATTCATTTTAGCATTGTTGCCATTTTAGCATTTTCAGAATTTGTTTAAAATAAAAAATTTTAATTTGTTAAAAAAAAATCAGTGCAGAGTATGATTTTTCTCATGAATGTACATTAGACTGGTCGCAAAAACGTTTTTTCTTTAATTGCGGTCTTAATTTTTGAGTTAAAAAATTGAAATAATTCTGCAGTTTCTAAACGTTAGATTGTTATGAAATTTCATACAGCATTTGAGGAGGTGCCACAGAGCTTAAGTCTGGAATTTGGACAATATATCTTTAATGGGGGCGAAGCGACAAACCCCCAAAGTGGGCCATCTCGGGTTAATGAAAAATTCAAACTAATGACAAGCTGATGTTTTTGATCTGATAAAAAAGATTTTTGCAATTGAATTTTTTTCTATCCAAGAGCTAAAACAAGTCTGCTATAGCACATTTCATTTGCTTCAGAATGTAAGCAAAAACTTAGAATAATATGCGATAAATATAATAATGTACTTACCTTTTTTATTCTGCACTAATTGTTTTTATGTATATGAGCCATGTCTACCAATGATTCCTTTAGAAATACCAAATATATTGGTTGTATCAATTAATTATTTCCATAGTCACAACTAAAATTTCATTCTAAAAATTCACATATCGCTTCTGAAAAATTGGTGATTACAAAACCTCTATATTCGTTCATTACAACAGAATTGTGTATTAGTTGTTGGAACCGACAAAATTCGATTGGCTACAAGCTCGGTTATCACAACAAATCTATATTCTCTGTGTACATTTATGGGGTTTCGCTTACATTTTAATATATATTCGAGAAAAAAAATTAAAATTTTGGCCCTTTTACCAACCTTGGTCCACTGATCTGATAATGGAGAAAGAAGTCAAATCTTGTTCGATTTAGAAAAGGAAACTTATTATGAAATTAGAACAAAATTTGTAACTTGAAAAAAATTTGATATCAAAAGCACAATTAAGTCAAAAGTTATATGCAATTTAAATTAAAAAAAAATTAAAAGAAAAAAGTGGGTTAATTATTTTCCTATTATAATTTTTTTTTTTTGCAAAAATACCAACCTCCTTATTTTGCTTATTCAAAAGGTAATACTATAAGAAATATTACAAAGAAATTGTTTGTTAAAAATTTTTGTTATAAATACCATTTTTTAGGGTTTTGCGATTTTTTTTTTTTTGAAATTTCAGGGAACTCGAAAGCTAACTCTATTTGTTCTTACTTTCTGTATATTAATTACATAATTTTCCATTTAAACGAGCATTTGTAGTCGAAAAAAACTGATTTCTGTTGGAGGTTTATGCTATTTTCTAGACCTTAGGGAACGGAAATAGACTGTCAGTAGCACACAAATTGTTCGCGAGAGCGAGTAAGCAAGCGCCAATTTTTTGGTATTGTGTTAAAGTGACGCCGATGTTGACAACTGGAATAAGTGTGATTATATCAAAATTAGTTCTTAATGTAGACGATGTTGCCGTATTACCATTATTTAGGGATGGAACACTTGCCTGTCACAAGGACACAAGAAAATGACACCACAAAATTACAACACAAGAAATGCCTGATGTGTACTCAGCCAAACATGCAAACTTTCACATTTATAATATTAATAGAAGTGTCCTACCGAACAAACTTTTTCAGATCGAAGCTAAGCCCAAATTTCGGTAAATATTGCGAAATTCGGCCTGCTAAAAAAAACCAAGCAACAACTTACTAGTACTTATTTATCTAATTATTTTGTAAAAAAGTGCTTATTTTAGACATTTCCAAAAACTTACAACAAGTGAGCTCTGTGGCAATCAAGCGGTACACAGGCGAGTACGTAACAAAATGAGTTTTTATAGTACACTTGTCTAGCTTACGTTATATTTGTTAGCACTTTTTGTATTTTTGATTTCATTATTGCCATGGTATACAATTTGGTATTTGAGTTATTTTGTTTTCCATACTAGATACATTTCTGAATGGCAGTCCTAGGAGAAAATCATAAAAAATAAAAAACAGCTGCTTTTAAATTACAATCCAATATTAGGTCAGTTCGTTTATTTTTCAATCAAAATCGAGTAACTGAATAAATCCTGAGTACTTTTGCTAGAAAAAGGCGGCAGCGTATATTTTTAATTAATAACATTCGTTATATTGTATTTTTTCACAAATTATAAAAACATTAAGATTTGGCTGAAACAGGGAAAAAAGCTTTCGTTCTTCATGTCCTTCAAGTATTTATTGTACCTATTTGCTTAAATAAACAAAAAAAGAAGGATTTCATCCATTATATACAATATGTACATATGTATATCATCAGATGGTTACTAATTTGCCGCATTTAATGGAAATGCTCTCAATCTTCTTGCTTTGAATACACAAAGATCCAAGATAATAATGAATAAAAAATTTTACATTGAAATATCATTCAAAGGACAGCAATTTATACATCAAACAAAATAATGGTTCTTATCGTGGTTGGCGTTTCTCGACTTCAAATTCGACTATTTGTAGTTGATTAAAGAAAACAATCTAGTAATCTAGTACAATACGCCTGACTTTAACTTGAAAATTATTGATATGAGTAAACTTTAGGGCTTAATATCTTTCAATATGTTTGAAATGTGGAAAAATGTATTAGAGATATAAAAAATATATTTCATGTACATAAAACTGTTTTTTTTAACATACTGCACATCATACATGAAAATGAATGAAGAATTTACTTAAAAATAAAATTCACAAAAAAGAAAAGTGTAACCGCTATATTCGGCAACCATTTATGCAGTAAGAACTTGCAATTACTCAGACTCAAATTACTCTCTCAAGATTTTGTATAAACGAATGAAATTTAATATAATATAAAAAAGCTCAGTAAAAAGTTTCAGGTATTCGAACAAACCTTGAACAAATTTATGTGACCAAAATTTAAAATAAAATTGTTATGTAATTAGACGATTGTATGGACATTAGGTTTCTTCTTTAATGAATAAAAAAACCTATTTTAATTTCCACACAAGTACCTTTTTGTGATTGTCTGTATTTGACATTAGATACAATTGGAATTGTTATGTACACAGAAAAAATTATTCCCAAAAAATTTTCAAACATACATACGTTTGTTTGAAATAAAATTTAGTTTCGGTAAATATTTTTTACTGTTCCAGTAAATTTTTTGTTGCAAAAAAGATGTATAGAGAAGAAACACGCCACGACGTTTGTCGGCTACTTTTCGGAATTTACATGTATACAACACGATCAATCCAAATAAACAACAACAAGAGCACAACAGCACGTTTTGTCAACCAACAAGCAAGATAAACACCAACACAGTTAGATAACAAATTCTGTCAGCCGAACTCTGGTAAATTTAAATTTTTACAAAATTGTTATCAGAATTTACAAAGTTATTTGTAGGACCGCATTCAGACAAAATATTTACTGATTGGTTACTGAAAATTAAACATTGTTTTTTCTGTGTAGAAACAACAAAATAAAAAATCTCAAATAAATAACTCTCAAATGCAAATCTCAATAAATAACTAACTTTTAGGTAATATATGTTGCAAAAAATTACCCATTAATACACGAGTATTTATAAGCAAAAAATGATACATTCAGGTATGTGATGAAAAACGATTTAGACACAAAATCAACTTGAAAACGATAAAAGGAGTAATGTGTTTGCTATAGTCGTTTTGTACATAATTTTAAAATTTGCTTTTAATAGTTCTTCCAATAATTTTTTATAAATTTTTTTTTTCACAGCCGTATTATATCGATTATATTTTATTTTCGATCCGAATTCATCGTTTTCCATCACATACCTGAATAACTTTTTCTAATCCTATGACTGCACTTTATTTGTAAGGGGTACCCTATACTTTTTGAACTTCTTAAATAAATTGTAAGTAATTACGAATATTTTGCATTCTAGTAAGAAAAGTTTTTTGCTGGGTTAGCATAGGAATTTTTCTGCATTTATGCTATGCATTCGGTCTGAATTAGAGATGGACGCGTGTCGTGTTAATTTTCTTGACATGAAACCGCACGACTCAACACGAAGTGCTAGTGGCAGAAAATTTGATTTCCAGCGTGGTCGGGTTGTGTTGTGTTGAGCAAAATTGACACGAAAAAACAAAATTATTTTTGTTTAAAAAATGTATGCATGAATTTCAAGTGAAAATGAATTTAATATTTTCTATCGTCAAACACGCAACATCAGGAAATTTGTTGATAGTTTACAGAACGTTTAAAAAACAAATTTTCACACAAATCCATCCACACAACACCATCAATATGTTTACATTAAATTGTACCTACATAAGTATATACACACTTGAGAATATTTGCATACATAAACGCACAGAAATAGCATTTCAAATATCATTCAAAATATTAGAAACCTTCTTTTGAGACTTATAGTTTTGTCGTTTATAGATATCACAAAAGTTTTATAGTACAAGAATTTATTGAAAAGTAATTAGTTCTTCATCAACTGAGAACCCAACATTATTTAAAGTTCAACCGATTACACATCAACTAATCGTGTTGGACAGTAGAGCTGGGTCCGACTCGTTCATTCGTTCATTTTTGCCACAAACCTTTGATCAAACCCATTTAAATTACATGGGTTTGATCATAGGTTTGTGGCAAAAATGAACGAGTTGGCACCAGCTATATTGGTCATCTTGCTATTCGTGTTCGGGTCGTGTCGTGTTGGAAAAATTTGACACGAGCTCATCTCTAGTCTGAATCAGAGATGGGCGCGAGTCGTGTTTTTTCGTGACTCGAACACACACGACTTAGCACGAAGTGTTCGTGACGGAAAATCTGATTTCGTGCGTGTTCGGGTCGTATCGTGTTGAGCAAAATTGACACGATAAACACGAAACGATTTTTGGTGTTAAAATATGTATGCATGAATTTCCAGTAAAGAAAAAATTTAATATTTTGTATCGTCAAACATACAAAACCATAAAATTTGTTAATAGTGTAGGGGTCAGTCTCTTAAGCTTAGTTCTGAAATTAAACAAAAATATGTACTCGTATTTATTTGAATAACAAAAATGCTTTTTTGCTATTCAATTTGATTTCGTGCGTGTTGTGCAGTTTCGTGTTTTGAAAAAATTTCGCGTGCGTGTTTCGTACGTGTTGGTCATCTAGTCTGAATAAAGGTGTCAAGCAGCACTAATAATAACTGCTTAAGGACGTGATACACTATCATACAAAGTCGTGCTATTTTTGAGAAAATACAACCCTGGGGGGTTATTATACAATATGATTCGAAAAGAAAACTGTTCGAATTTGTATGTTATTAACATTAGAATTCGAAAACATATCCATTCAATTCGGATTATATAATAGACCCCCTGGTATGATGGAGTTTATGAAAATTTTCAAAAGACAATAACAATTCATCACACCAGAGTGGTATTTTTTCGTAGATCGAACGATTTTGTTTGAAAGTGAGTCATGGCCTTTACGAAAAATACTGATTAGTGTTGCTGAAAGGACTTCTACAGGTGGTGCTGTTTTTTTCTATTTCTTTTTGATTTATCAGTTGAAGTATTTTCTTGCCAGCTTACACGTTTCCAAAACAATCGAATTATCTTTTGAAATGTTATTTTTTCGATTTTAGACTTTTCAATCTGTTAATTTTTAAGGTATCTATTTGGACTTGAAACAGACTTTCAACACTTTCTTCTTTTATGAAGTGAAATTTCTTAACTAACCGTTCTTTTAATGACTGCTTCAATTTATTTGAATTACTAAGGAAATTGTTGATGTATCTCCCGAGATAACTATTTAGTGTGGCTTCAAAGCGGAATTCTAGTTAATTTATGATTTCACTAATTGTTTTCCATTCCCTTGCAGAACGAATTTTTATTTTGTCTGTTTTAATGACCTGTAAACACAAAACTCCTTTTGTTCTACTAATTTAACCATCATTAAAAATGTATTCTTCCACCTGGTATTTATTCGAAATCGAGTACTTTGTTATCGAAATGTTGTTACCGTGGATCATGGCAATCGTAATCAAAACGTATATACTCCAAGTTGCACTCGATTGGTAATCTACTGTCGAAAACAAAACAAAGGAAAAAAGAAAAGTAATTAAAAATGTAAGTATTTTCCTGATATTTTCACAAAATTAGTTTAGAAAATATAATTTTAATTGTTTTTAGGGAAAGTGAATATCAAGCCAAAGATTGCCCAATAGAAAGTGTGCAAAAAAAATAAATAAGGGAATAATCGTTTCCAGAACAAATAAAAAATAAAGTAAATGGGAAGTATTGGCGCAACTTATGATTTAACATCCCGTTTCGTTTTGTTTTTCGTATTGTCATATGCTAACAGCAATGTAAACAATAGTAGTTGGTAACATAACTTACGATCGAATACCGTGATCCAAAAAATTGCAGCCATCGAAATATTTCTCTACACGAGTTCGTACAAGTTAATGTAATTCCAAAGAATATTTGGTATGTGTATATTGTTTTTGTATTATATTCAGATAAACACATGATAATGAATATGTAAGTACATAAAGAAGTTCAGTGTTCGGCAAAAATTCCGAGCAACGAACTTTGACCGAACATAATTTTTGGCCAAACTTCGTAATCGAATCTAAACGTTCGGTCGGACACTGTTAACAGGATGTCTTCTACCCAGTAAATCGTCAACTCAGTTATATACATAAGTACTTAGATTTGAAAACGTAACGTAACGTAACACGAGTAAAACATACTTACAAAAGTACATACATACGAGTACATAAGTGCATGCATATGAGAACTTGAAGACTTGTTTGTTATTTAAATCTTTTATTTAATTAGTTTTTGCTAATCAATCTAAAATAGCCTGTCTAGATACCAAATAAGCCTCATATGGTCTCACTGAAGCAGTAGCTCCATCCAATGGTTCTTCGTCCGGCAGAGGTCCCGGCAAAGCTTCAACACAAAAATTTTGCAAAACGGTTGTAATAAACATAAACAAATTTTGTCGTCCTAAAATGTCTCCCATACAACGATGTCGCCCAAAGCCGAAAGGATTATAGGCTTCAGGTACTTTTAAGCAACCGTCGATTAAAAAGCGTTCAGGGTCAAACTTTTGTGGATCGGGAAAGTCGACTGGATTCATAAGCATGCCACGAAAACAAGCAACCACCATTGTGTCTTTCGGTATTTCGTAACCACTTAAGCGAGTGTTTCTTAACGCCCGATGCGGTATGCCAAACGTATTTCCCATAAACATGCGAAGAGCTTCCAAAACAATTGCCTCACAAAAAGGAAGTTTGGTACGATCTTTCCATTCGGGCAAACGTTCTAGACCCACAATTTCTTTGATTTCTGCAAAAGCACGCTTTTGAATTTCTGGATTCCGCACCATGTGCAGAAAGGCAAAGCCTAAGCTTTTGTTAGTTGTTTCTGAACCAGCTAAAAACATATCCAAGCACACAGCCAATAACTGTTCTTCTGTAAACGATGCTTTTCGTTCTGGATTTTCTAGTTCTCGTAAATAGCTGTCCATTAAATCCCGCGGTATGTCATAATGCCTGAAGGTCTGTCGGTGATTGTCAACTTCTTTACGAAGAAATGCATAAATACGTTCATGATTTTCCACGAAGGCATTGTAACCCGAGTAGTTGGGTGCTATATAGCGCATAAGTGGGAAATGGCTGAACATGGCTCCTACCATGTCAACATGTTGAAATAATTCAAAAAACATTTGTAGCAAATCGTTTATTTCCTCACTTTTGCGGTCATAACGTTTGCTGGACATCATGGACCACAAGGTGTTCAATACGTAAACCGTAAACAGATTAACCATCGAAACTTTTGCCCTCTTGCCATCTTGTTCCTTTATTAATTCATTCAAATCGTCTAGTAGATGTGAAGCTTCTTGGTGTATACCATTCACCATGCCACTGCGAGCGAACCCAAAATCCTTTAAATGGCGCAAAATGAAACGCCTCTGTTCCACCCACAGCTCTTCATCTGTAACCAAAATTCCTTTTTTGGAGTTAAATGTACGCATTCGATAGAATATTCCATCGGGCTTCCCATCCAAATCCTCGTTCGTCATCATCTCTTGTATGGTATCCGAGTAGTAGGCTATAACCAATTTGTCTTTGCCTATTTTCAGGCCATAGAGTCCATAAGGATTAATATAATGACGAGTAAGTTCATCGATAACTTTGCAAAACATTCCGCATTTAGCACGCAACTGATAAATTTGTAAAGCACAGCCGACAATGGGATACCATTTTGGCCCCGGTGGAAACTTTGCTGGCTTGCGTATATCCCAAAAAAGGAATAATAACAATAAGATCGCGCCAAATATCACTGTATAAAACATTTTGCTCTAACTCCAACAGAAGCAATGAAATTTTCAATTTGAATATATGGCTTCGTTTGAACAGTAACAGTAACAGTAACACTTTCAATTTCCGCTTAACAATCAGGTACAAACTGTCTCACGACTTCATAACAACATTATTACGCAACTTTTTATTTTTTTTTTTTATACATAACTTGCACTTGGAGTTCAGCACAAATTTTTCCTAGCTTTTCTTTAATGAATCATCTCTGTGTTGTGTTTTTTTTTGTTTCTCTTTTCCTTGTAAAGTTTTTCTTTCCTTTATTTTCAGTCGGACAAACCTATTACTGGTTTAAAATTTATCAATCAACTGAAGAGTTTTCTGCACTTGCATCACAATTTATACGTGGTCGACTGAACCAGTAAATATGTGTGTAAGTCTGCAGACATCATCTAATATGACCGCTTTTGCAATTATTGCAGTGAGAGTGTTTTTCAACTTTCTTATTTAACATTTTTAAAGCAGAAATTCACAAACTGTGTTCCCAAAGGCAATGGCCTCACCACATACTCGTATTTGGTAAAATTTTGAAAATAATTTTATATGTATAGGGTGTTTTTTTAGAGGTATAGAACTTCGAATTAAAATAAAACACAAGAAAATCGTCTTAATGTCCATCAATGTGGCTTTATTGGAAGGATAATTTTATGCTATTAACGTTTAAATATGATTTCGGGCATGTGGCCGCCGCGGCTGGCTCGAAGAAAGCCAATTCTACAGGTCCAATTTTCAACCACTTTTTCGAGCATATGGGGCCGTATGTTGGCAATAACGCCACGAATGTTGGCTTCCAAGTCCCCTAAGGTTTCTGGTTTGTTGGCGTAGACGAGCGACTTCAGCGGATGCGTATTATCACATAGAGTAAACGTAGTGCGAAAACGATCCATGGTTAACCGAATTAATTGCTCTGTCGACCATAAAATGGACGGAGCTTGCGGTAAACTTCGCGAACTGAACCATTATTTTCGAAATAAATTTGCACGATTTGCAAGCGTTGTTCTTTTGTCAACCTGTTCATGATGAAATGGCAAACCAAACTAAATATTAATCACTTGACAGCTGACAAAATGGCCGCCAGTTAAAAAAGTGATGCCAACTTAAAGTTCTATACCTCAATAAAAAAACACCCTTTATTAGCTTCCTGATGAGCAGGGCGCCTAAAATATGACATCAAAAACACAAAATATGCACTAAAAACAATAAAATATGCACATATTTAAAAAAATTTTAATTTGAAAGAATAGTTTTCAATTTACATACAACTAAATAAAGATACAAAAATATTTTATTTTCTCAAGAGGTGCGTGTACAAGCCTATTAAATTTTTACACAAGATTAAATATGATATAACGATTTTTTCTGCATTATTAACTCCAAAAAAAAGAAAAAGAAAAAAAGTCTTGTTATTGATTTATTTTCATTAATAAATTTTATATTTTCGACTGTGAAGTCCAATCAATTTGTTTTTACAAAGCTTTTGTGGATTGAAAAAGGCCTTGTAACGTCTGTGGATGTAATCGGTTCAAATATAAATGATTCTTTTTATATCTTTATGTATATAATTCTACTGTACGTGTGTATGTCACTGAACTCTTCCTAAACGTCTGGACCTATTTGAATGAATTTTTTTTGTATGCGTTTGGGTGGCGCCCTGAAATGTTTAGATTCACAAATCAGCCCGACAAATGGCGCTGCAGTCGATATCTCATTGTACTCATTCCTTTAATTGTATTGTACCTATCATGTCTACAATAAATATAATAAAAATAACACTTGAAAAAAACTCTGCGATATAACGAATTTTTCGGCATAATGAATGGGCCTGACATTATATCGTTCGTTATACCGGGATTTGTCTGTATTAAAATTTTCAATTTACATACATACATATGTATGTATGTATGTACATTAGAGCGTCTCGCCCAACAGGCAACAAAATAAAAGTTCTCCGTACATCAGCGAATATAAAGTATTGTTCCAAGGACATTTCAAAAAACATTTTTTTTTCCGAACG
Organism: Nowickia ferox; assembly: GCA_936439885.1. Lineage (NCBI taxonomy): Eukaryota > Metazoa > Arthropoda > Insecta > Diptera > Tachinidae > Nowickia > Nowickia ferox. The sequence continues at coordinate 66,676,666 of OW387026.1, forward strand.
TAGGGGTCGCTTTTTTAGTTTTTTCGTTATATCTTCCATATTTACAGTCCGATATTAAAGTTTGATATAGCGAATTTTTTGTCTCAAGAAGGCCAATGTTTTTTTGCTCTGAGGTCCATTCACCTCAAGTGTAACGTTCTAGTACTTACCCCCCCCCCCCCAAATCTCATTTCTTACCACCCTGATGTGACACCCTAATGTTAGAAATTTATAGCTCGCGAAAAATCATAAAACTTTTGCTAAGACAGTATTTCGATAATTACAGCACAACTATTTAAAAAATGCTTTTATAAATTCTTTGTTGCAGACCGTAGGGGTCACCTTTTTAAATTTTTCATAGCTTCAGTATTTACATTCAGATATTAAAGTATAATATATCGATGAATTTGTCTGTGGCAGACCAATTTAGAAGTGTTAGTCTTTTGTGGCAGCACTCAGGAATTCCAATTTTATGTGCAACAGCGGTTCGTAAACGTTTGGATAAGCTTTTGGATGATTATTATAAAGTGGTTAAATATCCATTAAAGTACAATGTAAGTGAGTGGAATAGATTGTTCTTGATATCGCGTTGTAAGTGCGGCATTGAAAGAAATATTCCATGCAATTGCAACGCCTCTGATATAATCCCAGATTGATTGATGAGGTTAGATGATGTTGATAATGTGATGTCGATTAAAAGTGGCGCTGTAACAATGTCGTCAATTATAGCACCATCGAATACGGTGTATAGCGCTACAGCCAGCGATGGGTATGAGCCGGACAGCGAGGAAGTGCAGGAATTTGAAGAAAATGTTAGCGATTTTTCACAGACGTTAGAAAAACCATTTACTGTGGCTGACATATCATTACGTAATTTTAGTTCGGCTTTGGATCGCACCGACACCTCAGTTCGCCTTGTTTGCTACTATGCTAATAAAAGATTTAAAATTGTCGATTACTGCAGAAGCCAAAGTCGAGCTATCTGCAGAAACAGTAAAAAATAGATGTCAGTTCTTTGATGGCTTTATCATCGATAAAAACAAAATATTTCGAGAACGTGTGAAGTTTCGTAAGGAAGCAATGGTTGCGACAAGACCTAATGACTTGTTAACGTGTATCTCATTCGATGGCAAGAAAGAGTCAACTTTAAAAAGAGTAACTGATGTAAATGTAACGCGAAATGTTGTTGTAAGTGAAGAACATATCACTATTGTGAAGGAGCCAGAGTCCAAATTCATTGGCTACGCTACGCCCACTGACAGCACTGCTGGGGGAATCCAAAGAAGCATCGTGAATTATTTGAGTCAAGCTTCAAGAGAACATCAGTATCTGTTAGTTGCGATGGAACTCCTACTAACACTGGCTACAAAAATGGAGTCATTGCAACAATGGAACGTCATTTACAAAGACCATTGCAAGCATTTCGCACATTCTGGGATTATATCAGATTCGTTGCAATTGCATGAAATATTTCTTTCAATGCCGCACTTACAACGCGATATCAAGAACAATCTATTCCACTCATTTACAAATTTCTAAAATTCGCAAAAATCGCAATATTAGAAAGAAACACTAAAATTTATTAAAACTCGCTAAAACTGTAAAGCAAGCAAACATTCCGGAAAAGTCGCGAAAACTATGAAAATTTGCGAAAACTTGCTAAAATTTTAACGATTGCAAAGCACAATATTGATTAAAAGTTCCTAAATATATAAGATAGCAAACAAATTTGGGAAAATTACGAATGTCCCGAAAAAAACCAAAAATAATTCGCGAAAAGTTGCAAAATTTTAAACAAGATGTAATATTGATTATAGATCGCTAAAACTGTAAGGAATACAAAAAAATCGCGAAAATGAGAAAATGAAGAACGTTTGCAAAAGCTTACTAATATTTATATTTAATATTGTTTAAAAATCGGCGAAACTGTCAGGAAGCTGAAAACATGCAAAAGTCACTAATATCGCGAACTTTGCAAATATTCGCGAGAAGTTGCAAAATCGGAAGCAAGCCCTAAAATTGATTAGAAATCGCCAAAGCCGTTAAAAATGAAAAAAGTTTGGATAAAATGCGAAAAAATCGCAAGATAGCGAAAAATTGCTAAATGTATTAAAGAATTTACTAATAATAATTGACTACATAATATTTTACTCCTTATTGACATATACAAACATTTGTTTTTTGTTGCTCAACAAAGTTCAAAATTTCGAATCTTTCGCTTCAACTTCCACTGCAACTACTACCACAACTACGCATTCTATTTACCTACGTTTAAAACAACAGTTTTTAACTTTTGACAGCTTGAAGCACTACTCGTTACGTTGTACTACAGCTACTATTCTGTTCCAGCCTTAAGGCAAAGTTTGCGGTACTTCAGCTAGTAATCTCCACCATTACAATGAATTCAATACTAGCTATTAGATTTGCTTTTTAAACTCGTTTAACTCATTTTTAAAAACAATATCAAGTTTCCGCAGAATTGCTTCTCTATTTTCGGCTTTAATAGCAGACAATTTCCTCTTGAAATCATCAAATGGCAATTTCCATTAAATTTGGTATGTGTGTGCTTGTACAATCGTTTTACAATTGAAGAGCTGGCGAACAAAACTAGACATGTCCTCAGTTAATGTTTTTGTATTTTTTTCGGGCTCTCCAAGTTCACATCTATGAAGTCTCGAAATTTTTCCTTTCAAAACCAGTTTCATCCTAACTTAAAAAATAACGAAAACTGACTCTTCCTTGCTAGTCTCTCTCTAGGTATTTCGGCTATTTGCCTCTCCTGTAAAACTAGTCAACTAGTAAGCTTGGTTTTGTTCGCCGGCAATTCTACAATAGTGCAAGCATTTATAATTTGTCCTTAATAATTTGTCAACAATAATATCTTTTGAAATATGAATTTTTGACAGAATATGTCAAAAAGCTATACATTTATATCAAAATATGTATGAGACAAAAATATGCATTTATGCCTCAATTATGCAAAAATATGAATTTTCAGCAAATATGCAAAAATATGCACTAACAAATCGAAAAATATGCACTAACAATCGCAAATTCATTGTTTCGTAAAGACATTTCATTATTGTCGTTATCAGGGTTAAAGGGAAAAACATGCATTTGCATTAAACCCCTGTCCTGGTGATGAGCTATACAATCGGATGACAATACCGAAAAATAAAACAAGGACTACAGAGAACAAGATTATTTATTAAAAGTTCCCAGTAAAAAATAAAAAAAAACATGACAAATCATGTGTTGAATCATGGGTTCAAGTGATGAGGCATTGGTTCGATTTATGTATGTGAAACATATGTACATGATTTTTACATTAGCTTGTCATTGGAGATCATGTGTTTGTGCGAGAATTTAAATACTTTGATATCTATTAAAATGAATGAATTTAACCCATGCCAGTTCCCTGATTCGGTGATGTTTTTTCACGTAAATACAAAATAAACAAAAAATAAAAACTATTGTCGCAGCCAGTATACGAACCGTGCTGTTCTCACTGTCAGGACAGTGATATTCAGAAACAAATGCTCAAGAAAGCATGAAACACATTGGGCACAATTGGCAATTGTGAGACTTGTTTCAAGAAGCCCCTTTTGAGCTTTTGCGCAAAGAGTTTATGTAAATTTGAAACAAACGTCAAAAAGTGCATTTAATAAAAATAAAACAAGAAAATTTCAAGCAATTTTTAATTTAAAAACATATTTATATGTATATTTCTATAAAAATAAGAAAGTGTGTGTGTGCCTAAAAATGCCTAAAGAAATCCAAAAAAGCAAAAGGTTGTTTACAAAATGCACAATTGCACAGCTTAAGCTCACGAGTCAAAATTATTGGGCAAACTTAACAGGCTTGTGTAAATAAATTTCTATACAATTCTCGACATTTTATTTAAGAGAGTGTAAAAATGCACAATTGCACAGTTTGCGAGACTTTTGAAACCCCTTACTATTTCATTTTGAACGTGTTCATTTATTTTTTGCTGGGTTATTACACATACTCGTACATACTTACATACTTCCATCCAACAGATTCTTAGAAAACTTTTCTTTGATACAATCTAGCTGAAGGAAAAGAGTATAGCAACACCAATTAAAATTTTAATTTTAATTCGATGTCGAATATATGTAGGTATCAAAGCAGGAAAATTGCATGCAAGTTGAGTTCTCTCACAACAGGAAAAAATAAGCTCATTACAACTTAAATTTTAATTTCATATACGAGTACATGCTTCTACTAAAGTTTTCCGTAAGAAATGTTACACACATATCGTCACATAAATTCAAAAGAGGCTCAAGTTACATTTAAAATATTTTACAGAAGAAGCAAAACACATTGGAGGTATTTGATGTTTGATGCAAATTGTCTTGCGCAAGTGCAAATGCAAAATATCGTAGCTTTCCTTTCAAATCCAACAACAAAATACACACACAATCTAAAGAAAAGCTACGATATTTTGCATTTGCAGTTGCGCAAGACAATTTGCATCAAACATCGAATACCGCCATTGTAAGTTTTAGTCTTTTGCATTTTGTTAATAAATTTGATATTTTCGAGCATACTTGGATAAAAATATTGTGGGTAGATGGATTTTATATAATAACATTATAATCAATCAAAAACGATCAACGATTTTGAACTTTTTGTAAGTTACGCCCTTTTTGAGTTTATATGACGATATGTAATTGGGCTCTTGCAATAACACAAGCACGCGGTAACAAAATTGCGCTATAAACTTAAATTCTTAAGACTAAAGTATGAAAATTTACTACAAAATGCGACCATGAAAAACGATTTCAATATTTATGATTTGATCAGGCATATTAAATCTTTCTAGGACAGTTTTTATGTAAAGTTCTTGATCCAACCATAGTTTTCCTCTCTTACGATCTCTAGTAACTTTCATACCAAGTATATAGTTTGCCTCTCCTACGTCCTTCATTTTAAAATTGTTTGATAAACTCTTTTTTATGAATAACTTTCCTTCAGGGTTGTTTCTGAAAATCAGTATAGCATCGACATATATTGCAACGTAAGTCTTTTTATTTTATAGTAAATGCAAGGTTCTGTTTTTGATCGCATTAGACCCATTTGCTTAAGAGTATTGTCTAACTTCTTATTGCAAACTCTACTTGCTTGCTTTAGGACAGAAAATAGAAATAGATAGAAATACTATCTGCACTAAAGCCTTCAGGAATCTTCATGTATATCTCCTCATTAAGTTCACTTTGCAAAAATACAGTGACAACATCCATTTGATCTATGTCTAAGTTGTATTGTACTGCAAAACTTAACAATAAAAATATCGATGAGTATCTTACTACTGGAGAAAATGTTTCTTCATAATCAATTCCGTACACAGAAAAAAGTATTCACAAATTAATGTTTTCAATTAATAATTTAATTGATTCAATTAAAATTTTAATTGTATTAATTAATTTGAGTGGAAAAACTTAATTGATATTATCAAATTGTTTATAGGTGAAAATTTAACTAATTTTTTAATTAATATTACAAATATTATAATTAATATTACAAACTCATTCATATTACTTTTTTTTTTGAAACACCATTTATTATCTGTGGCTTTCTTTCCTTTTGGAAGACTAGTAATGTCCCAAGTACCATTTTCAATAAAGGCATTGAGTTCTTCTTCCATAGCTTTCTTCCATTCATCCTTTTGTTTGCTTTCAAGTGCGTGTTTGCAGTTTTAGGTTCTTGGTCTGCGTATACCATATTGTACTCAAAGCCATATCTCTGTATTGCTTTTCGAATTCTTGATGATTTTCTAATGGATTGTGGTGATGTGATTCCATCTCCATAATTCTCAGCTCTCTCGCTTTCAGTTTCAAACCTTCAAAAGGTGTAACATTGTTTCATCTTCTTGTAGATTCTCAATACTGTGAGGTGGTTCTCCAATGCTAACATTTTCATCAATAACTTCTTGAAATTGTACATAATTAGCAACTTCTGCCATTTTAATTTTATTTAATTACAAAGTAATTCTACCATTATTTAACGGAAGGATCCATAACCTATTGTTAGTTTGAAAGTTTGACAAAGACTGAGAAAATTTTATTTAAAAACAACGTAAAATACAAATAATATATTTTCAAAGAAACTAGATATATATATATATATATATATATATATATATATATATACTAGGGCGGGTCGATTTGTATGGAGGCAAAAAAATCTCTCAAATTACAAGGAAAATCGTATTATAGGGATCAAAATAAGAAACTTTACCTCTAAAATGTATTTTGATGTCCCGACTTTTGATCCGAAGGGTCAAATTTAGAGTTCCTCAATCGAGTCAAAATTTATGACCGACTCCCAACTAATTTTGGAGGGACGACCCACCTATGCCAGTGGCATACACCCTGGAACCACCCCTGGGGGGTTCCCCATAAAGAGCGTGCGAAATCGCCCAGACTTGAAAGACTTCATACAATAATTTTTTTTTATTTTCTTTTCTATTACTAAGTAAAATTCATTTTTTCATTTCATTCTGACTAAATAAATTTCTAAAGAGAAAAATAAACTCCAAAAATAAAAAAACATAGCCATTTCGCTGATTTTTTCTTGTAAAAATTTGACCCTTCGGATCAAAAGTCAGGACATCAAAATACATTTTAGAGGTATGGTTCCTTGGGCAAAGTTTCTTATTTTGATCCTTCGGCAAAGTTTCTTATTTTGATCCCTAGAATACGATTTTCCTTGTAATTTGAGCGATTTTTAAATCGACCCGCCCTAATATATATATATCAAAGTATATAATATTGCTGTTCACTCTTATTCTTCAACAAATACTGTTCTGCAAAAAATAAAATAAGTCGGGAGCAAGAACATCATTATATGATTTTAAATCCGTTCTCAGATTGTTTCCACCACGTCTGGTTTTTGAGCTATTTTCATTTAAATAAAATATTGATATTAGAATATAAAATACGTATTTATTATGATAAAAGTGAAAAATATTACACATAAATGACTTCTATGATATAAATTAAAATCTGAAATGAAATTAAACGCTAGTATAATATAAAAATCAACTACTAATTAGTAGATCGCTTTCTTTTATAAATTTTATATGCTGTTTCACGATTGGTTTCCCAACAGAAGTCAGTTCATATTTCTGGGGACCACTTGCCGCTATATCTTTTCTCCATGTGCGCAATATCTCTTTAGAACCTTTCACCATGCTTAAAAAACGATCCGGTATAAGCTATGAACAGAGATGGAAAGAGATTCCACGTGTAAGTGAGACCAAATCGAAGGAAGGTGTAGTTGTGATTCCTCAAATATGAGAAATCTTCAAAGAATTGCCCAAATCTAAGTTAGTCAATAAAGAGAGAGGAACATCGCTAGGTTTAGAAAATGTTTGTTACAATTTTATCGGAAGTAGAAGAGGTCCAAATTACGAAGAACTGGTACAAGAACTTCTTCTTTCATATCAACAACTCAGATGCAACTTGGCATTAAAGAAAAAACTTCCTGCTTTCTCATTTAGATTTTTTTTCATTTTGTCATATCTGGTTAACACGGTGGAAAAAAGATATAGCAGCAAGCAGTGTTACCGTGGAGAAATTTCAAAAAGTGGCACAAAAAGGGGATTTAAAGTAAAAAAGTGGCACAAAAAAGGGGAAAAAAGTCGCAACGTTTTCATAAAGGCATTTATTTTAAACAAAACATTGGAATTTAGTAAAAATTAACAAAAACATAACAGAAAACAATCAGTTCATTTATAAAATCGGTAAAATAATAAAATAAGATATAATAATAATTAACATTCAAACTAAACAACAATTCTTTAGAAGATACATAGAACCAAATTCATATACATATGTAAATATTTATGTAAATATTAAGTACTTAGATAATTTAACGTATAGTTGACTTTTGGAATGTTTGGATTTTCATTTCTCACGGATGACATCAAGCCGAAACTATTGTTAAATTATAAAGTATTTATTTATAAAAAAGGTTCAAAAAAGGGGATTTTTGAAAAAGTGGCTACAAAAGTGGCAAGGCTTCAAAAAAGTGTAAAATTGCCACTTTAGTCGCACAAACGGTAATGCTGGCGGCAAGTAGTCCCCAGAAATATGAACTGATTTGTGTTGGAAAACCAATCGTGAAACAGCAGATTTATAAAAGAAAGCGATCTACTAATTAGTAGTTGATTTTTATGTTATACTAGTGTTTAATTTCATTTAAGATTTCAATTTATATCATAGAGGCCAATTATGTTTAAGATTTTTTACTCTTATCATAACAAATACGTATTTTATATTCCAATATCAGTACTTTATTTAAATGAAAATAATTCAAAACCCATACGTGATGGAAAAAATCTGAGAACAGATTTGGATTCAGTACACAAAAGTCCTGAACAGTGTTGTCAGATTTATCTTCAGCCTCCTCGCCAAATGACTTATCGACTATCGCCAAATATCGCCAATATAATAAAACATTAAATTATAGCTACAAAAAATGTTTTTATTTTATGATTTTATTACAATTATTGTTAAATTTTAAATTCAGTAGGTAACGTCTATCGTAAAACATAAAAATTATGTATATTGTTAAAGAAAAATTAAGAAAAGTGCATATAAATACTGGCATATAAAAATACTTAAAATAACTTATTCCAAAAGATCAATCTAAATAGGATAAATTGAACTTGAACAGCAAGATCAAAATTATTATTTAAATCTTGTGATAAAATTGAATTAACATTTATGTAAATGTGTATTTAAGTACACATATCATATCCTTGAAGTGGTAAGTACCAGCAGCATCGTCGTATTCCTACAATTTAGGCGAGAACTCGTGCAGGCTTTTAGGTGCTTCATTATCAAAATGTTGGTTCCAATTTATAAAAGGAAGTATTCCCCTGTGTTTCATAAGCACCAAATGAGATTTTGCGGTTCATAATTTTTGTTTAAAACTTCTTGAATTTCAGAAGATTTTGTTTGAGATAAAGAGTTACAACATTAAGATCTTAAGATCTTTGTTGTAGAAAAAATTTCATTGTTTTAAAATTATCTTATTTCATTGAATTCGTAAAAATATAGCCAAAAATATCGCCAAGTAAATCGCCAATCGCCATATCAAAATTTTCATCGCCAAAAATGAATTTGGAATTTGAATATCTGACAACACTGGTCCTGAATCAAACAATGCAGTTTTTGCTCCCGACTTTTTTTTATTTTTTTGCAGAACAGTGTTATTAACATTTTTAGTCAAGTTAATGTAATTGAAACACTTTTAAATTATATTTTTTAGAGACGAGAATGTGTATCGAATCATGATTACTTTGTTTGTCAGCCATCATACTTACACTTAGCTATTGCGCCATATAAAATATAGACTTTGACTCATCCCTGCATCAGCTTTAAGTTAGCAAAAAATTAATTCAATACTTATCGAGGAGAAGTTAGTTGTACAAAGGCAACTCACTAATCTCTGCATCAGTTCTGAGTTAGCTTAAAGTTATTTCAATACTTATCGGGAAGAAGACAGTAGTACAAAAAACAGCGGACTCACATCTGTATCATTTATGAGTTAGTTCAGAAGCTGGTTGCAAATGAGTTAGCAAAAAGTCATCTATATTTTGAGTTATCTAATAAAAATCCGACAAGGATAGTACAGCTTTAAAATTATTTGAACAAACATGCATACATACATACATATGTACATGCTCGTATGTATGTACGAGTACGTTAGTCACAAATAAAACCAACATAATAATTTATTAGACCTCAACATTGAAAATAAAAGAAACTGAAACAATCCTGAAAAATAAAGTTTGTTTATTTTATTAAGAAAAGTAAAACCACTTTGTGCAAGTGGGGAAATCGATTATGTCACCAGCTAAAGTCACATTAAACTTGTTGCCGAAACATACATACATATACATACATACATACTCGTACATACATAGATCTGCAAAAATTGTTGGTCAAAATACCGGAAAATGTCAACAAAGAAAAGAAATGAAGAAAACTGTGGTCGATTTTTCATTACGAACGTACATAAAGAGACATAAAACAAGTTCCGGTTTTGGTTGATAAAACCAAAATATGAAGAAGAAGAAAATTACGAAATATTTGTGGATAAAGTGTATATTACGCATGCGTAGAGGAGGACTTTAGTAAAGGAAGCCTTTTGAAAGAATTAAGTCATGAACAGACTTGGAAGGTTTTTAAAAAACTTCACACAATCATTATGAAATAATCATAAGTACGTATTTATTGAAATGATCGGCAAATTGTAAGGATATAAATAATAATAATAAATAAATTTAACTTCTATAAATATATATTTCGAAAAAGTCTATATACGAGTATATATCTGTGGCAATAAATAATAATGGCTTAAGTTGACATAAGTGCTTTTTCATTTTATTACATATTCTTATTCTCTTCTTCAAGATCTATCACTCAGCTAAATTTCAATTATAAAATGTTATTACTAATAAAACTATACGCATTGATATTTTAACTTAAGTCTTCTTGGAAAATAATACATAAGCTATAACATCTTAACTCAACTTAATTCTTTTAAGGTAGCTACATCAGTACAATTAAAATTTTTGAGCATTAAAACTTGTATACACTTAAGTTCAATAACTAACAGCACATTCAAATTACTTCTCATAAAAAGAAAACCTTATATGTAACTAAGCTTTTAAAATATTATCTTATCTCAGGTTTTCCGCAATTTTCAATTTAACCTAAAGCACTTATCTCGAATAACCAATAAAAATTATTTTGCCTTACAATATAGTAGCTTAAGTTCACATTAGTTTTTATTTTTCTGTAAATGGATTTTTTAATAACATCTTAACTAAATACAACGAATATTAACTAATAAAACGTTTTTTTTTTTATAAAATTGAAAGTTTTGTTCTAAATAAATGTGCATCTTTTTCTGTGGCTAAAAAATTTATATAAAAACCAAACACAATTTATTTTAGACAATTATTGCCACAGATATGTAAAATATGTAACGTGTACTTTTAATTTCCAGTTTTCCCGGGACGTCCCAAATGCCACTTTGTATATTCTTTCAAAATATCTCATCAGATTTTCTAGTTTGGTGCAGTTGAAATTTTTAAGAAAAGTTCACCATTTGTAATAAATGTCTATAAAGTCACTAAATATGCTCTGGTTAGACGGAATTTACACTATACCAGCGTTGCCACTTTCTGTGTAATAGTGCAAAATCTGTACTATTTAAAGTTCTTTGCACTATTTTTGCACCATACATTTTTTGTGTAATTTTGCACTATTTTAAAGCGATAACAGCATAAGTCGACCTAAGACAAAATCGAATTATACAGCCTACAAAATTCTACAGATGAAACTTTATGCCTACGGGAAATCCCTATGTCTCTAGCAAAGTTTATTAGAAAGATATTAATAAAACAATATTGTTGTAAGTCTTAATGAAAGTCCAACAACATTTTTAATAAGTCCCAAATTATACTAAACATATTTAGAAGATTTGCTAAGAAATCTCGGATCCCATTATAAACGTAATGCAAACTCCGAGAATTTCTACGATATTTTCCACTAGACAGCGATACAATCATATATACCTATTATAACGCAATTGTTATCATTAACAGCTTGTTGTAGTGAAAGTGCTCCGGAACAATATGAAGTATTGAGATTATATTGAAGATTGGAAGTTTTTAGAGATCATTCAAAATTAACTGAATCAATGCTTTCTGCATTAGATGAAAAATCTACAAAATATTATTTGGAGTTCCCTTCACATTATCTTGGACGTTTAACTAATTTTAATTTAATGTTTTAAAGCGAATCCCTGCTTTTGTAAAAATTACAATCTTAAGTAATAAAAGTTGTGCAAATTTTTTCTGGTCTAATTAAAGCTGATATATTTTTAAACAAAATGAGTGATTTTGGTTGACCAATAAAAACGAGGAACTTTTCATACAGCGAAGTGAAATTTATGTTTATTTAGCTGCTTAAAATACTCTTTCGAGACACAACAAATTGTAATGTATAAAGGTTTTAGGAAAATGAGTGGCGTGAATATGGACTTTTAGACCATAAAGAATTGGATGTTTCGGAATTTACAAGTCTAAAATTTTTCAAAGTATAAACTGTGCTGGCAATATTCTCTTTCTAAATTTTAAAATTGTGATATTACCATTCTTAAACACTTCCGTTGAAAGAATTTTTTTAGTAAACTGAACTTAATTAAAACTGATACCCCAGAAATTAGTTATCAGCTGATACAGTAGCAACGATTTTAAAATTTTGGTGCAAATTTTTATTTTAAAATGATAAAAAGATGATATGATTTAAAAAAACTAAAGAATGTACATATAAGTATCGCTCAGTACTTCTAGTTAAATGAGTTTAAATTAAGAAAAGAAAAATGGAGAGCACCTTCTTCTCAGACGCCTGGCTTAAATAATATTTTATTAAATTTCGACAAAATATTAAGAGTTGCCACCAGTGGCAACGCTACACTATACCCACCCTTTCTCCTTTCTTTTAAAGGCACGCTTTTTTAGTTTGTTGGTGAGAGGTGTTGACCAGCTTGCTTGTCTTCGTCACTATCCCTTTCCTAAAGAAGGTAACACCTTCTTAGGAAATGGAAATGAAATGGAACTTACTAAAAGAGCATCTGAAATTTATAATACTTGCTTTTGACATTTAACAGCAGTAGATGTTATTTATACTTAATCTCTTCTAACCCCTTCTAACTTATTATAGCCTTTTCAAATTTGGTTTCTTAATTACATACACGGTTTAAAATTAAGAAAGAAAACTTTGAAGGAAAAATCATAATTTTCTTTTATTGCAAAGTATTCACAAAAATCAAATTTGAGAACCTTAAAATTACAAGAAAAAAATTATCTACTCTGCTAAAGTATGAACAGTAACAAGTTATTCAGTAGTAGGGATGGACCCTGTAAAAAAACATCGATGTTTTTTCCGATGCAATGCATCGCAAATGTTGTTTATAAAATACATCGATGTTTTCTGTTGTTTTTTTACCCCGGACCAAAAAAAGGGGTGTTATAAGTTTGTAGTGTGTGTCTGTGTGTCTGTACGAGTCCACGTACAGACCAAACGGCTAGACCGATTCTGATTTAGTTTTTTTGTTTGAAAGGCGACTTGATCGAGAGTGTTCTCAGAAAATCGGTCCAGCCGTTTAGAAGATGTCACATATTTTATAGATATATTCAGCTGAATCTGTGTGTCTTTGACGTCGTAGCTCCCAAGCGGCTAGACCGATTTGGTCTATACTTCGGGGGCTTTTTAAATTTTTAATTTTTGTTTGTACGGAATTGTAAGTAGAGATGCTAAACCTCAAATCCCGGGATTTTCGGGACTATGCAAATCCCGGAGCCCGGGATTTTTTTAACTTTAGATCCCGGGATTTTCGGGATTATCTGAATCCCGTTTTTGCATAAATAATATTTTTCACTGTCATCTTCTATATCAAAAATATTAGAAACATCCTGTTATAAGTTAAAATAAAAAATTTGCTTGGAATAAATATTTTAGTAGATAATATTATATAGATATGTATATATATGTATATACATACGTACATAGTATATACATACATATATAATATACATATCTTATGGCGTTTTCTTTTCCAGGAAAAAATTTTACATATGTACATATATTGCATTTTAATGAAAATTCGCAATAAAATGGTTTTTTTAAATAGAGAGTTAGAAATTATTGTAGCACACCGAACGAACGTAAATTTTTGCTTAAAACGAACGCCAAATTTAATTTGCTTAATAAAAAGTTAATAAATGTGACACTTTTTCTACAAATGAAAATGGCATTAGTGTATAATATTTTAATTAAATGTCTGAAATATATACATAAGTACATACATAAGTAAGTTTGTTTGTTCGTCTGTTATGATAAATTAATATATTTAGCATGATTTAGAATTTCTTTAGCTGAAACTAATCGAACTCCATTTGATTTTGCAGAGGGATTTGAAAAAACCTGTCTCAATTAGCATATTTAATTGTAAGCTATTTAAAAGCGATCTTGTAAGGTTTGGGAAACTTTGATTTATATAATCTTTCCAAATATCCAACGGATTTTCATTCAGCTCGACTTAGCCGGCTCTCAGCCGATCGGTTAGCAAGCTGTTTGTTGGGAGTAAAGTTGCCAGACTCGAGCTTATTTGCCAATTATAATAGTGTTGCCAGTTGTTCACATAACGTTTACCACGTTTATATCTACAAAATTGTATCATAACATAATAATAATGACAAATCAAATAATAATTTAATATTTTGTACATTGACACATTTTATTATCAACATAAGTAAGTTTTCTATAGAAGTTCTAGCAAGTTTTTGTACTTTTGCTATGCGTACAAACAGTGATATAATTTATTTGCAAATATTTTTATTTGTATATATTAGGGAGGTAACGAATGTTCGCATTCGCAAATTATTCATTCGCTTGCTTTTGCTATTTGCATTCGCTAAAGTGTATGCGAATATTTCAAGCGAATACTAAAGAGGACCAAAATTTTGTACTTCTTTTACGAAAACACTTTACATTAAAAAACGTCAAAAACACGAAAATTATTTTAAGCCAGCATGAAAAAGATACATGTACTTACAAACGTTTCTGTAAATAAGCTTTCATAAGTATCAAAGTGAAACCAAAATCCAGCGGAGTTTGGAAATATTTGTCAGTTTTTGAAAAAGCAAAGGGAGTATTTGATTTGCGCGAAAATATTTTCTAATAGTCTGTTCAAACTTTTGAAAATGTTGAGCCACCATTCATTACTTCATACAAAAAATATGAACTGCAAACACTATTAACTAGTCCTGGTTAGTTGTAAATTCCACGTGAAACAAGTACTACTCATATTATTTCACATAAAAACTTAAAATGTTGAAGATATATGTGTTGATTGCATTTTGTAAATTTTTTTATATTTTTAATTATTATCCATATTTTAATATAATTTCATATATCTTTCTGTTTTAAGAATTTGTATTTTTAATAATATTTATTGCTCAATTCAAGACTCAATTCAAATAAAATGCTATATGTATATGTATAATACAACTTCATGTTCTTTTACAAAATTTATTTTCTTGTGATTTGTTAACGTATTGCAATATTTGCATTCGTTTTTGCAAAAATTAAAATGTATTATTCGCTTTCGCATTCGCTAAACTGGTATTCGTTACTTCCCTAATATACATGTATATTGGTCTCCACTTGCCATGAACTTGGTATGGGCATCATGTCGGACATCGCAAATAGCTAATGGAGACCGCTCATGTCCATGTTTCGTCCATGCTCTGACATGGATGCCCGAACATATGTCTGAGCAAGGATGTTCGTCATGAGATTCGCCGTCCGTAACCATTTACAATAGAAAGAAAGGAGACAGAGCAAACTTGGTAAATATTCTATCTCTATTGTTGCGCTACCGCAAAATACTTCGATATCCTGAACATGGACATCGCCCGTGTTGACCACAACAAAGAAGTTGATGAACTTTTTACAGTTGCTCTGCCGGCGTCATGTTCATGTCATGTCCAAGTTGATGGCTCGTGGAGACGTAGGGAAACGTTCTGTATACAATTTGTCATTTCGATGCATCGAAAGAAAACATCGATGTTTTCCGATTGTTTAGGAGCAAAAAAAAACATCGGATTATATCGCTGTTTTGACATAATACATCGATGTTTTTTGCGTTTTTGCAACGCTCACTTCCATCACCTCTCAGCACTACCCATATTAATTTATATTAAAACTAAACATAAGAAAATTAATTTTAATTTATAAACTGATTGACGTGTTTGAAGATTTTTTATTTTAAAAATTTGGTTTGTCTTACTTTTTGTGTATTTTTATAAAAACTAAAATAAAAATAGCAATAAACAATATTTGAAGGAGTGACTTTTAACGAGGGTAGATGATAGATACGTTTTAGGATATTTGTTAAAATTATCAACTTTATTATGCATATAGTGTGTTTCTTTTTTTTGGTTGACAATAGAGTTTGCTAAAAACCGGTAAAATGAAAAACTGCGATTTCGGTTTAAAATTTACATAAAGCGACCGGTTACGATTTCGAGTTTTCAATCGATTCGAAAGCAATCCTGGTTGAATTTGTATGCTTCTAACATAGAAATTCGAAAGCTTTTTCTCTGCCTTATGAATAAAATGTCGAACTCAATTAATATTTATCGTTCAAGGTCTTTAGTTTTTTTTGGAATTACATGTTATAAAAATTCCAAACTAAAATATTTGCTATTTGAAATGTGCAAATTTATATTTATATATCGCCTACCTCTAGCACTAGTTCACCCATCCATTGTTAAACCGTATTTTTAATCATTAGATTTTTTATAAGTCTGACATTGTCTGCTTTCGAAGACATTTAACTTAAATACAGTTGATTATCTTATAAATTGAGACTGTGTTATACTTTCAATGGAAAACCCATCAACCCATTGCGAGCTTTGATGCAATCGTTTCTACAAATCCGTCCATTAATTTTTGTCCATGTTGTAAAGAGCTTTCAACAACTTTATGAGTTTTGCCTTTTTTAAGCGCAAATATTATGTACCGCTCTCAAATCATTATTATTGATTGATAAAATAAAAAATAAAAAATTTTAAAATAGCAGGAAGTAAATAATCGAAAATCGAACAGCAAGCCTTAGTTGAAAATATGTGTGATGCGAAAACGAACGCGGTGCCTTAACGATATACAAATTTATTATATGGTGTGTGTTTCTTAACCGTTTTTATTTTCCCAGAATATTTATTAACAAGAATGCTTTACGCATGCTATATTGATAATGTTTATACATCGGCATTAGCATATCTTAGGGTTGTTATCGCGTAATTTATAAAAAGAGGACTGTAGAATGAAAAAACCCGGACATTTGCTTAAAAAAGTAGGATCCAAAAATATAACGAAATTGATTGCTTCTAATAAAATCTTAAATATATATCGATGGTGTGGCGTAAAGAGGACCAATCTCGCAATATTTTACATAGAATATTGAATATTTTTACCAAATACTATAGATATCTTTACACTAAATTCTACCTACATAAGTATGTATACATTTGAGAATATTTGCATACATAAACGCACAGAAATAGTTGAAGTGCTATTTCATCATTTCATTTAAAATGTTGGAAACATTTTTTAAACTTATTGCTTCTCATTATTTCTCTTATTGTCGTGTTTTTTTCGTGATACGAACACGCACGACTCAACACGAAGTGTTCGTGACATAAAATCTGATTTCGTGCGTGTTCGGGTCGTATCGTGTTGAGCAAAATTGACACGATAAACACGAAACGATTTTTGGTGTTAAAATATGTATGCATGAATTTCCAGTAAAGAAAAAATTGAATATTTTGTATCGTCAAACAAAAATATGTACTCGTATTTATTTAAAAATAAAAATTAAAATGCTTTTTTGCTATTCAATTTGATTTCGTGCGTGTTGTGCAGTTTCGTGTTTTGTTGGAAAAATTCAACACGCGCCCATCTCTAGTTAAGAGTCAAAAATATCAGTGTGTCATCGCCACTATGACCTGTTCGAAGTGACCGTGTTGATCATAAAACTGTTCGAAAGGATAGAAGATTTCGCTGTCGAAAATGCAACAGTCAAACAGTTAATAAATGTGGAAAATGCAATGTATCAGTGCATTCCATAATTGAAGATATTTTACGTTTTCGTTTTTTAATAAGTTCATGTTAACTACTTTTATTTCAAAAAGTTTAATAAAATATTTTAATTTAAAAAAAGTCCCAACGTGGATTAACTTGGTTCCCACAGATTAATTTTTTTTTCCAAATTTTGTTAGTATCATATTGAGACTAAAACTAACGTGTTTTGAAAGTTTCATTTATGTAGCTCAACGATAACGATGCTTGGGCCTTACTGGGTTAAGGGAATAAGAATATTAGATACCTGAAGCAATATACAGAATTTAATAGCATTACGTTTAGCGAAATACAGGCATAAAGTTAAAACTACTTTATGTGACATTTTTGAATGTCAAATTGTATGGAGGCTTATGACTTTATTTCAATGAGCATTAACTCTTTTAAGACTCTGCCTTTATTTGAATGGTTAATATTTGTGCAAATAAGCAAAAAGAAAACTATTACAAATGAGGATTTCTTTGCCACAGTTTCAAAGATGCTGTAAAAAGGTGTAAAATTCACTTGTGTTGCGAACGCTTAAAGATCCAGTTCAGACACACGGATTATTCAATAATTTCGCGCATTAAATTTAACATCAAATCTCAATGGCATTCAGGTGAGTATTAAACCAAATCCATAAGAAAAAATAGGCAATAATATTTTAAAGACCTTCTCTCTCACTCTGAAATAATATGGCGGGTCATTTTATCAGGCTTATAATCCTTATGGCCATGGGCTTGGGTGCTATGTATATGTTGCATTTATTAGCGCAAGATTGGAACAAGATCCGCCGCCCCATACCACCAGCTGTTACAAGATTTCTTACTGGAGCTAGTGTAAGCCTCGACAGTTTTATAACTCGCGGTAAACGCGACCTTAATCAACGCAATCGATTGTCACATCATATACATCAGCAAGATAATGAAATCAAAAGGTCTAATGGCTCAAGTGCGACTATCGATTGGAAACGTATTCTCTCCCGTGATCCTTTTGAGTGTCTGCAATCATTGGTGTGTCAACTTTTGGCGGGTGCAGAACGAAATTCTCAAGAAGCTTCGCTATTACGCGATTTTTTGCAAGAAAATATAAGTGTAGCACCGGCTAAAATAGGACGCGCTTTTAGTCGTGGTTTAGCTTATCACGGCCGAACTGAATGCTGCTACGAGGAATATCCATTTTGTTGGTATTCGGCGAGAACTATGCTGAAAATGTTGCAATGGTTTTCTGACACAGTTCAGAATGAGTCATAGATTGTATTATTTTCTAACTAACCGATAAGTAAGTTATTATTAATTTTATGTACATATTTCATGCTCAAATATTTTGTGGAACTAAAAAAATAACTTAAATAAATTTATAATATAATATATTATTTAGTTATTAAAATTAAAAATTAAATTCGAGTTAAGGCAAAATTAGTTTTTACTTTCGATTCGGTTACAAATCAGATTACTCTTTTTTGTTTGTAGAAATCTAATACAAGTCGCTTGTTTTTCTATTTCGTTCTGTTCTGTTTCGGTTAAAAGCTGTGAAAATCAAAAAAAATTTTAAGTAATTGCAAGTGACAGTAATTGTGCAGAATGGCACAGCACAGAACAGCAACAGAAAGTAAAGACTAATGAGGTCTTTAGCTACAATGTAATGAGGAATTTCCCTATATCAAAGATTTAATAAAATTGTTTTATTGCATTTCTGTGCGTTTGCTTAGTGAAGAATTTGTATGAAAACCACTGAATTTTTTTTCAATTCATAATCTGTTCAGCGAACTCCATTTCGTTAGAGAGCTCTTTTTATTCGTATTTAACCATCAAATAACAACCTTGCCAACAAGTTTTTTATTACAGTTCAGAAAGCTTTTTCATATAAAAACAAATTTTTGTGAGAATGAAAATCAACGCTACCATCCTTAAAAGTAAACAAAACAAATTTAATTAAAATATTTCGTATCTAAATAAGTAATTTACATCGTGACTTAAATATACCGCTCGCTAGTGACTGAAGAAATTGCAAAATACGCAGGCAAATACTTAACAAAACTCGAGTCCCATCCTGATCCCCTTGCTCGTAATATCTTGAATTTTACTGGACACATCCGCTTAAAAAAGAGGGACACTACGGCTCTAATACTCAACACCCCAGATGAAACTGCTTGAAAATATTTTTGTGCTTAATACGACATTTATGTATTATTGATTACTATCACGAAGTTTATGCCTGACACTGGTTGGACGTAATTATTATATCTAGATTTAAGATTTGAATACTTATTGTTAGTTCATTTTTTTGAAGATACAATAAATAAATATACGGCCAGGCTCTACATTCCACTACAATATGAAACTTAAAACGTTTTTAATTCCGCAAAGACGATATCACTGTGTTCTAGAAAACTAATGAAACTTTATTTCCACGACGATTTCATTCTCAGTTTATTTCAAAGAAAAATTTGAAGCAACTTCGAAAAAACCATATTATGCTATAAACACAATTGGGACGAGCGGCGAACTTCGCATAGTTCGACGAAAGTGCCTTCAAGAATTCATTGCGTAAATTCGCCTTTTGAAACACAATTAAATTTGACGACCTAACAGTTGTATTCAAAATTTCTGCCTTGCTATGGATATCTTTATAGCCCATGGATACCAAATTATGCAAATACGTATTCACTGCGGCAAAAATCATTTGCATCTACATATGTAGTCCTATGTACATATGTATGTATGTATATTCACATCAAAGAAATTATGATTATGTACTTGCAATAGAAATAAATGCAAAAGTCTATATCAAGTCTTGAATTAAATTAAAAGTCAAATAAACCGCACATCGCGAAAATGTTAAAAATTCGCAATATTGGAAACAAGCCCTGAACTAAAATTGAATAAACCCCCTAAAACTGTAAGGTAAAGCGCAAAACATTATGAAAATTCGTCAAAGCTTGCAAAAAATTTAAATTTTAGGTCCCTAAATAAAAATAAATAAAGAAAGCCAAAAATTTGCAAAATTACATGTTTCTCAAAAGTAACAGAAATTTTTCGAAAAATTGCAAAATTTTAAACAAGTCTTAATTATTATTAAAAATCCCTAAAACTCTAAGGAATGCTAAAAATTCGGAAAAAAATCCCGAAAATTCGCAAAAACTTGCTAACAGTGGTATAATCTCAAAGTCTAATATTGTTTAAAATTCGCGAAAACTGTTAAGAAGCAGATTACTTGCAAAAACTCGCTTTCATCGCGAACAATGCGAAAATTCGCGAGAAGTTGCTAAATCGGAAACAAACCTTGGAATTCATTAGAAATCGCCAAAACTGTTAAAAATAAAATAAACTCGGAAAAACGCGAAAAATCGCAAGTTCGCGAAAAATTTCTAAACGCATTGGATAAATCACTTGGATTACTAATCCCGGATTTTTCTCCATAAATTTGAGCAATGAGGTTGTTTCACAAATAAAGTTGTTTAAAAAGAAGAATTTATATAAAAGTGTGATTTATTTGCTTACATTTTCGTATTTTCGCAACTATTTATTACAAAAATTTTATTATTACTAAAAAGAATTTTCTTTCACAATGCTGTTTGCTGCCGGTTTCAAATTACTTTTTTTGTAGTGAAATTGGATTGCAGAACACTTCAATTTCGTTTTAAACAAACTGAAAATTAAATGTTACTTTTTAAATCACTTACGAAATTGAGAACTCAAACCAATAGAAAATTTCACTATCATTTCATTTTACGAATTTAGAACCTAGGCGATAAGCATGTAAAAAAAAAAATAAGGGCCGTTATTAAAAGTTAAAGATAGTTAAAAGTAGGATTTTATCGGACGTATAAAAAGCTTTTCATTAGTACAATTTTACTTTAACCTAAAGTGAGCGATAATTTAAAGGCAGGTTATAATAATATGATAAGTTAGATTAATTTTTTAATAATGAACAACATTTTATACGCCCGATAAAATCCTGCTTTTAACTATCTTCAAGTTGTAATAATGGCCCTAAGAAAATTAAAAGAAAATGACTGCGTCGGTTGCACTTTGTGTTATTTATACAACTGAAGATAAAACAGAAGTTTGTCTCTGTCGCAGGAGACTAGACGATGCATTAAATATTATCAAGTTTCCAGAAGACCAGTAAATGATCAAACAGAATAAGTCTGCAACTTCAGGCGAAATCGCTGTCAAATTGAAAAAGCCCATATGCTCTCTAATTTTTGTTTTATTTTCTATTGTGCTTATTTTTCTTTGTAGTTTTGCTTAGTCCCGCGTTGCCACTTTCTGTGTAATAGCACAAAATCTGTACGTACTATTTCAAGTTCTTTGCACTATTTTTGTACCATAAATTTTTTGTGTAATTTTGCACTATTTCACTTTAATGCCATTTAAATTTATATGTTTTAAAGCGATAACAGCATCAGTCGACTTAAGACAAACTCGAGTTATATGAGAAACTTTATGCCTGCGGGAAATCCCCATGTCTCTAACAAAGTTTATTAAAAAGATATAAATTAAACAATATTGCTGTAAGTCTTAAAATAAGTCCAAATTGTACTAAATATATATAGAAGATTTGCTAAGATATCTCGGATCCTATTATAAACGTAATGCAAACTCCGAGAATTTCTACAATATTTTGCACTACGACATTTTCCATAACGCAATTGTTATTGTTAACAGCTTGTCGCATTGAAAGTGCTCTAGAACAATATAAAGCATTGTGATTATATTGAAGATTGGAAGTTTTTGAAAATAATTCAAAAATAACTAAATCAGTGCTTTCTGTATTAGATGAAAAATCTACAAAATATTATTTAGAGTTCCTTTCATATTCTGTTAGACTATTAACTAATTTTAATTTAATATTTTAAAGCGAATTTCTGCTTTTGTACACATTAAAAGCTGAAGTAATGCAAGTTGTGCTATTTTTTTTCTAATTACATAAAAGCTTATTTAAAAACAAAAAAGGTGGAATTTATATTAATTTAGCTGCTTGAAATACTGTTCCCAGGCACGACAAAATGTATGTATAGGGTGTTTTTTATTGAGGTATAGAACTTTAAGTTGGCATCACTTTTTTAACTGGCGGCCATTTTGTCAGCTGTCAAGTGATTAATATTTAGTTTGGTTTGCCATTTCATCATGAACAGGTTGACAAAAGAACAACGCTTGCAAATCGTGCAAATTTATTTCGAAAATAATGGTTCAGTTCGCGAAGTTTACCGCAAGCTCCGTACATTTTATGGTCGACATAATCGTCTATCAGAGCAATTAATTCGGTTAACCATGGATTGGCCACCAAGATCGTGTGATTTGACACCATTGGATTATTTTCTTTGGGGATATGTGAAGTCGCTCGTCTACGCCAACAAACCAGAAACGTTAGGGGACTTGGAAGCCAACATTCGTGGCGTTATTGCCAACATACGGCCCCATATGCTCGAAAAAGTGGTTGAAAATTGGACCTGTAGAATTGGCTTTATTCGAGCCAGCCGCGGCGGCCACATGCCCGAAATCATATTTAAACGTTAATGGCATAAAATTATCCTTCCAATAAAGCCAAATTGATGGACATTAAAACGATTTTCTTGTGTTTTATTTCAATTCGAAGTTCTATACCTCAGTGTAGTTTTAAGAGTCTTAGGCTGAGTTTACATCTGGCATTTCATGTGTGTCATGTGTCAAAAAAAAGTAAAATAGATTTGTATCGAATATAAATTATTTGCTGGGTTTTTGTATTAGTTTCTAAGCCTACTACGCTTATTTTTCTTTTGTGATTTTCAAAAATATTATTATTTGTGAATTCTCAAATAGTTCTTGAAAGTCTGTGCATAAGATAAGAGGTTTGTGACTATTCAAAATGTGTGGTTGAAGTCTACTGATGATTTGTTACAGCAACAATGAAATATATAGACAACGCTGAACCACCAGCAAATAAATTTCAAATTAAAATAAACTTCTGACAATATGTCGAATAATAAATTTCTTAAACTAATTACTAATGAAAAACTGTTTGATCGAGACATGTATTTTTTAAGTAATACAGTTTTATTCATAACTAATAGACAATTTTATAGAATCCAACATAATTGGAAACTGTTGAAATCAATAAATATTTACATGTCTGAATCAAACAGTTTTTCATTAGTCCTAGTTTACACTATGCAAGTCTTATTGCTAAGCTGATTAGTTTGTTAGGTAAGAGATACGAGGGGAAAAGAAACGTTACTGTTCCCCTCGTATCTCTCCAGCAAACTAATCAGTTTAGCAATAAGACTTGCATAGTGTAAATATGGACTTAGTAATTAGTGGCTACGCTTTTTTTTGGCACATGGCACACAGATGTAAACCCGGCCTTACCGTAAACATACGAAGTTTGTTAGCTAAGTTCAAAACTTTTTTTGAAGTCTACTGATGAGTTCCAAAATTGGGAACGAAATGCATATAGACAATTGCTTAACCATAAAAATAAGCAAAATTTTCAGATTTTAGTAACTTTTATATTGAAATAATTTCACAAATTAAAAAAAATTAACTTTCATGATGACCTTTATAATTTTATTGATGTAGTAGAACCAAACTTTGCACTACCATTGAAATAAAAATCGATTTCCATTTGTTAAGCTAGATTATCAAAAATTAGACAATGAGTGGCGTGAATATGCCCTTTAAGACCATAAAGACCTTAATATATGTATGCGATAAATTGGATGTTTTGAAATTTACTGATCTAAAATTTTTCAAAGTAAAAACTGTACTGTCCATGTTCTCTTTCTAAATTTAAAAGCTGTGATATTACTATTCTTAAACGCTTCTGTTGAAAGTTATTTTTTTTTGTAAACTGAACTTAATTAGAACTGTTACCCCAAAAATGAGTTATCAGCTAATACAGTAGCATCAGCTAATACAGTAGCAAATGTTTAGCCTAAAATTATAAAAAGAAATTGGGAAAAAAAGTTTTGTGTAAAAAGTATATGTGTATGTACATATGCTTAAAGAACTAAAGAATGTTTAAATATCGCAAAGTACTTCTAGTTAAATGAGTTTACACTAAGAAAAGAAAAAGGTTGAGAAACTTCTTCTCAAATGCCTGGTTTAAAGAATATTTTATGAAATTTTTACAAAATGTTAAGAGGAAAATGGTAAATTATTCTTCGTTGAAGTAAATATTTGTGAATTAGTGAATTTTATGTTATATTTTTAATTTCGTTGTTCGTTTTTATACATATATTAAAAAAATTGCGTCGTTTTAAGTTTCCTTTTAGTAAAAAACTAGTCAAAAATATAAAAATTTTATCTTAAATTTATTTTTGCACCATTTCATTCGGTTTTGCACTATTTTAGACTTGCAGCTGTGTAATTTCTATTTCCACTAGTGGCAACGCTGGCTTAGTCCCAATTTACATATTGGCAATTGAAGGATATACGACTCTCTGTACCGTTCATTTTTTGTTTCTCTCTTTTACTTTTCGCAATTTACTCTTGTTACTTCATGTGATTTTTTTCGTTTCAGCGGATGTATGTATGTATACTTGATCAAAAGAGTTCAAAAGAAAATTGAAAAAATGTCTGCCCATCAATTGCCAATATGTAAATTGAGACTTATAAAATGTATGAAATTTATTAATTATTTTTCAAATTGTTAAATTTTGAATCACATGTTTTTATCTTACTAAAGTTTAGTACGAAAAATGTTTGCAGCAAAAATTTGCAAAACAATCAGTCAAGAACAAGTCACTTTCTCTCTCAATTTCCGTTCTCATTTACTGTATTTTGGGTAAACGAAGGCAATTTGGTAAAATGCGTTAGTTCAGTAAAAAATTGTAAAATTTTTTGCGTACGCGAACACAACTTACACCATCTGTTACATTGTGTGTGTTTTAATCCGAAATTTTTAATATCCCATAAGATATAATAAAAAACTTATTAGTTTGAAGGTGGGACAATTTCACTGTATAAATCAGAAAATGACAAAAGTATCGTTTGAAGTACTCTGTGAGTATTGGCCGTAAAACTACTATCTTGTGTACAGCTAAAATTAAAATAAACACTGATATGCAAATACACGCATTCATTTTAAGCCGAATACGTATAACTATAAACAACCAACAACTACGTTCATACACATTTCTTAAATTACGCAGCACAAAAGAATATAACTAAAATTTATAGATTGTATGAGCTACAATCATACGCATAAGTATATAAATACTCTGACTATTAATCGGCTACACATTCGAATGTTTTCAAACAGTCAAAACACATTTTCCATTCCATTTTATAAGAACAAACGTATGTATACGGTGGAAAATGATGAATAAATATCCCGAGTAGCATGCATATATTTTTTTGCCCGACTACATATTCATACTCTGAGTATAAGCACAGTCCAACGATAAGCATGAGAAATAGTCAGTACACTTCGTCGGTTGGTTACTGGTTTGATGTATGGAACATTTTTAAAAAAAATTTAGTTATTGATTGTCCTCTTTCCAAATTCATTATCAGTTTTCCGATATCTTGAATGTATCAGGAAATATAGAGCTGCAATATTGCGCCATTTCCACAATTGTTATATATTTTAGAAATTGTTTTACAGCAATCAGCAATTTTGTGCATATGTGGCAACTTCAATCATATTCTACTCAACGAACGTGATTCAAAGCAAAATACAAAAAATTTTATTGTTGTGTTATGTTTTAATCAAATACAATTGATATTTATTTTTTATTAATAAAATGTCTTTTTTATTAGAGGTATAGAACTTCGAATTGAAATAAAACACAAGAAAATCGTTTTAATGTCCATCAATTTGGCTTTATTGGAAGGATAATTTTATGCCATTAACGTTTAAATATGATTTCGGGCATGTGGCCGCCGCGGCTGGCTCGAATAAAGCCAATTCTACAGGTCCAATTTTCAACCACTTTTTCGAGCATATGGGGCCGTATGTTGGCAATAACGCCACGAATGTTGGCTTCCAAGTCCCCTAACGTTTCTGGTTTGTTGGCGTAGACGAGCGACTTCACATATCCCCAAAGAAAATAATCCAATGGTGTCAAATCACACGATCTTGGTGGCCAATCCATGGTTAACCGAATTAATTGCTCTGATGGACGATTATGTCGACCATAAAATGGACGGAGCTTGCGGTAAACTTCGCGAACTGAACCATTATTTTCGAAATAAATTTGCACGATTTGCAAGCGTTGTTCTTTTGTCAACCTGTTCATGATGAAATGGCAAACCAAACTAAATATTAATCACTTGACAGCTGACAAAATGGCCGCCAGTTAAAAAAGTGATGCCAACTTAAAGTTCTATACCTCAATAAAAAACACCCAATACATTCAAACTTCGTTTTACATCTTCCGTTGTTTTTTCTTTAAATGTCATGTTGCATGAATAAAATTGATATTTTCTACTTAATTATACATATACAGTAATTTAACCTACTTAAACAAGTAGTGAAAAATATTGTTGTCATGATTGTGGCATGCGTTGACAAAGATTTTTGTCATTTTTTCTTTAAATCCTGATAACTTTTCATGTTGGATGCAAAAAGTTCATCAACTTTAAGTTTGAATAAAAAACATATGTATGTATATATTACTTTTATTATTAAACAAAAAATTATATCGTGTATTTTTATAAAACTAATGAACTAAACATTCTTCATCGATTTTCTCGAAAACACATTTTTGTTCCATACATCAAACCAGTAACCAACCGACGACTTGATACGCACGTGCCTTTTTATTTATAGTTGTATCGTATTTTAGTTTTTCGGATAAACGAAGTCATATACTACGTTTATACGCGCACTATTAATAAATTAACTTACTGTTTATACGGCATTGTAAATGTATAAAAACTTGGTAGCACTTCTGTAGAAATGTTGTTTATCTTTACAAAAATATTATGTAAATGTATAAAGTAATAAATAATCATTTGATTTTATTGCCATTATTTTCTTCTAGCAATGGTTTTTTGTGCAATATTTATCAATTTTTTGTTTTTTATTAGCAAACATTTCTTTCATTTCATAGTTTTCTGAATTAGTAAGTCGCAATAAAAACAATAATATGGCAACAATTTAATAATAATAAACGTAGTAATAGTTGCTTGAGAGAAAATATGTGATTATACGCAGTTATTAAAATTAACACCATTTCCTTAAGTATGTATATTTTTTTGACTACACATTGTCATTCTCTGATATGAATGTATCATGTATACATACATTCATATGTATTCATTTTATAAATAAATTGTTTAGTTACCGCGGTTGATAAAAATTTCAAATAAATATACTTCGGCATTTCTTATATTCATTTTGATAAAAATTTATTTGAATTTCATTGTTAAAATATTATTGATATTCATTAATACTTGTTTTAAGCAAATAACAAGCAATTACAGACATACATTTTAATAAGTAAAAAAATAAAATTTTAAATATGTAATTTAAATAACAAAAATAAAATATTTATTATATAACATACTACATAAAATATGCATGGAATGCTATGAAAATATAAAAATAATTATTTTTTAATATATAAAAATTGTGCACAAATTCATCGCATGATATTTGTATATATGTAATGATTTTTATAATATTATTTTAAATAAATATGTAGGTCCTTTTTTAAACATGAAGAACATAATATAAATACATAATATAAATTATAGATTAACGTGAAAGCTTTGCTTAATCGAATTTATTCGAGACATTTTCATAATTAATTATACTCGGTATGGCATTTCGAAACTTATATTTTCGAACAAATTTTTTCCAGGTTACTTGAGAACTGGAGTAAAATAAAAGAAGAATACAGCATAATTTGAATATTACGTATAGTATTACTCAGAGATTTTCAGGGATTAGTCAGAAGTTCTAGAAAAATTTATCTCTTATTAGTTATATATTCTAACTAACTAACGTCTAACTTTTCTTCTTTAAGTTTAAAATTTGTTAACGCACTAATAATCCCAAATTATTATTTTACTTATTAAGTAAACTGTTTTTTTTTATTAAAAATACATTGAAATTGATTATTGAGGGGTTTAGCTGGATCCTAGGCGCATTTCACTGTTGCTACCGCAGATCATCAGGGAACCTTTACCCAAAAATTTATTAGAACAACTATAGTTAATATGTTAAACTTTCATTTAAGAAAATGAGAAGCTCAACAAATAACAAAGCTGAAACAAGAACTCAATAATTAACATGTTTTTCATTTTCTTACTTTATCATTACTACATTGGCTGACTTTTTTCAGCTTCAAATTGTAGTTGTAAGAGTATCGTCTTGTGAGAACTTAAGTGTCCAATACTTCACATTTTGCACTTTTTGAGTTAGGGATGCAGTCCGACATTTTCGAGCGCGTTCTTTCGAATGCTGTCATTGGATTTTCAATATTTACTTTACTTTTCGAGATAATTTTTAAGTTTGTCTAATATCCAAAGTAGTTTTCACTACAACTCTGTGCTTATGTGTTGAATATCCATTTCATGTACCTTATTGAACAAATACACCAAGAAGTTAACAAATTTGCTGCACATTGTACAAACTGCCAAAAAATACTTTATTTATAGTTGTCAATATCCAATGGCATAACCATATAACGAAATTAAGAAAAATAAAATACCGTTGTTTTTATAAACAACGATTGCAACAACAACATGTCGATCCGAAAATGTGGAACGTAAAGACAAGAACTTCGCTGTACGTTTGTTGTTGTTATCGCGAGGCAATTATGCGTTTTTTTTTTTTAAATAGCTTTTCCTATTACTTGTTGATTAACGGATGACTGAATCGATTTAGCTGCAGACGACAATGTTTCTGATGAGTTTGTTGAAATGAACATGCAACAGCAATTTGTTATGATTTCTTAATAAATCGTACCACGTTTATAAGAAAGTGAATAGTGAATAGGCTTGCTGCTTAGTTTTCGATGGACTGTCGTCACAAAGTAGACCTGTCGGTAAGTAAAGTTGTTCCGGGTTTTTTTTTGGTCAGCTATTTTTAATTAAAAAATCACCTCTGTCTCTGCGTTCCTTATTGCGCAGCAATATGGACGATATATTAAATAGCTCTTCTGCATTACAGAATCTGAGCCATCTATTTTTGCTGATAATTCGGATGATCCTGATTATATTCCACCAGTTGTAACAGTGGTAGCCAATACGGATCACCAAAACTGTGCTCTAAATCAATCTTTAAGCGTCACATGTTTATGTGGTACATTGCCTGCAAGTGTTGAATCTGTGCCAAGTACGAGTAATGTTGAAAAAATACTGCAACCTTGATCTGTGTTAAATACAGACAATTCAGGTCGTAAAAGGAAAAGAGACCCCAGTTCTTGGAAAAGAGAAGTCTTAAAACGTAAGAGGCAACAAGGAAAATAATATAAGACTGTTTCAGGAAAACTTGTACCCGCCAGTAAAATGAAGGATGTTAAATGTGGAAATGATTGCGCTAATAGTTGTTCATTGTATTTTTCAACTGAACAGCGCTAACAGATTCATGATCACTTTTGGACTCTAAATGATGAAGAAAAAAAGATACTTTTTATGTAGTAACATTGAATTGCAGAAAAGTGTATTGTACGAAAAGATGGTAAGGTAGTAATTTATGCAACTTCTGATTCGGAGCTGTATTTATGTCAAATTGAACACCATTTAAACCTTAAAAATGTATGCTCAAGAAACTGTATTCATTATTGGCATAAAGTTTTAGGTCACCAGGACGCGAAAGCCATTGAAACTATGAAGTTAAAGAATCTGGCAGATGGCTTAGAAATTAGCAAGTGTGAAGTAAACGATTCCTGTCAAATTTGTCCTATTGGTAAATCAACTCGTACACCATTTCGTAAAAAAGAAGGGGTAAGTTCAGAAAACAGATTTGATTTGATTCATACTGATTTATGCGGCCCGATGGAATTAGCTACCCCAAGCGGTAATCTATACATATTAACATTTATAGACGATTATAGTAGATATTGCCATATAAATTTGCTAAAACACAAGTCTGAAGTTCCTGAAAAATTAAAAAACTTTGTTTCCTTGGTTCATACAAACTTTGGTGTTAAACCAAAAATATTCAGATCTGATCGTGGTAAGGAATACATAAATAAAGAGATAATTAGTTTTTTGGAAAATGAAGGGATACAGATTCAATATACAGCCGGCTATAGTCCTGAGCAAAACGGGGTCGCGGAACGAAAGAACCGGTCACTTATTGAAATGGTAAGGTGCATGCTGGCGGAGGCAAAACTACCTGGCGAATTATGGAGTGAGGCGGTGTCTACGTCCAACTATTTTCAAAACAGAATTCTTACTCGAACAACAGGGGTTACTCCATATGAAAGAATGTTCAATAAACTTCCCGATTTAAGTCATTTAAGAATCTTTGGTGAAACTGGATTTGTTCATATTCCCAAAATAAAGAGAAAGAAGTTGAGTGAAAAGTCTCTTAAAATGATTTTCGTTGGATATGATCCACAATCGAAGGCTTATCGAATGGTTGATGAGAATCATAGAATTCATATTTCACGAGATGTAAAATTTACAGGCAAAATTGAGGGATTCAATGAAAAAGATAAAACCTGTTCTAATGAATTTGAAATTTTCTTTAAACGAGCAGATGGCGTGGAAGAAAATAATTGTGGGGAGGAGTCTGATGATTCGTTTGAGTCGTTTAATGGGTTTGATAGTGATGAGAATTGCGCAGATAATTTACAAGGTATAAGGAAATCTGAACGTAAAACCAAAGGAAAACTTCCAGCAAGGTATGTAAGTGCTTTTCAAGATTATGTCCCTACAACGTATGCCGAAGCAATGCAAAGCGGTGAAAAAGATAATTGGTTCAAGGCTAAGGAAAAGGAGTTCGAAGCTTTAAAAACTAATGAAACTTGGGTATTGGCGAAAAGGCCCAAAGACCGAAATATTATTAGTTGTAAATGGGTTTTCAAGAAAAAGTGTACTGACGATGGTGAACAATATAAAGCGAGACTCGTAGCTCGAGGATTTGCACAACAGTACGGCGTGGACTATGATGAGGTTTTTGCTCCAGTGGTGTCACATACTACTCTTAGAACACTCTTTTCTATTAGTGGAAAACGGAATTTAAAAATTCACCATATTGATTGTAAAACAGCTTTCCTAAACGGAAATTTGAGCGAAGAAATTTTTATGGAACAGCCCACAGGTTTTAAAGAAAGGGTTCATGAGGACATGGTATGCCTTCTAAAGAAATCAGTATATGGACTAAAACAATCGGCAAGGGCATGGAACCAAACACTTCATGAGGTTTTACTAAAGTCTGATTTTTATCAAAGTAACGTGGACCCGTGCTTGTATGTACGTTCAGAAGGGGTCAAGCTAACTTTTGTTTTGATTTACGTGGACGATATATTGATTGCATCAAAAGATGAAACCAAAATTAAAGCTATAAAGAATATTTTCGAAAATGCATTCAATATCCATGACTTGGGGCCAATAAAGCACTATCTCGGTTTACAAGTGGAACGTTCAGAACATGGATATTATTATATTTCACAATCGCAGTATATTAAAAAGATGTTAGCGGAAGCTGGACTCGACAATTCAAAACCATCCTCAATTCCATTAGAAGTCTCATATGGAAAATCTGGCACGCAGCAAACAGAACTTAGCAACAACAAAAACTATCAGAAACTCATTGGAAGTCTGCTATATATTTCGTTGAACTCAAGACCAGACATCACAGCTGCAATTAATATATTAAGTCAAAAGAACGAAGAAGACTAGACGGAACTAAAAAGGGTGGCTAGATATCTCAAAGGAACCGTCAATATGAAATTGTATTTAGTACCAGATAATGACGGGATTTTAACCGGTTATTCAGACGCTAATTGGGGCGAAAATCGATTGGATCGAAAATCTAATAGCGGATACTTCTTTAAAGTTTATGATGCTGTTATTTCGTGGGCTTGTCGTAAGCAGACATGTGTGACATTGTCTTCAACGGAGACAGAATTTGTTGCACTCGCTGAGGCAGCAAAAGAAGCGTTATGGCTGAAGCAGTTACTTGCAGATTTTGGAGAACTTATAAACAATCCCATCATCATAAAAGAAGACAACCAAAGTTATATAAAGATCGTCGAAGGTTTCAAATTGAACAACAGAACCAAACATATTGATATAAAATACCACTTTGTTAAGGATTATGTAAAGAGAGGCACAATAAGATGTGAATATTGTCCAACCAGCGACATGGAAGCAGATTTACTTACTAAACCACTCCCTCCACACAGAATAAAGGACTTAAGATCCTGAATTAAACTGGTTGACAATTTGGAATGAGAAGGGGTGTTGAATATATTGGCATATCCCTACTGCAACATTCCAAATTACTAATATGGCAACTCTGTCATCTTTTGACATTTTGCTTTTGTAACTTTTCCTTTTTTTTATTACTTGTCATTTTGATCTTTTCCGGTTTATAACCTTTTTTACTTTTTACTGAATTAATCAATAAACACTTTTATAGTTGAATTAAATCAACATCACTGCGTTTTTTCTACAAAAAAAAAAAGAATTCCTCTATACACCGCAAATCGTTTACAAAGATGGGCGCTCACATTATTGGCATATGATTTCGATATCAAATATACAAGTGCGCAGGATTTTGGTCATGCGGACGTCCTTTCTAGACTCATAAACTCTCATGAAAAACCATCAGACGATTTTATTATCGCTGCGATTGACTTGGAAAAAGATTTTCAGAATAACATCACTGAAACGCTTGCAACGCTTCCTATCACGCACAAGATGGTTGTCCAAGGCACTAAAGACGATGAGCATCTTCAAAAGATGATAAATTTTATGAATTTTGGCTGGCCACACAATGCAAACAATTTGGATTTGGAAATTGTGCCATATTATAATAGAAAAAAATCCTTATCAGTTGTAGATGGTTGTCGACTTTTTAACACACGCATAGTTATACCCAAATTTTACCGTAAACGGGTTTTAAAACAACTACATCGTGGACATTTCGCAATAGAACGACGCAAATCAGTAGCACGCAGTTACGTTTATTGGCCCAATATCGACAAGGACATAGAGGATTTCATTAAAAAGTGTGAAAAATGTCAACTAGCAGCAAAAACTCCAATTAAAACGGACCTATATTCCTGGCCAATTAAAAAAAGGTAAGGTAAAAGGAAATTACTACCCAATTATAATAGACGCCTACTCGAAATATCCCGCGATTTATGAAACAAAAACTACTACAACATTTGCCACCCTGAAGTTCCTTAGCGAGTACTGCAGCCAATTCGGAAACCCTGAACAGATCATTTCCGATAATGGTACCCAATTCTGCTCCGAACAATTGGAAAATTGGTGCAAAAGGCGTGAAATACAGCACATACGAACAGTGCGTTATCATCCAAGCTCAAATGGTCAAGCGGAACGGTTTGTGGACACGTTCAAACGAGCTTTAAAAAAATCAGATGGAGAAGGTACAGTAACAGAAATACTAAACACGTTTCTAGACGTATACCGTTCCACACCTAATCCAAATTCTCCGAACGGAGCATCTCCAGCCGAATCATTCATAGGACGAAAGATGAGAACCATTATGGATTCCCTAAGAAAACCTCAAATTTCATCGACCAAAAGAAATGAGGTAATGGAAAGTCAATATAATCGCAAACATGGCACTAAACCAAAACATTTTGAAAACGGCGATCTTGTATACCTTTTTTGAATTCAAGAACAACAAAAGCTTTTGGGTTCCAGGTGAAATTATAGAAAGAGTAGGAAATGTTATATACAACGTATATATTAATCCTGAGGAACACCTCCAAAAACTGATAAGGGCACACGCTAATCAAATACGACAAAGGTCAACTGACGGCAACATACAGATGCCGGCCAATAAAAGTCTACCTCTCGATATACTGTTGGATGAATTTAAAATCAATACATCATCGTCAGATGAAATTTTTCATACGCCTCCAAGCACCATCCAGATACCAAACCGTATAACTGTTAGGAGATATCCAGTGGAGACAATAGCCAGGAGTCCGCTTCCTACTTAAGAAGGGAGATGTTAAGGCAACCCTTATGAGTGATTATAAGGTCAACCAACTGGCAACATCAACGCATCTGACACTTTATCTTATTCTTTTATTCATTTACTTTTCATGTTCTCTTTTGTCATTCTAAGTACGTTAGAACACAGTTAGTTTTATATACAATTCATTCTTAGCTTGGGTTGTAATTAATAAAGAACTATTGTACTATTTTTATTACCTCAAAAATATAACAGCTGGGCGTTTGGTACACATGTTCGAATCTCAGAAAATTTTTTAAATTTACTGACTACCAAGTGATTTAAAAAAATCAACTTTAAGACAATTGACTACCGCCTGGGACATCGCAATATTAAAATAGTCAGTTGATTACATTGAAAAGTAATCCAAGTGACAGTCTGTACTAGTTGCGAAATAGTTAGTTTAAAGTTAGTTTAAAGTTAACGGAATTCCTGACAGGGTATGTATAAAACAGAATTTACACCACGAAATTTTTCATTAAATTAAATTTGCATTTATACTATATCATTCTCTATCAGTGAATGATACAACAAATTTCATTATTTCATTTCATGGTTTAAATTAGGCACAAATAAGTGTTGAACGGTTTAAAATATGTTAGCAAGTTTTAGTTTTAAACTTAATGACTATGACTCTTTTCAGGTTTTGTAAACTCTTATCACTCTAAATTTGTTTCCATTATTGCTTATTAAAAAATTCATAAACTTACAATCATCATGTCATACAACCCAATAAACATTTTCGAAGGAAATAAAAACAAACTTACTATGAGTTTTGTTTGTGTTCAGGTGCCACTTTTAGTACTTTTTCTTCTCCTTGACGCATAGTTACACTAGTGACATCTTTAACAATCATTTCAGCCACCTGCCAGGCAATTTCTTCTTGCACATTATCATCGGGTAAATGCACCAATTTACGCATAGCATTTTTAATTTTATTACCAGTCAAATTTAAGGACCAACTATGATGGGATTTGGAGGAACTGTGATGCAAGGCATCAGAGGGTGAAATAAAATCTCGTTCATAGCGACCCAGAGAATTGACGCGACCAAATTTTAAGTTGTTACTATTAGAGCGGCGCCATAATAAATCGGGATTTGTCAACTGTGACGAATCAATGTTCAATTGAAATTGTTTAAGATGGGAGGAATGACTGTCCATCGATGCTAATAAAGTATTGTGCTGAGATATGGTTACTTTATTTTCCATTGTGCAGTCTGACAGAGTTTTTCGATGTCTATTTGATATTCTCTCACTGACGGATCGTCGTAGAGGTTTATGGAAATTTTGCATTTTACTGCAAGTTTCCTTGTGCTCGTTCTCATTTTCAATGCGAGTTTTAAGTTCGTTTAAATAGTTGGCAAATAATGATGATTTTAAAAACATTTGTAAATATTTGCATTCTAAATATTTTGCTGCCACTTTAAGAGGCAAATCAAAACAGTGAAACACCAAACCCTCCGTACAAATGCAGGACTCGACATGAGATCGTAATTTATTTGAAGACCACAACTTTACTTCAGTTTGCAAAGAGAAAAATTTTTCATATATTATCATTGCATCTGCCTGAGCTTCCTTTTCACTGCATGTTTGAGATTCTTGTGACAGATAACTTTTGCGATAATTTATAGCTGATGACCAAAATTCTAAGCAATCTCTTTCCTGATGCTGTTCCAAGTATTCCATTAAATAGAACAGAGTTACTTCGCTGTGTAATATGTCATTGATATTTAAATTCTGGCCCTCGACTAATTCTACACAATATTTTGCGTAATAGGTACTTTGTAAAAAATCATTTAGGAATTCCTTTTCCAATTTATTGAGAATAAATGTTTGAGCCTCTGTAAAGCAATCCGATTTAATGGCACAGCTTTCTCTATCCTGCTCGTTTTTGCATAACACCAAGGAAATGTTTGAAAGAATATCTACCGGTATTTCTATGTATTGTGGTGAATTTGCACTCAAATACTTTTGATATATTGTTAAAGCATCTTGTACACTGGCCACTGATATTGGAATACTTTCGGATATTTCCGTTAAGTTGCTGTTTAAACTACAAAGCGATAGTTGCGAGGAAGCCTTAAAAGCATTCTTATCATTACTTAAGTGTTTATTTGTTTCTGCATATATTTGAGACTTTTCGTCATCGGTTAATGGTTTGCGCATGGTTAAATCGCATAATGTTTTTAATTCAGGTACAATGCTGCTATCGACATCGGAGTTTTTATCCGCATCACAAGCCCTAGTCTCATTTATTTCACTTAAATCATTGCTGTGCTGTAGCTGTTGTTTGTTTTTAATTATATGATCGTCCGTGTCATTATTTCTTTGGGATCTCGATATTTTCTGTAAGCTAACATTTGATTCTTCAGGTATTTCTTCTTCCATAAGTTTGTGCCTTTGTTCCTTACGTAATTGTGCTTCAGCGGCATTTCTAAAGTTTTCAGTATCCAAATAGAATTTTATTAAAGGCAAAACATCATGCTTTTCTAAATATTGAACAAAATAACTGAGACAAGTTGGTTCATTGACTATTGATTTCACGAACATCGAGAGACGAGAATGGTATTTAAAAAGATCTGTAACGAATATACACAGAGACACATAAATCAAAAGTAATGCATTATTTTTTATTTTATGTACTTTTTTAATATTAACAAATTGTTTTTATAGTTTACCAATGTTAATCTGTTAATTTGTCTGCCTTGAGTGGTCAACAATTTTATACTCCGAGATTTGAGATAATCACCCTTATTCCAGTTGACGACATCGACGTCACTTTAACACAATGCCAAAAAATTGGAGATTGTTTACTCGCTCTCGAGAACAATTTTGTGCTACTGACAATCTATTTCCGTTCCCTAAGGTCAAGAAAATAACATAAACCTGGGTACGCACGCAACAATTTTTTGGTATTGTGCTAAAGTGACGTCGATGTCGACAACTGGAATAAGGATGATTAAAGAAAAAAGTTAGTTTATAAGTTAAACAGCCCATTTTTAATGTTAAAATTTTTGGTTTTTTGTGTTCCCGTACTTCTGCGAAATTTTTGTGTTATTGAGAGAAATTAAACCCAATAATAAACTAAAAGATTTTTTTGTTTACAATTTAAATTATAAAACGGGAGTTCAAACCCTGGACAGACCCAGTCTTAACCTGATCATAAATTTGTCTGATATGAGTTAGTGTATATGCTAATGTATATCGCAGCACTCTCCTTCTTCGATATTTATGACAATTAATCGCCGGCGAAGTAAAATAACTAATAAAATAGTAACATAGGTAAAGTAATAAGCCTAGTTAACACCAAAGGTACTGCGACGATGATATAAAAATTAATAAAACGCACAATAGCAGAGTTTTAAAAACCGAAAATATAATATACGTCTTTAGGTATTCGTAAGTAATTTTAGTGCTTGTTTGCAATTTATCGCGAATTTTCTCTAATTTCGCAAGTGGTTGAATTGCGAACGTTGTTTTTTTTACAGTTTTAACGATGTTTAATGAGTATCACGCTTTGATATCTTTTTGATGTTGCCAATTTTTTTCGAATTTTCGTCATTGTCTCAAATTTTTCCAAGTTGTTGGCATACCTTACAATTTTGAGGTTTTTTAATAAATTTTTTTTTTCATTTTTTACAAATGAAATTTTTTTGTTTATTTTAATAATCCCAAATTATTGTTTTTGATTTCTAAAATCTACTGAGTTTGTTCTGTTACAGTTTTTGCGGTTTTGAAAGTTTTTAAATATATTCGCATTTTTGCAAGTTTTCGCGATTTATATGCTGTAAGCCAATTCTCGAGTTATTGCTTTTTTGCTGTCTATATAATCAGCTTGCGGAGATTTTTTTCCATTATTTTAATCCCTTGCGAATTTGTATATTTTTTGATATCTATGTTTTTAGTAGAAATTTGCTAAAGAAAACCGCCACGTATTTAAAATTAATTGGACATTTTGTCGAAAAAGAAATGTAAAAAGCAAAAACATTAGTTATGACAGTAAAATATACATACATAGGGGGAAAAATTGTATTAATATAGTACACCTTTTATATGCAAGAAAATAAAAGTTATTTTAAACTAGTTTAAAATGTTAGGACTGTATTACAAAACCGATAACATTTTAATCGCCAACACCTTAGAAAGTCATGCTGAATACCTATATATCTAAAAAGTAATAACTGCTTTTTAAGGAGAGGAAAACAAAGTACCAAAAACGTGGGCAAATTTAGTAGATTCGGGCAAAAAATCTTTACTGAATTTAATTAAAATCAATGCTAATAAATATTGGCAAAATATTCTGTTATTTATTCTTTTAAATAGCGTGGAATTTTATTTAGAAGTTGTATATTTTTCACGACTAAATTAAATTTGCAAATTTAAATCAAGCTATCTAACTATCTTTGAGCTACTGCATATGACAATTGATTATGTAATGCGATTTTTGGTGGTAAACCACGACTCAATTCATAACTTTTTAATCCATGTTTTTACGTACTTCTAAAATTTTAATTCTTAGCTACCCAACTATTCGTTAAATCATATAGATTACACTAGAATAACTTGAATTGAATAAAATTTTCTATTCAAAAAGTTGTAAAACAGTGCAATGTTTATTGAATGCAAGAGAAAAAAATCAGTAAACCCAAATAGTTTCAGACAAACTATCATATAAAGAAATGTCACCTTTAACAATTAAGACTACATACATTAGAATTACGTTATTAATAATTTCCCACACTACAAGTTACTACACAAAAGTGCATGTGTACATATGTAGGTACGTCTATATTCATACATATGTACATCACATTTAATCTTACACCAAGATGAATAAGTGTACACATGTGAGTATAATTTACCTTCTTCAAAATCAACAATTGCATTTAAAGCTATTGAAGGACAAGAAGCAGCACCCATGTGATAACTCCCACTGCATGCGCCTAAACTTAAGGCGCTATAACTTACAGCATCTTCATCTGTTTCATCTGCACTTGCTGTCGTCAATAGACCCAAATTAGCTAATTCTTCAAGAAAAACTTCATCACAGAAGCTGGAAGTTGAACGTAATGAATGACGTTTTATAGCGTTGGTATTTGCAGTTGCAATAGGGAAATCATCTGAAAAACCGCAATCAATTTCATCAACTCCATGATTTGAATTTTTTCTATCATTGCAAGAGTTCTCCTTCTCATTAAAATTTGAAGAATTACGGCGACCTGAATAACAAACAACAGTACATAATTAAAAAACTAAATCAGCAAATAGATGTACAACAAAACCGTAGTAGGTTTTTTGTTTATTAATGCTGATTGGACACATTCGTGTTGCCGTCAGATTATTTCTCTGTTTTTTATATAAGTACACACAAATGTACATGTGCATATGTATATTTTAATGACCACAGTTTCATTGTAAGTTACAAAAAATAAAAATATATACATACATACACACATTTGTATAAAACGTTTAATAAAAAAGTTTACCTACTTTTTTGTTTCTTGAAATATTTTA
Organism: Nowickia ferox; assembly: GCA_936439885.1. Classification (NCBI taxonomy): domain Eukaryota; kingdom Metazoa; phylum Arthropoda; class Insecta; order Diptera; family Tachinidae; genus Nowickia; species Nowickia ferox. Next base: position 66,716,992 of record OW387026.1, read on the forward strand.
ACATGTTGTTGTACACTTTTCATTCGTTGACTTTAGAAGATTTTTACAAAATCTTCTACTTGAATTCATATACGAAGTGTTCTCTACTAAAATACTAAATAATTAACTATTTGCTCCGCAAATTTATTTGTATTATTTATCTTCTTGGGAAAATGTAAATGAAAAATTTCACCCAGACGTAAATATTTGCTGCTTCTCGTCAAAACAAAACACTCATAGTAGAATGTTAGCCCAGTGATGACATTTGAGGAAACACAAATATTGCCGTACTAAGAAAATTTTGAATTGTCATACATATCCATATGTACATATGTATGGACGTATATCGTTACATATATGTAAAACCATGCAAGTCATGTTTTGGCAGGCTTCAACTTTTCTGGCTTCAAGCTTGCTTGTATCGTGAGTTACTTCAATTCTTTTTGGTTCTTAAAGAATTGTATTATGTGTAAACAAACGAGCAACTTTAAAAGAAAATTTAAGAACAATTTAAACGTGTAAAAGCTAAGTAAACACTTTTTTCAATTTTAAAACGTTGATCAAGCGATGGTTAAATGACAATGAAGGTTAAAAATCTCTAGAAAGAACAAGTTCTGATTTAATATACCATTCGATTCTCGGATTTCAATGAAAAGTGATCTTTTTTTGCAATTGTGTTTAAAATTGCTGTACATACAAAAATTTAGTAAAAACGATTTTGTTTTCATTATGGTAATTTTTTGCACATTTTAGTTTTAGGTAATTTTTTATTATTTTAAATAATTTTTGGTCACTTTTTTACTCTTTGCGTAGAGTTTTCATTACTTCAAGTCATGTTCACAAAATTTTTGACAAGGCTCCATTACGTAGGAAGCGTTTTAAGTTTTTGATTCCAGATATATTAACCATTACCATCCGAACCAATTTTAACTAGCTGGAAAACATGACTGAACGCGTGTGCATATTATTGCGAATATTTTTAAAGAATTAATAATGTATATCCATTGATATTGCTGACTCCAAGACAATTGAAGATTCCCAAAAATACCGAAGTATATTTATTTGACATATAGTCTTTATTTTTTTAATTTGAAAATCTTTCTTGTTTTTATGGTTAAACAATTTTCTATATGCATTTCGTTCCCACTTTTGGAACTCATCAGTAGACTTCAACACAAAAAATGTTTGAATTTAGCTAACAAACTTCGTATATTTATAGTAAGACTCTAAATACTATATTGAGAATCACAATATACAAACATTATAAGTTTGAAAGCCTCAAAGAAAAATCGTTACAAAACAAGCATCTTATTCGATTGTTCATTTATTTTATTTATTGGTGGAAAATAAAATAGATGAACATTCGAATAAAGATACGTTTTGTAAAGATTTTTGTTTGAGACTTTCAAACTTATTATGTTTGTATATTGTGATTCTCAATATAGTATTTAGTAGTGTTGTCATTCCAACAAAAATTATTCGAATATTCGAACAACTTTTTATCATTTTTGTTCGAACGAACAAAAATGTTCAATTTAGAATAAAAAATTATTCGAATCATTTTTGTCGAATATTCGAACAATTTCCTTAATTACTTTTATTAAAATTATTTTGCATTTCATAACTTTTTAATTTGTTAAAAATATGATGTTAAGTAATCAAATTACTCCAAACTATAAATACTTGTGTAAGCTTGTTTGTATATATTCGTGAAACTCATCTTTTGTTTCCTTGCTGGGAAAAGATAACATTTTTTAATGGAATTAGAAGATTTCTTACAATTCTTGATAAAAAGTTTTGAAACAAATAATTGCTTTTCTCTAATCAAAAGCCCTAAGAATCGAATTATTGAATGACGTACAAAATCATTAATAAGGGCTAGTTTTTACTAATAAGTTAAACTTAGTTTAACATACGTTTCAGTTAACCAAGAAGCAAATTTTAACGGGGTATAACCGCCCATGCTGTTTTTCAGTGATGGATTAACAGTTGTCAATTTAGCTAGAAATGCCATACATTGTTTTCAATATAGATGTGGCATTCTTGAAAATATTTTATGAAAATAGGGCAATCCTTAAAAAGCGATGTGACAATTCTTTAAATTTATTTAAAAGAAACTTCAATAACTGCCCTACAAGAAATGAATGACTGAAACTAACACAAACAAAATTGTCTCACTAAAGGCTGGTTGTCGCATACAGCTGAAACTGAAACTAAAACTGAATTCCATACGTTTGCGACTGAAACTTAATAGCAACTGAATTTAGCAGCTGAATCCGATTTTTCAGTTGCTGTTGACAGGAACTGAATTCAGTACATTAGCAACCGAACTGAAAAAAAGTACTTTTGAGTTATTTTCAGTCGCTGTCCGACTGAAATGTCATTTTTGACATGTCAAATTTGAAAACTATCACTTTATTTTGTTTTTCTTTTTTAAAAAAAATCACAGAGTTCGTGAAAAACAACGAAGTTTTGTACAATGTTCGACACAAAGCATTTCGTGATTCAGAATTGAAGAACCGGCTGTGGCTTGAGTTGGCGAAAGAAATGCATGCTGATGGTAAGTTTTCATTAACTTCATAGATTTTTCCCGATTTCCTTCAATCAAATCGATTTTTATGGATTTGTTATTATTTCTTCCCTAATTGGTTTTAAAATTAATAAAAATTAGTATAATTTTTTTTTTTTCTTTTGTTTGTTACTAAAGCGACCTTCTTTATTTGTATAAAATAATTTTTTTTGTTTGTGTTTGTGATTCGCACCCTTTACACATACAAAACTGTGATATTTTTCGAAATGTAAAATTGTTTTTATAAGAAGATTATCAAAATGTAATTTAAATTATTGGGAAAAAACAATGTTGCTGTATTACTTATATGTAATTTATTTTACTTTTATATGTTTGCAGTTGCCAGATATTAATAAATAATCCCTGAAGAAGTTGGGAAATACCAACGAAACGTAGGATTTGGAAATGAATTAATAGTCTTTTATTTGGACGGGGGAGGAAGAAAAGGACCTTGAAAGCCCGAAAATTTAGTAGGAAAAATATTAAAAAAAATTATTTAATAAAAATTATTTTTAAAATTTCAGTACGATTTCAAACATTGATACCGAAGAATCTCTACATATTCCAGACACGCCAATTTCCGAATGTGAAGAGTTTGAATTGCAATCGATCTTTGGTGATAGTCAATCTCTTCCTTCCTTTACGGAGAGCTATCATGTTGCTTGTTCGCCTGTTTTGACGCCGAAGTCGAGCACACCAGTTCCGAAAAAACGCAAGCCAAATGCTACACAAGAAACAACAAATGAAATCTTGCGAGAATTGATTTCATCTCGTCCAAAAGCGAGTGATTTCTACCCCCCACTGCAGAAAAAAAGAAATAAAGTATCAACATTTTTTGATTCGATGGCAGAAGCAGTTGAAAAGTTCAGTGATGTCGCAATTGCTCGAACCAAAATGAAGGTATTTTTTGTGATACAGTGATATTTTTTTTTGTTTTTTCAATCAATGAATTTCTTTTACAGATTGCGCAGATTGTATGTGAAGAAGAAGTCAAATGGGCTGAAGAGCAAGAGACAAAACAACAACAACGAAATTTCCAATTTGACTTTTTGTCATCTACATCGTCAGATGTAGATGCCAATAAATAATATTTAAATGATTTTATTTCAATAATTTTTATTTCAATAATTTATTTCAATAATTTTTATTTCAATAATTTTTATTGTGAAATTAATTCAAAAATACAACTTAAAAAACCCTAAGTAGTCATTCTCTCTTGCCATTCTACAGCTCCAACACCGTTAAAATAGTCTTTGAACTTATTTCGAATGTCCGCACCTTCAGACATTGGTCTTCCAATTGAATTTGTCATTGGAAACAAGTTCTCTGTTGGTAAAACAATGTCATCGGTATTGCCAAAAGTTGCTTCAGACGGACTTGGAATTTTTTCAGAACGCATCATATTGTGTATAATGCAAGAAGTGAGAATGATTTTGTCAATTTTTTCTGGATTCGTTGAAATTGGTGTGTGAAAAATCCGAAAATAAGATGAAAGAATGCCAAACACATTCTCAGTTGTTCTTCTTGCTCTACTATGCCGATAGTTGTATATTGTTTTGGTTCTATCGTAAAGGGACTGTTGTCTAGGAAAAGGTTTCATCATAGCAGATGTCAATGCAAAAGCTTCATCGCCTAAAATTACATTCGGCAAAACGACATCAGTGTTCGGCAGTGCAGCGGGTGGTGGTATATTGAAATTGCCGCTATTGATGAGCCTCCCCATTACACTTTTCGAGAATATCCCTAAAACGTTCATTCAAATGGTCAATTTATAATTTCTATTTAAAAGAACATTCAACCAAAACTCACCAGCGTCACCTTCTCTCCCATAAGAACCAACATCCACTGCCACAAATTTATAATTGGCATCGACGATCGCCAAGAGAACGATGGAGTGGAAGTCTTTATAATTGAAGAACGATGAGCCGGCTCTCGGTGGACATTTGATTCTTACGTGCTTCCCATCTATAGCACCAACACAATTTGGGAAATTCCATTTTGTAAAGTAATTCTCTACATTTTGTTGCAATGATGCTGTCGTTGGAGTCGGAATTTCTTTCTCCAAGAAATTTTTAATAATTCCATCAAAGCATTTGTTCACAATCCGTCCAATGGTTGAGTGGTGCACAGCTATCGTCGTCCATCAGATGCCTGTCCACCAAAATCTTCATTGCGCCTTCTGAATCACGTCGTTTGTAAATTCTATGTGAACTTTTTCTTTCCGTTTTCAATTTCAAAAGAAGCACGGCAATACAAACATCGTGTTCAAACATAGCATTGGCGTAATTAAACGCATTTAATGAATATTCACCTTGCATTTTTTTGTAAAATTTAAATAGCGCGTATAAATAGTTGAAAAAAAACGTAAACAAAGCCGACAAATTACATTTGCTTTGATTCAGTTTCAGCTGTATGTTGCAACCCACGCAACATTCAGTTGCTGTCTTAGAACTGAAAAAGTAAGAACTGAAACTTAAAAAATTCAGTTTCAGTTTTAGTTTCAGTTTCAGCTATATGCGACAACCAGCCTTAACACATTTCCAACAATTTTATATTTAATTCAATAATGACATTCAATTGACTAGTCATTTGATCGGAAGTGATGATGGATTTATTTATTAATTATAGTTCCTCTACTCTAGCATATATGTTAGAGTGGAACATCTTAAGTATTTATGTCAAAACTTTTAAATATCGAGTTTTATTAAAAAAAAAACCAATTCATTCTGTCTGTGAAAATTAGAGTTTATAGAAATGTTAAAAAAAGATAAGTAAAATAGTCAATAAAAGAAATTCACAAAGTTAAATTTAATATGTATATTTCTCTTCAAAATTTCAGATATTTGTAAAAAGCAAGGTGCGTTGGAGACGAAAAGGTGTGAAGAAGGCTAGATACCGCTTAAGTTATATATTTGGTGTTTTTGTTTACGAGTATTTGCATTTTTTGTTTTAAATATATTATTTATTCGTGTATCTTAAAGTTATTTTTTTATAATAAAAAAGCAAATAAAATGAAATAATAAGTACATATATTTGCTGTCAGCATATCAATCATGTATGATTACTCAATTGTGGGGGATATATTAATCAATTATGATCAGTCAAACTTGAGTAATGTTTATGCTATCATTGATTAGTAAAAAGCACTGGTGTGAGTAGTTGAACTATATGTTATATTAATTAGTTAAAGAGAGATGCAACATCACATGTACACAAAAGTTTCCATCACATTTTTCATTTTGCTCTTAATAATGTGATAGAAACTTTGTTCTACGCAATGATGAATATATCATGCATGACTTTCGATCAAATGAGCAGTCAATTCACTGATACTATTCTTGTAGAGTGAATTCTGAATTTTTGGAAAATTAAAAAATATTGTGAGCTTGAACTGTTCAGACGTTTTTCTATTATTAATAGTTTTCGTCAACCCATTTTGAATACAAGCTCTCTGTTTTTTATGTCAATTTTGAGAAAAATTATTTCTTTTGAAAAATATTGATAAACTAATAATTTTGGAATAAAGAAAGATAATTTTGGAAAAAGCAAGTTTGGAAGAACAAATATATATTTTTAACAAGTTTGGAGGCTGTATCTAAATAAAGGAAGCGTGATTAATAAAAGGAAGATGAATGGTGCCGAGGGCATAACCCCTCCGGATAGAAATCGTGAGATGTCACTGGAGAGGAAGAAGATGAAAACTCATAAGAAAATGGAAGATCCAGGTAAGTCATGTTCTAATTTGCCAACAAAATCGGGTATTTGCGATTCTGAGACCTTTACGTCAAACGTGAAAGACCATTTAGTACAACGTAAACGTCGTTTTGATTATCGTTACGAGACCAGTCATAAAGGCCCTTTTATGGTTTATGTCGATTTATTTGATTTTTCTGGTCAACGAAAATTTTTGTCGGGAATTACTGTGAGCAAGATTTTAATGCATTTGAAAACCCAAGATGTGTTAGAAGTAATTAAAATTGGTTACGGTCGTTGCAAGGTTTTATTCAAGAATTTCAAAGCAGCTAATGATTTTGCGGATGATTCTAGATTAAAAGAATACGGTTTGTCAACTAAAATTTTTGAAAATTTCGTTTCGAAAATAGCAATTGTGTTTGATGTTCCTAATGATATTTCCATGGAGGAATTTCATGAAGGTGTGTCGTTACCTATTGAAATTTTACGTTGTTTTAGAGTAACCCGTAGAATTAAGGATGATAAGGGTGAAGAGAATGTTATTGATTCAAAAAATATTAAAATAATCTTCAAAGGTAATGAAATCCCTAAAGAAACAACTTTTGGTTACTTGAAGCTTCCGGTAAAACATTTTGTGTCCTTTGCTCAATGTTACAGGTGTTATAGATTTAATCACTTCGCCCAACATTGCAAACAGAATTTTGAATTGTTCTTGCTATAATCAACATGATAGCAATGTCAATTGTGGTGTTATCTCATGCAGTAATTGTAAGGGAGATCATAATCCTACGGATAAGAGTCGCCCAGTTCGAGCTAAGGCTTTTGCCATAAAAAAAATTAATGGTAATTGAAAATCTATCTCAAAAAGAAGCGAGCATTAGGTTCAGGGGAGTCTTTTCAAATCGTTTTGCAACTCTGGATAATGTTGAGTCTGCATTTCCAAATCTTAAAAATGTCTCAAACGTTAAAACAATTAATAATCATCAAACAGCTGCCAAATCGGTACATGAGATAATGTCCTTTGCTAAAGCAGTTAAAAAGAACAACAATCGTATTAGAGAGGGAGAAAATGCGAGAAAAACTATGAATGAACATAGTAAATGTATTTCGGAAAATTCTATTAAATTCAACCATAATAATTTGGCTTATGCAAAGAATATTGCCTCAAATGGAAACGTTTTCAATGTTACTCAAGATTCAGAAAACAGGAATATAGCTATGGATGTACTGGCGAAGACCTCAAATGATACTACTGAATTCTTAACTAATTTAAATAATACTGGCTTTAATAAGGATTCAATATCTAATTTTATTTATTCATTACAAGAAAATATTAATAAAAGCATGAACTATTTAGATGCAGATGTTATTAGCAGATCTGTGTCAACTGAATCACTTCTTTAATTAAATTCAAACCATCAAAATGAAGATTCTACTATTTAATATACAAAGTCTTAAAAAATTTGGAAATAAAAAACTTTTAAAAATTTTTCTTGTTAAAAATAAAATAGATGTGGCGATTTTAACGGAAACTTGGTTGGTTGATAATGCTTGCAGTAGTCTGAAGGATTATGATTTTATATCTAAGAATAGAAGTGATGGTTTTGGGGGTGTCAGTTTCTATATCCTCAAAACTTTCAAATTTTCATTGGTTGATATTGGAACAGATCATGACACTTTGGCAATTTCCTTTTGTAAATATGGTAGAACCATAAATTTCTTCTGCAATTACTCTCCCCCTGATATGTCTCAAGATATTTTTGAAGTGGAGATCAACAGAATATTCTCAACAACAGCTCAGTTGAATGGTACAAGTCTGATTTGTGGCGATTTCAATGCAAAATCTCCTTTATGGGGTTCAAGAATGATGGATTTAAAAGGTAAATTTTTGGAAACGGCTAACAATTCTAATTTTTTGTGTTTGAATGATGGTAACCAACTTATTCAACTGCTTTATCTGTACCTTCTGTGTTGAATTTAACATTTGTAAATGGATCGCCTTCTGAATATTTATGGCAGGTTTTAGATTCTAAAATCACTGGAAGCAATCATCATCCTATTATTATTATATTACAAACTGAGAGAGATTTGAGTCATAATAAGTCCATTTTCCTTAAAAAAACGATTTATTGAAGATATTAAAAAACTATCTGCATCTAAAAACACTGATAACTTTGAAAAAGATATTGACAGATTATACAGGGTGGGCCAAAAGTTACCATGGGGTTTAAAAGTTTAATAACTTTTTCGTTTATTAATTTTTTGAAATTTTTTTTCTCAGATTATATAATATACAAAATGGAAAATTTTTTTACACTAAGTATGAAAAATAATGTCTCTTAAATGACCACCGTTTTCAGCTTCGCACTGATGGGCGATTATGATTATGAGTGATGAAGATCATTTTCATTTGAATGGCTTTGTTAATAAGCAGAACTGTAGGTTTTGGGGTTCTGAAAATCCAAGAGGCATTCATAAACGCCAATTGCACCCCATTAGGTTTACAATATGGTGTGGGATCACATCTGAAAATATCATTGGGCCTTACTTCTTCGAGAATGAAGATGGAAGTGCTGTAACCGTAAATGGAGAGCGGTATCGGTTTATGATAGACAATTTTTTACGTCTTGCTCTTGAAAACATACCTGGTATGTGGTTTCAGCAGGACGGAGCCACTGCCCGCACTGCCCGAGACACAATGGCACTTTTAAGTCAAACTTTTGGAGCGAATAATTTCCAGAAATTCGGAAATAATTTGGCCCAGCGCGATCGCCAGTTTTGACAGCACCCGACTATTTTCTTTGGGGTTATTTGAAGTAGCGAGTGTATATGAACAAGCCAGAGACAATCCTTGAACTCAAGCAAACATTGTTGCAGAAATTTTGGAAGATATTATGGAAAATGCTCTAAAACGAGCCCATCAGTGCGAAGCTGAAAACAGTGGTAATTTAAGAGACATTATTTTTCATACTTAGTGTAAAAAATTTTCCATTTTATATATTATATAATCTGAGAAAAAAAATAAAAAAAAATTAATAAACGAAAAAGTTATTAAACTTTTAAACCCCAAGGTAACTTTTGGCCCACCCTGTACAAAAAGCATACATTATTGTTAACGGAAAATAATAGATATAAACCTAAAAGATGGTGGAATGCTGATTTAGAAAAGTTATTCAGACTTAGAAATGCTGCTAGAAAGCAGTATTACAGATATAGCAATGCAATAAATTATGACTTGTATAAAAAATCTGAAGATGAACTGAAGTCAAAAATTTATGAACTTACATTTAAATGATTTATCTAACAATCAGTCTTCATCTTCAATATCTTTACAATTAGACCTATCCTCGTCAACAACACCAGTTTTTTCAGTTCGAGAAAATCAGACTCTTCAGCCGGTGTGGATAAAATTACCTATGGAACATTAAAAGTATTACCTATGGATACTCTTAAATCTATTTTCGTTTGGATGTGTGACCATTGGAATAGAGGAGTGATTCCTCATAGTTGGCGATTCATTAAAGTATGCCCAATTTTGAAACCCAACCGTGATCCTATGAATGTTGGAAATTATAGACCTATTTGCCTTATGTCAACATTATTGAAATCTTTGGAATTCCTGATTAATTGTAAAATTGAGGATTATTGTACCATGTGAAATATCCGTCCAGATAGATCTTACGCATTTAGACGTCATAGATCCACTGCGCAATGTATCAACGATATGATCAATACTATTTACACTAACAAAAAAAAGGTCTACAAGTGGTTGCTACATGTCTTGATATTGAAAAGGCTTACGATAAAACCAATCCTGTAATCAAGTGTTGTAAAAGTATTGAGTATTTGAGTACTGAGTACTTTTTTTAATAATATGTGTTTATCAAGTTTTTTTAAGTCAACGGTATCTGATATGAAAATTCTCTAAAATTGAATTAAAATTAATGTACAAAAGCTAATTTCAAACAAATTTACTTTTATTTGTTATAAATTAATGTAAATAAATTTAATTTTTGTTTTTATATATTGCATTACATAATAAGAATCGTAGGTTAATTTGCTTTAATAAATAATAAGTTTTAACCGCTCATATATGTACATACGTATGTATGTGTGTTTTTAATTTTAAATTCAAAAAGCGGCCGAAGTATTGAGTAGTATCGAGTACCCAATTTGAAAAGTATCAAGTAGTATTGAGTATTCAAAAGTAACCGCTTTTTACAACACTACCGTAATATTATGCAAGGTTATGGAAGATTTGGATTTCAATAAACACATTATAAGCTGGATATTTTCTTTTTTGTCAAATAGAATAATGAAGTTGAATGGACAAAAGGTAACAACTAGAATGGGTTTGGCTCAAGGTAGTGCCCTTTCTCCAGTACTTTTTAATATATTTACGGCAGCTTTTCATAAGATTAACTCTGAGAATACAACACTTTTCCAATTTGCGGACGATTTTTTCATTATATGTGCTGATAGTGATTTTCACATAGCTAATTTATTACTTTTAAATAAATTAAGGGAGCTGAATATAATCTGTCAAGAACGCCAATTATATTTTAATCCATCGAAATGTAACGTCATTCATTTCAATCGTAGACCAAGGCAATTGAATATAGTTATTGAGAATACTATGATTCCACAAGTTAATTCCATTAAATAACTGGGTAGAATAATTATATATAACAATTCACCAATGCAACATGGTGAATATACAATCAATTCTATGAAGAAAAGATGCAGTTTTCTAAATATAATAAATAATAGACAGTCTGGTCTGGATCCTGTTCGATCACTCCAGATTTACAGAACTTTTGCTCGCCCAAAGATTGAGTATGCAATTTCATCATTAGCTGAGATGTCAAAGAAATCATTACATAAGATGCAAGTTTGTATTAATGATGTTCTAAGAAAAAGCCTTGGTTTAATTAGATCAACTCCAAATATTGTCGTTTATCATTTGGCTGCAGAACTTCCACCTAAATACCGTTTCCAGATTGCTTCTGCGAGAGAAATTGCTAAAGTTTTTACTTACAATCTTCCCATTATTGAACTCCTAAACCTGAGTTAGTTATAAATACTAGCATAAACAAAATCTTTAGACGTTTTCATGATATTTTTTTGGATATGGGCAAATGTTCGGAAATTTCTAAATCAAATAAAATTAAGCTTATTTTGGATTTTTTCAAAGGAAGTTATTCACGCAAAAAGGATGCTAATATTAAAATTATGACTGTGGTAGCTGCTGAAAAAATAAATTTCTTAAATGAAAGAGACTATGAAATTTTATATACGGATGGATCAATAGTTAATAATTCTACTGGCTTTGCTTTTTATCACCAAAGATCTAATAATACCAACCATTTTGTAACTAATAAGAAATTATCTTCGGTCTCTGCTGAGTTATTGGCTATGGAAAAGGGCAATTGATTTCGCTATTCTTTATAACTTTAACAAAGTGGCTATTCTTACGGATTCAAAATCTGGTCTTTACGCCATGCAGAAGAATACGAGTCCTAACTATTTTATTGGCAGTATCATCGAAAAGATTGAGAATTCTAATATTACTTCAGTTGATTCACTATATTCCCGGTCATGCAAACATAAATGGAAATGAAAAAGCTGATTTTGCTGCTAGAATGGCTCATAATTCGGATAATGTTATTAATGTTAAATGGTCTTTTCACGATGCAATAGCGCGAATTGAGACTATACTTGTTAATTATTGGCAATTAGAATATGACTTACAAAGAAAGGAAAAGGGTATTTTCTATACCTCAATATTCCCAACTGTTTCGAATAAACATTGGTTTAACAAAATTACACCATGTATTGGTAAACGTAAATCTTGTCACGTAAGGACCATCAACAGAATTATTTCCGGTCGCTCTATGTGACAATTGTAACGTTATAGAAGATGCTTCTCACATTATTTTTAATTGCTCAAATTTGTCCCAGCAAAGATCTTCCTTTCCATTTACATATACTAAGATACACGAATCTTAATGATTTTATTTCCAATGAACCATTGGAGGAATTATTTTTCCTAGCTGAATTCATTGAAAAGACAAATGTTTCTATTTGAACTCATTTTAATTATCTTCAATCAATTTCCTTTTACTCATCAATCAACATTAAATCAAAATTCATATAATTTAATTTTTATTTTTTTAATTATATATTTTTTAACACTTGGTGTTAACACCGGAATTTGTGATGGCGGTATGAATTTCTTCGCGGCCAAATAAATCTTTACTAATTGCTGTTAGTAGAGTAACCTAAAACTAAACTAAAAAATAAATAACATCGACTTAAAAAATAGTGACATTACAAAAATAAAACCAAAAAAGATAACCAAATTTAAAATTCAACGAAATATAATTTCTCTGCAACTATTGCTAAAATCATCATTTACAGACTCCTTTGTTAAACGAACTTTTTGCAAGAATTCCACTTCATAAATGATTTGGAAGTGTTTTTATCTCTCTTATTTTTCTGGCAATTGTCCTATCCAAGTTATTCTGGCTTAATAATCACTAAAATCTTCGTCGTCATAAGAAACATCCATTTTATTTATGTATGAATGTATTTATTTATTAAACTTTTCAACAAAACTGTTTTTTTCAATTGCGTAATATTTTTATATTTATCATTTGACAGTTCTAACTTGAGTTTAACTGAGCAATGTTGCTCGGTTAAACCTAGATTATTAACTAGATAACCTTTATCTGAAAACCAATATTTTAAGTTTATACTACAGTTAACTGACAAATAGAGTTTATCTTTATGTTAAAAACTAGCCCTAAATGCTTTAATATTATTCCTCAGCTTCCCTATCCAATACTAAGTTTTCAAAATATTCCCCAAAAAGCGAAAAAAAGAGTACGCTAACACTTTGTTTTCATGATTATTTTGTAATCAAAATATCGTACATAATCTCAAGTACGATGAATTATTAGATGTCATTTCTGCAGTAACTGATAATGTTTTTTTAACTGGTCTAAAAAATTTTATAAATAAAGTAAGAAATTGATTTAAATTATTTGGAAACATCAAAGAAAGAATTACACTAACTGTAGATGCTTTTTAATGCTACGAGTACTTTAATTATATCACCAAAATTAACAATTTGCGAAAGAAGCTTTTCTACTTGTTCATTTATTAAAAGTAAAAAAAAGAATCGTCTACAAGCTAAAAAGTGTGATTGTCTGCGGTTTTTAAATGACTATTTTAAAAGAAATCAATGACGTATTAAGCTCAAACAATTTTTGTAAATGTGTATAAATACGCATACTTTTTAACTAATTTCGCTTCGATTTTTAACCCCGACAAAGAAAAGGTTGTTTCTAGTGTGTGTCTGTGTATCTGCGTATACGGCTGGACCGATTTTAATTTAGTATTTTCTGTTTGAAATGAGACTTGATTGAGAGTGTGCTATGTTTAAAGAAAATTGGTCCATATATTCATTTACTATTTTCTTTTTTGCGATTCTGTTACTTCAATAATATTAGTGGAACAAAGGGTTCTTAACTTATGATCCAGCTATTAATATTTTTAAACGAAAACGGCTGGCTGTTCCGTTCAACTATGTGTTGTCAGAATATTTACAACTAACTTTGATGTTATTTGTTCATTAATAATTATCACATGTAATTTGGCTTACAAAGCGATACGAACTTTAGCCTGATTAAATCATAAATATATAAATAAAATGAAAGTTCGAAAAATAATAATTAAAATTAACTAAATAGATAGTCATGGGCCAGTGGTAAAAACTAAATAACAAATATACTTATAGTATCAAACCAAAAAAGTTTGTCTTAAGTAGAACAAAAATAAGCAAATTAACTAACATGTGCATAATTATGTAGTAATGAAAAAACGACAATGGTAAGACTGTTGTAAATATAGTGATGGTAAATTTGGGGCCTTCATTACAAAAACACATTCCAGCAAATTGAAATACGATGAATCAAACCAATTCACATATTCCATTTGCAGAAAAGTTTCGTATATAAGGCAGAAATCTACACCAACTGACACCACACACAGTGGACCAAACAGAGAAGAACGCTGATGATGAAGGTTTAGTGGCCTTCGAAAACGGCTGGCTGTTCCGTTCAACTATGTGTTGTCAGAATATTTACAACTAACTTTGATGTTATTTGTTCATTAATAATTATCACATGTAATTTGGCTTACAAAGCGATACGAACTTTAGCCTGATTAAATCATAAATATATAAATAAAATGAAAGTTCGAAAAATAATAATTAAAATTATTAATATTTTTATTTATTAATATTTCTAAGTTTGCTATTAAAATTATTTGTTTTTCTTGTATATTGAATTATTTATTTTATTTTAATAAAAAAAATTAAACTGATGCACATACGCGAAATTTTTTGCAAACTTTTTTAAAATTATTCGAATACATTTTTTTATACTTTGTTCGTTCGAATATTCGAACAAAAGTTCAAAATTATTTGTCTGTTCGAACAAAAAAATATTATGAAATTTCATTCGAACAAATATAAAAGACGAATAATTAATAACACTAGTGATAGTAAATTAATGATACTCAAGTGACCAACCTAAATTAGAGCGTCAAGTGCTACGTTAGCATCAGGGTACGTATTTTCATTCAAAATATATTTTATACGTTTAAATGTACTGAAATACGTACCCTGCTGCTAACGCAACGCTTGACGCTCTAATTTAGGTTGGACTCTAAGAGTCATGCTAAGCAAAAAATAAAAAACAGTTCGCAAAGGAAAACTCATTGTTCGTCCCAGTTGTGTTCCCAGCATTCCCAGTTTGATTCGTGAGTTTCAGTGTAAAATATGTATGTATGTGATGTATGAGGAATACAGAGGCTGTAACAATTCCCCTTAAATTATCTTTTTCTTTTCATAATTATTACGACCTTTAATTTCAAGAATTACAGATTATTCAACAACATTATTCTTTAAATGTAAGAAAATATATTTTTTTTTTGCAGATTTATATGTATTAAAGATTTTAATTTTACACAAAATTTCGTATATAACACAAAATTGCTTTTCATGATTCTCGAATTTATTTCATAATATAAACATTGCTTTTCGTAAATATACCAAAAAAAAAGATTGTAAATATACAAAATTTTGTTATTTGCAGACAAAAAGTATTTCGTAAAATAAACAAATACTATTCCTACTATTTACGAATTATTTCGTACCGTAAAAACAACGAATATTTTCGTAAAATAAACCAGATTTGTCGTTTATTTTACCTATGAAATATTTGGAGTGTAGTATCATATCAAACCGAATCGAATGAAATAGATTCGTAGTGGACCTTTGTTCCCAATAGGAACCACAGGACATACGGACAGCGCTCTGAATTGACAATAAATTCTTTCAGTGGAATTTTTGAAAAAAATACGGCTGAATGCCACCTCCAGACCATAATGCATATCCAAAAGTCACGTATGGGTTCTCCGAGCCCCATATGCGACAAGTTTGCTTACTGACGTAACTACTGCGTAAGGAGTAAGCTTTATGACTGAAGAAAATTTTGTTCGAAAATTCAGTGTAAAAAGTAAAAGTTTTGAAAGGGCATATCTATCCATAACTTTTAAAACATTCGATATGCCATTTCAAAACTTTTGCAGTATTATTACTACCACAGTTTACTACACTCTAATCCAATTTTATATTAAAAAAAAAGTAAACGAAAATTGGTGCAAAACTAGAAAAATTATAATTCAACACACTCAGTTCCCGGTTTTTCAGTGCGCTGGCATATACTCGTACATAAATTTGCATAACTTTTAAACTGATTAAACTTTTAAATCCCATTTCAAAACTTTTACAGTACAGTGAGCACACCACAGCCTAATTTATATATACTTAAGAAAAAACAAAAAATATTGGGACTAAGTTAGAAAAATGTTTGATTGAAATTGTCATTTCCGGCTTCGCAAAACGACTACCATGCAAAGTTACTTACGTGTCTCTTAAACAAGTGTATATCTCACCTTCAAAACATTTTTAGTAGTATGAATATATTTTAGACTAATTTCGAATTAAAAAATATTAATAATACAGTAAGGCCTGAATTATCCATGATTAGATTAACCGGCCAGGTCGATTATCCGGGAAAGAAATATTGTAATTGTTTTCTTTTTGTCCATCCGTTTAATTTTTTTGCATTGATCAACCGTGATTACCTCTATTTTCCGGGGTTGCAAGCACGCAACCGTTTTGAGCTAAAACATTTTTTCCCTTATAATACATATTTATTAATTTTTTGATTAATCACAAGCATAAAATCCATGAATTTTGCTCTTATGAATAAAAAAATATGAAAAAAATCAATAAAAGCAGTTACCCCATTAACCGGGAAAATCGATTATCTAGAATGCTACCGATCCCGACCATCACGGATAATCGAGACCTAGCTGTAATTGGGACAAATTTAGGCAAATTGGAATTCCGGTTTTGATGTGCGTCACACATGTAAAAAAATTTTTATAACTTATAAATTTTTGGGAATCCCGTTTTCAAGCTTTCACAGGACATATAATGAGATCATTCTGGGCTAGTTTTGGTAAAATAAATGATACAAAAACGGGCTAAAGTTAGAAAATTTTAATGTGAATTTGTGCTTTCCGTTTATACAGTGCGTTAATCATGCAAAGAAATTTGCATAACTTCTAAACTTATGGGCATCCCATTATCAATCTTTTACAGTGTAATAAGAACACCCTAGACTATACTCGTATAAGAAAAAAACGTCGTTTGAAAAATTTTATTTGTCAATTGGTCATTTATGTATATGTATATAATTTTTTTTTTTAAAATCACACGATTTTGTATTCGAATAAAATATTTAAATTTTTTTATATTATTTTTTAGCTTAGAATCAATAATAGGTCGATTCATTTACTTTCCCAGCAGAAACCAGCAACGAGAGAGTAACGCAGAAATTTACAAAATTACTCTCCCAAATACGAAAAAGTAAATGATCGCTTTACTTGTAAAAACTTGAAAAAAAATTTTATTCATTTCAGAACCATGGATGGAAATCATGCAATTGCATGTTTTTTCTTGTGTGACGTATTAATGCGGGGACAAGATATTTATCCGTTTCAGAACATTTTATGAATTTTGGCACCGATTTGTTAGTGCATATTTTTGCATATTCTACCCTTTAAGGCATGTTTTTGAATATATCAGTCTTACACGCATATTTTTAGCATATTTTCAAATTTTTAGAGCATAGGGCATATTTCAATTCTTTATAATTTTTTTGTTTTAATGTGCTTACAAGCTTATGTGTTGGTAAAAATTTTTATTTTTCGCTATCTTAATGATGAAACAGAATAAAGTCTGCAACTTCAGGAAAATCGCTCCCAAATTAATAAAGTGAATAATAACATCGTCGGCAGTAACTTCAAATGGTCTCTAATTTTTGTTTTATTTTCTTTTGAGCTTATTTTTCTTTGTAGTTTTGTTTACGAAATGTACATATGAAATTTATTGAATTTGAGCCATGGTAAAATTATACAAGGTACTTGCACGACTGCAACAAAATTACAACACAAAAAACACACGCATTTTGTTGGTAGAAACAAACGAATAATTGTCAGAAACAGATGTCTTTTGTTTTTAAAAATAACAATCACAGGGTAACTAAAGTACAATTGCAGACGCGGCATTCATGCATGATTATTCATTCAGTGTTGCCAATATGTGTGTAACACACAGTGTGTAATTTCTACTCTCATGTGTAGGCCATGTAATAAGATTCACGTATAATCTGTGTGTAATTATACTTTGGGTTGTATTTTTATTTAGTTTTGTTTTAATTGTAGCCTACACAAAAGATTTGTAGTGTAATTTTATTCAATGTGTAATTGGAGACATAGCTATGTGCAAATTCATTGGCAACACTGTAATCATTTTATTCACACACACATACACTAAAATTTTTGCAGCTTGTAAACAAAGTTTGTCAAGTTTCTGCATTGTATACATTAAAGGCCTCATTAGTTTTTACTTTTCGTTGTCGTTCTGTGCCGTTCTTTTCCGTATAAAATATTTTGCAATTACTTTTTCTGTGCAAGGAATCAGCTGGCAACCTATAGAACTGATTTCAGTTGTATACAAAATATCACAACAAACTAATACATACACACTTTTGGCTGTCACTTAACGTTGAATTCAATTTTCTACAGATTTGTCCGCAACGGAACAGAATGAAACAGGAAAAACAAACCACACACTAAAGGTAGAGGTCCATAGCTCGCTTTTTGCGCGTTACGCTTTCTATGCATCTGTCAAAAAAGTAGAATCAATGTAATAGTATGTGACAAGTTACATTGCAAAAAGCGCAGAACGCGTAGGCGCGTTCAAAGCACAAAGTAGGTCTACTTTCTACTTTTGTACGCGTTACAAGCACCATGAAAGAAAGTCAGCTGTTCTTGAATGCTAAAGATGTTAAATAATACTTTATTTCTTACGTTATCGATAAATATTATTTTGCCGTGGATAATTTTTTTCTTTTTTTTTCAATAAAAAAAATTTTTTAGTAAAAAAAAACTTGTTTAATAAAATATGTGAATATTTTCATTAATGCGATGTATTTTAATTAACTTTTCACCACACTTTTCTCAGTAACAAATTTTGGATATTAGTTATCGATTACTTTTACGTACTGATTGTCATCTCCGCTAAATCTGTATTATTTACTTTGTGTTCATTACATATTTTTAAACAATAAAATGGAAGAAAATTTAATTAATGCTGTAAAAAAGCACGAGCTTTTATATAACAAAAGCTTGCTGCTATATAGAAATAAAATAAAGGGAGCAGAGCAGACATTCTTGTCGCGGTTCGAAATTGCTCAGCGTCAGAAGTTTTAATTTTTTAAATGTGGTTTCAAAAAACCCGCTTAAATTCCGTTCTAAATACAACGGCCGTACCCAAAACCTTTTCTTATTTTGAAATTATTTATAGGCATTTTTTGCACATAAAATTAAATATACAAACTCGACTAACTCCACAAATTCTTTTAAAAACTCGATTTCACTCTCTATTTTTTCTTTATAAGTATTTATAAACAAACGCACACAGCTGATCAAAACAAAAATAAAATGGCGCATGAAAAGCAGTGCATGTAACTCAACGCGAACAAAGTATAGAACGAAACAAGAGGATGAAACGCGTCTAAAGCATAACGCGCAAAAAGCGAGCTATGGACCTCTACCTTAACAGGCTGGGCTTGTATAATTTTACCGAATATTTATTTATATATGAGAGCATAAGAAAAAACGCTCTCAAAATAAAATATCTCACGACTGCTTTCTGCGGCTGCTTTTTTGTGCCAATTTGTATGGAAAATGTGTTTATGGCGGTATTCTGTTTAATCATTAAATCATAGATGTTCAGCCCATACAACAATTGTTTGAAAAAAATTCATACACATTTGTTACGCTCTTTTAAAAACTCATTCATTCATCGTTGAGCAAGCGACGAAAGCACATGCGTCGGAGTATCGTAATTTTTTTCAGGAATTTATTAAGCAATGTTGTTGATTTTTGTTGAACAAAGCACAGTAAACACACACGATTCAATTACAATTGAACACACAAAAAACAAAGTAAAAAAAATAAAAGCTACACGTCTACGAAATAAGATGTGAACGGTATTTTATGATAAATGATGCTTTTCATAACATTCAATGCCTTTTATGCTACAAAATATTTAAGGCTGGAAATGAAAACGTTTTGAAAATACATTTTTATTCATATCATTATGAAATTTGTTTTAGGTGTTTGCCAATATGTTTGCTGGGAGTTAGGGTTGCGAGAGCGAGCGCTAATACATCTCATTTTTATTTTTGATCATCTATGCATTAAATCTTAATTCCAATGTTCCATGTAGTGTATACATTTTTCTTATGTATTAGGCAGTTATTACGGACGTTAGTCTCAATAAGAATTCGGTTTTGTTATTTGTGACGGACTTTGGCCCAAGAACACGTTCAAGGAACATTGTTAATACATAAATGGCTTCGTTAGTCAAATCGTATCGTCTTACTTTTGAAGTTGTCGTATCGTTTAAGTCTGTATGTGAGTTAGTAAAAACGTGAGGCTTTACTTTGCTTTATACGTGAGTGTGTATGTATGTAAGCCAGAAGTTGACGTTTTCTACGTAAAAATCTATTTTCTGTAAATTTTTACGTAGCAAACGTTTCCAACACATTTTCAATAAGCATCAACATGCTTATTAAATGTTACGGATTTTGTCAGCTGACACGCAACAGCACGATACGATTTCAGTAATTCTACCAAAAAGGTTATTTATATGTGACAGCAACGATTTTTATTTGAAAATCTTGGTCAATATTGTGTTGTTTATTGCAATAAAAATTATAAAAATCTTGTCTTATTTATCCAAAATACAGCTCTAATGTTTTAATTCTGATATTGTGTTATCTTTTGAAATTGAAGATAAGTTTTAACGAGAGTATCCAAAAAATAATAATTTTTATTAATTGCTTTAGTCAGAATTTGTATCGCAGTTTTGTTTTGACGTGCACTTCAAACTCAAATTATTGTTTTTAATACGGCAGTTATTTTTTGTTAATATTTTTTTGGTTTATTTTATTTTTGTCTTATTTTATATGCAAATATTGTTGAGTTTTTTAATTAAAAATATATTTTCATTTACAAATATACCAACTTAAGTGTAGTGGCCTTCGAAAACAGCCGGTTGTTCCGTTCTACTACGTGTTTGTCAAAATATTTGGTGTTATTTGTTCATTAATAATTATCACATGTAATTTGGCTTACAAAGCGATACGAACTTTAGCCAGATCAAATCATAAATATACAACTTATTTTATTTTTAAGAGCATATTTTTTGAGTTTCTAGTGCATAATTTCAAGTTTTTAGTGCATATTGAATGTGCATAAAACATTCAGAGCATATTTCTGGTTTCCCTGCTGATGTATTTTGGATAAACTTGTTTGATTATACTTTAAATTACAAAGTTTCATGTTTTATTTAATATTTTTATTTTTAATTCTATTCTATTAACAAATACAAAAATGTCACTTTCCATCTCTGATCAGATATGATAAACAAACAAAATTGTTTGACCATAAAATTGTATTTATGTATGTGGCTTTTCCACTAAAAATTTTTACAAATTCACAAAAAATTTTAGTAAATGAACAAACCTAATATGAAAAAAAACAAAATTTCAAAAACGCAACACTTCAGCATACCATAACTCAACAAATATACTGCGTGCATCATAAAAAATTATATTTGTTATACCCATTCATATCTACTAGAAGTATAGTTATGTCAAATATCAAGGAATTTCGGCTAAAAAAATTTTTGACTTGTCCTCGTCATGATTAATGCCCCGTATTTGCCTTTGATGCTTGTTTTATAATGATTTATTCCAGAAGTATCATATCCCCAAGCACGAACCATATTAACAATTAAGGAATTCACAATGAGTATCTTAAAATTTTAATGTGGCAACAATGTGCCATGTTAAAATTTTCACTGTGAGCAGGCAACGATATAAAAAACAGTATATTGAAGTGTTAATTTAACAAAAATTTTTAAATAAGAAATTGTTGTTGGATAAATTTATCAAAATAACTTTTGCTCTGTAAAATACCTAAAGAAAGCGCAAAAATACAAATATTTTTTAATCAACTACAGCTGCGCTGACAGTTTTAACTTGTTTAGTTTAACATTACCATATTGCCACATTGAAAATGACATGCTTTTTATACTTTTAAATTTGCCACATGGGGTCCAATCGTCACAAACGTGAACGTACAACTCGTCACGTAAAAACACCATTTTCGGATTATGACATACTTCCACGTACTGAGATCCAATTCAGTTTATACGATTGACGTATCACTTGTATCACTTAATTTGTTTTCGTACGACTGTCGATACGATCAAGGAGGTGACGATATGAGACCTAGTAATAAATTTGATTTACACACAAATAAAAACAACAAACTTGCCACCCCATATTAAAGTATCAAAATTGAAACGTTGCAAAAAGACATATTTAAAAACGCTATTGTGAACTGCCTAAATATGTTTCCCAATGTTTTTACATACAGAAAACTGATTTGATTCTTTCTGCAAGTAAACGAAGATAAACGTACATAAGTACATACTTACATATCGTCGCGTTTCTTCTTAAACCACGTAAGCGCCATTTTTCAAAATTGACTTTTTTGGTTTTTACGGTAGAAAATAACATTTTCCACCTGATTGCATTCTCATCTTGACAACTTTGTATGAAAAAACAAAAATTAAATCCATTTCCAAAACCTCGTAAGCGCCGTATAAAATGATATTTGTATGCAAAATAGAATGGCTTTTGTATTTAAAGTTAAAAATATTAAAGTCTTACCTACCAATTTTTTATTTTTGAGATAAAGAAAAAATTTGGAAAGTTTCAGGCCAATCGGAGTACTTTTGGTGCAGCGCCAGGATCTCAGTCAGTAACTTCGGTAAAATTGACACTTCATGTAACTCAAAAACTATATGTTCTATGCAGCACAAATGTTCCTCGAGCCCCCATTATTTTAATAAAATGCAGCTTTTCTTTCTGTATGTCAAAGCTTTATCTCGATATGTAAACATGGCTTCTATACAAAAAGCCGTTGTGAGCCTAAATTCGTTTTCGGACCATAAGTGGTTAACGCATGCCCATAGAGGGTTAATTTCTGAGACCGACCCCAAATTATTTTTACTTAACCAATATTTCTTTTAAAGGACTCAAAGAAGCTCTATCTCTGCTCCTTATTGTAGCTCCCATACAAACCATAATATGTATGGAAAAACATGAAATTTTTCGCATTTGATTTGTTACTTTTTTCACGCCAGAGAAATTGGAGTACCTGGAAGGTTATTATGTTTTTCGATTCCGAAGAAAACATTTTAGAAATACAATGTATAAGTAAACAAGTACGAATAATTTCCTTTTCGAATAGAGATACGTAATAACCCCCGATTTAAATTTTTAGCAAATACAGTTTGTTAATTAAATTACAAAATAATTGACGTCGTGGTTTTAGCTGCAGTTTACTAGTTTAATAAAAGCTCTTTTACATGAACTTTTTTATTTACCAATATAATTTTTGCATTTTCTTCGGTTTATTTGTTATATTTTTTCTGCGTGACAATGGACCTTATTGCAGTTATAGAATCGACTCGAGAGATTCAGTACAAAAAGTATTTTTCTTCAAACTCTCGAGTCGATTCGAGAATCGTCATAAGGCAAAAAAAAAATTGAATTTCTTAAGTGGGCTCAAGAGTGAAATAAACAGTAATAAGTTTCTTTGTATATATTTTATATATAATTTTTTTTAATATGAGAATAAATGCCACTGAAACTTATGTTTATTATTGTTAGAAAAACCTCGTAAGCGACACAATTTGCAAATTGCTGTTTGCGCCAAAAACACGTAAGCGACAAATTTGGCTACAGTTACTTGTAAGTAAAAATTTTTTTTTTTAAATGTCTCTACACCCTTCACAGAGTCGCAAGTAAATGTTTTGTAAAAGAAAAAATCGTTTTTAAACCCATATTTAAAAAGGTATTAAGTTTTTTTCGTTTCCTGAAATATGAGTTGTTGGCGCTTAGGTGTTTTAAGAAGAAACCCGACGATATGTAATTTGTTCTTTATCCGAATATATCGTATAACTTGCTAAACCTTTTGAATATGTAATAAATTTAAGCAATTCATTAGAGGGTTTAGAACATAAAATTATCTTTTATTTAGTATCAATTATGTGTATTTTATATATGTATGCATGTATGTATATAATTTATATTGTATATATACTCGTATGTAATTAATTCTTGTATTTATTGTATACATACTAATTAAATGAAAATTATGCTTATTTTGCAATTATTATTTTTTTTCTATTTTTCATGTTGAATTTTATGCAAGGCATTAAATACTTTTAATTTATTTTATTCTCATTTGTTGCTTATTTATATATGTATGTATGTATATATAAAATTATAGCAAAATTTTAAGTTTTTTTTGCTATTTTTTTAATTTTTTCTTTTCTTTTTTTTTTGTTAATTTTTAAATATATTTGTTACAAACTTATGTTATAAAACGTTTAACTTTTTATTAGGTTTCATTACTATTATTATTATTTTTTTTTTTGTTCACGACAAAGAATTAATTTGCTAATATTTAATATATTATGCATTTTACATATTTTTTTTTTCATTTTTAATGAATGGTTTAAAAAAATTAAGCAAAATATAATTTCATAGAAATTATTGATTTATGTAAATTCTTCTTGTTTTTATTTATATATGTAATTATGTATGTATTAATATTTTGTTGGATGAATTTTGTTTCCTAAATTTAAAAAAAAATATAAGAAAATATTGTATTTTATACTGCGACAAATATTCTTTTTTTTTTTTGTTTTAACCAACTTCAAAAAGGAATAAGTTATCAATGCATCTCTATTTTTATTTTTTGTATCTCTCCACAAGTCCGTAATTTTTAGACCGATCGTAAAAATTTTTTTGTCGAGAAAAAGTTATTCTCAAATACTCATTTCACATTTTTTTCTTTTGATTTTATGTGCTTTTACGTATTCGATTTCTACGAAATGGGTGGAACCACTCCCATTCAAATTTAATATATATTATATTTCACGTGCTTCTGCTTAACTGAAACTTGGCACTAACCCTGAGCTCTGGGAGTGACATGATCTATCATTTACAACCAGTGTTGTCAGATATGGCGATATCTCGCCGAACGTGGCGACCAAAATTTGTTTTGGCGATGAAAATTTTCGCGATTTACTTGGCGATATTTGATCTCCTTGGCAATATTTTTGGCTATATTTCTACGATTTCAATAAAATAGAATAATGTTAAGAATATGAAAATATTTCCTCCAAAAAAATCATAAATATAGTGACTTTATCTCAAACAACATTTTCTGATATTCAAGAAGTTTCAAGAACCAACATTTTGATAATAAAGTACCAAAAAGCCTGCACGAATTTTTTTAAACAAACTGCTCGAGTCGACATCGACGTCACTTTAAAACAATAAGGTCTTATTTACTCAGTCAGTTGTTTTCGGGTACACAAGCCCCAATTTTTTCGTGTTGTATTAAAGTGACGTCGATGTCGACTCGAGCAGTTTGTTTAAAAAAATTCGAGATAAATGTCAGCACAAGATGGTCAAAGTGATCTTGTTTTGTTGGCTTCTTGCTTCAGCTCTTCGCATTCGTTGTATTTTTCTAAATATTGCTTTCGCAAATGACTAAGAAAATTCAGTGTTAGATGTGCTGTTCCCACCAACACTTTGTCACAATAAAGGTATTTCGCTGATATTTTTTCTCTTTTTGCTTTAGTTTTCTTATCTGGATACTCTTGTTGTAATAATTTTAGATTATTATACAAAAAAAAACCTCTTCTATGATAGTAAAATATATCTCAAACAACAGCGATCGCGTTAGACATTTGCCGACTTCAGGTGATGATGTGACATCCGCCAATTCAGGCTTATCCCTTTGTGATAATTCTGATTTACAGTTTTTAGAACTGGTTGACCCATTGTCATACAAAAGTTCATCTAATGTATAAAAACGTTTTCGTCCAGATTATAAAAATTAATTTTTTTTTTGGAATAAATTTTGCGACATAGACATTATGCAAATTATTCATTTTGTAAATGTCGATCCTACTTGGCAACAACACAAAGATTAAATTAATCAACCGATTCCTCTATTTAATTTATTTTATTCAACCGGTTTGACTATAGTATTTTTTTATTCATATAACACTAGACCTATCTAGATCGATTTTTTGTTACCTATTTTTACTTTAGCTGAGTAGCTTCATTCCAAAAATCGCAGCATAACGTTATTTTTAATGAAGATATGAAAATGGAAATGATGAACGAAGAAATGAATTCAAATACATTTCCATTATATTATCGATGAATGTATGTATGTATTCAAATTTTAAATCAATTATTTATGTTGGATGAAATGAATGCCTTAAGGAAATTCAATTCAAGATGAATTAAATTGCCACTCTTGCGAAATGCTAAAAAAAGACATAGCAACTGAAATTAAGAGTTGCTTGTTGTAGATCTCATCTGTAATAACGTTTTCAAATATTCTCAACTGATGTTTGGTTACCATACATCCGAGGCCTATACATTTTTATAATTCAGTGCCTCGTTTCTGTCGAAAATTTTTTTATTATCCTGTAAAACACAGTTTTTGTATGAATATCCCTGTGTAAAATAGGACAACCAATATAATGACAAGTTGCAGAAACGAGGCACTGTAATATGTATAAAAATATTAAGATAAGGTCTTATCTGTTTGTTTATTCGCGAGTTATGAAATTGGGCATAATTGAGTAGGCAGACACATTGGCGGCCATGTGCATAACGAACACTTGCCATGAAGATAGCACACGTTACGAAATCGATCTGAAGTTTAACAAGTTTTGCTATGCAATTCAATATAAAAAATCTCTGTAGATTGTGTTCCAGCCTCATGACTATATTTACGGTAATTTCTAATTACAAAATATATGAAAATGTTCAGTGAAAAAAAAACTTAAATTAAAACAGAGAATACATGTACAAGTATGAATGTGTAGCTCTTCCTCTTATTGTTTAAATAACAAAAAGAATAAGAATAAAAAATTAAAATGCGATGGTTTTGAGTGCTTAACAACTAAACAATAATTATTAATTTATTTAAACTTAAATATTACAAAACGTGGTTTAATAAACTTTTATATTTATAAAATGTATTATTTTTTTAATATATTTTTTATAGCTTTTTGTGTAAATTCATACATGGTCAAAAATTTGAAAAAGTAAACCAGAACAAAAAACCTTTTTTTTTTTATTTTGCTGGATTTGTTGCCATAATCTGATAAAGAGTAGTTCCATGCACCCATCCGCAAAAATCCAAGCTCAAAAATTATCAATAACCCTATTTTTAGCGGCCTTTTTCATTGCTTTGAAGTAAGAAAAATATTGTTCATTTGTTGATCATTTACAAGAATTTCGAAATTTGGCCTTTTAACGTTATTTTAAATATAATTTTTTGCAGTATTCTGAAACTATATTTTCCCCTTAAAGTGCAAACCAAAAATAGTACCGTTTCTTTCGTTATTTTCCGATTTAAAAGAAATTAAAAACTGCCGCAAATTCGATTCTCACGTAACAGATAAAAAACTGAAAAAGTTTTTATACAGACGAACAATTGTCTAAATTATCCATGCTTTCGGATTTATCGTGTGTTTTGCCCACATTTTCAGAAAATAGAAAAAATCGGTAGGTTTTAGGTATTTTAAATTAGATAAAAGAATAGTGATAAAATATTCTCACGTAACAGGCCGGAGAGAGAGGTGAAAGGAATTAAACGGGGTACAGACTTGCCCGTACTCTTATTTCGTTTTGTTTTCTTATTCGCAATTTTCTGAGCGGTGTGTTTATACGTAAATTTTTTGAAATCGTAATGAAAAATAAAAATCAAAGCAAACAAAGAAACAATTTTGTAGCTTACACTTTGTCAGGAGCCGGCACTGCCTGTTCTTTAATTTTGTCAACTTCAAAACTGCAAAATTATTATTTCAAGCTGTAAAAGATTAAAATAACCATGGCCAAAAATAAGGACAATGGAAAAGATGTAAGTTTTGTACTATCTACGCACATTTACTGTTTGCATACATTTCTTAAAAGCTCTGTTTATTTTTTTTATTGAAATATAAAAATGAAGTCAAGAGCTCAGATACAGCAAAGGTACGTAGACAAGTTGAAAAAAACGCAGAAGTGGGAAGAATTAAAAAAAACGCGCTTATAAGTATCATCTCATTTCTTACGTCAAAGTTAGGATATAGCAGTGCAAAAATATTTTGATATTTATTTCGCCTCTTACCTTCTTAAAACCAAGAAAAATAAATTTTGAAACTTTTTTCTCACGTAGCAGATATACAATTTTTGGAGCATGGTAACCATAATTGTGCACCAATTATTACGTTCTTGGACTCAAAATGTTCTCTGAACTATTGGCTATAAGTTTGCCGAAGAAACTTTCAATCTAATTTTAACAGATTCGCAGATTTTATTAGCTTTTTGAAACTTACTTAAAATCGGCTTCCAAATTTTCTCACGTAACAGATCAATGTTTGACTCCAATTATTTTCTTACCGTAATACATACAGGTGTTCTTTATATAAAAAAAATTGTGTACCTTTGAATATATTATTGAAATATTATAAAATTTTGGCACAACGATGTACAATGTGCCGTATTTTTAGAGCTAAAGACGTTTTTTATCGTTCGAATCTCACGTAACAGACCAAATTTGTGACCACATGTATATTTATATATGTATGTACGAGTATGTACATATGTAAGAATGTATGTACTCGGATGTGTGTATTTTTAAGTTTAAATTATTTTTTACACATGCCTTTTTGTTTTTTTATTTCTATTTTCTTTGAGTTTGTACTTTTTGTTGTTGGTTGGTATATTTCTAAAAGATGGATTTTTATCATCAGGCATTTCACAGAGCTAAATTCCGAAAGCGGAATTGAATCCGTATTTTGGTTCTTTAGAAAACAAAGTTAGTTCTACTTACATATTACCGAAAACTTAATTACATAATTCGTGATTTCATATTTGTCGGATTGATGAAACTAACCAATAAAAGAAATTTATTCGTAATAGTAAGCACGGAATAAAATCGATTGAAATCGACCGGAATTTGTGACATGCCTGTATAAAAGTAGAATTGACTTTAAAAGTAGAAATTGACTCAAAATCGTTAGGTATTTCCCTAACGAAAAATCGACTAGCTACTACAGTAGCCACAAGTAATGCAATAGTTCGCCTTTTGACTCTCTGACTCATGGATATGTTAATGCCTTTAACCTCAAAAAAACATTTTTTGCGAGTGGAAAAAACTGCTTTATTCGAAAGAAAATCAACAAGAAAAAAATTATTTTAAGTACATAATTATTTTGATTTTGTGTTGGCGTCAGTTACAATTGGAAGTTCGTGGTCAGTGAACTTGTAATTTTTAGTGAAAAAAGTGCTTTTCTTTTAGAAAGTTAAAATGAGCAACAGAAGTCAATTAAAACGTTGCATAAAAAAAGAAATAGAACAATGAATTGAAAAATGTATAATAAAATAAAAAATAAATAATAATACAATAAAAGTTCACGTGAAATGTGTTCCCTTTACCTAAAATTTCGCCAGTGTTTGCGTTGTTGTTGTGTAAGTATACTATTCTTTAATTTTGTTCACGGAAAACATTTCACGTGTACAAAATGTTCGCCTTTTATTCCCGATAAGGAATGTAACATGTAAGGTATGTAACAAACGACCATGAAAGTGACAAAAAGAATTCAAAATCAAGGTTTTAGCTTATGGTGTTTACACAAAATCTTATTCTTATTGTCCGCAAAATACACTGTTCTGCAAAAAAAAAAAAATGTATTCAAATCCGTTTTCAGTTTTTATCTATCACGTATAGATTTTTTTAATGAGCGTGGCTAATATGCCCCGCCCCCTAAGCAAGACGGTCACGCTAACTTATTTCAATATAACTCGATAACGGTTTGTTCGATTTTAATAAACTAAACACTGAAAAATACAAGATAACCTTTAAGTCGAACTAATTAAATTTTTCGCGATTTTCAACGATTTCAGAAATAAGTGGCAAAAATAAAGTTTTAATGCAAAATTAAGTCTTTGTTTTGTCTTCAAAAATGCATTAAAAAAATTAAAACAGCAAATCGTCACCTTAAATGCAAACGGACGTAACTACACAAAAATTCGAAATCGGGTTTTTGATTGATTATGGTTCATTTTATTAAACTACATGTTCAGCAAATATTTAGACCTCTGCGATCAAAAATTACGATCTTATTAAAGAAATTCAAACGGACGTAATTACGAATGCATCTCCTTTTTTATTGCAAAGAACGTAACTAAGATCAAAACTTAAATATATGTATGTATATAAAAAGGAAATAAATGAAAAAAAACTATAGAAATAACAAGCTCATCCAGTAAGTATGAATGAGACGAAAACAAATGTAAAACTATTGCTCAGTCCTAGTTTCCACTATGCAAGTCTTATTGATACGCTGATTTGTTTGTTATTAGAGAGAGACGAGGGGAAAAGAAGTGTTTCTGCTCCCCTCGTGTCTCTCCCTCAAACTAATCGTCAGCTTAGCAATAAGACGTGCATAGCGTAAACCAGAACTCAATAGAATTCAGTACGATAGCTGTTTGTAGAATATATGTGCAGATTTAAAAGTAGTGGCTCGCAGTCGTTAAGCAGCTCTGGGCTGAAGAACAGCTCTTGCGTCATCGTAATTATTTCTTAAGTGCGGTCAGGCTTGTGTCTGTTGTTTGGCCTTCGAGAGTTTTTCGTCTCGCTCGCACTGGTTGACTGATCTGCCACGGATAACCGTATAATCTTGCGGTTCTTCTGTGGAATTTCGTTGACAACCAAGTTGCTACTTCTTATGTGAAGGCATAGGTCGTGTATAGTCAGTCACAAAAACCTTTTTAAAATACTGTTAATAAAATCTTGGATATACATATGGTCTGGTAACTTCGCTCATATTGGTGCAACCATATTCTGCAAAATGTATATTGTAGAATATGTATTAATAAATAAAAATAAATAAATATTTACTTTATAATGATCCTTTTGTCGTTTTCAACTCAACTCAGTTTAGTCGTCGGAGAGTCAACCAAGCTCTCAAACAATCAAATTTTTTTTAAGTATGTGAATCACAAATTTTTACTTTAAATTGTTATGGCACAAGGCAACTATGAACTCAACCGTTTTTGTAGTTGTGAATGGCAGTAGTTGTTTTTTTTTTACTTTTGTAGTAAAATGCGTAGTTACTGCAAAAATTTTAAAATTTACTCTCAAAAAGAGTTGTTGCCGAAAAAAGTACGCGAACAGAAAAATAGTAATAATTAGAAAGATTAAGTCAGCCAACTCCATATAGTGCTGAAAAATATATGTTCTTTGACAATTCAATTCTTTTTCTTACTGTGTTACCATTTGTCAAGTTTTCCCTTTTTTTGGAAGTTTTTGAGATGCCAAAAAGTTTTTTGAAAAAATAAAGTTTTTTTTATAAATACATAATTTAATTTTTGCAGTATATTGGATGAAAATATTAAGTGATGTTTGTACGCAATAAAACGATTTTATCTCCCTTATTACTGCAACAGTGTCTAATTGTGTTTACTCCCTCATGTACGACTATGCCGTTTAAATGGTTTAAGTTTTAATAATACAATGTACAAATAAGAAATATATTTATTAATGTATGTGATATTTTTTTAAAGATGTCTAAATCTAAATATGAATTTTATTTTATGTTTTTTTTTTATTATATGTTATGTTTTTAATTTTAATCGTTTTTTATATTTTTAAATAAAACGAATTCTAAATACATTTTTATTCTTTTAAATTTTTGGTACTTTTGTAGAGAAAAATTTTTTTTAGGAAAAGTTTTTTTTCAGATATACATAAGTTTTTTAAAAAATGTATATGGTAACGCTGTTCGCCATACAAAATTATGAGAGCGAATCAAGTAGATTCAATATGAATCTACTTGCGAAGCACGTATCTTCTCTAACTTTTATCGCAGTTTATCGCCAGTTTAACTGAACTAGCTATCAAAACAAAATAGGTATATGTGCATGTGTGTGTTTGTGAACAAATAAAAACAAACCAAAAAAACAAAGATGCCAGTTTAAAATAAATGAATATAATTTAGTTATGAATAGTATAAAAAGAAAAAAATAAGAAAATATAGGGATGCCTTCAAAAACAAGATTTTGAATGAGTTGAATATATGTATGTAAGTATGTATACTTATATGTTGTATGAACGTATATACCAAAGTAAATTTATATCAAGTATATGCAACTACTCAGGTGATTAATTTTTTTCTCGTTTCGTGGCAATGCATGAATGTCAAAAGTTGTTTACAATTTGCGTACGCCATTTTGTTTTGTTTTGCTTTGTTATACACAATTGGGTATACTGAAAACGTATGTGAAAAAGTTTAGATAAATTTTTACTTAAAAAAATGTGTTACAAAACATTTAAAAATAATTATATTTAATTATTAAAGTACTTATGTATCTTTTATTATACTTATTTCACATATTAAAGGTTTATCAATTAATAAATTTACTTTGGTTTTGTCTATCCATACATTTTTTTTTGTTGTATGCAGATCTGGGACTATTGCATTAAATAAGCAAATGCATTGACCATTTTCCCACAATAAACTAAATCAATGCAAATGCAAATTTAAATTTTAATAATATTAGTGCAATTTTTTTTTTGCATTTTAATAAAATCCCTTCAAAGACATTCATCAACATTTCATTGTTACTTTTAGTGCACTATTTTTTGCACCACTAAACACATTATGAATAGTATTATTGCATTATCAGTGAAACATATAGTGCAAAATACAACGTAAATGTGTACATACATAAAAACATACGTACATACATAAATATGTAAATTTTTTCCTATGTACATATCGTCATCTAAGACGAAAAATCATATCACTACTTTTTTATAATTTTTCGAGAGAAAGACAAAACTTGATGAAATTGTTCCAAGCGGTAGTATTTTTCGTTTATAAAATCAAAATTTTTTAAGATATAACGTTACAATAAACGAAAACCTAAGTTCTGATCTTTTGTCAATTGCACGGTTTTTCATATAAGCTCGAGATGCAACGTACTTGAGGTATGAAACTTTTTAATTTTTTCAATTGGTTCTGAAATCTAGTTTGTATTTATATTGACAGTTTTTCTTTTCTTTAATTTGTACGTACATACATATAAAGGTGCCCTCAATGAACTTTAGTGTATTTTATATTTTTTATGTGTGCTATCTCCTAAAAATATTTTCACGTTTTATTCAATTTTACTGTGTACAATATGTGATAGTGCAATAATATTGCATCACTTCATGATGTGCTTAGTGGCAACGCAAAATTAGTGTATTTTTGTCATGCGATTAGCTGCTAATGCAATATTAATCCCTTACTTTTAAGAGATTTTATTTAAGTGCAAAAAATAGTGCACTACAAGCATCAAATTTAAATTTGCACTACAATTTTTGTTTTTTAATCAGTGCTTATGCAAAAGTAATGCAAGTTGCCCAGGTCTGGTTGTATCCATCTGTTTTTGACATTCATCCATTATTCTTACACAAACAAATCGCCTGTTGTTTTTGTACTTTTTTAGTTGTTGTAGACCTGCATATACTTTATATAAATATGCTTTGGTATATACGTGCGTATGATAAGTATGCATGTGTGAATATACATACATAAAAAAATGCCACACGAACAGTGATACTAACTTTTTCAGAGCAAAAAACACTAAATGCAATAAGTATATTTGTATGCACATAGCTATATTTTAATTATTTATTTCTTTATTTTCAATACAGAGAAAGCCCACAAGTCCAAATATATAGGTATTGCATGAGTAAAAATTAGAAACTTAAGTTAACTACAATTTTAAATTTACTACATTGCATAGGTTTTTGTAATAAAAGTAAGTAGAATATGAGTAGGAAAATAATTCAAGTTCATTTGGCAAGACACTCCAATTATGGTGTATTATTTTAACAAAAGAGTGATCAACGAGAGACGTATGGCCTAAAGGAACAAATATTTCAGAAACAACTGAATTTTACTTACAGGATAAAGATTTCAATTCAAATTTTATTTTGTACTCTTTTATATAACTGCCTAAATTAAATCATTCCATATAGACGAAATATCAAAACACTTGAATAAAATTTACGTGGAAATGTTTTAGGATTTTGGTCGATATCGATTCCGTCAATTTGTTACTGGGGGTACATTATAACTCGAATCGAAATAAAATGCATTCTGTGTTTAATTAGCATACAAATCGAAAGAATTTTCCTTTGTTTCAAATTGCAGAGTACACTTAATTATATACATGTATATGTATTCATATGTAAAAACTATTTATGTATGGATGTGCATATATAAATACATATGTACATATTTATATTAATATATAATTATACTCGGTTATGGAAAAAGTCGTTTCATCTTTTTCTTCTGGCAATAAAACTGTTTTAATAAGTTAATTAGATTTTTTAGGCGTTTCATCTGAATTAATTTTTACATGAACATGGTTCAGTATGTTACATTCTGAACATAAGTCTTTTCTTTTAGACCGTATTTTATATGAATTAAGCAATTCGATGTATTAAAAATCATTATTGTATTTCTAACTTACTTTTAAAATAGTTATTAGCGCTAAAAGTTATTTCCACCTCAGCATTTGAACATGGTAATGTTAATAGTCCTAGAGCAAATATTGACAGTTTTAGAAATGGATTATCATTAGTTGAATTTCTATAATTATAAACTTCAATCCAAAATTTATCAGTTCTGAGTTAATTTTTCCATTTATGTAGCCTTAAATTTCTGATACTTCGTTCTATTTCTTCAACTTCACCATCCCAGCAAAAGTTACCGCTTCCCAGAAGAGTTTTTGTAAGCCAGCTAGAAGCAATACATTCAGCTTCCAAAAAGCCATTAATTTTTTGCCTTACTAAATCGTTTCAGATGTATTTTTTTATACTTTTTTCGTTTATTAGAGAGCCCGCCTTACGTTAGTACTTTTCAGCAGCATTTTTCGTTATCAAGAAAGCATGACATTGCGTAATTAAGTTATTTTATGGCGTGTATGGTATCCTCTGTAATTTCTAGAAATATGTTCTTTTTTCTCACTGTGGATTACATTCGGGAGAATTTTTCGCCGAAAGACGATAATGTCGGGTTTTATGGGAAGCGTCTCATAAGTGATAGGGGGAAATTTCGAAGATAAACAAGCATGATAGGAAGGAATGGAGGAGTCAAATGAAAAAAATGGCAGGGGATTTCGAAACAGACAGAATCAAAAAACGCGTGTTAAGTGGTGTCAGCCAGCCTGAAAAAATTGATCAGATAATGCAACTTGTAATACCACAGGGTGAAATGCATTGTGAGACAGATTTCACGACTGAGGTCAGCCATGTTGATTTTGTAAAAGATGGCGATCAAGGTGTAAAGATGGCAACCAAAACTGACGCCAAGCCATGCGAAAGTGGAGGAAAAGGTGCGACACCAAATATGGTACATGGAAAAACATATTCAAATACTGGAACCGTTTCCCGAACCGTTTCAGAAATTAAAGCGGTAGGTGCTTCATTGTATAAAATTTTATTTGGGAGTGTGTCTAGTGCAAGTAATGCAATTATGTGTTCTGAGTTGAAGGTCAAGGGCATTAAGCCTTTTGTGCCACGCACCTACCTCGAAACCTTTGGGGTTATAAGGGACGTGCCAACATATTTGTCGGATGAGGATTTGATGAGGGAATCGCCAGTTAAAATTTCCTCAGTAATGCGTTTTCGAAAGAGGATTGTAAAGGATGAAAACGAGCAATTCGTTCCCACTTAAGGAATTACAATCGGATTTTCCGGAAATTTATTACCCAACGAGGTAGTCTTGAACTACACTGTGTTAAAGGTTGATCATTATTATCCGCCTGTGAGACAGTCCCATAATTGTGGGCGCATTGGGCACACACGTATGGGATGCAGGTCAGAGAAAAGATGTTTGAGATGTGGCAAGATCGGAGGATGTCTACCAAGCTGCAACATAACTAAATGTATTTTGTGCAATAGTGCGGACCACAATGCGAATCAAAAATGTCCGAAGTGGGCAAAGGAGGAGGAAATTAAAAAAATCATGCCAATAAAGAAATTGTCTAGGAAAGAAGTAGTAGACACGTATGTCGCTCCTGGTTCCAATCCTTCTGATATTCTGGAGGAATATGATGAAAACTTCCCTGCCTTGGAACGGCAGACTTTAACACCGTTTAAGAGTAAGGAATCTGAAGTAAACAAGATTCTTACACCCAAACCATATAGCAATATTTTAAAGCAAAAGGTGAACACAAAGAGAGTTATCACAAACATAAATTTCGAACAACCAGAATTATGGGATGCTGAGTGTAAAGGGGGTGTGCTAAACCGACCAAACATTCATCATGTCAGTATTTTAGAAAAAAAAACCACGACCGAACTTTTAACATTTATGAAGGATTTTTTATGAAAGAAAATAATGCACATGGTCTAAGTGCGATCACCCATTTTGTGGAAAGGATAAACAAGGTCTATAGAGATTTAGATTGTGATTTCATTTCACAATCTTCTCGAAACTTCCGGGATGAGGCTGCTGCAGTATAACTGCGAGTCCTTAAAAAGCGAATCGGGTCGGTATTGAGTACTTTATGAACAATCGTGACATTGATGTCACCTGTTTGAGCAAGGTCTTTGCTTACGACTTGCAGAAATTACAACACAGAATTTTAATTTATAACATTATTGAAAGAATTGATGGATATGGAGGGGTGGCTATTGCCATTAGAATACCATCCATACATTTTAAAATTGTTAAATTCAGAACTTCCTGATAATTAGGACTCTTAGTCTATCGACTAATTTTATTATTTGTCCAGGTTTATGACAATGTTGTTATTGTCAGTGATTTCAATGCCAGAGACAAAAAATGGGGTGATTATGTAGATACGCAGAGGGGTGACTGAACTAATTGGTTTCTCTGATTTTTCTTGTCTTAATGACATGAATCCTACCTTCAGGCGTGATTTAAATGGGGCTACTGGCACAGTACTGGACCTCACTTTTACTAACTCAAGACTAATTTCTGATTGGAGAGTTTTGCCCTTACGTTGGGGGGCAGTCATCACTACCCTATTACGATTGATTTCCCTGAAGTTATGTTAAGACCGGAAAAGTTCTTGGCAAAGAACAAATTGAAAATGCACTTAGATCAATCAGTTTTGATCCTAACATTAACGACATAGCAAATACCCTGCGGGAGGAGGTAAAGGCTGCGACTTTTGAGCTAAATGCAAAAAGAAGCCCTAAGGCCTGGTGGCACATTGGACTGGTAAAACTTTTCAGACTAACGTGCGCAGCAAGAAGTAAGAGCGACAAGTACCCGAATCCTGAAAATCTAGAGAAGGCACATTTACACTCTAAAAATTGGAAAGAAGCAGTCAGAGAAGCAAAGAAAAATAGCTATGAACACCAGTTAAAAAAACTCAATGAAAAACCCAATACTAGGGAAGAAGCTTGGCGATTTGTTAGAAACGTAAATGGTGGGAATAAACAGTGTAAACCCCAATTATGGAAAGATGAAGACAACTTTGCCTACCTGATACACCTCAGAGCAGGTGACCACGATTTCACAGAATACGACTGACACGGAGGAAGTAGAAGCCCAGGACATTGGAGTAACTAGACCATATGCACAAGATGGTATTAACAGTATTTAAAAAAGTTTTTGTGAAAGACTATACATGACCAATGCCTTCACATAGGAAGTAGAACCGCAAGAATATACGGTTATCCGTGGCAGATCAGTCAACCAGTGCGAGCGAGACGCAAAACTCTCGAAGGCCAATAAACAACAGTGGACTGGTTGCACTTAAGAGATAATTGCCAACGACGCTTGATGTTGAGTCGCCCCGAAGGAAAGATTTTTAGTGGAAGTGGAAACTGTTATGAAACCATTCGCCGATTGGAATATGCCGTCAAAATGGGTTTTCCAAAATGATGACGATCTAAAGCATACAAGCATAGCAGCAAAATCGTGGTTTGCTGGCAATGGAATTGATGTTATGGATTGGCCAGATCAATCGCCGGATCTCAATCCGATTGAAAATTTGTGGACGGACATCAAAGCAGTTTTCAAAGCCAAGCCAAAAAATGAGCAGGAATTGTGGAACGTAGAGAATAGTCCTGGCGAAGTATTCCGGTGGAAAGATGTCATAAATTAATTAATTCCATTGAACGTCGATG
The DNA here is from genome assembly GCA_936439885.1 of Nowickia ferox. Lineage (NCBI taxonomy): Eukaryota > Metazoa > Arthropoda > Insecta > Diptera > Tachinidae > Nowickia > Nowickia ferox. Next base: position 66,755,261 of record OW387026.1, read on the forward strand.
CAATGCAGTTATCAAAAACAAAGGATTTTATAAAAATTTTAATTTTTTCTTAAATTTTTTTAAAATTAGACAAAAAAATGCTATTTCATTGCATTCATACTTTCATACAAGTTCTAAGTTTTTATTTCCTGTTATTTTTTACGGTCTAATTAATAAAAAATATTTTAGGTTTATTTGACAATTTCCCATAGAAATATGTCAAACAAGCGCTATAAACTTTAAATTTTTTTTATGAATATGGCAGTTAATATATTAAATAAGATAAAATATATTGAACTTAATTCACACACAATCCGTCAGTAAATAAATTTACAAAATAGTTAAGTACAAATCTTCAATAGGTTTGACAATAACAGGATATTTTTTAACTAAAAATGTTCACTGCTGTTATTTTGCATAGTACTGTACATATCGAGCCTTATTTTCGATTTTATCGTAAGCGACAAAAATTAAATTAAAAGGTTTTTTAATATATTCAAATATGTTTTTGTACGTAGATTGTCGCTTACGATAAAATTTTACAGCCCGTACCTTAAAAGTTATGAAAAATTTTGGCATTTTGATAATTCTAAAGGTAGAGGTCCATAGCTCGCTTTATGCGCGTTACGCTTTCTATGCATCTGTCAAAAAAGTAGAATCAATGTAATAGTATGTGACAAGTTACATTGCAAAAAGCGCAGAACGCGTAGGCGCGTTCAAAGCAAAAAGTAGGTCTACTTTCTACTTTTGTACGCGTTACAAGCACCATGAAAGAAAGTCAGCTGTTCTTGAATGCTAAAGATTTTAAATAATACTTTATTTCTTACGTTATCGATAAATATTATTTTGCCGTGAATGATTTTTTTCTTTTTTTTTCAATAAAAAAAATTTCTTAGTAAAAAAACTTGTTTAATAAAATATGTGAATATTTTCATTAATGCGATGTATTTTAATTAACTTTTCACCACACTTTTCTCAGTAACAAATTTTGCATACTAGTTATCGATTACTTTTACGTACTGAGTGTCATCTCCGCTAAATCTGTATTAAATAGCTGCTTAGAAAAGTTATTGCTTAAGCCAATAATGTGCATACATTTATATGTAATTTTCAATTTACTTACATACATTAAAGTCAACAACAGCCGACAATCTGCTGGAATAGCCCTGGCCGAGTTCTTCTCAAAACTATCTTTTAAAATGCTGAATAAATAGTCAAAGACATCTGCAGACATTCTTGTCGCGGTTCGAAATTGAATTGCTGAGGGTCAGAAGTTTTAATTTTTTAAATGTGGTTTCAAAAAACCCACTTAAATTCCGTTCTAAATACTACGGCCATACCCAAAACCTTTTCTTTTTTGAAATTGTTCATAAGCATTTTTTGCACATAAAATTAAATATACAATCTCGACTAACTCCACAAATTCTTTTAAAAACTCGATTTCACTCTCCATTTTTTCTTTATAAGTATTTATAAACAAACGCACACAGCTGATCAAAACAAAAATAAAATGGCGCATGAAAAGCAGTGCATGTAACTCAACGCGAACAAAGTATAGAATGAAACAAGAGGATGAAACGCGTGTAAAGCATAACGCGCAAAAAGCGGGCTATGGACCTCTACCTTAAACTATGGGCAGGCCCATTAAATTTTAATTTCAATAAAAAAGTCTATTTTCAATAACATGTCGCTTACGATAAAATCGAAAATAAGGCTCGATATGTAGTTGCTGTTCTCGTTGAACCTTCATACTGAACAGAAATCTTAGCGTAGTTTTTCTTATATAAAGGGTCCGCCAGATAATTTTTTTTTTTTAAACAGGGCGCAAAACATCGAGTGTAGCTTCGGCTGTGTGGCACGTAGCGCCGTCCTGTTGAAACCAAATGTTGCCAATATCCTCATCTTAAATTTTTGTGAACAAAAATTCGTTTGTGAACAAAAATTCATTCAACATGGCCCGATAACGATCGCCATTGAATGTAACGGCCACTCCTTGCTCATTTTCGAAAAAAATGGCCCAATTATGCCTTGTGTGCTTTTTAATGCATGCGTGCGGGTTTTCTGTGCCCCAAATGCGACAATTTTGCTTGTTTACATACCCGCCAAGATCAAAATGAGCTTCATCTGAAAAGATGATTTTTTTTTTGGCAAAATCGGCATCTTCTGTAAGTCGATCGCAGGCAATATTTCCCAGCGTTGTTCAAGCGTATAAACAACCACATTCGTTCAGCGGAAGGATAAAACTAATTATCTGTAAAATCAGACATGAGCTAAGTGTTACCATTCACGAAATAAGCACTAGTTGAAAAAAAACGTTAGATGGCGGACCCTTTATATATGTACATACTAAACAAACAACCCTATTCTGCGTTTCGATTCGAATCGAAATTTTCTCCGTTTGGCAACTTTGGTATTCCGCATTCCGTTCTTCGATTTCTCTTTCGATTGTATGTATTCTACATTTCGATCGTAACTTCGTTTTTGTAAGTTGTTATTTTAGTGACGGAGCGTCTTTCAAAATGTGATTAATTGAACATATAATGTAAGTATTAAATGCAAAAGGTTCAATTAATGAACTACAAAATTTGTTTTGTTTTTTTTATGGTATTGAAATGTGATTTTTATTTAATTTATTACAGGTAGAAAGCAACAACAACCGAGCAGTATAAAATTGTTGTCAAATTTAATGGCAACAAAGGACGATATTGTATGTGGATTAATAAAATTAAAACAAATAAATTTTTTTATTTTTGTTACAATTATGTATACAAATGAAAATATCAGCTTCGGCGCGACTGGATTCTTCACACTGGATAATTTCGGCTACAAATACATCTTGCTTATAAATTTGCTTTTGGTCTTTCAATACTTAACTTGCAATTTATTTAATAAAAATGTTCACAATATTTAATATTATTATTTCTTTTAATTGTTAAATCACTATTATTTGCACTAAATTTAACTTTTTGTTAAAATTTTTGGAAAATTGCTTGTTTTTTCTGTTCCTATTTCTCACGTTTCATAGCAAAGCAGCTGGTTTAAACACACTCTTCTCTTCTCTTTTTTTTTTCTTTCGACTCAGTTTTTTTTTTGGCAGAATACCATTTTTCGATCCGTGCGTAACTGAATGCGGGAACGCAATCGAAACGCAGAATAAGGGTGAAAAAATTATACAAAAATATATTCGTGGTACATAATATTCGTATTACATATTGACTTTGATAAATAGACTTGTTTGTTACTCATTCTTTTACATTTTTGTCCCAGTTTAACGGATATATCACCATAGAAATTGCAAACCGCCATAACAATAAAAAAAATTTAATTGCTTTTTTATTCTGAAAACTTTCGGGCTCAGAGTGGTAAACTGACTGATATTATTTATTTATAATAAACTATAAAGTCGAAATACAACTACACATATACGGGTATGTTCTGTTGTTGTTGGAAATTTGATTTATAACAACAATGCTATGGCAATTCCGAACGATTTAATTTCACGTGAAATGCGGAACATACCCGTATCGGGTATGAATAGTTCGTTCACTTTGGGTGGAACAAAGAGCATCAAAAATTAGTTCTTTACTGCAAACGCTTTGAGAGCAACCTAACTTACCAGCATAAATGGAACATGGAATTATATTTTCTGTAATCGGCTCCATGGTATATCAAAAATTAAAGTTTACATCGTGATTTAAATATGCCACTAGTGACTGATCCTAGTCCCCTTGCTCGTAACATCTTGAACATTACTGGACACATCCGCTTAAAAAAGAGGGACACTACGGCTCTAACACTCAACACTAAAGATGAAACTGCTTGAACAAATTTTTGTGCTAAATTAAACATTTATGTATTATTAATTACAATCACTAAGTTTATGTCTGACACTGGTCGGACCTAATAATTATATTTAGACTTAAGATTTGAACACTTATTGTTAGTTCAGTATTGAAGACATAATAAATAAATATAAGTGTACAAAAAAATCTGTTAACACAACGTTTCGATCACTTTTTCAGTTCTCTTGATTTTAGGCCACTTTTATATTTATTTGTTATGAAAAAATAATAATTAAAATAATACGCATGCGTGTCGTTTTCTGCAAACTTTTTTAAAATTATTCGAACAAATTTTTTTATTCTTTGTTCGTTCGAATATTCGAACAAAAGTTCAAAATTATTTGCCTGTTCGAACAAGAAAAAAATCATGAAATTTCATTCGAACAAATATAAAACACGAATAATTAACAACACTACTAGACAACCTACTGTCACCGATGAGCTTGTTCGGCCTCTTCTACACGCAGTCAAGCAGCACCTAAATAGACTTCGAAACGCCGGCTTATACATGAATCGATTATTTATGAAAAGCCTTGTCACAAAAAGTAAACTTTTGGAAAATAAAAGAAAACTGTTTTTTCCCCTTGACTTTTTTGTCGCTTCCAACTTTTGTGACAATGTTTAATAATTATTGATATATTTTTAATTTATTATTTTGTATGTTAAAAACAGCTGTTCAAAGTGACTGACAAGAGGCTTTGTTTTTGCACAAAGAATTTAGTAAAATTATATTAAAATTTCAGTCGTAAAGCAGCTCTGGGCGAGTCAACATCAAGCGTCGTTGGCAATTATCTCTTAAGTGCAACCAGGCCACTGATGTTTATTGGCCTTCGAGAGTTTTGCGCCTCACTCGCACTGGTTGACTGATCTGCCACGGATAACCGTATATTCTTGCGGTTCTTCTGTGGAATTTCTTTAACAACCACGTTGCTACTTCCTATGACAAGGCATAGGTCGTGTACAGTCAGTCACAAAAACCTTTTTAAAATACTGTTAATAACATCTTGGGCATATGGTCTAGTTACTCCGCCCATATTTGTGCAACCATATTATGCAAATTTACTTTGTATAATATTTATAAATAAATAAATAAATATTAAAATTTAGCACTTAGGAACTTCTGTTACTTTCATTGCTGTTTACTGTAGGCCATTTAATAAGTTCATTGTAGAACCACATGTGTTCTTCTGGGACGTACAGAACAAGTTTCTTCGTCGTCATTTATTTTTTCGGTACGCATCGGTACTTTTGTTTCGTAAGCTTGTTTGTTGTTGTTGTTGTTGTTGTTGTTTATGGAAAGCCTTTTGTCAATGACATGAGTCCTTTCATAAGTAAACAGATATTATTAGTGGCAAAATTCTGTTAAAGAAATAACCAAGCATGGGGGGTGTCCTTTCATAATCAAATGACGTATTATCATTATCATACGAGTATGACCTACAGATGCTCCTAATAAAAGGTCTGCTAAAAAAATGACAAAAGGCCTTTCCTAAACAATGATTCACATGGGAGTTGTATTCTATACATTATCGAAGATCAGATGGAGTGAAGTATCTCTTACACCGTTTAAAAGAAACCCGCAGGCACTTGATGCTGCTTTTGAGGCTTGAAAAATTAAATTATATACACATATCCATATACATATCTTGATATTTGGCGGTGCTAAAAACACCTTCTTCTTTAAAAACATTTCTTCAGAAGAATCAAAATAAATAATGGTTTAGGCATTATTCTTCGCATGTTCACTTCATCACGAAATTTTCCCAAACTAAAGTGTATACTCGTATGTTTAACTTAATGTTACAAACAGATCATTTATAGTGAAATAGAGAAAATTAATGAAAGTTTTCACATTATTTATAAATACTTAAAAAAGTAAAAGCCTTATGTATAAGAAAAATTCAGCAACCCTTTATAAACTACGTACAATCAGCTGACAAGCAGAATGTCGAATTGTTTTAGCACTCATCAATTGTGTATTGTGTACATTTACGATGCCGTATTTTTGTATATCGTGTACAGATACAAAATTTTGAACCGTGAGCATAAACTTTAAAAGCGACGCACTGATTACAAAATCCATGAATTCCTATTAAAAATTTTAATTAAATTATTTTAAGTTTGATGGGAAATATGTACATACATATGTACATACATATGTATGTACGTAATATGCATATAAAAAAAGAGGATAATAAGAAGGTTGTAAAGTAAGCCATGCTTAAGGAAAAACAAGAATTCGAATGCATGCAACTAACTTATTTTATTTGTACATACATTTTTTTATGTCAAATATTTGTTGTACATTTCCGTGTATTTCGTACATTTTACGAATGAGTTTCGTACTTCGAAAAATGTTGCATAATTTGCTTTGCAGTGTACTGCTTTAATTGCTCCTAAGTTTGGATTCTTTTCAAGCATAATAAACAACATAAAATTACAAAATTATGTATATCCATATGTATGTACGAGTATGTATGTATGTATGTATGTATGTATGTACATATGTATTTTCCACGTGATGCAAAGTATTTTTACTTTTAATCTTTTGAAGAATTCGAAACGAAACGATTTCTACGGAGTTTTTGCTTCATGAAGGAGCTTGTTAAATTTTGTTGATGGCGATGTTTTTTTAATAATATGGAGGATTGGGATGTGGATGTGGAAGAGGATGACAATAATGCTGATGGTGGCGGCGATGATGATAAATTACATATAAATTTTTTTGGTTTTGCATTTTTAATAATAGGAATAACAAGAGAAGCAAGGTTATTTGAATTTTTCGATATTGTATTTGAATTATTATTAACATTATTATTTATTTTATGGATAATTTTTTTATTATTATTATCATTCTGTTTTGTATGATTTTTTATATAATTACGATTACGATTAATTAAAGGAGTAATTGGATTATAATTATTGTTTGTATTAGTAGTAGTTGTTGTTGTTGTTGTAGTAGATGTTATGTTAGAAATAGTATTAGAATTGTTGTTATTGTTATTGTTATTATGTATTTTTGTGGTAACAACAGAAACTGTTGGTTGCTTTTTGTTTTTACCGCAATTTGGCGTAGTAATATTTAAAAAATTTACATTTTTATTAATACTAGTCTTATCGCTATTATTTAAATAGTTATGGTTATTTTTATTATCATTATTATAATTAAACAACTTCTTATTACTATTAATTGTTTTATTACTAAAATTGAAATTACTTCCCAATAGATTTTGTTTGCCTTCTTGTGTTTCTAAGTTTGAATTTAAATTAATATTGTGTTCCATTTTATCAGTTTCTTCAACTTCCAGTTCATCTTCAGTTTTATCATTTGTTTGGGTTTGTGGTGTAAACTGTATTAAATTATTACTATTATTACTATTTTTAATTGTACAAGTAGTATTTCTTTGTTTTTCATTCTGTTTTTTATTATTATTATTATTATTAGAATTGCTAATTTTATTATCAATAATATTATTGTTGGATTCATTGAATTGAAAATTCGTCTTGAAAGTTTTCTTAAAATTTTCACTTTTCGTATTCAAAGTTTCTGAAGAGTGTCGTGTTGTATGTGGTGAACTATTGTTGTTAGTGGTGGTGGTTGCCTCGAAATCAGTTTCATCCTCAATTTGTTCAAAAATATCATTTATTTCATAAATGTTATTTTCAATTTCATAATCCTCTTCAGTTTCTTCCTCTTCAATTTCTTCGTATACTGCTGCTTCGTCCGAATATTGGATTGGTTGTTCATTTGCTACTAATTCCTGTAAATTTTCTTCAAATTTCCCTAATTTTTTCACGATACCGCCCTGTTCGCTTTCATCACAATCATTCTGATAACATCCGACTTCGGTGCTGCTTTCGTCACCCGTTCTTGAATATTCTTTATGGTATCGATGATTTTGATGCTTTAGGGTTGTTGTATTATTAATTTTTAAAGCAACTTCTTTGTATTGCAGTTGTTGTGTTTGTGTTTGTTGTTGCTGTGGTTGGTGTTTTGTTGTTTGGAGGCCGCGAAATCAAGACAGTTGTTTAGCTACAATAACGCCAGGCCGACATTGCTTTACTGACGTAGTACTGATGGTAACATTACCGCTGCCCCCACCAGAGCTTGAGCCGACAGTGCTTAGGTTATTGCAAACTTTCGTTATTGTTGTACTACCGCCAGCGGCATTTGTTTGAACTTTAAAAATGGCGGTGGGTGTAACATTTTGAGAAACAACCGAAGTGACTTGTGCACCACTACTTGAACCTCCTGCCGCTGCTGTTGTCTTTGAATTATCTTTTTGTATTATGGCTGATCCAGCTTTTGACAATGTCATGGCTGCTCCACTGCCACCTACAATTGTGACCTGCTTGCTACCGCCTTTTAGTTGTAGAAAAGGTCGTAGTTCAGCCAATGTTTTACGTTGAGCAACTACATGCTGTTTGGTGGTCAGAGCCAAGGGAGTATCTTGACCCACAGCTCTTACAGCCTGCGTCTGTACCACAACTTTGTGCTGTTCACCATTACTATCGGTAAATAGGTGGTCGCCCTCCAGATGACGTATGGCTTCAACTATTGTTTCGAGATTTTGACGGGAACGTGTCAAGCCACTGGTTTGTTCGATTTTTTCTGTTTTAACTTTTTTCAGTGCTGCATCCGTTATGCGTTCCACTTCGACTCTGGGTGTGGCCTTGATAGCTGCCTGCAAGATGGGTTGTAACATGGCGGGAGTAGGAGAATTGCCCTCAGCATAGGCCTTTGCTATAGCATTTACAGCCACCTCTTGCTCCGATTCTGTGGAGGACGAAGACAGTACAACTTCTTCGTGAACATTATCCTCTGTGATTATCTCGGCAGCTGCAGCGGCAGCCTCACTATCCAATTCCTCAATTGCAGAGCAAACAACCACCTGCTGTTGACCAGTTAATTCATCAATTTCCACATAGGAAAATTCTTCGCAATCATCACGAAGCAAATTGCCGGTATGTTCAATAACTTCACGAGGAATGTAAGTTGTTGTCGCCCCATCTGTATCATCTGCTTCGACGGCGGAGGGTTGCGGCGCGGTAGCTACGGAATATAATTGGCGTTTAATCATTTGCAGTTCTTCCTCCAGCATCGTGCGCAGACGTCTTTCCTTGTACAGTTGCTCCTTTAACTCGACCATTTCTTTTGTCTTTTGTTGCAAGAGGATTTGAGCCTTGTTATTTACTGCCGCATTACCACCAGCGGCATTTAATAATGTCATTGGTTCTGGAGACATTGATCCTAGGCCCTCATCCGACGAATCACTTATAGTTTGAGCATTGACTACGTTATCGGTTAACTTGCGTTTTTTAACTGCTACTCCCGTTGAGTTTTCAGCATTGCTGCTCCCATCCGCATTTCCACTACCTCCTCCACTAGCGCCACTACCAGCTTCGTGTTGTCCCAATTGCCGCTTTAACTGGCTATTTTGTGCCAGTAATTGAGTTTTCTCATTTTCCAATTCACAGATGTACTGCGATGTTTGTTGCAATATGGCAGCCTAAAATAGAAAAAAAACTATAAGTTCAATCATATATTTTTTCCAACTAATAGATTTTTATTCGAAAACTGATATTTTACGTTACAACTTATGATAAAAAAATTTCTTCTCAAATTAAAAATAGAAACTTTCTTTCGGCAAGAAGTTTGCTTAAGCTTTTTTGAGTCAGGTTTAGTGAGGTCGGCTCAATGTTCACGCATTTTAAGATTGCTGAGATTTACTTTTGTCGATCACCTTCATTGGTGATATCTGGTTAGTACTTCTGAGTCTGAGATGCTAGTGCGGTATTCAATGATGGATTAAGACTTTCGGACATAGGAACGAACGCTTTATTAAGGGATTAATTACAAGTTTATAATAAGAATACTTTTAACGCAAAATTTGATATATTTGCGATCGTAAATAATCCATTTTCGTCAAAAAAAATGTGTCGCTTAGCTTTTTGGCGGTTATAGTACGATATTTGTTCGAAAATAATTTGTCCATATCAAAATATAATTAAATATTCTTGTATAGGGTGTTTTTTTCGAGGTATATAACTTCGAATTGAAATAAAACACAAGAAAATCGTTTTAATGTCCATCAATTTGGCTTTATTGGAAGGCGGCATGTGGCCGCCGCGGCTGGCTCGAATAAAGCCAATTCTACAGGTCCAATTTTCAACCACTTTTTCGAGCATATGGGGCCGTATGTTGGCAATAACGCCACGAATGTTGGCTTCCAAGTCCCCTAACGTTTCTGGTTTGTTGGCGTAGACGAGCGACTTCACATATCCCCAAAGAAAATAATCCAATGGTGTCAAATCACACGATCTTGGTGGCCAATTGACCGGTTAACCGAATTAATTGCTCTGATGGACGATTATGTCGACCATAAAATGGACGGAGATTGCGGTAAACTTCGCGAACTGAACCATTATTTTCGAAATAAATTTGCACGATTTGCAAGCGTTGTTCTTTTGTCAACCTGTTCATGATGAAATGGCAAACCAAACTAAATATTAATCACTTGACAGCTGACAAAATGGCCGCCAGTTAAAAAAGTGATGACAACTTAAAGTTCTATACCTCAATAAAAAACACCCTATACATACCTCAAAATTGGATCTGGTTCCCATGCGAATTTCATAGTTGTTTTATATAAATATTTTCTTAGGTTCGGTTGTCTAAAAAATAAAGTAATATCTGAAAGATTTAATACATCCCTCAAACTTATACGTTGTAGTCTCAAGTGGGCCAACGAAAATGTTAAAACTTAATAATTTGATATTGTCATATCCATGGAAGAATATATTTATTTGAAATCGCGAAAATTATATTGGCTGTTGCAGCTACACAAGTTTTTGTAGAAAGGGTGTAAGGTATATAGTAAACCCTAACCATTATAGACTTGAAGGTGATAGTATAAATGCGAATGAGAAACATCCGAGCTAATGCGGAGATTTAAAATTTTGAAGAGTGCTTCTTTAATATATGTACGTACTAGTAATGCGCCGAATGTCAGTTTTTGATATTCGCGAATACGAATATGAATATTATATGTGAAAGTTATAGACATTTAATTTGGGTTCTATTTACGTCTGCAAAATGATATATGAAAACTGTTCTATAAAAAGAACTTCACACCCATGTTCACGTACATTAAAACTCATCTTTTTCGCCTGCACTAAAGGCTATAGTAAAAAAAATAAATACTGTGGATTCCTACACAGTATGATAAATTTTAATTTTTAATTATTTGCAGAAAAGTCACTTTGTCCATACAATATAGAGACATATTGTCGTCAAACTGCTTACATGGTTTTCCTTTCCTCATCTCTTCTAATTTTACACATTTTATTATTTTTTATTTTTTTAAAATACTCAAAAAACTCATTTTCATATCAAAATATAACATATATTACCTATAAATGTACCAAATACATAGAACGAAATGGTTCTGCAGGCTTTATAAAATATTTCCTCCAATTCTCATGTTTATTATAGAATTCAGGTCTTTCTGAGGGCTAGTAGGTAAAGTAAGAAAATAAAAACCGTGTAGATTATTGAGATCTTGTTTCCACTTTTACTAGTTAAATTTCTCATTTGTTTAAATTAAAATTTAATCTACACCATTTTTCATTGAAATTGAGAATATTCTAATTTAATTGATAATTTCAATTTGAAATTAACTGCCAGTTTATAGAAGCCATGTAAAAATTCGTATCGCGAATTTTGAATTTTCGCGGGTTACGTATATTCGAATTTTAATTTTTTTGTGGCGTTATGTTGGTACTCATGTCTCTCACTTAGGCCGACAATTTCGGCCATTTTGAATGTTCAGTTAATTGTTGACAGCTGCTTTGTTTGCACGTGTTTTGGCTCGAAGACGAGCTGTCAACAATTAACTGAACATGGCCGAAATTGTCGACATCGAGCCAAAACACGTGCAAACAAAGCAGCTGTCAACAATTAACTGAACATTCAAAATGGCCGAAATTGTCGACATAAGTGAGAGACATGAGTACCAACATAACGCCACAAAAAAAATAAAAATTCGAATATACATACGTAACCCGCGCAAATTCAAAATTCGCGATACGTTTTGAACAAACCTCGTATATTAAAATATAAAAATTAATAAAAGACAGAAAAATTTCAGAAAGTATGCAATAAAAAATCGAATATATTCAATTATAAAGGCATAAGAATATTTGGTAGTAACAGAATAAGGAATATCTCATATTTGCTTAGACGACATACCACGAAACTTTTCAAAATGTGTGGGCAATATAGTGAAAAAATTACCGAACGTAAGTCCGAAAAATGTAAGAGAGCATAGGGCTGCCTTTTAATGTAAAAGTTATCTCTTCTTATTATTTCAAAGGCAGGAAGTACATAGAGCTATGCAGCATGCTACCAAAGTACATATGTATGTATTACCAATCACTCACTATTTATCTCCTGTTGGTCAACAATAGTTGAGATCCCGCGGGATCCCAATGTAGAGTAAAGAAACATACCTTTTATTGGTATTAATATTATTGGAAAAATCAATTTCGTTTTATTTTTTAAGTCCTACTTTTTTAAGCAAATGTCCGGTTTTTTTAAACAATTTAGTTTTATGTAGGATGAAGCCGATCAGCTAAAATCCACCGCCGTCATGTATTTAAAACACTTAGCCGCCGCCGACGTGGCCAATTTCCTTGCAAGTAGAGTTTTTCTTTTCCCGGACTTTTTCATTTCCCGGGAAAGCGGGAACGACTTTTCAGTTTCCCGGAAATTCCCGCCGGCGCAAAACTATACAAAATATTTTTTAATTTAATTTGTTTCGACAAAAAAACAAATAACAATTCATGAGATCGATTAAATAATAACGTTTTAGTCGAAAAACTAATATAATTTCAGTTCTTTATATATGTAATAGTAATGCATAAATACCAATATTCGGGTATGTTCTGCATTCCACGTGAAATTAAAACGTGTGGAATTGCTATAGAATTGTTGTTGCAAATATGTATTTATAACAACAATGCTATGACAATTCCGAACGATTTAATTTCACGTGGAATACAGAACATACCCGATTATATGTAAATGCAAAGTCAAGTGCATTATTAAAAAAATATTACAAAATCTTGCTTTGAAAATAGGACTTTAGTACAGAATAAGCATTAATAGAATCGTTTGACAGTATATTTCTAATTTTATTTAAAAAAAAAACTCCCGCTAATGTTGGCCTTGTAGTCAGAAGAGCATTATATAATCTCTGGACACCATATGTGTACACATGAACTAAAGTTGCCATAATAAAATCAAAACAAAAAAATCCCGGGAATTCCCGCAAATATATCCTGGGATTTCTTTCCCGGAAATTGTGCGGGATCCCGGGAAATTTTTCCCGAAAAATCCAAGACTCTTAATTTGATTTCAAAATAAAATTTTTTCAATAATTAATTATTATTAATTTTCGGTAATTAAAATTAAGAAAAATATGTCATTAATTACAACTTCAGCAGAACGTGATCCAACGAATTTCGTTTCGTCGTCGCCGAAAATATATTTGGCAAGCTGCAACCGGCTTCAGCATTATTGGCTTCAACTTCAGTTTGTTGCAGAAAAAAAATAATGAAACAAGTTGGTTTTTTTGTAATCAACTGAAAAGTAAACAAGTTGGAATATGAAATCAATGTGTTTTCTGTCACACCAAAAACAGTTTTCTACGTTTTGAGCGTACGATTTCATTTCAAATCGAACCGATTTCCATATAGTACCAGTTGGGTACTATGGAATCGATGCTTAGGAGGCTAGAAGCTGTCATAAAATCAAAAGGACGGCAAACAAAATATTAAAAATAAACTTTTGTTTAATATTTATACTTCTGTTTACTTTCATTTGACGCCTAAAATAACTATAATATAATTAAAACTGAATTTGTTTCTTATGTGCCTTTGTTTTGGTTTATCGTTTTAATATATTTTGTTTTACTTTCATTACTAAAGAATTATCTTACATAATTTTTTTTATATCAATGTTTATTTATAAGTTATAAATATTTTTTTTTTTCAAACTACATGTGGTGTGTTTACGTTCATTTGACGCTCACAGTATATTTGTTTTTATCAATGGAACAATGTATGCTCACTTTCATTTGCATTTTCTTACTACAACCAAGCTCCATATAGGTACATAGTATATAATTTTTTATTTTATTTTTTTTATTTTGGTTTTGTAAGGAAGTTGTGGCAGTTGAAATAAACAGCTGCCTTATGTTATGTAACTTTGGTGAGAACTTCTCGCGTCGAAAAGATGTGAAACAAAATAAAGTGAGAAAAAAGTCATATCGAAAACTATCAAAAGTGATTACGTTATTACGTTAGAAATGTCAAAATATAATAGTCGAAGCCGACGTGACATCGCAGACGTTGTGAACCGCTTATCACAAACGTCGCACGGTGGCTCAGAATCAATTTTCATCGGCCAAAACCTAAGTTTTTTCTTGACATAGATTCGTAAAATTTTTTCGCCATCCGAAAGAAAACATATCAAAACTAAGGTAGCCAAAAAATTTGGTCAAAATATTCTCAGTAGTGGGCGTGGCATGCTGCTAAAAACAACAAATTTATGTTAATTTAAAAAAAAACAAAAATTACTCATATTTTATCTGAAATAAATTACGATTCCTCGAAAACTATTATCGATAAAGGGCTGCAGTCTTTTTTGTTATGTTGGGTAAACTGTTCTTTTTAACAAATGATATGTGCACACCCTATATAATTTGTAGTTAGAGTGTGATGTAAGAAATTTTATTCCCCCATATTTACGTAAAACTTGAAGTTTAGTAGTGTATAACTTTTGAAGATAAAAAGGGATCAAAAAACCGTAACCCTACAGAGAAAGACAAAAGTGTCTTCTTTAAGGGTATATATACTTTTGCACCCGCCACGACCCGCCTGTGGAACACTTTTTTTATTTTAATGAAAATACTTAACAATTACATACAAAAATTTGTACCCAAATTACTAGAAAATCTACCTTAGAAATCACGTAAATGCCATTCTACCTGAACAAAATAAAAATAACAATAGCAAACTTTTTTTTTATACACATAACTTTGAATTAAAAAAATAGAGATTAATATTTAAAACCGAATACGGCAAACTTCAAATAAACAATCATAAGTACAAATCGCAAGTACCAAAACGTATTATGGTGATTGTTTTCCTGCAATTTTGTATAGTTAATTGATTTTTGAATATTAGGATAGGTAGACAAGTTGGTGGGAAGATATAGCTATAAACCCACGTTCATTTCGAAGGTCTTTTCCTTCTTACCTGTAAGAAAATAAAGAAGGAGAGAGAGCGAGCGGAGGAGTTAATTTTATTCGAAAATTGAGAATTTAAGTAGGTAACCTAGATTAGGTTTAAAAATTTTATATTGAATATTGTATATAAGAACAATAATTTGAAAATAAAATTTAGTTTCATACAAATATTTGATTCTAAAAGATTGATAAATTTTTGCAAGTTTTACTTTATATCGTTTTAGCAAATACATTGCTTTCAGCTAAATAAAAATATGGAGAGTTTCAGCTGTAAGGAATTGACTGAAGAATATTTTAAAAACAAAAATGAGGAAGATGTTATGAGCTACATTCATAGAATATTAAACTTAAATTCTTACAGCAGTGAAACAGAATTGGAGTTACAAAACAAACTATCTGCTTTTGTCAAAAATTTTAAAAAACACTACAAGGAAGCTGATTGGAGTGAAAGTAAATTCAATATGTGCTTTGCAAAATGGTTACAAGGTGAACTTACTATCCAGATAACTTCTGAAACTACAAGTAAAAACAGTGGAGGAAGACAACAAAAATCGCTAGATAAATGTAGCGATAGATATGAGGCGAAAACTGAAAAATATAAATGAAGAAATCGGATGTGAAAACATTAAAGATAGTTTGCTTTACCAATTGCGATCACAAAAACAACTAACAAAAGTGGACATCATTGAAAAAGTTATTTCCGCCAGTCCAGTGAGAACAAAATGGATCCTTAAAAGCATTCCAACACCAAACGAGGAAAAACAGTTCACAAATGAGGAACCGCTTGCATTATTTCTGGATTTGAAGTTAACAAAAGGGCAGTATACTCAGCTCAGATTGCGTGCGATCGAAAAAGGCTCAAATTTATACCCATCATGTCATCACATAATTGCAGCTAAAAAGGACTGTTGGCCTTCAAACGAATCTATTACAATCACACCAATTTCTGCGAAGATACAACTGCAAGGTCTACTTGATCATACAGCCGAACGGTTGTTACAATCATTTAAATAAAGTGAATTGAAGAAATATGGAAACTTCAAGTTAACTCTATTTTGTAAATGGGGATGCTATGGATCTTCTGGACAAAAGCACTATAAACAATTTTTATGTGAAGATATTTCGGACACAGATCTCTTCATGGTGTCATTTGTACAATTGCGATTAATTAAAAACTTAGAAGAGTCAGAACCTTCTACCAGTACAATGCAAACAAGGCATATTTGGAAAAATCAAACACCATCTCTACTAAATACTGCAGACCAATAAAATTTGAATTTAAAAAGGAAACTCATGATACCATTAAGAATGAAGTAAATGATATTAGAGCTCAAATTTCAACACTACAGCTATTAGAATTGGAGATAGATGGACAGACTATTGAAATAAACTACCAATTAGTGCTTTCAATGATAGATGGAAAAATTGCCTAGGCTTTGACTGGGACAAATGCTTCATCCAGCTGTATTATATGCAAAGCAACATCAAGTCAGTTAAACCAAGAACCGACAAAGTCAGTGTATAGTACTGATGCATATGAATTTGGATTATCACCGCTACATACAAGAATAAGATTTATGGAACACATACTGAAAATAGGCTATGATTTGGTGTTCGGATCTTCAGGATCAGTAAGAAATAACGACACCAACAAAGAGCTAAGGAAATTAAAAAAGAAACATGTTCAAGATGAATTTCTCAAACATGGGTTGATTATAGATCAACCAAAACAAGGATCAGGCAATAAAAATGATGGCAATACCGCAAGAAGATTTTTTTATATCCCAAAACTACATCTAATATAACAGATGTTGATAAAGACCTTATTTCAAGATTTAAAACAATTCTTGAAGTAAATACTTGCGTGTAATGAGCAAATTAATGCTAGGAAATTTGGTGATTATGCCAAGGAAACCGCTAATATATATACATCCAAATACCCATGGAGAAATATGTCTGCAACAGTGCACAAGGTTCTTATCAGAGGAAGCCCAGGAAAAAAGAAATAAGGATTACAGATTTTACAGAGAGCATAATACCAGAAAAATTTCACGAAGCTCTACAAATGAAGATTTGTTTAATATATTATTGGCAACGTCAGATCCCTTCATCTCTAGCATTCGAAATCAATGGAAATTGGATCATTCGGACTTACATGCCGAAGCTATGGGACTGCTACGCGACAGAAGTAAAACAGAACTGAATATGGAATATTCACAAGCAATATTCCAGCCAAATGAATAATAATTGTAATAATAATTGTAATAATTATTTGAGTGAAGTAAAGTATAAAAATATTAATATTTAATGTAATTTTTGGTTATTTTATTTAGTTGGCCATGAGAGCTTTATAAATAAATTGAAAATAAAAACATAAACCATATTGAAATAACGTGCTTTGTGCATTGTATCAAAAGAGGTTACAATATAAATATCTGTGATATATCCATAGATTAATATTTCTTCAGGTACTAATATTTAGTTTTGAATTATGGTTAAAATTTCTTATAAGTCCATCATAAAAAAATGTAAAAGCCAGATTTTGGGAAAAATCCCTCATTATATAATACTTAGCGTAAGGGCTTTATGATACCTAATTATATTTTAAATATCAACAGGTAATTTGTGCTTTTAGTGATACTTAATCATTTTAAACTAGTTTTATGATTCTTATAAGTAGTGTTTAAGTAATATTTTTTAATTCAGTGTCTTGCAGATATTCATCTAGTAGAAACGGTTCAGTTATTTATGTCTGCACATGTCTTACATACTTATGTATATACATATATTCAAATAACCAAGAGTCTATAAACTATTTATGACTGAAAAAACTAGGCATATGTATTTAATTTTCAAAAACTTACTTTATTGTTTTTATAAAAATGATTTTAGTTTCAGTATAACGCCTTTTTTCAACAAAAAATAAAAAAATAAAAAGCGCGCATTTCTAAGCAAATTACAAAAAAATTTTGAAAGTTTAACTTTAACCTTTAATTTCTCCACAACCACTGTACTGCTTTTAATGAAACTAAAACTCTATAAAAGCTTAAGATGTTATCTATCCACGAAAAAAAAAATTTAAAAAATCTTCATTAGTTCAAAAGTTACATAGTTTTGGCCGATGAAAAACGATTCTGAACCACTGTGCGTAGTGGACGGCGACCAAAATTTAATAAAATTGAAAATTTTTCAACGACGACGGAGAAAATATTACATACGGCTGTACCAAATAATGTATAGTGCGGCTTTAATGTTTATTGTTTAATAACTGCCTTATAGTGTTTTCATACCGAAAGTTAAAACCTGGTTTTAACGTTAAAACTATAAACAGCTGATTTTGCGTTCCCACTGCAAGTTTGATAAATTCAGGCTTTAAACAACAGGCTGTCTTATAAATTTATCCAAAATCAAATAAAAACTGTAAATGCAATGCATGTATTTGTTGCTGTATTTTTTCAGATTTCTTTAATACTTATCTGACACCCTGTGCAACGGTTGTTTTTGCTTGCATGAAAAGTCAGAAATTTTATAATGCACCCTAAAATTTTAATTATTTTATATTTTGTAAATAAACATTTTAAAATTATAGAACTACTTTTACAAAGTGAGGAAGTGCTTGGAAATCAAGTTATTATATACAAAAAATGGCCAAATACATTATAAGAGGTCAGTGAAAATATTTTCGTTGTTTTCCGTCCAAAGGATTCCTTTTCTTTTTCAAATTTGTTGAATAATTATTGCCGCTGCATCTATTTTTAAGTTGAAAATGTATCAATTGGTATCTATTCTTTTTCACTGGCATAAACATTATCAGCTGCTTCCGGTCATTTTAACTTGGCAGCACTGAATTTAGCACAGCGAAAACAAGGTTGCATTTCATAACACCAACTTAAAACCAATTCAAATGTGGTTTTAAGTTGGTTTTAACAAAAACAATTTGTATGGTAAAACAAGGTTTTAAAAGTTGGTTTTAACGTTAAAATCAACTTTTATTAAAACCATGTCAGTGTGAAAATACTATTATTAATAAAAAATATTTCAGGTTTATTAAGCTCTTATTTGACATATTTCTATGGGAAATTTGTCAAATAAACCTGTAATAAACCTGAAATAAATGTTTATTGTTTATTAAATATTTTCCAATAAAACAAAAAATAAAAATAGCTTTGTGGTGTAATTAAGTGATTATTAAAACAAAATTGTTGAAGTGCTACATATAAAGAGTTAATGCCAAATTGCCTTCTTGCGATGTATATACTACGTTTATATAAGCACTATTTGCAAATAAAAATATTTGCAAATAAATTAACTCACTGTTTATACGGAATTGTAAATGCATAAAAACTTGGTAGCACTTCTATAGAC
Source organism: Nowickia ferox (assembly GCA_936439885.1). Lineage (NCBI taxonomy): Eukaryota > Metazoa > Arthropoda > Insecta > Diptera > Tachinidae > Nowickia > Nowickia ferox. The sequence goes on from OW387026.1 coordinate 66,774,759, forward strand.
ATGTTACTTATGTTTACAAAAAAATTGTGTAAATGTATAAAACAACAAATAATAATTTGTTTTTATTGCGATAATTTTCTTCTATCAATGTTTTTTGTGCAATATTTATCAATTAATTGTTTTTTATTAGCAAACATTTGTAAGTGTGGCAACCTCAAGCATTTTATTTGCAAATAGCGCGTTAAACGTGAATTAGTAAGTCGCAATAAAAACAATAATATGGCAACAATTTACAGTTTTTCTTTTTCTTGCTTAGAAATTCGCATACCTAGTTTTCTAAAATTATAAAAGAAAAATAGATAGTTAACAATGAAAAAATCACGTTAAAAAAACAAAATACTAACCTTTTCCCTGTTATTATCCATCGCATTTGGCTTTTTTAATATATTTTTTATTTTTTAAATAATTTCTCACCGAGTTTTTATTTATGAGTGAATTTGACAGTTCAAAGCGAGAACTTTTCTCGCAAAAGTTTTACAGACACACTTTTTCTGTAAATATTCGAATAATTTCTTTACGTGACAGGTGTTACTCGTAAAAAAAAGTTACAGACACAGTTTAGTGAGAAAAGCCGCTGTTTGTTTCAATTTATTGCATTTTTGTTTCATTTCACACATTTCAAGCGAAAACTTTCTCGACGCGGGAGTTACAGAACATGGGTACTGGTAAGCTTCATGTATACAGGGTTGTGATATTGTTGAGATTTTTTCGGTCTTTATACTTTGATACAGCGTCAATTGCATCGGATGTTTTTAAAATTTTTATTATTGAATGTATTTTTTTTAAATTTATTTAGGCATTAAATTCAAATAAATTTTTTTCTATTTGTGTTCATGTCTTTTTTTTCCGAAATCTGGCCACCTTAGTATAATGTATGAACGTTGGCAAAAATATAATTCAAAACAAAAACAAGAAATTACAAAATGTAAACAAATACTAACAAAAACAATGTAAGCTCATATGTTTTAGCGGTTTTTGTTGTTATTGTTTTTTCAGTCGTTGGTTTTCCATCGTTTCTCTTTTTCTGGTTTGTAAACAATTCATTCAATCTCGTTTTTGTGCTGACTGTACTTTTTTGTAAGTGTGTGTATGAGTGTATGGAAATATAATGAATAAAACGCGCGCCGTCATTCTACTCTCTAAATTCATAGTTGCTGTTCCTTGAGTTTAGTGCACATAACAATGCAACACAAGCAACAAATCAAGTTTAAAAATTTAAAAAACTAAATGCCTACATACATTTACGTACATACTTTTTATACATACACATGCCATATGTACATGTGTAGTTTCGATATTCGCCGCATGCATTTTGAGAAAAACCTTTCTATGTTCTGTTTTCACCCTATTCATAACAAAGTTACTCCGGCTGACTGGATAAGGAAAATACAAGAGAGAGAAAACATGGGGAACTAAAAATTGAAACACTACATGTAAGAACCAGTGTTGACAGTGTTGGATTTGAGTTTTCTTAAATGATTTTGGGAATAATAGCCATTACTATTTGATATAAAAAATTATTTGATTTTCACTCACTCATATTCGGTGAAGCCGTGTTACGTTATAAGTGAACAACAAAAACGTGCACTTATTTTTATGTACATATGTACATACATACATACATATGCATATTAAAATTTTCAATTTACATACATACATGCATGCATACATACATACATATGTCGTATGTGGTTCATTTTCTAAAATTTTCTTATAATTTTCTCTACTTGAAATCATTTTTAAAACCTGTCACAATCTGAAAATTAGTAACTTAGTTTTCGAAAAGAAAATAATTTAATGAGACGAGACGGTCTAAAAATAAATGACAAAACACTACAAGGTTTGAAAAAGAAAAAACTTGAGCTGAATTCACCCACTTGTTACGGAAATGCGTGTATTTTTAGCCGACTGTGCGACACAAGGAAGGATATTGTGTTTATCATCCTATGTACATTAGACCGACTCACTGAAAAAAAAAAGATTGTTACCTCTCTCAAATCAAAGATGGTCTTTTTAATGCGACTCCCAAAACATTTGAGGGGTCTAGCGATGACCGTTCGTGAGCTGGACCGTGTCTAAAAAAAGGTTATTTTTTGAAGTTTTTTGCATACATTCCTATTTTGTCCCAAGACAACATATTAAAAAAGGGCATCGTCTGAAAGATTTCAAGCCGCTTCTAATGGTGCATTAGACTTTACCATTCGTACTATCAGCAACGCGTTATTCCATAAATACTACGATTTTTAAGCATTTTCATAGCAGGTGCTACTTGTATTAAAATAAATTATATTATTTTTTAAGAATTATTTGATTTGAGTCATTTAGTCAAAAATCTTTCAGACGATACACTTTTTTAATGTGTTGTCTTGGGACGAAAATATACAAAAAAAACTTCAAAAATAGACCTCTTTTAGACACGGTCCAGCTCACGAACGGTCATTGCTAGACCCCTCAAATGTTTTGGGAGTCCGCATTAAAAATACCAATCTATGATTTGAGAGGGGTAACAAAGTCGCGGTTTTCACCTCCATACAACGTGAGTCGGTCTAATGTACATATGTGTGTTTTGCGACACTATCGAACGAGTGGACCGATTTTGAAGATTCTTACGTTAATCCACATATATGACAGTAGTCAAAATTCAATATGGCGGCCCACAGACACCATTTTGTGAATACAAAAAACTAAAAATTTCGCGGACTATATAAAAATGGGTATCATTCGACAGGTATTTGAATATCATCTTTAGGTTTATCTTATGATTTTTTATTTTGAATGACGATTTAGGATCTTTAACGGTTCAAATTGGTCGCAGTTGGGTTTTTGATTTTTTTATATTTTATTTGCTTTCACATAAATTTTCGTTGTCAATTGGAAAGACGTCCAAGAAATTTGTTCGGACAAAATTTTGTCTAAATCGAATGACTGGTAGAAATTATTCTAGGGAAATATTTTCCCGCGAGAATTAATACATATGTATATGTGCATATGTACGTACATATAGCCATTACTTGGCAACACTGCTACGCATATGTTTTTCGAAAATATGTACTTATGTAAGCATATACATATGCAATTATGTTGATGAACCCTGTCGGAATTTGAGTTAACTTAAAACTATTGACTTATCAGCCAAAAATTAATTAGTGGTGGTTAATATTCAAACTCATTTTGCATGTTAAAAGTGTTCACTTTTAGCATTGAGTGGCCGCATGATGAGTCAGTACGCACTCGTCTCTACATTAGCTTGTGCCACATCAAAAAAGAGAGTGCTTTGAGTTGACTATGATTTAACTTACTAATTAGTCGCGAGAATGGAAGTCGAACTGTGATCATTTGTTTGTCAGCCATCGTACTTAACAATTTGCTATCGCTCGACCTAAATATAGACGGGACAGAGTTAATAATATACATAAACATTGTTCAAAAACAACTGTGCATCAGCTTTGAGTTAGCTAAAAGTTAATTCAATATTTAACGAGAAGTTAGTTGTACAAAAACAACTCACTAATTAATCTCTGCATCAGTTTTAAGTTAATTTAAAGTTAGTTTAGTATTTATCAGGGACAGTTGTACATAAAAAAATCTTAATTAACATCTGCATCATTTATAAGTTAGACCAGAAGTTAGTTATAAATGAGTTAACAAAGTCACCTATATTTTGAGCTAGCTAATAAAAATCTGACAGGAAAACAGGAATATGCAGTATAGATGGGCGTGTCGTGTTTTTTCGTGACATGAAACGCACAACTCAACACGAATTTTTCGTGATAGCAGATTTCGTGCGTGGTCCGGTCATGTCGTGCTGAGCAAAATTGACACAAAAAAACACGAAACGATTTTATGTGTAAAATATGTATGCATGAATTTCCAATATACATAACTGAATATTTTGTATCGTCAAACACTTTGTATCAGCAAATTTATTAATAGTACCTACGAGTATATTGGTCTCTTTAGGCTGGTATGCACTATCCTATACAATCTCACGACCTACGAAAAAATGCAACCCTGATGAAATGAATTGTTGTCTTTTGAAAATGTTCATAAACTACATCATAAAATGGTTGTATTTTCTCAAAAGTCGCACGATCGTGTAGGATAGTGAGTACCAGCCTTTAAGCTTAAAGTTGAAAAATTAAACAACAATAAAATTATTATTTGCTATTCACTTTGATTTTGTACGTGTCGTATTATGGTATTCGTCGGATCGTGTCGTGTTGAAAAATTCCCACACGTCATCTCTAATATGTATGCATGTAGGAGCTACATACATACACATTGAAGGTACCTACTAGGGTGATCGACTCGGTTTTTCAACCGGTTTTAAAACCCGGTTTTTTCACAAAATGGTTGTCGGTTTTTTCAAAAAGTTGATTTTAGTCTGGTTTTTAAAAACCGGCTGAGTCGAATACTTTTCGATTTGTATATTTTGCAATAAAATTAGTTTTTACTATGTTAAAACTTAGACCAACGTGTTCTGTTGATTTTCCTAAGTATTTTTTTTTTCAGTGTAAAAGTTCTAAGCGTTTTTTGACCATAGCAACACTCACTGAAACATGAAATTAAAGCGAAATTATTTTAGGTGGTAGCAGAGGCGAATTAAATTGGCCTTATGGTGTGCAATGGATGTCAAAATCCATTTGCAGTGTTTTTTTAGTTTTGTTGTTGCTTCATATTTTATACAGGTAGATATCCACCTTTTCCATACATTCATATGTATATATATTATACACGTGTACTATAGATAAGTATATGAAATTAATTTTTATGTTTTACCTTTAATTTTTGTATTGTTTTATAGTATTTACATGAACTGTGAACTTTTTTTTAAATAAAGCAATTTAAAATCAAAACCTTTGTATAATTTTCTTACTTATTAAAACCGGTTGACCGGTTTTTCCTGAGTTGTAAAAACCGAAACCGTGTTTTTCATAATTTCAAAAATTCGAAAACCGGTTTTTAGAAAGAGTCGAATAATCGATCACCCTAGTACCTATGTACGTATCAACTACACAAGTGCGAGAATCAGATTAGCAATTACACTATTTCTATCTCTACTTCATTCCTTTCACCACACCTTGTTTCCGCCATATGACAGAAACAGATGTGTTTTCGCATTCTGCCAATCCATGCTATCCATGCATATGTACATATGTGCATGTGTATGAACAAGATAAACACACTTCCAATCCCATATTGGAAGTGTGTTTTATAGATACATACTTAAATACATAGCAGGGATGGCAAAATTCGTGCAATTGTAATTTTTTTTTGGTACTATTCAAACTCGTAAAGTAGTACACCAATGACTAATTTAGTTTCACTCCGCATTTGTTTCCAAACGATTGCATGTCAATTTTCACTTTGAACAATGAAACTCATATTCTTCTCACTTGAAAACAGTATTGTTAAAGCAAAACGCAGCGAGAAAATTAACAAATGTGAACTCGTTCATTTCCAAATCTTTTTTCTTTTAAATTCGGATGCTATAGCGCATGCTAATGATTTTTATATTTTAAATTTCAACTTAAACAGGTGTAAGCATATGCTTCAACATCCCTACTTACAAGCAAATTTGTGAAAGCGATTCGGTAGCCAGAATACTATTTTAATAAAAATAAATAAAAATATGTAATTTGAACTAAAAAAAAATCTTTTAGTACAATTAAGGTCAAAAAAGCACTATTTTTGAAAATTGTTGGTACAATTTTAAAATTCTCAATACCGTCCCTGATACATAGATACTATTTACATAAATCAGTGTTGTCCACCGAGAGAATCACGAGATAAATGCATGCTTGTACGAATGTACGTGGAAATAAGAGCATAAGGAAGTGCCCACGGGCGGCCTTTTGCTTATCTCTGATCTACACTGTAGATTAGAGATGAGCGATTTTACGAAACCTGTTACTTTTTCACAGCGATTGAAAAATCACTAATCACAACTGTGACCGAATTTATCAAGTAACAGGTTTTAGAAATATACATAGTTCTTTCATATAAACTGTGAATGTTCTTGTATGCTTACTTTACAGCAAATAAAGCTACCACATGAATTTTTTTAAAACTTCACCGCTTGTGGAGAAAAAAATCGTCGAATCGCGTCAAATCGTCTTTCTGGCAACTGAAATTGAAATTGAATTTGAAATTTTACTGTCTCTCTGCCTCTTCTACCACAATTCTCAATATTTGGATGGGGTTGATCAGCGATGCCAATTTAGCGCGTTTCGCGCTAGATTTAGCGCGTTTTAACTATGCCAAATGCGCTTTTTTCAGTCTTAGAGCGTTTACTAAAAAAAACGCTAAATTAGCGCTTTTTGAATAGTCAGTATCATTTTTGCATAAATTTAACAATTTTCTAGTATTCAAAACTCATAAAATTTTTTAAATTGGATAACAATTCAGCTGTCGCAAATAAAATTCCCTTGACTGTGGTTAGAATTAAAAACGCATTTTAATACTGTAAATGGCAAATATTTTGAAATTTCATGAAAATTCGTGATCAAAAAAATTTATATAACTTATTAAGCATCTATTCTAGCTGAAGTACAGAAATCATTTGAATCGCAAAACTATTCGACAATTTATATACCTATAAGTTGTTACAAAGTTTGACATATAAAATAAAAATAAAAACTAAGGATTTCGATTATTTGGAAGACAATTCTGTATTAAATGATTTTAATTGTTTAGGATATAGTTTCGAAGAAACAATATTCTAAAATCTGAAAAGAGCTACTAAAAAATCAATTGAATTTACTAATACACATGTAAATGCATCGAATTTTATTAAAATTTAATTTAGCGCGTAGGAAAATAGCGCGTTTTGGCTATAAATAGTTGACAATGCTCAAACTTAGCGCGTTCTAGCGCTTTTTGCGAAGGGGAATAGCGCGTTTGGGTTACAAATAGTTGGCATCACTGGGGTTGATTGCTAATTGTTTGTTCTTGTCGCTCTTCTTACTAGTATTTATCAAAATACCAATACTAATAAATGCTTTTAAGGAGAAAGAGCTGAAATGTGTTAAACCATGCTCACAGTCGCTGTTTAATTTCACTGCTGCTCTTCTTATTAGATTTTGTCAAAATAACAGAACTGATACAAGCAAAATACTGCTAAACTGTGATCTCAGTCACAGTTTAAAAGAACAGCGATATAGAAATCACGTTCACAAGGAGCAACATTATTAAAAAATCACAATATCGCTCAACACTACTGTAGATACGAGGTCTAATAAAAAAACTAACCGTTATTTTCAAATTTCGTGAGTTACGTATGTTCGGTTTTCGCATTTTTTTTTCTGTTATGTTGGTACACATGTCTGTTATATATGTTGGCAATATCAGCCATTTTGGATTGTCAGTTTGTTTTTGAGCAAAAACAACGTCGCATGGACATCGCTCAGGAGCCGTTGAACATCGTCAACGACGATCCAATTTCCTCGAAAAGGTCATAACTGGTGACGAATCATGGGTGTATGGCTATGACATTGAAACCAAAGCCCAATCATCCCAATGGAAGCGTCCAGAAGAGCCAAGACCGAAAAAAGCACGTCAAGTTCGGTCAAATGTGAAGCTTTGCTCACTGTTTTCTGCGACTGCAATGGCGTGGTGCATCATGAATTCTTGCCACTAGGTCGTACGGTCAATAAGGAATACTACCCTGAAGTTATGCGCCGTTTGCGCGAAGCAATTCGTCAGAAACGCACAGAATTGTGGAAAAAACAATCATGGATTTTGCACCATGATAACGCACCAGCTCACACATTGATGCTTGTGCGTGAGTCTTTGGCCAAAAACAAAACCGTTATCATGCCTCAACCACCACCGTATTCAGGAAATCTGGATCGTCGTTGACGATCTTCAACAGCTCCTGAGAGATGTCCATGCGACGTTGTTTTTGCTCAAAATTTAGTAAAAAATCGAAGAGCACGCCAAAACACCACTAACCTTTTTATCTGTCAAAAACAAACTGACAATCTAAAATGGCTGATATTGCCAACATATATAACAGACATGTGTACCAACATAACAGAAAAAATGCGAAAATCGAACATACGTAACTCACGAAATTTGAAAATAACGGTTATTTTTTTATCAGACCTCGTACATAAGCATGTCTAGCAATTCTACATTCATGAGTATAAGCCATTGTTGCCATTTTACCATAGCATATTCTTTTGTATAGGGTGTTTTTTATTGAGGTATAGAACTTTAAGTTGGCATCACTTTTTTAACTGGCGGCCATTTTGTCAGCTGTCAAGTGATTAATATTTAGTTTGGTTTGCCATTTCATCATGAACAGGTTGACAAAAGAACAACGCTTGCAAATCGTGCAAATTTATTTCGAAAATAATGGTTCAGTTCGCGAAGTTTACCGCAAGCTCCGTCCATTTTAAGGTCGACATAATCGTCCATGAGAGCAATTGACACCATTGGATTATTTTCTTTGGGGATATGTGAAGTCGCTCGTCTACGCCAACAAACCAGAAACGTTAGGGGACTTGGAAGCCAACATTCGTGGCGTTATTGCCAACATACGGCCCCATATGCTCGAAAAAGTGGTTGAAAATTGGACCTGTAGAATTGGCTTTATTCGAGCCAGCCGCGGCGGCCACATGCCCGAAATCATATTTAAACGTTAATGGCATAAAATTATCCTTCCAATAAAGCCAAATTGATGGACATTAAAACGATTTTCTTGTGTTTTATTTCAATTCGAAGTTCTAACCTCTAAAAAAAACACCCTATAGAATAGCATTCTTTTTCAAAAATCCGCTAAAATAACATACCTACATACATACGCATGCTCATGTACATATGTACATATCGCACTTGTTTCTGAAAAGCGTAACAACTCAAAATTCATGAATTTTCAGTAGAGGTCAAAAACTGTTTCTGTTGATTCTAACGATATATTACAGCAGAGTCATAACGGTTTTTTTTCACGGAAAAGAATACAGTAGAGTAGAGTAGATATGACCTCTGTTGTTTGGTTTTTTGCAAAAAAAAAATTAAAATTTGAAAATTTTGAGTTGTTACGCTTTTGAGAAACAAGTGCGATATGTAAATGTGAAATATAGCATATTCATTTTTCTTCTGTATAGCATGTTAACTTATATTTTGGACCGATTTAGAATTCTCTTTTCATCATTTTCTTGCAACACTGGTATGAGCTTGAGTGATTCAAATTATAAAGACAAAAAAAACTACGCAAAGCAGTTTATATTTGCACTCAGATAAATTAAATTTCTCCTGCTGAAATACACACATACAGGCATCGTTTTTAAGAGCGAACGAGATGTCGACTGTCATGTCGATCAGTGATGGGAAATGAGATTTGCATTTCGGTACCAAAAAATTTTTTTTTAGTACTTTTTGATCTGAAGAGTACCAAAAATTATTATCATTTTTTATTTAAATTTTATTAACTAATAACACTGTAAGTAAAATTTTAACTTTCGAAATGACACAAAATGCCCAGACACCCCAAATTAATTTTGGGCCGTATACTCGTACTCCGTTTTAAAACATTATGTCAAAATCTAGAGATATTTCATCACAAAACATACCGAAGTGTCACGAAACCGAAGATAAGGGTATTTTTCTGTTTGTCTCGTTTTCCCTTAAATTTTGTCGGCGGTTTTGTTTTGATTCTTCTTTCTAGTGCAATAGAACTACAACGCTTTTTATTACCTGTGTTAATTGGTAAGTAGTAATACACTACAATATCAAATACACTATATTTTTCTCTTTTTTCCACGAATTTTAAAAAACCTGATTGAAACCTTTTTTACCTGTTACTTTCTTCACTTCTGTTTATTCTGTGATTTCATTTTTAATTTTGTGTGGTCTCTCAAGCGATTTGTTGGTGTTTTAAAAAAAATCTCTTTTGAAATGACTTTAGCTTTTGTTTATTTGTCAAAATTCAACTCTTATTATGATGGTCTTCCACCTTCCGGCTAGCAGTTCATTTATTTGTAATGTGTGGTACTATTTAATCCAATGAGAAAAATTTTATGAATTTTTTTTTATATTGAAAACAATAACAAATTTTCTTATTTTTGTTTGTTTTCAATATACATAAGTAAGCGATAGAAACTTTCTTGTCGACATTGTGGGCCGTAAATAGTGCCACAAACTGGAAATAATTGAACTGTATCACCTGAAAATAGGTGGCTATCATTGTTAGAGTTAAGTATTGACAAATAAACAATAAATAATGTTATTTCAAAAGAGTTTCGAAGCCTTTTTCAACAAACTTAAAAATAGAATATCTCTTGATTTTGACCTAATCTTTAGAAACGGAGTATACCATTGTGTTCTACGCCCAAAAATTAAGTTCGGGTGTCTCGGCGTTTTTTGTGTTATTTTGATATACTTATAGTGCAATTATATAAAGCTCATTTACAAAGAAATAAAAACAGGCACACAAAACATATACATACATATCGCAACCTTGATATAGAAAGGACATAACTCATTAATTTTTTGAAATCCATTTTTTTGTATTTTTCGATAGAGGAACATCTAATGTATCGAAAAATGCAAATATCTAGACTTCGAAAAAATAATGAGTTAGGACTCTTCTAAATTAAGGTAACGATGTGTACATAGGTACAAATGCTAAAGTTTTAACCAGAAAAGTTTTAGAAATCAATAAATCTTTGGCCTGGATAAGACTTGACTTTATAGAAGTTTTTCATTTTGTAAAGAGCTCATGAAGTCTGGATGATTGGAAACCCATTTAGTGAGATTGAAACCAGCTGAACTCAAAATTTCAGTTGCTTGGTCACGAATATCAATTAGGTCTTGGTAGCTTTCAGCTCCAGTAAGCAAATCATCAACGTAAAAATCACTGCGAATAACTTTTGAACCAATAGGCAAAGTCTCTCTGTACAAATCGCTCAAGTGAATCAAACATCTGATGGCCAAAAACGGTGCCGAGTCTGCGCCATAAGTGACTGTATTTAATCGAAACACTTTTAAATCATCAGATGGATTTTCTCTCCAAAGGATTAATTGAAAATTTCTATCATTATCATCAACCAATACTTGACGATACATTTTTTCAATATATGCAGTGATTGCGTACTTGTGAAGTCGAAAACGGATCAATGTAGAATACAATTCTTCTTGAACTGTAGGACCAACCATTAAGAATTCGTTAAGTGATACATGCGAAGAAGTTCTACTTGAAGCATCAAAAACTACTCGAAGTTTAGTAGTTGTACTCTGAGGCCGCAGAACACATTGATGTGGAATGCAATAATGAGGAGTAATTGGCATTTTGTCTAAAAATGACATGTGACCTAAATTAAAATACTCTTTCATAAAATCCTGATACATTTGCCTCATGGTATCATCTTTGGATAATCTTCGTTCCAATGAAAGAAATCGTCGTTTGGCAGTTTCAAAGGATGATCCTAATAGTTTTGCATCAGATTTGAAAGGTAAAGAGACTTCAAATCGTCCTGACGTTAATCGTCGTACAGTATTTATAAAATTGTCCTCACATTGTTGCTGTTCCTCTGAGTACAGTTTTGTTGATTCGTTTAGAAGCTCTTCTAACTCCTAGAATTTTCTGACAATTGAATCAATATTGCTCTCGTTTTCTATAGCGGAACTTAAATGAAAAACATTACTATTTTTTGAGCCCTTTGATTGATTGTATTTTCCAGTTACAATCCAGCCAAGCGAAGTTTTTTGAAGAATTGGAAGGCTCGGGCCAGATTTTATTTGACCTAAACACATTAAGTCAAAGAAATTTTCTGCGCCAATTAACATATCAATTTTCTGTGGTTTGTAGAAGAATGGATCAGCTAATTCAACATTCTTAGGAATATTTCAGATATTTGCGTTTAATCTGTGATCAGGTTGTAAATCTGTAATTGAACTCAATACCCAAAACTTGGACGTAAATTGAGTAGAATTAACCCTCGACGTGACATTTAAATCAACACAAGACTTAGAACATGAATTTGTGTCGCTAATACCATTTAAACTTAATCTGCCTCCTTCTCTTTTTAATCTTAGTAGCTGTGCAAGTTCCTCAGTAATCAAATTTGGTTGAGAACCGGAGTCTAAAAGAGCTCTAGCTGGTATTAATTGACCAGAACTATTTCGTACTCTCACCACAGCTGTTGCCAGAATGATTCTTTCATCCGATGATGAATAATTGACAGCAGCGTGTGAAGTAGATGGCTCTTGACTTGGTAAGAGAAAATCCTTTCGACAAAAAAAATGTTCGAGATTTATTACCATCTATTTTGCAAAAGTCCCTACTGTGCACTGTAGACCAGAAACTGCATATTTTCTGTTGTTAATGGTTTCAGTTCTTCCACATCAGCCAATGCTCTATACTGGTTGTTAATATTTTCAAAATTTTGCTTTTCGCTGGGAAACATTTTAATTAAAAGTTCTATAATGCTGTTGACTTTACAGATAAACCATTTTCAGGGCAAAACTTACTAAGCCAAAGTGACATTTCATTGTCAAAGTACACTTTTGCCCTTAGAACTTGACAGAATTTACGAGTAATATAAAAATTTTAACAATTATCTTTAATTAAACTGATTTAAAACGGTTATTTATATCAACATGATTTGCGTTTATATGTCCTGCATTTCTAAGTTGACTGTGAGAGTATCAAATGTGTTGGGGGAGTACTACGGTACTTTCATGTCAAATAGTATCAAAAAAAGGTACGATCGTACCAACTTTCCCATCACTGGTTTGGGTCAGTGATGCCAGTAAACATTTTTGAAATATCCTACACGTTGGGTAAAAATTCCTTTTTTTCCTTCAACCGAAAATATTTTCCCTTCGCTGAAAATATAATATTTAAAAAAAAAATGTCCAGGAATTCGAACTTTTCAGAAATTCGAACTGCCCGGTGCACAAACTGTTATACATGTGTACGATAAGCAACATGACTCAAAAAATGCAGGAAAAAGATTTGGGTGCTGTTTTGCTTAAAGAAAGCGAATATGACTGTTTTTTTGGGGGGGAAAAGTCATACGGCCGTCACCAAAACAATCTGGGATGTTCTTTCTGCTCAAAAAAATAAAGACAGAAAGAATCTGAACGTTTGCATAAAATGTAATGTGTCTATTTGTAGGGAGACACGCCAAACCTTTTGTCAAGCTATGTTTCCCACTTCAATAAATATGTATATATTTTTCAACATTTCAGTTGCGTGAAAAAGGCAGGTAAACCAACCAACGTACTGCTTTTTTGGGCGAAAATAATTCGATCATAAAACTTATATATGCCTCTCTATTTTTGAACGGTCGTTGAAAGTAAGAGTCTGTAGAGTTTGGAACTATTCTCATATTCAATTTTTATCTATAATAAAAAAGTGATTTTAAACTTGTTTTGCTCGCGAATATAATATCATGACAAACATTTACATATCGGCGGCAACTTTGGATGATTTTTGCTTATTATTAAAAATTTTATCCTTCTTGCTAATTTTGTGTGGCTGGAGGAGAGACACTGACACTGACACTTAAGATTTATTCTTTTCATTAATATATAATTCATATTTTGTAGCTTTACGTGCCTTCTCACTATAGTTTGCTAAAACACAATAAATGAAAAAACCGCGATTTTGGTTTAAAATATACTTAAACCTACCGGATTCAGTTTTGATTTTTTTAATAGGGGGGGTGGGGTTTATTGTGTAATTCGATTCGAAAGCAACACTGTTTGAATTTGTACGCTTCTAACATAGAAATTCGAAAGCTTTTTCTCTGGCTTATGAATACTATTTTCATAAACCATTTCCATCACTTCAAGATTGATTTTGTGAGCCAAACATAACTAAAGTTTTGTTCAGTTTTCTAGTCCAAATTTGATATTCACTGCTGTTCCATTGGCAGTACAAGCCACAATATCAGAACCCAATGAAATGGAACTCAATTAATTTTTGCCGTACAAGATCTTGAGTTTTTTTTTTGAATCACATGTTCTAAAAATTCCAAACTATAACATTTTCCATTTGAAATAGAAGTAGTACTAATTCACTCATCTTTTGTTAAACTGTGTTTTTGATCATTTGATTTTTTATAACTCAGACGTTGTGCTATAATTTGTCTTCTGCCTTCAAAGACATTTAACTACAATTGATTATCTTATAAATTGAGATTGTGTTATACTTTTAATGGAGAACCCATCAACCCAATGCGGGCTTTGATACAATAGTTTCTAATGAATCAGTTTTTACAAATGCGTCCATTAATTTTACTGTGCTCGAATCGGAAATTTTTTTTAAACAAGCCGGGAAACTGGTGCATAAACCTAATTCAAGTACGCTAAATTCAGTGGCGCTAAGTGTTTTTTAGGTTAGTTCTTGCTTAAACACTAATTAAGATTGAAAACTTGGTTAAAAGTACCTAAAAAACGCAATTTTTCCCAGTTTTCTAATCAGCCCAATCTTGAATATTCCCTCGGAATTCATTTCTCACGGAAAATAATTTTCTCGAGAAAACATTCCTCCAATTATAAATTCCTTGGGAAGAAAAATGAGTAATACTCGTTGTTTTGCTTGTTTGTTGACATTTTGTTTCTCCCTTTTTTTGAGTGAGAGAGTAAACAAAATTATTCAGGGCAATCCAACTAATAGCAAATTATAGAGAAAACAAGAAATTGTAATTAGAAAAGGGAGAAATTTCACGAGGAATTTTATTCATGATTGCCCTGATTAAAATTCACCAACTTGAAAAAATATGTAAAAAAAAAGTTTATAAATGATTTATTTAGGTATTATTTTTTTTCAAATAACAGAACTATAAAATACAAGTTTATATACCTATGTATATAAATTTAGTTTTATTGTAGTATTTAACCATGTTTTTATGTAAACTACCTTCTGTTTTGCAAGTGACAGTTTTTTAGTGAAAAAAGCAAGTTCAACTGCATTCACAATACCTACTTTTTTCCCGGCGAGTTTTTTATTCCCGCATTTGGTAAAAAAAGAAGGGAAAAACAAATTCATGATAGAAGAAAAGGGAAAAGTGAGAAAACTCGTGCGGAATTTTTGTTTATAAACATTTTTTACCTATTTTTTCAAGTTGGTGAATTTTATTAATTTTGTTTACTCTCTCACTCCAAAAAATGGGGAGAAGCAAAATGTCAACAAACAAACAAAACAACTATCTTCGTAATACGGTGATGCCACGTATTACTCTTTTTTGTTTCCAAGTAATTTATGATTGGAGGAATATTTTATGGCAAATATTTTGGAATTTCACAACTAGAAATATTTCAACAGTTGGAGCTCTTCGTTGTGTATATCTATTCCTTTATTGTGTTAACTTCAAATACAACTCTTTGAATTTCAGTAGCAGAAGTATGAGCAACAGGTTGTGATTGGGCAATCAAAAAATAAAAAGTCGAAGAAGCAGCACAATTTTACGGCTTTTGCTATTTCGACTGTAGTTTTTTTAACACTGGTTACGCATGAAAACAAATTATGAAAAACAACACAAATTAAAAATAAAAACAAAAATGAACATTTAATATTACTAACACGAGATTGAAGGTTCCATTATTATAATTTTCATTTTCACTTCAGAAAGCACCGAAAACTAGTTCCTAAAACACCGAAAATTGCAATTTTTATTGCATGCAAGAAAATCGTCAAATAACTCAAACTTCAAAAGTGTATAGTTCCACAACGGTAGTGGATACAAGGTCCGTTTGTTTAATTTTCAAGTAAAATCCAGTAGTTGAGTAAATTTTGGGCAATTTGAAAATTTTACTTTCAAGAATGTCTCTTGTACAAAAAAGTACGCGAACGGAAAAATTGCAGAAATTTGCAGAATAATCAAAACAGCTGATCACATTGTTGTATAATATGTGTTGTTTTGACTACCCATCAAATACATGTTTTTGGTAATTGATGCATGCATTTTTATAATTACAAATTTTAAGCGATATATATTTCTAAAATAGAAGTTCTGTGAAAGCTTTAGCTTGTATTTTGCCTTTAGATTTTGTTATGGGTAAATGGCACACGAAAATACATCAATATTTGATTTCTGATAATCGTTACCCTGAATAGTATGCAGAAATAAGTATTCACATATACATAAAACTTACATCCCTAAAAAATTAAAGTAAATAACACAATTAAACTTAATTTAAAAAATGATAAATTTAACGATTATTATACTTTAATTTGTTTCACCTTGAACATAATACTTTTCAGTTTTTTTTTTTTTTAAACTTTTACTTCAACTTTTCTTCTTTTAAATGATTTTTATTAAAAAATTTATACTTTGTATTTGCTTACTTTTGTTTATTTTATTGAATCATATGTTTTTCTCATCTACTGGATTTTACTCTCCAGTCCAGTAAAAATTTGCAGACTCTCAGTCAACAACTGTCTCAGTTGGCACTCTCTTTTGCAATTTTATGTGTAAACGAACGCATTTCAGTAAAATCCAGTACAAATTTGCACAAATGCACCTACAATCAAATTTTTTTGGTAGTGATGTGAAATTTTGTGTCCTTTTAGCGAGTGCAAAAATTTTTTCGGTTCTCACAAATTTAATTTTTCAATTAATTCCCACTTTTGATATCGGAAACCCCAGTGTACGTCGCCTGTCATGGTTTGTTCCAGATAGATATAATATAATGTGAGCTATTACTATTTTAGGAATACCATTTGTTGACGGCTTGGTACCGCAAATCAAAAAATTTTCAAACAAGTTAAAAACCCCAAGTATTTTGCACGCATTTTTCCAGTGTATTTTATGCCTGTACAAATATTGGGTGTTTTTTATTGAGGTATAGAACTTTAAGTTGGCATCACTTTTTTAACTGGCGGCCATTTTGTCAGCTGTGAAGTGCTTAATATTTAGTTTGGTTTGCCATTTCATCATGAACAGGTTGACAAAAGAACAACGCTTGCAAATCGTGCAAATTTATTTCGAAAATAATGGTTCAGTTCGCGAAGTTTACCGCAAGCTCCGTCCATTTTATGGTCGACATAATCGTCCATCAGAGCAATTAATTCGGTTAACCATGGATCGTTTTCGCACTACGTTTACTCTATGTGATAATACGCATCCGCAGAGACGTCGAACAGTGCGCACCGAAGAAACAATTGCCGCTGTAGAGCAAAGTGTTGAAGAGGACCCGAATGAATCGATTCGCCACCGTGCACAGCAATAACCGACTATTTTGTTCCCGAATTGGATGGCATGAATGTGGATGAGTTGTTGTTCCAACAAGACGGCGCTACATGCCACACAGCGCACGTCACAATCGATTTATTGAAGGAAACATTCGATGAGCGCATAATTTCGCGGAATGGACCTGTCAATTGGCCACCAAGATCGTGTGATTTGACACCATTGGATTATTTTCTTTGGGGATATGTGAAGTCGCTCGTCTGCGCCAACAAACCAGAAACGTTAGGGGACTTGGAAGCCAACATTCGTGGCGTTATTGCCAACATACGGCCCCATATGCTCGAAAAAGTGGTTGAAAATTGGACCTGTAGAATTGGCTTTATTCGAGCCAGCCGCGGCGGCCACATGCCCGAAATCATATTTAAACGTTAATGGCATAAAATTATCCTTCCAATAAAGCCAAATTGATGGACATTAAAACGATTTTCTTGTGTTTTATTTCAATTCGAAGTTCTATACCTCTAAAAAAAACACCCAATGACTTTTTAATGTTTTTGTTATTATTGTTGCTATGTTAATTATAAATTACTTTTTTGTTTTTTGTATAAACATATTTATTAGCACTCTAAATATTGGCATAATTTATTTTAAAAATATTTGTTCTCAATTTGCCTAAACCCCAAAATTATAGGTGTACAAATAGTTTCGTCCTTATCTGTATGTACTTATGTAGTTGTGTAAGCGCACTTGTTTGTAGTGTATAAACACATACATATGTACATACATCATATGTGTATAAATATAAACCTTTTGTTAAACATGTGACTGCTGTACATACTAGAATTTAGTGCGCATGTCCAAAACGGGGAAACTGGCGTATAATTTGGGGTTATTGTGCGAACTTAACCGGGACATTAACTATGTACTTAACATTTAGAAACAAACACATACATACATACATATTTACATCAATGTTATAAATGAGAACACTAAGGAAAATATGGAAACAAAACATTCATACATAACTGTGAAATATCCCTACAATGGAATTTAAAAAAAAGAAAAACTACTAGCATCTACCATACATGTGTTTCAAAATATATGCAGTGGGGCAAGAAAGTAAAAACATGTGTTCATAAACATTTTTTTTTAATTATTAAACTTAAACTGTATGAACTTCTGACATATTTGCTTACATACATAAGTACATATGCACATGCATGCATATACATTCATATGTATTTACCTGTGTATGTAAGTATGTCAAAGGCAACCAAAATAATTTTTGTTTGTTTTTCTTTCCAATTGCGCCGGAAGTACCTACACTATGACTTGTTGTATGACATTGTAATTTTATTTATTTATTTATTTTGATTTTGAAGGCCCCAACACAATAAAGTTATATAGGAACTATTTATAGTTATATATTTCAGATATTACAATTATTTTCTTTTTTTAAACATATGTATTTAGAGCCATTTTCACAACGAATAAAAGTATACTTTAAGGGCTAATAAATCAGTCAAAGTTTAAACGCTGGTTTAGTTAAACTAAACTCAAATTTGTATGTATGTAGTTTAAACTCAACAGAAATAAATCAGTGAACCATACCTTATGTGTAGTATAAAAAATAATATTGTGGCAGCACTAAAATAAATGTGAAAAAACAGCTGTTTTGCAGCAGGCTATCAATTCTTTGCACAATCAAATATGCAAAAAAGTTAAAAATTTGTAATTAAAGTCCCCAAATTTTACTGAGAAAATAATTATATTTATGCTTGTCGAAGTAGAATAGTTTAAAACAATAATAGAGTGTAAGAAAGCAGGTCGAACAAGATCTGAAGAAAAGGTAGAGACTTTGAAAAACTTGAGTGCTCTTTTAATGCAAAACATATGGTCTGTAAGTAACAAAACCATATGGCGTGTATTGGTAGTTTAAACGCACAATTTTATTCGTTTAGGTTTAAATACTGTATTGATTTATAGGTTTGTTAGTTTAAACACATTTTAAACCAAAAATAGATATTGACTTGCACTGATTTATTAGCCCTAAGAGTTTTAAAACTAGTATTTCAATACAAAATACTGGTATTAAATTCTTAAAGTTTACTTTTGTATCGTTGTGAAAATGGTCCTTAGGTTTTTAATTATAATTACTTTTAATTTTATATGTATGTATGTATGTATTCTCAGAAGGTTTTTTGTTGAACTGATAATTGTACTTTTAAACTAATTAAAAATAGTATCTTCGTCTTAAAAAGGAATTGAATCCAGAACACTTCCGTGCAAAGTTTTTTATGATTTTCCATCAAAGTGGTAGTAATACTGACGATTTGTTCAAGCGGCAATGAAATGCATAAAGGCAATGCTTAACCACCAACAAATAAATTTATCTTATAATAGAATTATGTCAATATGTCGAATAATAAATTTCTTGATTTTTTTACCAGAAGTAACAATCAGTAATGAATTCCGACAACTATTACTAGGTGTTACTTCCTTTAGGAAAGGGATAGTGATAGAGAAGACGAGATAGAGGATAGCTTAATTCTTTTACAACGTTATTTTTTAGGCAGCGTTGCAGCGCCACTGGTGTCAATAAGGCGTATTAAATTTCGAAGCTGCCGGTGTAGTTCAGTGACCAGTGTCTATGCCTTCATTACTTGAACATTCCGGGACACCGGGCTCGATCCCAGGACCTTCGGTTTTGTAGTCAACTTAAGGCCTCATTAGTTCTTACTTTTCGTTGTCGTTCTATGCAGTTCTTTTCTGTATAAAATATTTTGCAATTACTTTTTCTGTGCAATGAATCAGCTGGAAACATATAGAACTGATTTCAGTCGTCTACAAAATATCACAACAAACTTTTTTGCTGTCACTTAACGTTGAATTCTATTTTCTACAGATTTGTTCGCAACAGAACAGAACGAAAAAGGAAAAACAAACCACGCATACAGACTTTTAATTGAACAGAAACAAAACAGCTGATTCAGAACGGAACAGCACGAACAAACTAATTCTGCCTTTACTAACTACTTCATCCAACGCCACCCTCGACTTGATTGTCAGTTGAAAAAGGAGACTTATAACGTGCCTCGGTGTTTAGTCAGAAGAACCGTGAAAGATTTCATCAACATTTACTATGGGAATCTTAACATTGAAAGAAACAAACTTAGTTTCAGAACAAGAAAAAAAAATAAACTGCAAATTTCAAAACTAATTGGAAGAATAGTGACACATTTCATCGAAAAAATAACTCTCAA
Organism: Nowickia ferox; assembly: GCA_936439885.1. Lineage (NCBI taxonomy): Eukaryota > Metazoa > Arthropoda > Insecta > Diptera > Tachinidae > Nowickia > Nowickia ferox. Next base: position 66,795,166 of record OW387026.1, read on the forward strand.
TTCCTGCTTCCAACTAATAATTTTTTTAGTCAAATATCACACTGAAATTGGTGCTCATGAAATATATTGATAACATTTTTTTAAGAAGAATTGAAAAACAGATCTTATACTCCTATGTACATATATTCCGATTAATTCACACACAAGCGAACGTGTATTCTCCATGTCTGGACTTGTATAGCAGAATTGTCAGATTTTTTCTGACATATTTCGCCAAATTGATTTTAAAAATCTCCAAAATTCGCCAAAATCAATTTTATGTAGTTTTTCTTAATAAATATTTGATAATAAATTTTATTTTATATAACCCTTTTTTTAAAATAAATTTTTATAAAATAACCGTATAGAAATTTAGCAGAAAATATCCTAAATTTAATTTTTTTTTTTTAATTTTTCTCATCCACGTTCAAAATGAATTAATTAATATAAGAAAAATCATCAAAATCAAGTTGTTTTAATTTCATGGAGATGAGTTTTGGCAGGATATACAATATTTTTAAACTATTCCTCCAACGAACTTATTTTGCTGAATTACAAAAATTTTTAATTTCAGTTTTGTTAAAAAATCGGCAACAAATTTATTTATCGCCATGTCGCCAAACCAAAAATTTGACGCCAAACAAATTGAAAAATCGCAACGTTTGGCGAGATATCGCCATATCTGACAGCCCTGTTGTATGGGAGAAAAGACTGAATCGGTTTTAAAGAAGCCAAGTAAAATTGTATGATGATTGCTTTTAATTGCGTAGTTAGAGAAAATAATAGGTCGTAATTTATAATTTCTCGCAACTGAACTGATCTAGATTCTGAATATATGTACATATACTGCTATTTTTTCATGAACATTGGTTCCAGTTTATTTTGGTGCCTACACGTTTAATTATTCTTATGTTACATTTGTAGTCTACCAACTGTATTATATGTCCTTATGGGCTCGGTTGGTTATTGTTATAAGTAAAATAAAATAAAATAAAATAAAGAAAAAAAATGTGGTGGTGAATCTTCAAATTTGGCGTAGCTTGCTTTTAAAATAATATGAGTAGGCTACATAAAGTTGCCGGCAAAGAGGGGCAGTGGAAGTATTCAAATTTGATGTGATTTACTTTAAAAACACAATGAAACAAAAGTGAAACCAAAACCACGATATTATGTCCCGTCAAACTTGGTGTGTTACTTTGAAAGATCGTATTGGTGCTGTGGTGCTTAGGTAAGGTAAAACCCTATTAAATTATTAAAAAGAGCGAATTTCACAGTCTTGTCTAGTGGACGTTATAAAAAGTAATCAGGAATAATTTCTTAATCGGGCTTAAGTTCAGTATTTTCAATTATTAAGATTAAGATTAAAATTCATTCTAGTTCAAATAAATTTAAAATATCTTCTTTATAAAAAACTAGCTGACCACCCAATCCAATTCAAAAAAAAATATTTTAGGTTTATTTGACAAATTTCCCATAGAAATATGTACATATGTCAAATAAGCGCTTAATAAACCTGAAATATTTTTTATGAATAAGACAGTAAATATATAATTCTTTTAGAGCTTGATAAGCAATATTTTTCTATTTGGAGAGAAAATTAATGCACCGACTAGAGACTCGAGCACGCAACATACAATTGACCGTGGGAAAAACATTGGGATTATAGGTTTAACCCACACACTTTTAACGATTGTCCTTGAGATTTATTAATCGTCATTGCGAATAGTATCATAAGTATGCTTGGAATAAGCATTTCTTCATCTATAAACTTTCCTACGGCTATTTTTGCTTTAATAGCGTTTCTCATCAGCATTTCAACAACCAATCTAGGAAATGAAATCTGGCCTGTAGTAGAGTCAGTCGGTATTTTCCCATTGCCGCCAATGTCTAACAATTGATTTGAAAACACATATCCTGATTGATAATTTTGAAGAGTTAATTTGATCAGCAGAAGTTGATCTTGAAATTACTAGCAGCGTTTGGCGTGAAAGTCTCCAGCCAATAGAATCATCATCCCTACGAATATCTGTTGATTATTTCGCAAGTCTTTTAATGTTCTGCCAAGTGCCTCTAATGCTCGTTTGCGAGCCATTGTACATTCAACCCAAATAATAACATGAATAAATAAAATAAGCAGTTCTTCCTCCCCATATTTGGTTTTGTGAGCAACCGAAGCCAAAAGGAGGGAAAGTGAAAACGTTTTGCCTGTTCCACGAGGTGCATCGAGAAATAATATTCCTCCATAACATGCATTAACCGCTGTCATAAGTTTTGTACGCGGTTTTCTGCTGGTTGTTTAAAAGTTGGACATTTGTTCTTACTGACTGACTTAATGAATTCCGATCATATTGCCGTTCACGTAGAAATTCTTCGGTAAATGCTTCTGGTGCAAGACGATTTGGAGCTTTCATTCCTAATTCTTGCAACATTTTTCAGACATTCCTAAGCATAAGTCTTCAATTGAAATCCACGCCTCATTGAATATTTCAGCATTGAAATCAACTTCAAGATTTATGGCCGTTTTACGAATACGATGCAAAATATCATCAGCCATTTTTTGTTTATACTTGTTCCACAAATGGGGTTGATTAGATGGAAAACATGTTGATATAATGATGAAAAAGTGTTCCAATTTGTTGGGGCCTAGACGAAACAACAGCATCTGCCCAATGGTTGTCCATCCTCTAGCAAGCGTAAAAGCTTCTCTATATGTTGTACACCATACTCCATTGACGGTCCGTAATGATTGAAAAGACGTTGGTCCAAGAAAATTTACTAATAACAACCGCAGGTAAAAATATTCGTCATTGCACGGATGGACTGAGTAGACACAACCTAGTGCTTTTTTCTTATAAAAACTTTTAACTTAGGTTAGGTTAGGTTAGCAGGCTGCTGGTAAGGAAGGGTGAAAATTAGAGTCCAGCTCACTTGGGTCCAGTACAATGATCCCTTTTTGCTACCTGTTAGTTGAAGAGAAGATAGTGAGAGAGGGTGATAGAGAAGACAGGTAGTGGTGAAGGAAGAGATGGAGGAAAGCTTCATTCTTTTACAACTCTGCTTTTTTGCACGCTTTTTGATAATGCAGTGTTGCAGCGCCTTCTGGTGTCAAATGAGGCGTATTAAATTTTGAAGCTGTGTTTAGTAGCAATTTTATTGGTTATTTTACTTCGTCAATGATTCTGCTACACAACGAAGGAGGGCGCTCGGATGTTACATTAGGATTAGTATCTGATACCTTATGCCTGCATCACTAGAATTTTTCCCACGACAACTGATACAAAGGACACTAATTCACATCAGAAAAATGCGTGGTGTTGTTATTTTTAATGGCTGTCGGAGACCGGGCTCGAACCCTGGACCTTCGGTTTTGTAGTCAACGTGCTAACTACTTCAGCCAACGCCACCCTCAACTTTTAACTTAGACTTACCAAAATTTCTATAAAAACACACACAATAATTTGAAAGCACGGGTAATTTACCTTTGTACATACAAAATTAAAATTTTTAATTTTGATATTAGCGAACACGACTAAATTAAATCACAAAGCAAATACATACCAGTACAATATCTTTCTAAAGTTTATGCGTTGGTTAATTAAAAAAATTTTTAAGTGAAACGGATTTATTATCGTGTTTTCACTAATACGATGCAACATAGAACATTCAGAAGTGAATAGGAAGAAATATAACAAAAACAATTACGAATTTTCTTTTAAAAACTCGTACTTAGAAAAATTAGAAGCGAAAAACGAGGCGGTCGTCTATGTTCTGGCTTCCACATCGTTTTCACATGTTTTCTTGTGAGTGTTACACCCGCTTAAGTTGAAATTTTGAAAATACAAATTAATAGATGTGTTCTAGCATCCGAATTTAGAAGGAAACAATTTGAAAATGGACGATTTCAGACTTTTAAATTTTTTCCTTAAAAGTGAAAACGAAAATTTGTATTTTCTAAATTTTAACTTGAAACGGGTGTAGCATGTGGTTTAACATTCGAAACTCACAAGAAAACATGTGAAAACGATGTGGAAGCCAGAACATAGGCGAATATTTAAAAAAAAAATAGTTCGGTTTCTGCTAAAATTTTTTCTTATTTAAGAAAAAATGAGAAGTGAAAAGGAGGCAGTATATTACAAATATTACGTTTCCCTTTGTTAATCTGTGCTTAGAAAAAATGAGAAGTGAATAGTAGGCAATATATTAAAAACTTAAATTTTCCGACCGAACCGAATAAAAAAAATTAGCCAAATCGTTCCAGCCGTTCTCACATTATGCGATAACATACTTGGACTGTTTCATTTTTATTTATATAGATATCAAAAAAAAAAAAAAAACGTTTTGAACCTGACCTGTTATTCTCATCTTTTTAACAGAACAAGCCTACTGTAAAACAGTAAAACATTGAACTGTAATGGGGTAGTAAATCTCTATGTTAAGAGAGGGTAGTTTTCTGCTTGGAAATATTTTTACGTCCCCGATATACGGGAAAACTGGAAATTGGATCGATATTTGAAGTCACAAAGAAAAGGAGAATGCAAGCGCAAACCATCTTCATTCATTCCGGCGTTATAATGAGTATTTCCATGAAATTGTATTGCATTCTCTTATTAGGTACATTTATAGTACTTTTCAAAATAACAGGCGATTATCTGGCACACAACTTTATTCCGGTTAAAATAAACATACGAAAATATTTTTGTGCTATACAGATGAGTCTGTACATTCATAAATACATACTCGCATACATACGTAAATACTATGAGTATTGAAAACATATTTCGTGAGGTCTCTTTCTTGGTTTATCTCAAACACAAAAGTTCAACTGAGAAACAATAAACGGTTTAGTATTTACTAATAATATTTCTGTAAACCTATAGTACATCATCATTTTGAATAAAACTACATATTTAAATTAAAATACATATACAACATAATAAAGGAAATATTAAGATATTGAGTAGTATGATGTGACCGATTATGGTCCAAAGGCTAGTTATACATAATGAATAAATAAATGAAATGAAAAAAAAAGAATTCCAAATGACGTGTATATTTGAGTTTATTTTTAATTGGAATTGAAACTAATATTTCAGCTGATTCAAGGACTTTATAATACATGTAACTTTTGTTTATATATACATATATGCATGTATATACATTTGTATGTATGTATATTACCATATACATATATTTTTAAATATACATACATATGTATATATTTATATGTATATGTACATATGTATGTATTGATAAAGAAGGAGGCCATTAACCTTTTCCAAAATGTAATAACGCCAAAACAGACAACTACACATTGTACAAACAGCTGGTATTGTTGATTATTTACAAGTAAAATGGTTTATTTGGGTCGAGTAGGTGGTATGGGTTAGGGCAGTTTGCGTTGAGTAAAGAAAAACTTGTATACCACTTTGACATAATTGCATTCTGTTTTCAACAAATTCATAATACACACATTTGCAACGTCACCAACGTGCAGCATATGGGTGCGGCACTAGCAAATAGTTTTATATAAATTGTAATAGTAGTAAAAATAGAATAATAGTTGTAGTAGTATTAAGTTGCAACATACTTACATACGTATGTAATATTTTTAATTGTTTAGACTAGAGATGGGCAAAAGAAAAAAATTTATCGACACTTTCGGACAGTATCGATATATATATTTTTTTAACATCGATATTTCAATATATCGTTAATATTGACTTCCAAATATTGCAAAAATATTTCAAATTCAAAATAAATACACATATGTGCTAAAATATCGTAACATAACCGCCATAAAAGTTTAAGCGACATCATTTTCAAACTTAATTTTTTGTTGGCGATTTCTTTAAATATTACCTGCCTTATTTATAAAAATTAATGAGGCTTTATAAATAGTTTTTAAAACAGATTTCCATAAAAAATTTTGCTTATTAAGCCTTTAGAAAGCCTTAATAATTTGTATATACATATAAGGCACTTCACTTCAAAGTTCATTGTTGCGAAATACGAGAAATATCCAATGGGCATCCATTAAACAATAATGTAATATTTAAAGAACTCACGAACAACTATCTAACTTAAATCTTAATGAACTCCAAGAGTGGAGAAAACCCAAGTTGATATTGATATCGAAAAAGGAAATAAGTTATCCCTACAACTGTATCGTTTGTTTAATTTGTATAATAAGATAATTTCTGAAAAGCTGTAGAAAATATGCTTTAATTTCGACGCACAAGCAGTCACTTTAAGAAATTTAATACAAAAGAACTACATATCGCTCATTTACTCAAAGAACGTCATAACTAAAAAAATGGCATTGTTAAGTTAATGATGATGAATTAATCCTCATATTGAGTAACATTTTCATAAAAATATATTGTTTACTCAACTCTTGAGAGCAAAATAAAATTTTCTCTTTCCATTAAGAGTTGTGTGTAAATTGAAAACTTTAAACTCGTTTTCTGGCAAACTAGTTTTTTTGAGTTATGACGTTGTTTGAGTAAATGAGCGATATGCTAAGTTATATACATATAATCTTTCTGTTGCTGTTCTGTACTGTGCCGTTCTGTTTCTAAATTTCAATAGTTAATTATTCTGTAATAAATTATCAGCTGTTTCGGACCAGAACGGTCACAGTTTTCCACTTAAGTGATGAGTTTTGCATCGTCCATTGTTATGTTTCAATATAGTTTTATTTGTTTCGGCTAAAAAATATGTTTTTTTTTTTTAATTCTCAAAGCGCAATCAATCACAGTTTATTTCGAAATGTTTTTAATTTATTTATGCTTTCACTTGCAATTACTTAAGTTTTTTTTTTTATTTTAGCAGATTGAACCGAAACAGAACAGTCAGCTGATCTGTGAGAGCAGAAAGTAAAAACTAATTCTGCCTTTAGGGTTATACCCACGCAAACCAAATTTTACATTTGGCTTAGTTAACAATTAAAAGACACCTGACTTAGCGGGCTCACCTTATATATGCGCCTTGGCTGTTATTATGAAATTTTTCTTTTTTTCTTCGCATCACTAGCAGTGATGCCAATATCATAAGAGTTAAAAAACGGCTAAAATTCATACTGCTCTTAAAAATATCGAAACCCAATACTCGTAAATAAGAATCGATGTATAGATATATCGATTTTTGAAATATCGGCGGTATATATGTATATTTATTTTCTCAAATATCGATATTTCGATATATCGATATTTTTTATCCATCTGTAGTTTAGACAGTGGTCGTGAATATTTACATTTCTTTTTGTTTTTTAAGCTCTCAGTGCGTAAAATATAGAGATTACTAATTAATTTTCGCATCTAATGCTTGAAGTAGTAAACTGTTTTTCATTAGATACTAGCTTTTACCCGCGGCTCCGATCGCTTTGATCTGATATTTTGGAAACTATACTCAAAATTTATGAATATTTTGTTATTTGTTGCTCACAGAACAGAATAAAACCCGATTTTAAAAATGTTTAAACAATCAACCCTGAAACGAAAATTCCCCTAATCAGCGCAAAAAAAATGTTTCGGAAAAAAATTCTAACTAAAAATAAAAACAGGTTCCGAACCGGATAAAAATAGGCGGTATTCGCCGCTGGTAATGTAGCTTTCCATCGGTGAACGAATTTTCAAAATCGTTTTAGATAAAGAAATAAACTGGTAATGTAGCTTCTATTATTGAAAAAATTTTAAAACCCGTTTCAGAGGTTTGAAAATCCGTGCCAAATATAAAAACCGGTTCCGAACCGGATAAAAAATTAGTCTGTTTGACGCTGATAGTGCAGCTTTCTTTGGGCGTGAAAGCGTAGCAAACAAACAAACAATCTCACTTTCACATTTATAATCACCCTTATTCCAGTTGTCGACATCGACGTCACTTTAACACAACACCAAAAAATTTGGGGCTTGTGTACCTGTTGTCGAAAACATTCCTTTTGGCAGGTTTATGGTACGTTCTAGACCTTAGGGAACGGAAATAGATTGTCAGTAGCAGAAAATTGTTGACGAGAGCGACTAAACTAGCCCCAATTTTTTTGGTATTGTGTTAAAGTGACGTCGATGCCGACAACTGGAATAAGGGTGAATATTCAGCCTTATCATGAATTCCACATGAGGAAATTTCCGAATCAAATTTTTCGTTCACAAGGATTTTAATTTCGCTTAATCAGTTCCAATAAAATTAAAAACTAACATTTCCACTTTTTCCAAGAGAGAAATCTATGTGAATGATTATTTTCATAAATTGTCAGATTATTTCGCAATCGTATGAAGTTTTTTGATACCGATTTTTCACAAATTTCTGATTAGCAACAAAGCTGTAAATTCGTTACAAATTAGCTAAATTTTTAATTGATTATTTTCACACAAAAATATTTAATGAAAGTTGAATCAATTCAAACGAATTAGGTAGAAATGAATTTCAATTCGTTTCCAATTCAAATGAATTTGTAGAATGAGTTCCAACTCGTTTTCAATTCAAATGAATTTGATGCAGTGAATTGCAATTCATTTCCAATTCGTTTGAATTGAATTCATTTTGAATTGAATTCATTCAAATGAAGCCGGTATAGTTCAATGAACAGTGACTATGGCTTCATCACTTGAATTTTACTATAACAACTGATAAAACTGACACTAATGTACATCAGCATGTGGTGTTGTTATTTAATAACTGTTTGATACCGGGCTCGAACCCAGGACCTGCGGTTTTGTAGTCAACGTGCTAACTACTTCAGCCAACGCCGGCAGCACTGAATAAGTGTGAAAATCCTAGGGATAAATTTTAATAACTTTTCTAAGTAATTTTAGGCAAATAGACCAAGATAAAACTTACTCGTAAATAAATTTTTTCACATATTGTGTGAAAAATTTCCTCCTCCTCTGGATATGAAGCAAAGACAATTTAGTGAAACGGATTTGGGATTCAAAAAGAGGACATCTAAAATATACATACATACATAGCTCATACCTAACTAAATACTTGTTTGAATGTTCCGTGCGTCAAATAAATAATAAGCTGACGATTTGTGTTTTTCGGGTCATAATTAACTTGATTGCAATTGCTTTTAATGTATTTTAATAATTTATGGCATAAATTTAAATTTTATTTTGTTTTTAATAAATTTTATGAATATGTGTATTCACAAAATAATCTTTTATATGTACATACATATGTACGTACATATGTATTACTATAAAGCGCATAAATTAATAAATGAAAATTCTCTTTGCTTCTGTGATTAAAACTAAGCTTGAATGAACTTCACCCTTTTTTAATAAAAAAAAATCCGAACAAATTTTGAATTGAAATCTTGAAATACTCAAAATTATTATTTTTTTTGCTGTTTATTGTAGTTTACTGAATAGTTTTATTATTTGTGTGTTATCAATGGATTATTGTTTTACGGGAGCATTATCCAAACAATTTTATTGTACATACGAGTGTTAATTATATGTAGTATTTATGTCTTTTTTATATAATAATCGCCTAAATAAATTGCCAACTAAATTTAATGTTACATACATAAGTATATATTTTGTTATACATATATACATACAGTTGCGAACAATGAAATAGCAGTGCCACCACATTTTCAAAAAATATTTCTGAGAACAAGTTTCTATTTTTAATTTATATTGCAATAGAAAATAAAATGTATGAAATTCAATTCTCGTTGGTAAAAATTAAATTAAGCTTAAAAAATTAAAATAGCAGTAGCTACAAGTATGTCGCGTTGTTTCCAAAATATACGAAAAATAAAAATATTTTGAATTTGGATTTAATATTTATTTGCCTGGTACTTAGTTGCAAATTCGTTATTTTTTACAACTGCAACACAGTGACGTGCCATTGAGTTGCCTTAATCTTGACATCGGGTTACAGGGATCTTATTCCAAGCTTTTTAACAACTTCCCAAAGCTAGATTGTTTCAAGTCGTGTACAGCTTTTTTTATACCTCCCCAAATGTGCTCTATTGGGTTCAGGTGAGGGAACTGCGCTGGCCCTGCATAACCTAAATGTTGTTATTGACGCGAAACCACCCCCTACTATCTTTTCGACTAATATGCTGTGGGTCCTTGTCCTGCTGAAAGACCCATTTCAGCAGAACTTTTTCACCATGTTGTAACATTCACTCTTACATATGCGTGTTGACCCATAACGCCATTTATTTTTATGTATGGGGCCCCTGACCATAGTATAAGAATCAACAAAATATCATAATTTTTGATCCACCGTACTTAACAGTTTTCACAGTATACAGTGGTGGACATGCTGAAGATAGTGGACGCCGAGCATATCTTCCACAGCTAGAAATTCCATACAGAACAATTATAGGCTTATCAGTCTACAAAATATTGCGCCACTTTCTTGCAGGCCAATCGACATGATTTCTAGCGAACTCCAAACGGTTATACTTTTGTGTTTTTACGCAAATGGTCTTTTCTTGGAATTTGCGCAAACAATTGTGCATCTTGAAGTGGTCTTCTGACTGTTATATCGCTAAGTTTTAAATTTAGTTTGGTTTTTATTTTCCTGGCTGATTTAAAATTTTTACACATGGCTGCCGTTAGGTGAAGTTTTTCTTTTACCACCTCTACTTTCAACTTTCTGCTTTATTTTTATATTTTATTGCATTTGATATCATTTTTGCAGAGCATGAGAGTGGCTTTGAATATCTAAATAAGATGTTCCCTCTTTCCTTAGTTCTTAAATTTATTTTTATTGCCCAATAGCACAATGTTTAGTGTGACCCACTAAAGGCAAATATTATCGAAAAAATATGTATTTAACATTCAATATACAGTAAATTAATATTATTTAACTTACTTTCACTTCATTCTTCAAAAATGTTTACTGTTTGTCATAAAAATTAAAAGAAAAATAACTAACTCGTTTAACACTGCTATTTCAATGTTAACAAAAAATAGGCTATAAAAATATAATTTAATTAACAATAAGCAGTTTTGTCAGATTGCTATGACATATGAAATTTTATTTAAAACTTTATTAAAAACGCAGAGCAAAGTTAAAAAAATGTACTCGTGGTACTGCTATTTTCATGCTCGCAACTGTGCATACATATATTCATTGTTAAATTTTCACTCTTACTCTTTAGTATTAATCTAAATGAAAATAGAAATAAAATCCTTGTAACAACTTACCTTACTCAATTTTTCACCTTCGTGACGCGGTAATAGTAAACGCAAATTTTGAAAACCTGCGTTAATACTTTGCATGCGCCGCCGTTCATTGCTGTTAGCAATTTCCCGTCTCATACGTTTTTCATTTTCAAGTGTAGCTTTGTTAATAGGCGGTGGTGGTGGAAGCGTGCCACATGCTAACTTTGTACTACTACCTTGTGTTGACATTGAATTGCGGCGTGAACGCGATTTTGGAGACTGGTCTGATTCTTCATATGTTTGACTGTCACCCGGTATTATATATGATTCTCCTCCAGAATCATCCAGTTGTAATCTGAAATATACAAAAGATGTTTTATAAATAAAACCAGCAATATGTGCGTTGTTTTACAAATACTCGTATATCACAATTAACAAATGTTATTAGAGTCAATGCAAAAAAGAATAATAATAATAATTAAAGTCCCAAGAACGTCGCACATAGGGTACCCGGTTAAGGTATAGAAAAGTCTATATCACATGTAGAATAAATCTAAAGTCAATTTTTATTGCAGTTTAAGTGCTAAAATTTATGAAAAAAGCTTTCGAGTTGTAAAATTTTATTTATTTGAAAAACTACTTTAAAAGTAGACAATTTTGCTGTCGAGAAGAAAGATTCTATTCATTGATGGGGGTATTGCAATAAAAACTGATTAAAATTAGGTTTGCAATAGCAATCAATAAAATTGCAAAACTTTTTATTGCAATATTTTTTCTACAAATTTATTGATCAAATATATTATTGCAATCGCAATAAAAATTTTATTGGTATTGCCAGTTTATGCAATATCAATAAACAAATATTGCTTGGAAAAAATTTCCAATCAATGAAATTATTGAAAAATTTTAAGGTGCAATCAATCAACATTTAAAACAGCTTTCTTGAAGCAATTGGAATGAAATTGGCAAAATAAGAATTTTTTTGTATATATCGTCAGCTTATACGTAATCTCATGTAAATTAATAAATATTAAGCAGACGGGTATATGAATTAGTAAAACAGTTCAAGAATTTAAAAATTTTTTTTATAAATTTTTGACATTTTGAAAAGTACGAGTATATTCACATGTTCCGACTATGAAGGAAAATATTCGTATGTACGTATATTGCTAAACATAATGGGACATAAGAGTAACAATAAAAAAACTACATGCCATTAAAATTAATAGGAATGATATACCGGTATAATATCCAATTCTAATAAAAAAAACAAAAAAAAAAGGATAAAAAGTAGAACCTACTATCTAATTACTTTCAAAAATACTTAAAAATTAATATACGATATATACTATGTACATAAATATAGGGTCCGCCATCTGACGTTATTTTTTCAACTAGTGCTTATTTCGTGAATGGTACCACTTAGCTCATGTCTGATTTGACAGATAATTAGTTTTATCCTTCAGCTGAACGAATGTGTTTGTTTATACGCTTGAACAACGCTGGGAAATATTGCCTGCGATCGACTTACAGAAGATGCCGATTTTGTCAAAAAAAATCATCTTTTCAGATGAAGCTCATTTTGATCTTGGCGGGTATGTAAACAAGCAAAATTGTCGCATTTGGGGAACAGAAAACCCGCACGCATACATTGAAAAGCCGACGCACCCAAAACGAGTCATTGTTTGGTGCGGATTTTGGTCCAAAGGCATAAATGGGCCAATGAGCAAATAGTGGCCGTTACAGTCAATGGCGATCGTTATCGGGCCATGTTGAACGAATTTTTGTTCACAAAAATTGAAGATGAGGATATTGGCAACATTTGGTTTCAACAGGACGGCGCTACGTGCCACACAGCCGAAGCTACACTCGATGTTTTGCGCCCTGTTTTCAAAAAAAAAAAAGTTATCTGGCGGAGCCTATATATGATTTCGTTGCATTTCATGATATTAATTAACAATTAGAAAAATAAATAATAACAATAATAACCAGTTCCAACTAAGAGGTGGTCTGAATGCTTGACAGATTCAAAACATGTTCTAGTAGTTTTTCGACGATATGTATGTCGTTAACAAAAAAAAATCTGAGGCTGCTTGGTAAATGGTTAAAAGATCGGGCAACACGGATTAAAAATGATTTTTCAAAAGCATAACAAGATATTCTACGAATAGTAACCTGTGGGTTCCTTACTGACCGAGGGAATACAAATCTATTACGAAGGGTTATTGATTGTCAGTTTGGCAATCAATGAATACATGTCTGAATCAAACAGTTTTTCATTAGTAATTAGAGGTTACGCTTTTTTGGACACATGGCACACAAAAAATGTCAGATGTAAACTCAGCCTATTAGTTTAATTTTTTTTATTAATGCCCTAATTCTGTTCGACGATTGTATCGTCTTGTCTATGGACGAAAAAAGCCGCAGTTGTGATTCTTTAAAACAATTATTATTTATTGCCCATGCTAGAAGGTTCATGTATTTGCTTTATGATTTTGTTCTGAACATTATATCCAACACATTTTTTTCTTCAAATATTTTTCAAACTACCCTACAAGAAATGAAATACTGAAACTAACACAAACAAAATTTCTTTACTAACACATTTGCAACAATTTTACATTGAAATCAATATTGACAGTCAATTGACTAGTCATTTGATCGGAAGTGATGATGGATTTATTTATTAATTATAGTTGCTCTACTCTAGCATATATGTTAGAGTGGAACATCTAATGTACATATTCCAGAACTTTTAAAACGTCGAGTTTTACTAAAAAAAATAAAATTCATTCTGTCTGTGAAAATTAAAATTTATAACTATTAAAAAAGATAAGTAAAAAGAAAAAATTAAATAAATTTACAAAATTCAATTTAATATATATATGTATATTTCTTTTCAAAATTTTAGACATTTGTAAAAAGTAAGATGCGTTTGTGGTGAAAGATGTTTTGCTGAATTATATCTTTCGTTTTTAATATTTTGTTAAATTTTATATTTTTAAGTGACTTTTTGTAATAAAAACAAACAATTAAAATAATAAAAATTATATTTATTGTCAGTATATAAATCATGTATGATTGCTCAATTGTGGGGGATATATATGTCCATTATGATCATTCAAACTTGACTAATATTTATGCTATCATTGATTATTAAAAAGAAGTAGAGTGAGCAGTGCGACTATATAGTCATTAGAGTGAGATGCAACATCACATCTACACAAAAGTTTCCACATCACATATTTCATTTTGCCCTTAATAATGTGATAGAAACTTTGTTCTACTCAATGATGAATATATCCTGCATGACTTCCGATCAAATGACCGGTCAATTGACTGATACTATTCTTGTAGGGTATTGTATATTTTAATTTTATTTTTGTGTTTTAAAAACATGGTAATAATATTTTTATTTTTCATTATCAAAGACAACAACCATTTTTGAAGAAAATAATTTAGAGAATTCAAAAACAAGAACTCAAAAGTATTTTCAAACAAAAACGTCCTAAATCTTCTTCTTGAATTAGGACATAACAAACAAAAGTAGTTAATTGCAAAAGAAAAACAAATAATTTTAATAACAAACTTAGAAATATCATTAAATACTTAAAGTAAATTAGTTAAAAAACGTTTACGTTTTTATACACATTTACAAAAATTGTTATTATGTCAGTGATTTCTTTTAAAATAGTCATTTAAAAACAGCAATCCCACGTTTTAACTTGTAGATGATGGTTATTTTTTAGTTTTGATAAAAGAACAAGTAGAAAAATATCTTTTGCAAATTGTTGATGTTAGTGATTATTGACGATTTTTATATTAGTACAATTTCTTACTTTATTGGATGCATTCATAAGACGTATTTGTTGCGCAACCGTTTAGTGTTTGTTTTAGAAACGCATAGTTGAGTAGTTCCACACTCCACTCAACAATTGAGTAATTTTCCATCATAAATACATATATAAAATTAAATTATGTATACACAGAAAAAAGTGTTCACCAATTAAAGTTTTCAATTAAGAATTTAATTTAATTTAAATTTTTAATTGTATTAATTAATTTGAGTGGAAAAACTTAATTGATAGTATCAAATTGTTTATAAGTGAAAATTTAATTAATTTTTTAATTGATATTACAAATATTTTAATTGATATTACAAAATTACTCATATTACTTTTTTGTGTGTATCCATCAAACCGTTTCTAAGACGTAACTGTTGGGGCCAACAGTTTCACAACTGTTGAACTGTAACAGCTACGACTTATGAATGCGCGCACTGATACAATTTTTTAGATGATCAGCTGATACAACATTGTCATTTTCTTCAGAAATTAAATCTAATACTGCATCGTACTTGAGATTATTTGCGAAATTTTTATTACAAAATAATCGTGAAATCGTGCAGTATTTGCGTACTCTTTTTTTTCGCTTTTTGTGGCATATTTTAAAAAGTTATTATTGGAAAGCTTAGAAATAATATTATTTATTTATTTATAACAATAACCAACCGAGCTCACAAGGCTTTTGATTAGATCTATAGAAAAGCAGTTATTTTTTACACTTTTTACCAGGAATTGCAAGATACCTTCTGATGCCATTAAAGAGGCATTATCTTGTCAAAGCAAGAAAACAAAAGATGCGTTTAGCGAACATATACAACAATATATAAATTAAAAAGTTATGAAAAGTATAAAATACTTTTTATACAAACTGCCTTATTCATAAAAAATATTTCAGGTTTATTAAGCGCTTATTTGACATATTTCTACGGGAAATTTGTCAAATAGACCTGTAATAAACCTAAAGGTAAAAGTAAAGTAATTAAGGAAATTGTTCGAATATTCGACAAAAAATATTCGAATAATTTTTTATTCTAAATTGAACATTTTTGTTCGTTCGATCAAAAATTAAAAAAAGTTGTTCGAATATTCGAATAATTTTTGTTCGAATGACAACACTAATTAATACTGATAACTAACCTGACCAGACATCCCGCTTTAGGCGGGATTATCCCGTTTTTTACAGGTCGATCCCGCTTCGAATTTCTATCCCGCTTGTTAGAGTTTTGGAATTTTCAGTCTCTTATTCGATTTTTATTAAAATGTAACTGATAAAAATTCATACCAAATATGTTTTTAAGTGTCGTTAATGCAAAAATTATTTTATCATATAAGTTTTACAAAAAGTTCACAAGCGCATGTTGTCAATATTTATGTAAGATTAAACCACCACGATTGGCCGCTTAAACTAGCAAGTAAAGCCATATAATCGACTACCCAAAAATCACAAATGAAGATTAAGGTTAATTTAATCTCTAATCTTGAACTCAAAAAGTCGCCCCAAACTCAATTAATGTGAGATTAAGTTTATTTTCGGATTAGCTAATGAGAGATCTCGAAGCCAAAAATTGGCCCTTACTCTGGTTTTAGACTCGAAGTTTCAGTTTCTCAACTTTTGATTTTGTATGAGAGAGTTGAGAAAGTAATGTATACCTGTTGTATACATAAACCCAGAGTTAGAAACACAAAAATAGCCACTCTTGCAGTACTCTGATGGGTATACCGATAGATACACACATTCAGGTATGATATGAAGTGCGCAGGGATATACGCAAGTATAAGAATGAATGGGTATCAATACACCCAAGCATAAACAATTTCCGATATGTGTAAGAGTATCCAAAAGTTTTTATATTCATTTCCTTTCTCTTCTACATACATACGTGTATGAATATGTAAGTATGAATGTTTGTAATTTTATGTGCAATTTAATACAACTATTGCCATTGGCATCTGCATAAGTGTGCTTATTTCAATGCTGGAAATAAGTGGTAATACGACATTCCTTAACAACTATAATCACCACTACATGCTAGTATCTATTATTTGTTTCGTGTGAACTGCACGACGTTGTAAACCGCATTTTTTTTCGATTCCTTGATTGTTTTGGTACATAGGCTTCGAAGATCACGGATTTGACGATGTTGCTGTTACTTGCAACAATTGCTGTAAATAGTTCTTAAAGAGGGAAAAATTGCATACATACATACATTACAAAATAACGTTTTATGTGATAACTTTTAAGAAAAAATTATATCAAAGACAAATGCAGCAGAACGGCCACTGAGGCTTCATCAGTGTTCTTGTGTTTGCTCCACTGTGTCTGCACACAGTTAATGCAAACATCAGCCTTATATGTACATACAGCTTATTTCAACCAGCCTCTTTTAAAAAATAAATCCCATATAATTTCGAAAGGAAACAAAATATTGAAATGATTTAAATGAGGGCTTATAGAATACTTCTCTAACATAAAAAAATAAGTTTCGTTTAGTCTCAAATTTACACTCTTAAAAATTTACAAACTAAAAACCAAAAACATGGGTACATAAGTAGTCACAGCTTATTTCAACCAGTAATTTTAAACGAACATCCAAACGATTAGATAAATAATATTTTTTGTTTTAAAACTTGGTATGATTTCTCTTTTGGTCAACAACTTCCAACTCGCATGGATTTCAATAACTTCCCTGGGGTTTGGGGAGTTATTTTTCCCCATACATTTTTTAGCGCTGCTCTGAGGTCATTCCTGGTCGAGATCTGGTGTTGGCATACGTTTTGATCGAGAATTGCCCATAAATTTTCAATTATGTTTAGATCAGATGGTTGTGCCGGCGGTTGCATCAAACTTTGTTTACAAGCTGCAAATATGTTAGTGTATGTGTGTGTATGAAATGATTACAGTGTTGCCAATGAATTTGCACAAGGCTGTGTCTCCAATTACACATTGAAGAAAATTGCACTACACATATTTTGTGTGAGTTAAAATTAAAACCAAAATAAATGAAAATAGAATCCAAAGTATAATTACACACAGATTATACATGAATCTCATTACATGGCCCACACATGAGAGTATAAATTACACACTGCGTATTACACACATATTGGCAACACTGAATGACTATATTTATGCATGAATGTCGCGTCCGCAATTGTGCTTTAGTTACCCTGTGATTGCTGTTTTTAAAAACAAAAGACATCTGTTTCTGACAATTATCCGTTTGTTTCTACCAACAAAATGCGTATGTTTTTTGGTGCTGTAATTTGGTTGTAGTCGTGCAAGTACCTTGTTAATTTTACCATGTTTTGACATTTGCATTTGAGGTAAACAGCTTTGAAAGCTCTTGAATTTGTTATTGTTTCTTTGAAAAGTAAGAGAGCAAGTATTGTTGTCACCGAGATCTGCTCGGCTATTGTGCACTCCGTCGGTGTAAAAGCACAAAAACTCTTTTGTAAAAGTTTGCAGATTGTGCATATGACTTGGACGTTGCTGCTTTATAGAACAGAAATAAACCGTCAATTGCAGTCAGTTATTTTCGACAAATATCAATAATTTCCAGATTAATTCCCTTATTTCAAATATTTATGTCAAAGCTGGATGAAAACGAATCGGAAGTTGAGTTGCAGCAGTTATTAAACTTTGAGTAGAAATATGTATCTACTCGTATACCAGCTATGGTCCAACTGATTAAACCAATGCTTTTGCTTGTGCTTGCGAAAATCAACAACAGTCGCAGTCGAAGCAGAAGCAGAGAACGATTTATGAACAACAAACGACGATTTCAAAAGTTTGAATTTGATTTGATGTTGCTTTTGGTTAGTTTCGGTAGTAAAAGCATAAGCAGTCTGCTTTTATAAGTATCAAACAGTAATTGTCGAAGAAGCAAAAGCTCTTGCTTTCAGAAGCCTTCTGCAGGTTCAGTCAACTATTTTGTGGTGTTTGTCATGTTTTTGTACATCAGACAAGAGGCAAAAATAAAAACCACTTTACTGCGATTGCTTAAAAATTCTAAAAGCAAGGGCTTTTGCTTCTTCGACAATGACCGTTTGGTACTTACAAAAGCATACAGACTGCTCTTTTCAAACTTTTCAAATCGTCGACTGCTGAAAGTACTGCGCAATTGGTCATTAATCGTTTTGTAATTTTGCTTTGACTGAAACTGTTGTATTTTTCAAAAGCGAAAGCAGAAGCAAAATCAAATGAAATGAAAATCATTCCAATTTTTTAAACACTGGTTGGCAGTGCCGCAGTTTGAAAGATGGCTCTTGAAAATATCAATTAATTTTTGTGATTCTCAGTACCATACCAATGCCAATCACAGAAAAAAATACAAGTTTTTGTTTTAATAAACATGTTTTTGAAACTGATTTTAAGTTATAATAATTATTATAATTATATTATATATTATAATTATTTTTACGAATTTTGGTATTTGGTTTTACGAATCCTATGGTAGGTCGTATTTCAGTAAAAATATTGCGACGATTTTTTTAATGTAGTAATGGAATGGAATACAAAATAAAATTTTTTCTGTGATCGTAAATTCCACGGCTAATGAAGGAGTATTATCCTCTTCTAGATTGATCTTAAGCAAACGCCACACAAGACTATTGATAGCAAGTCTTCATAATATAACGTTTTTTGTCAAAAATTAAAAAATAAATTTAATAGAAAAAAAAATATTTTTTTTTATTAAATTTAGCGGCCCATCCATATACAATATTATCTATTGGACATATGTACTCGTATATGTTATTCGTCATATTATTTTCATTTTGCCCTGTACTATGCAATAAGTGGCACAATATATTCTAATATAATACGGCACAACCTTCTCACAATGTTGCAAACACATTTTAAGGTATTTTGCACTTCTTTTGGTTGCACACACATTAGCGATATTATTGTACAATACGAAAAATTGCAGACTTATTAGGCCTGTCACATAAAGCAAATTCGATCGAATTTGATTTCAATTCCGTAAATGGGTTCTTCAGAAAACGAAAAACGAAGAATTTGCTCGAAATGAAAGCACTTTAAATTTAATGCTAGGAATTGCCATTTTCTGTATGTGAAGGAACAAAGTCTGTTTGAAACAACTTTATTTCAGTAAAGAAAATTGTTTTTCAACAATTTATTTAAAATTTGTGTCATTTAATTTTGTTACAAAAATATGTATAAGAAATTTTCTATTATTGACGTCTATGGGCGGCATCCAAAACTGCAGTTATTGCAATTCCAGACATTTCGTGTACTAATTTTTAAATTTTCCTCACATCAATTAAAAAAAAAATTGTTTTGACTTTGGTATTTTGTTTTGTTCTTCCATATTGCCACATTTTATTTATTTTTATTTATTTGTTTATTCAAAGTAATATAAAGGCCAAACTTACACATATATTACTTATAGCGATTTCTTTTCTGACAAATATGTTGCATATATGTTACATGTTTTACATTTCTGTGTTCGTTTGTACAAAAAATACAACTGTGGGAAAAATTTTCAATTTCTTTTCTGAATATGTTGCATGAAAAACATGTAAGTATGTTACACATTTTACCCTCACTTTATTTTAGATGTACATACATACTGCCCTTTTTTTTAACTGTGGTAACGAAGGATTTATTTTGCATGTCATGTTTATAATTTCGAGAGAAGGTTTCTTAAATACAAAATATAAAAATTATTATCATAAAAATTAAAATAAATAAATATTTATTTAAATATTGTAACTGTTTTGATATTTTTATACGTAATTAGTGATGTCAATGTGTGTTTAAAAATCATAATAGTGTGCGAAAACCCTCTTAAAAAGCCTTAAAAATCGCTAATGAAGTACATTATAGATAAAATGTAACTGTTGTAAATAAAAGCAGCTAATTTTGTTCTATTGCAGTAATATAATATGTAGCACTTTGAGTCATTCTAGGTAACATTTAAAAATGTTACATACATATAGTGTAGGTAACATTTAAAAATGTTACATACTACATATAGTGTAACATATTTTTTTCAGAAAAGAAATCGCCATTAGTGTTAATAATACCCATGCATATGAAATTAAAATATATTATTTACAAAAATATAAATTTTTAATTATAAAAATATAAATTTTTCATTATAAAAAGATAAAAATTTTATATTTATGATTTAATCAGGCTAAAGTTCGTATCGCTTTGTAAGCCAAATTACATGTGATAATTATTAATGAACAAATAACACCGAAGTTAATTGTAAATATTCTGACAAACACATAGTTGAACGGAACAACTAGCTGTTTTCGAAGGCCACTAAACCTTCATCATCAGCGTTCTTTTGTGTTTGGTCGACTGTGTGTGGTGTCAGTTGATGTAGATTTCTGCTTTATATACTCAGCCATTATTGCAAATGGAATATGTGAATTGTTTTGATTCATCGTATTATTATTATTACAATTTGCTGAAAGCTTTTTTGTAATGAAAGCTCATTTTTACCATCTCTAAATTTACAACAGTCTTGCCATTGTCGTTTGTTCTTTACTAACTATGCACATGTTACTTAATTTGCTTATCTTTTGTTCTACTTAAGACAAAATTTTTTGGTTTGATACTTAAGTATATTTTTATTTAGTTTTTTGCCACAGGCCCTTGGCTATTAATTTTAGTTAATTTTAATTATTTTTTTTCAAACGATAATAGCAACTTTTTTGTATAGATCATTTTGTAACAGGATCAGTGGTTCAGAAGATACAGATGCATATACTACATACATACATACGTATTTTAGGATTAGGCGCCACTGTGATACGGTAGAAAATTGTCGTTTTGTGATTGGCTATTGGCTTTAAAAGATTTGCACATTAGAGAAAGATATAAATTTTTTATTTTTTATATCGATTTGAGCCTCATTGCACCATATGCTCCAGTTTTGAGCCCCACATACATAGCTCTAGGTATTGCTAGTAGTAAATCTTTACTTCGAAAAGCAATAATAAGGTGCTAGGCATCCGAAACATAACATTTCACCGGATGCTCTCGGAAAGTACACAAAATCGTTATCGTTACATTTTATCCGCCTTTAACGCTAGTTAGTTTAAAAGAAAAAACTGTGGCCTAAAAGTGCTGGCGGCTGCAAAACCAACATCATCTCTCCAACCACAACCAGTCAACCAGTTTTTAAAACATTAGCAGCTGACATTTTATATGTATGGATTCAGCATATTTATGTTCATATGTATGAGAGTAGATATTCACATATGTATGTATGTATCTACATACGTACATACATAGTATGTATACATAAAGTATACAGACAAAAAAAAAAAACGGCGAGGAAAATGTGTATGTGATTATGTGTGCAACGTATTAAAAGGTGAATGAAACTGCATTCCATTCCAATGAAAATTCCACTGCATTCTAGCACAAATATTTTTTGTGTTTGTATTTGGCTTTTGTTTTTGGTTTTTATTTTTATATTCTCATAAATAAATATCTACTTCGTATGGAAGTTTATTTTTATAATTCTTGTGCAGCAGTTGATATTTTCAATCACTTTATGATATTTTCTTAATCAAATTAAAAATAAAAATCTGAAAATTAACAGTCTTATTTAAAAAAATTATTAAGGGTTTTTAAAACAGATTTCCATAAAAAAATTTGCTTATTAAAGCAGGGATCCCACTATCGGCACAATGTACCGATTTTCGTCGGCTCACTGCAATAAAGTCATAAGTAATGAACCAAAATTGCCTTATTTTTCAATTAATTCCGGAATAATAATATTATATATGGCTCTATTACCAATGCAGTGTGATGCAATTATGTCCTTATATTTCAATCAGCTGAAAAATAAGTCCAATTTAGCTTATTACTTATAACTTTATTTCAGTGAGCCGACGAAAATCGGCACATTATGCCGATACCCACTATCAGCTATCTACGCTTAAGCCTTTATAAAGCGTTAATAATTTTTATAAATAAGGCTGTATTAAACATTCCGATCAGAACGGTTTGGATTCCGCATGTTCAATTCCGATTGCTTTTCTTTGTTTTACGTTCTTCAGATTCCAGTAGGTTTTTTTAATATGTATCTAAACTTTTAAAACTAAAATATGGCAGTGTTGTGCATAATAAATCAATAAAAAAAATGCAGAACAAAAACAAGCAAGAAATAAAAGCTCTGTTTCTTTACTTTTGGGGCAAAGTTCGTTAAAATGAGAGTAAACTATAATTTCTCTCAATAAGATACAAAAATGCACAAAAGTACGGGACGCGAAAACCCAAAATTTTTAACATAAAAGGAAACATCAATATATATGTACATGTATGCATATACCCTGTCGGAAAATCATTAGTCAACTACAAAAATAATCAACTTATAATTAACTTTTCTTACACTAAGACCCAATAATTGACTTATCAATTATGTGTTATTTATCTTTAAGTGCCATTTAGTAACAAATTCATTTTTTCAGTGCAAAGTTGAGAGACATTTAAATAATACTTAAATGCCCAACCTTGCGTATATAAGTTCTATTTAAGTTTTTCGAGCATACCATATGTTTTTGTATGTGTGTGTTTATTGAAAGCATGTACATGAACATCATGTGGTCGTATTAAAAAAATTTCGTTTAATTTTCATAAATATAAAACATATGCAGTAAATAGTTTCATATCATGGAATAAATAAATAGAAAAATGCGTTGGGATGATCTTTTGGTTTCATTAAATCTGTTTTTATGCAATTTTAATTTTCTATATGTTGTTAACCTAACTTTGTTATTTACATCTGTTTTCGTTTATTTGTTGTATTCTGTGTTCCAAATAGAACAAAAAATGACAAAGGCACGTGGCCAAAGAGCCAGGGTATTCCAAGTGTAGAAGCTTCCTTCGGTTGCTGCGAACGACCTATACCTTCCTATAGGAAGTAGGAGTTTCCAAGATCTACTCCTAGAGTTTTTTATGGTCTCCACCAACTAAATCTTATTAAAAATGTTTGCACTTGATAATGGAAAATACCACAAAATAACTAACTGTAAACGATACAATTAGTTGCGGTACCCATTAGCAAGTGCGAGTGAGACGCAAAACTCTCGAAGGCCAAACAACACACACAAGCCTGACCGCACTTAAGAAATAATTACGATGACGCGAAAGCGGTTCCCCAACCCAGAGCTGCCTTACACCGCTGTTTTCGTTTAGAACTATCGACATTTCAGAGTGCTACCATACTTTCATAGTATTTAAGTGAGCATTTAATGTTATGATTGAAAAAATTAAACTGCACTTAAGTGCAACTTAAATTTAAGTGGCAATTAGCTAAATGACATATAATTGAGAACTCAATTATTGGGCCTAAGTCCTAATTTACACTAGGCAAGTCTTATTGCTAAGCTGATTAGTTTGTTAGGAGAGACGAGAGGAAAAGAGAGGTTTCTGTTCCCCTCGTCTCTCTCTCTCCCTCAGACTAAACAGCTTAGCAATAAGACTTGCATAGTATAGACTAGGAAAAACTAAAATCTAACTACAACGTAATCCAAACTGAACCAAAACCAATTCTTATGTTGCGTACGAAATCGGATTTGGTGAGAGCCAACAAATTTACTCTCAGCTAATTTGAAACTCATTTCAATTTTATATTAATTAACATTTTGCTGTTATTATTTTATATGGTACCTTAGCTGGAGTAGCGCGTTGAGTACACAAAGTGTGATGACACATCGTTCCTTGATTGCAACGTAGTCATAACTCAAAAGAAAACTAGTTCGACAGTTTAAAGTTTTCAATTTACACACAACTTAATGGGAAAAGAAAGTTTTATTTTTCTCTCAAGAGCTGAATAAACAAGATATTTGTATGAAATTTTTACACAAAATAAATAGATCATTAACTCGAAAAATTAATTTTTTGAGATATGACTACGTTGCAATAAAGGAACGACATGTTCGAACCCCAGAACATTTTTTTTTAATTTACTGACTACAAGGTGATTTAAAAAAAATCAACTTTAAGTTAGTTGAAAAGTAATGCAGAGTGAGACAATTGACTACCACCTAGGACATCGCAATGTTAAAATAGTCAGTTGATTACATTGAAAAGTAATCCGAGCGTCAGCCAGTACTAGTTGCGAAATAGTTAACTTATTTATTTTAAAGTTAACGGAATTTCTGACAGGGATATGAAAGAGAGAGAGAGTGAATGTTTGTACGAATGCTTATGAGAAACTGAATTATTTTCGAACGTATTAAAATAACAAAACATTTTTAAATTAGAAATTATTATTGGATATTTATTTATTTATTTATTTCAAATATATTTTATAAACTTAATTTATAAAATATATATACAAAAATTTGCCGGGTAACTAGACCATATACACATAAGTTAATTAATTATATTTACATAAAATATATTATTTACATTAAATAATACAAAACAATATAAAAATGTAATGAGATACAGTGAAACTTTAAATCAAACAATATAAAGTAGAGAACTTGAAAAAATGGTGATTTTTAAATAGTTGTGAAAAATTTAATGTGTATATAAAATACTTGTTAAATGTGTTAAGAAAATGGATATTTGTGTCACATTTCATCAATGCCGTGCTTTTGTAGGCTATTCCGTATCGGTAATAAGAAGCTGTCATCGGCACAAGTCAGAATCCATTCCAAAGGTTCATCAATTTTGGATTTTGGGCATTCGGCAAGTATATGTGGGATTGTAAGGAAAACATCACAAGTTTGTACATTTTGGTGGTTCAGTCTTTTCGTAGTAATGTTTCGTGTTAAAAACAGCCTTACCAACTCTGAGTCGAGCCAACATATGCATTGTTGTCGTGTTAGATTGTTATTGTATTTCAATCTTGCAATGGCAGCGTTTTGCTGCCTTTGAATCATCTTGAAGGGACCAATCATAGCTTTTGGGAAACAAGCTGATGCACCTATTTCTGTTAACTTCAAAGCCTCTTTAGAGGCCATGTCTGCTCTTTCATTTCCCTGAATACCAATGTGTGATGGTATCCAAAGAATTAAAACATATTGAGTTAATTTTTGGCGTAGAATGTTGTCGCCATTTAGATTATTTTTTAAAGCTCTGGTTGCGCTAAGACTGTCGGTGCAAATTAATGCACTTTGTCCTCTTCCAACTGAATAAGATATGGCTTCCTCTATGGCTGCCATTTCGGCGGTGAAAATACCTGAGTGAACTGGTAACCGGGTTTGCTTTATGATCTGGTATTCTGACACAGTTACCTGTTGTACTACTGCGAAAGATGTTGCTCCATTTTGTACTGATCCGTCTGTGTAAAGAACCAAACTTGGTTTGACAGTTGAGATCTTAGCAGCCAACATTTTTTTGAAACAGACGGGATTAGTCAAATTCCTATTGTGGGCCTTAAGGGTATCATCTATGGTAATCCAGGTGTTGCCTGGATGAGAGGTGCAGGCTTTTTGGTGCTTCATTATCAAAATGTTGGTTCCAATTTATAAAAGGAAGTATTCCCCAATTTATAAAGGGATGTACTCCCCTCTGTGTTTCATAAGCACCAAATGAGATTATGCGGTTCATAATTTTTGTTTAAAACTTATTGAAATTCAGAACATTTTGTTTGAGGTAAAGAGTTACAACATTAAGATATTTTGCACCAAATATTTTATTTAGTAGTAAAAATTCCTTACATAAAAAATTTCATTGTTTTAAAATTATCTTATTTCATTGAATTCGTAAAAATATAGCCAAAAATATCGCCAATGAGTTGAAATATCGCCAAGTAAATCGCCAATCGCCATATCAAAATTTTTATCGCCAAAAAAGAATTTTTGTCGCCACGTTTGGCGAGATATCGCCATATCTGACAACACTGGTTGCGGCATTCATTGGACATTATTTTCAGTTGAATAAAGGCTTTTTAACATTTAACCCTAGATAGATAAGGTTATTTTTATGTACGCTAAAGATAACGATACGTCTGAAAGACGTATGATATTTAGCATCTTTTTAAGCACTTAAAAGGATAAAAAATTGGCATACTTATAATTGAGATCATTTATTTATTGAGTTTTTTATTTGATAGCATAAAAATTTGGCAAGTACAAATAATAATAACAATAAATAACAAAAAATTCAAAAGGTTCAAAAATTAACATAAAATAATAGCCTTTTTCAAAGGAATCAGAAACAAGTATAACAAAAAATTAAAAAGTACCTTTTTTTGAAATTCATTTAAGTATTTATATATAAAACAAACTTTGTCAGTAAAAGAAACCGTATTTTTGCATCATTATATGCAAGTGTTGCAGACTAGCCTTTTATGTTCTCCACATACAGGTGTTTGACATTTGACACATAAAATTTTCCACATTCTTGGAATTTTCGAAGGACAAAATCCACAATATCTTTTCTTTTTAGGAACAGATGGTTCTTCACTATTGTTCAATTCATTTTGGGGTGTATTGTAAACCAAACTTTGAATGTTGTCAGGCAATGATTTCGACAAAGTGGGAGTTTCAAGCCTTATTTGCTGCATCCAAAGTGTTGTTAGAGACGAGGAAAGTTTCTTCATGTATTCTCTACGACTTAAAGGCATTTGATTAGCAGAAATTATGTTGTGCGAATAAATCACATATGAGTTTATAAACGTCATGTTCAGCATTCCATAAAATATTGCCATTGGCCATCTGCAGGTTTTCCTTGAACATGACATCAGGGAGCACATTTGGTCGTATGTGTCGACTCCGCCTTTTGTTTAGTTGTAATATAAAATTACGTCTGGCTTTCCTGTTTTATCATCAATGGTGCCTTTTTCATTACAGGAAGAAAGCAAATATACCATTTTAGATGGCTTATGTTTATACGACAACAATGTTAAAGGACCATCGTAACAAAACGTGGTAGTTCCAACTCGACGTGCTCGCGAATTTTTTACTTCCTCTGGAATTTTCCGTTTGTTGGATATTATTGTTCCCATGCCATTGTTAGAAACAATTGAAATAAAATGTCCTTTTATTACCTATAACTATTACGGAAAATAATAAAACAATTAAGCAAAATATTACACAAAAGATATCAATACGTCTCCGAGACGTATGATTTGTAATTTCTGAGATATAAAATCAACTTACTGCACGAACGCAACCGCCACTAGCAAGCTACTGATAACGACTGAGAATACTGAGCGTAACAACTTTCTCTCATGACAAACGATTGAGATAGAGTACAAAATGAAAAAGATGTACGTCTGTGAGACGTACCTTATCTATCTAGGGTTAAATAAGTTTTTCACATGACAATATTTTTCAATATAATGGTTTTTACTCATATTTTTTATTTTACATTGAATTAAAGAAAAACAATTTCTAACCAAATTTGTTGATTCTCGTGGTTGTATACATATATCATTATGGTTAAAAAAAAGCAGTTTTTCATACAAAAACAGCGTTGCCAACTGTAATTTCATATTAATTTCGTTGAAATTAAGTTAAATGAGTTCATTTGGGATATGTCAAAATGTGTGTAATTATATTTAATTTCAAATTGATTTCGGCCGAAATTATGAAATTGCTTGATTTTGTGGCACGCTGAACGGGCTATTTAACATAACCATATTGCCATATGACATGCTTTTTATACTTTTAAATTTGCCACCTGGTAATACATTTGACTTAAGGCTCAGTTAGCCGACTGTAAAACAATGTAACTGTAATATGGGAAACAGCTGATCGATATTTTTATATGAAAAGTAGGTTACGTTACATTACATCTCTATAACCATTTTCATTACTTTTCACATAACAAAATCGATCAGCTGTTTCCTACCATTGCAGTTACATTACATTACAGTCGGCTAACTGAGACTTTAGTATGAGTTCGCAGGACTAAAATTGAAACGTTGCAATATTAAAGACTCAGTTAGTCGACAGTAATGGAATGTAAGTGCAACGGTAGGAAACAGCTGATCGATATTACCTTTTCCAAATATTCCGCTGAGATTTTATCACATTTCCCTCGTATTACTGTTCTCAACTCCATTTAGTTCTTGAAATACCATTTGGAAATATTTTTTTTTAAATAAACCCATAAATTTTCAATAGGGCATAGATCTGGATGGAGTATCCACATCTTTTCCTCAATACAGAAAGTGCCTTATGTTTGGTGTCATTAGATTGATAACAATTGGAAAATTGAATAAACCTAAACTTAATCGAGTTGTTATCCAAAAAAAACTTCAATATATTGAGGTACTGCCCCGCATTCATGGTATTCTCAATAAATCAAATTTATACCACCTTTTACAGCATATACACCTCCAATCCATCAACCAAACTTTTTTAAATTTTACCGTTGGGTTTATGGTTTTTCTTTCCAATATTTTTAAAGATTTTTTTCCTCTATCCTTTGTTAGATCCGTCATTATAATAAAGCAGTTTGATTTCGTAGCAGAAAATCACATTATCGTAGTAGCCATCAAGCTTGGAAGTATGCGTTATCGCAAAAGACAATTGTTGTTCTTTGTGCTGCACTCTTAAGAAGCGGGGATGTCCGAGCAGTTCTTGAGGTACAGTCGATTCTTTTGAGCAATTGCCTTTGTCTCATGGGAAACTGTTACTGAGCGGTACATGAATACGTTGAAATGGTTTTTGGTTGACAGCGCGAGTAAGGTTGGCCGCCTTATTGCTGGTATATATGGAAGTCTTAAATTTTTATTAATGTATTGACGTCAAACATGAGGCACTTTGGGTAAGAACATGGTGTCTTTTCAATTGCGGTAAATTTGTGGATACTATATCTCAAGGCCTAGATCTATGCCCTATTGAAAATTTATGGGTTTATTTGAAAAATAGTATTTCCAAATGGTATTTCAAGAACTAAATGCAGTTAAGAACAGTAATACGAGGGGAATGTGATAGAGTTTTTTTTGGTTTTCATGAAATTTTTATGCTCTCATTTTTAATTTTGCTTATAACCAGGGACAAGTACTTCATGCATTTAAAAAAGGTGTTTTAAGCGCCTAAAATATTACATCAAAAACTCAAAATATGCACTAAAAACAATAAAATATGCACATATTTACAAAAAATGCTATTTAAAAGAAAAAAGTTTTCAATTTACATACAACTAAATAAAGATATAAAAATATTTCCTTTTCTCAAAAGGTACTTGTAAAAGCCTTTTATTTAAATGTTTACACAAGATTAAATATGATATAACGATTTTTTCTGCATTATTAACTCAAAACACGCATTTTTCGAGATATGTTGATATTGCAGTGAATGAGCTATTCGTAAATAGAAAAAGAGAAGTGTTGTTATTGATTTATTTTTATTAAAAAATTTTATATTTCTTATATTTTCGAATGTGAAGTCCAATCAAATTGTTCTTAGAAAGCTTTTGAGTATTGAAAAAGAACTTGTAACGTCTGTGGATGTAATTGGCTCAAATTTAAACGATTATTTTTTAATAATCTTATAAATTTATTTAACTCAACCATTGCAATGAATTTAATACTAGCTAATAGATTGTTTTTAAAATCCGTTATTATTTTTAAAAAGAATATCAAGCAGACAATTTCCTCTTGAAATCATCAAAATTACAGTTTCCATTAAATTTGGTATGTGTGTGCTTGTTCAATCGTTTTACAATTGAGAAACTAGCGAAAAAAACTAGACATGTCCTCAGTAAGTGATTTTTTTTTATTTTTTCGGCTCTCCAAGTACACATCTATGAAGTCACGAAATTTTTCCATTTAAAACCAGTTCCATCCTAACTTTAATAAATAACGAAAACTGACTTTTATTTGCTAGTTATTTGCTCTCCTGCAAAACACAGTTAATGGGACTAGTCTGGTTTTATTCGCCAGTTCGTCAATTCTATAACAATGCAAGCGTATAAATTTGCCCAACAAAAGTTTTGCATTAATAATTTGTCAAAAATATTTTTTGAAATTTGAATTTTTGACAAAAGATGGCATAAAACCTTGCATTTATACCAAATTATGCAAAAATATGCATTTTAAGCACAATATGCAAAAATATGCACTAACAAATCGATGCCATTTTCACGCAAAGACTCATTTGACATCGAGAAGCCTTTTTAAAATGAATGGCTAAACCTCATATGATACTCATACACCTCGAGAGGAAGAGCATACGGTGGATCAGCAATTTTAATAAAGTCAAGACTCAAGCACTATATTCTTGATATCATCTGTGCAGAATATTTACAAGCAACTAGCATTTGTGTTGAAAATTTTTGTACAAATTTCGTTATATCATCAATTTACTCCCCTCCAAGATTCTCCCCTCTGAGGATCAAACGAGGATTTCTACAAATCTCTTGGGCCTTGTTTCGTAGCAGCTGCAGACTAGAATGCAAAACATACGTTCTGGGCTTCACGCCTTATTACACCTAGAGGAAGATCGTTCTTCAACACAATTTCAAAAATTCAAAAATGGGCTTGGACGTCATGCACGGGCGTTGTTGATTTGCCGTGTGTAGTTGCTCTTCCCCCTCGACCCTTAAAATTTAAGATGCATGAGGTACAAAAACTAATTGCTGAACTCAACCCAAAGAAAGCTCCGGGTATTGATGAAATTAGTAATCAGATGTTGATAAAGTTGCCTCGTATTGCAATTAGAATCCTGTTATTCATTTTTAATGCCATTTTACGACTGGAGTATTATCCACACCACTGGAAGCTCGCCAAGGTCAAAATGATTCCAAAGTCGGGCAAAGATCTTACCAAGGCTGAGTCATACAGGCCAATAAGTTTACTGTCAACAATGTCAAAGCTCTTCGAAAAGCCAATCATATGAGGTGGACTACCCATCCTCTTTCCCTCTATTCACTATTTATGTTTTGTTAAAACCAACCTGAAAGGCGTATGAATATATTCACATCGCCGATGTCACATTCAGACAGGCTCTCCAAACCTTGCAGTATTGGAGCCCCCATGCAGATTGACCGCACCTCCGCGAGTACTGAGCAGTGACAGAGAAAGTGCTCTATATTTTCCTCCTCTTCCTCGTCCTGACAGCTTCTACAGTAGTCATTAAAAGGTAGATTTAATCTACCAGCATGTATACCTATATAGCAGTGTCCTGTTAGGACTGCAACCAAAGTACGGAGTTGTCCTCTTGGAATCCTCTCCAATATTTCGGACCTCCTCATGTCATAACAGGGCCATGTCATTCTAGAGGCAGAGCATGTTACCTCATTTGACCATCTAGCCTGTGCAACTCTGAGAAGGTCCTGCTGTATTTGCATTTTGCAGCAATTCATCGGAACACCCACCAACCGATCAGTGTCCTCATCCTGCATTTGAGCTCCAGCCTTAGCCAGCTCATCCGCAATATCATTTCCAACAAAATTCGCATGTCCTGGAAGCCATTGTAGCTTCCGATCGACATGCATTCCCAGTTTGTTAAGAGACATCCGGCAATCATATACCAGATTCGATGTCGTAAAGACACCCGCGATATTTTTAATGGCAGCTTTGCTATCCGTGAAGATACCGATATCCCAGTTGTATATCCTGTAATACCTCAACCAGTTAACCGCTTTACCTATCGCAGAGATTTCAGCCTGTAGTATACTACATCTATTGTCTAGCTTAAAGCTTATCCTCTTTTGAAAGCGAGGAATAAAGATTCCACCACCCACGCCTCTGTGTGACTTCGATCCGTCTGTGTACACCTCAAGCAGATCTTCCTCTGTTCCTATAGACGAGTTAGACACACCCGATGTGTTAGACTTGAATCTACTGTCAGGCAGAGGTATGGGTGATCGGTAATCAATATTGGCCGGTAGATTATTCAATTGATCTCCTATTATAGAGTGACCACAAGTCAGCTTTTTCCACGCATTTACCAACTGTAATTTAGTTGCAGAGTTCATAGCAATTTGCTTTACCATGAGATCCGCTGGCAGCCAGTGCATCATCACGAAGAGCGCCTTGGAGGGAGTGGTTCGTGGTGCACCTGTAATAGTCAGGGCTGCAGATAGTAGAATCCTTTCAATGGTTCCACGGTGGATGGCCTTCAGCAAAGCAGGCCACCATACTAACGCTCCATATGTTAATATTGGTTTAATCACTGTATTGAAGAGCCATTTGGAATTGAAAGGGCTGATGCCCCATGTCTTCCCTATTGCCTTCTTACATGTATATAAAGCAATGGCAGCCTTATTTGCCCTTTGTTGGACATTTCGTTGCCATG
The DNA here is from genome assembly GCA_936439885.1 of Nowickia ferox. Taxonomy (NCBI): domain Eukaryota; kingdom Metazoa; phylum Arthropoda; class Insecta; order Diptera; family Tachinidae; genus Nowickia; species Nowickia ferox. Next base: position 66,828,305 of record OW387026.1, read on the forward strand.
AGAGTTTGGAGTCTAGATAGACACCAAGATATTTGGCACAATCAGACAAATTAAGTTCCATTCCATTTAACCTTGAAAGTGGGAATTGTGGAATCTTATATCTTCTCGAGAAAAGTACAAGATCCGTTTTCAGCGGATTTACATTCACGCCACTATTGATACTCCATCTGCTAATAGTACCCAGTGCCGCCTGTAATCTCTGAGATAAGGTATGTAAATGTTTACCCAATACCAACACTGCGATGTCATCTGCGTATGCTACGCACTTGAACATCTTGACATCCAACTCCCTGAGAAGGGAGTTTAGAGCGAGGTTCCACAGTAGTGGAGATAGAACTCCTCCTTGTGGGGTACCTCTATTTGCTATTCTTTTAATCGAAGCTTGCCCTAGCTTGGATGAGATAGTTCTGTAAGTAAGAATTCTCCATACCAGGTTAATTATTGACTGATGTATATTCAGTCTCGCCAGAGCCATTATAATGGTTTCTGGTTTCACATTGCTAAAGGCGCCTTCTATGTCAAGAAATGCTACCAGTGTGTATTACTTTTGATCCAGAGATTTCTCTATTGAACCAACAAGAGTGTGTAACGCAGTCTCAACTGATTTACCCTTAGTATATGCATGATGTGATATGCCTGTGAGAAGTAACATCCACACATCTACATTTGCCGATGATACAGCCTGCCTTAGTATGCACGAAAACTCTCACGAGGCATCCCGATATCTTCAGGAACATATAACATATAACACCCTGAGTCTAGATTGTAAACTTTTGATATACAAGTCGCTCTTGAAACCTATATGGTGCTACGGAATACAGCTATGCAGCACTGCTTCAGCTTACAATATAGAGAGAATCCAACGAAGACAAAACAAGATTTTAAGACTAATAATATCGTCTCCATCTTACATCACAAATTCAAATTTACATCGTGATTTAAATATGCCACTAGTGACTGAAGAAATTAAAAAATACGCAGACAAATACTTAACAAAACTCGATCCTCATCCTAATCCGCTTGCTCGTAACATCTTGAATTTTACTGGACACATCAGCTTAAAAAAGAAATATTTTTGTGCTTAATACGATATTTATGTATTATTGTTTACTATCACTAAGTTTATGCCTGACACTGGTTGGGCCTAATTATTATATCTAGATTTAAGATTTGAATTCTTATTGTTAGTTCATTTTTTGAAGATACAATAAATAAATATACGCATGAAACAAACAAACAAAATTTTTTTCACGCAAATTCATTGCTTCGTAAAGATATTTCATTCTTGCCATTATCAGGGTTATGGGAAAAAACATGCATTTGCATGAAACCCCTGTCCCTGCTTATAACTTACGACTATTCGCTCACTTAAATGTAAATAAAATGAAATCTATAACAAAATATTTCATAATGCAAAAAAGGAAAAAAATATTTACGATAAAAATCAAAATTTAAAACGATTTTAACTATGTCAAAACATTTTCTTTACAAACTGTATGTATGTACACGTCATAGTATGCACACATTTACAGTACATAAATATACATACATACATATTAGCACAATATTAAAAAAATGGAGAAAGTAATATTCATGTATTTACTAATAGTAAAACTGTATGCACTTTACCGGGGCAAACGTAATTTTTGCTTTAAATAGGTCAGAAACCCTGGTTAAAATCAATACTTATGACGTCAACTGTGACCTAAAACAAACTCAACATAAAATTTTCGAAACTAGCAGTAATAATCATTTGTCACTTTAACCGCTGACCACTACTTAAGGTATGGTCGCACTTGGCAAACATTTGCCCAAAAAAACGTAACCAATAAATATTAGTGAAAAACATTTTGATTCAGACAACACGTCTTTCTTAAGTTAAACAGTTTCATAGAATCCAATCTTAGCAAATACGTCTCTGAATTGAAAGCTTCTTCATTAATATTTAGGGGCTACGTTTTTTTGGGCAAATATTTGCCCAAGTGTGACCATACCATTAGCATTACATCGCACTAGTAAAATTTTTTCAATATGTATAAGTAATTTGTAACCTTCACCTACTAAGTACATACATATATACCTACATACATATGTACATATCGCTCCTTTGTTGCAACATAGACATAACTAAAAAAATTCGTTTTTGGAGTTAATAATGCAGAAAAAATAGTTATATCATATTTAATATTGCGTAAAAATTGTACATTTACCAGAGATGTAAATGAATCATACATTTTTGAATTAATTCGCGAATCATACATGCACTGAATTAGCAAATTTTGAATTAATTCTTTTCACACAAAAAAATGAATTGAATGAAATTTGAGTCAATCAAAATAAATTCAAATTAATTCGAAAAAAAAAAATAATTAGGAATTCATTACCAGCTCATTGGGATTTAATTTAGTCATTGTTCTAATTCATTTGAATGAATTCAAAATCAATTCAATTCAAACGAATTGGAAATGAATTGCAATTCACTTTAACAAATTGATTTGAATTGAACACGAATTCCAACTCATTCTGCAAATTCATTTGAACTGGAAATGCATAAATAGAAAACTTATATTTTACCAAACTACATTTTTGTGCGTTAAGCTTCTTTTGAAATAAAGCAGCGATATTGAAAATGTTTCGTGTAAAACACATGGAAACACATGTTTCGTATAAAACACATGAAAAGAAAGGGACAGGAGATTACTTGCTAGGGTTTAGAGGTGTGCCTCGTTGAGCATCACAGGTGCTTAGAGGAGTACACCTCAGGCTGCCAAGGACGTCATTCTTCAACTACTTCCTATAGAGGACTTTGTAGTGAGAACGGCGACTGGAAGTCTTTTTAGACTCGTTGCAGCAGGTTTGGTGAGAACAGGAATAATAGGTCACACATCAATCTTAAATGAGATCAGTTTTAGTGATCAGGGATCCGTAACCCCTGGATTCACGGACTATAAGGTCGTAATAATTGATTGTAGCAGACACACACACACTCACTGGTAATTCCGAATAGGGCCTATTGGGTCAAATCCAGTAAGCTATATGAGGGCGGTCTTTACAGACGGGTCCAAACTAGTGTGGGGGGGGGGGAGGCACAGGGGCTGGTGTCTATATCTTGGAAACGAGCATTCGTATTTCTTTCAGACTGCCGAATGAATGCAGCATTTTTCAAGTTGAGATCTTGGCGATTCTCAGAGCCACGGAACTAACTGGTGGCCAGGAATGTAGCTGAAGGTGAGAAGACAACCTTATACGTCGGCTGCTAGGCCCTGCACAATGTCAAATAGAAACTTGTTAGTGAATGTAGCAGAGCCCTCAACTTGCTTATGAACAAATAAATTTTTTAATTTTTTTTTTATTATTATTATTAGTATTAAAAATACTTTACAATATACATACATAGTACATGTTTTAAACTTCCTATCATTACAAATCAACATTAAATCTTACAAAATTAATAAAAAATTTTCTAAATACATTCTCGTTATTTTCATTTTTCATATTATTTGGTAGTGTATTATATAGTTGTAAGCCCTTGTAAAACAGTGATCTCTGCATTTGTGTTGACATAACCGTTTAATTGAAAATCGTTCACATTTCTTAGTCCATATGGATGGCTTCCTCCTACATATCTTATTTGTTCACAAAGGTATCTCGGTGCATCGCCTTGCTTCATATTTTTAATAAATCTGAGCGTGGTTAATTGAAGTCTCTGTTTCACATTTAACCATTTCAGGATATTCAGCATTGAATTTATTTCAGTATATCTATTACATTTTAATATTATTCTCATAGCTTTATTTTGAAGTTTCTGCATTCTTGCTAATTGGATTGTGTTGCTACATGTATACAAAATAGTAGATCCGCACTCAAAGTGTGGTTTTATTATGGTATTATATATATTTATTGCGGAAGTTTTTGATATTTTGTTTCTGATTCTTCCAAGAAAACTTATTTTTTTTACCGATTTTTTGGCATATGTGCTCAATATGTTCATTAAATTTTAGTTTCTTATCAATTATAAACCCGAGATATTTTATATGCTCGACTTTTTCAATTACCGAGTTATTTATTTCAAATGTTACGTTGGAATTGATGTTAATTTCTATTATCTTCGATTTGTTTTCCTTAAGTTTAAGTTGATTCATTTTTAACCATATTAATTTAACACGTTTCATTCTTAATTCAAAAATTCTCCATTATTAATTTAAGACTTTTCATTCTTAACTTAATAATTCTCCATTATTAATTCAAACGCTTAATTTTTAATATAAAAATTATAAGTTTTAAAATAAAAATGTTCGTGTGTTGTCTTTTTCAAACAAAAAATATTCTTTCTTGATTTCAAAATATTTTTAATTTTTAGAACAAGAGGGAACATTTTTAAAATAAGAGAAAACAAACTTAGTTCTAGTTCATAAAGGTTACCGTTTTTAAAATCGAATTGTTTTTTCTTGATTTTAAAACTTTTTTTTTTGTTATACCTACTTTTATTTTTATTTAATTAAATAAAAAGATTGTAATCAAATATACTCCTATAAATTTTTTTGCCCTTTCAAATTGGGACCTTCTTAATCGTTAATTTGGCCCTAAACCAAAACACTCAAAATGCACCACTGCTAGGCAATATTTAGGCACACCCCCGAAAAGTGTTTTCCTATAGAGCATATGATCAGTGTTCTTGGCCTTGTTTACACACACCATCGTAATAGGCTTGACGCAGAAAAACCTAAACTTTTATTTTTGAAGTTAAATAATCATTTGTGGACACTATGTACGGAAATTGTAAAGGCAGTTACTTTTGGTTTTCAGATGTGGTTCTAGAAACAAGCATTTCCCAAGTTTTTAATCTGTACAAATTCATTTTTGATGACATGGGCTCAATAATTTCATCAACAACTCGTAAGGATAAATTTTCAATTGATGTGGATTTCTTTAAAGGTGTTTCTGGTTCAAAATCTAAGGCTAATAGGACTCAATCATCAATGGCAATTTTTATAGAATAAAGAAATTATCTCAGAGAAAAGAATTTTGAATTAATCTATACTGATGTTTCGGCCGGTGATTCGATTTCTACTTTGGCATACGTTTCACTCGTAAAGTTTTATCGTCTACGACTGCAGAGTTGCTGCGCTGCATACAATTGCTGATATTGACAACCCGAATTATATAGCAGCAAACATTTGCTTTAAAATTTGTTTATCATATATTTCGTCATGTTGGCAACTAATTAGTGGATCATGCAGCCAGCGAGTCACGAAGGGTTGGTTCTTGCGTGACGGTGGGCTGGACGTACACGGACGCGATTCGTACCATTGGTTATATGCTTGATTGATTGGTGGTAGAGTGAATATTTATTTTTTTATTTATTTTATTTTATTACAGTTCATTATGAACCTAATTTAAAGCTATCTATAGGTATGTTCTTACAATGTTGGTATAACAGTTTCTTAAATTTATTTATATTATTACAATTTTTAATTTCATTTGGTAATTCATTAAAGTGTTTCAGTCCTTTATAATAAAGATTTGCACGGTCTGCTTCACTTGTGATTTCTACTACGCGGAAGTCATTTCGTCTTCTTGTGTTATAATTATGTATTTGGTGGCCGTACGTGATTTTTTCTGATAAATATGTGCGACAATTTCCTATTTTTATGTTAAATATAAACTTCATAGCGAAATAAAATAAGCTTTGTTTTACACTTAGCCAATTTTAGCTGTCCAACATGTATTTTGTATTTGTGTCTCTTGGCTTGTGAAGTATAAATCTCATCGCCTTGTTTTGTAGTTTTTGCAACTGCTCTATTTGGGTATCTCTAGCGATAAATGTAATTGAGGGACAGTATATAAAATGTGGCTCAATTATACTTCTATAAATTAGTGTTTTGCGAAATTTACTTATGCTATGACAAGTTCTATACATTAGATAAAGTTTTTGGTTAATTTTCTTTACTAAGTTTTCAAAATGTGTGTTTAATTTAAGTCTGCAATCTATAATTGCGTTCGCGTACTCAAAAGTTTTTACAAATTTTTACTGAACTTTACTGCATTTTACTAAATTGCGTTCGTTTAACAAAATGAGAACACAAATTGAGAGACTAAAGTGACAGTTCTTGACAGAGTATTTTGCAAATTTTTACTGCAGAAATTTGTCGTAGTAAAGTTTAGTAAGATAAAAACATATGATTCAAAATGTAAAGAAACGAAAAGTAAGCAAACGGAAAGTGTAAAAATTTTAGAAAAGGTTAAATAAAAATTTTGAAAGTCATTACAAAATAGATAATTTATAAAGAATGGTAATAATAACATACATATTTTATAATTTAATTTATTAATTCTTTTGTTTTGTGAATGACTTTAATTCTTCAGAGTTGTAAAACTGTAAAGTATCTGGTTACTTAGTACTGAACTTGTTTTTAAGGTAGTCAGTAACATTAAAGGCCATGATTCACTATCCTACACAATCGCGCGATCTACGAAAAAATACAACCCTGATCTGATGAATTGTTTTTGTCTTTTGAAAATGTTCATAGACTCCATCATACCAGGGCCGTATTTTCTGAAAAATCGCACGATAGTGTAGGCTAGTGTATCACGGCCTTTACAAACAGTCATGTAATTTTTAATAAATTTAACCAACAACAAATCAGAAAAATCAAAAAGAAATTAATTAAAAATATTATACAAAATAAATTACAAATTTATTCTTAGATTAGTCGTGTTATAAAAAATATTGTATCGAGTACCACTAAGAAAAAGAGTTGAATAGGCAAAAGTGCATATATTTTTCAGCCCTATGTGGAGTTGGAGTCAGCTGTTTCCTTCATTTTACTAATTTTTACTATTTTTCTGTTCGCGTACTTTTTTCGACAATAACTGTTTTTGAGAGCAAATTTTAAAATTTTTGCAGTAACTACTCATTTACTGCATTTTACTTCAAAAGTAAACGAACACACTTTATTATAATAACTAAATACAAGCTTGTAAAAAACGACGTTGATTTAAATCAAATAAGACGTGTGAATTTTAAAATTGGTATTTCCAATAATATTTACAAGGAAATTTTAAATCCTTTACTAAATTTTCGAAATCAGTTCCCAATCCAATATCCAAAATCCAATATAATTAATAGCGATACTCATTTTAAAATATATTATCAAAATCTGTCCGGAATGCGAACCAGATCCAAGACTACATTTGATTTTTCATCACAAAATGAATATGATGTTTTTGTATTGGTTGAAACTTGGCTCAACTCAGATTTCTACAATGCTGAATTTTTCGTACCAAACTCTATAATGTTTTCCGTAAAGATAGGAATGCTATCTCTACTGGCTTATCGTTGGGTGGAGGAGTATTAATTGCAGTAAAAACTTCAGTTAAGTCATCTTTATGTAATATTGATTACCAAAATGGTTTGCTTGATCAATTAATTGTCTCTATTTCTGATTTAAATTCTTCGTTTTTATTATGTGTATCTTATATACCACCCAATAGCACTGATGAGCTTTATGATGCGCATATATCTAATATGGTATCTTTTGGTGAGAATTTCACAGTAGATATTTGTATTTTAGGCGATTTTAATTGAAAAAATATTCTTTGGTCAAAAGTGTCTGACAGTGCTTTTCTAATGCCCAGTAATGTAAATCATAGTCATGAAATTAACTTAATTGATAGTATATTGGCGCTTAACTTGTGTCAAGTAAATAATTGTGCTAATAGATTAAATCGTTTTTAGGACCTTATATTTGTACCTGATTTTCTTAAATATGAGGTCTTCAGTCCTCTACAGTGGATTTCTCCGCCTAATGTTCATCACCAAGCTTTGGTATTAGAAATAGCTAATTTAACGTTTTTTAACAATTCTATAAGCTCCGCGGTTAATGACTTTAACTTTAATGCTTGTAATTTTAATTTGCTGAACGCTATGTTTGACTCCATTAATTGGATAAATCTTTTTGCTGGATTAAAAACCCATGAGTGCTATGGACTTTTTATAAAAAAAAGTCTTAAAAACTTGTTCAGATAATATTCCAACCAAATGCAATAAACCATATAAGCTAAAAAAGCTAAAAAAAACTTGCGTAAGAAATTCCATAAAAAGTTCTTGGAAATGGGTGATTCTGAATCTCAAGCTAAATTTGTTCATTAACTTTTTAAATAAATTTCTGTTTCTCTTGTCGAAAGAACAAGAAATTATACGTAACTCCAAAGCGTTTTGGACTTTTGTCAAATCTAAAAGAATATCGTCAGACATTCCATCTATAGTCAGCCTAGATGGCAAAATCTCTAATTCTTGTGAGGAGTCGGTAAATATGTTTGTATAATTTTTTAGTTCAAATTTTGAACCGTTCAATTGAAGGGCTTATTGTAAAAACACGATAAGCCACACGATTTCAGAAAGTGGTTTTATCAGTTCATTCAATTACTTTACAGCATCGGAACGTCCTCTTAAAATATTGTACCTATATTCCGTTTAATTTCCGCCTTAGCCGCAAGTGTCACTTTTTACATTTTGATTTTATTCAGAATTATTTGTCCCAAAAACTCGATAAGCCACAGCAATTACAAAGGCAGTATTACAAAACGATCGATTCTGATGAAGATAGCAGTGGAAGTGATTATTTTGTTGAAGATAGTGATGACAGCGTGAAAGACAAAGAGTTTTTGCCAACAGATGATGAAGTAATTTCAGAAACCAGCGAGGTATGATTTATTGAAACTGAATCACAACTTATAGAAATTATTTGATGTAATAAATAGAAAAAATAATAAATTTTAAACTGCAAAAACACGATATGCCACTTTATTTCAACCAAAACAACAAAACTTTTGATATTCCAAAAAAAAATATGAATAAATTTCATGCAATAACTGGATAAGCCACAACTTTTTGCGATTTTAGCGGTTTCCGAAGATTTCTTGGTGTACAGCGACGGGTATGTGATAGTAGTCTTCCTTAAGCACTAAATAAAAGTATCTGTATCATGATTTCATCAAATCCCTATTTGCTGCATTTGTTTTAAACTTCAAAGGCGATTTCCTCAGTATTTTCATTTTGTGGCTCATCGAGTTTTTGCAATAAGCCCTTCAATTATAATGTTTCTACTTCGGGAGGATTTAGCAAATTAAATATTGGCTGCCTAGTTTTTTCCGAGACTGATGTATCTGACGCTATTACTCAGGTAAAAAATTCATTAAAATCTGATTGTGATGGTCTCTGTACTTATCTGCTAAAGAAATCGGGTACCTCCTTGATACCAGCTCTAACGTTTATTTTTAATTTGTCCCTGAAAGGGGAATTTATAATAGGTGGAAGTCTGCCATAGTCACTCCAGTTTTTAAAGATGGCATCAGAAATGATGTAAAATGTTACAGGCCTATCTCTATGCATAAAAAGTTATTTTTCCAAATTTAACCTTGGATTTCTCCGTATCAGCACGGCTTTTATTCCGGCCGATCAACTGTTACTAATCTGACGCTTCTCAGTAAATATTGTCTAGATGCTATCGAGCATGGTAGCCAGGTAGAAGTTATTTACACAGACTTTTCCAATGCGCTTGATAAAATATCTCATTCCATTCTGTTGTCAAAATTGAGTTTAATGGGATTCCATTCCAATTTTTTGTTATGGCTTAAGTCATACTTATCTAATAGAGTTTGCTCAGTATATATACATCCACGCCCTATTGTCAAACATCTGGAATGCCCCAAGGGAGCATTCTTGGCCCGTTATTATTTAATTTATATATTAATGATATTGGTGGCTGTTTTATTAAATCAAAATATCTGTTATATGCCGATGATTTAAAATTTTCTCATGAAATGTGATGCATTGAGTGATATTCGCACTATGCAATAATGCTTAATGCTTAATAATTTAAGCAATTGGTGCCTACTTAATTACTTGCATCTAAATGTAAATAAATGTTTACATATTTCATTTCAACGATCCATGAATCCCATTGTACTGACATTTAATATTAATGGCATTAATTTGAAAACTTCGAATTCTAAACTTGATTTAGGTGTTGTTTTTGATAGTTCTATGTCGTTTGTAGCCCATGTGAGTATATAGTTCCTAAAGCGTATAAAATGCTTGGTTTTCTGAAGAGAAACTGCTCTGAGTTTGTAAATTCGTACACGTATAAATACATTTATACGTCCTTTGTTACACGCTCATTACCATATTTAATTTTCTGTTCCTTATGAATCTAAGTGCCTTTTATTGGCCTACGCACTCTAGAAGGACGTAGAAAACTCCAATCCGCCCTTCTGGTTTACGATATTATCAATGGCTAAATTGACTGTCATGACTTGCTTCATGCTGTACCATTTTTTATACCTCCTAGAAATTTCAGATTAACTAAGCTGTTTGATGTTCCTTTTCATCGAACTAATTATGCTCGTAATGGCACACTAACACGTGCTTTCGCGTTAGTGTGCGAAGTCTTATATAGAGTTCAGCACTGCGAAAAATTATTTTAAACTTGTTCCTCTAAGTGTAATAAAATAATATTGTTATTTGATTAATTAATTAGCCTTCTTTATTTTTTGTTGATCTTTTACTATTTATATACATAAGTTATTTATTCTTAGTTATTAAAAATGTTACCTTTATATCGTTGTCCGAAAGGACTTTTTGTCCATAGACTGAAATAAATAAATAAATAATTTCTTTTGCTTCATCTATTTCTTGATTATTTATATGCAATTTATGACAGTTAATATACATACATGGTTACAATTTGATAGTATCATATATTTTGTTTTTCCTGTATTTAGTTTTAGCATGTTTATACACATCCATTTATACCTACACTGAACCAAAAAAGTATTCTTAAAACAAGAATTTTGCGTTTTTGTTTTAAAAATGCTGCATTTTTAAAAATAATTTTTATAATAAGAATGTTTCTTATAATATTAATACACAACATTGTTATTTTTATAACGAAGCAGTTCTAAAACAAAAATGAGCGATTTCATTTTAAAAATTTCAAAAACTATAATGTTTTCTTATTAAAATAAAAATTATAATTTTTGAAATCATAACAAAAAAGAAAATGTATAAATGTAAATGTAAAAATTCTAAAAACCAAAATATTTTATTATTATATCAAGAATTTAAATTTTTTTGAAATAAAAAAAATACATTTTTCCTCGAGTAACATTTTATATTTGTGTGGTGTTAAAAAAAAAGAGAATTAATTTTTTATTATGACCAATATATAATCCTGTTTGATCCTTGAGCACAATATCTTGAAATTGTTGTGAAATTTTAAAAAACACGGTGTTCATAATAGCGACATTTTTTGTTGAATGCTCGTCATGACCCAAATGAAAATTCGTTCGATTAGCGCTTTGGACTATAGTCAAAAACCGAAAATTGTTCATAATAAGGGCATTTTGATTCCAAAAAAAATAACATTTTTAATTTTAATACGAACCATCGGTAATTTGAAAATTCTCTTTTATTAATTTAAAACGTTTCATTCTTAATTTAAGAACTCTCCATTATTAATTCAAAACATTTAATTTTTTATATAAAAATAATAAGTTTTAAAATAAAAATGCTTCATTATTACTTCAAGAATATTTTATTCTTATTATGTTCAACTTTAAATCAAGGTTGTTGTTTTTTAAAACAAAAATAATAATTTTTCATTCCAAAATAGATTTAATTTTTAAGCAAAGAATGAAAATTTTTAAAATAACACAAAACAAACTTAGTTCTATTTCATAAAGGTTTCGTTTTTAAAATCAAAATGTTTCTTCTTGATTTTAAAACTTTCTTTTTTGGGTGTATATACTATTTAAATCATTCATTTTATTCATCGCAACATCTAAACTGGCATCGCTTATTGTAATCAGGGCATCATCTGCAAAGTTTTACATTACAGTATTTTAATACGGATTTAATGCCGTTGATGTAAATGAGAAACAGTATGGGCGCAAGGACAGATCCTTGAGGCAGACCTATGTTCACAGGTATTGCTGTAGATATCGTGTTTATGACCCAATTCATACGACAGAGAGTATTTTGTATGAGCGACTTTCCCCTATTGTGGGGAAACTGCAATGGTTTTGGGTACTGACTTTGACTTTTCTAAATTCGGACTGGCTGATTTGAAACTTGCTAATAGAATCCTATCTGGTTAGGTTACTTCGCCAATGATTCTGCTACACAACAAAGGAGGGCGCTCTGGTGTTACATTAGTATTAATATCTGATGAAGTCTGTGTAGTTTTCAGTGAACAATGCCTTATGCCTGCACTACTAGAACTTTTCCCACAACAGGGTGCCCCTGCGGCTGTGTGGTAGCGATGCTAGCCTCTCAGTCTAGAGATCGTTGGTTCGATTCCCACCATAGAGACTGGGTGTTTTCCGCACACAAGCTAATCTCTTCGCGGGTTGTGTTTGCAAAAAAAAAAACCTGATACAAAGGACACTAAAGGCCGTGATACACTATCATACAAAGTCGTGCGATCTACGAAAAAATACATCCCTGGTATGATGGAGTTTATAAAAATTTTCAAAAGACAATAACAATTCATCACACCAGGGTTGTACTTTTTCGTAGATCGCACGACTTTGTATGATAGTGAGTCATGGCCTTAATGCACATCAGAAGAATTAGTTGTTATTATTTTTAATGACTGTCGAAGACCGGGCTCGAACCCAGGACCTTAAGTTTTGTAGTCAACGTGCTAACTACTTCAGCCAACGCCACCCTCAATCCTATCTGGACACATACTATTTTTAACTCCACCTTTTCAAGGATGGCAACTTCAGAGCAGAGAAGCAAGCCGATCGGCTCATAGCCGGCTCAAGTGCCGCCGCCGCGCCGATGCATGCGGCTAGCCTGTGCTCAAAATTGCAGCCGACCAATTGTTTTTTGTAGTTGCAAATTTATACATCTTACAAATTATGTGGAAGACATCAGGTGTTTAATTTTTTTTATAGAACTGAGTTTAAAAACTTATAAAAAAGCGGCTGTCAATGTCAGCCGGCTTATGAGCCGTCGCCGCCGCCGACTTTTTAAGACGGCTTGTTTCTCTGCTTCAGAGATATTTTTACCACAGAGACCAGCAAGGCAAAGACCAGAGTTGTAGAAAGTGACTTAAGAAGAAAACTCAAATTATCTGATTTGATCACTGTTAAAAAGGGACAAATATAGTGTGTTTGTTATTGAATATTTTTAGTACAATAATCAAAACAAACAGCAGAAATGTATACTTAGTGAAATGAACAATTGAAAATTTTTACAAAATTAAATGAAAGATTTTGCAGTGTTGAACTAAATAAAACAATGTGTAAAACATTATTAGTAATATAAAAGTGATTAAAAATAGTTTCCAAATGCTTACAAACTCAATTTTAAACATTTTCCTTCAAAAATATTAATTTTTAATTTCAACTTGCAAAAAGGAAACAACGAATGAGATCACAAAGCATAAATTGAAAATACACTTGAGCACATGAACATTTGCACAAAATTAAATGGTGGAATTTGTGGTATTGAATTAAAAAACACAATGCGAAAAGGATTATTAGTACTAATAAAGTGATTAAAATTTGTTTTCGAATGATTAGAGACTTCGTTTTAAGCATTTTCGTTCGCAAATATTAATTTTTACCATTTATTTACATAAACTAGGCTGCGAATGAGTCCACAAGGAATAAAATGTAATTACTTTAAAATAATACCACGCGAAAGAAAAAGTAAAGAGGATTTGATGACTGTGTGAGCGAGACCTCTAAAAACACAATTATCTTCCGTCCTGTGTGACACAAAATTGTTTTCTTTAGTTTTAATAAAACTTGACTTAGAATTCTCAACATACTAGATGATTTATTTATTAAAAAGACCAAGTTTATTTTAATTTCTTGATTCTTGATTAATTAATTTTTTACCAACCACGTATCAATTTTTGTGTGAAATAAAAGAAATTGGCTTGCGTTGAAAAAGAATAAAAAACTAACGGCATTTTTCATTTTGTCGCCAACAAAGCTGCTAGATTTTACGACTTATTGTAATTTTATATATTTTGGATCCAAAAATAAGAACCACACGATTTGTCGATTTTTGCTTATTTTTGACGATTTTTAAAACTTGAACGGCCTATGTATAATTAAAAACTGGCATGAAGTTAGTCCATATTTACACTATGCAAGTCTTATTGCTAAGCTGATTAGTTTGCGGGAGAGAGAGACGAGTGGCACCGTAACGTTTCATTTCCCCTCGTCTCTCTTGCCTAATAAACTAATCAGCTTAGCAATAAGACTTGCATAGTGTAAACTAGGACTTAGCATAAGTGTCTTAACGTATCATACAGTTTTACATTAAAAATCATGCTAGGATGTAATCGTATGTTAAAACTAGTTTTTGATTATATATAAGGCCGTAAATGTTTAATACCCTACGACTAATTTTTGACTTGGCATTTAAATCGTAATTATATTTATATGTTTTTGAGTGCATATTTATATAATACTTAAATCACAAACCTTGTGTATTTAAATTCTATTAAAGTTTTATATGAATAAAATATGTTTTTATGCGTGTTTCTTTGACTTTTTCCAAAAACGATTTTCACAATTTTTCACCCGAAATTGTACGATTTCGGCCTTTGTTTAGCTTTTTTCAGGGTTGTAAGATTTTTTCCGACCTATTTCTCCAAATTGATTTTAAGATCGCTAAAAGTCACCAACATAAATTTTATGTACTTTTTTATGTAATAAATTTGTTATAAAAACACTTTTTTAAATAAATTTTTATAAAATAATCGTATAAAAATTTAGCAGAATATCCCAAAAGTGGAAATAAAATCGCCAAAAATTAGTTCGTATACCATTTTTCCCATCCAAATTTATAACGCAGTAACTACTATATGTAATTAATATATATATAAGAAAAATCATCAAAATCAAATTGTTTTAATTTCTTGCAGACGAGTTCTGTGGTCCGTTTCCCAAAACTACAAATTACAAATGTACAAATAAAATACACACAAAACAACAATAAAATCTGTAAAAGTGTTGTAATTTTGTGTATAATTTTGCTTGTACATTTGTAATTTGTAGCTTTGAGAAACAGGCCCCTGGTAGGATTTATTTGAAACTAATTTTCCTGAATTCAATTTTGTTAAAAAAAAGCCATAAAAAGGGTCATGTCGCCAAATGAAAAATTTAGACACTAAATAAATTGAAAAATTGCCACTTTCGACGAGAAATCGCCATATCTGACAACCCCGGCTATGGTAACGAGTCATAAAAGTTCGGCGGCTACGTTTAAGTATACCGGCTCCAGCCGATTAAAAAACGGATGTTTTTGAGCCGATGCAAGTCGATACAATCGGCGGCGGCGGGGTAGTTAAAAAAATAGCCGGCGGCGGCGCGCCGTGTCACCTCTGGTCTACTTTGTGATTTTTACTTTAACTGAATTTGTGAAATAAATAAATAAATAAATATGGAGCCGTTTTATTCGATTTTATTATAAGCGACATGTTATCGAAAATATACTTTTTTTATTGAAATTAAAATTTTATGGTCCTACCCATAGTTTAGAATTATCAAAATGCCAAAATATGTTGATAACTTTTAAGATACTGGCTGTAAAATTTTATCGTAAGCGACATTTACATTTTACATACAAAAACATATTTGAATTAAAAAAAAACCTCATGAAAACTTAATTTTTGTCGCTTACGATAAAATCGAAAATAAGGCTCGATGTACATATGTAGTATGTTTTCATTTACATTAAAACAAAGGAAAAATAACATAATTTTTATCAATCAGATCAGAATTTTATTATTTTCATCACGGGACAATTGGTTGTCCATAGTTGGTGTTGAAGATTTTCTTTCGGCCAAATAATTCTGTTACTAATACAGAGTAACTCTAAAATCAAACAAACAAATAAATAAAAATATTCGTGTTCGAATACGAATATTCTCGGATCACTATTCTGTATATAAACACATGATTGCTAAATTAATAAATGAATATGTATGTATGTATGTTTTTGAACTATGGTAACAAATATGTGTAGTTATGTATGTATGGATGTGTAAATAGCCACCTATGTTATATATATATACATATTTACATATGTTCATATGTATTTCTCGTTCAACAAACAAAACAGACGGATAGGTTGCGAAATCCATTGGATGACGGCTGGTTTTGCTTGGGATTTTAGCCGGTACAGCTGTTTCTACATCTACTATGTATGTATGTATGAAAGGCATAAATTACACACATACACGTGTTCATAAAAGCAAAAACGAAGTACAATAAGAAAATCATACGGTTGATGACATATGTACATACATACAAACTTAAAATGAGAGAATACATTAAAAGTGAAAAAGTACAGCAGCTGATTATTAATCAACTTGAGGTATAAAAATAGCACTGTAATGCTTAACACAAAATTTTATGAATGCAATAAAAGAAAAAACATTTTAATAACAAAAATACGTATAATGTAATTATTTTGTAGCCTAATAGTGTAAGGGTGTTTTTCTCCTTTTCCATAGGAATATCAAGAATTGAAACAAAAATGACAAAAACAAAATGTTTTTGCTTTCCATACTTTTTGCGCCATACTTTTTTTTAACTCGCACTCACTAATTTACTTATTTAACGCAAGCAAGCATATCTTAACATATGTTTTATATATCTATGATCGAAGTATATATGCATGGACATATATATGTATATGTGAAAGCGTATGAGCCTAATGGGTGACATTTGCACAAGTTGAAAACATATGGATTTATATAAACAAGAATTTTATAAGTAGATACATATACATATGTACCTTACAAAATGATTTTATACTAATTTATTAAAAAAAAGCAATATACATAAACTTGTATTGTATGTGCATAATGTGTATTGCATCACTTTACTTACTGTAATTCTTCTTCCAATTCCTCCGTGCTCTGGTATTCAACATTCTCCAGAATCACTTCCTCGGTTTTAATAGGAACGTTTGAAGACATTTTATCGATAGTGCAGTACAAAATTTTAGTTTTAATATTTCTGGTCAACTAAAAAGCACGTGTTTTAAACATTTATGTATGTATTTATAGTTTGGAATAAACTTTATATTTTCACTTATAGGTTAAAATATTTAATTTAGGCCAGTATTTCGTATGAATTTTCATTCATTCGTATTGAATTTAAAAAATTAACTTGCAATCGTGTTTATTATTTGTTTTGATTTTCACTTTTCTGTGTTAACTTTTCGTGCAACGAAGGCAAAACGTCAATCACTTCAAAATGACATTTTTTCTTCTTTTCAATGTACTGTGTACTCACACTAAGAAGCTATTTGAAATATGACGCTCACTTATACACTCTCACTTCTTTTTTTATATATATATATATATCTGTATATTTGTATATGCATGTATTTATCGCTCTTCGGTGAATTATTCCAAAATTGAGCGGCTGTTTTCTAGTTTGTTTTTTAGATTTCTTTTATTTAACAGCTGGGTTATTCGTTTGCCCAGCCTATATACATTTGAATATATGTATGTATGTATTTTATTATCTCTTTATTCTCCTTGTTGTATTTTATATATAGTATATCTATACATATTTTTATCTATAATAGAAAATTTTCAGCTGTTTTTTGCTTTCTTACACAATGCCGCTAAATTTTAGTTTTTCTTCAATTGTTCATCCGATTTCTTTTTTATTATTTAAAGTTTAAATTTATTTTTTCTCTATAATATTTTTCACTTTTTCTCTTTAAAGAAAGAAAATGATATAAATTTAATACTTTTCGTCCGAATTCACGACCGCGTCACACGAAACTTTAGAACGTAATGAAAATGAAATTTCTTTTTGTTGGTTTCAAGGCGAATTTGATTTTTGTCGTATTTCAATTCCTATCTATACTCAGCGTTACCGTTGTAAAATATAAAAAAGTGGCACAAAAAAGGGATTTAAAAAAACGTGGCATCAAAAAGGGGATTTTAAGAAATAAAAAGGCAACCTTAAAAACAAGAAAAATTAAGGTCCCTATTATGATTTACAACCAAATGGATAGTTTAGTTGTAGTTGTAAAATTTTTATTATGTATTACAACTTTTTTCATCATGAGACAACTGCTTTTAATCAGTTGTATTTTGGTTTTTATTTCGAGTTTGTGTTTGTTTTGCTTCATTCATCATTATTCCAGGCGCCAACCAATCCCATTTGTTAACCAATATTGTTGCCATATTCATAAAACATGAAATCTAAAAATAAAACACAAAGCCAAAAAAATAAATAAATATATGTATATATACATATATATGTATATAATAAAATATTTAAAATATTTTGTGATGGCTACTATGGTTTCAAAAAGCATAGCATAGATAAAATCCTTTTTTTCGAGCATTGTTTCGAATACAACTAGAATTAGTTGTAATTCAGAATGCCAAAAAACAGTTGAGTTTTTTTAAAATTAAGTTGTTACAATTTCTTCTAAGCTTGGTTGGGTTGTAAAAACATCAAGAATAAAAATCTGGTTCTGCATATTTAAAGACTAAAAAATACTATTTTTATGATAAAATAAAGCACCAAAATTTAAAAATAATTAGTGATTTTTAAATAGTTAAAAAAAATAATTCATACCTATAATCGTGCTTATAAAAAAAATTACTTGAATTTTCTGAAGATAAATATATACATACATATGTATGTACATATGTACGTATGCTTAATGCTTTTTTTTGCATTGGCACTTAATTATAAAAAAAAACTAAATCAGCTTATTTACTTTAGAGGAAATTTATTTAACTTTTGATAAATATCTGAATATTGAATTCTCAAAAGACAGGCACAAGGCAATTCTGTAAATTATGGGAAATTGCTGTTTTCGTACCAATATTTCAAGTTGAGATATTTTGAAAATTGCATATCGAATGATATGCATGACAAGAAAAAACATGTATATATTTATAAGCTTGCTTACATATGAATATATTAAAACAGCATAACTAATATATTTATTTATTTTATTTTTATTTATTTATTTGTATTTCATTAATATTAATTGTGTTTACATTTAGTTTAATTGTTTAAAGAGGTTAGAATATATTATCCTTTTCTACTTCGACATTTTGATTTAATTATGATAGTTTAAGAATAACTTAAATTAATAAATATTTAGTTTGTAGGAACAAATAGAAATCAAAAACCTATTTGAATCGTTTTTTGGGTTTATATAAAAAGAAAAACTAAAGCTAAGGGATAAAAAATTTATGAAAAGGAAAGTTCATTTATATGATTGTATTGATAATTTTGGCATTTTCTCAAGTAGTTTTCGTTCAGAATATTTATTTTTGCGTTAACAGTAGGAAATTCAGCAAGAGTGTGTAGTCTTTGCGTTGAATAATGCCAAGGGAGCTTAAATATCATTTTTAAAAGTTTATTCTGAGCCACCTGTAGCTTTTTTACAGGGGTGCAATAGAAAATTACTGGGTGGAAGATAGATCTGATTAATATTTTTTTGTTTTCTATAGAAAGATCCGATTTTCTGTTTATGAAGGGGTATAGAATTTGTGTAGTTTTGTTGATTTTGTTGACAATATATGAAATATGATTTTTATAATTTAATTTTTGATCAAGAATAACGCTTAAATACTTAACACTTTCTTGCCAGTTGATATCGATGTTGTTAAATTTTAAAGGATTTTGTGGTACGTAGCAGGATTTGCGCTTCCTTGTGAAAAAAATGGCTTTTGTTTTTTCAGGATTTATCATTATTTTCCATGTCATAAAATATTTGTCAAGTTCGACTAAGGCAGACTCCAAATTGCTTATTATATTATTAGAAAGCAAATCCGAGCTTAGTATAGCAGTATCATCAGCAAATATTGAAGGTATACATCTTGGAAGTGATGGGAAATCAGCGATGTAAATGTTGTATAGTATTGGAGAAAGACAAGCACCTTGTGGACATCCTGCCGTTATTTTAACTTCACGTGACTTAGATTGTCCAATGAAAACGTTGAACGATCTTTCATTGAAAAAGCTTTGAACGATTTTAATAATGTCTGCCGGAAAATTAAATTTTATTAACTTATAGATAAGTCCTTTATGCCAGACAGTGTCGAATGCTGATTTTATGTCGAGTAGAACCATTCCCGTTGATTTTCCATTTTCGAAATGATTTTTGACTAGTTTCCTGATTTTGACAAGTGGGTGGGTTGTGTTGTGCTGTGTTCTGAAACCATACTGATAAGGTGGAAGGATTTCGTTTGATTCAACGTAACTAAGTATTTTTTCTTTAATGAGATATTTTGAAAATTGCATATCGAATGATATGCATGACAGGAAAAAACATGTATATACATACATATAAGCTTGCTTACATATGAATATATTAAAACAGCATAACTTATATATTAATAAGACCGAAAGTACACTAAAGTACATTTTCAATCAGTAAAACGTATCAAAAAGTGGCAAAAATGAGAAAAAGTATCAAATTTGGATGCATTTTATAAAGGTACCACAATAGTATTCAAGCAGTCGGAAAGGTGCAAAATTTTTGTTTCTGTGTGACCAATGGAACAACCCTACAAGAAATGAATGACTGAAACTAAGGCTGAGTTTACATATGGAATTTCTTGTGTGCCATGTGCCCAAAAAAGTGTAACCACTAATTACTAATGAAAAACTGTTTGATTCAGACATGTATTTATTGATTTAAACTGTTTCCAATCATGTTGGATTCTATAAAATTTTCTATTAGTTATTGTTGAAATAAGTTTTTCAATCGTATTAGGTTTTGTTTTTATAGTTTTCAATTGTGAAAATTATTGTCATTCTGAAAAAAATATTTGAACTAAATAAAAGTTACTTTTATTTTAATTACTTTTTTATAAAAACTTTCCGTGTCCTTATTTGTGTATATTACTAGAGGTTATGGGCGATAGTAAAGATATGCACGGAATTCCTCAATTTAAAGGTGAGGGATTCGACGACTGGCAGTTTCGGGTGAAAACTCATCTGGATTCGCTCAACTTATTGGATGTTCTAACCGGCAGTCCCCCAGTTGAAGCAACTGCCTTAGCAGAGTTTTCTAAGAAGGACAGGAAAGCTAAAGACAGAATCGTAAGTTTTGTTCATTCGGATTGTTTAAGCTTCATACGGGAAAAAGAAACTGCTTTTGAGATGTGGAATAGTTTGCAAGCCGCCTTTGCTAAGCAATCCGTTGTGAATCAACTGCTTTTAAGAAAGAAACTGGTTAAGCTAAGAATGAACGATGGAGATTCAATTGTACCTCATATATTGGCTTTTGAAAACTTAATTCGTCAACTAAAATTGGCTGGTGCTAAGATAGAAGACTCCGATGTGTTAGCACAGCTATTTCTAACACTTCCAGAGAAATACGATCCTCTTGTTACAGCTCATCAAAAGTTAGAGGATGGCAAATTAAATTTAAATTTGGTGAAAGAGCGATTGATTTCAGAAGAAGCAAAGTTCTCTGACCGTAATAGTGAAATGCCCGAAGAAAAATTGGCATTTTCAAGTAAAAAGTTCCATAAAAAGAAATTTAAAGGAAAATGCTACAAATGCAATAAATTTGGTCATCAAGCGAAAAATTGTTGGCAGGGTGAAGCAAAAGTGGCAAATACTAAAGGAGTATCCTTCATGGTAAAAAGAAAAATTGATAATAAACGGTATTTTGGTAATGAAGTTAGTTTTAAATTAGACTCTGGTGCAAGTGATCACTTAGAAAATCAGAAAACATATTTTTCCGTAATTAAAAAGCTAAAAATCCCGGTGGAAATAAATGTTGCTAAAAATAATGAATCAATTTTTGCACATTAGATCGGAGATATAAATGGTATTAGTAACAAAGGTATTGAAGTTATAATAAAAGATGTTTTATATACTCCTGACTTAAGAGATAATTTGATATCTGTGCGGAAGCTTACCAAATCTGGTATTTCAGTAAATTTTTTAAATAAAAAAGCTGTAATATTAGGTCTGTTCCAGATGCATAACAAAACAGTCCGAACTTGTACAAAGTTATCCAAAAGCGTTCCAGATAGCAATTTTTGTGCAATTGTGAGAGCGAATGAGAGAGTAATTTTTTTCATTTCCTGTACAAACTAGTACGAACTTTTTCTTCTGGATAAGTTCGGACAAGAATTAAATAATCAGCTGTATTTTATTTACATATGAAACTGAAAAATTAATCAGAAAATTTGCAAATATAGGAAAAAAGTTTTTACATACAAATTTATTAAAAAGCAAAATGGAAGTTTTTTGAACAAAGTTGTAAGTACAATTGTGCATATTTCTCCATTTCTTTAATACAAAAATATGTTTTTTTCAATAATTCTCGTAGCTTTTACTTTGTTGGAACTTATTTTCATTTACTTTTTACAGCTGTTGCCAATGATGCAAAATTTTTGTTATTACAATGTTATGCGTTTTAAGCGACTAAAATCACTTAAATTAAATTTAATGTAAAATGTAAGCAACATTAGTATTTCAAGATGTGCAATTATGGTTTTTTGCGTTCCAGCAATTTTGGATAACTTTTGCATATTCAGAGAGTAATTTTCTTTTTTCTCTCATTAGTCCGAACTTGTACGAAATCTTGTGGAACAGACCTATTAAAAGGTAAAGTAGAAATCGCAACGGCTTATCTTATTGGTAACTTACATGAATTACAATTAAATTGTGGAACAAGTTATGCTTTATCGTGCAGTCAAAATGAATTTGAATTGTGGCATAAGCGTCTGGGGCATATTGGTATTTCTGGATTCGAGCAGCCTAAGAAATTAGGATTAATAAATCGTGAACTGAAACCAAATCAGCTTGGCTTTTGTGATGTGTGTATGGAATCCAAGTTTTGTCGAAATACTTTTGATGGTAAAAGACCAAGAGCTACAAGAGTTATTCAAAAAATTCACTCTGATGTATGCGGTCCAATCACACCTACGGCTTGGAACGGTTCAAACTATATTGTAACATTCATTGATGATTTCACACATTTCGCAATGATCTTTTGTATCAAAAAGAAGTCAGAAGTTTTCCAAAAAGTTCAAGAATATGAGGCTTTGGTAAGTGCAATGTTTCCTGAATCTAAAATATCAACACTTACCATTGACCAAGGAAGAGAATACATGTTATTGGAGCAAATACATTGGTACAAGTCCAAAGGTATTCAAGTCTAAACTACCGTTGCTTATACTCCACAACAAAACGGGGTTTCAGAAAGATTCAACAGGACAGTTTTTGATAAGGTAAGATCAATGTTATCAGAATCTGGAGTGCCAAGATTTCTATGTAATGAAGCTGCCTTATCTGCGGTGTATATTATTAATACATGTCCTACTAGAGCAATTGATCAAGATGCAACTCCTGCCGAGTTATGGTATAGTAATAAAATTAACCTTCAAAAAATAAGAATATTTGGATGCAAAGCTTATTGTTGGGTGCCTAATGCAAAGAGAAAGAAACTTGATCCAAAAGGAAAGAAAATGGTAATGATTGGTTACGCTCCAAATGGGTTTCGTTTATGGGATATGGAAAACCGTAAATTAGTTTTAGCTCGTGATGTGAAATTTGAAGAGATTTGCTATCCTTTCAAATCTATAATAAAACCATTAAAAAATCAAAATATAATTGTACGAAAAAGCCACGAGCAAGAGGGGGAAGAAGATGAATATAATGCTGTGTCTGATTCCAATCATAATTTTGATGTTTCCACTTCAATTGAATCTACACCAGTACTCGACCCAACAGAAGATGAAAGTGTATCACTTACTCCATCTCTTGGCTCTGATGTTGTGGATATAACAAATGAAGAAACTGACGAAGAAATATCTGAAGAAGTATCGCTTTGGGAAAATGAATCACGCAGCAGTGGAAGAATTAGAAAATTACCAGGCAAACTTTTGGATTATATAACTGGTTTCAATACTGAAGTGATTAAAAATCAAGTACCTCAAACATATGCAGACATTTTTAATAGAGAAGACATAAAGCAGTGGGAAATTGCTATTAAAGATGAATTGAATTCTATGAAGGTGAATCATGTTTGGGATGAAGTTAAAGTTCCACCTAATGTCAAGTTGCTAAAATCGAAATGGGTATTTCGAATAAAAGAGGATCATAATGGAAACTTTACAAAATATAAAGCACGATTGGTTGTAAAGGGTTTTCTTCAAAATTATGATACAGACTACTGGCAGACATATGCTCCTGTTGCAAAATTAAGCACAATAAGAATCGTCCTAGCTGTTGGTCTTCATCATGGTTACAAATTTCATCAACTAGATGTTAAAAGTTAATTCCTACATGGAGAATTAAAGGAAACTATTTACATGGCTCTACCGGAAGGTGTAAAAGGAAATAATGAAGTATGTTGCAAATTAGTGAAATCACTTTATGGTTTAAAGCAAGCTCCTAAATGCTGGAGTGACAAATTTAGCAACTTCATTGAATCGTTAGGGTTTACGAGATCAAAACATGATTACTGCCTGTATGTTAGAGTTGACAAATATAAAACTGATATATTATTTTTAATTTTGTACGTTGATGATTTGCTTGTTGTTGGAAGTAAAATGGGAAGCATAAACAAGTTAAAATATGACCTTAAAAGAAAATTTGAAATGTCCGATTGTGGTGATTTAAAATACTTCCTAGGGATGAAAATAACATTCAGCGATGAAAGCTTATGTATATCACAAGAATCGAGTATTAATAAGATATTGAATAAATTTGGGATGTTTGAGTGCAATGTAGTAAAGACTCCAATGGAAAAAGGATTGCAGATGGACATTAATAGAACCAGCCAAGCTACAAACCAGCCATATCGTGAACTTTTGGGCCTCCAACACATCAGATAGAAAGTCAGTAAGTGGCTAGGTATTTAAAGTCTATGGCTGTACAATTTCTTGGTGCAGTAAAAAGCAACAAACAGTAGCTACATCATCGTCTGAAGCTGAATATGTAGCTCTCAGTTTAGCGACAAAGGAAGCAATTTGGCTTAGAGGAATAATGACAGATCTCAAAGAAGTAGATGACAAGTATCAAATAAAAATTTTTGAAGATAACAGAGGTTGTATAGGAATGGCAACAAATCTTGAAACTAAATATGTAAAGCATATCGATATAAAACATCATTTTATTCGATACAATATAGCCAGTGGAATAATCAGTGTTGAATCAATACCTTCTGAGATGCAGTTGGCAGATATTTTTACAAAATCTACAGACTCCCGTCGTTTTAATAAACTACGAGATCAACTTGGGCTAATCGATTGAGAGGGGATGTTCAAATAAGTTTTTCAATCGTATTAGGTTTTGTTTTTATAGTTTTCAATTGTGAAAATTATTGTCATTCTGAAAAAAATATTTGAACTAAATAAATAAATATAATTTTAATTACTTTTTTATAAAATCTTTCCGTGTCCTTATTTGTGTATATTACTAGAGTTATTTATGAAACTGTTTAACTTAATAAATACGTGGTCTGAATCAAACAGTTTTTCATTAGTAATTAGTGGTTACGCTTTTTTTGCGCATGTGTGGCACGTGGCACACAGATGTAAATCTAACACGCACAAAATTTCTTCACTAACACATTTGCAACAATTTTACTTTGAATCAGTGTTGGCAGATTTATTTCCAGCCTCCTCGCCAAATGACTTGTCGAATATCGCCAAATATCGCCAATATAATAAAACATTAAATTTTAGCTTAAAAACATTTTTCTTTTGTAATTAATCAATATGAATCTACTTGCGAAGCACATAAAATTGGTATATTCTCTAAATTTTATCGTAGTTCATCGCCATTTTATCTGAGCTAGCTATCAAAACAAAATAGGTATATGTGTATGTGTGTGTAAACGAATAAAAACAAACCACACTCTCGTTCGTATGATACGTATGTATGCCGTGTAAACAGCAGGATTCATAAACATGATTGAGGAAGCGTAGCATGTGATTTAACTCGTAGGAGAAACATAGCATAAACTACAAGTATTGTTCAATTTAAAATTCATTCCGTAACGTCTATCGTAAGACATAAAAGTTATATTGTTTAACAAAAATTAAGAAAAGTGTTTACATTAACATATAAATACTGGTGTATAAAATTACTTAACAATAACATATTCCAAAAGATCAGTATAAATAGGATAAATAGCACCTGAACACCAAGATCAGAATTATTATTTAAATCTTGTGATAAAAGTGAACTAATGTTAACTTAAATGTGTTTTAAGTGCAAATATCACATTCTTGAATTGGTAAGTACCAGCAGCATCGTTGTAATCATACACTTTAAGCGAGAACTCGTGCAGGCTTTTTGAGGCTTCATTATCAAAATCTTGGTTCCAATTTATAAAAGGTCGTTTTCTCCGCCAAATAAGATTGAGTGGTCAATAGTTTTGTTTTTAAACTTCTTCAATTTCAGAAAATTTTTTTTGAGATAAAGGGTTACAACATTAAAAGTCTTGTGAACGAAATATTTTATGTTGTAAAAAAAATTCCTTACATAAAAAATTTCACACTTTCAACAGTATTCTATTTTATTAAAAGCGTAAGAATATAGCCAAAAATATCGCCAAGGAGTTCAAATATCGCCAAGTAAATCGCCAATCGCCATTTCTAAATTTTCATCGCTAAAAACAAAATTTTGTCGCCATGTTCGGCGAGATATCGCCATATCTGACAACACTGCTTTGAATTCAATAGTGACAGTCAACTGACTAGTCACTTGATCGGAAGTGATGATGGACTTATTTATTAATTATATTTGTTCCACTCTAGATTATATGTTAGAGTGAAACATCTTATGTACATATGCCCAAAAATTTTAAAACATCGAGTTTTATTAAAAAAAAAATATAATTCATTCTGTCAGTGAAAATTAAAATTTATAATTTTTAAAAAAGATAAGTAAACACAATAGTGAATAAAAGAAATTTACAAAATTTAATTTAATATATATTTATTTTCAAAATTTTATGTATTTGTAAAAACCAAGATGCGTTGGTGGTGAAAATTCATAAAGAGGGCTAGATAACGCCTAAGTTATTCTATTTTTTCTGAATTATATCTTTCATTTTAAATATTTTATTTACTTTTATATTTTTATATTTTTTTAAAACGATTAAAATAATAAAAATTATATTTATTGTCAGTATATCAATAATGTATGATTACTCAATTGTGATGGTTATATTACTCAATTATGATCAATCCAACTCTGTTGCCATTTTAGCATTTTCACTGCCAGATCTAGCATTTTCATTAATTAAAAAGCATTCAACTTTCAAAAAATTCTGCTAGATGCTTTCTGGCAGAATTTGTTGAAAATAAAAAATTGTAATTTGCTAAAAAAAAATTCTTCTGTATAGAGTATTTTTCTCATAAATCTACATTTATTACAGGCTAAAGGTTCCCGGATGATCTGCACTAGCAACAGTTAAATGTGCATAGGATCCAGCTAATCAGTTTCAATGTATTTTTAATAAAATAATAATAATTTGGTGGGTTAAAAAATTTTAAACGTAATTGTAACATTTCAAAATAAAACCCATATAATTAACTATTTTATGTTTGATAGTGCTATAAAAATACCTGCAAATAGTAATAAGTTTGTATAAACATGAAATTCAAAGCCATTTCAATAATTTTTCCTACATATAAATCTGGCATTATACTTTTCTTCTGTAGAACATTTTAGCAGAATTTTTTTGACTGATTTAGCATTCTCTCATCATCATTTTCTGGCAGCACTGGTGAACTGTGCTTGTGAGCAGTGCTATTGTGCATCTATTTTATATTATCTTCACACGGACACCAACATGGTTCGCCATACAAATTTTTGAGAGCCATCTTTTTTCATTTTGAACCTTGCTGCGAACCATGAAGAAATTGCTATCAACGCTAGTCTTGATAACAAATTATCGCTAGTTTATCTGAACTAGCTATCAAACCAAAAAAATGGATGCGTGTATGAATTAAAAAAAAATTAGAACAAATTTTATTAATTATTTTTTGCGTAATTTGTTTATCTACCGTAAAAAAGCAAGTAACACAGAATATAAAACTCGTGGCAACCATTCACGTATGAATGTATGTATACGTGCATTGCATATACATCAAAATAGTGATACCAACTTTTGATACTCGAAACGCGTAAAAATTTTTTGAAAAAGGGCTAAATTGAAAAAAATACATATACGTTTAGCGCAAAATAAAGTCAGTTTTAAAATGTTTCTGTTGTAAATCAGAACATCAAAAACATTTTTGTAAAGTAATTTTCTTTTTAATAAATAACTGTCATGAGATCAACACATACATATGCACATAGCTTGAGATTTTACATTTCATATTACATTTCAATAAGGTAAATGTAAATAGTGCACATACATCAGCGTGACCATTTTAGCATTTTTGCAGCTAAATTTAGCATTTTTTTTACTAGTTTAGCTGCAAAATTTTCGATTTAGCAGTTAGCATTTTCTTTAGCATTTTACAATTATTTATTTAGCATTTTCTAGGATTTTTAATAAATATAACATATTTATTAAGACCTACAAATGTTGTAATACAAGTAAAATAATTGTGAAAGTATATTATTTTTCATATATTTTCACATCTATTTTACTTGTATTAGCAAACAATCAACTTGATCCATTCATATATTTTTCATAAACTTTCTACAATTAGTTGCAGTATAACAAACAATAACAATAAAAGTATTTAAAAGGCGAACAGAAAATGAAACTAATTTTAAAAGGTTCTAAAAAATTAAAATGGATGCAAAATCGAATAAAGTTGCTTGTTTTGTAAAGACTTTTGTTTGATAAAAGCCTCGTTTTATTATGTTTTTATATGCGATTCTCAATAACATATTAAGAGCCTTACTGTAAACATATTAAGTATTTTTGTTTAGCTTATTTCAAAAATTTGGGTTTGAAATCTACTGATGAGTCCCTTAAGTAGGATCTAACAAGCAAAAATTCCTCATATATTATAACTAGGGAAAGGATTTTCATGTAAATACATGTTTTCTGTCGTTAGTCGTAGTTCAACGTAAATAACATATCTTTGCGAATCAACAAATTTGAGAGGAACTGGCATTGATTTGTTAGTGCATATTTTTGCATATTTTAACATAAATGCATATTTTTGCATATTTCATTATAAATGTATATTTTCAAAACATTTTTTAATTTTTTCATGTTATAAAGCAAATTTTGGTATTTTTTGATTAGTTGAAAAGTAGTTTTGCAATTCTTACGACTGTGTGAGAACAAAAAAAGGAAAACGAAAATAATTTCAACTGGAATGAAAACTCAATTCATTTGAAAAATTCAATACAAGAAAAAAGCACTTTTAAACCCAAAAATGTTTGATGCTCTTTGCCGGTTCCGTATTAATTTCATGTGGATAGAAAGTGTTTTTAAAAGCTTCTTTGCGTGTTGCAGCCTTTAAAGAAAAATATTCAGGAATACGAATTTCGAAATTTTAAATTAAAAAAAACTTAAGCACTGAATTGATATTTGTGCACCCAGAGAATGGCTTTCGTGTTGACACTATAGCCCAATTAAATGGTTTTGATTCTTTAATTGCTCAATTTGAATTAATTGAAGATGCGGTCTCTGAAAGACAGAAAAAATAGTCAGATTTACGTTTGACAATTTACAAAAAAACTTATTCATTTACGTAAATAAAAGTTGTTCTTAACTTTATTTTGCTTTCCATAGGATTTGACAAAATGTTTGTTAAGAAAGCAATGAAGCTGATTTTTTTAAGTTTTTAATGTTGTTAAATGTTGAAAATAGAGTTAATAAATGCATATTCTATTAGTTTTTAATACATATTTTTATATTTTTAATGTATATTTTATGTACATAAACAGCGATTTTAAATGCATGAAAATCCTTTCCCTAATTATAACGATAATTTGAACAACTATTCTGATGATGAATATTTATTTGATGATGTGTAATAATTGATGATACATTCAAATTTATGAATATTTTCCATATTAATTGTGTAACAATGTACAAAAACCATACTTTACTTAAATACATGTATTCATGTATGTGATATTTAAATTAACGATTGCTTCAAAATAACAAACAAAATAGCTTCTAAAGGCTGGAGTTATGACAGGCTTGTATAAATAAAGCAAAGATCTGAAAGGCTGTTTTTCGAAAATGAATAAATGTATATGATCTTAAAAATAAAGAACGAAAAATATGTACACTCGTAACGTAACATGTGAGTGAAAAAAAGAGATACGAAAAAAAAGTTATACGAAAAAAACTCAGTTCACGTCAAATTGAAATAGATGAAAGACTTAAAATTTTCTTATAAGCACCACTTTTTGAACGTTATTGTTTTAAACGAAACAAAAGCGAAAAAAGGGGTATGTTTTCCAAGAACCGTCTATGACTTAATTTTATTATTTTGTTTTTAATACTTTTTACGCTCAATAAATAATTAGCTATTGTTTAAGAAATATAGTTTCGTTCCCAGGAAGTAAATATTTGTAAGGCAATATGTGCAGAAATTGCAAAAATAAAAACTTTTGAAGAAAATATTTGCTTAAAAAGAATTATTAAATTTTAGCATTATTTTTTAGCATTTTAATTATTCTTTAGCATTTGTTAGCTTTTTCTTGAAGTAAATTTAGCTGCAAAAATTTTTAGGATCTGGTCACACTGACCAGGCTTCCTCTAATACACTTTAGTTGAACTATAAAATTTTTAACATATATTTTTTTTAAATATTGTATTCTATTTTTATTATTAAAAATTTGTTGAACTGAGAAAAAAGAAAAAAACCAAGAAAAAAAATTTTTTAATTTTTAAATAGTATTTAATTGTATATAATTTTGTGAAACTACAGAAGTATATACATATACATATGTACATATGTATGTATCTATGTTAACATAAGTACATACATACATATAAAATTGGTTGTTATTAAATAAAAATTCTCACTCTTCAAAAAACATACATACCTTTTCTGTTTTTAGGTTATATTGAATATCTTTCAAAGCACAAAGTATTTGAAAGAAATAGAAGATTATTCTTTATTTTTCTTCTTTTTTTTAATTGGTAAAGCAAAGTAGCAAAATAAAATTAATAAAAAGTCGATATTGCTATATTAAAGGAAGACAAAGTTCACAATGATTAAACTGTAGCCATATTGAACAAAAAATAAAAAGGGTCTAAAATTTTTAAAAAGTGCTCGATTTGCGCGTTTTTTAGTTTGTTAAACCTAGCCCGAAAAGGGCTAAGTTGGCATTACTGCATCAAAAAGATTTGTCAAAACGAACCACGAATGGGTCGTGTGGACAGCAGGATTCGCAATCGTGGTTCAAAGAGCGAACCAAGTGGTTCATGTTGCCGTCTGAACATAGTATTATTTTCCACCATCTTTTTACCATCAGCACATCAATTTTATTTTCCAACACTTTTTACCATTAGAACAATCGAATAAAGATCAGTGTGACCAGATCCTAAAAATATTTGCAGCTAAATTGATTTAAAAAATGCTAAAAAATGCTAAAAAAAATAATTTAAGTGCTAAAAAATAATGCTAAAACTTAATACTTCTTTTTAAGCAAACATTTTCTTTAACAGTTTTTATTTTTGCAGTTTCTGAGCATATTGCCTTACAAATTTTTTAATTTATTAAACAATAACGAATTATTTATTGAGAGTAAAAACTATTAAAAACAAAATAATAATATGAGTCACAGACGCTTCGTAGAAAACATAAGCCTTTTCTCACTTTTGTTTCGTTTATAAACAATAACGTTCGAAAAGTGGGTCCTATAAAAAAATTAAAGCTTTCACCTATTCCAATTGAGGTGGCGTTGGCTGAAGTAGTTAACACGTTGACTACAAAACCTAAGGTCCTGGATTCGAGCCCGGTCTCCTCCGACAGTCATTAAAAATAATAACACCAAGCATTTTTCTGATGTGCATTAGTGTCCTTTGTATCAGTTGTTGTGGGAAAAGTTCTAGTGATGCAGGGATAAGGCAATGGTCCTTTAATTCATCAGATAATAATCCGAATGTAACATCAGAGCGCCCTCCTTCGTTATATAGTAGCAGAATCATTGGCGAAGTAAAATAACCAATAAAATAAAATGGATACTTAAACACAAACTTCAAAAATTTAATACACCTCATTTAACACCAGAAGGCGCTGCAACACTGCATTATCAAAAAGCGTGCAAAAAAAATCAGAGTTGTCCTCACCACCTGTCTTCTTCATCACTATCCCTTCCCTATCACCCTCTCTCACTATCTTCTCTTCAACTAACAGGTAGCACAAAGGGATCATTTTATTGGACCCAAGTGAGCTGGACTCTAAATTTCACCCTTCCTTACCAGCAGCCTGCTAACCTAACCTATCTATTCCAATTTGACGTAAACAGAGCTTTTTTCGTATAACCAAAAACACATAGAAAATCTGGCATCTCTTTTTTCACTCACATGTTACAATAACGTACACATGTTTTCGTTCGTTATTTTTAAGATTATATATATTAATTTTCGAAAACTAGCCTTTCAGATCCTTACCTGTTTTCTTCCAACCTGGCATTTATATTTTAACGTAAGTTTTCTTCGAAAATAATACATAAGCCATAACATCTAAACTCAACATCATTAAAACTTGTATACACTTAAGTTCAATAACTAACAGCCCATTAAAATTATTCCTCATAATAAAAAAAAACTTAAAATGATATTATCTCAGGTTTTCCGCAATTTTCAATTTAACCTACCAATGAAAATTATATTGCCTTCAATATAGTAGCATAAGTTTACTATAGTTTTTGTTTTTCTATAAATGGATTTTTCCATAACATCTTAACTAATAAATGAAGAATATTAACTAATTTATTTTTTTATAAAATTAACAGTTTTGTTCTAATTAAATGTGCATCTTTTTCTCAAAACACGAAATTTCGACTTAAGCCATTATTATTTAGTGCCACAGATATGTACGAGGTCTGATCAAAAAATAACCGTTATTTTAAATTTTTTCAAAAAGTATTTATTTATTCATCCCCTTCAGATATAATACACTTATGCCAGTTTTTTCCAATCCTCGAAACACTTCCGAAACGCGGTTTTTGGTATCGCCAACAGCTGCTGTTTTTTTTTTGGGAAGAGAAAAAAGTCAGCGGGGGCCAAGTCCGGTGAATACGGTGGTTCAGGCATGATAACGGTTTTGTTTTTGGCCAAAAACTCACGCACAAGCATCGATGTGTGACCTGGTGCGTTATCATGGTGCAAAATCCATGATTGTTTTTTCCACAATTCTGTGCGTTTCTAACGAATTGCTTCGCGCAAACGGCGCATAACTTCAAGGTAGTATTCCTTATTGACCGTACGACCTTGTGGCAAGAATTCATGATGCACCACGCCATTTCAGTCGAAGAAAACAGTGAGCAAAACCTTCACATTTGACCGAACTTGACGACCAGGACGAGCATCGTCATTGAAATCTTCTCGGCCTTCATTTTTTTCATTTTTTACACAAAACTTAAGTTTCTTTGATAAATATTTTCGAATAGTAAAAAATCGAAGAGCACACCAAAACACGGCTAACCTTTTTATCTGTCAAAAACAAACTGACAATCCAAAATGGCTGATATTGCCAACATATATAACATACATGTGTACCAACATAACAGAAAAAAATGCGAAAATCGAACATACGTAACTCACGAAATTTGAAAATAACGGTTATTTTTTTATCAGACCTCGTATGTATACATAAATTTCACCATTAAAGCAAGTGAATTTAATCACAAATTTAAGATTTGTCTCATTTTCGATTATTTATTAGAGAGTATCCATTATTTCGTTTTCTAAATCAGTTGAGTACACATACACATCTCTTCTTCGAGTGAATAAAACTTCGTTTAACTTCGGATGTGTAGCTAAAGAGTGAACCACACCACCTGTTTTGCCTAAAATTTAAAATTTAAGTAAAATATATGTAAATATTTAACACCATTATTTAACTTACTAACTTCTACATTTTGTAATATTTTCCCCTCCAATAAATCCCAAATAATAACGTTCCCATTACTACTGCCCGACAAAATGTGAGTATCGTTAGACATTATGCCACATTCTATATGATAATCGTCCGCTTTACAACCCTTGTATTCAGATAACAATCCGCCGGAATCACAATCCATTAAACGCACAACACTATCTTGACATGCCAACACTAGACACTGTTCGTCCCTGGTCATTGTAAGATATGTAATCGGTACACCCACTTTATCGGCTGTCATTTCACCCACACGAATATCATAGTACCGGATGTAACCATCTAATGAAGCCGTTATAATTTTACTTTCATTACTCAATACAGACGTTATACAATCCTTCGCTTCCCTCATAATTTGAACGGGTTCTAAGCGCCTTGTACGTATATCCCAACAAAATACGGCATTATCACGTCCACCTGATATAGCTATTGAAGAGTCCTCGTTAAAGCAAACACACTTAACGCCACCCGCATGCCCGCGCAAACGCCTTATCGGCGCTCCTGTGCTAACATCCCAATATATTATACTCTTGTCCAAACTAGCTGTAACAATGTTGCTACTGTCACAACTTCCAACTGCATCTGTAAGCTCATCGGCATGACCGCCGTAAGTTTTTAAAAGAAGACCAGTCTTGTGATTCCATAATTTAAGTTTCTTATCTGAACCACAGGTTAAGCAGTATGAACCATCGACTGAAAACGAAACTTGTCAGCATACATTCGCTTATTGCACACAAAAACACACTTACTGTTATAGCGTACAGCTCTTACGGCTCCTTGCTTACAATCTATTACACGCAGGCATTTAAACTCTTTGAATGTCATATTCTATTAAGCAATTTAAGAAAATGTTGCAAATTAATTTGAATTTTGTTTACCTATACAATGATATTAATTTCTACTGAAGAATATTCTAAATGTCAGCTGTTAACCACTACACAGAGCAAAAAGTAGTTCATCAAGGCACTTTCTGTAGACCGTTTCTATATTTGTCGCATCGTAAAAGTTCGCACATGAAGTGTGAAACAAAAAATTTCAGTACTCGATTTTTGATAGTTGTGGCTTCCGGGAAGCATTGTCAGAGTGTTCCTCTTGAAATTATTATATACAGAATTGATCTTTGAAAGTTTATTCGAATTTTTATTTTATAATTGGTAACTATTTTATTAAGCTTAAGGTCGATTTCGAAATATCGTTAGTTAAATTGTTAATTTTATTCAAAACAAAAAAGACCTCAAGCTTAATAAAATAGTTACCAAGTATACAGAATTGTTAATTTATAGAGATGTTTGTGGTGTAGGTTTATAACGTTGCAAGCATGGTGTAATTAGACAGGTGACTTCGTAAGAATTTGTTATACAAAAATATGGCAACCATGCCTGTGTAAAGAACCGAAGAATGTCAAAAGCACAAAAATAATTGTACCAAAACCAAAACAAAGTTTTTGACATTCTAACACAGAATACAATTCTACAGCTACAAAGCACATAGAGCAAAAAATTATCAGCTGAAGTAGCATTGCCACCTGGTTAGATAACGTTGTGTCTGTTTGGAATTTAGTTGTTTCAACGGCAACACCGTTTTTTATTTATGGTAGGTACACACCAAGGCATATCAAACAGGTACATGCATCAGGCAAATTGTTCATCCGCTGATTTTTTGTTTACACGTTTATAACGAAGAATTTATTTGACAATTACTTTTGTGTCCTTGTTTGATGCATACAATTTTTTGACAATTACTTTGTAAAACTATGTGAGAAGCACAGAGTTGCCACAGTGTTTTCTCTAATGCGTGTACCTGTAGTAAATGTGCCTTGGTACAGACCATGATACAATTTTACAAGGTATTTGCACAAGCCCAGCCTGTTTATGTATACAATGCAGAAAGTTGTCAAACTTTGTTTACAAGCTGCAAAAATGTTAGTGTATGTGTGCGAATACAATGATTACAGTGTTGCCAATGAATTTGCATATAGCTGTGTCTCGAATTACACATTGAAGAAAATTGCACTACACATCTTTTGTGTAGGTTCAAATTAAAACAAAAATTAATAAAAATAGAACGCAAGGTATAATTACACACAGGTTATACATGAATCTTATTACATGGCCCACACATGAGAGTAGAAATTACACACTGTGTATTACACACATATTGGCAACACTGAATGACTATAATCATGCATGAATAATAATAATTAAAAAAAAAATTAATTAATCATCTACATTAAAAAACTTGTTAATTAAGTTAGGCATACAAAATGTACGTTTTAAAATAAAAATTATAATTTTTGAAATCATAATAAAAAAGAAATGTATTTTTAACCATTCTAAAAACAAAAATATTTTATTATTATATCAAGAATTTTAATTTTTTTAAATAAAATTATAATTTGAAAATTGTCTTTTATTAACTTAAAACTTTTCATACTTTATTTAAGAACTATTCATTATTAATTCAAAACATTTCATTTTTAATATCAAAATAATTACTTCAAGAATATTTCATTCTTAACTCAAAAACATAAGTTCTTAATTTGAGTATGTTTACATCAAAGTTGTTGTGTCTTAAAACAAAAATAATAATTTATCATTCCAAAATAGTTTTAATTTTTAAGCAAAGAATAAAATGTTTAAAATAAGACAAAACAAACTTAGTTCTATTTCATAAAGGTTTCGTTTTAAAAATCAATATGTTTCTTCTTGATTTTAAAACTTTTTTTTTGTGTAATCTCTTAACAAAACGAAAAGCAAATCAATTGGCACTCTCACCCTCAAAATTTACATATTTATTTTCCCTACGACCCATCTGTTTGGAATGTAAAACTTGTTCTTTTATAACAAAGCGTATATTTTTGATTCTGCCTAAGTATTCGAAGTTTTTGACTTTCAAATGAGCCGCGCGGTTAAGCAAATACGGAATGTCGAAATTATTTATTTATAACCGGTTAAAAAAATCTTTCTCACTACCAAAACATAATACTTGACTGTCTACTATAGGAGCACAGTTTTTATGCGTATAAAAGACTCAGGATATCCTTGCGAGATTACCATATTGGTAATTTGTATAACTGGATCCATTTTAGATTTGGGACCAGCACGTTCAATATCATATGACAAAATGCGAAATATGTTTCACTCTAACATACATGTTAGAGAGGAGCAAATATAATTTATATATGTGTCGGTCATCACTACCGGTAAAATGACCAGTCAATTGACTGGCACTCTTAAATTCGGTGGAAAGTTATTGCAAATGTGTTAGTGAAAAAATTTCGTTTGTGTTAGTTTCAGTCATTCATTTCTTGTAGGGTTGTTGCACAAGAAAGAAAAATCAAAGCAAAATCAACGGCAAAATTCCGGCTAGAGCGAGTGAAGTATATAAACACAATTATCTTCCGTCCTGTGTCACTTCTGTGTGTTCTGTGGTGTTGTTGCGTCTATACCTGATATAATATCAAATATATTTCTATCAGCTAACGTCAAATTTCATAGCAGAGAGAATCATATTACGTGTGAACTGAAATATTAGTATTATATTAATATTACATCAGATATTATAGTATTGTTTTCATAATATATATTTAGAAAACAATATTATGATATCAACTGTCAAAAAACGTACATATACATAGATACGTGAAGAGAATTTTGTGTATGAAAAAGAAAATTAATATTTTTTGATAAATAAAAATACAGAAAGGTTTTAATTATACACGATGTATTATGGAAATGCCAACATTTTTATGTAGGTTGCTATGTCTGTGTCAAAATATGCAACATGTAATATAAACGTGTTGCGTAAACACGTCGCAACGTGTGTACTCACTATTTCAGCATACACACCAGGGATGGAAAAGTTGGTACAATTGTATCATTTTTAGCACTATTTGAATGCTAAAAGTACCGTAGCACCCAAATGACCATCTTAGCACTATTGAATTTTTTTTCTATTATGTAATATAACATAGCGTCTACAACTGCGATTAACGCTGTGAGAGAACGTCGGCAGAATAACAAAAATAAAATGCCGATATTTCTCTTCATCTCATACAACAGGAACACGTAATTTTACTTTTCCTATAACATTTCATTTTATTCAAATTCTCATCGAGTTAACATGTATTATTTTTGTATAATTATTTGTTTTGTTTTCACTTTTTCACACAAACTTTAATTTATAAATGAAATTAAACACATTTAAACATATAAAATCCCAAAAATGTTGTCCAAAACATTGTTTTTCATTTATTTTAATAAACACTCACACATTCTTACTAATTTATTTTCATGTGTGTTTTTTGACAGTTCATTTCATAAGATTGTTGTTATAGGATTTCTTATAACAACGCTCTTATGAAAAATCTTATAAGATTGAGATAACTCTAATTTGAAGTCTACACGTAACATAATTCGCTCTGCGATTGAATTTGACGATCTCATCTTATATATTATGTTACGTGTAGACCCTATGTAAATACAAATAGCATTAAAAATATAGAATATATAAGTAACCAGTTTCGAGCGCAGGTTGATGTAGAAGTTATTAAGTCCTTAAGAAACGATAGGATATGTATGTACCTTTTGCTCGAAAGTATTATAAATGAAAAATTAGGTAAATGAAGCGATGTTTACCGATATTTCAAAAATATGTTGGAGGAATGTTATCTATTCCAAATTCATCTGTAAATGTGAAAAATATATCTCCAAAGGATGGAAAAGTATATTCTAAATGTTACTTTTATATTCAGATCTCAGCAACTAATAGTCTTTTTAATACGTTCTGACATTAAAGAATAATGTTAATTAATAGTATTAATTACTAATAATATAATCATTGAACTTCAAGGTGCCTTTTTGTCAATTGTTAAGCTTTTACACATATACTATGTGTGCCTTTTTAGTTAATTAATAGAAGTATTAAAATTTGGTACAATCGTACTGAAAAAAGTACAATTTTTCTTGAAAATTAGTACAATTTCTAAATCTGATTTCGCATCCCTGATACACACATATGCACATACTCAGATGCATACAAATTTGCTTTGCATACAAATATTCTGTGTTGAAAATAAAGAAGAAAACGTCGTGACAATTTGTGTGGAATGTAAATTTTGATTATTATAAAATTGTGAATTTTTGCTTACAGTAGCTTATACAACATTATTTTTAGGGTTCAGTCCTCTGATTTAAAAAATTCGAAACAGGAATTCGACGATGATGAGGACATTACGGCTTCTTTGGCATCTATGAACTTGACTATTGGCGACCAAATTCAGGAATTGAGTAAACGTCTTAATAAAATTAACGATGAGCTACAACAGCAGGTACGAGATAAACATAGTGCCCTACTGCAGCAGGCCACACACGCCGGTCGGTTTGATGCGGGTCTCAATTCTTTGGCCGACGATGTTGAATGTATACGCAGTTCCAGTTATCGTCTAAAAAAGCAGGTTGACCAACAATATCAAGTTATTGAAAATCAGTCAAAAGTTTTAGCACGTTTACACGAGCTCTCACACCTATTAAGATCGGCGAAAACGATGCTTACTTTAACTACAAAATTGAGGAATACCAAAGATGTTCTTAAGCAGGCCGAGTTGCATTATGAATTAAACGAGCTCATAGAAGATCCAGACTTGAAAAAAATTGACATTGTGCAATCAGCTAGAACGTATGCAATAAATTCCAGGCAGAAAATACGCAG
This sequence comes from Nowickia ferox, assembly GCA_936439885.1. NCBI lineage: Eukaryota > Metazoa > Arthropoda > Insecta > Diptera > Tachinidae > Nowickia > Nowickia ferox. The sequence goes on from OW387026.1 coordinate 66,868,102, forward strand.
TTTAACGCAAATGCAATTGATAACAGGATTAATGGAGAGAAACGAGCAAAATATCGTCAATGCCCTAAAAGTAAGTTGTATTCACCAAAAATAATCGGAATATACATATTTATGTATTGCCTATATACTTCAATAGTAACTTAGTTTTTTGAGTTATCTTGTTTAAAAATTTCATGTAAATAACTACCACCTGAGAGAATATTTTTCATATCTTCATTGATTGATCAAAAATGCTCCATTATTAATTTAAGACGTTTCATTCTTAACGTTTTTTTTTATAAAATTCAAAAATTCTCTACTATTAGTTTAAGACCTTTCCACTATTAATTCAAACTTCATTTTTAATATATAAATAATAAGTTAAAAAAAAAAATACTTCACTATTACTTCAAGAATATTTCATTCTTAACTCAAAAATATAATCTTTTAATTTGAGTATTTAAGAAATTTATTATTCGACATATTGTCATAAGTTTATTTTAATTTGAAATTTATTTGCTGGAGGTCAAGCATTGTCTATATATTTCATTGGTGCTTAGCCAAATCATCAGTAGACTTTAACCACATTTTGAACACTCACAAACCTCTTATCTTATGCACAGACTTTCAAAAACTATTTGAGAATTCACAAATAATAATCACAAATAATAATATTTCTGAAAATCACAAGCGAAACACAAGCAATAGGCATAGAAACTATAACAAAATCCCAGCAAATAATTTATATTCGATATGAATCTATTTTATTTTTCTACACCTTTATACAATTAGAAATCCATTGGATAACAATAAAAGTATTTATAAGGCAAAATGAAAAATAAAATCTAAATTTAACATTTAAGAAATTTATTATTCGACATATTGTCATAAGTTTATTTTAATTTGAAATTTATTTGCTGGAGGTCAAGCATTGTCTATATATTTCATTGGTGCTTAGCCAAATCATCAGTAGACTTTAACCACATTTTGAACAGTCACAAACCTCTTATCTTATGCACAGACTTTCAAAAACTATTTGAGAATTCACAAATAATAATCACAAATAATAATATTTTTTGAAAGTCTGTGCATAAGATAAGAGGTTTGTGACTGTTCAAAATGTGGTTAAAGTCTACTGATGATTTGGCTAAGCACCAATGAAATATATATACAATGCTTGACCTCCAGCAAATAAATTTCAAATTAAAATAAACTTATGACAATATGTCGAATAATAAATTTCTTAAATGTTAAATTTAGATTTTATTTTTCATTTTGCCTTATAAATACTTTTATTGTTATCCAATGGATTTCTAATTGTATAAAGGTGTAGAAAAATAAAATAGATTCATATCGAATATAAATTATTTGCTGGGATTTTGTTATAGTTTCTATGCCTATTGCTTGTGTTTCGCTTGTGATTTTCAGAAATATTATTATTTGTGATTATTATTTGTGAATTCTCAAATAGTTTTTGAAAGTCTGTGCATAAGATAAGAGGTTTGTGACTGTTCAAAATGTGGTTAAAGTCTACTGATGATTTGGCTAAGCACCAATGAAATATATAGACAATGCTTGACCTCCAGCAAATAAATTTCAAATTAAAATAAACTTATGACAATATGTCAAATAATAAATTTCTTAAATGTTAAATTTAGATTTTATTTTTCATTTTGCCTTATAAATACTTTTATTGTTATCCAATGGATTTCTAATTGTATAAAGGTGTAGAAAAATAAAATAGATTCATATCGAATATAAATTATTTGCTGGGATTTTGTTATAGTTTCTATGCCTATTGCTTATGTTTCGCTTGTGATTTTCAGAAATATTATTATTTGTGATTATTATTTGTGAATTCTCAAATAGTTTTTGAAAGTCTGTGCATAAGATAAGAGGTTTGTGACTGTTCAAAATGTGGTTAAAGTCTACTGATGATTTGGCTAAGCACCAATGAAATATATAGACAATGCTTGACCTCCAGCAAATAAATTTCAAATTAATTTGAGTATGTTCAACTTTATATAAAGGTTGTTGTCTTTTTCAAACAAAAAATATTTTTTTTGATTTCAAAATATTTTCAATTTTTAAAACAAGAATGAGCATTTTTAAAATAACAGAAAACAAAAATTTTTTTTCTATTTCATAAAGGTTACGTTTTTAACATCAAATTGTTTCTTCTTGATTTTAAAACTTTTTTGTGGGTGTACCACCTGAGAGCAGAATATTTTTCATATCTTCATTTATATTTGCATGCAAATTGAAAACTTTAAACGCGTTTTCTGCAAAACTAGTCACCTATGGAAGTAAATGAGCAATAAGTACATACATATGTATTTACGTACATATGTAGATACATTGTATGTATGAATAAAACTTATTTCCAGGTTTTTATAAACTTCAATACTTTGGAAAACTCTTTAGAAAATCTTGTAAAAACTTTTATTACCGACTTGGAACAATCGCTTAAAGAGTGTTTTGCTGGTAACGATATATCTATGCTTAATAAAAATGATGCTAGTAAAACAATAGCTACGTCACCAAAATCCACACCACCAATCAAAGGTCCAGGAAAAACACCACAGTTAACAACCACACAAAACTTCCGCGCAAAATTTTGGAAATCATTACATTGGTTAATCTATGATGAGCTTTATGAATATTGTACTCAAATGAAAATGCTCAAAAGTGCTTTGAACGAAGTCCAACAGTTTAGTTCTGCAGAATCCAATGCCGAAAAAACAAGTAGCAAACAGTTCTGGCGTGCTGTGCAGGATCTTTTAAGAAAATCATTTAGAGAATGTCCAGTTCATATAACGCAAACTTTGCAAGAAGGTTTATCTAAATTGCTTAGCTCAGTTCGGGGATTAGAACAAAGGGTAGGCTATGAATTTTTATTTGATGATGATTTGTTCACTCCGCTGGAGGTGGGATATGTTAGTAAATGTGCCTCAAATATGAAAGCTTGTATGGCTGGTGTGGACTTACCTAACAATGAAACTGTTGATAATTTTATAAGAGTAGCGTCTTCGGAACTAAGCTCCGCTTTGGTAGACCCACGTCTCAGTAATGCTGTAGCAGCCGTTTTTATATCATGCAGCAAAGAATTTTATGCAAAACTTGAGTCTCAAATAAAACTTGGACCAGATTCCGTGCAAGTTGTTGATTTGCCAAATACACAACAAATTCAAAACACATTCTTAGCAAACATATTGTTTTATTTTAAAGATTCCACTAAACGTATGTTACAAGACTTGGGACAACAGTTTGATAAATCGCAATCAACAGCAAAAGACGACATAGCTAATTCGATGAAGCAAGCAGATATATTGATAAGCACAATATTGCAACAAATTATGGATTCGATAGTGTGCACTATTAACATCATTATTTTGAGTATACACCGAGAGCCAGGCTTAAATTCGGAAAAGATTTCTACAGTTGGACCTTCAATGTATATGAAAGAACTGCAAGAATTTATAAACCGATCTTGGACTAATCATATTTTAACGTATGATGACAAGGATATAATAATGAAGTGTGGTCAAGGAGTGGCCAAAAGATGTATAGATTTTTTCATACATAATCTCTGCATCTTGAGACCACTAAGTCAAGCTGGAAGACAAAGATTAAAGAGCGATTGTATGCACATGGAAAACACTCTTAAGCCATTGTGTACAAATCTGTATGATTTGGGTTATTCTGCTCGCCTATTAAGAGCCATGTCTTTTCTAATTGTTCAGAAACCGTTAGAATTGGTTAAGCAGACAATTGGATCCGACTCCTTAGTACCCTCATATATAATTTTACTTTTGCTATTTGGTCACGCCGGTCATGAGTTACAATCTCCACATACCACTCTCAACTGGTCGAATGAACGTTTGATTGAGTGGCTGGAAGGTCATACAAATGAGCGCGAGAAGTTGGAATTAATTTCTGGAGCTTTACAACGCTATAGAGATGGTGTGCGACGCAAAAAAAGTAATCAATACGACGAAGTGTATCCACTAATGGTCGAATATATCGAAAGGGCTTCAAAAATATTGTCTTAAATATTTGCAAAATTTATTTATAGTCTAATGATAATATGGATATTAAATACACAATACATATTAAATAAAAGTATTGAAATTTTTATGTTTTCATTCCACTACACGATTACTTTCCAAATTTAAAGTAAAAAAAAAACTAGTAAAGAAGTTCTACGTGCGCCAGGAATACACCAAGATACTCCTTATTACATGGAGTACCTTTAGATGCATTGATTTTTATTTATTCCTCGGAAAATGACAGTTATTTCTTGTGTTTTATTTATTCCTCAGGAAAAAAGTTAAAAAAGAAAATAATAGTTAACTTTTTTGCTGAGGAATAAAAATCAAGAAATAACTTATTTTCTGAGGAATAAATAAATCTCAATAAATAATAATTAAAAAATAATTTTTAAAATAAAACATAACCGTTAAGGTCCTGTCGGCACCCTGTAGGTCGATAAAGCAGTACTGCTAGTGGCAACCTCGGGGAAACAGCTGGTCACCAAGTTCGCGCAACAGCTGATCACCAAAAAGAAGAAAAAATAATTTTATTAGTTGGAAGAGGAAAAAAAAGATGGACGACATCGGACGATTTTTGGCGCGCACTGAGTCTAGGTAGGTCGAAAAGGGCAATTTGATAGGACAATTACGGTTTGGGCTTCGACGAGAAAGGATGATTTGGCTGCCGACCAGGAAAAACTATTGAAGTAAATAAGTAAGTGGTATAAATCTATAAAATAAGTAAAAAGTAATTTTTTTTTAAATAATACGTACCAAAAAAAATCAAATCAAAATATTTTATAAATAAAACAATCTAAAGCTATTAAAAAATGGTAAAAGTTTTAGTGTAACAAATGAACAAAAAAAAAGAAAAAAAAGCAACAGTGAACAAAAAGGTAAATTCTAAAAGTGGTTCAAAAACAAATAAAATGTAAAACTAGTAAAAACCCATAGTGATAATAAACTACAGAACTTAAAAACTAAATAACCCAATACTTCATTTATAAAACTTACAACTAGATAACTAACATTCAATTTACCGAAACCTCAAATTAAATTCAATTAAAGTGATTCGAATTGCCAAAAAGTAAAAAAGGTAAACTTAACAGCAAAATTACAATTTATCTAAAACTTAAAACTAGTCAACAAAAAAAAAATATTTATTAAAACTTAAAACTAGTCAACAAAAGTAAAACTTACAAAAACTTAAAAATTAGTCAACAAGAGTAAAATTGCCTAAAAATTGAACTAATATACTAAAGCTAAATATAGTGCAAAACCTGAAAATATTAAAAAAAAAATAAAACAAAGATAAAACAAAAGAAAGTCAAAATCAAACCTAAGCCCACGAAAAAGAAATCCCTAACAACACGCCTATTACACGCCACATACAGCGAGGGAACTGGCCAAAACCCGAACCAAAGTGTACACATCACCATTTCTGGTGGCGCCAGGTACCCTGTCATCAGACCACGGACAGTTGACAAAAGCAAAAAGGTTTATTTTTTTTATATATATTGTATTTTTTGTAATTTTTTTATTTTATTTTATTATACATATATAAATTTGATGGATCATATTTATATTTTAGAATAATTTTCGATATAAATTTTTATAAATATATATGTAAATATCCCTTTTCTTTTCTAAGAGTAGGGAAAACACTTATCCTTTTCTTTTTACTAGTGCCAGTTTTTTTTCGCAGATTCGAGCTCAAACCTGCCCCAATTAGAGCCCCAATAATAGGACCTTTGGCTTAGAACTAGTAGGTGTTTACCCTAGCAAAAATAGAAAAAAAACTAAATTTTTGTGAAATTTTTAGATATTTATAAAGAAAGTTTTTTTTTATCATTTTATGAAATACATTTACTGTACTTTTTTCAACTTTGTAATTTTTAAATCCAAAAATCAAATTTTATTGAATATTATAAAGAATAGTTTTTATTAGGTTATATTTTTTTTCTAAATAAAACGATAATGTTATGTATATTTTATAATCTGAATTGAAATTTCTTTTAATACCCACAATGATGGGCTAAGGTAATTATAAGTGCTGTAGGGAGAAGCGGTAAGTAACCATCATGAAGGTTAGGGATAACCTAAGAAAAACTAGGCCAGGTTATCACTATGAGATCCATTAGGATGGCCACAGTTAACACGAAGACCCGCTAACTTGATTTTTTATTGAGAACAGACTTCTATGGATATGTGGTTTGTGGAATAAAATTTTTTGTTTCTTTATCATTCAATAGTTTTTTTTTTATTTCCACTTTCGGGCTCCAAATCATATATTTATAAAAAAAAATTTTATATTGGTTGTACATCTCACCAAGTGCAGCTGGCATGGCAATGCACAGACAGTAATGTCTACACCAACACCATTAGCAACTCGGTACAACAGCGACTTATAACAGTCCCTGGTACACGGAATTTTTTGCTATTTTTGAACAAAAATTATTTCACCCTATAGAAAAGAGCCGAAATAAAGGATGAGAGGAAAAACAACTGCAACTATTTTGTTATTATTATTAATTTTGGGAACAAATGCAGTTTAGCGAAGCAGCTCCAAACAAAATAAAAAGTAGCCTATGTGATGGAAAATTGAAAAATAAGAAAAAAATATTAATATCATTCTGGATGTTAGTTATTAAAAACGTGAGACTGCCAGCAAAAGTGTAAGCTGTTGCTCTGCTTTATACGTGTGTGTATGTGTGTTAGCCAGAAGTTGACGTTTGCTACGTAAAAATCTATTTTCTGTAGATTTTTACGTAGCAAACGTTGCCAACACATTTTCACTCAGCATCAACATGCTTAGTAGATGTTACGGATTTTGTCAGCTGACACGCAACAGCACGAATGTAGAAAAAATTATTGAAATAGCATTGAATTTCATGTTTGTACAAACTCATTAGTATTTACAGATATTTTTATAGCATATACAAACATAAAATCGTTAATAATTGGTGTTTTTTGGAAATGTTATAATTACGTTAAAAAAATTTAACGCACTAATAATCCCAAATTATTATTTTACTTATTCAGTAAAATGCAATACATGTACATTTATGAGAAAAATCGTACATACAGAAGAATTTTTTCAAGAAATTAAAATTTTTTATTTTCATCAAATTTTGCCAGAAAGCATTTAGCAGAATTTTTTGAAAGTTGAATGCTTTATTCTTGTAGGGAAGTTATCAAATAGTCTTCTAAGACAATCTGGCAAACTCATGTTACTGTTTCTAAGCGTTTGCGGATAATTCTATTGGCCGTTATTTTCAATTTCAGAGTTACTGTATAACGATTTTTATGTTGGTAGTACTGTGTCTTTCGGTAATACCGATTTGTTTCTACCATTTGTGTTCGCACTTTTATATACATATATGTGTGTGCAGGCCTGTATTTCCCCTGTCGGAGAATGTGTGGGTGACCACAAAAATAATCACCTTATCCCTGCAATCGGCATAGCTAGCGAATGTCTAGCTATATCGTTAACTACGAATCGTTACCATTAACTACCAGCCTAACTACTAGCAACCACAAAGTATAGCAGAGGTGTCACGAGAGGGAAGATAATTGTGTTTTTGGAGGTCTCGCTCACACAGTCACATATCCTCTTAACTTTTTTTTTCGCATGGTATTTTAACGTAATTCCATTTTATACTTTGTGGTCTCATTCGCTGCCTAATTTTTGTAAATAAATGGTAAAAATTAACATTTGTGAACGAAAATGCTTAAAAAAAGTCTCTAATCATTTGAAAAGAAATTTTGATCACTTTTCTAATACTAATAATCTCTTGGAATATCGCTATCTTAGAGTGCAAAGGCGCCAACTGCATAGGTGATCATGAAGCAAAGAATACAAGATAACGCATTCAAGTTGTAAAAATTTTTCGCTTCTGCACTTCTACGTCACAGTAATCGATTAGCATAAACACCATCACACAAACATGTGTACGTGGTATAGGACAGTCTTGTTTGCATTTTTATTTCAATGTAATTTTGTTTTTTTTTCTTGTGGCTGCTACGAATTTTTTTAATCTATTTTCCAACCTTTTACACAATTTATGGTTAATTTTATATTATAATTTATGTTATACCTATTATACTTCATAATATTGTGTTATATGTATAAAAGAGTGTGTTCAAAGTGTGCGTTTTAGTTCTAAAAATTCAAATCAAACACGAATTTGATTATAAGTGAATAAAGTAAATGAAATAAATAAATGGAACACACTTGTTAATGTATTAATGTAAATAGCTTTTAATTCAGTTTTTTATTCTTTTTCGGTTCATTAGATTTTCATATATTTCTCCATGTACACTTCTCACTTTGAAGTACATTATGTTGAAAATTAAGAAATTTTTTACTATGAGTAAATTTTCTCCAATAATTGTTGCGAGAACTACTTATAAAGCTTTCGTATGCTATATACAAACATAAGTTATTGTTGTCTGCGCTGGCTTATTATTAAGCGGCCCACCCATTATACAATATTATTGCGTATGTTTTTATACATATTATTGTCGTTTCGAGCTACATTATTAAATAAATGGCAGCAGATGAGAAAGAAATTCGTTGATTTTACTGCAATTTACAACAGCGCGCTTGAATTTTAATAACCCTTTATATATTTTGTAAGTAATTTAACTTTTAAATACTAAATTTTTTTATATTTAAAATAGCACACACCACAAATAACTTTTTCACAATGCAATATTTCTGACTACACTGACGTCAGCAATACCAGCTGGTTTGTGTATAAAGTTAACGGATCTGCGTAATGCGCTATCTTGTATTCAAGGCGAATTGATACCAGGTGGTCTTAATTTTCAACTGTGCATATTCGCCTTGTATCTTTGTTAGTGTAAAATTTCCTGCTGTCAGAATATTTCCTAGCCTTTGCATTGATAGACAGCAGAGAAATTATGTCAGCTTTATACGTGATGAATTATATTGTTTCATGTATACTTGATGAATTTTCATCATGATATCAATTTGACATTCATCATGATATAAACTCATCAGGTGTGGACACTGTAACTGTAGCGGGAAACGACGATTTTTTTATATATTTTATCGGGATTTCGACGATTTTTCGATAATTTTATGTGGCATCCCTGGTTATACAAGCAAGCTTGTAAATATCGTAAATATTTTTGCAATATAAAAGAAAAATTTTGTGGAAATAATAAACATTTGAAAAAAGTGCAGTTGAGGAAAATTTAAACGAAATGTGTTAGAAATAAAACGCAACGAATAAATACATAAAAAGCAATTAAATTAAGTGAAAGTTTCAAAATCAAAATTTTTTTTATCAACTTTAGGAAAAAAATCAAATAGAAGGAAACAAGTATGTCCTTCCTAAGGGGTTCCTTAAATTATGTTTGGTGTACCACCAGTGTATTGGGGAAGGGAGCTACTGGGTCAGTTTTCCAGGTAATTAACAATTTATCTTCAGTAATCATTGTGTTTACATGTACGTATGTATGTATGTATGTATTTCTTGTTGCTTTATAAACAATAAAACAGGGTGTCAATAAAATAACCGGAGAATCAGTTGCAGTAAAAACATTTAACCCTTACAGTCACATGCGTCCACCAGATGTTCAAATGCGGGAGTTTGAAGCTCTGAAAAAGGTAAACCATGAAAATATTGTAAAACTTTTGGCCATTGAAGAAGATCAAGAAGGTCGCGGTAAGGTCATTGTTATGGAATTATGCACCGGTGGAAGTTTGTTCAATATCTTGGATGATCCTGAAAATTCGTATGGCTTACCAGAGCAAGAATTCTTGTTAGTTTTGGAACACTTATGCGCTGGAATGAAACACTTGAGGGACAATAAATTAGTACACCGTGACTTGAAACCGGGTAATATAATGAAATTTATTTCCGAAGATGGTCAAACGATATACAAATTAACTGATTTTGGCGCGGCACGGGAGCTAGAAGACAACCAGCCATTTGCGTCTCTATATGGTACTGAGGAATATCTGCATCCTGACTTGTATGAAAGGGCCGTCTTAAGAAAATCTATAAATCGATCGTTTACAGCCAATGTGGACTTGTGGTCCATTGGTGTAACTTTGTATCATGTGGCCACTGGTAATTTACCTTTCCGGCCATATGGTGGTCGTAAAAATAGAGAAACTATGCATCAGATTACAACTAAAAAGGCATCAGGAGTTATATCTGGCACACAGCTGTCTGAGAATGGTCCAATCGAGTGGTCCACTACTTTGCCACCCCACTGTCATTTGTCCGAGGGTCTCAAAACTTTAGTTACTCCTCTACTCGCCGGTCTATTGGAAGAAAATCGTGAAAAGACTTGGTCGTTCGATAGATTTTTTCAGGAGGTCACGTTAATTTTGCGCAAGCGTGTCATACATGTATTCTTTTCAAATCGCACTAGTTCAGTTGAAATATTTTTGGAACCCGAAGAACAAATTGAACACTTTCGTGAGAGAATTCATATTCAAACTAAAGTTCCTTTAGAGAAACAAATTCTACTTTTTAATAATGAGCATTTGGAAAAGAGAATAAATCTGCATACAACAGGTAAGATTAAATCATCATCAAAAGTGTATAATAGAATTACGAAAATGTACTAGTGACTATCTGTTTCCAATGTCTAGTATATAGTATACACTTTTGATGATGAAATTACATATTTTTTCACATTTTGGTATTTAATTAAACAATTATACAATTATAAAAAATGCAGCTTATGCATAAAACACCTAAAACAACAGGTACTAATACATTCATTCGTTCAGCATATTACCAGCAAGTAGGGATTTTGTTTGTCATTCCTATTAAATAAATATATGTAAATCAAAAATTGTATGTTTCGCTGAATTAGTAAAGTCAAACACGTACGTATGGATCTGAAAGTGTGACAAATTTTTAACTGATGGCACAAAATCTTCCACAGGGTCAAACAAAAATTTCCACAATTGGCATCATTCAGTTAAAATTGCTTAATTTTCACATTTTCTATTTTTATACAATATGGATTGTTATTTTATTTGTTTTTTGTAATTTCTTTTCGTGTATACTTTTTAATTATTGTTCAATACATTTATATTAACCTTTTCATTTGATGAATTAAACTTATTTTTATAAACACTTAAATTTTGCTTGACGTCACTTTTATTTCAACAAACCAATAAAACAAGAAGAAGCATAGTTGTTTGCATCTGAAGAAACGTTTTTTACGCATTAAAAACAATATTAATAGACACACCGTTGACAATGTCTCCAAAATAGTCGACAAAAGTGGTGACTTGGGGACTCTTAACCCCACGTTTCCTTCAGGGGAGTGACTCGAGCCTGTGCTTGTTTTGCAATCATATCAAGAAAGCGGTCACAACCATTAATGTTCGTTGCGAATACAACTACTTCAAACTAGATATGGGCGTCTGTCGAAATTTTCTAACAAGACACGACCCGAACACGAATACCAAAATGTCCAGTACGTATAAAACACGCACGCGAAAAATTTTCCTAACACGACACGATTCAACGCACGAAATCAAATTGAATAGCAGAAAATCATTTTTCTATATCCAAATAGTACATACACATATACATATTTTTGTTTAATTTTAGAACTTTAAGCTTAAATTTCCTGGTGTTGCATGTTTGACGATACAAAATATTCCATTTTATCTGTACTAGAAATTCATACGTACATATTTTACACCAAAAGCACACAGATATTCTGCCCCGAACACTTCGTGTTGAGTCGTGCCTTTTCGTGTCATGTGCCCATCTCTACCTTGTTCCTTGTTGAACAAAAAAAAAAAGATGAATTAAATAAAAAAATTTCAAACATACGAATTTGTTTTAAAGTAATTTCAAAATATTTTGGGATCCGTAAAGCAGGAATGAAATGCATATAGACATTGCTTAACCAAAACAACAAGCAAAATTTTCAAATTAATACCTACATATGTATATTATTTTATTTTTTATTTTAAGCCAATGGTTTTCCGAAAACAACTACAGACAATCCTATATTTTTGTACAGCAATGATGATAATAATGTCCAATTACCTCAACAGTTAGATCTGCCAAAATTCCCAGTATTCCCAAGTAATGTATCAGTGGAAAATGATGCTAGTCTAGCAAAGGTAAGAATATTATTCTTATAACGTTTGTATTTTTATTGGTTTATGCATTTTTTTTTAAATATCACCATAATATATGGAAAAATTTTAAATGCTATAAAATTTTTAAGTTCACAAAAAGTAGAAATATATTAACCGCCATATTTATAAAAAAATTTAAGGCTTTATAAATCGTTTTTTAAACAAAAAAATCTTATATATGTATACATATATGTTTATATACACACTCAAACTTTTTTATGCGGTTTTGAAGTTATGCGGTTTTCGTAGACGAATTTTAGCTTAGGTTATGTTAGGAAGGGTGGTGCTATACTGCACCTCCACTCGTAGACCCAATTTGATCCATTGTGATTCCTTCTGTTGCCCAAAAAAGTAATATTTACCCTCCCATTTGTAGCCAGAACTGACTCTATAACCCGTCCTTGAGCCACCGAATTCCCATGATGAAGCAACTGATGTCCTCTACTTTACACTTCCCGATATCAATAATGCTTTCATGGAAATGTCTGCATAGCCATCTAAGCCTATGACATCGCAGCTTCGTGCAGTGACATATAATATTTTCAATGGTTTCTGGTTTTTCTTCTTCATCCCCGCACATCCTACAAAAATCTGGAGTGCCAGTTTCCCAAATACTGGTTCTTGCTCTGACTGAACAGTGACCTGTCAATGCGCCTATCACAATTCGCATCGCCTTCCTTTTCATGTCCAGTAGCAGTTTTAATCTTCCTGAGCCAAGTTATGGCCACAAAACCGCTCGAGACTCTACAATCCTCCCTACTTCGCCATGAACTGTTGGTCCTGCTTTCTACCCAATTACTGAGTTTCCTGTAGTAATGACCTATCGGTAATTTCACCGACCTATCCCTCATCTAATGCCGACCCTATTCTTGCCAGCTCATCGGTAATTTCATTTCCCTCAACACTGCTGTGGCCAGGAACCCAACATAGTCTCACACTATATTTATCCATAAGCAAGTTGATGGCTCTCCTATAATCACTAACAAGTTTCGATTTGACAATGTGTCCTTTCAAAGCTTTTAGCGCTGCCTGGATGTTCATGAGAAGGTTACTTTCTCACCTTCAGCTAAATTCCTGGCCACCAGCTCCGTGGCTTGCATTCATTCGGTAATTTAAAAGAACAACGAATATTCGTTCCCAAGATATAGACACCAGCCCATGATACAATTATACAAGGTACTTGCACGACTACAACAAAATTGCAACACCAAGAAACACACGTATTTTGTTGGTAGAAACATACCTATAATTGTCAGAAGCAGATGTCTTTTGTTTTTAAAAATAACAACCACAGGGTAACTAAAGTACAATTACAGAGGCGGCATTCATGCATGATTATAGTCATTCAGTGATGCCAATATGTGTGTAATACACAGTGTGTAATTTTTACTCTCATCTGTAGACCATGTAATGAGATTCATGTATAATATGTGTGTAATTCTACTTTGGGTTCTATTTTTATTTAATTTTGCTTTAATTTTAATCTACACAAAGCATGTGTAGTGTAATTTTCTTCAATGTGCAAATTCATTGGCAACACTGTAATCATTTTATTCACACACATACACTATCATTTTTGCAGCTTGTAAACAAAGTTTGACAACTTTCTGCATTGTATACATTAACAGGCTGAGCTTGTGCAAGTACCTTGTATAATTGTATCATGCACCAGCCCATGTGCCTTCCCCCATTTTTGATCCGTCTGCAAAGACTGTACTACCCTCATATAGCTTATCGGATTTGACCCAATAGTCTCTATCCGGAATTACCAGTGCGGGTGTTCTACTAAAATTGATTTCAAATACCTTATAGTTCGTAAACCCAGGTGTAACGGATCCCTGATCACTAAAACTGATCTCATTTAAGATTTATGTGTGACCTGTTATTTCTGTCCTCACCAAACCTGTTTCTACGAGTCTAAGGAGATTTCTAGTCGCCGTTCCCACCACAAAGTCCTCTATAGGAATTATATGAAGAATGACGTCCAACGCAGCCTGACGTGTGCTCCTTTGAGAACCTGTGATGCCCATCGAGGCACATCTCTGAACCTTAGCTAGTAATTTCCTGTGACTTTCCTTCCTCAATGCCTCCCACCATACCACACAACGATAGGAAATAACCGGACTGACAACCGATGTTTAGATCCAGTTTACTATCTTCGGTTGTAGACCCCAGTTCTTTACTATGGAGTTCCGTAGTAGACATTGAGCCCTTTCTTTAGTCTTTCCTGCGTGTTTCTTTTCCAAGAAAGCTTGCTATCTAGGAAAACACCCAGGAATTTAGCTCCCTCTACTAGTCTCAGTTCCACCCCTCCCATCCTGGGCAGTACAAAGCTTTCTACTTTGTATCTCCTGGTGAAGAGGACTAGCTCGGTTTTCTCTGTGTTAACTCCCATTCCTTTACTGCTGGTCCAGGAGGATAGATCGCCCAACGGCGACTGCATGACTTCACCGATAGTGGGAAGAAACTTTCACCGTTGCGTTCATTTCCAACAAGCACAATAGAGGTGATAAAACTCCTCCCTGTGGTGTACCTCTTGTCATTAATTTCCTCAGTTTTCCCCTTCCCATACTCGAGTTGATTATTCTGCTATTCAGCATGATAACTATCGACTCCACTAAAAAGTTGTGAACCTCAAGTGTCTCCAGCGATTCTCTAATAGCCTCTATACTTATGTATGTTGTTAAAGGCTCCCTCAATTTCTAAGAATGCAGCCAGTATGTAATCTTTGTGCTACAGTCCTCTCTCTATAACACCAACCACGTCATGAAGCGCACTCTCTACAGACCTACCTTTTCGATTGGCATGCTGAGCGCCACTAATGACGCTTGTATCAATTGTGTTCCTTAGATGCAGATCAATCAGTCGTTATAATGTTTTCAAAAGAAACGACGAAAGACTGATTAGCCTGAAAGCTTTCGGCTTTGAGTGGCTTGCCTTACCCGCTTTGGGTATGAAGACGACCCTAACCTCTCTCCAGCCTTTCGGTATAAACGTCCTACTTAAGCATATCTTAAAGATATACACCAGAGACAGTAGTTTGTCTGGGCCCGGTGATTTATACGTGTCAAATGTATTACTTGCCCGCTTTTTCCAACGTCACTATGTCGTCCACTGCTCCCCCTAATTCTGGTTCCGACAAGTAGTCAAAATTAACATCCGTCGTTGGCTCTTCTCTTACTTCCCTATAGCCAGGAAAGTGAGTGTCCATCAGAAAAAAAGTGTCTCAAATCTGGATTCCGTCAATGAGCCATCCAGTCTTTGAATATTCCTAGGAGTCCTAGGGTCTTTTGACAATATTCGCCGAAACCTCGGCAACTCATTAACGGAAGCAATCTCCTCACAGGCTCTTTTCGTCCTTTTGAGATCACCCTTGTAGTTATTATACAACACTTTATGATTGTTCCAGTCTTCAATCGTCCTGTGAGTTTCGCCCTATTGAACAATATTCTAACCGAGGACCTCAGATCTTTGGTCCACCACGAAGGCTGCTCTCTTTTGCCCGGGAAAACCAATGGACAGGATTGTTCAGAACATTCCCTACAAGTTTTTATGATTTGATCAGGCTAAAGTTCGTATCGCTTTGTAAGCCAAATTACATGTGATAATTATTAATGAACAAATAACACCAAAGTTAGTTATAAATATTCTGACAAACACATAATTGAACGGAACCTACAAGTGTTAGTGAAATATTCCACCTCCTCTTTCACTCCTCATTGTGTATCCATACCCTGCGGAGTGATCTTGCTGTAATATCAACAGTGGCCCTATAGGTATCCCAGTTGGTCTTTCTTGGATTCCTATATGGGGCACGCCTTTCCCCTGCAAAATTAAGACTGAATGATATCCTACTGTGATCTGAAAACGTACAGTATTTATCTACGATCCAGTTCTCTACCAGGTTCCTATCTCTGTTAGTTAGTGTTATGTCTATATCCTCTGCCCTATTCCTGAACGTTGTTACAAATAAACATATTGCTAGAAGTAATAAAATCAAACACTAACTCATCTCTTTTTAATGTTGCTGCTCCCCCACTGACTACGATGCGCATTAGCAGCCGAGTACCAATGCAACTCCTCTCAACCTTGCATACTCGGTCAGCTTCTGCACGCCAGTCCCCGGTGGACCAACAGCATCATAGGGCATATAAACCGATGCAAGCACAATTTCCTGCTTACCCGTGGCCCCTTCAATAATGACTGCAAGGTCTCCATTACTGAAAGAATTAAACAAAGTTAATATTTGCTCATCCCATACTAAAATGCAAGTTCTTACCTTATCCTCTGTGACAGTGACATACAATGTGTAGCCCGTGACTCTTAATCCCCAAACCCTATTTTTATTAATAAATAATATAAAATAATTACAAGCGATTGATTTTTAAAAACCGCAACAAATAGTTTATTACTAAATGCTTAATATTTCAAAATGTGAAAAACTAGTATTTTTGACTACCTGGTAGTACTTACGTATACCTACTTATGAACGTGTATATGTAGATATGGCAAAATTAGTATCAGGTAGTCTCGGTTTAATCCATGAAGCCCAATTGACGACAAACATGCCCAGTATAAATACACAATGTTGTTCTGGTTAGTCTATTTTTAATTTTTGGGTACGCCGCTACCTGGTTAGAATAAGGGTTAATTATATTTAGCGTATCGCCTTATATGATTGATTGTACCTAAGTAATCACCTGCTCAGGGATAGTTAGTATTAAATAATTGCAGTCCTTAATTGAGTGGATTTAACAAAAACAAATAAAGATCCGGAACAAAACTCAACAACGAGCCTACCTGATAGACATTCTTAGTTATCTTGAGTGCTGAGTCAGAAACAAATAAAATAAAAGTAAATTCTTTATTATCTTTATTTAAATTGTGTTACACAGAAATTAAAAGATCTGAGATGTCTTTAAAAATTCAGAATTGTTTGAGTTATTTTGAAGATCGGATGCTGAAGGTACTTTGAAACTGGTTATTAAGCAAAGGTTAAACATTTTCACGGAGGTGGAAGAAAACAAGGATCTGAAAACTAGACTTCATTGGCTACATAATATCTTGAAAAAAATGGCAGGCATTTAATCGCACAAAAGAAAATTTTGTGAGAAAGAATTCTGCATGGTTAGATCAATTCACAACAATTAAAGAAGTTGAATACTGCCTTACATCTACTGGCCAAACAAGAGGGAGCGGCAAAAACTCTTGAAGCATGTGCATCATATAGAATAACACGGAAAATTCAGGATTCTACCGCCTCAATATCTATAAAACATTTATACGAAGCGTTATCTATAAAATATATAAGATACCAAGAAAAGGCGAAATTCGACATCATAAGACGCCACCAAATACTTCCCCTACAAAGTATACTTTAGAAGACGCCTTAGCATTATTTTTGGACTTTGTATTGTCAAATTAAAAATATTCTATTTTACGAAACTCTTTAAAGCATTGGTGAGCGCTGTGAATATATTGGTGTACTGTAAATGTATTGAATTTTCGAGCTACCCACCAAACACAAAGCAATACCGTTAAAATATTAATTGAAAATAAAAATTTTCTAAGTAAACAGTCAATTGTAAAAAACTTTTTCAAACTTTATTTTGGTATGGTGCACTGATACAAAATTTTTTTTTCTTTTTTTTTTTCAAAATAAATATTTGTATTTTTATTTAAAATGTATCTCTTTCTCTACCATTAAACTTATGAATATCGCTATGAAAAGCATCATAATGTCTTTTACAGGATTATTATGAACAGCAAAGTGCGGTTGATAAGAGAAATTTTTATAACAAAGTTGATAAATCGGTATTACGAAATGTAAGCGGTTGAAAAGAAGTACCAACCATAATTTATCAACCATCAACTACAAAATCACTATTGTGAATAGCTATTAATGGAAATTTATTCTCTTTTTTGCAACTACAAAACAGCAGGGGATATACATACATATGTATATTCAATGGAAATCAGCGTTGCCACTAGTGGAAAAAGAAATTACACAGCTGCAAGTCTAAAGTGCAAAACCGCATGAAATAGTGCAAAAAAATCTAAGATAAAATTTAAATTTTTTTACTACTTTTTTACTAAATTTAAATTTAAAACGAGAAAATTTTTTGAATTTATAAGAAACGTACAACAAAATTAAAAATATGTATAAAATATGTATTAAAAATATACTTTCCTCTTAACATTTTGTAAAAATTTCATAAAATATTATTTAAACCAGGCGTTTGAGAAGCAAACCTTTTTCTTTTCTTAATGTAAACTCATTTAACTAGAAGTACTGAGCGATATTTAAACATTCTTTAGTTTTTTAAGCATATGTACATACACATATACATATTCACACTAAACTATTTTTTCTAATTTCTTTTTATAATTCTAGGCTACTGTATTAGCTGATAACTCATTTTTGGGGTATCAGTTCCAATTAAGTTCAGTTTACAAAAAAAAATAACTTTCAACAGAAGCGTTTAAGAATAGTAATATCACAGCTTTTAAATTTAGAAAGAGAACATGGACAGTACAGTTTTTACTTTGATTTGATTTTAGACCAGTAAATTTCAAAACATCCAATTTATCGCATACATATATTAAGGTCTTTATGGTCTTAAAGGGCATATTCACACCACTCATTGTCTAATTTTTGATAATCTAGCTTAACAAATCGATTTTTATTGCAATGATTGTGCAAATTTTGGTTCTATATACTACATCAATAAAATTAGAAAGGTCATCATGAAAGTTGATTTTTTTTTTAATTTGTGCAATTATTTCAATATAATAGTTACTAAAATATGAAAATTTACTTCGTTTTATGGTTAAGCAATTGTCTATATTTATTTCGTTCCCGCTTTTGGAACTCATCAGTAGACTTCAACCCAAAAAATTTTTTAATTTAGCTAACAAACTTCGTATGTTTATAGTAAGGCCGGGATTACATCTGTGTGTCATGTGCCAAAGAAAGCGTAACCACTAATTACTAATGAAAAACTGTTTGATTCAGACATGTATTTATTGATTTAAAAAGTTTCCAATCATGTTGGGTTCTATAAAATTGTCTATTAGATATGTATGAAACTGTTTAACTTAAAAAATACGTTTTTCATTAGTAAGTAGTGCTTACGTTTTTTTGGCATGGTACACATGAAATGTCAGATGTAAATTCAGCCTAAGACTTAAAACTACACTGAGAATCGTAATAGACAAACATACTAACATCTTTATACATTACATTTAGTTGTGCCTCGAAACAGTATTTCAAACAGCTAAATTAATATAAATTCCACTTTGCTGTATAACAAGTTGCTCCTTTTTATTAGTCAACCAAAAATAACTAATTTTGTTTAAAAAAATCATCTTTTATGTAATTAAAAAAAATAGCACAACTTTCATTACTTCAGCTTTTAATGCGTACAAAAGCAGTGATTCGCTTTAAAATATTAATTTAAAATTAGTTAATAGTCGCCCTTTTCACAATGTATGGTTAAGAGTTAACGTGAACTTTATCTACAAGTTCTTCATACAAAACTTGCCGTTAAAGTCTGCAAATAATATCTTGTAGATTTTCATCTAATGCAGAAAGCACTGCACTGAATTTATTTTTGAATGATCTTCAAAAACTTAAAATCTTCAATATAATCACAATACTTTATATTGTTCCAGAACACTTTCAGTGCGACAAGCTGTTAATGATAACAATTGCGTTGTAATAGGTGATAAGATTGTATGGCTCTCTAGTGGAAAATATCGTAGAAATATCTTAGCAACTCTTCTAAATATGTTTAGTATAATTTAGGCGTTATTAAAAATTTTATTAGACTTTTATTAAGACTTACAGCAATATTGTTTTGTTAATATCTTTATAATAAACTTTGTTAGAGACATGGGGATTTCCTGCGGGCATAAAGTTTCGCCTATTTGAAGCACATACATATAACTCTATTTTGTCTTAAGTCGATTGATGCTTTTATCGCTTTAAAACATATGAATTTAAATGGCATTAAAGTTAAATAGTGCAAAATTACACAAAAAATTTATAGTACAAAAATAGTGCAAAGAACTTGAAATAGTACAGATTTTGCACTGGTCACATATTATGAGCAACAAAAAGCAAATTGAAAGGTTTGTATGTTTGATGGAAGCAAACTCGGACATCGCAAAGGCCTCTCACTGCAGCTTATTTTTGTCATTTGTCAGCTATTATTTTTTTTTCTTTCAAATGTATATTCACAATTGCGAATACCTACTTAATCATTTACAACTTTATCAACTGGTTTTCGTAATACTTATTTCAACCATAATTGACAAATTTTTTCACTTTTCAACCAGTTGATGGTTGCTGTTCGTAATAAGCCTGTTAATAACATAATTCTTTTTTCCTTAAATCTTTCATAACATAAAAGGTATTGTATGTTACCAAAATAATAAATTATTTTTCGCATATCATAAATTTGAAAGGCAACACGTGTGTTTGCTGAAAATATGTTCTAGAAAAAAATATGTAAGCATCCGCCTGATGCACATTCGTCGCTATCTCATCGACGACTAAATTAAAAAGGCTAAGAATACGTCTTCATGCTCTCAGCACAATTGTGCAAAGAAACGCCCTTATCTGCTTTAAAGCATCATAATGTAAATGCACTTCCCTCATACAGTAAAATTACTACTTCAAAAAAGAGGCAATTCCAATTGGCTTACAGATAACTGAAATGTCAGCAGAAGTAAAACTTCAATATTTAATGGACGTCTAATTCAAAATTTACCTGAAGAACAGGCAAAACTACTTCCGGGTAAACTCACATTACTCAATAAATAGGGTTGTGATGGATCATCCGGTCAAAGTGCTTACAATCAAGTAATAAATACAAATGAAATGACAACAACAGATGCAAATATGTTTGTGGCTTCTGTAGTTCATCTAAGACTCAGAAGTGAAACCTCAGAGGACTGCAAAAAATCCTCGCCCATCATCAGTTAAATTTTGCCGCCCAATATTATTTCAATACTCAAGGGAGTCTTCAGAAGTAATCAAGTCTACAGTGAGCAATATTAAAAATCAAATTGATAAACTTAATCCTTCTGTTTTTCAAATAAGGAATGGGAAAGTTGTTACAGTCAGTCATACATTTTGTCTTACAATGATTCATGGTAAAGTCTTGAATGAAATTACGAACAGGGCGTCTACTCTATATTTCGAAACGAAAGAAATTGCTTTCGAATTTGTATGTTATTAGCATTACAATTCGAAAACATTTGCTTTCGTTTCGAAATACAGAGTAGACCCCCAGCTCTTCAACTTCGAAATGTTCTATTTGCAAAAAGTCACAGAAAGACTTTCAAAATGTGAACGATTCAATCAGTGATGAGAACAACATCGAATATGAAATTTCCCCGTTGTATGCTAAAATTAGGTGCATAGAGTTCATTTTGAAGCTAGCATATACAATTCCACAGGCGGAAGAGACTTTTGACGAGAATACACCACCAAAAGGAAAACAGAATATAAAAAAAAAATTGTGCAAGAATTTTTTACGAAAACTTGGACTGAACGTGAAATTTCCGAAGTACGTATAAGAAAATACAAATGATGGCAATACGGCGAGATCATTTTTTGATAATGATGAAGTGACTGCGCAAATTACTGGTGTCGATATGAATATTATAAAAAGGTTTGCCGTTATTCTTAATGTTCTAAACTGTAAAGAAAAGATCAATGGATCAAAATTTGAAAAATACGCATCAAAAACTACCATTATGTATCCCCAAAAAACTCTCACATTACACAAAATTTTGGCTAATGGAAAAAATTTAATTGAATATCAGTGGTTAACAATTGGAGAACTTTCAGAAGAAGCCCAGGAGTGCAGAAGTAAAGACTACAAAAAATTTAGATACACAAACACTTGCAGATCTCACGCATTAGGGAGAATGAAGATCTCTTCAATATATTGCTTTCATCATTAGATCCACTTATTTCATCACGAAGACATGTTAGATCACGGAAGGTTTGAAAAAAATAACTTTAGTTCTGTGCCATTCAAAGTTCTTGCAGCAAAATTCAACATAGTAATCATAAATTTTCCATGTTAAGAGGCTGGTTGTATGCTGCTGAGGTTGTCTAGATGTTGCTGTCACATTCTGGAAGCCTTGTGTGAAGTATAAAAAGAACGACTCATATGCTGGCATTTCAGTCTTAAGTTTAGTTGTTTGCTGTGAATAGTTTTCTATCAGTTCATTATTGTGAAGAAAGAGTAAATCTCAGTTGAAAGCACTTGATGGTCATGCAGTTATGAGTTATTATTGTTATAGAAACAGTGTGCGTCGGTAGAATGAGTATTGTGTGAACATCAGCAAAGAGGGGTTATTGTTTTGAGACTAGTGCAGCCAGTTTTGTGAGACGTATATGTATAGGGTGTTTTTTATTGAGGTATAGAACTTTAAGTTGGCATCACTTTTTTAACTGGCGACCATTTTGTCAGCTGTCAAGTGATTAATATTTAGTTTGGTTTGCCATTTCATCATGAACAGGTTGACAAAAGAACAACGCTTGCAAATCGTGCAAATTTATTTAAAAAAAAATGGTTCAGTTCGCGAAGTTTACCGCAAGCTCCGTCCATTTTATGGTCGACATAATCGTCCATCAGAGCAATTAATTCGGTTAACCGGTCAATTGGCCACCAAGATCGTGTGATTTGACACCATTGGATTATTTTCTTTGGGGATATGTGAAGTCGCTCGTCGACGCCAACAAACCAGAAACGTTAGGGGACTTGGAAGCCAACATTAGTGGCGTTATTGCCAACATACGGCCCCATATGCTCGAAAAAGTGGTTGAAAATTGGACCTGTAGAATTGGCTTTATTCGAGCCAGCCGCGGCGGCCACATGCCCGAAATCATATTTAAACGTTAATGGCATAAAATTATCCTTCCAATAAAGCCAAATTGATGGACATTAAAACGATTTTCTTGTGTTTTATTTCAATTCGAAGTTCTATACCTCTAAAAAAACACCCTATACATATATACAACAGCAGAGTAGACATCGTGGCAACCAGTTGTGAATCATTTAAGTAATTTAAGTTGTGTGTGTGTACTTAAGCTCTTGATTTTATTAGTTCACGG
This sequence comes from Nowickia ferox, assembly GCA_936439885.1. Lineage (NCBI taxonomy): Eukaryota > Metazoa > Arthropoda > Insecta > Diptera > Tachinidae > Nowickia > Nowickia ferox. Next base: position 66,891,398 of record OW387026.1, read on the forward strand.
GGTTCTTTTATTCATTTGCAAATCTTCGAATTCACAGAAAAAGCTTTTTAAAGGGTAAAAACGTAACCATATGTTTTCTTTCACATTGGATGAATTCTAAAATACTTATTTACCATGATTCAATGTCATATTCGTTCGACGCCAATTTTAAATGGTTGGTTTACGTGGCTGCCTTCTTCACGCAGGCATTCAAGTAGAATCTAGGTGATGATGATGATGATGATGAAAAGATGATGATGGTGATGAAAAGACCAATCCACTAGTCGGTGTTAACCTATGTAGAACCGTATCTAAGTATTCGAATGCGGTGATAGGTACTGCATCCAACCCGTCGTGATGAGGTATCTGATAAGGTTACTCAGCCGATCTCAGATAAATCTGAAAGGTCGTCTAGGACATAACTGTCTAAAAACTTGTGTCTTGAGAGATTCAAAGTTGGACATTCGTAAAGAAAGTGACTGCAACTAGCATCGAGATGCCCCTACGGTTCCTACTTCTTAATTTTATTGAGCGCATATAATTGCAGCAAGGCCACATTTTCTTAGCAACCTTGCACGTGTATAGAGATAGTACTTGAAGATGCAGTTTCTAATATTATCAAACGGCATGGCTACTGATTCGATGTTGGAGGCATTCATAGCAGAGCCAGATGATGGTGAGGTCAACCTGACCACCCAGTCTAGATAACACACTTTTATACTGCCCAACTAGAATAGAGAAAATGGTATATGGTCTTAGGATAGAAGCGCTGCTTGGCTGTCAACAAAGATACCGACCTTACCCTGTAAAGCTAAACCCTGTTATGCACAAAAATTACATGTGCTTGAAGTGTACGTTAAAAGCGGTTTTCTATGGAAATTTTGTTTCAACGTATACTTCAAGCACGCGTTATTAAATTAAATAAATAAAGAAAACTAACTACGAAGTGTTTATATGGTCTCCATCAGTGTCAGTTGAGCTTTAACGGTATTCGACCAGGTTCTACAACACAATTTTTTTTAGATTTTTTGTGGTCAAAACAAACAAATTATTGAATAATTTTACTTTCACTGCTTTTTTGTAACACGTTTGCAAAGAAAGGTAAGGAGTTTTTTTTCCAGTGTTTAAAAAACTGCAGCCAAATAGCAAAAGTCGTATTGCTTCGAATTTTTAATTTTAGACTGGCCAAACATAAACTGTTGCTTAGGCTTCCGCTTCTTGAAATACAAATAGTCGCAGTTAAAGTAAAATCAAAAAACGAGAAGTTATACACAACGAGGCACTTGAGCAGTCGATTGTTCATCAGTTTTTAGTTCGATAAAAGTAGAGGAAAAATAATTTTCTCTTGGCTCGACAACGATTCAGATCATCAAAGTATACAACCAAATACGATAGTTATATTTTTGAAACTATTTTATAAATATTTCTCATTACACCACTTTTTGTAAGCAAATATAGACAACATTGCCATATTTCATATCGTATGCTTTTGTTAATTAACCGACGGATGGTGAAATGAAATCAGTAACCGTTGGTTAAATGGTTTCTGTTAAACAAATCCTGAATTCGTTAAGAATAACATAATCATATATTGTAAAAAAAAGTTTTTACCCGTAACTCAGATTTAAAAGATGCTTAGAAAATTAAAAAATCGCTTGTATTCGACAACCAGGCAGAAAAATAGTATCACATCTCATATTTGTTTTGTCACATCGTGATTGCTTGATTAAAATAATTGCAAAAGAAACTAAATTTAAAATTCCAAGTGTTTTTTTTTCATAATTTAAATGTACTTACTTTCTTTTAATTAAAGGCTGCTTGCAGTGTTGGCCATGAATGTAAACGACGCGTTGACACTTTTACGAACATTGACATCTTAATAAAGAAGGCTGTGGAACAGTTTATAGAAACTTTAACGACTACAATTACGTTGCTAGTAAAGTATGGAAACCGCTTCTAAAAATAATTAAAAAGTTATTGCCGAAAAATAATAGAAATTTTTGTTTCTAGAAAAACTAAACATTTTGATAAGCTTTTATCCACTGAAATAGATTATGCGGATGCAGTACAGAGTATGGCTAAAGTGGTAAGAATTGTAAACAGTTAATATTAAGTTAACATTCACTTTATTCCAAATACCAACAGACAAAAGGAGATCAAGAACTGAAACATATTCTACAAAAGTTGGAAAATCTAAAAATTGATTTTGATGGTGCTGCCGATGTTATAATGCAACTGCATGTAAATTTTGTTGTCGAAGACCAACTGAAGTCTGTAAAAAAATCTGTTGAATAAATGCTTTAACTAAATCTTTATATATTTTTTTTTAATTCCAGTGAACAGTGGTCATCCTCTATGCATGGAAAAAAATGTCCCTGTCGCACAAGGGCTAGCGCCCAAGCTAAATACTTGGTAGAACGTTTACGAGATTCCTGGCAGCATCTGCTAAGAGATCGGGCCACACGCACTTTAACGTACAATGATGAACAGTTCCATGCTTTAGAAAAAATTAAGGTACATATCTCCATTCCGACATAAAAATATTTTTATTTTTTTATTTCAAGTACCGTATTTGCTCAATTAAGTTAAAAAGTTTAACACGTAATTCACACGTTGATTTTTTCCAATAATTTTTAAAACGCGATTTTCGGTGTTTGTAGGCGAACGGTATAGAAAAGTAAGGGGGGGAGGGGTGCAGAAAAAAATAAAATTTTCTGTTCTCCGTGTTTTTTTTTTTTAATTTTCTTTACGGATATTTTCATTTTTGGTATGCTGCTTTATTGTTGTGTTTTGTGTTCCAAATGGGACAAAAATGGCAAAGGCACGTAGCCAAAGAGCCAGGGTATCCCATATTCGTATGACTTCGTATAGGAAGTAGGAGTTTAAAAGATCCACACGTCTAATTGAACCTTAAGAAATAATTACGATGACGCGAGAGCTGTTCCCCAGCCCAGAGCTGCTTTACGACTGGTATGTTATTTTATATTATTTTTTTCATTCAATGTAATGCTATGTTTCCACTACGAGTTGAATCACATGCTTCGCTTATTTAATCACGCTGTTTACACCGCGCTGTCGTGCTTCGTTTGACATTTTTTTTTGTATACTCACTAGAGATGAGCGATTTTCGACACCTGTTACTTTTTCACAGCGATAGAAAAATCACTAATCACAACTGTGACTGAATTTATCAAGTAACTGGTTTTGGAAATATAGTTCTTTCATACAAACTGTGAATGTAATTGTATGCTTACTTTACAGCAAATAAAGCTACCACATGAATTTTTTTATACCTTCACCATTTGTCGAGAAACAAATCGTGAAATTTTGTCAAATCGTCTTTTCTGGCAACTATGTATAGCTCTAACATTTTTGTATTTGCAATTTTACCGTCTCTCTGCCTTTTATACGACAATTCTCAATATTTGGATGAGGTTGATTACTAATTGTTTGTTCTTGTCGCTCTTCTTATTAGTATTTATCTAAATACCAATACTAATAAATACTTTTAAAGCAGAAGAGCTGATATTTGTTAAACCGTGATCACAGTCTCCGTTTAATTTCACTACTGCTCTTCTTATTAGATTTTATCCAAATATCAGAACTGCTACAAACAAAATACTGCTAAACTGTGATCACAGTCACAGTTTAAAAGAAGAACGATTTAGAAATCACGTTCACAAGGAGCATCATTATTAAAAAATCACAGTATCGCTCAACACTAATACTCACACATACATAAGTAATTTTCAAGTTTGAAAATACTTTGAAATAAAAAATCAAACAACATACATATGTGTTCAAACCTTGTCAAATACGTAATTTTTTATTAATAAAATTGAAATTGTGGTGAAAAATATCAAAAATAAATAAAAAAGTGAATTTTTATCGAACAAAAGGTGATTAAAATCATGAAAACAATAGTGAAGGTAGATATGCAGAAAATTATTATTAGAAAATAAATGAATTGCATTTACCTTTCTATTTTAAAAGCATTGCTTTTGAAGCTTGAAATATATTTGAATTCTATTATAATACAAGTCTGAATTACAGTATAGTTCAAGGCTTGAATTGAACTGTAATACAATTTAATTGTTCGAAAAACATCATCACCCATACGCAGCAACCGATTAAATGTTTTAATATAAACTTATTAAACACTAAAATAAAATAAACCTTAATTATGCAGAAAACAACAACAGAAATCATTTATGTGTAGTTTCCACAATGCAGTATTAAATCCACTTCAATTACTTGTTTTTCTTGTGTAAGTGTGTAAGCGGATCGATAATTAAAAATATGACGGCAGCGGCTTCTTGGACGGCGTTAAACGATCGAATTATTTCTCTAGACAGCAAGAAAAATAAACAAAACAACAAAATTCTCAATTCACATAAACTATACGTATGGAGCACAAAAAGCTACTTTTTGAAAATAAATAAAGAAAAGTGGTGTATGCGGCACAAAACGTATTTTTAATTTTACAATAAAGTTTAACTTCTAACTTTATTCATGAAAGTTCTCTAAAATTTACACATTCCTTCAATACCAAAAAAAAAAAATCTATAAAAAAGTATCTGTATCTATACTTTGAGAAAACTTCATGTAAACCTTCATTGTCGTTTTCCCCCATTCCGACTTTTTGGCATATGCTCCAAACCAATAATGGGCTGACGATATGTTAAGTTTTAAGTAACCTACTGTAACTCCAATAAAATGATAAATGTTTCTAGTTTATGTTCCTTTAAATTAAAATAAAAAAAATTGTAGATTTTCGTAGCGGAAAAGTTTCTAACATGTAGGGCAAAACGAATTTTACTGGCAGCACTGATACAATTTTTGGAAAAAAAATCAAAACTAAAAACATAGAAAAAATCATCGAACGAATGTAAAATGTTTTCGGAAGCAACTTTTGTAGAACGCGACTCGTCCATAATAAGCGCTAGAATGTTAGCATTATTTATTTTTTGGGGTTTTAGAACACGAGTGTTGACGATTTGTATTAAAAAACGTAACAGATGTCAGTTTATTTGGGTTTGTACAACGCAATTTGACTCACTATAAATGTCAAAATGGGCGATTAAAAAATTCTAGTCGTTTAAAAAAATAAATGCGCCAAATAAATAAAAATATGAAAAATGTGTAATAAAAATATAAAAATAGGAATAGACAACAATTTTAAAACACCTCCAACATAACACAATCATTTACTTGACTGTTTTTGATTATGAAAAATTTTATTCGGACATCTTTCGTATATACATATGTACGTTAAACCTCAGGTACAGTGCGGCGAGCCATAGTACCTTGGGTACACATTATTACTGTCTGCCACAAAGTAAAACTATAAGGATCTTTGTTTAGTAAGGGTTCTTTGTTTGCTAACATCATGAGATGGATAGGACTGAGTTATTATGCCAATATATAAGTACTTTATATGAATCTCCCTTGCCCGGATGGTACGTCAAAGCTTTCTGAACATAATCGAGCTTTTTATCAGCAACTTTTAAGCGTGACCATTTATAAGGCTTTTTATCTTGCAGAGCTATTAAGCAGCTTTCTATATCTTGACACTTTTCTATGGTTTTGCGGCTTAGTTCATCCATTTTTGATATGTTTTCATTTTCAAGTAGAAAATATATAAAAAAAAATTTTAGGTAAATTTTTGTATGCTCTTTTTTAAGTCAGTAAAATTTGTTTTTATTTATGTCCATGTCATTTATGCACAATACTAGGGTTGTCGATTTTTTAATCTAAAAGAACAATTTCATATGGAAAAATATAAGCAAACACTATTTGTTAACATGTTGGCAACAGTACGTTTTAGTACATCTTTGACAAATACGCGAGTTAACGTAAGCTGCACGACAAAGTCGACTCGCGTTATACAAACGCTTTTCAATACGTATTCGTCCATGAGTCGGCTCGTCGTGAGTCGGCTTTGTCACGTTCTAAAAACAGGCTGTTTGATTTATAAAAGACTAGCTGAGCCCGGCAAACGTTATCTTACCCTCAATTAATTTATTTTCGTTAAATGTTTGTTTTATACATACGTATATATCTGTGACAATACGTACATGTCGGTTTAATAAAATGTAGCTTTATTATGCTGATTTACGTCCCTGTTTAAAGTTGCGTTATCGTCAAAACTTCCAAAAAACATTGCTTTGTTTGTATAGACTCAAGCGATTATTACATATTGCCACAGATTTTTACATTACAGAACGATTAAAAATTGATGCTTTTCAAAAGAATTATTGTGTAAAAATGTCAAGTCGCTATTTTAATAGTAACACGTGAAATGTTGCAATATAAAGGGCTAAAAAGCCAAGAAAAATCTCATAACTGCCCTGAACCTCTCCTAAAAGTGTAAAATGTAAGATCGACCTTACTGATTATTTCTCCCTAACATTTTTTCAGATTACACCTACCCCCATATCTTCACTCCTTAACAGATTTGGTTACGACACAATGTTGAGTTGGTAGATAAAAGAAAACTTAGAAAAACCTTTTATTCAAACAAACAATACTTGATTCATATTGATGTTAACTTACAAACTACTCGTACGTCCTCGCATGAAATGATCCGCCATCCTTTCGAGCGATTGGTGGTCTTCTCTTACGAGGTGGCCTTCTCGCTAGGGATTTGATGGCTATCAGTCATACACTGAATATATCTACCAGATATTCGATCCGATCAGATATTTCTGCTTTAAGTATGCTACAATCATTCGGGAGTCGAAAGGGTATCTTTTAGAGATGTGCACGTGAGCGGTTTTTGAATCACGACACGCACGCTCAAGTAAAATATTTTACTTACGCACTTTCACGCACGAATGCTCTTGAAAATTTTCACGATCACGCACGCTCATTCTTAATCGCGCACGAGTAGTTTACAACTTACCACGATCACGCACGCTTTCGAAAAAGTATGTATATAGTTCAATCTGTATGTTATTTGGGTTGATAAATAGGTTCTTACACATACATTGCATCATGGTTTTGTTTAAAAAAAAAATTTAATTTTGTCTCAAAGGTTTTTGTCTGGTCATAATAACATAAACAATTATTGTTAACTATAAAAACTATATGAACTGAAACGGATTTTTGAAACAAAAAAAATGCACGACTGCTTAATAATTAAAAAAACTGAGAAAACAGATAACCTGCACATTTGGCAATTATATTTACCCTGTAGGAGGGTTGGTTTTAGGTTTCTCTAAGTCCCACTTTTGTCGACTATTTTGTTGACTTTTTGGCGACGTTGTCAACGGAGCGCCTACATATTAATATCCCTACTTACTGGTAATGCTGAAGAAATTATTGAATTACTCCCTTTTTAACCGACTTCCAAAAACGAGGAGGTTATCCATTCACCTGTGTTTTAGTAATTTTTTGACGGATTTGAGAAATTCTTTATTTTTGTCTGGAAGGAAACTTCCAATTTAGTCCCATTTCAAAAAAAAAGGAGGAACACTTATCTACTTTTACTTATGGGATTGCTACGATACTTATAATACACCTTGCACGCTCATAATGACATAATATAGATGGGCCCATTTAAAATAATATTTCACGTGCTTCTATTTAACCGATTTTTACGAAACCTGACGCACACCCTGTGTTGTAAAAATTATACGTAATTATTATTTCATGTCCTTTTAGACCGATACATATTATGTGCCTATATACATATTTTTTTTTTAATTAGTTATTTTCTTTTAATAAAATACCAATTGTGAATGTACTAGTGATTTAATGTCTACATATGGTCCAAAAATAACTATCTAGTCAATAGTACCAATGGCAGTAGTTGATTTTCAGTAACATGCACATGTTAAATGTCTAGAGCAAAAAACATTTTCTGCGGTACAATTCGTCAGTAGTACTGTTTCTCAATTGATATGTCCTACATACTCGTAGTATATAAAACAACATACATAGGTACAGTTACATATGTACCTACGCAGGAATGTTATCTCGTGAGAGCGTGAGAATTCGTGCGTGATTCTTAAAAATAGCTTAAAAATAGTCACGTTCACGCACTCACGCGTGATTAATAATAGACTTGATCACAATCATGCGTTAATCACGCGTGACACGATGAAATCACGACATTTGCACATCTCTAGTATCTTTATCCTTCTTGGAGCCATCTATGTCAACTAGTATAGCTCCAGGTAGTAAGGTAGGAGTTTCTTCTAGAGTGTATCAGAAATGCCTTTCGAATACAGGAAGAGGAGTGCGGTAGTCAATTAAGTTAGTGATTATATTCATATACTTCAGAAGGTTAGCATGGCCACAATTCCTCGGGTTCCATCCACATTTTGTCTAGAGGTAGAGCTACATCGTTAGCTTCCGCGGTAGTAAATCTACTAGGATCCAGTCTAGCATCATGAATAATGCTTTGATTGGTGTTGATTTAATAGCACCGGCTATCAGTATTGTTATAGTGCGGAAAACCCTTTGCAGATGTTAACGATTAATCACTAGATATAAAGCCCTCCATCATACCATAATACCATAGAAAATTATGGGTTTGATGATTGCCTTTACTATCCATTCAGCACTAGAAGAGACCTATGACATTTTTTGTAAGCGTAAAGAGCTTGCTGCATTCCTTGCCCTTGCTTCTAGGTTATCCTTTCAGTGTAACTTATTGTCTAAGATGGTGCCCGAAAATTTTGCTTTGTTGGGCAGTGCTAGAGTGACACAATTTAATTTGGGTGGTGAGAACTATGGAATCTTTTATTTTCCAGTAAAGAGTACAAGATCTGTTTTTGTTGGATTGACACTGAGGCAGCAATACTGACACCAATTACTGAACATTTCCAGTGCTTTTTCCAGATGGTTTCCAGTTGAGTTCCTGCAACCGCAATTGCTACATCGTCTGCGTATGCCACAGTTTTGATGAGCGAGGAGTCCAATTTTCGGAGTTATTCATTAACAACCACGTTCCATAGTGGAGACGAGATCATCCCACCTTGAGGTGTACCCCTATAGGCTTTTTTTGATGAGGATCGCTGCTCCCATTGTTCTTGCCTTGAGAAGGCGCTCTATGAAGCGGGTAGTCGATTGATCGATTCCCAGTCTTTCCAAGGCGCTGATTACGCCCGACAGATTAACGTTATTAAAAGTACCTTCAATATCCAAGAAGGCAACGAGGGTATATTTTTTATACTCTAATGACTTTTCTCGATATAGGCCACGAGCATATATACATAAAGCCGTCTCTACTGATATACCTTTGGTATATGCATGTTGAGAGGTTGCAAGAAGCCAGCACTTTATATTGGTTCTGATGTGAACGTCTAGTAGTATTTCTAGCGTTTTTAATAGAAAGGAGGTTAGACTGATAAGTCTAAAATTTGGAGGTTAGACTGAAAAGTCTAAAGTCCTTCGCCTTGGTGTGACATGCATACTACCTTATATTTGGTCCATTTTCTAGTATATGCGACCAAGATAAACAGGCTCAATATATAGCTTCGAGCCATTCTTGCTGAATTATATTGCATGTCTACTGGATTGATTCCATCCGGTCTAGAAGCATTGAACGGATAAAAGCTTTTGATTGTCCATTCTATTCTGTCTCTTTTTTCGATTAAAGAGGCTGAGCGTTGATTTAAATTTGAGAGAGTATAAGTAGTCCTCTTATACGATTGACATCCAGGAAAGGGGGTGTCCATCAGGACTTCTAGTGATTCGACTACCACTAGTTGTCCAGCTGCCATCTGTTTTCTGCATACATCCAGGAACGGTGGGTTTAACGGTAAGAATTTTAGTAAACCTACTAGTCTCAGATACTCCCTCTACTTTACTTCAAAAGGTTTTCCAAGATTTGCGCTTAGCCTTCTTAGTTATCTTCTTAAATCTGTTCATCGATTACTTATACTGTGCCCTGTCCTCTTAAAATCGTTAAAAAGTTTGCGAGAAATCTTACAAAGTTATTTCCGGTTTGAGTGTTGCACTGATGTACTACAAGCTGTTAGCCTATCTCCTTTTCTCTTTATATCTGAAACTTCCCTGATGTCGGGAGGTTGTGTTAAATGACTATTGAGGATACTGTAGTGCAGGTCCCAATTCGTCTTACATCTGCTTAGAAAGAATGTTGCATTTCTACTGATTTGGCTTATAGAAAATATCAAGTAGCGGTGATCAGAGAAGAAACAGTCTGTAGAGACTCTAGCTGCGGATTTAGTTTCTAAGGCTCGGATTGGCAAGTGTACCAGTAATTTCCAGTACTTATTGCCCGTTCGATATCACAAAAATGCGTTTTGACCCTCTGTTAAGGATAGTTAGACTATAATTTAGAATAAAATCTAGAACTGACTCACCTCTATTGTTGGTGTTCGTGCTACCCCATATTTCGTGGTGCGCATTCGTGTCGGCTTCTATTATTATTGGGATGCCTCGCGCCTTGACTGTTCACATGGTCATGGGCTACATAGAAGTAGGTGATCCACATGCCAGATTCCCCCGATTATAAACCAGCAGTCACTTACTACGTTTATACGCACGGCTTATTTGCAAATAAAACTGTAAATTATTGCCATATTATTGCTTTTATTGCGACTTACTAAATCAGAAAACTATTCACGATTAACGCACTATTTGCAAATAAAATGCTTAAGGTTGCCACACTTACAAGTGTTTGGTAATAAAAAACAACAATTGATAAATATTTCACAAAAAAACATTGATAGAAAAAAATAATGGCAATAAAAACAAATTATTATTTGTTATTTTATACATTTACACAATTTTTTTGTAAACATGAGTAACATTTCTATAGAAGTGCTACCAAGTTTTTATACATTTACAATGCCGTATAAACAGTGAGTTAATTTATTTGCAAATATTTTTAATAAACGTAGTAACTGTATCTTCATAATTGTAATCAGATTAAATGAAGATATTATGGTGCTTTATTTGCTAGAATACAGTCTCTAATCGCTTTATTGAGTTTGTGGTGTACAGTAGCTTGTAGCCTTTGTTGCTGAGATCCTACAGTTTTTGACACAAGATTTTTTAGTTTTTAGTAATCTCGCTGTAAGGCCTGTGCAAGTGGTGATGATTCCTCCCCAGATCGCTGCATTTTAGAAACGCCAGCCACGGATGGTTTTTCCGAATCAGGTTTGGAATTAACCCTTGTTGTACGCTCCCTAGCCCATTCCACTGAGAATTTGTCTTTCTTGTTCAGGGTTTTCGGAGATTTGCTTCCGAGCTTGTCAATAAAACGTTGAGCTTTCTATGAATCCGTCAGGGTGGTTTTTTTTGATGGTAATGGTTTCTGACTGTATGCCATAGGTATTGACGATGAGCTACAGCGGATGTGCTTTGATGCAAGTCCAGAGCAACGCTGCTGTGTGCGATGCTACCTTTAGCCATGTAGGGTTTCCCCTTGTGACTATTAGCCTCATTATTTTTTTTTATTTATTTATTGGTTTTTTTTAGTAATTTATACGTACGATAATATTATTATTTTTATGTAAACCTTTAATCATGAGTAATCAATTTGAATGTATTTTTAAGATATAACACTGTGTGACAAAATTTAATGAAATCGAAGTACCTGGGACGTGTTACTATTTTTCTGGTAGGTATTGTCGAGCACAACAACAATCTGTATTTGAAATTTGAAAATACCGGAACCACACTATTTATAAGTTCATTTATAAAACGTAATTGATTAAGAGTAATTTATTTGTAGGTTTGCTTAAGAAAATTCCTTAGAAATTGACTGAGCTATTAAATATATCTGTGTATTTAAGCTTCCAGGATGATGAAAGAAAGTACTATTTTAAAGACGTATATCAACACAAAGTATAAAATTTTTACAACAGTGGTCGCCAAACTGTTTTCCTTGATAGACACATTTTTCCCAACCACCAGCCTTAATATTCCGCAAAATTATAATTATTTATAGTATTTATTTATAGTATTTATAGTATTTTTACACGAGTTAAGCTCTCTTTGCAAATTTTTTATGCCACTCTAACTTGAATTTAGAATAACAGTGATTTCCAACTTACGGTCCTCAAAGTATACAAATCGTGTTAGTTAATATAGGTATAGGGTGCTAACTACTCGTAGATATTAAAATACAATGCAAATAAGATACCAGTTATTTTTCATTGTATTATTTTAAACAACGAACCCACATTGAAATAAATTTTAATTTGGTGTAATTAGCGGAATGTGTATGAAAGTTTGACGACCACTGTTGTACGAATTTAATACTCTATACTTTCATCATCCTGGAAGCTTAAATACACAAAAAGGCTTCTAATAAAATATTAATAACTCAGTTAATTTCTAAGGAATTTTTTAAAGAAAACTTTCAAATTACTCTTAATCAATTGTGTTTTATAAATAAGGTCATAAACAGTATAAAAATACTGCCTAAGAATGAATCCAAAGTAGAAAAGTGACATAAACCCTAAAAAATAATTTTTGGTGAAAAAATACAAACTGAATCTGAAATTTACTGAAACAAAATATATATAGGGTGTTTTTTTAGAGGTATAGAACTTCGAATTGAAATAAAACACAAGAAAATCGTTTTAATGTCCATCAATTTGGCTTTATTGGAAGGATAATTTTATGCCATTAACGTTTAAATATGATTTCGGGCATGTGGCCGCCGCGGCTGGCTCAAATAAAGCCAATTCTACAGGTCAAATTTTCAACCACTTTTTCGAGCATATGGGGCCGTATGTTGGCAATAACGCCACGAATGTTGGCTTCCAAGTCCCCTAACGTTTCTGGTTTGTTGGCGTAGACGAGCGACTTCACATATCCCCAAAGAAAATAATCCAATGGTGTCAAATCACACGATCTTGGTGGCCAATTGACCGGTTAACCGAAGTGTAACCCTTATGTAATAAACTTTTCGGCCTCATAGACCTTATTATTACCGAATTGTAAATAAATAAATATAAATATAAAAGTGCCATAAAAATGCATATTAATATTAAATTTAAATCTAAAAATTCGTACAAAAGATTGGGTACCTAAAATATTAAAAAAAAATATGTTTATATAATGGTATGGTCACACTTGGGCAAATATTTGCCCAAAAAACGTAACCCCTAAATATTAATGAAAAAGCTTTCAATTCAGTAGCTCGTTTCTGTAATTCTCGCATCGAAAAATTTCTCACATGAAGTGTGAAACAAAAAATTCCATCGTTTCTCGATTTGTGAGAAAAAAGTGTTTCTGTAATTTAAAGTGAAAAGAAGCAACACTAATTTCGTTTTTATTGGAATATTTCCAACAATCAAGTGTCAAATGAAAAGAAAATGTTACAAAAATATTATTTCAATAACAAAAAAAGAAATAATTTAAAAGAAAAAGAAAATAAAATAATGAACAAGAATATAAAATGAATGCAAAATGCTTGAAAGAAGTTTTTCTATCAACTCAAAAAAATCAAAGATAATTTCCCAAAAAAAATCTAAATAAATGTGAACATATCGACTTTTTAATAATATTTTGGTCCAAAAATTCGTTGCATATCTTCTTAACTAGTTTATATTTCATATTTTTATACACAAATTATAAAGTTCATATGTTTTTGTAAAATTTTGGTTGTTCTCGCACCACTTTAAAATGCGAGTTGTTTTGACAGTTCTTGCGAGAAACTTTTCACAAAATATTGTTACAGAAACACTTTTACTCACAAATTTCCAATAACATACGTCAAAAACGGTAAAATGACAAACAGTTCTCACAAAAAGTAATTACAGAAACACTTGCATGTGAGAAACGATTTTTTGTTTCAATTCACATAGTTTCTTCTTCATTGCCATCGTTTTCTGTGAGAAATTTTTCGATGCGAGAATTACAGAAACGTGCTACAGATACGTGTTTGCTAAGTCAAATAGTTTCCAATAACGTTGAATTCTATGACATTCTGTATTAGTTGTTTATGAAACTGTTTAACTTAAGAAAGACGTGTGTGAATCAAAATGTTTTTCACTAATATTTAATGGTTACGTTTTTTTTGACAAATGTTTGCCCAAGTGTGACCATACCTTAATAATAAAATATTTTTTTATAATAAAATATTTTTTTTATAATAAAATATTTTTTTATAATAATAAAATATTTTCATGACATTCAACTTTAGGTCGATCGAAATGGCAAACGAATTAAATGTTTGCTTATGGATGATGTTAAGCCATCGGTTGCTCAAATGGCCGAGTGCTTAGCTGACTGGTACAAATTGGCACAAACTGTTTACTTAAAAAGTGAAATTTTAGAAAAAGATGTGAGAGAATGTGAGAGAGGTTTAAATGCTTTACGTGATGAACTATACCGCCTTAAAATTGACTTTCAAAAGGATATGGATGCCAAATTAGTTAATAACAGTAATCAGTTGTCTAAAATAGAACAGAAAAGTCGTTTAATTGTGAGTAAATATTTTCATATTAATTTTGAATATTGTATAAACTATTACTTAAATTTCAGTTTATGCAGCAGCAGCAACAAGAAATTCTCGCTATTATGAAACAAAATCGTCAACTGATTTCAATGTTGCAAGAATTAGGCATACGTTTGCCAACTGCTTCAAATGTTCTAGACTTTTAATACTTTATTAGATTATTAGATTAGACTGGATATGTTTTACTTTATCTCATAAGCTTATTGGGTTGTTTCACTTTAAAGTAATTTTTATTGGATTTTTAATTTTAATTTTTATTACCGCTATTTGTAAATATACTTTTCGAATAAATAAACACTAAACATATTCTTTATTATCTGTATGTATACGAGTATACAGCAAATAACTTAATTTGTAATTAGTAAACAAAAGAAATTTGTGTTTTTAAACCCCGACCAAAAAAGGGTGTTATAAGTTTGTAGTGTGTGGCTGTGTATCTATGTGTACGAGTATGTACGAGTCCACGTACAAACCAAACGGCTGGACCGATTTTGATTTAATTTTTCTGTTTGAAAGGTGACTTGATTAAAATAAAATTTTTAACTTTATTTATTAAGTACAGGAAATAATTTTAAGTTTACAAAGCAAATATCGTTAGTTTGAATATAAAATCAGGTAACTACACTTTTTTAATTTAATAGGAGAGCGAAAAAACTAAACGAATTGTTTCTTTATTTTAATTTTCAATTCGGCTGATTGTTATAATAAAAGTTTGAAAATTTGTAGGACTTTGTGTTTTGATGTAATACCAACAATTAATTGAAAATGCGATTTTGTATTATTACGTGGTTTTGCATTTTAGCTGACGATATATAACTTTAAATTTTTTTATATCGAAAAATAAGCATACAAGAATATATCGTGTTGGAAAGTAGTGATAAATTTCGTGCAATTTCTACACCTTTCAATTTAAATTCATAAAACGTTGATTGTAATTTACATTTATCAATTTAAATTCCCAAATCTTCAAATGTAATTAAGATTTATCAATTTTAATTCAGAAATCATCAATTGTAATTCAGAAACCGTCAATTGTCATTCAGAAAATAATAAATATAATATTATAGGAACAAATTATAAAAAAAAATTAAGTTTAAAATTTTTTAACGCACTAGTAATCCCAAATTATTATTTTACTTATTAAGTAAAATATTTTTTTAATAAAAATACATTGAAATTGATCATTGAGGGGTTTAGCTGGATCCTATGCGCATTTCACTGTTGCTAATGCAGATCATCAGGGAACCTTTACCCAAACATTTCTTAGAGCAACTAGAGTTAATATGTTAAACTTTCATTTAAGCAAAGGAGAAGCTCAACAAATAACAAAGTTGAAACAAGAACAAGAACTTACTTTATCATTACTACATTGGCGGACTTTTTTCAGCTTCAAATTGTAGTTGTAAGAGTATGTAAAGAAAATAAATGTAAATAACAACAACAGCTATTCAAGAATATAGTGTTGCCACACAAGTATTTTTTTGACCGGGCGCTGTCAAGTTAATAATTAGTGTTTTTTGTGGGAATTGTTACAATAAAAAAATAGTTTTTTTGCTATAATAAAATTAAAATAAATTCATAGTTAATAAAACGGGTTGCCCGAAACTTAAAATCCCGAATTTCAGAATCCTCAATTCAACAACCCACATTGCAAAATACCGAATTTTAAAATCCTAAATTTTAATATCCCGAGTTTTGGTTTTAAAAATCGCTCGATTCTTAAAACCAAACTGTACAATTACTAGGGATACTAAAATCAATATATGCATTTTTCAATCTTAGTTCACTACATACTTATATGCATACATACTTCAAATATGAATAAATTAGAAAACCGCAATCGAATAAGTAAAGTCGGGGAGCACAGTTAAGGCCGTGATACACTATCATACAAAATCGTGCGATCTACGAAAAAATACAACCCTGGTATGATGGCGTTTATGAAAATTTTCAAAATGCAATAACAATTCATCACACCAAGGTTGTGCTTTTTCGTAGATCGCACGACTTTGTATGATAGTGAGTCATGGCCTTTACCCGCAATAAAAAAAATTAGAATATATGGATAAAGCAGAGAATTTAAATAAAAGTGCAATTCATCTTGCCTTTTAAATATATAAATCAAAAATAAATAAATAAAAACAAAAAATTAAAATTTTTATTTTCCGAGAATAATTAAATTCGGGATTTAAAATTTAAGATTTCAAAATTCGTAATTTTAAAGTTCGGGATTTTGACATTCAGAATTCTTAAATTCGGGATTTTGACATTTCGGTACTTTAAAATTAGGGATTTTAATACTATCCCTAATAAAATTTGTTCTTTTTCTGAATTATGAATGAATTGGCACTTTCTGAATTAAAATTTATAAATCTAAATTACAATTGACGCTTTCTGAATTAAAATTGACAAATCTAAATTACTAATGATGCTTTCTGGTTTATAGTTAACGCTTCCTGAATTACAACTGGAAAAGGTGCAGAATAAATTTTTGGTTACTCTAACTTGGATTACCAACAGTTCGCAATAAATTGAAACTAATAGTATATTTCCACTATATGGGCTTCGCTCCCTATTCAAGCTTCACACCCCTATCATGAGCTTAGCAACTTGCTTCGCCATACAAAATTATGAGAGTGAATCAAGTAGATTCAATATGAATCTACTTGCGAAGCACGTAAAATTGGTACCTTCTCTAAATTTTATCGCAGTTCATCGCCAGTTTATCAGTTTATGTCTGTGTAAAGAAATAAAAACAAACAACACGCGCGTGCGTATGACACGTACGTATGTGTGAATATACATACATAAAAAAATGCCAAACGAAGCACGAATGCGCCGTGTAAACAGCATGATTCATAAACATGCTTGAGGAAGTGAATCATGTGATTCAACTCGTAGTGGAAACAGCATAAGGGGCCATCCACACATTACGTAACGCTGTTTTCTCCGATTTTTGATCCCCCCCCCCCTCCCCTCAGTAGCAGATCGTAACAAAACTATAAAACAGAGCTAAGAACCCTCTCGATCAAGTCACCTTTCAAACAGAAACAACTAAATCAAAATCCGTTCAGCCGTTTGGTCTGTAGGTGGACACGGATAGATACACAGATACACACTACTTATAACACCCCTTTTTTGGCCGGGGGTTAAATAGAAAAAATGGAAAACGACCAAGATTTTGTGCTAAATCAAATTTCTAAAAGAAAGAAGTGTAATATGGAGCATATTATCACAAATAATTAAAGAGGATGGAGCTATTTTAGAGGGCTATTTGTACTACCGTAAATGTTCGAAGTTCCTCAAATATACGTCAAGAAAATCGGACAATCTAAGCTGACATAAATGCTGTCAATCACCATCCGCCATCGATAACTGTGTAAAATGGATTACTGAGGATTGCCAACAATTTTCAGCCATCAATGGCTCTGGCTTTGTAAAGCTCGCAAGGTTTCTAATTAATGTATGAGCAAAATATAGAGAAGATATTGATGTTGAAGACTTGCTTCCTGATGCAAAACGCTTTCTCGTACAGTGCAGAAACTAGTAGAAGAAAAAAAATCAAATAAAAGAGGACTGATATTGTAAACACTGGAGAAGCATCTGCAGTGTTTACAATATCAGTTATGACCTATGGACGGATAATTATGTGCACAGAAATTTTTGGGGAGTTACGTTGCACTACGAAAAGTTCATGAAGCTAAATGATATTGTTTTCGGCCGAGTTTGAAATTACCAACATGAAGGAAGTTAAATTTTTAACAGACAGGGGATCAAATTACAAGCATTGGAAAACAAAACATTGCAGCAGCCATTTATTTGCAAACGTTTTGGAACAATCTTTTAATGAAACCGCTGAGCTAAGGGTACTTGTGGAGGCATGCAAAAAAATTTTTAAACATTTCAAAAAGGCGAACTTGCAGCACCAGCTACCAACTTCTTTAAAAAATGAATGCCCTGCGCGCTGAAACTCTAACTTTACAATGTTTAAGTAAATTGTAGACAATTGGTTCCAAATTAAAGAGATACTCAAAGAGAAGGAAGAAGGCCAACGACTATTACTTATAAGTATTTCAACCCTAGAAAAGCTAGTTGACTTTTGCAGTGCGTTTGAAATTATATTTAAACAACTGCAACTTTTCAGGTCACCTTCTTTATGTTTTCTTATACCGGCTATTCAAAGAGTCAAAATAATGTGCGATCCTAAAAATACAGATGTAGCTGCCATAATGTCATCCACCAGCTTTAAATATGCAACAAAGCAAAAACAAAAGTATGATTTGCTCTGCTTCCTTTGTAAAAAGTTTAAGAGCAAATGGTACAATACTATTGGCTTTTCCATTAAAAAATGGTGTTGATTTCGGAAACCAGTTTAATAAAAATCTCCAAAAATAAAAGTAGTTTTTAAAACATAGAAAACTCCATTAAAAAGTGTACTTAAAGGTTTGAAGAATTTTGAGCTGAAAAAGCCAAAATATCCTAGAGAGTACCACAGTGCTATCAAACATCGAAAAGTGCCACAAATGGCCCAATTGTGCCACATTTTGCAACACTGGTACATAATATTCTCTTGTTTCTAAAAAAATCATCATCACTTCATGCATACGCGTCCATACGCACTCATTTTTTCCTTTTTGCAGTATTGGTATTAGTGATGAGAAATGAGATTTACATTTCGGTACCCAAAAAAATCTTTTTTAGCACTGTTTTGATCTCGAGAGTACCAAACCGCTGCTGATTGGGTAAGATGCTAATTCACACCACACCATGTGGAGGAGCAGCAACATCAACAACAGAGGTGAGTGTCTTTTAGTGTTCCTATGTAGTAATAGTCTAGAAATCTTCAATATAGGGAACACCACCACTTTTGTAACTAGGACAAGGGAGGAGATTCTGGATTTGACGATAGATAGCGCCTATTTGGCGAGTGTAATTAGGAACTGGAGGGTTTCGGACGAACCATCAATGTCGGATCATAGAGTTATAGGATTCAATATAGATGGGAAAGCTGAACCGTCACCTCCATCCAGAAATCCGAATAAGACCGACTGTCACATGTATAGGGAACACCTAAGGTTCAACCTGCAGGATAGTGTTAACAGGGCACCAAGGCACCAGTTAGAGCTAGAGTATTTATTAGACAAGGTAAACGGGGCAATCATTGGAGCATATGAATCTAGCTGCCCCCTCACCTCATCTAATGGAAATAAAGAGGCACAATGGTGGAATAGGGCGCTGTCAGACCTCCGGAGAAAAACGCACAAGCTTTTTAATAAGGCGAAGCGTACTGGAGACTGGCGAACCTATACCGAAAATCTAACGACCTACAACGCCGCAATTCGGAGGGCGAAGAGAAATGACTAGGAACTTTTGCGAGATGTCAACCACCCCGGCAGCGGCCAGATTACATGCAATCATGACCAAAGCCCATGAAGATTCATCATTAACACTACAAAAATCCGATGGGACCTACACCAGAAATGAAAGAGAGAAGGCGCTGCTGCTACTCTCGACGCATTTCCCGGATAGTATAGAGGGGCTGACACCAGATCCATCTGCAGGACATAGAGGGAACAAAGAATCCCGGAACGTTACGCGGAAACTATGCACCGAACAGCGCATAGAATGGGATATTGGAACCTTTCAACCGTACAAGTCTCCAGGGGTGGATGGTATCCTCCCTATATTTCTCCAGCAGGTAAAAAAGGAGCTAATGCCCCACCTAATAAGGTTAACCAGGATTAGCTTAGCTCTAGGCTACATACCACAGGTATGGAGCAGGGCAAGAGTGAAGATAGGTAGGAGGATATTACACTTCCAAAGTCATTCCGACCCATAAGTTTAACCTGCTTCATATTTAAACTGATGGAGAAAATTCCTGACAACTATATCCGATCAACTACCTTGTGTAGGGAGCCTCTACATCCGCGGCAGCATGCATACAGGGCGGATCGTTCAACGGACACTGCGCTGTATCAACTGACGAACACAATACGTAGTTGTCTAGACGCCAAGGAAGTCATGGTCTGTGCATTTCTGGATGTTGAAGGGGCCTTCGACAACACAGAGCACTCTGCCGTTGTATCCGCGCTTAGAAGGAAAGGAGTTGGGAACACCATATCCAAATGGATATGGGCCATGCTTGAAAGTAAGACTGCGGAGACCCAAGTTGGGGAGGAATATCTTGCAGTAAAGACGACCAGGAGATGCCCCCAAGTCGGTGTACTTCTCCACTTCTGTAGAGCCTTGTAGTTGATGAACTCTTTCATATACTAACGCGCAATGGCATTGAATGTCAAGCATATGCCGATGACATTGTTATCATTGCAAAAGGAAAATTTGAAGATACGTTGTGTGATATAATACAGAACGGGTTAAGGATAGTGAGGGAATGGTGTGTATCTTTAGGACTGAATATCAATCCTGCAAAAACTTGTGAAAGGAACAATGGTAGTTGTTCATTAAAAGTTTCTTTCGCAAATTGTTAATGTTGGTGATATAATTAAAGTAGCATTAAAAAGCATCTACAGTTAGTGTAATCCTTTCTTTGATGTTTCCAAATAATTTAGATCAATTTCTTACTTTATTTATAAAATTTTTTAGATCAGTTAAAAAACATTATCAGTTACTGCAGAAATGCCATCTAATAATTCATCGTACTTGAGATTAGGTCCGTTTGTTTACTTTTCCAGTAAAATCCAGTAGTTGAGTAAATTTTGGGTAATTTGAAAATTTTACTCTCAAGAATGTCTCTTGCACAAAAAAGTACGCGAACGGAAAAATCGCACAAATTTGCAGGTTAATCAAAACAGCTGATCATAGTGTTGTATAATATGTGTGGTTTTGACTACCCATCAAATACATATTTTTGGTAATTGATGCATGCATTTTTATAATTATAAATTTAAAGCGATATTATTTCTTAAATAGAAGTTTTGTGAAAGCTTTAGCTTGTATTTGGTTTTTAGTTGTTATTCTGGATAAATGGCATACGAAAATACATCAATATTTTATTTCTGATAGTCGTTACCCTGAATAGTATGCAGAAATAAGTATTTCCATATATGTACATACACCTTACATCTCTAAGAAATTAAGCAAATAACACAATTAATTTTAATTTAAAAACTGATAAATTTAAGGATTATTATTCTTTAATTTGTTTCATCTTGAACATAAATACTCTTCAGGTTTTTTTTGTTAAACTTTTACATCAACTTTTCTTCTTTTAAATGTTTTTATTAAAAAATTTTTACTTTGTATTTGCTTACTTTTGTTTATTTTATTGAATCATATGTTTTTCTCATCTACTGGATTTTACTGGCAAAAATTTGTCCAGTAAAAATTTGCAGACTCTCAAGTCAACAACTGTCAATTTACTCTCTCAATTGGCACTCTCTTTTGCAATTTTATGTGTAAACGAACGCATTTCAGTAAAATCCAGTACAAATTTGCACAAATTTTGGAGTAAACAAACGGACCTATTATGTACGATATGTTGATTACAAAATAATCATGAAATCAAAGTATTTGCGTACTCCTTTTTTCGCTTTTTGTGGAATATTTTGAAAAGTTAGTATTGGATAGGGAAGCTGAGGAATAATATTAAAGCATTTAATGATTTTGTACGTCATTCAATAATTCGATTCTTAGGACTTTTGATTAGAGAAAAGCAGTTATTTTTTTTTCAAAACTATCAAGAATTGTAAGACACCTAATTCCATTAAAGAAGGTTATCTTTTCCCAGCAAGAAAACAAAAGATGAGTTTAACGAACATATACAAGCAAGTTTATGCAAGTATTTATAGTTTGTAGTAATTTGATTACTTAACATCATATTTTTAACAAATTAAAAAGTTATGAAATGTAAAATAATTTTTACACAAAGTAATTAAGGAAATTGTTCGAATATTCAAATATTCGACAAAAATGATTCGAATAATTTTTTATTCTAAATTGAAAATTCTTTCGAACAAAAATTATAAAAACTTGTTCGAATATTCGAATAATTTTTGTTCGAATGACAACACTACTAAATACTATATTGAGAATCACAATATACAAACATAATAAGTCTGAAAGTCTCAAACAAAATCTTTACAAAACAAGTATCTTTATTCGATTGTGCATCTATTTTATTTTCCACCAATAAATAAAATAGATGAACATTCGAATAAAGATGCTTGTTTTGTAAATATTTTTGTTTGAGGCTTTCAAACTTATAATGTTTGTATATTGTGATTCTCAATATAGTATTTAGAGTTGTACTATAAACATACGAAGTTTGTTAGCTAAATTCAAAAATGTTTTTGGTTGAAGTCTACTGATGAGTTCCAAAAGCAGGAACGTAATGCATATAGACAATTGCTTAACCATAAAACAACAATTTATTATGCAAAAGCCCCACTGCGCACTGTAGACCAGAAACTGCATATTTTGTTGTTGTTAAAGATTTCAGTTGTTCCATATCATCCAATGCTCTATATTGGTTAATATTTTCAACATTTTGCTTTTCGCTGAAAAACATTTTAAGTAAAAGTGGTATAATTCTGTTGGTTTTAGAACTTGTCAGAGTTTGAAGTAAAACTTAATACAATTTTCTTTAAACTGATTTAAAACAGTTGTTTCAACATGATTTGCGTTTATGCAAACAAACAACCGAATTGATTGGTATGATGCGACACATGTTTAAAATCGTAGACAACAACAACCGCATAATTGGAATGATTAAAAAGCAGCAACGATTTAGACTTGTATCGAACTCTTTCAGTAGCTCTTTTTTGACACAAACCTATAATCAAACACATTAAAATTACATGGGTTTGATCATTGGTTTGTGTCAAAAACGAGAAGAAAAAGGTTGATAAAGCTTCATAAAGGCTTAATAAGAAAAATATTGAATGAAAATGTATTTCATAAATCCTTTATTAAGCCTTGATAATTTTTATAAATACGGCAGTTATATTTTGTATTTATTTCAAGATAGTTTTTTTTTATTTTTGCATTCTAGATTTTAGATGACACCAACTTAAAATGATCTTTAGACTTATAATTACTTCATATAATGTATATATTATAAACAGTTTTGGTTTTAAGATGATTTTATTTTACATAAAATCTTGATAAAATTTTACTAGGTATGTATGTATATCATTATAAAAGGAAAATAAATTATAAAACATGTGTGCTTCATTTTGCGGATAGAAAGGTAACAGAATTAGACACACTGAAAAACTGTATCATTTGCAATTGGACGATGAGTATTAAAAACAACATCTACGTGGAGATTAGAGAATATACCATACTATAATTGCAGAAGAAAAAACAAATATGTGATGATTGTGGTAGCAAATAAAAAATACCAAGACGCTTACCCGTAGATGTAGTAGAAGAATGATATTAGATAAATTGCCAATTTAATCCAGCCTTCCCGCATATTTTTGGTCAAATTATCCGACGATAACACAGTTGTGGGATCATATAATCCAGGTCCCGACATTACTGGACGATTCTTGTAGCTGGTTATCAAAAAATTCGCTAATTATATTTTTATTTAGGCAATGTTAAAAATTAAAACCTACCGCCATATATGATAAGCAATCAATGGTATATTTATACACAATGAAAACCATTCTCCACACAGCAAAAATAGTAAATTCAAAAAAATGTGCAGCAAGTATTCCGGTAACACCAGCTAAAAAATAAACAAAACATTTGAATTGATCCAATGGTAATTTTTTATTTTACTTCAAAACTCACAGGATTCAGACTATTACATTGATCTATGGGATTCTTGTAGTCTGTTTTTAATTCATCAAAAGCAATAACATGAAATATTGCGAAGAATATTAAGAATGCATCACCTATCAGGGCAATTATATATGTAAATGCCGTGAAATTGAAAGCCATCCTGTGTCGTTTGAGTGAAACTGGTTTCAATTCTGAAAAGCGTGTATTGATGCTGTTATATAAATTTATTAAAAAAAACTTTGCAAACAGAAACTTACAATCCTTCTTAGATAAAATTAAAAATTCGCAATTTTCCCTTTTTTGTTCAAGGTGTCTCCTGTTGTCTTGACAGTCAAGTAATTTTATTTATGAGTTCAAAAAAGCAGAGTTGTTTTAACATGCAATCATAGTTGCCAGATGAAATAGGGGCAAATTCGTCAAATTTAGAGCAACAAATCGTCAAAATAATTATCCGAAAACGTTCAAAATTCGTCTAAAATAAAACATACACTTGTTCATACATACATATAAATTTTCAAGTGAAAACAATTACAATTATTTAGTTTTGAATGATCCTTAGTATACAAAATTGTTTAGAGAATATATAACCAACCGATTTCTTGCTTTGGTTTTGTTTAAGTTAACTCGACTAAAAACTTTTTTTTCTATATTTACTAAAGATTACGGTAAAAGTAAAATAAAATTAGTTAACGCGGGATGAAATTACTTCACGTGGGAAATAAAAGACCCTTAAGTTCCTTTTTTCATTTCAGTTTTTTTTTTATCTAAAAGTTTCAAGTGTATCAGGGAAATAACTTTAATAATAACTTTAATTGTATGAATTCCAATTCAATTTCCTGTCTTTAATATTCATCAACAAAAAACTCTTAGAATATCGTATAAAGAACTTTTATTTTCTATATAATATTGTAGGGATCGATTAAGCTTAAGGCTTTGAATTCATCTTCGTAGTCAAATGTTATTAAAATCGTATCACAAATTTTTAAATTTGATTAACTTTAGCATCCGCAAATACATCCCTGGCGTATATTCCCAAGTAAATTTCTTCAATTTCGAAATAATTATTGTCATCTATATAATCCACCAAATAAAAATGATCAAACTCAAGCAAATCTGTTTTTAAAACATTTTTTATAACATTAAGTAGCTTTTGCATTTGACGATATAAATTTTGTATTTTTGTTGTTTCAGTTGATAAATTATGTACAAGAACATCTTTAAAAATGATTAAGTTAAAAAATTATTAATACAAAAATTAAGATTGATTGCATTTCACTCCTTATTTCGATTGCATATTCTAGTAAAAGCTGTTAAGTTTTTTGTCAAGTTCAAATTTGTTTTATAGTTCTTAAAAACGGTGTAAATTTATAATAAGTGAAATTTATTTGCTGGTGGTTAAGCGATGTCTATATGCATTTCATTGTTGCTTTAACAAATCGTCAGTAGACTTCAACCACACATTTTGAACAGTCACAAACCTCTTATCTTATGCACAGACTTTCATAAACTATTTGAGAATTCACAAATATTAATATTTTTGAAAATCAGATAATACAAATAAAAAAATAAATAATAATAAATAAAATGAGGGCACCTACATACATAAGTACGTTCATACAAATGAAAGAAAAGAAAAATTGTCAATATAATTACAAACTCAGTCGTAAAGCAGCTCTGGGCGAGTCAACATCAAGCCACAGAACACAATCAAGCGTCGTTGGCAATTATATCTTAAGTGCAACCAGGCCACTGTTGTTTATTGGCCTTCGACAGTTTTGTGTCTCCCTCGCACTGGTTGACTGATCTTGCGGTTCTTTTGTGGAATTTCTTTAACAACCACGTTGCTACTTCCTATGTGAAGGCATATATCGTGTACAGTCAGTTACAAAGAATTTTTAAAAAACTTTTAATAACATCTTGGCCATATGGTCTAGCTACCCCGCCCATATTTGTGCAACCAATACTTTGCAAATTTACTTTGTAAAGTATTTCTTAAATAAATAAATAAATAATTACAAACTACATTTTAGAACCAATTGAAAAAATGGTGTAACTGGCAACCTTGCTTTTACATAGCATACAGTGTTGCCAGAAAATGATAATGAGAGAATGCTAAATCGATAAAAAAAATTCTAAAATGTTATACGGAAGAAAAGTATAATGCCAGATTTAAATGTAGAAACAATTATTGAAATAGCTTTGAATTTCATGTCACACTAATAATCCCGAATTAATTAATAACATATGACTTCGAAGATGAATTCAAGACCTTAAGCTCAATTGATCCCTACAATATTATTATAGAAAATACAAGTTCTTTCTACGATATTCTAAGAGTTTTCTCAATTTGTTGAAGAAGGTTAAAGATATGAAATTGAATCTGAATTCAGACAATTAAAGTTATTAAAATTCCCTTATACACTTGAAACTTGTAGATTTTTTGAAAAAAAAATCAGAAATAAGAAAAGAGGACTGGTTATATCTTCTCTAAGTAATTTTATATATTGAGGATCATTTAAAACTAAATAATATTTTGTAATTGTTTTGACTTGAAAGTAGTACCCGATCTAATAGAATTGTTCAATTCCAATAGTTATACACGTATGTATGAAAAAGTGTATGGCTTATTTTTGACGAATTGTGGACGTTTTCGGAAAATTATTTTGACGATTCTTCTTTCGAAATTTTACCCCTATTTCATCTGGCAACTATGGTTGCTAGTGCAAATCACCAGGGAAGGGAACCTTTACCCTGCAATACAGGCACATTTATGAAAAAATTTCTTTAACAAATTAAAATTATTTATTTTCAGCAAATAGCAGAATTTTTTGAAAGTTGAATGCTTTTTAACTAATGTAAATGCCAGATATAGCAGTGAAAATGCTAAAATGGCAACAACAGTGTTGCCAGAAAATTATGATGAGAGAATGCTAAATTGGTCAAAAAATTCTGCCAAAATGTTCTGTACAAGGCGATTTAATACCAGGTGGTCTTAATTTGTAACTCTCTTGTGTATTTGTTAGTGTAAAATTTCCTGCTGTCAGAATATTTCCTATTGTTTTGCATTGATTGAACGCAGAGAATTTATGCCAGCCGGTGAATTAAGATCACCTGATGTGAAACGCCTTGGTTAGATAGAAGAAAACTATAATGCCAGATTTAATTGTAGAAAAAATTATTGAAAAAGCTTTGAATTTCATGTTTACACAAACTTATTAGTATTTACAGGTATTTTTATAGCACATAAAATAGTTAATTCGTATTTTTGGGAAATGCTACAATCACTTTTAAAATTTTTTTAATGCACTAATAATCCTAAATTATTATTTAACTTATTCAGTAATATATATGTTTATTAAAAATACATTGAAATTGATTATTGGGGGTTAGCTGGATTCTATGCGCATATCACTGTTGCTAGTGCAGATCATCAAGGAACCTTTACCCTGCAATACATGTACATTTATGAGAGAAAATCTCTATACAGAACAATTTTTTTAACAAATTAAATTTTTTTGCATTAGCAACAGTGAAATGCGCATAGGATCCAGCTAAACCCTCAATATTCAATTTCAATGTATTTTTATTAAAAAAAATATTTTACTGAATAAGTAAAATAATAATTTGGGGTTTTAAACTTAAATTGTAACAATTCCTACAAAAAACTCTAATTAAATTTTTTTATTTTCAACAAATTCTGCCAGAAAACATTTAGCAAAATTTTTTTCAAAGTTGAATTCTTTTTAAAGGCCGCGATACACTATCATACAAAGTCGTGCGATCTACAAAAAAATTCACCCCTGGTATGATGTTTATGAAAATTTTCAAAAGACAATAACAATTCATCACACCATGTTGTACTTTTTCTAGGTCGCACGACTTTGTATGATAGTGTATCACGGCCTAAACTAATGAAAATGCCAGATCTGGCAGCGAAAATGCTAAAATGGTAACAATGCAATAATGATAGCATAACAAAAATACGAGAGAGAAATATGTGAGAGAGGAGTTAAAATTGTTGCTTCAGTTCCCAGTACGTGCGACTTTTGCTACCCCTCAAGCTTTTCTTCACTTCTCGCCAACAAACTCGACTCGCAGGCGAAGTGTCGCAGCTAGGCCACCCTTCATCTAAACAGGATCTAACGAATATTCAGTTTTGTATGGTGTTTGACACATCCTATAAGAAACATACACTCTGACGATGCTACCCTGTTTTACAAATAACAAAAAATTTCTGGAGTGGTCCATACAACATTTTGTTTTGCGTAATAATTGCATGAATGACTTGTAAATTGACAAATCTAATATAAAAGACAATTCTTTTGAATGGTATTCGAAAAGAAAAATTTAAAGTATTTTTTTTATGTAAAGCACAATATCTCTGAAACTAGAAAAGTAATAAACATATTTTCGTAATCAGCGAACAAAAATACATATGGATCAGTTATAGTAGGATAAAAAACTTAAAACCAAAAATTTTTTAAGGGCTGAACTAAAAACACACGATTTTTAACATCCTTACAATAACAGTAAGATATCCTGATATATTCATCAATGTGACTCTATCTAAATTATAAGAGATTTTTGTGTAGATTAATAATCCAGAAAGTATTTTTAAGTTTGGAGGAGAATTCGTTTAATTTTAATGGAATAATACAAAAAGTAGTTTAAATCATGAAAATGTCCAATATCTTTAAAACTGCAGCTGATAGGGAACAACTAATGACGCCATCGTAATCAGGAAGGATCGGCCATTTTAATTTAAACATCATAAGAAAACCTCTATTTTGTTGTTCAGTGTTATTGTATTGCTGCTGAGGAACTGTTTGTATCTGTTTGTGCTTCAAAATACATGGTGTAATACAAATATATCAGTGAACCGCACGCCATACCACAATTGTGGACAACAAAATCACACACATGCACGCATGTACGAATTTTTCCTGGTTTTTTGTTTAGTTTTTTTTAGCACACCGAACGAAATTAAAGTTAAAATTTAATAAATTTGTACAGCAAAAAATAATTATGGAAGCTTATATATATTTCGTGACAAAAAATGCTTTAGGCAATATGCAATTCTTTTCATGTTATGAAACATTTAAAAATAATAAAGAATATAAAGCTTAAAAAGGCATTTTAATAGTTTTCACAGCGCTTGGATTATTAGAATTTTTTAATTATTACTTAAGTTTTTATTTAACTGCTTATTTACAAAATATATTCAAACAATTAATAACCACAGTATGTATTTTAAATTACAAAACTTTTCTTCAAGTGCATCTTTATTTTATTCTAATTTTTCTCACCATACAACTGTATTTTATTTTGCGGATCACTGATTTAAAGTTAAAGTTGCTTAAAAGAGATCATAAAAGTAATCTAATCCCTGACCTAATTCCCAAATTGATATGCCCACTCCCATCTCTTGTGCTATTTTAATACGCTCGTTTAAGGAATAAAGTGTAGGATAAAAAACATAATGACGTCCTGTATTTGTTCTGTGAAAGATAATAGGTATTAGTTACAAATAATTTTACAACTTCCAATACTTGCTTTGTTTCAAAAAAGTTTTCATCATCATTTTCGTCATAAGATAAACGTCTTTTTACATTGCGCAACAGATCTAAATATTGACCTGCAACAATAGGACTACCACCGTCAGGTGTATAATCATTACCATACATATTTATTCCCATAAGAATCGTCTTTCGTTTTTCAACAACATTATCTGAGTTGTCCGGAGCAATATGTTCAATAGATTGTTTTATCCAATGAATGGGGGCATTGGCACCAGGCCGTTGAACAGTTGAATAATCGTATGTCATTAACGAGAATGCAAAGACATGCTTATATAATTTATCCATGTGATACTGATTAAACATGTTAACAAATTGAGGACGATAAGGAGGTATAACTAAAATTAGTTTCAAATTGTCTTCTGCTAAGGCCTTACTTATCGAAATTGCAAGTGTTTGCAAGAATTTATTGGCGACCCGACCTCCAAGCTGCAACCAGTATTCGAGAACAATACCGTCGAATTTATATTTTCTGCATGTTTTTCTTAGCAATCCAGAAACTTTTGTTATTTCCTCTTTGGATGATAGTAAAAGTGTAAAGTCATTATCGTTAAAGTTTTCAAAAAGAAATCGAGGGAAGACTACAAATAATATGATTGAAAATGAACTTGTTAGTACTAGAATCACACACGACTGTTGTTACCTTACATTGCATGGGTTTTTGCTCATTTTTTCTATTTGTTTGGATGATTTCCATCCATCTGTCGTCAATATCATGAATTCCATTAATTTTGTAATTATCATCTTGTTTAACGATCTGAAACCATACCGGCGATACAATATCAAATTTTCTGGAAAATCTTTTTGCTACTTCATATCCGTGCGAGTTCCAGTGCAAATTTTAACAAAATAATCAATAAATGACTTGCTACATAAAATTCGTAAGCATACTGGTGTAACAAACCCCATCACAGTTCCATTGAAACGCCGAGACGTTGTATCTTTACAGTATGAACCACTATTAATTAGAATATCTTTGGCGGAAGGTTCCCTATCAATAAGATTCAATTCGAAGACACTTTCCTTTCTTGGACCTGTTTTAATCTTTAATGGTTTAGGTTGCTTTTGTGATTTATCTCCCGGTGATATGGTAGATTCAGCTTTACTCATTAAAAGATAAACAAAGACTATGAATTTTAAAAGTTCCATTTTTCTTTCTGACACTTTTTTTTAGAAATTTAATCAATAACTTATTGGAATGATTTAAGTTTTACAAACACTTTTTCAACCATGATCAGTTAGGGGTAGAGGTGGCAAATAGTGTTATAAGAATATTGAGTGTTTGAGTACTCAATACTGAGGGTTTTTCCCGCTACTCAATACACAGAAGTAACTACTCAATACTTTCAGGGTTACATTTTCTAGTATTCAACCGAAAGTCTTCCTTAAAAAAAATCAAATTTATACAACTCAGTGTGCGATACGAAAACGTCCACTGAAATAAGGACTTCAAAATGCATCATTGAACTAAACAACTTCACTCATGAACATATATTGGACAGAAAAAGTGGCCCTTTAGAGTTGTGGAAGGCACGTTAGACCAGCAAGTCCTGTTCATACAGTTCAACTTTTGTTGGTTAACTAGTAATTTAGCTGTAATAAAGACGGAGAAGGAAGTACAAATATCTTTTTTTCTTCCAGCTGATTTGCGAGTTGATAAACAAAAGTTGAAGTGTGAACCGTGACTTAGAGATATGAAAAAATTTTTAAATTCTGGCAATTTCAATTAAAACTAATCTTCAAAGTTATTTATTTAATTTGTTATAAATTAATGAAAATACTCATACATATATTTAATTTTTGTTTTTGACATATTGCATTATATAATATGCATTGCAGATTAATTTGTTTTAATAAATAATAATTTTTAACGTCCCATACATACGAGTATATGCATATAAGTATGTATGTGTGTTTTTTATTTTAAATTCAAAAAGCCGTTGAAGTATTGAGTAGTATCGAGTACCCAATCTAAAAAGTATCGTCCTGAAGAAAACAACATTTTTAGCAAACCGGATGTTTTGGTTTGCTATCTTACACCATGCAAAATGTAAACAAAAAATGAAAAAATATTGCCAATTTCATTGCATTATTTTTAAAGTAATTTTGTAATAAATTATATATCTAGATATTGGAATTAATAGCGAAAAGCCTCTAGTATCAGATTATTTAACTGTCATTGTTGACATTTTACTGATATTGAATATATCTGATGTTTTCATAGACACTTTTGCAACACTTTTTCACTAATAACTCATAAACTAGACTTCGTGCGCATATGGCGCTACCATCAATCAATAGCTTATTACAATGCGCGTCGGTAGTTATAAGGCTTATATCTCGGGAGACTTTCTGAAAAAAGTTATAGAGCAAAAAACATTTTTTTTTACTTAAAATAACAAAGTCATAGTTTTTTGCTTGTAACTCATAAACTAGATCGCGTGCGCATATGGCGCTACCTGCAATCGATAGCAAACTGAAATACGCGTCGATTAAAGGTTTAATGACTTTCCGGGAGACTTTCTGGAAAAAGTTATTGGCTTAGCAAATTTTTTTTAATAAAAAATTTGTAACAAAAAAACATTTTTAGTTTTTTGCTCATATCTCAAAATCTAGATGTCGTGCGCATGTCGCACTACCTATAATAGATTAAGGACAAAAATACGCGTATATAATGGGTTCTTTTTTATTCCGGGAGACTTTTTGAAAAAAGTTATAGGATCAGCAACATTTTTTTTATTAAAAATTTGCAACAAAAAAGTATATTTAGATTTTTGCTCATATCTCAAAACCTAGATCTCGTGCGCATATCGCACTACCTTCAATGAATTAAGAACAAAAATACGCGTCTATAATGGGTACTATGTAGTTCCGGGAGACTTTCTGGAAAAAGTTATAGGTCCAGCAACATTTTTTTTTGTTAAAAACATGCCAAAAAACCTCTTCACTTTTTCACTAATTACTTATGAACTAGATCTCGTACCTATATGACATTATTGTTAATCAATTAAGAATAAAAATACGCGTCGATAATGGGTTCCAGCTTTTCCCGGGAGACTTTTTGGAAAAAGTTATAAGCAAATAAAAAAATTAAAAATTAGAAAATATTTTATAGTGTGGAACAACTGGGCAGCACTGATCAACTTTTTAGCGAAGCACGTTTTTTCTATTTTCGTACGTGCTAAATGTAAACAAAAGGTGAAAAAAACTATGCTTTTTAATGCAATATTTTTAAAGTAATTTTTTACTAAATTATAAATTAAAAAACTGGAGTAATTAGCGAAAGACCTCTAGTATCAGATTATTTGACTGTCATTGTTGACATTTTAGTCATGTTAAATATATCCGATGTGTTAATTAGACACTTTTTCAAATACTTTTTCGCTTATATCTCGTAAACTAGACTTCGTGCGCACATGGCGCTACCTTCAATAGATAGCTTATTACAATACGCGTCGGTTGGTATAAGGTTTATATCTCGTGAGACTTTCTGAAAAAAATTATAGACCAACAAACTTCTTTTTGTACTTAAAAAAATACAGTTTGAGTTTTTTACTCATAACTCATAAATCAGATTGCGTGCTCATATGACGCTACCTGCAATCGATAACAGACAAAAATATGCGTCGAATAAGGGTTCAACCATTTTCCAGGAGACTTTCGGGAAAAAGTTATTGGCTTAGCAAAAAAAAATTTTATTAAAAAACAGACCAAAATGCGGCTTTAGTGTTTAGCTACTAATTTAAAAACGAGACCTCGTGCCCACATAGCTTTACCTTCTGTCGCTTTAGAATATAAATAGGTATATATAATGGGAACTGTCATTTCCCGGGAGACTTTCTGGAAAAAGTTATAGGCCCACAAAAAATTATAAAATGGAAAATACTTAAAAAGAAAATTAACTTGGTGTCAGTGATACCTAGTCAATTTTTAGCCAAATACAAAGCTGCATGGTGAAAAATTGTTTCATATTCTTTCGTTCTTAACGAACGTCTGGCAACATTTTAAAATGTGTTGAAAAACTAATTGTCAAACAGCAAGAAAACAAAACGTGTTGCAATAATCCAAGCAAGACATGAAATAAATAAATTTAATAAAATATATAAATTTGATATGCCTTGGATCCAAGGTGCCGGCATAAAATTCTCACAACTTAGAAGTATCCGCACAATCAAGGCACATTAAATATGCCTTGCGCACAATGTACTTCTGTATTAATTACCTCCCATAGAAGATATACATACATACAAATACAAGAATTTTAAGAATTAGCATTGGAACGATTAAAAAGAGTATTGCGAATTTTGGAACAGGCGCGCCCGAAAAATTTGAGTTTGCTTTCAGATGATTGGAAAGAGCATGTGCATGCAGAACTATCACGGGTTCATCGGCAACCAACAATGCGAGCAAACATGAGTTTGAATTGGAAGCCAGGCGCCGAGATTACATATCACATTTTATATTAAGAATCGTTTACTGTCGAACTATGGAATTAAAGTGGTAAGTTAAAGAGCCGAACTTCATTGTGTTTTATTCATCACAATAATTTTATATTAGTTGGTTCTTGGCACGTGAAATGGAGCTCTTCAAATACAAATTTTCCCTTAAGAATTGGTACGATCCAGGCGCTGTTAATACAAACGATTTTATATCGATTACTGCGGTCAAACAAATGGATAAAATTTAACAAATTGTCAGCTGCTGGCTTGTCATCGGCCCATGTACAAGAAGTTATGGGATATTTGACTCGTCGTAAAAGATCAATTTCATTTGATGAATTCCTGATGTCTGCTGCAATATCATCTAAGTTGCCCCGTCCAAGTTGTTTTCATATTTTCATTTCATATCATTTATTTGTTAATATGTAATACATGTAGCCTTTTGGGCATTATAATTATGTTACAAGATGAAAATATACAATCTATTTACAAGTATTTAACAATATAATAATTCAAAATATATTTTGTATTTAAATGTTCTTGTGCCTATGTAATCAATATCTATTTATGCATTTAAGTGCTAGGACAAAATGTTAAAAGTTAAAAGAAAATAAGTTCCTCAGGATGTATCGTTGGTCATTTCCAAAGTCTTTGAGACTACACAAACTGAAATGAAATAGCAAAAGAAGTCGGTGTTAGGAAATATTTAAATTTTTAAATAAAATACTCTCCTTTTTTTGTGGCAATTTGCAAATATTTGTGTTATGAAGCTGAAGTGAATAATTTCTTAATCAGTAATTTCAATTCTTATTGAAATTGACTACAGTTCAATTAAATTGTTTTACAAAATGAATTCTTCACTTTTCACTTAGTAGTATAGAACTTTCTTTGTATTTATTTCTTTTAAGAACTTTATTAATTCTTTTTGTATCAAAATCAATAGAGTTTTTTCTTTCAGTTTATTTCTAACCTCTAGTTCTAGAGATCCTACGCGAGAACCAATTTCTTGAGAAGATTAGTGGTCATTTTGGCGACATATGGAAGTGCACACGTGTGACACTGTATAGTTTAGGTAGTTCTAGAGGTCCTACACGTGACCCAATCGGTCACGTTTCTAAAATAATTTTGGCGGCTTTAGCTTTTTGGTCTGTTTTTTAATAAAAAATTTTTTTGCTAAGCCAATAACTTTTTCCCGAAAGTCTCCTGGAAAATGGTTGAACCCTTATTCGACGCATATTTTTGTCTGTTATCGATTGCAGGTAGCGTCATATGAGCACGCAATCTGATTTATGAGTTATGAGTAAAAAACTCAAACTGTATTTTTTTAAGTACAAAAAGAAGTTTGTTGGTCTATAATTTTTTTCAGAAAGTCTCACGAGATATAAACCTTATACCAACCGACGCGTATTGTAATAAGCTATCTATTGAAGGTAGCGCCATGTGCGCACGAAGTCTAGTTTACGAGATATAAGCGAAAAAGTATTTGAAAAAGTGTCTAATTAACACATCGGATATATTTAACATGACTAAAATGTCAACAATGACAGTCAAATAATCTGATACTAGAGGTCTTTCGCTAATTACTCCTGTTTTTTAATTTATAATTTAGTAAAAAATTACTTTAAAAATATTGCATTAAAAAGCATAGTTTTTTTCCACCTTTTGTTTACATTTAGCACGTACGAAAATAGAAAAAACGTGCTTCGCTAAAAAGTTGATCAGTGCTGCCCAGTTGTTCCACACTATAAAATATTTTCTAATTTTTAATTTTTTTATTTGCTTATAACTTTTTCCAAAAAGTCTCCCGGGAAAAGCTGGAACCCATTATCGACGCGTATTTTTATTCTTAATTGATTAACAATAATGTCATATAGGTACGAGATCTAGTTCATAAGTAATTAGTGAAAAAGTTAAGAGGTTTTTTGGCATGTTTTTAACAAAAAAAAATGTTGCTGGACCTATAACTTTTTCCAGAAAGTCTTCCGGAAAGTCATTGAACCTTTAATCGACGCGTATTTCAGTTTGCTATCGATTGCAGGTAGCGCCATATGCGCACGCGATCTAGTTTATGAGTTACAAGCAAAAAACTATGACTTTGTTATTTTAAGTAAAAAAAAATGTTTTTTGCTCTATAAATTTTTTCAGAAAGTCTCCCTAGATATAAGCCTTATAACTACCGACGCGCATTGTAATAAGCTATTGATTGATGGTAGCGCCATATGCGCACGAAGTCTAGTTTATGAGTTATTAGTGAAAAAGTGTTGCAAAAGTGTCTATGAAAACATCAGATATATTCAATATCAGTAAAATGTCAACAATGACAGTTAAATAATCTGATACTAGAGGCTTTTCGCTAATAATTCCAATATCTAGATATATAATTTATTACAAAATTACTTTAAAAATAATGCAATGAAATTGGCAATATTTTTATCATTATTTGTTTACATTTTTCATCAATGTTGTCAGAACTGAAAAATGTTGCCGTTTTTCCCAGTTTGTTTTCTTCACTTGCGTCTAAAAATCTCCGTGAAGATAACAAACTTTTTAACAAACTTTTCTGGTTTGCTCAGAGAGACAAAAAATAATGCTCTCTTATGCAGAGAAAAATGAGTATTTTACACTTTGCAGGCTGAAATTTGTAATGCTGCCAAGTTAAAAATAGTAAATTCTGCACAAAATTTTTAATTTATATGGCAACAACATAAAATTGGTTGCTAATTGAGTACTATTTTTATACCTTTTTAGACTTTCAACAAACTATGTACCTTTTTCAACAAACTTTTTACTGAGTTTTCAGGCTATATCTCCCAAACCCGGCCGCGTGCCAAAAAACGACTTATACCATCTGATAGGGCGTGAAAATTCCTATATTTCCTCATCATTCGATTTTTCTAACACAGTTAGTGTTTCGAACAAAATTTTTTAAAAACTCTTTTCGAAACTAATTTTTTATCACTTTTTGGCCTATATCTCCCAAACCCGGCCGCGTGCCAAAAAACGACTTATACCATCTGATAGGGCGTGAAAATTCCTATATTTCCTCATCATTCGATTTTTCTAACACAGTTAGTGTTTCGAACAAAATTTTTTAAAAACTCTTTTCGAAACTAATTTTTTATCACTTTTTGGCCTATATCTCCCAAACCCGGCCGCGTGCCAAAAAACGACTTATACCATCTGATAGGGCGTGAAAATTCCTATATTTCCTCATCATTCGATTTTTCCTACACAGTTAGTGTTTCGAACAAAATTTTTTAAAAACTCTTTTCGAAACTAATTTTTTAGCACTTTTTGGCCTATATCCTGAGCCTGAGTAGAAAACAGTACCGCCAAGTTTTTATTTATGAGAGTCATAAAACATTATATAATATGGCAACTTTGATTAGGCTTGAGCTTGGTAGCACTGGAATGGCGTCCTTTTAAGCGTCGGGTTTGGTATTTTGTGATTGCATTTTTTTCATATTTTAAATAAAGAAATATTTTTAACAATTGGATAATGGTAAGTAGAAATAAGTACATTCTATACATTTACATTCTATTATAGGACCAATATATATGCCCTCATTGCAATAA
This sequence comes from Nowickia ferox, assembly GCA_936439885.1. Lineage (NCBI taxonomy): Eukaryota > Metazoa > Arthropoda > Insecta > Diptera > Tachinidae > Nowickia > Nowickia ferox. The sequence continues at coordinate 66,929,164 of OW387026.1, forward strand.
AAGGGTGGTGCTGGCATTGAAACTGAAAAAGTGGTTGGGTGGTATGCGTCATCATAATTATTCCGGTCCGTACCGGAATTATGATGACGCATGTTACGATGAATATGATCAGCGATACTATAACCAGCAACCACCACAGTACCAGCAGCAGCCACCACAATACCAGCAGGCAGCACAGTACCAGCAACAGCCACTGCAGCACCAGCAACAGCCACTGGCAGCACCAGACACCGCCACTGCAGCACCAGCTACAACCACTGCACCACCACGGCAGGAACAACCACCGCAGCAAGAACACAAGGTTTAAATCGAGTACATATATTTTTCTCTATCACACCAAGTATGCAGTTTTGACGATTAATAATTTCAATGTTTACTAAAAATAAAATTTCTTGACAGGATTTGGAGCAAAGTGGAGAAAAAGTGATATTGCGCCAAAATCCTAGCCAAAGTTGGTAATTTGTGGACAAAATTTGGTAGATTGTTTTGTCCACATATTACCAACAGTGGGAAAAGTGATCAAAACAAAAGTGATAGTGAAAAAAACATCGATTTACTGGGAGCATCACACAGCAAAATTGGAAATTTAAGTATAAACTTATTTTTTCTTTTAGTTATTTACAATAGATTTCAATAATATATACTTATTTTCTAGGAGCCACAGATGCACTATGGATTGTCCTACAGGATAGAAGCTAGATTTGTTCCCGAGAGAGCCAACTAAGTAAGTAATTTATATGAAAACTGTGCAAAGTCAATTTTTTAAAGTGAGTTTTATGTGTGGAATTTTGTACATTGGGAGGGGCAATGATGTTCTGGTCCAATGTACAAATTCTTTGGTTAACATGTCACCTTGAAATGAAGTGTTTGGATCAATTGGAATCCAATTTTGTTCGCTTTTTGCAAGTGAATTACGAAAATAAGTTGTTTATATGGCTAATGTATGCAGTGAAGTGTAGGTGTGGATTGGAAGGGACAATGATGTTCTTGTCCAATGTGCAATAGCACAAGTTAACAAGTCGTATAAAAATGCAGTGTTCGGATCCTTTGGATTTCAAGTGTTTCGTTCCTGTTGTGTTTTTTGCAAGTTCTTAACAAAAATAAGTGATTTGTATCTACGTAAAGTGAATTGTTTGTGTGGAAATTTGTACATTGGAAGGAGGAGTGATATTCTTGTCCAATATACAAATACGTTGGTTAACAAACCGCTTAAAAAAGAAGTGTTCGGATCAATTGGAATCCAAATGTGTTCGCTTTGTGTTCTATTTTACAAGTACTTGTCAGAAATAAGACTAATGTGTGCATATGAAGTTAATTGACAATGTGGAATTGTGTACATTGGAAAGGACGATTGTGGTATAGTCTGATGTACAATAACACAAGTTTATAAGTCGCGAAAAAAAGAAAGCAAATGTGTTCATATTGTGTTCTTTTTTACAAGTACTTGAGACAAAAAAGAAATCACTTTTCAATAAATAAAAAGCCATTTTCCTGGCTACAGAATACTTTATAAAAGAGATTAAACTTTTGTTTTATAGACATAAAGCCCTACTTCCATGAACAAAAAGCTCTTTTTTTCCAAAAAAAAATATAATTTTTTATAACTAAAAATACAATTTTAATAATGCTATTTTTTAATTTTAATTTCTTCTAAAGGTGAACGGCAAGAAGAAAATCTGGAAGAACCTAAACGAAATATCGCTGCTATGTAGAAAGACCATTCGACCCCTAAGAGCTAAAGACGAATTTTTGCAAGGAGAAAACAACTTTAGACTTTGGTGGCATAAGTAAAAGTATTTTTATTTAAGTTGTTAAAAAATTTAATCAATTCTGTTAGTAAATATTCTAATTTTTTTTTTCGGTTTACAAATTTTGGAATTTACTTTTGTTTACGTATGTATGTAGTGCAGAGTTCTTTTTGTAACAATTTGAGATGATCTAAAAATATATACATATTTATACAGTTGATAAAAAAAATAAAAATAAGAAAACAATTCCAAAATTGAACATAACTTTTTTCTTTGAAGATTTTATTACTAAAAATTTGGGGTGAGTATATGCGCAATAATAACTACAAATACGCCTTAATACCTTAACAAATTCAAATGGAAAACTGATTAAATATAATTGCTAATTTAATTTCTTTTCAAGTATATATTTGGATTTTAAGATATATAACGACAAACATTTACATTGCACAGTGAGGACTTTTGAAAAATAAATGTTAATAAATCTGGAACTTTTAGAATACTGACTGGATTTGTTTGAAACTTCGAACATATTTATAGGAAGACTAAGCCTTTATAACACATGTCTAGGCAGCCCTCTGGCTTAAGCAGGAGAAGAGTTACAGTGGGACAAAGTTGACCACCTGGACTCCAAAAATTCTGAAATAAAATAAAATTGTTAAATAATATAAGTCTAAGATGGTGTTAATAACACAATATGATGTTTTCAAGTAATTGTGATTTAACTTACATCATCCGACTCTAAGCACTTGTATGTATAATGCGATGGCCGATCATATTCTTCTTTGCCTTCATAATAACTCACTAAGGCCATGAAGCCTTGATATAAACTTCGTTTATCAGCCGCTGCCCTTTCATCGCTGCAATACATAATGTAGCACATTGCAGTCAGCTCTAAGGCTCCTAATTTTTCACACAGATTGTCCATTTTATACATAGCAATACCTTCGATATCACCGACACCACATGCTTTACTGTAACATTTTATGACATTTACAAATCTATCTATTTTTTTCATAGGTCTCTCCTAAAATAAAAATAATTTAAGCATGTATTAAAAAATTATGTGTGTAAATATGTATATATTTTTTATGTAAAAAAAGAATCTAATGTGTATTGAATCAACATTTAAAGCCTTACCTACACAGCTTTTCTATAACTTTGTATGTCAGCGTTCGTGTTTTTCATCTACATATTTAAATATATGACCCACTAAAGTCCAAGCGGCCAGATATTTGAAATTTAGTTTCAAGGCTCTTTGAAAGTATGTAATGACCATAAAATGATCACATCCACATAAGAACCCCAAACATAGGTGCTGAACGTATCGAATGTATCAGTAACTACTGAGCAGTTTGATTAAGATCAATTGCTTTCAGTACTATACCATACAAATACATGTCATAACCATCCAAACGTCCCCGAGAGTATTCAGCTTTTAAAGCAGCCAACAAATCTGCCAAATCTTTTACGTGGCCCGAATCATTAAGATTCGAATAGTCTGCAGTTGAGTCCAATCTACGCTTTTCCAAGTCCATATATATGTAGCATATAAATGATGATGCAGATTCGGCATTACGCACCAAATACGCCGCCCGGTCGTATTCCCGTACATCAAAATAACATTTGGCCAAAAAGTAATTACCATATTCCACTTTGCTTTGAATTTTTCACTATTTGCATCGATGTCTATGTATATCGCACAGACCATGGTTCATTTCAGCCAGCCATTTGGCACTTTGCATCAGGCCGTGTTTTTGGCATTCCACAATGCCGCGACGTAATTCGCGTTTCACATGCTCCAAAGGCACATTACAATAGTCATCTTCCATTTATCGCAATCTGAACTAATTCCAGCTAGTTCTTTTTTCTATTTTACCTTTTTTATTACACAAAATTGATCAATTTAACAAGCGACCATAGACAAACAATTCAAATTTTTTATGAAAACAACCAATTCCAGAGCGATGCATTGGCAGAAATTATTGAAAACACGTAATACGAATAGGTTTACCACCGATTACATTAACATTTATTGTATTTAAAGTACATTAAGCATAAAAAAATATATTTAAACGAAATTTATTTTGTGGCAATTAAAACTCATGGAATTGTTTTTGCAAATATTTTAACTTTTTCATATTATTTAGGTCGCAATTTATAATCAATAGCTGACGAACACCACTGGCCCTTACTTAAACAATTTAAAACACAAAAATCACCGCTCTTTTATGCAAATATTTAAGTTTTATTAAAAATATGTGTAAAATAATTCACTTTTGCAAAATTTAATTTTAATAATTTAATAAGGGTAGGAATTTATAAACAAAAGTAATGCCAAGTTTTCAATTCGTCTGCACAAAAATGTGTTGCCACACTGAAAATAAGGAATTTTTATAAAGTAGTGATGCCAGAAAATTTCAGAAATATTCACGATTTTGCATCTATTTTATAGCGATTTCTTTTTGACGAATACATTGCATATATGTTACATGCTTTACATTTCTGTGTTCGTTTGTACAAAAAATATGGAAATATGTTACATATCTTACCTTCACTTTATCTATTTTGCGGTCTCCACCTGACATAAAATTACATTACATTATAACATTATTGTTAGTGCATTTGCTTTAATAACTCATTTATAACTTCAAGTTACAGCAAAATTTCATGTCAGGTGAAGACGTAGAGTAAGGTGTACATACTGCAATATGCAATACTTAGAGTGATTCTATGTAACATCTAAAACTGAATATTTTGGTAGTTTTTCTAATTTTCAAGATGCTACAACTAGGAAATAAAAAAAAATACTTTAATAAAGTACATAGTTTTCCACACAACCCAAGAGGTACCATGAAATGTGCGTTGCCAATTATTTTTTATGGCTGGCATCCCCAGTAGGCTACATACCATAAAATAATTATAATATACTTAATTTTATATCATACCTTCTTTCCCAGCGGTATCCATTTTACATTGCTAATATCTTTTGTGAAATAATTTTACAGATATTCGTATTTTCTATCCAATGTTTTCGTTTGCATTTATCACAAATATAATAATGACAGTCTTTGCATATGGTTACTAAACTGATCGTTGTGGACTTTAGATGTCCACACTGCACACAAAATCTAGTTTTATTACCTTGATATTTTATTAGTAAATTTTTCAATATATTTCGAAAATCATCGGAGTTCTTTAAATGTATTAAAGGCTGGTTTTCCAAAATTTTACAAGCATACATTAAAACATATGCGCCACAACTCGTTTTATCTTTTTGTACATCTCTTTCGAGTATTGGGCAATAATTCCATAGAGCTTTTTCTTCCCCAAGTGTACTGAGAAAATCGCTATATAGTCGTTTTCCTTCGCCTTGACTTTTTACTGAATTTATGTATAAAAATTCATGGGTTTTCAGGTTAAGCACACATAAAGTATAATGAAAAGAATGTAATATAGGTACAAATACCATATCAGGATGATTATTTATTAAGAGATTCATCTTTTCAGAATTTATGTTATCAATTTGGCAAGGCAAGCAATAGCAATGAGATGATCTACTCTCCTTTATAACAGCTAAAAGGCTAGCATCTAAAACAAAATTCGTTAATTGCTCGTTATTAATCAAAGAAGTCCAGTCTGAGGTTTCTAAGTTATCATAAAAGCCAAAACTAACATGATCTATTATATGATTTACTTCAGAAAATAGCGTATCAAACTTGAACAAAAAGAAATTGTCCTTAATAGCAGACAGTTCATTACAATTTATTTTATTTTTAAGTATCTTTTTAACTTTTTTGCTAGCTTTTGAGGCTAGCATCAACTTGGGTCGTATTGTCCTTTTTTTAATGGAACTTATTTTACCCCATTCTTCTTCGGGTTCACTCTTTATACTTAATTGTGTATAATCATGATCTCTTTCTATGACTTCAACACTGAAGGAGTTTTCATCATTTCCAAGCTTTGTATCATTAGGAATTGAAGTTATGTAAGAATGTTCTTTTTTTATAATCTTACTAAGATTGGTTTCATTATATTCATTCATAGAAGTGATGGTATCTTCAATTTTGATTTGTCGCCAAATTGTGTTAAAAATCAAATCAAAATCCTCAAGATATTTGTGAAAATTCTTCGCACAAACAATCAAGTTTAAAAGAACAAACAATAGTTTTTTCTTTACAAAATTATAAAAAGTTATAGATACAGTATTATAGTTTTAAAATAATTAAATAGTCTAATAATAGTAGTTTAAAGTTCTTTTGACGATTTTACACATTAACCTTGACGATATTACACCAATTTTGTCTGGCAACCAGACTGAAAACATGTATGTTGTCTGGCAGCACGTTTACCAAAACAAAAGAGAACTCATCGATTCCTGCACATTTTGCAGGTTTGCTCTCTCAATTTTTCAATGGCCGATAAAAAGTTTGTTGAAAAAGTTTGTTATCTTCTCGCGGGTAAAAAATCTAATCATGTAAAAGCATTTTAGAAACTTATGTATTCTCATCACACCAGAGGTGTATTTTAAAGTAAACATTGGCAGCATTAATGGTATTTATTGAAGGTATTATTAACACTTTTACAAAAACAACCAAAATCAACTCAGGAAATTTTCATGTTGTTTTTGTAAATATTGTACAACTGCAACCATCAAGTAGCTGATGATACAACAAAATCAAACAAGCCTATAAAAAAATTATATTTTGTAGTAATTTGCTGTCTCCACCTGGCATAAAATGACTAACTTTAACATTAACTTCAAGTTAATGTTATGTGTACACTGCTCAAGTTATTGCTTTTTTGAAGTTAAAACATTATTTTTAGTGCATTTGTTTTAACAACTCATTTATAACTTCAAGTTACAGCAAAATTTCATGTCAGGTGGAGACGTAGAGTAAAATTACATTGAAATAATGAAATGTTTCCTCCAATATTTAGTTTTATTAGTACACATATTTTATTTTGCAATTTTTAAATTTGTTGTTATTAACTCAGCAGTTTAATATCTTTGCTTGCATTTTACTTATAGTATCAGTGTAAACATGAAAAATACCTACAACAGACTCTTGTTCTCTTTTTTTTAAACACGGAGAGAATTTCATATTTTGATTCTACAAAGTCGTAATACTTTGTATCACCATGTCAACACAGCTTAAGTAGAATTGATTATTCAAAAGTAGTCGCTTTTTACAACACTACTGGAAAACTATCGATAGTATCGATAGTTTGGTTTCTATTCGACTATCGATAGTTTTTCTCGATAGCGATACTATCGTTGAAAAAAATAATTACCCTACAGTTACACGACCAAGATTTGCTTTCAAGTTTTTCACACAAACTGGTTGTCAAAATTCATTTAAATTGAAAGCTGTGACGTAGGCTGCACACAATTTCAAAGCAAATTTATTTTCAATATGCCGTTGTTAAGAAAACAACTTAAAACAACACAACTTTATGGCTTCTGTATAGATCTATAAGCCGCAACTTAATATTGTACTTTTTATTTTTGTCCCCAAAAATATTTTCGTTAATTTGTATTGTACTAATCTAATCAAAACGGTTCATACTCCCTTGATTTTTTCTTTACTCAACAAAAAACCGAATATTAATGACGCTACATTTTTTGAAGTACTTCAAATAATCTGTCAGTTTTTATTTACTGATAAAAATTTTTCGATTATATTTTATGAATTCATATTCGTACTCAATTGGTAAATAAAATAATGAAAGAAATTTTTTAGCTTAAATGGTTGCTATTGTTTGGTAGATTTTTTATTGATTGTGAATCTGAAAACCGAATATTAGTGACACTAACTGTACATACATACATATCGTCGGTTGGTTTGCTGCAGACATAATGTATTTTGAATATACTGTTCCGCAAACCAATAACCAACCGAAGATATGTATGTATGTATGTATATGCTACCACCAATCTAAATGCTACGGATTTGTTCATTTCGAAACAGAAGAGGCAGCAAATAAATCTTGCTGATGAAAAGTATGTTGGTAAATTCATTCCCCATAAGGAACGCAAGAAGGAAATTGGCATTAGCTCAACAGAAAGAAGCTGTACAGTTCATCTGGCCTCAATATGCATACGTCGCATGGGCTGTATGCGCATGCAACGTTATTAAACTAAAAAGGAGATTTATCATTTTTATATGGCGATCCTGCCAGTAGAAGAAAGTGCGCCTGGCCAAAAGGCACAAAGGGAAACAACAACAACATCCAAAGAAGAACTGCTGGACATCAGCACCACAAGCACCTAATAAAGAGAAGACAACAAAATTTCTTTTTCATCAAATGAATCAACAAAGTATAAAAGTGGGTCCACAAGCACTAACTATAAAAGAATATAAGAAAAGAAATAATAAAAAAAAAATTAAGTAAGTTGATAAAACAAAAAATTAACAAAGAAGTGCACTAATTGCGGCGCACTCTTAGGTAGGCGTTAGCCGCCATCGAAAAAAAACTTGTTTCCTTACTATTTTCTTAAAGAAAAAAGTTCTATGTAAAAATTTTAACGAATAAGAATATATAAAAAAAAATTTGTAATAAAAGTATCTGTTTATCTATATCTAAAATTTTTATGAATAAGAATATATATAAAAAAAGAAGAAAAATTAGTAATAAAATTAAAAAAAATAAAAATATTTATATTTTGTATTAATTTAGTAAGGACCTAAGTTTTTTTTAATGAATAGAAGAAAGTTTGGGCCTAAAGAAACAATAAGATGGGATTCTAAGGAAATTTGAGAAATTCCTAACGAGGAAGAAGAAATGGATAAAGCAATCAGGTTTTTAACAGATTTGTGGAAACTTTTGGGAATAGAAGGAACTCCCACTAAATAGGACGTAATTAATGAGACATACATAGAATTAGAATTTTTCCTAATGAAGAAAAATTTTTTAAATATAACAAAAATGGGTAAAACCGAATCAAAAATAGAACATCCAAATGCAAAAGTAATAAACGAGGTAGAAATCGTTCGGGGAAAAATTTATTTAAAACTAATTAAAATCACTTTAATAATTATAACTATATTATCACTTTTGAACTTTGTTTTAAAAATTTACAAAATACACCATAAAAATTTGAAGAAGGAATATGCTAGTAGAGCAAACGGTTTAGACAAAATATAAGCAGAATTAATCGTTATAGCTAATATTTTGTTTTGATATTCACTAATGAAACGGAAGGATATTTTAAATAAGGCTCGACTTCGTCGTTTTGGCCAGGTTCAGCTTGTATTCCAGCAAGCTTAGCTTATATTCTCTCTGAACATTTTCTTGTACACAACAACGCGTGTAGATGACCCAGGAATTAACGACAACTAGGTCCAATAAATGGCAGAAACTCTCACGGGCCATTTTTTTTTCGTCCGCATTGAACTTCGTAGGGGTTTATAATTATTTACAGCAGCTGGCCGAGTAAAATACATTTTTTTCTTTTCTTTTTTGGACCGTCATTGGAAAGCATCTGCAGAGGCGCTTCCTGAACAAGTGGATACCATTGTAACTGATTTCGTGTCCATCCAATTAATGACATAGACTTTATCACCAGTTCTAACTTTTTCATCCCATCCTCCCCTTTTTAACTGCTTGTTGGGCTTTAGTTATTGGGCCAGTCGTGCAATCCTATTTCCCATTACAGTCCCAGTCAGAAATATGGTTTCTGATAGTGGTTACCCTGAATAGTATCCAGAAATAAGTATTAACATGTACATAAACCTTACATCTCTAAAAAATTAAAGTAATTTAAAAACTGATAAATTTAAGGATTATTCTTTAATTTGTTTCACCTTGAGCATAAATACTTTTCAGTTTTTTTTTGTTAAACTTTTACTTCAACTTTTCTTTTAAATGTTTTTATTAAAAAAATTATACTTTGTATTTGCTTACTTTTTTTTATTTTATTGAATCATATGTTTTTCTCATCTACTGGATTTTACTGGCAAAAATTTGTCCAGTAAAAATTTGCAGACTCTCAAGTCAACAACTGTTAATTTACTCTCTAAATTGGCACTCTCTTTAGCAGTTTTACGTGTGAACGTTGTCGTTTCGAGCTATACTATGCAATAAATGGCACAATATTTTCAAAGAAAATATTGCCAAATTTTCCTGACAGTGAAAAAGTAAACAACATTGAAGAATGTTGCCACCACTTGATTGTCTTGATTGTACAATAAAAATCAAGTCTTTTGATATTTGCTAATATATTGTGCCACCTTCGAATATGACATACACATTGGCGATATTATTGTACAATTGTAGCAGAAGTTATTTTGTTGTCTACTTATAATTTTATTTTAACCACATATATATTTTACTTTTCTTAACCTTTAATCTTTTAGACAGTTTTGTTATTCATTGTATATCCTTCAATTTTGCTCAATGTTATACTTGTTTAAATATTATAACTGAATAATTTTTTAAAATAATTTGATCTAGTTACCTTATAAATGAATAAGCTCATTTTTGAAAATGGTATTAAAGGCGATAATTTTTTTTACTTATTGTCATTATTCTTTGTTTTTTAATTAAATTTTATGTAAAATAAATAAAAAATTCTTTGAAGGCGAATAAGATTTCTATTTATTCAAGCCTCAAGCAAGTTAAATAAAAATATATGTATGTATAAGAGAATTGAGGTCAGCTAGGACATTAAATTTTGGTTTGAACCCTAACTCTTATGTATATGATAAGTCTCATTCTCTACATTGGCGCCCAACGAAATTAAGAAATCTCCAAATCAAGTTGAAGGTGTATCAAACACATTCAGCCAATTTCCTAGTTGTAAAGGTCAATTCCATGGTTTGTTGGTGTCTTCAAAATAAAATTTGTAGGTAAAGTATTTGCTTTTATATAATAGATAAAGTTTCGCTTGAGGGTATTTGAGATTGCCCATCATCAGCTGCACACCAGCAAAACCTATCATTTAAATTGTTTTGGTGTTAATTGATTTTAGCTCCCGCTTTGCTCTGCCACTAATTTCCAAAGTATAGCCCCAAATATTCAAAAAAAGCGTAAAGGATGTTCATGTCAGAGCTACCCTCAGAAGTTATGATATCATCTTTTATATCTGATTCAGATTTATCCCTTTCTTTGGTTCTCCCAAAACGCGTTCTGAACTTCGAACTTCATCTTCAGCATCCAAATCTTCTTCATCTCTCACCCATTCTACAGATGATTGAAACGCTCGGATGGTTTCTGGAGGCAAGTACTGATCATCATCATAGTCTCCATAGAAATTAAATTCACTATCATGGAGCATATCCGCAATCTGCTGTTCATCGATATCAAAACTAACAAATATTCAATGTTTTCGTAAAACAATCTTTTAATCCGGAGGTACACATATGTATGTATGTGTAACATGAAAAGAACGTAGTATTTCATTGTGAAAAACCACTAAAAATTACAAACTTCCTTTTTACACGTTTACTCAACAACTTCATTATAGAAAAATTCAAAAATTATTAATGTAACTGAAGAAATAAATTTTCACGCTAGAAATTTTTTCAAACTGTTAAATTCAAATGCAAAAACAATAGCTACAACCGGTAGCTTGTGCTAGTGATCACACGATGCCGCTAATGTTTAAAACTTGTAATAAGTTAAGGTGCACATATCGTCGGGTGGTTACTAGTTTGCCGCAACAATAATGTCTTCTTAATATCTGTGCGGCAAATCAGTAACCTCCCGACGATATGTGTACCCATGGTTAACAGTGGATGGAACTACAAATTATCGTCAACACTTACGAGTACTCCATATTATGCTATAAATACAAATGGGACGAACGACGAATTTTTCGTTAAGAATATTCGTCGCAGGAAATAAAATATGTACATTTGTGCATATGAAAATACACACAATAAGTGCGTCGGACGAAAGTTGCCGTTCGTAATCAACTTGCGATAGGTTTATTTCTATTTCTTATGCCGACGACTTGTTTGAATTTTTGGTTTTTAATTTTTTAAAATATCCATTGCGTATGTACGACATCAAAATGAAACAAAAACGTTTACTAGACATTGTAATTTTTGCGATGTTAGCAATTTTTTTGCAACTTATATAATTTTCTGAGATTTTGTTATTCTTTGCAGTGTAAAGGTGTCTTTACATGGTAATACAAAGTATTACGACTTTGTACAATCAAAATATTATGAAATTCTCTCCGTGTTAAAAAAAAAGAGAGCAAGAGTCTGTTGTAGGTATTTTTCATGTTTACACTGATACTAAAGTAAAATGCAAGCAATGATATTAAACTGTTGAGTTAATAACACAAATTGGAAAATTGCAAAAAAAGATGTGTACTAATAAAACTAAATATTGGAGAAAACATTTTATAATTTCAATGTAATTTTACTACAAAATATAATTTTTTTAGGTTTTTTTATTGTTTATTTGGTTTTGGTGTACCAGTTAAGTAGCTGATGGTTGCAGTCGTAAAATATTTACAATAACAACATGAAAATTTCCTAAGTTGATTTTGCTTGTAAAATTTTCTATCGGTATTCTCTCCTATTCGATACATTTTGCTTTTACATGATAAGATTTTGTATATTCTACAGCATATTTTGACATGTCGTAATACATTGTATTACCATGTAAAGACAGCTTAGGGGCCATCCATATATTACGTAACGCCATTTTTATCGATTTTTGACCCCCCCCCTCCCCCCTAGTAACAGATCGTAACAATTCTTAGACCCCCCCCCCCCCTCACAATAACGTAACAAGAACTTTAAAAAAATTTAAATTGTTTTATTAAGTTTTTATTAAAAAAAAAATTAAATTTAATTCATGCACATACATATGTATGTATTTTTAAATAACTTTTTGTTTGAATTGAAGTAAATTTCTTTATTTAGTTATTACAAACTAATATACAAATATTTTGATGGCATTTTCTTAAGTTTCGTTTAGGATTTATGCATTTATTTATTTTATTTATGGGAAAATACAAGTAATTGAGAATGGACGAATATTCGGGAATTCGAATCCTTTTGTTCCTTTATTTTTATTTTCTGTTAGACTAACACAGTGCGTAGACAAAAATCAAATAAGCTTGCAAAATATAAATAATAACAATTATGTATTTATGTACATACATATGTATATGCATATATTTATATCTATGTAACACTCATGATTCTTGATTTATTATGTATTTCTTTGATAAATTAAATATATAAATAAATGAAAAATCGAAGTGTTTTTGTACGAAATTAGTAAAATTTATGTTACGTAACAATTTTACAGACCCCCCCCCCCTACCCCCTCGTAACAAATCATAACAAAACTCGAAGCCCCCCCCCAAGGGCGTTACGTAATATATGGATGGCCCCTTAAGAGAGTTTAGAAATTTTACGCGAGCTTGCGATTTTTTTCGGACGCGACTTTTTGCGTTTTTCCAGTGTTTTTATTTTTTAACAGTTTTGGCCATTTCTAATGAATTTTAATAAAGGCTTGTTTCCGATTTTGAAACTTCTCGCTAATTTTTGCAATCTTTGCGATGATAGCAGTTATTGTTAGTATTCTGCTTCTTAACAGTTTTCACGAATTTTAAATAATATTTTCGCCATTTTCGTGATTTGTACCGAATTTTTAGCATTCCTTAGAGTTTTAACGATGCTTAATAAAAAATATGGCTTGTTTAAAATTTTGAAATTTATCGCAAATTTCTGTTATTTTTGCAAAAGATGTAATTTTTGCAAAGTTTTCTGCTTTTTTATTTGTTTTTTCTTTAAGGACTTAAATTTGAAATTTTTGCGCTTTCCCCCGAGTTAATAACTTACCTTACAGTTTTTGCGAGTTTAATCAATTTTAATTTAATGCTTGTTTCCAATATTGCGAATTTTAAACAGTTTCGCGATAGGTGTGATTAGAGACTTGATATCGATTTTTGTGTTTGTTTTTATTGCAAGTACAAAAACATATTTTTTTTTTGGTGTGAATATATGTATGTGTGTGCAAGTGATTTTTTCAGCAGTGAATATTTGCATAACTTGGTATCCATGGACGAATTTGCGCAACGAATTCTTGAAGGCAATTTCGTCGAACTATGCGAAGTTCTTTTTTGGTCCCACTTGTGTTTATACCATTATACAAGAAGAGATCAATTAAGTGTAGTTCAAGAATGTCTAATGTTTGACGATAGGATTATAATAGAAAACAAATTTAGAACTTGCATTCTAAAAGAACTTCATCGAGGGCATCCTGGTAAGGAAGGAATGAAATCTTTAGCATGAAGCCATGTTTATTGGCCAGGTATTAACAAAGATGTCCTTACTTATGTTCGTATTTGTCATCAGTGTGCTGTAATGTGCTTTGCGCCAGTTAAACATACTCTACAATAATGGCCGCTTATTCAAAGTGGCCTGAAATCTTTGAAATTTAAAATATTTCATCAGTTAATATTATTTTAAAAATCACTGAAATGTTCGCTAGATATGGAAACCCTGATGGCATTATCTCAGATAAGGGAAAACAATCCGTAAGTGCTCAATTCATTAAATTTGCAATGGGTAGAGGAATAACTCATGAACACCTATATATATTGCAAATCAAATCACCAGCAGAATTATTTCTAAATCGTGAAATTAAAATCAATTTGGATTTATTCAAATCGCAAGAACAAGCACCCATTAAATGAATTAAAACACATTAAATACACGAATGTTTTATACGCATACCTGCTTGATATGCCTAGAAAGAAACATTCAAGAAGATATGTATAATTTTCAGTAGAAAGCAATCGAGCAAATGCGAAAAGCTTCAAGTCTACTGAAAAAGTATATGCTCAAGTTTTCAGGAATAAGACGTATATATGATAGTAATAATAGGAATGGCTCGGAAAGGAGTGTTGCTACATAATGGAAAACAATATCCGTCCGTACCATTAGCTCATGCAGTAACTATGAAAGAGAGTTATGAAAACATGAAACTTTTCCTCAATAGAATATATGTAGTACGATTGCTATTTTTGGAATATGTCTGCCGATTTAAAAGAAATTGCTATGCTAGGGGGAGTTGACAGGAAAGGATATTTTTGCCAGCACTGTCTATCAAATTAGGCTTAATAAACGATTTGGTATAAGCTATGAACAGAGATGGAAAGGAATTTATATTTCCACGTGTGAGAACAAATCAAAGAAAGGCATATTTGCTGGTCGCCAAATATGAGAACTATTTAAGGAATTGTTCAAATCTAAGCTGGTCAATAAAGAAAGAAGAGCATGGGTGGCTTTCGAAAATTATTTCACAATTTTCTTGCAAATTACGAAGAACTGGTACAAGAACTTCATCTTCCATATCAACAACTTGAATGCAACGTGTCATTAAAAATACACTTCCTGCATTCCCATTTCGATTTTTTTTTGCGGTGCCGTGTCTGATGAGCATAGTGAAAGGTTATACCGATATATTGCGCACATGTAAAAGAGATATAACGGGCAAGTGTTCGCCAGATATGTTAACTGATTTCTGCTGGGAAATCAATCGTGAAACAGCAGACAAGGTTCATAAAAGAAAGCGATGTATTAAATAGTAGTTAATTTTTTATGTTATATTAGTATCTAATTTCATTTAAGATTCTAATTTATGTATGTATGTATATCATAGAAGCCATTTACATACATATGTGTAAGATTTTTCACTTTTATCATAATAAATGCGTATGTATTTAATATTCCAATATCAGTATTTTATTTAAATAAAAAATCTCTAAAATTAGACGTGGTGGAATAAATCTATGGACAGATTTGAATCCAGCATACTAAGGATGGTTAGTTTATAGCGCACCTTCACTCTGAAGCCCAGTTTTGTCCATTGTGATTGCCTTCTATTATCCGTTAAAAGTAATATTTACCCCCTTTTTACCCACAAGTGCCCAATTATCCTTCATTAAGCTACTGAATTCCCATGATGAAGTCCTTGATATCCTCCAGTTTACACTTCCCGGTATCACTAATGCTCTCTTGGAAACGTCTGCTCAGCTATCTAAGCTGATGACGCCACTACCAAAAGAAAACTTGATAAATTATTTTCTATCTAAGCAGTCTAGATTTTTTTGTTTTTGCACATTGATCCTTAGATTTAATAAAACTGGGACACTGAAAAAAGAATCTGGATTGTCCGCCGCTATCACGCATTGCATTCTATAATTTTGGTTCAAGGAGAATATGCATGTTTGGCGGCGATTCTCCAAATATATGGACCATTATGAGAGCATTGAATTATTTTGCAGAGCATGGGACAATCGTTAGAAGGCCTTGTAATAGAAATCCTTCGGTTCGAACGGAGGAAACAACTCCAGTGTTTCAACAAGGAGATTTTCTGCTCAAATGGGTATGACCAGGCAGAGGATTTGAACTTATTCCTTAATGCTGCAGGCTTGCCGATTCGCTTGGAATTTTGCCAGAAGATGCTTGAAAAGGTGGAAGAGGACGAGAACTTGCTGAATTGTCTTTTCATGTCTGATGAGGTTCATTTCGATCTGAACGGCAATGTAAACAAACAAAATTGCCGCATATGGAGTAGTTCCAACTCAGAAATACTGCATGAAAAGGAATTGAATGCAAACCATTCGAGCAACAATAGCTACAATTCCAGCCTTTGCGGGCAGTAATGAATAACTTTTTGCTAAGATGCCTGCATCAACGAACAGGGCGGGCATTTAAATTCAATTATCTTTAAGACTCATTAATTAATACAATTCTTTCAAATGAAATAAGATTGAATAAATACCA
Source organism: Nowickia ferox (assembly GCA_936439885.1). Classification (NCBI taxonomy): domain Eukaryota; kingdom Metazoa; phylum Arthropoda; class Insecta; order Diptera; family Tachinidae; genus Nowickia; species Nowickia ferox. The sequence continues at coordinate 66,945,674 of OW387026.1, forward strand.
TGAATTACAAAAAAAAAAGTTATTTCACTTTCTTAATGTAACGAAATTCATCAGCCACCCTGTATGTTCAATGGTTTCTGGCTCCTCTTCATCCCTTCACATCCTAAAGAAAACTGGAGTGCCAGTTTCCCAAATGTTGGTTCTTGCTCTGACCGAGCAGCGACCATTCAACGCTCCTATCACGATTCGCATCGCCTTCCTTTTCATATCCAGTAGCAGTTCGGATCGTCCTAAGTCAATTTTAAGCCACATAGCCCTGGAGACTCCACAATCATCCCTGCTTCGCCATGAACTGTTGGTTCTGCACACTAAAGTCGATTAAAATCATATAATGATGTTCTTGCTCCCGACTTTATTTTTTTGCAGAACAGTGTTATAGGGCCGACAAAAAAGTATGGGATACGGATAATCCATAGAATTTTTGGGCACAGAGAAAAAACTGCCTAATAGAATCAAGAAGATTTTCTCTATGAAACGTTTTTAGGCTAAGGGTATCCCAGCAGAGAGAAGCGAAGATTTTTCCATAGAGATTTCTTATTATTTTTATGTGGTAAATTGTCGTGTGTGCACAGCCCGCTGGTAAGGCAGTCAGCTGGTAAAACAGCCAGCGGGTAAAACAGTCGGGTGTCAGCTGTTAGCTCAGTGGCGAATCAGCTGAAAAAAATAGGAAAATAAAACAAAACATATGAAGAAAGAAAAATAAAATCGGCTAGACTCACGAAGGCAAAAATCCAGCAAATCTCTGGAAGCCAATGGATGCGCCAAAGAACTTGGAAGAAAAAAAAAGATGGCGAAGAAATTTTTGGCGGACAGAGGTTTCATGGAAGGAAAAGGGAAAATGGCGAGGGATTCTGGCTTGAGGAAGAGAACGGAAAAGACAAATCTGTGGAAAAAGTGTTGTGTTAAAGAGATTGAAAAACAGCCAAAAACTTAGCAATTTCATCACTTTTATTTTAAACAAAAAAGCAATACAAATAAATTGAAAATAAATAAAAATACAATAAACTAAAGCTAAATAAAATTAACGACACAACAATTAAATACTTGAAAGCTATGAAGAAAGAATACATTATAATACAAATGAAACATTAAAAAGCCAAGCAGAACAAAAAAAAAAGCAAAGAAGAAAAAGTTTGAAGAAGCGAAGCAGTTGGTAAAGTTTGCTCCACAACCCAGACTAGATTGAAGGCGCTCCAGAAGGCAGTCCGATTGAGGCACCGTAAGGAAGTAAGCGAAGGCTTTTCTGTTCCGCAATACTCCCGGCGGAAGGTTGAATACCGGCATCACCGGAAGAATCACCAGGTATCACCGTAAGAAACACCAGCTTTATCCTTAATACACGGCAGAAAAAAAAGGTATTGTGCCCATTGACCCGTACGACCACAGAACGGACGACGAAACGAACTGTTGAAATTTGAAACAAAAAAAAAAAACAAAAAAACAATATATATATATATGCATAAATTAATATTTTTATTAAAGGGGTTTAATTAGGAAAACACCCATATACGTACCTTTTTATGTCCCGTAGGTCTGTTGATTTGCCTACACCCAACGTTGTTTTGAGCTCGAACCTCCGTTAGTTTTGCATTTAAATTTGTTTAGACAGGAACTTATTGGTTTCACAGTGGTTTTTCTTAAATTCATAAACTCGTCTTTGATAAAAGAAAAATTTTAATATATATATATATATGTGTACATAAATAATTGGTATAAATTGTTGAGACTTAACTCGTTGGCACCCGTACAGCACGGACGAAACGGGCTTCCTACAAAACCTGCCAAACAACAGGAAAAACCGAAATATATATACATATATATATATGGGTACATGTGTACAAAAAAATATTTTTTTTTTTCATTTATTTAAAATATAAAAATTGTAAAAGAAATTATAGAATCACAAATATTTAGTAATATTTGAAGTTTTGTAATAAATTCCAAAATCCTGTCGAAACAAAGTAGAAATGAAAAAGTTCTAAAAATGTCCGAGTAGATTCTTTTTTGGAGAACCTCCAATAGGATGGTGGCGAAGGAGTGAGAAGGGGTAGGTAAGTGAATGCGGAGTATGGGACAACCTGAAAAAAAAATGGCAAGACAGGTTGTCATGGAAGGGTTTTGTATAATCCTTATGGGGAGGGCCGCCAAAATAAATACAGTTTTGGATGAAAAGTGGTACTGACATCTTGGACCAACTTAACGCGTTTAATTGCCAGGTAAGGTTCACTAAGGGTCCCAAAAATTCTTTTTATAACCTAACACGTAACACCTCAAATGCTGGTATGTTTTTTTTATTATTATTATTCAAGTGCATGTAGCGTTCGGAACCCAGATTGAAATGGCAAGAACCCAACCCAAAACGGCGAGCCCTAGCCGGTGCATACGCCAGCATACCAGCGCTGCCAACAATCTGGCTACACTTGGTTTGGTTCAGCACCAAACTGGCACATCACATACCAAACAACAAAAGATATAATAATAAAAATGGCGCCCAACGTGGGGCGCCATTTTTATTATTATATCTTTTGTTGTTTGTTTGGTATGTGATGTGCCAGTTTGGTGCTGAACCAAACCAAGTGTAGCCAGATTGAAATGGCAAGAACCCAACCCAAAACGGCGAGCCCTAGCCGGTGCATACGCCAGCATACCAGCGCTGCCAACAATCTGGCTACACTTGGTTTGGTTCAGCACCAAACTGGCACATCACATACCAAACAAACAACAAAAGATATAATAAAATCTTATTAATTTTATCAATAAGAAAACTACATAAAATCAAGAAGAAATCTTGTTATTCACACTTTTTTTTACACAATTTCCGTTATTTTTTGGCACCAAAAAAACAATCCATAGAGAAAAACTCCTTGATTCTATTAGGTTTTTTTATAAATTGTAAACTATAGGGATTTCTTATTGATTTCATTAGGTTGCCTTATTGATTTTTTCAAAAAGGTATTCTTATTGTTTTCATTAGGATCCTATATGATTACGTGTAAAGCATCTTAATAATTTTTTTAATAAGGAAATCTTCTTGATTTTATTAGGTTTCTTGTTATTTCATATCTATAAATAAACATAGAGACAATTTTTTTCATGATCTTTATCGTTTTTGTATAAATATTGCACAATAATTTCAATGCGGATTCAGGCTGCCTGTTAGCATATTGGTTAGAGTGCTTGTCTATCAGTCAGAAGGTTGCTGGTTCACTACTTGTCTCCTCTCAAGTAAATAATATGTCTGTATGGTGAGTTAATTAAGAATATAATATGCACGTATGTATGTATGTATAAATAAATAACATGTACATATACTACATACATACATACATATATGGTATAGAATTTAAATGAAAATACATAAGTACAAAGAATAGACATAAAAAATTTTAATAAAAACAAGAAAACCTTTTTGAAAAAATCAATAAGATAACCTAATAAAAACTACAAGATTTCTTCTTGATTTTTTCAAAAAGGTTTTCTTATTAAATTAATAAGATTTCCTTATTGAAAACAAACCATAGAGATATCTTATTAATTTTGTTCTTATGAGGTATTTATTAGGGAGTGTTTTCTCTGTGGCTAATTAAAAAAAAACATTATTTTCAGCAACGTTATCCCTAGAGCCATTTCAGTCCGAAAATGTAAATCAATCATTAAAATCGATAGACAAGAAATTTTTGTTATTGAAAGGGAGATATTTGTTTCGAAATTTGTCCTTCTTTTTTGAGTTTAAGAAGTGATTAGATTTTGGCATCTGCAAGACTTTTCGAAAAATTTTAAAATATACTGAATCGAATCGGTTCATTTATATTACGAAATCTGAGTGAGGTCCATTCCTTTAGAATGCTGTAAATGTGGTTCCAATAGGTTAAGCCATTTTTATTTATGAGGTTTTTACATAAACACACCTAATAGGGCTTATATTCAATATCCGCCATACACCAATTTTTGGCAAATGACTTTTTGATCGCAAATTGTTCACTGATGCCAGCTTAATCTCTGACAAAAATTTCCGAAAAAAGAAAATTAATATAAGTCCTTTTTTTTTGAATATTTGTGATATCGTTATCGACCGCACGATTTTTTTTAATGCAATACCCGCCATACGCCATACATTGGGAATACGGAACGAATAAATTTCCAATTTGAATTATCTTTTTTTAATTATGTTTATTGTTTTGTTATTGAATTCTATTATGTTAGAAAAACGTTAAACAAATGCTTAATTTAATAAAATTACATATTAGAGCAAAAAAATATATTTTTATTACTGTGCAATAACCGCTATACGCCATAAAAATATTTGAAGATTTCAGTTGCAATACCCGACATCAACCATATCGCTATGAATAGAGTAAAAAGTTCTATTTTTTTCATAAGGGTGACTCAGTAGTCATATTTAAAAAATATTATAGAAGAAAAGTTAATTCATACCTTAAGAATTTTGGAATGAAACAGTTTTTTCTCTCTCCTGAAAAATTGTGTTTTGGCGTATGGTGGGTATTGAATATAAGCCGTCGCTATGTACATACAGAAATAATTAAAATCAGTATTTTATTATTTCTGGTAGCCTGATTAGGTTAGGTTAGGTTAGGTTAGCAAGCTGCTAGGAAGGGTGAACATTTAGAGTCCAGCTCACTTGGGTCCAATACAATGATCCCTTTGTGCTACCTGTTAGTAGAAGAGAAGATAGTGAGAGAGGGCGATAGGGTGAAGGAAGAGATGGGGGAAACTTCATTCTTTTACAACTCTGCGTTTTTCACGCTTTTTGATAATGCAGTGTTGCAGCGCCTTCTGTGTTTAGTAGCCATTTTATTGGTTATTGTCGGAGATTATACTTAGGTCGAGTTTCGAAATTATAACACTGTATCTATTTTAAACTGGTATAGATAGATAGGTGGGCTGGTAAATAGATAGGCAGGGTTTTATTTCTAAATAACAAGAAATAAGTTAATTACATTTAAATCCACTAAATACAATATAAAAAATGTTTTACCGCGGTTGCAACTCAACCTCTCTCCAACTTGACAAAAACTATAATGCTGCCTTGTGGCAAAGACGTCAAATACAAAAATGAAGTAAGTAAAGAACAAAGCAGAGTAAGCAAATAAACAAAACAGAGTAGGCAATGAGTGCAATCGTGCAAATTCAAATTAACGGACATTGGTAAAATAATAAATTCAAATTTCAAATCACCGCCATTTACGGTTATACAATTACAATAAATTCAAATTAACGGAAATAATACCATTCCACGACAGTTATTTTACTTCGCCGATGATTCTGCTACACAACGAAGGAGGGCTCTCTGATGTTACATTAGGATTAGTATCTGATGAAGACGATATAGTTTTTAGTGACCAGTGCCTTATCGTTTTTGTAGTCAACGTGCTAGCTACTTCAGCCAACGCCACCCTGATTGTAACGCAAGTTTTTTTGTGCAAATAATTCTTATGGGGTCGTGAAATTCAAGAAAAACTTAGTGGAAGTCCTGAGAAAACCAAATTGGTTTTTAAGAGACGATATTGTATCAAAATTATGGTTTCGGTAAGATTCGTCAAACATTATTGGACGCTTAGCAATTTCACATCGGACACTAGTGACCGAATATAATTGAATGCTACATTCAAGGTGATTGAAACATTTTTATGTTTATAGTACATATCGCTGTTAACAAGTAGAAGGACCCTAACTCAAATAACTGTAACTTTACAGGAGAAGGTAAAAACATAATAATAATAGTACAACGAGGTGTATTTGTGTGAAATGTATTGGAATCACTGAAAAACTCAATTTTGTGAAAATACGAGTTAGGGCCTTTCAACTTGTTAACAGCGATACATATATGGAAGTATCTTACATCAAATAGAAAATAATAATAATAAAATGATAATAGATATTGAACAATAAAATTGTTTGTTTTATTTTTGTATTATTATTTTCCTGTTTTAATATGTATAATATAAATTAATATAGTGTATGTAGATCTTTGATCATAAATTAATCAATGATACCAACAAAATAGTATGAATTAATGACAATAATAGTTGTTGAAATCATAAAATATGAAAACTTAAAATAAACTACATGATAAATGATTTATTATAAAAAAGTATGTATGTGTTATATAAGTAAATGTAATATAATACAAATGTTGGTTTAACCTACTCGATGGAAATGATACAAAAGAAGCGTACAATATGAATAATATAATAGTAGTATACATACATCGTATTTAATTGTTTAAAGCAAACTGGCAAAATTTAATAAGTTAGGTAATATGTATGTATGTATGCATTTCATTCACCAATATACATATGTATGTATGTATGAACGTTATACTCTTATATTTGTATATATTACCATATAGAGAAGAGATAGTATGTATTTTTGATAAATTCTAACTTAAGTTACAAAACTAAATTTGTATTATTGAGAAATAAATATTTAAAAATCAAAGTAAAACTATTTTTAAATTATAAACGAAAAGTAAGTGGATGCTTCCCTCAATGGACAAATCGATAACGTCACATAATAGCAGAAATTAGATATGTAATGAAATATCGCCTTAAAATATCATATAATGTTAATATTTAGGATGATGAACAATATTGTTATTTAGAAGATTTTTATATCCAAAAAAAAAAAACAAGCGAAATATTGTTTCAATGTTAACAATTGCCAAAAAATAGATTTAAACAATTTGACAAATGAAGTACTCGTACATATTCAAATAATTGGAAATATACGGCATATTTCAAAAGAGATAGAGAGAGAAATTGCTAAACTTTAGACAGTTCATTAACGATAAATAAAATGTTTTTAGAAAAATACTTGTTATTAATTCTTTCAGAATAAGTGTGCAGAAGATTTAAAATCTTCTAAAACGCTGCTGTTTTCTTTTCACTATGGAAAATAATTGGTGAAAATAAATAACAGCCAACAAGAGAGATCTAGAGCTTAGACAAAAACACGCATAACATTCGAGTCTGCAGACGCAACGGAGTTATTCGATGTTGAATTTATTCCACAATCCGAAAAACTTCGCATTAACTGTTGTTTCAACAGCTTTTGCTGCTGATGTTGAGGCTGCAACTGCTGCTCTAATTGCTGCCGTCTTAATACTTGGCTGTTTCGATATGGTGTGTGTCTGGGAGTTTGGTGCTGCTGGGCAATATTCAGCAAGTTGCGACGTTTTTCATAAAAACGATTTACGCGATTTAATTTCGCTTGCTTTTCTGCAGTAAATTCAGAACTAATCTCTTCACCAGTCGTTGATGAGTTCACGTCGTTGTTAATCACAGAAGAGTATGACTTTTTGCCATTTAACAAATCACTCAACTTTTTACTTGTATACTGTTGCTGACCTTGAGACGATTGTGAGGTACGTGCTGGATCGAGATTAAACTTTGCTATAAGGCTACGTTTAATAAATTTGTTTTTTTCAGCAGTTAAAGCAGCTGAACTACTAACGAATATGGTTTTAGCGTTGTAGGGTCCAATTGTACCAACAGTTGCACGTCCTGAGTTCGCCGAATTAACCAATGCTCCCGCAGACTTATGCTTAAGATTATTTGATGATGAACTGTTGTATGATCCTGCACTGTGATTTGACCCTCCCGATTTGGTGCGTCCTCTTGCTGTGGTTGATACTGGGGATGTGGCCGATATTCCTCCATTTATATTGTTTAAGTTAATTTCTAGAGGATTCATTGTGCAATTACTGCTATTCTGTTTGTGGTTTTGTTGTTGCGAACCATTACTGATTCCCAGCTGCTGCACATTGGAAGGAGCGTTTGTAATGGTTATGCTTCCGATAGAAAATTCAGTACCAATACTCGAATTATTGTTCCCACCATTGTTGGCTAAGTTGGTGAAATAACTTGGTAGTTGCTTGGAATTGCTAAAACGACTGTTTACCGTTGTAGCTGCAGCAGCAGAGGAACTTTGTCCCACCACTCCATTTAAAGACATCAGACTATTATTTGCTTTTCGCGTAGTGAGTAAATGTTTGCGAAAAGTAGCGGCCACCGATTGTGGTAGCTTTACAAGACCAAAGCAGTTAATGGCAAGTGGCCGTGGAATACCCGCATAAAAGAACACATTGAAATAAAAGTCGTCGTGGTACTTGAATGTCGAAGACGAAGAGGTCGACGATGAATTTAATGAGTTTTCTCGATCACTTTTAATAACAGCATTTGTAGTGCTACCACTGTTTGAACTGGTGGAACTACTAGTACAGCCACTTGATGAACTAAGCGATTTAACAGTTTCTATCATACTAAAATCGAATTCCAAAAGGTCGTCATAAAGAATGTCCGATTTATTTGATGTATCACCTACAAAATTCTGTTGCTGTTGCTGCTGTTGATGATGTGAAACCTGTTGCAGTTGATGATGTTGTTGCTGTTCATATGATGATGCTGCTTGATTGAGGAACTCAGCTAAAACCTGTTGCTGGTGCTGTTGACTCATGGTGGTTATGGGTGAATTGTTGGTAGTAATTTCATATATTAGTTGTTCTTCGGTATCTTCATGACCGGGCATCACATATTGGCGCTCTACTATGTGATGTGTTACTTGTTGCTGGTGTGGCAGCATTTCAGGTTCAATATCATCAGTCAACGAAGGAACATTGAAAATTTGAAATTGATGCGAAACATCTTGTGGCAACGTCACAAATTCTTCAGCTTTAAGCAACTCATTACTATTAGACTGAACTCCAACAGTACCACCGCAAAGTTCTAAAATTTGTTTAGTATCCACAATGGTTGTTCCATTAGGATCATAAATCTGTTGATGTTGTTGATGCTGCAGACCTAAGTTGCCGCCAGCATAACTAGATGCATCTATAGTTTGCTGCTGTTGTTGCTGTTGATATAATAGTTGTTGTAATTGCATGGCGTCGATGGGAGTTTGATATTGGGTATCCATACTTAAGGTAGTAGCCATCGCTGAACCATCATATTGGGCATACTGAGCTTGTGTTTGTAGCGTCTGCTGTTGTTGAGATTGCTGTTGTGGAAAAACTGAAAATTCTCCTGCAATTTCGTGACTTCCAACGGAAAGTTGCTGTTGAATATGACCCATGCTACTAGTTGATTCATCGTAGCGCATCCTTTTAGTGAGCGGCTGTTCCAAATATACAGCTTGTTGCTGTTGTTGTTGATTAAGGTTATGCTGAGTTGTTGAAGAACTGTCATTTAGAACATTTTCATCGAAATTTAATTCAGTCTCTGCATTTAAGATTTCATTTATTAATTTGCTATCGAGCATTACATCTAAAACATGATTTAACATGGCACTGTCGTCAGAAGTATTATGAACCATCTGACCTTCTGCATGAATTGGATGTTGTTGGTGCTGTTGAATGTCTTGTTGTGTCCCAGTAAGAATTGGGCATTCGGATTCTTCTATTTTAAGTCCTATATCTGAACTGTTGCTGGCGTTCACAAGTTTTGTAGTACTGTCAAGTTTATTTTCATTGCTGTTAGTGGAACAACCTGTGATTGAAGAAACCGCTTGATCCAATTCTCTAATTTGAGCATCATAGTGATTTAGAGGTTGCTGTGCACCCATTATTAAAGGAGGAATTTCCAATGTTTCTGTTTTAACATCTTCTACATTGTCCGGTATACAAAAAGAACCAGCTGGGCTTTTAATCTGTGAAATAAAAGTTGTATGTAATTAAAAGTTAATTGGAAATAATAAAATATTTTCTCTTATCGTGGTTGGAGTTTTTGTAATTTCTTAACAACAACGCAACATTTTTTCTTTAATATAGCATTAAAATTTCATAGACAAAGACGAAATACGATTACATCAACCACAACATTTGAAATTGCGTTATGAATTATTTTCTCTATGAATTTGAAGGGACTAAAGAACATTGCAACAGTTTTTCTTTAATCTAGTACAAAATCGTCGTAGTCGAAATAAGACACTCGTAATTAGGCCCAATAATTAGCCTTCTTATTAATTGGATTTTATTTGTACCAGATTAAGAAAGAATGTCGAAGTCGAAATACGACACGCATAAATAGGAATATGAAAGTTATTTCAACATTATCATTAATATACATATTCACCCGTATTTCGTATGTCACACAGAGGAGTATTTGAGCCAAAAAGTTGGCCAAAATGGCAAAAATTAATTTAAAGAAATCATAAGAACTAAGTACGCAGGTCGATACGCAAAAAAGTTTTACATCATATTGTAAATTGTTAAGACTTTAAGTTGTGATTTGCAGCTCTGAGACACTGCTAAAGTCAGGAAAGTGAAGAAAATTATATGAGTTTTTAATGTTTTTTTCGGTTTCAACATGTTTATATGATATTTTTTTGTGGCTAAACGAATAAAGATATTGCGCTGATTTTTTTTTTTCGCTGAAAGATTTTATCAGAAGCTATTTTTACTATTAAAACAAAAAAATTATCTTGAATATTAATGTTCAAACAATTCATTTAAAAATTAAAAAAAAAATTATACACTTTTTTGCAAACAAAAAAAAAGAAGAAGGTTTTTAAAAGTGAAGGTAGCTCTATTTAGAATTATGTTTTATACCACAATAAAATATAAAATCTCTAATTTTATACGCAAGGAGAAAAGTTTGAGCAAGTTTGCGCCATTTTTTTTTGGCGATTTTTTGAAAATTTCACATTTTTTCTGTTTTTGCTCATCTTGCATAGGAAAATACGAGTAAGAAGCCTTTTTGTCAGTCATAAAATGTTTTGCTTTGAGGAGAAGGATACTTCCTCATGCCAATAGAAGCTCAACACCGCCTATAAAAATAAGCGGAGATGAAAATGGCATCTTACGGTATCCTGGGTCCAAATTTATGGGTTTGAACTTTTACCGATGTCGAAAGTTGCATTTACTAAACAAAAGTATGCGAAAATTTAAGAAAAAAATTAAATTTTTCAGAGGTAGGATTAGTTCCTCTGAAGGGAACTTTTTTCCTCTTTGTCCGATTTTTCTATTTTCAAGATTTAATAGCCTAGTCATATTTCTGGTAAGTTTCATTGATCTAGGACCACTCAATAGCTTTTCACAAGCAATATAAACTAAAAAAAAAGTAATGGCCAGCTTGTTGGCTCAAATACTCCTCTGTGTGTCGGGTCGAATATTCGTCTACGACAGTTACATATGCCATAGAATAAAGAAAACTTGTACACACTTCCTTTATTCTACTACAAAATGTTCGTAGACGAATATTCGACTCGACATACGCAATACGGGTGATTAATTTAAATATGCATAAATAAAACATATGTACATAAATATGTACATATGTTTGTATACACATACCTACATACCCAGGATAATAAATATTTCAATAATTCTTTTTTTTTTTTTGCACCGCCATTTAATGTTCGATCACCGATTTGGAGTCCGATCGAAAACTTTTGAATACCGTTGATAATGGTTTGTATTATATAGCATCAATTTTGTTGTTGATGGTTTTTTAATCAGAATTGAAATTCTAGTTACGGCTTCTGATATTAGCGAATTGCTGGGACGTATATACCAGTAAAGTCAAGTTAAGCCACTCCAACCAAAATTGCAATATTTTTAAAGAAGAGAAACCACTCTTAAATCTTGTTAAATTAGAATTAAAAATTTTGTTCACTATTTGTAGCATTACACTGATTTAATAATATATCAAAGGAAACTAACATAGGGTCTACACCTAACATAATATGTAAGATAAGAGCGTAAAATTCAATCGCAGAGAGAATTATGTTACGTGTAGACTTCAAATTAGTGTTATCTCAATCTTATAAGACTTTTTATAAGAGCGTTGTTATAACATAGCGTCTACAACTGCGATTAACTCTGACATAATATGTAAGAGAACGTCGGCAGAATAACAATAATAAAATGCCGATATTTCTCTTCATCTCATACAACAGGAACACGTAATTTTACTTTTCTTATAACATTTCATTTTATGCAAATTCTCAAGAAAAACAAATTAAATCCTACCTTGTTTTTGCTCTCTACACCAGTAGTCTTCTCGGAAATAGTCGAAGAGAATGGTTCCGTTTTTATGTTTAAGTGCGCAGTTTGCTGAGAGTCCTGCGTGGAGTTTATAACCATTTTTGGAGTTGGGGGTAAGGAGTACGAAGAATTGGATGAGGATGAGGAGGATGATGAAGATGACGAGGATGATGAAGATGACGACGACGATGAAGATGAGCCAAATAGGTTCGCATTGGTAGCGGTTATACCCGTGTTGGCCGATGACACGTCCAATACGCTAGATATTGCATTTGTAGATGATGCTGTAACGGCGGTTGTAGACGGTTGCAATGAAACGGTTGACGACGATGTTATTGATGTCGTGTTGGTCGCACTAGACGATGTCATTGTCATTCCGCCAACTAAGGATTTTGAATCTACTGACGTGTTGGTGTTTGAAATGCCGCTACAATTTGTTGCTATTGAGGAACTGGACGACGAGCTTGAAGAGCTCTTCTTAGATGAGCTCTTTTTGCCGGACGTTGAGGCTGCTGAGCCTGTTCCGGTTGTTGTCGAAGAATACGACAACTCCGCATTGGCATTAGACGTCGCGGTTGTTGTAACGGGGAAGGAAGAGCTATGATGTTTGCTTTTGCTGCGGGAACGACTGCTGCTGCTGCTCCCTGAGCTACTCCCAGATTTTGAGCTACTTTTTTGGCGGGAGCTTGTACTTGTTGCTTGGGGTGCAACATAATTCACAGATGTTGAAGTAGACGAGGCATTGGAACAAGTCGATATCGACCCACATAAATCCGAGGGTGAACCTGTTATATCGCTTTGAGCGTTAACTGTTGCAACGTGTTGTGACATTTCGCTTGCTTTTATACTGTCTTGGCTGTTATCATTGGTTCCCAATGTTGTTGTGTCGTTTGACGGTTGTGTGACTTTCGTGGACACACTAGTCCAAATTGACGGGTGTTGCAACATCATGTGATTGTTCAAACCCATCTTTGTGTATATGCCCATACATACATTACAAACTACTACATCTAATGCCGTTTGCTTAGGTACAATACCATAGTAATGCATGTCAGTACCATTCAGTCTTTGAACTTGTCGTATTGAATTTTGTCTTGATTTGTTGGGCGGAGAGTTATTGCTGATATTGGAACTTTTGTGAGCGATATCACTTGCACTTGAGCCTTTACCTTTAATGTAAATTTTTTCAGCCATTCGAATTTGTTTGAGAACCTTTTCGACATCGAATATCTGTTGCCATTTTTGACCTTGATATTTCGATAGAGAATGATTCTGTGCGAAGGGTGACATATTGCCCGACGATGTCGTATCTTGATTTTCCGCATTTGAGTGATTGTTAGTTGGCTTACTTGAATTAACTGCATTAGAGGCAGATGATACTGAACTTGTTTTGGGCATTTTATCTGAAAATTTAAATGTGTCATTGAATAACAATAAAATATGTACATATGGATATTTTCAATAAGTGTCATAATTTTGTCGTCCATCAGAAAGAAAAAGGAAACATTAATTTATTAAATATTACACATACAACCATGATACAATAATAGGTTTGTTTCTTTACTCTACATTTTGATACCACGGGATACCAATTTGCACGAAAAGCGTTCCCGTACTCGAAAATTGGGTAAATGAGAGAGGTTTTGCGAGAGTAATGTTCTTCTTCTTCTTGCACGAAACAGCCCGTACTTTTTCTTCGAGATTCTTTGGGCACATAGAAAATCAATCAGCTGTTTGAAAACTAAACAATAACAAAGAAAAATTACATACTAGAAAAATGGAAAAATTTATGAAAATATATTTAAAAGCTAGTGGCGAACAACGTTTTTAACGGCCTGTCCCACGATGTCACCAGAAATCGTTCGATCGAATGCTTGTATTGAAAACAACAACAAATTTTCTAATGTTATTGTTGTGTGCAATACAATTTGTCGATCGAACGATTTCTGGTGACATCGTGGGACAGACCGTAAGTTTTTATATGAAATTTAGACAAAAAATCTTCTAAAGGGTCCGCCAGATAACTTTTTTTTTTTGAAAAACAGGGCGCAAAACATCGAGTGTAGCTTCGGCTGTGTGGCACGTAGCTCCGTCCTGTTGAAACCAAATGTTGCCAATATCCTCCTCTTCAATTTTTGTGAACAAAAATTCGTTGTAACGGCCACTCCTTGCTCATTTTCGAAAAAAATGGCCCAATTATGCCTCTGTGTGCGGGTTTTCTGTGCCGCAAATGCGACTATTTTGCTTGTTTACATACCCGTCAAGATCAAAATGAGCTTCATCTGAAAAGATGATTTTTTTTTGGCAAAATCGGCATCTTCTGTAAGTCGATCGCTGGCTCACTTAGCGAAGCGTTGTTCAAGTGTATACACAACCATATTCGTTCAGCGGAAGGATAAAACTAATTATCTGTCAAATCAGACATGAGCTAAGTGTTACCATTTACGAAATAAGCACTAGTTGAAAAAAAACGTTAGATGGCGGGCCCTATATATATGCTGAATCATGTAAGTAAATAAGTACGTGTGTATATATACATACATAAGACATAAGTATGTCTTTAGTTATGTGTGTACGTATGTGTATGCGTACATGCATTGACATTTCCTTTTGTGTTAAAAATTTTGGTTTTTCGTGTTCCCGTACTTTTGTGCATTTTTGTAGTTTATTGAGAGAAATTACAGTTTGCTCTCATTTTACCGAACTTTACCCAAGAAGTAAAGAAACACACCTAATATAAAGATACAACCAAAAACTATACAGGCCTGTCACAGAAATCGATCGAAATTGTTTTCATTACGAATTTTCATTTCGATCGATTTTGTTTTACCTTCTCCAGAATTCCATCGATTTTGTTCAATACGAAAAAGCAGCAATTCGATTGTTTTCAATTTAAATGTGGCAATATTGGGCAACGAAAAACAAAAAACACATGGTTATTAGAAGAGAAAAACAAAATAGGAAAGGCACAACATTTATTTTTTAACTTGAAGTGAACAAAATGTAAAAATTAATACACGAAATGTCTGCAATAACTGCAGTTTGTGGTGCGCAGGGACGTCAACACTTTACCATAAAATTACGGGGAAGACGATTGAGGGATGCTTCAGGTTCACTTTCATATCCAAACGCAGTGTATATGTTAAAGTTTTATTTCTTTTTATTTGACTGAACAGAATATTTCACTTTTTACGATGTTGCATTTTTCCTTAAGACTTAAGAAAATTTTATAATTTGTAAAAAAAAAAAATTAAATAATCCAAAAAAAAATTTAAATAAGTTGTTAAAAAACATTTTCTTTATTGAAATAAGTTGTTTCAAATAGATTTTTGTAATTTCACATAAGGAAAATTACAATTCCGAGCATTAAATTTAAAGTGGTTTCATTTCGAGCATATTCTTCGTTTTCTGAAGAACCTAATTACGGAATTGAAATCATTTCGATCGAATTTGGATTCTGTGACAGGCCTGATAGATTTGTAAAGATGTTGCACTGCCATACATTGTTCTGCCACTGCTAAATTCATGATGGGATTTTGCGAAAATCCCTTTGTGTATGACTAATGATAGAATTCTCATCAACGGAGAGCAAAATATCAAAATGGAAACAAACTCTCAGCAAAATCAATTCATACTTATGAACATTGTTTATGTATGTGTGTTTACATTGCCAATATTTTGCCAACCAAGCAAACAGGTTTGCTTTCAGATAAGTATGTACTAATTAAAAATATTATTTGATCAAGGCTTTTCTTAGTCCACTAGCATTTAAAAAACAATTAATTTCTTTTGACTTTCTAAACAAGATAAAAAAACAATTATTCTAAACTTAGCCTCAGGTTGTAAGCTAAAATTATAACGTTATTTATAAATACAAATTAGGCCTATTTTGACGTAATAAGGGATTTCTTATTTTCGAAAATTTTATTATTGGTTCTACCCATCTTTAAGCGCTCAATAAAAGTTTTTATGAATCTTTTTAAATAAATTCTGACAGAAATACTGCAAAAACTAGTACAATTCTTTTCGCAAAAATAATAACAATAATTTCAAAACCAAAAAATTTCCTTTTTCCTCTTTATTATCACCGAATGTTAGAAATAATTTTCTTTATTTATTAACCCGTTTGTGCCACAAAGATTTCCTGAAGATATTAATAAAATGTTTCATTTGACCTAAGTGGATGTAATTTACCTTCAATTCACACTGATTTACTTTATATGCTCAAGTTGTTCCCAGCAAAAATGTTTAACAAAGTTTGATGCATTAGTGGTACTTTTTATAAGTGAGCACATAACAAGGCGCTTTCAAAAATGCCCTACTATAAAGTACTTAAATACAGCGAATATTTATTTAAATAATTTTCCAAAATAAATATTTTTTCCAAGCGCTACAACTCTTTCTTACCGCAAAGCAGTCTCGTAAGGGAATAAGAGAAAATTTTAGCACAATAACAAATTTTTTTAAAAATAGGAATATAAACGAACTATGGCTGAGTTTACATCTGGCATTTCTTGAGTGCCATGTGCCCAAAAAAGCGTAACCACTAATTACTAATGAAAACCTGTTTGATTCAGAAATGTATTTATTAAGTTAAACACTTTCATACATAGTTCGACAAACTTGCCTTCAAGAAATCGTTGCGTAAATTCGTTTTTTGCAACACCATTAAATTCGACGACTTAACAGCCCTTGTCACAATCTCTGCCTTGCTTTGGATTTTTTGTTACCCATGGAGAAAATCACTTGCAAAAATAATAGAAATTCGCGAAAAAAATGCAAAATTTTAAACAAACAATAAATTTTATTAAAAATCTCTAAAACTCTAAGGAATGCCAATAATTCGGTTAAAATTGCGAAAATGGTTAAAACTTGCTAACAGCAACATAATCGCGAGTATTGCAAAAATTCGTGAAAATTCGCAAAATTCACTAGAAATCGCCAAAACTGTTAAAAATGAGAAAAAAATTGCTTTCATCGCAAAATCGGAAACAATCCTTAAAATTCATTAGAAATTGATAAAACTGTTAAAAATAAAATAAACTCAGAAAAAACGCAATATCGCGAAAAATTTCTAAATGCATTGAAGAAATCACTTATACTGCAAAATCTCAGAAAATTATATATATTGCAAAAAAAAGCTAACATCTTAGAAATTGCAATGTCTAGTAAACGTTTTTGTTTAATTTTGATGTCATAATAAAACCACATCACTACAATGGATATTTTTTTATATTAGTTGTGTTCATTTACTAAATTTTTTTTAAAAATTTGTAACAATTGTTACTAGAAAGCGTTCATTAACCCAAAAAATTTGCAACGAAAGAGCGTAAAAAATTGAGAGACAGAAAAATTCTTACAAGTTTTTACAAGTAAAATTTTTACTTGCAATAATTATTCAAACAGCTGTTTTGCGAAAAAGAAAAAGGAAAACTCAAAAATGTGAATTTCTTTATTGAAAAAATATGTATACATATGTAAAAAGAAAGCGTATTTTCTTAATTTATTGTTTTTCTTTCATTAAGCCACATAAATGCAATTTTATTGTGAAAATATTTTGTTTGTTTATCATATTTGATCAGAGATGGAAAATGGGTTTTTTATATTTGTTAATAGAATAGAATTCAAAAATAATGAAAAATTCATAAAAATAGTAAATAATACATGAAGCTGTGTAGAGTATTTCATATTAAATGTCGATTTGTAAAAATTTTGTAATTTAAAATATTAGCAAACAAGATTATCCAAAATACATTAGAAAAAGTACAACTGTATCATGATTTCCATCCATGGTTCTAACATGAATAAAATTTTCTTGCAAGTTTTTACAAGTAAAGCGTTCATTTACTTTTTCGTATCTGGGAGAGTAATTTTTTAAATTTCTGCCTTGCTCTCTCGTTGCAAGTTTCTGCTAGGAAAGTAAATGAACACACCTATTTTCGAATTAAAAATTAAAAAATCAGTTTTGTCGTTCGACGACGTAAAAATAGAAATAAACCTATCTGTTTATTTTCTGTCATTTGAATTTAAGGTTTATGATAATTTTTTATGTGGCAATGCAACCGGCCGTTCACAACGGTGCTATTTGGTCATAAATAGTAATTTATCACTTATCACTTTAGAAGACTTTGTGAATTGGCTAATAGTAAATATTTATGATTTGTGTAAAAAAATAAATATTGAGCAATGAGCTGCATATACCACAATTGCAGTAATACCAAGCATTTCAGCAAAGGGTCGAAGTCAAGTTTTTTCAATTTCCTTCAATTCCATATACATATGTATGCGCCAGAAATGGATAGAAGCATGCAATATAGATGATGGATTACTCCCAAAAAATCTTTTGGTTTGTTCTGTTCACTTCCGTGAGGAGGATATGATTGTAAAAATTTATTTCAGCCTAAGTCCAAATCCTCTTCAAAGGTAACTGCCATATTAAATAAATGCATTACATTATTGCTTTAAAGCAGTGTTGCCAAACGTACAATATCACATTCTGTGCTCCGGGACTAAATATATATTTTGTGATAACATCCTATACATTTATAAGTCGATTATGACTTTTCAATATATGTACACATTTGTTTGATATCATGCAAGCACAAAGCTGCCATTTGTTCTACTAAGCTAGCCATCATTGAATAAGTACTTTTCCACGTGGTCTACTCTCTAATTTAAAATAAAATGCAATTGCTTTCGAATGTGTATGTTAATAGTGTGCAAGGTTGGGAAGCGTGGTGATACAACACACCTCCAATCAAGGCGCATTTATTAGGCGGCAGCACTACACCAGATGACTAATGTCATTATACCAAGCCAAATATCAAATTTGGATTGTGTAGATATAAGCATAAAAATATGCTTTTATTTGGGTATCCTCAAACATCTAGTGAATATTCAGTTTTGTATCGTGTTTGACATTTCCTATAAGAAACATACACTCTGACAATGCCACCCTGTTTTTCAAAGTAAGTCCATATTTACATTATGCAAGTCTTATTGCTAAGCTGATTAGTTTGAAGGAGGGAGAAACGAGGGGAACAGTAACGTTTCTTTTCCCCTCGTCTCTCTCTCCTAACAAACTAATCAGCTTAGCAATAAGACTTGCATAGTGTAAACTAGGACTAAGATGGTAATTTATACCAACAAAGTACATGTGGTTATTGCTGTTGTAATATTTGTTGTAGAAATGCGGGTACCTGATTGATGTGCCTTGCCTCCAATCGTATACACAGTTCGTCGGTTGGTTACTGGTTTGATGTATGGAACAAAAATGTGTTTTGGAGAAAATCGATGAAGAATGTTTAGTTCATTAGTTTTATAAAAATACACAATATAATTTTTTGTTTAATAATAAAAGTAATAGATGCATATGTTTTTTATTCAAACTTAAAGTTCATAAACTTTTTACACCCAACATGAAGTTATTAGGATTTAAAGAAAAAATTACAAAAGTCTTTGTCAACGCATGTCCCAATCATAACAACAATATTGTTCACTACTTGTTATTCATGTAACATGACATTTAAAGGAAAAGCAACGGAAGAAATAAACGACAGTTTGAATATATTTAATAAAAGAAATTTTATTAATAAAAAATAAATATCAATTCATTCGATTAAAACATGACACAATAATTGAATTTTTTATTTTGCTTTGATTCACGTTCGTTGAGTAGAATATGCATTGATATACATCATAACAATTGCGAACAACAATATTAATACTTTTACGTTGGAAATGTGCCACATATCCAAAAAATTGACAATTGCTGTAAAATTATTTTTAAAGTATATAAGAATTGTGGAAATGGGACAATATTGCAGCTCTATATCTCCTGATATATGCAAGATATCGGAAAACTGATAACGAATTTGGAAAGAGGACACATTCTACACACACATAATTATTCATATATAATCAATAACTCAATTTCTTTAAAAATGTTCCATACATCAAACCAGTAACCAACCGACGAGAATAAACCCCCTGGTATTTACATCCTGTATAAGTTCATGTAATGCAAAGAACACTTTGTTTGCATGTATTTATTCTTTTTGTATTATTTTTATATAAAGACATGATAATAAATATGTAATTACCCATCCAAAAATTAGAGCAAACTATAATTTCTCTCAATAAAATACATACATATATGCAGAAAAGTATGGGACAGCGAAAAACCAAAAATTTTAACACAAAAGGAAATGTCAATGCATGTATGCATATACAATAGGGTGTACTTTATTTTTTGACGTCACTTTTTCTTTGTGCATACCCACTAAAGTATCCAAATGACCTAAAAAGCCACCAAAATAATTTTACTTTGGTCTAAGAAAGGTAACCTGTAGCAACTTCCGATTTAGTTCAGTGTTATTAATATGTGCCAGTAAGACGCATAATCATCTGTGGCTCGACGGTTAAATGATATAATGTCAACAATAACAAACTAAATTTAGGATACCTTGTATAGTTTCCATATTAATTAAGGCAAAGAATATAATTTTTTATACAAAAAACAATATATCTTAAGTTAACAATATACATTCATACTCGTATATCTCGAAGGTACATCTAATCTAGTTACAAACGAAGTTTAAAAAAATTAACAGCAACTATTTTTAAACTAAGCTATAACTTCAAAATTATAAAAGCAGCTATGTATGGAAAGACCATATAGAAAACAGAGCAATCAAGGCTCAGCGAAATTGGACCTTTTGTAGAACAGATAAAGTGATGGAAAACATTCTTTCAATAGTGCCAATTGATATGCAAGTTAAATATGATATGATATGGTTGAATTGCTAACAGGAGAACATACAACCAAGTACCAATTAGGTATGTACAAAGTAAATGCATCACCATAACGTCTGAAAGTATGGAATAGGAGTGAGCAACAATAATAGGAAATAACCCCGAAAGCACCTTTTACACCGATCGGGTAGCGGATTTTACGACACAAGGCCTAATGTACGTACATTTTTTCGATTGCTGAATCATAATACAGACTTTTAGACTGAGTAGAAAAGTTATCGAATCCTTAAGAAACCATGAAGTTCAATCTCGAACCGTCCTTCAATGCAATAATGACATAAACTCATATGACTCTGGAAACGAAGTGGCGGATAGGTTTGCAAAGATGGGATCATTGCTGAATAGCATCTTAACAGAAAATGTCGAAACTTTTCAAGAATTTAAAAATGAATTGAAACAGTGGGCTATAGAACACACCAAAGATTGGAAGAACTCTACTGTTGGAAGAGTCCGAAATTATCTGGGGAAACCCAAGTAGTGTAAAGACGAAAGAGATTCTAAGTTTAAAAACACCAACACTTCGGAATTTGGTAAGCATAATAACAGGACAAACAGAGTTAAAAGTCACCTGGCTCGCATGGGTGTTGTTGACGATACGACATGTAGAGCTAGCCAAGAGGACAACACTACCTGTGTCACTGTCCAGCATTTAGTCAAATTAGAAGACAAATCTTCCATCTGGAAAATAAGAAAGTATATTGAGGAGACTAAGTTCCTAACCTGACTAAGTTTGATAGGTTTTTATTGGGTATCTCCCAATAATATCTCTTATTAAGAGCACACAACATGTTTTAAAAGACTAAGTGTAATCCCAAACGGATTGGGTCAATATTGATTGTCCCTCTTTTCAACCTAAACGAACCTATTTATACATATATATATGTACGCGTACGTATTTTACATACATGATACATGAAATCTTTTTCATACAACATTCCATTTATTTGGTGTTTAGAAAAATTTAATATTTCTCTGTTGTTGTTTGTTTTTGAAACAGCTGATGTTTTTCTGCTTGCCCAAACTAGCCTGGAAAGGAGGAAGAAAAACAGTATGTACTTTCACAGAACCTCTCTCATTTACCAAATTTTCGAGTACAGGAACACTTTTCGTGCAAATTAGAATCCCAATGTAGAATAAAGAAACGTACCTTATGTGGGCGGGTATAATAGGTCCTTTTCTTTACTTTTTCGGCATATTTAGGTAAAATGAGAGCAAACTACAATGTCTATCAATAACTTGGGGGCCGCACGATCAAGTTTTGCCTTTCAATTTGCAATACACTCACTTTTCAAATTCACCACTAGATTGCTTTCAATGTTAACAATTGATCACAGTGGCACATGAGTCAAGCTACAATTTTGAGTTGTTCCTTCGTCGGAGACATTTTTAAAATAAAATTGACTTTAAATTTGTGTCACAGCTATCAATTTATAGGAACTTTGGCAAGCAGCATGTGTGATGAACCTGAATGCGACGTGTTGTCTTGTCGTTCGATCGTTTCTTTTGGGTTTTCCTTCGTTATATAGATATAGTAACTTCGCATTATAGTGGAATTTTTCAAAATAAACTTTGCGTGTGCAGAAGTAAAAGAAAGTTTAAAAGAAAATGTAAAAGAATTAGGAAAACTAAACTTTGCATTGTGAAAAAGGGATAGTAAGAGTTTACTTACATGTTTCGGCATACATACATATTTATATAAAAATAAATCGCTATTCGTTAGTCTCGCTTAAACTCAAAAAACTTGACCGATTCCAATACTTAATTTTAATAAATAGTAACGGCACTATCTATATATGCTAATAGGCAAACACGTGTTTCGTAATCCCTTTTACGCCGGTACTACTGCACCGATTTCTAAAAGATGTATATGGTTTTAAAGGTTTTTCATAGATGTGCACAATATATATTTTATTGAAATCGGTTCAGTATTTTGGGAGCTATAAGCGAAATTGCTACGAGTACCAATACATGCACACATAGTAGACACCAGAGATCTGTATGAGTTGATCACTGTTGCCAACTTTTTTCCAACAAATATCGCTGAAGTAGACAAGAAAATAGCTAGAATATAGCTAAATTTCAAAAATATTTGAAAATTTAGCGATAAATAGCTAAAAAAAATATTTTTAAGCTTTTTCAAAAATTTTACGGTAACTTCTTAATTTCTTCCATACTTGAAAAATTTCCCTACAAACTTTATAAAATACCAAATAAGAGCAATGTAATAGGCCAATAAAAGGTTTATTTTATTTAAAAAAACATATAAATAAATATATGTAACATATTCATTATATATTTATATCGCTTCTTTTTTGCAACATAGTCATAACTCAAAAATGCTAGTTTTGCAGAAAATAAGTTTAAAGTTTTCAATTTATATACTTTTCAATGAAAAAAAGTAAAAAAGCCTTTTATATGAAAGTTTCACACAAGATTAAATATGATATAACGAACTTTTCTGCATTATTAACTCCAAAAATGCATTTTTTGAGATATGACTGTGTTGCAATAAAGTAGCGATGTGTTTATAAAAAAAGTTATAGCGATATTATTTTAAAAAATTTTAAGCCAATCTTCAACATTAGTTATTATTAGTAAGTGTAATTGGTACCTAATTTGCTTAGTACTGAATTCGGGAATTTCCCAGTAAAAAAAAATAATTCTTGAAATAAAGCAGGCTGTGCTTACATAAAAAGTTCGCTGACAAACCTGATTTTTGTATGTCGAGTTTCCGGTTTGGAGTACTAAATTTTTTAACATAATAAAACATGCAAACATAGCAGTTATATAAAGGGCTCTTTAATGGATTAATAATATAACGGTATTTACTATTAAACACCTGAGGGTGATGTTAGTGCGAGGATCGATGTGAATACATTAGCTAACTTTCTTTCTATAAAACCTGCATTGTTTTGACGCAATTAAATCACCTTTTTTCTGAAACTGTAGACTTTGCTTCATATGCGTTCACTGCTTCTAAAAACACACAAAATCGCTAGAATTCCCGCTAATAGCTAAGTCATAATTTTTCCCGCAAAATGTACTTAAAAATCGCTAGATTTGACGAGAACATAGCTGAATTGGCAACAGCGGAGTTGATTCACTTTCGCTCTCCACTCACTTTTAAGGTAGAGGTCCATAGCTCGCTTTTTGCGCGTTATGCTTTAGACGCGTTTCATTCTCTTGTTTCGTTCTATACTTTGTTCGCGTTGAGTTACATGCACTGCTTTTCATGCGCCATTTTATTTTTGTTTTGATCAGCTGTGTTCGTTTGTTTATAAATACTTATAAAGAAAAAATGGAGAGTGAAATCGAGTTTTTAAAAGAATTTGTGGAGTTAGATGAGTTTGTATATTTAATTTTATGTGCAAAAAATGCCTATGAACAATTTCAAAAAAAGAAAAGGTTTTGGGTACGGCCGTTGTATTTAGAACGGAATTTATTTAAGTGGGTTTTTTGAAACCACATTTAAAAAAATTAAAACGTCTGACGCTGAGCAATTTCGAACCGCGACAAGAATGTCTGCAGATGTCTGCTCTGCTCTCTTTATTTTATTTCTATATAGCAGCAAGCTTTTGTTATATAAAAGCTCGTGCTTTTTTACAGCATTAATTAAATTTTCTTCCATTTATTGTTTAAAAATATGTAATGAACACAAAGTAAATAATACAGATTTAGCGGAGATGACACTCAGTACGTAAAAGTAATCGATAACTAATATGCAGAATTTGTTACTGAGAAAAGTGTGGTGAAAAGTTAATTAAAATACATCGCATTAATGAAAATATTCACATATTTTATTAAACAATTTTTTTTTACTAAGAAATTTTTTTTTATTTAAAAAAAAGAAAAAAATTATCCACGGCAAAATAATATTTATCGATAACGTAAGAAATAAAGTATTATTTAACATCTTTAGCATTCAAGAACAGCTGACTTTCTTTCATGGTGCTTGTAACGCGTACAAAAGTAGAAAGTAGATTTACTTTTTGCTTCGAACGCGCCTACGCGTTCTGCGCTTTTTGCAATGTAACTTGTCACATACTATTACATTGATTCTACTTTTTTGACAGATGCATAGAAAGCGTAACGCGCAAAAAGCGAGCTATGGACCTCTACCTTAACAATGCTTTTGCTTTGTTCTTTAACATCAATATGCAGTGTTGACAGATATGGCGATATCTCGCCAAAAGTGGCGACGAAAATTTGTTTTTGGCGATGAAAATTTTGAAATGGCGATTGGCGATTTACTTGGCGATATTTGAACTTCTTGGCGATATTTTTGGCTATATTTTTACGATTACAATAAAATAGAATAGTGTTAAAAATATGAATTTATTTGTAAGGAATTTTTTCTACAACATAAAATATTTCGTACATGAAATTCTAAGTGTTGTGACAAACAAAATATTCTGAAATTCAACAAGTTAAAAAAAATATTCAATTTATCTTATTTGGATTGATCTTTTAATAATAAGTTATTTTTTAAGTATTTTTTGTACTCCAATATTCATATGTTAATGTTAACACTTTTCTTAATTTTTCTTAAATAATATAATTTTTATGTTTTACGATAGAAGCTACCTAAATGGTGTTTTTTATTGAGGTATAGAACTTTAAGTTGGCATCACTTTTTTAACTGGCGGCCATTTTGTCAGCTGTCAAGTGATTAATATTTAGTTTGGTTTGCCATTTCATCATGAACAGGTTGACAAAAGAACAACGCTTGCAAATCGTGCAAATTTATTTCGAAAAATAATGGTTCAGTTCGCGAAGTTTACCGCAAGCTCCGTCCATTTTATGGTCGACAGAGCAATTAATTCGGTTAACCATGGATCGTTTTCGCACTACGTTTACTCTATGTGATAATACGCATCCGCTGAAGTCGCTCGTCTACGCCAACAAACCAGAAACGTTAGGGGACTTGGAAGCCAACATTCGTGGCGTTATTGCCAACATACGGCCCCATATGCTCGAAAAAGTGGTTGAAAATTGGACCTGTAGAATTGGCTTTATTCGAGCCAGCCGCGGCGGCCACATGCCCGAAATCATATTTAAACGTTAATGGCATAAAATTATCCTTCCAATAAAGCCAAATTGATGGACATTAAAACGATTTTCTTGTGCTTTATTTCAATTCGAAGTTCTATACCTCTAAAAAAACACCCTATATAATTAGCTATATTTTTGTAGCTATAATTTAATGTTTTATTATATTGGCGATATTTGGCGATAATCGACAAGTCATTTGGCGAGAAGGCTCAAAATAAATCTGACAACACCGTCAATATGTACTAATGATCAGCGATGCCAACTATTTGTAACCCAAACGCGCTGTTCCCCTTCGCAAAACGCGCTAAGTTACAACATTGTCAACTGTTCATAGCCAAAACGCGCTATTTTCCTACGCGCTAAATTAAATTTTAATAAAATTCAATGTATGTACATGTGCATTAGTAAATACAATTAATTTTTTTAGTAGCTCTTTTCAGATTTTATAATATTCAACCGTATTGCGTATATAGAGTCGAATTTTCGTTTACGACAGTTTTGTCCTAGATTAAAGAAAACTTGTTCACATTTTCTTTAATCTAGAACAAAATTCTCGTAGACGAATATTCGAAATAATCGAAATCCTTCGTTTTTATTTTAATTTTATTTGCCAAACTTTGTAACAACTTATATAAATTGTCGGATAGTTTTTCGATTCAAATGCTTTTTATACTACAGTTAGAATAGATGCTTAATAAGTAACATTAATTGTTTTGGTCCGAGTACATATTTTTAGTTGTGAAATTTCAAAATGTTTGCCATTTGCAGTATTAAAATGCGTTTTTAATTCTAACCATAGTCAAGGGAATTATATTTGCGACATCTGCATCATTAACCAATTTAAAAAATATTATGAGTTTTGAATACTAGAATATTGTTAAATTTATGCAAAAAAAATATTGAACTGAAGTGATGATAACTTCATTCAAAACGCGCTAATTTAGCGCTTTTTTTAGTAAACGCGCTAAGACGAAAAAAAGCGCGTTGGCATAGTTAAAACGCGCTAAATTGGCATCGCTGCTAATGATATTGCTTGCAGAGTTACCTCTCTAACAACTGACTGTCATTAACTCACTCTCTTTTTTTGAGTGCTGTTAGTAAAAATAAGTAAAATATTCTTACTGTTGTTTGATTGTTTTGTATAGTAATCAAATAACTCACAAAAGCATGTTGACTAGATGAAGTCTTAAGTTAATAAAACATTGCATATTAATTAATAGTTTTTCTCGTATTCAAATAATTTATAAAGTAAAATGAGCTTAGCTGTTTTATTTTGTAATATTACATAAAACTATATTTGTCAGAAGCGGTTTTAAGAAGTTTTCAAAACAATCATACTGATTCATTGCTTTAGTGAATCATATGAATGAATAGCAATTGCAAGCAGTGGCATGCATTTATTAACAACAGTCTCATTGATATGAATCATGCAATATCTTTAATTTTTTAATGTTAAGTGCTAGCTCAATATTCATTTTAGAAAATGCAAAATTATGCCGCTTGATTCGTAATCATGCAGATCTCTGGTACACACGCATTCATTAGCTTACAGCAGTGTTTGCAGAATTTCTAAGGATAAAATCTGCAAAATTTAACAATTTTTCACGAAAAAATTTGCATTTTATTTTTACAATCTTCAAAAGATCTTCAAAGCAATTTTTAGAACAACTTTTTTAATATTTTATTAAAAAAATTTACATTAATATGTACATATGTACCCACGGGAGTCGTAAAACAGCTCTGGGCGAGCCAACATCAAGCGTCGTTGGCAATTATCTCTTAAGTGCAACCAGGCCACTGTTGTTTATTGGCCTTCGAGAGTTTTGCGTCTCACTCGCACTGGTTGACTGATCTAACACGGATAACCGTATATTCTTGCGGTTGTTTTGCGGAATTTCTTTAACAACCACGTTGCTACTTCCTATGTGAAGGCATAGGTCGTGTAGTCAGTCACAAAGCCTTTTAAAAAAAAACTGTTAATAACATCTTGGGCATATGGTCTAGCTACCCCGCCCATATTTGTGCAACAATACTTTCCAAATTTACTTTGTAAAGTATTTCTTAAATAAATAAATAAATAAATAAATAAATAAATGTATGTACCCACAAAAAAAAAACATTACAAATCATGTGTTGAATCATTGGTTCAAGTGATGACGCATTGGTTCCATTTAGGTAAAACATGCATGATTTTTACATTACCTTGCCATTGGATATCATGTGTTTGTGCGAGAATTTAAATATTTTGATATTCATTAAAATGAATGAATTTAAACCAATGCAAGTTCACAGATTCGATTATGTTTTTCCGTAAATACAAAACCAAAAAAAAATCATTTTCACAGCCAGGATACGAATCGTGCTGTTCTGACTGTCCGGGCATACTCTATAAAACTGAGCTATTGTATTCTTATTTATTGGAGATAAAACTTGTTTTATGAAAATGTGTCAAAGAGAGGATTTAATTCCGTTTCTGCATGTCTTTTTCGCTGGATATTTATTTCAATATATTACCAAGTAATATCGCATACGTTTTTAATGAGTTCAAGCTATAGCATTATTTACGATTTGCGATGATATTCAGAATGCATTCGAATAAACAACTGCTCAAGAAAGCATGAAAAACTATTTCATTTTGAACGCGTTCATTTATTTATTGCTGGGTATGTATTTATGTGTAAAATAAATATTTTTTAATAAACCCCATTTATAAAATTTAAACTAAATAATTTTCTTTCAAGCACATTTTATTTTTTTCTGAATATAAACAAACCTCAAATTGTTTTGGGTTACAAAACGTTTAACAAACAAATTTCCATGCAAAATTTGCTTTGTAAACCTTTTGTAAACTAAAACTATTTTTTATGAATACTGAAGAATAAGCTTAAAAGCTTCAAGATAAAATTATTACAAGCTAACATCTTCGATTTTGAATCAATTTTTAATTTCTCATTACCTTTTTACAAATAGCTGCCACATTGGTTAAAGTCTACTGATGAGTTTGGCGGCGCAAAGTTTACTTTGCAAAGTCTTGAATGTGTTGAAGTGAAAAGAATATAGAATGAGATCTCTTTTCCCTTCTCTCCTACAAACTCAAGAATTTGCAAAGAAACGAAGTGTATATAACCAACAAACAAATAAAAATTCTTCATAGTTGTGTGCGAATAATATAAAATAAAGGAGAAAATAAATCGAAAATTATACAAAAAGTAATTTAATTTGTTGAATAAACATCCAAAGGACTGGGAAATTTTGTTTTATTCGAGTTCAATTGAGTGAAAATTCTATCGACATTTGCAAATGAATGAAGTAAAGGCATTACATTTCGAATAATCTTAGTGCTGCAAAATCGTAATCAGAATAATCTCGTTTTATATCAGATATTCGTTTCCAGAAGCTTGTCAAAGTTACTTATTCTTTTTCTTTAATGATGTCTTCAAAGTTCGAAAATTGTAACTCTCTAAACTCTGAGACGTTCACATATTAAAGGAAAAATTAAAAACAAATTTCACTATAATTGGAGTTGAAAATTCAGCTTTTTTAGGCCAAATATCTTCAAATCTGCATTTCGTCTTTTGGGAGGGTAAAAATATGCAAAATGCAGATAAATATGCATTTCTGGCAACCGTGTCTCACACTTAGAAGAGAAAATATGTGTGTGTGTCTGTAGTATTTTCTCTTGCTCTTATTTTTCTTATTTGTTATTGTATGAAAGCCATAATACTTAGAGCGACTTTTTGAGTTCAATATTAGAGATTAAATTAACTAAATTTAAATTTGTGATTTTTGGGTAGTCGATTATATGGTTTTACTTATGAAAAATATAAATCTTTTTAAAAATTATATGATAAAATAATTAAAAAACACATAAATAAATATATATATATATATTTTATATTATTTATCTATTTCCTTTAACACGCGCAATATTTTACTTGTAAATAACAAAATATGGTAGTTTCTTCTTCTTTCCATAAAAAATCAAAGTGTGTTGATAACAAGTATAACTTTTGCAAAGAAAATGTTGCCACTATTTAGTTCCTCATTATGGTAATACTAAACATAACAAGAAGTTTAAACTACCACTCAAAACATCAAACTCAATTAAGATAGATTAAGTTAATTTTCGGATTAGCTAATTAGATAAATAAAATAATCTTAATCTCGAACCCAAAAAGTCGCCCTTAAAGGAAGATGCATTAAACACATTCACCACAGCAAGCTACACGAACACACGACTTCAAATGTCGCTAGCAGCATTTGTCGCCTCGTATCCACCTACTGCACCTCATATTTAACTATAAAATTTATACTATAAATACATAGTTCAGTATTGCCACTTTCAAATATTTCGCATTTATGAAAATTAAATTACTCTTTAAATATGTACTTATATGACGTAAAAGTATAAAAATTAATCAATTTATGCTTTACATAAATTTTTGGATATTGTTTCTGTTAAATAGTATGTGTGGGTGAATTTTTTATGACGTTTCGGTAATTTTTCTATGAATCTTAAAAAAATTATTTACATCTAGAATACGGACGATTGTGTCGTCCGTTTGGCATATACCAGCATATAAAGGAAAGCAGACAAGAAGTTATCATAAGCTGCAACATTGAACAAGGAGTGTATTCATTTACTAAAACTTGTTACGAATTTGTAACAATTGTTACTGGATAGTGTTCATTAATACAAAAAGTTTGCAAGGAGATAGCGTCAAGTAAAAAATTTAGACAAAAAAATGCTTAAAAATTAAAAATTATGATTAAAATTTTTACTTGCAAAGATTATCCAAACAGCTGTTCTGTGTTTTGTTTACAAATTATTTGAAAAATACATATGTATCTGAAAAAACAAAAATTAAAAATTTAAAAAACCCGCGATATATCTAGAAAAGATGTGATATCTTCTAAACGGCTGGAACGATTTTCTTAAAACATAGCTAAGAACCCTCCCGATCAACTCACCTCTCAAAAAAAAAAAAAAAAAAAACAATCAAAATCCGTCTCGGTAAGTCCAATGAATTCAGGAACTCTAGCGGATAGTTAAAAACATCATGTCATGTATGTCATCAACGTCCTTATTTGCAGTTAAAATTGCTCTTTCGCTCAACCAAACGTAATTTTTATAATATTCTGCAATATTTAGGAACATTTTTGGTATCAGTTCTTCTTTAGACGTTGTAAATTGGCAAAAACCGATGGGAAATAAAATCTGGCTTGTAGTAGAGTCAGTCGGTATTTTCCCATTGCCAATGTCTAACTCTGTTTGATAGTTTCGAAGAGCAACTCGCATATTTTCTGTTAATGTGAGAGTTTTCACTTTTTTTTCATAAAGATGATGACTTCAAGCAAGCGTTAATTTCATCAGCAGGACACGTTTTTCAAATAATTTTGGGAATTGAAATATGTAATCGATTTTGAAAAATGTGCTTTTATAGTGAAATTTCTTGAGAAGATTAGTGGTCATTTGGGTAAAATATGGAAGAGCACACGTACTATACCATATAGGTGTGGTACTCTGGAGGGTCCTAAATGTGACCAAATTGGTCACGTTTCTCAAATAATTTTGCGAATTGAAATAATCGAGCTAATGAGCTCATTTCAATGAGTGAACTAATCTCACATAATATATTTTAACGTAATGTTAACATTAGTTCTTATGGAAATTTATAATTTTCTTAAACATATAAATACTTAATATAACTTTACTAGCTTTTACCCGCGGCTCCGCGTTGATGTGTTTAAAAAAACATAAAACTGGTTAAACAATCAACCTCAAAACGAAAATTACCCTAACAAGCGCAAAATTGTGTTTTTCGGAAAAATCCGTACTAAATATAAAAAAAACCGGCTCCGAACCGGATAAAACATATCCTATATTAGACGGTGAAAATGTAACTTTCGATTGTTAAAAGAATTTTTAAAATCGGTTTAGCGGTTTCGGCGTAAGAGCATTGCAAAGAAACAAACAAGCAAACTCACTTTCAAATTAAATATTAAAATAATCGTTAAATCGATTAACTACACCAGTCATACAAAATTTGCAACAATATAGATTATTTTTGACCATTCTTTCTTATTAATTTTGTGTGCCGTTAAATGAGAATTTCATTGATATATATCAATTCTGCAATGCTTATTTATAGTCGCCCTTATCGGGAATAAAAGTTCACGTGAAATGTGTTCCCCTGCTCTAAAATTTTGATCGTCAATGTTTGCGTTGTTGTTGTGTCAGTATACTATTTCCTAATTTTGTTCACCATTTATTGTTCATGGAAAATATTTCACGTGAACAAAATGTTCGCCTGTTATTCCCGATAAAGTCGATTTACATATCGTCACCTTAAATGCAAATGGACGTAACTACACAAAAATTCGAAATAGAGGTTTTTGTTGATTATGGTTCATTTTATCAAAATACATGTTCACGCAAATATTTAGACCTCTGCGATGAAAAAATGACGACTTTATTAATGAAATTCAAAGAACGTAACTAACATAAAAGTTTAAATATTAGTGTTGTTAATTATTCGTATTTTATTTATTTATTATTTATTTATTTTCTTATTCGAACAGACGAATAATTTTGAACTTTTGTTCGAATATTCGAACGAACAAAGAATAAAAATTGACACGCATGAGTATTAGTTTAATTTCTTTTATTAACAAACAAAAAATAGTTCATAACACAAGAAAAACAAATAATTTTGATAACAAACTTATAGGACATTTACATTAGGGAAGTAACGAATACCAGTTTAGCGAATGCGAATAATACATTTTAATTTTTACGAAAGCGAATGAATGCAAATATTACAATACGTTAATTTATTAAAAATACAAATTCTTAAAACAGAAATATATATGAAATTATATTAAAAGTTTTATAGATAATTAAAAACAAATTTACAAAATGTTAGGAAACCAACTTATTAGTACTTTAGCTCTAAAGCCTGGTACTCTGTTCAACATTTTATGTGAAATGCTGTCAAAATACATATTTTAAGTTTTTTCGCGTGGAATTTACAACAAATAAGGATTAGTTAATATTCTTTATATTTAAAATTTTTTGTACAAATTAAGGAATGGTGCTCAACATTTTTAAAAAATTTCAACAGACTGGTCTTAAGTAGAAAATATTTTCGCGCAAATCCAATACTGCCTTTTTTTCAAAAACTCTAAAATATTTGCAAACAGCGCTGGATTTCGGTTTCATTTGATACTTATGAAAACTTATTTATCGAAACGTTTTCCGCTAAAATTTTAAAGCTTTGATAAGAATACTTTACTTGTATCTTTTTCATGCTGGCTTAAAATAATTTTTGTGTTTTGACGTTTGTTAATCGTAAGCTATTTTCGTAAAAGAATAATAATTTGCGAATGTGAACATTCGTTAAATCCCTAATTTACATTCTCTCGAAATCTAGGACTTACGAGATTTCGTGCTAAATCTTGCTGCTTTTTACTAGATTTCTCATACAAAACAAAATCTATTTTTTTGTCAGTAGATTTGTAAGAAATTTAATCAACATTTAATATTTTTACTACCCTGTACAACATATTTATAAAAAAAGATGAGTGAATTAGCTACAGTCTGCTTAAAAAGGTGTGTGAATTAGCAAAATTGCAGCTGTTTAGTTATAGGTTCGGAAAATTTCCAGTTAATACTGCATTTACATTGTCTCGAAATCTAGTATATTTGATTAGAAATATGTAACGAAATCTATATAGTTTACACTAAACTTTTTAAACATTTTCCCAGATTTTGTATCCGGGACAAAATCCTTTGTCTGAAATTAAGTTATAAATTGTAACGAAAAAAAATGCCGACTTAAAACATTCACACAACTTCAGAGCGTAGCTAATTCACTCACCTTCTATATAAATTATGTTGTACAGGCTAGTAAGAAATAAATAAAAATATTAGACTTTTAGTGTAGATTTCCTACAAATCTATTGAAAAATTAGATTTTGTTTTATTTGGGGAATCTATTAAAAAGCAACTAGATTTAGCTCGTAAGTATTCGATTTTGAGACAATGTAAATGCCCTATAATGGCTTTGTTTTGGATAAAAAAATCTTGATAAATAAAAAAAAAAAAAAAAAACTTGGTGTAAACTGTAAAATCTATACAAAAGAATTTAATTAAAATCTGCTACATTTTGTGCAGCTGTAAATGCCATATAAGACACTTTCTAATTCCATTAAAGAGGCATTATCTTTCCCAGCAGAAAACAAAGGATGCATTTACCGAACATATACAAACA
This sequence comes from Nowickia ferox, assembly GCA_936439885.1. Classification (NCBI taxonomy): domain Eukaryota; kingdom Metazoa; phylum Arthropoda; class Insecta; order Diptera; family Tachinidae; genus Nowickia; species Nowickia ferox. The sequence continues at coordinate 66,979,814 of OW387026.1, forward strand.
AACTTAGGCTGAGTTTACATCTGGCATTTCTTGTGTGTCATGTGCCCAAAAAACCGTAACCAATAATTTCTAATGAAAAACTTTTAGATTCAGACATGTATTTATTGATTTAAACTGTTTCCAATCACGTTGGATTCTATAAAATTCTCTATTAGTTATGTATGAAACTGTTTAACTTAATAAATACGTGTCTAAATCAAATAGTTTTTCATTAGTAATTAGTGGTTACGCTTTTTTTACGCATGTGTGGCACATGGCACACAGATGTAAACCTGGCCTTACACAAGTATTTATAACTTACAGTGATTTGAATACTTAACATCATATTTTTAACAACTTATGAAATGTAAAATACTTTTTAGAAAAAGTAAGTAAGGGAATTGTTCGAATATCATAATTGGCATCACTGCTCAAAGTGAGTTTTTTTTTGATTTCTTAAGATATAAAATTTTCTTAAAAAATAATATTTGTTGCATATATATAATTAAGTTATGAACCTGTAATCAAAGTAGCGTTGGAATTTTTGTGGCTATTACTAATCTACTGTATTTGGTGAACTAATTTGTTAAGATACAAAACAAAAACTTACTTGAAGAACTGATTTGCGCATGCTTGCAAAAATCTTTTTTTTTTATTCTCACACGCAACAACAATAAGAATTTGTATTATTGTGCACTTAAATTAGATCTACGCCATATTTTTTATTCCTTAAAATGGCGCCAGCCTCTAAGTGTGGAGAGTGTAACAAAAATGTTACAAAAACTGATGCCGGGGTGGAATGTGACCACTGCAAAATATGGTTCCATGCGAATTGTACTAATGTCTCAGCTGAACTATATGCATTGATGGGTAATTGCGACAACATAAGCTTTACCTGTACACGTTGCCTTACAAAGCCTGTACATAAAGGTGACACTTCTGTATTGCGTAAATGCATTGATGAAGTTGATAGAAAGTTTCAGGAAAACTTTACAACCTTTGCTAAGGAAATGCGGTCTGAAAAACTGGAACTAAAAACACTTATTGAGTCATCAATATCCAGCATTAGGGAAGACTTGTCGATGTCTCTAACAGAGTTCCAAAATAATTTAGAACAATGCAATAACAAAATAAAAGAGGTGGAAACTATGGTGGAGGAAAAATTCTCACAACTTGAACTAGAGGATAACAAATTGCAAAAGCAATTAAATCGTGCTGATGTGTTAATTTCTGGCCTACCTTCGGGCATAAAAATTTGATTGATCCTGTATTGGCTATATGCCTCTACATTCAACGCAATAAATTGGTGCTAGTAAAATTTAACAATGTATATTTGAGGGATGAGCTTATGAAAACTTATTTCAAAGAACCGAAGATACAACTGAAAAACATTATTGATGAGGATGTAAATACTAGGATCTACTTAAATGATAATCTTACCCCTGCCTGCAGAAAGCTACAGAATTTATGTCGATTATTGCGCAGAGATGGAAAAGTAACGTGGTTCCGAATCTTAAATAGAGATTTGCCAACGGCCAGAATCAAACTCCCTGATGGCACATTAAAAGTACTTAACGCTACTCAATGTTCTGAGCTGCGTGCTGTAACGTAAGAAATAAAAAATAATAAATAATCTTGATGAATTAATTTACCCTGTTATTCAATTTGTGAGCCATGTTGTGTTACTGCACTTGCCATGTTGTGTTATTGCACTTGTAACTGGGTTTCACTTTCAGTTTAAATATTGCCTACATTTTAATTATTATGTTATTTTTTTTCACTCATTTTTTTTTTTTGGGAACTGCTGGTGCAGTACGACATGGCTTGCAAATTGAATAAATTTATAAATATTCTATGATAAATTCATTTCTATTTACTGTTGGATTTGTTTATTTGCCCTAATATTAGACGTCTATAGTTTTTATTTTTATTACCGATATTTTTAATAAGTTTAATTATTGATTATAAAAATTACAAAATTCATAAGTACACTCTTCTAAAATAATAAGTTGAATTCATAAGATACATTCATTTAACTTCATTACGGCTTCTGATTACGTTTGCACTAACTTTTTATGACCACTAACATTAACTTGGGTCCTATAATCGATGACTATACTATCAGACACACTTTTGCACATTTGAATGCACAAAGCCTCTGTCCCTCAGATAGATCTCACAAAATTGATGAATTGGTAACAGTTATTGGAAATGCATTTGACATAATTTGTGTTACTGAGACTTGGTTTGATCCGACAATTTTTGATCAAGCGATGAAGATACCTGATTACAATTTGTGTAGAAATGATCGTCCCACTGGGTGTTGGGGGGGGCGGAGTTACCATATACATAGCTCAGAGCATTAAATTTAAAATCATACATATATGCGAGGGTATTTTTATTGATGTTGACCCTGGTTCTAGTTCCGTGGCTATTGGCGTTGTTTATCTTCCTAGAGGAAATTTAAACCTCTTCGAAAATTCTTTTAGTGATATCTTTGTTCGATACAAAGACTTTATTGTAGTAGAGGATTTTAATACCAATTTATTTAATACAAGCAAATCTATGGAAATGCGTTTGATTTGTAGCCGATTTAGGATGACTTGCTGTCATAATTCACTGCCCACGCACTATGATGCCTTTCATAATTCCACCTCCCTTATAGATTACTTTATTGTCAGCCATGGTATTTTAGTTAATACATCTGCTCAATTTCAGATTCCTTTCATCTCACGTCATGCCCTGATATGCGCTTCTTTTCATATCCCTGTTAACCAGGTACGCAGTATTTCTTATTTCAGAGACTATAATCATGCTGACATTTTAGCCATTATGCAAACTGGCAACTCTCCTTCTTTAATAATCTTTTTAATGAACTCTTGAATTATATTCCTATCAAAAGGATATTTCGTCATACTAAATTCAGATTTACACGGGATATTACTTATTACAGATCAATAACTAATTTTGCATTGAGAGCTTTTTATAATGAAAGAAATGATAGAAATTGGGATACGTATCGAAGACTTCGTAATATTACAAAATCAAAAATAAGAAAATTTAAAAGAACTTATAGTCATAATATTTTCAGATCGAGTGATACTAAACAAATGTGGAAAAATTTGCGCATTGCTGGTGTCAGTGAAGAAGTGGGTATAAACCCGGATGTGGATGTCAATAAAATAAATGAACACTTCATTAGTAATCAACTAAATAATACAGATGAGGAACCTGATTTTGCACTTTTTTCAAATTCATCTGACAAATTCTCTATATAACTGAACCAGAACTCTTACTTGCTCTGTGTAAAATAAAGTCGACTTCGGTTGGAGTCGATGGTATTTCTATAAAATTTTTAAAGTTAATTTACCCTCTTATTAGTAGACATTTGCTATATTTCATTAACTTCGTTTTAACCTCTTCCACATACCCTGATGATTGGACAATCTCGCGTATTATTCCCATTCCTAAAAGCGGACGAACACTAAATCTAGATAATGTTAGGCCAATTAGTATTTTACCTACATTGTCGAAAGTTTTTGAAATTATCATGAAAGAACAAATAACTAATTATATTGATTCCAGAAGTATGCTTAATGAATGCCAATATGGCTTTCGTCAATATCGAAACACGAGCCTACTCTTGACATATCTTACTGATTCAATCCGTAAATACATAAATGAAGATAAAATTTGCGTTATGGTCTCTGTGGACCTTTCTAAGGCGTTTGATAGTTGTTTAGTAAATAAACTAAATAGTAAATTTGGTTTCGCTAAATCGGCTTGTCGGTTAATTTGGTCGTATTTGAGTGGTCGTAAGCAATTTGTTTCTTTAAATGATCTTAATTCGGATATCTTATATGTTAGACCTGGTGTTCCTCAAGGATCAGTGATTGGCCCCATTTTATTTACGCTTTTTGTTAATGACTTATTCTATGAACTGAACTTTAGTAAGCCTTATGTGTATGCTGATGATATACAGTTACTTTGGTCTGGTGAACTCCAATTTTTAGATGCATTGCAAGCCTCCATTAATCATGATCTATCAACGCTTAATGATTGGATGCTGGGGAATAAACTTTGTGTCAACCCACACAAAACTAAAGCTATTATATTTAGACCTAATAGATCCACTCATTTCGATCTTGATCTGAAATTGTCTGGTACTACCATTGAAGTCATGAATTATCTACGATGTCTTGGAATAGTAATTGACGATCGATTATCGTTTGAAACACATACTAATATAATTAACTCACGGATTTGTCACACTTTACGCAGATTGTACCATCTAAACCTGTATCTTCCGTTGCATGTTAAAAAAATAATAGCTCATGCATTACTAATGTCTCAAGTAAATTATTGTATCGAGGTCTATTCGGGTAGCAACCATGGAAATAGGAGAAAAATTAAAACCATTGTACATAAAATTGTGAGATTTGTCTATGGGCTGAGGCTAAGGGCCCATGTTTCAAATCACTTGAAAGATTTTTTGAACCTAACATTTGATGACTTCCTCAAGTTTCGCTTATTAATATATCTTTTTAATATTACCAAGCATCAAAGACCATTGCATTTTGTGCAGATGATATCTTTTACTAAGTCTTCCAGAAATCCCCAAATTATTATATCACGTATAAACAATATGACATACGAACATTCATTCATTGTGCGAGCTGCCCGATTATGGAATTCCCTGCGCATTCATTTGCGTTCATTTAGCATGTCTTTGACAACTTTTAAGAGAAAGCTTACTGATTTCCTTACTCCTGCCTAGTTATCGATTATCAGGCTTTATTTTTACTTTAATCTTTTTTTTATTTATTCATCAGAGTTTTTATGAAGTTAAAATTGAAAATTAACTGATAACTTATGATATTTATTACCAATAATTTGATCTCAAGAATTTAATTGTATCTGCTACATTGTACATATGTATTTATATACTTACATACATAATTGTAAATATATCAAAAACTTGTAATATATTGTTAATTGGCTAATAGGCCATATGTATTACTGAAGAAATAAAATAAATAAAAATAAAATAAAAAAAATAAATATTCGACAATAATTATTCGAATAATTTTTGTTCGAATGACAATACTATTAAATATAAAAAGGAAATAAATGGTTAAAACATATAAGTATCCATACTACAAGTAAATTTCGAAGAAAATTTTCAAGAACATTTTATTATTATTGATTTTGAAACGTTTTTGTTTCTCCTGTAAAATATATAAAAGTGTAGTTATGTCCGATAGCATTTAAGGTGACGATATATTACAATAATTTAAAAAAAAATAATGTCATTATAGATATCACTGCTTTTCTTAACTTTTTGTTTTGTGGAGTTATTCGAGGATTGCAGAGAATGGCTCATATATCGTTCATTTGATTGATTTTTTTCAAGTGTTTGATGTCAAATTTTTCATAATTCTACTAATTTACTTCTATTGTCCGTTTTTCGACATTTAAAAATCGTTTAACACTGAATATTTTTTGTTGTAGCGTAGAGTGTACTCGATATAAATGTACTTTGAAATATCGGATCTTCAGATTTCAGATTTTTGCAGCAACTTTTTATTTTTTTAGTGAAAAATTTATATATTTATATTTCAACACTCTCCTACATATCCAATAATTGCTGCAACAAAAATTACAAGCCTGGACCGTAACTAAAGCTTATCCGTTGATAATTATGTACTTCATTTTAGAATTTATATGAAATTTCAAATAGTTCACTAAATAATTTTGTTTGTTATTTAAGCACAGTGGACTTGTATTGATGCCTTGATTAAGCTGTAACGCAATGAATCTAGACGTGATTAGTAAACAACAAACAAACTTTTTTAAAGTTAGTTAAAAGCGTTTAAAGCGAATTAATTAAAAATAAAAAAAATACATTTTTTAATTGATTGAATTTGTGGGGATTCTTTTCAGTTTTTTTGCGAGCAACAACAAAAGTACCTGGCACCCCTGCTATCGGGCAGGTTCAACCTGATGACTACATTAGCATCTGCAGGCGTCAGCTGATTTTTTTATATTTTTCATAGTTTGACGGAACATTTTGTAGTTGCATTAGTTATACATTCACCTGTATAATACACCTTGGTTAAACCTGTTACGACAAACACGGTAGTAGACTACAAAATTAGATTTACCAACTTTCTTTCCAACCAATGGAATTATTGTTTTTAAGATATGTAAACAAAGCAGATGTTTCAGCAGATTGGACAGCTGTTTAGCACTGGAAAATACTTACTAATTTCATTCGGTTGTTTTTGCCTATTCTTTGTGTTTAAAAAGCAATGTTTTTCGCCGACAATGCGCAGTTGTTAATAAGTTCTCACTTTTCAACACAAGGTATAGAATATTGATTCTGTCCACGAATAACAAATTTTAACGTTTACATATTCGTATTTTTCGACTTTTTAGGTTTCCCAATTGATTTTAAAAATTATTTGTAACTTCTCGTTCCTTCAGTCTTTATATTTGTATTACTTTTTCATATTACCCAACCTTATTCCACACCATACAAACATGTTTATCTACTCAGGAAATCCCTTGACGTGCAGAAAAACCCAGCCATGTTTTGTACATAAGTAGCATGGCTGCAAAAAATAAGTTGTCACTATTGCATTTTGCTTACCGCAGACAAAATTTGTTTATATGGGTTGTGGTGTGGCCTTCGACAATTTTACACTCCCATTGTATTCGTCAGTTCTTCTTTTTTTAGTATAGAAATGTGTAGTATTAATAGCATTTGCCGAAAAACTAAAAAAATTATGCGAATTTTGTTTTCCAGCAGCCGACGGCCGTACTGAAACGTAGTCGTTACATGAGTACTGGCTACTTTTGTTACTCCGAAAGTGAGATTTATTTAGTGCAGAGTTGTATAATCAGGTCTGGATAAATGAGTTGTAAAATAAATACTGTTGCCAGATAGTTTTGATACAAAATTAGCTAAATTGAATGTACAAATTTGCAAAATCGGCACTTTATTTGGAATATCATCAAAGAATCGGCATAACAAAAAATTTAACGAATTTTATATTTTGTTCTTTCAAGGAAGTCATATTTTATAATGAGAAAGTAAAAGGTGTACATGAGTCATACATACCCAGCAAAAAAAGTGATGAAAAAGAAGTACAAAAAACCACAATTAGTGATACGAACTACATACATCTAACTTCTAGCAAAAGTAGCGAATTCTATATTAGAGTGTCATTGGAGTGAAGTGGTTTGTTTTTGCCAACCCGTAAGCTAATAAAATTGACTTTTTATTTGCTATAAAAGCTCTATAATAAGGTGTGATTCATTTATTGGTGAAATAAATTCAATATATTTTACAAAGCACTTGAATTTCTGATTTAACCAACTTAATGCCATTTTGCTTACTTAACACTTTGCTTGAGCAAAATATTAATAAAATTGGTGAATACAAATATGTATGTGATTTAATATTACTTTAGACATGTGATTAAAACTAAATACCTTAAACCAGAAAAATGCATATTCTACTTTGGAACTAAAAAATCAAACTAAAAGAGAAGTGCTACGTGCACAAAGAATACACCATGACATTCCGTATTAAAAAAAACTAAATTTTATCGATAATTTTTAACGCTTTATTTAATTTCAAAATATTTATTCAATGGATGTAATACATATGGCCTCAAGGCCAATAAAAAAATATATTACAAGTATTAATTATACTATGCGAATAATTAATTAACAATCAATAAAATAATAACAAATGATACAATATTCCTAAGGATCCTATCATTCAACAACTCCACAAAACTAAGAAAGTTAAAATTAGTAAAAACTTATGGAACATTGTGACTTGATAATTTTATTCCTCAGAAAAAAAAATTACTTTTTGAGTTTTATTTTTTGCTTAGAAAATAACTGTTACTTTGTTATTTTTTTGCTTAAAAAAGGTAGTTGTTAAACTGTAGAAAGCATATTTTCCGATTTAAAATGGAATTTACCGCTTATAAAAAAACTCTACTTTTTTATATTTTATTCAGTTTGAAAATTATTTTTACAAAAAAAATCTAAATCAAAAAGAACTGTTATTTGCTAAGCAAATAATAAAACTCCAGAAATAACTTTTATTAATCAATAAAAATCAAGAAATAACATTTATTTTTTAGGAATAAATAAAACTCAAGAAATAAATAAAAACAAAACAAAAAAAAACAAAAAATTCGAAAAATTAAATTTAAGTCTAAATTTTAGAATTTTTTTTTACCTTTGCAAGACAAAATAATAAAATTTTTTTGCGATAAAAAAAATTTTAAAACATTAATTTTTATTATTGAGAAAAAAAATTTCTTATTACCTCTCTATTATATTCTAACTATTTCTTATTAACTTTGTTTTTATACATATTTATTAAGCTTGAGATCTTGTTTTTTGTGTAAAGAATTAACAAATTTTATTTTTGTTCTCATTGTGGTAACCAAATATTAGATCTCAAGCTTAATAAATATAAAAATAAAATTAAAGACGAAAAGAAAGATCGAAAAAATTTTAACGAATATTTCTTATTAACTTGGAGGCTACACGTTCAGTTTTTGCTTCAATTTATGTTTCAAAGTTCAATACATTCACACTTTTTTACTACCACACTCATACATTTGGGAATTGAATACAAGGTGGACTTCAATTTTTCTTTCAACGCTTCAATCAAATTTTCTTTCAATTTAACAGCTATTTTAAAATAATTTTTGTGTTTGTGTTTATCTTTTTCTAAAATTGCACTATTTCATGAAGTATCTGTAGTGAGGCTAACATTTTTAATTGTTTCCTCGACGACGGCATTTTGAACATAAAATTGAAAATCAAATTGCTTGCAGCCTACGTCACAACTTCAATTTTAGCAAATTTTGACAATAAATTTTAAATTTCTTTTCTGAATATGTTGCATGAAAAACATGTAAATATGTTACATATTTTAACTTCACCAAAGTAAATTTATAAAGGGTCCGCCATCTAACGTTTTTTTTCAACTAGTGCTTATTTCATAAATGGTAACACTTAGTTCATGTCTGATTTGACAGATAATTAGTTTTATCCCTCCGCTGAACGAATATGGTTGTGTATACGCTTGAACAACGCTGGGAAATATTGCCTGCGATCGACTTACAGAAGATGCCGATTTTGCTAAAAAAAATCATCTTTTCAGATGAAGCTCATTTTGATCTTGGCGGGTATGTAAACAAGCAAAATTGTCGCATTTGGGGCACAGAAAACCTGCACGCATACATTGAAAAGCCGACGCACCCAAAACGAGTCACTGTTTGGTGCGGATTTTGGTCCAGAGGCATAATTGGGCCAATGAGCAAGGAGTGGCCGTTACATTCAATGGCGATCGTTATCGGGCCATGTTGAACGAATTTTTGTTCACAAAAATTGAAGAGGAGGATATTGGCAACATTTGGTTTCAACAGGACGGCGGTACGTGCCACACAGCCGAAGCTACACTCGATGTTTTGCGCCCTGTTTAAAAAAAAAGTTATCTGGCGAACCCTATATAAACTATATGGAAGTTCTCAGGTGATTAATTTTTTTCTCGTGTAGTGTTAATGCTTGAATGTCAAAAGTTGTTTTCAATTTTCGTACGCCATTTTATTTTGTTTTGCTTTGTTATACACAATACTGAAAACGTATGTAAAAAGGTTTAAATAAATGTTTACTTAAAAAATGTGTTTCAAAACATTTAAAAATAATAATATTTAATTATTAAAGTACATACATATGTATCTTTTATTATACTTATTTCACATAATAAAGGCTTATCAATTAATAAATTTACTTTGGTTTTGTCTATCCATACATTTCCTTTTTGTTGTATGCAGATCTGGGAATATTGCATTAAATAAGCAAATGCATTGACCATTTTCCCACACTAAACCAAATCAATGCAAATGCAAATTTATTACATTACCACTAACTTTGATAATATTAGTGAATTTTTTTTTGCATTAGACTAAAATCCCTTCAAAGTAATGTATGAATATTGCATTGTTACTTTTAGTGCACATTATGAAGAGTATTATTGCGTTATAGTGCAAAATACAACGTAAATGTGTACATATATAAAAACATACGTACATACATAAATATGAAAATTTTTTTGCTATGTACATATCGTCACCTGAGACGAAAAATCATATCACTACATTTCTTATAATTTTTTGAAAGAAAGACAAAACTTGATGAAATTGTTCCAAGCGGTAGTATTATTTGTTTATAAAGACTTAATTTTTTAAGATATTACTTTACATTAAACGAAAAACTAAGTTCTGATCTTTTGTCAATTGCACGGTTTTTCATATAAGCTTTAAATGCAACGTACTTGAAGTATGAAACTTATTAATTTTTTTCAATTGGTTCTGAAATCTAGTTTGTATTTATATTGACAGTTTTTCTTTTCTTTAATTTGTATGTACGTATCTATAAATGTGCCCACAATGAACTTTACTGTATTTTTTATTTTATTATTTGTGCTATCTGATAAATTAGGTTTACTTTTTATTCAATATTACTGTGTACAATATTTGATTACTACATGATGTGTTTAGTGGCAATACAAAATTAGCTGCTAAACAATATTAATCCATTACTTTTAAGAGATTTTATTTAAGTTAAAAAAATTGTGCACTAAAAGCATCAAATTTAAATTTGCACTAAATTTTTTGTTTTTCAATCAGTGCTTGCAAAAGTGATGCAAGTTGCGCAGGTCTGGTTGCATTCATCTGTTTTTTACATTCATCCGCTATTATTACACTTTCTTAGTTGTTGTTGACCCTCACTTTATTTTAGGTGTATATACTGCCCATTTTTCTAACTGTGGTAGCGAAGGATTTATTTTACATGTCATGTTTATAATTTCGAGAAAAGGTTTCTTAAATACAAAAATAAAAATTATTATTATAAAATGAAAATAAATAAATATTTATTTAAATATTGTGACTTTTTTGATATTGTTACGTAAAAATATTCGAACAAAGCTAATGTAAATATTTTTATAAATAAAAAGAACTATATAGAAAACTTAATGTACACACGTACACATAAAAGTGCAAACACATGGTAGCAACTCTGTATTACAAGCAACACATGGTATTACCAACATAAAAGTCGTTGCACACTATTCGGAAATTCAAAATAACGATCAATCGAATTATCTACAAACGCCTAGAAACAGCAACATGAATTTTCCAGATTATGTAAGAAGATTGGTTGATCATTTGGCTACCAATAGTAAACGACAGCACAGATGGTAACTTGTGCATAGCAGCAACATCTGTATGCAATAATACAGCTTCTTCCATTTGGCTTTACATTTCATTACGCCATCTACAAGTACATGACGAACATTCTAGATCCGCTTCCTGTATTATAAAAGGAGGCACCCTGCGTAACATCGTAGAAAGTAAGGACATCGCGCGGTGGATAATAACGTTAAGAAGTGATTAAGTAAAGACAGTGAGTCTTTAGTGATGCATAAGCAGTGAGCATCCGCAAAATAAGTCTTGTGTGACAAACAGCCGAGAGGGAGTTTTGCTACAAAACCAGTGCAGTCAGTTGAGTGAGACCTGTGCATACAACAGCGAGGAAGACGTATTATTGGTAACCAGTTGCGGTATATTGAAGTAATTTAAGTTGTGTATTTGTATTTAATCTCTTGAATTGGATTAGTATAAGGGGCCATCCACATATTACGTAACGCCATTTTTTCCCGATTTTTTACCCCCCCTCCCCCCAGTAACACATCGTAACAATTCTTAGACCCCCCCCACCCCAAATAACGTAACAAGAACTTTAAAAAATTTAAATTGTTTTAAGTTTTTATTAAAAAAAAATTAAATTTAATTCATAAACATACATATGTATGTATTTTTAAATAACTTTTTGTTTGAATTGAAGTAAATTTCTTTATTTAGTTATTACAAACTAATATACAAATATTTTTATGGCATTTTCTTAAGTTTCGTTTAGGATTTATGCATTTATTTATTTTATTTATGTGAAAATGCAAGTAATTGAGAATGGACGAATATTCGCGAATACTTTTGTTCCTTTATTTTTATTTTCTGTTAGACTAACACAGTGCGTAGATAAAAATCAAATAAGCTTGCAAAATATAAATAATAACAATTATGTATTTATGTACATACATAATTTAACACTCATGATTCTTGATGTATTATGTATTTCTTTGATAAATTAAATACATAAATAAATGAAAAATCGAAGTGTTTTTGTACGAAATTAGTAAAATGTATGTTACGTAACAATTTTACAGACCCCCCTACCCCCCTTTACAAATCATAACAAAACTCGAACACCCCCCCCCCCCCCCCAAGGGCGTTACGTAATATATGGATGGCCCCTAAGTGCATTTATTTGTAAATAAAGTGTCATTCTTAACCCTAATTAGTACACTGGGGCCTTTTATTCATTTGCAAATCTTCGAGTCCACGGAAAAGCGTTTTTAAAGAATAAAAAACGTAAAAATATTTTTAGACGTAATAAGTGATTGAAATTTGTTTAAAAATCATAATAGTGTGCGAAAAAACTCTTAAATAGCGTTAAAAATCGCTAATGAAGTACATTAATGATAAAATGTAACCGTTGTAAATAAAAGCAGCTAATTTTGCTCGATTTTAGTAATTTAATATGTAGCACTTTTAGTGATTATATAACATATTTTTTTCAGAAAAGAAATCGCCATTATTAATTAATTTACAACAGTCTTGCCACTGTCGTTTGTTCTAAAAATTTTAAATTTAGAGATGGTAAAATTGACCTTTCATTACAAAAACAGCTTTCAGCAAATTGTAATACGATGAATCAAAACAATTCACATATTCTATTTGCAATAAAAGTTGCATATATAAAGCATAAATCTACATTAACTGACACTACACACAGTGGACCAAACACAAAGAACGCCGATGATGAAGGTGTAGTGGCCTTCGAAAACAGCTAGTTGTTCCGTTTTATTACGTGTGTGTCAAAATATTTACAATTAACTTTGGTGTTATTTGTTCATTAATAATTATCACATGTAATTTGGCTTACAAAGCGATACTAACTTAAGCCTGACCACATCATAAATATAGAAACAAACAATGAAGTTCGAACAATAATAATTAAAATTAACAAAAATTATTAATTTCTAAAATTTTCAGATATCAATTAAATTTTCTTGCGTATCAATTTGCATAAAGTCGGCTTTTAAGAACAATAAAATAAAACGATTTTGGTTAATAATAAAGAGTTCTGTACGAAAGAACAGAAGAATAAAAATTTTTTTTGCAAATCAAATAACTTTATAACTTTAAGCGATAAAATCCACAAAAAAAAATCTCAGCAATAAAGCAATAACTTCGGCTGAAATACGCTGTAATAATAAAAAAAACAATCAAGTGAACGTGTGTAGTGCTGTTCAGCCTTATCGGGAATAAGAGGTGAAAACTTTGTTCACGTGAAATATTGGGTGTTTTTTATTGAGGTATAGAACTTTAAGTTGGCATCACTTTTTTAACTGGCGGCCATTTTGTCAGCTGTCAAGTGATTAATATTTAGTTTGGTTTGCCATTTCATCATGAACAGGTTGACAAAAGAACAACGCTTGCAAATCGTGCAAATTTATTTCGAAAATAATGGTTCAGTTCGCGAAGTTTACCGCAAGCTCCGTCCATTTTATGGTCGAAATAATCGTCCATCAGAGCAATTAATTCGGTTAACCATGGATCGTTTTCGCACTACGTTTACTCTATGTGATAATACGCATCCGCAGAGACGTCGAACAGTGCGCACCGAAGAAACAATTGCCGCTGTAGAGCAAAGTGTTGAAGAGGACCCGAATGAATCGATTCGCCACCTACCGACTATTTTGTTCCCGAATTGGATGGCATGAATGTGGATGAGTTGTGGTTCCAACAAGACGGCGCTACATGCCACACAGCGCACGTCACAATCGATTTATTGAAGGAAACATTCGATGAGCGCATAATTTCGCGGAATGGACCTGTCAATTGGCCACCAAGGTCGTGTGATTTGACACCATTGGATTATTTTCTTTGGGGATATGTGAAGTCGCTCGTCTACGCCAACAAACCAGAAACGTTAGGGGACTTGGAAGCCAACATTCGTGGCGTTATTGCCAACATACGGCCCCATATGCTCGAAAAAGTGGTTGAAAATTGGACCTGTAGAATTGGCTTTATTCGAGCCAGCCGCGGCGGCCACATGCCCGAAATCATATTTAAACGTTAATGGCATAAAATTATCCTTCCAATAAAGCCAAATTGATGGACATTAAAACGATTTTCTTGTGTTTTATTTCAATTCGAAGTTCTATACCTCTAAAAAAACACCCTGTATTTCCAATTAACCAAAAATTGTGAGAAACGAACTAAACAATACACTAACTCAACAACAACACAATATTACCGACCACAATTTTAGGGAAAGGAAACGCATTTTACATGAACGTTATTCACGATAATATAAATAATAACCCGCATATTTATAAAAAATTAAGATATCGAACATAAGTCACAGTTTTACTAAAATTTTACATTGATCGATAATGTGAACACGAATTTCGTCAGTCAACAGTCAACCAAAGAATTTTTGTAGTTGAGTGACAGTCAGCGGTCATATTGATTTTTGAATGATAGTGTGTACCAAAAAGCGTCAGTCAAGAGATATTTTCGTAGCATAAAGAACACAAGATGGACGCGGAAAATTATTTTTTTAAGGAATTTACATATTTTTATGAAATGCAAGGGTGTGTGTGATGTTAAAGAATATTAAGGCAACGTCGTACGAGGAGTTGTTAAAGATAAGAAAACATTAAAATAATTCATTATAAAAAATGTTGTTAGCAATAATATGCATGCAATTTGTGTTTTTCTGTGTTTCTGTGTCTATTTTTTTCTTGCATGAAGGTTTGAGTGTTGAATATGATCGATAGTCTGAACAGTAAACACTAGAGATGTGCACGTGAGCGGTTTTTGACTCACGACACGCACGCTCACGCAGATTTTGAAAATTTTCACGATCACGCACGCTCATGTATAAAATATTCTTAATCACGCACGAGAGGTGTACAACTGATCACGATCACGCACGCTTACGAAAAATATATAATTAATTTTTTATGTTTGTTGGTTGAAAAATAGGTTCTTGCACATACATAGTAGATTGTAGTATTTATTATAAGAAAATTTAAAATTTTCAATACAGTTATCTCGTGAGAGCGTGAGAATTCGTGTGTGATTCTTAAAAAAACTCACGCACGAGTAATTTTTTTAAAGTTTGATCACGATCACGCGTGACACGATAAAATCACGACATTTGCACATCTCTAATAAACACTATCATTCAAAACTGATGAATTTTTTACTGTCAGTCATGTTCGATAAACTTAAACATCATACTTCATGCCAAAATTGTTCAGCATTAGAAATTTTAAATTTGTGATCATTGTTTTTGTCATTTACTTTGTATTCTAATAAATTTAATTCATTACGGTTACACTACTCTGAAACAAGATCGAAATAATTTATGTCTTGATTGGAATTTAAAAATAATGGATCCAAATACGCTAGTACATTAAACTTTTCATTTTTAATATAATATTTCTCCACGCAGTTTTTGATAAAAAGTTTACTTTTAATAATAATTATACAATTCTCAGAAAACCCTTTAGCACATGCATATGTATCTCACTTTCGGGTTCATGGACAATATATACATTTGTCAACGATATCTTTATAAAATAAAATGCTAATAAAATTTATATTTTCTACTTTTTTGGTATTTACATATTATTTTTTTAGAATTTAACAAAAAAAAAATGGGCAAAAAGGGGCAAAATATCACAAAAAGTAGGAGATTCAGCTGATAAAAAAGGGAGACAAAAAGTCGGTCAAACGGTCACACTGTACATAACATGATACAATTATACAAGGTACTTGCACAAGCCCAGCCTGTTTACTTTGTTTACAAGCTGCAAAAATGTTAGTGTATGTGTGTGAATAAAATGATTACAGTGTTGCCAATGAATTTGCATATGGCTGTGTCTCCAATTACACATTGAAGAAAATTACACTACACATCTTTTGTGTAGGTTAAATAAAATTAAAACAAAAATAAATAAAAATAGAACCTAAGGTATAATTACACACAGGTTATACATGAATCTCATTACATGGCCCACACATGAGAGTAGAAATTACACACTGTGTATTACACACATATTGGCAACACTGAATGACTATAATTATGCATGAATGCCGCGTCTGCAATTGGACTTTAGTTACCCTGTGATAGCTGTTTTTAAAGACAAAAGACATGTGTTTCTGACAATTATCCGTTTGTTTCTACCAACAAAATGCGTGTGTTTTTTGGTGCTGTAATTTTGTTGTAGTCGTGCAAGTACCTTGTATAATTTTATCATGGTACCAGCGTTGCCACTGGTGGAAAGAGAAATTACACAGCTGCAAGTTTAAAATAGTGCAAAACCAAATGAAATAGTGCAAAAAAATCTAAGAAAAAAATTTAACTTTTAATTAGTTTTTTGGTTGATTGAAATTTAAAAGCAGAGAATTTTTTTAATTTATAAAAAACGTACAACAAAATTAAAAATATTGCATAAAATTCAATAATTCGCAAATACTTACTTCAACGAAGAATAGTTTACCACTATTCTCTTAATATTTTGTGAAAATTTAATAAAATATTATTTAAGCCAGGCGCCTGAAAAGAAAGTGCTCTCCATTTTTCTTTTCTTAATTTAAACTCATTTAACTAGAAGTACTGAGCGATACTTATATGTACATTCCTGAGTTTTTTTAAATCATATCATCTTTTCATCATTTTAAGCTAAAAATTTGCACCACAATTTTGAAATCGGTGCCTACTGTATTAGCTGATGACTCATTTTTGGCGTATCAGTTTTAATTAAGTCCAGTTTACTAAAAAACTCCTTCAACAGAAGCGTTTAAGAATGGTAATATCACAATTTTTAAATTTAGAAAGAGAATATTGCCAGCACATTTTTTACTTTGAAAAATTTTATACTTGTAAATTCCGAAACATCCAATTTATCGCATAGATTAAGTTAAGTTCTTTATGGTCTAAAAGTCCATATTCACGCCACTCATTTTCTTAAAATCTTTATACATTACAATTTGTTGTGTATCGGAAGAGTATTTTAATCAGCTAAATAAATATAAATTTCACTTCGCTGTATGAAAAGTTCCTCGTTTTTATTGGTCAACGAAAAGAACTCATTTTGTTTAAAAAAATATCAGCTTTTATGTAATTAGACAAGAACAAATTTGCACAAATTTGATTACTTCAGATTGCAATTTGTACAAAAGCAGGTATTCGGGGATTCGCTTTAAAACATTAAATTAAAATTAGTTAAACGTCCAAGAGAATGTGAAAGGAACTCCAAATAATATTTTGTAGATTTTTCATCTAATGCAGAAAGCATTGATTCAGTTATTTTTGAATGATCTTCAAAAAAGTCCAATCTTCAGTACAATCTCAATACTTAATATTGTTCCAGAACACTTTCAATGCAACAAGCTGTTAATGATAACAATTGCGTTATAATATGTGATATGATTGAATGGCTCTCTAGTGGGAAATATCGTAGACATTCTCGGAGTTTGCATTACGTTTATAATGGGATCCGAGATTTCTTAGCAAATCTTCTAAATATGTTTAGTATAATTTGGGACTTATTAAAAATTTTGTTGGACTTTCATTAAGACTTACAGCAATATTGTTTTATTAATATCTTTATAATAAACTTTGCTAGAGACATAGGGATTTATCGCAGGCATAAAGTTTCATCTGTAGAATTTTGTAGGATGTATAATTCGATTTTGTCTTAGGTCGACTTATGCTGTTATCGCTTTAAAACATATAAAAAAAAATGTATGGTGCAAAAATAGTGCAAAGAACTTTAAATAGTACAGATTTTGCACTATTACAGAGAAAGTGGCAACGCTGCATGGTACATAACATCTGCAAGTGTTTTAGATACTCTCTTAAGTTTATCAAAATTGCATATTTATTACATATTTTCTCTTTATCTGCACAAGAAAACACCAAAGAAATAAATGAATGCAAACAACTTAATAAGCAGATATAAAGGTGTTGTGACTACAACAAATGGTTTCAGTTACATATTGTGTTTTAAATCATTCGGTAGTTTTAAGAAAAGCAGTGGAGATGAAATAAAAGAAAGTGGTATCAGACAAGTGTTATAGTTTTTCTTTATTTAAAAAAAAACTAAAGTAATTACGAAAAGACAAAAGTATTAAAAACCATAACTACTTAATAAAGTGTTGCTGTATATGTGAATACATAATACACACACACATTCATATGTACATACATATGTAAATCTGGAAAATACATATTTTATTTGCATAGTGATTGTAAAATGAAAACTGCAGCAAGTCAAGCTTGCACAGTCAAGGTCGGTCATGGTTATCGTCAAATTGATTATGTAAAAAATGTTTGTTACCGTTACTTTTTTTCCGGTCACCACAATCAGTCGCTAAAAAGAACATGCACACACTCCAAAACATCAACCACAACCGCAACCGCAATTACTCGAACACGTTCACAGAGTCAAAAAAGCTGTTCGATCAGTTTATTTATTATGGAGCTGCTACTTCTTCCAATAATAACCTCTACCGTCATGGGAATTGGTAATTTCTCCAAACATTTTAAAATTTGTTTTTTGTTTGTCTTTGATTGTGACAAAACTTGTCGAATGGTTGAATATATGTATGTTGCATGGGAGCTTGATTTGATTTAATGAATTGAATTTAACTGCCAATATCTACATATGTACATACATATTTATATGCTTCATACATACTCGTATGTATGTACATAAGTATACATATGTTAACATTCTCTGGCACGCTTAAAATTTATAGAGTGAAATGTTTTTGGGTGTGAAAGTTTTTGTTTTCGTTTTAGTTGACCATTATTATTGCACAATGAGTGATTAAATTTTACAGTTGTTGGTGGTCCAAAAGTCAAAAAATTTTTACAGAGATGGGAGATGTTTTTATGAAAATAATCATAGGCATAATTAAATACATCGTGCATGCATATAAAAAGCATCAGGGGGTTTTTTTAATTTGAACGCCATAATAAATTGGTCTACTGAGAAAGAATATTCTTCAAAGGCTGCAAGGGCAAATCGTCGGTTGTTTATTGGCTTGCAGCACAGTATATTCAAAATACATTATGACTGCAGCAAACCAATAACCAACTGACGAAATGTTGATTTTTACTCAGTTTTTTTTACACTTTTTCCTTTTTAATTTAAATAATAAAGGCCTTATTCATACAAAATATTTTTGCTTTATGAAACTGATTTCCATACAAAATTTGTTTTATTAAGCCTTAAGACAGAATTATTTTTTATGAATAAGGCTGTAAAACTATAAAAAGCATTGCAAATAGGGGCAAATTTATGTGTTTTGTGATGTCAATTAAATGATGAAACAGAATAAAGTCTGCAACTTCAGGGAAATCGCTCCCAAATTAATAAAGCCCATAATAACATCGTCGGCAGAAACTTCAAATGCTCTCTAAATTTTTGTTATTTATTTATATGTGAGAGCCTGAGAAAAAACGCTCTCAAAATAAAATAGATTCTATCTCACGACTGCTTTCTGCGGCTACTTTTTTGTGTCAATTTGTATGGAATTTAATTTATTTAATTATAGAAGTGGTTATCAAAAAACATACATATAATTTTTAACTAATTAAATAACTGTGGATTAATTTTGTATTAATTTATACACATATATATGTATGTACATACGTTTTTTACATACATATCCATATGTACATAATTACTCCAATTTAAAGCAGTATCATATCAATCTTATTTTTAAACCCGATAAAAAAGGATGTTATAAGTTTGTAGTGTGTGTCTGTGTATAAGTTGGTGATGGAATATCCATAAGTTTAAGAGTTATGCAAATTAAATGACCAGTTCACATTAAAATTTTTCTAAGTTTGACCCGTTTTTTTGTTTTTACCAAAAAATATTTTCATTATACTACAAGATTTTGAAGACGAGATCTACAAAGCTTTATGAGTTATGCAAATTTATTTCCACAAGCAAAGCACTTCAAAACCCGAAATGAACAAAGTGAACATTTTGAAGTCAAAATTATGCTAGGAACACAACTGGCACGACGACGAATTTCGTCCTCGTCGACGAATTCGTCGATAAGAGGTCGCTGCGTAAATTCGTCGTATGAAGCACAACAGCTTAAAAAAACTGATTACATTAACAACAGATCATTTATAACAGATACGTTGGTTTACTATAAGATATAAATACTGGCGCATAAAAATACTCAGAAATATCTTCTTCCAAAAGATCAATCTAAATAGGATAAATGAAACTTGAACATCGGGATCGAAATTGCTACTTATATGTTGTGATAAAATATAATTTAAAAACATTAGCCTAGGGTATCCTCACTGTGCTGTAAAATTTTTTAAATGGGACTTCAATCACTTTAAAAGCTATGCAAATTTATGTTCATGTGTACGTAATACACTGAAAAATCGAGAATAGAATTACATATTTTATAACTTTGCTCCAATTTGTGGTTATTTTTCTTAAATTCAAAATTGTCTTAGGGCATGTAGTCTGAACACCATTAAACAAATGCATGTGTTATTTCTCTGTGTGCAGTACAGAGGACAATTTTGATTTAGAGCTTGTTCTATTCTCAAGTGATAAAGCATCTGACATTAGCTGGTTTTAAATAAAACAAGAGTTTGTGGCGTTAAAACTCAAGTAAAATTGTAAGATAAATTAAATGAAAAAAGAAAAAATTACTAATTTCGTACAAAAATACGTAAGCTTTTCTCATTTATGTATTTAATTGTTACCTAAATATATTATGTATGTACACATATGTACATCATACATGTGCCGAATGTCAATTTTTGATATTCGCGAACTCGAATATTAAAAACGATATTCGCGAATACGAATATCTATTGTATGTGAAATTTATAGAAATTTAATTGGGGTCTATTTTATTCTGCAAAATTAAATTAAAAAATTTTTATGGAAAATAACTTCATACTGCTGTCCGCGTACATTAAAGTTTATGAAAACTATCCAAAAATTAAATGGTTTATTTAACAATGTACTCGTATGTACATACAAACTTCTTTTCATATCAAACTGAAACATATATTAACATTAAATCCATCAAATACACAGAAGGAAATAGTATTTGCAGAAGTTTAGGAAAACATTTTTTGCAATTCTCATGGACAAAAAAAGTGTCTTTTCAAAAAATGTATTCTTCCATATATTCGTATGTACATGACAATATCAAATTATTAAGTTTTAAAATTTTTGTTGGTCAACTTGAGGCTACAATGCTTAAGTTTTGAGAGATGTGTTAATGGAAACTTCCATACATAGACGTATTTTCATAAGGATATTATTTTAATTTTTTATACAACCGTTTTGTTACGATCTGCTACTAGGGAGAGGGGGGTCAAAAATCGGAGAAAACAGCGTTACGTAATATGTATGTGGACGGCCCCAAAAGACATGTGGTCATTGCTATTGTAATATTTGTTGTAGTAATTCGGGTACCTGATTAATGTGTCTTGATATCATGTTTATAATAAAGTGAAATTCCAAAAAACAAATACATATAATGTGAACACAGCTTTGATCTGAAATGACGCAGGTTGGTCAAATTGAGACAGGAGTCAACTGTTGAGTGTTGCCATTTCAATTAAGAGGCGCGGAATTCAAAAACACACTGAGTTAAAACATCACATTCGTATTTTGATATTGTTACGTTTACATTAGCTCTGTTCGAATATTTTTACGTAACAATATTTTCAGGTAACAAATATGTAACATGTCATATAAACGTGTTACGTAAACACATTGAAAAGTGTGTAGCTACGAAGGATGTAACTAATACCAGTTTAGCGAATGCGAAAGCTAATGATACTTTGCAATACGTTAAAAAATCATATGAAAATAAATTTGTATAAGAATAGGAAGTTGTGTTGTATTCATAGATATACTGTTGAGTTGGTAGATAAAAGAAAACTTAGAAAAGCGTTTTATTCAAACAATCAAACAAGTATTCATATTGATGTTAACTTACAGACTACTTGTATAAATAGGTTATTCAAGTATTCACAATACATTCACAATATTCCACCTGAATAAATTATTTATACAAACTATTAAATACATAAATTTTATTTCAATCCAGATTTGGCACCTAAGGCATTAACTTTATCAGAACAAACGGCTTTAGTGAGGAAATCTGCAACCATGTTACCAGTGTCCACATATTTCAGAATGACCTCCTTATTGTCCAGTTTTTCTCTAACGAATTTAACTTTCAAGTCGACATGTTTAGTTCTGTTCGAAAATGAATTATTTTGTGCAATAAGTATTGCGCTTTTGTTGTCGCAATATAATGTTATCGGCTCCTGTGAACCTTGGACAAGTTCTCGTTGCAAACGTTGTAACCAAATACACTCTTGTATGGCTGACACCATAGCCATAACTCGGCTTCTGTTGAAGATAGGGCGATTGTGCGTTGGCGTCTAGTACACCAAGAAATTGCACCATCTTGCAGCGTAAACATGTAGCCAGTAGTTGAGCGCCTATCGTCGATATCGCCTGCCCAGTCTGCATCGCAAAAACCAATAAGACTGCTTGGTTCACGTTCATACGTTATCCCCTTGAGAAACCTCATAACTAGTTTTACAGCAGCCCAATGGAATTTCTCAGGATTGGCATTGAATCGGCTCAACATATTTACTGCATAGCTTATATCTCGACGTGTAATTTGAGATACAAACAGAAGACATCCAAAAACGATTGAAAAACGATCCAAAATGTCTTCAATGTATTTTGTCTGGTCAATCCTAATTGCACCACTTTCACAATTACGCGTGATTCTTACGCCCAAGACTGAAAACGCTTCACGCAAATCCTTCATTTGGAAGTGAGTGCTTAATTCAAACTTTAGCTGATTGATCAAGTTCATTTCGTTGCAAATAACCAGAACATCATCTACATAAATAGCCACATATAGCATTACTTCACCTTTGATACAGTAGTAGACACACTGATCGACTTCGCTACGCTGCAGACCAAACTTTAACAGCACTTCATTAAGTTTTTTGTTCCATATACGACAGGATTGTTTTAATCCATATAGCGATTTCTTTAAATAACACACACGACCGCTACCGTCGTCAAAGCCTTCCGCTTGCGACTTATAAATTTGTTCGTCCAAGTCGCCATTAAGGAAAGCCGTAACAGCATCCAATTGATGTATCATTAATTTGTGTTTCGCTGCCAAAGCAAATAAATAACGCAGAGATGAGTAGCGCACTACAGGTGCAAAGGTCTCTTCGTAGTCGATACCTTTCTGCTGACTACAAACTTTTACAACCAATCTTGCCTTATGTCATATTTCGTCCCCGTTTGCATTTACCTTTGTTTTGAAAACCCACTTACACTTTAGTGGTTTTCTACCTCGTGGTAGTTCAGCCAAAGTCCATGTTTGGTTTGCTTTCAGGGATTCCATTTCAGAGATCATTGCCTCTTCCCATAGCTCGGATTTCGCAGACGAAATAGCCTCTTCAAATGTTTCGGGGTTGTCTTGTTTGTCATCGGCATCAGTTTGTGTCACACATAAATTATATCTGCTTAGAGGTTTGCTAGCTATACGTTCTGATCGACGAATATTCTGGTCTTCAGTATCATGATGTACGCTTTCATCGCCACTACTGCCAAATGCGTCTTCATACTCGTCACTTTCGAAACCAATCAAATCTTCTTCAGTTGACAATTCTGTATTTCCATCTTCCCCTGAATTGACAGCTTCATGTTCGATATCAACTACGGGAAAGTTGCAGTTAATAGATATGTTTTCGGTGGCATCTACCTTATTATTCTTATTTTCTATGAAAATGACATCGCGGCTTATAATAATATTTTTCGAAACTGGATCTTGTAACCTATACGCCTTACTTTCGTTCCCCTTCGACAAGTTGCGTGGACGTGAGAATTTTGACGTCTGGAAACGCCACGCAAAATCTTATTTGGTACTCAAGGGCTGTTGGCAAATTGTAGTGGCTGGACTAAGTGAAACCCCCACTGACAAGGAAGTTCAATTAAACGAACGAGCGCTGGCTGAACTAACGTTAATGTTAGAGCTGTCAAATTTCGCCCACATAGCGACGGCAGTCACTGCAAAAGCCGCGTGGGAAGCCTTGTTAAGTGCATTTGAAGATACAGGACTTACCAGAAAGGTTGAGATACTCAAACGCTTAGTTCAACTAAAGTTGGCAGATTTCAACGGCGTACAGGAATATATAAGCGAAATGGTAATGATGTCGTTGAATGTACAGCAGACCGGTCTAAAACTCGAAGATGAATTGGTAGCATCACTTATGCTTGCTGGACTGCCAGATGAGTTCACACCTCTCGTAATGGCAGAAAATTCAAAAACTAAATTGAGTGTTGATATGGTGAAAAATGTACTGCTACAAGACGCGAAATTCGATTGCCCAAAAGCAGAAGAAAAGGCCTTGGTTTCCAGCAAAAAACAAACCAACCGTAGACCAAAATGCTATGCATGTAAAAAACACCTGCAAAATATTGTACCCAAAAAGCTAAACCTAGCATGCCAAAAAATAAGTCTAAAGATGAAAAAAGTTCGTATGCTGCTTCATTGTTCTCGTCGTCTTCTTTGTTTGCAACAGAAAACAACAAAGTTGATGAGTGGTTTATAGATTCCGGAGCAACATCGCACATGACGATTATGAAGAGTAACTAACTACACACAGCATTTTATTTAAAAATACAAATTCTTAAAACAGAATGTTGAATTTAAGGAATTTTTCGAATGAACGAATAGTCCTGATGCTGTATCTTTCGTGGTATTTCGGATACCACTTCAATTCTGTCTATCAAACCAATTTTAAATCCAGACAGATATGCGCCGATATATGCTGAACTTTGTATCCAAGAAGAGTGATAATATTAAGCGAATTTTTTAACGAACAAACATAGTTGAGAAAAAAAACTACAAATGCCTTCATACGAACACAGAAAAAAGTATTCACCAATTAATGTTTTCAATTAATAATTTAATTGATTCAAATAAATTTTTAATTGTATTAATTAATTTGAGTGGAGAAACTTAATTGATATTATCAAATTGTTTATAGGTGAACATTTAATTGATTTTTTAATTAATATTACAAATATTTTAATTAATATTACAAACTCATTCATATTACTTTTTTGTGTGAATATATTCTTTTTGTTTTATGTGGCTTTGCGAGTCTATTATAATTCACATTCAATAGTACTCTAATCTGTTCTAGTCGACGTACAAGGATGTTTATATGTTTGTTGATAGTTGAGGATTTTTTATCTCTGTCGGTATTCAGGCATTTATAGGATTTCAAAAACTCCTCTCTTATTGATCTAGCTCTTTCAACTATTATTTTCCTTTCAATGTAAATTTAGAGAAATACTAGTCAATTAAAGTTATTCAGACAAAACGTGAAAATTGTGAAAGATTTGTTTTCAAGTTTGCTTTTTGTAAGGAATGTCTTCTCTATACCGGTAGATGGAATTATAGGAATGGACTTCATAAGAAAGTATAGGTGCATACTAGACTACCAAAATGATGAAGTTATACTCATTATAAGGACAAATGATATTCCACATGATGTATCTATCACATGAAGATGTACTTGAACCGCAACAAACACTTCAAGCTGGTGTGTACATCGCAAGTACTATAACTTCAAAATCTAAATATTTGGTAAAAATTATTAATACTACTGAAAACGATTTGGTGATTAAAAATGTTCATATATTAAGGGAAAACTTAAAAGATTATAACATCGTTCAACAAACTTGGGATCTTAAGAAAAATAAAGAAAAACTGGAAAAATTATCAAGAAACTTTCCAGAATATATCAAGGATGAACTGAAGAAATTGTGGAGTGAATTTTTGGATGTCTTTGCGCTCAATAATGAAAAAATATCAGCTAACAATTTTAATAAACAAAAACTTAGACTCCACGATAAACAACCAGTCTATATAAAAAACTATAGAATACCCCATTCACAAAAAGAGGAAGTAAACAAACAGGTAGATAAATTGATTGGCGATGATATTGTAGAGTCATCAGTTTCAGAATATAATAGCCCCTTTCTCTTAGTACCAAAGAAACCGTTGCCAGGTACAACACAAAAGAGATGGAGATTAGTGGTTGCCTATAGGGGAGTTAATAAAAAGTTTGTTGCTGATAAATTCCCGCTTCCCCGTATTGACGATGTACTCGATCAATTGGGGAGAGCTAAACTTTTTTCTTGCTTTGACTCAATGTCAGATTTCCACCAAATAGAACCAGAGGAAGGTTGTAGAGATATTAGATCCTTTTCCACAGAAAAAGACCCTTTCGGTTTAAAAGACTACCGTATGGTATAAAAATAGCCTCAAACCCATTCCAGAGAATGATGTCATTAGCATTCTCAGGTTTGTCACCATCACAAGCTTTTGTGTATATGGATGAGTTGGTAGTAATTGGGTGTTCCACAGAACACATGATACGAAATCTAACAGATGTATTTAGATTGTGTAGAAATATAATCTTAAGTTGCATCCAGACAAATGCGCATTTTTCTTGTTGCGAAGTAACATTTTTGGGTCACAAATGCACAGATAAAGGCATCCTACCTGATGACAGGAAATTCTCAGTAATTAAATATTATCCAACAACAAAAATGGCGATGAAGCTAAGCGTTTTATAAGATTTTGTAATTATTACCGATTATACCAAACCTCGTTGAATCATCACGCCACATTACTAAATTATCCAGAAAAAATTTGCAATTTTAGTGGACCGAGAATTGTGAAAAATCTTTTGAATATCTTAAAAATCAGTTGCTGAGTCCTGTAATACTTCAATATCCCGATTTTTCTAAGTTGTTCTTTATTACAACAGACGCAAGCAAATATGCTTGTGGAGCTGTCCTTAGCCAAGAAAAGCAGGATATTCAATTACCTATTTCATACGCATCCAGATCCTTCACTAAAGGTGAAAGTAATAAATCAACGATAAAGCAGGAACTTACCGCAATACGCAAGGCTGTAAAGTATTTTGGAACATACATTTATGACAAAAAATATTTGTGATCAAAAGTGATCGCAGACCACTTCACTTACTTATTTTCTCTTAAAAATCCATCCTCAAAATTAACACGCATGCGATTAGATTTGGAGTAATATGATTTCGTGGTTGAGTATATTAGGGGTGCAGAAAATAATGTGGCAGACGCGCTGTCACGTATTGATATAGAAGACATAAAGAATACTGAAATCAATCAAATACTGAAGGTCACTACGAGACTTCAGGCAAAAAATTAAAAGAGTTGCGTTAATACACAATGAACACTGTAAAATGCCACAATTGCATTCTACTAAAGACAAATTAATAATAAAAAAGGAAAGCAAGTTCTTTCTGAAGTTATGTTGGAAAACCTAGTTATTAGTTAATAGAAATGTCGAATTAGGTCACCTCTTTCTAAAGCTTGAAAAAATAGCTGATAACATGGGTCTCACAACCATGCGACTTTCACTAGATGATCGTCAGCTTATTGACCTAGAAACCAATATAGAAATCTTTAAGAATAAAGGCAACGAAATCTTGCAAGATTCAAAATTAACTATCGTGCTCACACCGAAATTAACTAAAATTAATACCGATGATGAAAAAATAAAAATCATGCAGGAGTATTATGACAACCCCATGTCGGGCAGACATCCCGGACTAACACGCATGATTAGAAAAATAAAACTTCAGTATCATTGGAAGGGCATGACTAAAGATATGGCGAAATACGTTAAGAAGTGTAAAGTCTGCCAAATAAATAAGCCTGCTGTAAAGGGAAAGGAAACCCTGGTGATAACACCAACACCTGCAAAATCATTTGAAATTGTCATAATAGACACAATAGGACCTTTACCAAGGTCTGACTCACAAAATGAGTACGCAGTAACTATAATTTGTGACTTAACAAAATAATTAATAGCGATACCTGTGCCTAATAAATCAGCCAGAATAGTTGCAAAAGCAAACTAAACTGTGCAAATGCTAAACTGAGTCGACAGCAGTATTCCAATGAAAGGGCAAATCCAGTCAATATAGCCTAAAATGATCTCGTCTTAGTCGGCCATGAAGCTGGACATAAATTAAACAATTTCTATAAAGGCCCATACAAGGTAGTAAGCCTTGATGGTGAAAACAACGTTAAACGTTGGATGAGAACGGTAAACTCTTCACCGTCTACAAAAACAGAGTAAAACTGTTCAACAGTTAAATCCTCATTTTACCTTTGTATTATTTTTGGTCGGATCTGTTATTTACCTAAGATAGAGGTTTTTCTTATATATTTTTACGTAAAAATATTCAAACAGCGCTAATGTAAATGTTTTTATAAATAAAAAGAACTATCTAGAAAACTAAACGTACACACGTATACATAAAAGTGCAAGCACATGGTAACAACTCTGTATTACCAGCAACACACGGTATTACCAACATAAATGTCGTTGCACACTATTCGGAAATTCAAGATAACGGCCAATCGAATTATCTACAAACGCCTAGAAACAGCAACATGAATTTTCCAAATTATGTCAGAAGACTGTTCGACCATTGGGCTACCAATAGTAAATGAAAGCATATATGGTAACTTGTGCATAGCAGCAACATCTGTATGCAGTAATACAGATTTTTCCATTTGGCTTTACATTTCATTGCGCCATCTACAAGCACATGGCGAACATTCTAGATCCGCTTCCTGTAGTATAAAAGGAGGCACCCTGCGTAACAGTGAGTCAGTGTAAAGGCTCAGTTAGCCGACTGTAATGGAATGTAAGTGCAACAGTAGAAAACAGCTGATCCATATTGTTATGTGAAAAGTTATGGAAATGGTTATAGAGACGTAATGTAACGTAACCTACTTTTCATATAAAAATATGGATCAGCTGTTTCCTACGTTACAGTTACATTCCATTACAGTCGGCTAACTGAGCCTTAAATCAGAAAGTAGTAGAGTCAACATCGCTGAATGTAAATACATCGTGCGGTGGATAATAAAGTTAAGAAGTAATTAAGTAGTGAGTAAGACAGTGAGTCCTTAGTGTTGTATAAACAGTGAGCATCCGCAGAATAAGTCTTGTGCGACAAACAGCCGAGAGGGAGTTTTGCTACAAAACCAGTGCAGTCAGTTGAGTGAGACCTGTGCGTACAACAGCGAGGAAGACGTATTGGTAACCAGTTGCGGTATATTGAAGTAATTTAAGTTGTATATGTGTATTTAAGCTTTTGAATTGGATTAGTATAAGTGCATTTATTTGTAAATAAAGTGTCATTCTTAACCCTAATTAGTACACTGGGGTCTTTTATTCATTTGCAAATCTTCGAGTCCAAGGAAAAGCGTTTTAAAGAATGAAAACGTAACAATATTTAAAAATGTTTTTTTTATTGATAAATGTAATTCTTGATTTTTTTTTCTTCTTCAAAACCTTCATTATCATGCCCTGTCGCAAGCATTTTACATTTTTCTATCGTGCTGGCATTGGTGCATGGAAATAATGTTTTTTATCTTTAATGAATTTTTTTATAACAACCAACATTTATTTTTTAAGGAATTTTATGTGCATACATATTTTTAAATTTGATCATTGCTCTGAATTTTCTGCATTTGTGGAGCATGCTCGATTTTGGAGCAAATCGTGGGAAGATAAAAAGATTTATGTAAACTGCCTTAAATTATTTTTAAGGCGATCGATGTCTAAAGGTTATTATTTAAGCTAGAGATGGGCGCGTGTTGAATTTTTCCAACACGAACACGTACGAAACACGCACGCGAAATTTTTCAAAACACGAAACTGCACAACACGCACGAAATCAAATTGAATAGCAAGAAATCATTTTTTTTATATTCAAATAGATACATATTTTTGTTTAATTTCAAAACTTTAAGCTTAAGAGACCCCTACACTATCAACAAATTTGATGTTTTTATGTGTTTGACGATACAAAATATTACATTTTTTCTTTACTGGAAATTCATGCATACATATCGTTTCGTGTTCATCGTGTAAATTTTGCTCAACACGATACGACACGAACACGCACGAAAACAGATTTTCTGTCCCGAACACTTCGTGTTGAGTAGTGCGTGTTCGTGTCACGAAAAAATACGACACGCGCCCATCTCTAATTTAAGCATTAAATCTTGTCGTACCCAAGTTTGCAGGTAACTGTTTATGTCAACTCTTGTAGTTAATGAAAAAATGATAAGCACGGCAAGTTTTTTGTGGCACATGCCATTTTTGCAATTTTAGCCATTTCTTCAATTATTGATATAAAAGGATATTTGTAGGTCAACTTGCCATAAAATACCGTTTTTCAAACCTAGAAGAAATTTTTGTACGTCAGAGTTTTTTGTCAGCTATTTTGAACCATTCTTCGTGCCACAAAAAACTTGTCCTGGTGATAAGAAATTGGGTAGATTCAAACATTTTAGATAAGGCGCAATTGGATAAAGTACAGTAAAAAAAAAACCTCGATTAATGATAAAAATGTTACCAAAATATTTTTTAATTTGACTCACGCCCTTTTCGGTTTCAAAAAAAAAAACAACAATCTAGACTTTTTCATGTATTAATTCTTTAATAAAAACTAAGCTAAAGCCTGATACATTTCACGTGAAATGTTGAACAGAGTATCAGGCTTTAAACTGCAAAAAGTTTGAAAATTTTTGGCTAATTTTTCATATCAAAGAGTTTTTTGCTTCTCCTGCAAAACTGTTTTAATGTAACTTGGGGCTTTTTTGAAAATATATGACGATATATGCACACATCAGATTACACTATATTCCAACCCAAGTACATACATACTTATGTATGTATGTAGGTTGATCACTTACGATGTAAAACTGACGTCATTGATCATTATCGAAGCACAAGATTATCATTTCATATGAGTGCGTCCGAATCAATCTCATCCGGTGTGCCACAGGGGAGCATACTGGGCCCAGTCTTGTATTTGATTTATACTTGTGATATGCCTTTGAGCAGCAATATCCATACATCTACATTTGCTGATGATACAGCCTGCCTTAGTATGCACGAAAACCCTCACGAGGCTTCCCGATACCTACAAGAACATATTACACAGCTGGAATTATGGTTAAACTTATGGAGAATTAAGGTAAACGAACAAAAGTGTGTTCAGGTAACATTTACTCTGCGAAAAGATACCTGTTCACCCATTCGAATCAATAATCAAGTTGTTCCTCAACATTCACATGTAAAATACCTTGGTATACACCTTGACCGACGGATAACATGGAAACACCATATTGACTCTAAGCTAACACAAATGAAACTAAAATTAACTCAGTTACATTGGCTGATTGGTAGAAATTCAACCCTGAGTCTAGATTGCAAACTTTTGATATACAAGTCGCTTTTGAAACCTATATGGTGCTACGGAATTCAGCTATGGGGCACTGCTTCAGCTTCAAATGTAGAGAAAATCCAACGAAGACAAAACAAAATTTTACGGTTAATAACATCGGCTCCATGGTACATAAGAAACTCAAATTTACATCGTGATCTAAATATGCCACAAGTGACTGAAGAAATTGCAAAATACTCAGGCAAATATTTAACTAAACTCGAGTCACACCCTAATCCGCTTGCTCGAAATATCTTGAACTTTACCGGACACATCCGCTTAAAAAAGAGGGACACAAGGGCTCTAATACTTACCACACCAGATGAAACTGTTTGAAATCATTTTTTTATTTTTATTTTTTGCTTTGCACAACTCTTATGTATTATGAATTACTATCACTAAGTTTATGTCCGACACTGGTCGGGCCTAATAATTATATTTAGATTTAAGATTTGAATACTTATTGTTAGTTCATTTTTGAAGATACAATAAATAAATATATGTATGCATAAAAAAAAAAAAAAAAAATATGAGTTTTCGTTCGAAATGCTGGGGCTTATTGGGATATTTTATTTGAGATGCTTTTCAATGTAGTATTTTTGCATTATCTTTGATATCTGGTTGCTTCATTCATTGTCTACTTGTTTGTACTTGTTGCTACATATCCATTTGCTTTTATTAAATAGTGCAAGTAGTGACGTAAAACTAAATGTTTTTATTGCACAGCTGACTGGATTGCAACTGGTTATCGGTAAATACCCTGCAGTTTTTAAAGTAGAAATTGACTCAAAATTGTTAAGCCTACAGTACACGGCATGTAAAAAACCACATGCGCATGTGGTTCTGACGTCATCACGATGCTACTTTTGCTACATGCCTTGTACTAGCAAGATACGTACATGTAGATATTCACATGCTTACAGATGTGCTGCCTCAGAAAATGTCTTCGATTCGGTACATGTGCCACATTTGTACATATTTTGGAACAAAAATACTATAAAAATTTTACAGCATGTAGCCACTGCTAGTAATTTAAAATAATGCAACGAACATGCTGAAAATTCTCGTGACGTCATCGCCACATGCCGTGTACTATAGGCTTGAGGTATTTCCCTAACGAAAAACCGACTACCTACTACAGTTGCCACAAGTAATGCAAGAGTTCTCGCTCATGGATATGTTAAGGTGGAAGTACAGAACACGCGTTCAATGCGCTAGTGCGATACAAACTTCTGTCAAAAAAGTTGAAATTATGTCTTTTCATAAGGCAAGTTACATAAAGAAGTTTTCGACGTGCGTACCTCGCAAAAAGTTGAACATTCTTCAACTTTCACGCGTAATTTTGTATACGACAGCTAAAGTTGCCAGATTCACATGCTAACATACACAAAAATAAATAGAAATTAATTTTTTTATTAAACAATAGGAAAAAATGCATTAAATATTTCAAGAAAGATAAAACGTAAATGCAAGACAAGAAAATAGCCGACAAAGGCTTGAAATTTTACAACTAAAAAAACCTCAAGAGCGTGGTGTGTAACTTTGCATTTTTATAGCGTTAAACGTTTAACAAGCAAGAAACGCGTTGCCGCGTAACGCGTGGTATGTACCTCCACCTTTAATGTCTTTAACCTCAAATTTTTTTTGCGAGTGGAAAAAACTGAGCTGTTATCAGCGTTGCCATTTTGGTGTAAATGACAACGCGAAAAACGGGTATTTGTAGTGCCTTTTACAAAATAATCAAAATTTTTTAAACTTAAACAATGCAAAGAAGCAAACGCTTCGACTTTTCTCAATCAATTTTTTTAATTCCTTATAACTTATAATTCTTTTATTCATTTGTTATTCAACGATTTTACTATTTCAATTCGCATGCGTGAACACAGTTAAACAACGCGGATTTGTCACTTTTGCAAATTGAAGAAATAACAAAAAAGTGTCTTAGTTCCTATGAAATTAAACATTTTTTTCTAAAGTAAATTTGGCATTAATTTTTTTTTAATCTTATTAACTTATTATGGCTTTCTTAAAGATAGAAAATCAACAATATAGAAAAAGATTGGAAGAATTATCGATCGTTTAAAAGGTGGCTTAGACCAGCAAAAGATGCGTTCAAGGCACTATGCATTTGATGTAATTTTAAAAAACAAAAAGTAAATACTTATTTATATAAAACATAAATAACAGAGAATATTTAGTTATAAAAACATAAATAGGAGAGAATATTTAGCTTAGTGCTTTTATACCGGCAATTTTTTTTTTAATTTTTACCCTTTTTTACCCTATTTTTATATGCTCACAGAGCTTTTGATGATTCAAGTGTTGGCATCACTGGCTGTTATTGCAAAGAAAATCAACAAGAAAAAAGAAAAAATAACTATAGTTATTTTGATTTTGTGTTGGCGTCAGTTACAACTGGAAGTTCGTGGTCAGTGAATGTGTAATTTTAAATGAAAAAAGTGCGTTTTCTTAGAAAGGCAAAATGAGCAGCAGAAGTAAATTAAAACGTCGCATAAAAAAAGAACAATTAATTGAAAAAATGTATTAATAATTAATTGTTTCATCAATAGGAAAATTACTTGTATTGACTAGCGAAATCACTGACGAAGGGTTATGCAGATGGTGTCAATGTCATCCCCACATTAAAATCGTTAGTCGTGCGCATCAGAGATCTGCATGATTACGAATCTAACAGCATAGTTTTTCATTTTCTAAAATGAATATTGAACTACCATTTAACATTAAAAAAATAAAAGATGATATTGCATGATTTTTTATTTATTTTTAATAACGGCACTTAAAATAAGAGAGTGAGTTCATGACAGTCTGTTGTTAGAGAGGTAATTCTGCAATTCATTAGTACATATTGACGTTAAAAAACAAAACAAAAGCATTGTAAAAGTGAGTGGTGAGCGAAAGTGAATCAACTCATACAGTTCTCTGGTGTGCACTGCTAGTAGTTAGGATGGTAGTTAGTGGTAACATAGTGTCCACACCTGATGAATTTATATCATGATGAATGTCAAATTTATATCATTATGGAAATTCATCAAGTATAGACTCAATTTATTAATATTATGGCAGCGTTATGATATAATGATCACAGCTCACGGCGTGATAAATTCATCTTGATATCAAATGTCATTTTATGTATCACTGTGCATTTAAAAATTATTTATGAAACAATTTTCTTTTAAAAAAGGCGGCGCAACAATTACATATTTGTGACCAGAAAATTAAACAACGCGCAAATTAGATATTTTTGGCAAGTATTTTGCAAATATTTGTCTGATTCATCATGATATAAAATCATCAACGTCTACCCCTTTGTGTTGATATTAATGAACAAATGACATTTGTGGTAGAATTACAGAAATCGTATCGTGCTGTTGCGTGTCAGCTGACAAAATCCGTAACATTTGATAAGCATGTTGATGCTTGTTGAAAATGTGTTGGCAACGTTTGCTACGTAAAAATCTACACAAAATAGACTTTTACTTAGCAAACGTCAACTTCTGGCTTACATACATACACACACATGTATAAGGCAAAGTAACAGCTGACGCTTTCGCTGGCAGCCTCACATTTTACTAACTAACATACAGACTTAAACGATACGACAACTTCAAAAGTATGACGATACGATTTGACTAACGAAGCCATTGCTCTGCCGGCGTTATATTACGAGTTATGATATAAAATCATCAGGTGTGGACACTATGTAACGAGTTGTAGTTAACGAAATAGCTAGACATTCGCTAGCTACACCAACTGCAGGGTAATAACAAAAGTACTAATGTGTGCAGCGCAGTGTACGCGCAAATATTTTATATACATATCCTATGTATGTACATACATACATAAGTAATTTAATTAATTAAACTGTAGGAATGGACCAGTATTGCCAGTTTTTTTAAAGCTTATCCCAAATTTTTTATTTGTCATCCCCGAAAACTCCCAAATTGAGTTTTTTCGATAACATTTTTTTTTATTTTATTTAAAAAAAATGTCAAAACGTGACATATTTATTCAATAAAATTCATTTATATCGATAGCTATATTAACATTCATAACAATTTAATTTTTACTCATAAAACTTGTAAGGAAAAAATTATATATAGTTTAACGCTACATTTACACATGAAAGTACTTTCTTGAAATTTCTGTATACGTATTATGAATGAAAATTTTGATGAAATAAATTACTTTAATGAAAAGTTCTTTTTCGTTTTCATAGATAAGTGAAAGCTCATTTGAAAAATGTCGTCAAAACGTAAAGTTGCTAGAAATTGTTTTGTTTACAACTTATTTTGAGTTACCCAGAATATTCACATACACAAATTTATAGGGCAATAAGTTGGGAATAAGTATTATTGTAGTTTAATAATATTATTGTTTTAAAAGGTCATGATTTGTGTTCTTCATGTATATTTGAAGATACGATATTATAATTATTTAAATATTTATACAAAATAAGCATAATTTATAATAACTATTTGCCACAATCCTGTGTATTTATACAAGTTTTTAAAGCGGGTAAACTATTAACTTTTTTTCATTTTACTTTCTGAAAACGTCAAAAAATTACTTTCTTGAAAATATTGTTGAAATCTGAGTGGAAATTTAAAACGATGTGAGTGTGGTAGTGAACAAATGTGAATGTATTACGTGTTTCATGCAATTAGCTTCATGTGTAAATGGTAGGTAATATTCACAAGATAAAAAATTTTTATCCAAAGTTTGCCATTTCAAAAACTTCAGAAGTGTGTGTTTATTCCAAGAAGTGCTTCCAACAAGTCATATTGCATTTTGTTACGTATATTTGTTTGGTAGTGGTTATTATTGGTTAATCTGCCTTGATACTTCTTTTTTATTAGAAACCATTCACACATTTTTAGACTTGCCAAAAATTATTCTTGTTACCATCAGTTATAAAAAAAATCCCCTGAAATTTGGTTATCATCCCCAACAAATCCCCAGATCCCCAACACGAAATTCTTATCCCCAATCGCGAAAAAATCCCCAATTTGGTTCAAATCCCGTAAACTGGCAACGCTGATGGACTACAATAAATCAGTCAGCGCTACCGTTGACGCTACTTTAGTATCATTTTGCCATTTTTTCGACCACTTGGATACTTTTTTGCTACCTTAACAAAATACACCCAAAATAGTTCTTTTTGTAATTCTTGCCACTTTTATGATACTTTTTACTGATTGAAGAGACACTTTTTCATACTTTCTATTGTATTAAAACTCCCAAAAGTTTTTTTCTTCTCGGGAAATAATCCTCCTATTCTAAATCGCCGGTGAATAAGCAAATGCGGTAGAAGGAAAAATCTGGATTAGCAGTTTAATGTTTACATATATTTTATTCTGCACACTTTTCAGTAATAGAAATGTGCTTTCATTGCCATTAAGATTGTGTGTTAATATACATACATACATATGTATTTGCTTATATAAAAATAAAGTGAAGTGAAGCGAAGCGAAGCGAAAACTGAAGGATACAAAGCAATTTGTAAATTTTTCAATATTTCTCTTGTTATCCGTCTTGAAAATATTACAGGAAACAAATCTTTCATTTATCTGTTATGTGGACTTAAAGGGGGCGTGAAAAATTTAGTGTTTTAGTATATTTTTCTTAACCCTAGAAATATAATGTATGTAAATTTCACGTGGATTTTTTTTAAATGTACATAAAACAGTTGCTTTGCATTCTAAAGGTAATTCCTTCTAGTTACATATGTTCTTATCAAGTGTCTTGCTATCCTTACATGTAGTAAAGTACAACATATTTTAATATGATTAGTATGTACATTAGGCATATGACTTTTTTTTTTACTAAAAATTTGACAAGCACTACGCTATGAGAAATATTGTACTGATTATAAAAACCGATATCTTAGGCCAGTTTGAAGCAAAAACCTTCCGCATCGAATGAATTTCACGTTTTAAAACCTTCCAAATTTTTTTTACACTTTCAAAATAATGAATAACAATAAAAATTCAAAAAATCACGAGCGAAAAAGTTTAAATGTTATTGAAATGATATACATGTATGTACAATTCAATACCTCCCTAGATATTAAAATAAAAATTGCATTCACGTTATGAATTCTATTTGCCGGTGATGAAACATTTGCAATTAATTTCTTTTAGTTAATTTTAATTATTATTGTTCGAACTTCATTTGTTTCTATATTTTATGATTTTTATCAGGCTAAAGTTCGTATCGGTTTTTAAGCCAAATTGCATGTGATAATTATTAATGAACAAATAACACCAAAGTTGGTTGTAAATATTCTGACAAACACGTAGTTTAACGGAACAACCGGCTGTTTTCGAAGGCCACTAAACCTTCCTCATCAGTGTTCTTTTGTGTTTGGTCCACTGTGTGTGGTGTCAGTTGATGTAGATTTCTGCTTTATATACGCAATTTTTATGGCAAATGGAATATGTGAATTGTTTTGATTGTTTGACAATGGCAAGACTGTTGTAAATTTAGAGATGGTAAAAATGAGGTTTCATTACAAAAAAGCTTTCAGCAAATTGTAATACGATGAATCAAAACAATTCTTAAAAAAACTCACGCACGAATTTTCACGCTTTCACGAGATAACACTCCTGAGTGGGTATATAACTGTATTGAAAATTTTAAATTTTCTTATAATAAATACTACAATCTATGTCTGAGCTGCCCAAAGTAGCACCAGAGTGCCGAACATCAATCGTCTTCTTATATATACAAATGAATACATATACGCGAATACATTACTCTGATCTATTTACATTCATATGTATGTATATACATACTAGGGAGTAGCGAATGTTCGCATTTGCATTCGCTTTCGCATTCGCGAATTCTTCCTTTACTTTTGCTATTTGCATTCGCTTTGCATTCGCTAAAACGTATGCGAATATTTCAAGCGAATACTAGAGACAAAAAAAATTGTACTTTTATGAAAAGCATTCTAATCAAAGTTTTAAAGTTTTAACGGAAAACTTTTCAATAAATAAGTATCAAAATGAAACCAAAATCCAGCGTTGTTTGGATATATTTTTCCGTTTTTAAAAAGAAAAGGCAGTGTTTGAATTGCGCGAAAATATTTTCTGCTTAAGACTAGTCTGTTCAAACGTTTGAGAAATGTTGAGCACCATTCATTTTTCGTATAGAATATTTTAAATGCAAACAATATTAACTAGTCCTTGTTTATTTTAAATTCCATGCGAAACAAGTGCCACTCATATTATTTCTCATGTTGAAGATATTATATTTCATATATTTTCCCAAGATGAACAGAGTATTACTTCTGCAACATTTTTTCAGGAACAATTCACTCCAAGTTTTCTTAATATAAAGGGTGTTTTTTTAGAGGTATAGAACTTCGAATTGAAATAAAACACAAGAAAATCGTTTTAATGTCCATCAATTTGGCAAGATAATTTTATGCCATTGGAAGGATAATTTTATGCCATTAACGTTTAAATATGATTTCGGGCATGTGGCCGCCGCGGCTGGCTCGAATAAAGCCAATTCTACAGGTCCAATTTTCAACCACTTTTTCGAGCATATGGGGCCGTATGTTGGCAATAACGCCACGAATGTTGGCTTCCAAGTCCCCTAACGTTTCTGGTTTGTTGGCGTAGACGAGCGACTTCACATATCCCCAAAGAAAATAATCCAATGTTGTCAAATCACACGATCTTGGTGGCCAATTGACAGGTCCATTCCATAATTGCTCTGATGGACGATTATGTCGACCATAAAATGGTAAACTTCGCGAACTGAACCATTATTTTCGAAATAAATTTGCACGATTTGCAAGCGTTGTTCTTTTGTCAACCTGTTCATGATGAAATGGCAAACCAAACTAAATATTAATCACTTGACAGCTGATAAAATGGCCGCCAGTTAAAAAAGTGATGCCAACTTAAAGTTCTATACCTCATTAAAAAACACCCTATACATATACGTATGTATTTTGATAGCAACAGTGAAATGTTGAACAGAGTATCAGGCTTTAGGACCAAAGTACGAATGGGTTGATTGCTTAACATTTTGTAAGCTTATTTGTAATAATTATCTATATTTATTTTAATATAATTTCATAAATTTTTCTGTTTTAACAATTTGTATTTTTAATAAATTAATAAATATTCAAGACTCAATTTAAATAAAATGATATATGTAGTACTACATATGTTCTTCACATTCTTCATATTCTTATATAAATTTATTAAATTTATTTGCATGTGATATTTAAAGAATTGTAATATATGCTTTCGCTTTCGCAAAAATTAAAATGTAGATATTAGGTATTCGCTAAACTGGTATTCGTTACTTACCTAATACATAATACGTATGTATGTACATATGTATGTGTAAGAACCTATTTTTCAACCAACAAACATAAAAATTTAATTATGTTTATATTTTTCGTAAGCGTGCGTGATCGTGATAAGTTGTATACCCTTCATGCGTGATTAAGAATATTTTATACGTGAGCGTGCGTGATCGTGAAAATTTTCAAAATCATTCGTGCGTGAAAGTGCGTGAGTAAAATATTTTTCTGCGTGAGCGTGGGTGTCGTGAGTCAAAAACCGCTCACGTACACATCTCTAGTAGAGATGTTGTGTGTTTTTTCTTTTCTTTGGATTTTGCAGTTTCAATTGCGTATTTAATCGCTTGCTGGAAGGTATGTTGTTGTTGTTTGTTTTACTATTATATTTGTACATACCCTGCAGAAAACATGGGGATAAATGTCCCCAAGTCACCACTTTTGTCGACTATATTGGTGACATTGTCAAACGAGCGTCTACATATTAACATTGTTTTTGATGCGTAGAAAATATTTTGTCAGATACACACAACAGAGGTATAGAACTTCGAGTTGAAATAAAACACAAGAAAATCGTTTTAATGTCCATCAATTTGGCTTTATTGGAAGGATAATTTTATGCCATTAACGTTTAAATATGATTTCGGGCATGTGGCCGCCGCGGCTGGCTCGAATAAAGCCAATTCTACAGGTCCAATTTTCAAGTTGATGGACAAAGCTCCAATTGCTGTGCACGGTGGCGAATCGATTCATTCAGGTCCTCTTCAACACTTTGCTCTACAGCGGCAATTGTTTCTTCGGTGCGCACTGTTCGACGTCTCTGCGGATGCGTATTATCACATAGAGTAAACGTAGTGCGAAAACGATCCATGGTTAACCGAATTAATTGCTCTGATGGACGATTATGTCGACCATAAAATGGACGGAGCTTGCGGTAAACTTCGCGAACTGAACCATTATTTTCGAAATAAATTTGCACGATTTGCAAGCGTTGTTCTTTTGTCAACCTGTTCATGATGAAATGGCAAACCAAACTAAATATTAATCACTTGACAGCTGACAAAATGGCCGCCAGTTAAAAAAGTGATGCCAACTTAAAGTTCTATACCTCAATAAAAAACACCCTATACAAGTGGCTTCAAGCAACATTCAAGTTTTTATGAAAATTAGTTTACGAAATCAATATAATAGGCAAATAAAAAAGTGTATTAAAAATAATTCAAAGAATCAAATAAAAAGAAATTGCAAAATACAAATATAAAGCAATCCATTTTGTAATTATAAAAATAAAAATATTTTAATATGAAATAATTGTGGAAATTTTTATGAGCCTGTAGAAGATTTTGTGGGATCAGTTAAAAAGTCCAGTCCAGTAAGTCCAGATTCATATGTAAGTGTTCGATTTTAATAATTCGACGGAACCTTGAATTTTTCATTTATATTTAATACAAACAGCAAACTAAATCCTTAGTTGCTGAACGAATGTTCCCTTTTTTATGTATTTTTTTTATTAAAACAAAAATTTTTTTAATAAAATATTCATTTTTATTATCATTAGAATTACTAAAATGTACTAGTGACTATCTCTTTCCAATGTCTCGATATGGTCCCAAAAGAAATACCTACTCAGTAGTACCAACGTCAGTAGTTGCTTTTCAATGACACGTACATGCTAAATGTCTAGCATTGTCTGGGGTACAATTCGTCAGTAGTACTGGTAACAAAGTCACTAGTAAATCACTACAATTTCAATATTCGCATTTTCTGTAGGGTACAGAAAAAACACTCATACACACACAAAACACATATTCAAACACATACACACAAACATTTCTGCTTCGTTAACTTCCCTCCAGAAAATGTGAATAGTGAAAATATAGTGATTTACTAGTGACATTGTCAGTAGAACTACTGACCAGGTGTATCCCAGCCAATGTAATCGCCTATTGACATTTAACATTAGCTTGTCATTGAAAATCCACCACTAGATTTTTTAATTTTTCAAAAATATAAATTTTTGTTACGCAAACTTTTATTAGAAGATGTCACAAAATTCCTGCACTTAAACGTTTTCTGATAAATGGCTTAGAAATCGTAATCAAAACAACTGTTAAAGTAACAGAAATTATTTTTTTTTTGAAAAATTTAAGAAGCTTGTTTACTTTACTGTTTTTAAAATTGAAATTTTTGCTTTTGGCCAAAAAGAATGGGTGAAATGTCCTATAGTGCCATGTCTTGGAACTGATTGTTTGCACGGCTTGATAAAAATTCCCAAAACAAGAGGAAAATATAACATTCCGCTGCTAATTTAAATAAAATTTTTGTTCTAAATGAATGCTTACACCATTATTTCACAAAATTTTCTAATTTCATTTTTAATTTGTGCATTACTTCCTTGAAAAAAAAAATCCCTCTACCTCATATTTAGATTATCCACTTTTTTCCGAGAATTTTTTCCCAGGGAATTTTGAATTCATAATTAGTGTTGTCAGATATGGCGATTTCTCGCAAAATGACGATAAAAATTTCTTTTTGGCCATGAAAATTTTGATATGGCGGTTGGCGATTTAATTGACGATATTTGAACTGCTTGTCCATATTTTTGGCTAGGTATATTTTTATGATTTCAATAATATAGAATGTTAAAAATATGATATTTTTATGCAAGGAATTTTTTCTCTGCAACATTAAATACTGTTTGTGAAATTGTCCCTAACTATTTCGTGCAAAAGAAAGTTGCTTAAAAAATTACTGGAGCAATATCTCATTTACTGGGGGTCTACTTTGCATTTCGAAACGAAAGAAAATTCTTTCGAATGTGTATGTTATTAATATTACAATTCGAAAGCTTTTGCTTTCGTTTCGAATTACAGAGTTGACAGATATGTATTTATGTATGTACGTACAATGTACATAAGTAACAATACTACACCTAAATTTGGAAAAAATAGTCAAGAATAGTTTCTTACTATTGATTTTGTAAGGTTTTTTGCTTCTTCTGTAAAAAAATAAAAATGTAGGTACGTCCGTTTGTATTTAAGGTTACGATATGTATGTAAATATGTACAACTTACCACTATCCTTATGAAATAACTATATATGTATGTATGTATGTAAGTATGCTATACATATATGTATGGATTTATTTCAAATATGGCTTACATTCGTAAGCTTTGTCGTTAAATCAATTTTAATTAAATTAAGTAACACGCTTTTAATGTTACGGAAAAATAAATCAGTGTTAATGAATTCTATTAAGTCAACTATTAAAAAGTTTGAAAATAACAATAACTGCTTAAATTTCAGGTGGTCAGAATCACACGCAAAGAAGCTTATCCAACAATGTTGAGTGTCTAGAAGAGTTCCGTTTTTATAGAGATCCAAATAGACCTGTTCATAAAATATGGACCAGTTCAGAGTGTTCGAAATACTATTTGTGCTTGGAAAAGGAAGTATTCAATTTTAAATGTTCTGAGGGCCTTCTTTTCGATGTTGTGCGTCAAATATGCGATTTTAAACAAAATGTAGATAACTGCGATATAACGGCTGGTATGTAATTATAAAAAATGAATCCAACGAGAAAATTAAAATATTTTTTGAATTTTTTTTTTGAGTG
The DNA here is from genome assembly GCA_936439885.1 of Nowickia ferox. Lineage (NCBI taxonomy): Eukaryota > Metazoa > Arthropoda > Insecta > Diptera > Tachinidae > Nowickia > Nowickia ferox. Next base: position 67,023,400 of record OW387026.1, read on the forward strand.
TAGAGACTCCTGTACCTAAACCACTATTAGACGAGGCTGTTTGTGAGGAAGAGAACCATTGGGGTTGTGCAGATGGTACATGTTTACCAAATGAATACTTTTGTGACGGTTCAATCGATTGTCCCGATGAATCGGATGAAGGCTGGTGTGATGCGGAAAATGATCCAAACGCAGCGGGAACGTGTGATCCGCGAAAGTGTGTATTACCTGAATGCTTTTGTTCTAAGGACGGCACACAGATTCCTGGCCGTCTGGAACCTCAGTCTGTGCCACAAATGATTCTATTAAACTTCGATGATGCAGTAAACTTTGAAAACTGGGAACTATTCTCTCAGGTTTTATTTAAAGGGAACAGGCGTAATCCTAATGGTTGTCCCATTAAAGCAACATTTTTTGTTTCTCATCCCTTCACAAACTACCAATATATACAAAAATTGTGGAATGATGGTCATGAAATAGCGGTACATTCAGTAACGTATGTTTCGTTGAATCGTTTTTAATTACTTGCGTTAATTTTTGAAAATGTTTATTCAAGACATCGCGGCCCTGAAATGTGGTGGTCTCATAATGCTACTATTGAAGACTGGTTTGATGAAATGGTAGGTCAGGCTAATATTCTGAATCGTTTTGCTAGCGTACGCATGGAGGAAATCAGAGGAATTCGTGTTCCTTTCTTGCGAGTTGGATGGAATCGTCAATTTTTAATGATGAAAGAATTTGGTTTCGTCTATGATGCTTCCATGGTTGCCCCATTTACGAATCCTCCTTCATGGCCCTACACCCTGGACTATAAAATGCCTCACGCTTGCACAGGTAGCCAACAAAATTGTCCATCGCGTAGTTACCCTGGAATTTGGGAAATGATTATTAATCAATTAGAAGCGGGAGATTTTACTTGTACAATGATCGACAGCTGTCCACCTAATTTAAGTGGTGATGATATCTATCGCATGTTGACACACAATTTTAAACGCCATTATCTTTCAAACCGAGCTCCATTGGGCTTAAATTTCCATGCGACTTGGTTTAAAAAAGCTGAATATCTGAATGCATTTTTGGTAAAAATATACTTTATAATCAATTCTCAAGATAAAATTTATTACCATCACAGCTACAAATATTTTACAGAATTTTTTTGAAGATTTGCAAAAACTACCTGATGTTTACTTCGTCACGAACCAGCAGGCCATTCAGTGGATGCGACAGCCGAGATCGAATAGTGATATACATCAATTCAGTTCTTGGGGCTGCAAGCCAAAACAACTGGATAAACATGAAACTGTCTGCACTCTATCAAACACTTGTAAACTGCGAAGTCGAGTACTACAACAGGATCGTTATTTTAACACTTGCAAAGAATGCCCCGCTCAGTACCCATGGATTCGCAACGAGTTTGGTCTGGACTGAAGCGGAACATTATGTTACACAAAAGCTGCCTAGTTTTATTTATAAATCATTGCAATATTTTTATAATTCATCACTTATTTTACTTTCCCGTATTTAAGAGAAAATTATCATGTTCTGTTTATTATCAAAATACCTAATTTATTAATATTTTTTGTTATCTTAGCATCCACATGCTAAAAATAAATTTTTTTTAAACTTATTATGTACTTATTGCGTTATAAACGGATTTGGTATAGCTTCCACACCATCTTGAGGACATATCAGCACTAATGCAGTGCCACGGCACACTACCAATCCCAAATTTCGTGTGTCTTCTGAGGGCTTGAATGGTTCATCAGGGTCTCGTAAATACTCTGTTGTGTTGTCTAATACTAAATTAAGCAAAGCATCATAACCCTTAAGTATGCCTGACGCTTCACGGCCGCCAGCGAATTTGACACGAATTTGCTTCTCCAAATACTTGGACAAGTCCAAAATAGATTCTTTGCGACGTTTTTCTTTGCCATCATTGTTGCCAGTGTTCTTAATGTGAGATAATAGAATAGAATTTTAAATAGCATATTATGAATTGATGCAATTGCTCTTACCTTTTGCTTATTGTCAGACATTTTCTAATAAGTTGTGTTTTTTAAGTATAATTGGAAATAAACTAAAACGATTTGTTTACAATGCGGTCACAGATGCGGTTGTATAGTTGTTGTTTATTTTTGACAGCTGTTTTAGCGGCACATCAATCGACATCATGAGCAGGGCTGACGATATGGGATTTCTCGCCAAACGTGGAAACTTTTCAACTTGTTTGCCGTCCAAGTTTTTGATTTGGCGGCATGGCGACTTTTCTGGCGATAGATAAATTTGTTGGCGATTTTTATGGCTATTTTATTTTTAACAAAATTGAACTTCAAAATTTTAATTTAGGAAAATAGTTTGTTGAAGGAGAAGTTTAAAACAATATATCCTGCCAAAACTCGTCTGCAAGAAATTAAAACCACTTGATTTTGATGATTTTTCTTATATTAATTAATTAATTTTGAATTTGAACGAGACAAATTTACAGAAAATAATTTTTGGTGACTTTATATATACTTTTGGCGATTTCCTGCTTATTTTCTATACGATTATTTTATAAACCGCCCTACAAGAAGACTACTAGTCAATTGACTAGTCATTTGACTAGTAGCGATCACCAAAACTGTGGTCACAGTCCCCAGTTAGTTTATTAAGGGCTTGGTGAAAAAAATGACCAAAACATTTGTGTACGTGTGATTTTTTATCTCTCTCTTAATTATTAATTTCACTCAATTAAAACACATATATCTGAACTGCTTACTCTGCTTCTTTTTTGCCAGTCACTGATTACATAAGCATTGGTAAACTATGACTAGTCAATGGTTACGTAGAAACTGGTCAACGATTACTAGTCAATGTTTACATAGAAACTGGTAAAATGAAACTTTTAAATAAGTAAACATAATTTTTATGTTATTTTAATTGTTTTTTATTATAAGAAAATAAAGAAATAATTAATATACAATTATATAAACAATCTAAAACAAAATAATATAGGTGGTACCACTCTAGTCTTCTTCATGCTTTTTTCCAGCTCCAGCAAACCTTGCTTTTTTAAATATCTAAAATTTTAAAAAGAAATGCATAAATGTATTAATTAAATTAAACTTTTCAATTTATTTTATGCACTATTGTTGCTACTTAACTTCCTTAGCACTTGTATAAATTTTAATTGCACAGACCGAACGAATTGTATATTTTACAATAAAATGCGATATCTTAAAAGTTTTGGTATATGCACACTATATGTTTCACTCTAACATACATGTTAGAGAGGAGCAAATATAATTTATATATGTGTCGGTCATCACTACCGGTAAAATGACCAGTCAATTGACTGGCACTCTTAAATTCGGTGGAAAGTTATTGCAAATGTGTTAGTGAAAAAATTTCGTTTGTGTTAGTTTCAGTCATTCATTTCTTGTAGGGCGCCCTACAAGAAATGAATGACTGAAACTAACACAAACGAAATTTTTTCACTAACACATTTGCAATAACTTTCCACCGAATTTAAGAGTGCCAGTCAATTGACTGGTCATTTTACCGGTAGTGATGACCGACACATATATAAATTATATTTGCTCCTCTCTAACATGTATGTTAGAGTGAAACATATAATGTGCATATACCAAAACTTTTAAGATATCGCATTTTATTGTAAAATATACAATTCGTTCGGTCTGTGCAAGTAAAATTTATACAAGTGCTAAGGAAGTTAAGTAGCAACAATAGTGCATAAAATAAATTGAAAAGTTTCATTTAATTAATACATTTATGCATTTCTTTTTAAAATTTTAGATATTTACAAAAAGCAAGATTTGCTGTTGCTGGAAAAAAGCATGAAGAAGAGTAGAGTGGTACCACCTATATTATTTTGTGTTTTAGATTGGTTATATAATTGTATATTAATTATTTCTTTATTTTCTTATAATAAAAAACAATTAAAATAACATAAAAATTATGTTTATTTATTTAAAAGTTTCATTTTACCAGTTTCTATGTAAACATTGACTAGTAATCGTTGACCAGTTTCTACGTAACCATTGACTAGTCATAGTTTACCAATGCTTATGTAATCAGTGACTGGCAAAAAGAGGCAGAGTAAGCAGTTCAGATATATGTGTTCTAATTAAGTGAAATGAATAAGGAAGAGAGAGATAAAAAATCACACGTACACAAATGTTTTGGTCATTTTTTTCACCAAGCCCTTAATAAACTAACTGGGGACTGTGACCACAGTTTCGGTGATCGCTACTAGTAAAATGACTAGTCAATTGACTAGTAGTCTTCTTGTAGGGCGCATAAAATCGATTTTGACGACTTTTAAAATCAATTTGGCGAAATTGCTCAGAAATAATCTGACAACCCTGATCATGAGTTGCCAACACTAACATTCTTAACTCCGAATATAAATCGTTTTTGTTTTGTTTTGTTTTTGACATTCATCCATTATTTGTAGAATTGCATATACTTTATATAAATATGCTTTGTTTATTTTGAATCACATTTGAATGAAGAGCAAAGCGAAAACTTTTGTTAATAGCAGTATTTGTAATAAATTGTTTTCAAATTGATAATTATAACTAACAGGTTGGAAAAATTTTAAATGGATTTTAGTGATTTTCTGGTGCGAAAGTGCCCTCCGACTGTAATGTATATTCCAAACTTCATAACATCTGAAGAAGAACATCGTATTCTATCAAATGTTGAGAAGACTCCTAAACCAAAATGGACTCAATTGCTAAATCGTCGTCTTATCAATTATGGTGGAGTTCCGCATCCAAATGGAATGATTGCCGAAGAAATCCCTGAATGGTTGCAAATATACGTCGAAAAAATCAATAATCTTAGTATATTCGAAACGCAGAAGGCTAATCACATTTTGATCAATGAATATCGAGCAGGCCAAGGCATAATGCCGCACACAGATGGTCCGCTCTTCTATCCCACCATATCTACTATATCATGTGGGTCACATACGGTCCTAGAATTCACTAAATGTAAAGATTCTGAATTCAAGCAGGCTGAGAATGGTGAGGATATAGAAATAACTACGGAGTGTAATGTTTTATTCAAGCTGCTTTTGGAGCCACGAAGTCTACTGATATTGAAGGATTCTCTTTATAAAAACTACTTGCATGCTATTAGAGAACTGGATGAAGATATTCTATGTGACCGTATATATAACTATGAAAACTGCGAAAGCGCTTATAAAATGGGTGATTGCTTAAGGAGAGGAACTCGTATTTCTTTGACCATTCGGAATATTCCTAAAACAACAAAAATGAAATTAAAATTTTGTTAATGTGAACTCGGTCAATGTAAATTTAGAGCCTTATTTTGTAAAACGTAACGCAAAGCTAAAACAAATTTTTTATACATTTTGTTTTCGTAATTTAAATATTTTCTATATAAAATTTGTCCAGACTTGCAATTTTTGTTGCTGCAACTTTTTAAAATTGTGCTTTGAAAATGCATTAGTGCCCACATTATGAAATTCTTGTTTTGCAATTGTGCACAGTAGTTTTGATTTAACTGCCTTTTATATAAGCGCACTTTGGACTTAACTGCATAAAATTATTCATTTTTGTTACTATTCTTTAAAATCCCATACAAATTCGTTTTTCAAGTGCACTTTCTATACCTGCACTTTCAAGATAAGTACCCTAAATTTTAAATTACTTTCATACAAAAAATCAATGTTAGCTGCACATTGACCTAAGTGCACAACATATTTGTTTTCAGTAATTATTCTCCAAAATCATTTTTAAGTGCATTTTTTATAAAAAAATAAAGTTAGCTGCATACATTAAAAAAATGTACTGGCCGGTTTTCACAAATATTGAGACGTTTATTCAACCTTTTACATTAAAAATATGAATGCATTTTTAATTTGAAATAAATGATAGAGTTGTATTCCATGGATATAATAGGGTTTTTATTTAAATTGTGCATACATACGAGGTGTGTTCAAAAAGTATGGTGAATTTTGAATTTTCTTGGGTTACGTATATTCGAATTTTGATTTTTTTGTAGCGTTATTTTGGTACTCATGTCTCTCACATATGCCGACAATTTCGGCCACTTTGAATCTTCAGTTAATTGTTGACAGCTGCTTTGCTTGCACGTGTTTTGGCTCGTCTTCGATTTTTACCTTGGTTCGTGCGGCAGCTTCCATTGAGATGATTGAGCTTTGGTTTCCACGTCATAACCATAAAACCACAATTCGTCACCAGTTATGACCCTCTGGGGCAAATTTTGGTCAACAGCTCATTAGCAACGTTCATGCGATGCTGTTTTTGGTCGAAATTGGGCAATTTTGGTACGAATTTCGCGGCGATCCGTCTCATGCCCAAATCATTGATAAAAATCGAATGGCACGAGCCAATCGATACGTCTAGGTCCTCAGCAACTTCTCTAATGGTGATTCGACGATTGGCCAATAAAATTTTCTTCACTTCATAAATTTTTTCGTCTCTCGTTGAAGTGCTCGGGCGTGCGGGACGCTCTTCGCCGTTCATATCTCGGGCTTCTGAGAACATTTTGTACCACTGATAATCGTTGCTTCGGTCCAAGGTAGCTTCCCCGTATGCCACAGTCAACATTCGGAATGCATCCGCGCACTTAATTTCGTTTTTCACACAAAATCTGATACAGGTTCTTTGTTCCATTTTTTTTAATAGGTAAAAATCGAAGACGAGCCAAAACACGTGCAAGCAAAGCAGCTGTCAACAATTAACTGAACATTCAAAATGGCCGAAATTGTTGGCATAAGTGAGAGACATGAGTACCAACATAACGCCACAAAAAATCAAAATTCGAATATACGTAACCTGCGAAAATTCAAAATTCGCGATACTTTTTGAACACACCTCGTATATGTATGTGTATGTGTGCATAATGAATATATAAATTTAAAATTTTAAAACAACTTTTATTTAAGCAAAATTATATCGGCTATTGTTACGGAATATTTAGGAACTCAAAGTGCAAGTTTTTTACTTCCTTTAGTATCGTATGGAAATAGGAAATTTGAATTGCTATTATAAATTTGTATTACTGACCTATATCAGCTCTGCGCTGACGAAGAGGGGGTCTACGCTGCAATTCGAAACGAAAGCAAATGCTAATAGCATACTGTTAAGTAAAAATATTCGAATAGAGCTAATGTAAAGGTTTTTATAAATAAAAAGAACTATCTAGAAAACTAAACGTACACACGTATACATAAAAGTGCAAACACAAGGTAAGAACTCTGTATTACCAGCAACACACGGTACTACCAACATAAAAGTCGTTGCACACTATTCGGAGATTCAAAATAACGGCCAATCGAATTATCAAACGCCTAGAAACAGCAACATAAATTTTCCAGATTATGTTAGACGGCATCACATGTGGTAACTTGTGCATAGCAGCAACATCTGTATGCAGTAATACAGCTTCTTCCAATTGGCTTTACATTTCATTACGCCATCTACAAGTACATGGTAAACATTCTAGATCCGCTTCCTGTAGTATTAAAGGAGGCACCCTCCGTAACAGTGAGGTAGTGTAAATCAGAAAGTAGTAGAGTCAACATCGTTGAAAGTAAAGACATCGTGCGGTTGATAATAAAGTTAAGAAGTAGTTAAGTAAAGACAGTGAGTCTTTAGTGTTGTATAAACAGTGAGCATCCGCAGAATAAGTCTTGTGTGTGAAAAACAGCCAAGAGGCACTACAAAACCAGTGCAGTCAGTTGAATGAGAAATGTGCTTACAACAGCGAGGAAGACGTATTGGTAACAAGTTGCGGTATATTTAAGTAATCTATGTGGGTTTATTTAAGCTCTTGAATTGGATTAGTATAAGTGCATTTATTTGTAAATAAAACTTGTAAGATTCTTAACCCTAATTAATACGCTGGGATCTTTTATTCATTTGTAAATCTTCGAGTCCACGGAAAAGCGTTTTTAAAGAATAAAAACTTACAATATACTAAAATTAACAACTTATTTTGTTCCTTCAACTGGTCTTTTATTTTTATTTATTTTTTGCTTAATAGGCCCTGGAGATGATCAAGTAAACCTGTCAACCATTGAACATGTGTGAGTGCCGTATAAGTACGTGTCGCTTAAAAAGAAATGTAAAAATAAACACCATTTGTATTTTGACATCAATTCTCGCAACTTATAACAGCCCGTTTAGATGAAGGGTGGCCTAGCTGCGACACGTCGCCTGCGAGTCGAATTTGTTGGCGAGAAGTGAAGAGAACCTTGCGGGGTAGCAAAAGTCGCACGTACTGGGAACCAGCGATGCCAATTTAGCGCGTTTCGCGCTAGATTAGAGCGTTTTAACTATGTCAAACGCGCTTTTTTTAGTCTTAGCGCGTTTACTAAAAAAAGCGCTAAATTAGCGCGTTTTGAATAAAGTCAGTATCATTTCAGTTCAATATTTTTTTTTTACTTTTTTGCATAAATTTAACAATTTTCTAGTATTCAAAACTCATAAAATTTTTTAAATTGGATAATAATTCAGCTGTCGCAAATAAAATTGCCTTGACTGTGGTTAGTATTAAAAACGCATTTTAATACTGTAAATGGAAAATATTTTGAAATTTCATGAAAATTCGTGATCAAAAAAATTTATATAACTTATTAAGCATCTATTCTAGCTGAAGTACAGAAAGCATTTAAATCGCAAAACTATTCGACAATTTATATACCTATAAGTTGTTACAAAGTTTGACATATAAAATAAAAGTAAAAGCTAAGGATTTCGATTATTTGGAAGGCAATTCTGATTCTGTATTAAATGATTTTAATTGTTTAGGATATAATTTCGAAGAAAAGAGCTTCTAAAAAATCGAAACATCGAATTTTATTAAAATTTTATTTAGCGCGTAGGAAAATAGCGCGTTTTGGCTATAAATAGTTGACAATGCTGCAACTTAGCGCGTTCTAGCGCGTTTTGCGAAGGGGAATAGCGCGTTTGGGTTACAAATAGTTGGCATCGCTGCTGGGAACTGAAGCGACAATTTTAACTTTTATCTCTCACATATTTCTTTCTCTCGTATTTTGGTTATGCTATGTACAAGCAATGTTGCCAGGTAGATAAATTTTTTATAACATGCATGATATAAACAGTTGTAATATAAAAATTATAAAGAAATAAAGTAAAAAGAGAAAAGGTATTATTATATTTTGATAGTAAGTTAAAAGAAATAAAAATAAATGGACATATTAATTCCACATTTCCCAAACTAACAATTAGTTCCTTTACGGCAACAATGCTACGAATGAACGAATAAATAAGCATTGATCAAATTAACATTAAAAAGTCGCCTGAGTATTGCGACAAAAAAGTCTTCATGTAAACGCGCGTGGATTTAAGAATGGACTCCAAAAGAGAACGTAAGCGTTGTCGCAACTAGGCCACCCTTCATCTAAACGGGCTCTAAACGACTTCGTGTGTTTAAGTATGAGGCTAATTTTCGGCTCAACGCGGTTGTAAATAAACAAAATTGCCGCATATGGAGTGAAAATAATTAGACCTTATCGGTCGAATTCATAAAAAATATTTTAGGTTTATTACAGGTTTATTTGACAAATTTCCCATAGAAATATGTCAAATAAGCGCTTAATAAACCTGAAATATTCCTTAATCTTATAGTATGTTTCCACTATGAGCAAAACAAGTTGATTTTCTCAAAACACTTGGAAGTGTTTCCATTATGCCTTTTTGTGTTTTGTTTATACGAATTTTCGAAATCAATTTGATTTTATTGTCAAGGCCGCAAACCTTATTATTTAGATTAGTAAATTTTTCACTCATTTACATATAAACAACAAATAAATACAACTTTTTTGGTTTGTGTAATTACTTAAAAATTTAAAATTCTATATTAGCGTTATCTTTTATCAGCATATTGCGGCTTTTTTTCGAAGTTTCAGCCAGCAACGCAGTGTTGTTACTGATTATTTTGTTAAGTTTTGGAGGAAAACAACTTATTAGAGCTGTTTTGCTGATATGAAAAATGTATGGGAAAACATGTAGCAAAACATTGGTTTTGGGCAAAACAAGTTTTCTGCTCCAAAACGTACTATTACTAATTTTTACTATTTTTCTGTTCGCTTACTTTTTGTGGCAACAACTCTTTTTGAAAGTAAATTTTAAAATGTTTGCAGTAAAACTCTTTTACTGCATTTTACTACAAAAGTAAAAAAACACACCTTATGTCAAATTTTATTTATTTATTTAAGAAATACTTTACAAAGTAAATTTTGCAAAGTATTGTTGTACAAATATGGGCGGGGTAGCTAGACCATATGCCCAAGATGTTATTAACAGTTTTTTAAAAAGGCTTTGTGACTGACTGTACACGACCTATGCCTTCACATAGGAAGTAGCAACGTGGTTGTTAAAGAAATTCCACAAAAGAACCGCAAGAATATACGGTTATCCGTGGCAGATCAGTCAACCAGTGCGAGTGAGACGCAAAACTCTCGAAGGCCAATAAACAACAGTGGCCTGGTTGCACTTAAGAGATAATTGCCAACGACGCTTGATATTGACTCGCCCAGAGCTGCTTTACGACTGTATGTCAAATTTATTTTGTACGCACATATGTATATATTTCTTGATGAGTGTCGTTATGCATTTTATGAATGATATGGTGCAATAATAAGATGACGACAGTAGAAGATTTTGTAAGCACTTCTGTGAATTAATTTTCGAAAAGAAATGAAAATTTATTTTATGTAATGACGCCATTGACCTTTAAACCTTAACACTGCTACCACCATGCTTAACTAGAGGTAAAATTAAGTCATTATTATACATGAAGTAAAATTAATTCAATAGCGCCATTTGATGTAAATGTTCTAGTTAATGTCAACTGTTGCTATTTTAATAACATATTAGACCATATTCGGATCCCATTTGTTCACGGCTTGGTACAGCAAATCAACGAATTTTCAAACAAGTTGACGAACCCTCCAAGACTTTTTCACGTATTTTGTCCAATGTATTTTTTAAATATTTGTTGCTATTGTTGTTGTTATAATTGGAAATATCTTTTTTATTTTTTGTATAAACTTATCGTTGGCTTAACATGCAAAGGCTCTAAGTCCAGTACAATAAGTAAAAATACTTTGATTACAAAGAAAACAAATTACAGTTATCTAATTTTTTTGTTGCTGTTTTGTAGTGATAAGGAAAAACGCTTGGTCCAATTTATCACAAGAAAAAGCTCTAAGTTCCTATAAAAAGAACAGTTTAACCATTTCTGTCAAATTGTTCAATCACATGTATTAAAAAATCGGCTAACTGTTTTATAATAATTAATGTACGCTAAACTTTTCTTAATATCAACGTATCACTTGTTTGATTGTTTTTGTCTGCCCTGTAAAATTTAAAGGTATGGACTTTTTAGAGGCTGTGCGTGTTAAGCCAGCGATATTTATTACCACACTAAATATTGGAAAAATAAATTTTTTAAATTTCTTCTCAAACTACAAAATGTATGGGTGCATGGAAGAGTTTATTCCTAGACTGTTCAAGGAATTTTTATTTCAAACGCGAAACGTTTGCAAACAAAAGTAAGGAGCTTTTTGACAATCAAAATTTTTTTAATGAAAATAGTGTTTAAAAGTGAGAAAACTGCATTAAAAAATGTATTCAAATCTTTGAAGAAGTTAAGCGGCCCATCCATTATATAATATTATTGCATATGTTGTTGTACATATTATTGTCATTTTGACCTATACTATGCAATAAATGGCACAATATTTTTAAAGAAAATATTGCCCAATTTTCCTGGCAGTGAAAAAGTAAACAACATTGAACAATGTTGCCACCACATTACACAATTGTCTTGATTGTACAATAAAAATCAAAAGTCTTTTGATATTTGCCAATATATTGTGCCACCTTCGAATATGACATACACATTGGCGATATTATTGTACAATACGAAAATTGCAATTTTTAGTATAATTTTGAGCTGAAAGGGCTAAAATAGCTTAGAAACTTCCAAACTTAATGTTCAAATGTTAGATAATGCCATGTTTTGGTATTTCTACCAACCCTGTTACTAATTCAAATTCTTTACTTGAATCAGAAAAATAGCTTACATTAATAATAAAATAAATGCAGATTTTGTTAATTGGAATTCTAACAAGAATTTACTTTAACTGTAAACTTGGCAGTCGAAATTGACTGAGAAGTTCATATTGCATTTTATTTCAAAATCTTATCTCTAAATTTGTTATATTAAAAATCATTTGAAATACATACTCGTATCATCAAGTACTTGAAAAGTAAACAAATTAAATTATCTATTGTAATCACTTCAATTTAATAACTTGTTTAATAATTTTTCGACATTTATCTATTACAACTTTATATAATAGAAAATAAAAATAACGAAATATAAAACAACAATAACCAAGAGCAAAATTAGCTATAATTACGCGATTCATACATTTAATTTAGTTACATATGTATACACATGTACATATGTATATATGTACATACATTCAGCCAAACCAAAAAAAAAAAAAAAAAATAAACAAACTATTGTGACTTGATCTTAGTAGCCGAAGACCTCTTGCATACTTTAGAATAAGCGAAGAGAAACACAAGTTTAAAAGTTCTATAAATTAAATACAGTACGATTAAAATGAACAAATAAACATCCAAGTTCAAGCTCTCTATTATATTCATGTGTACTAAGGGACTCTGCATATGGACCGCCCCCCTATGACGTAATACATATTCGGTCCAAAAAGCAACACTTTCACGTGCTGTCAGCGGGCGATCACGATAGAGTTTGGAAAAACGTTGAACATTTTTCTTATACTGTGGATTGCTTAAAACTTCTCCCACTGCTGCTGCCAGCTTTTCTTCGGTTAGTGTTAGCAAGTCCAAATGTTGGCCATAGCCGGACGCCACCATTTTTTTGGCGTTACCATGCTGATCGGCAAAAACCGGCAGGGCCACCATGGGCACGCCATGGTATTGGGACTCAACAACTCCGCCTTTACCAGCGTGTGTTATAAATAACTCTATGTTGGGATGAGCTAAAATATCATCCTGCGGTAGCCATTTTTTGTAAAGTATATTATGGGATTTTCCTGGTGTGTTTTTTAGATCTTCCCATTTCCAAATAACCTTTTGTTTTAGTTTTGACAGAACGTTAAAGATGTATGTGGCAGTTTCGGGCTTAATACTTGATCCTTTGAGATTAGAACCTAAACTGAATAGTATGGCACCGGTTTTGTTAGCACTCTTGAGATGTGCAGCAATGTCCTAAAAGTTTTCAAAATTATTTTATGTTCTGGTCCTTTTCTTAAGTAAATATTTACCTCAGGCAATGGATCCGGCGTATCCTTGACTTGTATACCTCCGATTTCCACAACAGCTGGGACATTGGGTCTTATAGGACCTTCACTGAAATGACCATTACAAAAAACTAAGGATACATTTCTTTCCATATCACTTAAACTGGGGAAAGTTCCATCATTGGGAAAGAGATCGCTGATAAAATATTGCAACATTAATAAATAAATATTTAAATTTCAATAAAATCAACACGAGCATAAACTCACTTGTAAAAATTACGCATGCGAAAATCCAATAACTCTTTTATGAGTCTAAAAAATAAATATGACAATAAATTCTGAACACGTTCTAAAAAGCTCATTTTCAGACCACTTTTCGTCGCTACATTCATGTCTGGTACAAAAGAAATTTCACTGGGATTGCCAACCATAATGTCAGTAAATAGCATGGGAGAGGCACTCCAACTGATTACAAGAGGCGCTTTAAATTTAGCAGCTACACCCAGTTGGAAAGTGTTCATAAAATATCCCACCATAACTAAATCGAATTTTGTGTCCTCGTTCTCATAGAGCGCTGTGAAACGTGGATCCTTTAAAACATCCCCCTGTAAATCGATTACCATCTTGAGAGAACCGAAAAAGTTGGCAATTATTGTAAACATATTGTTTTTCTTTACAGCCATCCCCGAGACTTCTTTGTTGATCATTTTCTCTTGTTCTGCGGTGGGCGGTATGATGATCATGTTAATTTTATCGTGTTTAACTTTAGGAATTTGTGACGCAACTACGGTTACATTGTGACCTCTCTCAGCCAAAACCTTGGCAACGGACATGTGAACAATTAAATGCGAGGGGCTATGGCTGGTAAACAGACCCAATATATTGGCTGAATTGACTGCAGTAAATTGACATGACGCACACACAATCGCTAGAACACTTAAACAAAATATCTTCTTTCGACTCATTGTAGCGGTCTGCGGTTAGACGTACATACTTGCGATTCGCGTAAATAAAACTAAATGTTCTTCTACATGTTTAAAAATTATAATTACAGATACTGAGTATTCGTATAGAATGCTTAATTGATATGGCAAGTGCTCGAAAGAGAATTGCAAAAGGTTTATATTATTCTCTCTTAAACTGGCGATAGTAATTTGCGCGTTAAGAATAAACAAACACATGCAACGTAAACAATACAGCAGAGTTCGGTTATAATAAACACTGGCTATAAAGAATTATAATACATATGTATAACTTCTTCGTTCCGAACGTATTTCATACAAATTGCTACGCTTATAGGGAACTCCGGCTATAACGAACTTGCACTTGTAACGAATTGTTATTTAAATCCTGTGAGCAAACCTGCAGGGATTTTATATGCTTGTGGTTATAAAAGGTGTTTTCTTAGTGAATGTTAAGTTTTAATTTCTTTTATAAAATTTAATTAAGGTATCCCACCTGACCTGAGATTTGATATAAACGAATGCACACTAAAGCGAAGAAATTTCCAAACAAAATTGCTCGATATTTGTTCGCAAATCTAAAAAAAATTTAATGTTCGCTAAAGCCTCGAACTTCGAACTTCTCTCGTTAGTTTCTCCAATGTGTGACGGCAGCCGATTGGATGTGTGTGTGTAGAATGGAGGTAAGTTGAAATAAATAAATTAAAAAATAAAATTACAAACAAAACTGAGTGACAGGTGAAATTTTTTTCAATTAATTTTCGAGTGTCATTATCGATAGTTTTACACGATAAATGTTCGAGAAATATTCGAAATCGATATCAGTAACGAAAGCGTTGGTCAACTGGGATGTCTTAGCAAGATTTGTACATTTTTTAGACTTGAATCAAACTCATTTACTAG
The DNA here is from genome assembly GCA_936439885.1 of Nowickia ferox. Lineage (NCBI taxonomy): Eukaryota > Metazoa > Arthropoda > Insecta > Diptera > Tachinidae > Nowickia > Nowickia ferox. The sequence goes on from OW387026.1 coordinate 67,038,562, forward strand.
TTAATTTTTGACATAATCCGATGACCAAACCCATTTAAATTACAGAAGTTCGTTATAACTGAATTTCACTTTCCATGCGCACCTATCGTTACAGCAACTGCAAACCGACTTATCTATCCGATATTTCAAAGTTCAAGTGTTCTCCTAAATCGCTTCAAAGACGTTTTAATACATAATAAATTAAAAAGTTAAACATGATTCATTTTGTGATTGATTTTGTGGATTACCAAGCACATACATATATTGCTATTCGAAGTCGGTGCCAATAAGGTTAGCAACAACGTTTACATTTCTATGCGCTTACTTGCCATTATGTTGGTCACTGAATTTGAATAGCGCTCCAGGTAACGCATATAAAAGAATTTTATTTAACTGAATATAGATTAATTTTAAGTTTTTAGTGCTCATTTTTAATTTTTTTTTAAGTTTTGGCTTTTGGCTAGTATTACTATACAAAATACTGGTTTTAAACTCTTACGGTCTAATTCATAAAAAATATTACGGGTTTATTACAGGTTTATTTGACAAATTTCCCAAAGAAATACGTCATATAAGCGCTTAATAAACCTGAGATATTTTTTATGAATAAGGCATTTAAAGTTAAACTCTTTGTTTTGACTGTGAACATGCGCGTTTGTTTTTAACTTTTTAGCGCCAGTCTTAAACTTTAATGGACGAAGTTACGCCTATTTGTAGCTTTGTGTTGTGTTTTGCAGCTGTGCGTGAAGTTTAATAAGAATCGGGCAAATAGAAGCATGTGAAGTATGATATTAAGTTATAATGAGCATCGCCACATCCAGTTTTTTAAGCACACGTTTATTTTAATGGAAGATCCTAAACATTTTGCTATGTTTTGTGGGGATCGGACAAGTAGAAGTACATTTAATATAATTTGTATTAAACTTTAATGGGAGTAGTACACAGTGGCGGATTTATGCTTGATGTCGCCCCAGGCCTTGTGAGATATGCCGCCCTTTTTGCTCTTTGAAGAAAAATTTTTTTTAAATTAAATCTGTTGCAGAAAGGAAAAAGTGCTTAAGTCTAGATAAGCTGATTTTGAGTTAATGATACCGCCATAATCTGCATATTTGAAAGTAGCCCTGGGAAAAACCTCAATTAGTTTGTGCGATTTTTCAAGAAGTTGTAGCAAAATGAGTTTCGGCTTATCTTTTTTTTATCTTTTTTTTTTTTGAACAAAAGCGTAATTTAGGTTATACTTTAGTATACTTCAACTTGAATGTACTATTTACAGTGTGTAGAACGATGTTTGCTAAAAAAAAAAAGGTTAACAGAGAATTTCCCAATTTAACTGTTAAAAAAATTAATTTCTGAAAATCGAATTGAACTCTTAAAAGTGCTCTACTGCAAAACAGTCCAATATGACTTAAGCACTTTTTCCTTATTGCCACAGAAATATGCAATTTATAAATATTTAAATAACACAGTAAAAAATCCACATGGTCCCGACAGTATAGGTTCGACAGTAGTAAAAACCAATTCGACAGTAGTAAAAACCAATACTCAATGGCAATTTTGGACAGCAATTCTTTTTTATGGACCTCCAAGGATTTCGAAATTCAGTGCGCCCTCAAAATATTGTGCTTTCAGTTTTTGGCCAGCAGCTAATTCAGACTTAGTGATATAGTTTTACTACATATGGCAATAATGTAGCTAAGAGTCTACTGAATAAATCTCATTAGCATATTACGCAAAAAAATTATTTCTTCATGAAGTTTTTTTTTTGCAAAAGTAAGAAAACAATTTTTTTAATAGGTCATACAGACCAATTTTTAATTTTAACTTAACAACAAAAAATTTTTTTTTTCGAAAATTATATAAAAAAATTTTTTCCCTCACATTTTTTTTAAATAGAGGAAATAATATTTTGTTTTAATCTTTTCAAGATAATTTACAAGGACTAATAGTTTTTCACCAACAATATTTGGCAAGCAGCAACAAAACATTAAAATAGTAAATACTAATACAACATAAGAAATGCAACAATAAGAAAGAAAGTAAAAAATGCAAAAAGTACAGTCTAACTAGTAAAAAAGAAAATTTAACTTCGGAAATTATTTAAAGCAGCAGTCAGTCAAACGGAAAACTGTTCGAACATGTCGACTGCTGAATTTGTTGTGTAACTTTTCGTTTATTGTGTTCGCTTTGACTGCTGCTGTTTGCATTTTCAGAAGCAGAAGCGTAAGCAGAAACAAAAAATTAGCATGTAAAATACACTTACTCGAACTGTGGCTAAATCTCAAAAATTTACATTACACCAGTGATGCCACTTTACCCATTTTTTCATCCCATTTATCCACAAGAAAAGTTAATTTAGCTATTATCCATTTTTTATCGACTTTTATTTTAATAACTTAATAATAATGTTAGCAATTTTTCCATACATTAAATCTAATCAGATTTTTCATAAAATATTTTAACTCGCAACAAAGGAATTACAAAAAAAAAATACAACAGAGTAATATGTTTTGTTTTCGCATTATTATCAATAATGGAATACACTAAAATTGCGTTTAGGAAAGTGTGTACACCATAATATGAAAGAGATATGAATCGCAATTGGTAACAATAAGATTTGCGAGTCCTTTCTAATAATCGTGGTAGTGTCTTGTTTAGTTGGTGGTTTATGATGTCAGTAAACAAGTGTCTTGCTTTATCCAAGTGAAAATGAAATAGAAATTAAAGTTGAAATAAAAGATAAATAAATCGCAAATGGACCAAATAGGTTTGTTTTGAAAATATTATGAAATTTCTAAGAGGTTATTAAAATTTATTGGCACAGATAGCTATGAAAATAACGACTATGATGTTAATGATGATGATCTGATTTTTAATTAAAAAATTACCTACATGTAAACATAAGTATATACGAGTACTTCTGTATTTCTGTGTTCAGTTTTTTGTTTGCATATTGAGTACATTAATTTATAATTATTACTTTTATGTACTTTAATTTTTTCCCCCGATTTGCTAAAAAAAATATATCGTCGGCTTAGAATGTAAGCCTGCTAAGTCCACTTTTTGTAGCATATGACATTTTAATGCCATTCGAAAGAGAAAGAGACGCCTCATCGATTTACTTAAATATTTATTTTAATTTGAAGAAGAAACTTAATGTATTAGGATAATTTCTTAAGCTTTGTATAGAAACCGTTAACAGTATTTAGTCTCTCCTGTAAAATTAGCTGGAAGTGAGTTAGCAGATTTACACTCTAAGCCGACGATATGAATTACCTTCTTATTTAAGTTTAATACTCTTGACTTTTGCATTTGAACTTAGCTAGTTTTTAGGAATTTTTTTAGCCATTATTGGTGAAAGAATTCTGACATCATCATCAGAAATTGCACCGATAACTTAGCGGGTAAAGTCAAAATTATATTCTAAATTTGTCATCAATATAAAGCGAAACTAATTCACAAAAATTATAAATTTCAAATTATTTTAACACTTATCGTTCTTAATTTTGATTGTTCTGAAAATTTTGTTTGCTCTAGGCGCGGGCCTCACAGGCCATACGTAAATCCATCATTGGTAGTACCAACCACTTTTTTTTAAAATGCAACATCGTTTCACTTTCAGAATCCTGTTATTTGCCAAGTTTCGTAAGAATCGGTTAAGCAGCACGTGAGAGATTGAGATTGTGGTATTACAAAAGCCCAAGGTGTGTGCTAAGTTTCGTAAGAATTCGATAAGTAATAAATTATATAAAATCTAAGTAAAAAATTTAGTGGAAGTGTTCCCACCCAAAACAATAGAGATGTGCGTGCGTGAAAAATAAAGCTCACGATCACGTTTCACCACGAAACTTTAATATTTTCATGCACTGCAAGATTTAAGAATTTCACGATCACGCTCACGAATGCAATATTTTTAATCACTTACCTTCACGTACTGTGGGAATAATTTTGCAAGATCACGCACGTCTAAATGCAATATCAATATATGTATATGCAGACAATTTTAAGTAGCCCAGTAGAAAATATTACTCCAGCTATATAGATTGAGGTAGATAAAATTTTTTCCTGGGTGGCTCATTATGACTGGTGATTTGCATAAGTATTATTAAAATAGGTAATAACAGGAAATTTTAAATAATTTTAGGCTCAATACCTCCCAGAATGACATCTCTACGCCTATGTGTATATCCCATATAAACTATAATTTAGAGAAAATTTGCCTATGGGATGGTGCTAATGGACTCTGTTTGAATTCGTGCAATTTCAATTGCCTTAAAAGAAACTGTAGTCGTTGACGAAAGTGTCTCTGCGTAAAGTTGGTCAAGTGGAAAATAACATAGAATGTAAATATGTACATGTACATATGTAAATGTCTACATCATGATTTAAATATCGTACACTAAATTCAAAATTATCAAAATGGTTTTACTTTTTCATAAACAAGTTCACTGAACAAATTTTTATCGAGCGCAAAAATTCCTTTGCCACACAGTCTCCTTGAACAAAATAAAATACCGTTATGCGCGTTTTCATGTTACATAGTTGTATCATTTTTTGTACAGTATCAACAGTTTTTTGCCACTATTGAACATGTGATATTTTTTTGAGTTGTAACTGTTTATGCTTTAGTGTGCGGTATGTATGTATAAAGAAGACAAGTCTTAACATGGAGTACTGTTTTGAGTGAGTGAGAATTATTTAAAAAAATTACGCATTGTATTATATTTTTCAGTTACTCTCACGCACGCACGCGTGATTTTATTGATTTGTAATCACGATCCGCGTGAACGAAAAAATCACAATATTTGCTGATCTCTAGTTTTTATGTATGTATGTATCTAACTGCAAATAATATTAGAGTACGTGGTCCAATGTATACATTAGATAGATGAAACAGACTAGTCACAACATGGTCCATGTAATGCAGCGATGGACCAAGTCGGATGCATTCAATGCTGCACAACAAGTGTTCGTGTTTACACAATTATGATCGATTGGAATTGATTGGTCCATAACTATTCCTCTAAAATGGGTCTTCTAGCAGGACAACGACTCAAAGCATACTAGTCGAGTGGTTTTGTGTCAAAATGTTTGAGATTATGCAGTGGATACGCAGTTCCCTGACATTAACCCAATAGTGCATCTTTGGGGAGATATTCAAAAAGCTGTACACGAGTTAAGACCATCTAGCAGCGAAAGATAAAGGATTTGCGACTAAGTACCAGCCAATAAATATATAAATGTAAATCTAAAATGTTTCTTTTTCCTGTGTTTTGGAAAGAATACGACATACGACATTTATGTAGCCACTGCTATTTTAATGTTAAGTATGCATACATCTTTTACTGTTCACTTTTAAATTTCACATATTTTATTTTCTGTAGTAGAGGAAAGTCCTAAAATGTAGGTATTTTTGATACTAAAATAGAAGCGTAGTGAAAATCGGACAAATTTTTTATATTCCCCAAAATGTAGAGATTTTTTCTTCATGTCGGATTATCTATGAAATAAATGCAAACATAACGTTTTTTTTGTAATATTTTCTGTTTCAACAGTTCAAAAATGTTCTTTTCCTTAAAATTGCTTAAAAATATATTTCCAGAGTTGTTTGTGATTTAAAAAGTTGGCGACATTAATATGTATGTATCTATATACCAGGGAGAATTCATACACCAGGTGGCGTCAAGCCTGCAACAACAAAATCTACCTAGTATTTTATTGCAATGAAAATTGACAAATCAAACTTCCTACAAACCAAACTTCCTTCAAAAAGCAAGGGGCAAATTACGGGATTCGTAATTTAAAAATATTTCCATATAAACTCTATTGAAATATTTTTTCAACGTGTAGGGAAAAGTCGGATTGTTTAGCATGTGTAGGTATTTTTTCGAGAAATCTACTGGCAACAGTGGTTGTAATATAAATAGATTTCCTATTATAATATCAATCAAAAATAAAAACTTTGTTTTCAGGTATAACTTGGAAAATCCTTGAAAATTTAGTGGTAAGTAGAATCTCACGAATTCGAACCGTCCAGAAATTAGAACCGGCAATTCAATGTATTGGACGCTCTGAAATTAGAACCTGTAGTTTTAATTTCTGGAAGTGTTTTTTTTTTATTTCCACTAGGAAATGTTTTTTTTCCTATAATTTTGAACTAAATAGGCGAAAAACGAAATTAAACGTTCTAAAATTAGAACAATTACTAATTTCTGAAAGTTATTTTAATTTTTTATTTTTACTAGAAATAATTTATTTTTTTGCTCAGTAAAGTAAAAAAAACGGAAAATAACCGAGTTATTCGTGGTGTGTACAATTCGATCATATGCGTGTGAAATTTGATACGCTTGTACAAATTTGGATCAGTTGATGACTGAAGGTCAAAGTGAAGTGTAAAAGTTAAAAAAAAATGCCAACCAAACGTAAAAAAAACATTAAAAAGATTTAATGATAAAGATGAAAAAGAATTTACTGCAAGTGATGGATGGTTTTCCAAATTTAAAATCCGTCATGGAATACGGTTTTTAAAAATTGGTGGTGAAATACTTTCGAGTTATTTTAATTATTATTATTCGAACTGCATTTGTTTCTATATTTAATGAATTGAACAGGCTAATGTTCGTATCGCCTTTTAAGCCAAATTACATGTGATAATTATTAATGAACAAATAACATCAAAGTTAGTTGTAAATATTCTGACAACACATAGTTGAACGGAACAGCCAGCCGTTTTTCGAGTTATGTTGGTGAGGTCACTCGATTTCTACATAGATTTCGTGCAAAATTCGCGGAAATGTGGTTATTGGAAACTCAAATTTATAATGCTAGTGAAGGCGAATAAATTTTCAGTTACCTTCAAGATAAAACATTGTGCCCAGGAATTCGAAATTCAAAAAGAACGCGTTTCAATGCTATTATTTATGTATTTATTATTTTTTATTATAATTTTTATCATTTTCTTTAAAAAAAAAATGTCCAGAAATTCGAGCTTTTCAGAAATTCGAACTGCCCGGTGTACAAAGTGTTTCTAATTTGTGAGATTCTACTGTACTGCTATTTTCATGTTCGCAACTGTATGTATGTATGTATATGTGATATAAAATAATTTGTCTATTTTTAAAGTCTCTATGTTTAGAGGGCAACATAAGCCACTATGACCTTGTAAAAGCTAATAATAAGGGAAATACATTTTACTTAATAGCTTATCTAATAATTACATACATACTTCTACATACTTAGATGAGGTCACTATCTCTGTCATTATTAGTCATATAAACTTCTAACAGAAAATACTCAATAAACAAACGGGGTTTTTTAATAAATATGTATATTTATTTATTGTATCTTCAAAAAATGAACTACATAACAACAAGTATTCAAATCTTAAATCTAGATATAATAATTAGGCCCGACCACTGTCAGACAAAAACTTAGTAATTGTAATTAATAATACATAAGAGTCGTGCTAAGCAAAGAAATTTTTTCAATCAGGTTCATCTGGAATAATGCGTATTAGAGCCCTTGTGTCCCTCTTTTTTAAGCGGATGTGTTCAGTAAAGTTCAAGATATTACGAGCAAGCGGATTAGGTTGTGACTCGAGTTTTGCTAAAAATTTTCCTGCGTATATTGCAATTTCTTCAGCCACAAGTGGTATACATATTTAAATCACGATGCAAATTTGAGTTTTTTATGCACTAGAGGTCTGTGTAAACAGTCTTCAAATGTAAATACGTCTTGTTTTTAAAATGTATTCTCTTGGCATGTGTTATACTAAAGTTCAGTAACTAAACCAATAATGTATTGATTTTCGTGTATATGAGTGTTTACAAGCGATGTCGCGAAGACTTCTTGTTCGTAACAAACACTCAAAAGAAGTAGTGTTGTTGAGTGTATGCTTGTTTTTTGCGTGTGTGTGTAAGATGTAGATGCCCTTCAGTTTTAAAAGTAGAAATTGACTCAAAATCGTTACGTATTTCCCTAGCGAAAAATCGACTACCTACTACAGTAGTCACAAGTAATGCAAGAGTTCGCCTTTTTCATGACAAATTCTTTTTGTATATCCGTAGGCTAGTAAGTGGGCTCCCCACTCGAAATAACGTCCAAGCACATTTTTAAAATTGTGTTGAACAACACTCGACCTCTAGGCTTAATAAGACGCAAACCTGTAAAAATCCCCGTATTGATCTTCAGTGATTGAGACGCAAATATTAGTTGCTTGTAGATGTTCTGCACAAATGTTATCAATAATATAGTGCTTGAGTCTTGACTTTATTAGAATTGTTGATCCAAGGCATGCTCTTTCTCTCGGGTCCATGGAATCATATAAGGTGTAGCAATTCATTTTGAAAAGGCTTTTCGAAGTCAAATGAGTCTCAGAAAGCAATATTATATTAATATTTTTTTTTTCGTAAGGGACTGCTCAGTAAATTTCTAAATAAAGTCATAAACAGTATGTAGTAGAAGAAAAAACCAAAAAAATTGTTTTCTGAAACAAAATATATAAACAAAACAACAAACAAACAGGTCTTGGTCTCTTCTTTCTAAATCCGTTTATAAATTTAAAATTGGATGATAGTTAATTTAGTTAGAAATTAATAAGTGCATAAGGGTACGACAATACCTACCAGAAAAATAGTAACACGTCACGGGTATTTTTTTTTGTCACACAGTGTAATCAATTGCATCAGTTTTTAATATGATTTCTTAAACTAAATTTTGTGTACGAATATGAGTTTTGTGTTTTTAAAATAATCGACCTGATTATTGAAATGTCTTTAATTTCGTTTTTAATTATTCTTTTCGAACAAATGTTTCATTCAGCGTGGCCGTTTATGCTACTAAAGCATCAATTTGCTACTTTTTTCTTGATACTTTTAGTGCCACTTTTTTAAAATGAGCAAAATCTGCTACTTTTTATTACACATTGACTCTTTTTAGAAATTTCATCACTTGATTAACTTTTTCGCAGCAATCTGCTTGTGTAAGCATAATTTCTTATAACAGATTATTATTTTTCATCTCAACTTATACGAAAGTTGAACTGTTTGTATCAAACTTTGTGTTGATTAAAAGAAATAAGAAACTGTCTCTGCTTTTGTTCCTAAATTGTCAAACTCAATATAAATTTTCAATTAATATTCCTCTGACTTAATTAGACATGTGAATAAAAATCAACTTTAAAATGCACGGATTGTAAGATTTTATATATATCGAGCCTTTTTTCGATTTTATCGCAAGCGACATGTTATCGAAAATAGAATTTTTTATTGAAATTAAAATTTTATGAGCCTACCCATAGTTTAGAGTTATCAAAATGCCAAAATTGTTGATAACTTTTAAGATACTGTCTGTAAAATTTTATCGTAACCGACATTTAACGTACAAAAACATATTTGAATATATAAAAAAACCTCCTGAAAAATTTAAAATTTGTCGCTTACGATTAAATAGAAAATAATACTTTTTCAAACAGTTAATTTTTCGTTCCCACCAGTGTTGTCAGATTAGGGGATTTATTCCCAAATCGGGGATTTTTTTTTGCAAATGGGGATACAAATTTTGGTTGGGGATTGAGGAATTCATTAGGGATAATTTTTATGTTTTGGGGATTTGTATTTTACGTAATATTTTTTATTTATTTCTTAGATTGTTTTAATTTCAATACATTTTCTAATTTTTATTTCATAAATAATATAAAATGTTAACAAAAACGCTTAAACTAAAAATCGTTTTTAAGATTTGTTGTTGGCAAGACTTAAACAAGGTTTATTACAAGACATATCGAACAGGTTTTTGGTTTACACGTATATAATTTCCAAGACATTTGACAATTAGTCCTTTAAAATTTTATATATTTGTAACAACTCAAACATGTTTTGGGTAGAAGTTTATTCATATCAAGATGCCGTTGGATCACACCCGTCTAAAGAACTGTAATGATTTAAAATGTAGTTTGTGTATCAAGGAGCAACGCTTGCGTTGAACGAGTTTTTCGGCAAGCAATTCAATAAAAACTAAAATTACAAAAAAAATTCAGTGCGAATTGCCTGAATCTCTGTTAAGAATTAATATACATTTTAAAAATAATGGAATTTGCTGTGACACTTCTCATCTCCAGATATGCTAAAATTCTTTAACTCTAAAAGTATGCTCCAAAAAAATTCTTTAGATAACGATACAGAAGATTTGGACTCTGAACTTTTTGATTTTATTAATCTCATTAACTAATTTGTTAGAAAAAATAATACAAATATGTACATATTTAAATGTGTACAAATAATATGGACCATAGTGCAAATAAAATATTAATAAGAAATAGTTAAATAAATTAAAATAGTATAATTTTTAGTAGGGATTTTTGGGGATAGTAAAAACTACTTTTTAGGGAATTTTGGGGATCAAAATTTTCAAATTGGGGATGGCAGTCGAAAGAAATCTGGGAACCCTGGTTCCCACTGAAAGTTTTTTAAATTCAGGTTTTAAGCAACAGGATGTCTTATAAATATGTCCAAAATAAAATAAATGTACTGTAGATATGCGTGTATTTGTTGCTGTATTTTTTCAGCTTTTTATAATACTTATCTGACATCCTGTACAACGGTTGTTTTTGTTTGCATGAAAAACTCAGAAATTTCACGGTGCACCCTAAAATAGAAATTATTTTATATTTTGTAAATGAACATTTTAAAATTATGTAACTACATACGAGTATACATCGTGAATAAGTGCTTGGAAATCATATTATTATATACAAAACGCACAAATATGTATATTATAAGCTTAACCTTTCTTTCCCCAGATGGATGTCAGTCATATCGTCTATTTTCACTTCCCAGAGGTCAGTCAAAATATTTTTGTTGTTTTCCGTTCATAGGATACTTTTGCTTCACATTTTCTTTTTGATAATTATTGCTGCTGCATCTATTTTTAAGTTGAAAATGTATTAATTGATATCTATTCTTTTTCACTGGCATAAACATTTTAACTTGGCAGCACTGAATTTAGCACATCGAAACAACAACAACAATTTGTATGGTAAAACCAAGTTTCAACAGTTGTTTTTAACGTTAAAACCAACTTTTATTAAAACCATGTTAGTGTGAAAACACTATTAATTGTTTTAAATGCATTCAATAATTTAATAATAAATGATCGTAGATAATTAGTTTATGCCCAGTCTGTTTTTTTTAATTGCACTTGAACAATATGGAATTATATTATTTGAATGACTGGGTCAATTTCATAAAAATATTAATCAAATATATACTTGCAGTAATAAACTAAAATTACTGGTAAACATACGATTTATCAGTACATTCATACATATCGCTCATTTACTCAAACAACATTTTAACTCAAAAAAACAACTTCGAGTTTGAAGTATTCAGCTTACACGCAACTTAATGGAAAAATATAATCTAAACAAGATATTTGCTTGAAATTTTTACACAATATGAATATGAAGAACGATATGACGATTTATTTGCATCACTAAAGGCCTCATTAGTTTTTACTTTTCGTTGTCGTTCTGTGCCGTTCTTTTCTGTATAAAATATTTAGCAATTACTTTTTCTGTGCAAGAAATCAGCTGGCAACCTATAGAACTGATTTCAGTTGTATACAAAATATCACAACAATCTAACACACACCACTTTTGGCTGTCACTTAACGTTCAATTCTATTTTCTACAGATTTGTCCGCAACAGAACAGAACGAAAAAGGAAAAACAAACCACACATACAGACTTTCAATTGAACAGAAACAAAACAGCTGATTCAGAACGGAACAGCACGTAAAAACTAATTCTGCCTTTACTCAAAAATTCCATTTTTTGAGAGCTATGACGTTCTTTAAGTAAATAATCGATATGTATATGTACATTAGGCATATAATTTTTTTTTTGCTAAAAATTTGACAGGCACTACGCTATGGGGAATATTGTACTGATTATAAAAATCGATATCTTAGGCCAGTTTCAAACAAAAACCTTCCGCACCGAATGAATTTCTAAAACCTTCCAAATTTTTTTTAATAACGTAAAAAATTCAATAAACCAAGAGCGAAAAAGTTTTAATGTTATTAAAATTATATACGAGTACATTTAAATACCTCCCTAGATACTAAAGTATAAACTGCATTCACGTTATGAACTCTATTTGCCGGTGTTAAAACAAAGAGTAACTAAAATCTGAAAAATTATTTTAAATACTGCCATAAAAAAATTCTAACTCCAAACTTCATCGCATTTGGTGCGGAACCTTTTTTTTAACGATTGCGTAAAAGTAAAAACGCAATTAGTCTTATTTTTCCATGGACTACTCAGCCCTATCTGTCAAATTTTGATATTTGCAAAAAATGCCAAAAGTTATGACCCTAATGTACAAGCTCATATACTTTAATCAACGACTACTTAAAGAAATTTCGACATTTGTCATGCACGGTATTTCACGATTACAGTTTGTTAATACAATTTAACAAAAACCATACTCAAAGACTGGATAAAAGAAAAACTATTGAACTGGTCATGCATGGAACTAGTTGGTGGATATTTTCCGCAAGCTATGAAAATCTTACAGAAATGGTCGCTCTTTTTGTAATGATCTGTTTGTGCTCTCGCCAACAGGTTTTAAACGTTTTAACATTGTCGTGCAGCCGTCTTGCAAGATGTCTGAAAGACATGCACAACTGGGATAATAATATTGTGTTGAGAATGCACTGTAGTAGTGGACATGACGTTCGTACAATTCTTATAAAGCGCGTTTTTTTTAGAGTGTCACAACTTTGAGTTTTTTTGAGTAAATCAATTGTAGCGCCCGCTGTGTGGCATGCGGCTCCGTGCTGTTGGAATCACATATCAGCAAGATTAATGCCACGTAATTGAGGTACGAAAAATTTCGAATCAGATTCTCCTCACTCCAAATGCGACAATTATGCTAATTTACGTACCCATTTAACCTGAAATGGGCTTCATCGGAAAATAAAATTTTGATTGAAAATTAAAAATCAATATCAATTTGTGCTTTAGCCTATTTGCCGAACAATTTGCAAGCGATGCTCTGGAGCAAGTCGATTCATAATGAAATTTCAAAGTAAACTAAACAAAAAGCAACTATCAGCTGTTAAATGGGTGCTCAAATAAAGCAGTGATGCCAACTCAAAGTTGTGACACTCTAAAAAAACACCCTATATGTATTTATGATTGATGTTTAATTACACTATGCAACAAATTAAGACTTTTAGAAAAACACAGGGAATGGACAGTATCGGTTCGATAGTACTACCAAACGGTAGCAAGACCGTATACTCAGCTTGGCTACATCTTACACTGAATTATTTGTTGGCCAAAAACTGACGATACCATTTTTTGAGGGCGCACTGATTTCGAAATCTTTGCATGCCAAAAAATGGTCAGCAAAATCGTACTATCGAACTTATACTTGCAAGACCTTTCACTGTTGCACAGTGTTATTAAAGCGCTGTTCAGACTATTACAAAGGGTAATTTTTTATTAACTTCCTTTTTGGCAACACTGTTTTTGGCAACTCAGCTGTTTTCGTGTATCATGTCCCTGCTAAACATGTTCAGTTGGTCTATAGTTTAATCATTAATCGACTTACAAGTTAACAACTCTAGGCAACCTTCTGATTCGGCTATTCGGAATCTTGTGACTAAATTTCGCACCAAAATGACATTATTGAACGATAAACCACCAACACGCAGTGCTGTCGTAAGTACATATATACAATTTGACTAAAATTCAAAAAGTATGCGGTACCCTAACTTTTGACTGGAAAGTACCACAATAAGTATTTTCACGTAATGATATATATAAGTTGTTATTTTATTCATTACAGGACAGTCATTATTATACGCTTGAAATAATTAGATAATTAAGTGCCACTCTTTACTTTGTAAGCCATTAAAAGAGTACTACCCATTACAAAATCTTGAAAAATTTTTGCTGGATAATTATTGATATTTGTTTATTTTATATATGAAAATTGAACTATGTCCCGTAAGTGACACAATTTCTCTATACGTGACAAAATATAAAAAGCAATTTTTAATTATAAATATGTATTTTAACTTGCTTGCTTCTTAGTTATAATTTGCTTCTTAGACACTTTTTCTCCATTTGTCAGAGTTTTTTTTTTTTTTAATTTGCACTTAACCATATTCATTTAAAAAGTTGGTGGACTCGACCTGTCCTACACGTGACAGAGTGTTTTTACTTTTTTTCTTCATTAATTCTTAACTCATTTATTCATTCTATTAAATAACAGAAAATATTTATATAACTGTGTTATCATTTAAGAACTATATGTAATATAATATAATATAAGCGCCTAGGAATAGTTGAATTTGTTGTACGTGACAGTGAAGATGTTGGAAATCCCAACGAAACGTGGGATACATTAAAATTAAATAAAAAACGTATTTTATTTACATTTTGAAAGAATGGAATGACCTTGAAAGTCTGAATAGATACAATATCTATAAAACAACATTAATTGCTTCTAATACTGTTTTCACCTGACATGGTTTTAATAAAAGTGGGTTTTAACGCTAGAACCAATTGTTAAAACTAGTATCTGGATTCTGTATCTTTTTGCGAACCGAAAATCGTAATATTTATCGACATATTTATTCGTTTAACGATAATGTGATTCCGTAATTTCTTTCTTACGATAGTCCCCAGCTGTATTTTAATCACCTTTTAATTCTATATCATGTGGTATCTGTCAAAATGAGCAAAAAGTACATATATTGACAAAGAAAAACTAAGTTAATTTGAGCTGGTAATATTATTTACTTTTACTTCAACCGATACCGAATATCGTTAAAATATGTTCCTGAATTGCAAAGTCGACGTTTCACAATTTGTTTTATTTTTTTTTTAAAGAGAGATAACACTCAGGCAATGAATGGCTACTACTATAATTAGGTGTTACCTTCTTAAGGAAAGGGATAGTATAGAGAACACAGGTGGTGAAGGAAGAGATAGAGGAAAGCTTGATTGTTTTGCAACTCTGCTTTTTTACGTTTTTAATAGTGTAATGTTGCAGCGCCTCTGGTGTTAATGAGGCGTATTAAATTTTTTTGAAGCTGTGTTTAGCAGCTGTTTCCTTGATATATTTCCTCGAAAATATAAATAAAACAATGAGTTAGAAATATTCAATATAATTTATTATAAATGGGAATATGTACATATAAATTTTTTCCTATTGTGTGTACGCACCGTAAGTTTTACTTGAGATAATCGAAGTAAGTAAGTAACAAAAAAGAGAACAACAACTTAATGATTAATAAAAACATAGAAAAGTCCACTGAGCAATAATTGGTGGACGTTTGCACTATGCGTGTAAACATCCCGCTCTCCTTGCTATACTGCAACAAAGAGGGCTAAGGATCTTGCGATTAAATTACTACCTGTAAAATAGGTTGAGAAAAGAGAGGAGAAGGGGGTTATATTAAAGTATAAAAAATTTCATTCATTTAAAAAAAAAAAAAAATAGTTCATTATATTAATAAATTTTGCATAAAAAATACGTCCCGACATCACATTAATCACGATGGTTGCTGGCTGGTTTGCTCCTGTTAACTTGTGTCGTTGCGAGGTTTCTTGGGACCGATGGTGAGGTTAAAATTTTTTCAGCTGTCCCTTTCTTTTGCCTTTACGCTTCTTCCTTGAAGCCTTTGGTGAATCAGAGTGATTGTCGTTTGATTTCCTTTTAGCTGGTTTTGAGTCCATCTTTTTATACCGATGTAGGAGGTTATGATATTCACTCTCTCTCGCGGCTCGTGCACTTGTCCTTCATGTGGGAGTGTGCCAGACAATTAAAGCAGTATTGAAACCTCTTTACTGTTTCACAGCGCTCCCCAACGTGCATGTTTCTAAATTTAAGGCACTTTCTCAGTGCGTGTTCGCTCTTGCATAATCGACAATCTCAAAGGCTTTCGTTGCGAGGGGCCTTAGGTTTTGGGATGAAGGACTTTCAACGGGTTTACGGTGGACCTCAAGACGGTGGGATGCACTGGACATTACTAAGAAAGAGAAAAGAACGGAACTAATGGGTTTATGGCTTAGGTAAGAGAACTAGCTTCACAATTAGCCGGGTGAAAATGCCTGAAGCTGTTCTCACATCCGCTGTGCGGACTCATCCGCTGTTCGGACTTTAGAGTGATGTCCTATTTGAGTTTTCTCTATTCGATCAAGTCGCCATTCGCCGGGGGCAAATTATATTGACGAATAACAGCTAAATCTCCGGTTTAAAAATCTTTTTGGGGATATTTCCACTTCACTCGCCGATGGAGTTCTTTTAAGTACTAAGAAGAAGCTTACATTTGAAGAATTCAACACAATGTTGACTTCCGAACGCCAGAAATTTGTCGTAGATGAGTTGTCACACTCTTTACCCCGGCTTCCCATGAGCCACCTATATGAGGAGCTCCGGGAGGTATAAAATGCCATTCAACAAGTTGAAAACTGTTTATTGGTTATTTTACTTTGCCGATGATTCTTCTACACAATGCCGACGATGGAGGGTTCTCTGATGTTGCATTAGGATTAGTATGCGCTGAAGTCAGTATAGTTCAGTGACCAGTGGCTATGCCTTCATCACTTAAACTTTCCTACAATAACTGATACAAAAGGACACTAATTTAGATCAGATAAATGGGTGGTGTTGCTATATAACGACTATCGGCGACCGGGCTCGAACCAAGGACCATATAGTCAACGTGATAACTACTTCAGCCAACGCCATCATACAAAATAATTTTGTTAAAACCAACTTTTTTGAATTGGTTTTGTGAAATGCAACCTTGTTTTCGGTGTTCTAAATTCAATGCTGCTAATTTAAAATGACCGAAAGTAGCTGATAGTGTTTATGCCAAAACAACAAATACCGAACGCAACATTTTCAAATTAAAAATGAATATCTCTGAAACCAGAGACGCTAGAAAAAATAATAAAGCTATTTTCGTAAAACTGAGAAAATGAGTGACAAGACGTACACCACAGGGAGGAGTTTTATCACCTCTACTCGTATTGTGGCAATGAACGCAATTCTTAGGAAGATAGTTGCATATGCGGATTTCAAATATCGCCAAGTAAATCGCCAATCGCCATTTCAAAATTTTCATCGCCAAAAACAAATTTTTGTCGCCACATTTGGCGAGATATCGCCATATCTGACAACACTGTTCAGGCATGTTATACATCCTGATCGATCGCAAAATCTTTTGTAAAACTCTCGCACGCACAATGAGCAGTCCAGCCTCGAGAAACGATCCATAGCTGCAGAATTTCCAAGAGCCATGCTACCGGTTGATCTGAAAAATAACAATAATAAGCATATTGTCATAACTCAAAAAACTCGTTTTCTTTATCTTATATAAAAAATTTCATTAAATAACTTGTACTACCATCTCCTGAGAGAGGAATATTTTTTCATGTCTTCATTGAGTTGAATGTAAATTGAAAACTTTACACACGTTTTCTGCAAAACTACTTTTTTGACTTGCGACACTATTGAAATAAATGAGCGATATGAATATAAAACGATATAAAATGAGCACGTCACAACTTTTTTTCTATTTTAAATGAATTCATTACACCAATTTTTATTTTTATATAGTTAATATTTTCCACACCGGAACATTTTTTTAAAATTTTATTTTAAATCAATTAACTTTTTTGTCGCTTTGGCATGGCGGCACAGTATTTGCTTTGGTTCTTAAAAGCTGTTGATTTTGTCCAATAACGTGCTCCACAAATGTACACTCCCGCCAATTTTCTTTGAACTCCTTAACAGTTCTAGTAAGAATTGGATTCAATTGCGGTAGAATACCATGATCCAGAGTGGGAAATAAATGGTGCAAAACATGTTCGCCAAAGTGAGTGAGCGCCATAAAATGCGAACCCTTAATATCCGAACGATCAACAGCACTGTCCAGTTGATGAAGACCCCAGTCATAATCACTTCGACGGGTGTCGCCGTCGTGATAAATAGTCGGTGTATGATGAGCGGCATTCAGACCAATTACCCCAAATAGGAAACTGCCCATGCCGATAATGCGGAACCATTGCAGCAAAATGTTTGCAAAACAGGATTTCGAGGAAACAAACATTAATGCAGGCAAAGTGAAACCGATAATGTCATGCCAGAAAAGTTCATTTTCTACAAAAATTGAACTTAGAAATCTGAAAGAGTAATATTTTTAAATTATTATTCCTTATTTTAATTCATAATATTTCGTCTGTTCTGTGAATTGAGTGTGATCTCCAAAACTCTATGGAGTACATATAATTTCGCTACATTTCAAGTATAAAATATTTATATATTTTTATTTGAAAGATTAAACTGAGAAGAATTGTAAATAGTTGCTCTAGAGAGACGATAGCCTGCCATAAAATGAGTCACGTCACCGGTTCTCAAATGGCGTTCTAATTGGACATGATCAGTTGATATAATTAAGAAACTCCGCGACAGGTTTTGGATCTTATGGTTTCAGTTTAAGTCAATACATTTTTTTTTAAATTAAATTATTACAAAGTTTAATTGACTCATTAACATATTTAATTTATTTTTGGTTTTATTTTCAATTAAAGTTTTTTATTGCAAGAGTGTTTTTTGTTTTAATGTTCTCATCAATCATAGCTTTAGCAGTAGTGAGACAGTTTACGTTTAATGAAATTGTTTCAAAAATTCCTGGAGGCTGGCAACAGTAATTCTCGACTTCATGTACCTCTGATTGTTCTTAATTTACCTTAGTTTGGTTGTCAACCCAACTTTTACATTGGAATTGCCATTCACAACTTAAATAACGGTTGAGCTTGTAGTTGCCTTTTGCAATAGCATTTTCAAGTAAAAATTTGTTGTGATTCACAAGTTCCAAGCACACTTGGGTCCAAATGACAGGTTTCTTTGTCTTACCTTAAAGTACAAGTATAGATGGTGAAGTTACAGACGGTAAAGTGGCTATTATACGTACAAGGCTTCCAACTTTGCAGGTCCACGCACGATAAGGAGTCATGCATCAAACTCGCAGGCATGTTCTGAAAATCACATGTTTCAAATCACACGTCATTTTAAAAGTAATAAAGGTTCTGCAGACGTTTTTCAAATCATATACGATAAATTTCTTTCAGAAATGATATTTGGTGCTCTATACAATAAGAAAATTGAAAAAAAGGTGAACAAATGCCTGCATGACCATTATTAACAAGGCGAATGCATGCTAGGTGGTCGCAAGGGATCAGGTGACTATTTTCGCCGCTTGTAATTTGAATATACATACCTTGGATGTCAAAACACATTTTTCAGTACATTTGTTTGACATTTTAAGTATAAATTTCTCAAAGCGAATTGAGCTGAGTATACCTTATATGAATTTTCCTTGATTATTACTTTTAAAATCACATGTGATTTGAAAAATGTGATTTTCGTAACATGAGTGTGTAAATACCGAGGCTTTATTTGTGTCAAGTTACCGAACTGTTTCTGAAAATACCACAATCAGTTGACATTATGAACCTATAAATTGTTGAAGTTGGTATGTTATTAGTGCCATTGAATCCTACGCTGTATGAAAGAACTTCCGAAACAAGTACGCTAAAAAAAGTGAAAAACTTTAATAAATTTTTTATACATTTTGGAGATTATCACATTATGAATTATGAAGTAACTCCCGAAACTTTGAAATTTATTTATATCATTCTACAAAAAAATTTAAATTAAATACTTCTTAAAAACATTGTTTCGGAAGTTAGTTAATCGGCGAAGAATCATGGAACTTATTTCAATTTGTCACGGATGAGATGTGTCCAACACCAGCCTCGTTTTCCACAGATTTTCTTCAGTGAGATATGTCCAACACTGGGTTTGCTTTGCAAAGCTTGTTTGCATTGCCGGCTTTCGGCAGAGCTCAAGGATTTTATATTCTAAAGCATGTTCAACACCAGCTTCGCCTACCAACGCTTTTGTGCATTGCCGGCCCAGCCCTGGCTCAAAGATTTTCTCCTCTGAGTTATGTCCAAGTCGGAATATGCTTTCTAAAGTACTATTGAATTGAACTCAAGAATTTCCTTCTCTAAGGTATCTACAAGACTGGATTCTCTTTTCGAATCATTTCTGCATTGCTCAGAGGATTTCCTTCGCTGGGGTATGTCCAGAGTCGGCTTCAAAACAAAATTTTGGTTCGCCGAAAAATTTTTGTATTTTATTGTTGACTTTGGGCGACTCAACATTTTTATATATTTGGGTATATGTTCATAAGTATTACTAAAATTCCGAAAAATTTAAAAAAACCCAAAAAATTGTTTTTTGTGATTATTCATTCCAAATTCGTACGTAATGACAAACACCCAAAAACTTCGGGTGATTATTCGTTTGACGCTTTTGAGTTATTCTTAATTTTTTTGGACGATCAGGCACTGTTTTTTTGGGCATTTCTTTACAATGCCTAATCACCCAACAATTCTGGACGTTCCTTCATTTCGTACATCATGTATCATATTTTGTTTGGATTTTATTTCATTGGGAACCATGTTTTCTCCGGCAGTTATTTCAGTATGAATTAAGTCCTAACAATTCGGGTTTATTTCATTTTCAGTCTTGGCAGTAATTTTATTTTCTAGGGATTTATTTCATTAAAATTTATTGGGACTTACTTAAATGTTTAAGCCCGAGTTATCTCGTTGGAAGTTTTTGGTTTGGGATTTATTTCATTCGGCCAGTGCAGTCTCAATGGCAAAACTCTATGAATTGGGCTACGAATTGGTACATCATCCGCCATATTCTCCTAGTTACTACTTCCTATTTCCAAACCTAAAGAAATGTCTCGGTGGAAAGAGATTTAGCTTCAACGATGAAATTATTGACCAAACAAAAAATCATATTTTTTGGAAGGGATACAAAAACTGGAGAAACGTTGGACTAAGTGTATTGAGTTTAAAGGAGATTATGTTGAAAAATAACTTTTTGTTTTGCAAAAAAATCTATTTTTACACATTAGTAATAATTAAAATAAAATTTTTACTTGCAAGAATTATCCAAACAGCTTTTCTGTGTTTTGTTTTCAAATTAATTATTTGAAGAAAACTGAAAAATTTGCATTTTTTTTATTAAAAAAATTTAAAATGGAAGCATATTTTCTTAATTTATTGTTTTTCTTTGATTAAGCCACACAAATACAATTTTATGGTCAAAGAATTTTGTTTGTTTTTCATATCTGATTAGAGATGGAAAGTGGCATTTTTGTAAATAATATATGAAACTGTGTAAAGCATTTCATATTAAACGTCGATTTTTAAAAATTTTGTGATTTAAAATATTATTGCACAGGATTATCCAAAATACATCAGGAAAATTACAATTGTATCATGATTTCCATCCATGATTCTGATATGAATAAAATTTTCTTGCAAGTTCTTACAAGAGCGTTCATTTACTTTTTCGTATTTGGGAGAGTGATTTTGAAAAATTTCTGCATTACTCCCTCGTTGCTAGTTTCTGCTGGGAAAGTGAATCCGCAGTTCCAAGGCAATTTCATATAAGGTATAGTTAGCTCAATTCGCTTTAAGAAATTTATACTTTAAATGTCAAAAAAAATTTACTGAAAAATGTGTGTTGACATCCAACGTATGTATATTCAAATTACAAGCGGCGAAAATAGTCACCTGATCCCTTGCGACTACCTAGTATGAATTCGCCTTGAGCAGACCTGATAACTTTCCTTGGTGTAAGTTGTTTTTTTAATTATTACATGTCAGTTGGCTTTCTTAATCAAGGCGAATTCAAGGTGGTCTCAACTGATCAGGTGACAATTTTTTTCAGTACATTTTTTCACATCAAAAGTATAAACTTTTTAATGCAAATTGAGCCGAGTGTATCTTGTATTAAAATTTTTCTATAAAATTTCTTCAAGCTTTGATATACAAAAGTGAGCAGCAGTGAGCAGCACAAGCATCATTAAATCTCAATCACGAGTAATGCCGAACACATCTGGAATTTCTTGTGTTGCCATTTTGAGGTGTCATTTTCAAAATGTGTGCACCGCCATTCACATTATGTTTTGGAAATGGCAAACGCTGCCAACAGTACTCACTAATGCGATGTCACAAACTGCCATAGTGTGTAGTCGGCGTAAGAAACTAAGAAGTAATATCACTCGGTTTACAGATCAGACCTTCATATATAGATATCGCTGATTTACTTCAACAACGTCAGTACTAACAAAAAAATAAATTTTTGAGTTAAAATTATCCTCATATTGTTATTCAGTTAAAATTTCAAACAAATATTATGTATACCCAGAGAGGAAAATAAAATATTCTATTGCATTTAGTTGTGTGTAAATTGAAAACTTCACACTAGTTTTATGTAAACCAAGTTTTTTTTTCAGTTATAACGTTGTTGAAGTAAATGAAAGTAAGTTACGAGTACCTATGTATAAAACTAAACGGAAATATAGCCACGTAAATAATTGGTTGGATTATAATCGAGAGAAAACGATTCAGTTTGGAAGAAATATGTTCATTGGGAACCCAACACAAAAACGGCTCAAATAGCGACATCTCTAGATCGTAAAGAGAATTGGTGTAAACATGATGAGACAGCGCATGGGATATACGCCATTCAGCAAAATTCAGCAAACTAAAGTTGAAAGTATACATTTGCCAATTATTTCGTTGATGGAAATAATTGTGTGCTGAAATGCTCAGCCAGCATAAAGATAATGCAGCTAAAAATTCGAATATTAAACCGGCATTTAGGGCTGAGAGCACAGAACAACACAAAGTCGCAATCAAAAGGCTGAAATGGAACAACTGTAAACAAAAATTATGATTATATGTACATATGTATGTATGTACATTAGACCACCCAAATTTCAAAAAGTATTTATCTTATTCGCTTCAGCGGCAGCTTCCGATATACTATACATTAGAGCGACTCAAGTTGTATGGAAGCGAAATTCGTGCAAGGTGTACCCCCCTCAAAATGAACATTGGTATTTTTTATGATGACATCTAAAATATTTCGGCTCTAGCTTTGATCTCTCGTGAGCTGGACCATTTTGAAAAAGTGTCTATTTTTGCATGTTTTGTCAATTTGAGAATCAGTTTCCTTACCAGCATATACAATATGGGTAAAAGGTTTTTTTTAAGGCGCGTCCAACTGTATATACAATTTGTCCAAGGACGATCATCCATGTCCTTTTTTTAAGGATATTCTGTAAAAAAGAACGGGGTTTGAATTTTTTGTTCGGGGTTGTTTGTAATAAAAATGCCAAATTAACATATTTTAATCTTTAGTCGATTTAATTAAATACGGGTCTCAGCTTTTTTTGAAATTCGTGCTAGTTCGCGTTTTTGATTTTGTTTTTGAGGACAGTTTTGTAAACATAAACAATAAAATTTAAAAACTTTTTTTTAATTTGCGAAAAAAATATGCCGCCAAAAAGTCGTGGATAATTTCTTTTTTTCTTTCTTTAGTCCTATTTTCATCCATACATGATCTAGAAACTAAATCCGCTATCATATTAGAGTTACCACAAGATTGCATTTATATATTACAGAGCACCGTGTAAAATGCGCATCTAATTTGCAAAAATATAAATTATATACATAAAAAACCTTTCTTATGATACCTATATTGTATATGTTGGTAAGGAAACAGATTCTCAAATTGACAAAACATGCAAAAATAGACCCGTTTTCAAAATGGTCCAGCTCACGATAGGTCAAAGCTGGAGCCGAAATATTTTAAAAGTCATCTTAAAAAAATCCAGGGTTCATTTTTAGGAGGGTACAGCGAGCACTTTTCTTGGTGAGTCTATCCTTGCCATTTTGTAGCCTGCTGTTGTGAATGTGTTTAATGCAACAGCGTGGAAGTCCGCCATGCACGTTGCACTGTTCACCCAAAAAATAGCCTATAAACACTTTTGGCACCATAACATTTCAATTAAAAAGGATCAAAACATCACATACCATACCATACTCGTACGCTTGTTGTGTGTTTGAAAATTGTGCTACAGATCGTAATCCATTGAATTAGGGATGTAACGAATACCAGTTTAGCGAATGCGAAAGCGAATAATACATTTTAATTTTTGTGAAAGCGAATGCAAATATTTCAATACGTTAAAAAAATCATATGAAAATAAATTTTTATAAGAACATGATATTTTAATTTATACACAGATGTACTGCTACAACATTTTATTTCAATTGAGTATTGAATTGAGCAAATATTTATTGATTTATTAAAAATGCAAATTCTTAAAACAGAAAGATATATGAAATTATATTAAAATAAGTATAGATAATAATTAAAAATAAATTTCTAAAATGTTAAGCAATCGAACCATTCGTACTTTGGTCCTAAAGCCTGGTACTCTGTTCAACATTTCATGTGAAATGCTGTAAAAATACATATTAAGAAAAATTGGAATGCATTGTTCATGAAAATGTTGCATAATTAATATTCGGCTCATCTTAGTCTTAAGTATAAAATATTTTCGCGCAAATCAAACACGCCACTAAATTTTTAAAGCTTTGATGAGAATGCATACGAGGTCTGATCAATAACCGTTACTTTCAAATTTCGTGAGATGTTGGTACACATGTCTGTTATATATGTTGGCAATATCAGCCATTTTGGATTGTCAGTTTGTTTTTGACAGATAAAAAGGTTAGGTGTGCTCTTCGATTTTTTACTATTCTAAAAAATGGATCAAAGAAACTGTATTAAGTTTTGTGTAAAAAATGAAATTAAATGCGCAAGGACATTTGAAATGTTGAATGTGGCGTTTGCCGAGTCTACTATGAGCAGAACACAAGTTCAATTGTGGTATAACCGGTTTAAGGAAGGCCGAGAAGATGTCAATGACGATGCTCGTCCTGGTCGTCAAGTTCGGTCAAATGTGAAGGTTTTGCTCACTGTTTTCTTCGACTGCAATGGCGTGGTGCATTAGGAATTCTTGCCACAAGGTCGTACGGTCAATAAGGAATACTACATTGAAGTTATGCGCCGTTTGCGGGAAGCAATTCGTCAGAAACGCACAGAATTGTGGAAAAAACAATCATGAATTTTGCACCATGATAACGCACCAGCTCACACATCGATGCTTGTGCGTGAGTTTTTGGCCAAAAACAAAACCGTTATCAGGTCTCAACAACCGTATTCACCGGACTTGGCCCGGCTGACTTTTTCCTCTTCCCAAAACTGAAGACACCGATGAAAGGAAAGCGTTTTACTACGATTAAAGAGATAAAACAAAAATCGAAACAGGAGCTGTTGGCGGTACCAAAAAGCGCGTTTCAGAAGTGTTTCGAGGATTAAAAAAAACGCTGGCATAAGTGTATTATATCTGAGGGGGATAACTTTGAAGGGGATAAGATAGTTATTGATGAATAAATAAATACTTTTTGAAAAAATTTAAAATAACGGCTATTTTTTGATCAGACCTCGTATGTATCTTTATAAATAATATAAATAAATAAAAATAATTTTCGTGTTTTTGACGTTTGTTAGTCGTAAAATATTTTCGTAAAAGAAGTAAAATTTTTTTTGGTCTTCAGTACTAGTATTCGCTTGAAATATTCGCATACATTTTAGCGAATGCAAAAGCGAATTCAAATAGCAAAAGTAAGCGAATAATTTGCGAATGCGAAAGCGAATGCGAACACTCGTTACATCCCTACATTGAATATATCTCAACAAAACTAGACACATATAAATACATATATCTGTGGCAAAAAGGAAAAAGTGCTTAAGTCGAGGTAACTTTATTTTGAGTTAATGGTACCTCCACAATCTGCATATTCGAAAGTACTCATGGTCAAAATCTCAATTAATATGTGTGGCTTTTCAGCAAGTTATGCACTATGACTTGCAACTTATTTTTTTTAGACTTCTAACCTCATTTGGAATAATAGCTGCATTTAGGATATACCTTGGTATGTATCAACTTAAATGTATTACTTATAGTGTGTAGAACGATGGTGGCTTAAAAAATTTAAGATTAACAGAGAATTTCCCAATTTTTCTGTAAACGAAATACATTTCTAAAAATCGACTTGAACGCTTAAAAGTGCTGTCCTGCAAAATAGTAAAATATGACTTAAGCACTTTTTCCTTATTGCCACATAAATGTAGATGATAGAGGAAAGTATATTTTTGTATAAAAAAAACTGCGTACAAACTTGCATTTATTATGTAAATTCACGAACAAATCATTAGGATTCTTTTTACCAAAAAAAAAAAAACAAAAAATATATAAAAAAATAAATTAATACAGTGAAGTGAAATATATTAGTGAAATATACAAAATTTTGTTTTTGTTAAAAGAATCTTAATGATTTGTTTGTGAAATAATAGATGCAATTTGGCTTACAAATCGATACGAACTTTAGCCTAAATATAGAAACAAATGAATTTCGAAAAATTATAATAATACTAATTAAAAAATAATACGAGTTTATGTATGTATGCAAGTTCGTACGCAGATTTTTTTATACAAAAATATACTTTCCTCTATCGTCTATATTTGTGTCTAGTGTTGTTGAGATATATTCAATGGATCATGAGCTGAAGGATAATTTCCACATATGTACATAACAAGGCTTATACCCCTTTTAGACGCGGAAAGTTTACTTTGCAAAGCCTTAATTCAGCTGAGAGAAAGACAGAAAGAGATAGTATTCCTGTTTCCGTCATAATTAAGACATTGGAAAGTAAAATTTGTGTGTCTAAAAGCGGTATTATAATAAACTGGTATGTGATGTTTTGATCCTTGTATTATTAAATGTACATATTTGGTACACATATAATGGGGCTATATAATCTACAGATCTTACCTTATAAAAAATGTAAACGGATTATAATTATTACTATCCAATTTTTAACGAGAGCCGTTGAAAAAAGTTTTTCAAAAAAACTTAGTTTTATCCGATTAAAGGACCATGATAGGCCATACTTAGGGAAAAATTGTGTACAGGGAAGGTGTTGTGCTTTTTATTATAAACAGAAATGATAATATATAAAATTTTTCCGAAAAACGACGCATTTAAAAGTTATGGTACCAAAAGATGGGTTATTTGTGTGTGTGAAAAGTGCAATGCGCATGGCCGGTTTGCACTAGGAATGGACACTGTAAAAAAATCGAAGTTTTTTAGAAATCAAAGTTTACCAAGTCTATCACCACCCGGTCTCTTTCTTTGTTGAGTAATCACTTGCGCTGCTTTGGAAAATAATCTTTCAGACGGAACCGATGCTACCATCATTGCAAGGTATTTCAAAGAAATCTTGTAAAGTTTGGGAAACTGCGATTTATAATATTTCCAAATATCCAACGGATTTTCGTCCAGTCTTCCAACAGGAGTCTTCCAATAAACTGAAAATTCATCAGACAATATATCTTCAGTTTTAATGCTTTTCCAATTTTTATGAACAAGTTTACAATGGCTAGTCTATAATGAAAAATGTTCCTCACTTTTATTGGATTTTTCAGAGTAAGATTCAATATCTTCATTTTGCAAAAGAGTATTTTTCATTAATTCCTTGATTTTTGATACAGCATTGGCAACGGCTATTGCATCGTTAAAGTGCATTATTTTTTGGAATCGAAGGTCTAAAATGTTTGTTGTAAATTTATCATTTTTGATGTTTTCCGATTGTTTAGGAGAAAAAAAAACATCGGATTATATCGATGTTTCGACACAATACATCAATTATTTCTAGAACATCGATATTTCTTGTCCATCCCTAGTTCGCACGCTATTAGTGCCATTTTTACACATGTGATTTTTTACGGCCAGTCGAAGTCATAATACGACACTCGTAAGTCGAAGTCATAATACGACACTTGTAATAAGGCCCATTATTTTGTTCAATTCAGGTACTACAAATTAATTTGTAAATGCAAGTGCAAAAATGTTTATTAATTTGTTTGATAAAACTCTGATTTTTTCAATCAACAAATTATCCGATTCAATTTTATTGAAATTAAAAAGCAAATAAAACAAATTCCTATATTGGAACAGAAATCTTCTCTAAACAATTTTGTTACAATTGTTAATTTATATTAATTGTAGGAACTAGAATTTTGCACTCTACTATAAAGGTTTTTTTTTATGCTTAAAATAAAATTGGAACAAACTATTTACTGGAACAATAAAAAATTTTGTTTCAAACAATCGTATGTTTGAACATTTCTTGGGAATAATTTTTTTTCTGTGAATCAGATAAATATTTTCAGCATCCCGTTTTTTGGGTGGTCTAATGTACATATTATTATTATTTTCATAAAAACTAAATTTGAAAGTTATTGAAATTATGATACAAACGTTTGACTTTTTTTCAGGACTGTAGTCTAAATCTTTAAGTTTTTCCGCTACACGTCTTTTAAGTGTCTTATAAAAACCATTTTCATGCATTGTGAATGTGTAATTTCTTGGTTTTGTAGTCTCGCGTACTTTGAATTTTTCCAACAGCAGTGGAGGAATTCCTTTGATGTGATGTGTTTCAAATGGTTCTGTAATGTCGGTGCCTTTGGTTCTCTCTAACCAATAGGAGCCACCAGGATGCTGGGCTATGAAGGACGTGAAATCGTACAAAGTATCATAAATTCGCCAGAGACCCTCAGCTTCATCGTCAGTTTGTTTACCTTGCAACCAGCTGAAACATTTTTTTTTACATGAGAAAGTTGCCATACATGAGTGGAAATAGAATAATAATGTAAAAAGTAATTAAAAAAATAAAACAAAATATCCATCAAAAGACCAAGGTACCAGCAAAAAGACGTCAAAGTTGACAGCAACGTGTGTCAAACTTTTTTCGGAACTTGTCACTATTATACTTCTAGAGTAAGTTAATTGATTACACATCTGGAGAAAATGAATGTTTTGTTTTTGCTTGTGGAAAGTGTTCATGTTTTTCTTAAACATAATACCTAATTTACATTATGAATTTTTCATGAAACTTGTTGCTCGAAACTGTTTCATTACTCATATTCAATTTCATTACAATTTATGTATGTTAACAAACAATCTCTGCCCAAGTAGATAGACATGGGAGCTGATGGAGTGCGTAGTTTAATTAATAAAGATATTTCATTCTATTTATTTTATTTAAGCCCGATTGAGAAAATTATTCTTGATTAAAAGTTTTACACTTAAATTTTACACTACTAATGAGCTAGATCCTTCAAATGCTAGGAACACAACTGGGACGAACGACGAATTCGTCGATAAGAGTTCGCTGCATATATTCGTCGTGTGAAGCACAACAACGACTCAGCGAATTCCTCTCTTATATTTGATAAAGTTTGTTATTGTTTGTGCAAAGACAGAGAGAGAGACAAAATTGTTTTTTTGTTGTTCGTCGGCGTACAAAATAGAAATAAATCTATCTCAGAGTTCGTCACGCACGACGAATTTCGTCCAACGGCTGTGTTGTATTCATTTTCATATGCACAAATGTTTTTTATTTTTTATAACGAAAATTCGCACCGAAAAATTCGTCGTTCGTCCCAGTTGTGTTTCTAACATAACTCAGATTCGAATGACAATACGGAAATATTAAAGAAAGGCGAGATCAAACCCATTAGAATATTATTTGTGTATATCAACACGTACTCTTGCAACTGTACCATCTCACGCAAAGAAAGGTAGGCAATGTATACGTCCGTTGAAATTTCAATTCAAATTCAATTTATTTGCGCGACAAATTAAAATTATAATTTCTGAGACAAGACTAATGCGCTTTCAACGTAACCTAACCGAACCTTTTATATTTGTGGGCAAATGAAATTCTCAGTAACATTGATAGTTTTTCTATAAACATATGGAGTTTTTAAGCTTTATTCAAAAGTTTTTGGTGGAAGTCTACTAATGAGTTTCTTAAGCAGAAACGAAATGCATATAGACGTTGCTTAACCAAGAATAAGCAAAAATATTTTATATATATTTGTATCTTTGTTACAAAATAATCAACCTCATAGAGCTATGTTATGGCAGTTTAAATTCTTGATAGAGTAGCAACTTTCCTAGATACCATCACCAACCAATTGACAAACCTTATCAGTTACACTCAACAGAAGTGAAGTTGTGCTCCTACCACACTTGAAGTCATGTTGGGAATTATATTAAAGTAACTTATCATCAATATGCCCAATAAGAATTGGGCATTTGCAGAATTCATATCAGATATAAGTTTTCCATTTCAGCAGATTAACTTGCCATTTCAATAGGTCAAAATGCTGCGTATAGACCGGGACTGATTCTCAGCCATAACGGCAGATGGCAAGAATCCTATAAATATGGCATCCTAGTTTGTGGTGCCCGTTTCGAATGACTACCACACAGATTTAAAAAAACTAGAAGTCTACACATTTCTACTCTCGATAAAAGTTTAGGACTCCGAAAAGTGTGAACACCAATACAATCATACCTTATGCGGCTTAAGTCCACTGTCTCAATTACTCCACTACCTGCAGTTACCGTCAAGTGTTTGTATAGGGTGTTTTTTATTGAGGTATAGAACTTTAAGTTGGCATAACTTTTTTAACTGGCGGCCATTTTGTCAGCTGTCAAGTGATTAATATTTAGTTTGGTTTGCCATTTCATCATGAACAGGTTGACAAAAGAACAACGCTTGCAAATCGTGCAAATTTATTTCGAAAATAATGGTTCAGTTCGCGAAGTTTACCGCAAGCTCCGTCCATTTTATGGTCGACATAATCGTCCATCAGAGCAATTAATTCGGTTAACCATGGATAACCTGTCAATT
The DNA here is from genome assembly GCA_936439885.1 of Nowickia ferox. Taxonomy (NCBI): domain Eukaryota; kingdom Metazoa; phylum Arthropoda; class Insecta; order Diptera; family Tachinidae; genus Nowickia; species Nowickia ferox. The sequence continues at coordinate 67,069,332 of OW387026.1, forward strand.
GGGCACCAAGATCGTGTGATTTGACACCATTGGATTATTTTCTTTGGGGATATGTGAAGTCGCTCGTCTACGCCAACAAACCAGAAACGTTAGGGGACTTGGAAGCCAACATTCGTGGCGTTATTGCCAACATACGGCCCCATATGCTCGAAAAAGTGGTTGAAAATTGGACCTGTAGAATTGGCTTTATTCGAGCCAGCCGCGCGGCCACATGCCCGAAATCATATTTAAACGTTAATGGCATAAAATTATCCTTCCAATAAAGCCAAATTGATGGACATTAAAACGATGTTCTTGTGTTTTATTTCAATTCGAAGTTCTATACCTCTAAAAAAACACCCTGTACTATTTTGACAACATACGAGCCCATCCAGCAGTGCATCGTCTAGCAGTGCATTTGCTTCTAGTTAATGATAAAAGGAATTTAGTCGATTTGGGATCATAGAAGCTCCATATGCAAATTGTTTTCTCACGCCAGCCTTTCTCTGCTTTATCTTTCATCTATGATCTATGATTTGGTATTTTAATCTGTGCTATTTCGTCCACTGGCAATTGAATCCCCTTACGGCGAATGTATGGGGCATTTCATCACCCTTAGTACCCACATGTCCACCGAACTAAAAATATGTGCTTGTTTACCAGCACATAAAGTATTTATGGCATTCTTCTATATACATAAGGACAGTCGATAAGTAATTGCAGTTTGCAGCAAATTGCTTTATTGCTGCTTGACTGTCAATATATGTACTCCCACGATCATTCATGGTTTCAGGGGTGAAAGCCACTCTGGCTGCAAAATTTTTCGCTATCAGTGAAAAAGTTGAAACTATTACCAATATAGTTAAGACCTTCATGCCCTCTTCTTTTATAGTGATCTGTAGTTTGACAAAGAAGTCCATTACTGGAATGATGTAGCCCGAGTTATAATTCATATCTTTCGGTAGTTTACCGTGACTGAATGGTCTGTACAAAATCTGTTTTATTGCCATGAGGCGAATAACGGATTTGCATATTGCGCTCACTGCGGTTAGTATGATTGATTTAAGGTCTAATATAATGTCTACGGCTGCAGTGGGTGTGCCTTTTAGAGGTCCATTAATGCACAGTTTTGCTTATCTTTGAGTACTCTCTAACTTTTTTGGGTATGATTTTGTTACAGTTGCCCTCCATCATATAAGTTTTAAATAGAGCAGAATTGTTCCACTACTACTACTGCCCATCTTTTAATATCCTTTTTAATGGGAACAATCCTTTCTTTCAACTTCCAACAAACTTCAGGAAAGCTAGATGTAGTAATAATACAATTCGCAAAACATAGAATAAATTCAGTAACAACTGGGAAAACTAACTTTAAGATATTTGAGCACGATTCTATCACATCCAACTGCATCGATTTACTAGATAATAAAGTATGGTTCAACTCACCAAGACCAGTAGTGTGAAAAGAAAATCTATTTATATCTGATTCCTGCGTAGCAAGGATATAATCAAAAGACCCATCATATGCATTCAAAGCAAAGTAACGATTCATATTTTCAACACCAGCACTATTCAATGGATGTTCTGCAGAGTCACTAAGTCTATCAACATGAAGCAGATTCCAATATTTTCTTTGCATTTAAGCCACCAATCAAACCTAATAGCCCGGTCAAATTAGCTAAAAAAATATTGGTACTCTTGCATTAATTCACAACAAGCTGAAATTTGGAGATACGTAGGGAATACCATACTTATGAAATCCTGAAAAGTCCCCACTGATCTTGGATTTTTGGCCAAACGGTTAGTCTTACGATAGAAGTATCAAATCTACTAAAATTATCCGGATACTTTTTTCTCTAAAGTTTACCATTTCTGAGAGAAAGCCATTCGAAAGTTAGCTGGAGCTGTATTCTCCATAATATGCACACGTTTCAGGTCTTATTGAGCTTATTATTCTTCTTAATTTTTTCTTCCATAATTATCTTCCTCTTCTTCTTCTTTTTCCTCTGCATCCTCCTGAGTCGATGTAATTTGTTGTTGATGTTATTTTCTTCTGTTGAAAGTTCAATATTTGGACACGAAAAAGCCAACTTTTTTTGCAGCTGCATTTTGAACTACAGCTGTTTAATTGCAAAAAATGGTGTTAAGGAGCTTTTTTGATGCAGGCGGAAGTAGATTATGGATTGCATCCAGTACATTGTCAATTAGCTTCCAACTCACACTTGAACTTGGTAATACACTGGATATAAATGTTGTTGAGCAGGAGCTGAATTTGGATGAATACAAGCTAATTGTACACGTCTTTTATTACTTGATAAACTCTCATTTGAACAAATTTATGAAGATTGTTGAGCCTTGCCAGTTTTCAAAAAATTAATAATTTTGTCGCTTGAAGTTTGAGCTCCTGTGGGTGAGTGATAGCGATGCTAGCCTGTCAGTCCAGAGGTCATAGACCCTGGGTGTTTTCCGTAAGCAAGCTAATCGCTTCGCGGGTTGTGTTTGTAGAAAGAAAATTAATACCAGGTCTTCACCAACGAAAACATTTATATTTAAAATTTGTTAACGCACTAATAATCCCAAATTATTTTTTTACTTATTCAGTAAAATATTTTTTTATTAAAAATACATTGAAATTGATTATTGAGGGGCTTAGCTGGATTCTATGCACATTTCACTGCTGCTAATGTAGATCATCAGGGAAGGGAACATTTACGCAAAAATTTCTTAGCATAACTGGAGTTATTATGTTAAACTTTCATTTAAACAAATGAGAAGCTCAACAAACATCAAAATTTAAACAAGAACTCAATAATCAACATGTTTTTTATTTTCTTACGTTACTATTTTTATTCTTTTTTGTATAATAAACAGTTTTTAAATATCTTTGCATAAAACATTAATTGCGAAAATAAAAACTAAAGTTATTGAATTTGCTTGTTAAAAGGGCAAACAAATAATGCTTGAATAATAAGAAGGGAATTAAATTAAGGGGAACATGCAGCTTTCAAGTTCCATACTGAGGGTTCAGTTAATTTTGGTTCATGTTCTTTTTGCTGTGCTCAGCATTGTTTTGCGTACAAAAATCGTACTTATTCCAAAGATGACTGATTTTTTTCTTTTCAAAGTGATAACAATTTTTTTATGACATTAAAATAAAATAATGAAAAATATCAGTATTTCATCCAGCTAATAAAGACTAATTTAATTTTGTTTCTCTTCTTTAGAAACTCACATTAATTAATAAAAATATTTCATTCAACAAGAATTGAAATTACTGAACTTAAACCCGACTAAGAAATTATTTCTGATTAAAATAAAATAATGATTTATAGTTTTAATAAAATATGCGATAATGTAGGGGATTTAATAATTTTTAATGTGATACTTTTATGTGGTCACAATAGAAAAAAAATGTATATTTCTTTATTTATAGTTATTGCTTCTATTTTGAATAATAATGCTTTTCCATTGTAAACAGCAGTTGATTTAAATACTCGTAGTGAGTTTGTCTTTTACCTTCGAACTGTTCTAATGCGCTGATTTCTATATGATGGAATCGACCTTGAAATATTTGATTTCTTCCATTCATCCGTATTTTTATTATTAGACGATATTTGTTGTTGATCCATTTAATGCAGTGTTGGTTTTGGTGTTTTATAAACTTTTAATAATTTGTATTTATTATATCTTTTGTTGTTATTTTTTAAATATTGCTTAAAAATTTTAGTTGCTGTGGAGGTCGTTCACTAATTAAACTGAATTATTGTAATTTTTAATTTGGATTTTGGGCGATTGCGGAGCTTTAATTTTTCGTTTGAACTTTCAAGCATTTATTAGGCGGTGTTTAAAGTTTGTTTATACACAAAGTACTGATTGTTGTGTTCCATCAAACAAAAACAACGAGTTCTGATGAGAAATAAATATTTAATCGTCACATACGAATATGCGAGTCAATGAAATACAATTACATATGTATGTATGTATGTATACGTATGTAAGTATATATTCTACATATATATATAATTAAGTGTATGTGGTTTATTTCTTGCAAAGTGACTTGGCGATACGAACATTAGCCTGTTCAATTCGTTAAATATATAAACAAATGCAGTTCGAATAATAATAATTAAATTAACTAAAATTAATATTCATGGACTTGTGGCAAAAAATTAAATAAAAATATACTTAATAGTAACAAACCAAAAAAGTTTGTCTTAAGTAGAACAAAAATAAGCAAATTAACTAACATGTGCATAATTAGTAATGAAAAAACGACAATGGTAAGACTGTTGTAAATTTAGTGATGGTAAATTTGGGCCTTCATTACAAACACATTTCAGCAAATTGAAATACGATGAATCAAACCAATTCACATATTCCATTTGCAAAAAAGTTTCGTATATAAGGCAGAAATCTACATCAACTGACACTACACACAGTGGACCAAACACAGAAGAACGCTGATGATGAAGGTTTAGTGGCCTTCGAAAACGGCAGGCTGTTCCGTTCAACTATGTGTTGTCAGAATATTTACAACTAACATTGATGTTATTTGTTCATTAATAATTATCACATGTAATTTGGCTTAAAAGGCGATACGAACATTAGCTTGTTCAATTCATTAAATATAGAAACAAATGCAGTTCGAATAATAATAATTAAATTAACTGACTTGTGCTTCGTTTTATTGGGAGGGGAGACCCAAAGAACCAACTAGTGAATCAATCACGTCGTAATGTGAGTAATTTTTTCCTTAATTTCTTTGAATGTTAAAGTTCAAAACTTCATTGAGATCATGTATAAATATTTATTAAGAATATATTTTGTTATTGATTTACATACATAGATACACATAAAAAAGTAATCAATGTTTGCAATTAAGAATTTAATTGATTCAATTAAATTTTTTAATTGCATTAATAAATTTTATTCGAGAAACTTAATTAATATGATCAAATTGTTTCTATGTGAAAATTTAATTGATAAAGCAAATATTTTAATTGATATTACAAAATTACTCGTATTACTTTTTTGTGTGTACATAAATACAAATAGTACTGGGGATTTGTTCCCGAAGTTGGGATTTTTCAAATATTTTTGGAACAAAAACTCTCCGTTGTGGATAAAATTGGTTGGAACTCCATGTATTGCCGATATTTATTTAAAATTAGTAGTGATAGTAAACTATTATGTTACACATGAAGAAATAAAGTGTGGTATCCAATATATATAAAACTTTATATCATTTTTATATAATCCTTTCTTAATATTATAAAAGTGAAAGTGGGTTTGCTTGTTTGTTTGCTACACTTTCTGTCCAAAACCGCTAATCCGATTTTGAAAATTCTTTCACTAAAGGAAAGTTGCATTAACAGCATCAAATATAGAATATTCTTTATCCGGTTCAAAAACGGGTTTTTTATTTTTGGTACTAATTTTTTCCGAAAGACACATTGTTGGGCTGGTTGAGGCGATTTTTGTTTCGGTTTTGATTGTTTAATCAGTTTTCAAACCGCTTATTATGCATTTTTTAAATAGATCAACAACAACAGTAACAAATAAATTTAAGAACTCAAAAAACCCTACCTAAAAAACTGTAAAGAAAAAACATTGCGACTTTTACAGTCGGGAACCACTGTTAAGAAGATTTGAAGATTAAATTTTTAATGCTTCCGGACTGTAAAATTCACAATGTTGCGCACTATAGGACTACTTTTCTTTTGAGTTTTTAAGAAGTTGGGCTTCTAATTTTATAAATTTATTTGTTATTTTAAGCTTTCTAGTGCTCCGGGAACTTTTATAAACAAACATGTATATCATATTCTATATATATAACTCGTGTCACGGTGTTTGTAATTGAACTCCTCCGAAACGGTTTCACAGATTTTCATGAAATTTTGTATGTGTATTCGATAGGTCTGAGTAGCCTATTTTCAGTACCCCTAAGTGGGCTGCCACGCCCATACGAACGAACTATTTTATATCTTGAAAGCTATAAGAGTCAGGTTATTCAAATTTGGTATGGACCCTTTTGAGAGCGAAGTGCGGAGTAGCGCAAAATATTAGTAGGATAGGACCAAGGGAAGGGGCACCCCAGCAATAGTCTTCAAATTTGGTATGGACTCTTTTAAGAACAAGGTGCGAAGTAATTCAGGATATTTGTAAAATAGGACCGTGGGAAGGGGCACACCCCTTACAAAGCATTTAATAATAATATTATATCTTGAAAGCTATATTAGCAAGAGTCCTTAAATTTAATATGGACTCCTTTGAAAGCGACGTGCGAAGCAATTCAAAATATTGATAGAATAGGATTAAGGTATGGGGCACCTTTCTTACAAAGTAATTAATAATAATCTTACATCTTAAAAGCTATAGGAGTCAGAGTATTCATATTTGGTATGTACTCTTTTCAGAGCGAGGTGGGAAGTAATTTAAAATATTTAAATAAAATATTAGAAATTAAAATGCAGTTGTGGTAAATACAAAGGAAATGAAAGTTGTCTGGGGCAGGGGTAAGTGAGCAGGGGTCGAAAATACGGGGTAATCGAAAACAATGAAAATTTCCTGCGATTACCATTGGTGTAGCTTTCGAGGTAAGGGAGTGTGAATCACACTTACAGGTAACACTGCCATCGAGTCACTTCAATATAAAAGTTTGATCCATATTGCTCTGTTGCCTGTTACGTTGATATTTCGGTTTTGTTTTGTATATTTTGATATAATGTGCTTTTTTACGGAATGAAATATATAATTTCTATGATTACGCGGCGATGCATTGAGGGTCAAGAAACACGCCACAGAGTCTCGAGACCATAAGACCATATGCTTCTGACTTTCACTTGCACTTAGAGTATTATTCCTCTTGGAAGGCTACTAAGAAGATTGTAATTATAACCTATAACCGCGCGTAACATACAAAGTAATTAATTAATTAATACAAAGTAATTAATAATAATCTTATATCTTGAAAGCTATCACAACAAGAGTCCTCAAATTTGCTATGGACTCTTTTTAGAACGAGGTGCGAAGTATTTGCAATCTGTGGAGTGAACTGCATTCTATTTAAAAGCTTCTTCACTGTTATAGAAGGGCCGAACCCACGATGTCGACAACGTTCGACTTGTCGCACACTTACATTCAAAACAAAAACAAATTTTAATATTTTGCTGTTGTTTCAAATGTAAGTGTGTGACGAGTCGAACGTTGTCGATATTGTGGGTCAGGCCCGAAATAGAGAGAGAACACAACGAATTTAAAAGTGTTAAGAGGTATAATAGCCCAATGTAGAATATGTTTTCAAAAAGTAAAAGGTGTTAGTTCCAACTATATTCGTCACTTAAGAATTAAACACGCAAAGGAATACGAAGAATATGAAAAATATATGTAAGTGGTTATGAAGACAATTCGTCTAGAAATTTCGACAAACGAGTTTTGACGTTTCTAGCCGCTACATTCAGTCCTCTCAGTATTCTTGAAACTCCTGAATTTAGAAATTTATTTAAAAGATTTCCAGTCAAAATAAAAAGTAGACAAATTATGGCGAATATTTTGGAAGAAAACTATGGTTTGTGGTACAATGAAAGAGTTGAAGGAAATTTCCTATTTCTGCACTACTGCAGATGTCTGGTCATCGCGTCCACGATAATTTTTTAGTTACACCTGCAACTAGGTATATAACACCAGATAATTTATAAACTGATTTCCAGAAAAAATTCCAATATATTAAATATTGCGTTTTTTTACTCCAATAAATAATTTTTATTGAAAAATTTTTTAAATCAATACCAATGTGGCATGTGGCGCATGTAGCTTTTTACATACCGTGTACTTCTAGGCTTAACGAAATTATTGCATTTGAGTCATTTCGATTTGAAGCGATTAGCAAATCACGTACATATGTATGTAGATATAAAAGACACCCTTTCAAATTGATGGTGATTAGCACTTAATCACAATTGAGGCGGATAAGAACGCGGTGTTAGCTAAATTCTCTTGAAGTTATTTAATGATTTTGAATTCATTCAAATGAATTAGAACAATGAATTGCAGTTCAAATGAATGAAATCAAAAATGAGTTGCAATTCATCAAATTAAAGAGCAGATCTAGGGTGAATGAAAAATGGAAATTTCTCCTAAATGACTGTTAAACACAACTTTAATAATATTTTCACACTCTTTGTTAAAATTAAAAATTTAAGTTTCTTTTAGCAAATAAACAAAATTTTCCCATTTTGATAGGATTTTCGCCGATACCTAATAATTCAATTCCTATTCTGCCGCTACCTGAAAATTCCAGTATATCATGGGAACCTCGTCTGTCTTTTAAATAAAAAATTAATTGAATAACAAAACGACTGTGATGCTTACTGTATTTTTACTTACAAAATCAATTAAAATTTCAATCAATTAAATTCAAATGAGTTGGTAATGAATTTCGAATTACTTTTGAATGAATTCAAAATCAAATCAATTCAAATGAATTGAAAATGATATGCAATTCACTTTGACAAATTCATTTGAATTAGAAACAAATTTCAATTCATTTAACAAATTCATTTGAATTCATTTTAGCCAAATTCATTTATATTGACTCAAATTTCATACAATTATTTTTTTTGTGTGAAAAGAATTAATTAAAAGTTTGCTAATTCAGTGCATGAATGACTCGCGAATTAATTAAAAAATAAATGATTGATTCATTTACAGCTCTGATATGTACCTCTGAACAAAACACTGCCTTCTTAATTATTGAAATAAATTTTGAATTGAACAAAGACATCGGAAGGCATATGTTTTTGATTATAAAAGAAGTCCACGAAATTGGAAGTTTTGGTACTAATTTCATAAAATTTTTTTGGGGACTTGCAGAGTTAAGTTTATAAGATCCCATTCCATTACGAGTTATTTTATTTAGCCAGATTAGTATATATAGTGAATGTAGTACAATACAGAGAACATGATTTTAATTTTTTACATTAAGAAGTTGTTAATGTGAATTGAATTCTTTGAAATGTATGTATGAAGCTGCGCCCTTATTATATTTTTGTTATTTATATTTTTTACTCTTTAAACTCTATTTGAAATTTAACTGAATTCATTCAAATGCTAAAACAACCTGCATACTTTCATTAATAATATTTGAATTTAACGGAAATAATTTTGCATTGTTGTCAAATTTCATTTGCTACACTTACACTTACACTCAAGGCAAATTCATGACAGGTAAAGTTAATACTACAACAAAATACTAACAATAAAAACAATATGGTATTTTATTGTTGCCTTGGAGGCTCGTATGCCAAAAGCAGCTGATTGAAGATACTGAAGCAGAAACCTACGCCACGATGGCTCACATCCGGCTGAGCCAAGCCGTCAATAATTTTAGTCAGCTACGCAGCGGCGGAAAAAAGTTTGGCTTATCGTCGGTTGGTTACTGGTTTGATGTATGGACTATTTAAAGGCAAATTGAGCTATTGATCGATTATATATGAATAATGTGTTCTCTTTCCAAATTCGTTATAAATTTGTCGATATCTTGAGTATATCAGGAGATATAGAGCTGCAATATTGCGTCATTTCCACAATTGGTGAACATTTAAAAAATTGTTTTACAGCAATGGACAATTTTTGGGATATGTGGTACAATTCCAACGTAAAAGTATTACTGCCTTATTCATAAAAAATATTTCAGGCTTATTAAGCGCTTATTTGACATATTTCTATGGGAAATTTGTCAAATAAACCTAAAATATTTTTATGAATTAGACCGTTAATATTTATATTCGCAATTCGTATGATGTATATCAATGCATATTCTACTCAACGAACGTGAATCAAAGCAAAATACAAAAATTTCATTATTGTGTTATGTTTTAATCAAATGAATTAATAAGATTTCTTTTATTAATTATGTATATTCAAACTGTCTTGTATTTCTTCTGTTGTTTTTCCTTTAAATGTCATGTTACATGAATCAAATTGATATTTTTTACATAAATATACATATACAGTAACTTAATCTACTCGAACAAGTAGTGAACAATATGAAGTTATGATTGGTACATGCGTTGACAAGGACTTTTGTCATTTTTTCCTTAAATGATAATAACTTTTCATGTGGGATGTATGTATCTATTACTTTTATTATTATACAAAAAATTCTATCGTGTATCTTTATAAAACTAATGAACTAAACATTCTTCATCGATTTTCTCGAAAACACATTTTTGTTACATACATCAAACCAGTAACCAACCGACGTTATGTCGCTACCTATTCTCCATGTACAATATAAACTAATAATTATCTAATTTATTTTTTAATTATTTTTTATATTAAATTTGATTTTCATGTTATTTGTTCTCAGCCGCCGCCACCAAAACAATCGCCCGTCTCAGGTCTCTGTATATAAACAACTTTTGACATACGAGCCAACAGTTATATGAATTCGCCTTGAATTAGGCAGAAAAAAGTAGATCAGCTGTGTTTTCAACTTGACCTTATTAATCGGCCTTGCTTACACTTTCATTTGTTACACTTTTTTACTACTTTTGTTTACAACTGTGTTTTGAAAATCTATATAAGCAGCATGAATTTAATGAATAAAATCACTTTGATTTCTGCCTTCAACTAATAAGTATCTTTGTTCAGCATTAACTTACCGGACGAGTAGAAAGTTTTTTGAAGAAAAGTAGTTTAAATTTTAAACAGTGCGTTTTCACCTAAATGGTGAACAAAATTTATAATCTTAGGAACAAGATTATTTTATGTATGTGTTTTTTTTAGATTGCCACAACTTTCAGTTAGCATCACTGCTTTATATGAGCACCCATTTATCAGCTCATAGTTGTTTTTTGTTTAGTTTGCTTTGAAATTTCATTATATGTAAATCAATTAACATTCGTCAAACTCATCGTCCACTTCTTCCATTTTAAAGCGTACATAATTCTGGTTGAATGGGTACGTTAATAAGCAGAATTGTCGCATTTGGAGTGAAGAGAATCCACAATCTTTAGTCGAAACACCATTTTATCCACAGAAAATTACTGTTTGGGGTGCTTTATGGGCTGGCGGAGTCATTGTCCCATATGTCTTCAAAAACGATGATGGTCAGAAAGTTACTGTCAATGGTGTATGAAATAGGAACACGATTCGAAATTTTTTCGTACCTTAATTACGATGCATTAATCTTGCTGATATGTGGTTCCAACAGGACAGAGCCACATGTTACACTGCGGGCGCTACAATTGATTTACTCAAAGAAACTTTTGATGAAAAAATAATTTCACGTAATGGCCCAATTAATTGACCACCAATATCGTGTGATTTAAACCCATTGGATTATTTTCCTTGGGGTTATGTTAAGTCACTTGTCTACGTCAATAAACCACAAATAATTGAACACTTGGAAATCAATATTGGAAGAGTTATCGGTGAAATACGACCGCAAATGCTGCTAAAAGTTGTAGAAAATTGGTTTTCCAGATTGCGCCTGGCATGCGCCGGCCGTGGCGGCCACATGGCAGAAATCATATTTAAACATTAATTTCATAAAATTTTCTTTCCAATAAAGAGCGTTTCATTGATATTTAAAATATATTTCCTTGTTTTATTATGGCTTAAACTTGTGTCACTCCATAAAAACACCCTTTATGCATGTATGTGCTGAAAATGTGACTCTTTGGGAATTACATCGGCTGGCATAACTAAGCCGCATCCAAGGTCTACTTACAGATCTACAAGCCTTAACCAATAACTCAATCTACTTACTCTTTCGAAGTCGCTGTGACAAAACGGTCAACCGAAGTCGTTGCGACTGACCAGTGAGTCGAAACCGCTGTGGCGAAACAGTCGTTAGAACATTGTAAGTTTTTGTGTAAAACATACTCGTATTATAAAAATATTGCAATATTACCGGCTATAAAAGAATTTTGTAAAATTTACATTTTGCGTCAAAATTTCGAATTTCGAAAATTTGGCGATAGTGTGAGGTGAGGTGAGGTTGTGACACCTTGGGGATTTTTTGGCGGCGATGTTTACTGTTAATAAATAAATATTATACAAACAATATCACATACACATTAAAATTCTTCGAAAATCGCATGTACAGTGACACAGAAAACTATACATATCCCCAAAAAAAGAAAATTAATTTTTCGCAAACGTTTCAATTTTTTATCATAAAAAACTACATTATATTATTTCTTGTAATAAATAAAACTTTTTGCAGAAACAATAATTTAAAAAAAAAATATATTTATTAATAATTTATAGAAAATCAAATTTTACTGCACAGAAAAGTATACATACTCCCACTGTTGATCAACGATATTTAAAAAAAAAAGAACTTATATAGGGTGTTTTTTATTGAGGTATAGAACTTTAAGTTGGCATCACTTTTTTAACTGGCGGCCATTTTGTCAGCTGTCAAGTGATTAATATTTAGTTTGGTTTGCCATTTCATCATGAACAGGTTGACAAAAGAACAACGCTTGCAAATAGTGCAAATTTATTTCGAAAATAATGGTTCAGTTCGCGAAGTTTACCGCAAGCTCCGTCCATTTTATGGTCGACATAATCGTCCATCAGAGCAATTAATTCGGTTAACCATGGATCGTTTTCGCACTACGTTTACTCTATGTGATAATACTCATCCCCAGAGACGTCGAACAGTGCGCACCGAAAAAACAATTGCCGCTGTAGAGCAAAGTGTTGAAGAGGACCCGAATGAATCGATTCGCCACCGTGCACAGCAATTGAAGCTTTGTCCATCAACTTTATGGAAGATTTTGCGCAAAGATCTTGGCTTGCGACCTTACAAGATCCAGCTTGTGCAAGAATTAAAGCCGCGAGACCATGCAATGATGAGGCTCATTTTCGGTTGAATGGCTACATCAACAAGCAAAATTGCCGCATTTGGAGTGAAGAGAATCCACATGAGACCCTTGAGACGCCATTACATCCACAAAAACTGACTGTTTGGTGTGCTCTATGGGCTGGTGGAGTCATTGGGCCATACTTCTTCCGAAATAATGCTGGAGAGTCAGTTACCGTTAATGGAGACCGGTATAGAGCAATGATAACCGACTATTTTGTTCCCGAATTGGATGGCATGAACGTGGATGAGTTGTGGTTCCAACAAGACGGCGCTACATGCCACACAGCGCACGTCACAATCGATTTATTGAAGGAAACATTCGATGAGCGCATAATTTCGCGGAATGGACTTGTCAATTGGCCACCAAGATCGTGTGATTTGACACCATTGGATTATTTTATTTGGGGATATGTGAAGTCGCTCGTCTACGCCAACAAACCAGAAACGTTAGGAGACTTGGAAGCCAACATTCGGCCCCATATGCTCGAAAAAGTGGTTGAAAATTGGACCTGTAGAATTGGCTTTAGTAGTAGGGAACTGCCGGTCCCACCGCAATTAAAATTGTTAAATTGTGGCTGAAATTGTTAAATTGTGGGCTGAAATTGTTAAATTGTGGCTGAAATTTTAAAATTCTTGGAAATTTGATACCTACCTATGTGTATGTGTGTGTGTGTGTGTGTTTTCGGCGGCGCTTTGATGTTTTTGTTTACATAAGGAGTTTTTTGTTTACATTAACCCTTGTGTGAACGGGTGATTTTTTTTGTGGTGACATTAATTGTGTGAACGGGTGATTTTTTTGTGGGGGAGGATTAAGGAGTTTCATAAGATTAAGATTTTATAAGTATATACATATAGATATGCCGACGGGAAAATCATGAAAATGATTTTTCCTAAAACCAACGGGAAAATCATGAGATGATTTTTCCTAATACCAATGGAGGGAGTTGTGAAACTTAATTTTTCCTAGTGCCGACGGCAATACATGATTATTTTTCCTAATGCCGACGGTAATACATGATTATTTTTTCTAATGCCTACGGCAATGTATGATTATTTTTTCTAATGCCTACGGCAATGTATGATAATTTTTCCTAATGCCTACGGCAAAACATGATTATTTTTTTCAAATGCGGACGGCAATGCATGATTATTTTTTTCAAATGCCGACGGCAAAACATGATTATTTTTTTCAAATGCCGACGGCAAAACATGATTATTTTTTTCAAATGCCGACGGCAATGCATGATTACTATATTTCTTAATGCCGACGGGAAAATGATTTTTCCAAAGGGAAAATTGCCAGTGTTGCCAGACTGTATAAATTTGTTATCGTAATACTATATCAGTAATATCAGAGAAAATAGATTTGATGAATACTAGGCGATTCTCATATGAATCGTGGGAACGTGTATGTGTGATTTCCTCACGCTAATAAATTGTTTATAAATAAAATAATTAAATAAATTAATTTAATTTATTTAATTATTTTATTTATTTATTTATAAAATGTTCTCATGTATGTGAACACCCTAAAATGTTCTCATGTATGTGAACAGCCTAATGCTTGTGTGTGGGTGGTCCAGCTTGATTGCCGCTGGTATTTTGTTTATTTGTTTAAGAAATATTTATTTCACAACATTGTGAAATTCATGAATGTGTATGTATGTATGTATGTATGTATGTATGTATGTATGTATGAATGTATAAATGTATGTATGCATGTATGAATGTATAAATGAATGTATGAATGTATAAATGTGCGATCGTGGGAACTTGTGCGTGGAATATTTTGTGCTTGTGTAGAATACATTTATATTTTGCAACGTAGTCATTTTCTTTGTCTACAATTCTTTTAAAGCAGAGGATTTTAAACTAAGTACAGCCATCAGCAGAGAAACAAAAAGTAAAAATTTGCAAGCAAGCAAAAAAGTTAACTTCTCCTCCTCCCCACTTCCTTCTATTCTCTTTATGTAGTTTGTATTTGAAATAAGAAAACACTTTTACATTTTTTTATTTTGTAAACATTTATTGTTTAAAATTTTATAAAATTTTATAATAATAAATACAGTAATATATTCTTAAGTATAAATATTTTAAAAAGTGAAAAAGTTCATTTAAAACAAGGTATTTCTTTGGAGAGTAAAATAGCATTTTTTAATGTGCAAACACCACAATTATGATAATTACAATAAAAATATTCTGGATACTTGATTTCCATTTGTTTAAAGTTGATGCAGCCTATATCCTCAACGTTAGAAATTTTTCGGTGTAACATTTTTTCCAACCATAGTCTTTTTTCTTCACCTTTTACGTAAATTTTAGAACATCTTACGTTGGCTTTTAAAAAATTGCAAACGCTATGAAATGAAACTGATCCAGCATTCCAGCTTAGGTGATGATAGTTTTTTGTTAGCCACTTTGCTTCTCTTTGCTTTTTTATTGATAACCATTTAAAATCAAATGGTGGTTTTATAATGAAGTTGTTATATTCATAATTGTTGAAAACAATCGCTACTTCTTTTGCGATGAAATCGTTTGAATTAGTTTTGAAACCTTGTACGTCTATAAAAATTATGTTATTTTCCATGTTATTCAATTTATAACACTTTTCGAACTTGTCCTTTGATGGGTATATATTCTATTATACGATCATGAATAAGAATGCAGTAAGCTGATGTCTTTGGTGCAATATTAGTTGCTGTTTCAAATTCTATTTTTATATCAATCGGTCCATTATTGAGTGATTCATTCTGATGACTGACATCTACTACAATAATAGGAGCTTTTGTCTTAAACTCTGATGCAGTTAGAAGCGGTTGAGATTCTTTCATATAGTAGCTTTGTTGGAATCTTAGATACATATCATATAGAATTGCATAACGTTCATTTTTGAACTTTATGTTAAGATCATCATACGGGTATGAGACTGAATTTAAATGTACTTTTAAATTAGTCAAATCACAATGAACAAATTTATTTTCTTGTTGAAAAGCAATCAACACAAAACGGGGGCGTTCTCTATTTGCAGCCAGTTTAACATTCCAAATATGGCTAGTTCCTGTGTTTAATTGTGGATTAATATGACAATCCCAACTGCGAAATGCCATGGGTATAGAAGCACCATTGTTAATAATTTTAATCATATTCAATTTGCTAAGGTCAGATAATTGAACATGAGGTATTCTCCATGAGATGAGTGAAATTGTAAGTTTAGCTTTTTCAGTAGAAACACTCGAGCGTACAAGATCTTCGTCGTTCTTATTGCGCAAGAGTATCAGTTCATGTTTTCCATTTAATATAACTTTGTTGTAGTCTTCAGCGAATCCTAGAAGCATTTTTAGAGGTACATAGAAATTGAAAAATCCATTTGCAAGAGTGACATCGTCAATTTTGTTCCATCCAGCATTTTGCATCACATTGCTTTCGTTTGGTGATAGAGACACCAAGTTCTTTATGGTGCTCGTGGCTCCTAAATATCTTGTATGATCAATTTCAATTCCATTGAGCTCATAGCGGATTTCATCAAATAGATATGCTACAAAGTTGTTTTTTAATTTAAAGTTCTCTGAAGAAAGAGAAGATTTAGGGGCATTATCATCGGCAACAAACCCCTCTACATAAATATAGCTCTCACTGGGTAGCACGTATAAATCTTGATTTTGTATTGAAATTCTAATTTCATCATTATTGTTGTAAGATTGTAAGTATGGTACATATGTATGATAGTCCTTTTTGATTATATTCTCATCAGAGAAAGGTTTATCTAAAACATCTATTATTGAACTCATTTTGTCTTCAATTTAAAATTCAAGGACTTTAGAAAATTTTTATTTGATGTTGTTAGTGCTTTCTGTTGAAGTGGTCGCTTTAATGTTCTTGTTGTTGTTGTTACTGCTTTATTTTTCAATGTATTTGTGTTGTATATTAGCATTATTTAGTTGACCTCAAATGTATTCGTATTGTAATTTCCTCTCCTCGAAAATTAATTAAATCACCGTGTTGATCAACTACTCGCAGCGTTAGTGAACTTATCTCTCTGGTGTTCACAGGTAAATAGATGAGATTTCTTGGAACCTCATCTATTTTATAGCCTGGAGGCACATTAATCGGAAATTCATGAAGTGTATGCGATTTGGAGTTATTCATATATGTGTTAATAGCGATACTACTTTCAATTCGCAAGAGATTCACTTTAAAAATATTAACTGGAAGATCTGAGTAATAATATTTGTTTGGTGTTAGGATTTTGCTATTGAATCCTAAAAGTTTTCCAATTGTGTTGTCTTTATTAAAATATACAGGATCTTTGGAACTATTAACTTTAACTTGCATTGTATTGTTATTGGCTTCAATAAAAATCTTATTTTCTGGACAGAGTCTTCTGTATTGCTCTTGTATAAAATCTACAATATCATTCAATTCGTAAGATCCAATTGGTATTTCAATTGTATGTTCCCCTATATGAAACATATTGTTGTAGGTGTCTACATTTGGAATGCTGTTGTAGGAATGAAAATCAGTTAGAGCACACTCATATGCACCATGTAATTCAATAGGAGGAAAGTAACTAGCAGATAATTCTGATGAGTTAGAGCTCAGAGTAAGTGTTATTGACATTATAACTGTCTGATTACAATTAAATAAAGTTTAGTACAACATATGGTTTATAAGCATGATTTACATATTTATTTCATTATCTTATTTTAAAATTAACATTAGTTTCTTAATATTACTGCTATTGTTGTTGATGATGGTATTCAGCTATAATATTTCGTTCTTACTTATCCAAGAATTGTGTTGATTAGAAAATCCCAACCATTTAACGTATGCCTCCTTTCCTTTAGTTTTAAGAACCTTTTCAACTAGATATGTATTTGGATATCTAGTTTTCGAAAGTTCTTCAGTATAGAATCCACCTTTAATAGGATTACCAAGATAATCTTCTAATATGAATGTTGTAGGATTTGTATTTTGAACTCTTGTAATTGTGAAAATTTCTGTAGTCCAATTTGGAGTATAACCTTTTTCAAATGTATGCTTATATTTGCTTATGCGTACATTATCTCCAACATTAAATTTCGACATTTTGTACATCTTCAAATGACTGTATACTGTATTTAGTAGCTTTTGCTCATTTGTTGAATTGACTTTAATCGGAGACATTTTAATGGTGCGATGAACTTTTCTATTGTATGCATTAATTAAATCTTTGTATATATCAATCCACTTATATGAACCATTAAAGCTAAATTCTTTCCACATCATTCCTTTCAATGTTCTGTTAAATCGTTCTACTATTGATGCTTTCATACTGCTATATGTTGAGTAGTGATTAATGTTATATTTATCCATTAATTTTCCAAAGTGTTTGTTGAAAAATTCTTTACCATCATCTGTTTGCAAGTTTTTTGGTACTCGTCCTAATTCAAAAATATTTTCCATCGCCTTGGTTGTTTCGAGTGCAGTTTTAGTTTTTAGTGGTACTACCCATGCAAATTTTGAGAATGTGTCAATTACAGTTAACAAAAATCGATAATTTCTGTTTTCTCTTGAATAGATCCCCATTTCAACTAAATCAGCTTGCCAAAGATCATCTATTCCTTTCATTACAACTCTACGACGCATAAAAACTTTGCGAGCTTGCTTATGCAGTTCGTTTACTAAATTTCTTTTTGAAGACATTAAGTTAGTTTAAAGATTTTTTAGAGAGTGTTGTGATCTACTTGACGCACTTTCAGCTATTGATACAAACATGTAATTTTCCAATCTATAAATTTTCTCATTAAGCTGTTCAATTTGTTCTTCAAAGGATGTTTTAATTTGTAGAATGTCTTTTTGAATTTTATAATTTTCTTCTATATCTAATTTTATATCGCGTTGTAGCTCCTCAATTTGCATTTGAATATCTTCTTGAATTATAGTATTATCTTCCTTAAAGTATGTTAATAATTTCTCTTCTAATTTTTCGATTTGAGTTTGCAGAAACAATTTATTGATAACATCGTTTTCCTCCAGAGCTTTTGCAACATTTTTGATTCTTTTGTTTTGGACATCAATGTTGTTGTTCGTATCCATAAAGAACCCCAGCAGTTTAGGTGCATTTTTCAAAGAAATTATACTGCTAGTATCGTTTAAATAGTGTCCAAATTTATCAACAGACATGCTTTATATACTTTATTAAAGTTAATGTATTATATTTGCTTCACGTAGTTCTTCAATAATTGATACAATCTCGTTATTGTGATTAGTATGACCTGCACCTTGTGATGCAAGCAGTAGTCGAAGACGATCTACTAACTCATTTGGATCGTCCCAGTATATATAGTTTGGCTTATGGGCGTTAAATTCCATCACCTAAATAACTACCTTTTGACTTAGATGCTGTTGATTCGTTTAAATTCTTCTGGTTTTTCTCGTCAATAAATTTCTTAATAATATGTTTGTATTTATATCCTCTAGTACCCTTAATTTGACCATCAGGTTTATAGTCCCTTCTATATGCATTAGTAGTAATTAAAATCTTTTTATAGATTTCGAGTTCAAATTTATCATAATTTTTTGGTATTTTATGAAACATTAGAGAAAATAGTCCTGGTGTTAGAGCCCATATTTGACCACCAACTTGTATTTTATCTTCATTAAGTTTGAGGTTACTATCACCAAATTTCCATTCATTATTGAAATCTTTATGTGGACCATAGTTTGTATCTAATTCATTTCTTCCTTCCAAGACTGATAAGTCAGTATAAGTATCTTCTGTATTGGAAGTCTGTGAGTAAAAATCATCTTCATCATCGTCATCATCATTCACAGTATTAGCATCATTAAACAAGATGGTATTATCGAATATTGTTCCTTCTGCTAGTTTCTTTGGTGTACTTGTCTCTATCTTGACTGATGTTTTTTCAGGTTTAAAACTTGTATTATTTTCAACTTCTGTCTTCATTTTACTTTCTTCTTTTATGGGAATGTTTTTAATTTTATTAGAACTATTTATGAATTCTTTGAGTGGTTCTGTTATAGGTTTAAATGTATCTCTTAGTTGTTCACGTGTATCTATTTCACCAGTTTTTATACTACGAAGCTTTTTCTTCAAGACATTTCTTGTCAACACCAACTGTTTTAAAATTTTCTCATCCATGTTTAGCAAATAAGAGGTATCAGCTATTAGATCAGGTATCAGCTTATCAGGACCTGGTCTGGTTTTCAGATCAGCTTATCAGGACCTGGTCTGGTTTTCAGATCAGCTTATTACGACCTGCTCTGGTTTTCAGATCAGCTTATTAGGACCTGGTCTGGTTTTCAGATCAGCTTATTAGGACCTGATCTGGTTTTCAGATCAGCTTATCAGGACCTGATCTGGTTTTCAGATCAGCTTATCAGGACCTGATCTGGTTTTCAGATCAGCTTATCAGGACCTGATCTGGTTTTCAGATCAGCTTATTAGGACCTGGTCTGGTTTTCAGATCAGCTTATCAGGACCTGGTCTGGTTTTCAGATCAGCTTATCAGGACCTGGTCTGGTTTTCAGATCAGCTTATCAGGACCTGGTCTGGTTTTCAGATCAGCTTATCAGGTATCAGATGAGGTTATAGCAAATGGATGTATCAAGTTTAAAGTTAGATTAATAACTAGAGATAATTTTTATGAGTAGTTGCTTATATAGTTATGAAATAGTCAAATTGCTTTCTGTAGCGACCATCGTTTAATTCGTTATCTTTGCTTATCATCAAAAATCCATATTTATCCTTCCAACATTCTCGACAAATTTCTTGAAACTTTTCATAGCTCATATCGCTGGCAACATGATCCTTATAAACATGCTTCATATTTGTCTCATCTTGCTTAAACATATACCAGAATTCCCAAGCATTTAATAAGAGACAAATATGAAGCATGTTTATAAGGATCATGTTGCCAGCGATATGAGCTATGAAAAGTTTCAAGAAATTTGTCGAGAATGTTGGAAGGATAAATATGGATTTTTGATGATAAGCAAAGATAACGAATTAAACGATGGTCGCTACAGAAAGCAATTTGACTATTTCATAACTATATAAGCAACTACTCATAAAAATTATCTCTAGTTATTAATCTAACTTTAAACTTGATACATCCATTTGCTATAACCTCATCTGATACCTGATAAGCTGATCTGAAAACCAGACCAGGTCCTGATAAGCTGATCTGAAAACCAGACCAGGTCCTGATAAGCTGATCTGAAAACCAGACCAGGTCCTGATAAGCTGATCTGAAAACCAGACCAGGTCCTGATAAGCTGATCTGAAAACCAGACCAGGTCCTAATAAGCTGATCTGAAAACCAGATCAGGTCCTGATAAGCTGATCTGAAAACCAGATCAGGTCCTGATAAGCTGATCTGAAAACCAGATCAGGTCCTGATAAGCTGATCTGAAAACCAGATCAGGTCCTAATAAGCTGATCTGAAAACCAGACCAGGTCCTAATAAGCTGATCTGAAAACCAGATCAGGTCCTAATAAGCTGATCTGAAAACCAGATCAGGTCCTGATAAGCTGATCTGAAAACCAGATCAGGTCCTGATAAGCTGATCTGAAAACCAGACCAGGTCCTAATAAGCTGATCTGAAAACCAGACCAGGTCCTGATAAGCTGATCTGAAAACCAGACCAGGTCCTGATAAGCTGATACCTGATCTAATAGCTGATACCTCTTATTTGCTAAACATGGATGAGAAAATTTTAAAACAGTTGGTGTTGACAAGAAATGTCTTGAAGAAAAAGCTTCGTAGTATAAAAACTGGTGAAATAGATACACGTGAACAACTAAGAGATACATTTAAACCTATAACAGAACCACTCAAAGAATTCATAAATAGTTCTAATAAAATTAAAAACATTCCCATAAAAGAAGAAAGTAAAATGAAGACAGAAGTTGAAAATAATACAAGTTTTAAACCTGAAAAAACATCAGTCAAGATAGAGACAAGTACACCAAAGAAACTAGCAGAAGGAACAATATTCGATAATACCATCTTGTTTAATGATGCTAATACTGTGAATGATGATGACGATGATGAAGATGATTTTTACTCACAGACTTCCAATACAGAAGATACTTATACTGACTTATCAGTCTTGGAAGGAAGAAATGAATTAGATACAAACTATGGTCCACATAAAGATTTCAATAATGAATGGAAATTTGGTGATAGTAACCTCAAACTTAATGAAGATAAAATACAAGTTGGTGGTCAAATATGGGCTCTAACACCAGGACTATTTTCTCTAATGTTTCATAAAATACCAAAAAATTATGATAAATTTGAACTCGAAATCTATAAAAAGATTTTAATTACTACTAATGCATATAGAAGGGACTATAAACCTGATGGTCAAATTAAGGGTACTAGAGGATATAAATACAAACATATTATTAAGAAATTTATTGACGAGAAAAACCAGAAGAATTTAAACGAATCAACAGCATCTAAGTCAAAAGGTAGTTATTTAGGTGATGGAATTTAACGCCCATAAGCCAAACTATATATACTGGGACGATCCAAATGAGTTAGTAGATCGTCTTCGACTACTGCTTGCATCACAAGGTGCAGGTCATACTAATCACAATAACGAGATTGTATCAATTATTGAAGAACTACGTGAAGCAAATATAATACATTAACTTTAATAAAGTATATAAAGCATGTCTGTTGATAAATTTGGACACTATTTAAACGATACTAGCAGTATAATTTCTTTGAAAAATGCACCTAAACTGCTGGGGTTCTTTATGGATACGAACAACAACATTGATGTCCAAAACAAAAGAATCAAAAATGTTGCAAAAGCTCTGGAGGAAAACGATGTTATCAATAAATTGTTTCTGCAAACTCAAATCGAAAAATTAGAAGAGAAATTATTAACATACTTTAAGGAAGATAATACTATAATTCAAGAAGATATTCAAATGCAAATTGAGGAGCTACAACGCGATATAAAATTAGATATAGAAGAAAATTATAAAATTCAAAAAGACATTCTACAAATTAAAACATCCTTTGAAGAACAAATTGAACAGCTTAATGAGAAAATTTATAGATTGGAAAATTACATGTTTGTATCAATAGCTGAAAGTGCGTCAAGTAGATCACAACACTCTCTAAAAAATCTTTAAACTAACTTAATGTCTTCAAAAAGAAATTTAGTAAACGAACTGCATAAGCAAGCTCGCAAAGTTTTTATGCGTCGTAGAGTTGTAATGAAAGGAATAGATGATCTTTGGCAAGCTGATTTAGTTGAAATGGGGATCTATTCAAGAGAAAACAGAAATTATCGATTTTTGTTAACTGTAATTGACACATTCTCAAAATTTGCATGGGTAGTACCACTAAAAACTAAAACTGCACTCGAAACAACCAAGGCGATGGAAAATATTTTTGAATTAGGACGAGTACCAAAAAACTTGCAAACAGATGATGGTAAAGAATTTTTCAACAAACACTTTGGAAAATTAATGGATAAATATAACATTAATCACTACTCAACATATAGCAGTATGAAAGCATCAATAGTAGAACGATTTAACAGAACATTGAAAGGAATGATGTGGAAAGAATTTAGCTTTAATGGTTCATATAAGTGGATTGATATATACAAAGATTTAATTAATGCATACAATAGAAAAGTTCATCGCACCATTAAAATGTCTCCGATTAAAGTCAATTCAACAAATGAGCAAAAGCTACTAAATACAGTATACAGTCATTTGAAGATGTACAAAATGTCGAAATTTAATGTTGGAGATAATGTACGCATAAGCAAATATAAGCATACATTTGAAAAAGGTTATACTCCAAATTGGACTACAGAAATTTTCACAATTACAAGAGTTCAAAATACAAATCCTACAACATTCATATTAGAAGATTATCTTGGTAATCCTATTAAAGGTGGATTCTATACTGAAGAACTTTCGAAAACTAGATATCCAAATACATATCTAGTTGAAAAGGTTCTTAAAACTAAAGGAAAGGAGGCATACGTTAAATGGTTGGGATTTTCTAATCAACACAATTCTTGGATAAGTAAGAACGAAATATTATAGCTGAATACCATCATCAACAACAATAGCAGTAATATTAAGAAACTAATGTTAATTTTAAAATAAGATAATGAAATAAATATGTAAATCATGCTTATAAACCATATGTTGTACTAAACTTTATTTAATTGTAATCAGACAGTTATAATGTCAATAACACTTACTCTGAGCTCTAACTCATCAGAATTATCTGCTAGTTACTTTCCTCCTATTGAATTACATGGTGCATATGAGTGTGCTCTAACTGATTTTCATTCCTACAACAGCATTCCAAATGTAGACACCTACAACAATATGTTTCATATAGGGGAACATACAATTGAAATACCAATTGGATCTTACGAATTGAATGATATTGTAGATTTTATACAAGAGCAATACAGAAGACTCTGTCCAGAAAATAAGATTTTTATTGAAGCCAATAACAATACAATGCAAGTTAAAGTTAATAGTTCCAAAGATCCTGTATATTTTAATAAAGACAACACAATTGGAAAACTTTTAGGATTCAATAGCAAAATCCTAACACCAAACAAATATTATTACTCAGATCTTCCAGTTAATATTTTTAAAGTGAATCTCTTGCGAATTGAAAGTAGTATCGCTATTAACACATATATGAATAACTCCAAATCGCATACACTTCATGAATTTCCGATTAATGTGCCTCCAGGCTATAAAATAGATGAGGTTCCAAGAAATCTCATCTATTTACCTGTGAACACCAGAGAGATAAGTTCACTAACGCTGCGAGTAGTTGATCAACACGGTGATTTAATTAATTTTCGAGGAGAGGAAATTACAATACGAATACATTTGAGGTCAACTAAATAATGCTAATATACAACACAAATACATTGAAAAATAAAGCAGTAACAACAACAACAAGAACATTAAAGCGACCACTTCAACAGAAAGCACTAACAACATCAAATAAAAATTTTCTAAAGTCCTTGAATTTTAAATTGAAGACAAAATGAGTTCAATAATAGATGTTTTAGATAAACCTTTCTCTGATGAGAATATAATCAAAAAGGACTATCATACATATGTACCATACTTACAATCTTACAACAATAATGATGAAATTAGAATTTCAATACAAAATCAAGATTTATACGTGCTACCCAGTGAGAGCTATATTTATGTAGAGGGGTTTGTTGCCGATGATAATGCCCCTAAATCTTCTCTTTCTTCAGAGAACTTTAAATTAAAAAACAACTTTGTAGCATATCTATTTGATGAAATCCGCTATGAGCTCAATGGAATTGAAATTGATCATACAAGATATTTAGGAGCCACGAGCACCATAAAGAACTTGGTGTCTCTATCACCAAACGAAAGCAATGTGATGCAAAATGCTGGATGGAACAAAATTGACGATGTCACTCTTGCAAATGGATTTTTCAATTTCTATGTACCTCTAAAAATGCTTCTAGGATTCGCTGAAGACTACAACAAAGTTATATTAAATGGAAAACATGAACTGATACTCTTGCGCAATAAGAACGACGAAGATCTTGTACGCTCGAGTGTTTCTACTGAAAAAGCTAAACTTACAATTTCACTCATCTCATGGAGAATACCTCATGTTCAATTATCTGACCTTAGCAAATTGAATATGATTAAAATTATTAACAATGGTGCTTCTATACCCATGGCATTTCGCAGTTGGGATTGTCATATTAATCCACAATTAAACACAGGAACTAGCCATATTTGGAATGTTAAACTGGCTGCAAATAGAGAACGCCCCCGTTTTGTGTTGATTGCTTTTCAACAAGAAAATAAATTTGTTCATTGTGATTTGACTAATTTAAAAGTACATTTAAATTCAGTCTCATACCCGTATGATGATCTTAACATAAAGTTCAAAAATGAACGTTATGCAATTCTATATGATATGTATCTAAGATTCCAACAAAGCTACTATATGAAAGAATCTCAACCGCTTCTAACTGCATCAGAGTTTAAGACAAAAGCTCCTATTATTGTAGTAGATGTCAGTCATCAGAATGAATCACTCAATAATGGACCGATTGATATAAAAATAGAATTTGAAACAGCAACTAATATTGCACCAAAGACATCAGCTTACTGCATTCTTATTCATGATCGTATAATAGAATATATACCCATCAAAGGACAAGTTCGAAAAGTGTTATAAATTGAATAACATGGAAAATAACATAATTTTTATAGACGTACAAGGTTTCAAAACTAATTCAAACGATTTCATCGCAAAAGAAGTAGCGATTGTTTTCAACAATTATGAATATAACAACTTCATTATAAAACCACCATTTGATTTTAAATGGTTATCAATAAAAAAGCAAAGAGAAGCAAAGTGGCTAACAAAAAACTATCATCACCTAAGCTGGAATGCTGGATCAGTTTCATTTCATAGCGTTTGCAATTTTTTAAAAGCCAACGTAAGATGTTCTAAAATTTACGTAAAAGGTGAAGAAAAAAGACTATGGTTGGAAAAAATGTTACACCGAAAAATTTCTAACGTTGAGGATATAGGCTGCATCAACTTTAAACAAATGGAAATCAAGTATCCAGAATATTTTTATTGTAATTATCATAATTGTGGTGTTTGCACATTAAAAAATGCTATTTTACTCTCCAAAGAAATACCTTGTTTTAAATGAACTTTTTCACTTTTTAAAATATTTATACTTAAGAATATATTACTGTATTTATTATTATAAAATTTTATAAAATTTTAAACAATAAATGTTTACAAAATAAAAAAATGTAAAAGTGTTTTCTTATTTCAAATACAAACTACATAAAGAGAATAGAAGGAAGTGGGGAGGAGGAGAAGTTAACTTTTTTGCTTGCTTGCAAATTTTTACTTTTTGTTTCTCTGCTGATGGCTGTACTTAGTTTAAAATCCTCTGCTTTAAAAGAATTGTAGACAAAGAAAATGACTACGTTGCAAAATATAAATGTATTCTACACAAGCACAAAATATTCCACGCACAAGTTCCCACGATCGCACATTTATACATTCATACATTCATTTATACATTCATACATGCATACATACATTTATACATTCATACATACATACATACATACATACATACATACATACATACACATTCATGAATTTCACAATGTTGTGAAATAAATATTTCTTAAACAAATAAACAAAATACCAGCGGCAATCAAGCTGGACCACCCACACACAAGCATTAGGCTGTTCACATACATGAGAACATTTTAGGGTGTTCACATACATGAGAACATTTTATAAATAAATAAATAAAATAATTAAATAAATTAAATTAATTTATTTAATTATTTTATTTATAAACAATTTATTAGCGTGAGGAAATCACACATACACGTTCCCACGATTCATATGAGAATCGCCTAGTATTCATCAAATCTATTTTCTCTGATATTACTGATATAGTATTACGATAACAAATTTATACAGTCTGGCAACACTGGCAATTTTCCCTTTGGAAAAATCATTTTCCCGTCGGCATTAAGAAATATAGTAATCATGCATTGCCGTCGGCATTTGAAAAAAATAATCATGTTTTGCCGTCGGCATTTGAAAAAAATAATCATGTTTTGCCGTCGGCATTTGAAAAAAATAATCATGCATTGCCGTCCGCATTTGAAAAAAATAATCATGTTTTGCCGTAGGCATTAGGAAAAATTATCATACATTGCCGTAGGCATTAGAAAAAATAATCATACATTGCCGTAGGCATTAGAAAAAATAATCATGTATTACCGTCGGCATTAGGAAAAATAATCATGTATTGCCGTCGGCACTAGGAAAAATTAAGTTTCACAACTCCCTCCATTGGTATTAGGAAAAATCATCTCATGATTTTCCCGTTGGTTTTAGGAAAAATCATTTTCATGATTTTCCCGTCGGCATATCTATATGTATATACTTATAAAATCTTAATCTTATGAAACTCCTTAATCCTCCCCCACAAAAAAATCACCCGTTCACACAATTAATGTCACCACAAAAAAAATCACCCGTTCACACAAGGGTTAATGTAAACAAAAAACTCCTTATGTAAACAAAAACATCAAAGCGCCGCCGAAAACACACACACACACACACATACACATAGGTAGGTATCAAATTTCCAAGAATTTTAAAATTTCAGCCACAATTTAACAATTTCAGCCCACAATTTAACAATTTCAGCCACAATTTAACAATTTTAATTGCGGTGGGACCGGCAGTTCCCTACTACTGGCTTTATTCGAGCCAGCCGCGGCGGCCACATGCCCGAAATCATATTTAAACGTTAATGGCATAAAATTATCCTTCCAATAAAGCCAAATTGATGGACACTAAAACGCTTTTCTTGTATTTTATTTCAATTCGAAGTTCTATACCTCTAAAAAAACACCCTGTACATGTTTTGCCACTACGTTGTAATGCTTCATGTCTCTCAGTTAATAATTGAAAAGGTTTGTAATCAGTCGGTCTTAATTTTTAATAACAATGTGTCCAAAAGTTAAAGAAATAAGATTAGATACGAGTATTAGAAATCTGATTGTTCAGTCAAGAGAATGGAAAACCGTTGCGCGAAATTTCTGAAATTGGTTTGTATTTAAAGTCTAATATACAAACCGTTCTAAGAAGTTATGCAAAGTCATTAAGGCTAAATGGAATTTAATTAAAAGCATTTAAATGAAGATGAAAACTTTTAGAAAAATTTTGTGCTTAGCACAGAGAATAAATTTAATTTATTCGTATAAAATGGAAAAGAAAAAGAACTGGAACATAAAAACCTGATGCCCACAATAAAACTCCCACGCGGTTCTATTATAGTTTTTGGTTGTATGTCGGCGGCTGGGGTTAGAAATTTAGCTTTTATTGAGACAACAATGGATGGATTTATGTATTTGAGCCTATTAAAAAATAATTTGAAGGTGTCAGTAACCAAAATGGGCCTACCTGGAAGCTAGTACTTCCAACAAGATAACGACCCAAAGCATACCGCGGTCAATATAAAGGAATTGCTGTTGTACAATGTGTCAAAACAACTTTCTTCTCCCAGTCGTCTTACTTAAACCCCGTTGAAAGTTTATGATACGAATTGGACTGCAGGGTAAGAAAAACCCCGATAAAGACCTATAGGACCTAAAAAATGTTCTTGTCAAAGAATGGTACACAATTTCTTCGAAAACCACCGTTTAACTGGTATATTCTATGGAAAATCAATTACATGTCGTATTAGAAAGCAAAGAAAGTGCAAATAAATATTAACTGCCTTATTCATTAAAAAATATTTCAGGTTTATTAAGCGCTTATTTGACATATTTCTATGGGAAATTTGTCAAATAAACCTGTAATAAACCTAAAATATTTTTTATGAATTAGACCGTAAAATCTTAATATTTTTTATGAGCTAGAACAATAAACTATGTAGTAGACTTGTGCTTATCAGCTCTTGTGAGTGACTGCTCTTTTCAGCTCAGCTCACTTTACTGGAGTATTTCATTCAGTTGGCTCAGTAGCTCAGTTCATTTGTGGTGAAACTTTTTGTCAAGCATAAAGAAAGAGCGAAAACAGAAGCACAAAAAGTGACAGATTTATACAGTGTATGTGTGTGTGTGTGTGTGTAGTCATACATTACAAAACAAGGCAGATGAAGTATAAAAAGTAAATAAAACTAAAATAGTTTAATGAGCGGAATTTGTTAATAACAAAAATTTAAATTATTAAGCATTTCAGATATTTTAATATTATCACAATATATGTATAAATTATTATTTTTATGTACATACTTGTGCGACACAAAAAATTTGCTACAAAAAAGCACTAGACATGTATGAAACTCTTTCATTAGGTCGTTTTAGACACAAACCTTTAACCAATTTAAATTACATGAGTTTGATTAAAGGTTTGTGTCTAAAACGAGCTACTGAAAGAGTTCGATACAAATCTAGAAACCACTCAGTACTGAGCTGAAAGCGCTCAGTGGATTGAACGGCTCACAGCGCTCAGTGAAGTGAATCGCTCAATTGAACTAGTTCGTTCATGAGCTGCACATCTCTACTATGGAGTATGTTATACATGGGTATAATTCAGTAAAAGTAAAATTGCAGTAAACATAAATTTTTAACAGTAACATTTTACTGAATACTGCAAAACTCTCATTAAGCAGTAAATTTTTACTGAATACTGAAAACAGTATTACTAATAGTGCGCTTCTGTGCCACTGTACATATTTAGTTTGTAAATATTACGACCTAATAAAGATTAAATTTATTTTGAAAATCATTGAAAATGTCTTGGATTCACTTATGATTGATAATAATCTTAAAAGCATTTTATATAAAATCTTGTATGCTTTCATTAAATAAAAATAATCTTCAATAAATAGCAACAGCTAATCCCAGAACGTGAATAAGAACTTAAAGACGAGTTTTTTTAAAATATGTTTTTAGTTGAATGAGTTTTTGATGATCCACATAAACAGAATATGTGTTTAATTTTATATTTAACTACATACATATATGAATGTATGTATTTACAGGGTGTCTGGTAGCAGATTTATATTTTCAAACTTAAATAAAGAACGTAATAATTGACACAAAGTTTTATTAAGAGCATTGAACGGTAGAATGGAAAAGCGGATTTTATTTTTTAAGGAGTATGTCATCCAGATGTCTTCGTCGAGTTGAACACACTGTTCAAAGCGAAGCCTTGTGTTCTGCGCCACACGCTGCAGTAAACTTGGTTCAATTGAACTGATTTCTCGACGAATATTTCCCTTAAACCCACAAGAGATTGTGGATTGTCATTATAAACCCTTTCTTTGAGGTAGCCCCATAAAAAAGTAAAATCCATGGGAGTTAGATCGGGCAACCTCGGTGGCCATGGGGTGTCCCCAAAGCGACTGATCAGTTTTTGGGGGATATTTTCCCGAAGCAAATTCAGCGAAGCTTTGGCTGTGTGTGCAGTCGCCCCATCCTGTTGACGTCGCCTGGAGAATTTCAGAAAAAAAAATGATCTAATTATCTCATGCGTGGATAAGGCACACCAAACAGTTACACTGGGGCAACGCAATGGTTTTTGATGTTTCAATCGGGAGTAGCGGATTCTTGGACACCAGTAACAGCAGTTTTGACGTGGTCGTTTGCTGACGTGGTCGTTTGAGTGAAAATGAGTCTCGTCGCTCCAAAAAATCGTATTTACAGTGCGAAAACGCTCCAACATCGTTTCACAAAAATTTTTGCGTAAACCAAAGTCAGTTTCTTTCAGTTCTTGAACGGTTTGAACTTTAAAAGGAATGAACTTCAGATACTTTTTTAAAATTTCATGAATAATCGCTCTTGGAAGTCCCAGTGAGGCTGCTCTTTTCCGTATTGAAAGTCGCGGATTTTCACGAAAGCGGCGGAAATTGAACTAGGTGTTGACGAATTCCTCTATACAATTTGACATAAAAATGGGCGCATAATGTAGTTTCAGCTCAGATCCTAGCGTGATTTTTAATGTAAAATTTTATGGCAAAATTCGTTATGACAACTTTAAATTTTGCCACTTAGGCTAAGTTCATGCCAGTTTTTCGCTATACATATGGCTGATAATAGATTACAACAACATGATCATATTTTCATAGAAACTGCATTGAAATATTTTGAGTGTCTTAATTTGCTTCCTGAATTATAATAAGAAAATCAAGTTTAGAATAACATACGAGTACATTATGCCTTGATGAAAATAAATCACAAAGTATTCTAAAGTGACAAGTAAAAGATTATGCCATTCCAAGAACCCCAATATGTTTGCTAAGTTTCGTGGGGATCGGATAAGTAGAAATTACTATTATTTTGCGCTAAACTTTAATGGTCGTGACCTCGCCCACTTTTTTAAATGCAAGATCGTGTTTTATTCACAGCTAAGGGTGTGTGCCAAGTTTCGTAAGATTTGATAGCGTTGGCTGAAGAAGTTAGCACGTTGACTACAAAACCGATGGTTCTGGGTTCGAGCCTGATATTCAGCAATCATTAAATAACAACACCACGCATTTTTCTGATGTGTATTAGTGTCCCTTTGTATCAGTTGTTGTAGGAAAGTTCAAGTGATGAAGGCATAGACACTGATCACTGAACTACTCCTGCTTCAGCGGATACTAATGCTACTGTAATATCAGAGCACCCTCCTTCGTCGGTATTGTGTAGCAGCAAAGTAAAATCACCAATAAAATGGCTGCTAGGCACAGCTTTGAAAATTGAATATGAGTCATTGACACTAGAGGCGCTGCAACATTGCATTATTAAAAACGTGCAAAAAGCAGAGTTGTAAAATAATGAAGCTTTCCTCTATATCTTCTCTATGACTATCTCTTTCCTAAAGAATGTAACACCAGAGTGTTACTGCTCTTTATAAAAAAGTAGAAGCACGTGAAATAATATATTAAATATTAATGAGCGTGGCTTAGTCCATTTTTTAAGTTTGAAATTGTGTTATTACCAGAATCAAAGGTCTGTACTAACTTTGTTAGAAATACGATAAGTAAGAGTACATTACACTTAAAGCAACGTTTTAATGGGCGTGTTTCCTCCCAATTTTTGCAATGAGACCTTTCAGACAAATTCCTTTTTTAAGATCGGCTTCATAACGCCATAAAGAAAAATACAGACAAATTGATAATCTCCGTTGATAATGAAATAAAATTTACTTCCTGGCTCGCGATGTCAACAAGAAACATACTATCGCTTACTTATAATAAAAAAAAAAATCTTTTTATTTTATTGTTATTTTCAAATGGTCGATAGCAAATTTCTTGTCGATATCGTGGGCCAGGCTGTTAGTTACAAAAAACTATAAATTGACAAAAATATGAATGGCGTTTTTCATAGCGTGGATTGTTGGTACAAAAAACTGCAAACAGCAGTGGTCAAAAGTACTTGACATGAGGCAGGTGGTTCCATCGATTTGGAAACTTATTTGCGATTAGTTATTTTCTAACACTTGTGTAAATCATTGATAAAATTCATTAAAATTTAGCTTTAGTTTTTTAAAGTTTTAGCAATTTTTCATTCATAATTCAAAATGTTAATTGGTTGCACAAAAACAAAATCAAACTTTTTTTTAATTACCAGGATCAAAGTTACCTTTCACACAATATTTGTTAAATCGATAAAGGATATTTTGTTAACCGTGCAGGACTATTATTAATTTTTTTGAAAACAAGAAATTTACTTGGATTCGGCTTACAGAACAGGGCCGAATATTAAAAATGTTTTTGTTTTTATTTTCAAAAAGAGAAACATTGACAATTCATTATGAAAGGTGTGTGATATTCAGAAATATAAAAGAAAAGAAAGAATTACTTCACCTAGCCTTTCTGAAAGAGAATGAAAGATTCACACAAATGAAAGATTTTGACCAATACTAGTAAAATGTTAGGAGGAACACTTTCGTGGGTAAATGTTTGCCGATTCTACTAACTACTCTACTCTAACAATAGAAATAAATAGAAACTTCTAATTCGTTTAAGGATTAATTAAATTCGAACTTATTCACAATTGGTGATAAAAAATAGAAAAAATTTAACTTTTTCAAAACTTCATTATGGTCTATACGCCCTAATTCACAATCACGCTAAATGCAGCTCAAGAAGCAGCTTTGCTTAGGTAATAATTGCGTTTTTAATTTTCCAATAACTTCAAAGTCGTTAGTTGATAAGCAAATTTTAATAGAGACAATGCAGAATAAGTAAAGATGGTACCGTGAGTAATCTTGCACTCAGGCCCATGCACGGTCACTAAGTAAGATAAAGTAAATGAAAAAATTCAGTATTTATTATTTAATTTTAGTACAAACCAGCTATGCCCGCGGCGCCCAGTGCGCGGCCAAAAAAATTAAACAGTTACATTTTGAAAAATAATGTCCCCTCTTTTTCTTTTATTGTATGTGTTATATAAAAAGGTACGAGTGTGTAAGTAAATACAAAAATATGGGTAAAAAATATGAAAAAAAAAAAAAATAAAAGCCGTTACCTTATTAACCGGGGAAATCGATTATCCGGAATGCTCCCGGTCCCGACCATTACGGTTAGTCAAGATCTAACTGTTCATAAAAGTTATAGTTTACCCCAAAAGCCATAGAATTGAAAAAATTATCAAAATAACCAAAAGCAGGCAAAACTAGAATTTCTGGCTGTGTGTCCTCAAAATATAAAGCCTGTGTATTCTTTTAAACATATACATATATATATCGTCACCTCAAACGCAAAATAACGTATTATCCAAAAAGTCAAAATTGATTTTTTATTGATTACAATTCACTACATCATATTACATATGTGTACAAAATTTTGCATCTTATATCAAAAATAACAAAGTTATATTTTAGCTTTCGTGTTTTATATAGTTTAGAAAGTTGATGATACGT
Source organism: Nowickia ferox (assembly GCA_936439885.1). Taxonomy (NCBI): domain Eukaryota; kingdom Metazoa; phylum Arthropoda; class Insecta; order Diptera; family Tachinidae; genus Nowickia; species Nowickia ferox. The sequence continues at coordinate 67,103,670 of OW387026.1, forward strand.
TGTTTTGTTTCAGAAAACCACAAATCAAAATAATGTAAGATACATTACACTCAGCTTACTTTGATAAACGGATAATTTTTATATAAAATTAATTTCTTGTTTTATTTAAACCATGATTTAAAAATGTTGACTTAATAATTTTAATAGTTTCCATTTTAAGCAGTTTTTTGGTTTTTCTGTAAACTTATGAAAATTGATGTTACGCTATTTTGCATTTTAGGTGACGATATCTACAGGGTGTTTTTTTAGAGGTATAGAACTTCGAATTGAAATAAAACACAAGAAAATCGTTTTAATGTCCATCAATTTGGCTTTATTGGAAGGATAATTTTATGCCATTAACGTTTAAATATGATTTCGGGCATGTGGCCGCCGCGGCTGGCTCGAATAAAGCCAATTCTACAGGTCCAATTTTCAACCACTTTTTCGAGCATATGGGGCCGTATGTTGGCAATAACGCCACGAATGTTGGCTTCCAAGTCCCTTAACGTTTCTGGTTTGTTGGCGTAGACGAGCGACTTCACATATCCCCAAAGAAAATAATCCAATGGTGTCAAATCACACGATCTTGGTGGCCAATTGACAGGTTATCCATGGTTAACCGAATTAATTGCTCTGATGGACGATTATGTCGACCATAAAATGGACGGAGCTTGCGGTAAACTTCGCGAACTGAACCATTATTTTCGAAATAAATTTGCACGATTTGCAAGCGTTGTTCTTTTGTCAACCTGTTCATGATGAAATGGCAAACCAAACTAAATATTAATTACTTAACAGCTGACAAAATGGCCGCCAGTTAAAAAAGTGATGCCAACTTAAAGTTCTATACCTCAATAAAAAACACCCAATACATATGTATTAATCGTAAGCAAACGAAAATGTAAAACCTCATAAAACGTGTTATTCAATCGATGATTAAATTAGAAAAATTATAAGCAGCTGATTAACAACAGCATTGCAAACTAATCACACTATACTTCACTTGATGCATTTTTGGCGCTTCCTGGTATCCTTTCAATTGGTACATGAGTACATACTCGTATTTATGTAAATGATATTTATAGATGTATTTATGCACATACATACTTACATATCTATGGTTTAATGCCGAAAAAGGGTTTCTAGAAAAAATAACGAAAAATTGAGGTACGCCTTTCCTACCTTATGCTGCATGATATTTATAAATGCATATAAGTACCGAAAATTTTTAAATGATCAAGCTCTATTGAAGTTCTCAGTTGATTGACTTATTTTCGTGAACGTCGCGACGTGTGAAATTTTTCATAATTCTTCTTTTAACTAATTTTTTTCATATAATTGTTGTACGTTTTTTTTTTGACAAGTTAAAATGTTTGTTTTCCATTGCTGTAGAGTAGCAGAATTGTGAAAACTAAGGGCCTGATTCACGATATCGACTGCGTTCGACTTGTCGTACACTTACATTCAAAACAAATTCTAAAATTTTGTTGTTGTTGTGTCCAATGTAAGTGTGCGACAACGTTCTACTTGTCGATATCGTGAACCAGGTCCTACGAGGTTAAGAATCTTCAGAAATATTATTTTTGCTATGCAATTCTGTTTATAAACACATGAAGGTGATTGGCGTCCATCTCTCATTTAAAGATAACGGCCAGCAGCGCATTCGAAATATTTTTGGATTGAGAAGCAATCAGAAATAAATATGAAAACAAATGAATAATATTAATTTATTTCAAGTTCACATTTAGTTAATAAAGGTAGAGAAAAAAATATTCTAAAACGAACAGTGATTTTAATATTTCAAGGACACAAATCCCTGCAATTGAAATAACCAAATTTATTTCAAAATGGTGACTGAAGAGTGGAAGAAATGCGGCATAGCTACGAAATTTCCCACATATCGGAATTCAAGTTTTGTTACTGTCCAAAGGTGAAAATTAAATAACAGACATACATTTGGAACGTGATATCTAACCAAAAATAAAAAATACTTACAGTTGGTTGATTGGCAAACGTCAGGACGACGAGGCTGAAGGTTTGTGGCGTATTTACGATTCGTTATATGACTTCACTGATTTTATTAACAAACACCCGGGTGGTTCATTTTGGATAAGAGAAACAAAAGGGCTGGACATTACTGAAGCCTTTGAAGCACATCACCTGACTCAGGTGCCTTCAAAAATTATTGAGAAATATAAAGTACGCGAAGCTTTAAAGCCAAGGATTTATACGTTAACATTGCACGAGAACGGTTTCTATAAAACGCTGAAAAAAAGAGTGGCAGAGAAATTGAAATCTATTGACGCGAGGCCGAAGAAAACTTCAGATGTAAGTAAATTTTAGTCTCGGTCTTTCGATAGTCCATATTTACACTATGCAAGTCTTATTGCTAAGCTGATTAGTTTGAGGGTGAGAGAGACGAGGGGAACAGTAAAGTTTCTTTTCCCCTCGTCTCTCTTTCCTTACAAGCTAATCAGTTTAGCAATAAGACTTGCATAGTGTAAACTAGGACATAGCAATGATACAGTTTTACTGATTGTGTCTAAGCCAAAGTCAGGCAAACACATACATATATAATATGAGAGAGAGTAAAATGCATTCTTGTACGAATGTAAGTGAAAATAAGAGCGTAACGAAGTGCCCACGGGCGGCCTTTTGCTTATCTATGGTCGAAGAACAAACTGTAGTCGTTGAAGTTCGTTTAGAGAATAACGGCCTGGCCCACGACGTCGACAAGAAAGTTTCTTTCGCTTACTTACATTGAAAACAAAAACAAATTCTCTTATTTTGTTTATGTTTTTAGTATAAGTAAGCGAAAGATGCTTTCTTGTCGACATCATGGGCCAGGCCGTAAATCTTTTATTAAGAATAATTTCTTATTAATTTTATATGTCGTATGATTCAAGGGTTACTTTAAATTTTAAGTAAACAAATGAAGATAAGGGAAAGAAGAGAAAATAACATATAATATATTGAATTTCATATACGAGGGTGATTTAAAATATATTTCATAAACATTTCCGCCAGCCTTGAACCACGTTCAACATTCCTTTGGCAACAAATGTAGCTTCGTGATAGGCCTTTTAAAAGTTGAATTTTCAGTCGTTACGGAAACTACTCTTACAATACGATCAGATCCACTATGAGTTTAAACAATACGACTCAACTTCCAGCAGGCGGGGGTAAGATCTCTTCACGCGACAAGTCGACATCGCCAACAGTTATGTTAGGCCGTTTTGATTTCGGTTGGGAGAGAGTAGGTACTAAGTTGACCATCTATGCAAAAAATATTGTGTAAGTTGTTGCACTCCATTTAGATAATGATGATGTATTTAGATAAGTTACTTCTGTTTTTGGTAGAGCATTGAGAGGTCTACGAATTAGAAAATGGCCTGGTGATATATATGGAATATCATCGGAAACAGCTTGGACTAGAGGTAGAGAGTTTAAGAAGGCTTCAATTCGAGTTAATAGTGTAGATAATTCCCCAAAGTTAAGTGTAGCCTAAACCAAAGTTATACGTAAATGATATTTCATATACTTCACTGTCGACTTCCATAAATATACCACCAAAATGCGGAGCGTTTGGGGTTATAAAGTGCCACTGGATACCTGTAGAAGACAAATGATCAAAAATTTTATTATTGAAATTTGGGGAATTTACAGTTTGATGATTTTCCTTAAGTTTTCTGGCAGCACCACGGAAGTTCGTGCCGTATGAGTACGTAGTCCTCTTCTAGCGAAAAATCGATTCAAGGCAGCTAAAAAGACCTCAGTACTCAAATCGGAAAGAAGTTCCAAGTGGACAGCTTTGGTCACTAAACAGATGAAGACAGCAACATGGGCTTTAACAATTGGAGATTTCCTACCAGATCGCTGTGTGTATAATATTGGGCCAGCATAATCGCATCTTACTTCATAAAACGGATAGACAGCTTTAACTCTAAGCTTTGGTAAGTCGCCCATAAGTTGGTTATTGGCACGGGAACTATAGCGAAGGCAAACTCCACATTATCGGGCAATAAGTTTAACAACTTCTAGTGTACCAATGACCCAATATCGTTGGCGCAGTGTAGTAACTAATAAAGGAAGCAAGCCGTCAGAATGTAGAAACGGTTTACCATTTTTAAGTAGCTTGAAAACCTCAGCAAAGCTAATTTCTTGGCAATATTTATAAATTTCAACTTCAGCCTTTTTTAACTCTTCAACTTTGATTGTGGAGCTGTCTCTAATTTTGTACGTAACATTATTGACAAATCTTAAACAGTAAAAGCTAGTACTCGCACAATTTTAGACCAAGAGGATATTCTTTCATTTGTTCTATCAATAACTGTCGAGTTGTCTTGAATTTGAAATAAGACTTACCTGAGTTCCTGAACGAAGTGTTTCATTGGTAGCAACTTTTGTGACTTCTTGACCAGGCCAGTAATTGGCTTCTTGACACAACCAGGGCGGACCGTTAAACCACATACCGTAGCCTATAAGGGCACTAGATTTTACACCTCCACTAGCAGCATCTGCTGGGTTATCTTTAGTCGGAACGTATCGCCAATTCGCTCTTGGAAGTATTTCTAATACGTATGAAGTTCGATGGATAATAAAGGTTTTCCACTTAGAAGGATGTGATGACAAGCTAGCTAACACCGTTTTGCTGTTAGATCTGGAAACTATTTCATCGAGTTTCACATTTATGACAGATGATAAATATTCAAAGAGTTGAGCAAGTAGATATGCTGCACACAGTTCCAGCCGGGGAATAGAAAGCGGAACTATTGGAGCTACTTTAGTTTCGGAGATTACTAGATTTGTAGACACTTGTCACTTTGTAGAAGCATCACAATAACCATGGAAGGATAAAATTTTTTCTAAAGAGAAAATTATTCTTGGTATTTTAATTTTGTTAAGTAAATTTTTTTTATTTTTTTTTTCATGCGTATATTTATTTATTGTATCTTCAAAAAATGAACTAATAATAAGTTTTCAAATCTTAAATCTAGATATAATAATTAGGCCCAACCAGTGTCAGGCATAAACTTAGTGATAGTAATCAATAATACATAAATATCGTATTAAGTACAAAAATATTTTCAAGCTGTTTCATTTGGAGTAAATGAAATTCTGAAAATAACGACTCGACTTCAGTTTGTATATCCTCAGGTAAAGTGTTATCCCATTCCAGATTTAAAAGCCATACACGTTGAATAATTATTTTTAAAGGTATTGTTGCTGGTGATATCAGTAGTAGGGAACTACCAATTCGGCCCCAATTAAAATTGTCAAATTTTGCTGAAATTTCCAAGAATTCTTTAAAATTTTGCTGAAATTTTTCTGAAATTTGAGAAATTGTGTTTTCGGTGCGCTTTGATGTTTTTTTTGTTTACATTAAGTGATTTTTGTTTACATTAACGGTTTTTTGTTTATATTAAGTGTATGTATGTATGACCGTGGGAATTTGTGCGTGGAATATTTTGTGGGAATACATTAAGGGGTTTATAGGTTTTAGACTTTTATATGTGTATGATTTCCAAATGCCGACGGGAAAACATCATTATTATTTTTTTCGAATGCCGACGGGAAAATCATGGAAATGATTTTTCCTAATGCCGACGGAAAATTTGTGGGTGTGTCTAGCGGTGGCGTGACATAATGTCCAGTGTCATAGTGTCCATGGATATTATGACGCACTTTAAAGTGACGTAATGCCCATGGATACTACGACACTCTGCAAAGTGACATAAAGTCCACTAAAAAAGTGTCGTAAAGTCCATGGATGTTTTAATTCAAATATTCAAGTATTAAAGACATTTTTTAGTACTGTTATAGTTTTTAAATTTCGGTGAAATTTAATGTTAGTATGTAATTGATCTTTAAGTGTTAAAGAAGTAAAAGTAAGACCTAATATGCAAAAGAAATCATGTGAATATGAATTCATGAGTGGCTTTAGGAAAAATTCAAAACTTTTAGTGCTCACGAATCAAATGCAGATACTTCGCCAAAAACATCACTTTGCGGAATACACGAGATATACGTGCTATTTTAATAACTGCAATGTAACTGTTGCTCTTAGTAAAAAAAAAAATATGTGAGCGATTAAGTTTGGATTACCATCACAACCATTCTGCCCCGGAAGAACTTATAAACAAATTTAAAATTATGAATAATGTTAAAAAAGTTTGCGAAGGTAAGTCGGCATTGAAAAGGAAGGGAGTTCTGGAAATTTTCAACGAAGAATGCATGAAGAACAAAGACATTTGTCCCACTGTATCTTTTCCAAAAATGAGAAGACAGCTTTATCGCATACGACGGAATGGAATGCCTAAAGAACCGTGTACACCTATGGAAATAAAGGAAATATTTGAAAATAAAGATTTCATTGAAGAATTTGGAATGTCCAACCATATTAATAAACCCTTTTATCGTGAGACAATTATAGAGGAAGATTTTTGCTATTCTGTTTTCATTTCGTCTACAATTATACAAATAATAAATAAAAAGTCAGCTAGTCGCGGCTACTTATTGGATGGAACATTTGCAAGTGTACCTGCTTGTGGTTTCAGTCAGCTCCTGGTTATTCACTATTACTATATGGAACATGTAAGCTATACCATTACTAAACGATGTTGAGATTTTTAAGATATTTTTTTTCTAAACAGACCTTTAATTTCATATACGTTTTAATGTCGAAACGGAAATGACATGTATATGAACACCTTTTCCATTTTATCAACAATAATTTTTTCAAATTTGAGGCTTCAACATTTCATACTGATTATGAAATAGCTTTTGTTATAAAATTTAATAAAATTGACGAATGTATGTCTGTTCACTTCAATCACTATTTATTTAATAATTCATATATTATTAATTCTAATAAAGTAATAGTTTACAGGGTGTCTCTTATAAACTAACTTAAGTGTACACTGAGTGTAATAGATCTACAACATCTATCTTTTATAAATCTAGAATCTAGATAAACATGTATCTAGGTTCTAGATATGTTTATTTAAATATATTTAAATATTGTTAATATATTTGTACTATAATATATAATTTAAAACTTTAAAAAGCAATTGTTTAAAACCATACAATATAATAGCAGTTTTTTAAAGTTTATATATATATATATATATATATATATATATTTTTTTTTTTTTTGAAGGTTAAGCCTTTTTGGTTGAATTACTACCCTACCACTTCTGGTCACATGACCCTCATTTGTACATAATTAATATTTACAATGTTATTTTCACCTATGCAGCTAGTTAAGGGGTTTGTTTTCAATATGTGTTGTTCTCTTCTTCTATATTTTACACCTTCTTTATCCTTGACAATGAACGATCTTGGCTCGCTGCAATTCTCAACTACTTGGCCTTGAAGCCATACGGAGTTTGGTTTTTTCTTGAATCTTATATTTTCACCAGGTTTGATAGTTTCATAATCTTTTGCGTTTATATTGTAATTCACTGTAGATTTTGAAATCTTACTGTTACATTGTTCTTTATATAATCTTTCATCTACAAGTCTTGGTTTAAAATTCTTAGCAATTGATGGTAAATTAGTCCTTAAATTTCTTGACATTAATAGTTCAGATGGACTGGGCATGTTACCCTTGGGCGTTGTTCTAACTTGTAATAGAGCCATATATGGATCTGTGCCACTTTCATTACACTTTTGTAAAATTTTCTTAATGCTTTGTATTGACCTTTCAGCCAGACCGTTGGGTCTTGGGAGATATGGACTTGACGTCCTATGTATAATACCCCAATCGTTACAAAATTTTGAGAAATATTTCGAGTTATAAGGGGGCCCATTGTCAGATATAAATATTTGAGGGATGCCATGTCTAGCAAATATAGATTTAAGGGTAGTAATTACATTTATACTGGTATAGCCACTGCTTGACAAATCAATTTCAAAATATTTTGAATAGTAATCAACGACAATTAAGTATGGCTTTTTATTATATTCAAAAATGTCGCAGCTTACCTTAAACCAAGGTATGTCATAAATTTCGTGAGGTAACATTTCACTTTTAGAATTTGAATTTTGATATTTCTGACATATTTCACAATTCGAGACGACATTCGCAATTTCGTTATGTATATTGGGCCAAAAAACAGTTTTTCGAGCTAAGCTCTGACACCTTTGTGTACCCATATGTCCCTCATGTAGGCACTTTAAAATTGTATGACGTAAGATTTTTGGTATTAAAACTTGACTACCCTTTAAAATCAAGTCATCCAAAATCGTTAGTTCATCCTTGATCTTGTAGTATGGTACAACATCAGAATCAACTAGCCTTATGGATTTCGGCCATCCTTGTCGGATATAACTTTTTATTTTCACGAATATAGGATCTTGGTCAACATACTCTCTTATTTTTTCCACATTTGAAAATTACAATGTAGTTCTAATTCTTTGTCTATCTCAATTAATGCTTTATCATCCAAAGGACATCTTGAAAGAGTATCTGCAATATATAAATACTTTCCGGGTTTATAAGTTACCTTCAAATTGTAGCATTGCAGTCTGAGCATAAAACGTTGTATCCTAGGAGGAATTTTATGCAAAGGTTTGTTGAAAATTGCAACCAATGGCTTATGGTCAGTTTCTGCATAAATTTCTACGCCATACGTGTACTGATGAAACCTAGTGCATCCAAATAAAATTGCAAAAAGTTCTTTTTCAATTTGTGCGTAATTTGTTTGAGATACTGATAACGACGCAGAAGCATATGCTATTGGATATCTATCATGAAGTATTGCAGCTCCAACTGCATATTTGGATGCATCAACTGTTACAGTTAATTTCTTCTGAGGATTAAAATAAGAAAGAACTGGGTATTTGGTAATTTCTTGTTTTAAATTACTAAACTCTCTGTTTAAAGTTCCATTCCAGTGTCATTCTATGTCTTTTTTTTAAAAGTCGCCTCAAATTTTCATTTTTTAATGACAGATTCTCAATAAAAGCCCCTAAGTAATTAACCATGCCCAAAAATCGCTGTAATTCTTGGACACTTTTTGGTGCAGGCATCTTCAAAATTGCTTCAATCTTTTCCCTATTTGGCTTTACTCCATTTTCGTTAAACACATGACCAATAAACTTTATCTCATTAAGCATAAATTTAGATTTTGCTTTATTAAACTTTAAACCAACACTTCTAGCTCTCTCAAGTACCAAATTCAAAATTTTATTATGTTCTTGCAAAGTTTTTGCGAATATCAGAAAATCATCAATATAAATTATCAAACCTTCGATGTCACCAAATAGCTTAACCATCTCCGCATGAAATATTTCTGGTGCCGCATTGATTCCAAAAGGTAAACGCAAAAATCTGTAGCGACCAAAAGGGGTGTTAAATGTGCACAATTTAGAAGAGTCTTCATCTAAAGGGATCATCCAGAATCTACTATTTGCATCAAGCGAGCTAAAATATTTTGACCCACTTAACTTCGCCTTACAGTCGTCAATATTTGGAAATGGGAAGTGTGGTCTAAGTATAGCCTTATTTAGGTTTCTGGGATCAAGACATAATCTAATTCGACCATTAGGTTTCGACACCAAGACAATAGAGTTGACCCATTCTGTTGGTTCTTGAATTTTAATAATGACACCCAAATTTACCATTCTTTCTAATACACTTTTTAATGAATTGTGTAACGCAAATGGTATTTTTCTCGGAGCATCAATAACAGGATTTACATCTTCCCTCAACAATAGCTTACATTTGCTATCTAACAGCCCTAAGCCTTCAAAAATGTCAGAATATTTCCGTATCAAACATTCAGAAGTTAAAATATTGACATTTCTAACCAAATTCATTTGTCTTGCTAAGTCTAGTCCAATAATATTTCTACACTTTAAATTTACATTTACAAATTTACTCGGTTTTTACTTTACCACTGATGGGAAGTTTCTCTCCACTAAATGTGTATATATTTGTCTTAGTTGACTGCAGGTGTCCATTATTGAGACAGAGTTCTTCGGCAATTTCTTTAGATAATATATTAGTGTCGGCACCAGTATCCACTTGAACAGTCCATCCACCTTGGTTGGTTGAGACATCTTGTTGTTCGACCAGTTGTTTGATTTGTTTCTTTTGAATATTTTGACTTTCAAACGACAGCGTACCTACGAAGAGTTCATTTGCATCATCTTCTTCATCGCAATACACATTTTTGACATATTTTGACTCAAAATTTTTATTTTGTCTCGTTTGCTGTTTTAGTTGTTTAGAAAAACACATTTTGGCATAATGTCCTTTCTTGTTGCAGCTATGACAAATTGCGTTGTATGCCGGACATTTTGTTTTATGTGTTTGGCCACATTTACGGCACTCATTTTGTTGATTAGTCTTCCGATTTAAAGCATTAACGCATACATTATCGCTGTTGTCGCTTTGTAGCAGTTGATGGACATTTTCCCTAGCCGCTTCTATGTTTCTGGAAATTTCCACTGCTTTTTCCAATGTAATTTTCCCTTCGCTTAGCAGCCTTTCCTTTATATGTTGGAAATTCGGTGACATTCCACATTCTCGAAGAGAATCAAACTCACACTTGAGACTCAAATTTTTTAACGCCGTCACATAACTTTCTAAGTTTTCATCCTCCTCCTGCTTTCTAGTAAAAAATTTATGCCTTTCCATTGCTACGTTTAATTTAGGTATGAAATGTTTGTCGAAACTTTCCACAAGGTTATCATACGTTACAGTGTCGTAATCAACATTAAATGAATTGGCAATTTGAATGCACTCTGGACCCATATAGTGTAAGAGCAATGCTACTTTCCTTGGATTCTTTTCACCTTCTAGATTAGACGCCCTCAAAAACATTTTAAATTGATTTTTCCACTGCTTCCACTCATCGGCTATATTAGTAGCTTTAACATTGACTTTCCCGATGCCGCCATTTTGTGACTCGAACATCTTTGGAAATTAGTATAACTTTTTCTTTTATTATAGTCTATATTGTTTTATTTTTCTTATTTGTGTTTATATGTATATTTTCTTTTTATCGTTCAACATCTGACACCATGTTATAAATTTTAATAAAATTGACGAATGTATGTCTGTTCACTTCAATAGTGATTGATTTAATAATTAATATATTAATTCATATATTATTAATTCTAATAAAGTAATAGTTTACAGGGTGTCTCCTATAAACTAACTTAAGTGTACACTGAGCGTAATAGATCTACAACAGCTTTAAGAAGTGCTCTTGAAAATATATTTTCTGACGCAGTATTAAAGGGCTGTTGGTTTCACTACTGTGAAGCTTTAAGACGCAAATGCCAAAAGCTAAGAGTATGATACAATTAATTAAAAGCAATAAAGACTGCGGTGATTGGTACAGAAAAATATTAAGTCTTCCTTTAGTAACTCCAGAACAAATAGAGGCAACGTTTCTTGTTCTAAAAAGCGAAATTTCGAATTTTAAAAAAAGTCAGCAGTTTATCCGTTACAAGATAAATTTAAAGAATTGGCATTAGAATGCTGAAACAATGCCAATTCTTTCAATATGTTTAAAATTTTAACTATTTTTTAAATATATTTTCTTTAAATTGCAAAAAATGAAGCAAACAAATTACCTTTATCATCCATTGTTTCCCAAAATATTTTGTGAAATCATTGAGGCATGCCTGCTGACTTTTTTTAAAATTTGGCTCGTCTTCGATTTTTATTTTGGTTCGTGCGTCAGCTTCCATTGAGATGATTGAACTTTGGTTTCCACGTCATAACCATAAACCCACGATTCGTCACCAGTTATGACCCTCTGGAGCAAATTTGGGTCGTCGCGGATATAGTCCAACAGTTCATTAGCAATGTTCATGAGATGCTGTTTTTGGTCGAAATTTAGCAATTTTGGTACGAATTTCGCGGCGACCCGTCTCATGCCCAAATCATTGATAAAATTCGAATGCCACGAGCCAACAGATATGTCTAGGTCCTCAGCAACTTCTCTAATGGTGAGTCGACGATTGGTCAATACCATTTTCTTCACTTCATAAATTTGTTTTGTCTGTTGTTGAAGTGCTGGGGCGTCCGGCATGCTCTTCGTCGTTTACATCTTCTCGGTTTTCTGAGAACATTTTGTACAACCGATAAACGTTGCTTCAGTCCAAGATAGCTTCTCCGTATGCCACAGTCAACATTAGGAATGCATCCACGCACTTAATTTCGTTTTTCACAAAAAATTTTATACAGGTTCTTTGTTCCATTTTTTTTTAATAGGTGAGAATCGAAGACGAGCCAAAACACGTGCAAGCAAACTGATCACTCAAAATGGCCGAACTTGTCGACATAAGTGAGAGACATGAGTACCAAGATAACGCCATAAAAAAATTAAAAATTCGAATATACGTAAGCCGCGAAAATTCAAAATTCGCGATACGTTTAGAACAAACCTTGTATGTTCTAAATATCATTAAAATCAATTTGATTGTTTCGGAGGGGTAGACATTTTCCCCGTATCGCCCTCCTGGTTCTAGTTTTGTTTTTGTGAGTCTAAACCATGCAGGACGTCACCCAAACGCGTACAAAAAAAATCATTTAAATCGGTCCAGCCGTTTAGGAGTTCATTGACATATACACGTACTGTAGAATTATATATATAAAGATATACTCACTCCTATGTATATAAAAAAAAGTAAGGGAATTTTAAAAGAAAACAATGTTCTTGCGTTTAAAGCAGCAATGGATAGTTTTGCTATTGCTAATTCAATCTTGCGAATATCGTACTGTTGTAAAAAATTTTAGAGTTGGGACATCTACTGTTTGCCGTTCACATCTTCCACATCCTCCACATCTTCCACTTTCTCCTCCCAATAGTGAATGAGAATATTTTCGTTGTTTCCCGTCCAAAAGATTCGTTTTCCCCGCAATTTTTTCATTATTGTTGCGGCTGCATCCATTCTCTAGGTTGAAAATGTTTGATCGGTATTTTTATTCTTATTAATCGGCATAATCATTATCAGTTGCTTGCGATAATTTTAATATGGTAGCACTCAATTTAGTACAGGGAAAACAAGGTTGCATTTCATAAAACCTACTTTAAACCAATTCAAAAAATGTTTTAACAAAATCATTTTGAATGGTAAAACCAGGTTTTAACAGTTTAACACTATAATTATTTATTGTATCTTCAATACTGAACTAACAATAAGTATTCAAATCTTAAGTCAAAATATTATTATTAGGTCCGACCAGCATCGGGCATAATCTTAGTGATAGTAATTACAGTAATTTTCGCTTAATTGGTTTTCTAAAAATGCGCGGTTTTTGGTGCAATGAAACGGAAAAATCATTTAATCGATACTCTTTTAATTGATCCATGAAAGCAATTAAAAGAAAACCCGCTTAATTAAGAATTGAGATCAATAATCCGAAACATGTTACAACACGCTGCAATGATTATGTATGTATGTATGTACACATGTGCATATGCAAAGAAAAAGTAAATAAATATTATAAAGGGTCCGCCATCTAACGTTTTTTTTAAGTAGTGCTTATTTCGTGAATGGTAACACTTAGCTCATGTCTGATCTGACAGATAATTAGTTTTATCCTTCCGCTGAACGAATATGGTTGTGTATACGCTTGAACAAGTGGGCCTGCGATCGACTTACAGAAGATGCCGATTTTGCCAAATAAAATCATCTTTTCAGATGAAGCTCATTTTGATCTTGGCGGGTATGTAAACAAGCAAAATTGTCGCATTTGGGGCACAGAAAACCCGCACGCATACATTGAAAAGCCGACGCACCCAAAACGAGTCACTGTTTGGTGCGGATTTTGGTCCAGAGGCATAATTGGGCCAATGAGCAAGGAGTGGCCGTTACAGTCAATGGCGATCGTTATCGGGCCATGTTGAACGAATTTTTGTTCACAAAAATTGAAGAGGAGGATATTGGCAACATTTGGTTTCAACAGGACGGAGCTACGTGCCCAACAGCCGAAGCTACACTCGATGTTTTGCGTCCTGTTTTCAAAAAAAAAGTTATCTGGTGGACCCTATAATAATTTATTTGACCTTTTTTATTTATTATATATAAAAGACCTAAGGCTGAAATAAAATTTATATATAAAAGTAAATAAAAATATATGATTTTAAGATTTGAAAAATTTCAAGTAGCAATTAACCGGCACTTTGGTTTGGGATTTCGGAAAAGATATTTTATTTAAGAGTCAATTAAAAGGGTAACGAAATTAAACGGAAATCATTTAAACATTTATTTTTCCATGTGTTTTATGTGGAACAGTTTCATTTAAAGTTTTTTATACCAATTAACCGGGTAAATCAATTACGCGGGTACTCGAGTTTTGTCAAATATTTGCCTCCGTATTTTGCAATTTCTTCAGTCACTAGTGTCATATTTAAATTTGAATTTTTGATGCACCATGGAGCCGATGTTATTAACCGTAGAATTTTGTTTCGCCTACGTTTGATTCTCTCTACATTGGAAGCTGACGCAGTGCCCCATAGCTGAATTCTGTAGCACCATATGGGTTTCAAAAGCGACTTGTATATCAAAAGTTTACAATATAGGCCGCGGGTTGAATTTCTACCCATCAGCCAATGTATCTGAGATAATTTTAGTGTTATTTGTGTTAGCTTAGAGTCAATTTGTTGCTTCCATGTAAGCCGTCGGTCAAAGTGTATACCAAGGTATTTCACATCGACGAACAACTTGACTGTTGATTGGAATTGAGGAACAAGTATCTCTTCGCACACACTTTTGTTCGTTTACTTTAATTCTCCATAAGTTTAACCATAGTTCCAGCTGTGTAATATGTTCTTGTATTTAGATATCGAGAAGCCTCGTGAAGGTTTTCGCGCATACTAAGGCAGGCTGTATCATCGGCAAACGTAGATGTATGGATATTACTGCTCAAAGACATATCACTAGTATAAATCAAATACGAAACTGGCCCCAGTATACTCCCCTGTGGCACAGCGGACGATATAGATTCGGGCACACTTATGAAGTCTCCTTTCACAACCGTGAACTTCCCGGTAGTATTGTAACTTTACAATAGCTTCAGAAAATTTAATGGTAGATATGATTTCAATTTTGAAATAAGGCCTTCATGCCACACTTTATCAAATGTCTGAGAAAAGTCAATAAACAGGGCAGAACAATAGTTCTTTTTTTCAAATGTGCGTTTGTTCAATGGTGCTATGATGACTTCTAAAACCAAATTGGTGGTCTGGTATGCACATAGTATCTGTTTGAGTTGGGGACAATTTTGTCATGAGCAGCTTTTCGAAAAGCTTTGAAATTGTTGACAGTAAACTTATTGGCCTGTATGACTCAGGTAAGATAAGGTAAGATCTTTACCCCGTTTTGGAATCATTTTGACTTTGGTAAGCTTCCAGCTGTATGGATAATACTCTAGTCGTAAAATGGCATTAAAAATGAATAACAGGATTCTAATTGCAATACGAGGCAACTTCATCAGCATCTGGTTACAAATTCCATCAATACCCGGAGCTTTTTTCGGGTTGAGTTCAGTAATTAGTATTTGTATATCACACGACTTTATGGGTCGAGGGGGTAGAACAACTACACTCGGCAAATCAACAACACCAGTTTATATGTTTGGGATAAATACGTATTTTAAATGCTTTGCAAATATTTTACCTTTTTCAGTATCGCTTCTTGCCCAACCACCGGTAGATGTGCGCAGAGGTGGTTTAAACTGAACAGGTGTTTTAAGCTTTCCAGCAGCGTGCCTCAAAACGTAATTAGATGCTGGTGTGACATCGAGGTTTCCCAGATAGTTTTTAAGAGATGAAGTTTTTTCAGATGCAAGCAACTCTTGGAGTCGTTTAGTGCACTTTTTAAATCTGATTTTATGTTGGGGCGATCTATGCTGTTGCCATTCCCTTCTAGCTCTTCTTTTTTTTCACATACAAGACGTTCAATATCCGTAGAATAAATTCTATTAAACCCAGTCTGCGGATGGGAGCTGTTTAATATTTTCGTTAAGATTGGCAATGTTAAATTCAATATCATCAATATCATTCCGTACAATGAGTACTGATATATTTTTTGAACCTCAGCCAATTAACAGGATTGATCATCTTCACATATGGGTGAGGTAAATCCCTTCTTAGTGGTTTACAGATTGTAACGATAGTGGGAGAGTGATCGGAGAGATGTAGGGAAGCGTCAACATTAATTAAATCCTTAGAGATATTTTTCATGACGCCAAAATCTATAACATCCGGAACATTTTGCATGTCTATAGGCCAGTAAGTGGGCGCCCCACTCGAAATGACGTCCAAGCCCATTTTTGAAATTTTGTTGAACAACGCCCGACCTCTAGGCGTAATAAGACGCGAACCCCAGAACGTATATTTTGAATTGTAGTCACCAGATGCTACGAAACAAGGTCCAAGAGATTTGTAGAAATTCTCGTATTGATCCTTAGTGATAGAGAATCTGGGAGGGAAGTAAATTGATGATATCAAGAAATGTGTACCAAAATTTTCAATACAGATATTTGTTGCTTTTAGATGTTCTTCACAAATGTTGTCAATAATATTGTGCTTGACTATTGACTTTATTAGAATTGCCGATCCACCCCACCGCATTCTCTTCTTTAAGGTCCTTTGAATCATATAGAGTGCAGTCAAATGAGTCTCAGAGGCCAACATTATATCAATATTTTTTCCATGAGAAAATGCTCAAGTTCATTTTTATGTTATGTATGTCGTGTTCATGGCTTATGTATGTCATGGTTTGGTTTATGTATGTCGTGTTCATGGCTTATTAACTAATGCTCGAAGCAGTGTATCTGCATTCGCAGTTGCTGTAAAGTTGTTTATAGTTTGCACAAGATTATCAATTGTGGCTTCAAGGCGACTGAAATTAAAGCTTGTGTTAGCATTTGTTGAATTATTTGGTGGTGACACTTTCTGCGTGAGAATAGAATTGATCTTCACAGCGTCGGCATACGATACATTTGTAGTAACTGGCTGGACCATTTGTGGATAAGTAGCGGAGTACGTATTTCCTGTTTGAGCTGGGGTTAATTTAGGTTTTTGACTCATTATCTGCTTAACGAAAGAGTGCACAGGACATCTTCTGTAGTTAGCAGTGTGATTACCTCCACAGTTACTGCACTTTTTTTCTTTTTGATCTTTTAGTTTATTGCAAGCAGCAGTACCGTGTAATTCACCGCAGACAAAGCATACAGTAGGTAATTTGCAATAAGTTTTTGTGTGTCCATAGTCTTGACAATTATGGCATTGTACGGGTCCTGAACGCTTGTGTGATTCTTCAACTGTTGGGGGATCTTCTCCCTATTTATTATGTTAGAGAATTTTTTTATCTTAAATCCTTGGAGGGTGAGTGTATCTTTTATTTCATCAGCACTCTTAAGCTGGTATGTACGAGTATAGAAATTTCTTTTATATTTTTTCAAATTCAGTAACCATTTTGCGGAAGTCGTTTTCTTTATATATTTGAACTTTTGTTGCATGAATGTTACCACGTTTTATTGCAACAATGTGAAATTTATTCTCACCACTGACCGAGATTAGTTTTTAATAAGAGAGTTTGAATTTTTTGCTCTCAGATAGATTGGAGTTGGCTTGGAGGTTCTGTTCGAGGATACATTGGGTTTGTCGTTGTCATCTTGCAATTTTTTAAAATGGTTTCGACGGTTAGTTGAGGGCGCGTCGCTAATCCTGGTTATCTTGGGACTCGATGATATTTTGGATGAATTTGGGCTTCGCCCGCATTTTACTACCATAATATATCTGTCCATTCTGACTTGCACCTTAGGTTTCTGACTACTATTATCTATAGTGATAATTTGGTTAAGTGATGAGCACGAGTCCGGGAGCAGATCATGTCGATGACTTAAATGAAGAAGTACTAGTTAACGGTAATGTTAAAGAATCACTGGTTGGCATTGGACAAAGTGAAGTTGATCGCTCACGAAAAAGTGGCTTTGCCGTTAGAAAAAGACTATCATCAAATTTTTTATATTTAATTGTTTGTGTTAAGAGTTTCAGAACTTACAGTAATGCTATAAACACATAGAACACAGCAGGCTACATGGCTACACGACTGCAAGTGCCGCTGGCAACAAATGTTGACTAGTAGCCAGCAACTTAATTGTTTTGAAAACGGCAGCAGCACCATAAATATATATTTCAGTGGTGCCGCTTTAAAATATTTCACATGGATAAAAATGAAATAGTTTATTCAAAAATATAAAAACAAATCAGTTTATTTCTTTAAATTTTTTCGCGAACTTTACTATTTACAGGTTTAGTACTTTTTTCAATACATGTAGCAATTTTTCGCTAGCTTGTGATTTTTTTCGCGTTTTTTTCCAAACTTTTTATATTTTTAATGGCTTTCGCGATTTCTAATAAATTTTAGAGCCCGCTTCCGAGTTTGTAACTTCTCGCGAATTTTTGCAAGCTTTGCGATAAAAGCGTCTTTTGCATATTTTAACCTTCCTGACTGTTTTTTATATCTCGCTAATTTCCGCCGTTTTCACGATTTTTTTTTCTAATTTTTTTGCATTCCTCACAGTGTTAGCGATTTTTGATCTATAGTATGGCTTGTTTAAAATTTTGCAACTTCTCGTGATTTTTTGCCAAGTTCGCGATAAAAGCGACTTTTTGCATGTTTTCAGCTCCCTAAGAGTTTTGCCGATATTCGTAATTGTCGCGATTTTTGCATAATTTTTTGCATTCCTCAAACTTTTAGCGATTTTTAATCAATATTATGACTTGTTTAAAATATTGCAAATTGTCGGTATTTTTGCAAAGTTCGCAATAAAAGAAGCTTTTTGCGTGTTTTTTTTTGATTCCTAACAGGTTTTAAGATCTTTAAACAATATTAGACTGTTATCTGTTAGTAACTGTTTGCGAATTTTAGTCATTTTCCTTACAGTTTTAGCGATTCTGAATGAATATTGTTTAAAATCTTGCAACTTTTCGCGAATTATCCCTTTTTTCGATTTATACAAATGTAATTACTTTTGTAATTAGCATTAAAATTGTGTAACTTTCTTTTTTATTTTGCAATAAAATTTTTTTCAAAACACTAATTTGATTTACATATTTTGCTATGTTGTCAATACTGTTTATGTTTTGTAGCCATCAAAAATATAAATTAGTTGAATCCGACGACAACTACAAAGACAAATGTAGCACGGACAAAAACCTGTAGCCTGCCATCAAAATAATCATTCTCATATAACCATGTGTATTGTATCTTTGACATTTTGTAGCCGGTAGCTTGCTGTGGTGAATGTGTTTAATGCTTAAAATAGACATTTCTGCCGTTAGAAGTCACTTCACAATTTTTTGTTTTTGAGGTACTCATCTAGAGTATTCCTCAATGTCACTTTGTTTGTGGTTTTTTGTTTGTTTTTGTTGTTTCTGACTATGTAAAAATATTAGCAAAGCAACTAATATCCCGTTCAGCGTGCCACGTAATCAAGTAATTTCTAGATGAAATGACGATCGATATTAACAGTGTTCATTCTGGTACTAAATGACATTTGAGTTAATTTCGCAAACATCTGATTCGTTGCGGCATTCATTGGAACATTATTTTCAGTTGAATAAAGCCTTTTTAACATTTAAATAAGCTTTTCACATGACAATATTTTTCAATATAATGATTTTCACTCATATTTTTATTTTATATTTATTTAAAAAAAAAAAACAATTTCTAACCAAATTGACGGATTCAATTTTTGTTGTTGCTTCTCGTGGTTGTAAATATCTTCATGGTTGGAACAAAGGAGTTTTTCAGACAAAACCAGTGTCGTCCATTGTAATTTCATATTAATTTCGTTAAAATTAAGTAAAATGAGTTAATTTGGGATATGTCAAAATGTATGGGAAATTATTTAATTTCAACTTGATTTCTGCCGAAATCAATAAACTACTTGATTTGGTGGGCTATAAAGCTTATTTATCAAAGTTAATATGCACTACGAATATTTTTTTTGTATAATTTTTGTTTGTCTGTTAACTATGAAGGTTCAAAGAAATAGGTTTTAACGTTAAAACAAAGTTTTATTAAAACCACATCAGTGCGAAAACACTATAAAGTTTTTATTTGTTACAAAATTTTGTTTCAAATTTCAATTAAACGCCAATTTCGATGCCTTTTGCACCAACGCGGCTACTATATATAGTACGTATTATGCTGGGAACACAACTGGGGCGAACGACGAATTTTTAGGTGCGAACTTTGGTCATAAAAAATAAAACACATTTGTGCATATGCAAATGAACACAACACCGCCGTCGAACACGAAATTCGTCGTGCGTGACGAACTCTGAGTGAGATTTATTTCTATTTTGTACGCCGACGAACGAAGAAAAAACAAATTTCTCTCTCTCCCTTTGCATACACAATAACAAATTTTATAAATTGTAAGAGATAAATTCGCTGAGTAAACTCGTCCTTTTTGTGCTTCACACGACGAATTTACGCAGCAAATTCTTATCGACGAATTCTTCGATAAGAATAAGTAGTGTTCCTATAATTAATCTATTATTGCTTGCAATTAAGGTCCAATTTCACCAACTTATTTAAACATCAATTCATATTTAAAAGTAATTTTGAAATTGGCCCTAAATAATGCACAATTTAAAAGTATGTTGCACGATGTTAAGTAGTTGCCTTTATTTCTTAAAATATTTTTCATCTTCTTTAATTAATATTATTCCCTCATTTCTAGGTAATTCATTTAGGTTTATTCCTAAGCACGTTTATATTTTCAATGGCCAGTGCAAAGTTTGATAGTTTGCTATGTATGGCCTTGGCAGGTACATCTCTGGTTTGGACTACCATTGTATCTCACAACTACTTTCACAAAAGAGACAATTTACAGATGTATGCATTTAATTTGAGTATGATGAATTTTACTGCCTGGCGCATATCACATGCGTTATCGCATCACATCTATCCAAATTCTTTCATTGACTTGGAACTGTCAATGTTGGAACCGTTACTTTGTTGGATTCCTAGTCCTTACGTTAAAAGTAAAATGATGCGCTATGTGTCCTGGGTAACGGAGCCAATATTGTATGTGTTAACGTTTTTCATACAAATTTTAACCAGGTACGAGCATAACTTACATGCATCCTGTTGCTAAGAAATCCATTTGCTAATTAATATTTTTTTAATTATTTCAGAATCATTTACTCCCTACTTAACAGCAATATCATGTATTGGCATGACTTGATCTGTCTTTCGCTGCCTTCGTCAATGTATTTATGTTCAAATCATTCCATTTTGTGGTGTCTGCAGCAATGGCTATGTATAACAGCTTTAGCAAGTTTTGCCTTTTGTGTTATTGGCTTGAATGCAGCTCATCACGATCCCGAAATCTATCATGAAGGTGATGCATGTCGGGAGGATCGTGATTGGGGTCTGTATCAGGTTGACACTATAATCGATCGTGGTGATATAAGAGGATCCCAATTTATGGTCTTGACACATTTCGGTGATCATGCCCTTCATCATTTATTCCCAACATTAGATCATGGTATTTTACCACAGTTGTATCCTATACTTTACGAAACATTGGATGAATTCAAATGCGAATTAAGGGAATGTAATCACTTGGAACATATTATTGGTCAACACAAGCAGTTGTTAAGAATCAAAACTAATCCTAAGCCACCTGGTTCTAAATGAAGAAAAATAAAATGAATGTAAGAAATAGTTTGTCAATAAAAATAATACCACTTTTAGACACGCTAAGTTTACTTTGCAAAGTCTTAATTCAGCTGGGAGACAGCAACAAAATGAAAGTATTTCTCCATCTGTGTTTCAAACAGCTGAATTAAGATTTTGCAAAGAAAACTTTGTGTGTCTAAAAGGGGTTTTGTAAGACGTTCCTAGCAGATGTGTGCGTTAAATGCTCGCAGCAGGGTGACTGTTCATTCATTGCGAAAGTTGGCTCAAAAAGGAATTTTTTTCCAAAGACGGGCAACGATTTTAAGTGCAATGAATAAAATATCATTTTATTAAAGATTAAATTTTATTTACAAATAGTAATTCAAAAGCACAACGAAAAAATAAAAATTTATAGATAAAAATAAAATAACTCATGAATATATAACTATGTATATGTATGTATGTATATGTATGTATGTGAGATTTTGCTCATTTTATTTTTTTATTTTTTTTTTCGGTTAATCATTGTCTATATGCATTTCAATCCCGCTTATGGATTTCATCACTGGAATTTAACCCAAAAGATTTTAAATTAAATTAAATTAAATTAAATTTCTTACGTTTGAGAATCACAATATAGAAATATAATAAGTTAAAAAGCCTCAAACAAAAATACAAAACAAGCATCTTTATTCGGTCTTGCATCTATTTTACTTTCTTTCTGTCACCTTTTAAATTTTTGTCAATTTTTGATATTCGCGAATACGAATATATGAAACGATATTCGCGAATACGAATACTTGGGTAGCGAACCTACAAAATCGAATGTTTTTTGTGACAAAACTGAGTGACAGGCGAACTTTTTTCGATTAATTTTTGAGTGTCATTCTCGATAATTTTACACGATAAATGTTCTACGAGAAATATTCGAAATCGATATCATTAACGAAAGTCTTGGTCAACTGGCAGTGGTCCGCAACCTATACCATTGCATTTTAAGAACGATTGTGTGAGTTATACTTTCACCACGAACCGATGTTGCCAATGAAATTTCGTCACATTTCCCTAATTTGAAATTTTAAATCTCCAAAAGTAAATTTGATTTTATTATAGTCAGAAGAAACACTCAAGTTTTGTTCATAAAGAAAGGCATCTTTTGTTGCGGCTACGTTAATGAAATGTTGAGTAAAAAGATGTACTTTTTATGAAATTTTCTTTCTTGGTGTGCCAAAATATTTTTCTGAAAATAAAAAATTTAGTAAATTCTCAACACTCATATTTTGTTATTGTTGGAATACATTTTTTTTCTCTGGCAACACCGATTTCCAACAGTATGCGATGTACACAACCTGTCTGCTTGAATGTTTAAGCACAGAATATATACAGAAGTGTAAAAAGTGACAAGTAGAAGATCTCGAATCAGGTTTTTTAAAATTCGTGGAAAAAAGAGACAAATGACAAATAAGGTGTATTTGGTATTGTAGTGTACTGCTATTTAATGAAACATGTTGAAATTTTATTGCACTAGAAAGAGAAATCAAATTAAAACAGCCGACAAAATTTCAAGGAGAGCGAGACAAATAGAAAAACACATTTATCTTCCATCTCGTGACATCTCTGTATACTTTTTGGTTTAAGCTAGACTTATTAATGTTGTTTATTTCTCAACAATGCGTGTGTACATATAGTATACGTAAAAGAAGAGTATATCAAATGTTGCTGCGCCCTTAATTCGCCGAGCTTTGGAATGAGTCCAGTTTGCTATATACCTCTACAGAACTAGTGATAAGAGGTATAATGGGCTGTATTACTAGACAATTCTTGACTTCAGTAGGCGTGTAGTTTGAGGTTATTCTTAGATTACGTAGCGTCAGATACAAAATGCGTACTAACTATGTTATTAATATGGTCTTTGCATGAAAATGAGGAGTTGATGTGAAAACCTAGATATATAACTTTTTCTACTTTTTCTTTTTCCTAAAAAAAGGAAATCATTCGTACTTGTATACTTATACATTGTATATCTAAAATGTTTTCTTTGGAATCGAAAAACATAATAACCTCCCAGGTATTCCAATTTATCTGGCGTGAAAAAGTAACAAATCAAATGCGAAAAATTTCATGTTTTTTCCATACATATTACGGTTTGTATTAGAGGTACAATAAAGAGCAGAGATAGAACTTCTTTGAGTTCTTTAAAAGAAATATTGGTTATGTAAAAATAATTGGGGTCGCACAGTGGTCCAAATGCTCAACCTAGCTGGAAGAAAGTCATAACTTGGTTTTGAAAAGCCGCATTGACATGAAACTTTGCACGTTCATAAATTTTTTTGTTAAATAAATAAAAACAAATAATACTCGTATACCTGTATTTATGTAAAACATTATTTATTTATTTATCTAAAATTTCGAATTTTTATCACAAATTTTAGTCTACATTAATAGGAGCTATAGAAAAAAAAATAATGTTTTCAATTTAATGAAATATGAATATATGTATATTTAATCCAAATATTCAAAATTTTAATGGCAAGTGAAATGTAAAGGCAAATCAAAGACAACTGAAAATTATTCAAAAAACAACAGCCTGTGGCAAACAAATACAACAAATAGAAAAAGAAAAGATTCCATACCTACGAAATGCATTCACGTTAACAGCAAAGCCACATGCCATTGTGTTTAAAATTACACCAAATCTCTTTATTAAATCCTTATCAACATTAGTTATTGATGAAGCAAGAGTTGGTTGCTGGAAGAATCTTATAGCCGTATTCCCGTAATTTGTTGTTCCATATTCTGGTTTGGGAATATCAACTAACAAACCCATCTCTTTTCGTAGGCGATCATTAATTTTTTTCTTGGTTTCCTTCTGCACAGCTTTAACAAAATCCCCTCGAGCTTGCCATTTTTTAATATCGAGTTTGTAAGCTATATGAAGGATGCATTCAAAGAACCGTATCCATGCATGCAACATCGATAGGCCATACTCAAAAAGGCTTTCATTAGGTTGTAATTTTTCAACTGCCTTTAAGTCATTCATTATAGTAGGCGAAGCTCCACAAATACCACAACGTCGAGGAAAGGAACCCGCAAGCATTGAAAATATTTTTCCATCTATCATTGTCAAATAAAAATTATGGATGATATTAATTTCTTTGCCATCTTCACAGATTTGCGTTGGGACTATCGCAGCTATTTGAGTTCTTATCGCATCAATTTCTTTTGTAGCTAGATAATTGCTTTCTTTTTCAAATATAATTTTGATTGGCCTGCAAAATCTTGTGGAAGATGGGCGTGGATTCTGCCAAATTAGTTTGTTACCTTCTTTAAGCTGCAGATGTACCAAACAAACTGCAAACAAATATTCATCCGTCCCATCGGCGTCATTCTCATTGCTTATACTGCGAATACCCACTGCTACCATCGCATCCCCATTTATAGGACAAAATAAGCTCTGTAGTTTTACACTGTTGCAAAACTTCTTTTTGCTGCTTTAAAAGTCTTTTTGCAGTATGATCTACTAAGCTTTGCAAAGATACTTCCCCCGATATTTCAGAAATGTTGATACCATCATTTGGATAGCATTCCCTTTTCGCAGCCAAAAGTTTATGGTATGAAGGGTAGATATCAGCGTTATGGTTCTTAGCACCTGCACGCAAAAGACTATAAGAGTGTCTTGTGTATCCACCATCGATATACAAAACTAACGCCTCCTAATTTGTGTATGGTATTGGTACTTTTGGAGAAAAGCTCAATTTATTTTATATTTTGCTGCTCTTGACGGAGAAGAGTCTACGGTTTTGACAATGCCCGCAGCATTTCTTTTTCCAGACTTATAGAGACTTTTTGCAGCAGCAAATGTCAGTTCTTCTGGGGACCAAGTCTCCAACAAAGGTGCAACTTTCTTTCGCTTTGCTCTCTCACTTTTATCTAAGAATTCTTTAGAAGGTCTGCTATAGTTTGATGTCGATGGTCGACCCACTAATCTGTCATCCTGAGATGCTGAAGAAGGCTTAATTGGAATTACAAAATTCCCATCTAGCCAATATGTATTTGTAGTCTCGAAAACTAGCTTTGTTCGATTGGCTTGAGTCCACTTCTTAGCCAGAAACCATACAAACATTCGAGCAGATTGCCTCACTTGTTTGCAATAGCTATCCGTTTCATTATTCTGAAGCCCGATCTTAGCAAAAACATATCATACAACAGCATTAAGTTTCTTATTTTGTTGTTTTTCACTATACCAAGCATCAAATAGTTCCTTCTTACTAATGGACATTATAAACTGTAAACAAAATAAAAAGCATTTAGGCAAAAACTGGCAGCTAATTTTGAAAATATTGACAAGCTACAATCATACAGATTACAAAAACACAAATCAAAGAATTAAAGTTTTATAAATTCCCATTTAAAACTCTAAATGAATTTGGACATTGAACCAAGTGTTTACATATAAAACACATACGTACAAAACTGCATTTTTTTCTAAACAAAACATTTTATTTGAAATATAAAAATAATAAAATTTCTTCCTACCTTTGTTAAATTAATTTCAGCAAAAAAATATTTTAAAAACTTTGTTCTTATTTTTTCACGACAACTTTAATTGCGGTACTAAATATCAACTGAGCTATTAATAGAAAAACAAAAATAAAAAATAAGAAAGCAAACCTGAAACAGAAGTTAAATAAGTAAAAAAATTACCGTTATGCACTGTGGGCAATTGTCAACTTATTATCAAACAAAATAATTTCTTAGTCAGGCTTAAGTTCAGTTGAATGAAATATTTTTATTAATTAATGTGAGTTTCTAAAGAAGAGAAGAAAAATTAAATTAGACATTATTAGCTGGGGGAAATACCGATATTTTTCTGTGCAGCAACGCAGTTCATCAGCACCCAAGTCTATCTACTAAGGTAAAGATTGTTATTAACATCAGCTATTTAATGCAAATTTTCAATGAAATGGAATATGAGAAATTATTAGATGCCGTCTGAGACGTAACTACACCATCTGCCGTGGAAAACCCGACACGCTCACATTCAGAAATTGCATCGCTGACGCAACATGAGATACCCTGTAGTTCTAAGATATCCCAAGTAGTATAAGTTCTCGTTAAATAAAGCTTTGTATATTCTCTTAATTAATACATAAGAATGTGAATCTTTTATTTCAGACGACGTGGACCTAATATTATTGCATATGTTGTTTTACTTATTACTATCGTTTCGAGCTATACTATACTGACTAAGAAATTATTTCTGATTAAAATTCACTATACTTCAACTAAAAATTTAAAATTGTCTCAATCAAACAAAATATTTAGTTTCCAAATAATAATAAAAATTACTTTCTTCCAGCTAGGTGGAGAATTTGGACCACTGTGGGTCGGTCTCAGAAATTAACCCTCTATGGGCATGCGTTAACCACTTATGGTCCGAAAACGAATTTAGGCTCAGACTTTGTATAGAATCCATGTTTACATATCGAGATAGAGCTTTGGCATACAGAAAAAAAGGTGCATTTTATTAAAATAATGGGGGCTCGAGGAACATTTGTGCTGCATAGAACATATAGTTTTTGAGTTACATGACGAAAAGTGTCGATTTTACAGAAGTTACTGACTTTGAGATCCTGGCGCCGTACCAAAAGTACTCCCATTGGCCTGAAACTTTCCAAATTTTTTCTTTATCTCAAAAATAAAAGAGTTGGTTGGTAAAACTTTAACTTTAAATACAAACTTTAAATACAAAAGCCATTCTATTTTGCATACAAATAATATTTTATATGGCGCTTACGACGTTTGGGAAATGGCTTTAATTTTTGTTTTTTCATACAAAGTTGTCAAGATGAGAATGCAATCAGGTTGAAAATGTTATTTTCTACCATAAAAACCAAAAAAGTAAATTTTGAAAAAATGGCACTTACGTGGTTTAAGAAGAAACGCGACGAAATGTACATATGTGTGTATGTTACTCATGGAACCCAGATCGTTAAATGAAACGACTGTCGAGTTAATTTTATATTGATTTACATTTATTTTGTTCCTTTTTTGTATACTTGTTCCTTTTTTTATTTTAAGTATTATCATTATTATGTATATTTTAAAATTATTAAAATTAAATGTTTTATTAATTAAAAAATAACATTAACATAAGCGCCATAAGATAAGTGTGTGTCTGTTGTCTGTCTGCGTGTTCGTGTTTGTGCAGGAGTGAGAGTGATAGTGTGAAAGAGAGAAATTGAGCAGTAGGATGGAGGTGAAATTTGCATTTGGTTTAATTGAATGAATGCAATTGAAGACGTCTGTATGTATGAATAGTGTTTCGTTGTCGGAGTGTGTATGTGTGTAAGTCTCCAATTCCTGCTGAATATCAATGTGCATGTGTGTGTAAAGTGTGAATTTTACAATAAATACATAAATAAATAACATTTCTTTTGGCATTTTCGGTTTTATTCTTATTTATTTTTTAATGTGTGCAGTTGTATGTGTTGCATTTTTCTTTCATCGTTTCTTTTTGTTTACTATTATTTTCGACACAGATGATAACTAGATTTAAACCTAAACGTATAAGTGTTAATTTATACGACGGGACTAAGCTTCATTTTCTTCTAATAATACAAAAATTAGTATTTATAAAAATATGTTTATATGTTACTTTTTGTTTTCGGTTTTTTTGTTTGTTTGTTTGCTTATGTTGTCTGATGCCGGGTCGTGAATGACCAAAGTTACTACACTATAAATGTTTTTTTATTATTATTCACTTTTCATCATCTATTTGTCCTTGAGAGGCTTCTATGGTGATATTTTACAAAATACATTCATTTCTTAGTAGGTATTATGTGATGATATTTATGCCTAAGTGCATTATTATCCTCCCGTCGTTTCGAGATTTTAAAGTTGTTTTATAATTTTTTAATAAAATTTTTAAATTTGTTTTTATTTCTTTTTTAAATTAGAAAAAAAACAAAAATTGTTGTAAAGTATTTATAAATAAAATTAAAATAAAATATTTATGAAATAGTTTTAATTAAATAAATTAAAATGTTTTAATGGCATTTAGAAATCTTCGGGAGCAAGGTCGAATCTTGGTGGGAAAGCCATACCGTCTAATTGTGGCCGCATGGACATAGCACGGGGCTGCAGGAGGAGAAAGAAAAACAATTATTAAATAGATGTTAAATAAGTAAGAAGGGAGATGTTTCACAATACAAGCATGCGTGATTTAATAAAGAGAAATATCACCAAGAAAACTATAACAAAAACGTCAAAAAGTAGGACTAAAATGAAAGGAAATTGAAATGATTTCTGTAGGATATTGAAATGAATATCTTTAGTTTACTTTTTCTATAAACTGCTCGCATGAGAATGACAGGTGATGCGTTAAAAGTGCAAGTAGTGAGAATTTATGTTTTAAGTATGTGTGTGTATTCAATGATTTGACAGAACAAGACATTGATAATTTTCATTTGGAATCAGGGTTGCAGGGTTTGAGATTTTACGGCTCATGGCCATTTGGCACTTACAAATGTAATGAAAGACTGTTTACTGGTTCAACACACTTTTGCGACCACCCTTAGATGCTGCCGGCTGTTGTTGTACACACACATACATATACAATTATAATAGTAGTAGTAGTAGTAATAATAAAATTATTTTATTATCGGTAAAAAAGCAGAGAAGTTTGATTTTATATAATTCAGGTTGATTTCTACTGATTTGACTATGGATCTCTTTGTTTTTGGTTTTTGCGGTGAGATTGATGCTTTTTGTGATGAAATAAATTGGGTTTTGCAAGCTGGTTGTTTCTTTTTTTTTTTTGTTTATTTTAAATATATTTTTCGACTTGGTTTAAAGTAATAAATTGAATGTAGAATGTTGCATATCTTTTGTTGAAAAGAGATGCATAAAGCTTAAACTTATGATCTAGTTTCTCTTTTTTGCTAATTGAATCTCTATGTGGACCATGTGAATCATTTACAGTGCCATTTTGCGTAATTTAAATCTGCATGAGGTTATTGCAATTGATTTAAGAGATTTGAAATAAAATAATAAAGAGAAAATGATTCGTTATTACTTGGCAAATGGTTGGCAGTTGATAAAAAGCATTCGATTTTAGAGAGTGATGATTTTAGTTTGGACACTTACCGCGGGGCTGGCACCACGACCAACGGAACCGGCACGTCCCTTAGCGCGGAATTTGCTGATGGCTTGTTCAGCCAAATCGGCACGTTCTTCGGCTTCTTCGAGTTCTTGTTGGGCTTTACGGAATTTGGCCAAGTTGAGGGCAGCGATTTCTTCAGCTTCTTCAATTTGCCTCTTGTATGTCTTAATCTTTTGTTGGAGTTTATCAACCAAGTCTTGCATACGTTCGTGGTTTTTGCGGTCTTCTTCGGATTGGAAGCTCAATTCCTTAATACGGCGTTCAGATTTGCGGAGGTTCTTTTGAGCATCGGCATGTCTTCTTTGTTCTCCATCCAATTCGTTCTCCAATTCGCGGACACGTTGTTCCAATTTTTGGATAGCTTTCTTTCCACCCTTGAGTGCGTTGGCTTCAGCTTCATCCAAACGAACTTGCAATTCCTTGATTTGTTGTTCGAGGGCCTTTCTTAGTTTTTCTTGAGTTTGGGCGTGATCTTGTTCAGCGCGGAGCTCATCAGCAAGGCGGGCAGCATCAACCATAGCCTTCTTGGCTTTTTCTTCGGAGTTCTTGGCTTCATTTAGCAGCTCATCCAAATCAGAGTGGAGTGTTTGGAGTTCAGATTCCAATTTCCTCTTGGCAGCGGAGATGGAGGCATTTTGGGCGGAAACTTCATTGAGTTGTTCGTGGGCATCAGCCAATTCCTGTTCGGCTTGACGACGGCCACGATCAGCTTGTTCAAGAAGGGTGCGGGATTCTTCCAATTCATTTTGGAGGGCATTAGCACGACGTTCAGATATGCCCAATTGTTCGCGTGCATCATCACGGGCTCTTTGTTCTTCTTCGAGGGCTGTTTGAATGTCCTTAAGTTGTTGTTGGTAGCGTTTGATGTTCTTTTGGGCCTCGGCATTAGCCTAAAAATTAATAAGAAAAATTATAAATAAGATTATGTAAAATCCAATCAGCTTCGTTTCAGCAAGATGATACTAACCTTGTTGGCGTGATCCAAAGCAATTTCCAATTCATTGATATCGGCTTCCAACTTTTTCTTCATGCGAAGGGCCTCAGCCTTACCCTTGGCTTCGGCTTCGAGGGAGGCTTGCATGGAGTCGAGAGCACGTTGGTGATTCTTGCGGGTGTTTTCAAACTCTTCTTCTTTCTCTTGAATACGGCGGTCGATTTCTTGACGAACTTGAGATAATTCCAATTGAGCGCGCAATACCTTGTTTTCTTCTTGTTCCAAAGCAGCTTCGGCTTCTTCGAGAGCAGCTTGAAGTTCATCCTTTTCGGCTTCCAATCGCTTGCGGGCTTTTTCAATTTCGTGGATGTTGCGGCCACCTTCACCAATTTGGTCGAGCAAGTCCTTGACTTCATCAGCCAAGTTCTTGTTTTCACGACGGACGGCTTCCAATTGCTCTTGACCTTCTTCGTAAGCACCTTTAAGACGGAACAATTCGGTGGAGTAGTTGCGGCATTCCTTTTGGGAGGCATCGAGTTCTGCAGCCAAATCGTCAACCTTGAGTTTCCATTCACCAATGATCTTATCAAAGGCCTTTTGTTTCTTTTCAGCGGCATTGGCAATAGCGTTGGCACGATCGACTTCCAATTGCAAGTCTTCGACTTCGGTGGACAAGCGTTGCTTGGTCTTCTCGAGGCCAATGCATTTTTGGTTAAGGGATTCAATGGTTTCTTCGGCTTCAGCCAAGCGAGCTTGTAGCTTCCTCTTGGCTTCTTCCAATTCTTCTGAGCGAGCAACACCATCGGACTCATACTTGCTACGCCAGACTTGAGCTTCAGCATTAGCCTTGCTGAGTTGACGTTGCAAGTCAGCCTTGCCTTCAGCTTCTTCTTCTACTTGCTCGCGGAGGTTATCCAAGTCGTGTTCCAAGTTACGGAATTTACCCAAGAGGGTAGCACGTTCGCGGGTTTCTTCATCGGCCAAGCGCTTGGTATCTTCTAGTTGAGTGGTGAGGGAGATCTTAATCTTGGACAATTGGGATACTTGGGATTCGGCTTCTTCCAATTGGCGCAAGAGGTCAGAGTTTTCAATGGAAAGCTTCTTCTTGGCAGCATCGAAGTCGTTGAGTGTTCTGTTGGTTTCATCCAATTTGGATTGGACTTCGTTGAGAGTGTGTTGCAATTGTTTGGCAATCTTTTCTTGGGCAGCCTATTTTGCATGTGTAATAAGAACAAGATTGAAAATTAATAAATATTTTAATTAAGATTGAAAAGAATTTACATATGTATTTGAAGTTTGTGTGTGCTTTGTACAATTAGTGTTTTGTTAGCAAGGATACAAAATATTTTGGCAGGTATTAATGCGGAAGTTGTATTATTCACAAAGTTTCTACAATATTCAAATCAGAGGCCTTGTACTAGACAAGCCCATGCGATTTCTTTTTTCTTGTATTCAAAGCAGAGCTACTGGAGTTTTATTCAAGAATTCGAGATTCCCAAACTAACTCTTCAAAATCTACAATTTTAATCAGCAAAATATACAGCGGCGTTTTTTCGATTCTAGCAAAAGGAGTTCAAATATTTGTATACCTTCTCGTTGGTAATGTGGTCAACACCAGCGCGGAGATCATGCAATTGACCGTAGTATTCGTTCTTCTCCTTTTCAGCCCTAGATTGGTAATAAAGTAAGTATTATTTTAGTTAGATTGTGTTAAATGTGCGGGGAAAGAAGACATTAAAGAACTATTTTTTTATGAAAACCCAACAACGTTGCTTTTGGTAAGTCCATTTTGTAGCCGTTGATAAAGAAAACGAGAAATGCCGCATTTGAAACTATATTTTAAAGGAGCTTAAAATATTCTGTAAATGTGTGTTTTAAGGGAGGTTTTATACATAGAAGGGTAATTGTTGTATGTGATTTGTGTAAAATATATTGCGATGAGCCTCGATAGGATTCATTACCTTATCACGAGAAAGTTGATCGCAGGCAGAACGAGTTTGGTTCAACTCATTGTGGCAAGTCTGACGATCGTGTTCAGCCCTGTTATTGTGGAGAGAAATTTAAAGATATTTTAATTTTTTTTTTTTTCACAAGACGTAGGAAGACATTCAGCTCAATCGGAGAAAAAAAAAGTAAAACATTGCTGGCAATACAATTCTTTGTCCACAGCTACAACTTTCGGAAGAAACAAAGTCGAAGAAATAATTTTTAATATTAGGATACTTACTTAGCCTTCAATTTGTTGAGTTGATCAACTTGTTCGGCCATTTCAGCGATAGCATCGTTGTGCTTCTTGCGCAAATTAGCCAAAGTGGATTCGTGTTGAATGTTGGCTTCTTCCAAGTCACGACGCAATTTGCTGAGTTCGGCTTCACGCTTCTTGTTAAGTTCAATTTGGGCAGAAGTAGCACCTCCAGCTTCTTCAAGACGTTCACCCAATTCTTCCAATTCGCGAGCCAAATCAGCACGTTGTTTCTCAGCCTTGGCACGTGCTTGACGTTCAGCCTCGACTTCTTCTTCCAATTCTTCGATGCGGGCTTGCAATTCCTTGATTTGACGTTGGTGCTTGCTAACAACGACTTGTTCATCTTCCAATTTGGCGGTGATAGAAGACAATTCCTTGTCCTTACGTTGAATGGTTTGTTCCAATTCCTTCTTGTTACGTTCCAAGTCGGAAACGGCTTCTTGGGTGAGTTTCAAGTCACCTTCAACCTTGCGCTTGGATTTCTCAATATCACCACGCAATTTCTTCTCGCGTTCCAAAGAATCTTCCAATTCATCCAAAGTTTGTTCCAACTTGGCCTTAACCTTGTTCAAGTGGTTAATCTTGTCTTCGGCAGCTTGGAGTTCCTCACCAGTCTTCTGGTTACTTTCACCTTGCATCTTCTTTTCTTTGTTCAACTTGTTGATGAGTTCATCTTGGTGGGCGATTTCATCGTTCAAGTTGCGGATTTGGTGGTCCTTGGTGGCCTTGTCCTGTTCGGCCTTTTGTACATTTAGTTCCAAATCTTCAATGTCCTTCTTGAGTCCAGAGATTTCTTGGTCAGCCTTCTTTTTCTGTTGGAACAATTGGTTGCGTGCATCTTCCTCTTGAGTCAAGCGGTCTTGAATGTCCTGTAAATACGATGATCCAAATGCAATTGATAAGAAACAAAATATTTCTCAAATCTATATATAGCACAAAAAAAAGTAATTGCCACAGTTTTGTAAGCACAAGAAGCGCATCACCAATCTTTTTTTCATTAAGGCAATTACAAACGTTGGAAACGAGTCTTCATTTATTTTTTGATAAGGAAAAAAATAAAGGCGATTGTGATATTTTCTACGCTTATTTTCACGATTCATGAAAAATGTTAAATTATTTTTATTGGGGGTTTTTTACTTACACGCAGTTGGTTTTCGAGGTCGTTCTTTTGTGCTTGAAGCTTAGCACATCTTTCTTGGTAGTCTTGCAAGGCTCCCTTTTCGCCTGACAAGGAATCCAACAAGGCAGTCTTTTCAGCTAACAACTTAGCATTAAGGGCTTCCAATTCCTTGCGTACCTTAACTTCGGCAGCATGAGCTTCTTCAGCCTTTTTAGCCTTCTCTTCGAGACGCTGTGAATCAGAATTAAAAGGTTTATTAGTTGAATCAGGCGCAGAGGCAGTTGTTGGCACTGCAGTTTCAGGCTCTTGCTTAGGAGTAGCTGGTGTATCTTCAGCAGATGCTGTCTCTTGTGTTACAGCAGATGCTGTCTCTTCTGAGCTCAGTGCTGATGTTTCGTCAGTACTGGTAACTTCGGAAGGTTTTGCTTCTTCTTCAGTTTTTTCGCTTTTATCAGATTTTTTAGACTTTTTCACTTTCTTATCTTCAGCCATTTTAAGTTAAACAAAAATTTTTATTATTACTCGTAACTTCTTTTACAACTCCTTTCGAAAATTTCACAGTAATTTATTTCAATTTGATTGATTTGGCTCTTTTTCTTAAATTATTTAAATCGTTTAAATTTATTACAGCTCTAAAGGCTTGATGGTCGTTTAAATCGTTCAGATAAATAATGTTCGCTTAGCCCGGGTATCTATCTATAAGATCCGTTTAGCTACTGGTGAACAACTGGAATGCTTGCAATTGCAAAGTGCTCGATGAATTTTCAAAAATTCAAATTAATTCAAATTAGCAACGCCCAACTACATCAAATCAAATTATGTATCATTAGAGCTTTTGTGTGAGTGTGTGTGTGTGTTGAGCACTTACTCATAATTTATGCACACTTGGTATGCTTCATCATTTTCAGAATTTCTTTAACGATCGATATGGCACAGGTGTGTTTTTCAATTTCATCTACAACCATCTCTTTTCATCTTGCAATAATAATGGAAATGTTAAAGATGAGAATTCAATTGAAAGTGCACACACACACACACACATTCATAAAAAAATTTATGTATTCGAATTTATTTCGATTCGTGTAAAAGAATGTGTGCGGATTTAATTACGGCTGTTATTAATTACTCATCATGTATGAAAATTGTTTATTTAATTTTAAAAATTGTTGCGTTTATGTTTGCCCAGCTTTTTGAGTGGAAATGTGGCAAGCAAGAGTACATTGCTAATTGGGTGCGGCAGGTATCGGACCTAGTGTACAGTATATCGGTTTAAGTTGCCAATAGTTTATCATTAAGGGGCAAGAACAACATTACACTTGTTCACTTTGTTAATTAATTAATAATAATAATAAAAAAACTATAGCTATAGATGCTAGGCCAACAACAACAACAACCACAATAACCAGAGCTATATATGTACATATACTCGTAGATACATTTGTACCAACACAGTAAAGAATTTTTTTTGTTCTTTCTGTGCATTCGACAGAATCCAATAATCATGGCAAAAATATTTCCTCAACTCATTAAAAATGGGAAAATTTTCTGTAAATATTCCAGATAAAAATGTTTCTTTTTATAAACTTTTGCCTTAGTTTATTGTACGAGTATGTGTCTGTATGTAGGCCATTTCAACAATTCAATTTTCAAATGATACATATGAGTTGAAGTTCCAAAAATAGATTTAATATTTTTATTAAATGCTTGCACTCAAATCAATAATAATAATGTGGATGGTGGATGTGATTAATTTATTTATTTACTTTTTTTTTAATTTAGCCCAAAACGCGTAGGTGGCTAAAGTCTTAAAACAAAATATGAATAATTTCATATTTGCCTATATATTATCAATTATTTGCAGAAAAACTTAAAAAAAGTCGTTCTAATTGCAACTACTATTTGATAATTAAGTATCTGTGTACATATGAATAATATATGCCACAACAGCTGCTTAATATGATTGGTTCTTGCATTGCCACAAGAAAATTTCAAATATTTGAGGGTATTTTTTTCTAAATGATGATTGTACACTCAAAACTTTTGGTATTAAAATATTTTGTTTTATAAATACAAGTTTTTGTGAGTCTATTTAGGAGTGAGTGAATTGAGAACTTTGCTGCAATATATCAAATAGTTTTCTAACACCGAGCACCTGAATATATTAATAAATGTGCAATTTTTTTCTTATAGAATATTCTACAGAGTAGAACTATCTAAAGGATTACACAAATAGCCTGATGCTCGTATGTTGCATTCGCAAGAACAACAGCTCATCTGCTAGAGAACACATCAGCATAATATTTATGGGTGAATACTTACAGCAATCTCGTCTTCAACACGAGATACATTGAGCAAAGGCTTGACCTTTTGCCACAATTTGTACCAGGGCCAGGTACGCAATTGCAAGTATTTGCGCAAGTTGCGTTGGACAACCTTGAGGGCAACACGTTGTTCTTGCAATTTCTTGAAGCCCTTACGAGCCAAGTAACCACGAGCCCAGGCTTGCATCCAGGACATGATCTTGCCCAAACGTTCATCACGGAATTCTTCCATTTGACCCAAGACACCGGCACGGAAGAAGACCTAAATATTTGTTAACATTTCGGAAGCAAACAAACACAATTACGGGATAGAAGAAAACTATATGTTAGCACAGCCACTTTCATTTGAGTTTTTGTTAACTTAAAGCACATTTACTATGGCCCAGCAAAGTATTGGCGGCTGATGCCTGCTTTGCTGGGTCACCTTCAGTTTTTGCGAAAGCATAATTCTTCAAAAACACTTTTTTTCTTTTTTTTTTTGGTAAATATATTAGTAGCTTTTCCCTGTTTGAAAGGGATACTAAGGAACGTTAATAAAGACAGTAACAGAACACAACAAAAACTAGAACGTATTTGTAAGAGGAGTATTATTAGTATACATAGCTTCGATTTGATTTTTTCTTCTATAAAAATGAGTTTTAATTAGTGATGGACAGACATAGACTTAGCATTTCACATTTACGCTTGCGTGTGAACTTCTCAAGTCAAGCTGATTAGCAACAAAAGGTATCCGTTAGGGCTTGGCAAGCATTTCGCCAGAGAAACACCCTTGACAGACATATGGTCTACATACCATACCATACCATACCATATACATATGTATATACTACGCACATCTTGGTAGTATACAAGCCAAGCTATACACTAGTTTGTTCAATGGTTTAATTGAGGCTATCAGCGCAGAAGTGGTGTAACCCACATACATACATACATTATTTATACTACCAACTATGAAAAAAAAGTAGAGTAAGCCACCTTTTGTTAATCTAAAGAAAATGGAACTAAAAACTCTTTTTTGCACAGGGGCAAATCATCGCATTCGAAATCGAGTACTTGTCATCGAAATGTTGTTAACGTGGATCACGGCAAACGTTAACGAAACGTATCTACTCGAAGTTGCCGCGAAGCAAAACAAAGGAAAAAAGGAAGAAGTGTAATTAAAAATTTAAGTATTTGCTTGATATGTTCGCAAAATTAGTTTAAAAAATGTAATTTTAATTGTTTTGAGGGAAAGTGAATATCAATACAAAGATTGCCCAATAGACAGTAAAAAAAAAAATAAATAAGGGAATAATCGCTTCCAGAACAAATACAATTAAAGTAAATGGGAAGCAAAAAGAAGTATTGGAGCAATTTATGATGTCATATGCTAACAGCAATGTACAAATTAGTACTAGGTAACATAAATTACGATCGAATACCGTGATTCAAAAAATTTTAGCCATCGAAATATTTCTCTACACGAACGCGCACTCGAATGCGGTGATTTGTCCCAAGATCATATTATTGCAAAGTAATAAAGCAATTAAATAATTAAGAAGAGCAACTGTTAAAATAACTTTATGTGGGTTACACCACTTCTGCACTGATAGCCTCAATTGTAGTATATAAATGATAAGTATGTCTGTCAGGGTTTGCTTAGTTGGTTTGTTGTACAACCAAGTTCATCAACTTGTCAATTAATTTTTCGTAGTGAAAACGTTTATTGCTTTAAGCACATTGTATCTTCTTGATAAGTATATCGCTCATTTACTCAAACAAGCGTCGTAACTCAAAAAACAAGTTTGCCAGAAAATGAGTTTAAAGTTTTAATGTTACCCACAACTTAAAGGGAAAAGAAAATTTTATTTTATTTGAGTAAACAAGATATTTGCACGAAATTTTTACACATTATGAATAACGTAATGATGTTTAATTCTGCATCATGAAAAGATTAATTTTTTGAGCTGTAACGTTCTTTCAGTAAATGAGCGATATGTATTCGAATATGTGTAGTTCCTCTACAATCTCATTGAAATCTTTTTCGGAACATCGAAAGGTCGCAATGAGAGTCAAAGAAGGAAACACATAAGAAAGCTCTAATTACACGTATCAATCTGGTTTCCCAACTGCATTGCTACAACTGAATAGTATAAGCGTAAACGTTGCGACCTGTTGTACAATTTGCTTTTCATACAACTGACGAACAACTTAGGTATCAAATTGGTGGGTATGATGACGATTTCTTTTTTCGCTTTTCAATCGGACGCTTTGTAAGCGACATCGAGATAATAAAACAATATGTGTGAAAAATAAGGAAGAATAGACTTGTGTCCAACAGCTCTTTTGAACTAAAATGAGCTGTTGGACACAAGTCCCGTCAAAAACATCAATGTAAATTAAATGGGTTTGAAACAACTTTTGATTCGAACGCTCTCAAACTAGTTCAAAAAGACCTGTTGGACACAAGTCTAAGGAAGAATGCATTACGCAATCTATATCTATTATCTATGGCCAGAAGAGCTAAAAAATCAGAACTCTTGTTGACTCTATAGAAAAAATTTCTTCATGAAGTTTGATGAAAAATTTGTTGAAAAATCGTAGCATATGCAGTGTATGACCAACTGGTATATGCAACTCACTTGTACGACCAGTTGCAACGTGTATTGGCCGCATTAGGGCTATCTCTCGGTATGAAAGTCGCGTAGTGTATGATAATATTATCATCATCGTACTCCAAACGCGTTGTTTGCGTATTAAATACATATACACACATGCATGTGTGGACGGCGAAGTTCACAATTAGCGTTGTAAAGCCACAGGAAGCAAAAAAAAAAACAAAACAAAAAGCTGCCCACCACTGGTTCAGATAAGACATGAATGATTCTTGTATGTACAGAATGGAAATGAGTTTCAATTTGTATTGTTTGTTGGTTGATAAATATGTACATATATATTGTCATTTATGTATGTATATACCTTGGAGCAACCGAGACGATATTGATCTTCAGGCAAACCAATATGAGTAATTATGATTAGAGTGGCCTTGACATCTTTGTCAACACCCTTAAGTTTTTTAGGACACATGATCTGGTAGCTGTATTTGGTTTTGCGATCATGGTTTGAAATTCAATTTAAGTGCATGTGTATGGTGGGGATCGGTGGTTGTGTGCGTGTGCGTGTGTACGTGTGTGTGTGTGTGTGTGTGTGTGTATTTGTGCAAATTGTATTGCAGGCGTAATGAATATGAAATAAGTTTGTAAAATATATAAATAAAAACAAATTAGTCAAAAATAATAAAACAATTTAAAGAAATGCAAAAACTAAGACTACAAATTAAACAAAACTAACTACTTAATCAAAACCGTAAAATTAAAAAAAAAACATAATTAAACATAAATTAAGGATGGGGAAGTTGGGCATGAGACATTACTTAATTGTCCTATGCCCAGCAGTAGCATTGGTTGGCAAGCTTTCAAACTTGTTGCAAAAAATTTTTAGGGAAGGAGGATTAAACTAACTACAACAGGCAATTATTTGTATTTGTGTGCGTGTATGTTTGTGTTTAATGAAGAATTTTTTTCATTGTAATATACTATAATGAAACTTGGAGATAGATGCATGCCTTAGTGTTACCCAAACGGTATTGATCGTCAGAAAGTTCAGTGGATTCAACCAAGACTTTGGTGCATTTCTTGGGATCATCAATGCCCTTGATACCTCTGGGGTTAAGGATCTGGTAACTACATAATGGCAATAGTGTATTAATGAATAGTGTAGTGTATTAATGTGTGTAAACAGTAAATAAAATCAAATAAATAAATACAAATAATACTCGCATCAGTCATAAAAATAAAATTCCAACGTTTAACACAAGTGCAAGTGGGAGGACATGAGGTTAGTTGGGTATGACTGGGAAGCAACAATGTGGCTGACCACGTTACCAACATGTTTTTCCAGTGTTCAAGTGTTTAAGACAATTCAAATAATTGATTAGAAAGCTTTAGCAGAAACCATGAATAATGCAATAAACACATCAAAGAAGCCGCTTGTGTATCGAGATTTTTTTCAAGGGGCTTTTTGCCTCATTTGTGCGGATTTTTCGCCTTGAAATGTGTGAGGTAAATAGTGTTTTTATTTGCTAAGTGTCACTGAGCAATGCAAAAGTGAATAAATATTGTTGTGATAACATGCCTTTGTGTTACCAAGACGGAATTGATCTGGGTCTAATTCAGTGGATTCGAGTAAAATCTTTGTACATTTTTTGGGCTCATCAATACCCTTGATACCTTTAGGGTTCAGAATTTGGTAGCTAATGATATGTGGTGGAGTAAAATAATAAAATATTAAATAAATAGTATGATAAATAAGTCTAATGTGCGATAAAAATGTTTTCAAATAGTTTTGTAAATGCTTATGTAAAGACTAGATTCACGAAATTTTTATTCTCTTCTAGCAGCAGGCGCAGAGAAGCAATTTTAGATTTTTTTTCAATTAATTTTTTGTTTCTATTGTTTCTCGGCTACCTTCTCCTATCAGCAAATAAAAACAGTTCTATGAAATAAATTTTATGACGCAGTGTAAATGTAGCTCAAGTGTTCGCATGTATTCGTACGTGATTGTGAATGTTGATTGTAACAATTGTATCAACATGCCTCACATGCAAAAGACGTTCAAATTTAAGAGATATAAATATGTAAATGCAAAACACGATTCATTTTCCATTCCTGGTATTTCAACTGAAAGTTCATGAACATTCTCATCACATAAAACCGTGTTTACGTATTTGTAACTGAGGGGAAAATTTCATAAAATTGGGGTTAGGAACAAATAGGTAATTGAAAAGAGTAATTCCAAGTTCGCAAAAGTTCCATATCTCATAAAAAAATCGATAAGAAAAAAATATCATGCCTTAGTATGACCGATACGGTACATATCGGGATCTAGAGGAGTGGCTTCTAGAATAATTTGAGATTGCTTCTTGATATCAGCAACGCCTACAATGCCACCTGGATTAATGATTTGGTACCTGTGAAACAACACAAACATAGAGTGTTAACATAAAGTGAGTGTAACATTTTGCAAACATTCGGTGAGAGATGATGTTGTTGTCTATTAAAATCTCTTAGGATATCATCCTGCAGGAACAAATATGAATTGTACTGCTGCTAAATTTGTGAAAACTAAAGAAAATTGTGCAAAAAATTTGATGTGTATATGTATACATAATTAATAAATGTGCATTAAAAGTTTTAAAATACTAAATACGAGTACTCTTTTACAAAAAACGTGGAGCGAAGGAGGATTGTACTGGGTGTTAGCTAAAATCTACTTAAGTATTCACACAACGTTCTACATAAAACAATAAACCACCAGACTCATGCTCTCTAACTGCAACCGTCGACCACAGGGAGTGGTAGCAACCGAGCAAGAGAGCGTGAGAAATAGAGAAAAGGGAGAGCGCGACAATAAAATTTTCTCAACATTGAGAAACACATGAACTACAAGAAACGAGAGTACACAAGGTACAGCACCAAGGATTCAAACACTACACAACATTATAAGACTACAATTAGGGGATTTCTATGTAAAAGTAGGGATGTATTTTTAATATAGCTTGCATGCCTTGGTGTGACCAATACGGTACATATCGGGATCCAAACCGACAGATTCCAAACATTTTTCTGCCGCCTTCTTGAGTTGTTTTTCAGCAGCCATAATAGCTGGAGCCAAAATCATATAACTGTTTGATGGAGGATAAAGAAATTAAAAACTTAATTAAATTAAATGATTTGCCAAGAAAGTGAAAGTAAAATAAACACCTAAAGTGTATCTAACAGCATCGAGATAGCAACTAACTACTTAATTCATTGAAACATACATAGGTAACATTGTACCTAGACCCAAATAATAATGTGCGTTGTTATATGTGGTGAATGATTAACTTACCGTTGCTTGAAATCAGCGTATACCATTCTGTTGGGGAAACCTTTACGGCAAATACGGATACCTTCAAGCACACCGTTACAAGTCAATTGATGCATTACCAAGTGGGCATCTACAACACCGGGTTGTTTCATTTCGTTGGGAATGATACAACGTACGAAATGAGGTTGGGTTGAACGCAAGGTGGTCATCAAACTGTTCAATTGTTCCCTGTAGGCTGAAGATACGGTAGCGAAGCCACCACCCTTCTTACCACGACCGCCCTTAGCTTGCTCAGCGCCACCAGATTGGCCAGGATGATCAGCGAAGATTTCTACCAACAATTTGTTTTGGGACTTCTTGAATTGATCGACAACAGTGTCGTTCAAGGGATCCTTGTTCTTTTCCAACCAACCGGTGATGTTATAGGATACAACACCAGCATAATGGCCAATGGCAAAGTGAGCAGCTTGTTGACCGGGCTTTGGTGGTTTCGGCTTCTGGAAAGGCGCCGATTTGCCCAAGTGAGTGTTGGTCAACTTTTCGGCGAATGTTTGATCAGTGGCCTTGGGGAACATAGATTCTTCTTCAAGGATGGACAAGATACCCATAGGCTATATTTGCGCAAAGAAGAGATATAAACAGATTAGATTAGATCTCTCATTCTGAACAGCTGAACTGAGAAATGTTAGCTTTTTTACATTTTAACGAGCCACTTTAAAATACAGTAAAAAGTTTTAGTGCAGATTTTCACGGTACTTACCAATACCAAAGAAATTGATTAGTTGTTCTTTTAGGAAAAGCGTAAGAAAGAAACACTTAAATTAATGATTATTTTGGCATTAAGAGAATAACACAGAATATGTATTATGTATGCAAGTAACATTTCTATCTTAGTTAGTGCGTGAGACTTAGAAAAAGGATAATGGGAAAGGGGAGTCGGAGAGGGGATGAGAGAGAGAGAGGGAGTGGAGGAAAATAGTAGTAAATTTTATGAATATTTAATTTTTTTACACTGTTGCCTTTGTTTTTTTTTAGCAAAAAGCTTTAGTTTTACTTTTCAACACTACAGTTTGTTTAGAAGAGTAATTTTGTTTTAGATTTGAAATCAAAAAGAGAAAATGAGAAAGTTTTATACCTTCTCAATCAATTCAATACACATTTGCAAGTCCATGCCGAAATCAATGAAAGTCCATTCGATGCCTTCACGTTGGTATTCTTCTTGTTCCAAAACGAACATGTGGTGATTGAAGAATTGTTGCAATTTTTCGTTAGTGAAATTGATACATAATTGTTCGAAACCATTGAACTGTATGTCGGAATTAGAACAATTTTGGTAAGTCACAAAAGTTGGAGGAGGTGATAGCTTTCTTCATATTTTTTTTTGGTTTTAATTTAATGGGAAATGAAATGATTGGATTAGTAATATTAAATACATACATATTTTGACACTTTTTCGGGAGAAATTTGGATCGTAAATATATGGAAGGGTGGACCAACTTGATTTCTCATATCAGAAAGTTTTATCAAGTCGTACTTTTCATTCATTTTGAAGGATATTATTGTTGCTTTGTAAAATAATGAAACATGATAAATCCTGGGATAATAGATATATGTAAATGTAGATAGATTAAGGCGCATAGTGTATATTTATTTCATGCTTTTGCATTCCATGGTTTTTGTTTGCATTCACTTAATTCGAGACCATTCTAATTTTTTTTTTTAAATATTATCTATTCTTATTTTGATTTTAAGAACAAACCTTTTCAATCAAATCAATACAGGCCAACAAATCCATACCGAAATCAATGAAGGCCCAGTCAATGCCTTCTCTCTTGTATTCTTCTTGCTCCAACACAAACATGTGATGGTTAAAGAATTGCTGCAACTTCTCATTAGTGAAGTTGATACACAGTTGTTCGAAACCATTAAACTAAATATTCAAGGGTTTCGAGACAACATGTGTGATGTGCAAACGCATAGACAGTGGCAGTACCGATAGTCCAAGATAGAAGAAAGTTCAGAACATTACATTAGGAATAGTGATATAGATACTAAGAATGTGGTAGCATAACAAATGCATAACAAATGGTGGAAAGTCTTTGTGTACGCATGAGTGTTTTCGCGAATGAGACGTGCAAGAAAAATGTCTAAGACAAAGATTTACAGAAGTATGCGACTTTACGAGCTTCGCAAATAGTACAGACGAGAAGATAATATAAGAAGACAGTATAAATCCGAGGCCCGTAATATGAAAGTTACAGTTTCATGTTTCCCTTTTCAATCAAGTCGGTACAGGCCAACAAATCTGTACCGAAATCAATGAAGACCCAGTCACTGCCTTCTCTCTTGTATTTTTCTTGTTCCAACACAAACATATGATGATTGAA
Organism: Nowickia ferox; assembly: GCA_936439885.1. Lineage (NCBI taxonomy): Eukaryota > Metazoa > Arthropoda > Insecta > Diptera > Tachinidae > Nowickia > Nowickia ferox. The sequence goes on from OW387026.1 coordinate 67,148,399, forward strand.
GAATTGTTGCAACTTCTTATTGGTGAAGTTGGTGAACAATTGTTCAAAACTGTTGTACTAAAATTGCGTAGTATTCAGCATAAGGTGAATTACAGCGTGGAATTGTGATACTCGTAATATGTACCTACACACAAATATTTACATACATAAGTGCTTTGAAGTGTCTGGGATTGCTGTTTGTGCTTTTAAATAATTATAATAAGATTTACCTGATTCCGTAAGAGTTTCTAGATATTTTATCACATTTTTTAAGAGCCCATTATAGTTTTAATACTGAACTGAGTATCTACTCGTATCTACATTTCTAACAAAAATAACAGAGGAAGGTGCAGACATTAAAAATGTTTTCAAAACTTTTGTGCTATTTTTTTTTTGTTAAAAAAAAAAGCTTTGTAAAGTAAAATCTACACTGCTTTTGCAAGTATGCATAATTTAACTTTACAGTGCTTTCACAACTGTACGAAACAGACTGTAGCAGGCGACAAGAAATGGATTTTGGACATTGTGGACAGATACATAACCAACATTTAAACAATTAATTATCATTTAAGCACCTTTTCAATCAAATCGATACAAGCCAACAAGTCCATACCGAAATCGATAAAGTCCCAGTTAATACCTTCCCTCTTGTATTCTTCTTGCTCCAATACGAACATGTGATGGTTGAAGAATTGTTGCAACTTCTCATTGGTGAAGTTGATACACAATTGTTCGAAGCCGTTGTACTACAGGGAGTGGGTGAGCAAGGGAATTGCTGATTAAATTTACTATTAAATAACCTCGCGTTGGGTGTAAGTAAGTGGAAGCTTTGTTGTTGTTTCATTTTAATGCCGCCTTAATACATGTATTGTACACGAATCAAGTGGTGAAAAAGTACCAAATTTGTTCTTTCCCCACTTATTCCCGCTCGACTATGAATCAACTTATGATAAGGATGTCATAAGCTTTTCATAGAGTTCATTCATTAAATGATTAGTGTGCATGTAAATATGTATGTATGTATGGATGAGTGTGTGTGTGTGTGTGCATGTGTGTGAGTTTTGTATATGTATGAATGTTGGTATACTGAAAACTTACGTCGAAAATTTCAAAACCAGCAATATCCAATACACCAATGAAGTGTTGACGTTTTTGTTGGGTATCCAGAGTTTCGTTACACTTCTTGACCAACCATTTGAAGAGACGATCGAACACACCCTTACAGAGGGCACCAATGGAGTTGGTGACTTGTTGGACGTTACGACCTTGGGTGACGAACTCGTTACCGACCTTAATGCGGGGTTTCAACAAGTTCTTGTACAATTCAGCGGTGTCGCAACCAAACAACTTGGCAACACGAGTACCTTCTTCTTCACCATCTTGTTCAGCCTGTTCTTCGCGACCACGTTGCTTGAACTTCATGCCACCCATATGCATGACAGCGGCAGTGATCTTGTACACATTTTCCTTTTCTTCCTTGGTAAAGCCCAAGATATCGAAGGCTTGCTATTTTTTTTATTTTTATTTTTTTTTTTTTGTAATTGGGAGAGATTAAAAATTTATATATTAGAATTTCCTTCATAACTTTAAAGTGCGTATTAACGGATTTACTTTTGTGGGTGTAAGAGGCCAGTTGTAAAGCGGTTTTCAAGTGGAGTTTAAAAGTGAGTATAATATGATTTATTTTTTATTTAGTCTGTTTATTATGTATGTTAATTCATTTAAGATTTAGTAACGTTTCAAGCATTTTTTTGTTAGATTTGTGCTTAGTGTTGGACCGATTATCAGCTGATTTTGAAAATTGCTCAATTAATTAATTTATTCGAAATATGATCTAAGATTTTGGAAAGTTCATTCGGCCCGACACTAATTACATTTTTTTGTTTTGGTTTAGTTGATTATTTTTATTATTTAAGCAAGTTTACACTTAAGCAATTTATTAATCATTCCTGAAAGCTATTCTTAAAATCAATTTTTGTGGGTTTTTCTAAAATTCAACTATTCATTCCTTAGTTTCGTTATGATAATTTACATTAATTACAAAAGTAATGAATGCGAGAGAGAGAGAGTATTCCGGAATTAAAAATACAAAGATGTGAACAAAAAACACTAAAAATATGGGTGAGTCGAGGGATTGTAATTTACACTTTGTTATTTAAATTTTGGAAATAAAATATAATAAAACGTGCATTCTCTAGTCAAATATGTATGTATAAGGTTGGGAACAAAAACAAGAAAACAAATTAGAACAAATCGTTTTAAAAATTAAATAAAAAGTTGCAAAATTAAGCGACACGATCAAGTATTCAATTGATGGTGAGTCGTCGTTGGCTTCTATTGGCGAAAATAATATTCAACATCGAATGAGGATTCTTTTCGTTTAACATGCCTTTTAAAACACAAATAATAGAACAATGCATTCCACTTTAGTCAACGATTTGCAGATCTTATTGGAGCTCTAGACCATGTCAGGTCTTACAAATCTTACGAACACAAACATGGGGGTGAATTAAGGAATGATGCCAAATCCATCAAATATGAACTCTTCTTTTTCTATCTTGTGCCTTGTCTTGTACTTCATCCAGAAAGAGAAAGACAGAGATATTTCAAGAGTTCAAAACAAAGAGAGGTCAGTCAGGCCATTCACAGTACAAAAAGTTTAAAAATATTTTTTAAGGAAACACAGAAATGAACTGAAAATTAAATGTAAGTGTGTGTATATGTGGTATTGTAGAGGATAAAGGGTGGTAGAGCCACCTTTAAAGGACTGGCTTTTGTTCTAATAGAGTAGTTTGAGGAAGGAGATTGGTTGTTTGATTGGTATTTATGTATATTTTCGTGTTGAGGTAGGCGAGTTGTGTTTAATACCCTGACATTTTGCTGGAACTTACATCGGCAAGCTGGAATTCTTCGCCGTCATCCATATTGGGTACGGTGACTTTACCCTGGGATACGTTTACGTAATCGTAAATGTTGTCCGACAAGTTGCACATATCTATTAAGTCACGAAAAATTCAATTTTTAAGTGTTTCTTTTAACTGATTAAACAAAAAAGTATACGAGACGTCCATGTTAACTTTCGAAACGCACCTTAATGAGAACATACATATTTTTTTTTTTTTTTTTTTTTTTTATGATTAACCGAAGGACAGTGGTAGTGTTGGTATGATATGTGTTTTATGTATATGATCTTTTTAGAGTGTATGTACAAAATCCTAGCTAGGAGCGGGCGTTTTTATTTACTTGTTAATATTTAAATATTTTCTTGATTTCACTCTTAATTACCGCAGTAAAACGTCAAAAACCCAGTGCCTTAAGGAGGAAGAATTTTAAATTAAATTTTGTAAGTTTTCCCTTTTGCAAAATCCGAAATTGAGCCCTGCTCCTAACCAGATTCAAGGCAAATATTTCTACAAGTGCATTTACATACATAAGTATACATATACAGCTTTATGTTCCTCAACAGAAGCTGGGGCGGTTGGAATGTGTATATTACAAATACAAACTAATACACGGAGAGAGAGAGAGAGAGGAAAGAGACAGAGAGATAGAAGAAAGAGAGCTTGAGATAGACAGAGAGAGAGAGAGAGAGATAGTGAAGAAATCAGTGTATTACAAGAGAGATATGTAGCTTTAATTTATGCTGAGAGCTTTCACAGGGCAAACGGTGTTTTATATTTCAAGAGACAGGAATTCCGGAATAATTAATAAGAATTATTTGTATATACAAAGGAGTAAACAAATTAAATATAATATTGAAGTATATATTTACTAATTTATAATATTTATATTGTATAGTTAAATACAAACTTGTGAATTAAGAAAAGTGAGAGCTTTTCTAGAAAATATATATATAAAATGTATAAAATGAGATAAGAAGATATCATTTGGGAGTTTAAAAAAGGCTTTCATACATATATGTATGTATACAATATACAAATATACATAAAGAAATTTAAAGGGCTCTGCGGTTTTTGGGCTGAATTTATTAAATTATTTTGTTTGCTTGCGATATAGTCAAACCCAACTTACATCGGTTAATTCAAATTCTTCACCATCGTTGACACCGGGTATCCTGGTTTTACCCTGACATATTCCGGGGTAATCACCAATATGTGGTGATAAAAATGTCATCTCTTTTAATCATAAAATACATACATACACAAATATTTAGATGGAAATAGTTTTAGGAAAACAACACGTAGTAGTTGTATATAAAGAAAGTTAAGAAAAAAAATATTATTCGTTCTATATACAAAAATCGTAGGCCATAGAAGAGAAATTAAACAAAAACCAAAAAAAAAATATCATTCTGTATATTGAGATCCTAGTCCTATCCCTTGCTTTATATTTTTTAGCATTTTATTTTAATTGTTAGAATGTTAAAGCGTTTTAAACTTTCTTAGATGATGTTTCCACTTGAATCTACTAAATATGTAGTTAAATTGTTGATTGAACTACTATATTGTAAATGTTTGCTGCTGCTTAAGTTGCATTAGATGCGTTAGAATTAAAAAAGTGTATAAATTTTATAAAAAAAACAATTACATCCGTAAGGTGGAATTCCTCAGAATCATCGATACTGGCAACAGTAACCTTGCCCTGAGAGACAATGTGGTAATCGTAGATGTTGTTGGTCAACAAACAGGCGTCTACATGTATAAAATAATATGAAATGTTATTTGTGTGAGTGGATGTTTTGTGTAAAAATAAAAGTTTTCAATAAAGAAATTGAAAAGTACAAAAAAGAAACAAGAAATCTTGGACCAAATATATGTTAACAAGAAGTAATTGTTGTCTTAAAGTGTTGACACATGTGTGAGAAAATGTCAGTCAATTGACCTCAAGTCTAACCATGATGACCAACAGATGAAAAAAAGGACATATGTTTACTTGTATAAAAGAAACAATTGAGAATGAAAGTATGATAATGATGGAGATGAAAACAGTGGAATTTACCTTTAACACCGGCAACGGAACCAGACATGATCTGGTAGAAAATGTGGTAAGAACGTTCCAAGGATTGTTGGGAGATGACACGAGCCTTTTCCAACAAGTCTATGAAAGAAAAAGACAAGCATTTCAGTTGAAGTTCAGATAAGTATAGTCAATATTAAAAAAATAATAATTATACTTACAAGTTTCAATATCAGCACCAGCCAGTTTTCCGGATGGACCGAAATGAATACGAATGAATTTACCCTATGTTCCATGAGCGGAAGATATGGAAAACAAAATATTAATTCAGATTGCTACAATGCAAATGCAAGGCAAGTTGATACTTACGAAACGAGAAGAGTTATCGTTACGGACGGTCTTGGCGTTACCGAAGGCTTCCAGAACAGGATTGGTTTGTACGACTTGATCTTCCAAGGAACCCTTGTTCTTTTGACTCTCATCCTTCTTTGTGGAGGCACCAACGGTGGCGAAGTAAGCAATTACCTTTTTCGTGTTTTCAGTCTTACCAGCACCAGACTCACCGGTAATCAACATAGATTGATTGACGTGGTTGGTCAACATGTCGACGTAGGCACCATCAGAAATGGCGAAAATATGGGGTGGCACTTCATTACGGCGCTTACCGCGGTACATTTTAGCACAACGGTTGGTATATACGGGGTAACGCTTGTAAGGATTGATGGCAACGCAGAAAAGACCAGAGTATGTCTATTTGTTTGTTTTTTTAATATTCAAGATGCCATATTGTGGAGATGAGAGAAGAGATAAATGTTTTCAAGTTAGTTTTTTTTTTGTATTTGGAATACACAGTAGAGCGAAATCAGGTAGCTTCAGCATTTCCCTACAATTTCTAATAACTAGAAAATCAGGGAAATTTTGCCAAGATTTCGCCCCAGGATATTTTAATTAGAAAGGAAAAAATAATTTTTTGGGAACTTATAATAAAAAAAAGTATAAATATAAAACTACTGGGGAAAACAATAAAAAAACATAATACTCGGCATTCTTTTTTTTTTTTTCTTTTAATGGGGGGTAGGGAATGTAATGAAAATATCAGCTCAGTGAAGTCATAGTTTTGCTGTTGCATGCTGGTTTTCTTCTATTGCAATTGAGCTCTTCGTGTTTATGATTGGAGCAAAACTTGATGCGGTTTGGGAGTCTTTTTTTGGTATGCCTTCCTTTCCATTCTGTTTGGAATTCAGTTGGAGTGCATTGTGTCTATGTGTATGTGTGTGTGTGTGTGTGCGTGTGTGTGTGTGTTTGCGGAAGTGTCTGCCAGTTCAATTCTCAAGACTCTCAAGACTGGTGTAATAAGAGCAAAGTTTTAGCGTTGTGTTAGAGCGAGCATTGTGTAAAGTTGAATTTGTATGCGTGACGACGAACAACAACATTTGCAATGATGAGGATACAATTAAATGTAAATTTTGATTGTTTTTCAATCTAAGGTTGCACAAATTGGAGTTAAAATTTTGTAGTCAAAACATAACAAATAATAAAATCAATTATTGTGAAGCATAAGTTAGAGTTATCATATAACGCATAATCAGAATTTTGAATACTATTTTTGTACTATTTTTTTTTTTAATAATTAGACAATTTAAATACATATGTAAGCATTTTTAAAATTATTGTGAGCAAATTTTAATGGAAGTAAGAGGGTTGAAATGGGATTGTAACGAACAACATTAAAAGCTTTTGCAGAAAGCTTGATTACTAAGCTTTAGTCGGCATACTTACGTAGATAAGTTTGTTGTAATATCTTTGCCTCAAGTTATGAAGTACGGAGGCATCATTAAGGTATGTCAAGTTGGACATATCCTCAGCCTTTTCGTATTTGGGAGGGTTGACTTGTTGGAGCTGATCTTTCTTAAAATCTTTGGTCTTTTATTTTGTCATTTGTTTTAATTTCAAAGTCAATTTTAACCCCATTTCAATTACCAAACCCCGATTTCGAGTTTGTGTTATTTAATTACGATTTTGTTAAGTTATATACAGGTTTATAGATAAATTTATAGAAAGAGAAAGAAAGAAAAACGTATTAGTATGTTTTATTGTTTGGCACTTACGTAGATAAGTTTAGAATAGTAACGTTGTCTCAAATTGTGTAACACACAAGGTGTGTTCAAGACAGTCATGTCAGCCATATCTTCAACTTTTTCGAATTTTGGTGGATTGGTTTTTTCCACCTTATCGGCTTTGAAATCTCTTACCTAAACAAATTTAAATAACTTTAAAATTTTCATTCTTATAACAAAATGTTCTCTTATTAAGTTTCACATAAGCAAATTCATTCGGGCCACAAGGTAGGCCTCGATTAAACTTACAAATGGATACAAAGATATTTAGTTTCTTTTCGTTATATGCATATACATATGTAAATGAGAATTTTAAAACTATTTCACTTCAGAGATTCGATTTTCGTTATTTCATTGATTTGTTTTGTATTACCTCACCGCCGGGCAAGCCGACGCTGACAATATCACCCTTGGTGGCCTTAATTTCACCAAGAAGGTAACCCTCTTTCTCATCTGGAACCCAGCAGTTCTTCTTCGAGTCATAGGGTTTCGATTGATCGATACGCCTCTGTTCCAACGATACAAACAAGTATGGGGTTGGATCCTCATCTTCTTGACTAGCAATTGGACGCGGCATTCTGAATTAGTTTCGCTTTTAAATTAAAATTAATTAAAAAAACTCGTTTGAGATAGGGCTAATTTTCTTTTGCAAAAACGCAAAATTTCTTTTTTTTATAGTTTTAGAATTTTAAATTAACAAATTTTTATCTCGTCGTCTCAGCCCAAATGCTTCCCTGCAAAGAGAAAAACATAAAAATTGCCGGATTATTTTCTATATAAATATATTTGCAATGAAAAAATTTGCTGAAATTATTATATTGAGATTATTTTCTATATAAATATATTTGCATTAAAAAAATTTGCTGAAATTATACAAGACATTGGTTTTTTCACTTCTTTTAATTTTTTTTTCTTTGCTATTATTACACATATTTATAGTGGTGACCCAATTTTCTTTGGATTACTCGATGTTTTCCCTCTCATACATACAAATCGCTCTAACGCTCTTTCGAAATTCCAAATAAGTAATTTTTCCTATTTTTATACGCGACTCTTGGGGCTGACGTTTATGTGTTTTTGGTAATTGGATAGTTTTTTATACTATACGTATCTGTACGTATTCAAAAATGTTCACTCTCAATTGCTCAAACACACAAAAATATACTTTAGCAACGATTAAAATTTATTTTCATTTCTTTTCGAAATTTCAAATGGCTTTTATTTATTTATTGCTACTGTGCGTAACATGAACGAATAGAAGCAGTACAAACAAAACTACTTGTGTAATATACGCCATACATACATTTGTATGTGCATTCATACACGTATACATATGTATGTATGTATATATGTATGTGTACATACTTATATACATACATGAGTACAAATACTGGCATGTATGCCTACAAATTTCTATAGTTGCTGTAGAAATTTTATTTGCAATATTTCAAAGGGATGTAAGAATTGAACGGCGGACCGACTTGCCGACGCACCGGCCAACCGATCAACCAGTAACATCAGTAGAATAGTAAAAATAGAGGTGTGGGTTGTTGCTATTTATAGATCGGCCAAGAGTGAAATAATGAGCGTATGAGGGCCAGCAAGAATTTAAATAAATTTTGTAGGCGCAAGCGTTTCATTCATCTTGAAGAAAAAAAATTAGCGGAAATGTCTGCTATGTTCCATTCCGTTTTGTATAACTGTGTCACTCGACCGACTATTACGTAAAGTTTCCATCTGAAATTTCCTATTAAAATTATGTACTATTTTTCCGTTAAAACTTTGCTTAATTAATTTAAAATATTTCTATTAAGTTATTTGTTTAATTAAACAAATTTTAAATAATAATTTTCAAAATGTTTTTCACTTCAAATAATTCATTAAATAAAAAAAAAAATAATCGCATAACGATAATAATTATAATCTTTTATTTAATTTTCCATTAAGTATTTGTAATTCCATAATGTTTTATTCCACTGAATATTTGCTGCTGCACACAGAAACAAGTTAAGTTATGTTGCAATTATGAATACACTTTCGTTATTAAAGCAATGATGAAAATTGTTGATGGAATTACTTCCACCCGATGTGAAATTATTAAAAATCTATAAAAGATTTCAGACAACTTTATTGTTTTATCACTCAAATAATTCACTTGATGATGCACTAAATTTAAGCCAATTGTAATAACATATTGATGAATCTTTTTTTATTGAACAAAAAATATTTTTCTCAATTATTTGTAAAAGTTATTCACACCGCACTTACTAAAGTATTTTTGAATAAAGTTATTTCACAACTGCCTGCAGGTAAAACGTTCACACAAAAAAAGCTTCGTTTATGTTAAAAAGGACATTAGCCTTGTCTGTCGCTTCGTTTTCTTTTTAAGTTTAAATTAGCTAAATTCGTTTGAAAATCCGTTAGAACTCGTTAACACATCCGCCAAAGGAATTGATCTAAAACGCCCGAAGTGCGAGATCGCAATGATTTGAAAACGTCCAAGAATTTCAACAAATTGTCTATGAGTTTATTTTTAAACACATTTTTTTTGTGTTGGTCTTTTTTTCTATAGATTTAATTTTTTTTTTTTTTGGTTCGAAACGATTTCGAAACTTTTAGATGTAGACACACACATCCAAGTATAACTAAAAAATATCTATCTATATATGTATATATCGAATAGCTCTCATACTTTCTCTCTCTCTCTCTCTCTCGCCCTCCTGTTTTCAACTTACCATTTGATTTTCTTTTAGTGGAACTTAAAGTTTATATATGCACATGTTCATGTGGATGGTTGCGTGTGAATCTAATGCGAAAAGCTTTTAACTTTAACCCTTTTACAACTTAGGGCCATTTTCAGAACGAATAAAAGTATACTTTAGGAGCTGTACAACCAGTATTTCAATACAAAATACTGGTTTTAAATTCTTAAAGTTTACTTTTGTATCTTTGTGAAAATGGCTCTTAGAGTGGCGTGCCTGTTCCCTATTTACATATGTACATATATACATATATAAAATTTTCAAATATCCTATCCTATATTCCATTTTGATTTAACTTAAACTTAAGATTCTTCTTAACAAAATGAATGAATTTTTCTTTTAAAAATTTCGCATTTTTTTTTTATGTCACAAATATTGAAATGAATTTAATTTCTTTCGATCAGATTTGGAAAGTGTCCAAACAAAAATGATTTCGAATATATGTATGTATAAGACATTTGCTTTTCAAATCCATTGCTTTGAAAATGTGTTTTAATTAAAAGCATTTATGACTTAATGATGTTTTAAATATGGTTATTAAATTTTGTATTTGTTTTTAACGCATAAAAACGAATGGCTGTATCTATAAATATATATTTATTTATTACAGAAGAAACAAAATTTAACGTACAAACTAAAATTTTAACTTTTATTTATATAAGGGTTTTTAACTCAAGCCGATGTAAAGCTTTTATCACTTTGGTGTCAATGATTATATAATTTCTGAAGGTAAAATTCAAACAAAAAATTTAATTAATCAGCATAAAGCCGACAATTCCATTTAATAAATTTTTCTTTTTAATTAGCTTAATTTTAATTTATCTGTTTATTACTGCATCTTGTTACACAAGCTGTTCGTGCGTTGCCAAACTTAATTAAGGTTATGTTCTCTCTCAGTTGTTTAATTAACTATTTTCCCTTTTTTTTGTTGGGGATTTCGTTTAGTTTTTTTTTCAATAAAAATTAATCCATTTTGGGTAATCCATATACAGATAGTTTGAGTAATCCATCAGAGGGGCAGGTTGTCATAATTTCATACTTCTTTTTAATTTCACTTTTAAAAACAATTTTTTGCAAATGTTTGTATTTTTTTTTTGAATTAATAATAATTTTGTGAAACAAAACAGCTTGTGAAAATATTTTTTCGGATCTAGTTCTTTTTCTCTCTCTTATTTTGAAGGTTATTTTAAGGACCTTCCTTTTCACGTAGGACACATTTGTCAACACTGTATTAAGATATTTAATTTTTTTTTAATTCCTCAAGAAATTAATATTATTTCACTTTTTGTTCGCTCAGTGGCTTTTTTGTTTAGCTTTTAGCACATTCACAATATTAGTTCATATAGTACAGAAGGAAAAAAAACCAATATCCAATAATAATGATCAAATTAAAAAAAAAATATCAACATCAGGTGTTGCACTTACGCGTTCGAAAGCCGTTCTGACCCACACAGCCGGCAATGTTCCTTTTTATATGAGGCAATTTGATACCGTTTATTTGCCACGATCTCTGCTATAGCGATCGCACGCTCGCTTGCTGGCCCTCCGACCTCCTCTCCTAAATTGTGCTTTATATCTCCCCACCCCCCGTCCCCCAGAGGGTGGCAAAATTTTTTCGCTCCCTTTGTCGGCTCACACATACACATCGTGCTTTATCTTGGTCTTCTATCTATGGACTCTCGTCACACGCACACTCTTGCAAATTTGTATAAAATATTGTTTGGAGGCAGACATAATAGACGATTTGGTAATAGTTTACAGATGTGTTAGTCGGATTGCCCGCTATATACTCGCCTCTAGATATGAGTCAGTTAGTAAATGAATATGTGTGTGCATGTGAGTGTTTTTTAGCCACCACATATCTGTGGCTATGATGCAACCGGTTGCGTTTAGTATAAAGTTAGCATAGAGTAAAGAAAAAGGACTTTTGAGCGTAACGTTTAGAAAAGAGCGTTTCATATTCTAGTCACTAGAATCTAGTGCTACATTATCGAAAAAGCTTTGCACACTCTTTAAAAGTTATCTCATGTGCGCATTGCATTGTGCGCCTTTAGCCCTCTCTCACGCAATTAAAACAAACTTTGAGCGAATGAAGTGCTCTAGCGATTGTTGGGATCTCTAGCAAATGGTGTGGGTGAAAATTTCTTTTTCTTGTATATTAGCAGTAAAAATTTTAAAAATATTTTAAAAATATATGTACATAGGTACATCAAATTCCTTTCAAGGATTCTCTGAAAACGATGTAGAAAGCAAAAAATATGAGAGTGTTATCAATTATTACTGCTCTCTGCTTTCTCTTGACATTAAGTGATCATAATTAAATCAAGTTTCGGATTATTTTTCACAAAAAAAGTAATCGTTATCATACGTTATATATACACATGCACATACATATGTTCATACATAAGTTGTTGTTGTTATCTAATGCCCGCGCAACAATAACAATGAAAAGTGGCGAAAAATATTTTTATATTTTGGGAAAATATAAAAAAATATATGACAAAAGATTATGTAGAAAAACAATCAAAATTTTATAATATAATGAAAAGAATAAAATAAAATAAAGTTTATTTAGATGTGGCCATGTCGTTGGTTGGCATTGGGCTGCGTTGATCTGGTTGTTATTTTGCCATAATCATTAAATCACACATACTTATGAGTACAATGATGAAATAGAGAATGAAACTATAACATCAAAAAGCAATGAGAAGTTTGTACAACTACTAGTATACGAGTACATGCAAGTAAATGATTTGAAACAACGAAAATATACATATGAGTAAATAACAGAAAGTGGTAGTGGGTGACTGTGGGTTCAAATCAAAAGTAGCAGTGTCCGTAATAGTTGGCACATATGTACTTATGTATAAGGAATTCATAAGTTCTACATGTACATATGTACATACATATCGCTCACTAAATCATAAACAGTCACAACTCCAAATGATCAAACTGGTGGTTTTTTATAAACAATTTCTTTCTCATTACAGTCTTCTTGAAGAATATAAAATACCGTTATGCTTGTTTTTATGTTGCATACTTGCGTCATTTGCACAGTATTAACAGTTGTTTGCAACTACTCAGCATCATCTGACATTTTTTGAGTTGTGGCTGTTTATGATTTAGTGTGCGATATGTATGTATGTATGCATAAAAATACAAATAAATATCGCTTATTTACTCAAATAACGTCAAAACTCAAAGGAAACTAGTTGGCCAGAAAACGAGTTCAAAGTTTTCAATTTACACACAACTTAATGGGAAAGGAACATTTTATTTTGTTTTCAAGAGTTGAGTAACCAAGATATTTGTATGAACTTTTCTGCATCATTATCTCAAAAATTCCACTTTTTGAGTTATGACGTTGTTTGAGTAAATGAACGATATGTACGTATGTACATGGTATAATCATTATAACATGATACATGGTGACTTAAAAAAACGTAAATAAATAATAATAAATAACAATTTTATTAACAAATGACATTTTTCATTCTTCAAAAAGCTCTCACCAATACGAAAAAGTTTAATAAACTGTTTTCATGTTGCTATTCTTACATAAACAAGGGTTCAATTTCTATGCATACACACTAAAAAGTAGCGGTAAAATCCACTTTGTATATAAAAAAAAACAAATAAATTGTGAACCAAAAAAAATAAAAAGTTGCGATAACCGAGTACCAACATTTTTGGATGTTGCGATAACACAGTATATATAGTAAAAAAATTATTTGTTGGAATAGGCGAGGAGTTGCGTTATTTGAGGGATACACAAGCGGGGGCGTACTGTACATACTCAGCGAACGAATATAAAGGAAATATTTTCATCACGGTGGTTATTTAATTATATACTTATGTATGTAAGTACGTACATAAGTATGTACATATGTATGCATGCATGTATGTGCATGCATTTTTATTTTTGTATATAATCGTATTTCTATCGCTAGTTGTTCAACGCATTTTTTTCCTATTTATCTCTAAATCAACTAATCTTATCGCATTTCATTTTGCATGAAATTTTAAACAGTAAATAATCATTTAAGAAAAACTTGGCAGCATTCAAAAATGCATTTTTGTATATGATGTTTTTGTTTTTGTTTTTGTTTTTTTTTTGGCGGACGGCGCCGTTTAAAATATACTCGTATAGTAAGTGAAATTTATTTGCTGGTGGTTAAGCGATGTCTATATGCATTTCATTGTTGCTTTAACAAATCGTCAGTAGACTTCAACCACACATTTTTAACAGTCACAAACCTCTTATCTTATGCACAAAATTCCAAAAACTATTTGAGAATTCACAAATAATAATTTTTTTGAAAATCACAAAAGCAAAATAAGCGTAGTAGGTTTAAATTTGCACTAAAATTTTTGTTTTTCAATCAGTGCTTATGCAAAAGTAATGCAAGTTGTCTAGGTCTGGTTGTATTCAACTGTTTCTGACATTCATCCATTATTTTTACACAAAAAAATCGCCTGTTGTTTTTGTTTTTCGTAGTTGTTGTAGACCTGCATATACTTTATATAAATATGCTTTGATCGTACTTGAGATTATTTGATCAAAATATCTTTGATTACAAAGTAAACATGAAAAAAATTATCTGCGTACTGTTATTTTCGCTTTTTGTGGCACATTTTAAAAAGTTAGTATTGAATACTAAAGCTCGTTCATTAATTCGATTCTTAAGGCTTTTGATTAGATCCGTAAAAATCAGTTATTTTTTTCTTCAAAACTCTTTATTAGGAATTTTAAGATTCATTTTATTCCATTAAGGGAGTATTATTTTTTCCCAGCAACAAAACAAAATATGCGTTTAGCGAACATATACAAACAAGATTACACAAGTTTTTATAATTTGGAGCAATTTGATTACTTAACATCCTGTTGTGCTGATTTCCACGGGCATAATTATGCTGACATAACATGGCAGTTTGTTGGCAAATTCGATGAAGAGAATGGTTTTGTGGTTGACATAATTTTTCAACCAGCTTCAACCCCGCATTAGCAGCACAAAACCAATACGCATACAACTTAAAAAACAGCAAATGTTAAATGAATACGAAAAAAATTAACCAACACAAAGCTGTGTATACACTCAGGGAAAAGCTGCAACTTAAAACTAAGAACGTTTCACATCAATTTAATAATGTTCAATATAATAGAAAATGTATGTATGTTAAAATACTTAAAAATAAATAAAATTAATAAATAAATACTGTAAATTAATATCTTTCTATATTGAAATCAGAAATTTCAACATTACTAGACTTTCTTTAATGTTTCTTATTAATTCAATATGGTTTTTATTGATTTTAAGCTGTTTCTTCTCTGGGTGTACCTCTATACATTTTATGTCAGATGAACCCTGCAGTCGGCGTAGCTAGCGAATGTTTAGATATTTCGTTAACTACCAATCGTTACCATGAACTACCAGTCTAACTACTAGCCATGCACACGATTAACGATTTTAACATGGGGATGACATTGACATTTTGTTCGCGTTAAATATTTTCCATGAACAAAAAATGGTGAACAAAATTAAAGAATAGTATACTGGCACAACAATAACGAAAAGATTGGCGATCATAATTTTAGGGAAAGTTAACACATTTCACGTGAACTTTTATTCCCGATAAGGGTGATTAATACATTTTTCAATTAATTGACTTCTGCTGCCCATTTTAACTTTCTAAAAGAAAAGCACTTTTTTCACTAAAAATTACACGTTCACTGACCACCAACTTCCAATTGTAACTGACGCCGATACAAAATCAATATAATTATGTACTTTAAATAAGCTTTCTTGCACTCGCAAAAAAAAAATGTTGACGTTAAAGGCATTAACATATCCAAGGCATATCAAACAGGTACACGCATCAGGCATATTTATAACGAAGAATTCATTTGACAATTACTTTTATGCCTTGTTTGATGCATACAATTTTTTGACAATTACTTTGTAAAAATATGTGAGAAGCACAGAGTTGCACCTAATGCGTGTACCTGTATTTAATTGCCTTGAACATATCCATGAGTGAGAGAGTCAAAAGGCGAACTCTTGCATTAATTGTGGCTACTGTAGTAGGTGGTCGATTTTTCGTTAGGGAAAAACCTAACGATTTGAGTCAATTTCTACGTTTGAAACTGGAGGGAATTAGTCTCATGTAATTTGGTTTAAAAATTGTTCTTGTGCAAATTACCTCATTGTTAACAAATAAAATAGTTTTGAAAGGTAAATACTTTTTATACGAAGTAAGTCCTAGTTTACACTATACAAGTATTATTGCTAAGCTGATTAGTTTGTTAGGAAAGAGAGACGAGGGGAAAAGAAACGTTACTGTTCCCCTCGTCTCTCTGTCCATCAAACTAATCAGCTTAGCAATAAGACTTGCATAGTGTAAATATGGACTAATTAAGGAAAAAATTATTCCAGTAAATCTCTATTCTAAATTTAAATTTTTTGTTCGTTCGAACAATAATGATAATAAGTTGTTGGAATATTCGAATTATTTTTATTCGAATGACATATTCATACATATGTGCGTTTGTAGGGAGTTAGACAAAATAGATGCTCAGAGACAGACAGATTAGATTCTTCTTAAGTCAAAGCGTAGAGGTTTGGGAAACTCCTAGTTTCTAATATCGGGATGAAATCAGTAACTTTTCTTATTATTTTTATAGCGGAAAATAAAAAAATATGTGAGTAAGTTAGTACTAATATATTTCAAAAACGAGTGCATCTATTTATTTATGTATTTGGAGTTTGCTTACCAAGTTTTCTATTTTTTGTTTACTCGTAGTATAGTATGTTTTACATATGCATATTTAAATGCGAATTAGTTTTAAAGCTAAACAAAAGACATCGCTCATAAATGCTATTTTTATATACATACATACATACATGTACCCATTCATACATACTATACTCAATATTATATGTATGTATGTATATAAACATATGTATTTATAAGAAGTTTATTTTTCTGGGTCTTCAAAAATAAATAACTAACCCCTAGTTTTTAACTTAATAATTAAGTACGTAATTAGCTAATTTTTATTTAAAATTAAGTTGTAATTAAATACGATTTCATTTTTTCAGTGGTTAGTTAAAGCTCTTATTAAATTACGTTGAAATGTTATGGAAGGCTTTTCAAACAACAGCTGTTTAACATAAATAAGAAAGTTAGGTTATCAAAATGCAGAAAATATAAATTGCATAAAAACACATTTTATAAAACCAGAACAACATCAGAATGCATTTTTCTATTTATTTATTCCATGATATAAAACTACGAATTATATATGTTATATATTTATGAAAATTAAAGGAAATTCTTTCTAGTACGACCACATGATGTTTTCAATACGACCACATGATGTTCATATGTATGTTTTCAATAAACACATACACGCATAAAAACATATGGTGCGCTCATAAAACTTAAATAATACTTAATTACACAAGTTTGGGCATTTAATTATTATTTAATTATGCACTCGAAAACACAATTTCGTATTTAATTAGAAGTTAAAAATAATTACAATTTGATCACCAACTGAAAAAATGGGCATAAATGTTTTTTATGCAAACGAATAAAAACAAAATAACACTGTAAAGCAAAATAGTTTTTAGGTCTCAGGCCACATATACGCATGATTCGAGAATAACAAAAGTTTCACAAGTAAATTATGTATGTGTGTACATATGTATGTGTGATGCTTCTATATGCCCTGAAGGAAGCGTGGGGTTAAATGTCCCCAAGTCACCAGTTTTGTCGACTATTTTGGTGACATTGTCAACGGAGTGCCTACATACTAACATTGTTTTTGATGCGTAGAAAACATTTTGTCTAATGCACACAACTATGCTTCTTCTTGATAATATATTTGTTTGTTGAAAATACAAGTGGAGTCAAGCAAAATTCAAGTTTTTATAAAAAATAGCTTACGAAATCAATTTAAAGGCAAATATAAATTTATTAAAAATAATTCAAAAAATCAAATAAAAAGAAATTGCAAAAGGCAAATGAAAAGCAATCCATTTTGTAGGTATAAAAATATAAAAATTTAAAATTAAACAATTGTGGAAATTTTTATGAGCCTGTAGAAGATTTTGTGGTAATTTGCTCTAAGTCCAGATTCATACGTAAGTGTTTGATTTTACAAATTTGACGAAACTTTGAATTTTTCATTTGTATTTAATAGAAACGGCAAACCAAATCCCTACTTGCTGAATAAGTGATTGAATTACAGTTTCTTTTTTATATGTTTTTGTATACATTAGTTCCCTTTTTGTATGTACTTTTTTTTACTAAAACACCAAATGTGAACAAAATATGCAGTTTCATTATAATTAGAATTACGAAAATGTACTAGTGACTATCTGTTTCCAATGTATCGATTTAGTCCCAAAAGAACTACCAATCACTAGTACCAACATCAGTAGTTGCTTTTCAAAGACACGCACATGTTAAATTTCTATAGCAAAAAGCATTGTCTGGGATATAATTTGTCAGTAGTACTGGTGACAAAGTCAATAGTGAATCAGTACTGATTCACTAGTGGCATTTCCTACAGGGTGCTTATCATTGCGTTTGTAATAATGCATTCTTTGTTTACATATCCAAACCTATAAAGTGTATGTACTGTGGAACTTTTTAGGTGGGCTATGTGCTCCTCATATGTACATACATACATAAATACATACATATTTATGTGTCTATATAATAGCTTAATTGCCTTTTATAAATAAAAAACAAAATTTAATGAATCTATCCTAGCAAAAAATTAGCATACAAATCACTCAGCTTGAAGTAGTTCTATTTCTGGTGAAACTTCAATGAATTTAACACATGGTTGTCACAGGACAGAAGTGATCAAAATAACTGAATGGTATGTGCTTAAAACGTTGTCTAGAAAACTTTTTTTTTGTATAAACAACATTCTTAGAATATTAAATTCAGTACCTGTAGTGATTGATATGCAGTGAGAGTAGTAAATCTTTGGAACTAATTCCGACTTTTTTGCTGGGATGTATAATAGTATTTCTTATATTTTGAATGTTTTTAAACTTCTAAACGAAGATCTACATAGAAATAAAAATGTCGCAGAGGATATTTCGGCTTAAATTTGCATTTTATATGTAAATATGAATAAAAAAGCATAAACTCATAGAAATCAAGGTTTCGGCAAGAAGAAAAAGTTAGTTTGACTTTTAATACCTATTTTTATATTATTTTTTTAATTATTAATTGTGGTCTTCTGATTACAAAAATCATCTGTATTTAAGATTCAATAGTTGAAAGCCGCCGCTGGTGATATTTTGCACTTTTAGCTGGCCAAAAGTGAAATAGAAAGTTTCCCGATTGTGTTAATTTTTTATATCTCATAGACAGGAGTACTTGTGATAGAAAATTATGCGGATAAAAAGAAGAAAATCAATGGTAATGAACAGTAATAACGGTTATCAAATATTCGGTATCAAGAGAAACTAAATTTTAAAATTTCAATTTCTATGATTTTAGTTTTGTGTGTGCATATTATCATTTATATTATAATTTTTTCTTAAAATGAATTGGTTGGTTTTTGCGTAATATAATTGGGGGATTCAAACGGAAGTCGTAAAAGTCGTAGACTTGACTTTCGAAATATTAAAGTACATAATAAACTAATAAAGCCAATATATATGGAAAGTCCTTGAATCAAACATTTTGATGTATATTAGAGTAAAAAGCAGGAATTTTATTTGTACAGGGATATATTTTATTAAAAAAGATAAAGATATGGAGGCTTCAATAGATGTAGATGTTGAATGTACTTGCCTAGAATAATATATTGAAGTTTGAAGACCTTATTCGTAAAAAAATGTTTGCTCTATAAACCCTTTGTAAAACAAAATTATTTTTAATGAATGAGGCATTAGCTATTTAATTTTTTTTTATACGTATGCACATACGTATTTAAGAAAGAAATGTTTAAATTGCCATGTGATATGAAATAAGATATATATGTATATGAGCATTTATTTTGGTTAATTATGTGCAGTTTCCACAAGTAAGGCTGACGACTTGTCTAGAAAATTTGTATGAAAGTCATCAAAACAATGAGTGCTTTACATACATATAAATTTTATACTAAAGTCGACCGTCTGGGTTATAGAAACAAGGGGTAAAATAACTTTTTCAATGTAATTTTGAGAAAACTGCTGCGATTTTCATTAAAAAACTTCAATAAATATTAACGCCTGTCCCACGATGTCACTAGAAATCGTTCGATCGAATACTTATATTGAAAACAACAACAAATTTTCTAATGTTATTGTTGTTTGCAATACAATTTGTACAATAGTACAATTCTGAATTAAAATGTTATATAATATACATATATTTTTTTTTTTTGACATGCTCATAATTTATTTATTGTATCTACAAAAAATGAACTAACTAATAGTAATCAATAATACATAAATATCGTATTAAGCACAAAAATATTTTCAAGTGGTTTCATCTGGAGTGTTGAGTATAAGAACCGTAGTGTCCCTATTTTTTAAGCGGATGTGTCCAGTAATATTCAAGATGTTACGAGCAAGGTGATTAGGATGAGACTCGAGTTTTGTAATTTCTTCAGTCATATTTAATTCAAGATGTAAATTTTAATTTTTGATACACCATGGAGCTGATGTTATTAGCCTTAAAGTTTTGTTGTGTCTTCGTTGGATTCTCTCTACATTGAAAGCTGAAGCAGTGCCCCATACCTGAATTCCGTAGCACCATATTGGTTTCAAGAGCGAATTGTATATTAAAAGTTTACAATCTAGATTGCGTGTTGAATTTCTACCAATCAGCCAATGTATCTGAGTTAATTTAAGTTTCATTTGTGTTAGGTTTGAGTCAATATGGTGTTTCCATGTAAGCCGTCGATCGAGGTGTATACCAAGATATTTCACATGTGAATGTTGAGGAACAACTTGATTGTAGATTCGAATTGGGGAAAAAGTATCTCTTCGCAGGGCAAATGTTACCTGAACACACTTTTGTTCGTTTACTTTAATTCTCCATAAGTTTAACTATAGTTCAGCTGTGTAATATGTTCTTGTAGATATCGGGAAGCCTCGAGAGGGGTTTCGTGCATACTAAGGCAGGCTGTATCATCGGCAAACGTAGATGTATGGATATTACTGCTGAAAGGAATATCACAAGTATAAATCAAATACAAAACTGGCTCCAGTATGCTCCCATGTGGCACACCGGATGATATAGATTCGGGCTCACTCATGAAGTCTCCTGCAACAGCCGTGAACTTCTGGGTAGTAATGTAACTTTCCAATAGCTTCAGAAAATTTATTGGTACATATGATTTCTATTTTAAAATAAGGCCTTCATGCCACACTTTATCAAATGCCTGCACAGAGAAAACGGTTCGGTTGTCGGTTCCAACAACTAATACACAAATCTGTTGTAATGAACGAATATAGCTTTTGTAAGCACCAATTTTTCAGTAGAGATATGTGAATTTTTAGAATGTAATTTTAATTGTGACTAAAGAAATAATAACTTGATACAACCAAAATAATTGGTATTTCTAAAGGAATCATTGGTAGACATGGCTCATATACATACATACATACATACATACATATAAATATAAAAACAATTTCTGCAGAATAAAAAAGTTAAGTGTACATTATTATATTTATCGCGAATTATTCTTGATTTTTTGCTTATATTCTGAAGTGAAATGTGCAAATTTTTATTTTTCGAATATTTTGCAATATATGTATATAATAATGTCCTCAACTTTTTTGTTAAATCGAGATTTTGTGTAATTATTCTGCAAAAGATATTTTTAATATACATTTCTATTTAATTTTTTATTTGTTTGTTTGTATGAGTTTCTAAGCCTAATACGCTTATTTTGCTTTTGTGATTTTTAAAAATATTATTATTTGTGAATTCTCAAATAGTTTTTGGAAGTTTGTGTATAAGATAAGAGGTTTGTGACTGTTCAAAATGTGTTGTTGAAGTCTACTGACGATTTGTTAAAGCAACAATGAAATGCATATAGACATCGCTTAACCACCACCAAATAAATTTCACTTTTTTTGTTTATAAAATTCAATTTTTTCCACATACGAGTCTAAGGAAGAATTCAATAGCGACAACAAAATATGTTTTTCCTTTTGTATTCAGAATAAAAAATTTTTATTGCAATAGAATTTCATTACGACAGCAAATGATTAGTTAGTTACCAATACCTTAAAATGTTTATTAGAAATGAACGGAATCAATTGTTATTACCAATAAAACTATTGTGAGAACTCTATTTGTATTGTAATTATGGATTTTTGTTTATAAATGTGAAAAAATCGTACAAATGATTGATAATTGATAGAAAATATGGAATATTGGAATACTTAATTAAATATTTGTTGCTCCAACAGATTTTTAACCAATCTATTCTCTCTGTGTGATAAACGTCAATATACAGGGCAGAACAATACATCTTTTCTTCAAATGTTCTTCTTATAAATTGAACCAATCTATGCGTTTGTTCAATGATGCTATGCTGACTTCTAAAACCAAATTGATGGTCTGAGATGCATGCATCCACTACCAATTAGAATTGAGGACAATTTTGTCATGAGCAGCTTTTCGAAAAGTTTTGGCATTGTTGATAGTAGACTTATTGGCCTGTAAGATTCAGCCTTGGTAAGATCTTTGCCTGGCTTTGGAATCAGTTTGACCTTGGCAAGCTTCCAGTGGTTGTGGATAATACTGCATTCGTAAAATGGCATTAAAAATAAATAGAAGGATTCTAATTGCAATACGAGGCAAATTCATCAGCATCTTGTTGCTAATTCCGTCAATACCTGGAGCTTTCTTCGGGTTGAGTTTAGTAATTAGTTTCTGTACGTCACGCATCTTAAACTTTAAAGGTCGAGGGGGTAGAGCAACTACACTCGGCAAATCAACAGCACCAGTACATGTGTTTGGGGTAAATACGGATTTTAAATGTTTTACAAACAAGTTACCTTTTTGAGTACCACTTCTTGCCCAACCTCCGGTAGACGTGCGCAGAGGTGGTTTAAACTCAACGGGTGTTTTAAGTTTTCTTGTAGCGCGTCACAAGGAGTAATTAGATGCTGGAGTGACATCGAGATTTTCCAGAAAGTTTTTAAGATATGCAGTTTTTTCATATGCAAGCAACTCTTGGAGTGCTTTAGTACATTCTTTAAGTTATACAATATAAAAACATTTTTTTGTTCAAATGAAATCTACTAAATATCTCGACCAAAGAAATATATGACTTAAACCATTTTCGTAATTAGGGGCGTATATAAAAAACTGTTTTAGCTGCTGTTTGGTGTTGTGATGGATCCAAGTTTTATCCAATGCTACGAAATTGCGCAAAAACTCGTCCGTATTGCGGTTGACCCATGCAGGGTGGTTTCTAAGCCAAATAAAAAAAATGGTATATATATATATCTTCTGATCACTATATCCAAATACAAAATAATGTATGTCAAAAAGGTAAAAAATGGACTAAGATTTTTTTAAATGTATTTTCTGGACAGCCTGTTATAATACATATAACCTGAATTACAGTATGTCAAAGTTGATCACCTCGAGCTATGGAAGCTTTTGGAGCCGAAAAGATTTTCAAATTATTGAATAAAGTATACGAAAATTAAAATATACGGAAAACAATATGTATATCTGCATTTCAATTAGCAAAAATATATTTTTGACCTTAATTTAATTTAGTTTTTCTCTGATATGTATTTTATATAATACTTCCGTAAATAACTGAGAAGAAAACTTTATAAATTGTCAACAAGTTACAAAATAATAATACAAAGTTTTCCCTATTTTTTTAATTATGTGAAAAAAATTACGGTTTTTGTCAAAAATAGATGGATATATGTAGAATATTTTTTGAATACTTGAAAATAAAAGGCTTCAAAAGAGATGCGTGTGCAGTTGAAAGGTTTGTATGTAAATATCTGTGGCAAAAAGGAAAAAGTCGAGATAAGCTGATTTTGAGTTAATGGTACCTCCGTAATTCGCATACTTGAAGGTACCCTTGGTCAAAATCTCAATTAATTTGTATGATTTTTCAGGAAGTTATAGCACTATGACTTGCAACATACCTTTTTTAGACTTCTGGGCCCTATTCCACAAAACAACTTATCAACTTTTCACTTTGCACTTATCAGATTTTTCGTCAATTTGTAAAACTCTTTGTTCCTCATAACTGTAAAATTTGATAAGTGATAAGTTGAAATTGATAAGTGTAATTTGCAAAGTCTTTGCAATTTTTATGCTCTCTTTGCCATTTCTGTTCCACGTACGTTCGCTTGTGCAAAGTGAAAAGTTAATAGTGAAAAGTGTAATTTGCAAAGACTTTGCAAATAATTATGCTGTTTCGTTCCACAATAACTGTAAATTATATTTTTGCAAAACAAATTTTGATAAGTTTGTCAAAAATTTGCAAGGTAAACGATCACTTTACAAATTCATATTGTTATAACACTGTGGAACATTTTTGGGATTATTGTCTGGGGGGTGAGAAATTCCAAGTCAGGGTGATGGTACTAGGTCAGTATAGTAAAACCCTCAAAGGGTTTGGCGTTCGTATGTGTCAGTTTTTTTTTATGACCTTTTAAATTTTTTCTTTTTCACTTGTCCGATTTTGATGAAACAAATTTAGACAGATTGGCTGTTGTACTGTGTAATTAGTGAAGCTTTCAGAATGTTAAGACGTGAATTTTTGTTCGACGATAGTGAAGACTCGGTTATAACGAGAAATTATAGAGACCGAATTAATTTTTCGGGATTACAAAACTTTAACTTTAAAGAGTGCTTTCGTTTAAATCAAATTCAAGTTGATTTCATTTTAAATAAAATTGGAAAAAAGTAGAGCCTGTTTATATAATTTTTTAAGCTTCAAAATAAAATATAAACTTTAATAAGGATTCTAAGGATATCTAAGGATTACATTCATTAAAAAATTTAGTATTTCAAATTTATTTTAAGAAATTTTTGTATGAAAAACTTCAAATAAATACATTTAAAAATTATTTTAAATCTTCTGAATTAGGGAGTAAATAATTATAATAATTTTATAAAAAATACTTACTTTATTGCTTTTAAAACTAAAAAAAATAAAAAATAAAATATCGTTTTTTTCTTTAATTACATTTAAAACTGCAAGTTGTTTTTCCGTTGTAATTTTGCGTCTCATTTTAACAACTTCTATTAGCACTCCAAAGTGAAAAGTGATAAGACAGAAATGCAAAGATGATTAAATGTTTTCTGGAACACTTTGCACACTCACTTTGCAGGAGAACGCAAAGACTTTACAAAGAGCGCGGATACTTTGCAAAGAGTGCAAGAAATTTACAAAGAGAGCCAAGTCTTTGCAAAAATATCCTTAGTGCAAAGTGAAATTTGCAAGAATATTGTTGAACAGAAACACTTATCACTTTGCAAAAAAATGCAAATTGAAAAGTGCAAAGTGAAAAGTTGATAAGTTTTTTGTGGAATAGGGCCCTGATCTCATTTTGAATAATAGCTTCATTTTGGTTATACTTTTGTATATTTCAACTTATTTGTATTACTTAGAGTGTGTAGAACGATGGTTGCTTAAAAAATTTAAGAATAACAGAGAATTTCCCAATTTAACTGCAAACGAAATAAATTTCTAAAAATATACTTGAACGCTTAAAAGTGCTCTCCTGCAAAACAGTAAAATATGACTTAAGCACTTTTTCCTTATTGCCACAGATGTACATATAAGATATGGTATTTTTCTTTTACTAGAAAACTTTAATTATATACACAAAGAGCTTGTTCTCTAACTCAATGATTAGATTTTCAAATTGTAGATACTTATGTACATTATACATATCGAGCCGTAATCGCTAAAAAGGCTTAAGTGACAACTATAAAGAACTTCGTTTTCTGAAAAAAAAAATTAATCCTTATTTACAACCGCAAATAAGCAATTTTGCTCAAAATATGAAAATTTAAAATTATGTTGCTTAAGCTTTTTTGGCGGTTACGACAAGATATGAGCTGCATATTTGAATAGAATTTCTCTGGAACACAAAACAATACTGAGACTGAACTGAATGAGTGGAAACGGCCAGAACTGAATATTTAGATAATAATTGTGCACAAGTGAATGGCTCGCTGGCTCGCTGGTTGACTACCTGACTGCCGACTGTATGGGTGTAAAATATTTGTTGTGAGCTATTTTTACACAGTTAGTACGTGGCATTCAATGATGATGAAAAATATGTGAATTTTCTATTCATGCTATGATGTGCTGCGAATAAGTTGGTTGGTATCTATTATCTATCTATCATCAGCCAAGAGTGAACTGTTTTTAGAAAAACTTTTTTGCCTCAAATGCTTAAGAAATAAAATGAAATGGACTAGAATACATATTTATTTTATTTTTGCTTATTTATTTTTTATTTTTTCATTGTCTTGGTAAGAATTTGAAAGTTTACACTAAAATAATAGTTTAGCAAATACGCACACACACATACACATACACATACACACAAATGGATACGAGCACTTGGTTGCTGCGCGATTGTGTTAGAGAATGCGTCAGTACATATTTTTATTTAAATAAAAATATAGTTTTTTTCTTCTTACTTTTAGTTACCATTCAACGTATAAAATATGTATTTAAGATATTAAAACAATTTTAGCAGAATTACTGGGCTTATTTGGTATAAATATTTGGTTTTAATGCTATAAAATTTCTAGTTGGATCTTTTTTATTTTAGGAATAAACAAGACGTAATTTCAAAATCTGGTCAATTCAATATCCAGGCATATTTTCTCCTAATCGTTTTGAAAACCATTTCTCATTTGATTGACTTTACCCACATTCTTATTAATAAATATATTTAGACGTTTTATGTTGGTTTCGAATTATTGTTTTGATGATTATGACTCAGTAATATTTGTCGTATCATTAAAAAAATGTATAACATGTTTTTGTTTTTGTCGACCTAAATACTAGAGATGTGCACGTGAGCGGTTTTTGACTCACGACATGCACGCTCACGCAGAAAAATATTTGAATATTATATTTGAATATATGATTTTGAAAATTTTCACGATCACGCACGCTCACGTATAAAATTTTCTTAATCACCCACGAGGAGTATACAACTAATCAGGATCACGCACGCTTACGAAAAATATATAATTAATTTTTTATGTTTGTTGGTTGAAAAATATGTTCTTACACATACATATGTACATACATACGTATACGTATGTATGTATGCATTATGTTTGCAGGCTCATTCATGCTACCTATACCCTGTCGGAGAAGGTGTGGGTAAGTTAACTATTTTTGTAGGTTAACTTATAGTTAACTTTTCTTAGACTGAATAAAAGCTAACTGCAATGTCATCCAGAAAAAATCCAAAATTAATTCTTAAGTTGAGTACGTAATCGAATTTGGTGATGGCCAACAAATTTATTCTCAGCTACTTTGAAACTGATTTCAGTTTTATATTAACATTTTGCTATTATCATTTTAGATGATACCTTGGCTGGATAGTTAGCGGGTTGATGATACGTGTGATGATACATGTTCGAACCCCAAAAAAATTTTTTAAATTTACTGACTACCAGGTTATTTAAAAAAATTAAACTTTAAGTTAGTTGAAAAGTAATGCAGAGTGAGACAATTGACTACCGCCTGGGCCATCGCAATGTTAAAATAGTCAGTTGATTACATTGAAAAGTAATCAAAGTGTCAGTCAATACCAGTTGCAAAACAGTTACATTAAATTTAGTTTAAAGTTAATTGAATTTCCGACAGGGTATGTATGTATATACATGTGTATGTACATAGATCAGAGCTGGCCACCGAGAGAAACACGAGAGTAATGTATTCGCGTATGTGTATTCATTTGTATAAGAAGCCGATTGATGTTCGGCACTCTGGTGCTACTTTGGGCAGCCTCAAACATTGATTGTAGTATTTATTAAAAGAAAATTTAAAATTTTCAATACAGCTATATACCCACGCAGAAGTGTTATCTCGTGAGAGCGTGAGAATTCGTGCGTGATTCTTAAAAAAACTCACGCACGAGTAATTTTTTTTAAATCACGGTTACTCACTCACGCGTGATTAATTATAAATTTTATCACGGACACGCGTGACACGATAAAATCACGACATTTGCAAATCTCTACTAAATACATTCGAGTTCAAGTGACACAGTTATTTTAATTTCACTCAGAGGTTTGGCATGTGAACTTTCTTAAGTCCTAGTTTACACCAGTCAATTCTTATTGCTAAGCTTATCACTTTTTCTTCTTTGAACTTTCATCGGCGTTCAAGCAATGCAATTCTTATTTTTCAACTCATATTTTTTATGAATAGTTTTGTGTATGCATGTGTGCTTTTTTAAAATTTCGAATGAGAAAGTAAAACGTATTGACAGTACATGAAGCTCAGTACTCGTTTCTTTCCCCCTCTCCTCCTACAAACTAATCAATTTAGCAATAAGACTTGCATAGTGTAAACTAGGACTAACAAATTGTCATAGTGTATCACGCTATCGCTTTACCCACTCTCGTATTGTTTTCCATATTTCTTATTATATCAGAGGTACTCACTCTTCTCTCCCTTTTTTAAATTAAAATAATAATTCAATAAATAAGTACATTTTACTTACGCGATTATCAGAAAGAATAGAGAAATTCCCGCTTTGCTTCCTTTAAAAAAGGAATAAAAAATTCACAAGCGCTGATTTACTTGATTTACTTCCCGATATAAGAAATTGTTGCCATCTCATAACTCAAAGTTTGCCGCTTTCGACACTTAAATGTTGAAAGATAGTGAATCAATTGGTTTGGTAGATATCAAAAATTTGCGAAAATAAATTTTTCACAAAAAACTATTTCAAAAACTCAAAAAGACACGGCGATTAGTATTAATTTGACTTAAATCTAGTGATGCGTTCGAGAGATATCGTTGACGGCAAAATTTCGAAAAAACAGTTTGCATAGATCATATTTCAACTGCTGTTTTCCTTAGCAGCAACGAATCGTATTCAATGTATTTTTAATAAGAAATATTTTATCCAAAAAGTAAAATAATAATTTGGGATTATTAGTGCGTTAACAAATGTTAAACTTAAATTGTAACAATTCCCAAAACGACACTAAATAATTCAGTTACATAAAGAGAGTTTTGCGTTTATGAAACATTTCATTAGTCTACGGATAAAAAATTTATATTTTTAGTGAGACACATTTCATTGATCTTATGAAATTTTTTATGAGATGAACGAAAAAACTAAAAAAAATAAATGAAAAAAATTTGTTCTTCTTCAAAGCTTAAAAAGTCTGGTTACGTAATTTTTCATTAAGGGTGACGGTATGAATCTTATCTTGTATGCGCGCATACTTACATATTTATATATATTGATTCTTCTGCCGGCCGGTTAATTTTTTTTTTCAAATATAAAATACCTTTATATGTACGTACTTCCTCATGTATGCATGTACATACATATATACATATGTATGTATGGTGTTTAATAGCCATAAATTTATATGTATGTATGTACGTATGTGTATATTTATATATATTGAATGTCAAATTTTTTATAAAATAGAAATAAATTAATTTTTGGCTTTATATACAAGCATATGGATGTCTGTCTGTATACACATTAGGGTGGGTCATTAATTTTTTTGAGTTCTAAGAACTTTTCCTAATCAATTACCTTTCTAAAGCAAGGCTTATTGCGGGTAAAAGGTCAAAGTTCAATAAATACTATTGTTGTGATTTAAAGTTTTTGCAGAAAATTTGCTTGCTTGTAAAATGTTGGTTGAAGACCTGAGCAGCAACAAAATATATTTAGACAAGCTTAATCAACAACAAACATAAATTCTTATAAACAATAAAAAATGTTTAATATCTCTATTTAATTCAATAATTACACTATGCAACGCACACGGTATTGACAGTATAGGTTCAATAGTACTAAAGGATAGTAAAACCCTTTACTCTTTGCCCTGACATGTTCAGATTATATATATTGATATGTTCACAAAAGCTATGCAGCTTTACCGTATCTACAGCTTTATAATGTAAGTTATTCACCCTTATCGGGGAAAAAAGCCAAACAGTTTGTTCACGTGAAATATTTTCCGTGTCGAATGATACCCATTTTTATATGTACATATCGTCGGGTGGTTACTGATTTTCCGCAACAATAATGTATTCTTAATATTTTTGCGGCAAACCAATAACCACCCGACGATGTGTAGGTAATACAGGGTGGCCCAAATGAGACCTAGTGATGTTATTGTAGTCGTTGTTGGGGGTCTTGCGGTAAAAGCTGTTGCACAATTTGAACTTTGTATGGATACATCTTAAGATCCAACTTTAAAATTCTCTGTAATGTTGTTCTGGGTATACCCAATTGGCCGGAACGGCGACGACTTGAGACGAACTAAACTTGTAATCATGGAAGATGTGGGCACTGATCTTACGTTAAAAAACGGCGATAATTTCGCTGCGTCAGAACAATTGATCGTTGAGAAGAATAATAAAAATCGATAATTTTAATGCGTTGTTGTGGACTGTACGTATTCATTTTAAATTTCCAAGAGTTCAGTTATAATCTGCAAAAAGAAAAAATAAATTATGTTAAAAAATAAAAAAGTTATTTGTGTTTCACATCAGCATAATAGAAAGTTGTCTTTTATTCGAAATTTATCCCATTGTGTTTTTTTATTTCGGATTTCAGGCACAGCTGTTTTAAACAAAAGATGAAAAAAAACAAAACATTATTATTTTATAAAATAATACTGTGGTCGTCTTTAACAATATTATTATAATATTAGAACATGGTATGGTAAGTATTAATTATATTTTAGTCGCATTTACTAATAGTGTTGTCATATTTAACCAAAACGTGACAAACAACAGAGTTAACTGTTAGTGTTTTTATGCAAATTTTACAATTGGCATGTTCTTAGAACAACTAGAGTTATCATGTTAAACTTTCATTTAAACAAATTAGAAGCTCAAGAAATTTCAAAGTTGAAATAAGATTCCAATAATCAGCATGTTTTTTTTATTTTCTTACTTTACCATCGCAGGCTGATTTTTTCAGCTCAAATTGTAGTTGTAAGAAGTATGTTACGACACAATGTAAATAACAACAACAGCTATTCAAGATTAGAGTGTTGCCACACAAGTATTTTTGACCGGGTGCAGTCGAGTTAGTAAGAATAGCTGAATAAAAGGTCAGCCAATGTAGCAATGGTAAAGTAAGAAAATAAAAAAATGTGCTGATTATTGCGTTCTTGTTTCAACTTTGATATTTGTTGAGGCTGTCATTTGCTTAAATGAAAGTTTAAGATAATAACTATAGTTATTCCAATTTTAGTATATGTTCTGCCGAAGCAAAAACAGAAGTTTATGTATGTATACGGATGGATCCAAAACGGAAGATGGAGTTTGTGCTTGAGTTGTAGGCCCCAACATAAAAATCTTTTTGCCCATGGGCAAATGGCCTGCGGTATTTCAGGCAGAAATACAGACAATCACCAAATGTGTTGACATTAATTAATTATTAGGGGCATTAGAGGCGTGCATATAGCTATCTTTTCAGACAGTCAGTCAGCTCTTAAGTCCCTCCTTTCATGGGAATTTGGTTTCAGGCTGGTTTTAGAGTGTTTTGACTCATTACAAAAGCTATCCATACGGAACAAGGTTTCCATTTATTGGATACCTGGCCACAGCGGTTATCCGGGGAATGATAAAACGGATAAGCTGGCCAAAAATGCCTCTGCTACTCCGTTTATGGGCCCAGACCCGTTTTATGGCGTAATTCGGTCGACTGTAACATCTCTGATCAGAGAAGATGACACTTCGATCGCTAAGAAAATGTGGCTTTCCTCTTCTGGTTTAAGGCAAGCCAAAGCATTGATGCAGCCATTTACATATAATGGCATCCTGAACCTCAGCAGGAATAATTTACGGCTGGTTACTGGTTTTCTTTCTGGTCACTTTGTATAGAACTATTCTCTGTGGAAAAGTAACCAAGTTCGTTCACCCTTGTGGCGTTTGTGCTTGGAAGATGATGAGACGACGGCACACATTCTTTGTGAATTTATCATCTTATGTAGCTTGTTTTTCATTCTGAGTTTCTGTTTTCAGATGATATTAGGCGGGCTTCTCCAATATCTGTGCTGACTTTCATAAGGAGAGTCATACAGAGATTGATTTAATTTAATTTACAGATCTGTGGCACAAAAGATCCATCAGGTGTCGCAGTGCCGGTATTTGGACCAGATCTTCTCCCTTTTCTAATCTAATCTAATCTTACTCTAGTTGTTCCAAGAAATTTTTGGGTAAAGGTTCCCTGATGATCTGATTAGCAACAGTGAAATGAGGAAAGGATCCAGCTAAGCCCCTCAATAATCAATTTCAATGTATTTTTAATAAACAAATATTTTATTAAATAAGTAAAATATTAATTTTGGATGATTATTGCGTTAACAAAAAAAGCTTAAAACCTACTTGTTTTTGTAGATAACACTATTGTTAACTCAGATAATAATATTATTTAAACTTTGCTTTTCTATCGACAAAAATATGATTTTACTGCAACCATATAATTCAGTCGTAGTACTCGTATATTCGTATGTTATTTTTTGATTATAGTTACCTTAACCATATTTTTTCTCTGCGTGAATAATCTTTAAAATTATTGACAATTTTGTCGTATGAGCAACATTCTTCCTAAACATGCAAACTGATGTATTCATGCACATGTACAGACATTTTTACATATGTATACACGTATGTACATTTATGTGTAAAAATGTTGGTCCTGTCTACTCGTAGTTTTGGGTACGAATGTCAAAATTAAAACTCACACACGCAATTGCATATTTTTACTTTTTTAAATATATATGTATGGACGAGTATGTACATATGTATTTTGTTCTTCTAGTAGAAATGCATATACATACATACATAAATACATACAAACATACATACATCCATATATACATACACACGACATAAACACAAGTGCTCATACATACATCCATATGTACATATGCATGTTTATCAATTTGTATATTTTGTATTCTCAATTTATTTATTTTTTTTGTCACATTCAAATGAAGTACATACAAGAATTTGTTGCCAATTTGTTTATTAATTATTTGTGTTGAAGTGAAATTGTGAGACAATTTTATGTAATTTTTTTTATTTGAGTTGGCTTGTGCTTGCTGTTTGTTTGGTTTACTTAATAGTGGCACTGCATCTCGCATTGCTAAGAGTCAAAGAGATAGATGAAAGGCAGTTTTTATTAAACCTGAAACACTAATATTAGACGATTCGGCTAACATCGATTGCATTTTTACATAAAGTTTCTTTGTTTATTTGCTGTTTGCTGTCAACTCTCGGATAAGTTATATTTTGTTAGTCAGTTCGACTTGCATGGGTTCCAGTAATAGCGTATGAGTACTATATCATATCACTACATAGTTCAACACTCATACGCCTTTATTACTACGTTTATACGCGCGGCTTATTTGCAAATAAAACTGTAAATTGTTGCCATATTGTTGTTTTCATATCGACTTATAGTATGTTCAGACGAAGAGTTGAATCGCCTGCTTCGCTCTCTGAATCATGTTGATGAATCTTGCTGTTCACACGGTTCATTCCAGAGAGTGCCAATTTAGTGCTTTTCGCCCTAGATATAGTGCTTTTCGCACTAGATTTAGTGCTTTTTAATTCATAACAGTGCGGAATTTTTTAACTTGGGAGTTTTTTTTTAAAAATACACTAAACTGAGCTTTTTTACCTTTGATTTTAATGCTTTTACTGTGTTTTACAAATCTACTAAATTTATAAAAACACAAAATAAGAGTTTTCCACTTTTCAAAAACTTTGCAGAATGTTAATTCAGATGGGTGAAATACGGAGAAAGAAAAACTTTCTTTCTTCCACAGTGAGAAAAAAAAACATATTTCTAGAAATTACAGAGGACACCATACACGCTATAAAATAACTTAATTACAATAATCCCAGCAACAGAATTCTGATTTGGAAGCACTAACAACTGAGGGAAGCAATGTCGTGCTTTCTTGATAACGAAAAATGCTTCTGAAAAGCACCAACGCAAGGCGGGCTCTCTAATAAACTAGAAAAAAGTAAAAAAAAATGTAAACCAGTAAGTTTTGCATCTGAGTACACAAAAAATATACATTATTACTTCTGTGAAACAATTTAGTAAGGCAAAAAATTAATGGCTTTTTGGAAGCTGAATGTATTGCTTCTAGCTGGCTTACAAAAACTCTTCTGGGATGCGGTAACTTTTGCTGGGATCGTGAAGTTGAAGAAATAGAACGAAGTGTCATAAATTTAAGGCTACAGAAGTAGAAAAATTTACTCAGAACTGATCAATTTTGGATTGAAGTTTATAATAATAGAAATTCAACTAATGATAATCCATTTCTAAAACTGTCAATATTTGCTCTAGGACTATTAACATTACCATTTTCAAATGCTGAGGTGGAAATAACTTGTAGCGCTAATAACTATTTTAAAATTAAGTTAGAAATATAATAATGATTTTTTAATACATCGAATTGCTTAGTACATATAAAATACGGTCTAAAAAGAAAACACTTATGTTCAGAATGTAACATACGGAACCATGTTCATGTAAAAATTAATTCAGATGAAATGCCTAAAAAATCTAATTAACTAATTAAAACACTTTTATGGCCAGAAGAAGAAAAAGATGCAACGACTTTTTCCATAACCGAGTATAATTATGTATTAATATAAATATGTACATATAAATACATATATATGCACATCCATACATAAATAGTTTTTACATGTTTATACGCATAAATACATATACGTGTATATAATTAAATGTACTCTGCACTCTGCAATTTGAAACAAAGGAAAATTCTTTCGATTTGTATGCTAATTACACGCAGAATGCATTTTATTTCGATTCGAGTTACAGTGTACCTCCAGTAACAAATTGAGGGAATCGATATCTATCAAAATCTTAAAACATTTCCACGTAAATTTTATTCAAGTGTTTTGATATTTCGTCTATACGGAATGATTTAATTTATAAAAGAGTATAAATAAAATTTTAATTCAAACCTTTATACTGTAAATAAAATTCAGTTGTTTCTGAAATATCTGCTCCTTTAGGCCATACGTCTCTCGTTGATCACTCTTTTGTTAAAATAATACACCATAATTGGAGTGTCTTGCCAAATGAACTTGAATTATTTTCCTACTCATATTCTACTTATGTATAAGCAAAATCGAAGCATAGCTCGATATACTCATAATTGAAATTATTACAAAAACCTATGAAATGTAGTAAATTTTAAATTGTAGTTAACTTAAGTTTCTAATTTTTACTCATGCAATACCTTTATAATTGGCCATGTAGGCTTTCTCTGTATTTAAAAAAAAAATAAATAAAAAATAAATAAATAATAAATAAAAATATAGCGACGTGCATACAAATATACTTATTGAATTTAGTGCTTTTTGCTCTGAAGAAGTTGGTAGCACTGTTCGTGTGGCATTTTTTTTATCTATATTCACACACACATACGTATCATACGCACGTATATACGTACATACATATAAGCATACATACTTACATACATATATTCAACTCATTCAAAATCTTGTTTTTGAAGGTATCCCAATATTTTCTTCTTATTTTTCCTTTTTATACTATTCATAACTAAATTAAATTCATTTATTTAAACTCACATCATGTTTTTTGGTTTGTTTTTATTTGTTCACAAACACACACATGCACATATACCTATTTTGTTTTGATAGCTAGTTCAGTTAAACTGGCGATAAACTGCTATAGAAATTAGAGAAGATACGAATTTTACTTGCTTCGCAAGTAGATTCATATTGAATCTACTCGATTCGCTCCCATAATTTTGTATGGTAATGCAAGTTGATTCGTTCGTGATTGGGGTGTGAAGCATGAATAGAGAGCGAAGCAGGTTCCGTGTGAACTATTACTATTACTAATTCAGAAAACTATTCACGATTAACGCACTATTTGCAAATAAAATGCTTGAGGTTGCCACACTTACAAACGTTTCCTAATAAAAAACAATAAATTGATAAATATCGCACAAATAAAATTAATAGAAGAAAATAATGACAATAAAAACAAATTATTACACTGCTTAACGACTGTAAAGCTACATAGAGAAAACAGTGCCTAATAAATACGTCATAAAATAGAACAAAATTAATAAGATATCTCTATGGGTTTTTTTCAAGAAGGAAATCTTATTAATTTAATAAGGAAAATCTTTTTGAAAAAATCAAGAAGGAAACTTGTAATTTTTATTAGATTATCTTATTGATTTTTTCAAAAAGGTTTTCTTCTTGTTTTTATTAGGCGACACAACAAAAAATAAAAAAAATGTCTTTATTCTTTGTACTTATTTTTATTTAAATTCTATACCATATATATGTATGTTGTATATGTAGATGTTATTTATTTATACATATATACATACACATTATATTTGGGGTATTCACACGATGGTGTTAAAGTCATATTGTCATAATGTTTAAACTAGTTTAAAATATGACTGCTGTGAGCAACCCCTCATATCTTAGTGTGATAGTTGAAACATAAACCAGATGATACAAATCAAATGAGAAAAAATACTACAAAAATAAAAAAAAATACTTGGTATTCAACGGCTTCTATCTGTATTGGAAAAATTTTTGCGAATTTTTTTAATTTTTGCAATAAGTAAATTTAATTAAATTAATTTAATTAATTTAATTAATTTAATATAAAAATTTTTCGATCATTTATCCTCTTCAAATTTTAAGGCTTTGGAATTTATTTGCAAATTTTACCAAGTTTTGCGAATCAGGTAATTTTTGATAAAAATTATTGATCTTGTGCGTAACTTTAACAAATTAGGGGTGACTCAAGCCATTTCGTTGTCTGATAAAAGTATTTTTTTTTGTTGCATTTTTTGCCCTTTTTACAGTTCAGGCTACTTTTAATTAAGATCACATTTCTCATAATTTTACTTATTTTTAAAGAATTTTAGGGCTTGTTTGCAATTTTGCAATTTGCTGCCAATTTTCGCTATTTTCGCGATAAAAATTATTTTTAGCCAAATCTTGCCTTTTTACCATTTTAACGATTTTTAATCCATCTATCTATTTGATGTTAGCAAATTTGTGCGAATTTTCATCATTTCGGCAATTTTCTGCGATTTTTTGGAATTTCTTAGATTCTTAGGTATTTGTAAGTAATTTTAGGGGTTGTTTGCAATTTTGCAATTTATTGCAAATTTTTGCAATTTATTGCAAATTTTTGCAATAAAAGTGATTGTTCCCAATTCTTTGCTTTTTGGCAGTTTCAATTTTTTTAATAAGTGTCAGACTTTGATATCGTTTTGATGTTACCAAGCTTTTGCGAATTTTCACAATTTTTGCAAAATTTTCCAAGTTTTTTGAATCCTTACAATTTTAGCGTTTTTTTAAATAAATTTTAAAGTTTTTTTAAATTAAAAAATTATTCGCGAATTTTTGCAATTTTTTGCACATGAGATTATTTATGATTCTTAAAATCTACTTAGTGTGCTCGTTTACAGTTTTTGCGGTTTTGCAAAATTTTTAGAGATATTCGCATTTTTGCAAGTTTTCGCGATTTATATGCTTTAAGCCTATTCTCTAGTTGTTGCTTTTTTTCGGGCCATATATTCAGCTTTGGGAGATTTTTTTGCCATTATTTTAATTTTAGTAGAACTTTGCGAAAGAAAAACGCCACGTATTTAAACATAAACGATCATTTTGTCGTAAAACAAAAAGAAAAGCAAAATAATTAGTTATGACAGTAACAAATACATAGGTTGAAGAATTGTATTAATATAGTACACCTTTTATATGAAAGAAAACAAAAATAATTTTAAACTGGTTTAAAAAGTAAGGACTTCATGACACTTAAGACACCCGTGTGAATACCCAATTATATTCTTAATTAACACTGCAGCCACACGTTAAATAAATCGCTTTCAATTTCATCACACATATTGTTTGTCAAAATTCGTTGAAATTGATCGTTGTGACACAAATTGATAGTCAATTTCATTTTTTAAATTCCACCGACGGAGATACAACTCAAATTTGTAGCTTCAATCAAGATGTGCTGTGACTAGCTGTTCTAATTGAAAATTAAATTGCCATATAAATGGATGGGTGAATTTGAAAGCAATCTAGTTTTCAATTTAAGAAGTTTGAGTGTGTTAGTAAAAAACGTGTGAGTGTATTTCAAATTGAATGGAATTGAAAGGCAAAAATTGAACGTGTGGCCCCCAAGTAACTCACCATACATACATATTATTACTTGAGAGGAGAAAACAAGTATTAAACCAGCAACCTCCTGACTGATAGACAAGCACTCTAACCAATATGCTAACAGGCAGCCTGAATAAGCATTGAAATTATTGTGCAAACATGCTTATACAAAAACGAAAAAGATCATGAAAAAAATTGTCTCTATATTTATTTATAGATATGAAATAACAAGAAACCTAATAAAATCAAGAAGATTTCCTTATTAAAAAAAGTAATAAGATGCTTTACATATAATCATATAGGAACCTAATGAAAACAATAAGGAATAAGTTTTTGAAAAACTCAATAAGGCAACGTAATGAAATCAATAAGAAATCCCTATATTATATTATTTATAAGAAAACCTAATAGAATCAAAAAGTTTTTTCTCTATGGATTGTTTTTTGGTGCCAAAAATAACGGAAATTGAGTAAAAAAAATTGTGAATAACAAGATTTCTTCTTGATTTTATGCGGTTTTCTTCTTGATAAAATTAATAAGATTTATCACATAAAAATAATAAGGAATCTCTATGAAAAAACCTTCTCTTCTTTCTGATGGGATACCCCTTAGCCTAAAAACGTTTCATAGAGAAAATCTTCTTGATTCTATTAGCCAGTTTTTTCCATTTATTTATTTATTTTCACCAATGGACTAAAACATCCTTACAGGCTAATCAATAAATTTTAAATTAAGAATACAACTAATAACTCCTTATTTTCTAATAAGATTCTAAAATTATTCTCAGACAACGAAAAATCTATTCGAACAACATTATTTATACAATTTAAAGTCCATAAAGCATGTAACATGGGCAAACGCATAGCATAATTAGTAAAATGTGTCGAAATATAAAATTATTCTGAAGGGTATACAAAAATTAATCAAATTTAATAAGTATTCACAATCTATGACACCATTAATCAAATTCGGATTATCAAAACTGAATTAATAGTTTTTCTTAAATAAAGAGGCTTTAGGCCTAAAAGCAAGCAACGAGCATAATATGAGGTAAACGACACAAGAGAATACGATTGTTACGAAGAGCAAGTTTTAAATTTTTTTTTTAAATTCTTTAAATTCTGTCCGTATGGACACGGTAAATGGGGTTCCAAACAAAGGAACAATATTCTAACTCAGAGCTCACAAAAGCAGTATATAAAATTCTCAGATATCTTATGTTTATGTTATGTTTTTATGAAATTTCAAATCCCGCCATTCCGGGATTTCGGGATTTAGAAAAATTAATAAACTGTGTAGTTTAGGTAGGATTTTGTCTGCCCGATAAAAAGCTTTGATTTATTACAACTTCAATTTTTGTTTGTTATTATTATAAATAATAATAATATTTAATGGATAAAAAAATAATAAATGAAGGTTTTATAATGCTAAGCCATTTATCCGTCTAACAAAATCTTGCCTTTAACTATCGGCAAGTTGTAATAGTGGCCCTAAGTAAAATAATTTTATTTTTTGTATGTAAAACCAAACAAGGCTAATTCATTCAGCGCCTATCACTTGGTGAAATAACGGCAACACTTCAACCCTTCATAAATCGCCAAATGAGGAGGTCCATAACAAAACGCAATAATTCCACTTGAACAATATTTTGAGTAAAGCATTTTTTTTAATACGTATATTTATTTATTATATCTTCAAAAATTAACTAACAATAAGTATTCAAATCTTAAATCTAAAGGTAGTTGTTAAGCCCGATCAGTGTCGGACATAAGCTTAGTGATAATAAATAAATGATTCATCAGAGTCGTGCTAAGCAAAAAATAAAAATAATAAAAGTATATTCAAGCAGTTACATCTGGAGTATTGAGTATTAGAGCCGGAGT
Organism: Nowickia ferox; assembly: GCA_936439885.1. NCBI lineage: Eukaryota > Metazoa > Arthropoda > Insecta > Diptera > Tachinidae > Nowickia > Nowickia ferox. The sequence goes on from OW387026.1 coordinate 67,188,474, forward strand.
ATTCCTCTTTTTTAAGCGCATGTGTCCAGTAAAATTCAAGACGTTACGAGCAAGGGGATTAGGATGGGACTCGAGTTTTGTTAAGTATCTGTCTGCGTATTTTGCAATTTCGTCAGTCCCTAGTGGCATATTTAAATCACGATGTAAATTTGAATTTTTAATGTACCATGGAGCCGATGTTATCAAACGTAAAATTTTGTTTTGTCTTCGTTTGATTCTATCTACATTGGAAACTGAAGCAGTGCCCCATACCTGAATTTCGTAGCACCATATTGGTTTCAAAAGCGACTGGTATATTAACAGTTTGCATTCTAGGCTGAGTGTTGAATTTCTGCCAATCAGCCAATGTAACTGAGTTAGTTTTAGTTTCATTCGTGTTAGCTTAGACTCAATGTGGTCTTTTCATTTAAGCCGTCGATCAAGGTGTATACCAAGGTATTTCACATGTGAGTGTTGAAGAATAATTTTATTATTGATTCTAATGGAGGAACAAGTATCTTTTCATAGGGTAAATGTTACCTGAGCACACTTCTGTTCGTTAACTATTATTCTCCATAACTTTAGCAATAGTTCCAGCTGCCGAAGATATCTAGATGTCTCGTGAGAGTTTTCGTGCATACTAAGGCAGGTTGTGTCATCGGCAAATGTAGATGTATGGATATTACTGCTCAACGGCATATCACAAGTATAAATCAAATACAAAACTGGCCCCAATATGCTCCTCTGTGGCACACCTGATGAGATTGAGTCGGGCACACTCATGAAGTCTCCTTCCAGAACAGTGAACTTCCGGGCAAGAATATAACTTTGCAAAATATTAAGAATATTTATTGGTAGACATGTCTTCAATTTTAAAATTAGGCATTCATGCCACACTTTATCAAATGCCTGAGAAACATCAATAAAGAAGGCAGAACAATACTTCTTTTCTTCAAATGTTCTTCTTATTTTAGTTAATTTTAATTATTATTGTTCGAACTTCATTTGTTTCTATATTTTATGATTTTTATCAGGCTAAAGTTCGTATCGCTTTTTAAGCCAAATTACATGTGATAATTATTAATGAACAAATGACACCAAAGTGAGTTGTAAATATTCTGACAAACACTAGTAGAACGGAACAACCGGCTGTTTTCGAAGGCCACTACGCCCTCATCATCAGCGCTCTTTGTGTTTGGTCCACTGTGTGTGGTGTCAGTTGATGTAGATTTGTGTTTTATATACGCAACTTTTATTGCAAATGGAATATGTGAATTGTTTTGATTCATCGTATTACAATTTGCTGAAAACTTTTTTTGAATGAAAGCTAATTTTTACCATCTCGAAATTTACAACAGTCTTGCCATTGTCGTTTGTTCTTTACTAATTAGTTAATTTGCTTATTTTTGTTGTACTTAAGACAAACTTTTTGAGTTTGATATTATAAGTATATTTTTATTTAGTTTTTTGCCACAGGCCCATGGCTATTAATTTTAGTTAATTTTAATTATTATTGTTCGAACTTTGGCTGAGAAATTCTTCCTTATAATTTTCGCAATTTTTAACGAATTTTTTGCATTCCTTACAGTTTTAGCGATATTTATTCAATATTATGGCTTATGTAATATTTTGCAACTTCTTGCGAATTATCGTGGTTTTCGCTTTGTAAAAATATAATTACTTTTGTAATTAACATTAAAATTTTGCAACTTTCCGTTTTATTTTGCAATAAAACATATTTCTAAGCACTAATTTGATTTACATTCCTTTTCTATATTGTCAACACAGGTGGCAAATTACGGCATTCGATACGACTCGTAATTTAAAAATATTTCCATATAAACTCTATTGAAATATTGTATGCTGTAATTTGCACCCTGTTTTTTTTTTTGTAAGACTCAAAAATAGAAATTAGTTTAATTGGACTGCAACCACAAAATCAGCATAGACAACAACCTGCCGCCCTGTTGCTTTGCTGTCTTCAATAGAATCATTCGCATATAAACATGTGTATTCTATCCTTGACACTTTGTAGTCGGTAGCTTGCTGCGGTGAATGGGTTTAAAGGCGGTGTCAGATAAAACTTCAACGCTTTGCGTGACGTTTCTAGCGTTGGCAGAAAAGCGTAAAGCAAAATGTGTATGACACAATAAAAACTTTGACAACACCCACTTTTTGTCTTACTGCTTTGTTTAATTCATAAAATACGGCACACTTCGATTACTCTAATGCCACTAACTCGTTTTTTATTTAAATTTTCCATAATTTTAATAATATTTCATATTTACATGCGAGTTTGGCCAAACAAATTAAGATAATTATACCAACTGTTGCCTAACTTTTCGCTTCGCTTTGCGTTAAAAGTACTTTATGTGCATGTTTCATATAAGTACGTACATTTCATCTTAGATGTCAAACGAATCTTCAACCCAACGCGAAGCAAAAGTTGTATCTGACATGACCTTAATGCATTAATGATTAAACAGAATACCGGCAAAAACACATTTTCCATACAAATTGGCACAAAAAAGCAGCCCCAGAAAGCAGTCGTGAGATAGAATCTATTTTATTTTGATAGCGTTTTTGCTTATGCTCTCACATATAAGTACTCATTCTCTCAAAAATGATACCACAGTTTCAATAAATTTCATACATTTTGAAAACAAAACTACCAAGAAAAATAAGCACAAAAGAGAATAAATCAAAAATTAGAGAGCATTTGAAGCAGCGTTGCCGCTAGTGGAAAAAGAAATTACACAGTTACAAGTCTAAAATAGTGCAAAACCGAATGAAATAGTGCAAAAAATCTAAGAAAATTTTTTATTTATTTATTAGTTTTTTTTAGTAAATTTAAATTTAAAACCAGGTAATTTTTTTAGTATATACATACATTCTTTGGTTTTTTAGGCATAATCGATGCTCCTGTAATAGCTGATAACTCAATTTTGGGGTATCAATTTTAATTAAGTTCAGTTTACTAAAAAAAAACTCTGTCAACAGAAGCGTTTAAGAATTGTAATATCACAACTTTTAAGTTTAGAAAGAGACTATCGCCAGCACAGTTTTTGCATTGAAAAAATGGAAATCGATTTTTATTTCAATGATTATAAAAATTTTACATTTGTTGTGCATGGGAACAATATTTTAAGCAGCTAAATTAATATAAATTCCACTTTGCTGTATAACAAGTTGCTCGTTTTTATTGGTCAACCAAAAATAACTCATTTTGTTTTAAAAACAATTGTACAACTTTGATTACATCAGCCCTTAAAACATTAAATTAAAATTAGTTAAAAGTCCAAGAAAATATGAAAAGAACTCCAAATAGTATTTTGTAGATTTTTCATCCAATGCAGAAAGCATTGATTCAGTTATTTTTGAATGATCTTCAAAAACTTCCAATCTTCAATATAATCTCAATAATTCATATTGTTAGAGAAAAATTTCAATGCAACAAGCTGTTAATGATAACAATTGCGTTATAATAGCTGATAAGATTGTATGGCTCTCTAGTGGGAAATATCGTAGAAATTCTCAGAGTTTGCATTACTTTTATAATAGGATCCAAGACTTCAGAAAACTTAATTGGACTTTTATTAAGACTTACAGCAATATTCTTTTGCTTATATCTTTATAACAAACTTTGTTAAATATATGGGGATTTAATGCAAGCTTGAATTTTCATCTGTAGAATTTTGTAGTACATATAACTTGATTTTGTCTTAAGTCAACTTATGCTGTTATTGTTTTAGAACATATAAATAGAAATGCCATTAAAGTTAAATAGTGCAAAATTACACAATAAATGTATGGTGCAAAAATAGTGCAAAGAGCTTTAAATAGTACAGATTTTGCACTATTACACAGAAAGTGGCAACGCTGAATTGAAGTTACTGACGACGATGTTATTATGGTCTTTGTTAATTTGGGAGCGATTTTCCTGAAGTTGCAGACTTTATTCTGTTTCATCATTTAATCTACATATGAATCTACACATACATACGCGCATGTTTGCGCGTATCCAAACCATTAAATGATAGATTTTGTAAATGCTTACAGCTTTTTGAAATAATCTTCATTACTACTAACTATGATAAAAACATAACAAGTGATATAGCAAAAGGGAAAAGAACAAAACGAGGCAAAGCGACAGTGTTGTAGAAATCGAATTTTACATGAAATGAAAAAACGGCAAAACAGAAAATGGAAAGTGATAGTTAGTCCTAGTTTACATTTTGAAAGTCTTATTGCTAAGCTGTTCAGTTTGTTAGGAGAGGGACGAGGGGAACAGAAGCGTTTCTTTTCCCCTCGTCTCTCTCTCCTAACAAACTAATCAGCTTAGCAATAAGACTTGCATAATGTAAACTAGGACTTATAAATGCATTTACCAATGGTAAATCAATAATTGAATAATCATAGCTGACGTTAATAACAATCTCTACCCAAGTAGATAGACATGGGTGCTGATGAAGTGCGTGGCTTCGCAGAAAAATGTTGGCATTTCATTTCCAGCCAGCTAAAAGTCTAGTTTTATTTATCATTCAATAAGAATGAAAACAATGCAACTTTTAAATTTTTAATTATTGGATACTCATTGAACAGAATGGAAGAAAAATCGATTGTCTTACAAAACGAAAATTTTTATCTTTGCTGCTTTATTTTAATTTTTTTATAACACTTTGCAACAATGAAAAAAAACGCACGGGTGGTACGCAACGAACTCTATAATCAGTTTGGCGATTTTGTTGACCAATTTTTTTATGGGCCACCAAATATTTTGAAAACTAGTGCGACCTCAAAACATGGTATCATCAGTTTTTGGCCCACAGCTAGTTTGAACTTGGCGAACGCGCTTAACTATATACGGCATGAATTTCGCTAAGAGTCCATTAAACAAATCTTAAGGTGTCTTTACTTGGTAATACAAAGTATTACGACTTTGTAGAATCAAAATATTATAAAATTATCTCCGTGTTTAAAAAAAAGAGAACAAGAGTCTGTTGTAGGTATTTTTCATGTTCACACTGATACTATAAGTAAAATGCAAGCAATGAAAGCAATTAAACTGTTGAGTTAATAACAAAAATTGGAAAATTTTAAAAAAAGATGTGTACTAATAAAACTAAATATTGGAGATAAAACATTTTATAATTTCAATGCAATTTTACTACAAAATAGATTTTTTTTTAAGTTTATTTATTGTTTGTTTGGTTGTGCTGTACCAGTTAAGTAGCTGATGGTTGCAGTAGTAAAATATTTACAAAAACAACATTAAAATTTCCTGAGTTGATTTTGGTTGTTTTTGTAAAAGTGTCAACACCTTCAATATATACCATTAGTGCTGCCAATTTTTACTTTGAAATACACCTCTGGTGTGATGAGAATACTTAAGTTTCTAAAATGGTTTAGAAAATAAACATTTACCGACCGCTTGTCAAATTTTCTATCCGTATTCTCTCCTACTCGATACATTTTGCTTTTACATGATAAGATTTTGTGTAATCTACAGCATATTTTGACATGTCGTAATACATTGTATTACCATGTAAAGACAGCTTTATCAACATTTTACGCTAAAAAATAAATAATTTCAGCTTGCACGTCTTGTAATATGATAACATAATTAATACAACATTAAAATCGTCTTATACAATAATTGTTGAGCATTTTGTTTCGGTTTTTAGTAACCAGCAATTAAAATAGCAAAAAAAATATAGTAAAATTTTTTTCTTAAGCTTTATGAATTTAAAGAAAGTAAATTAACTGTCCCATTATAACCTTAAGCCAATGTACATAGAAATTTGTTGGAAAACATTGCAAACCATCACTCGTACGCAGACAGTGCATTCGTTATGCCATAAAAACTCATGCCCGACATATTTATTCTTTATCTCGCTTACATAAGATAAGGATAAGAACAAACACAAAAATATGTATGTGGTATATTTATAAAATAATAATAATAATAAAACACATTTCAAGAAAATTTTATTTTTGATATCTAATATTGTTCAACATATTTTAATTTTTGGTTGCTGTCAGTGCAAAATTTCATTTCATTCCCAAATTTATTTCATGTTATTTAAATTTTATTTATATCGACCCCTGTGCGCGGAATTATCGTATGTTACACTTTTTTCGAAATCGACTTTTTTATGCAAATTTGTTCTAAATCCATTAATTCATTTGTTGACAAAATATTATAGCGATAATTATAATAGTTATGGAGATATTTTGTTATCTCCATAATTTTTTGTTGTATGTAACAGTGTAATTTACTTTGTGGTCAAAATTATCGTATACGCCGTCAAGGCTGCCATATTTGATGTCAAAATGATGATTTGACAAGTTTTTCCTTAAAATTTCCTTAAAACTATCCAGTAAGAAAAATTAGTTTTTTAGATTCGTTGCGTTGGTATCCTAATTTAAACGATATGCCTCGTTTCAAAATGTTTTACAAACAAATCATATGTTTTGTGCATATGTGTTTTTTTTAAACGCATGTAGATGAACATCATGTGATCGTATTAAAAAGAATTTCGTTTCATTTTCGTAAATATACAACAAATATAACACATATTTTCATAATATGAAAAATGCATTCTGATGCTCTTTTTGTTTCATAAAATGTGTTTTTTGCTATTTTACTTTCCTGCACACTAATAAATCAACTTTTTTATTTATCTTGGACAGCTGTTTTTTGGAAAGCATTCCATAATATTTATACATTTTAAATTTGTATTAAAATTAACTTAAACTATATATAAATATTCACTGATTTATTAGCCATTAGTGTTAAAAGAACAATACATATCACGAAAATGTACATATGTTGTTTATTTATTGCTATTAACAGACCAACCGAAATTACGACGCAAAGCGTTGTCTGGCTGTGAAAATTTCTCGTGCCCACACAAAATGTATGAAACCAACCGAAATAACGCGGCGTCAATGCTTTGCAATTGGAAAATCCAATTTTGACAGCGCGTAAAGAAGTGAAGTTGGCTGCAAAAGTACTCTTTTTTTTTTTGGTTAAGTAATGTAACCTTAGCTACTTTCAAGTCAATTTAGCGTTTGAATTTTTATTTCTTATTTCTATTTAGGTTTTGTAATTAATAAAAGGTAAATATTACTGTTTTTGGCGCAACGTTAACGCTCTAATTTAGGTTACTCATTTCAGCGCAAAAGCTAAGCGCTAAATTACGTTGCGAGAGAGCAGATAAACTGTTTTTATTTTTATGCGCTTCCGTTTTTACTCATTGCAGTAGTCAATGTACCAACCGACGATATGATGACGAACAGTAGGTACACAAGTACATATCGCTCATTTACTCAAAGAACGTCATAAATAAATCTTCATATCGTTCCTCATATTGTGTAAAAATTTCATACTCTTGTTTACTCAAATAAAATAAAGTTATCTTTTTCCTTTAAGTTGTGGGTAAATTTAAAACTTAAAACTCGTTTTCTGGCAAAGTAGTAATTTTTTTTTAGATATGACGTTCTTTGAGTAAATAAGCGATATGTATTTTGTATAATGATCGTAATTTTTTTTTTTAATTATGAAAGAAATTTGCCTGCTAAAAGATTTTACTCTTTTATATTTTATTTGAAAAAACTCAATTCTATTTATAATTATTACTTTTATATAAGTTAATATCTTCATATATGTACATACATGAGTATTTGTTGAGTGGGAGCTCAAGGTCATTAACACGCAAACCTGCAGGTTGAACAAAGTAATTATGTATATATTTACATGCATATGTATGTATATTTATATGCACATATGCATACATACATATATGTACATATATTTACAAAAACAATAAGGAAATTGACAAAACACCTCATTGAAAATAGAAACTTATTTAACAGGAGTAAAAATAGATCTCAAGCAGGTACATACATACTTTTATAGTTTTGTGTGCTCATTTATATTATAAAGGGTCTTCCAATTAGATGTTTCATATTGATAAATATACAAACGAGTAGTGTTAAGCAATTTCAGTGGATATTTATTTAAATTCACAATCAAACACAAATTGAAATTGGATTGTTTTTGTTCAAAAAAGAAGTGGGGGGTATTGTAAAAATGTTAAAGTTTATTGCGTGCCGTTTACTTACTAGAGATGAGCAAAAGATATCGATATATCGAAATATCGATGTTTGAGAAAATAAATATCGATATATATCGTCGATATTTCAAAAACCGAAATATCAATACATCGATTCTTATTTACGAGTGTCGGGTTTCGATATTTTCAAGAGCTCTATAAATTTAAACCGTTTTTTAACTGTAAGATATTGGCATCACTGCTGTGAGAAATTTCACAATAACAGCAAAGACGCGTCTATAAGGTGACTCCACTAAGCCTGAAGTTTTTACTTTCTGTTCTCTTACGAATCAGCTGACTCTTTTTTGTTCAAAGAAACTGAAAAGATTGTTTAGTTTAATATGACCTTCAAAGCCGTAATTCAGATGGGAGAAAGATAGAAAGAAAGAGTATTCCTCCCTCTTTCTTTAACACAACTGAATTAAGACTTACCAAAGTAAACTTTGCGTATCTAAAAGGGGTATTAATCTTCTACGCCCTACAAGGAAAACCAAGTAATTACCCATTTTAGACACGCAAAACTTGCTTTGCAATATATTAACTCAGCTGTAAGAAAGAAAGAGGGAGGAACACTTTCTCTTTCTGTATTTCTCCCAGTTGATTTAAGACCTTTAAAAGTAAACTTTGCGTGTCTAAAAAGAGTGAATCAAAGACCAATTCAACCATAAAAGCAGCAACGATTTCAGAGTTCGAAATTTTAGGTTTCTAGATAAATAAGTTTCATAATTAATTTTTTTTTATGAAATCGATTTCCAGGTACCCTGTCATTCAAACAAGGGCTCAATTCTACATATCGAAGGCTTATATATCTATCTTGGAGTTAGTGCTCAGTGCTTTTTTAAATTAAGTTTTGCTGATTTTTTTGACACTCAGCCCGAAACTCAAAGAGAAATTTCCTCATATATTTTATTTGGATCACGTCTATCATTAAAAAAAAAACAAATAAACATTGAAGCTAAGTAATAAGATTTGTTGAAGACATACGCACCAGGATACTCTCCAATTTTAAAACTTCAAGCAGAGTAAGCATAATTAGTGTAAAAAGTATTTAGTCACACAAGAAAGGCGACATTGAGTCCACAGTTTTATGCTATCAATCTTCGCTGATATTATCAACATTTCAACACGGCTTCCGCAAAGGATGTTCTACAAAAACTAATGTGAATCATCTTTTTACATTCGTCATCATCATTGTTTTGAACACTTTCTTGAGCAGCAGTAATGTTTTCAGCCGATCTTGCAGTACGTCTTGGTCCATGCTCATCGTCACAATAATCGATGATTGATTTTGATAAAATGTTTTAACGATTAAAACGCGTTGTTTTATCGAATATTTTTCCATAATAAATTTGTCACGTGTCTACTTCACGACTGCCAAATGTGAACTGTCAAGACTAATGTTTACCAAAATGGCGGCAAAACAAAGTAGTATACCTTCCCGGCGGACACCCTGTATATGGCATGTAGTCACATGTAGTCACATCGACATATGCATGTGGCTTCTTACATGTCGGGTACTATACGCTTCAGTTTTTCACAGTTTTAAGAACACATAAAAACACATGTTGTAAACCATAATCGCAGTAAGTTCACATAGACAACTAAAATTCCAACAAATAAGTGTTGTAAGCCGTAATCGCAATTTGAAATATACAACACTAAAATGTACACGATAATCGGGTCTGTAATAAAATTATTAAGAAAAATACATTTGTTATTTTAAATTAATAAGATATGAGCATCTTTGAATTTAATTACATTCACTATAGAGTCCACTGTCAAACATCGTTTAAAAGAAATGCTCGAATCATATTTTTATCTGTGGTGCTCAGCAGCAGTTTTGACATCGAATTGGACTTTAATTTGCTATTGATAATTGCGTTCACGTACGCAAAAGTTTTTAAAAATTTTTACTGAACTTCGTTCGTTTACCCAAAATACAGTAAATGAGAACACAAATTGAGAGAGTAAAGTGACAGTTCTTGTTTTACTGCAGAAATTTGTCGTAGTAAAGTTTAGTAAGATAAAAACATATGATGCAAAATGTAAACAAAGGAAAAGTAAGCAAACGGAAAGTGTAAAAATTGTAGAAAAAGTTAAATAAAAATTGCGGAAGTCATTAAAAAATAGATAATTTATAAATAATGTTAATAAGAACTGTTAATATACATATTTTAGAATTTAATTTATTAATTCTTTTGTTTTGTGGATGACTTTAATTACTCAGAGTTGTAAAACTGTAAAGTATCTGGTTACTTAGTACTGCACTTGTTTTTAAGGTAGTCAGTAACATTAACAAGCAGTCATGTAATTTTTAATAAATTTAACCAACAACAAATCAGAAAAATCAAAAAGATATTAATTGCAAATATTGCATAAAATTTACAAATTTATTCTTAGATTGGTCGTGTTATAAAAAATATTGTATCGAGTAACAATAAGAAAAAGAGTTGAATAGTCAAAGGTGCATATATTTTTCAGCACTATGTGCAGTTGGAGTCAGTTCCCTGCAAGAAATGAATGACTGAAACTAACACAAACGTAATTTTTTCACTAACACAATTACAACAATTTTATATTGAAATCAACAGTGACAGTCAATTGCTCTAGTTGCTCTACTCTAACACACATGTAAGAGTGGAACATCTAATGTACATATACCAAAAATTTTAAAACATCGCATTTTATTGTAAAATGTACAATTTGTTCGGTCTGTAAAATTAAAATTTATGGAAGTGTTAAAAAAGTTAAGTAAAAACAAAAGTGAATAAAAGAAATTCCCAAAGTTTAATTAAATACACATAGGTATCTATTTCTTTTCCAAATTTTAGATATTTATAAAAATTAAGGCGTGTTGGAGATTGACAAAAGCGTGAAGAGGATAAATGACACCTACGTTATTTTGTGTTTTTGCTTGTTTCTATGCTTTTAGATATTTAACTTATGTATATGTATCTCTATTATTTTGTAATAAAAAACAATTAAAACAGTGTAAAAATTGTGTTTATTAATATAATTATGCAGATTTGACTACTTTGCTATGACGGTTATATACATCAAGTGTGATCAGTCAGACATGACTACCGCATGCATCATTAATGATAAGTAAAACTACGGCAGAGTAAGCAGGTCAGCTATACATGTTCCATAGTAGATATTTTTAATTAGATAGACGAAGATGCAAAATCACACGTACACAAACTGATAGAAACTTAGATAGACAAATCCATCACCACTGTCGGTCAAATGACCGGTCATTTGACTGGGAGTCTTCTTGCAGGGTTGTTTCCTTAATCTTACTAATTTTTACTATTTTTCTGTTCGCGTAGTTTTTTCGACAACAACTGTTTTTGAGAGTAAATCTTAAAATTTTTGCAGTAACTACTCATTTACTGCATTTTACTACAAAAGTAAAAAACACACCTCATGTATATTACGTGTGGTATGTTCATACAACATGTATTTATTCACATACATATGTATTTATATTATCTAATTCTGCCTAACACTCAACAAATTGTTTTTTCGCTACTTGCCAAAACTATTTGTAGAGTATGTGAATTTTATTATGACATATTTGTATATCATACACTCATAAATTCTACCATTGCTATATGTATGCACATTTATTTTGATATACATATTTGCCTGTCGCAAAAGGAAAAAGTGCTTAAATCAAGATAAGCTAATTTTTATTTTTTAGGAAATTATAGCGCAATGACTTTCTGATTTTCTTTTTTTTTACTTACAATCTCAGATAAAATAACTTAATTTACGTTATACGAAGTGTGTTCAAAAAGTATCACGAATTTTGAATTTTCGCGGCTTACGTATATTCGAACTTTGATTTTTTTGTGGCGTTATGTTGGTACTCATGTGTCTCACTTATGCCGACAAGTTCGGCCATTTTGAGTGATCAGTTTGCTTGCACGTGTTTTGGCTCGTCTTCGATTCTTATCTATTAAAAAAAAATGGAACAAAGAACATGTATAAAATTTTGTGTGAAAAACGAAATTAAGTGCGCGGATGCTTTCTGAATGTTGACTGTGGCATACGGACCGAAGCAGGAATATTACCTGCAAGTTATGCGCAATTTGCGCGAAGCCATCCGCCAGAAACGCTCGGATTTGCGGAAGAACAAAAATTGGCTTTTGCACCACGATAAGGCCCGTGCTCACACATCGTTGCTTGTTCGCGACTTTTGGCCAAAAACAACACACTAATGATGACGCAGCAGTATTCCCCAGATCTGTGACTTTTTCTTGTTCCCGAAACTGAAGAGGCCCATGAAAGGACGACGCTACGCTACGATTGAGTTAAACACGATAAAAAAAATTATTTTTTGAAGTGCTTCGAAGATTGGAAAAAACGTTTGCATAACTGCTGAGGGGGATTACTATGAAGGGCACAAAATAGATAATCATGAATAAATAAATAATTTTTGAAAAAGCACCAAATTCGCGATACTTTCTGAACACACATCGTACTTTAGTATGCTTCAAATTGAATGTAATAGGCCGAGCTTACATCTGGCACACATGTGCCCAAAAAAAGCACATTTGTAGAATCCAACATTATTGGAAACTGTTTAAACAAATAAATACATCTCTGAATCAAACAGTTTTACATTAGTAATTAGTGGTTACAATTTTTTGAGCACATGAGTGCCAGATGTAAACAATCCATAGTTATAGTGTGTAGAAGGATGTTTTCCTTAATAAGCTAAAAGTGTACACCGAATTTTTCAATTTATTTGCAAAACGAATAAATTTCTGTAAAACAACTTGATAATTTAAAACTGCTCTCCTACAAACCAGTATAATATGACTTATGCACTTTTTCCTTATTGTCACAAACTTATTTTGATTCATTTAGAATTTTTAAATTAAAGAAAAAATTAATTTATTAATGCTTGCATTTTAACAATTAAGCAATTTTGTTGCAATTGAATGAACAATTTTTGACACTTTTACAAAATAAAAATCTTATCAATATTGCATTACCAAATATACAAATTCTACAGAATATACTCCCACTAACACACTATGAGTATATGTATACATACATACACATGTATTTTTGTTTGTATGCACCATGTCGGAGAATGTGTGGTTGACTACAAAAATAGTTAACTTATAGTTAACTTTTCTTAGACTGACTAAAAGCTAACAGCAATGTCATCCAGAACAAATCCCAAATTAATTCTTAAGTGGAGTACGTAATCGAATTTGGTGAGAGCCAACAAATTTCTTCTCAGGTACTTTGAAACTCATTTCAGTTTTATATTAACATTTTGCTATTATCATTTTAGATGGTACCTTAGCAGAAAAAATTTTTAAATTTACTAACTACCAGGTGATTTAAAAAAAAATCAACTTTAAGTTAGCTGAAAGTAATGCAAAGTGAGACAATTGACTACCGCCTAGGACATCGCAATGCTAAAATATTCAGTTGATTAGATTGAAAAGTAATTCAAGTGTCAGTCAGTAATAGTTGCGAAATAATTAGCTTAAAGTTAACGGAACTTCCGACAGGGCAAGTATTATATGTGTATGTATTCAAGCCCATATAGAATACCCTGAAGGAAACGTGGTTTGAAATGTCCCCAAGTCACCAATTTTGGAGACGTTCTCAATGGAGTGTCTACATGTTAATATAGTTGATGTGTAGAAAACATTTTTTATGTCTTGTTGGTCTATTGAAAATAAAAGTGGCGTCAAGCAAAATTTTAGTTTTTAGAAATATTTTATAATACTGCATTTACATTGTCTCGAAATCAAGTATATTTGATTAGAAATCTTTAACGAAATCTATATCGCTTACACTAAGCTTTTTTGACATTTTCCAAGATTTTGTATCCTAAACAAATCCTTTCAATAGAATACTGTGAAGAGCGTGGCTAATTCAATCACTTCCTCTATAAATTATGTTGTACAGGGTAGTAAAAAATAAATAAAAATATAAGATTTTTAGTAGATTTCTTACAAATCTATTGAAAAATTTGATTTTGTTTTGTATGGGGAATCTAGTAAAAAGCAACTAGATTTAGCTCGGAATCTCGTAAGTACTAGATTTTGAGACAATGTAAGTGCCCTATAAGAAATCAAATTAAATGGTTAATATAAATGTATTGAACAATAATTCAAAAAATTACACAAAATATTAAAAGATAAAATGTAAAAATTAAACAATTTTAAGTGAGTATCCATTATAAATTTTTTTTGAGCCTGTGGAAGATTGCATCATTTTAATATGCTGAATGAATGAATGAATGAATGATGAATGTTATTGTTTTGATGAATGTTATTGTATGTTTTTAATGCATAAATTCCATTTTTATATATTAGTTTAATAAAACACCAAAATGTGAACAAAATATGCAATTTCATTATCAAAAGTGTATATTTGAATTACTAAAATGTATTAGTGACCATTTGTTTTTAAAGTATATATACGGTCCCTAAAGAGCTATGTAATCAGTAGTACCAACGCCAGTAGTTTCTTTTCAATGACACGCACAACATGTTAAATTCATCAGTAATACTGGCGACAAAGTCAGTAGTGAGTCAGTACTGATTCACATTTTTTATATTCAAATAGATACATATTTTTGTTTAATTTCAGAACTTTAAGCTTAAGAAACCTCTACACCATCAACAAATTTGATGGTTTTATGAGTTTGACGATACAAAATATCGTCGCATGGACATCGCTCAGAATCTGTTGAACATCGTCAACGACGATCCAGATTTCCTGAATACGGTGGTGGTTGAGGCATGATAACGGTTTTGTTTTTGGCCAAAAACTCACGCACAAGCATCAATGTGTGAGCTGGTGCGTTATAATGGTGCAAAATTCATGATTGTTTTTCCACAATTCTGTGCGTTTCTGACGAATTGCTTCTCGCAAACGGCGCTTAACTTCAAGGTAGTATTCCTTATTGACAGTACGACCTTGTGGCAAGAATTCATGATGCACCACGTCATTGCAGTCGAAGAAAACAGTGAGCAAAACCTTCACATTTACCGAACTTGACGTGCTTTTTCCGGTCTTGGCTCTTCTGGACGCTTTCATTGGGATAATTGGGCTTTGGTTTCAATGTCATAGCCATGCACCCATGATTCGTCACCAGGAAATCTGGATCGTCGTTGACGATGTTCAACAGCTTCTGAGCGATGTCCATGCGACGTTGTTTTTGCTCAAAATTTAGTAAAAAATCGAAGAGCACACCAAAAATAACACGACTAACCTTTTTATCTGTCAAAAACAAACTGACAATCCAAAATGGCTAATATTGCCAATATATATAAGACATGTGTACCAACATAACAGAAAAAAAAATGCGAAAATCGAACATACGTAACTCACGAAATTTGAAAATAACAGTTATTTTTTTTATCAGACCTCGTACATATTTTAACACCAAAAATCGTTTCGTGTTTATTGTGTAAATTTTGCTTAACACAATACGAAACGAACACGCACGAAAACTGATTTTCTGTCACGAACACTTCGTGTTGAGACGTGCGTGTTCGTGTCACGAAAACAAACACGACACACGCACATCTCTACTAGGGACATTTCCTACAGGGTAGATAGACAAACTAAATTGCACCAGTTTCAAAATTCCGATAATGCCAACAAAGTGTTTTATATGAATTGAAATACGACCCAAAAACTGCTTACAAAAATGAAAACATGTATATTCTTCAATTCACTGGCGTTAGAATGATGTCTTTTAATTTTTAGTATGTATATCTACATATTTATATGTACATAGGTTTTTATACACATATAAAAATACATGTTATATTATATTGAATTTTTTTATTTTATCCTATTAAATATTATCCCAATGTCTGTCTTTCTATTTGAAAACTCATGCTATATTATATGTATGGTGCCATTACCGGTTGCCAATTGTTTTAATTGTTTAGAAATTTTTATTAAATATTTAAAATTCATTTCAGAAAATTAACACAAAAAAAAACAATTTGAGTACATATAATTATTATTATCTGTATGAAAAAAAATACCATAAATAATGCACAATTTATTATTTCTGTGGCAATATGGAATAGTAGCTTAAGTAGACTTAAAGGAAATTTAGCTTTATTATGCTGTTCATATTATGTTCCAGTTGGATTTGCAGTTTTTACGATGCTAATCATGGAAAGAAAGGATTGCACGAAAGTAGAATCATGCTTTAGAGCTTTTAAACCTCTTAGTGGTAGCGTCAAAACTTCTGAAAAACACCGTTTTGCTTAAGTGGACTTAAGCTTTTATTCCATATTGCCACGAACTTAACATATGGTCTATCTTTGGTCTGTATAAGGCTGCGACGTGTCGGGAAACACCATGGTGGAGAAAATCCTTGAGCCCGACCAAAGGCCGACAGTGCTAAAAATCGTTATAAGACAGGAATACTTTGCGAGGCAGAAAATCTTTATTAGGTGGAGAAAGTTCTTAAGCCCGGCCGAAGGCCGGCAGTGCAAGAAATCATTATAAGACAGGAAAACTTTGCTTATATGCTTTTCTATAACTTTTTTTAATATAAAAATGAAATTTCTATACTTTTTATTTTTTTTGAAATTTTTAATATTGGGCGATATTTAATTTTTTTTAGGGATTTTTCATTTTTTTGTAATTTTTTATATTAAAATTTTGGGCGATTTCTCATTTTTATTTTTGGGCGAGTTTTCATGGAGCCTCGGAAAATACACTTTTTAAGATTCAAAAATTAATAAAAACAACATGAACAGAAAAAATTTAATTTTATTATGTTTTTCAAAATTGAGTTGATAACAAATAAAATACATATATTTAATAAATTTGTTTTCAGATTCTAATTCTAACAAAGAAAGTTTGTTTATTTGAAATTTTTTTTAAAGTATTTTTTTTTGTTAAATTTCAAAGTTATTTCTACACAACCTTCGAAACGATTTTTCGCTTGCCTGCGAATAGAACTAAGGGCCTGTCCCACGATGTCACCAATGTTCTACTTGTCGCACACTTACATTCCAAACAAAAACAAATTTTAAAATTTTGTTGTTGTTTCAAATGTAACTGTGCGACGAGTCGAACGTTGGTGTCATCTTGGGACAGGCCCTAAATGTCTTTGGGTGGAGTCGACCCGGCAACCTTTGGACTAATGGACTAATGCTAAAGAACAAATCGTTGTTGGATACGTAAATAAATAAAACACACAAAAATTTATTTCTTATGTTCCTTCTACATGTGCACATTCCGTTGTGATATAATTTAAAATAATTTTGTTGAGCAGTTTAATTGACTAGAAAAATTTAAATTTTTTCTATCAACAATGAAAAACAACAAAACTTAGTTTAGTTGACATTTTTAATCAAAAACATATTTAGAAATTTTAGAGTTTTTGCGCCATGTTTAACAAAAATTTTGGTTAGTTTAGTTTGTTGAAAAAGAAAAATTCTGGATTTGTTCCATCAACAACTTAATTTTTTACATTAACTAAATATATATAAGTTTAAATTATATATTAACGGTCTAATTCATAAAAAATATTTTAGGTTTATTACAGGTTTATTTGACAAATTTCCCATAGAAATATGTCAAATAAGCGCTTAATAAACCTGAAATATTTTTTATGAATAAGGCAGTAAAAATTTGTTTTGCTGGTTGCATTTTGATGATATTTTTTCTATGTACCAGTGTAAAGTATAAATATGGGAGCTAATAATGCAATATGATGCTGCAAGTCAGCAGGGGTTTGCTCTTCTAGCAACATTTTGAATCACATTTTGCAATAAAGCTGCGCTTATCTCGTCAATGCAGCGCAAAATTTCATCTTTCAGAGTGTGAGTTGTTTGTGACTTTTTCACGTAAACCCGGTCTTTCAAAGGGCCCCAAAGGATATAATCCAGCTGCGTTAAGTCACAAGAACGAGGCGGCCAATTGGCATATCCAAATCAAAACATTAAGTGATCGTGAAATTTTTCATGCAATAAATGAATTGTTATACCTTAAATCTCGGATGAGTTGAACCTTATAAGCGTGGACATGAAGATCTTCTTGCAAAATATTGCTCAAATTGCCTCCCACGATATTCAATTGCTGTCTATTGCGTACTTATTGTTTTGGTATACTGTCAGCAGCAGTACCGTGAGCCTAGTTAGAGTTTAAGCCTAGTACTCTGTTTCGCGTGAAAACTTTAACATGCACTAAATGTAGCCCTACTCACGGTTTTTTTATAAATTTCTCGCTTTTATTGCTTGAAAGTATGCAACATTGTTAAAATTCCGTGCGAAAAAAGTACTGCTCATGATTTTTCGCAGCTGAAAAATATGATGCCAGAGTCATATTGCATGGAAAAACATGCTGCCAGATTTACATTTTACGTGTTTTTCGCAATAAGAACTTTTACAAGTTTATTTCGCAAATATTTCATACCAAATACTTTTATATGTAGTTTGAAAGCATTTCGCACGAATTTGTGAACAGAGTACCTGGGTTTAGAGATTAAATTATTCAGAAGGAGCCTGATGCACAGAAAATATAAAAGAATTATGTTCAACAAAACCTTGTTATTGAAAAAAATTTTAATTTCAATATTATTTGTCATTAAAGCATACTACAAATTTTTTCAAAATTGTGAAAAATGTTGAGCAACATTATTATTATTATTATTATTTATTTAGAGAGACTTCATTTTTTCTACGTAACAGTATTAGCCAACATAATTTTACAGGAAACTTAAAACTATTATGTATTATTTTAATAACATTTTCTGATAATGCAACTTGCTTATTTGAATAAAAAGAATTAACATTTACATAATAAATTAACATCATTTTTTTTTAATATAGTGCCTGCTCCCAGCACTTGTCTAAATTAGTAGAGTTATATCTACAAAAATAGAACTTAAAACTAATAAAAACTTAAAACTAAATTTTACACCTAAGACTTACACTAAATTAAATAAATAAAAAAAAAAACATCCATAAAAAACAAACAAACAAAATTAATAAAAAAACAAAAAAAAAAAAAATTTTAACCCCTATGTATGCCGGGAGTAACATGTGAGTAAAAGTTTTGACCAGGATAACTATTGCAAGGTTCTTTTAATATTCCAATGCTGGAAATATATTCAGTGTTTGACCAACTAAAATCTTGTTCATGAGTTAAAATGTCCTTAATAACACTCCCTTCAAAATAAGACAGTTTTTCCACAAACTTTCTCATCAAATCCAGGCCATAAAAAGGTATCGGTGACAATTTAGATTTTTCATAAACGAATCTATTTGAAAATCTTTTGTGCAAGGATTCATAATTCTTCTCTATGCACTTCCGAACAATATGACGTTCGAAAATTTCCATTCGCTTGAATGCCGTTTTTGAAATACTAAACCAAATAGGAAATACATAAAGAAGAATTGGTCTGATGCTTACTTTATACAAAAGCAATTTAGTTTTCTTTGGCAAAAACTTACTATTAAATAATCTTCCAAAGGCCCCCTTAACACGATTTTCTTTTGCCAAGTTGTACACAACATGATTATTAAACTTCAAAAGCTTATCAAAATTCACTCCAAGATATTTAATACTGTTTTTAAATTCGATTTCGTTGCCATTCAACGTAAGTCTCAAACACTTGCTTTCCGGAACAACAGTATACTTGCACTTCCCGGAGGCATTGCGTATACAAATTGCATTACTCTTTGCGGCATTAATTTTTATACCCCAACTGGAATAAAACTGATTCGTCCTTTCTAGGTGTGATGAAACACGCTGAAGAGCAACGCGAGGAGATTCATCATGAGCATAAAGAAGTGAGTCATCTGCATAAAGTATGCTCCTCGAATCGTTAAATTCATGAGGAAAATCATGAATGAAAATGTTATATAGATGAGGTGCCAGAACAGATCCTTGCGGAACACCACAAGAAACCTCACCTTGATCTGATACCAGATCTCCAATTTGTACCCAAAATCTCCTGCCATCAAAAAAGCTTTGAAAGAGTTTAACGATGGACGCTTTGAATCCAATTCTTACCATTTTATATAAAATGCCCTCGTGATAAGCTTTGTCAAATGCCTTTTCAACGTCAAGAGATACAGCTACAGTACACCGACGTTCTCTTAAATTTCGAATTATATCAGAGTGAACATTCAATCCCATATCCAGTTTTTCCCTGATTATCCTTTCAAATAACTTTCCTATATTGGAAAGTAATGAAATTGGCCGAAAGTTGTTTATGTCGCAATTATTCTTCTGTTTAGGAATCGGTACTATTTTAGCCATTTTCCATTCACGCGGAAAGTAACAGTTATTCAAACAATTGTTGAACAATATCGTAAGGTACTCCAAAGCTTTTATTGGAAACTTTTTTATTATATAATTGGAAACATTATCTAAGCCACACGACTTTTTGCTGTTAATAATCTTACAAATTTCTGACACATAATTCAAGGTAGTCAATTCTACATTGTTTAAAATATTCAATGATGTGTTATCATCATTAAATGATATAGGATCACCAGCTTGAAATATTGTATCATTAATTGCCTCAGCTATCTCCGACAAATCTCTATTAGTTGAAGAACCCTGAAAAACATTGGCGAAATGGTCCATAAAAACTGACAATTTGTTATTCGCTTCGATTATTTTCACGCCGTTAATGGAAACGTCTTTAACATATTTACGATTTTTATTCCCGATAATCCTAAATACCTCTTTATAAGCCCAAGGGCCGGGTTTAATGCCCTTTAATCTGTCATTAAAAAATATTGCCTGTTCCTGTTCAATTTGCTCTTTTATAAGGATCTTAATAAGTTCAATTTGTTTCGAAATCAACAAATACTGGGGATGTTTTCTATTTAAAGTCCTCGCATATATCGTCTTTAAATCTTTTTGCCAGCTATATTTAATCCTCAGCATTATTCTCAATTTATCAGAGGCAACAAACTTTTGTCTCTTACACTTTATTCTTTTGGAATGAGTTCGCGTGACAAAACTAACTGTATTATTAAATTCTCTAAGAAAACTATCTATATCAGCGTTAGTTAAATTTACATTTTTTGGCGGAAAATGATTCAAGAGGGTGTTAGTCACATCCAATCGAAAAGCATTCCAATTCACATCTCTATAAGATATAAAACTATCTGGAGTATTTAACATAAAGTTAAAAAGTGACAAGTTCAACCTCAAACCCAGTGGAATGTGGTCAGAGAATGTAGGAAGTGTAGATGTCTCGTAATTTGGAAGGGACATATCTAAAATGTCATTGCTTACTATGAAGTGATCTAAATGCGACGGACCCCCCGGGTACGTAGGAAATGAGTCACAAATTCTTGTAACTGACATAGATTCATTCTGAAGCCATGATGTAAGCACTTCACCATTAAAATTATTTACAGCATCACCCCAAGAAGAGTGCTTCGCATTTAGATCACCACCCAAAATCAATCCATGATATCCTCTGGAAAGATTTAATATTAAAGACAGACCCCTACAAATTATTTGACGATTGCAATTAGACCGGAAATAAATAGAACCACAAAGAATTTTTTTAATGCTACCCCCCAATGAAACTTTAACCTCCACAAATGAATTTGGAAATTCAAGACCAGAAATATTTATCCTTGCAAAAGACATTGGCTTTCTCAGAGCAATGGCCATACCTAATGCACTATTATCCCTTAGAACTGAATAACTGTCAAGATATATATTAACACCCGCAGATAAGTGCGTCTCTTGTATAAAAGCAATGTCAATATTACATTGCTCTAATAACATATTCAGTTCAGTTCTCCTATCTATTCGGACAAGAGAACCAACATTAAACGCAACTAAATTGAGAGAACTACGGGCCATATACATCTTGAATGTCTTTAATTAAATCCAAGCACTCTTTCCTAGCCTGAAACTTAGTTAGAGACTTATAAGACCCAAAAAATCCCGAACCCTATCTTCCAACGTAATGGTGGTAGCAGCGCATAATAATTGTGCTATCTTCATAAATTCCTGTATCAAAGGAGGTTTCATAGGTTTGTCGTGTATTGGCACATCATTAAACAAGCTAGCAAATGGTTTATCTTTAACAACCGCAGACAGATTAAGTGCCTTAGAAACATTGCTTACCGCCTGCTCTTTCCTATTTCTTGCAACCTGGGAAGATTTTTCCCTAAAAGAAACATACCTTTTGTAAGCGGGACATCCCCTATAGTTTGAAGTATGGCCAGCTTCATTGCAATTAACGCAAAATGGTGATTCATTACTATCTGAATTGAATGAACATTCTCCTACACCGTGCTTTACGCTGCACTACAAACACGCAAATGGGCGACTACAATTCCTAGAGAAATGACCCCAACTCTGACACCTCCAACACTGTGGAATTTTTGTGCTAGCCTTCGGCCTTTCCCAAGACACCACCTGATTTAGGATGAACTTTAGGCCGAGCAACTCTCCTACTCTACGATTGGGCTTAAGAGTTATTAAGAATAGCCCAGTATCTATACCACGTTTTTTAGAATACTCTGTCGAAAATTTTGAAACAAAATCAACAGTTTCTGGAATCATTTTATCTAGTTCAGATTTTATCTCACTTATGTCCGACTTAAAGTAGAGACCTCTACAAATCACTGTTTGACGTTTTTGCTCCTTGGGAGTATAGCTATAAGATGAAATTTCCTTATCTTTTAACAACTGCATCATCTTGAAATACAATTTGCTTTTGAATTGGGACTGATTCTTAATCTTAAACTCTACATTCTTAGAAGATAGTTGTTCAATTAAGGACTTAACATTAACATTTTCCAAAAATATAGGAGGGCAATAAGAAATCCTGGTCTTAACTTGAGGTGAAGTTTTATCAATATTAGAATTTCTATTTTCAAAACTCCTGTCATTTATTGGCGCTTCAGCCTCTAAATTCAAATTTCCTAATATAGAATACTTAATACTACGGTTAACATTTTCAACACACTTATCAATACCCCCAAACTGACATCTCGATAAATCTATTTTAACATCACCTTGATATCTCCTTTTCTTGTTTTTTATTATTTGGAAATCGTCATCTGAGTCCATCTCGTGATCCATCTCGTGTTCGGAATTGATTGTAGAATGCTGTTTCAAATGTAAATTCGTTGTTATCGGAATATTCTCCAATATTGTTATTTCATCATTGAAATTGCTGCTTGTCTCCCCTCTGCCTTGAATTTCCTCACCAAAAGCCGAATTTTCTTTAAAAACTGCTTCCAAGAACTGCTTTCCAAGCTGGGAATTGTGACCAGCTTCTTTATTTTGCGATAAATTATTAAATTCCTGCATACCATTCCCACCAGTCAGCAAGTCAGATGCAGTAACATTTGCCGTAACAATCGGCCCATCTGGTAAAGCCGACGCCTCATGCTTGACATTAGGTGATTTCTTCCTAGAATTATTAGGAGGGCGTCCTCCAGATTGAGAAAGCAATGGATCTTTTCCCATTGCAATAGAATAAAAGCTGTTTTAAAAACCTTTCACCAAAAATCGAAAAGAAAAAAAACAAAAATTTTTTTCCAAATATTTTTTTTTTATATTTAATTTTTTATTATTTTTTGACAGAAAAAACACGTCCGTACGATACAAACTTTTCATGTATTCTGTTGAGCAACATTGATTATTTCATACGAAAAATTTGACATGTAAACAGTATTAACTAGCCCTGAAACTATGCTACAATTTTTTATGTTTTTAAAGTGTGTTTGGTGTAAATTTCATGGGAAATAAGTGTCACCTGTCTTATTTCGCATGAAAACTTAAAATGTTGAAGATACATTTCATACGTTTTTCCCAAGTTAAACAGAGTACTATTTCTGCAACATTTTTGCTTTAACAATTCGTGCCAATTTTTTATTTGTATTTTGACAGCATTTCACGTGAAATGTTGAACAGAGTACCAGGCTTAACTTAATACAATATTTAACAATACCGGGCATTTTAAAAAATCATTTATTTTAATTTGTTTGTGTTGGTGTTTATCTTGCTTGTTGATTGACCCAACGCGGTGATGTGCTATTGGTGTTGTTTATTTTCATTGCTCGTGTTGTATACGTGTAAATTCCGACAAGAAGCCGAAGAACATCGTGGACATGGTAAAATTATACAAGGTTACACTTGCACGACTACAACAAAACTACAAAACCAAAAAAACACACGCATTTTGTTGGTAGAAACAAACGAATAATTTTCAGAAACAGATGTCTTTTACCGCCTGTCCCACGATGTCACCAGAAATCGTTCGATCGAATACTTATATTGAAAACAACAACAAATTTTCTAATGTTATTGTTGTTTGCAATACAACATCCCAAACGCATTTAGTTTCGAGGGTTGTGTGGAAAAATAAATAACTTTAAACATTTAACAAAAAACCGAATTCTAAATAAAAATTAAACTAAAAACAAAGAAAAACACATTAGAATTTGAAAAACAAATTCATTAAAAATGTTTATTTTCCGTTAACAACTCAATTGTCAATAAAACAATCATTTTAATTGGAAATAATTGAGTTGATTTTGTTTGCTTATATTACAAATGTGTGTTTGTATTTACAAAAATAGTTGTAGCTGCCTTTTTAAATAATATTTTAATTTTATTCACAAAGAAATTATTTGTATTTACAAATCTTTTTTTTTTTTTCTTTGTGAGGAGGACGAAGTGATACAGCAAAATGTTCACCATTTTGGTAATAAATTTTCACAACTCAAATAGCGTTCCATGCTTAAAATTTCACAAATTTTCACTACATAAATGCCAAAGGATGACAGTTTAATTCACAGCCTTTTAGTTTCTTAACCTAAAATTTTCCCAATTTGCTCAATAATATATTAATTTCTATATAAACTAGTAATTTAATTTAGGTATTAAGTGATTAAAGTTCAGATATTTGTGATTTTGTTTCAACAGCTGACAGCACAACAACCAACAGCTGTTATTTTGCACAGTTCCCAAAACGAGCTGTTTTTTTTTTTTGTTTGCCAATCTAAAATATCTTGTGGTCACACTAAGGCGACACTACAGATGTGATTCTACCTTTAGTACGTTTTAACATTCAAGTACTTTTCCTAATAAGAAAAAATGTACTTGTAAAAATATTTAGTGAAAATTCACTAACTACATAAAATTGTCCATGTAGAAGGCGAAAAAACGGAACAGACTTGATTCAGCGAATCGCATTATTATAAATTCTTGAAAAATAAGCCGTGTACAAGATTAGATCTATATATACATATCGTCGGCTTTGAGTGTAAACCTGCTAACTCATTTCAACCAATTTTTACAGGAGAGACAAAATACTGTTAATATTTTCTATACATATATACTTTAAGAAATTATCTTAATATATTAAATGTTTTCGATCTGTAGAGTCTTAAATTAAAATGTATATTTTAGCCAGTCGATGCGGCGTCTCATTCTCTCCCAAATGGCATTAAAATGTCATGTGTTATAAAAATTGGATTTAGCAGGTTTACAGTCTAAGCCGACGATATGTATGTGTTTCTGTAACTGTCTTACAGAGCTCGTAAAAAGTTAACCGCTTCTTTAATTAAGAAGATTTCCTTTTTAATAGAGTATTAGGGATAATTTTGTGATATTAAAATTGCATTTTTGTGTTAATAGACTCATAAAATACTTTTATTTTTGCTGAAATGTAAGCAGAACCATTTTTTTAGTGCTGGCAAATGATGATGTGTAAGCAAAAGAAAACAACAAAGACATGGGAAAATAACTTAAATAAACAATTATGCGGAAACAAAAAGGAAGGACTTCATACGGAAGTTCATTTTTTAAATGTGAATTGTTGCTGTAAAGATTTAGTGTAAAGTAAAAAACAGATGTAATCATGATTTCTGATTTCGCCTTGGTAACAATTTTACAACGAAAATGTTCGTATGCAATCAAAACTTTTAAGTTATTTTTAATTTAAGTATAACAACAATAGCAAAATTGATATTTTAAAAAGAAAAAGAACAAAAGTAACAACAACATTCAACTGTAAGGAATGATGCAGATTGCAAAATGTACGAAGCTGACCGACGACGATGATCAGAATCATGAGTATTTATAAACTGACAATTTGGATGGCATCCAATGCATTAGCTAAAATCTGAACTATCTGTAAAATATTTGCTGTTCATACACTGAAAGAAAAGTAAAATCTCTTACGAAATTTTATTTAATATCGAATCATCTGGACGGTATATTTCAATTTGTTTCAAAAAAAAAACTTTTTATAATTTTGCGAAAATTGTACATTTCTTTGAGTGTAAAAGTATTTATTTGCAAAAGCGAGTTTATTTACATTTCCAACTATTTGATTTTATTTTCTTTAGTTCTTGTTGCTTTTAATGTGCAGCACTTTAGGCGCTGCACACACGCAAACACACTCATATATTTATAATCGTATGAATGGTGTGGTCATTTAAATGCATAGAACTGTGCAAATTTCATTTATTTGTCTGTCCCTAGGAATTCATCGCTTTACAAAGAATAACATTAAAATCTATTTGCATAAATATTTATTCGCCATTTCTGGAACGCTAGCGGCACAGCGTGTAAAGGCCCAAGATGTTTACCACTCATCAAACACACACGACAATATTTACAAATGTTCATGCGATTTCAAATATTTATGTGTGTCTGCCTGCCTGCGCCAGTTCGAGCAAAAACATGCCATTCACAATCATTTTAAATAGACCGTTCAATACATTAATTGTTTTCGATATGTAACCGTACTTACAGGCATTCAGTCGCATTAATATTTATGAATCTTCTAGTGAGTATTTTGTAATAAATTTCTCTGAAAGACATCAGCACCAGAAGAAATGATCTTCAATTTAAAAGAACAAATTCGATATTTAATTATGGGCTCTATTAAATATTAACACATGTTTATTTTTGTTTATCACTAGACGTCACCGGTGCAAAATGAATATTTAGTTAAAAATATTCATATAAAAAATGCTTTTGAATGCGTACAGGCACATAAACTATTCAAAATACCCTCTAGTCAGCCTAGAACCATATGTCTCTATGTCAACACTCTTTTCTATAGCGACAATTGCACTAGTTGAAATGTCGACAACTTTCCTTTTATGCGCGAGTAGAGATACATACGTTAGAGACAACAGTTCTAGTGTATTTCTGGTGACATTGTCAATGAACGTGTCAATAGTTTGGTTTTCTTTTTTATTATGCTGTGCAATATTGTTAAAATAAATACACATGTATGCATGTGTTTAAGTTTGTTGCCCTAACATTATGAAATTGTAGATGAGGGTCACTAAAATGTATTAGTAAATGTTTGGTTCAAATGTGTCCATATGGTCGTAAAAGAATAGTACTAAAGTCTACTGGTAGATTTTCAATGACAACCCCATGTAATATGTCAAAAGCCGATTACATTGGCTGGGGTACACCTAGTCAGTAGTACTATTGACAATGTCACTAGTAAATCACTACAATTTTACTATTGACAAAGAGCGAGGAAATATCGATATTGTAGACTAGAGAACCTAAAATTTACTAGTGAATCTTTGGTGCCAATGCCACCATGTGGTCCCAAAAAACTGCTTTGTCAATAGTGCTGCAGTCTAGTGGTGGATTTTCAATGACAAGCTAATGTTAAATATCAATAGATGATAATAGATAATAGATGATGGCGGGGATACACGTGGTCAGTAGTAATACTGACAATGTCACTAGTAAATCACTTCAATTTCACTATTCGCATTTCCTGCAGGGTGTATACTACATATCTATGTATATATTAACCCTTATCCCTATGAAGGTAAGTTAGGTTAGGTTTGACAGATTGCTCAGAAGAGATGCACTTGAATGCAAGTAAAGCTTAAGAAAATTAACTGACTTTAAAAAGCACTAAAGGAATAAATATAATTTAGATTTTATTAAATAAAACATTTTTATATGTGTTACATATGTATATTGCGACCATTTTTTCAACTTTGAGATTTTGTGATGTCTGCATCAATTGAAAAAGTAAAATATCATGAAATCAAAGATAAAATTAATTGCTGAGTACCCGCCCAATTTTGTTGACAATGGAAGCTATACCCTCTCAGAAAAAAAAATTATTGAAATAGGTCTAAGTGGTACCGAGTTATGAAATAACAAACATAAAAAAATAAATGAAGTTCGAACAAAATAATTAAAATTAACTAAAATTATTAAATATACTTATAGTATCAAACCAAAAAAGTTTGTCTTAAGTACTGACCGTTTTCCCGTTAAAATCTCAAAACTTTCCCGGGATTATTAGATGGACATTTCTCTGGATTTCCCGCCCTGGAATTCCCGCTTCTTTTCTTTTTGGTTATAACTCAATCCTTCGAAAATAAAAACTATTGTTCTGCTGTGTTTCTGGACGTACAGCAGGCGTTCGATTAAGTTTAGCATGAGGGGTTGCTATTCAAATTAAAAAAGATTCTTCCAGCACCATATCACTTGTTTTTCCTGTCATATTTAAAGAGCACATGCTTTTATGTTAAAGTCGGCAATGATATTTCTGATATTCTTAAAATAAACGCTGGAATACCGCAAGGTAGCGTACCTGGCCCGGTCTTGTACACCATATTTACATATGATATGCCTACAATAGACAATGTAACTGTTGCAACATATGCAGACGACACGGCGTTCTTACGCTCACATCAATCTCATGCAGAAGGCTCAAGCATCATACAAATGCAACTTTACAATCTTTACGGTTGGATGAATAAATGGAAAATTCTTCTAAATACCCAAAAATCTAACCACATTACTTTTACAACACGAAGAGAAAACTGCCGCGCTGTATTCCTCAATGGTACTCAAATTCCTAATGGGAATGTAGCAAAATATCTTGGTCTTCACTTGGACCGGCGACTTACATGGAAGTCGCACATAAACGCTAAAAGAAAACAACTTAATAATAAACTTAAACAAATGTATTGGCTACTGGGGCCAAAATCTCAACTATCACTGGAAAACAAAATTCTGTTATATAAAACAATACTAAAACCTGTATGGACCTACAAAATCGAGCTATGTGGAGCTGCCAGCAATTCGAAACGCCCTTCTATGTTACAAATAAAACTTTACATAATTCCTAATTACTTACAACGGCTTAATAATCACACTAATCTATTAGCAATTACACTATTATATGCAACTGATGAGGTCCGAAGGTTTGACCGGAAGCATGTTCTAGATCTTCCTTTCATATAATAAATTTAATTGTAAAATATCCTTTATATTGTTAATTACCAGTAATCTTATCAACTAGCAATATATATGCTTGTATTCTACACGTACATTCATATATAACACATACAGTTGACTCTGAGTTTTTTGTAAGATTTTGAGCAGGGAGTTTGTAATCGTATTTAATGAAACATTTGTTTGAACATAATAATTAAAAATGAACTAAACACATTTTATTCATCATTTTAAGAGAAAATGTGAATCAATTATTTAAAAAACATAAAAGTCATATTCGTGCATAAAATTTAATTTAAGCAACCAGTTGTCGAATCGTCGTCACAGCCGTGAACGTACAACACCATTCAGTCACGTAAAAACACCATTTTCGGATTATGACATAAATACGTGAACGTACTGAAATCCCATTCAGCTTATACGATTGACTTATCACTTAATTTTTTTTTCGTACGATTGTCGATACGATCACCAATGTGACGATTTGACCCCAGATTAAAAACTAGTGCATTTACTTATAAAAGAAAACATAATCCGTTTTATACTAACACACTAGTTTTCAATATAATTTTTTGCATTTATATGAACTTTGTTTCTTAAAAATATCTAGAGTATTCCGTTATTTTCTATGAAACTAATGACTGAATTATCGTTTCGATTATTTGATTAAAAGATATAGTCATTAATGCGGTTTCATACTATAATACAACTATTAATAAATACTTTTGGCTAAAATGCATCTTTGATCTAATTTTCAAGATTTCAAAAAACATGCTGAGTTGTTACTCAGCATGTCAGAGTTTCATTTCCACAACAGTGAATTACATTCTGAAACAGCCTTCACGAAATGCATCTTGCATGTAGTTTTCGAGTCAAGCAATAATTTTTCTAGTTGACAAATTAGGAGAAATGGTATGACTCAAATTTTATGGAATTTTTATAAAATTTCCTTATAAATTTGAAAAGCTCCCACTTTTATTTTATACTAGCTGACCCTTCAAATATTGTTTTGCTACATAATTTATTCCTAGAGAATTTCTACGGTAGAAAATAATAACTAACTCACATTGCAAGTGTGTGAGGATGTAGTATATGAGTGATGGAGGCAGAGACTGTTGTGAACGATGACGGAATATAAAAATAACAAAACACCAAACGTTTATTGTTTCAAATTTATTATAATTTATACTCATATTAATTGTTTTCAAATTAACTCATACCAAATTTGAAGACTCTTGCTTTTAAAAAGATAAAATATTTTTATAATATCTTTGTATAGGGGGTGCCCCTTCCCACCGTCCTATTCTACCAATATCTTGAATAACTTTGCACTTCGCTCTCAAAAGAGTCCACACGAAATTTGAAGACTATTGCTATGATAGATTCCAAGATATAAGATTATTATTAATTACTTTGTAAGGGGGTGCGCCTTCCCACGGTCCTATTCTACCGATATTTTGAATTACTTCGTTCTCGCTCTTAAAAGACTCCATACCAAATCTGAGTAATCTGACTCCTATAGCTTTCAAGATATAATATATTTTGTTCGTGTAGGCCTGGCATAGCGCACTTAGGGGTACTAAAAATAGACTATGACCTATTGAATACACATACAAAATTTCATAAAAATCGGTCGAGCCGTTTCGGAGGAGTTTAATTACAATCACCGTGACACGACAATTTTATATATATAATTAAAAAATTTACTGCTTGTATATCGTTGTTACATTTGAAACAAAAGCAAAATTTTAGAATTTGCTTTTGTTTTAAATAAAATTGTTAGAATGAAAAATTTCATCAAAAATAAAATTTCAAACAATTTCATAGTGTAAATTTAGTCATGCAATCATTCAAACGAACTTTTGTAAAAAAAAAATAAACACTGACAGCTTTGATATTAAAGTAAAACAGTGCCTCTGTTCTGTAACTTTGGTGAGAACTTTTCTAGACGAAAAGTTTGTTATCGTTCTGTAAAACACAGGATGAGTAACTAAAAACTTATTTCAGCCTGTGGGAAACAGGACAACCATTATAATTGTTTAATTTTTCCCGACGCGAAAACTTCCCGCAAGTTACAGAACACAGCACCAGGATTATAATACAAATTTCTTATATGAATGAAAATAAATTCACTGTCACTTACGCCATTTGTGTGCCACAAAAGTCTATATATTTGTAAAATAATGTGGACTTTTAACTGACCGTTTTCCCGTTAAAATCTCAAAACTTTCCCGGGAATATTAGATAGACATTTCCCGGGATTTCCCGCCCTGGAATTCCCGCTTCCTAAACCCTGGATCCAAGCTAGGGTGTTTTTATTGGAAGGATAATTTTATGCCATTAACGTTTAAATATGATTTCGGGCATGTGGCCGCCGCGGCTGGCTCGAATAAAGCCAATTCTACAGGTCCAATTTTCAACCACTTTTTCGAGCATATGAGGCCGTATGTTGGCAATAACGCCACGAATGTTGGCTTCCAAGTCCCCTAACGTTTCTGGTTTGTTGGCGTAGACGAGCGACTTCACATATCCCCAAAGAAAATAATCCAATGGTGTCAAATCACACGATCTTGGTGGCCAATTGACAGGTTATCCATGGTTAACCGAATTAATTGCTCTGATGGACGATTATGTCGACCATAAAATGGACGGAGCTTGCGGTAAACTTCGCGAACTGAACCATTATTTTCGAAATAAATTTGCACGATTTACAAGCGTTGTTCTTTTGTCAACCTGTTCATGATGAAATGGCAAACCAAACTAAATATTAATCACTTGACAGCTGACAAAATGGCTGCCAGTTAAAAAAGTGATGCCAACTTAAAGTTCTATACCTCAATAAAAACACCCTGTATATATGGGATAACATATATGCTCCACACATATTTTTTTAGCTGGGAATGCAGTTTTTTATTGCAAAAGAATATGGGTCTATACATAAATATGCACATTAGGGAGATAACTTTTTAACAATTTTTTAAAATATCAAAATTGGCATAGCACAGTCCGATAGAGCATAAAAAACTATAAGTGAACGTATATTTATTTTTTCCCTAAGGTCTGAAAAGTTCACACACCAACCGCGATGGAGTTTTGAAAATTTTTAATTTTCTTTTTGGTTAAGAACACTTAATAATAAAGGGTCCGCCAGATAACATTTTTTTTTTGAAAATGCTATAAAAAAATACTGAATATTTTCTCAAATTTCTTTTTTTATTTGAAAGTACAATCCTTCCGGTCCGATCGTGTAGGCTACTGCATGGCTGCCTCGGCTGGGCATGCAGTAGCCTACACGATCGGTCCAATTTTTAAGCACACTATCGATTGTGTGCAGCTGTATTTCACCAATGGCTTCACGAATATTGTCCTTTAAAGCTTCATCTGAAAAGATGATTTTTTTGGCAAAATCGGCATCTTCTGTAAGTCGATCGCAGGCCCACTTGTTCAATCGTATACACAACCATATTCGTTCAGCGGAAGGATAAAACTAATTATCTGTCAAATCAGACATGAGCTAAGTGTTACCATTCACGAAATAAGCACTAAGTTGAAAAAAAACGTTAGATGGCGAACCCTTTATTAAACATAAACAAAATTAACAAAATTAAATAAAAAAACTTAAATCTTAAATTTTTATCTTTCAATAACTAACTCATAATTTTTCTTGTTTTTGTTATACATATACGAGTATATGTA
Source organism: Nowickia ferox (assembly GCA_936439885.1). Lineage (NCBI taxonomy): Eukaryota > Metazoa > Arthropoda > Insecta > Diptera > Tachinidae > Nowickia > Nowickia ferox. The sequence continues at coordinate 67,221,506 of OW387026.1, forward strand.
ACTTTGAGTAATTTAAAAGGCCAATTGGTGCGTGAACTTTTTTGAGAAAATTTACAAAAGATTATGATTTTCGTGGTTATTAGGACATGGTTGACCTCATGGTACTATGCCAAAAATTGGTTATATCCCTAATGTACATATGCACGTACATATCGCTCATTTACTTCAATAGTGTCACAACTCAAAAAAACTAGTTTGCAGAAAACGCGTTTAAAGTTTTCAATTTACATACAACTCAATGAAGAAATGAAAAAATATTCTTCTCTTACGAGGTGGTAGTAAAAACTATTTGTATGAAATTTTACACAATATAAAATACGAACTGCTGAATTATTTTGAATTATTAACTCAAAAACGCGTTTTATGAGTTATGACACTATTTTTTTTCATGCGTATATTTATTTATTGTACCTTCAAAAAATGAACTAACAATAAGTATTCAAATCTTAAATCTAGATATAATAATTACGCCCAACCAGTGTCAGGCATAAACTTAGTGATAGTTATTAATAATCAATAAATATCGTATTAAGCACAAATATATTTTCAAACTGTTGCATCTGGAGTGATGAGTATTAGAGCCATAGTGTCCCTCTTTTTTAAGCGGATGTGTCCAGTAAAATTCAAGATGTTACGAGCAAGTGGATTAGGATGAGACTCGAGTTTTGTTAAGTATTTGCCTGCGTATTTTTTAATTTCTTCAGTCACTAGTGGCATATTTAAATCACGATGTAAATGTGAATTTTTGATGTACCATGGAGCCGATGTTATTAGTCTTAAAATTTTGTTTTGCCTTCGTTGGATTCTCTCTATATTGGAAGCTGATGCAGTGCCCCATAGCTGTATTCCGTAGCACCATATTGGTTTTAAAAGCGACTTGTATATTAAAAGTTTACAATCTAGACTCAGGGTGGAATTTCTACCAATCAGCCAATGTATCTGAGTTAATTTAAGTTTCTTTTGTGTTAGCTTTGAGTCTATGTGGTGTTTCCTTGTAAGCCGTCGATCGAGGTGTATACCAAGATATTTCACATGTGAATGTTGAGGAACAACTTGATTGTTGATTCGAATTGTGGAACAAGTATCTCTTCGTAGGACAAATGTTACCTGAACACACTTTTGTTCGTTTACTTTTATTATCCATAAGTTTAACCATAGTTCCAGCTCTGTAATATATTCTTGTAAATATCGGGAAGCCTCGAGAGGGTTTTCGTGCATACTAAGGCAGGCTGTATCATCGGCAAATGTAGATGTATGGATATTGCTGCTCAAAGGAATATCACAAGTATAAATCAAATACAAAACTGGCTTCAGTATGCTCCCATGTGGCACACCGGATGATATAGATTCGGGCACACTAATGAAGTCTCCTTCAACAACCGTGAACTTCCGGCTAGTAATGTAACTTTCCAATGGCTTCAGAAAATTTATTGGTAGATATGATTTCAATTTTAAAATAAGGCCTTCATGCCACACTTTATCAAATGCCTGAGAAACATCAATGAAAAGGGCAGAACAATATTTCTTTTCTTCAAATGTTCTTTTTATAAATTTAACCAATAAATGCTTTTGTTCAATGGTGCTATGCTGACTCCTTAAACCAAATTGATGGTCTGGGATGCACCCACTACTAATTGGAATTGGGGACAATTTTGTCATGACCAGTTTTTCGAAAAGATTTGATATTGGTGATAGTAGACTTATTGGCCTGTAAGATTCAGCCTTGGTAAGGTCTTTGCCCGGCTTTGGAATCATTTTGATCTTGGCAAGCTTCCAGTGGTGTGGATAATACTCTTTTCGTAATATTTCATTAAAAATAAATAGAAGGATTCTAATTGCAATACGAGGCAAATTCATCAGCATCTTGTTACTAATTCCGTCAATACCTGGAGCTTTCTTTATTAATTAGTAATTAGTTTTTGTACGTCACGCATCTTAAACTTTAAGGGTCGAAGGGGTAGAGCAACTACACTCGGTAAATCAACAGCACCAGTACATGTGTTTGGGGTAAATACGGATTTTAAATGTTTTACAAACAAGTTACCTTTTTCAGTCGAAATGTCTTGTTTTGAGATAATAAGGGTTTTGTTTGGTTTTTATATAAAATTTTTAGCCACCGAAAAAGATGCACATTTATTTAGAAGAAAACTGTTAATTTTACAAAAATAAAAGTTTTATTAGTTAATATTCGTTGTTTTTTAGTTAAGATGTTATGAAAAAATCCATTTACAGAAAAATAAAAACTAGAGTGAACTTAAGCTACTATATTGTAAGGCAAAATTATTTTTATTGGTAGTAAGTCAAGATAAGTGCTTTAGGTTAAACTGAAAAATGCGGAAAACCTGAGATAAGATAATTTTTTAAGAGCTTAGTTAAATATAAGGTTTTCTTTTTATGAGGAATAATTTAAATGGGTTGTTAGTTATTGAACTTAAGTGTATACAAGTTTTAATGCTCAAACATTTTAATATTGATGAAGTTACTTAAAAAAAAAATATTAACTTGAGTTAAGAAGATGTTATGGCTTATGTATTATTCTTCAAGAAGACTTAAGTTAAAATATAAATGCATATGTGACGCGCAAAATAGAAAGGGACCTAAGGGTAAAAACCGGTTTTGTTGAAGAGAGCCATTAAAAAGATTTAAATACGTGTATCTTTGGTATACGTCGATTTCATAAAACGCGCATAGCTCTGGGAGGGAACACTTTCGATGCTCATATGTTGTCCACATCAAAAAAAAGTGAAAATTGATTTTTTTACCCTTAGGTCCCTTTCTCTATGCTCTGTCACATATAGTTTTATTAATAATAACCTTTTATAATTGAAATTTAGCTGATTGATAGATCTTGAAGAAGAGAATAACAATATATGTAATAAAATGAAAAAGCACTTATGTCAACTTAAGCCATTATTATTTATTGCCGCATATATATAATTAACCTGTTAGTACATATTGTATGTGTATGATTCAGGCTGCCGCAAGATTATTTTTATTATTTATTATAAAGGAAATAAGTTTTGGTTTAAGTTATCACATAAATATCTTCATAATAAATCTCAATGCAGAATTGCCAAAATTCATAATTTTTAATGATTCTCAAAATTTTGCCGCTGCTTTGATGGGAAATATGTATTAAATTAGAAATATTTTACATTTCTTTGTTCATAAAAACACGTAAATACCATCTGCTTTCCCAAAACATACATATATGTATGTACATATGTATGTATGTATGTATGTCTATACATACTATATGATTATTTATGTGCATATGTATGTATATACGAGTATGTATGTATAATTCATAATCTGGTATTATTATTAGTATGTGTATGACTCAGAATGCCCCAAGAAAATTTATTGGATTAAATATTACAAAATTCTTCAAGACAAGTACATATGTATGTATGTACATACTAGTGATGTGCAAATATTAGAATTAGTATTCGAATTCCCGAATATTCGGCCGTTTCTAAATATTCGTATTTGCCAAATTTAGACGAATACGAATATTTTTATTTTTTAAATAAACGGCATAAAAATATATTAGTTTGGAATAATTTAAAAAAATAAATTCATTTCGATTCAAAGAATAAACAATATTTTTGTAGCCATTTTACAAACAAACAAAACAATCTTCTTAAGCAATTAACATTAAAAAAGCTAAATTACTTTTCTTCACCTCAAGAGGGGAATGTTTAACTTCCAAACTATAATTTTAGAAGCTTTTTCTCCATCAAGCGTTTTGAACTTTTCTAAACAAAAAAAATTTTTAAGTTAGTGAGTCAGTGTTTGAAAATTTTCAATAAACTTGTAATAAATTGGTTCCAGAAGAAGAAATATGCCAATAACACTCAAACTTTAATATATTAAACAAAATAAGCATAATAAATGTAATCAGTGTCTTTCACACAACAAATTAGATATAATGCCACCATCAGCTATTTGGATAAAAGAGTCGAATAGCGGAATCTTGTCTTGGATGGAGAATTATTCACTTGATGCAATGAAGAAACATTGAATCAGAAGTAAAACCTTATGAGTATTCAGTGGATATAGACCCATTTGAGGCATTAGAAAGAATTGCCATCCAAATTTTGTCACTTCCACATTTTAACGCAAAAGTTGAATGCGTTTTTAGCTCTATGAATTTGTTTTATTCTGAAATAGGGAACACAATGTCCTTACACACGGTTCACGCTTTGCTTTCCATAAAAAGCTGTCTTCAATGAGAGAATTCGTGTTGTGAATTATATGAAATACCAAATTATATAGAAATTATCGGTTATTTTAATTTTTTATATCAGTTTGAATGCTATTGCGTAGTGTAAAAAATACTTTTTGCAATATTATAGAAACATTCAATGGCGGTGTTCGGTGTTTGGTGCAAATGTTCTTGCGTAAATGTAAATGCAAAATATCGTACCTTTTCATTAAAATCAAACAACAAATACACACATAATCCACAGAAAAACTACGTTATTTTGCATTTGCATTAAACATTAAATACCGCCAATGTAATGTATTTATCAACGACTTAGTATTACATAGGCATAGGTCTATTTAGTTATTAGAGAAGAAAAATTTCAATAAAAATATCCAGATAAATTAACCATTTTAATTTCTTAATTTTTAAATGCATGTTAAAATGAATACGAATTACGAATATTAAAAGTTCGTTTTTTTTTCGATAAGCACAAGGAAGAATTGTTTCTAAATTCATTTTATGAAATTAAAACTAGTTTTGAATTACATACCGGTTAAGTCTTTGATTCTTACAACTTAAAGAAAACTATTTTTAAAAATGTATAACTGACGTACCGAAATTAAGGCATCGATATGTATAAGCGTTTCGAACTAAATAAATATACTCGTATATTTTAAAAAACCAATATATTATAGACACTAGAGATACTCATATGTATGTACGTCTTTCTTCTGCTATAAACTTATTTTGTTTGTTTTTTATATAAAAGTAACACAGTGCATTGATTTGGGACTCAATTCTGAAACATACACGTGAAAGTAGCCTCAAAAATGAGAACTTCTTCATCATTTGATTTGCCAAGTTGGCTGCATTAATAATTTATGAATGGCTGTGGAATAAAGAACATTCTTGTTGAAAGTAAATTACATTTTAAAACCAGAAGAACATTGAATTTTTCAATATGGAAAATAACAAGAGCCCAAAAATTTAATGATTTCTGTTTGATTTACAAGTGGCAGCACAGCGGTAATGATTATAATTTGCTGTGTCACACACATCTTTTTAATTCGTTAATGCAATTCTTTCGTACAACTCCATATTAATATGTTTTATTTTTAAATTTTTCTTTATAGGAGTATCTATTCTAACAAATACATCTATACTCTGTGCTTTTATTATTCATAAAACATGATGTGGCAGCTCACTTCAACTTTGGCTAAAAAATTAAAATAGTTGGCATCTCAGTTCGATTTTGTTCGGACAAAATATAAAATTAAACCAATTGGCCTTCCACACACGAGACTAATTTTTATATCGCACGATTTTTGTTCTTTTTAGAACACGCGAGACAAATTCATCTGGCATAAAAATGTATACGTGCACACAGTTTTGTGTGTGTTAGTGTTTTTTGTATTCATTTAACATTTGCTGTTTTTTAAGTTGTTTGTGCATTAGTTTTGTGCTACTGATGCGGGGTTGTAGCTGGTTGAAAAATTATGCCAAGCACAAAACCACTCTCTTTGCCCCTCTCACCCACAAACTGGCATGTTATGCCAGCACAATTGCTCTTGTGTGTGAATGGTGATTCAGGCTGAGAGTTGTTCGTAAAAAAGAAGAGATACGTCAAACTAAATATAAAAAAAATTTTGTCCGGACAAAGATTTTGTTCGGAAACAATGGGTGAATCCAGCTTAATATTCGGTTTTCAGATTCACAATCAATAAAAATTCTACTAAACAATGGCCACCAATTAAACTGAAAATTTTCTTTCATTATTTTATTTAGCAATTGAGTACGAATATGGATTCATAACAAATAATCGAAAAAATTATATCTGTAGGTAAAAAATTACAGATTATTTGAAGTACCTCGAAAAGGATTGTGAACTATTTTGATTATAATTAGTCCTTTTAAGAATCTGAGGACTTCACATAAACAATTTGATAAATTATGAAAAAAAATTTACGATCCGTTTTCCAAATATCGCTTAAGTTTTCCCCCAGTTGTAACTAAAGTCGAGAATGTGTCACAGACTTCACGTGATGAATTTCGAACTCAAACTTTGATTAAGAATAATATCTAGCAATTCGTGAGTAAGATGAACTATGTTGAGACAATTACAAGCAAACAAGTTCACATACTGTGTTGTAGGGAAATTTATTTACACAAACCTAGTATTTACCCAACAATACTGAATCACAATTTTGACACATAAACTTATGCCCTAATTCTGTTCGACGATTGTATCGTCTTGTCTATGTACGAAAAAAAAGCCGCAGTTGTGATTCTTTAAAACAATTATTATTTATTGTCCATGCTAGAAGGTTCGTGAATTTGCTTATGATTTTGCTCTAAACATTATATCCAACACATATTTTTTCAAATATTATTCAAACTATTGTATAATACTTCAATTTTGTTTTTATGTTTTAAAAACATCGTAATAATATTTTTATTTTTCATTGTCAAGGACAACAACCATTTTTGAAGAAAATAATGTAGAGAATTCAAAAACAAAAACTCACCCAAGTTACAATTGTTATATGTAAATGCATACATACATGCATACTTATGTATCAGATTTAAAAATTGCTTAAACTTTTCATGAAACCCCTTATTAATTTATTATTTACGTAAAAACACATACTGCAAAAAATAACTGCATTCGACAACGTGGAACACTTCCCTCTAATAAGTCTAAGAAAATTTTGAAAAATATTATTTTTTCCAAAACAACACACACACCTTCTAAGTCCGATTTTTGGACATTCATGAAAACCACAGATTTAAGGAATGTGTATGAACATAGTCGTTGGTTGCTTATAGTATTACGTATACGTAATACGTATACGTATTAAATTTAAACTTATTGAGCATGTTTGCGTATGAGTATGGTTTTTGTTTTTAACTATACGCACAAGGCGAATCCATACTATTAGATGGTCGCAAGGGATCAGTTGACTATTTTCGGCACTTTTAATTTGAATATACGTTGAATGTCAGTCAACACATATTTTACAGTACATATTTTGACATTTAAAGTATAAATTCTCAAAGCGAATTGAGCTGAGTATACATAACTTGACCAGATGGTTTTTGCAAAAAGCGAGACATGATCCATCAAAAAGCGGGATTTTGAAGAAAATACCGCAAAAAAGCGGAATTTTTAAATAAATATCTTTTAGAAAGCGGGATGTGTGATATACACATACATAGTTTCGTGTACAGATATTTAGGAAACTTTTAAATAAAGTAAATATTTATAAAAAAAAATATTTATCTATATAAATAAAAATCAACTGTCGTTCGTTGGTAATCTCATCATGTTTGTGGCTAAAATTTACCACGCCCATTTTCTTTTTTAATATATCGAAAATCGGGACACGGCTTTAATTTATAGAAAAAGTATTGTGGAGCGGACAATGGGCGTAGCACCTCCCATATATAGAAAATATTTATTTAGAAATATTTTGGGAACTAGTGCGGTAAAGCACCTGAGATTTTGAAGGAGTTACTCCACTGAACTTATAAGTCGTTAAAAAAGAGAAAGTTTGAATAAAAGAAGTGGGCGTGGCACCTCTCATGTAATTTTTTTATATTTTGGAATACCTTTACATCTAATACAGTAAGAAACGTGAAATTTTGTGTAAGTAACGATTTTTGTAATGTGCACGGGTTGTCTAACAAAAAAAAATCGAATTGGGCATGTGGGTAAGGCACCTCCCATAAAGAGAAAATATTTGCTTTAAGATAAAAATAATCGGGATTGCACAAGTAAGCGTGGCTCCTCTCAAATAGAGAAAATGTTCCCAAAAAAAATATTTTGGAAACTAATGCAGTGAGAATTTTGAAATTTGCATGCCTTTTTACATATGTTAATAATGAGATTTGTATTCTGCAAAATAGTGAAGGTTGAATCACAAGCGTAGCACTTCAATTATAAAAAAAATTCGTTTCATATCAAAACTTATATGGTACGTAACGAAGCACACAGGGTTTTCGGTGGTTAAGCAATAACTACACTTAAAAAAATATTTAAAATGAGTGCTTCGCTAACACGTTTGAGATGAAAAGAAACATTTTTTATATTAGAACTGACACGCTTGCGGTTCAACCTTTACAGAATACAATTCTCATTATAAATGTAAATAGTCATGCAGAGTTTCAAAATTCTCACTACATTAGTTTAAAAGATATTTTTTAAGTAAAAATGTTCTCTATTTTAGAGAAGCCACGTCAACTTGTCCAATCCAGACTATTTTCTATCATCGGCAGAATCAGCGGAATCTCAAGTTTGTGTGTGTCGCCGATAACAAGACATTGAAAAACTAATATTTAATTTATTAAATATTAGTTTTTTTTTTATTTACTTCTTTTTATAACACTATTAGTGTTGAGCGAAACTGTGATTTTTTAATAATGTTGCTCCTTGTGAACGTGATTTCTAAATCGCTGTTTTTAAACTGTGATTGTGATCACAGTTTAGCAGTATTTTGTTTGTAGCAGTTCTGTTATTTTGACCAAATCTAATAAGAAGAGCAGTTGTGAAATTAAACAGTGGCTGTGATCACGGTTTAACACATTTCAGCTCTTCTGCTTTAAAAGTATGTATTAGTATTGGTATTTTGATACATGCTAATAAGAAGAGCGACAAGAACAAACAATTAGCATCAACCCTAAGGCACATTTACTACATGTACTCGCATTAGAGAAAACACTGTGGCAACTCTGTGCTTCTCACATAGTTTTACAAAGTAATTGTCAAAAAATTGTATGCATCAAACAAGGCACAAAAGTAATTGTCAAATGAATTATTCGTTATAAACGTGTAAACAAAAAATCAGCGGATGAGCAATTTGCCTGATGCATGTACCTGTTTGATATGCCTTGATCAACCCCAAACAAATATTGATAATTGTCGTATGAGAGTCAGAGAGACAGTAAAGGTAGAGGTCCATAGTTCGCTTTTTGTGCGTTATGCTTTACACCTCTTGTTTCATTCTATACTTTGTTCGCGTTGAGTTACATGCACTGCTTTTAGTGCGCCGTTTTATTTTTGTTTTGATCAGCTGTGTGCTTTTGTTTATAAATACTTATAAATAAAAAATGGAGAGTGAAATCGAGTTTTTAAAAGAATTTGTGGAGTTAGTCGTAAAAGTAATCGATAATTAATATGCAAAATTTGTTACTGAGAAAAGTGTGGTGAAAAGTTAATTAAAATACATCGCATTAATGAAAATATTCACATATTTTATTAAACAAGTTTTTTTTACTAAGAAATTTTTTTTATTGAAAAAAAAGAAAAAAATTATCCACGGCAAAATAATATTTATCGATAATGTAAAAAATAATGTACTATTTAACATCTTTAGCATTCAAGAACAGCTGACTTTCTTTCATGGTGCTTGTAACGCGTACAAAAGTAGAAAGTAGACCTACTTTTTGCTTTGAACGCGCCTACGCGTTTTACGCTTTTTGCAATGTAACTTGTCACATACTATTACATTGATTCTACTTTTTTGAAAGATGCATAGAAAGCCTAACGCGCAAAAAGCGAGCTATGGACCTCTACCTTAAAATTGCAAATACACAAATGTGAGAGCTATACATAGTTGCCAGAAAAGACAATTTGACGCGATTAGACGATTTTTTCTCGACAAACGGTGAACGTATACAAATAAATTCATGTGGTAGCTTTATTTACTGTAAAGTAAGCATGCAAGAGCATTCACAGTTTGTATGAAAGAACTACATTTGCAAAACCTGTTACTTGATAAATTCAGTCACAGTTGTGATTAGTGATTTTTCAATCGCTGTGAAAAAGTAACAGGTTTTTAAAAATAGCTCATCACTATACACTATTCTCGTTATTGGCGTCAGTGCTTTTGACAATTTTGACTATTTTGAAATAAATGTTTGAAAATTTTGCGATAAATAGCTAAAAAAAATTATTTGTAGGTTTTTTAAAAAATTTTACGGTAACTTGTTAACTTCTTATATACTTCTCAAATTTCATAAAATACTAACTAAAAGCAATGTATGTATGTAACAGCTTAATAAAAGGCTTATTTTACTATACATAAATATATGTAACACATTCATTGTATATATTTATATATCGTTCCCTTATTGCAATATAGTCATAACTCAAAAAAGCTAGTTTTGCAGAAAATAAGTTAAAAGTTTTCAATTTATATACACTTCAATGAAAATATAAAAATATTTTCTTTTCTCAAGACAAATCTGCTTTCAATAATAATAAAATATTCAATTACCTTTTTTCTCAAACCATAGAGTTTGCTTCATATAGGTTAACTGAGGTAGTTTACACGAGAACAATTTTTAAGCCGCACAATTTTTGTTTTTTTTTTTTAAATTACACGGGACTAATTCATCTGGCACAAAATGTATACGTATACACAGTTTTGTGTGTGATAGTGTTTTTCGTATTCACCCTCTAGTCAGACTAGAACCATATGTCTCTATGTCAACACTCTTTGTAGACGAGGGACACTAATCTTGTGAATCTTTGGTGCCAATGTCTTCATATGGTAGTAAAAGAATAGTGCTAAGGTGTACTAGTAAATTTTCAATGACAAGCTTATGTTAAATGTCAATAGATGATTACATTGGCTGGGGTACACATGGTCAGTATTACTACTGACAATGTCACTAGTAAATCACTACAATTTTACTATTGACAACAAGCGAGGAAATATCGATATTGTAGACTAGAGCCCTTAAAATTTACTAGTGAATCTTTGGTGCCAATGTCTCCATGTGGTCCCAAAAAAACTACTTAGTCAGTAGTGCTACAGTCTAGTGGTGGATTTTAAATGACAAGCTAATGTTAAATGTCAATAGGCGATTACATTGGCTGGGGTACACCTGGTCAGTAGTGCTACTGACAATGTCACTAGTAAATCACTACATTTTAAGTATTCGCATTTTCTGCACGGCTTTTAATATTTGCTGGTTTTTAAGTTGTGTGTGTATTGGTTTTACGCTGCTGGTTTTTTGCCTCTCTCACCTACAAACTGGCATGTTATGCCAGCACAATTATGCCCGTGTGAATGAGCGCACTGCTTCTAAACAAGCTCACATTTTTAAGCAAATTATGATGCACAAAAAATCGCTAGAATTCCCGCTAAAAGCTAAATCATAATTTTTTCCGCAAAATGTACTTTGAAATCGCTAGATTTGACGAGAAAATAGCTGAATTGGCAACAGTGATCGTGGATCATCGTGGATAGATCAGTACAATGGAACTACATTTAATTTTTATTTAAATATACACTAAAAAAAGGACATATATTATTATTAAAAAAAAATGTTTCTAAATTTAAGTAAAAAAAAAATCTAAGTCCAAGTAAATTTTTGAAAAAATCTGCTGAAAATTACTTAATATGAGTAAAAAAAATAAATATGCTATATCCTTAAAAAGAGTTCATAAAAATACACAAAAAGTTCCTTACATTTAAGGAAATGTTTACTGACTTAAACGAAGTGTTTACTAAAAATATGAAAATGGTTATAAGCTTAGAAAAATTGCGTACTAAGAACTAGTCAATTTACATTTTACAGTCAATCTACATTTTAGAAAAATATTTACCAGTTTTAAATATTTTTTCTTTGAACTATAGAATTAATTATTTATTTCCATTTAGCAAAAAATCTAAGTACATTTTTCATATTTTCGAGGAATATTTAAACTTGAAATATATTTATTTGTAAAAAAAAAAAAATTAAAACTCAATAATTTCAATGCTTATTCTGGCTGGTCTGTTAGGCAATTGGTTACAGTGCTTGCATATCAGCCAGAAGTTTGTTGGTTCAATACTTTTGTCTCCTCTCAAGGAATTAATATGTATATATTTATGGTGAATTAGTTAAGAATATAATATGAATATTAGGGCGTGTCGATTTAAAAATCGCTCAAATTACAAGGAAAATCGTATTCTAGGGATCAAAATAAGAAACTTTGCCGCAGGAACCATACCTCTAAAATATATTTTGATATCCCGAATTTTGATCCGAAGGGTAAAATTTTTCCAAGGAAAAATCAGCGAAATGGCTATGTTTTTTTATTTTTCGAGTTTATTTTTCTCTTTAGAAATTTATTTAGTCAGAATGAAATGAAAAAATGAATTTTACTTAGTAATAGAAAAGAAAATAAAAAATATTATTGTTTGAAGCCTTTTTTGCTTTCAAGTCTTGGCAATTTCGCACACTCTCTATGGGGTGTGCCACTGGCATAGGTGGGTCGGCCTTCCAAAATTAGTGACTCGATTGAGGAACTCTAAATGGATCAAAGTGAGATTTTTAAAAATTTGACCCTTCGGATCAAAAGTAGGGACATCAAAATACATTTTAGAGGTATGGTTCCTTCGGCAAATTTTCTTATTTTGATACGTAGAATACGATTTTCCTTGTAATTTAAGCGATTTTTTGCCTCCATACAAATCGACCCGCCCTGATAAATATGTATACAATTAAATTTAGTAATTAAAAATACAAATAAGTACTAAAATTAAAGACATAAAAAGTTGAGAAAATTTACTAAATTTGAGATCAAAGATGAAAAAGATTTTTTTGCAAAGCTCTGAAATTTATGAACAAATTTTACTTAATTTTTGAAATATAAAGATATAATTACTACATATAAGCTAACTAGTTCATTAATAAACTAGAAATTTAGTAAATATTTTACTGGTTTCAATTAAAAACAGCTTCGGCGTCATATGACAACTTTTTTTACTCAAATTTAGGAAATTTTCCAAAGCTTTAGCTATTTTTTTCTTTTGAGTGTATACATAGATTAATATTTCTGTTTATAAATATTTTTTTTTACTTAAACGTGTTTCTTTTGGGTTTAAAACTGTGTTTCCTAAGAACACACGAAACTTTGTATTTGGGTATTACACATCCTGCTTTATAAAATATATTTATTTTTAAAACCCGCTTTTTGGCGGTATTTTCATTAAAATCCCGCTGTTTGATCGATCATGTCCCGCTTTAAGCAAAAACCATTAGTTATGCATAAGGCTGTATATTTTTAATAGATAATATTTTTCCGAAAATTTCACTATTGTTTTGTTAAAATATTTTTTTAATTCGCTTATATGTATTGGGTGTTTTTTATTGAGGTATAGAACTTTAAGTTGGCATCACTTTTTTAACTGGCGGCCATTTTATCAGCTGTCAAGTGATTAATATTTAGTTTGGTTTGCCATTTCATCATGAACAGGTTGACAAAAGAACAACGCTTGCAAATCGTGCAAATTTATTTCGAAAATAATGGTTCAGTTCGCGAAGCTTACCGCAAGCTCCGTCCATTTTATGGTCGACATAATCGTCCATCAGAGCAATTAATTCGGTTAACCATGGATCGTTTTCGCACTACGTTTACTCTATGTGATAATACGCATCCGCAGAGACGTCGAACAGTGCGCACCGAAGAAACAATTGCCGCTGTAGAGCAAAGTGTTGAAGAAGACCCGAATGAATCGATTCGCCACCGTGCACAGCAATTGGAGCTTTGTCCATCAACTTTATGGAAGATTTTGCGCAAAGATCTTGGCTTGCGACCTTACAAGATCCAGCTTGTGCAAGAATTAAAGCCGCGAGACCATGCAATGCGTCGTGATTTTGGTGTATGGGCCGAAAATGAGATTGATCTCGATGCTGATTTTCATCGCAAAATTTTGTTCAGTGATGAGGCTCATTTTTGGTTGAATGGCTACGTCAACAAGCAAAATTGCCGCATTTGGAGTGAAGAGAATCCACATGAGACCCTGGAGACGCCATTACATCCACAAAAACTGACTGTTTGGTGTGCTCTATGGGCTGGTGGAGTCATTGGGCCATACTTCTTCCGAAATAATGCTGGAGAGTCAGTTACCGTTAATGGAGACCGGTATAGAGCCATGATAACCGACTATTTTGTTCCCGAATTGGATGGCATGAATGTGGATGAGTTGTGGTTCCAACAAGACGGCGCTACATGCCACACAGCGCACGTCACAATCGATTTATTGAAGGAAACATTCGATGAGCGCATAATTTCGCGGAATGGACCTGTCAATTGGCCACCAAGATCGTGTGATTTGACACCATTGGATTATTTTCTTTGGGGATATGTGAAGTCGCTCGTCTACGCCAACAAACCAGAAACGTTAGGGGACTTGGAAGCCAACATTCGTGGCGTTATTGCCAACATACGGCCCCATATGCTCGAAAAAGTGGTTGAAAATTGGACCTGTAGAATTGGCTTTATTCGAGCCAGCCGCGGCGGCCACTTGCCCGAAATCATATTTAAACGTTAATGGCATAAAATTATCCTTCCAATAAAGCCAAATTGATGGACATTAAAACGATTTTCTTGTGTTTTATTTCAATTCGAAGTTCTATACCTCTAAAAAACACCCTGTATGTATAAGAAATTACAAAAATATCCTTTTGGAAATACGTGAATTTCCGAAAGAACATGTAAATTAGCGATATTGATAACTCTGATTTGACAGCTGAGAATGCAAAACTGTGTTGACATTTCTATTCAATAAGTTTTGGCAAGTCATGATGAATCATTTAACGCATTGTGGAAGGTATTTGCTAAGGCTTCGAAAATTTATATTAAAAATTTTGTAGAAAGTATAAACGCCGAATATAGCTTTACGCAATATGTGAGTAGCCCCAAAACTAATTAGTAAATATGACAAATCTACAACTTAAGTATTAAACACATTCACCACAGCAGGCTACCGACTACAACCCGTCAAAAATAGTATACACATAGTGTGTATATGAAAATTATCTTTTTTTTATGATTATTTTGGGTCTGTGGCCAACTTGGACTAATTTCTATTTTTGTTGGCGACAATGAGGATACACAGTGCTGCCAATACATTACAAAATGTGAAATGAATTATAGCTTTAAATTATTAGATATTATTTAACAGAAAGAAAATCTCAAAACTCATATAAAGGTATACATACATTGATTAGTTTTTATACTTTTACGCGGTATAAGAACATTTTAAACAATAAATTTTATTTTTATAAATGTCAAGTATTTAAAAGTGGCACCACTGAAATATGTGTATATATTTCAATATCAGATGCTTATCATGTCGCTGCCGCTTCAAAATAATTAAGTTGCTGGCTACAATTGCTACAAGCGGCATTTTTAATCGTGTAGTCTGTATTCTGCTGGACTGAATGTGTTTAATACATTACATCAACTTTCAACAAATTTAACCT
The DNA here is from genome assembly GCA_936439885.1 of Nowickia ferox. Classification (NCBI taxonomy): domain Eukaryota; kingdom Metazoa; phylum Arthropoda; class Insecta; order Diptera; family Tachinidae; genus Nowickia; species Nowickia ferox. Next base: position 67,236,975 of record OW387026.1, read on the forward strand.
TTTTCATACAAATTCTTCACCCAAGAAACATCCAGAAAATGTAGGCTTTGCTTGAATTTATAAAATTTCTATGAAAAAGAAAGAAAATTTTTTAATATCTTTTGTTTTCCATGTACGAGTAATTTATCACTTTGTGAAGTGCTTTGTAAAATAAAGCTTTTAAAAACTATTTCCAATTTTTTGTCGCATAATAAAATTGTTGTTACTAAAAAATTCTTATTTTCTTAGTGTAAATAGTTTTGTTTGTTTTTATCTCTAAGAATCTGACAGCACTGCCTTTGCCAGACTTCAATCTTAAAATTTATGAATTTCTTAGAATTTGAAGTCCACAACGGTCTTATAGATGCTGACATAAACATTAACTTGAAGTTTAAGTATTGGAATCAATCGACTCTGTACCGTTTAAGACACAAACTTACGACTACATGTACTTTATTATACTTCCTAGAATTTGATAAAATCATCTCTCTTTGCCAAAAATTAGTGAAAATAATCTAAATAAGAAGACGGAAAAAACTTAAAGAATACCGTCATCGGCTTAAGTTGTCTGTGAATTTTATGAGTCAAAAATATGTGTGCAAATAATTTCTTATAATTAATAAACATTTTAATTCAAAATGAATTATATTTGCAAATTTATGTGAATGAGCAACATGCACATGCAAATCGTTATGATCTGGTACCAGGAAAACTTTTACTGTAAATCAGTCACCAACCCTGCAATTAATAATTTTACGACGAGTACAACATCGTTTAAATCAATTTATAATTTTGTTAAATGAATTTGTTATAATTATGGGATTTTTCAATAGATTCATTATGTATACATATGCATACGAGTATATACATTCGATTTATGGTTGGAATCAAAAACAAGGAAAATATTTCACTTATTTTTCATCAAGCAAAAGTTTTATTTTAGGATTTTGCACTCAAACTGCATTAAAGGAATTAAATGAATTACCGTTGTCTACGAGTATTTTTGCCTCAGGCAAGTGTAACAAATTTTTCTACGAGCGTGTATCGTTATGACTGCTGCAACCATGAATGATAGTAAATTATTTTCATGCCACCACCTTGCTTTAGGTGGTGCTAACGCAAGAGTAACGGTACTTAATCTGTAACTCCATGAATTCTGATTGCGATATATGCAAAAAAAGAACTTGGAAAACGGACTTGGCCTTGCATCTAACTCTTCCAGTAGCTCGTTTTAGACATAAGCCCATAATCAAACACATTTACAACTTCACTATACATACGAGTATGTGCCTTTAATTATGAAAGTGGTGTAAGTCATACATTTCTTTGGTCTAGATATTTCGGATATTAAATTTGAACAAATCAAAAAATATTTTTATATTAAGCAACATTTTAATTTAGAGTTGTAGTAGTCCCGATTAATATAAATTTATTTAATATTTATTGCAGCTTTTTAAAGATTTATTTGGTATTCTGAAGCAAAAATGCATATGACTTAACAATTAAGAGCACATGCGAGGTGCGCTCAAAAAGTATCGCGAATTTTTAATATTCGCGGGTTACGTACACAGATATAATTAATTTATTTATGAATACAATTAAAATAATATTTAAAAAGGCACCTACAACGATTTTTGTAAATACAAACACACATTTGTAACATAAAAAAACAAAATCAACTCAATTGTTTCTAATTAAAATGATTGTGTTATTCACAATTGAGTTGTTAACGGAAAACAACAATTTTTAATGAATTTGTTTTTAAAATTCTAATGTGTGTTTTTTGTTTGTTTTTTTTTTTAATTTTTATTTAGAATTTTAATCAAAGTTATTTATTTTAAAGTTATTTATTTTTCCACACAAACTTCGAAACTAAATGCGTTTGGGATGAGTCGAACCGGCAATCTCTTGACTAACAGACTAACGTGCTTACCACTCAGCTAAAGAGCAAATCGTTTAGATTACGCAAATAATGAATATATGCAAACATGATTTCTATGTTTCTTCTACATGTGCGCTTTGCGTTGAAATAATTTAAAAATAACTTTGTTGAGATTTCCGGCTTCTTGTCGGAATTCACACGTATACAACACGAGCAATCAAAAAATGCAACAACAATTGCACATGACCGCGTTGGGTCAATCAACAAGCAACATAAGCACCACGATTCGTCACCAGTTATGACCCTCTGGAGCAAATTTTGGTCGTCGCGGATAGAGTCCAACAGTTCATTAGCAATGTTCATGAGATGGTGTTTTTGGTCGAAATTGAGGAATTTTTGTACGAATTTCGCGGCGACCCCTCTCATGCCCAAATCATTGATAAAAATCGAATGGCACGAGCCAATCGATATGTCTAGGTCCCCAGCATCAGCATCCATACAAGCTAGCATTCTGTAGTCTATAAAATTATTCTTACCACGGTTTCGAATCGGCTTATTGGAGCAACTTGGAATGTTAACACTCTATTTTACATCCATCGCCTGCACATCATCTCCCGATTCATCACTCTCAAATTAAACATGTTCCATAGTCAAGTCTGTACATCAAATTAGGTGCAACAAAAAAATAGCCACTGTGCGTAAAAATACTACATAATAATTACCTGAAGTGCCTTTTTTCTCTTCATTATTTTCTTTTCGACGTTTTTCATCTTCCAATCTTTGTGCCTTTCTTTTTTCTTTATTTGTGACATTTTGATCGACCCAAGTAATGCTGCTTCGTTATGAAGTCTCTATCTTCCTGTATATTTATCAGCTTGAGAGCGTCAACGTGGGCAATGCCAAATAAATGGTTCAACTTTTCCTTAAAGTCATTTTCTTTTTTGCGATGACTCGGGAACGGAGATTTACATACTGTTTGGACTGTTCTCCACTCTTCATAAAGTTTAATGACTTTTGCAGCACATGTTTTTTGATCTCGCAAAAATGCAATATTTCAGCCAACAGCAATCTTGCACTTTATTTAACTGTTTTATTTTCACAACGTACATTATAAAAAAAACACTGATGTTTTGATGGTAATTTCACACCAACTGTTTTGGGTTCACATTTACAAATCAAGTACACATTTGAGTCAGCAGATCGAAGCCGTTTGAACGAAAATTAACAAAGTATTTTATTTTACATAAGCTAAACCTTTCTCAACAATATTAAAATTTGCAATGACAAAACTTTACATATTCATATCAACAGCAGTGCTACGAGTATGTGCTCGGTACCAGAGCTAGAACAACGGTACTTTTAGACAAGTATCGTTGGCTTAGAGTGTAAACCTGCTAAATCCATTTTTTATAAAATGTGACATTTTAATGCCGCATCGACTGGCTTATATGTTTATTTTAATTTTAAACTCTACATGTCGAAAAAACTTAGAGTCAATTCACCAACTTATTTAATGCCCTAATTCTATTCGACGAAAAAAAGCCGCAGTTGTGATTCTTTAAAACAAATACTATTTATTGTCCAAGCTAGAAGGTTCGTGAATTTGCTGTATGATTTTGTTCTAAACATTATGTCCAACACATATTTTTCAAACTATTGTATAATAACTTCAATATTATTTTTGTGTTTTAAAAACATGGTAATAATATTTTTATTTTTCATTATCAACGACAACAACTATTTTTGAAGTAAATAATTTAGAGAATTGAAAAACAAGAACTCTAAAGTATTTTCAAACATAAACGTCCTAAATCTTCTCACTGAATTAGGGCATTATACTTTGTATTTATACATGTCAAAAATTCAAATAATACGTGCAAGTGCGATATTGTGAATGCAAAATGTCATAACGAATGGTAAATAATACGATAAAAATATGACATCCCATAATACTTGACCATTTTTTGAAAATTTTCTAAACGATAATACTTTTCATCTGATCAGAGTTGCATTATTACAAAATCCAAACTAACAAGTCGCCTGTTTCGACGCAGATGCCGTGCAGTCGTTTATGGTATATGTCTTTGTCTTAAACCCGATATAAATATTGAATATGCATATCGTATTGAATAATTTTTCGTGTAAGGAACGACCACAGCTTGCTTGAAACTGCTCTGCCGCCAGAAGTAAACAATTAATGTAGGCATGTTAATCCTCAACAGCTGTTTGCTTTCTACTTGTTTTTTTAATGTAATATGAGGTGTGATGGTGTGAACACAAAATATAACTTTACGTTAGATTTTTTGACATTCGAAACAAATGTCTTTAGATTTTTTTCTCGTAAAGTGTGATGAAATTCTTTATACATGTATAATAGTCTGAGTGGCCCTTTATTGGTATAAATATTGTTAGCATTTTTTCAATTTCTATAAATATTTTTGTCTTACTGTAATGGAAGCAACACCATACATTTTTGCAAATTAGAGTTCAATTAAGAATTATAATATAAATTTGATTCTGGTGGCATTGTATACTACAGCGTTAATACAACTAATAACTAATTTACAAGTTATAAATGATGTTATCATTTATGGTACTTCTAATTAAAAAAAAAATTACAAAATGCAAAAAAAAATATTTCAGTGGATTTTCAAAATTTTGACCTTTGACCTCTTTATGGCACGGGTTGGCACCATCCGATCAGCCTGAAAAATTGATACATCAATTTTGGCATCAAATCGCAAATTTGCATCGCTACCCACATTCAAAATTCCAAAAAAAAATAAAAAAAACACCATATAAGCTGTGCCAGGTTTAATGTACGAGTGAGTATACGGGTATTTAAGAATATTAAAATAAATTTCCGATATTTCTTCCACCATGATGCAATTGCTCGCACACACATGCTGGTGTATTTTTCATTAATTTGCGTCATGGATGCTTGCTGTGACTAATTTCTTACACATTTTATTATATTTTAAAAAATATTATTGTTTACTAAAAAGAAAGATTATTTAAATTTACAAACGATATACTCACGTACACGTTTTAATTGTTATACAAGCAGATTCATTCCATTGCACAGTGACCAAAAATCGAATTTCTTGTGAGCAAAATTTAATTTATGTATATAAAAACAAATTTAATTTTTTTGTTTCCAAGTACAGGCTCTTTAGTTAAGCACTTCCTTTCTTTGAATTAATTAAAATAAACTAAAGTGTGTGTGAGATGTGATCGAATATTCACATATTAACCATTAAACAGCTAATAAACTAAATAGAACTTTTTTTGTTTAGTAAATCTATTCTTAAAGCGCATTCGAATAAATATAAAAAGAGAAGTTGATAACACTGGGGTAGTTCAAAAATGAAAAAGTGGCGGACCTGGTGGGTAAACTTAATTCGAGAATGCTGAATCCAATGGTTCTAACTTGGTTAAAAACTCCTAAGAATCGTAATTTTTCCCAGTTTAGTACCATTAATTTATTTTTATATCAATTAAAAGAACATATTAGTAATTAACATGCGCACTGAAGAAATTTTTGAAAAAAAAATTGCAAATTAAAAAATTGCCATTTTTTACGAAAAAAATCCAATTATCTTTCCAAAAGGTTTTCTCAAGACGCAAGTTCATCAATACATGTCTTTTTAATCGATATATATCGATATAAAGGTTATTAAATGGTATAAAACTGGGAAAAATTGCGACTTTTAGGTACGTTTAACCAAATTTTCAATCCATATTATTTTTTAAACAAGAACTAACCTAAAAAAATTATTAGCACCTTTGGATTTACCATACTCGAATTAGGTTCACTCACCAGCTCCCTGTCTTGTTACAAAACAAAGGTTTCAAATTCGAGCACAGTGTAATCAACTTGGCAGAAAGTTTTTACAATTTTAGTTGTACTAAAATCGAATTAGTTAATAGAAACAGAAACTAGCAGGAGTTTTATGAATGCATACTTAGCCAAAACAAATGATTAAATTTATTCATCATTAATGTAACGATTATTTAATTTGAATTCCTCAGCGTTCTAGGGAACAAAATAATTTGAATGCATCATGCAAGGTCGCCAAACTACATGAAAATGAATATGCATATGCCAAAATTAAATCGACTGAGCATGCACATGCACATCTTGCTGGGAATATTAAAAGGGCACATCAGCCGAGTGAAAAAGCCCGTAGAAACGTCGCTTCAGATTAAAGGCTCAGTTAGCCGACGGTAATGCAATGTAACTGTAATGTAGGAAACAGCTGATCGATATTTTTATATGAAAAGTAGGTTACGTTACATTACATCTCTATAACCATTTCCATTACTTTTCACATAACAATATCGATCAGCTGTTTCCTACTGTTGCAATTACATTACATTATAGTCGGCTAACTGAGCCTTAAGGCTCGCTATTATAGGCCTGCACAGATATACCTGTTTGCATCAGTTTTGCGTGTGTATTGGTTCTGGTATGAACAGATGTGTTATTCAGGTTTCGGTTACTAGTTCTTAATGTTGATTTTTTAAGCAATTATTGTATGGTTGGGCAATGAGCAAATGGGAACCACGAATTTTTTTGTAATTGTTTTTCTAAAACAAAAAAGATACATACCACTGTTAGGATTTGTGGTACAATTGTACCAAATTTGGTACAACCGCATTTACATTGGTACAGTGGTGGTACACTTTATACTTCAGTGGTACAATTTAAAAAAAGTACTTTGCCGTACAGTAGTAACTATTTTTTTCAGCTGTAGGCCGAAAAATTAGATAAAAGAATTTGATAATACAAAAAAAATACACACAATTGTGTAATTACACTCAGATAGGCTTGCCATCCATCCTCTTTTCCCCGGATACTCTCCTCTTTTTTAGGGCGTCCGGGGTGATCCTACTTCTTTTTTTAGCAATTGCCCGGAATTGTCCTACTTTTTACACTTATATTTTTGAAGCTACTTAATTATTTTCAAGGCTTATTTTCTGCTAATAACAACTGAGAGGAGTTTTATATAACAGCGAGTTATGGCACAAGGTTATCTACCTCGTATAAAATGCAAAGTAGAACTTAAAACTGAAGACTACAAAGCTAATTCACAAAACTATTCGAAAGGGAGCATAGATTGAAATAGTAAAAACTGGAGATTTACTTGGTTTTGGTCTAAATGAATGATTTGATGGTTTGATACTGAAATATTATGTTTATCCTCAATGCTTGAACTTCTATATCAAAAATTGGTCTTATTGAGTTCCGCTAGGTGCAGACGGTTGTCAGATGTTACAATATTGTCAGATCTGGCAATTTGCTGACAATGTACTGCACAAGGTAGATTGTCAGTGCACTCGGTTGTATCAAATTTGTCAGAAAATCTTACAATTTATTCCCAGATGGTTGTATGACAATAAACAGTCGAAAAATTGCCAGTTCACATGGTTGTCTTATGCAAAAATTGTCAGATCTGTTGTTATGCGTTGCCAGACTCAACGCATTTGTTAGAAATTCTTAAATATCAATCGTTTGTGGCTGTGTTAAAAGTAAAAAGTGAAATTCTAAATTATTATGGACCATAAAGAAGCAATTGCAGTGATTTTGTCAGCATATATTGCAATATATATTATTGTCTTCAAAATCAAGCGTGTGCAGTGTTGCCCATAGAAATAATTCTCTTACAATGACGCCATTGTCAGATGCATAAGCTTCGCACATCTCACAATATTGAAATGTCTGACAAACATTTGGCAATAATTTTACAACTATAAGATGTCTGACAATTTGTTGTTAATGGACTGACAATGCTTTGGTTGTAAGAAATTTTTAGCACATTTTACTAACAATATTGTAAGATCTGACAACCGTCTGTACATAGCTTAAAGCTGACCTGAATGCAGCTGAAGCTCATCGTTTTGTATATCTATTCGTTTACTGTGTTAACTTATACTGCAATTCTTGAATTTTCAAAAGCAGAAGTATGAGCGGAAGCAAAAGAAAATACACAAATGAGACGTTTTTAAACGTTGGTAAAATTTATTCACCGTTTACTCTTTTACATATGATTGCGTATGCGTAATTCATTATTATTCACCAGCATTACTCATACGTAATCACTTTTTCGGTAGCGGTATCTCGACGATGACCTGACGAACGTTGGTTTTCAAATGCTCCAATATTAGGGAATCGTCCGTGTAGACACGGTCTTCGAAGTGGCCCCAAAAAAATGTCTACAGACATCATAACGGTTCTTCCACATTTAAACCAACAGAAGCGATATTTCGCTCACATTGCGATGATGCACATGCCTGCCCACATGTATAACGCTTCCAGTCTCTTAAAATATATTTATGGCCTTGCAAATTACTTGCTAAGTTCGTTGAATACGACAACCATAATCACTTCCGAAATACTCGCAAAGTGTTCACCACTTTTGTAGTATCACAGAAGAAAAAAAGATTTGGAAATACAATTAGTTTTTTTGTTGTATCAATTAAATAATTAATTAATTTTGAACTTCTACGATTTTTGTAAATACAATTGCGGAATTGTAAGTTAAAGAAAAATCACAAAAATATTTTCATTTAATGCATCCACAACTAGTTTGTTGAAAATAGTTTTTTCTTGCAACGTTTCTTTCTTGTTAGATTTCAAAGTTATTTCAATTAAAGCAATTGTTATATTAACGATTTGAATTTCCGGACAAATTTTGATTATCACAATTGTTATATTAACAATGATTTTTTACGCTATCACAACCCTCGACCCGGCAACCTCTGGACTAATGGACTAATGCTAAAGAGCAAATCGTTGTTAGATACGTAAATAAATAAAACACACAAAAATTGATTTCTTATGTTCCTTCCACATGTGCACATTCCGTTGTGATATAATTGAAAATAATTTTGTTGAGTAGTTTAATTGACTAGAAAAATTTAAATTTGTCATATCAACAATGAGCAACAACAAAAGACCGACGGTACATCGAATAAGTAAAAATAATTAATGTGATGATCGTAAAAGATAAGCAAGAATAGTTAAATATACTTAGGTAGAGTGACATAACTTCGTGCTAACCTGAATAGAAAAATGAAAAAACGGATAAACAGAAAATGAATAGTGATACTTACAAATGTGTTTGCCAAAGGTAAATCAATAATTGTATACACAATATTTCTCATATTCCATTTCATTAAAAATTTGCGTTAAATAGCTGATGTTAATAACAATCTCTACCCCAGTAGATAGACTTGGGTGCTGATGAAGTGCGTTGCTGCACAGAAAAATATCGGTATTTCCCCCAGCTTATAGTCTAATTTAATTTTTCTTCTCTTCTTTAGAAACTCACATTAATTAATTAAAATATTTCATTCAATAAGAATTGAAATTACTGAACTTGAGCCTGACTAAGAAATTATTTCTGATTAAAAGTTAGTTTAGTTGACATTTTTAATCAAACAAATATTTAGAAATTTTAGGTTTTTTGCGCCATGCTTAACAAAAATTTTGGTTAGGTCAGTTTGTTGAAAAAAAATTTCTGGATTTGTTGAATCAACAACTTAATTTTTTATATTAACTAAATACATACATATATATAAGTTTGAATTAAATATTAACAATTTGTTTTGCTGGTTGCATTTTGATGATATTTTTTCTGTTGTACCAGTGTAAAGTATAAATACGGGAGCTAATAATGCAATATGATGAAGGACCAATAGGAAAGTGATGCGAATACAAATGTTAAGGCCTCATTAGTTTTGACTTTTCGTTGCCGTTCGGTGCCGTTCTTTTCAGTATAAAATATATTGCAATTAGTTTTCCTGTGAAAAAAATCCGCTGGCAACCTATAGAACTGAATACACTTGTATACCAAATATCACAATAAACTAATACATACAGACTTTTGGCTGTCACTTAACGTTGAATTCTATTTTGTACAGATTTGTCCGCAACAGAACAGAACGAAAAAGGAAAAACAAACCGCACATACAGATTTTCAATTGCACAGAAACAAAACAGCTGATTCAGAACGGAACAGCACGTACAAACTAATTCTGCCTTTACATTTGTATATACAGCTAATCCTCTCCAACTGTCAACCTCACTCACTGTCCACATGAGACTTGGTGTCCTCTGTCACGCTAACGAGGCTCTGATCGGAGGTGGTATAACCCTAAACGCAGCATGGAGTAAGTACCTGCAGCAGCAGGTATGAGTTGAACCTTATAAGCGTAAAAGATGAAGACCTTCATGCAAAATATTGCTCAAATTGCCTCTCACGATACTCAATTGCTGTGAATTGCGTACGTATTGTTTTGGTATATTGTCAGCCGCAGTACCGTGAGCCTAGTTAGAAATTAGGGATTAAATTATTCACAGCACTCTTAGAAGGAGTCTGATACACAGAAAATAGACAAGAATTATGTTCAACAAAACCATGTTATTGAAAAAAAAAATTTAATTTCAATAATATTTGTCATTAACTTAATACAATATTTAACAATACCGCGCATTTTAAAATATCATTTAATTTAATTTGTTTGTGTTGGTGTTTATCTTGCTTGTTGATTTACCCAACGCGGTGATGTACTGTTGTTGTTGTTTATTTTCATTGCTTGTGTTGCAAATTCCGACAAGAAGCCGAAGAACGTTGTGGCCATGGTAAAATTATACAAGGTACTTGCACGACTACAACAAAATTACAAGACCAAAAACGCACCCATTTTATTGGTATAAACAAACGAATTCAAAAAGTATCGCGAATTTTGAATTTTCGCTTGTTACGTATATTCGAATTTTGTTTTTTTTTTGTGGTGTTATGGTGGTACTCATGTCTCTCACTTATGCCGATAATTTCGGCCATTTTGAATGTGCAGTTAATTGTTGACAGCTGCTTTGCTTGCATGTGTTTTTTAGCTCGTCTTCGATTTTTACCTATTAAAAAAAATGGAACAAATAATCTGTATCAAATTTTGTGTGAAAAACGAAATTAAGTGCGCGGATGTATTCCGAATGTTGACTGTGGCATACGAAGAAGCTATCTTGGACCAAAGCAACGTTTATCGGTGGTACAAAATTTTCTCAGAAGGCCGAGAAAATGTAAACGACGAAGAGCGTGCCGGACGCCCGAGCACTTCAACAACAGACGAAAAATTGGATGAAGTGAAGAAAATGGTATGGGCCAATATTCTAGTCACCATTAGAGAAGTTGCTGAGGACCTAGACATATCGATTGGCTCGTGCTATTCGATTTTTATTAATGATTTGGGCATGAGGGCGTACCAACATTGCTCAATTTCGACCAAAAACAGCACGCGACGACCCAAATTTGCTTCAGAGGGTCATAACTGGTGACGAATCGTGGGTTTATCGTTATGACGGGAAAACCAAAGCTCAATCATCTCAATGGTAGCTGCCGCACGAAGCAAGACCGAAAAAAGCACGTCCAGTTCGGTAGAATATGAAAGTGTTGCTTACAGTTTTCTTCTATTGCAGAGGCGTGGTGCATCATGAGTTTTTGCCACAGGGTAGAACTGTCAATAGCAATATACGCAATTTGCGTGAAGCAATCCGCCAGAAACCCCTGGATTTGTGGAATTTTGAATGTGGAAGAACTAAACTTGGCTTTTGCTTGTACGCGACTTTTTGGCCAAAAACAACACACTACTGATGCCGTAGCCACCGTATTCTTCAGATCTGGCCCCCTGTGACTTTTTCTTGTTCTCGAAACTGAAGAGGCCCATGAAAGGACGACGCTACGCTACGATTGACGAGATAAAGACGGCATCAAAGGAAGAGTTGAACAAGATAAAAAAATGATTTTTTCAAGTGCTTCGAAGATTGGAAAAACGTTAACATAAGTGCATTATATCTGAGGGGAATTACTTTAAAGGGAACAAAATACATATTCATGAATAAATAAATATTTTTTCAAAAAACACAAAATTCGCGATACTTTTTGAATCCACCTCGTAAAAGAATTTTTTATACAAAAACTAAGAAAATGTGAAATTACTTTTGTTAAGGTAATGGTATTTGTTTTTTAAATAATATATTAATTAATTAATAAATTAGTTATTTCTGAAATGAATAACAATTTTCAAACCAAGATGATTCTAAAATAGAAGCTTGGGGAAAATTAGTATATGTGACCTGCTCCACGAAAAGGGACCTCTGCGCCGAAAAGAAGTTATTGAGAAAAATGCGTTTAAAAAAAGCGCTTCGTTTTTCCGTGTTTTGCGCATGGTTTGTTTTTTGCGGCGCAGAGGTCCCTTTTCGTAGAGCAGGTCACATATGCACTAGTATCCCACAATGCGCTACAAGTTACATTGAGTAATCTACGAGGAAAAAAATTATTAGGTTAGCGCCATAGAAAACATTATGAGAACCGCTGCTATAGATCAACTCCAATATAAATTTGTAAATGCACTCACTCATTTAGCATTTCCATTGAATTATTTTTAAAATAGTTTTCCCTGTTTTCTTTCCAAAATATACAGAATTATCTAAATGAAAGTTGTGAGTTTCTATTTGTAAAAATAAGAAGATCTTTTTCAAAATATGGGTCATTTATTTTTAGATCATGTCATAACCCTGAAGGAAATGTGGGGTTAAGAGTCCCCAAGTCACCACTTTTGTCGACTATTTTGGTGACATTGGCAACGGAGTGTCTATTAATATTGTTTTTAATGCGTAGAAAGCAATTTTTCAGATACACACAACTATGCTTCTTCCTGTTTCATTGGTTTGTTGAAAATAAAAGTGACTTCAAGAAAAATTTAAGTGCACAAAAAGAAATTACAAAAAAAAACAACAAATAAAATAACAATCGATATTGTATGAAAATAGAACATGTGAAAATTAAGCAATTTTAAGTGAAAGGTGCCAATTATGAAATTTTTTATTTAACCCTGTGGAAGATTTAGTGCCACCAGTTAAAGTTTTGTCACACTTTCAGATCCATACGTAAGTCTTTGACTTTACTATTTCAGCGAAACATAAAATTTTTGATTTATGTACATATATTTATTTAATAGAAATGATAAAACAAAATCCCTACTTGCTGGTAATATACTGAACGCATGAATGAATTAGTTTCTGTTATTGTATGTTTTTCATGCATAAGTTCCATTTTTTTTTTATTTTTTTTAATAAAATACCAAAATGTGAACAAAATATGCAATTTCATTATCAAAAGTGTATACTAGAATTACTAAAATGTACTTGTGACTATCTGTTTCCAATGTCTTATATGGTCCTTAAAGAACTATGTAATCAGTAGTACCAATGTCAGTAGTTGCTTTCAATGACACGAACATGTTAAATGTCTATAGCAAAAAGTATTGTGTGGGGTATAATTAGTCAGTAGTACTGATTAACTAGTGACATTTCCTACTTCCTACAGGGAAGTGATACATTTGTTTTTCTTTTGTACATTTATGTACACACATTTGTATCTAATATGAAAATATGTATATATATACATACATACGAGTACAATTGTATACAATTCCATGAAAAAATGTTTTTATTTTTATGGAAACTAATTAAGACCACTGGCAAGATTTACATGATTAGAAATAACAGTTCAAAGCCAAATATTTGACAATTCTGATATAATGATATTTAGATATTTTAATAGGCAGCTACTTATTTTTAATTTCTAATGTTGTCCGCTTATATCAAATATTAATCAGATTTCTTTACAAAAAAAATCATTTCAATCTTATAGTTGGATTTTTTGTGAGGACTAAATTAATTGCGTCAATAAAAGTCCGTCAGCCATTTTGATTTATTAAGTCTATTAAATAACAAATTAGAGGGATCACAAAAGATAATATATACATATGACAAAAAAAATACGTATGTATGTATGCAGAAAAGTTTACACTTTAGGTCCCAATACCCCATGTTCTGTAACTCCCGCGGCGAGAAAGTTTTGGATTGAAATGTGTGAAATGAAACCAAAATGCCACAAATTGAAAGAAACAGCTGTTTTTCTCACCAATATATGTCTGTAACTTTTTTTGGCGAGTAAAACTGTCATGCAAGGAAATCATTCGGTAATTTAAAGAAAAAGTGTGTCTATTACTACGTTTATACGCACGGCTTAATTGCAAATAAAACTGTAAATTGTTGCCATATTGCTGTCAATACTGATAATTGCTTTTGTACTTGATGATGCTGCTGCCGTCTCCGAATGGCCTTTCACACACGAGTCTAATTTTTATGCCGCACAACTTTTGTTCTTTTTAGAACACACGAGACTAATTCATTTAGCATAGAAATGTATACGTGCAAACAGCTTTGTGTGTATTAGTGTTTTTTGTATTCACCCTCTAGTCATCCTGAAACCATATGTCTCTATGGCAACACTATTTTCTCTAGCGACAATTACACTAGTTGAAATGTCGAAAACTTTCCTTTTATGCGACACGTTCGAGACAACAGTCCTAGTTTTGGTTACATTGTCAATGAACGCGTTAATAGTTTGTTTTTCTTTTTTATTATGCTGTGCAAAAAATACATACATATGCATGTATGTGTTCAAGTTAGTTGCCCGAACGCTTATAAAATTGTAGACGAGGGTCACTAAAATGCACTAGTGAATCTTTGGTTCAAATGTCACCTTATGGTTGTAAAAGAATATTGCTAAAGTCTACTGGTAGATTTTCAATGTCAACCCTATGTTATATGTCAATAGGCGATTACATTGGCCGGGGTACAGATAGTCAGTAGTACTATTGACAATGTCACTAGTAAATCACTACAATTTTACTATTGACAAAGAGCGAGGAAATATCGATATTGTAGACTAGAGAACCTAAAATTTACTAGTGAATCTTTTGTGCCAATGTCTCCATGTGGTCCCATAAGAACTACTTAGTAAGTAGTGCTGCAGTCTAGTGGTGGATTTTCAATGACAAGGTAATGTTAAATGTCAATAGATGATAACATTGGCGGGGGTACACGTAGTCAGTAGTAATACTGACAATGTCACTAGTAAATCACTTCAACTTCACTATTCGCATTTCCTGCAGGGCATTTAAGATTTGCTGTTTTTTAAGTTGTGCTAATGCGGGGTTTTAGCTGGTTGAAAAGTTATGCCAACCACATAACCACTCTCTTTGCCTCTCTCACCAACAAACAGGCATCTTATGCCAGCACAATTATGCCCGTGTAAATCAGCGCAATTGTGTGCAGCTCTTTACTGTTGGTATTAAAATATTTATCTTTCCACTTTTCAAATGCTACAATTTTTATTTTTATCATTTCAATTTACACGCCAATCGCTTGTTGATATCAGCATATATAAATCAAGCAAATTTAACGGATTTAACACGGTCATCAATTCATGAAGTCAAAAACATACACAAATAAACAGTAAAAAATTAAGTGGAAAACGATACATACATACATACATACATATGTACATATATGTATGCATTTGTGGTATCAAATATTAGTTATCTATTGAAAATTTTTCTACGTGGGAACATTAACAAGATGTGCCGAAATGTTTGCTTGTAAAATGTATCAATATGAAATATTTTCATCAAACTGAATTTAGTTCATAAATTCAAGTCTGCAGCCTTAGTACGAATCTTCACATGAATTTACATAAACATACCAGCACTATGGGCTATTGGTCTGAATTAAAAGCCTGGCTGTTAAAGGATCCTAGTAAACTTATTCGTTACATAGTTTTGTTTATTTGTTGTATCATTGTTATTGTGCAGGTACATATATAAAAAGAGACATGGTAAATTACATTCCAGGGGATTAAATATTTTAAATGATTTCATTTTAGTTATACGAATGTTTTTCCAAATTGGACAATCCGCCAATATCTACGCATTCCTATTATAATTTAAATGCAACCATCGAAATGCCGGCAGTTACTGTATGCCGAGATCCTCCCTATAAAGAAGAGGTATTAAGTGTAAGTAAAATATGAAATTGATTTGTATAAAATATCCGAATGGAAACGAAAGAAAATTTTTCAAAAAGAAATTGAGTCGATTTCAAGAATTGCACTAAAAAGTTATAATAGGACAAGACAATTTCGATATTGATTTTGCCGAGTTTCAAGGTTGGTACTAGGTTCTTCTTAAATTTCAAGATCCCATAAGAATTATCTTCAATAATGTGCAAAAAATCAGATTAGTAAACTTCTTCAGTAACTCTCCGCTTGACAGTACAGTAACCTCTTTCTTTAACTTGTAAAAAGTTTTTTATTGAGAATAAATATTAAATTATATAAATTGGTTGTATTATTAGGTCGTGACGATTTTTTTAAATTCCTTTTTCCAAAAATGAGTAGTGCTAAAAAGTTGTGTTTTGTCTAGCTATTTACAATTATATTTCCAGGAACTGGTTTGCTTGGTAAATTGCTACTTCATGTAGAAATCGCAGCACTACATTTCTTTATTATTATTTCTCGATCTTTTTCTTCTCTAATATTAAGAATATATATATATGTATATATATATATATATATACATCAGCGTTGCCGATTTCTGTGTAATTATCCCAAAATGGAGACAAAAAATTATTTCTTGCAAAATATTTTGGGACCATAAAATTTTGTGTGTAATTTTTGTGTAATTTCGCCCCAACATTATACATAAGTGAATTATTTAATTAAAGATCTTCATTTTATTTAAATAGATTTTTACTCCGTAAATAACAATTTTTATAATGTTTTTATGTTTTTGTTTGGCCATACTTGTGTTGGAGATTATCCTTTTCTTTTATATTCGAACTGTTCAGTAGAAAAATTGTCCAGCAAATTTAAATTAACAAAAACTTACATGAAGAATAAGAGGGCGGAAAAACAAATCTGATAAAAAAGTTGCTGAAAATGCTTCAGAGATTCATGTCACGTCATTTTCTATAAATCACTCTCTTATATAGCGCTGCAGTTACCGAAAAGAAAAAGTATCGTTGTTGACATATCGCTGTCTTTATTGACACTGGCCGATATAACAAAAATATTCTCCTCAATGCGCACTCCTTGCATACGTATTGGTGGATTAAAAGTGCGAAATTTATTCACAACAGCTTGAAAAGGTCGATCGATTATGATGACAATAAAATGGACATAATTTACGAAACACATTTCTCAAACAGCATGAGTTTTGATAATAAAATTCAATGATTCTCCTTTCAATTACAAAAAAAAAGAGAAAAGAAAAAAAATTTAATTTCAAATAAAAAAATATCCTGAAGAAGTTAACCAAAGGTTAATAAAATATCGAAGTAATAAAATAATAATAAACATTGACCTAAAGCTCAAAAAATTAGTAGTTATTACACTACAAAAAAATATGTGGATAAGCTGTATGATATGCAATTAAGAGAAATAAGAACATATTTAAGAAATAAATATCTATGGATATCTATATATGAAACTACAGATATTGAAGGTCGGTATATTGCAAACGTAATTGTTGGAATCTTGGACAAAGATGAGAATATTAGCAAAAAGAGGTTTCTTCTTAATGTTGTGGAACCTGAAAACACCAATCATGCAACAGTTGCGCGTACATTTCACGATTCCATTAAGATTTTAAGAGAGGAATTTAACAAAGATAATGTTCTCTTGTTTCTAACTGATGCAGCTCCTTATATGGTGAAATCTGCCAAGGCACTTAATATATTTTATCCAAAACTAATTCATGGCACATGCTTAGCTCACGCTTTGCACCGCGTAGCTGACGAAGTAAGATCTCATTTTGCTAATATAGATTTATTGATATCCAACGGTAAGAAAATATTTCTAAAGGCACCTTCACGTGTGGCAATGTTAAAAGAATAGTATCCAATGTTAAGGGTTCCACCGCAACCAGTTGTTACCAGATGGGGATCCTGGTTGGAGGCCTTAGAGTATTACAATCAGAACTTTGATGACTTCAGAACCGATATAATGGAGCTGGACGCTACAGAATCCTCATCAGTCAAGAAAGTTCAAGAAATATTAAATTTGTCTCATGTTAAAATTCAACTGGCCTTTATATCTTCAAACTACAGTTTCCTTAGCGAATCCATAACAAAATTAGAGGGATTCGGATCTTTGAATAAGCAGATTAATTTGCTTGACGATGCTGTTACCAAAATTTTTGATATGGAAGGTGATATTGCAGAAATGATAAAACAAAAATTTCAAAATGTACTACAGAAAAATAAAGGACTCGACCAAATTAAGAAAATTGTCAAAACGTTCAAACTAAATTTAGATGTGCCTATTTCTTTAGAAAATTACTTCACAAGTATGCTCCAATAACTTCCGTCTATGTGGAGCGAACGTTTTCGAGGTACAAAAACTTACTGCGCCCCAACAGGCACTTTACATTTGAAAGTTTAAAAAAAATGTATTTATTTATACAAAAAACAATTTGTGTTAATACTACTCGTTTAAATGTACAGATTCTATGGACTGATTTTATTTTTATATTTTAATTTTTTATTTGATTGTGTAGACAAAATTTCGACGAACTGAATTTTATTTCTTGTTATGTTATGTTATTTTGTTGTTTTAATAAATCTGGTTAAAATTAATTGTTTTTTGTTGCATATTTTTATTTATTTCCGCATATTTTCATTATTTGGGTGCATATTTTGACATCTATGGTGCATATTATATGCGCATATTTTTAATTTTATAGTGCATGAAATTTGTCGCCCTAATAATAACAATAAAAAATTTAAATTAGGGCAATCAAAATCCTAGCTTTAGCTAAAGGCAAGTTGTGAAAATGGCCCTAAATGTTCCTCTATCGAAATATACAAAAAGCTCGATTTCAAAGAACTTGTGTTTATTAAAAGTCAAAGAAAGAAGGTCGGTTCTATTGGACAGCATCAAATTGAATTTAAAGATCAACGTGATTACAGAAGTAAAACTAAAAAGCAGAAGAGCCAAGAAGATAATTTGCGAAGAATTTCGGAATATCAGCAAAAAAAGAAGGGTGAGATAACATTACCTGCAACTGAATTTATTTCCTGCTGCGAAGATGAACAACCATCTAGTGAATCTGAAGAACCTTTGCTGATTCCATGCGATGATTTTAACATTCCTCCTACTTCAAGAACAAATATTTACAATACATTAGAAGTGCATAATGTTGCATTGCAAAGTATTAAATGGTGTTGGTCTACGTGCTACAGCTGACATCACAACAAATGCTTTTTTGTATGCTGGGATTATATGTCCTAGCAATGTTCCTCAAGTCCTAACTTTTTTTGTGGACTTTACATTCTAATATCTAATGTAGCCCAATAAAGTGTAATTAAGTAAAAATGTGTTGTATTATACCGGTGGGTCATTTGTGTGTAGTTCTTTTCCATGAGACGTCCTTTTTCTCGCTGACCGAGACATCATTTTATAAATAAAACTCCAGGTATTGCGTATTTATTCACAATTTTATACAATAATAAAAAGTAAGCAATGGAATATTGTGTTTAACATTTTGCAGCAAGCAAATTTTCAAACGCTAAAATGCTAGAAAGGTTTTTTATTTTATGGAAAATATTGTCCCGATAAAATTTTCGAGTGGGATTTATTATCCCAATATGGGTTACAAATACAAGTTTTGTGGAAAGGAAGATATTGTCGAATAAGCAAACGGTCGAGCTAACGTTAAAAGATAATAAAAGCGAAAATTATGGTACATACTAACTTCAGTGACTCCGAATCCAATTTTACTAGATCAGGTGACAAGGAAGAAGATAATATAACCGACCCATACGATCAATCTTGTGATTATTTTGTTATTGCTATTGCTGACGTCAATAAGACGACTTTTTATGCAGCTACGCTACTTGCAAATTGTCTGAATATCACGCAGAAAAACACCAGTTTTTGAAAGACAATTGGATCGTTGACAGAGTCAATTTCAAGTAATTGCTGATGGTTTGTCGGCTGCAAGATTGGTGGAATCTAAGGAAGTATTGTGCATGTCCAAATGCCACCAACCAAATTTGCTCTATTGCTGAGAAAGCAAAAGAATGTCATCAAGAAGCATATGAACTGTCCTTTGGTCATAAACGACTAAAATCGGATGATGGTCGATCCCATCGGACAAAAACCAGTTGTTTTTTTTTTAGAAAAAAGTCCAGTAAGTGGTGAAATAAAGTATTTTTCAAAATACGTATGCTTTGTGTTTGTGTGTAAACGCAACAAGCTATAAAGTGCATACTCCTATGGGCTGAAAACGTGATAGCGTAGGGAGCAAAAAACCTGTCGGACAGTACATCGCGACGTCGTTGCATTCGATGCACTCCCATGGGAAAGGAGACAAGAACAAATTCCTGTTTTGAGCCATTCCTCCAAATAAAACCATTTTTTTACATTTATACCCTGAACCTGGAACTCATCAGTAGACTTCAACCCAAAAAGCGGGAACGAAATGCATATAGAAAATTGCTTAACCATAAAAACAAGCCAAATCATCAAATTAAATAAATAAAGACTTTATGTCAAATAAATATTCTTGGTATTTCATGTATTCTTCGTTTTTAATAGAACAAAATTAAAATATAAATAAAAGAAATTAAATTCGTCAAAGCCATTTTTACTAAATTCAGTTTTATTGTGACATCATGTCCCCCCGTAAAAACGTATTAGGATTATACATCCCAGGATAAGGTTAAGGATATTCGACTTCTCATGTATGCCCAAGGTCTTATATTTTTGCTTTATAAATAAATTTTTTATCAAAACTGAAAGTGTGTGAAAGGGTTAATAACAGAAGGCGATAAGAGACTTGAAGTTGATCGCAATAGAGCAAAGAGGTCACAAGAAAATTTTATAAAATCACTTGATGGAGAGTTTCGTAACGGATGCGAAACAAGCAATATTGAATGCATCTTCTTTGATGGATGCAAAGAGGCAACGAAAGTTTTGTTAAAAGCAGATAACTCAAGTTATTAGCATTGATAAAAGTTTGCAGGCTATTGGCGGTGACTCAGCCAAAGAAAACATTGGGGGGCACGAATTGGGTTGAAGCAAAACGGAATCGTAAGCTCATCTGGCTACTTTGTTCTCTTTACATTAATGACCTATTTCTGTAGCACTTGATAGTGGAGTGGAACAATTGGCAATATGATCGATACTGCAACTGAACTTGAAATCAAATTCTCATTTACCAGATTATTCTTACCAGAGCCTTTGACTCCATTGAATAACGATATTGTCAAAGATCTATCTACAAAGCAAGCTTATAGTTACAGGATAACTCAGGCCATAAGGGCGGGTATACTTTCAACTGATCTGGCACTATTAGATATTGGTCCGGTTAGCAACTCTCGATGGTTAACAACTGCAAATAGGACTTCTCGCGTATGTGTTTCAAAACACTGCCTTAAAGGCAATAACTTGAAGACATTACAACTTCTTGTGGAATACATTGTCGGCGTTTATTACCCTCGCTGGTTTACAGTTAAGTCGAAATTATCTTGGGTATAAGGAACCTGCCTCATTCTTCTTCAATTAAAGCTTCTCTGATCTCAAAAG
Source organism: Nowickia ferox (assembly GCA_936439885.1). Classification (NCBI taxonomy): domain Eukaryota; kingdom Metazoa; phylum Arthropoda; class Insecta; order Diptera; family Tachinidae; genus Nowickia; species Nowickia ferox. The sequence goes on from OW387026.1 coordinate 67,258,335, forward strand.
AAACCAGTAGCCGATATTGCTTTTCCAACGTTCATCGTGTTTCGCATTTAGTGAAATGGTGCTTCATACACTTTCATGCTCGGAGGAGAAAGAAGAAAGGATTGCAAGGGTCCAAAGAATAATTGAATTAAGGAATGCAGATGTTAGTACTCTATGAGATCTATCTGTATGGCCTAGGTCAATACCAGTAGTAAATTTAAATGCAACTTCCCTTTTAGAACTAATAGACTTGTTTACACTTAAGTGTAAACTTCAAATATCAGATATAAAAAAGTTTGTTGAAGAGTCAATGCAAGTTCAAAGGTGGCCATGTCATGTACAGTCAAAAGAGAAGTGTGTGAAACGAGTAACAGAGGCTTCTGGCAAGGTGTACACACATGAGAAACGGGACGGATTCATTAGAGCTCAGAAAGCAAGCAGGAATGAATCGAAGCAAGATTTGATGAATATTGTTGGTTGAAGAATTTTTAATTATTTTTTCGATGTTTTTATACTGTTTGTTAATAAGAAAAATATAAATAAAATAGTTTAAGTTCATTTAAATAAATCGTTTTTGATGTTTGTAAAAAATCATAACTTTTTCTTAAATTTCTATATACACTTTTTACAAACGCAAATTTACCAAGCTAAATGTTAATGAATAAGCAAAAGCCTTTTAAATTAAAATAAAACACATCAAAAGGCATATTTCTGGACCAAAAAAAATATTTTAAAATAAATAAATAAAATGAAGAGAAAGTAAAAATTTTTTTTATAAACATTTTTTTTTTATAACAAGGATCCTAATGATTTGTCCGTGAATTTATATAATCTATGCAAGTATGTACGCAGTTTTTTTTAAAGAAAAATATATTTTTTTCTAACGTCTATAATTTTGTTGAGATACATTCAATGGCTCACGAGCTGTAGGCTAATTTTCAAACACATAACAAAGCTTATAATAAACTGATATGTAATGTTTTTATACTTATGTATATAATTAAATGATACATATTTGGACAAAATGTAATGAGGCTGTATAATATACAGATCTTACTTTATAAAATAATGAAAACGGATTATAATTATATATATTTATAAAATTTTTAGCAAGAGCCGTTGAAAAGAGTCTTCCGAAAAAACTTAGTTTCATATCATTAAAGAACCATGATAAGCAATAGTTAGGGCAAAACTATGTATAGGAAAAATGTTGTGCTATATACTCTGCACAGAAATGGTTATATAAAATTTCTCCGAAAAACGCCGCATTTGAAAGTTATGGGGCAAAAAGTGTTTATAGTGCAATGCGCATGGCCAGTTTGTACGCACATGTAATCTTTAATGGCCAGTCTATTAGAAATTGCCGGTGGAGCGAATAAAATAAATACTTTCGGCATCCCATACAGTTTTTGGGTGATCTAATGTATATTCATAAATTCATCAGGTGTTAAAATCTTAATTTTTATAAGTAAAAAATGAATGTAAAGATATACAAATTTGTGCAATGTTTATTCCAGAATATATCGGGAAATAGTTGCAAGCATCCCAAATACAACAGCTGTTGGTCAAACTATCCATACGAAGATATAGAATTACAAGAATTTTTCACGAATTCCACATTTAACGAAACTGAAACATTTCCTGAAAATCTAAGCGGCTTAAACGGTTTAGTAAGCAGTAAGTAGACATAAGCGAAATGTAAAATTCATTAATACGAGTATATTTGCCTTAAAACAGACATGGAAATAACAAGCAGTATAAATTTCTACATGGGACGATGTCACACAATCAGGCCGAAACTTTCTCTTAAGCGGACCAGTAAATCGACAGGATATTCAATAATGTTGAAACATCATCTTAATAGGAACGAGATTGATAAAAATTATTATGAAAAGCCACCTGGTTGGCATTTTTTTATACACGATAAAAGGGAAAATTTTACAGGTAAGTTTACAGGAAAAAAAAATATAGTACTAAAGAAACAGAATCGCATGTATACGAGGTGATTTCAAAGCCTATTGCGAATTTTGAATTTTCGCGGGTTATGTATATTCGAATTTTGATTTTTTGGTGGCGTTATGTTGGTACTCATGTCTCTCACTTATGCCGACAATTTCGGAATGTTCAGTTAATTGTTGACAGCTGCTTTGCTTGCACGTGTTTTGGCTCGCCTTCGATTTTTACGTTGGTTTGTCCGGCAGATTCCATTGAGATGATTGAGCTTTGGTTTCCACGTCATAACCATAAACCCACGATTCGTCACCAGTTATGACCCTCTGAAGCAAATTTGGGTCGTCGCAGGCAGAGTCCAACAGTCATTATCATTTTCTTCACTTCATCAATTTTTTGGCCTATTGTTGAAGTGCTCGGGCGTCCGGCACGCTCTTCGTCGTTCACATCTTCTCGGCCTTCTGAGAACATTTTGTACCACCGATAAACGTTGCTTCGGTCCAAGGTAGCTTCTCCGTTTCTTTCGTTTCAAAATAAATTTGATACAGGTTCTTTGTTCCATTTTTTTTAATAGGTAAAAATCGAAGACGATCAAAAACACGTGCAAGCAAAGCAGCTGTCAACAATTAACTGAACATTCCGAAATTGTCGGCATAAGTGAGAGACATGAATACCAACATACCGCCACAAAAAAGTCAAAATTCGAATATACGTAGCCCGCGAAAATTCAAAATTCGAGATACTTTTTGAACACAACTCGTACATCACAAGGAATGGCATCAATTAGTTCGATTTGGAAAAGTAGATTTCAAATATATTTTTAACTTTTGTATGAATTACTTTCGAAGATTTTTGAAATCTCATAAATAAACGTTTTTTACTCGAATAAAAGCAAAACGCGTTTAAAAATATACTCTAGTATTTACAAATAAACAGATTTTTACTTTATTTGTAAAAATAAAACGGTAGACAAGAGTTTTTTCTCTGACTCAATTTTTAATTCTAGACTGATTTTCAATATTTAAGTTGTTCTTGGCCTTCAGAACTTCAATCTTAGTGAAGGGCAGGTATTGTTAAAAGTCCTTCCCGTATTTTAAAATATAAAACGCCAAATATATATTAACATTAATATTTTTGAAATTAGAAATGACTGATCCAACTCTCACATATTACTAGTATCATTTCTACCTTTGGTGTACGATATACAGAAGTGGTCAGATAAAGGTTACTGGAAGATTTTTATAAATTTTAAAGGGTATATATAGGTTTGTCATTCCGTTTGTAATTTCCACAATATTAATATGCGACAAATAAAGTATATATGCATATACGTATATTCTGGATCCTTATGAATATGGAAGACGAATAAGCGATGTCCGTCTGGCCATCCGTCCGTCTGTAAGTGACATCGGGTTTCCGAATCTCCCAGAAAAGCTAGTGACTTCGGTCTTCAACTAGTGTGTCGGAAATAGTCCAAAATAGATTGGTATTAAAAATATGGTTCCAGAGCTGGAAAACTTTTTTTCTTATACAAAAAAGTAACTAGCTTAAACTACTTATTGTTTTTTTTTTGTTAAATAAGACTATTTTATAATTCAGCAAGAATTAAATTAATATTAGAAATCAAAATAAAATCAGCAAAATTTTTCCAGGGTTGGAAAATTTTAACTTTTCTTGTATATAAAAGTAACCTACTACAATTGATTTTTTCCCTAAAAATTAAGCATATTTTGTATTTTTAAAAGAAATAGTTAGAAATCAGAAAAATCTAAAAGAATGATTGCAGGGTTGGAAAATTTCACTTTTGTGGTATATAAAAGTTACTAGATCTAATTAAGTTTTCTCTACACTATAAATTAAATATATTTTATGTTTTAGAAAAAAATAGTTCAGTATAAAATATTAGAAAACTTAAAAATACAGCTACAGAGCTGGAAAGTTTAAGCTTATTTTTCCCTTATTTCCTTTTTTTCTTTGTTAATTAAACATACTTTATATTTTAGAAAGAAAGAAATTGGTATTGAAAATGAAAAAAACGACCATATGGTTCCAGGGCTGGAAAATTTAAATTTGTTTGGTAAAATAAGTTTGAAACTAAATTAATATTTTTTTTTCGTTTAAATTAAACATATCGTAGCTAACTGAAATTTTTTTGAAAAATGAGTTAAGACCTTTGCTAGCCTTTATAAGTCAAAATACACCTTGTGTACAATTTTCATGACAGTAAGCATTACTGTTGTGCCTAAATAAGTAAAAAGATTTCAGACGCAGGGTTACGTTTTTTTACGCATGTGTGGCACACGGCACACATATGTAAATCTAGCCTAAGTTTAACTAATTAGTAAGAAACTGGCCCTTAACGATATTGACCAGTTATCAGTAGAAAAGTATTAAATGTTTAACAAAAAAAAATTTCTTGTGATTTAGAAATAAATATGAGAGCTTCAGGACGTGTGGAATACGTTTTCGTCAATATAAATGAAGACATTGAAATAAAATTGCAGAGTCAGTATTTCTCCAATGTGGAAACGAAGCAGTTGTCCTGTTCCAGAACGGAAGGTTACAGTGATTTGAAGGTAAGAATACAAAGAGATCGACATCTAATAATTTTAATTACTTGCTGGAATATCTTAAGTGTGGTGAGGTTTGTATTTGGCATGAAGTGGGTAGAAAAACTAATTGTTCTGGACCTTGGATGTATGATACATATGTGCCGCCCTGTTCGTCGCATAGTTCGATGATAAAATTAATTGCTGATTACGGAAAGTAAGTGTTTTGTTTTTTTCTTTATCTCCTATTATAATTATTTGGAATTATTATTATATCTTATCAAATTAAAAGGGTTTATTACAGTGAGGATGATGCTAAATGTGATTGCCTACATCCCTGTGAATCGAGAATATTTTCCACTTATATACAGAGTCGTAAAATTTTCGAATATCCTGAACCCTTTACTCAAGTTTATATATATTATACAACAAAATTAATATCGGTAATCTTTGAAGTGGTTGAAAAATAAATTTAGTAAAACAAAAGAACTTAATATGAATTCACGTTTCTTGCAGATGATGGAAGAACGCCCAAGTTATGACACGACACAATTTATAGCCGATGTTGGCGGTTCTTTGGGGTTTCTATTAGGGCTTTCAGTGTTGGGCCTGATTGGCATTTTGGAACATGTAAAATACCATCAACTGCTATTTGATTTATTTCATTTCTTAATATACATGCATACATTTTCTAGGTGGTACTTTGTTTATGTGGTGGTGTGATTAAGAAAGTGCAACATAAGAATGAAAAGCGCCTTAGAGCCGGTGAAGAGCTCGATAAAGATTCGGAAACTACAGTTGACATTGCTACTATTTATAACCATAAATGCTAAATTCCATTTATAGTACGTTTCCACTATGAGCAAAACAAGTTGTTTTTCTCAGAACAATTCGAAGTGATTCCATTATGCTTTTTTATGTTTTAGGTATACGAATTTTCGAAATCAATTTGATTATTATTGATATCAATGCCGCAAACCTTATCAATTGGATGAGTAAAGTTTTCACTCATTTACATATAAACAACATATAAATACAACTGATGTGGTTTGTGCAATTGCTTAAAAAATTTAATATTGCGGTTTTTTTCAAAGTTTCAGCCAGCAACGCAGTGTTGCACTGACAAATTTTGTCATGTTTTGGAGGAAAACAACTTATTTGAGGTGTTTTGCTGATGTAAAAAATGTATGGGAAAACATGTAGCAAAACATTGGTTTTGAGCAAAACAAGTTTTCGCGCGTACATAAATGGAAACGTACTACTACAAACATAAGTGTAAGTTACTCATGTATTATTTCACAAATATTTTTATTATTTTCATGTGTGTGAAAATTAAAAAAATTTAAATATCTAAAAACAGCTTGAAATTTGTATTGAAAAATAAGTCCCCTTTTACCATTGAGAAATTGAAAGGCAGAAAGACGAAGTTTGTAGGCGAGGGGCTGAAGAGGTATAGTGTGTAGTACACGACCCTCTGTACTGGACAATTTTTGTTTCTCTTTTCTACTTTTCGTATTTTATTCTTGTTGCTTCACATGATTTCAGGGGCTGTATGCATACTTGATGTGTATCAAGGCATATGTATGTATTTATGTGTAAGTGTATGTAAGTAGCAAACGTCAAGAATAAAACAAACTGTAAATTTTCTGTCTGTCTATTAATTTCGCAATTGTAAAAGGTTTGGGCAAGTTCAGAAAAGAATGAGCAAAATGTCTGCCTTTCAATTTCCCAATTGTAAAAGCGGACTAACTCTGACAAAAATGTGTGAGAAATACAGCCCTGCTTTTTATAGTGAAATTGATTAACTTTTAACGATTACGCAAAAGTTAATTTTATTTACAATTATAGGTCGGTTTCGTTACTCTACTTTGGGATCCTCCCGCTGGATCTCAATTTGCACGAAAAGCGTTCCCATACTCGAAAATTTGGTAAATAGGAAAGGTTTTAAAAGAGTAACGTTATTTTTCTTCTTGCACAAAATAGACGTACTTTTTCTTAGTGTTTGGTCCGACGGAAAATCAAGAAAGGTTCTATCAAAAAAGATTTAAAACTAGTAATGAGTAAAGTAAATAGATACGCACATACATGCCTGTAGGAAATGTCACTTGTGAAACAGTACTGATTCACTTTTGACTTTGTCACCAGTACTACTGGCGAATTATACCCCAGGCAATACTTCTTTATATATATTTAACATGTGCGTGTCATTGAAAAGCAACTACTGACGTTGATACTACTGAGTAGATACTCGTAGCTCTTTATGGACCATATGAAGACATTAGAAGCAGATAGTCACTAGTAAATTTTAGTAATTCTAATCTACACTTTTGATAATGAAATTGTATACATATATTGCTTACAAGTGTTTTATTAAGAAAATATATAAAAAAGGGAACTTATTCATAAAAAACATATAATGAGAGGAACTAATTCATTCATTCGGTCCGCATTACCAGCGATTTAGGATTTTGTTATCATTTCTATTAAATTTAAATCAAAAATGCAATAATTCATTGAATTAGTAAAGTCATATACTTATGCCGAGTACACACTATGGCATTTTATGACATCGCAATAGTGTGTACTAGTGGCAACGCTTGTCATTTTGTATATTTTTCGTTGTGTGGCATTGCTTTCGATATAAAAAACATAATGTGAACGGCGTTGCACACATTTTGAAAATGACACCACAAAATGACAACACAATAAATGCCAGATGTGTACTCGGCATTACGTATGGATCTGATCCTTAACTGCTGCCACAAAACCTTCCACAGACTCAACAAAATTTGCATAATTGACACTTTCACTTAAAATTTTTAAATATTCACGTTTTCTTTTTATATACAATATATGGATTTTTTTTTTTTGCAATTTATTGTTGTTTGATTTTTTGAAATATTGCTTAAAACATTTATATTGAACTTTAAAATTCATTTCGTAGACTAATTTTTACAAAAACTTAAATTTGGCTTGACGTCACTTTTATTTTCAACAAACCAAAGAATACGTGAAGAACAAGCATATGTACATCGGACAAAATGTTTCTACGCATCAAAAACAAAATTAATATGTAGATGCTCTGTTAACAAATTTGTCAAAAGTCACAAAAATAGCGGACAAAAGTGGCGACTTGAGGACACTTAACCCCACGCTTCCTTCAGGGATGTGTACGAGTATGTACACAAGTATGTATGTGTTTACTTATATGTATACGTATGTATGTTGGGCTCGATATATTGTCTTATTTAGTGGTAAATTCATAAATTTTTCGTTAAAAATGTGGTAAACCTTTAGGAACTAGTTCCAATTTTTTTTTGCAGGATACTAAATGAACATCAAGTGCCTACATATAAATTATATAAAAAGTGGTATGGAACTATTCAAGTGATTTTGGCACTATTTAGAAACCTAGTAGGCACGAAATCAAGATTTCCCATTCCCATCACTGAATTCTTTCTGCTTCTTCAAGATCTACGAATTCACCTTGAACCTGTTACGCAATTATTAAAGATCTACCGAAGTTATCTTGAATCCGTTATTATTTCATGAGCTGCTGAATCTATCTTGAATTCACCACTGAATATCGAGACACACCGAATGTATAAATGAAGCCTGTTTTTTTCGAGAGCAACCAAATTTTTCATTTTTCTCGCCCTGTGCTAGTCTTTATTTTCTTATCATTATTTTTTTATTCCGAAATGATTTCTTTAGTCGGCCTTAAGTTCATTAATTTCTATTCTTGTTGAATGAAATATTTTTATTAATTAATGTGAGTTTCTAAAGAAGAGAAGAAAAATTAAATTAGACATTATTAGCTGGTGGAAATACCGATATTTTTCTGTGCAGCAACGCAGTTCATCAGCACCCAAGTCTATCTACTAAGGTAAAGATTGTTATTAACATCAGCTATTTAATGCAAATTTTCAATGAAATGGAATATGAGAAATTATTAGATGCCGTCTGAGACGTAACTACACCATCTACCGTGGAAAACCCGACACGCTCACACTCAGAAATTGCATCGCTGACGCAACATGAGATACCCTGTAGTTCTAAGATATCCCAAGTAGTATAAGTTCTCGTTAAATAAAGCTTTGTATATTCTCTTAATTAATACATAAGAAAGTAAATCTTTTATTTCAGACGACGTGGACCTTTAAAGCGGCCCATTCATTATACAATATTATTGCATATGTTGTTATACTTATTACTATCGTCTCGAGCTATACTATGCAATAAATGGCACAATATTTTCAAAGAAAATATTGCCAAATTTTTCTGACAAAAAAGTAAACAATATTAAACAATGTTGCCACCACATTATACAATTGTCTTGATTGTACAATAAAAATCAAAAATCTTTTGATATTTGTCAATGTATTGTGCCACATTCGAATATGACATACACATATTCGAAGGCGATATTATTGTATAATACCAAAAATTGCACAATTATATTGCAAGTGGGTGGGCCGCTTAAGTTCGAACCTGGACAGACTAAGTCGTACCCCAAATATAAATCACGTTACAAAATAATTAAAAGATCTACAAGGACAACATTCTTTAAACAAAATACATACAATTTTAATATTAGTTTTATAAAAAATATTAATATGATTTAATAACTACTTTTATAACTTACATTTTATAGCCAAATTGTTATTTTCAAAATGTTCAATTAAACATAGATTTAATTTATTACTGAGGTAATTTTCAACTTTTAATAAAATCATCAATTGATTTACGACAAATACTATACACAGACTAATAATAAAATAATTAAATATGGCCTTAATAACTAAATTTTAATACTCGTACATAATGAAGTATAGAAAAAGGTATTTCTTTAGAACAGGTTTCAGCAGATCACCTAAAAAGATGCGTTATTATGGCCACCAAAGCAACAATGTGAGCTAAAAGGAAATCTGATGCAGCAGAAGGTGTCCCATTACTGTTGTTAGTAATTTGCTTTCTATCATTACTCGTAACGGTATTTGGAATATCTCCTACTCTTTTGATGATTTCTGGCAGAGGTAACGATTTAATATCACAAGCTGTATTTTTAATGGCATCTTTAACATGGGCAGTTAAAATACGGAAGTTTATGGAATTTGGAAACAGTTCACCATAAAGAAACTCTGGCAAGCGATTAGACAATACCCAAAGACGCTCTTGGTCATCAACTTTAATGTCGCTGGGGAAAACCATTTCAATGGGATTCATGTAAACACGACCCTGTGACTCGGTCGTGTAGCCCTGATTGGAAGTTTTCCAACAGGCTATGGCATTCAAATTAGGCAAAGCGTAAAATAAAACTCCGGTTGAATGATCTAGAAATGAAGCTCCCGCCTGGGCATTGGGTCCTCTAGAGCCAAGTATTTTGAATTCTTTATAGATGGGACCTTGGGTGGCCAAAGTTTTATTGCGTAAAATCATGGTGTTGACCACAAACTCCATTGTCGAGCTGAGGGGATGGAAGTACAATGTGGAATAGCCGTCAGATTGCATTTTACTTAAGGCCAGACCGTAAAGACCATCATCCAATTGGAAAACTTTACCACCGATGCTGTAATTGCCGGCCAAGGGGTCGGGATGGAAGAAATGGTGTTGTATTCTCCAAGACTCTTCTTGTTTCCAGGAGTAAACAACCAAACCAGGACTTCCTAAATCACCAGCATATGCAAAAGTATTTTCACAATCACCATCTTCTATAGCTAAGTTGGCATAGAAGGAGCTATCCTTGACTTGATCACTGGGAAAAATGTGACGTCTCAAAAGGTCATCATTATGTAAATCGTACACCAAAAGCTGAGCTGGTCCATATACCTTTGGGTCCCCTAATACACTTGAAATGCGAGAATCTAAGACCCATAAGCGCCCACAACGGTCCGCACGCACACGAAAAGGAGAAACTAGCTCTGGACTTGTTTCATTAATGCTGTGTGCCTCCCAGCTGGGATATGGAATTAGACCTGGAGATTTTGTTGATGTGTCTACAAAGAGAAAGAAGAAAAGTTTGAAAACATTTCTTTTTAATTAGTTTATTTATTTGCTTATGTAATTTTTTGATACTTAAACTATTATAGACACTGTGTGCGAGTACATTAGATGTCCCTTATAAGGTTAAAAAAAATTCAGTTATTGATATATTCTTGAATATTCTTCAGGTGGATTATAAGTAGGGATCCCAGATTTGGATTAGCGAAAAGCCGGCCACTTAGAACAAAAATCTGGAATTTAATGGAATTACTAAGAAATTGTTAATTTTTGTTTTGTGTAAACTATTTTGATTAAAATATATTTCTTGCAACATATATTACAATTTTTAAGTTGCAATAACAATTGAAAATGTTCAATTCATTCTTTAAAATTTGTTACTGACAAAGAGAAAATGAAAATTACGACACTTTTGCAAAAGTTATTGCTGTGTTAAGGTCATTCATTATAAACTTACAGTAATAAATAATATGGATTTTTTTTTGTAGAGTTCTATTTAGCTGAACAAATTTAATTTTAGTGTTTTTTATGGGAATTGTTATAATTTAAGTTGAACATTTGTTAACACACTAATAATCCCAAATTATTATTTTAATTATTAAGTAAATATTTTTTATTGAAAATAAATAGAAATTGATTATTGAGGGGCTTAGATGGATCCTATGAGCATTTCACTGTTGCTAATGTAGATCATCAGGGATCATTTACCCAAAAATTTCTTAGAACAACTAGAGTTATTATTAGTGTTTTTCATAAGGGATTTCCCGGGAAAAATTTCCCGCGATCCCGCACAATTTCCGGGAAAGAAATCCCGGGATATATTTGCGGGAATTCCCGGGATTTTTTTTGTTTTGATTTTATAATGGCAACTTTAGTTCATACGAGTATGTACACATTCCTTGATGAGTGTCGTTATTCACTTATGAAGGTGATGGTGCAATAAAAGGTGATGGTACTAGCACAATAGTTAAAATTTTACAACAACAACTTATATTGTGTTGATTCTGAAAGAAAATCATTTTCATTAAAAAAGGAATTGCACTTTTTGAAGGAAGTGATGAAAAAACTGAAAGTGTCCAGAGATTATATAATGCTCTTCTGACTATAAGGCCAACATCCGTAGAAAGTGGACGTATTTTTTCATTAACAGGAGTTTTTTTTTAATTAAATTAGAAAAAGATTGTCGAACGATTCTATTAATGCTTATTCTGTACTAAAGTCCTATTTTCAAAGCAAGATTTTGTAATATTTTTTTAATAATGTAATTTGTTTTTTTTTTTTTGCGTTATATCAATGCACTTGACTTTCCATTTCCATATAATATTGGTATTTATGTATTACTATTATATAAAGAACTGAAATTATATTAGTTTTTCGACTAATGTGTTTATAAAACGTTATTATTTAATCGATCTCATGAATTGTTATTTGTTTTTTGTCGAAATAAATTATATTAAAAAATATTTTGTATAGTTTTGCACAGGGCGGGAATTCCCGGGAAACTGAAAAGTCGTTCCCGCTTTCCCGGGAAATGAAAAAGTCCGGGAAAAGAAAAACTCTAGTTATTATGTTAAAATTTCATTGAAACAAGTGATGAGCTCAACAAATAACCAAGTTGAAAAAAGAACTCAATAATCAACATGTTTTGTATTTTCTTACTTTACCCTTTTGCTACATTGGCTGACTTTTTTTCAGCTTTGCATAGTTTTTACAACTACAATTCGAGCTGAAAAAAAGTCAGCCAATGTACAATTACAACTCTGCTTTTTTGCACGCTATTTTTTAAGGCAGTTTTGCAGCGCCTGTGGTATCAATGGGGCGTATTAAGTTTTCGAAGCTGCTAGTCGCCATTTTATTGGTTATTTCACTTTGCCAATTATTCTGCTACACAATACCGACGAAGGAGGACACTCTGATGTTACATTAGGATTAATATCCGCTGAACTCGGTGTAGTTCAATGATCAGTGTCTATTATCACTTGAACTTACTTACAACAACTGACACAAAGGGACACTAGTCCACATCAGAAAAATTAGTCTTATTGTTATTTAATTACTTTGTCGGTACCCAGGACCTTCGGTTTTGTAACTGCTAACTATTTCAGACAACGCCACCCTCATTTCTCACTATTGTTTTCAAATCGAGTATAATTTAAAAAAAATTAGTTAGTGTCTTTCTATATTAAGGTAACGATATGCAATACTATACGAACTTCAGCGTATATAATCAAATATCTTACCTGATGCAGACGTTGAAAACAACTTAAGCACCCAATAAAATTTGTTGGCTTTTGGCGGGTTTTCTTATTTTTGGTGCTATTTTCGCTTTTGGAATTTTTTTCGGTCTTTGGCGTTTTTGCTTAGCTTTGGCGATTTTTTCGGTTTTTGGCGATTTATTTTAGTTTTACAAATTTTTGTTTTTGTTTGGCGCTTTTTTTCGTTTTGACGATTTTTTTTCGGTTTCTGGCGATTTTTTAATTTTGGGATTTTTTAATTTTAGCGTTTTTGAACATTTTAAGAGTTTGCTTACTGCTTTCAAGATACAGAAGTTGTCAAAATGATAAAGTCCCTTTAATAGAATACCCTTTAGTTTTGATTTTTTTTTAATTTTGGTGTTAATTGTTGTAGTCTGTATAAAAATACTCTAACTTTGCACATTTCAAGTGTTGTATGTACATTTATTACATGGAATTTTAAAATTTTTCGTTGCTCTTTTTGGAACACCCTTTAATTTTTAACTGTCATATATTTGTTAATGTAGCGGCCAAAGCTCTACATATTCTGTCAAAATGTCAGCTCCTTAGCTCTTACAGTTTTCGAGAAAACATCCTGTGACGGACAGACGGAGAGCTAGAGAAAACAATAGGGTCGCTTTTCATCTTTGGTGTACTGAACCCTAAAAACAAAATATTCGTATTCGTGCACATGAAATTTTGTCAAAAATCAGATTAGAAATCTATGCAATTATAAAAGAAAAATTAAGCCTTTTTTATACTAAAACTATTTTTTTAAATAAATATTTACGATTCTTGTAGTGTACGAATGTAAACTTTGTTCATAAAGGATATATACAGCCCAATCATAAACAAAAATTCCGCACGAGTTTTCTGAATTTTCCCTTTTCTCCTATCATGACTTTGTTTTCCCCCTTTTTTTAGTATTATGAACGCTGCTGAACTTGCTTTTTCACTAAAAATATTTCTCTTGCAAAACAGAAGGGAGTTTGCATAAAAAAATAGTTAATACACCATTAAAACAAAATTTATATACATAAACTTGTATTTTATAGTTCTTTTATTTGGAAAAATACAAATGATTCCCAAATAAATAATTTCTAACCTTTTTTTACATATTTTTTCAAGTTAGTGAATTTTAATAATTTTTTTTTGCTCTCTCACTCAAAAAAAAGGTAGAAACAAAATGTCAACAAACAAGCAAAACAATGCCGTGATGCCACGTATTACCCTTTTTTCTTCCCAAGAAATTTATGATTGGAGGAATGTTTTCTCGAGAAAATTATTTTCCGTGAGAAAATGAATTCCGAGGGAATATTCATGATTGGGCTGATAGTGAATTCCTCTATTTTCTACAAAATTATTGGTCCAAATGTCATTTTGATTATATGAGTTTTTATAAATTCGTACAAGAAATTAAAAATATTTTTCTCGAATAAAAATTGGGCTATCACGTCTTGTTCGTTTTTTAACGCATGCTGGCAATAATGTAAAACAGTCAATACAGACACTCCAATTTCACAATTGTTAATTTGACTGAAGCTCACACTCATTCTAAATCTTCATAATAGTGGCATGTAAGCATGTCAGGGAGATTGTGTGTTACTGATTCAAGCTATTTTTGCTATTTGGTTAAAAAAAAGGATAAGTAAGATCAGAATCATTACAATATGTATACATATTTACATTTTTTGGTTTTGCTCAGAAACTTGAACAAACCGTGGACACCGACAATATTTTGCAATAGTTGCAGAACTGTTTCATACAAGTAGTCAAATGGCAAGAAGTTGCTGGATTCAATATGAAAAATTGAAAAAAAAATTATATACTTAAGCGACGAACAAGCTTGCTCACCAAAATTTCATGAAAGTTTAAAGAAATTATCAAGGATTTTGGAACAAAAGCATGCTCAAAAACTATTGCTGGACTCTAATACGTAAACCCGAACCAACAAAATAGAAACGACGTTGAAATAACGCCATTCACTTTTGAAAATTCATTGATGTTTAAATAAACTAATGATTTCTTATGTAAAAAAAAACGAATAAAAACGTTTTTTTTGTATCTCAAAAACCTGACGTGATAGAGAAAAATCAATAACAGATTCGAATTCAACCCACCAAATTACCCTAGGAAAGATATTTGGTTGCTCCAGCCCAAAATAAAAATAAATAATAATAAATAAATATAAATAAAAGAATTTGCTTTGATGGAAATAAAAAAATCGCTTTTGAAAAACCTTTTTATTTGATTTTGATCTAAATTAACATAATCTAAAGTTCGTCCTCTCCCCCCCCCCCACTCTTTTTCCACATTATTGAGGTGAATTAGCACAGTCAACCATGCTCGTTTGGTGTAAGATGTGTTTAGAGCTTTTATGTTAAATCATATAAATAACATTTTTGTGGGATATTTTAACGCCTTAACAGTCGAATTTAGATTACAGCCTTGAACGCTAACAGTAGTATACGTATTAACAGTAAATGCAAATTATATTTGATATGTTCACATGTACAGTTAACGGAATGTTTAGCTATCGCTGTAAATCTTCTCTGTAAGTTGTTAGATTTTACATAAAATTGCTGAACACATCACACACAAACAAACAAAAACAAAATTTAACTATTTAAAATTTGAATATGATTTAAGCAAAACATATGTACGAGTCAGAGAACGACAAAATCTGATTGAAAAAATATTCATAAGTAATCCATATCCTAAAAGCATGCCTTTGTGTTCATACATTCAAACTTGTTCCAACATACATAATCGTTGCTGCTTTTTAATCATTCCAATCATACGGTTGTTGTTGGCTCTACGATTTTAAACATGTGTCGCATCATACCAATCAATTCGGTTCGGTCATGATTATTTTGATGAAAAATAAAATAAGTAGGCAAAAGCGTTCGTTCTGATTATCAACAAATATTTGTATGATGAATAAAATCAAAAAAGCAAAAATGAGCGCGTATGAGCGCGTATACATCAAGTGATGATGATTTTTTAGAAACAAGGGAATTTTATGTACTATGTATTTAGCAATTTATATACCTATACAGAACACCCAAAGCAGGGGCATTTTGTACAAAAGCAGCGGACACCGTGGTATACAAAGTGAAAATGTTGTTTCTATCGTGAAGAAATTTGCACAAAATACGTTCAAATTTATCAACGTTGTTGAGTATATGTAACGTCATATAGCGTGTAAATTGATTAAGTTTACAACTTTTATACATGTTATTTCATCGTATAAATATTTCAAGGTCATGCATATCAAATAGAAATTATTTTTAAATTTGACAAAAATTATTTCGTTGTATAAAAATTTGATTCTATCTCTTTATATACATATGTATTAATATTTATATATTTAATATTAGTAGCTAGTCTTTCGCATAATACTCTAACGAGAGACGATCTAGTCTTTTCCTGGTCGTTTTCCATTTTTTCTTTTTAAAGTGTTTGCTTACTGATTTGGATTAAAACGATAATATTTTTCATAATTCCTCTGCTTTGATTTTATTCAACATGAAAACCTGATTATATAAAAATTTGAATAAAACATGTATGAAATTACTTGCAACTAACCAAACGATACGTTCGTAAGTATGATTCTGATTTTATTCAATATTAAGTTTTGTTGCATGATTAAATGTTAACAAAAGTTTAATGTATGATGAATGATGTGAATAAAACATGTTCGATCACTCGACTCACATTTACTTAAATGAATCGTTCACCATTACGATGATGATTTTACTCAATGTTGATTTATTTTGCATGATTAAAAGTGAATAACAAATTTATAGTATGATTAAATCAGAAAATACGTGATTTTTGTCGTTCTCTGGTACGAGTACACCTAACATACTCGTACAAGGTTTTCTGTGCGAAAAAGGAGGGAGACTTTAGGTTCCTTATACTGATTCAAAATACTTAAGTGAAATAAGGGAATAGAAATTGTAAAAGGTTCAAGCGTAAACTTTCAAAACTTTTATTTATTTATGTAGTGAGCATATGTGCCCTTAATCATGAAAGTGATCTAAGTCATATGCATTTTTGATTCAAAATATTAAATACATCTTAAGAAGCTTTAATAAATAAATTGAGACTAGTAAAACTCTACTCTCTATGTTGCATAATATAAAAATATTTTTTGATTTATTAAAATAAAATCTAATAAATTTCTCGTTCAAAGAAATAAATGAGTTAGACTACTTTCATAATTAAGGGCACATATGTATATTAGAGCGACTCAAGTTGTATGGAAGCGAAATTCGTACAAGGTGTACCCCCCTCAAAATAAACATTGGTATTTTTTATGATGACATCTAAAATATTTCGGCTCCAGCTTTGACCTCTCGTGAGCTGGACCATTTTGAAAAAGGGTCTATTTTTGCATGTTTTGTCAATTTGAGAATCTGTTTCCTTACCAGCATATACAATATGGGTATCATAAGAAAGGTTTTTTTAAGGCGCGTCCAACTGTATATACAATTTGTCCAAGGACGATCATCCATGTCCTTTTTTAAGGATATTCTGTAAAAAATAACGGGTTTTGAATTTTTTGTTCGGGGTTGTTTGTAATAAAAATGCCAAATTAACATATTTTAATCTTTAGTCGATTTAATTAAAATACGGGTCTCAGCTTTTTTTGAAATTCGTGCTAGTTCGCGTTTTGACAAAAATGCAATGGGGTGGTAACACTTCGTTTTAAATAGGGCAATATGGGTATCAAATTTTTTCTTTTGCCAAGTACATCATATTTATTTCATTTATGATCGTCCTTGGACAAATTGTATATACAGTTGGACGCGCCTTAAAAAAACCTTTCTTATGATACCCATATTGTATATCTTGGTAAGGAAACAGATTCTAAAATTAACAAAACACGCAAAAATATACCCTTTTTCAAAATGGTCCAGCTCACGAGAGGTCAAAGCTGGAGCCGAAATATTTTAAATGTCATCTTTAAAAGTCTAAGGTTCATTTTTAGGAGGGTACATCGAGCACTTTTTTGTTCGATTTATTGCTTTCTGATGTCAGAGTTGAAGGTTATGAAAGCTCCGGCTTTACTGAATTTAGACGTCTTATAAAGCAAGAAATAAAAATTAAAATGATCACAATAACATAACAAAAATAAAAAATTTCTCTCTTTTTTATATTAATTATTCAAACCAATTGTTAATCACCTGCTAAAGTGGAAAACAACGTAACTCAAAAGAAATCGCATTTTTAATTAATAATAAAAATGTACTTTCATCCTTATAAAAACGCATAAATAGAACATGAAACACATTATGCTATTACAGTGCAAGTGCAGTTAACGCTGTTGCAAAAACTGAGTTTGTTGCGAAAATCGAGTAAAAAATGTCTATGCCTGTTTTTTAATAAAAAGCTTATTTTAAATAAAATAAAAGGCTTACTAAATAATCAAAGGTTAACTTTTAAAACAAATGCATTTATTTAATTAAAATAAAGAATAAAAAAATATATATTTATGGTCTAATTCATAAAAAATAATTTAGGTTTATTACAGGTTTATTTGACAAATTTCCCATAGAAATATGTCAAATAAGTGCTTAATAAAACTGAAATATTTTTTATGAATAAGGCAGTTAAAATAAATAAAAGATACACATTCTAAGGTATGTAAATTTGTACTGACGGTTATTATCAAGTTGAAGATTCACGTTTTTAATGGAAAAATGGGGCAATTTTCGACTGTGTTTTTTTATGACAGCGTTGGCTGAAGTAGTTAGCACGTTGACTACGAAAACAAAGGTTCTGGGTTGGAGCCCGGTATCAGACAATCATCAAATAACAACACCACGCATTTTTCTGATGTACATTAGTGTGCCTTTGTACCAGATGTTGTAGGAAAGTTCATGTGATGAAGGCATAGAAGGTGACTGAATTATACCGACTTCAGCAGATACTACTCCTAATGTAACATCAGATCGCCCTCCTTCGTTGTGTACTAGAATCATCGGCGAAGTAAAATAACCAATAAAATGGCTCCTAATCACAGCTTCAAAAATTTAATACGCCTCATTTAACACCAGAGGCGCTGCAACACTGTATTATTAAAAACGTGCAAAAAACAGAGTTGTTAAAATAATAAAGCTTTCCTGTATCTCTTCCTTCACCACCTGTCTTCTCTATCACTATATATTTCCTAAAGAAGGTAACACCTATTAATAGTAGTAGGCATTCATTGTCTGAGTGTTACTTCTCTTTAAAAAAAAAAAAAAGACTTAAATAATTTAAAAAAAATTTATTCTGGCCTTGCTTGGCCTTACATAATTCTTAGAATTTAAAGGAAAACAAACCATTGCTAATGGTTTCCTGGAATAATTTTTTTGATCACGTTTCGTTTGTTGTTGTAAAATTGGTCACACAAAGGCAAAAACTCGGCTGTGAAAACTGTGAGTTTATGCTGTAATTCGAAAGCAAAGCAACTGCTCGTGTTCTTTGGACTTAACTTTTTACTTTTACTGTTGACGACTGCGCAGTTGCTTAAAAGCAAAACGAAATATTTTTTTACGAACTATCCCTTTGATTTTACTCGTCTATGGTACGAAATCACAGCAAAACCAAACTGTAGGAACACAAACACAATAAAATACTTTTCAACAGTTGCTATTTACTTTCAAAGCAGAAGCGAAAGCAATAGTATTTTGATTGAAACTTTTGCTTTTCTGCTGTCAGTTTTTTAAACACTGGTAATTTATTTGGCTGCAATTAAATGTCACGCATACGTAGATCTTTAAACGAAAACTGTTGCATACTTCGTTGGATACTGATACTCAGAGGTAACTGCAACTCAGTGCGTATGAGTAATAAGGATGTAGATCAAATCGCCAGTTTAAATGAAAATCTATCCAGCTATAACAATGAGCAGCACCACGCAGTAAAAAAACAAAACAAAGGAGAGAATCTTAACTTTTTTTGCAAACTTGGTTTAATCGAGGTCTTGTTTTTGAAAAGTTGCGTTAACAGGGTCACCAATGTTAAGAATTTGGGTGCTGCGAATATCGAGGTGTTGCGCTTATCGACGGTTGCGTTAACCGAGTCTGCACTGAATTTTTTTAAATAAAGCTCTTCTCTTGAAAGATTGCGTAAGAACGAATCCAAAGTAGAAAAGTTACGAAAAAAACCGAAAAAATTAATAATTACGTAATTTTGCATTTCAACTGACGATATATGGATATTATTGAAACAAGTTTGAATTGATATTTAACGGCTCGCACTTGCAGTCGTTCCATTCAACTCAACATCAGGCGAAGCACATAAAATTTATCACTTAAAAATTAAATTTTTTTTTTAATATTTTATTGTATTCAAGGTGAATGATCTTTTATTTAACTTTAAGCCACAAAATGTGTTTTTAAAATTAAACCATATTTAATAATTTGTTATTTTCTTAATACGTGCAATAAGTAATGCAATGGATTGCTTAAAAAATTTATACAAAATTAAATGGTACATTCATTGGGCACTAATATCAGAAATAATTTTTAATTTTCCTATCAAAAATTCAAGCATCTCCAATTAAGTTTCAATCGAATGACAAATTGTTTTTGAAAGATTCAGCATTAAGTAAATCATTTGTCATGAGGAAAAATATTGTGAGAATTAAGAATATGCTGCACATATTTTCACTACAATTAATTTAATTTAAAGCTAAAAAAATTTATTCGAAATTTATCAAAGCATATTTTTTAGGTTTCTGCGAGAATCTTTTATAAAAATTATTAAAATAGATTTTGTTGAATTTTTCTTTTTGCGTTCAAAATGAAGCATTTTTAGATCAAGGCAACAGATCTTTTCCAAATTAAGGTGTGTGTGATCACCCAACACATTCAAATATTCAGTAATTTTTTATTTATTTCTGTTGTTTCTTTTCATATATTTTTTTCATTAATTTAAATTTAGAAGAAAACAACATAAAAAATCTCACTAAAATAAATAAATGAATTATCAAAAGAAATTCTTGTACATTCATACATTATTTTTTTTCGAAAACAAAAAGGAATTTTTTTAATTTAAAAATTTACATTAAATTTAGTGTAGGAGGTGTTTGTGGCAGTGCTAGTTTTAATGTCGGTGGCATTTATTTTAATTAAAGATAATGAAATTTCTATACAAAACAGTTTTATGATTTGAAATTTTTATTATTTTCACTTTGAAATATGTATGTAGCGGTTTTCGGAGACTTGTAAAATATTCACATAAATGAACTTAAGGTTGAATTTTAAAATATTGGAATTTTGTGTATTCCAGAAAATTGTACTCAGTCCAAACATTTATATGTTTCAAATTCATCAAAAGTGTTCAAATAAAACCACCAGCCTCAAATTTCAATCAGCGCGTCCAGCGTTTTCTGTCTGTCAAAAATTGTCATGCTTAATACAAAATGTAGGAACTAAGCCCAAATAGCACGGCGTTAACGCTTCACAGTTAGACGCTTTAAGTAGTGAAGTTGGCTGCTAGAAAACAATTTCTGTTTTGTTACGGCTAATTTTATTTTGTAAGCTTACTTTCATGTGTTGTGTTGTATGTCATTTCATCGCTAAAGCGAAAACGAAATGCTTGACTCGTGCATTTAGGTTGTTCTGTACAATAAAACTTTTCTGCACATATCGGTGGACTACTATATTTTTGAAAAGGAAGATTTTGAATTTTTGTCACTTTACAGGAGCAGATAAAAAAAATTAATATTTGGCAGAAATAAGTATGATGTGTGGATCGAAGTAATCAGATACTTCGACCAATTATTTTTCTGAAAGGTTACAAGTAGAGATGTGCAACTTTCTTTATTTTTCGTGATTTCACATCTTAATTTCCAATTAATAAAATCACGTGTGCGTGCGTGAGCATGCTTAAAAATTATAATAACGTGCGTGATTTTTTAATATAATTTTCAAGCACTCAAAACAGTACTCAGTAAAAACATCGATTTATTGTGTCGAAACATATGTAGATATAATCCGATGTTTTTTTTTTGCTCCTAAATAATTGGAAAACGAAAATCGAAATGACAAATAATATACAGAACGTGTAGATTGATATATGTATAAGCGTGTATACGTACATATATATATATGTATGTATGTGTATGTGTTGGCATGACTCATGTACAAAACATGTAAACCTGAGGGCAAATTACGGCATTCTGTACGACTCGTAATTTAAAAATATTTCAATAGAGTTTGTATGGAAATATTTTTAAATTACTAGTCGTATCGAATGCCGTAAGTTGCCCCCTGGCAAATGTTATGTGAACAACTGGCAATACTATTATAAGCGACAAATAAACTCATATCTGGAATTTTTAGTGCGAATGGTTTTGACTATAGATGTGCACGTGAGCGGTTTTTGACTCACGACACGCACGCTCACGCAGAAAAATATTTATATGTGACCTGCTCCACGAAAAGGGACCTCTACGCCGAAAAGAAGTTATTGAGAAAAACGCGTTTAAAGGGGAAAAGGTGAAAAGCAGCAGCATATTGTTTTGTTTATATGAAAAACAGACCTTGTACTTTCTACTAGAAGGAGAGTCAGGGAATGGAGAACACCAAAATTAGATGGTATACCGCTCTCGCCCAAAACACATACAAAGTACCTGGGAGTTATTTTGGATAGCAAACTGACGTGGAAACCCAATATAGAGGATAGAGTCAAAAAGGCCACCACTGCTCTATACGCATGTAAAAATATGCTGGGGAAGACATGGGGCCTTTCGCCTAATCTTACATATTGGACCTATATAGCGGTAGGTAGACCAATTCTACTCTACGGAATACTTGTATGGTGGAGGGCGACTGAGACAAAAGCATACCTAAAAAAGTTAGAAAATATCCAGAGACTAGCAGAACTCTGCATCACTGGAGCTCTAAAAAGCACACCTAATGCAGCTTTAGACGTTATGTTAGACCTTAAACCAATAAAACTAACCGCTCTGAATGCGGCATGCAAATCCGTAATCCGACTCAGGACAACAGGACAGATGTCGTACAAGCCATTTGGTCAAGGTGAATTGCTGAAACACATGGAGTGTAGCTCGGACTACGTCATTCCAGAAATTAACTTCCTAGCTAAACCACAGATCACTATAAGGGAAGAAGGTCTTAACTATAGTGGCTATAGTTTTAATTTCTTCACTGATGGCTCAAAGATGGATGTAGGAGTGGGAGCTGCGGTTTACTGCCCGGAGTATACAGGAATCTTATAAACTTCCTGATTACTGTAGCATCTTCCAGGCGGAAATCTATGCAGCCAAAATGGCCAAGCAGCAATTAAGGCAATTTCAGCAGACTGCAACTACTCCTCGGTTGTGCTCATGTGTAAAAGGCCCCAAATATTTTATGTGCTGGCAGACAAGTACATGTTTATTGGGTCCGAGGACACATGGTAATTGAGGGAAACGAAATGGCTGATATACTGGCAAAAAGGGGGACCCAATTACGAAGAAACGGTATATGTCCGGAAACCAATTCAATACCTGAAATGGATCATAGACTCTAAGATGAAGGTAGAAGCGGAGGAAAGTTGGCGTGCAACGAAAACTTGCAAAACTTCTAAAACCATGTGGAGCTCATATGATCATAAATCGACTAAATTCCTTTTATCACTAACCAGAAGCGACTGTAGACTTCTAGTGGGGGTATTAACTGGACACTGCTGGACAGCTTCGTATGCCGTCAAAATAGGACAGATACTTGACGGTACCTGCAGGAAATGTAGGGCGCACGGAGTATTGGAGACAGTAGAACATCTACTGTGCCACTGTCCGGCTCTAAGCCGCACTAGATTTGACTGTCTTGGTGATCACACTTTTCGAAGTCTTGAACTTTTATCGGGAATGGAAATGTGTAGACTGCTAAGGTTTGTTAAATCTGTGTGGAAGTCATTCGATACAGGCAGCACGAACTAGGCTGCCATACTTACAGGTTTCTTGTCATCTGCTGGTATCGCTAAGGATCAATACTGGTCTATGCGAGGTCCCTGACCAACCAGACTAACCTAACCTAACCTTGTTATAGACATGGAGATTTCCCGCAGGCATTAAGTTTCGCTTGTAGAATTTTGTAGCACATATACATAACTCGATTTTGTCTTAAGTCTACTTATGCTGTTATCGCTTTAAAACATATAAATTTAAATGGCATTAAAGTGAAATAGTGCAAAATTACACAAAAAATTTATGGTACAAAAATAGTGCAAAGAACTTGAAATAGTACAGATTTTGCACTATTAACAGAAAGTGGCAACGCTGGATATCGTACAATTATTTCATATTATTTAACAGAAACAATGTTCAAAAATTGATGTAAAGCATAAATTGATTAATTTTTATACTTCTACGTGATATAAGTACATTTTAATAGAGTTATTTAATTTTTATAAATGCGAAATATTTGAAGGTGGCAATACTGAACTATACACTTATACTTAAATATGAGATGTAGGTGGTGCTGCTGCCGTCTGCAAAATAATTAAGTAGCTGGCTACGAGGCGTAAATGCTGCTAGCGGCATTTGAAATCGTGTGATCGTGTAGCCTGCTGTGGTGAATGTGTTTAATGCATTATCAACAATTTTGGCATTTTGATAATTCTAAACTATGGGTACGATAAAATCGAAAATAAGGCTCGATATGAGAACAAATCACTGTGCAATGTCGACAAGAAACGTTCAATCAATTACTTATAGTTAACACAAAAACAGAATTTCTAGTTTTATTGTTGTTTTCAACAAAAGTTTTCGATGTAACGTTTCTTGTCGGCATCGCGGAGTAGGCTGTAAATCTATGTAATTAAATTTTACTAGCTACCAGCTGCACTATTATTAACAAAGTATATTTTTTGTAATTTTAATTGAAAAGATTAAAATGTTTAACCAAACTTACCATTGAGATCAAGGTAGGCCAATGAAACCGGCACACCGTCGCGCCAACGTGGCAGAGTTACAAACAGTCTCGACTGATAAACTTCAATGCCAAATGGGATGGCATTTTCTGGCTTAAACTCTTTGCGTTCGATAGCGGCCCAACGTTCTTCAGCACTGGCATATTTGAAATCGATTTCCTTCCATTCGTATGCAACACGCAAGTTGTCATTCGAATGCACATGCTCGATTAAATGTGTTGCAAAAATGACAAACAATATTGTTGGCGTTGTTGTACACAAATTAGTCATTTCAGTTGAATGGCGTAGATTTCAAATGAACATACGAGTACATAAATCAATAAACAGATAAATTATGTTATAGACTTGCACTTTATTAATTAGTTTATGTGTGGGTGTGTCCTTTTTTCTTTTCCTTCTTAATACATATTGGTGGTACCTTTTTAATTTATCACAGATTTAAATTGATCTGCAAAAGAGAAAAGAAACAATATTATAAAAATAGCCAGTTCAGTTTATTTTAATGTTAAAATTAATTGTATTCAGTGTATAAATCTTTCATTATTCTTCTTTATATGTGTTATAATTGAATGGATACAAAATTTCATTTAACCTTCAACAGTTGGATCAAGATTCCTAAAAAAAATTATGAGTTTCATATTATTGAAAGCTTTTATAATTTTAAATGCTCGTGTACATGACCGACATACTTAAACACATGAATAAATTCGATCGTTTTAAAAGTCGATGCTATTGAATTAAACTCTGCTCTTGATAATCACTTAAACAAAATTCGTGCAAGTCATACAAATTAACAACAAAAACTGCAAATACGACATAGACAGAGAGTCGTCGACTTGATGGCAAAAATATAAATGTATATTTAACCCTAGAAGTGCATATTATAGTCGAGTAGTGTACAGTTTCATCTGCATAACAGATGCATATGTACATGCTTAAGCAGGAGATATTGGTGGCTATTCTGGAAAACGCGTCGAAGAAGTGAAACTTTGCACTAAAACAAAAGCAAATTTGCAAAACAAATTCAATTCCCACGCAGAAAGTGTCCCCACCAACAACAAGTAATTCGACAAATTCTAACACAAGCTTTAATTTCAGCCGCCTTGAAGCCACTATTGATAATCTAGTGCAGACTATAAACAACTTTACTACAAATATGACTAACATGATGCAAGAAATGCTACGAATGCAGAATACTCTGCTTCAAGCATTAATTAACAAGCCATGAACACGTTGAAAATATGTTTCTGGAACGCAAACGGCATCCGCCAACACAAAAATGAGCTCGAGCACTTCCTTATGGAAAAAAATATTGATATAATGTTGGTCTCTGAGACTCATTTGACATCAAGAAGCTTATTCAAAATAAATGGTTACACTCTATATGATTCAAAGGACCCGAGAGGGAGAGCATGCGGTGGATCAGCAATTCTAATTAAGTCAAGACTCAAGCACTATGTCCTTGACAACGTTTGTGAAGAATATATGCAAGCAACGAATATTTTCGTAGAAAATTTTTGTGCGAATTTCGTGATATCATCAATTTACTCACCTCCCAGATTTGCAGTTACAGAAGAGCAGTATGAGAAGTTCTACAATTCGCTTGGATCTTGTTTCCTGGCAGCTGGCGACTAAAATGCAAAACATACGTACTGGGGCTCGCGTCTTGTTACACCTAGAGGTCGAGCGTTGTTTAATACAATTTGAAAAATGGACTTGGATGTCATTTCGTGTGGGGAGCCCACTTATTGGTAATATGTAATGTAATAGATTTTGGTGTCATGAAAAATATCCCTAGGGACCTAACTCACGTGGAGGCCTCTCTAGATCTCTCCTCCGATCACTCTCCCACAATAGTTACAATTTTTAACCCACTAAGGAGTGATTTGCCGAACTCATATGTGAAGATGATAAGTCGTGTTAATTGGCTGGGGTTCAAAAAATATCTCAGTAGTCATTGTACGGAAAACATTAAGCTAAGTACATCCGATGATATTGAATTTAACGTTGCCAATCTTAACGAAAATATTAAAGAGGCTGCTGAACATGCCACTACTTCCCATCCGCAGACTGGCTTTAATAGAATTTATTCTGCGGATATTGAACGTCTTGTATGTGAAAAAAGGAGAGCTAGAAGAGAATGTCAACAACACAGATCACCAATAAATAAACTCAGACTTAAAGAATGTACTAAACGACTCAAAGAGTTGCTATCGTCGGAAAAAACAGCATTACTAGAAAAATTTCTAGAAGGTCTCGATGTCACGTCAGCATCTAATTACTCTTTATGGCGCGCTGCTAGAAATCTTAAAAGACCCGTTGAGCTTAAATCACCACTGCGCACTTCGACCGGAGGATGGGCAAGAAGCGATAGCGAGAAAGGTAACTTATTTGCTGAGCATTTAAAAGCTGTATTCACTCCCTATTCATGTACGGGCGCTGTTGATTTGCCGAATGTAGTTTCTCTACCCCCTCGTCCCATAAGGTTTAAGCTGTGTGAATTACAAAAAATAATTGCTGAACTCAACCCGAAGAAAGCTCCAGGTATTAATGGAATTAGTAACAAGATGCTGATGAATTTGCCTCTAATCGCAATAAGAATCCTGCTATTTATTTTTAATGCCATTTTGCGATTGCAGTATTTTCCACATAACTGGAAACTGGCGAAGATCAAAATGATTCCAAAGCCGGGTAAAGATCTTACCAAGGCTGAGTCATATAGGCCTATAAGTTTACTATCAACAATCTCAAAGCTTTTCGAAAAGCTGCTCATGACTAAATTTTCCAAAATTTTAGCTGATAATGGGTGTATCCCGGATCATCAATTTGGTTTTAGAAGTCAGCATAGCACAATTGAGCAAACGCATAGGTTGGTGCAAGTTATAAGGAAGACATTTGAAGAAAAGAAATATTGTTCTGCCCTCTTCATTGATGTTTCTCAAGCGTTTGACAAAGTATGGCACGAAGGCCTAGTTTTAAAATTGAAGACATACCTGCCAGTAAACATTCAAAAACTTTTGGAAAGTTATATTGTTGATAGGAAGTTCACTGTTGTGGAAGGAGACTTCATGAGTGTGCCCGAATCTATATCTTCCGGTGTCCCACAGGGTAGTATTCTGGGGCCAGTCTTGTATTTAATATATACTTGTGATATGCCTGTGAGCAATAATATCCATACCTCTACGTTTGCCGATCATACAACCTGTATGAGTATTCACGAAAACCCTTCTGAGGCATCCCGCAATCTCCAGGAACATATTACCCAGTTGGAAATATGGTTGAACTTATGGAGAATTAAAGTAAATGAACAAAAGTGTGTCCATATAACGTTTTCCCTAAGAAGAGATACTTGTTCCCCCATTCGAATAAACAATGAGAATATTCCTCGACATTCTCACGTGAAATACCTTGGTATTCACCTTGATCGAAGGCTTATGTGGAAACATCATATTGACTCTAAGCTAACTCAAATGAAACTTAAGTTATCTCAAATACATTGGTTGATTGGCAGAAATTCAACACTCAGCCTAGACTGCAAACTGTTAATATACAAGTCGCTTTTGAAACCAATATGGTGCTACGGAATTCAGTTATGGGGCACTGCTTCAGCTTCAAATGTTGAGAAAATCCAACGAAGACAAAACAAAATTTTACGTTTAATAACATCGGCTCCATGGTACATTAAAAATTCAAATTTACATCGTGATTTAAATATGCCACTAGTGACTGAAGAAATTTCAAAATACGCAGGCAAATATTTAACTAAACTCGAGTCCCATCCTAATCCCCTTGCTCGTAACATCTTGAACTTTACTGGACACATCCGCTTAAAAAAGAGGGACACCAAGGCTCTAATACGCAATACCTCAGATGAAACTTTTTGAGAATAATTTTTTTTGCTAGTACATAATTATTGTATTAATAACTACTATCACTAAAATTGTTTTCGGCATTGGTCGGACACATTAATTATATCTAGACTTAAGATTTGATTACTTATTGTTAGTTCATTTTTTTGAAGATACAATAAATAAGTTATATGTATTAAAAAAAAAAAAAAAAAAATACATTTCTAAAATGAAATAAACGTGAGAATTTCCACGCGTTTCTCTCTCTTTTAAAAACGGTTGATTGTGCATGAGAAACAAAAATAAATTTCTTACATTTACACAGTTTTGTTTTTGTTTTCAATGTAAATTTCACCAAGTCGACGCGTATTCCAAAATAGACACCATTGTGTCATTATACTGATACGAGTACTTCTTCTTGTTTATCCAATTTTAAAATGACAAAAATTTCAAGGATATTCGTCAAACCGGTTTTATTAAGCCTGCCCTAGCAAACACGATCGGCTTGTCAACAGAGAGTATGTGTAACCAGATCAGACATCCCGCTTTTCATAAGTCGATCCCGCCTCGAATTTTTCTACCGCTTTTTAGAGTTTTTAAATTTTCAATCTGTTAAGCATTAACACATTCACCTCAGCAAGCTACCGGCTACAAAATGTCAAGGATAGAATACACATGTTTATATTTTTATTTTATTTTTTTGTATATATATTTATTTACTGTATCTTCAAATATGAACTAACGATTCGTAAAGCAGCTCTGGGCGAGTGAACATCAAGCGTCGTTGGCAATTATCTCTTAAGTGCAACCAGGCCACCGCACACACCGCATGCGATTGGTGGTTGGCGTCGGTTAGCGGTACTCTTTGCGGTATCCCATTGGTTTCCATTAACCACATGCAAAAACAATTATAAAGAATAAATTTTGGGAATTGGTTGGAGAACCAAACAAAAACTCATTTTTGGAAAAATAAGGAGAATAATTTTGGGAGTTCCGGCTTCGCATGCGACGGTATATGTCGTTTGGAATTTTCTCAGAGGAGGCTCCTAAATAAAGAAATTGTTGATGGCGTTATAACCCTTGTGTTCGGCCAAATTAAATCTCCCATCCCTTGTAACAACAAGGGGGCACGGAGTAACCTCAAATCATTAAAAAAAAATATGAACTAAGTGTTCAAATCTTAAATCTAAATATAATTAATTAGGCCCGACCAATGTCGGACATAAACTTAGTGATAATAAATTAATGATACATAAGAGTCGTGCTAAGCGAAAAGAAAAAAACTAAAAGTACAAAAGTATATTCTGGAGTGTTGAGTATTAGAGCCGTAGGATGTGTCCAGTAAAATTCAAGATGTTACGAGCAAGGGGATTAGCATGGGACTCAAGTTTTGTTAAGTACTTGCCTGCGTATTTTGCAATTCCTTCAGTCACTAGTGGCATATTTAAGTCACGATGTAAATTTCAATTTTTAATGTACCATGCAGCCGATGTTATCAAACGTAAAACTTTGTTCTGTCTTCGTTGGATTCTAGGCTGAGTGTTGAATTTCTGTCAATCAACCAATGTATTTCAGTTAACTTAAGTTTCATTTGAGTTAGCTTAGAGTCAATATGATATTTCCATGTAAGCCTTCGATCAAGGTGTATGCCAAGGTATTTCACTTGAGAATGTTGAGGAATATTTTGATTGTTAATTCGAATGAGGGAACAAGCTCTTCTTAGGGTAAAGGTTATATGGACACACTTTTGCTCATTTACTTTAATTCTCCACCTGGGTAATATGTTCTTGGAGATTTCGGGATGTCTCATAAGTATTTTCATGCATACTCAGACAGGCTGTATCATCGACAAATGTAGAGGTATGGATATTGTTGCTCACAGGCATATCACAAGTATATATTAAATACAAGACTGGCCCCAAAATACTACCCTGTGGGACACCGGAAGATATAGATTCGGGCACACTCATGAAGTCTCCTTCCGCAACAGTGAACTTCCTATCAGTAATATAACTTTCCAAAAGTTTTTGTATAATTATTGGAAGATATGTCTTCAATTTCAAAACAAGGCCTTCGTGCAATACTTTGTCAAATGCCTGAGAAACATCAATGAAAGTGCAGAACAATACTTCTTTTCTTCAAATGTCTTCCTTATAAATTGAACTAATCTATGAGTTTGCTCAATTGTGCTATGCTGACTTGTAAACCCAAATTGATCCATCAATACCTGGATTTTTCTTCGGGTTGAGTTCAACAATTATTTTTTGTACTTCACGCAGCTTAAACTTTAAGGGTGGAGGGGGTAGGGAAACTACACTCGGCAAATCAACAGCACCCGTACATGAATAGGGAGTGAATACAGATTTTAAATGCTCAGCAAATAAGTTACCTTCCTCACTATCGCTTCTGGCCCATCCTCCGGTCGAAGTGCGCTGTGGTGATTTCAACTCAACGGGTCTTTGAAGATTTCTAGTAGCGCGCCATAACGAGTAATTAGATGCTGAAGTGACATCGAGACCTTCTAAATATGTTTCCAGTAATGCATTTTTTTCTGACGATAGCAACTCTTTGAGTCGTTTAGTACATTCTTTGAGTCTGATTTTATTTATTGGTGATCTGTGTTGTTGCCATTCTTTTCTAGCTCTCTTTTTTTCACATACAAGACGTTGAATATCCGTAGAATAAATTCTGTTAAAGCCAGTCTGCGGTTGGGAGGTAGTGGCATGTTTAGCAGCCTGTTTAATATTTTCGTTAAGATTGGCGACGTTTAATTCAATAACTTTAGATGTTCTTAGCTTAATGTTTTCCGTACAATGACTACTGAGATACTTTTTGAACCCCAGCCAATTATCACGATTGATCATCTTCACATATGGGTAAGGTAAGTGATCGGAGGAGAGATCTAGGGAAGCTTCAACCTTAATTAAATCTCATGACGCCAAAATCTATAACATCCGGAATTTTGTGTATATCCGTAGGGCAGTAAGTGGGCTCCCCACTCGAAATGACGTCCAAGCCCATTTTTGAAATTGTGTTGCACAACGCCCGACCTCTCGGCGTAATAAGACGTGAACCGCAGAACGTATGTTCTGCAATATAGTCGCCAGCTGCTACGAAACAAGGCCCAAGAGATTTGTAGAAATTCTCGTATTGATCCTCAGTAATTGAAAATCTGGGAGGGGAGTACAAAATTTTCAATGCAGATATTTGTTGCTTGTAGGTGTTCTTCACAAATGCTGTCAAGAATATGGTGCTTGAGTCTCGACTTTATTAGAATTGCTGATCCACCGCATGCTTATATGAGAATGATTATTTTGAAGGCAACAAGCGCCAGTCTACAGATTGTTGTTCGTGCTACATTTGTCGTTGTAGTCAAATTAAACTAATTTCTATTTTTGATGGCTACAAAACAAAAACAGTGTCGACAATATAGCAAAATATGGAAATCAAATTGGTGTTTAGAAAAATTTTTTATGTGAAACAATTTTAAATGTTTAGTTGAACTATAATGAATTTTAATCAGAAATAATTTCTTAGTCGGGCTTAATAGATAGAATAGAATAGAATAGACTTTGGTGCTGATAACGTGCGTTGCTGCACAGAAAAATATCGGTATTTCCCCCAGCTTATAGTCTAATTTAATTTTTCTTCTCTTCTTTAGAAACTCACATTAATTAATAAAAAATATTTCATTCAATAAGAATTGAAATTACTGAACTTAAGTCCGACTAAGAAATTATTTCTGATTGAAAAATTTTTTATTTCAAAATAAAAGAGAAAGTACAAAATTTTGGTGCTAATTGCAAAAGTAATTATATTTTTGTAAAGCAAAAAAAAATGATAATTAGCGAAAAGTTTCAAAATCTTAAAAGAGCCATAATTTTGCATCAAAATCGCTAAAACTATAAAGAATGCATAAAATTTGGTAAAAGTTGCGAAAATTATGAAAATTCGCAAAAACTTACTAACAGCGGGATGATAAGAAAGCCTTATATTGTTTAAAAATCTAACAAACACCTTTCATCGCAAACTTTGCAAAAAATCGCGCAAAGTTGCAATATTTTAAACAATCCATAATATTGATTAAGAATCGCTGAAACTGTACGGAATGCAAAAAATTCACGATAAATACGAAAATTCGCAAAAAGTTACTAACAGGGATGATAACAGTCTAAAGCTTAGTTTAGACGATATGTTTAATCAGCATATTTATGCCGAAAAATTTGCTACGAGTGCCCGCATGTCGTATAAACACAAAATTTTTTCAGCAAACGTATGTTTAACAACATTTGCTAACACTTTTTTAACAATGTCGACAAACGTATGTTGGCAATTTTAGCATGTCATGTAGACAGCATATAATTAGTACTTGACAAATATCCTGCCCATGCTGACAGATATTTTATATGTTAAAAAGCGTATGCAAGCTTTTCAGCATATGCCAAATTAGTATGCATATGCTCCGCACGCCTGAGCCGAGCAGCCGATATTTTTTAATATAAATACACTTGTTGTTGCATATGTACCTACAAACACGCACACAAAACCAAATATAGCTGAAATTGAATCAATTAAGAAATTTGTGCATAAGGATTGTTCTTCGTCTTCCAATTCCTTGTATAATTTTACACAAAAATCTTCTTCCTCTCGCCGTTGCACCCATTTTTTCCAAACTCTGCGTCTTTTTGCTTTAACTTCTATTTCATCGTTATAAAAAATCAGCACTGTACAACCAAAAGCTAATGATATTTCCTCTGATATTTATGTTTTGTATTGATTGTAATAATTTGTATTGCAAAAATTATACTTGTAAGTATATAAGTTGAATAATTAAAAAGTATTGTCAAACTCATTTATTTCACAAACAAATGTTTATACGACTCAGCATGTATTGCACCACACAAAATTCAACATATCGTATTAGCACAAAACTCGTATGCTAAATCATATGTTGACATTTCATTTGCTGACATACATATGTTGACATAAAAAAAATTGCCACTATTCACGATATACCCTGTAAACGTCTAACATATAAAATATGCTGCCATAGGAGTTTGCTGCTAGTTTTAATCATATGGGTGTCATCTAGGGATGCCAATCCCGAATCCCGGGACTTTCTGGATTCAGTGAATCCCGAAATTGCTTATTGTTGTTTGTTTGTTTGGTTTTTTTAAATAAATTCATCATGACCCTGGCACCACAATATTGATCTTTTATAATTGAAATTTATTTGCGGGTGGTTAAGCATTGTCTTTAAATGTATTTCATTGATGCTTTGCTAAATCATTAGTATACTTCAATATTCACATATTTTGAACACTCACAAACTTCTTATCTTATGCACAAACTTTCAGAAACTACAGTGCTTTTCGCTTAAAGCGAACTTCAAGGGACTGATCAAATTTGTTCGTTTTAAGCGAAGTTCGTTTTAAGTGAAGACATCAAGAAACCATTATTGTGTGTGCACATGTCTTTTTTTAACACTTTGGCTATTTATTTATTTATTAAAACAATTTTAGAACATTGTAGTCTTCAAAAAATAAGTTTATTTAGTTTTTAAAAAAATCAGTTATTTTGGTTTGCTTAGTATTAGTATTGGCTTCATTTATATACACTTCCACTTGGGCCAAGTGGTCAAGAATTTGTTGTGGAGTGTCGCGAGAGCGAAGAAAATTTCTTACACAGCTTACGCTACACATTGCATCCAGGGTAGTAGTAGCTCGGATTGGCTCTTCGTTGTCCATTTCCATATCGTCATCAAGGTCGTCATCACCAGTTTTATTATATCAAATTTCTCTTTTAAAGAAAAACACTTTCTTTGTTTTGCAACCGCTGTTACGGCCATCTTCTAACTTTGTAATTTTCAACTGCTGAATTCACATCGCCTTCACACAAAAACAAAAACAATTAATCCTAGGGGAATTACCTGATTATAGAGCATACGACAAATAAACTACAGCGTTACCAAATTAAAAAATATAATTTTTTGTTCATGGCAACACACTTCTTGGTTCGTTTTAAGCGAAAAAAGAACAATTTACATGCAAAAAAAGTTTGTTATAGCCGAAAGTTCGCATTAAGCGGGTTCGTTATAAGTGAAAAAATTTTCATGGTTTTATAGAAATAAAAGTTCGTACCTTCGAAAATGGTTCGTTTTAGGCGCAAGTTCGTTTTAAGCGGGTTCGCTATAAACGAAAAATACTGTATTTTAGAATTCACAAATAATAATATTTTTGAAAATCACAAAAGAAAAATAAGCGTAGTAGGCTTAGAAACTTTAACAAAACCCAGCAAATAATTTATATTCGATATGAATCTGCTACGCTTATTTTTCCTTTGTTTTCAAAAATATTATTTGTGAATTTTCAAATAGTTTTTAAATATGTAATATGAAAAAATTATAAACTTTTGCTTGTGCACCTTTTTTAGTAAATACCTATAAAAAGCATTTATATTTTAATGTTCAAAAAACCCAGAGTCCCGAATAATTCCTGAATCTCAAAAAATTTCGGGATTCCGAAAAATCTCGAAATCCCGGGATTTGATTTTTTGAAATCCCGAATCTCGGGATCGTAAAAACCAGTCCTGACTGCCATCCATAGTGTCGTCATACGAGGTTTGTTCAAAACGTATCGCGAATTTTGAATTTTCGCAGGTTACGTATACTCGAATTTTGATTTTTTTTTGTGGTGTTATGTTGGTACTCATGTCTCTCACTTATGCCGACAATTTCGGCCATTTTGAATTTTCAGTTAATTGTTGACAGCTGCTTTGCTTGCACGTGTTTTGGCTCGTCTTCGATTTTTACCTATTAAAAAAAATGGAACAAAGAACCTGTATAAAATTTTGTGTAAAAAAAGAAATTAAGTGCGCGGATGTATTCCGAATGTTGACTGTGGCATACTGAGAAGCTACCTTGGAACGTTTATCATTGGCACAAAATGTTCTCAGAAGGCCGAGAAGATGTGAACAATGAAGAGCGTGCCGGACGTCTGAGCACTTTAACAATAGACGAAGAAATTTATGAAGTGAAGAAAATGGTATTGGCCAATCGTCGAATTACCATTAGAGAAGTTGCTGAGGACCTAGACATATCGATTGGCTCGTGCCATTCGATTTTTATCAATGATTTGGGCATGAGACGGATCGACGCGAAATTCGTACTAAAATTGCTCAATTTTGACCAAAAAGCATCGCATGAACATTGCTAATGAGCTGTTGGACTCTGTCCACGACGACCCAAATTTGCTCCAGAGGGTCATGGTTATGACGTGGAAACCAAAGCTCAATTATCTCAATGGAAGCTGTCGCACGAACCAAGGTAAAAATCGAAGACGAGCCAAAACACGTGCAAGCAAAGCAGCCCGCGAAAATTCAAAATTCGCGATACGTTTTGAACAAACCTCGTATATGCGTTCGAGAACTTAAAAGTTTTTAAAAATGTTTACTGAATTGAATGACAGTTCATTTACTGAGTATATGCAAATTTTTACTGGACAAATTTTTGCCAGTTAAATACAGTAAAATGAAACCATATGTTTTTAAATCTAAAGAAACAAATGCAGATCAAAATATATCAGATCAAAATAGAACGCGCTCTAATTGAAATGTTGTCATCAGTACAGCTCAGTTTTTGAAAAGAAGAAGAAAGAACAAACTGCTCAAACATTAGAGCTGTGCCAAATCGTTCATTTAAGTGACCGTTCATTTTCGTTCATTTTGTAAAAAAGAACGAGTTCGTTCATTTCGTTCATCCGCTCTTTTCAAGAAAAAGAACGAAATGAAAAAACAAACAGTTGATTCGGTCAATAAAAGGAGACAAATGCAATGTTTTTGTTATTTTTTGGCAAAATGATCAAAACAAACAAAATAACACAAAGGAAAAATCAGCAACTAATTTTTTTTTGCAATATTAAAGTATTTTTTTGTGTGACATAAAATAAGGAATTTGGAAAATATTAATAGCATTAAGAAGTGTTCAAGATGTGTTTTTATTTTGCCACAATTAAGTCTTTGCTGGTAAATAAATCTATGGCCAATGAATAAAAGTCAAAAAGCGGGAGCGAAAATAACTTAATTACGTATGTGAGAAGTTAAAGCAGTTTAAAAATTTCATAATGGTAACACTGTTACTAAAAGTAGATAAAAATGCAAATGAAAACCAGAAAATGACAAAAAAATCCCACATGAACGATGAAAAAGCAAAACAAAACAAAAAAAAGAGGCAAGTGCGCTCGGTCATCGGTCGTTCATTTCGTTCATTTGAGTGATTCGTTCAGTTTTACTCGTTCGTTCATGAACGACACAGCCCTATCAAACATATAGTATCTATTAGAGAAATGTTCTGTGAGGATTATTTGGCTTTCCTAAAATAGTATTTTCATATATGTTTTTTCAATACCTGTTTAGTGCCTCGTAACTGAGGGTGGCGTTGGCTGAAGTAGCTAGCACGTTGACTACAAAAACGAAGATCCTGGGTTCGAACCCGGTATTAGACAGTCATCAAATAACAACACCACGCATTTTTCTGATGTACATTAGTGTCCCTTTGCATAAGTTGTTGTAGGAAAGTTCATGTGATGAGGGCATAGTCACTGGTCACTGGTCACACTGGTCAGTGAATTATACCGACTTCAGCAGATACTAATCCCAATGTAACATCAGAGCGCCCTCCTTCGTTGTGTAGCAGAATCATCGGCGAAGTAAAATAACCAATAAAACGGCTAATAATCACAGCTTCAAAAATTTAATACGCCTCATTTAACACCAGAGGCGCTGCAACACTGCATTATTAAAAAACGTGCAAAAGGCAGTGTTGTAAAATAATGAAGCTTTCCTCTATTTCTTCCTTCACCATCGGTCTTTTCTATCACTATTCCTTTCCTAAAGAAGTTAACACCTAGTAATAGTAGTAGGCATTCATTGCCTGAGTGTTACTTCTCTTTAAAAAAAAAAAAAAAACTTATGAGAAGTTCTCGCATTGAGAACAATTAAATAATAATATTGGTTGTCCTATTGTACACCGGTTTATTCATACAAAAACTTAGTTAATCTTAGAAAAAATATCAACAAATATAATATTTTTCTTACTCATTCAGTGTTTCAAAAGATGTTAACAAATTTTTCAATTTAAGATTAAACTACCATCATGCATAGACAACTCTAAACTTAATCTTTGATCTCGAACTTAAAACCTCTCCCTCAATGGTTAAAGCGTTGTGGTTTTGGCTCAAAAAAAAACTACACTCTTTACTCTTTTTACACAATTATATTTTAATTGCATTATTCGTACAAAGATTATTATTCGTTATTGAAGAAACTTAAACAATTACTTCAATTAATTCATTTTATACGAGTATTTGCTAAAACAATTGCGCAACTTCAAAGATTTATGCTTTAAATTGTTTATTTATCTCAAAATATTATGAATGTACGTTGAAAACTGAAAAGCTAGATAACTTGATCAGCTTACGCATATATTTTAACTCCGAACTTTTCAGCATAACTTCATTTTCAAGACTATCATGAAAAATTAAATTTTTTTTTAATTCCGCAAAACATTAGAGTAGAAACGAAAAAGCTGGACTTTTTTGTCATTCTTCCAAATTAGTTGAAAGCATCTGTGAAAAAACTACAACGCTTTACTGTTTCCGCTGTCCCATATATTCTGGTTTGACTCATCATAATAATGATATCAAATCTCTTCTTTCGAATTGGAAACTTTGTATTTTAGCAAAATTAAATATTTATAATTACATATTAACCGCATTCAATTTAAACACTTTGTTTTACACATAATGTTGTCAGGTTTATTTTCAATGGACCTTGTATATTTCTTGTAGTTAATTTGATTTCATTTTGCACACATTAATTTTTCTTTTTTTTTTTTGTAAAATGATTCAAGTGTTTTTGTTTGGAATAAATTATTTTATTGAATCAACAGAGAACATTCACCCCTATCGTGAATAACAAGTTTAATTTTTGTTCCCATAAAATTTTTATTAATTTTTATTCCCCATGAAATTTTTTTCCCACTCTCATGCGCCAGTGAATGTAAAAAAGGGAAGAAGTTTTTTTTTACACTTTAGTTTTATTATCTACCAAACTTCACACAGAAGCTCAAAATTTCTCCAAATCTCATACCATTCATTATACTATTACATTTTTTCTTCCATAGATTTGTAAAACTTAAAAATTATACAAATTTATTTATGATTTAATTATCCTAAAGTTTGTATCGCTCTGCAAGGCAAATTACACATAAAATCAATGTTAATTATAATAATGAATTGTAAATATTCTGACAAACACTAGCAGAACGGAACAATTAGCTGTTTTCGAAGGCCGCTACACCTTCACCATCAGCGTTCTTGTACTTGGTCCACTGTGTGTAATATCGGTTGATGCAAATTGCAGCAAATGGAACATGTGCAAGCTGAAAGCTTTTTTATAATGAAATCTCAATTTTATAGTATGTTTCCACGATACGTGCTTCGCTCTTTATTGATGCTTCACACCCCAATCATGAGTGACTCAACTTGCATCGCCATACAAAATTGTGATAGCGAATCAAGTGATTCAATATGAATCTACTTGAATAGCACGTAAAATTCGTATCTTCTCTGAATTTTATCGCAGTTCATCGCTAGTTTATGTGGACTAGCTATCAAAACAGAATAGGTATATATGTGTGTAAGTGTAAACAAATAAACACAAATGACACGCACCTGCGTATGACACGTATGTATGTGTGAATATACATTAAAAAAAATGACAAACGAAGCACGAATGCGCCGTGTAAACAGCATGATTCATAAACAAGATTGAGGCAGCGAAGAATGTGATTCAACTCGTAGTGGAAACATAGCATTACCATTTCTAAACACAGTAGACCAAACACAAGAACGCTGATGATGCAGGTGTGTTGGCTTACAGAGCGATACGAACTTTATCCTAATTACATCATAAATTAGAAACAAATGAATTTCGAGGAATAAAGCACTAAACACATTCACCACAGCAGGGGCCTAATTCTCGCATTCGATTATGAGCGAGTTATTACACGAACATGTGAGTTTTTTAACTTTTGGGATTTTCTCATTCGATTTCGAATAACACATATCACACAGAAAAAATTATTTTTGAATATTTTTAAATTTTAATTATTAATATTTTAATTGAATATAAGTTTCTATTAATTGAATTAAACTACCCTATCAAAAAAGTGTTATCAACAGAGCTTAACACAGAACACAACGAAATGGTTTATTACATACTAATTTTATATAAAAAATATTAGTTTTGTTTTTATTTGTGAAAATCGAGTAGTTTTTTTATAGTATACCACATTGTTTGGGAAAAATATTTTCAATTAAAATACTCAATTAATCTTTTAATTGATTTTGATATTGTTTATAGAAGAAAAAAATATACTACTCAACTTAAATTCTTTTTTTTTAATCAATTTTGACATGCGTTGAAAATAAATAGAATATTAAAATAAAAAAAGAAATTCAATTCAATTTGCTCTCTTATTTCTCAACAAGCAAAACCTTATATACTAAACATGGATGGTAAAGTGAGTAAGTTGGAGGTATTCGGGGTACGATAGAAATATTATTCTGTAAGTGTATGTATATGCAAAATATCGTAACCTTTTTTTTGAACCCAATCACAAAATTCACACACAACCCATAGAAAAGCTACGATACTTTGCATTTACTATTACGCACTATCAAACGCCGAATACAGCCATTGTAATTTTGTGTACTGTTCGAACTTCGAAGGCAATAGGATGCATCAATTAGTTGTTTGGCACAATAGACAAATGTTTCCATTTTTGGACATTTTATATGCCATCACATTTTTTATTTCTTAATATTATTGGATTTTTTTAATACTTCAATTAATATTTTAATTGAATTTTTCAAAAGGTTTAATTAGCATTTTAATTTATTCTCTAAGAATATTTCAATTAATTTTTTAATCAGATTTTTAAAAATATTTCAATTAAATTTTAATTGAATCTTTAAAAAAACATCAATTAAATTTTCAGTTAATATAATATTTTTTTAATTGAAAAAATCAAAAAAATTTCCAATTAATATGGTTGAGTTAATACTACAATTTCCGTGATTGGTTGAAAGGTAATTAATTTGCTAATTGAATCTTTGTTTCTTTTAGTTGAATCTTGTTTTTACTTTTTTCTGTGCATATTGTCAGCGAAAATAAAAAATTAACCAACTCTGGGAGCATCTAAATAACAAATTAACTGCTACTGGTCAACCAATAAAAGAATCGAAAATGTGGCCATTGCTCTATGTTTTAACTTTATACTAATTAATTATTATAAAGTTATTAATTAAATAAAAATGAAAATAACATTTATAATCGTTTCTTTTTTTTTTGCATATTCATACATACGTACAAATGTTTTTGCTTACAATTTATTCAGTGATGTGAAATTAATTTATGGCTTTTTTCAACACTGAAACAAAAACTCGATTCGAGTGACATCATCAGAAAATTTCTTGCTATCGA
The DNA here is from genome assembly GCA_936439885.1 of Nowickia ferox. Classification (NCBI taxonomy): domain Eukaryota; kingdom Metazoa; phylum Arthropoda; class Insecta; order Diptera; family Tachinidae; genus Nowickia; species Nowickia ferox. The sequence goes on from OW387026.1 coordinate 67,299,372, forward strand.
AATTAATTTCTATTCGAGTGCAAGAATTAGCCTGCAGGTTACATGGCTTTACTGCTACAAGTGCCAGTGGCAGCAAATGTTGCCTTGTAGCCAGCTACTTAATTATTTTGAAATGCGCAGCAGCGCTATAAGAACCTGATATTGAAGAATAAATATATATTACAGTGGTGGCTCTTTCAAATATTCGTCGGCTTAGAGTGTAAACCTGCTAACTCACTTCCAGCAAATTTTACAGGAGAGACAAAATACTGTAAACGGATTCTATACAAAGCTTAAGAAATTAGCCTAATACATTAAGTTTCTTCGGCATATAGAGCTTCAAATTAAAATAAATATTTAGGCAAATCGATGAGGCGTCTCTTTCTCTTTCGAATGGCATTAAAATGTCACATCCTATAAAAAGTGGATTTAGCAGATTTACACTCTAAGCCGACGATATTTTACATTTATAAAAATAAAAAAGTTATTCAAATATATAATTAAATAATTTTTTATACATTTTGCAAATTTTACTATTAACAGTAATTTCTTAAATACATTTAGTAAGTTTTCGCTAACTTTTAACGGCTTTGGCGATTGCTAATCAGTTTAAGGCAGTGATCCCCACACATACCCATCCAAACTTATGTTTGTGTTGGTGGTTCGTTTTCGAGCGTAATATCCCAATAAACCACTTCATAAGCCAAATATATGTAAGTGCACTGGAGAATAAGCTTGTCGTAAGCACCTTTTTGTAAGTGGCAGCACTGTTTGCAAGTTTTTTGTCCCGTTATTTTAAACGCGTGAATTTTATATTATTTGTTAAAGTCGTAATTTTTTTTCTTGTTTAATGAGTACAGTGTCTTAAAGATCAGTGACGTTTCTGCATAAATTCATATTTAAAATACAGTAATTATTAATTTTCATTTAAAATATGGAAAGGAACACTGGATATAAAAGTGCGCGCAGCCTGAGTGCTGCAAAAGCCATAAGAAGTAAATAATTTTATATACATATTGTATTCGTTGACACATTAATTGACTTTTTAATTTGATAGATGTTGCCATTGCTGTTGGATTGGGCAAGGATGAGTACATAAAAACTGCAAAATCATTTTTTTAATTTGCCAAAAATAAGCAAAAATCCAGAAACAAAATATAAGGGAAAGTCAAAAACAATAAATGAATAAATTTATAAAATAATGAATAAATCAAACTCAGATAAGAAAAAAAATTTACAAATTCATTATACAATTGTATACATAAGCTCTCAAACATCCTACGAAAAAAAGCTTACTGCAACCATGATTAGAAAACGCTTTTCCTTGAAGCATATTCTATAATTAGAATTCTAAGCTTGTTGTTTACTAAAAGCTAGCAATATTATCGCAAGGGTTCAATTCTCTTTATAAAATAATTGTTAATAAATAGGGGAAGGATTTTCATGTAAATACATGTTTTCTGTCGTTGGTCGTAGTTCAACGTAAATAAAATATCTTTGCGAATCAACAAATTTACGACAAAATGGCATCGATTTGTTACTGCATATTTTTGCATATTTTAAAATAAATACATATTTTTGCATATTTCATTATATATGTATATTTTTAATAAATTTTTTTATTTTTTTCATGCTATAAAACAAATTTTGGTGTTTTTTGATTGGTTGCAAAGTATTTTTGCAATACTTTCGACTGTGTAAGAACAAAAAACAGGAAAACGAAAACAATTTCAGCTGGCATAAAAACTCAATTCATTTGGAAAATTCAATTTAAAAATAAAAATACAAAAGCATGGGATAAAAGCCCTTTTAAACCCAAAAATGTTTGTGTAATTTTTTTGGCGCTCTTAGCCGATTCCCTATTAGTTTTATGTGGATAGAAAGTGTTTTTAAAAGCTCCTTTGCGTGTTGCAGCCTTTAAAGAAAATATTCAGGTATAGTTGAATGCTGTCGAATGCTATATTTATATTAATAAAGTAAAATAAGGGCCAATTTCAAGATGTCGACAACGTTCGACTTGTCTTGTGCACACAGACAATGGCTTTCGTGTTGACACTATAGCCCAATTTGATGGTTTTGATTCTTTAAAAGATCAAATTGAATTAATTCAAGATGCGGTAAAAAAATTTGTGCTCTGAAAGACAGAATAAGCGAAGAAATTAAAAATAAATTAGATAAACTTATACAAAAAATTATGGACCTAAAAAATTCAACAAATTGCATCACTATTTTATAGTTCAAACAGCTAAAATTTAGAAACTGAATATTCCACAAACGAACTAGCAGCATTTAAATATGCACCAATAACTTTTGCTGAAGTGGAATATTAATGTTTACAATAAAAAGATTTACCTTAGACAATTTACAAAACACATTATTCAGTTACGTAAGTAAAAGTTCTTCTTAGCTTTATTTTGTATTCCATATGGATTGAAAAAATGATTTTTTAAAAAGCAATGAAGCTGATTTTTTTAAGTTTTTAATGTTATTAAATGTTTTTATTAGTTTTTAATACATATTTTTTATTTTTAATGAATATTTTATGTACATAAAACTCGATTTTAAATGCATGAAAATCCTTTCCCTATTAATAATACTTTCACAATAGTATTCACAACATTTTTCTAAGCTTGAGGCTTATGGTAGTAAGTTTGTTACAAACTATTTCCATAGCGTTTTGGTTTGTTGGGATATTTGTCTCTCATTGTACCAGGGCTGCCAAGACTAGTTCAAGATATATTTGATATTTGATAAATTTGATTTATTTTCCATAGTATATAACAACTTAATTTCAGATATGATATTTCAAGCTCTTAAAAATAGAAAATCTTGAAATTTAACTAATTTAAAAAGAATCCATTGTTGTCGAGTAAAATGCGACTAACCAACCGGCATGTATGAATAGTCTGAGATGAAAGGGATAGCCCTGGTTGTAGTAATAAATGAGTACATATTAAATAAAAATACAAATTAGGGGCCATCCACATATTACGTAACGCCATTTTTTCCGATTTTTGACCCCCCCCCCCCCTCCAGTAACAGATTCTTAGACCCCCCCCCCCCTCACAATAACTTAACAAGAACTTTAAAAAAATTTAAATTGTTTTAAGTTTTTATTTAAAAAAAAATTAAATTTAATTCATAAACATACATATGTATGTATTTTTAAATAACTTTTTGTTTGAATTGAAGTAAATTTCTTTATTTAGTTATTACAAACTAATATACAAATATTTTTATGGCATTTTCTTAAGTTTCGTTTAGGATTTATGCATTTATTTATTTTATTTACGGGAAATGGCAAGTAATTGAGAATGGACGAATATTCGGGAATTCGAATACTTTTGTTCCTTTATTCTTTTATCTAATTTTTCGACCTTTTTTGTATTTTAATTAAACTATTTTTTTGAGCTTTAGGTCTGTTTTATATTTGTATTTTATTATATCAATATTTCGTTAACCTTCGGTTAACTTCTTCAGGATATTTTTGTTTGGTCGTTATGAAATCTTAATTTTTTGTTTTTTCTTTTCTTCTTTCAATTAAGAAGTTGCTTTTTAAGTGTGCAGTATTTGTTGTAAAAGTAACAAATAATACAACCAAATGTGTACTTGTGTATATTTATTATGTAGAGTTTCTTGCTAAGTACAAAGCTAAATAGTTAAAGTGGAAACTTAATGATTGAAATATAGAAAATTAATTGGAAAAAGAAGTAAAACTTCGGACAAATGTGGGAATAATATTAAATATATTTATATATAAAAAATTCTAAAATGACAAGCTTTTAATAAACTGGAATGTGATGTTTTAGTCCTTATACTATTAAATGATACATTTTTGGTGCAAATGTAAAGGGGCTATAAACTCTACAGATATTACCTTATAAAATAATGAAAACGGATTATAATTATCGCTATCCAATATTTCGCAAGAGCCGTTGAAAATAAGCCTTTCCAAAAAACTTAGTCTCGTCCCATTAAAGGACTATGATATTTCATAGTGGGGGCAAAATTATGTACAGGAAAAATGTTGTGCTATTTATTATAAACAAAAATGATTATAAAAATTTTTTCCAAAAAACACCATATTTGAAAGTTATGGTGCCAAAAGTGTTTATAGTGAAGATATGTTATTTTTTGGGTGAAAAGTCTAGAGCACATGGTCTGTTCGCACGCTATCAGTGGAATTTTTACATAGATGAGTGTGTATGAGTTAAATAAAAATTTAAGTGCATATTTATGCAAATAAATAAATTTATTTTTCAATAGCTATTAGAGAAGCTTAGGTCAATTTTTTTAGTTTTTAGCTGTTTTTCCATACTTGTTTCCGCTAAATAAAAAATTTAGCGGTTTCTGGTGGTTTTTAGGTATAATTTGACGGGAAATTTCGGGAAAAAGTTGGCAACAGTGATGAGAGCACTCGCACATGTGAGCGGTTTTGAAGATCTCTGGTTCTCTCTTCGTAATGAAAGCTGATTTTTGCATGTTTTCGTCATTTTCGCAAATTTTTGACATTCCCTACAGTTTTAGGAATTCTTAATATATATTATGGTTTTTTTTAATTTTGCAACTTTTCGCGAATCATATTTTTTTTCGCTTTACAAAAATATAATTAATTTTGTAATTAGCATTAAAATTTTATAAGTTTCTTTTTTATTTTGCAATAAAAAAAATCTAAACAGTAATTTGATTTACATATTTTGCTATATTGTCAACACTGGTTTTGGTTTGTAGTAGACTTGTGTCAAAAGCGAGCTACTGAAAGAGTACGATAAAAGTCTAGTTTGTAGCCATCAAAAATAGAAATTAATTTTGACTACAACGGCAAATGTAGGACGGACAACAACCTGTAAGCTGTTGCCTTGTTGCCATCAAAATAATCGTAATCATTAAAACTTGTATATTCTATTGGACTTGTTTCGAACTCATTCAGTAGCTCGGTTTTGAGCAACTGTAATTTAAATGGGTTTGATCATTGGTTTGTGTCAAAAATGAGCTGAGTTCAATACAAGTCTATATTCTATCCTTGACATTTTGTAGTGTTTAATCCTTTATAATTAAGCTAACTGACAATATTTATAGTAAGATACTACATACAGCTAAAATAAAATATTAAAAAAATACTAAGTCATGGCTACATTGATAGCAATAGCAAGGCGGATGCCTTTGCAAAAGCCACCAGCACTCCAGGAGCAATTGAAACAATCTGGGATATTGTAGGTCCCTTTTAAGGGGAGAATAAGATAATTTTATACAAACTTCAACGAATTGGGAATAAACAATGGGAGAAAAAGCCCAAAGTCCAAAACCCAAACCTTCCTATATTCTAACTAAGAAACCTCATAATGGCTTATGCGTATCGCTGGTCTGGTAACGACTTTTGCTTGAAGTTATCGACATGAAGAAGAAGAAGCAACCAGTGCATATTACCTCTGTCACTGTCCCAGGTTCGGATAAACATACATATGTATAGCGTAAAATGTTTGGTCATATATAAAACCTGTCTCATTTTTATTAATTTACGCAGAATTCATTATTCGGCTAAGCAAACTGAATGGCTGAAGATTACAGTCCTAAGCAAATAGCAAACATAATTTACTGCCAGATTTTTAAAAAGTCACTATATATTAATCCAAGACAACCAGCATAAGTTAATACGTATAAATCATTTAATTCACGTTGCTTAAATACCCATAGAGTAATTACTACGCAAGAGGAAAGAAAGTTGAGTTTAATCCGTTTTTTTTTTATATTTCTTAAACTGTTAAACACGTGTGAAATTTCACATGTTTAACTGGTATAAAGAAGCATCTAGCAGACTAAACGAATTCTCTTCATTGTCTTATCTTCGCGTTCAAATATACATCGCACACTAAATCATAAACAGTCACAACTCTAAATTATCAAAATGATATTGTTTTTTCATAAGCCAGTTGACTGAACAAAGCTCTAACTATTGAATAATATAAAATACCGGTATGCCTGTTTTTATGTTAGGCCGAGTTTACATCTGTGTGTCATATGCCCAAAAATCGTAACCACTAATACATGCCTGAATCAAACAGTTTTTCATTAGTAATTAGTGGTTAAGCTTTTTTGGGCACATGGCACACAGATGTAAACTCGGAATAAGAGACTTGCGTCATTTGTACAGTATCTGCAGCTGTATGCCACTCCTTAGCATCTGGAATTTTTTTGAGTTGTGACTGTTTATGATTTAGTGTGTGATATGTATGTATATGCATATATACTATGGCTTTCCATTTTTCACTTTTTGAATCTTTTCTCTTTGTGGTAATAAAAATGATTGCTTCACATCAAATGTAAATAAACAAAGAAATAAAATGAAAAAAGTGTGGGTAGCATTCATCTCTAACTTATTAAGTTATCAAACCGAAGTTAACCCATTAAGGCCCTGCGTTGCGTTTTCGCAACGTTCACTTAAGCCACCCCTCAAGCATTTTGAGATTACATTATATTGTAATAAATTTATTTAAATATTTAGTTTTTCCTGTTTTTTAGGTACTTCTTGGAATTGTTAAAAAAATACAGTAATATATAAAATACCTATCTCAAACTTTTGACGGAGGTAGCTGACATACGAATATTATTATTTTTAGTGGAAATCCCAACTATCTTACACATTTGCTACTATTTTTATGATTGGATATATCCGTGATGCAAAAACGCAACAGTGGGCTCTAAACGATATACAAATTATATAAATTTATCAAATGCACGTTGTGTTTTCGCAACGGGGGTTATCTGGGCCCCCACAGATCCGATTTGTCTAAAAATTGTTTTCTTTCTTATTTAGGAATATATAATTAAATTTTAAAAGTTTCATCATTATAGCTCAATGAGATCATGGATCAAGCTAAGTTAAGTGAAGTGCTGTATGCTACAGCATAAAAAACATGGCAACAAAAAACAACAAAATTACACACATAAAAAAAATAACAAACTAAAAAAAATTTGTTTCAGATCTTTTACACAGAAAATATTTATCGAGTTAGTCACTTAAGTCTTTTGATTTATACAAGCGTTGCACACACACTCACACAATAGCTTCAGCACACACACATGAGTACATACACACTTACTCCCTATTCAACGCAATGCACGCTAACAAAACGTAAACGTGATTTTATAGAAACCAGCGTTACCATACATTTTTTTAAAACTCATATCTGAAAAAACACCGTTTTTTAACTGTTTTCTACAAAATGCCAACATTTTAAAAGAAATTCCAAAAATTGCGCAATTTGCATAAAGGAAATTATATTCATTTTTCGTCCATCCATCCTTTCACGCTCTTACGTAGTTTCGAAGCTTATTTTTCTCAGCTTTTGCTGAACAACATTGGTCTCCGGTACCTCTGTAACTATGTGGTGGTTTCTTTACTTCTTTTACTTTGGACTAGTAAAATATACATCTAATGTTTTGTTTAAAAATGTAAATAATCATTATTCCTACCATTTTTCATTAAATATTTGTTCTTGTTTTTTTAGTATTCTGCACCGCAAAGTTAGCTACAAATCGTCAATGTATAACAGAGAACTGCTTGAGTTGATTCACTTTTGCTTTCGTTTTGTTTTTATCAGCAGAATGTACCAATTATACTGTTTGCTTAAAGGTGCTGTCACACTTGACAATCTTAAACACTAAATAATAATTAAAAACCTATTGATTCGGACACGTGTTTATTAAGTTGCACAGTCTCATAGATAACTAATAGGCTAATAGTGTTGTACAACATAATATTATTTCGAACTTAATAAGCATGTGTCTGGATCAAAATGGTTTTCATTAGTATTTAGTGGTTACTCTTATTTGCTCAAGTATGACAGTACCTTAGCTCACTCTTGTTTTTTAAGTGGCTTTTGCAAAATTAAATAAAAATTTCTCATTGTTGTTTGATTTTTATTTTTTTTGTAGAGTAATCCAATAATTCACGAAAGCAAGTTGAGCAGATAAAGTTTTAAGTATATATACATATGTCTTTAAAATAACTTTAAAAGAACATTTAACATAATAAATTCCGAAATAACAAAAATTTGGATAATGGATAGCTATGTATGTATGTATAAAGATAAGTAGTTGTGTATATTGTCGATATTTTAAATGTTTAACTAAGCTTATTTATAAAAATTATTAAGGCTTTATAAAGAGTTTTTTTTTATACAAAATTTTGCTTATTAAGCCTTTATAAAGCCTTTAATATTTTTTATAAATAAATCTGTAATAATTTTTCCTCACATTTAAATAAATTTAAAAAAAGAACAGCTAAGCTAGACTGCCTTGAAAATGTTTAATAAAACTATATTTGCCACAAGGTTTCTTACAAAGTTTTCAAAATAATCCAGTAGCACCTCATTCACACGATAAAATTTATGACGTCTGTTTTTTCATTCCCATTTGCACTCATACGATTCTTTGTAGTTGCATGTCTATTTTTTTTAATTATAACATGCAATTTATTAACAACAGTATCGTTGATATGAATCACGCACTAACTAGTACTTTAATTTTTTAATGTTAAATACTAGTTCAATATTCATTTTAGAAAATGCAAAACTATGTCGTTTCATTCATAATAGAGTCGTGCATAAGACAATTTGAAAGACCTTTGAAGACATGAGGGTTTTTTTCAAATGCTTTACTGTAACGAATTTTTCAAAAGCAAGCACTGTTTGCAAGACAGTTATTTTAGGTATAGAAGTACTTCGGGACGAAAGAATTTGTGATGTTTGATTTTTCCTTGTGTGTACCCAACAAAAATTACTGCTTCCCAGAATCGTTTTTGTAATGGAGACGATGTCAGAGAATCACTCGCTGTTGCGCATGAATAAGAAATTTTTTTTGTTCGACATGAGCCAGCTAGAAGCAATACATTAAGATTCCAAAAAGCCATAAATTTTTTTCGTTACCAAAGTGCTTCACATAAGTAATAATGTATAGTTTTTGTATACTCAGATGCAAAAGTTAATGGCTCGTAATATTTTTTTTCTACTTTGTTAGAGAACCCGCCTACGTTAGTGCTTTTCTGAAGCATTTTTCGAAACTTTTGTTATCAATAAGCAATGCATTGCTTCCCTCAGTTGCTAGTGCTTCAAAATGTGAATATTGTTTGCCGGGTATGCTCTTTTATTTTAGCAGACACCTTCAGCTATCACTGCCACGAGCCACTTATCCAAGTCACAAATTTTTTAGCAAAGACACAAAACCATATCGGTGGTTCCCAAAAACTTACTTAAAAATTCCCAAAAACCCAGGAGTTCCCCGGAAAATTGCGGCAATACTGAAAATCTTAAAAATCGGCAGTAGCAGCACCATTATGCTGTGTAGTTGTTACCAGTATTTGTAAACAGGTAAAGACACTACTTCTTCTGGCGGTATTTAGAGTGTTTGTTACGAATAAGAAGTCTTCGCTGCACCACTTGTAAACACTCCAAAGTGCTTCGCTTATTATAAGACAGCATTTGTTGTTGGTTTAGTATACGACTTGCCACGGCAATACATTTAAAAAGCAAGACGTACGAGTATTTACATTTCAAGAATGTTCACGCAGGGCTCTAATTCATAATCATGCAGATTTTTGATGTATAAAACCAGCATAGTTGCACTTAAGAGGGGGTAAGCATAATAGCATAATTAAGCAATGTTACAGTATGAAAGGAGTGAGAAAATATAATATCGTTTGATTGCATAAAATTATCACTTTATGTTTTTTTATCCAATATGCTTCAAATATATAACAACCCATAAAAAAACATTCCAAAGAAGTTATGAAAATGCCGAGTCTGCTATCCGAAGGTAGTGCGAATTTGGAAAATTTTTAATGATTTTTACATAGGGTTCTCATTGTAAGAAGTTCTCTTTTTTTGATGCCTAATCACGGAATTGGAAGCGATTTCAAGAAAAATTTCCTTTATGGCGTTTTTGTTTCTTTTTATATATTCATGTAAATTTAATGAAAATAAATTTTAATTTTTAGATCAAAATAAGTTCATAAATTTCTTTAAAAAAATCGATTTTTATACCCTTCACCCAAAATGGTAAAAGGTATACTCGTATATAGGTTTGTCATTTAAAAATCATGGGGAGTATTTTATAAAACTATAGAGGCATTACACATTTTTGTATGACTAAAATAAACTTCTACTGGCTTTTCTGCTAATTATCGCCAAATTAAAATATCGATTTTTTGAAAGCAATGAAAATGTAGTTCCTTCAGAATGACTTTCAATTTTTTTACTGGGAATATATGCATATTTATAAAAACTTTATATGTTATTAAAAAACTTGTTTTTTAGCCAATCAATCAGTTTTTGGCATCTCAAAAAACTTGCAAAAAAAAGCAAAAATCTTACAAATGATAATGCCGCTTGTAGATCATTTTCAGATAACTTAAAATACCATTTTTTTAACTTTGAGAACTAAATTATTAAAGTATGTATTTTACTGCGACAAAGTGCGCCAAAGCTTAAAATGTTAAAACAAAACTAAAATTTTTGTTAATCTCATTTTTTTAATGTTGTTTAATTAAAAGCTGCTGAAATTTACTTAAGAACACTAACTTCTCTTTTCACCAAAATCCATCGTACTTTATCGGTAGCTTTTGAATTTTACATTACCTAACCTAACCTAATCTAAGTAGGCCCAAACGTCTGCACTGCTTCTCTTCAAACTTGTTTCCAAGGCATATTCATATGAAGTAAACTCGAACGCGATTCATTATTAGGTGGTTTCGTCGCTAGTAATTTGAATATTCCTTAGATTTCTATTTTTCCTTAGATTATTAATTTTCAAATATGCTTTCGTAGACTCGCTTCAATTGGTTTTGAAAAATGCATACTTTGGGTGTCAAAAAAATATGTTCTAAAAAATGTGTGTTGACATCTGAGAGATATTCAAATTACAAGCGCGTGTTAGGACAGACCGATATTGAGGAGCTTTGATTATTCGTTTTTCCAATATTGTTATTTAGTTAAATAAACTTGAAAGTTTTACAATAAAAATAAAAATGTTGTTGATTTTAGTTTTAATAATACGATTTTTTCCAGCGATCATGGCAACACTGCTCAAAATTCTTACTAACTTACCAAGCCGTTATTAAAGATACGGGGCGAGGGAAAATAAACGAAAAAGCACTGCCAATTGTCCAAACTAGTCGTGGTAAAAATTTTTATTTCTATTGTTCACTTATTAGGCCGGGCAAAAAAATTGTCATTTTCTGCTACAAAATAGTTCAATTAGTAATATGAACATCAAACTGTGTGTGTGTGCGCGTGTGTGTGTGTGTGTATGTGCCGGATTGTCTTACATCTAGAAAGCGTTAACGAGCTAAACAATTTATTTGTCTGAACAAATGTATTTAAAAAGCCAACATAATTTTTCTAAAGTTGTAGACAAACAATTTTGTTGTCAATTTTTCTATTATTTGCACTAAATGAGTTTCACATACTCGTACATACAACTTATGTATGTGCATATGTATATTTGTAGTTTTGTCACTATGTTTTATTCTTATTTATGTAAACTTTTTGAATTTGAATTATTAAATACATAAATGAATTTATTAATCATTCATACATTAACTGAATGTACAAACACCCATATGTATGTATGTATGTACTCGTATATGAATATATATATGTAAATAAGTATACGTATAAGTCTAATATAAAATAATAGCCACAAACCACTCTGATTGATTTCACGCACTACAGATACACATATGTAAGTATGTATGTGCTAATACACTAAATGGTCCTGTCCCACGATGTCGACAACGTTCGACTTATCGCACACTTACATTTGAAACAACAACAAAATCTTAAAATTTGTTTTTGTTTTGAACGTTGTCGACATAGTGGGACAGGCCCTATATTTCTTTTTGTTTATAATTTTTGTTTCGCGCTTTTTAATATAAACACATACTTCCTTAAAACACTTCAATTTTTTTTTTAATTTATCACCAATTATAAATCAAATTCTATAAACATAGACCAGCTTGAGAATAAACCGTTTATTATTTTGTTTGTTATTCCTTTTACTAGAGAAAAAAAATCCAACTAACTTTTTCAACGTTCAAAACTAAACTAGAGTTAGAAATTCAGCTGCATTAATAATAAAGTCAATAAGGTATTTTAATTTTAGCTTAATGCATTGAACACATTCACAACAGCAGGCTACACGACTTCAAATGCCAGCTAATTAATATTGAATTATACATAAGGCTACTTTCTAATTTTTTTGGTTGCTGTTCTGGTGATAAATATGTACATTCTTTACATTACCAACTATCAAAAAAAAAAGTAGATTAAGCCACCTTTTGGTATTGTAAAGAAGATGTAGTTGGAAAATCGTTTTAGAGCAGATCATAATATAGCAAAGTAACAAAGCAATTAAATAATTATATAAAGCAATTGTTTAATTACCATGGCGCATGGAACTATAGATCATGGAAATATGTTAGCATTCTAAATACAGTAAACAACATACCTGATATCATTGACTACTTTACTACCAAACCCTACTTCAATAGGAATTTTAGTATTTCATTGAAAGAAGGGTTCTCCCCACTGGACGGATCCGTATTGGTTTTAACGAACGGCTCAAGACGGGGCGAAAGAGTAGGAGGGGGCATATATATTCCAGAACTCAGAATTGATATATACTTCAGACTTCCGGACAAATTTAGCAGACAGAGATATCTGCATTAAAAGAGCTACACACTGGCTAAGGTTTTATCGGATATCAAACAGGGATATCCATATTATAACTGACAGCCAATCTGCAATTAACTCCCGCACAGGTATGTAATTCATATCTTCCCTTGACCAAGCATGTCGTAAAGCTCTCGATAAGCTTGCGCAGCATGTATCATATTGTATTGGGTGCGTGGACACGGGACTAACTCAGGCAACATAGTTGCGGATGACCTGGCAAAGCGGGGAACCCTCGAAAATCTCTGTGGGCTCCCATTTTCATCCTGCTAGAGGCGCCTCAATTCAGCTCAAGACAGATGGTGCAATGAGGCCACATGCTTGATAGCGAGAACCATTTGGCATCGAAAAAAACACTCACAGAAATAAAAACCTCATGAACTTCAACAGGAAGCAATTGAGGAATCTCTTGGCCACACTGACCGGCCACGGCACTTTCGCAGCCAATGCTAAACGCATGGGTCTCCCATATTATGATTACTGCTCCAGTTGTAATGATGAAGAAGAGTAGGAAAGCATCTCTGGAGGATCTCCGTCTGTGCGTTCTTTGCAGTTTATCCTTCAGTAGCCTAATATGCCTGTGAGCAGCCATATCCATACATCTACATTTGCCGATGATACAGCCTGCCTTAGTATGCACGAAAATCCTCGTGAGGCATCCAGATATCTGCAGGAACATATTACCCAGCTCGAACTATGGTTAAACTTATGGAGAAGAAAAGTAAACGTACATAATTGTGCTCAGGTAACACTTGCTCTACGAAAATATACTTGTTCCCCCATTAGAATCAATAATCAAATTGCTCCTCAACACTCACATGTGAAATACTTTGGTATACACCTTGATCGACGGCTTACATGGAAACACCACATTGACTCTAAGCTCACACAAATGAAGCTAAAAGTAATTCAGGTACATTGGCTGATTGGTAGTAATTCAACCCTCACTCTTGATTGGAAACTTTTAATACACAAGTCGCTTTTGAAACCTATATGGTGTTAAGGAATTTAGCTATAGGGCACTGCTTCAGCTTCCAATGTAGAGAGAATTCAACGAAGGCAAATCAAAATTTTAAAACTTTAATTTATTTTTTAAATATGCCACAAGTGACTGAAGAAATTTCAAAATACGCAGGCAAATATTTAAATAAACTCGAGTCTCATCCTAATCCCCTAGCTCGTAATATCTTGAACTTTACTGGATACATGCGCTTAAAAAAGAGGGACACCAGGGCTCTAATACTTAACACTCCAGATGAAACTGCTTGAAAATACTTTTTTTGCTTAGCACGACTCTTATGTATTATTAACTACTATCACTAAGCTTATGTCCGAGACTGGTCGGGCCTAATAAGTCTGTGGCAATAAGGAAACAGTGCTTAAGTCATATTTTACTGTTTCGCAGGAGAGCACTTTTAAGCGTTCAAGTCGATTTTCAAAATTTATTTCTTTAATTGTATTAAATAATCTTTATTTTTTAAGCAAACATCATTCTACAATACTATAGGTAATATATGTATTTAAGTTGAAATATACCAAAGTATAACCTAAATTAAGCTGCCATTCCAAATGAGATTAGAAGTCTAAAAAAGATAAGTCGCACGTCATGGTACTATAACTTCTTGCAAAACTAAACAAATTAATTGAGAATTTGACCAGGGTGTACTTTCGATTATGCAGAGTACGAAAGCACCATTAACTCAAAATCAGCTTATCACGACTTAAGCACTCTTTCCGCTTTTGCCACAGAATTATATTTAGATTTGAATACTTATTGTTAGTTCATTTTTGAAGATACAATAAATAAATATATGTATAAAAAAATCCCTCATAAGCGGAGAGAAGCGTTGAAACACGGTAACAAGAGTTGTATTTAAATAGTAGTTCTTCTTTTATTCAACTCTGATTCATATTTGTATTAATGTATACAAATGATATTGGTGATTCCCCTTTTAACGCAAATGAACATACGAGTATTTATTCATGAACCGCAAAACAATTGCTGTTTATTTGAAGAAATCGTTTGTTTACAGCGATGCCAATTTAGCGCGTTACGTGCTAGACCTAGCGCGTTTTAAGATGCCAAACGCACTTTTTTCGGCTTAGCGCGTTAACTAAAAAAAGCGCTAGACTAGCGCGTTTTGAATAAAGTCATCATCATTTCAATTCAATATTTTTTTTTACTTTTTTTTTGCATAAATTTAACAATTTTCTAGTAGTCAAAACTCATAAAATTTTTCAAATTGGTTAAAGATTGAGCTGTCGCAAATAAAATTCTCTTGACTGTGGTTAGAATTAAAAACGTATTTTAATACTAAAAATATGTACTCGTACTCTAAATTATATACATACAAAGATGATGTGCTTGGCAAAAGAAGAAATTTGATACCCATATTGCCCTATTTAAAACGAAGGGTTACCACCAAAAAAAGCTGTGACCCGTATTTAATTAAATCGACTAAAGTTTACAATATATTAATTTGGCATTTTTATTACAAACAACCCCGAACAAAAAATTCAAAAACCGTTCTTTTTTACAGAATATCCTTAAAAAAAGGACATGGATGATCGTCCTTGGACAAATTGTATATACAGTTGTATATGTTGGTCAGGAAACAGATTCTCAAATTAACAAAACAAGCAAAAATATACCCTTTTTCAAAATGGTCCAGCTTACGAGAGGTCAAAGCTGGAGCCGAAATATTTTAAATGTCATCTTAAAAAAGTCCAAGGTTCATTTTTAGGAGGGTACATCGAGCACTTTTTTTGTTGAGTCGCTCTAATGTACATACATCGAATTTTATTAAAATTCAATTTAGCGCGTAGGAAAATAACGCGTTTTGACTATAAATAGCTGACAATGCAGCGCGTTCCAGCGCCTTTTGCGAAGGGGAATAGCGCGTTTGGGTTATAAATAGTTGGCATCGCTGTTTGTTTAGCTCGTATCACAAAATAGAATAAAAAAATTGCTTATAAAAAAAATTGAGTCATTTTGAAACCCAGCAGCTGAAATTGTACAAATCTAATGCTGAATACACATTTTGCATTTCATGTGTTGTCATTTTATGGTGTCATTTTCAAAATGTATGCAATGCCGCTCACATTATGTTTTTGCTTGCAACGCAGTGCCACACAAAGAAGAATATCGTAAATGACAAACCTTGCCACTAGTACACAATATTCTCTGGTTTTAGACTTGGCGGTTTTAGTTGCTCAACTTTTGATTTTATATGAGAGAGTTGAGAAAGTAATATATATATTTTGTATACCTATCTTTTTCTTTCTCAATATAAAATCAAAAGTATAGCAAGAAAAACTGCCGAGTCTAAAACCAGAGATTGCGATGACACAAAATGCCACAATGCGTACTCAGCATAAGTTGAAGCAGCCTACTCTAAATATATTTATTCAACCACAATAAACTTCCAAAAAATTTGTACCTCTCTCATAAGTGGACACCTCTAATAACCGGACAAAAATACCGCGACTTTGAGTGTCCGGTTGTGGGAGGTTTCACTTTACATGTATAAAATGTAAACGTATCATTCTCATACTCATTTTAAAAACTTCTCAGAATATATTTGATATGTTGCGGTTTTATACATATACTCGTATGAACATACGCACACAAAATCAATTGAAAGTAAAACTAAGCACAAACAAATGTGTTTTATTCTTTCGAAATCTTAAAATACTAAATTCTCTTTCAATAGTGAGTCATGAGCTAAAAATCAAATGAAGCTCGAATCATTCATAATTCCTATGAATACTTTATTTTATTTGTGTTAATGAAACATTGCACGTAATTTAAAGTAGTTGTGAAAGCAATTAAATTTAATTTATCTATGAACATCATAATTTGTAAACGGCGACGTAATAATGATGCGTTCTTTAAGTCATATTCCTATTTTGGTAATGATTTAATATTTTTTTTCATTAAAACGAGGCAGTTTATTGCTCCCAACATTTTACTACATTATTTGGTTACTTTTTTTTATAAATTAAACTTAAATCATTAAGTTTTAAACAACTTCGCCACAGTCGTTGTTACGTACAAAAGTATAGTTTTCCCAATTTTTGAATTTTGAAAATGTTTAAAAGTGGGTACATAACTAACGTTATAGTCGACTCCGCTTTACTGGAAATAACCAAAACCCAATTTTTTTTCAGTTATCCGATTTTTTCTCTAAAACGTAGTTCGGATTACTGAAATTTGTTACAGTTAAGCGTACTGCTTAAAATCAGTAAAACAATGTTTTTTATATCAAATCGGCGTCTGTTTCTGTTCGCAGTTAATACCCAACTAACCTAATACACACCATACACATGCATATGTGCCAGCGTTGCCAGACAATGATGATGAGAGAATGCTAAATCGGTGAAGAACTTCTGCTAAAGTGTTCTACAGAAGAAAAGTATAATGCCAGATTTAAATGTAGAAATAATTATTGAAATAGCTTTGAATTTCATGTTTATACGAACTTATTAGTATGTATTTATTTTTATGGCACATACATATGTATATAAAATAGTTAATAATTGATGTTTTTTGGAAATGTTACAATTAAGTTTAAAATTTTTTTAACGCACTAATAATCCCAAAATATTATTTTACTTGTTCAGTAAAATATTTTTTTTTATTAAAAATTAGGGATGCAACCGATACAGATACCGATACCGATATATCGGCGATACTGCTGGTTTTCCGATATATCGATATCGGCGATATTTTACTGTCGATACGCCGATACTTCTTATATTTTTCTTTAGAGTTTTTTGAACAACTGAAACTGAAATGTATTGACAATTTTGATGATTTTAGAAAATAAACAGTATGACATTCAGTTTGAATTGACTCATTGACTCATTCAGTTTGAATTGACTCATTCAATCTTACACTGTTATTTTGTGAAAAACAATTATTAATTTTTTGTTAACATGAATTGAAATTTAATTCTATTTTTTTAAGTCTTATTAATATCAATTTTAAATCTTGAGCCAATCTAAACTGAATGCCAACGTTAATTTTTTAAAATCATAAATATTTGCAGACGTTTTGTAGTTTGAAAATTTGAATTTTAGAAACTGAAATGTACTGAAAATTTTGATGATTTGAATGGCTCATTAATAAACACTGTTATTTTGTATAATAGAAGAATTATTCTACTTGAGTTTTGTTAATTTTTACTTGAGCTCAATTTAAATATGCGTATCGGTATCGGAATCGGTATCGGCGATATTTATTTTTGAGTATCGGTATCGGTATCGGATCGGCGAAATGGCGTATCGTTACATCCCTATTAAAAATACATTGAAATTGATTTTTGAGGGGTTAGCTGGATCCTATGCGCATTTCACTGTTGCTAGTGCAGATCATCAGGGAACCTTTAGCCTGCAATACATGTACATTTATGAGAAAAATCCTCTATACAAAAGAATTTTTTTAAGAAATTAAAATTTTTATTTTCAACAAATTCTGCCAGAAAGCATCTAGCAGAATTTTTTGAAAGTTAAATGCTTTTGAACTAATGAAATTGCCAGATCTGGCAGTGAAAATGCTAAAATGGCAACAATAATATGTGCAAATTTTGTTGTTGAAATTTTTCACGAATTCCTCGAAAATGTCTAGCCACTTGCATTGACAATATAATAGAAAAATACAATAAAGTACGTAAGAGCGAAAAGGACAAATACATTTAGCCATTTAATTTTTTAACGAACAAAACATGCAAAATTTTTTCAGCCTTAAGTTATGCAATCGATTTCTAATAAATAAATTTGTCATTGTTTATTTTTTCACTAAAGCGAAGTAAATTTCATACAAAACGTAGTTGTGGACTTGCTTTTTGTTTTCAGTAATACTATATTTTCAGTAAAGCGATGTTTCGCTAAAGCGAAGTGAATAAGTCTAGCTGCGTTCAGTGCGGGGATTTGTATCGCTTCAGTAATCCGATTTTTTTCAGTAACGCGTGTTGCGCTAAAGCGGATTCGACTGTATGCATGTAATTGCAATTTTCAAATCTACCATCAGAATTTTTTATAGGCGCTTAATCACAAAAAATATTTTTAAAATTGGCAATTTGCGGATATTGCTGAATGTAGGGTACACGTATAACATACAAAACAATTGGCTCTAAACACATTGTCAATGTATTGCATTTTGCGGTATGCGATTGAAGAGCGACTGTGTTAAACAAATTTTTTACCAAATTGTGAATAATGAAAATACTTTTTTGAAAAAAAAGACATGTCTTTTTCAGGGAAACTTAAAAATTTTGATTTCTTAGCCTTTTTCCGATATTATGAATGCAGATTTTAAAAATATTTTTTATGTATACAGAAAAAATTATTGTTGAATTTTTTTCAATTAAGTGATTGCTTAGAAAAAATAATATATTTGATTAATATTTTAATTGAATTTACTGTTCTATCAAAAAAGTGTTATCAACAGAGCTCAACTCAGAATACTATGAAATGGTTAACAATTATTACATATTAATTGTAGTAAATAATGTAACTTTTGTTTTTATGTGTGAAATTCGAGCTGTTTTTTATAGTATGGCACATTGTCTTGAACAAATATTTTCAATTAAAATACTCAATTAATCTTTTAATTGGTTTTGACATATTTTTGTATGGGAGTAAAAACTAAACTTAATTTTTTTTTGATTTGTAGTAATTTTGACAAGTGTTGAATAAAAATAAAATATTAAAATAAAAAAAAAACTGCAATTCACTTTGTTCTACCAAGCAAATAATAATAAGGAATGCAAGCCAAATGTGGATGGAAAAGTTAGTACATTGGCGGTATTTGGGGTTCGATGCAAGTGGCCTTTTGTAAGAAAATATGTATAGTGTATATATATTGTATGGAAAATATCGTAGCCTTTATTTAAAATCTAATCACAAAATACACACACAATTCAAAGAAAAGCGCTGCACTTACACTTACGCAAGACTATCAAACATCGAAAACAGCCATTGTACTCTTGTGCGCCGTTCGAACTTCAAAAGCCATAGGATGCACCAGTTAGGTTTTAGGTACAATAGACAAATTTTTCGATTTTTGGAAATTTTTTATACATACATACGTATGCACGTACACAATAATTATAATAATAATTTTTTATATCTTTATACAATTAGATTTTTTCTATTTTTCAATTAATATTCTAATTGAATCTTAAAAAATATTTCAATAAAATTTTTAATTGATCTTTAAAAATATTTCAATTAAATTTTAATTGGATCTTTAAAAAATCGTCAATTAAATTTTTAGTTAATGTAATATTTTTTTCAATTGAAAAAATCAAACAAAATTCAATTAAAATGGATGAGTTAATACTACAATTTCCGTGATTGCTTCAAAACTAATTAAATTGTTAATTGAATCTTCGTTTTTTTTTTAATTGAATCTTGTTTTTACTTTTTTCTGTGTAAGAAATAATTTCTTAATCGGGCTTAAGTTCAGTAATTTCAATTCTTGTTGAATGAAATACTTTTATTAATTAATGTAAGTTTCTAAAGAAGAGAAGAAAAATTAAATTAGACTTTATTAGCTGGGCACGTGACAAATACATGTTCACTTGGCAATCACAGCTGTATAAAGCAAAAGCTAAAACAATGTACTTACATGTATTTACCGATGGTACACCGAATAAGTAAAAATAATTTAATGTGATGATGTAACTAGTGATATAACTTCGTGCTAAGCTGAACAGAAAATGAAAAAACGGATAAACTGAAAATGAATAGTGATACTTATAAATGTATTTACCAAAGGTAAATCAATAATTGTATACACAATATAATCATTTCTCATATTCCATTTCATTGAAAATTTGCGTTAAATAGCTGATGTGAATAACAATCTCTACCCCAGTAGATAGACTTGTGTGCTGATGAAGTGCGTGGCTGCACAGAAAAATATCGGTATTTCCCCCACCTAATAAAGTATAATTTAATTTTTCTTCTCTTCTTTAGAAACTCACATTAATTAATAAAAATATTTCATTCAACAAGATTGAAATTACTGAACTTAAGCTCGACTAAGAAATTATTTCTGATTAAAATTCACTATAGTTCAACTAAAAACATTTAAAATTGTCTCACTATTTTTATGTAGGTACTTTTTTAATTAAAAAATCAGGGGTCTAATCGTCGCCTTCGATAACGAGTTGATTCGATCACGTTTTTCAGTTTGAGATTATGGCATTCGATAACGAACCATATTATTATATTGTTCGATAGCGAATGCCATAATCTCAAACTGAAAAACGGGATCGAGTAAGCTCTTTATCGAAAGCGACGATTAGACCCCAGATCATCATCATCATCATTGTCGTTTTTGTCATAGCTGTCGTTTGTGCCAATAAGCTTTAAGCAACTTTGAGAAATTTAATTTTATAGTCGTCGCATTAACTGCCTAATATTTTCAGTCCAAACCTATTTTTTCCATGTTCTACTTTTTACCCGACTGCGCGACGCAAAGAAGGGTATTGTGTTTATCGGCTCATGTATGTATGTATGTGCTTTCTTTTACGGCTCTATAACGGGTGGAAACATCTTGATGATTCTTACGTCAATTGATTTGTCTTAAACGCGGGAGTGTCAATAAAGATATGACAGTAGTGAAGATTCAATATGGCAGCCAACAGACAAGAAAATAAAAAGTCGGCGAACTATATCAAAATCGATATCATTCATTTTAAAATCATCTTTAGGTTTCTCTTATTTTTCATTTCGAATGACCGTTTACGATATTGGGCGGGTCAAAGTTGGTCGCAGTCGGAGTTTTTTATTTTTTTAATTCTACTTGTTAAGTTGTTGTTATTTGAACTTTAATTTCTATTTTATTTTCATTTGTATAAAACAAACATGACACCTTTTTATTGATATCATAAACCACCAACTACACCCGACAACTTACAACGACATTACCACGATTATAAGAAAGGAGTAGCAAATCTTATTGTTACCAATTTCGCTATATTGTATTCTGTCCTTCAGAGCCCACATTTTTTTACTTGACCAGTTAAGGAATCAAAGCCATCTAATTGGGCTATAGTGTCAACACGAAAGCCATTCTCTGGTTGCACAAATATCAATTCAGTGCTTAAGTTTTATTTTTTTAATTTAAAATTTCTTTATTTTTTTATATTTTTAATACATATAGTATTCGACAGCATTCAACCACGCTCCCCATCTAGTTACTATAGGCTGTGGGGAATTCGTATACCTGAACATTTCTTTTAAAGGCCTCAACACGCAAAGGAGCATTAAAAACACTTTCCATCCACATGAACTTAGTACGGAACCTCTAAAGAGCGCCCAAAAAAATTACACAAAAATTTTTGTTTTTTTTTTTTGCTTTTATCCCATGCTATTTAATTTTTTTTACTAGAAAAAAGTCAATTTTGTATTGAAGTATCGAAAATCTTTGCTTCAATTGCCCAAAACACCGTTCTATAATGACACGTTCCCTTGTAAACACTTTGTTGAATGTTTTTTCTATGTCCGTTGTTGGGTTCCGGAATGGTCTCATTAGCCATGGGCATATTCCATAGCCCTCATCCCCGAGAAGTAATGCATCGTTCGTTGCATTTTGCATTATTCTACATACCTCGCTGTTTCGTAAGATGCGTGAGTCATGAACTGAACCAGGCCAGGATATGTCAACCAGTGTTGCCAGTGAAATTTCGAGAAAGATACATTTTAGTTTCCAAAAAGATACATTTGTTCCCAAAAATATTTTAACGTTTAACATTTATAAACATAACATTTTTTTCATATTTAATGAATATTGTAAAGAAAATGATATCATATAAATTTATTTTTATATTTATTTAAGTCATAAATATTAGGCATGTAATTTTTTAAAATACAGTAAGGAAACTTAAAAATGAATTATATGTACATAACTATCTTTGGATGCTATCAAAACAAATTAATTTTTGTAAAAATTAATATACGAGTTGAGGCGCTTATACTAAGGCGATTATATCAAAAAGTTCATATAAATTTCTTGAAAATAAAACAGATGTTCACATTTCATTAAAACAAAAAGATTTTCATATTTTCTGTACATTTTGCGTACAGATTCAAAAGATACGAAAAATGTCGGGATTACACATGGTACTTGAAATCATCAAAAGATACGAAAAATGTATCTTTCGTATCCTAATGGCATCACTGATGTCAACGCTTGTAAAAAGTTATTTTCCATCACAAGTTGCCTACACATTTATAGAGTGGAAGCCTTTTCTACAAATATACTCATCGCTTTGATTAGTGGGTTTTTTTAATTTTTATATGAGTACAATCAATCACTCCAATTGCAAATGTAAAGCAATAATTTGCTTGCTATTTCATTTGAGCATCTTTTATTTCATCTGCATCTTTCGGGAATTTTATCCACTCGCTTGCTTCGGCAGATATAAGTTTCGCAACTTCCGCAATAGTTCGCGACACAGTTGATTGATGGACTCCAATATCTGTGGCTATACCATTTTGGAATACAGGATCTGCACAAAATCTTAAATACAGTCGAATTTTATCAATGTTACTGAGGGCACCACCACGTGTTTCTTCTGACTGCTCAAAAAAATAATTAGCCAACCAGCAGATGCTACTATCATCAAACCTATGTATTTATCTTTTTATTATTAATTATATAAAAAATAAATTAATAATTAAGAATACAAACCTGTATAATTTTTTATCTTCACTTGCTAAATTTGTTTTACGCTGTCGATAACATTTTGTATTTCTTTGTGGCACAAAATATTCAGCCATGATTCCTTTTTAGTGTACGCGAGTCAACTATAAGGCAGGCTCAACAAAATCTGAGCAAGAGCTCACAAAAGAAAGCAAACGCTTGTTTTTATGCATATGAAAATGAGCACAAGCTCATCTAACTTAGTTCAAACTGAGCAAGACGAGATCAAACGTGAGCAGTGAGTAAAAGCAAATACATCAAATTTTATTATGCATACGACAAGCACCTTTTACTCAAACAATCGAGTCCGAGCTCAAGCTCACGTTTTATGCATGAGACCAATTATATTTACGTTGAACTACGACCAACGACAGAAAACATGTATTTACATGAAAATCATTTCTAGACTTGTGTCCAACAGCTCTTTTTGAACTAGTTTGAGAGCGTTCGAATCAAAAGTTGTTTCAAACCCTAAATTTACATTGAAGTTTTTGACGGGACTTGTGTCCAACAGCTCATTTTAGTTCAAAAGAGCTGTTGGACACAACTCTAATCATTTCCCTTGTAATAACAAATGAAATCGCACTACTTACACACACCAATCCGTCTTTTTAAATAAAGAAAAAATATATAGCATCGAAGAAAATTAAGTTTTATTTTTCTTTTATTCAATTTGAAATACAGAATAGTTTTATATGTATGCATATGGATGAAATTAAAATTATAACATTAAAATTTATATTTATAAAGCTAGGATAAATAAATGCAAACAAAATTTAATAACATTTTCACAAAACAATAATTTTTATTTATTGAAGTAAAACTTAATACATACAAAATTGTTTTAGTTTCCGGTTTTTTTTTCATTATGAACAGTATTTTATATATTACAAATAATCTTCAGAAAGCATCTTAAGCCAAACCTGTGAAAGGGGATTCTTTTTCTACTAAATAAAATTAAAATTTTTTCAAATAAGTATGTGACAAGGACCGAAAAATCCAACAGCTTAACTTAAATTTTTTAGTTTCTAATAATAGAAATTAAAGAAAAAGCAAACTGTGATGCGTTTCGAAACGCATCGCTTGCTTCAAACATTAAAAAAAATATTCAATTATTTGAGAGGCAAGGAACTTTATCGATCAGTAAAATTAATGTGACACTTTTTCATATGGACACGCTTACAATACAGCTGACATCAAAACAATTATATTATGTTTCTTATTACCTGAATTTTATTTATTTTATTTTTAAAGAATGTGGTTACAAATGATTTCTAATATACGAGTATATGTATGTATAAATGTGTATGGAATAACAAAGTTAAGACAGAAGTAGAGCTACAAAGGGAATAGACTGGGAAGGAACTGGTTAAATTGTGTTTGGTAATGCTACTGAGTGATGCAATGGAACACAAATCTAATCTGATGTCGTAGCTTCTTGAAAGTTTAACCATTTACTCAAGTGTCGCCCAGAGATTATTCAGACAGTTCATTATATGTATTTTGATATAAAAAAAACATAAAATACTTTTTCTCTTATAAAAAGTTCATACATTTTTTTTTTTCATTTATAGAAATATACAGAGAAATAGATAGATATATGTATATGTATATATATAATAAATAGATCATTTTCATACAACCAAAAAAGGCAAAGAGGTAATTTCATAAAGATTTAAAATAATTTCAAAGATTTGGTTTTGTTCTAAATGGTGGATTTTGCAAGTGCGGGCGACAACACTGTTTCCACTGATTTCCCCGTCATGCAACTCTGGGGATATATAAGTTGTAGTTCGAAACGAATAAATGCTTTCGAATTTGTAAAGGGCGTTTTTTTAGAGTGTCACAACATTGAGTTGGCATCACTGCTTTATTTGAGCACACATTTAAGAGCTGATAGTTGCGTTTGCTAAGTTTGCTTTGAAATTTCATTATGAATCGACTTACACCAGAGCTACGTGTGCAAATTGTTGATATTTTTAATCAAACTCATCGTGCAGAATTGTCGCATTTGGAGTGAGGAGAATCCTCAAGCTTTTGTCGAAACACCATTACATCCACAGCAAATTTCGGTTTGGTGCGCTTCATGGGCAGGCGGAGTCATTGGCCCATGTGTTTGCAAAAACGATGATGGTCAGAATGTTTCTATCAATGGTGAACGGTATAGGAACATGATTCGAAATTTTTTCGTAACTCAATTACGCGGAATAAATCTTGCTATGTGGTTCCAACAGAACAGAGCCACATGCCACACAGCGAGTGCTACACTTGATTTACTCAGAGAAACTTTTGATGAAATAATAATGGATTATTTTCTTTTTTTTTTTTTTGTTATGTTAAGTCACTTGCCTACGTCGATAAACCACAAACAATTGAACACCTGGAAATCAACATTCGAAGAGTTATCGGCGAAATGCGAAAAGTTGTTGAAAATTGGTGTTCCAGATTGCGCCTTCTACGCGGCAGTCGTGGCGGCCACATGGCAAAAATTATATTTAAACATTAATTTCATTAATTTTATTTTCAATAAGCCCGTTTCATTTATATTAAATACATATTTCCTTGTTTTATTATGATTTAAACTTGTGTCACTCTATAAAAAACACCCTTTAGTTTAATAATATGTAAATTCTAAAGAATTTGAAACAGCATACAGGCATGTTCCGAAATCACGGTGATTTCAAAACACGAACAATCTTGAAATCACTCAAGTGATTTGTGAATGTTCTGAAAATCACGAAATTTTTAGTTTTTAGTATTGATTTTCACTGTTCTAAATTGTGAGGGGAAAAAGCTTTCATTTTTATATTAAATATTAACCAATCGAACTCCATCACCCTTGTTCCAGTTATCAACATTGACATCACGTCAATACAATACCAACAAAATGGGACTTATCTACTCCCTCTCGACAACAATTTTGTGCTATTGACATATTGACAATCTATTGCTGTACCCTAAGGTCTGGAAAATAGCATGAGCCTGCCAATAGCAGTCAGTTATTTTCGACAATGCGTAGACAAGCTCTAATTTTTTGGTATTGTATTGACGTGAAGTCGATGTTGGCAACTGGAATAAGGGTGCATATTTATTGAAATACATTTAAAAAGTTCAATCAAGTTTTATTGTTAATGCTTAATTTAGTTGAATAAATTAGTCATTTTCTACACGACTTTAAAACTGTGTTTGTTGCTCTGGCAACCACAAACGTCTTTTTGATAAACAATATCAGCTGACTACTGAAAAGCAACTTTAAATGTTAAGGAGTCCCCAAAAATATAGCGTTTACATAACTTTGTAAATTTATAGGTGCTTTTGTGTAAACTAATTAATTTTATTACAAAAACAAACAAAGAACAAATCATATTATAATTGTTTTATTACCGAATTTAAAGTAAAATGCTTCGAAAACCGCCAAGTGATTTAATATCGTCAGGCAGTTGTTTAAACGGTTTCAAGTCATGAGATCTCAAACATTTTTGTGAGCGGAACACCTTTTCAGTGATATCAAATCACTTTGTATTAAAAGTGATTTACAGAACATACCTGATATAATACATATATGTATGTATTTGAAAGCCGATTTTAGACCAAAGCTTTCGTTTCATTCCACATCGTTTTTGGCGTGAATACTTTTCGTGCACTAAAATTCCCTTTCAAATTATTTTAAATCACAACTTTAATTTAAACTTTAAAACAAAAGTATACAAAGTTCTTACCCTACAAGTTTAAAATGAAACTATATAAGAATAGAAATTATATGGTGAACAGAAAAGCAAGCCACACAAAATACGAAACGACCTTCACCTTTTTGCATTTTTAGTAAGAAGTAAATCCTTGAAGTTTTTGTAAAAATAAACTAATTTCTTGCAAGCCAATATAAATATATAAATAAATAAAAAGTAGTGCTACATTCGCAAATCTATACAATATAAAATATATATAAAAATTTGTTTTTTTTTTTGTAAAAAAATTAATAAATAAATCAATTTTAACAAGTTAATGGAAAAGGCAAACATTTAACAAATGTTTTGCAAATCTGTCTGAATACACTTTGAGGTACTCTCAGCATGAAATATGATTTCAAACATATTTGCCTCCAGTCCAACATTAATTTTACGCAAAGCCATGGAGACACTCATTCAACTCTTATAAATTGGTTCTCACAAATATGTATGAGTAATTAAAAACAAAAAACCTAATTAAAAAATTACACAATGAAACATTCGAAAAGGTGAATGAAATGCCCCACGGCAATCACTTGTCACATTTTTGTTTTCTTCAATTTAAGTATACTCGTACAATACAAAATATTTAGTATAATGTCCTTCTATGTACTTAAATATTATTATCTGCAAGTATGTATGTATGCATTTGCAATTATGCTTGTATGTATGGGTGTAATTAGTGTATATGTAATAGATTAGTTAAATTAACTAAGAAGTATATAAATATATAGTATATTTGTATATATGTACATACATATGCATTGTATGCATAAATATACAAAGAAAAAAGTGCAAGAGTTTGATTTAAATTTTATGCTAAAACAGCAGGAAACAGCGACATTTCCTTGCAGCTGAGTAAAAGAAGTAAATAGGAAAGAGAGTGAGTGATATTGTGATTTAGAGAGACAATTTAAAGAGATGACAATGGAAATTTAATATGTGCCAAATTGGGTGTTTGCCATAAAAGAAAATGTAAAATATACAATGCACAAGTGGAGCTTATCACAAAATATATAAATATGTAACTTTTGAATTACCTTCAGATTCATGTGACACTTTCAACTGGTCAAGTTAACCGCTTTCGTGTGAAATGCTTCTAGAGCACATTTGCGATGATTTATTTTTTTTTTTTTTTTTTTTTTTTGAAAAGCAAAAGGATATGCAGATTTTTTATGAAATTTTCCCCCCGATATATAGCCCGTAAGCTTACTAGGATTCTGCGATTTTTTACCAATTCCTAAATTATTTTTTCGACTAGTACAGCTCAGCAAGTTTTTGCATACATAAGTATTTCCATTTCAATTCAACATCGGATGAATGCCAAGCCATTATCAAAATCGATACAATCTGATAAACCTTCAGAAGCCAAAAAAGAAAGAGAATAATTTTACATATTCCTCCTTATTGAGAGGACGTCGTCGACGTCACAACAAGACAACAGTAAATATTGTCACTTGTTTACTCTTTCAAGGGCTCAATGCCTGCTACGCAAGCAGGAACTCTATAGGAAGGAACTGGGGTCTGCAACCGAAGATAGCAGGCCGGTTATTTCCTATGGTTGTGTGGTATGGTGGGATGCATTGAAGAAGGAAAGTCACGGGAAATTACTATCTAAGGTTCAAAGATGTGCCTCGATGGGCATCACAGGTGCTCAGACGAGCACACCTCAGGCTGCCTTGGACGACATTCTTCATCTACTTCCTATAGAGGACTTTGTGGTGGGAACGGCGACTAGAAGTCTCCTTAGACTCGTAGAAACAGGTTTGGTGAGGACAGTAATAACAAGTCACACATTATTCATAAATGAGATCAGTTTTAGTGATCAGGGATCCGTTACACCTGGGTTTACGGACTATAAGGTCGCTAAAATCGATTTTAGTGGAACATCCTCAATGGTAATTCCGGTAAACTATATGAGGGTAGTGCAGTCTTTACAGACGGATCAAAAATGGGGGAAGGCACAGGGGCTGGTGTCTATATCTTGGGAACGAACATTCGTAGTTCTTTCAGACTGCCGAATGAATGCAGCGTTTTCCAGGCTGAGATCTTGGCGATTCTCAAGGCCACGGAACTGGTGGCCAGGAATGTAGCTGAAGGTGAGAAGGTAACCTTATACGTCAACAGCCAGGCAGAGCTCTCAACTTGCTTATGGATAAATATAGTGTCAGACTATGTTGGGTTCCTAGCCACAGCAGTGTTGAGGGTCGGCATTAGATGAAGGAATGACAGACAGGTCGGTGAAATTACCGATAGGTCATTACTATAGGGAACTCAGTAATTGGGCAGAAAGCAGGACCAACAGTTCATGGCGAAGTAGGAAGGATTGTAGAGTCTCGAGGGGTTTGTGGCCAAAACTTGACTAAGGAAGATCCAAACTGCTACTGAATATGAATAGGAAGGTGATTTGACTGATAGGAGCGTTTACAGGTCACTCCTCGGTCAGAGCAAGAACTAGCATTTGGGAAACTGGCACTCCAGATTTTTGTAGGATGTGCGGGTATGAAGAAGAACCAGAAACCATTGAACATATTATCTGTCGCTGCCCGAAGCTGCAACGTCATAGGCTTAGATGGCTGAGCAGACGTTTCCATGAAAGCATTACTGATATCAGGAAATGTAAACTAGAGGATATCAGGCGCTTCATCATGGGAATTCGTTGGCTCTAGGACGGGTAATAGGGTCACTTCTGGCTACAAATGTGGGCAACAGAAGGGAATCACAATGGACCCAATTGGGTCTCCGAGTGGAGGTGCGGTATAGCACCACCTTTCCTAGCCTAACCTAATCTTACTTTTTATCGTCATCCTTTTTATTTACGTATGAAAGTATTTGATTATTAAAATTTTTAGTATAACTTTGTTTTTTTTAATTTTTAAAATTTGACAGTTCCAACTTGGGTTTAACTGAGCAATGTTGATCGATTAAACCTAGATTATTAACTGGATAATCTTTATTTGAAAAACCATAATTTAGGTTTAAGCTATAGTTAACTGAGAATTGCAGTTTATCTTTAAGTTAAAAGCTGGATCTAAATATTATTCATTTATTTCATTCATTGCATAGGACCGCGAACAAAAACAACTGGTATGTCAAAACAATTATGCCGACTAGTGAACATACATACATATGTATGTGTGTAACAAATCATAACATTTTTATGTTCGATTATAATCAGCTGAACCATGTTTTTCGTTTTTATGCATGAATAGGATTGAGTCAAGTTACTGATCGTACTTTCGATGCATAAAATTCTTACAATTTATTTATTTACATTAATATTTGTTTATATAAAGCAAAATACAACGCAATTTTAAGAACACAAGCAGAACTGGGAAACCTTTACAATTATAAATTTTAAGATCAGGGGGTCTACTCTGTAATTCGAAATGAAAGGAAATGCTTTCGAATTGTAATTGTAATGTTAATAACATACAAATTCGAAAGAATTTTCTTTCATTTCGAAATACAGAGTAGACCCCCTGGATTATTTCCATTTGACATTATACAAACATTCAAATATAAAATTATTTAATTTAAATACGAGTATGTATGTATGTAAATATATTTCGTATGGGTAATTGTTAGTAAAATGAGTTATTATTGAAAACAGGTGAATTAGCTAATACACAACGAATGATAATAATTTTATGTTGCTAGTGCCATGAAGAGCGAGAGCGAGAGTTAAAGACACAAGTAAAAAAGAAGAAATATTTACGTACCTAGAATTTTTTACTTAAGCATTTTGTATTGGATTTTTCATTAGTTTTCTTTTTGCTTTAACATTTGTTCTTTCCCTTTTTTATACATATTAATAATAATGAACAGCAATACAATACAAGTGTTTGATGACTAGTAATTGGTTTCAAAAAAAAAAAAAAACGATTTGGTTCGATCTAAAAGAGCGGATAAGGTTTTTTTACTATAATGCAAATGTAAATTATGTAAATTTTAAACCAAATGATTTTTTTTTATTTTATAAAAATCGTGAAATAATTTATCAAGCATTATTTAAAATTGTATTTATTTTTATTGTACTTACAAAAAGGTGTGTTTATGGTACAAACAAGATATAAAAAGCACTTTAATCATTTAGAAGTTAAAGGTAAAACCCAAGAGATTGCGTGTAACGACTTTAAGAAAACGGATTTGAATTGATGTATTTTTTTTTAACAGTTTGTAAGCCGAATATGTTTTTTCTCTAACTACACTTTACGGTAAATGTATAATTTTTTCTGGAGTTTTTGTTGATTTTAGACCGGATATAATACAAGGGTGCAGTTGAGTCTTAAAAGGGCTGTTAAAGGCTTAATTTCCCGACAGGGATTAAACTTGCATATCTGGCATCTCTATTACCTTTTGAGCTTAATTTAGTTTGCTGTTCCATCACGACTAGACTAGCGATAGAATATAACTGACATTCTTTCGTTTAAAACGATGCTACTTGAGAGATATTCTCTTAGATAATTAGTCGATACTTTAGAAGGAACGAGCGGGAGCAAAGCAAATGCTTAAATCACTTCTTCCTTTTTTCACCCAAACAGCTCTTGCAGCAAAAATTGACATGCATTATATAAGCGATCATAAGAGCCTATTGCACACTGCCCTTTGGTTAAGAGTTCGTTATCTCTTTTGACTTATGCTCGGAAAGAAAATTCTAGTAGTTCTGCAATTGTACTCGATTCCCATCTCAATCTAACTTCTGTAAGCGCCACCTCATCAATATATTTCCCAGCACGCATGCAAAAAAAAAATTTTAATAACCATGCGCCAAGACGTCGTACAGGGTGCTACGAGGCCACAATTTCCCGAGTATACCGCAATATTGGTGATAACACAAATAACTTGATTCGCTATTCAAACTATTACCTTATTTATATAAAGCATTTTTTCATGAAATTGGTTGCATAAAAATTTTTCATTTGTCACTAGGAGGCCTGGAGGAGCAACTCATATCAAAAAAAGTTGCCAAAAATGCATCAGAGATTCATTCTACAACCATTTTTATATCAAATTCTCTTCTTTAGCGCTGCAATTGCAAATAGAAAAAGTTTCGTACAACAAAATTCATGAAATTTCATGAAAAAATGCTTAATGTAAATTAGGTATAAAAGTATATCTCTAGTCTATGAAAAATTTTACTTAAATATTTCAGGCTACAGGTGTATTATAATCAGCTGATGTAAGAGCTGAAGTCGAATGAACATGTTAGCTCCATACTAGGGAAAAGCGATCCAGTGACTAGAATCGCGGTTTAACAGATTTGAGCTCTTCTACTTTAAAATCATTTTGTTTGTTGCAGAACTCTCTTATTTGCAAAATACTGATGAAAAAAGTAACTAGAGAAAACAACATAGCAACAACCAGTGATGCCAAATTTGTTGCCTCTAAAAGCACATCAAAGCGTAAATTTCAGTTCTAAGTTGCGTAAAAAACACTAACGTGAAAAACGAGTGAAGATCCAAACGAGAGAATTTCAATAACGTTTAATAATGTTTAATATTTTCTAAGCCATTCTCTATTTCGGCAATAGTATCAGCATCTTTAATAATATATATCAGACGAAAAATATATGTTTTACACTGAAAAAATAAATAAACCAAGTTTTTATAAAGTAATTTTAAGAAATACGCAAATTTCTTAAAGGAAATTTGAGTCATCAAAAACAGATATGTTAGCGCTATAGTTGCCAGATAACACGATGAGATGTTTAAGAAAACATTTTTTCCCAACAGGGGGTCACGCAATCAAGGAACATATGTATGGTAGATATAATGATGATAAATCTATATCTTTTGATCCGATTAAAAAATGGGGTATTAGATAACCAAAGAAGTTAAAAGAGGGCCTAGATTTTAGGAGCAGCATTTTTTTATTGACCTTGATAAAATTTTGACATTTTTTATGTTTGGCCTCGACTTAATTTGGAAATTTGCTGTCAGCTTTAGTTTTAATTGTTTATCATATGTACTATCATTATTGCAGAAGTTACAGATTTATTAACATTCCCGCTTATTCTGTAACTTTTTGTGAACGTCACGTCAATGCAATAACTAAAAAATTTATGCTTGTCTACCCGATGTCGGAAACAACTGACGTATATTGACAGGCTAATACTATTTTCTAGCCCTTGAGGAATAAGAATAGACTGTCAATAGCATAAATTTGTTCTCGAGAGCGTGTAGACAAGGGCCAATTTTTTCGTATTGTCTTGCCCTGAGATCGACAAATAGTTACAGAATAAAGAGATTTAATTATTTATTATTATCGCGTCAAACTAATTTCATTTATTTATCGAAAACAACATTGTGCTCGCTACCTTCCAAGAAATTAGCTACCAATAACGTGCTATTAGAAGGCTTTCGACTGTTGCCAGGATTGTTGTCTCTGGAAGACTCGAAATACTAGCTTTAAAAAAAAAATTTCAAAGATTTAACCTTCAAATTCCGTACGTCCGAGCCAACCGCGAAATAGACTTATCTTTCGAACCAATTGAATGGTTCGGTAAAACTTTTAACTAGATCTTAAGTCTGGCGCCAATGTATTGCATTCGATATCAATCGAAATTTCTCAGTAAGCATTTTAAATTAAAAAAAATGTTTATGAAAGAAAATATAGTATGTACATATCTACGTGTATTTATATGTTTACAGAAGATTTTTTGCACCAAAACCAATTAGATTAAATGAAAATATATTTTGCAGGTAGTTAAATTAATACTATAGATATAAAATAAGAAATTATTACCTTTTTCTGTACGTGTCTAAGTCAGAAGCGTGAAAGAGTGAAATTAATCATAATATTGTAATGAAAGAACAAAAAAGTATGGCAACTTAAATTAGAAAACAAAGAAAAAAACTTACTGATTTCAAAATGAAAGATACATATATACTTCAGGCACTAACTAACCGTTGAGATTGAATCAAATGCAAAACGAAATAGCAAGTAATTGGTTGATTCGCAGAGTTACCGTTATAAATATATAAAAAAAGTGGCACAAAATGTTGTTTTAGTACAATCAAGTCACACATGTTTCTTTCAAATACATAATATGAAATACCGTCTCTTAATTGGGAATTAAATCAAATGTTATGTTTCAATTGCTCAGAATATGTTTGTTTACCTAAATGCTCAATGAAAAAATTTGGGATTTTTCTTGTTTTCTAGTTTTGATGAACTGTTAAAAAAACTCATTCAATCAACATCTCTAAAGCTTAAATTGGAGGTGTCATAGCCATAACCACACAAAAAATCTGTTCGAACCAAATTAATGGGCAACACTGTATTTGATTATAGGTCACTCGCCATAACCGTAACCATATAATCCAATTGAATTTTTGTTATGGCATGGCACGTCTAATTTAAGGTGCAATCAGACGTGCCACAACCATAACCATAGAAAACAGCCGTTCGAAGCAAACTAAAGGGCAACACTGTATTCGATTATAGGTGATTCGCCATAACGCCATAGCAATTGAATTTTGGTTTGGTTATGGCTATGGCATTATGGCCATGGCACGTCTAATTGCACCTTTAAGCTTAAAACTATTGAGGAGACCTTAGAAAAATTTTATCTTGGATTTACGAATTGAAATAAACAGAAGGTTAGTTACTCTTTGATTCTATACGGACAGAAAAATGTTAGAATGTGTATGTTATTTGAATTTCAATTCGAAGTCCCTCTTCTAATAAACAACGTCTTTATAAATATATAAAAATATATCTCGAAAACTATAACGAATTTTAAAACACGTTGTACCAATGAGAATTTAGTACACGAAATTGACAACAACTTTCTCTATTCGAAAACTTTCTATACTTTTGTTGTTAAACTCTTGAATAAAATAAGCTGAAAATCTTTATGTACAGATGTACATTTACGCGGAAAAAAATTTATTTTAGGACTAGCTATGGTTTCTTGAAAAAATTTTCTTGGAATTATTAGATTTAATTTTTGCTGTATGTACATACATATATATTAGCAGTTGGACCACAATTTGACAGACATCAAAAAGGTGACAAATTGCGACTTTTGTCGACAAACGGTAACCCTGGTTGATTGATAAAAGAACAAACACTACAAAGTAAAAAAGATTTAAATTTGTACAAATGGTATATTTTAATATGATTAATTAACGAAAGCAATTTGTCATTGTGGAAAATTTCAAATACACCCCTGTTAGACACGCAAAGTTCACTTTGCAACGTCTTAGTTCAGCTGGGAGCAAGACAGAGAGAAGTTGTTAACTCTTTCTTTCACGCAGTTGAATTAAGACTTTGCAAAGTAAACTTTGCATGTCTAAAAGGGTTCAAACTCTCTGAAAATCAACAATGCCTAATTTTAAAGTAAAAATATTAATTATATTTATATTAAACATGCTTAAATAAACCAAGTAAAACTGTCTCTATAAAAATTACAACCATACAAAAAACAACAGGTCTTTTTCTTAGACCTCTTTTCCACACGCAAAGTTTACTTTGCAAAGTTTTAATTCAGCTATCTTTCTGTCTCTCTCGCAGCTGAATTAAGACCTTGCAAAGTAAACTTTGCGTGTGGACAAGTGTCCTTAGTGTAAAACCTTAATATAAATGAAAAATAAAAAATAATGGAAGAGATACCAGCAATTAAAAAACAAAATAAGTATGAACATACTCGTATATCATTATAAAATCGACTGACATGGTGTAGATGTGTATTTTCTCTTTCATATTCTCTTTTATTTCTTATTCATATCAAAATTGTTTCATAAGTTTCCTCATACAAAGAAAGATTTTACACTAATAAAAAGTCCTGCCATTTTTTCTACAGTTATAATTGCTGTAAGAACTATTTTACCTCGTTTATTATACCATGTTAAGGCCGTGATACACTATCCTACACAATCGTGCGATTTTTGAGAATATACAACCCCTTTTAGACACGGAAAGTTTACTTTGCAAAGTCTTAATTCAGCTGTATGAAATACAGAGGGAGGAATACTTTCTCATTCAGTATTCCTCGCAGCTGAATTAAGACTTTACAAAGTAAACTTCCCGTGTCAAAAAGGGGTATAACATCAGATAATTCATAAGATCAGGGGGTCCACTCTGTAATTCGAAACGAAAGGAAATGCTTTCGAATTTGCATGTAATTAACATACAAACTCGAAAGTATTTTCTTTTCCCCCAGGGTTGTATTTTTTCGTAGGTGGTGCAATTTTGTATGGTAGATAGTGAGCCTTTATTAACATTAAGCTCTCAAGAAATAATTTACTTTTCTATTTAATAAATAAATCATAATATAATTTCAAAGCAGGTTATAATTGATGAAGAACACAAAAATTTTGCATGAATGATTTTAATTTTAAAAAATATATACATATAATTGCAAACATAAAGAACGTATGATAAGAAGATCAAACACCAATGAAGTCTAGTAGGTGATAAGGGGAAAAACACGCAAGGATTATTTTAAAAAAAATAATGTTTTTTGAAATGTTTTTTTTTTTTTTGCTATACTACATTTAAATGTTTCACAAAAGATACATTAGCACAGCCTTGTGAATACTTTGAATGCTTTGTGATTTACTTTCTAAATAACAAAAATTCAATTTTATATATGAGACCACGACAACTAATTAATAATCAATTAAGGTTAAAATAAAAGAAAAACAAATTTTAAAATATACTCATCCACTTCATAAATATCTATTGTCAATACTCGTATTTTAACTAGGATTGAGTAAGATGAATATTCAATTCAATTTTATAAAGTCGTTCGAAACGCAGTTTTCGTAGGAACCTGTTGAGTGTGTGAGTAAATTTTCCTATTTACTGGAGAAAGAAAAAAATAAACAAAAAAAAAACGAAGAAAACATTAAGTAACATGTTAAATAAAATTATCATTAATTTATTAATAACACTATTTAATGCTAGTTAATTTATTCGATGCAATTACAATTAAGTTATTTAAAAATTACAAGATATAAATACAAGCATATGGGCTTAATTATTTGAAGGCTGGTTTGGTTTTGCAAATTGAGGTTAGTAACAACAAAAATAAAGACAGCAATTTAAGAGTAAAAATTAATTAAACATTTATTGCATGAGGACGCTTTATTAAAGTAATAATTCAAGCTTCAAACTACACGTTTCTGTTGTTAATTAATTCATACGGATGCAAATTAGAAATAAAAACAATCAATATAAGTTCTACCAAAGCTAAACGGATACCAATCAAAATACAGTTTTGTTAGAAATCTTTAGTTATACAGAAAAATAAGGGTAATTAAAACTGAGAAAAATCAACGGTGTTTTTCATTTCATTTTCATTTTCCAATTGTTTCTTATTTTCGATTGCAGAAATTCTATTATTTTGAATTTGAAAAAGGAATGATTTAAATTCTTTTTTTTTTTTGCTTTTTTCTGCTCTAGCTCCTGGCAACACTGGTGAAAACATGCAATTCATGTAAAATTATACAAGGTACATGCACGACTACAACAAAATTTGCAACACCAAGAAATAGACGCATTTTGTTGGTAGAAACAAAGGAATAAGTGTCAGAAACAGATGTCTTCTGTTTTTAAAAATAACAATCACAGGGTAACTAAAGTTCAATTGCACACGCGGCATGCATGATTATAGTCATTCAGCGTTGCCAATATGTGTGTAATACACAGTGTGTAATTTCTACTCTCATGTGGAGGCCATGTAATGAGATTCATGTATAATCTGTGTGTAATTCTACTTTGGGTTCTATTTCTATTTATTTTTGTTTTAATTTTAACCTACACTACACATCGTGTAATTGTCTTCAATGTGTAATTGGAGACACAGCTATGTGAAAATTCATTGGGAACACTCTAATCATTTTATTCACACACATACACTAACATTTCTGCAGCTTGTAAACAAAGTTTGACAACTTGCTGCATTATATACCTTGTGCATGTACCTTGTATAATTTTACCATGATGCAACTACTTTTTTTGAAATCGTAAAACAGATATAATAGATATGTATGTATGAGTAATTTGTATGCTTTATTCAACAAAATAAACAAGTCGGAGTATGGGAATTTTTGAAATTGCAAATTATGTAAAATAACATGTTTCTATTTATCGTTTAGAGTGATTAAAGTTTGTTGTCTATTTAGAGGACTCATAATATAGAAATCACTAAATGCATTCGCGTCAAAAGTTGCACTGTTGCGAAAAGAAAAATTGCAAGATTTTCATAAAAATATAACAATTACATAAAAAATTATTTTGCTCAAGTTATGCAAAATTATACAGGTCTTAAAGTTCAATTATACGTGCCATAACCATAACCATACAAAACAGCTGTTCGAATTAAACTTATGGGCAACACTGTATTTAATTATGGGTGACTCGCTATAACGCCATAGCCATAACCATAACCATAGAAACCAATTGAATTCTGGGTTTTCCCCATAACCATACACAGATGTTTACTGTTTAGACATATTTATTGTTGCACTTTTGAAATGAATAAGCAAATGAAAACATAAACGAGCTGTTTATGGTTATGGCAGCACTATTACAGGGTGCATGGAGGCAAATTTATTTTTTTAAATACGATTATTTCAAAAAGCAATAAACGGTGCGCGAAGGAGGGTGGCGCCGTTGGAATTATCGATTGTGCGGATCAGTGATGGGAATTCGAAATTGTCTTTTCGTGCCAAATCTCTTTCTAAATAGTGCCAACATCACTTGAATAGTGCCAAACTACTTATTATATAATTTAAATGTTGGCAGTTAGATAGTATGCCTAATCTAAGGAACATACATACATAAGTATGTATACACGTACGTAAATACTATAATAACTCTTAAACTAAGTTAAATATCAATACATCCCACTGTTCAAGGACTCTTAAAAATATATAAAGATTACTTCTCATTGCAATAACAAATTTTTCCATATTAATGGACAAAAAGTGCCAGAAAAAGAGCGAGAGTGCCACAGTGGCAGCCATCATCCAATAGTGCCAAAAATGGCACAATTATGTCACATTTCCCATCACTGGTGCGGATTCGTTAGTTACGATGTCGCAGTGGTCGAGTGAGCATCGCGCGTTCGCTCAGGAAAGTTCGGTATTCGGCGAATATGTGATGGACCGAGTGTAAATTTAATTCGTTCGTGGGTGCAGATTCCTCGCAACTGCTTCGGCTATGAATGTCCCACGGCCAGGGCCCAGTCGATCTTCAAGGACTCCCGAAAACATTGAACTGGTTGAAAGCATTTTACGTGAAAATCCGCGACTTTCAATACGGAAAAGAGCAGCCTCACTGGGACTTCCAAGAGCGATTATTCACGAAATTTTAAAAAAGGGTCCGAAGTTCCATTCTTTTAATATTCAAATTAGGGATGCAACCGATACCGATACCGATATATCGGCGATACTGCTGGTTTTCCGATATATCGATATCGGCGATATTTTACTGTCGATACGCCGATACTTCTTATATTTTTCTTTAGAGTTTTTTGAACAACTGAAACTGAAATGTATTGACAATTTTGATGATTTTAGAAAATAAACAGTATGACATTCAGTTTGAATTGACTCATTGACTGATTCAGTTTGAATTGACTCATTCAATCTTACACTGTAATTTTGTGAAAAACAATAATTAATTTTTTGTTAACATGAATTGAAATTCAATTCTTTTTTTTTTAAGTCTTATTAATATTAATTTTAAATCTTGAGCCAATCTAAACTGAATGCCAACGTTTATTTTGTAAAATCATAAATATTGCAGACGTTTTGTAGTTTGAAAATTTGAATTTTAGAAACTGAAATGTACTGAAAATTTTGATTTGAATGGCTCATTAATAAACACTGTTATTTTGTATAATACAGGGTGGGCCAAAAGAAACCAAGGGGTGTAAAAGTTTAATAACTTTTTTGTTTATTAATTTTTTTTTATTTTTTCTTTCAGATTATATAGACAACACTTGGAGAATTTATAATGGGGAGGTTCACAACTGAACAGAGAACCAGAACAATAGAATTTTATTATTTATTATTTATTGAAAATTTGATTATGAGTGATGAAGCTCATTTTCATTTGAATGGCTTTGTTAATAAGCAGAACTGTAGGTTCTGGGGTTCTGAAAATCCAAGAGCCATTCATCAACGTCCTGCTCTTGAAAACAGACCTGGTATGTGGTTTCAGCAGGACGGAGCCACTGCCCATACTGCCCGAGACACAATGGCACTTTTAAGTCAAATTTTTGGAGAGCGAATAATTTCTCGAAATTCGGAAATTATTTGGCCAGCGCGATCGCCAGATTTGACAGCACCCGACTATTTTCTTTGGGGTTTTTTGAAGGAGCGAGTGTATGTGAACAAGCCAGAGACAATCCTTGAACTCAAGGCAAACATTGTTGCAGAAATTCGAACGCTACAGCCACAAGTTTTGAAAGATGTTATGGAAAATGCTCTAAAAAGAGCCCATCAGTGCGAACCTGAAAACGGTGGTCATTTAAGAGACATCATTTTTCATACTTAGTGTAAAAAAATTTCCATTTTGTATATTATATAATCTGAAAGAAAAAATAAAAAAAAGTTAATAAACAAAAAAGTTATTAAACTTTTACACCCCTTGGTTTCTTTTGGCCCACCCTGTAGAAGAATTATTCTACTTGAGTTTTGTTAATTTTTACTTGAGCTCAATTTAAATATGCGTATCGGTATCGGAATCGGTATCGGCGATATTTATTTTTGAGTATCGGTATCGGTATCGGATCGGCGAAATGGCGTATCGTTACATCCCTAATTCAAATCGTTCAAGAACTGAAAGTGAGTTTGATTTACGCAAACATTTTTGGAGCGTTGTCGCACTGGAGCGAAGAGGCTCCAGGGTAACTGTTTGGTGTGCCTTATCCACCCATGAGATAATTGAACCATTTTTTTTCGAGATTTCGAAACAAATGGGAGGAAGTGCCGTTATAATACGAGTACATTTGTATTTAATTTTTTTCTTTAAGCTGTCATTTGAATCTTCTTCTTTTCTGCAAATCTAACTTTGTTTATTTTTGTTGTAATCGAAATGTATAAACTAATTGTGTTTAACAAGTTGATTGACTTGATTCTATCCTGATGAACAACAGTGTATTTTTATTACTGAATTAATTACACAATTAATCAGCGAAGGTCCGCCACATTCTTTCAG
Source organism: Nowickia ferox (assembly GCA_936439885.1). Taxonomy (NCBI): domain Eukaryota; kingdom Metazoa; phylum Arthropoda; class Insecta; order Diptera; family Tachinidae; genus Nowickia; species Nowickia ferox. The sequence continues at coordinate 67,340,699 of OW387026.1, forward strand.
CATTTTAACAATCAAGAAACATACGAGCACAATAAAAACTCATAATTTTTTGGCAAGGTATCTTAAATAAAGATGATGTGCACACATACATATGTATGTCAAATAGACAGTTCACATTTTTTCAACGAAAACAAATGGTGTTGTTTCAAAGGTGTCATTTCGCGACAGGGATTAAACAGTTATAATCGTTAGCAGTTAGTTAGTTTGATTTTGTGGAATTTTCCATACAAAACGTGGAATTGTTTTTTTTTATCAGAATTACATATGTACATATCTTGTGCAGACCATAAAATACTTTGAAAGGGAATATTGAAAAGTTGAACCTTCGTGTAGGTATAATAGATGGGATGTTTGTGTGTGTGTATGGCTTACTTAAGGCCGTGATACACTAGCCTACACGATCGTGCGATTTTTGAGAAAATACAGCCCTGGTATGATGGAGTCTATGAACATTTTCAAAAGACAAAAACAATTCATCAGAACAGGGTTGTATTTTTTCGTAGATCGCGCGATTGTGTAGGATAGTGAATCATGGACTTTAATGCGTACGCAGCCACTTTTTATTAATCAGAATGCAAAAAATAATAGTTTGGGCTGTCATTTCATTATGACTACCCAAAAACTTTGCAAGTTTGTTTGAAAAATCGTGATTCACTTTAGGGATGTTTGCTTTTCGGTGCCTCCATTATAATACACCTTTTAGACACGGAAATTTTACTTTCCAAAGTCCAAATTCAGCTGGGAAATAGACAGAAAGAAATACTACTCCTACCTCTGTCTTTCACACAGCTGATTTCAGAGTTTGCAAAGTAAATTTTCCGTGTCTAAAAGGGGTATAAGATTGACACAATAGTTCATTTGAGCGATCAACTCGATTGACCATGGATCGTTTTTGAAACACGTATGTAAAAAAACTGGTATTTAAAAAATTATTGCAGTATTTTTTACCATCAAATTGCTATAAAATCTATTTTCTATCAACAGAAAATCAAACAAAAACAAAGTTAGTTATAAAACGTAAAGCTTTTAAATTTATTTATTAAAAATAAAAGAGAATACGATGCATTAAACAAAGTTTGCAATAAGAAAAACTAAAAATAAAATTTGAAAAATAAAACACATTTACAGCAGTTAAAAGAGCAAATGTTAGAAGAAGCTGTACAAAAGCCAGATAAGATGTAAAAAGAAATTAGTAGTGCTAAAAAGGAAAAATTAAGAAAAAAATACAGGTGGGCGTAGTATGAATGGATGTATGTACGTATACAAGAATGGCCTAAATAACACTTGTGTAAACTGTTCTGCAATTGTTTATGATATCAATTATTTAGCATGATTTTTGTTAAAGGGCGGGATAAGTAGTACTTAAAATGATGTTATTTAAATGTGATTTTTATTATTATAGATATGTACGTGTATTTATTAAACTAATGTAACAGTATACATGTACATACATATGTACTATATAATAATGCGTATATAACTATGTACATATATAGAAGTGTACATATGTACATACATATTATGAAGAAGAGAGAGGGGTAAAGTGGTGTGTCGTCTATATTCAGAATGCAACCGAGCGAACACTGGCTTTCAAGCAAAAACAAATTAAGATGCCGAAGTGAATATTGCAAATATATGTATATTACAATGTATTTATAAAAGATGATGGATGGAAAGAAAAATTTGGCATACATATATCAATCACCCTTATCCTTATTATATTGTGAGTTTATGCAAACATTAATTGTATAGAATATTTACCATTTCCTTTAGATTTTTTTTTTTATTTAATTATGTATGATACTAACGCTCTATTAACTGCATTTATACTTTCTTTTAACGTTTAAAGTTGCTAATACGATAATGAAATGTATCAGCTTCTTCTTTTGTATGCAGAATAATATGAGATGTGGCTTCTTAAGAGATTTTTGCCAAAACGAAAAATAAAATGAAAAATAAGGTGTATCAAAATGGCAAACATTACAATTTTGAAATAATTAACATTAAGAAAAATATAAACTACATATAAGAAATTATTGCATTAAAAAAAGGCTGTTTTTCAAAACTTGCTTGCTGTAGTTGAAATGTAGGGAAAACACCTGTATGTGGAAAATAGAAAATTCTGTACGGTTATAAACTAATCAGATTAAATCATTACTGAAATTACACAATATACTCTTGAGACGTACTATACAGTAGTGTCACTAATTTTTGTAAGAATATTACGATTTTGTTTTTACTTGCGTTGATTTTCGCCAGATTTAATAAATGATGTACTCGTAGAAAGGCTGCTCTGCTCTGCTCTGCTCTGCTCACTCGCTTGCAGACATGCATATGTAACAGCGAAGTCATTTCGACATAATAAATCGGGATAGATGACGAGAAAATTTGTTTTTTTTTTTCTTCTTGATTACAAGAATTATGGTTTTTGTTGATATTTAACCTTTGTATGCTGGGTATATTATAGATGGCAAAGGCACGTTTGTAACGGGCGCTATGCAAAGTTGTCGTTGAGGAATTGATCACCGGAAGCGCGGCATCATTTGTAACATTGGATTTCCTGGGAACATAACACCCATACCAGGTATTCCACCTGGTACTCCAGCTACCGGTATTGCTTGCATGGGACCCAAGAGACCTAAACAATTAAAAATTAATTGATAAAATTAAAAATATGTTTTTATATGTAGCAATTATTAAGAATATTCAAAGTGTTCCAAAACATTAAAGTACGTGGTTGTGAAGCAGTTCTACAACAGAAGCGAAAACGACGCAAATCATTTATTAGTCTTTGAAAAATACTCTTCGACATTTTATTACAGATTTTTATTATTTACTTTCGCTCGGAAATAACTCTTTGAAATGGCATTTTTTCCTTAATTTCATTCAATAAACGCTGCAATAAGCTAGCATAATATGCGCCGTTTATTTTTCCCCTTTTGAAGAATAATCAATAAAAATGCGCGAGGGAATCCCTAAAAACTGACGCCATTACCTTGCCCACAGAAACAGCGTTACCATTGGTGCTACTAAAGTAGCAATTCGCCACTTTTACGACTTCTTGGATACTACATTTACAAAATGCACCCAAATTTTATACTTTTTCTAATTTTTGCCACTTTTTGATACTTTTTACTGAATGGAGATATACTTTTGTGTACTTTCGGTTTTATGAATATAAAAGTTATGATGTTTTAATAGATATATTGATATCTAAGCAAGCTTATACGAAATATTTTTTTGTCATGCGTGGTTATACATATCTTTCGAATAATTAATATGCCCTCGCTTGCTTATATCCGTACACCTCTGTTTGTACCCTGAAGGAAACGTGACGTTAAGTGTCCCCAAGTCACCACTTTTGTCAACTATTATCGTGACATTGTCAACAGAGCGTCTATTAATAGTGTTTTTAATGCGTAGAACACATTTTTTCAGATACACAAACTATGCTTCTTCTTAATGTTTTATTGGTTTGTAGAAAATAAACGTGACGTCAAGTAAAATTTAAGTGTTTATAAAAATTATTTAAGAAATAAAATTAATATAAATGTACTGAACAATAATTAAAAACATAATACACAAAAAGAAATTAAAAAGAAACAAATGAAATAACAATCCATATTGTATAAAAATAGAAAATGTGCAAATTGAACAGTTTTCAGTGAAAGGTGCCAATTATGAAAATTTTCGTTTGACCCTGTGGAAGATTTTGTGCCAACAGGTAAAGATTTGTCACATTTTCAGATCCATACGTAAGTGTTTGACTTTACTAATTCAGCGAAACATAAAATTTTTAATTTACATATACATATGTATTTAATAGAAATGACAAATAATTTCCTGCAGGTGGTGACAGTGTCTATAGTGAATCAGTACAGTTTTAATACGGACATTTCCCACAGTGTGGTGATATCGTCAATAGTAAGTTAGTACAATCCCACAAGTCCTACTTAGTCAGTATTGACGCAGTTCACTGGTAGATTTCGTGGGACAAGCCTGTGTTAAATGTCAATAGTAGATAGCATTAGTTGGGGTATAGTTTGTTAGTAGTACTAGTGACATCGTCAATAGATAATCAGTATAATTTTACTATTGACATTTCCTGCAGGGTATGGACATGTAAATATAAATACACACATATTTATGTATGTCTGTATGTGCAATGTACATATATTTTAAAAAAAATTCTATTACAATTTTTATACAAAGGGTGTCTTTTATAGAGTGACACAAGTTTAAATCATAATAAAACAAGGAATATATTTTTAATATCAATGCAACGGGCTTTATTGGAAAGAAAATTTTATGAAATTAGTGTTTAAATATGTGGCCGCCGCGGCTGTCGCGTAGAACGCGCAATTTTCAACCAGTTTTCGCAGCATTTGCGGTCGTATTTCGCCGATAACTTTTCGAATGTAGATTTCCAGGTGTTCAATTGTTTGTGGTTTATCGATGTAGACAAAAGACTTAACATAGCCCCAAAGAAATTAATCCAATGGGGGTAAATCACACGATCTTGGTGGCCAATTAATTGGGCCATTACGTGAAATTATTTTTTCATCAAAAGTTTCTTTGAGGGAATCAATTGTAGCGCCCGCTGTGTTGCATGTTGCTCCGTCCTGTTGGAACCACATTTCAGCAAGATTAATGCCACGTAATTGAGGTATGAAAAAATTTCGAATCATGTATAGGGTGTTTTTTTTGAGGTATAGAACTTCGAATTGAAATAAAACACAAGAAAATCGTTTTAATGTCCATTAATTTGGCTTTATTGGAAGGATAATTTTATGCCATTAACGTTAAAATATGATTTCGGGCATGTGGCCGCCGCGGCTGGCTCGAATAAAGCCAATTCTACAGGTCCAATTTTCAACCACTTTTTCCAGCATATGGGGCCGTATGTTGGCAATAACGCCACGAATGTTGGCTTCCAAGTCCCCTAACGTTTCTGGTTTGTTGGCGTAGACGAGCGACTTCACATATCCCCAAAGAAAATAATCCAATGGTGTCAAATCACACGATCTTGGTGGCCAATTAATTGCGCCATTACGTGAAATTATTTTTTCATCAAAAGTTTCTTTGAGTAAATCAATTGTAGCGCCCGCTGTGTTGCATGTTGCTCCGTCCTGTTGGAACCACATTTCAGCAAGATTAATGCCACATAATTGAGATATGAAAAAATTTCGAATCATGTACCTATACCGTTCACCATTGACAGTAACATTCTGGCCATAATCGTTTTTGAAGACATATTGGCCAATGACTCCGCCAGCCCATAAAGCGCACCAAACAGTAATTTTCTGTGGATGTAATGGTGCTTCGACAAAAGCTTGTGGAATGCGACAATTCTGCTTATTTACCTACCCATTCAACCAGAATTATGTACGCAATAAAATGGAAGAAGTGCACGATGAGTTTGACAAAAAATTATTTTGATTAAAAATTTCAACAATTTGCTTACACACGTTACTCTGGTGTAAGTCGATTCATAATGAAATTTCAAAGCAAACTTAACAAATGCAACTATCAGCTGTTAAATGTGTGCTCAAATAAAGCAGTGATGCCAACTCAAAGTTGTGACACTCTAAAAAACACCATTTACTTCAAAAACTAATTTCAGTCAAAATTATGTAGTCTGAGTGTACATATTAAAGTATAATATAATAAGTGAAGTTGATATTTTTGTAAAAGATTTAAAGTTACGCGTATAAGAAAGTTAATCAAATAAAGACAGCTGTGATGCAATTTTCGAAATATCTTTTTCTGAAATGTTGGTACGAAAAAAGCAATTTATCAAATTGCTTGGATAAAAATTTATAATCAAAATTGTATTCATTTGCTTCATATATGTATGTATATTTGGTTTGCTGCAGACTAGTGCTCTCGCTGAGCGTTTTTTTCTTTCTAAATTGGCATCATTAGAAAATAAATTATCTAACAGACTAAAAAAATGCAATAATGTATCAAATATTTACAAAATTGTCTTGTGCCTGTCTCTTGAGAATTCAATATTCAGATATTTATCAAAAGTTAAATAAATTTTCTCTAAAGTAAATAAGCTGAGTTAGTTTTTTGTAAATAAGTGCCAATGCCAAAAAAAGCATTAAAAATATATCCACGAGGTCTGATCAAAAAATAACCGTTATTTTCAAATTTCGTGAGTTACGTATGTTCGATTTTCGCATTTTTTTTTTCTGTTATGTTGGTACACATGTCTGTTATATATGTTGGCAATATCAACATTTTGGATTGTCAGTTTGTTTTTGACAGATAAAAAGGTTAGTCGTGTTTTGATGTGCTCTTCGATTTTTTACTATTCGAAAAAATGGATAAAAGAAACTGTATTAAGTTTTCTGTAAAAAATGAAATTAAATGCGCAAGGACATTTGAAATGTTGACTGTGGCGTTTGGCGAGCCTACTATGAGCAGAACACAAGTTCAATTGTGGTATAACCGGTTTAAGGAAGGCCGTAGAAGATGTCAATGACGATGCTCGTCCTGGTCGTCAAGTTCGGTCAAATGTGAAGGTTTTGCCCACTGTTTTCTTCGACTGCAATGGCGTGGTGCATCATGAATTCTTGCCGCAAGGTCGTGCGGTCAATAAGGAATACTACCTTGAAGTTATGCACCGTTTGCGCGAAGCTATTCGTCAGAAACGCACAGAATTGTGGAAAAAACAATAATGGATTTTGCACCATGATAACGCACCAGCTCACACATCGATGCTTGTGCGTGAGTTTTTAGCCAAAAACAAAACCGTTATCATGCCCAACCACCGTATTCACCGGACTTGGCCCCCGCTGACTTTTTCCTCTTCCCAAAACTGAAGACACCGATGAAAGGAAAGCGTTTTGCTACGATTGAGGAGATAAAAGAAAAATCGAAACATTAGCTGTTGGCGGTACCAAAAAGCGCGTTTCAGAAGTGTTTCGAGGATGGGAAAAAACGCTGGCATAAGTGTATTATATCTGAGGAAGATTACTTTGAAGGGGACAAGATAGTTATTGATGAATAAATAAATACTTTTTGAAAAAATTGAAAATAACGGTTATTTTTTTATCAGACCTCGTATATCTTCAGAAAATTCAAGTAATTTTTTATTATAAGCACAGATTATATTATATGAATAATTTTTACATTTTGTGACTTTATTTTATCATAAAAACATGAGTTTTATTCTCGATGTTTTTAAAAATAAGCAGATTTGTTTTAATTTTTCTTTTTTTTTAAATCCCCATTTTGTGCCACTTTTTTAAATTTTACAACGGCAACGCTGCGCAGAAGGAATTGTATTCGCCTTCTTTGTACACGATTCTCCCATTTCAGTCAGCTGCGTTGACTGTTCCTTTGTGTTGGGTGTAAAGTGGTGGACCAATGTCTTATCCACGGTTACCCGTTTCCGACTTGGACACCTCAATGGGTCAACCATTACCGTGTTTGCTTAAACTCTGGCACTCAGTATTTCTGTGGCAAAAAGAAAAACTCTTAAGTCGAGATAAGCTAATTTTGAGTTAATGGCACTCCTCTAACCTTCATATTCAAATATATCTCTGAGAAAATTTTCAATTATTTTGTGCGATTTTTCAGGAAGTTATAGCGGTTTGAAACTGCTCTCCTGCAGCAGCAAAATATGACTTAAGCACTTTTTCCTTATTGCCAAAGATTTTATAGTCGTAAACGAAAGAGCAGACTCCCTCAGAGTAGTATATAGCTCGGCTAGATAGGATTGAAACCTTTCATAACGGTGAATTTTTTTATTTCTAAAAATTCACAGAGATGGTTTATATTTCTTAGCTCCAAAAAATAAATACTTCACAATGTGCCATCTTGGAACTTAAAACAACCCACGCAGAAAAATACAATCGGGTTAACGTTGGCAAAGCGTTTCCTAAGGTGGTTCAAACGTTGGCAAAACATCACAAGTTCTACTTTTGGAGTGTTGTGCCAACACACAAATGAAAACCTCATGATGGGGTTGCCCAACTATTTTTTACGTAGTTGGCTAAACACTATGAAAATCACAATTTAAGTGCTTTCCCAACATAATTTTTTTGTTAAGTGTAATATATTCCCCATACTTCAAACTCAAAAATTATTGTGTTTTCCCAAAAAGTTTAAGCTTTTTTCAGCTGGGCAGTTTTAAGCAGAGTTCGTTTTAGAAACCAATAATTTCATTAGCGCAGGTATAAGGAAAAACTTTCAAATGTTAAATCTGAAATGTATGTATATATTTTTTGTATTCTTACATAGGTATACAATTGAACGGAAAACTTATAAAATTTGTAATTTTAGCTTTTTGTTGCAATATACCAGCCCGAACTTTTATTAAATGCTACAGAGGTCACACTGGATTTCTTCCTTGCGACACGTGTACCGTTAAGGGGAGACAGCCAATAAGACACGCGAATTTAGGGAAACAAATTGCGAGGAACGCTCATATTCATTTAAAAATAAATCGAACCCTCAACATCACTCATCAAAAGAAGAAAAGAAGCCCACTATTGGACATTATTAATTTTGATCCCATAAAACACGTCGTTATTGATGAAATGCACATGCTTTATCTCGGAATTAGTAAACAATTACTTCAAAAGCTAACTGTAAAAAAATTCATTCTCTTATATTTCACTTCAACAAAACCTACTAATGGTATCTAAAAATATACCTTTTGAGTTTCAAAGAAAATCACACGATTTAATGAATTTAGCAAACTGGAAAGCTACACAATTTCGTTTCTTCTTGTTATATGCTGATGCAATTACTTTAAAAATGTATTAGATGTTGAAATGTACAAACATTTTTTAATTTTATTTACTTCGTCGTATATTGTCGTCAACCAAGTTAAGCAGGTCGTACACGACATGTTTTTTACGTCTGACATGTCAACTTTTCAACTCAGATGTAATTCTGCATGTCTGTCAAAAATTGTGATTTAAAGAAGGTTTATAATATTCGGTCACAAACGTGCATGTACAAATACGTCTGACAGTGTTCGTGTTTGTATCCAACAGCTGATCTGTGCTCAAATTTTATTAAATATTTTGTTAAAAGTGGTTGTAAAATGAATTCAGAAAATAATACAATTGCAGTGTGCAGCATTATTTCAATTATAACTGCAATTAAAGCAAAATCAAATATAAAAAAAATTTAAATATTTTTGCACAAACCTTTGTCGTTCTCCGTTTCAAAATGGAGTGTTGCCGGCACAAAAATGTTTCTTTACGCCGTAAAAAGTTCACTCATTTTAAAGAAATTTTCTTTAAATTCGAAGAAATCATGTTAGGATATAAATATGGAACGCAATTTTATTGCATGTACATGATTTTTATTCAATAGTTTAAAAAAAAACATAAATATATCAATGTTGTAATATATCAACTTTAGGCGGCTAATGCTTCCGTCAATATCGGAACGCCGCTGAATGTTTCCTCACGGCATAGATTTTTGACGACATATTTTGCTTAAGAAAAACAGCTGATGTCAGAAATTTTGTCAGAAGAAAATAGAACACGCTCTAATTGAAATTTTGTCAGAAGACTTTGCGTCTGACTTTTACAGAAGCAATGTTTTAAAGGTACCACACGACATGTACATGTTTTACACTGGGAAATATGACAAGTCAGATGTAAGAAACATGTCGTCTACGGGGGCTTTAGCCGCATTAAAATCAAAATACATTCAAGAATTGTTACAATCATTTGCTGAACTTATGCCTCGATATTACGGCCCTAATTCGCAAACCATGAATATACATACATAATCTAATCCATATACCAGATGATTTAATTAACGTAGGAGCTCCTTTATCACAATTTTCAGCTTTTGACTTTGAAAATAGTTTGGGGTATTTAAAGTCAATTGTCAATCCAATAGCGCAAATTCAAAGGAAATTGCACATTTTGCATACTAACAGTTTCTCCAATAATATACCATTAGTAGGTACCTATTTCCTTTTGTTAAAAATAGAAAATATTCACTACGAAAAATTATAGACACAGTTAAATCGAAAACACTATTTTCTTTAGTCAACATTTATGGCTATAAAATTACAACCGTTCCTCCCGATATTATCTGTTTCTAAGTAATGGAAATGTCATGGTTATATCAGAAATTTTTAGTAGCAAACTTTCTGTATACAAATGTGATAATATCACTGTGATACACCAAAAATATTCAGGGGTTCTAATGTACCAATTCTATTTTGTTGGAGTCCATGGATGACGAAAATACCGTTGGTTTTTTTAGGTCACTTCATAAAGTGATTTTATAACGGTAAATGTAGTGAAAAACGGGTTTTCTTAAATTTTCAGTTTTAAACAGTTGTAACTTCTTTGTTTCCCAACGGATTTCTTTAAACTTTTCGTTGGTTAAAAGGATCGAATATTATCTTTCAACCAAGATATATTTTTTGTAAATCGAGCAACAAATGTCTAAGTTACAGTCGTTGAAGTATACAAAAAACGCATTAAAAAATTGTTCTTTTGTTTTCCTCAGGCTATAAGTTGCTTATGAGTTACCAAACACTATAAATATTTATGATTGCAAAAAAAGGAAACTAAATTAACTTTCCAAAATGGGTAATAACGGTAAAATCGGATAAAAAATAAAAGACCTATGCAAATTTTTGTGTTTTAACTTTTTGGTTTTTTATTTAGAAATAACTTGTATTTCTCTGCTTTTTATAATCTTCGCTGTCAGTATTCCGCTTTAAAGACCAGCAGTAGTTAGAAAGCATACTGATTTTATTTTTTCCTATATAACGCTGTTCAATTTTAAATATTTCCTGGTAAAATCGTTCGCCTTGTTCATCACTCATCTGTCCTAAATTTGCTGGAAATATTTCCAAGTGAGCATGCAGATAGTGTAGTTTTATTGACATTTTGCAACCCATCGTGGTAGGCAGACAGCATATTGTTTACTATTTGCTCATAATTTTCACTTTTTGTGTTTCCAAGGAAATTTTCACACACTGAAACGAAGCCATCAATGTATTTTTTTTCTGCAAGTGTCATTTGTTGCATGAAATTTTCATCTGTTACTAATTTCCGTATTTGCGGGCCAATAAAGATACCTGTGGATTATAAGTTGGTTTTTATTGTGCATGCGTTCATAATATATTTTTTACCTTCTTTTAATTTTCCACTCGTTACTCGTGGAAAACCTTGTTCAAGATATTTGAATGTGGGTCCATTTTTATCAAGTGCTTTCACGAATTGCTTTATCAAGCCCAACTTTATGTGCAGCGGAGGTAAAATAATATGTGTTAGATTGACTAATGGGATATTTATGCTATTTTTTCACCAACAATAGCTGTTGTACGCTGTTTCCAATCTCTCTGTATGTAATGTTTGGAAAAGTCTCGGCTGTCCCATTCACAAAAATAGCAGGGATACTTTGTGTTACCTCCTTGCATTCCATTCAAAATTGATAGTACCTTCAAATCTGCTACAATCAGCCACTTGTGTGCATTGTAATCTATGACATTAAGTATTAGAGCCATACTATCATATGATTCTTTGATGTTAGTAGCCATCCATCATTATGCAAAAGCACTGCTTTCAAACCTTAAAACAGAAGATAAACATACATATATTAATAAAATATAAGACTAAAAGAACTTTTTATATTACTTTTTGTTGAACCATCAATAAATAATCGCCATTCTTGTGGGACATGATTATATCCAAGTTGTTCAAACAATTTATTTACATCATTGCAGTAAGCCAAATCACTATTTTCAGTGCTTTCGTTGAATAGTGATCCAAACAAACTAGTTTCCTCGGTCCTCCGAAATGTAATGTTTACATTTTTTTTGCAAATAGTTCCGCTGTTTTAGTCTGGAACCTAGGAGCTCGGTCTGTCTTTTCGACAATTCTAAATCGCGAACAAGATCATGAAATTCCGCTTGGGAAACAAAGTGTTGTTTGTTCAATTCTCCTTCAGGTGGAACATATTCTGATGCGGGGCTCATAGCTTGGCTTGAAGATGGTTAAAACTCAGATGAATCTGGTGATATTTCTTTAACAAATTTTGGAACAGCGTCTTTTTTCTTACGCAATACAGCCTTAATAACACTATCAACATTTGCGTATTTAATCTGTTGTCTTATTTTGAAATGATATCCTTTCGTTTCTGTTAAACAGAAATAGCAATTACTTTCTTTATGCACACGTAGTGAAAGCCAGTTGACAGGATCGATAAACGGCAATGCAAAAGAACCACGTGGATCGTTTTTCCAGGATCTTAGTGTTGCGTAACACGATGAACAACAAACTGATAGTATATACCATTTCCTCCGTACTAAGCAACGACTAAAATATTCTTCATATAGGGGAATAATATGTGTTTTTACCGACACATCTATTTTATGTCGTTTATCCACAAACAATCCACATATAAAACAAAAATTGTCGCTTTTATCACACATTGTTAATGAATATAGTTAAGTTTTCTATCTTTGCAAAATTTTAAAACTAACAGTTTGTATTAATTCACTTATTAATAGTACTTTTATGAAATACCGCTATTGTTTGTATAAAAATTACTCGGACGCTTACTGTTCACTTGCAGAAGCTAAATTGTGCCAGCTTTGCAACTGTACTCCTTTTTTATACTAAATTCAGCAGTATAAAAGCGCAATAAAAAAAAAGGAAAATACTTTACATTTTTATGACAGATGTACTCGTATATCTGGCAAAATTAAGGTAAATCGGATAATATAATTGGGTTTTATTCACATTTTACCGCAGGTACTCAATATCGATAAAATTTGCGTCATACAGCCACCTTGCATATCGCGGTAGGATTGTATCAGCTTAGAAGGTCAAGGGTATTTACTATGGTATTAGAATTAAAAACTATAATACAGGGTGTTTTTTTTAGAGGTATAGAACTTCGAATTGAAATAAAACACAAGAAAATCGTTTTAATGTCCATCAATTTGGCTTTATTGGAAGGATAATTTTATGCCATTAACGTTTAAATATGATTTCGGGCATGTGGCCGCCGCGGCTGGCTCGAATAAAGCCAATTCTACAGATCCAATTTTCAACCACTTTTTCGAGCATATGGGGCCGTATGTTGGCAATAACGCCACGAATGTTGGCTTCCAACTCCCCTAACGTTTCTGGTTTGTTGGCGTAGACGAGCGACTTCACATATCCCCAAAGAAAATAATCCAATGGTGTCAAATCACACGATCTTGGTGGCCAATTGACAGGTTAACCGAACTAATTGCTCTGATGGACGATTATGTCGACCATAAAATGGACGGAGCTTGCGGTAAACTTCGCGAACTGAACCATTATTTTCGAAATAAATTTGCACGATTTGCAAGCGTTGTTCTTTTGTCAACCTGTTCATGATGAAATGGCAAACCAGTTAAAAAAGTGATGCCAACTTAAAGTTCTATACCTCAATAAAAAACACCCTATACATTGCTATTCATTTAGCTTCATTTCACTTACCTGTATTTTTTTGTCCATTTGCATAAAATATTATATAGCAAAAAAAAAAAATCTGCCTATGTGCACGAATTTTTCTACAAACTTGAATGCGCAGGTAAATGATGAGTCATGAATAAGGCGAACAATTTCACCAGGAAATATTTAGAATTGAACAGGGTTATATAGGAAAATATAAAATCAGTATGATTTCTAACTACTGCTGGTCTTTAAAGCGGAATACTGACAGCGAAGATTATAAAAAGCAGAGAAATACAAGTTATTTCTAAATAAAAAACCAAAAAGTTAAAGCACAAAAATTTTCATAGGTTTTTTATTTTTTATCCGATTTTACCATTATTACCCATTTTGGAAAGCTAATTTAGTTTCCTTTTTTTTGCAATCACAAATATTTATAGTGTTTGGTAACTCATAAGCAACTTATAGCCTGAGGAAAACAAAAGAATACTTTTTCAATGCGTTTTTTTTTTGTACACTTCAACGACTGTAACTTAGACATTTGTTGCTCGATTTACAAAAAATATATCTTGGTTGAAAGATAATATTCGATCCTTTTAACCTACGAAAAGTTTAAAGAAATCCGTTGGGAAACAAAGAAGTTACAACTGTTTAAAACTGAAAATCTAAGAAAACCCGTTTTTCACTACATTTACCGTTATAAAATCACTTTATGAAGTGACCTAAAAAAACCAACGGTATTTTCGTCATCCATGGACTCCAACAAAATAGAATTGGTACATTAGAACCCCTGAATAATTTTTTTCTCAGCTTTTGTATCACAGTGTATTTACTTAAAACTCTTGATTTTTCACGTATCCACTGTCATCAAGGGACGTAGGATTATACATACAGTTAGTGTCGCTAATATTCGGTTTTCAGATTCACAATCAATAAAAAGTCTACCACACAATGGCAACCATTTAAGCTAAAAAATGTCTTTCATTATTTTATTTAGCAATTGTGTAAGAATATGAATTCATAAAAAATAATCAAAAAATTACATATTATTTGAAGTACTTCAAAAAATGTAGCGTCATTAATATTCGGTTTTTTGATGAGTAAAGAAGAAATCAAGGGAGTGTCGCCGTCGTCCGGAACAGGTTAACGTTTAAAACTTTTTAGTACTCTCATTCATGTAAAATATAAATAATATGCATACATATGTAAATCAGTTATGTTATTCTGCCCTTCATAGATATACTTATGTATACTTAATATATAGTTATGTATTTACATACACATATATATGTATGACATGATCATATGTACTGACATAGCGGTTACTTTGCTTTTGACACGTATGCATGTTCATGATAAAGAGAACAATTTATTTACGCAACAGTTAGTGAGTTGCGTTATTAACGTCAATGCAAAAACAATAAAATTTTAAAGCAATTTCTTTACCCAAACTTTTGAATTTGAATTAATAAAGGAAAATATAAGAAACAGCTCTTAAAATTAAATTTTTGTCTCCGTAAGCAACAGTTCTTTAAAATTTTATTGATTTATACATACGCCTTTAAAATATATATTGTCCTAAACTTTAATAAAAAACTGGAAATATTTTAAAGATAGTATGTTAGAAGAAACTACTGATACGGGTTACCACTGCGGAAAATGTGAGCAGCTGGACAACAATGAAATGGTAATGTGCGACACATGTGACAGACGGTACCATTACACTTGTGTAGGAATAGATAGTGGAGTGGCAGATTATAGCTAGAACTGCGATGCATGCGAACACACACAATCTGCCGCTGTTGCTTCAAATCAGGCAGTTGGACTTGGAACATCATCACCATTTGTAAAACCAAAAACTACAACATCGCTTGCAGTAACCATCCTAGCGTATCATTCACGACAAGCGCAACTTCTTCAATAGTTGCACCGGCCTCAACAGCAAATATAATAAATCCCCATATTTACAGTAGCCCTCCAAACGTGATGATGACGTCCACAGGAACGGCAAGAAGTTTGCCGTCGTTATCAACAACAACGTTTAATACATCAACACCGACGTTCCCTTACACAACACAGCAAACACCTGTGGTTGGTAATTTGCAACAGCAAGTGTCGCAAACTAGTGTACACTCACAAATTATGCAAAAGCAAAAAATGTTACAGCTGCAACGTTTGGAAGAGGAACGAAAAATACATGAAGAATTTCTAGAGCGTAAATATAGAATATTATCACAAACTGATAACCATTATATTGATCAAATAAATCGTCAAGAAATCAATTTTAATCAACAAGCTATTCCACTTGTGCCATCCGGACTCATCACTGCTAATAATCAGCACGTATTTAGTATGCAAGAAGTGTGCCCTACGCCATCACAACTGGCAGCCAGACGCTCAATACCACGTGAGCTCCCATTATTCAATGGTGACCCTGAAGATTGGCCCATTTACATTAACAGTTTCGAGAACAGCACAGCAATTGCTGGATTTTCCAATGCAGAAAACTTAATACGGCTTCAAAACTGTTTGAAAGGAAAAGCAAGAGAATTAGTTAAGAATAAATTGCTTTTACCGGCACTTGTGCCGGATATCATACAAACACTTCGCCTGTGTTGCGGTCGACCAGAGCATATTTTGGAACGTGTAATAAACAAAGCAAGAGGTATGCCATGTCGCCGAGATAAGCTCGAGTCAATTATAGACTTCGCCTTAAGTGTGCAGAACATATGCGCAACCATGGAATCATGTGGGCTACAGTCTCACCTCAATAACCCGATGCTCGTAAAAGAACTGGTTGACAAGCTGCCGAATCAGCATAAGCTTAGTTGGGCGATGTATCAAAAAGATGAAATACCGATCATAAAAATATTTAGTACTTGGCTCTATCAAATGGCTGAAGCAGCTAGCACAGTAGTGACACCAAACTTTGGCAAAGGAAATTCATCTTTAAATACACACGTACAAGTCAAAGGTAATGAAAACAAAATCTGCACAGTTTGCAAGGCTGACACTCACAAAATTCATCAGTGCAAAAAATTTGGAAGTTTACAACTTAATCAAAAATGGGATGTCGTGAAGTCGAACAACTTATGACGCCAGTGCCTAATCCAACATAAAGGAAGATGTCATAGAAATCAGGCGTGTGGTACTTCAGGTTGCAAATACAAACACCATCCGTTGCTAAATAAGGAAGTAAAAGAGCAGATAACAGTACAAACCGTAAGTACCAATGAAGTGTATAACACACAACGGAACGCACAAATAAATACACACCATAACGATGGCTATGATAACCCATTTTTTCGCATATTGCCAATCCGCATTCATTTGAAAAATTACACTATTAACACATTTGCTTTTCTAGACGAAGAGTCATCTGTCAACTTAGTTAATGAGAGCATTTTTCGTAGTTCATGTTTCGATGGTATACCTGACCCTCTATGTCTACAGTGGACAGGCGGTACAACTCGTCCATCAGAACTTCTTTAGAAGAGTCCAATGTGCGAAACAACGGAAAATTTACACTCGCCAACGTTCATACCGTCAAACACTTAGAGTTGCCATCTCAGTCGATTAACTTTTCTGAAATTGCCAAAATGTTCCCATACATAAAAAATTTGCCGATACAATCTTACAGCTGCGCAAGGCCCATGATTTTAATTGGTGCAAATAATTGGAAAGTGGCAGTTCCAATGAAAGTCTGCGAAGGTGGTTGGCAACAACCAATTGCTACTAAAACTCGACTTGGATGGGCAATACAAGGTGGCAAAACAAACAGCGCAGGACAACACATATTAAATATACACACCTGTGCATGTCAAAAACATTACGAAGAACTTAATGAGACGGTTAAAAGTTGTTTTAGTATGGAAACGCCTATTTCGCCTACGTCAGAGTCTGTAGCTGACGACAATGCTCTCGAAATGGTAAAATCCACATGTAAGCAGATAAATGGGCGATATGAGGTCGGCTTGATTTGGAAAAATACTGACGTAGAGCTACCCGAAAGTTATGATAATGCTTTTCGCCGACTAATGTGCCTACGCAAAAAAATCGTTAAGGACTCGTCACTTCACCAAAAAATGCAATCACAAATTGACAATTTATTAGAAAAAGAATATGCAAACAAAATTAGCCTTGAAGAAATCTCGATTAAAACAAAAAAGGTGTGGTACTTACCAATTTTTATAGCGTCAAACCCTAATAAACCGAATAAAATTCGCTTGGTATGGGATGCCGCAGCGAAATCAAATGGTGTTTCACTAAACGACTTCATGCTTAGTGGACCTGATCTGCTTAAACCGTTAGTTGATATACTGTTGGCTTTTCGTGTTAGAAAGATAGCAATTTGCGGAGATATCGCGGAGATGTTTCATAGGATAAATGTTCAAGCTCAGCGATTTTTGTGGTGGGACAAAGAAGACGAGTTACATCAGCCAAGCCAGTACGTAATGCGCGCATTGACTTTCGGCATAAATTGTGCACCTTGCATCGCTCACTATGTACGAGACCACAACGCAGAAAAATTTAAATCGCAATACCCTCGCGCAGTTGAATCAATTCAAAACCACCATTACGTTGATGACTTGATTGACAGTGAAGATACCGAGGAAAAAGCAGCCATCCTAGCAAAACAAGTCTCGGAAATCCACGCAGCTGCAGGGTTTCATATCCGCAACTGGACATCCAACTCTACCGATGTTTTACGCCAATTGTCTGACATACCAAAGGAGTCCCAAGATGTAAAACAATGGGGAACCACAGAGAAAATTCTAGGTATGTATTGGGACCCAGTTAACGATATATTTGAATATGTCTGCAGATTCGCACGCCTACGCCGAAACGTAATCGATGAAAACATCGTACCAACTAAAAGAGAGTGCCTACAGGTGTTGATGTCCATTTTTGACCCATTAGGGTTCCTGTCATGTCACACGATCAGCCTTAAAATCTTATTGCAAGACGTTTGGCGTTCAGGTATTGGCTGGGACGATGAATTAAATAAATGTTTGAATACAAAATGGCGTCAATGAAAGGCGACAATTCCACTCATTAAAGAAGTTAAAATTCCACGCTGTTACTCGTTGGAGATATGTGAGGCAGATACAATTGAACTACATACCTTTGTTGATGCGGGCGAGTACGCTTATTCGGCAGTGAGTTACCTACTTGTGAAACGCAGTAGTATTGTTAACATCAATATCGTAGCCGCTAAGTCTAAAGTAGCACCATTAAAACCATTATCGACGCCAATAATGGAATTGCAAGCAGCACTTATCGATGTACGATTGGCAAACAAAGTGAAACAAACTCGTCGCTTAAAGATAACTTCAACTCACTGGTAGACAGACTCTAAAACGGTATTGCAGTGGCTGCGCATGGACCCCAGGAACTTGCAACCTTTTGTCATGCACCGAGTTGGTGAAATTTTGGAGCATTCCAATATAACCGAATGGAAGTGGGTGCCAAGTAAGTTGAACCCAGCGGATTTCGCCACAAAACCAACTAGTCTAAAAGACACATCGTTATGGTTTAATGGTCCCGAGTTTTTACGGAATGCATCGTGCTACTGGCCAAAATGCGACGAACTGGGTCCAACTGACACCTCTGAACTGAGACGTCATGTCCTAGTAGCCGAAAGAATAATAAAAACCTCCAGTTGGTTGAACGTTGAATATTTTTCAAACTGGAAAAGACTTTATCGTGCAGTTGCGACTTTCGTTTTATATTTAGAAAAACTAAAAAGTGTTAGGCAGCAACCAACCAATTCGTCTGGTATAACCTACGATATGATCCAGCAAGCACAGCGGTTTCTTATGAAAATAGCACAACAAAACGATTTTTATCAAGAACTCGCAAGCCTAAGACGTGGTGAATCCGTTGAAAAATCAAGCAAATTATTCCAGCTAACTCCGTATTTAGACGAATACGAAATTATTAGATGCCGCGGGAGAATTAAACGTCTTAACAATCACGATGACGAAGTGGTGCTGCCAACCAATCATCATATAACATTTTTAATAGTCCGTTCTTTTCATGAAAACTTTCACCACCAGCTTCATGAGGCTGTAATCAACAAAATAAAAAGTCACTTCTGTATATTCCGCTTACGCTTTTTATACAAAAAAGTTCGTATGTTGTGCCAAATGTGCAAACATAATTCGGCCGTGCCAAAGCCGCCTCAAATAGGACTTCTGCCAGCTGCTCGTTTAGGTGCATTTCAACGCCCTTTTACATATGTTGGAATTGACTACTTTGGCCCCTTCCTCGTTACTATCGGACGAAGACGTGAAAAACGATGGGGTGTTGTCTTCACCTGCCTTACGATTCGTGCTATTCACATTGAAGTATCACATAATTTAGACACTAGTTTGTGTATTTTGTGCATTCGCAATTTTGTAGTCAGGCGTGGAACACCCCGTGAAATATATACAGACAATAGTACAAATTTCAAAGCAGCAGAAAAGGTTCTTTCTGAAGAGGTAAATAAAATATGTTTTTCAAATATATCGTCAAAATTTGATAAAACAAAATGGATATTTAACCCGCCGGGTGCTCCACACATGGGCGGAGCATGGGAAAGACTAATAAGATCAATAAAAAATGTATTATACGGCTTACATCCTACCGCTAATTTTAACGACGAGACTCTTAAAAGCGCACTGTGTGAGGTAGAGTCAATAATAAACTCCCGGCCTCTGACTTTCGTTTCAGTCGAACACGAAGATGACGACGCCATAACTCCAAACCACCTATTGCTTGGATCTTGTGATGGTTACAAACCATTTTTCGATAATGACGGATGCTTACGCCAACGCTGGCATCAAACACAATTATTTGCTGACCATTTTTGGCAACGATGGCTAAAAGAATATGTTCCGATAATATGTCGCAGAAATAAATGGTTCGCTAAGGTACCACCAATATCGATTGGCGCTATTGTCTTAATTGTAGATTGATTAAGATTAATATCTACCGATTCGTGGGTAGTTTGGATCTTCCTGAGTCAAGTTTTGGCCACATAGCCCTCGAGACTCTACAATCCTCCCTACTTCGCCATGAACTGTTTGTCCTGCTTTCTACCCAGTTACTGTGTTCCCCGTGGTAATTTCACCGATCTGTTACACATTCCCCCATCTAGCGCCGACCTTATTCTTGCCAGCTCTTCGGCAATTTCATTTCCCTCAACACTACTGTGGCCAGGAACCTAACATACACTAACAAGTTTCGATTTGACATTGTGTCCCTTCAAAGCTTTTAGCAAACTTTATTTTGTAAAGTCTTGAGTTTGTTGGAGAGAACGGAAAAACGAATGGGGCTGAGTACAGACTTTGTTGTACTCGCAAAGTTGCTTCGTTGTTCGTTCCTTTCTTTTGTTTTTGATTTCGTTACGTATAGTTACTTCGTGGTATAGTTAAAATTTGCGCGTGGAAAAGGGGTCTTTTTGTATACCATCAAGCAAACAAATAACATGGTGTCCACACCTGATGTTTTTATATCATAACTCATAATATGACGCTGGCAGAGCAACTGTCATTTTTTCATTAATATCAACACAAAGGGCTAGACGTTGATGATTTTATATCAGGATGAATCAAACAAACATTTGCAAAATGCTTGCTAAAATTATCTAATTTGCGTGTTGTTTAATTTTTTGGTCACAAATAATTGTTGTGCCGCCTTTTTTAAACGAAAATTGTTAATAAATAAACGTTAAATTCACGGTAACACATAATCAAGATATCAAGATGTATTTATGAGGCCGTGAGCTCTGATGATTATATCATAACGCTGCCATAATATTAATAAATTTAGTCTACACGTGATGAATTTTCATCATGATATCAATTTGACATTCATCATGATATAAATTCATCAGGTGTGGACACTGTTGCCAGATTTTGTTTAAGCATATTGGATGCTGTTAAAAAAAACTCATATACGAGTATATTCAAAAAGTACGCTTTCGAACTACTTCAGTATGCACAGCAAATTTATACAATCGCCATCGTGAAAACCCTTAATATATTTAGGTTTTTTTTCAACTTACCTGCTGGCAATCCATGAATAGCAGATGGCGCTCTCAATAAGTTGTTACCAAGTAAAGCTGGATGGTGTGGATGATGGGCCGCAATTGCCATTGCAGGTCTCATCATGGGTTGAACTAATTGCATTTGACCTGGCAATTGCATCTGTTATTTCCACCATTTACACAAACATGCACACGAGCATACGCATATGCACCGAATGAAAACGTAGAAACGAAAGAAATATAAAAAAAGATATATTTAATAAAAATCTTTATCGTTCTTTGAAAGGAAGCATAAACAAAATTAATAAATTAAGGACCCACACAATTTGAGGTCTATTAAAATAAAGTTATACACAAAAAATATATATGTATGTAGTAATTGGCTAAATATTATTAGGTTTTTTTGCTTTTGATTTAATTTCGGTACTTAAAATTGGAAATAAAAATTAATTATAATTAAAACAATAATTATAATAGTAGTAATAATAAAAACAATGAATATATTAATTCAATTTTAATCAATTTATGTATATAACTGTTTTATTTTCCAATAGTTCAATAATAGTGAAGTGTAATAGTTTTTTAATTGAGTAAATTGCTTCGCATTACAATGAATATTTTAAAAGGCAATTTGTTTAAAAAGTTTCATTAGATTTTTTTTTGTAAAAGAAGTAGTAGTAAGTAGAGGTATAATCAAAAGTTTGGAAAATGTAAATTAAGAAAAACAAATATGAAACGTACTTACTATTCGTCGTCTTTACTAGTGAAAGCGACACATAGTGTTTAAATTTAATTTTTTTTTTAAATTTATTTCAACAATTATATTGTACTCACTGTCGTTGAAACATTAAGACTACATTAAAGTTTTGAGATTTTGGTGAAAAATATTAGTTCATGATAAATATATGTAATTAAAAACTTAAAAGTGATAAAATAAAATCGTAAATGTGTACTAACCAGTTTCTTTTTCAACTTCCGAACGTACAAGACTTCCAATTCAATTCTATACAGATATGAACAGATTTCAATTTATCAAGACCGAAACTTATATTTAAGGTCGTTACATACACTCGCAACAAAAAATAAATAAATTTATGCACATTTAAAATTTGCTCTCATTCATTTCTTGAAAAAAAAAATTTATTGAAACGGTAAAATTATTAGAAATAATAATATATTTCACAATGTATTGAAAAAGGTTTTAACTGCTTCTCTAAGCATGTATTTTCGGACATCCAGTCCCGATCAGATGATTAGAACCAGAGAATGACAATGGCCCTTATTGTGGTTGGCGTATTTCGACTTCGACTACGACATTTTGGCCCTAGATTAAAGATAAATGTTGCAGTGTTCTTTAATATATTACAAAAACGTCGCAGTCGACGTCGAAGTCGAAATACCCCAACCACGATAAGGGGGATTGAGTACTAAAAAAAATATACATAAGTAAATAGTCTTAATTTTAGTAACTGCGTATAGTTATAATTGTAGCGCAAACAATTTGTACGCTCACATATTTTCTCTCAAGCAACTGTGACTATAGCCGATTTCAACATACAAGAGCATCCCTACTTCATTTATGCAAAAAACTAAAATACACTACAACTAAAAATAAAAAGGCACATGCGCATTGAATCCCTCCCATACTTATAGTCAGGCTATAGATATTTAATCGAACAAACAAATATACGCATGATATTCGGGATATTTATTCATCATTCGCCACCGTATACATGCACATGTGTATATCAAATGGAATGGAATATGTGTGGGTGTGTGTGGCTGTTTGAAAATATGATTTATGTGTGTATGTAAATAAAATAGCCCTGTATAAACGCATGTGTAGACGACTAATAGTCAGAGTATTTTTATACTCTTGCGTGCTATTGTAGATCACACAGTCCATAAATTTTAGTTATAGTCGTATTTGTGGCGTAATTAAAAAAAAAATTATAAAAACAGTTGTGGGATATTTATAGTTATGTATATGTTTGCATATGTTTTAGCTGTACGCATTCATAGTTGTTTGACGGCCAATACTCAAAGAGTACTTAAAACGATACTTTCGTCATTATTATCAACAGACTTAATATTAATAGTTCTTATTATTAACGTATAAATACTTTTTTTCTGGAAAAGGAACTTTAAAATACTGTTGAAACAAAGTTTATTTTTTGTCCGATGGTAATAAAATTTTAGCTGTCGACAAAAAATTTTAAAAAATATCACGTACTAAAAGCATAAATTCAAGTGGTTCTAATCATCTGATAAGGAATGTACATATGTACTCATATACGTACATATGTATTTATAGTTCAATAAGTATAGAATTCGTTCATTTTCTACCATAATTATAAATGTGTAATAACAGTTGTTTTAAACGACTTCATTTATTGCAACAGATGTAGTTCGACATAATTTTATACCTCCTTCTACAAAATTTGACGTTTAAAAAAGTAATCAGGTCAAAAGTGCATATCAAGTACATGCAACTATTCAACAACTACAGCAATGCGATGCAATGAACGAACAACAGGCATTTGTTTTGTGAAAAATGTGCATTTATTAAAAAAACAGCAACTTCTACAAAATATGAAAAGTTTTACAACAATTTATGGAAATATATTTAACAAAATCAGTCATCTGATCATTTGCATGTACTTGACATAAATATATTTTGCTCAGGATCAACAGAGCGGTTTGGCTTTCTTTTGACTTTAACTTTTGACATTTTATCATTCAAAACAATAATTTTAATTATTATTTTTTTATTAGAAAATTATAGTTATTTCCCAAGACTAATTAATTAGGCCCTATGCTCCTTGCAGGAAGGATTAAAAGGAATAAAGATATATAATTAATTAATAGTTATTTCTTCTGTTTCAGTACAAAACAATCAACGTTGAATAAAATCACGATGCTGATGTCTCGTATGGTGAATGTTTGGAGTAAAACATGTTAGATCCCTCCACTCACACTTAGTGTGAAAAGGTAATGAATAGTAAAGGAGAAGGTAATGCACAGCATGTATAATTTTTCATTCCAGAGTTCATTACTGTTAACACAGAACATGTCCTAGGAAAGTAATGAATTATTTTAATACGTCCGAGGAATGAATTCTATAATTCCTAACACTCGTCACAAGCAAAAACTATACATTATTCTTCTGCAGATGTGGTAATGCACGTGGTAATCAATGTGTGTTTATTGTGTTTGATCAAATTACCCTCTCATTTCTAAGGGAATGCATTGTCTTGCTTTGCAAAATAATCCCCCTTATTGTGAATGGCGTCGTCGACGTCACATCAAGACGACAGTAAAAATGATCCCTTGTCTATTCTTTGTCGACAGCAATTGACTACTATTAATATGCTCCATTAATTTATAAAGCCTTAGAGATTAGTAAGAGATTGTCAATAAGAGCCAATTGTTGCCGATAAAGAAAAGACAAGCGACAATATTTACTGACGTCTTGATGTGACGTCGATGACGCCATTCACAATAAGAGGGAATACATTATTTCTCCCATTATTTATGTAATTAATGCCTACTTTTCAAGCTGGGTACTTAAAATAAACATTGTCGAGCCAAAAGACCATTCATCCGAACTGATTGGCATGATGCCACACATGATTATAAATCATACCCAACAACATTCCAATCATTTAAGCGATTAAAACTTAGGGCCAGTCCCACGATGTCACCAACATTCGACTCGTCGCACAGTTACATTGCAAACAACAAAATTTTAAAATTTGTTTCAGTTCACTGTTTAACAAATATGAGTTTAGATCAGGACTATAAAGATAAATTTGACTTTAAATCAATTAATATTACTGCATCTTCCAGTATATCGAAAGAAAAACGCTGCTAAAGAAAACTAGCCGCTCGAATTCTAATACATTTTCATTCCACTATGTCGTCAGCTTTCTTTCGCTTATGATTACGTATGTCACTTTTTTTTGTTTTACGTGTTTGCAAATGAAAGTAGTGCAAATTTGTAAATTTCAAGTATTTCTAGCGATTTTTTTTTAACTTGCTAGCACTTGAATGAAATTAAATACAACCATATTGAACAATAAAAAAGAATTCAACAAAACATTCGCACAGTAACAACATCAAGTTATTATTGTTTCGCTTTACAACTACATTCGTTCTGTAAGAAATGTGCGAGTTCTTTGTATAATGAATATGAAACAATAATCAAAACAAAAGAGTTCAATAATATTTAAATTTATATTTTATGAATATTCCCTACAAGAAATGAATGACTGAAACTAACACAAACAGAATTTCTTCACTAACTCACTTGCAACCAGTGTTGTCAGATTTATTTTGAGCCTTGTCGCCAAATGACTTGTCGAATATCGCCAAATATCGCCAATATAATAAAACATTAAATTATAGCTACAAAAATATTTTTTCATTTTGTAATTACATATATTAAAAATATTGTTAAATTTTAAATTCAGCAGGTAACGTCTATCGTAAAACATACAAATTATACTATATAAGAAAAATTAAGAAAAGTGTTTACATTAACATATAAATAGTGGAGTACAAAAAATAATTAAAAATAACTTATTCCAAAATATCAATCCGAATAGGATAAATTGAACTTGAACACCAAGATAAAAATTATTATATATAGTAACATTATAGTAACATTTACTTAAATGTGTATTTAAGTACACATATCATGTCCTTGAAGTGGTAAGTACCAGCAGAATCGTTGTAATCATACACTCTAGTGCCAGCCATACACTACACAAGTTATCGAGTTCACTGTGTAGTGTGGGGGTGGTTGTGCCATTTACGTAGTGACCTCAGTAAATATCAAAACGATTTTGTTATTTCCTCAAGTTTGTAAAACTGTACAGTGAACTTGTGTAGTATATGTTGCAAACGCTCAGTTGTGTCGTGATTTTTTAAGAGTTTAAAACTAGAAATGAGCGCCGAAGAAATATTCTGAACAGAGTTCCTAGAATTATACTTGTATAGTGTGTGTCACAAGCTTATTTTAATCAGTGGCAGACTTGAGCACTGAACTTGTGTAGTGTACGAGTATGGCTGGCATAAGCGAGAACTCGTGCAGGCTTTTCGGTGCTTCATTATCAAAATGTTGGTTCTAATTAATAAAAGAAAGTTTTGCCCACTGTGTTTTATAAACACCAAATGAGATTTTGTGGGCCATACTTTTTAAGTTTCTTGAATTTCAGAAAATTTTGTTTGAGATAAAGAGTCACAACATTCAGAGTTTCATGCACGAAATTTTTTATGTTTTAGAAAAAATTCTTTACAAAAAAAATTCGTAGTTTTAACATTATTCTATTTTATTGAAATCGTAAAAATATCGCCAAAAATATCGCAAAGGAGTTCAAATATCGCCAAGTAAATCGCCAATCACCATTTGAAAATTTTCATCGCCAAAAATTTATTTTTGTCGCCACGTTTGGCGAGATATCGCCATATCTGACAACACTGCTTGCAACAATTTTACACTGAAATCAATAGTGACAGTCAATTGACTAGTTATTTGGTCGGAAGTGGTGATGGATTTATTTATTTATTATAGTTGCTCTACATATGCCAAAACTTTTCAAACATCGAGTTTTATTCAGAAATAATTTCTTAGTCGGGCTTAAGTTCAGTAATTTCAATTCTTGTTGAATGAAATATTTTTATTAATTAATGAGAGTTTCTAAAGAAGAGAAAAAAAATTAAATAAGACTTTATTAGCTGGGGGAAATACCGATATTTTTCTGTGCAGCCACGCACTTCATCAGCACAAAAGTCTATCTACTGGGGTAGAGATTGTTATTAATATCAGCTATTTAACGCAAATTTTCAATGAAATTGAATATGAGAAATGTTTGAATTGAATTAGCTTTGGTAAATACATTAGTAAGTATCACTTATTCATTTTCTGTTTTATCCCTTTTTTCATTTTTCTATTCAGGTTAGCACGACGTTATATCACTCTACCTAAGTATGTTTAACTATTCTTGCTTATCTTTTACGATCATCACATTAATTATTTTTACTTATTTGATGTACCGTCGGTGAGGTAAATCAATAATTGTATACACAACATTTCTCATGGGGGAAGCTAATAAAGTCTAATTTAATCTTTCTTCTCTTCTTTAGAAACTCACATTAATTAATCAAAATATTTCATTCAACAAGAATTGAAATTACTGAACTTAAGCTCGACTAAAAAATTATTTCTGATTAAAATTCACTATAGTTCAACTAAAAATTCAAAATTGTCTCACATCGAGTTTTATTTAAAAAAAAAACAATTCAGTCTGTCTGTGAAAATTAAATTTATAAGTGCTAAAAAAATAAGTAAAAGCAATATTGAATAAAATAAATGTACACAATTTAATTTAATATATATTTCTTTTCAAAATGTTAGATATTTGGAAAAAGCAAGATACCTTGGACGTGAAAAGATGTGAAGAGGGCTAGATACCGCCTAGGTTTTTTTTTAATTATATCTTTCGTTTTGAATATTTTTTAAGTGACTTTTTATAATAGAAAAAAAATTAAAATAATAAAAATTATATTTATTGTCAGTATATCAATATTGTATGATTGCTTAATTGTGGGAGGTATATTAGTCCATTATGATCAGTCAAACTTGACTAATTTTTATGCTATCATTGATTACTAAAAAGCAGTAGAGTGAGCAGTGCGACTATGTAGTCGTTAGAATGAGATGCAACATCACACGTACACAAAAGTTTCCATCACATTTTTCATTTTGCCCTTAATAATGTGATAGAAACTTTGTTCTACGCAATGATGAATATATCCTGCATGACTTCCGATCAAATGACCGATCAATTGACTGATACTATTCTTGTAGGATTGGGTACAAATAAGAAATAAATTGAAGTACTGTGAATATAAATACATATACATACGAGGTTTGTTCAAAATGTATCGCGAATTTTGAATTTTTGCGGGTTTCGTATATTCGAAATTTGATTTTTTTTAGTGGAGCTATGTTGGTATTCATGTCTCTCACTTATGCCGGCTGACTGACTGAACATTCAAAATGGCCGAAATTGTCGGCATAAGTGAGAGACATGAGTACCAACATAACGCCACAAAAAAAATCAAAATTCCAATATACGTAAGCCGCGAAAATTCAAAATTCGCGATACGTTTTGATCAAACCTCGTACATATCTATGTCCGATACGTACTCACTCCGTATTGATGGTTTTTCCACAATCAAGAATGAGAGCTATTTTCCTTCTCTCTTAAAAACTCAATAATAGAAATGGGCGCGTGTCGTAATTTTTTTCGTGACACGAACTCGCACAACTGAACACGAAGTGTTCGTGACAAAAAAATTTGTTGAACAAAATCTACACGAAATGATTTTAGTAGTAAAATATGTATGCATGAATTTACAATAAAGAAAAAATTTGGGGCCTAATTCAATTAAAAATATTTTCCATAGAAAATTTGTTTCATAAACCTCTTATTAAACAGAAATATTTTTTATGAATAAGGCAGTTAATATTTCGTATCGTCAAATTTGTGGATAATGTCGATAGTACATACACATAAATCTTGCATGAAACTTTAAAATTAAATAATTTTAAAATAAAAATAAATTATTTTTTGCTATGCAATTTGATCTCGCGTGTGTTGTGCAGTTTTGTGTTGAGAAAATTTTTAGCTTGCGTGTTTTGTAAGTGATGAACATTATGGTATTCGTGTTCGGAAAGTGTCGTATTGGAATAATTCGACACGCGCCCATCTCTACTCAACACTTCGCAAAGTAAACTTTCCTTTGGTTTGGTAGTCGCTCACGAACAACTGTGCTGAGTTACGGTTCTTTGAGAGCATGATATTCTCTCTACACCCAGTTTTATGATGCTGGTTCACTTGCAAATATTTTTTGCGGCAGTTTCTTTCGGCTTTTTGACATACATACGAGTATAGTGGAATGTGAGGAAATGAAAGTATGCGAAGCGAACTTGTTTATTATGCCTTGTATAAAACTCTTTAGTGAGAGAGCGCTATTAGTTTCTAAAACTGTTATAAGAGAACAGAACTGTATTTTTTTATAAAACTCTTAAAGAAATTTAAAAAATTATGACTCATGTTGCGGTTAATTATACTTTAAGCATGCATTTAATATATAATATGTTTAATCAAGTTCGCACAGTGCATCTGTTCATATCTGCATTTTTTTATTTTTTATTTATGTTATGCAATAGTGATGGTAAATACGACAAAAAAAATAAATTGTATAAGTTGTGAGTTAATGTAATGAATAAATTTGGAAAATTAAATGAAAAGTTCTTGCAAAACCTGTAACCATAGCGAATGTTTTTTTATATTCTTTCTTGGCTGGGAGTGAGTGTTCTTTGCGGCTCGTTTTAAATATTTTTTGTTTTATATCCCGAAAAGAAGCAAATTTTTTTAGGTTTGAGAACCTTAAAAACTAAATATAATTTGAGAATATTGTTTTGCAAAATGCATTTAAAGAATAATATAAGATTACACTAAAACTGTCCCATGTACAAAATTTTTTTTGCTCAAAATTTACAATTTACAAAAACATTTAGATATATGTATGTAAGTATTATTTAATTCTTATAATAAAGACATTTCAATCCATCAATCAACCAACTCAGCAACCATTACGACAATTCAATAATAGTAATAATTAAAAAAAATTGTACTTACTTTGGTTTGCTAATTTAGCGTTTGAATTTATTTAAAATATTTAGCAGTTTTTATCATTTAATACTTGTCTGTATGTATATCAAATTAATTATTTATTCACTACATAGCCACTTACTTTTTTTACTTGAAGATTGGATTTATCTTACTTTTTTAGGTTTGAATTAAATCGTTTAAGAAAACTAAAGTACATACATACAATTTATATTGATATTTTTGAGTGACCCTGCTTGTTACGTAAATGTGGTCTTGTGGTATGAACTAGTTCTGTAATTTATACCAATTATAAAATATTAAAAATTATATATCAAAAAATTCCTTACAACTTAATTGTATGAAAATATATTCCAGCAAAGTTTTTAAAATTCAAAAGCGTAATTAATCAGTGGAGGGTTAATGGCGGGAAAAAACAAACTTATAAGTTTATAAATTTATTTAAAAATATTTAAAAAAAAAATTGTAGTTGGTTAAGCACAAGTATTTCGTTGCTTGTAGGCTTCAAACAACAACAAACAAAAGTTTTTTTTTATCCTATTCATTTTAACATGCGTTAAATAAAAACAAGAAATTACAATATTTTGCGCCTAATTTTATAAAACGCAAAGCTAGGCGTTAAAAAATTTAAAATTTGTATGGAAAAAATTTTTATTACAAAAACAAAACATACATACATATATCGTCGGCTTAGAGTGTAAACCTGCTAAATCCACTTTTTATAGCATATGACATTTTAATGCCGTTCGAAAGAGAAAGAGACGACTCATCGACTTGCTAAAATATTTATTTTAATTTGAAGCTCTATATCATCGGTTGGTTATTGGTTTGCGGCACAGTATATTCAAAATACATTATGACTGCAGCAAACCAATAACCCACCGACGATATGTCGAAGAAACTTAATGTATTAGGATAATTTCTTAAGCTTTGTATAGAAACCGTTAACAGTATTTTGTCTCTCCTGTAAAATTTTCTGCGAGTTTGCAGGTTTACACTTTCAACCGACGATATGTGCGTACAAAATTTGTCAACGCTTAGCGTTGCGTTTTATAAAATAAGTGCCACAAAGTCATACACAAGGCATACGAGTACACTCAAACCTAAATTAGAGCGTCAAGCGATGAATAAGCAACAGAGTGCGTATTTTCAGTACATTCAAAGTATTTTTTATATGCTTTAATGCATTAAAAAATACGTACTGATATTCATTACCTTATATACTCGAACTGCTATACTTGGCTTCGAAAAATTTATACTCTTAATGTCAAAAAATGTGCTGAAAAATGTGTGTTGACATAAATAGTCTCCTGAGCAGTTGAGACCACCTAATAATTTTGTAATTTTTCAGTAAATTTTTTTTTGCCATCGGAATTATGCATTTCTCAAAACGATTTGAGGTGAGTATACCTTATATTAATATGTCTTGCCAGGTTTTGATTTAAAAAAATAAAAAATATTAATATTTAGAAAAACGCTTTTATTTAAGAAAGATTAACAGCCTACAAATTAAACAAACTATTAACCCAAACTTGCATGAATACCAACTAATGATATTAGAATTTGTACCAACAGCACAACAAGAATAAAGGTTTCCTTAAATCCAAAAAAAAAATTCTTTCCACGATTTAAATATATTTAAAACCACGGTATAAATATAGAAGGTACTTCCATTCTCTCTTTGTTTTGAAAAATAAGTATGAATGAATGAATTAAGTCAAACGGGAAACACAGGACACTGCGACCAAAGTAGATATATTGCATCCCTTGCCAGGTGCTAGAGCACCTAATCCAGACCTACTCTACTGATGAATCTCAGGATTGCCAGTGGGTCTAGTGTTGGCAATTCCCAATCCTCCAATAGCTGCTTGCCCAATTGGATATATCTTCTGTGGCATAACGCTTCACAGTCCTTCAGAATATGCTCTGGGGTTTCATCGTCGTACTCACAGAATGTGCACAGACTGTTACTCTCAATGCCAAGTCTGTTGGGGTGTTTTCTCAGTCTACAATTTTTTTTGAAGTTTCTTTTTTGAGAGAAATAAAAAAATGTTTCCATATTGTAAAAAATATAAGTCTTCCCCTATAATTGTATTTTTGAGAGAAATAAAAAAATGTTTCCATATTGTAAAAAATATAAGTCTTCCCCTATAAACTTTTTACAAAAATTTGCGAATAAGTAAAGTGATGATATACATGACTACATATCTGTGAAGTTTGAAAAGTGGTTATGTAATAACTTATCGCATCTTAAGTTTTCTGCCTAAAAGAAGTCTTTTAACTATATTTTCATCTAAATTTGGCGTTGATAAACCAAACTGATTAATGATTTTGATTAGTTGACAATGAATTTCTATTAAGTTTAACAAATATTGATTGATATTGCATTTAGTTTAATCTATATTATACGCTTCTTGTTGATTGTAACATGCTTTTCTAAAAAGTGGCTTAAATACGCGATCAGATATTTTGGCAAGTCTATTTCACAGATTTTGCAGGCTCTTAGCCACTGTTGGCGAACACCAGATAATGTAGAGGACTCAAAAAATGCTACATTCATATTTTTACAATGATGTTTTGTACATCCACAGTTTGGAATATGCAGCTCATTTTCGCTTTCTTTAATACAACAATACATTTACAATACATATCATTGTTTTTCAAGATAATAAAATATTTATAATCACTATTTTTTTTTAATTTTAAATTGTTTGAATTTATAAAAAAAATCTGAAATAATTTTTCAATAAAATTTTCAAACAAACAGGAAACAGGGGGGAAATATTAAATTAATACGGTAGCATGATTTTACCGGAAGCTTCATAATACTTATATTGTTGTCAGATGGTGAATGTCAAGAAAAAAATGAGAGAATGGAAGTACCTTCTATATTTATATCAATGATCAAACAGAATAAGTCTGGAACTTCAGGAAAAATCGCTGTCATATTAACAAAGCCCATAATAACATCTACAGCAGTAACTTCAAATGATCTCTAATTTTTGTTTTATTTTCTTTGTGGTTTTCTTTGCAAAATACATGAAATTTATTGAAAGTATGGTAGCATTGTTGAGAGAATATTTATTTATATATGAGAGCATAAGAAAAAACACTGTCAAAATAAAATAGATTCTATCTCTCAACTGCTTTCTGGGGCTAGTTTTTTGTGTCAATTTGTATGGAAAATGTGTTTATGCCGCAATTCTGTTTAATCATTCATGTTTAAAACTATGACATAAAAATAGTGGCGTTTCGTTTTAATAGAGAGAGATGGCCTACTCTATAAGAAGTGATATGACCTTCATCGTCATAAGTTTTCACTTTATAATTAACATTAAATTTATTTCCTTGTCCTTGAGAGGTCAAGAAATATTGACCTTATTTTTAGAAGAGAAAAGGCCAAAAATTTTATTTTTTTTTAAATAATAAGTGAGAAACAATGGAATACGTGGGACATTGTAACATACCCCAATTGCGATGCAAACAATCTTGTAAAAACAAGAACAAGCCTGGTTGGTTGCATAATCGATCCTCTTCAATTAGTTTAATGAAAATGATCTGTGGGAACTATTCAGATAGACAAGCAAATAAACTAGTTTAAATACTAAGAGTCTCACGTTTAAAGAAAAATTAACATGAAGTTAGCATGAAGTTTAATGTAATTGTAGTGGTAGTGGTTTTTATTGACATTTCTTGCACCGGAAAGGTAATGAATTAACTCAGCTTCTTCAAAAGAAAATTGTCAACAAAAATAAAATTATTACGCAGGGCAAGTCGAATCCAATCAGGTGACCTCATTTCATCAGCTGATGAGCAGGTGCTAGTTTCTCTGGTGTTAAAATGAAGCAAAAGAGATGTTTCTTTACTTCTTGTGTAAAGTTCCTTAAAATGAGAGCAAACTATCATTTCTCTCAATAAAATACAAAAATGCACAAAAGTACGGGAACGCGAAAAGGCAACATTTTTAACAAAACAGGAAATGTCAATGCATATATGCATTACATACGTATACACAAAACTTAACACATATGTACTTATGTATATACACACGTACTTATTTACTTACATGATTTAGCATATCGTCAGTCCATAATTGGTTTGACCCACCGACCATATTAAAAAAAAATTAGTTATGTATGGGGTATATAAATATATTGCGAATATCTCCTTTCTGAATTCAAAAAATGTTTATCGAAATTAATTATGGTTTCTGAGATATTTAGCATTCGTTTTGCACCATTTCAACTATTTTAAGGTTTAATACTTATTGTTTTGCTGTACATGCCACAGTTTGGCGTTTGCGTCAAATTCTGCATACAAAAACATGCGAAGTAAAGTGAACTCTTGTTTTGCTTCATTTCTATAAGAAATGAATAATAAAAAAAGAAGGTGCCGTAAGAAAAATTCAACAGCGACTGTTAAGCAAAATCATCATCACCCAAACGCAGCCGCCGATTAAATGTTTTAACATAAACTTATTAAACACTAAAATAAAATAAAAGAAATCTTAATTATGCATGTTTGAGTATAACAGAAATCATTCAATTTCATTCTTTATATTAAATACACTTCAATTACTTGTTTTTCTTGTGTAAGTGTGTAAGCGGATAGACATTTAAAAATATTACAGCGGCGGCTTCTTGGTCAGCGTTAAACGATCGACTTATTTCTCTAGACAGCAAGAAAACTAAACAAAACAATATTCTCAATTCTCAGCAGTAAAGTATACGTATTGAGCACAAAAAGCTACTTTTTGAAAATAAATGAAGAAAAGTGGTGTATGCGGCACAAAACGTATTTTTAATTTTACAATAAAGTAACATTAGCTTCTAACTTTATTCGTGAAAGTTCACTAAAATTACCACATTTCTTCCAAACACGGTGAAAATACAAAAAAAAATCTATCGAGTATACTTTGAGAAAACTTCATGTAAACCTTCTTTGTCCTTTTTCTCCATTCCGACTTTTTGGCATATGCTCCAAACCAATAATGGGCTGACGATATATAGAAGATTGTTTGTCTTAATTTCATATAAAAATTTATAAAACTTTGTTCGCCACTACTTTTTAAATATTTATTTATTTATTAATACATATTCTACAAAGTAAATTTCCAGAATACGGTTGCAGAAATATGGGCCCAAGATGTTATTAACAGTATTTTAAAAAAGTTTTTGTAACTGACTATACACGACCTATGGCTTCACATAGGAAGTAGCAACGTGGTTGTCAACGAAATTCCACAAAAGAACCGCAAGATTATACGGTTATCCGTGGCAGATGCAGTCAACCAGTGCGAGCGAGACGAAAAACTCTCGAAGGCCAAACAACACACACAAGCCTGACCGCACTTAAAAAATAATTACGATGACGCGAGAGCTGTTCTTCAGCACAGAGCTGCTTAACGACTGAACTTTTTAAATATATTTTCACACATTTTTCCATTTTTCTAGTATTCAGAAACATGTAATTTTTCTTTGTAATTGTTTGTTTTTCAAACAGCTGATTGATTTTCTATGTGCCCAAACTAGCACGAAGAAAAAGTACGGGCTGATTCGTGCAAGAAGAACATTACTCTCACAAAACTTCTCTCATTTACCCAATTTTCGAGTACGGAAAATGTCCGTAAATTTTTTGACAGCATTTGCATTTCATTTCAAAATGAGTTCACCTTATTGAATTGGCTTTGGTACATTGTTTTCTAAAAATCGAATCAAAATCGAAAACTCCATCCTATTAATAACATGATTTTGGATATTGGCAGTTATTCTAGAAGGATAAGCAAATTTCTTCGATTTCGTGTAGTAATGGATAGTTTCATCTCTATCATAGAATTAAAGATTTCCACTTAATTTCAATCCTTCTAACATAAATAATTTTGTATATTTTTCAAATTTACTCTAAATTATTGACCATTACCCTTATTCCAGTTGTCAACATCAACGTCACTTTCAACACAATACCAAGAAATTGAGGTTGTGTACCCATTGTCGAAAAGAACGGACTCCTGTTGGTAGGTTTATGCTATTTTCTAGACCTTAGGGAACGGAAACAGATTTTCAGTAGCACTAAATTGTCCCAGAGAGCGAATAAACAAGCCCCAATTGTTTTGCATTGTGTTACAATTGACCTCGATGTCGGCAACTGGAATAAGGGTTCATGTTTCGGAACCTTTTGAACTAAACTAACCTTCCACTGATTAATTGGGTATAAAACTTCAAATTTAGCTTCAATGAGGAAAATGTAAGTACTTTTTTAAAGCAAAATATTTAAATACAAATTAATATCCAAACACTGAATCGTAAGTATTTAAATTATATGGTTAATAACTAAGAAGATAAAATTCAACTAAATTCTTAATAAAAAAGCAAAACTAACAGCCTGTTTGTGTAAGACGCTGACGATGAAAATCTCGACGTTTTTATAATAGATTAAAAGAAACGACAATGGAAAGACTGTTGTAAATTTAGAGATGGTAGAAATGAGATTTCATTACAAAAAAGCTTTCAGCAAATTGTAATACGATGAATCAAAAGAATTCACATATTCCATTTGCAATAAAAGTTGCGTATATAAAGCAGAAATCTACATCAACTGACACCACACACAGTGACCAAACACAAAAGAACGCTGATGATGAAGGTGTAGTGGCCTTCGAATATTTACAAGTAACTTTGGTGTTATTTGTTCATTAATAATTATCACATGTAATTTTGCTTACAAAGCGATACTAACTTTAGCCTAATCAAATCATAAATATAGAAAGTTGTTCAAATTTTCTTTAATCTGTTACAGAAACAACAACATTTATAACGTCGAAGTCTTACACAAACTGGTTGTGAGGCACTTTCAGGTTAAACGTCCTGTTTCTACAAGTCAGGCAGTCGACTGCTCAAGAAATTTGTTATGCAAATCACTAAAAAAAAATAATGCTTTTCATATAAATTTTCTACTCAGCACAAACAACTGTGTTGTGGAAATAGGGAGTAGATTTGAAATTTGTTCACAATATTTATTGCGTCTTGCTTAATCAAAAGCTATAGTTAAAAGGATTTCTATAAAAGTAAAAGAAACATACGAGTATACACAGGTTGTTTATCATCTCAAACAAAAGATTTCATATATTAGAGATTTAAAAATGTTAAGAAAACTTAAATATAGGATTTTCTAAATTAGGAAACCTCAGTTAAAGCATCCCTTACTCTTGTAATTCATTGCACGGCCTTTATATTCTATACATGATTCCTATGCTAAAATTAAATTTGGTATTTTATTTGAAAGGGAGGAAAATGCCTGGCATGATAACCCTTACTTCTTTCTTTCACAAGGGGGCAAATTTCTGGCATGATAACCGTTACTTCGTTCTTTCAAACGCGAGGGAAATGTCTGGCATGATAACCCTTACTTCTTTCATTCAGCGGATTTAGATTAAAGGACTTATTTAGTGTAATTAGAACAGTCAAATATTTGTCATGAAGCAAAGTATTTATATAATCAATTTGTTTATCGTCTTTTTGTTTTGGAAAATTTTCAATAAAGTAATGAAAATGAAATCCAAACTTACCATACCAACTGTTGCAGCAGTTGGTCCGCCGGTACGACCAACATGGGCAGCGACTGCTGCATCAACGGCTGCCTGGGCCTGCATGCGTTGTATCATGACTGCACGATTGAGATCTTGGAGTTGCTTTTGTTGGTGTTGTTGAGCGGCAACCGCTTGAACAACTTGGGCTTGGGCATGAGCAACTTGTGCCTGAACCTGAGCAGCTTGGACTTGTGCCTGAACTTGAGCCTGAGCCTGCGCATGTGCTTGCGCTTGGGCCTGAGCTTGCGCTTGGGCCTGAGCTTGGGCTTGAGCCACAGTAGCCATAGTAACAGCCTTTATTTTTATTTTTGTTAACAAACACACACACACACCACGCACATACAATGCAGAGGTATGAGGGACATTTTAAAAAGTGAAAGGAAAAGAGAAAAGAAGAAAGTACAGAAATTATTAATTTTTTTTCATTGATTTTCTGATCATTTCTAACAATGGTAAAGATCTATTTTTAAGTAAGTAAGTGAAACCAAAAACTATAGGAATTATTGATTGTCTCTGAACTATGGTGGGTATTTTTTATTTTTCATTTTAAAATCTTTACCAGGGTGTCTATTTGATTTGGTTCTATTTTAAAATCTTAAATTACGAAAAAGAAACATGTATTTGTTTTAGTTTTTCATTACGAGTTTAAGTTTATTGTTGCAACTTTCTTTTCATTTTAATTTTAATTTAAATTTCAAGGTTTTATTTTTCACAATAAAAATGTAGTTTTGCTTTTTCGTAAAATATAAAAAATACACACACATATTTTTTTGTTTATAATTGATGTCGTAAATTTTAAACATTACTTTTTTTAATTTATAGCTTTAAGAAACTTATAAAAAGAATATAAAAACGAAGATTTCTTTCTTTTTCTTTAATTTATGTCGACAAAAACTTTTCAAAACTTTCACAAAATGGCTGAGAAGTATTAGAATTAGAATACAAAACTACTGATTAAATATTATCAGCGGATTTGTGTCGATGTTACAAGGACAGTCGATGCGTTTAATTCTTAATACGTTACTAAAGAAACAAAACAGTGGATGAACGCATTAAATAAAACGCATAAGATCAATTTAGAGATGACAACTTCACTAACATTTTGTCATTAAATGGTTTTAAGTTTATAAAACATTTTTTGTGGAATAAATTTGATATCAAATTCCAGGACGCATTAAATAAACAAAATACTATTGTTCGAAAAACATGATGTGGAATATATTTATATGTATTTTTTTTTTTTTATAATTGGCGGTTAATTAAATAGAGTGTCACTCATAGGATTTTCAACTGTCCACGTTTTCATAGCAAGAAATTTTTTTAAATATTTATCCGTAATGCAAAATTATTTCAGTAATTTCATACCCAATCAAAAATCTTTTATTATGCATTATGAAACAACAAAATATTAAAAATTGGTTCTGTTTTGAATGTAAGTGTGCGACAAGTCGAACGTTGTCGACATCGTGGTACTGGCCCTAAATGGCACAAAATGTGGTTGTGTTTTATAAACGTTTGTATCAAACCACAAAATCACAAGATAATTGAAATTTCTATGAAATCTATCGTTGATGATGTGCCTGCCGCCTTCCTATTGATTATGCGAATTTATTCATTTTGAATTTAATCTGTCTCCTCTTCTGTCCCATATATATATGCATATGTGTTCCTTTAATTCCCACTGGAGCATAGGGCTCCATTTGTGGTTCATTTTGATCATTTTTGCCGATGCGAATGTTAAAAAATTTTGAAAGCTTATTTTCTGTTTTTGTTGTTAAATCTTTACACTTTGTTAACGCTTTTTCGTTTTTTTATTGACTATAATTTTTATATCTATAATAAGAACTCACTTCCTGTGCCTTCGATATGGCCACCGCGGTTGCAGCAGCTGATGAGGCTTGAGATGACGTCATGGAAGGCGTAGATGCCGTGGTTGCAGCTGAGGAGTAAATGCTTGTGCCATGATTGCTACTATTAGGCGTTGAGGTAGACGACGACCTCGATGCAGAGGTACTACCACTGGTACTTAATCTTAGCTGAATTTTGCGAGCCTTGATCTCTTCCAGACTCAAATCTTCCGGGGGATGCATAATCTTGGATGTTACACCGCCCGCATTTGCTACCACTTGATTTTTATTGGCGGTACTGGTAGCTTCTGATGTGGAAGAAGTTGTGGTCGCTGAAGTTGTTGGCGTAGGCGCAGCTGTATTTGGATTATTTGTTGTGGGTGGTGCACTTATTGTAGCATTACTGAAATAAATAAAACAATTTACACACATTTACTATAAAACGGCGAAGAGAGTGCATTTAAATAGGTTGTTTACCTGTAAGCAGGGAACGTTGGTTTCTGCTGAGCTGCGGCAGCATGCGCTGAGGCTGCAACATGTGCGGCTGCAGCTGCGGCTGCCGAGGTAGTTGCCATGGCTGCGGGAAATAGCGGTCTAGGAGGCATCATATGAGGTGGCATCATATGTATACCACCAGGTCCCATAAATGGTGGCATTGTCATATGGGGCATCATACCATATTGAGCATATTGTCCCATCATATGCGGAGGCATCATATTAGGTGGCATCATCATAGGAGGTGGTGGAGCCGTCAGTGGTACTAAAGTATGTAAAATTAAATTTATAAATTCAATCAAAATTTTATTTGTTGTAGAAGCATTTTAAAACATTATTATCTGCCTTATTATTTTTGTTTTTAAATAATCAATTTTGTATGGAAATTCTTTTCATAAACCTTGCGTAAACCAAAAATATTAGGTTCGATTAGGTTATGTTGAAAACAGGAGCAATTACGCTCATGTTCGGGGACATACACATAAGCCAGTCCAGGCCTGTTGTGCGCTCCCATGTAAATTAACAAACGAACCCCACCTTTATAGAAACTCAATATCGTTCACGTAGTCCCTCAAAGTTTTCCAGTCAATACCTCTAAGGTGGGTAATACCCGGTAAGGTTTCATCCCCAAAATAATGGGATCTCGGCTGGGCTAAAGCTGGACAATGACAAAGAAAGTGCTCCATTGTCTCCATGTTCTCCATGCATGCCCTGCGTTCATTGTCATTCGAGGCTCCAATCCGGTACAAATGCGCCCGTAGATTAGAGTGCCCGTTAAGATGGCGGTCAACTTTCCTAGCTCGGACGTGTTTAGTTTCAACAGCCCCCTTGTTTTATCTTCGTCCGGGTCGTTCCATAGAACCTTGGTTAAATTACCTACAGTATCACAATTCCATCGTATATTTTAACTCAATCTTCCCTGCCTTGAAAGTGTTTGCATTGATTAGAGTTACTGTCCGTAACGTTTTAGCCTTTTTCGCCAGCTCATTTTCACAAACATTTCCGGTTACACTATAGTTGCCATGTACTGCGTAATCGTTTATCATGTTCTTGCAATCTAGAACAGTCCTAGAGTTTACTCTTTCGATTGTGATTGCCCTAATTGCCGATTTGCTGTCGGTAAATACATTGACCTCTGTGGGCCTAATATTCCTAATTTTTCCTTACGATTTTGTGATACATAAAATGCGTTTGTGATGGGTATCTTTAACTTGCATACCAAATATACAGCAGCGTAGTAAAATTTTTATAAGGGGGTACTTTAGCTTTGTCCTTTGTATTTTCAGTTTTAAATTCTCTATTCTAAGCGTTAAATTAAATTTTTTTCATTTCTTTGATATAATAACTACACCAAGTAAAATTATAACTTAACTAGCTGACCACCCCACCCCTGCTTTGCTCAGAAGCTTTTTACTAATGATTAGTATTTCATATAGAATTAAAAATTACAACAAAATTTTCAGTACGAAGAAAAAAAATAGCACCAAAAAAAACTCATACTTAGTAAAATGAGAAGTGAAAAGGAGGCAGTATATTAAAAATATTACGTTTTCTTTAAAAACCATCTCCTGAAAAAAAATCAGCCAAATCGCTCCAGTCGTTATGTTTTAAATACACTCAAACCTTTTTTTATGCATTACCCAAAGGCATTTTTATAAAAAAATGTTTGTTATGTATTAAAGTGTGTTTTCACATTCATAAGTCATGTTTTAGACATAGCAGTTTTTCTTGTAGCAAGTTTGAGTGTGATTTGAAGTTATGCGGTTTTTAAAGCAGGAACATATCTACCCCCTTTGTATAGAAGTAGTACCCTTTTTTATGCGGTTTCTTTTGGAGGTTTTAGTATATGTACATTAGGGGTACAACCAAAATAAGGCCCTATCACCACGCTGTAGCCGATGTTGTGCTGAAACAGAAAAATGTTTCCTCAGGTCATTTCGGAACAAAAACGTTCCGCATCGAAGCCGATTTCTGAAAGACCTTTAAGATTTTTTTTTTATTTTTTCAAATTTTTTTATTTTACAATTATTTAACTATATTTTGTTTGGCCAAAAGTAAAAATTTGAAAATTTGCAGTTTATTTTTATTTTTTGCTTTAATATAATAAAAAACAACAAAGTAAACATAGCTTTTTAAATTTTTCAAAAAAATTTAATTTCTGTTACTTTAAAAGTTGTTTTTTTACGATTTCTAAACCAGTTATCAGAAAACCTTTAAGTGCAGTGAATTTTGTTACATCTTCTAATAAAAATTTTCGCGATAGAAATTTATATTTTTGAAAAATTAAAAAATGGGAAATAATGCCGACGGTAAGTACTTTTACATTCTATAGCAAAATGTTGGTAAACTCATCTATAAAATCGATTAAATTGGTCAAATTAAATTGACCTTAAAATGAACTAATGGAATTATGATTTAGAATTTTATATAGACTTACAAAAAAAAATGATAACACATGTTAGACATAATATCATAATAGTTCTCTAGAACAATTTCAATTATCTTCCAAATTTAATATATTTCATCTGCGAATTTTTTGCGAGTTTAAAAAAATTAATTTTTTCAGGTGACTACTGCGTGCCAAAATCAGAATTATTCAATATATGGCTAGAGAAACACAACGAAATTGACAAAAAAAAAGCCGCTATTTACGCCCATTTCTTGTCATACAAAGTGGCGTAATAGTTCCAGACATTTGAAAGTTTTTGAACCCATGTAAATTACATTTAGTTGACGGTTTGGAACTCGAAAATCAAATTGTTGAATAAAGTCCTTTTTAAATATGACTTTGTTTGTTACTTTATTAAATTGGCAAATTAATTTCTACTGTTATATTCGAAAGGTAAGTGTACACTCGAAAAAATTTTTAGAAAAAAAGCAGTTTAGAAAACCAGATTATTTATCAAAGATCTAAGAAAATCTTGGATGCGGAAACCTATAACCCGTAAACCCTTCTTAGAACTAATTATATGTTAATTTTTAGTTAAATTTACTTATGTTTTTTTCTGAGTGTATGGTATACCCGTTTGGCTGTAATTAATTTTGGCCAAAAAAAGGGGGGAAATTTCCTATAGTGCACTGGTGTGAATACTCCAATAGAGTAATATGATAATACAATCGATACAATCATTATCAAAATCAACAACCATTTTTGAAGAAAATGATTTATGGAATTCAAAAACACTCAAAAATATTTTCAAGCAAAAACGTACTTATTACTGAATTATGCCCTAATTCTGCTCGACAATTGTATCGTCTTGTCTATGGACGAAAAAAATGCGCAGTTGTGATTCTTTAAAACAATTATTATTTATTGTCTATGCTAGAAGGTTCGTGTATTTGCTTTTTGATTTTGTGCTAAACATTATAAACATAAACATATCTGTTGGATATTTTATCAAATATTTTTCAAACTATTGTATAATACTTTAATTTTATTTTTATGTTTTAAAAACATGGTAATAATCAGGGACAAGGATTTCATGCAAATGCATGTTTTTTCCTTAACCCTGATAATGGCAAGAACGAAATAACTTTACGAAACAATGAATTTGCGTTAAAATGGCATCGATTTGTTAGTGCATATTTTTGCATATTTAGCTGAATATGCATATTTTTGCATAATTTGGTCATAAATGCATATTTTTGTCTCATATTTTGGTATGTGAAGATGGTCAATCGTGTTAATTGGCTGAGATTCAAAAAATATCTTAGTAGTCATTGCACAGAAAACATAACGCTAAGTACATCCGATGATATTGAATCTAACATTGCGAATCTTAACGGAAATATTAAGCAGGCTGCTGAACATGCCACTACTTCCCACCCGCAGAATGGGTTTAATAGAATTTATTCTACGGATATTGAACGTCTCGTAAGTGAAAAAAGAAGAGCTAGAAGGGAATGGCAGCAACACAGATCACCACAACATAAAATCAGGTTTAAAGAGTGCACTAAACGACTCCAAGAGTTGCTTGCATCTGAAAAAACTGCATCTCTTAAAAATTATCTGGAAGGTCTTGATGTTACACCAGCATCTAATTATTCTTTGTGGCGCGCTGCGAGGAAGCTTAAAACACCCGTTGAGTTTAAATCACCCCTGCGCACTTCTACCGGAGGTTGGGCAAGAAACGATACTGAAAAAGGTAACATATTTGCTGAGCATTTAAAAACCGTATTTACCCCAAACACATGTATGGGTGTTGCTGATTTGCCATGTGTAGTTGCTCTACCCCCTCGTCCC
The DNA here is from genome assembly GCA_936439885.1 of Nowickia ferox. Taxonomy (NCBI): domain Eukaryota; kingdom Metazoa; phylum Arthropoda; class Insecta; order Diptera; family Tachinidae; genus Nowickia; species Nowickia ferox. The sequence continues at coordinate 67,385,030 of OW387026.1, forward strand.
TTAAAGTTTAAGATGCGTGATGTACAAAAACTAATTGCTGAACTCAACCCAAAAAAAGCTCCGGGTATTGATGAAATTAGTAATAAGATGCTGATGAAGTTGCCTCGTATTGCAAATAGAATCCTGTTATTCATTTTTAATGCCATTTTAAGACTGGAGTATTATCCACACAGCTGGAAACTTGCCAAGGTCAAAATGATTCCAAAGCCGGGCAAAGATCTTACCAAGGCTGAGTCATACAGGCCAATAAGTTTACTGCCAACAATGTCAAAGCTCTTCGAAAAGTTACTCATGATCAAATTGTCCCCAATTCTAACTGATAATGCGTGCATACCGGATCATCAATTTGGTTTTAGAAGTGAGTATAGCACCATTGAACAAACGCATAGATTGGTTCAATTTATAAGAAGAACACTCGAAGAAAAGAAGTATTGTTCTGCCCTCTTTATTGATGTTTCTCAAGCATTTGATAAAGTGTGGCATAGAGGCCTAATTTTAAAATTGAAGACATATCTACCAATAAACATTGTTAATCTTCTGCAAAGTTATATTCTTGCTCAAAAGTTCACTGTTGTGGAAGGAGACTTCATGAGTGCGTCCGAATCAATCTCATCCGGTGTGCCACAGGGGAGCATACTGGGCCCAGTCTTGTATTTGATTTATACTTGTGATATGCCTTTGAGCAGCAATATCCATACATCTACATTTGCTGATGATACAGCCTGCCTTAGTATGCACGAAAACCCTCACGAGGCTTCCCGATACCTACAAGAACATATTACACAGCTGGAATTATGGTTAAACTTATGGAGAATTAAGGTAAACGAACAGAAGTGTGTTCAGGTAACATTTACTCTGCGAAAAGATACCTGTTCACCCATTCGAATCAATAATCAAGTTGTTCCTCAACATTCACATGTAAAATACCTTGGTATACACCTTGACCGACGGATAACATGGAAACACCATATTGACTCTAAGCTAACACAAATGAAACTAAAATTAACTCAGTTACATTGGCTGATTGGTAGAAATTCAACCCTGAGTCTAGATTGCAAACTTTTGATATACAAGTCGCTTTTGAAACCTATATGGTGCTACGGAATTCAGCTATGGGGCACTGCTTCAGCTTCAAATGTAGAGAAAATCCAACGAAGACAAAACAAAATTTTACGGTTAATAACATCGGCTCCATGGTACATAAGAAACTCAAATTTACATCGTGATCTAAATATGCCACAAGTGACTGAAGAAATTGCAAAATACTCAGGCAAATATTTAACTAAACTCGAGTCACACCCTAATCCGCTTGCTCGAAATATCTTGAACTTTACCGGACACATCCGCTTAAAAACAAGGGCTCTAATACTTACCACACCAGATGAAACTGTTTGAAATTATTTTTTTATTTTTATTTTTTGCTTTGCACAACTCTTATGTATTATGAATTACTATCACTAAGTTTATGTCCGACACTGGTCGGGCCTAATAATTATATTTAGATTTAAGATTTGAATACTTATTGTTAGTTCATTTTTGAAGATACAATAAATAAATATATGTATGCATAAAAAAAAAAAAAAATATTTTGGTATAAATGCATTGTTTTGTGTCATATGTTGTCAAAAATTTAATTTTCCAAAAATATTATTGTTGACAAATTACACTGTGCTCGGATTCTAAACTTTTTTTGTAACAAGCAGGGGAGCCTGATTCAAGTACGCTGAATCCAGTGGTTTTAACCATTTTTTAGGTTAGCTCTTGCTTAAAAAATAATTAAGATTGAAAATTTGGTTAAAAGCACCTAAAATTCGTGACACGAACACGCACGACTCAACACGAAGTGTTCGTGACAGAAAATCTGATTTCGTGCGTGTTCGGGTCGTATCATGTTAAGCAAATTTGACACGATAAACACGAAACGATTTTTGGTGTTAAAATATGTATGCATGAGTTTCCAGTAAAGCAAAAATTTAATATTTTGTATCGTCAAACACGTAAAACCATCAAATTTGTTGATAGTGTAGGGATCTCTTAAGCTTAAAGTTCTGAAATTAAACAAAAATATGTATTTATTTGAATATAAAAAAATGCTTTTCGTGTTTTGAAAAAATTTCTCGTGCGTGTTTCGTACGTGTTGGACATCTTGGCATTCACGTTCGTGTCGTGTTGGAAAAATTCAACACGCGCCTATCTCTACTTTATATCAATAAATATCGATTGAAAAGACATGTATTGGTGAACTTATGTCCTGAGAAAACTTTTTGAAAAAAAATTTAATTTTTTTTTTAATTTGGCGTAATTTTAAAATTTTTTTTTCAAAAAATTCTTTATGACGCATGTTCGTAATACTCGTATGTTCTTTTAATTGATATAAAAATTAAAGAATGGTAGAAAACTGGAAAAAGGCAATTTTTAGGTGCTTTTAACCCAATTTTCAATCCTAATTATTTTCTAAAAGCGAGAGCTAATATAAAAAAATTGTTAGAACCAATGGATTCAGCGTACTCGAATTAGGTTTACCCACCAGGTCCCCCGCTTGTTACATTTTTGAACTAGCACAGTGTTATTATTAATGCAAAACTGTTTTTTTTTTTTTTTTTTTGCAAATTTATTCACTTGAATTAGTGTAGAATGGAAGAACGATTGACCATTTTGTTGATTTCAAGAGGAAACTGTCTGCTATTAAAGCCGAAAGCAGTGAAACAATTCTGCGAAAACTTGATATTGTTTTTAAAATTAATAACAGATTTAAAAAACAAATCGAATAACTGGTAGTCAATTCATTGTTACGGTTGAGTTAAATAAATATACAACATTATATAAAAAGAATCACTTAAATTTGAGCCGATTACATCCACAGACCTTATAAGGCCTTTTTCAATGCACAAAAGCTTTCTAAGAACAAATTGATTGAACTTCGAATATACTTATAAAAAATATAAAAATTTTACATGAAAATAAATATATAACAACACTTTCTTTCCATTTACGTATCGCTCCTTTACTGCAATATAAACATAACTCGGAAAAGGCCTGTTTGGAGTTAATAATGCAGAAAAAATTTAATTTAATTAAAAATTAATTTTAATGTAAAAGGTTTGTGCACGCACACTGAACCAAAAAAGCATTCTTAAAACAAGAATCTTGCGCTTTTGTTTTAAAAATGCTGCATTTTTAAAAATCATTTTTAAAATATGAATGTTTCTTATAATATTAATATACAACATTGTTATTTTTATAACGAAACAGTTCTAAAACAAAAATGTGCGCTTTCATTTTAAAAATTTCAAAAACTATAATGTTTTCTTATTAAAATAAAAATTATAATTTTTGAAATCATAATAAAAAAGAAAATGTATTTCTAAACATTCTAAAAACAAAAATATTTTATTATTATATCTATAATTTTAATTTTTTTAAATAAAAGAATATATTTTTCCCCGAGTAACATTTTATATTTGTGTCGTGTTGAAAAAAAAAGAATTAATCTGTTATTATGACCAAGTGTATATTAATGTCCATTATCCTGTATGATCCTTGAGCACAAAATCTTAAAATTATTGCGAAATTTTAAAAAACACGGTGTTCATAACATAATAGCGACATTTTTTGTTGAATGCTCGTCATGACGCAAATGAAAATTCGTTCGATTAGCGCTTTGGACTACAGTCTAAGACCGAAAATTTTTCATAATAAGGGCATTTTGATTCCAAACAAAATTAACATTTTTAATTTCAATACGAACCATCCGTAATTTCGAAATTCTCTTTTATTAATTTAAAACGTTTCATTCTTAATTTAAGAAGTCTCCATTATTAATTCTAAACATTTAATTTTTTATATAAAAATAATTAGTTTTAAAATAAAAATGCTTCATTATTACTTCAAGAATATTTCATTCCTAATTCAAAAACATAAGTTCTTAATTTGAGTATGTTCAACTTTATATCAAGGTTGTTGTTTCTTAAAACAAAAATAATAATTTTTCATTCCAAAATAGTTTTAATTTTTAAGCAAAGAATGAAAATTTTTAAAATAACACAAAACAAACTTAGTTCTATTTCATAAAGGTTTCGTTTTTTAAATCAAAATGTTTCTTCTTGAAGTGAAATTTATTTGCTGGTGGTTAAGCGATGTCTATATGCATTTCATTGTTGCTTTAACAAATCGTCAGTAGACTTCAACCACACATTTTGAACAGTCACAAACCTCTTATCTTATGCACAGACTTTCATAAACTATTTGAGAATTCACAAATATTAATATTTTTGAAAATCACAAAAGAAAAATAAGCGTAGTAGGCTTAGTAAAGATATGAATCTATTTTATTTTTCTCTTGAATGTTTCTTCTTGATTTTAAAACTTTATTTTTTGGGTGCACCTCTTGTGAAAAGAAAATATTTTTATATCTTTATTTATTTGTATGTAAATTGAAAACTTTTCTTTTGATGTGCATATTTTATTGTTTTTAGTGCATATTTTGCGTTTTTGATGTCATATTTTAGGCGCCTAAAATACTATTTCTAAATGCATGAAGTCCTTGTCCCTGGTAATAATATTTTTATTTTTCATTATCAAAGACAACAACCATTTTTGAAGAAAATAATTTAGAGAATTCAAAAACCTAAAACTTCTTACTGAATTAGGGCATTAAACTGCCTTTTTACTTTATAAAAACGCCTGGAGAGAATTTCCCAAATGAAATTCTTCCACTTTTATGAATGGGCGCATTGTCATGCTGAAAGACCATGAGATGCTGGAATTGTCGCAGATATGATAACAGACAACAGAAAGAATAATTTCGTGTAATGATTTTTAGAATAGAAAGAAATAATGCAACAATATGGATGTGTTAATTATTACAAGCAACAAGTGCTATACGGGTATTTTCTGTATTCCACGTAAAATTAAAACGGGCACATGAAATTAAAACGAATTGACATAACATTGTTATTATAAATACATGTGTCCAACAATTCTATGCCAATTCCGCACATTTTAATTTCACGCGGAATACAGAATATAAAAGATAGTTCTTTGAGGGAGTGTATGTATGCTTAATTTTTACAAAATGAAGTAAAAATAGGTTTTGGAATTAATATTTTGAGCGTGCATAATTGCGAATGAAATATATTTCTATAATAATCCATAGATATAAGTAAATAGTAATAATAATAATAATCTATAAACAAAAGTAGTTAAAAAAATACTTAAATCATTAGTAATGATAAAAAATATCAATAAGATAACCCCTAAGCAAACACCAGAAACTAAAAAAAATATCAAAGATAAAATTTGTACCCAAACTAAACTAGAGGTAAGATTTACATATTAATACTATATATAAACAGATCATAAGTTGTAATTTATAAGTTAGCCTTAAGATTCATTCAATAAAGAAAATATAAATTATACAAAGTTTATGACTAATCAAGTTTTGTTACGCAAAAATAAAAAAAACCAAATTTGATTGTCAAGGATTATGCGAGTATGTAAATAGTAGTGTTGTTAATTATTCGTGTTTTATATTTGTTCGAATGAAATTTCATGATTTTTTTCTTGTTCGAAAGGACGAATAATTTTGAACTTTTGTTCGAACATTCGAACGAACAAAGAATTAAAAAATTTATTCGAAAAAGTTTAATTAGGTTTAATATGAGTTTAATTTTTTTATTAACAAACAAAAAATAACTCATTACACAAGAAAAACAAATAGTTTTAACAACAAACTTAGAAATGTTATTAAAAACCGAAAGGACATTAGTTAAAAAATTTACGTTTTTATACACATTTATAAAATTGTTTAATATGTCACTGATTTCTTTTAAAATAGTCATTTATAAACAGCAGATAATCCCATTTTTTAGCTTGTAGACGGTTCTTTTTTTAACTTTTGATAAAAGAACAAGTAGAGAAATATGTTTCGTAAATTGTTGGTGTTAGTGATACCGTTAAAAAAAAAAGGACTAAAAAGCATATCCAGTTTGTGTGTTCTTCCTTTGATATTCAAATAATTTAAGTGAACCTTAAAATTGTTGACGATTTTTATATTAGTACAATTTCTTACGTTATTCATACAATTTTTTAGATCAGCTAATAAAACATTGTCATTTTCTTCAGAAATTTCATCAATACTTCATCGTACTTAAGACTATATTGGCGAAACTTTTATTACAAAATAATCGTGAAATCAAAGTATTCATGTACTCTTTTTTAGCTCTTTGTGGCATATTTTAAAAAGGACTTTTAATTAGATCTGTAGAAAAGCAGTTATTTTTTAAACTTTTAACCAGGAATTCTAAGACACCTTCTGATTCCATTAAGGAGGCATTATTTTTTCAAACCAAGAAAACAAAAGATGCGTTTAGCGAACACAACAAACATGCTTACACGAGTATTTATAATTTGGAGTAATTTAATTTCATGTTTATTTGGCTAAATTTTAAGTTATAGTAGTTACCTTTACCTTCTTCAGCTATCTAATTAGACCTGAAAAGTTTTTGTAAATAAAAATTCCTTTGGAGTAATTTGATTACTTAACATCATATTGTTAACAAATTAAAAAGTTATGAAATGTAAAATACTTTTTATACAAAATAATTGAGGAAATTGTTCGAATATTCGGCAAAAATGATTCAAATAATTTTTTATTCCAAATTGAAAATTTTTGTTCGTTCGAACAAAAATGATAAAAAGTTGTTCGAATATTGGAATAACTTTTGTTCGAATGACAACACTAGTAAATAGTGTGTACATATGTAAATATATACGGTCTAATTCATAAAAAATATTTTAGGTTTATTACAAGTTTATTTGACAAATTTCCCATAGAAATATTTCAAATAAGCGCTTAGTAAACCTGAAATATTTCTTATGAATAAGGCAGATAATAAATATCAATATAAGTTATAAATATTTTTTTTATATTTACTTTTATTTTAATAAATGTATCACTACGTGATTAGACATAAAATCATCACTTTTGTACACTTTAATCACATATGGCCCTATTGGGCTCGATTAATTAAATTAAATATGGAATGAAATGAAAACAGAAACTTCCAAACTTGTGTTTTTCTATAAATCGCGTGTATCGTGATCACATACTAAAGTTATCTCTCGTTCATCGTAAGACGATGAAATGAAAAGTTATTCACATTTTCAAAGCAATTCTTATTGTCCTTCAGTAAAAACTGAAATGAATTTTCAAAATTTGTTCTAATAGAACAACAGATGCTTCTGCATACACTGTCAAGTTCAGAGTAGAAAAGTGAAGAGGTATTGATCATCATTTTGGGTCTGACAAAGGTAGAAAAAAAGTGGAAAAAATATTGAAGGAACTTGAAGATTATGTCTTGGCATTACCTAAAAAGAAGGAAATAATGAAGTATTTAGTGCGTTGGCTACAACGAAATAACCTTTGGAAATTGAGTTTAAAAAATATGAAAAGTTATATTGCATGATTTTTTTGAATATCGCGATTATGAAAATATTAACTGGGATGGGCTACATCTTTGTGCCTCTAGATTTGATTTTGATCTTATTCTTAACTCTACTGACATTGACATTAAATGTGCTGAATTTTCTTCCCTTCTATCTAGACTATATGCCTGTGTTCCAGTTGTTAGGAAGAGGGTACGTTTTACAAACAACAAATGGATGGAGGCTAGTAATATTTCATTCATGAGATCCTTAACGGATATGGCTTACTCACTCTATTGTAGGAACTACTGTAAGTTTAGAAATAAAACTAAGAGTGTGATTAGGAGAGAGAAGAGGAAATATTTTTCTACATTTTTTTGTGGTCTTGACAGCGCTGGTTTATGGAAGTTTCTTCGTGGTGCAGGCTGTACCAGTGATGATTATGACATGATGTGGAATGGTAATATTGATTCTCTTAATAATAACTTTGTGGGAAATTGTAATTCTATTGGATGTGATTACTGCCTTAAACAAAATTAAGTCGGGATCTACTGGAACTGATGGAATTCCTGTCAGATTTATTAAACTTGTGTTTCCACTAACTTCTATTTTTTTGTTAGATATTATTAATTATATTCTTACATCGTATATTTTTCCAGTTTCCTGGAAAACTGCTCGTGTAGTGCCTATACCCAAGGTAAAAGTTGTTAATGATGCTGATGATCTTAGACCGATTTCTATACTTCCTGCTCTTTCTAAGATTGTTGAACATCTGATGAAAGATCAGATACTGGAATCTGTTAATAATAGTATATGTATATGATGGTAAATTTGCCTTTAGGCGTGGGTATAGTACTACATCGTAATCTTACGGAATCTATCCGAGAAAATGGAAATGTTGGTAGAATATGTGTTCTAATATCGCTTGATCTATCCAAGGCCTTTAATTCAATTTGTCACGTTACTTTAATTAAAAAACTGAGAGATCAATTTAATTTTTCATCGTCGGCTTGTAGGCTCATTCTTTCTTATCTCACTGAAAGATCACAATTTGTAAGCTTCAAGGGAGTAAACTTAGTATTCTTGCGGGTGTTCCTCAGGGGTCAGTCCGTGGGCCTCTGTTGTTTATTCTTTATGTTAATGACTTGTGTTTACTAACTAATTCAGAAACATGTGAGGCATTCATGTATGCTGATGATATTTTTTTATTGTTTAATGGTGCTCGAAGTTTGAGTGTATCTTTTCAGCAGAGTGTGAATGACTGTTTAAGCCGAGTTTTACAATGGACATCTAATAACTCGCTTCTTTTAAATCCAGCTAAAACGAAAGCTATTTGGTTTAGTCCTCTTGAACATACCTTCACTATTCTCAACCTCTATCTTGGTAATAATTTAATTGAGTGTGTGTATCGGCATAAATGTGTAGTAGGTGTTATGCTTGATAATTCTCTTTCGTTTTCCTATCATATTGACCTTGTGTCTACAAATATTTTTCTACCTATGCATATTAGACGGAGATTAGCTCATGCGTTACTTATGCCACAGATTTTGTACTGTATTGAAGTCACCTCTGCTACCTCTGCAATAATTTCAAACAGACGTTCTGATCATGTTTCATCATCATCATATGTTTGTAACTTTATTGGTTGTTCCTTTCATAATTTTATTAAATATCGAAATTTGATATTATTCCACAGGGTTATGAAAAATGGGTTTCCTTCTCTACTTTGCGAAAGATTTAAATTTTTGAGATCTTCGCGAAATTCCAAGTTTTTATTCCCAGAATCTTTAGATTAATTTTTGAGAGATCTTTTGTTGTAAGAATTGCTCGCAGCTGGAACTGCTTGCCTCTTGAACTTCGTATTTTTTCTCATACAAATAACGTTTTTCAGCTTAAACTTATGGCATATCTAGCTGCTCTGCATTGATTGACCGTATAATTTTTCTTTTTAAGGGATTATGTGATGTGGTTGTGGGATTGTGTGATGTGGTTGGCTGCTAACTCTCCTTGTTATTCATTGAATTCTGGTAATAGTACTTAACCTACTCTGGTTGACTAAATGTAATTTTTTCCTATGGCTTTTTTGCTATTATGCTTTTTTTTCTTAAATATTGAATTGCTATTGATTTTTGGATCATGTTTCTAATAGTCTTTCTGATAATAACAATTTTCTACTTTTGCTGGGGAGCCATATCAGTCTGCAAATTGCAACTTTTATTAATAAATTTATTATTAATAATTATTTTATTATTGTTATTTAGTTTTAATTAATTATTTATATATTTAAATTATAATCATCTCAGGTATTTAAGTACTATATGTAATACTTAGAATTTTGGCCTTTTAGGCTTGTATTGCATTTTTGAATGAATAAATAAATAAATAAATAAATATTCATTGTCACAACAGCTGACCCCGAAAATTAATTTTCTCAATGACCGGAATTTATAATTCGAAGAATCAGAAAATTTTCCTGAGAATAAACACTCCACTTACTTAATCGTAAGGTTCTATAGAAATGAGCTTTTGGTCAAAACAATGCTGAAAACATGCATTGTAGGATAAATATAATAGTTTTTCTACTAATGCGTGCGAAATTTGGGTTTACAAAGGTCTACTACACAAATTTTCATACATAATTTGTTTTTTCAAGCTTTTGAGTTTTAACTTTCTAACAATAAATCAAACTCGCTTTTAAAATTGATCAAAATTATTGCTCAATTCACAAACCTTATTGGATTGCTTAAAGTTGTATTTGAAAAGAAATTAGTAATTAAAATATTTATAAATCAGAAATATGAAATATTTTTATTAATTAATGTGAGTTTCTAAAGAGAAGAAAAATTAAATTATACTTTATTAGCTGGGGGAAATACCGACATTTTTCTGTGCAGCCACGCACTTCATCAGCACCCAAGTCTATCTACTGTGGTAGAGATTGTTATTAACATCAGCTATTTAACGCAAATTTTCAATGAAATGGAATATGAGAAATGTTGTGTATACAATTATTGATTTGCCTTTGGTAAACACATTAGTGGTTTAGCGTTAAATAGCTGATGTTAATAACAATCTCTACCCCAGTAGATAGACTTGGGTGCTGATGAAGTGCGTGGCTACACAGAAAAATATCGGTATTTCCCCCAGCTAATAAAGTCTAATTTAATTTTGTTTCTCTTCTTTAGAAACTCACATTAATTAATAAAAATATTTCATTCAACCAGAATTGAAATTACTGAACTTAAGCCCGACTAAGAAATTATTTCTGATTAAAATTCACTAGAGTTCAACTAAAAATTTAAAATTGTCTCAATATTTATAAACAAAAAAAAAATATTTATAAAATCTAAATATTTGTATATATATAATATTTATAAAATCTAACTTGAGTTACACTCAGTGGTTTTTTCCCTTAATGATAAGTCTTTCGAGAAACGTATCACATACCCACTCCTGTGATATCAAAATATAAAATTAATTTCAATAAATCGCCTCAAATAATATTTGCTTTTCTATGAGCGGAAAAATAAGGAGGTAAACAGTTATAAATAATATGAACATACTTTCAACTTTTTTCTTTGCTTGGGGTTCATCATCGTCTGAATCGGATTTTCCGCCATTTTTCTGTCTTTCGTGTTCTCGCACATCATCAGCAGGAATTCCGTCCATACCAAATATTTCAATTTCAATATTCGAACGATTCGGTAACGAATTTGGCACTTTATCCACTGTTTCCTTGTGTACCTGCATGCAGTGTATTGATAATCCGGGGCCTGTGTAGAGCTTTTTGTGGCATATATGACATTTGAAATGTTTAGCCTTTTGATGTTGCACCAAAATTTTTTCGTCATCAAACTCACGATTGCAATACCTGATTAATGTAAGTAAATTAAGGAAAACACAAAAAGAAATAGAAACTGTGCTATGAACTAATAAGTATACAGCTAAGACATATTTCCCGCAAAATTTCTTGAGGAATGCAACACACAACCCAATGGGTAGTATTTTTAGTTTAGGTTATATAAATTCAGGTATACACAACACTTTTTCATTATTTTCAATGCCTCGCTGTTTTTTCTTCAACTTTTGCAAAATACATATAGTTTTATTAAAAAGGATACCAGCACCAGGGTTTCGAAGCCTTCTTCTTTTTACGGCCCATTTTTAGTAGATTTATTTAATATTCTTTGTAGGTATATGTAAAAATATTCAAATTATCTTCAATTTGCAAATCAGAAGACACGATTTTTCTACGGTGACCAACTGCGGCAGAAAAATACTTAATTTTTATTCAGCAGATAAAACAAAATGGCTTACATATTTTATTCTGATTTCTTGACGTACTGAAGTTGCCAGATGTACACATATATAATAAACATGCTTAACCCTTTCTCGAACACCCCTTTAAACGAAGCGTTTCCCATGGGCATTTTGCTATATCCACCTCATAATTGTACATAGGGAAATTCTGAAAACACCAAATTGATCAAAATTAATAATAGAGTATATCTAATGCCACATATACATTACACAAGTTCACTGTACAATTTTGGCACAGTACAGTGCGTTTGTGTAGTCTATGGGGATGGTTGTGCTTTTTACGCAGTCAACTGAATACATATCAAAGCGATTTTGATATTTGGTCAACCTTGTAAAACTGTACAGTGTACTTGTGTAGTGTATCAAAGTGTATCAATATCAAGTGGCCTTAACAGCGTAGCTGATCGTCAGCTGACTTCCTTCAAACTCTATATAAAATAGCATAAAATCTTTAACCGAACCAAGGCGAATTCAGTATCAGGTGACCTTTTCCGCCCAGCTGATTATCAGCTGTTGGTGCCAAATCGAGCAATTTGAACCAAAATGTCAAAATTTGATTAGAAATCTTCTGACAGATTGGTTTTGTAGCATAGCAAACTACATGTTGTTTTTTGTGTAGTTGTATTGTTGTAGTAGTAAGGTCATCTGATACTGTATTCGCCTTGACCCGAACTGTCAACATTCAAATAAAAAAATTTGTGTGTATGTTGTTGTAATGATAAGGCCACTTGGTATTAATACACTTTGTAGTGTATGTTGCAAACGCTCAGTTGTGTCGTGACTTTTAAAGAGTTCAAGCAAGGCGAATTCACATCAGGTGATCCTAATTCACCAGCTGACATAATTTCTCTGCTGTCAATCAATGTAAAACGCTAGGAAATATTCTGACAGCAGAAAATTTTACACTAACAAATATACAAGGCGAATACGCAGAGTTGCAAATTAAGACCACCTGGTATCAATTCGCCTTGAGTTCGAGAAAACAAATGAGCGCAGAAAAATATACAAAGAATCGCCTGCATCATGGCGCATTGAAAGCAGTCATTATAGCAATAGAATTATGAAAATCGAAGCCTACGAAAAGTTAATTACTAAACTAAAGGAAGAATACCCCGATACATACAGAGCGTAATAAAATAGAGCAGTATTTGCACATGTTGTTTTCTTCACTTATAGCCTTTAAATAAAAACTGCACTTGTATAGTGTAGGTCACAAGCTTAGTTTACGCAGTGGTAGACTTGAGCACTGAACTTGAGTAGTAGCTGGCATCAAGGCCAAGTCTATCAATAACAAGTGGCCTTATCAGCGCAGCTGATCTCAGCTGACTTAACCCCATCCTCTGTTAGTTTCCCTGCTGTCAAGTCATAGCACAACGTTCGGAAATATTCTGACAGCAGGAAATTTTATAATAACAAATATACAAGTCGAATATGCAAAGTTGCAAATCGAGACCACCTTGTGTCAGTTCGCCTTTTGTCATTTTTTTTAAATCCTAATAACTTTTCATGTTGGATGTAAAAAGTTTGTTTAAGAAACATATGTATCTATTACTTTTATTATTAAACAAAAAATTCTGTCGTGTATTTTTATAAAACTAATGAACTGAACAGTCTTCATCGATTTTTTCGAAAACACATTTTTGTTCCGTACATCAAACCAGTAACCAACCGACGATTTGTAAATCATTTTGTTGTAGTTTTGATTGTATGCACGTATGTACCGGTTTTAGTTTAATGGAAAAAACACATCACTAACATCTCGCTTAAGTTGGCAGCATTGGATTTATATTTGAAAATCAAGCACAAGCGTTATAATTCGCCGCTGTCATTTGTGTATTCTGTGGTCATTTGTTTTTACTGCAAGAATTTTGCATTTGTGTAAATTATTATTAAATTAAAGATTTTAATTAGGTGTAACACTCAACGGCTTATGGAAATGATGTGAGTGTTTTAGTAAAAGTAACAATTACATAGACGGTATTATTCTAGACTATCTATAATATAATTTAAAACCAAATAATTCTAAAGGCGCCAATATGACAACGCGGCGAACAATAAATGCTAAACAAGTTGCTGGAACCGAGTCCGCAGAACGCAGGTCCTTGGGATTGGGCACTTCCAAGCAAGCGTCAAGGACTTCAAAAGCTTCTAAAACGCCTGTCACACAGAAACAAAAAAATATTGAGCCTCCAACCACTGGCGATGCATTCGATGATGCTAACATTTCGGATGATGAAGAGGGAGGAACCCGAGTGGGTGACATTTATATACCTCCACCTGTACAACCTCACTGTTCCGCTGAAAGTAAAGGTCCGCGTTTAATAATAAAAAAGATAGAAAATAACAATTTCAAAAGCTACGCTGGTAAAGTTATCCTTGGGCCATTCCATCATGTAAGTAGTGGAAAGCAGTAGCTGATTTTATTCTTATTCTAAATGTTGCATACTTATATTGATAGTGTTTCACCGCCATAATTGGCCCCAATGGCAGTGGTAAAAGTAATGTTATAGATTCTATGTTGTTTGTATTCGGTTACCGAGCTAATAAAATACGCTGCAAAAAAATTTCCACCCTACTTCACAATTCTGCTAAATTTCCGAATATCAACATGTGCTCTGTAGCAGTTCATTTTAGACAAATCCTAGATAAGGAAGATGGTACATGCGAAGAAGTGCCGGATAGTGATATTGTTGTTGAAAGGACTGCCTTTAGGGACAATTCTTCATTCTATACAATAAATGGCAAGCGGGTACAATTCAAGGAAGTATCCAAGCTGCTCAAAAAACATTATGTCGACTTGGACCACAACAGATTTTTAATTTTACAAGTAAATATCCATTAAAAGCTGAGACAACACAAGTGTTTTAAAAACGCACGTTTTACGTTTTTGAGCTATATACACTTTTTTTGGCACCATGCATACCATACATACATGCCTAATTATATTGTTTTACTGAAAATGATACTCTTATCGCTTGAAATCGTAAATTTGTTTAAAAAATATTAAAGTGTGCGTTTCTGAAAAGCTTGTTTTGCCTCAGCGTAATACAAAGTATGTGTAAGACAATAACAGCTTAACTATTATATATGTATATTTTAATAGGGTGAGGTTGAATCTATTGCAATGATGAAACCAAAGGGACAAACAGAAACCGAATGCGGTATGTTGGAATATTTGGAAGATATAGTTGGGACAACGCGCTATAAAGAGCCATTAGTTAAAATAAACCAGCGCGTTGAGCAATTAACTGAAGAAAGAACCGAAAAGCACAATCGCTGTAAATTGGCAGAACGAGAAATGAATGATATGGAACAACCGTACAATGAAGCCGTTGAATATTTGAGACAAGAAAATGAAAATACTCGAACAAAAAATTTAAGAATCCAAAAGTATCTAAGTGAGAAAAATAAAAAACTAGAGGAATATACAAAAGAACACGATGAAATAATGGCCGAATTAGAGAAACACAAGGCGGAGGCTGACGAGTTGAAAAAGAAAAGAGAGGAAAAGGAAGGCATTATACAAAAGGAAATGCAGTAAGTAGTTAAAAAATTATATTGTTGGATATTATTATTTATTCAATACTCAAGAAATTATTTCTAAGATTAAAATTAAACTAAGTATATTTTCAGACACCTCTATAAATACTCGTATGTGATTTAGTAGTTGGATATTAAATTTTCAGTTTAGTAAGTTTAATAAAGTTTGAGGATTAATGACTGGGGCAGAGATGTTCCCAAACAGTTTTCGTCTTTGACGGGAGAATGTGAGCATTGATTACGTTGGAGCTTGATGTTTTTTTTAAAGCAATTGAGAAGATAGTATAATTTTCACAATATATTCCAACTGCTGTTAAAATTATTACATTCAGATTTGATTGCTATGAAGACGACAGTAAAATTATGGTTTTATTATTATCTGCCAGAGCGACACTTGTTGCTTGCAAAATGGTGCATGATTCTTCTGAAAAGGCCAATGAATTTTCGAAAAAAAAGTCGAAAATAGACGATTATGGTGCCATGTCGTAACGTCCAAGAACATAATGTCCAACGACGTTACGACAAAGAAAATGTGTCGCAGTGACCAAGGGCACTTTTGAAATTTTCTTTAAGTCGCACTACAACATTGTAACTATGGACATTACGTCGCTTTTTAATGTGTCCTTTCGTCCACAATACTAGAAATAAAAAAATATTTTTTATACAAGCAATTTATTTACTTAAAATTCAATATGCGGAAAATGCAATAATATAAGGGGTTCCCAATGCAAATTGTGCATTTTAGAACTTCTGTCACCTCGTCCTCTTCTCCTATTTCTTCTAATATTTAATATATTCTGTCAATTGTTCGGTTAGATGACGAATTTTATGGTCCTTAGTTTTTTGAGGTATACGTTTTTTTCTGGCTGTTGTTCTGACAAATTCCTTATAACCATAAAATCCGCAAGGAGTCATCTGAAAAATAAATGAATGAATCATCTTGAAAAATATTTGAGTTCATAAAAAATTATAACGATTAATAAACACAAAAGTTAAATCTATCTATATATATTTATATATATATATATATATATATATATATATATATATATATATATATATATATATATATATATGTATGTACACTCAAATCTATTTTAAGCGGATTTATATTATGCGGTTCTCGAAGCCGAATTTTAAATTTCATGAAATTAGCATTACCCAACTGCATTTTTATAAAAAAATTGTTTTAGTTTTGCTTGAATTGTGTTTGGGGCGAGTTTTATGAGTTAAAGTGTGTTTTCGCATGCATACGTCATGTTTTAGACACTGTTGTGGAAGGACACTTTTTGAGTGTACCCGAATCAATCTCATCCGGTGTGCCACAGGGGAGTAAATGTTTTAGACACAGCAGTTTTTCTTGAAGCAAGTTTATGGGATAAATTTATAAAATTTACTTCTTTAGCATCTGAATTTATTTTCTTCTTAATACTATTTGTCTACATATGTACATATGTATGTATTGTTTTGCTCCTTATTAAAAATAAAGAAAAAAGAATTAAAAAATTCCTGCTAAAATTCGGATAATTTAAGTTTTTAATATATTGCCTACTATTTTCTCATTTTTTTAAGCACAAATTAACAAAGGGAAACGTAATATTTGTAATATACTGCCTCCTTTTCACTTCTCATTATTCTTCTGAGAGATAATATTAGCATAAACTCCAATTAATTTTTTTAATGTGTGTGAAGATAAATTTAAATTTAACTAGCAGAGACAAAAACCAAAAAAGTTTACAGAGTCCATTTTGCAGTTAACAGCGTACTGTTAAGCACTTAACAGTCCTAGTAAAATAAAGGAACATTATTTCGGTTGCGAAATCCAGGAACGGGGGCTGATACTATGCCCAACAATTAATGGAAAATATGGTCCGAGAGCTGAATAATGAAATTATACCAATTGGATATACAAAAGATATATCAATAATACAGAAACTTAATTTTAAAAAAGGGCCATATTTGAAAGGAAAAGTGAACATTGTGGGACATAGGAGATGGGTACATATATCCCACTATATACAAATGGTGCTCCTGATGGCTCCTTAAAGAGCAAATTAAGTGGCATATCTGAAATCATTTTGTGACTTTAGAAAAATCAATTTTAAAAAAAGTCATATTTCTGGAGAAGATTAGTGGTCATTGTGGGAAATAGGAGATGGGTACATATATCCACAATGACCACTAATCTTCTCCAGAAATATGACTTTTTTTTTTAAATTGATTTTTCTAATTTGCTCTTTAACGAGCCATCAGGAGCACCATTTCTATATAGTGGGATATATGTACCCATCTCCTATTTCCCACAATGACCACTAATCTTCTCCAGAAATATGACTTTTTAAAATGGAATTTTCTAAAGTCCCAAAATGATTTCAGATATGCCACTTAATTTGCTCTTTAACGAGCCATCAGGAGCACCATTTGTATATAGTGGGATATATGTACCCATCTCCTATTTCCCACAATGACCACTAATCTTCTCCAGAAATATGACTTTTTTTTTAAATTGATTTTTCTAAAGTCCCAAAATGATTTCAGATATGCCACCTAATTTTCTTTTTAACGAGCCATCAGGAGCACCATTTCTATATAGTGGGATATATGTACCCATCTCCTATTTCCCACAATGACCACTAATCTTCTCCAGAAATATGACTTTTTTTTTAAATTGATTTTTCTAAAGTCCCAAAATGATTTCAGATATGCCACCTAATTTTCTTTTTAACGAGCCATCAGGAGCACCATTTCTATATAGTGGGATATATGTACTCATCTCCTATTTTCCACAATGACCACTAATCTTCTCCAGAAATATGACTTTTTTTAAAATGGAATTTTCTAAAGTCCCAAAATGATTTCAGATATGCCACTTAATTTGCTCTTTAAGGAGCCATCAGGAGCACCATTTCTATATAGTGGGATATATGTACCCATCTCCTATTTCCCACAATGACCACTAATCTTCTCCAGAAATATGACTTTTTTAAAATGGAATTTTCTAAAGTCCCAAAATGATTTCAGATATGCCACTTAATTTGCTCTTTAACGAGCCATCAGGAGCAAAATTTCTATATAGTGGGATATATGTACCCATCTCCTATTTCCCACAATGTTCACTTTTCCTTTCAAATATGACCCTTTTTTAAAATTAAGTTTCTGTATTATTGATATATCTTTTGTATATCCAATTGGTATAATTTCATTATTCAGCTCTCGGACCATATTTTCCATTAATTGTTCGGCATAGTATCAGCCCCGTAATGTTCCTTTATTTTACTAGGACTGTTAAGTGCTTAACAGTACGCTGTTAACTGCAAAATGGACTCTGTAAACTTTTTTGGTTTTTGTCTCTGCTAGTTAAATTTAAATTTATCTTCACACACATATTTTTTTAAACATACTGCCCCCTTTTTCGCTTCTAATTTTTCTAAGTATGAGTTTTTAATGAGAAATTCGTAACTGTTTTTATTATATTTCTTCCTATTTACTTCTCAATGTAAAAAAGAGCATAACGAAGTGCCCACGGGCGGCCTTTTGCTTATCTCCTATAAATAAGGCTGTTGTAATTCACGGTTGGCCTTGTAGATCATTTACATTTTCCAAGATTTACCAAAGCTACAATATGTAAAAGATGTATTTTTAGTTTGTCTCGTTTGTTATGAGAAAATTAATTAATATAATTCTAATTTCAACTAAAAACGTTGTAAGAAAATATATCCCCCGTACTAAATCGTAGTAAAGATTGTTAAGAAAGGAGGAACACAAATATTCCAAAATTTTTTTTAAATAAATATATTTATTTATTATATCTTCAAAAATGAACTAACAATAAGTATTCAAATCTGAAATCTAAATATAATTATTAGGCCCGACCAGTATCGGACATAAACTAGTGATATTAGTTAATAATACATAAGAGTCGTGCAAAGCAAAAAAAAAAAAAATATTTTCAAGCAGTTTCATTTGGAGTGTTAAGTATTAGAGCCAATGTGTCGCTCTTTTCAAGATAAATATTACGATCAAGCGGATTAGGGTGTAGTGTTGAGCGATATTGTGATTTTTTAATATTGTTGCTCCTTGTGAACGTGATTTATAAATCACTGTTCTTTTAAACTGTAACTGTGATCACAGCTTAGCAGTATTTTGTTTGCAGCAGTCACGGCTGCCAGATGTGACGATGTATCGTCATTTTGACGATTTTTGGTGCTGAATATGGCAAAATGACGATTTGAAGATTTTTTCCTTAAAATTTACGATTTTTCAATAGTCCAAAAATCTATTAGAAATCATATATGTATACCCAATAAAAGATTTTGGTCTAGTTTTGCATGCTCTTTCTTAATAATTAATTATTTAATTTCAAAAACTTTATTTCTTAATGGTTTAGCGTTAAACAAAAATAGAATATTTATTATTTAAATTTACCCTTCCAACTTTGAAATTTTTATGAAAGTATGAAATTATGTATGTATATGGGTTCAATTAAAAGAATTGTTATGTACTTATGTATACATGCATACATATCGATGGTCTCAAGTAGAAAGGCCCTAACTCCTATATTCTTTACGAATTGAGTTTTTCACTGATTCCAATACATTTCACACAAATACACCTCGTCACAAAAACTTATTGCAATAGTGTAAAAACTAACGCTTTTACAAGTAGTTGTACAAAAAAAGTTACATTTTGAATATAACACTTTTTCATATGTTTCACCTTCTACTGTAAAGTTACAATTACTTCAGTTAGGGCTTGAGACCAACGATATGTTGATCTCTGTGTAAATTGATGTACTCAAAACACGTAAATTCTGAAAAAGTCGAAGTTCCTATCAAAAATTTCCGCCATCAAAAGTAATGATGTAAATATCAAAAGGTTCTTCTATTCCAGTTAGAGGGTGCTCGGCCAGAAAATTTTCAAAAAGGTTGCTTGCCTACCCGATGGTGCCGGCGCTAATTAACGCCACTGGCTCGGGCAAACAAAATCCTACCTTTAACTAAAGGCAAGTTGTGAAAATAATAAATTAGTTTCCCATAAATATTTAAGTGCGCCACATACAACAACAACTCACGGTATGTTTACCAAACACATGCATAGCACATGCATTGCACTGGAATATCAATACGGTGACCAGCGGTATGAAAGACATATGATACCTTCAATTGCTATTGTATGCAGACCCATAAAACAATGAATACATTCACTGATGTATATGTAAAAGAATTAAATCATTGTTTACTACAATGAGACTAGAACTTGGACGTGCTAACTTGGGAATATTTTTTAAAATTTTACCACCGAGGGGAACAAAATTATGAGAGAGTAAAAACAATGCGAATGCGAAACATAAATTTATAAAATAAAATATATATATGTATACATGTTAAAAAAGGTAAATTTTCATTTGTCCGATTTTTCTGACGATTTTTCGGGTATGAAATGACGATTATTTTATATTTTATCGGGATTTCGACGATTTTTCGATCATTTTATCTGGCAGCCCTGGCAGCAGTTCTGTTATTTTGACAAAATCTAATAAGAAGAGCAATAGTGAAATTCAGTCAGTCGTAAAGGAGCTCTGGGTTGGGGAACAGCTCTCGCGAAGAAGAACATTACTGTCACAAAACCTCTCTCATTTACCCAATTTTCGAGTACGGGAACGCTTTTCGTGCAAATTGGGATCCCGCGTGATCCCAATCTAGAGTAAAGAAACAAACCTATTATGGAAAGCGTTCCAAAGAACATGTAGAAAATTAAAATTGCATAAAAACACATTTTATGAAACCAAACGAACATTATAATGCATTTTTCGATTTCTTTATTCCATAATATAAAACTATGACTGTACTTGTATACATATGTTATATATTTATGAAATTTAAACGAAATTCTTTTCAATACGAACACATGATGTTCATGCGTACCTATGTTTTCAATAAATACACACACGCATAAAAACATACATATGGTACGCTCATAAAACTTAAGTAGTATTTAATTACACAAGTTTGGACATTTAATTATTATTTAAATATGCGTTCAAAATCACAATTTCGTATTTAAATAGAAGTTAAAAATACTTACAATTTGATTACCAACTCAAAAAATTGGCATTATTTTGCATCATCTATAGACATTGAGTTAAGGAGAGTCGAAATCAACAACGTCATAAATGGTGCCACTGTTGCCATCTTTTTTCCAACAAATATCGCTGAAGTAGACAAGAAAATAGCTAGAAAATAGCTAAATTTCAAAAATATTTCAAAAATATTTGAAAATTTAGCGATAAATAGCTAAAAAAAATTATTTTTAAGTTTTTTCAAAAATTTTACTCTAACTTATTAATTTCTTCCATACTTGCCAAATTTCTTTAAAAATTTTATAAAATACTAAATAAGAGCAATGTAATAGGCCAATAAAAGGCTTATTTTATTTAAAAAAACATAGACATAAATATATGTAACATATTCATTATATATTTATATCGCTTCTTTTTTGCAACATAGTCATAACTCAAAAATGCTATTTTGCAGAAAATAAGTTTATAGTTTTCAGTTTATATACACTTCAATGAAAATATAAAAATATTTTCGTTTCTCAAGACGTGAGTGTAAAAGCCTTTTGTATGAAATTTTCACACAAGGTTAAATATGTTATAACGAATTTTTCTGCATTAGGTCCGTTTGTTTACTTTTCCCGTAAAATCCAGTAGTTGAGTAAATTTTGGGTAATTTGAAAATTTTACTCTCAAGAATGCCTCTTGCACAAAAAAATACTCGAACGGAAAAATCGCACAAATTTGCAGGTTAATCAAAACAGCTGATCAAAGTGTTGTATAATATGTGTTGTTTTGACTACCCATCAAATACATATTTTTGGAAATTGATGAATGCATTTTTATAATTATAAAATAGAAGTTTTGTGAAAGCTTCAGCTTGTATTTGGTTTTTAGTTGTTATTCTGGATAAATGGCATACGAAAATACATCAATATTTTATTTCTGATAGTCGTTACCCTGAATAGTATGCAGAAATAAGTATTCGCATATACATACACCTTACATCTCTAAGAAATTGAAGCAAATAACACAATTAAGTTTAATTTAAAAACTGATAAATTTAAGGATTATTATTTTTTAATTTGTTTCATCTTGAACATAAATACTCTTCAGTTTTTTTTTTGTTAAACTTTTACTTCAAATATTCTTCTTTTAAATGTTTTTATTAAAAAATTTTTACTTTGTATTTGCTTACTTTTGTTTATTTTATTGAATCATATGTTTTTATCATCTACTGGATTTTACTGGCAAATATTTGTCCAGTAAAAATTTGCAGACTCTCAAGTCAACAACTGTCAATTTACTCTCTCAATTGGCACTCTCTTTTGCAATTTTATGTGTAAACGAACGCATTTCAGTAAAATCCAGTACAAATTTGCACAAAATTGCACAAATTTTGGGGTAAACAAACGGACCTATTATTAACTCCAAAAATGCATTTTTTTGAGATATGACTGTATTGCAATAAAGTAGCGATATGTTTATAAAAAAAATTATAAGCGATATTATTTTTAACTGAAAATTTTAAGTCAATCTTCAACATTAGTATATATTATAGTAGGTAGAATTGGTACCTAATTTGCTTAGTACTGAATTCGGGAATTTCCCAGTAAAAAAATTGCTTGAAATAAAGCAAGCTGTGCTATTATACAGTAAAAGTAAAGCTGACAAACCTGCTGATTTTTGTATGTCGAGTGTACGGTTTGGAGTACTAAATTTTTTAATATAGTAAAACATGCAAACATAGCAGTTATCTAAAGGGCTCTTTAATGGATTAATAATATAACGGTATTTACTATTATATACCTGGATGGATGTGAGTACATTAGCTAACTTTCTTTCTATAAAACCTGCATTGTTTTGGCGCTATTCAATCAAATTTTTTTCTGAAACTGTAGAGTTTGCTTCATATACTCGTACGTTCATTCCTCAAAATCTCACATTTTGAAGCGAATTATGATGCACAAAAAATCGCTAGAATTTTCCCGCAAAATGTACTTAAAAATCGCTGGATTTTACGAGAAAATAGCTGAATTGGCAACATTATGTTGCTAAGTATAAGTTCGATGACAACTTCAAACTTTCGAGTGAATATGAAGTTGGATAACATCGCAATAGGTATGAATGCGCATAATAGAGTTGTGTCCAACAGCTCTTTTTAAACTAGTTTGAGAGCGTTCGAATCAAAAGTTGTTTCAAACCCATTTAATTTACATTGATGTTTTTGACCGGACTTGTGTCCAACAGCTCATTTTAGTTCAAAAGAGCTGTTGGACACAACTCTAGCGCATAAGTACAAGAAATTATAAAAAGTCATGATTCAACTCTACTCACGTTTTCCCTACTCATTGTTGATCACTGCTATGAACTATACACAGGGAAGAAAAAAAACTAAAGAAAAAAAGAGAATTTGCAATTACATGAAAACCTGTACTACTTCCTCTTCAACCCTCTTTTCCTCTCTCTTCTATAAACTCAAGACTTTGCAAAGTGAACTTTCTATTTCCAAGTCCGCTCTAATATTATGATATTATTTAGAAAAACTTCATACATAGTTTATAAAACATTCACTTTTGTTTAATACCGCATCTGTGCTGATACATTAATATGCTAAACTTATTTTGTTGTACAAACATTTTAGAAATTATGATAATATGCGTAGAAAAAAGGAAGATCTAGAAAAGAAACTTCAAAAAGCTAACAGTAATTTTGCGGAAGTACAAGAAACAATGACGTTATTAAATAAAAGACGTCATCAAAATATGACTCAAACGGATCAAAATGAAAAGAAATTAGAAGAGTTGCGAAAATTGCCCGAAAAAAATCAACAAGAAATCGAAGAATGTGAGAAGAAACTTGCACGTCTAACTAAACAGAAAAGCGAATTAGAAGAGCAATTGCAACTTAATTATACAGTTCTAAAAGAACAAACAAAATCTCTAATAGAAGACCGTGAAAAATTAGAAACAGAATTAATGAAATTAAGAGCTAATGTTGATGAGGCTAAGGCTGAGCTAGCCCTTTCGGAATCAGAATTGAAAATTTTAAAACACGATGAGACTGCCGAAACACGCAAATATGAAACTATGAGAAGCTCTTATGATGATTCTGAACAAGGGTTGCAAGAAAAAAAGGCTAAAGTAAGTGAATTGAAAGATAGCATGCCTCAAACGAAGCACGAAATAAATGAGAAAACCCAGCAGACGCAAAAGCTTCAGAATGAGGAGGAACAGTTGAGAACGCAAATAATGACAATTAGAGGGGAGGTAATATTATAATAATTTGTTGTTTAGTTAGTTTTTAAGTTGACTTAACACTAATATTATTTAGATAAACGAAAGAACCGTCAGTATGCAGGCAATGCGTTCCAATAACAAAGTTTTAGATTTCCTTATGCGACAAAAAAGTGAGGGCAAAATACCTGGTATTTTGGGACGCTTGGTAAGATGTTTATAGAAATTTTAATTAATTTAATTTAATACGAATTTACGTTTTTCGTTGTGCAATATTTCTTAAAAAAAAAGGGTGATCTGGGTGGAATCGATAGTAAATATGATGTTGCAATATCTACATCTTGCGGCCGACTTGACAATGTTGTTGTGGATACGGTGAATACTGCTCAAGAATGCATTGAGTCTCTAAAACGTTTTGATGTGGGTCGAGCATCCTTTATTGCTCTAGAAAAGGTGGAACATCTGAGAAGCCAAACTGGACGTATACAAACGTAAGTTAATAATTTATTTTTTATTTTTTTACTAGTTGTGTCTGCGTCGCGCAGAGCTTTGATCTCATATAACGAATTGCCAAAATAAATGGTCTTGTATGTTTGTAAACAGGGTAGCTGATGAATTTTGCTACACAAATAAACTAAAATAATTAACCACCCAACTAAAAAAATATGTAGAGCAAATATGATATCCCATATATGTTTCGGATCCGAAAAATGAGATTATATGGACTTGCATATACATATGTATGATAATATACTTGTATATGCATACATTTTCACACATGTTTTTTTGTAAATATTCGCTATACAGTGTGCAAAATTCATATTCATACACCCTTGTTTCAAAAGATCGCACTGCTGTGCAATAAATTATATTACTAAAATTTCATTTTTGAATGAAACATTAGGTCGAACAAAATAATTAAAAACGACCTAAAGGTAGTTCACTCATCCTTTTAATAGAAAGGGTTGATTATTTAAAAAACACAAAACTCATATTCGTACACAAAATTTCGTTGAAGAAATCACATTAAAAATATGCAATTTTAAAAGAAAAAATAATACGTTTTTATACTAACACTAGTTTTTAATATAATTTTTTGCAATAATGTGAACTTTGTTTCGTAAAAATATATAAAGAATTCTGTTATTTTCTATAAAATTAATGACCGAATTATTTCTTAATTATTTGATTTATTAAATAGAACCACAATATATAAAATCGCACAATAAGAATAGTTTTTTTTAGTTGCAAGTGTTTTTTTTAATGTTGAGGCTATATGTATATACACTTTGCATATTGTATGTATTTTCTAATACAGTTCCAATTCACCACTGAAAAAAAAGTTAATAAAATGCATGCTTTTTTGATTTAAAAAACGATATTATGTGAGATATTTTCACATATTTTCTCTAAAGCAACTATGACTAAAGTCGATTCCAACACACAACAGCACCCCTACTTTCTCTGTCGGAAATTCGGTTAACTTTAAACTAACTTTAAGCTAACTATTTCGCAACTAGTACTGACTGACACTTGGATTACTTTTCAATGTAATCAACTGACTATTTTAAAGGCGGTGTCAGATACAACTTCAACGCTTTGGGTGACGTTTCTAGCGTTGGCAGAAAAGCGTAAAGCAAAATATGTATGACACAATAAAAACTTTGACAACACTCACTTTTTGTTTTAATGCTTTGTTTAATGCATAAAATACAGCACAATTCGATTTTTCTGACATGGCCTTAACATTGCGATGTCCTAGGCGGTAGTCATTTGTCTCACTCTGCTTTTTTAAATCACCTGGTAGTCAGTAAATTTAAAAAAAAATTTATCTGGGGTTCGAACATGTATCATCACACGTTGTGTACTCAACGCGCTAACTACCCAGCCAAGGTACCATCTAAAATAATAACAGCAAAATGTTAATATAAAATGAAATGAGTTTCAAAGTAGCTGAGAATAAATTTTTTGGCTCTCACCAAATTCGATTACGTACTCAACTTAAGAATTAATTTGGGAATTGTTCTGGATGACATTGCAGTTAGCGTTTAGTCAGTCTAAGAAAAGTTAACTATAAGTTAACTATTTTCGTAGTCAACCACAGATTCTCCGACAGGGTTGTTTATGCAAAAAACTAAACTTCCCTGCAACTACAAATAAAAAGGCACATGCGTATTAAACTAATTGACTATCTCTCATACTTTCAACATACATACAGAATATTAATATTTACTCAGGCAAAAAAAAAAAGCCATATTCGGAATATTTATTCATCCTTCGCCATTGTATATAATCATTTGTGTATATAAAATGGAATGGAAAATGTGTGGCTGTTTGAACACATGCTTTACACGTGTGTTTAAATAAAATAGCTCTGTATTAGGCATGTGTATTCGATTTACATCACGCATCTTAAACGCATCTTCACATTTGCGTGAGGTAAATCACTTCTTAGTGTGTTACAGATTGTAACTATTGTGGGAGAGTGATCGGAGGATAGATCTAGAGAGGCCTCCACGTGAATTAGGTCCCTAGAAATATTTTGCATGACGCCAAAATCTATAACATCCGGAGTTTTTTGTACGTCAGTAGGCCAGTAAGTGGGTTCCCCACTCGAAATGATGTCCAAGCACATTTTGAAATTGCGAACCCCAGAACGTATGTTTTGCATTGTAGTTTCCAGCTGAAACAAAGTCCAAGCGATTTGTAGAAATACTCGTATTGATCCTCAGTGATTGAGAATCTGGGTGGGAAGTAAATTGATATAAAAAATTTTTTAAAAAAAATTTTGACGCAAATATTAATTGCTTGTAAATGTTCTTCACAAATGTGCTTGAGTCTCGACTTTATTAGAACTGCCGATCCACCGCATGCTCTTCCTCTAGGGTCCTTTGAATCATATAAGGTGTAGCCATTAATTTTGATTAGGCTTCTCGATGTCAAATGAGTCTCGGAGACCAGCATTATATCAATATTTTTTTCCGTGAGGAAGTGTTCAAGCTCATTTTTGTGATGGCGAATGTCGTTTGCGTTCCAGAAACATATTTTTAACGTGTTCATGGCTTGTTAACTATTACTTGAAGAAGAGTATTCTGAATTCGCAGCATTTCTTGCATCAAGCTAGTCATATTTGTTGTGAATTGATTATAGTTTGCACCAAATTATCAATTGTGGCTTCAAGGCGACTGAAATTAAAGCTTGTGTTATCACTTGTAGAATTATTAGGTGGTGAGATTTTCTGCGTGGGAATAGAGTTGATTTTCACAGCGTCAGCATACGATACACTTGTAGTAATTGGCTGGGCCATTTGAGGATAATTGGAGGAGTAAGTTATTTATTTTTGAGCTCGAGTTACTTTAGGTTTTTGGCTCATTGTCTGCTTAACGAAAGAGTACGCAGGACATACTCTGTAGTTAGCAGTGTGATTACCTCCACAATTACTGAATTTTTTATCACTTTGAGCTCTTGGCTTATTGCAACTAGCAGTACCGTGTAATTCACCGCACATAACGCAAACAGTAGGTAATTTGCAGTAAGTTTTTGTGTGGCCATATTCTTGACACTGTACGGGTCCTGAACGCTTGTGTGATTCTTAAACTGTGAGTTTTCGGTATAAGTGATATTTTAAATTATAAATTGGATGGGTTCAACTCGAAATAGAGGTTGGGGGATCTTCTCCCTATTAATTATATTAGGGTAGCCTCTCCGTATGCCACAGTCAATATTCGGAATGCATCCGCGCACTTAATTTCGTTTTTCACACAAAATTTGATACAGGTTCTTTGTTCCATTTTTTAATAGGTAAAAATCGAACACGAGCCAAAACACGTGCAAGCAAAGCAGCTGTCAACAATTAACTGAACATTAAAAATGGCCGAAATTGTCGGCATAAGTGAGAGACATGAGTACCAACATAACGCCACAAAAAAAATAAAAATTGGAGTATACGTAAAATTCAAAATTCGCGATACATTTTGAACAAACGTCGTGTGTGGTAGAATTCGTATTGTTTAGTTTCCAGTGGGAAAAGTGGTCATTAATTACATAATAATGGAAGAAATAATGAATTACTTTCCAAAGGATTCGCTTAGTCCTAGTTTAGACTAAGTGTTATTGCTAAACTGTGACCATGTTCTGTAACTTTGGTGAGAACTTCTTGCGTCGAAAAGATGTGAAACAAAATATTCCATCGTTTCTCGAAAAGTGAGAAAAAAATGTGTCTGTAAGAAAATGTTTCGAAAACTATCAAAAGTGATTACGTCATTACGTTAGAAATGTGAAAATATAAGATTCTAAGCCGATGTGACATCGCAGACGTTGTGAACGCTTATCACATTTGTCGTGGACGGCGACCAAAATTTACTAAAATTGAAAAATTTTCAACGACGGCGGCGAAAATATAACCGACGGCTATACCAAATAATGTAATGCGACTTTAATGTTTATTGTTTACTGAATAGGTTTGAAAACATTTTCCAATAAAACAAAAATAAAAATAGCTTTGTGGTGTAATTAAGTGATTATTAAAACAAAATTGTTGAAGTGGTACATATAAAAAGTTAATGCCATCAAATTGTCTTCTTGCGAATTCTAATTGTTTAGACATATAGTCTACCAATTTTTCTTTTTGTTGCTTAGAAATTCGCATAGTCTTCTAAAATTATAAAAAGAAAAATAGTTTAACAATGAAAAAATCACTTTAAAAAAACAAAATCCTAACCTTTTCCGTGTTATTATTCATCGCACTTGGCTTTTTTAATATACTTTTTATTTTTTAAATAATTTCTCACCGCGTTTTTATTTGTGAGTGAATTTGACAGTTCAAAGCGAGAAATTTTCTTGCAAAAGTTTTACAGAAACACTTTCTGCAAATTGGCGAATAATTTCTTTACGTGACAGCTGTTACTCGCCAAAAAAAGTTACAGACGCAGTTTAGTGAGAAAACCAGCTGTTTTTTTTTCAATTTATTGCACTTTTGTTTCATTTCACACATTTTACACATTTCAAGTGAAAACTTTCTCGACGCGGGAATTACAGAACATGGGTACTGATAAGTTTGTTAGGAGAGAGACGATGGGAAAAGAAACGTTTCTGTTCCCCTCGTCTCTCTCTCCCTCAAACTAATCAGCTTAGCAGTAAGACTTGCATAGTGTAAACTAGGACTTAGAAACGGGAGAATAAATTGATCGAACACAATGAATTCACATTGATTACAATGTGCATTATTAAAATAATACATTACTATCCTAGGACATGTTCTGTGTTAACAGTAATAAATTCTGGAATGAAAATTATACATGCTGTGCATTACCTTCTCCTTTATTATCCATTGCATTTTGACACTGGATTAATCCCTCGCAACCCTCTTAAGCAGTGTAGCAAGATGTTTCCGCATAGTTAGGGATAACTATGTTCAAAGATGGCAACCTATGTGTAGCTAGCTTCGCAGGGTTGGCTGAAGTAGTTAGCACGTTGACTACAAAACCAAAGGTCCCGGGTTCGAGCCCGGTCTCTGACAGTCATTAAAAAAAATAACCACCACGTATTTTTCTGATGTACCTTAGTGTCCTTTGTATCAGTTGTTGTGTGAAAAGTTCTAGTGATGCAGGCATAAGGCACTGGTCACTAAAAACTACACCGACTTCATCAGATACTAATCCTAATGTAACATCAGAGCGCCCTCGTTCGTTGTGTAGCAGAATCATTGAAGAAGTAAAATAACCAATAAAATAAAAATGGCTACTGAACACAGTTTCAAAATTTAATACGCCTCATTTAACACCAGAAGGCGCTGCAACACTGCATTATCAAAAAGCGTGCAAAAAAGCAGAGTTGTAAAAGAATGAAGCTTTCCTCCTCCATCTCTTCCTTCATCACCTGTCTTCTCTATCACTATTCTTCCCTATCACCCTCTCTGACTATCTTCTCTTCAACTATCAGGCAGCACAAAGGGATGGTCCCAAGTGAGCTGGACTCTAAATTTCACCCTTCCTTACCAGCAGCTTGCTAACCTAACCCTTCGCATACGGTCGGTGGTGAATAAGGTCAAATATTAGTTAGTATGAGCAGTCTGGAAAATGACAAACTCTACAAATATGCAATCATACAAACATTGCCTCTATGTTATTGTTATAGTGCAGTTACACCTGCACAATATTTTTATTTATTTTATTTATTTATTTATTAATATCAATACAATGTAAGCCTTCATGGCCAATATAAAAATATCGTAATCTACCGTTTCCACCAAGTTTTTTTTACATTTATAAAGATTTCGTATTCAAAACAAAAACCATTGACTGACTGACATTTTTCCTCAACTACAACCAAATAACTAATTCACACACTTTTTTAAGTACATCGGTTTATTTTTTTAGTACATACAATATTGAAAAGAACCATAGTTGCATTACTAAGTTCTACTAGATTTTAAATAAATTTCGACAAAATCTAGTGAAGAAGTAAATATTGTTTTAAATGGGAAATCAACTATATTTTATCCAAAATCTTGTCAGTACTAGATGTAAACGCACTATTTGGGATTTTTAGAATCCTCACGGTTAAAAAGGGTAGTGCCTAAAAACTTCACGGCGAGGCCGTTAGGACCGGCCTATTGTTAATCGTTTCTACTTCCCAAAAAAGACAATGCAGCCTTTATATTACCTGTCATATATCCTCGAGTTATGAGTCCATTAGGACTCTAGGAACCTGCCTGTTCATACCCAGTAGTGTATCAGAATTTACGGCCATAAGGCTCTCGAGACGGAGCTCATTGTCTCGAGGGTTTTAAGACAGATGCTGGGTTATGTCCGAACTGCTATGGGGTACGAACAGGTTGGTTATAAGGATCCTGATACATGAATTGGGTGGTTACTACTCGATTGGAGTAAGAACCAGCGGATTATAAATTTGCGTCGGCTGAATCTAGTTTAAAGTTGAGACAAGTCTCTGCACTATTATCAAAGTGCTATTTATAAAAGCCGTATGTAAGGAAACATTGGTTAAGGGCATGAAAAGTTCTTCCCAGCTAACTTTGTCGTCGGTATATTTGGTTCTTAATCCGTTCTACAGCGCATAAGCATATAGCACAGCCTACATGCCAATTAATTATACCCTAGACTGTGCAAATAAAAAAATACGAAAAAAAACTACCAACACGTAAAAGGTGGATGTACCCTTTCGTAACAATGTAAGGAGAAGCTAGCTGGAGATTATGGAACAAGTAATACATCATGAGTGAAATTCTACGGGATAATGGAAGAAATCATGGGCTAGCACGAGACAGCTAATGTCTAAATGATTTTTTTGGAGAGAGGGAGCCTCACGGGTGCAGATTTAGGCTAGATTTGACAGGTTGCTGAGAAGAGAAAATCAGATTACCTTGGAAAAATATAGAGAGAAGATATTCTTAGTTAATAGTTATTTTGAGTTTTGTTAATTTTTATAGCGTCGTTGCAAGGCCTCTAATGTTCAGGCACTAAAGCATATCACATAAATCTATGACATATCTAGCCACGGATTGAACTAGGGCTCCCGAAGAGCAGCATTTACTTTGTATTCGACGCACTAACTACATGAAACTAACTCTTTGTGAGTAGCGCAACCAAGGAGTATGCATCATGATAGCTGATTTGCAGGTTACTCCCTACAAATTTGTAACCGTTTCCTTTTCATGTATAATATTAATAATTAAGGATTATATTAGTTTTGTAATAATAATGAAATTCATATGTACTTTTTTTATTTAAATTTCAGCCCTGAAAATGCTCCACGTCTTTTCGATTTGGTACATGTAGAGGATGATAGAGTTATACCAGCATTTTTCTTTGCCCTTCGTAACACATTGGTTGCCAACGACCTAGAACAAGGAACACGCATTGCATACGGCGCCACACGTTTTCGTGTTGTAACACTCAAAGGTGATCTTATTGAAACTTCGGGTACGATGTCCGGAGGTGGTCGAACACTAATACGTGGCAAAATGGGCACAAAAGTGCGTACTAATACTAGCAAGTCAGCAGATACTTCAATGGTTTCACAAAAAGCACTAGAAGACATGCAAATAAAAGCTGAAGAACTACAATCCACTTTAAATTTTAATCAGGAAGAGCAGGGAAGACTAGAGCGAGAAATTTATGCACTAAAAACAAACCAGCAGCGTAACGAGGCAGAAATTCAAAAACTTATCATTTCTATAAAAAGTTTGGAAGAGCAGTTACCACGTATTTTTAAACAGTTGGAGGTTCAGAAGAAGCGTATGCAAGAAACAAAAACAGATGCAGGCAAAGTTAAACAAATCGAGGCATCAATAGTTGTGAAAACGGAAACTTTAAAAGAAGCTGATGCCGCCGCAGCAGAAGTAAATAAAAAAATTGTGGCAATTAAAAACCAAATTGATGCGATACATGGAGATAAAATAAAGGCGGTACAAACGAAAATAACCAGTCTGGAAAATCAAATTAAGAAACTTAAAGCAAACGTATCAAAGTTAAAAGTAGAATCAGCCAGTAATGAGCGTAATGTGGGGAAACTTGAACAGCAAACTGAACGTCTAAAGGCAGATGTGCTAAAAGCTCAAGACGAGCTCAAAAGACTTAGTGAAAATCGACAGAAGTTTGACGACGAAGTAACTGAGCTCACCACAGAAATAGAAGAAGCTAAAGAAGTAATCGAAAAATCTAAATCAGAATCTTCATCTATTCACAAAGAAATAACAGCAATTCAAAAAATGGAAAGTGACATGAAACTTAAACGTGTTGAAATTGATCAAAAATTACAAACGGTTTCGGCGAAATTATCCGATGTTAAATCTCAAATACCACACTGGCGTGATCAATTAAAGCCGCTACGTTTACACGAAATACCGGGTGATTCGGAACCACAACTACCTCTTAAAGTCTACACGGAAGAAGAATTAGCTACGCATACGCTACAAGATATTCAGTACAAAGAGAGTGTGCAAGAAGAACTATTAAAAAAGAAGCCTAACCTGTCATGTATAGCGGAGTACATTGATAAGAGGGACGTATATCTTGAAAGAGTTAAGGTTTTGGAAGACATCACCTGTAAACGAAATGAAATGAGACAGCTCTATGATGACGTTCGCAAAAAGAGGTACAATGAATTCATGCAAGGATTCCACATCATCACGAGAAAACTTAAAGAAATGTATCAAATGATCACACAAGGTGGTGATGCTGAACTCGAGTTGGTCGATTCCATGGATCCATTTACCGAAGGGGTGTCTTTCAGTGTGAGACCGCCAAAGAAAACCTGGAAAAACATATCAAATTTATCGGGCGGAGAGAAAACACTTTCATCTTTGGCTTTAGTTTTTGCCCTACATTATTACAAACCCTCTCCACTTTATTTCATGGATGAAATAGACGCCGCATTGGATTTCAAAAATATATCTATTGTAGCTCATTATATCAAGGAGAGAACGAAAAATGCTCAATTTATTATAATTTCTCTGCGCTCGAATATGTTTGAGTTGTCTGACTATTTGGTGGGAATATATAAAGTAAAAGATTGTACGGATTCAGTATGTATACGCAACGAACCACCTAAGCTGGCTTCGATAGAAACCCAGCAATCCCAGAATCCCAGTCAAACAGAAATAATACATTCCCAGCCAGCCCATCTTCATCCTGTACCTTCTACAGGTGTATGCAACGTGGTAACTACTCAAGCTTCACAAGTATTGGCTGATAAGACGGTTAGCCTTAATGAGTCTGTAAACCCTTCGCCATATTCAGAAACTTCTGTTGCTGCCCACGCCATTGCTGGTGACCAGCAGGAAGATAATGAAAACAATCTACCCAGCACCTCTTCCTTGGCGCATTCGCAACTACGGCCAAGCAAAAATTTGACTTTCGCAGATCAAGAAGAAAGCAGCGGATCAAAGTTTACACAGCCTTCAGTTGATGGGCGGCCCAGCGAAAATATGTCTTTTATGCCTAATTGCGAAAGCACGGCCTTATCACAAGCTTTACAAATGAATTTGACACGAACTTCAAATGTTTCGTGCCATGACAGTACCAACGCTACTTTTGCCGATAACCAATTTAAGAAGCCTTTGCCACCTGCATCATCCAAGTAATGCTTGCTAATGATGTTTTTTATATTACGGAAACGGGTCCAGATGCTTTATTAAAAAATGTATGGCCATATATTAACCATTATACACTTTTTTATAGTAACAAACTCATCGTACCCATTGCCACATTTCACATTAGGATAAGGCAATCATTTGCTTATTGAAAGATCTAAGGATTTATGTATGTATACAGAATCCATAACTTTCATAACATAAATTTAGTATTCACCAGAATAAATAGCTTATAAATAAAATAAAACATGTAAATGATGTAGTTCACTCGTATTATAATACCCCTTTTCTACACGCAAAGCTTACTTTGCAAAGTATTAATTCAAGCGGGAGAAATAGAGAAAGAGAAAGTATTTCTCTCCCTGTCTTTCACCCAGGTGAATTAAAACTCTTCAAAGTAAACTTTGCATGTGGAAAAGGGGTCTAAATGGAATAATATACATACATATCGTCGCCTCAAAAATTGTTTAGCGCATGCGCCAAAACATGAAGTTTTTTCAAAATATACCCGATGGATTTCTTTCGTATTTGCACCACTGCTTCCGAACCATGTTTTGAAGAAAAATTTAAATTTTTGTGAACTTTCATGAATGAAGTTAGAAGCTAATATTACTTTACTTTTGGAAGAGTCGTAATTTTGTATTTACAGTGTTGTGATGGAACATATTTTTTGGGCAAAGTCACAATTTCTGCTGGGCAGCTTTAGATGCAGTTTCAATGTGAGAAAAGACATAAGGCGCAGTTAGCCGACTGTAATGTAATGTAACTGCAACAGTAGAAAACAGCTTCGATCAGCTGTTGTTGTTATGTGAAAAGTAATGGAAATGGTTATAGAGATGTAATGTAACGTAACCTACTGATCGACTGATCCATTACAATACGAGTATTTAGAACGATGTTGGAAAGAAGGGGAGAGAGCACTCAACATTGTCGCTCTATATACATATGTGTATATATTTAATCCTTTAATTCCTAAGAGGAACATAGGGCCGTATTATTCGGTTTCATTAATCATTGAGTATAATTCGGAAGTACGGGTGATTAGCTCATAGCAATCCTATACTGGTACTGGGGCTGCCAGTTGTAGCCACCAGTCTGGAGTCCAGAAATATAAATCTGAGATCGGCGGACTTCTAAGCGAAGGTTGTTGAAGTTACTTTCTTGCCTTCATCCTGGGACGTCTAGTTGGTAGGAGACCAGACGGATAAGTTACCTAATGTTTTGGATTGCTGTTAGCTTCAGATGCTCTCCATTGACCTTACCGGCAAGGGAGGCCCTACCAGTAGCAAAGCTACCGGCAGCATCGCTCTCAGGATCGTTGCATCTACAAAGCTCTCTCACCACAACAAGGTCGCAATCTCCGAGAGGAATTGTCGCTCTATGGTTACCGCTAATGTTTGAATGTCCCGGAATCCAAAGAATCCTTAAGTGGCTTGGGTTCATAATTAGAAAATCACGAATTTTGTTTATAACATTCCAGCTACTGGACCGTATATTGTTTATCAATTGAACAATAGATAAACTGTCTGTACATATGTATAAAACTTTTATATGTACATACAGACAGATTAATTATGGAATATGCGATATTCTCATTATCCAGTTTCGATCCGCCGGTATACGAGTACATTAAATTTCATCCAATTTTGAATTTTGAAAGAGAGATGTCACATAAACTGATAGGATGTATCCAAGGGGGAACTTTAGGTTTTGCAGACTTAGTTATAATATCAATATCAAGAGATTTTGCAATGCTCAGAGAATCGTATGTATATAGCAGAATTCTATTTTTATGCTACTTTAGTTGAAATGGTTCTGTACATCTTTATAAAGTAGTAGTAGGCTCATAAATTCTTTCCTCAAGAGACGGCATTCCCGACTCAGACAAAATATTTTTAATAGTAGTGGTTCTAAATCAGGGAAGCCCAAAAATGTTTTGCAGCTGCATTGGTGAGAGAATTTGAAGTGCAGTGATACGAAAAAGTAGGCACAAGGAGTTTCATTAAAATTTAATCCCAAGAAATTGTTTTGCTTGTAAAAAATTCAGTTCAATTTGACTTGGTAAAATTAGAAAATTTTCAATATATATAGGAATGTTTATTTAAATAATAAAAACAAAAAAATGTTCAATAATGAAAATACAAATGTTAAATGTTATCCGCGAAACGACCGCACCGCTCGATGGCATAAAGAAGACTGACTTCTTTTCTCTCTTTCAATTTCCCACAGATCGGCCTTCCTGCATTGTATTCGCCTCATATACGTCCTCATCATCATCATTTTCATCTGGCCAAGGCTTGATGAATTCGGCACAAGTCGACGTCTGCTTAGGGCCTTCCCCATAGCCTACTTTCAGGTCATCATAGGTGTTGTGTGGTTTTACCTTCACGATTCGGTAGGGACCAAAATACTTGGACTTCAATTTAAGGCCCCCTCCGAGTTGAGTTCTTTTGACAGCCACTAGTTCATTGACCTTGTATTCAGTGGCCTCCTTACGTCTCAAGTTGTAAGTGTTCTTGTTTTCGTTCTGGATTTTACCGATACTTTCTTTAGCTTCTTTTCTGGCTTCAGATCGTTGATAGTCGAAATTAGCGATAACCTCTTGCTCAAGTATTTGTTTGATTTTTAAGTCGTCTTTACTATTCATTTTGACTCCAATCAACACTTCAAAAGTGGTGCTGTTGATGCTTCTGTTGTAAGTTGAGTTAAGGATTTGTTGGACTCTTCCGATGTACTTATACCATTTACTTGGATCTTCAATGCTCAGCTTAGCTAGCACGGGAACAATGATGCTGTTAATTCTCTCTATTTGACCATTAGCTCGAGGCAAGCCAGTTGTAATTTTTGCGTGTTGTATATCTTCATTCTCGCAGTACTCTCGGAACTCGATCGGATATTATCTGGACAGGATTTCCAAATGTCGTGCTTTGCAATTCCAACTTTGAGATGGCGTCTTTAGAAGTTGTGGACTTCGTTGGGTATAGCCAACAAAACTTGGAAAACGAATCTATAATGGCAAAGATGTGATTGTAGTTTTTATTGGTTGACTCTAGTGGTCGATATGATAAGTTTTTAGAGCGACCTCTTCTTTTGGCAACGGATTAAGTTTACCTTCTTGTTTACCTTTCTTTCAATTTACGACGATAGAAGGAACACAATTTGCGGTGTGGTACTTTATTTTGTCTTCAATTTTGGGAATGTAATATTCTCGGCATATTAACTCCTTTGCCTTTTTTAAAGCAAAATGACCCTTTTC
Organism: Nowickia ferox; assembly: GCA_936439885.1. Taxonomy (NCBI): domain Eukaryota; kingdom Metazoa; phylum Arthropoda; class Insecta; order Diptera; family Tachinidae; genus Nowickia; species Nowickia ferox. Next base: position 67,422,973 of record OW387026.1, read on the forward strand.
ATGAGCTTGTCGAATCACTTCTCGCTGAATACCTTTTGGTACCACCAAAAGTTCACAGTCATCAATGATTTTGTAAAGAATTTCGCCTTTTAGGATGTAATTTCTATAAGTGGGTGTACTTTTCAAAATTTCTTTTATGGTTTCGAGTTCTTCATCCTGACTCTGAGAACGTTTTATTTTTCCAATGATATTCTGCGTCTGAAATCACCATGATGGGATAGCGAGAAAAAGCGTCAACGTGCTTCATTTGTTTTCCAGATCTATGTTCGACTGTATAATTATATTCTTGCAAAAGCAATATCCAACGTGCCACTCGAGTACATAAATCTTTCTTTTCCAGTGTTTTTGTAAATGCATTACAATCAGTAACCAGCTTGAAATGTATTCCCAACAAGTAAACTTTAAATTTTTTAAGCGCTTCGATGACAGCAAGAATTTCGAGCTCATAGCTTGAATATTTTATTTCTTGATCTGTTGTTTTCTTACTCATGTAATACACAGGGTGGAGTTGGTTATCGTCGGCGGAATTCTGTAGCAAGACTGCTCCATATCCTTCCATGGAAGCATCAGTATGAACTTCGGTTTCGTGGTGCTGATTATAAATACGTAGAACGGGATCCCGACACATAATAGACTTGAGTTTATCGTTTATCGCTGATAGTTGCTCACTACCAATCTCAAAAATTCGATCGTGCTTCTTCAAATTAGACGACGGTTTAGCGATTAATGAAAAATTAGATATGAATTTTCGGAAATAACTAGCTAGTCCTAAAAAGCTTTCAAGTTGCTTCAAGTTCTTAGAAACGGGATATTTTATTAACGCTTCAATTTTTTCAGGTGAAGCTGAAATCGTCTTGTTCTCAATAACATATCCAAGAAATTTAATTCTTGTTTTCAAGAAATGGCACTTCTTTAAATTTATTTCCAACCCATATTCTTCGCAAAGTTTCAAAACACTTCTTAAATTTTGTACCGCTTCGTCTTCGGTTTTGGCTGTTATTATGACGTCATCTATGTAGGGTAAAGCTATGCCTTTCCTGGTTAAGTCTCGGAATACTGCATTAACATGACGCTGAAAAACTCCAGGTGAACCCTTACGAATTGGTATTGCCCACTATGTGTGACAAACGATGTATATTTCTTACTCGATTCCTCGACAGGGACATGGAAGAATCCATTTTTAAGGTCTATCGTTGAAAATATAGTCGTATCTTGCAATCGGTCCAGTTGATCTTCTATTAACGGTAATGGGAATCTATCTTTCATAACAACTGTGTTTATTCTCCGAAAATCAACACAAAGTCTCGGTTCGCCATTACATTTCTCAACCAGCACTACAGCGCTACTATATTCAGATTCAGATGGTTCTATAATACCTTCTTGAATCCATTTTTCAACCTGGCTGTCGACAGTAGCTCTTTCCGTAATTGGTAAACGTCTTGGGTTGCAATGTATAGGTGTCTCGTCTTTCAAAATAATTTTCATTTGCACATTCGTTGTCTTGGACGCTACAGGCTTATAATTTCTTAATAATTCTCTTACCTCTTTCTTAGCATTTTCACTTGCATTCTGGTCGATGTCGGTTTTTGCCTCGTCGTTATCGCAATCCTCATATGCAGCAATCATCATCATTTTGTGAACTTCATCGCCTGATTCCTTTTGAATTTTTTGTATGCAGCAATCATCATTTTTCATATGCAGCAATCATCATCACTTTGTGAACTTCATCGCCTGATTCCTTTTGAATTTTTCGACTTTCAGCTCTTCTGGCGTGATGTTAATTTCAGCAAACTTACAAAACTCACTTCCCAAAATTAGGTTATTATCCAGACAATTTGTAGGAACTACATGAAATGTCAAAGTGTACTCATCACCGTTAATGATTACCGCATGTTTGAAATTTCCCATTGGCTTTATCTTATTTTGAGTACTGTTGTTACCAAAACCAACTAAATAGAAATCTGATTTCTTCAGTTCAGGGCTGTTTAATTTCTTATAAATGTTCTGCGAGATTACATTGCTGCCTGTATCAAACAGAGCGTTTGTATTGAACGGTTTATTATACAAAAATTTTACGTCCAACTCCATGGGGTTTCTTTTCATTTTGCTTAGCTGACGTACGTTTGCCATCTCTTGCCTGCTGGGGCATTGCTTAGAAATATGGCCAAATTTGTTCCAAGCGAAACAATTAACGCCTTTGTCCTTGTTGTTGCAATTTTTAGACTCATGGCCCTTGCCACCACAATTAAAGCAATTTCTTTCTTTTTTGTCACTTCTTATTTTACTTGTCCCTGGCTTTTCGTATTTTTGTCTTACTGATTTATCCGCCATGGTTTCATAGCATTTTAATTTTAGCTTGAAGTCCTTTAAATTTGTTGCGCCGTATAAAATTGATTTGTTCACGGTTAGATCATTGATACCATCGATTACGTATTCCATAAGAGTACTCTCATCAATATTTCCCCTTGACGCCAAATCTTTCATACAAAAAAAGTACTCGTACACTGTTCGTTCAACCATAATTTTATGTAATTTTGCACCATTAACTGACGTTCTAAATTTATTTACCAATGCGCTCTTTAATTTAGAATAGCTTATTATTCCGCGTTCGCTGGAAATGTACAGCTTAGCTAAACCTTTCAAAGATTTTTTCGCAAAAATGAATTTTTGGAAATCGTCAAAACCCATAATAGCTGATATTTCATCAAATTCATCCAACCACTTATCTACCGACATACTACCTTCGCCGTCAAAAAAGGGAATTGATTCCTCTATGTCGCGATAATTTACTGCAAAACGTTTCTTCGTCGTATTGTTTTTGCTAACATATCTGTCTTTACTTGTGTTTTATGTAACCGTCGTTTTAAAATTTGCTGCTTCGTTGCCACTGCTGCCGTTGTACGTTCCCGGACGATAGTTTTTTCCTGAAAATTTGCTGCAAGCTTTGTTGTTTACAATTGTCTCATTATTATCACCGTTTTCGTCATCATCGTCGTTGGCGTTATCCACCTCATCATGATCATCGTCATCGCAATTGTAATCACTTTCAGCATCGTCATCATCATCGTTGTTGCTCCGAGAACACAGCAATTTACCCTTTTTCATGTTGCTAAATATGTAGCTATACATGTCGTCACTGTCGTAACTTAATCCCAGCAAACCACATACAGCCACCAAATCTGCGTCGCTGAGATTGTTTTTAAAGTACTTTTCCATCTCGATAACGCGTCGTCGTCTTCCCCGAATTCGAAGCCACGAAACTGACGTATACGTCCTCGGTTACTGCGGTCGCCTTCTTGTTCAAATATAAATTTGTGTAAAGCCACAATAGCATTCCTTCTTGCACTCGCAATGCTATTTTTTATTTCTGCGAAGTCTCCTAACGCGCTCATGTTCTCTTCGTTTTTTCTCTGTTTCAAGGTCTTTTTTATGTTTTCGACGTTTTACTTTTTGCTACACGCACGCACACGAATTAAACAATCAATGCTTTTTCGTTTCTGAGTGAATTATTTGTCTTACGCTATTTTCAAATTTGTGAGCGTGTGACTACACCCTTTTTCTTTTATACACTTTTCCTTTCGTCGTTAGAACTCTTTAATTATTAATAATTTCAATATCAGTTCGCATCGCGGTTGAGCCCCCAAATTTATAGTAATGTTTATTTAAATAATAAAAACAAATAAAAGGTTCAATAATGAAAATACAAATGTTATGTTATCCGCGAAACGACCGCACCGCACCGCTCGATGGCATAAAGAAGACTGACTTCTTTTCTCTCTTTCAATTTTCCACATATATTTTGCTGTTTCAAAATTTAATCATTTAAAAAACAACATGTATTAAAAATTATCCGATTTTATCAAGTAAGCAAACAGCATATCGTCACCTTAAATGCAAACGGACGTAACTAGACAAAAATTCGAAATTGAGTTTTTGATTGATTATGGTTCATTTTATCAAACAACATGTTCACGCAAATATTTAGACCTCTGCGATCAAAAATTACGACTTTATTAAAGAAATTCAAACGGACGTAATTACGAATGCATCTATTTTTTATTGCAAAGAACGTAACTGACATAAAAGTTTAAATATATATAAAAAGGAAATAAATGGTTAAAAACATATAAGTATTCATACTACAAGTAAATTTCAAAGAAAATGTTGAAGAATATCGACGGCTTATGTTCAATACCCGCCATACGCCAAAACACAATTTTTCAGGGGAGAGAAAAAACTGTTTCATTCCAAAATTCTTAAGGTATGAATTAATCTTTCTTCTATAATATTTTTTAAATATGACTACTGAGTCACCCTTATAAAAAAAAAAATATAACTTTTTACTCTATTCGTTGCGATATGGTTGGTGTCGGGTATTGCAACTGAAATCTTCAAATATTTTTATGTCGTATAGCGGTTATTGCACAGTAATAAAAATATGTTTTTTTGCTCTAATATGTAATTTTATTAAATTAAGCATTTGTTTAACGTTTTTTTAACATAAAAGAATTCAATAACAAAACAATAACAAAAAAATAAACATAATTAAAAAAAAGGTAATTCAAATTGGACATTGTCACATTGCCTCTTATTACTTTGACTCCATCTGAACTAAATTATCATAAAAGTAATGATATTCTAGTAGTATAACCGGTTTCAAATCTTGAAAATGTTGCCATTTACTAGGCTGGATTGGAAGCTGAGCAGTATGCAAAGGCTTTGGTTCAGTATATCCCGTGTACTTTTTAATTCTGTTGGGCAAGTTATTGTATTTTTCATTAAAATTAACTTTAAATTGAACTTCTCCACTTGGCAAATACTTTAGTGATCTTAATTGAGAAACTGTTGGATCATTTTTGGTTCGACCAGGTCTAATGCTCGAAAAGCGAATAAGTTTGGCATCGTTGAAGTTTTTAAAAAAACTGTAATTTAAATACATGGCATCGAATGGTTTAATAATTACTGTGTCATTAATTTTTACTGTTATTCGTGATTTTTTGGTTATTCTGATATAGTCTATTTTTACCCTAAATTAATTATTGTTCAAACATTTTTAAATAAAACAAACGAACCTGTTATTGGATGGTCTCCAGTATCTTCATCATTCGACGATGGATAATCAATAGCAATAAGTCGTAAGGAGTTATAAGACATTTTAACCTGTTATTAGAACTTTTTTATTGCATTAAGTTAGGAATTGTTTGGTACACACAAAGAAAAAATAATTTAGGGCCTGTAACCATATGATTTCCTTGATAAATAATTAAATTGTTTCATAAATTATTTTATTAATTTATAGACATAAATAAATAAGATAGGAAAACAGCTGATAAAAAATTTATGAGAGAAGGAACGGGTGGGAATTTATTCGTTCCGTATTCTCAATGTATGGCGTATGGCGGGTATTGCATTAAAAAAAATCGTGCGGTTGATAGCGATATCACAAATATTAAAAAAAAGGACTTATATTAATTTTTTTTCTGAAATTTTTGTCAGAGATTAAGCTGGCATCAGTGAGCAATTTGCTATCATATCATATGTCCCTGTCCAGACTTGCAATTTTTGTTGCAGCAATTCTTGAGTTTATTGGTGAGGGAGGTGAGAAGATTGGGAATGTGTACACAGTTTCATGTGCTCTGCAATTCTCTTTTGTTTTGAAATTCGCACTTATTAATTTAAATTATTCTCTTATATATTTATATCATGTATGTATAAAAGTTTAGTTACGTCCGTTTGCATTTAAGGTGACGATATTCTCTAATAAAATGTCCATTTTCAAACGGTCTACCAAAGGATACTACGCTTAAAATTTCTTTTTTTTAATTAAAATATAATTTGCTTTCATTATTTTCTTCGCCTCTAACCATCGCCACAATTTTTTCCCACAGTTACACCTTTTCATGTTGCTGTGAAAATACTAATAATGCCTCTAAATAACATTTTTATAATGCCGCTTTATCAAAGGCATTGTATATCGACAAGTATTTTCTTAATTCCATCATTTATTTACGCACTGTATTTGAAAAAATACCAACACAGCCGCTAAGCATGTTCATTCTTTGCTGTCTCATGGACGACTAAATTGAAGAGCATAAAATAAGAGATGTGGCTTCTAAACGATTGTTTGGTGAAATGGGCAGCGTTACCATAGAATATGTACATATTGTTACCTTAATATACATAGAAAGGCCCCAATCGTTATTTTTTTAAATGTTTTTTTTTGTATATTTCGATAGAAGAATATCTAATGTATTGGAAAATGCAAAAAATCTACATTTAAAAAAAATAATGAGTTAGGGCCTTTAGGAACTGTTTTAGTCCCGGTTCACACACTTCAACTTTTGTTGATCAACTCATAATTCAGCTGTATGAAAAAAAAGAGATAGTTGTATTTCCTTCTCCGTCTTTCTTACAGCTGAATTACGAGTTGATCAACAAAAGTTGAAGTCTGTGAACCGGGACTTAGATACGCAAAGTTTACTTTGCAAAGTCTTATTTCAGTTGTGTGAAAGACAGAGGCAATAATACTTTATCTGTCTGTCTTTCTCCCTATTGTATTATAAAGTAATCTAATGTGGGCTTGAAAAGAAATAGTAATCTATTTATGCATATAAATAAAAATCAAATGTCTTTCGTTGGTAATTGCATCAATTAAGAACGCCTACACATCGATGGCTTAATTCCAGAGTATGCTAAGTCGACTTAGCATGTTTTGAAGGAGTTTGTTTATTTGAATTTGGATTCATGTAACTTGAGTCCTGTCAAAAGCTCGAATTAATCGGACAACCCTATCAAAAGTTATGCTCACAATTGTAAAATTGAATTTCTATCTTATACGGCCTTTGAGAAATTCCAAATAAACTTTGAACGCGTCTCCTATAAAATTCACTTTCTAAACTTAGCGTACTCTGGAATGAAGCCATCGACATATTTCGCTATTTTTATTTATTTTTTTGGCATATCTCTGCGTCTAATGTAGCAACAAACTTGAAATTTTGTGAAGTAACCATTTTTATAATGTGCGTTGTCTTAGAAAAATGTTCGAATTGGAAATGTTGGTGTGGCACCTCCCATAAAGAGGAAACATCCACTTTGAGATAAAAATAATCGGTTTGGACAAGTGAGCGTGGCTCCTCTCCAATAGAGAAAATGTTTACTTAAAAAAATATCTTGGAAACTAATGTAGTTAGAATTTTACAACTCTATGACTATCTTTTGACTAGTTAAGCAATAACTACAAATATGTATTTGGAATGAATTTTTATCAGTTACATTTTAATAAAAATCGAATAAGAAATTCCGTTTCATCTACATTTTTATAACGAAAGAAATAATTGACGTAAAACTTCTTAAGTTATTTTAAATTTAAAAAAAAATATAATTGGCTGTACAATTACAAAAATATGTTCAAACATTACAGAATTGAAATTTTCTTGCATATTTGTTCTAAAGCTTCAGTAGTTGTATTCCTTGTGGAAGTTATGTCTTCCCCTCTATCACATGCTTTAGTCAGGTTTGGATCAAGCGGTAAAGAACCCAAAAATGGAACATCCATTTCATCGCACATTGCTTTAGCACCGCCAGTTTTAGCAGGGAATATTTCTGATGTCTTGTCACAATGTCCACATCGGAAACTGCTCATATTTTCTATAACTCCCGTTATTGGAATATTTTGCTTTTTGCAAAAATTTATTTCTTTACGTACATCAAGTAGCGATACTTCTTGCGGTGTTGTTACAATAATTGCACTGAGTGAGCCTGGTAAGTTGTCGTCCCGCAAATATGATATGACAGATAAGTGTTCGTCGGAAGTACCTGGTGGAGTGTCTAACAATAGTAAGTCTAGCGTTCCCCAATCAACTTCGCTTAAAAACTGCCGAATCATGCCATTCTTTTTTGGCCCTCTCCAAATGATTGCATCATCTGGAGATCCAAGCAAAAAACCAATTGACATTAAACATATATTATCATCTACACCCACTGGTGACCAACCAGAACCCGACTGATGAACATTTTCACCTTCTACACCTAGGAGTCTCGGTTGAGATGGTCCACATATATCAATGTCCAAAACCCCGAAATTTTTATCATTGTATCTTTTGGCCAAATAACGTGATAGTAGCATTGTCACTGTACTTTTTCCAACACCACCTTTACCAGATAAAATAAGAACTTTATTGCGAATGTCTTTCATGGCATTTAACACTAGTGCTTTGCCTGGATCCTCAAGCTTTTTATTAGGATCGCTGCAGATTTGCTGATTCGGACAACCTTGACATGCACTTCCTTGCCCTGCTTCAGCGCTTTGGACACCAGGACAATTCTCGGGTTCAGGCATCATTTTAATAATTTATCGCTTTAAAATATAAGTTATTAAATCTAATAGAATTCTACCAAAAAATTAAATATTAATTTTGTGGTGAAATATACAACAGCTGTAGTGCTACCGGAGTTTTGTTCGAAATGCTTTTAATCAGCGATGCCAACTATTTATAACCCAAACGCGCTGTTCCCCTTCGCAAAACGCGCTAGAACGCGCTAAGTTACAGCATTCTCAACTATTTATAGCCCAAACGCGCTATTTTCCTACGCGTTAAATTAAATTTTAATAAAATTCGATGTATGTACACATGCATTAGTAAATACAATTAATTTTTTTAGTGGTTCTTTTCTTTCTTTTAAATCATTCAACACAGAATCAGAATTGCTTCCAAATAATCGAAATCCTTTGTTTTTATTTTAATTTTATTTGCCAAATTTTGTAACAACTTATATAAATTGTCGAATAGTTTTGCGATTCAAATGCCTTTTGTACTTCAACTAGAATAGATGCTTCATAAGTAATATAAATTTTTTTGTCACTAGTACATATACATTTACAGTATTAAAATGCGTTTTTAATTCTAATCACAGTCAAGAGAATTTTATTTGCGACAGCTGAATCATTAACCAATTTAGAAAATATTATGAGTTTTGAATACTAGAAAATTGTTAAATTTATGCAAAAAAAATAAAAAAATATATTGAACTGAAGTGATGACAACTTTGTTCAAAAGGCGCTAATTTAGCGCTATTTTTAGTAAACCCGCTAAGACGAAAAAAAGCGCGTTTAGCATAGTTAAAACGCGCTAAATCTAGCGCGAAACGCGCTAAATTGGCATCGCTGCTTTTAATGGGCAATTTGATGTATACCAGTGATGGTCATCTTAAACTGGGAATACTACATATAAAAAATATGTGAAATGCAATTTTTTCTTTAAAAATTATAAATTATTCAAAAAATAGTTTTTACTTATTTAGCGAACAAACACTTTAATAAAAAAAATTTTAGTTTGACACAAGGCTGTTTTTGATGAAAAGGCGTACGCAAAGGCTGAGTTTACATCTGGCATTTCATGTATGCCATTTGCCCAAAAAAGCGCAATCACTAATTACTAATGAAAAACTGTTTGATTCAGACATTTAGTTATTGCTTTAAACTGTTTTCAATTATGTTGGATTCTATAAAATTGTCTATTAGTTATGTATGTTTAAATTAATAAATACGTGTCTGACTCAAAAAATTTTTCAATAGTAATTAGTGGTTACACTTTTTTTACGCATGTGTGGCACATGGCACACAGATGTAAACCCGGCCAAAGTTTGCTTTCGAAAGTCTTAATTCAGCTGCGTGAAGGACAGAGGTAGTAGTACAGTCTCTTCCTGTCTTTCTCCCAGGGAGTAAAAGCAGAAGTTATACTTGTAAAATTCAGCTTTGTGAAAGACAGAGGGAGGAATATTATATCTTTCTGTCTTTCTCCCAGCTGAACTATGACTTTGCAAAATAAACTTTCCGTGTCTAAAAAGGGTAGAACAAATGCAAATATTACTTTTATACACGGAGAGTTTACTTTGCAAAGTCTTAATTCAGCTGGGAGAAAGACAGAAAGAGATAGTTAGCCTATCTCTGTCTTTCACACTGCTGAATTAAGATTTTGCAAAGTAAACTTTCTGTGTCTAAAAGAGGTAAAAGTTTTAATTCAGCTGAGTGAAAGACGGGGGGAGAAAGGGGTCTTAGAACTCTTTTCCACACGCAAAGTTTACTTTGCAAAGTCTTAATTCAGCTGGGAGAAACACAGAAAATTAATTTTTTTTTCGCTTTCGCGAACTTTTGGGCAGATTTATATGTTATTGAGAGAAATTATAGTTTGCTCGCATTTAACCGAACTTTAAACAAAAAGTAAAGAAATTGACCCATATTATATGTATATCCCTATGTATACACCTCACGTAAATTATTATCATGACAAAAGTCAAATTTTTTTATGTTAGCTGTTTTTCCTATATGGAATTTGACATTTGTCATGATAATAATATATCTCGTATACCCTTTATAAAAGTGTATTGTCATGAACTCATGAGAGATGTAAATCACAGGTGATGTAAACACTGTGTTGAACGATGTCCGTTTTTCATAAAATTCTGTGTGTGCATCACTTATTTTACGCAAATTGTTTACAAACAGCTGTTGATGTACTTATAGCAACAACAATTTTCAATTGATTAATTTTCAGCTGGCCAATACTTAAATACCAACGTATGATTCTACCAAAGAGTGTATATTTCGTGATTCTACATTTGAATCAGATTTGTTGATACAATTTGCATAGGCTTTTTATATTTGCCATTTGTTCGAATATCCACAACTATAATCTGGCTATTAAAACTACTTTATTGATTAAACAAGCGAGAAGAAGACGTTTTCATATACAATATGTATAGTTACAAAACGATTGAAGTCAATGGTACCACCATAAATATAACTTCCGAAACACAAACGGCAAGTAAGTAATACAATAATTCAAAGGCTGTACTTTCATACTGCAAGACTTGCTTAAGAGAAGTACAAAGTTCGTAAAGCTGAATTATTTATAAGAGCTTCTACTAAGAACTTATTGTATGTAGTGTTATAAATACATATCGCACATTCAGTTCAATAGTGTTATAACTCAAAAGAACTAGTTTTGCAGAAAATACGTTTAAAGTTTTAAATTTACATACAACTCAATGAAGGCATGAACAAATATTCTTCTCTCAGGAGGTTATATGAAATTTTTACGCAAGATAAAATACGAAATGCATTATTATTCTGCATTATTAACTCAAAAAACGAATTTTTTTAGTTATGACACTATTGAACTGAATGTGCGATGTATCGCTCATTTACTCAAAGAACGTCATAAATAAAAAATATATTTTTTGAGTAAATGATGCAGAATTAATCCTCATATCGTTATTCATATTGTGTAAAAATTTCATACAAATATCTTGTTTACTCAAGTCTTGAGAGCAAAATAAAGTTTTCTTTTTCCATTAAGTTATGTGTAAATAGAAAATTTTAGACTCGTTTTCTGGAAAACTATAGTTTTTTCGAGTTATGACGTTGTTTGAGTAAATGAGCGATGTGTATACAAATATACGAATAAATTTGAAATTTTTCGACAATAATGAAATGTCTATATTTTTAGATGGCAATAAACGAGATAGAGATTCGTGGGAAGAAATTTCGATAGAGGTGCCCTGGGGAACTGTTCAAGGTATGCGAAATTAATGCTGTATCATTCTATCATTCTGACGCGTTTACTATCTTTCCTTTATATAGTGATACATGTGTCCATGCTTACGTACATACATACATATGTACATATGCATGTGTGTACGTTTGTATGCATGTAGGCATTTACTCTATATTTCGTCGGCTTAGAGTGTAAACTTGCTAAATTCACTTTTTATAATATATGACATAGTTTGTCTCTCCTGTAAAAGTTAGTTGAAGTGTGTTAGCAGGTTTACACTCTAAGCCGACGATTTGCATCCTTATCGTTTTTAAAGATTAGATAATGAAAAATGATTAAAAAGTTTTTTAAGTTTTATTTATTTTTTTTGCAATACCTACATATGCACGTATGTATGAACACATTTCATGTTATAACCATATGAGTCATATAATCGATTACTCCAGTGATTCTCAACGACTGTGCCACTACACTTTTGTGCGAAATTCTAGAAATGTGCCGCTACATTTTAGATAATTGTATGTATTAGGGTATTCATTTAATCGGGATTTAACTTTAGTCGATTAATCGTTCGATTAATTAATCGATGTTTTGGCTTAATCGGTTGATTTCGGTACTAACCGGTTAACCGATTCATAATTTTTTTCATAAACGAAGTAATTTCAACAAATAAAAGTGTATAAATTATTTATTAATTTGAGTTTATTAGTAAAACAAAAACAAACAAAAAACTTAGATTAAGGAAATTAAGGGGAAAAAATCAAATATGTTTTCATTAAAAATTAACTAAGTTTGTGAGGTCATTATATTAGTTCCTTTATTAATAGTCTAAAGAGCTCTTCTAACACCATCTTCCAAAAAAATAATTTGGTTTGTGTTTAGGACTTCAGCGATTCTCTTCTTTAGTTTTTATAAAACTGGACTTGGAAAAATCTTTTTACGAGTACTTATCGTAGATGTTGAGGAAATCCAAAGCAATCCATAACACATAATACCTAGTTTCTCAATTTTTTCCTGGATTTCTTTAAATATTATAGTCCTTTTTTATTTCTTCTTTAAAATTCTTGTAGCTACTAATTGTTTCGGTTAATTTTGTTAGATCATTCTTGTATTAGTAACGATAGTTCCTTGTGTTGCAACTTCTGAAATAACAAGAACCCATATAGTATTTATATACATACTAATGGTAGAACCACAAATTAGACCAGAGGTGTCACGAGCACAAAGTAAAACGGAAGATAATTGTGATTTTGTGGTGTTTTTAGAGGTCTCGCTCACACAGTCATCAAATCCTCTTTACTTTTCCTTTCGCGTGGTGTTATTTTAAAGTAATTACGTTTTATTCCTTGTGGTCTCATTCGCAACCTAGTTTTTGTAAATAAATGGTAAAAATTAATATTTGCGAACGAAAATGCTTAAAACAAAGTCTCTAATCATTTGAAAACAAATTTTAGTCACTTTATTAATACTAATAATCCTTTTCGCATTGTGTTTTTTAATTCAATACCACAAATTCCTCCATTTAATTTTGTGCAAATGTTCATGTTCTCAAGTGTATTTTCAATTTATGCTTTGTGGTCTCATTCGTTGTTTGCTTTTTGCAAGTTGAAGTTAAAAATTAATATTTTTGAAGGAAAATCTTTAAAATTGAGTTTGTAAGCATTTGGAAACTAATTTTAATCACTTTTATAATACTAATAATATTTTACACATTATTTTATTTAGTTCAACACTGCAAAATCTTTCATTTAATTTTGTAAAAATTTTCAATTGTTCATTTCACTAAGTATACATTTTCTGCTGTTTGTTTTGATTATTGTACTAAAAATATTCAATAACAAACACACTATATTTGTCCCATTTTAACAGTGATCAAATCAGATGATTTGAGCTTTTTTCTTAAGTCACTTTCTACAACTCTGGTCTCCTCGGTGGGTCGAACAACACAACTGTCTTCAAAGCATATTTATATAAAGTATATGCAGGTCTACAACAACTAAAAAAGTACAAAAACAACAGGCGATTTGTTTGTGTAAGAATAATGGATGAATGTCAAAAACAGATGAATTCAACCAGACCTGGGCAACTTGCATAAGCACTGATTGAAAAACAAAAATTTTAGTGCGAATTTAAATTGGATGCTTGTAGTGCACTATTTTTTGCACTTAAATAAAATCTCTTAAAAGTAATGGATTAATATTGCATTAGCAGCTAATCGCATGGCAAAAAATGCACTAATTTTGTATTGCCACTAAGCACATCATGAAGTAATGCAATATTATTGCATTATCAAATATTGTACACAGCAATATTGAATAAAACGTTAACATATTTGATCAGATAGCACAAATAATTAAATAAAAAATACAGTAAAGTTCATTGAGGGCGCCTGTATAAGTACGTACATACAAATTAACGACAAGAAAAACTGTCAATATAAATACAAACTAGATTTCAGAACCAATTGAAAAAAATTAAAAAGTTTCATACTTCAAGTACGTTGCATCTCGAGCTTATATGAAAAACCGTGCAATTGACAAAAGATCAGAACTTAGGTTTTCGTTTATTGCAGTTATATCTTAAAAAATGGTGATTTTATAAACGAAAAATACTACCGCTTGGAACAATTTCATCAAGTTTTGTCTTTCTCTCGAACAAATTTATAAAAAACGTAGTGATATGATTTTTCGTCTTTGGTGATAAAAATTTACATATTTATGTATGTACGTACATATGTTTTTATGTATATACACATTTTGAACTACATATAAAGCAATAATACTCTTCATAATATGTGTAGTGGTGGAAAAAATAGTGAACTAAAAGCAACAATGCAATATTCATGCATTACTTTAAAGGGATCTTAGTTTAATGCAAAAAAAAAAATTATCAAAGTTAGTTCTAATGTAATAAAATTGCATTTGCATTGATTTGGTTAACTGTGGGAAAATGGTCAATGCATTTGCTTATTTAATGCAATAGTCCCAGATCTGCATACAAAAAAAAAAGGAAATGTATGGATAGACAAAACCAAAGTAAATTTATTAATTGATAAACCTTTAATACACGAAATAAGTATAATAAAAGATACATATGTATGTACTTTAATAATTAAATAAAATTATTTTTAAATGTTTTGTAACACATTTTTTAAGTAAAAATTTATTTAAACTTTTTCACGTACGTTTTCAGTATATACAATTGTGTATAACAAAGCAAAACAAAACAAAATGGCGTAAGAAAATTGTAAACATCTTTTGACATTCAGGCATTCACACTACACGAGAAAAAAATGAATCACCTGAGTACTTGCATATACTTTATATAAATTTACTTTGACTGTCTATTTAAACGTACAAAACTCAACTAAAATGATTTACGTTTTCTTTTCTTTAATCGTTCTGTATTTGGTATTTTTATATGGAATTTTGTTTTTTATAACGGCATCTGAATTCTTTTGCTTTTGCTTTGCCAAAAAAAAAAGCTAAACAAAATACTTTACTCCTTCTGTTCTGCCTTCTTATAGAAGAGAATGTGGAATGGGTATCCCATCTTTTTTTACTAAAGAGCCGAAGTCTTCTATTAGGCCTTCTTCAGAAGTTACATAAGAATGGTAACTGAGTCAAAAACAAACACGTTTGCTTTTGTTTTGGTAAAATAACAAAACAAAATACTTTACTCCTTCTGTTCTCCCTTCTCATAGAAGGGAATGTGGAATGTGTACCTTATCTTTTAAGCGGAAAAGCCGAGGCCTTCTATAAGGCCTTCTTCGGCAGTTTGATAAGAATAGTAACTAAATCGAAAAAATTCCTGAGCAGGCCTTTAATAAGGCCTGAAGTAAGAAGATCTTCTGAGTTTTACCGCTGGGTTGATTTAGATTTTTGCTATTAGTTGTGCTGTGTACCTATGCAAAGCAGAATGTTAGCAGAGCCCTCACATAAGACCCGTTTGTTTACCCCAAAATTTGTGCAATTTTGTGCAAATTTGTACTGGATTTTACTGAAATGCGTTCGTTTACACATAAAATTGCAAAAGAGAGTGCCAATTGAGAGAGTAAATTGACAGTTGTTGACTTGAGAGTCTGCAAATTTTTACTGGACAAATTTTTGCCAGTAAAATCCAGTAGATGAGAAAAACATATGATTCAATAAAATAAACAAAAGTAAGCAAATACAAAGTAAAAATTTTTTAATAAAAACATTTAAAAGAAGAAAAGTTGAAGTAAAAGTTTAACAAAAAAAAAAAAGAACTGAAGAGTATTTATGTTCAAGATGAAACAAATTAAAGAATAATAATCCTTAAATTTATCAGTTTTTAAATTAAACTTAATTGTGTTATTTGCTTCAATTTCTTAGAGATGTAAGGTGTATGTATATGCGAATACTTATTTCTGCATACTATTCAGGGTAACGACTATCAGAAATAAAATATTGATGTATTTTCGTATGCCATTTATCCAGAATAACAACTAAAAACCAAATACAAGCTAAAGCTTTCACAAAACTTCTATTTTATAATTATAAAAATGCATTCATCAATTACCAAAAACATGTATTTGATGGGTAGTCAAAACAACACATATTATACAACACTTTGATCAGCTGTTTTGATTAACCTGCAAATTTGTGCGATTTTTCCGTTCGCGTACTTTTTTGTGCAAGAGACATTCTTGAGAGTAAAATGTTCAAATTACCCAAAATTTACTCAACTACTGGATTTTACTGGAAAAGTAAACAAACGGACCTATAGTGTCCACACCTGATGAATTTATATCATGATGAATGTCAAATTGATATCATGATGAAAATTCATCACGTATAGAATCAATTTATTAATATTATGGCAGCGTTATGATATAATCATCAGAGTTCACTGCCTGATAAATTCATCATGATATCAAATGTGCATTTAACGTTTATTTACTACACAATTTTCGTTTAAAAAAGGCATTACAACAATTATTTGTGACCTAAAAATTAAACAACACGCAAATTAAATATTTTTGGCAAGTATTTTGCAAATATTTGTTTGATTCATCATCATATAAAATCATCAACGTCTACCCCTTTATGCTGATATTAATGAAAAAATGACAGTTGCTCTGCCGGCGTTATATTACGAGTTATGATATAAAATCATCAGGTGTGGACACTATGTCAGGGCAATGGGATGATGAACACTGACTTAAATATACCACAACCAGTGTTGCCAGAATTTCTAAGGATAAAATCTGCGAAACTTTTAAATTTTTCACGAAAAAATCTGAATTTTATTTTTAAAATCTTCAAATACAAAATTTGTTTTGTAAACCTTTTGTAAACTAAAACTATTTTTTTATGAATACGGCAGAATAAGTTTAAAAGCTTCGAGCAAAAATCTTTACAAGCTAACATCTTCGATTTTTAATCAATTTTTAGTTTTTATAATTAGCTGTCACATTGGTTGAAGTCTATTGATGAGTTTGTCGACTTTTCCACACGCAAAGTTTACTTTGCAAAGTCTTGAGTTCGTTGAAGGGAAAATAATATAGAATGAGATCTCTTTTTCCCTTCTATCCTGCAAATAATATAAAATAAATGGGAAAATAAATCGGATATTTGAAAAATTATACAAAAAGTCATTTAATTCGTTGCATAAATTCTTTCGACATTTGCAAATGAATGTGGTAAAGAATTTTGAATAAACTTAGCGCTGCAAAATCGTAATCAGAATAAGCTCGTTTTATATCTTTATTAACAACCGCACGATGTCTTTACTTTCAACAATAGAGCTGGGTCCAACTCGTTCATTTGTTAATTTTTGCCACAAACCCCATATAAATAACATGGGTTTGATCATAGGTTTGTGGCAAAAATGAACGAATGAACGAGTTGGACCCAGCTCTATTCACCGATGTTGACTCCACTATTGTCTGACTCACACTGACTGACTTTCATACAGGTACCACCTTTTATACCACAGGAAGCGGTTCTAGAATGTTCATTGTGTTTATAGATGGCGAAATGAAATGTGTGCACTTAGTAAAGCCAAATGGAAGAAACTGTATTACTGAATAAAGATGTTGCTGCTATGCACACGTTACCATCGGTGTCGTTTACTATTGGTAGCCAAGTGACCAAACAGTTTCCTAACAGAATCTGAAAATTCATGTTACTGTTTCTAGGCGTTTGTAGATAATTCGATTGGCCGTTATTTTGAATTTCAGAGTTACTATGTAACCACTTTTGTGTTGGTAATACTGTGTGTTGTTTGTAATACAATTGTTACCATCTGTGGTTGCCCTTTTATGTGTGCATGTGTGCGTGTGTGTGGGTCTGTAGCTACCCAGTCGAATTTTTATTAGCTAGCTCAAAATATGGATGACTTTTTGCTAACTCATTTATAAATAGCTTCTGAACTAACTCATAAATGATACAGATGTGAGCCAGTTGTTTTTTGCACAACTGTCTTCTCCCGGATAAGTATTGATCTAACTTTAAGCTAATTCAAAACTGATGCAGAGGTTAGTGAGTTGTTTTTGTACAACTAACTTTTTCTCGATAAGTATTGAACTAACTTTTAGCTAACTCAAAGCTGATACAGAGATGAGTCAAAATTCAGCAAGAAGATGTCAGCATAAAATTCATGTTTATGTTAATTCTGTACCGTCAATATTTGATATGGCGCGATAGAAAATTGTTAATTAAGTATGATGGCTGACAAACAAAGTGATCACGGTTCGATACCCGTTCTCGTTTCTTAAAAAATTATTTAAAATTCTTTAAACTTTAAGCTGACTAAAAATGTTAATCAGCTAAATCATGATTAACTAAAAATAACACTTTTTTTCTTTTTTTTCTTTGATTTGGCACAAGCTAACTCATAATGACTTAACTCATGATTAGTTCAAAACTGATGCACTCGTCCTGCGGCCACTCAATGCTAAAACTGATCACTTTTAACATGATGAATGAGTACGAATTTTAACCACCTCTGACAAATTTTTGGGTGATAATTCAATAGTTTTGAGTTAACTCAAATTCCCACTGGATATACAATTATTGCTGTTCCTACCCTGTCGGAAACTTAGTTAACTTTAAACCAACTTTAAGCAGGTTGTCACTTGGATTACTTTCAAATGCAAACAACTATCGATTTCAACATTGCGATGTAATTCAAGCAAGTTGTACTTTTCAACTCACTTAAAGTTGATTTTATTTAAGTCGGTCGGTGGTAGAAAGTAAATTAAAAATTTTTTTCTGGGGTTCGAGCTATGTATCATCACACATTACCACGGTACCATCTAAAATAATAACAGCAAAATGATAATACATATAAAATTGAAATGAATTTCAAAGTAGCTGAGAGTAGTATTGTTGGCTGTCATCAAATCCGATTACGTACTCAACTTAATAATTAACAAATTCAAGACTGTGCAAAGTAAACTTTTCGTGTGGAAAAGGGGTCTTATAAAAATAAACAAGCACAATAGCATAGTTGCAATTGTGCTTTAAAGTTAAACTAAATAATTTAATAATTAATATTGTCGGTATTCCTATGCGCATTTCACTGTTGCTAATGCAGATCATCATTTAGCTTAAAAATAGTAGTAGACGATAACTGAATCCGCCCTTATATTGTAGAAATACATGATATATCATCAGCTCACTTGCAATGTCACACTGACGTCGTTTGTTATTATCGCATTTCATTTCTATTTAGTTGCATTTAAGCGACTAAATTTGCAATAAATCATACACATGCTCGTACAATGTAAATTTTACTTTAATTTGATTAAATTTTCAATAAATTATACACAAGTACATACATGCATGTGTCAATTTTACTTTACGTTGCAGGAAAATGGTGGGGAACTCGTAACAAACAGCCAATTTTAGCATTACATGGATGGCAAGATAATTGTGCGACCTTTGACAATCTTTGTCCCCTTATGCCTCCAGACTTGCCGGTACTATGTATAGACTTACCTGGTCATGGAAAGTCTTCGCATTATCCGAAGGGAATGCAGTACTTCTTATTTTGGGATGGAATATGTCTGATTCGACGTATCGTTCGTAAGTATGGATGGAAACGTATTACTTTAATGGGCCACTCATTAGGCGGTGCTTTGACATTTCTGTATGCGGCAAGCTATCCCACAGAAGTTGCCAAATTGATAAATATTGACATAGCTGGACCTACAGTTCGGAATATTGAACGACAAGCAGATCAAACTGGCTGGGCATTAGACAAATTTTTAGACTATGAAACATTATCCGAAACGAAAGTGCCTTGCTACAAATATGATGAAATGGTAAAGTTAGTAGTAGATGCTTATGACGGCTCTGTCGACATAAATTCGGTAAAATTGTTGATGCAACGGGGCATGGAAACGGCTCCTCAACACTTACACAGCAGTGGCTATCACTTTTCCAGGGACTTAAGGTTGAAAATCTCATTACTTGGTATGTTTACAACTGAACAAGTAATAGCTTATGCTAAGCGTATACGTTGTCAAGTATTAAATATTCGTGGCATTCCTGGTATGAAATTCGAAAACCCTGAAGTATACGCTAAAGTTATAGAAACGCTTAAAGAAAATGCTGAACGTGTGATATATAAAGAAGTACCTGGCACGCATCACTTACATCTCTGTACACCTGAACGTGTTGCTCCTTTTATTAATGAATTCTTGCTGGAATAGAAATATATTAAAACAATATAAAACATTTTATGGGGGAGGGTGTAAGTGCGAGGCTTAACTCAATTTTTCTAGGATAAATATGTATGTATGTATAAGCTTTATTTATTATTTTTTAAATGTAAATACTATATAGCCCAATAAATACTGTAATACTAAATAATATTATACCTTAGCGGCCTATTTCTTTGATTTAAAATTTGTTAATTTTCACAAATATGCCGCAAATTTAATTTTATATGTTATGTATGCAACAAAGTAAAGAAAATATATTAAAATGTTTAAAATATTTTTACATCACTTACTATTAGTAACAAACTAAGTAGAACATAAATAAGCCCATTAACTAATATGTGCATAATTAGTAAGGAACAAACGACAATGGCAAGAGTTGTAAATTTAGAGGAGGTAAAATTGAGCTTTCATTACAAAAATCCTTTCAGCAGATTGTAATACGATGAATCAAAGCTATTCACATATTCCATTTCCACTGAAAACTGAGTATATAAAGCAGAAATCTTCATCTACTGACACCACACACTACGGACCAAACACAAAGAACGCTGATGGTGAAGGTGTTGCGACCTTCGAAAAAAGCTGCTTGTTCCGTTCTACTAAGTGTTTGTCAGAATATTTACAATTAACTTTGGTGTTATTTGTTTCTTAAAAATCATCACATGCAATTTGGCTTACAGAACGATACGAACTTTACCCTAATCAAATAATAATTAAGATAAATTTGAAGAGATTATATACACAATTAGATTTGTTGTGCTTTAATGGTCGTGATTTTATCGTGACCAAATTTAAAAGTAATCACGCGTGAGTGTGATTTAAACTAAATTACTCGTGCGTGAGCTATTTTTAGGAATCACTCTCGAGTTCTCAGGCTCTCACGATGTAAGATTCATGCAATGTACATGACTGTATCTTTTATCTTTTTAAATAATTTTTTTTAATGATATTGTTAAGTTTTTACCCTATAAGAACGCTTTTTATGTGGACTCGTAGATTTTCAAATAAATAAAGAACCCAGTGTACTAATCAGGTTTAATAATTGCATTTTATTTACTTATTTAGCTGACTACTTCTTCCATATTTGCAGTCTGTAGTGTTAAGTCTGCTTCATCTCTCAGCTAGAACTTGCGTTACCGTTCGCTGGAGATGAGTACTTCTTCCACATTGGTAGACTTTGGTTCTGACTCTACTTCGTTTCTCGGCTAGAGCTTGCCTTTCCACGTGCTTGAGGTTCTTTATAGAAATTGTCTTCTTCTTTGCAACTGCTTCTATACTCCGCACCTTGTATGCTGGTGGCCTGGATATCACCTAAGACACGAGCTTCATTTACTTCCCGTTTAACTTCTGACAAACTCAACAAAGTTAAAATTGTTGGCACTGACCATCACTGATTTCATCTTCCATTTCATTAGGTTTTTCGACAACATTTTTCTCTGTTCCAAAAAGGTTGTTGTTGACATTATTCTCAAAGCCAAAAAGGTTTCGTTTAAATCTTCAGAAATTTTCTCAGGGAGGTTATTATGTAATCCGAATCGAACGGTTTTACAGTTTTACATAATTACCCCCCAGCTGTATCTCTAGACGTCTCCTCTAGTCTGGCATTCGTTTGATCTATCTTCTTGTTCCCTTTAAATGTTTCTTTTACAACATTCATTTGAGCTAGAAGTATCTGGTCGTTAGCTTCATATATTTCTTGAAACCCTTCCACAAAATCTCATTGCTAGTTCTACATGTTTCATACCTCTTTTTCTTCAAAACTCATAGGTCTCGGTGTCGATATTGCGAATTTGGAGCAGTTGTCAACAGTTTCTCCAGTTGTTCCATTCAAGGTATTGAAATTTAATTTTTTCCTCAAAACCAATTGTTACGTTTAACCTTTTTAAATGTATGCGGTTTTATGCACGTTTAACCTTTTCAAACGTGTGAGGTTTTATTTTATGTTTAACATTTTTAAATGTATTACTCTTATTTGCAAATCCCACTTAAGACACCAATTGTTACGTTTTTACCCTTTAAAATTGCATATTTTGGTTTTACATATTCTTCCATACATATTTTTTTAATATGGCGCAATACTTTCTATAAAGTAATGTGGAAAAGTGGCGTTATAAGTATTTATTGTCAAGTTTTAGATTGTAAATTTTATAAATATACGGAAGCCGAAAGAAAAATTATTTTAGAGGTACATAGTAGTAAAAAGGAGCTGATTTACTGTATGCAGCTTTAATAAAAGGTTTAAGGAGTCCACCAACTTTAAAGATGTTCATCGTACTGGCCGACCACGAAAGGTGAATGCTAGAGAAGAAATGCAGATAGTGCGAAAAATAAAAAAAGTCTTAAAATTACTTCCACTGAATTAACTGCAGAACTCTTAAATGAAACCAAGAAAGAAATTCATTCAATAACTATGCTCAGAACCTTGCGCTGCGCCGCTTACAGCTCTCGAGTTGCCGAAAATAAACCAGTTATAAATAAAATAAATAAAACCTAAAGAAAGGAGTATGGAAAATAAAATGAAGGTTTCTGGAATTGCGTACTGTTTTCGTATGAAAGCAAATTTAATATTTTCCAATCGGATGGAAGGGTACCGGTTTGGAGGAAGGTAAATACCGAAAAAAAAAACAATTTTGTGAGTTCTGTTAAGCATGGTGGTGGAGTGATTATGGTGTGGGGAAATATGGCCGTAGCAGGTATAAGAAACCTAATTTTTATAGAAAATAGGGGAAAACTTCTTTCTATTTTCAACAGGACAACGACCCCAAACATACTGCCCATGATGTCAGAATGTGGATTATTTATCATGTTCGACACATGCTATCAACTCCACCACAATCGCCTGACATGAATCCCATTAGCTTTTGCAAATAATCGCAGATTTTCATAATCGCGATTACGATTAAAAAATATGCGATTAATCGGTTAATCGCGATTATGTATATTATATATATATTATTATATTATATATATATATTATTATATTATATATATATATTATTATATTATATATATATTATTATATTATATATATATATTATTATATTATATATATATATTATTATATTATATATATTTTATACTACTCGTATCAAAAATTTTGTTAAAACAGTCTTGTTTTTCTTATTTTCTGTTTCATTTGATTTCGTATTATTATCGATTCCATTAGATAATTTTTTTTAATATTTTCTATAATTTTTGTAATGCGAGGTCCCGGGACAAGACAAACTGCACCTAAATGCCAACCCGGTTGATAAATATGTTTACCAATCATGAGCAATTCTTGCGATAGTACGATGTTGCAGCAAATGACCGTTATGTACTTATAGGTATCTCTCAGAAAATGTATAGTATCAACCCACCTACATACTTAAAACATGGAAATGCTTTAGAAGTGACCGGAGAAAATAGGCAAATCAACGCTATTTTCATTTCATGGGATATATTTTGTTTAGCTACCAAATTAATGAAAAGTTAAGAACAAGTTGGCCACAAAACCTTTAATTAAGGATAGACAAAATCTAATTGTATTTTATAAGTGCTCGTAAGACAGTAAAACTTTGTCTTACGTGGGGTCATAGACTATAAGCAGTTTAATTTGATTGCAGTATGTTCTGAACGTATTTTATATTTAAACTTAAAATTTGAAATTTTTATGAGTTAAACTTGCCCTGTATGAAAATTTAAACAATTTAAATGAATCTTAGATTAGAAAAAAGTTCATTGGCGAAGGCTTTTGACATAAATTCTTTGCTTGAAAAAGACTTAAAGTTTTAATAGTAATCGAGCGATTAAAGGCTTCGATTACGATTACGATTAAAAGGTGCGATTAATCGCGATTTCAATTACGATTATAATCGCTGAATAAATAAATTGGAAAAACGGATAGAAAAGCAGTAAGACCCAGCTTAAGGATGCCCTGATGCAGGAATGGCATAATAATGGTAGCAATGTAACAAAAAAACTTGTTTATTCGATGCCGAGAAAATTAAAAGAAGTTATTAAAAACAAATGATACTCTACAAAGTATTAAACTATTTTCAAGTTAATTTAATATGAATAATTTTCATGTTGTGTTAATACTTTTGTCCACATCATGGTTCAAAATGAATATTTATAATTTTTGTAAAGTGTAACATATTTAGCATTAGTTATTTTAAACATTTAAGCAAGAAACATGGATAAATAATTTTTTAGAATACTACACCGGGATAAAACTTCATTAAAAAATATAAAAGATTAAAAACAAATTTGTCTGCGGTGTGAATACTTTGTTGTAATATACATATGTATGTAATATATTTTGTAAAATGATGGGTTTTCGAAAAAATGTGATCTATTCGTTGTAATTTATATTGTGTTACGTATAAGCTTTTTAAGCGTGCGAATTCTTTTGATTGCTCAAAAATAAAAATAAATACTCGTAGCACACAATTATTTCTTTATTTTTACTTCCGTTTACTAACGAACAAATACAAACTGTACTTACTTGCTGACAACACTCTTTATTATCGACTACACGTTGTCTTTTTGCTTTCAACGATAAGCTGATTCACTCACAATGACTCCCTCTCATACACAGCACAACCTTTTATACTATTGGAAATGCTTCTAGAATGTTCGCCACTGCATCTAGATGGCGTAATGAAATGTGTGCAATATTAGCAAAGCCAAATAAAAGAAACTGCATTACTTTATAATGATATTGCTGTTCGTTCCGAATAGGAACATTATCAAGTTTTCCATAGTTTTCGAGTCATTGCAGATCTGGAACTATAATTTTTGACCTTGGGCTATTGTGTTTTTGTATTCTGTAGACGACATCGTTTAACCTTTTGCCACTGTACAAGGTCCCTTCCAGTGAGTCTTCCGCTGTGGGTTGAAAAGTAGAACCAATTGACCCTTATTAAAGTCCTCCGAATTTGCAGCTCGGCGTATATTGCTTTCATCTTATTACTGACCATTTTAATTCGGCTACGTACAAACTCATATAGCTCATTTAAATTTATTTGCTCTTGGGAAGGACCTGCATAAACAGTTAAAGTTATACATTCATATATTAAAAATATATGGACCATACATATTTTTTTAGCTGGGTGGGCTAATAAAATCGAAATATATCATATTTCTTATTCCTGGGCGTCACGTACAGTCACTTTTTAATCACCAAGGATCAACTACTTTTAAACTGTTTATATAAAAAAATTTTATATTAATTTTTAGACCACTAAAAGTTAGATGTAAAAACCGAAAATCAATTTATTCAGTTGACTGTGTTTCAAATTACACTGTGTGACAAAAAAAATACCTGTGACATGTTACTATTTTTCTGGTAGGTATTGTCCAGCATAAGAACAATCTGTATTTGAAATTTTGCAAACACATCAAAAATTTTGAGTTACGGGCATAGTTGCCAGATGAAATAGAAGTCAATTCGTCAAATTCCAAGCGAAAAATCGTCAAAATCGTCTGAATTATTATCCGAACTGCTTTTTCATACATATGTATATATTGGAATTGACCAATTCTATTAAATCAGAGGGGTTATTATGTAATTCGATTAGAAAAGAAAACTGTTCGAATTTGTATGTTATTAACATTACAATTCGAAAACATTTCCGTTCAATTCGGATTACATAATAACCCCCCAGGTACTACTTTCAAGTCAAAACAATTACAATTATTTATTTTTAAATGATCCTTATTACAAAAAAATTGCTTATAGAAGATATAACCAACCCTTTGCATTTATGATATTTTTTTTTTCAAAAAATCTAAAAGTTTTAAGTGTATAAGGAAATTTTAATAACTTTAATTGTCTGAATTCAGATTCAATTTCCTGTTTTCAATATTCTTCAACAAAGTGAGAAAACTCTTAGAATATCGTAGAAAGAAGTTTTATCTTCTATAATAATATTGTAGGGATCAATTAGGCTTAAGGCTTTGAATTCATCTTCGAAGTCAAATGTTATTAAAATCCTATTTTAATCCATTTTTAAATTTGATTAACTTTATCATCCGTAAATACATCCCTGGCATATATTCCCAAGTAAATTTCTTCAACGTCGAAATAATTATTCTCATCTTTATAATCCATCAAATAAAAATGATCACAATTAACATTGATTGAATTTTACTGCTTATTTTGATTTCATATTCTAGTAAAAGCTGTCAAGTTCTTGATCAAAATTGTTTTATATATATTCTGAAAAAGGTGTAAATTTATAATTATTTAAAATCGTCAAATTGAAGCGAAAATCGTTCAGTCGTCATTTAGGCACCCAAAATCGTCAAAATGACGATAAATCGTCAAATCTGGCAACTGTGGTTACGGGTAAAAAACTTGTTTTTCGTACCCGCATGCAGTTATCAACCTCTAGCTATCTTAAATATCAACCGATTTAGAAAGAAGCGACTAAGACCTTTTTCGGTTTTTTTACTTTTCTACTTTGGATTCGTTCTTAGAGAGTATTTTTGTACCGGAACCATACTATTTATGACTTTATTTATAAGGCTCTAAAGAAAACAAGTTTGGCGACCACTGTTGTAAAAATTTTATAATAACTTTTAGCTGGGTAAGTTTTGTCTCGAACCCAAAAATTGGCCCTTGTTGAAATAAAACTTCTTTAAAATATATTAGTATAAGTTTATTGTAAACGATGTATGTATGTATGTATTATTAAATTAAATTTTTTTGTGATATTTTATTTTTGTATTTTGTGGTTTATAAGTATGTATGTATGTATGTATATTTTTCCATTAATATTATTTTATTTATTGCATAAATTTGGTTTTTGTTTTATTTTATAATTTTTATTTATTACTTTTTTACGTTATTGAAAAGAGATTGTTATACAATATTATTCTATTTTTTACTTAACTAAACAAACATTTTTAAAAATACTAACAAAAATATGTGTTTATCCACCCCAGAAAGGATAAAAAAGAAAAAAAAATATTCTGAACATAAGATATGAAACAACGTCTTAGATGCGATATCTGGATTCTCCATATTTTTTCTGCAAATTTGCAATTTTAATATTTACAATTTTTAAATATTTATTTTTACTAAATTTCGCTTATGTAATATTTATAATTTTTTAATTTTTACACATATAAAAAAATTAAAACGTGTTAAATATTTACTTGCAATGTGGAAATCTTAACATTCTTTTTTATTTCGGCAATGGCTTGGCAACAAATACATAAACTTAAACGACCGTCATATGATATGGCTGGCCCCTTTATTTTGAAAGTTAGGAAAATCAATTTTTGAAAAAAATTAAGATAATAGTATTTACAGATTAAACTTGCTATAATTTTTTGCAAAAATGTACTAGTCTCACTTTCAAAATGAGAGGCTCTTTAAATTGTTAATCTTTTCAAAAAAGTTTTATAATTACTAAAGTATAAATATGCATACTTCTAAATAGATCCAAGTTTATGGAAAAGAAAAATCATACCAAACTGAGCAGAAGATTGTAAGCCAAGTCTAGAAACTATAACATCGTTCAAATGTGTTACCGAGAAATTTTGTTCCCAGAAGCAATAGTTATTGAATTAAGGAATAGCCGCCATATGCAAAAAAAAAAATAACGTGTGCTTGAAGTGTACGTTAAAAAAATTTCCACACGAAAACCGGTTTTAACGTACACTTGAAGCACACGTTATTTTTTTGCATGAGGGGGTAAATAATTCAGCCTTTTTCCTACTTGACAAAATAAATAAAACAAAGTAGAAAATCACCATATTTAAAATTAATGGCACTTGACAATTTAATATTATTATTATTATTATTATTAATTATACTAATGTGTATACAGAGAAAATTTTAAAGTTTTAAAGTACGAGTACATTGCTTAAAGTAATTAACAGGTGAGATCACGAAAGACTTATATGTAAAGTGGCGAGCACACATGGATACATGTTTTATAACTTTGACTTAAAAACCCAATAAAACTCACAAATTTTTAAAAATAATAGTGTTTTTTTATTTAAAATGTTAAATAAATAAAATAAAAGTTAAAATAAATTGAATTTCATAAATTATTAAAGCGAATGTGAAGTTTTGGGTATATTTATCGTAAATGGCAATGTATCCACTTTTGCACGTTAAAGTTCATTTAATCTGGCAGCACGAATAAAGCGACAGCGGCGAATTTATGATAGCACCGTTATGTGAAATTTTTGTAAAAATATCAAAGCAACCAGTTAATTGCATTTTTCAAGTTGTTCAATTTTTTTTTTCAAATTTTTTGCTTTTCGCGCGATTTAAAATCAAAATGAGAAAAATATCGGACTTTTTAGAAAACCAAGTGGTGGATATGAACACCTAAACATGCTACGGCTGCTATAAACAAGCATGTAAGCGAGTGGACAGCACGGAGAGCTCTTCGTAAAATTGGTCTTATATCAGCTGTTAAACAAAAAAAGCCTGCGTTGTCTGAAAAAAATGTGAAGGCTCGGTTAAAATTTTGTAAAGAGCACAAAAATTGGACCGTCGAAGACTGGAAAAGGGTTATTTGGTTTGACGAAACCAAAATAAATCGTTTCCAGTCTGACGGCAAAAAATACTGCTGGCACCGCCCCTATGAACGCTTAGAAAAACACCAAGTCAAAGAAACAATGAAACATGGCGGTGGAAGTTTGATGGTGTGGACATGTTTTACGTGGTGGCATATTGGTCCCTTAGTAAAAATGGAGGGTATTATGAGAAAGGAAGATTACCTGCGAATCTTCCCGATTTTGTCGAAGAAAGCGCTTACCCAGAAGAAGAGGTGATATTCCAACAGGATGGAGATCGTAAAGGAATGGCTTTCTAAACAAAAGTTTAAGATAATGCAGTGGCCTGCACAAAGCCCGGACCTCAATCCTATTGAGAATTTGTGGGCTTTGTTAAAAAAACGGCTTGCCCACTATGAGAATCCACCAACAAACATAAATGATCTTTGGTCTAGGGTCCAAACGGAATGGGCTAATATTCCTCACAGGATCATCGAAACATTGGTCGAAAGTATGCCGAGGCGAATAAAGAGCGTCATTAAAGCAAAAGATCTTTATCCAAAATATTAAAACTTCGGTATTTTAAAAACGCGCAAAAGTGGATACATTGCCATTTTACTTTAATTTACATAAAACTTTACATTCGCTTTTATAATTCATGAATTTTAATTTCTTTTTTATTTTATTTATTTAACATTTTAAATAAAAAATCATTATTATTTTTAAAATCTTTTGAGTTTTATTGGTGTTTTAAGTTATAGTTACAAAACATGTATCCATGTGTGCTCGTCACTGTATATGTACATTGTACATATGTATGTACTCGTATATGAATTCTCATATATATATTTTTTCATTCCGGGTATTCACCCGAATGCATATTTATCTTTAAAGCACCATTTAGAGTCAAAAGAATAAACAAACATTGCGTAAGGAAATACATATGTACTTTTCAAGTCCACTATGGGATACTGGTGAGTTTCTTAAGGTGAAAAGAAATGCATATAGACATGCTTAACCAACAGCAAAAATTCTTCATTAAAAATAATTTTTAGATGTATTCAGAAATAACAACGCATGTACATATGTACATACATTTATATGTACATTGGCGTAGATAGGCCTTTCTGGGGGGCATTGCCCCATAGACTTGATTTTGCCCCCCCCCAAAGTTTTCCTGAAATATTAAAAAATTATTAGAAACTTTTCTATATTTGGAAAGACACACATATTAGTATTCAATTCGGAAATGTATCCCGTTTACTTAGAGAAATCATTTGCGTTTTTTTTAAATTTAGTTTGCAATAATAAATAATTTTCGTTTATTATGTAAAACCCGTACTTGTGTGTGTTTTCTTTTTCATTTGGATATATTTTTCTAACAAAATATAAAAAGTATTACATACAACATTTTAAAAACCTTTTGAAGCTGGGTCCAGTTGTGCATTAAATTAGTCCAATAAATAGCCCATCAGTAACATGATTTTTAAAAGTTTTAGACCTTCAAAAACTTTCATATCGATGGTCATACTTTGAAAACATGGAACTGTAACTTTTTACAACTCTTTAGTTGTAAAGAGTATTTATAAAGTTATAAATAAACTGAAAGCGTTACTAGCATAGAATAAAATAGCTGAAAATTATTTAGTAGATACTCTTAACTAAGTTCTGGTATTTTATTTTGAGGATGGGAACGTTTTTTTTAGCGATTTGTATAACGTTTTCTACGTGAAAAATAATAAAAAATGAGTTACAAGTTGCCAATGTAAGACCATCGATTATCCAATACTTCATATCGACCCTTATCTGCAGAAAATCCTAATCCACAATTTCTAAATTTTATTCTAAATGCAACTTCTTTTTTTCATGGCCTAATTTTGTAAGACAGAACGAAACATTTTAAGCAGAAATTTTTGGTTTATGTTTAATTTTGAATTTTTTAAAACATTTCGTCGGTTGGTTACTGGTTTGCTGCATTAATAATGTATTCTTAATATCTGTGCGGCAAACCAGTAACCACACGACGATTTGAAAACGAAACTTTTATCAAACTTATTTTATAAGACAGTAGCATATGTTTTCAAACGACTTAAATGTCATATGAAAACGTTCATTAAATTGTATTCGTTTTAAAAGTTCTAACAGCATTATTGCATTAGTTTTTCTGCATTGGTGAGTAAATTAGTATCTAGGCGCACGTTAGTGTGCCATGCGTTCGTTTTAACACCCTCATAACTACTTTGTTTTCCGTCAATTCTAAAATGAAAAAATAATTGTAAAATAAGAAAAAAAATTTATTTTTTATTTTATTTTAATGGTAAATGTAAATTTTTGTTGCGCTTTAGATGTTTGGTTAACTTAACCAATTTTAGTTGTTAATCTACTGTCAATGTAAACTTTTGTAGTGACTCGGTTGATAACTAAAAGTAAAATAAAATTGACATATTATTTTCCTGCTCAATCTACATACGTATTAGACATACACAGTTGACAAAACTACAGCAAAAATAATAACGAATGTTAATCTGACCAATTTGAGTTGTATTTTTTACTGTTAATATAGGTTTTTGTTGTGATTTAGATGAAAAAGCTACTCGTCTGATTAAACCAATCAATCTGGGGTTTCATATTATTTTATTGTTAATGTAAATTATTGTTGCCATTTCTTTTTTTTTTTTTTGTATTCCAAACGGAACTAAACATGCAAAGCCACTCCTAGAGTTTTGTATGGTCTCCACCAGTGTAAATCTTATTAGCCCTTAATCACCTAACGCCGGTCAGAGTGACCCTATCGTTGTTTACTTGTTAAATATTTCTGTTATTACTCAAGCTGCGCAGTTGTCCGCCTATGTACTTTTTAGGGTTCCGCACACCAAGGACGAACAATTTTAAAATCCCATGTAATATACACTTGAAATTTATAAAGTTAGGGCCGTTTTCACAACATTCCGTTAGTTAAAGGTAGAACTTTGTAAGTCCATTAAATAGCTTTCAATTATTACAACTTCTATTTTTTATTGTTATTATTATCAATAATAATAACATTTAATGGATAACAAAATAATAAATGAAGGTTTTATAATTCAAAGCCATTTCATCGGGCAGACAAAATCCTACCTTTAACTAAAGGAAGGTTGTGGAAATGGCCCTTAGTGTATTTTTATACAGATTATGGGCCATTTTCACAACGAATAAAGGTATACTTTAAGAGTTTTAAAACTAGTATTTCAATACAAAATACTGGTTTTAAATTCTTAAAGTTTACTTTTGTATCGTTGTGAAAATGGCCCTACAACAATTAACACTAAAATTTAAAAAATCAAAATTAAATTCTCAGTTAATGTAATTTTGAGTATGTAATTTTAACAGCTTGCTGTATTTTGGAAACCGCAACAGAGAGCTTTTGGAATTTTCAAAAACGTTAAAACTACGAAATACCAAAATTAAAAAATCGCCAAACCGTAAAAATCGCAAAAAGCGAAAAAATCGCCAAAAACAAAGAAAAAACCGCCAAACTAAAAAAATTTCTAAAACTGAAATAAATCGTGAATATATCGCCGAACTTAAAAAAACGTCAGAACTAAAAAAACGCCAAAGACCGAAAAAAATCCCAAAAAACGAAAAAAGCTGCAAAAAATAAGAAAAAACCGCCAAAAATAAAAAAATTTCCAAAAATTTAAAATATGACGAATTTACTCAGCGAATTCTTATCAACGAATTCGTCGCCGTGGATGAAATTCGTCGTTTGTCCCAGTTGTGTTCCTAGCATTAAGAAATAACTACGACTGTTGCTGCTATAAGTATTTGGCTGATAACTAAAGCTGCCCACACACGTATGATTTGTGCGTCGTCGACGTGTTTTTAAGTGTTTTGTCTGATGTTCTTTGAATATTTTCAAACACTTGTAATTTGTGCGTTGTTTTGTTAATTACTGTTGTTTGGTGTTCTTTGAATTTGAATAATTTTCAAATACTTGTGATTTGTGCGATGTGTTAATGGGTTTGTGCGCAAACATTTGATGCGTATATAAATGAATAATCAAAAAAGAAATTCAGTCATCTGCTTCGCAACTTATAATTATTTTTAGACGTTTAAGTTTAAGGGTGATTTGTTCGGCGCACGCGCAGATCCTACGTGTATGAAGGGCTTAAAAACAACTAAAAACAATTAACTAACATACATACATATGTATGTATGTGCATAAATAAATATGTATGTGTATAAGCACTTAGAGCCTTCCCACTTGACCTGAGATTCGATATAAAGGAATGCTCACCAAAGCGAAGAAATTTCGAAACAAAATTGTTCGATATTTGTTCGCAAATCTAAAAAATTCGAATGTTCGCTAAAGCTTCGAACTTCTCTCGATAGTTTCTCGAATGTCGGACGGTAGTTGAGTGCATGTGTGCTAGTCTGTTAGTCTAGACTATAGAGGTCCCAAGTTCAAGCCATGACAGCACTGTAAGTTAAAAAATACAGTTAAACACATACTTACATATGTGCAATAATTGAACAGAAAAATAAGTTAAAGTAAGTTAAAAAATACAGTTAAACACATACTTACATATGTGCAATAATTGAACAGAAAAATATTTGCTACGATAGCCTACTGGATGTGTGCTAGTCTGTTAGAATGGAGGTACCATGTTCAAATCTTGTAGCTTAAGTTAAGGAATTAAAAAAAATAGTTATGTATGTTCGAGGTATATTTAAAATCGGTATCATTAACGAAAGTCTTGGTCAACTTTGTTACTTCAGTTTAGAGCAGCTACGTCCAAACACACATAAGCCCAATTCACAATCTTGCGCAAATGGTCTTGCATTGTGAGTATAAATATACTATACCATTTTGCACATGCTACGATGCAAGACAATTTGCATAAGATTGTGAATTGGGCTATACTCTGATATTTGCATTTGAGGTAAACATCTTTGAAAGCTCTTAAATTTGTTCTTGTTTCTTTGCAAAGTAAGAGCAAGAAGCATTGTTGTCGCTGAGATCTGATTGGCTGTTGTGCTCTCGTCGGTGTGAAAGCACAAAAGCTCTTTTGTAAAAGTTTGCACATTGGGCACCTTTTGGGACTAATTGTATGTAAACTAGATTAACCAAGGAAATAGTAAATTTTATTGTATCTTTAATTATGAACTGAATCACAACAACTATTTACATTAGACATGAAATAGCAACTTCAGGTTGGTTAGACTAACCAAACAAGTATGTAGTTTGGCGATTTAAATGGCAGTGAATTGAAAAAGTTTTCAATTTAATTTCACACTCGATTGTAGAACATTGCTTTATATATATTTTTTTGATATTGTTTCGTACTTCATTCAAAATTGGGCTCAAACAAATTTTAAATATCTAACTTGGTAAAAGGTATAAATATACAATACATACATATTTATGTACATATGTATGTATGTAAGTACATTCGTATACAATAAGGATTGGTAAAGCACTCTTACTTTTTTATCTATATTTTATTTATTTATTAAATTGTCCAAGATGCTTGTTTCAACATTTACGCTGCTTGACAGACGGACATCGTAGTTGGATTTTCTAACTAACGATAAAGATCCAAATACGAGTGCCTTGTAGGGTGATTAATGACATTGCAAAAATTAGAAAACGAAAATGACATATTTATATACAAGTATGTATCCGTTCCACATGTGGTGGACGGTATAAAAAGCTTGAATTTTGTTACAGCAATTATAGAATAGGTATTTAAAATGTTAAACACAAACCATACATACATATTTTACTAAAAACTAGTGTAGCACTGTAAATTAGGCATAATTATACATAATAGCTTGGCCACTTTGAACGCCAACATTTTCAATGCTATTTGCTGCATCACCCTTTTTACCTAAGGTATCAGTAGCTGCTGCTACCGCAGCATTATTATTTACAATGTCATCTGATATATAATGGTAATGATGATGCAAAGGCAGTTGTTTCATAAATGAGGGACGATTTATGTTATTATTTTTATTGTTAATGCTGTTGGAAATGCCTGAACGCATTATATCTGTTGTGGTTACACCTGGAGAACCAATTGTATCACTACCTCCAGAGCTACCTGTAACACCTGTGTTAATATTATATGAAAAAACATCACCGAAGCTTAGCTTCGTCAGTTCCGTGGAAAACATGTAGAATATAATCAGCATTGTTGTGTAAGCAATCATATGAAAAATTATACACGACCATATAAGATTTATCTGCAAAAAATAACAAAATAAAATTTATTAAAAAATTTACACATGTTACGAGTACAATATACATATGTACATATAGAGTGTTTCAAACGCATAATCATACATGCAGAACGTTAAACTCTAGTGTACTTTTTCAAATGATAAATTGACGCAAATCAAAATATAAATATTCCCTTTAATTTCTTCAAATTTAATCTATTCTCAACATTTTCATAAACAAAAACAAAAAATGTTACGGTTACCAGCATCGGCTCTATTTTTACATCAAAAATTCAAATTTACATATTGATTTATAGTAAATATGCCACTAGTTACTGCAGGCTTATTCTGAATTGCGATGCGAAAATCAATGCGATGCGCAAATGAAATGCGATGCGAAAGAAAATTGGTATTCTGTTAGACTTTCGCAATCGCATTCGCAATTTATTTCAAATCGTGGCAACGACGCTCAAATAAACGTCAGTGTCAACAAACGTCAAATTAAAAATAAATAAATAGTTTGTGTTTGGCTGCGAAAATTGTTTATAAAATTTATTTAGGAAATTCTGTAAGAAAAAAAAATAATAAAAATGGATTCTGTGGCACTGTGGTTCGACGACGAAGAAGGGCATGAGCAAAATGAAAGGATACAGAGAAGATTGCTTAGAAGCAAATCCGATATTATAAGCTTGAATGGAAAATGTAATTTATTTTGATGCTTGCGAAAAATAAACGTTTACTTATGCAGAATATTTCTTTTTTCAGCTTTATAAAAAATTTTAGATTAAATAAAGAAGCATTTGTATATGTCTTAAATAATATTAGCTCGGAATGCAATACTACGAAATCAAGTGCAATTCCGCCAAATATC
Source organism: Nowickia ferox (assembly GCA_936439885.1). NCBI lineage: Eukaryota > Metazoa > Arthropoda > Insecta > Diptera > Tachinidae > Nowickia > Nowickia ferox. Next base: position 67,458,794 of record OW387026.1, read on the forward strand.
AAATTAGCGGCTGCGTTAAAATTTCTTGGTCAAGGTGGCTACCAACACCTCCTCTAAGGGAGACAGTGGATTACATCTTGATGGGCCACCGCCAGTGCCGCCAATGTCGGTTTTATTTCGTCTAGCTTCTGTTTGGTGTGTACTTTAAAATCGGCCCAAACCTATTAAAATTAAAGTTGAAGTCAAATATTTTTGAACTGGTTTATATATTTCATACTTTTTTCTCTAATAGGTGGCCCATTGATATTTAGTTCTTCAGTTAACGTTTGCCACAAAGTATTTGTCCACTGACGTGCATTTGGTGTTTTCAAATGGCCTTTTGCCAATTGGCTGTGCTTATTCATAAATTCTATCATTATTTCAAATTGACGCGGTTTGGTGGTCCTATTGCTTGCTTCCCTGAATTAAATAATAAATACATACAGTAGTTTTCCTGTTTAACGAACCTTCGATTCTGCGAACATCGCATTTAGCGAACACACAAGTGCGTTCCATAGAGTACCTTATATAGCGAATAAAAAATATTTTTTGTGCTCAATTTAGCGAAAAAATAAGATTCATAATTTTAGGTTAAAAAAGCATAAGGTGAAGTAATTTTTAACTAAAAACAAAGTGAATAGCAAAAAGTACCACTATTTTACGTTCTGTTTATGTAGCATTTTTGTTTGATTATGCTGCAATGATCAGTTATGCATATTCTTTCGTGGTGTAAACATAAAAATGAGTACAAGAAAGAGACTTTTTTTTTAAAGAAAAACTAAAAATTGTGCATGATTACCAAAATGGATTGCGAGTTGTAGATTTGTGCAAAAAATATGGCTTAAGAAAATTGACCGTATGTACAATTTAAAATCAGAACAAAGTCTTATAAAAAATACTTCAAAAATATGAAAGCCGTGAAACAAGGTGAATTTCCAAGAATAGAGAAACAACTTTTTTCTTGGTTTCTACGACAACAAAATAATGTTAATTTGTCAACTTAATTGCTTTTAAAAGAACTTCGGGAAGATGTCACAGAACAAATTTTATTTGTTCCAAAAAAAAAAAACAACCAACATTACTCAACAAAATTTTTATGTAAAATTTTCAAGGAAATTCAAGATGAATTTGAATCTTTTTTTCATTCAAATTATTTTATGTTTTATGCTACCAGTGTAATGAATTGTACCTTGTTTAATTTTTTTAATATATTATACAGATCTCTAAACATATGTATTTCAAAATAAACGACAAATAATACAGCTCTAGTTATTTATTTATTCATAACATGGGTGCTAGATATAAGTATGGCATATAACCAAGGCAAATTCATGACAGGTAAAGTTAATACTACAACAAAGTACAAACAATAAAAACAATATGGAATTTTGTTGTTGCCTTGGGAGGCTCGTATGTCAAAAGCAGCTGATTTAAGATACTAAGGCAGAGATCTACGCCATGATGGCTGAGCCGAGTCGTCGATAATTTTAGTCAGAATTAGGCAGAAAAAAAGTAGATCAGCTGTGTTTTCAACTTGACCTTATTAATCGGCCTTGGCATATAACGAACTTTTCAGTTTAACGAACAGGCCTGACAAAGTACTGGTTCGTTAAACCGGAAAACTACTGTATATGATGAATAAATAAATAAAATATTATCTTTCACTTACATGTTTGTACTTTGCGAATGCTATTTTGTTGTCGAATAAATTTTGCGAATTTGACATGTGTTTTGCAATGTAGAATACCGACTTGCCACCTTTTCGCATTTGAAATGCGATTAAAAAGGAACTTTGCGAATATCGCAATACAGAATAGCAATTGTTCGCATTTATGTATTTTCGCATTGCATTGATTTTCGCATCGCAATTCAGAATAAGCCTCCTGGACACATCCGCAACGCTCCAGATGACACTTCTTATGTAAATATTATTAATTACTACCACTAAGTTTATGCCCGACACTGGCTGGGCCTAATAATTATATCTAGACTTAAGATTTGAATCCTCATTGTTAGTTCATTTTTGAGGATAAAATAAATAAATATATATTTATATTAGAAAAAAACTGCAGAAAATGTGCACCATAATCATATTTTTTCAAAAATACACAATAAATTTTACAATTACTTACTACGCCCCAACTATTGCTCCATAATCGAATTAATCGGAAAGTAGAATAAAAAAAAAATCCAAAAAATACACCTTCCTTAAAATAATTGCCAAAGAAAATAGTTTTTTTTAGTATTTCCAGGGGTTACCTTAGGCTGATCACAAATACTAAGGGAATTCATTGGTCAAAAAACAAAACTAACACCCGAAAGTAGTTTAAATTCAAAAATGATCCTAAAAGTAAAAATATCGTTTTATGGTACTTCAGTATTGAAATTTCACATCGCAAATACGAGCGCGAACTTTAAAAGACGGCTAGCAATGATGCCAAGTAGTGCTTTTAAGAAATGTGTGTATTTCTTAAAATTACTTCAATAAAAACTTGTGTATTTATTTTTTTCAGTGTAAAGGATACCTTTTTCGTCCTATATATCTCATTTAATAGAGAATAGCTTAGAAAATATTAACATTATTCAACTTCACTCGTTTGGACGTCATTCGGTTTTCACGTTACTGCTTTTTATGCTTTTTAAATCTCAAAATTACGCTTTTTAGTGCTTTTTCAAAATTTTGATGTGCTTTTAGAGCCAAAAAACTTGGCACCACTGCTAGTTGTGGAAGGAGACTTCATGAGTGTGCCCGAATATATATCTTCCGGTGTCCCACAGGGTATTATCCTGGGGCCAGTCTTGTTTTCAATATATTATTGTGATATGCCTGCGTGTGAGCAATAATATCCATACCTTTACATTTGCCGATGATACAGCCTATATGAGCATACATAGGGTTGTTATTGCGTAATTTGTAAAAAGAGGACAGTAGAGGGAAAAAACCCGGACATATGCTTAAAAAAGTAGGACCCAAAAATAAAACGAAATTGATTTTTTTTCAATAATATTGCTTCTAATAAAATCTTAAATATATATCGATGGTGTTGCGTAAAAAGGGTCAATCTCGCAACATTTTATATAGAATATTGAATATTTTAACCAAATACTAGAGATATCTTTACACTAAATTCTACCTACTACATAAGTATGTATTAGGGATGTAACGAATGTTCGCATTCGCAAATCATTCGCTTACTTTTGCTATTTGCATTCGCTAAAATGTATGCGAATATTTCAAGCGAATACGTTTAGTATTGAAACAAAACAAAACGTTTTTTTTTACATCTTTTATGAATATGAGTTTATGATTAACAAACGTCAAAAGCACGAAAATGATTTTAAGCCAGCGGAAAACTTTTCTAAAAATAAGTTGCCATAAATATCAGTATGAAACCAAAATCCAGCGGTGTTTGGAAATATTTTTCAGTTTTTGAAAAAGAAAAGGCAATGTTTGATTTGAGCGAAAATATTTTATATTTAAGACTTGTCTGTTCAAACTTTTGAAAAATGTTGAGCACCATTCATTACTTCGTACAGAAAATTTTAAATGCAAACAATATTAACTAGTCCTTGTTTGTTGTAAATTCCATGAAAAATAAGTGCCACTCATGCCAATTTTTCTTAATATGTATTTTGACTGCGTTTAACATGAAATGCTGAACAGAGTACCAGGCTTTAGGGCCAAAGTACGAATGGATTGATTGCCTAACATTTTGTAAATTTATTTTTAATTGTTATCTATACTTATTTTAATATAATTTCATATATCTTTCTGTTTTCAGAATTTGTATTTTTAATAAATTAATAAATATTTGCTTAATTCAAGGCTCAATTTAAATAAAATGCTGTATTTCGTACATTTATGTATACAACACAACTTTATGTTCTTATCGAAGTTTATTTTCATGTGATTATTGAACGTATTGTAAGTATTTGCATTCGCTTTCGCATTCGCATTAGCTTTCGCAAAAATTAAAATGCATTATTCGTTTTCGCATTCGCATTCGCTAAACTGGTTGGTATTCGTTACATCCCTAGTATGTATACATTTGAGAATATTTACATACATAAACGCACAGAAATAGCACTTCAAATATCATTTAAAATGTTGGATACATTTTTTAAACTTATTCACCCTTATTCTATTTGGCGTCGGCAACATAACACGGTGTCGTTTTTAATAGTATTGCCATTTATCGATGACTGTCAACATATGTTTGGTATTCTGTAAGAAAAATTGATGTTGATGTTGCCGTTCATTTTGTCGTCGGTGTTTTTGATATCGTGTTCTGTTGTGTGTATACCTCAGCGAGTTTGAAAAATTATTTAAATAGTAAAAAAGTGAAATATAAAAAATACCAAAGTATACATACATATTTATTTGAAAACATTTCGTAAAAAAAAGTGAAAAATACATATAGTATGGACAAACTTAAAATTATCAATCCCAACCCATTTGAAAAGCTTGTGGAAGAGTTGGAAAAGAATCCTTCTCCTGTTAGAGGATTCCGCAGGGGCAGTGTTTCTAATAAATTTAAGGAACAGTGGTAAAGTGTTGTGACTACACTTAATGCCCTGGGTTCACCAATTAGAATTAGTGGTGGATGGCAAAGAGTAAGGCAAAAAATATGTTGGGAAAGTGTACTGTATGACAGAATTATTTTTACAGATCTAGCAGGACTTGAAAGCTGATTGCGAAGCAACAGGAGGCGGCGTATATAAACAATTAGTACTGAGACACTTTGGAGGAAGCTCCAATTTCCAATAAACGTTGATCTGATAGATTTTTTTTCCAAAATTAAGCTCTAGTGTATCCAATAGGAGTACATGCCTAAATGTTTTATTCAGCCGAAAATATCTTTAAAATATTAAACGATGAACATTGCTCATTATTTTCCAAATATATGACTGAATGTATCATTTACTTTTCATCAGGTAACTGGCAAACGCATGAATTTTGTCTGAGAAATTTTTTCACTATTAATTTTTTTTTATTTTTTTTCGTCTCAATCGAAAGAAAAACATTTTATTTTAATTTATTTGCAAAGTTTTTACTTATTCCAAAATACTTTTACCAAAACTAGTAAACAAAATGAGTCAGCTGACTTAAATACTAGATATGTGTATGGTATTTATCGATAAACAGGCAGCGTCGTCATAACACTGTTAGGGAACACAAAGTTAGCATTGATATTGTGTTAAAGTGATATTGTTTCAAAATTTACGACGATTTTGCCGACGCCTAATAGAATAAAAGGTATTGTTTCTCGTTTATACTTATCAATAAAGGTTATAGCACAAGAATTCTTTAAAAAATAGATTTTTATCAACTGAGAACCAAAAACTATTTAAAGTTCAACCGATTACACATCAAATATCTCTAACGGTAGGGCTACCGACTTTAAATAAACTTTCATTGTTAGGTTAAAATGTCGACAACGTTCGACTTATCCCACACTTACATTCAAAACAAAAACAAATTTTAATATTTTGTTGTTGTTTCAAATGTAAGTTTGCGACAAGTCTAACGTTGTCGATATCGTGGGTCAGGCCCAAAGATTTTGAACTCTCGCTTAATGCTATGTACTGTATATTTTGCATACATCTTAATAATTTTATTTTAAAACAACATACCACAACCCTCATGAACAGTTTTATTTATAAGATAAGCTAGACATCCATTACCAATTATTTTAATTTTTAGCTTGGATTTAAATAAATACCATTTGTCAAGCATAAAAATTTGCTTATATTAATTAATTTCCGAGGACACTGTACGGGAAAAAGACCTAAGCATGCACGAAAACCCTTATGAGGCATCCCGAAATCTCTAGGAACATATTACCTAGCTGGAAATAGGGTTGAAATTATGGAGAATTAAAGTAAATGAACAAAACTGTGTCCATATAACGTTTACCCTAAGAAGGGATACTTGTTCCCCCATTCGAATCAACAATCAAAATATTCCTCAACACTCTCAAGTGAAATACCTTGGCATACACCTTGATCGAAGGCTTACATGAAACATTATATTGACTCTAAGCTAACACAATTGAAACTTAAGTTAACTCAAATACATTGGTTGATTGGCAGAAATTCAACACTCAGCCTAGACTGCAAACTGTTAATATACAAGTCGCTTTTGAAGCCAATATGGTGCTACGGAATTCAGTTTTGGGTACTGTTTCAGCTTCAAATGTTGAGAAAATCCAACGAAGGCAAAACAAAATTTTACATTTGATAACATCGACTCCATGGTACATCAAAAATTCAAATTTACATCGTGATTTAAATATGTCACTAGTGACTGCAGAAATTGGAAAATACGCAGGCAAATATTTAATAAAACTCGAGTCTCATCCAAATCCCATAGCTCGTAATATATTGAACTTTACTGAACACATCCGCTTAAAAAAGAGCGACACCAAGGCTCTAATACGCAATACCGCAGATGAAACTTTTTTAGAATATTTTTGAGCTAGTACATCATTCTTGTATTAATAATTACTATTACTAAATTTGTGTTCGGCATTGCTCGGGCGCATTAATTATATTTAGACTTAAGATTTGATTACTTATTGTTAGTTAATTTTATTTTTTTTTTTTTTAAATACAATAAATAAATAGTAAACAAAAAACTGCTAGCAACACTGTAAGGTGCCCAGCTGGTTACAATTTGCGACTGAAAGCACAGAGAAAGTTTGTGACTCGAAATATGATTAATGTCCATTTTTTGAGTTGGTAATCAAATTGTAATTATTTTTAAGTTCTAATTAAATACGAAATTGTGTGTTTGAGTGCATAATTAAATAATAATGAAATGCCTAACTTTGTGTAATTAAATACTATTTAAGTTTTATGAACGCACCATATGTTTTTATGCGTGTATGTCGCACCCTAAATACAAACATATGTTTTTATGCGTGTTCAAAATATTAAAATTTTCAGGAGAGACAAAAAAACTGTTTATGTAAAAATGATTATAATATTTAAAGAAAATATTGTTCCATTATGAAAAAATTCAATATTGAAGAAGATTCTGCTATACTTTTTTCAATCTTATATTATGTTTGCGAAAATAAAGTAAAATTTTGATTTATGACTCTTTAACTGAAATTTTTTTCGGCACATAAATAAATAATACTGTTAATTGAACTTACTTTTTCCAACTAAAGAAGCACAATGGAAAATAATATACCACGAAATTGATCACTTTTTACAGTAATGGAGACAGAACTCAAAATAAAACTCTTTATGTGTAATAAAAGTAATCAGTTGTTCTTCAGCACATTAGCACAACTAAAAATAATTATCTTTAGTTCATCGTGCAGAAGCAACACACTTAACATAAAAATAGACATAACTGTATTTTTCCAGTTAAAGAAGATAGTGATGTGAAAGAAATTTTTGCAGTAGTTAGAGATGTGTATTCTGAATTAATTTATGGGAAAAAGTCAGTTTTGGAAAATTTTGAGTTGTGCCCCTTTTGTATTTAGGGTGCGATGTGTTTATTGAAAACATACACATGAACATCATGGGCTCGTATTGAAAACATCATGTGATTTCGTTTAATTTTCATAGATATGTAACATATACAATTCATAGTTTCAGATCATGGAATAAATAAATAGAAAAATGCATTCTGATGCTCCTTTGGTTTCATAAAATTTGTTTTAATGCAATTTTAATTTTCTGCATTTTGATAACATAACTTTCTTATTTATGTTAAACAGCTGTTGTTTGAAAAGCCTTCCATAATACTGAAAAATTTTGCAGTGCTACCGATCTTTCAACGTAATTAAAAAAAAAAATTTAATTAACCACTGAAAAAATTAAATCGTATTTAAATAAAACTTAATTTTAAATAAAAATTAGCTAATTACGTACTTAATTATTAAGTTAAAAACTAGGGCTAAGACAAGGAAGAATACAGTAATTTAATTACTGTTCTTCTGCACATATAATGCTAGCAGCAAGTGCGCATAGGATCCAGCTCTGGTACAGTGTATAAATTTTACTTACTAGCGGTCTCCACTAGCCATGACCTTGGTATGTGCATCATGTCGGACATCGAAAATGGCTAATGGAGACCGCTCATGTCCATGTTTCGTCCATTCTCTGACATGGATGCCCTAACATATGTCTGTAAATATTCTATCTCTATTGCGCTACCGCAAAATACTTTGATATGCCTGAACATGGACATCGGCCGTGTTCACTACAACAAAGAAGTTGATGAATTTTTCACAGTTGCTCTGCCGGCGTCATGTTCATGTCATGTTCCAGTTGATGGCTCGTGGAGACGAAGGGTTATAGCTGTAAAGTCTACTCCATAAGGGACCAGGACTAGTCCAAATATAATCCGAAGGTGAGGATAAAACATGGTCGATCAAACACTGCGATGTCCTAGGTGTAGACCACATGGTCCAACTTTGCATTACATTGGACTAAGCACAAAACTACCCCATATGGAAGAGTTTTAGACCACTCGCATACAATTTCTAAGTGTTTCAGAAGAACGATCATAATCGTTTCAACACGAACGCTTGTCGTGCAGCATTGATTGCTTGTGTGAAAACGACATGGTCCATTACATGGGACCATAATATAACTACTCTATTTCATCTACATAGTCCAATATTATTTGGAGGTTTCTTTATAGTTATACTCAGGGCATATTCATATAAGGTATATTCGACTCAACTCGCTTTGAAAAATTTATACTTTTGATGGCAATAAAATATTCTGAAATGGATATCCAAATTACAAACGTCAAAAATAGTCACCTGAACAGTTGAGATCACCTAATATGAATTCGCTTGGGTTTTACTACTTATTCAGATGATTATGTTTGCGTATGAGTATGGTTTATTTATTGGTGTTTGACGGCCAAAGAGTATTTAAAACGAACTTTTGGTCCTACTCTAGTAAGCATCGTCTGCTTTTATTTCGTTACATATACTAATTGCCTTTGGTTTGTATTACCTTTTATTTTTATTCCAATACCAAATTCGTCCTTATAGTTTCTCAATTCCTGATATCTCAAAAATTTGCAATTTGGATTTTCGAAAAATATGAGAAAATTTTATATATTTTGGGAAAAAAGTATTCTTAATTTTTTGCAATATTTTAAAAAATTATTAAGTACTTGATTAAAACTTTAAGAGAAGAGGCATTAAGAAAGGCTGTGAAATAAATTTTGAAGATTTTTGTTGGTGCACCCTACATGCAGCATTGGTCGAAAACTAGCAATTTTTTTCAAAAAATCTGATTTTCGGATGTGGCAAAAAAATTGCACGGTCGTTTTTGTATTTTTTTTTTTTGTTTTTTATTATAAATAAACTTCTTGTAAGTAACCTGTAAGAAACTCTTGACATCCTACACATAAATGTAGGCAGGAGAGGAGATTTTCTAAAAATGCTAAAATTTTTCGAACACAATTTTTCCTAATAAGAAAAAAGTATTGTTAAATTATATATTGCGAAACATTTTAATTTTTTTCTATAGTATACATTTAGCTTTGCAAACTGAAAAAAATATTCTCCTACCTTCAATACTTTTCGAAATATTCAAAATCCAATTTTGATTAAAAAATTTAATTTTAATCAAATCGGTTGACTAGTTCAAAAGTTGCGGACTTTTTACCACTTTTTTTTAATTCACGCAACTGTGCACCGTATACGTAACGCATGTATCTGGCCAGATACATACACATTTGTATGAAGAGTACTGAACTTTATTGGAATTTTTTATTTTTCTCTGCGTTTGTTTACTCAAATCACTCTCATGCAATGGAGGCAAACACAAACAAGGGGTTTTTTTTTTGGTTTTTATATTTTTTCGCTTCAGTTGCATAGTGAAGTTTGAAAGGTACAGACAATAATTTACGGAAGAATTTTTATTTATTCGAAAAAAAAATGGATGAAGAAGTACAGTTTGTTTATAATACGCGATTTAGTAGTCGTAATGTGAATTTCCATACACGACTAGCAGAAGCATTGGCCAATGAGTTAGAGCGTGAAAGAGCCGCTGAAGAAGAGGTTGCAAATGTTGAGATTGATGACTTCCCAGGAGTTGACGACGATATGGATCCAAATTATATGCCAGACGATGGCGATGCCTCAGATGTCGAAAATTATTGGGTTGTCGAAGCAGATGAAGTGTTTGATAGTGACGACGATGAAGAAATTGAAGAACAGAATGCTACCGAAGATTCTTTTCTTGGTAAGGACGGTACTATATGGTGTAAAAATGAACCAAATATTGGAGTTCGTTTACGTCAACACAATATCATGCGTCTTCGACCTGGTCCGAAGGAACAGAACAGTATTCCAATTGAGGTGATCAAAAATTTTTTCACACCAAATATAACATTTATTATCATTTCTGAAACGAATCGCCATGGAAAAGCTGTAGTCGAGAAGTGGAATGCAGCTAATCCCAGTAAAAAACAAAAAGTTTGGACAGATTTGACCGCAACTGAATTATACGCATTCGTCGGCATTCTTTTGGCAGCTGGTTATTCCCACAATAATATGCAAACCACAAAAGCTTTGCGGCAGTCAAATAATCTACCCATATTCAGAGCAGCCATGTCTTTTAATCGATTCTCTGCACTGGCACGATACATTCGTTTTGATGATGGTAGAACACGCGCTCAACGATTGCGCGATGACAAAGCTGCACCCATTCGTGACGTTTGGAATTTTTTAAATGAAAATCTTGCCGAAAACTATAGTCCGCATGGCAGCATAACAATTGGCGAACAACTGTTCCCATATCGTGGAAACACTAAATTTACTCAGTACATACCATCAAAACCAGCGAAATATGGCATCAAAATTTGGTGGGCTTGCGATTCCAAATCTAAATATCCACTGCAAGGAAAGCTCTATACCGGTCGACAAGAAGGAGAAGAACGGGAAGTGAATCAAGGTGAAAATGTTTTGATACAACTCGCAAAGCCGTACAGCAATACTGGCCGTACAATTGTAGCTGACAACTTTTTTACTACTTTAGAAGGAGTAAAGCGTCTGGCCAAAATTGGTCTGGCATTTGTTGGTACCATTCGCTTCAATAAAAGATGTATTCCTAACGAAATGAGAAAGGATCCTTCTCGTCCTGTTTTGTCATCGTATGGACCAAATGGTTACACAACAAGACGATGGACTTTTGCGTTTTTCTGCAACATGTTGGACACCATGGGACTGGCTGCATTTTGTATTTGCAAAGAAGTTGATGGTCTCAATAAAAATAGTGCTAGAAGAAATTTTCTCACTACGTTAGCTGATACATTGGTTCATCAAACAGTTCAACACTCGTTTGGCCATGGAATCGTATTTTGAAAGACCACTAAATGTAAGTTTGATTGATATAACATTTGCCCTTCATTACATCTCATTTTCCTCGTTTTTCATTTTCATTTCAGATTCCAGTAGTACTTCCTAGCTCAAGTGGTGCTGATACTCTACAAAAGAGAAAAAGTTGTCAGCTTTGTACATTGGGAGATGAAAAAATTCGCCGACTAACTCGTTATTTTGTTCCAAGTACTCGAATCGGGTATGCCTACAACATTCGAAATCAGAGTATACATGTTTTAGTTGCTTACCTGAAGCTGTGTACGACTTTTTTAATTTAGAATTAATTAAAACTTACTTTATAATTACTAAGTTTAATTGAAATGAACTTTATAACAACTATTTTTTTGAAATTAAACACAAAAATAAAATTTTTCTTGTTTTATTTCTCATTAAATTTTTTTGAACGCGTATGTGGTTTAGCATGTACTAAGAACAAAAAAAAATAGAAAATATATATCTGCCTGGCGTGATAACAATATAACAATGTAATATTATCACTAAAATATCATACTTTTCATATAAATGTACTGAAATACATAGTGTATCTTGCCAGATACATGCGCTACGTACGTGACTATCGGAACATGTGCATGACGGAGGGTTAAATTGGGTGCTTGTATGTTGATGGTTGTTCGTTTAGAAACTGGCATGCCTTCTCGGAAACTGCCTGAGAACAAGACTGAGAAGATACTTTAAGCTGATTTAACTTTCTCTAATTTATTAGTGGTTCATTGTCCGATTCACTTTCAGGCCCATATACATTATCAACATTAAGGCGAGGTTTTGTATTCAAGGAAACAAAATCCAAAGTGCCGAGCACAAAAAGATTGCATACTTCAAGATTACAGAAACAGCTTAAGCTCTTCATTGTCAAGTGATTGGGGCAACATATACTTAAAGTAATTTGATGGACCTTCATAGTGGCTAACAAACTTTTTAAATTTTTGGTATCTCTAAGTTCCTCTTCTTTCTTTGAAATGTCTTCGTCAGCAATGGTGAATACTTTTACATTAGGACAATTTTTCTGGAGGGCGTTCGTTAAATCTTCCAGCGACGAAATGTCGTTCCCAGCTCTAACAAGTCTATCTGCAGTCCCATCAAGCGCGCCCTTGCCGTGATCGGTTTCGCGGTAACTCCACGTGAAGGCATACATTTTTAAAACGTTAAAACACGTACAACGTATTTAGTGGATACGTGAAATACTAAGAAAGAAGTAATATCTCACTTCCTTATATACCCTGAACGCAAAGTCTCTACCCTGGCATCTGACGAAGCAGGGGAAGTACCGCAGGGAAGAGACGTTTTCATTAAAAAACTAACACAATCAGAAAAATATGTATTGTAACGAAAAAACAAACTAACACGGTAAACTATGCAGAAATTAAAATAAAAAAAATATTACAAACAAACTTAAACGATAAATAAGAAGTAAACTAAGCAGTGGAGATACATCTATCACTGACAAGTCCGAGCGAGCCGAGTATCGTTTCCGAATTATCGGCCACTATCGCGCTAGTGGCTCGCGCGATGTTTATTGTTAAATTCACAAATGCTCTGCTATTAAAGTTTGCAGCGTGAAAGCATTTTGGCGGCATTTTTAAACAGATGGAAAATGTGCAGGGGAGGAGACTTAAAATACGAGGGGCAAAAACTGCGTAATATTTTTTAATAAAATATAAAAGTAATTTCAGATTTTTTTATATAGTTATCATTGTTTTTATACTACTTTATGTAATAAAAAACGATTAGATGTTTAATGAATTAGTAATGTGTTAAATTTCAAAGATTTTGTTACAGAATAGTAAAGGGACACGCCAGGGTAGATACTTTTTTCTTGGTAAACATGAATTTATGACTAAACTTAGCTAATTTAAGTATTGCAAGTATACTTTATTTATTATTAAATATGTTTGATATTTCCGCTAATTTCCAAGTTATACGAGTATATGACTTTCTGATGTAGCCGTCGATAGTGCCTCTTAACATAGAAACACCCATTTATGTAAGGTGCCCAGATTTCAGAAAAAAAGATGACATCAACAACAAAAATAGTAAAAAATTCATTTGAAACCATTATATTCATATATATATGTGATATACACTGATTTTAGCAAAGCATTTGATAAAGTAAATCACGATATTTTACTGCACAAATTATCACTTATGAGGTTTAGCAACTCGGCTTAAAAGTGGCTTAGATCTTATTTATCAAATAGAACACAACAAGTAAAATTTGGAGATGTTACATCAAAAATCATCCAAGTCCATTCTGGAGTTCCTCAAGGCAGTCATCGGGTTCCTATCTTATTCACGTTATTTATCAATGATCTTCCGTCTGTTATTTTACACTCTAAAGTATTGATGTATGCTGATGACGTCAAAATTTTCAGCACTTTTAATGACATCAATGGTCAAAACTTACTACAGTATGATGTTGAAAAGTTCTCTAGATGGTGCAAAATCAATTTACTGAATTTAAATATTAAAAAATATAAACACATATCCTTTTTTAGGCAGATAAAATTTGACTCAGTTTATATTGTTGATAACTCTACACTGGAAAAAGTTTAGAACATTCTGGACCTCGGTATATTTCTTGATCACAGTCTCAACTTTCGTGACCACATCTCTGTAATTATTAATAAAGCTAACGGTGTACTTGAATTTATGAAACGCTGGTCTAAAGACCATATCCAGATCCATATCTCACAAAACTCTTATATACTTCACTTGTTAGACCTATTCTTGAATACGGATCTGTTATATGGGACCCATATTATTCTATTCATATTAATAGCATTGAATCAGTTCAAAAGCAGTTTTTGATATTTTGTCTTCGTGGCCTTCGTTGGAATTCGTATGTTCTACCATCGTATAACAGTAGACTTGGCCTTATCAAGTTACCTACTCTAAAAAGTCGTCGATCGATGTTAAGCACTTTATTTGTTCTTAACATATTTCGTGGTGATGCTGACTCCGAGTTCCTTCTTAGTAAAATTAACATCAACGTTCCTGCAAGACCAACTCGTAACTTCCAACTGTTATGTCTGAAATACTATAGATCTGTCTATGCTAATAATGACTCTTTTCGGCGTGCATGTTATCATCTTATTGATTTGTCAGAGAGTACTGACGTTATAAAAAAAAATTATTATGCATTTAAATAGTTAATTCAATTTCATTCATGTGTATTGTTTTTAATTTATGCTGTTTGACACTGTTTTGTGGAAGCCTTTGGTCGGTAAGGATTTAGAATCTATTGACTTAATAAATATAATAATAATAATAATATATACATTAGAGATGGGCGATTTTTCGAAACCAGTTACTTTTTCGCAGCGATTGAAAAATCACTAATCACAACTGTGACGGAATTTATCATGTAACAGGTTTTTGAAATATAGTTCTTTCATACATACTATGAATGTTCTTGTATGCTTACTTTACAATAAATAAAGCTACCACATGAATTTTTTTATACTTTTAGCGTTTGTCGAGAAAAAATCGTCAAATCGTCTTTTCTGGCAACATTTTTGTATTTGCAATACGCCAATTCTCAATATTTTGATGGGGTTGATTGCTAATTGTTTGTTCTTGTCGCTCTTCTTATTAGAAGCAGAAGAGCTGAAATGTGTTAAACCGTGATCACAGTTTAATTTCACTGCTGCTCTTCTTATTAGATTTGGTCAAAATAACCGAACTGCTACAAACAAAATACTGCTAAACTGTGATCACAGTCACAGTTTAAAAGAACAGCGATTTAGAAATCACGTTCACAAGGAGCACCATTATTAAAAAATCACAGTATCGCTCAACACTAATATACATACTCGTATATCCCAAAAAGCACTAAAAAAATTTAAATTCAAGCACTTGAAAAAACTTGAACAAAGTTGAATTCAAGCATTTTTTCAAGTAATTTTCAAGTTTGAAAAAATGTTGAAATAAAAAAATCAAACAGCATACTACATATGTGCCCTTAATTATGAAAGTGGTCTAAGTCGTATGCATTTTTGCTCCGAAATTTTAAATAAATTTTAAAAAAACTTCAATAAATATTTCATAAATATTAAATAAATTTATATTAACCGAGGCTACTTAAACTCTAAATTAAAATGTTGCATAATATAAGAATATTTTTTGATTTGTTCAAATGTAATCCTAAATAGGTCGAGCAAAGAAATATATTCTCACAAGTTACAAAAACGAGGTACAGGTTGCACTCAAACCTTGTAAGCCCATAATGCAGTTGTTTATTTAAATTCTGAATATCCATATAAATGGTTGATATTTAGAGAATACAAATGAAAGTGAGGCTATCCTGTTTCATCGATAAAGGCAAATATTAATCATTCTTTTAATATTAAAGATGACAAAATATGACTGATAATACAAAAGATGACAATAAGAGGACACCAATTTTATGATGACAGCGAGTTAAAATAGATGATTCTCCTCTAAAAAAGAGGACGCATGGTCACCTTAATTTATATAGTAAATATTTTCTAGTTTTGATTATACATCAAGACTGGCCACTGAGAGAACACAGAGAGAAAGGTATTCGCGTATGTGTATTCATTTGTATAAGAAGTCGATTGATGTTCGGCACTCTGGTGCCAGTTTGGACAGTCTTATTATATATCCCAGTTGGCCACATCTTTAAGACATCTTTGGCGACGGGTACAAGACAATGGTAAATCATAGAAGACATACTGAAAACAGCTCCATATTTCATACATATTTAGGCGAAGTCACACAAGACGAGATGAGCGACACTGTCGCTCAGATTGGCGTCAACACGGCTTTCTTGAGGACAAAACGAGGGAAATTGTCACTCAGATTGCCCTCAACAAAGTTTTATTGAAGACAAAACTTGTGACATTGTCGCTCATATTCTAGTCAATACTGTCTTTCGTTTGAAGACAAAACGAGTCCCTCGTCGCTCAGATTGTCCTCAACAAAATTTTATTGAAGACAAAACGTGTAACACTGCCGCTCAGATAGTCATGAACGAATATTTCCTTTAAATTGTCGATTAGAAAACTCAATCGACAGGCCACATGTCGAACATTAATCGTCGAAGACAATGTCGTATACGGCTATTTGGCCAATTGGGATATGTACATATGTATGTATATGTAATTAACTTTGTTGTAATTGTGAATGTAACAAGGTCTAGAATACGATTATTATAGCCATAAAATTGCATACTAACCTTTGACTTCCGTTTGTATTTATTAATGCTGACAAATGGTACCAGAGCAAGAGTAAGAAAAATTCCACAAAATATACCCGCAAATATACTTGCGAAATTAAGTTGCCATGGCAGAGTACCAATTGCAAATAATAACACTGCCATCATTACCAGCTTGAATAAAGCTATGTGAGGTTTATGCAGCTGCTGCCAATGTGCATTTATTAAAAGAACTACTAGGGATGCTATCACACCAGATAGAGACGCCAATGGACCCACCTGCAAAGATATTTATACATTATAATTTTATTACTTACTATAAATATTTTTAAAGAATTAAACTATGATTAAAATAAATGTGCTTACGTAACGATATTATATAACGTAATTGAAAAATTTCATACTAAAATTTGAAAATGAAAAACAACTTTAATTATAGGAAATATATCGATGATCACAAGTAGAAAGGCAATAACTCGCATTTTCATGAAATTGAGTTTTTCAGTGATTCCAATACATTTCACCCAAATACACCTCGTAACAGAAACTTATTGCAATAGACAATTTTAAATTTTTAGATGATTTCAACAAGAATTGAAATTAATGAACTTAAGCCCGACTAAGAAATCATTTCTGATTATTGCAATAGTGGAATAATTTACAAAGCAGTTGTACAAGCAGTTGTACTGTTTGTTTATTATTATGTTTTTACATTCTCCTGTAAAGTTACAGTTATTTGAGTTAGGGCCTTTCTACTTGTGCCCAACGATATGTTAGTATATACAGTAAATGGCCTTAATTAAAATCTCTCGGTTGGTAACTACTTATGTCAGTTAGATACGGAAGGCTATTGTTCTAATTTACAGCAGATATGGTCTTGGTAATGGTTTCCCTATAGGGAATATATAGTACTATAGTGGAAGATTTTCTAACAAATAAGACTATATATGTATATATAACCAAGTTTGTGTGTTGAATAATATGTCCAATTATTCCATACCGGACACGCATATGTTGTACCACGATCTCGACGGTAAATATTATATTTATTAGAAAGGATTTCGGTGTTCAGATAAGTATCATTAAGGCAAGTTTCAGTAACTAACGGTTGATTTTTCAAGAGCTTTCGGATTTGATTTAATAAACAAACACATACAATTTAGAGAAATGTATGAAATCTTTATTTGAGTCCATAGAACAACCCATATAATTCAATGTTTAAAGATGATTTCATGTAAATGTTAACCGCGGATACGTCTGAAATGTTTCATACGCTGGGTCCAATTTTGGCATACTCTCTCCAACATATTGCCTGGTATTTCACGATTAAATTCTTGAATATTGTCTTCCAGTGCGTCAATCGTTGCGGACTTGTCTCTATAGACCTGAGCCTTAACATAGCCAAACAATAAAAAATCTAAAGGCATTAAATTGCAGGATATAGGCAGCCAATTGAACGGTGCCAAACGTGACATAAACTGTTAATCGAACTCGCCTCTTAATTGGGCCATTGTTTCGCGTGTTGTGTGGCATGTGGCACCGTCTTGCTGCAGCCATAAGTCAGCCAAGTCCAGCTCTTCCATTTTGGGCAAAAAAAAGTAACAGAGGCCCAATTGCTGCGAATGGCGCCAATCGATAACTCACTGTCATCAACAACACTGGTGGATACAACCAAGAATGATAAAATAAAGATTACGCCTTGCGCATGATTTACCGTTTAATGACGTAGTAGTCCCCTCGCAAAGGTTACCAAGTTTGTATTATATGCGAAATTTATAGTTTCTTGCAAAAAATTTATGTATTTTGTGGTAAATCAAATTACATAAACTGCAAGTTTTGTGTAATATTTTATAATAAATACATATAAATAATATTAAAATAATTAAAATTATATAGAAAGTGTTTAAATTTGGTTGTTTAAAAGCTGCAAAACTAAGAAAAATAAAAACAAAATAAAGTGAAGAGATAAGAAAAAGAGCAAATATGAAATGTGCGTTTGTGTGTATGTAATAGTTCTACAGCTAAATTTTACTAGCCAATGAGAACACAGGGTGAGTGACGTCAGAGTTCCATCATGCGCAGAAAAGTTTTTTTATTCTTGCGCGATGGCGTAATCTTTATTTTATCATTCTTGGATACAATAGCGATTTTTTCCTCTGTACGCGCTCTACGGTATGCGTGTTGGTGGTTTAATGTTCAATAATGTAATTTTGATGCGAAGTTTAGTCACAAGATTCCCAATAGCCGCCTCAGACCATAAAATGGAAGAAGTACACGATGCACTTTCTTAACCAGGCATTATTTTGATAATAAAATTTAATAATCTGCAAGCGTTGTTCATTTGTAAGTCGATTCATGGTTAAATTATAGAGCAAACTGATCATGTTTCACAGTAACATGATACACGAAAACAGCTGAGTTGTCAAACATAGTGTTGCCAAAAAGAAAGTTGCTAAAAAATCAATACAATAATCTGGTAGTGAAAGTGAAAACTTTCTATATTCAAATTTCACAGTTTAGTTCTCAAGCCATGAACATTTTGGTAGAGTTTGAAGTAATGTTATTTTGGTTTTTGGGATATTCCTTTCACACACAGAGAGAATGTACATATAATGTTGCAGCAACAAATATTTAATTATGTATTCCAATATTCCATATTTTCTATCAATTATCAATCAATTGTACGATTTTTTTATATTTATAAACACAAAACCATAATTAAAATACAAATAGAATTCTCACAATAGTTTTATTAGTAATAAAAATTGATTGCGTTCATTTCTAATAAACATTTTAAAGTATTGGTAGGCACAACTGGATTAAATATAAGTAAGAAAGTAACGTGACTGAATATTGGGTTTTGAACTTAAAAAAACTTTTCTTGTAAACAATATTTAGTTTGAAAAAAAAATTCGGTTATTGTAACTAACTAATCATTTGCCGTCGTACTGAAATTCTGTTGCAATAAAACCGACAAAATTCGATTGGCAACAAATTCGGTTATCACAACAAATCTGTTTTCTCTGTGTATATCGCAAAATATTCGAAGTGTTATTACTATTATTCTGAAGTAAAATTATTTGTGCAAATAATTTGTAGTGTCTTGATAAGAAAATGTCTATGTGTAATAAAGCGGAACACCGGCAACGGATGTTACAATGCACCATGCGAATCAAAAACTTGCACATTTCACTTCAGAATATAAGCAAAACATTAAGAATAATTTGCGATAAATATAATAATGTACTTACTTTTTTATTCTGCAGAAATTGTTTTTATATATGTATGTATGTATGTATGTATATGAGCCATGTCTACCAATGGTTCCTTTAGAAATATCAATTATATTGGCTGTATTAATTAATTATTTCTGTAGGCACAATTGAAATTTCATTCTAAAAATTAACATATTGCTAATGAAAAATTGGTGCTTACAAAAGCTATATTCGTTCATTACAACAGAATTGTTTATTAGTTGTTGGAACCGACTAAATTCGATTGGCTACAAATTCGGTTATCACAACCAGTGTTGTCAGATATGGCGATATCTCGCCAAACGTGGCGACAAAAATTTGTTTTTGGCGATGAAAATTTTTAAATGGCGATTGGCGATTTACTTTGCGATATTTGAAATTCTTGGCGATATTTTTGGCTATATTTTTACGATTTGAATAAAATAGAATAATGTTCAAAACATGAAATTTTTTAGATAAGGAATTTGTTCTTCAATATAAAATATTTCGTGCAAAAGATTGTAAGATTATAAACTCTTTATCTCAAACAAAATTTTCTGAAATTGAAAAAATAATAGACCACAAAATCTCAGTTGGTATTTATGAAACATAGTTGGCAAAACTTCCTTTTATAAATAGGAAGCAATATTTTGATAATGAAGCTCCAAAAAGTCTGCACGAGTTCTCGCCTAAAATGCATGATTACGATGATGGTGTTTGTACTTACCACTTCAGTTTTATTACAAGATTTAAATATTAATGTTGATACTTATCATATTTAGATTGCGCTTTTGGAATTAGTTATTTTTAAGTCTCTTTTATACGCCAGTATTTATATGTTAATGTAAAAACTTCTAAATTTTTCTTAAACAATATAGTTTTTATATTTTACGGTAGACGTTACCTACTGATTTTAAAATTTATCAATAATTTGGCGAGGAGGCTGAAAATAAATCTCACAACACTGATCACAACAAATCTGTTTTCTCTGTGTACCAATGATTCTTTTAGAAATACCAATTATATTTAATTTTAAAAATTCACATATCTCTAATCCAAAATTGGTGCTTACAAAAGCTATATTCGTATACGTACTATATCCTTATTGAGGGTATGTATTAAAAAAAATAAACAATTAATATTGGACAAAATAAACAATACTCGCTTTTTTTTTGGTTAAAAAGAGAAGTTTAAATTTCACTTTTATTTATTTTCATCAGAAATAATAGGTAAAGTTTGAATTTTTTTGTTTCAAAAAAAAAATTATCAAAAATATATCGGCAAAATAAAAATTAATAAAAACCATAGTGAATCAATAAGAAACACTAAAAAAAAGTCTGGTAATGTTGAAATGTTTTATTTCAATATAAAACAATATTAATTTTAATATTAATTAATTTAAAGTTGCTCTATTTTTGGAAACAATATAGAAATAATATTTTTCGGCATAGAATTACGTCAGTGATTGAAAAAAACATTTTGATATTTTTATTTGACGGCCGATTATTTGATCTTCTCCAAATCTGATTGACGAAAAAATTTCATTTGCTTTGTAACAACATGGAGAAGTGCGCGGATGAAACATATTTATTTTGCATTTTATGGAAATTTACCATTATTCTTTGTAAAAAGCCAAACGATGAAAAGTCTACAGACAGTCTTAATATTCTATATTATCAAATTCGCACAGTTGAAGAAAAATTAGACTGGCAGATAGAAAAATCATTTAACTCTATACCTATAATATTATTCTAATGTACTTATTAAAATGTTCCTTTTTTAATACCACGATTTCATAAAGAGTTGCTGCTAATACAGCGTTGCCACTTTCTGTGTAATAGTGCAAAATCTGTACTACTTAAAGTTCTTTGCACTATTTTTGCACCATAAATTTTTTGTGTAATTTTGCACTATTTTATATGTTTTAAAGCGATAAAAGCATAAGTCGACTTAATACAAAATTATACACATGTCTCTAACAAAGGTTATGATAAAGATATTAACAAAACAATATTGCTGTAAGTCTTAATGAAAGTTCAACAAAATTTTTAATAAGGCCCAAATTATACTAAACATATTTAGAATATTTGCTAAGAAATCTCGGATCCTATTATAACCTAATGCAAACTCCGAGAATTTTTACGATATTTCCCACTAGAGAGCCATACAATCTTAGCATCTATTATAACGCAATTATTATCATTAACAGCTTGTTGTATTGAAAGTGCTCCGGAACAATATGAAGTATTGAGATTATATTGAAGATTGGAAGTTTTTAAAGATCATTCAAAAATAACTGAATCAATGCTTTCTGTATTAGATGAAAAATCTACAAAATATTATTTGGACTTCCTTTCACATTCTCTTGGACGTTTAACTAATTTTAATTTAATGTTTTAAAGCGAATCCCTGCTTCTGGACAAATTACTCAGCTTGTAATCAAAGTTGTGCAAATTTGTTCTTGTCTAATTACATAAAAGTTGATTTTTTATAAACAACATGAGTTATTTTTGGTTGAGCAATAAAAACGATGAACTTGTTATACAGCGAAGTGAAATATATATTTATTTAGCTGCTTAAAATACTGTTCCGAGACACAACAAATTGTAATGTATAAAGATTTTAGGAAAATGATCTATGCGATAAATTGGATGTTTTGAAATTTACAACTCAAAAGTTTTTCAAAGTAAAAACTGTGCTGGTGATATTTTCTTTCTAAATTTAATAGTTGTGATATTACCACTCTTAAACGCTTCTGTTGAAAGAGTTTTTTTTAGTAAACTGAACTTTATTAAAACTGATTCCCCAAAAATGAGTTACCAGCTAATACAGTAGCACCGATTTTAAAATTGTGGTACAAAATGTTAGCTTAAAATGATGAAAAGACGATATGATTTAAAAAAAAACTAAGGAATGTACTTATAAGTATCGCTCAGTACTTCTAGTTAAATAAGTTTAAATTAAGAAAAGAAAAATGGAGAGTACCTTCTTCTCAAACGCCTTACTTAAATAATATTTTATGAAATCTTGACAAAATATTAAGAGGAAAGTGGTAAATTATTCTGCGTTGAAGTAAATATTTGTGAATTAGTGAATTTTATGAAATATTTTTATTTTGCTGTACGTTTTTTATAAATTAAAAAAAATGTCTCCTTCTAAATTTCAATTAACTAAAAAAATAATAAAAAAAATAAAATTTTTTCTTCGAATTTTTGCAATATTTCAAATTTATTTTTGACTTGCAGCTGTGTAATTTCTTTTTCCACCAGTGGCAACGCTGTGCTAATAACAAAAAATCATCATTCGACGAAGACAGACTTGCAACCGCACACGAAGAATACAAAATTAAAATCCTGATTGACAATTTTATTTGAACAATCACCGGTTGATGGTTTTAAAATAATATTTCTAAAACGATGCTAGACTATAAACACAACATTTAGTAAATACAATACAATATAATTTGGAATGAATAAAATAATCGCAAAATTTAAAATAATAAATAATCGTTATTAACGGTAAAAATTAATAACACTGTTTGTTAAGAAAAGTAGAAAACTCACCTCGGGCTTATATGGCACTAAAACGATACTTGTTAGATTTCCAGCAAGCCCAGTTCCTATATACAAAATCGCCGTTCGTATTGGTCCTATTAGACGTTCTAAGTCAGCCAGGTATATGTGTTGAAATACCACAGTTATAACTAAATGCAGAATACCAGCATGCATGCACAGCGAGGTTAGGAGACGATATAATTGGTCTGGCACCTCTACATTGACAAAGGGAAACATGCCACAAACATTGCTTAGGCATGAAATCTATAAAAAGAAAAGAGGAAAGAATTCATTGATTTCATTGAATTAAAACATAATCCTCCTTATCGTAGTTGGCGTACTTCTACTTCGACTTAGACCTGTTTGTAATAGATTAAAAAAGACGGTAACATTTTTTCTTTAATCTAGGACAAAAATGTCGAAGTAGAGATACTCCAAACACGATAAAATCCAATTTTTTATTTCACACTGCGCTTACAACTGACAATAACGTAAAGTCCAGCAATAACACTGTGCTCGAATTCGAACCTTTTTTTTTGTAACAAGCCGGGGACCCAGTGGGTAAACCTAATTCAAGTGCGCTGAATCCAATGGTGCTAACCATTTTTTAGGTTAGCTCTTGTTTAAAAAATAATTAAGATTGAAAACTTGGTTAAAATCACCTAAAAATCACAATTTTTCCTAGAAAAATAAATTAAGAAAATATGCTTTCTTTTTACATACGTGTACATATTTTTTTAATGGAGAAATTTACATTTTTGAGTTTTTCAGATACTTTTCAAATAATTAATTTGAAAACAAAACACAGACAGCTGTTTGGGTAATTTTTGCAAGTAAAAATTTTACTAGTAATAATTTGTAAGATTTTTTTTGTGTTTAAATTTTTTTCTCTCTTTTCACGTTCTCTGCTTGCAAGCTTTTTGAGTTAATGAACACTTTCCAGTAAAAATTGTTACAAATTGGTAACAATTTTTTAGCAAATGAACAAATCTATTATTAGCATACGACGAAAGATTGTTGGATTGAATGCCCAGGCACGTTAAACTTTGCCTTTTTTAACTGACATTAACACAACGACGGAGAAAGTTGGCACAATGAGTACTTTATTGTCGGAAGCATTTGAAGAGCCTAAATAGGTTGGTTCTCCATTTTATTTATTCAATTCAACTTAATTCGTTTATTTCTTTTGTATTGTTTTATTTTTGCTGCCACAAAGCACAAAAACCTAAATCAGAACATACCAAAAAAACCAACCAATATCTGAAAAGCTACTCAACGTATTCAATAAGTTAAAAGCTCTACCAATTTTTGTACTTTGCGTTGACGGACACGTATTGAATGTAACAGATTTCAGATGTCAGTTGAAAAAGGCGAACTTTAACGTATGACGGATGCTGTGTGCCCCGGCCTTGACTGTCTTAAAAATATGGACGATAGTCATGAGAACAATTCAAAAAGTTTTGTATATATTGATGAGAAATTGTGTATGCATTGCTGTTGTCCTGCCAGCACTATCAGTTGTAAGCGCTGTGTTAAAGGTAAGAGAAATATACAGACCTGTGAACAAAGCGAAGCTTCTTCGTGAAAATATCCGTTGACAAAGTCGCAGTACTCTCTGGTGGTAATTTGACATTCACCGTAAATACCCGTACAGCAGGGGTGACCAATGATTTCGCACACCATATGCTCGGCTGTATGATCCTTGAAACGAAAGCGTTGTGAAAAAGAATTAGTTTTTCGACAAATCGGCCATTTTGTTATATCGTCTGGCCATTCGTAAGGAGCAATAGATGCAGGAGCATCACAATATTTTGGATCCAGTCCACAAACTGAGCCTGAAATGCGTCCACCTGGTCCAGAGTCACCAGGTAACCACTTCTTCCACGTTGATATTGATTTCTTTAAAAGGAAAAAAGAAGACTATTGCAGCATTCTTAAAGCAATTGTTACTTACCGTTGGAAATAAGCCTCGAACGGAGCAGTCAGCTTGAGAACTTTGTACACAGCCTGAATCATCGTTACGAATGCAACATGCGGTTTCTCGTTCCTGTTGTCTCGTTTTCATTACGACATCAACTATTTTAATGTCTCTTCTCATACACGTTGCAAATTTGGCACCCATATGCACCAAGTCTTGGTTGCGTGGCCCTATCCATATATTGCGCTGCACCAAATGCTGCACTGTTTGCAAACTAAGACTTGTTACTAACACTTGGCCAGTTCTCTGCTCAACTCCAACCCCTATCGGTCCGATGCCATAACAAAGAAGAGACAAAAATAGTACTATGATCTGTACGGTGTTAATCCAGTATGTAAAGAAAGGGCGATAGTCGGAGCGATCATCTAAATCATTCGGGCAAAAGAGTTTTACATGACTCGAAATGGGTCGTTGAGAGTTCTCTAAAACGCCGTCTAAAAGCTGAGGCGATATTCGATTGCCACGTATGCCATCCAATTGTTGCTGATGTTGTTGCATAGAATGTTGCTGTTGGTGAGGGGTCTGTTGTTCAGTATTGGCATGAACCACTATTGGTTGAAACATTGAATGAGATCCGTCATTTTGACTCATGATATTACTTGTGCGCCAACCTTGCTGGCTGCGTTCGCCATTTATAAACATCGGCCGCTCTACACTGGTTATTCGCAAAGGTGCGTTTCCAGATGAATTTGAAGAATTATTGGCATTATTAGCAGCGTTTGAATTACCCGACGATTCTACGGCAGGTGTAGAATCAAAAAATACTTCATCATCTTGCAATTCTGATAGTCCTTCGGAAATTCCATTATTTGTTACGTTACCAGAATTGTTCATATGATCTTGATCATGAGCAGCGGGTGCAAAACTACGAGACCACTGCCATCGTTTAGGACGAGGAGTTTGGTTTTTGTTAAGAGTCTGCTTTATAAATTTAAAGCTTTGTACCAGCATACTAGCTACGGAAGGTTTTCTTTCAATATAGTCCCCCACCTGAAAGGCAACATTGTAATGTGGATGAAGATAAGGGTCGCGTAGACTATTTCCTCTTCCATTTATGCAGTTGCCACTGCTCAAACCACTCTGTCCCGCGCCATTACCGCTATCAACTTCATTATTTACAGTTGTATCGTCGTCTTCAGTATCTTGAATTGGTAAAATATCTGGTCTGTCGGTAGCATGGCGCTGATGGTTGTGGTGATGATGATAGTAACGCTGCTGTTTCTCATTACTTAAAGCAGAGAAATGAGCTCCATTACGAGGTATTTGAGCACTGGCAATATCGTTTGAATATGCATCGTTTAGTCCAGCCTTGAAGCAAATGAAAATAATTTTAAATAATGAGAAATTAGTAACCATTATAAGAATAAGTAGCATTTGAAATTGCTTAAATCTTTTTAGTTGAATTGATTTTACTGTGCTGTGACTGCCAAAAATTTCAAAGACGACAGCAAAATGAAAGCACAAAACAGAAAAACGAACGAACAATTCTGCTGTTAAACTAAAAAAAAATAAAAAATGTAACTTAACCGTCGCTGTGCTGTGAAGATCTTCACAGTTAAGTCGAAGCACCAGCAACAGAACACGAATTTCGACTGTTTCTTTTGCAGTCGCTTTGTTTTAGCTAAGCTCAACTTCTTAACAATATAACTACAACAATATCAATTTTGTAGTTAAGTTATTTATTTAGTGTTACTGACATTTGGCTAATAAAAAAAGAACAAATTTAAATTAATGAAACGATAATTCATAGCTTCGGCAGCCACGGACATTCGAAACTGTGCTTCAACTGAACTGTTGGAAACTTCGAAGTTAATGCAACAGAACAGTCAATTGAAACTCAGACATGTGTAACAAATGTTTAAAAAAAAATTAACTTTTCGCAGCACAGTAACAGTAGATTTTATACTACTGCTACTGTTTTGCTGGCAGTTTTTCAAACGCTGAGTATAAGTACTACAGTTCTTATGTTGCAAATATGTGCATATGTGTGTATATACAAATGTATGTGTGTATGCGTTTTAATTTTGGTTCAAGAAATTACAGATTATCTGTCGCATAAACAGAAGAGTGCAATTTACTAAAACTATTAAAAGATTTGAATATTAATTAAGAAAACATTGCATACTTCCTTGATCTAGTACAACAAACCGAAGGCGAATCGAAAAATTCGATGTATAAATATATATTGTTGCGCAAAAATATTCGAACAGAGCTAACGTAAATGTTTTATAAAGAAAACATTTGGTAACCAAAAAGAATTAGTCAAAATTATTTAGCTAGAGAACTAAATGCACATACAAGCAGACTATAGCAACAATACTGCTTGTTAAGAGAAACACACCCAAACACACACGCATAAAACTGCAAACATGGTAGAAACAACTCTGTATTACCAACAACACACAGTATTACCAATACTGTATAAAAGTCGTTACACAGCAACTCTGAAATTCAAAATACCAGTCAATAGAATTATCCTAAAAACAGTAACGTGAATTTTCCAGATTGTGTTAAGAAGACAGTTTGATCACTTGGTTACCAAAAGGAAACGACAGCAAAGATGGTAACATGTGCATAGTAGCAACATTTTTATACAATAATACAGTTTCTTATATTTGGCTTTACTAAGTCACACATTTTATTATGCCATCTGCGAACACAGGGGCGAACATTCTAGAAACATTTCCTGTGGTATAAAAAGTGGTGTCGTGTATGAGCAATTAAAAGAACTCATAAATCTTAAACGTAACAATATGTATATATATCGAGGATGGAAGCTAGATATATACCTTCCACCTTCCATCTTTATTTTTCCTTCTATCTATGTATATAAAATTCTAAATTATTCATGAAGCTAGACAACTCCCGGTAGCTTTATTAAATTAAATTATACTAAATTTGACAGGTGTATGGAACCCGAGGACTTGGGGACATACTAATCTTCTGGAGAATGTGAAAATAATCCCTCACTTTATTGACTACTGCACTCCACCTCCTATCTATCTAAATCTATCGAATGGAAATTCTGCTACACGCTGGAAGAAAGCCCTGCCATACCACCTGAAGCTATACTAGTTTATAAAGATGGCTAAAAGATTAAAGAGAGGGTCTGCAGTCTGTATTGAAAAATTCGGGATAAGAATACACTTTCTGATCCCGAATGATTGTAGCATACTTCGAGCAGAAATATCTGCACTAAAAAAACAGCTAACTGGTTATGGTCGTATCAAATATCTGATAGAGAAATTCGGCTCATGACTGAAAGCAAAGCTGCGATCAGATCCCTAAAATGTCTATATAACACATCGTACCTAGTAAGTGAATTCCACAAATCCCTCGGAAGTAAGGTGAATTATTCTAATATCACCCTACCGTCTATATGATGCTTTCTCGGCAACGATAGTCTTTCGGAACTATCAGAGGTTGACCTTAAAGACCTGCTTTCCCTCAGAACGCGACAACTTTTCATCGAAAATTATCATGGGCGACGAGCCCCTATCGCTTCTAGGGCACCGAAAATCCGCGTATAAAAATCGAAGAGCCATTACACCCGCTCAAAGTTACTGAAAACGCTGCTAGCCAAACGGTTATTGTTCTGTTGAGCTATGCTGAACGACTTTCTCTTGCTCAAATGAACTGGAAAACATGTGATTCCAACAGGACAGAGCAATGGAGCATACTGTTTTTCAGTTATTAAAAAAAAACATAAATTTTTTCCCCACCTTGAACATAACTAGGTTGTTACAAAAATTGATAAATAAAATAAAAATACAAACAAAGGATTTTGATTATTTTGAAGGCGATTACGCGCCTAACCAGTAGTTCCTCCTGAAGAAGTACAGGTTTTTTAGGTCTGTCTTCGATAGTTCCGAAAGTCATATCAAATAGTACCTATTGCGCACAGAGTGAAGGAAGTGGTTTTCCAATGTTCGAGAGAGGTAGAGGAGGTGGTCTGTTTTAGGTCCTTATAATAAGTTGTATTCGAGTTTAAAGTTTAAAATCGAGTATGAAATTCATATTATGAGCATAGAACATTTCTTTGAACAGAATTTCAAACGAAACTTGGATTTAACAAGTTCGTCCAATTTTATCTCACATTTACATCCTAGCATGATTTTCAATGTAAAATTATATGACAAAACTCGTTAAGACCACATTATTAAACATTTTGCCCCTTATAATAACTTCATGTCATACACACTTCCATACACACATCCATATGGACATAATCGCAAAAGTAATTAGAATCCACTCCCAGGAAATATGATGACTTATAACTTCCCATATAAAATTTAAAACTCAAAACTTTAATGTAAATATTGTTTGATAAGTAGACAGCACAGTTTTCTTGAATTTTCTTATTTACCTTCCACAGAATCACCTTCAATCGATCCGTGTACAGATATATAAGAGTTACACCCTTGAAAATGCGTTCATAAACATAAGTGGGTAACTTTGACTCACTGTATCTTAGCTGATAACCTCTTCTAACTTTTTACTCGTAGGTGTATCATTTTAAAAAAGGAACGCAGAAAACCAAATTTCTATGATAAATAAATAGGTAATATAAGCAAAGGATTTGAACAAAAATGGGTATTAAATATCAATATGACACTGGCTTTACACAAGAGTGGTACGCCCAATCATAACGTATGCATCGTTAGTGTGGTGAACATATTTAGAAAAGAAGGTTAAAGTACAACCCCTTCAAAAGTTACAGAGACAGTTCTGTATTAGCATCTGTGGTGCAATAAGAACCACATCAACTAAGGCGATGGAAAGCATTCTTTCAATCGTGCCAAGACTGATGGTAATATATAGGTAAATGGCTAACGGGAGAGCATACAATCGAGTACCAAAATATAATACATACCTTAGCCAGGGTAAACGTCACCACCGTCATGTGTGACAAAATCCCAATTAGATATGTACAAAGTAACTGAATCACCGTAACGCCAAAAAATTATATAATGGGAGAGAGCAACAATAATAGGGTATAAACCCGAAACTATAA
Organism: Nowickia ferox; assembly: GCA_936439885.1. Classification (NCBI taxonomy): domain Eukaryota; kingdom Metazoa; phylum Arthropoda; class Insecta; order Diptera; family Tachinidae; genus Nowickia; species Nowickia ferox. The sequence goes on from OW387026.1 coordinate 67,489,106, forward strand.
GGGTCAAAAATTGGAAACCGATCGGGCAGTGGATTCTACTACATGAGTCGCAATATACAGAGTTAAGAAGTCAAATGGCTCGCATGGGTATTCTTCATGATACGACATGTAGAGCTTGCCAAGATGATGAAAATGAAATTCTCGAACACTACTTGTGTCACTGTCCAGCATTCAGTCAAATTAGAAGACAAATCTTCCATCTGGAAAATATACCAGAGGTTCAGACTAGAAAACCCTGAAAAGGTATATTGAGGAGGGTCACGCAAACTGAGCATTGCAAGGTCAGGGCTTACAGAAGAGAGGGAAAAAGAGAATGATGTAGAGTACAGACTTCGATGTACTAGCAAATTTGCTTTTTTCTTCCTTCGCTTATTTTGTTTTTTCCTTCGTTATGTATTCTTACTTTGTGGTGTAGTGAATATTTGCAAAGTAAAGTAAACAATGTTTAAAGAAAAATTTTAGCAAGTTTGTGCATGCATAAAAGGGGTCTAACTAATAGTTTTTCTTTGCAGTTTTTAAATCTTCTTACTTTTTTACATCTAGTCAATATATATTCATTTCCTTTTTTCGCTATTATCGCCTTGACTATTTAGCCAAAAGAAAAGTCTGGATGAAGAGCATTATTATCTTAAAACCACTCTCAATTACATAAATGCGTGTGCTCGATTATTCGTAAAAAATATATTTTATATTATAGTAAAAGAATTTGTAAATTTACCTGGACCTCACTGTCGGACTTCAGGCAGCCAAAACGTCGCAAAGCCAAGCGCTTTTGGCGGCTTTGCCACAAAATGTAATCTTTTGCCTCGGTAGATGGTTCGACACCGAAAAACCGCAAGACTTCACGACGTATATAATGCGTAAAACGTTTTTTACAAGAGTAGCGCTGTTGTTGCTGCTGTTGCACCGAAGAATTGTTGGAGGCTTGGGTTATTGGCATTTGTTGTTGATTTAAGTTGCGAGAGGTTGGTAAAAAGTTTTCGACATTCGAAGATTGTGGCTGATTTGATTCACTGAAGTGCGACTGCATCATTTGATTATTGTTACTAGTGGCCTTTAGTTGAGTTAGAAACATTTGGTCCTGTGAAATATCCAGCTTTTTATAGAGTAATCGATTTGATGGTGTTACAGGAGCTATTGGAAGAGTTAAATGATTTGCGTTTTCCGTTGGAGTGGGTGGTGGTGGTAATGTCATTGTAATGTTGGTCATTTCTTCACTATTAAATCCTTGATTACCGGAATTGCTGTTGTTATTACTGTTGGAAGCATTCAGTGGCGTCATTTGTGGCACTGGACTAATGGGACCTGTCGTTTGAGTTGTCTGATGAACACCAGTAGTGCGTCTAACAGTTTTGCAATGCAGACATGTCGATGATGTTCCTGACCCAATTGTTATACCAGCCGTAGTCGAGTTCTCTTCAGTTTTGAAAGAGTTTGTATGCTGGTTCGAGTCATTTATGTTAGAAACAGTTGAATTCAATGACACTGGTTCCTGTAAGTCATTTAAAAGAGAGCTAATAACGTTACGTGAGGTATACGTTGGGATTTGAGACCTTGATCCCACAGATAAATTCACATTTGACGACGGTGAACTGACATTGTTATTTTCATATCCACCATTACCGCATCCCATTATCGTTGCTACGATATGTGTTTGTGTGGCTGAGGTATGCTGCGAATCCACAACATTTGAAATTTTGCTCAGGGGTGGTTGAGCTGTTTGTGATTCATTTAAGTTCACCAGCATCGAAGAATCTTTAGTGACTGCCTTATTGCAATTATATGAGTTGCGCAACCGAGGAGAAGAACTATAAATATCGTTGGTTTGATGTGAATGTAATGCTGCCTGTTGTTCAATCACTTGATCTGATGCACAGCATTTGATAATGTGCACACGATATGGCATCGTAGAAGAAACTGGAACTCCCATTGTAGATTCAGTATTTGTTTTCAACGAAGCGCCAGTTTTTGTTACAATTGCCATTGAATTTACTTGTGTTTGCGTCGGTGTTTGGATATTTATATGTTGATGCATGTTATTTTGCTGATCAGATGCATACAAGTGATTAGGGTGCGGTGGAGTTGGTACATAGCGCTTCATAGGGGTGTGAACAGTTGAAGCTATATAGGAGTAGGTATCTGTTGACATTAGTGGAGATGCAGTAGAATTTTGATAAGGGTAATGTGAAGTTAGGTTTACAAAACGATTGGATGAAGGCATTGCAGTTGAGCTCGAAGCAGTGGCAGTGGTAACAGTTGGCGAGGAGTTTAAGTCACGATAGCGATCATTATTTATTCGAAAACGTGCTGTACTTGGGGATATCGAACGTTGCATGGCATTGCCACTATATTTTAAGCCATGATGATGTGATGCTGGTTGAAAGGCCGAGGTTGACGATGATGAAGGGCTCCCTACGCCAGTAGACATTGACGAACTCGATGTGGAAGAAGAAAGCGCTTGTATTTGCGATTTGTGCATTGAATGTTGTATTTCTGTCTGCCCTGAAACACTTCCGCATGATGTTATACATGTGCCCCCAATAAAACTATCACTGTTCGGCGCCGGTGATGGCGGTGGTAGGCAACACGATGCTGCATCATCAATAGGGTGCAAACTTGGCTTCCTATGCTGATGATATACCTGATGATGGAAAAGTAGTTCATTTGGCTGCGAACTATAATGAGATAATGAAGCATCTTTGTTGCAATCATGTAACGCTTTTGCACTGCAATTTGTGAGATTATGTCCAACTGTTTGTTGTTGATAGCACGATGATGACTTGCGACGTATTGTAGAGTTCGTACCACTGCCACTGCTAGACAAGGTTGTCATGTGCGCTGGTAGGACATTAGCAGAACTTCCTCGTCGATTAATATTTGAAATATAATGCTGTTGTGAAACATTTTGAGATTGCTGGAATCTTAGCTCGCTACTTGAACACAAATGATTATTTCCACTAACTCGTATATGTCGCGGATGATGCTGTTGCTGTGATTGCTCTGATATGTCCGATTCACGGCTGCTCAAGTTCGGACAATGTTGATTACTTTTTGGTGAAAGCATTATGCCCTTTTTATATTAATTTAATACAATCAATTTCTAAAGAGAGAAATGTAAACAAATATTTTAGTATTTGCAAATGGTTGTTTCTTTACACACTCACATCTTTGAGTTGGTAACTGACTGGGAAGCGGCCACACACTGGCCCTTAATGCAAAAATAATGATATTAGAAATAAATCTTCTAAACTACAACATAAAATACTACAATATAAGCTGAGAAACTGGGTTTCAGTACTGAACTTTATTTGCAAAACCTTTGATTCAAAAGCATTTCCAAGATAGCAACTCTTACAAATTTAGACCAATCTTAAAAATGTTGAAACTAAATGACAAATTCACCGACATTGCTTTATTTATCCCTTTTAGTTTCCCAGCAAAAAAAGAAAAACATAAATAATTTGGTTGAGTCATGGGTTCAAGTAACGACGAACTATCCCGATTTAGGGGAAACATGCGTGATTTTTACATTAGCGTGTCATTGGAGATTAAAATTAATGAATCGAACCAATGCCTGTTCTCTGATTCAAAAACGTTTTCTCATATGTTAAAAAACCAGTTTTATAAACTGCTATTGAACCATTTCATGTTCTTTAATTTAAAAGTTTTTAGGATGTTGACTTTCATCACTTCAATAATGATGGACTCAGGAAAGCATTAAATATGAACTCACTTCTTGTAATGATTAAAAAGGCGTCCAAGTGACAAACTCTTTCAACTACATCAGTTTTAGACCTTTCACCAAAAATGGTAAAGGGTATACACAGGTTTGTCATTCCGTATGTAATTTCCACAATTTCATATGTGATTAATACTCGTATGTGACGAATAAGCGATGTCCGTCTGTCTGTATATCTTATTGAAAGTCAGCAAAATCAAAAAGACAGTTTCAGAGCTGGAAAACTTAAACTTTATTTTACCATATAAGAGCAACTAGCTAAAACTAGAACAATCTTAAAATACATGACACGGGACACACAAATGCAGCTGTGTAATTATTTTAAGTTGCTTGCAAACTTGTATCACATGTGTGGCATTGCTTTCCACATGAAAAACATAACGTGAGCTGCGTTGCACACATTTTGAAAATGACAACACAAGAAATGCCAGATGTGTACTCGTAGAGATGAGCAATCCCGTAATTTTTTAATAATGTTGCTCCTAGTGAACGTGAGTATGCAATGAATATTATGCAATGTTATATCCAAAAAACAAAAATTAAATATATTTACATTAATTTATAACAAATAAAAATAAGTAAGTTTGAAGATTAGTTTTTGTACGTTAATTTTTTATCTATATTGTCAGAATTTAAGAAATTTTTAATATCTGTAAGAACCGGACTTGCTGTTCTCACGTGCTTTCCACGACTCTAAAGGGTCACTTTTTCTGTCCAATATATGTTCATGAGTGAAGTTGTTTAGTTCAAAGATGAATTTTTAAGTCATTGTTTCAGCGGTCTTTTCCACTACTTTCTTTACCGTTTTTTAAACTGTCATTATATTAAAATTAGTATGCCGAGTACACACTATGGCATTTTGTGACATCGCAAGCAGAAATAAAAGTTTGAACTATTGGCAACGTTTGTCATTTACGATATTTTTCGTTGTGCGGCACTACCACACAAACTTTTTATGCATCTGATGCAGACAGTTGTGAGAATAAGTTGACAGCACTGCAGACACAAAAATAAAATGTCAGCGGGGTGACATTTTCTCGCAACATGTACATACTCGTACAGAAATAATTTTAAATGTATGCGGGTATAAAAATTTAAAAGTATGGAAAACGAAAAAGAAAGTGGAAAAATACAGGACGCATGACATGACGACATAGCTTATTCAACTTATGGAATCTCGTGAAGCTATGTGAAATCATCTATGTGGTATTTACAAGGATAGAAATGCAAAGAAAACTGCATGGGCAGACATTTTGGTGAAATTAGGCATCATGAACTCGAAATTTTTAAACCAACTTGAATCTTGCTTCCGTAAACTGGAATGCAGAGTACAATAGAATCCTTTAGTGGCGCACATATTAAGCCCTGATCTTTTCCACCACTTTCTTTGTAATTTTTTAGATTTTTTTAATTTGTTTCTTATTATTGATAAACGTACAGTGACACTAGCACGTTGAATAATTTTGCGATTTACCATTTGTATAAATATTAATTAACTAACAATACGAAAAATAAAGTCTCACAATGATAAAACAAGTGACACTAAATGTCATTATATCAAAATTAGGTTCTTGATGTAGACAATGATGCCGCATTGCCATTATTTAGGGATGGGAAACTTTCCTGTCACAATGACACAACAAAATTGTGTGTTATCGAAAAATTTATGGGAACGGCATTGCACATATATAAAAATTACAGCATTTTTTTCAAATGCGGATGAGTATTATACTATTGTTAACATAATACTCATACGCTCAAAATATACAAATGAATGAGTTTAATTAATTTGGTCACAAGCACACACACCAGAGCACCTCGCCGAGCGGCAAACAGCCGGCTTACCAAAGCCGCCGCCGCCGATTATATTTCAGCTAAAATTCGGCTAAAACAGGGCCGCCGACATGATTATTATTCTTTTATTTGAGAAGTAAAGTTGACATCACTCTTTCTTACGGTTCACAAAAGCATAGGCCCAAGACAATTCATATAAGGTATACTCAGCTCAATTCGCTTTGAGAAATTTATACTTTAAATGTCAAAAAAATGTACTGAAAAATGTGTCAACACACATTTTCCAACGTATATTTAAATTACAACGGGCGAAAATAGTCACCTGATCCCTTGGGACCACCTAGTATGGATTCGCCTCGAATTCGCCGAAGAGGCCTTCTCTAGTGCTACAAAAAGGTCGATGTTAAACACGCTGACAGTTAAACACGTTCTCTTCATGCACGACAAATACGACTTAGTTCAGGAAATAATATTCCACTAACTTAAAAAACATATTCATATGTACACATACATACACAGAAATGTATGAACACTAAGCCAAACAAATATCAAGGCGTATCTAACTAGGTGGTAGCCCTATTTCATATGATATTTTTAATAAGAGATTTAAAAAACATTTTGGATTTTTGTATGAGCCAAGCATAAACCGGCTTTAATTCGCCGCCGAGAATTTTTTAGTGCAATTTTTAGCAGTGCTCTGGCACACACACATGTACTTACGAGAGAATGGCAAAAGTATCGTTTTAAGTACTTTTTATCGAGTTTTAAAAACAAATCGATTTAAAATAAAAAAACAAAATCACACAGAAAAAAGTATTCACCAATTAATGTTTTCAATTATAAATTTAATTGATTCAATTAAATTTTTAATTGTATTAATTAATTTGGGTGGAAAAACTCTATTGATATTATCAAATTGTTTATAGGTGAAAATTTAATTAATTTTTTAATTGATATTACAAATGTTTTAATTGATATTAGAAAATTATTCATATTACTTTTTTGTGTGCATTATGTGCTTGTTATTTAATTTCCAACAGCTTGTCAGTCTTCCTTATTACGATTGTCGAATTTTTTGATTCGACTTCGTATACTATATTAAAGAAAAATTTTGCATACTTTTTTAATTTCGTGAAAAATTTTCAATAAAACAGAGCTATTTGTCGCAGTTATTAAACCAATAAATGGAAAAGCCGTAAAGCAGCTCTAGTCTGAAGAGGAGCTTTTGTTGTGAACTCGTTTTGATATGAAATGCCACATGTATTTATATTTACTACTATAAAAATTCCTGTTGTCAAAAAATTTAAAAAAGTTTTGCCTGATTTTGACACCAGAGAAACTAGCAGCTGGCATCATCGCTTGAAATAAAATCACCTGGCATGACTTCGCCTTCGTTTGTTATTTGAACTTCGAAAGTTTTGCACTTCGCTGGAACTGGTTCCTACTACATCATATACAGCTTTTTGAAAATTTTTGTTCGAAAAATTCTTTAGTTGGTGCGTGGTGCGCTTTTTTTTTAATTTCGGTGCGTTTTTTAATTTTTGGTGGCACCAACGCAAATTTAATGCATCAATGGGTTAAAACGGAAAAATTCTTGTTGTGAAACTACATATTAGAGCGTGCATTCTGACATCAGCCTGAACCTAAGTACTATGAAAATGAAAATCTATCACATCTATTTACATATTTATTTTTTATATATAATTATAAAAAGAGTGGTGTCGTGGTTTGTTTTGGTTTGGAACACAGAGAAGACCAGAGTTGTAGAAAGTGACTTATGAAAAAAGTTCAAATCCGCTGATTTGATCACTGTTAAAAAGGGACAAATATAGTGTGTTTGTTATTGAATATTTTTAGTAAAATAATCAAAACAAACAGCAGAAATGTATACTTAAGGCCGTGATACACTAGCCTACACGATCGTGCGATTTTTGAGAAAATATTGCCCATGTATGATGGAGTCTATGAACATTTTCAAAAGACAAAAACAATTCATCAGATCAGGGTTGTATTTTTTCGTAGATCACGCGATTGTATAGGATAGTGAATCATGGCCTTTAGAGAAATGAACAATTGAACATTTTTACAAAATTAAATGAAAAATTTTGCAGTGTTGAACTAAATAAAACAATGTGTAAAATATTATTAGTATTATAAAAGTGATTAAAATTAGTTTCCAAATGCTTAAAAACTCAATTTTAAACATTTTCCTTCAAAAATATTAATTTTTAACTTCAACTTACAAAAAGCAAACAACGAATGAGACCACAAAGCATAAATTGAAAATACACTTGAGCACATGAACATTTGCACAAAATTAAATGAAGGAATTTGTGGTATTGAATTAAAAAACACAATGCGAAAAAGATTATTAGTATTAATAAAGTGATTAAAATTTGTTTTCAAATGATTAGAGACTTCGTTTTAAGCATTTTCGTTCGCAAATATTAATTTTTTCCATTTATTGACAAAAACTAGGCTGCGAATGAGACCACAAAGAATAAAATGTAATTACTTCAAAATAATACCACGCGAAAGAAAAAGTAAAGAGGATTTGATGACTGTGTGAGCGAGACCTCTAAAAATCATAATTATCTTCCGTCTTACTTTGTTTTCGTGTCACCTCTGGTCTCCTCTGTGGTTTGGAACGATATGATGTCAGATGGCAGGATACATAAACTTAGTAAAAATAGTTCCAATTAGTATTGGCTGTTTAATCACTAAATACATTTAAAAAAAATTATCACTTTTTTCGATACGAAATTTGGTGCTCCATTTCGTAATACGAATGTGGCATTCACCAACCAGCCAGCGGAGAGCGAAAATCGAATACAAATCATAATTAGTGCCGTTTTGTTTGTACTCTGTTCAATTTTTCAGATAAATGCTGTCAAAATATACACATATAAAAAATTGGCATGAATTGTTCATGAAAAAATTTTGGAAAAGTAGTTCTTTGTTCATCTTAGGAAGAACATATCAAATGCATCTTCAACAATTTTAAGTTTTCATGCGAAGTAATATGAATATGAGCACCTCTGTGCTGAAGAACAGATCTCGCAGTAATTAGGTCCGTTTGTTTACCCCAAAATTTGTGCAATTTTGTGCAAATTTGTACTGGATTTTACTGCGTTCGTTTACACATTAAATTGCAAAAGAGAGTGCCAATTGAGAGAGTAAATTGACAGTTGTTGACTGAGAGTCTGCAAATTTTTACTGGACAAATTTTTGCCAGTAAAATCCAGTAGATGAGAAAAAACATATGATTCATTAAAATAAACAAAAGTAAGCAAATATAAAGTATAAATTTTTTAATAAATAATTTAAAAGAAGAAAAGTTGAAGTAAAAGTTTAACACAAAAAACTGAAAAGTATTATGTTAAAGGTGAAACAAAGTAAAGAATAATAATTGTTACAATTTATCAGTTTTTAAATTAAGTTTCATTGTGTTATTTACTTTAATTTTTTAGAGATGTAAAGTTTATGTATATGTGAATATGTTATGTTATGTTATGTTATTTCTGCATACTACTCAGGGTACCGACTATCAGAAATCAAATATTGCTAAAGCTTTCACAGAACTTCTATTTTAGAAATATATATCGCTTCAAATTTATAATTATAAAAATGCGTTCATCAATTACCAAAAACATGTATTTGATGGGTAGTCAAAACAACACATATTATACAACACTATTATCAGCTGTTTTGATTAATCTGCAAATTTGTGCAATTTTTCTGGTCGCGTACTTTTTTGTGCAAGAGGCATTCTTGAGAGTAAAATGTTCAAATTACCCAAAATTTACTCAACTACTGGATTTTACTCGAAAAGTAGACAAACGGACCTATTGTCAACAGTTTTTCGTTGACAATTATTGCGAACATGAAACGTCAAACTCGGTGTTAATTTATGGTCGACTTTTCTGTATTGCGTTTGACATTTAGATAATATTAGTGAAATTGAGAAAATATACATATGTATATGCATGATACAATTATACAAGGTACTTGCATAAGCCCAGCCTGTTAATGTATACAATGCAGAAAGTTGTCAAACTTTGTTTACAAGCTGCAAAAATGTTAGTGTATGTGTGTGAATAAAATGATTACAGTGTTGCCGCCAATGAATTTGCACATTGAAGAAAATTACACTACACATGCTTTGTGTAGATTAAAATTAAAACAAAATTAAATAAAAATAGAACCCAAAGTAGAATTACACACATATTATACATGAATCTCATTATATGGTCTACAGATGAGAATAAAAATTACACACTGTGTATTACACACATATTGGCATCACTGAATGACTATAATCATGCATGAATGCCGCCTCTGCATGTGATAGCTGTTTTTAAAAACAAGAGACATCTGCTTCTGACAATTATAGGTATGTTTCTATCAACAAAATACGTGTGTTTCTTGGTGTTGCAATTTTGTTGTAGTCGTGCAAGTACCTTGTATAATTGTATCATGTGTATATGTATATTAAAAAAGGAAAATAGTTTCTTAATAACGTGTACAGTGAAATAATTTGTGTTGTTATAAGTTTATAAAAATAAAAATTTGTTGGATTCACCAGATATTTACAAGTGAATTATATTTTTGTTCTGCACCTTGCTTGTTGACTTTTTCCATATTATGGCTACGATTTCCCATAGCCTTAACATAAGCAAAGCAATCAGCAATATTGTTCCGCTATTCTGCCAGCGTTATTGCTATATTGCCAACATATTTATTTATTGCCAGTCTAGGCGGGGGGTTACTGATATGCTACAAATAACTTTATAGTGCTGCGGTTCTCTTGTGGAATTTCATTGATAACCTGCTTCCTATGTGAAGGCATGAGTCGTTCATAGTCAGTCACATAACATATTTAAGAATACGAGTATGTACTATTAATAACATCATGGGCATATGGTCTAGCCACTCTGCCCGTATTAAATAAATATGAGTGGCATTTGCTTCGCATGAGACTTACAACAAGTACATGGGGTGTTTTTTATTTACTAGAAATTCTTACGAATTTGTAACAACTATTACTGAAAAGTGTTCATTAACTCAAAAAGTTTGCAAGGAGAGAGCATCAAAAGATAGTTTAAACTTGAGGCACAAAAATGTTCTTGCAAATTCTTACTGGCAATAATTAGCCAAACAGCTGTTCTGTCCTTTTGTTTAAAATATATTTTTTTTTGATCCCTAAAAAACGAAAACTCGAAAATTTTGCATTTACCAAGTAAAAAACAATAAACGAAGAAAGCGTATATGTGACCCGGTCTATGAAAAGGTTGCTTATGACTCAAAAACAAAATTTCGAGAAATCAGCTGTTAAAGATAAACAATGAATTTCGTCAGTTTCTCGGTAGTTGTTCTCCTTCGTTCTGTTTCTGTTGGTCTTTTCCGTTATAAACTAGTGAAGTTTTGAGGAAAAAAATACTGTGTACAGTTGTTGTTGTATTCCATGTATTATATTCATTGTCCATTTTCAATAAAATTCTGTTCTTTAATTTGTGCTCTTCTTTCTCTACATTTTTAGTACACTTCTAAGCAAGTTAGGACTTTCTGCTTTTCACCATGTTAAAGAGCGTCTCAAAAACTATCCGAACCAAAAAAAAGTGAAAAATAATTTTTTGAGTCATAAGCCACCTTTTTATAGACCGGGTCACATATTGTTAATTTATTGTTTTTCATTGATTAATTTTATAGTAAATTATCAGATCTGATCTGTGGTAGAAAATTTGGTTTTTATATGTGTTAATAGAATAAAATTAAAAAAAATAATAATAAAAATAGTAAATAATACATAAAAAAAAGTATATTAAAAGTATTTCATATTAAACATCGATTTGTAAACATTTTAAAAATATTCCTCTTTTTTGGGATTTTAATGATCAAACAGAATTGCGGCATAAACACATTTTCCATACAAATAGTCACAAAAAAGTAGCAACAGAAAGCAGTCGAGAAATAGAATTTATTTTATTTTGACAGCGTTTTTTTTCTATCCTCTCACATATAAATAAATATTCGCTCAACAATACTACCATACTTTCTATAAACTTCATACATTTTGTAAACAAATTTACAAAGAAAAATAAGCACAAAAGAAAATTAAACCCGTAGATTTTATTATGGGCTTTGTTAATTTATTCTGTTTGATCACTTAGTTATAAGTTTTTATATATATAAATATGTCTAATTGTTGTATACTAAAACTATACTTAATTTTAGTTATAATAGTGCCATCCTTGAAAAGTTTTAGAACGTAAGGAATTTTTATTAATGTTTGAAGCTTAAGCTATCTCTAGTTTATAATGTTTTGGAAAAAATAAATGAAAAAAAAAATAATTTAAAGTAAAACATAAAGTAAACATATCGTTTTTAAAAGAATGTATAAAATGCATCAGAAAAACTAAAATTTTATCCTTGTCCGTACTTGAGAGATTTTGTAAAGTTCTGTCTTACTCTCTCGTTGCAAGTTTTTGCTAAGAAAGTAAATGAACAGACCTATTGTAGACATGTCGAATTTATTGTACAAAAAATTTTTAAGCTTTAAGGAAAAATAATGAAATGTATAAATCTTTCAATAATATGAAGATTATTACAATATGACTGATTACTTGTATATCTATAGACAAAATTTTGTTTTAGAAACTAACTAAATTTATTTATTTATTTATTTATACATATTATTCAAAGTAAATTTGCATAATATGGTTGCACATATATGGGCAGAGTAACTAGACCATATGCCATAACCATATTCAAAAGTTTTTACAAGTTTTGACTGAACTTTACTGTATTTTACTAAATTGCGTTCGTTTACCCAAAATACAGTAAATTAGAAAACAAATTGAGAGAGTAAAGTGACAGTTCTTGACTGACGGTCTAATTCATAAAAAATATTTTATTTGACAAATTTCCCATAGAAATATGTCAAATAAGCGCTCAATAAACCTGAATTATTTTTTATGAATAAGGCAGTGAGTATTTTGCAAATTTTTGCTGCAGAAATTTATCGTAGTAAAGTTTAGTAAGATAAAAACATATGATGCAAAATGTAAACAAAGGAAAAGTAAGTCCTAGTTTACACTATGCAAGTCTTATTGCTAAGCTGATTGGTTTGTTAGGAAAGAGAGACGAGGGGAAAAGAAACGTTAATGTTCCCCTCGTCTCTCTCTCCTTCTAACTAATCAGCTTAATCTTAAAGAAATTCCACAGAAGAACCGCAAGAATATACGGTTATCCGTGGCAGATCAGTCAACCAGTGCGAGCGAGACGCAAAACTCTCGAAGGCCAATAAACGACAGTGCAATTAAGTGCACTTAAGAGATAATTGCCAACGACGCTTGATGGTGACTCGCCCAGAGCTGCTTTACGACTGCTAACTAAATTTATTATTAATATTTTTTCAACTTTTGATAATAAGTTGTAAGACATCTTTTGTTAAAAAAGTAGTTATACTTTATTCGACAAAAGATTGTTCGAGTAATTTTTTACCCTAATTGAACATTTGTGTACGTGCAAACAAAAAAGACAAAATTATTCGAACATTAAATATATCTATGTATGGATTTTAATCAGAAATATGAAATTTCTTAATCGGGCTTAAGTTCAGTAATTTTTATTTTTATGAATTATTCTCTTTTTTAGAAACTCACATTAATTAATAAAAATATTTCATTCAATAAGAATTGAAATTATTGAACTTAAGTCCGATTAAGAAATTCTTTCTGATTAAAATTCACTATACATATGTATGTACATAGTTCAACTAAGAATTTAAAACTGTCTCACTTATATGTGTGTATGTATGTACATATGTATTTACGGCCGTATCCAAAAAAAAACTTTATGGAAAGCTCAAATTCCTTTTTTTGATTTGGGTGTGAAGTTATTTTCAAATTCCACTGGGATCTGTTGCAGGCAATTAGTTTTCTTTCGTTCCAGGATTTTCTTGTGATTGCTACATACATACATACATACATACTTCAGAATCCAACTGTCCTCTCTGCGTGTGGGCGAGTCTTCATATTCTTCTGGTATCCAGTGGGTTTTTGCTTTGAGAGATTTTGTTTAAAATTGTCTTTTAAAATACAACACTAAATGATACCACAACGCTTGTGAATTGAGCAATTGTATGTAAAGAAAAAATAGGTTCTTTTATAAATCTGTAAGAGCAACTTAAATCAGTAACGGCCTTATGTATAAGAAAAAACTGGCATGAAGTTAGCACTCTACTTTTGAACTTGTTTTTTATAAATTATAAAACATTAATTTCAATAGATATGTATCTTATAACTAGAAAATAAAAACTGGGTCTCCGAGTGGAGGTGCGTTATATTAGCACCATCCTTCCTAACCTATAACTGGAAAAATTAAACATTATGGAATAATCGCTTAGTTCGATTTAAGAAAATTCCACTTTATTGTGCTTTGTCATCAGTTGAAAGTTGCAGCGGTTACAATGAGACATATGCAAAAAAGAATGTGATCCTAACGTAAGTAGAATCATGCATTAGAGCATTTTAATCTCTTATCGTCAGCGTCAAATCTTTCGAAAAATACTGCTTTTCTTAAGTCGACTTAAGCTTTTCTTCCATAATGCCACACAAATTTTCCATTATTATTTCATAGATTTTCAGAAATCAGAAAATACTCGTATGTCTGCCAATTTTTTTAATCAACTAGTACGGTATAAGACGACAACGTAAATCCCTATTTAAGTCAAGGTCAAAGAGAAGATTTTCGAAATTGAAATACGAATGTCTTCCAAATTATAAGAGTTACACAAAATAATGTTAGCATTTCATTTTAAAGTGTTGTTTCTGAAAAATTAAACATCTTTTAGATTGTCGCACATTTTTAAGAGTTACGAGTCCGGAAATATTTTCATAACCCGAAGTTGTCAACTTTGACACTCTGTATCACAGCCGTTTCTGTAAGCCCAGCTTCTCGTGCAACCTTTTCGTACACTTCACTTTGTAATCGAGTCAGAGGTTTAAAGGATGCATATGTATGTATTATCATTATTTTTGCGTTAGGCGCCACTGTGTACCAACACACTTTTTTTTTTGGTGTGTACACAGTTTGTTTAAGAGAATTTTTTTATTTATTAACCCAAATTGTAACACTTACCTACTTAATTATTAAAATCCATCATTGACATTTTTTCTTTAAATATTTAAAGGAATTAAAATTTCCACATATAAAATGTTCTTTTCCTTTTGTATTAATTTAATCGATTTATCACCTTGAATGTTTACATACGTACAAAAAGTTATAAATTGTATACTTATTTATTTTTCAATATGTGTGGATGTGTGAAGGTATGTGTGCATGAAGGTAAATATCCCTATTGCTCAACTTTATTTTAGAATAAAGTAATTCTTTAGTAACGTCCTTAAAATGTGTATGTGTGCATGATGTATATATGGGTGTATGTATATAAGTTATTAATTTATTTTCACTTTTGATTTTTTAAACATTTCCACAGTAAATATTTTATTTTATTAAATGTGTTAGATATTTTAATGAAAAGACTGTATGTATGATTGAACATTGAAAGATATACAACACAAACTTCATTCGTTAAACAAAAGGGTGAAAATATGTTATGATGTTATTTACGCAAACGCAAGGAGAACTAAATGTTCAGTTTAGGTTTGCCAGACAAAAGTTATTGGGACCTTTTTACTAATTGTGCTGCTTTCCATATATTTAATAAGGGAGTACGTACGCAAAAGTACTTATTTAAGACTCTGTAGCAGTGATGTCAAGGAACATTAAAAAGGTTACGGATTGCCTTTTGCAAAAGTTAACATTTTTTGGGGACATAATGAAATTATTAAGTTATTTACTATGATAGAGAATAGGTTGGTTAAAAATCTACTATAGCAAACAAACACTTAATTAGATATTCCAATATTCCCTATTTGCTATCATACTATCGGCACAATATACCGATTTTCGTCGGCTCACTGCAATAAAGTCATAAGTAATTAACCAAACTTGCCTTATTTCTCAATTAATACCGGAATAAGTCTATGTGAATGACTCTATTACCAATGCAGTGTAAGGCAATTATGTCCTTATATATCAACCAGTTGAAAATTAAGGCAAATTTAGTTTATTACTTATAACAACGGAAAGGATTTTCATGTAAATACATGTTTTCTGTCGTTGCTCGTAGTTCAACGAAATAAAATATCTTTGCGAATCAACAAATTTGAGACAAAATGGCATCGATTTTTTAATGCATATTTTTGCATATTTTAAAATAAATACATATTTTTGCATATTTCATTACAAATGTATATTTTTAATACATTTTTTAACTTTTTTCATGCTATATGTTTTTTGGTTAGTTGCAAAGTATTTTTGCAATTCTTACTACTGTATAAGAACAAAAAAGACGAAAACGAAAACAATTTCAACTGGGATGAAAACCCAATTCATTTGAAAAATTCAATACAAAAAAATATAAAAGCATGAGACAAAAGACCTTTTAAGCCCAAACATTTTTGTGTCATTTTTTTTGGACGCTCTTTACCGGTTCCGTATTAATTTCATGTGGATAGAAAGTGTTTTCAAAAGCTCCTTTACGTGTTGTAGCCTTTAAAGGGAAATATTCAGGGATGCGAACTCCCCCACAGCCTATAGTAACTAGATTGTTGAATGCTTTCGAATACTCTATTTATATTAACAAAGTTAAAGATATTTTAAATTAAAAAAAATCTTAAGCACTGAATTGATATTTGTGCACCCAGAGAATGAATGGCTTTCATGTTGACAATATAGCCCAATTAGATGGTTTTGATTCTTTAACAACTCAAGTTGAATTTATTGAAGATAAAAAGATAAAAAAATGTGTGTTCTGAAAGACAGAATAAGTGAAGAAATTAAAAATAAATGAGATAAAATTATAAAAAAAAATTATGGACTTAAAAATGCAACAAATTGCATTAATATTTTATGAAAAAACTTAATACAGACTGTAACGCAATGTAACTGTAATGTAGAAAACAGCTGTGTACCATTCTTATAGTCGGAGGATCGCAGGTTCGAATTCTGGAGATAAGTCAAATAATTTTGTATTTTTTTTAACTTAAGCTTTTCAAATAAATTGTATGTTCAATTACACTGTGCAACAGTGAAAAATCCACACGGTCCTGACAGTATAGGTTCGATAGTACTACTAAAGCGTAGTAAAACCCTATACTCAGTTTGGTGATTTTGGTGACCAATTTTTTTATGGGCCTCCAAAGATTTCGAAAATCAGTGCACCCAAAAAAATGGTGTCATCAGTTTTTGGCCAACAGCTAATTCATACTTAGCTATATATAGCAATAATGTAGCTAACAGTCTACCGAGCAAATCTTGCCAACATTTTATGTAAAAAAAAAAATATTTCTTCGTACACTTTTTTCGTGCGAAAATTAAGGGGAAAAATTTTTTTTCACTTTTTTGCAGAATAACTGCCAGGGACTCCTACGCTTATAAATACCCAATGCGTGGTTATCTCGTTTTTTTAATGTTGCACTTTTTTTTTGATAAATCTTCTATTTGGTGCTACTAAATCCCCTTTTTGAGCCACTTTTTGATTTTGAGCCCTCTTTACGAAACAACGCTTAAATTGCTTAGTTATTGGCGATTTTTATAAAGCTTGGTTTGAGCTGAAGGTAAAATTGGAATGTTTAAGCATGGATGCATCATTTACTGTTTTGAATTGCATAATATCGAGAGAGTAACATTTGCTTAACCACTATTAAATACTTTTGACGAAATCGACACCTACTGGGAGGGAAGAGTTGATGTCGATACCAAACTTCTGCACTACTGGGAGAAGAAAAAATATACGTTCCCGTTCCTCAAACCACTGGTAGACATTGTTTATGCCGCTCCACCTCAAGTTAGCGTCGCGCGAGCATTTGAGACATGTGCTAAGTGATCTTAGACGTAAATTAAATAATAAATCCTACTATTATATTAAATGCCGAACTGGTTTAACTTTTTGTTCAAATAACTATGAATGTATGGAATTAAAACCTGTTTTATTTAAATAACATTTTATTTGTGAAATTAATAAAAATTTCTTACAAAACTGCCTGTTTAGTCTACCTGGAAGCATGCCTGTTATAATTTTGTGTCTTGCTTTTTAATGTCTGCTCTACAAGAAATGTGATGGAAGCTTTTGTGTACGCGTGATATTACATCTCACTCTAACGATCATAAAACATATAGTAGCACTTCTCACTCTACTGCTTTTTACTAATCAATGATAGCATAAATATTAATCAAGTTTGACTGATCATAATTGAGTAATATATCCAACACAATTGAGCATTTATACATGATTGATATACTGACAATAAATACAATGAACAACAAAGAAGACAAAGACAACATTAAATTACAATATTCAATTGCAATACAGTCTGATTAATCTGTGATATAAAACTAAACTGTGATAATTTATGTTTTGTGCCGTAATTATAATTTTTATTATACAATTTAATTATATTATTTAACTTATGTAATGCTTTTCAATTTTCACCTAGGAATAGAAACCCTCACCTTATCTTTCCACGAATCTTTAAATCATATTTTTCTATGTCCTTCCTCGTTTGTGTAATTAGTCTCTGGACCTGTCTGCCCTTAGTACTACGAACTTTCTCGCTTTCTAATAATGCTTTTAAGCTTAAATTGCTTAAACATTTCTCCTCTTAATTGATGTGAGCGTTTGTTCTTTTTTATTTTTCCCCCTCCTCTTCTGCCTACTTGACCTGTTATTAACTTGTAGTTACCTGCCCTAATTGGACCTCTGTACTTTAAATTTTTTTTCTTTTTTATATCATTCTTTTATTTATTTACGGTCTGCTTCATGAAGGGTATTTTAGGTTTATTACAGGTTTATTTGACAAATTTCCCATAGAAATATGTGAAATAAGCGCTTGATGGACCTAAAATGCTTTTTATGAGTGAGGCAGCTAATAATTAACAACTTTTATGTTTGGGAAGTTTTTTATGAGATTGTTTATTTTTTTCCACCTTTTTCCAATTAATTATTACTTTTTAGCATCCTATCCTTTTTAGTTTTTAAGTTTTTTTTCATGATATTATTTTGAAGTTTATATTGTGTTATTAGTTTTTTATTGAAATACTTGGGTATTTTGCTATTTGTAATATTTTATTGGCCTTGTAGGCTTACTATTACAAAAACTAAATAAATAAATAAATTATTTAAAAATGTTATGATGTCCAGTTTTAATTTTATTTAATGAAAATTTTATATTATGTCCGTGATGTCCAGTTATTTTTACATATAAATTTTCAAAATTTCAAATTCAAAATTTAAATAAAGAAAGCTCCTGAAGAAGTTGGAAAAAACGCCAACGAAACGTCGAGCGAACCAAGATGTTAAAAAACAACCACACATCGAAAAAGAAATTGTTTTATTTAAAAATTTAAAACAATAATTGACCAAGGATTAGCCTAGGGAAACCCCCAACAATACTTAAATACAATTTTTATTAATTGTTTTTTTTATTATAAAAAGGCACTTAAAAATATAAAAGTAAATAAAATATTTAAAATGAAAGATATAATTTAGAAAAAACAGAATAACCTAGGCGGTATCTAGCCCCCTTCAAACCTTTTCGCTACCAACGCATCTTGCTGTTTACAAATATCTAGAATTTTGAAAAGAAATATATATTAAATTAAATTTTGTAAATTTCTTTTATTCACTATTGTTTTTACTTATATTTTTTAATACTTATAAATTTTAATTTTCGCAGACAGATTGAATTGTATTTTTTTTAATAAAACTCGAAGTTTTAAAAGTTTTGGCATATGTACATTAGATGTTCCACTTTAACATACATATGTACTCGTACATACTAGAGTGGAACAAATATAATTAATCAATAACTCCATCATCACTTCCGATCAAATGACTAGTCAATTGATTGTCACTAAATTGTTGCTAATGTGTTAGTGAATAAATTTTGCTTGTGTTAGTTTCAGTCATTAATTTCTTGTAGGGTGGTGTTAAACTGTCAACAATAAAGTCAAAATTGTCTACATTCACTCCTATAAACCAAATTGAACACTGTGACTCGTTTCTGTAAGAAATATGAGAACTTTTCGAGTCGAAAAAATTTTTGTCATCCTGTGAAACACAGGGTGAGTTAGAAAAATACTATATTTGTTGATAGTATATGTACATATTTTATTTTGTACATTTAAATTTAATTTTTATGTGAATAACCCTGTGTAAAATAGGACAACCTAAATTCAAATTTAATTTTTCTCGATGCGTGAACTCACAAGTTACAGAAACGAGGCACTGCTTCCGTAATGCGTGGAATGAAGAGTAGTACAATTTAAAATGGTGCATTTAAGTCCTAATTTTTCCACCACTTTCTTTGTCGTTTTTTAGATTGCCTCAATTTTCTTATTATTCCCAAGCATACGGTGGCACTGGCCAACAGTATGAAACAAGTCTCAATCTATAAAGTAAAAGACAATCTATAAAGTAAATGTCATTATATCAAAATTACTTCTTGATGTGCATACACCAATTCTGGCCACCGAAAATAATGTATTGGCACGGAAGAGAAGAAAAAAAACTTTTTTTAGCAAACTTTTTTCCGCAGAGATGCAAAAAATTGACTATTTTTGTTTTTGCTTACATTAAAAGCACGTGCTTGGGCAAAATACCATGAAATTTCGATTTTACCAAAACAAAACATTATTTCTGTTAACATTACAACATGTGCAATGCCAATATCAATTCAAACATATAAAATAAATTTATATACATACTTATATACCCTCATATAGTAATTGAAGTGCTAAATGTAAAGTATTGATTGTACCTTATTGCCGCAAATGCCAGTGAATAAAAGACAAAAATACCTTACAAAGTTGATAACTCTCATATTTAGAATTACCTTACTTCTTTACTTCTGAAGTTATATCCCAGCAAACTTTTTAGTGACAAAAAAGTTTTGCCTTATAAAACCAAAACGGTTACTTGTGTGCTATTGACATATATATCACTCTATTGGAAATAAAAATACCTTTCATAACTAATAACTGTCATAATCAGATTTACTTCAGTTCTAAAGTTATAGCCCAGCAAACTTTTTAGTGACAAACAAATTTTTTCGTTATAAAACCAAAACAGTTACTTGTGCGCCATTGACATATAAATCAGTCCTTTGAAAATTAAAATACCTCGTAAAATTGATAGCTACAATATTCAAATTTACTTTAGTTCTGAAGTTATAGCCCAGCAAACTTTTTAGTGACAAAAAAAGTTTTGCCTTATAAAACCAAAACGGTTACTTGTGCGCTGTTGACATATATATCAATTTATTAGGAATAAAAATACCTTTGAGAACTGATAAATTTCATATCCAGATTTACTTTAGTTCTGAAGTTATAGCCCAGCAAACTTTTTATTGACAAAAAAAGTTTTACTTTATAAAATCAAAACGGTTAACTGTGCGCTATTGACACATATACCAATCGATTAAGAATTAAAATACCTTTTACAACCTGTATTTGTTTTATTCAGATTTACTTTAGTTCTGAACTTATAGCCCAGCAAACTTTTTTGGCTCGTCAAAACTAAAAAAATGTTTTCGTCTTATTAAACCAAAACGATTCATTGTGCACTATTCAGACATATGCCAATCGATAAAGGACAAAAATACTTTTCAGAATTGGTGATAGTCTTTTTCTGAATTACTTTAGTTCAGAAGTTATAGTCCAGCAAACTTTTAAACATTTTCATAATTTTTGTGATAATACGGTTTTTTCCATTAAGTGTACAAGTGGCAACCTCGTGTTAATTTGCATAGTAAAATATGTAAAAAAAACTTTGAAAAAAAAACTGATTTTGCAAATCAAAAAAAAAATTGTAATTATTAACTTTATTTAAAAAAAAAGTATAAAGTTTTATGGTTTCGTATGAGTAGAATCAAATTTAATAGATTCTACTTTTTTTTATTTGAATAACTATGGAAAAAAAAACACTCTCGAAAACTACTCCAACCAAAAGTGTGTTCTTGAATATAAATTAAAAATTATTTATCGTGCCCAATTTAAACATATACCAATCGATAGGAAATAAAAATATCTCTTTAAACTTGCGACTCTTATATTCTGAATTACTTTAGTTTAGAAGATATGTTAAAATAAAAAATTTTATATCATTAAAATTTAATAAAAAAGTTGAATGCTTTAAAATAGTGATTATTGATTGTAAGGTATTCAGTTATATATCTTTCGATAGTTAATAAAATTACCCTTCAGAATTGGGGACTGTCCTAGAAAACTCTTCGAAAACACAAAAATAAGGACAAAAGTTTTCTGCTCAAAATAATTAGTGTTTTTTGTAGGAATTGTTACAATTTAAGTTTAAAATTTGTTAACGCACTAGTAATCCCAAATTATTATTTTACTTATTAAGTAAAATATTTTTTTATTAAAAATACATTGAAATTTATTATTGAGGGGTTTAGCTGGATCCTACGCGCATTTCACTGTTGCTAATGCAGATCATCAGGGACAGCACCCGGTCAAAAAAAAATACTTGTGTGGCAACACTCTATTCTTGAATAGCTGTTGTTGTTATTTACATTTATTTTCTTTACATACTCTTACAACTACAAATTGAAGCTGAAAAAATTCAGCCAATGTAGTAATGATAAAGTAAGAAAATAAAAAACATGTTGATTATTGAGTTCTTGTTTCAACTTTGATTTTGATTTATTGAGATTCTTTCTCATTTGCTTAAATGAAAGTTTAACATATTAACTCTAGTTGTTCTAAGAAATTTTTGGGTAATTTTTGGTAACTCATTTTTGGGGTATCAGTTTTAATTAAGTTCAGTCTACAAAAAAAAACTCTTCAACAGAAGCGTTTAAGAATGGTAATATCACAAATTTTAAATTTAGAAAGAGAATATCGCCAGCACAGTTTTTACTTTGAAAAATTTTAGACCAGTAAATTTCAAAACATCCTATTTATCGCATATATTAAGGTCTTTATGGTCTAAAAGTGCATATTCACGTCACTCATTATCTAATTTTATTTCAATGATTGTGCAAATTTTGGTTCTACTACATCAATAAAAATTATAAAGGTCATCATGAAAGTTGCTTTTTTATATAAAATTTACTAAAATCTTTATACATTACATTTTGTTGTGCCTCGGAACAGTATTTTAAGTAGCTAAATTAATATAAATTCCACTTTGCTGTATAACAAGCTGATTGTTTTTATTGGTCAACCATAAATAACTCATTTTGTTTAAAAAAAAATCTGCTTTTATGTAATTAGACAAAAAAAATTTGCACAACTTTGATTACTTCAGCTTTTAATTTGCACAAAAGCAGCAATTCGCTCTAAAACATTAAATTAAAATTAGTCAAAAGTCCAAGATTGATTCAGTTATTTTTGAATGATCTTCAATATAATCCCAATACTTCCAATCTTCAATATAATCTCAATACTTCATATTGTTGCAGAGCACTTTCAATGCCATAAGCTGTTAATTATAACAATTGCGATATAATAGGTGATAAGATTGTATGGCTCTCTAGTGGGAAAAATCGTAGAAATTTTTGAAGTTTGCATTACTTTTGTAATAGGATCCAAATATTTTAAATATGTTTAGTATAATTAGGGCCTTTTTAAAAATTTTATTGGACTTTTATTGAGACTTACAGCAATATGGTTTTGTTTATATCTTTATAATAAACTTTGTTGGAGACATGGAGATTTTCCACAGGCATGAAGTTTCGCCTGTAGAATTTTGTATCACATATACATAACTCGATTTTGTCTTCAGTCGACTTATGATGTTATATAAATATAAATATAAATGCCATTAAATTCAAATAGTGCAAAATTACACAAAAAATGTATGGTGCAAAAATAGTGCAAAGAACTAAAAATAGTACAGATTTTGCACTATTACACAGAAAGTGGCAACGCTGATTCATTTGTATAAGAAGCCGATTGATGTTCGGCACTTTAGTGCTACTTTGGCCAGCTACAATGTAGACAATATTGCCGTATTGCCATTATTTAGGGATGGGACCAGCGTGGACATTTTAGCATTTTTGCAGCTAAATTTAGCATTTTTTTTTTTTTTGATGATTTAGCCGCAAAATTTTCGGTTTAGCAGTTAGCATTTTCTTTGGCATTTTTCAATTATTTATTTAGCATTTTCTAGCATTTAAAAAATAAAACCTATTCAATTTTAAGCAATATAATCAATGCCATTTTGGGTATATTATTAATTTTCACGTATAATAATGTTAGCGTTAATCTGTGTTTCAATCTATAAAGTAAAAGACAATCTATAAAGTAAATGTCATTATATCAAAATTACTTCTTGATGTGCATACACCAATTCTGGCCACCGAAAATAATGTATTGGCACGGAAGAGAAGAAAAAAAAACTTTTTTTAGCAAACTTTTTTCCGCAGAGATGCAAAAAATTGACTATTTTTGTTTTTGTTTACATTAAAAGCACGTGCTTGGGCAAAATACCATGAAATTTCGATTTTACCAAAACAAAACATTATTTCTGTTAACATTACAACATGTGCAATGCCAATATCAATTCAAACATATAAAATAAATTTATATACATATATACCCTCATATAGTAATTGAAGTGCTAAATGTAAAGTATTGATTGTACCTTATTGCCGCAAATGCCAGTGAATAAAAGACAAAAATACCTTACAAAGTTGATAACTCTCATATTTAGAATTACCTTACTTCTTTACTTCTGAAGTTATATCCCAGCAAACTTTTTAGTGACAAAAAAGTTTTGCCTTATAAAACCAAAACGGTTACTTGTGTGCTATTGACATATATATCACTCTATTGGAAATAAAAATACCTTTCATAACTAATAACTGTCATAATCAGATTTACTTCAGTTCTAAAGTTATAGCCCAGCAAACTTTTTAGTGACAAACAAATTTTTTCGTTATAAAACCAAAACGGTTACTTGTGCGCCATTGACATATAAATCAGTCCTTTGAAAATTAAAATACCTCGTAAAATTGATAGCTACAATATTCAAATTTACTTTAGTTCTGAAGTTATAGCCCAGCAAACTTTTTAGTGACAAAAAAAGTTTTGCCTTATAAAACCAAAACGGTTACTTGTGCGCTGTTGACATATATATCAATTTATTAGGAATAAAAATACCTTTGAGAACTGATAAATTTCATATCCAGATTTACTTTAGTTCTGAAGTTATAGCCCAGCAAACTTTTTATTGACAAAAAAAGTTTTACTTTATAAAATCAAAACGGTTAACTGTGCGCTATTGACACATATACCAATCGATTAAGAATTAAAATACCTTTTACAACCTGTATTTGTTTTATTCAGATTTACTTTAGTTCTGAACTTATAGCCCAGCAAACTTTTTTGGCTCGTCAAAACTAAAAAAATGTTTTCGTCTTATTAAACCAAAACGATTCATTGTGCACTATTCAGACATATGCCAATCGATAAAGGACAAAAATACTTTTCAGAATTGGTGATAGTCTTTTTCTGAATTACTTTAGTTCAGAAGTTATAGTCCAGCAAACTTTTAAACATTTTCATAATTTTTGTGATAATACGGTTTTTTCCATTAAGTGTACAAGTGGCAACCTCGTGTTAATTTGCATAGTAAAATATGTAAAAAAAACTTTGAAAAAAAAACTGATTTTGCAAATCAAAAAAAAAATTGTAATTATTAACTTTATTTAAAAAAAAAGTATAAAGTTTTATGGTTTCGTATGAGTAGAATCAAATTTAATAGATTCTACTTTTTTTTATTTGAATAACTATGGAAAAAAAAACACTCTCGAAAACTACTCCAACCAAAAGTGTGTTCTTGAATATAAATTAAAAATTATTTATCGTGCCCAATTTAAACATATACCAATCGATAGGAAATAAAAATATCTCTTTAAACTTGCGACTCTTATATTCTGAATTACTTTAGTTTAGAAGATATGTTAAAATAAAAAATTTTATATCATTAAAATTTAATAAAAAAGTTGAATGCTTTAAAATAGTGATTATTGATTGTAAGGTATTCAGTTATATATCTTTCGATAGTTAATAAAATTACCCTTCAGAATTGGGGACTGTCCTAGAAAACTCTTCGAAAACACAAAAATAAGGACAAAAGTTTTCTGCTCAAAATAATTAGTGTTTTTTGTAGGAATTGTTACAATTTAAGTTTAAAATTTGTTAACGCACTAGTAATCCCAAATTATTATTTTACTTATTAAGTAAAATATTTTTTTATTAAAAATACATTGAAATTTATTATTGAGGGGTTTAGCTGGATCCTACGCGCATTTCACTGTTGCTAATGCAGATCATCAGGGACAGCACCCGGTCAAAAAAAAATACTTGTGTGGCAACACTCTATTCTTGAATAGCTGTTGTTGTTATTTACATTTATTTTCTTTACATACTCTTACAACTACAAATTGAAGCTGAAAAAATTCAGCCAATGTAGTAATGATAAAGTAAGAAAATAAAAAACATGTTGATTATTGAGTTCTTGTTTCAACTTTGATTTTGATTTATTGAGATTCTTTCTCATTTGCTTAAATGAAAGTTTAACATATTAACTCTAGTTGTTCTAAGAAATTTTTGGGTAATTTTTGGTAACTCATTTTTGGGGTATCAGTTTTAATTAAGTTCAGTCTACAAAAAAAAACTCTTCAACAGAAGCGTTTAAGAATGGTAATATCACAAATTTTAAATTTAGAAAGAGAATATCGCCAGCACAGTTTTTACTTTGAAAAATTTTAGACCAGTAAATTTCAAAACATCCTATTTATCGCATATATTAAGGTCTTTATGGTCTAAAAGTGCATATTCACGTCACTCATTATCTAATTTTATCTCAATGATTGTGCAAATTTTGGTTCTACTACATCAATAAAAATTATAAAGGTCATCATGAAAGTTGCTTTTTTATATAAAATTTACTAAAATCTTTATACATTACATTTTGTTGTGCCTCGGAACAGTATTTTAAGTAGCTAAATTAATATAAATTCCACTTTGCTGTATAACAAGCTGATTGTTTTTATTGGTCAACCATAAATAACTCATTTTGTTTAAAAAAAAATCTGCTTTTATGTAATTAGACAAAAAAAATTTGCACAACTTTGATTACTTCAGCTTTTAATTTGCACAAAAGCAGCAATTCGCTCTAAAACATTAAATTAAAATTAGTCAAAAGTCCAAGATTGATTCAGTTATTTTTGAATGATCTTCAATATAATCCCAATACTTCCAATCTTCAATATAATCTCAATACTTCATATTGTTGCAGAGCACTTTCAATGCCATAAGCTGTTAATTATAACAATTGCGATATAATAGGTGATAAGATTGTATGGCTCTCTAGTGGGAAAAATCGTAGAAATTTTTGAAGTTTGCATTACTTTTGTAATAGGATCCAAATATTTTAAATATGTTTAGTATAATTAGGGCCTTTTTAAAAATTTTATTGGACTTTTATTGAGACTTACAGCAATATGGTTTTGTTTATATCTTTATAATAAACTTTGTTGGAGACATGGAGATTTTCCACAGGCATGAAGTTTCGCCTGTAGAATTTTGTATCACATATACATAACTCGATTTTGTCTTCAGTCGACTTATGATGTTATATAAATATAAATATAAATGCCATTAAATTCAAATAGTGCAAAATTACACAAAAAATGTATGGTGCAAAAATAGTGCAAAGAACTAAAAATAGTACAGATTTTGCACTATTACACAGAAAGTGGCAACGCTGATTCATTTGTATAAGAAGCCGATTGATGTTCGGCACTTTAGTGCTACTTTGGCCAGCTACAATGTAGACAATATTGCCGTATTGCCATTATTTAGGGATGGGACCAGCGTGGACATTTTAGCATTTTTGCAGCTAAATTTAGCATTTTTTTTTTTTTTTGATGATTTAGCCGCAAAATTTTCGGTTTAGCAGTTAGCATTTTCTTTGGCATTTTTCAATTATTTATTTAGCATTTTCTAGCATTTAAAAAATAAAACCTATTCAATTTTAAGCAATATAATCTATGCCATTTTGGGTATATTATTAATTTTCACGTATAATAATGTTAGCGTTAATCTGTGTTTCTTATGACCTACAAATGTTGTAATACAAGTAAAATAGATGTGAAAATATATATTTTTTATATGTTTTCACAACTTTTTTACTTCAACTTTATTCGTTCATCCATTTTTCATAACCTTTCTACAATTATTTATTTATACATATTATACAAAGTAAATTTGCATAATATGGTTGCACAAATATGAGCGGAGTAACTAGACCATATGCCCAAGATGTTATTAACAGTATTTTAAAAAGGTTTTGTGACTGACTGTACACGACCTATGCCTTCACATAGGAAGTAGCAGCGTGGTTGTTAAAGAAATTCCACAGAAGAACCGCAAGAATATACGGTTATCCGTGGCAGATCAGTCAACCAGTGCGAGTGAGACGCAAAACTCTCGAAAGCCAATAAACAACAGTGGCCTGGTTGCACTTAAGAGATAATTGCCAACGACGCTTGATGTTGACTCGCCCAGAGCTGCTTTACGACTGCTTTCTACAATTAGTTGCAGTATATCAATAAAACAATAACAATAAAAGTAAATAAAAAACAAAAAGAAAATGAAACTAATTTTAAAAGGTTATAAAAAATTAAAATGAATGCAAAATCGAATAAAGTTGCTTGTTTTGTAAAGACCTTTTTTTTGATAAAAGCCTCGATTTATTCAGGCTTATCCTAAATAAAATTTCACATGGAAATTTCCGAACGTATGAAAAATCGGTATCAAAAAACTTCATACGATTGCATAGATTTGTCTGTTGGAAAAAGGGGAAAAATTTTAGTTTTTAATTTTATTGGAATTGATTAAACGAAATTAAAATTCTTGTGAACGAAAAATTTAATTCGGAAATTTTCACATGTGGAATTCATGATAAGGCTGATTATGTTTTATATGCAATTCTCAATAACATATTAAGAGCTTTACTATAAACATATGAATTATTTTTTAGCTTATTTCAAAAATTTTGATTTGAAGTCTACTGATGAATCGGTTAAGCAGGGTAAAAATGTATATAGGCGGTGGTTATCTAACAATCAAAAATTCCTCACATATTATAATGATAATTTGAACAACTATTCTGATGACGAATATCAATTTTTAATATGTAATAATTGATGATACATATGTATATAAAATGTAATGAATATAAGAATTTGAAATCTTATTTTTTGATATTAAGAAAACAAGTAAAGACCTGAAAAGCTGTTTTTCGAAAATTAATAAATGTGTATGATCTTAAAAATAATGAACGTCAACATGTGTACGTTATTGTAACATGTGAGTGACAAAAAACAGGTATCAGTTTTTCCATGTGTTTTTGGTTATACGAAGAAAGCTCTGTTTACGTCAAATTGGAATAGATGTAACTTTTAAATTTTTCTTATACGAACTACTTCTTGAACGTTATTGTTTATAAACGAAACAAAAGCGAGAAAAGGCTTATGTTTTCCAAGAATTGTTTGTGACTTAATATCATTGTTTTGTTTTTAATACTCTTTACGCTCAATAAATAATTCATTATTGCTTAAGAATTATTTATTGAGCGAAGAATTATTTATTGAGGAAATAAGAATTTATAAGACAATATGTGCAGAAATTGGAAAAATTAAAACTTTTAAAGAAAATGTTGGCTTAAAAAGAAGTATTAAATTTTAGCATTATTTTTTAGCTCTTAAATTATTTTTTAACTTTTTTTTAAGTCAATTTAGCTGCAAAAAATTTTAGGATCTGGTCACACTGGATGGGACACCCCTGCAAGAAATGAATGACTGAAACTAATACAAACGTCATTTTTTCACTAACACATTTACAACAATTTTATATTGAAATCAACAGTGACAGTCAATTGCTCTAGTTGCTCTACTCTAACATACATGTAAGAGTGAAACATCTAATGTACATATACCAAATATTTTAAAACATTGCATTTTATTGTAAAATGTACAATTCGTTCGGTCTGTAAAATTAAAATTTATGGAAGTGTTAAAAAAGTTAAGTAGAAAAAATAGTGAATAAAAGAAATCCCCAAAGTTTAATTAAATATACATATATATTTCTTTTCCAAATTTCAGATATTTATAAAAATTAAGGCGTGTTGGAGATTGAAAAAAGCGTGAAGAGGATAGATGACACCAAAGTTTTTTTTTTTGCTTGTTTTTATGCCTTTAAATATTTAACTTATGTATATCTCTATTATTTTGTAATAAAAAACAAATAAAACTGTGTAAAAATTGTGTGTATTAATATTATTATACAGGTTTGACTAGTTTGCTATGCCGGTTATATACATCAAGTGTGATCAGTCAGACGTGACTACCGCATGCATCATTAATGATAAGTAAAAAAACGGCAGAGTAAGCAGGTCAGATATATATGTTCCATAGTAGATATTTTTAATTAGTTAGATAAAGATGCAAAATCACACGTACACAAAAGTTTACATCACTTTTTCCACATTGCTCTTAACAAACTGATAGAAACTTAGATATGCAAATCCATCACCACTGTCGGTCAAATGACCGGTCATTATACATACATATGTACATATTTACATAAATATTTACATATGTAAATATTTATGTAAATATTAAGTACTTAGATAATTTAACGTGTTGACCTTTGGAATGTTTGGATTTTCATTTCGCACGGATGACCTCAAGCCGAAACTATTGTTAAATTATAAAGTATTTATTTATAAAAAAAGTGGCTAAAAGGGTATTTTTGAAGAAGTGGCAACAAAAGTGGCAAGGCTTTAAAAAAGTATAAAATTGCCACTTTAGATTCACAAGCAGTAACGCTGGTCACAATGTCACAACAAAATTGTGTGTTATCGAAAAACTTGATGGAACCAATCAAGGCATATCAAACAGGTACATGCATCAGGCAAATTGCTCATCCGCTGATTTTTTGTTTACACGTTTATAACGAAGAATTCATTTGACAATTACTTTTGTGCCTTGTTTGATGCATACAATTTTTTGACAATTACTTTGTAAAACTATGTGAGAAGCACAGAGTTGCCACAGTATTTTCTCTAATTCGTGTACCTGTAGTAAATGTGCCTTGGAACCAATGGAACGGCATTGCAACATTAGATTTGACAACACAAGAAATACCAGATGTAAACTCGGCCTATGAAATTATGTACAACTTCTGCATTTGAGTGTTGCCAGTAGAAGTTTTTCATATCAAAATCAAACAGTTTTCACTAGTAATTAGTGGTTACTTGTTTTGCGCACATTGCACACAGATGGCCTTACAAATGTATTTACCAAAGGCAAATAAATAATTGTACACGCAATGTAATAATTTCTCATATTCCATTTCATTGAAAATTTGCGTTAAATAGCTATTGTGGTGGCAGCATTGTTCAATGTTGTTTACTTTTTCACTGCCAGGAAAATTGGGCAATATTTTCTTTAAAAACATTGTGCCAATTATTGAATAGTATAGGTCAAAATAACAATAATATGTACAACACCATATGCAATAATATTGCATAATGGACGATTTTTCGAAAATTTTATCTGGCAGCCCTGATTATGTAAAACTTCTACGTTTGGGTATTGCCAGTAAAAATTTTTCGTTTAAAAATTGTGGAACTTGAAACAAATGTACTTAAAATAATATAGATGCAGGCAAGGCATATCAAACAGGTACATGCATCGGGCAAATTGCTCATCCGCTGATTTTTTTTGTTTATACGTTTATAACGAAGAATTCATTTGACAATTACTTTTGTGCCTTGTTTGATGCATACAATTTTTTGACAATTACTTTGTAAAACTATGTGAGAAGCACAGAGTTGCCACACTGTTTTCTCTAATGCATGTACCTGTAGTAAATGTGCCTTGGATGCAGGTTAGTTATGCAGTCTGGCTATAATGGTTACGGCGTCATTTTGGTTGTACTTTGTGATTTTGGTATTCGACGCTAAAGAACCGGCCTAGCTGCTACTTACATACGACAAATTTTCCTTGAGGTGTGTTATTAATATAAAGTGGTTCATTTATTATTTAGGTGCCAAAATAAATACAATACTGAAACAAATCAAATAAAAGTAATAATAAGAATTTCATAAAAGTGTGTGAACTTTGTTACAAATGCATAAAATAGAATCTAGCATATTTATAAAGAGAAGCGATTAGAAGAGCAATGTTAAAATACTGTGTACATGTGTGTGTCATGCTAGAATTGTGAAGTAAAGAGAATTAAAAATAAAATTAAAAATGGGAACGCGTTTTTTTTTTTGTAAATATTTTAGGAACATGTGTCTGGTGAAATTATTATTGCGTCAACGTCCTCTGCTTCTGTTTGGAATCTATAGAATGCGCTGTTTATTCAAACGTTTCTGTTCAGCCAAAACTAACATCAGTTTAGTACAGTTGCCGTATGTGAGCACTTGTCTGTATACTGCTGTTAATTAATAAATACTCTCTTGGGGTGGCCAACTTCATGTTAAATATATTAATTTAATTTTGTTTTTTGCTGATAAGACTACCCCCAGTTTTGTTTCAACAATTTCGTTTTGATTATTGTATTTCTACCACAGAGCGAATGTTTTGGGAACACTGAATTATTACATTCTACGTGTACATACAAACACACACATGCATACAGTTTTTGCCCGCTGCTCTCTACTGTTATTGGAAGTGTGATTTAATTTGAATTTCTTTTTATTAAATAGCCACCATATTCGTCTACGCTGGTGTTTATTTTTTATTTGTTACGTACGGGATTTTGTGTGTTTAGTCAGTCACTGTGGAATTTAATCAGTTTGCTATCGTTGGGATTTGTGCAAGACGGAAGAAAAAGAACGCTTTTTGTCAGTAAAGTGTGCTGAAAAAATATCTAAATTGAAATAAAAGTTATTAAAAATAAAGCTAAGCTATACAATGGCAACGAAATCGAAACGCGCGAATACTGCCACGCCCCAACCACAACCTGGTGGCACAAGTACACCCCTCATGACAGGACCAAATCGTCCTGCCAGTCCTTTAAGTCCAACACGCCACTCTCGTCTACAAGAGAAAGCGGAACTGCAAAACTTGAACGATCGTTTGGCAGCGTATATTGATCGTGTTCGTAATTTGGAAACTGAAAATGCCCGCCTATCAATAGAAGTTCAAACAACACGCGATACTATTACGCGCGAGGCCACAAATGTGAAATCCATGTATGAAAATGAATTGAGTGACGCCCGGCGTTTGTTGGATGACACTGCTCGCGAAAAAGCTAAATTAGAGATTGACATTAAAAGACTATGGGAGGAAAATGAAGAATTGAAAAACAAATTGGATAAAAAAACTAAGGAGTGTTCAAATGCTGAAGGTAGGTTAATACATACATACATACATCATCATGTTAATTTCATTTCCATTTTCTGTTTCATCAATAACATAATGTCTTTTATTTTAAAAATATGTACACGAATGTGCCTTCACTGTAAGTTGTCAAATCACAAAGTACACTCTCTGGTCAAATGACTGCTGATTTGATAAACATATAATGAATAACATCAAATTCGTTGTATAAATTATATATTTATATTATTATAAATTAATTTTAGTTACGTTTAAATTAATAAATATGCTAAATTAATCTTTTTCATTAGGAAATGCACGCATGTATGAGGCACGTGCAACAGATTTGAGCGCTAAATTTAGTGCTGCAAATGCTGATCGCAAAAAAGCAATTGATGACCTCAAAGATTTGCAAAATGAACTCGAACGTTTGCGAAAACAATTGGAGGAGGCTCGCAAACATTTGGAAGATGAGACGTTGGCTCGCGTTGATTTGGAAAATAACATTCAGAGTCTTCGTGAGGAGTTAACATTCAAAGACCAAATACACTCCCAGGAAATCAATGAAACTCGTTCACGTCGTCAAGTGGAGATTAGTGAAATTGATGGCCGCCTTATGGAACAATATGAAGCCAAGTTGCAACAATCTCTTCAGGAATTGAGGGATCAATATGAAGGACAAATGCGTGCCAACCGGGATGAAATCGAAATGCTATATGAGCAGAAAATAAAAAATCTTCAATCTGCAGCCAATCGAAACTCTGGAGCTGCTGCTAATGCCATAGAAGAGTTACGTACTACACGTACTCGCATCGATGCATTGAACAGCCGTATTAATGAATTGGAATCTACAAATTCTGCATTAAATGCTCGTATTAGAGATCTTGAGCAGTTGTTGGATAATGAGAGGGCTCGCCACAATGCCGATATGGCGGCTTTGGAGGCTGAGTTGCAACGTATGCGTGATGAAATGGCCCAACAACTACAAGAATATCAAGATTTAATGGATATCAAGGTGAGTTTTTGATTTATTTTAACCTTTATTTGGAGGAAAAATTGTTACATATTATAAAGGGATTAATCTCATAATTACCTTCCTAATAAAATTTAAAATACGAATTGCATGTGCATTAAATTAAAGAATATAAATATCTTTTTAGGTTTCTTTGGACCTTGAAATTGCAGCGTACGATAAACTCTTATGTGGCGAAGAGTCCCGCCTGAATATTACACCCTCAGGTGGTGGTGCTACTGTAACATCTCTTAGCCAATCTTTACGTTCGTCTCGCGCAACTCCTCTTCGTAAGACGCCAATGCGGGCACCATCCACCGCTCCAGGATCATACAAACGAAAACGTAACGTTGTCGATGAATCTGAAGATGTCAGTCAATCTGAATTCTTTAACACCAGTAGTGCTAAAGGTGATATAGAAATCTCTGAATTTGATCGAGAGGGAAAATACGTTAAAGTTCATAATAAGGGACAAAACGAAGTACAAATCGGGGGTTGGCAATTAAAACGTACAGCTGACGGCAAAGAGAGTTCTTTTAAATTTCATCGCAGTGTAAAAATTGATAGTGGAGCCTCGATAACCGTTTGGTCGTCAGATGCTCCTGGGGCTACACACGAACCACCTACAAATATTGTTATGAAGACGCAGAAATGGTTCCCTGGTGACAGTATAAAAACTTCCCTATTTAATAGTGATGGTGAAGAAGTTGCCGGCTCAGAACGTATCAAACGCACGATTGTACGTCATGTATCACGTCATAGATCAGGTGCTGGTGTAACTGGACGTGCCAGTGTTTCAGTGTTCGATGGTGTAGGCAATGAAGAACTCTATCATCAACAAGGAGATCCGGACCAACAGCAAGGCGAAGAAAAATGTCGTTTGATGTAAAATGTAGTCTCCAAGTAGGATGCAGTTTTTAGTGCTTAGATTTAATATAAGTATAAAAACTAAAAAGGACTACTATAGAGTAAGGACGATATATAAGATATTTGTCCATAAAAAAACGCGCAACTTAACAACTTTTGTTTGAAAATTATAAATTTATATTGACCTTTCTTAATTTCTACGTTCTTCATTTATTTTAAATTATAATTAACTTGTATTCATAAAGTTAAAACACCCACCCACAAAATTTTCAAACAATACATACTTCATACAAAAATTCATTTCAGCAGTTCTTAAAATTTGTAGTGTTTATATACATTTTTGTTTTGATAAACCCAACATTTTTATTTGATCTTCGCAATCAAACAATTATTTGAGGTCTTTCAAAAAGTATATGCTATCTTCCATCATCACAATATAAAAATAACTTCTAAGCATGCTTTGTTATTAATATAAAGTATGTACTTACTACATTAAATCGTCGTAAACCTAATTATAAAATAACTACATAAAATTTATTTAAAAAACAAACAGTATGCCAACATGTCTTTTTTTTAATATTAATTATTTTCAATTAATTTTTATATATTTTCAAACCAAACTTAAATTAAAATGTTTCGCCTAAAAGAGAAGACTTTTAAATGCCAGAAAGTAATAGAAAAAAAAACAAATTAAAAAATGTACAAATTTACGTTTCATTAACTTTTGTTCTAAAATTAATATTTTGCTAACAAATTTTTTTTTCAATAGTATACAAAATACATACATACATATATATATAATAAATTTTCAATATTAAAAAAAATAAAAATGCATTACAAAAAGATGACAGTTACATACATATATTTAATTTCATAAATTTAAGTTTTTGTCGTAACTTTTTTTTACTTTAAAACAAGGATTAACAACCAGAAAAAAAATTTATTTAATTAAAGATGTTTGTAACCTTTTAGAGTAAACAAAGAAAAAACAAATCAAATATAAAATATTTTACGAAAATAAAAATGATTATAATATTTTTAAAATACAGACTAACTGCCTTATGCATACAAAATAACTTTGGGTTTAAAAATAATTTTTATATGAAAACTGTTTTTTAAACCTCTTAAGGCTTCATTAGCGTTGATGAGTTTGTCTATTTTCAAACGATGAGAGTCTTATTTTTAAGATTGCTAGTTTATAGGCGAGAGGGACGAGTGGAAAAGAAACGAATACTCAGCTTCATGTATTGTCGATACGTTTTGCTTTCTCATTCGTAATATTAAAAAAATGCATACACAAAACTATTCATAAAAAATATATGCTTAAAAATAAGACTCGCATTGTGTGAACGCCGAAGATAGTTCAAAGAAGAAAAAGTGTTAAGTTTATCAATGAGACTTGTATAGTCTGAACATAGACTTTCGAATATTTTCATATAGAGTGTAAATTCCGAATCGCAAAAAGATAGTGTCACCATACACATAATTTTTCGTGAAATACGCCAAACAAGTTAAGGGCTAATGGGCGCAACCATGAATAAAATTCCGCGAGAAATTTTTTCCGGGGGACAATAGCAAGCAATAGGGAAAACAAAAAAATTCTAATTTGAAAAGGGAGAAATTTCTCGCGGAATTTTATTCATGATTGCCCTGAATATTTTCGTTTTACTTTCGGCTGCCCCAAGCAGAGTGAAAGTAAATAGCATTTCCTTTGTTTTTTTTTTAATTTCCTTATCTACCTAATTCGGAAATTAAAACCAATCATGAAAAAACTACCGCGAAAAGCTTTTCCCGGAGAACAATTTCAATCAATCACCCCTATTCTTCGTTTCGAATCGAAATTTTCACCATTTGGCAACTTTGGAATTCCATTCTTCGATTTTTCTTTCGATTGTACATATCGTCGGTTGGTTATTGGTTTGCGGCACAGTATATACAAAAAACATTATGACTGCAGCAAACCAATAACCAACCGACGATATGTATTCTGCATTTCGATCGTAACTACGTTTTTGTAAGTTGTTGTTTTAGTGACGGAGCGTCTTTCGATTTTGTTTTTGTTTGGCTTCAAAAAGTGATGAATAAAATTCCGCGTGAAATTTCTCTCTTTTCCAATTAGAATTTTTTGTTTTTTCTATTACTTGCTATTAGTTGGAATTGTTCCCCGAGAAAAATTTCACACGGAATTTTATTCATGATTGCCCTGCCCTGATTAATTTAAAAAATAATGTAAGTATTAAATGTAATAGATGGTTTAATTAATGATGTACCTACACAATTTATTTTTTTTTGTACTGAAAGGTTAATTTTTAAATTTATTACATGTAGAAACCCAGTAAAAAAGTTCATGTTTTTTTGAAGCAATAAGGCAATAAAGCGCATCATAACTCGCTTTAAGATATGAGCTGTTTAGAAGCAGTGAACATATATGAAGCAAACTATAGAAAAAGGTGATTTAACAGCGCCACAATAATGCAGATTTTAAAGTAGGAAATTTTGCTAAAGTAGTTTTGAAAAGCGCTTTTTACATAAGTAAATACGTTTATATTATTAATCCTTTAAAGAGCGCTTGAGATAACTTCTATATTTGCATGTTTTATTATATTAAAAAAAGCGCTTTTGTGAGCAAAAAATGTAGTACTCCAAACCGGGAACTCGCCATACAAAAATCAGCAGCGATATCAGCAGGTTTGTCAGCTCTACTTTTGCTCTCTCATAATAAAAACCTGCTTTATTTGAAGCCATTTTTTTTGCTGGGAAGCAACAAAAAGTAGAAAAATGTGATGGCAACGAAAAAAGTATTGTCTGCAGACAAATCTACTTTTGTGTTACAATTTGGTATAAAAAATTAAAATATCTCCTCCGGCGCGATAGGATTCTTCACACTGGAATATTTTAGCCACAAATACCTCCTGTTTATTTCATTGCTTTTTTGGCCTTTCAGTAGTTTACTTGTAATTTATTTAATAAAAATGTTCACAATATTTAATTATTATTTGTTTAATAGTTAAATGACTGTTTTTGCACTAAATTTGCCTTTTTGCTAAATTTTTTGCAAAATTGCTTATTTTTTCTGTTCTAATTTCACACGTTTCATAGCAACGCAGCTGGTTTAAACATAATCTTCTTATTTTTCTTTCGATTAAGTTTTTTTTGCAGTATAACATTTTTCGATCCGTGCGTAACTGAATGCGTGAACGTAATCGAAACGCAGAATAAGGGTGAATAGCAAGTAATAGGGAAAAGAAACCCTAATTGGAAAAGGGATAAATTTCCCGCGGAATTTTATTCATGGTTGCCCTGTATATTTGTTTGCTGTGTCAACTCTTTTCTTAAATCATTACGTTATGCA
The DNA here is from genome assembly GCA_936439885.1 of Nowickia ferox. Classification (NCBI taxonomy): domain Eukaryota; kingdom Metazoa; phylum Arthropoda; class Insecta; order Diptera; family Tachinidae; genus Nowickia; species Nowickia ferox. The sequence continues at coordinate 67,527,361 of OW387026.1, forward strand.
ACACTTAGCTTACAGTTGTATGGATAACTTATTTCCTTTTTCATCAACTTGGTTTTCCACTCTTGGTGTTCATTAAGATTTAAACTCGATAGTTGTACGCGACTTCTTTAAATATTAAATCATCGTTTAATGTATGCCCAGTGGATATTTCTGGTACTCCTCAACGATGAACTTTGAAGTGTTCAATACTGGACATTCGTTTAACAATGATTGTATGGAAATCTGTTTTAAAAACCCTTTATAAGGACTCTTTTGGCGGTTATGGCAATTTATTTTAGTATGTGTATTTATTTTAAATTTGAAATATTTTTAGAACATTTGTAGGCAAAAAATATCGATATATCGAAATATCGATGCTTTAAAAAATATATCGATACACAGGCGTAAAGCAACTCTGGGCGAGTCAACATCAAGCATCTTTGGCAATTATCTCTTAAGTGTAACCAGCCCTGCAAGAAGACTCCCAGTCAAATGACCGGTCATTTGACCGACAGTGGTGATGGATTTGTCTATCTAAGTTTCTATCAGTTTGTTAAGAGCAATGTGGAAAAAGTGATGTAAAATTTTGTGTACGTGTGATTTTGCATTTTTGTCTAACTAATTAAAAATATCTACTATGGAACATATATATCTGACCTGTTTACTCTGCCGTATTTTTACTTATCATTAATGATGCATGCGGTAGTCACGTCTGACTGATCACACTTGATGTATATAACCGGCATAGCAAACTAGTCAAACCTGCATAATAATATTAATAAACACAATTTTTACACTGTTTTATTTGTTTTTTATTACAAAATAATAGAGATATACATAAGTTAAATATTTAAAGGCATAAAAACAAGCAAAAACACACAAAAACGTTGGTGTCATCTATCCTCTTCACGCTTTCTTCAATCTCCAACACGCCTTAATTTTTATAAATATCTAAAATTTGGAAAAAAATATATATGTATATTTAATTAAACTTTGGGGATTTCTTTTATTCACTATTTTTTCTACTTAACTTTATTAACACTTCCATAAATTTTATTTTCACAGACCGAACGAATTGTACATTTTACAATAAAATGCGATGTTTTAAAATGTTTGGTATATGTACATTAGATGTTCCACTCTTACATGTATGTTAGAGTAGAGCAACTAGAGCAATTGCCTGTCACTGTTGATTTCAATATAAAATTGTTGTAAATGTGTTAGTGAAAAAATGACGTTTGTATTAGTTTCAGTCATTCATTTCTTGCAGGGAGGCCACTGTTGTTTATTGGCCTTCGAGAGTTTTGCGTCTCGCTCGCACTGGTTGACTGATCTGCCACGGATAACCGTATATTCTTGCGGTTCTTTTGTGGAATTTCTTTAACAACCACGTTCCTACTTTCTAATGTGAAGGCATATGTCGTGTATAGTCAGTCACAAAAACTTTTTTAAAATACTGTTAATACCATCTTGGGCATATGGTCTAGTTACCCCGCCCATATTTGTGCAACAATACTTTGCACATTTACTTTGTAAATTATTTATGAAATAAATAAATAAATATATCGATACTGTTCAAAAATATCGATACGATATATAGTCGGTTGGTTATTGGTTTGCTGCAGACACAATGTATTTTGAATATAATGTGCCGGAAACCAATAACCAACCGACGATATATCGATACATATTTTTAATTTGCCTGTATCTAGTTTGCACACTTATCGTAATAGGCTTGATGGAGCTTCTAAATTTTTTTTTGGGAATTGTTACAATTAATTTTAAAATTTGTTAACGCGTTAATACACACAAGTTAATATTTATGCAGTAAAATATTTGTTTTATTAAAAAAGCATTTAAATTGATTTTTAAGGGTTAGCTGGATCCTATGCGCATTTCACTGTTGCATTAGCGTTAACAAATGTTAAACTTTTACTTTGAAAAACAAGAAAAGTATTTTATCTCTTTTAATGTTAATTGTGCATGAAGTTTGTTTTAAGTTGGCTACAAGAATATTGTTTACTTTTTGAACTAAAATAAATTTATTTTTTAAATTATTGCAAATCAATAGTTTTATGGCATTTATTAAAAAATAAAAATATTCATACTCGTATTTGTCTAAATTTGGAGAATAAGATTATTTAAACACAAGCAAATATTCGGATATTCGAATACGAATATTTGCGAGTACGAATATTCGCAAATGAGTATTTCCGCAATAGTATCAACATATTTAATAAAATATATCAGACGAAAAATGTATGCTTAATACTTAAAAGATAAATAAACCAAGTTTTTATTAAAGTAATTTTAAGAAATTTACAAATTTCTTTAAAGCGCTGCTTAGTGCTTTTTCTAGTTTGGCACCAACGCTCAAAATGTGGCTCTTTCAGTCTTCAAAAAGCACTAAAAATAGTGTCGAAAGCACCAAGTTGGCATCGCTGCTTGATACCATCGATGTGTATGTATGTACTAATTACACTGGGAAAAAGAACTTTGTTATGTGATTTGAATTGAGGGTGGGGCGCCAAAAAATAACAAATTAATGTCCAAGGCGAATTCACATCAGGTGATCTTAATTCACCAGCTGACATAATTTCTCTGCTGTCAATCAATGCAAAACGCTAGAAAATATTCTGACAGCAGGAAATTTTACACTAACAAATATACGAGGAGAATATGCAGAGTTGCAAATTAAGACCAGCTGGTATTAATTCGCCTTGTTAATGCCTTTAATAAATGACATCTTTTGCTCGAGTGAATGCAAGGCGAATTCACTCTATTTTAATTGATCAACATCTGCATATGAATTAAAAGCAAAATCACGAACACGAGTACACATTCTCAATACCTAATTTTCATTTTGAGTAAAAGAATTGGCAGCTCTAGGTCAATTGAAATGTCAAGCACAAAAAATTGATAAAACCACTGGATTGATAAAAAAAATATCTCAGAACAATTTTTATATTAATAGTGAGTGGAAGTCGTTAAAAATTTGGCAAATTCTTATTATTTTATTAAATTTTTTAAATTATCTGCAGTAGTATTAGCGCGTGTTTGAGTTTTTTTGGTGTTCAGTTCAATAAGATAAAGCCTGTGATTTTTTTCGTGATGTTATTTATTAATTGATTTCGTTTTCGTATTGTTGTCAAGAGATAATAATAATCTATTCCATAATAATAAACCGAACGATTTTTCATTCGATATATTTAATTATTTTTTGTAAAACAGAATCTATCCATTATCCCGAGTGTTCAAACAACCTTACTCCATCCACTAATCAGCCTAGTTGCAGTCTGTACAAACATACATACAATATACTAAATACATATTAAAGGTGAGTTTTAAATCGGATAATCAACAAGTTTATTGCATTTGTGCGGTGCGGGGTTTTTTCCCCAATTGTGAGAATTTTAATTGGCAATTGTTAATTAATTTTAAGCAAGGTATATTTCAAGTTTACTAATTTGCCAATCTCAACAAACAGCAGAGCGCCCAGGTTTTTTTCTAAGCCATAACCCAACATTAGAAATTGTCTTATCCAAAATATCTTACATATATACAAGATTATTCATAAAATATATTTCAGGCTTATTAAGCTCTTATTTGACATATTTCTATGGGAAATGTGTCAAATAAACCTGTAATAAACCTGAAATACTTTTTATGAATTGGACCAATAAAATTTACCTTCCGACCATATAAGCAAAATTTTGTATCTTAATATGTGTTGCCACTTTCTGTACTATAGTACAAAAACTGTATTACATATTTAAAATATTTTGTTCTATATCTGAAAATTTTTTGTACTATTTTACTAATTGCTGAAAATGAATTTAATTTAATAAAGGCTAATTTGAAAAAATCTGAATTTGTTGGTTTAAAACCTGGAGCTTGATGGGGCGTTAATAATTATTATGCAATCGAAATCGAATTTTAATAACGTACAAATTCGGGAAGTTTTCTTTTCAAATCAATTTTTGTTTTTTAATTTTTTTTCAAAATGATGAAAGTGATTTTTTTTATAAACCAGTTAATTTAACGAATCTCTAACGACCGCAACAATTTCTTTTGCAATACAGTCTTGTTGAAGAATATAAAATATCGTTATGCTTGTTTTTATGTTACACTTACTTGCGTCATTCGTGCAGTATCAACAGTTATTTGCAACTACTCAGCATCCGAAATTTTTTGAGTTGTGACTATGAGTTAGTCTGATATATGTACATACATATTTAATATATGTATATTTTTCTATAGTTTATTTACAGCAAATCAATATGAGACTAGTTATTTTAGATACTTCTGCATCTGTTGGATTATGGGCGGCTAAATATGTCACCAAGAGAATAAATGATTTTAAGCCGGGTCCCAATAAGTATGAAGGCCATTATATTTAGAATGTTAGAAAAATATGTTTGCAATTGTAATTTCTTTTTAGATACTTTGTGCTGGGCTTACCAACCGGTAGCACCCCTCTTAGTATGTACAAAAATCTGATACAATTTTACAAAGAAGGCAAAATTTCGTTTGAATATGTAAAAACTTTTAATATGGATGAATATGTGGGTAAGTATTAAATAAATAAGTAATTATTTAAAAAATATATGTACGTTAAATCACGAATTCTAATTCTTTTGGTTTGAAGGTTTACCTCGCGATCATCCAGAAAGTTATCACTATTTCATGTGGCAAAACTTCTTTAAACACATCAATATCAATCCTGCCAACGTGCACATACTCGATGGCAATGCTGTTGATTTAGTGGCCGAATGCAATAAATTTGAAGACATGATACAAGAAGCTGGTGGTGTTGAGCTATTTATAGGTGGCATTGGCCCAGATGGTCACATTGCATTTAATGAGCCCGGTTCTTCATTGGTGTCTCGCACACGTGTAAAGACACTGGCTCAAGATACCTTGGAAGCAAATGCCCGATTTTTTGATAATGATATTAGCAAAGTGCCCAACAAAGCTTTGACGGTAGGTGTTGGCACTGTAATGGACTCTAAAGAAGTTATGATACTTATAACCGGAGCTCACAAAGCATTCGCATTATATAAAGCCATAGAGGAAGGTATCAACCATATGTGGACTGTAAGCGCTTTCCAACAACATCCCAACACGTTGATGATCTGCGACGAAGATGCCACCTTGGAATTGCGCGTTAAGACTGTTAAATATTTCAAGGTTTGTGAGAAAAAATTTTCATTAAATATGAATTCGCTAAAATGACTTGTTCAAATAATTATAAGCAATGGTTAAAAGTATATATACGAGAACATACATATATATGTACATTAGGGATATAACTTCTTTTTACTAAAAATTTGACAGGCACTACGTTATGGCGAATATTGTACTGGTAATAAAAAACGATATCTTAGGTCAGTTTGGACTCAAAACCTTCCGCATCTAATGCGATTTCTGAAACCTATTAAGATATTTTTTTTAACAATTTTAAAACAACAACAATATTAGTAAAAGAAAATTACAACCTATTTGTTACATTTTAGTTTCAATAGTGCCATCAAAAAAAAATTAATTCAAAATTCATCGCATTTGGTACGGAATTTTTTTAACGACTGAAAAGGTAAAATTGCAATTATTCATATATATATTTCCGTGGGATATTCAGCCATGCCTGGCAAATTTTGACATTTAAAAAAAATTCCAAAAGTTATAGTTGTGTTCATTTACTAAAATTTTTTAAAAATTTGTAACAATTGTTACTAGAGAGCGTTCATTAACCCAAAAAATTTGAAACGAGAGAGCGTCGAAAGAGCGTAAAAAATTGAGAGACAGAAAAATTTTTGCAAGTTTTTACAAGTAAAATTTTTACTTGCAATAATTATTCAAACAGCTGTTTTGCGTTTTGTTTTCAAATTAATTATTTTAAAAATATCTGAAAAAGGAAAACTTAAAAATGTGAATTTCTTTATTGCATAAATATGTATACGTATGTAAAAAGAAAGCGTATTTTCTTAATTTATTATTTTTCTTTCATTAAGCCACATAAATGCAATTTTATTGTGAAAGAATTTTGTTTGTTTATTATTTGAGCAGAGATGGAAAATGGGTTTTTTGTAAAATAATACATGAAGCTGTGTAAAGTTATTATTCATTATTTCATATAAAATGTCGATTTTGTAATTTAAAATATTAGCAAACAAGATTATCCAAAATACATTAGAAAAAGTACAATTGTATCATGATTTCCATTCATGGTTCTGACATGAATAAAATTTTCTTGCAAGTTTTTACAAGTAAAGCGTTCATTTACTTTTTCGTATCTGGGAGAGTAATTTGGTAAATTTCTGCCTTGCTCTCTCGTTGCAAGTTTCTGCTAGGAAAGTAAATGAACACACCTTATATCTTTAATGTACATGCATATGTACACATACTTATATTCTTTTCTTGGGTGTGGTATTAGAAAATTGATAAAATGCTGAATTATTTTTGCTGTTTTCTAGCTATCATTTTTTTATATATTAAATAAATATATTAATACATAAAACTTGCATCAACTGACACCACATACAGTGGACCAAACTCAAGAACGCTGATGATGAAGGTGTGGTGGCCTTCGAAGACAGCATGTTGTTCCGTTCTGCTAGTGTTTGTCAGAATATTTACAATTAACTTACATATGTTATTTGTTCCTGAAAAGTTATATGTAATTTGACTAACAGACCGATACAGAACTTTAATCAAAACCAAGAAACAAATAAAATTCGAAAAAAAATAATTAAACTAACTAAATTTAATACATTTCTTTTCTGAGGTAAAAAACACAGAAAATATTACTAAGGCAATTCTTCTAATCTTTTGACCTCATTTTAATTATAATATTCTATAAGTTTATTAAGCTTAAGGTCTCTTGTTTTTATATTAAAAAATTTTTTGTTTATGTAAACTTTATATAAATATAAATATAAATATAAATATAAATATAAATATAAATATAAATATAAAGACAAGATACCTTAAGCTTAGTAAAATTAAAGAATATTATTACTAATATATGTAGTTTTCTTTATTAAGAATTAAAAGACAAAATTTAATGAAAGCAGGGCCTAATCCTACTGAAAATTTGTATGTTTGGATGTTTGTTACCTTACAAAGAAAGAACCGCTGAAGGGATTTTAATAAAATCAGGTCCACAGAATGACTACATTCTGGATTGAGATCTTGTGTTAGAAAAGTTACACGGTTTAAGCATTCACTTTTTTTAAATTTTTTTAGAGAAGTAACACTCCAGCAATGAATGCCTGCTTCTATTATTAGGTGGAAAGGGATAGCGGTAGTGAAGACAGGTGGTGAAGGAAGAGATAGAGGAAAGCTTAATTTTTTACAACTCCGCTTTTTTGCACTTTTCTAATAATGCAGCCTTGCAGCGCCTCTGGTGTCAATGAGGCATATTAAATTATGCGAAACTGTGTTTAGTAGTAATTTTATTTGTTATTTTATTGCGCCGATGATTCTGCTACACAATACAGATGAAGGAGGGCGCTCTGATCTTACATTAGGATTAGTATCGGCTGAAGTCGGTATAGTTCAGTGCCTTCATCACTTGAACTTTCCTACAACAACTGATACAAAGAGGCACTAATGCACATCAGAAAAATACGTGGTGTTGTTATTTAATGACTGTTAGATACCGGGCTCGAACCCAGGACCTTCGGTTTTGCCGTCAACGTGCGAACTACATCTGTCAACTCCGAGTTATTTCGTAGTCGACATCCGTATCTATAAGGCCAGCTACGAGATAACTCGTAGTAATAATGATTTTATTACACATAATATAATTTTAACATGGCATGGCAAGTTGACTTCATTTAGTTATTGTGGCATGACAATTGTTTGATTTGGCAATTGCAAATAGTCCTACGAGATAACTCGTAGCAGTAACTATTTTATTGACGACAATATAGTCGTTATGATCTCCCTTTTTCCTTTTTCTGTTATGAATAAAAAACTTGAAGTGGGAGTCTACTCTGTAATTCGAAATGAATGAAAATACGTCCGAATTTGTATATTAATTATATGCAAATTTGAAAAAGTTTTATTTCGTTTCGAATTACAAATAAGACCCTCAGGCCTCAGGGGTTGGTTTCTTAAAAGCAGTCATGGCAGCGAATGCGTTAGCCCATTGTGGACCTGTATGGTTTTTAAAATGAATAATCAATAGCATATTTTTGAAAACAGGATTAAAAAGATTCAGTGTTCAGATTTTTGACATGAGTGTTATATGGAAATCCTTAGCTACAGGATTTGGATACGCCAGCACCTGTTTTGTAAAGTTTAGAATGGTATGAAATATAATACAATAAATGGTAAATAAATATAGAAGCTAAATCTAAAAATAAATAAGAAATCAAGTAATTTAGTTATTATTTTTAATTTATTGATAAAAAAATTATTTTAAGCCTTGAAGCAATTACCCACATATAAATTTATATTACACAGTGCAAGTATAGGCAGTATACTTCTTGCATATTTTGCACATGCGATAGTAGCCCTTGACACACACAACCAAGTGCATGCCTTGTACTTTGGGCAATGATGTTGGTCGATCTAGGAAGTCGTCGTCACTTTCGTTTCCTTCATCGTACGAAGTTAATTCGTCATAACAAAGTTTTTGTTATGAAGTTCTTAAAATCAATTTGACTCATGGGCTTCTGATTGATTTTTTCAGCAATCATGCAGTGCAAATTCCATGCATTGACATTAGCACTGTCTAAGCAGGTACCCCAAGGTGGCACCACCACTTCTTCCGTCTGATTCCAATCCGATAATTATATATATTATATTTATTGTAATTAGCTATAAAGTTGGCTTGCCTTGGCTGCCTTTCTATGTTATCGCATTACATGTCTTATTGGATCCATCTGATCATAGTTCGTAGCCAAAGTGACTTCTGCATTGTCTCTCCATCGAACTAATGCAATCTTATGCTCTTGGTTGAATAAGTAACCCACTTCATGTCGAGGTAATTTTGTTTTTAGGCCTGCGCCTACCAGTCCGGTTGCTCGGATTGTTCCAGTTCCACAAAATCCTTTTTCTTTTAGAAGGCAGAGGAAGTGTACCCAGTGAAAAAGTTATCGAAATGAAAAGTGCGAGGTTTACGTGTATTCGAATTTTAATTTTTTTGTGGCGTTATGTTGGTACTCATCTCTCTCACTTATGCTGACAATTTCGGCCATTTTGAATGTTCAGTTAATTGTTGACAGCTGCTTTGCTTGCACGTGTTTTGGCTCGTCTTCGATTCCGCAAGACTATACGGTTATCCCCGGCAAATTAGTCAGTCAATCAGTGCGAGCGAGACGAAAAACTCTCGAAGGCCAAACAACACACAAGCCTGCCCGCACTTAAGAAATAATTACGATGACGCGAGAACTGTTCTCCAGCTCAGAGCTGCTTAACGACTGTATTCGTATTCATATTCACGAATATAGTTTCAAAGATTCGTATTCGCGAATATCAAAAATTTATATTCGGAACATCACTAGTATGAATACATTGTTTGAATACTTTTCAGATGTGGTATTTATTAGTGTATTCAAATAATCGAGCTTTTGTTAATTAATTAATCGAGGTTTTGGTTTCATCGGTTAATAATCGGATAATTTTGGATTAATTCGTTAACCGATTAAAAACAATTTTCATCAATTTATTAATTTCAACAAATAAAAATACATAAATTATACATTATTTTAAGATTTTATTAACAAAAAACTATAACATAACAAAAATAAAAAAATAAATTTTTATATGTACATACAATGCACTCGCGATAACGTGAACACACCACATTATGTGAACACCGCTTAATGTGAAAAATTTTTAATTGACTATTGACTTTTGAAAGCTTCATAATTTGAATAACTAAAATCAATGCGCTTACGCAAAAAAATATTAAAACTGAATATTATTTAATTAAAACGCTTTTCGTATATACTTATGGTTAAAGGCATCAACCTACTTAATTTTATATATTAAAGCTCCTTTTGTAAATAAATAATCTTATGGTGGCTTTGTATTATAACTATATTTATAGAATATCTATCTATTAACAGTAAATTTTATACCATATATGTATATTTTTATTTAATGCTCTCGTAAATGTTTTAAAATTTAATAAATTTTATTTTATTAAAATTTAGGGAATTCAAAGAGACCTTTATGCTGCTGAATATGGCGCTGAGAGTTCATAAATTGTAGTTGCTACAAGTTGTAACCATCAATAAATCTTTATTAGTTAGTATCTTACAAATTTATAAATATAATTTTTATGTGATAATTTTTATATTCAGTTGAAAGCCTAAACTTAAAGCGTAAATTTTCCAGTTATTTGAAATTTCTAAGAATATTTATGGATTTGAGATAAAAGAAAACAATTTTGTAAAAAAGAACACAAAATATTTTTGGCCTAATTTCAAAAAAATATTGATTGAGAAATGAATTTGAAGTTATGAGGTTTTCGAAGCCGAATTTGAAATTTCATGAAATTGGCATTACACATTTTAATAAAAAAAAATGGTTTAATTTTTGCATGAATTGTATTTGGGGAGCTTTTTATGTATTAAAGTGTGTTTTCGCATGCATAAGTCATGTTTTAAACACAGCAGTTTTTCTTGAAGCGAGTCTGAGTTTATGGGATAAATTTATAAAATATGAATATGTTTTCTTCTTAATATTACATATGTATGTATTGTTTTGTTTCTTATTTATTAAAAATAAATGGATCTCTTAAAATAAATACATTCATATTTGCTACATATTTTTTATACGGTTTTGATTAAATTTTGACAGTGTGATTTGAAGTTATGCGGTTTTTGAAGCAGGAACGTATCTTCCCCCATTTTTTATGCGTTTTTTTAATGCGGTTTCCTTGGGAACGCATCTACCGCATAAAAAAGTTTGAGTGTATATGTATTTAATTTTTTTTTATCAGTCAAGTTGTAAATTGTAATTGAATTATATACTATCAGCCTTATACATATATACTGAATATGGGCGTACATATACTCGTATAAGGAAAAACTTCATGCCAGTTAGCATACATTGCTAAATTGAACGGGGTTTGCCAAACAATTTAACATTTAAAATCATACGAAAATCATATCGTGAGTTAAAACTATGGAGGAACTCGTTAAAACCTAGTTCAATTTCGTCACTTATGCTAACTGTATGCCAGTTTTTCATTATACACAATGTCGTTAATTATTATCTTATAAATCGATATAATAGTGTAATTTGAGGTCAAAACTGTTCAAATCTCGAATATTTAAATATGTATAACGAAAAGTTGCCATGAAGTTGACTCATAAAGCACATAAACCCTTTGCCAACGAACTGCTAAAATGAAATTCTCAATCATTTTCAACTTCTAAACAAAAGCGGATTATTGTCAGTGAGATGACAAACGTAGGGAACTTCACCATTTGGATCGAGTTTCTTCAGAAAAAGTCAAGCGTAGGAGAATTAAAGACAGATTTTGGATTTTAAGAAAAATTTTCAATATACTATCATAAAAACTAAAAATTTTTCTCAAAATAGTTTTTGTTTTAACACGCTGACTTGCAACCATCTACAAATTTCAAGCTCTATAGCTTTATAAGTTAACATGAAAGTTCAGAAGAAAAAACTTAATAGTACGTTTCCATAGACGTGTTTTGGAGCAGAGAACTTGTTTTGTGCAAAACTAATGTTTTGCTACATGTTTTCCCATACATTTTCCATATCAGCAAAATACCTCAAATAAGTTGTTTTCCTCCAAAACATGACAAAATTTGTCAGTGCAACACCTCGTTGCTGGCTGAAACTGCGAAAAAAAAGCCGCAATATGCTGATAAAAGATGTCACTAATATAGTATATTGAATTTTTTAAGAAATTGCACAAACCACTTTATATGTAAATGAGTGAAAAATTTACTTAAGGCCGTGATACACTAGCCTACACGATCGTGCGATTTTTGAGAAAATACAGCCCTGGTATGATCGAGTCTATGAACATTTTCAAAAGACAAAAACAATTCATCAGATCAGGGTTGTATTTTTTCGTAGATCGCGCGATTGTGTAGGATAGTGAATCATGGCCTTTAGAAACACTTCGAAGTGTTCTGAAAAAAAAAACAAATTTTCTTTGTTGTTATATTTGGCCCATTAAAATCTTTCTTTTGTTAGTTATATTTTTCCTTTAAGCTACCAGGCCTATCGTATTCAATAAAAATGCAATTTATTACATGTTTTCCCGTGTTTCGTGAATTTTTTGTTCACTTTTTCAAGGGATTCTATTTAATAAAAAAATAAGAAAACAACACATAATATATCCACAATATTGTTGTTGTTTTCTTATTTTTATTAAATAGCCGACATCCCTTGAAAAAGTGAACAAAAAATTCACGAAACGTCGGGAAAACATGTAATAAATTGCATTTTTATTGAATACGAAAGGCCTGGTAGCTTAAAGGAAAAATATAACTAACAAAAAACAATTTTGTTTTGCTCATAGTGGAAACGACTATAAAAGTGAAAAGTACCGACGATTGAAATTAGATTTTGCGGAAAAATAAAAAAGCAGAGATATTCGCTCTTAATCCAGTTGTGTGCATCGACGTCACTTTAACACAATACCAAAAATTTGGAGCTACTGACAATCTATTTCCGTTCCCTAAGGTCTAGAAAATAGCCTTCTGCTGCCAACAGGAGTCAGTTGTTTTCAACAACGGGTAAACAAGTCCCAATTTTTTGGTGTTGTGTTAAAGTGTCGCCGATGTCGACAACTGGAATAAGGGTGATTGAAATTTTAGAAAACCATTTTCTTTTTTTTTTTTTTGATGTACATACAAAAGTATGGCGAACTCCTAGAACTACTCTTCAAGCATGGGGCCGGCAATGTAATGGTTTGGAGAGCGATCAGACCGTAATTAAATAAGACCTTATACATCATTTGATCTTTTAATGATTCAAGATTTGACAGCTTCTCAGCTCACTTCCAAATGACAGATATATACGGCGGGCCATTTAAAATTTTAAATTTGAATCGACTATAAAAAAAGTACTGATTCTTTTTTCAAATTTTTGGTTTTATTGGCAATGTTGAACTTTGTCATTTAAGAATGAAACACAATATCATTCATATGACTACCACGACTGGATCGGCAGTACCCCATCCGATAAACTCAACTTTTTTTCTCAAAGAAGTGCGAGAAATATTCAGTTCCTGATAGCGATGTTTTTTTTTTTTTTTATATAAAACAAACACAGAACCCGCGAAGCGATTAGCTTGTCTGCAGAAAACACCCAGGGTCTATGGCGGGAATCAAACCCACAACCTCTGGACTGAGAGGATAGCATCGCTACCACTCAGCCAGAGGGGCACCCTAAATCCTGATGAAGTAAAATTTGTGTGAAAAATACGGCCTGTTCGAAAAGTAATAAGTGATCAGAATAGGTGTGTTTCTTTACTTCTTGGGTAGAGTTCGGTAAAATGAGAGCAAACTATAATTTCTCTCAATAATATGCAAAAATGCAAAAAAGTACGGGAACGCGAAAAACCAACATTTTAACACGAAAGGAAACGTCAAAGCATATATGCATATACATATGTATGTACATACGTATACAAATATGTAACTTAACACATTTGTGTATACACACGTACTTATTAACTTACATAATTCCGCATATATAGTTTGTCTTAATTTCATATAAAAACTTTGCTCGCCACTAGTTTTTAAATATATTTTCATACATTATTCCATTCTTCTAGATTTAGCAGTGTTGCAAGAAAATGGTGATGAGAGAATGCTAAATCGGGCAAAAAATTCTGCTAAAATGTTCTACAGAAGGAAAGTATAATGCGAGATTTAAATGTAGAAATAATTATTGAAATGGCTTTGAATTTCATGTTTATACAAACAAACTTATTAGTATTTGCAGATATTTTTAGAGCACATACATATATAAAATAGTTAATAATAGGTGCTTTTTTTGGAAATGTTACAATTACGCTTTAATTTTTTTTACGCAATATAGTTCCAAAATATTATTTTACTTATTCAGTAAAATATGTTTTTAATTATAAATACATTGAAATTGATTATTGAGCGGTTAGCTGGATCCTATGCGCATTTCACTGTTGCTAGTGCAGATCATCAGGGAACCTTTAGCCTGCAATACATGTATATTTATGAGAAAAATCTCCTGTATACAGCAGAATTTTTTTACAAATTAAAATTTCTTATTTTCAACAAATTCTGCCAGAAAGCATCTAGCAGAATTTTTTGAAAGCTTAATGCTTTTTATCTAATGAAAATGCCAGATCTGGCAGTGAAAATGCCAAAATGGCAACAATGGTATTTAGAAAAATTTAATTTTTCTTTGTTATTGTTTATTTTTCAAACAGCTGATTGATTTTCTACGTGCCCAAACTAGCACAATGAAAAAGTACCGGCTGTTTCGTGCAAGAAGAAGAAGAACCTTACTCTCACAAAACTTCTCTCATATACCCAATTTTCGAGTACGGGATGACGCGGGATCCCAATGTAGAGTAAAGAAACACACCTAATACAATGCACATCGTGTTCATAAAAACAAAATGTGGAAATACTGAAATCGGCCAAATGCTTCATATTCCCACAAAAAAATCTAATTATTCTGCGGTGAATTTCTCGAGGATGAAATAAAAAAAAAAATTTTTTCCAAGAAACAACGGAAAACTCAAGATAAAATCCCCCTTATTGTGAATGGCTTAGTTGACGTCACATCCAGGCGACAGCAAAAATTGTCACCTGCCTAGTCTTTGTCGGAAGCAATTGACTACTATTAACATGCTCCATTAATTTACAAATCCTTAGAGATTAGTAAGAGATTGTCAATAAGAGCCAATTGTTACCGATAAAGAGTAAACAAGTGACAATATCTAATGTCGTCTTGATGTGACGTCGACGACGCCATTCGCAATAGGGGATAATATTTTGAAATAAAAAATAAAAAAATAGTGGCTTTCACAAATTTCTAGCATCGAAATATTTACCAACAAAAATTTAGACGCCAACTTTTTTAGATACATATTTCGTGCGAATTATTCATGTACAAATATATAAATATATTTGATCAATAAACCAAAATATTAATATGTTTGTTCTTATTCTTTTGCAGTGCCTTATGGATGTTCACATGAAACTTATTGATGGAATGTAAACAAACTGAAATTGTATAACTGAATATAAGTTAAAAATTTAACGCTACACTAATCAATGTTAAACATGATTAAAAAAATGAACTAATGATTCTTTCTAAACTAAATGTTCCATTTTTTATTAAATTTATACACATCTTGTTTGATATATTTTCATAAAAAATAAATGTTAAAAGGAAATAAAATTGTTTTATTTACGAAATATTTTCAAGACACGTACATATGTATGTATGTATGTGTGTATGCATGTACATTAGAGTTTTTCTTTTCACAGAATTTTTCATTTCGCGGAAAAGTGGCAATGATTTTTTAAATTTCCAAAAATTCTCGGGAATCTCGCCCAGTCGAAATAGTAATTCAGATCTACAACGTTTTATTAACACGTTAGTCAAAAGAATTATAAAATTTCAGCTTTTATATATAATAATAATGCGTTCATACATATCGTTAGCTGAAATGCAAAATCATGTAACTGCACTTTTCAAAATTTTATGTATAGGAGAGAGAAAAGATCAAACAAAAATAATTTAAATCAAATAATAAGGACGAATAAAAATATTAAACTAATACCTTAATAAAAATATTCAAGCGACTGAAGTAAAATTTCTTTATTTTAATTTTTAATTTAATGGCCATGCAAAGCCAATTTCATTTAAAAAGGGTGATTTCTTAGATAGTTTCTTTTTGGCAACACTGTGATTGGCAACTCAGCTGTTTTCGTGTATCATGTTACTGTTAAACATGCTCAGTTTGGTCTATAATTTAACCATGAATCGACTTACAAATGAACAACGCTTGCAGATCATTATATTTTATTATCCAAATTCATGCTCGGTTAAGAAAGCTCATCACGGAGTGCATCCGCACACTTAATTTCGTTTTTCACGTAAAATTTGATACAGGTTCTTTGTTCCATTTTGTTTTAATAGGTAAAAATGGAAGACGAGCCAAAACACGTGCAAGCAAAGCAGCGTCAATAATTAACTGAACATTCAAAATGGCCGAAATTGTCGGCATAAGTGAGAGACATGAGTACCAACATAACGCCACAAAAAAATCTAAATTCGAATATGCGTAACCCGCGAAAATTCAAAATTCGCGATACGTTTTCAGCAAACCTCGTACATAATAGCTGCATAATTAATTTTTCTATTGATAAAACAATTATCCCTTATCGGGAATAAAGGCAAACATTTTGTTCACGTGAAATATTTTCCGTGAACAAAAAATGGTGAAAAAAATTGAAGAATAGTATACATACTGGCACAACAACAAAGCAAGCATTGGCGATCACAATTTTATGGAAAGGGAACACATTTCACATAAACTTTTATTCTCGATGAGGGTGTTTAATACATTTTTGAGTTAATTTTTCATTATCTTTTTTATGCAACGTTTTAATTAACTGACTTCTGCTTTCTACAAGAAAAGCACTTTTTTAACTAAAAATTACACGTTAACTGACGCCAAATCAAAATAATTATGTACTTAAAATAATTTTTTTCTTGTTGATTTTCTTTGGAATAACAGCCCAATTTTTTTTCATTTGCAAAATTTTTTTTTTGAGTTTAAAGTCATTAACATATGCATGAGTGAGACGAACTCTTGCATTACTTGTGGCTACTCTAGTAGGTAGTCGATTTTTCGTTAGGGAAATACCTAACGATTTTGGGTCAATTTCTACTTTTGAAACTGAAGGGTTATTATACGACAGCATTTATTATTGGTTTATATCACCAGAATACATTTAAAAAACAAGACATATTTACATTTCATTTATGGCCATTAAAAAAACGTATATACAGGGTGGGCCAAAAGTTACCTTGGGGCTTAAAAGTTTAATAACTTTCGTTTATTATTATTTTTTT
The DNA here is from genome assembly GCA_936439885.1 of Nowickia ferox. Classification (NCBI taxonomy): domain Eukaryota; kingdom Metazoa; phylum Arthropoda; class Insecta; order Diptera; family Tachinidae; genus Nowickia; species Nowickia ferox. The sequence goes on from OW387026.1 coordinate 67,544,416, forward strand.
ATTTTTTTCTCAGATTATATAATATATAAAATGGAAAATTTTTTACACTAAGTATGAAAAATAATGTCTCCTAAATTACCACTGTTTTCAGCTTCGCACTGATGGGCTCGTTTTAGAGCATTTTCCATAATATCTTCCAAAATTTCTGCAACAATGTTTGCCTTGAGTTCAAGGATTGTCTCTGGCTTGTTCACATACACTCGCTACTTCAAATAACCCCAAAGAAAATAGTCGGGTGCTGTCAAAACTGGCGATCGCGCTGGGCCAAATTATTTCCGAATTTCTTTAAATTATTCGCTCTCCAAAAATTTGACTTAAAAGTGCCATTGTGTCTCGGGCAGTGCGGGCAGTGGCTCCGTCCTGCTGAAACCACATACCAGGTATGTTTTCAAGAGCAAGACGTAAAAAATTTTCTATCATAAACCGATACCGCTCTCCATTTACGGTTACAGCACTTCCATCTTCATTCTCGAAGAAGTAAGGCCCAATGATATTTTCAGATGTGATCCCACACCATATTGTACACCTAATGGGGTGCAATTGGCGTTTATGAATGGCTCTTGGATTTTCAGAACCCCAGAACCTACAGTTCTGCTTATTAACAAAGCCATTCAAATGAAAATGAGCTTCATCACTCATAATCATAATCGCCCATCAGTGCGAAGCTGAAAACGGTGGTCATTTAAGAGACATTATTTTTCATACTTAGTGTAAAAAAATTTTCCATTTTGTATATTATATAATCTGAGAAATTTAAAAAAATTAATAAACGAAAAAGTTATTAAACTTTTAAACCCCATGGTAACTTTTGGCCCACCCTGTACAATAATAGAGTGGCCGTTATTTTTATTTTTTTTTGATTTCTTATATTCTCTCCCCCCAAATCGGTTCAGTTTAATGTAAAAAAAAAAAAAAAAAAAAGCGATAAGTTGTGTTTTTTGGGGGTGCGTCCACCCCTCAAAATTGGCCTTCAAGCCCATTTTTCAATGTAATTTGATTGCATATGACTATCAATATTTTAGCTCTTCTAGTCAACAACATTAGTCTCAAAGAAAGTTTCTTGCTAAAATTAATATTTTAGAAAATAATAAACAAAATAACCAACAAAATAGCAAAAATTATATTTACCAAAATTATAATTATATGGGCATTATTTATATTAAGCAGGTACAATAAGAGCTTATAATTAAGAAATTTATTATTCGACATATTGTCATAAGTTTATTTTAATTGAAATTTATTTGCTGGTGGTTAAGCATTGTCTATATATTTCATTGGTTTTTTCCTAATAGTTTTTAGGACACGACTTTAAATTAAATAAATTATAATTTAAATGTAAAATTAGGAGACGGTGAAAAAATAAGTAAGTAATGTGGTTAGCCAATGAAATATATATAGACAATGCTTAACCACCAGCAAATAAATTTCAATTAAAATAAACTTATGACAATATGTCGAATAATAAATTTCTTAAATGTTAAATTTAGATTTTATTTTTCATTTAGCTTTATAAATACTTTTATTGTTATCCAATGGACTTCTAATTGTATATATATTGGTGTAGAAAAATAAAATGGATTAAATTATATTTGCTGGGTTTTGTTAAAGTTTCTAAAGGTATGGTCACACTTGGGCAAATATTTGCCCAAAAAACGTAACCCCTAAATATTAATGAAGATGCCTTCAATTCAGAAACGTGTTTGATAAGTTAAATAGTTTCCAATAATGTTGGATTCTATGACATTCTCTATTAATTGTTTATGAAACTGTTTAAATTAAAAAACACATGTCTGAATCAAAATGTTTTTCACTAATATTTATTGGTTACGTTTTTTTGGGCAAATGTTTGCCCAAGTGTGACCATACCCTAAGCCTACTACGCTTATGTTTCATTTGTGATTTTCAAAAATGTTATTATTTGTGAATTGTCAAATATTTTTTGAAGTCTGTGCATAAGACAAGAGTTTTGTGACTGTTCAAAATGTTCTTGAAGTCGACTGATTGTTTGGCTAAGCACCAATGAAATACATATATAGACAATGCTTAACCACCAGCAAATAAATTTCAATTAAAATAAGAGCTTATATTTATTATATTATTTCATACATATACTCGTACATATGGTCAAAAGAAAACTAAAAAAACAAAAAATAAAAACAACGAAAAAACGAAAAAAAATATATATTGAATAAATGGGTTTGAGGGTCAACTTTTAGGGGCGGACGCACCCCCTAAATCAGAACTTATCGCTATAAAATCTTTTTGTAATTTTTTACATAAAACTGAACCGATTTGGTGGTTGGGGGGGGGGGGTGTTAGAGAGAATATAAGAAATAAAAAAAAAATCTCCATACTATACATATACAGTAATTTTTGGGTTAGGTGCACAATCAACTTTGCACAATTTTTTGTGCAGATAAGTCAAAAATGCCGTTATCATAAATGTACTTACATACCTGCCTTAATGTGCAGGTATACAATTGTGGTTTCCTGCCTAAAGGTGGAAGTACATAACATGTGTTCAATGCGCTAATGCGATACAAACTTGTGTCAAAAAAGTTGAAATAGTATGTTTTCATAAGGCAAGTTACATAAAGAAGTTTGCGACGGGCGTACCTCGCAAAACGTTGAACATTCTTCAACTTTCACGCGTTGTATACAAAATGACAGCAGGTATAAAAAGCGCACTTAAAAAAGCATTTTGGAGAATAATTACAGAAAAAATATATTTTGTGCAGTTAAGTCAATGTGCAGCAAACATTAATTTTTTGTATGAAAATAGTTTAAAACTACCAAAATTTTAGGGTACTTATCTTAAAAGTGCAGGTATAGAAAGTTCACTTAAAAAACTAATTTGTTTGGGATTTTAAGGAATTGTGACAGAAATTTAGCATTTTAGGCAGTTAAGTCCAAAGTGCACTTAAACAAAAGGCAGCTAAATCAAAAATTCTGTATGTACTAGTATATGTAATTACCCAGCAGCTAAATTTATAACTAGATACGATACGACACAGTCATATTACTAGCTGTAATGATAATAGTAAAAAAACTGCCATATCACTAGTTGTAACCAGTGCCTCTGTTCTGTAACTTTGGTGAGAACTTTTCCAGACGAAAAGTTTGTTATCATTCTGTGAAACACAGAAACATGAGCAGGGAAATAATTGTTTAACTTTTCTCGACGCGAAAACTTCTCGCAAGTTACGGAACACAGGTACAGACTAGTAACGATAATAGTCATAGAAGCGCAATCATATTACTAGTTGTATCGAGACTAGTAACGATACTAGTCAGAAAAAGAAAAACATTTCAGGTATACGACTTATACATAAAACATATTTTTATTTCTTAAAAAAATAAGTGGAAAGTGGCTTAGTGGGTAGAGTACTTGCCTGGAAAATATGGGAAATGAGTGTTTGTACACCGGTAGAGTAACTCCGAATCACATTATTTGGATCTTATTAACTTCTTTGGAAGCTAATTTTTGCTGGAAAGAATACTGCTTCTCAGAACATGGGCGATATTCAGTAATTTACAGCCTTATGTATAAGAAAAAATTGGCATGAAGTTAGCATAAGTGACGAAATTGAATTAGGTGTTAACGAGCTCCTCCATGCAATTTGATATCAAAAATGGGTGCATTACGTAGTTTTAACCCACTACTAAGCCCTAGCGTTATTTTTAATGTGAAGTTTTATGGCAAAACTCTTTAAGATCATGTTAAATTTTGCCACTTATGCTAACTTCGTGCTAGTTTTTTCTCATACATAAGCCCCTTAATGTTTATTTCCGTAGCATTTATAAAGAAACTTATTGCAATATATTTTTATATCAAAAAAATTATTGAGAAATATTTAAGATAACCACCCTTATTTAAGCTGTCAACATTGACGTCACGTCAATACATTACCAAAAACTTTTGGCTCGTCTAACCGTTGTCGGAAACAATTGATTGCTACTAAATTGTTCTCGAGAATGAGTAGACAAGACCCAATTTTTTGTTATTGTATTGACGTGAAGTCGATGTTGACAACTGGAATAAGGGTGAATATTTATTGAGTAATAAAAACATGTTTAAAGCATCTTCTGCTTTTTCTGATTATACCTTCAATGCGGCAAGAATGCTAATGCCAGTATACAAACTCTTAAATTTGCAATTGAAAAAATATTTGCCAACGTTAATTAAAATTGTATCACTTGTTGTTGTTGTGCTATTAGTTCCGCACATTCAATATCAGCCACTGGGTCAATTCATTTAGCTTCGGTCAATGACACTTCAATGCGCGGCCAAAAAGTTAAATAAAAAAGGATCTAAAACCATGAAGCAGTTAATTGAGTCATTAAAATTTACTATTCCAGGGGGTCTTTAATTATTTAAGTCCCTGTTGTGTAACTGTAACAAATCAAAGTAAGAGAAATGGTGAACTGTAGAAGGAGCAAACAGTAGTGATTGACATTATTGACACATTGAACAATTTGCGGGAGCATTGATTGGACTGTTTGGTAAACAAAGACAGTATACAAATTTGCTGCAAAGAACAAACATTGCAGATGAAATCGAAAAAAGTTGCATCTTTAGTGTCTTAAAAAATGATTCAAAAAGGTATAATTTTTCATGGATTTATTTCGAGTATTTAACTAACAAGGATACAATGCATAAGACCACATACGAGTACATACATATGTACATATGTACATACATAAATATTTATGTACACTTGTAGGTGTTCAAATATATAGGGTGTTTTTTTAGAGGTATAGAACTTCGAATTGAAATAAGACACAAGAAAATCGTTTTAATGTCCATCAATTTGGCTTTATTGGAAGGATAATTTTATGCCATTAACGTTTAAATATGATTTCGGGCATGTGGCCGCCGCGGCTAGCTCGAATACAGCCAATTCTACAGGTCCAATTTTCAACCACTTTTTCGAGCATATGGGGCCGTATGTTGGCAATAACGCCACGAATGTTGGCTTCCAAGTCCCCTAACGTTTCTGGTTTGTTGGCGTAGACGAGCGACTTCAGCGGATGCGTATTATCACATAGAGTAAACGTAGTGCGAAAACGATCCATGGTTAACCGAATTAATTGCTCTGATGGACGATTATGTCGACCATAAAATGGACGGAGCTTGCGGTAAACTTCGCGAACTGAACCATTATTTTCGAAATAAATTTGCACGATTTGCAAGCGTTGTTCTTTTGTCAACCTATTCATGATGAAATGGCAAACCAAACTAAATATTAATCACTTGACAGCTGACAAAATGGCCGCCAGTTAAAAAAGTGATGCCAACTTAAAGTTCTATACCTCAATAAAAAACACCATTCTAAACTTTCTTTTATTTTCCTAGGAGTTCTTATACAAAATCTAATATATATTTATAAAAATTAATAAAAACTTAGAACAGCTTTATTAATGGTTTATAAGCCAAAATCTAAAAACAGTATTTATAAACGTGAAATAGCTGTTATAAATAAGCCTTCAATAATTTTCAAATATTAATTGTACCGTTTACCATTCTTTAAAACTTTAATGAGCTACGATCGATAAGTTTGCATAGAATAGTTGTGTTTGATAAAATAGTGGGATAAATATATTAAAACTTACTACGAGTATAAATTAAAAATTAATAGATGTAGTTTTTTTAAATTTATTTTCATTTACATATCTCTCATTTACTCAAACAACGTCATAGCGCAAAAAAAATAGTTTGGCAAAACAGTTTTTTGTTGCCATTGCCTTTGTGCACATGTGCTACGAAATTTCAACCACTTATGTGCTTTTACACATATGACATGAGCCATTTCTGAGATCGTTCTGGAAACTGTTGATTGGTGTATTCCGATATCTTCAGCAATACCATTTCGAGACCCTGGATCGGCGCAAAATCTAATCAATATGTTTAGTTTCAAAACGATATAATTTTTGTCTCCCTCTTCTAGACAAATTTGCTTTTTTTATATAATTTTTTTTGTTCTTTGTGGAACGAAATACTACGCCATTATCACTCCTGAAACTACTGGAGATAACTAATATGCAGACTCAACAAATTGTGAGCTCTTGCTCATAAATTAAAGCATTTACTTATTATTATGCATTCAAAACTGAGCTCTAACTCCCGAACATTTATCTATGTGAGTTCAAACTTTTCTATTGAGATCAAGCTCACAATATGAATAAATGCAGGCTACAGTGAATATTTTTACGCATATAAAATGTACCTTTTGCTCAAAATTTCGAGACGAAGAAATGCTCTGGTTTTATGCATTAGACTCAATGGCGCATAACCATAGTCAAAACAAAGTGTACTTTTAAGTATTTAAAACCAGTATTACCATACAAAATACCTCTCATAACAAACACCTCCTATAACCGGACCTCTCTAATAACCAGACAAGTTTTGTAGATCCAAAATTAAAATAAAAGAATATATACCCTTCTCATAAGCGGATACCTTTAATAACAGGACAAAAATACCATGACGGTGAGTGTCCGGTTATGAGAGGTTTCACTGCACTTTGCTTTATTTTTTTTGGTGTATTTTGCATATTTTAATATTAATATTAATATTCTTTCTTATTTGTATTATCTTTTTTTTTTCAAAGTAAATGTCACTCACAATTCTGTGGCAAAAAGGAAAGTTAACGGTAGGGGTAGTAATTTCCATAGTCGAAAGTATCCCTGGACAAAAACTCATTTATTTAGTGCTCTTTTTCAGAAAGTTATAGCGCAATGAATTGCTTCTTATCTTTTTTCGTTTCATAATCAAATATTGAATAATTTCTAAATTAGGTTATACTTTGGTATATTTCAAATCAAATGTATTATTCAAAGTGTGTAGAACGAAATTTTCTAAAAGAAATTTAAGTGAATACCGAATTTCGTAATTTAACTGTAAAACGAATAGATTTCTGAACATCGACTTGAAAGCTTAAAAGTGCTCTACTAAAAACAGTAAAGAATGACATAGCCACTTTTTCCTTATTGCCACAGACACAAAATGACTATGCAATCTTTTTTATATGATGGGGAAACTCAATACAATTTTGTGTGAAAAAATTTAACTTAACTTTAACAGCTCAGTTCAATTTTGTCCGGACAAAATATAAGATAAAAAAAATTTGCTTTCATTACAAAAAATTTTTCAGCAAATTGTAATACGATGAATCAAAACAATTCACATATTCCATTTGCAATAAAAGTTGCGTATATAAAGCAGAAATCTACATCAACTGACACCACACACAGTGGACCAAACACAAAGAACGCTGATGAGGAAGGTATAGTGTAGCCTTCGAAAACAGCCGGTTGTTCCGTTCTACTGCGTGTTTGTCAGAATATTTACAACTAATTTTGGAGTTATTTGTTCATTAATAATTATCACATGTAATTTGGATTAAAAAGCGATACGAACTTTAGCCTGATCAAATCATAAATATAGAAACAAATGGAGTTCGAACAATAATAAATAAGAACAATAATAAAGTAGCGGCCTTATGTATAATCAAAAATTGGCATGAAGTTAGCATAAGTGGCAAAATTAAACATGGTTTTAACGTGTTTTGACATACAATTGTACATTAAAAATCATGCTAGGATGTAATCGTTTGTTAAAACTGCATTATGCGGCAATTTGTAATGTCAAATTGTATAGACGAACTCGTCAACACGTAGTTAAATTTTGTCACTTATGCTAACTTCCTGCCAGTTTTTGATTATACATAAGGCCGTAGAAGTTTACCAAAAAAAATTTTTTGTACAACAGTTCTTATCAGAATGCTAACGTTCGACTGTGAGTAAGAAATTAAGTTAGAATCAGTACCAGCCATAACAATAAAATGAAACATAGTGCTGGAAACAATTTTGCTTAAAACTCTTTCAAATTTACGCAATTTTTAGCCAAGTTGTTGTATGAGCGTACGGAACTCTAAATGACTGTAAACAACAGTAATTACTGTATGACTAACAGCACTGCCCATGGTGGTGCGTGTCCTTACTAATAACAAAACAAAGCATTCACAATAACAGCAGCTCCATAACTTTTTCCGATCTAAGTGCTGTACAAGGTGCAAGCGAATACATCAACCGTGACAGATTTTTAAGATGAAATTAAGATACATTCATAAATAATTTCAGCTGAAATATTGAAAAATGCTTAGTAACTTTTCGCCATAAATATAACGATTTTAACAAACTTTTTCTTTGCCTCAAGTTGTACAAATAAAATGCCCAATGTGTAGGTTGTTATTTGCATTTTTTTACTTTGTCTCTGAGTAATTAACATCAGATATGTTTTTAATTTCCTGACATTACATTTTTCTAAGTTAAATACAGGCAAATCCCGGTATAACGAACGATATAATGTCAGGCCCCTTCGTTATACCGAAAAATTCGTTATATCATGATATATACATGATACAATACAATTAAAAGAATGAGGGGAATTTGTTTTCAAATAGGCAACCAAATAAAAACTAACGCTATCACATTTTTTGGCATTTACACTGCTGCTGTAGATTTTGATTAATATTTTTTTGCCGTTCGTTATAGAGAGCACACATGTATCAAAACATTCGCTATATAAAGAAGAACTAAATGTTAGAAACATGTTTCTAGCAAGTTTTTGTTTTTTATTTTGCAATTTTTTCTTCATCATTCGTTATATCCAGTATAAAATTAGGATATTATTCGCTATATAAGGTTGTTAATGTAAAAAATCTGGACGTTCGTTTTATCTGATTTTCGTTAAAGCGAGATTTGTTATACCGAGATTTGCCTGTATTGTTTAATGAAAATAATTGTAATTTTATAAAGCACAACACAAAAGTTCTAATTGTAAAATTTTTGTTCTTTGTGGTGGCCTTATTCCAGCAATGTTTATGTGATTTCAGTTAGCTCTGTTTAAGAGCTCCTGTTGATATTAAAAGCTTTAGCTTGAAATACAATTTGTGGAAATAATACGTCTTCTTCCAGACTATGAAGGAATGTTTTCAATAAAATTTTTATTTGCTCATAAGAGCAATGAAAATCGATTCTGTCGTTCGGACTAGCTTTGGTCTGTTAGTTGTGTTTCGTTTGTATAATAACTAACAAGGAAAAGAAGAATATTGTTTCATGGAAATCTCATATAGTAAAATAAAAAGAGGCCGACTTGGGACATCGTAAATTCCTTAGCAAGTTTTGTAGCAAAGGCTACATAGATTTTAATACGTAGAATAGTGTTTATTATAATAAACAAAACAAAAAATTCAAAAGTGGAATTATTGCGTTTTGCTATGGACCTCCTCATTCAATATTTGTCAAATATCAAAAAAAAGGAAAAATTATTTCTACATTTTTGTTTTTACATCAAGCAGGCGAAATCGTAGCTACTTTTGTGCAAATATGAAGACACGTGTATTTTCTGATAATTATTTCTTAAGGCGTGACAAAAACTTGTATATAAAGTTATTGAATTATAAAGTTTTTGAATTTTTATTTTCCATTTATGAAAAATGTTTTAGAAAGGCTAATTTTCTATTTATGAAAAATTGTACAATAAAAGGGAAGGATTCAAGATATCATAAATGTCATCTAGAGTTGAGCTAGATTAAAGAACCAACAAAATCAAATATGAAGCCTTTTTCTAACCATTAAAATTGATGCATTCAGTGGCGGATTTAAGTTTGATGTCACCCTAGACCCTGTGAGATGCACCGCCCTTTTTGCTCTGTGAAGAAAAGATTATTAAAATTGAATATGCATTCTGTTAACATTTAAGTTAATAAAAATTCAAAGAAATTATATAATCTACATAGTAAAAAACGAAAATTCAACTTCCGAATTTATTTAGCTGGAGTCAGGCAAACCTAAAACTGTTCGAACATGTCGATTGCTGAAGTTCTGCGTTGTGTTTAACTTTTCGGTAATTGCGTTCGCTTTGACTGCAACTGTTTGCATTTTCAGAAGCAGAAGCATAAGCAAAAGCAATTACACAAATCAGAACTTTTTAAACGCTGCTTGTCAATGCCTCCTAACTAGAGCGCGCTTTGGTATCGTAAATTAACATGTAAAATACACTTATCTGAACTGTCGTTAAATATCAACAATGCAAAATGTTCCACTCAAGTGCTTAAGAATACTATCATATACATAAATCCAAAAAAAAATTTACAATACACCGATAAATTAACGGGTAAAGTCAGAATTATATTCTCAATTTTTCATTGATATAAAGCGCAACTAATCTACAACAATTATTAATTTCAAATTATTCTTCTTAATTTTTAGGGTTCTGCAAATTTTGCCGCTCCTAAAATCATGCCGCCCTAGACGTAGACCTCACGGCTCTATACGTAAATCCATCACTGGATATATTACTTTAAATGGCGGAGCTATATAAAAAAAAACAAAGGGCTGTATTTTTGGGAGTGGCAAACATTTTTTTCTTGTTTTAGAAACTTCATTCACAAAGAAAATTTTTAACGCCTTCATTGAGTTGTATGTAAAAAATTCAATAGCTCTTTGTGTTGCAATAAAGGAACGATGTTTTCCAGAAATTTTTTTAGCTTTTGTTTAATTTTTCGGCTTTTGTCTTAGCTCCAACTCACAGTTTAATTTGTTTGTAATATTGGTTTTGATTTAATTCCAATGTTTTTATGCATATTAATAATAAAAGCGCATAAGGAAGACTAGCCAAAACACGTGCAAGCAAAGCAGCTGTCAACAATTAACTGAAAATTCCAAATAGCCGATATTGTCGGCATAAGTGAGACACATGAGTACCAACATAACGCCACAAAAAAAATTAAAATTCGAATATACGTATCCGCGAAAATTCAAAACTCGCGATACGTTTTGAACACACCTCGTACAACGAAATATCTTCATTCATGTAACGACATGTTTTTTTTACTAAGCAACATACATTTTCATATTTTAAATGATAAATGTAATTATTGCAATGAAATTTTTCAGTTTATACAAAGAAGTGCGACGTTGGTCTTATATATTTTTAACGAACTTTTCATTGAATTAACAACATTTTTCATGTACATCATGACAATATTTCATTACTGAGACGTAATAAATCATTTTTTGATGATATCGTATCATTATATTAACAACACAATTCATTCTTGTAATGATATATTAATTGCAATTGTGGTTTGATACTTTGATCTTCTTTTACGTCACCTAATCAATTTAAACTATTTTGTTGTTTGAATTCTTCATAAAATCGTGTATTTAAGTTTTTCATTACCCGAATGAAAACTATTTCGTAACATTAATGATGCTGCGAAATGTAAAATATTAAGCATTAGAAAGGTTTCATTCCATTAATGAAGTTTGCATCAATATAATATAATGTTTCATTTTATTAATGAAATTTGTCGTTGTGTTAATGAAAGGGTTCAACGTAATGGTTTTCTTTCAGTATACTCATGCCATTGTGATGAAAATCTAACATTTTAGATTTTTTGAAATAAACTCTTTGCGTTTTCTGTTCTTATGCCTTATTTTCTTTAGCATTTATAATTTAAAAATAAAAGAATAAATTTTACAATTATGACACTCGAGTCAAATGCCACAAACATTCCTTTTCATTTACAAAAAAATTTTAACGTACTTATTGCAAATACAATTATCCTTACAAACACGAATGCTATTTTCCTTATTCTTGTTATTTTCATATACATACATATATACTAGGCATGTAACGAATGTTCGCATTCGCTCTCGCATTCGCTTTCGCATTCGCAAATTATTCGCTTACTTTTGCTATTTGCATTCATTTTTGCATTCGCTAAAATTGCATGAAAATTTAAAATGTTGAAAACATATTTTATATATGTTTTTCCCAAGATGAACTAGAGTACTACTTCTGCAAAATTTTTTCATGAATAATTCATTGCAAATTTTTGTTAATATGTATTTTGACAGCATTTAACATGAAATCTTGAACAAAGTAGCCGGCTTTAGGGCCAAAGTACGAATGGGTAGATTGGCTAACATTTTGTAAATTTATTTTTAATTATTATCTATACTAATTTTAATACAATTTCATATATCTTTCTGTTTTAAAAATTTGTATTTTTAATACATTAATTAATATTTGCTCAATTCAAGACTCAATTTAAATAAAATGTTATATAGGGTGTTTTTTTAAGCCCGATATAACTTGAAATTGTAAAAAATAACACAAAAAATTAAATTGTAATCAAAATTTTTTTTTTATTCGAAAGATCAATACGTGACATTAACATTTGAAAATGATTTCCGGCATATGGGCACCGCGGCTGTTCTTGACGAAGCGCATTCTGGACGTCCAATTTTGGGCCACTTTTTCGAGCACTGCTGGCCGTATGTCACGAATAACACGAACAATGCTGGCCTCCAAGGCGTCAATTGTTGCTGGTTTATCAGCATAAACCAGTGACTTCACGTAGCCCCACAGGAAATAATCGAGAGGTGTCAAATCGCACGACCTTGGAGGCCAATTGACAGGTCCATATCGCCAAATTTTGATTTCAATAAGTCGATGGTTGCGTTCGCCGTATGGCACCTAGCGCCATCCTGTTGAAACCACATCTCCTCCGGATCAATGTCATCCATATTTTCAAACAAAAAATCATTGATCATGGTGCGGTAACGATCTCCATTGACCGTAACGCGAGCTCCGGCCTCATTTTTGAAGAAATAAGGTCCGATGATGCCACCAGCGTGAAAACCGCACCAAAAGGTGCATTTCCTTCGACGTGTTGGTGTTATTGCATCCTCTAGAGAGTATGTGGTACGAAATCTATCCACAGTTCGACGAATGGCTTGTTCAGATGGACGATTATTTACGCCATAAAAATGACGAAGTCGTCTATAAGTTGCGCGAATCGACGACTCATTTTCAAAGTAAATTTTTATAATTTCGTAGCGTTGTTCAAGCGTGAGTCTATTCATGATGATTTGTCAGAGTATACTGAAACAAATAAAAAAAAAATGTTTTATCAAAATCTAATTTTTTGTGTTACTTTTTACAATTTAAAGTTCTATCTAGGTTAAAAAAAACACCCTATATGTAGTACGTATACGAGTACTCGTATGTATACAACACAACTTCATGTTCTTATAAAAATTTATTTTCATGTGATTTTTGAACGTATTGTAATATTTGCATTCGCTTTCGCATTCGCATTCGCATTCGCTAAATTGGTATTCGTTACATCTCTAATATATACACACACATCCATACGCACGGATACGTGCGTGCATCTCTTTTTAGGGAATGAGTTGTATTTGTGAAGTGGGATCGCAATGATGATGATGGTGACACAAATTCTCTTTCATGTGAATAACAGTTAAAGTGGTTATCATACCACTGATATATTTATGCATGTCATACCATTCATGTAAAAATATACATACATCCATACATATATTTATGTACGTATGCACGTACATATTTTCTCATATTAATTTTCAAACATCTCGTTCACAAATATTTGCTGCATCTAATATCGAAACACTTTAAGAAAATTTGACTTTAAGCTCATTGGTGGTAAGTGACACTTAAGCGCATTTATGAGTAAATTGCAGCATGTTCCAGCAAAGTGAATCATGATGGTTCTTGGAAATAATAGCTGAAGTGAAATTTTTCGCTACTGCACAATGGGACTATTTAATATTTATGCTGTAGTTTTACTTGGTGAACTGAGATACATATAAATACTATAAAACATATCGTAAAATGGTATTAAAAATTAATAACAGGATTCTAATTGCAATATGTGCAACTTAATCAGCATCTTGTTACTAATTCCATCAACACCTGGAGCTTTCTTCTTTGTACATCACGCATCTTAAACTTTAAGGGTCGAGCGGATAGAGCAAATAAACTCGGCAAATCAACAACACCAGTACATGTGTTTGGTATAAATACGGATGCTCAGCAAATATGTTACCCTTTTCAGTATCGCTTCTTTAAACTCAGCCGGACTTTTAAGATTTCTAGCAGCGCGCCACAAAGAGTAATTACATGCTGGTGTGACATCGAGACCTTCCAGATAGTTCTTAAGAGATGCAGTTTGTTTGAGATACCAGCAACTCTTGGATTCGTTTAGTGCACTCTTTAAGTCTGATTTTTATGACAGCTCTTATTTTTTCACATACGAGACGTACAATATTCGTAGAATAAATTCTATTCAACCCAGTCTGCAAGGAATGTCTTCCTATTACTACTACTAGGTGTTACCTTCTTTATGAGGATGGTGATAGAGATGACAGGTCATGAAGGAAGATATGGAGGAAAGCTTCATTACCTTACAACTCTGCTTTGTTGTACGTTTATTTTGTTATTTTTAAGGCAGTGCTGCAGCGCTTCTGACGTCTATAAGGTGCATTAAATTTTCGAAGCAATATTGAAAAAAACATTATGTGGCCTATTTATAAATATAAATTTTGACCACGGAGTAATACTAGTAAATAAATAAGCGACCACTTACTACAAACAAAACTAAAAATAAGTCTTTTGCAATAATGACTTGACAAATTTTGTAATCACTTCACTCAAATTTGTCATTGTCTTGAAATCTAATACTTACGAGATTTCGAGCTAAACCTATCTGTTTTTACTAGATTTCCCATACAAAAAGAAATGAATTTTGTCGGTAGATTTGTAGGAAATCTACTCAAAATCTAATATTTTTGCTACCCTGTACAACATATTTATAAAAATGATGAGTGAATTAGCTACGGTCTGCTTAAAAAGGTGTGTGAATTGGCTACACTGCAGTTGTTTAGTTGTAGCTTTGGATATTTTTCAATAATGGGTTTTGTTTTGTCAAAAAAAAAAAGCTTGGTGTAAATTTAAAAATTTTTCTACATACAAAATTGACTTCAATTAATTTGTTTATGTATTAAACTTTTACAAATACACAATTTTTAAGTACATACTTAAATTGTATTACAACTGATTGAAATAATTCGTAATTCATAAATATCCCACTTAATTGTCATCATTATTTGAATATTTCCTAACGACACCTATAAAATCAACCCTTTGAAATTGTTGAGCATACGAAATATATTCTGTGCACGAGCAACTAGTACAGTGATTTTGAAAAACGTACATTAATACTACGAGTATAATATGTATAATGTATTATGTTTTGATGCTTTCATAACTTCCATATTCTTGGTTTTTAATTTCACCCAGCAAATAAATATAATGCGTGTTAAAAACAAGCCCATCTCGAAATATTTTAATTTATGACATTCAGGAATTTTTCACAAATCAACAAACAAGGTAAATAATCGTAGTTATAGTTTTAAGTGTGTGTTGTGTTTGACAAAGAATTTGTCAGATAAAAATTTACATGGTTTTTTTTTTTAAGAAATACACAAAAAGTTAGGGCTCAAATTATTGTGATCGATAATTTTGCAATTGAAGAATAATTCGGTACTACAGAAAATGAACAACTACCACCTTAACTTGCGACTAATTAGAATTGATTAAAACTGCATACTTTGTAGCAACTTTTTCAAGAAATATAACATTTCACCCAAATACACCACCTCACAAAAATTTATTGCAATAGTGTAAAAAATAATGCTTTTAAAAGCAGTTTTACAAAACATTTCGTCAGTCTATTATTGGTTTGGACTTTGCCAAAAAGTCGGAATGGAGAAAAACGACAAAGAAGGTTTACATGAAGTTTTATCAAAGTATACCCGATAGAATTTTTTTGTATTTTCACATGTTTGGAAGAAATCAAATTTTAGTGAACTTTCACGAATAACATTAGAAGTTAATATTACTTTATTGTAAAAGTAAAAATACGTTTTGTGCTGCATACAACACTTTTATTAATTTATTTTCAAAAAGTAGCTTTTTGTGCTCCATACGTATACTTTAAGGTAGAGGTCCATAGCTCGCTTTTTGCGCGTTACGCTTTCTATGCATCTGTCAAAAAAGTAGAATCAATGTAATAGTATGTGACAAGTTACATTGCAAAAAGCGCAGAACGCGTAGGCGCGTTCAAAGCAAAAAGTAGGTCTACTTTCTACTTTTGTACGCGTTACAAGCACCATGAAAGAAAGTCAGCTGTTCTTGAATGCTCAAGATGTTAAATAATACTTTATTTCTTACGTTATCGATCAATATTACTTTGCCGTGGATAATTTTTTTCTTTTTTTTCAATAAAAAAAAATTCTTAGTAAAAAAAAGACTTGTTTAATAAAATATGTGAATATTTCCATTAATGCGATGTCTTTTAATAAACTTTTCACCACACTTTTCTCAGTAACAAATTTTGCATATTAGTTATCGATTACTTTTACGACTAACTCCACAAATTCTTTTAAAAACTCGATTTCAATCTCCATTTTTTCTTTATAAGCTGATCAAAACAAAAATAAAATGGCGCATGAAAAGCAGTGCATGTAACTCAACGCGAACAAAGTATAGAATGAAACAAAAGGATGAAACGCGTGTAAAGCATAACGCGCAAAAAGCGAGCTATGGACCTCTACCTTTACTGATGTGAATTGAGAATTTTGTTGTTTTGTTTATTTTTCTTGCTGTCTAGAGAAATAAGTCTTTCGTTTAACGCTGACCAAGTAGCCGCCGCCGTAATATTTTTAACTATCGATCCGCTTACACACGTACACAAGAAAAACATGAAATTGAAGTGTATTTAATATAAAGAATGATATTAAATGATTTCTGTTATACATAAACATGCATAATTAAGGTTTCTTTTATTTTATTTTAGTGTTTAATAAGTTTATATTAAAACATTTAAGGCCGTGCACAATGAATCCGTCATACGTTAAACTTTGCCTTTTTCAACTGACTTACTTGGTTTCTTATGAGGTCTGTTACATTCAGTACGTGTCCGTCAACGCAAAGTACAAAAATTGGTCAACTTTTAGCTTTTTGCGTACGTTGAGTAGTTTGACAGATTTTGTTTGGTTTTTTTTTTGGTATGTTGTGATTTAGGTTTTTGTGTTTTGCGGCAGCAAAAATAAAACAAAACAGAAGAAATAAACGAAATAAATAAAAAAAAAGTTGAATTTAATGAATAAAATGGAGAACCAACCTATTGAAGCTATTCAAATGCTTCCGTCAATAAAGTACTCAGTCAGTTGAAAAATTCAAAGTTTAACGTATGACGGACTCATTGTGCCCCGGCCTTTAATCGGCGGCGTCTGGGTGATGATGTTTTTGCTTAACAGTCGCCGCTGAATTTTTCTTACGGCACCTTCTTTTATTATTATTCATTTCTTATAGAAATGAAGCAAAACAAGAGTCAACTTTACTTTTCATGTTTTTGGATGAAGAATTTGACGCAAACGCCAAACTGTGGCATGTACAGCAAAACAATAAGTATTAAACCTTAAAATAGTTGAAATGGAGCAAAATGAATGCTAAATATCTCAGAAACCATAATTAATTTCGCGAAACATGTTTTGGATTGAGAAAGGAGAAATATATATATACCACATACCTAACTAATTTTTTTTTAAATGGCCAGTGGGTCAAACCAATAATAGGCTGACGATTTGTACAAGCACTTGCACTGTTTATTATTATGTTTTTACTATTGATGTAACGAATGTTCGCATTCGCTTTCGCATTCGCAAATTATTTTTATTTTTGTTATTTGCATTCGCTAAAATGTATGCGAATATTTCAAGCGAATAGTAAAGACAAAAAAAATGTTGAACGTCTTTTATGAAAATAGTTTGCGATTAACAAACGTCAAAAACACGATAAATATTTTAAGCCAGCATGGAAAAGATACAAACATATACTTACAAGTATAGCATTCTAAGCAAAGTTTTAAAATTTTAGAGGAAAACTTTTCTATAAATAAGTTCTCATAAGTATCAAAATGAAACCAAGATCCAACTATGCTTGGAAATATTTTTCAATTTTTAAAAAAGAAAAGGCAGTGTTAGATTTGCGCTGTATTTTTTACTTAAGACTAGTCTATCATTCATTACTTCGTACAGAACATTTTAAATGCAAACAATATTAACTAGTCCTTGTTTGTTGTAAATTCCATGCGAAACAAGTGCCACTCTTTTATTTCACATGAAAACTTAAAATGTTGAAGATATATTTCATACATATGTTTTTACCAAGATGAACAGAGAACTACTTCTGCACTATTTTTTCATGAACAATTCATGACAATTTTTCTTAATATGTATTTTGACAGTATTTCACATGAAATGTTGAACAGAGTACCAGGCTTTAACGCCAAAGTACGAATGGGTTGATTGCCTAACATTGTGTAAATTAATTTTGAATTATTATGTACACTTATTTTAATATAATTTCATACAACTTTCTGTTTTAAGAATTTGTATTTTTAATAAATTAATAAATATTTTCTCAATTCATTTACGGCCTGTCCCACGATGTCACTAGAAATCGTGCGATCGAATACTTATATTGAAAACAACAACAAATTTTCTAATGTTATTGTTGTTTGCAATATTTCTAGTTACATCGTGGGACAAGCCGTTAGTCTTGTATATACATGGTATATACATGTGGTACATCTAATTATACATACAATACAACTTCATGTTCTTAAATAAATGTATTTTCATGTGATTTTTTGCCGTATTGTATTTGCATTCGCTTTCGCATAAATTAAAATGCATTATTCGTTTTCGCATTCGCATTCACTAAACTGGTATTCATTGCAACCCTATTTTTTACCTTCTCCTGTAAAGTTACAGTTATTTGAGTTAGGGCCTTTCTACTTGTGACCAACGATATATAATTTGTAATTGTATTTGTAATACTTAATATTCGGCCCTGTTCTGTAAACCGAATCCGAGTAAATTTCTCTTTTTGAAAAAATTAATAATGGTATTGCATACGTGTTTAAAATCATACACGATAATTTTCTTTCAGATATGATATATGAGAATCTATATAATAAAAAAATTTAAAAAAAAAATTTAAAAAATATTTATATTTGTAGATGTTAGTTTTCTAAAATCGTAGGATTTCAAATCGATCGGTTTACAGAACAGGACCGATTAATTTGTAATATGCAATTTTTGAGAAAACATCTTCAGTTTGAATTTAAAACAATAATCTTTTTGTAGTAGACTATGAAAGCAAGTAGAACATCAATTTGTCACTTTTCACTGTTTGTTTGAACTTGGTTTTGTTTCTTTATTTTCATATATGGGGATATATAATTATGGCAATGTTCGTACTTTGAGGAAGACTACACCAAAAGCAATAGCAATTATTACATCATTAGCATTTACATATGTACATATCGCACACTAAATCATAAAAAGTCACAACTCAAAAAATTTCAGATGCTGAGTAGTGGCGGACAACTGCTGATACTAAACAAATGACGCAAGTATGTAACATAAAAATGAGCAACACGGTATTTTATATTCTTCAAGTAGACTGAATTTCGAAGAAATTGTTGCTATGTATTTAAAATAAAAAACAAGACACTTGCAGGTCATAGGTATGTACTCGTATATTTAAAATACAAAATTCTTCCACTCCATGTTTTTAAAATACAAATGCAAAATACGTAATTTTTATTATATTTTAAATAGATACGTATTTCAAATACTGCCCAGCCCTGCTAATAGATAAAACTTTAGGTTAAAACCCAAACAAAACAATAGGATACCAAACAACAGTAACAGCAAAAACTTCTACAACAACAAAATATATTCGTATGTACATAGTGAAATTCACACACTTGTGGAAATATCCGATGATATGATTATTACCCAGATAACAGCAGTACGAGTAATAAATAAATAAAATGACATTTTGCTTAAGATTTAAAAGAACAAATTTACCATGGGCAGCTACAAAATATGAAATTAAAGAAGTTTACCCTTTTCCAAAAAATTTATTTAAATATTGTAGTTTATTACGTTTAAAAAATATACTTATTGATATTTGCCGAGAAGAACTTTAATTTTTACAAATATTTCCTGCCTAAAAATATTAACATCGCACAGTGGGTTGAAAATGTTTATTTTGGAAATAATTAGTTCGCTACAAGCCACTGAAGACATTTTAATGAGATTCGATATAAATACAAAGTTATGATGTATTTATGAATGTACATGGAAATGCATGGGCAAACACGGGAGATGATCTAATCTCCCATCTGACACATCTGACATTTCTTGTGTTGTCATTTTGTGGTGTAATTTTTAAAATATGCTCAACGCCGTTCCTATTATGTTTTTTATATGAAAGGCAATGTCACACAGCGAAAAATAACGGAAATGACCAGTATACACTATTGCGATGTCACAAAATGCCATAGTATGTACTCGGTATAAGTTGAATAAATAATTTGTAACAAAACCGACAAAAATTCATTTATGCAGTAGAATCTCACAAATTAGAACGACTTTGTGGACCGGGCAGTTCGAATTTCTGAAAAGTTCGAATTTCTGGAGAATTTTTTTTAAGAAAATTATAAAAAATATAATAAAAAATAATAAATAAATAATAACATTGAAACGCGTTCTTTTTGAATTTTAAATTCTTGGGCAACGGAAAAATAATTCGCCTTCACCAGCATTATAAATTTGTGTTTCCAATAATCCCATTTCCGCGAATTTTGCAAAAGATCTATGTAGAATATAACTCGAAAGTAATTCACCACTAATTTTTAAAAACGTATTCCATGACGGATTCTAAATTTGGAAAACCATCCATCATTTGCAGTAAATGCGTTTTCATCTTTATCATTAAGTCTTTTTAATGTTTTTTTTTTACGTTTGGTTGCCATTTTTTTAACTTTCACATGTATGAACACTTCACTTTGACCTTCAGTCATCAACTGACCCAAATTTTGTAAAGCGTATCAAATTTCACACGCATATGACCGAATTGTACACACCACGAATAACTCGGTTATTTTCCGTTTTTTTTTTACTTTACTGAGCAAAAAAAAATTATTTGTAGTAAAAATAAAAAATTTAAAAAATCTTTCAGAAATTAGTAATTGTTCTAATTTTAGAATGTTTAATTTGGGTTTTCGCTTATTTAGTTCAAAATTATTAAAAAAAAAAATATTTTCTAGTCGAAATAAAAAAAAAAACACTTTCACAGGTTCTAATTTCAGAGCGTCCAATGCATTGAAATTGCCGGTTCTAATTTCTGAACGTTTCGAATTTGTGAGATTCTACTGTATTGCATGTCTCAAACTTGTTTTAAATTTACTTAGTGGTTGAAAGTATGTACAAAAACTACGATTACGCCTAAAAACGAAAATAATTCATATATGCATGTAAGGTATGCGCTACAAGCGCAGACTACTTCGAAAGTAATCCAAATGGAGTTAACTTTACGAACTCCTAGGGAGGGACAACTTAGTTCGACTACTCACGTACAACTTATGACTTATGAATGACTATGATCGTAAAAACAAGAAACATTGCCGTGTAGCAGAGATCACTTGTGTTGAAGTGTATGTCATGTCAAGGACCACGTGCGACGTCTTCTTTTCTCATTAGTTCATAGATTTTTAGCACCGGTCAAACGTCCCATCACATGAATTAACACCATACCCTTACGCCTCACAATTTCTTTAATATGATGAGCTTACATTGTTATAGTGAATCGGTATGGAAATTCATGCAACCGTTATTTTATGTAAAAGCCTAAGAAAAACATTTTTGTAGAATATTTTAACCCTCCATCTCCTCAGTATGAGCCTTTTTTGCTTCGTTTGTAGAGTGTGTTTATGAAGTAATTTAAACTCTTAAACGGGTTGAAATGCTCTACAAAGATATTCGCCATAAAAATGTCAAAAATTTCAAGAAAAAAATTTTGGCGACCACTGTTGTACTAACTTTATACTTTGTGTTCATATACGTCTATTAAATTTTACTGTAGAGAATGAAACTTATCATATACACAAGAGTTAGGGTTCAAACCCGACTTTAATGTACTAGCTGACCTCAATTCTCTTATATATTTTTTATTTAATTTGCTTGAGGCTTGAATAGATAGGAATCCTATTCGCCTTCAAAAAAATAAATTATTTATTTATTTTATATAAAATTTTATTAGTTCAATTCAAAACAAAGGATAATGACAATAAATAAAAATACAATTTTCAAAAATAAGTTTTTCATTTATAAGGTAATTAGATCAAATTATTTAAAAACAATTATTCAATTATAACATTTAAACAAGTATAACATTGAGCAAAATTGAAGAATGTACAATCAACTGCCAAATTTCTATTTTTTCCACAATAACAAATTTAAATTTTAAAACTTCTATTGCATTCATTCATTTTTATATTTTTTGTTTAAAATTCAATGAAATTAATTAAAATTTAAAAAATACATAACTTTTTCTATACAAAATAAAGCTGAATTTATGTTAAATTTTCACAGCTAATCAAGAGACTCAAACACACATAGCACAATCGAATTGAAAGATTAATTAGTCGACATGAAAAATCAAAATCTTTTGATTTTTCTGCAACCAACTCGACAACTGCTAAACTAATCAATTGACAACAACCGACCCTATTGAAAATTGAATTGAATCGTGTATGGGGTGCTTAACGCCGATGAACGACGGAAAAACAATTTTTTCTCTCTTTGCACAAAATATAACCAATTATCAATTATAAGATATGTTACTTATTCGTCGTGGGTGTGCCAAGAATGAGATTTGTCGTTCGTCCCAGTTGTACACCTTGCATCAATTTTTTTACTCGTAAAGTCCTATTTTTTGGGTAATCTCAAGTTGTTAAATTAAATGGTAAAATCTCAAATGCACTTAATCTATTAGATTTAGCGGAGTGCCACAGGGCTCCATACAAGGGCCTTTATTATTTGGCTTATACATCAATGATTTAACGGACATAGTAAATCACTGCAAGATACAAATGTACGAGTATACGGACGATGTGCAAATCTTTAATAGCTCACAGTTCGAGATATTTCCTTATGCGTAAGCAATATAAATCATGATTTATCTAGCATTAGCACATGGGCTGATAACCCATGCATGTCATACCATTCATGTAAAAATATACATACATCCATACATATATTTATGTACGTATGCACGTACATATTTTCTCATATTAATTTTCAAACATCTCGTTCACAAATATTTGCTGCATCTAATATCGAAACACTTTAAGAAAATTTAACTTTAAGCTCATTGGTGGTAAGTGACACTTAAGCGCATTTATGAGTAAATTGCAGCATGTTCCAGCAAAGTGAATCATGATGGTTCTTGGAAATAATAGCTGAAGTGAAATTTTTCGCTACTGCACAATGGGACTATTTAATATTTATGCTGTAGTTTTACTTAGTGAACTGAGATACATATAAATACTATAAAAATGTTTTTAGCCCTCGCAAAGAAAGAAATATGCTTGACACAATCATAATTGAAAACCAACGTACTATGTATGAATTATATCGCTGTAGGCAAATCATATCGCACTTGTTCCTCTAAGTCCTAGTTTACACTCTGCAAGTCTTATTGCTAAGCTGATTAGTTTGTAGGAGAGGGAGAGAGTGAGACGAGGGGAAAAACCAGTACTCAGCTTGATGTGCTTTCTCATTCGCAATGTTAAAAAAAACACATGCATACCCAAAACTATGTATAAAAAATATGAGCTGAAAAATAAGACTTGCATTGTGTGAATGCCGATAAAAGTTAAAAAAGAAAAAGTGCTAAGTTTAGCAATAAGACTTGACTAGTGTGAACTGGGACAAAAAGGGAAACTCAAAACTTTGCAATTTTCAAGAAAACGAAATGCATTGGTCATATCTTGGTAAAAAATTACATAATTTTTTTTATTCTCTCGCCAAATTATATAATTGTATTCCTCTTTGTGATATGAGAATATGCACATTAGAGTGACTCACCAAAAAAATTGCTCGATGTACCATCCTAAAAATGAACCTTGGACTTTTTTAATATGACATTTAAAATATTTCGGCTCCAGCTTTGACCTCTCGTGAGCTAGACCATTTTGAAAAAGGGTCTATTTTTGCGTGTTTTGTTAATTTGAGAATCTGTTTCCTTACCAACATATAGAATATGGGTATCATAAGAAGGGGTTTTTAAGGTGCGTCCAACTATATATACAATTTGTCCAATGACGATCATCCATGTCCTTTTTTTAAGGATATTCTGTAAAAAATAACGGTTTTTGAATTTCTGTGTTCGGGGTTGTTTGTAATAGAAATGCCAAATTAAGATATTTCAATCTTTAGTCGATTTAATTAAATACGGGTCTCAGCTTTTTTTGAAATTCGTGCTAGTTCGCGTTTTACAAAAATGTAATGGGGTGGTAACCCTTCGTTTTAAATAGGCAATATGGGTATCAAATTTTTTCTTTTTCCAAGTACATCATCTTTGTATGTACCTTATTTTGTCGTTCGTCCCAGTTGTGTTCAAATTATAAACTAAAAACTAATTTTTTATCAATAATTTTTTATACAATACGAGTACATACTATATACAAATAAATGATTTTGCTTACAATTTATTCAGTGTTGCGAAATGAATTTATTTGCCTTTTTCCAACACTGAAACAAAAACTCGTTTTTGTTTGGTATCGAGTCACATCATCGGAAAATTTCTTGCTATCAAAAGTAATTTCTACTCGAATGCAATTTCGATCATGAGTGCAGGAATTAGGCCCCTGGTTTACATAAATAGATAGATGCAGGCACATTCATGAAGTCTCCTTCTACAAAAGTGATCTTGCGGGCAACAAAGTAACTTTCCAATAGCTTTAGATAGATATGTATGGTTTCAATTTTTAAATTAGACCTTCATGCCATACTTTATCAAATGCCTAAAAAAGATCTACGAGTATAAAGAGGGCAGAACAATACTTCTTCTCTTCTTCAAAAGTCCTTCTTATAACTTGAACCAATCCATACGTTTGTTTCTTCAATGTTGCTATGCTGACTTCTAAAACCAAATTGATGGTCCGCGATGCACCCATTATTTGTTAGAATTGGGGACAATTTACCCATGAGCAGCTTTTCGAAGAGCTTTGACATTGTTGATAGAAAACTTACTGGCCTATTTGACTCAGCCTTGGTAAGATCTTTGCCCGGCTTTGGAATCATTTTGACCTTGGCAAGCTTTCAGTGGTATGTATAATACTCATATCGTAAAATGGTATTAAAAATTAATAACAGGATTCTAATTGCAATATGTGCAACTTAATCAGCATCTTGTTACTAATTCCATCAACACCTGGAGCTTTCTTCTTTGTACATCACGCATCTTAAACTTTAAGGGTCGAGCGGATAGAGCAAATAAACTCGGCAAATCAACAACACCAGTACATGTGTTTGGTATAAATACGGATGCTCAGCAAATATGTTACCCTTTTCAGTATCGCTTCTTTAAACTCAGCCGGACTTTTAAGATTTCTAGCAGCGCGCCACAAAGAGTAATTACATGCTGGTGTGACATCGAGACCTTCCAGATAGTTCTTAAGAGATGCAGTTTGTTTGAGATACCAGCAACTCTTGGATTCGTTTAGTGCACTCTTTAAGTCTGATTTTTATGACAGCTCTTATTTTTTCACATACGAGACGTACAATATTCGTAGAATAAATTCTATTCAACCCAGTCTGCAAGGAATGTCTTCCTATTACTACTACTAGGTGTTACCTTCTTTATGAGGATGGTGATAGAGATGACAGGTCATGAAGGAAGATATGGAGGAAAGCTTCATTACCTTACAACTCTGCTTTGTTGTACGTTTATTTTGTTATTTTTAAGGCAGTGCTGCAGCGCTTCTGACGTCTATAAGGTGCATTAAATTTTCGAAGCAATATTGAAAAAAACATTATGTGGCCTATTTATAAATATAAATTTTGACCACGGAGTAATACTAGTAAATAAATAAGCGACCACTTAAAAACTACAAACAAAACTAAATATAAGTCTTTTGCAATAATGACTTGACAAATTTTGTAATCACTTCACTCAAATTTGTCATTGTCTCGAAATCTAATACTTACGAGATTTCGAGCTAAACTTATCTGTTTTTACTAGATTTCCCATACAAAAAGAAATGAATTTTGTCGGTAGATTTGTAGGAAATCTACTCAAAATCTAATATTTTTACCACCCTGTACAACATATTTATAAAAATGATGAGTGAATTAGCTACGGTCTGCTTAAAAAGGTGTGTGAATTGGCTACACTGCAGTTGTTTAGTTGTAGCTTTGGATATTTTTCAATAATGGGTTTAGTTTTGTCAAAAAAAAAAGCCTGGTGTAAATTTGAAAATTTTTCTATATACAAAATTGACTTCAATTAATTTGTTTATGTATAAAACTTGGCAAATACACAATTTTTAAGTACATACACAGAAAAAAGTATTCACCAATTAATGTTTTCAATTAATAATTTAATTGATTCAATTAAATTTTTAATTGTATTAATTAATTTGAGTGGAAAAACTTAATTGATATTATCAAATTGTTTATAGGTGAAAATGTAATTAATTTTTTAATTAATATTACAAATATTTTAATTAATATTACAAACTCATTCATATTACTTTTTTGTGTGTACTTAAATTGTATTACAACTGATTGAAATAATTCGTAATTCATAATTATCCCACTTAATTGTCATCATTATTTGAATATTTCCTAACGACACCTATAAAATCAACCCTTTGAAATTGTTGAGCATACGAAATGGATTCTGTGCACGAGCAACTAGTACAGTGATTTTGAAAAACGTACATTAATACTACGAGTATAATATGTATAATGTATTATGTTTTGATGCTTTCATAACTTCCATATTCTTGGTTTTTAATTTCACCCAGCAAATAAATATAATGCGTGTTAAAAACAAGCCCATCTCGAAATATTTTAATTTATGACATTCAGGAATTTTTCACAAATCAACAAACAAGGTAAACAATCGTAGTTATATTTTAAGTGTGTGTTGCGTTGATTAAATAGTTTTTTAATTTGACAAAGAATTTGTCAGATAAAAATTTACATGCTTTTTTTTTTTGAAGAAATACACAAAAAGTTAGGGCTCAAATCGTGATCGATAATTTTGCAATTGAAGAATAATTCGGTACTACAGAAAATGAACAACTACCACCTTAACTTGCGACTAATTAGAATTGATTAAAACTGCATACTTTGTAGCAACTTTTTCAAGAAATATAACATTTCACCCAAATACACCACCTCACAAAAATTTATTGCAATAGTGTAAAAAATAATGCTTTTAAAAGCAGTTTTACAAAACATTTCGTCAGTCTATTATTGGTTTGGACTTTGCCAAAAAGTCGGAATGGAGAAAAACGACAAAGAAGGTTTACATAAAGTTTTCTCAAAGTATACCCGATAGAATTTTTTTGTATTTTCACATGTTTGGAAGAAATCAAATTTTAGTGAACTTTCACGAATAACATTAGAAGTTAATATTACTTTATTGTAAAAGAAAAAATACGTTTTGTGCTGCATACAACACTTTTTTTACTGATGTGAATTGAGAATTTTGTTGTTTTGTTTATTTTTCTTGCTGTCTAGAGAAATAAGTCGTTTGTTTAACGCTGACCAAGTAGCCGCCGCCGTAATATTTTTAACTATCGATCCGCTTACACACGTACACAAGAAAAACATGAAATTGAAGTGTATTTAATATAAAGAATGATATTAAATGATTTCTGTTATACATAAACATGCATAATTAAGGTTTCTTTTATTTTATTTTAGTGTTTAATAAGTTTATATTAAAACATTTAAGGCCGTGCACAATGAATCCGTCATACGTTAAACTTTGCCTTTTTCAACTGACTTACTTGGTTTCTTATGAGGTCTGTTACATTCAGTACGTGTCCGTCAACGCAAAGTACAAAAATTGGTCAACTTTTAGCTTTTTGCGTACGTTGAGTAGTTTGACAGATTTTGTTTGGTTTTTTTTTGGTATGTTGTGATTTAGGTTTTTGTGTTTTGCGGCAGCAAAAATAAAACAAAACAGAAGAAATAAAAGAAATAAATAAAAAAAAAGTTGAATTTAATGAATAAAATGGTGAACCAACCTATTGAAGCTGTTCAAATGCTTCCGTCAATAAAGTACTCAGTCAGTTGAAAAATTCAAAGTTTAACGTATGACGGACTCATTGTGCCCCGGCCTTTAATCGGCGGCGTCTGGGTGATGATGTTTTTGCTTAACAGTCGCCGCTGAATTTTTCTTTCGGCACCTTCTTTTATTATTATTCATTTCTTATAGAAATGAAGCAAAACAAGAGTCAACTTTACTTTTCATGTTTTTGTATGAAGAATTTGACGCAAACGCCAAACTGTGGCATGTACAGCAAAACAATACGTATTAAACCTTAAAATAGTTGAAATGGAGCAAAATGAATGCTAAATATCTCAGAAACCATAATTAATTTCGCGAAACATGTTTTGGATTGAGAAAGGAAATATTCGAAATATATATATACCACATACCTAACTAATTTTTTTTTAAATGGCCAGTAGGTCAAACCAATAATAGGCTGACGATTTGTACAAGCACTTGCACTGTTTATTATTATGTTTTTACTATTGATGTAACGAATGTTCGCATTCGCTTTCGCATTCGCAAATTATTATTATTTTTGTTATTTGCATTCGCTAAAATGTATGCGAATATTTCAAGCGAATAGTAAAGACAAAAAAAATGTTGAACGTCTTTTATGAAAATAGTTTGCGATTAACAAACGTCAAAAACACGATAAATATTTTAAGCCAGCATGGAAAAGATACAAACATATACTAACAAGTATAGCATTCTAAGCAAAGCTTTAAAATTTTAGAGGAAAACTTTTCTATAAATAAGTTCTCATAAGTATCAAAATGAAACCAAGATCCAACTGTGCTTGGAAATATTTTTCAATTTTTAAAAAAGAAAAGGCAGTGTTAGATTTGCGCGGAAGTATTTTTTACTTAAGACTAGTCTATCATTCATTACTTCGTACAGAAAATTTTAAATGCAAACAATATTAACTAGTCCTTGTTTGTTTTAAATTCCATGCGAAACAAGTGCCACTCATATTATTTCACATGAAAAATTAAAATGTTGAAGATATATTTCATACATATGTTTTTACCAAGATGAACAGAGAACTACTTCTGCACTATTTTTTCATGAACAATTCATGACAATTTTTCTTAATATGTATTTTGACAGTATTTCACATGAAATGTTGAACAGAGTACCAGGCTTTAACGCCAAAGTACGAATGGGTTGATTGCCTAACATTGTGTAAATTAATTTTGAATTATTATCTACACTTATTTTAATATAATTTCATACAACTTTCTGTTTTAAGAATTTGTATTTTTAATAAATTAATAAATATTTTCTCAATTCATTTACGGCCTGTCCCACGATGTTACTAGAAATCGTGCGATCGAATACTTGTATTGAAAACAACAACAAATTTTCTAATGTTATTGTTGTTTGCAATACAATTTGTCGATCGAACGATTTCTAGTGACATCGTGGGACAAGCCGTTAGTCTTGTATAGGGTGTTTTTTATTGAGGTATAGAACTTTAAGTTGGCATCACCTTTTTAACTGGCGGCCATTTTGTCAGCTGTCAAGTGATTAATATTTAGTTTGGTTTGCCATTTCATCATGAAGAGGTTGACAAAAGAACAACGCTTGCAAATCGTGCAAATTTATTTCGAAAATAATGGTTCAGTTCGCGAAGTTTACCGCAAGCTCCGTCCATTTTATGGTCGACATAATCGTCCATCAGAGCAATTAATTCGGTTAACCATGGATCGTTTTCGCACTACGTTTACTCTATGTGATAATACGCATCCGCAGAGACGTCGAACAGTGCGCACCGAAGAAACAATTGCCGCTGTAGAGCAAAGTGTTGAAGAGGACCCGAATGAATCGATTCGCCACCGTGCACAGCAATAACCGACTATTTTGTTCCCGAATTGGATGGCATGAATGTGGATGAGTTGTGGTTCCAACAAGACGGCGCTACATGCCACACAGCGCACGTCACAATCGATTTATTGAAGGAAACATTCGATGAGCGCATAATTTCGCGGAATGGACCTGTCAATTGGCCACCAAGATCGTGTGATTTGACACCATTGGATTATTTTCTTTGGGGATATGTGAAGTCGCTCGTCTACGCCAACAAACCAGAAACGTTAGGGGACTTGGAAGCCAACATTCGTGGCGTTATTGCCAACATACGGCCCCATATGCTCGAAAAAGTGGTTGAAAATTGGACCTGTAGAATTGGCTTTATTCGAGCCAGCCGCGGCGGCCACATGCCCGAAATCATATTTAAACGTTAATGGCATAAAATTATCCTTCCAATAAAGCCAAATTGATGGACATTAAAAAGATTTTCTTGTGTTTTATTTCAATTCGAAGTTCTATACCTCTAAAAAAACACCCTGTATATACATGGTATATACATGTGGTACATCTAAGTATACAATACAACTTCATGTTCTTAAATAAATGGATTTTCATGTGATTTTTTGCCGTATTGTATTTGCATTCGCTTTCGCATAAATTAAAATGCATTATTCGTTATCGCATTCGCATTCACTAAACTGGTATTCATTGCATCCCTATTTTTTGCCTTCTCCTGTAAAGTTACAGTTATTTGAGTTAGGGCCTTTCTACTTGTGACCAACGATATATAATTTGTAATTGTATTTGTAATACTTAATATTCGGCCCTGTTCTGTAAACCGAATCCGAGTAAATTTCCCTTTTTGAAAAAATTAATAATGGTATTGCATACGTGTTTAAAATCATACACGATAATTTTCTTTCAGATATGATATATGAGAATCTATATAATAAAAAAATTTAAAAAAAAATTTTTCAAAATATTTATATTTGTAGATGATAGTTTTCTAAAATCGTAGGATTTCAAATCGATCGGTTTACAGAACAGGACCGATTAATTTTTAATATGCAATTTTTGAGAAAACATCTTCAGTTCGAATTTAAAACAATAATCTTTTTGTAGTAGACTATGAAAGCAAGTAGAACATCAATTTGTCACTTTTCACTGTTTGTTTGAACTTGGTTTTGTTTCTTTATTTTCATATATGGGGATATATAATTATGGCAATGTTCGTACTTTGAGGAAGACTACACCAAAAGCAATAGTAATTATTACATCATTAGCATTTACATATGTACATATCGCACACTAAATCATAAAAAGTCACAACTCAAAAAATTTCAGATGCTGAGTAGTGGCGGACAACTGCTGATACTAAACAAATGACGCAAGTATGTAACATAAAAATGAGCAACACGGTATTTTATATTCTCAAGTAGACTGAATTTCGAAGAAATTGTTGCTATGTATTTAAAATAAAAAACAAGACACTTGCAGGTCATAGGTATGTACTCGTATATTTAAAATACAAAATTCTTCCACTCCATGTTTTTAAAATACAAATGCAAAATACGTAATTTTTATTATATTTTAAATATATACGTATTTCAAATACTGCCCAGCCCTGCTAATAGATAAAACTTTAGGTTAAAACCCAAACAAAACAATAGGATACCAAATAAACAGTAACAGCAAAAACTTCTACAACAACAAAATATATTCGTATGTACATAGTGAAATTCACACACTTGTGGAAATATCCGATGATATGATTATTACCCAGATAACAGCAGTACGAGTAATAAATAAATAAAATGACATTTTGCTTAAGATTTAAAAGAACAAATTTACCATGGGCAGCTACAAAATATGAAATTAAAGAAGTTTACCCTTTTCCAAAAAATTTATTTAAATATTGTAGTTTATTACGTTTAAAAAATATACTTATTGATATTTGCCGAGAAGAACTTTAATTTTTACAAATATTTCCTGCCTAAAAATATTAACATCGCACAATGGGTTGAAAATTTTTATTTTGGAAATAATTAGTTCGCTACAAACGAATTTTTTTTAAGAAAATTATAAAAATTATAATAAAAAATAATAAATAAATAATAACATTGAAACGCGTTCTTTTTGAATTTTAAATTCTTGGGCACAATATTTTATCTGAAAGGCAACGGAAAAATAATTCGCCTTCACCAGCATTATAAATTTGTGTTTCCAATAATCCCATTTCCGCGAATTTTGCACAAAATCTATGTAGAATATAACTCGAAAGTAATTCACCACTAATTTTTAAAAACGTATTCCATGACTGGTTTTAAATTTGGAAAACCATCCATCATTTGCAGTAAATGCGTTTTCATCTTTATCATTAAGTCTTTTTAATGTTTTTTTACGTTTGGTTGCCATATTTTTAACTTTCACATGTATGAACACTTCACTTTGACCTTCAGTCATCAACTGACCCAAATTTTGTACAAGCGTATGAAATTTCACACGCATATGACCGAATTGTACACACCACGAATAACTCGGTTATTTTCCGTTTTTTTTACTTTACTGAGCAAAAAAAAATTATTTGTAGTAAAAATAAAAAATTTAAAAAATCTTTCAGAAATTAGTAATTGTTCTAATTTTAGAATGTTTAATTTGGTTTTTCGCTTATTTAGTTCAAAATTATAGAAAAAAAAATATTTTCTAGTGAAAATAAAAAAAAACACTTTCACAGGTTCTAATTTCAGAGCGTCCAATGCATTGAAATTTGCCGGTTCTAATTTCTGAACGTTTCGAATTTGTGAGATTCTACTGTAGTGCATGTCCCAAACTTGTTTTAAATTTACTTAGTCGTTGAAAGTATGTACAAAAACTACGATTACGCCTAAAAACGAAACTAATTCATATATGCATGTAAGGTATGCTCTACAAGCGCAGACTACTTCGAAAGTAATCCAAATGGAGTTAACTTTACGAACTCCTAGGGAGGGACAACTTAGTTCGACTACTCACGTACAACTTATGACTTATGAATGACTATAATCGTAAAAACAAGAAACATTGCCGTGTAGCAGAGATCACTTGTGTTGAAGTGTATGTCATGTCAAGGACCACGTTCTACGTCTTCTTTTCTCATTAGTTCATAGATTTTTAGCACCGGTCAAACGTCCCATCAGATGAATTAACACCATACCCTTACGCCTCACAATTTCTTTAATATGATGAGCTTACATTGTTATAGTGAATCGGTATGGAAATTCATGCAACCGTTATTTTATGTAAAAGCCTAAGAAAAACATTTTTGTAGAATATTTTAACCCTCCATCTCCTCAGTATGAGCCTTTTTTGCTTCGTTTGTAGAGTGTGTTTATGAAGTAATTTAAACTCTTAAACGGGTTGAAATGCTCTACAAAGATATTCGCCATAAAAATGTCAAAAATTTCAAGAAAAAAAATTTTGGCGACCACTGTTGTACTAACTTTATACTTTGTGTTCATATACGTCTATTAAATTGTACTGTAGAGAATGAAACTTATCATATACACAAGAGTTAGGGTTCAAACCCGACTTTAATGTACTAGCTGACCTCAATTCTCTTATATATTTTTTATTTAATTTGCTTGAGGCTTGAATAGATAGGAATCCTATTCGCCTTCAAAAAAATAAATTATTTATTTATTTTATATAAAATTTTATTAGTTCAATTCAAAACAAAGGATAATGACAATAAATAAAAATACAATTTTCAAAAATAAGTTTTTCATTTATAAGGTAATTAGATCAAATTATTTAAAAACAATTATTCAATTATAACATTTAAACAAGTATAACATTGAGCAAAATTGAAGAATGTACAATCAACTGCCAAATTTCTATTTTTTCCACAATAACAAATTTAAATTTTAAAACTTCTATTGCATTCATTCATTTTTATATTTTTTGTTTAAAATTCAATGAAATTAATTAAAATTTAAAAAATACATAACTTTTTCTATACAAAATAAAGCTGAATTTATGTTAAATTTTCACAGCTAATCAAGAGACTCAAACACACATAGCACAATCGAATTGAAAGATTAATTAGTCGACATGAAAAATCAAAATCTTTTGATTTTTCTGCAACCAACTCGACAACTGCTAAACTAATCAATTGACAACAACCGACCCTATTGAAAATTGAATTGAATCGTGTATGGGGTGCTTAACGCCGATGAACGACGGAAAAACAATTTTTTCTCTCTTTGCACAAAATATAACCAATTATCAATTATAAGATATGTTACTTATTCGTCGTGGGTGTGCCAAGAATGAGATTTGTCGTTCGTCCCAGTTGTACACCTTGCATCAATTTTTTTACTCGTAAAGTCCTATTTTTTGGGTAATCTCAAGTTGTTAAATTAAATGGTAAAATCTCAAATGCACTTAATCTATTAGATTTAGCGGAGTGCCACAGGGCTCCATACAAGGGCCTTTATTATTTGGCTTATACATCAATGATTTAACGGACATAGTAAATCACTGCAAGATACAAATGTACGAGTATACGGACGATGTGCAAATCTTTAATAGCTCACAGTTCGAGATATTTCCTTATGCGTAAGCAATATAAATCATGATTTATCTAGCATTAGCACATGGGCTGATAACCCATGCATGTCATACCATTCATGTAAAAATATACATACATCCATACATATATTTATGTACGTATGCACGTACATATTTTCTCATATTAATTTTCAAACATCTCGTTCACAAATATTTGCTGCATCTAATATCGAAACACTTTAAGAAAATTTAACTTTAAGCTCATTGGTGGTAAGTGACACTTAAGCGCATTTATGAGTAAATTGCAGCATGTTCCAGCAAAGTGAATCATGATGGTTCTTGGAAATAATAGCTGAAGTGAAATTTTTCGCTACTGCACAATGGGACTATTTAATATTTATGCTGTAGTTTTACTTAGTGAACTGAGATACATATAAATACTATAAAAATGTTTTTAGCCCTCGCAAAGAAAGAAATATGCTTGACACAATCATAATTGAAAACCAACGTACTATGTATGAATTATATCGCTGTAGGCAAATCATATCGCACTTGTTCCTCTAAGTCCTAGTTTACACTCTGCAAGTCTTATTGCTAAGCTGATTAGTTTGTAGGAGAGGGAGAGAGTGAGACGAGGGGAAAAACCAGTACTCAGCTTGATGTGCTTTCTCATTCGCAATGTTAAAAAAAACACATGCATACCCAAAACTATGTATAAAAAATATGAGCTGAAAAATAAGACTTGCATTGTGTGAATGCCGATAAAAGTTAAAAAAGAAAAAGTGCTAAGTTTAGCAATAAGACTTGACTAGTGTGAACTGGGACAAAAAGGGAAACTCAAAACTTTGCAATTTTCAAGAAAACGAAATGCATTGGTCATATCTTGGTAAAAAATTACATAATTTTTTTTATTCTCTCGCCAAATTATATAATTGTATTCCTCTTTGTGATATGAGAATATGCACATTAGAGTGACTCACCAAAAAAATTGCTCGATGTACCATCCTAAAAATGAACCTTGGACTTTTTTAATATGACATTTAAAATATTTCGGCTCCAGCTTTGACCTCTCGTGAGCTAGACCATTTTGAAAAAGGGTCTATTTTTGCGTGTTTTGTTAATTTGAGAATCTGTTTCCTTACCAACATATAGAATATGGGTATCATAAGAAGGGGTTTTTAAGGTGCGTCCAACTATATATACAATTTGTCCAATGACGATCATCCATGTCCTTTTTTTAAGGATATTCTGTAAAAAATAACGGTTTTTGAATTTCTGTGTTCGGGGTTGTTTGTAATAGAAATGCCAAATTAAGATATTTCAATCTTTAGTCGATTTAATTAAATACGGGTCTCAGCTTTTTTTGAAATTCGTGCTAGTTCGCGTTTTACAAAAATGTAATGGGGTGGTAACCCTTCGTTTTAAATAGGCAATATGGGTATCAAATTTTTTCTTTTTCCAAGTACATCATCTTTGTATGTACCTTATTTTGTCGTTCGTCCCAGTTGTGTTCAAATTATAAACTAAAAACTAATTTTTTATCAATAATTTTTTATACAATACGAGTACATACTATATACAAATAAATGATTTTGCTTACAATTTATTCAGTGTTGCGAAATGAATTTATTTGCCTTTTTCCAACACTGAAACAAAAACTCGTTTTTGTTTGGTATCGAGTCACATCATCGGAAAATTTCTTGCTATCAAAAGTAATTTCTACTCGAATGCAATTTCGATCATGAGTGCAGGAATTAGGCCCCTGGTTTACATAAATAGATAGATGCAGGCACATTCATGAAGTCTCCTTCTACAAAAGTGATCTTGCGGGCAACAAAGTAACTTTCCAATAGCTTTAGATAGATATGTATGGTTTCAATTTTTAAATTAGACCTTCATGCCATACTTTATCAAATGCCTAAAAAAGATCTACGAGTATAAAGAGGGCAGAACAATACTTCTTCTCTTCTTCAAAAGTCCTTCTTATAACTTGAACCAATCCATACGTTTGTTTCTTCAATGTTGCTATGCTGACTTCTAAAACCAAATTGATGGTCCGCGATGCACCCATTATTTGTTAGAATTGGGGACAATTTACCCATGAGCAGCTTTTCGAAGAGCTTTGACATTGTTGATAGAAAACTTACTGGCCTATTTGACTCAGCCTTGGTAAGATCTTTGCCCGGCTTTGGAATCATTTTGACCTTGGCAAGCTTTCAGTGGTATGTATAATACTCATATCGTAAAATGGTATTAAAAATTAATAACAGGATTCTAATTGCAATATGTGCAACTTAATCAGCATCTTGTTACTAATTCCATCAACACCTGGAGCTTTCTTCTTTGTACATCACGCATCTTAAACTTTAAGGGTCGAGCGGATAGAGCAAATAAACTCGGCAAATAAACAACACCAGTACATGTGTTTGGTATAAATACGGATGCTCAGCAAATATGTTACCCTTTTCAGTATCGCTTCTTTAAACTCAGCCGGACTTTTAAGATTTCTAGCAGCGCGCCACAAAGAGTAATTACATGCTGGTGTGACATCGAGACCTTCCAGATAGTTCTTAAGAGATGCAGTTTGTTTGAGATACCAGCAACTCTTGGATTCGTTTAGTGCACTCTTTAAGTCTGATTTTTATGACAGCTCTTATTTTTTCACATACGAGACGTACATGAAGGAAGATATGGAGGAAAGCTTCATTACCTTACAACTCTGCTTTGTTGTACGTTTATTTTGTTATTTTTAAGGCAGTGCTGCAGCGCTTCTGACGTCTATAAGGTGCATTAAATTTTCAAAGCAATATTGAAAAAAACATTATGTGGCCTATTTATAAATATAAATTTTGACCACGGAGTAATACTAGTAAATAAATAAGCGACCACTTACTACAAACAAACTAAATATAAGTCTTTTGCAATAATGACTTGACAAATTTTGTAATCACTTCACTCAAATTTGTCATTGTCTCGAAATCTAATACTTACGAGATTTCGAGCTAAACCTATCTGTTTTTACTAGATTTCCCATACAAAAAGAAATGAATTTTGTCGGTAGATTTGTAGGAAATCTACTCAAAATCTAATATTTTTGCTACCCTGTACAACATATTTATAAAAATGATGAGTGAATTAGCTACGGTCTGCTTAAAAAGGTGTGTGAATTGGCTACACTGCAGTTGTTTAGTTGTAGCTTTGGATATTTTTCAATAATGGGTTTTGTTTTGTCAAAAAAAAAAAAGCTTGGTGTAAATTTAAAAATTTTTCTACATACAAAATTGACTTCAATTAATTTGTTTATGTATTAAACTTTTACAAATACACAATTTTTAAGTACATACTTAAATTGTATTACAACTGATTGAAATAATTCGTAATTCATAAATATCCCACTTAATTGTCATCATTATTTGAATATTTCCTAACGACACCTATAAAATCAACCCTTTGAAATTGTTGAGCATACGAAATGCATTCTGTGCACGAGCAACTAGTATAGTGCTTTTGAAAAACATACATACATACTATAGTATGTATAATGTATTATGTTTTGATGCTTTCATAACTTCCATATTCTTGGTTTTTAATTTCACCCAGCAAATAAATATAATGCGTGTTAAAAACAAGCCCATCTCGAAATATTTTAATCTATGACATTCAGGAATTTTTCACAAATCAACAAACAAGGTAAACAATCGTAGTTATATTTTAAGTGTGTGTTGCGTTGATTAAATAGTTTTTTAATTTGACAAAGAATTTGTCAGATAAAAATTTACATGCTTTTTTTTTTTGAAGAAATACACAAAAAGTTAGGGCTCAAATCGTGATCGATAATTTTGCAATTGAAGAATAATTCGGTACTACAGAAAATGAACAACTACCACCTTAACTTGCGACTAATTAGAATTGATTAAAACTGCATACTTTGTAGCAACTTTTTCAAGAAATATAACATTTCACCCAAATACACCACCTCACAAAAATTTATTGCAATAGTGTAAAAAATAATGCTTTTAAAAGCAGTTTTACAAAACATTTCGTCAGTCTATTATTGGTTTGGACTTTGCCAAAAAGTCGGAATGGAGAAAAACGACAAAGAAGGTTTACATAAAGTTTTCTCAAAGTATACCCGATAGAATTTTTTTGTATTTTCACATGTTTGGAAGAAATCAAATTTTAGTGAACTTTCACGAATAACATTAGAAGTTAATATTACTTTATTGTAAAAGAAAAAATACGTTTTGTGCTGCATACAACACTTTTTTTACTGATGTGAATTGAGAATTTTGTTGTTTTGTTTATTTTTCTTGCTGTCTAGAGAAATAAGTCGTTTGTTTAACGCTGACCAAGTAGCCGCCGCCGTAATATTTTTAACTATCGATCCGCTTACACACGTACACAAGAAAAACATGAAATTGAAGTGTATTTAATATAAAGAATGATATTAAATGATTTCTGTTATACATAAACATGCATAATTAAGGTTTCTTTTATTTTATTTTAGTGTTTAATAAGTTTATATTAAAACATTTAAGGCCGTGCACAATGAATCCGTCATACGTTAAACTTTGCCTTTTTCAACTGACTTACTTGGTTTCTTATGAGGTCTGTTACATTCAGTACGTGTCCGTCAACGCAAAGTACAAAAATTGGTAAACTTTTAGCTTTTTGCGTACGTTGAGTAGTTTGACAGATTTTGTTTGGTTTTTTTTTGGTATGTTGTGATTTAGGTTTTTGTGTTTTGCGGCAGCAAAAATAAAACAAAACAGAAGAAATAAAAGAAATAAATAAAAAAAAAGTTGAATTTAATGAATAAAATGGTGAACCAACCTATTGAAGCTGTTCAAATGCTTCCGTCAATAAAGTACTCAGTCAGTTGAAAAATTCAAAGTTTAACGTATGACGGACTCATTGTGCCCCGGCCTTTAATCGGCGGCGTCTGGGTGATGATGTTTTTGCTTAACAGTCGCCGCTGAATTTTTCTTTCGGCACCTTCTTTTATTATTATTCATTTCTTATAGAAATGAAGCAAAACAAGAGTCAACTTTACTTTTCATGTTTTTGTATGAAGAATTTGACGCAAACGCCAAACTGTGGCATGTACAGCAAAACAATACGTATTAAACCTTAAAATAGTTGAAATGGAGCAAAATGAATGCTAAATATCTCAGAAACCATAATTAATTTCGCGAAACATGTTTTGGATTGAGAAAGGAAATATTCGAAATATATATATACCACATACCTAACTAATTTTTTTTTAAATGGCCAGTAGGTCAAACCAATAATAGGCTGACGATTTGTACAAGCACTTGCACTGTTTATTATTATGTTTTTACTATTGATGTAACGAATGTTCGCATTCGCTTTCGCATTCGCAAATTATTATTATTTTTGTTATTTGCATTCGCTAAAATGTATGCGAATATTTCAAGCGAATAGTAAAGACAAAAAAAATGTTGAACGTCTTTTATGAAAATAGTTTGCGATTAACAAACGTCAAAAACACGATAAATATTTTAAGCCAGCATGGAAAAGATACAAACATATACTAACAAGTATAGCATTCTAAGCAAAGCTTTAAAATTTTAGAGGAAAACTTTTCTATAAATAAGTTCTCATAAGTATCAAAATGAAACCAAGATCCAACTGTGCTTGGAAATATTTTTCAATTTTTAAAAAAGAAAAGGCAGTGTTAGATTTGCGCGGAAGTATTTTTTACTTAAGACTAGTCTATCATTCATTACTTCGTACAGAAAATTTTAAATGCAAACAATATTAACTAGTCCTTGTTTGTTTTAAATTCCATGCGAAACAAGTGCCACTCATATTATTTCACATGAAAAATTAAAATGTTGAAGATATATTTCATACATATGTTTTTACCAAGATGAACAGAGAACTACTTCTGCACTATTTTTTCATGAACAATTCATGACAATTTTTCTTAATATGTATTTTGACAGTATTTCACATGAAATGTTGAACAGAGTACCAGGCTTTAACGCCAAAGTACGAATGGGTTGATTGCCTAACATTGTGTAAATTAATTTTGAATTATTATCTACACTTATTTTAATATAATTTCATACAACTTTCTGTTTTAAGAATTTGTATTTTTAATAAATTAATAAATATTTTCTCAATTCATTTACGGCCTGTCCCACGATGTTACTAGAAATCGTGCGATCGAATACTTGTATTGAAAACAACAACAAATTTTCTAATGTTATTGTTGTTTGCAATACAATTTGTCGATCGAACGATTTCTAGTGACATCGTGGGACAAGCCGTTAGTCTTGTATAGGGTGTTTTTTATTGAGGTATAGAACTTTAAGTTGGCATCACTTTTTTAACTGGCGGCCATTTTGTCAGCTGTCAAGTGATTAATATTTAGTTTGGTTTGCCATTTCATCATGAACAGGTTGACAAAAGAACAACGCTTGCAAATCGTGCAAATTTATTTCGAAAATAATGGTTCAGTTCGCGAAGTCACAAGCTCCGTCCATTTTATGGTCGACATAATCGTCCATCAGAGCAATTAATTCGGTTAACCATGGATCGTTTTCGCACTACGTTTACTCTATGTGATAATACGCATCCGCAGAGACGTCGAACAGTGCGCACCGAAGAAACAATTGCCGCTGTAGAGCAAAGTGTTGAAGAGGACCCGAATGAATCGATTCGCCACCGTGCACAGCAATAACCGACTATTTTGTTCCCGAATTGGATGGCATGAATGTGGATGAGTTGTGGTTCCAAAAAGACGGCGCTACATGCCACACAGCGTACGTCACAATCGATTTATTGAAGGAAACATTCGATGAGCGCATAATTTCGCGGAATGGACCTGTCAATTGGCCACCAAGATCGTGTGATTTGACACCATTGGATTATTTTCTTTGGGGATATGTGAAGTCGCTCGTCTACGCCAACAAACCAGAAACGTTAGGGGACTTGGAAGCCAACATTCGTGGCGTTATTGCCAACATACGGCCCCATATGCTCGAAAAAGTGGTTGAAAATTGGACCTGTAGAATTGGCTTTATTCGAGCCAGCCGCGGCGGCCACATGCCCGAAATCATATTTAAACGTTAATGGCATAAAATTATCCTTCCAATAAAGCCAAATTGATGGACATTAAAAAGATTTTCTTGTGTTTTATTTCAATTCGAAGTTCTATACCTCTAAAAAAACACCCTGTATATACATGGTATATACATGTGGTACATCTAAGTATACAATACAACTTCATGTTCTTAAATAAATGGATTTTCATGTGATTTTTTGCCGTATTGTATTTGCATTCGCTTTCGCATAAATTAAAATGCATTATTCGTTATCGCATTCGCATTCACTAAACTGGTATTCATTGCATCCCTATTTTTGCCTTCTCCTGTAAAGTTACAGTTATTTGAGTTAGGGCCTTTCTACTTGTGACCAACGATATATAATTTGTAATTGTATTTGTAATACTTAATATTCGGCCCTGTTCTGTAAACCGAATCCGAGTAAATTTCTCTTTTTGAAAAAATTAATAATGGTATTGCATACGTGTTTAAAATCATACACGATAATTTTCTTTCAGATATGATATATGAGAATCTATATAATAAAAAAATTTAAAAAAAAATTTTTAAAAATATTTATATTTGTAGATGATAGTTTTCTAAAATCGTAGGATTTCAAATCGATCGGTTTACAGAACAGGACCGATTAATTTTTAATATGCAATTTTTGAGAAAACATCTTCAGTTTGAATTTAAAACAATAATCTTTTTGTAGTAGACTATGAAAGCAAGTAGAACATCAATTTGTCACTTTTCACTGTTTGTTTGAACTTGGTTTTGTTTCTTTATTTTCATATATGGGGATATATAATTATGGCAATGTTCGTACTTTGAGGAAGACTACACCAAAAGCAATAGTAATTATTACATCATTAGCATTTACATATGTACATATCGCACACTAAATCATAAAAAGTCACAACTCAAAAAATTTCAGATGCTGAGTAGTGGCGGACAACTGCTGATACTAAACAAATGACGCAAGTATGTAACATAAAAATGAGCAACACGGTATTTTATATTCTCAAGTAGACTGAATTTCGAAGAAATTGTTGCTATGTATTTAAAATAAAAAACAAGACACTTGCAGGTCATAGGTATGTACTCGTATATTTAAAATACAAAATTCTTCCACTCCATGTTTTTAAAATACAAATGCAAAATACGTAATTTTTATTATATTTTAAATATATACGTATTTCAAATACTGCCCAGCCCTGCTAATAGATAAAACTTTAGGTTAAAGCCCAAACAAAACAATAGGATACCAAATAAACAGTAACAGCAAAAACTTCTACAACAAAATATATTCGTATGTACATAGTGAAATTCACACACTTGAGGAAATATCCGATGATATGATTATTACCCAGATAACAGCAATACGAGTAATAAATAAATAAAATGACATTTTGCTTAAGATTTAAAAGAACAAATTTACCATGGGCAGCTACAAAATATGAAATTAAAGAAGTTTACCCTCTTCCAAAAAATTTATTTAAATATTGTAGAACGTTTAAAAAATATACTTATTGATATTTGCCGAGAAGAACTTTAATTTTTACAAATATTTCCTGCCTAAAAATATTAACATCGCACAATGGGTTGAAAATTTTTATTTTGGAAATAATTAGTTCGCTACAAACGAATTTTTTTTAAGAAAATTATAAAAATTATAATAAAAAATAATAAATAAATAATAACATTGAAACGCGTTCTTTTTGAATTTTAAATTCTTGGGCACAATATTTTATCTGAAAGGCAACGGAAAAATAATTCGCCTTCACCAGCATTATAAATTTGTGTTTCCAATAATCCCATTTCCGCGAATTTTGCACAAAATCTATGTAGAATATAACTCGAAAGTAATTCACCACTAATTTTTAAAAACGTATTCCATGACTGGTTTTAAATTTGGAAAACCATCCATCCATCATTTGCAGTAAATGCGTTTTCATCTTTATCATTAAGTCTTTTTAATGTTTTTTTACGTTTGGTTGCCATATTTTTAACTTTCACATGTATGAACACTTCACTTTGACCTTCAGTCATCAACTGACCCAAATTTTGTACAAGCGTATCAAATTTCACACGCATATGACCGAATTGTACACACCACGAATAACTCGGTTATTTTCCGTTTTTTTTTACTTTACTGAGCAAAAAAAAATAATTTGTAGTAAAAATAAAAAATTTAAAAAATCTTTCAGAAATTAGTAATTGTTCTAATTTTAGAATGTTTAATTTGGTTTTTCGCTTATTTAGTTCAAAATTATAGAAAAAAAAATATTTTCTAGTGAAAATAAAAAAAAACACTTTCACAGGTTCTAATTTCAGAGCGTCCAATGCATTGAAATTTGCCGGTTCTAATTTCTGAACGTTTCGAATTTGTGAGATTCTACTGTAGTGCATGTCCCAAACTTGTTTTAAATTTACTTAGTCGTTGAAAGTATGTACAAAAACTACGATTACGCCTAAAAACGAAACTAATTCATATATGCATGTAAGGTATGCTCTACAAGCGCAGACTACTTCGAAAGTAATCCAAATGGAGTTAACTTTACGAACTCCTAGGGAGGGACAACTTAGTTCGACTACTCACGTACAACTTATGACTTATGAATGACTATAATCGTAAAAACAAGAAACATTGCCGTGTAGCAGAGATCACTTGTGTTGAAGTGTATGTCATGTCAAGGACCACGTTCTACGTCTTCTTTTCTCATTAGTTCATAGATTTTTAGCACCGGTCAAACGTCCCATCAGATGAATTAACACCATACCCTTACGCCTCACAATTTCTTTAATATGATGAGCTTACATTGTTATAGTGAATCGGTATGGAAATTCATGCAACCGTTATTTTATGTAAAAGCCTAAGAAAAACATTTTTGTAGAATATTTTAACCCTCCATCTCCTCAGTATGAGCCTTTTTTGCTTCGTTTGTAGAGTGTGTTTATGAAGTAATTTAAACTCTTAAACGGGTTGAAATGCTCTACAAAGATATTCGCCATAAAAATGTCAAAAATTTCAAGAAAAAAAATTTTGG
This sequence comes from Nowickia ferox, assembly GCA_936439885.1. Taxonomy (NCBI): domain Eukaryota; kingdom Metazoa; phylum Arthropoda; class Insecta; order Diptera; family Tachinidae; genus Nowickia; species Nowickia ferox. The sequence continues at coordinate 67,589,004 of OW387026.1, forward strand.
CGACCACTGTTGTACTAACTTTATACTTTGTGTTCATATACGTCTATTAAATTGTACTGTAGAGAATGAAACTTATCATATACACAAGAGTTAGGGTTCAAACCCGACTTTAATGTACTAGCTGACCTCAATTCTCTTATATATTTTTTATTTAATTTGCTTGAGGCTTGAATAGATAGGAATCCTATTCGCCTTCAAAAAAATAAATTATTTATTTATTTTATATAAAATTTTATTAGTTCAATTCAAAACAAAGGATAATGACAATAAATAAAAATACAATTTTCAAAAATAAGTTTTTCATTTATAAGGTAATTAGATCAAATTATTTAAAAACAATTATTCAATTATAACATTTAAACAAGTATAACATTGAGCAAAATTGAAGAATGTACAATCAACTGCCAAATTTCTATTTTTTCCACAATAACAAATTTAAATTTTAAAACTTCTATTGCATTCATTCATTTTTATATTTTTTGTTTAAAATTCAATGAAATTAATTAAAATTTAAAAAATACATAACTTTTTCTATACAAAATAAAGCTGAATTTATGTTAAATTTTCACAGCTAATCAAGAGACTCAAACACACATAGCACAATCGAATTGAAAGATTAATTAGTCGACATGAAAAATCAAAATCTTTTGATTTTTCTGCAACCAACTCGACAACTGCTAAACTAATCAATTGACAACAACCGACCCTATTGAAAATTGAATTGAATCGTGTATGGGGTGCTTAACGCCGATGAACGACGGAAAAACAATTTTTTCTCTCTTTGCACAAAATATAACCAATTATCAATTATAAGATATGTTACTTATTCGTCGTGGGTGTGCCAATAATGAGATTTGTCGTTCGTCCCAGTTGTACACCTTGCATCAATTTTTTTACTCGTAAAGTCCTATTTTTTGGGTAATCTCAAGTTGTTAAATTAAATGGTAAAATCTCAAATGCACTTAATCTATTAGATTTAGCGGAGTGCCACAGGGCTCCATACAAGGGCCTTTATTATTTGGCTTATACATCAATGATTTAACGGACATAGTAAATCACTGCAAGATACAAATGTACGAGTATACGGACGATGTGCAAATCTTTAATAGCTCACAGTTCGAGATATTTCCTTATGCGTAAGCAATATAAATCATGATTTATCTAGCATTAGCACATGGGCTGATAACCCATGCATGTCATACCATTCATGTAAAAATATACATACATCCATACATATATTTATGTACGTATGCACGTACATATTTTCTCATATTAATTTTCAAACATCTCGTTCACAAATATTTGCTGCATCTAATATCGAAACACTTTAAGAAAATTTAACTTTAAGCTCATTGGTGGTAAGTGACACTTAAGCGCATTTATGAGTAAATTGCAGCATGTTCCAGCAAAGTGAATCATGATGGTTCTTGGAAATAATAGCTGAAGTGAAATTTTTCGCTACTGCACAATGGGACTATTTAATATTTATGCTGTAGTTTTACTTAGTGAACTGAGATACATATAAATACTATAAAAATGTTTTTAGCCCTCGCAAAGAAAGAAATATGCTTGACACAATCATAATTGAAAACCAACGTACTATGTATGAATTATATCGCTGTAGGCAAATCATATCGCACTTGTTCCTCTAAGTCCTAGTTTACACTCTGCAAGTCTTATTGCTAAGCTGATTAGTTTGTAGGAGAGGGAGAGAGTGAGACGAGGGGAAAAACCAGTACTCAGCTTGATGTGCTTTCTCATTCGCAATGTTAAAAAAAACACATGCATACCCAAAACTATGTATAAAAAATATGAGCTGAAAAATAAGACTTGCATTGTGTGAATGCCGATAAAAGTTAAAAAAGAAAAAGTGCTAAGTTTAGCAATAAGACTTGACTAGTGTGAACTGGGACAAAAAGGGAAACTCAAAACTTTGCAATTTTCAAGAAAACGAAATGCATTGGTCATATCTTGGTAAAAAATTACATAATTTTTTTTATTCTCTCGCCAAATTATATAATTGTATTCCTCTTTGTGATATGAGAATATGCACATTAGAGTGACTCACCAAAAAAATTGCTCGATGTACCATCCTAAAAATGAACCTTGGACTTTTTTAATATGACATTTAAAATATTTCGGCTCCAGCTTTGACCTCTCGTGAGCTAGACCATTTTGAAAAAGGGTCTATTTTTGCGTGTTTTGTTAATTTGAGAATCTGTTTCCTTACCAACATATAGAATATGGGTATCATAAGAAGGGGTTTTTAAGGTGCGTCCAACTATATATACAATTTGTCCAATGACGATCATCCATGTCCTTTTTTTAAGGATATTCTGTAAAAAATAACGGTTTTTGAATTTCTGTGTTCGGGGTTGTTTGTAATAGAAATGCCAAATTAAGATATTTCAATCTTTAGTCGATTTAATTAAATACGGGTCTCAGCTTTTTTTGAAATTCGTGCTAGTTCGCGTTTTACAAAAATGTAATGGGGTGGTAACCCTTCGTTTTAAATAGGCAATATGGGTATCAAATTTTTTCTTTTTCCAAGTACATCATCTTTGTATGTACCTTATTTTGTCGTTCGTCCCAGTTGTGTTCAAATTATAAACTAAAAACTAATTTTTTATCAATAATTTTTTATACAATACGAGTACATACTATATACAAATAAATGATTTTGCTTACAATTTATTCAGTGTTGCGAAATGAATTTATTTGCCTTTTTCCAACACTGAAACAAAAACTCGTTTTTGTTTGGTATCGAGTCACATCATCGGAAAATTTCTTGCTATCAAAAGTAATTTCTACTCGAATGCAATTTCGATCATGAGTGCAGGAATTAGGCCCCTGGTTTACATAAATAGATAGATGCAGGCACATTCATGAAGTCTCCTTCTACAAAAGTGATCTTGCGGGCAACAAAGTAACTTTCCAATAGCTTTAGATAGATATGTATGGTTTCAATTTTTAAATTAGACCTTCATGCCATACTTTATCAAATGCCTAAAAAAGATCTACGAGTATAAAGAGGGCAGAACAATACTTCTTCTCTTCTTCAAAAGTCCTTCTTATAACTTGAACCAATCCATACGTTTGTTTCTTCAATGTTGCTATGCTGACTTCTAAAACCAAATTGATGGTCCGCGATGCACCCATTATTTGTTAGAATTGGGGACAATTTACCCATGAGCAGCTTTTCGAAGAGCTTTGACATTGTTGATAGAAAACTTACTGGCCTATTTGACTCAGCCTTGGTAAGATCTTTGCCCGGCTTTGGAATCATTTTGACCTTGGCAAGCTTTCAGTGGTATGTATAATACTCATATCGTAAAATGGTATTAAAAATTAATAACAGGATTCTAATTGCAATATGTGCAACTTAATCAGCATCTTGTTACTAATTCCATCAACACCTGGAGCTTTCTTCTTTGTACATCACGCATCTTAAACTTTAAGGGTCGAGCGGATAGAGCAAATAAACTCGGCAAATAAACAACACCAGTACATGTGTTTGGTATAAATACGGATGCTCAGCAAATATGTTACCCTTTTCAGTATCGCTTCTTTAAACTCAGCCGGACTTTTAAGATTTCTAGCAGCGCGCCACAAAGAGTAATTACATGCTGGTGTGACATCGAGACCTTCCAGATAGTTCTTAAGAGATGCAGTTTGTTTGAGATACCAGCAACTCTTGGATTCGTTTAGTGCACTCTTTAAGTCTGATTTTTATGATAGCTCTTATTTTTTCACATACGAGACGTACATGAAGGAAGATATGGAGGAAAGCTTCATTACCTTACAACTCTGCTTTGTTGTACGTTTATTTTGTTATTTTTAAGGCAGTGCTGCAGCGCTTCTGACGTCTATAAGGTGCATTAAATTTTCGAAGCAATATTGAAAAAAACATTATGTGGCCTATTTATAAATATAAATTTTGACCACGGAGTAATACTAGTAAATAAATAAGCGACCACTTACTACAAACAAAACTAAATATAAGTCTTTTGCAATAATGACTTGACAAATTTTGTAATCACTTCACTCAAATTTGTCATTGTCTCGAAATCTAATACTTACGAGATTTCGAGCTAAACCTATCTGTTTTTACTAGATTTCCCATACAAAAAGAAATGAATTTTGTCGGTAGATTTGTAGGAAATCTACTCAAAATCTAATATTTTTGCTACCCTGTACAACATATTTATAAAAATGATGAGTGAATTAGCTACGGTCTGCTTAAAAAGGTGTGTGAATTGGCTACACTGCAGTTGTTTAGTTGTAGCTTTGGATATTTTTCAATAATGGGTTTTGTTTTGTCAAAAAAAAAAAAAGGTTGGTGTAAATTTAAAAATTTTTCTACATACAAAATTGACTTCAATTAATTTGTTTATGTATTAAACTTTTACAAATACACAATTTTTAAGTACATACTTAAATTGTATTACAACTGATTGAAATAATTCGTAATTCATAAATATCCCACTTAATTGTCATCATTATTTGAATATTTCCTAACGACACCTATAAAATCAACCCTTTGAAATTGTTGAGCATACGAAATGCATTCTGTGCACGAGCAACTAGTATAGTGCTTTTGAAAAACATACATACATACTATAGTATGTATAATGTATTATGTTTTGATGCTTTCATAACTTCCATATTCTTGGTTTTTAATTTCACCCAGCAAATAAATATAATGCGTGTTAAAAACAAGCCCATCTCGAAATATTTTAATTTATGACATTCAGGAATTTTTCACAAATCAACAAACAAGGTAAATAATCGTAGTTATAGTTTTAAGTGTGTGTTGTGTTTGACAAAGAATTTGTCAGATAAAAATTTACATGGTTTTTTTTTTAAGAAATACACAAAAAGTTAGGGCTCAAATTATCGTGATCGATAATTTTGCAATTGAAGAATAATTCGGTACTACAGAAAATGAACAACTACCACCTTAACTTGCGACTAATTAGAATTGATTAAAACTGCATACTTTGTAGCAACTTTTTCAAGAAATATAACATTTCACCCAAATACACCACCTCACAAAAATTTATTGCAATAGTGTAAAAAATAATGCTTTTAAAAGCAGTTTTACAAAACATTTCGTCAGTCTATTATTGGTTTGGAGCATATGCAAAAAAAGTCGGAATGGAGAAACACGACAAAGAAGGTTTACATGAAGTTTTATCAAAGTATACCCGATAGAATTTTTTTGTATTTTCACATGTTTGGAAGAAATCAAATTTTAGTGAACTTTCACGAATAACATTAGAAGTTAATATTACTTTATTGTAAAAGTAAAAATACGTTTTGTGCTGCATACAACACTTTTATTAATTTATTTTCAAAAAGTAGCTTTTTGTGCTCCATACGTATACTTTACTGATGTGAATTGAGAATTTTGTTGTTTTGTTTATTTTTCTTGCTGTCTAGAGAAATAAGTCGTAAGATCGTTTAACGCTGACCAAGTAGCCGCCGCCGTAATATTTTTTATGTACATATCGCACACTAAATCATAAACAGTCACAACTCAAAAAATTTCAGATGCTGAGTAGTGGCGGACAACTGTTGATAGTATACAAATGACGCAAGTATTTAACATAAAAATGAGCAACACGGTATTTTATATTCTTCAAGAAGACTGAATTTCGAAGAAATTGTTGCTATATATTTAAAATACAAAACAAGATAGCTGCAGGTCATAGGTATGTACTTGTATATTTAAAATACAAAATTCTTCCACTCCATGTTTTTAAAATACAAATGCAAAATACGTAATTTTTATTATATTTTAAATAGATACGTATTTCAAATACTGCCCAGCCCTGCTAATAGATAAAACTTTAGGTTAAAACCCAAACAAAACAATAGGATACCAAACAACAGTAACAGCAAAAACTTCTACAACAACAAAATATATTCGTATGTACATAGTGAAATTCACACACTTGAGGAAATATCCGATGATATGATTATTACCCAGATAACAGCAGTACGAGTAATAAATAAATAAAATGACATTTTGCTTAAGATTTAAAAGAACAAATTTACCATGGGCAGCTACAAAATATGAAATTAAAGAAGTTTACCCTTTTCCAAAAAATTTATTTAAATATTGTAGTTTATTACGTTTAAAAAATATACTTATTGATATTTGCCGAGAAGAACTTTAATTTTTACAAATATTTCCTGCCTAAAAATATTAACATCGCACAATGGGTTGAAAATTTTTATTTTGGAAATAATTAGTTCGCTACAAACGAATTTTTTTTAAGAAAATTATAAAAATTATAATAAAAAATAATAAATAAATAATAACATTGAAACGCGTTCTTTTTGAATTTTAAATTCTTGGGCACAATATTTTATCTGAAAGGCAACGGAAAAATAATTCGCCTTCACCAGCATTATAAATTTGTGTTTCCAATAATCCCATTTCCGCGAATTTTGCACAAAATCTATGTAGAATATAACTCGAAAGTAATTCACCACTAATTTTTAAAAACGTATTCCATGACTGGTTTTAAATTTGGAAAACCATCCATCATTTGCAGTAAATGCGTTTTCATCTTTATCATTAAGTCTTTTTAATGTTTTTTTACGTTTGGTTGCCATATTTTTAACTTTCACATGTATGAACACTTCACTTTGACCTTCAGTCATCAACTGACCCAAATTTTGTACAAGCGTATGAAATTTCACACGCATATGACCGAATTGTACACACCACGAATAACTCGGTTATTTTCGGTTTTTTTTTTACTTTACTGAGCAAAAAAAATTATTTGTAGTAAAAATAAAAAATTTAAAAAATCTTTCAGAAATTAGTAATTGTTCTAATTTTAGAATGTTTAATTTGGTTTTTCGCTTATTTAGTTCAAAATTATAGAAAAAAAAATATTTTCTAGTGAAAATAAAAAAAAAACACTTTCACAGGTTCTAATTTCAGAGCGTCCAATGCATTGAAATTGCCGGTTCTAATTTCTGAACGTTTCGAATTTGTGAGATTCTACTGTATTGAATGTCTCAAACTTGTTTTAAATTTACTTAGTCGTTGAAAGTATGTACAAAAACTACGATTACGCCTAAAAACGAAACTAATTCATATATGCATGTAAGGTATGCTCTACAAGCGCAGACTACTTCGAAAGTAATCCAAATAGAGTTAACTTTACGAACTCCTAGGGAGGGACAACTTAGTTCGACTACTCACGTACAACTTATGACTTATGAATGACTATAATCGTAAAAACAAGAAACATTGCCGTGTAGCAGAGATCACTTGTGTTGAAGTGTATGTCATGTCAAGGACAACGTTCTACGTCTTCTTTTCTCATTAGTTCATAGATTTTTAGCACCGGTCAAACGTCCCATCAGCTGAATTAACACCATACCCTTACGCCTCACAATTTCTTTAATATGATGAGCTTACATTGTTATAGTGAATCGGTATGGAAATTCATGCAACCGTTATTTTATGTAAAAGCCTAAGAAAAACATTTTTGTAGAATATTTTAACCCTCCATCTCCTCAGTATGAGCCTTTTTTGCTTCGTTTGTAGAGTGTGCTTATGAAGTTATTTAAACTCTTAAACGGGTTGAAATGCTCTACAAAGATATTCGCCATAAAAATGTCAAAAATGTGGCTTTCAAGAAAAAAAATTTTGGCGACCACTGTTGTACTAACTTTATACTTTGTGTTCATATACGTCTATTAAATTGTACTGTAGAGAATGAAACTTATCATATACACAAGAGTTGGGGTTCAAACCCGACTTTAATGTACTAGCTGACCTCAATTCTCTTATATATTTTTTATTTAATTTGCTTGAGGCTTGAATAGATAGGAATCCTATTTGCCTTCAAAAAAATAAATTATTTATTTATTTTATATAAAATTTTATTAGTTCAATTCAAAACAAAGGATAATGACAATAAATAAAAATACAATTTTCAAAAATAAGTTTTTCATTTATAAGGTAATTAGATCAAATTATTTAAAAACAATTATTCAATTATAACATTTAAACAAGTATAACATTGAGCAAAATTGAAGAATGTACAATCAACTGCCAAATTTCTATTTTTTCCACAATAACAAATTTAAATTTTAAAACTTCTATTGCATTCATTCATTTTTATATTTTTTGTTTAAAATTCAATGAAATTAATTAAAATTTAAAAAATACATAACTTTTTCTATACAAAATAAAGCTGAATTTATGTTAAATTTTCACAGCTAATCAAGAGACTCAAACACACATAGCACAATCGAATTGAAAGATTAATTAGTCGACATGAAAAATCAAAATCTTTTGATTTTTCTGCAACCAACTCGACAACTGCTAAACTAATCAATTGACAGAGCCATACACGCTTTGATTTGGACAACAACCGACCCTATTGAAAATTGAATTGAATCGTGTATGGGGTGCTTAACGCCGATGAACGACGGAAAAACAATTTTTTCTCTCTTTGCACAAAATATAACCAATTATCAATTATAAGATATGTTACTTATTCGTCGTGGGTGTGCCAAGAATGAGATTTGTCGTTCGTCCCAGTTGTACACCTTGCATCAATTTTTTTACTCGTAAAGTCCTATTTTTTGGGTAATCTCAAGTTGTTAAATTAAATGGTAAAATCTCAAATGCACTTAATCTATTAGATTTAGCGGAGTGCCACAGGGCTCCATACAAGGGCCTTTACTATTTGGCTTATACATCAATGATTTAACGGACATAGTAAATCACTGCAAGATACAAATGTACGAGTATACGGACGATGTGCAAATCTTTAATAGCTCACAGTTCGAGATATTCCCTTATGCGTAAGCAATATAAATCATGATTTATCTAGCATTAGCACATGGGCTGATAAGAATGAACTAGGCATCAACCCCTCTAAATCCAAGTGCATCCTTCTGTCTAAATGTAACAATGATGACATCAAAATAAAAATAAATACAAACGCGATTGATTTTGTAAATTCCTCAAAAAACTTGGGTGTTATATTTAAGAACAAAATTTGTTGTTTCCAACCATATAACCTGTGCTGTAGGTCGAGTGTATGGAATGCTACGGAATCACTGGGCAGTCAAGCATTCAACGTTTTTTGGTATACGAATTTTGCTCGCAAAAACGTACCTCAAAGTACCTCTTACCAGTCCTCTTATATGGATGTGAAATTTACGCAAACTGTGGTAGTGCGGACTTCCTAAAACTTCACGTTGCATACAATAACAGCGCAAGATACATATACAACAGAGGACGTCGAGAATCTAAAGCGGCTTTTTCTTACATAATCTATAAGATGAGTTTTAATAATGTCCTTGAGTTTAAAGGCATTATATTCCTGCCTAGGATAATAACTACTGAACAGCCAGACTACCTTTTTAATAAATTAACATTTGCCAGATCTACTCGTGGAAAGAAATTAATTCAACAAAAATATGGAAGTAAATTTTTCATATATTGCACTAGCCTTTGGAACCGCCTCCCCAATCAAATACAAACAATAAGCAACGAAAACAGGTTTAAAGCTGAGCTACTGAATTACGTTAGTTAAGCTATGTACAGACGGTTGTCAGATCTTACAATATTGTAAGTAAAATGTGCTAAAAATTTCTTACAACCGTGAGAACTGACAATTGTTGTCAGACATCCTTGCGAGAAAAAGCATTGTCAGTCCATTGCAAGACTAGCAGCTGACAACAAATTGTCAGACATCTTACAATCGAGTCTGCTAGTCTTGCAATGGATTAGGTGTCAATAAATAAAAATCTCTGATTACATTTGGGGTTGTTTAAAAAGAGTTTATAAATTTTAAGAGCAGCAGATAATACAAATAAAATAATTATAAACCATAAATAAATGGAGTCATTGCATCGAGCATAATACTCTTATACGTACGAGGGTGGTTGTAATATACAACATGTACATACATATATTTGTTCTTACATGCTTACGTGTGTATGCATGCTTAAGCATACATACATATGTACATACATACCAATGTAAGTATTGATTGCATACGTATGAGCCATATGATCAGCGTTGCCACTGGTGGAAAGAGAAATTACGCAGCTGCAAGTCTAAAATAGTGCAAAACCAAATGAAATAGTGCAAAAAATCTAAGAAAAAAATTTAACCTTTAATTAGCTTTTTGGTTGATTGAAATTTAAAAGCAGAGAATTTTTTTAATTTATAAAAAACGTACAACAAAATTAAAAATATTGCATAAAATTCAATAATTCACAAATACTTACTTCAACGAAGAATAATTTACCACTTTTTTCTTAATATTTTGTGAAAATTTAATAAAATATTATTTAAGCCAGGCGTCTGAGAAGAAGGTGCTCTCCATTTTTTTTCCCTTAATTTAAACTCATTTAACTAGAAGTACTGAGCGATACTTATTGTACATTCTTTAGTTTTTTTTAAATCATATCATGTTTTCATCATTTTGAGCTAAAAATTTGCACTACAATTTTGAAATCGGTGCTACTGTATTAGCTGATAACTAATTTTTGGCGTACTAGTTTTAATTAAATTCAGTTCACTAAAAAAACTCTTTCAACAGAAGCGTTTAAGAATTGTAATATCACAATTTTTAAATTTAGAAAGAGAATATTGCCAGCACACTTTTTACTTTGAAAAATTTTAGACTTGTAAATTTCAAAACGTCCAATTTATCGCACAGATTAAGTTCTTTATGGTCTAAAAGTCCACATTCACGCCACTCATTTTCCTAAAATCTTTATACATTACAATTTGTTGTGTCTCGGGACAGTATTTTAAGCAGCTAAATAAATATAAATTTCACTTCGCTGTATGAAAAGTTCCTCGTTTTTATTGGTCAACCAAAATAAATCATTTTGTTTAAAAAAATATCAGCTTTTATGTAATTAGACAAGAACAAATTTGCACAACTTTGATTATTTCAGATTGTAATTTGTACAAAAGCAGGGATTCGCTTTAATACATTCAATTAAAATTAGTTAAACGTCCAAGAGAATGTGAAAGGAACTCCAAATAATATTTTGTAGATTTTTCATCTAATGCAGAAAGCATTGATTCAGTTATTTTTGAATGATCTTCAAAAACGTTCAATCTTCAGTACGATTTCAATACTTTCAATGCAACAAGCTGTTAATGATAACAATTGCGTAGTGGGAAATATCGTAGACATTCTCGGAGTTTGCATTACGTTTATAATGGGATCCGAGATTTCTTAGCAAATCTTCTAAATATGTTTAGTATAATTTGGGACTTATTAAAAATTTTGTTGGACTTTCATTAAGACTTAAAGCAATATTGTTTTATTAATATCTTTATAATAAACTTTGCTAGACACATAGGGATTTCCCGCAGGCATAAAGTTTCATCTGTAGAATTTTGTAGGATGTATAATTCGATTTTGTCTTAAGTCGACTTATGCTGTTATCGCTTTAAAACATATAAAATAGTGCAAAAAAAGAAAAAAATTTATGGTGCAAAAATAGTGCAAAGAACTTTAAATAGTACAGATTTTGCACTATTACACAGAAAGTGGCAACGCTGCATATGATATGTACGTATCATATGGCTCATTTATTTCAGTAGTATCACAACTAAAAAAACAATTTTTGCATTGTGTTTGAAGTTTTCTGTTTACATACAAGTCAATGCAGTCATGAAAAAATATTTTGCTCTCAAGAGGTGGTAGTACAAGCTACTTATGTACATATGTATATACGCATATTTTGAGTTATGACACTATTAAAGTAAATGAGCGATATGTACATACGTACATATATATTTGAAAACGTAATGACATACATACATACAAGCACTCACAATGAGTTTTACAAAAGACAAACATTATTTGGTACTTTTTACTTTTATCATACAACGCATTTATCATCACCATCCCATTAAAAGAATGTTGCCCTCTATTGCAAGCAAATAATAAAACGCCAATGCCTGGAAACTATAGTTTGCCTCTTCGTTGTCACTCATGTTACTTTTTGTGTCGGTTTTGTCACCGTTTGGCGTTTAACGGTTGCAAACACATTAATGAAGTGTATATTAAGCCCGAAATAATTTTAATTAACATTACTTTGTAGAATAATAAATTTCAATAGGAAAAATAAAATAACACAATGAAATAAGGAAAAACGAAAACCAATTAAATTGACCTCCAGCTTTTTATCAATAACTGCGACAGAAAATAACTTTTTTGGTTTTCAAAAGAACAGACAATAATCACAAGAGTATTGTTTGCCGTAAATACTCATAACTTTTGAAGTAGATTCAATGAAAAGCGAATTCTGAAATATACTCGTATGTACATACAAACATACATACGAGTATCTACATAAAAAAGTAAATAAAAAAATAAATGACTTCAAAAACAGGCATTAGAACGGAAAACTATCTTATATAGTTTCAGGGTAGTATAACATTATTATATCGCTAGTTGAGTACAACATAGTCATATCTCCAAAAACACATGTTGGAGGTATAGATGTATTTTATCTTTTATAAAAATTTCGGAGAAGAAATTTTTTTAAATCTTCATTGAGTCGTATGCAAATTAAAATTTCAGACTTATTTTCTGATTAAAATTATCAAGAAATAAAACTAGGAAATTAGTCCAATCGTCAAAAAGAAAAAAAAAATAAGGATAGATTCCCCCATTGTTTCCGAACAAAAGTTTTGTCCGTACAAATTTTTTTTGTATGTATTTTGACGTTTCGCTACGAGGAAAGAAGATACATAAGTAATTTTGTTCGGAAAATTTTCGACTTAAATTGGTCCAGCACCTTAAGCTAAAATAAATTGCTAAATATGTTTTGTGGGAAAATTACATATATACTACATACTCAAAAATAGAAGCTTCCACTTTAAGTCCAAAGAACCCAATTAATATTCAATTAGATGAATTTACGATTTTACGTTTGAAAAAGCCCTAAAAGAAATTTAAATATTTGACATAAAACTTTAATAATTTAACTTTTAGAAGATATACGAGTATAAAAGAGGTGATGGAAAACAAGATAGAATAAAATCGAATAAAGATGCTTATTTTGTAAAGATTCTTTTTTTGAGCCGTTTAAACTAAATATGTATGTTTGTATATTATGATTCTCAATAATTTATTAAGAGTCTTACTATAAACCTTCCGAATTTTTCAGCTAATTTCAAAATCGTTTGGGTTAAAGTCTACTGACGAGTTCAATGAGCGGGGACGAAATGCATATAGACTTTGCATAACCAAAAAACAAACAAAAATTTAAAAAAATTAATTTATTTCAATTCGAAGAATAATCAATGTTATTGTAAGCAAATTAAAATAAGGAGGAATGTTTAACTTCAAAAATTAAATTTTAGAACACTTCTACTTTCATCTAATCTTATGCGTTTCAGATATTGAGGAAGAGAGCTTGAAGATGGCCCTGCTAAAATCTTAAATGTGCCTTGAAACTATTTAATTAAAATATCATTTTATATCTTGGATCAACAAAGGTTGCTTTTGTAAAAAATAATATTTCATTTTCTAAAGTGGGAGTGCTTTAAACATACACACTGTTGGGGTGCTTTCGAAGATCAAATGACTCAAAATTATTTCCATTACGAAAGACAGGCATGTGATTTATTATTGTTAATGGTTAATTGTAATTTATTACAAATTTATTGTATTAACTAAGGTCTCTATGACCACTTAATCCAGCGTGCGTCAATTTTTTCCTCTCAAACTAAACATACCCGTTAATCTAGAATCTTTTATTAATTTTTTTTACTTTTTAAAAAACTACGGATCTGTCCCACAATGTCGACAATGTTTGACTTGTCGCACACTTACAGAAACTAGGCGTTCTTTCTCGTACTAAGTGAATGAAAATTTATTTGGGTTCATCAACAACGAACATATATTCGAACGGCAAGTCGAAATAAAACGCAAGTGTTTTCATTAAAAAAATTTATTATTCGAAATATTGTTATAATTTTGTTATAATTGAAATTTATTTGTTGGTGGCTTTAACAAATCGTAAGTAGACATTTTGAACAGTCACAAATCTCTTATCTTATGCATAGACTTTCAAAAACCATTTGAGAATTCACTAACAAAAATAAGCGTAGTATACTTAATGTGTGTACTTGTTTTACAGAAAACAAGAGTTTAAAGTTTTCAGTTTACACACAAATTATTGAAAAAAATTGTATTTTCACGAAATTTTTACATAATGAGAATAACGATATGAGTATTAACTTAAAAATCACATTCTTGGAGTTATGATGTTTTGTAATTAAATGAGCGATATTTACATTACAGTTCTATATATTTAAGAAGTAAAAGGATTCAAAATGATTTAGAAGTCGATGGAAACGTAAAACTAAACAAAAAACCAAAGCATGTAATTAGTATTCGTAACAAATGCATCATGTTTCAACATTCAACATGAAAAATAAAATATTGCTTATACGCACTATCATACCATTTGATAAAAAGCACATTTAAATCATGCGTACAAGCATCATTCATGCCCATATGCTCATCATAACTGTAAATTTACACAGGCACCCCACAATTTACACTCATTTGCACTCTTTACTCGTGTCTACTCTCTTTCTCGCACGCACCCAAGCCAACTTGGTTATGATAACGAAATCATCCTACTGTGATTTTTATGTATGTATTTATGTATCTACTTGTGCATGTACGTACTTGTGCATGTATGTATGTATCAACGAATGGCATGTAAGATATACATACGTAGAACATGCAAACAACAATAGCAATAACAATTTTACGTAGTAAAGCATGTTTATCTCAGTTTTCCCTCAGACATTTAAACAGTTTAGCTTAGACTTTCGTGTAAAACAGACGTTGAATTGGAAATATAATAACGGTTACATGGCGCTGTTAACTTTGAATAACATGCAGCAAACAAAATTATATTAACCGCATTGGAGGAATTGTGTAAAAAAGTGTAACAAAAAAAATAGAAAAACGGATATAAAAATTCAAACTTGTTTTAATGAAAATGTTTTTGGTTTCTATCCTCGCGGACATATAAAAATACTTACTTACTTACATATGTATGTATGTACATACATGCATATGCATGCACATAATATTTGTTTATTACATTAAATTGTAATTAGAAGAATTTGTGTTTTAAAGTGTGAAACACCGTTATAATTAATTTTTTCATTTAACGGTGAAAGAACAGCGCCACTGAAAAATTTTTATGATAAATAAAAAGAAATTCTATTTCCGTGTTTTTGTTTTGTTAATGTGTAATACAAAAGTTGTTGTTGTTGTCTTTGTCGTTTTTACCATTTTGTGTTTAATTTATAAGAAGCTGAAAGTGCGAAAATACAAAAAGATAATACAAATAAATGCATATGGATAAAGCCTTTTGTTGTTAATTGGTTTGAATTAACGTGAATCTTGTTTGTATGAGTGCATGTGAGATGGTTTTCTTGTTAAAGCAGCTTTCTCACTGCATCGCTATGGGAACTTTATAAATGCCAGCCAGTAGCATAGCATGCATGTTTATTATAAAATAGTTTCATTTAATATTGTACAGATTTTTAAACAGTTGTTGCAGTATAAAAAACCAGTGCATGTGCTTAACTCCATTCAGTGTTTTTGCTGTTGTTGTATCAGTAGTTTTGTCACCTTCTTTTTTTTCTTGTCTGTGCTATTGCTGCTGCTGTTTTCAGTGCAGTTTGTTGTTATTGTGCATAAAAGTGTAAAAACTTTAAGTATGCGATTTTTTTGTTTATGCGTTTTTAAGTACTCGTATTTATTATTCAGCTTAGTTGCTTTATACATACATTTTTATAAGTATGAAATTATGCTGAGATACAGCACTTTTCATACGGTTTTCATAATACATTTTTGTGTGCATGAGCCTGAGTGATTCATTTCCTTTCTATAGCCAATGGATATCCATGTACTCGTATTTGGCTGCATTTGTAACTGTCTTTTTTGTGCAAGACAAATCTTATTTGATGTCAAAAGTTAAAGCAAAATTTCATGCTGACATACATACATACTTATGTATACCCTGTCGGAGAATGTGTGGTTGACTACAAAAATAATTAACTTATAGTTAACTTTTCTTAGACTGACTAAAAGCTAACTGCAATGTCATCCAGAAGTAATCCAAAATTAATTCTTAAGTTGAGTATGTAATCGAATTTGGTGAGAGCCAGCTACTTTCAGTTTTATATTAACATTTTGCTGGGTTAGTAGGGCGTTGAGTACACAACGTGTGATGATACATGTTCGAACCCCAGAAAATTTTTTTAAATTTACTGATTTTAAAAAATCAACTTTAGGTTAGTTGAAAAGTAATGCAGAGTAAGACAATTGACTACCGCCTAGGACATCGCAATGTTAAAATAATCAGTTGATTACATTGAAAAGTAATCCAAGTGTCAATCAGTACTAGTTGCGAAATATTTCCGACAGGGTATGTTTATGTATTGTATGTATAGGTTAAGACTTTTAATTATTTAATAAACTTACCTTTCTAATTGGTTCAATTTAACTAAATCAAATTACATATCGTTACTAGGGTTTGGAATTTCCTGGACTTTTGCACTTCCCGTGAAAAGGAAAATCTAATTTTCTACATTAAGTACATTTATTAAATGAAAGTTGGTGCAATTTCGATTGTTTTATTAATGTAAGCATTATTTTTAAATAAAAGTTAATACAGAAGCAGTTCTAAGACAAATTTTTAAGTGAATTGAAGCAAATAGAATATAGCTACATATTACTTAGTAAGACATTATATAAAGACTAATTGACGACTGTTACCACAATTAGTACACAGTTTTATAATAAGGCCTACAAATCATTTTATTTTCTCATTCTTTTTGAAAAATTTCCAGGAGGATTCTTATCGTTAAGTACTATACATGCATGCTATAGCACTATTCTCAGCTGCACCGAATTTTAAACACCCTGAGCAACAGTCTGTCTAAATGCCTTTCATATTTCATTTTGTTTCTCCTAAAATATTTTCTTCGGGGTTTCAATAATATCGTCGACTTATAATAAATTTAAGTATTATCAAATCAAAATTTTTCCTGCTTCTATGAGCTTAAAATTTTCACTATACTTTAAGTTTGTTTAACATCGAATTATTTACTTAAGAAAACGATTTGATCATTGCAATCATAGATATTTATGCAAAGTATTCCACTTTCTTATGTTATAGTGATTAAAAAACAGTTATTACGGCTGTTTCAGACTATGATATAACTATTAATACTTTTGACTAAAATGTCTCGCTGATATAATTTCAGTTTCAAAAATTTCAAAAAATAACAACAACTCAGCATGTCAGAGTTTCATTTACCACAAAAGTATTAACACTTGTATTATACTCGGAAACGGCATTTACTGAATACATCTTGCACGTAGTTTTCGAATAGAGCAATATCTTTTCTAGTAGACGCATTAGGAGGTATTTTATGACTTCAATTTTATGGAATTTTTATGAAATTTCCCTATAGATTTGAGTAGCTTACATTTTTATTTTATATGAAAAAAATCATGGATATTTTACTGCTTGTTTATCGGTGTCGAAGGAATTATTTCTTTCTTTCTTACACTTACATTTGAAACAAAAACAAAGTTTTAGAATTTTTTTAGATTTTTAGAATGAAAAATTTCCATCGAACAGGGTATTAGTGTTTAAACAGACGATGAAAAACGGATCAACTTTAAAAGGGAACTTAAACAACTTAATCGTGTAAATTTGGTATTTTGTAATATATAAAAACTTTTGTAATATATAAAAAACACTAAAAGTTTTGATATTAAAGTAAAACAGGATTATAATAAAAATTTCTTATATGAATGAAAATAAATTTCACTGTCACTTACGCTATTTTGTAAATATGTGTGCCACAAAAGTCTATATCGCTCATTTACTTCAATAGTGTCACAACTCAAAAAAGAAAACAGTTTCGCAGAAAACGCGTTTTAAGTTTTCAATTTGCATACAACTCAATGAAGAAATGAAAAATTATTCTCCTCTCAGGAGGTGATGGTACAAGCTATTTATATGCAATTTTTTCACAAGCTAAAATGTACTTTTAATTTCCCGTTTTCCCGGGAAAATATCAAAAATTTTCCGGGAATATTAGGCAGACATTTCCTGGGATTTCTCGCCCGGGAATTCCCGTTTCCCAAACCCTAATCGTTACCTTAATATAGAAAGGCCCTAACCTATTATTTTTTGAAACCGAGTTTTTTCGATAGAAAATGTAAAAATCTCGATTTCAGAAAAATAATGATATGGAAGTAGTATATTCATATGTAAACTTGTATGTTATTAATACAAGTGAAAAGAGATTTCGTCGGCCACTTCTTTGATGGTATATATTAATTCTGAGCTGAATTTTATATACATACATACTTACATACATACATACATATTTACATAATTTATTAAATATATGTAGGTGTTTTATATTCAAAATATCTTCATATTCTTTTTTGTACCCTGTGGCTTTCAGCCTCTCAATTATATATTAAATCAAGCAAATTGCCGCAAATTGTAAATGTTCGTTCTCATCGTATTTAGTTTTGGTCTAAGTTGAGTGAAATAAGTATGTACGTTGGTGTGGTCGAAGAAAAGTTGCGACAGTCAACACCTTCGATAATAGATATTTCAATGCCTCTTCTACAACTGCAAAAATAAATTTTGCCGCAACTGAAAATACAGCTTTGTATATTGCGTCGGCATTTTAAGTACAATCGAAAAGTGAATATTGTTGATAATGGTTTGCAAACAGGTTCAATTTTGTCTTTGAAGGTGCTTTAATCCTATGTCAAATTCTACATAAAGCTTCTGATATCTAGGATACTTCCTCCAAAAGCTCCAATTTTATCCAACACATAAGAAAGCGTGCACAGAAAAAATTATTGTTGAATTCTTTCCATTTAAGTGATTGCTTAAAAGAATTATAATATTTTTAGTTAAAGAAAAGCTACGATATTCTTGCATTTACAGTTATGCAAGACTATCAAATACCGAATACGGCCATTGTGCTTTTGTGTACCATTGGAATTTCCAAAGCAATACGATGCATCAGTCAGTTGCTTGGTAGAATAGACAAATGTTTCGTTTCCATTTTTGTAAATTTTTTATACACACAAAGTAATACGAATAATTTTGAATATCAATAAAAATATTTGTAATATCAATTAAAAAATTAATTAAATTTTCAGCTATAAGCAATTTGATAAAATCAATTAGGTTTTTTCACTCAAATTAATTAATACAATTAAAAATTTAACTAAATCAATTAAATACTTAATTAAAAACTTTAATACGTGAATACTTTTTTCCTAACGTATGAGTTTTGTATGAGAAACCCGGTTTACAGAAAGATTTAACTTTAACAATCGCTTATTAATACGAGGTCTTAAATGTGTGCTCCAAACTGCTATACGATCCCCTGGTAACTTGCCTGTTAAGCATATATAAGAGAATAAAGATGGCTAAGTTACTATTATGATATTTTTTTTAGATTTAGCGTGGTTCACATAAAGAATGTAACTAAGGTAACTCTACTGATATACATATATATATATATATATATATATATATATAGTTTTTGTGAGCTGCGTTCGTTTAACTATGTTGCTAAATGTAAAAGATTCTGTATGTAATTTCTCAACCTTATTTTTATATCTATAAAAAATAAAAAAATATAAAGAAATTTCATTTATGAAGAGTAATGCTTTTTAAAACCAAATAGACATTAGAAGTAATGATGCATGTCATCATGAATATGATGTTTGTAATCCTAATAAGTGTAAAACGCATCAGTTTTTGTTGATCAAGTTTTAATTTTATAATGAGAACGTTAAAAAATTTTCTCATCTCTCCCATACCAAATCAAAACGTTCGAAATGTGAATAACTTTTTACTTGTGCCTTTAAAGCTTCAAATATTTACAAAAAGCGTTAATTATGTTGACGAATCTATTTAGCGAATTTTTTATATCGGATTCGTTGCACCAATTTAATAATTACATTTATGTCATAACAATAGGGTTTAGGATTTCTCAGACTTTTACACTTCCCGGGAAACGGGAATGAAAAAATCGATGGAATTCCCGGGAAAAGTTAATTTTATAAATTGAGTACATTGATTTAATTTCAAAATGGAATCATCTAGATTCCACTTGAATGCCTGCGTGTAGTGGCCAGCCACGTAAACCAAAACCAACATTTATTTAAATGAAAATTTGAGAAATTTCGATTGTTTTATTAATGTGAGCATTCTTTTTAAATAGTATATAAACAGTTCAAAAACAAATTTGTAATAATTTTTAAGTGAATTCAAGCATATAAAGTCTATAGTTGTTTTTCTTTTGGGAATTGTTACAATTTAAGTTTAACGCACTAGTAATCCCAAATTATTATTTTACTTATTCAGTAAAATATTTTTTTAATTAAAAATACATTGAAATTGATTATTGAGGGGTTTAGTTGGATTATATGCGCAATTCACTGTTGCTAATGCAAAATAATCAGGGAACCTTTACCCAAAAATTTCTTATAACAACTAGAGTTAGTATCTTAAACTTTCATTTAAAGAAATGCGAAGTTCAATAAATATCAAAGTTGAAATAAGAACTCAATAATCAACATGTTTTTTGTTTTCTTATTTTACCATTGCTTCATTGGCTGACTTTTTTTCAGCTCGAATTGTAGATATAAGAAGTATGTAAAGAAAATAAATGTAAATTACAACAACAGCTATTCAGTAATAGAGCGTTGCCCCATAAGTCAGAAAGTATTTTTGACCGGCTGCAGTCAAGTTAGTAATTAGTGTTTTTCTTTTGGGTATTGTTACAATTTAAGTTTAACATTTTTTAATGCAAAACAAAAACACTAATTATTAACTTGACTGCACCCGGTCAAAAATACTTTAATTTTAATATTAAAGTAACACAGGATTGCAATACAAATTTCTTATATTAATTAAAACTTAAATTTTACTGTCACTTACGGCATTTTGTAAATTTATACATATATTACAAAAGTATACATATTTATGAAATAACGCGTATTTTAATTTCCCGTTTATTATATTAGGCAGACTCTTCCCGGGAATTCCTGTTTCTCAAACCCTACATAACATATGTAGATCATATGTTACATATGTAGATCATATGTTACATATGTATGTATAAATTTTTTACTGATTGTATTTTTATTTACTTTTTTTATGGGAGTAAAACGTTATATTTTCTCTTTAAAATAGACCAAAAGGTCTTGCAATTTCCATACCTTTTGAATTAATTCCTCAATTTTCTCCAAAGTCTCTTTTTTCATATTATACAGAAATTTCCCAAAGTTAACTCTAGACTTTACCGCAATTTAATTTTTGCTGCTGTTATGCTGTTACACTGCTACTAAAAGTTGACAGTATCTTTAGTAATAAAATGCAAAGCCTAAAATTCCTGTAGACCTCACGTATTAGTGGTATTCGCTCAAGTCTCACTATTAATTGTCCAATTGCCGTTGAGGATATGTGATGTTGAGGATGGTTCGCAAAATTGTGTTTTATTGTCTCCGCGGCTTTCTCTGTATATTCAGTATTCAAATATGTTTAAGTTCTTGTTTATCTCAATCTTTAGGTCCAGCTAATATATCATTTTATCTTATTCTACTTCCATTGTAAATTTTATGTTTTTCTATTGTTTGTTTGGGTGACTCAGAATTTGTTCCTCTTTATTTCATTCCAGTATAAATATGATATCGTCCACGATTTAGTATTCAAGAGAACACTGAAGTTAGCGCATAGCCGAAACCAGAACGTTTATCAACTGAATTTGATAAATTTGATTATATTTTATCTTGAAAATTGACCAGAAGCTATTGAAATTCTGAAGAATTTTTAAATCTTTTCACCTCCCTTTTTTCCAAATCATGTAGAAATTTGCCAATGAAAGCTCTGATCTAATATCTGATATTATGCTAATGCACATTAATAGTTTTAGTAGTAATAAAATTCATTTAAATTTCACTTTGGTTGCTACAGCTTTGTTCCAAATCCTTTCATTGCAGATATAAAATATTATAAATGCTATCGCTGCTCTTAAATTAATTTATTTAAAAAAGAATTTTTAGCAATACTAAAAAATTTAAGCAATCGCACTTTTATAAATGATGCTTAAAAACACTGACAATTTTAGAGTTTAAAATTATAAATAGTATAAGTTCCATAAATACATTATTTTAGCAGATTAAACGAGTATTAAATCCATGTAAATATATATATAAACATGTGACAAGGACATTTAAAAGGTACCTATGGGTCGAAAAAATCGATTTTTACTTTTTTGGTGATTGTTATAGTAGACAACACACTCTTTCTAAATCGAAACTTTCTAACTGCATTAAATTTTTCATAAATTAGTTTCAAAATACAGTTGTGATAAAAAAAAGTGAGAAAAAGTTTGTTATAACAAACTTTTCTGCTATTGATATTGGCTCCGTCATTTTGGATTTTTTAAATCTAATACCAGATTCGTAATCATCGACACTGCAAAGCACTGAGATGCTAATTTTATGCAAGTCCAATAATATTACAAAAAATAGTCTGCCATATTGAATACGCCATTTTGAATTTTCAAAATTTAATACCAGATTCGTAATCAGAGAAACCTCGGGTAACGAAGTTCAAGCCATAAAAGCGTTCAGGCGCATCAAAATCAACTTGTTGCTTTCAAAGTCGTTTTTTTCCAAAACTTATTTTCTAAGCATTAGTACCTTTTAACTTTTCATGTCACATATGCAGATATATATAGATACATATGTACATATTTAAAATGAACGATAGTTTACATATGTATGTATGTATGCATAAAATTTTTACTGATATCATTTTTATTTATTTTTAGTATTGGCGAGGGACTTATTATAGGAATAAGAGATTATATTTTCTCTTGAAAATGTACCAAAATCCTTTCCTGCTTCAAATGCAATTTTAGTACCTCGCTTTTTTCAAAATCCCCTAATGTTATTTCTTTATTTATTTAATTGTTTCAGTCTATGGACAAAAAAAGGTCCTTTCAGACTACGATATACAATTTATCTTTAAATATATACAATTATTCTTAGTAGCTAGGATTGATAACTTATATATGTATGAATAGGATAAAAATTCTAAAAAAAATTAAAGGCTAATTTCTTAAAATAAATAACGATATTATTTTATTACACTTAGAAGAAAAAGTTTAAAATCACTTTTCTTTGTGCTGAATTCTATATAAGATTTTGATTCTCTTTTAATTAATATTAATTTAAAATTAATTTCATTAAGAAACACAAAAGCACGAGTTAATGTGCCATTGCGAGCATAATTAGTGCGATGAAAAGGAATATCACACAATTTAGCTAACCTTAGGTTTCTAGGAGATATAAAGAATGGTATAGAATGAAGCAGATCTCAGGACAGTCAATGTATTCATTAATAATATCATAAACCAAAAGGGCGGATTGAAGTTTTCTATGTCTCTCAAGAGTACGTAGGCCAATAAATAAACAAATGGAACAGTAGCTAAGTACGATAACGAGCGTGTAACAAATTTAACAAAAATGCGTTGAAGTCTTTCAATACGAGAGATAAGATTTGAGACATGAGGATTCCATATAACGGCAGCATATTCCAACTTAGATCTGACAAAAGACATGTAAAGGTATTTATGTGTATGCGGATTAACAAACTCAGAGCAGTTTCGCTTCAAAAAACCAAACATTTTATATGCTTTAGGAAGAATATACTCGACATGAGCTACAACAGACATAGAACTATCAAAAACAACACCTAAATCAAGCTTAGAATTTGATGTGTTCAGTTTAATGCCATTAATATAAAACGTCAATACGATAGGATTTATGGATCTATGAAATGAAACATGTAAATATTTATTAATATTCAAACGCAAGCAATTAAGTTGACACCGATTACTTAAATTATTAAGCTCATTTTGCATAGTGTACCTATCGCTCATCGAATCTAATTTCATGAAAAATTTTAAATCATCGGGATATAGAAGATATCTAGACTTAATAAAATAGCAACCAATATCATTAATAAGTAAATTAAATAATAAAGGGCCAAGGATGCTCCCCCTGAGGCACACCAGGCGTTTGACAATAGGGCGTAGATTGAAAACCTTCAATATATACTGAGCAAACTCTATTAGATAAGTATGACTTAAGCCATAACAAAAAATTGGAATGGAATCCCATTAATTTCAATTTTGACAATAGAATAGAATGCGATATCTTATCAAACGCTTTGGAAAAATCTGTATAAATAACTTCTAATTGACATGTAAGGTTAGAGATTGGCCTATAGCATTTTATATCATTTCTGACGCCTTCTTTGAAAACTGGAGTGACTACTGTAGACTTCCACCTACTAAGGTTAACTGTGAATGCTACTACAATTTTATTTTTGTTGGTAGTATGCTATTTTATTGCAACTGAACAATAGCAGTAGCAGTAGTAATACAATTCAAATGATGCTAACTCTTTATGCTACTAAAATCTAATTTTTACTGCTTTTATGTTATTCTACTGCTAAAACACATTTATAGTAACAGAAGTAAACAAATTCAAGGCATGTCTTCTGTTTTAATTTCATTTTGATTCCTATAAAATGATACAAATTCTATGCATTACTTTTTCGAAATTGAATTATTTGAAAAAGAGTTTATAGAAATAGTGAAAAGCTAAGGTGCTTTTGTATATGCTGCTTAAAAACGGCAAAAATTTCTGTACTTAAAAAGTAGACGCGGTAAAAATGCAATGAAGACATTATTTTAACTGATTATGTATACGACTCTTATATTCATACATATGTATGAAAGTATGTATGAATGTATGTACATACATATTTAATGCTTGCTGTGTTCATGATGCCTGACTACCCATACTTAGGGCCAATTTCACAATGTCGACAACGTTCGACTTGTCGCACACTTACATTCAAAACAAAAACAAATTTTCATATTTTGTTGTTGTTTCAAATGTAAGTGTGCGACAAGTCGATCGTTGTCGACATCGTGAAATTCGCCCTTAGTATTTATTTTTTATATTAAAATTTGTATTCTCTTTTCATATTAATAAGTATCAAGTTATTACTTTTCCTTATTTCAAAACTTTTAATAAGATTTTTCAAGTTACTTTAACTAAACCATCAAGAATAATTTAAACAAAAATTGTTCAACGTTTTCTCTTGAGGATATAAAACAGATAAAGTTGTTGAAAACTCTGAATATGTTGTCAATGTCTGTAGTGTTTCATGAAGAGTATTCTAATGAGTTGATTGTCATGACGTATTCATACAAAAAAAAATCATTAAACGACAGAATCACGTGCTGATAGTAAAGTTTTTGCCCATGACACAAACTTAATGACTATTACAATTCTATTCTGTAAAAATTACAAAAAATAATAATAAATAATTTTTATTATTAATTTTTTCTCATTGGTTCAAATACATACATATGTATAGTGTTATGGAAACAAACAAAAAATGTAAATAAATGGGAACGATAGCAAATCATTCATGTATGAATGTATATACGTTTGTACAGGTAACCCTCGATTTACGCGATAAACAATGTACGTGTAAATAAAATTCACGTCAAATAATGTTCAGAATTGGTAAAAAATCTTTTTTTGGGGGATTATTTAGCATTTCGCGTAGATTTAAACATGAGATACATGCGAAATTTTATTTTGCGGTCTAAGAATCGCGTTAATGTGTACAAATTTTACAATTGCCCAACAACCTACTCGTGTATATAGCTTATTTCTATATAAACATTTGCCAGGAAACATATTAAAGTTTTTTTTATACAATATTGGAATTAAAACAGAAAAAGAAATATAGCAAAAATACAACAATGAAAAAAAACCATCATGGATTTGTAGTTGAACCAAAACGTCAATAATAGAATTTGTATAACAAAATAAAAATAATTCACACTGAACAAATTTTGTCCACGGCGGCTACCACTGACAAAATTTGCAACTTTAAGAACTTTTCACAATTTTCTAAAATTTTTTTGTTCATATTTTTAAATTTCTTTACAAAGATTTAAAAAATGCAAATTCATATGAATTCGCATAGTTCGAATTTAGTTTCCTTTTTTTTTTGATGGTTCTTATACTTGACTCATTTAAATCAGAAGATTTTGCTAAAATTTTAGGATTTCTAGGTTTTTCAGGCGGTTAAAAATCTTAATTTTGTCGTATTTACGAGTATATATTGATTACGTTTATTAATTATGATTTTAGCTGGAGCCATTTTTATAACAAACCTAAAAATATTTTAAGTTGTATTAATTATGTACTAGAGTAATTTCGCGTTAAATTAATATTTCCATCGTTTTTTAAGCGTCTTATATTAAATTCGTGTAATTAAAAAACGGTTGATATATGTGGCAAAAAAGAAAAAGTGCTTAAGTCGAGATAAGCTGATTTTGAGTTAATGGTACCTCCGTAATCTGCATATTCCAAAGTTATAGCACTATGACTTGCGACTTATCTTTTTTAGACTTCTAATGTCATTTGGAATAACAGCTTAATTTAGGTTATACTTTGGTATATTTCAACTTAAATGTATTACTTATAGTGCGTAGAACGATGTTTGCTTAAAAAAATAAAGGTTAACAGAGAATTTCTCAATTTTACTGTAAAAGAAATAAATTTCTGAAAATCGCCTTGAACGCTAAAAAGTGCTCTCCTGTAAAACAGTAAAATATGTATGTCTTAGCACTTTTCCCTTTTGCCATAGATATTATTAATCCGCGTTGTATCGCCATCCCCTAAATGAAGTAGCGCATAAATCGAGGGTTACCTGTACATCTGTATGTACATGTGTATGTAAGTAAGGAGGCGTCTTAAAAATAATAAAAAGACAATTAACCGAAATATTGTTCACAAAAGAATTAGAAAAAAAAACCTCAAGTAATATTGTGATGAAACATAATTCTACATTCATCCGTGTTTATGACATGTGTACTTACAAGTGTCGTTAGTTTTAAAACAAAAACGTTTTATAGGAGCAACACCATAGAACGGCAACAAATACTATGTACTCGTAATAAGAACAAAAATTCAAGATAACAATGATTAACAGTTTTGTATGACAAACAATAAAAACAATATCAACTAATAAATAGAAAAAGTAAATACAAACAAATTATTGTAATTGACAAATAATGATTATTAAGCAAATAAACATAAAATTAAACAAATAAAAAAGTGACACTCTCCTACAACTGTAGCATTTAGCCTCTCAATCATACAGTTCAAAAGATTGCTGTTTTCGTTGTTGTTGGTATTGTTGGTGTTATAAAGTTAAGTGAACAAACAACAAAGCAAACAATTGTCTTAAAAGCAATACAAAACTTTACTTTTCAAAATAAAAATAAGTAAAACAAAGTCTTGGAAATAGTCAAAGTAACAACCAGCAATAAACAAACTAAAAAGCAACATTTGTTTAAGGCCTAAGGGCAACAGCATCGCTTACAGCAACAAAGATGTCAACCACATGTTGCGGATTAAAACTGTTAATTGCCATCATTGTGTTTCTTATATATGAAAGCGGCAACAACAATAAATACACCTGTAATGGTAAGTCATAAGAAACAACAACTAAACATGTTTTTTTTCTAGTACAACGTACATACATCGTACCTATAATAAAGTTTATTCAGAGATGGAAAGTTTTTTTTTTGGTTTACTTATGTTCTTTCTTACTTTTCTTTTACTCGATTATCCAACTTTACTTTTCTTTTACTCGATTATCCAAATTCTTTAAAGAATGTTGACGGACAGTCTGGCTAGCTCTATAGAGAATCCAGTTCGGTTAGGGTATGGAAATCGAAATTCGTTTTACACATTTTAGAAACCTGAGGCATTGGAACAATAAGTGCTATAGAGTTTCGTCTTCTACAGTAATCGTTTTAATTTACTAGCAACTTTTCTGGGAATCCAGGATCAATACTACTTTTTTCTTCAATTTCTCACCAATTCATTTATACTCGTATATGTATGTATGTTTTATACTTAATATGTAAATAGTTTTGAATTTTCAGCACTAGCTGAAATTAACAGCTGATTTTGCTTTGATTGACGTTTAATGTATTTTCGAGGAACGTAAATGAAGTATTATCTATCTAACAAAACAAAAACGATATTTTTAAGAACATTTAACTCTTGCAAATATGCGTTTTTTCATGTTATATAAAAATTCAAACACATACTAGGTATTAATACAGATCTTCTCAAGCGGTCCGTGAGCCAAAAGTTAGTGGAAGCCCCTGTTGCAGAAACATTCCAGTGCAGTGATGATCACTTGGCCGTTCAATGCCACCCCTTCAACAGTTACCTGGGCAGTTTACGTGACCAGGAAACCATGACATTGACAACATTGATAGCTCCACGGCATTCGTTCACCACCAAATATGTACATTATATCCCATTGTTAGCGGCATAATGTCTCTAAATATGTATAAGGACATCTTCAGCTGTCGTGTGATACCTTACTTACACTTCTGACAGCAGAAATTGGGAGTAAATTTTTCGCGCGTTTTATAATTCTCAAGTTTCCATCTTTGCTTATACTTGCATCCATAGCATAACCACCAGCATCAGTAAAGCTTTAAATTATTAAAAAAAGCAATCAAAGCAATTGCACACACAAGTTAAGGAAAATGACAAAGAAGTAAATAAACTTTAACGTTTAAATCCTAAGCAAATAACGCTGGAGGATAGGAGGGGTTTTCATTCATAGATGATTTAAGATAGATTTAAACATTACATTGTCAATTTTTTGCTTGCGAGGTTTTACTTATAAAACTTTATGAAAGCGGTCGTTAATAAATAATACAAAATGTGCATAAAAAAGCCTTTATGATTTTATCTCTTTAGAGCCAAGTACACACATGCATATATATACATACATACATATATGTTTGTATGTATGTTTCTACATACTTGCATTCATGCGCTTGGAAGTATGCTCTTTTCCATAGATACACGATTATAGTATTTATGTTGTTCATGTTTCTCTTGCGTACAGTATCTTATAAATAAGTGTCAAAAAGTGTTTGCAGATTATTTAAAAAAAGGAGTTAATTATAGGTGGTGTCAACTAAATAAATAACAATAAATTTACTTGCAGTTTTGTTTATTCGCTTTAATCGGAGTTCGCCATAAACGTACTAATTTGCTTGAAACATTAACGGAAAACTGTTCGGACCGCAGAAGTTTTCCGTTGTATCCGATAATCATTTTTAATAAGTTATCGGTATAGCGGAACCTGGGACGGCATTGATAATTTTAAAATTGTACCAACAACTTTAAAAAATTGTACTCTTTTTACTTTAATTGAAATTCAGTGTATACAAATTAATATCATATGCTCTAGCATCCGAATATAGAAGAAAAATGATTTGGAAATGAACGAATTCACATTTTTTGATTTTCTCGCTGCGTTTTGCTTTCACAAGACTCTTTTCAAGTGACAAGAATATGAGTTTCATGGTTTCAAAGTGAAAATTGACATATACAATCGTTTGAAAAGAAATGCGGAGTGAAACTGGTGAGATTACTTAATTGTACTAAATTAGTCATTGGTGTACTATTGTACTTTCCGAGTTTGAATAGTACCAAAATAAAGGACAATTGTACCAACTTTGCCATCCCTGCAAATACGACGCACAGTGGGGTTTTCGATGGCTAAAGTGGGAATTAATTCGTGTTTATAATTTTGGATTTTTTTGGTCAATATCACTTAAAGAGAGTAATTTTCGAAGTTGGGCAAAAAATTTGGGGAATAGAACTGCGGGAAGGGGTACTTCCCATACAAACTAATTAATAATAATCTAATATCTAGAAAGCTATAATAGTGAACGGCTTCATATATGGTGTCAGTTAATTTGAAGACGCGATACAAAGTTATGTGAAAAACTGGCAGGATAGGTCCGGGAGAACGGATACTCCAGATACAAGGTAATTTAATAACTATGTGCAAAAAGTGGAAATTAATTCGAGTTAGCTGCCCCTGTCTCTAGCGTCAAGATGTAAAATTTATATATTTTAAATTATCCTTAAAACCTTTTATTTAACCTCCAATGTTAGTTTGTTAATGGCAAATTTTGCAACAGCTCTTTCTTTTAGTTACACTATACCGATTCTTATGAGTATTTAAATAAAAGGTTGTTATAAAAAATTTATTTTACTATTGTTAGTTCCTTATTTAATGCAAATTTATTTGAAGTCGGTTAAAAAAAGGAATAAAAATATTTGAACAGCTCTTTTAATCCAATTCTTAACAATCATCATCATAACCACCATCATCACCTGTATACTTGGTATAAATATCATTATCACCACCACTGGCACTTTCTTCATTATCGAGAATTGAATAAAATAATAGGAAACGAATTGCTTCCTTCGCCAAATTATTGGCTGTTTTATCTTTTAATTTATTACCACTTTGTATTTTTGCATTATTGTTATATTTACTCTTAACAATATTAACAGTTCTGGATATTATTATTATTATTATAGTCGTGAAAATAACATAACCCGCCAAAAGCAAATTTTACAGGACAAGTTTTTTTCAACCACGTTGCTGCATCCTATGTGAAGGCATAGCTCGTTCCAAGTCAGTCACAAAAATATTTTTAAGAATACTATTGATTACATCATCATAATGCATAACAGACTCTATGAATAGGTATGGTGCCAAACAAGAACTTAGTCAAAAATTGTATCTCACTATTTTTGATGGCGGAGATTTTGGATAGGAACTTGACCTTTCACAGTCATGTTTTTGTGAGGACCTGACTCTTTTTGATTTTTTTTTGTAATAAAACTATTTAAAAGTAAAATTTCTGATCTGTTATATCTTTAATCCTGATGAATGCGCCAGTAGATAGAGTCAGAGTTACATGAAATAATGGGGTCAAGCGTGATGAGACAGAAGAGTGCGTAAGTGCGATGTGCATGCAAAGTTTCAATAGAATAGTTTGTGTTTTGATTTTTGGGTTTTTCTGATTTTTCTAGTTGGCAACTCACCCAAGAGTATTTATCTACAAAATTTTAGCTCTCTGCCGCATAATATTACGTTATATTTTAATGGGCGTGACCCCTTCTCTCTGGTTTAAAAATTGGTGATTTCGAATTTTGCCAGTTCGTATCAAATTTCAGCTCTCTCTCTCTCAGCGCAAAACATAATTAGAAATTAATTGAAATTTATTGGCTGGTGGTTGAGCTTTTATATATACGCATTTTAATGGCGCTACAACCAAATCATCAGTAGACTCCAAACACACATTCTGAACGGTCACAAACCACCTACCTTATGCACAGACTTTCAAAAACTATTTGAGAATTCACAAATAATAATATTTTTGAAAATCACAAAAGAAAAAATAAGCTAAGTATGCTTTGAAACTGATACAAAACCCAGCAAATAATCCATACCCAGGTGAACCCATTTCATTTTTTTATCCAAATCCATCGGATAATAATAAAAGTATTTACAAGGCTAAATGAAAAAGAAAATATTAATTGAACTTTGAAGAAATTCAATTATTGTATTGTAAACTTTTCTGACAATATGTCAAATAATGAATTTCTTCATAATTAAAAATTTTTATAGGTGTGATCCCGCCCACTTTTTATATCAGGACTATGCTATGGCCAGAGCTTATGCTTCATATAAAGTTTCGTAGGAAAAGGCTTATGAGAAATACATAAGTAATAAATTAAAATCTGCTAAGCCGAAGTAAATGAAAGAGAAGGTTGTGATTTTATGGGTGTATTTACGGCCACTTTTCAAAACAGGAAATTGTTGTCTTGGATAAGTTCAATGTGTACACAGAAAAAAAACGTAGTAATGGGAAATGATTTTAACCTTACCACAAATAGAATTTGCATTCAAATCGCTTCCAATAGCTTCTGCTGTTACCTCAAATACAATTCGGCAAACGCAGAAATTGTTTTACCAAAAGCAATTGTCTTTATCCCAAATACAATTCAGCAAATGCAAAACTTTTTTTTAATTTTTAGATTTTATTTTTATTTATAAAGAACGCAATATAAAATTAAAAGTTTTTCATGAATACAAAGAACTGGTAACTTAGTGGAGACGTACTACATATTTTGCTTACGTTCAAACGATGCAACTAATATTTAAATAAATTTTACGCTGAATGGTCGACTGCTCGTCCAAGTTCCCGTTGGTCTCCCTTTTTTTTTTTTTTGAAGAAAATCATTTATATTGGCGGCTGTAAATTTTTATTTACAAGAGTCGAAAGAACTATCGAATGTAACAAGTAGAAAAAGAAGTGCTTAGCATCATCTGTTTTCATTTTCTCTAGGTATTGCATCTTAAGTTTTTCTTTTATATAAATTGGTAGAATTCGCTTAGTCATCACGTTTTCAAGTACTGGCATTAGCTCAAACATTAGATTTCCTTTGCGTGGATACAAGGTCACGAAATCAATGTGTAACCACTATTATCTTTGTACCTAGGCCAATTGCTGAGGAAAGTTGATTTTGATTCTTTATTTTCCTTGGCATTGTCAAACAAAACTTTTACAATACCTTTGAAAAAGCAATAAGTAAGAGCAACCAACGGTGGCGATATAATAGTTCTAATAGGAGAGGGGATTTCAACGCTATGAGCTGTACTTCGTATGTGTCATTGGGGAAGTTGTGTGCCAACCATTTTTTATTTTTTTGAAAAATTTCCACTGTATTGGGGTGATCTTCCATTTTATTCGCACGTGTTTTTATCTTCACAAACTAGCTGCAAAGGACTGTATTTGAAAAGAAAAATCTACTGTTAGCACAAGAGCGATCCGCATTTGGAGTAAATAACTTTTGTCATGTAATCCCAAGTAAAAATTATTTGGCATTGCTAAATTGCTGTTGACATGCATTTTCAAATGCAATCGCATTTGGATCAAAACAAAATGGCATTTTATTCAAATACTTTTCATTTGCGAGAAATACAAATTGGTCAACTGCAAAAGGTGTTTGTCATAAGTACAATTTTTTTTTGGAAAGTTTATTGTATCCATTTCGTAATGCTTTAAATTAAATTCATGATGTCATAATTTTTGGTAAAACGGAAAAAGAACATGATGAGGCCATTAAACAAGTCTTACACATATTTGGATAGACATTGCCGGATTTTTAGATTTTTCTATGAGAGCTCTGATCTAGATTTATTTGTGTATCAAGTTTCAGCTTTCTAGCTCGATTTATAGTTTTGAGTGCGTGGACCCGCCAACCAGAATAAAACTTTCGGGTTTCGAGTTGTTTCAGTTGTTCATAGCGGAAGTGCTTCATCAATTTGATGAGTGTGTCAATGAGTCAGTGGTCAGTGAGTCAGTGAATCAGTGAGTATGTCTTAAAATATGCACATTTTTCATATTTCACATATGAAGTTACATGGATTAAGTCTAATTATTGTAAAATTTCATAATTTTATGATTGAGGGGAACAAAATTATGAGGGGTAAAAACAGGTCGACTGACTTTGTATAAATATACACACTACGTGCAGAGATCAGAACTTGGCATAGCACACTTTCGATAATGTCCCAATCTTTAACCCCGATCAAAAAAAAAAGTATGTTTGTAGTGTCTGTCTATACGAGTCCACTCACAGACCAAACAGCTGGACCGATTTTAATTTAGTTTTCTTCTGTTTGAAAGGTGACTTGATCGATAGTGTTCTTAGCTATGTTTGATTAAAATCGGTCCAGCCGCTTAAAAGATATCACATCTTTTCTAGATGTAATCGGGCGTTTTTTAAATTTTTCATTTTTGTTATATAATTTTGCTTTCGCCCATTTTTTAACTTTGTTGCTAGTTCTGGGTCGTTATTTGCTATTTTACTTATGCTGAGGCCATAGTAAAAAAATTTTGGTGATTGTAATATAAAATACATTCACGATTCAATATTTTTGTATGTATGTATGCATATATGTGTATGTATATATAGTTGCTATTATCAGCAAGCAGTATAAAATAAAACGCTACTGATAGTCTGTTTATCAGTAAAAATTCATTTACACTTAATGTATGATTTTCTACATCTCATATAATTAATATTAATAAACCTTGAATATCTCAGCGCCCACATTAAATTTGGTCACATTATCTGAACTTTTGTTATGAACAATAGCATTTTTGTTATGTCTTATCCTAAAATAAAACCTCTATCACGCAGAGACACAAATAATAGAAATTTTATACAAGCATTTTTATAAATATGCACATGTATCAATAAATGTTTATTTACATTGTATGTAAGTAAGTACTTGGAAAATGTTTATACTACATATATTCAATAACATACTCACATACATTTTTGTATTTACTTTGAATTTCAATCCTTTATAGAAAATGTCCAATCTACAAATACACTGATTATGAGACCCAACAAAACTGTCTTAGAAATTTTGTTGTGGTGGTTATTGTTTTGGCCTCTTCTTTTAAACAAAAACAAATGTCTACTATCTGTATGTCTGTCCTTATGAAAACATGTGTTGACATGCTGAGGTGAGGCGAGTAAACAATGTCAATAAATATATGCCGGCAAACGAACTTACATACATACATATAATACAGATACTCACACACATCCATGCCAACCAACACTCATACTAAAACATTCAATAAGCAAAAAACGGAAGGAGGCGCGCTTTTTTAATTTTAGTAATTTTCTACCAACATCAAAATGATTAGCAAAAAAAAAAACAAAAACAAAAGAACAGCTACGCATTGTTCTGTTTAATTCGTGGTTGCTTCTTCTTTCCTTATCATCAATTTAACAAAAATACACACCTTAAAATTGTTTGTTTGTTTGTTTTTTGAGTAGGTAGGTACATTATTTTCTAGCAAGTTTGAAAATTGCTCGTTAGTTGCTGTAACAAACAATAATTTTGCTAAAACCAGTTAAGCGCGAGTGTGCTGAATTTGTCATGTCACGCATGGTCTTGATCTCACGAAGTAAATTTTTTTTATCACGCTTTAGTAGCTTCACCTTCAAAGCGTTCGTTAAATTTTAAGCTTCGTACACACATTAGGTTACGATGAAAACAAAATTGATTGATATAAACGTGGGAAGGTGCTGCTTCCCTTACCAAGTAAATATGATATACGAGTACATACATATCTTGGAAGTGTATAATAGTCGTAGTATTCATATATAAGTACCTGGTCTCTTGAGAGCAAGATGCTAAAGAAATTAATTGGTTGAATATGACCGCGGGAAGGTCTACCCCATACAAAGAAATTAGTAATAATCTGTTATTTGGAATGCTATAATAGCAAGAGTCTTAGTTAATTTAAATACGGAGAAAATATGTGAGTAGGAAGAGGTTCTCTCCATACAAAGTAATTAGTAATTACGAGTTATCGGGAAAGCAATGATGGAAGAGTCTTCAAATCTGGTATAAGTTAATTTAAAGAGAAAATAGGAATTAGCTGAAAAAAATAACGGGATAAGTGTGAGACAAGGATACTCCCCATGCAAACCAAACACGAATATCACCTAATTCATACGATGACTTTTAT
Organism: Nowickia ferox; assembly: GCA_936439885.1. Taxonomy (NCBI): domain Eukaryota; kingdom Metazoa; phylum Arthropoda; class Insecta; order Diptera; family Tachinidae; genus Nowickia; species Nowickia ferox. The sequence continues at coordinate 67,624,666 of OW387026.1, forward strand.
ACGTCTATTTTTCGACGTTTTGGTTTGTCAGCGAACGATATAGAGCAAAAAGCGGGTAAAAATTATTATAATTACTGTTTTCCATGTTTTTTTTTCATATTTCTCGTTACACTGTTCTTGTTGTAACGTTTTATTGTTAATCTTCTTATTAGCTTATTGCCTATATGGCTGCAGAGAAGAATATTAATACAAACATTTTATAAACATCTTAATTATTTTTAAAGCTCGCAACATTCTTTGAATCTTTCGTGTACCATTTAATAATGAGTTTTGCGTTTTCCCATGATTTAATGTCAATTTTCATTAAAAGCTTTTTTAAAACTAACCAGAATATCAAAATTGCTTAGTTCTCTAAGCAGCCTTCGAAAGCTCATGAAATTTCCTTGCGAATAAGCCGAAACAAAATCACTTTAGTCAAGTTTCTTAGAAGACTTAATAAAATTTTAGCATATTAAAAAAATATATGTACCTACATATAAATTACGAAGAGAAAAGTTTGTCGTTAAAAACTGGAAGCTCTGTTTTGATTTTAGACCCAGGGTTTCTTGAGCAAACCTTTTTTGAATTTGTCGTAGATTACGATTTTGACAACCGTTTGGTGAAATTTTTTTAATGCATACAAATTGAGGATTGCGAAACGCTACAAACAAGCTAATTTTATATATTTATGATTTGATCAGGCTGAAGCTCGTATCGCTTTGTAAGCCAAATTAATTTTCATTCTGGTCGCAGTGCGAAGCAACGTGTAGAGCAAAATGAAATTTATATAATTCGGATACCTCAAAGAAGTGCAGCGTGTCGATCACACAATAATTTTTAAAGTTTAATCAAGCTGCTGTATTTCCTGACAAACAGTGCTTCCAAATGCCATCATTTGTTGATACATACATATTTATAACATGTTATTATAACAATTATATTAAATAGATCGATTTTTTTTAATTTTTGCAAAATAATAATAATAATAATAATAGAGTAATAAAACTACCGGTTTAATATACAAATAGAAGACTCCCTGATTTAACCAAAGCTATTCACAGTCCAATAACTTTAACTTTTGACCGAACGAAATCTGTCGGTTTAGCAAGCGACAAAAAAAATTTTATTTATGCTTGTGTCTTCATTTAAACTGAGCTTTGCTTTAATCATTTAGGCCGACTTTTTGGCTTCGAGATTAAGATTAGTTTATTTCTCTTATTAACTAATTCGAAAATTAACTTAATCTCTCTTAATTGAGTTTAATGTTTTTGAGTGGTAGCTTAAACTTCTTATTATATGTAGCATTACCATACTGAAGATCAAAATAGTGGAAACATTTTCTGTGCAAAATTCAAACATGTTATCAACACACTCTGATTTTTGGTGGAAAGAAGAAGAAACTGTCATATTTTGTTACTTACAAGTAAAATATTCCGCGTGTTAAAGGAAATAGATAAATAATATAAAATATATTTATTTATTTATGTGTTTGTCTTATTATTTTATCATATAATTTTTACAAAAAGTTGTATGTTTCACAAGTGTATGTTGTCAATATTTATTTATGTAAGATTGATTTTGACCTCATCTTTTAAAGAGGAGTATACCACTGTGTTCTACGCCCCAAAATTAAGTTGGGGTGTATCGGGGTTTTTCTGTGTCATTTCGAAAGTTAATATTTTACTTACAGTGAAATTGTGAGGTCCTTACCTCAATAGTTTAAAGAGATCTTTTAACACAATCTTTTAGAAAAATAATTTGGATTAAATGTTTAAGATTTAAGTGATCCTCTTCTTTAGTTTTGACAAAACTTGACTTGGAAAAATCCTTATAGTTATCGTAGATGTTGAGGAAATCGAAAGCAATCCAGAATACATAAGATCTAGTTTCTCAGTTTTTTTTCTCGATTTCTCTGAACATACATATAAAATCTTTGATTGTGCCCTTAGAGTTCTGTTTTATTTCTTTTTTTTTAATTCTTATAGCTACTAATTATTTCGGTTAATTTTGTTAGAACATTTCTTGTATTAACATCGATAGTTCCTTCTGTTAGCGGGTCATCATCTGACCCATACTGGCAGAGGTCAGCGACGAACATTCTGCATGAAAGTTTAGTTCTGAATTTCTTAGCTTTCGTTTTTTTATTGTATTTTAAAAGACTTTTGCTAGAAGGAAATATTTCAGAGTGTAGGTATAAAATAATTGAATTCGACGTTGGCAACAGAACTATTGGCTTTTATTAAATTTTTAAACACAAACTTAATAATTCCCTCTAGTTCAAATAGAGAAGTAGAGTCTTTACTAAAATCTTTTATAGCCACGTCCGAAGACTTTGAAGTTTTACTTAAGTTAGGATCACTGGAAATACTTCTTTGTAAATTCTAAACACATACCTTTTGTACATGAGATAAAACAAATAATTAAACACACAAAAAATATGTTATAATACTACAGAATATGAAACAAAATTTAAAATAACCAATCAGTTAATCGAGAGTTAAGCATTTTTCTGTTCTTAAAAATCCGCAATACATGCTGAATAGTATTGTTTGTTGTTTTTTGAAAACGCTTCTTGGCCTGCTGTGTTTTACTTTTATAATTTTCAATAATTTATTAGAGTTTTGTGAGTTTTTTTTTAAATTTATTGTTTCAGTGTACTGATGAATTGCTTAAGCAGCATCGAACTGCATGTATACGTCCTGAACCAACAAGCAATCTTTTTTAAATTCGTTTTCCTTTTGACGCGCGTTAAATAAAAATAAAATAAGTGATAAATAAAATTGTTCATATTTGACGCCTGCACATCTCTAGTTGAAGCACGTACATACCCAGCGGGAAAAAGGAGTAAGGATGCTTCTAGAAGATCCCTGTACTCCTTATCTTGAATGTATAAGGCCTGCGTTCTCATTGCGTGGCAGGCCTTCTGCTTCTCGCTTTCTTTTTTTTTTTTTATGCATACATATATTTATTTATTGTATCTTCAAAAATGAACTAACAATAAGTATTCAAATCTTAAATCTAAATATAATTATTAGGCCCGACCAGTGTCGGACATAAACTTAGTGATAGTAATTCATAATACATAAGAGTTGTGCAAAGCAAAAAATAAAAAAATAATTTCAAACAGTTTCATCTGGTGTGGTAAGTATTAGAGCCCTTGTGTCCCTCTTTTTTAAGCGGATGTGTCCGGTAAAGTTCAAGATATTTCGAGCAAGCGGATTAGGGTGTGACTCGAGTTTAGTTAAATATTTGCCTGGGTATTTTGCAATTTCTTCAGTCACTTGTGGCATATTTAGATCACGATGTAAATTTGAGTTTCTTATGTACCATGGAGCCGATGTTATTAACCGTAAAATTTTGTTTTGGCTTCGTTGGATTTTCTCTACATTTGAAGCTGAAGCAGTGCCCCATAGCTGAATTCCGCAGCACCATATAGGTTTCAAAAGCGACTTGTATATCAAAAGTTTGCAATCTAGACTCAGGGTTGAATTTCTACCAATCAGCCAATGTAACTGAGTTAATTTTAGTTTCATTTGTGTTAGCTTAGAGTCAATATGGTGTTTCCATGTTATCCGTCGGTCGGAATGTTGAGGAACAACTTGATTATTGATTCGAATGGGTGAACAGGTATCTTTTCGCAGAGTAAATGTTACCTGAACACACTTTTGTTCGTTTACCTTAATTCTCCATAAGTTTAACCATAATTCTAGCTGTGTAATATGTTCTTGTAGGTATCGGGAAGCCTCGTGAGGGTTTTCGTGCATACTAAGGCAGGCTGTATCATCAGCAAATGTAGATGTATGGATATTGCTGCTCAAAGGCATATCACAAGTATAAATCAAATACAAGACTGGGCCCAGTATGCTCCCCTGTGGCACACCGGATGATATTGATTCGGACGCACTCATGAAGTCTCCTTCCACAACAGTGAACTTTCGAGCAAGAATATAACTTTGCAGAAGATTAACAATGTTTATTGGTAGATATGTCTTCAATTTTAAAATTAGGCCTCTATGCCACACTTTATCAAATGCTTGAGAAACATCAATAAAGAGGGCAGAACAATACTTCTTTTCTTCGAGTGTTCTTCTTATAAATTGAACCAATCTATGCGTTTGTTCAATGGTGCTATGCTGACTTCTAAAACCAAATTGATGATCCGGTATGCACGCATTATCAGTTAGAATTGGGGACAATTTGATCATGAGTAACTTTTCGAAGAGCTTTGACATTGTTGGCAGTAAACTTATTGGCCTGTATGACTCAGCCTTGGTAAGATCTTTGCCCGGCTTTGGAATCATTTTGACCTTGGCAAGCTCCCAGCTGTGTGGATAATACTCCAGTCTTAAAATGGCATTAAAAATGAATAGCAGAATTCTTATTGCAATACGAGGCAACTTCATCAGCATCTTATTACTAATTTCATCAATACCCGGAGCTTTTTTTGGGTTGAGTTCAGCAATTAGTTTTTGTACATCACGCATCTTAAACTTTAAGGGACGAGGGGGTAGAGCAACTACACATGGCAAATCAGCAACACCCATACATGTGTTTGGGGTAAATACGGGTTTTAAATGCTCAGCAAATATGTTACCTTTTTCAGTATCGTTTCTTGCCCAACCTCCGGTAGAAGTGCGCAGGGGTGGTTTAAACTCAACGGGTGTTTTAAGCTTCCTCGCAGCGCGCCACAAAGAATAATTAGATGCTGGTGTAACATCAAGGCCTTCCAGATAATTTTTAAGAGATGCAGTTTTTTCAGATGCAAGCAACTCTTGGAGTCGTTTAGTGCATTCTTTCTTTTTGCTTTGGTAAAAAAAAATGTTACACTTTCTCGTCTGCCTTCTCATAGAAGGGAATGTGGAATCAAATAATTCCTAAGCAGACATTTAATAAAGTCTGAAGTAATAACGACTTTTGCTTTGGTGAAAAAAAATGTTACACCTTCTCGTCTGCCTTCTCATAGAAGGGAATGTGGAATCAAATAATTCCTAAGCAGACATGATTTTGCAAATATATATGTACTCGTATACATACAAACATATACGACTTTCGGCTGTATTTAATTGCAGGGGGTTGACCATTCGGTATGAATGTCCATTAAAAGAATGTACACTTTCCAAAAGTTCGTATTTATGTACATTCTTACTTTTTATTAGTTTCTTTTCCAATACTTGAAATGTGATGACTACACCAAACACTTTTTGAACATGCATATTTGCATTTGGCGCTTTGGCTTGGAAAGTGTTCAGAGGACGTTAAACGAAGTCAATCAGGCCGTCATCGAAATCCATTAAATCGTCTTCTGGATCGATTGAATGAATCCCTTTCGACAACATTGTGTTCAGCAAAAATAAGAAAGTCTTCTAAGGAAATACAACAAGAATATACATTTCATGTACAGAGATATACGAGTACGCAAACATATCGCTTAAAGTTTTAAAATTCAAAAATTGAGTATAAAACATATTTGTATGAAATTTACACATAATGTGAATAGCGATATGAGTATTGATTCTGCACTATTAACTAAAAAAATCGAATTTTTGAGTTATGATGCTGTTGAAGTAAATTAGCAATATGTGGATACATACATACGTACATATGTATATATAGTAAACTTGAATATTACCCCAGCTAGCATTTGGGTGAGCATTTTTTGCCAAAATCTCTTATATGATTCTCCCCAGATCACTTTTGACGATTAAAAACTGCTTTATCACTTGGGCGATTGAAAAAGGATGCACTCATGATTCATTTGTATGATCAAATAATGATTTCTTAGAAATAGAAAAACAAAATGTAAAGAAACGGCAAAAGAAACCCAATGACTTAAAGACTCAGGGAAAAGCTGCAACTTAAAACTAAGAACGCGTCACATTATTTCAATAATGTTCAATATAATAGAAAATGTATATTAAAATACTTAAAAACAAATAAAATTAATAAATAAATACTCTAAATTATTATTTTTCCATATTGAAATCAGAAATTTCAAGAACACTAAACTTTCATTAATGCTTCTTATTAATTCATTATGTTTTTATTGATTTTAAGCTGTTTCTTCTCTGGGTGAACACTACCAGAAAACTGCTCAAAAATTAATCAGCAAATCGTATCATAAATGATTTTGGGATGATTCATCTGTGTGAATACTCCCGTTGTGAGAATATGGGTACCATTTATGATCGAAGTATAATTTATGATCGAAAAATTAGCTCATATGCGGTTATTTTTGCCGTCAAGCTGATTCGGAAAAGATTCGATTATGATCAAAAATGCTAGCTGGGACAGAAAACATAATTTTTCTACTTGTATTGACATACAAACAATTCAATTGTAGATGAAGGGAAAAATATTTAGATCAACTTAATATGTATTATTTACCCATTTAGAAGTAAAGGCAGAATTAGTTTTTACTTTCTGTTCTGTTACGAATCAGCTAACTCTTTTTTGTTTATAGAAATCTAATACAGGTCGTTAGTTTTTATGTTTCGTTCTGATCTGTTTCGGTTCAACCTGTGAAAATCAAAAAATTGTTAAGTAAATGTAAGTGACATTATAAATTAAATAAAATCATTTTGAAATAAATTGTGATTGTGCGTTTAAAAAATTTAATTTTAAAAGGAAAAACATAAAATTATATTGAAACATAACAATGGACAATGCAAAATGCATCACTTCTGGTCAGAAACAGCTGATAAGTTACTACAGAAAAAGTAAGCACGCATATTTAGAAGCAGAACGGCACAGCACAGAACAGCAACAGAAATCAAAGACTAATGAAGCCTTAACTCTGTGCATGAAATTAATCTTCTTGGAACTTTAGCCAGTCCACACATCCTATCACCAAATAAAAAAGGTTTAATGGAAATTTTGAGGATTTTTGGCTAAAGTATATAGTTAATGCATCTAGTCGTAAGTAATGTGCCTACACCAGAGGCGCTGCAACGATGCTGTAAAAATCAAATAAACGCTCAATAGCAGAGTTTTAAAGCGGATGAAGCTTAATAAATTAATACTTCAGCATCTTCTCTCTCTTTACTATCCGTTTCCTAAAGAAAGTAACACGCATGTTGTGGAGAAACAAATTGCCGAAAATCCTCTAAAAATTAACAATATATTGGAATATAAATACTAACTAACAAAAATAGAAATTAAGCCAAAGCCTGTTGTGCAACTTGAAATTTTCTTTATTTTAATTGTTTTTAATAAAAGTTAGTATATAGTATAGAACATTATTATTAAAAGCGTTAAACGAATACGAAGAGTAACATTTATAACATTCATTTTAAAATTTTAAATTGTTCATTGATCACTCAAACTGCTGCTCCCAAAAATAATTTAAATTCGTTTAGATTTTTGACTTGCAGACAAAATTTAATTGATTAAATTAGCATTCATAAATAAATTATGTTTTGTATGTGTGCTCCCATACTTGGAAATACGAGTAACTACGAATTTGAGGCGCGATTATGGTTCCATATATTATTGTGGCAGTTAATTAGACCAGGTGTTGGAATGTCAACATATTTTTCTTAATAAGGAATACGTATATATCAATTAAAATCCCCGAAAAAAAAAAATTACGTAGCAAAACATATGCTAATCATTGGCGACATTTTTACGCAGATAAGCATGATAAGAAATAAATAGAGCTAAAAGAGTTGTAAAAATTTATTGCGTTCTATATAGAAGATTTTTTTTATTAAATTTGAATGTAATTTATAAGTCTCATGTGTACATATGTATGTATAACATATAAAGCAAAATTATTAAATTATAAGACTTGCTTAAGATCAGTATTGGAAAAAAATTTTAAAATATACATACCGTTACCCGAATATAGAAAGTCCCTAACTCATTATTTTTAAAAAATCGAGATTTTTGCATTTTTCGATACATTTAATGTTCTTTTATCTTTAGTATGGAGTTGTGTCTTTTCTATATTAGGGTACCGATACATATGTATATTTGATATATTATTTCTTCGAAATATTGGTCGATTCACAATTGTTTAAACGTACTCCTCGATTCAATGCCGTGTAAGCAATGGATGGAGAAATTCAAACTTTATATTTCAACAGTTTTCAATTCAGTGCAATTTTTGTCACAACTACAGATTTCATATTATTGTAAAATTGCTCAGGTACATATGTAAGTACGTTTATATTATTGTTAAACAATGTCTTTATGTCAGTTTGTGTCTATTTATGTTTAATTTATCTATTATTTTTATTCGCTTAGTGGATTCATTAAAACCAAAGAAATTAACAGGATTCGCTGTTTACACTAGGGAAAACGAAAAATGTCAATTATGCACTGTATAGAAATCACTCATTAAATGACATAAAAGAGCTGAAATGATAGTAAAGGGTTGAGTTGTATTAAATATTGTGTTGATGACACATTATTATTTTGTAGGTGGGCAGCTTTAAAATTTAAAAAAAAAATTTAAAAGCCTAGTTTTATTTGTTTTTACGATTTTATCTATAGTTTAAAGTGTGGAGATAATCGAGAAACATATTTTAAATTATTGAAAAATCATAAAAATTTAATTAAACTAAAGTGCTAGTGATGTCAATATGAAATGAAAATGTCTGAAAAGCGTACTCAGGTCAAAACAAAGTAAGCATTTAAAGCCAGTATTTCGTATTGTAATACTGGTGTTAAGCCCCTAAAGTACACTTTGTTTATTATATGAGTATGGGCCATGGTGAGTATGTTGCCCACTTAAGTGCAACTCTGGTGGGGTTATAGTGTTGATGATGATGATGTCCCGATATTCCCCATATACATAGCTAGCCAACGATATAAATTAAAGATTTTTAGCGAAATCTATTTAAGGCAGTTCTTTTAACCTCATTCCGTGTATAACCAGCTACTTCTAAATGATTTACTATTGTGGAACACCATTCTGGGCTTTGGTTTGTTGTTCGATGAAGGTTTGCATTGGATATTCTACTCAGTTTCGTCGTTTTGAGGTTTGTCTTTAGGCCAACATTGAGTGCATTTCTACGGTGGATTTGTTTGACTTTTTCTCTTTAGCTTGGTGGGTTGTATGTCATTTGTGTCTGACTAGATGGGGGTATAGTTACTTCGGCTGTATTGTTATTGTAGGCAGCTGCTGTCCTGTTCAACTCGAAGTGTTGTTTCCATCTCCGAAGCTGTTGGTCGGTTGTGGTTAAAGGGTTGCGCTGCTGGTCGAACAATGGGGAAATCATTTATATTTGTATGACGTCTTTTTCCAATGACTTTAATATGTTTGTTGCTATTGTTTTTGTTATAATTATGAATACTTTTTTTATTTTTTGTATGAACATATTATTTAGTACCCTAAATATTTGCCTAATTTATTCTTTAAATTTCTTCCCATGTTTCCTCAAACTCCAAATATTATGGGTTTATGAAGAGTTTAGTCCTTAACTGGATATATGTATGTATATAACTGCTTTCCAGAATACGTCTGTAACGATTTCCATACGATACACTACTTTTGGGTTTCGGCGACGAACAATCGGTCAAGCTGGGTTCGTGTTCGCGAGGTTTTTACCCGTTCCACCATTGCAGCGTCTGGATGTTTTAATAATTTTTTAGCAGCCTCATGAACTGGGATTACAATAAAACAGAATCACTATAAATTCAAAATGGCAGCCGTCTTTACAACTTTGAAGGGCCAAATAATACCTAATTTACATTAGGAATTTTTTCATGAAATTTCATGAATTTTGTTGCACGAAACTTTTTCTATTTTTATTTTCTAAGATCTATTAGAAATGGCGTAGCATGAATCTCTGCAGTATTTTTGGTAACTTTTTTGATCTGAGTTGCTTCTCCAGGACTGCTATTGACAAATGAAAAATGTTCATGCAACTAATTTCATGAAAAAAATGCTTAATGTAAATTAGGTATATATGTGAAAGTTAGTGTGTTTGGGTGTTGGTTGTGGAAAGGGAAAGAATCGCTGAAGACATCTATTCAAATTCGGTACACAGACTGGTTATATAATGGATTGAGACATAGGCTAATTATTATTACGAAAAATTCTAAAAATTATGATCTGGGAATATTTTTGGTAACAAAATGGAAAATATTCTTGAGAAAAAAGTTCTACTGTCTAATAATCCCACTAATTGTATTATAAATGTAAAAGTATATATACTTGTGAGTTTGGACTGGTAGACGGATACTATGTATATGGTCCAAATTAAAATACAAAATCACCTTTGACGGGTAAAAATGTGTACCTTTAGTACTTTTTCTGTTTTTCTGTTATAAAACAAACACATTTCTTATGAACAAGTCCCATAGCATTTGTTCAACCCTATTTCAAACGCTTTAAGTTGCTTATGAATCCTTTTTGAAATCAAATCCATTATTGTTAAATATATTTCATAAAATTATTATATCATTATTATCTCATACAAATTAAATTAATCTACTAATTTATTTAATACTATGTTCCTATTTAAATATCTTAATAATTATCAACTAAAATTACACAGTGGACCAAACACAAAGAACGCTGATGATGAAGGTGTAGTGACCTTCGAAAACAGCTAGTTGTTCCGTTCTACTAAGTGTTTGTCAGAATATTTACAATTAACTTTGGTGTTATTTGTTCATTAATATTTATCACATGTAATTTGGCTTACAAAGCGATATGAACTTTAGCCTAATTAAATCATAAATATAACAATTTTAAGTTTTTTCCAACCTTGGTCCGCTGTTCTGCTAATGGAGATTGAAAACAAAATTTTTAATGTATAAAAAAAGTTGGTAATAAAAGCATAATTTAGTTAAAAGTTATAAGCCATTTAAATTTAAATGTTGAAAAAGTCGATTTTCGGCGTTTTTTTTTCAGAAAAAGTTTGTTAATTATTTCGCTTTTATGAAACAATTTTACGAAACAATTTTGTGAAAATACCAACCTCATATTTATACTTATTTTTAATACTATAGAAAATATTACAAAGAAATTTTTTGCTCAAAATTTTTGTTACTGAAGGATCCAGATCTTTGTTATAAATTTCAAATGTAACGCCCTTTTTCTCAAGATTCAAAGCTGGTACCAAAAAATTTATCATGCAACCCTAAGACATGATATGTTTTTAAACATTTCCAGAAAGTTTAAAATTTGGCTTGTTTGCATGGTTAAGCAATTGTTTATATGCATTTCGTTCCCGCTTTTGAAACTCATCAATAGACTTCAACCCACAAAATTTTTAATTTGTCTAACAAACTTCGTATGTTTATAGTAATACTCTTAATACTATATTGAGAATCATTTCCTGAAATATTATCTGTCCCTGGCGAAAGATAAGAAAAATACAACTAAATTTTTTGGGAATTGCCGGGAACACAAAAACAAATTGTTTATGTTTTTTTCTGTGTATTAGTTTCATCATTTTCCATCTTAGAGAGAATTTTCAGCTGAAAATATTCAATAATACGAACTTAAAGCATTCCTTTGTGTAAAACCTCTGTCTTCTCCGGAAACTCTTCACATATTGTAAGCAGATGCAGATAATTATAAAAATTTTAATACATATTTAATTTTTTATTATTGCAGGTAGCTGTACTAGGAGATATATATATATTATCAAAAGGTTTTTGAAAGTCTGTGCATAAAAAAATATGTCAAAATGTGTGGTTGAAGTCTATTAATGATATGACAAAGCACCAATGAAATGCACATAGACAATACTTAACCACCAGAAAATAAATTTCACATGCATGTTTACTCAAGGCAGATTTAACAAGATGAGTGCACTTGCATCTGTGACTGTCAGCTGTTTCCTGTCAATTTTTATATGAAAACAGTGGAAAAAAATTCAAATAATTTTCACTTAAATTTTATTCAAGTGTTTTGATATTTGCTTGCTATCGACTGATTTAATTTGAGCAGTTATCTCCAAATAAAATTTGAATGTTAACATGTTAATATACTTATTGCATTTAGTGCTTTTTAGTACGCTTTTTATGACCGAACAGTGCGTTTTGTTTTGAAAAAGTTGGCATCACTGGCTTAGAAGATGATGAGACAACGGGACACATTCTATGAGAGTTTATTGTTTTCTGCAACAGTAGAAGGCGTGTTTTTTTTATTCTGAGTTTCTGTGTTCAGGTGATATTAGGAGGACTTCTCCAACCTCCGTGCTAACTTTCTTAAGGACAGTCATATAGAGCTTGATTTAATTTATAGATCTATGGGGCAAAAGATCCACTAGGTGTCGCAGTGCCGGTCATTGGAACAGATATTTCCTCTCTATACTGTTTAAATTGACATGAATAACAATTACTCAATATGAAGATTAGCAATGTCTAAAAAAACTATTCTGCATAACTAAATTCTTGTCAAATTAACATAAGCTAAAGCAATTCAATAAATTATTCATATGGACGATTTTTCTGTAATTGGCGAAAATTTTCGTGGATGGCATAATAACCTTCAAATTTACCTGTCACTTTACATTATTTATTCAGTGTAGAAATAAATAAAAAGTTTGTGTGCAGCACACACAAATAAGCTTATTTATTTCATCTGTTTGTAGTTGCAAGCCATAAAATTTTCATTTCTTAAGGCTGACTTTCTTTTTTTTTTTGTTATTGAATGTCAAATTTATATCAGCAGGCGTTCAAGGATATTTAGTAACAATTAGTTGTTAAAGTTTTACTTTCGGTTGTCTTACAAAGAAAAACTCTTTCTCAGAAAATTATTTGCAGAGTTCAAAAAAGAATTTCTGGACAGCCTACGAATGCACGTAGAAAAATAAACAGTATCCAAGTCATTACAAAGCAAGAATTTTTGTATTGCAGATCAGCCAACTGACATTTGGACGGACAGACGAACAGTGACTGAAACGAGACAAAAAAAGAAACACACAGACAATATCAGCCCACATTGTATGGTTGGGAGAACAATGTCATTATAGAACAACATTAAATTTTATTTAAATGAAACTTAAGTGGATATTTTTCAATGAAAATAAAAACAGTAGGGAAAATAAGTGTTATTTTGCCATTTCACATAAAAGGATGTTACAAAAATAGAACAAAACGAGTTTCGCCATTAAGGAAAGGGTTTGGAGGTAAACAAAACAATGTGGATGGCATAAAGGAAAAATATGTTCACATTAGATACAGCGAGACATAATAATGATGGAATATTTTGTGTTGGACTAACATCTAAGGGTTGGTTTTATCAAAACAGGAAAAAGTGGGAATTTCCTTCAGTACATTTTCCCAAAAAAAAAACAATATTATATTACAAATTTGTACAGCAAAGCTTTCTAACATGAAGTGTTAATGAAATAATTGCTAATTTCGGTTAAAGTTGATGTCATTTCAGCGAAAAAATAAATAAACTGATGATACATGTCATTATATTGCGAGGGTTGGCAGTTACATTTTGCCATATGGCCACAAACTCGCAATTAATACAAAATTTGTCGTATGTAAGTAACTATTCTTCAAAATAAGTATATTATTTCATAAAAAATATTTGTATTTGAAAAAAATATCAATGACAAAATTGCCGCTTAGTCTACTCACTTACTTTTTTAAAGGACATTGAAAATGTATATCGTTGATACAATTGAATTTGTTAAATAGATTAAACCGAGGCCGACATAGATTTGAAGATGGACTTTGAATCTACTATGTAGATTTCATCCACATGTAAATTTAGTATAAGTATCCGTATAATCTGAAAACAAATATGTAGCTGATATCATGAATGTTTTCTGTTAATCCATATCCAGTTTGGGAAAAGCCACAACATGGCAGCACTGTTTGTTATCGAAAGTTTTTATTTCAAATAACAGACAACTCTATCGCAAAACTCTGGCGTAAATAGTCTTCTGATGCAACAAGCAAGACTGCTATATTCGGTCGTACCGAACTGTATTAAAATACATATAAATAATAACACTGTGCAATAGTGGAAAATCAACACGGACTTGACAAAAAATGGTGTCATCAGTTTATGGCCACCAGCTAATTCAGGCTTGGTGAAAGCGCTCAACTATGTATGACAATAAATAATGTAACTGAAAGTTCACTAAAAGTCGTGCGATCTACGAAAAAATACAACCCCTGGTATGATGAAGTTTATGAAAATTTTCAAAAGACAATAACAATTCATCACACCAGGGTTGTAATTTTTCGTAGATCGAACGACTTTGTATGATAGTGAGTCATGGCCTTAAACAAATCTTATCAACATTTTATGACAAACAAATACTTTAAAGGAACATTTTTTTTCACTTTTTTCAGAATAACTTCCAGGGACTCCTGATTTGACAAAGTTCTTTGACATCCATATCATGGGGCTGTATAAAAAATATTGTATATTGGTCACATTGTATTTTGACTTTGATTTCCGTATATTGACTCTCTTTAAGAACCTTGTTCAATCAAAGAAAAAAAATAGATCCAAGCAAATTAGTTATAAAAATTTTGAGTGCCGTTACCAACCGTATGTTTTTGCCTAAATATTTTCACTACATTTTATGTTCCCTTCTCAAAAATCCCTTTCATTTGATACCCATATCATGGAACCGATTTCATTATTTTTTATCTCCTCGAAATTCTCTTTCATTTGACACCCATATCATTGGAGAGGATAAAAATAATTAAAAGCTTACATACATATGTAACTACCCATGTAAGCACTTACTTAAAGGTACCAAATGCGGATACAATTTTAGCCCTTATATGCTCGAGTTTCGGAAAAGTGAAAATTACACATCCCAAATGTTTTCTTGGAGAAAATGATTTGGAAAAACTTTGCTTTTGAAAAAGTGCTTTTTGGAAAAGTGTATTTTTTGGAAAAAGTTCTTTTTGAATTAATTAATTAATATATAAAAAGTAAACCACATAAATACGTGATTATTATTGTTATTTTTATTATTGGTATTGTTACTATTATTATTATTATATATAAAAAAGTAACGTGCCTAACTGAGTTAAACAGGGGTTAAAATTGGTAAAATCGGTAACTTTATATCTCTGAAACTATCGCAGATAGAGTCAAATTCCAAAAACATTTAAATACTGCTAAAAAAATAAGTGTCTGGTAGTTTTTGTTTTTTTTTTTTGACATATGTACTTTTGAGAGATAAAACGTGCAAAAAACCGTATTGCTACATTTTTGGCACCCCACAAAAAAGTATCAAAAAAGTATCTCACCTTAAAAGAACTTTTTTAAAGGAACTTTTCTTTTCCCATAAAATACCTTTAAAATAATCTTTTTCTTAAAGCACCTTTTTAAGCGTAATTTCTTTTCTTAAAAGTACTTTCTTTTGGCAGAGTGCTCTTATTATAAAATACCATGGCCAAAAGGTACATCATTCAAAAATTACCTTAGGCAAAAGTTTTTATATTAACAACGTACATTTTCAAAAAGTAGATTTTCAAAAAAGTACCATTTTCGAAAAGCACCCGTCCAAAAAAGTGACGTTACCAAAAAGAATATTAAAATCGTTTATGTTTTTCTTTTTTGGAAAAAAGTACTTTTTTTAAAAGTACCTTTTCTGAAAAATATTTTTCAAGGGTACCAAATTAATATTTAAAGTACCCTTAAATGAAAATGTTCAAGAATACACTATATCAGTTAATAAAATTATCACAAATTTAAAATGTTTCAATTATATGAATTCTCCCGAATTAAAAATTTTCAGCGCCGTTTCCCGTATTTACACTTTTTGGTACCCTTCGAAAAAATATACATTATATTATCCCAGCTTGTACTGAGCGGTAGAAAAGCATTGTAAATTATTTTTAAATATATGTCATATGTACCTTCTCATTAACAAAAAATACGGAAAACGAATACGATTTTACCCCTTCTATGTGGGAATTTTAAGAAAGTGCCAAAACTCATTTGAGATTCTGTCCAGAAGAAAAGAACGCGCCAAAAAGCTTTCTGCTATGTTCAATAATTTAGAAGACGCGACGAGTACAAAAAGGTACCAAAATTCAGTTTTTACGCCCTTTTTACACTTAAAAGTACTCATATCGAAAAGGTACCAATCAAATGTCAGCTTATTTTTAGCAGCATTCGTACGCTTGTGGAATTTTTAGTCTATCTAATGTAGTTTCCGAGATATAAAGATACCGATTTTACCCCTTTTTACCCCCTGAGCATTCGAGTTTCTAAAAATCCCTTCTTAGTGGATCTATATATCGGAAGGAGAGTCAGTGAGTCAGTAACGTTACTCTTTTATATATAAAGATTATTTATGTCAATATTTATTATTTGCTTAGGCTAAAGTTCGTATCGCTCTGTAAGCCAAATTACATGTGATCATTTTCAAGGAACGAATAACACCAAAGTTAGTTGTAATTATTCTGAAAAAGACTTAGTAGAACGGAACAACTAGCTGTTTTTGAGGGCCGCCACACCTTCATCATCAGCATTCTTGTGTTTGGTCCAACGTGTGTAGTGCCAGTTGTTGTTTGCTTTATACGAGTATACTAATTTTTCAGTGCAAATGGAATATGTGAATTGTTTTGATTCATTGTATTACAATTTGCTAAAAGCTTTTCCGTAATGAAAGCTCAATTTTACCATCTCTAAATTTACAACAGTCTTGCCATTGTCGTTTACTTATTATGCACATGTAAGTTAATTTGCTTATTTTCGTTACACTTAAGACAAACTTTATTTTGATTTGTTACTTCTAAGTAGTGATTTCTTTTAGCTGAAAACCCAATGTGCAAGATAACTCAAAACTTTCTGTACAAGTATTAGTGAAATATTCCACCTTCTCTTCCACTCCCTTTAGTGTATTCTAATCCTGCGGAGTGACCCTTGCTGTAACTCCAACCGTTCTAATAAGTTTACCTAATTGTGTCTGTTTTGCATGAGAATAAATATATTGACTGTAAGACAAAAACTGAGATTTTCAATAAAGAAACTTTGAGAAACAACCCTCGTGGTCGGTTAAGCGCCAACCTAATGTCTTCCTTAAAGATATAAAATAAACTTTTATTACATGTTCGTAGTTTTGTACCTGAACTTGATGCACAAGAACCAGAAGGAAAACTCCATTACGTTCGCTAGACTGGTTTGATGTTTGCTGCGAGTAAGTAAATGCTTTTTTATATAGTATTTACATATTTATTGTATGTATGGCTGTATGTATGTAATATGTACTATGTATCATTACTTGTGGCTTAAACAAACAGGTTGATTGTCATTCTATTCCATCGTACAGGTGTGGTATGCAAAAAAAGTATTTTTTTTCATTCAGTGATCCATTTAGTTCATGAATGCTTATGGATTTGGTTATTAGGATACTAAATAATTAACAGCGGGTTTAAATTAATCATCGTTATCTTTTAATTGCAAGATTTGCACCATGACAAAAGCATCTGCATACAAAGTGTTGACCTGCTGCAATATGAGTACGAGTATAGAGCATGAAAAATTGACACTAATTGCAAGTTTTTATAAACTAATGCATCGTTAAATTGATGTTAAAGTTGTTTGGCTTTGAGGATTTCAAATGACTGCTATTTGCGGTGAATGTACGAAAACCATTAAAAAAAAATGTTAGATTTATTGGTTTTAATCGGTGTTTTTGCCATACGAGATATAATTTTTCTTTTGTTTCTTTCTCCAACAGCATCCTTATAAATGAATGAGTCATTTAACTTTGCAGTTGTAGTGTTTTTAAGTTTCTTTTTTATGAATTTTTATATCTTTTTCTATCTTTAAGATAAACTTTTATTTTAATAAATTCAATACTCTACACTATGCAACAATAGGAATGGAAAATGATATAAAGAAGTTCATTAATAAGTCAAAAATTTGTGTATTTTGATCTTTGTAATGCAGTGCTATTATGTGACCATTTGATTTTTTTTAAATTTAAATCTTTTTTATGTATATACATAGATACATGCAATATCATTATAGGGTATCTTTAAGTTTACTTATATCAACAAAAAAGTTTTACTTTCATACATAGTTCCTTTTCAACTTTTGGCAAATTCCCTTTAGTTGTTTTTTTTTCACTTGAATATATTAGAATGTTTGTCTGCAACTTTTACTTCCAGTTTACGGAGAGCCAAAAAACAATTTAAATTCTTAAATAAAAAAATTCTTTTTCTTGACCTTTGGCAGCCGGTTTGTGATCAAGTGTTCCAATAAATACAACTGCAACAAAAACAGCAAACATTACTCAATGCAATTTTGGAAATGAAAAAGTACGAGGAATGTTCAAGTGAATTGAATTGAAGTGAAGTAAATTAAAGTGAAGTAAATTGAAGTACTAATAAGAAAGAATGAGTAACCTGATGACTTTTTATACAATCACGTTATCAGCAATTAAAATGAAAATTACTCATAATTTTGTTGAAAAATCAATTGAATCTCTTTAAAAACTCTAATTAGCAGCTTCAAAATGTGCAAACAAGTCTGTATGTTCTAGACTCGGCTCAAACTCGCTCGTTCACTAGCTAATTTTTGACACAAAGAAGCGATCAAACGCATTAAAATAACATGGGTTTGATCATAGGTTTGTGTCAAAAATGAACTAGTGAACGAGCTTGACCCAAGTCTGTATTTTGAGTTAGAACCATTTTTGAAGACCACATTACTGTACAAAATCAATTTGCGCAACCCCTGATTATTGCAACACCCCAATTAGCGCAACAGGTATTTTTTTTATATTACAGTCTTTATGAGTGCAACTTTAAAAAAAAAACAATCTCGATAAGCGCAACTTTTTCTCTTTTAGTAAATTTAAAACGCTTTTCTCTTTAAATTTATTGAATTTTAAACGTAGTTTTAACAAGTACTTTTAGTTTCGCAGAAGAACCCATCCTAAAAAGTGTTTTGCACGCCACTGCTAACACTTTTGATTTATTTTTCTCTCTTTACTCTTCGTGCAAGAATATAAAAGTTTGTCAGAGGAGAAAAGAATTTGTTTACTTACACTGAATTTACAATGAATGGATCAGAGAAGACTATTCAGATGAAACCGAAGCTATAGATTTTTCAGACGAAGAAACTTCAGAGCATATTCAAATTAAAAACACACAAAAGGTTAAAGAAGATGATGCCTTTAATTATATCATTCATAATCATAACAGAGAATAATATTCCTTATGAAAAATTATTTCCCATTCAAGAAATTAAAGAGGCGGCAATATCACAAAAAATTAAGAATCCAAAAATTCCAACCAAATCTTCAAGATTATTTTCCTCAAACTAGATTGTGTTTATAAAAAAAATTAACATGAGTAGAACTCATATATACGCAAGTACAAAATGTAAAGACTGGTTTTAAGTTTCAATTCGTGTATAAAATATTATTTTATAACTTTTTTAATCACATGCATGATAAATTTTTTTTGTTTAACTATTAAAAATAAATTATTTTATGTTAGATTACAGTTTAGTTTATATGAAGTTTTTAGTGGTCAATTATTGCAACTTTTCGTTAAAAGCAACAACTTCGATTTCCTTTCAGGTGCGTAAATCGAGCTCTTACTGTATTTAATTTTGACTGTACATGCTAAACTAAATTTCATTTTTTTATTACACTATGCAACAAATGAAGACTTTTGGAAAAATACATGGTCCTGACAGTATAGGCTCGATAGTACTACCAAAGGGTAATAAAACCATATACTCAGTTCAGCCATTTTTCAACTAAATAACTAATTCAAGTTTGTGATTACTTCAGAACTGGAAGCCAATATATTGATTCAATTATACTAGTCAATTTAACTTTGGTCAAATATTAAGTTTTTTTTTTAATAAAAAAAAGTTACCAATAAAAATTTGTTTATTTTTCTGATAAACAATAAATTTCTTATACTAATGTTCATGCAAGCTCAGACTGATTAACACCCTCTTTCCACAAGTGAGACAGGCGACTCATCTAGAAAATTTGTTTGAAAAGCACTCAAAGAACTTAGGGCTTTTCATATAAGTTTTCTACTCAAGTCTACCGTCCGTATTGTGGAAACAGGAGGTTAAGCTCGTGACAAAATACTTTTTATTTTTTTGCTCCAATTGGTAGTGACTATCTTCGAAATTCTTTTTCTAAGACGAAATTATAGTTTCACTTTACTTTTTTATGCTCTACTGTAATTGGCAGAATCATTTTATGTAAATATGCATTTATGTATGCATATCAATGGCGGATTTTAAGGATTTTCCTCTTTGTATTCAAATAAGCGACCATAAATAATAACAGCTTGATTACGAAAACCAAATGAATTTTTATTTTTGCCAACGAGTAATTTGCATTTAACCATAATCTATTTGAAAAATTTTACTTTTGTTGTAAACTTTTCTACAATGAATTCCTACATATATTATTTTTTATCTGAAGTATATTAATTTAATAATAATGGTTGTAATATACAACCATTATTAAGATAAAAAAATATGAAAAATATAGAATGTGTATTGTAATCAATGAATAATATTTCTAACTGAAATATCATAATAGTATATCCCAGCAAAAAATTACACTTACAGATAGTTAGGAGTATATAAAATAGTTTTCACTCACTCACACGTAAAAAACAAAAATATCCTTGCACAACTTTGGTTTAATGTTAATTATTTTAAACAGCTAGTTTGTACTAGACGACAAAACTGAAATGCGACCAACTGATACGATAAGAAATAGAGTCCATAGAACACGCCGCAATTTTTTCGTGCTAGCAGCAATTGTAGCTATTTACACCACAAACAAAATTTCAAACAACCATTAAGGGATGGAAAACGCGTTTCCAAATATACTAAACAAACTATTTTTAAGGATCAATTGCTCCCATCCATGCATGAGCCAAATTTTGTATAGAAAAAGTGGCCGAGAAGAGACACAAACATGCCAATTTTGACTTCGAAGTTGTTGTTCTAACCTGAGGAAAAGCATGTTGTGATGTTTTTAGCATGAGACAAAAAGTTTGAAATTGAAGCCAAATATCGATACTCACAATAATGATGATTGAATAACGCCCATATCTACTCGTACTTACAGCAAACATAAATATACATATTTATATAGATATGTATGCAATAGAACCTGCTTAGTTGTCAGTCAGCACACTAATCAGGATTTTTGTTTTTTCTCAAGAGTATGGCTTCTTTTGCTGTTTCTTAAAAACGTGAACTGTTTGCGACTCCCATTTGTTTACTGGGATGTAGGAATGAAAGAATGAACGAGGAATTCGATTGTTATAAGGTCGTTTTCCCATTTGCAGTAAATAAATAAATCAATTCTGTATTATAACGTGAAAAAAATAATCGATTTTTATCTCCCGCTCCTCTTTTTATTATGATTTTACATTAGAAAAATAATCTCTTTGTAAACTCTTCGATGTGTCAAATATTCATCAGACCATACTTTTGTTGTTTGTATTTCATCTTCTTCTACCACAATCAAAACAAATAAAAACCCTTATTTGATATTGAGTTAAGAGTATGATTCAAATTGTGATTGTTTGTAAAGTATTGTATGAGTTTCCGACATAATTCTTATTCCTTTGTTCCATTGTCTGTAAATAAATATTTAATTTGTACGGAAATAATGAGTTTTCTTGTTGAAATGTATTTTTTTTTCGTTTTAAGAAATGATTTGTGTTATAAAAATGAAAGTTTTCAAAAGGATAAAGGAAATTTCGTATTGACCATAAAATTACATTAAGCTTTCCCTAAACAAGTATTCGACTATTAACAACGTCTTGAAAAAAAACCTAAGGAAATATTAAACCAAACCACTGAATGGAAAGATGTGCCATAATAATATAATGAATTGTTCTAAAGTATTTCTTTAACCATTAAAGTCATTAATTCTTTTATTCGCCTGATAACTTTGAAGTTACAACATGCGTACATAAATTTGTTAATAACGAACCCTAAAACATGTACATATGAATTTTATACAATTTCATAATGTTTAAATAAACAGATATTATTCAAGATACATACATTCATATTTATTGCACTCCTTCTCCGCATACTTACATACATACATAAATATATCATTATTTGCACAACTATTAACGTTAATAAGAGTTCTTTTGTCAGCATGCACACTGCGTATCACGTAAATAAGGCAAATATTATTTTAACAAATATAGGGTGTTTTTTATTGAGGTATAGAACTTTAAGTTGGCATCACTTTTTAACTGGCGGCCATTTTGTCAGCTGTCAAGTGATTAATATTTAGTTTGGTTTGCCATTTCATCATGAACAGGTTGACAAAAGAACAACGCTTGCAAATCGTGCAAATTTATTTCGAAAATAATGGTTCAGTTCGCGAAGTTTACCGCAAGCTCCGTCCATTTTATGGTCGACATAATCGTCCATCAGAGCAATTAATTCGGTTAACCATGGATCGTTTTCGCACTACGTTTACTCTATGTGATAATACGCATCCGCAGAGACGTCGAACAGTGCGCACCGAAGAAACAATTGCCGCTGTAGAGCAAAGTGTTGAAGAGGACCCGAATGAATCGATTCGCCACCGTGCACAGCAATAACCGACTATTTTGTTCCCAAATTGGATGGCATGAATGTGGATGAGTTGTGGTCACAATCGATTTATTGAAGGAAACATTCGATGAGCGCATAATTTCGCAGAATGGACCTGTCAATTGGCCACCAAGATCGTGTGATTTGACACCATTGGATTATTTCCTTTGGGGATATGTGAAGTCGCTCGTCTACGCCAACAAACCAGAAACGTTAGGGGACTTGGAAGCCAACATTCGTGGCGTTATTGCCAACATACGGCCCCATATGCTCGAAAAAGTGGTTGAAAATTGAACCTGTAGAATTGGCTTTATTCGAGCCAGCCGCGGTGGCCACATGCCCGAAATCATATTTAAACGTTAATGGCATAAAATTATCCTTCCAATAAAGCCAAATTGATGGACATTAAAACGATTTTCTTGTGTTTTATTTCAATTCGAAGTTCTATACCTCTAAAAAAACACTTTTAGCTCCTGAAGTAGCTACACAACAGTTTAGCGAAATGTTCAAAATAAAAATTCCAGTAATTGTAAATATCAGGGCTCGGACTTTCATGTGAATGCATGTTTTTTTATGATACATATAAAGGTATTGAATAATAACACTGTAAGTAAAATCTTAACTTTCGAAATGACACAGAAAAACCCCAACAGATATTGCATTTTTTTAATTTTGTATTGTCTCTCAAGCGATTTGTTGGATTTTTTTAAGGGAAATACATCAAAATCTTTTTGAAATGACTTTAGCTCTTGTTTATTTGTCGAAATTCAACACTTATGATGATGGCCTTTCACTTTCCGGCTAGCGCAATTCATTTATTTTTAATTTATTTTACTATTTAATCCATATTTGAAAATTTTTGATGAATTTTTTGTAATATTTTTTTATAATATAATTATCAGGGAAACCAGAAATATGCTCTAAAGAAAGTGTTTTATGCGCATTCAATATGCACTAAAAACTTGAAAATATGCACTAAAAACTCAAAAATATGCTCTTAAAAATATAATAAACTGGTTTATTTAAAAAAAAATTACAAAGAATAACTGCCGTATTAAAAAAATAATTTATGCTTGAAGTGCACGTTAAAATAAAATAGCCATACAAATTTCGACTAAGGCAAATATTACAAATTAATTCTTTTTGGATACTTTCGTAAAAATTTAAATTAAATTTCAAAAGATATCACGATATCAGAATTAAAACTTTGGAACTCTATTTTGGATAAATCAGACAAGATTTTTATTTATAGTTTTATTGCAATAAACAACAAAATATTGTCCTAGATTTTCAAATAAAAATCGTTGCCTGTCACATCTAAATAAACTTTTATACATTGACAGTGTTCCTTCAATGTCTTCACTGCGCAGAGTCCGTCACAAATAAAAAAACCGAATTTTTATTGAAATTAACGTCCGTAATAACTGCGTAATATATAAGCAAAATGTATACACTACATGGAACATTGGAGAGATTTAGATGGCAAAAAATAAAAATACAAATTTTGACCAACACATAAGCTTGTGAGCACATTAAAATAAAAAATTCTATAAAATACGATACGTCTTAAAAGTGTAAATTATGCTCTAAAAACTCGAAAATATGCTAAAAATATGCGTGTAAGACTGATATATGCAAAAACATGCTTTAAAGGGTAAAATATGCAAAAATATGCACTAAAAAAATCGATGCCAAAATTCATAAAAAGTTCTGAAACGTATAAATATCTTGTCCCCGCATTAATACGTCACACAAGAAAAAACAAGCATATTTGCGGTTTCCCTGATATTTATATCTCTTGATTTTGACATCAACTTTTAAAACGGAGTATGCCACTGTTCTTTACGGCCGACAATTAAGTTGAGGTGTCTCAGCGTTTTTCTGTGTCATTTTGACGTACTTACAGTGTAATCAATTCGAATCATAAAATTTTAAGTAATTGGGCATCGATTTTTAGTTGCATATCTTCGCATATTTTAAAAAATTTGGCAAAAAGTGTAAATTATGCTCTAAAAACTCGAAAATATGCTAAAAATATGCGTGTAAGACTGATATATGCAAAAACATGCTTTAAAGGGTAAAATATGCAAAAATATGCACTAAAAAAATCGATGCCAAAATTCATAAAAAGTTCTGAAACGTATAAATATCTTGTCCCCGCATTAATACGTCACACAAGAAAAAACATGCATATTTGCGGTTTCCCTGATATTTATATCTCTTGATTTTGACATAATCTTTTAAAACGGAGTATGCACTTTTAACCATAAACCATTTTAATGCATATATGCATTTTAAATAATTTAAAAAAATTTAATTCTAATTCTATAAAGAATGTGTTGCCATTTTTATGTTCAACCTAATTTTTTTTTAATTGAAACTATAACACTACTTCAAGGATTCAACAAACTTATTAAACTCTTTGAAGAAAGTATTATAGAAGTTTACAATGTAAAAGGTGAAAATGAGACCATAGAGAAAAATATAGACTATCATATATTGAAACAAATTTACGACACACTTGCATCAGGTTCAAACTATATAAAAATTAAACTCATTCACCATTGAAATACGATCTCTTAACTTCAGTAGATACGAGTATTGAACGCAGTTTATCGACTATTAATAAAAAAATAAATTATTTTTATGTACACGTAAACTTCAATCTAATATAGAAAGTGTTTTTTGTGTGAAAAATTTTCTGATTTTCGTTTGAAATAATTTTTGAATTTTATTAAATAAATTGTTATGTTTGTTTATGTTGTTTTTCGTTTTAAATAATAATAAAAAAGGAATCGAAAAGAATATTTTTACCACACACTTTTTTCAATTATATTAAGCGTTAGCCGATAATAAGCATACATCATGTTAGTCCCAGTTCGCACTATGCAAGTCTTATTGCTAAGCTGATTAGTTTGTAGGAGGGAGAGACTACGGAAAAGAAACGAGTACTCAGCTTCATGAACCGTCAATACGTTTTGCTTTCTCATTCTTAATGTTAAAAAAAAGCACACATGCATTCACAAAAATATGCATAAAAAAATATGATCTCAAAAATAAGTCTTGCATTGTGTGAAAGCCGATAAGACTTGAGTAGTGTGAACTGGGACTTACGAGATTAAAATTTGGATTTAAATCATTGATGTCAGTTTCATAGCACAATTGTGCTGGCTAAAATCACGCACATTGTTATTCTATTTCATTTAATCGTTAATGAGATAGCGACACATTCGTAGCTACACATGCGTAGCGGGTGTATTAAATACCTTTTAGGTCGTTGGTCACAAGTAGAAAGGACATAA
The DNA here is from genome assembly GCA_936439885.1 of Nowickia ferox. NCBI lineage: Eukaryota > Metazoa > Arthropoda > Insecta > Diptera > Tachinidae > Nowickia > Nowickia ferox. Next base: position 67,650,451 of record OW387026.1, read on the forward strand.
CTCAAATAATTATAACTTTACAGGAGAATTTAAAAACATAATAGAAACAGTACAACTGCCTGTAAAAGCGTTATTTTTTTACACTAGTGCAATTAATTTTTGTGACGAGGTGTACTTGTGTGAAATGTATTGGAATCACCGAAAAACTCAATTTCGTAAAAATACGAGTTAGGGCAGACCTCTCTATTTGAGACCATATTGAGTTTTGACTACTGTCATATCTTCATTAAGACAAATCGATTGACGTAAGAATCATCAAAATTGATCCTCGCATTCGCTTATATAGTGCCGGAAATGAACACACATACATGCATACATACATAGATGCATAGGCTGATAAACACAATATCAATATTGATTTTTTTGGAGCAGCTTCATTCACTAAGCTGCATTTTCTATCAAAACTTTAAAGACCAATAACTGGGGAAATGTGGGTCGCAGCAAATTTTTTCTATAATTATTTTCTTATTTTTCAAGTTTCTATCAGATAAGCTATTTAAAAATTTCTTTTGTTTTTCTTCACAGTTTTCTATGAAGAGTTGAGAGCCCATAACTCGGAAAATATGAGTCGCCGAAAACTCTTTTCTTTAATTTTTTATATATAATTATTTAATGATAATGAATTTTCTATAATATAAAAATTTATATTATAAATATTTTATATTGTATTAATAAATTTTTGTCTATAAAATTTATAGAAATTATTGTGAAAAAAATAATAGTCTCCTTTTAATTTTTTTGAGCTGCTTTACTAAACTGCATTTGTTGCAAATATTTATTTTTTTCTATGTACTGCACAGACGAATGAGACCCACTATAGTTTTATTTTTAAGAAATCACTGATTTAAATTTAACAAATGAAATGAAATATGTAGAACATTGCGTAATAAAGACCGGAGTAAGACAACTGCTGTGAAATTCAAAATAACGGAAATAAAACATTCGGAAAAATTCATAAATTTTTAATAGCAATTGCAAAATTGATAAAAGTTATGCTAGGAACAAAATTAGGACGAACGACAAATTTCGTCCATGTCGACAAATTCGTCCATAAGAATTCGCTGCGTAAATTCGTCGCGTGAAACAGTGGTGTCAACTTTTTTGGCTCTAAAAGCACATCAAAATTAAAAAAAGCACCAAAATGCGTAATGCGTAAAAAGCACTAACGTGAAAAAGGAGTGCAGATCCAAACGAGTGAAGCTTAATAATATGTAATATTTACTACGCTATTCTCTATTTCGGCAATAGTATCAACATCTTTAATGAAATATATATATATCAGACGAAAAACGTATGCTTTACACTGAAAAAATAAATACACCAAGTTTTTGAAGATTGAAGATTTTAAGAAATACACAAATTTCTTAAAATCACTGCTTTGGCACTAACGCTCAAAATTTGGCGTTTTGAGTCTTCAAAAAGCACTAAAAGTAGTGCTAAAAGCACCAAGTTGGCATCGCTGGTATGAAGCACAATAACGACGAATTTACTCAGCGAATTCAGCTCTTAAGGCCGGGGCACAATGAATTTGTCATACGTTAAACTTCGCTTTTTTCAACTGACAGCTAAGTTGAAATACATGGTTTCTTATGAGGTCTGTTACATTCAGTACGTGTCCGTCAACGCAAAGTACAAAAATTGGTAAACTTTTAATTTTTTGCGTACGTTGAGTAGTTTTTACAGATATTGGTTGGTTTTTTTGGCATGTTCTGATTTAGGTTTTGTGTTTTGTGTCAGCAGAAATAATTTTTTTTTTTTCATATATTTATTTATTGTATCTTCAAAAATGAACTAACAATAAGTAATCAAATCTTAAATCTAAATATAATTATTAGGCCCGACCAGTGTCGGACATAAACTTAGTGATAGTTATAAATAATACATAAGTAGTGATAATCAAAAAGGAAAAAAAAATAAACGTATTTTCAACAAGTCTCACCTGGAGTGTTGAGAATAAGAGCCCTTGTGTCCCTCTTTTTTAAGCGGATATGTCCAGTAAAGTTCAAGATATACGAGCGAGCGGATTAGGATGTGTCTCGAGTCTTGTTAAATATTTGCCTGCGTATTTAGCAATTTCTTCAGTCACTAGTGGCATATTTAAATCGCGATGTATATTTGAATTTTTGATGTACCATGGAGCCGATGTTATCAAACGTAAAATTTTGTTTTGCCTTCGTTGGATTTTCTCAACACTTGAAGCTGAAGCAGTGCCCCATAGCTGAATTCCATAGCACCATATTGGCATCAAAAGCGACTTGTATATCAAAAGTTTGCAGTCTAGGCTGAGTGTTGAATTTCTGCCAATTAACCAATATATTTGAGTTAATTTAAGTTTCATTTGAGTTAACTTAGAGTCAATGTGATATTTCCATGTAAGCCTTCGATCAAGGTGTATGCCAAGTTATTTCACTTGAGAATGTTGAGGAATACTTTGATTGTTGATTCGAATGGGAGAGCAAGTATCTCTTCTTAGGGTAAACGTTATGTGGACACACTTTTGTTCATTTACTTTAATTCTCCATAAGTTCAACCATACTTCAAGCTGGGTAATGTGTTCTTGGAGATTGCGGGATGCCTCATCAGGGTTTTTGTGTATACTCATACAGGCTGTATCATCGGCAAATGTAGAAGTTAGGATGTTATTGCTCACAGGCATATCACAAGTATATATTAGATACAAGACTGGCCCCAGAATACTGCCCTGTGGCACACCGGAAGATATAGATTCGGGCACACTCGTGAACTCTCCTTCCACAACAGTGAACTTCCTATCAATAATATAACTTTCCAAAAGCTTTTGTATGTTTATTGGTAGGTATGTCTTCAATTTTAAAACTAGGCCTTCGTGCCATACTTTATCAAATGCCTGAGAAACATCAATAAATAGAGCAGAACAATTCTTCTTTTCTTTAAATGTTCTTCTTACAACTTGGACAAATCTATGCGTTTGTTCAATGGTGCTATGCTGACTTCTAAAACCGAATTGATGGTCCGGGATGCACCCATTATCAGCTAAAATTTTGGACAATTTAGTCATGAGCAGCTTTTCGAAAAGCTTTGAGATTGTTGATAGTAAGCTTATAGGCCTATATGACTCAGCCTTGGTAAGATCTTTGCCCGGCTTTGGAATCATTTTTATTTTGGCAAGTTTCCAGTTATTTGGAAAATACTGCATTCGTAAAATAGCATTAAAAATAAATAGCAAGATTCTTATTGCAATATGAAGCAAGTTCATCAGCATCTTGTTACTAATGCCATCAATACCTGGAGCTTTCTTCGGGTCGAGTTGAGCAATTATTTTTTGTAGTTCATGCAACTTAAACCTTAAGGGACGAGGGGGTAAAGAAACTACACTCGGTAATTCGGCAGCACCCGTACATGAATTGGGAGTAAATACAGATTTTAAATGCTCAGAAAATAAATTACCTTTCTCACTATCGCTTCTCGCCCAGCCTCTGGTCGAAGTACGCAGTGATGATTTAAGGTCAACGGGTCTTTTAAGATTTTTAGTAGCGCGCCATAAAGAGTAATTAGATGCTGACGTTACATCAATACCTTCTAAATACTTTTCCAGTAATGCAGTTTTTTCCGACGATAGCAGCTCTTTGAGTCGTTTAGTACATTCTTTAAGTCTGATTTTATTTAGGGGTGATCTGTGTTGTTGCCATTCTCTTCTAGCTCTCCTTTTTTCACATACAAGACGTTCAATTTCCGTAGAATAAATTCTATTATAGCCAGTCTGCGGATAGGAGGTAGTGGTAGGCTCCCCGCTCGAAATGACATCTAAGCCCATTTTTGAAATTGTATTAAACAACGCTCGACCTCTAGGTGTAACAAGACGCGAGCCCCAGTACGTATGCTTTGCATTGTAGTCACCAGCTGCCAGGAAACAAGATCCAAGCGATTTGTAGAACTTCTCATACTGATCTTCGGTAACTGAAAATCTGGGAGGTGAGTAAATTGATGATATCACGAAATTCGCACAAAAATTGTCTACGAAAATATTCGTTGCTTGCATATATTCTTCAGTAACGTTGTCAAGGACATAGTGCTTGAGTCTTGACTTAATTAGAATTGCTGATCCACCGCATGCTCTCCCTCTAGGGTCCTTTGTATCATATAAAGTGTAACCATTTATTTTAAATAAGCTTCTTGAGGTCAAATGAGTCTCAGAAACCAACATTATATCAATATTTTTTTCCATGAGAAAGTGCTCAAGTTCATTTTTATGTTGGCGAAACATATTTTTAACGTGTTCATGGTTTGTTAACTAATGTTTGAGGCAGTGTATTCTGCATTCGCAGCATTTCTTGCATCATATTAGTCATATTTGTAGTAAAGTTGTTTATAGTTAGCACCAGATTCTCAATAGTAGCTTCAAGGCGACTAAAGTTAAAGCTTGAGTTTGCATTCGTTGAATTATTTGCCGGTGGAACATTTTGTGTGCGAATAGAACTAGTCTTAGCAGCATCAGCATACGATACACGTGAAGTAACTGGTTGGCTCATTTGAGCAAAAGTGGCGGAGTTCGCGTTTACTGGTTGAGCTGGAGTTAATTTGGGTTTTTGACCCATAGCCTGCTTAACGAAAGACAGGACATCCTCTGTAGTTAGCGGTGTGATTACCTCCACAATTACTGCATTTTTTTCTGATTGATTTTTTTTTTTGGCTTGGCACAGCTAGCAGTACCATGCAATTCACCGCAGATAACACAAACTGTAGGTAATTTGCAGTAAGTTTTTGTATGGCCATATTCTTGGCAATTAAGGCACTGTACGGGACCTGAACGCTTACGTGGCTCTTCAACTGTGATTTTTCGGTGTAAGAGATACTTTACGCTATAAATTGGATGGGTTTAATTTTTTTTCAATTTTATGTCATTCGGCTCCAGTTCGACGCGAAATAAGGGTTGGGGGACCTTCTCTCTGTTAATTATGTTGGTAACATTTTTTACCTTAAATCCTTGGTCAAAAAGTGCACATTTTACTTCTTCGGGCTCAACATATGAATCTATGCCCTTTAATACTATCTGTAGGCCTTTAGCACTCTTAAGTTGGTATGTGTAAAAATTTGTTTTATTTTTTTCGAATTCACTAACAATTTTTCGAAAATCTTTTTCATCATATATTTGGATTTTAGTTTCATCAATATTACCTCGTTTAATTGTAACGAAGTGAAAAGTATTTTCTCCAATGGTCGACAGTAGTTTTTTTAGAAGCGCGTTAGAATTTTTTTCTCTTAAATAAATAGGTGGTGGCTTAAAAGACTTTTGCGATGATGTAGCGAGCTTGTCGTTTTTGTCTTGCAATAATGAAAAACGATTTTGACGATTGGTAGAAGATGCACTGTTATCCCTAGACATCTTTGGAGCTGATGAAATTTTAGAAGAATTTGGGCTTCGCCCACGCTTTACCACTATTATATATCTGTCCATTCCTACTTGTACCTTTGGTTTTGAGTTACTGTTATCTGTAGTGATAACTTGGTTTAGAGATGAACACGATCCCGGAGCGGATGAAATAAAATTAAACAAAAGAAATAAATTAAATAAAAAATAAAAATGAATTTAATAAATAAAATGGAAGATTTGATTTATTGAAGATTTCATATGCTTCCGTCGTTGCATTAATGTCAGTTGAAAAAGACGAAGTTTAACGTATGACGGATTCATTGTGCCCCGGACTTTGTAATTGATGAAGTTGGTTATTGTTGGTGCAAAGAGAGTGAGGGAGAGAAAATTGTTTTTTCGTCGTTCGTCGGCATAAAAAATAGAAATAAATCTATCGGAGAGATCGTCACGCACAACGAATTTCGTTCGACGCGGTGTTGTGTTCATTTTCATATGCACAAATGTGTTTTATTTCTGATGAAAAAAGTTCGTTCCAGTTGTGTTCCTAGCAATACATATTGTTTAGGCAAATTACATTTGCTTTGATTGAGCAGTTATGCTGTAAACAGAAAACAGTTCTTACATCTAGTTCATCCTCGGACCTTCTAGAATAATTATATATTAACTAAATGGCGCTAATTATCTGAATTATATGGCGGAGCTGGGAGAGACATGCTTTGTAAGCAATTACACAGCAAACACGATTATGCTTAAAAAACTCTCACTACAGCAGACTTCTGACTACCGCCTGTCAAAAATTTAATACATATATATAAAGGTCGCCAAATAGAACTAATTTATAAATATTTTTGCAAGAGACTAAGAGGAAATTTACTGCTGCGAATATAATACAAAATGTGAAATGAATGACAGCTTAAGATTATTGGATATTATTTAACTGGAATAACATCTAAAAACTCACGTCAAGAAAATTGATTCGTTTTTATATTTTTACGCGATATAAGTATATATTAAATAAGTAATTTTATTTTAATAAATGTGGAATATTTGAAAGTGGCATCAGTGAATGAATTATATCTGTGGTTTTCATGAATAACAGCGTATGTTCAAAAATCAAATTTTTTCAGCATAGCCAAATAAAAGTTATTTTTGAAGCTTATTTAAAAAAAGGTAGACAGACATTGTGTTGCTGTTTTAGAAACATGCGTCAAAATTCTTTAAAAATTTCTTAGAACTTTCTAAAAAGCATTAAAATATAAAAATTTGATATCATAAACTCGAAATGAGAAATATATAATATACGTTGTTATTAATGAAAACCACAGATATATATGTATGTATGTACTTCAACATCAGGTGTTTATGATATCGCTGTCGCTTTCAAAATAATGAAGTAGCTGGCTGCAGGACGACAACTGCAGCTAGTGGCATTTGAGGTGTAGTCGTATAATCTGCTGAGGTCAATGTGCTTAATGCATGAATTTTAACCAGAATACGAAACCGGAACAGTAGTGTTTTGCAGTGAGCAAAACAAAAACAGAACAGAAATGCAGTAAAAGTTTCTTTATTAATATTATTTCTGAAAGTAACGAGTACATTCAGGAATTTTAGAAACTTTTGAAGTCAAATTGAGTAATTTTTTTATTTATGGAAACCACAATTGACTGGTCTCCTTTAAACAATTACGCTCTTCCGAAAATACGAAGAAGCGAAGCTGATTTTGAACAGAATCCTGTTAAAGGTACATTGCCGGCTACATGAAAAAATCATTTCAATCTTAGGAAGTCTTTAAATAATATAACAAAAATAAATGGCACAGAAATTCCTTTTCTACTTCTATTTTCTTAAAATATTAGATATGTATATATGTATACATATCTAATATATTCGATGCCTCATATCTGTGATTGGCACTGTATTTTTTTCATGTAAAAATATGTATATTTAAAACTCAAATAAGAAAAAGAAGACAACTTAACAATTCAAATGCATTTTTATTTACAATTGTACTTTATTACACGAGTAAATTTACATTTATCAAAGCTGAAATCTTTTCTTCACTTATTCCTGCATGAAAGGCATTCAAACTAAAATTCAAAAGAATATAATATGAGATAATGATGGTTTATAGTACACAATTTTAGTTGCTTCCGTACAATAACAAAAACTTCCCTCATAAACACTTGCAATAAAACAGTGAAGAGCAAAATAGTTTTTGTCAACACAATTTTTTTGATTCGAGATAAAAGTTTATAAAAGCTTTAAAAACTACTGACGATGCTTTTGGAACTGTTGACGATTGAACGTCGTTATCTTTTCAGCAAATAATTCTTTGAGAGCTCTTCAAATACGCCCATCCGATAAATTAATTTGTTACCACTTTTTGTTGTATGTTGAAGTATCCTAAAGCTCAGCAAATTTGGCTTTATTTGAATACGTCTTTGATATTTTTTCCTACATTGCTGAATATTTCTATCAATATAATTTTTTAATCGGAAATATTCGCAAAAGTTAGTAAAAATAAATTTGTTTATTCAATTTTTAATTTTAAAATTTATAAAAAATCTCAACCCACCAAAATCGTGTTCTGAATTTAGGAGAAAATAAAGGAAACTATGTTACAAATCAAACGATAATTGATTCCACGGAATCGATGCAAAGGTATAGATTTTATTTAAAATTGATTGACACTCCAGTTGGACAAAAAAATTCCTATCAAGCCATAACCGCCAAAAAATCTTAAGCGAAATATTTTTTGAACTTAGTTTTTTGACAAAAATCGATGAAGTTTTTTTGACGTTTATGGCGCGATATACCATATACATACATACTTATGCATACAACATTACCATATCTGCTTTTTGGACTTACCAAGCCTTGTGCAATAAGAGTTGTTGTCAATTTAAAAATTTCGCATTACATCTACTTACTCATACATACAAACATGAGTTTTTTAAGCTAGTTTCAGCAGATACTTTTATATACCAAAACAAGTAGTAATTAAATAAAATCAAAAAACTCGACTGCGACCAACTTTGAACCGTTCAATATCCTAACCGGTCATTCGAAACGAAAAATCATAAGAGAAACCTAAAGATGTTTTTAAAATACCTGTCGAATGATACCCATTGTGATATAGTTCGTGGAATTTTTATTTTTTTCGTATTTACAATTTTAAGTGACACTCCCGTGATTAAGACAAATCGATTGACGTAAGAATCATTAAAATCGGTGCACGCGTTCGGTTTATTTAAGGCCGCAAAGGAAAACACATACACATACATACATACACAGATGCATAGGCTGATAAACACAATAGCCTTGGAATCGCCTTTTTAATTTTGCTGATTTTCAGTGTTTGTGGTCAAAATTTACCACGAAAAATTTTTTTAATTTATCTAATATCGGAGAACGGTTGGACCAATTTGGCAATTTTTTTTTTAAATATTAGTAGTGATTTAAAGAAATAGTATGCAGGAGTGGACAAGTGGACGTGTCTCCTCCACATATAGCAAATATTTATTTTGAATTATCTTGGGAAGCTATACGGTAAAATATCTGAGATTTTGCAGGACCCAGCAAAAATTACTGCTTAAGCCGCGTTCAGACTATTATACTTTGTATTTATGCTTGTCAAAAATTCAAATAATACGTGCAAGTGTGATAGTCTGAACGCAAAATGTCATCAAAGTGGCAAATAATACGATAAAAATTTTGACATCCCATAAGACTTTTTCGTTTTTAGAAAATTTTCTAAACGATAATACTTTTCATTAGAACAGGGTCGCATTTTCACACAAACCAAATTTCCAAGTCGGCTGTTTCGCCGCCGATAGCGTGTCGTCATTGATGTAATGTTTTGTCATATGTATATCGGCTCAAAATTTTGAATAAGTGAATCGAATGGAATACATTTCGTTGACGTAATTTTTTAACTTTTTTGTAATATCTTTCCTTAAATTTTTTCTGTTATTTACATAGAATATTTTTAACTGCTGAATTTTTTCAACTGCCGGCACGTCCTCGCCTACATGAAACCGCTTTGCCGCCGCTAGTCAATGAATAGCACAGACACTTTCATTGAACAGCTGTTTTGTTTTCTGTTTGTATTACACATTTTATTTGAAGTGTGATGGTGTGAACACAATATGTGATTTTACGTTAGAGTTTTTGACAGTCGCAACGAATGTATTTAGATTTCTGTATCGTAAAATGTGATGAAAGTATTAATACTTGTATAATAGTCTGAACGGGGCTTTACCAGAAGCGTATTTGTAAGGGAGACAATGTTACATAATCACAAGCTGTTGCGCATGTCTAACGCATTTTTTTGTTCGAGATGAGCCAGCTAGAAGCAATACATGTATCTTCCAAAAAGCCATGAATTTTTTTGCCTTACTAAAGTGCTTCACAAGAGTAATAATATATAATTTTTGTGAGAGCCCGCCTTACGTTAGTGCTTTTCAGATGCATTTTTCGAAGCTATTGTTATCAAATAAGCAATACATTGCTTCCCTTAGTTGTTAGTGTTTCCAAATCAGAATTTTTTTGCTGGGAAGTTCCCCCATTGACTTTTTAAGTTTTATAAAAAAAAGTCGGAATTAAATTACTGGGCATGGCACCTCTCATATAATTTTTTTTTTATTTTGGAATATCTTTGTATATAAATCAGCAAGAAACTTGAAATTTCTTATAAGTTTTTTATAATGAGTGTTGTATTACAAAAAAATTCGAATAGGACAAGTAGAAGTAGCACCTCTCATTGAAGAGAAAATATATATTTTGAGGTATCTGATAAACTAATATAGGGAGAACGTTGAAATTTTGTAAGGATAACTCCTTTGATAATGTACAATGTCTCTGGAAACATTTTCCGAATTTATAGTGCATATTTTTGTTTCTCTTCAAAAAAAACCCAGCGTACCGATCTTGCTGATTGACACACACCTAGAAAAATCAATAGGATTTTATTATTTTAATGCCTAAAGTTGGCATGGTGCTCCCCACATAGAATTAAAACTTATTTCAAGATATCTTTTAAGCCTTGACAGTGAACATTTTTAAATTATTATAAATGTATTATAAAAAGGAGTCAATAGTGGAGCAAAAAGTGTGTCACCTCCCAAGTAAATTAAATATAAATTTTTTCATATCTTGGTATCTCCTACAAACATAAACTTGAAATTCCGCTGATTCTGCCAATAATAAAAAATAAGCGGTATTGGACAAGCTCCTCTCAAACAGAGAAAATGTTTACTTAAAAAATTATCTTAGAAACTAGAACAGTGAGAATTTTGAAACTCTTTATGACTATTTATGTTAAGAATGAGAATTGTGGCACTTCTAATATGAAAAGTTTTTCTTTTGTTTTTAATAAAAATCGATTAAGAGATTGCAAATTTCAAAACTCTAAAAAGCGGTATAAAGCGGCATAGGAATTCGAAGCCGGGTCGACCTTTGAAAAGCGGGATAATACCACCTAAAGCAGGATGTGTAGTCAGGTTAATTATACGCTATAATTCATTACAACTGCTGTTCATTACGAGCGAACTGCAGCACAGTAATAAATTTAATACATACATATTAACCAAATTATAAATCTACCATAAATGAACACACACACAACAATTTGTTTTCTGGAAGAAGATGAAATAAGAAATCGAAAATATGCAATGAAAAACAATGAAAATGACATTCCTTAAATAAAATTCAACTCCATTTATTTATTTAGTTCACTGTTCGTTGTACTCGTATGTGTTTATGGCATAATATTCAACTGTTTATGTTGGAATGTGACACAATATTAGTGGGAGTTGTTTATGGCATGGCACTCTATTCCAACCCCATTATCGTGGTTTGAGTAAATATTCAATTATGAGTTTCATATTTTTATTCATCTTCCTCATATTATTGCCAATGTAAGTGTAAAAGTGGAGGTGGGTCTATAACAGAAGTGAGTTTAAATGCGAGAAGTATAAATAAGTATTTGTGTTGTTATTTTGAGTGATGTGCGTGAAGATATTTTTTCTTCTACTTTGAAACATTTCTATGCGAATATTTAACTTGGCCACAAAATGGAGCAGACACTTAACAAAAAAACTAAATGGCAGTTCTGATCCCTGATGACATCCATCCAAGGCAACAACAGCAATTACAGCAACCAAACAACAAAAATAAATACAAAAATACTTATGACGACAATGTGACGCCAATATATTGCAACTTTTTATTTGTTGGTTTCATTCGTTGTTTTTCATCCAGAAAAAAGGAAACAAACGGAAAGTGGAGGTGAACGGAACCGGAAATGCTAAATTTATTTTGGAGTTGACTGTACATGATTTGATCATCAAAAACATCATGAAAAAAATGGCGAGTGCTGAATATATACACTCAACCGACTCAAAAAATGGAAGTCGCCATTAATTAGCTGATATTTTTTCACACCTAAAGTTAAAACCTGATTCTAACATTAAAACTATAAACAGCTGATTTTGGGCTCACACTAAAAGTTTAATAAACTCAGGCTTTCAGAAATAAGTTTATTTGTTTATGTAATTTTTTTCTACTTTTTATAACACTTATTTGACAAACTGTACCGCAGCCGTTTTTGTTTGTATGAAAAAATAAGAAATTTTACAATGCGCTCTAAAGTGTAAATTATTTCATATTTTGTGTATGGATATTTTAATATTATAGAGCTTCTTACACAAAATGAAAAAGTGTTTGGAAATCAAGTTGTTATATATACATATAGACATAGAAAACAGATTTGTTGTGGTAACCAGTGCAGCCAGAAAAATTTTGCCTTTTTTCCCCAATGTAAAACGCCATGTCCCCAAAAAAATTCCCATTTCAAAAGAAAAATCCTAATTTTTGTCCCAATTTTGTCGCGATGTTCAGCTAGATTTGCAAAATCTTACACTGTGGGGTGTGGCCCGGCCACAGTCAATCAGTGAATATCTCTTAATATGGACTTCTTACACCTTTATATCTCAGGAAGCTTTTGTTTTAAAACTTTCAAACTTCTCAAATGATGTTACCAAGGTGAGGTCTCATTATGTTTTAAGTGTCATCAGTTTCCTATTGATGGTTGCAAGGTCACGAGGGGGTAAAATAAGACGATGTCTACATAAAAATATATAGACACTGTATGCTTAGATATATCAAAAAAAAAATTTACCCCAACTTTTTCAATGTCTGCGACACTATTCAGCAGACATAAAAACAGTGTAATCTTGAATTTTTAAATTTTCTTGAACTACACTAATAAATGCTTTGCAACCAATTTATTCTCGATATAATAATTTGAATTTAACATACACAATTGGTTAAAAGTCTTGTCGGAAAGCTTGCGAGTTTGTGTCATTAACTTTTTGAAGAAAATAAACAGAAAACTTTTATCCCGATCGGTTTGTAAGGCCAAAGTTCTCTAAACTGAAATGGAAAACCCATTTCCTATCACTGATATGATACAATTTAGCTGTTTCGGGCGATTTCCACTTGGGCGACAATTCGTACAGCCAATTTCGTACAGCCAAGATTTCAATAAAATTCAAACAAAAGAGAGAAAATTAAGCTACTCTATTGTGTTATATATGTAAAGGTTTCATCTAGAAGGAAAATATACGAACATTTCTACTTAATTTTTTTTCCAACAGACATTAACAATGAAGTATTTAATATTGTGTATTTTAGCAAACAGTTTTTTTTAATGTTTTACTTAAGAAATTACGTCAGGCATTTTTCTTGTAATTACATACTTTATATATGTATGTAAGTATCTCTTTCCCTTAATTTCAATTACACAGTTATGGAAAATTTTATTTTAAGAGTATGTATGTATAAATTTGTAACGTACTGAAAATTTTTGTAGGTTTGATGGTTCAATTATACAAGTTTGTGCATTTGCATCTGTTTTAAAAACAAGGCATCCAACGTTTAGGGAATTCTTTGATGGATATTAATTAAACTTTTTTATGTACATAAACACTTAAAAAACTTAGCAGGGGTGTATAAATTGTATTTTTTCATTTAATAAACTAAAAGTGAAAATCTAAAGGTGTAACATACATACATATACGTACATATATATACGTATATATGTACGTATACACGTATACAAACATACATACGTAGATATGTACGTAATCAACAACATTTTTAACATATAAAAGGGTACACAGAAATACGCAACGCAATAACGCAACAATTTGGACAGATACAACGACCGGTCCCTATGAAACATTATACAACATAAATGTCTTCTATATATGCGACACAAAAAATTGATAGATTTTACATCGAATACACTCATACATAGTACATATGTACGTACATACCTGCGCGGCATTCACTTCACTTACTCGTATTTTGGTCTTGTGAACTTGGAAAAATGCGTAATTTTTCTGTTTATGACGTGAGAAAAACTGTTAGCAACAGTAACTTCCCAGCTAGAAAAGTAGGCATTAATTACATAAATAATGGGGAAATAATGTATTGTAATGTATTCCCTTAGAAACGAGGACGTAATTTGATCAAACACAATAATTACACATTGATTACCACGGGCATTACCACATCTGCTTGTGACGAGTGTTATGAATTATAGAATTCATTCCTCCGACGTATTAAAATAATTCATTACTTTCCTAGGATATGTTCTGTGTTAACAGTAACGAATTCTGGAATGAAAAATTATACATGCTGTGCATTACCTTTTCTCACTGGGTTGTTTAGCAATACAAGAGGTTAGGAGCAAGAAGTTCTTGGATATTCTAATGTTTAGGGGATAAAATAGGGTAAGCAATGAGTTATTTGTAAACTCAAAAATAGGAATGGCAGCGAAACTCTCATTATACATATCGTTACCTTAATATAGAAAGGCCCTAACTCATTATTTTTTTGAAATCGAGGTTTTTGTATTTTTCGATACATTAGATGTTCATCTATCGAAATATACAAAACACGCGATTTCAACAAATTAATGAGCAGGGACAGGGGTTTTATGCAAATGCATGTTTTTTCCCATAACTCTGATAATGGAAAGAACGAAACATCTTTACGAAACAATGAATTTGCATAAAAAGGCATCGATTTGTTAGTGCATATTTTGCTGAAAATTCATATTTTTGCATAAATTGGTTATAAATGCATATTCTTGTCTCATATTTTGGTATAAATGTATGATTTTGTGTCAAAAACTCAAATGTTAAGAAATATTATTGTTGACAAATTATTAATGCAAAACCGTTTTTTTTTTCAAATTTATTCGCTTGCATTGTTGTAGAATTGTAGAAATAGAAATTGTCATTTTGATGATTTCAACATTATATAAAAATAATCATTTAAATTTGTGCCGATTACATTTACAGACGTACAAGGATTTTTTAATGCTCAAAATCTTTCTAAGAACAAATTGATTGAACTTCAAATTCGAAAAAAAAAAAAAAAATATAAAATTTTTAAATGAAAAGAAATAACTTTTCTTTTTCAATTTACGTATCGCTCCTTTATTGCAATATAAACATATCTCGAAAATGAGTGATTGGAGTTAATATGTAATGCAGAAAAAATCGTATCATATTTAATATTGTGTAGAAATTTAATATAAAAATGAGAGAAAAGAAAATATTTTTACATATTTATTTAGTTGTATGTAAATTTAAAACTTTTCTTTTAAGTAAAAAATTTTTCAAATATGTGCATATTTTACTGTTTTTAGTGCATATTTTACGTTTTTGATGTTATATTTTAGGCGCGTAAAATACGTTTTTTAAATGCATGAAGTCCTTGTCCCTGTTAATGAGTTAGGGGCTTTCTATATTAAGGTAACGATATGTGCATACGTATATTAAATATAAATTATATAATATTTAGCATTTTTTAGAAAAAAATATTGAACGTATACAAACATAGTTCGTATTTACGTAATCCACAAAATTGTTAACGTATAAAAGAGTACACAGAAATACTCACCACATTAACGCAACACTTTGGACAGGTGGATCAACCGGTCCCTATGAAACATTATACATCATAGAATTTACACTCATACATACATACCTACGCGGCATTCACCTCTTGTGAACTTGGAAAAGTGCGTAATTTTACTTTTGATGACGTGAGCGAAATTGTTAGCAACAGTAACTTGTTTAGCAATGCAAAAGGTTAGGAGCAAGGAGCTCTTAGACATTATAATGTTTAGGGGATAAAAAAGGGTAAGCAATGAGTTATTTGTAAACTCAATAATTCTGCCAAAAAAGTACCGACTTCAATGCAAAGGTCTGATAAAACATTTTGGGAAAAATTTATGGGATATAAAATTAAATTTTAATGAGCGTGCCTCCGCCCATTTTTTCAACTTTAAAATTGTGTAATTACTAGAACCAAAGGTGTTTGCTAGTTTTCTCAGCAATCAAAAAAGTAAAGCAAATAAAAAACTTTGTGGGCATGTCCCCGCCCAATTTTTTTTGCAATGGGACCGATGGGAAGCTATACCCTCTCAGATAGGGATGTAACGATACGCCATTTCGCCGATCCGATACCGATACCGATACTCAAAAATAAATATCGCCGATACCGATTCCGATACCGATACACATATTTAAATTGAGATCAAGTAAAATTTAACAAAACTCAAGTAAAATAATTCTTCTATTATACAAAATAACAGTGTTGATTAATGAGCCAATCAAATCATCAAAATTTTCAGTACATTTCAGTTTCTAAAATTCAAATTTTCAAACTACAAAACGTCTGCAATATTTATGATTTTACAAAATAAACGTTGGCATTCAGTTTAGATTGGCTCAAGATTTAAAATTGATATTAATAAGACTTAAAAAAAAAGAATTGAATTTCAATTCATGTTAACAAAAAATTAATTATTGTTTTTCACAAAATTACTGTGTAAGATTGAATGAGTCAATTCAAACTGAATGAGTCAATGAGTCAATTCAAACTGAATGTCATACTGTTTATTTTCTAAAATCATCAAAATTGTCAATACATTTCAGTTTCAGTTGTTCAAAAAACTCTAAAGAAAAATAAATATAAGAAGTATCGGCGTATCGACAGTAAAATATCGCCGATATCGATATATCGGAAAACCAGCAGTATCGCCGATATATCGGTATCGGTATCGGTTGCATCCCTACTCTCAGACAATAAAAAAATTTTACAATCGATCTAATATGAACCGAGTTATGAAGTAACACTACTGCCAAAACACATAGAGACGAATTGATAATTGGTAACCTAAAAGTTAAAAATAGGAATGTCACGAGAAATTATCTTAATTGATACACACATAGATACATATATTAAAAATAATAGCAGAGAGGTAGTTAGCATTTTTTGAAAAAAATATTGAACTAATACACATAATAATAAACGCAGAAAAACAAGTTATTTTTAGTTAATTTTAGTTATTATTATTCGACCTTCATTTGCTTCTATATTTTATGATTTTATCAGGCTAAAGTTCGTAACGCATTTTAAGCCAAATTACATGTGATAATTATTAATGAACAAATAACACCAAAGTAAGTTGTAAATATTCTGACAAACACGTAGTAGAACGGAACCGGCTGTTTTCGAAGGCCACTAAACCTTCCTCATCAGCGTTCTTTTGTGTGTGGTGTCAGTTGATGTAGATTTCTGCTTTATATAAGCAACTTTTATTGCAAATGGAATATGTGAATTGTTTTGATGTTTTGATTCATCGTATTACAATTTGCTGAAAGCTTTTTTATAATGAAAGCTAATTTTTACCATCTATAAATTTACAACAGTCTTGCCATTGTCGTTTGTTCTTTACTAATTATGCGCATGTTAATTAATTTGCTTATTTTTGTTCTACTTAAGACAAACTTTTTTGGTTTGATACCATAAGTATATTTTTGTTTTTAGTTTTTTTGCCACAGGCCCATGGCTTTTAATTTTAGTTAATTTTAATTAATTAATAATTTTAACAGTGGACCAAACATTGATAATTATCACATGTAATTTGGCTTAAAAAGCGATGCGAACTTTAGCTTGATAAAATCATAAAATATAAAAACTTATTTTATTATTATTTATTTATTTTTTCTATCATCATTACAGTTTAAAAACATTGATATTTTATAATCATATTTTGAGAATTTACTAAAAAGTATTGCAAGAAATAATTAAACTAATTTTAAAATTAATATACATATAAGAAAATTTACAATTTAAGAAAAAAAGATAGATAAAAGCCTTCTAAATATTTGAAAAATTTGTTTTCTTTATCTCTTCCGTCAACTTCACTGCGAAGTTGAGCAAGATATTAATATTACAAATTTCTTATTAGATCAAAATTTGAAACCCTATTGCGATTTTCGAATCTTTGCGTAATTTTACAAATTAATGGTGTGAACATTTCCTGTTTGAAGTTTCTATGTAGTCTATTAGTTAAATATATCCTCTAGGTAAGTTGAATATGATCTTTAGGCTTTTATGTTGGATTATCTGAAGTTTTTTGTAGCACACCTTCTTGACCATACTTGACAACCATACGTCAAAATTGGTCGTAAAAACATTTTGTATATTAAATTCTTATTTTTCGAATTTAGGGTTGATTTGCGGTTCAGTAATGGAAAAGAGCTCTGCCGCATCGTATAGCTTTCAAACATGTCTCAAAACTATGGTGTTTGAAAGTTAACTTTTTGTCTGGTACAATTCCCAGATATTTAATATTATTATATTATTATGAATAAACAAACATATGCTTGTTATGTACATATCGCTCATTTACTTAAACAACGGCATAACTCAAAAAAGCCAGTTTGACATAAAACGAGTTTGAAGTTTTCAATTTACACACAACTTAATGGTAAAAGAAAATTTATTTTTTCTCACAATATGAAGCACGACATGAGGATTAACTCTGAATCACTAACTCAAAAATTCCATTTTTTAAGTTATGACGTTGTTTGAGTAAATTAATTAATTAATTAAACTGTAATTATTTTCATGTTTTTCAGTATTATGATATAAACAACGCCCTACATAATCCTTTTTGCTTTATTTTCAGGATTTGAAGTATACTTCCCCATGTCAGCCATACAATTAAATCTGCCATTAAATGAAAAATCACAAAGTATATTTTCCAAAATACCAATTGGACAATTTCAAGTCCTTGCAGTCAGCAACAATAGTATAGCAACCGATTATGTATATAGCTTAGAAAATAACGATCTCTTAATCATAAACAGTACGACGGGAGAAGTATTTATAAGAAATGATTACAAACCCATCAGGAAAAAGGCCAAATATATTTTAACAGCTCTTAGCAAAAGTACGGAGGATATAACGAAAATTTCCCACATGTCCTTGGAACTGAACCCATTAACAGAACAAAAATATTGTAGCAATTTGGAAAATATATGTTTCTGGTCCGCGGCTCACTACACTATACTGGAGGATGTAAATATTAATATGGAAGAAGATCAACGAAGTTTTAAGCCCATAAAAATTGGTTCGCTTAATCCGAGAGCAGCCAAATATCTGTGTCCTTATATGAATGTTACCTACGAGCTTTTGAGTGCCACCGACTTCTTTATACTGAGGAATAATATGTTATATACACGAGTACCTTTGGACTATGAATCATTGAACGCGACTCACCAAACAAACCTTTCAATTGCTGTTACTTGTCGTGTTGAAGTAGAAGCGGATAAAACGAAAGATGTTCGAAAAAATATCAACATTCAGATTGTCGACCGTAATGATAATGGCCCGGAGTTACAGAGCAAAAAGACATACAATTTTTATTTGGATAATCCGCATTTTAAAGAGGTAACTAGCTTCCTGTTAAATATTGCTTAGCTCTTAAGTATGATACTGTAAGTCCCCATCCAGACTTGCAATTTTTGTTACTGAAAATTCTTAAAATTTTGGTTTGAAATTAGTGTGCACATAATAAAATTCCAGTTTTACAATTATGTATTGAAAAAATTCTATTACACAACAGAGAACGACAAAATCTGATTGAAAAAATATTCATACGTAATCCATATCCTAAAAGCATGCC
This sequence comes from Nowickia ferox, assembly GCA_936439885.1. Taxonomy (NCBI): domain Eukaryota; kingdom Metazoa; phylum Arthropoda; class Insecta; order Diptera; family Tachinidae; genus Nowickia; species Nowickia ferox. Next base: position 67,669,857 of record OW387026.1, read on the forward strand.
TTTGTGTTCATTCAAACTTGTTCCAACATACATAATCGTTGCTGCTTTTTAATCATTCCAATCATACGGTTGTTGTTGGCTCTACGATTTTAAACATGTGTCGCATCATACCAATCAATTCGGTTCGGTCATGATTATTTTGATGAAAAATAAAATAAGTAGGCAAAAGCGTTCGTTCTGATTATCAACAAATATTTGTATGATGAATAAAATCAAAAAAGCAAAAATGAGCGCGTATGAGCGCGTATACATCAAGTGATGATGATTTTTTAGAAACAAGGGAATTTTATGTATACTATGTATTTAGCAATTTATATACCTATAAAGAACACCCAAAGCAGGGGCATTTTGTACAAAAGCAGTCGACACCGTGGTATACAACGTGAAAATGTTGTTTCTATCGTGAAGAAATTTGCACAAAATACGTTCAAATTTATCAACGTTGTTGAGTATATGTAACGTCATATAGCGTGTAAATTGATTAAGTTTACAACTTTTATACATGTTATTTCATCGTATAAATATTTCAAGGTCATGCATATCAAATAGAAATTATTTTTAAATTTGACAAAAATTATTTCGTTGTATAAAAATTTGATTCCATCTCTTTATATACATATGTATTAATATCTATATATTTAATATTAGTAGCTAGTCTTTCGCATAATACTCTAACGAGAGACGATCTAGTATTTTCCTGGTCGTTTTCCATTTTTTCTTTTTAAAGTGTTTGCTTACTGATTTGTATTAAAACAATAATATTTTTCATAATTCCTCTGCTTTGATTTTATTCAACATGAAAACCTGATTATATAAAAATTTGAATAAAACATGTATGAAATTACTTGCAACTAACCAAACGATACGTTCGTAAGTATGATTCTGATTTTATTCAATATTAAGTTTTGTTGCATGATTAAATGTGAACAAAAGTTTAATGTATGATGAATGATGTGAATAAAACATGTTCGATCACTCGACTCACATTTACTTAAATGAATCGTTCACCATTACGATGATGATTTTACTCAATGTTGATTTATTTTGCATGATTAAAAGTGAATAACAAATTTATAGTATGATTAAATCAGAAAATACGTGATTTTTGTCGTTCTCTGTTACACAAACAATTCTCTTGAAAAACAAACACTTCTATTTACTTTTTGTTACATGTACATATCGTTGGCTAAAATGCAAAAGGGGGTAACTAACAAAAATATAATTTTACAGGAGAAGCAAAAAACTAAAAAAAAGCTAAACAAACTTGTAGTTAAGTTCTATCTTTTTGTTAATAAAAGAGTATTTTTTTATGGCAGAAGTGTAAAATTGTGTCAAGACAATGCCATTAAGCTGCATTTATAATAATCAATCAAAAACTCGATTTTGAGTTCTTGTTAGTTACGCCTTTTTGCATTTTAGGTAACGATATGTATTTTCGATTTCATACAACTGGATAAATAAAATAAGACTTTAAATTAACAAGTGCTAATTTCAAAATAAAAGAGAATTGCAGAGGACATGAAACTGTGGATTCTCACCTCTTTCACCAATAAACTCCTAAAGTTGCTGCAACAAAAATTTCAAGTCTGAACGAGGTGTAACCAAAACTATATACATATGTCTAAAAATAATATGAAAAAGAAGTTTTCCTCTGCTGATTTTTCAAACACAGATATACACGTAAATACATATAAATGTACATTAGAACATACCACCTTACAGGTAAAAAAAAAATTCACCGTACCCCTTCTTATATAAAGTTTTGCTGCAAGGCTATTTTGAAAAACAATTTTATTTTTTGCCGGACTTAGGGATCGCCCTATAAAATGTTTGTTATAACTTCGGCATTTAAGGTCGGATCTGAAAGTATGATACATTGATGTGTTTGTCTTGAGGCCAATCGTTTACCTAAGTATCCCGTCTAAGTATTAAACTACCAGATCTTAGTTTCTACTAACCCAATATACCACCCAAATTTCAGAAAATTAATGCTCGCAAAAAAATTTAAATTTTGTAAAGGAAGTACATATTTCCATAATTAAACCAAATTCAGATTGTCCTTATTAATCAATTCAATGTATTTTTAATATGCTAGAATGTCACATAAACGCAATTCTAATAGTTATTTTATGGATAAAACGAAAAACATTAGCAAAACAGAGAATAGGAACGGTGTTATTATTCCACCTATCCTTCGATTAGATTTTAAACTGTTCTACAATAGCTCCGCAAGATACATAGTGTTATTTTCAAAGCTTATAGTGTGTTCAAAGCTTTGTAAGAATGCGTTAAAACAATGGGTGGCTCCAGCCATTTTTTAAGATTAATATTGTGTCATTACAAAAGACCAGGTTAGGTTAGAAAGTATGGTGCTGAAAAACATCAATCCATTGTGATTCCCTTCTGTTAATACCCGTTAATCCACTGAATTCCCATGATGAAGCCCCTGATATCGTCCAGTTTACACTTAGCGATATCAATAATGCTCTCATGGAAACGTCAGCTCAGCCATCTAAGCCTATGGTGTTGCAGCTTCGGGCAAGGCAGCTTCGGACCAAGTCTACAATCCTCCCAACTTCCCCATGAACAGTTGGTCCTGTTCGCCAATTACTGAGTTCCCTGTAGCAATGACATGGGTAATATAACCGATCTGTCACTCATTCCCTCACATAATACCGACCCTTTTCTTGCCAGCTCATCGGCAATTTCTTTTTCCGCAACTCTGCTGTGGCCAGAAACCCAACATAGTCTTAGACTATATTTGTCCATAAGCAAGCTGAGGGATCTTCTACATATATATAATAAAAATATTTGCAAATAAATTAACTCACTGTTTAAACTGCATTGTAAATGTATAAAAACTTGGTAGCACTTCTACAGAAATGTTACTTATGTTTACAAAAAAAATTGTGTAAATATATAAAATAACAAATAATAATTTCTATTTATTGTCATTATTTTCTTCAATCGATGTTTTTTGTGTGCAATATTTATCAATTTATTGTTTGTTATTAGGAAACGTTTGTAAGTGTGGCAACTTCAAGCATTTTATTTGAAAATAGTGCGTTAATCGTGAATAGTTTTCTGAATTAGTAAGTCGCAATAAAAACAACAATATGGCAATAATTTACAGTTTTATTTGCAAATAAGCCGTGCGTATAAACGTAGTAACAGTCACTAACAACTTTCGATTTGGAAGGTTATATCCTCACCTTCAACTATATTTCTGGCCACTAGTTCCGTGGACATGAGGATCGCCAATTTCTCAGCTTGGAAAACATTGCATTCATTCAGCAGTCTGGAAGAACTATGAATGTTCGTTCCCAAGATATAGACATCAGTCCCTGTGTCTTCTCCTATCTTTTACCCGTCTGTAAAGACTGCACTACTCCTATAGCTTATCACATTTGATCCAATAGTTGTTATCCGGAATTACAAGAGATAAAATTCTACTAAAATCAATTTCAAAATGCCTACGAATTGCGTTCATTGCCTGCAACCACAATAGAGGTGGTAGAGCTTCCTCCCTTTGCTGTACTTCTGATCACTAATTTCCTCAGTTTTCCCCTCCCATGCTCGAGTTGAGGATTCTGCTGCTAAGCATGATAACTACTCACTCCCACAGAAAGCTGTGAACCCTGAGTGTCTCCAACCGCTCCCTAATAGTACATATACTAATCTTGTTAAAGGCTCCCTTACAGCTCCCAACGTGTTTGTTAAGTTTCGTAGTGATCCGATAAGTAAAGTTACATAAATTCAAAGAAAAAATTTTTATGGACATGTTCCGGCCTACTGTTGCAAAACAAAAAAATATTTAAATCGATCTAGAAATGACGAAGTTATAAAGTAAAAATAATATATAAAAATACAGACGAATTAAAAAATTTTTATAGAATTACATACAAAAAAATATATACATACATACAAAATTAAAAATTAACAGTTAAAAATTAATAATTTTTTATAAATAACCATAATTTTATTAAATTGAAAAGTAGGAGTTTGAACTCAGTTTACTCAGTGCTGAATTCGCTGAGCGAATGCTCGAGTGAAAGTACAATTACAGACATAACTAATCCGATGAGTAGCTACATCAAACAGCTTAGCCAACCTAAGATTTCCAGAAGGTATATGTAAAAAAGATATAGAGTAAATTAAGTCAGGATAATCGATACATACAACCATTGATAATGTCATACACAAACAGAGCTGATTGAACTCTTGATTTATAGGAAAATATGCAGGCATTTAGACTCATAGATAACAAAAATTAAAAATTAAAAAAAACCCCGATGTATCTAGAAAGTATATGATATATTCTAAACGACTGGACCGATTTTCTTAAAACATAGGTAAGAATCCTATCGATGAAGTCACCTTTCAAACAGAAAAAACTAAATCAAAATCCGTCCAGCCGTTTGCTCTGTACGTGGACACGGACAGACACACAGATGCACAGACACAAACTACAAACTTATAACACCCCTTTTTTTGATCGGGGGTTAAAAACAGAGCATGTAGTAAATTTAATAAAAATCCTTAGAATCCTCTCAACACGGAAAATAAGATTAGTGTTCCACCTACTAATAAATTCACCCTCATTAAGCGATAAATTAAAAATAAAGTAGAGATCTGGGATTAGAAATTTAGAAGCTTTCTTTATTAAATGAGAGCTGAGAATATCAACATCACATTAAATGGAGTTATTGGCATGAGCAATCGCTTCCGATACATCACAGTCAGACACAACTACAAAGCTAAATTTCTATTAGTAGTTCCGCCTATGAAGGTCCAAAATTCTTTCAGGTTACTTTTAATTCCTTGCCTCTTTTAAAGGAGAAACTGATTACAGAGAAATTTGTTTAAGAAATGAAATTCCCGAGGGTAATGAGGAAATTTAGAATCGCTCTTGAAGTAAATTTATGTACAAGCAAGCGTGTCATCTTTTCTCTCTCTCTCTCTGTTATAAACGCACTAAATTATTTTTATTCTTATTGACATTCAACATGAATTCATAACAAATATATACGAACATATAAAATAACAGTGTTGGTTATATTGGCTAACTGTTAAAAGTCGTCGCAAAAACTCTAAAACTGTTTTAAAAGCGGAAACTTTAATAACGCATAAGTGTTTCTTTTTTTAATCTACGGAAGGTTTTTCAAGGAGCAAGTGTCACATTATCGGCAGTTGGCTGCATATACCATAAGCATATATACAATACTATATATACCCTGTCGGAGAATGTATGGTTGACTACAAAAATAGTTATCTTATAGTTAACTTTTCTTAGACTGACTAAAAGATATTGCAATGTCATCCAGAACAAATCCAAAATTAATTCTTGAGTTGAGTACGTAATCGAATTTGGTGAGAGCCAACAAATTTATTATTATATTTATTGAAACTCATTTCAGTTTTATATTAACATTTTAGATGGTACCTTGGCTGTGTAGTTAGCGCGTTGAGTACACAACGTGTGATGATACATGTTCGAACCCCAGAAAAAAATTTTAAATTACTGACTACCAGGTGATTTAAAAAAGCCAACTTTAAGTTAGCTGAAAGTAATGCAGAGTGAGACAATTGACTACTGCACTGTTAAAATAGTGAGTTGATTACATTGAAAAGTAATCCAAGCGCCAGTTAGTACTAGTTGCGAAATAGTTGGCTTAAAGTTAGTTTAAAGTTAACTTAATTTCCGACAGGGTATGTACATATGTATACATAGCATGCATACATCCAAGTACATAAGTATATATGTATGCATGTACATCCCTTCCACCTGTGGTGAAGAATATGAAAATGAGACAAAGCAAAAAACACCGGCAGTGTGCGTGACGCTTCAATATTTATTAATGAAGTTGTTCGTTAAACAAAAATAAAATCCTTTCAAAATACTATTTCTTATTGTTATTTTTAGTACATACACACACTTATTCACAATTTTTTATTAATATGAACTTTAACTTTTGTCCTTGTTGCTTGTGTTTCTTGGAAAAATATCAATGATGAAAATGGAAATTAGATTTGGCAGACAAATGGTAGACAAACAGATAAAAAACGATAAAAAAAAATATAGTTTGCAGACACCAACCCAGACACGAAATCAATAAAATAAACCAAAAACAAATTAGAATTGACAGACAGACTTTGTGCGGTGTGCCGGGAAATAGTAATTGTAAAAGAAAACGAATCCTTGAACTTTCATGACTTTTAAAAAGCTATCAAAATTAATCATATACATACATATGTATGTATGTACATATGTATGTAATGGATATCAGAAATAAGTGTGTACTTAATTCTCTATCTGGCACTTCTAATACTGTTGTCACGCCTAAAGTTAAAACCTGGTTCTAACGTTAAACCCATAAACAGCTGATTTTGCGTTCCCGCTGCAAGTTTGATCAATTCAGGTTTTAAATAACAGGCTGTCTTATGCATTTGTCCAAAATAAAATAAATGTACTAAAGAAATGTGTGTATTTGTTGCTATATATATTTTTTCAGCATTTTATATAGGGTCAGCCATCTGACGTTTTTATTCAACTATTGCTTATTTAGCTCATGTCTGATTTGACAGATAATTAGTTTTATCCTTCCGCTGAACGAATATGGTTGTGTATACGCTTGAACAACGCTTCGCTAAGTGGGCCTGCGATCGACTTACAGAAGATGCCGATTTTGTCAAAAAAATCATCTTTTCAGATGAAGCTCATTTTGATCTTGGCGGGTATGTAAACAAGAAAAATTGTCGCATTTGGGGAACAGAAAACCCGCACGCATACATTGAAAAGCCGACGCACCCAAAACGAGTCACTGTTTGGTGCGGATTTTGCTCCAGAGGCATAATTGGGCCAATGAGCAAGGAGTGGCCGTTACAGTCAATGGCGATCGTTATCGGGCCATGTTGAACGAATTTTTGTTCACAAAAATTGAAGAGGAGGATATTGGCAACATTTGGTTTCAACAGGACGGCGCTACGTGCCACACAGCCGAAGCTACACTCGATGTTTTGCGCCCTGTTTTCAAAAAAAAAAGTTATCTGGCGAACCCTATACATATCTGACACCCTGTGCAACGGTTGTTTAGTTTGCATGAAAAACTCAGAAATTTTACAATGCACCCACCTTAAAATTTAAATTATTTTATATTTTGTAAATGAACATTTTAAAATTATGTAACTACTTATATAACGTGAAGAAGTGTTTGGAAATCATATTATTATATAAAAAAATGCTTAACCTTTTTTTCCGCAGATGGATGTGAGTCACATCGTCTATTTTCACTTCCCAGAGGTCAGTGAAAATATTTAAGTTGTTTTCCGTCCAAAAAAAATATTTTTCTTCCAAATTCTTTTATAATTATTGCCGGTGCATCTATTTTTAAGTTGAAAATATATCAATTGGTATCTATTCTTTTCACTGCCATAAACATTATCAGCTGCTTCCGGTCATTTTAACTTGGCAGCAGTGAATTTTGCACAGCGAAAATAAGGTTGCATTTCATAAAACCAACTTAAAACCAATTCAAAAATGGTTTTAAGTTGGTTTTAACAAAAACAATTTGTATGGTAAAACCAGGTTTTAACAGATGTTTTTAATGTTAAAACCAACTTTTATTAAAACCATGTCAGTGTGAAAACACTATTAGACCCTTCTGGACCATTGTGATAGCAGTGTTCAAAAAACTGACAGCAGAAAAGCAAAGTTTCAATTAATATGCTATTGCTTTGAACTTCAAAGTTTGAAGCAACGATAAGCAAAAGGCTTCCCGCGGGCACTTCGTTATGCTGTTTTTTACACGTACATTCGTACAAGCATGCATTTTACTCTCTTTTATATAATATATATATGTGTTTGCCTAACTTTGCTTTGAAGCACCCTGCAGAAAATGCGAATAGGGAAAATGTAGTGATTTACTAGTGACATTGTGTTGTAGCACTACTGACCAGGTGTACACCAGCCAATGTAATCGCCTATTGGCATTTAACATTAGCTTGTCATTGAAAATCCACCACTAGACTGTAGCACTACTAAATAAGTAGTTTAAAAGTTAAGTAAGTTAAGTAAAACTGTACTGATTCACTATAGACACCACCTGCAGGAAATTTTTTGTCATTTCTATTAAATACATATGTACATTAAAATTAAAAATTGTATGTTTCGCTGAATTAGTAAAGTCAAACACTTACATATGGATCTTAAAATGTAACAAATCTTTACCTGATGGCACAAAATCTTCCACAAGGTCAAAATTTCCATAATTGGCACCTTTCACTTAAAACTCATCAATTTTCACATTTTATATTTTTATATTGTTATTTTATTTGTTTTTTATTTTTTTTGTGTATTATGTTTTTAATTATTGTTAAATACACTTATATTTATATATTAACCTTATAATTATATTTCTTAAGATAATTTTTATAAGCACTTAAATTTTGCTTGACGTCACGTTTATTTTCAACAAACCAATAAAACATTAAGAAGAAGCATAGTTGTGTGTATCTGAAAAAATGTTTTCTGCGCACTAAAACCATTATTAATAGACGCTCTGTTGACAATGTCACCAAAATAGTCGACAAAAGTGGTGACTTGGGGACATTTAACCCCATGTTTTCTGCAGGCCAGTGATGTCAAAAATAAAATTATAGTTGTATGTGTGAGAAATGTTGTCTCATTCGTCTCTGAAGTACATAGAAAAAAATAAATATCTGGAACAAATGCAGTTTAGTAAAGCAGCTAAAAATAAATAAAAGGACCCTATGTGATAGAAAATTAAAAAATAAGAAGAAATAATTAAGTAAAAAAGTCGACGGCGACCCATATTTTCCGAGTTATGGCGCTCTGAACTTTTCATAGGAAACTGTGAAAATCTTCAAAAAGAAATTTTTAAAAAGCTTATCTAATAGTAATGTGAAAAATAAGAAAAAAACCTAATCAAAATTTCCCGAGTTATTCTCTTTAAAGATTAAATAGAAAGATCAGTTTAGTGAAAATGCTCCAAAAAAGTCAAAATGTATTTTAAATACATATTCATTTATTTCCTTAAAAGTTTTGTAACATTAAACACATTGAATATCGTGAAAAGCATTAGTGACCATAGAATATTTTTCGCATACCACCTCTTTTCTTTCACTGTACCTATAAAGAATTTAACACACCAGCTACGCGTGTCTTATCGTCGCTGTCTCATTGACGACTAAATGAAAGAGAATAAGAATGTGTGTGATTTTAGCTAGCACCTTGGCAAGGCAAATTCATGACAGGTGAAGTTAATACTACAACAAAGTACAAACAATAAAAACAATATGGTATTTTGTTGTTGCCTTGGGAGGCTCGTATGTCAGAAGCAGCTGATTGAAGATACTAATGGCTTCGTTAGTCAAATCGTATCGTCTTACTTTTGAAGTTGTCGTGTCGTTTAAGTCTGGATGTTAGTTATTAAAAACGTGAGACTGCCAGCGAAAGTGTCAGCTGTTGCGCTGCTTTATACGTGTGTGTGTATGTTTGTTAGCCAGAAGTTGACGTTTGCTACGTAAAAATCTATTTTCTGTAGATTTTGACGTAGCAAACGTTGCCAACACATTTTCAATAAGCATCAACATGCTTATTAGATGTTACGGATTTTGTCAGCTGACACGCAACAGCACGATACGATTTCAGTAATTCTACCATAAGGCAGAGGCCTACGCCATGATGGCTCACATCCGGCTGAGCCGAGCCATGGATAATTTTAGTCAGCTACGCCGGGGCCGAAAAAAGTTTGGCTTATCGTCGGTTGGTTATTGGTTTGATGTATGGAACATTTAAAAAAAAAATTGAGTTATTGATCGATTGTATATGAATAATGTGCCCTCTTTCCAAATTTGTTATCAGTTTTCCGATATCTTGAATATATCAGAAGATATAGAGCTGCAATATTACGCCATTTCCACTGATTTGTTTAAACGTACAATACTCAGTATGCTTTTTATTTTGAAAGTTAAATATGAAAAAAAAAAAATTTTTTAGTAAAAAAAACTTTTTCGTAATTTGATTTTTGTTCAATAAACGAAAAATGTACATTTTATCAAATATTTGTAGCTTGTGTAGGAAAATAGATTTCACAATTTTATGAATTTCGTTAAGTTACAAAAGTTATTTAGTACAATTATTTTCGTATATAGTAGCATAATTTTCGTTTATTTCATTGAATTTTTGGAGAAAATAAAATAAAACCAACTTTGTTTTGAAAATTTTGCTTGTTTTTATGGTTAAGCGATTGTCTATATGCATTTCGTTCCCGCTTTTTGGAACTCATCAGTAGACTTCAACCCAAAACATTTTTGATTTTAGCTAACAAACTTCGTATGTTTATAGTAAGACTCTTAATACTATATTGAGAATCACAATATACAAACATAATAAGTTTGAAAGTCTCAAACAAAAAACTTTACAAAACAAGCAACTTTATTCGATTGTGCATCTATTTTATTTTCCACCACCTTTTTACAATTAGCTGCCCATTGGGCAGCAATAAGAGTATAAAAACAAGCAAAATTTTTAAATTAAATAAATAAAGGCTTTATGTCAAATAAATATACTTCGGTATTCCAACTTTGTTTTGTTATCATTTTGTTTACAGTACAAAATTATTCCTAAATCTACACAAGTTTCGTGAATTTTACGAAAAAAGAACTTTGAAATAGAATAAAGACTGTTGTTTTGTTTTATTTTTTAATATTTTCTCCATCTATTCTATTCTATTCTATTCTAAATCTATCGCAGAGTTCGTCACGCACGAATTTCGTTCGATGGCGGTGTAGTGTTAATTTTCATATGAACAAATGTGTCTATGACGAAAATTCGCAAAGAAAAATTCTTTGTTCGTTCCAGTTGTGTTCCCAGAACTCTTAGTTCGATTAGAGAGTTTCAGTGTATGTGATGTATGAGGAATACAGAGGCTGTAACAATTAACCTCAAATTATCTTTTTCTTTTCATAATTATTACGATATTTAATTTCAAGAATTACAGATTATTCAACAAAATTATTTTTTAAATGTAAGAAAATAAATTTTTTTGCCGATTTTTATATTCTAAAGATTTTAATTTTACACAAAATTTCGTATATATTTTTTTCCGTATTTTTTTCGTAAATTTACGAAAAAAAAAATTTAAAATACAAAATTTCGTTATTTGCAACCAAAAAATATTTCGTAAAATAAACAAATACTATTTCTACTATTTACGAAGCATTTCTACCGTAAAAACAACGAATATTTTCGTAAAATAAACCACATTTTTCGTTTATTTTACCTATGAAATATTTTGAGTGTACTTATTAATAAAACATTTTCTTCATTAATTGATTAAATAATATTTTATGTACATATGTATGTAGATGCAACCAGTCTCTATACATAGAAAATTTATGATTAATATATTGAATTTTGCGTTTTTAATCGTCTATCGCTTCTATCTTTGGCGTTCACAAAATGGTGCAGCAAGAACTTTGAATGGCAAATATCTATGAAAAATTTAATTAATTAAAAGAATTGATTATTTTAAAAACTTTTTACGTACCTCCAATAATTTAATAAATATTTGATGTAAAATACCAAACACATTATATTAATATGTACTTCACTTTAATATATCTTTAATTATTATAAAAAATAAAAACACACTTGAAACAACCGACGAGATTCTTATTCAAAACTCAAATGAAAGTATCAGCGAAGAAATAAAGAAAAAATATCAGTCTATAACAGCAAATATTAAAATAAAAAAGAACAAACATATTTTAGGTAAACGTATCGTCGATTAAACATTGCAAGATTTAAAGAGAGAGTTAAACAGAAATGCTACAATATCACTCTCCAAAAAATCAGCAGAAGAATCGTTTAGGAGTTGTATATTAAACACCATCGCAAGGCGAATTGATACCAGGTGGTCCTAATTTGTAACTCTGCGTATTCGCCTTGTATATTTGTTAGTGTAAAATTTCCTGCTGTCAGAATAGGTGTGTTTTTTACTTCTGTAGTAAAATGCAGTAAATGAGTAGTTACTACAAAAATTTTAAAATTTACTCTCAAAAAGAGTTGTTGCCGAAAAAAGTACGCGAACAGAAAAATAGTAAAAATTAGTAAGATTAAAGAAACAGGTGACTCCAACTCCACATAGTGCTGAAAAATATATGCACTTTTGACTTTCAACTCTTTTTTCTTATTGGTACTCGATACAATATTTTTTATAACACGACCAATCTAAGAATAAATTTGTAATTTATTTTATGTAATATTTGCAATTAATTTCTTTTTGATTTTTCTGATTTGTTGTTTGTTAAATTTATAAAAAATTACATGACTGTTTGTTAATGTTATTGACTACCTTAAAAACAAGTGCATTACTAAGTAACCAGATACTTTACATTCTTACAACTCTCAATAATTAAAGTCATCCACAAAACAAAAGAATTAATAAATTAAAATATAAAAAATTTATATTAACAGTTATTATTACCATTCTTTATAAATTGTCTATTTTGAAATGACTTTCACAATTTTTAATTAACCTTTTCAAAAAATTTTACAATTTTCGTTTGCATACTTTTCCTGTGTTTACATTTTGAATCATATGTTTTTATCTTACTAAACTTTACTACGACAAATTTCTGCAGTAAAACAAGAACTGTCACTTTACTCTCTCAATTTGTGTTCTCATTTACTGCATTTTGGGTAAACGATCGCAATTCAGTAAAATGCAGTAAAGTTCAGTAAAAATTTGTAAAAACTTTTGCGTACGCGAACGCACTTATTATTTCCTAGCGTTTTGCATTGATTGACAGCAGAGAAATTATGTCAGCTGGTGAATTAGGATCACCTGATGTGAATTCGCCTTGCACCATCGCCTATTAAACAGCTCTTGGCTAGCTGGGTATTTACGTATGTGTATGTAAGTATTTGTACAAAATTTATATATTGAGCTAAGATCTTATTAAAATTTCGTCATGTTTTCACTTAATTAGTCATCCAGTAATTTATTTACACTAAGAACATCGCTGTGGGAAAACAATTTAACCCATTTTACTTCCAAATATCTGCATTAACATGTTTAAATAAATACCTGAATACATTTGTAAATACATATTTTTTTCCTATATGTATGTTGTGGGTGCAATTGTGAGTCTATAAATAGCACACTTTCACTACACTGTTATGCGTTCAGTTCTGAATTATTTAACATGCATATTCATACTTTATTATTTCTCATATTTCAATAATTACATATTTTCTTCTAATTAATATGTAATTATATTAAAATGTTTACAATTAATAACAAATAAGAAGTCGATATTACTAATCAACCAATATGAAGGTAACTTTTCTCTAAATATATGCGAGTACAATAAATTTCAAAATTATATGTAATATTGTCTAACTTAAATAAAAAATTAAAAAATCATAACCAAGCCCTAAAATTAAAAATCTTTCATTGTAAAAAAATAAAAACTGGGGGAATAAATCCGCTTCTGGCCAAATCGCGCAAACTTTAAGACATTTCGAAAATAGAAAATTACCCCCAAAATGTATTAAAAATCACTTAAACTGTAAGGAATGCCAAAACCTTGGAAATCCCGCGAAAATTACGAATATTAATAAAAACAATGTCTAATAATGATTAAAAACTGTTGCAGTTATACAAGGACCAAACAACCTGCAAAGATTGCGAATACTCGCGAAAAAATGCACTGTTGAAGACTAGTTCGAAAATTTATTGAAAATCGCTAAGATTGTAAGGAATACTAAAATTTCGGGAAAGATTCATCTTACAATTTTGGAAAAAAATTTTTGGCAGAAATCTCTTGTTTTCACCCAAAGGTGTTCGATGGATTTTTGTGGAGGCCTATCAAGAAGTTTGATGTCATTATCTACAACTAAATTTTTTTTACGTATGCTTCGGGTCATTATCCTACATAAATATAATTTTCCAATATGGTAGTATGTTGCACGCTATTGCCACTGATTTTACGAAGCGCATCCATGTCATTGTCACTAAAACCTCACCAAACTATCAGCGAAACCCACTCAAATTCCAGTTTTTACACCAACACGTGTATCAACCCTTGTTTATTTACGTTGATCCGACTCCGAGCGAGTTGCATCGGATCAAGTAACTTTCTTCCAATCATCTGTGGTGAAATTTTCTTATGCTCTAGCAAACTTTAATTGCGTCTTGCGATGAAATATATTTAAAAATTGTTTTTATGATTGTTAGTGCCTTAAGAATTATATTTTTAAGTTATTCTTTCACTCAGGGTAACTCCATGAGCTCTTATTATTAATGTATTTGTTTCCACTGCAGTGTTTGTACCTCCTGAAACGATTAGGAGTTTGTTTTTTGTTTAACTCATGAGTTCGAGCGAAACGTTGTATTTGTTTGCACTTAAACGATAAAAAAAACAATTTTGTATTTCTTCTTCTAGATGCTTTTCCCTTCAACCCAGAGTTTAAAATTTTTTCCATTTAAAATAACTTAAAAATTTAGTTAACTACTAAGGTTTATTTAGTTTAACTATTTTTGTTTTATATATGTACATATTTGTCAATGCAAATGGAATATGTGAATTGTTTTGATTCATCGCACTCCAATTTGTTCAAGGCTTTTTTGTAATGAAAGCTCACATTTTAGCATCATTTATGTACAACAGTCTTGCCGTTGTGTATTTTGTTCTCTGTTAAGTATACATACTCTTATGTATTGAAGTATATGTTTAATTTGTATTTGTTTAATTTTTTTTCACAAGGTATTATACTATGTTTTATATTTTTTAGGTACAAAACAATTAAATTTATTATAATTACCTTAATTTCGTTTAATAAGATTAGCGGCAATACTCTTCAGGTGTAATATTTTTCAGCTGTTATCAAACAGTCCTCTAAATGTTCCGTTAATTCAAAATCGAGTTACCAGATTAATAATAAGTAATATTTTTAACAATTAACATCAATAACACAGGTCAACAGCAAAAAATTGCTTGAGTAACCACTATATAGATTTGATGGATCATGGCTACCTAAGTACAAAAATGGCAAAATTTATAAATTCTATGGATAATTTTTTAGTAATATCGTCAATATTTTGAGACATATCTCCACTTATGTTGTCATTAACTCGAAAAGTGTTTGTCCGATATTATAAAAATAAACTTAGAAAAATTTAAATTTATATAACCTTTAATCCGTTTATATATTGCGTTTAAATCGGCTCAGTAGTTTCAGAGTTATAATAAAAAATTATAGCGAAAAATATATTTTTTACGAAAATGCCTTACATAGTAACATTCGTGTATATTTTGGCAAAACCCTACATACAATACTGATCCTATTCTTCGGAAACACATCTGAATTGGGTGAGTTTAAATGAATTAAACAGTAGAAAATTTATATTTTATTATTTAAATTTATTATAAGAAATAAAATAGGTTAATTAGCCTGTGTCGTATTTCTACTACGACTACGACGATTTTGTACTAAATTAAAGAAAAAATGTTGCAATGTTCTTTAGTCTTGTAAAAAATCGTCCTAGTCTTGTTCGAAATAGGAAATAAATAAATAAATAATTATTTACTTTTATTCGAATTTAATTTTTTTAATTTTCTTTTATTCTATTTTCTGCTATTGTTGAATAACGAAGGGTTACTATGAATACTCCAACAAAAATCAGCCATCATGTGTGCAACTCAGCGACCCTGGTATCGTTCCTCCATTGTCCGGGTATCTTGTTGAAATCGTTCGCCCTGTTTTTCAGGAAAACAATCTAAGTGACTGTGTACTTTGGCACCCTATGCTCCAATGGAAGTTAAAGGAATTTGTATATAAACAAAAAACTAAAATTTTTGGAAAATTAGTAAATTCACTTAAACTCGAAAAGCATCAATCGATGCTTATGATCGGTATCTCATTTTGTTTCTATTAAATGTGGCTTTGCGATAAAGCAATAATTCTGAACAAGTTTTGCCGTTTTCGATTTTTCATGATATTTTTAAAACAAAAAATTATTACTATTTTCACGTAAGAAATATATTTTTGGCTAAAATTTTTTATTATAACTCCAAAACTATTTTTCTAAGTTTATTTTAATAATATCGGACTAACACTTTTGGAGTTATCATTAATTATGTGGAGAAACGTCTAAAAAAAATATAATTTTACTTAAAAATTAAAAAAACCTCTCCATAGAATTTAAAATTTGGACCATATTTGTGCTACGGGAACCACAATACCTCAAAATTGTACAGTGGTTTTACAATCATTTAAAATTTTTTAAATTTTGTTGAGCATTACACCGATAGCCAGATAATCATCTTGTAGGTCAAATCCGACACAAATTATAATTAGATCTATTCATTAACAGTTTTTTCGCCCACTGCTTATATAATGTAAGGAAAAACACGTTCTGGGTTAATTATTATAAGGATGTAAAAATTTGTTTGCAGACCAAATTCGAATTTCGTGCGCATCTAGTAAACAATACAAGTTTGCTGAGGCTATGAATTTTATTCTTCGTGGCTTTTAAAGAACTTAAAATGTATCTAAATTATTAATATTGAAAGAAATTCAAACATATTTGCACAAATATTCAACATTCCATATTATTAGCTAAAGTGTGCTATTTTTGATTCCATAACTGTACACACTACATAGAGAAGCATGTAATTTAAAGTTATTCAAATTAATTTGACCTTGTTATACTTGCGGACACTTGCACGGTCAATATTTGAGTCATAACGTGCTTAAATCCTGTCGCAGGAGTACTTAAATATTCCTTGAGGACTTACTCATTTTCGAAATTAAAACTTTCATTATGTTTAATTGTGTTTGACGGAGTCAGAATATTGTTTAATTTAAGTTTATCTACAATATTTGTGCCCTACATTCTAAACAAACGAGAATAAGTATGTAATTAACCTTATTTTCTTTTACTTTAGAATGACACAATTGGAGACAAAATAATATTTGTGGACAAAGACTCCATAGAGACAAACTCACATCAAACGTATAAAATACTTAATGATACAAATGATTTGGTACGACCGCTGTGCAACGCCTACGAAGCAGATCATACAGGGAAAAGAAATTCGATAATAATCTGTCGTAAGTTAATCAAATTTAGTTTGTTCTGATACTCATAAAAAATTAGCTAAATTACATATTTTTCTTTATATTCGATTGCAGAAATTGTTTTTGCTAGAAATGGAATCCTAAGTCAACCTTCATATTGTTTTATTTTACAAGCAACAGATAAAACAATAGACGTACGCATCCCAAATACTGTAAGTAAAAATCAAAAAACCCAGCAAAAAAATTATATTTCAAAGAAGTCAAAAAGATACAAATATTGTGCTCCGGAAGTAGCGTAGCTGCAGATCATTTCCTGTGATTTTTTTAAATTCTTATTCATTCGATAGGAAGTAATGAACAAATTTATTAAGCTGATGCCCTTTTTCATCAAATGAAAGAAACTAATTTATTTAATAATCAAATGTGCAAATCCTTTGATCAAAGTCGAAGTATTTTTTCATTCGTGTAAACCAAACTTTTATACTTGTTATTGAACATATTTTTTTATCCCCAAAGTACGAAATCAGTTTTTATTAATTTTTAGTAACTCAAAACTCGTAACACTACTTGACTGTTAGAATAGAATAGGGGAACGAACGGTACAAAGACCGGCACTGCGACACCTGATGGATCTTTTGTGTCTTATATCTGTAAATTAAGTTAAACCAATCTCTGTATGACTCTCCTTATGAAAGTCAGCACAGATATTGGAGAAGCCCGCTTAATATCATCTGAACACAGAAACTTATAATGAAAAACACGCCTTCTACTGTTATATAAAACGATACACTCGCAAAGAATGTGTGCCGTTATCTCGTCATCTTCTAAGAATAAACTTGGTTACTTTTCCACCCGGAGATAGTTCAGTCCAAACTGACCAGAAAGAAAACCACTAACAAGACGTAAATTATTCCTATTGAGGTCCAGGATGCCATTATATGATACATCTTTCAAAAACAGAGCTGCCAGTATTAATGACTCATACCCAAAGTTGGGGATTTGTTAACTTTTTTTGACGAAAAATATAGTTTGCGGACAGGAAGTTTTCTTCCGGATGTTTAAAACTATTAATTTAAGTATGCTAGCACTCTTGGTATTGCTCTTACTTCCACTCTGTTGCTTGGTTGGTTAAAGTGGCTGCCTTCTACCTGCAAGCAATCAATTATAATCGTGAGATTCCGTTTTCATGGATACCTCACTACTCGTCCGAGTCCTAAGCTATGAAAAAGGTATGGATCAACGTTAAGTCCAGTGAGAAGTTTTATTAGATCCACCCCGTCGCTTTTAGGTAACGAATGAGGTGATCTATACATACGAGTATACGTGCGTCGTCTAGTATATGTTTATGATGAAATTTCAATCGTGTCTTGAGTAGTGCCGGGCATTCATAGAGCTGGTGAAAAACTGTCTCTCCTTTATACCGCTTTTAACAGATGTGACATAAAATATTGTGGGGAAGACCCGGCTTTTTGTCATGTCTACCTATCGTACAATGCCCCGACTCACCGTGATATGTTCTTTCAATTTTAGTTAATTACTTGTTCTGAGCGATTATCGTAGAAACGCATGTTTTATTCGCATGTTTTCTTCGCCACCCTTCACGTACTCAGCCTGTTCCATCTACCATCGGTTTTCTAATAATAATGTTTGAGAATATTCATCGACTAATACTGCTGTAGAAGCGTCCATAGCATATACAGCACCGGTCAGTTCATCTGCCCGCTCCAGATAAGAGTAGTAGTAGCAATGAATACCTACTACTATTACTAGGTGTTACCTTCCTTAGTAAAGGGGTATTGATAGAGAAGACGGGTGGTGAAGCAAGAAATAGAGGACAGCTTCATTATTTCTATTTTATATTCATTATTTCGTTTTTTTTTATAATGCAATATTGCAGCGCCTCTAGTGTCAATTAGGCGTATTACATTTTCAAAACTTTGTTTAGTAGCAATTTTATTGGTTATTTTATTTCCCCGGTGATTCTGCTACACAATACCGGTTAGCACCCTTTTGCATTCGGTAACTAGGATTGAGGATGTTTCGTATGGTCTTAGCGGAAGAAGTGCTGCCTGGTTGTGGACAATTATGCCAACTTGCAATTCAGTTCATTCAGCATATCTTTCGCACAGCATTCTGCCTGCTTCCCTCAGAAGACGGTAAGATAACTGCAGACCAAGATCACTCGAATAAGTTCCATTCTCAACACCGCACAACATTCTTGATCCGTCGGTGTAGACTCTGGTGTCGTAATCATCCTCTATTTCACCACTTTTCTATTGCCTTCTGAATGGGAAAAGGATTTTGAAATTTGTATCAAAGTCCGTTTTAGGAACCATATAATCAGAGGCTTTTATTACGTTTGGAGCAACCGATTTAAAATGTTTGCATGTCCGTAAGTAGCATGGGTCTCAAATAAAAGGTATTGATGTTTAGATTTAAGGAATTAAGATCAAAAGTGCCCCAGGTGATGGTGTGCATATCTTAGAACTGAGCTCTATCAATATGGGTCCCAAATAAAAGGAAATAAAAATATGTAACAAATTTCTCAGATGACTACAACAAAATGGCGGATGAAAATTAATATTTTTCGGTGGTGGTGGTGGAAAAACACTTATCAAAATAAGAGCGCGTGATGAGTAGGTTTAAGGAATTAACACAAAGACTGTCTCAGTTGAACACAATATCCAATATCACAATAAAATTCTTACAGTTTGCAAAGTTCGATTTGACAAATTCGATAAATATACAACACCTGAAGGGTAACGTGGAAACTGTACAAATCGGGGTATTTCAAGTAAAAGAATGTGGAAGCAGAGTTTTTACGTCTTTGAAGTTTTTGTTAACAAACAAGATAACAAAGCTGCTAAAAAAAGTAGAAATTTCCCGCACACCAATTTTATTCGGTGACCAATGATAAAAAAAGAACAGTGTAAAGAAAAAAGACATAGCTCGTTACCTTTTTTAATGAAATTTTATTTCATACAAGATTTTGATTGAAAAATACTTTTTGTCAGTTAAGAAAGTGGTGTTCGATTTGCATTTGATTTTCTTTTTATAAAGAGAAGTAACACCCACTCAGGCAGTGAATGCCTACTACTATTACTAGAAAGAAGGCAAGACCTTCTTTCGGGAAGGGATAGTTATG
This sequence comes from Nowickia ferox, assembly GCA_936439885.1. Lineage (NCBI taxonomy): Eukaryota > Metazoa > Arthropoda > Insecta > Diptera > Tachinidae > Nowickia > Nowickia ferox. The sequence continues at coordinate 67,690,112 of OW387026.1, forward strand.
GAGAAGACAGGTGGTGAAGGAAGAGATAGAGAGAGAGCACGTTTTTTTAATAAGACAGTGTTGAAACGCCTCTGGTGTCAATGAGGCGTATTAAATTTTTGAAGCTGTGTTTGGTAGCCATTTTATTGGTTATTTTACTTCGCCAATGATTCATTTACACAATGCAGACGAAAGAGGGTGCTCTGATGTTACACCAGGATTCGCATCTGCTGAAGCCAGTGGAGTTCAGTGGCCAGTGTCTATGCCTTCATCACTTGAATCCTACAACAACTGATACAAAGGTATACTAATGCCTGTCGGACACCGGCCTCGAATCCAGGACATTCGGTTTTGTTGTCAACGTGCTAGCTACTTCAGCCAACGCCGTAGCTCTGTTACCTTATAAAATTCATTCACCTTGTCTTAAAGTGTAATAGCGTCTCTAAAATATAACTTATTCTTTTTGTTGTATAAAAATATAGTTTTAGAGATTGTTAACTTTTTCAATTCGGTACTTTTGTTCATTATACAATTTTTAATTTCCTGAAAAACACAGAAAAGAATTTGGGAAGGATCTAATAAAATGTAAATAAGTATTGCTTTTGTTCTGGTAAATATGTATTGTTTTTTTTCAATAAAACCTTGAACTATTTATTACTTAATTAAATAAATAGGCTGTACGAATTATCGCCCAAGTGCAAATCGCACGGAACAGCTCAATGAAAGAGTTGCCAAAATTGTTGGGTGATTAGTCATTATGAAGAAATACCCAAAAAACAGTGCCTGATCGCCCAAAAAAAAAGTGAAGAATAACCCAAAAGTGTAAAATTAATAATCGCCCGCAGTTTTTGGGTGTTTGTTCATTACGTACAATCACCTGAATTGGTAATGATTAATTGCCTAAATTTTTTTTTAATATTTTGGGGAAATTTGGCTATTATTCATTATGAACAAATACCCAAATATCTAAAAATGTTAAGACGCCCAAGGTCGATGAACAATTAATTATCTCATTTTCTTACACCCATTTTTGGGCAAATCTACATTATAATTGAAATTTATTTGCTAGTGGTTAAGCATTGTCACAAAAATTCAAAAATGATAATTTTGAAAATCACAAAAAGTTTTTGAAAGTCTGTACATAAGATAAAAGGTTTGTGACTATTCAAAATGTGGTTGAAGTCTACTGATGATTTGGCTAAGCACCAATGAAATATATAGACAATGCTTAACCACCAGCAAATAAATTTCAATTAAAATGGACTTCTGACAAAATGTCGAATATATAATAAATTTCTTTAATCGGCGTTATTATTTTTCGGGAGATTTGCACGTGGGCAATAATTCGTACAGCCATTAATTATAAGTATGTACATGTAACTTATTGTTTTCGCTTTTTTGGTGGGCAATATACATACATATGTATGTAAAAGAATAAATTGATAATATTTTTCTTTTCTTCATTATCGGCACTTGAAAATACAGGCCAAGGCATTTATTTGTATAAAATCGGATCCTAGTAAAATACACGAAGCCGATCGGCCAAAAGCATTAGCTCTTCGTTCACGTCAAAATCGCAAATCGAACGTTATGAATTCTGAAGAATCAATATTGAATTCGAATGGTTTCAGCCGCACCATCACCCAGAGCATATTAAGCACGTATCCGAAAGATGCGTATGTCTATCGTACTGCTCACTCAATGTATCGCATAACACAACCTAAAGATTTTGTGGATTTATTAAAGATGCCAGAATTAAAATACAGCATAGTTGAGGACCGCAGTAAAGCATTCGCTATAACTTCAGTGGCTGGTATTATTTATGTGAAAAATGCAACGGCATTGGAAAACGCTCCAGAAACTGTTTATTTGTGAGTATACTTTAAATTACTGTAGATGTTATAAGCTTACATATCCCTTTTTTAGTCTAAATGTGTCTTGGCATGATACACATCAACGTTCGTTTGTGATAAATGTCCATTTAGTTAACGGACGTCCCGATAATGCTACATGCGAACTCAAACTAAAATCTAGATCCCAAACTTGTGCTCAAATTAAATATGATTCGCAGTGTGCCAAATTTTGTGGTCTCGCCACTAACGGAGGCAGTTGCATCTGGCGGGGATCTAGTGTTGACTCTTTTGGGCGAAATTATAAATCTTGCGTTCCAAATGCGGAATTTTGTCCTGATAACATTTGCGATCCTTTGGAAGAACTTAATACGGCCGCTTGCCCCCAAGATTGTACACCAAGTAACAAAATTATGGGTCCACATTCAACAAATGAAAATCGCAAAGGCATACTTTCCGCTTCGGGAACTTGCACGTGCGAAGATAATGGCAAATGTTCATGTGCTCCTTTGGATGACGAAGAGCCCAAACCAAAGCGCAAGAGAAAAAATGAAACCAGATCAGGCAACGCCGATAAGCTCGAGGGTATAATTTATTATTCTAACACAGACAAACCTGAGAATGAATCAGCGAAAGACATTCTCAATTTAGCTGGCTGGGAATGCGACAATACATGTGTGATTATAGCCATTACTTGTCCTATGATCTTCATTACACTTATAATATGCTTGATTCTAACAAGGAGAAGTTTTTACAAGCAGTCCACAAACAAACAGAAAAGTGCTAAAAATAAAAAGCAAGAGCATTTATCAGAATGCGATGTCAAAACTGTCGATTTGCCTCTAATGGAATTAGAAAATAATTTTAAATTTGACAGTTCCATTGCCGATACCAAATGGGAATTTCCGCGTGAGTCGTTGGAACTAGACAGTGTTCTAGGTGAAGGTGAATTTGGTAAAGTAATGAAAGGATATGCCACCGATATAGCCCAACGTCCAGGCGTTACCACTGTAGCGGTGAAGATGCTTAAGAAGGGTGCCAATTCCGTTGAGTTTATGGCACTACTCTCTGAATTCCAATTGCTGCAAGAAGTATCTCATCCCAATATAATAAAACTACTGGGAGCCTGCACAAAGGGTGATGGTCCAATGATTATTATTGAATATGCCCGTTATGGTTCTCTTCGTAGTTATCTGCGTTTAAGCCGTAAAATCGAAACAGCTGGCTGCGAATTTGCCGATGGTGTTGAACCGGTAACGGCGCTTAATATTCTGTCATTTGCTCTGCAGATATGTAAAGGAATGGCATATTTAACGGAAATTAAGGTAAAAATTATATTCACAATATGCAACTTTTTAAGGTATGCAAATTGGCTGTCAGTATCTAGAAAACGACAAAGAATTTTCGTTCGAAAATTTATATTATTATGTAGCAAAAATTAAAAATTTTAAAAACCCCCGGTATGTCAAGATGTGATATCTTCTAAATGGCTGGGCCGATTTTCTTCAAGCATATCTAAGAACACTCTCGATCAAGTCACCTTTCAAACAGAAAATCAAAATCGGTGCAGCCGTTTGGTCTGTACGTGAACTCGGACAGATACACAGATGCACAAACACACACTACAAAATTATAAAAAAAAATTTTTGTCTGGGTTAAATACAATAAAACAAATTTAATTTTATATTTATGATTTGATCAGGCTAAAGTTCAAATAACAAATAACACCAAAGTTAGTTATAAATATTCTGACAACCACGTAGTAGAACGGCACAACCTGTTGTTTTCGAAGGCCACTACACCTTTCTCATCAGCGTTCTTTGTGTTTGGTCCACTGTGTGTGGTGTCCGTTGATGTATTTCTGTTTTATATAATATGTGAATTGTTTTGGTTCATCGTATTACAATTTGCTGAAAGCTTTTTTGTAATGAAAGCCCATTTTTACCATCTCTAAGTTTACAACAGTCCCGCCATTGTCGTTTGTTCTTTACTAATTATTATTACAATTTAATTTTAATTCGAAACTAGCACTAAAACTACTTCAAACTTTTATAGAAAATATTCACGAAGTGTAGGAATGGAACAAGAATATCCTATTCTTGTCGCTGGACAAAAGTATCACAAAAATAGAATCAACTTTTTTCTCTTGCTGCAATACATTTTTACAAATACAAAATAACGTAACATTAATTTTCACAAGTTTGTAGGAAAAAGTAATTCGTAATGTCCACAATGCAAGCAATCGGCTTATCTAGAAAATTTGTTTTCCATATATTCATGAAACTAGAAACATATTTTCGATTAAAAAAGTCAATTTTAATGTACAATTTATGATATTTGTCTTACATTATTTTGAATTGTTGCTTTCTAAAACAAAATAACGCCAATGTAACATATTATAAGATATCAGAAGATATCTACGTATTCACCGAGATCTCCCAAATAAACGGTAACTGTATAGAGTACCGCATTGCCAGGGAAGGAATGGAATTAGGCAATACTGGCATCAGTATAAAACGTTTCAAGTTATTAATTCAGTATGTATTTGCTCAAAGAAATTGGATATGAGATTTGGTTGTTAGGTTAGGTTGAAAAGAGGGTCAGTAAAAAAATTTACCCAATCCGCTTCGGATTTCACCTATGCTTTTATAGCATGTTTTGAGCTCTTGATAAGAAATATTGGGAAGATACCCAATAAAAACTATGAAAACCTATTAAACGTAATCAGTTTGGGAACCTAGTCTTCTCAATATACTTTCTTAGGTTTTCCCAGTCTGAGTCCCTAAGATATTCCATATCTCGCATATTTTCCAGATGGAAGATTTGTCCTCTAATTTGACTGCAATTTGAATTTCATCATCGTCTTCTTGGCAAGCTCTGCATGCCGTATCGTCAACAACACCCATGCAAGCCACATGACTTATTAACTTTGTATGTCCTGTTATTATGCTAACCAAGTTCCGAAGTGTTGGCCTTTTTAAACTTAGAATCTCTATCGTCTTTTCACTGTTTGGATTTCCCCAGAGAAATTCGGTCACTCTTTCAGAACAGTGAGTTCTGCCAATCTCTGGTTGCTGTTCTATAGCACATTGTTTCAATTAATTTTTAAATTCTTGAAAAGGTTTGGCGTTTTTTAGTATGATATCAAATGAGATTTAGCTGGACTCTCTGGCATGGGTGGAGATAACCAGACCATCAAAATTTTTTTTTATAAGTCTGGGAACCCTAACGGGGCAGTCAGCCGCAGGTAAATATTTTAATCGAAATTTGACTGCTGGAGTATCACATCGAGAACTAATTAATGAGCCTAAATGAGGAGCCGAGGGACTGCCCTTATAATCTATGCTAGGTTACGTTAACAGGTCGCCGGGAAGATGAAAAGCAGAGTGTTCAGGTTATTTGGGACCATTTATTCAAGTCAGCTTGAATCAAAAGCCGATAAAAGAGAAGCCTTTCGGCGTGGAACTTCAGAGTCTAACCAGTAGCTTTGTAATAGCACTATGGTAACTGCTTGCCCAGCAGCTGTTCTGCTTCTGGGGTTTAATGGATGATGACATGATCGACCGAAAGACTTTGTTCTAACCCCACTGCGTTTAAAAGATGATGGCAAGTAAGTGTTGGATGTTGTATGTGGTAGACCTTGTTCCAACCCCTGCAAGAGAACTGACGCTGTTTCTGGATATTAGTGACGTTTTATTTGAACGACACTTAGCGGTTGGGAGCAATCACTGTCGCTGTATTTTATCACAGAGAAGCTAACGTAATGCCTGTGGGTGATACCAAAGTCGCTGGTGTCTGATCAAAGCTATTGATTTGTTGGACGCGCTTAGCCAGATAACATTCTGGGTATTGTTACTGATTCTGATGATGTCGGAGGGTCCCGGTATTAGGGTATGCTTTTTGCTTTATCTTAAGCACTGGAGCTATCTCTTAAGCAATGCAAGATTATATAGCTCAAAGTACTTCAGCAAGATGATGCTTATAGTCAGAGAAAAATATGTTCAAAGATTGCAACATACATATGTGTTTCTTACAAGTCAAATAGTGCTTTCTTAGTATGCATGGGGGCGGTGGAAAACGCTTATATTTTTCCAGTATAGGACAGAGGCGCGGATTTATTAATTTGTCTTCTTCTTCTTCATCTAGACAACTGGAACAGTAGATTAGGGGAGATCCATGCAGAATGATAATGGAATTCCACAGATTGTATCGGTGTTCATATCCTGAAGCATATTTCCTTTCTTGCCAATTTGTCTGCTATTAAATTACCAGTAATGATCAAATGCCTGGATGAGATCCAGTCTAGGATGTACAAACCCGTGAGGAACCATAAGATGCAGATATTTCTGCTTGCCCTTATAATAAAACCCACCGAAGCGAATATCTCTAACTAGTAATCGATAAAACCTCATTCGAATTGCGGCGTTCTTGATTGCAGACATTTCTGCTTGCTTTTATTTATAACCTATTCTAACTAAAAAATAAAGTAAATGACTATTTATTAACTAATTACTCAAAAAGTGTACCGTCACAACAGAGTGCTAAAAGCAAATAATTAAAATCATGTAAAGGTTGACATTTTTCTCCTTGGAAAAAACTGCAAAAATTGCAATGAGTTTCACTGTGCGTCACTATTTTTCAATTATGTTTTTCACTTATGAAAAGTTATTTTTGTTTTATTATCTATCCAACTTCACACAGAATCTCAAAACTTCTTCAAATCTCACACCATTATACCATTACATTTTTTCTTCTTCATTTGTATTTTTCAGCTAGTTCATCGTGATTTAGCCGCTCGTAACGTTCTCTTAGCTGAAGGCAAAATATGTAAAATATCCGATTTTGGTTTGACACGGGATGTATACGAGGATGATGCATACTTAAAAAGATCAAGAGATCGAGTACCGGTCAAATGGATGGCACCTGAATCATTGGCTGATCACGTTTACACTACAAAATCAGATGTTTGGTCGTTTGGGGTACTTTGCTGGGAATTGATTACATTAGGAGCATCTCCATATCCCGGAATACCACCGCAAAATTTATATCATTTGCTTAAAAATGGTTATCGCATGGCAAGACCGGAAAACTGTTCCGATGATATGTAAGGTGAAAAGTATTTAGTTTAATGATCACAAGTTCATAAAATTTCTCCTTTAGATACAATCTGGTAAAATCTTGTTGGACCAGCGAACCAAATTCTAGGCCATCATTCAAGTACTTGGGATCAGAGTTTGAAAAACTACTGGGGAATAATGTTAAAAGTATTGAATTGGAAAGAAATGCTTTTTCCAATCCGAATTACTGTTTAGAAGATGAAATTACCAAAGAAGCCTCGAATACAGCAGAAACTGATTTAAGTAAACCAAATAATTTGAATTGGGGTGAACCAGAACCTTTAGATCATTTCTGGAGACCACCAAAAATAAGTTACGATGCGCAGGATTGTTGCAATAGCCGAGAAACAACCACCTTCTGCAGCAATTTTCAAGCACCGCCTGGCTACGATATGCCAAGGCCGCTATTGGAGACTCACACAAATGAGCAACGTTTGCGTTATGAAAATGATCTCAGATTTCCTCTCAATATCCGTAAGTCAACTGCTACAGAGTCAAATAGCAATATACATGATTTATATTCTATACCTGTAAAACGTGGGCGTTCCTACATGGATATGACCAATAAAGCGTTATTATGCGATAACCTAGACAATGATGACTTCGAAAAAGATATATCGAAAACAATTTCCTTTCGGTTTTCAAGTCTTTCGAATCTAAAGGAACAAGAAGACAACGTGGCTTAAATATTTAAATGTGATTCATAGGAAAATAATTAATTAGAATAATCAGAGGTGGCTGGAATTCGAGCGATTTGAAAATACCAGATTTTTCAATAACAAACTTTTTTAAAAAAACTCACTTTTTATTATTTCTTATGTTTTGGATTATTAACCTGGCATTTCCATTTGATTTCGTGGGTTTTTACTAGAAATGTATGAAAATTTTAATTGAGAAAAACACTTACGGTCTTATGTATAAGAAAAAACTGTCATGAAGTTAGCATAAGTGGCAAAATTGACCATGATCTTAAAGAGTTATGCTATAAAACTTCACATTGAAAATCACGCTAATATCAAATTGTATGAAGGAAACCGTTAACACCTGATTCAATTTCGTCACTTATGCTAACTTCATACCAATTTTATCTTATACATAAGGCCGTTAAATGCTCAGATAGCAGACTGAACCGACCGAACGGTAGGAAACAGCTGATTGATATTGTTATGTGAAAAGTAGGTTACGTTACATTACATCTCTATAACCATTTTCATTACTTTTCACATAACAATATCGATCAGCTGTTTCCTACTGTTGCAGTTACATTCCATTACAGTCGGCTAAGTGAGCCTTAATGCTTGCAACACATTCACCTCTATCGTGAATAAGTGAAATTTTTGTTCCCATGAAATTTTTATTCCCCTCTAGGGAAAAAATGATATCTGCCCGCTATCAGTTTTCAGTGAATGTAAAAACCGGGAAAAATATTTGTAAAACTTAAAAATTAATTGAAAATCAAAAAATTTTAAGTTTAATAATAATAAATACACAAGTTTTGGGTTTAATATGAAAATTTTTTGAAGGTAAACTAGCGTTTTTAAATATTCTAGGTGCACTAGAAAAAACTTCTTTGGAAAAAAATAAATCTAAAAATAATTTATAAATTTATGCAAAAAGGTGTTGCAGAGAATTATCATTAAAAATTTTGTAAATAATTTACAGATCTTGTACTACAAATTAATATTTATAACTTTTAATATTTAATTGGAAGGAAAATATTGAAATTACGCGATGTATTAATTAATTCAATTTGCCTGCAAAAATAAAGTGAGCAGAAACAACCAAGGCAAAAGTGAAAAGATCCCCGTGAAAAATATTATTCATGATAAGAGGAATCAAAAAAGGGAAATATTTCTAGGGAAAAATTATATACGATTGCAATTATGGGAAAAAGGAGAATATTTCGAGAGACAAAATGTTCACAATAGGGATGATTTTTTTTTTAACCGACTTCAAAAAAAGGAGGTTATCAATTAGTCTGTATTTTTTTGTTTGACATTGTTACTTCGTAACTGGGTTCATATCAGATCGATTGTAAAAATTCAAATAAAAAACTTGGGCGGGGACACGCCCACAATTTTTTTTATTTGATTTTATAATATTCTACTTATTTAATTGCTGCAAAACCTAGCAAACACTTTTGGTTCTCGTACACAATTTTCAATTTAAAAAATGGGAGGGGCTACGCCTATTAAAATTTATTATTATATTTCACGTGGTTCTACTTAAGCGATTTTTACGAAACTTACCACACACCTTGAGCTCTAAAATAGACACAACCTTCCATTTAAATGAAAGGGAGGAATCACGCCCATTAAAATTAAATATTTTATTTTACGTGGTTCTATTTTACCGATTTTGACAAAACTTAACACACCCTGAGCTCAGAAAAACACAAAATCTTGCATTCAAAAAATGGGCGGCGGCACACCCATTAACATTTAACTTTATATCCCATAAATTTTTTTCGAAAATATTCTATCAGATCTTTGCATTGAAATCGTTTTTTTTGCAGAATTATTTTGGTTTAATAATGTGATAGAAACTTTTTTCTACACAATGATGGATATTTGATCTGATATTTTGGAAACTATACTTAAAATTAATGAATGGTATTTGTTACCCATTGATAATGCTAAAAAATTATAAAAACGGACAAAAATACTGTTTAAACAATCAAACCCGAAACGAAACTTGCCCTAACCAGCTCAAAAATGTGTTTATAAAAAAATCTAGACTAAATATAGGAAAACCGGTACCGAGTCGTATAAAAAATAGGCGATGTTTGCCGCTGCTAATGTGGCTTTCCATTGGTGAACGAATTTTCAAATCGGTTTAGCGGTTTGAATATCCGTAACAAATATTAAAAAACTGTTCCGAACCGGATAAAAAATATGCTTTATTTGATGCTGGTAATGTAGTTTTTTATTGGTGAAAGAACTTTCAAAATCGGTTTAATGGTTTGGGCGTGAAAGCGTAGCAAAGAAACAAACAAACTTATTTTCACATTTATAATATTCGTAAGGATTTATTTCATATATACATATATGTATATTCAACAAAGTAAATTTTCAGAATATGGTTGTACAAAAATGGGAGTAGTGACTAGCCTATATTTCCATGATGTTATTAAAAGTATTCTTAAAAAGTTTTTGTGGCTGATTATACAAGATCTACGCCTTCACATAGGAAGTAGCAAAGTGGTTGTCAGCGAAATTCCACAAAAGAACCGCTAGACTATACGGTTATCCGAGGCGAATCTGTCAACCTGTGCGAGCGAGAAGTAAAACTCTCGAAGGCCAAACAACATAGATAAGCCTGACCACACTTAAGAAATAAATACGATAACGCGAGAGTTTTTTTTAGCGCAGAGCTGCTTTAATGGATGGATATATAATGATGAATATATTCGTCACCACTACCAGTAAAAAGACTGGTTAATTGATTACCACTGCTTTTGTAGGAAAGTTAAAATAAGTCATTCACCTGTGTAGATATCTAAGACAATCTTTTATGTCATATACATAAATCGTGTAATGACGTTATAAGTTGATAGTAAAAGTTTTAAAGTAAAAGTTTATTTTATTCTCTTTCAAATAAAAACTTGTTTAAAAATTTTTTTTCATTTAAGCTCTTGTAAGTTTCGAAGTAAACATCTTTTTTACGAAGTTTGCTCTTGCATTATATTTTTCAAATCTTGATGTAATTACTCCCTACACAAAATTTTCAAATCAAATACGACAGTAGTAGTATTTTCGTTTTTAAAAATCTCATATTTTCAAATCGCGCGATTTTCAGCACAATCCTGAACGCCTTAATCTTTCTATACTATTGATTTTATTTTAAAATATGTATGTAATATATTGAATTCAAATCCATTAGATGTTAGAATTAATTTTTTAAAAAGACTGTTTTTGTTTATTGCTATTTATTAGTTTATACTTTAATTTTATTTATTTAAATATATTTTAATTTGATATGTACCATTTATTTATGTTGTTGATTAGTATTAGTTAATTGTTATTGTTTAAAATTAATTATTTATCATATAATTAATTATTTATTTATCTCTTAATTTTAATGAGTAAAAATCTCTTTTATCAAACCATTTTAATTAACACTGCCCCAAACTACATATGTACATATCGTTGGTCTCAAGTAGAAAGGCCCTAACTCAAATAATTGTAACTTTACAGGAGAAGGTAAAAACATAATATATAGAAACTGTACAACTGCTTGTACAACTGCTTTGCACACTATATACATTATTGCAATAAATTTTCGTGACAAGGTGTATTTGTGTGAAATCTATAAGAAAAGCTTAATTTCGCAAAAAATACTAGTTAGGGCCTTTCTACTTGAGACCATCGATATGTAAGTCTAATAGAAACAACCAACTTGTGCAAAAACGATTGCTAAATTAAAGTTGGTTTAACAAACGATTTTTGTATTGCAAAACTGATTTTAACGAATGCTTCAACTTTAACAGTCGTTTTTGCACAAGGAGAAAAATCTTTATTATTGCAAAACAAAGAAAATATATTCCAAGATATTAATGTACGCTTAGGGCTAATACTCGTAAATCAGTGCAAGTTAATCTCTATTTTTGGTTTAAAATGTGTTTAAACCAGCAAACCTATAAATCAGTGCAGTATTTAAACCAACCGATGATAAGTAAACGCATAAAATTGGGCGTTTAAACTACCAATACAGGCCATATGATTTTGTTACTTACAGACCATATGTTTTGCATTTAAAGAGCACTCAACTATTTTCCAAGCCTCTACTTTTTCTTCAGATCTTGTTCGATCTGTTTTCTTACACTATATTGTCATTTTATACTATTCTACTTCGCAAAGCATAAATATAATTTCTTTCTCAGTAAAATTTGGCAACCTTTCATTAAAATTTATAAAATTTTTTGCCTTTTCGATTGTGCAGAGAATTGATAGCCAGCTGCAAAACAGCTGTTGTTTGACATTTATTCTAGTGTTGCCACAATATTATTTTTAAAACTCAACATAAGGTATGGTTCACTGATTTACTCCTGTTGAGTTTAAACTAGTGAAACTAGAGCTATTTTTCGAAGCGTGTTACTTTTTCACAGCGATTGAAAAATCACTAATCACAACTGTGACTGAATTTATCAAGTAACTGGTTTTGCAAATGTACATAGTTCTTTCATACAAACTACCTAAATAAATCTACCACATGAATTTATTTGTATACGTTCGTTTGTCGAGAAAAAATCGTCTAATCGTGTCAAATCGTCTTTTCTGGCAACTATGTATAGCTCTCACATTTTTGTATTTGCAATTTTACTGTCTCTCTGACTCTCATACGACAATTATCAATATTTGGTTGGGGTCATTGTTGCCATTTTAGCATTTTCACTGCCAGATCTGGCATTTTTATTACTTAAAAAGCATTAAACTTTCAAAAAATTCTGCTAGATGCTTTCTGGCAGAATTTGTTGAAAATAAAAGAATGCAATTTGTTAAAAAAAATTCTTCTGTATAGAGGATTTTTCTCATAAATGTACATGTATTGCAGACCAAAGTTTCCCTGATGATCTGCATTAGAAACAGTGAAATTTGCGTAGGATCCAGCTAATGCCTCAATAATCAATTTCAATGTATTTATGATAAAAAAAATTATTTTACTGAATAAGTAAAATAATATTTTGGAATTATATTGCGTAAAAAAATTTTAAACGTAATTGTAACATTTCCAAAAAAACACCAATTATTAACTATTTCATATTTGTATGTGCTGTAAAAATACATGTAAATACTAATAAGTTTGTATAAATATGAAATTCAAAGCCATTTCAAAATTGTTTCTACATTTAAATCTGGCATTATAATTTTCTTCTGCAGAACATTTTAGCATAATTTTTTGACCGATTTAGCATTCTGTCATCATCATTTTCTGGCAACACTGGTTGGGGTTGATGATAATTGTTTGTTCTTGTCGCTCTTCTTATTAGCATTTATCAAAATACCAATACTAATACATACTTTTAAAGCAGAAGAGCTAAAATGTGTTAAACCGTGATCAGAGTCACTGTTTACTGCTAAACTGTGATCACAATCACAGTTTAAAAGAACAGCGATTTAGAAATCACTTTCAAAGTTTCGCTCAACACTAGTTTAAACCACATATAAATTAGTTTAGTTCAACTAAACCAGCGTTTAACTGATTTATTAGCCCTTAGTGACTTTTATATAATACTAGACCTTATTTATAAAAATTATTAAGGTTTTATTTATAAAATCTTAATAAGAAAATTTTTTATGAAAATCTGTTTTATAAACCCTTTATAAAGCCTGAATAATTTGTATAAATAGGGCTGTAAAATTTTTAATTTACAATTTGTGTGTATTTGTATTTAAACAAATTGAATAAATAAATTTTTCACATCCATGCTTTCTTTCCAAAATAATTTTTTTTAGATTTATCTACATAAAGACATATACGAGTACACGTACATTTGTATGTATGTTAAATTTTGTATATATTTTCTTTTTATATTTGTGCTTTAATAAAAGTTGTATATACTTGTAAAACATAAAATTCTGTGTTTTATTAATCTTCATTCAATGCTGTTGGTACGCAATTTAATCTGTAGCTCTAGTAAATATGAAGAAAACCCAGTAAATTAATCTGAGCTCGTAAACCAAAAAAAAAAACATGTAAAAAATTTAAAACGTACCTAAAGTGCCGTCCGAAGTATGTAAATGCCAAGGAATGGCCCACATCATAAGCGCAGAAGTACATGTTCTTACCTATTTACCTAATGCGGCCCTACACGTTGCAACTGGTCGTACAACTGAGTTGCATATATCAGTTGATCTTTCACTGCGCAGGCTGTAATTTTTCAACCCATTTTTCATCAAACTTCATTAAGAAATTATTTATTTAGTCATTGGTACATATTCTACAAAGTAAATTTGCAGAATATGGTTGCACAAAAATGGACGTAATGACTGGACCGTAATCGTCCCTATCATGTCAAACTACCCAATATGCAAAATTCGTTTTTTAGATTCGTTACCTGAGTAACCTAATTACCAGAATATGCCTCCTTTCAAAATGCTGAAATTGTCATAGACGATGGATAACTCATTAACTTGGGGGCCACACGTTAAATTTTTGCCTTTTAATTCCATTCAATTTGCAATACACTCACACTTTTTTTACTAACACAAACTTTTTAAATTGAAAACTAGATTGCTTTCAAATTCACCTATCCATTTATGTGGCAATTTAATTTCCAATTTGAACAGCTGGTCACAACACACATTGATTGAAATTATAAATTTGAGTTGTTTCTTCGTCGGTGGCATTTAAAAAATGAAATTGTTTATCAATTTGAGTCACAGCTATCAATTTCAAGGAATTTTGACACAAAGTATGTGTGATGAAATTGAAAGCGATTTATTGAACGTGTGGCTGCAGCGTAAGAAATATTTTAAGCCTGACATTTTTAATAATACTCCGACTTTAAAATCACAATTGACGACTCCTTGCGATCCTCTGAAAACTACAAATTTGCATATTGATAGTTTGATATGGTAGGGATGATATATCCTTGATGATATTAACAGTATTCTTAAAAAAGTTTTTGTGACTGACTATACCCGACCTATGACTTCATATAGGAAGTAGCAACCATGTCAACGAAATTCCTCAAAAGAACCGCAAGATTATACGGTTATCCGTGACAAATCAGTCAAGCAGTGCTAGCGAGATGAAAAACTCTCGAAGGCCAAACAACACACAAGCCTGAAATTATTTTTACAGAGTCAATATGACTTTTGATTTTTTTTTGATGGAGGAAGATAAAAAACATGTTTTTATTATTTATTTATTTATTTATTTATACATATTATACAAATTAAATTTGCATAATATGGTTGCACAAATATGGGCGGAGTAACTAGACCATATGCCCAAGATGTTATTAATAGTATTTTAAAAAGGTTTTTGTGACTGACTGTACACGACCTATGCCTTCACATAGGAAGTAGCAACGTGGTTGTTAAAGAAATTCCACAGAAGAACCGCAAGAATATACGGTTATCCGTGGCAAATCAGTCAACCAGTGCGAGTGAGACGCAAAACTCTCGAAGGCCAATAAACAACAGTGGCCTGGTTGCACTTAAGAGATAATTGCCAACGACGCTTGATGTTGACTCGCCCAGAGCTGCTTTACGACTGATGTTTTTATTATATTCTTCAATAAAATTGCGAAGACATTTTTTCTTCTTTTTTCACACTTATTAATTGCGTTCGCGTACCCAAAAGTTTTTACAAATTTTTACAGAACTTTACTGCATTTTACTAAATTGCGTTCGTTTACCCAAAATACAGTAAATTATAACACCAATTGAGAGAGTAAAGTGACAGTTTGTGATTGTTTTACTGCAGAAATTTGTCGTAGTAAAGTTTAGTGAGATGAAAACAGTTGTGTTAATTTACTAAAAAATTTTACAAATTTGTAACAATTGTTACTAGAAAGTGTTCATTAACCCAAAAAATTTGCAACGAGAGAGTCGAAAGAGCGTAAAAAATTGAGACAGAAAAATTCTTGCAAGTTTTTACAAGTAAAATTTTTACAGCTGTTTTGCGTTTTGTTTTCAAATTAATTATTTCAAAAATATCTGAAAAAGGAAAACTCAAAAATGTGAATTTCTTTATTGAAAAAATATGTATACTTATGTAAAAAGAAAGCGTATTTTCTTAATTTATTGTTTTTCTTTTATTAAGCCACATAAATGCAGTTTTATTGTGAAAGAATTTTGTTTGTTTATCATATTTGATCAGAGATGGAAAATGGGTTTTTTGTATTTGTTAATAGAATAGAATTAAAATATAATGAAAAATGCATAAAAAGTAGTAAATAATACATGAAGCTGTGTAAAGTATTTCATATTAAAAGTCGATTTGTAAAAATTTTGTAATTTAAAATATTAGCAAACAAGATTATCCAAAATTAATTTATATAGAAAAAGACTCATATATGACTTATCAAGAGGAGTCGCGGGTAGTCACGTTTTTCTATCGACAAATGTATCTTTTATGATCAGAAAATGAGCGCATATTCCAGCTTTTTGATCGCGCAAGAGTCAAAACAGACTCGAATTTGATTGAAAATTTCAAAAAATACTGGCTATTACAAATAATAAGTAGTTGGATATAAATATACATATGTACACATGCATAAATATAATGGTGCGTGTACTTTTTAACGATCGCGAAAAACTAAAAATGCACTACTTAATACTTATCTATGCCCTACACGATTTTACCTTGAAAGGTATGTATGTTTGCAAAAACTGCAAAAAATTATACCACTAATGTACATATATAGATATAGTGATGCACGAATATTCGGATTCGTATTCGCCTAAATTTGGTGAATTCGAATATTTTTCCAAAAAAAATTAAATCCTAAAAAAATTGATAAATGGCTAAAAATATTAGTTTGTGATAATTCAAAAAAAAATATTTCAATTGAATTTTTGTACCCAACTTAAACACAAAACAAACTTCTTGTACAATTAACATTAAAAAAGTTAGATAATATTTGTCCGAAAATTATTTCTCCATATTAAAATGATGGGATGGAAATTTTCGTTTTAGTATATGAAACTGAATATATAATTGTAAATACTTTTAATTATGAGTTTTATTTTGATATGAGTTGTATTTTTATATGATTGTAATACAGTATTTAGTATTGGCCATAAAGCTATATGTATTATAAATGGATTAATAATAAATAAATAAATAAATAAAAATATAATAAAGTATTCTTTAAATGTATTCAATGGGCCAACGGTTATTTTTATAAAAATATTTTCTGTAGTTCGGTTAAATAAAAAATTAAATATCCCTTTGTAAATACGTCTTTGTATGAAAGTTTCCATTAAAACATCTTACAAAACTTATACGATGTAGCCTCAAGTGGGCAACAACAATTTTAAAACTTATAATTTATAAATATATGTTTTGAAAGGACATTTTTTTTGGTCCATGAGAATTGGAAGAAATATTTTCACAAGCCTCAGCAAGACCATTTCCTTCTATGTATTTGTATTGATAATAAATGTTGTAGTTGCATATGGAAATAAGTTATTTATGTGTATTAAAAACATTTTAAAATGTAGAGGGAAAAGCGATGAGGAAATGAAAACCATTTAAATAGTTTGACTACAATTTGCCTCTAAATTGTTTGGCATTAAGTGACTTTTCTACAAAAAATTTTATATTAAAATTTGTCGTACTGTGTACGAATCTATTAAATTTTTTATAAAAATTTGTGCTTTGTATCATTTTCAAATATTATTTAATGACGATCAATAAAATTTTGGGTAGTTTTTATTAACTTTAAAGTACGCCAACAATATTAGGACGTTCTTTTTCATAACAATTTTTAAATATTTCATATTGCAGGCGTAAATAGAACCCCAATTTAATGTCTATAAATTTCACATATAATTTTCGTATTCGCGAATATCGTTTCAAATATTCGTATTCGCGAATATCAAAAATTGACATTCGGCACATCACTAGTATACGAGTATATGCATCATACAAATAAGTAAGAACTTTTCTAAAAGAACTTCTTTAAGAAAATTAAAATATATGTACATACATATATGTATGTACATACATACATATGTTTATATACCCACCAAACCAAATGTTCCGAATTCGTAACGACTAGTCGACCAAATCTTCCGATTTCGGAACCGAAATATTACCGAAATAGTTAAGATTTTTATAAGAAATGGTTGACACAACTTCGCAACGATATGTAGGTACGATACATGTCGGTACAAATTCGTAACGACATGTAGGTACGATTTCTTTTTCTATATATACAGCATATACAGCAGAGTACCGCTTAACCGTTATGTTGCTGCTTTTGTAAGAATAAGTTGCACATACATACATTTTTCAATATTTATTACATTTCTTATTTATTTATTATAGATACAGTAAAATCCCGATAATTCGTAATTGCAAGGGACCGGCCATTTCTTACGATTTATAGGGGTTTTCGATTTAGTGGGGTTTCGATTTAACGGGGTTAAAATAAAATAAATACGAATTAACGGGGTTTTTCAATTTGTTTACTAAAACGATAAAAAAACATAAAAAACAAAAAATTTTTGTTTTTGTAACACCGACAGAGTTTTATGCGCTTTGACATTTTTCTTTATTATTCATGTAACAAACTGATCTTAAAAAAATAAACACACACAAGCAAAAGCAAAAACCCACGCAAAAAATAGCGGTAAACAAAAAATCATTTTTTTACATGTTTCTGTTGGTTTTATTACGAATTATAAGTGGTAGTTAGCACACAATTACGATTTATAAGAGGTAAAGAAGATTTTATTAAAAAAAAAAAATTACGAATTAGCGAGGGGACCAAAATGTATGGAAATCTTACGAATTAACGAGATTTTTTCAAGGGACCGACAGTTTATTACGAATTATCGGGAATTACGATTTATCGGGGTGCGAATTATCGGGATTTGACTGTATTTATTTAAAACAAACATTTTCCCAGAGTTTTATTTATGTACTTAAAAATCAAAGTTTGAATGTTTTAAAAATTTTTATTAAAAAAAATTGTTCAGAGAAACTACCGAAATGTCTTAACGAATTCGTTACGAAAAGTCTGAGTTCAGACAAACTAGCGAAATGTCTAAACGAATTCGGCACGAGAAGTCTGACATCAGAAAAAGTCGAATCATTTGGTTTGGGGGGTAAATTAAATTAAAAAAGAAATTCATTAAATATTCATATGAATTAAAATACTCAAATATTTAATTAAAATTAACATTTTTTTGGATTGAAGTCTACTGGGGAGTTCCATAGGCGGGAGCGAAATGCATATAGACAATGTTTAACCATAAAACAAGCAAAATTTTCAAATTAAAAAAATATATTTTGAATAGATAATGCATTTTTGTTTCCATAGATTCGGATTAAGACAATTAATTAGTTAATTATTTGAGTCATACATATATTATATATAAATTAATCATCAGGAACTGATAAACTCAAATTAGCTTGACCCGAAATAGAACCAATAAACATTTCTTCATCACCGCGCAGTGACAAGCCAGTATCACCACACACTTTACGTTCGCGTATCATAGCACAACGTTCCCAGCGGGAACTTTGACAATTTTTGCAACTGACTTTGGGTAATTTGAAGACAGAAGCGGTACGATTGCCACAATCTTTACATTGGAAGAAACGCTTCTCGGCATCGACTACCTTCAAGGGATGGCGCTCTTCTTTACAACGATCCGCTGCAGAAAATGCAGTATATTTGCAGATCTTACAAATGACAGCTTTGCACGGCATTTTATATGTGCTCAACATTTTTTCTTCCAAGGCCTCTTTTTTCTCTAATTTGCTAAAGTACTTTTCTTGTTCATCACGTTCACGCATATCAACTAAACTGGAGTGCGAGGAAGAGGCGTCAATAATACGTTGTATACGTGTCTTACGATCCTGCTCCTTTTGTTCCTCTTCTAGTTTTTGTTTCTTTGATTCCTGCGACATAAACAGTTCATTGAGATCATCAATGGCGCGACGTTTACCATCCTTCGTCCCCCGTATAGAATTTGGATTAACCTTTTCAATGGGCTTTTCCTTTAGAACTTCTAATGCCTTCATTTTAGCCAGATGAGTTCTACGCTCACCAATGTTCACCTCTATGCAAAAATTGTCCCTTGACAATTGGGGAGATTTTGTGGTAGAAGCAAAAGAGAATTCACGATTTTTGAATTTCTCAGGTATTACGGATATTGATGGTGGATTGTCAAAGGACTGTGTATGAGTTTTCGAACTTGAACTCGGTGAAGAGGCTTGCAAGGATTCCTTTGCTTTTTGCGATGGAGGTGTGGCGAACACTACTTTAACTCCGCTTAAATTGTTGGATTCCGAGTTTTGTGGCTTATTTTGACATTCTGCCTGCAAAACTTTTAATCTTTCTAAATCCTTTAATCGCTGTTTAGCTGATGCTTCAACATTACCGGCTATTCGTGATATAGGACCCTCTCGAGATGCATAGGGAACATTCGATACTGCCACTGACTTTGATTTGGATGCATGATTTACACTCGCGGCGAATGGAGATACGGCATATTGTGATAGTGACATTATTCTCGAATTATCTTTTTGTGTTAATTTTGCACTTTTTCTAGCTGGAACAGCTGTAAAAGATTGACCGCCGTAGAAAACTTCACTTTTCCCTAGAACCTTATTACGCAAATCATTCAAACCTCTTCCAGCATTAGCCGATTGCAATTCTGATCGCTTGGACATTTTCCCAAACTCCTGTTTCATATGAAATATGCAACTGTCACATTCGCTTAGATTTACGATGGCATTACACACATCTCCGTTGCGTTTAGTCGCTTTGCAGTTACCCAAATCTTTGGACTGACCAAGTATCATTACTTTTTGGGCTGCATCTATCGAAAGACAGGCAACATCTTTACTATCTGCGCTTTTTTCAAAAACTGTGGGATTTAACACAGCTATGCACATGCCTTGGGCTGTTTTCCACAAGTTTTTATGTGCTCCTCCGAAAAGAAACAGTGACAATGTCCTGATATCACCTTTTAAATCAGATAAGCGCCATATAGAGTAGGGTTTATTTTTCTTAGTCGTTTGCACAGGATTTTTATGTACTATTACACCGGCTATAACCCAGTCCTGAGAAAGGTCGCCTCTTTGTATGTGAAAAGCAACTGCGGAAAGTGCCACCGATTTCCGACCTGTCATACGTTCCGAAAGCATAGTGCTGGATATCAACGGATTTATTATACGCAATCCAAACACAGGGTCAGTATATACAGAACTAGACGAAGATTTCAATTCCTGATTTTCATTATACTTTGCATTCACCTTCGTTTCGGGTAACTTTTTGAACGAATCACTAATAAGAGATTGTCTTTTGGTGGGATTATGTTGGTTTTTAATGTGCATTGACAATGGTTTTTTAACAACTCCATTCGAGTCATTACATTTTTCTTCTCTTAGGAATTTATCTATTTCATAATCGGCATTTGATTCTTTTGCAGCTTGTTTTTGCTGCTTTAGTTTTTTATTTATATCACAGCCATATTCATTGTACTTACGTTCTAGAAAATTTTTTATTTCTTCGTCGTCCGATGAATCCAGGTCCTCTCTTATACTTGCTACATGTGTTTCAATTTTTTTTTCTAGATTCTTGTCTACTTCATAGCCAAAGGCTTCAGCAAAGGTGTCATCTTCTCTCAATTGTGGCCGAGGAGGTATTAATTTATTGCTGGGAAGTGAAGTTTTCGCCATGTCTTGACTTTCCTGTTCGTCTGCTTCGGCAAGGATTTTTTCAAGAGCCATAATTTCAGCGTCATCACCAATTGACTCATCACTATTAGTTTTTTCTTGAGGACTCATCTTAGCCACTTATAATTAGTTTAAACAAAAATTATAAATTTTACTATAGAACGACGTCCGCAATAGCAATAGTCAATAGAAGTTATATATACAAAAGATTTCGCGCTATTTTTTTTAGTGATGACATAGAATTGATAACTTTGGTAATTGTTCGAACTATCGAGAATCAGCTGTTCATAGTTGATTTCTTATAGTACTAAGTACTATCAAAGGAACCATGCCAGCATAAAGCGGGATCTACACTAGTTATCAAAATAAATACTTTTTAAACTACGTCTACACCTAATATTACAAAAGTCAAACTTTATACAGAAAAATAATTTCCAAGGCGTATTCAGTATCAGGTGACATCACTACAACAATTCAAATACAAAAAAAAACAACATGTAGTTTTCTATGCTAAAAAATAAATCTGTTAGAAGATTTATAAGCAAATTTTGACATTTTGGTTCAAATTGCTCAATTTGGCATCAACAGCTGATAATCAGCCGAGAGGAAAAGGTCACCTGATACTGAATTCGCCTTGATAATTCCTTATGTTAGGTCTTTTTTTCTATATGAAATTTGAAAAAAAAATATATCAATTGTAGACGTAGGGTTACTTGTGTCCAATTTATAGTACGTTTTCATATATCGTCGGTTGGTTACTGGTTTGATGTACGGAACAAAAATGTGTTTTCGAGAAAATCGATGAAGAATGTTTAGTTCATTAGTTTTATAAAAATACACGATAGAATTTTTTGTTTAATAATAAAAGTAATAGACATTTTTAATAACATTTTTAAAAAAATTTAGTTATTGATTGATTATATATGAGTAATGTGTCCTCTTTCCAAATTCATTATCAGTTTTCCGATATCTTGAATATATCAGGAGATATAGAGCTGCAATATTGCGCCATTTCCACAATTATTATATATTTTAGAAATTGTTTTACAGCAATTTTTTGCATATGTAAAAGTATTAATATCGTTATTAGCAATTGTTATGATGTATATTAATGCATATTCTACTCAACGAACGTGATTCAAAGCAAAATACAAAAATTATATTGTTGTGTTATGTTTTAATAAAATGAAATTGATATTTATTTTTTATTAATAAAATTTCTTTTATTAAATATATTCAAACTTCCTTTTATATCTTCCGTTGTTTTTTCTTTAAGTGTTATGTTGCATGAATAAAATTGATATTTTCTACTTAAATATATACAGTAATTTAACCTACTTGAACAAGTAGGGAAAAATATTGTTGTTATGATTGTGGCATGCGTTGACAAAGACTTTTGTAATTTTTTCTTTAAATCCTAATAACTTTTCATGTTGGATGTAAAAAGTTCATCAACTTTAAGTTTGAATAAAAAACATATGTATCTATTACTTTTATTATTAAACAAAAAATTGTATCGTGTATTTTTATAAAACTAATAAACTAAACATTCTTCATCGATTTTCTCGAAAACACATTTTTGTTCCATACATCAAACCAGTAACCAACCGACGAAGTGATAACAAGCATGCTGAAAATAAAAATTTCTGATTTGCCATCAAGCACCGTTGGTACTAACAAATTTTCACTCATACTATCTAAGCCCCTTAAATTAGTGAAAAATTTACTAATCTAAATAATAAGGTTTGCGGTCTTGATAATAAAATCAAATTTATTCATGTAATCAGAACACACAAAAGCACAATGGAAACACCTCGAAGTGTTCCGAGAAAAACAACTTAATTTTTTCATAGTGAAAACGTACATACGTAAACCTGTTCATGAGCATCATGCCATCGTGATAAGGATCCGTGAGAACTGCATATTAGGCTTAAATATTTGGTCAAACACTAGGAGTTATTATTTATTTCATTCAGGTGTATACACCATGTGATGAGAATATATATATTGCGCTGTATCTACACGTTCCTAACCTTTATTTTAAAAGTGCCCCCGACGAAGAAACAACTCCAAGTGGTGTCTTCCGTCAATGTGCTTCCAGACAAATGGAAACGTGAAATTGAAAGCAATCTAGTGGTCAAATTATAAATGTGAAAGTGTAAGTAAAAGAAGTATGAGCGTATTGCAAATTGTTAAGAATTGAAAATTGGAACTTGTATGAAAATGTGATGCGGTTTTTTATGCGTTGATTTTCACCAATATAATGTTTTAATAATATTGTGAAGCTTAACTGTTTTTTTAATTTTTACTATATGTATATATATTTTTTTATATACTTGATGGTATTGCTGTTGGCTTTATATTAATTTCCAATAACTGATATATATTCTGTTAACACTGCGACCACACGAGCAATTTATTGTGTCTTAACACAAGCAATAACGCCGGCAGAATAATGACATCAAATTGCTTGTGTTCAACAATGTATCTAGAGGTGGCGAACACGTACATTCAAATATATTTGCTTTTTTAAGCATATACATACCTGAATTATCTTTAATTAGATTTTTTGCTAATTTTAAATTTAACTTCTTTTTATTTTATTTATTTAAAACAATTTTTCTTACTTTTTTGTTTATAAAATATTAATATTATTTCAATTCGACAGCATGTGTTAAGAGATTAGTGCTCAGCAATGTATTTTAACAGTTATTGCTTAATACGTATTTGAACACATATTTATACGGTCTAGACACTGATATCTTGTGTCGGCAATCGAATTTGACAATTGCCACAGCAATAATTAATTGCCAAGATTATTGCTCGGTAATAGCAAACATATATTGGAAATTGTACTTGTTTGCTGGGTATTTACTACCTGCTATATAGTTGAGCAACCATGTTTTGATAACTTCGCTGAGCTAATCAACAGTCTAGTAGCTGTACTCTTCTTACCCATGGAAAAGAGGCAAACTTCAATTTTTATATATTTTTCCTTTGTTCATATTTTTTATTCATAATTTCTTCTGGACATTGCGATTCTTGGGTTTCTTGTCTATGAAATAAATTTTTCACTAATTGCCGATTTTATTTTGTGATATAAAAGCAGATTTTTACGGTATGCCACATTAATGGGCAAATAAAAAGTATAAAATATTTAAATAAAGTATTTCCAAACATTACGCATAATTAGAAGATCAAAATAAATAAAACAACAATACAAATTTCAAAGTTAAATTCCATGTTTTTGTAAATCAAATTCAGAAAAAAAGCTGCAGAGCAATTTGAAAGAAAGGAATAACAAACGAAAAAAATTGGTGCAATATATTATCACCTAAATTTAAGTTTAATTGAAGCAGGAGTGTTAACTAAATAAAGAAAAAAATTAAACAACGGAACTTGCACCAACTTCAGGACAAGATAAAGGTCAGTCTAAAAAAAAACTACATATTAAAGTTTACCGATATTTATAATTAAATCTGTAATGACTACTTGTTTGATAAAGGGTTCTTTCGATTAATATTTAGCATCCAAGGCCATAAGACTGCCATTTTTTAATTTCACATCTTGCAAAAAATCCTTTTCACGGGCGGCGCAGACATACTGCACGTGTTTAATCTATTGAAAACTCAGCTGTTCCGCATTTGTTATTAACAATATAAGAGAAACAATTGGTAAAGCATGCTTTTCAAAAATATAAAGATGATAACAAAAATAATACATAATTTGTATTTAAAGATTTTAAGATTCCAAAATATTTTCTACGCCTTTTTAGGGCTCCGATAAAACGTAAGGGTGCAAGATTTTAACTCGATACATAATCCGAAAAATATGAAAACTTTAAAATTCATTGTTTCAAACATTAGTTAAAAAACAAACCAGAAATGTTCAATTAATTGGATGTATGTTTGAGCCAAGGACGCTTTCTCTATTAGGCGGAGAAAGTTAATGTCATCACTTTTATGGTTGGGGTCTCGTCGTGATTAAAATAAAATTATCAGTACTTGGCAATTTGAAAATAATTGTTAATTATTAAAAAATCGATTAATCTGAAAGTTTAAATAAAGAAATTAAAATATGTTTTAAGTTAAAGAGTACATAGTAAGAAAGTGGGAACAAATAGGGTTTAGGTCCTCCTCTCAAAAATAAATAAATATCCCATCCGATAGAAATTTAAGAAAGTAAGAAGAAAAAATGGCGGCGAGTCCTAGTTTTCAGGTAATTTGCATTCCAGTATATAATTGTGATTAAATGATATATTTTCCATCCAATGCAGTCAATAGAGGTATTATTTAAAAGCTTTTAAGAAATTTCTTTAAGAATTGATTGAAATTAAAAAGAAAACTTCAACCAATTTTGTGCACAATCGTATTTCCCAACACAGCTCTGCTTACTAAAGATTCTTTATATAGACGGCCTTTGGCTGGGATTAAGGATTTTTCCACCATGATGTTTGCAAAACGGGGTTGCTTACTAAATCTATCAATTTATACCAATATTGGCTCATTGCATTCAGAAATACAATGCACAATCACAGTTTTATATGAAAACTTTAAATGCCATAACTGGGAAGGAAACTAAGGCTCGCCGCCAGTCTTTTCTTTAATTTTTTCTTCTTATTTTTTAGTTTTATATCGGAAGGGATATAGTTTTTATTTAGTTTTGAGAGGAGGACTTAAACCTGTTTTAAGCCATTAAGTGGAGAGTAACTAGAAAAAATTTAGTGACCCATCCCCCTTATTCAGTAACTTGCTAAAGCTAATACAGTATACAAATATGTACATACATATATGTTCCTTTCGCTCCTCGAGGGAGCATAGGACCATTATTAAAGTGTTAAAAATACCTAAAGTCCAAATGATTTAACCAACTTGCAATGTTTACTTTACAATAATTTACGAAAAGGGAAGAACTCGGTATGATTATAAGCGGATTTCTTATTGATAACGAAAACGTAAACGGTCTACAACTTCTTATAACTTAAAAAATATACCTGCATTATTTCGTAAAACGCAACGTTAAGCGTTCACAAATTTTATATGGGTAAATTTTAAATTACAAATAAAAAACATGCAAAATAAGTCAACACTTAGCGTTGTGTTTTAAAAACTGAGGCCTCAAATTTTCTGACCCATAAATGCGATTAGAAAAAAAGTTTAGCATCAAGAAAATTCCGAAATACTTAAGGTTATCTACATAATCAATCCGCACATCATTCAAAAATATGTCAAGGCCAAACAAAAAACGGCTTTTAGGGCCAAACATGATAAGGTTAGCTTAGGTTAATCTGGATGGTCAAAGACCTCGCATAGACCGGCAGATAAAACTTAAGTACCAGACTCCAGATAAAACTTAAGTACCAGACAAAAGAGAAAGCAATACAACTTAAAACAGAAAACTGTGATTTCCTGATTTACACGTTTGAAAATTTACTTTATAAATTTTTAGCGATAGACAGTTTCATGCCTATTCACAGAAATAGTCTTAAGTCAGTCACAACTTTTGTTAGACTGAGTTCTATTTATATTTACTCTTGTGACTCGGTCTTAATTAAGTATTCTCGTAACGTAGTCACAAAAATCCAAATTTTATAGTTAACATTCTATGTTAAATGAAAATTATGACAGTTGAATATTGAATGAAGTACAATAAAAAAAATTACACTACGACCACACGAGCAATTTGTTGTGTCTTAACACAAGCAATAACGCCGGCAGAATGATGCCGTCAAATTGCTTGTGTTCAACAATGTATCTAAGAGGTGGCGAACATGTACATTAAAATCGTCGGGTGGTTACTGGTCTGCCCCACAGATATTAAGAATATATTATTGTTAATATATATTGTCGGCAATCGAATTTGACAATTGCCGCGGCAACAATTGTCAAGATTATTGCTCGTGTGGACGGCTAGTTAATAACAAATCTAAAAATTTAATATTGAAGGGTAAAATCTGCGAGTGTAGTAAGTAGTCGAAAAAGCTTAATCGGTTTTTAGCACATCTTGTTTTTCGGTTCTTTATGGACATTTTATATCACCACCAAAGTGAGCTATTATCAAAAATGTCACATATCGGATAGTCCTTGAGAACTGACTCACTGGCATCAAATAGCTATTTCAAATAGGTTTTTGGTATGCTCCATGGACATAAGAAAACAGTGTAGACAAAAATCTTACTTCTATGGCCTTTGCATTCTGTTTTGATCAAATGTTCTTAATATTTCAATTATCTGCCTGCAGATTACTTTTGGCAGTCGCTAAAACTTTTTAAATATTGACTCTTGTAAAGAAAACGGATTGTTTTTGTCACGCAAAGCTTTATCTTCTTTTTTCTTTTAATAACTTGATTTCGGCGCTCCTCTTCAGTCAAATTTATGAGCTTATAAATGTATTTGCAGGAAAAATTTTTTTTATATGTCTTTAATTAAGTTAATACTTGTCAGAAAATTAATGATTTCTAATGTATGTTCTAGTAACGTATTGGGTCAGTTTGAAATGTTCTGTTTCTTTCGGAATCAATATTAATGCAGTGCTTAATTATATGTTCAATAAAAGTGGGTTTTGTGTTGCAATACTGTCAGATATTGGAAGAATTTGGTTGAATTAAGTGTCTGTGTGTAAGATAGGTATGAGCAAGTCTTAGCTTGATAAATTTACAATAGTCAAAGGTGCTGATTGATTTACTATAACTATAGGGTTGAGGCAGCTTTTAACGTTAAGTTTGTCTTTTTTTATGGCTTTATATCAGTCGGATGTTTTAGAAAATAAATTCGTTTGATTTGTTATAATAATTGCGTTCGCGTACCCAAAACTTTTTAAAAATTTTTACTGAACTTTACTGCAATTTACTAAATTGCGTTCGTTTACCTAAAATACAGTAAATGAGAACACAAATTGAGAGTAAAGTGACAGTTCTTGCCTGAGTATTTTGCAAATTTTTACTGCAGAAATTTGTCGTAGTAAAGTTTAGTAAGATAAAAACATATGATGCAAAATGTAAACAAAGGAAAAGTAAGCAAACGAAAAGTGTAAACATTTTTGAAGAGGATAAATAAAAATTGTGAGTCATTTTAAAATAGACAATGTACAAAGAATGGTAATAATAAGTGTTAATATACATACATATTTTATAATTTAATTACATTTGCAACAATTTTACATTGAAATCAATATTGACAGTCAATTGACTAGTCATTTGTTCGGAAGTGATGATGGATTTATTTATTAATTATACTAGTTGCTCTACTCTAGCATATATGTTAGAGTGGAACATCTAATGTACATATTCCAGAACTTTTAAAACGTCGAGTTTTGCTAAAAAAAAATAAAATTCATTCTGTCTGTGAAAATTAAAATTTATAAAAAAGATAAGTAAAAAGAAAAAATAAAATAAATTTATAAAATTCAATTTAATATACATATGTATATTTCTTTTCAAAATTTTAGACATTTGTAAAAAGTAAAATGCGTTGGTGGTGAAAAGATGTGAAGAGGGCTATAACCGCATGGGCTATTCTGTTTTGCTGAATTATATCTTTCGTTTTTAATATTTTGTTAAATTTTATATTTTTAAGTGACGTTTTGTAATAAAAACAAACAATTAAAATAATAAAAATTATATTTATTGTCAGTATATAAATCATGTATGATTGCTCAATTGTGGGGGATATATACATATGTCCATTATGATCATTCAAACTTGACTAATATTTATGCTATCATTGATTATTAAAAAGAAGTAGAGTGAGCAGTGCGACTATATAGTCATTAGAGTGAGATGCAACATCACACGTACACAAAAGTTTCCATCACATATTTCATTTTGCCCTTAATAATGTGATAGAAACTTTGTTCTACGCAATGATGAATATATCCTGCATGACTTCCGATCAAATGACCGGTCAAATGACTGATACTATTCTTGTAGGGTTTATTAATTTTTTTATTTTGAGGATGACTTTAATTATTCAGAGTTGTAAAACTGTAAAGTATCTGGTTACTTAGTACTGCACTTGTTTTTAAGGTAGTCAGTTATATTAACAAACAGTCATGTAATTTTTAAGTCTTTTCCAGATGGATAACAAAACAGTTCGAACTTGTACAAAGTTATCCAAAAGCGTTCCAGATAGCAATTTTTCTGCAATTTTGAGAGCGAATGACAGAGTAATTTTTTCATTTCCTGTAAAAACTAGTACGAATTTTTTCTTCTGGGTAAGTTCGGACTAGAATTGAATAATCAGCTGTTTTGTTTATGAAAAAATTAATCAGAAAATTTGCAAATATAGGAAAAAACTTTTTACATACAAATTTATTAAAAAGCAAAATGGGAGGTTTTTTGAACAAATTCTAAGTTGTAAGTACATTTGTGCATATTTCTCCATTTATTTAATATAAAAAATATGCTTTTTATGATTTTTTATATAATTTACGTAGCTTCTACTTTTTTACAGAGAGTAATTTTCTTTTTACTCTCATTAGTCCGAACTTGTACGAAATCTTGTGGAACACACCTTTTAATAAATTTAACCAACAAAAAATCAGAAAAATCAAAAATAAATTAATTGCAAATATTACATAAAATAAATTAGAAATTTATTCTTAGATTAGTTGTATTATAAAAAATATTGTATCGAGTACCAATAAGAAAAAGAATTGAATAGTCAAAAGTGCATATATTTTTCAGCACTATGTGGAGTTGGAGTCAGCTGTTTCCTTAATCTTACTAATTTTATTTTTTTTCTGTTCGTTTACTTTTTGCATCAACAACTCTTTTTGAGAGTAAATTTTAAAATTTTTGCAGTAACTACTCATTTACTGCATTTTACTACAATAGTAAAGAAAACACACACCTAATGTTCATGGAGATATTTTTCACTCTTTCTTTAATTTTCTATTATATATAGCAAAAAATATAATTTCTGAAAGAAATTTATCGTATACAGCCTGGTACAGAGTTCTTACGGAATTTCTCGATTGTAAATATATATTTATTTCTATATAGAAAAATAATCTTGTTTGTATTTATAACGCACAAAACACTAAAATTTAATTACAATTTGATGAGAGAGAGAATTATGTTACGTGTAGACTTCAAATTAGTGTTATCTCAATCTTATAAAGGCTCAGTTAGCCGACTGTAATGTAATGTAACTGCAACAGTAGAAAACAGCTGATCGATGTTATGTGAAAAGTAATGGAAATGGTTATAGAGATGTAATGTAACGTAACCTAACGTAACAGTTACATTACATTACAGTCGGCTAACTGAGCCTTAAGATTTTTTATGAGAGCGTTTTTATAAAAAATCCTATAACAAAAATCTTATGATATGAACTGTCAAAAAATACACGTACATGAAAATAAATTAGTATGCACGTGTGAGTGTTTATTAAAATAAATGAAAAACTATGTTTTGGATAGAATTTCTGGGATTTTATATGTTTAAATGTGTTTAATTGATTTATGAATTAAAGTTTGTGTGAAAAAGTGAAAATAAAAAATATGACAACCATATGTTAAATTCATGGATGATTCACCAGAAATAGAACTACTTGGAGCTTCATCAGTGCTGTAACTAATGATTTGTATTGTCATTGTTGGGTAATTATACAAATCTAATACTCGTACATGTTAACTCGGAGAGAATTCGCATAAAATTAAATGTTATAAGAAAAGTAATCGCAGTAGTAGACGCTATGTTATGTAGAATTATGCTTGCATACACACAAATTTATTTATTATTAATTTACAACACACTCACAAACACTAAAAATTAATTACAACTTGCGAAAAATAAGAGTTATAAAGAATTCCGTGACATTTGTATGAGCATTAATTTTTGTTTCATTTGACTGAAAAAAGCCTCCACTTATACATAGTTATAAAATGCCTGTAATAGACAATACGTGTGTTGTGAGTTTATTATATCTCTGAAACTAGAGGTGCTGAAAAAGTAATAAACCTATTTTCGTTATCAGCGTGCAAAAATACATAAGGGTCAGTTACTTTAATTAAAAAAAACTAAATAAAATAAAAGGTTCCCTGATTATCTGCATTAGCGACAGTGAAATGCGCATGGGATCCAGCTGAACCACTCAATAATCAATTTCAATGCGCACATTCATAAGATGTAGCTGTTGCGCTCAACAGTAACGTCTTAGAAACGGCTTGATGTATTCGAGTCTTATTTTCGATTTAATCACAAGCGACAAAAATTAAATTTTTCGAAAAAGTTTTTTTTTATAATATTCCAATTTGTTTTATATACGTACATATGTAAATTGTCGCTTACGATAAAATTATACAGCCCGTATCTTAAAAGTTATCCACAGTTTTGACATTTTGATAATTCTAAACTATGGGTAGGCCCATAAAAATTTTAATTTCAATAAAAAGTCTATTTAATTTTTCAATTTCGCATTAGTTTCTTATAAAATTGCAATCGTAAGTTCTGATGCCTTTTCTTACCAGCAGTTTCATTACAACAAAAAATACAATGTTTGCACTTCAAATAAAAATCAATCGGAATTCTCATTGTTTATATTTTGTTTTTTTTTTGTTGTTTTTTTCAACAGTTACCGTAAAAAATAATTTTTTACACTCTTTCTTTTTTGGCATTTCTTGCGAATTTCTGACAATTTCCACTTTATGTAGAGATGGATATACATACATACATACATACATATTTACGCTCCCATTGTTTAAAATTTTTGTTGTTATTATATTGAATTCATATAATTTCTCTGTTTTTTTTTTTGCTCTTACTCTACTACTGCTGCTTTCTTTTACTGCTCACATATGCAAGCATATGTACATGCATACGAGTACATATCATACGACAATGCGATGTCAAGTTGTTTGCAAAGTTGACCCACTCACATAATTTGTATGAATTTTCTTTATATTTTCATTTATTATTATTACGTCTAAAAGTCGGGCGGGCAACAGACTAAAAAGACAAGATATAAAAGAAAACAATTGGAAAAACAAAACAGCTTTTCGGATTTTCTTTTTTGGCAACTGCACACACACACACACACACATCTATATGCAGATTGGTTATATTTGCTGATGACATTTATTTTTGTTTTCTTTTACCAGAGAAAATTTTTTTTAATTTTCTTGTCGCATAAAAAATACAGATAAAAAATTAAATAAAACTTTGTGATACATTGTTAAGTTTGAAAGTTGTAGTGGCAAAATCTTTTTAATTATTCCAGTCAAAATACGGTGTGAATTAATAAAGTGTATTAGTTATAAATAAAATAATAAAATTTAATTAACAGTCGACATCGTACCATAAATTATTTCAATACTATGAATTCAGTTTCATAAATGTGTTTAAAAACTCTTAAGATTTTGAAGAAAAGTTACATGAAATTAGATTTTAAAAGAAAATTGTCTTTTTTATTGACTTGTGACCCCATTTGAATGCTTATTATTTGCTGTTTGTATGTTGAATGTTCCTTAGAGTCTTCCTCAAAATATTGCCGGTTTGTATTTATTACAGTAAATTGTGCTCCTCACTAAGTACTCGCATGTGCTTAATAATAATATAATGCTCGTGTTTCATTCAGCATCAGAATCTAACTTGTTTTAATTCATCTGCTTGAATTTTCAATACATATCGCTCATTTACTCAAACAACGTCATGACTCAAAAAAATCCATTTTTTGAGTTAATGATGCAGCATTAATCCTCATATCGTAGGTCTGTTCCAGAAGCATAACAAAACGTCCGAACTTGTACAAAGTTACCCAAAGTTTTCCAAATAACAATTTTTGTGCAATTTTGAAAGCTAATGAGAGAGAAATTTTTTTGCATTTCCTATACAAACTTGTACGAACTTTTTCTTTGGGTAAGTTTGGGCAAGAATTAAATAACACTGTTCTGCAAAAAAATAAAAAAAATTCCGTAGCAAGAACTTCATTATGTGATTTTAATGGACTTTTGTGTGCTGAATCCAAATCTGTTTTCAGATTGTTTCCATCACGTCTGGTTTTTGAGTTTTTTTTTTTAATTTAAATAAAATACTGATATTGGAATATAAAATATAATCTTAAATGAAATTAAACACTAGTACAACATAAAAAATCAATTACTAATTAGTAGATCGCTTCCTTTTATAAATTTTATCTGCTGTTTTACGATTGGCTCCCCAACAGAAATCAATTCATATTTCTGGGGACCCACCCACTTGCCGCTATACCTTTTTTCCCATACCTCGCTCGAACCTTTTACCATGCCAATCAAATATGACAAAACGAAAAAAAATTTAAAGCATGGTATAAATATAGAATATACTTCCATTTTCTCTTTGTTTTAAAAAATAAGGATTTTTGAAGTTTGTTTTTTGAGAGAAATAAAGAAAAATGTTCCCATATAGTAAAAAATTGAAGTATTCCCCCAGAAATTTTTTACAAAAATCTGTAATTATCTTCAAAAAAAATTTGCGAATAAATAAAGTGATATACATTACTACCCTGCAAAAAAAAGTGATGAAAAAATAGTAGAAAAGGCACCACAACAACTAATTCGAAGCACTCTAAACTCCGAGCAAAAAGTAGTGAATTTTACATTAGCGTGTTATTGGAGCGAAGTGGTTTGTTTTTGCCAAACCGTGAGCTAATAAAATTCACTTTTTATTTGTGATTTTTTATTGGTAAAGTAAATCCAATATATTTTACATTTAGGATGTGGTTATTAACCACTTTTCCAAAGCAGTTAAATTTATGATTTAGGAAGTGGTGCTTATTCACTTCTTTACTAACCCACTTAGAAAGCCTTTTAATTCCTACTCATTAAAATAATTGTCTCACAAGAAAAAAAGAAGGGAAACCTCCCAGGCAGAAAAAGACAATCAGCACGACGTTGCTGCAATGGTCGGAGGGTACAACTAACATTAGTACAGCATCTGTTTACCAACATTTGAATGTACTCATGACATTAAAATGATACGCCGAATGACCGTCCTCCGACTCTAAACTAAAGTAAAATTTTTATATTTACGGTGTTGTAGAGGTATAGCATTATTGTAAACGGCGTATTGGGAAACTAACGTCGAATTTTTGTATATACAGTGTTGTAGTGGTATAGGATTAATAAGAATATTTTTGTGTTTGCAGTACTGTGGAGGCATAAAAATTTTTGAATAGTCGTAATTTTGTATTTACAGTGTTGTGGTGTTACATATTTTTTGCGCAAAGTCACAATTTCTGCATGGGCTGTTCCAGATTCCGTTCATTTTTGAAGTTGAAGAATTTGTAGTTT
Organism: Nowickia ferox; assembly: GCA_936439885.1. Taxonomy (NCBI): domain Eukaryota; kingdom Metazoa; phylum Arthropoda; class Insecta; order Diptera; family Tachinidae; genus Nowickia; species Nowickia ferox. The sequence continues at coordinate 67,724,694 of OW387026.1, forward strand.
TAAGCATTTAAATCAATCAGTCAATTTTATTAGCTTGCGGGCTCGGAGTTTGAAGTGGTTCGTATCCGTAGTTGTGGTGCTTTTTCTACTTCTTTTTCATCACTTTTTTTAATGGGTTTTTATTTTAGAGAATAATAATAATAAAATAGGTGAGTTATTATTACTTTAGATATGTGATTAAAAATAACTTTAAACCAGAAAAAAATGCATAACCTACCTTGGAAGTAATTAAGAAGTGGTTTCTAAAGAAGTACTCATTTTATTTTTTGCTGGGTACATATCTGTGAAGTTTGAAAAGTGGTTATGTAATAACTTATATAACTCATATTTTTAAGCTTTCTGCCTAATATAAATCTTAACTATATTTTTATCTAAAGTTGGCGTTGGCTGATTTTGATTAGTTGACAATGAATTTTCATTAAGTTTAACAAATATTGATTGATATTGATAATTCGTTTCTTGTTGATTATAACATAATTTTCTAAAAAAATTGGTTTAATAACCGATCAGATCATTTGGCAAGTCTTATTTCACAGATCTTATAGGCTCTTAGCTACTGTTGACAAACACCAGAAAATTAAGGGAATTTAAAAAATGCCACACACATATTTTTACTTAATTGTTTAATTTATACATTCTGTATTTTATAAAAACAATTTTGAAATAATTTTTGAATAAAATTTTCAAACAAACAGGAAACAGAGGGGAAATATATTAAATTAATACGGTAGCATGATTTCACCGGAAACTCACACAGATGGTGAACGTCAAGAAAAATGAGAGAATGGAAGTACCTTCTATATTTATATCATGATCTAAAAGGGTTTGGACACGGTCAAAATTAGAGATGTGCAAATGTCGTGATTTTATCGTGTCACGCGTGAATCAATCGTGAATCACGCGTGATCGTGATCAAATTTATAATTAATCATGCGTGAGTGCGTGATCGTGCGTGAGTTTTTTAAAGAATCACGCACGAATTCTCACGCTCTCACGAGATAACACTCCTGCATATGTAGCTGTATTGAAAATTTTAAATTTTCTTTTAATAAATACTACAATCTATGTCTGAGCTGCCCAAAGTAGCACCAGAGTGCCGAACATCAATCGGCTTTTTATACAGATGAATACACATACGCGAATACAATACTCTCGTGTTTCTCTCGGTGGCCAGCTCTGATCTATGTACGTACACATGTATATACATACATACCCCGTCGGAAATTCAGTTAACTTTAAACTAACTTTAAGCTAACTACAGGGTGTTTTTTTTAGAGGTATAGAACTTCGAATTGAAATAAAACACAAGAAAATCGTTTTAATGTCCATCAATTTGGCTTTATTGGAAGGATAATTTTATGCCATTAACGTTTAAATATGATTTCGGGCATGTGGCCGCCGCGGCTGGCTCGAATAAAGCCAATTCTACAGGTCCAATTTTCAACCACTTTTTCGAGCATATGGGGCCGTATGTTGGCAATAACGCCACGAATGTTGGCTTCCAAGTCACCTAACGTTTCTGGTTTGTTGGCGTAGACGAGCGACTTCACATATCCCCAAAGAAAATAATCCAATGGTGTCAAATCACACGATCTTGGTGGCCAATTGACAGGTCCATTCCGCGAAATTATGCGCTCATCGAATGTTTCCTTCAATAAATCGATTGTGACGTGCGCTGTGTGGCATGTAGCGCCGTCTTGTTGGAACCACAACTCATCCACATTCATGCCATCCATTTCGGGAACAAAATAGTCGGTTATCATGGCTCTATACCGGTCTCCATTAACGGTAACTGACTCCAGCATTATTTCGGAAGAAGTATGGCCCAATGACTCCACCAGCCCATAGAGCACACCAAACAGTCAGTTTTTGTGGATGTAATGGCGTCTCAAGGGTCTCATGTGGATTCTCTTCACTCCAAATGCGGCAATTTTGCTTGTTGACGTAGCCATTCAACCAAAAATGAGCCTCATCACTGAACAAAATTTTGGGATTAAAATCAGCATCGAGATCAATCTCATTTTCGGCCCATACACCAAAATCACGACGCATTGCATGGTCTCGCGGCTTTAATTCTTGCACAAGCTGGATCTTGTAAGGTCGCAAACCAAGATCTTTGCGCAAAATCTTCCATAAAGTTGATGGACAAAGCTCCAATTGCTGTGCACGGTGGCGAATCGATTCATTCGGGTCCTCTTCAACACTTTGCTCTACAGCGGCAATTGTTTCTTCGGTGCGCACTGTTCGACGTCTCTGCGGATGCGTATTATCACATAGAGTAAACGTAGTGCGAAAACGATCCATGGTTAACCGAATTAATTGCTCTGATGGACGATTATGTCGACCATAAAATGGACGGAGCTTGCGGTAAACTTCGCGAACTGAACCATTATTTTCGAAATAAATTTGCACGGTTTGCAAGCGTTGTTCTTTTGTCAACCTGTTCATGATGAAATGGCAAACCAAACTAAATATTAATCACTTGACAGCTGACAAAATGGCCGCCAGTTAAAAAAGTGATGCCAACTTAAAGTTCTATACCTCAATAAAAAACACCCAATACTTTGCAACTGGTACTGACTGACACTTGGATTACTTTAATGTAATCAACTGACTACTTTAACATTGCGATGCACTAGGCGGTAGCCAATTGTCTCACTGCATATAGTGTGTTTGTTACTGAATATTTTTAGTACAATAATCAAAACAAACAACAGAAAATATATACTTAGCGAAATGAACAATTGAACATTTTTACAAAATTAAATGAAAGATTTTGCAGTATTGAACTAAATAAAACAATGTGTAAAACATTATTAGTAATGTAAAAGTGATTAAAATTAGTTTCCAAATGCTTACAAACTCAATTTTAAACATTTTCCTTCAAAAATATTAATTTTTAACTTCAACTTGCAAAAAGCAAACAACGAATAAGACCACAAAGCATAAATCGAAAATACACTTGAGCACATGAACATTTGTACAAAATTAAATGGAGGAATTTGTGGTATTGAATTAAAAAACACAATGCGAAAAAGATTATTAGTATTAATAAAGTGATTAAAATTTGTTTTCAAATGATTAGAGACTTCGTTTTAAGCATTTTCGTTCGCAAATATTAATTTTTACCATTTATTTACAAAAACTAGGCTGCGAATGAGACCACAAAGAATAAAATGTAATTACTTTAAAATAATACCACGCGAAAGAAAAAGTAAAGAGGATTTGATGACTGTGTGAGCGAGACCTCTAAAAACACCACAAAAGCACGATTATCTTCCGTCTCGTGACATCTCTGGTCTACTTTGTGCTAAAAGTTAACTATAAGTTAACTATTTTTGTAGTCAACCACACATTCTCCGACAGGGTATAGGTAGAATGAGCCTGCAAACATAATGCATACATTTTTTTATTTTTTATTTTTTATTCATGGGATGAATGGGATGAAATCATCGAAAGACCCTGGCAGTGATGGTGTTTGCCAGGAGTGCGAGACTTTAACACGCTAAAACACCCCTTTACACTGATCCAAACCTTCCCCGTGGTACTGCCGCAAGGCTTTACATCACGGGGTGGGAATAGGTCCTAGACCTAATCTAACCTAAAGAGATTCTTCTGCGAATCTCTTCTAACCTACGAAGTTCTAATAGAACGAATTTTGCAAAATTACATACTACATACACACGTCCAGTTATACAAAGATTCCAACATGGTTGGAACTATGTTGTCCGGCCTAATTCTACGCCCTAAATCTACTTCTAAGCACACTCTTCTACTATCAAATCGTGGACAGATGAAGAACACATGTTCGGCATCTTCCACGACATTACCATCACAGCTCGGACAAAACGGAATACTGTCATGTCCTAAACGGTACAAGTACGACCTGAAGCAACCATGTCCAGTCAAAAACTGTGTAATATAGTAGTTCAAGTCACCGTGCTTTCTTGATAACCATGTACTGATGTCAGGACACAGTTCGGAATGCGCTACATACTCGCAGGGCGGCCAGCCTATACACAGGGGATATCAGATTCACATACGTAGAATATCTCAGTGAACCTGACCATATAGGGGATGCATATAGGATAATGCTTTTAACTACACTAGAGATCAATTTCCTCTGCAGATGTTTTGGACCTCTTGTATTCCGCATGATCCGGGATAGAGCTGAGCACCTATATACTTAAAGTGCTCATGAAAAGATAGACGTGTGTCAATCATGACTCCAAGGTATTTTAGACATTCCCTGGATTCTATGCTACACGTACCAATATTAAGCCTAATGGTTTCCCTACTTTTCCGACTACTAATCAGAACCGCCTCTGTTTTATGGTCAGCTAGAGCTAGACCCAAGCCAAGACCTAACGATCTGAATACTGGCATTTGCAATGGTTTCCGCCTCTAGTAACTCTTTTGCTTCACATACTAACGCTATGTCGTCTGCGAATCCAATTATCTTTGCCTTCTCAGGTAGATTTAACCTCAATACTCCATCGTACATGACGTTCCACAGTAGTGGGCCAAGTACTGATCCTTGAGGCACCCCGCCAATTATCTGGCGTCTCCTAGTACCTTTATCGGTATCATAAACTAGCTCCCTATTTCGGAAATAATCCTGTATAATTGCCAGTAAATATCCTGGGATGTCTAATCTTGCTAAGGCTTCAACAATACGTCCCCAGTTTGCCGTGTTGAAGGCGTTCTTTACGTCTAGGGTTACGACTACACAATACTCCTTAGTTCCATTTCTCCACCTCTCTCCTTGGATAGCCCTAGCAGCAGTTTCTACTACAACCTTGATAGCATCCACTGTTGATCTTGCTTTCCTGAAGCCATATTGGTTATTTGATAAACCATTCTTAGCTTCAACACAGCCTTCCAATCTTCTACAGATTATACTTTCTAGCAGTTTCCCACTCGTATCTATCATACACAGTGGACGACAAGAGGAGGGGTCGTCTAGCGGCTTATTATCCTTAGGTAACAGTACCAGCTTTTGTCTTTTCCACATTGTTGGAAAAATTCCCTGGCTCAAGCATGCGCTTATTACCTTCAAAAAGTACTCAGGGTGGAGTTTGACAGCTTATTTTAGCACCATATTTGGAATACAATCTAAGCCTGGTGCCTTCTTGTCTTTAAATTTTGAGACAGCGCCTTCTATCTCGGAAATCGTAACCGGAGGAATATCGGAAAATCCAGCGGAATAGCTGTATTGCCACGTAGGAATTTCCTGTTGGGGAAAGAGATGATCTACAATTCCCCTGAGGATAGGCTCCTCTCTTGGCGGCGATAGACCAAGACATTTAAGTCTCTTGGTTACCAGTTTATATGCAAGGCCCCAAGGATTACCATCTACTTCCTCACATATATTAAGGAAACAGCTGCGCTTACTCCTACGTATTGCAATCTTCAACGCTTTCCTTTTATCCTTATATATTTGATAGTGTGCACTGTTCTCTAGACTACCTCGAGTTCTTGTATACTGCCTTCGGGAGCTTATGCACTCCGAACGCAACCTAGCAATTTCATCATTCCACCAGTAAACTGGAGGCTTATTTGGTGACCTTTTACGCTTCGTCATGCTTACATTACACGCACTCGTGATATGGCTTACTAATTGTTCTGCCATATCTTCAGCCGAACCATTCAGTTGCATGTTCTCCATACAAGCTGCAAAGATATCCTTATCAAAGGTATTTACCTTCCAGCCTGTCAAGCCTCGTGCTTGTACAGCCACATGGTGCTGTTCATCTTGTACATCTATGATTATAGCGCTATGATCGCTATGAGTATAAATGTCAGATAATCTCCAGTTCACCTGGCTTGTGATGCTGCTACTGGCAAACGTAATGTCAATTACCGAACCAGTATCACCTCGTCTGAAAGTTTGTTCAACTCCATTATTCATGAGTACAACACTCAATGCAGAAAAGGCTTCCAAGAGCACTCTACCTCTTGCATTCGTCAAGGGGCAGCCCCATTCAACAGCCCACGCATTAAAGTCACCTGCTATTATGACTGGGTTTTTGGTAGCTGCATCTGTTACTATATTATCAACTATTCTTCGAAAGTCCTCTATAGAATACCTAGGGGGAATATAGCAGCTGTATAATGTGATACCAGAGATAGTGGCTCGGGCATACCCACATTGTGATGTTATTCTATCCCGTAGTGTTAAGGTGCTGGTGTTCCATATCGCCGATGTATCCGTGTTATCAGAAACCCAATTTACAGATCCCATGGTCCTATATGGCTCACTCAGCACAGCGACGTCTACATTTAAATCTCGAACGCTTTGCTTAAGAAGCTCTTGAGCTGCCTGGCAATGGTTGAGATTTAACTGTAATATATGCATTTTGATGCCTTAAGTTTTGTTTTAAACCTTAAGTTTCTGTAGCGCTTTTTTGTAGTACGGACAAACTACACATCCGGTGACATGGTCACCTACATTCCTACAAAGCAAACACGACGGTTTATTGGAGCACGTTCCAATTTTGTGGCCGGTTTCGCCACACCGTAAGCAATTATTAGAAAGGTTCTTCCCCTTACAATTTGCGGCTCTATGTCCATAATCTAGGCATTTATAGCACCTTATCGGCGTTGCCTTTTCGCGTATTCGGCAGACGACCCAACCAATGCGTATCTTCGCCATCTGCACAAGACGGCTAGCTATGGCAGCACTTACGCCAATGGTGGCAGTTTGTGTTCCTCCGTACGCTCTCCTTAACGATTTAATTGCAGCAGGCTGCAGAGATTTCAAATCGTCGGATGCTTTTATAAGGGCTTCATAAACGTCCTCCTTAGAGGTTACCTCATCTATATCCCTAATCTCGACTCTAACCTCATGGGATAATGCCCTTACTTCGGCGACCTCACCTAGTACCGATTCTACTGTCGACCTGAACTCACTTGTATCCTGGTGCGCGGGTTTATTCAACTCCAACAACAATTCACCCTTACCAGTCTTCCTAATGTTCTTCACATTTTGGCCCAGATTATTCAACTTTGGGTCTTTCTTCACTTGTCTGAGGATATCAGCATAGGAAGCATCCCCGCACGTTTTAATTACCAAAGCATCTGGTCTTACTGTCTTCTTTTTATTTCTAACTCTGGTATGGACTTTAACCCAGCCAGGATCTTTAACATTCACTCCTGGTTTACCAGCCGTACTACTGCCTGCCTCACTGGGTATATTATTTCCGCTATTCTTAGCCGACTTATTGGGGGTTACACCTTTCTTCTTAGATTTGTTCCCCTTTGGGCTAAGAGTGCTTGGATCTCTTTTGCGCTTTGGGGTTGCGTTTAGCACAAAGGTTGGCCTTGACGGTTCTTCCGTCTGCGTTTCCTTATGAATTTGTGACTTCTTGTCACTAACAGGTCTGCTGCTCAGCTCATCCGCCACTTGCATATAAAACGCCTGTATCTCTCGGGACATCGTCACAATATCTTTATGCACGTTCGAACGCGACTTTAAGAAGTCTAACAACTTCGAAATTTTATCTCCTAATTTCCCCAAACTGCTGCTGCTTTCCTCACTACTATTAGCAACGCTATTGGAAAAGAGATTATCTCCACTTCTAACTCCTGAAGGGGGTGATCTCATGATCACCGACTTCCTCACAAATGGGGTTTCGCTATCTACCATATTTAACCCATCATGTCTATTACCTCTATTTTTATTTTATTATTAACATAATGCATACATACATACGTATGTATGTACATATGTATGTGTAAGAACCTATTTTTCAACCAACAAACATAAAAAATTAATTATATATTTTTCGTAAGCCTGCGTGCGTGTCGTGAGTCAAAAACCGCTCACGTGCACATCTCTAGTCAAAATGCTTGCTAAGTTTGGTTATAGTATGAGTGAAAATTTGTTATTATCTGTGACACCAACTATGCTTGATTGAAAATCAAAAATTTTGATTTTCGACATACTTGCTGTCACTTGTTAATGTGTGTATAGTGTTAACTCAACAAGACCCTACAAATTTTCATTATAATTATATTTCCATTGTGAACGGCTGCCAAAAAAATCGGAATTAAAAGAAGAAAAACATAAATATGACTGGTGAAGAAAAAAGAGGTGTTAGAACTTTTTTATTTTGCTTTTCTCTTTTTTTTTTTGTAATCAGTACTGCCATTATTGTAATTAAATTTCTTTATTTAGCCATTTTTAAGCCCCGACCAAAAAAAGGGGTGTTATAAGCTTTTTAGTGTGTATCTGTGTGTCTGTCCGTATCCACCTACAGACCAAACCGCTGGACGGATTTTGATTTAGTTTTTTTCTGTTTGAAAGGTGACTTGATCGAGAGGGTTCTTAGCTATATTTTAAGAAAACCAGCCGTTTGGAAGATATCACATCTTTTCGAAATATATCGCGGGTATTTAAAATTTTTAATTTTTGTTATTATATATTTTTTTAACCAAACGAACAGCACAAAAGCAAAATAAAAATTAATGCTTGGTGGGCCATGAAGCATTGTAATATCAAGCCAACAATCACACGTACACGAACTTGACAGCAAGCGTTTTGATCGTGTCCAAAGCCCTTAAATGTGCATGCAGGAGTTTTTTTTAATGGCACGTTGCATTTGAGTTGTTAATATGCAAGAAGAAGTTCTTGTACCAGTTCTTCGTAATTTGGAGCACTTCTTTTTCCAATAAAATTGTTACATACATTTTCGAAATCTACTCACTCATGCGCCTATCTCTTTATTGACCAACTTAGATTTGAGCAATTCTTTAAACATTTCTCATATTTGGGGACTCACAACTACGCCTTCTTTCGATTTGGTTTCACTTACACGCGAAAATGTACTTTTCACGTGTTTGAATGCCTTTCCATCTCTGTTCATAGCTTATACCGAATAATTTATTAAGCCTAATTTGATGCACCGTGCTGGCATGTTGCCAGTCAACTAAATGCTCATTTGCAATATTTTTGATCTTAACGACCAATTCACAAAAAAGCAACAATATTTTGTATATGCTCCTAGCATAACCACATATGCAAATATATTCCTCAAATAGAGATCGATCTGAACTCCTTTGAACAGTAATTTCTTGTTTTCGTAGGTCTCTTTCATAGTTACTGCATGAACTAATGGTGTGGACGGATATTGATTTCCATTATGTAGCCACATGCTTGTGATCCATTGAATATATAAATATATTCCTATTATTACTATATCTTTTTATTCCAGGAACCATAAAAATAGTTCCTTTACTTGGTATGGCCTTGATTGAACCACAAGATGCAAGTATGTTACGGATAAATGTATTACACAATGTTTGTCAAAGTGGGCTACCTGTTTCAAATGTGAATAAAATCAAAATTTTTGTACAGATTTTCTTTACTTATAGTTTTTTTTTATTCCCAGCATACCTAACCTTCCGAAAATTAACAAAAATGTAAAGACATATTAAACTGAAAAATTAATCAAAATATTTGCAAATAAAGAAAACAAGTTTTCTTTTCTTTCTTTAATATACTCGTGTTCCAAATCCAAATTTTTTTTTGTGATGTTATGCGTTTTAAGCGACTAAAATCACTTAAATTTAATTTAATTTAAAAGTAACATTTAAAGATGTGCTATTATGATTTTTTTCTTTCCAGCAATTTTCGATACGATCGCAAATGATAAATTTTGGTAAAAAATTTAAATTCGCTTAAGCCTTTTTGGCGGTTATGGCACGACATTCAGAGAGTAATTTTGCTTTTACTCTCATTTGTCCGAACTTGCACGAAATCTTGTAGAACAGACCTACAACATCTTTACTAATTAGTCTTACTGATTCCATCCAGGACAATATTAACATGGGTAGACCCTGTGCTCTTATATCGCTTGATTTGTCTAAGGCTTTTAAACTATTTTTTATACCACTATGATTAAAAAACTTAGAGATCAATTTAAATTTTCAAGTTCTGCTTGTAGACTTATATTTTAATATCTGGTGGGTAGATCACAGTTCGTAGAATTCAAGGGGATTAAGTCTAATATACTGCCCCTTCATGCTGGTGTTCCTCAAGGATCTGATTTGGGTCCTCTTTTATTTATTCTGTATATTAATGACCCATATTTACAGACTAATTCAGGTACATGTGAAACATACTTGTTTGCTGATGATATTTTTCTTTTATTCAATGGTAATCGTAATTTATGTGAGAGATTCCAACGAAATGTAAATGAGTGCCTGGGTCGCGTGTTGCAATGGACTATTAATTATTAATTAATCCAATTAAAACTAAGGCGATTATGTTTCGACTTAATGACAACTGGTCTTCTGATTTTAGGTTTCTTCTTGGTTCTTCTGTAATTGAATCTGTTTCTCGACACAAATGTCTAGGTGTTGTTCTTGATGTTGATCTTTCTTTTGAGAATCACACTGACCTAATATCTGGTAGAGTCTGGGGTGCGATACGTATAATTTATTCCAGCCGCATTAAGCTAAGGTTAGTCCATGCTCTTCTTATGCCTCAAGTTTTGTATTGTCTCGAAGTGATAACTGCCTCTTCTGATGAATTGTTTAATAGGTTGCGACGCATTGTTAATATGATCGTACGATTCGTATATAATGTTACGACGGTTTGATCATATATCATCCTATGTTCATAACTTCTTGGGTTCTTCGTTTAGCAATTTAGAGTGATGAAAAGTGGTTTTCCTTCTCCTCGTTTTATTCCATAGAGTGATGAAAAGTGGTTTTCCCTCTCCCTTGTGTAATAGATATATTTTCCACAAATTTTTTATCCAAGTATCTCTAGTGCCCTTTGAGAGGTCTTATTTGGTAAGAATAGCTCGTTGCTGGAATCGTTTGCCCTATGAGCTTCGCGATTTTTCCCACTCTAATAATGTTTTTCGCCTCAAACTTTTGGAGTATTTCTCTGCTCTGGGTGATTAAGCTTAGGTGTATATAAGTATGTAAGGATGTTCTTTATACATTTTCGTATAGACCATGTTACTATTGTATTTTGTTATTATTTTTTTACCTAATTTTTCTATAGATTTTCGTGGCTGGGGAGCCAAACCAACTACTGTGACTGTACTTTATAAATATTTACAGTTTAAGTATAATAATTTGTGCAAATTAGTATTAAGAACTCAGGATTTTTTGTTACTATGTAGTACATATTTATATTTTTGGCCTTGATGGCTTTGTATTACTTTGATGATATGAATAAATAAATTTTAATGACCCATTTGTGCTACCTCTGAGTAGGAAGAAGAGAAAGGAGATGCCTTAAAGGGGTAGGGGTTGAAAAAGATATGTACGAGTATACATATATTTTTCTGGATTCGTCGCCTCATATAGTCAAAATACCATTTATTCATGCTAAACTTAAAGAATCTTCTCACATTTTTATTGGAAGTGAGAGAAATAAACCGTCCCTTACTCAATGGATCGGTTTTGGTTTAAAACTTACTGATGACCGCTTTCAAGTAAAACGTCATGATACAAATTAAGAATACATATAACAATAGACCGTTTAAAAGCAGCATTTTTACCATTAACAAACGACAAGCTACGAAAACACTCGCTTGTCTGGAAAGGTAGTATATGTGGAGATACTTTGTTGAATTTATAATTATTGAATTTAAGGAGTTTTAGATTTAATTTTTAAAAAAATTAAAAATTAAATTAGTGTTCGTTTTGCACAACAGATATCGATTGAAATATTGTATATTAGTTTTATTAATTCAAAAAAAAAAAATAAGCAGAAATTCATGTTTCGCCATCAGTAACAATCTTCCGACGCATTATTTCCCAATTGTTCAATTAACGAGCGCCATTTTTAAGCGTTAGTTATGTCAAGTTATCTTGGATCGAACGCAAAAAAAATCTTGACATCTGAATACAAGTGCAAAAAAGAATTTATGCCAGCGAAATTAATGCTTAAGGATACCGTAATATCCCGATGGATCATGAGCACGCAGAGCATCCATTTTCTCTTGCAAAAAATAACTTTTGGACGACTTTCGCACAATTCGTGCTGGAGCACGAAGTTAAAGGTGGCCAAATGTGTTCTTTTGTCTCTAAAAGCTGATGGCACAAGTTGATTGCCAAGCTGTTGAGTTAATTAATATATTATGAAAATCGTAAATAAATCATCGCAGGAACATTTTTAGTATCAATTTATTGTTCCATTTCATAAGAAACGAGTGCTTATACTTGTCAAACTAAAACCTCGATTTAACAAAACAATCAAATTCGTTAAAAAATTTCTTAAATTGTCAGTAACTCACCATGTACTAAAAAAAAAAATTTAACATAACTTTTTCAAGAATTACTATTAAAAAACTACTTGGATGAGAAATTTATAATGCATATTATTATAGGATCTGTTCGTAAATGCATCACAGTGCTATATATAATGTGTTTAGTCCGTAATGCTCTCGTTAATCGGAATTCATTCATCGCATCACACAGTTTTATGATTTGCATTTGCCCACCTTTGGGCAGATTATAAGCAGAATTACATTTACGAGCGTGCGGCACATAATATGCTGGACTAATGCATTTAAGAACAGGCCAATAGACACGGCAGTCTACAATAATCGTCGTATGTTCTGGCTTCCACATCGTTTTCACATGTTTTCTTGTGAGTTCGGATCTTAAGGCACATGCTACACCTGTTTAAGATGAAATTTAGAAAATAATTAATAGTATGTGTTCTAGCATCCGAATTTAGAAGAAAACAATTTAGAAATGGATGATTTAAATTTTTTTGATCTCTTTGTTTCGTTTTGCTTTCACAAGAGAAAAGAATACGAGTTTTTTTGCTCAAAAGTGAAAACGAAAAATCTGAAAGTTTGAAATCGTCCAATTCCAAATTGTTTTCTTCTAAATTCGGATGCTAGAACACATACTATTAATTTGTATTTGTATTTTCAAAATTTCAGCTTGAAACAGGTGTAGCATGTGTTTTAACATCCAAACTCACAAGAAAACATGTGAAAACGATGTGGAAGCCAGAACATAAACGAATAATTAGAATTCTTAAATCGGTAAAATGTTCCATTATCGCGTTTGGGATATTTACATACATATGTATATTTTATATTTGAAAACTAGACGTTTACCTCATGAGGTAAAAAAAGGAAAGTATTATTATTAAAATTAAACGTTAATTTCTCTTTCAGTGCTGCAACAATAAAGACATGACTGCATCAAATAAATTTCTTTCCACGGAAAATGGTTTGCGCCATGATAAAGTTGCCATTTTGGATGCCGGATCTCAATACGGAAAGGTAATAATTTTGTTTCAGAAAATAAACTCCTCTCATCTTGTCGCTAATTACATATACTCGTACTTACTTATGTTCAGGTTATTGATCGGAAGGTGCGTGAACTATTGGTTGAATCTGATATTTTGCCATTGGAAATTTCGGCAGCAACTTTGCGTGCGTCTGGATATCGTGGCATCATTATTTCTGGCGGACCCAATTCTGTTTATGCCGAGGATGCTCCCCACTATGACCCTGATATTTTTAAATTAAAAATACCGGTATTGGGCATTTGTTATGGCATGCAAATGATTAATAAAGAATTTGGCGGCACTGTTGTAAGAAAGAATGTACGAGAAGATGGTCAGACAATTATCGAAGTTGAGACATCATGTCCTTTATTTAAGTAAGTATGATTGTATACATTTGAGTATATAAATGAAAACATGGAAGAAAAGTGATTACGAAGGCAAAGAAAGCGTTTATTTTATTAGCTTAACTAAATGCTGATACAAACCTTCTAGAATAACAAAAAACTATGAACACTTCAATATTGTTAAGCTTATCAAATTGGACTACACGTGGTTTGACAAGATTTTTTAATAATGCAAATATAAGGGAAATATACATACATATTTATGTATTTTTTATATTTATAAGCAATATTATTACGTCTCATTTTTAGCCGACTGAATCGCACCCAAACTGTGCTTCTAACGCACGGAGATAGTTTGGAACGAGTGGGTGACAAGTTTAAAGTTGGCGGACGATCAACTAGCAATATCATAGCTGCCATTTATAATGAGAGTTTAAGGATATACGGCGTGCAGTTTCATCCAGAGGTCGATCTAACAGTATGCGGAAAACAAATGCTGCACAATTTCCTATTTGAAATTTGTGGCTTGACACCGAACTTCACTATGGGTAGTCGCAAAGAGGAATGTATTAAATATATAAAGGATAAAGTTGGCAACAACAAAGTGCTGGTAAGATTATGTTCCTGAAGTAATAAAGTTTCTTATTTACTAATTTGCTTATATAGTTACTTGTTAGCGGTGGAGTTGATTCTACTGTATGTGCCGCTTTGCTGCGTCATGCCCTTAATCCCAGTCAAATTATAGCTGTACATATTGACAACGGCTTTATGCGTAAGGACGAAAGTGAAAAAGTAGAAAAATCTTTGCGCGATATCGGCATTGATTTGATTGTACGCAAAGAAGGCTACACATTTCTAAAGGGTACAACACAAATCAAAAGACCTGGCCAGTTTTCGATTGTCGAGACGCCAATGCTTTGTCAGACCATCAATCCCGAGGAAAAGCGAAAAATTATAGGAGATATTTTTGTAAAAATTACAAATGACATTGTGGCTGAGATGAAACTAAAGCCCGAAGAAGTGATGTTGGCTCAGGGTACATTGAGACCAGATTTGATTGAGTCTGCTTCAAGTTCGGCCAGCAAGAAAGCAGATACTATTAAAACACATCACAACGATACCGAACTGATTAGGTACATATATTTCATAAAGAATTCCGATTCAGCTTGTTCTAAAATAGCTTCTTTTCTTTAGAGAACTACGTAATGCTGGGCGTGTGGTAGAGCCTTTGAGCGATTTTCACAAGGATGAAGTTAGAGAATTGGGTAACGATTTAGGTTTACCATCTGAATTGGTAGAGAGACAACCATTCCCTGGCCCTGGGTTAGCCATACGTATATTATGTGCTGAAGAGCCATTTGTTGAAAAAGATTATTCAGAGACACAAGTAACTTTTTCCCATTATGATTTCATATAACAATTTATACGTCTTATTATTTTGACTTTTATAATAGGTAATTGCCCGTGTTATAGTTGACTATAAGAATAAATTGGAAAAGAATCATGCTTTAATAAATCGTGTTACCGGCGCCACTACAGAAACTGAACAAAGGGAACTTATGCGGATTTCTACCAATTCTCAAATTCAAGCCACTGTATTGCCTATACGTTCAGTTGGAGTTCAGGGTGAATAGTTCTTCATGTTATGTATACGCAAATATATTTAACAATTTTTGTTTTGTTTTTCTTTTCTTTTTTAAAGGTGACGCTCGTACTTATAGTTATGTAGTTGGGCTCTCAAGTTCTCATGATCCAAATTGGGATGATATGATATTTTTAGCTAAACTAATACCTCGTATTTTGCATAATGTCAATCGTGTTTGTTATGTCTTTGGCGAGCCGGTACAATATCAAATCACAGATATCACCCATACCACCCTCAACATTTATGTAATTAAACAATTGAGACAAGCTGATGCTATAGCTAATGAAGTAAGTACATATTTGAAAATATACTTGCACCTTTTTAGCATTTAATTGTGAATCAGAATACGACTTTAGCTTTTTTGAAGTAAGTACAAAGTAAAAAAAAAATCAGATACATACTTTAAAGAGTTTGTCATTTTGACGCCTTCTTAACTATTACAAGAAGTAAATTTATGTTTAACGCTTTCCTAAATCTGAGTAAATTTGTCATTATTTAAGTGATAACAATTAACATCCAAAAAAGCTTTGAAATCAGGGGCATTCATTGGTTCAATACCTATAAAATATTTGTTTTTAAATTGGGAATGAGAACATATATTCACACAAAAAAGTACTATGAATAATTTTGTAATATCAATTAAAATATTTGTAATATCAATTAAAATATTAATTAAATTTTAATTGAAAATGCACTTTTCAGGCATGTGATCTTAAAAGTAATATTGGCCCTGCAGACGTTTTTAAAATCATATACGATAAATTTCATTCAGAAATGATATTTGGTGCTCTATATAATAGAAAAATTAAAATTAAAGATTGAACAATTTTCTGCATGATCATTGTTACTATTGAAATGACATGTGATTTGTAAAATGTGATTTTCAGAACATGCCTGCTGTATAAGAGGTTTGTAAAACAGTTTTTCATAAAAAATTTGTTCTATAAAACCTTTATAACACAAAATAATTTTTTATTAATAAGGGAGTAAATATTTTTTGAAGTATTTTTAAGATTTATTTAATATTTTGAAGCAAAAATGCATATGACTTATGGACCGCTTTCATAATTAAGGGTACATACTCGTATGTATGTACATACATATTTCTAATTTCTGCGAGATCTCCGATTTGGCACTTCCAGAAATTTACATAGACATACCTGCCTTGAGATATGAAATTTTATGAAATAGATCCGGTAGTCAGAGGGGGGTCTTACAAGAGGCCTTGGTATGTACGAATTTCGTAAGAATCGTGAGGGTAGAAATACGTAAAATATAACGTAAATTTTAGTGGCCGTGACCCCGCCTACTATTCTAAATATATTAACATACTAATACCCTTATTCCAATAAATTGTGACAAATTTTTTTGTCATACAACCCTACAAGAATAGTATCAGTCAATTGATCGGTCATTTGATCGGAAGTCATGCAGTATATATTCATCATTGCGTAGAACAAAGTTTCTATCACATTATTAAGGGCAAAATGAAAAATGTGATGGAAACTTTTGTATACGTGTGATGTTGCATCTCACTCTAACGACTATATAGTCGCACTGCTCAGTCTACTGCTTTTTACTAATCAATGATAGCATAAATATTAGTCAAATTTGACTGATCATAATGGACTGATATATCCCCCACAATTGAGCAATCATACATGATTGATATAATGACAGTAAATATAATTTTTATTACTTTAATTTGTTTTTTTATATAAAAAGTAATTTAAAAATATAAAAGTAAATAAAATATTAAAAATGAAAGATATAATTCAGAAAAAACAAACACGACCGAATATGGCAACTGCACCAACACCAGAAATTTATTCTAACCTCACCTCTAACTCGCAACTCGATAATGTCAACCGTGGGTTCAGTGAAACCACCACCGACATCCCAACAATTGGGAACAATAGGCTCCAAAGGTGCAGGAGGCGGTGGTCCCTTTGCGGCCGCGCAACAATATATGAATCTGTACGCAGCAGGTCTTCCAACCGCAACATCCACAAGGTGGTCCGGACCCGGACCCGGACCTCCGCCGGGAACCCATTAATTGCAATCGAATAGCTATTATTCAAATTCAATAGGAGGACTCAGTGGACCTACGGCATTTTATGGCGCCACAAGGCGCTGGTGCCGTTGCCCAAAATTGTGGCCTAGCAGCAGCCGTTGCTGCTAGATAGCCCTCTTCAAACGTTTTCACCACCAACATCTTGCTTTTCACAAATATCTAAAAATTTGAAAACAAATATGTACTCGTATTAAATTAAATTTTTTAAATTTCTTTTATTCTTTCTTTTTACTTATCTTTTTTAATACATATGAATTTTAATTTTCACAGACAGAATGAATTTTATTTTTTTAATAAAACTCGACGTTTTAAAAGTTTTGGCATATGTACATTAGATGTTCCTATATACTAGAGTGGAACAAATATATTTAATAAATAAATCCATCATCACTTCCGATCAAATGACTAGTCAATTGACTGTCAATATTGATTTCAATGTAAAATTGTTGCAAATGTGTTAGTGAAGAAATTTTGTTTGTGTTAGTTTCAGTCATTCATTTCTTGTAGGGAATTTTGTCAAGTTTCTTGTTATATTTTTTTAAATAAAATTGTCATGGTATTCTGTTGCTCATATGACAAGAAAAAGCTTAAAAAGCTCAAAAAGCTGGTGAGATTTATTTCAAATTGACAACTATATTTATTTATTTAAAAAATAATAAAAAATGTATTATGAACTTAAAGAAAGATATTTTTTTATATTACATGAGCCGGAGTATCTTGCATTTACATTAGTAAATAGCAAACGCTGGTCGCACACATAGAAATGTACTAATAATAACTCTATGCAACAAATTAAGACTTTTTCAAAAACACACGGACTGGACAGTATAGGTTCGTAGTTTGTCCAGAAAAAGGGTTACACATTCCTTGATTGTGAAATCTGTGGAAGAAAAATTGTAATGGTACAATGGTATGAGGGTAGTAAATCCCTCTACCAAACAAATCTTGTTAGCATCTTAGGGGCCATCCATATATTACGTAACGCCCTTGTTGGGTGGGGGGGGGGGGGTTCGAGTTTTGTTATGATTTGTTGCGGAGGGGTAGGGGGGGGGGGTCTGTAAAATTGTTACGTAACATAAATTTTACTAATTTCGTACAAAAACACTTCGATTTTTCATTTATTTATGTATTTAATTTATCAAAGAAATACATAATAAATCAAGAATCATGAGTGTTAAATATATATATGTAAATATATGCATATACATATGTATGTACATAAATACATAATTGTTATTATTTATATTTTGCAAACTTATTTGATTTTTGACTACGCACTGTGTTAGTCTAACAGAAAATAAAAATAAAGGAACAAAAGTATTCGAATTTCCGAATATTCGTCCATTCTCAATTACTTGCATTTTCCCATAAATAAATGCATAAATCCTAAACGAAACTTAAGAAAATGCCATAAAATGTCGAAATGATTTAATAACAGTATTATTTTCTTTTTATTCACACATACTTACATATGTATGTAGATATATATATTTACTCATTTAATATATGTATGTACATATATGTATGTACATAAAATGAATTTTGCTTTTTTTCAGTTCCCTATTTTAAAGTTATTTAAAAATACATACATATGTATGTATGTGTATGAATTAAATTAAATTTTTTTTAAGGGGTCTAAGAATTCTTACGATCTGTTACTGGTGGGGAGGGGGGGGGGGTCAAAATTCGGAAAAAATGGCGTTACGTAATGTGTGGATGGCCCCTTATGCCAAAAAAATAATTTCTTGCACTTTTTTTTTGCAAAAATTAAGGAAAAAATTTGTTTTCACTTTTTTCAGAATAACTTGCAGGAACTTTTTGAAAAACACACGGACTGGACAATATAGGTTCGTAGTTTGTCCAGAAAAAGGGTTACATTACACATTCCTTGATTGTGAAATCTGTGGAAGAAAAATTGTAATGGTACAATGGTATGAGGGTAGTAAATCCCTCTATTTTTAGAATAACTTGCAGGAACTCCTAACTTTTTGCTAACAATATTTGGGAAAATTGTATCTACGGTAAAGCTGGAAAAATTCTGTGAACAAACACATCAATAGAATCTGAACGTGTCTAGGTAGTGAAAAGTTATTAGTCCTTGGAAGTCAGTGTTGCCAATAGATTTTTCATGTTGTCCCTACATGAACTTGAAAAATTCCCTACCTTCCCCTACACTCCCAAAAATATTTCCCCACATTTGTCCCTACAATACATTTCAGTTAAATTTGAATAAAACATCAGATTAAAAGAAAATAACATTTTATTTAAAAATTATAAATCATATTTCACGTAGTATACAAAAAAAGTTTTGTACTTTGAATTCAATTCAAGTAAAAAAAAATGGTTTATTTAAAACTTATAAATCATATTTCACGTAGTATACAAAAAAAGTTTTGTACTTTAAATTCAATTAAGATAAAAAATTGGTTCGATATGTATTATAATTAATTTGTTAAATTGTAGAGATCTTTATACGATAAAAGTTTTTTTATATGACTAGGTTCACATTTGAAACTTACACAGTCAACTTCATGACATTGCATATATGACCTTATAGTGCAAATAGAATTTAAAAGTGTGTGGGATAATTTGTTCCTTTTTTTGATGCGTACATCAGTTATTATTGAAAATATTCTCTCAGCGTCAGCATTTGCATGAGGTAATCCAAGTATTATTTTTACCAATTTTGATAAATTTGGAAATATTAATTTATCATTAAAATCTTTTGCTTTGATTATCTTAGCCCAAAACTCAACCACATCCATACTTTCAAAAGATTTAATTTCATGTTTTGTAAAATTGTATTCTAATGTTCGAAATTCTTGCGTCAGATCATTAAGTGTTATCTTATATTTTGTACATATTAAATCAAATTTGTAGTCTTTATTATTTTCGGAAAAAGCTGCCATGGGATTTAAAAACTCAATTTCTTTAAAGATTGAATTTGGTTTAAGTGGAAAGTAAAATTGTAGACAATCAGTTTTAATTTGGGTAACAGCTTCCAGTGGCGAGGTTTTCAAAAATTCTTCACATTCATTACCAAGAAAAACGTCTTTGATTGGAACAGAAATATGTGGTGACCTAACAGCACAATTAGTTTTTAATTCTAATTTTTTTATACAGTTTTGACCCAATTTCAATAATATCTTAGACGACTCTGAATGTAGAAGGTGAATAAAGGGCTTTTTGGGTTGAAATAGAGCGTTTAAAGCATTAAAATAATTTAAAACGTATTTTAGAAATAGTAGATATGCCTTGTTACATCCATTCAAGAGATCATTGTAAATAAGTTCTGCAGTATTCAATTTGTCCCTTGTATGGGAAAATTTAAAAAATTCAATTAAAACTGACCAATTGCACAAGATCCTTTCAACACATTTTTGCCGAGATAACCATCTAGTTTCTGAAATTCTCAAAATTTTGCGTTTTTCCTCGTTGAGCAAGACTTGAAATTCTTCTAACACCGAACATCTCTTCGAGCTACCAGACATATATGTTCCGATTTGGCGGATAAGTTCTTCTGGAGCTCTCGGCAACGACAGGCAGGCTTTATTGGCAATAAATGCAACGGAATGGCATGTGTATTTTATTGTAATTCCGTCTGGACTATCATTCAATAGACGTGAAGCAAAGGAATTTGTTTGTCCCGCCATTACATTTTCTCAGTCCAATTACGTTGGATAAGGGAATTGAATATTTTGCCAAGCATTCTTTAAAACTTGCGTAGAGGGCTTCAGCCCTCCCGTTCGATCCAACTTGCAAAAGATCTAAAAGTTGTATACTTACTTGCTCCGTCTCTTCGTCAAAAAATCGTACGAGAACACACAGACTTTTGTGGAACGATAAGTCTGTGCTTCCATCAACAAGTACCGAAAACTTATATTTCTGTAACTTTGTTACTTCCAATGGAAGTTATGCTGAAAAAAGTGAAAACAAAATATTCTTTCTTCTATTAAAAAAAAGTGCAAACAAAAGATGGGTTTGTTTGCAGAAAGTGTTACTAGGGTGCCTAGACACGTTCAAATGGTATTAATATATTTGCAAAAGTTGTCCAGTTTTACCGTAGCTACAACTTTGCAAATATTGTTGGCAAAAAATCAGAAGTCCCTAGAAGTTATCTTGAAAAAGGTGAAAAAAAAATTTTTTTTCTTTACTTTTGCAATAAAAGGTGCACAAAGAAATTATTTTTTTTTTGCATTAGATGTTAAAAACTTTTCAATAATCACGCTTTTTTCTCTTTACCTCTCACAACTAAAAAGTAAATTAAAAGGAAAATTAACAAATTTTTATTTTGTTATGTGCTTTTCATAAGGTGACAAATTTGTTATATTTTATTCATGACAATATTTTTCAGAATACCAAAAATATACAAATAGTCATTCACCTCAGTTTTGTTATAATTTTGTCACTGTCACAGAGGTTAGATTAGAGGTATAAATTCTGGTTAGCTGCAGTACATATAAAACAGAACATTCGAATTTTATAGACATTTACATGCCCACTTTTGAACACGAAAATTAAAGCCTTGCGTAAGTGCAATGTGTATGCAAAGTTTCAATATAATAGCTTGTGTTTTAATTTTTGGGTTTTCCGATTTTTATTTATTAATTGGCCTATTTGTCCACAAAATGTCAGCACTATACCGTATTTTTGCGACTATTATACCGGGTCTATTTTCGATTTTATCGTAAGCGAAATTTTATCGAAATTAAAATTATATGGGCCTATCCATAGTTTAAAATTATCAAAATGCCAAAATTGTTGATAACTTTTAAGATATGGGGTGTCAAATTTTATCGTATAAAAAAACTTCTCCTGAAAACTTTAATTTTTGTCGCTTACGATTAAATTGAAAATAAGGCGCGATATGGCGAACGTTATAATCAGCGACAAAGACTTCATGCATTTAAAAAAGGTATTTTATGACATCAAAAACGCAAAATATGCACTAAAAACAATAAGATATGCACATATTTTAAAAATTTGTTATTCAAAACAGCAGTTTTCAATTTACAAACAATTAAACAAAGACATAAAAATATTTTCTTGTCTCAAGGCGTGCGTGCACAAGCCTTTTATATTCAATTTTTACACAAGATATAACGATTTTTTCTGCATTATTTCACTTCAAGCACGCATTTTCGAGATATATTTACGAGTATATTGCAGTAATGGAGGTATACACAAATAGAAAAAGAAAAGTGTCCTTATTTATTTATTTTCATTTAAAAATTGCATATTTTTTATATTTTCGAATGTGAAGTTCAATCAATTTGTTCTTAGAAAGCTTTTGTGCATTGAAAGAGGTCTTGTAACGTCTGTGGATGTAATCGGCTCAAATTTAAATGATTATTTTTATGTAATGTTGCATATTTATCTAACTCAACCATTGCAATGAATTGAATAATACCTATTAGACTTATTCTTTGAATCCGGTATCATTTTTAAAAACAGTATCAAGTTATCGCAGAATTGTTTCACTACTTTCGGTTTTAATAGCAGACAATTTCCTCTTGAAATCATCAAAATGACAATTTCCATTAAATTGGTAAGTTTGGGTGCTTCTACAATCGTTCTGCAATTCTACAACAATGCAAGCGAATAAATTTGCCAAAAAACCCGTTTTGCGTTCATTTGTGAACTATATTTTTAGAAATTTTAATTTTTGAACAAAATGTGACACAAAACCATGAATTTATACCAAAATATGAGACAAAAATATGCATCTATGACCAAATTATGCAAAAATATATAGTTTGAGCAAAATATGCAAAAATATGCACTAACAACTCGATGCCATTTTTATGCAAATTGATTGTTTCGTAAAAATATTTCGTTCTTGCCATTAACAGAGTTAAGGGAAAAAACATGCATTTGCATGAAACCCCAGTCCCTGGTTATAATAAATTACTTAAATAAACTCCTTCCTCAATTTGTTCTTTGTATTAATTTTCTTTAACAAATATTTGTTTAAAAAAAATCAATGAAAAATAAAGAAAAAATATACAAACACTTTTTTTAGAATCTAAAATACGAAAAACTAAAAATTTAACAATGAAGAATCTGTTTTAAAGAGTATTACTAGAAATCTACTACTTATAACAAAACTAAAAATATTTTAATAAATAATTTAAATCGCAGTGCTGTATTTCGCGTAAAATGACTGGCCGTAATTTTTTAATTATTTTGGATTAAATTTGCGTTAAAAAATCCCTTAATGTAAAAAACAGTTGCTATTATTAATCCGTGTTATATCGAAATCGCGTAAATCGGTGGTTAGCTGTATATCAATATAAAAATTAATTAAATGGTAGAAAACTGATTGTATTGAATTTACGTCCATTGTAGAGATGGGCGCGTGTCGAATTTTTCCAACACGACACGACACGAACACGGATATCAAGACACTCAACACGTACAAAACACGCACGCGAAAAATTTTGTCAACACGATACTGCACAACACACACGAAATAGTATTGAAGATAAGAAAATTTAATTTTTTTTCAAGAGTCGCTTTTCAAAATATGGCACCGAGTTGGCACTGCCAGCTGATATACTCTGCCGCCACAGCTGATGCTATTGGCTTACGTACATAACTAACTTTAAGCTTTAGAGGCCCATACATATTTTACATCTAAAATCGTTTCGTATTTTTCGTGTCAATTTTGTCACAAACACTTTGTGTTGAGTGGTGCGCGTTCGTGTCACGAAAAAAAAACACGACACGCGCCCATCCCTAGTCCATTGTAACGTTAAGAAATAATGTTTGCAGGGTAGAGGTACTAATTCCTCAAAAATTCAAGTTCAAGTTTGTCAAACAAAGTATCTTATACGAGTATATTATACGAGTATATTTTTATAGCTGTAGGTTTCCTACTGGCCACCCCAATAATAAATTCATCCAATATGTTTGTTGACTGCAATTTCAGATAATTATGCAAGCTGGACTTTATCGGAAAATATCACAAATGCCTGTTGTTCTGATACCCGTACATTTTGATAGAGATCCTACAAATCGTACACCCTCATGCAGTCGTTCGATTGTTTTGAGACCATTTTTCACTAGTGATTTTATGACTGGAGTGCCGGTCATTCCAGGATCTGAGCAGTTACCATTAAACGTAAGTTGTACCCATATGCAAGTGTTTTAACTATACGTTTTTATTCTCGAATTATACAATACTCTCACAACAATAATCAGGTACTACGCAATATGGTGCAACAAATATCTAAATTAGATGGAATCTCGAGAGTTCTTTATGATTTGACTTCGAAACCCCCGGGTACAACAGAATGGGAATGATTAAATCAAATGCGTATGCTCTATACCCTCGCTGCAGCTACAGCCGTTGCCGCTACCACCGCCACAACAATTTCAACAATGCAACAACATCCACATCAGACTCAGAATCAAATGTTGACAACATAAAGCAACAACAATATTATAATCGAATACGATCGAATGTTGAAAAAAGTTGTAAAAAATAAACAGGAATACCAAACAACATAGAGAAAAAATCAAATGTTATTTTGTTTTAAACATTTGATAATAAAAAAACCAACATCAACAAGAATTTTTCGTAACATTTCATATTTACCTAAAAATGTTCTTTGTGATTTTTTTTTCAACGGAAACTGAAATAAAATAATCGGCCTTATCCTGGTTGGTGTATTTCGACTTCGACTACGACATTTTCGTGCTAGATTAAAGAAAAATATTGCGGTATTCTTTAATTTGTTACAAAAACGTTGTAGTCGAAGTCTAAATAGGCCAACGACGATAAAGGGGGAATTATTCACACTATAACATTAATTAATATTATCAATTATTCACAAACTTAAACGTTTATTTTTTTTTTGTCGCGATCGGTATTATTGTTTGAACAAGTTTACTTGAATTATATTGATGTTAACACAATTTATATATATACATACTTGGAACGATCAATTAGCAATGAATTTGAGTTAATTAAATAAAAATTTAGACTTTTTTCTTTCAAAGCATAATATTACTAAAGTAAATGATGATGTCTTTTATACTTTTTTCCAAGAAATATGTTAATGTTGGTAAATTTAGAAATAAAAACACGTCCTTTCACAATTATTCGTTAAAATTTAAATATATATATACAAATGTATATTTTTGTTTGTTTGTATAACTGTAGTTTTTTCCTTAAGTTTATTCTGGCCATTAACTTCTTTTGTGTCTATAAAAAAATATTTGTGTAAAATAAAATTCATTTATATATTTACTCAATAAAAAAGTCTGCAAAAATAATATTAAAGAATTTATCGTATAAAAGAAATAATAGAAAAATAAATAGTATAAAAAGTCGTGCATACATATGGTACAGATAAATACTATTAAACAAAAGTAATGAACAATTTTAAGAAATTACAAACGCAAATAAATTAAATAAAAAAGTTAAAAAACTATTACATATTTGAATAAAATATTAACAAAATTCAATTGTTATAAAAAGTCATAAAGTTTATTACATAAATAAAATAGAAATAAAAAAATAATTACATTTACAAGAAATTCTTACATATATTAATAATATATATAGAACATAAAATATATATAAGTAAACATACATCGTAATATTTGATGAAATTGAGGCATAAAAATAAAAATGATGACAAAGAATGATAGATATGCTGCATTTTTAAAAAGTGAACATAATTATATATATATATATATTTAAAGCCTATATTAAAAAAATTAACAATAAATGAGAAACTAATAAACAAATTTCATTCAATTCTGGTTTTAATAAAAACAAACAGTCTTTGAGATTGTTAGTCCCGGTTCACACACGGCAATTTTAGTTGAGAAACTTTTTTTAGTTCTTGGGCGAGAGAGGAAAACATGATGGCTACCCTCTTCATTATCTTCTCTCAATTCAATAAGCTCAAAAGTTGCTCGACTAAAATTGCCGTGTTTGAACTGAAGTTGTAAGAGTATGTAAAGAAAATAAATATAAATAACAACAACAGCTATTCAAGAATAGAGTGTTGCCACACAAGTATTTTTATTGACCAGGTGCTGTCAATTTAATAATTAGTGTTTTTTGTGGGAATTGTTACAATTTAAGTTTAAAATTTGTTAACGCACTAGTAATCCCAAATTATTATTTTACTTATTAAGTAAAATATTTTTGTAAATAATCAATTTCAATGTATTTTTATTACATTCTATTCTTGAATAGCTGTTGTTGTTATTTATATTTATTTTCTTTACATACTCTTACAACTACAATTTGAAGCTGAAAAAAAGTCAGCCAATGTAGTAATGATAAAGTAAGAAAATAAAAAACATGTTGATTATTGAGTTCTCGTTTCAACGTTGATATTTGTTGAGCTTCTCATTTGCTTAAATGAAAGTTTAACATATTAACTCTAGTTGTTCTAAGAAATTTTTGGGTAAAGGTTCCCTGATGATCTGCATTAGCAACAGTGAAAGTGCATAGGATCCAGCTAAACCCCTCAATAATCAATTTCAATGTATTTTAATTACAAAAATATTTTACTTAATAAGTAAAATAATAATTTGGGATTACTAGTGTGTTAACAAATTTTATACTTAAATTGTAACAATTCCCACAAAAAACACTAAACTAATTTAAATTTTTTATAAATGCGAAACAAAAGCAAAATTTTAAATGAGCCATAATGATTCAAAATCATTAAAAATGTAAAAAATGCAAAAACTTCGGTATAAATCGCGAGCATGATGAAAATTCGCAAAAACTTACTAACAGCGAGATAATAACAAAGTCTAATATTGTTTAAAAAACGGCAAAGCTGTCAGGAAGCTGAAACCATACAAAAGACTATTTCAACGCGAACTTTGCAAAAATTCACGAGGAGTTGCGAAATCGGAAGCAAGCTCTAAAAATAATTAGACATCGCCAAAGCCTTTAAAACTAAAGAATTTTGCAAAAAACGCGAAAAAATTGCAAGTTAGCGAAAAACTGCTAAGTGTATTAAAGAAATTACTAAACCTGTAAATACTGAAATTCGCAAAAAATATAAGAAAGAAATTGATTCCTTTTAATATTTTTACGTGATGTAAGTGCATTTAAATAAGCTATTTATTTTATTTTTATAAATGTGAAATATTTGAAAGCGGCACCACTGAAATATGTACATACATATATATTTATACTTCAATATCACGTTCTTATAGTTCTGCTGCCGTTTTCAAAGTAATTAAGTAGCTAGCTACCAGGCAATATTGGTAGCCAGCTGCATTTGTAGTCGTGAAGCCATGTAGCCTGCTGTGGTGAATTTAATTAAATTTTTGTGAAAATAATTTTTTTAAACTAACTTCTTAAAACGTTTAGTAGACCAAAAATTATTTACGAGTACATGTAATGCATGTGCAATGTATGTACATATGTACATAATAGAAATGTCAGTCATTCACGTGATTTCGGTGAATCGTGCATTATTATTTTAACACGCAGGCGACAGCGTGTAACCGATGGCAATTTTTTAAAAATTATGTTTTTGCGTTTTATTTATCGATAGGTAACACATTATTTAACTATGTAAATATTATTGTTGCTATAATTATTGAAGTTTTTTCATTATGTAATTGTAATTGAACATTTTTGTGATTAAAAAAAGAAGTTATTATTACATACATACATAAATACATACATTCTCCTTAATTACTTTATTCAGGAAATATTTTTCCAATTATGTACTTGTAATTGTAATTGGTTTTTATCGATGGTAATTACATGTTATTGTAATTGTTTATTTTTTAATAACAATTACATATTTTTTCTACCACAATTACTTTTAAAAATAATTGTTTTTTTTTTTCATTTCCAATTAAAACAAAATGTAATTGTAACTGAAAACTTTCAAATTTGAGGCGTTAGTTTATTGCCGCAAAAGTTCAAAAAAAATTGGGAAAAATATTTATCCAATTTTTCTCGATCACATTTCTTCGAAAAGTTTATTAATTCCTTTCTATGCACCAAAGCATAAAACTTTCAAATTCGTACCTAAATGATTTACTTGCTTGCATGTTCTGACATTCACACGATTGTTAAATCGCGTGCGATTTGCAAATCGTCAAACTGGCTTGATTTCAGCATTTTGCTAAGATCATTAAAATCTGCTGTTTGTTGAAATCGCCAATTACACGAAATACATACAAGTGTCAGAATATATCCGATAAAAACATTTTTGTCCACAAAGTTGCATGTTATCGAATTTTTAAAAATTAAAAAAGTAGCCTACTCAAGTAGACCAGCAACGTACAATGGGTCCCTTAAAAAGTAGTATATGAGTATATACAGGCTTACCATAAATAAAATCTCGCATGGAAATTTCCGCACGTGTGATACGATTGCGAAATATGAAAATTTATGAAGAAAATTATTCACAAAAATTTTTCTGTCGGCATAAGTGGACATATGTGAGTTTTTAATTTTATTGGAATTGATGATACGAAATTAAAATCCATGTGAACGAAAATTTTTATTCGGAAATTTTCACACGTAGAATTCATGATAAGGCTGATAACGTATTTTGCACTTAGTCAATGCTAATACTAACTCCCCCAGTAGACTTTGAACCAAATACTTGCAAAAGCTTAAAAAACTTGTGTGTTTACATCGGTAGGAACTCCCAAAAACTAATTGACAGATACTAAATATAGATATAGAAGAGGCTAAAAGGTTCTAATAAAAATTAAATAGGGTATACTCGTACCTGTTGTGGTTTCTGTACAAACTTTTAAAATTTTCGAAGGCGTTTGCAGATATTAGAATTTCTTTATGGTAGTATACATATTTTTGGCCGTTTTGCGCGTTAGTCATACAAAAAACTATAATTTACATACAAACATATTTTTATTTTAATTACAAAAAACAAAACAAAAAACTAAAATAACATCAAATAAAACATCACATTTAAAACACTTGTCCATTCAAAGATTAATACAAATATATCAAAATATGTATAAGCCTACTCTAATTTAATAATTAATATTTATAATCGAAATACTTATTGTAATAGGATAAAGTTAAGGCCGGATCCACGTGCAATATGTCGGGTAGAGAAATTCTTTCTTGCAAGTTACTAACAATCATTTTTTCGCAGAGATTAGCCCATGTTGGTCCGTATTTGCTTCGTATATGGCTGCAGTTTAGTTTTTGGCGCGTTAGAACCTTAATCAAATAAAGTAGATCATTCATGTCACGGGCCTGCGAAAATGGATTCTGACCCACACATAATTCGTACAGTATGCAACCCAAAGACCAAATGTCCGATTTGTAGTCATATTTTTCACAACGCAGAACTTCGGGAGCCGAATAAAATGCTGTACCAGCTGCACTTCCGGTCGCTTTGTTTGGAATATGTATAAGGGAGATACCGAAATCGGCAATTTTGATGTGATTGTTTATATCGACCAATAAATTGGCCGGCTTAAGGTCACGATGAAAAACATGGCGTATGTGCAGATATTCAAGTCCCATCAAAATGTCGGAAAAATACCATAAAATGTTGTCGTTGGAAAATCCCACCGAATGCACTTTGTTGATCATATCCAAGAGCGTACCATTCGGAGCATATTCCATAATTATATTGACAGTTCCAGCATGAATAAATGAACCAATGAACTGTATTATATTTGGATGACGCAACTGCGATATTATGTAAACCTGCAAAAATAATAATACATATGTACATATGTATGTATGTATGTACATAAGTATGTATTCTATGATAACTCACCTCCTCCATTATCATTTTCATATCATGCCTGGGGTTTCTCACAATTATACGTTTCACACAAACCATTTGGTTACTACGGTGTTTGCATAGAAATACACGCCCGAAGGTCCCAGCACCGAGAACTTTTATTGGCTTAATAGATGGATCTCCTAAATCCATTCTCGATTTTATTAAAATTTTTAGTATGATATTAAAGTTGAATGTTTCGATCAATGAAATAATCACTTGTCACTATAATGTACATACATACATACATATGTAAGTATATATGTATGTACATATGTAATTAATGTCGTGCACTTGCTGTTTCTTTTAATAGGTCCCTTTGAGTACTTTTCCAGTAAAATCCAGTTACTGAGTAAATACTGAGTAATTGAAAGAAATTACTCTCAATAAAAAAGTTTCGATATAAAAGTACGCGAACGGAAAAATTGTAAAATCCAGTAAAATGTGTACAACAGCTGATTGGCAATTTTGGCGCTAAAAAATTATACATTGTACATGAAAAAAATATATACAAACTATAGATACATATGTATGCATGTAAATGGAAAAAAATATACATACATATTCAGTCGTAAAGCAGCTCTGGGCGAGTCAACATCAAGCGTCGTTGGCAATTATCTCTTAAGTGCAACCAGGCCACTGTTGTTTATTGGCCTTCGAGAGTTTTGCGTCTCACTCGCACTGGTTGACTGATCTGCCACAGATAACCG
This sequence comes from Nowickia ferox, assembly GCA_936439885.1. NCBI lineage: Eukaryota > Metazoa > Arthropoda > Insecta > Diptera > Tachinidae > Nowickia > Nowickia ferox. Next base: position 67,755,504 of record OW387026.1, read on the forward strand.
TATATTCTTGCGGTTCTTTTGTGGAATTTCTTTAACAACCACGTTGCTACTTCCTATGTGAAGGCATAGGTCGTGTACAGTCAGTCACAAAGCCTTTTTAAAAAACTGTTAATAACATCTTGGGCATATGGTCTAGCTACCCCGCCCATATTTGTGCAAAAATACTTTGCAAATTTACTTTGTAAAGTATTTCTTAAATAAATAAATAAATATACATACATATTGTCGGGTAGTTGTTACTGGTTAGCCGCATGAAACAAATGTGTTTTCCAGGAAATCGATGTAGAAGGGGTTTTTCTTTGTTTTATAAAAATAAAAATAAAAATAAAATAAAAGTAAAGATACCTATCGATAAGAAACTTTCTATCGCTTACTTATGTATGTATGTATATTGAAAACAATAAAATCTTATTTATGATTTGATCAGGCTAATGTTCGTATCGCTAACGGAAAAGCTAGTTGTTCCGTTCTACTAGTTTTTCTCAGAATATTTACAATTAACTTTGGTGTTATTGGTTCATTAATAATTACCACATGTAATTTGGCTTACAAAGCGATACCAACTTTATCGTGATCAAATAATAAATATAGAAACAAATGAAGTTCGAAAAATAATAATTAAAACTAACTAAAATTAATAGCCATGGGCCTGTGGCAAAAATTAAATAAATATACTTAATAGTATCAAAACAAAAAATGTTGTCTTAAGTAGAACAAAATTAAACAAATTAACTAATATGGGCATAATTAGTAAAGGACAAACGACAATGGCAAGACTGTTGTAAATTAGAGATGGTAAAATTGAGCTTTCATTACAAAAAAAGCTTTCAGCAAATTGTAATACGATGAATCAAAACAATTCACATATTCCATTTGCAATAAAAGTTGCGTATATAAAGCAGAAATCTATGTACATCAACAACACACACGGTGGACCAAACTCAAAGAACGCTGATGATGAAGGTGTAGTGGCCTTCGCAAACAGCCGGTTGTTCTGTTCTACTACGTGCAAAGCACATTTACTACAGGTACACGCATTATAGAAAACACTGTGGCAACTCTGTGCTTCTCACATAGTTTTACAAAGTAATTGTCAAAAAATTGTATGCATCAAACAAGGCACAAAAGTAATTGTGAAATGAATTCTTCGTTATAAACGTGTAAACAAAAAATCAGCGGATGAGCAATTTGCCTGATGCATGTACCTGTTTGATATGCCTTGACTACGTGTTTGTCAGAATATTTGGTGTTATTTGTTCTTTAATAATTATCACATGTTATTTGGCTTACAAAGCGATACCAACTTTAGCCTGATCAAATCAATAAATATAGAAACAAATGAAGTTAGAGCAATAATAATTAAAATTAACAAAAAAATACTCATTTTGTTTTCAATATAATAAGTAAGCGATAGAAACTTTCTTGTCGACATCGTTTATCAGGCCGTTAAAATTAATAAGCTTTTTACGATAAACGTGAAATGTTATGAGTATTAGGATTTACTGAAAAAGACAAAAATCTTTGTTGTCGCATATACTAATCAAAACAACAATATTGTTCACGTCCTCTCAAGTAAGTGAAATAAGTGCATTTATTAAGGAAAATATAAAAGGGGAAAAACTTTATATATTCTGATATATTTAAGATATCGAAAAACTGAGAACAAATTTGAAAAAAGTACACATTGTTAATATATAATCGACCAATATCTTAATTTTTTTTTAATTCTTCCATGCGGCAAACCAGTAATCACCCGACGCACAGAGTAGTATTTGAGCCAAACAGCTGGCCATTACTTTTTTTAGTTTATATTGCTGTGAAAAGTTATTGAGTGCCCCTAGATCAATGAAACTTGGCAGAAATATGTGTTATATTCCTATTCCTATTGAACCTTGAAAGTAGGAAAAATCAGAAAAAGGGGGGGAAAAAGTTTCCCTCAGAGGAACTAATAGCACCTCTGAAATATTTAATTTTTTCTTAGCTTTTTCCACACTTTTGTTTAGCAAATGCAACTTTTAACGTCGGCGAAAGTTCAAAATCCTAAACTTGGACCTAGGTTACAATATGACGTAAAATTTTGTTGTGTATCGAGCTGTAAACTTAGTTCTTAGGATTTCTTTAAATTCATTTCTGCCTTTTTGGCCAGCTTTTTGGCTCAAATACTGCTCTGTGCGAACAAAAATTTCACTGTAATAATCTATTCACTTTATTCACGTTTAAAAATAATCGGTTATGTTCTGCATTCCAGTTGAAAGTAAATCGTTTGGAATTATACATATTGCCAAAAATTCTATGGAAATTCCGCACGTTGTAGTTTAATACGTTTGTTGTTGTTATTATTAAAATTTCATCAAACACTAAAAATTTTCCCTCTCATTTACTGGATTATGTGTACGGCGAACGCAATCCAGTCAAATCCAGTAAAAATTTTTAAGAACTTTTAAGCTCTCGAACGCACTTATTGTTATATATTATTTTATGATGCATATTTATGTACATACATGATTACTAGTGTTTTTCATACGGGAATTCCCGGGATCTAGCACAATTTTCGGGAAAGAAATCCCGGGATATATTTGCGGGAATTCCCGGGATTTTTTTTTTGTTTTGATTTTATAATGACAACTTTAGTTCATACGAGCATGTACACATTCCTTGATGAGTGTCGTTATTCACTTATGAAGGTGATGGTACAATAATAAGGTGATGGTACTAGCACAATAGCTAAAATTTTACAACAACAACTTATATTGTGTTGATTGTGTAGTAAAGAAAACGCTGTTTCGATTCAAAGAAAATCATTTTCATTAAAAAAGGAATTGCAATTTTTTGAAGGAAGTGGTGAAAAAACTGAAAGTCTCCAGAGATTATATAATGCTAATGATAGAAAGTGAACGTATTTTTTCATTAACAGTTTTTTTTAATTAAATTAGAAATAGACTGTCGAACGATTCTATTAATGCTTATTCTGCACTAAAGTCCTAATTTCAAAGCAAGATTTTGTAATATTTTTTTTAATAATGTAATTTGTTCTTTTTTTTTTTTGTTTGCGTTATATCAACGCACTTGACTTTCCATATACATATAATATTGGTATTTATGCATTACTATTATATAAAGAACTGAAATTATATTAGTTTTTCGACTAATGTGTTTATAAAACGTTATTGTTATTTGTTTTTTGTCGAATTAAATTAAATTACAAAATATTTTGTATAGTTTTGCACTGTGCGGGAATTCCCGGGAAACTGAAAAGTCGTTCCCGCTTTCCCGGGAAATGAAAAAGTCCGGGAAAAGAAAAACTCTAATGATTACATATATCGAGCGATAATCGAAAAAGAAGCTTAAGCGACATAATTTAAGAACTTGCATTTTTAAAGAAAATCGATTATTTGCGATTTTAAATAATCGTTTATCGTCAAAAAACGAAGTTTAAAAAATATTTATTTATTTAAGAAATACTTTACGAAGTAAATTTGCAAAGTATTGTTGCACAAATATGGGCGGTGTAGCTAGACCATATGCCCAAGATGTTATTAATAGTTTTTTAAAAAGGCTTTGTGACTGACTGTACACGACCTATGCCTTCACATAGGAATTAGCAACGTGGTTGTTAAAGAAATTCCATAAAAGAACCGCAAGAATATACGGTTATCCGTGGCAGATCAGTCAACCAGTGCGAGTGAGACGCAAAACTCTCGAAGGCCAATAAACAACAGTGGCCTGGTTGCATTTAAGAGATAATTGCCAACGACGCTTGATGTTGACTCGCCCAGAGCTGCTTTACGACTGTTTAAAAAATATGTCGCTTAAGCTTTTTTGGCGGTCATGGCTCGATATAGAAACATTACATGCATGCATGCACACTAGAAATGTGTATGAGCGTTTTTAGACTCACAACACGCACGCACGCTTACGCAGAAAAATATTTTAAGGTAGAGGTCCATAGCTCGCTTTTTGCGCGTTAAGCTTTACACGCGTTTCATACTCTTGTTTGATTCTATACTTTGTTCGCGTTGAGTTACATGCACTGCTTTTCATGCGCCATTTTATTTTTGTTTTGATCAGCTGTGCGCGTTTGTTTATAAATAGTTATAAAGAAAAAATGGAGAGTGAAATCGAGTTTTTAAAAGAATTTGTGGAGTTAGTCGTAAAAGTAATCGATAACTAATATGCAAAATTTGTTACTGAGAAAAGTGTGGTGAAAAGTTAATTAAAATATATCGCATTAATGAAAATATTCACATATTTTATTAAACAAGTTTTTTTTTACTAAGAAATTTTTTTTATTGAAAAAAAAGAAAAAAATTATCCACGGCAAAATAATATTTATCGATAACGTAAGAAATAAAGTATTATTTAACATCTTTAGCATTCAAGAACAGCTGACTTTCTTTCATGGTGCTTGTAACGCGCACAAAAGTAGAAAGTAGACCTACTTTTTGCTTTGAACGCGCCTACGCGTTCTGCGCTTTTTGCTATGTAACTTGTCACATACTATTACATTGATTCTACTTTTTTGACAGATGCATAGAAAGCGTAACGCGCAAAAAGCGAGCTATGGACCTCTACCTTTACTCACGCACTTCCACGCACGAATTATCTTGAAAAGTTTCACGATCACGCACGCTTTTTTGGGTTGAAAAATAAATGCTTATACATCCACATGTATGTACATACATATGCATGCACGTGTATACATATGTAAAATTTACATTCGATTCGTAAAGCAGCTCTGGGCGACTCAACATCAAGCGTCGTTGGCAATTATCTCTTAAGTGCAACCAGGCCACTGTTGTTTATTGGCCTTCGAGAGTTTTACGTTTCACACCGCATGTGATTAGTGGTTGGCGTCGGCTAGCGGTACTCCTTGCGGTATCCTGTTGGTTTCCATTAACCACATGCAAAAACAATTATAAAGAATAAATTTTGGAAATTGGTTGGAGAACCAAACAAAAACTCATTTTTGGACATATAAGGAGAAGAATTTTGGGATTTCCGGCTTCGTATGCGACGGTATATGTCGTTTGGAATTTTCTCGGAGGATGCTCCTAAATAAAGAAATTGTTGATGGCGTTATAACCCTTGTGTTCGGCCAAATAAAATCTCCCATCCCTTGTAATAACAAGGGGGCACGGAGTAACTTTAAATCATTAAAAAAAAAAAATTTACATTCAGGGCAATTATGAATAAAATTCCGCGAGAAATATCTCCCTTTTTCAATTAGAATTTTTTGCTTTCCCTATTCCTATTAAATTCCGATTAGTTGGAATTGTTCCCCGGGAAAAATTTCTAGCGCAATTTTATTCATAATTACTCCCATTGTAAATTAAAATAGAGTCAAGTTAACTTTTTTACATGAAGCAATAATTATTGCATCACAGTTTTTGTTTAAAAAAATTTAATTTTGTCTTCCGAATGTTTTTGTGTGGTCATAGTAAAATAAACAATTATTGTAAACTTTTTTACTTACATACATACATACATAAATACATATTTATAAATTAAAATGTTTTTATATGAAAGTTGTTTGACATTTAATGAACAGCGATGCCAACTATTTATAACCCAAACGCGCTATTCCCCTTCTCAAAACGCGATAGAACGCGCTAAATTACAGCATTGTCAACTATTTATGTCCAAAACGCGATATTTTTCTACGCGCTAAATTTAATTTAATAAAAGTCGATGTATGTACATACATATCGATGGTCACAAGTAGAAAGGCCCTAACTCATATTTTCACGAAATTTTATTTTTCAGTGATTCCAATACATTTCACACAAATACACCTCGTCACAAAAATTTAATGCAATAGTTTAAAACATAACGCTTTTATATGTATTAGTAAGTGCAACTGATTTTTATTGTAACTCTTTTCCAGATTTTATAATATTGTTTCTTCGAAATTATATCCTAAATAACTAAAGTCATTTAATACAGTATCAGAATCGTATTCCAAAGAATCGAAATCCTTAGTTTTTATTTTAATATTATTTGTCCAACTTTGTAACAACTTTCATACATACGTATATAAATTGTCAAATAGTTTTGCGATTCAAATGCTTTTTGCACTTCAGATAGAGTAGATGCTCAATAACCTATGTAATTTTTTTTGGTCACGAGTAAGATTACATATTTTTAGTTGTTACAAGGGCATTTGCACTTGTTCAAAATCTAGCAGATTTTTATTAAAATCTTTATGAAAATCTATACAGTTTACACCAACTTCTTTTGACATTTATCAAGAGTTTTTATCCAAAAAAAAAAGTCATTAACAGAAAAATTTCCAAAACTACAACCAAACAACTGCAATGTAGCCAATTCACACACCTTTTTAAGTAGACCATAGCTAATTAACTCGCCTTTCTTATAAATATGTTTTACAAGATAGTAAAAAATAAATTAAAATATTGGATTTCCGACAAATCTACTGATAAAATAGAGATTGTTTTGTATGGAAAATCTGGTAAAAAGCAGCAAGATTTAGCTCGAAATCTCGTAAGTACTAGATTCCGAGACAATGTAAACGCCCTATAGATTTCCAAATATTTGCTATTTACAGTATTAAAATGCGTTTTTAATTATAACCACCGTCAAGGGAATTTTATTTGCGACAGCTGAATCAGTGACCAATTTAAAAAAATTTATCAGAGTTTTGGATACAAGAAAATTGTTAAGCTTATACAAAAAAGTAAAGGAATATTGAACTGAAATGAATTTTTTTTTAATTCACTTTTTTATTAAATGCGCATTTGGCGTAGTTAAAATGCGCTAAATATAGTGCGAATCGCGCTAAATTGGCATCGATGTTAATGAAAACTTTGCTGTTAGTAAAATGTTTGGGATACAAAAATAAAATTTTAAAATAAAAATTTATTGACGTGTATAGGAACAACTTTTGAAGTTAAAGCATTAATCAAACCGGTTTCCAAAAAAAAATCGTTGGTTGAACCAATATTAATTTTAACGATGCAGCCCTAATTGAGCATATAAAAATTTTCAAAAGACAATGAAAACTCGCTAGATCACGGTTGCATTTTCTAAAAAGTCGAATGATTGTAGTGTTTTATATATTATCTGCCTATTTATAGAAAATATTAGGGCTTTAGAAAGGCTTATTAAGAAAAGTTTGGTATGGAATCTGTTTTATAAACACTATTAAGTCTTAATAATTTTTATAAATTAGGCCTTTAACGATTATATATGTATACGATATATAGTAAGTACCGGCCCTTAGGGTTAGCCAACCAGCGCTGCAAAAATGTGATCATTAAGAACCTAATCGTAGTGAAAACTATGCATATAGAAAATAAAAAGAGTATATCAAATCTTTTTTGCATCTTTCACCCAAAATAATTTAACGAAATAGAAATTCAGACATTGCTTTGCTTTTCAGTCTTTGTGTTTTGGTTTCATTCTATGTATGTATATATGTATTAATAGACCTACTTACTGGCAATGCTGAACAAATTAATGAATTAACCGACTGCCAAAAACGAGGAGTTTATCAATTCTTCTATATTTTTGTATGTGTGTTACTTCATAGATCAGAATGTTTTGACGGATTTGAGAAATTCTGTTTGTTGTCTGGAAGGAAGTTTCCAATTTAGTCCCATTTCCCAAAAAAGAGGAAACATTTATCTATTTTGACTTACTTATAACACACCTTGCACGCTGATAATAATACAATATCGATGGGCAATTTAAAATTATATTTCACGTTCTACTTAACCGATTTTTACTAAAGTAGGCACACACCATGAGTTGTGAAAATGATACTCGTACGTTCTGACATTTAAAGAGTTTGCAGGGACATCCGCATTTATTATTGCATGTCGTTCTACATTACATTACATTAGTTTTTTTAACCGTCTTTTATGCCCTAATTCAGTAAGTAGATTTAGGACGTTTTTTTAAATACTTTTGACTTCTTGTTTTTGAATTATCTAAATTATTTTCTTCCAAATGGTTGTTGTGTTTTTCGTGACACGAAACGCACGACTTAACACGAAGTGTTCGTGACAGAAAATCTGATTTCGTGTGTGTTCGGGTCGTATCGTGTTGAGCAAAATTGACACAATAAGCACGAAACGATTTTTGGTGTTTTGTGTATGTATGCATGAATATCCAGTAAAGAAAAAATTTTATATTTTGTGTCGTTAAACACGTAAAACCATCAAATTTGATAATAGTGTAAAGGCCTCTTAAGTTTAAGTTCTAAAATTAAACAAAAATATGTATCTATTTGAATATAAGAAAAAATTCCTTTTTTTGCTATTTAACTTGATTTCATGGGTGTCGTGCAGTTTCGTGTTTTGAAAAAATTTCGTTCGTACGTGTTGGACATCTTGGCATTCGTGTTCGTGTCGTGTTGGAAAAATTCAACACACGCCCATCTCTACTTCAAGAAAGGTAACATCAAAACGACTCCAGCAGGGAGACCACAGAGATTGTAGATATCGACATCTTTTAGTAGGGTTCCCCTCTTTGCCAAGTCATCCGCAACTATGTTTCCTGAAATAGCCCCATGTCCACGAAGTCAGTTTAATAAAATGAGGAAAACCCTTCTGTCAATGACATTTGAAAATTCCTATTGAAGTAGGGTTTCGGAGTGCAGTAGTCAATAAGATCCGTAATGTTATCCACTATATCTAAAATGCTTGCATGACCCCAAAGTCGGTGATTCCGTGCGCCTATTACATTTAGTCTGACGGCGGTACGTAGAGATAAGATAACTTTCTAGCCGCTAAGTCCACTTTAAAAAATGAATCATCTAGATTCTACTTGAATGCGTGTAGTGGGCAGCCACGTAAACCAAGTCCACTGGAAGCCAACCCAACATGAACGAAGAGCGCTTTTGTTGGCGTTGATCTTAGAGCACCTGTTATTATGAGTGCCATTTTGCGGAGAGTTCCCTCTATAAGGGATTGATTAATCGCTGGGTCGAGTGCTTTCCACCAGACTGAAATTCTATAAAAAAGTATAGGTTTTATAACCATCTCTAGTATCCAACCCACAGAGGATACCAGAGCACAAAGTAAGACGGAAGATAATCGTGCTTTTGTGGTGTTTTTAGAGGTCTCGCTCACACAGTCATCAAATCCTCTTTACTTTTTCTTTCGCGTGGTATTATTTTAAAGTAATTACATTTTATTCTTTGTGGTCTCATTCGCAGCCTAGTTTTTGTAAATAAATGGTAAAAATTAATATTTGCGAACGAAAATGCTTAAAACGAAGTCTCTAATCATTTGAAAACAAATTTTAATCACTTTATAAATACTAATAATCCTTTTCGCATTGTGTTTTTTAATTCAATACCACAAATTCCTCCATTTAATTTTGTACAAATGTTCATGTGCTCAAGTGTATTTTCGTTTTATGCTTTGTGGTCTCATTCGTTGTTTGCTTTTTGCAAGTTCAAGTTAAAAATTAATATTTTTGAAGGAAAATGTTTAAAATTGAGTTTGTAAGCATTTGGAAACTAATTTTAATCACTTTTATAATACTAATAATATTTTACACATTGTTTTATTTAGTTCAACACTGCAAAATCTTTAATTTAATTTTGTAAAAATTTTCAATTGTTCATTTCACTAAGTACACATTTTCTGTTGTTTGTTTTGATTTTGTACTAAAAATATTCAATAACAAACACTATATTTGTCCCTTTTTAACAGTGATCAAATCAGATGATTTGAGCTTTTTTCTTAAGTCAGTTTCTTCAACTCTGTGATCCAACCGACTCCCTTAGCACAAAGTACACAGAGGTGACACGAAACGGAAGATAATTGCAAATTCTTGACGTCTCGCTCACACCGAGTCTGTGTCTTCTTTAATGTTTCTTTCGTAGTGGCATTAATTTAACGTTTTTCATTTAATGATTTGTGTCCCCATTCGCTATGAGATTTTTGTAAATAAATGGTAATAATTAATATTTGTGAACGAAAATGCTTAAAACGAAGTCTCTAATCATGTGAAAACAATGTATGTTCATTTTATGCTTTGTGGTCTCATTCGTTGTCGGCTTTTTGTAAGTTGAAGTTAAAAATTAATATTTTTGTAGAAAAATGTTTAAAATTGAGTTTGTAAGCATTTGAAAACTAACTTTTTTAATCACTTTTTTTTAATACTAGTAATGTTTTACACATGATTTTTTTAGTTCAACACTACAAAATCTTTCATTTAATTTTGTAAAAATGTTCTCTTGTTCATTTCACAAATTACACATTTTCTCTTGTTGTTTTGATTATATCGTTAACAACTTAATAACAAATATACTACAGTTGTTCCTTTCTCGCCGAACCTGTGTCAGAGCTGATTTTAGCTTTTTTCATAACTCACTTTCTTCACCTCTGTGTACTTTATATCTCTTAGGACTTATTCGCCAGGTAGGTCCGATTGCGTTTCTACAGACGTAGAATAGATAGCAGAAAAGCTTGCTATCGAGGGCAACACCCAGATATTTGGCATTATCCGACAGGGTTAGGGCAATGCCATTTAGCTTTGGGTGGTTGAAGTGGGGAACCTTGTATCTCCCGGAAAAAGAGTACCAGTTCCGTTTTGGTCGGGTTGACACTGAGTCCGCTCCGTGAGCACCAAGCACTAACCTCATTTAGTGCTGTTTCTAGTCTCTGTGATAAAGGTGGAATTCAGATATTGCAATTGCTACATCATCTGCGTCTACAACTGTTTTAATATTCATGGAATCCACTTTTTTGAGCAGATTGTTGACCGTCATATTCCACAACAGGGGTGATAGCGCACCACCCTGAGGTGTACCTCTGAGGGCCTTTCTGGTGAGGGTAGCTGTTCCTATGGTGGGAGTGATTATTCGGCGAAGCAGCAAATTTTCAATGAACTGATAAATCTCTCGGTCAACCCTCAACTCTCTGAGACTGAATGATTGCCGTCGGATCAATATTAGTAAAGAGTACCAGTTCCGTTTTGGTCGGGTTGACACTGAGTCCGCTCCGTGAGCACCAAGCACTAACCTCATTTAGTGCTGTTTCTAGTCTCTGTGAATTCAGATATTGCAATTGCTACATCATCTGCGTCTACAACTGTTTTAATATTCATGGAATCCACTTTTTTGAGCAGATTGTTGACCGTCATATTCCACAACAGGGGTGATAGCACACCACCCTGAGGTGTACCTCTGTGGGCCTTTCTGGTGAGGGTAGATGTTCCTATGGTGGGAGTGATTATTCGGCGAAGCAGCAAATTTTCAATGAACTGATAAATCTCTCGGTCAACCCTCAACTCTCTGAGACTGAATGATTGCCGTCGGATCAATATTAGTAAAGGCACCTTAAATGTCCATGAATGTCACCATGGTATAATTTTTATGCACGAGTGACTTCTCTATGCATCCTTGTAACGTGGTTTTCTTTTCCAGCTGGGGTATGACTCAGTCTGTCCACTAACTTTGAAATAAAAGATTTATTTAACGAAACTTATGCTACTAGGATATTTTAAAACTACAGGCAAATTGTCAGTGAATTACAGGTGGTGACAGCTATAATTAATACCAACTAGTTATGGGAGTATTCGGTGGGCCTTGTGAGGCCGTTTAGTAAATGCGGGCGAGAGGAATTCAGTGGCTCTCGCAATTCAAAATAAGTTCGGCGATAAATGAGTTTTCAATATGAATTCGGTAGATCTTGAAAACAGCAAAAGGACATAGATTCAAGATGAATTCGGGGGATCTTGAATGTAAAATGAGTTTTTCAAGATAAATTCGGTAGATCTTGAAAAACACAGTAAAAGAAATAAATTCAAGATGAATTCGGGGGATCTTGAATATAAAGTGAGTTTTCAAGATGAATTCGGTAGATCGTGAAAAACACAGCAAATAAAATAAATTCAAGATGAATTCGGGGGATCTTGAATGTAAAATGAGTTTTTCAAGATAAATTCGGTAGATCTTGAAAAACACATCAAAAGAAATAAATTCAAGATGAATTCGGGGGATCTTGAATGAAAATATAAAATAATTTCAAGATGAATTCTGTTGATCTTGAAATAAAATAAACTAAAAATAAATCCAAGATAAATTCGAAAGATCTTGAACACTAACTACTACTTATTAGAAAGCTCAAGATGAATGCGGTAGATCTTGTATGCTTTCTTTTCAAAAAATTAGAACAAGCCTTTATGTTGACGTCCGCTCTGCGTAGTATACTGGTAGTGCCCCTGCTTACCGTACTAAGACATCCAGCTCGTCCTGATTGCTTGTTGCCTAAACTTGTCATCTTATAGTAAATATTATTTTAACCTCTTGAGAATTATTTTTCCATTTGCATGGTTTGTTCGTGTTTTATTCTTTTATATAGCATGCATGTGCTTGCAAAAGCATGTACGTGTTTGTTGTTATTTTACTTCTGTTTGTACCATCGCAGCTAGATTGCATGAGCGTGGTTGTTGTATTTGTGTGTACTTATAAAAACAGTTGTGTAGTTGTTGGTATTACTTCTGTTGGTAAGGTTTCAATATAAAAAAAATGTAAAATAAAATAAACAAGTATACAGTATTGGAAAAAATATAGAGTAATTTGTAATGTAAGGCAGTCTCAACCGATACGCCCTTGGTATATGCGTGTTGAGAGTCCGAAAGTTGAGAGTTATCAATGACTGTTCTAATATGGACATCCATTTTTTTCTTAAGGGTTTTAGAAGAAAGGAAGTTAAACTAATGGGTCTAAACTCCTTCGTCTTGCTATGTGATGCCTTCCCCCCTTTGGGTATAAAGATCACATTACAATTAGTCCATGTTAAGTATCACTATAGGGTTGATAGCCCGGAAAATGGGTGTCCATTAGGACCTCTAGAGATCCGTTACTATTTGTTGTCCAGTTTTCATCGTTATTCTGGATAGGTTAATTATACTTACTAGAAAATTAGATAAAAACAAATTTAAAAAAGAATTATTTTAATATCAATTTAATTTGAATCACATCTTCTGAACTATTTATATAATAAATATACGTGTATTAAGTATAAATGAACATTAACATCATTCGTATCGTATCGTGAACGTAGTTAAATTAAAAATTTTGAGAAATATTTTTTCATCACTCTTTCACTGGTTTATTATTGTCCTGGCAACTTTGGAAATTTTATACAGATAAATAAACATTAATTAGTGTGCTGTGTGTATGGTTTCATTATTTGTTTTTCCTGCAGATTTTAGTGTTTGTTTTCATTATTAAATAAATATTTTTTTGAGTGTATGCTATATATAATTGTATATCGTGTGCTGAGTGTTTCATTCACATCAGCTTATGACTTTTTTTTCTTAATTGCTGCATTTTAAAAAAAGTAATCTAATTATCATTTAAAGTATATACTATAAGCAAATATATGTATGCAATAGTGTTTCGATCATTTTTTAACATAAATTGAGGCTAAAATATAACAAAATGATTTCATGCCAATTCAGCCATACATAAATAATTAATTTTAACAAATTGAATGCTAAATAAAAAAACTAAATTATTTATAGACCTAAAGATACATAAACGTTGAAATTGGCGGGAAAAAACAGGACAAAGAGAAAATTATAAAATGTTTAACAAAAAAAAATTTCAGACATGCGGTAGTTTTTTATTTAGTTGCCAGAAATTTCCTTCATACGGTTAAGGGCGCTACCAGCTTTGAACCATTCAATTTGTTGTTCATTCAAAGTGTGATTCAACTTGATCTTGTCGACTTTGTCGCCATTCTTGATTTCACAATCTACTTGTTTGCCAGGTGCCAAATTGTTAAGACCCAATAAAGAGATTTTGCTAGTAGGTTGAACCTGAAAAACAAAATGCACATGTGATTAGCATAAGTAATTGTAAATTTCCATTACATCTCTGCGTTTTAAATTTACCTTATCGTAATCGGCGGGGTTGGCGAAAGTCAAAGGCAAAAGGCCCTGTTTCTTCAAATTGGTTTCGTGAATACGGGCAAAGGACTTGACGATGATAGCACGTCCACCCAAATGGCGGGGTTCCAGTGCAGCATGTTCGCGAGATGAACCTTCGCCGTAGTTGTCATCACCAACGGCAACCCATCTGATGTTGTTGGCCTTGTAGTCGCGAGCTACGTCGGGTACTGCACCCCATTTACCGGTACGTTGGTTCTTAATGTTGTTCATTTCATTATTCTCGTAGTTAGTAGCACCAATAAACATGTTGTTGGAGATGTTGTCCAAATGACCGCGGTATTTTAGCCAGGGACCAGCAGCCGAAATGTGATCGGTGGTACATTTGCCTTTAACTTTGATGAGCACGGTCAAGTCGACATAGTCTTTGCCATCCCACTTGTCAAATGGCGCCAACAATTGCAAACGTTGACTTGTGGGACTAACATCTACATTGACAGTTTCGCCACTCTGAATATAAATCAATATGCATTCGATTACAAAAAATTTAAAGCCTACAAAATTTTATTTTTTTTTTTGCAACTTACAGCTGGTGGAGCAGCATAAGTGTCCATGCCGGGGTCGAATCCTCTGGAAGGTAATTCATCACCGAAGGGAGCGTCTAATTTAAATTTCTTTCCATCAGCACCAGTCAGCTCATCGGTAAGAGGGTTGAAGTCCAAACGACCAGCAATCGAAAGGGCAGTTACCAATTCAGGGCTATACAAATGTACATAGTTGTTAAACATTGTTGTGCATTTACATATATTCATATGTATGTTGCATGCACATATCGAGCCTTTACAGCAGGATAGTCATAACGCAATAAACTTATTTTTCAAAAATTTAAAGTTTCCTTTCAAGTACAAGTATACAAGACATTTGTATGACATTTTTACATATTGGGTATGATTATTCATTTCGTTCCGCGATAGTGGAAAGCATTTATTTATGCGGAAGCAAAATATGAAATTGTTCATTCCGTGACGGTATTACCATATTATTGATTCCGCGGTATAGATAATTTTCCCCATTCTGCTTACTTTCAAGTTCATTTTTATCAGAAAGTGCTCCTTGACGACTGATTTCTTAACTTGCGGACTTTAGCCCACACAAGATATATTTAATTTTAAAATACTGCCTTATATTTTATAAGCTGTAAGGTTGAAGATAACAATTTTGTGCCCTAAGCATGTATTCAAAATTTTTTCCTCCAATTTATTATATATCATTAAAAAAAACTCTTCTTTCTACCCGAATGATCAAGCAATCATCGTTACTACTATTCTCAAAAAAGTCTATTATATCCATATGGGAAGTTCCACAGAAATTTATATTTTTGTTACGCACGGTGATGACCAAGCAATAAGATTGTGTTTCAGAGCAATGCGGTGGGATTTTTCCTTTTCTTTTACCAAAGTTAGAGCAAATTTACGTTCTACAAAAGTACATAAAGAAAAAAATCCAAGGTTTTCTTTGAAAAAAAAACAAGCTTAATTGCTCGATATCGTACGTAACAAAAATTTCACTTTCCTGTGGAAATGGTCATATTACAATTATGTATTTTTTTTTAAATAAAGAGAAGTAACACTCAGGGAATGAATGCCTACTACTATTATTACGAGGAAAGGGAAAGTGATAGAGAAGACATTTGGTGAAGGAAGAGATACAGGAAAGCTTTTTCTTCCACAACTCTGCTTTTTTGCACGTTTTTAATAATACGGTGTTGCAGCGCCTCTGGTGTTAAATGAGGCGTATTAAATTTTTTTTGAAGCTGTGTTTAGTAGTCATTCTATTAGTTATTTTACTTCGCCGATGATTCTGCTACACAACGAAGGAGGGCGCTCAGTACATTGATTCACTAACTTTTTGCGAATCGACAATCGTAATATTTATCGATCTATTTATTCGGTTGCGGTAACAATAATGTGATTCTGTTATTTCTTTTTTAGGATAGTATACATCTGCATCCCTGCATATAAAATGTCAAAATAAAGTTAAAGATAAACTAAATGAATGAACGAGCTTGTTATTTTCCTTTTTTTTACTTCCACCAACAGCGAATATCCTTAAAATTTGTTACTGAATAGCAAAATCAAAACATTTTTGTTATATTTATTGTAGCGATATGATGTTCGTAATAAAAGTTACTGAATCCAGGTGATGATGTTACATTAGGATTAGTATCTGCTGAGGGTAGATAATTTATATATATTTGATCATAAGTGTTTTTACTATGAAATATGCAGATATATAAAAAATATAAAATATTCCATTTGCGTATAGGTCGATATTTATTTATTTTATTTTTTTTAATTTATTTATTTCAATAATACTCGTACCATCCAATATAAAGAATGATAAGACAATTAGTTCTGTAATATTAACTAAGAAATTGTATATTTTGAGTTATGATTCTCTTGCAGCAAGAACTCGTTGTGTATTTGCGGTTTTTATGAAAAACCACGTACATACATATGTACACACTTATGTCTTAAAAAATGTTCCACAAGGATTAAATAAAGGAATAAGAAAATTATATAAGCATTTCAACTCAAATTCTTACAAGATTAAAATCCTAGCACAACACAACCCAAGCAAATATGCAATAAAGATAAGAAGCGAAGAATAGGCCATGCAAGTTGAAAAACTTCCAAATTTCAAATGACTTTCAAGCAAATCATCCTATAACTTTGGATTAATGATTTCTAAACAATAAATCTTTTGTTGAAATTTAATTTTTGACAAAATACTTGAATTTATACAAGAATACGAGACAAACATGTGCGTTTATGGCCAAATTTTGTCAAAATATGCATTTTCATCAAAATATGCAAAAATATGCACTAACACATCGCTGCTATTTTTTGCACAAATTCATTGTTGCGTAAAGATATTTCGTTTTTGGCATTATCGGATTCAAGGGAAAAAATGCATTTGCATGAAACCCTTTCCTGTCCCTGCTTATTATTAATCTGGTAACTCGACTTTGAACTAACGGAAAATTTAGAATACAGTGAACAGTATTTCCGCTAATAGATTTTTTTTTAGAAAAAATATTTTAATTTTTATCTTACTAAAAGAAATTAAGGTAATTATAATGAATTTTAATCAGGAATAATTTCAATTCAAATTAATTTAATTTTCTAAATTTAAGAAAAATTAAATTAAACTTTAGCTGGATGAAATGTCGACATTTTTCTGTGCTGCCAGACACCCATGTCTATTTAATTGGGCAGAGATTGTTTGTTAACATCAGCTATTTAACATGAATTTTAATCAAATGGAATATGAGAAATTATTGTATTAGCGGAATTCACTGTTCGTATTAAATTTAAAACCCTTTTAAATATACTACCTTGAGAGAATAATGGATGTTTATATTAGATAACTCTCAGCTTTCGGCATCTCAACATGCATATACCAAGGGCAAATCGGTTGAGACCGCCTTACATTCGCTTGTAGGATGCATAGAGAAGTCACTCGAGCATAAAAATTATACCTTGGTAGCCTTCATGGAACTGAGGGCTGATCGAGAGGTCTATCAGCTCATTGAGAATTTGCTACTTCGCAGAATCATCACTTCTACCATAGGAACAGCCACCATCACCAGGCAAGCCCACAGAGGTACACCTCAAGGTGGTGTGCTGTCACCCCTGTTGTGGAATGTGACGGTCAATAATCTGCTCAAAAAATTGGATTCCATGAAATTAAAACAGTTGCATACGCAGATGATGTAGCGATTGCAATATCTGGATTCCATCTGAATACCATATCACAGAGACTAGAAACAGCACTAAATGTGGTTAGTGCCTGGTGCTCACATAGCGGACTTAGTGTCAACCCGACTAAAACGGAACTGGTACTCTTTTCTAGAAGATACAAGGTTCCCCACTTCAACAACCCAAAGCTAAATGGCATTGCCCTAACCCTGTCAGATAATGCCAAATATCTGGGTGTTGTCCTCGATAGCAAGCTCTCCTGGAGGGAAAATCTTCAGGCAAGAGTAGCGAAAGCCATAACGGCAATATACGTCTGTAGAAACGCAATCGGACCTACCTGGGGAATTAGTCCCAAGGGAGTCGGTTGGATATTAGATACGGTTATAAAACCTATACTTTTTTATGGAATTTCAGTCTGGTGGAAAGCACTAGACTCAACGGTTAATCAATCCCGTATAGAGGGAACTCTCCGCAAAATGGCATTCATGATAACAGGTGCTCTAAGATCAACGCCAACAAAAGCGCTCTTCGCTATGTTGGGTTGGCTTCCAGTGGACTTAGCGGCCAGAAAGCTGGCTCTACGTACCGCCGTCAGACTAAACGCAACAGGCGCATGGAACTACCGACCTTGGGGTCATGCAAGCATTTTAGATATAGTGGATAACATTCCGGATATTATCGACTACTGCACTCCGAAACCCTAATTCAATAGGAATTTTAAAATTTCATTCAAAGAAGGGTTTTCCCTATTGAACGGAGCCGTACAGATTTTTACGGACGGTTCAAAAAAATGGGGGAGGCAGAGTTATATGCCATTAAAAGAGCGATTCACTGGTTAAGATTCTATCGAATCTCGAACAGAGATATCCATGTCATAACTGACAGCAAAACTGCTATTAGGTCTCTTATAGGTGTGTACACTATTCTATTCTCGTCCAAGAATGTCGCAAAGCCCTCGATGCACAGCACTCAAATATTATACTAAGTTGGGTGCGGGGACATGGGACTATCTCAGCTAACATAGTTGCGGATGAACTGGCAAAGAGGGGAACCACACTTACAGAGGTTGATATTGACAATTTCTGCGGTCTCCCACTCTCATCCTGCTGGAGACGCTTCGATGTTACCTTTCTTGAAATAGCCCAAGATAGATGGCGCAACGAGCCAACCTGTGCATTAGCGAGAACCCTCTGGCATTGCCTTAACTCTCATAGATCGGAAAACCTCATGAACTTCAATAGGAAGCACTTGAGAAACCTCGTGGCCACGTTGACTGGTCACTGTCCTTTCGGAACCCATGCTAAACGTATGGGTCTCCCTTATAATGACTACTGCTATAGTTTTAATGACGAGGAATAGGAGGAAAATGTCCTGTACCTCCTGTGTCATTGTTCCGCTCTGGAGGATCTGCGGCTGCACCTCTTTGGCAGAATATCCTTCGGCAGCCTATCTGAGTTATCGGAAATTGAGCTCAAAAACTTGAGCCTTTATGTAAGGAATAGTGGCTGGTATAGCCGCTAACTCCCCCCACTAGCCAAACTAGGACCCACTATCACCTAACCTCTATATATAACTGTCATATCTTTTCACCTCTATCCCTCCCACCCTCCTTTCTCTCTCGTTCTTTATCCTTTTTTATACAGGTAGCACAAAGGGATCATTATAATGGACCCAAGCAGCCTGCTAACCTAACCTAACCTAAATATACTACGATTTTAAAAGTCCAAGCTTGAGCGACCTTGTAAAAAATGCTAATTGTTCAATTCAAACAGAGACTCTCTGAGAGTATTTGTATGTATCTTGTTCTTCTTTTGTACAAACTCTGGTAAACAACCGGTATTGCCAGAAAATTTTTGTACCCCTTTGCTATCACTAAATTTATGCCTGACACTGGTTGGGCCTAATTATTATATCTAGATTAAAAAAAAATTTATAGAATTTAAACTATTTCGCCCGTGGTTTATTGAATTTTTATTGTTATTAAAACAATTTGGAAGGCTTTTGAAATTCATTCGGTGCTTAAGGTTTTTGTTTCAAACTGGCCTAAGATATCGGTTTTTAAAATCAGTCCAATATTCCCCATAGCGTAGTGCCTGTCAAATTTTTAGCCAATAAAAAGTTATATGCCTAATGTAAATGTAATAATTTTAACTCTGGTGATTGGTTTCGAAGTCGGTAATTTTTTTTTAATTTTTATTAGTTTCTTTATTTAGAATTAGAATAACGTAAATGGTCCATGCGAAAAATATGTAAGTCACTATATCAAATCGACTCACGCGCTTATTCATAAGAATCACAGATATCGTAGCTGTTTTAACTAACTGACCTAATATTTTAAAAATTTAACAGGAGAGCAGCTTTTATGGTTGTTTTATACATTCATTCTTATGGCTGCGTCTGAAATCTTTTTACTTATATAGGCACAACAGTAATGCTTACAGTCATGAAAATTGTATACAAAGTGTATTATGACTTATTAAGTATAGTGAAGGACTTAACTCATTTTTCAAAAAAAAGTCAGTTATGGCTGTTAGTTAAAACAGCGACGATATGACTTAATTTTAAAATTGCATTTTCCTTACCTGGTAACAAAAGCGTGAGTGGCGGGATTGGCATCATTACGACCAGTGAAATTACGGTTGTATGAGGTGACAATGGTGTTCTTATCGCCTTTCTTTACATCTTTACGATCCCATTGGCCAATGCAAGGTCCGCAGGCGTTTGCCAAAACTGTGCCACCAAATTTGTTGAAAACTTCGGCGATACCGTCACGTTCAATGGTGGCACGAATCTGTTCAGAGCCAGGAGTAACGTTAAATGGTATCTTTGATTTGAGGCCATGCTTCATGGCGTTAGTTGCAATGCTGGCGCAGCGGCCCATATCCTCATATGAAGAGTTGGTGCAGGAGCCGATTAGGCCAACCTTGATGTCCAATGGATAACCATTTTTCTTTGAGTTTGCTCCCAATTTGCTAATGGGGTGAGCCAAATCGGGAGTGAAGGGGCCGTTGACATGTGGTTCCAAAGTATTCAAGTCAATTTCAATTAATTCGTCATATTGGCAGCTGCTATCAGGAGACAAGATCTTCGATTGGTATTTCTTGGCTTCGTCAGCAATGGCAGTACGACCAGTTGATTTCAAATAAGTAGCCATACGGTCATTGAAGGGAAACACGGATGTAGTGGCGCCAATTTCAGCACCCATGTTGCAAATAGTGGCCATACCAGTGCAAGAAATCGAATCTACACCATTACCGTGGTATTCGATGATGGCGCCAGTACCACCCTTCACAGTCAAAATGTCGGCCACCTTCAATATGACATCCTTAGGTGAAGTCCAACCACTAATCTTACCAGTCAACTTCACACCAATAACCTTGGGACACTTCAATTCCCATGGGATGTTGGCCATGACATCAACGGCATCGGCGCCACCAACACCAATACACAAACCACCGAGACCACCACCGTTAGGAGTGTGGGAATCAGTACCGATCATTAACAAACCGGGAAAGGCGTAGTTTTCCAAAATAATTTGATGGATAATACCACTGCCTGGTTTCCAAAAACCCAAACCGTATTTAGCACAAGCACTAGACAAGAACTTGTAAACTTCCTTATTCAAGTCCTTGGCACGAGCCAAATCCTTAACTCCACCAATTTGTGCTTCAATCAAGTGATCACAGTGAACGGTGGATGGCACGGCAACCTTCTTTAAGCCAGATGAAATAAATTGCAGTAAAGCCATTTGGGCAGTAGCGTCCTGCATAGCAACACGATCGGGACGCAAACGCAAATAGGAGGTGCCACGAATGATTTCTTGATTGTTGGGATCATCCAAGTGGGAGTACAAAACCTTTTCCGACAACGTCAATGGACGATTCAAGCGACCCTTAACAACATCCAAAGTTTTGGCCAACTTCTCATAAGGTAAATATACATTTGAATCGAATTTCGACAAGGCCACCTTGGAAGCCGTGTAGCAGGAAGCATGGAATTGGCGAGCTTGCACGTCAAAACCGTATTGACCGGCTTTACGAACCTGAAAAGACAATGAGAGAATAATGAATCGATTAAGTCGCAATAAAAGAGTTTGATCTGTTTTATAAATACATAAGAACCGGTTTTAAAATTGGCTAAACTATCAAACCCGAACCGAAAATTACCCTAACCAGCCCAAAAATGTGTTTTTTGGAAAAAGTCCATACCAAATATAAAAATCTGGTTCCAAACCGGATAAAAATATCATATATTTGAAGGTGGTAATGTAGCATTTTACTGGTGGAAGAACTTTGAAATTCGGTTTAGCAGTTTGGGCGTGAAATCGTAGAAAACAAACAAAAATTTTCTGTGGAATAATTTCGTTTTTAGATTTAAAGTAGCTACGTTCAAGACATATGCACAATGTGCAAACTTTTATAAATAGCTTTTTGTGCTTTCACACCGACGAGAGCACAACAGCCAATTAAATCTTGGCGACAACAATGCTTGCTCCTATTTTACAAAGAAACAATTCCCAGTGGGAAAAGGTTATGAATTCCCAGTTTGAAAAGGTAATGAATAGTAAACTAGAAGGTAATGTACAGCATGTATAATTGTTCATTCCAGAATTCATTACTGTTAATACAGGAAAGTAATGAATTATTTTAAGACGTCCGAGGAATGAATTCTATAATTCATAACACATCTTCAGCAGATGTGATAATGCACGTGGTAATCAATGTGTAATTATTGTGTTTGATCAAATTACCCTCTAGTTTCTAATTGAATGAATTGTCTTGCTTTGGAAAATAATCATTATATCTCCTATTATTTATGTAATTAATGACTACTTTTCCAGCTGAAATAGGTTCCAGTACTCGAAAATTTAACAAATGATAGAGGTTTTGGAAGAATAATGTTCTTCTTTTTCTTGCGCGAAACAGCCCATACTTTTTCTTCGGGCTAGTTTGGACAATCAGAAAAGAGATCAGGAACCGAAGGTTCTAGGTTGGAGCCCTGATGCCGACAAAATCATTAAATAACAACACCACTCAATTTTCTGATATACATACATTAGTGTTCCTTTGTGCCAGTTGTTGTCGTAAAGTTCAAGTGATGAAGGCATAGACACTGGTCACTGAACCACACCAGCTGAATTCAGCGAATACTAATCCTAATGTACGGTTTAAAAAATGTAAAAAAATGTCTTAGGACACCCGGTTACAGCTTTGCTGCTAAGTTATATAAGACAAATTTCATGTGTGAAATAACAATGCAATAAAATTATATTACATGATGATGTTGTTGTCGCCGCAAATGTTTCAAAACGTTTCCATTTATTTCCCATTATTTTCTTTTCTAGCGGCATACGATTAAATTAATGTATTGTTGTGGCCGGTGGCGGCTATTAGCTGGCTTATAGCCGATCGGCTGTGTTCTCTGGTTTGTGCTCATTTTGTTTTGTTTATTTTTGTACTCTGTTTTTAAGTACAAAGAAATCAAAGCACAAATAAATGTATAACTGTAATAGTATCGATTATTTTTGTTACGAAAATCACGTCCTAACTAATGTATCGCGCAATAAATAGCAAAGCTATAATAATAAAAAGGGGAAAATCTCTAGCTCAGCGTAGTCGAGAAATAGGGTACGTTCGTAAAAGTATTTATAGTGCACCTCTGCAGCATCACAAACATCTAACGTTCAAAAATGCATAACTTGGCAGCACTGTTTAGCGTCAAACGGTTTTTAATGCAAGTAAACGGCATACCTGCCGCAAATTTCTGCCAATGGCGCAGTAAATTATTTTGAGATGCAAAAAGTTGCAGTGGAACAATAAGTTGAATATGTGTATGTATTTTGATATTTAAATTACATGCTTCGAATTTAACCTAAAAAGAAGGTTGATATGTTCGAAAATTACTGAAACACATAATCTTGATAGTTTTTTAATACTTCAAAGGAGTTTTTTTTTTATTTAGGTTGTCTTCTTTTTAGGGCCAAATGTGTTCTTATAAGAATTAGACGCTTTCATTTTCTTTCCAATCTTTTTCTTACTATAATTTAAAAGAAAATTGTCACTTTTGTTATCATGATTTGCTTAAATAAAATTAGTTGCCGACTTAAAAATTTTTTGCATTTCGTTCAAAAATGTCAACTATGCACAGATGTTGAGCAGTTGCAAAGCATGTGCAACAGTTCACCACGCATACGCAGTAAAACTTGGCAGAACTGCTGCATAGATGCATAAATGTGCTGAATTTACGAAAGTACCCATATTTAGTAGGAAGCGCCGTTATTTGAAATACCATATAGGAGACAAAAAATAAATTTTTCTTGGATCATTTCATTAGGATTTATTTAATTTTTGGGACTTTTTGTATGGAAATTATTTAATTTTTAATGCAATATATAATATCGGAGCATTGGGAGTTATTTCGCTTTAAAATTTGGAAGTTATTTAATTTTAGTTGGGTTTTATTTCATTTGTGACTTATTTTATGGTACCTAAAATGAATACATTGACATATGGTAATTCAACCAAAAAAATTTGTTTGCTCAAAAATTTTTGTTTAGTTTTTTTTAATAATAAAGCTGAAAGATAGGACCGCCTTTTATAAAATTCAAACTATAGGAGTTAAAAGTCGCGTAACTCGACTTTGAAAATGCCCTGAATGGGATCTGATTGCTTTGAATAATCTTGGAATTTCAGAACTCAAATTTGTTATCTCTTACTTAAATGCTCAATGATAACTTCCCAAGTGGAGGTATTGTTTGTTTTGTTTCAATTATATCTTATCTAAACTTTTTTTTGATGGGTCTTAACAACATGCCTTTAATAAAGATTAATTTGATAACAAGACTACATTTTACTGTGTCATAATTGTTTACAGCACATGTATGCATATATGTGCGAGTATATATACATAAAGCTATGCACAAGGCGAATTGATACCAGGTGGTCTTAATTTGCAACTCTGCGTATTCGCCTTGTATATTTGTTAGTGTAAAATTTTCTGTTGTCAGAATATTTCCTAGCGTTTTGCATTGATTGACAGCAGAGAAATTATGTCAGCTGGTGAATTAGGATCACCTGATGTGAATTCGCCTTGGCTATGCACACGAAAATAGGGCACTTTCCCGCCAGAATATATGAGGCCATATAATACAAAATTGTCGGCATTGTTCTGAAAATCACGATAATTTCAAATTACGTGATTTCAAAAACAAACTATTAATAGCTGACTTGTTAGTCCCCGTCCAGACTTGCACCTCGCTCTGACCGAGCAGTGACCAGTTAACATGCCTTTCAATACTCCCAACACCTTCCTTTTCATATCCAGTAGCAGTTTTGATTTTTCTAAAGTTCATTACAACTCTTGAACTTTTTTTTGCCTCACCTTAATTATTCTACTAGTATATGGGTTTAATGTTTCGACTTTATAGTGGGTAATAAAGAATTGGTATTTTTTGTGAAAATGAAAAAATACTGGCGAATACTGGTAACAAATACTGGAACCAACTAGATGGAATAATGATGCTGCCACTCTGGATGTTTCATATAGTAAGTGTTGTTGTTGACACACTTTAGCAGACAAAAGAAAATTAGTTATCATTCTTGTAATTCTTCTACGAATGTGGCCGAAATTGTGCCCCTGATTTACCTATAGATATACGCTATTTAAATATGGCAAATTGGTGCATTTAATTACGAATTCATTTTAACCACCATAAATAAGGCTTTGCTCATAATAAAGATACACCCGAGAAATTTTGTAATCTTTTATATATGTACATATATAATCTGAGCTATATAATAATTGAGCTTTTCCTTTGTTTAAATTTAAGTTTAACGTAATATCTCAAGTTATTTGAAGAAATTTTGTGTTAAAGGTTATCTGATGATCTACATTAGCAACACTGAAATGCGTATAGGATACAGCTTACCCCTCAATAATCAATTTCAATTTGAGGGTGGTGTTGGCTGAACTAGTTAGCACGTTGAGTACAAAACCGAAGGTCCTGCGTTCGAGCCCAGCCTCCGACAGTCATTAAATAACAACACCACGCATTTTTCTGATGTGCATTAGTAGTGTCCTTTGTATCAGTTGTTGTAGGAAAGTTCAAGCGATGAAAGCTTAGACACTGTCACTGAACTACTGCTGCTTCAGCGGATAGTAATTCTAATGTAACATCACAGCGCCTTCCTGCATTGGTATTGTGTAGCAGGCTTATCGGCGAAGTAAAATACCCAATAAAATGGCTACTAAACTAAACACAGCTTTTAAAATTGATCTATCAATATCCCTTTCCTAAAAAGGTAACACCTAATAATGGAGTAGTAGGCATTCATTGTCTGAGTGTTACTCTCTTAAAAAAATTAAAATAATAATTTAGGATTATTAGTGCGTTAACAAATATTAAAAACATTTATTTTAATATTTTATTTTTATTTAACGCGTAAAAATAAATACAAATTTAAAACATGTATTTATTGTTGTGTTGTTAAGCACATTTATATGCATTTCGTTGACTATAAGCATCGGAGTTTTGTTAGCTTTTTTGAATTGTAATAAAACTAAGAACCTCATGGACTTTGCAAAATACCATTTGAGGATTCTTTTGGCCACACTGACCGGCCACTGCTATTGCGTAAGCTATGCTAAACGTTTCGTTCTCCCGTACAATGAATTGCAATGATGAGGAGAAAGAGGAAAGCGTTATGCATTTCCTCTGCCTCTGACCCGCTCTTGAGGACCGGAGATCTTTAAGCTTTCGCTGTTCTACTCTACTTTCAATCTTTCTTTTTCCACCTTTACTCCTTACGCTTTCTTTTCTTCCTATTTACAAGTAACACAAGGGATAATTTTTATTGGACCATCCTTTTTTTTAACCGATTTCCAAAAAAAAGGAGGAGGTTCTCAATTCGTCTCTATTTTTTGGCAGTATTACTTTCATAACTCGGTTCATATTTGACCAATAGTAAAAATTATTTTATTGTCTGAGAGGGTATAGCTTCCCATTGTAAAAAAAATTGGGCGGGGAAACGTCCATAATTTTTTTTATTTGATTTTATGATATTCAACTTTTTTGATTGCTGCGGAACCTAGCAAACATTTTTGGTTCTTGTAATTACACAATTTTAAAGTTGAAAAAATGGGCGGGCGGCTACGTGGTTCTATTTAACCGATTTTTACGAAACTTTCCACACACCTTGAGCTCAAAAATACACACAATTTCCCATTTCAGAAAATGGAGTCACGCCCATTAAAATTTAGTATTTTGTTTTAAGTGGTTCTACTGTATTGATTTTTACAAAACTTAACACACACCCTGAACTATGAAAACACACAAAATCTTGCATTTAAAAAATAGGCGGAAGCACGCCCATTAAAATTTAATTTTATATCCCATACATTTTTTTCGACAGTTTTCTATCAGATCTTTGCATTGAAGTCGGTTTTTTTGGGCAGAATTATTATAATAGAAAATGATTAATTATTGTTAAAATTGCGAGTGATTATATATTACACTTGAGTAATTGGCATTCCTGATTTCTGAAACCATTCATACGCAGGTCAATTCCAAAAATTTCCCAACCAATAAATTTTTTCCAAAAATAAAATCCTCATATTCTAAAAAGGTGGCGAGATAAATAAAGAGTGAGAGGATTCCAAATTTTTGTAAGTCAGATATCTTGTTTACAGTTATTTTATTTTACCTGCAGTTATTTTCTAAAATAGAGGAACAAGAATGACTCCTATTCAGAATTGGCCTGACACATTTCTGTGAGTGCAAAATATTTATGATTATAAATTAGACAATTTAAAGTGAATGAACTTTGTATTCATTGCCAAGTTATTGCAAGCCAATAGTTTCACATACTATAATTTTGCTAGTGTGTTACTGTCTTTTAAATGTATGCATGCTTTTTTATTACTTAGAATACATTTATATAATAATGAAAGCATTGACGGGGAATTCTGAGTTTTTAATTTACTAATTAATTTTTATACTTGTCTAGTATGAAGAATGTGTGTGATAAAAAAAAAAATTAGTTAAGCTAACAAACAAAAAACGTAATTTAGGGCAAGCAAGTTATTGGTGCAAGATAGAAAGCATCTCCGCGGCATACGTGTAAAAACTAAAATTATTCCTTCTTTCAAAGAGAAATGCAAACTAAATGAACTTTAAAATTAGTAAAATCGAATACTGGTTCCTGATAGAGATTTCTCATTATTTCGAATTAATTCGAATGAGCCTACATATTATGTAGAGTATAAAATGAAGCGATACAACATCTGCGACTGCGATTTGAACTGATTTTATCTAAGAATGATTTGCATGAACAGACGACAACGATTCTTTACATTAAACCGTTTGAAGTTTCCATTTTTAAATACTCTAAATTAGGGAAGCCAATCGGGACTAGTTTTTACGATCCCGGTATTCGGGATTTCAAAAAATCAAATCCCGGGATTTCGGGATTTTTGGTACACCAAAAATTATATACCTTTTTTTTGGATTTTATCTTAAGCGACATGTTATCGAATACATACTTTTTTATATAAATTTAAATTTTATGAGCCACCCAGTTTAGAATTATCAAAATGCCAAAATTTTTGATAACTTTTAAGACACAAAAACACATTTGAATATTAAAAAAAAAATTCTCCTAAAAAATTTAATTTTTTTCGCTTACGATTTAATCGAAAATAAGGCTCGATATTTATGTATGTATATATACATGTATGTATACATAGCCAGACATCCCGCTTTTCATAGGTCGATCGCGCCTCGCATTTTTTCCCGTTTTATCCCTCTTTTTAGAGTTTTGAAATGTTCGATCTCTTATTCGATTCTTACTAAAATGTAACTGATAAAAACTCATTCTTAATATTGTTTTAAGTGTAGTTATTGCTTAACTAGCCAAAAGCTTGTATGATTCGCCACATCCCATATACGTTTTGAAATGAAAAGAAAAAAATGTATTAGTTTTTTTATATTAGAAGTGCCACGTTTGCGGTTCAACCTTTACTATTTTGTAAAATACAATTCTCATTAATAACATAAATAGTTGTGTAGAATTTTGAAATTCTCACATTTCCGTTATTTGAGAGGAGCCACTCTCACTCTACAATCCCGATTATTTTCTATCATCGACGGAATCAGGGTTCCCAGATTTATTTCGACTGACATCCCCAACTTTAAAATTTTTATCCCCAAAATTCCCCAAAAGGCAATTTGTACTAATTTTACCACTTCTGGAGATGGATCAGAAGTGTCACAACAAATTCAATTATTTTTAAAATGTATATTAATTCGTAACAGAGATTTTAGCAATGAATTTTGTTTCTAATTTAATTTTTTATTGACTCCATTGCCGAAAAAACTCGTCCAATGCAAGCGTTGCTCGTTGATACACAAAGTAAATTTAATATATACAATACTCTACCAGTTCTTTAAACGACCGTGATTCAGCGGCATCTTGATATGAACAAGCTTCTGCCTAAAACATGTTTAATTTGCTTGTTATTTGTATATAAAATTGTAAGCATCAAATGAAGTAAAGAACTAATTGTCAAATAATTTGTAAGTTATATAGTACATACGTGTAAACAATAAAATTAGCTGATGAGCAATCTCCCCAATGCGTGGGTGGCGTTGGCTGAAGTAGTTAGCACGTTGACTACAAAACCTAAGGTCCTGGGTTCGAGCCCGGTCTCCGACAGTCATTAAAAATAATAACACCACGCATTTTTCTGATGTGCATTAGTGTCCTTTGTATCAGTTGTTGTGGGAAAAGTTGTAGTGATGCAGGCATAAGGCACTGGTCACTAAAAACTACACCGGCATCATCAGATACTAATCCTAATGTAACATCAGAGCGCCCTCCTTCGTTGTGTAGCAGAATCATTGGCGAAGTAAAATAACTAATAAAATGGCTACTAAACACAGCTTCAAAATTTAATACGCCTCATTTAACACCAGAAGGCGCTGCAACACTGCATTATCAAAAGCGTGCAAAAAAAGCAGAGTTGTAAAAGAATGAAGCTTTCCTTCATCTTCCTTCACCACTTGTCTTCTCTATCACTATCACTTCCCTATCACCCTCTCTGACTATCTTCTCTTCAACTAACAGGTAACACAAAGGGATCATTGTATTGGACCCAAGTGAGCTGGACTCTAAATTTCACCTTTCCTTACCAGCAGCCTGCTAACCTAACCTAACCTAACCTAATCTCCCCAATGCGAGTACCTGTTTGTCTTGTAATAAACGTTATTTAAATCTTGCTAACAACAAATGTTAAAGACGAAAAAAAGAGCAATTGGAATATGTATTGATAATAAAATAGAAATAAATAAAAAATATTAAGTAAAATACAAATCCAAATCCACCAATTAATTCCTGGGGATAAATCCCCTAATCTGACAACAACAAACAAAAGTTTTTGTTTCTAGCGCATAAAGAGATATTAAAATATTAATTAGTAATACGCTGTAAGCAAATCAGCAAGATCGGTACGCTGGTATTACGGTCCAGCCGTTCTCCGATTTCAGATAAATTAAAAAAGTGGACATGGGCAATTTTCTTTACGTAAAAACCTAAGGTGCGTTACGACAAACATTAACGGTCTAATTTATAAAAAATGTTTTAGGTTTATCACAGGTTTATTTGACAAATTTCCCATAGAAATATGTCAAATAAGCGCTTAATAAACCTGAAATATTTTTTATGAATAAGCAAGTAAAAAAATAGCGAAATCGGTGCTGCCGTTCCTAATTGATGCGATTACCAACGAACGATATTTAATTTTTATTTATACAGATAAATATTTTTGTTTATTTAAAAGCGTTTCTTTTGACAAGAAAACTAAACGATATTTATTTTTAAATCCTTTTGGCGGTATTTTCTTCAAAATCTTGTTTTTTGATCGATCATGTCCCCTTTTTTACATTTAGAGAAATGTATGAAATTTTTATTTGAGTCGGTAGAACGATCTATATAAGTTATGCCCCTATTACGGTTTACAACTCAACTAAGTTTAGTTAAAATTGTAACAACTTAACTTTAAAACAACTTAACTGTTTTTTTTTTGGTATTCTGAATTACAACTAATTTTAGTTGTATTCGAAACAATGCTCGAAAAGAAAAGGTTTTTATCGATGCTATGTTTTTTGAAACCATAGTAGCCATCACAAAACATTTTAAATATTTTTGGTTTTGGCCTTGTACTTTTTTTTAGATTTCATGTTGTATGAACATGGTAACAATATTGGTTGACAAATGGGATTGGTTGGCGTCTGGAATAATGAAGCAAAAATAATACAACACTCGAAATAAAAACCAAAATGCAACTGATAAAAAGCAGTTGTCTCATGGTGAAAAAAGTTGTAATCCGTAATAAAAATTTGACAACTATAAATAACTATCCATTTAGTTGTAAATCATAATAGGGGCCTTAATGTTTAAAGATGATTTCATGTAAATTTTAACCGCGGATATGTTCGAAATGGTTCATACGCTGGGTCCAATTTTGGCATAATTTCTCCATCATATCGCTGGTATCTCACGAATAAATTCTGAAATATTGTCTTCCAGTGTGTCAACCTTGTTGCTATAGACATGAGCCCTAACATAACCTCACAAAAAAAAGAGTTTAAAGGCGTTAAACCGCACGATCTAGGCGGTCAATTGACCGGCCCCAAACGGTGCCCGTAATGTGTGGCACCGTCTTGCTGAAACCACATGTTAGCCAAATCCAGGTCTTCCATTTTGGGCAGAGGCCCAATTGCTGCTAATGGCGCCGAATTGATAATTCACGGCAATCAACAACACTGGGGGATACATCTGCGATATTTTTCTCTGCCCGCACTATACGTATGCGTTTGGTGGTTTAAGGTTCAATAATGTAATTTTGGTGCCGACAAGAAAGTTTCTTTCGCTTACTTACATAGAAAACAAAAACAAATTCTCTTGTTTTGTTTTTGTTTTCAATATAAGTAAGCGAAAGAAACTTTCTTGTCGACATCGTGGGCCAGGCCGTAAGTCACAAGATTCTGAATAGCCGCTTCAGAAAGTCGCCCCAAACTCACCATAAAATGGAAGAAGTGCATGGATGCGCTTTCTTAAGCGAGCATGAATTTTGATAATAAAATTTAATAATTTGGAAGCGTTCTTCATTTGTAATATGGGTAATATGGGTGGATTCAGAGTTATTCGGCCATGTTCTGTAAACCGAATCCGAGTAAATTTCTCGTTTTCCAAAAATAAATTATGTCCCATTGATGTGTTTTAAATCATACATACTAAATTAATTTTAGATATGATATTTCAAGCTCTAGAAAATAGAAACCCAGGCAGAAATTGTGACTTTGCGCACAAAATATGTACCTCCACCACACTGTAAATACAAAATTACGACTCTTCCAAAATTTGTATACGACCACAGTACTGTAAACACAAAAATATGATTTAACGTTTACAAATACCGCGTTCTTAATAGTGCTTTACCACTACAACGCTGTATATACAAAAATTCACGTTAGTTTCCCAAATGCCCCGTTCACAATAATCCTATACTGCTACAACACCGTAAATACAAAAAAATTGACTTAAGTTTGAAAAATTTCCATTGTGATGACCTCATAAATTTGTATTTAGAGTATTGTGACAACAATGAAAACAAGAGTCGGAGGACGGTCATTCGGCGTTATCATTTTAATGTTATGAGTACATTAAAAGTTTTGGTAAACGAATGTTGTACTGATGTTAGTTGTACCCGCAGACCATCGCAACAACTTCCTGCTGATTGTCTTTTTCTGTCTGGGAAACTACAAAAAAATCTAAAAAAAATCGCTATTAGTGGATTTAATTTTTCTAAATCGAGAGTTTTTAAATCGACTCGATTTACAGAACAGGCAGGATTATTTCAACACCCAAGGGACAGCGTTTAACAGATGACAATTAATAATATGAAACATATTATTTGATTATACAAATAGGATAGTTGTTATAATTTTTCAAGTTTATTATTAACTATAATTGAAAATGTTTGTAATCAATAAAAAAAAGTAATTATTGCATACATTTTCTTTAATTACTGTAATAAAAAATTATTTTTCCAGTTTACATGTAATTATAAAATGAGATTTTTTCCACTACAATTACTTTTGAATGTAATTGTTTTTTCCAATTTTAATTACAACAAAATGTAATTATAATTGAAAACTTTTAATTACAATTACAAAAAGTATTGCAATTGATGTGTAATCATTGATTGATGTAATCATTACTGCCCATGTCTGTTCCTACATAAGCTAAGTTATAAGATTATTAATTAATTTATTATATTAAAAGTTAATATTAACTACCGTACTCGTACCGTACCTTTTATAGTTTTACCAAAACAAATTTGGTATGAAAATTTTTTTTTTGTTAAAAGTTCTGTAAACAAAAATTAATTTTATGAACAAGACCTTAAATCTGTAGATTGATAATATGAATTAATAAAGTTTCCAAAAAGTGAGTTGCTCTTGAATTACAAATAAAAAAATTTGTTTAAGGAACTTTTTTTAAAATTAATTTCTGATTAACAAACAAGACCCGAGAATTAAGAATTTCATAAATACATATCGTTTATTTAATATAGAAAAGCCCTTACTCTAGATTTTTGCATTTTTCGATACATTGGATGTTCTATCGAAATATAAAAAAAAACTCGATTTCAGAAAAATAATGAGCTAAGAAGGCCTTTATATACATACATATTAAAGTAACGATATGTACATGTGATTATGTATACGTATTTGTATACACCAAATTCATTATGCATATTTGAAGTACAATATTTTACAAACTGCCGGTTAAAATACTGTTTACGTTTAAGAATCTAGTACAGTGCACTATATTGCTAATAAAATGTTGCTAAGTTGACTTTATAAAATAACATTCAATTTTATTTAAAAATAACTTTTGGCAACAAAACTGATCCAAACAAAAGTGGCTGCACTCAAAATCAACAAACATACAATATCGACAACATTTTTACATACATACCCAAGTACATTATCTATTTATGCACACTGACCAAGACCTATTTCGGGGAACTGAATAATCCTAATTTAACAACTTCACAGCTCTCTCATATTGAGTTGCAAATAAAAAGAATAACAACACTGAAAATAATAAATAATATTCTACATCTTCACTCCCACTTGAATGCAGTATTCAAATAATGGGCATGAAACTATAAGTTCATTGCCTTTGAGCTAGTGGACGGCTGTATATTGGTTAGGTAACAACCATTTGAGGTTAGAATCGTTTTTATGCAAACGTATTTTCTTTTACCCATTGCACAACCTGACTAAAATTGTCCAAACATCTTAGGTTTTTCCATATTTGTTGAAGAAAATACTCCCAAAACAAACATTGAGTTTTGGTAAATAAGCCCTCTTTTAATAGAGCTGCATTTAACAAACCTACTATTTGCCCAGCATATTCCACCAGTAAGCTGATGATTTATGTCCCTATGGAAAGGCCAACTTACCTGCGACTGCAATAATCTTACTGTGGCCATAATGTTGGATAAACACAAACTTTTGCAAAATTATTTAAAATTTTCTCTTTATTATAAACAAACTTGGTGCACAACGAATCTTCAGCCTTCTCAGCTGGAAGATATCAATTCTGACTGGCGATTAATGAAAATAAACTCTCTTCTCAAGAAATTTCGATTTTGTGACAATCCAATATTCTTATTGTTTTTTGACATTTTTCTTAGCATTATATTTTCGTAGATAAATTAGAGATACCAGACTGTCACTTTAAGTTACACATTAGGGGGCGGTTGATTTTCTAATAGTATCACAATTTTACATAAAAACATTAAAAACAAAACCCGAATGCGCCGTGTGTGATTCATAAACATGATTGAGGAAGCGAAGCACGTGATTCAACTCGTAGTGGAAACATAGCAAAAGTAAATAGTAGGTGTGTTCCACAAGATTTCGTAAAAGTTCGGACTAATGAAAGTAAAAAGAAAATTATTCTCTGAATGTGCAGAAAAGTTATCCAAAATTGCTGGAACGCAAAAAACCATCTTGAAATACTAGTGCTGCTTTTTAAATTAAATTTTATTTAAGTGATTTTAGGGCTAATAAATCAGTCAGTCAGAATATGCATTTTATTTTTAAATCATGTTTAAACACAAAATTTTGTTTTTCGCCCCAAAATTAAATGAATCTTAAATAGCCAACATTTTGCATTTAAGTGTTATTTAAAGGCTCAGTTAACCGACTGTAATGCAATGTAAATGTAATGTAGGAAACAGCTGATCGATATTTTTGTATGAAAAGTAGGTTACGTTACATTACATCTCTATAACCATTTTCATTACTTTTCACATAACAATATCGATCAGCTGTTTCCTACTGTTGCAGTTACATTACATTACAGTCGGCTAACTGAGCCTTAAGTTTTACAAACATACCATATGTTTTGTGCATGTGTGTGTTTTTTGAATGCATGTACATGAACATCATGTGGTCGTATTAAAAAGAATTTTGTTTAATTTTCGCAAATATACAACAAATGTAACACATATTTTCATATCATGAAATATATAAATAGAAAAGTGCATTCCGATGCTCTTTTTGTATCATAAAATATGTTTTTTGCTATTTCACTTTTCTGCAAATTGATAAATCAACTTTCTTATTTATATTGAACAGCTGTTCTTTGGAAAACTTTCCATAATATTTGGAAATCTTGTAGTGCTACCGTACTTTCAACGTAATTTGATAATAACTTTAATTCGCCACTGAAAAAATTAAAGTGTGTTTAAACACATTTTAAGTTTTTATGAAAATTGGCTCAAACTATATTTAAACATTCACTGATTTATTAGCTATTATTAGTCGCTTAAAACGCATAATATTATAAAAACAAAAATTTTGCATCATTGGCAATACCTGTAAAAAGTAAATGAAAAAAATCTCCAAAAAAATTGAAGCTACGTGAATTTTAAAGAAATGGAAAAATATGCACAAATGTACTTACAACTTAAACTTTGTTCAAAATACCTCCCATTTTCCTTTTTAATAAATTTGTATGTAAAAACTTTTTTCCTATATTTGCAAATTTTCTGATTAATTGTGCAGTTTCATATATAAAATAACAGCTGATTATTTAATTCTAGTCCGAACTTACCCAGAAGAAAAAGTTCGTACTAGTTTGTACAGGACATGAAAAAAATTACTCTCTCATTTGCTCTCAAAATTGCACAAAATTGCTATCTGGAACGCTTTTGGATAGCTTTGTACAAGTTCGGACTGTTTCGATGCATATTGGAAGTACCAATTCAATACCAAGTGATTGAAAATTAACAATTTGCAATCTGAATATAGAGAAACTTAATTGTACTTTGTCTTTTAGTATTGAGTGACATATGTGTATATGATAATATTTTGTCATTCGATCACTTTAAAAAGTAATGCAAAATGTATCACAAAGCTCGAGGTCGTTAAATAAAAAATCAATTAAAGTTTTATAAAAACTACCTCGAGGTTAACAAAAACAAGAAAATAAAGTAAAAAGGTTAATACAAATGTATCACAAAGTTACTGGGTCACTCGGTTATGACTATGCCGCTTTTTTTATATACTAATGTAATTATTTGATCATTAATTAATCAAATAAAATTCGAATTAATGATAGTTAAATTTTTTTATTAATTTTTTATTTATTTATTATAATTATAACGCCGGCAGAATGATGACGTCAAATTGCTTGTATCCAAAAAATATATTTAGAGGTGGCGAACACGTACATACAACAAATATATTTCTTTTTTATGCATATACATACCAAAATTAGCAATAATTAGAGGTTTGGCTAATTATAAATTAAGGTTTTATATTATCATCGAAAATTAAGCAAAAATTACCAAATGTCTTCCAACTTGCATGTTTTGAGTGTATTGTGTTTTTCGAAAAAAAAAAGAAGCCGCCATATGCTGACGAAAGATGGCACTAACAGAAAATATTTAATTCTGTAAGCAATTGCACAAACCGTATTAGTTGTATTTGTAATTGAGTGAGAAACTGCTTGTAGTGCACTATTTTTTGCACTAAAATAAAATCTCTTAAAAGTAATGGGTTAATATTGCATTAGCAGCTAAGCGCATGGCGAAAAAGGCATGTCTTTCACTTAAAAAATTATAAAAAACGTAGTGATATGCTTTTTCGTGCTATGAGACGATATGTACATAGAAAAAATTTACATATTTATGTATGTACATATGTTTTTATGTATGTACACATTTACGTTACATTTTGCACTATGTGTTTCATTGATAATGCAATAATACTCTTCATAATATGTGTAGTGGTAATGCAAAATTAGTGCATTTTTCGCCATGTGATTTGGTGCTAGTACAATATTAATGCATTACTTTGAAGAGATTTTACTTTACGGCAAAAAATAGTACTCTAAAAGTAACAATTCAATATTCATGCATTACTTTGAAGAGATTTTAGTTTAATGCAAAAAATTCCACTATAATTATCAAAGTTAGTGCTAATGTAATAAATTCGAATTTGTATTGATTTGGTTTAGTGTGGGAAAATGGTCAATACATTTGCTTGTTTAATGCAATATTCCCAGATCTGCATACAACAAAAAAGATATGCACGGGTAGACAAAACTAAAGTTAATTTAATAATTGATAAACGTGAAATAAGTAAATACATATGTATTTTAATAATTATATTTAAATGTCTTGTAACACCTTTTTTAAGTAAAAATTTGTTTAAACCTTTTCACATGCGTTTTCACTACACACAATTGTGTATAACAAACCAAACCAAAACAAAATGACGTTCGCAAATTGTAAACAACTTTTGACATTCATACATTGCCACGAAACGAGAAAAAAATTAATCACCTGAGTAGTTGCATATACTTGATATAAATTTACTTTGGTATATACGTTCATACAACATATAAGTATACATACTTACATACATATATTCAACTCATTCAAAATCTTGTTTTTGAAGGCATCCCTATATTTTCTTATTTTTTTCTTTTTATACTATTCATAACTAAATTAAATATTTTTAATATATAGCTATATATAAAATAGAAATAAGATCACTCATTTTTACAATCTAGATTCTTCACATAATTTCGGTCTAATTCATAAAAAATATTTTAGATTTATTACAGGTTTATTTGACAAATTTCCCATAGAAATACGTCAAATAAGCGCTTAATAAACCTGAAATATTTTTTATGAATAAGGCAGTTAGTATATAAGCCGATATTATTTGTATGAAAATTCAATCATTAAACTACCGTCAACTGGTTCTAGGCATTCAAACACTTTAGAGCCAGTTGCGTTCATTAGCGCCGGCACCATCGGGTAGGCAGGCAACCTTTCTGAAGTTTTTCTGGCCTAGCATCTCCCAAAAAAAAACTTTTTTGATTTTTACAAGAGTAAAATGCATGGTTGTACGAATGTACGTGAAAATAAAAGCATAACGCAGTGCCCCACGGGCGGCCTTTTGCTTATCTCTGGTTTAAAGTGATGGTTTTATTAAATTATTGAGGCTTTGACTTAATATTTTTTGGACATGGGTTTTTTAAGTTTCTTTTAATATACATACATATGTTATATCTTGAAAACTCACTATCAGCTTACAGTCTATGTCAAAGCTTTCGATTCCCATGAATCTTGACAAGCAGTATACGTGATTAACTTGAAACCAAATTCTTAAAGGTGTGTCTGTAGCGTCACTGGGATCCTGTGATAGCCATAGGTTTCTTGTCGTATGGTTGTAAGCAGTAGACCAATTCAGTCAATTTATTTATGTCCCAGACACTGTTCACAATTTTAACGTAAGTATATCAACGGATAATTATTATTAATCTTTAGCGCAATCTATGAGTGAAAGTTCAACCCTTACTTGTTAGTCGTCGTCCACACTACAACGCTCCAGTCGTGATAAAGTCAGATTGTTATTCTGTTAGTTCTCTGCTAACGTACTATTTTGCAATTGTGGAATTATGCGAGGTGATTGCACAAGCAACTGTTGTTTAACAGTACAACAACGATAGTTGTGTAAAGAACGAAAGCTCGTCAAAACCACCTAAACTACTGCAAAACTAATGCCGAGTACACACTATGGCATTTTGTGACATCGCACGGAAAAATAAAAGTGGGATCTAGTGGTAACGTTTGCCATTTCCGATATTTTTCGTTGTGAGGCATTACCACACAAACTTTTTACGCATCTGGCGTGCTCAGTAGTGAGAATAAGTTGTATCCGGGTATAAAAATTTAAAAGTATGGAAAACGAAAAAAAAGTGGAAAGTACAGGACCCATGACATGACGGCATAGATTATTGAACTTGTGGAGGTTCGTGAAGCTGTATGGAATCATCTTTGTGGAAACTGCATGAGCAGAAATTTTGAAGGAATTAGACTTCATGCACACGAAATTTTTAAACCAACTTGAATCCTGCTTCCGTAAACTGGAATGCAGAGTACAAATTACGGCACTCGTTATCGAACGAAATTTCGAAATATTTCAGTAAGTCCGCTTTTACAATTGGGAAATTGAAAGGCAAACATTTTGCTCATTCTCTTTTGAACTTGCCCAAACCTTTTACAATTGCGAAATTAATAGACAGACAGAAAATTTATAGTTTGTTTTCTTCTTGACGTTTGCTACTTACATATACTTACGCATAAATACATACATATGCCTTGATACACATCAAGTATGCATACAGCCCCTGAAAGGAGAAAAATCATGTGAAGCAACAAGAATAAAATACGAAAAGTAGAAAAGAGAAACAAAAATTGTCCAGTACAGAGGGTCGTGTACTACACACTCTACCTCTTTAGCCCCTCGCCTACAAACTTCGTCTGTCTGCCTTTCAATTTCTCAATTGTAAAAGGGGACTAAAGTTTATATGGAAATATTTTTAAATTTCGAATCATATCGAATGCCGTAATTTGTCCCCAGATCTTTTCCACCACTTTCTTTACAATAAAACATACAGTGACATTTCTAGTTCTCTGCCGAAATTGAATTCGTTTCTAAGTTATGATGTTCCGTTGTGTGTATCAAAGTCAGGATCTACACGCATCAGTTTTTGTTGATCAAGTTTTCAGTTTGCATGAGAGAGATGAGAAATTGATATATTAATAATAAAAGAAGAGAGTTGTCGTAGGACACCCGGTTGTAGCTACTCTGCGTGTTAAATAACAATGCAATAAAATTATATTATATGATGATGTCAAATTTGCCGCAAATATTTCAAAACGTTTCCATTAATTTCCCATTATTTTGCTTTTCTAGCGGCGTACGATTAAATTAATGTATTGTTTGTGGCCGGTAGCGGCTGTTAGCCGGCTTACAGCCGATCGGTTGTCTTCTTTGGTATGTGCTCATGTGCAAACACAAAACAAAAACAAATTGAGCAATCGTTCTCATTTTTTTTGTTTTCTCTTTGCTTCAGTCACTTCAAAGAACGACACAAAACAAAATCAAACAATTTATTTCGTTTATTTTCGTATTCTGCCTTTAAGTACAAAGAAATCAATAAAATTAATAAATTTAAGTACAAAAAATCAAAAATAAATTTATAACTGTAATAGTGTCGATTATTTTTGTTACGAAAATCACGTCCTAACTCCTGTATCGCGCCATAAATAGCGTAGCTACAATAATACTAGTGCGCCACTATACACATTATGAAGAGTATTATTGCATTATAGTGCAAAATACAACGTAAATGTGTACATATGTACATAAAAACACACGTACATACATAAATATATAAACTGTTTCTTATATACATATCGTCACCCAAGACGAAAAATCATATCACTATGTTTTTTATAAGTTTTCGAGGGAAAAAACTTGATGAAATTGTTCCAAGCGGTAGTACTTTTCGTTTATAAAATCACCATTTTTTAAGATATAACTTTACAATAAACGAAAACCTAAGCTTTGATCTTTTGTCAATTGCACGGTTTTTCATATAAGCTCGAGATGCAACGTACTTGAACTATGAAACTTATTAATATTTTTCAATTGTTTCTGAAATCTAGTTTGTATTTATATTTACAGTTTTTATTTATTTTTTAATTTGTATGTACATACTTATAAAGGTGCCCTCAATGAACTTTACTGTATTTTTTATTTTATTATTTGTGCTATCTGATAAAATAGGCTCACGTTTTATTCAATATTACTGTGTACAATGTTTGATAATGCAATAATATTGCATTACTTCATGATGTGCTTAGTGGCAATACAAAATTAGTGTATTTTTCGCCATGCGATTAGCTGCTAATGCAGTATTAATCCATTAGTTTTAAGAGGATTTTATTTAAGTGCAACAAAAAGCAGCATCAAATTTAAATTTGCACTAAAATTTTTGTTTTTCAGTCAGTGCTTATACAAAAGTAATGTGAAATGAACAGGTCTGGTTGTATTCATCTGTTTTTAACATTCATCCATTATTCTTACACAAACAAATCGCCTGTTGTTTTTGTACTTTCTTAGTTGTTGTAGACCTGCATATCCTATACTTTATGTAAATATGCTTTGATTATGATAAAGGCAATTTGGTTGTATAATAAAGCTGCATAATGTCGAAAACAGATAAATTCAACCAGACCTGGGCAAATTGCTTTTCTTTTAGTGCAAATGCTTTTGTTGCAAAACTGATTGCACTAATTTAAAATTTCTTCATTTAATTCTTTAATATTGCATTAGCACTAAATCATATGGCGGAAAATGAACTAGTTTTGCCAATGCAATATTAATGCATTACCTTGAAAACATTTTACTTTAATGTACAACATTATCAGCTACGAAACTCTCAAGTGCAATATAGAGATTTATTTTTTACAAGGGTCTTAATCTATGTATATAATGGACTTAATTTATGTATATAATGAAATGAATGATTTTATCTTTAATCACAAATGTATTCAATTTGTTAACAACATTTTCTAGAATGTTTATTAAATTAATTATTAAAACAATGTTGTAATGAATTTTTATATTATATTAATACTTTTACCACGGCTGCGCTTGCGTTGATCTGCTTAAAAATACATACCAACCGGTCTTAAAACTGGGGTCGAATCGTCACAGCCGTGAACGTACAACTCGTCACGTATAAGCACCATTTTCGGATTATGACATACATA
Organism: Nowickia ferox; assembly: GCA_936439885.1. Classification (NCBI taxonomy): domain Eukaryota; kingdom Metazoa; phylum Arthropoda; class Insecta; order Diptera; family Tachinidae; genus Nowickia; species Nowickia ferox. The sequence goes on from OW387026.1 coordinate 67,797,350, forward strand.
CGTGATCGTACTGAAATTCCATTCAGCTTATACGATTAACGTATCACTTAATTTGTTTTCGTACGATTGTCGAAACGATCACTGATGTTACGGTTTGAGCCCTAGTTAAACAATCAAACCCGAAATGTGTTTTTCGGAAAACATTGTACCAAATATAAAAAACTGATTTCGAACCGGATTAAAATATCCTATATTTGACGCTGGCAATACAACTTTTCATTGGTGAAAGAATTTTCAAAATCGGTTTAGCAGTTTGAGCGTGAAAGCGTAGCAAACAAACAAACAAAATCACTTCCACATTTATAATATTAGTAAGAAAGTAAGGATGATTAAATTTAAAGTATGCTTAATACTAATTATAACTTAAATAATAAAAAATAGTGCAATAAAAGTATCAATGAAATATTAATGCAATATATGCACAATTTTTGTTTAATTTTAAGTGGGGTATATATTATCGAACATGAGTGACCGTCAAAAATTCATCAGTTTTGAATGATAGTGTTGGCTGTTCAGACTATCGATCATGTTCGACAATCAAACCTTCATTCAAGAAAAAAAATTCGACACACAAACACAGAAAAAACACAAATTGGATGCGCATTATTGCTAACAGCATTCAGGGTGGACCAGAATGGCCGAAGGGGTTTGAATTCCTTATAGCTTTTTTATTACAATTTTGTCTTTTTTTTCTTTTCAGTATTTTGTAAAGAAGACTTGGGGAATTTATACAACAATGAAAGCCGACAGGTTACCAGCAACGACTTTATTATGCAATTTATTTTCAACAAAAAGCAGAAGAAAATCGTGATTTTATTCATAATTTAATTATTAACGACGAAGCCCATTTACAATCAAATGGGTTCGTTAATAGGCACAACTGCAGGATATGGGCTACGGAAAACCCAAGAGTAGTTAAAACAGCGAGAATTACACCCACTTGATTGCACAGTTTGGTGCGATGTTTCGTCGGAAAGAATAATTGGCTGTTTCCATCACTGGTGTTAGATATCGTTGTTGAATTGTGTACTGATCCGTTTTAAATTCCCCAAGTCTTCTTTACAAAATACTGAAAAGAAAAAAGAAAAGAAATTATAATAAAAAAGTTATAAGAAATTCAAATCCCTTCGGTCATTCTGGACCACGCTGTATTTTCATAATGAATTATTTTAATGTTTTCTTAACTCCTCGTACAATTTTGTCTTAACTTCTTTAACATCACGCACAATCTTGGATTTCCTAAAAATATATGTGTTTCCTAAAAATATAATTTTCCGCGTCCATCTTGTGTTGTTTATGCTACAAAAATATCTTTGACTTTTTGACTTTGGTACACACTATCAGTCAAAAACCAATATGACCGCTGAATGTCACTCAACCACAAAAAATTCTGTTGTTGACTGTTGACACACTATTAATCAATGTAATACTGTTTTCACACCGAAAAAAAACCATAAACAGCTGATTTTGCGTTCCCACTGCAAGTTTGATAAATTCATGTTGTAAACAAAACGCTGTCTTATAAATTTGTCCAAAATAAAATAAATCTAATGTAGATATGCGTGTATTTGTTGCTGTATTTTTTCCAGCTTTTTATAATACTTATCGGACACCCTGTACAACGGTTGCTTTTGTTTGCATGAAAAATTCAGAAATTTTACTAAATTTACTTAAAATAGAAATTATTTTATATATTGTTATTGAAAATTTTATACAACGTGAAGAAGTGCTTGGAAATCATGTTATTATATAAAAAATTCACAAATATATTTTATTTTATTATCTACCAAACTTCACACAGAATCTTTTTTTTCCGCAGATGGATATCAGTCATATCGTCTATTTTCACTTCCCAGAAGTCACTGAAAATATTTTTGTTGTTTTCCGTCCAAAAGATAATTTTTCTTCACATTTTTTGATAATTATTGCCGCTGCAACTATTTTTAAGTTGAAAACATATCAATTGGTATCTATTCTTTTTCACTGGCATAAACATTATCAGCTGCTTCCGGTCATTTTAACATGGCAGCACTAAATTTAGCACAGCGAAAACAAGGTTGCATTTTATAAAACCAATTCAAAAATGGTTTTAAGTTGGTTTTAACAAAAACAATTTGTATGGTAAAACCTGGTTTTAACGTTAAAACCAGCTTTTATTAAAAACATGTCAGTGTGAAAACACTATAAAACTATCAAAACTGTCACTCATGTTCGATAGTGTGTACCCCACTTTAGTGCGAATGCAAAAGTAATGCAACTTGCACAGGTCTGGTTGCATTCAGCTGTTTGATTATTGCACATAAAAACGGCTGTTGTTTTCATATTTTCTTAGTGTTGCAGAAATACATACATACATTCGATCCACTCATCTGTCGTTCCAACAAAGAAAATATAAAAAATGATTGAACTTGTTGAAATACAAGAAATAAATGATTTACAAAAAGTGCGGGACTTGTATCGGCAAGATTGGCCAAAACATTGTGTGGGCTACTACTGTTTGAATAATTATTTAAAGTGGAAGAAAAAAAATAAGAATCTTAAAAATCTGAAGATATATTCATCTTCTTGCGAAGAAGGACTTTACGTTATCATAGACCGTTATCAGTTGTTTTTGGGATCGTTGAATAAAGATAGCTGTGATAACTTAACTAAAGCTTTAATGAGTCTTGATTGGTCGAAAAGCTTTAAAGTGAGTTCATTTTTGGAGTGCCATAGACCGGCTGTGTTGTACACAGTGGAAAATAAAAAACTTGATAAGGAATATGACAGTATGACTTTGAAATATTATTTGCCAAATGCAGAAGCTAATCTTTTGGAAACGAGGTAAATTTATTACAATTTTTTTATTTATTTCGTTTTCTCTTTATTTGGCTTTATTATCAGACAAACAGTGATTGTTATTTAGTAAGGCCAATAAATTTATTCAGCCTTCATAAACGTAAATTAGTGCAGGGATACTATTGATAGTTCTAATATATCAAAAAAATTTCGATAGGAAAAATTTCGATATCGATATTATTATTTAAAATACAGCTTTGAAAACGTGTAATCACAGTTTCTCGCTGCAAGTTAATTCACTATTAATTCGCACTGAATTAAAGTGAGACAAACTTGCATATGAATATAATAAAATTCATACTTATGCCGAGTACACGCTACGACGTTAGCAAGCAAAAATAAAAGTCTGTACTAGGGGCAACGTTTGTCATATCCGATATTTTTCGTTGTGTGGCATTACACTGCCCTACAAGAAATGAATGAAAGCATGCTTACTTCTTACGCAACTGATGTAGACAGTTGCGAGAACAAGTTAGCAGCATTGCAGACAGAAAAACAAAATGTCAGCGTGTTGATATTTTGTTACATTGAGTATATACCTAAAGAATTTTAAATATATGCGGTTATAAAAATTCAAAAAGTATGGAAAGTGGAAAAGCACAGAAGCTTATGAGAAAAATCCATCCTGGACGCATGACATGACGACAACTATTTCAGCTTGTAGAGGTTCGTGAGTCTGTATGGCATCATTTGCATTTCTAGGGATAGAAATGCAAAGGAATTTGCATGAGCAGATATTTCGGTGGAATTAGGACTTCATGCGCAGGAAATTTTTAAACCAATTTGAATACTGCTTCCATAAACTGGAATGCAGAGTACAATAGAATGCTTTGGTGGCGCACATTTTAAGCACTGGTCTTTTCCGTCTTTTGTGCTGTTATTTAGATTGTCTTAATTTTTTTCTTATTGTTGCTAAACTAGCAATAATAATAAGGGGCTCTAGTAGCCCCTTGTGCTACTGAAATTTCATTCACCTCAGAAGTGGCAAAAATTTACTTACAATCCCACGCAGAAAAATACAATGGGGTTAACGTTGGCAAAGCGTATCCTAAGGTGGTTCAAACGTTGGCAAAACATCACAAATTCTACTTTTGGAGTGTTGTGCCAACACACAAATGATAACCTCATGATGGGGTTGCCCAACTATTTTTTATGTCGTTGGCTAAACACTATGAAAACCACAACTTAAGTGCTTTGCCAACATAATTTTTTTGTTATTATATTATATTTCCAATACTTCAAACTCAAAAATGAATATGTTATCCAAAAATGTTAAGCTTTTTTCACCTAGGCAGTTTTAAGCAGAATTCGTTTTAGAAGCCAATAATTTCATTACCACAGGTATAAAGAAAAACTTTCAAATGTTAAACCTGATATGTATATATTTTTTTTTATTATTCTGACATAGGTATACAACTGAACGAAAAACTTTAAAATTTGAAATTTTGCTTTTTGTTGCGATAAGCTAGCCCCAGGTTTTGTTAAATGCTACAGAGGTCACACTGGCTTTTTTCCTGCGAAAGGTGTATCGTTAAGGGGAGACAGTCAATAAGAATTTAAGGAAACAAATTGCGAGGAACGCTCATATTCATTTAAAAATAAATCAAACCCGCAACATCACTTATCAAAAAAGATAGCCTACTACTGGACATTATTAATTTCGATCCCATAAAACACGTCGTTATTGATGAAATGCACATGCTTTATATCGGAATTAGTAAACAATTACTTCCAAAGCTAACTGTAAAATAAATTCATTCTCTTATATTTCACAAGAAAATGTATCAGCACTTCAACAGAACTTACTAATGGTATCTAACAATATACCTTTTCAGTTTGAGGAAAGCTACAGAATTCCGTTTCTTCTTGTTATATGCTGTTACAATTACTTTAAAAAAGGTATTAGATGTTGAAATGTACAAAAATTTTTTTATTTTATTTACTTCGTATTTTGTCGTAAACCAAGTTAGGCATATTAAATTCAAAATACTTTGAAGAATTGTTAAAATCATTTGATGAACTTATGCCACGATATTACGGCTCTAATTCGCAAACTATGAATATACATAATGTAATCCATATACCAGATGATGTAATTAACTTAGGAGCTCCTTTATCACAATTTTCAGCTTTGACTTTGAAAATAGTGTGGGGCATTTAAAGTCAATTGCTAAATCAACTACAAATCGAATAGCGAATTCAAAGGAAATTGCACATTTTCCATACTAACAGTTTCTCCAATAATATACTATTAGTAGGTATTTCCTTTTGTTAAAAATAGAAAACAATCACTACGAAAAATTATAGACACAGTTAACTTGAAAACACTATTTTCTTCTGTCAACATTTATGGCTATAAAATTACAACCGTTCCTTCCGATAATATCTGTTGACTAAGTAATGGAAATATCATGGTTATATCAAAAATTTTTATTAGCAAACTTTCTTAAACAAATGTGATATTTACTCAAAAGGCAATATATTTAACGATACTCTTAATTTTTTACGTATCCAATGTCATCCAGGGACTATCGCCCTTTTACATAAAGAACTTAATGTACATTAATATAAAAATAAAAAAAAATAAAAAAATAAAATTTTTTTTAAAAGCACTGGCAAATAATTTTTCAGATTGCAAACCGTAACGTTGGCAAACCGTTCTAGTTTCTTGAGTATAAGTACTTTCCCAGTGCTAAAATTTTTGAACGGTTGGCAATTTCTGCCTGGGATAGTACTTTCCTACCGTTTGGCACAAGACCAAAGTAGTTAAGGACACTAAAAAATTCGACAAAAATTATTCGAATAATTCTTTATTCTAAATTGATACATTTTTGTTCATTCAAACAAAAGGAAAAAATTGTTAAAATATTCGAATAATTACGGTTCGAATGACAGCACAAGTACTCATCGAGCTTTTGCTGCAATAGAGCATAATAATACAGAATTAATCATCATATCGTTCTTCACTCTCTTGAACAATTAAATTTTTTTGCATTAATTTGTTTTATTTATTGCAAAAAAAATTTTTTTTAATTATGACACTATTGAAGCAAAGGCTCAATATTTAAATGAACTTTTAACTTTATATTATTTGAAATATTTGTAATTAACAGCCATTCTAAACTAACGGGCTGTCCCACGATGTCACTCGAAATCTTTCGATCGACAACTTGTATTGCAAACAACAATAACATTAAAAAATTTGTTTTTGTTTTCAATGTAAGTATTCGATCGAACGATTTCTAGTGACATCGTGGGACAGGCCGTAAGTTATAATTAGTTGTTGTTAATAGTTTTGTAACCCACAGATTTTGTTTTTTATTTTTATAGTTGTATTTACTGTAAAGTACAACTAAAACTGTAATTCTTATGTTTCATCAAATTTGCTTATTATCATATTATGTAATGATAGATTGCAATTAAAAAATAATATATATATATATATATGTATATATATATAACTTTATACTTTTATTAAATTTTAGGCCCTTTTGACAATGTAGTTTTTCCCACTTAAGTCGCAATGAAAAAATTTATTTATTTATTATTTAACCGAACTCTAATGGACCCTAATCTCCAAAATAAAGTTTGTCCCCAAAGTTGTCATATTCAAAATTACTTTCTAATTGCAGCTGCCCACAAGGCTTCGTTGTGAAACCATTGTGTTCCTCCACTGATGCCGAGATTATTAATTCACTATGGCCCAATCGACATGAGGGTTCATTGTTCTTGATAACACGCTTAATTGATTGGAATGTAAATATGGGAATTTATGTGGAAGCAACAAACGAGCTGGTGGCATGGTGTTTGAGGTAATTTCCTTATTATTGTCAACCCATAATTTAATCAATATACATCCTTTAATTTAGATTACAAGGTGGATTTCTTGGCGCACTACAAGTTAAAGATAATTACAAACGGTTAGGCTTAGGAGCGGCGGTAACAAAAGCCACATCACGTTGCATAGGTGATGAAGGAGATGATGTTATGGCCTTGGTGAATGAAGATAATTTACCATCACGTCGTACATTTGAAAAGTTAAATTTTAGAGTAACAGATAAATGTTATTGGCTGAAAACATACCCGACTATAAAAGCATATAAATGGCCTGAGGACGAATGAGATAATATTAAATTAAATGAAATTTATGAAAAAAAAGTTAAAAATAAAAACCAAGACTAACTATAAAAAGTATTAAGTGACCTCGTAAAAGTACATGTTCGATGCTGAAATAAATTACTATCACCCCGTTTCTCTAATTGCGAATGATAGATTCGATCGAATATTGATTTTGGAAACAAAAACAAGTTTCAGTTTTTTGTTTTTGTTTTTACTATCTATCGTTGGCATTTAGAGAAACATGCCCTATGTATAAAAAGAATAGAACGATAAACTCATTTTTAAAAATTATTCAAATTTAAAGTTTTTAAATCCCACTCTCAAATATTTATTTATTTATTTTATTTATTTATACATATTATACAAAGTAAATTTGCATAATATGGTTGCACAAATGTGGGCGGAGTAACTAGACCATATGCCCAAGATGTTATTAAGAGTATTTTAGAAAAGTTTTTGTGACTGACTGTACACGACCTATGCCTTCACATAGGAAGTAGCAACGTGGTTGTTAAAGAAATTCCACAGAAGAACCGCAAGAATATACGGTTATCCGTGGCAGATCAGTCAACCAGTGCGAGTAAGACGCAAAATTCTTGAAGGACAATAAACAACAGTGGCCTGGTTGCACTTAAGAGATAATTGCCAACGACGCTTGATGTTTACGACTGCTCGAATATTTATTTTTGTGCTAATAAACACAATAATTCTGCCAAAAAAAAACCGACTTCATTGCAAAGATCTGATAGAATATTTTCGAAAAAATGTATGGAACCAAAATGGAAGTAAACTCTTAAAAAAATACAAAATTTAACTATGTCGATTAAGAAATATGTGAAATACAAAATTAAATTTTAATGGCCGTGCCTCCATCCATTAAAAAAAAATGCAATATTGTGTGTTTTTCAGAGTTGAGGGTGAAATATAATAATAAATTTTAATAGGCAAAGATATGCCCATTTTTTCATCTTTAAAATTGATTAACTAAAGGTGTTTGGTAGGTTTCGCAGCAATCAAATAAGTAGAATATCATAAGATCACATAAGACGTTTTACAATGGGACCGATTCGAAGCTATATCGTTTTAAATATTCGTATTCGTATTTGCGAATATCAAAAATTGACATTCGGCACATCACTAGTATAAGCATATAATAAAATGCATATTGAATGATTGCTGTGCAAACGATATTTTTTTTTTTTTTATTATATTATTTATTATATTTTTCATAACTCAAAAAATTGATTTTTTTGAGTTAATGATGCAGAATTAATCCTCATATCATTATTCATATTGTGCAAAAATTTTATACAAATATCTTGTTTACTCACTTCTTGGAAGAAAAAAATTAAATTTTCTTTCTCCATTAAGTCGTGTGTAAATTGAAAACTTTAAACTCGTTTTCTGGTGAACTAGTTTTTTTGAATTATGACGTTGTTGAGTAAATGAGCTATATGTATATACTATGTATGTATATGCATATTCACTAGAGATGGGCGCGTGTCGTCTTTTTTTTCTTGACACGAACACGCGCGACTCAACACGAAGTGTTCGTGACAGAAAATCTGTTTTCGTGCGTGTTCGTGTCGTATCGTGTTGACCAAAATTGACACGATAAACACGAAACGATTTTTGGTGTTAAAATATGTATGCATGAATTTCCAGTAAAGAAAAAATTTAATATTTTTATCGTCAAACACGTAAAACCATCAAATTTGTTGATAGTTTAGGGGTCTCTTAAGCTTAAAGTTCTGAAATTAAACAAAAATATGTATCTATTTGAATATAACCCTAACCCTGCCTTTACACATACGAGTACTCTCATGCAAGTGCTGTATATCTGTTTACACATTTTAAGAAACTCACACACAATTTAATCGAAAACAATCGAAATTTTTAGTTTTAATTATAACATGACCCAGTTAATTTGCTTAATATTGTTGACAGGGTAACTCCATTAGTTTATTTGATATTTTATTGCATGCGAGTGTCAAAATTTCACTCGTATGCAAAATTTGCTGCGAGTGCGAAAAATGTGAATGTGTTAGTAAAAAAGTGTGAGTGTATTTAACCGTGAGTTTTTTTTGCTATTCAATTTGATTTCGTGCGTGTTGTGCACTTTCGTGTTTTGAAAAAATTTCGCGTGCGTGTTTCGTACGTATTGGACATCTTGGCATTCGTGTTTGTGTCGTGTCGTGTAGGGGTCTCTTAATCTTAATCACAAATAATTATATCTATCAATTTATTACATGTTTTATTTGCTTTGCCTACTAAAAAGTACAACAGTGAATATACATAAGCAAACACATGTGTATGTGTGTATATGTATGTTGTAAAAAAATAAGTGCAAATTAAAGTTTTGCTTTATTTTCTGAGTTTCAAATTAAAAATCAATAAAAAAAATATTTAAAAGCAATGAATATTTTCTGCTGCTGTTTATTTGAGTTTAAAAAAATGCACAAACCGTTGTTTCCGTACGGAACGTGCGTTCAGTTTGGCACTTTACTTAAGCAAATGACATTTGACGAAACTTGACGAAAAGTTTCATTAAGTACATTATAGTTGCAGACATACGTATTGAATGTAATCGCACAGTTGCTTAAGTTTGCTTATTCATATTATAGTTGGGCCTTTAGTATTTATTGACTAGAGCTGGCAAACTATCGATAGTCACGCCATTCGATATTTTCGATAGTATGTTGGAAAACTATCGATAGTATCTAATTATTTTATAATTTTTATTATTTTGTTCACAAGGCAATCACTTGGTTCGGTCTCTGAATCACACGACGCACTCGTGATTCGTTTGACAGTTCATTTTGATGTATATAGATGGATAAAAAAATTAAGGAAAAATTATAAATAATAAATTGTATGTTTGATTTGATTCCAATTTTTTTCATTTTAAAAACATTAAGGAAAAATTATAAATAATAAATTGTATGTTTGATTTGATTCCAATTTTTTTCATTTTAAAAACACATTTATTTTTTGTTTTGTTTTATGTTTATAACTACATATTTATGTATATAATAGATTTGTTTTATTAGCCAGTTTAGATAAATTGCCGGTAATTTGTTATCAAAAGATTTCATAAGATATAGAATGAAACAAAATTTTTAATAGTTCAATCAATATTCGCTCGAATCGTGAATGAGAGAGCAAAAATCTATCCGTATGGACATGCTATTAAGCGGCCCATCCATTATACAATATTATTGCGTATGTTGTTATACATATTATTGTCGTTTCGAGCTATACTATGCAATAAATGGTACAATATTTTCATAATTCACAAAACTAGTTTTGAAAAAAATCAGTTTAGTTTTCAATGGAGTTACTAAATGAGCGATATGTACTTATATGTATTTTCAATAAAAGAAAACTAATATGTTAAATTTTATCGAGTTTATTGCCAATGCTAATTTTTTTCAACGATAGTATCGCTATCGAGAAAAATCTATCGATAGTCTAATGGAAACTAAACTATCGATAGTACTATCGATAGTACTATCGATAGTTTGCCAGCTCTATTATTGACATTTTGCACACACAATATCTGCTTTGCTTACTTAATAGAGCTGTGCCAAATCGTTCATTTAAGTGACCGCTCATTTTCGTTCATTTTGTAAAAAAGAACGAGTTCGTTCATCCGCTCTTTTCAAGAAAAAGAACGAAATGAAAACATAAACAGTTGATTAGGTCAATAAACAGAGACAAATGCAATGTTTTTGTTATTTTTTGGCAAAATGATCAAAACAAACAAAATAACACAAAGGAAAAATCAGCAAGTAATTTTTTTTGCAATATTAAAGAATTTTTTTGTGTGACATAAAATAAGGAATTTGGAAAATATTAATAGCATTAAGAAGTGTTCAAAATGAGTTGTTATTATGCCACAATTAAGTCTCTGCTGGTAAATAAATCTATGGCCAATGAATAAAAGTCAAAAAGCGGGAGCGAAAATAACTTAATTACGTATGTGAGAAGTTAAAGCAGTTTAAAAAATTGCAAAATATTGCAAGTGCTTTTTTGTAAAGTACAACTAAAAGAAGAGCAGGTATTTATTAAGAAATGGAAATTCTAGTATATCAATATATATATTGTATCGTTCTATGTAAATAATGACCTTTCTACTTGGGAAATATTGCTGCTAACAGTATTTGAACAAGTGAAGTTCATGCTAAGGTGTATCAAAGGATTGAATTTGCTGTTCTTACTGTGCAATTGATTCAAAGGTATTTCATGTAATTTCGATTTAGTGGTTAATGAAAACTTATAGCATTATAATTTATTGATAACAATACATGACAACATGACAGAATAAATTCAAATTTGTATTTGCTTTTTTTGTTTACAGAAACCTCTCCATTGAAAAAAAGAACTATTTGAACTTATAGTTTTGGTTTGATCATCTGCAAAAACTACTCGAAGCTCGCCAATATGATACATACATACTACATGCATACATATGTATATTAAATGATTTGTTAAATTTCTTATTAAAAACAACTATTTATATTAAAAATCTAAATAAACAATATTTATTTATCTTATTTATAGTTAATTCATAAAATCATATGTTGGAATAATCTTGATTAGATTTACTTATTTGAAAGATTGAAAAAAAGAAGGATAGATTTTGTAAATACAAACGATTTTTTCGTTTTGAAATTTGTATAGCAATTTGAAACGAATTTTTTTTATTTTTCATAAAAATTTTAAACGTAGTTTTTTACAAAAACTTCCAATTATTATGTTTTAAAAACTTAAGAAATATAAATGGCAATTTAATTAATTTCATAATGGTAACACTGTTACTAAAAGTAGATAAAAAGGCAAATGAAAACGAGAAAATGACAAAAAAAATCCCACATGAAGGATGAAAAAACAAAACAAAACAAAAAAAGAGCCAAGTGCACTCGGTCATCGGTCGTTCATTTCGTTCAATTTATTTTTATGTGTCAGTACTACTGAACCAAAACAGCTCAGTAAAATGACCGGCTCACTTCGTTCATTTGAGTGATTCGTTCAATTTTACTCGTTCGTTCATGAACAACACAGCCGTATTACTTAACTGCATTTAATTAAAACAAATTATGCATAAATTACAAATTTTGAATGATGTGAATGACTTGAAGTGTTTATTGAATTTATATCGCACACGTTTGCCCACTACAATTCATGGTTACTATACACTAAAAAATTTTATTGGATGGTTAGAATTGAATCCAAATATTGATCATGTCAGTGTTAACGTTCTTGAGAACTGGAAAGAAAGTGGCTTTATTATATTGGTAAGTAACATTTATTATATTTGTAACACAATTTTGGGGTGATATCAACTTTTCGTTTTTGGTATTCGGAGGACGGGTATCATTTATTTATTAACGCATTTAATTTGAACGAAAACGAAGTGGTGCATGCTTTGAAATTATGGGATTGGAGTCAAGAGTTGTAACAGCGATATTTGCCCAATGGGGTTTCCAACTAGCTCTCAGCTGAGCATATACCTCAGCGGGTTCCAACCCTCCCATTGGATATGCTGGCCACAAAAAAAAACAATGAATACAAAATTGACAAGCAAACAATTAAACTTCCTACGGACAACTACTCTAACATACACGCGTATTACAATTGATATTCACTGGGCTGAGAAAAGATGTTATATCCCAGCCATAGCCCTAACATCCGTGTCATTGCAGAATCCTTAATTCATTTTACTCAATGACCCCATGCTCCATTCGACCTTTTCAACCTTACCTTACCTTCATGCCTTCGCCTTTATTTAAATTTACTCTATGGACATTTTTTTTTTACATCACATATAAATAGATTTTTATTATTTTGCTTTATAAATCTTTTCCTATACTATTTATCTTACTCTATTTTCTTTTTCCATGCTATTTGACTTACTCTATATTTCTAAATTTTATTATTTAATACTTATACTAATATGTTAATCAAATTATTCTCTTTTTATCCGTACAGTAAAAGGTTTAAATAATCTAAATAACAATCGATACCTTAAAAAAAATGTATCTTACTTCTTTTTTCCTTGTTTTTATGAATTTTCTACTTTCTACGTTCAAATCAGTTTCTTTCCTTTTTATCTGGTCTAGTTTACTTTATTCCTAACCTGAAGGAGCTCCCTAAGGCTGGCAAAAAAAAATGCAAAATCCTACACTTGCTAGGAATACTAATATTAACAAAAATTACTCTGATCTGAACCTAAAAAGCAAGATTCTTTTCATTTCCGGTAGTTAAATATTTCAAGCTACTAAATTTTTTTTACTTTCAGGCAAATAATTTTCTGCTCTACACAATCATTAAATTCCTAAACCTTTGACTGTACTAAACATTATAGGTGATACATTTTATACAGTAAACTAACCTAAAACAATAAAACAACAATACTTAACTAAACTAAATATATGAAATTATAATTTTTTCAATTTTCTGTTTCTTTTTTTTTTTTTTGATTTAGAAGAATTTATATTTCGTTTCGCTGCTCATTTCTGCTTCATAAAATTGATTTAAAAAGTTTACCTGGCTATAGGATATATATATATATTTTTACGTGACTTTCTCGGGGCCTTTTTCTCCGTTCGCCTCTTAGATGGTTATTTTGCTGTTACCGTTCTCCCCGCTGTTTTTGCCTTTGTTTTATTATTTTTTTTTGTTCCTTGTATAGCCAGCTATAATACCCAGGAATTCTTTCGCCAGCCCAAAAACAATTTTCTGACTAATTCATATGACTTACGTTTTCTTTTATATTTTATTTTAAACTTTTCGTTTAGTTTATTGAAATTAATTTGCAGGTGTTAAGTTGCTTTTCTTTTGAACTCCACCGGCTTTCCCTTTAAATTTTTCTTGGGGTTTCCTTACCCATATAATTACACATACAATTATTAAAGATTAAATTTTGAAATTTTTTTATTTTTAAATTTGTGCGAACACTCAGACGGCTTTTTACTTTCTGATCTTATGCATTTAGAGCTATATGTGCAATCTATACTATTTTCCTATGGATTTTTCCAACGTTCCAGACAATTTTCCCTGATTAGCCATTTTTACTTTCCCTTCTCGAAACGTCTATTTTCCCTCCAAATCTCCATCTTTTTTTTAATATTTGAACATAGGTATACAGAAATTTATATAAATACATATATATATATATATATATATATTTCTACATTTTCTATAAACTTTTATATTCATATATGCCTGTAAAGAATTTGTGAGATCGCCCACCAATCCGTAATCGCCATTTTAATCAGCCCTAAGGCTTTCCTTTCTACTCGGATATCAGCAAAATAGTATGTGGTTATTTTCATTCAAAAATGTTTGTTTTTTTTTTCTTTTTATAATAACCTGTGTCACTCTGTGTATTTGCACATTCTAGCAACAATGCAAAACTAGCAACTGTAACATGTGTAGGGTAATGCAGGTCATTTGTCAAAACAAACCTGATGATGACATATACAGTTGAGCAACAACTCTCTCATAAAAAATCTTATAAGATTGAGATAACACTAATATGAAGTCTACACGTAACATAACTCGCTCTGCGATTGAATTTGACGATCTCATCTTACATATTATGTTAGGTGTAGACCCTATGTAAGAAATCCCATAACAACAATCTTATGAGATGAATTGTCAAAAAACACACGTACATGAAAATAAATTCGTATGCATGTGTGAGTGTTTCTTAAAATAAATGAAAAACAATGTTTTGGACAATATTTCTGGGATTTTATATGTTCAAATGTGTTAAATTTACTTTGTGAATTAAAGTTTGTGCGAAAAAGTGAAAACAAAATATATAATTATACAAAAATAATACATGTTAACTCGATAAGAATTTGCATAAAATTAAATGTTATAAGAAAAGTAGAATTACGTTGTCCTGTTGTATGAGATGAAGAGAAATATCGGCATTTTATTTTTGTTATTCTGCCGACGTTCTCTCACATATTATGTCAGAGTTAATCGCAGTTGTAGACGCTATGTAATCTAACATAATGCAAATGTTTTCCATAAAAATATCTGTTAACAATGAAAGTGATCTATAGTGAATTATAACATTGTGTGCTTAAAAAGTAATAATAATATCAGTGTTGAGGAAATAAAGTGCGGCCGTTTCAAAAAGTTCGACTATTTAATTCTTAATAGAAAATTAAATAACTCCCGGTTTGGTTAAAAATCGCCTATTAACCAATGGCTAATGTTTTATATTTTACCATTTTTCCATTACTTAGCAGAAGAGTTTGCTAGAAAATATGGCAATACCATAAATTTGCTTACAAAAAAGTTGTTTAAAAATTATCCCTTTTAGACACGCAAATTTTACTTTGCAAAGTCTTAATTCAGCTGTGTGAAAGACAGAGGGAGGAATACTATCTCTTTCTCTCTTTCTCCCAGTTGAATTAAGACTGCACACATATTTACAAAATGAAATGAAAGAATTTCTTGCATTGAATTAAAAAAAAAGAATGTGGAAAAGATTGCTGGTATTAAAAAGTAATTAAAATTTGTCTGCAAATGATTCCCGATTTAGCTTTAAGCATTTTCATTGAAAAGTTTTAACGAATGAGACCACAAAGAATAAATTGAAAATACATTTGAAGAAGTAAACGATTGTACAAAATTAAGTGAAAGAATTTGTTGTGTTGAATTAAAAACCATAATGCGAATAAACTTATTACTATTAAGAAGATGGTTAAAAATTGTTTTCAAATGATTACAGAAGTCATTTGATTTCATTTCATTTAAAAATATTAATTTTCACCATTTATTTACAAAAATCGTACAGCGAGTGAGGTTACAAAGTATAAAACGAAAATACCCTAAAAATGCCACCACGAAAGAAACTTTACAGAAGACGCAGTGACAGAGTGAGCGAGACATATAAATAAACATATTTTATGACAATAAAATAAAATGTTACCAAACAAAAATTGTATTATTTATTTTATCGGACAGTTGTAATAATGAAACAATTTTAAAGGTCACTTTATATCCGGAACTTTATCGTCAAGCCATAATAATGGCCCTAAGCCATTTATTTTAATTTCGCTTAGGATTTATGCATTTATTTATTTAATTTTCTTTGGAAAAATGGAATATCTAAAAATGACCGAATATTCGGCAATTCGAATACGAATATTCGTGCATCACTAGTATGTATGTACATGTCATTACATTAGGGGTCATAAATATTAGTTAAACAATAGTGGTTTCAGTCATTAAATTCATTTCTTTTTCTCCGATATACAGCTTTAAAATTAAAGATTTGCAATAATGTAAATGTTGGTGCATAATCCTATCCATTTTACTTTCTTTGGGTTTCGATTAATGTCTTAAGCAGCAAATGTTATAAGGTTATATTTAATATTTCTGTTAAATGGTGCCGGTTAAATGCTAATCATACAGCGTTAAAATTATTTTTGGCTAAGGAAGTGAAAGTTCAAATTAACTTTTAATCGCACATTGTGAAAAGGGTCGTTAATTGCAAATACTTGAAACTACAAAAAAAAAATAACGTTATTAAAAGGTAAAAACGTAACAGTTGGTGTCAGAAGTGGGGTTAGCAAAACAGATATTTCAAGAGCTTAAGGTGAAGCAACTCTATAAAGAGTTGAATAATCTGGAAATGCCAACAACTGCTAATAAAGTGGAACTACGGAGAAGATTACTGAAAGAGTTGCAGCAGATATGAGCTCGATGAAAAAGAGAAATTTGAGGTATGTTCTCATGCAGCGACAAGCAGTGGGAATAATTGCTGCCATGATAGAGAGAACCTCAGGAATCATCAGATCTCACAATGTGAAATATAGATGACTATAAGGAACTTCTTTAAAGGTCCCAAGAAATATGTAGAGATAATATTTATAAACTTCTATCTCAAATAAATGCTATAAGGAACATCTAGAGCTACAAATGAGAAAATAATAGAAACTTCTAAAGCTATAAGCAGAGGGGTAGATGATGAAATGCAACTCAGTAAATTTTCGAGGAAACTCACGAAAGATGTGAGAGAAGTTCTAGCTGAGAGACGAAGCTACAACTTTGGAGGAAGTATTCATCTTCGTGACTACAAGGCGCATACACAAAGAAAAACGAAAAAGTAATAATGTGCCTATTCGAGATAAACAGGCTTAAGTGGGCGGCTGTTATAGGAAAATATGCTTGAACTAACCTAATACAATTGTTTTCCATAAAAAAAAAATATTAACAGTAAAGGCTCTAAAGGCTCAGTTAGCCGACTGTAATGGAATGTAACTGCAACGGTAGGAAACAGCTGATCGATGTTGTTATGTGAAAAGTAATGAAAATGGTTATAGAAATGTAATCGTAATGTAAGAATCTGTGTATTACTTTTCAAATAACAATATCAATCATCTATTTCCTATCGATGCAGTTACATTCCATTACAGTCAGCTAACTGACCCTTAAAGGGCCATTCACATATTACTTAACTCTATTTTCAGAGTTTCTGAGTGCAAATGTTTTTAATAAGAGTTTTACTGGTGGACACCAAACAAAAACCTAGAAGCAGATTTTGGAAACTTCTATTTCCTATACAAAGTTATAGGTCCTTCGCAGCTCCAGAATTAAGGTCTTAAGCCTGGATCACACTATCGGCACAATGTACTGATTTTCGTCGGCTCACTGCAATAAAGTCGTAAATAATAAGCCAAAATCGCATTATTACTCAATTAATTCTGGAATAAGTCTATATGGCTTTATTAACAATGCAGTGTGGTGCAATTATGTCCTTATATTATTTAGTTGAGAAATAATGCAAATTTAGCTTATTACTTATGACTTTGTTTCAGTGAGCCGACGAAAATCGGTACATTGTGCCGATAGTGTGATCCAGGCCTTACACGCAAGAAATCCTTGCTGGTTGCCTATGTGGCTTTTGTCATTTTTGGTTCTAATCTAAATACTGAATTAAAAAAATAAAAATTTGTAGATGGTTTTTTAGAATTGGGGAATAAGGAACCAAATAATTGTGGTCGATCTTAAGATTTTAATTTGATGAACGGGAGTATTAAATAAATAAAGTTCGGTGGCATATATTTCTATGCTGTTAGACCTCCAATGCTTAGGTTCGCATAAAATAAAGGTAAGTGGTACGATATATTACGTATACTAACATAAGATCAACTCGATGTTACGAAAAATCAGCTTTTTTTCAGTCGTTATGTCTCATTTCTCACTTCACTTTATTAATTTGTATGCATAATTTAGTTTAAATAGGGTAACTTATTATTCAATGAAACTATTTTTTAAGCTATAGGTCAATTTAATATATTTATTTTTTTATTTCGGTATTTCGTTAACCTTTGGTTAACTTCTTCAGGATATTTATTTTTTTGATTTTTTTCTTTCTATCACAAAAAAAAATATATTTTATATATCTGAATAACAATGTGTGTAATAAATATTTTTTTACAATTTCAGAATTCCCGACTTTTTGAGTCTGAGACCCTTATCCGTTAGAGATGCAAATACTGTCAACGATTTGTGGTACTCTCGTCAAAATGGATCTTTGGAATTTCTTCAATCGCTAATTAAATACAACATCAGTTTGGGACTTTATACTAAAGCCACAAATGAGCTCGTCGCTTGGTGTACAAGGTAAATATTGCAATACAAATTGTAATTCAATATTTTTCATTTCATTCAATTTTCAGATGCCAGTGTGGTTTCTTGGGCACTTTGCATGTTAGAGATCAATTTAGGTGTCAAGGCTTGGCAATGATATTGATAGAAGCATTTTCACAAAAAATTACTGAATGTGGCGAAGAAGTTAGAACTGTTATTTATGATGGCAACTTGGCGTCGAAAAAACTTTTTTCTAAATTGGGCTTCAAGTTACAGGAGAATGTTTTCATTATTTATACGAAGCCATGACGTTGCACAATAGATCAAATCATCACTTTTTCTGTGCGAAATTAAAAACAAACCAAATTCTGAAAGAATTTAATAAGTGAGAATAAAAATATTTAACTCATTAAGGATCAGAAAGGAACTCTTTGATAAATACAGTACATACATATACTTATGCTTAATTAGATTTTTTTACTGTTTACTTAAGATTTTATTAAATTGCTTATTAACGAAAAAATTCAAACAATTATCAACCACAGCATTTATTTTATATAACAAAACTTTTCTTCAAGTGTAACTTTATTTTACTCTCATTTTTCTCACCAATACAAACATATTTTATTTTGCGGATCACTGGTCTATAGCAATAACCCATTCAACAATGTAGTGAATAAATTCCAAATTAAATTTATTCACAGCTCTGTGAAAACTATTAAAATGTCTTTTTAAACTATCTTCCCCATTATTTTTAAATGTTTCATAGCATAAAATGCATTGGATATTGCCAAGAGCATTTTTTATCACGAAATATTTCTTAGCTTCCATAATTATTTTTTATTTATTTTTTGCTGTACAAATTTATTAAATTTGAACTTTATTACAGATAAATAGATTACCAAAAGTGTACATACATATACTTATTGTATAATATTCCAAATTAATTTTTGTTTTTCTATTTAGGTTGAATTTCAGAAGTCACAGCAGTTATAAACCGATGATGTGTGAATAAAGGGAAAGAAATTAAGCG
Organism: Nowickia ferox; assembly: GCA_936439885.1. Classification (NCBI taxonomy): domain Eukaryota; kingdom Metazoa; phylum Arthropoda; class Insecta; order Diptera; family Tachinidae; genus Nowickia; species Nowickia ferox. The sequence continues at coordinate 67,816,959 of OW387026.1, forward strand.
CATTCTAAATACTTTTTGAATTCCACCCTACAAGCGGAATATCTCGAGACCAATTAAATATATTCGAATAATTTTTTTAGGCGCAATAAGCAGACTCATATGAAAGTCAAAAAGTCTAATTTAAGAAAATAAAATTATTTTAATTTAAATTTTTTTATGGTACAAATCAATATTTTTCCCCAAATTTTGACGTTTTTCAGAAAATCCACGCGTATGTCCGCATTTAGGAAAAACCTCTCTTAAATTTTAGTTAAAAATGCTTAAAGCTGTCTACATAATTAAATGTTATAGTTGAAATTTTTAAAAACTACCGTCATACTTTTTTATAAGCGCTTAAAAACAAAATATATTTTAAAAATTTACGAATTTCGGACATTGCTGAATGTAGGGTACATGTCCGAAAAATCCAAAAAAACAAAATAATTGGCTTTAAGCACATTTTTAACGAATTGCCTTTAGCACTATGTGCTTAAAAAGTGAATGTCTTAAACAAAGTTTTTTTTGCAAAATTTAAAATAATGAAGATACTTTCTTTTAAAAATATATGTCTTTTTCAGGGAAATTTTAAAGTTTTGATTTCTTAGCCTTTTCTTGATTTCACGAATGCAAAAAATTTAATGCCTTTCAATTTAAAATCCAACAATAAACTAAAAAGTTATAGGTGAATTTTTTTTTGTCTTAAGTCAAATTATCTTCTAAGTTATGAGAGATGCGGAAACACATCTAAGAAAATTATTTCTTAAGCATTTTGAGTTTATCTCAAAATGCTTGATCCGATACAAATCGGATAATTTAAGATAAAATATTAAGACAAAATCGTAGCGCATCCAATTTTCTTTCTTCCATGTTTGTGTGTCAAATATTTTCTTGTATGACGGTGGCTGTCTTTGCTAGCCAAATTAAAAGCTCGTTGTAGCATTGCCAGTACAAATTAGTATATTTTATGGCTAACTAAGTATATGGCAATATTATTGATTTGGTCTCTTTCGCTTCAAAATCTGAAAAAGTGCAAATTATTTTTACATTAGCCGGAAGTTTCATTTTAACTCCTTTTTTACGTTTAGAATTAAAACGAGAACAAATTTGTTATATAATAGAATTGTTTGCAAGTTTCGTTCTTTAATTGATTTACATAAAAATGATTTTGTTAAACAATAAAATTAATAAAAATTTTTCTATTCTTGAATATTCATGAAATTCGACTGTAGCATGAATTTAGAATGTATCCTAGCAGATAATTTTGAAACAATAGGTATGTACAAATTTTTGTGCTACATTTAGGAACAAGTGGCCGTTTATTACGGCAAAGTCAGCCGGCCATTCTTGCGAAATTTTATTACGTGATTTTTACTGTTCTAAATTCATTCTGATTGTGATGTTCAATTTCGTAATTTGTTTTCTGAATTTGGTTTTTTTAAATTTGCAGTATATTCAACGGACGATGTATAATGACTATTGGTCATGGTCTGTAAATTTTATTCAAATTTAAAGTTTATTTCTTATGCTGTGTACACATCAGGCATTTATTGTGTTGTCATTTTCAAAATGCGTTCACATTATGTTTTTTTATATGGAAAGCACTACTGCACAACGAAAATATCGGAAATGACAAACGTTGCCACTAGTACATGCTATTGCGATGTCACAAAATGCCATAGTGTGTGCTCAGAATTATTTTGTACACTTGTGTATCATTTTCAAGTTTTTAAAAATATGTAATTGCATTTTGTTCCTTAATCTTCTTTGACTCACCGGCCGCAAATATGAAGGGACTTGTAATTAATTAATGTTGACATAAAATATAATTTCAAGCGCTCTTTAGTCTTATTGTGTACATGCATAAATATAGAAATAAAACAAGACTTTTATGCGACATACAAACATTCATACGTACATATACATACATACATGTACGTGTATATTATTTTATATGCGTTTGATGCGTTTAACAAGGAAGTATAGTATATATTTGAAATCTTTGATTTTCAAGGGTTGTTTTATTATGCTTGTTTTTCTTTAATTTGTTTGTTTGATACTTCAACGCACTTTTATCTTTCAACGTTTAGTAATTTAAACGATAAAAGAAAGCATGATTAACGCATTTAAAAGTTTTTGTTACTCAGTCGTTCCGTGCTACACCAGGAGTTTTTCTATTCGGATGAAAAGGGATAATATCCCCTCTCTCTACCCAATCCCCCCCCCCCGGAGTATTTAAAAATATTATAAATTAAAGTTTTATTGAATAATGACCCAATTTTGTTTTAAAATGGAATGCAACATTCAAGCATCTCATAGAAATCAATACGAATTCAAATTGATTAGGTTCTTCAGAAAATTAAAAATGAATAATTTGTTCGAAATGAAACTATTTTAAATTTAATAATTGAATTTATTTATGTGAAAGTACAAAAATTTATATGGGAAAATTTTGTTTCAAAAATGAAAAATGTCTTAAAAAAAATTAATTAATAAGCAGATTTAGTAAAAAATTTCGATTCTAAACGTTTCAAATTTGTATGAAAAAAATACGAAAATTCGTTTCAAAAAGGAAAGTTTTTTTTCCTTACAAACTCTTTTGTATTGATTGGGTGTTTTTTATAGAGAACACAAGTTTAAATCATGATAAAACAAGGAAATATGTTTTTAATATCAATGAAATGGGCTTCATTGGCAAGAAAATTTTATGAAATTAATGTTTAAATATGATTTCTGGCATGTGGCCGCCACGGCGGGCGCGTAAAAGGCGCAATCTGGAACACCAATTTTTTGAAGACATATGGGCCAATGACTCCGCCAGCCCATAAAACGCACCAAACAGTAATTTTCTGTGGATGCAATGGTGTTTTGACAAAATCTAATGGATTCTCCTCACTACAAATGCGACAATTCTGCTTATTTACGTACTCGTTCAACCAGAAATGGGCTTCATCGGAAAATAAAATTTTGATTCAAAATCAATATCAATTTGTGCTTCAGCACATTCGCCGAACAATCTGCACGCGTTGCTCTGGTTTAAGTCGATTCATAATGCAATTTCAAAGCAAACTGAACAAATAGCAACTATCAGCTGTTAAATGGGTGCTAAAATAAAGCAGTGATGCCAACTCAAAGTTGTGATACTCTAAAAATGCCCTGTATTTACAAAATCTACCCTTAGTATTTAATTGTATTATTTATTTTTTTCAAATACATACGAAATTTTCTCAAGTCTTAAGAATAAATGCAGCATCAGACGATAATACAAGGTGGGCCAAAAGAAATCCCCTATTGGAATATGCTCTTATTTTTGCAAGTGGCGCCCAATGTCAAATTTGTTTTGGTATTTGTGAACTAGACAGATATAGAATACAAGTAAACTAGCCATGCAGCGATACACTCCCTAAGAACGCGGAATAATCGTGTCTATTTTTGAGTAACAATTCGTCTGTGGTGTTGGCGCAGCGTGAATTCCGTAGCCAATTCCCCGGTCTTCCGGCACCGACTGCGTAAACACTGCGCCGTTTGGCCACCAACCTTGAAGAGTGTGGGACTACACGAGAGGTTGCCAAGAGTGGCCGGCTCCGGAGCGCCCGTTCTGCCGAGAATATCGCCGCTCTTGCCGAGAATGTCGAGCTGTCGCCAGAAACACCGAGGTTCATAGAACGAGCGGCTAAAAATAGAAGAAGTTGTCGAAGGACAATGGAACTTAGCACATAGGCATTTTTGGTTTGAATCAAGAAAAAAATGGAAAAATCAAAATGATCCGCCCACTTTTACGCCCACCTCCCATACAAAGTAAAAATAAAATTTTGACCTACGGCATTGTTTTTTGGCACATAGCATTTTTAAACACTCAGAATCATTTGTGTGAAATTTGAAAAATATCCGCCCACTTTTACGCCTACTTCCCATACAACTTGTATTGAAAAAGTGGCATAACTCCTTTGATTTTTAATGCATCAACTCAATTTTCACAAAAAATAAATATTATAATTGTAGAATGGGCTCCTGAAAATATGTATATACCTGATCTGCCCACTTTTACGCCTATCTCCCATAGAAAAAACAAATAGAAAAAACATGAATAAGTAATTTAAGCACAGTCTTTTAATAATTTTTTAACATCATTATCGTACTCCAATTTTTTGGTTTGCAGCTTTGAGCGAAATATATTTATAAATGGGTCTGAAGACAATAAAATATTATGCACTACGTCTTCATTAGTGGCTACACGTCCAATTCTACGCGAATGATATAATCTATAGGCTCTATAGTTTTAATCAGTATCAGTAAACAACAATTCAAATTCAATTGAAGCTTATGCTTTTTTCAACAATGAAATATATAAAAATTAATTTGAAGATTTGGCTTGTTTTTATGGTTAAGCAATTGTCTATATGGCAACAACAACAAGCATGAACGAAAATTCATGTTTTGTTAGTTTATCACTTTATAGTTTTTACTGTTTTTTTTTTGGAAAGGAGCAGGTAGGAGCAGCTGAATTTTTTTTTAACTTTAGCTGAGACTTCAAGCTGTAATTTGTCATCTTTCGTTAAACAGCGCTACACAGCACTAAAAAGATGCGGTCCACTGAAGTTGATGAGCATTGAAATTTTGATGTTGTTTATATTTTGTTCTACGAAATTTTTTATATGGCACTTTTTCTAACTTTTTCTAATGCAAATCTCATCCATGACAGTTGTCATTTACGAAAATATACAACAAAGTCAAATGATAAGTTTAATGAGATTGTACCAAAAGATTGAATATACACTAAATTTGCATGCCATTTTAAACAAGCGAACATATATGAACTTCGAGCGTGTCTGTCCAAACAAATAATAAATATATCAGCCTAATATTATCTATCTGACAACAAAATACCAAAAAATTATCCTAATCGGCTAACATGAAAAAAATGAAATTCGGACACTCTTCAACCTATGTGCGCCGTGCCTCGCAATTAGCCATCAGCCGGTCGTAGCTAAGGCGAATTTTGGTCAAAGACCTGCGCTGCCTGTCGACCGCCAAATGCGTGTAACGCACACCCAAGCCATCATCAATCTCGAGGACGAAGTTAACGATTTTTCGACCGAAATCATAATGAGCGATCAGGATCATTTCCACCTCAGGGGGTACGTGAACAAGCAAAACTTCGCTTCTGGGGCACCGAAAGTTCTCGCCGAAGTGATGAAAAATGCCATAAAATGAGACCGTATAGCAATCAATTGTGACGGAGCCCATTTGGCCGATATCATCTTGTCGAATTGACCAATAAAATTCTAAATAAACAGAATTGAAGTTTTCCATTTAAAAAAAAAACAAAAATGAGTGCCAAACAACATCGGATGACTTCTTTTGGCCCACCTTGTAGCTTATAATAAAAAATTATAAAAATATGATTATTGTGCAAATTTTCGGTAGTGAAATGTATTTTATTAATATGGAGCAACATGTTTATTTTAATAAGTGTTATTATGTTTGTAGAAAACATCTTAATCGGTCTTATTTTGTGAGATCAGTATTTTAGGCATTTTATTTAATAAACCACAAAACGTCCCTGATGGGCGGACGGCTATAATACATTCTATTACTCAGTTGCGGTTGTCTTAATCAGTACATACTCGTACTTTTAATTTTAAACTTAAATGTGTATTTCTTATTTTTCTAACAGTTGTTTAGTTCATCAACATTCGCCATCAAAAGCAATACTAAAAAATAAAATATTGTATATATAAAATATATGTATATAATATATTACATAAATATTTAAATCGCCAGAATCACAATGAAAAAGTTTATTTTGCTTGTAGTTCTTTTGATGTTCCTTGAAATGTCAACAGGTAAAACATATTAATTTCAAATCATAAGCGTTTTCGCAAATGCATCACTGTTCGCGTATATTCGAATTTTGATTTTTTGTGGCGTTATGTTGGTACTCATGTCTCTCACTTATGCCAACAATTTCGGCCATTTTGAATGTTCAGTTAATTGTTGACAGCTACTTTGCTTGCACGTGTTTTTGCTCGTCTTCGATTTTTACCTATTAAAAAAAAATGGAACGAAGAACCTGTTTCAAATTTTGTGTGAAAAACGAAATTAATTGCGCGGATGCATTCCGAATGTTGACTGTGGCATACGGAGAAGCTACCTTGGACCGAAGCAACGTTTATCGGTGGTACAAAATGTTCTCAGAAGGCCGAGAAGTTCTGAACGACGAAGAGCATGCCGGACGCCCGAGCACTTCAACGACAGACGAAAAAATTGATGAAGTGAAGAAAATGGTATTGGCCAATCGTCGAATCACCATTAGAGAAGTTGCTGAGGACCTAGGCAATCGATTGGATCGTGACATTAAATTTTTATCAATGATTTGTGCATGAGACGGGTCGCCGCGAAATTCGTACCGAAATTGCTCAATTTCGACGAAAAATAGCATCACATGAACATTGCTAATGCGCTGTTAGACTCTGTCCGCGACGACCCAAATTTGCTCCAGAGGGTTATAACTGGTGACGAATCGTGGGTTTATGGTTATGACGTGGAAACCAAAGCTCAATCATCTCAATGGAAGCTGCCGCACGAACCAAGGTAAAAATCGAAGACGAGCCAAAACATGTGCAAGCAAAGCAGCTGTCAACAATTAACGGAACATTCAAAATGGCCGAAATTGTTGGCATAAGTGAGAGACATGAGTACCAACATAACGCCACAAAAAAATCAAAATTCAAGGGTGTTTTTTATTGAGGTATAGAACTTTAAGTTGGCATCACTTTTTTAACTGGCGGCCATTTTGTCAGCTGTCAAGTGATTAATATTTAGTTTGGTTTGCCACTTCATCATGAACAGGTTGACAAAAGAACAACGCTTGCAAATCGTGCAAATTTATTTCGAAAATAATGGTTCAGTTCGCGAAGTTTACCGCAAGCTCCGTCCATTTTATGGTCGACAGAGCAATTAATTCGGTTAACCATGGATCGTTTTCGCACTACGTTTACTCTATGTGATAATACGCATCCGCTGAAGTCGCTCGTCTACGCCAACAAACCAGAAACGTTAGGGGACTTGGAAGCCAACATTCGTGGCGTTATTGCCAACATACGGCCCCATATGCTCGAAAAAGTGGTTGAAAATTGGACCTGTAGAATTGGCTTTATTCGAGCCAGCCGCGGCGGCCACATGCCCGAAATCATATTTAAACGTTAATGGCATAAAATTATCCTTCCAATAAAGCCAAATTGATGGACATTAAAACGATTTTCTTGTGTTTTATTTCAATTCGAAGTTCTATACCTCTAAAAAAAACACCCTATGTAACCCGCGAAAGTTCAAAATTCACGATACTTTTTGAGCACACCTCGTATATAAACAAATCTTTCCGCTCTTATTTATGTTTATCAGTAAATGTCAAATTTGATATTTTGTGAATGCCAATTTGCAGCATCAAAAATTAAAGTATAGCATGTAGAAGATATATAATTTTTCAGTTAAGAGACTAATGCAGTAAATGAAAAATAAATGTTTTGAGTTATGAGGCTAATTAATTCGGCATTTCATATTATAGCTTGTGTAAAAATTTCATATACATAAATAACTGGGAGTACCACCTTCTCAATAATATTAGATAGAAGAATATTTATTCATTGCTTCATTGAATTGTAAGTAAGTTGAAAACTTTAAACTCGTTTTCTGCAAATGTAGCTTTTTCTGATTTATGTAACTATTGAAGTAAATGAGCGATATGTACATATTTATTATTTATTGTTATTGAACTTACATATTTAAAATGCAATGTACCTTTTTTTATTTTAGCCAAAACCCCTAAGGAGTGTTTCGAAGTTTTGTCTATTACACCAGCGTCAGAGCAGCAAAAATTCTATGAAATGTCCTTTGCTGAAACGGCAAAGACATCTGTAACAAACGACATATTGACTTGCTTCCTGAAAGCTTCGCGTTATAGTGACAATGAAAAATCTAAAGTTGAAAAGTTTTTCGATATTTATAAAAAATGTAGTGAATTCAGGAATTCCCATGAGCCCTTGGGAAAGAAGCAAATGAATGAATTAATACAATTGGAATTGCAAGAAAGTTTGGTTAGTTATCTGGAAGATGGAATCAAATCAGGAAACAAGGCGCACATCAAAGAAAGTCTTTCATATATTGCGGATCTCATGTCAAAATATATTGAATCAAGTGCAGAATATACTAACTACAAAAAATCTATCTTAAGAAAAATCCAAGATGAAAATATTCAAAAGAAACAACAATTTAAAACTCATGAAGAACATTTGATTCATGTGGCCTCGTTTGGAAAAAGGTCTGGACAAAAATCTAATTTTATATGGAAACCTGTTTACACACTGCTACATTTTTTAAGTTATTTCACTATGATATTAATAATTATATATAAATTTTAATTTAGATTAAAATTATATTTTTGTACCGTAGTGTCGAATAAATTTTTTTTCGAATTATTTTGTTAATTTGGCTACTTAATGCACGAGAGATACAAGGTGGGTCAAAAGAAGTCATTCAGTTTTTTGTTGGCTCTCATTTTTTTTCTATGTAAATGAAAAACTTCCATTCTGTTTTTTGATTATGTTTACTTGAACCTTTAGAATTTTATTGATCAAGTCGAGAAGATGATATCGATCAAATGGGCGCCATCACAATTGATTGCTCGTTTTATGGCATTTTTCATCACTTCGGCGAGAACTTCAGGCGACAGATTCTCGCATTCTTGTCGAATGCTATTCTTGCTCACGTAAATACGGGACTTCAAAAAACCCCACAAAAAAGTCTGGAACGGTTACGTCGGGTTATCTTGCGGGCCAGTGTAAATCGCCAAAACGAGAGATGAGGCGACCCGGGAACGCCACGATGCGATTATTCCGCGTTCTTGGGGAGTGTATCGCTCCATGACTTGTTCACTTGCATTCTATATCTGTCTAGTTCACAAATTTCAAAACAGATTTGACATTGGCCGCCATTTGCAAAACTAAGAGCATCTTCCAAAAGGGGGATTTCTTTTGGCCCACCTTGTATTTTGTAGATCTGTAGTATGGCTTTTTTAAGATTGAGGCCACATGAGCGCTTTTAAAACGTATCTTTAGTAGTTAATTTGAAAATAATCCTATAATATGGCAGGTGATGTTTAAAGTCGCAAATTTAGTTAAAACATGCAGCAAATAATTTTTATGCGACATAAATCTCATTTATTTTTCTACTGCTTTAGGTTATGTTTAGGTAAGGGTGGCAGTCAGAATCCCGAACTCACTTAGACCGTTTTGGTCCATTGTGATACCATGAAGACTCTGCTTATGCGGAGTCCCCACCACCGAACCAACCAGATGTGAATATAAAGCTACTTATACGTTGAAGTTCAACACTGGCAAAATTTTCTACACTTTCCTCTTCATCGATATCCTGGCAGCTCCGGCAAACATCATTGTGTTCGACCTTTAACCTTTGTGCATGTCTACCTCTGAGATAGTGTCCGGTTAGCACTGACAATAGAATTGAGTTTTGTTTCCTATTTTTAAAAATTTGAAGCTGTATTTTTAGTATTTAAATGGGTCCATAACTGCCTTTTAATCACGCAATCATTTCTTTTGCGATCCACCTTCTATTTGTTTCATCTTCTGTCTTGCGCCTAAGTCTGAGTTTGCAAGAGTAAGCCCACATATTCCAATTCTGGTGGAACCTGTAAGGTTGTCCCAGTTCTAGTAACCTCATCAGTCTTAGAGTTCCCCTGAAAGCCTCTATGCTATAGGATTTAGATGATCCTAATATCAAACTCCTCTGCCATCTCGTTTAGAGATGACCGGCAGTTCAAGGGCCATTATAGCTGCTCAACTATCAGTTTAAATGTTAATTAAAGTCGTTGAAGTGATATTTACTTTCAACCAATCCTCAACTTCTTTTATAGCAAGGATCTCTGCCTGGAAGACACTGCAGTGAACCGAAGATCTAAAGTCCCTGAAAAGACTCCCTAACCCACACCTTCGTGTGTTTCGGAAGCCGTCCATATAAAAGTCAACCCTTTTTCTTCTGCTTGGATTACCATTCCTCCACAATTCTGTAGATGGTGTGCAGGGTTTATAAAGACATTCGTGTAGTATAGCAGGGGAGGTTTGGTCAATCCTCTATCCCCAAGCTTTGTCGTCGAGTATTCTACAGTGGCCGGTACCATTTCCATTCCACAGAGAGGTACAACGAACTTCTAATATTATTACTATCTACTTCCCTACTAGATCCAATGGGAGTAGGTGCAGGAGCATCCCCAATGCATCCGTAGGAGTTGTGCGAAGAGAACTGGTCATATACAAGAATGCAAGTCTTTGAACCTTATGTTTATACATATATACGACTTTTTCTCCCGGCGATGGCCACCACACCATGATCCCATTCATAATCTATACCGTTTTACAATTAGAAATCCATTGGATAACAATAAAAGTATTTATAAGGCAAAATTAAAAATATAATTTGAATTAAACATTCCAGAAATTTATTATTATTGGCATATTGTCAGAGTTCTATTATAAGTGAAATTTCTTTGTTGGTGGTTAAACATTGTCTATATGCATTTCACTGTCGCTTTAACAAATCGTCAGTAGACTTCTTATACACAGACTTTGTACAAGTTTCTTAACCTACTACGCTTATTCTCCTTGTGTGATATTCAAAGATATTATGAATTTTTAAAGTCTGTGCATAAGATAATGTATGGTTGAAATCTAAGAACGATTTGTTGAAGCGACAATGAAATGCTTATAGAAAATGCTTAACCACCAGCAAAATAGTTTTCACTTATCACAAAAAACCGAAAGCTATCCTCGAGATTTCTCCAAAAATGTTTGTATTCAACAGAAAAGTTGAAACTCATGTGTCCATAGTGGCTAACGTTCGATTTTCGATTGTGGGAGAAACGATGTTTAAAGCACAAACTATAAGTGGATTTTATTTTATTTCTGAAAATCGACTAGCTTTTCCTTAACAGTTCAATTATCGATTCTAACGGATTCTAATGCACACATTTCTAAAAAATAACACAATTTAATGCATTAGACTGGAAACACCCATCATCCCTTAAGGAGAGTAACAAAAAATGTAAACAAATTCTAAGCTAAATGAAAAGAAAAAAAAAACTAGAAATTTCAAATGGTTGGAAAAATGAACCCTTTTCTTATATTGGCAAAAGGGGGAAAAGTGCATTTTTTCAAACTGGCATAAATAACTTGTACTCACTCTTTTTTATACCTTCTAATGCTGTTAAAGATACACTTGTATCCAAACATTTTCACACGAACATATGAAAGATACAGCAACAATTTATCAGAAAATAAATTTTTGCCCAAAGCAATCATTTTACTGCATTAGGGAATACTCCTCGCACTCAATATAACACGATACAAAGAAAAAAACATATCGATGTGAAACGTACGATATAAGACTGACTGGACAAACTTGTTTAGTAAGCAGTGTGTAACAAAAATAGAATCAATCAATGTGAAATGAGAAGAATGAAGAGAAATCACTCAGTAAGTGGATTTTCTGGGTATCAAGGGGCTTTTAATAACATTTTCCAGACATTATAAGTGGTGCCTTGTCGAATTTGAGGACTTGATGTGGCAATATGCAAGCGGGTTGAGAATCAGCTATTTTTCCGAAGGATGAACTTGGTCTTACGATATTCCAGGAAGAAATTCTTGTGAATAGGCAAACAACGCAGGGAGGAGTGCTGTCATTGCTTGGTTGCAAAGGCGTTACTTACGGTACGTGTGCGGCAATAACACTGTCAGAAGAAAATTACTAGCGTTTTTGAGGAACATCATATAGGACTAAGAACATCATATAGGCCATTTCCATTTTGAGAAAAAGAGGATGCCAACCACAAGAAACGAAGACATTCAGACCAAAAAAGAGGACAATATTTTTATAAATAAATAAATTTCTAAAAACACGCTTGGCAGTCAAAATAAGTGATGCCGTGTCATTTGAAATAACAATGACAATACTGTGCTTCCAACAATGCTAAAGTTTCAATTTAAGACAAATTTTTCACGATAAAATACTTTATGGAATTAGTTGCATTAAATTTTGTTTTGTTCGTAAGAGGTGTAGATAATCAAAAGGGCTTATAAAAATTTCATGACTTAAACTTCTTGAAATTTTCTATAAAATCTTTGTATTGAATAATTGCCGAAAAAATAAAAATTTAAGTTATAAATGAAGGAACTTTAATAGAGAATTAAAAATGAAAATTAATTAAAAAATTTAGGGAAGTATCCCGGTAATCACAAAAAGTATCGGTGACACCGATACGCTTACTGAATTTAAATTAAAGGTAATATGAATACAACTTTGTTTAAAAAAAACCATTCCAAACCATATCAGAATGAGAAGAATTACACCTTAATCTCGACAAGGGCTCAAAGCCTACTTTTAGCGGACTTAACAGAATTTCTATGAAGTGTAAGGCTGACCGTATTAGCAATACTTAGTTACAGAATATAAAGCTACATCCAGGTCAACTAACTCAATAAGACCAATTTTTGATATAGAAGTAATAGACTGCAGTCAATTGAAATATTCGTTCTTTATTTATCGAAGATCAAGCATTGAGGATAAACATAATGCTTTAGTATCAAACCATCTAATCATTCATTCATTTAGAACCAATACTAAGTAAAGGTTCAGTTACCCGACTATAATGTAATGTAACTGCAACAGTAGGAAACAGCTGATCGATTTTGTTATGTGAAAAGTAATTGAAATGGTTATAGAGATGTAATGTAACGTAAGCTACTTTTCATATAAAAATATCGGTCAGCTGTTTCCTACATTATAGTTACATTGCATTACAGTCGGCTAACTGAGCCTTAAATCTCTAATTTTTCCGAACTCGATCTATGCTCCGTTTCGAGTAGTTTTGTGAATTAACTTTGTAGTCTTCAGTTTTAAGTTCTACTTTGCATTTTATACAAGGTAGATAACGTTTTTCTGCAATTCATTGTTATATAAAACTCCTCTAAGTTGTTATTAAGCAGAAAAATAACCCTTCAAAAAAAATAATTAAGTAGCTTCAAAACCATAAGTGTAAGAAGTAGGACAAATCCGGACAGTTGCTAAAAAAGAAGTAGGACGGAGGCCATAAAAAAGAGGACGGTGTCCGGGAAAAAGAGGACGGATGGCCACCCTATATAGGACTATCTTGTATATTTATCGGAATACGGTGAGCAACAGCGACTGAATTTTAATGTTGGCAAGACGGAATTACATTTCTCTTTTCGTAAAAAGAAATTGATGTCCTACGCAATTTTCTATATGACAGTTCTCATGTAAATGAAATATAGTTTGGTGGCTTATTTTGAAGAAAAACACTTGTCTCTCTCTCTACATGATACACAATGTTCAAAGAAATAAGGGAAATTTGGAAATATTTCTGTACCTGTTGTCATTGGATTTGGTACATAAGAAGATGACAACAATTTCAGCGATTCGTCTTCGCTGTGCCTCTCTGCAGAGTTTAAACAACTTCAGTCATTGTCTGATCCTGATCCTTATATATAATCCTGTGAATTATAGATGAATGACACTTCAGGTAGAAGAAGAAATTCGTGGGCTATGACGTATTCCCACGAACGTTAAATTTCTGTATATCAAAAAAATATCCAGATCACACTTCTTTCTATTGATGAAGTAGCGGATTGCTTGAGAGGGAATGGCATTTTGATTATTATCATCTGATAGCCACTATTGTGACCTTAGTTAGAATGTATATTTCTAAAAACAGAAACAGAGAGAACATGAATTCGATACATTCTTTCTCACGTATGTCTTGGCAGCTGTTGTAAAAGTCTATCTATTTTATCTATAACCTCCGAAATCTGTTTGCTGTCTCTTAAAATCAGCAAAGCTGTCTTTTCACTATTTAAGTAGGTAATCCTATATTGGCCCTATGTTTCTCCATGGAACCTTAAGAGAATATATAAATATATCTGTATATATAATCCTGTATTGTAAGCAGGAGAGCTCATACATACTCGTATATTTCAAGTCCAGCGAAGTCCGTGTACCTGTTGTGTTCAACAGTTTAATTCAACACCTGAAGGGGATCATAGACTCTAAGATGAGGGAAGAAGAAATGTTCGCGTGCAACGAAAACTTGCTGATTGATCGAGCCATAACTCCAGAATTGTACTTATGTTTTGAGGATTCTTAATGAAGTTGGTTTTGTCATTTTGAGCTTACCACAGTCATGTCTGTATATGTAGTATATTTTTATTCCATGCTTGTTATAATTAATAAAAATATTTCAAGTCCACCGTCTTGGTAATACATGTATGTAATATTTTCATTTCTCTTGCTGATATATATTTACTAGAAGCAATAACTTCTTTCGAAAGCGTATGCCATTGAAAGATGCGCACAATTTAATCTGGATCAGGGCTACTGAGGAGGAGAAAAATCCATCTTTTTGGATAGTTTTAGGGTGGCGTTTGCTGAAGTAGTTAGCACGTTGGCTACAAAAACGAAGATCCTGGGTTCGAACCCGGTATCAGACAGTCATCAAATAACAATATCACGCAATTGTCTGATGTACATTAGTGTCCTTTTGCATCAGTTGCTGTAGGAAAGTTCATGTGATGAAGGCATATTCACTGGTCACTGAATTATACCGACTTCAGCAGATACTAATCCCAATGTAACATCAGAGCGCCCTCCTTCGTTGTGTAGCAGAATCATCGGCGAAGTAAAATAACCAAATAAATAAATTAATACGCCTCATTTAACACCAGAGGCGCTGCAACACTGCATTATTAAAAACGTGCAAAAAGCAGAGTTGTAAAAGAATGAAGCTTTCCTGTATCTCTTCCTTCACCAAATATCTTCTCTTTCACTATCCCTTTTCTAAACAAGGCAACCCCTAGTAATATATAGTAGTAGGCATTCATTGCCTGAGTGTTACTTCTCTTAAAAAAAATAGTTAAAGGAAATGAAAAAGCAAAAAAAAAAAACTGGCCAGCAGAGGGCTAACATAGCCATTGTCAGACCAGGATTATTTTGTGGGCTTGGATTGGATAAAATCTGGGGGAACACTTCTGGTTCAATTTCCCTGGATCAAGGTATGCGAAAATAATGATTGAAACGTAAAACCCAATTCGCTTCATAGCTCTCATATCCTTAAGTAAAAATATTCTAAAAATAGTCACAAGATTCCTTACAGGCCAATGTAGAATGAGGAAACACCTCACCAGACTTGGCATTGAGAGTGTGCATATTCTGTGATTATGCAGATGAAACTCCAGAGCATATTCTGAAGGACTATGAAGCCTTATACCCCAGAATATATAGCTAATTGGGCAAGCGCATATTGGAGGATTGGGAACTGCCAACACTAGATCTTGAGATTCCTCGCGAGAGCAGGTGTAGACGAGGTGGTCTAGCACCTGGTAAGGGATACCATAAATATTTTTTTGTCACAGTGACCTGTGCCTCTCGTATAATTTATTAGTTCTTTCATTCATTCCATCATTTTTTTCTATACTTGTAAACAGTTTGGTTGACACTGTAATGAAAGTATAAGTGCTTAACCAAACCAGTTTATATTTTGTTCAATATTTTTTATTTTGTATGGACTTAAAAGTAAAGTAAAATCAAATTTTATGCCTAAATGAACGTTTAACTACTCCAAAAAAAAAAGAAAAGAAAAACATGAATGAAGGCATAAGTATGTATGAAAACAACATCAAATCACTCTTGAGCCCAAAATGAAATCTTACTTAAAAGTTTGTTTTGTATTTTACTAAATCTTTATAAGTTTTTATATCGAATTCAGGTGATTATTTAATTAAAGTGATTTGGATTACATTTTGTACAATGTTTTCCCCAAATCATTAGAGTCGAAATACATATTTAATTTTTATATTTTACTACTTCTCTGTTTAAAATTTTTTAGATGGTCTTAATTTTCCAATTCATTATTTATTATTTTAGCAAGTGTTTTCTTGGGACTTATTTCTTCTTCAGCAACTCTTTAATACAGCGTAAGTGGGCATTTTGTTTTTCGCATTATGCAATATGTGCAGTTAATCTTATGTGGTCGGTTTTTAAAATGGCAGCAATTAAAGTCATGCAAATTATATCTGTAACATTACAATGCTGTTAGCTTTTTCTCTTTTTAGTAAATATAAATATGTACATAAAAAATATTAAACAGCAATTATCGACAAAAAATACCAATGTAAGACATTAGGTTTTATGAGTTTCCGTTTTGTTTTTCCAAAGGAATAAAATAATATGAAAACATAATTTTTCAAAATGAAAATTTTGCAAAACTGAACAAATTGTAATGGGCCTAAAAATATATCCAGCGAGAATCATTAAATATACGATGGCGCCATAGTGAACGTTATCAAAAAAGTAGTTTTAGAAACGAGCATCACACGAATATAATGATGGCATCCAGATAAAACGCAACGCAACTCGGTACACATTAACACACACAAATAAACAAAATAAACACACAAATAAACATACATACAGGAAAACAAAAAAAGTTAACATGGAAACAACAAATTCTATGTTAAGCATTAGTGTATTTGTTGTGTTCATTTAATCGGTTACTCCGATTGCGATTAGGTTTTTTAGTATTTTTTATTAAGCACGTACTATTTATGTAGAAACCAGTTGGCACTAGAGATCAGCTAAAATTGGTAATTCGAATATTTGAATAAACGTATGATTCGATTTTCGATATATGTACATACACGCACGTATATAAGAGTATGGAATATCAAAATGGTAAAACCATCGATAGGCCTTGGATTACAGACCAACCTAAACTACGACGCAAAGCGCAACGTAATTTAGCGCTTTGCTTTTACGCTGAAATGAGTAACCTAAATTAGAGCGTTAACGTTGCGCCAAAAACAGTAATGCTTACTCTCTTTGATTAATAAAAAACTCTAAATAGAAATAAGAAATAAAAATGAAAACGCTAAATTGACCTGAAAGTAGCTAAAGTTACAACACTTAACAAAAACAACAGTACTTTTGCAGCCAACTTCACTTCTTTACGCGCTGTCAATACTGGATTTTCCAATTGCAAAGCGTCGACGCCGCGTTATTTCGGTTGGTTTCATACATTTTGTATGGGCATGGGAAATTTTGACAGCCAGACAACGCTTTGCGTCGTAATTTAGGTTGGTCTGTTAAGGTTTTAGAAAATGTGAGTAGTTGAAATTAAATTTGACCAGTTTTGAATACTTTTCAGGGCTCATAACTTCTGTACATAAGGACAACAACATTTACTTTACAAAGGAATATCTAAAATTTTCTAAAAATTTGCTATTTTTTTCTGTTATAGACATAAGTAAGTGTTTTTTCAGTTCGAAAAAATATTTATTTAAACTTGACTGCATTCTGTAATAAGCAAATATCTTCGTAATAGTCGAACAAAGACCTTTGTTAAGACCACTTATTTACACTTTTCTTATTTCTAATATGCTCCAAAATAAAACGTAAAATATGATAATAATAATAAAAGAAGAGAGGTGTCTAATAGCTATGCTGCTTAGCTATAATCAATAAAATTATATTAAACGTTTCCATTTACTTCCCATTACTTTCCTTTCTAGCGGTGTACGAATAAATTATTGTATTGTTTGTGGCTGGCGTTGGCTGTATGCCGGCTTACAGCCGATCGGTTTTGTGCTCATGTGCAAAAACAATACAAAAACAAATTGAGCAATCCTTCTTATTGTTTTTTTTTGTTTTTGTTTCACTCACTTCAAAAAACGAAACAAATCAATATCAAAAAATTTGTTTCGTTTATTTTTGTACTCTGGTTTTAAGTACAAAGAAAATAAAACAAAAATAAATTTATAACTGTAATATTGTCGATTATTTGTGTCGTGACATAAATAGCATAGCTATAATAATTTATTTGACCCACTATACCAAGCTACTTTAGGCTAGTTTAAATTTCTTTTAACAAAAAGCAAAGTGAATTGTAAGCGTTTAATATTCTTAGAACTTGCTAGAAAGAGTCCAAGATGATCAACGCTGGCACGCTGCATATCACTCTTAATTCCAAAAACTTCCTTTTTAATCCATTTTGGAACTAAGAATTTTTTGTAGAAGAACTTAAAAATGGATTACCAACCTAATGATTTTAACAAGGAGTGAGACTAAAATAATCGATTCATTGGAACTGTTTAGTTAGAAATAAAAAATGAGTTAAATTCTTATTTACTTTTTTTTATGGTTTTGTGTAATTTGTTTTTTAAGCCAGTGAATGAATTTGGCAAATTTTGTAAGCGAATGAATAAATTTCAGTAACAAATATATCTGCTCACAAGAATTTTCCCCTACTTCTATACTCTTCCCACTATAATAATGTAATTTTTATTATCGCAAGCTAAACTCGACTGCAACTCTGCCATATTCGTGCGATATTTCTTTTAAATCAGTATATGTAACCATATAAAATTTTCTAAACATTCAAGTCGAATAATTGAACGCACTAATTCCAACACTAAAATAATAGTTAATGGCTGAAGTCGATTTCATAAGGAAAGGATGGATGCCAGAAAAATTTTAAAGCATTACAAAGATTAATACGAGTATAAAAAATGCGAGCTTAGCACAAAACAAAAGGAATAACAACTAAATAAAATACATACTATAAAATAGCTGAATAACCAGCATCTTTACAAAGAAGCACTTCAATTTCCATAGTAATGTAAAGGACTATCGCACAACCAAATGAACAGCCACCACCAGCAGAAGCAGAGGAAATGCTGGCACACGCACACACACAATTGCACACATTCACATTTTAACCATTAAATGGAAAACGCACAATTTATGCGCTTGTGGAGCAAAAAAAAAAAACACACACACACACACGCACAACAAAAACAACCTAGTTTTTCAAAGTTAAAGTTTCCTCTAGTGAAAGTTTTAAGGTTTCTATTTGTGTGTAGGTTTGTGTTTGTATGTTTGAAAGAACGAACAATATGCGTTGGTGGCGGTGTGACCAGATCTAAGAAAACTCGCAGCAAAATCTATGTAACGTAAAAAAATTATGGTTTCTATTGTTTCGAGATAACTCAATTACATAAATTTTCTATAAAAATTTATAATTTTATACAAAATTTTAATTTTTCTCTAATTTTCTTAAAAAAGTTATGTTTTCATTGACGATAATAATTATTTTAAAAACTCCGGGAACAGAAAATGAAAGGCACATTAATTTAAGGTATACTCAGCTCAATTTGCTTTGAAGAAGAATTTATACTTTTGATGTCAAAAAAATATACTGAAAAATATGCGTTGACATCTACGTATGTAATCGTATGTGCATTCAAACCACAAGCGTCAAAAATAGTCAAATAAGCACTTGAGGTATGTACTTCTATTCCCTCATTTTTTCTTGATTCTCACCATCTGACAAAATATAAGTATTATGAAGTTTCCGATAAAATCATGCTACCGTATTAATTTAATATGTGCCCTCTGTTTCCGGTTTGAAAATTTTATTAAAAAAACTTAAAACAAATTAAACCGACTTTGAGCACTAAAAAGTTAAAAATAACAGAAGTATTATATGCGTTAACTACTGAACTATTTGCAGTCGGTGCCAAGAAGGAAGAATCTATCTTATTAGTTGACAACCTAGAAATTTATTTCTGCGTTTAGTTAACAACCTTCTTGGCACAGACTGCAAAAAATTAAGTAGTTAACGCATATAATATTTCTGTTATTTTTAACTTTTTAGTGCACAAAGTCGGTTTAATTTTTTTTAAGTTTTTATTTTTAAGTTTTTAATGCTTAATTAATAATTTGTAATTTGTATGGTAGGGAGCCTTTCCCCTGGTCTTAAACAACCATTTTTTTTTGCTGCATTTCTGACATTAAGTACAAAGTAATTCACACCAAGTTTGTAGACGCTCATTGATGTAGTACTATCAATATGCAATAATTAGTGATTACTTTGTATGGGGAAAGTCTCCCCCCTACTCTTGCCACTATTTTCCGCTGGATTACGCGCATTAACAGTAAAGTAATTCTTATCAAGTTTGAAGCCTGTCAATGATACAGTATTATATATATGCCATAGTTAATAGTTAATTTGTATGAGGGGTATATATCCCCCTGCTCCTATCGCATATTTCTGAAAATGGGACTCCGTGTGGAGTATACCATTTCATATAGAAAAATAATTTTTAGAATCGCTTTATCGCTGATTACTTTGTATGGGAGGGAGCCCTTCCTCTACTCTTATATCGCAAATTTTCCGCTGAATTATGCGCATTAATTTTAAAGTAATTCTCACCAAATTTGAAGCCTCTCAATGATATAGTATTCCATATTACGGCATAATTAATAATTAATTTGTATGGGAAGTACCCATTCCCCTGCTCCTATCGTATATTGCTGAAAATGGGACCACTATTTTATATAAAAGAAGAATTTTAAAATCGCTGCACAAATTTCGGAGATATCAGTGATCATATAAAAAAAAATACACCCATGGAGAACATATAACCTCCTACTTTTTTGAAGTCGGTTAAAAATTATTTAAAAATTGTTTTTATAAAATCCAGAACGCATAAACCCAGCAAAAATACTTCTTACCAGAAGCGTTTTTGTAAGGGAGACAATGTTACAGAACCACTCCACTTGCTATTGCGCATGAATAAGCGATTTTTTTTGTTCGAGATGAGCCAGGTAGAAGCAATACATTTAGCTTCCAAAAAGCCATGATTTTTTTATATATATGTAATTTTTGTGAGAGCCCGCCTTACGTTAGTGCTCTTCAGAAGCATTTTTCTAAGCTTTTGTTATCAAATAAAAATATAATAAAAAATTTCGAACCTACAAAAACCACGTTCTTAAAACGAAAAAACGTAAATAACAATATGCAAGAAAAAAAGTAAAATGTCCACACTGGCTTGTAAGTAAGAAAAGCCAAAAATATGCGTTGGGGCTTGTGCACAAACTCAAGGAAATCCCTTCTGTGTGTGTGCATGTACGAGTATATGTATATGTATGCATGTGTGTATAACACATGCTGTAAATAGCATAGTGCATATAGTGGGCTTAAAAATACACAATTTAATACGACTAGAGTGGTATGCGTGCCTCAACTATGGTTAAATTCATTCCCTATCCCTTGTGTATTTTGCTTTTCATGGAATTTGAAAATAAAAACTTCAAAAACAGCCCAAAAAGCTACAACGAGATGGAAACACATAAATAAGTATAAAATTGCGTAAATTTAAAAGCAAAACAACTTAAACTATGTCGTGTAGGCGCCATAGGCACATTTATTTTGACGTTGTTATTTTAGGCTTTTACGGAAAAAAGTAAAACAAAAAATATACAATGAAGTAAGCATATACATATACATATGTATGTATATATGTAGATATAAAAGGTGACTTTTTAGAGGTGGTGAGTCTCAAATTTAAATGCTAGGTGCATACACATACAATTTTGTTTAACATTCATGCTTAAATATGATTTAAGGCAAATAGATTTAATATTTATTGATCAACAAGGAAATGGCACGCATAAGTCTGTAATACTAATTAAAACATAAAATAATTTGTAATAATTTTTCATATAGATATGGGCCAATAATTTATCTTCCACAAAAGAAAATGCTGCAGTTTGTTACTTCTTCCAATGGTATTGGTGTTTAAATGTTGGAAATTTTGCAATTTCCTACAAGTAATTATGTTGTTCGATTGCTATTGAATTGAGTTTTCATACCAAATGCAAAATATTTTGTTATAAGATTTGTAATACATTCGGTTAGGTTAGGAAGGGTGGTGCCAAAATGCAACTCCACTTCGAGACCGAATTGGGTCCATTGAGATTCCTTTCTATTGCCCATTAAAAGTAATATTTGCTCCCCATTTGTACCCTGAAGTGACCCTATTATCCGTCATTAAGCCACTGAGTTTCCATGATGAAGCCCCTGATATCCTCCAGTTTACACTTCCCGATATCTGCAATGCGCTTATGGAAACGTCTGGTAAGTTATCCAAGCCTACGACGTTGCTTCGGGCAGTGACAGATACTACGTTCAATGGTTTCTGGTTCCTCTTCATTCTCGCTCATCCTACAGAAATCTGTAGTGCCAGTTTCGCAAATGCCGATTCTTGCTTTTCTGACTGAGCAATGACCATTCAATGCGCCTATCACGATTCACATCACCTTTCTATCCATATCCAGTAGCAGTTTGGATCTTCCTGAGTCAAGTTTTGGCCTCATAGCCCTCTAGACTCTACAATCCTCCCTACTTCGCCATGAACTGTTGGTCCTGCTTTCTACCCAATTAATGAATTCCCTGTAGTAACCACCTATCGGTAGTTTTACCGATCTGTCACACATTCCCTCATCTAACGCCAATCCTATTCTTGCCAGCTCATCAGTTAACTCTGCCCTCAGCACTGCTGTGGTCGGGAACCAAACATAGTCTGACACTGTATTTGTCCATAAGCAAGTTGAGGGCTCTAACAAGCTTCCATGTGACATAGTGTCCCTTCAAAGGTTTTAGCGCTGCCTGGCTGTCGACGTAAAAGGTTACCTTTGCACCTTCAGCTACATTTCTGGCCACCAGTTCCATTGCCCAAGATTTGTAATAGAGTCAGTCTAAATTTGACGAAAACGGTCAACAAAACTAAAAACAAAAATAAATGCATTGAAAGTAGAAACTTATGTTTTAATTACTTTAAATTAACATTTTTGTATTTTATAGAAAATTAATCCAGAACTATTGGTCCGTATAAGTATAGCTTAATAATAAAACCATAAATGAAAGTTTTAAATAAAAGTGTACCTTGTGTCACGGTTAGTACAACAGCTCTTCTGTTTTGCAAGGTTGGGATACTCCGGCATAAATTCTACCAACACTTCTTTCTTTCTGCTTTAAATTTATATCTTAACACTTGTCCTGAGAATGTTGTTTAAAAGGTGACTTTTTAGAGGTGGTGATGCATTTAGCAAAAAATTAAACAAAATTTATATTTTGAACTTTTTTTTTCAAAGAAGAAACTCATTACCTTTAACAACATGGAGTTCAAAATATTCGATGAAGAGAAAAATGTATGTACCGTTGTATGTATTTATCTTACACCAAGGTTCAAAGACTTGCCTCGCTATATATAACTCGTGTTATTCGCACTACTCCCATGGATGCATTGTTTTATTGGACCAATCTCTGCAATCTTTCTTCGTCGTATTTCTTTTTTAACAGAAACGGCATCGACCACAGTAAAGTAGTTACATCCAAAGCTCGTAGATGACGGATTGACTAAACACTCCCTGCTTTACTTCATGAGCGTCCTTACAGGTTCTGGATGCCAACCGTAGAAACGTGGGAGAATATTTCACCAAGTAAAAGAGAGAAATCCTTGTTATTAAGGAAGTTGGAACACTGTGGCAGACTGCTTTCTGCGACTGCTTTTTTGTGACAATTTGTATTGAAAATTTATTCATGGTGCAATTCTGTTTGATCATTTAGGTACAAGACTGAAGAAGAAACAAATAGAAGCTGAGCTACAAGAAATGACTGCAAGATCATACAGCAGTCACCTAAATAAAAAAATACGGTTTCTTTGATTTCAAGAAGTAGAAAAGAAGTCTTGTTTTTACTGATCATGTTGACCGGCAAACATGCACATAAACCTGCCAGGAAATTTATGAAGAAGAGTGCAGAGAACTTTCCGACACTACTGTTGTTGAACTGCAATGTGTTAGTAGCTTAATATTGAGGTAAGATTAGTTCCACGGTGCGAACTTTGTTTAAGCAGAGTCTCCGTGGTATCACTGGGGAGTAAAATGGGCTACGTCAGTCAAAGATTCTGACTGGCACCCTTATCCAACTTAACCAATTTATTATGGACCACATAAAAATAAAAATAATAATGTTCTTTATTCTGTTTACGATATACTTTTAGCTATCGAGAGCCATCACTTCAAATTTGTTTTGTTTTATTCAATATCGAATGGCTTATCCCAAATTAAAAATTTTGGATTAAAATGATTCGATATCGACAACGGCGATTAGAGCCCTGAATAATTTGTGAATTTCGATCCATTGTGATTATATTTAGAATGGATTACCAAACTAAAGTAAAGCAGAGAACTGTGTTGACAGTTTAGAACTCGAAAGTTCAAAATAAAACTTCAAGCAAAGCAAGAAAAAAGAAAAATTACCCGTTACGCTTAGGTTCTACCACAGGGATGGGAAGGTACATTTCTTTTAGCACAACCAACGTCTTACGATTAATATTTTATATTAAGTACTTACTTCCAACGAAACTGTTCCTAACAAATACTTGCACTTACCTTAAGATCTTTACTTGACACGATCTTACCCAGCAAAAAAATTGCTTCAAATAAAGCAGGTTTTTACTATGAGACAGCAAAAGTAGAGCTGACAAACCTGCTGATATCGCTGCTGATTTTTGTATGGCGAGTTCCCGGTTTGGAGTACTACATTTTTTGCTCACAAAAGCGCTTATTTTGAATATAATAAAACATGCAAATATAGCAGTTATCTCAAGCGCTCTCTAAAGGAGTAATAATATAAACGTATTTACTTATTTAAAAAGCGCTTTTTGAGATTACATTAGCAAAATTTCTGGCTTTAAAACCGGCATTATTGTGGCGCTGTTAAATCACCTTTTTTTCTATGGTTTGCTTCATATATGTTCACTGCTTCTAAGCAGCTCATATTTTAAAGCGAGTTATGATGCGCTTTATTGCCTTATTGCTTCAAAAACATGAAAATTTTTTACTGGGTATATTTAAAAAGTGGCTGCGACAAAGAGCATTATTATTTAATCTGCTATTTTATATATTTCTACTCAAGCGATTCCTATGGAAATTTCGACTTGTGCTCTTAGGAAAACATAAACTTGAAAACAATTCAACATAATATTTCATATTAATCTAGCCAATCCGTTATTGCGAAACTTTGTGAGCAAGTAGGTATAATAGAATCCTGATGCCATATGTGGCATAAGTAATTAGGGTGAACACAATCTTTTTTTAAAAAACATTAAATAATAAAAAAAAAAATTATGTCGAGCTTTTTCAGTGATAGCGCAACAAGAGTTGTTAAAGATAGGATCTCTTCAAAGTTCTTAGTTGATTCAGGCTTACCTCACGGTACCGTTTTTTCTCCTACCGCATTTCTTATTTGTCGAAATGAGAGTTAATGTCAAACTTAAAATTTTCTCTGCTCTTTTGCGGATGATAGCAAATCAAAGCTAAATAATGATATGGTATGAATCTCTGAACGCGCCCTATCGAACAGGCTCCATTTCACTATTACGAGACAAAAGCTCACGATTGTCTTGGTATAGATATCATGTTGGTTGGACTTAACAAATTATTAATATTTATACCATCTCGTATGGGAGATGACAAGGAAGCTCATCCGCTCAGTAGGGGATCCAATTCTAGTTTTACTCATTGGAGCATCCTCGCCATGTGGGGTGTATATCGCTGTTATATTGATACTTTTTCTTGAAACACGAAAATTTTTACGTTCGTCATTTTTAAATACGACCATTTATGGTCAATAGGCGCACTATGAATTACAGATAGAATTCGTTTCTTAGTCGTACGATTCGTATGTGGAATGAACTACCTGCTGATGTCTTTCCTGGGGGGTTACTCTTTATTGCGATGCGAAAGCAATTACGATGCAAAAGCTAACTGCGATGAAATGCCAATTTGGTACTCTATTACTTTCGCAAAATTCTTTGATAAAGTGGCAGCACTGATGGCAAAGATTGACAGTAATGAAATGTCAAACTATGTAAAAAACAGTAACAGTAACAGTTTTTAATTGAAAGTAACATAGTGCTTGATGAGGAAATCTACCATGTAGAACGAGTCTTAAGAGAGATGTAAGTCCATTATCTGTATTCTGTATGTTCTAAACGCTATTCAACACGAGCTAAAAGTTTCAAGGACATCCAGAGCAATTTCAACTATCATAAAACTAGCCGTCGCATTCAAATTACTTGGCCAAGACGGATGACAACATCAAATTGGGCAGGACCATACCTTAGGTCATTCTCACACTGCTTAGAGGTGTACGTGGCATTAAAAGAATACTACGTTACAACCATATCAAATTTGATTTAGCTGCAGAAGGGGAACAAGAAGTCAAAAAAGATTTTTACAACACGTGCGGCATTCCTGGTGTGATTGGAGCAGTAGATGATACTCACATACAAGCAGTTATATCGGCCAAAAACAAGCACTTACACCTCAACACAAAATTGCAGCACAGTATGAATGCTATGATTTGGTTAATAATATTTCACCTTGATTTTACATTTTTAGATACATATGCATGTGATCACAAAATGAGATGTAATTTTTTTATCTTTCTCTGAAAATAACCATTTCAATATCAAATATACTTATTTTTTTAACGTATTCACATGTTTCTCACCCTTTGCGATTGATATTTACCTATCGCAAAATATTTGCGGAAGATATTTGCGGACGATTTTGACAGACGCTTTCGCATTACAGAGTGCGGTGATACCAGGCTTGCGAAAGAAAAGAAAAATATATGCGAAAAGCAAATGCGAAAACGCATTGGAGGAAAGAGGAAATCGTATAAAATATGTCACCAACCTTAAAAAATATTGGACCGACTTCAGAAGTAAGCAAAAATTGTTAAAGATAGTTAAGATTCAAGTGAATAAAACATTTGTACATGTGTTAAATTTTTATATGTGTACTTGCTTCAATCGCCATTGATAATTTACTTAGTTATAAATTTTTTTTTTTCAAAAATTTGTGAACCATCCATATTATGGATAGTGTCCCACCACTGATGTGTTATTTACTACAGTGCTCTTCGAAGTAAGTGCTAAGAAGATAAGCAACTGTGTATTACATATTTTTGCCCATTTTCTTTGGAATGGGTTCACTCATGGCAATTTGAGTTGAGCAACTTTTGAGTTTATGGAGGAGAGAAGAGCAGACAATGAGGAGGGGAGACATTTTATTTTCCTTTCTCGCCCATGAAATAAAAAGTTGCTCAATTAAATTTCCGTGTACCGAGTCTTGAACCAAATTGAAACAGCACAACATTTTACACCTTATTTTAAATTAGATATGTATTATCTTTAACCAGTAATTGCTCGTGAGTTATTCTCTGATAACGGTATATACGTAGGCATAGATGATGTAATAGTTCAATACACAAAATCATCCTACTGTGTAGTAAGTGTTTTTGAAATTTCTCAGATAGTTAAAAAAGTACTAGTGCATAAACTTTTCCATCCCTGCTATAGCATATACACACATATGTACATATGCACCTTCATACATATACAGATACATATAGTATTAACATCCATTCATACACTTTCATGGATAAGTTAGTGTACATATACAAAACATCATTTGTTAGGATATTCCTATATTCTGAGTCAGTCGGAAATTTAGGTTGTCATTTAAAATTTGTATGTCCCAGGAGAATTATTACCAAGTAGAGTACTAATAGTTTAATGCCCCGATTACGGTTTACAACACAAATGCTCTTTTCAATTAAGGTTTACAACATCTATCTAGTTGTTGCGTATGTTACAGAGTTATATTTTAATTGTACTCGATGTTTCCATAAAAAGTGTTAAAAAGAAAAAAATTTAAAAAGCGCTTTAATATACATACTAGACCCCTGCAAAAGACCACTTACAAGAACTTGTAAGACATGAGAGATTTTTCAAATGCTTTATTGCAGCGAAGTCTTCTAAAATAAACACTAAACAAAACTGTTGGCAAACCATTTGTTTCAGTTATTGTACGTGTAGAAGTAAAGAAGAAAATACTTTGCGACGTTGCTTCTTTCTACGCATGGGCGCGTATGCAAACGTCGTGCATACGCGCCCACATGCACATGCAAACGCACACATGCATTGACATTAGTTGTGTGCGCTTCAATGCTCGGAAATGAATAATTTTTTCGCTATTCATACTGACTCATGATATATTTAAAATAAGTGAGTAGACATCATTTAAATTCAACTACTCTGATTAACGCATACTCTCGATAATATTAATTTATAAGTATAGGTTGAAATAAATATGAATGCGACGTCAACATCATAGTCATAACGCACTCCCACTCATAAATCACTTCAGTTTGATTTCCAAATTTAAAAAAAAAAACTTATACTACTCACATTGATTCAGCTCACTCAACTCATAGCTATGAGTATGAATAACTACAGGAAATTATAAATCATGATTCAAATCTACTCACTTTTTCACTACTCATTCCTGTTCTCTGGTGCGCTTGCTTTAAAAACTCACCCTTAAACACATAATAGCTTACCATCTACATTTTACACACACACACTCAAACGTACAATATACAAAATAATCGTAACAACCTTGCAGGAAATGCGAATAGTGAAATTGTAGTGATTTACTAGTGAAATTGTCAGTATTACTACTGACCAGGTGTACCCCAGCCAATGTAATCATCTATGGACATTTAGCATTAGCTTGTCATTGAAAATCCACCACTAGACTGTAGCACTACTGACTAAGTAGTTTTTTGGGACCACATGGATATATTGGCACCAAAGATTGACTAGTAAATTTTAGGGGCTCTAGTCTACAATATGGATATTTCTTCGCTCGGTGTCAATAGTAAAATTGTAGTGATTTACTAGTGACATTGTCAATAGTGCTACTGACTAGCTGTACACCAGCCAATGTAATCGCCTATTGGCATATAACATAGTGTTGTCATTGAAAATCTACCAGTAGACCTTAGCACTATATTTTACGACCATATGGAGACATTTGAACCAAAGATTCACTAGTACATTTTAGTGACCCTCATCTTCAATTTCATAATGTGAGAACAACAAACTTCCCTGCAGAAAATGCGAATAGTGAAGATGTAGTGATTTACTAGCGACATTGTCAGTAGCACTACTGACCAGGTGTACCCTAGCCAATGTAATCGCCTATTGGCATTTAACAATAGCTTGTCATTGAAAATCCACCACTAGCACTACTGACTAAGTAGTTTTTTGGGACCACATGGAGACATTGGCACCAAAGATTCAGTAGTACTTTTTAGTGACCCTCATCTACAATTTCGTAATGTTAGGGCAACAAACTTAAACACATACATACATACATGTGTATTTTAACAGTATTGCACAACATAATAAAAAAGAAAACCAAACTATTGACGCGTTCATTGACAATGTATCTAACGTATCTCTACTCGCGCATAAAAGGAAAGTTGTCGACATTTCAACTAGTGCAATTGTTGCTATAGAAAAGAGTGTTGACATAGAGACATATGGTTCTAGGCTGACTAGAGGGTTAAACACATATATGCATATGTACTAGAAGTGTGCGCAAGATATGAAAAAGTGCACAGTATTGTATTTTTTTCAAGAGCGAATATTGTTTGTAGTGGTGATCGTAATTGAGTGTGAAGCAAAAATATAGAACAAGGAAACAAAAAACACACAAAACCATTGTACAATAGTTGAATAGACAGTTGTGTCAAGTGTGTAATATTTTTATTGAACACTTCATAGTGTACCATACTTCATTTCTCAAACTCAAAATTTCATAAAATATTAAGTGATAATAAAACTTTTTACTTTTATATCCATTGTGAAAGATATTATTTTTACAGATATTTTATTTTTTAGTCTTAAATCAATAAATTATAAAACTTAGAACAGTATCGCATGCGAACTAACACGCTCAAACAATCTACGTTGCTTGTTTTTTCTTTTACACATACAAATGTTTTTACACTTGTGTGCTCATTTTACAATTGTCATTCGGTGTGCACTAGTGAAATATGCTTAGACACTACAATAACTAATGCCCTCGTTTGGCATATAAACAAATGCTCTTGCATACTTTTGATAAAATTGAGCACCAGTTACAGTGTTCTCATAAAATCGGGAGCACTAAAAAGAGAGAACAATTCAATAATATACACCATGAAGATAATAAAAAAGAAAACCAAACTATTGACGCGTTCATTGACAATGTCACCAGATATACACTAGAACTGTTGTCTCTAGCGTATCTCTACTCGTGCATAAAAGGAAAGTTGTTGACATTTCAACTAGTGCAATTGTCGCTAGAGAAAAGAGTGTTGACATCGAGACATATGGTTATAGGCTGACTAGAGGGAAGCATACACCCATCAACACTACTTCTTTTGAGTGTTTGTTACGAACAAATAGTCTTTGCAACATCGCTTGTAAAAACTCATATACACGAACATCAATACATCCATCGTGCTTCGCTTATTATACGACGGCATTTATTATGGGTTTAGTATAATACGAGTACATGCCACGAGAATACATTTAAAAAACAAGACGTATTTACATTTCAAGACTGTTTACGCAGGCCTCTAATAAATAGTCGTATGTATGAAATAGTGCCCAATGTGAATTGTTGATTTGATATTTAAAACAATGTTCGCGAATACGGATATTATATGTGAAATTTGTATACATATCTATGTGCATTTATTTAGGCTTCTATTTGTGTCTGCAAAATGATATACAAAGAGATTGCCCAGAATTAAAATATAATAGCAAAACCCGTACAAAACAATTTTCTTAACAATATTTTTTTTTAGTTTTTGTAAATCAATTTGAAATACATAAAAATTAAAAAAATTTGTAAAATATGTGTCACCGCTTAATTGTGAATAAAATCAGATTTAATGGAATGATTTTAATAAATTTAATAATTTTTTTTTGAAAAAATGTATTTTTTAAAACTTTCTGAATATCTCCGAAACTATAAGACTGTTAAAAAATTAATAAGGGCGTAATTTAAAAGTCAATTCGTTTCCTATCCTTTTGTGTATTGTTTTTATTTAATCGAAGAACAGCAGCAACTCCTCTTTTTTCTTTATAACAGAAAATCTCGAGATACTGAGTCAATTCAAAAAAATTAATTTATACTCAGAAACCTTTGACCTTACATAATAAATTTCATTTTGTTGATCTGTGTAATGTTCTTTTAAATTTCTTCAAGTATTTTAATTTTCTATTTATTTACATGACAATGGTTTGCATATAAAATCGCAGAGACAACCTCTTGCAATGACCAGCCTTTATAATATTGATTAGATATGATTCAAATATGCACTACTTCCTGATCGCAAATTTTACATTTTAATCACTTCTTGAGAATGTCTGTTTTAACTGGGAATATAAAAGAGAGTTTAAGTCCCTACCCTACAGTCCCTACGACTGTTGCAATCATCACTAGGAAAACCTTTCTAGGAACAGTTTTCTAAAACATCTTAACCTTCTAACTAACTTCTATGTATGGTTCTTTTTATCTATGTGTTTATTTTAATGGGACAAGAAAGTAACTTTAAACTAGAGTTGTGCTTAACAGCTCTTTTGAGTGGCGGCTCTTTTCAGCTCAGCTCACTTTACTGAAGTATTTCATTCAGTTGGCTCAGTAGCTCATTAGCTCAGTTCATTTGTGGTGAAACATTTTGTCAAGCATAAAGAAAGAGCGAAAACAGAAGCATAAAAAGTGACAGATTTATACCGTGTGTGTGTGGGGTCATACATTACAAAACAAGGCAGATGAAGTATGAAAAATAAATAAAAATAAAATAGTTTAATGAGCGGAATTTGTTAATAAATATATCTACATATATATACTATGTATGCACAATCAAAATTAAAATTATTTAGTATTTCAGATATTTTAATATTATCACAATTTATCAATTATTTTTTGATGTACTTGTGCGACACAAAAAATTTGCTAAAAAAGCACAAGACTTGTATATGGAACTCTTTCATTTGGGCCTTTTAGACACATTCCTATAACCAATTTAAATTACATGCGTTTAATTAAAGGTTTGTGTCTAAAACGATCTGCTGAAAGAGTTTAATAGAAGTCTACATGTAATTTAAATGGGTCTGTTTATAGGTTTGTGTATAAAACGAGCTACGGAAAGAGTTCGATACAAATCTAGAAACCACTCAGTACTGAGCTGAAAGCGTTCAGTGGATTGAACGGCTCACAGCGCTCAGTGAACTGAATCGTTCAATTGAACTAGTTCGTTCATGAGCTGCACAACTCTACTATAAACGATAATATCACCAGCTCAACTTTTTTAAAACATTACATTAAACATAAACATTAAAAACATTAATTATATACATAAATGCAGTTGAATAGTTATCATCTTCCTGTTTCCAAAAAAAAAGAGTTAAGGCAGAATTAGTTTTTACTTTCTGTTCTGTTACGAATCAGCTGACTCTTTTTTGTTTATAGAAATCTAATACAAGTCGTTAGTTTTTCTGTTTCGGTTCAACCTGTGAAAATAAAATAATTGTAAGTGACGATATAAACTAAATAAAAACATTTTGAAATAAATTGTGATTGTCCGTTTAGTATTAAAAAATTTTAATTTTTAAAAGAAAAATATAAAGTTTTACAATGGACGATGCAAAACTCATCACTTTAGTGGAGAACTGCGTCCCTTCTGGTCAGAAACAGCTGATAAGTTACTACAGAAAAAGTAAGTACCAAAATTTAGAAGCAGAACGGCACAGCACGACCAGCAATAGAAAGTAAAGACTAATGAGGCCTTTAAAGTGTTAAAATGTTGAAAAATAGCTGTGAACAATAAGACTTTATTTCAGACCTAAATCACAAACGAAATGAGTTTTTTAATTCTATTGATGTATTTCTTTTTGCAAAGAAGTCCCTCAGCAAAATTAGTACATTATTTTCTTTACGCCTTCAATAAAATACAGTTGTATAACTCTTTGTAAAGTACATTAAAAAAGATTTTTTTATTTCTATAGAGAACTTGTAAATTTTGAGTTGACCCCCTTTAGAGGAACAATTGCACTACTGACAATGATATCTTTTAACAAACTGCCAATTTATTCTAGTTGAAAATAATTTAAATTTTTCACGTGGTTATTCCAAAGTAGTAAATGTGTATGAGAAACTTAAAAAAACAGAAAATCAATGGAAGATTTTGCGGCAAAGGAAAGTTATACAAATACAGACAATAACCGAATGTTGTGCTAAAATACTTCCACTCAAATGTAACGATTGTCGATACACGAGCATAAAATTTTTGCAAAACTAAAAGATAAACATCAAATTGGCGCCCAAAAGTTTCTATCCTTAAAATATTTTATTCAGTGAAAGTGAAAGTAATGTAAACATTTAATTCTAGCATTACTTTGAAATGATTTTCAAGGGAAAGAATAAATTTCCGCCATAATGTAGGCCAATAGATTGTTTGTAGTTTTGCCAAGTAATTGAGAATATGTATTTCGTCTATTAGATTTAAAATCAAAGTGCTGGCAGAATTAGATTTGTTGAGTAATAGTTCTAAGGAAAACTTAAATTAATTTTTACATTTGAAATAATCGGCCATGTCAAATAAAAAAATTTCATATCAAAGCGTAATTTGAATCCGCAGTTATCGAGTACAATGATATTGATGACATAATTATTATTTTTGTAACATTTCCCGCTTTAGTGTCCTGCAGGAAACAACAGCAAAACTATACTGATTCACTATCAACTTTGTCACCAGGGTATGCCACATTTTTTTTTAATATCACAGTGCAACAACCAAAATGAGATTAGACCAACAACAGCACCACAAATTTTTCTGATGTGCATTAGCGCCCCTTTGTATCACTTGTGGCAGGAAAGTTCAAATGATGAAGGCATAGTCATTGGTCACTGCAGTATACCGACTTCAGCGGATGTTAATCCTACTTCATCAGTATTGTGTAGCAGAATCATCGGCGAAGTAAAATAACTAATAAAATGGAAACTCAACACAGCTTCAAAAATTTAATACACCTTATTGACACCAGAGGCGCTGCAATATTGCATTATTAAAAAGCCTGCAAAGAAAGGAGAGTTGCAATATAATGAATCTTTCCTCTATCTCTTCCTTCACCACGATCCTTTTCCTAAAGAAGGTTGCACCTAGTAATAGTAGTAGGCATTCGTTGCCTGAGTGTTACTTCCTTTATATAAAAAAAATATTTAAAAAAACATTAGTCTCTCCAGGGACTTAGGGTATTTATTGTCCCGTTAAAAAACTTTTGATATGTTCGTCGGGCGGTAAGCCTCCCTACCGAGAATATATGTACTATCGTTTTGGCAGAGTTCTATTAAAGCAAGTGTTCTTAGGGTACCGTACTGGAACCCCTTATTAACGCATTCAAAAACAATTTTGTTTGTTTCACTTTATCGGCTAAGCAGCTAAAAATTATTTTATTAAATTTAAGCCACCACCTATATATCTGAGAGAAAAAAACTCTAACGCGCTTCTAAAAAAAACTATTGTCGGCCATTGGTGAAAATACTTTTCACATCATTCCAATTAAACGAGGTAATATTGATGAAACTAAGATCCAAATATATGATGTAAAAGATTTCCGAAAAATTATTAGTGAATTTGAAAAAAACAAAACAAATTTTTACACTTACCAACTTACAAATAGTATTAAAGGGCATAGATTCTTGCTATAGTCGTTGATACATCAGTCAGTCAGTCAGTAACGTTACTCTTTTATATATATTGATAAGTATTTGTTTGCCTGACTTTGGTCTAGATGCACTGCTTGAAATTTTGAATATTGGATTATCAAATCACAGCACCTGTGAACAACTACAAAGAAAACAAATAAATTATTATATAAGCAAAAGTAGCACAATAATATTGTATGTATGTATATGTATGGATAAGTATATAAATTAACTTGTCTATATGCAGACACGAGTAGAAAAAACAACATGAAATGAAACTTAATTGCTTACATATGAAAGTATTCGTATGTATGTATATGTGTATGAGAATATGTATGTATGTAGTAAAACAATCCTTAAACTGCATTTCTCTTTCTGAATTGTCACGCATAGTGAGTCATATTCCATAAATCTAAAATAAAATTACACACATACATTATTTTAACATTTATCAAAATGCAAAACCGAAAATATCTAAACATGAATACAAAAGATGTTTGAAAAATTACGAACAACTTTGATGGCAGCACTGACTGACGCACGAAAAGGATGTGTTTTACAGAAACTTGACTGAAACAAAAATATAGCATACTTTTAGGATTAAATTTACCCTGCAGTTCGGACAATATAGAAATTAATTTAACAGGTTGGATGTTTATGTATTAAAAGATGTGTTATGTTTTGAATGTCGCCAATCTAAGCTAAAGTGGTTAAATGGCTCGAGAGATATTATTGTCGAAAAATTTAGAAAAATGTGTTTTTTAATTGTTCTAAAGCTTTCCGCCACATTGATTTTCAGGCTTCATCTATTTATTTTTGGACTTGAAAAGCATAAAAGCAACGTCTCCATAACAGACGAAATGAAATGCTTCTTCAGATAGAATCTTTAGCAGACTGTATATGGCGGTAACCCAGTGGTACTTCCGCGGCATACATGAGCTTTTTTTTATATTGTTTATAAAGGGTGACTTTTTGGCAACTTTCGTTTTGGCAACACTGTTTTTTTGGTAGGTCAGCTGTTTTCGTGCAACATGTTGTTGTTAAACATGTCCAGTTTGGTCTATAATTTAACCATGAGTCTACTTACAAACGAACAACGCTTGCAGATTATTGAATTTTATTATCAAAATTGAAGCTCACTTAAGAAAGTTGGGCGACCTTCTGAGGCGGCTATTCGGAATCTTGTGACTGAACTTACCACATTCACATTATTGGGCACTAAACCACCACACGCATGCGTCGAGTGCGGGCAGACGAAAATATCGCACCCGTATCCGCCATTGTCGTTGATGACCGTGGATTATCGATTGGGCGCCGTTCTCTGATTATAGTTTTTTTTTGCCCAAAATAAAAGAACTGAACTAAGCTGACATGTGGTTTCAGCAGTGCCACATGCACGCGAAACGCGACGAGATGAGTTCGCGGAACAGTTTATTTCACGTTTGGGGATGGTCAACTGACCGCCTAGATTGTGCAATTTAACGCCTTAGACTACATTTTGTGGGGCTATATGTGTTTTTATTTTTAATCAAACCCGAAAGCTCTTAAAAAATCACCCATTACATCAATGACTAAAGCTGGAGTATAAATGCTTAGATCAAAAGACCTTTCAACATGATATACACGTTCACACAAAAAAGTAATATGAATGAGTTTGTAATATTAATTAAAATATTTGTAATATTAATTAAAAAATTAAAAATTTGATAATATCAATTAAGTTTTTCCACTCAAATTAATTAATACAATTAAAAATTTAATTGAATCAATTAAATTATTAATTGAAAACATTAATTGGTGAATACTTTTTTCTGTGTTGGTGTAGGGCTGTCTTAACAGACCTGCCTCTAAATTGTTTTCTCTTTTAACCCTATGTTCACAATTCGTTCCAATGTTTTCAATAACAATGAGGTTAAGCTTATTGGTCTCTATTAGAGATGCCAATCCCGATCACGAAAATCCAGGGGTTTTAGGGATTCAGCGAATCCCGAATCCCGGGATTTAAACTTTTTAATACCGGGATTTTCGGGATTAAGCCAATCCCGAAAATGTTTACTAAGTTTTGTTGTTTGTTTTTTAAAAATGAATTCATCATAACCCGGGGGAAGGTCATGATAGTAACGGTGGCAAACACAATATTGATTTTTGATAATTGAAATTTATTTGTCGTTGTTTGAGCATTGTCTATATACATATGTATTTCAAATAGTTTTTGACTATGTAATATGAAATAATTATAAAAGTTTTGTTTGTGAACCTCTTTTTAGTAAATACCTATAAAAAGCATGTGTCTCTTAATGTTCAAAAAACCCAGAGTCCCGAATAATTCCTGAATCTTAAAAAATTTCGGGATCCTGAAAAATCACGAAATCCCGGGATTTGTTTTTTTGAAATCCCGAATCCCGAGATCGTCAAAACCAGTCCCGATTGGCATCCCTAGTCTCTATGCTTGTTTTTGTTTGCAAAAATTTCCTTGCTTGTGTTTGGTATGAAAATTTCTCTTGCTGCCCCCCATGCCAATGGAGCATACGTTAGGTTAGGTTAGCAGGCTGCTGGTAAGGAAGGGTGAAGTTTAGAGTCCAGCTCGCTTGGGTCCAATACAATGATCCCTTTGTGCTACCTGTGAGTTGAAGAGAAGATAGTGAGAGAGAAGGTGATTAAATTTGTATTAAATTCTTGACGCTGTGCTTACTAGCCATTTTATTGGTTATTTGACTTCGCCGAAGAGTCTGCTAAACAATACCGACGAAGGAGGGCGCTCTGATGTTACATTAGTATTAGCATCCGCTGAACCCGGTGTTGTTTTAGTAGGCAGTGCCTTATGCCTGCATCACTAGAACTTTTTCTACAACAACTGATACAAAGGACACTAATGCACATTAGAAAAATGCGTGCTGTTGTTATTTTTTTTAATGACTGTCGGAGATCGGGCTCGAACCCAACACCTTCGGTTTTGTAGTCAACGTGCTAACTACTTCAGTTAACGTTACCCTCTGTCAATGGGGCATGGTGATATACTTAAATAAACGATAAGTTTCAGAGGAAGACTCTTATTTGGAATTTTTATCATGGCAATATTATTATATTTTTAAGGGTAAATGCTACATTCTTTATTACATCGACGTCTGTAGCGCAATATATACATGTATGTAAATATTTGGTCTATATTTGACCTAAAGAAACCTTAGATCATTTACATATAATATACGAATTGCTAAGACATGTCTTTTAGTTATATTAACTTCCAATAGAAATTGGGCTTATTTCTATTAAAAAATGCAGAAATTTTGTCAATAATGAACCACGAAACTTAATGATTACTTGTTTACCTAAAATCTAGGAAAATATTTATAACATACAACGCGGGACCGTGTATATATATTGAAAACAAAAGTCAGAATTAATACCATTTCCTTAAATGCATTAAGATACATACTTAACAATACAACTTGTTAGAGCATAGAGGAGGTTTCTCTTTCAATATTTTATTTTTATTATACTATATACACAAAGATTTTATACGAAAATATTTACAATTCACTAACAAATACATTAGAAATATTGTAAATTAAAGCAAAGAGCGCATAAAAAAGTGATAAGTTGCATGTTTGTACATTGTTGGAAGTTGAGGTTGTAAATACGTTATTTAAAAAGGGGAAGGAGGTAAGGGGGGGGGGGGGTAGCCAGAATGGTGCAATAATATATTACACGAAAGGAAACATCTGCGGCTTAAGCATAGAAACGGCAAAAACGAAAGTAAGTCCTTAAGACAAACAACAAGGATGTTTTTAAGAAACTTAAAGTTAAAGCAAAAAAAAAAAGAAAGAAAAAACACGTAAGTAGCATTTGTGCACAAATGTAATCAAACAAAAACAGCAGCTACAAAAAAGGCAGCAAAAATGACATTTGCTGCGCAGCTGCATAACAACATTTATATATCCTTCATCTTGATGCTTTGGCAAGGACATTGAAGCCATTAAACTATAACAAAAAGCTTAATAGAGAAGAAAGACCAAAAAAGTATATATACAAATATTTAGTATATAATGCTCTCTTTAATTTCCTTAGAGCGAGAGCATTTACACATTGCAATTTCTTACCTGCAAAAGCTTTGGCAAAAAAAATAGTAACCAATATTTATACAGAAACCAAAGCACAAGAGAGTGTGTTTATACCGCTTTTTTTTCTTAACCCTTCCCTTCTCTATGGGTCAAATAATTCACGGAGTTGTTACATCCGTATTGCATTGTTGTTAATATGCCGCTTAGTTTGCAGGCACTGCGCTTGTCTTGAAATTGCTGGGCTCTCTCTGGCATGGAGAGCTTTTTTTACTTTCACTTTCCTTATGACGCACTGCATATACATATAATATCTGATTATCATTGTAATTGAAACTGTTTATGTTGCTGTTTATTACGCGCCAAGTCATTTTCAAGTACGCCGCACTCTTATTTTTCTTAAATTTACTTTCTTCCCATTTTATTGGGGTTTGGTTCTTACGAGTTTCGCTTTGCTCTTATTTGCTTTTTTTATGCACGTACTTGTTTTTCTTAGTATATCTATGGCCTTCCGGTGTTCAATTTCATGTTTTGATTTTTTTATTCGTTGAATATTTACAAATTGTATAAAAATAGTTTATTTAAGTCTGTGTTGAAAATCGATTTCGACACTAACTGTCTGTTTTTATAAAACAAACGAAAACTTTTTTCTGTTGGTTTATTGTCGAAATTTGTAACTAATCGAAATTGTTACAAAACTTAATGAAGTCGAAATATCTGGAGTGTGTTAATATTTTTCTGGTATGCATTGTCAAATATAACGAAAACCTGTTTTTGAAATTTTCCAAACACTCCCAGCAAAATCTTGAGTTATGGATTAAAAACCTTTTACGTACCAGTATGCACTTATCAACCTCTAAGTAACTTGAATATCAACCGATTTTAAATTCATAATCTGATTTAGAAAAAAGAGACTTACGAGTAGAACTTCTTTTTCAGTAAATTTCACACGCACGAGTGTATTCAAAAAGTACCGCGAAATTTTGAATTTTCGCGGGTTACGTATGTTCGAATTTTGATTTTTTTTTTGTAGCGTTATGTTGGTACTCATGTCTCTTACTTATGCAGAAAATTTGGGTCATTTTCAATGTTCAGTTAATTGTTGACAGCTGCTTTGCTTGCACGTGTTTTGGCTCGTCTTCGATTTTTACCTTGGTTCGTGCGGCAGCTTCCATTGAGATGATTGAACTTTGGTTTTCACGTCATAACCATAAACCCACGATTCGTCACCAGTTATGACCCTCTGGAGCAAATTTGGGTCGTCGTGGACAGAGTCCAACAACTCATAAGCAATGTTCATGCGATGCTTTTTGGTCGAAATTGTGCAATTTTGGTACGAATTTCGAGGCGAACAGTCTCATGCCCAAATCATTGATAAAAATCTAATGACACGAGCCAATCGATATGTCTAGGTCCTCAGCAGCTTCTCTAATGGTGATTCGACGACTGGCCAATACCATTTTCTTCACTTCATAAATTTTTTCGTCTGTTGTTGAAGTGCTCGGTTGTCCAGCACGCTCTTCGTCGTTCACATCTTTTCGACTTTCTGAGAACATTTTGTACCACCAATAACCATTGCTTCGGT
This sequence comes from Nowickia ferox, assembly GCA_936439885.1. Classification (NCBI taxonomy): domain Eukaryota; kingdom Metazoa; phylum Arthropoda; class Insecta; order Diptera; family Tachinidae; genus Nowickia; species Nowickia ferox. The sequence continues at coordinate 67,857,180 of OW387026.1, forward strand.
CCAATGTAGCTTCTCCGTATGCCACAGTCAACATTCGGAATGCATCCGCGCACTTAATTTCGTTTTTCACACAAAATTTGATACAGGTTCTTTGTTCCATTTTTTTTAATAGGTGAAAATCGAAGACGAGCAAAAACACGTGCAAGCAAAGTAGCTGTCAACAATTAACTGAACATTCAAAATGGCCGAAATTGTCGGCATAACTGAGAGACATGAGTACCAACATAACGCCACAAAAAAATCAAAATTCGAATATACGTAACGCGCGAAAATTCAAAAATTGGCGATACTTTTTGAACACACCTCGTATGTGGGCATTTTCTTACCAAATCTCTATTTTCGGTTTTTTTGTTATTTTTCTACTTTGGATTCCCTCTGACGTAATATTTTTGTAAAGGAACCATACTATTTATGATTTTCTTTATAAAGCATAGATTATGAGTCAAACGCAGGATTGCGTTAAAAAATCAGTTAGAAATTGACTGATGATGAAAGTACAATTAGCAAACATATCGAGCCTTATTTCGATTTAATCGTAAGGGACAAAAATTAAAATTTTCAGGAGAAGGTATTTTTTAGTACGCAAATTGTCGCTTCCGATAAAATTTTACAGCCCATATCTTAGCAGTTGTCAACAATTTTGGCATTTTGATAATTCTAAACTGTGGGTTGGCCCATACAATTTTTATTTCAATAAAAGAGTATATTTTCGATAACATGTCGCTTACGATAAAATCGAAAATAAGGCTCGATATATCAACACTTAGTACTCAATTGGTGCCATATTGGTTGTCCAACTTTTTTCCTTGAGATCCACATTTTTCAAGTACACCAAAGTTATAAGATTGTAAGGTTGGTATACGCGGAAAATGTGACTCCGAGGAGGAATGAGAGCCTGGGATGGACAAGCTATGAAAGCCAAGGCCACCGTTTAAGCTGGCGGTAGTGGTAGTGGAGCAAGATGTCGAAAGTTTTTCGTCATAGCGGGTGGGAAAAACAGCATATCTCAATTCCGGTTAGGCTGAAGAACTATTTCATCTTTAGTATTTTCTATAACGGCGTTACCTGCAAAACATTTCCTACTTTCTCCTCCATGTTATTTCCCATAGTATTCTGCTAAATATAGTTTGCATATCTTAAGTATTTCCCATAACGACGCTAACTACGAAAGGTTTCCTGAATATCTTAGTTTTGTGTGGGCTGAAGGATTTTTTCATCTAAACTATTTTAAAGTAATTGAACTTAATTTTTTATGTTTTTTTATTTTATTTTTTAATACGTATATTTATTTATTGTATTTTCAAAAATGAATAAGTATTCAAATCTTAAATCTAAATATGATTATTAGGCCCCACCAGTGTCGCACATAAATTAGTGATAGTAGCTAATAATAAATAATACATAAAGAGTCGTGCAAAACAAAAACAAAATATTTTCAAGCAGTTTCATCTGGAGTGTTAAGTATTAGAGCCCTTATGTTTTTTTAAGCAGATGTTTCAAGATATTACGAGCAAGCGGATTAGGGAGTGACTCGAGTTTTGTTAAATATTTGCCTGCATATTTTGCTATTTCTTCAGTCACTTGTGGCATATTTAACTGACGATGTAAATTTGACTTTCTTGTGTACCATGGAGCATGGAACTTAATTTTAAAACTGTAAGATTTCTTTCAGCCGCTCATAGTTCTATAACACGAAAAAAATAAAATAAAATAAAAATATTGGATAATAAATTTTAAATCATTTAAAAGTGATTACAGATTTTTTGTTGTTAATATGGCAACCTTTGTTTAAAAAAATGCAAACGATTTTTTTCTGGTGCATACCCAGGCAGTATTTTTAAGTACTCCTATATACATATAATCTCATGTACATTAATACGTATGTACATATGTATGTATGTGTGTTAGCATTTGAGTATGAACCACACACATGCACATTTGCTCCTTACATATACGAGTATTCAAGTATTACCCACTTCCGCTTTCACAGCAAAAGCTTTTTTCTATGCTCTCAGCATTATGCTTCACTATTTAGGGAATATATTGTGCAAAGCTTTGCAGTGAGCAGCAGGACTTTTTCTCAGAGAGAGAAAGAGAGAGAGAGAGTTCGTGCGTTTTTTCAACGCAACTGTAATGCAAGAATCAAGGACGTTTAAGAACGCACTTTTATCGGCCATTGCCAGAAGAAATGGTTAGAAAGCTGAAAAAGTAGTTGGTTGCGGTGGGGGGAGGGGCGGCGGTGGGTTAAGGCAGTGAGTGGGGTGGGCTTGGCTTTGGTTGGCATGAGGTGGATTGCGTTAATTCCAGCAAATATTAAGAAAAAAAAAACCAAAGAATTAAATGCAAAATATTATGTAGTCGCACTAATGCCAAGAGGGTGGTTGTATTTATATTAAACACCAAACACAAAAATAACATGTAACACATGACGACAGACGAATTGACTCACGAACCGACTTGCTTTCGAAACTTGCTTGCAAAGTTTTCCCAAAACGTTGAAGCGTTAGTGGGAGAAAGCGAGGATAAAGACGGTAGAATTTAATGGGTCGGTTGCGTTTTTGTTGTGTTGCGTGAGCCAGTTGATAAAATTTTCAATGTTAATGATGGCGTTGGCATTGTGGGGCTTAACAGACGCTTGTATGCCAAATAATGCACGACTTTAATATATAGTATACATATGTATGTATATATGTAACAGACATGTACTCGTATGTATGTACCTAAATGTATGCGTGAGTGGGTGTATATGCGGCAAGAAAATGAATATTCTTTGTAGGTGGTGTTGCTGAGGCTTTACAATATGATTTTTGTTTCGTGTATTTTTATGCTTCCTGTGCCTTTTTAGTCTATACTTAGTCCCCACCAATTCCCTGGAAAGTCTTTGCATTCTCCTTGAGATGAATAAATATACCTAAATGTACTTTAAACATGTTTTTTTTGTGCGTGCACTCTGACATTTTTTTTTGGCAAAAAGCAGGTTTTTTATGCTTTTGCTGCTGGAGGTTCTTGCTGGTTTCTGTTCATGTTGTTGCTGCCATTGCTGTCGTTGCTATTATTGCTGTTTCCTTTGTACGTTTTTTGTGTTATTTTTTTCAGTATTTTTGCAATATTGTTTGTTGTTGTTGTGCGTGGCTACTACAGACTTTACACTCCTTGTGGCATAGTGTGGGTGGTTGAGTGGCAGCAATGTAGAAATAGAAAGCAGCATTAAATCGCATCACGGCAGCAGGCTGTTTTTGGACGGTTGACTGGTTGTAAACTTTTATTTTTTTGTCCGTTGTTACTTTGTTGAATGTTGCACAGCCATAAAACTTTCGTAGTTTTTCCAAATGAAAAAAATTCATTTTTGTTTTTGCGCATTGCGTAGTGCGTCTGTTGGTGTTTATGTACATGTATACACATGCATACACACACACTCATACAAATGCCAGGATACATCTGAAAGCGGCAGTTTTCTAAAGAATTTTTTCATTATATGAATATTTTTGGCTGAAAATAATTAGTTAAATTTTAATAGAAATAATAATTTTATAGCAGACAAGGAGAGAAAGAACAGGTATTTTCACTTTTGTACCACTTTGGATTTAGCATTTCAGATTCAGCGTACTTTCCCAGTAAAAAAGATATTCCCGAGAAGTCATTGAAATGTAGAATTTGAGATACGAAAGTGGAGCTAACTCGTATTATCTTTAGTGATTTTTTTCCATAGAATTGTCATTTAAAGAAGTTGTGTTTTTCGATTCCTAATCATCGAATTGTAGGCGATGCTAAGAAAAATTTCTTTTTTGCGTACCATAATGATATTTTTGGGAAAAAAGTTTAAACATTTTCCCATTTTCGCTACTTGGGGAAATATGTTTTCAAATTTGTGGAGGGCGAAAAAGTGTCTGGCAGCATGGGTTCTGTCGACTTTGCCTCTTTCTCTTTAATCATTTAATTTTTTTCTTCAGCCGACTCTTTCACTTTTTTCTATGCGGAATATGGAATTTCTTTCTTTATTTTTCAATTTATGGTCTTGCAATAATATATAATTTTCCTTAAATTTTTCCCTATTCCGCTTGCTCATCTAACTGTAAATAATTATAAGGTATGTACCATGATACAATAATACAGGTAACCTCGAAGCGCCAGCTGATGGAGTTTGTTTACGTTTTCCCTATATAGTGCCTATTAAACTGTAAGAGTTCCTATTAAACTGTACTAATACAAACCAGCTTTGCATATACAATAGAACATGCAATCAATACACGCGCATGGTGCCTATTAAAACTATACTAGCTAATCCAAATAAAGCTTTGCAAAGACACAAGAAAACGGAAGTACATGTCTCTTGTTTTCTCTTGGTTTTTTGACAGTTGTCATCACTAAACAGCAATAAAAAGTCCTGTTGTTTTATTTATTGTAAATTTGTTGTATATTTGCGGCTACCTGTATTATTGTATCATGGTATGTACAATGTTTTTTATGCAATTTTTTGTTTACAGTACTCTTACGATGCACACTGTCGTAAAATAAAAAAAGTGGTAAAAAGTCCGCAACTTTTGAACTAGTAAACCAATGATTTCGATGAAGTGTTGAGCTTTTGAGAAAATATATTTTGAGGCACCCTGTTATAAAACAGGGTAGCTCCAAAGAGCGTCAAAGTGGGAAACTGTGGATGTCGAAATTCTTTCGGAGCTTGTAACTTTTGTAACTATCGACCGATCTCAAAAATTTTTCAGCGGGACAATCAACGTTAAGAAAATTCCAGACGGAAATCTATGCAGTCAAAATGGCAGCAGAGTTAGCCTTCACCCCTCTAACCATGAATGCGCGTGTAAATATGTATACGAGTATAGACAGTCAAGCAGTTATTAAAGCAATTTCAGCTGACTGCAATTACTCCTCGGTTGTGCTCATGTGTAGGAAGGCCCTAAATATGTTATGTGCTGGTAGACAAGTAAATATATTCTGGGTCCGGGGGCACATGAGAATTGAGGGAAATCAAATGGCCGATACACTGGCCAAAAGGGGAATTCAATTACCGGCTGAGGAAACGGTATATGTCCGAAAACCAATTCATCACTTTAAAAAGATCATAGACTCTAAGATGAGGAAAGAAGCGGAGAAATGTTGGCGTACGACGAAAACTTGCAAAAGTTCTAAAATCATGTAGAGCTCCTATGAGCCCAAATCGACGAAATTCCTTCTATCATTAACTAGGAGCAACTGCAAACTTCTAGTGGGGTATTAACTGGACACTGCTGGACGGCTTCATATGCTGTCAAAATAGGACGAATACTTGGCGGTACCTGCAGGAAATGTAAGGAACCCGGGGTAGTTGAAACAATGGAACATCTACTGTGTCACTGTCCGGCTCTAAGCCGCACTAGATATAACTGTCTTGGTGCTCACACTTTTCGTAGTCTTGAACTTTTATCGAGAGTGGAACTGTGTAGATTGCTAAAATTTGTTAAATCTGTGTGGGAGTCATTCGATACAGGCACCACGAACTAATCTGCCATACTTACAGGTTCTCTTCTCATCTGCTGGTATCGCTAAGGATCAATCCCGGTCTATGCGAGGTCTTTGGAACAGCCAGATTAACCTAACCTAACTGTAAGCTTCCTTTTTTAATAAGAACTGTCTAATATCTCAAGATGTGTAAATTACAGGTATTTAATTTCCAAAAGAGCTCCTTGAGGAATTCATTTTGAGCCTTTTTTCACAGTTTTCTTTTCAGTTTTCCATTATTTTAAGTTCCACAAAGTGATTGTTTGCAACGTTCAAAGCTATTTTGGTATCTGCACAAATGCTGCACGCACTCATGCTGCCATCAATCTAAATTTAGCGTGAGTTTTTTTTCGTTTTTTCCTTCCCAAAATGCTGCCAGCCGACTTTGTATGCATGTACTCGTATGTATGTATAAGTGTGAGTGTAAGGCATGTGTATGCGTTTATTTCCGCTTTGCATTGGTAGGAGTTATTTTTGAAGAAGAAAAGTTTAATTTGTTTTACCAGTTGGGGGTAGTGTAGTTCTCTGCAGCTGTGTGCGTTTCTTTTGTAGTCGTTGTAGGCTAAAGCTCGTTACTATTATCAACAACTACATCATTATTTTCTAAACGTAGTACATGCATATATACATATGTACATGCAAACATCTATGTACATATATACAAACATAAATATGTACGCACATAAATTCGTGCATATATGTAACTAGTATGTATGTACATATGTACGAGTATGTACATATAAATGTATGATTATAGTGTATATATTATGTTCTAGTTGGTAGTAAATAGGTTGATGTTTATAATTTTGCTTAAGTTTTCATTTCGTTTTCCTACAATTTTCGCTTCGCTTTTTTTTTGCAATGAAAATGGTTTTTTAGGTTTAAATGTCAAAACAGAAAAGCCAAATTGAAAATAGAAAATAAATACATACATATATACTTAAATATATGTATGGATATGTATGTGTATGCATAAGTATGTTGTATGTGTATTTACAGAAAACTGTAGATGAAGTAAATTCTTTATAAAAAAATGTTTTATAGGTTTTTAATAAATCGGAAACTTTAATTTGAAAGATGAAAGTTTTTCAAACGTGCAAGTGAAGGCAACAATTTAAAAGTAAGTAATTGAAATTTGCTAAAATAGACCGTTTAATAAGTGGCGAAGAGATGTCAAATACATTATTACAATATTTTGATACATAAATATGAAATTTAATTAAAGTTTTTAGTGAATTGTTCAAAAAAAAATTAAAGCTTAGTTTTAGACTTGAATATTCTTGTTTTTACAGTTCTAATTAAATATGTTTCTTTGAAAGTATGCAATGAAATGAGAAATAGTTTGAGCGAAAACTGTATTTTACATATGCTAATTTGAAATTAGTTAAGCTTTTTTAATAATAAATTTATGCTGAAAGCTATAGTTGTTTTTTCTTGCAATACAGTATAGTTCACTTTGGTCATTTATTTTCGTAAAAACTGTTTTCTTTATATTTTCTTTTGATGCATTTTTTATTGAAATTCAGTAGTCCACACATGAGATCAACTAAACATTTAGTTTGTTCTTTAATTATAAGCTATCAATGTTTACATTTTTTAAAAAGCTATAATTGTAATGCAAAACAATATTTTTTATATTTTAGCTAATTTTAATTATTATTGTTCGAACTGCATTTGTTTCTATATTTTTGATTTGATCAGGCTAAAGTTCGTATCGCTTTGTAAGCCAAATTACATGTGATAGTTATTAATGAACAAATAACACCAAAGTTAGTTGTAAATATTCTGACAAACACGTAGTAGAACGGAATAGCCGGATGTTTTCGAAGGCCACTACACCTTCATCATCAGCGTTACTTGTGTTTGGACCACTGTGTGTGGTGTCCGTTGATGTAGATTTCTGTTTTGTATACGCAACTTTTAATAGCAACGGACCTGAAATTTTTTGTAAAACGTTGGTCGCTACAGCAACAAATCTTTGGCAATAAGGAAAAAGTACCCTGCAGGAAATGGAACTGAACACAAGACTTGTCACGTGATCGGTCCCCAAGTGACCGATCTAACATTTCCTGTAACGTGGACCAGTCACTTTTACATGGGGATGTCCTAACATGGTGTTAATTGATACTTTGTATGCACCTCGTGACTTGTCACTGAACTAACCCATAGGGACCTATTCGGTGTAGAATAGTATAAATTATTTAAAAATGTTATTCCGACACTTAACTGTAACAATGAAAACTTATATTTTTTTTATTATTACAAATGCAATTATAATTAATTTTTTTATTTTTAAGCAGATATTTTTGGAGATTGGAACTGACAAACTCCTGCATGGCAGGCTTGCACACTACCCATTCGACCACAGGGGCACTCATATTTCAAAAGTATAAGCACGAGTTAAGTTTAGGTTAATATATAAGTACAGTTACGGGACTGGTTCTAGATTGGCTTGGCGTTATGAATGGAAGGAATAATTAAGATTATATTTATACTCTTTGATAGGTCCTGCATCCAACCAAATCGAACTTGTTCAGTGCCGTTTACCACAATCAGGCATGTGATGAAAAATATACATATAATAGACACAAAAACAATTTGAAAACGATAAAAGGTATGATATGTTTTCTATAGTCATTTTGTCAATAATTTTAAAAATGGTTTTTAATAGTTTTCCAAACATTTTTGATACATTTCTTTTCAGAACCCTAATATATGGTTTATATTTTATCTTCTAGTGTGCTTTTAAGAAGTCAGTAGTTTAAGATTAGCTCAAAAATGATACTCAAAATGATAAGAATTCATTACATATCTTCAAAACGATTTGAAAATGATCGTTTTCAATCACATACCTGTTTATACCCAGTCCCAATTAAATTGGTTGAAGACCAATACGACACGTCACCTAAAGGGCGAATATGTAACCATATACACGATTTGTTTTTTTTTCCATACACTACTCCCTACTTTTGGTAACTTTCCCATTTTATCCGAGCAAATAGTTTGGTCTCCTGTAATGGCATAATATTGTGCTTTAAACAGTGGGTGGGGCCATATCCGTTAAAAGTTATTATTATATTTAACGTACTTCTGCTTAATCATTTACTACGAAACTTGACACACACCTTGAGTTCTAAAAGTGACGATATCTGGCATTCAAAAAAGTTGCAGTTAAAATTACCACTAAAAAATTAAAAGTAAAGGGCCGTATTCATAGTCGTATACTAAAAAGCTTTTACGATATATTTTGCATTGATAGTAAAACAACACGAGTTTACTTTAATTTGAAGAAATTCATTTATGATCATTCGCTTAAAAAAATATTTAAGCATTTTTTTTTTTCAGCGAAAAGTGTGGAATAAAATATTCAACTATTGCCGCCAATTTAAATTTTAAAGAGAAACATTTAGTCGATATTACTCGGACCTCAAGAACGAATTGATTAATATTTCATACATTAAAATTGGTCAAAGCGTTAAGGCGCAGAATTACATGTTAATTAAATACGCCCATCCCCCGGTTATGCGTTAGAATTACCGTGTTATCTCAGTACGTTTTTAAGATACAGACTTTAGCCTGTCAGACACTTTGCAACGAAGTGATTGTGATTATATTTAGTTTGTACTGGAAGAGTTTGTAAAAACTACGTTATTATTTCTTAATCTGGTTATAGTGAATAGAAATCCGTCCATACTCGTACATAGTCTGAAATAATTTATTCTTAATAAATTAAATTTTTTGATCTAAAAGAGTTGATTACTATGCTGCTCTATTGTTTAGCTAATCAGCCAAAGTGGTTTATCAATCCAAAGCTGTTTTGCTACTGATTTTATAATTTTTCTCACTTTCATGGATTTTTTTTTAAATATAATGTGAATAAACGCTGGTAGTTTACATTTGATTTGCGGTTTTGAAAGTTGAAATACTCGTACTATATATAAATACATGCCAATAAATTAAATGCATCGATTGAAAATATTCATTATTATATCTTTAAGTGTCTTCCGATAAAAATATTTTCTACACAAAACTGTAAAATGAATCTAGTTTTTATTTTATTCGTTATTATTTCTGTAACTTTCATACTAAAACTTAAAGCTGCAATTGGATTAACAGGTAAAAATAAAATCTTATACTCGTAAACAAAAGTAATTCGTTTCACTTGAATTTTTTTAATCTTAAAGTTAAAAGTCCACAGCAATGCTTCGATGTTCTTGATAAGTTGCCTAAAAATGAAATTGACAAGATTTATTTTATGAGTTTTAAGAACACTGCTCACTCACATCCAGCTACAGACATTCTAGATTGTTTTCTACGCGCTACTCATCCCGGTGATAAGTCTGTAACCGAACAATATTTTAAAGTCTACAAAAAGTGTGATGTATATAGAAAAGAAAATTTTGAGCCTTTTGGTAGCCAGCAGCTGGAAGAACTCATTTTGTTAGGTCTTCCCTACGATTTGGAAATCTATTTACGTAAAATAATGCAAATAGGCAACAAAATGGAATTGGAGCAGGGCATAAACCATGTTCAGGATGTTATGAGTAAGGACATCGAATTGAGTCAAGACTATAAAGACTATAAAATGTCCATTGCAAAGAAATATAAGCCAAACGAGCAAAGTTGTTCAATAAATACGGACAAAAAGCTGGCACAGTCTTGCACTACGAAACCTTTGGCTGTTAAAAAAATTGATTCACAAGAAATTAAAATACTTCTTGCAATATAAATTTTTAATATTTTTATATGTTAATAAACTTACTTTGATTTTATGTTTGTGACTTATACCATGTTTCCACGGTCGTGTTGCGCTCACACTTCAATCACGAATGAAACAGCCTGTTTCATTCTGAATATAAAGGGTGGGAAAATTTAGGGTTATGAAGTAAATTGGCTTAAAAACACACCGTTTTTTTTTGACAAACTCAGTTTTATTGATACCAATGCAAAGTAAAGATATGGGAATTAATAATGGAATATGATGTCGAGAAAATGTCCACCTCTATAGCTTATCGCTGATATCAGGAAATACAACGATGTGTGCTGTTTTGTATAATTTTATGAAAGTACACAGAAAAAAGTATTCACCAAAAAATTGATTCAATTAAATTTTTAATTCTATTAATTAATTTGAGTGGAAAAACTTAATTGATATTATCAAATTGTTTATAGGTGAAAATTTAATTAATTTTTTAATTAATATTACAAATATTTTAATTAATATTACAAACTCATTCATATTACTTTTTTGTGTCTACTTGTAAACGCTGTCAAAAAGAAGCAAGCAAATGTGTTACGTAAGCATCACGACTAACAATATTGATTGAGAGAATGAAACAGGTGATTCAAATCTTCGTAGAAACATAGCATTAGGTCTCGTTTTGTTTTTTGTAATCTCAAACTTATGAACAATTATCATACAATCAGTTTTTTTATGATATTTGTTCCCTTTAACTCCTACAAGGAGCATATGGCCGTGAGTTTTTTTTAGGATGGATAATAATAATTATTACCGTTTCGTTAACTGCCTACCAATATTTTTATTAATTTCACATCAATAAAATACAATTACTAAATACGGAAAATATAAAACGGATTTAAAATAGCTAAAGATAAGGAAAATCACTTAAAAGTTGTTGTAAGATAAATTTCAAAGAAATCTAAAAAAAGCTAATTTCGCACTTTAAAAAAAGTAAATTTATTAACTTCTTTATGCCCCAGCGAAAAGGTTGCTTACTATCGTATAAGTATGGTGTTTTCTTTTCTACAGAAAAAATGCTACATTTCCATCTAAAATGTGCAATATGACGTTCGTTTTTTAAAAATAATTTATTCTCTAAAATGACAGTATGCTTTATACTAAAATAAAATACCCTCACTAATGGTGGAAGGACTGCGACAATTTGGGAAGCTTTACTCTTCTCAATTTAGTGTATAAAATTTTAGCCAATATCCTGAACACGAGATAGCAACATATCAAACGTTCTCTGCACGATGAACAAGGCGGCTTCAGCAAACATTGGAGGTGCGTCTATCAAGCCAATACTCTTATAATAATAATAGAGCAATTGATCGAATGGGTAGCGTTAAAAAAACTGCACTCCGTCTAAAATGACAAATAATATAAAAATAATGTACGCAAATGCTTCGCTAAAAATATTTTACAACGGACGTTATAGCGAAAGCTTAAAAAAACTTTGGGGGATGAGGTTATGATGGAGATCGCAAAAAAGGTAGGAAGCAGAGAACAAAGTCGATACTGATTTGTCGGCAGCTGCGGCTGACCAAAAATATCTACGGCGGCGGCTGCTTCGTCCTTTGGACATTTGTGAACTAGACAGATGTAGAATACAAGTGAACAAGTCACGAAGCAATACACTCCCCAAGAATGCGGAATAATCGTTCGTGGCGTTCCGTGGTCGCCTCATCTCTCGATTTTGCGGTTTACATTGGCAAGATCGCCCGATATAACCGTTTCAGACTTTATTTGTGGTGTTTTTTGAAGTCCTGTGTATACGTGAACAATCCCGAGCCCGAGAATCTGTCGCCCGAAGTTCTCGCCGAAGTAATGAAAAATGCCATAAAACGAGCCCGTATAGCAATTAATTGTGATGGCACTCATTTGACCGATATCATCTTCTCGACTTGACCAATAAAATTCTAAAACAGAATCGAAGTTTTTCATTTACATAGAAAAAAAATGAGAGCCAAGCAACATCGGATGACTTCCACTGGCCCACCTGTTGTTATTGCATAATGCATTAAAACTTATATTCTGTTAGGAAAATTGCGGGTAATTAGAAGAGCACCTGCAGTTCAGTAGCTATATCAAGTAACTTTTTGCGAACCGAAAATCGCAATATTATATATGATATATTTATTCGTTTGCGTAACGATAAAGTAATTCTGTAGTTTCTTTTGAATGATAGTGTACATATCGTCACTGATTTAACTAACTGACCTAACTAACATTTTAACAATTTAACAGGAGAGCAACTTTTATGGTTGTTTTATACATTCATTCTTATGGCTGCATCCGAAATCTTTTTACTTATATAGGCACTACAAAACTTACAGTCATGAAAATTGTAGACAAGGTGTATTATGACTTATAAAGTCTAGTAAGGGACTTACTCATTTTTCAGTTAGTTAAAACAGCGACGATACGTATGTGTGTTACTCGCCATTTAATTTTGGTTTTGTAAATGGCGTAAATGGTCTTGTGGAAGAAGCTCTTGTGTCAACTGAATCTTATATGGAAACAAATGTGCAAAATTGTGGCCAAAGTTGTTCTTTGAATACAAAGCTCCTGAGCACGGCTTCGAATTGAGGTTGATGGATTGTTTTGAACACTTTCTTGAGCAGCAGTAATGTTTTCAGCCGATCTTGCAGTACGTTGTGGTCCATGCTTGGGCCTATCACCTACAGACCCTCTTTCTTCGAAATCATTCACTACACGAAAAATAGTGCGTCTTGTTTCTCCCAAAAATTTCACGTAAATCTCATCTCATCGTCATAGTAATCGATGATTGATTTTGATAAAATGTGTTAACGATTAGAACACGTTGGTTTATTAAATATTTTTCCATAATAAATTTTTCACGTGTCTACTTTACGACTTCCAAATATGAACTGTCAAGACTAATGTTTACCACGTTGGTTTATTGAATATTTTTCCATAATAAATTTTCCACGGTCTACTTTACGACTTCCAAATATGAACTGTCAAGACTAATGTTTACCAAAATGGCGGCAAAACAAAGTAGTATACCTTCCCGGCGGATACCCTGTATATCAAGAGGCATCTCTACATACAAACTGTCAAAATAAGCGAAAAGCACAAAGAAGAATTAAAGAAAAACTAAACGAATTTGAGCTTGTGATTTTACTTTTTTTAATTCAACTGACAGCGAATATCGTTAAAATTTGTTACTGTACAGAAAGTCGATAAATTTTCGTTATAATCATTATAGCGATACAACTATCGTAATAAAAGTTACTGAATGCAAGTACAGTATTATGAACTTGACAATATGTGGTTCCAACAAGACGTTGCCACGAGCCACACAACACGGCTGATTTTGGTTTTATTGCATATGAAGTTTCCAAAACAAGTAACTTCACGTTTTGGCGATGTCATTGATATCTTGCGGTTTGACGCTGTTAGACTATTTTAAAGGGATACGCCAAGGACAGTGTCTATGCAGATAATCCTCGAACGTTGCGAAAATGTCGACATGTGCGAAAAAAATGATCGAGAATTACCTCAAAATGATCGATAACAAAATAAAAGTTGCATAAAAATCATAGCTTTATGTCTGCTATATTCAAATTTTCTTTTGAAGCCAAAAATGTATAAGCCGTTACTAAGCGCGACTGGAGAATTATTTGAACATACAATTAAATGTAGTTTCCACAACGCAAGCAACCGACTTATCTAGAAAATTTGTATACACAGAAAAAAGTATTCATCAATTAATGTTTTCAATTAATAATTTAATTGATTCAATTAAATTTTTAATTGTATTAATTAATTTGAGTGGAAAAACTTAATTAATATTATCAAATTGTTTATAGGTGAAAATTTAATTAATTTTTTAATTAATATTACAAATATTTTAATTAATATTACAAACTCATTCATATTACTTTTTTGTGTGTAGGAATTAAGGTCTTTTTCATATATTTTTTCTAGACAAGTCGCTTTGCTTAGATTGTGGAAACTACACGCTAATAATTTGTGCTTAGTTAAAATATTGACTTCAATGGATTTTGATCGCAGTTAATAAGTAAATAACAAGGCGAATTTAGTTACTGAATTCTGAATTCGCCTTATTAATTAATTGCTTGATTGAAGCAAGTATTACAGGTTAACTTCACCCTATCCCCCTTTTAGACTTTTACGACATCATGAATAAATTGAATAAGCAGTTAGGAATAAGTCCTTCGTACACACTCGTATAACTGCCGGCATATTATGTAGCCAATTATCTCTTTTCGCTGGAATGAAAGAGAATTGTTCCATTTGCTTGTCAACACAACAACATCCCTTTTTAATTTCTTGGTGAAAGGTAGGACAGGGAAGATGCACAGTTTAAGCATTTAAATGCAAACAATGAGAGAAAAGAAAAGAAGCGGGAAAAAGGAAAATAAACTTACTATTGACCTGATTCCGTCCGTCACTCAACGCATCTAAATGATTCGATAAAAGAGTGGAACTTCCCAGCAAAAAATCTCAAAAAAGGTAATCGGGTTTGGAATTAAGCATTTTTGGTAGAAGCTCTTCCCCACTGGATTACCAACTTAATGATTTTAACAAGGTGTGGGACTAAAATAATCGATTCTTGAGAACTACTTACATTTTGGCAACATATTCACGTAGTCTATCAAAACTAAAAAATTCAATCTTCTCATCAATAAACTTAACTATATATATATATTCTTAAATTTTATGTAATGTGTTTTGCAAGCGAGTAATGAAATTTGGCAATCAGAAAAGTAAGTCATTATGGCAAGTAGTTCTGATGGTAATGTGTAATTTTTTGCTGGGTTATCTTATTAAGGACCCAAAATAAAATTATGAATGTATTAGTGAATGTGTGTTATTAGTGCAAGAAATTTTACAAGTAATGTATGTGTAATAATTTGCCTAGCAGTAGGCCTTAAACAGAAAAAGTTTGACATTACATTTTTCAATAAGACATTTGTTTGAAAAAAATAGCGAAGTATACTCTTGTGACATTAATTCTTTTCAATTTAATATGAATAATTTTTGTTATTGTTGCGCAAGATGGCAACTAATTTAAAAATGTTGTGCAAATTAAATAATGGATTCAGAATCGAATAATGGATTCAGAACTGTATACGGAATTCTCAATAACATTTTGAAGTTTTTTTAAAGCTTCCTTCACGAATTTTTTGGTTCAAGTCTACTGACGAGTTTTTTTTTAAAGCAGAAACGACTTGCATACGAGTATACACGTTGTTTAACCAACAACAAACAAAAATTATTCATACAAAAATGTTTCGCAATTAAAATTGGCTTCATTTATTTCAGTTTTGAATCAATTATTTGCTTGCTTAGAAACAGAATTGTCTAACAATTAAAAAAAAAAATAATTGTGCTGTAAAGTGGCTTTCATTAAGCGCTTCCTATATTTAAGTTAAAATCAAACAAGGTGTGTGTGAGATTTCATGGAATATTTTGTAATCATTTGAACTGCCGAAATGAAGCACAGCTCAATGCTACCGGGCGCGTCCACAGAAGCTCCGTAGATATGCCGGGTAGCTGATACAGCAGTCAGGACAATCTCAGAGGGTTTCCGGGCGGCGCCAGATCTCTAACAAATTCTGAGTGCCTACGAGTGACTAATTGGCGCCTTCAAATAAGCAATAGCCATCTATTGCCAGCGACTGTTCCTCATGTTAGAGGCGGCTGGCAGCGGGCGTCGGATCTTGTAACAAGCGGCTCACTATACAAACGTGATATAAGGCTTCTAAGCCAGCCCGCTTGGAGGCCATGTTGGCAGCTCCAGTTCCAGAATCGGATGTGGTAGCCCAATCAGCTACTCATCTTAAACCACCTGATTACCGAAACCTCAACAAATAATAACGAAATGAGGCCCTATGCTCCTTATAGGAACTAAAGGATCTAATATAAATATTTGGAAGGCCTAATGATGTCATTTTATACGGAATATGACATCGTCAACAGTCGTAAGGCAGTTCATTGTCTATGTTCTGTAACTTTGGTGAGAAATTTTCCAGACGAAAAGTTTGTTATCATTCTGTGAAGCACAGGATGAGTAACAAAAAACTTAGTTCCATGCTCATGTTGCTTGTAAGCTTCTTTCAGGTTTTATGTGAACCAGCCTGTGGAAAACAGAACAACCAATATAATTGTTCGATTTTTTTCGACGCGAAAACTTCTCGCAAGTTACAGAACACTGGTACTGGGCTGAAGAACAGCTCATGCGCAATTAAAAAATGTCTTGTGTTTGTTATTTGGCCTTTGAGATCCTTGCATCTCGTTCGCGCTGATTGACTGATTCGATCTCAAGTAACCGTAAAACTTTGCGGCTCGCCTGTGAAATTTCGTTGCCGCAAAAACATTAAAAAAATACTCTTAATAATATGGCCATATTTAACCCGCCCATTTTGGTGCAACGGTATTATGCAAACTCACTTTGAAAAGTATACTTTGAATAAATAAATAAATAACATCGCGCAAATTGGCTTGAAGGGCCTTCTGGCTTATTCGCACAGACCTGCAATTTATAACCTGTTTCGAATGAATATTTATATTAAAAATAACAATAAATTATGATCATTTCTTTTTTTTCAATACAAATTGCAATCGATATCGTGAAACCGGCGCTTAATAAAAAGCTTGTGCAGAATCTTCAATGTGGCATGAGCTGAATGACTCATATCGTCGTCCTGTTGAGACCACATGTGGTTCATAGAAATAAAAGATTTGTAAATACAATTAATTTATTTGTGAATACAATCAAAATATTATTTAAAACGATTACATCGATTTTTGTAAATACAAGCACACATTTGTAACATAAGAAAACAAAATCAACTCAATTATTTCCAATTAAAATGATGGTGTTATTCACAATTGAGTTGTAAACAGAAA
This sequence comes from Nowickia ferox, assembly GCA_936439885.1. Taxonomy (NCBI): domain Eukaryota; kingdom Metazoa; phylum Arthropoda; class Insecta; order Diptera; family Tachinidae; genus Nowickia; species Nowickia ferox. The sequence goes on from OW387026.1 coordinate 67,874,317, forward strand.
ATAAAATTTTTTAATGAATTTGTTTTTCAAGTTCTAATGTGTGTTTCTTTATTTGTTTTTTTATATTTTTTATTTAGAATTTGGTTTTTTGTTAAATTTTAAAGTTATTTCTTTTCCCACACAACCCTCGAAACTAATTGTATTTGGGATGAGTCGAACCGGCAACCTCTTGACTAATAGACTAACGTAGTTACCACTCAGCTAAAGAGCAAATCGTTATTGGATACGCAAATAATGAATACACGCAAAACATGATTTCTATGGCTGAGTTTACATCTGACATTTCTTGTGTGCCATGTGCCAAAAAAAAGCGTAAGCACTAATTACTAATGAAAAACTGTTTGATTCAGACATGTATTTATTGATTTAAACTGTATCCAATCATTTTGGATTCTATAAAATTTTCTGTTAGTTATGTATGAAACTGTTTAACTTAATAAATACGTGTCTGAGTCAAACAGTTTTTATTAGAAATTAGTGGTTACGCTTTTTTACGCATGTGTGGCACATGTCACACTGATGTAAGCCCGGCCTATGTTTCTTCTACATGTGATCTTTGCGTTATGATATAATTTAACAAATAACTTTGTTGAATACAGTGTTGCCAGTGAAATTTTTAAAGACCATTTTTAATGTTTAAAATTTATAAACATAACATTTTTATTTCATATTTAATGAATATTGTAAAGAAAACAATATCATATAAATTAATTTTTATATACATATGTATATTTAAGTCATAAATATTAGGCATGTCATTTTTAATAATACAGTAAGCAAACTTTAAAATGAATTATATGTGTATCTATCTTTGGATGTTATCAAAACAAATTCATTTTTATAAAAATTAATATACGAGTTAAGGCGCAATATCAAAAATTTCATATAAATTTCCTCAAAATAAAAAAGATGTTCATATTTCCTCAAAAAAAAAAAGATGTTCATATTTTCTGTACATTTTGCGTACAGATTCAAAAGATACGAAAAATTTCGGGATTACATATGGTACCTGAAGTCATCAAAAGATACGAAAAATTTATCTGGCGTATCCTAATGGCATCAGTAGTTGAATAAGAAACAAGCCACGACGTTTATCGGTTTCTTATCGGCATTTACACGTATACAGCACGAGCAATCAATATAAACAACTACAATAGCACATGAGCGCGTTGGGTCAATCAACAAGCAAGATAAACACCAACACAAACAAATTAAATTTTTTTTTTTTTTTTTTTTATGCATACATATATTTATTTATTGTATCTTCAAAAATGAACTAACAATAAGTATTCAAATCTTAAATCTAAATATAATTATTAGGCCCGACCAGTGTCGGACATAAACTTAGTGATAGTAATTCATAATACATAAGAGTTGTGCAAATCAAAAAATAAAAAAATAATTTCAAACAGTTTCATCTGGTGTGGTAAGTATTAGAGCCCTTGTGTCCCTCTTTTTTAAGCGGATGTGTCCGGTAAAGTTCAAGATATTTCGGGCAAGCGGATTAGGGTGTGACTCGAGTTTAGTTAAATATTTGCCTGAGTATTTTGCAATTTCTTCAGTCACTTGTGGTATATTTAGATCACGATGTAAATTTGAGTTTCTTATGTACCATGGAGCCGATGTTATTAACCGTAAAATTTTGTTTTGTCTTCGTTGGATTTTCTCTACATTTGAAGCCCCATAGCTGAATTCCGTAGCACCATATAGGTTTCAAAAGCGACTTGTATATCAAAAGTTTGCAATCTAGACTCAGGGTTGAATTTCTACCAATCAGCCAATGTAACTGAGTTAATTTTAGTTTCATTTGTGTTAGCTTAGAGTCAATATGGTGTTTCCATGTTATCCGTCGGTCAAGGTGTATACCAAGGTATTTTACATGTGAATGTTGAGGAACAACTTGATTATTGATTCGAATGGGTGAACAGGTATCTTTTCGCAGAGTAAATGTTACCTGAACACACTTTTGTTCGTTTACCTTAATTCTCCATAAGTTTAACCATAATTCCAGCTGTGTAATATGTTCTTGTAGGTATCGGGAAGCCTCGTGAGGGTTTTCGTGCATACTAAGGCAGGCTGTATCATCAGCAAATGTAGATGTATGGATATTGCTGCTCAAAGGCATATCACAAGTATAAATCAAATACAAGACTAGGACCAGTATGCTCCCCTGTGGCACACCGGATGAGATTGATTCGGACGCACTCATGAAGTCTCCTTCCACAACAGTGAACTTTCGAGCAAGAATATAACTTTGCAGAAGATTAACAATGTTTATTGGTAGATATGTCTTCAATTTTAAAATTAGGCCTCTATGCCACACTTTATCAAATGCTTGAGAAACATCAATAAAGAGGGCAGAACAATACTTCTTTTCTTCGAGTGTTCTTCTTATAAATTGAACCAATCTATGCGTTTGTTCAATGGTGCTATGCTGACTTCTAAAACCAAATTGATGATCCGGTATGCACGCATTATCAGTTAGAATTGGGGACAATTTGATCATGAGTAACTTTTCGAAGAGCTTTGACATTGTTGGCAGTAAACTTATTGGCCTTTATGACTCAGCCTTGGTAAGATCTTTGCCCGGCTTTGGAATCATTTTGACCTTGGCAAGCTTCCAGCTGTGTGGATAATACTCCAGTCTTAAAATGGCATTAAAAATGAATAGCAGAATTCTAATTGCAATACGAGGCAACTTCATCAGCATCTTATTACTAATTTCATCAATACCCGGAGCTTTTTTTGGGTTGAGTTCAGCAATTAGTTTTTGTACATCACTCATCTTAAACTTTAAGGGACGAGGGGGTAGAGCAACTACACATGGCAAATCAGCAACACCCATACATGTGTTTGGGGTAAATACGGTTTTTAAATGCTCAGCAAATATGTTACCTTTTTCAGTATCGTTTCTTTCCCAACCTCCGGTAGAAGTGCGCAGGGGTGGTTTAAACTCAACGGGTGTTTTAAGCTTCCTCGCAGCGCGCCACAAAGAATAATTAGATGCTGGTGTAACATCAAGACCTTCCAGATAATTTTTAAGAGATGCAGTTTTTTCAGATGCAAGCAACTCTTGGAGTCGTTTAGTGCACTCTTTAAACCTGATTTTATGTTGGGGTGATCTGTGTTGCTGCCATTCCCTTCTAGCTCTTCTTTTTTCACTTACGAGACGTTCAATATCCGTAGAATAAATTCTATTAAACCCAGTCTGCGGGTGGGAGGTAGTAGCATGTTCAGCAGCCTGTTTAATATTTCCGTTAAGATTCGCAATGTTAGATTCAATATCATCGGATGTACTTAGCGTTATGTTTTCTGTGCAATGACTACTAAGATATTTTTTGAATCTCAGCCAATTAACACGATTGACCATCTTCACATATGGATGAGGTAAGTCACTTCTTAGTGGATTACAGATTGTAACGATAGTGGGAGAGTGATCGGAGGAGAGATCTAGAGAAGCTTCAACATGAACTAAATCTCTAGAAATATTTTTCATGACGCCAAAATCTATAACATCCGGAATTTTTTGTATGTCAGTAGGCCAGTAAGTGGGCTGCCCACTCGAAATGACGTCCAAACCCATTTTTGAAATTGTGGTGAACAACGCTCTACCTCTAGGTGTAATAAGACGCGAACCCCAGAACGTATGCTTTGCATTGTAGTCGCCAGCTGCTACAAAACAAGGTCCAAGAGATTTGAAGAAATCCTCGTATTGATCCTCAGTGATTGAAAATCTGGGAGAAGAGTAAATTGATGATATAACGAAATTTGTACAAAAATTTTCGACGCAAATATTTGTAGCTTGTGAATTTTCTTCACAAACGTTGTCAAGAATATAGTGCTTGAGTCTTGACTTTATTACAATTGCCGATCCACCGCATGCTCTTCCTCTAGGGTCTTTTGTATCATATAAGTTGTAGCCATTGATTTTGAAAAGGCTTCTCGAAGTCAAATGAGTCTCAGAGACCAACATTATAGCAATATCTTTTTCCGTAAGGAAGTGCTCGAGCTCATTTTTGTGTTGGCGAATGCCGTTTGCGTTCCAGAAACATATTTTTAACGTGTTCATGGCTTGTTAATTAATGCTTGAAGCAGAGTATTCTGCATTCGAATTGTTGTCGAATTGTTTATAGTTTGCACCAGATTAAAATTAAATTAAATGATATTTTAAAATGCCCGGTATTGTTAAAAATAGTATTAAGCTAATGACAAATATTATTGAAATTAAAATTTTTGTTTTCTTGTCTATTTTTTTCTGTGTTGGTGTCCATATATTTCAATTCCGGTCAAAATTTCTATTCTGGTAATCACCGTCGATGATATTGGCCTCGCCAACGTAGTTCTCAAAGATATATGGACCTGCCACAAATCCATACCAAAAAAAAAAACGGCTGTCTCAGGATGCATTGGACGCTCTTGAATCCCATGCCGCTTGATATCTTCCGAAATTCGGCAATTTTGTATGCTAACCTAAATATTCATCCAGAAATGGGCATCATCCCTGAATGTGATTTTTCCGAACACCGGGCAGAACGTTGCCCGAATACAACACTTATTTTGAGAAAACAATGTTATCAATTGTATGTGTTGTTGAACACTATTGTAATACCTTTTATGTGGTTTTCGTAGTTGAAATTTGATTTCGCAGTCATAGCAGTCTTACACATGATGGCACTACGGAGAAGGTCCTTCAAACTCTCTTTGCCCTTGCAAATGTTGTGATAGGCTTGCAGAGGCCCTCCTATTTCAAAGCTCTTAATTTTATTCAGTCAGAAGAAAGAAGTATTTAAGCAAAAATTAGTAATATCGATAGCTAAAAATTCATAATTGCCGAAATCTAAAAATAATAACTGTCGGCATTGTAAAAGTCAATCCTGTGAAGCCTTTCCTAATATCTCTATCCCAAAGATTGAGAAAAGCTTTAAAAATAATCGCTTTAAAAGCAAAATTTGAACAATACTTTAATAAATAAATTCTGCAAAATAGTCTGAAAAAAGAACATCATTGCGAGAGTAGTCCAGATTAAAATAGAATTGGAGCTCAACACACTTTGATGGCCTGTTTAGTAAAAGCCTCATGAATTTTAAGCCTGGGACAGTTAATCTATGAAAACTTTCCCATATATTTAAAGACATCGAAGCATACGCACATACATACATATACAAAACAGGAATAACTTTAATTTCTTGAACATATTGCTTGAAAATTTAATAACCAACATTAAAGGCATCAACATACATTAACAAAAACACAACATCAACCACTTGAATTCGAATCATGAAATGCTTCTGCTTGTCTTCTTCCGCCGTATGCTTTCATATCCTTCGACCCAGATTTACGAGTAATAAAATGTCTGATACATAGCTGAACCTTTTTTTTTAATTACAACTAACACCCAGAGTATAATAGCCCTTGAGGACAATGTAATGTTTTGTGCAATTTATAATTACAAATGGATATGTGCACTATTACATCGCAAAGCTTTAGGCCGATAGTCATATTTGGCCAACTTCTGGTCACCATGTTCACACAAGAAATATACAATGGTTTGCGAACGGATGTAAAACATGTTGAGGTTAATATTAACGCCTTTGCACCCGATACCGAAAACTCCATAACATGGCCTCCTATATTTAGGGTGAAGATATAGGTAATTCTCTCTTGTGCGCACATCATTTCGAATAAAGGACTGAAAAGTGCAATTATTGTGGTATTTTCTCCACTCTATGGGAATTAAGTTCCAGGATTGTTTTAAAGTGATGTGACTCTCTTCAAAAGCTGGCCACTGAAGAGTATGTATCCATCTATAGGATGCTTTGGAAACGAAATAGTGGATGAATTAGCCATTAGGGTATCTATGTACGTCTTCACCTATAGCCCCAGAGCATTTTGTACACGCAAAGAAAATATATGGTTGGTTCAGGATTCACAGAAGGGGCAAAAATGATGCCCCCCCAGTCCACCGGACAAAATTATAAAAATATGTTTTCCCAGCTAAAACAAATGTGTATGATCCATATAAAGTTAATAAGAATGTATATTATTTTTATAAATTATTAATGCCTGTTGAGTATTATCCGATAGCGGTCTCTAAAAAAACATAAATGTAAAAAATAGGATCAATTAAGTAGATCGCATTTACAATTTGGATTTCACATAATATTTCAAATTAGAACAAGGGAGTTTTGAACACACGCCAATTTTTTGAATACCCAGCTAAACAAAATATGTATGGTCCATATATTTTTAATATATGAATATATACGAGTATAAATATACATATATGTATATGTATGAATTCATGTATGGAAATGTATGGGATTATACATGGCAAAAGTATTATATATAATTTAATATATATGGACTAATATATGAAATGTATCACAATATATGAGTCCATATATGCAAATTTAGTTATAAAGCTCTTCATATGTGGATCCAGAAATAAGGTGTAATATATGGAGCCATATAAAAATGTATGCACACTGCCACCTTGTGTGGCAGTGCTGGTCTTTGGACCGGATCTTTCCTATTCCTATTCTATTCTATGCGTACATGATATCTCACACAAGATCGCATTTGCAGTAAAAAAAAACTTGCAATTTGTTAAATCGATCGAAGACTAGCCAAAACACGTGCAAGCAAAGCAGCTGTCAACAATTAGCTGAACATTCAAAATGGCCGACATTATCGGCATAAGTGAGAGACATGGGTACCAACATAACGCCAAAAAAAATCAAAATTCGAATATACGTAACCCGCGAAAATTAAAAATTTGCGATACGTTTTCAACAAACCTCGTATATACATTAATGTGACGTGGCAAGTCATTTCAACTTCTTCCAGATAAAAATTATAATTAAAGCAATTCAAGTTGAAAATGTTCCAAGCAAAATTATGAAATATTGTAATTCTTCACTTCTCTAAAAACTAATTAATTAATTAATCAATTAATAATTATTGTACTTATTTTGTGTTCACGAGAGAAAAAGACTAATAGCTCAAACAGCTCTACTCGTATATGTAAAATTGCATTAAAATGCGAAAATTTGAGCACAATTAATCAATCAATTATACGAAAACTATCTCAACTTTAAACAAAGTTTGGTTATAAAAAAAATATAAAAATCTCTAACACCTTAAGTCCACATTCTTTTGTTGTCATTTTGTGTTGTCATTTTCAAAATGTGTGCAACGCCGTTCACATTATGCTTTTTGTATAGAAAGCAATGCCACACAAAGAAAAATATTGAAAATGACAAACGTTGCCACTAGTACACGCTATAGCGATGTCACAAAATGTCATAGTGTGTACTCGGCATAAGAGTGCACCTTCAAAATAGTGTAGATACGGAACGTTATGCAGATACTCTTTTAAAAATTAGCGATGCTCCATTGTATTTGTATTTATATTCAATTTTAAGATGAATTGTGTAGATTGCTGAATAGATTCAAGAGATTTATTATTCGACATATTGTCATAGTTATACTATAAGTGAAATTTATTTGCTGGTGGTTAAGCGATGTCTATATGCATTTCATTGTTGCTTTAACAATCGTCAGTATACTTCAACCACACATTTTGAACAGTCACAAACCTCTTATCTAATGCACAGACTTTCATAAACTATTTGAAAATTCACAAATATTAATATTTTTGAAAATCACAAAAGACAAATAAGCATAGTAGGCTTAGTAACTTATATAAAACCCAGCAAATAATTTTTATTCGATATGAATCTATTTTATTTTTCTACACCTTTATACAATTAGAAATCCATTGGATTACAAACAAAGTATTTATATAGGGTGTTTTTTTAGAGGTATAGAACTTCGAATTGAAATAAAACACAAGAAAATCGTTTTAATGTCCATCAATTTGGCTTTATTGGAAGGATAATTTTATGCCATTAACGTTTAAATATGATTTCGGGCATGTGGCCGCCGCGGCTGGCTCGAATAAAGCCAATTCTACAGGTCCAATTTTCAACCACTTTTTCGAGCATATGGGGCGAAATTATGCGCTCATCGAATGTTTCCTTCAATAAATCGATTGTGACGTGCGCTGTGTGGCATGTAGCGCCGTCTTGTTGGAACCACAACTCATCCACATTCATGCCATCCAATTCGGGAACAAAATAGTCGGTTATCATGGCTCTATACCGGTCTCCATTAACGGTAACCAACGGTCGACCATAAAATGGACGGAGCTTGCGGTAAACTTCGCGAACTGAACCATTATTTTCGAAATAAATTTGCACGATTTGCAAGCGTTGTTCTTTTGTCAACCTGTTCATGATGAAATGGCAAACCAAACTAAATATTAATCACTTGACAGCTGACAAAATGGCCGCCAGTTAAAAAAGTGATGCCAACTTAAAGTGCTATACCTCAATAAAAAACACCCTATATTTTATATTTGTGAATTCTCAAATAGTGTATGAAAGTCTGTGCGTAAGATAAGAGGTTTGTGACTGTTCAAAATGTGTGGTTGAAGTCTACTGACGATTTGTTAAAGCAACAATGAAATGCATATAGACATCGCTTAACCACCAGCAAATAAATTTCACTTATTGCTGAATAGACATAAAGAAATTATTGCTACAACTTAGGCCGAGTTTACATCTGGCATTTCATGTGTTGTTATTTTGTGGTGTCATTTTCGTATGTGTGCAGTTCCCAATGCTATTTTTGCCATATTTGTCACAAAATGTCATAATGTGTACCCGGCCTTACCTAAAATAGAAAAATTAAATTAAGTAGTCCATACGATTGTGTGCTCAATTTGTAATTTTTTGCTTTAAAAGTAATAATTCTAGAAATGTGTTGGATCCGTAGAAAAGATGTGTACCTAACTACGCCATTAGATGACTGATTTCTATCAAAACTATTTTTCCAACTGCACCACTGTACCTCCTCTTGGTAGCTTTTAAAAGTACCATTGTACTCGTAAGTTTTCGATTGTATTTACTTTGGTTTTCATTTCGGCTTAAAGCATCCTTATGGATTTATTTTTCCAGTATATACTTTCCTTTCAGTTTTTATCATTATGATTGTTATTTTTTGTTTGTTTTGTTGTTGTTCCTGTTATCGTTGCTTTTGTGTCGCCATAGTTGTCATGGCTGTTATGTGTCCCTTATGATTGCTGTTGGGGTTTTAAGATTTTCTTAAATTTCGCTTCAAAAAAATATATACGTACATATGTACTCGTATATATAAATAATAAAAAAATAAAAAAGTTTTTCTTTAACTTTCACTAAAATAAATTCTATGCTGCATTGTGTGGCTTTGTTCGGGGTATTTTCATAGAAGTTGTTTTTGTTTAAAAATGTGTCATTTGTTTTGCCGTCTATTTTATGTTACCAAATTATTAAATAGTTTAATCCTTTCTAATCCATTTTTTTATTATTAAGTTTCATAGTCTTATCTGAGTTATTTGTTTGTTTTTATTTTCAACTTATCTAATTTATTTTCTAACTACTGTTAATTTCACACGTAATTTTTAGGCAAATTTCGATTTTAAATTTTGCTTCTGCTCGTAAAGAAGTGAACCAGTTGCCCATGCCTTTCAGACATCTTGCAAGACGGATGCATGAAGCACATGTTGGCGACAGCTCAAACAGATGATTGAGGAAATTTTTGAATGAAATGGCCTATACACAATTTTAAGTTGAACGTTGCATGAATATCTTTCGGACAATATCCACCAACTAGTTTAATGCATGACTAGTCGAGTAGTTTTTCTTTTACCGAGTTTTTGAGAACCGTTTCTGTTAGATTCTCCTAAAAAAAACTGTAAATCACAGATATAGTGCATGACAAATGTCATGTCAATGTCGCGAATTAACAACCAAAAATGTTATGTAACAGAAAAAATACTATTTGCGTACAAAAATACGTATGTTTTTCTCATTTACATATTTATTTAATTGATCATACGTGTTACCTACATACATATATTAGGTCTGTTCCAAATGCCTTTTTGGGGAATTTTGGGCATAAAAACTTTAAAATTGGGGATGTCAGTCGAAAGAAATCTGGAAAACCTGGTTTTCATATAAAAGTTGGTATTCTATTTTTGACAGATGGTAGTCGGTAGCCTTCTGTGCAATATGTGTTTAATGTTTAACTGTTTTTTTAACGTTTAACAAACTTACTTCAACAGTTCACTTTTTAAACATTAAAGTATGCAGAAATAAATAATGCCGGCATAAGAAGACGCGACCCAATATTTCAAAATTTTATTTAACATTTTAGTAAAAAAAATTTAATCACATGCGAAAGACTAATTCTCATCAAATAAAAAAATTTTGTGTAGTTTGTCAACACTAACAATAACGGTGGTTTGAACCCAAAATTTTTTTATTGAATGAAAAATTACAAAAAATTACTTTTACCGTCTTTTTAGGGTTCCGTACACCAAGACTGTCCGTCTTCCCGTCTGTCTCTCTGTCACATAATATTTTCTCGAGAGTCGTAAGATATACGGACCTGAAATTTTGGCAGAATATGTAGAACTTTTGTCGCTATATGACAGTTAAAACTAAAGGGTATTCCAAAACGAGCAACGAAAAATGTTAAAGTCACATGTAGTATACAGACAATTATATACAAGAATATACACTTTAAATTCGCAAAGTTAGTGTATTTTTATACAGACTACAACAATTAACACTAAAATTTAAAAAATCAAAACTAAAGGGTATTCTATCAGTTAGTGTAATTTTGTATCTTGGAAACTGTAAGAGGAAAACTCTTGAAACTCTCTAAAACAAAAATAAAACGCCAAAACCCGAAAAATCTACAAAATTAAAAAGAAAAAACGCAAAAAACCGAAAAAAATCCCATAAACGAAAATAGCGCCAAAATTAGAAAAATCGCCAAAAGCCGAAAAAATTGTACCGGGTACTTGAATTTTTTTTTAACAATTTTCTACATCATTACCAGAGAATGACAATAGTTAATTAAAACATATATACATAAGTAAATAGTCTTAATTTTAGCAATTGCGCATAATCCTAATTGTAGCACAAACAATTTTTACGCTCACATATTTTCTCTCGAGCAAGTATGACTAACACACATAACATAACAATATCGATCAGCTGTTTCCTACTGTTACAGTTACATTGCGTTACAGTCGGCTAACTGAGCCTTGAGCCTATAAGCCGATTCCAACATACAAGACCATCTCTACTTTATGTATGCAAAAAACTAAAGTAATCTCAAATAAAAAGGCACATGCGTATTAAACTAATTGACTCTCTCTCTCATACTTTCAGTCTGAGTATTTTTATACATAGAATATTAATATTTAATCGGTAAAAAAAATACAGCCATAGACGTAATATTTATTCATCATTCGCCATTGTATACAATCATTTGTGTACATAAAATGGAATGGAAAATATGTGGCAGTGTGTGTGTGACTGCTTGAAAACATGCTTTATGTGTGTGTAAATAAAATAACTCTGTTTACGCATGTGTATTCGATTTAATATTCAGAATATTTTTATATTCGTGCGTGTGATTGTAGCTCACACAGTCTATAAATTTTAGTTGTTGTCGCTTGTGCTGGGTAATTTAATACATGTGTATAAACATAGTTGTTGGATGTTTATAGTTATACGCATTCAGTTTAAAATTAATACGTGTGTTTGCATATTGCGTGTTTTTTATTTTTAGCTGCACGCAGTTGCTTGACGGCCAACACTCAAAAAGTACTTAAAACGGTACTTTTGTCATTGTCTGATCAGTACCGGGATTCTGTAACTTTTTGCGAACCGAAAATCCTACTATTAATCGATATATTTATTCGATTGCAGTAACGATAATGTGATTTCGTATTTATCTTACTCACCATTTAATTCAATATTTTGTAGTATCTCTGTATAAAAAATGTGAAAATAAGCGAAAAGCACAAGGAATAACAAAGAAAAACTCAATGAATGTGAGCTGGTGATTTTATTATTTGTTTCTCCAACCGACAGCGAATATGGTTAAAAATGTTACCGAATAGCAAAGTCGGTAAGTTTTCGTAACATTTATTAAAGCGATTACGATTGTCCTTATAAAAGTTACTGAATCCATGTACAAGTGAGATATTCCATTATATAGGCTAAAGTTCGTATATTATTATATGTGTACTAGAGATGGGAGCGTGTCGTGTTTTTTTCATGACACGAACACGCACGACTAAACACGAAGTGTTCGTGACAGAAAATCTGATTTCGTGCGTGTTCGGGTCGTATCGTGTTGAGCAACATTTACACGATAAACACGAAACGATTTATGGTGTTAAAATACGAGTATGTACTTTTGCATGAATTTCTAGTAAAGAAAAAATTTAATATTTTTATCGTCAAACACGTAAAACTACTATATTTGATGATAGTACAGGGATCTCTTAAGCTTAAAGTTCTGAAATTAAACAAAAATATGTATCTATGTGTTCGAAAAATTCAACACGCAGTCACAGTACTACTTTACTGAATATATTTATAATTCTTTTCGTATTTAGTAGATGACTTAGTTGTTATTTAATATCAAAGGCAACACTTCTACATGTTTCAAGATATGTAGGTGTTGTGTTATTTAACAATAAGCTCACATTTATTCCACCTTATTTTCCTGGAGCAGCTACTTATTTCCTACACGATTTTGCGACACTCATACAAGTTTTTATTTATAAATGAAATACATATGTATTGGTATTTCGTCATATGAGTCTTTGTCGTTACAAGAAAGGACAATTATACTTGAAAATTGCAGAGAATTTTATATTGAAGTAAGATAAATAATAATAATAATAAAATCTAGATTTGATTTTAGATATGAAATTTACATCATTATACATATTTTTTGATCCAAAAATTATACAGTCTTCTTAACCAAATTCACTGTGTTTTAGAGAAGTGTACCCAAAATAAAAGATAGCCTGGGAAAAGATATTTGTTGTTACAAATACATAGTTGTAAATGAAATTTAAATTTTTCCATTTTCAAACAATTTAGTTGAGAAAATGTGAAGCATTTTGTTTACTAAAAAAGTATTCAAAGGCTGAGTTTACATCTGGCATTTCTTGTGTGAAATGTGCCCAAAAAAGCGTAACCACTAATTACTAATGAAAAACTGTTTGATTCAGACATGTATTTATTGATTTCAACTGTTTCCAATCATGTTGGATTCTATAAAATTGTCTATTAGTTATGCATGAAACTGTTTAACTTAATAAATACGTGTCTGAGTCAAACAGTTTTTATTAGAAATTAGTGGTTACGCTTTTTTACGCATGTGTGGCACATGGCACACAGATGTAAACCCAGCCTAAGGAACGGAAATGTACTTTTTAACCCTTCCTTGATATATGAAACCAATTTTGAAAATAGGACTCATTATTTTAAGTTTTCTTATATTATTTTTTGTTAATTTATTTTAATGCCGAGTACACTTGTAGCAACATTCGTCATTTCCGCTGTTTTTCGTTGTGTGGCATTGCTTTTCACACATGTTGAAAATGACACCACAAAATGACAACACAAGAAATGCCAGATGTGTACTCGGCATAAGTTTTGTATGCGCTTTTTGCGAATCTAAATGGTATTTTCCTTTTTGGTAAAGTTTGTGATCAGTTGTAATTTCAGTTAATCGGTTAAGTAATTTTGCTTCATCTCAAGTGTAAGTTTGAATTTTGCCTACACTACTAAAGTAATTTTTTAACTCCTAGCAGCGCACAATATTTCTTAGTGTGATTTTTCTTCATTAAAATCTCTGATGCCTCATTAACTAGTCTTGTGCTTTGTAAAATGAAAGTTTGCGGCCTTCAAGAAGATGTTATGGAATTAATAGTTACAATTTTCTGTGGAATATGTATGTGTTCTTCAAAAATTCTGTGGCAACAAGGAAAAAGTGCTTAAGTCATATTTTACTGTTTTGCAGGAGATCACTTTTAAGCGTTCAAGCCGATTTTCAGAAATTAATGTCTTTTGCAGTTAAGTTGGGAAATTGCCTAATTTTTTTTCGGCAAACTTCGTTCTACACACTGTAAATAATACATTCAAGTTGAAATATACCAAAGTATATCCTAAATTAGTCTATTATTCCAAATGAAATTATAAGTCTAAACAAGTCGTAATTAAAAAAAGATCTAAAAACCCGACTGCGACCGACTTTGAACCGTTCGATATCCTAAACGGTCATTCGAAATGAAAAATCAAAAAAAAAAGAGAAACATAAAGACGATTTTAAAATACCTATCGGATGATACCTATTTTGATATAGTTCGCCAAATTTTTATTTATTTCGTGTTTACAAAATGGCTTTTGTTGGCCGCCATATTGAGTTTTTACTACTGTCATATATTTAGTTACACTCCCGGGATTAGCGCAAATCGATTGACGTAAGAAGAATTAAACTCAGTCCACGCGTTCGGTTTATATAAGGCCGCAAAGGAACACATATACATACATACATACATACATATGCTGATAAGAACAATGCCCTTCTTTGGGTCGCGCAGTTTGGTAGAAATAAAAGCCACAAGTCCTTGTGCTATAACTTCTTGAAAAATAGCACAAATTAATTGAGATTTTGGCCAGGAATACTTTCTAATATGTAGATTACGGAGGTACCATTAACTCAAAATCAGTTTATCTCGACTTAAGCGCTTTTTTCCTTTATGCCACAGATACACAGAGAAAACAGTGCCTAATAAATACTTCATAAAATAGAACAAAATTAATAAGATATCTCTATGGTTTTTTTTTTAATAGGGAAATCTTATTAATTTAATAAGGAAAACATTTTTGAAAAAATCAAGAAGAAATTTTGTAGTTTTTATTAGGTTATCTTATTGATTTTTTCAAAAAGGTTTTCTTCTTGTTTTTATTAGGCGACCTAATAAAAAATAAATAAAAAATTTGTTTATGGCTTTATTCTTTGTACTTATGTATTTTCATTTAAATTCTATACCATATATGTATGTATGTATGTATGTAGTATATGTATATGTTATTTATTTATACATACATACATACACATTATATTATATTCCTAATTAACTCACCATATTATTTACTTGAGAGGAAACAAGTATTGAAACAGCAACCTTCTGACTGATAGACAAGCACTCTAAGCAATATGCTAATAGGCAGCCTGAATCCGCATTGAAATTATTGTACAAACATGCTTATACAAAAACGATAAAGATCATGAAAAAAATTGTCTCTATGTTTATTTATAGATAATACATAACAAGAAATCTAATAAAATCAAGAAGATAATAAGGAATATTAAAAAAATTAATAAGATGCTTCATAATCATAAAGGAACCTAATGAAAACAATAAGGAATACCTCTTTGAACAAATCAATAAGGCAACCTAATGAAATCAATAACAAATCCCTATAGTTTACAATTTATAAGAAAACCTAATAATCAAGAAGTTTTTCTATAAGGATTGTTTTTTTTGGTGCCAAAAATAACGGAAACTGAGTAAAAAAAGTGTGAATAACAAGATTTCTTCTTGATTTTATGTGGTTTTCTTATTGATCAACTTAATAAGATTTACCACATAAAAATAATAAGAAATCTCTATAGAAAAATCTTCGCTTTTCTCTGCTGGGATACCCCTTAGTCTAAAAAGTTTCATAGAGAAAATCTATTTGATTCTTTTAGGCAGTTTTTCCTCTGTGTATATAAATACATAGGATATTTTTATATTTAAAGGTAATGCTGGATTGATCAGGACATTATTTAAAAACGTTATTTGATGTTTCAAATATCTTGCCACTGCACATTTTTATTTATTTTTTTAATGGGACCACCACTGAGGGGATAACTCCTACTCATGCAATGCATTGTGCTAGAACTAGGAAAATAGGTTATAGGGAAGGAGGATAGAGGGAGTAGCGTCTGTGGACATTTGATTTAAACGTTCTCACGCTGGTAGTGACAGGAAAGACCTCCGCAGGTAGTTGTTTCCACATACGAACAGTGCGGCTGAAAAAGGAATTCTCTCTGTAATGCGTAATGCGATTCGTTGGTCAATCGACCACAAAGGGATGTGCTCTGAATGATTCACGTGTAGTATGTATAAATGTGCGGGTTTTAGGAACAAATTCCCTAATTTCATTAGAACACATTCCGTTACGATAACGATAGAACAAGGAAATGCACCCCACATTGCGTCGATGCTCCAATGAATTAATAGAGCTGGATACCCTACTGTCACCGATGAGCTTCTTCGCCCTCTTCTGTACGTGCACCATGCCACACTCCATCAAATGCCTTGGAGATATCTAGAGCCACCACCTTACTTTCGCCAAAATAGTGGATTGAATTACACCATTTCTCCGAGAGGAGGGCAAGTAGGTCTCCCGTAGAGCGGCCTCTACGAAATCCATACTGCCGGTCGTTGAGTAAGCTGTTGGACTCCAGATACCTTTTAAGATGGAAATTCACCATACTTTCCATCACTTTGGAAAGTGCAGAACATATTGTGATTGGATGATAATTTTCAGGGTTAGTAGCTTCTCCTTTTTCAGGGATTGGCGTAACATTAGCAATCTTCCAACACGCTGGAAACTCACCCACATGGTACAGCGCGCTGAAGAGCTTAGCTAATGGACGTGTTAGCGTCGAGGAGCACTGCTCCAAGACCAGTGCTGGAATGCCATCCGGCCCGGGAGATTTGTTTATATTGAGTTCCGACAAAACCTTTTTTACTGCCCGAGCTCGAAAGAATATCTTAGGCATAGTAGTTGATACTCTCTCTAGCATAGGCAGAGGCTGATTGCTTTCCGGCAAGTAGGAATTACTAGCAAACATTTCAGCTAGTAAGTTAGCTTTATCAGCCGGGTCTGTGAAGGATGACCTAATAATCCTTTAAAAGAGTCGGAATTGAAGAACTAGCATTATTTTTTTTACTCTTTTAACGAATGACCAGAAGCTCTTACTACCCCGAGGAGCAGCAAGAAAGAACTTTAGCAAGTAGACGATTCTCGTAAAGAGTTTTTCATGCCACAGTACTTTGGCACACGAAGATCTCGCCCTTTTGCGTAGCAAATCACTATCGGCATTTGGATTACTTTGCCAAATACTGAATGCTTCCTCTCTAGATCTGAATGCATTTTTGCATCTCTGATTAAACCAAATTTGCTCTTTGGGCTTAATCGGAATTTGTTTTGATGGTATGAAAGCTTTCAACATTAGGTCAAATTATCACTTTTTCTGTGCAAAAGTAATAAAAACAAAAGTGAACTTTTACTTTTTGTGTCATTGTTTTCAATTGTCAACACTTTAAATAAAGACACGTTACTTTAATTTTCAGAAAATATTAAGCACTGTCGCACATTTCTGCATCAAAGTCAATAGATTTAAGTTTTTCTGAAAATAAGCCTGTGAGGTCAATAGGAATCGGTCAACTTTAAGTGCGTTCTTTTGGACTACCTCATTTCTGTCAAATTGAAAATAAAGCGACAAGTAAGTATTGATGTTTTTCATAAAACAAATTGTATATTTATTGACCTTAAAGCAGTATAATTTATCATAAACATTGACTTTATGTAGGTCCGCAAAAATGTTGAGCCCATTTGACCATTTTCAAATTAAAGGTATAAATTAAGTGATAGTCAATGAATTATTTGCAATTTATTTCAATGTGCGATTTTGTGCGTTTTGGGAGTAATGCCTCTTTTGAGTAGGTAATCTATATATATAAAATTCTCGTGTCACGGTGTTTGTAACTGAAGTCTGTGTATTCTGCAGATCTGAGAATAGATTGTTATCTATTTTTATACCCTTACGTGGGCTGTGCCACTCCAATACTAACGAATTATCTTATATCTTGAAAGCTATAACAGTCAGAGTTTAAAACATTGGTAGAATTGGACCGGGGGAAAAGGGGGAGGAGTTAATAATAATAATCTTGAAAGATATAATAGCAAGAGTATTCCAACTTGGCATGGACTCTTTTGAGAGCGAAGTGCGAGGTAATTCAAAGTATTGGTAGAATGTGACCGGGAAGGGGCTCCACCATACAAAGTAATTAATAATAATATAATATCTTAAAAGCTATAATAGCAAGAGCCTTCAAATTATAATAAATTTTAAATAATAAATTTTTGGTGTTTTATTGTCTTATATTCCGTCATCGTTCACAGCCTCACTTTTTTTTTATTACTCATACGAGTTGTGTTCAAAAAGTATCGCGAATTTTGAATTTTCCCGCGTTACGTATATTCGAATTTTGATTTTTTTGTGGCGTTATGTTGGTACTCATGTCTCTCACTTATGCCGACAATTTCGGCAATTTTGAATGTTCAGTTAATTGTTGACAGCTGCTTTGCTTGCACGTGATTAGGCTCGTCTTCGATTTTTACCTTGGTTCGTGCGGCAGCTTCCATTCAGATGATTGAGCTTTGGTTTCCACGTCATAACCATAAACCCACGATTCGTCACCAGTTATGACCCTCTGGAGCAAATTTGGGTCGTCGCGAACAGAGTCAAACAGCTCATTAGCAATGTTCATGCGATGCTGTTTTTGGTCGAAATTAAGCAATTTTGGTACGAGGAGCAGAGGAGCGATTCTGCTTCTCCTAAGCTATCCAACCGATTTTTATGAACTTTGAAAGATAGATAGACTTGCGTCGAAAGTGACGTGCAGGATTTATATTTTAAGGCCACACAGGATTTCCAGTTTCACGATTTCCAGCCGTTATGATGACTTTTTTAATTTAATGGCCGTGGAATACGTAGTTGTATTATCTATTTATAGCCAAAATGTTATTATATGGATTTATTATTATTTGTTATAGAGTTTATTGGAACAGTTCCCAAATGACAACAATTGGTTGAACATTACAAAAAACTCGAAAATGAATTATTCCGAAAGCCATCTTAAACAATTATAATACAAATTTGCAACATTACTAAAATAAAAATGTGTAAATCTGTTTAATTGTTTAAACAGAAAGTACTAGAAACATTAAAAGTGTGCAAAAACAAACCCTAATTGATTTTTCCCCAAAACCGCTTATGGACAAGTAAGGCGTGTCTAACAGTTAATTTGTAAAATTATTTTTGCATATTAATGATAATTAGGGAAAGGATTTTCATGTAAATACATGTTTTTAGTCGTTGGTCTTAGTTCAACGTAAATAAAATATCTTTGCGAATCAACAAATTTGTGACAAAATGGCATCGATTTGTTAGTGCATATTTTTGCATATTTTAAAATAAATACATATTTTTGCATATTTCATTATAAATGTATATTTTTGATAAATTTTTTAATTTTTTCATGCTATAAAACTAATTTTAGTGTTTTTTGATTAGTTGCAAAGTTATTTTGCAGTTTTTACGACTGTGTAAGAACAAAAAAGATAAAAACGGAAACACTTTCAACTGGGATGAAAACTCAAATCATTTGAAAAATTCAATAAAAAAAAACAAATGAAAGCATGGGATAAAAAAGTCCTTTTAAGCCCAAAAATGCTTGTGTATAGTAACTAGATGGGGAGCGTGGTTGAATGCTGTCGAATACTATATTTATATTACCAAAGTTAAAGAAATTTTAAATTAAAAAAACTTAAGCACTGGATTGATATTTGTGCACTCAGAGAATGGCTTTCGTGTTGGCACTATAGCCCAATTAGTTGACTTTGATTTTTTAACAGCTCAAGTTGAATTAATTGAAGATGCGGGAAAAAATGATGTGCTCTGAAAGACAGAATAAGTGAAGAAATTAAAAATAAATTACCTAAAGTGTTAGAAACAAATTATGGACTTAAAAAATTCAACAAATCGCATCAACATTTTATAGTTCAAACAGCTAAAATTTAGAAACTGGAGATTCCACAAACGAACTGGCAGCACTTTAATATGCACCAATAACTTTTGCTAACGTGGAATGTTAATTTTTACAATAAAAATTACTTTTTCCAAAAAAAAATCGGCAAAGATTTACCTTTGACAATTTACAAAAACACTCATTCATTTACGTAAATAAAAGTTTTTCTTAACTTTATTTTGTATTCCATATGATTTGACAAAATGTTTGTTAAGAAATCAATGAAGCTGATTTTTTTTAAGTTTTTAATGTTATTAAATGTTGAAAAAAGAGTTAATAAATGCATATTTTATTATTTTTAGCATATATTTTTATATTTTTAATGTATATTTTATGTATGCATGAAAATCCTTTCCTTAATGATGTTTTACGCATTACATGTATGCATATGGATGCATACATACATATGTGTGTAAAATAGGTTCATATTTTAGAACACATTTAAGGGAAATTATAACGCCGGCTCCTACATTGATAATTAAAATATACAAATAGGCTTTAAATTCTTTGGATTGGATTTTCATCACTGTTACCTTAAAGCAATTTCATGAGATTAAAGCACACAAAACAATTGCGGCAAATTGTTCTTGATCCAATTCAATTGAAACATCCACCCCTACTTCCTCCCATTAAAAGTTGAGCACTACAGCAAGAACGTGAAAAATGAAATAGGCTGGAGAATGAAGAAGAATGTGCGGAATGCATTTCCAATAAAGCCATATTCTGACCACGTATAAATCAAAATTCGAAAAAATTTTTATCATAATAAAAACCCACCCCTAAACCCAGAATGAGTTGTATGAACACACAAACAAAAACATACCCTAGAAAATACATACCTGCACCACCGAGCATTTCATTTTTATATTAGTGTTTGCAATGTAACGAAATACATAAACAAAACTCTATTTCACTTGATTCGATTTTTACTTATTCCTGCAGCATCGGCAAAATATAAAAAAGAGACGTCCTAGAACCAGGTACATAGTGAGTAAAAATAAACAAACAAAAAATTAACAGAATGATAAGGAGAAATTATTTGTAAGGGAATTTTAAGTTGTATTAGAAAAATACTTAGACATCCATTCTCAAACTCCTGGATGTTACACGCACTCCAGTGCACACATTTCTAAATAAAACATGCTTGTGTACAAACATACATTTACGCATACAACACCACACTTTTGTACGACAGATAGGAAAGGTGCGTACAATCATTTTATTGATTTATATGCCAAAGCTATTACAACTGACGTTATCACCTTAATACACACAAACATACAAATAACACAAAAGCAACAACAACAAGAACAACAACAACAGCAGCAGCAGCAGCAGGAGCAAGAACATCATCACGAGCAACAGCAAGAACGAGTAATCCTCCAACCCATTCGAATTGTCGCCCTTTTATTTTTCGTTAAATAAAATTCATTTTCTATGGATACGAATTGCTTTTCAATACACTCAGAAATTTTATTTGCACAGAAGCAAAGTGAATATGGGTGACATTTACTTGGTATTTGTCAAAGAAGGTCAAAGCCACTATGGCAAGCTGTACGGCCTAGCAACTAGTTCAATTGGTAAGAAGTAATATTAGCACAATTTCCGTATATGAGAGATCGCAGTTCTCTAGTTGGAAATAGATCTACAACAAGTAGTAATTAAAAAAATCAAAAAACCCGACTGCGACCAACTTTGAACCGTTCAATATCCTAAACGGTGATTCGAAATGAAAAATCATAAGAGAAAGCTAAAGATGATTTTAAAATACCTGTCGAATTATACTCATCTTGATTTAGTTCGCCGACTTTTTATTTTTTTTTTCGTATTTACAAAATGGGGTCTGTTGGCCGCCATATTGAACTATTACTACTGCCATATTCTTAGTGACACTCCCGGGATTAGCACAAATCGATTGACGTAAGAATCACTAAAATCGGTCCATGCGTTCGGTTTATATAAGTCCGCAAAGGAACACACATATATACATAAATGGGCTGATAAGCACAATACCCTTCTTTGCATCGCGCAGTCGGGTAAAAAGGATTAAGAACGACGTCATTTATTCGAAAATAGCTTTGCTGAAGCTACAAAGAGAACCACTCAGAATCATGTTGAAAAGTCTTTTAAGAATTAAGCCGCCTGATAGTGATACTCTTAATACTGCTCGAACATCTTATGAGACCCAATTTGAAACCATGTAAGAATGTATTTATTTTAAAGCGAAGCCAATAATGGCATCAATAAGAAACAAACAATATGAAGCTATGCATACTATGTAGAGTCAATGATTTACACGCCTTGGTTTCAAGAAGTAACACGGTAGGATATCAAGCAAAGGAACAAAAGCAGTCTGAATTTGAAACTTTCCATAGTACATCAAACAAATCAATAAGACGTATAAATATCTAATCCAAAGCCAGGTCTTTCTTCATGTCACATCTAAATTTATAGAATTCAAGAATGTTCATGTTATTACGTGTAACTTTCACAATGCAAGCAAGCGACTTGTCTAGAAAAAATAAATTAATTAAAAACACTCAAATGTTTGAGTGATTCCTATAAAAATTTTCTAGTTAAGTCGCTTGTTTGCATTGTTGAAACTACACATCATTTTTTAAACCAATTTTACGTTATTCGATTAGACTATAAACAGGTATGAATACAATATCTTCATTCTAAACCCTAGAAGACTAATTTTACGATTAGAAAATAATGCATATACTACTTATAAAAAGTAAGAGGACCACTTAAGTTTTTAATAAAATTGTTCTGTATTAAGACCATTTTAAAGAACTTTCAAGACATAACAAGAACAAGACTGTTTGCAAGACATTTGTTTCAGTTATTGTAGGTATAGAAGTAAAGAAGCAAATACTTCGTAACGAATGAATTTGTGATGTTTGGGCGCGTATACACACATAAGTTGTTTGTATGCGCTTTTATGCTTGCTCTTTTATGCTCTGCTTTAAACCAGAGATAAGCAAAAGGCCGCGCCCGGCCGCCTCGTGGGCACTTCGTTATGCTCTTATTTTCACGTACATTGGTACAAGCATGCATTTTACTCTCTTTCATATTATATATGTATGTGTTTGCCTGACTTTGCTTTAAACACGCCACACATACACTGAAACGTACAATACGCAAAACAAGAACGCACGGTGTCATGGGACACCGGGTAGGAACGTAGTTCCTTACGTTTCACTTACCTTAGCAATCACCCCTTACTCCCTAGTGGACTTATTTTTGATAAAATATATAGCCTTTGTGGCCATATTGAGAATTTAATCAAAATCGGTTAGATAGTTTCCTAGGTTTCAAAAAGCATATAACCTATGTGTCCTTCTAATATATCTATCTGTGTTATGCTTTTCATCAAAAACGGTTCCGTGGTTTAACCGTTAAAGCCCAACAAACAAACAATAAATTTACTTTCGCATTTACTCGTATATTAGTTAGCAGACACACCTTTAGCTATCACTGCCATGAACCACTTATTGGTAAAAGCCAAAGACACAAACCATGTTGGATATTCCCAAAAACTCAGCTACAAATTCCCAAAATCCCAGGAGTTCCCCGGCACTTCCCCGGAAAAGTACGGCAACAATGTAGTTACTACCATTATTCTTGTGGTATTTGGAGTGTTTATTACCAACAAGAAGTGCTCGGGACATCACTTGTAAACACTCATACACGAACATCACCACATCCATTGTGCTTCGCTTATTATACGACAGCATTTATTGCTGGTTTAGTATAGTACAAGCCACGGCAATACATTTAAAAAGCAAGACGTATTCACATTTAAAAATTGTTTAAGCAGGGCTATATTATGTAAACATTCCGTTACATTTGAAGATAAAGTACGGTGCGCTAAATTTATACAACTTGCATTATGAAAACATGAACACAGCTTGTAACTTTTTTTTTTTTTTTTTTTTGGAGAATTCAACCAATTTTAAAGTTTTTATAACCACTTCAAAATAAAAAAGTGAAGCGTGAAGCGGAAAACCCAAACATTTTCTTTTACCGAAATCCCTTGATTTTGGCATAACTGTACTTCTAGCCGACATGAACATGTAAGCCAAATACTTTTTTTGTATGATGTTTACTGGGGTGCTAAAGTGTTGCCGTTATTGAAAAAAGATTAAGTTCTTGTTACCTACTTAAACAGGGGAAACAATTGATATATGTATATAAGTGACTATGATAGAAAATCGTTTGATATTTAGAAAAAATTAATAAACAAATTTTTTTTGAGCAAAAGCTACTAAAATTTGTCTAAAATCTTATCCCACCTTCAAAGCGTTTCTAGTATAATAAGTACACCCTAGAGAGCAAAAAATTAAAGTTGGGACAAAGTTACAAAAATTGGAATTCAAAATGTTTACTTCCGGTTTTGAAGTGCATTAAGCGTGTAGAGCAATTTTGATAGCTCATGAACCTTTTGGGATCTCATTTCCAAACTCTTGCAGTCTAAGAAGAATATCCTAGGCTATTGGGGTAAAAAATAATAAAAAATTCAAAATTATAAATTTTTTTTGCACATAAAAAACTCTTTCTTAAAATATTTTATTCAAAGATGAAACAATTTTTCATTAGAATTATTTATTTAAATTCGTTTATTTTTAATATATAACTGAACTCCAAAAAGCAGGATTTTATAAATTCTTCTGTACATTTTGTATGTGCGTTACTTTACAACTCCATCATTTTTAAACTGATTTTAAGATCTGTTGTGTTGTGCTAAAGAGTCCATTTGGTCTCAGTGCCAAAAAAAGTGGGTAAGAACATTATTAATTAAGTTTTTTAATATACTTTCACTTATCGAAATTGTACTACTTTCAATTGCTCAATAATACTTTTTAGGTACACACAGAAAAAAATGCCAATGTAAACTCACCATGCAAACATTTTGATTTAAATTTGCAAGAAATAATATGTTTTTAAGTGTATTGGTGTTTATTTGCTTTGTTCATAGTTGCAATACACTTTTGTGCTTAGTTGTGTGAGTTGTTTTTGTATTGTTGTTGTTTTTTATGTTTGTAAGCATCCGACAAACTACTGCTGGCTGGTAGGCAGTGTACCAGTCTTGTAGTCAGAGGTTCGCATCCTGGTGAAAAGTCAAAGTATTTTGTATTTTTTTAACTTAAACTTTTCAAATAAATTGTATGTTAAAATATCAATCTTATCTTTGATAATGAAAAATAAAAATATTATTACCATGTTCTTAAAACATAAAAATAAAGTTAAAGTGTTATACAATAGTTTGAAAAATATTTGAAAAATATGTGTTGGATATAATGTTTAGAACAAAATCATAAAGCAAATACACGAACCTTCTAGCATGGACAATAAATACTAACTGTTTTAACTGTTAAGGATCACAACTGCGGCTTTTTTTCGTCCATAGACAAGACGATATAATCTTCGAACAAAATTAGGGCATAAATAATATTGAATATATTTAGTGTGTATCTAAAGAAAAATCAAGGTTGTTGTGGCTGCAGAGGTAAGTTCAAATCTGGGCCACAGGAGCCAATTTATATACAAACAAAAATTTTTCTGATGCCTGTGCCAAACACACGTAAGTTAAATAATTGATAAAATAAAATTACTACATTAAATTAAATTCATGTTGTACCAAATTGAAATATTTTTGATTCAACATGATTCTTCGTTTTGATTTTAACAGTAGGTAAATGTTGAATCAACCTGAAATAAAGCTAATTCATAAGAAAAATTTTCTTTGAAAATTACTGTAAATAATATTAGATTAACATGAAACACATATGAAATTAACCTTGTTTATGTAGATTTTAAGTTGAAATTTTTCTGTGTGTGGTCAATACTACTCCTAATTTTGAATGAATTATTTAATTTGGATCCTTTACTGCCATATTCATGAAATTTAATTTAGGTGTTCAAACCTTTTGTAAACCAAAATTATTTTTTATAAAAAAAACTCAATACTATATGCCCACTATTACATACATACATATGGGTAATTCCAGAAAAATGTCACCCAAAACAAACATTTTTTTTTGCTCAAAAATTTATGTTTTGTTTTTAATAATTAAGCTGAAAGGTCTATAATTTATAAACCTAGAAGAGTTTTTAATTTTTGAATTTTTTTTTACCGAAATATGCGACTTTAAAATAAACATTTTTTTTTTGTTGAGGCTTTTTAGCGATTATTTAAAGTAAGAGGTATTATTTTTCTTTTTTTGTAATCTACAAATTTTCTACAAACAATGACTTTTCGCATTAGTTCAAAAAAAAAGGATAACGGAGTTCTAATCAGGGAAGTTTTTTGAGTTTGCTTCCACTTATACCTTAATGTCGCATCCGTCTCATAAAATAAATATTCATTAATTTGTTTCAGCAGTAAATAAGCATTTGTTATTGTTTAATTAATTAAATTAATTGATTAATCAATTAAAATTCAATCAATATTACCAAAGATACTGCGTTTAGTTCTCTTGGAAAAAAAATTAACGCGTCCGCCCCGTCGCGTTCGTATTTGTATTTTACCCATTTAAAAAAAATTAATACAAAATTTTCATAATTCATAAATCTACACATAAGCGATCATCATTCCCCTTCATTTCCTTATTCATAAAAAAAAAATTCTACTTAAAATTGCGCTGAATTATGTATATTTCTATAAGTGCACAAAAATAACTTCTATTTTTGTCACGTCCGTTTCTCGCAATTGCTTATATCTTTTTACTTTATTATTGATATCGCCCAACATTTTTTCTTAAATATACTACTCCTTCGTTGCTTTAAAACGGATCTTTCCATTCCTTTACGAATGTTGCGTCCGTTGCCTGGGAATTGCCCATATGTACATATATACATTAAAAAGCTTGGCCTTCATTTCTGTTTTCTATACTATTTTGGAATTAAAATTTGAAATTAATTCCGAAATAGTTTAAATGTCAAACCAAAATTCATTTATACTCATACTATTCTGGCATACACCGGCTTGGTTTTAAAATTCATCCAAGATTTTTTACTGTGTACTTTGCGGGCGCTATACTCAATTGCTTTCCGCTATGAAAGCAGATTTAGGAGAGCATTCACGGCAAACAAATCTTTTACTTGAATAATAATAATTTGGAATTTCTTTAACTCAATTTTTTTCAGCGTCTACGCAATTCTATAGTACGATTAATCTGGGGCCGAATAATTATTCAGTTACACTTTTGCGAGTGTAATGTTCTACAGTATTTGTGTTTGTGCTTTTCTACGTACAATATACAATGTGTAAGGATATGTATGGCTGTGTGTGTGTGTGTTCCTGTATGTATGTAAGTATGTATGTATGCCTGTTTCTTATCTCCATTGTTGATGTATATTTTTTGTTATTTGTTTTTTTTTTCAAGTAACGAAAATGTTGTTGAATTAAATGAAAAAGAGGAATGGAATGGTAGTGAAGTTTTATCTTTGGCGCGTGTTATGTTCATGGTGCTTTATGCCGTATCCTTAAATAAGAATGATGTTGATGATGACGATGATGTTGCTGCCACTGCTGCTGGCTATGATGATGATGATGGCGGTGATGATGATGATGATGATGATGACGATGGTACACTTGCACTTGATGTTTACAAATGTTGAATGCTTTTTCTATTCATCTTTTCTGTTTTGTGTTGTGCTGTGCTGTGCGTATTGCTCTTGTGTCTCTTTGCTGCGTCGTCTCGTAGCTGAATGAAATAGTATTTGATGTGTTTTTCGTATATTTGCTATTAAGTGTTTGTGTGTGTGTGTGTGCGTGCTTTGTAGCATGCTGCAGATGGCTTGTCACAACATTTCAACTATCGTAGAAGAAAATGGCAATTTGCTGTAGAGACCCTGTTACAAAAACAATACAATAATTCTTGCAGTGGAGTGTGAGTTAACAACTGCCTGGTTGAGTTGTTCGTCGTATTGTAAACAGTGGAGCATGTGTCAGCCGGAGGGAGAAGGGTGCAAGTGTAGCAAGTAATGAGCTAAGGAAGTGCGTGTAATCATATTTTTCTTTTCTTCAATATCATGCTGGCAAAATTTCCATCAATCTTTGAACGATGCCGTATAGTTTTTGCTGATTTGGTATTACTTTTGAAGAGTGCTTGAAATAAGAGAGCCTAAAAAGTTTTTTATTTATTTATTTTTTTATTGTGTAAGTAGTTCACAGTAAAATGTGTGCTATGTATACATATACATACATTTGTGCATATGGATATATTTATGTACATATGTACTCGTATATACGAATGAAATGTTTTGCTATTCGAGTTCTATAAAAAATTTTGCAACAAGGTAGTACTTATAAAACTTAATAACTATCCAGAAAGAACTTTAATAATTTTGGGTAATAATATTTCAATTTGTTACAATGTAATGAGTTGTACTTAGAAAATTATCTACTCGTTAATCGTTGTTCGATAGATTGAGGAATTTTTTGTGACGTATTATATGATTGAAAATTTTAAATACCCAATTTGGATTAACGAATAACTCGAACAATTTATATCAATTGATCGATTAAGATAGTGAAATTAATTTCTTAGTAAATTTGTTTTATATAAAAATGCTTTTTTAAGATTTCTAATCGATTAATTTTATTAGTTTAAATTGTAGTCCACCAAAAGTGAATGTAATGATGATAGTGAAAGTAATCGTGAAGGCGGCATGGTGAGAGCGTGCTCCTGCTTACCAATCTGCTTCCGGATTACATGATTTTTGTATGGAATGTCCCACTTGGTAGGTCTCGAGCAATCAGCTTCTTTTTAAGCATGCTAGATGCATAAGCACGTGTTTTCTTCATGTGCATTATTTTAATTATACGATATATGTATGTATGTGAGTTGAATATAATTTTTGTTTCCTTTAAATGTACTCGTATAGGAATCTCTTTAGTTTACGTTATTGAATCTTTGTAAGCAAGAGAGGATACAGTTAATAACAACCACGGCTCATCTAGAATACATGATATAAGAAAAACACAAGAAAGTTTGTGTGTTTGGCGGCCGAAACGAACGGGGATACAAATTGTAAAATTCTGAAATAAAAATTACACCAGTAAAGTATGATAGGAAAATTATCGCATTACTCATGCGCTTGACGATTATGCACGGCTGGTAGAATTTCTTTCAATTATCTAATTTTGAAAGGCAAGTTTATTGAAAATTAAATCCAATAAAAATAAAATTTATGGTAGTATTAAAAAACGCAACGTCTTGTGTAAAAATTGTTGCTGTATTGGGATTAATGAAAAACGACAACCATGCGGAATTAGTTATGCAAGAAGCTGCCTTATGTACTTTTCCATACAAAATGAAAGACAAATTTGCTATTTTAATGACAATGTTTGACTTATCAAAACCTTTAGATCTTTGCGAAAGATAAAGTTATTTATGTGAAGACATACTACAACTAAAGCAGATTATCAAATCCGAAATAACCTTTGATGACTCGATTTATGGTAGAAAAATATTTAAGTCGGTTGGTTGTTATACGTCCAAATCTACTGAAAATCATAGCAAATGAATTGTCCAGAGTACTGAGCTGCGATCCTTCCACTTTAAATTCTCAGATTGAAGAAAAATATAATCATTTAAAATGTACTTATATCACGTAAAAGTATAAAAATGTATTAATTTATTTCTTTACATAAAATTGGGGAATTGTAAAGCATCATTAATTCATCATTTTGTATTATATTTTCAACACTATATTTGCTCTTTGTCGCCAACAAAAATAGAAATTAGTTTAATTGGACTACAAACACAAAATTAGCATGGACAACAACCTGCCGCCGTGTTGCCTTGCTGTCGTCCAAATAATCCTTCTCATATACAAATGTCGCTCATTTACTAAAACAATAAATAGCTTCCAAAGAAACTTTATTTAGGGTTTTCAATGTACACACAACTTAATGAAAAAAGAAAATTTTATTTTTCCCTCAATAGTTTAGTAAAGATATTTGTATCAAATTTTTATACGATATAAATAAAAATATGAGGATTAATTCTGAATCATTAACTCAAAATCAAATTTTTTTATTTGTGAGGTTGTTTTAGTAAATGACCGATGTGTATTCTATTCTTGACTTTTTAAGTCGGCAGCTTGCTGTGGTGAATCTGTTTAATGCTTTCAACAAAACGGCGGTACTTAAAAAAATCTAATCATAATTTCTTCTGTGTATGCAATTCAAATCAAAAAATTTTTTTTCTCATAGATAAGTCTTACCGCTATGTAGGATAATATATGTTGACATGCAGTCTTATTTATATAAAAGAAAGTAAATTTTACCGGTAAAATTTTATGTCAAATTCGAATATCGCTGGGATGATTTATTTTTAAAATCTTGTGGGAATTTCACTAATTAGCATTAGTTTAACAACACAAACATTAATTTAAAGGTATTCTATGTTTGGATACATACTCGTACAGCAGCAGTCATTAATGCGCGCCTTCCTCCATTCCAATTAACGAAATTCATTACACACTTGTCATTTCCCATGGTTACTAAAACTAACTTCCGCTTCCCATCTACAAGTTAAGAAAAAAAAAACAAACAGGCTCATTCACATCAGCATACTCGTACGTAAGTGTGAATGTATGCATATGAAAAATAAAAGCATCCTGATCTACAAAAGCAACACCCACTCTGCATATTTGCTCGATTGCTTTTGGGCACATTAAATACTTTTGTTCCTACGACTATAAAATGTTTCCCAGTTGCTGCCTTGTTTCATTTCACTTTTCAAAAATATAAATACATAAATATGTATAAATTAGTACGCAAGTCCTGAAATGATTTTCTAATTAATTTTTATATATGTAAAAACAATAAACTCATTGGAATTCATGCAGCAATTTCATGAAGACTCGCATTAAAAAGTCTAATGCAAAGCGTTCGCTCACAATCGCTGTTATTGTCTATTGGATTGATTTTATAGTAAAAAAGAAAGAATGTTTTGAACTGTCACGTCACATCATAGCAGCCCTAATTTTCTGTCCTGTTTCGGAATTGCCTTGTAAAAAAATTCAACATATGAACAAATGATTGCAATTATGTGTGCTTTTGTTCATTGAAAACGGCGAGTGACTGCCAAAGGCGGTGTCCCATCTTATGAATTAACTGGAAGAGATGAACATTTATTTATTGACTACATTTGTGAAGCATGATTTCGTGTCATCGCGGGTGGAAAAGTAGTTGTGAAGACAACAGCATACTTGTGTACATAAATATTAGGTGTGCATGAAAAACTTTCTCGTACAATTTATATGTATTTATAGGGTAAATAGCCTTTCACACACGAGTCTAATTTTTATGCCGCACAATTTTTGTTCCTTTTAGAACACACGAGACTAATTCATTTGGCATAGAAATGTATACGTGCACACAGCTTTGTGTGTATTAGTGTTTTTTTCTATTCACCCTGCAGAAAATTCGAATAGTGAATTTGTAGTGATTTACTAGTGACATTGTCAGTAGTACTACTGACCAGATGTATCGCAGCCAGTGTAATCATCTATTGACATTTAACATTAGCTTGTCATTGAAAATCCACCACTAGACTGTAGCACTACTCACTAAGTAGTTCTTTTGAGACCACATGGAGACATTGACACCAAAAATTCACTAGTAAATTTTAGAAGCTCTAGTCTACAATATCGATATTTCTTCGCTCGATGTCAATAGTAAAATTGTATTGATTTACTAGTGACATTGTCAATAGAGCTATTGACTAGGTGTACACCAGCCAATGTAATCGCCTATTGCCATATAACATAGGGTAGTCATTGAAAATCTACCAGTAGACCTTAACACTATTTTTTACAACCATATGGAGACATTTGAACCAAAGATTCACTAGTACATTTTAGTGTACTTCGTCTACAATTTTATAAGGATTGGGACAACAAACTTAAATACATACATACATATGTATTTTTTTTAACATTATAACATAAAAAAGAAAAACAAACTAATTACACGTTCATTGACAATGTCACCAGGAATACACTAGAACTGTTGTCTCTAACGTATCTCTACTCGCGCATAAAAGGAAAGTTGTTGACATTTCAACTAGTGCAATTGTCGCTAGAGAAAAGAGTGTTGACATAGAAACATATGGTTCTAGGCTGACTAGAGGGCATTTAACTTTTGCTGTTTTTGTTTGGGCACACAGAAAATCAATCAGCTGTTGGAAAAACAAACAACAACAAAGATGTAATTTTCCTAAAAACTAGAAAATTGAAAAGTGTATGAAAATTTTTTTGATAAAAACCAATGGTGAACAAAGTTTTATAAGTTTATGTATGAAATTAAGAAAAAAGCCTTCTATGGTAGTAAATACGTATGTATGTACGTGTGTATGCACATAAGTATGTATTCGCAACGATATGTAGTTACGAAATCAGCAGAGAGAGTACCGCTTAACCATTATGTTGCTGCTTTTGTCGGAATAAGTTGCACATACTCACATTTTTTAATATTTATTACATTTCTTTTTTATTTTTTATAATTACACTGATTGACAAAAATGAACTTTTAATTTGTCACATGAACTTGTTTGGTCTTTTTTAATTTATTTTAACTTCCTAAGATGGAAAACAGAGGTAGAAAAAATTTGACACCACAACAATAACATGCCAACATTCAAGGACTCCATTTGCCCTGGTATCGTTTTTCCATGCTGGAAATATCCTGATGGAACCTTTCGCCGTGTTCGTCGCTAACGGCGCCTAGGTTTTTGGGAAAGAAATCAAGGTGGGAGTGTAGAAAGTGTATTTTGAGTGACATATTACAACCCAATGCTTGATACGTCGAAAGTAGTTCTCCTATCAGATCTTTGTAGTTACTTGCTTTGTGGTTGCCCAAAAAATTTTGTGCGACACTTTTATAACTTTTCTAAGCAGATTTCTCTAACAAACTTAACTTTTCTTTGAATATGTTATCCTTTAACAATTCCTTGATCAGAGGTCCGACGAAAATTCTTTCCTTTATTTTTGCGTCACTAACTTTAGGAAACTTTTCTCTCAAGTACGGAAAACCTGAGCCGTTCGTCGCTGACTTTTGAAAGTTAGTTCACCACATACGTAGCAAAAAGAATTATGATGATTGATGCACTTCCTTTGCATGTTGATAAAATAACAACGTTTTGCTAAACTCAAAATATTACTCTTTTTTAAATGAAAACTTGATGCAATTAAACCGTACGTACAGTAGTATTAACGGAAAATAAGGTAAAATCGTAAGTGGGTGTCACAACAAATCTGTGCGTGACAGAAACAAATTAGTTTGTGTTTTGCAATGAGGGTATATAGTAAAGTAATAATTAGCATACAGAATCCGTGTGGCAAAAACCTTGTTGATCAGTGTTATTTATTTAAAACAAAAATTTTCCCAGAGTTTTATTTATGTACTTAAAAATCAAAGCTTGAATGTTTTAAAAATTGTTATTAAAAAACATTGATCAGAGAAACTACCGAAATGTCTTAAAGAATTCGTTACGAAAAGTCTGAGTTCAGACAAACTACCGAAATGTCTAAATGAATTCGGCACGACAAGTCTGACTTCAGAAAAAGTCGAAACATTTGGTTTACGGGGTAGTTATGTGTATATGTGTGTATGTATGTATGTATATGCATACATGCATTGACGTTTAATTTCATGTAAAATGTTGGTTTTTCGCGTTCCCGTACTTTTGTGCATTTTTGTATATTATTGAGAATAATTATCAGGGACAAGGACTTCATGCATTTAAAAGAGGTATTTTAGGTGCCTAAAATATTACATCAAAAACGCTAAATATGCACTAAAAGCAATAAAATATGCAAATATTTTATAAATTTTTTATTCAAAATAAAAGTTTTCAATTTACATACAACTAAATATAGATAAAAAATATTTTGTTTTCTAAAGAGGTGCGTGGACAAGCCTTTTACATTAAATTTTACACAAGATAATCGGGCCTGTTCTGCAAATCACATGTCAAATCACGGTGATTTCAAAAAATAAATGAAAGCTAAATCATTGCTTTTATAAATTGCATGTTTTATAGCGTTGGAAATTGGAAGAAAATATTCACATTTCACGTGAATTTTTATTCCCGATAAGGATGATTAACTCCAAACACGCATTTTTCGAGATATATTGATATTTCAGTAGAGGAGCGATACGTAAATAGAAGAAGAAAAGTGTTGTTATAATATAATATATTATATTTATTTTTGTTTAAAAATTTTGTTTTTTTTTATATTTTCGAATGTGAAGTTCAATCAATTTGTTGTTAGAAAGGCTTTGTGCATTGAAAAAGGCCTTGTAACGTCTGTGTATGTAATCGGCTCAAATATAAAAGATTATTTTTATATAATGTTATATATTTATTTAATTCAACCATTACAATAAATGGAACAGCGGCTATTAGATTTGTTTTTTTAAATCCGTTATCATTTTTAAGAACAATATCAAGTTTGCTCAAAATTGTTACACTACTTTCGCTTTTAATAGCAGACAATTTCCTCTAGAAATCATTAAAGTGACAATTTCCATTATATTTGGTAAGGCGTGTATGCTTGTACAATCGTTCTACAATTCTACAACAACTCAAGCGAATAAATCTGCCAATAAACAGTTTTGCATTAATAATTGGTCAACGATATTTTTTGAAATTTGAATTTTTGGCAAAATATGACAACTAACCATGCCAAAATTATACCAAAATATGAGACAAAAATATGCATTTATGACCCAATTATTAAAAAATATGAATTTTCAACAAATTATGCAAAAATATGCACTAACAAATCCATGCCATTTTTACGCAAATTTATTGTTGCGTAAAGATATTTCCTTCTTGCCATTATCAGGGTTAAGCGAAAAAACATGCATTTGCATGAAACCCCTGTCCCTGCTAATTATATTTTGATCTCATTTTAAAAACTTTACCCAAAAAGTAAAGAAACAGAGCTGAACGAAGTATTAACACAGAAACTAAGTGTGTCAATCTTATGTCCTAATTTACACTATGCAAGGAAATTAGGAAAGAGGAACGAGGGGAAAAGAAACGTTACTGTTCCCCTCGTCCCTCTCTCTCTATTATTTTGTTAAATGCAAACACAACTTGGTTGAAAATGATTTTGTTTTCATAAAAAAATTAAAAGAAGTCTGATATGAGTGACGCAAACCGATTGTGAACAGGGATACTATGTTTTTGCATAATAGGTGTCTTCCACAAGATTTCCTACACGTTCGGACTAATGAGAGTAAAAAGAAAATTACTCTCTGAATGTGCAAAAGTTATCCCAATTTGTAGGAACGCAAAGAACCATAATTGCCCATATTGGAATACTAGTGCTGATTACTTTTTAAATGAAGTTTTATTTTAGTGATTTGAGCACAGTTTCGCTCAAATTTTACATTGATCGATAGTGTGAGCACGAATTTCGTCAGTCAACAGTCAACCACAGATTTTTTGTGTTTTTCAGCGGCCATATTGGTTTTTGACTGGTAGTGTGTACCAAAAAGCGTCAGTCGAGAGATATTTTTGTAGCATAAACAACACAAGATGGACCCGCAAAATTATGTTTTTAAGGAATTTACATATTTTTATGAAATGCAAGGCCGTGTGTGATGTTAAAGACAAAATATTAACACAACATCGTACGAGGAGTTGTTAAAGATAAGAAAACATTTAAATAATTCATTATAAAAAAAATGTTGTTAGCAATATTGTGCATCCAATTTGTGTTTTTTCTGTATTTGTGTGTCCAATTTTTTTCCTTAAATGAAGGTTTGAGTGTCGAACATGATCGATAGTCTGAACAGCCAACACTATCATTCAAAACTGATGAATTTTTGACTGTCACTCATGTTCAATAATGGGTACCCCCACTTTATTTGCAAATTTTGTGATTAATTTTTCAGTTTCTTACATAAGCAAAAAACAGCTGATTATTCAATTCGTGTCCGAACTTACCCAAAGAAAAAGTACAAGCTTGTACAAGAAATGAAAAAACTACTTTCTTATTCGCTCTCAAAATTGCACAAAAATTGTTATCTGGAACTCTTTTAGGTAACTTTATATAATTTCAAGGTGATGAGTAGAAATATTGATTACTGTTCTCAAAAACTCGTCGAAGAAGTGAAAATGTTCACTAAAACAGGTAGCATCATGACTTTCATAGATTTATTGCAGATAATGCAAATCGTTGTTCGAATAAAAAAAAACAAATTTTGTCGTGTTGATCTAACCATTTTGGATATATTATCAAACTGCGAGTGCAAATTGTTATTGCGGTTGTTGAATAATGTGAAATAAATCCTTGTTGCAAAGAAACAATTATTTTTTTAAATAAACCAGGTAACTGTTAACTATATTCTTTTTGCGAAACTCAATAAAATTTACTATTTTCTTGGTTAATTCAACAGATAAACACAGTTGAAAAACTAAACTAACAATTGTAAGAAATGTTAGTTAAGGATGTTAAGTTTTATTTCTACACACGTTAATTAATCATGATAAAAGTTTAATAACGAAACAAAAATTGTTTGAGCAGAATTTAAAAAAAAATAAATGAATAGCTCCTATAGCATTGTAGCATTATAAAAATATATGTAAATACGTATGTAGTAGTGATGTGCCAAATGTTAATTTTTGATATTCGCGAATAAGAATACGAATACGAATATTATATGTAAAATTTATAGACATTAAATTGCGGTTCTATTTCCGCCTGCAAAATAAAGTATGAAACAATTTTTATGAAAAACAACTTCATACTTCTGTTGGCCATTAAATAATATTTGAAAATAATGCAAAACACAAATTTCTATAATTTCTATAATAAAAATTTAATAGATTCCTACACAGTACGACAAATTCTAATATTTATTATTTTTTTTTAAGGAAAAGTCACTTATTGTCAAACAATCTAGAGACAAATTGTAGTCAAACTGTTTAATACACATAAATAACTTATTTCCATATGAAACTGCAACGTTTATTACCAATTAATGTAACAAATACATAGAAGGAAATGGTCTTGCAGAAAAATATTTCTTCCAATTATCATGGGCAAAAAGGTTTTCTTTCAAAGAATATAACCATACATTGATATGACAATATCAAATTTTAAAATTGTTGTTGACCCACTTGAGGCTACATCGTGTAAGTTTTGGAAGATGTATTAATGGAATCGTTCATACAAGGACATTATTTAAATTTTTATTTAACCGAACTTAAGAAAATATTTTTATAAAACAGCAGTTATCTGGGAACTAGATCTCTTGCCCCTCCAATATATTTAAGGAATATTTTATTATATTTTAATATGAAGAAATAATTTGCGGACAAATATTATCTAGAAAAGTACTTTAATGTTAATTGCACAAGAAGCTTTTAAGTTGAGTACAAGAATTGAATTGAAATAATATGCAATTGCGTGTTTTTTCTTGTGTGACGTATTAATGCGGAGACAAGATATTTATACACTGAGAGAAAAACCTGCGTTAATGCAATGATTTTTTTTTTCATTAAATGTATGATTTTGTCATTGTTTTTCCACCAATGCAACGCTTCATTCGCATTACGAAAATTGTTTTTGTTTAATCAGCTGAAAAAATGTCATATATACAACCAAGTATTTTCATTCATGTAACAACATGTTTCTTTTACTAAGCAACGTACATTTTCTTCATATTTTAAATGAATAATGTAATTATAGCAATTTCATTTTTCATGTATATCATGACAGTAGTTCATTACTGACCCGTAACAAAAACTTTTCTGATGATATCGTATCATTGTGTTAACAACATAATTTATTGTTGCAATGACTCTGATTCAGTAATTTAATATAGTCCATTGTATTTGATTAATTGCTTAACTTACAGGCATCATCTGATGAACAGGCACCAGAAAAATTATTGTATGATACAATTGCCTTCGCCGTCCAAGATTTGAACATGGAAGTCGTAGCGTGGTAGTCAACGCGCTTACCGATGCAGCCACAACAACCTCATATATTATCTAGATACACACTAAATATATACCATCATTAATGAAGTTATAACTCAACATTATTTAATATATTTGAAAAGTTATAACTTAACTTATATATAAATATATATATTAAAAAACGAATACTTTGAATTTTCTCCAGGATTCGAACCTGCGACTAAAAAAGTAGCACACTGCCTACTAGCCAGCAGCAGGAAATTTAATCCATTGCAGTTACAAAGATCTTCTTTTAAGTATGTCACCTAATCAGTTTAAACTATCTTTTTATGTGAATTCTTCATAAAAACATATATTTAAGTTTTCCATTACCCGAATGTAAAATATTAAGCATTAGAAAGGTTTCATTCCATTAATGAAACTTGCATGAATATAATATAGCGTTTCATTTTATTGATGAAATTTGTCGTTGTATTAATGAAAGGGGTTCAACGGAATGGTTTCATTCCCGCTACGAAATGTTTTTCTTTCAGTGTAAGTTTCAAAACTTTTTATGAATTTTAACATCGATTTGTTAGTGAATATTTTTGCATATTTTACCCTTTAAAGCATGTTTTTGCATATATCAGTCTTAAATGCATATTTTTGGGATATTTGGTAATTTTTAGAGCATAATTTACGCTTTTAGGGCATATTTTGATGCGCTATAGAATTTTTCTATTATAATATGCTTGCAAGCTTGTGTTGGCCAAAAATTTCGTTTTTATTTTTCTCCATGTAGTGGAACAGTTTTCTTATATACTACAGACTTTAGTTACAATAAAAGTTCGATTTCAGACGTCGAGGAAATATTGTCAATGTATAAAAGTTTATTTAGATGTGACAGTCAACGATTTTTATTTGAAAATCTGAGTCAATATTTTGTTGTTTATTGCAATAAAACTATAAATAAAAATCTTGTCTTATTTATCCAAAACACAGTTCCAAAGCTTCAATTCCGATATCGTGATCTCTTTTCAAATTGAAGTTAAATTTTTACGAGAGTAAGTCCTGATTCAAGTCAATTCTTGAGTTTTTAGGAGAAAAAGGAAAAGAGAATGGAGAGGGGTACAGACTTGACCGTACCGTGGTGGTTCTTCCGAGAGGATGGTGGAAGGATCGATGCCCGGGCAGTCAAGTTTCTTTTTTCGTTTTGTTTTGTCATTCGCAATACTCTACGACAACGCAAATTGATGAAATTTGATGAAACAAACTTGACGGTGTGTATGAACGCAAATGCAGGTTCAAAAGAAAATTTAATAAAAACTGATCAGGTAAACTTGATGTGTGTGAACCACGAATATAAAAAAGATTAATTTGTGATATTTACTTTAGACAAAATTTGTATGGCAATTTTATTATTTGGGCAGTTATTCTTTGTTAATTTCTTTATTGTATCCTTTTTTTTCTTAATTTTATTTTTGTCTTATTTTATATGCAAATATTGTTGAATTTTTTCATTACAAATATATTTTTATTTACAAATAAACCAATTTATTTTATTATTAATGCATATTTTTAAGATTTTAGTGCATATAACAATTTTTTTAGAGCATATTTCTGGTTTTCCTGATTATTACTGCCCCTGTGGCTGAGTGGTAGCGGTGCTAGCCTGTCAGTCCAGAGGTCGTGGATTCGATTCCCACCATATACTCTAGATGCTTTCTGCAGACAAGCTAATCTCTTCGTGAGTTGTGTTTGTTTATAAAAAAAAAATACTTTTATGCAATTTATTAAAATTTTGTTTAGGATTTATGCATTTACTTATTAAATTTTTTTGGAAAAATATTTATATTCGTATTCGTCTGAATTTGGCGAAAACGAATGTCTAAAAATGGCCGAATATTCGGGAATTCGAATACGAATATTCGCGCATCACTAGTATGTAGTTATTAACACGCTTTTATTGCAACTTCAAGGAGGGAACAGAAACCTAACTTTGGTCTCGTCTTCTTATTCTATTTGTTTAAATATCATTTCCGTATTATACATTTGTAGACGTTAGAATTAGCTCAAATTAAACAGCTTTTTTCAGACATATGCAAACATCTATTGTTTATGTACATACGTACGTACGTACTTGCACTTATGCTTAAAACTAAAAAATGGTCATTTACTAACGTATTGACGTATGTACATACTCGAACATATGTTTATAAAAATTTCAAAAGAAAAGTATTTCGTACCTTAATATTTAAGTATAAATATCTGTTTCGTCTGAGGTTATAGAATCAGTCAAGCATTTCAATTGAAAAGGTGAGCAAATATTTTTTTTATAATAAATAGTTTCTTAAAAAAACTAAGTGAACGAATCAAAGCAAAGTTAAGGAACACTGTAAGTTATCCTTTAACTTTTTAACTTTCCGCTATAGGAAGTTCTTATCATATTATAATTCTGACTATTTTCGCGATTATGTCTGTATGGATGGTCGTGTGTGTGTGTATGTAAACATTTCATAACTTAAGAACGGATAAATGGATCGGAATCAAATCGGCTGCATTTGAAATGTGTTGAGCTCACTTACTCGTAGATAACGTGGGATAGTGAATCGATTCGGTTTGTTAGATTTCGGGAGTTTCCGAAAAAAACTTTCACAAAACTGTTTTTTTTAACTGCTAATCTGGTCAATTTCAAAATCAAATCTGTTTTTAACCCCAATAAGAGTCGTCGATTCCCTGCAGGAAATCGAACTGACACAAGACTAGTCACGGAACCGGTCCCCAAGTGATAGGGACCAGTCCGAGTTCTAACACTTTCTATGAAGCGGAGCAGTCACTTTTACATGGGGATGGCCTAGGATGGGGTTAATTGATACTTTTTATGCACCTTGTGACTTGACACTGAACTATCCCATACGGACCTATTCGATATAGAATAATATAAATTATATACACATAAATGTCATTCCTACAATTAACTGTTACAATGAAACACTTATAATTTTTTTATTGTTAAAAATGCAAAGACGGTTTGTTTTTAATCTGAAAATTTTTTGAGATTCGAACCGACAGCCTCGTACATGATAGGCTTGCACTTTACCCACTCGACCACAGGGCCACTCATATTTCAAAAGTATAAATACCAGTTAAGCTTAGGTTAATATCTAAGTATAGTTACGGGACTGGTTCCAGAGTCACATCGTAGGGAGCAATTAAGATTATATTTACACTATTTGATAGGTCCTGTATTCAATCAAATCGAACATGTTCAGTGCCGTTTACAACAATACTAAACCGAGTGCCATTTAAATTGGCTCCATATCAAGACGATATATCACGAAAATGGTGAACAGGTGAATATGTAACCATTTACACGATATGTATTTTTTTCACCATACACTAAGTACTTTTGTTAACAATCGCATTTTCTCAAGTCATAGGACGAGTGCGTTTAGATCAATTGTCACCCAATTTTCTGCACTGTTGTTACCGATTCGTTCGAGAGATATCGTTGAGGAAAAATTTCGAAAAAATCGGTTTTTTCATTTATATAGACTTAGAAGGTGTATCGGTTGAAGCAAATTTTACCAAAATTTTGAAGCTCACTGGGAAGTTTTAGTGGTGGTCTGCAAGGCCAACCGATTCTTATATATTTTTTTGTAACAAAAAAATGGTACTACCATTCTCTGTTTGTTTTCAACAATAAGGATCAAGGCACATTTAACCAGGTGACAGCTCATCGCACCTGGCTCAGTACACTTATGCCCCAGATTGGTTTTATTTAGAAATTATTTAAAAATTCTGTGACTAAATATATGTAAGTATATAAATATAAAAAATATATAAAAAATATGAGAATATGAATAATAAAGAATATGTCAAAGCAAACTTTGTGATGCGATAGTGTTCTCATTTGCCTTTTTTCTTTCTTCTAGATCTTATGTTTTCGACAAGCACTAGCAAGTTAGATTCACAAACAAAAGTACACCTTAAGCTCTTGATATGCCACAATATCATTTTGGGAGAAATTGCTAGGCTGCGCTCATTATAATTTAATATTATATTTTTAATATACTCGTACTTTTGCCAAATATTTTTCCACAAAGCCTTCCAAAATCTTTACATTCTTAAGATGGCACAATCTCCATTAGAGAAAAGTGGACTGGACACACCCATTAAAATTTAATATCGTATTTATGTAGTTCAATTCAAATGATTCCTACAAAACTTGGAACGTTTATTTGCCTATTGATATTATACAAACTTGGCATAAAATAAATGAAGTATTTGTTGTTACATATGAGTATGTATATAAATTAGAGTGGCCGTTAGTTGTATGAAGAATTTTTATTTTTTTATTTCTTATATTCTCTTCCCCCAATTCGGTTTAGTTTTATTTAAAAAAAAAATATCAAAAAATTTCATAGCGATAACTTGTGCTTTAGGGGGTGCGTCCGCCCTCAAAGTTGGCCCTCAAGCCTATTTATTCTTTTGTTGTTTAGTTTTCTTTTGACTAGTATGAAATAATTTTTTAATAGAAAGAAGCTCTTATTGTACATGCTTAATATAAATAATTTCCATATAAATATAATTTTGATGTATAAAATTTTTGGTATTTTGTTGGTTATTTTCTTCATTATTTTCTAAAATATTAATTTTAGCAAAAAACTTTTTTTCAGACTAATGTTGTTGACAAGAAGAGCTAAAAAAACACAATGTATCGCCGTGAAAATATTTAACGGCAACACTAATGTGCATATCGTCGGCTTAGAGTCCATCCACTTTTATTAGCATCCATTTTTTATAGCATATGCAATTTTAATACCATTAGAAAGAGAAAGAGACGCCTCATCGATTTGCTTAAATATTTATTTTAATTTGAAGCTCTATATGTCTAAGAAACTTAATGTATTAGGCTAATTTCTTAAGCTTTGTATAGAAACCGTTAACAGTATTTTGTCTCTCCTGTAAAATTTGCTGGAAGTGACTTATCAGGTTTATACTCTAAGCCGACGATATGTATCCGTGACAACAAGGAAAAAGTGCTTAAGTCATATTTGACTGTTTTGCAGGAGATCACTTTTAAGCTTTCAAGTCAATTTACAGAAATTAAAAGTTAAAAGTTTAAAAAAGATGATTCGCAAGTCATAACGCTATAACTTCTTGAAAACTCACACAAATTAATTGAGATTTTGATCAGGTGTACTTTTGAATATGCAGGTTACGGAGGTACCATTAACTCAAAATCAGCTTATCTTTACTTCAACACTTTTCCCTTT
The DNA here is from genome assembly GCA_936439885.1 of Nowickia ferox. NCBI lineage: Eukaryota > Metazoa > Arthropoda > Insecta > Diptera > Tachinidae > Nowickia > Nowickia ferox. Next base: position 67,917,384 of record OW387026.1, read on the forward strand.
TTGCCACGGATGTAAATATCATCAGTGTTGCCAGATTTCACTTTCAATATGTTCAGTTAAAATTAAAATTTTATTGCAATAACGGTATAAAATCATAACTTTTTTAAGTAAAATTGCACCTACTTCAATAATAGCTACTAACTCAAAATTATTTAATTTCAGTTAAGTGAAACTGTACTACGAGTATGTGTGTTACCCACAGTGCTATACTTAAGACCATAATTATGTACATATGATTTAGAGGATTTTACATTATGCCATTTTAGTTGACTGCACCTAAATAATTTTGTACTTTCCAGTGGCCGTTATTGAGGTCGGTGCAACTGAAGACCGATCTAAAAAAAAAACAAGCAAATATTTATAGACCAATTTAATTTGCTAAATATTTCCTTTCTTTGCGCACATGTATTGTATTGTATGCTTACGGGTGAATTAAATACATGACGCTTTCTTTGCAATTTTATCTATGTCATGTTTTGTTACTGTACGTTATTTGTTTCAAATCAATTGTATATCACACTAATTGATACACATTTTTCATTGACTTGTTGAAACAGTTGTTAGGTTTTTTTTTATTACTGGTGGCTTGCTTTGTTAATAATATCAGTGGCAATAAGGAAAAAGGGCTTAAGTCAGATATTGCGGTTTTTTTAAACTTTCAAGTCGATTTTCAGAAATGTATTTCTTTGTTTGCTTGTACGTTTGTTGGTCTGACGCTTCCATGGCCAAACCGCTAAACCGATTTTTAAAATTCTTTCACCAATGGAAAGCTGCATTACCAGCGTCGAATATAGGATATTTTTTATCCGATTCGGATGGGTGGCACGCCACCCAGGGTTATTTTTTATTTATCCCTCCGCCAACAATTGCGTTGGCTCACATCGATCGGCTCAACACCAGTCGAAATTTTATTTGCTCAAAACGACAAAATCGTACAATTTCAGAGAAAAATTATGAAAATAGTTTTTAAATTTTCTCTTTATGTTATCAATTGCTTATTTGTGCCGCCGAAAATTCTCTCGGTGTGCCGCCGCTGGTCACAAAACTACTGCACCGCCGCCGCCGATAATTTTGCCTCGAATTGTTTCTCTGTTTCGGAACCGGGTTGTTAAATTTGGTTCGGATTTTTTCCGAGAAACACATTTTTGGCCTGGTTAGGATAATTTTCGTTTCGGGTTTAATTGTTTAACCAGTTTTAAACCGGTTGTTATGGATTTTTTAAACAGATGAACACGAGTGGAGCCGAAAGTAAAAGCTAGTAACTGAAATATTCAATTTGAAATATGCTAAACTAAAAGCCAAATTAAACTAATATTTCATATCATATTATAATTATAAATAACTGAGATTTTTCCCGGGGGCAGCTTTGAGTATGAATATTAACTCAAAATTATTTTATATCAACTCAAGCGCTTTTTCCTTTATGCTAAGGTAAAGTTTTCTGAGAACATTGAAGTATAGAAATTAAAGCTATAAATGAAAATTTCCTCATCGATTTTGGTTACTGTTCTCATATAAACCGTAATTTTAATATTTGTAGAATTAAACTTTAGTTTTCAATTGCAGGTTGAAATTTGAACGATGTACAACAAAATGCTTATAACAAGGAAATGCTCTGTGAGACTTCTAACTTTATTGTTGTTAAACGTCGCTTGGGTTCGAAATATCGCTGCCAGTGATGACAGCACTGTCGTCAACACAACACAGAAGGCAGTAAATCTTTTGGAAACGCCCATGTGGTAAGTGATTAATTATATGCATAAAGTGATGGAAACACTTTAAATAAATTTCAACATATGTATGTATGCTACAAACAAATTTGTTGCCAATTACTTGCTTGATACAGCTATATTTGACAATTCTCAAGTTTGCAATTAGCGATAAAATTAGCCTTAATTTTTTATGGTTTTTGGCTTGTCGATTGATTATATGATTTTGCTTGATAGTTTAAGCTTCCATAAGTGGTTAGGCCGATAAAATACTCGTATAAGTTGACTGAACTATATTTCAACTCACGCTATAAACTTTCTATGAATACAAAAAAACAATCTATGTTCCTTAACATAAGAGCATATTTGTAAAAATGATATGATTCTGACAATTCTTCAGTTGATTAGATCCGAATAAAATATTATGAATTGGATTTTCATGTCACCAATTAATGTTTTCAATTAAAAATTTAATTGATTTAATTGATTTAATTAAATTTTTAATTGTATTAATTAATTTGAGTGAACAAACTTAATTGGTATTATCAAATTGTTTATAGGTGAAATTTTAATTAATTTTTTAATTGATATTACAAATATATTAATTGATATTACAAAATCATTCATATTACTTTTTTGTGTGTTGGTATTTCATTTTAAGTTTATTTCTAAATAAAGACTATTAATCGGTTGTTGCAATTGAATGATGATTAAATGGACTAGCACGGTTTGATAATAACAAAATTAAAATATTTGTAATCGAGATCTGTAATGTTGCAGCAACGGCCCAAATTCAATTAACAAACAATTTGGTTGTCTCAAAGAATATGTTTTCTCTGTGTATGTATGTCCCGGTTCACACACTTCAACTTTTATTGATCAACTCGTAATTCAGCTGTAAGAAAAACGGAGAACTAAATACTAATATCTTTTTTTTCTTATAGCTGAATTACGAGTTGATCAACTACGCAACAAAATCGAACTTTGAAAAAGATCTGCCTTATCATAGGCGATTATGGAATATATGTAACCGCATTCACGTAATTTTTCCAGTACGTCACAGTTAGTGGAAATTTTTTTTGCTTTACTGTAAATAATAGCTGTTAAGTAATCGTAATGATTGCTAATTTGATTACTTTTTTTTAATGTAAAGTAATGATTAAATTACGATTATATTCAGTTTCACACGGTTACCAACTGATTACGATTACTAATAATGGAAAAGTAATATGAATTACTGAATTCCTTGAAATTACAACAAAATAATCAAGAGGAATCAAAAGTAATCAAAAAATAATCCGATTACTTCCAAAGATTACTTTTGGTTCTTTTTGATTATTTTCAAACATTTTGAATTTGCATTACTTTATTTTGAAAAAGTTCTAAGGAAATTTATAAAATTAGATGATTTTTGTTTAAGAAATTATTAATCACTCACTCATGGACAGTGATGCCAGAATTCTTACACCAATAATGGCTAAATGTGGACAAAAAATTTGCTAAAAAATGGCTAAACGAAATCGAATGCAAAAATCATGACTATTAAACAAAAATAAGAAGATAATTCATATTACATTTTTTTGCAGCAAATCGCGAAAAATTTTCAAAGCAAATAAAAGTAAATAATAATAAATTAAAGCAATAAATCAAATAATTTTAAGAACGATATACAAATGTATGTATGTGGGTATTTTTTAATTAAAAAATCATCAGATGTTTGTGCCAATAAATTTTAAGAAACTCTCAGAAATTTCATAGTCGTAGCAACAACTGCATGATATTTTTCAATCCAAACCTATTTGGTCCACTTCCTATTTTTTAACTTTTATTTCAACTTTAATTTCTATTTTATTTTCACTTGGATAAAACAAACATGACACATGTTTTACTTTTACCAATTTAACTATCTCTTTCATATTATGGTGTTAATTGACAATTTTTTTATCTAAAAATGCATAGCAAATGATTACAAACTTTCCTAAACTCAATTTTTGTGCATTCTGCTATTGATAATAATCCGAAAACAATAAAATATTACTTTGTTGTATTTTTTTTGGTATATATTTCCTTTGTTGCGAGTTAAAATTTGTTATGAAAAATCGCAAAAAAATTCACGTATTTAAAAATTGCTAAAAATAGCTAAAAATAAAATAAAATTAGCCACTTTTAAAAATGGATAATAGCTAAATTGACTTTCCTTCTGGCTAAATGGGTTGAAAAAAAATTTTAGCCAGAAAATGGCTAAATTGACATCACGGCTCATATCGAGCTTTTTTTCGATTTTAGCGTAAGCGACATGTTATCGAAAACATACCTTTTTATTGAAATTAAAATTTTATGGGCCTACCCATAGTTTTGAATTATCAAAATGCCAAAATTGTAGATAACTTTTAAAGATACGGGCTGTAAAATTTTATCGTAAGCGACAATTTACGTACAAAAACATATTTGAATATTTAAAAAAAAAACCTTCTCCTGAAAAATTTAATTTTTGTTGCTTACGATAAAATCGATATGTTAATGCCTTTCACCTCAAAAAAATTTTCTTGCGAGTGGTAAAAACTGTGCTGTTATTCCAAAGAAAATCTACAAGAAAAAAATTATTTTAAGTACACAATTATTTTGATTTTGTGTTGGCGTCAGTTACAATTGGAAGTTCGTGGTCAGTGAACGTGTAATTTTTAGTGCAAAAAGTGCTTTATTTTAGAAAGTTAAAATGAGCATCAGAAGTCAATTAAAAGTTGCATAAAAAAAGAAATGAACAATTAATTGAAAAATGGATTAATCACCCTTAACGGGAATAAAAGTTCATGTGAAATGTGTTCCCTTTCCCTAAAATTGTGATCGCCCATGTTTGCGTTGTTGTTGTACCAGTATACTAATCTTTAATTTTGTTCACCATTTTTTGTTCACGGAAAATATTTCACGTGAACAAAATGTTCGCCTTTTATTCCCGATAAGGGTGAATAATTAATTGTTTTATCAATAGAAAAATTAGTTGTATTCATTAGCGAAATCACTGACGAATGGTTATGCAGATGGTGGCAATTGACCACCGTCAACGTCATCCCCATGTTAAAATCGTCAGTCGCGTGCATGACTAGTAGTTAGGCTGGTAGTTAATGGTAACGATTGGTAGTTAACGAAATAGCTAGACATTCGCTAGCTACGCCGACTGCAGATTTTGTTCACATACACGTACACATATGCCTATTTTGTTTTGATGGCTAGTTCAGATAAACTGGCGATAAACTACGATAAAAGTAAGAGAAGATTCATTGATTCATATTGAATCTACTTGATTCGCTCTCATAATTTTGTATAGCGAAGCAATTTGCTTCGCTCATGATTGGGGTGTGAAACATGAATAGAGGATCGAAGCACGTATAGTGGACATACTCTTAGTTAACTTGCTTATTTTTTGTTATATTTAAGACAACATTTTAAGGTTTGTTACACTTAAAATATTTCATGCTTAAAAATACGAAAAAAATTTAGTAATATAATTTTTGTGCAATAAAAGAAAATTTTGTACATTTTCGAAAATATTTGTAGTTTGTGCAAGAAAACTGATTTCAAAATTTTACGAATTTCGTTAATTTACAAAAGTCGTTGCGTACAATTATTTTCGTATACTTGGTGTGTTCAAAACGTATCGCGAATTTTGAATTTTCGCAGGTTACGCATATTTGAATTTTGATTTTTTTTGTGGCATTATGTTGGTACTCAGCTCTCTCACTTATGCCGACAATTTCGGCCATTTTGAATGTTCAGTTAATTGTTGACAGCTGCTTTGCTTGCACGTGCTTTGGCTCGCCTTATATTTTTACCTTGGTTCGTGCGGCAGCTTCCATTGAGATGATTGAGTTTTGGTTTCCACGTCATAACCATAAACCGACGATTCGTCACCAGTTATGACCCTCTGGAGCAAATTTATGTCGTCGTGGACAGATTCCAACAGCTCATTATCAATGTTCATGCGATGCGTTTTGGTCGAAATTGAGCAATTTTGGTTCGAATTTCGCGGCGACCCGTCTCATGCCCAAATCATTGATAAAAATCGAATGGCAGGAGCCAATCGATATGTCTAGGTCCTCAGCAACTTCTCTATTCGTGATTCGACGATTGGCCAATACCATTTTCTTCACTTCATTTGTCTGTTGTTGAAGTGCTCGGGCGTCCGGCACGCTCTTCGTCGTTCACATCTTCTCGGCCTTCTGAGAACATTTTGTACCACAGATAAAGGTTCCAAGGTATCTTCTCCGTATGCCCTAGTCAACATTCGGAATGCATTTGCGGACTTAATTTCGTTTTTCACACAAAATTTGATACAGGTTCTTTGTTCCATTTTTTAATAGGTAAAAATCGAAGACGAGCCAAAACATGTGCAAGCAAAGCACGGATCAGCAAAGAAGCTGAGCTTGATCACGAATCTACGAATTGGGCTTAATTTTAGAAAAATTATTATATATATTTTTTTAATTTTTAAATTTAGCCACGTTTACTGCTATGGGGATCTATTACGTACCGTACAAATGGCTCATATATTTAATGATTCCAAGACATTCGTTGACATGAAACTAAGGTATTCGCCAGAAAAAACACTTAAAGATTTTAAGGTTTTCAAAGAGTGCAGAGTTAATAATCCATCGCAGGAACAAATACAACAATTTGTAAAGGTAAGTTTTTTATGTAAGAATACCGAAGAATATTTAATTGACATTAAGTCTCTAATGTAACATGACTAATTTTTGTCACTTTATGATTCCATTAGACTAAAACTCCTATCTCTCTCTAAGTCGAATTTATTGTGATAGTTTTTAAGGAACAATGAGACCATTGTTCCCGTAATTATGAAAGTGGTGAAACCCATACTTTTATTGTTTCGAGATATGTATTAGATTACATTCGATCAAGTCAAAAAAGATTAATTTAAAGTTATACTAGTCTCGATTAAAATAAATCTATGTAATATTTATTAGACAATTATTGAAGTTTTCTTTCGACATAAAAAAAACACTTTCATAATTCTGGGCGCAAATATAAATTATTATTACAAACACTAGCAGAACGGAACAACATGCTTTTTTCGGCGGCCACTACACCTTCATCATTAGCATTCTTATGTTTGGTGTCAATTAATGTAAAATTTATATTTATTACTAAAGCGAAAAGGAAGAATAAATTTATTTAGGCTTATTTATGCTCTTTTGTTCTAGGACTATTTCGAATACCCCGGGAAAGAGCTTGAACCCTGGGTACCCGAAGATTGGAAGGAGGAACCTGCTTTTATCAGTGCAATAAACGATCCAAAGTTGAGGCAGTGGGGTGTAGAATTAAATGCTTTATGGAAGGAACTGGGACGTAAAATGATGGATGATGTCCATGAAAATCCCAATCTCTATTCCATTATACCAGTGGATAATCCATTTATTGTACCTGGTGGACGTTTTGCTGAGACCTATTATTGGGACTCATACTGGGTTATCAGGGGTCTTTTATATTCAGAAATGACGAATACTGCAAAAGGCATGTTGGAAAATTTCTTATCTATGATACGAAGATTTGGATATATTCCCAATGGTGGGCGAGTATATTACGCCGGACGTTCTCAGCCACCACTTTTGGCAGCTATGATTGATTCTTATCTAGACTTTACTGGAGACACGGAATTCGCTATAAATTCTTTAGACGTTTTGATAAAAGAGTTCGACTACTGGATAAATAACCACACTGTGAGGGTAAACAATTATGATGTTTTCCACTACAGCAATTCAGCAGCTGGTCCCCGTCCCGAATCGTACCGTGAAGATGTTGAAACAGCTGCAGCATTTTCTACTGAGGAAGAAAAAGAAGAACTTTACAATGAACTGAAAGCAGCGGCCGAGTCCGGTATGGATTTTAGTTCCCGTTGGTTCATGAACAAAAATGGCGAACAATACTGTAACTTAACAAATCTGAAGACTCGCTCTATAGTTCCTGTAGAGTTAAACTCCATATTGTACTGGAATGCAAAAATTATTGCGAAATTTGCAAGGCTTGCTGGCGATAAGGTCACACAAAAGAAGTACAAAAAGAAATCGCTTTATATCTCAAAGGTAAATGTTTTTTCGTATTTTGCATGGACTCTTGGGGTAGTGTGTCGGAACTTGAATTTAAATTTTTATGATGCGAAGTCTTTAAAATGACATTGTGGTAAAGTTAAAATATATAAGTTAAATTATGTTTGTATATAAAAATAATTTAGATCTTGCATTTTTAACTTAAAATTATTAACAAGCCGATTTTTAAGATCGGTATAATCAGGGATCGAATCGTCACATCCGTGAACGTACAATTCGCCACGTAAAAACACTATTTTCGGATTATGACATACGTGAACGTACTGAAATCCCATTCAGCTTATACGATTGACGTATCACTTAATTTGTTTTCGTACGATTGTCTACACGATCACTGATATGACGATTTGAGCCCATTTTCGTCATAGAATTTTTTCTGTATTACTTGCATAGACCTTATAAATAGATCTTAACTGACACCATATGCCATTCGTAATAGACTTCGGTCGGCCATTTTATACACAAATCTATGATCAAACCCATTTAATTTACATCGGTTGAATGATTTGACCGACTGAGCGAGTTCGAACCAAGTCTAGTTCACAAAGCAGCTTTCTCCTGAAGAACAACTCGTCGTCGTAGTTATTGCTTAAATACGTCTAACTTCAACTAAATTTATTTTGTGGAATTTTCCATTACTTTCTTTTCCAAATTTAGTTTTTAACTAGCTGGAAAAGTAGACATTAATTACATAAATAATGGGAGAAATAATGTATTGTTTTCCAAAGCAAGGCAATGCATTCCCTTACAAAAGAGAGGGTAATGTGATCAAACACAAGAATTACACATATGCTGAAGAAGAGTGTAAATTTTTTGCTTGTGACGAGTGTTATGAATTATAGAATTCATTCCTCCGACGTATTAAAATAATTCATTACTTTCCTGGGACATGTTCTGTGTTAACAGTAATGAATTCTGGAATGAAAAATTATACATGCAGTGCATTACTTTTTCCTTTACTATTCATTAACTTTTCCCACTGGGTAAAAGCTCGTCGAACTCGAGAATCTCTTAAGCATTTCTTAAGTTGTGAGAGGATTCCATATACGCACACAAATCCACACATGCATGCATACATCCATACCAACATCATCGCAGAATAGTGCTGGGAACACAACTGGTACGAACGACGAATTTTTCGGTGCGAACTTTCGTCATAAAAAATAAAACAAATTTGTGGTTATGAAAATGAACACTACACCGCCGTAGAACGAAATTCATAGTGTGTGACGAACTCTGAGATAAATTTATTTCTAAATTGTACGCCGACGAACGACGAAAAACAATTTTCTCTCTCTCTCTCTCGTGGCACACACAATGACCAACTTTATAAATTGTAAGAGCTGAATTCGCTGAGTAAATTCGTCATTATTGTGCTTCAAACGATGAATTTACGCAGCGAATTCTTATCGACGAATTCGTCGACGTGGACAAAATTCGTCGTCCGTCCCAGTTGTGTTTTTAGCATAGACCAGCGATCCGAATCCGGAGAATGGTTGACTACAAAAATAGTTAACTTATAGTTAACTTTTCTTAGACTGACTAAAAGCTAACTGCAAAGTCATCCAGAACAAACCCAAAATTAATTCTTAAGTTGAGTACGTAATCGAATTTGGTGAGAGCCAACAAATTTATTCTCAGCTACTTTGAAACTCATTCCAGTTTTATATTAACATTTTGCTGTTATTATTTTAAATGGTACCTTGACTGTGTAGTTAGCGCGTTGAGTACACAACGTATGATGATACATGTTCGAACTCCAAAAAATTTTTTTTAATTTACTGACTACCTGGTGATTTAAAAAAGCCAACTTTAAGTCAGCTGAAAGTAATGCAGAGTGAGAAAATTGACTACTGCCTAGGACATCGCAATGTTAAAATAGTCAGTTGATTACATTGAAAAGTAATTCAAGTGCCAGTCAATACTAGTTGCGAAATAGTTAGCTTAAAGTTAGTTTAAAGTTAACTTAATTTCCGGTAGGGATGGGGCTAAAATAAATTTGCACTACGGGAAAAGTTGTGTGAAGATATGCAGTGTTTTTCAATTGTAGGAAATATTTGGTAAATTTCCAATATATTAAGTAAAAGAAAATGAAATTTCATTTATAGATTTTGTTTTGCATATTAATTTATTGCAGAAATTAAACGACAGTTTTAGATAAAAATTAATAGAAACAAGAAATCAAAAAAAGAACACTTCTATTGAAAAACTTCTGAGCAATTATTTACATTACTTTAATTATATTGTAAGTTTATTACTTTTCTTTTAGTTGAAAGTCAGTTAGAAGATTTTAAAATTTTTACAAATATTTCAGTTGCTCATATCAGTAAAAACTCGTAAGTCTTTTGCTTACAAAAGATTACCTAAAGCTGAAAGATTTCCACTGTTTCGACAAATTTATATCTCAAGATTGTATAAAAATAATATCGTCCGATATTTTGGGTAAGTAACGTCGAAATACATTTCGTTTCTGCTTAAGAAATTCATGAGTAGATTTCTACCAATGCAGGAAATGTTCCCCCTTTTTTGGCCATAATTAATTACAGCCAAACGAGTTTTTCGATTTGACTTTTGGTGAACACTTAAGAGAGAGGGAGTGACCGAAAAAGTTTTTCATACACTCAGAATAAAGCACAAGTAAATTTAACTAAAAAATTCATAAATAATTAGTTCTAAGAAGGGGTTACGGTTTATAGATTTCCGAGTGTACACTTACCTTTCGAATATAACAGTAGAAATTAATTTTACCAATTTAATGAAGTAACAAACAAAGTCATGCTTAAAAAGCATTTTATTAAACAATTTGATTTTCGAGTTCCAAACCGTCAACTAAATGTAATATAAATGGGTTCAAAATGCCACCACTCTCCATTTCTTCATCTTCGTTTTTGGGATTTTCTTCGTCTGTTTGGGAATTTTCTACAAAATTTTGCTCCTCTGATCTCAGTAATTCGATCACTTCTGTTAGAAGCTTTAATTTATTCTAGTTCTTGATGCGTTTGTTCAACAAAATGCTGGAAATGAATGGATCTGATATGTCCAATGCTTAATTAAAAGTATCCGTCAAGTTATTCACACGGCTACTTTTTCAAGCATGAAGCAATCTATCGGATTTATATATTTGATGGCGCGATTCAGAGGCATCCTCACCAAAGCATCCAACTGGAAGCACAGTGGAATCAACAATTTCAATTTAATGGAGGCACACTGCGTTTCACGTTTTTTGATCGAAGTACTGTCTTTAAGCCAAACAGCATGATGTTTTTCAAAAACTTTATAATTTCTGGAACTATTACGCCATTTTACTCATATATTCATATTTGAACAAAATAATCGTGAATGCTCTTTTAAATACTGTTTAAAGTTTTCGGAACAATCATTCTCAGAAATGTATGACAAGAAATGGGCGTGAATAGCGGCACTTTTGTCAATATTGAATAATTCTGAATTTGGCACGCAGTAGTCACCTGAAAAAATTAATTTTTTTTAAACCCGCAAAAAATTCGCAGATGAAATATATTAAATTTGGAAGATAATTGATTGTTTTAGTGAACTATTATGATATTATGTCTAACATGTGTTATCATTTCTTTGTAAGTCTATATAAAGTTCTAATTCATAATTCCATTAGTTCATTTTAAGGTCACTTTAATTTTTGACTTTACCGACATTTTGCTACAGAATTAGAGTTTTTCTTTTCCCGGACTTTTTCATTTCCCGGGAAAGCGGGAACGACTTTTCAGTTTCCCGGGAATTCCCGCCCAGTGCAAAACTATACAAAATATTTTTTAATTTAATTTAGTTCGACAAAAAACAAATAACAATTCATGAGATCGATTAAATAATAACGTTTTATAAACACATTAGTCGAAAAACTAATATAATTTCAGTACTTTATATAATATTAATGCATAAATACCAATATTATATGTAAATGGAAAGTCAAGTGCATTGATATAACGTAAACAAAAAAAAACAAATTACATTATTAAAAAAACATTAAAAATCTTGCTTTGAAAATATTACTTTAGTACAGAATAAGCATTAATAGAATCGTTCGACAGTCTATTTCTAATTTTATTTAAAAAAACTCCTGTTAATGAAAATATACATTCACTTTCTACGGATGTTGGCCTTATAGTCAGAAGTGCATTAATAATCTCTGGACACTTCAGTTTTTTCACCACTTCCTTCAAAAAATTGCAATTCCTTTTTTAATGAAAATTATTTACTTTTGAATCGAAACAGCGTTTTCTTTACTACAAAATCAACACAATATAGCCATCACCTTATTATTGCATTATCAGCTTCATAAGTGAATAACGACACTCATCAAGGTATGTGTACATATGAACTAAAGTTGCCATAATAAAATCAAAACAAAAAAAATCCCGGGAATTCCCGCAAATATATCCCAGTATTTCTTTCCCGCAAATGTGGGGGATCCCGGGAAATTTTTCACCACTTCCTTCACTATTTCCCATTTTTTAATTTTTCAAAAATATAAATTGTTGTTACGAAAACTTTTATTAGAAGATGTCACAAAATTCAATGCACTTAAAGGTTTTATGATAACTGGTTTAGAAATCGTAATCAAAACAACTGTTAAAGTAACAGAAATTAAATTTTTTGAAAAATTTAAAAAGCTATGTTTACTTTGTTATATTTTTTATTATATTAAAGCAAAAATAATAAACTTTGCAAAAATTCAAATATTTACTTTTGGCCAAAAAAATTGGTGAAATTTCCTATAGTGCAATGTGGAAAATAATTGCAAAAAGTTTTGTGAAAAATGCAGAAATGAAGCTTATTATGTTCGTGTACGTAATTCTCAATATCATGCTGAGAGTCCTTCTACAAACCTATAAATAGTTTTTAGCTTGTTTGAAAAAAATTTTGATTGATATCTACTGATGAGTTTTTTAACCAGAAACGAAATGTATGTCGGTAGACGTTGCTTAACCAATGCACAAACAAACAAATATTATTCATGCATTAAAGACTAACTGGCGTATTCGAAAAAAAAATTAGATGCGTATATTCCATCGGCCTTATTTATAAAAATTATTAAGGCTTTATTTATAAAGGGTTTGTAATAAAAATCTTCATACAAAATTCTGCTTATTAAGCCTTCATTAAGCCTTAATAATTTTTATAAATAAGGCCCCATATATATAAATGATTGAATTCTTAATTTGTTTTGCTATTGTATATAGATATTTATGTTTTTTTTATAAAAAAATAGGCATGTTCGTATATGCATCAGTGCTCTGCATTATACGTGCAAACTTTAATTTTAAATGCAATACAAGTTCGCTAAAAATCTTTTTGTAGTCCATATTTGACATTTATTTCCACTTTATGTACTCAGTGAAGCACTTTAGAAAATTTTTTCATGTGAAGCGCAGTGATTCGTGTACGAACAGGCCCAATATACATACATGTAACAGATGTACATAAATATGTATGAATAAAATATAAAAAAGTTGTATTAAAGAATTGTCTGGAAGATTTTTTGAACATTTTAAAAATAAAATGCAGATTCTGCAGATTTTTTCGGGAAATATTTTTAAATTTTGCAGATTTTATCCGCAAAATGTCTGGCAGCACTGCATAGATGACAAGTAGAAAGGTCCTGACGCAAATAACTGTAACTTTACAGGAGACAATGTACTATTAAAAATTAATTTTTTTTTGTACAACTGCTTTTAAACGCGTTATTTTTTACACTGTTGCAATAATGGTGGCTATTCTGGAAAACGCGTCGAAGACGTGAAATTTTACATTAAAACAAAAACAAACTTTCAAAAATTTATTTTTGTTTGCCATACATTTCTTAAATGAAATACATGTGAGAATTTTAACGCGTTTCTCTCTCTTTTAAAAACGGTTGATTTTGCATGAGAAACAGAAACAAATTTTTTACATTTACACAATTTTGTTTTTGTTTTCCATATATGTAACTTTCACCAAGTCGACGCGTATACCAGAATAGAGACTAATGTTTTTTGACGAGGTGTATTTGTGTGAAATGTATTGGAATCACTGAAAAACTTAATTTCATGAAAATACGAGTTAGGGCCTTTCTACTTCTGACCATCGATAAGAATGTGTGTGATTTTGTTGTCTACAATTGTGGTATGGCGTGCGTTTCACTGGAATAGACCCTTATGATTTCAAAACGTCGAGAACTGATGTAAATCAGTAACTTCCCAGTTCTTACAGCGGAAGTAACTAAATTAAAAGTCGAGTCCTAGTGGCCAAATTCTTATGAATTACAAATTTTGGTTTTTATCAGTTGTATTTTGGTTTTTAATTTTACTATTGTGTTAGTTTTGCTTCATTATTCCAGACGCCAAGCTATTTCATTTGTCACGTTCGTTCATACAACATAAAATCTCAAGAAAAATTGATTTCAATGGTTTCAAAAAAAAAAGAACCTTTTAGTTTATAAAAACTTAGTAATAATAAAAACAATGGTTGAGTGGAGAATCATAAAAGGGACATAAAATAAAGACCATATTGTTAATAACGAAATTGTACATAATAGTGTTGAGAGAAACTGTGATTTTTTAATAATGTTGCTCCTTGTGAATGTGATTTCTAAATCGCTGTTCTTTTAAACTGTGATTGTGAACACAGTTTAGCAGTATTTTGTTTGTAGCAGTTCTGTTACTTTGACAAAATCTAATAAGAAGAGCAGTTGTGAAATTAAACAGTGACTGTGACCACGGTTTAACACATTTCAGCTCTTCTGCTTTAAAAGTATGTATTAGTATTGGTATTTTGATAAATGCTAATAAGAAGAGCGACAAGCAGGGTTCCCAGATTTCTTTCATCTGACATCCCCAATTTTAAAATTTTTATCCCCAAAATTCCCCAAACGGCAATTTGTACTAATTTTACCTTTTTTGGAAATGGGTCAGAAGTGTCACAATAAATTCAATTATTTTTAAAATGTATATTAATTCTTAACAGAGATTTTAGCATTGAATTTTGTTTCTAATTTAATATTTTATTGACCCCATTGCCGAAAAATCTGTTTCAATGCAAGCGCTGCTTCTTGATAGACAAAGTAAATTTAATATATACAATACTCTACCAGTTCTTTAAACGGATGTGATCCAGCGGCATTTTGATATGAACAAGCTTCTGCCCAAAATATTTTTAAGTTGGTTGTTATTTGTATATAAAATTGTAAGCATCAAATAAGTTAAAGAACTAATTGTCAAATAATTTAAGTTATATAGTAGATACGTGGAAACAATAAAATTAACTGATGAGTATTCGAGTACCTGTTTGTCTTGTAATAAACCTTATTTAAATCTTGCTAACAACAAATGTTAAAGACGAGTTAATTATTACCATTTATCATTTATTATTATTTATGAACTAAAAAAGAGCAATTGAAATATGTATTGGAATTAAAATAATTAATATTAAGTAAAATACAAAATCCCAAAAAATCTCATAAAATCCCCAAAACATAAAAGTTATCCTCAATTAATTCCTCAATCCCCAAACCAAAATTCTTATCCCCATTTCGAAAAAAAATCCCCGATTTGGGGATAAATCCCCTAATCTGACAACACTGGCGACAAGAACAAACAATTAGCATCAACCCCAACCAAATATTGATAATTGTTGAGTCAGAGAGACAGAAAATTGCAAATACAAAAATGTGAGAGCTATACATAGTTGCCAGAAAAGACGATTTGACACGATTAGACGATTTTTTCTCGACAAACGGTGAACGTATACAAATAAATTCATGTGGTAGCTTTATTTACAGTAAAATAAGCATGCAAGAGCATTCAAAGTTTGTATGAAAGAACTACATTTGCAAAACCTGTTACTTGATAAATTCAGTCACAGTTGTGATTAGTGATTTTTCAATCGCTGTGAAAAAGTATCAGGTTTCGAAAAATAGCTCATCACTAGTATATAACGCAAACTATATAATTCATAGAGGAAAATCAATTCTGAACCTAAACAGAAACCTGTACCTGGATTCAGTAACTCCTTGCGAACCGAAAATCGTAATATTTGTCGATATATTTATTCCTTTGCGGTAACGATAACGTGAGTATGTAATTTCTTTTTTACGACAGTGTACACTTGTGTTTTACATGCCTACATACAAAAAAAAATAAGAATAAGCGAAAAGCACAAAAAGAGGAAGTAAAGAAAAATTGAATGAATCTGTGCTTGATATTGTACTTTTTTTATTTCAATCGACAGCGAATATTGTTAAAGTATGATACTGAATTGCATATATTTTCGTTATATCTATTATAGCGATACGATTTTCGTAATAAAAGTTACTGAATCCAGGTACAGAGCGCATTTAGGAAATAATGACGATGATGAAATTATTTGAATATATTTTTTTTGAAGATATTATTTTAATTTTTTTGATAACTAATATGTTTAATTACAAATTTAGTTGCTTTAACTGAGTTTTTAATTATTGCATTTAATGCAAGTGCAAACTTCAGTTAATTTTTTAATTGATACTACAACATTTTTAATATGGCCTAATCGGGAAAATAGCAATTACGAACATGTGCCGGAAACTCTGGTGTGGTAATCGAGTAAAACCTTCAATAAGATGTGATTGTATAGCGTTATAGTCTTCACGGGGAAAAATATAAAGCTTTTAATGTTATAAATAGAAAGTACTAAATTGAAATATCATTTGTTTTGTTTTATTTATTTTTATTTAAATAATTCAATACATAAAGCCTGTTTTTTTAGATTGTCTCAACTTTGAGTTTCTTTGAGTAAATCAATTGTAGCGCCTGCTGTGTGGCATGTGGCTCCGGTCTGTTGGAACCACATATCACCAAGATTAATGCCACGTAATTAAGGTATGCAAAAATGTCGAATCATGTTCCTATACCGTTCACCATTGACAGTAACATTCAATGACTTCGCCAGCCCATAAAGCGCACCAAACAGTAATTTTCTGTGGACGTAATGGTGTTTCGACAAATACGTGTGGATTGTCCTCACTCCAAATGTGAAAATTCTGCTTATTTACGTACCCATTAAACTAGAAATGGGCTTCATCGGAAAATAAAATTTTTAATGGATATTCAAAATCAATATCAATTTGTGCTTCGCCCATTCGCCGAACAATTTGCACGCGTTGCTCTGGTGTAAGTCGATTCATAATGAAATTTCAAAGCAAACTAAACAAATAGCAACTATCAGTTGTTAAATGTGTGCTCAAATAAAGCACTGATGCCAACTCAACGTTGTGACACTCAAAAAAAAAAATAAAAAATACCCTATACATGGCGAACATATAAACTCCTCCTTTTTTTAGTTCGGTTAAATGTTAAATAAATGAGTAATGGCTTCAAAATTTTAATGTATTTTGTAGAAAAGATAAAACAAAATCTTGCAGATTTTTTGTTGGTTTTCTTTTTTTTTTTTTGTATAAATTCGGTTTCTAGCACACAATTTAATTTATTTGTTGCCATCACAATCTGATCCCTTAAACTTTTGACTTTAATTTTTAGGCCATCCAAGCTGTTCACTGGAATCAAAACGCAGGCGTATGGTTTGATTATGATCTTTTAAATAATAAACAACGAGATTATTTCGCTCCAACAAATTTAGCTCCGTTGTGGACGAAAGCTTACAATCCGCGATTATCGAAAAAAATATCATCATCTGTGTTAAGATATTTGGCGAAGGTAAATCTAGACAAATATCCGGGAGGAGTTCCTAACAGCATGCATGCCTCTGGTCAGCAATGGGACTTTCCTAATGTCTGGCCTCCCATGCAATACTTACTAGTCGAAGGATTATACAACTTAGGTACCAAAGGAGCCAAAAAACTTTCATACAAATGGGGTCAACGCTGGGTGTTATCAAATTATAAGGCCTATGCCGATAACAAAGTCATGTTTGAAAAAGTAAGACCATGAAATATGATTTGAATTCACGTTTACACTTTATTTTACTTTTATGAATTTGCAGTATGATGCTCAAACTTTTGGAGGAAATGGAAGCGGCGGAGAATATGAAGTTCAGACTGGTTTCGGTTGGACCAATGGCGTCATAATAGAGTATCTTAATATATATGGGCCACGAATTTCAGTTGGAAATGACACTATTGCTTAGTTCACAAGCAGCCACTCGAAAAGGTCCAACTAAATTTAGAAAAGCTCCCATTATAAATAGTTAACAATTGTAGAATATATTCTCTTTCTTTGTGCAGCAAATAAATAAAGTTTAAAGCTAAAATATTACAAGCGTTGTTATGTTTTGGGAGGAAACAATTAACAAAGAACAAGTTTATGAATCAAAAATATTTCTTTATGAATAAGTTCTTAAGCCAATTTTAGCCAAAATCAGGTTTCATTTCATTGGTATTGAAAAATAATTTCAGACCTAGATCCCAGAGCAAACGAGTATAATGCCGAGTACACATCTGGCATTTCTTATGCTTTCAATTAGTGAGGTCATTTTCAAAATGTGTGCAACGCCGTTCACATTATGTTTTTTATATGGAAAGCAATGACACATAACAAAAAATATCGGAAATATAACCTCTCTATATACATTAGAATTATTTTAAAATACTTGATAATTGACGAATACAATATAAAAAATTCTATAGTACTAAAGGAAAAGCTGAAAGATATAACATTCGTTGTTGTCTCTCTATTCAAAAACATTCCAATTCACCTGGCTGTTAATAATACTCTGAAGAAATGGAGCAGTTTACAAAAGTACACCAACATTCCAAACGCACAGTTTCTGAAGATATTGCAATTCTAGGCGTGGGAGCCGCATCCCTGCATACAAAATGTCAAAATAAGTGAAAAATACAAAGAAGAATTAAAGAAATATAAAATGAATTTGAACATGTTATTTTACTTGTTTTACTTCATTCGACATGGAATATCGTTAAAATGTGTTACTAGATATCAAAATCGATAAATTTTCGTTATATATATTATAGCGATGCGATTAACGTAATAAAAGTTACTGAATTCAGGTACTGATCTGACGAGTGTTAAAATATTGGATGAGGAGAGAAAAGAGAACAAACGTTCGTTATATGTCGATCATTTTCTAAGCGATTTCTAAACGATCGTGTTAAGAAGGAACAATTAATCATAGTTTAAAAAATATATAAAGCATGTGTGTGCTCTTAGACGTCATAGTTTTTAATATATGTATATTAAACCACTATGACCTTTTAGATCAGTGAACCGCACGCTCTTTCATTTAGTCGTCACTGGGCAAGCGACGAATGAAATTGTGCACACATGTACGAATTTTTTCCTGGTTTTTTGTTTAGTTTTTTTTGAGTACACAGAACAAAATTATAGTTCAAATTTAATACATTTGTGCAGCAAAAAAATATTATTATGGAAGCTGAGAAATATTTCGCAATAAAAATGCTTTTGGCAATATACAATGCATTTTATGTCATGGAACATTTAAGAATAGTAGGGAGGATAGTTTAAAAAGGCATTTTAATAGTTTTCACAGCGCTGTGAATAAATTTAATTTGGAAGAAAAAGAACAACTTTTTGAAAACCATAAGGAAATTTTTATACAGAAATTAAAAGGATGGTTGCTTGATGTAGAAAGTAAAAGGGAGGAGTCGAAAAATACAAAAATGAGACGGAAAATATCTAGCCTTATAAGCTTTGACATTATTAGGCATGGTGGACCTTTTTCTGATGGCTTATTTATTATG
This sequence comes from Nowickia ferox, assembly GCA_936439885.1. Classification (NCBI taxonomy): domain Eukaryota; kingdom Metazoa; phylum Arthropoda; class Insecta; order Diptera; family Tachinidae; genus Nowickia; species Nowickia ferox. The sequence goes on from OW387026.1 coordinate 67,936,940, forward strand.
AATAATGACGGAATAATGATGAATAATGCAATGGAAACTAAAAAATTCGAGCCCATGTCTTTTTAACTGACTTAGAAAACCATACATTACGTTTGCACGATCTGTACAAGCGGCAGCCTGTTACGCTGCAGTAAGAAGTTTCTAGTAAAAACATTAATTTAATAATACATCGAATCCAAACAACAAGTTGACAAATATCACTAATGTCAGTGCTTTCATCTAAGGGGAAGCAAATTTAAAATTTTTTAGTTTCCTTAATGACATACTCCGCCATGATCCTATCTGAACACTACGTCTGGTAACAGTACAAGGGATAATAATGGAAGACATTAGATAACAATAACATATTTTCGATAAATAAGCCATCAGAGAAAGGTATGCCATGTTTAATAATATCAAACCTCATAATGCTAAATACCTTTCTTTCACTTTATATTCCACCCTTTTAATTTCTGCATAAGCATTTCATTGTTTGTTTTAAAAAGTAGTTGTCTTTACTTCAAATTAAATTTATTCACAGCGCTGTGAAAATTATTACAATGTTTTTTTAAATGTCTGCTTTATTATATTAAAAAAAAGAAATTAGTATTAAAAAAACGAACTGAATTTATACACTACATTGTTGAATGTAATCATAGACTTTTTACTTTTTACTTAAGTTTTTATTCAGTTGCTTATTAAAAAAAAAATTCAAACAATTAATAACCACAGCATGTATTTCAAATTACAAAACTTTTCAACTTCTACAAGTGTAACTTTATTTTACTCTCATTTTTCTCACCAATACAACCATATTTTATTTTTCGGATCACCGTTTTATATTCAGATGTATCTATGTGTTGAATTTCAATTGAATGGGTTGAGTAGTTCACCTTTCTCTCTCTTTGTTCTAGTCTATATGTTCTTTTTTCTCATAAAAATTGGTTGGGTAGTTTGAGAGGGCACATATTGCGCCATGGCCCCCTCTTGGTCTTAATTTCTTAAAAATAAATAGCCTATGTATTCTTTAAGGCGCAGATCTATCAAATTTTTTAATTTTGTTAAAATAGATTCAGTCGTTAAGTTGATAAAGTGTAACAAGCAAACAAGCCTTTTTGCATTCGATCAGGGTACGGAATGGCGACCAGAAGGACTGGAGGCCGAACTCATGATTTCAAAAGTAAAATCCAATTTTGTTTCTTTTTTTTAATGTATAATTTAAAGTTAATACATTTGTGGGAAAACTATTACCTTTAGTCTTCTGAGCATATTCTCACAGTTTGATTACACTTTACCATATTTAATTGAACAACTAAAATAAACAGAAAACTAGTTTGAAATTTTCAATTTTCACACAACGTAAAGGCGAAAAAAATTTAATTTTTCTCTTAAGAGTTTCAGTGTGCAAAATATTTATATGAAAAATCCCATCTTTTGAGTTATGACGTTGCTCAGGTAAGTAAGCGATAAGGGTTTTCATAGCACTTGCAAGGAATTGTGTTTAAAAATTCGGCAACATTAATTTCGAACTCCGTTTATTGGCCGATGAATGATTTTTGACCGATGATAAAGCCGAGTAATCGGTCAGACACTGATGTCAAACGATTAAATATATAATAGATTATTTCAATTTAAATGTATTACTTATAGTATGTAGAACGAAATAATAACAGAAAATTTCCCTATTTAACTGTGAAAATAAATTTCTGAAAATCGACTTGAACGCTTAAAAGTGCTCTCCTATAAAACAGCAAAATATGACTTTTTCCTTAATGCCACAGATATGCCACTGTATGCTGGGTTAACACAACAGTAAATAAAAATATAAAAGAACAGCCTGAAAGTATGCTTTAAAAACACGGAGTATAAAAAACTGCTTCACCCGCACGGTAAAACACACACACGCACGCAATACGATCCGATCAGAACATTGTAAGTTTATTTGTGTACAGCGTTGCCATGACCAAACAATTTTTGTGACCGAAATATTAGATCAAAGTAATCAAATGCGAAAAACTAACCATAATTTTTATGCATTTAAAATACGGTTGTACATATATGAAGTAGTTGTTTGAAAGAAAAACTCTAACATACTTCACTGCTACTCATATATTTGCAATCTTTGTGTCCCAAACCACTGTGAATGTGTAACACACACTCACGTTTGAAATTTAAAAAATATCTAAGAATGAGTATAGTGTTTGTGAGTCGGGAATGCATCTAAGGATGAGTATATTGTGGACGCCAAAAGACCAAATGTCATGTGGCAAACATTGTAAAAGATCTATAATTGTCCTCAATGCTTTTGCATTTTTATTACGTTTTAAGTTAAAAATACAACATACGTGTATTAATAAATGTTTGAATGTGTATTTTGTGAATGAAATGGAACAGACCTTGAACTAAACTAACTGAACTCGGTACAACTCAGCTTAAATGACGGACTGCAACAAACCGTTTAGCCAAAAGGGAAAATATTGTCGTTTAATATTGTTTAAGCAAAATAACAACAAATATAAAGAGATTTTTTTTCTTATCATATGTGAAGTTTGAATTATCGTGATTCGTGACGCGGCATGTAAAATAAAATCATTCCCGTTCTTTTACAATATTAGCAAATTTTATATGCAACCTTTTATGCACTCTACTCAATTTATTAAAATAAAATGGTTAGATTGTCGTAAGGGATTATTTATCTATTTAGAGATAGACTTTGCAAAAAGGTAAAAATTCGGATATTTTTAATATCTCGAAAGCAAAAGTCACATATTCTATTTTCATGGTATTTCTTAATCGGGTAAAGCTAAGTTCAGGATATTTCAAAGGAATGAATGATTGTTGAAAATCTCTCTAGTTTAAACGCAGGCTTGCTACTTTAACTTGTATCGTACATGAGAGTCACGTCAGCAAGAAGATTCTCCACAGAAATTACTATTCAAAATTCGACTACGCCGATTACAACACAATTTTTTTATTTAAATTTTTTTTACAAATCCAAAATTTCATTTGAATGTCGTTTTGAATGGTTACAATATAAAAAATTTTGTTTTCTTTTCGACTGAAAATAAAACGAAGCAAGAGAATGAAGTGTGTTTTTATGCATTTCTAACAACATTAATGACCCTCATCATCATCGTCACAGTCATCATTTTTATGAATTTGTATAAAAACATACAAATCATACAAAAAGAAACACACATGTGAAGTGTGTGTGTACGCGTATGACTTCGTTTTGAACATAAAATATATCAGAGTCTTGTTGTGCAATTTGGAAATCGATAAATTGCAATTAATTTAATGGTCACAACAGAAACGACATCTAAGAATTTTGGAATCATAAATCACAGCACCATTTGTGGTTAAAGCAGGAGGCATTTGGTTGTTTCGCAAGTGTCGTTTGTTTTGTTTAAATTTCTATTTTTCATTGCCATTACAATTTAAAATTTTTCTTCTATTCTCATAAGCAGAGGCTTTAAATTATTGCGCGAGAGCTATAAGCAAGCTTAAAAATCGTATATATCAAGAATACTTAGTTAATTCTTATTGAATTTCGGAGTTACTATCCGGAAGTAAAAAGTTGGAGGTAAATATGAAGAAGAATAGGCTATTCAATAATCAGCAAGTAGTTTCAACTATTCGAAATACATTTTTTATAAAACATCGTCAAATACTTAAATTGAAGGAATATCATGAACATAGATCATACTTTTTTTAACCGATTTCTAAAAGGAAAAGTTTTTATAAGATTTATGTTAATTGTATTTATTGGAACTATTATAAACTTTTAACCCAAGGGATAATTTTTCTTATTCCTGGCTTTAGTTCAGTATTTTCCAATCTCTTTTCATAAGAAAGGATAATGTTTTTTTTAATTAACGTGACCTTTAAAAAAGACAAGAAAAGTTTATACAGACTAGTTGGGTCTGTGCCTATACTCACTTCAGCAGCAACCGTGTAATCACCCGTAGATCGACTATTAATATTACCTTTTAATATAGTTTTATTAATGAAATGGAATACGAGAATTGTATTCAGAAATCTGTCTTTAGTTAACCGATTTCAGAAGACCTATTTTCCAAACAACATAATAATTAATATTTGTTTTTTTTTTCTTTACTACTAAATTGGGCATTCGCTGCGCAAGACTTGATTTTGCCCCCACCCCCTTGAATTATTTAATATTACCTGTAATTATCCATTTAAATATTACTCTTGAAAATCACTCCAGCTCAATCAGCAAACGCTCTCTCCTCCAATTTTCCTCCAATGAGCCAACCAAGTACTTCACGTGTATCGTATGGCGATGCTGTTAAGACAAATTCTATTCCCACGCAGAAAGTGTCCCCACCAAGTAATTCAACAAATGCTAACACAAGCTTTAATTTCAGTCGCCTTGAAGCCACTATTGATAATCTGGTGCAAACTATAAACAACTTTACTACAAATATGACTAGCATGATGCAAGAAATACTGCGAATGCAGAATACTCTGCTTCAAGCATTAATTAACAAGCCATGAACACGTTAAAAATATGTTTCTGGAACGCAAACGGCATTCGCCAACACAAAAATGAGCTCGAGCACTTCCTTACGGAAAATAATATTGATATAATGTTGGTTTCCGAGACTCATTTGACTTCGAGAAGCCTTTTTAAAATGAATGGCTATACCTTATATGATACTAAGGATCCGAGAGGAAGAGCATGCGGTGGATCAGCAATTTTAACAAAGTCAATACTCAAGCACTGTATTCTTGATAGCATTTGTGAAGAACACCTACAAGCAACAAATATCTGCATTGAAAATTTTTGTACAAATTTCGTGATATCTTCAATTTACTCCCCTCCCAGATTTTCAATCACTGAGGATCAATACGAGAATTTCTACAAATCTCTTGGGCCTTGTTTCGTAGAAGCTGGCGACTACAATCCAAAACATACATTCTGGGGTTCGCGTTTTATTACGCCGAGAGGTCGAGCGTTGTTCAACACAATTTCAAAAATGGGCTTGGACGTCATTTCGAGTGGGGAGCCCACTTACTGGCCTACTTACATACAAAAAATTCCGGATGTTATAGATTTTGGCGTCATGAAAAATATTTCTAGGGATTTAATTCAAGTTGAAGCTTCTCTAGATCTCTCGTCCGACCACTCTCCCACGATCGTTTCAATTTGTAGCCCATTAAGAAGTGACTTACCTCATCCTTATGTGAAGATGATAAATCGTGTTAATTGGCTGGGATTCAAAAAATATCTTAGTACTCATTGCACAGAAAATATTACGCTAAGAACACCCGATGATATTGAATCTAATATTACCAACCTTAATGAAAATATTAAACAGGCTGCTGAACATGCCACTACCTCCCATCCGCAGACTGGGTTTAATAGAATTTATTCTACTGATATTGAACGTCTCGTGTGTGAAAAAAGAAGAGCTAGAAGGGAATGGCAACAGCACAGATCACCTCAACATAAAACTAGGTTTAAAGAGTGCACTAAACGACTCCAAGAGTTGCTTGCATTTGAAAAAACTGCATCTCTTAAAAATTATCTGGAAGGTCTTGATGTCACACCAGCATCTAATTACTCTTTGTGGCGCGCTGCTAGAAAGCTTAAAACACCCGTCGAGTTTAAACCACCTCTGCGCACATCTACCGGAGATTGGGCAAGAAGCGACTGTGAAAAAGGTAAATTATTTGCTGAGCATTTAAAATCCGTATTTACCCCAAACTCATGTACTGGTGCTGTTGATTTGCCGAGTGTAGTTGCGCTACCCCCTCGACCCATAAAATTTAAGACGCGTGATGTACAAAAACTAATTGCTGAACTCAACCCGAAAAAAGCTCCGGGTATTGATGAAATTAGTAACCAGATGCTGATGAAGTTGCCTCGTATTGCAATTAGAATCCTGTTATTCATTTTTAATGCCATTTTACGTCTGGAATATTATCCAAACAGCTGGAAGCTTGCCAAGGTTAAAATGATTCCAAAGCCGGGCAAAGATCTTACCAAGGCCGAGTCATATAGGCCAATAAGTTTACTGTCAACAATCTCAAAGCTCTTTGAAAAGTTACTCATGATAAAATTGTCCCCAATTCTAACTGATAATGAGTGCATACCGGACCATCAATTTGGTTTTAGAAGTCAGCATAGCACCATTGAACAAACTCATAGATTGGTTCAATTTATACGAAAAACTTTTGAAGAAAAAAAGTATTGCTCTGCGCTGTTTATTGACGTTTCTCAGGCATTTGATAAAGTATGGCATGAAGGCCTAATTTTAAAATTAAAGACTTACTTACCGATAAACATTCTAAATCTTTTGGAAAGTTACATTATTGCAAGGAAATTCACTGTTGTAGAAGGATACTTTATGAGTATGCCTGAAACAATCTCATCCGGTGTGTCACAGGGGAGTATACTGGGGCCAGTTTTGTATTTGATTTATACTTGTGATATGCCTTTGAGCAGTAATATTCACACATCTACATTTGCCGATGATACAGCCTGCCTTAGTATGCACGAAAACCCTCACGAGGCTTACATAACGCTAAGAACATCCGATGATATTGAATCTAACATTGCGAATCTCAACGAAAATACTAAAACAGGCTGCTGAACGTGCTACTATAGGGTGTTTTTTTAGAGGTATAGAACTTCGAATTGAAATAAAACACAAGAAAATCGTTTTAATGTCCATCAATTTGGCTTTATTGGAAGGATAATTTTATGCCATTAACGTTTAAATATGATTTCGGGCATGTGGCCGCCGCGGCTGGCTCGAATAAAGCCAATTCTACAGGTCCAATTTTCAACCACTTTTTCGAGCATATGGGGCCGTATGTTGGCAATAACGCCACGAATGTTGGCTTCCAAGTCCCCTAACGTTTCTGGTTTGTTGGCGTAGACGAGCGACTTCACATATCCCCAAAGAAAATAATCCAATGGTGTCAAATCACACGATCTTGGTGGCCAATTGACCGGTTAACCGAATTAATTGCTCTGATGGACGATTATGTCGACCATAAAATGGACGGAGCTTGCGGTAAACTTCGCGAACTGAACCATTATTTTCGAAATAAATTTGCACGATTTGCAAGCGTTGTTCTTTTGTCAACCTGTTCATGATGAAATGGCAAACCAAACTAAATATTAATCACTTGACAGCTGACAAAATGGCCGCCAGTTAAAAAAGTGATGCCAACTTAAAGTTCTATACCTCAATAAAAAACACTTTATACCTCCCACCCGCAGACTGGGTTTAATAGAATTTATTCTACGGCTATTGAACGTCTCTTATGAAAAAAGAAGATATAGAAGGGAATGGCAACAACACAGATCACCACAACATAAAATCAGGTTTAAAGAGTGCACTAAACGACTCCAAGAGTTGCTTGCATCTGAAAAAACTGCATCTCTTAAAAATTATCTGGAAAACCTCGATGTCACACCAGCATCTAATTACTCTTTGTGGCGCTCTACGAGAAAGCTTAAATCACCAGTTGAGTTGCCGTCTGTAGTTGCTATACCGCCTTGACCCTTAAAATTTAAGATGCATGAGGTACAAAAACTAATTGCTGAATTCAACCCAAAGAAAGCTCCGGGTATTGATGAAATATAATCAGATGTTGATGAAGTTGCCTCGTATTGCAGTTAGAAACCCTTCTATTTATTTTTAATGCCATATTACGACTGGAGTATTATCCACACCACTGGAAGCTTGCCAAGGTCAAAATGATTCCAAAGCCAGGCAAAGATCTTACAAAGGCTGAGTCATACAGGCCAATAAGTTTACTGTCAACAATGTCAAAGCTCTTCCAAAAGCTACTTATGATAAAATTGTCCCCAATTCTAACTGATAAAGCGTGCATACCGGATCATCAATTTGGTCTTAGAAGTCAGCATAGCACTATTGAACAAACGCATAGAATGGTTCAATTTATAAGAAGAACATTTGAAGAAACGAAATATTGTTCTTCCCTCTTTATTGATGTTCTCAGGCATTTGATAAAGTGTGGCATGAAGGCCTAATTTTAAAATTGAAGACATATCTACCAATAAACACTCTTAATCTTTTACAAAGTTATATTCTTGCCCGGAAGTTCACTGTTGTGAAAGGAGACTTCATGAGTGTGCTCATCAATCTCATCCGGTGTCCCACAGGGGAGTATACTGGGGCCGGTTTTGTATTTGATGTATACTTGTTATATGCCTGTGAGCAGTAACATCCACACATCTACATTTGCCGATGATACAGCCTGCCTTAGTATGCACGAAAACTCTCACGAGGCATATCGATATATTCAGGAACATATTATCCAGCTGGAACTATGGTTAAAGTTATGGAGAATTAAAGTAAACGAACAGAAGTGTGCTCAGGTCACATTTACCCTACGAAAATTTACTTTTTTCCCCATTAGAATCAATAATCAAACTGTTCCTCAACACTCACATGTGAAATACCTTGGTATACACCTTGACCGACGGCTTACATGGAAACACCACGTTGAATCTAAGCTAACACAAATGAAACTAAATTTAACTCAGTTACATTGGCTGATTGGTAGAAATTCCACGCTGAGTCTAGATTGTAAACTTTTGATATACAAGTCGCTCTTGAAACCTATATGGTGCTACGGAATACAGCTATGGGCACTGCTTCAATGCAGAGAGAATAACATCGGCTCCATGGTACATCAAAAATTCAAATTTACATCGTGAAGAAATTTAAAAATACGCAGGCAAATACTTAGCAAAACTCGAGTCTCATCCTAATCTCCTTCCTCGCAATATCTTGAATTTTACTGGACACATCCGCTTAAAAAAGAGGGACACTATGGCTCTAATACTCAACACTCCAGATGAAACAGCTTGAAAATATTTTTGTGCTTAATACGATATTTATGTATTATTGATTACTATCACTAAGTTTATGCCTGACACTGGTTGGGCCTAATTACTATATCTAGATTTAAGATTTGAATACTTATTGTTAGTTCATTTTTTGAAGATAAAATAAATAAATATACTCATGAAGAAAAAATATTAAAATCACTGCTCTAACAGAAATTTTTTAGCTATGCAAATAAATAAATGTTTTAATTGCTTATTTTCATTTGTTTCAAAACCCAGACGATCGATTTGTGTAGGAAATTTGTAAGAAAAGCACCCATTGTTCTTAGTAAAGCTGTTAATTGGGGAAAAATGTTCTGTGTTCTTATTATCCGTCTAATTAGAATATGTAAGGTTAGTCTGGTTGGTCAGGGACCTCGCATAGACCAGTGTTGATCCTTAGCGATACCAGCAGATGACAAGAAACCTGTAAGTAAGTATGGCAGCCTAGTTCGTGCTGCCTGCATCGAATGACTTCCACACAGATTTAACAAACCTTAGCAGTCTACACATTTCCATTTCCGATACAAGTTCAAGACTTCGAAAAGTGTGATTACCAAGACAGTCACATCTAGTGCGGCTTAGAGCCGGACAGTGGCACAGTAGATGTTCTAGTGTCTCCAATACTCCGTGCTCCCTACATTTCCTGCAGGTACCGTCAAGTATCTGTCCTATTTTGACGGCATACGAAGCCGTCCAGTCTACAGTCGCTTCTGGTTAGTGATAAAAGGAATTTAATCGATTTAGGATCTTAGGAGCTCCACATGATTTTAGAAGTTTTGCAAGTTTTCGTCGCACGCCAACTTTCCTCCGCTTCTTCCTTCATCTTAGAGTCTATGATCCATTTCAGGTATTGAATTGGTTACCGGACATATACCGTTTAATTGAAAATATCTGAACTTTGCCTCATAACATTCCTTTGAAGCTTAAGTTATTTTTAGTTTTCTTCATTATAGAACTTTCACTAGAAACGGACATAAAATTATTCGTTGATACAACATTTAATTTGAAATTAAGCAACTGTCATATAAAACCAGTATATAGGGATGATATTTATTTCTTAGAAGTTATCGATAACATGTCCGCGCACAATATTGTTAATTTAAAAGAAGTGGTGAAAAGTCTGCAACTTTTAAACTACTTAACTCTTTTCGATGAAACCAATGGTTTCATCCTGTTGCAAGATAATATAGAACCACAGAGCGTCAGAGTTGGAAACTGCGGATGTCGAAATTTTTTCGGAGCTTGTAACTTTTGGAAATATCAACCCATCTTAAAGATTTTTTTAGTAGAGCAATCATCATTTTAATAGATAATGATAAAGTATGCTCACACTACCATTTTTATATTTTATAAATTTAAAAGTATTTGACCTGCAACTTTTTTTTTTTTTTGTTTATAATCCTTATAAAAATTATTTTATTTTATTGTTTTTAAAAGCTTAATTTACATATATGCAAAAAAAATCTTTTAATTTACATATATGCAAAAAAAACTTATGAATAACTTAAAAATTGTGGCAATGAAAAACTTTCCAATTTGAATTTTCGAAAAATATTAGAAAAGATGTTTGTTTTGTAAAGATTTTTGTTCGAAGCTGTAAACTTATTATGTTTTTATATTGTGATTTTCAATAACGTATTAATTTTTTGGGTTGAAGTCTACTGACGAGTTCCATAAACGGGAACGAAATGCATATAGATAACGCTTAACCATAAAAACAAGAAAAATTTTCAAAATATTAGAAAATTTCATATTTTTTTTACGAAAAAAGTATATGACTTTCAAAAAACCCTTCTGCGACCATCTTTGAAACGTTAAATATCCTAAATGGTCATTCGAAATGAATAATGATAAGCGAAACTTAAAAATGATTTTAAAATACCTATCGAATGATACGCATTTTGATATAGTTCGTCTGTTGGCCGCCATATTGAGTTTTGACTACTGCCATATCTTTAGTGACACTATCGGGATTAAGGCAAATCGATTGATGTAAGAATCATCCAGATCGATCCACGCGTACAGTTTATGTAGTGCCGCAAAGGAACACACATACACACATGCATATATACACACACATACTCGTATAGGCTGATAAACACAATACCCTTCTTTGGTCGCAAAGTCTGATAAAAAGGAGAAGCAATAGTTATGTTTCTCCTCTTAGTTTATTTTGCACCACTGTATACGACTACTTCAATATTTTACCTTCATGGCCAACGCCTTGCACTCAGGCTGAGTATTTTGCTTTTCACTGTAGTTGCCTTTTTTTATTTTCGCTGTTTCGATTGCATTAGATAAAACATTGTAATACTTTCCAGTAGTTGACATTTTTGTTAATGTTTTGTTTCTAGATTGGGTCAGCCAAAATATTCAAATTAATATAATTTCACAAACGCGTACTTGCTCAATTTTTATGTGCATATTTGTAATTATTTTTTTTTTTTATTATTTTGGATTGCGTGCTTTTAATCTGCTGATAAAAAGGTGAGGATTTTTCATAAAGCTGATAAGCTTTATTAAAACCTCCCACCAACAAAAACTTAACTCAATGACACTTAAAGGACGGGTTGAAATACGAAAATTGAGTATTTGGCAGTGGCGAATCTAATACGCCCTACCACCATAGCAATTGGGAATTAGAGTGGGGGGAAATAATTTACGCAAATAAGATAAGTTGCCTTATTTCAGTTACAGCGATTTTCTGAAAAGTTAATTTTTTTTCGAATGGGTTTAATTAATTTTTAATTACACACTCTCTTTTCGAATGGTTCGTTATTAAGTGTACACTTCCTGCTATTGCCCTTTCTTGCACATGTAGTCTTCTAAGGTGTTTAGCAGAAAGGTTAAAGTTTTTGGCGGGATTTTCAGAATATCAGAATTAACGTAAAACTACTAATTAGCTCGCCAAGGCATTCATTTCTCACTGACTTGAAAAAAACGAATGAGTGACATGGTTTTTATTAATATTGGTTCTATTGTCAAAAAAAGGTGCACTGTTTCATACACCTTGGGCTCATATAACAACACAATCTCTCATTTAAAAAAAAGTCAGAGGGGTCACGCCCACTAAAATTTAACATTATATATCGTGTACTTCTACCCAAAAGAGTCCTACAAGGCTCTGTACGTAGAAATGTTCCTTCTTAAATTTGTAAAAACAAGACATTTATGAAAAATTCCATACTCTTCTATAATATGAATATGATGAAAAACTGTATTTTTTTTTTATTCCAGTGAACACTTAAGTCAAAAGCTTTCACTGGCAACAGTGCGGTGAATTGCGAACACTGAAATTGGCGAAAGAAAGTGAAAATAGAATTTTAGCGTGATTGGCATTTTTTATTAAAAAAAAACACTTAAAGAACTGTAAATTGGCCATAACAGAGTCCTGGAATAAGGACGACGATCTACGATACAGTTTTAAGCTAAGAGAAGAAGAAAAAATGTTATCTAGGATATATAGGATGCCTTTTTAGCTTTTTTGGTTTGACAGCTGATAATGTGAAACTGTGTCCACATTTCTGTTCATTTAGGTATGGCAAGTCATCATGAATCCGTTTAACGCCAGAACTACTTACTTAAATGTGTTCAAAAATTAATCAAACAAGCATTAACGATGGTTCGACGCGTTACTATTTTTCTGGTAGGAATTGTCGAGTATAACAACAATCTGTATTTTAAATTTTCCGTACACCCCCAAAATCTTGAGTTACGGGTAAAAACCCGATTTTTCGTACCCGTATACACTTATAAACCTCAATCATCATTAATTTTAAATTTATAAACGGATTTAAGAACAAGAGACGAAGACCTTTCGAACGATATATATTTTGTTTCCGTAAATTTCAGATATATGAGTGTTTATTTTTTCACCAAATATGATTTTTTCGGTTTTTTCATCACTTTTATACTTTGGATTCGTTCTTACGCGGTTTTTTTTTTGTACTGGAACCATACTATTTATGACTTTATTTATTAAACGTAATTGATTGGGAGTAATTCGAAGATTTGAGGGAAAAAATTCCTAAGAAATTTACTGAGTTATTAAATATTTTATTAGAAGGCTTTTTGTTAAAAAAAAACTACCTAAATGATGTTTTTCGCGTTCTATTAATGCGTTTTCTACGTATTTCAGCTTCCAAGATGAAGAAAGTACAATTTAATAGATGTATATAAACACAAAGTATAAAATTGGTACAACAGTGGTCGACAAACTTTTTTTCGTGAGAACCAAATTTTTCACATGTTTTTTGAAAAAATACTCACATATGTATAAATGAAATTCACTGAAACAAAATATATATGGTTCTAAAGGTCTAAGTCTCTTCTTTCTAATTAAGTAAGTAAGAGGTTGATAAGTGCATAGAGGTACGGGGTTTTTACCCGTAACTCAAGATTTTGAAGGTGTTTGGAAAGTTTTAAATACAGATTGTTACACTCCGGTCACACCCACGCTCAATGGATTTCAAAAATATAAAACGGGAACAATGGAAGAAAATAAACAATAAATAATCAAAAAAGAATTGGTGCTATTAAGCAACTCTTTAAAGACGTTTCTTCCGAATCTCTGGTGCCTCCAATAAGCACAAAAATCAAAATTATGGCTAATGAAATTGATCTCTTGTTCGAACTTTCAGACTTCGTCACACCCGTCATATTTTCGAAAAAGTTTTTTTTTAAGAAAATGTTGCTTTTTCAGGCAACATAATCAAAAAGACTTTGTGCCCATCATTTATACACACAGATAATTTACATACGTTTTTTTATCTACGAGTTTGCCTAATAAAATTTAACTTATACGATAGATATCTGTACATACACTAATAGATATCTATGGAGAGAAATAACGGGTATTGCTACACCAAAGCTATTGCATGCGTTCCGCCGAAGATCTTACAAGACATATCCTAAAAGTAATAATTCCGTAAAAACCCAAATTCGTAATGTCACACCCGGCACAGCCTTCTGATGGGCTTTCTGAGCGGAAATCATGTTCTTTCAGTGTCTACCTATATGTTATTAAATGTTTTTTTAATTACAAATTTTTAATATATGCATTGTAACAAATAATGTCAGCATCATGGTCACACCCGTCACAATGATATTTCCCATGTATGTTTTCACAAAAGTATATAAAAATTGTATTAAAGTTAAAAAAATATTACAATATGAGGCCCTTCTAAAATAGGAATTGGAAAGTTACAATTAAGGTTGATTATTAGCAAAACAAATATTTATTAGGTTTTATTCATGTAATTCTGGTTCAAAATTTATATTTCTCTTACAGGCCGTCCCTGATTGTTTGCAATGCAAACACATTCAACATTTTACCATGCCCATATTACACGTTTTGTTTCTAGTAAAAGGAACTTAATATGAATTATTTAATAATAACAATGTATTAATGTCACAACTGAAAAAAAAATTTGATTCATTTGAATAAAATTTATTAGCGAATTCTTGAATAACACGTAAGCACATGTGGTGATAAAGAAAAATGCTAAAATTCATTAAAATATTTTGTTCGTGTAACCGCAAAGTGCAGGATATGCTGCTCACTGTAGTGAACACCTGTTTCTCAATAGCATTAAAAATAATAATAATAATTAGTATAAATTAAATAGTAATACAAAAAAATATTTGCAAAATATGAAATTATTACTTATAAAATAGACATTTGTAAATAGATACGATAAAATTTATTAAAAGGAATATGAAATATAAAAATTTATATTGGAGATAGAAAAATTTTAGAAATTTCTGTATTGAAAGCACACATTAGTTAAATAAATTATAATTAAGCAATAGTTAAATATACTTGAATATGTGTTACATTCATGACGAATTTTGTGAATTTAATTAACGGGCAAATCAGGCATTTTTCTAATAGGTTGTATTTTTTTTAAGGTTTATAATTTGATCAGTTGTACTCATTTATTTCATTAATTTTGTAGGTAGGAGAGTGGATCATTAACTCTTTTTTTTAACGTTAAAACCAACTGTTAAAACCTGGTTTTACCATACAAATTGTTTTTGTTAAAACCAACTTAAAATCATTTTTGAATTGGTTTTAAGTTGGTTTTATGAAATGCAACCTTGTTTTCGATGTGCTAAATTCAGTGCTGCCAAGTTAAAATGACCGGAAGCAGCTGATAATGTTTATGCCAATGAAAAAGAATAGATAGATACCAATTGATACATTTTCAACTTAAAAATAGATGCAGCGAGAATAATTATTAAAAAAAAAATGTGAAGCAAAAGTATCTTTTGAACGGAAAACAACGAAAATATTTTGTTGTATATACAAGGTGTCAGATAAATATTATAAAAAGCTGAAAAATACAGCAACAAATACACGCATTTCTACAGTAGATTTATTTTATTTGGGACAACTTTATAAGACAGCCTGTTGTTTAAAACCTGAATTTATCAAACTTGCAGTGGGAATGCAAAATCAGCTGTTTATGGTTTTAACGTTAAAACCAGGTTTTAACTTTCGGTGTGAAAACAGAATTAGGTGGTGTACGGCGACCTTTTCTGTTGCGAGACACCCTAATATACATGTGCACATGTGTATATATCGTTAGTCTAACGTAGAAAGGCCCTAACTCAAGTAATTGTAACTTTACAGGAGAAGGTAAAAACACAATAGAAACTGTATAATTCGAATGTAACTTTTTCTGTACAACTGATTGTAAACACGCTTTTTTACACTATGGCAATAAATTTCTGTGACGAAGTGTTTTTGTGTGAAATGTATTTGAAAAACTGAAACTGAAAAACTCAATTTCGTAAAAAATACTAGTTAGGGCCTTTCTACTTGAGACCCTCGATATGTAAAGCTACGGTCACACTTGTCAAACATTTGCCCAAAAAAGCATAACCAACAAACACTAATGAAAAAAGTTTTGATCCAGACACTTGTTTATCATATTAAACAGTTTCGAACACAACTAATGCACAATGTCATAGAATCCAACAACGTTGGCTACTCTTTAACTTGACAAACTTTTGTCTGAATTGAAAGGTTTTTCATTAGCATTTAGTGGTTACGCTTTTTTGGGAAAATGTTTGACAAGTGTAACCGTAGCTTAAGCGTGTACGAAGAATTTTATTCAACTTTAATTAAATTAATTTAATAAAATGAAATTAGTTCTTTATTAAAATATACCAAAAAATAATATACTTAATGAGCTGCAAATTAAATTTATTAAATTAATTAAATTATTTAATTATTATAACTATAGTTCTCGATCAAATTATTCATTTAGTGTAAATTAAGGGTAGAATGCTGGAGAAATAGGCGCATATTCATAGTCAAAACCAAGTATGCTTTAAGACTTTAAAACCATTATTTTGTAATACTGTAAGGGCCATTTTCACAACGATACAAAAGTAAACTTTAAGAATTTAAAGCCAGTATTTTGTATTGAAATAATAGTTTTAAAACTCTTAAAATATAATTTTATTCGTTGTGAAAATGTCCCTAATACTATGAATATGCGCCAAAGTTTTCAAAAGTTATTCTACCAAAAGTTTTTTCAAAGCATTAATTTTCGAAAAACAATCTTTACGAAAAATAGATGGTTTCCACTTAAATGCTGGTATACTTTTTGCGGGAGAAGATTTCCTTTTGTCAATTTTTGCAATCAAAAACTGTATTATGAATGGCAACAACTTGGTTTATAGACTTGGACAAATACGAGTACGAAACTTTTTTACATATTTAGTGCTAAGACAATGGCCAAGTATTTTGCAATTACCATACAATGTTGCATTTTTTTTAAAAGAAATTTAAAAATTATTTTTAATGCTTAGAACCTTATGCTATGTTTCCACTACGAGTTGAATCACGTTTATGACTCCTGCCGTTTACACTGCGCATTTGTGCTTCGTTTTGGCATTTTTTACATACTCGTACATACGTGCGTTTGGTTTGTTTTTATTTGTTTACACCCACATACACATATACCTATTTTGTTTTGATAGCTAGTTCAGATAAACTGGCGATAAAAGTTAGAGAAGATACCATTTTTACGAGCTTCGCAAGTAGATCTAATTGATTTGCTCTCATAATTTTGTATGGCGAAGCAAGTTGCTTCGCTCATTATTGGAGTGCGAAGGATGAATAGAGAGCGAAGCACGTATAGTGGAAACATACTATTAGAACATTTGGTTGTGTAAACGTGAAATTTCATCCTGGCAACACTGATAAAGTATTGCATCATCGTCATCATGGTAAATTTTTTTTTACGCTTCTTCTTCTTTTTGTTTTTGTTGCAATTTGGGCCATCATTTTGGAAAACAATAGCAGTCCTTACCCCATAGCATTTTACCAGCAACTATCTTCGTCGCACGGTGTAAGTAAATGTTTTCTGATGGTATGAGAGGGAATGTGGGAACATTTTTATTTTTAGTTCTTTATTGTTTCTGCTTTTATGCCAGAGAAATTGTTTTGAATGTTTTTGTGCATTCGCTGTTTGTACCAGTGATGCCATTAGGATACGAAAGATACATTTTTCGTATCTTTTGATGACTTCAGGTACCATGTGTAATCCCGACATTTTTCGTATCTTTTGAATCTGTACGCAAAATGTGCCGAAAATATAAACATCTTTTTTATTTTCAGAAAATTTATATGAACTTTTTGATATGATCGTCTTAGTATAAGCGGCTTAACTCGTATATTAATTTCTACAAAAATTAATTTGTTTTGATAACATCCAAAGATAGTTATGTACGAGTACATATAGTTAATCTTAAAGTTTGCTTATTGTATTTTTAAAAATTACGTGCCTAATGTTTATGACTTAAATAAATATAAAAATGAATAAATATGATATCATTTTCTTTACAATATTCATTAAATATGAAATAAAAATGTTATGTTAATAAATGTTAAACGTTAAAAATGGACTTTAAATTTGTTTACAAAATGTATCTTTTTGGGAACAAATGTATCTTTTTGGAAACTAAAATGTATCTTTTTCAAAGTTTCACCGGCAACACTGCTTTGTATACAAATTGTGCGTTTTATACCCTACACTAGAGTTATTGGCTTGACACAACACATGTATTCCACCACATGTATTCTGAGCGTTCAGTATTAGTGATGAAAAAGAACAATTGAATGAAATGACCGAGAGAGCGATTTTGGTCTGTTGCTTTTTGTACACAGTGTTGCCAGAAAATGATGACGGGAATCTGCTAAATCAAACCCAAATGTCTGCTAAAATATTCTACGACAGAATATAAGAAATATTAATGTAAAAAGACAGGTTGTGAACCGGAACGAATAATCCTATCAGTATTAATGCCGGTATAATTATTTTTAAAATTTCGGTATCACCAACGGTAACGGTATTTTTTCGTGTCGGTGTTACCCGTTACCGTTACCGTTAAATGAGAGAGTGAACATACCAAAAGATCTTAATAAGTGAATATAAACGTTGTTTGTAGATATTTACATATTATCGTTACCTTAATATAGAAATGCCCTCACAAATTTTTTTTTTTTTGAATTCGTAATTCTTGCATTTTTTGATACATTAGATGTTCCTCTATCGAAATATACAAACAACTCGATTATATCGAAGTGACTATAAGCAAAATTTATATTATTTTTAACTACTGAAATAAAATAATTTATATGCATAGATATATTGTCAGCTAAAATGCAAAACCACTTAACTAACAGAAAATTTTATATCGCAGCTTCAATTAAATATTAGGTATATATTATATCGACACATTTGTTCCTACAAACTTTCAAACTTTTATCGTAACATTCAACCGAATTAAAAATGAAAATACAGAAATTTTAGTTCGGTCAATAAAATAATTTTATTTAGTTTTTTCTTTCTCCCATAAATTTCAAAAAAGTGCAGTAACTTGATTTTGCATTTCAGCTTACGATATATATATGCTTTTTATTTCTCATATAATTATTACAATATTTTGGCCAAGTCAAAGCAGTGTAATATCAATCTTATTTCTCATTAATTTAATGGAACTTTCGTATTCGTTTAAAGCAAAATTGAGCCAAAGGAATTGTCGAATTTTAAGTGCACTTACATTATTTTACCTTTAAATTTTGGTGCCTCCAAGGCCTAAATCTGCCACTGAGTATATGTAAAACTCCTCGGACATACTATGTTTATTTGTTGGAATGTTTGACTGTGCTTCCGTGGCACTTTTAATAGTTTTTATTTTTATAGTTTAATTTTTCGTTGATATAATTTTTGACAGTTTCATAGCGTCACCTAAAACTCAGCTAGGGCCAGCTTATATATTTCATCTTACCATAAAAGTAAAAATGGTGCTTAATCTAAATATATCATGGCTATTAGTACTTCTAGCTTTCGATAATCAAATTGTTCTCTTCGTTTAAGACAGTTTTTGTGTTCTCTGTATGCTTTTTGTATTCTTATGCTTAGAATCTAAGCCACATTTAACAAAAAATCTGGTGTGGAATAGTTGTTATTAAGGGGGATTTGAGGTTTCGAAACAAATTCACTACATTAGATTGGAAATATAAGTGAAGGAAGAAGTTGTTGTCCCAAAACTTTACAACTTTTTGTTGCATTAGTAGGGCAGCGTTGACTATTCATTTAATCTTAAAATTAAACAAATAAACTTAAAGGCTAATTTCTAAGAATTACATACATACATATGTATATATCATGTGTATACTTGTGTGGTACCAAAAATTCGGTCTTGACCGACTACACTTTCTAGTCAAGCAAAAGCTTAAAATGTAGCCACTGCTCCATTAAAAAAAGCAAAAGCTTAAATTGTTGTAGGTAGTTATTATTTTTCTTTCATTTTGCTAGTGCCGCATCATCCAACTTTTTGTTTTATTTTATTTTTCCATTCTACCGAACTTTGTTGTTGTATGATTAATTCTAAACACAAGTATGTAAGCATATGCGCGCATAATGTGTGAATTTGTTTTCAAGTTCATTTTATGATGGCAGTTTTTGTTTTTAATTCCTCTTTTTTTTCCTTTTGGTTGTTTACTTCTCTGAACTTTTTTATTCTATTATTGTTATTTTATTTTTTTGCATAATGACGATTGTATAATTCGGTGCAATAACCTACAAGAATTAGAATAAAAAAATTAGATACACATATTTTGAAGCGTTTTATCAAGTTTTTAATACATACATATGAAGAATATGTATGCATATACGAGGTTTGTTCAAAACGTATCGCGAATTTTGAATTTTCGCGGGTTACGTATATTCGAATTTTGATTTTTTTTTTGTGACGTTATGTCACTTATGCCGACAATTTCGGCCATTTTGAATGTTCAGTTAATTGTTGACAGCTGCTTTGCTTGCACGTGTTTGGAACAAAGAATTCGTATCAAATTTTGTGTGAAAAACGAAATTAAGTGCACGGATGCATTCCGAATGTTGACTGTGGCATACGGAGAAGCTACCTTAGAACGTTTATCGGTGGTACAACATGTTCTCAGAAGGCCGAGAAGATGTGAACGACGAAGATCGTGCCGGACGCCCGAGCACTTCAACAACAGACGAAAAAATTGATGAAGTGAAGAAAATGGTATTGGCCAATCGTCGAATCACCAATAGAGAAGTTGCTGAGGACCTAGACATATCGATTGGCTCCTGCCATTCGATTTTTATCAATGATTTGGACATGAGACGGGTCGCCGCGAAATTCGTACCAAAATTGCTCAATTTCGACCAAAACGCATCGCATTAACATTGCTAATGAGCTGTTGGACTCTGTCCACGACTACCCAAATTTGCTCCAGAGGGTCATAACTGGTGACAAATTGTGGGTTTATTGTTATGACGTGGAAACCAAATCTAAATCATCTCAATGGATGCTGCCGTACGAACCAGGGTAAAAATCGAAGACGAGCCAAAACACGTGCAAGCAAAGCAGCTGTCAATAATTAACTGAACATTCAAAATGGCCGAAATTGTCGGCATAAGTCACATAACGCCACAAAAAAATCAAAATTCGAATATATGTATGTAACCCGCGAAAATTCAAAATTCGCGATACGTTCGGAACAAACCTCGTACATACATACATACATTCATACGTACATATGTATAGATGTACATAAGTAGGATGTATGAGTGAATACTTTTTTGGTTAAAACAGATTAGTTTATTCTACATATAAATACTTAGAAGCATTCTAAAAAATACCATCTCTTATTTGCAAAGTATGTACTTATGAATGTATGTATATATTATATTTCTTATATTAATTACGCAGCAGAACGACTAATCACCGTCAATAGTGAAGTATAAGAATTCTAATTTAAAAAAGTTTGTTGTTGGCTAAGCACATTTAGATGTACGAATATGTATGTATGTATTTCATTGCTGCACAAACAACTCATCAGCAGGCTTCAAGAGCATTTCAAAGAGGTTATGTTAGATTACTGTTGTTACTGTCCCTCCTTCAACCTAACCTAACTTAACCTAAGTATAGGTATTTATTGAATTTTTGCCACAACTCCATAAGTTTAATATTATTGTTCGAACTTTATTTGTTCCTATATTTATGATTTCATTAGGCTAAAGTTCGTATCTGTAAAAAATTTATTTTATTATTACTAGATTCTATTGATATTGTTTTGTGTTTTATTTTATATTAAATTTTTATTTCTAAAGAAAATAAATTTTTATTCGAAACATATGTATTGGTATTTGGTTTTTAATTAGTTTATTTAAAGAGCCACGTCGTCTGGTCAAATGCCCACTTTTTCTGGGGTTGACGTCACCTTTTGTGGCAACCCTAATCTAGACGTGTGTAACCAACAACAAACTAACTTTTTAAATTCCTGATGTTAAAACTGGGGATAGATTTTCATGCATTTAAAATCGCGTTTTATGTACATAAAATATACATTACAAATAATATAATATATATTTAAAACTAATTAAATATGCATTTACAAACATTTAATAATATTAAAAATTTTAAAAAATCAGCAATGAGCTTTCTTAACAAACATTTTGTGATTAAAAACTTAAAAAATATAAAAGGCTCAGCTTCAATTCTTTCTTAACAAATATTTTGTGAAATCATATGGAATAAAAAATAAAGCTAAGTCGTAAGTCGAACTTTTATTTACGTAAGGTCATTATCGTTTTTGTTAGTTCTTGAAGGTAAATCTTTGACGAATTTTTAAAAAAAAAAAACTTTAATATAATAAAAATTAACGTTCCACATCAGCAAAAATTATTGGTGCATATTTAAATGCTGCTGGTTCGTTTGTGGAATATTCAGTTCCTAAATTTTCGCTGTTAAAACTATAAAATATTAATGTAATTAATATAATTAATAAGGCAAAAAAAGTCAATAAATATGTACCATATGACCTACAAAAGCTGTACTTTTTGGGTTACCTTGTTACAATGCAAGCTAAGGTAAAGGCTTTCAAAGTTGAGCACTTCCGGTTGTGAATACATTTCCAAGCTTGTAACTCTTACAGTTGTAAGCTGACTTTGAAGATGTGAAGATGTTTGACCTTGTCGAGAAGAAAAAGAAAAAAGAACAATTAATTTCAGAAATATTAAATTAATTTTTCTGAAAAAAACTTTCCATAGCTAAATAGAAGATGAGTAATTCCAGGAAAAGGTCAACCAAAAAAACATTGTGCTGAAAAATATTTGTTTTGTTTTTAATAATAAAGCTGAAAGGTCCATACTTCATATATGTAATAGTAATAATTAATTAATTTTTGAAATTTTTTGACCGGAATTTTTGGTTATAAAATTTTTTTTGCTGAGCCTTTTTTTAACGATTATTTAAAGTAATGTGTATTATTATTATTTTTTTTTCAATACATATTTCTACACTACACTACAGGTACTGAATTTAATATTCTAAAGCTGTTGTTTATGTAAAAAATGCTCTTAGACAACCTTTTAAGCACGTACCTTTCAGTTATTTGAATCACTTCTGTCCTATGACAACCATGTGTTAAATTCACTTATGATTGACCAGAAAGAGAACTATTTGGAGCTGAGTTCATCAATGATGTAATTAATGATTTGTAATTTAATTTTTTATTGAAATATTAATTTTTTCAGCAGTAAATAAGTATTTGTTATTATTTAATTAGTTTTGAATTAAAGTTCAATCAATATTAGCAAAGTTATTGGGTTTAGTTCTCTAGGAAAAAAATTGTCGCGTCCGCCTTGTCGCGTCCGTATTTGTATTTTACCCGTTAAAAAAAATAAAAACAAAATGTTCATATTTCCACATTTATAAAATAAAAAATTCTTCATAAAATTTCGCTGATTTATTTATAATTCTATAAGTGCACAAAAATAACTTCTATTTTTGTCGCGTCCCTTTCTCGCTGATATTTGCTTATATCTTTTTACTATATTATTGATATCGCCCAACATTTTTTCTTAAATATACTACTCCTTCATTGCTTTAAAACACTTAAGATATGTAAATATTGGATCTTTCAATTCCGTTCTTGTTTTTTGCTCAACTAAAAGTGTACGAATGTCGCGTCCGTCGCCTGGGAATTGCCCATATGTATGTACCCAGCAAAAACTTTTCGAGATTTTGCAATGGGTAGTGCTTTTTTAATGGCTTATAAAGTAATGAGTGGTACTTATTGACCATTCTTCACTCGATTTTCCTTGGAAGGAGTATGAGTGTTGTACTGTTTTAATTTCATAATACTCATACGTCGACTTATAGCAGCGAGTGCATGGAGTGTTCAATAAATTTGACATAACACGTACATACATACATATGTATGTACATACATCCATACATATATTTCAGGCTTTTATTTTTTATAATATATTATTAACATATTCTGTATAATGATTAGTTTGTATATTTTACTTTCCAACAGCTTATTAAAGCTCTGTCAGCTGATGCATTACTTGTTGTTATGCGAAACAGGCACATAAACCTTTCGGTTTTACTATAAAAACTACACCATATTACAGTGTTTGGAAATACTGTACAGCACTGAAGTATGTGCAGATCTCTACTAGAAAGAAGCGCAAAGATATTGCATTATATGAACTGGCTGCCATTTTTCATAAATGAAACAATAATTCCAGGAATGTTGGGAAATGTTGTAAATGTATGTATATATCGCTCCTTAATTTCTGCAGAGGTATAACTCAAAAAAATTATGCCGAGTACACATCTGACACACATGTGCCCAAAAACGCGTAACCACTAATTACTAATGAAAAACTGTTTGATTCAGACATGTATTTATTGATTCAAATAGTTTCCAATCATGTATGAAACTGTTTGTTTGTTTTTGGGCACATGTGTGCCAGATGTGCACTCGGCATAAGATTCATATCCTCAAAAACCTAAGAGTTATTAATCTACTTGAAGAATATAAAATTTCGTTATGATTGTTTTTAGTCTGCATCTGAAATTTTTGAGTTGTGACTGTCTATGATTTAGTGTGCGATATGTAGGTGTGTACCTATAACGAAAAATGTATGTACCTAGGTACCTACATGAATTTAGGATAAATTTTAATGTTGTAGCAAATAAACTGTTGCTGCAGCATTCATGTCTTTGATCAACTGTATTTGGTGCTTGTTGATGTAAACTTCAATATTTAGACTTTTGTAGTTACAAAATTTCTAAAAATTTATTTTGGAGTGCAAATTGTACAAAAGTTTGAAATTTCGGACATACCAAATTATTCTTTGGTTGTCTTGTTGGCATGAATTTAATTGTGAGAATGAATATGTGAGTGTTTGTTTATCGCAACAAGCAATAAGTATGTATGCATATACATCCATATGTATGTACATAAGTATGTATTCCAGCAGCAAAAAAAGAGCAGCCTGTTGTTATTCGATTGATGATAAATTTCTTGTTATTGTGTTTTTTGGTTTCTTTCAGTTCTGTTCTTCTTCTTGTTTTCTATATTGTAATAAATGTAGTTGCCTATTCCATTTGCGTGCATAGGTATGTATGTCTGTATGTATGTATGTATAAATGCATATACATATGTACCTATTGCCTAACATACATACATACCTACAAATAAATGTTTATCTGTATGAGTATAGTAAAGTGGCAGCAGAAAAATCTGCTGCCTGTTTGTTTCCTATTGTTGTTTTATGTATTTCACCTTGAAAAGTTCATTCACGCCAAGTCATAACAAAAACGCATGTTCCCACCAAAATATAATAACAACAAGCCGAAAGACATCCAAAATATAAAAAAAAATTCGACGCACAAACAAGCTCCACACACATGTACGAATGTACCCCTTCAGCAACGGCACACCCGACCGACAAAACTTGCCGATATGCCCACAATTGCTGTTTTATTATTATAGAATAGAACTAGGGAAACGCACACGCACCAACACACTCACACCGGAATAGCAACAACAGTCGACAACAATGGTGGCAGCACTGCCAACAACAATAGCGCCAT
The DNA here is from genome assembly GCA_936439885.1 of Nowickia ferox. Taxonomy (NCBI): domain Eukaryota; kingdom Metazoa; phylum Arthropoda; class Insecta; order Diptera; family Tachinidae; genus Nowickia; species Nowickia ferox. Next base: position 67,962,258 of record OW387026.1, read on the forward strand.
TGCTGCGAACAGTATGAAAAAATATATCAGACAAGTCATTCTCTTTCTAAATTGGCATTTGCTCACAATCATACGCACACATACGATGGCAAAAACTGAGAGTGTACGCTGGTGTTAGTGCTAAGCTTTTGAATTAGTAAACTATTAAATAAAAAATATGCATGAAATAATAAAAAATAAGAAACAACAATAATACGTATGGATGTAGAATAGGTACACGTAAAAATACGTATGCATGGTCCGTGCATATGTATGTGGGTACACAATTCTAAGTTCAACATGTTTTGATAAAAATTTTATACTGGCAAATGCAAAAGAGCAAAAAACGCGCCTTGCCAGCAAATGTATGAGCGTGAAATGAAAATAACAAACAACATTTCGAATGATTAGAAGACAAAACTAAAAAAATATGAACTACGAATTTCTTTTATTACCTTCAGTCATAAACAATGCAAATATGTACATACATACATACACGCATATACTTATATGCATACATACATATGTACATACGTACATACATACGAATTTTATTAACTTTCTATGGGCTTTATAACTATATAGTTAGAATAGGAGAAGCAAAATGTAATACCTATGTATGTACATGAAAAACAAACTTTCAAAGAAGTCAATAAGATCCAAATATTTCGATCCGGAAGTAATGCAACTGCCCTTAAGTTCCAAAGATTTTAACCTAAACTTTTTATTATGAGAAATTGTGTTTCAATATATGTATACAAAATTATTAAGAATTGTTTCTTTATTATTATTAGCTAAAAGTTACATTGTAATTGATGTCAGAATCATACATAAAAACAGTATTCGGCAAATAAAAAGGAAACATTAACAATATTTTTCACTAGAAAAACAAAAAAGCAAAACAGTTCAGTTCAGCTTGTTATTGATATCAAAATTCAATTGATAGGTATAAATGTTTATGATTATGGCTATTGCGTTAAGGTATGTGACCTATAACCAAATACATTGTTGGACAAAAAGTTGGTTCGAACTATAGATGGGCAAATGGGAAAAAAGTACCGATACATATCGTATCGATATTTTTGAACATTTTCGATACCTACTTTTTTAAAACATCGATATTTCGATATACCGAAACGTATTTACATAAAAATGTTGGAAAGATTTTCGAAACTTAAAATAAATATACATACTAACACACATATGGTTACCTTAATATAGAAAGGCCCTAACTCATTATTTTTTGAAATCGAGTTTTTTGTATATTTCGATAGAAGCACAAGAGTGATTATTGACGATAATAAGAGCATATTATTGGGCTTATACATACATAAACCAAATTTGACAATTAGCTTAGTTGACAAAAAAGTCACCTCATAGATGCGCTTTGCAGGGTTCCCAGATTTCTTTCGACTGACATCCCCAATTTAAAAATTTTTATCCCCAAAATTCCCTAAAAGGAAATTTTTTACTAAGTTTAATATATGTGGAGATGGATCAAAACAAATTCTATTATTTTTAAAACGTATATTAATTCGTAACAGATATTTTAGCAATTCGTACTAAATTTTGTTTATAATTTAATATTTTATTGACTCCATTGCCGAAAAAACTAGTTCAATGCAAGCGTTGCTCGTTGATATACAAAGTAAATTTAATATATAAAATACTCTACCAGTTCTTTAAACGGCCGTGATCCAGCGGCATCTTGATATGAACAAGCTTCTGTCCAAAACAGGCTATTTGTATATAAAATTGTAAGCATCAAATAAGGTAAAGAACTAATTGCCAAATAATTTGTAAGTTATATAGTACATACGTGTAAACAATAAAATGATGAGCAATCTCCCCAATGGGAGTACCTGTTTGTCTTGTAATAAACCTTATGTAAATCTTGCTAACAACATATGTTAAGACGAGATCATTGTTACCATTTATCATTTTATATTATTTATGAACTAAAAAGAGCAATTCGAATATGTATTGATAATAAAACATTCCGAGAAATAAATAAAAAATATTAAGTAAAATACAAATCCCCAAAAAATTTCATAAATCCCCAAAACATAAAAGTTATCCCCAATTAATTTCTCAATCCCCAAACCAATATTCTTATCCCCATTTGGAAAAAAATCCCCGATTTGGGGATAAATCCCCTAATCTGACAACACTGGCGCTTTGGCTGTTATTATAAAATTACTCCTTTTCTTCGCGTCAGTGGCAGTGAGGACAGTGTCGTAAGCAGTTGAAAAACAGCTAAAATTTATAGAGTTCTTAAAAATATCGAAACCCTATATATATCGATATTTTTCTTAAATATTGATCTTTCTAAATTGTTTGCCCATCTCTAGTTCGATCAATTGCTTTATACATTTATGGTTATTGCATGTATAATTTAATTTTTGTGTTCAATGCTGTAAACTGGAAGGATATTATCGGTGCTTTAGGTCGATGAGGCATCCCAGGATACCTGTTGGCAGTAAAAGAAAAGAAAATCAAACACTTTATTGATATTATCATACTTTTAACCGATTAAAAAATTATTCTGAATACAAAAGGAAATAATATAGTATATTTCTCTCAATTGAATTAAATAATGCAATAAAGCCGAACACCGGCAATGGATGTTACAATTGCACCACCCGAATCAAAAATTTTCACATTTCACTTTAGAATAAAAGCCAAAAAATTTTAAGATTTAACTATAAACATACAACCCCATTCTGAATGACATGTCCCCATTTTATAAAGTAATTTCATCAAAATAAAACAACTGGATACACAATAGCTGACTTCGAAAATTCGAAGTTCTTCCTCAAATTTAAATTTTTAGCTCAATCTCAATAACGGCATCATTCTAAAAATTCACATATCGCTAGTGAAAAAATTGTGTATACAAAACTATATTCATTAGTTACAACAGAATTGTGTGTTAGTTGTTGGAACCTACAAAATTCGATTGGCTAAAAATTCGGTTATCACCAGGGATCGCAAATAACGATTATTTTCCAAATTTAAACTGAAAAAAAATCACAATAATAGAGAAGTGCTACGGGCACAAGGAATATACCACAATACTCCATGTTACATGGACTACCTATAGATGCAATGATTTTTATTTTTTTAATTTTTATTTATTCCTCACAAAATAAGAGTTATTTCTTGATTTTTATTTATTCCTCACAAAATAAGAGTTATTTTGTGACTTTTATTTATTCCTCACAAAATAACAGTTATTTTGTGATTTTTATTTATTCCTCACAAAATAAGAGTTATTTTTTTATTTTTATTTATTTCTCACAAAATAACAGTTATTTTGTGACTTTTATTTATTCCTGACAAAATAACAGTTATTTTTTTATTTTTATTTATTCCTCAGAAAATAAAAGTCATTTTTAAAATGTGTTTATTAATTAATTTAATTTAGCAAATAAGAGTTTTTGCATGGACTCTGGCGATAAATTCGATCTTAAATCTGTCAATATTAATTTTAGCGCAGAAAATGCTCTTTCTACAGAGACTTGTGTTGCTGGCGTGCTATGCAAAACCTGTGCCAATCTGTACAGGTATGGATATATACTGGGTGTTTTTTATTGAGGTATAGAACTTTAAGTTGGCATCACTTTTTTAACTGGCGGCCATTTTGTCAGCTGTCAAGTGATTAATATTTAGTTTGGTTTGCCATTTCATCATGAACAGGTTGACAAAAGAACAACGCTTGCAAATTGTGCAAATTTATTTCGAAAATAATGGTTCAGTTCGCAAAGTTTACCGCAAGCTCCGTCCATTTTATGGTCGACATAATCGTCCATCAGAGCAATTAATTCGGTTAACCATGGATCGTTTTCGCACTACGTTTACTCTATGTGATAATACGCATCCGCAGAGACGTCGAACAGTGCGCACCGAAGAAACAATTGCCGCTGTAGAGCAAAGTGTTGAAGAGGACCCGAATGAATCGATTCGCCACCGTGCACAGCAATTGGAGCTTTGTCCATCAACTTTATGGAAGATTTTGGATGGCATGAATGTGGATGAGTTGTGGTTCCAACAAGACGGCGCTACATGCCACACAGCGCACGTCACAATCGATTTATTGAAGGAAACATTCGATGAGCGCATAATTTCGCGGAATGGACCTGTCAATTGGCCACCAAGATCGTGTGATTTGACACCATTGGATTATTTTCTTTGGGGATATGTGAAGTCGCTCGTCTACGCCAACAAACCAGAAACATTAGGGGACTTGGAAGCCAACATTCGTGGCGTTATTGCCAACATACGGCCCCATATGCTCGAAAAAGTGGTTGAAAATTGGACCTGTAGAATTGGCTTTATTCGAGCCAGCCGCGGCGGCCACATGCCCGAAATCATATTTAAACGTTAATGGCATAAAATTATCCTTCCAATAAAGCCAAATTGATGGACATTAAAACGATTTTCTTGTGTTTTATTTCAATTCGAAGTTCTATACCTCTAAAAAAACACCCTGTATATTTTTTTCCTCCCAATATTTCATTACATCTGCATCCACGTCAATGGGCTTAGGATTGTAATTGTCTATTTCGCTTATCGCCCTTTTCATTTCCTCCTCCAGATCACCATCTGAGTCTTCATCCTCTGAATTTACTTCAATAGAGTTTAAGAACTCGTTTAATAATGAACACGTGTTTGTGTCTTCAGACGACGGTAAAGCATCTGGTGTTTCAGCATTTGAAGATGATGGTAAGTCAGAAGACTTTTGCGTTGCATCATTCTTCACAAAGAGTAAAATTTATTAAATTCATGTACATTAGACCACCCAATGGGCCGAAGTTTTTATTTTATTCGCTAAAGCCCATATGACATTTCATTTTTCTTTCATTTATTAAGTTTCATTTATCAAGCTGGTAACTCTTATGTGTTAATTATGAAGGTGTTGAGATATTTAGTACATTAAAAAATTTTGACAAATCAAAAAATATTTTTATGTTATGCAACAAATTAATTATAAAATACATAAGAACCGGTCTTAAAACCCTAACCAGTACAAAAATGTGTTTTTCGGACAAAATCCGTACCAAATATAAGAAATCCGGTTCCAAACCGGATAAAAATATCTTATATTTGACGCTGATAATGTAGCTTTCCATTGGTGAAAGAATTTTTAAAACAAGATGAGCGGCTTGGGCGTGAAAGCTTAGCAAAAAACAAACTCACTTTCTTATAAATTGGTTGTTTTTGTAAATGAAATAAAATTATTTGTAATAAAAAATATCAAATTTGTTTTTTTTTTTCAATTTAAATAGGCATATTTTGTAAAAAATTTCATTTCTACACGTTACCAAATTGTATGAAAAATAATGACAATTCGTTACAAACAATATGTTTTTCATACAAATTTCAAAAGGAAAAAATTATTGTACGAATATATGCAGAATCTATACTAAAGTCTCTATTTTTCATTTTATTTACAAAAACACTGAGTTATTTTTTTATATTTTATTTACTGCCAGTTCATAGAAGCCATGTAAAAATTCTTGCTTGGCTATTTATATTGAAAACACAAACAAAGCACTCAAAATTTGTTTTTGATTTCAATGTAAATAGCCAAGCAAAAATTATTACTTGACTTCTATGAACTGGCGGCAGTTATTAGTTTAAAAATGACTTTTATTTTCTGAGGAATAAATAAAAATCAAAAAATAACTTTTATTTTGTGAGGAATAAATAAAAGTCACAAAATAACTGTTATTTTGTGAGAAATAAATAAAAATAAAAAAATAACTCTTATTTTCTGAGGAATAAATAAAAGTCACAAAATAACTGTTATTTTGTGAGAAATAAATAAAAATAAAAAAATAACTCTTATTTTGTGAGGAATAAATAAAAATCAAGAAATAACTCTTATTTTGTGAGGAATAAATAAAAGTCACAAAATAACTATTATTTTGTGAGGAATAAATAAAACTCAAGAAATAACGATTAAAAAGTAATTTTTAAAATAAAAATTATAACCGTTACGGTCCATGGTTATCACAACAAATCTAGTTTCTTTGTATATGTACACCCTGCATAGTCGGATTCACTGAAATATAACAGAGAACATGATGCTTTGTATGACTGAACCAGAGTGTGTAGTTTTGTAAGTCTAATTCTATTAGAACTGTAGTAGAATCAATATGTTTTAGATCGTACATACATATATACATACACACATCATCATTTAACATCTGAACCATGGTAAACATAATGTTTCCTCTTGAAAATGCATGGAAGTTGTAAAGAATTCGTTAATAAAATAATAAAGGAAAGGTGCACATTAGTTCCGAAACTCCTTACTTAAAACACCTGATAAAACTACCCACCCTTGCTAAATGCTGAAGTAGTCCCGTGGTGATGCTAGTGGAGTTATCATGGTGCCACTATTGATGATAGTGCGCTATCATTACGTCCCAAAAACATACATTCATATTTATTGTTACTTGTCTTACAAAAATCTTTTCATGGTGAATTTTATTTTCTGAGGAGGAAAGCATTTAAAGTACATAAATGTACATGCAAAACTTATTGCCAATTTATACACAAAGCACTCAAATTTGTTTTTGCTTTCAATATAAATAGACAGAAGATAATTTTTACATGTCTTGTATCACTTGCGTTATCACTCTTTCCATGTAAATTTCATATTTCAACTCTGAAAAAATCTAATCGGTGGCGTATTTTAACGGAGTTGTCACTTTGAGATTTTTATTGATGGGTTATCAATACAGAATCAATATCAAGTCGCAAATGAAAATTTCATTGAAGAATCCATGTAACAATGACACAATTAAAAGAAGTTATATACATGTACGAGTACGCAACAATGTAATTGAAGTGTCTCAATATACATATGTATGTAAAAAACTTTTTTTTGCCTGTTGTGCGTCGATAACCAGCTAAACGCTGCCTCATGTCAGAGACTAGTCTGCCATGAGCCTCTGAGTTAGCGACACATATCATACAAATTTGCTAATGATTCAAGGTGATTTTGTCTGCTAGAATTCACTTACACGAGGACGCCTAACAGACAAATCAACTTCAGTCATATACATGCATATGTATGTATGACATTTTGAACATTTACTTCAAAATGCAACTATGGCCGAGTTTAGATCTGTGTGCCATGTGTCCAAAAAAAAAGCGCAACCACTAATTGCTAATGAAAAAATGTTTGATTCAGACACGTATTTATTAATTTAAACAGTTTCATACATAATTAACACTACGACCACACGAGCAATTTGTTGTATCTTAACACAAGCAATAACGCCGGCAGAATAATGACATCAAATTGCTTGTGTTCAACAATGTATCTAGAGGTGGAGAACACGTGCATTAAAATATATTTGCTTTTTTAAGCATATACATAGCTGAATTATCTATAATTAGATTTTTTGCTAATTTTAAATTGAACTTCTTTTTATTTTATTTATTTAAAACAATTTTTCTTACTTTTTTGTTTTAAAAAAATAATATTATTTCAATTTGACAGCATGTGTTAAGAGATTATTGCTCAGCAATGTATTTTAACATTTGTTGCTTAATATATATTTGAACACATATTTATACGGTACACACGCTGTGTCTTGTGTCGGCAATCGAACTTGGCAATTGTTACAGCAACAATTGCCAAGATTATTGCTATAATAGATAATTTTGTAGAATTCAGCATGATTGGAATTGGATGATTTAAATCAATAAATACGAGTACTTGTGTAAATCAAACAGTTTTTCATTAGTAATTAGTGGTTACGCCTTTTTGGTTTCATGGCACAGAACTGTAAACTCGGCCTATGACACGAAAGAACATTCATCTGCAGTCATCGATAAAGTAACATTGTAAACCTTTGTCACCATGAATCATTACGACTTTCGCCACTGGGTATACATACATAGAACCCAGTGACAAAAATAATTGGAGGTATTTATTCAGGAACTACTTTTTCTTTACCTCCAAAATATCGATAAGTGCGTATTTTGACTCTTCTGCAATCCATTATTATTACTATCAACATTCAGATAATTAATTAAGAAGATATTTCACTTGTGCAAAAATGCAGATCATTTGTAGTTTTCGCAAATACTTACGATGTGTCTGGAAATAAATGTCATGAAGTATTAGATTTTTATTTTTAAAAAAATATGTACATTGATTAAAAAGAAATTTAAGAAAGGAAAAAAGCATATATGTAGGAAAAATAAGATTTAATTATAATCGTGAACATGACTTCAGAATCACTGAATTGGATCAATGACCAATGATCTTGCAATGACAACTCTTGCACTACTTCCGGATTACAAGTTTATCATCTTATTGACTTTCTTGGAAGCTCATTTTTTACTGGGTAAGTATGCATCTACATAGTACATGCAATGTACATATATACTCGTATGTATGTACATTAGGTATATAACTTTTTTTTACTACAAATTTGACAGGCACTACGCTATGGGGAATATTGCACTGATTATGAGCACAGATATCTTAGACCAGTTTGAAAGAAAAACCTTCCCCACCGAATGAATTTATAAAACTTTCCAAATTCTTTTTTAACAATTTCAAATTCAATAAACCACGAGCGAAAAAGTTTAAATGTTATTAAAATAATATCCATTACAATACCTCTTTAGATATTAAAGTAAAAATATCATTCACGTTATGAATTCTATTTGAAGGTGTTGAAACAAAGAGTAACCAAAATCTTAAAAATTATTTTAAATACTGCTATCACAAACATTCTAAGTCCAAACTTTCTTAAGTATTGCGTAAAAGTAAAAACGCAATTATTCTTATTTTTCCATGGACCTGTGAAACTTTCAGGCCTGTCGCAGAATCCAAATTCGATCGAAATGACTTCAATTCCGTAATTAGGTTCTTCAGAAAACGAAAAACGAAGAATATGCTCGAAATGAAACCACTTTAAACTTAATGCTCGGAAACGTAAATTTCCTCCTGTGAAATTACAAAAATCTCTTTGAAACAACTTATTTTAATAAAGAAAAATGTTTTTCAACAATTTATTTAAATTTTTTTTGGATTATTTAATTTTTTTTACAAATTACATAATTTCCTTAAGTCTTAAGGAAAAATGCAGCATCGTAAAAAGCGAAATATTCTGTTCAGTCAAATAAAACTTTAACATATACACTGCGCTTGGATATGAAAGTGAACCTGAAGCATCCCTCAATCGTCTTCCCCGTAATTTTATGGTAAAGTCTTGACGTCCCTGCGCACCACAAACTGCAGTTATTGCAGACATTTCGTGTATTAATTTTTAAATTTTTTTCACTTCAAGTTAAAAAAAAATGTTGTGCCTTTCCTATTTTGTTTTTCTCTTCTAATAACCATGTGTTTTTTGTTTTTCGTTGCCCAATATTGCCACATTTAAACTGAAAACAATCGAATTGCTGCTTTTTCGTATTGAACAAAATCGATCGAAATCTGGAGAAGGTAAAACAAAATCGATCGAAATGAAAATTCGTAATGAAAACAATTTCGATCGATTTCTGTGACAGGCCTGTTTGATATTTGTAAAAAATTCCAAAAGTTATTACCCTAATGTTCATACATACATACGTATGTTCAAAGTTAATGCGTATAATTTTTTCTGATCTGTGATTTGACGCATTGTTAGAAATGACTTCATAAGATATTTCCATTCCGATGAAAACTTCATAATCTTGCAGTTGAGCTTAACGCAATTAATGCTTTCTATAGGCAACAATCGAATATGATAAATGATTTATGTATAATATCACGACCATGATTGGATATTTTTTGAAATGCTAAAGATGGTTTTTTGCGCAGTGAAATAATTGAACGATTGAATAAATTATTGAAAGTGTTGTGTTTGCCCCTGCACGGGCATACATACATTCATACATATATTCATATTGTATGTAGGTTTGCTATTTGCAAGCGAACTTTATTTGTCAAGCATTTGAAAACAAAAACAACCTCTTTTTTTTTGGAAAAAAGCAATCAAAAATGATCTATAGCAACAAAATTAGAAAGACAAGAACAATTTCGAGGAGTCTTAGAAACGTGCGCTTTTTTTCGCTTCGTTTATTTGACGTTCAAAAGTCGATGAACTCTTTAGTGCCAAATACTTTTGAGCAAACAGCAGATTAAACACATGCAAACAGAAACAAACACATCATATGCACAGTGTGAGTGCAATGACTGCTTTCGAGCATTTTAAAAATAATTCGAGAAATAGCAACAAGTTTTTTTATTATTTTTCTAATTCTACACTGTGCGGTCATATTTTTTTATTTTTTTTGGTGTTTAGAACAACAACAATACATTCACACAAATCTATCTTATCGCATTCACTCCCAAATACATAAAATTTTGCAAGCAAATTATTCTACTTAATAAAATATAAATGTATGTTTGTACATTGTATGTATGACGAAGTTTGCTATTTATGATTTCACACTAAAAATGTGCAGGTTTGGGTTATGAACAGATATGCCAACAAACTATCAATAAGTGTATATACATATGTACGAGTATGTACATACGTAGGAATTTATCTGAGTACATATAATAAAAATAGTATGTATGTATGTATATCTGCATGTACATACATATATTTGTATGCTATTGGAAATGACACCAAATTCTATAAGTTAAATGGACAACATTTGCATTACATACGAGTACACTTTATTGAATATTGTACTGATCCATATTTGTCGATTATACAAAATCTTACAATGGAGTATTAAAAAAATGGTGCATTTCAAGACTATATAGTAATATTAATACTAAGTACATACTGGGTTTCTGTTTTCCTCTCGGTAAATATCGGAGCGAATAGTGGAAAGAGAACTTAGCCACTCTTTGCATAACCCTATTACTCTTCTTTCGTGTAATAGCTAAGGTATGGCAAAATGTTGTAGTTTTTCTAATTGCAGGTTTCTTCATTTTATTTGAATTTTTTATTAACAGTTTGTAGGAGATTTTCGGTTTTTCGATTCAATCCGTCTCTTGCAAGGTAGTCTCTTTGAGATAAGATATGTGACCATACCGTTGACTCCAGTCTGGTTCAGTCATTGACTTAAACCGGCTACGCATAAAGAAAACGGCCTCCCCATGACTTGCTTTGAGTTTGAAAGACGATAAAGAAGCAACGTCACCGTGAAGAAGCGATGGAAGAAAACCTTTTCGGGGTGGAACTTCAAGGCCTAACCAGTGGCTTATTACTGGTGCACAGGCAGTTGTCCGAAAACCACTTCTTTCTATTTCCAAGGGGCTTAATAGATAATGCTAACCATCGGCAAGTAAATTTTGTATCTTGTCTGTCTTGGTTGGTCGGATACGGTTAACCCGATACTATTCTATGTGCTGTTACTGTTCAATAGATGCTGCCTTTGATGTTTGCGGCTAATCTCGATTCTGGGGGATGCTCTATCGTATGGTATACCTACTCTTGTTGGGCTTATCTCCCCCACTAGGGCAGTCTCGAGTAACCGTGTTAAGTCGTATGAGATTAGGTAACTCAAAACACCACAGCATGATGTTTGTCCATAGTCAGGGAGGAAAAAGTATTAAGAAAAATTTTGTAATATCAATTAAAACCTTGTAGTATTAACAAAAAAATTAACTAAAATTTCACAAAGAAACAATTTGATAATATGAATTAAATTTTTCTACTCAAAGTAATTAATTCAATTAAATTTTCAATTGGCTTATTAATTGGTGAACATTTTTTTCTGTGTGTACTTTTAATATAACATAGTGCCTGCTTTATGTGGGTAGGCCTGGTGGTGAACGTTTAGGTTCGCAAAGTATCAGGAGCAATGTGAGGTAATCTTAGACACACACATCTCACTAAATCCACTGCCGTAGGCATACGACTTTACCTCACTTTTTTTCCAAAAGTATTCTAGAAAAAGGAAAGTTGCTGGACTTAATTTATAAATATGAAGTTTTGCATAAGTTTCATTTTGTTTTTTGTGTTAAGCTTTAATACAAACGGTCGTTGTTGAGTATTAAGTATTAACATTCGATGAAAGATAAATAAAAAATTATATTACTATTGTGTAAATATGGGAAAATAGTGGAATTAACTAACACCTGTCAGGAGAGAAATTATAACCAAGTATAATCTTGGAATATCTGTAACAAATGTTGCCAAGGAGTACAATATACCTGACAAACCGTTTATTATCAAATAAATAAATGTAAAGAAACAGAATCTGTCATTAATTTGACTCGAACAGGAAGAAAACGTAACACAACGGCAGTGGAAGATCGACAAATTATCGGAAAATTTAAATCTAATCCAGGTTTGACACCCACAGCCGCTGCGTTGGAATGGAATTCGCACTGTGATAGTCATTTAAGCGAAAGAACAGTTCGATGATGTCTAAAAGAAGCCAACATTAATACATACACAGAAAAAAGTATTCACCAATTAATGTTTTCAATTAATAATTTAATTGATTCAATTAAATTTTTAATTGTATTAATTAATTTGAATGGAAAAATGTAATTGTTTATAGGTGAAAATTTAATTAATTTTTTAATTAATATTACAAATATTTTAATTAATATTACAAACTCATTCATATTACTTTTTTGTGTGTATATATGTAGCAAGATCAATTCCAAGGAACATAATTAAAAGGTTAGAATTCGCAAACAGATATGTGGACAAGCCCTATAATCCTGGCAAAGCATTTGATGGACCAACGAAAGTACTTTCGAGTATCACTCGTCAAGGAAAAAAGTTTTTGTTAGACTAGACCAAAAAACTCGAAAAAAATCGCACCTGTTGTCGAAAAAATTAGTCATGGAGGTGGCACAGTCATGTTCTGGGGCTGTATAGCATATAAAGGCTTGGGAGACTTGGTTCCCATCGACGGTTCGATGAACCAAAACCAATATTTGAAAATTTTAAATGAACACGCATTTCCTTCTGGCGATTGGTTGATTGGACCGTCATTTATTTTCCAACAGGACAATGCGCCTTGCCACAAGAGTAAAATGATTAAGACATTTTTGACAGAAAATTGCATTGAAACTTTGGATTGGCCACCCCAAAGTACGGATTTGAATGTGATTGAGAATGTTTGGTCATATATAAAGCGCCAAAGAACCGCAGATCTGGCAAGAACCAGGGAAGGAACAATTTCAGAGGTTAAATCTTTGTGGGAGGACATACCAACAAAATACATTCAAAACTTGATCGATTCAGTTCCTAAAAGACTCCTGAAAGTCATTGCCGCTAAAGGAGGATACACGTTTTATTAATATTAAAAATATCTAAAAGTATTATAAAAGTTGGAATAACATATTTTCGTTTAAAGAGTTAAAATACTATATGTCAAAATACTTATGCCACCCAGTGTCGGGATATGGCCATTCTTAAATTGTACCATGAAAATGGTAAAATTGTACCAAATTAACATCAATTGTACCAAAGTGTAGCCATCTGCTAACTAAGCATACACAGTAAGAATTCATAACAATTTTTCATTTATTGAAAACAAAAGCATAAAGAAATCAACTAATACTATCGAACAAAACAGTTTTTCATATATGAAAGTATACATACAAAGTCTAAAGAACTGGGACAAGTGCTACTAAAACAATTGAAAAATATGAGCATAAACTACCAATGTTACAAATTTTGATACTTATGATCAGTGTTGGGCAACTATGTTAGGAGAAATTATTATTAAGGGGCCCATAGACACATACTGCTTACAGCTAATGCCGATGGACCCTTGGTATACGTGTGCGATTGATATTTTACTACAAACAATCAATCAATATGATGATTAAAAAAATTTATAAAATAAACATGCGTTTGAGAACAAAAAAGTTATTGATAGAATTCAAGAAATTAAGAAAAAACGTATTTTCATTACACATTTTTTTTCAAAACCTATTTTTTGTTAGTTTTATTTTTATTAATAAATTAAATTTTTGTTCATTTGAAAAACTGTCAGCAGTATGAATTCATTCCAAAATCAAAAATATTTTGCTTTTTCATACTGCATTTTCTGTGTGACGAATTTAAAATTTATCAACACATGCTTATTGCAAGAGCATGAGCAGTATGTTTCTATGGGCCCCTTTACTGTATGACAAAGTACAACTTTTTTCAAATTGTACCACTGAAGTATAAAGTGTACCAGTGTAACAATGCAGATGAAATTGTACCAAATTTGGTATAATTGTACCACAAATCCCAACAGTGATGCCACCCCCTAAATTTTTAAATTAGTTGCATAGAATGCAAATTTAATTTAAGAAGTTATGATTTTATGTTTTTTAGTTATTAAATAAATGCTAATTTCATTTAAAATAAAATTTGGAATTTTTAATTTTTTGGAAATCTGAAAAAATTCGAAATGGTAAAATTTCTCAGGTGACAAAATAAATATGCCGACCACTGTACGAGTATATAAGATTAATTAACAGACAGTTTTGAATACAAATCGAACTCATATCTGACTGAATTTTATTCATGTGGCAAAAATAAAATACGGGTGCAAATAAAAGTTTAACATTTTAATTTTTGATTTAAGTATGTTTTTGCAAAAAAATTTACATAAATACATAAAAAAACATACGAGTTTTAGGCAATTTTTGTTATTTTCTTTCATTTGCATAGAGTAATAGATCTTTTCATGGTCAATAAATTCTTAATAGCAAACTTTTTACTAGTAAAGGGTTTGTGATTAAACGTTCCCTATCTTAAAATTTAAATAAAACAAAGTGTGTATGTGTGAAATATCATGGAAGTTTTTTATTAGTTTGCAAGTTCTATAAATAACACCATGCATGGAATTTAGCATGGTGCAAATATCCGTAGCGGCTTCGGTGGTTGGCGCGCATCTGAAATGTGAATGACATGAACTGTGTGGCATGCAACACTATAATTTTGAAGCCACATGTCGTTGGTGTCCATATCATCGAATTGTGGGCAAAAGTAGTTGGTAGTCATCGACGTATAGCGCCCGGAACCATGAAATTGGCGAAGCACTCGAAACGTTAACCGAACAAAACAAAAATTTCGATAAAAAAGAATTTCGTCATTTGCACTTGTTGATACATGTTGAGTCCGTCTGTAGTATTTTGCTAACATATACTGAGTAAATGGTAGGCAGAAGTACGACAGATGTAGCTTCAATAATATGGACAAAATTCGGAAGTGCCTATTGGAGAAGCCTTTAGAATTTTCAACTTTTGTCTGCCGTCACCTGGTGAGCAAACTAATTCATTTCCAATTAGCATTTCATTTAAATATAAGCCCCTTTAGAATCTAATACGTTCTAGAGTTAGTTTTTATTAGAAGAAAATTTTATATCAGTGAAATTTTGGCAGCTCAAGCTCATCATGACGAAAATAATGATGAATGATTCTTAAAACTTGCAGTGGTTGAAACTTTCACAGATCGTGTACATAAGTATGTATCTATGAATTTATGTATAATGTTCATCTCCCATACTAAGGAAATATTCAAAAGAAAAAAAGATTTTGAAAAATAATTAGTTGGGGCTTTACTAAATGATAAACGTATAAGACGATCGGAGAGCATATAATTCATTTTCTTCACAAACGATTTGTGTAAATTGTTCGCATCTTATGTAGACCAAAATCCAAGTATAAGTATGTGCATACTTGTATGTATGTATGTTGTTTGTATGTATTTATCTTCATATGCCAGCTTTTTTATTGAATGATTTATATACACATGTATGTATGTACGAGTATGTACGTACGTATATAAAACTTTTTGTGACTACCGCAACTCATTTTCTTCGAACTTAATTCCGCAAATTTTTGAAAAACTATGTTATTAGTCCATTCCATAAATCAGCAACTTAAATTTTTTGCAAAAACTTTTATTTTCATATCAAATGAATCAAAAAAAAACATATAACAACCAAAATCATTGATATCTTCCTCTCCTCAGCATAAAAACCGTTTGCCATCGCAAAAAATAAAAACATATATTTTTTGCACTAAAAATAAAAAACTACTGTGAAGTTCAAGGTATGATCAACTAAAAATATAAATATATTCACTATAAAAAAAATAGAACAGAAATAGACAAAATAGAAAAAAAACTATTCACAAAATGTCCAGACTATCGCAATTATCAAGAACTGAACGAATACAGACATACTTGTACAAGCTTACAGACATCTATACCCTGTAGGAAATGCCACTAGTGAAACAGTAGTGATTCACTTCGTCACCAATACTGCTGACAAATTATACCCGAGACAATGGTTGTTGCTATAGAGATTTAATATGTGCGTGCCATTGAAAACCAACTACTGACTAGGTAGTTCTTTTGGGATCATATGGACACATTGGAAAGAAATAGTTACTATTACAGTTTAGTAATTCTACACTTTTGATCATGAAAATTCATATTTTATTCACATTTGGTGTTTTATTACAAAAAATATATAAAATAGGGAACTAATGCATAAAAAACATATGTACGATACATATAAAATAAAACTCTGCAATTATTTCATTCGTTTAGAAAGTAGAAGTTTGTTTTGTCGTTTCTATGAAATATAAATGAAAAATTCAATGTTTCGTTGCATTAGCAAAGTCAAACGCTTACTTATAAATCTAAACGTGAACCCAATTTTTAACGGATCCCAAAAAATCTTCTAAAGGCTCATAAAAAATTTCCACAATTTTTTCATCTGTGCATTTTCTGTTCTTATACCTACAAAATGGATTGATTTGCAATTTTTTTTTTTAATTCCTTGAATTATTTTTTAATACATTTATATTTACTTGTTAAATCGATTTCGTAAACTAATTTTTATAAAAAATTTAATTGAAATTGAATTGAAACTAATGAAACATTAAGAAAAAACATAAATGTGTGTATCTGATAAAATGTTTTCTACACATCAAAAACAATATTATTATGTAGACGCTCCGTTGACAATGTTACACAAATAGTCGACAAAAGTGGTGACTTGGGGACATTTAATCCCACGCTTCCTTCAGGGTTGATACATACATACATGCAAACATATTTGTGAATTATTATGAACATGTGCATAATGAAAGAAAACACAGTCACACAAACGCCTGCAATACACTAACAGAACGTACAGGCAGGCAGGCAGACAGACAGACGGACAGACGGACAAACATTTCAAAACACTAACCATTTTCATCATGATCTTGCTTTCCCACTTGACCTGATATTCGATATAAACGAATGTTCAAATCTAAAAAGAATGCTCGCAAATCTAAAAAGAAATTCGAATGTTCGATAAAGCTTCTAACTTCGAACTTCTCTCGATAGTTTCTCGAATTTGTGACGGTAGCCGAGTGCATGTGTGCTAGTCTGTTAGAATGGAGGCATCATCTTCAAATCCTGCAGCGTAAGTTAAGGCTAAAATAAATAAATAAAATAAGTAAGTAAAAATATATATACTTCATTGTTGCTCAGCGAAATCGTCAGTTGACTTCAACCACATTTTGAACAGTCACAAACCTCTTATCTTATGCACAGACTTTCAAAAACTATTTGAGAATTCACAAATAATAATACTTTTGCAAATCACAAAAGAAAAATAAGCGTAGTAGGTAAATAAATTAAAAAATAAAATTACTTCTTAACTTTTTCTGCTGCTTTTTTTCGATATCGAAATTAGTTCGATATTATCTTACTTTTGATATTGCTAGCGAAACTTCGAAATTGAATGTTTTTTGGGACAAAACTGAGCGATAGGTGAACTTTTTTCGATTCATTTTTGAGTGTCACTCTCCATAGTTTTGCACGTTAAATGTTCGAATAACGAAAATCTTGGTCGACTGGGTTACTGTACATATTTACATGTTTATATCTCATTTGTGTATGTATGCATACATATGTATACATGCGTACCTTATTTCTAGAAATAAAATAAAATTTGAAAACAGACTAGAATGAAATATAGAATAGAGTAAAGATTCATTTGAATGATCTTCAGTAAGAGAATTAGAAAAATACAACAAACTGAAATAAAATAAAATGAAATAAAGCTTTTCATATTGTACATAAAAGCCAACAACAAAAAACTGTAATTACAAACACATGCCAGCAATTCAACGGCAATTAACTTGTTTGTGTTTGTATTTAAAACCTGCCGCAAAAACATTTAACGCAAGTGCGTGCGTTATCAGCGCACTGCTTCTCTGCAGTTGCCTTTGTTTTGCTTGATTACATGTTATGGCAGCAAAAAACCAAAAGCTTTCTTTGCTTGTGCAACCAGCGTTACCAGGAAAAATTTCTTCGCTATAAAGAACTTCCGCTGGACTTTCCGCGAATTGGGGGCTGCCCAACACTCATTAGGCCTAAAGAAACTTAACAATATTAACGGCTTAAGGCAGAATTAGTTTGTAAGTGCTGTTCTGTTCTGAATCAGTTGTTTTGTTTCTGTTCAATTGAAAGTCTGTGTGTGTGGTTTGTTTTTCCTGTTTCGTTCTGTTCCGTTGCGGACAAATCTGTAGAAAATAGAATTCAACGTTAAGTGACAGCCAAAAGTGTGTATGTATTAGTTTGTTGTGATATTTTGTACACAACTGAAATCAGTTCTATAGGTTGCCAGATGATTCCTTGCACAGAAAAAGTAATTGCAAAATATTTTATACGAAAAAAAAAACGGCATAGAACGGCAACGAAAAGTAAAAACTAATGAAGCCTTTATTATAAATTAGACTTGCAATAACGATTTTACCGACCAATGTTATAAACAAGTTTTCGTAGATAAGAAAGTTTTTAGACCTCAAATCGGAAAAGCCGTGAATATGAAACTCATATGTAAGTCCCGGTTCACACACGGCAGCTTGAGTTGAGCAACTTTTTAGTTCATGAGAGTGAGGAGAGAGAGAGAGAAATATCAAGGCTTCTTCTCCAGTCTCTTGCATTAAGTCAAAAATTGGTCAACTAAATCTATTGTGTGGGAACCTAATTGCAATTGTCGAATTATGACTTACTTACTTTTATATGTACGTGGATGTACTCGTATTACAATTCACAACATTTGGAAGATATCATCAAAGTAATAATTTTTTGTTATTAAAATATTTTAAATTTAGTAAAACTTTTTGAATAAACATTTCGAAATATATTGACTATTTATTTTCTTCTTTCACAAGATATTTTGTGTTATTAAAATATTGCATTTTTTTCAGGCTGAAGTTTTATCACATGTGCAATAAATTTATAATATCAATATGTTTTTAACAAGAAGATAAAAAAATTATTTAATTTAAAATAAAAACAATAGTATTAATTTGAACATCGATCCTTTTTATATGACAAAAAGTTTCATTAATTGCAAAATGAACACTCATGCTAAAAGACAAGCAAGTAAAATGGAAGTAGCAAAGATATTATCAAATATTTTTTTTTTTAATTCAACTACAAGGCCCGTTCAGACTATTGAAGAAAAAGCATATTGATTGCCACATCCAGACTATAACAATATACGCTTTAAGACATACGAGGAACCGAAATTCAGTTCAGAAAATTTTCAAATTAGCTTAGGAAATTCCTTTTCATAAGAAACTGGTGATCACTCCTGTGATGATAAATTGGGACCTTTGGATAAATTCGAAACCATAAAGAAAAGTTAAGTATTTGGTCAATAATAAATTTAATAAGTAATAAAGCTATGAAATACACCCCAAAAAAGGTGCTCCAGCAATTCAGATGGGTACAATAGATTTAAGTTCAATATACTCGTACATATAAATGTATGTAAATTAATATAGAATGTTTTATTGTAATTTTTTTTTTAGTTTAGTTGACCATAAAAAATTGCTTTAAAATTAAATTAATTAATGGTAGTTAATTCAGGGGTGACTTTACGATATCCTATATTTTTCTTCCTTCAGATAGTTTAGCAAAATTGTAAAACTTTACTTTAGGATATAATCTAGTGTTAAAAATAATTTATCTTCCTAAAGAGAATGTGGTAATATCATAAACAATTCAATTAGATGATTATCTAGCAATATCACGTTCCTCTCCCAAATGATGAAACTTGCAAGGACTCGCTTCTTTTTCCTAAGTTTTTCTTTTACTATTATCTACTATTTTTATATTTCGACCAAGCAAAAATTTTTGTATTTTTGAAGTCTACAACTTTTTATTTTATTTATCTTTTATAGAACGCATCTTCTTCAACCACTTGTTTTTTAATTTGAAAGAAAAATTAATACGTTAAGGCTGGTACTCACTATCACAATCGTAAGACTTTTGAGAAAATACAACCCTGGTATTATGGAGTTTATGGAAATTTTTAAAAGAGGCAAATAATATATTAGATCAGGGTTGTATTTTTTCAAAAGTGGAAAGATTATGTGGGATAGTGAGTCTAGCCTTTGGTGTACAGTTGTCTTTATAAGCACTTTTTGCTCATTTTACTTCCCTTGTAAATACCATTAAGAGATGCACAACTTTACAAAAGTTAATCTGATCATCTTTCACTTGCTTAGACCCTGATAACTTGGCATCACTTGTGCTAAACCATTTCATATGTGGTTGTTGTTGGATTTTTAGAAAATTTTGCAATTTTGCATTTCAGCAACGTAGTGCAACTTTTGACGTGAATACTTTTATTATTTCATTAAGTTTTAGTTAAGGAGCCATTCGTATATTTCGTAGTTTTTATACGCCCCCCACCTCCCATGGTGGTAGCGCGTTTTACAAAATTTTCAGTGTAAATATTTTAAACGGTAACAAATCCGTTACTAAATATGTTAACAACTAGCTCCTAACAAACGCAATTGTTGATTCGTGTTATAAATTTTGTTACGCTGTTTAATACGAAAAACTATATTGGCCATTTCAAAAACTTAATTCGATACTTTTTGTTTTCAATAAATATTAAATAAAATATAAATATGCTAAGACGCATTTATCATTAATATAAAAAGTCTATGCATGTATTTCCTCATATTCAAATTATTACAGAACGGTATGAATGTACGTAAGAATGTATGTACATACATATATTTTTAGCTAAGAACAGAGAACGTGGAAATCAATAGACTTGTAACTGTTTCAATGGCACTCGTACAATCAAAAATATCTTTGGCCTGAAAGTTGAATAAACGAATTCATTAACTCTCACGAATACTCGTACGTCGTTTGTTCTCATGTTCGTGTTGTGTGAAACAAAAATACAACTATAAAAGTTTCTAATCTTGTATGTAATACATTTTATTGTAATACAGTCACTTGTAATGTTTGAAGGCCGCACAGTGGCATCAAGCAGTTAAAACTTTCAGGAAGTATCAATTACACAATTGCATTAAATAAATAATAAATAGTTTTGTCCATCCATCATATTTGAGTATTAAAAATGTTTTAGTTTGTTTGTTTTATAATTAAAATTTGTTTTTATTTACATGTATTATAAGAAACGGGCTTAGCTCCCAAGACTAGCCGATCTAACAAAGAAAACATAACAAATTTTTCTGTATTTCTCAATATAATTTCTTTCATTTTAACTCTTCTATGCATCATTCAGTAGCAACGATGCTTACGATAGTTAGTAAGAACTATTTGTCCAGCTCCATCAACAAACTCTACCTCTTCATTGATGGCAAATCTGTTTTAGCGAAGCAATTCCAACTTTAATGCACTGTCTTGTTGAAACAACACTTTCTTTTTCATCAAATGCGTACTCTTCACTTAATTTCATCACTTAATTGGAATCGTCTTTGCCTTCTTTGGACACTATTCTCTCATTTCACTACATTGCTTTGACTATTCATTTATTTCAGATGTGAAGTGAGGGACCCATATCTCATCCACCATTTAAGTTAAAATTAGTTTGTACGTTCTGTAATATTATGAATCAACTGCTTTATTTCTGGTCAATTGTATATCTATAAGTGTGGTTTGAAAGAATTTCTTGTGTTGAAGCAAAAATCAGAATGTGTGAAAGGTTCTTAGTATTAAAAAAGTGAATAACATATGTTTTCAAATGATTACTGATTTAATATTAACAATTTTCATTCATAAATATTAATTTTAACCTTTTACTTACAAAAATCGCACAGCGAATGAGATCACAAAGTATAAAATTAAAATACTTCAAATCAATGTCACCACTAGTGTTTTTCATACGGGATTTCCCGGGAAAAATTTCCCGGGATCCCGCACAATTTCCCGGGATATATTTGCGGGAATTTCCGGGATTTTTTTTTTTTTTGATTTTATTATGCCAACTTTATTTAGTTCATATGTACACATTCCTTGATGAGTGTCGTTATTCACTTATGAAGGTGATGCTGCAATAATAAGGTGATAGTACTAGCACAATACCTAAATTTTACAACAACAACTTATATGTTGTGTTGATTTTGTCGTAAAGAAAACGCTGTTTCGATTCAAAAAAAATCATTTTCATTAAAAAAGGAATTGCAATTTTTTTGAAGGAAGTGGAAAAAAACTGAAAGTGTCCAGAGATTATATAATGCTCTTCTGACTATAAGGCCAACATCAGTAGAAAGTGAACGTATCTTTTCATTAAAAGGAGGTTTTTTAAATAAAATTAGAAATAGACTGTCGAACGATTCTATTAATGCTTATTCTGTACTAAAGTAATATTTTCAAAGCAAGATTTTGTAATATTTTTTTAATAATGTAATTTGTT
Organism: Nowickia ferox; assembly: GCA_936439885.1. Classification (NCBI taxonomy): domain Eukaryota; kingdom Metazoa; phylum Arthropoda; class Insecta; order Diptera; family Tachinidae; genus Nowickia; species Nowickia ferox. The sequence goes on from OW387026.1 coordinate 67,984,917, forward strand.
TTTTTTCTTTGAGTTATATCAATGCACTTGACTTTCCATTTACATATAATATTCGTATTTATGCATTACTATTATATAAAGAACTGAAATTATAATAGTTTTTCGACTAATGTGTTTATAAAACGTTATTATTTAATCGATCTCATGAATTGTTATTTGTTTTTTGTCGAAATAAATTAAATTAAAAAATATTTTGTATAGTTTTGCACTGGGCGGGAATTCCAGGGAAAGTGAAAAGTCGTTCCCGCTTTCCCGGGAAATGGAAAAGTCCGGGAAAAGAAAAACTCTAGTCACCACGAAATAAGCATTAAAGAAGTCACAGGTACTGAGTGAGCGGGACAGTCCGAAAACACAATTATCTTCCGTCTCGTGACATCTATGTGTTTTTTGTGGAAGAACTGGGGATCATAATTTACTTCCGCTTACCTGATTATAATAGAGTCTTCCTGGCGGGAGTTCATAAAATCACAGACGTTTTAAAATGGAGCAGTGTGAACGTTATGGCCACAGATGTCAACATATTTACGGACAGCATATCGCAATTAAGGCAATCACAACAGAAAGAGTAAACTCTAGGACCGTTTAAGATTGCAAGAATATGATTACGCAGTACATGGAACTATTCGTCTTGTATGGATGTCGGTATATTGCGGCGTAATCGGTAATGAGCATACAAATGGTCAAGCGTAACTCTTATTAATGTAAAGCCTTTCATGGCAGCGAAGATTGAGTTACAAAACTTGGCGAGCCAACGATGAAATAATGATGCTGGGGATAGTACATCCAAGGTTCTATGGAGCGATACGGAAGAATTTAAAACAAGGGACCTGGTGAAACTAAATAAGCCCGAGCTAGGAAAGTTGGTCGACGTCTTAACGGGGTCACACATAACAAGGAATGCAGAGCTGGACATTAAAACATTGTCATTGTCCAGCTTTCATCCAGCCGAGATCCCGTTTTTTTGGGAGACGACACCTTACCTGACATAGCCCACCTTAGAGGTATTGATTAGAAAAGTTTGAGTTAATACCTCAATGATACTGAGTTTGTATGAAAATGGGGGTCGTTTGTAATTTCACTTAAGAGTCCACAACAGGCCTACACTGGCTTATGTGTGTGCCCCCTGACATGAGCATAATTACTCCTCTCGTTAACTCAACCTAACCTAATTAAGTTAAATACAACAATTAAATTCAAATCGACACTAAATCTTACAAAATTTAATTCTAGTTAAAAAAAAAACAAATACAACTTTAGCATTAGTTTGACCACTGTAGTTAGTACTAAGAAATAATCTACTATTGCTAATTCATACACCTTAAGCGAATAAATCAACACCAGGCGTGTGTAATGTCGTGTTAGGAACCCCTTTGTAATCGCTGTAACAAACAGAGCACCTATTACAAACAAAAACGCAAGATTATTTATATGTTCGCTTTTGATGAATATATTATAATCTGCACTATCAATTACAATATTCAAAAGAGCTTGTTTGGCATTTCCGTGATTTACTTTTTTACAGAAATATTTTTGTTAATATTATTTCTTTCTGAGATGAAATTTTTATTTGAAATTTCAACGACTGTACAAAAGTTCGATTATATTGAAATTTTTTAAATATTCGACCATTATTTACAATTCTATCAATGTCTAATTAGTATTGCAACATTTTTCTGAGATTGGCAATTTTTCGCTGTTATATGAGCGATCGATCGATCTTCATATGAGCTGTCATATGTCAGCAGTTTGAGTAATTTTCTTGCGTTAGCCGTGATTCTTACTTAATATTTCAGTTATTTTTCAACGATTTTGTAGCTATTTCCCTTACAAAAATTTTTTTGCTCGAAAGAGATTTTTCTTAAGTTTCTGCACTTTTATATACCAGTATTTTATGCCTTTTTTATAAAACTTTTGAAATAATTTTTAGAAACTTATACGAGTATGTGAGTCCTAAAAATGTATGTGTGTTATTCATTATTATTATTCATATTTCATTATATAAAGAAAAATGCAACACTAACATCATGACTTGTTACTGTCTTTTAAAAAATTTCACAGGAAATGAAAGATCAGGTATGAATTTTTGCATGCCAACACATATATACTCGTAATATTTATTGAACTTAAACTAAATTACTTTTTTAATCGATTTAATTGTTTTTCCTGCCGATTTTCAAATCGGGTTTTTTATTTTCATTTTTACTAAACTATTTAATAAGAGTCTATAACTAAAAAATCTGCCATGGTGATACTCTCTTTTTATTTTATGCTGATCTATAATTATGCCTGTGATATCTAAATCTTTTAACAGATTTGACACGACAGCTCGATCCAAGGCAGCACTAAATATTGAAAGTTCCGTTGTATGTACTTTTACATTTTCTTCGTCCTCAGATGATTTTTTTTTAATAGGACCAGCACTCAGGGGATAACCCCTACTCATGCAATGCATTGTGCTAGAACTAGGAAAATAGGTTATAGGGAAGGAGGATAGAGGGAGTAGTGTCTGTGAACATTTGATTTAAACTTTCTCACGCCGGTAGTCACAGGAAAGACTTCCGTAGGTAATTGGTTCCAGATACGAACAGTGCGGCTAAAAAAGGAATTCTCTCTGTAATGCGTAGTGCGATTCGTTGGCCAATCCACCACAAAGGGATGTGCTTTGAATGAGGCACGTGTTGTGCGTATAAATGTGCGGGTTTCAGGAACAAGTTCCCTAATTTCATTAGAACACATTCCGTTGTAGTAACAATAGAACAAGAAAATGCACCTCACATTGCGTCGATGCTCCAATGAATCAATAGAGCTGGATACCCTACTGTCACCCATGAGCTTCTTCGCTCTCTCCTGTACGCGGTCGAGCAGCCCCAAAATAGACTTTGAAGCGCCGGCCCATACATGAGAGTTGTATTCCATTTTTGGTCGGATATAAGTGGTATAAATAGTAAGGAGATTGGATGGGGTGAAATATCGTTTGCACCGCTTTAAAAACCCGAGGCACTTGAATGCTTCTTTTGCAACTTGAAAAATGTGTTCAGTCCATCGAACATCACACTGTATTTTCATGCCAAGAACATCAAGAGCATCTGATTCCTTAATACTTATACCCCCCATAATTACAGAGGCATGCGTCTATGAGTAACCATACAACATTGGGTCTTACGGGCGTTAAAGTCGACCCTGTTCGCATGACCCCATTCAGAGATTTTAGCTAAATCACAATTTAGAGTATCATTCATTGTTTGATGATGATGATGAAACTTGGTCGGATTCATCTACATTTATTGATCTTAGGACACAGCTGCTCTCTCTTTCTGCTTCAATACATACAGCTGAATGATTTGAATTATGGTATCCACCCCTTTCTAAGCCACATGTTCAAATATCTTTTATTTTTGGTCCAGCTTGATCTACGTAAAACTTCCAGGCAAATAGTGGAATTTTGCTCTTGCCAGTACACCTGCATGGAGCTCTTATTTTGAGGGGACATTCACACAGTGAAATGTTAAAAAGTACTTTCCAATCGTTTATATTATAATGCCTAGGATTCAATTTGACGTCCCGATATCTCTTTCTGAGGTATTCCAGCTTCTTCCGTATAGATGGAAAACTTTTTACCGAAATTTGAACAAATTTCCATAACTCAAAAAAAGATAAAATATATATAAAAGATAAAATATATATCGCGATTTTCGCGTTTTATGTGACAAAAAAATATGATTATTTTAAAACAGATTCAATTTGAAAAGCGAAACATTATTTCCAAATACGTAGCATTTGTATGAAAACCCGAAACGAAAATATGTATTTAGTTAAATATCTCAATTAGTAGGTCGCAAGTGGCCAAGTTTTATATACCATTTGATGCTGCTTCAAAAATTCTTTTCGATGATACCAAATTTTATTTATGTCGTCTTGAAGCAAAGTACAAAAAAATTCGAAAAACTGAAAAAGAGACCATTTTTAAATATGGTCCAGCTCACGGATGATCAACGCCAGAACCAAAATATTTTAAGAATCATCTTAAAACATATCAAGCTTTATTTTCAGAGGGGTAACAAAATCACTTTTTTTTTGAGTCGCTCTAATATACATATACATATGTATTCCTATTATTACTATATTTTTTAATTCCTATGTATGGCCTTGCGATTGAATCACAAGATGCAAGTGTGTTACTGATAAATGTATTACACAATGTTTGTCAAAGTGGGATATCTGCTTTAAATGTGACTAAAATGTACAGATTTTCCTTACTTATAACTTTTTTATTCCCAGCATTTTTAGCTTTTTGAAAAGTTACAAAAATGTAAAATATTTGCGGTTTTAATAACATAAATATTTTTTTTTGCCACTAATTTCGCAATAACTCCGAAATAATTGAAAATAAAAATAAAAAATATTTAAATTTAATTTAAATATAATATTATTTTGCATATTTAAGAATTTAATTTATTGAAATCGAAAAAACCGTTATCGAGTTATATTGAAATAACTTAGCATGACCTTCTTTATGGGTTAATATTAGCCACGCCCATTTAAAAAAAAATATGTACGTCATAGACAAAAACTGAAAATGGATTTGTATTGAAGGCATGAATGTCCATATAAAATACATATAGGGTCCGCCATGTGACGTTTTTTTTCAACTAGCGCTTATTTCGTGAATGTAACACTTAGCTCATGTCTGATTTGACAGATAATTAGTTTTATCCTTCCGCTGAACGAATATGGTTGTGTATACGCTTGAACAACACTGGGAAATATTGCCTGCGATCGACTTACAGAAGATGCCGATTTTGCCAAAAAAAAAATCATCTTTTCAGATTAAGCTCATTTTGATCTTGGCGGGTATGTAAACAAGCAAAATTGTCGCATTTGAGGCACAGAAAAGCCGACGCACTCAAAACGAGTCACTGTTTGGTGCGGATTTTGGTCCAGAGGCATAATTGGGCCATTTTTTTTTCGAAAATGAGCAAGGAGTGGCCGTTACAGTCAATGGCGATCTTTATCGGGCCATGTTGAACGAATTTTTGTTCACAAAAATTTAAGAGGAGGATATTGGCAACATTTGGTTTCAACAGGACGGCGCTACGTGCCACACAGCCGAAGCTACACTCGATGTTTTGCGCCCTGTTTTCAAAAAAAAAAGTTATCTGGCGGAACCTTTTTATTGAAAACAAATTTGGAGAAAAATCGGTTAAATGGTAGTACATTTTGTATCAAAACTAATTTTATTTCATGTATTGTAAAGTGTTTTTGCAAGAAAATGTGAAATCCAATGAGATAAGCTTTTATTTAGTTTACTTAAAATTAGAAAAAAAAATTAACTTCATAACATCAATGAAAACATTATCATAAATACAATGAGAGATAAAAAATGAGTAAATGCAGGAAGAAAGTAATTTCATTCAGCAAATGAAAATGATAATTCTATTAATGCAACATTTCATTCGTATGATGAAGAAATATCAATGAATTCGCTTCACTAGCAGCATGAATAATTTATATTTTAGTGTAGCTTCAACAGTATTGCCACTGTCAACTGCCAAAGTTCGGAAGTCCCTATTGGAAGACACGTACAGGAAACAAGCGAAGTGTCTTTGCTGGTTTTTGTCAGCATGCTAATTTGTGTGTCAGAAGTCAGTTTTGAATAGGATCAATAATTGAGTGACTTTTTTAATGAAACACAGTTTTTTTTGCAAAACAAAAATGTAGTTTTCAACATAATCTCCTTTCAACTCAATACACTTAGTCCAACGCTTCTCCAGTTTTTGTATCCCTTCCCAAAAATAGGATTTTTCGAGGTCCTTAAAATAGGCATTTGTTTGGTCAATAATTTCATCGTTGGACCTAAATCTCTTTCCACCGAGCCATTTCTATAGGTTTGGAAATAGGAAGTAGTCACTACGGGCTAAATCCAGACAATACGGCGGATGAGGTATCAATTCATAGAGTTTTGCCAGTGAGACTGCACACTTGTGCACCCGTTCATTATCTTGATGAAAAAGAATTTTTTTCTTGGCCATATGGGGTCGTTTTCTTTTCAAATCCTCATTAAATCGGTCTAATAAGTTGGCATAATGGCCCTTATTATGAGTTGCATTCGTTTTTCGATCTTCGCTGGATATCGAACATCGAAAGTCGAATGTTGAATTCATATTATGGGCATCGAAAATTTCGTTGAGCAACGAATTTGCTATCGAACAGAATTTAGCTTTCGATGAATTATTTTAATATGAAAACTTATTAAAAACGATTAGTTTTTATTTTTAGGAAAGGTTGTTGCAAATTTTAAAAATCACTGTGAGTAATATTTAGAATAAGGAAATGAAAATTCTTTCGATCAGTACTTTCGACTACAGTCGAAGATCGAAAGTTGCTCATAATAAGGGCCAATATTCGCCGTTTATTGTTTTTCCTTTTTAAAGGTAATCGATGTGGATTATCCCGCCTGCATCCCAAAAAACTGTTGCCATCACCTTATTGGCCGACAAACTTATCTTGGCCTTCTTCAGAGCAGGTTCACCCGGAGAAACCCATTGTTTAGAGTGCTGCTTGGTCTCCGGAGTACAGTAATGGATCCATATTTCATCCACAGTAACAAAACGCCGCAAAAACTCATTCGGTTTGCGGTTAAACAACTCCAAACAATCGTTTGAAGTTGTCACACGTTTACGTTTATGGTCAATTGAGAGCAAACGCGGCACCCATCTTGCAGACAACTCTCGTAATTAAATATAGCTTTTGATCATTTCAGCCAGTTGTGCAATGATTTTTGTAGGCACATCATTTCGAATTACGTGGGGCCCTCACGAGCATATTTGCTATACATTCGATGGGCTCAAACATTTAGATATGCATGTACTTATCTATGTATGTATATATATATATTATGGCATTTGTATTTATATTATGGCATTTACCAGCGGAATGTAAAACTTATAGATTGTACTCATGTCATGGCTGGTGAAGTGTACGATAAAGAAAAATATACTTATAATTTCACATAATTCTTAAAATAGTTTATTAATTCTTTTCCTATTGTTGTTCTATTCTATATATGTACATACATATATACATACATACATACATACATACATACATCAAGGTCAACTAAGTTTCGAATAGTTGTTGTTGTGTTTGTAGCTGTTTCGCCTGACTGCGTTGCCTTAAACTTGTACGCATTTTTACATACTTACAAACTTACAATCATACAAACAAACAAAAAATACATATATACACACATATGTACATACATACCTACATACTCACATTGCGTATGCTAGTTACCCAATAAACACATTCATGTGGGTAGAACATTTACAAATACATAGTAAATATACGAATATGACAAAGATTCTTTGAAAAATTTCATAGAATTATTTGTTATTGATATATTGTCTGAAAAATATTCACATTAAGTTGATGTATGCATGTACATATGTACATATGTTTGAATGTTTGTCTGAATGAGTAGAAAAATGTATTTATGAACGCATTGTGCTGATAATAAAAAATATTTTTTTCAATTTATTTTGTTTTAGATCTTTTGCCTCATTCAAGTTTCAACGACTCTAAATAGTCAAGTTTTTTTTTTCTTTGGTTGAAGGGCTTTAAAGCATTTCTGTTGTTAAGTTTTTAGTTTGATTTTTCGATTGAAGGTCACATTTATGGGTCTATAAAACCAAATTTAATTATTATTGTAAACATTTATTTACAGACATCAGTTATGCCTATTTTGCTATTTTTTTGGGGAGAACAAAATAGCTGATTGAGGTTGTACTTTTCAGATAATTTTTTCAATTCAATCGCTTTGTTAAAACAGTATTTCCATTACTATAACTACACACAGCCAACAAAAAATCTACGAGAAACAATATAATTTAGTAATTTAGCATTTTTTGGTGGCAATTATTTTGCTTCGTGTGTATGTGTTTCATGTTAACCTTCGAAGAAAATTCTTCCTTTTGAAATAAATTTGTTTCACGTTGATTTCATATTCCAGTGCTGTTAAATCAAAATGAGGAATCATTTTGCATCAAAGTTGTTTCAAGTTGAAAACAACTGAATAAAGCCATGTTGAATCAAAGTCATTTCCAATTGAAATTACAATTTAATGTAGTCACTTAATTTTATTAATTAAATTTTTTAACTCACATGATTGTGTATATGGGTCCAGGCACCAGGAAATTGTATGTATATTGTAGATTTGAACTCGAACACATCACGTGGGGTTGGTGTCAACGTTTAGATCAACGTTGCCCATTTCACCAAACAATTGTTTAGAAACTCGTTAATTTGGCCGTCCATGAGACAGCAATGAATGAACATGCTCAGCATCTGTATTGATATTTTTCAAATACATTGCGTAAAATAAATGATGAAATTAAGAAAACACATTTCGATATACAATTCCTTTAATAATGCCCAATGTCTTTTATGCTAACAAACATAGAAGAGGCATTATAACATGTTATTTAAAGGCATTATTATTCTTTTCATATCAATATGATTATGTATAATGATGAGGAAAATTTAAGGAAAGGGTTAGATTGGAAGAAACTAATGAAAGCAAATTAGACGGTTTAATAATAAACTTTTTATTAAGGAAGTTGCTATTTGTTTGCTTGATAAGGTCGGAAAATTGTCAATACATTTTGTTTTTTAAAAAGTGAAATTTTAAAACAGCAAAATGTATGAAAAAATTTCTCATTTTATCAAGTGAACAAATAGCTAATTCAGTATGAATTTCCCTCTTTTACAACCAAAACAAGTTCTTGTGATTAAATTTTAATTAAAGGTTTTCTGCTTACTTTTTAGTATCACTGTACCTTAAACGCTCTCACCAATACAGCTGCAAAACATTAAATGTAAAATGCATAATTGTATGAATGTACGTGTAAAACAGAGCATAACGAAGTGCACACGGGCGGCCTTTTGCTTATCTCTGGTTTAGATACACTTTAAACAAATACCATCATGAATTAAAATAACATATTATTTCTAATAGATTTGATTGATATACTTTTTTCGCGACAACGCCAGCATCCCACAGTCTTTCAGGAGGACAACGCATCAAAATATTGAAATGCTAAATTGGCCGGCTTGCTCAACGCATTTAAATCCTATTGAAAACATTTGAGGAATTCTTGCCAGGCGTTTTTATAAAGTAATAAAGCAGGTCAATTCATTATATCAACTAAAAATAGTTCTGAAGGATGATTGGGAGCAAATTGATGAGAATTAATAATAATCGTTGTTTTCGTCAATGCCCGAAAGAGTTTTTGATTGCATATAAAATCGTGGAGGCCCAATTTTTGAAACTAGAAGTATGTATGTTTTCTTTATAAAATTTAAAAGTGCTATCCATAGTTATTTGACAAAAATTTGTGCATCAACAGCAGTCCATAGAAAGAGAAATTAGTTGTATTGCTTAAAAGCAACATATTTAGTATAATAGTTTTTAAAATAGAAAGAAATCATTAAACCATATTGAGCTGTTATTTAGCATAAGCGCAAAGCTCTATAGTTATTTGACAGAGTGTACATACTCGTATATACACATAACAGCACTATTACAACAATGCAAAAAACGACATGGCGGTTTCGTGGGCATTGGGGCAAGAATAAAAAATACTTTTCTCTTTAGCGTGTATATGTATCTTATATTTCGAAGTTCAGTGGTGGGCGCTGTGACAATGTTTTGAGGTTACGAGCTACCCACCAAACACAAACATATTAATTGAAAATAAACCGTTTTCTAAGTAAACAGTCAATTGAAAAAACTGTTTCAAACTTTACTTTGGTATGGTCTACTGATAGCAACCATTTTTTAATTTTTCCAAATAAAAGTTTTTTTTATTATTTATTTTGCTCTTTCTCAACTTATGAATATTGCTAAGAAAAGCATCTTTAAATTAAATTATTAAATTTTAATTAAATTTTTTTCCTAAATCTTTGATACCATAAAAGGCATTGTATGTTACCAAATGAGTTATTTATAATAAAACATTTTTCGCATTTTATCAATTTGAAATGAAACATGAGTGTTCGCTGGATAAGTATTCTTGAAAAAAAATATCAAAATGGGTAGAAAATTTATGGTTACAACTCTGAAAAATATTCCTATCTCGAAATCGCCAGAAAAATCGGGATAAGTCATAACGTTCTAGTGAATTATTTAAAAAATCGTTAGACATACAAAATAAATAACAATGGAGGTAGTTTCACTGCTCTGACGCCACAAGACGGTCGAAAAATTCATCGAATTGCATTAAACTCAATGCATTCTACCTCTAAAATTATGCGTTTGCCAAGAGTAAATGCAAGTAATCAACCGTTCGTCGAACTATTTTGTGCAATGAACATCTGCGCTTCTGAAAACTGAGAAAAAACCTCCATTAAATGCATTTCGTCAACAGCAGCGCAACTAAAAAGATGTCATATACAATACAAATTTTAATTTCAGTTGCTTTGCCAGTTGGCACGGCAACTGAAGTTCGGCAGCACAGTCATATATAAAAAATGCATTTTTGGAGTAAATAATGTATAAAAATTCCTTATATCACATATAATGTTGTGTAAAAATTTCATACAGAAGGCTTTTTCATTGAAAAACTAGCTTTTTTGACTATGGCTGAGTTTACTAATTACTAATGAAAAACTGTTTGATTCAGACATGTATTTATTGATTTAAACTGTTTCCAATCATGTTGGATTCTATAAAATAGTCTATTAGTTATACATATATGCAACTGTTTAACTAAATAAATACGTGTCTGAATCAAACAGTTTTTCATTAGTAATTAGTGGTTACGTTTTTTTTACGCATATGACCAGTGTTGCCGTTTTGGTCGGATCCGACCAAATTTGGTCGGAAAAAATTTAAAATTTTTAATTTGGTCGGATGGTTGGACCAATTCAATTTTGGTCGGTTTTTGTCTCTAATCACAAACTATTTTTTTCTTTGCATAATTTATTTAAAATCTCATATATTTTATCTTAAAAATATTTTTTCCACACTGTTTACCATTTACCAATAAATTATGCACTTCGATGACGTTTATAATAGATCAGTGACAGTGAACTGATATACTGAAAACGATAGTATAAAACTTTTAAATGTGATAACTCCTGATAAGGTACTTTCAAACGAAGACTTACCAATTCTGGATCTTGTTTTAAAATTCCCTAAGTTAGTTGATTGTGATCCCGATTTAATAGTTACTGAGTGGAATTTGCTACGGCTCAACGGTATAAAAACTTTAGTCAATTTAAACATTAATGATTTTTGGCAAAAAATAGCTTCTATAAAAAACGGATTAAACTAGAAAAGTTTCTCAAATATTTATTATTTTATTTTTAATTTTGTTATCTCTGCCACATAGTTTCGCCGCCGCTGAACTCATTTTTTTTTTCTTATAATTTACAATTTTAATGTATTTAATTATTAATTACTTACATAAATATTAATTCACATGCCTGAATTCTTTAATGCAAATATGTTATATCTGACATTTTTATTTTACTTAAATATTAAATAAAATGTACATCAAAAAACACAAATATTAATTAAATTTTCAAATTTGGTCGAAAGCAGGCGATTTTGGTCGGATTTTGGGAAAATTTTGGGTGGAAAAAAAATTTCAAACGGCAACACTGCACATGACTCACAGATGTAAACCCGGCCTATGTTGCAATAAACGAGAGATATGTACTCGTATGTATGCATGTATTTACTCAATTTTTAAAAAATATAATAGATGTGTACGATTAACTCTAAAATTTAGACTCTAAATGATGGCACGTGTTAGCAAATAAAGTAGTTTTAATTAAAATACTCTAATATACATACCTACATACATACATACATATACATATGTATACATAAAATTTATAAAATTCAAAAATTTACAAACAAGCAAGCCGATCATTTTGAAAGTGAGACTATTCAACTTCTGAAAAAATTACGATAAATGCTTTTATAGATTAAACTCATTACTACTTTTTATTTGCAATCATTTTACCAAAATTTACTCATTTAATATACATATGCACATTAGATCGACTCACGAAAAAAAGTGCTCGATGTACCCTCCTAAAAATGAACCTTGGACTTTTTTAAGATGACATTTAAAATATTTCGGCTCCAGCTTTGACCTCTCGTGAGCTGGACCATTTTGAAAAAGGGTATATTTTTGCGTGTTTTATTAATTTGAGAATATGTTTCCTTACCAACATATACAATATGGGTATCATAAGAAAGGTTTTTTTAAGGCGCGTCCAACTGTATATACAATTTGTCCAAGGACGATCATCCATGTTCTTTTTTTAAGGATATTCTGTAAAAAAAGAACGGTTTTTGAATTTTTTGTTCGGGGTGGTTTGTAATAAAAATGCTAAATTAACATATTTTAATCTTTAGTCGATTTAATTAAATACGGGTCTCAGTTTTTTTTAAATTCCTGCTAGTTCGCGTTTTGGCAAAAATGCAATGGGGTGGTAACCCTTCGTTTTAAATAGGGCAATATGGGTTCAAATTTTTTCTTTTGCCAAGCACATCATCTTTGTATGTATTTAATTTAGATGCAACATGCAAAAATAGACCCTTTTTCAAAATGGTACAGCTCACGAGAGGTCAAAGCTAGAGCCGAAATAGTTTACATGTCATCATAAAAAATATCAATGTTCATTTTGAGGGGGTACACCTTGCACGAATTTCGCTTCCATACAACTTGAGTCGCTCTAATGTACATACATACATACATTATTTCCAAAGCAGTTGCCTAAACAAAGCGTAACGCAATTTTTAAGCAAAATATGTGTATGTATGTATGCATTTCAATTTGCTAATTCGCAACCGCCAAACTACCTAAAAACTAAATAGGTAAATAGTATAAATAGATACCTATTTAATTTTTATATTTTAAACATACGAGTATACATACATATGTATAAATGTATGTATGCATGTCCTATAATATAATGGAAACTCAAATAGGTTATAACTGCAAAAAAACTGCCTAAAACGCTGACTTTTGGCAAATCAAAAATTAAAAAATGCATAAAATTAAAAATTTACACATAAAAAACGCACCAGAAAACTCACGTTAACAATAAAGCTTAACAAAGGTGGCAAAAAAAAGACACTCAAAACTAAAACAAGCCGCTCTCACAACCAATAGCAAGAGACAACGAACGCACTGATTAATTTCGACGCGTATGGCCGTGAACATAACCTTGAATGTGCTTTTTTTTCAACGTGCCTGTGACTTTTGTTAAGAGTGTGGTATTTTTTTTTCAATTTCTACGCTATAGTTGGCTCGTTTAAATTAAAGATTTCATTTATTATTTCCACTGAAATGTTTTGATTGAAAGAAGTAAATAAAATGTTTGTTCAATTCAAAACTTTTTGTAAAAGTCGTAAACCGATGCATACTTAACCTGACCACACATCCCGCTTTAGGCGGGATTACCCCGCTTTTCATAGGTCGATCCCGCCTTGAATTTATATCCCACTTTATCCCGCTTTTTTTTAGAGTTTTAAAATTGTCAATATCTTATTAGATTTTTATTAAAATGTAACTGATAAAAATTCTTTCCAAATACTTTTCTCAGTGTAGAGTTGACACTCTTTGCTCCATTATTGAGTCCTTTTTATAATAATATTCTCTTTATTGGCATTCCAAATGTTTACTATTTTGGCTTACAAGATATCTTGATTAAATGTTGCTTCTATGTGGGACGTGCCACAACAAGTTTAGGCTTAAAAAAATTAATAGTCTCCTGTTCCTTCTAAACCATCAGTAATATGTAAGATCGGCACGCTGGTATTATTTTTGAAGACAAACAAAAATTTGCACTATATGAAAGGCACTACGCCTGCTTGTTAAATTCTGAAATTGTTTCCAGAGACAGTGCACAATATCAACAGAGTTATCTCTACAAAATTTTCCCTATATTAGTTTTCCAGATATCTCAAATTAAATATTGTGGGTCACACCCGCATGTCCAATTCGAACTTTTTTTTTTGTAAGACAACGCACACTATAAAAATCGTTACTTACACAAAGTTTCAAGTTTCTAGCTGCAGCCGTTTTTCATTGATGAGATTGAAATCGTCCTTTTGAGTTAAAAACTGTGTTTCCTAAGTACATACGACACTGTGCATGTGCATTAGACTGGTCGCAGCTTGTATGGGATTTTTTTAAATTCTTAATATGTGCGCTGTCTAAAATACGAAGTTTGCTGCCATAAATAGGTTCTTAATTTTTTAGCATGATCCGACGGTCCCTTCTGTTTCTTATTGGGGCCTAAAATAACCGATACAAAGTGAGGATTTTTTTAAAAAAATTTCAATAATTGTGCAGCTTCTAAACGAGCCGTCCGATTGCTATGAAATTTCATACATCATTTAAAGAGGTGTCCAAGAGTTTAAATCTAGAGTTCAGACTATATATCAAAAGGGGGCGGAGCCACAAATCCTCAACATGGGCTACCTAGGGTTAATGAAAAATTAAAACCGATGCCATAGGTCTAATGTGCTTTATCCCGCTTTATAAAAGATACTTATTTTTAAATCCCGGTTTTTGGGGGTATTTTCTTCAAAATTCCGCTTTTTGATCGATTATGTCCCGCTTTTTGTAAAAACCATCTGGTCACATTATGCATACTGCACAATTATTTTGTTAATTTATACATATGTATGTGTACATAAGCATTTGCTTCAAAACGTATTGCATTGAACACATCATGCTACGCAACAACACGACTGCAAAAGCCGAGCTACTTATGTATCTATATTTATTAATTTATTTATTTATTGTAGTTCATTCAATGGACAATTAATCCTTACAGACTAAGACAACATTAAAAAAATAGGTAACTTATACTAAGGTTGTATATAAAATGTGTATTAATAAAAGCTCTGTCACGGATAAATGCATATAAACAATATTACTTTAAGAAGTTTACAATTAATCATTTAAATTAAATAATTTGAGATCACAGTTATTTTAATAAGCTACAAAGTAGCAATTTAAACTCTGCTTTTTCAGTGCTAAATTCGATAAAAGATTTTGAATCTCTTTGAATATTATAATTTATTTCGTTCAAGAAAGAGAATGTACGTGATAGGTTACCATTACGAGCATAATCTGTACGATGAAATGGACTATCGAAAAGTTTAGCGAACCTCATATTCCTGTGAGGTATATAAAACCGTATTGCATAAAGCAAATCAGGACAAGCAATAGATTCATTGATAATATCATACAACAGCAGGGCAGATTGAACTTTTCTACGAGATGCCAAAGTCCGTAGGCCAATAAACAAACATTTAGATTCATATGGAATGGACGATAAATAAAATAGCGAGCGCGTAGCAAATTTGACAAAAAAGCGTTGAACTCTATCTATACGAGCAATACGATTAGAGATGTGGGGATTCCAGATAACAGAAGCATATTCTAATTTAGACCTGACAAAAGATGTATAGACATATTTCAGAGTGTATGGATCAGCAAACTCAGAACAAGTTCTCTTCAGAAAACCCAGTATCTTATATGCTTTAAGAAGTAAATACTCAACATGAGCATCAAATGACAAAGAGTTATCAAATATAACGCCTAAGTCAAGTTTTAAATTAAACGTATTCAACACTACACCATCAATATAAAAGGCCACAACACTGGGGGCAACAGACCTATAGAAGGAAACATGCATACATTTATTAATGTTCAAACTCAATCCATTTAGGCGACACCAATCACTAAGATTATAGAGCTCTGTTTGGATAATTTGGGCATCATGAATAGAATCTAATTTCAAGAAAAATTTGAAATCATCAGCATATAATAAATAATTTGATTTCAGAAAACAACTACCAATATCGTTAATGAAAAAGTTGAACAATAAAGGGCCCAGTATGCTACCCTGAGGTACACCCCACATTTGTAGATAAGGCACAGAACTATAACCTTCAATTTTAACAGAACAAGTTCTAATGGACAAGTAAGACATAATCCAGGCTAAGTTAGAATAGAACCCCATTGACTTCAATTTAGATAATAAGACCGAATGCGATAATTTATCAAAAGCTTTTGAAAAATCAGTGTAAATCACCTCAACAAGGGCCTCTAAACAGTATTCATTAAATAGCGTCAAATTCGTTACAGTAGACCTTCCATCATAGAAGCCATGCTGGTAAGGGGAAATCCAACTCTTTGTCATGAAGAACAGTTTCTTATGAATGATGTGCTCAAAAATTTTAGAAACACAAGTTAATTTAGAAATAGGCCTATAACACCTAACGTCATCTCTCCGTTCATCCTTAAAAATAGGAGTGACCGTCGCATACTTCCATCTATTAATGAATACACCCTCCTTAAGTGACAACTTGAAAATAAAAGTCAATGCAGGAATAAAACACGAGGCAGCCTTCTTCAATAAATGAGTACATAGGCAGGCATTATCAGATTTGAACGAGATCTTAACCTGAATGATTGCTTCAGATACATCGTCGTCAGACAAAATAAAGAATCTCACGTTTAAATTGGTAGGAGTCCCTGAAGTAGAAATCTTGACTCCAGGTGGTTCAAAGTTATATTTAAAAAATGATGCAAACATATTAACGGCGTCTACGCAATAGCTAGAAACTATCCCATCTAGCTGAACTGTCGATGGAATATCAGACGATTGTTTCTTAGATTTTATGTAGGACCAGAATGATTAAGGGTTACTTTTTATTTCCTGTTCCTTAGATAAGAGAAACTGTTTATAAAGAAATTTATTCAAGAAGTTAAACTCTCGGCGGTAATGAATAAACTTAGCTTCAGACTCAGAATCACCCATATCTAAAAACTTCCTATGAAATTTATTACGCAAATTCTTTAGATTTTTGAGACCCCTTCTTATTCTTAGTTGGAATATTATTACGGCAGATATCACGCACTTTCTGTAAAAATAAATCATGACATTCATTAGTATTTAACCCAGCAAACGAACTGGACTGAGTTTATTGACTCAAATTTGGAATTAAGCACATCAAAATTACATAAGTTAAAGTTAAAGTCATTAGCAATCGCTGATTGAGAATATTTGAAAAATGTTATGTTATCAATTTCAATAACCAGAGGTTTGTGATGAATATTAGGTTGAGAAATCCACAGTAAAGAAACATAAATTTTGTATTTAAGAAATTCAGTTAAAAATATAAGATCTAGAAAACGATTTAAGTGATTAGAAAAATTATTAACTTAACGCAGATTAAGGGAAAATAAACTATCAATAAAATTAATTCCATGACTATGGTTAACGTTGCAAGGCGTTAGTAATGAGCCGTCAGATAATATTGACCAAGAAATATTTTTTAAATTAAAGTCACCAAGTACACAAAGACTATCATTTACTGTGAAATTCTTGCTTGTAGATAATATGTTAGAAATATGAGCATCATATAAATAATCAGAGCTATTAGGCGGAATATAAGATGCAGATACCAGAAAAAAAACAGCTTACATTAGATATGGATACAATTAGTTGGTCCACCAAACCATTAAGATCATTAATACAGCACAGAGATGACTTAAAACGGGTTTTAACTGCAACTAAAACACCTCCACCCAATAAGAGGCCAGTGGAGAAGGGATCCCTGTCTTTACGGTAAACATTCCAAGGATTAGGGTCAAAATATTCAGCATCGGAAAAATCGCTGTTCAACCAGGTTTCAACTAAGACAAAAACGTCAAAATCGCATTGCGAGGAAAAATCGTAGACTGTCTTAGACTTGGATCGCATTCCTGGGAGATTTTTAAAATATATCTTTAAACCATTACATCCATTAGATAGATGAATTATATGAATTGGCGCCATAAATCACAGGGCCTTTATTAATGTTACGCTTGCTATTACCGGTACATGCAGGTGTATGTTTGTTGACAGTGTGTGTAGATGTATGTATGTTTATTTACAACGGAATTGCGTGACGAATGCGGTGGTGAAGAAGAAACAGACAAAGCAGACTGCTTATTTACATTAGATGTTGAAGTATTACGGCTAGGTGAGACAATTAAATCGACAAGTGCACTAGCACCAGGCTCATCATTATTTCGGACAGAAATAGGTGGTTGTTGTTGAGAGTTTGACGGAGGTAACTCAGGCACTACAATGTCCTCTTGAATCGCAGTAACTAAAGCAGCATTATGCATATCAGAAGTAGCCAAATTATTTCTTAATACATCCGAAAAAGACGCTTTTCTTTGTTCACTTTCGCAGTTGTCTCTTTAATTGTATCTTTAATTACATTACATATTGTTTAGTTGTTTTCTGTAATACTGTGACAAATTTCTTTGTTTTTGTTATGGTGTTCATTTAATGCACCACATAAATGAATAATATAATTAAGATTTTTATCACAAGATCTTTGAACTTCATCAAGCTTTTGCAATCTCTCAACATATCTTTTTTCTATAGCTTCCAACAACTTGTAACGGTCTTTAAACTCGCCTTTGTATTGAGCCAAATTATCACTACTTTTTTTAACACCATCTTGCACTTCTGCCATTACCAAATCAACATTATGAATATATTGGAGGCAGTCATCACAAAGAAACCTGATGAAACCAGTAGATTCAAGTATTCCACGAGAATATTGATCCACACCAGAGCACTTTTTAGCAGAATGGTAAACTTCTTTGCAGATCCCCTCGCACATTATGCCACTTTCAAAACGAATTGCAGTTTTGCAATGATGACATTCTGCCATATTCTCAGTTATTGCACTTTTTAGCTTTTTATTTTTTAATTTATTTAAAAAATATTTATTATTTAATTTTAATTTGGGAGCAGACAAATTTTGCTTGTTTATCGCACAAGAGTTGCCAGACAACATCAGCAACATCACAAGGTGGGGCAGAATCAAAACTAACGGAAAGTCTCATAAAAATCATGAACATAGCAGAGGACTATTCCCCTTTATGTTTTAAATACAAGATGTCGCATTTCTTCAGGCACGGAACTATGAAGTTTTAAAATCTCATAATATGTAAGATTTCTTACCGGTCACTATTTTTTAAAGTCTCATGCGATTTCAAAAAAAATTTTGTCACCTAATAAATAGCTCTTTTAGTTAGTGAATTAATTATAATCAGAAGAAAATTTAAATTATTAAATTTTTCAAAATTTTCGCCGATTCTTTTCCAGATATCAGATCCAAATATTAACCAGTTCCCAGAAAAGCTAGCGACTTCGCTCTTGGACTGATGTGTCTGACTTGGTCCTTAATAGATTGGTATAGGAAATCAGCGAAATGAAATAGACGGTTCCAGGGATGGAAAATCAAATTTTTTTGTATAGCTAAGACTAATTTTTGTTTTTTATTCGACAAAAATAAAAAATTTAACAGGATTACTAAATAACAAATAACAATGGTAAGACTGTTGTAAATAAGTGATGGTAAATTTGGACTTTCACTACAAAAAATCGTTCAACAAATTAAGAGAAAACAATTCACGTATTCTATTTGCTCTGGAAAATTTTGTATATAAAGCTCAAGTTTACATTAAGTGACGCTATGGTTAGTGGACAAAATACATAAGCGCCGTTGACGAAGAAGTAGCGGCCTTCGAAAACAGCATGTTGTTCCGTTCTTTGAGTGTTTTTCAGAATAGTTACAATTGCCTTTGTTGCAATTTGTTCTTTAAATAATAATTACATGTAATTGGGCTTGCAAACTAAAACCTAATTAAATCAAGAAGAGAAAAATAAATGCATTTAATATCTAGTTTTTATGATCGGTCAGAGCAACAATTCCGATTTACTTTCGGTTGCCCAAATCAAGCTGATACTGATGCAAATACATACATATATGCACTAATTGAAATTTTCAATAAATATATTAATTAATAGTTAGAGTATAAAAATGCAATAAATATTGTTTTGCTTGATGGTACAAATTTAATTAATTTCTCAATTATTTTCGCAAAATGTGTCACTATATTTAACTGCCCGCTGAAGGAACTTGCGTTCTGTGTGTGTATGTAATTTTATCATAACTTAAGAACGGGTCAACGAATCGGGTGCATATTTGCGGTATTCGAAAGATGTCGAGCCAGCTTAGATGGCGTAAGATAATGAACCGATTCGGTTAGGCAGATTATGATTTTTGCTTTTTAACGATTTTATGAAAATCGGGCGATTCCTTCGAGAGATATCGTTGGCGAAAAATTTTTTAAAAATTGGTTTTCCTGATAACTTCAATATCTAGTCTTCGCAAATCGATGCCGCTGTCGCTGTTCATTTGGGAAAAAAGTGTTGGCATTTTATTACTCCATAATCTCTTGACAGATAGATTTTAGATACACATTCATTTTCTTGGACTTGAAAATTTGAGGGAAGTTTCTGGTATGGCCTGCATTATCAACCGATTCCCATACTTTTATTTTCTGTAAATGTACGGTATCAGTATATTCGTTAATGCCCCATAATAGTTAAGCTCTTCAGTAGTTTAAAATTTATCGAAACGAAAGTTTCAAAAGTTTCTACATGTGCGTAAAATAAATACATTTTGTGTTGTTGTGTTAAATTTTTAAATGAATACATACGTAACGCATGAAGAGATAAAAGCAAATGAAAATGCGTTAAGCAAAACACTTTGAAAGCTTCAACAGTATGCAGCCTAATAGTTTTTATTGAAGTTTTTGTATAATTTGATTCAGGTAGAGATAACAATTATTTTTTGCTCATGGCTTGAGTGAATACATGAGTGTGTATTTGTTTATGGGCCGAAATGTATGGACATGTTAAATATAAATACATAATAAATTTTAAGTTTTGCCAAATTTTATTTCCATGTTTTTTTTTGTGTCGCCAACAACTATAAACTTTTGACTTTGCAATTTAGCTGCGCGTTTTTTTTTTTTTTGATAAAGTGGGTCTCTGAGGCCTAACCATAGACACGTTTAATAGAAGAAGCAATAAAATTTTATGGAAAAAAATTTTGCCACTTTTTATTGCGTTTGTTGTTTTGTTAAAAACTTTTTATTGTGTGGAGATTATTTGATAATCATTCCAAGCTCGGAAACTAAGCGAAAAATATACATAAAATTCGTTCAAGTAATAAAAATAATGATAATAGTTAAGGTCGCATTAATATGAGTGCATTAATCTATTGTTATGAAGTACGAGTGTAAAAAATCAATGTTGTTTATTTTATTTAATATTGTAAATATACATACAAGCTTCAATATTTCTTAATTATATAATTTATGCATATTTAAAGCGATTTTCCTTTCTTTTAAGTGAATAGAAAAGTTTTGTATTAATTTGCTTAAATGTGCAATGAAACGCGTATTTTTCTTCATATGTAACACACATATCGCTCACTTACTTGAACAACGTTATAACTCAAAAATTTAGATTTTTGATGTAATAAATTATAATTAAACCAAATATCTTATATACTCAACTCTTAAGCGAGAAACAAAAAAGGTTCTGTAAAGTTTTTTTGTAAAACTTTTGTGTTTTGAGTTATGAAGTTATTCAGGTAAATGATATTTGTATGGAATTTTTACACAATTTGAAGAACGACATGAGGATTAATTCAGCATCATCAACTAAAAAGTTAAATTTTTTAAGTTATAACTTTGTTTGAGTAAACGAGCGATATGTACAAATGTATACATATGTATATGACGCATACAATGACCTAAATTAAAGTTGCAAACCTCTTGCTTAATTTCTACAAACACTTAACGAAACTGTGGTGTCTTGACTGAACGAACATGTAGAAATAAATTCTATGCATACATATTTGCGCTCTCAGTGATCGTTATCTGGTGCATGGGCGTGCATTTTACACATGCATACGAGTACATTGTTCTCTTAACGAAGTGAAATATGTTTGCAGGGTGTGTGCATAACATTAAGCAGTATTATTTGTTTAACAACACTCTGCTAAACAAAAAGCTACTTTTTTATGTACTGAAAATTTAAATGTTTGAAATGGTTTCCTATTGAGACGATATCGTGAGTAGCTTTTAACTTCACGAGAAAGAGCTATTAGCCATGGTGTAAGCCTTGAGTACATTTTTTTCTTTTTGTTAACAATATTAGTTGCTAAAGCGAAATTTAATTCTGAAATAAAAACCACAAGTAATAAAATCATTTACACTAGTCACCAAATATGAGCTCTTTAACTCATTTTAAACCACGGCTGGCCAAAGTGGCACCAGCATCAATCGGCTTTTTATACAAATGAATACACATACGCCAATAAATTCCTCTCGGTGTCCAGCATTGTTTTTTTTTCAAGTGAAGTAGCATTCAGGCAATGAATGCCTACTACTATTACTAGGTGTTACCTTCTTTAGAAAAGGGATAGTGATAGAGAAGAGTCCGTTGTTACTTCAGAAGAACAAAAACCTGTTTCCAGTTTAGAGGAAAGGGAGAAGGCTGCCGGCTTTAATATTCCACTAAGTATATTTCGTTATAAAGATTACGCCTCTGATTTCTTTAAGGTGGTGAAGGAAAAGACAGAGGATAGCTTCATTCTTTTACAGCTCTGCTTTTTTGCACGTTTTTAATAATGCAGTGTTGCAGAGCCTCTGGTGTTAATGAGGCGTATTAATTTTTTTTTAAGCTGTGCTTAGTAGCCATTTTATTGGTTATTTTACTTCGCAATGATTCTGCTACACAACAAAGGAGGGGGCTCCGATGTTACATTAGGATTAATATATGCTGAGGTCGGTATAGTTCAGTGACCAGTGAACTTTCTTACAACAACTGATACAAAGGGACACTAATGCACATCATGGTTACTTAATGACTGTCGGGTACTGGCCTCGAACCCAGGACTACTAGCTAGCTACTTCAGCCAACGCCGCCAACACCGCGTTGTTTTAAACAGAGAAATACCGCACAACATACATGTTACGCTTATACGCATGGCTTATTTGCAAATAAAACTGCCACACTTACAAATGTTTCATAATAAAAACCAATAACTTGATAAATATTGCACAAAAAACATTGATAGAAGAAAATCATGACAATAAAAACAAATTATTATTTGTTACTTTATACAAGTAACATTTCTATAGAAGTACTACCAAGTTTTTATACATTTACAATGCCGTAACAACAGTGAGTTAATTTATTTTCAAATATTTTTTTATTTGCAAATAGTGCGCGTATAAACATAGTAACATTCACCCATTCTTTTCCTTCTTTAATTCAAGTTACATACATACCACTTTTCTTACTCAGTATCGATAGTGTTGAGAATAAGGTAAACCTGGCATGACTGTTTGTCAAAATCAGCTGATTTGTTTGCAAATGACTCATGACTTTTGCAAATGTAGAAAGTAAAACAAATTATTGCTTTCTAAGCCTAGATGCATTTCACACTTTGAGCTCTGTAACTATAAGCAAACAAATATAATGATTCTTAAGGGTTGTTCATTGCAGACTTCAGAACTTTGACAGTTGGTAGCTACCATATTCTCGAAACTTCATTTCAAATAGGCTGTAATTTAATTAATCTGTCTAGTCAAATTAGCATGAAAATTATAAAATTTGTTTTAATTAAAATGGGTGTTGTGTTCTAAGCGCTTTGCACATTTTAAGGTCGCCTTAATCTTTCTACCGAGAGGCATATTCACAGTGTGGTGAATGTGTAATTTTCAATGCACTGGTTCAGTAAACAATCAATCAACACCCGTACGTTGACGATACGCAAAATCGCTGTCAGTGAGATTGTGCATAAAAATTCCAGGCAGTCTCTATAGCGTCGTTCACAAGAAGTTTGCTTTTCGTCGAGCACAACTTGTCGAATTTTGTGTCGTGACGACCATAAGAAACGATGGGTGTTGTTGTCATTTTGTGGTGCCATTTTCAAAATATTTGCAGTGCCGTTCACATTGTGTTGTTTGTTTCAAGCATAATGCCACACAGCGAAGTGGATACAAACTATTGCGATGTCACAAAATGACATAATGTGTACTCAACATAAGTCTGTTAGAAATAAATTTAAAAAAAATACAATGTGGAAACCAATAGCGGAACTGCCTGAAACTCTGAAATGTAGTAACCAACCTATAATTTTTAAAGAATTTTTAAAAACACCAACTTCTTATAATTACTATCTCCACAAATGGCCTTTAAACTTTTAAACTCCTCTGGGAAAAAATTTAAATGCACATCATACCAAAGCTTTATTTAAAAAATAGTATGAAATAAAGTTTTACTCTTTTGTGGTCTAAAAACTTGAAATTTTTCCAATTGCTTATTGGGTAACATTTATGAGCTCTGAAAATACAAAATCCAACATTTAAAAAATGGGCCGAGCCACGCCTATTAAAATTTAATTTTATTTATACCTCATAAATTTTTTCCGAAAATGTTCTATCAGATCTTTGCATTGAAGTCGGTTTTTTTACAGAATTATTTTTTTTACACTACCAACTATTTTATTTCGTGTAAGGTATCTCCACTTTTTTAAATGGATCTTAAGTTTGAGAAAACGAAAATCGAAATTGAACGTTTTCGCCATCTGGCTTAGGTACGTTTACAGGTCACCGTGCAATGTACAAGTGTTCGTTCGGCTTACTTGGGTTCAACATATTTATTTTTCATTATTTAGTGTTTTTTTTTTTGTGGGAATTGTTACAATTTAACTTTAAAATTTTTTAACGCATTAGTAGTCCCAAATTATTATTTTACTTATTAAGTAAAATATTTTTTTAATAAAAATACATTGAAATTGATTATTGAGGGGGTTTTAAACTTAAATATTTATTTTTCGTTCGCCTTATGTAATATGAAAAAGAAAACATATAAATTATTTGTTATGCAAAAGAATTTTTTGTTTAAATTCACTTTATTTTCCACAGTCAAAATATTTATGTGAGTAACTGTATATGCTGCCGGCACAGGTTTTTTTTTTTTTTTTTTTTTTTGATAAGTTTCTATTTGTTTTGCTCATATGTAATGTTAGACAAAATTTAATAATGAACGATACATAAACAATAGTGCGTGAGCTTAATTTACAATTTTTACTAATTTTGTTGTCAAAATACGAATAATGGAGATGGCAAAAAAAAAGAATAATTTCTAATTATTGCTATCGTGAAAGCAAAAACTGTTTAACAGAAAGTCATTCGCTATTACACTCGTATAATTATTACATCAAGTTGATTGGGGAAAATGAAAAATACACAATTAAAACTGAAAGTGACAAATTATTCACCAATAAAAGCGTCTGCTTGCTTTACAGTCTGTGTCTGTAATAAATTTTGTCTAGAATATTTTAAATAATTATTTTTAAATACTTAATTTATTTAATTTTATTTATATAAAGACACTCATGATTCTATGTAAATATGTACTCGTATGTATGTTGATAGCAAAACAGCAAATATTTTAATTTTTTATGCGTAAAACGCACTGCACAGTGGGAGTAAGTGTAAAAAGGGAGGAAATTGTAACTCTTTGCTAGAGCACGTTTTAAAGCTACTGCTTGCTCAAAACAAACCAAAAAGGGGTGGATGATGAACTCAAAAATTTGTTTTCACATAAAACTGAAACTTCTTTTTAAAGCCTGGTACTCTGTTCACAATTTCGTGCGAAATGCTGTCAAACTACATATAAAAAAAATTTTTGGTATGAAATATCTGCGAAATAAATTTGCAAAAGTAGTATTCTGTTCTTATTGCGAAAAACACGTAAAATCTATCTGGCAGCATGTTTTTCCATGCAAAATGACTGGCATCATTTAAGTTTCGCTGCGAAACAACATGAGCAGTACTTTTTTCGTACAGAATTTTGGCAATGTTGCATACTTTCAAGCAAGAAAAGCGTGAAATTTATAAAAACAAAACCGCAAGTTGAGCTACATTTAGTACATGTCAAATTTTTCACGCGAAATAATCAATGTTGCTGAACATTTTTCACAACTTCTAACAGAGTACCAGCCTTAAGCTACAGATTTTGATCGAATTTGCTCCATCTAATGCACTTGTTAATTTTATAAAAAAAAATGCTATTAAAGTACAAATTCGAAAGCATTTCCTTTCGTTTCAAATTACATAGTAGTTTTTGGCTATTTTTTAGTTTTTGGCGCTTTTTCTTAGTTTTGGCGCTTGTTTTTGTTTTTGGGATTTTTTCGGTTTGTGGCGTATTTTTTAGTTTTGAACTTTTATTTTTCGTTTTTGGCGAATTTTTCGGTTTTTTGCGATTTATTTTAGTTTTAGCGATTTTGTAGTTTTGGCGCTTTTTTAGCTTTGAAAATTTTTTCGATTTTGATATTTTTCCAACTTGCTATAGTTGTCTAAATTAGATAGTCAAAATTACATTAACTGATAGAATACCCTTTAATTCTGATTCTTTAAATTTCAGTGTCAATTGCTGTTGTCTGCATAAAAATACACTAAGTTTGAAAATTTAAAGTGTCTATATATCATTGTCTGTACTCGTATATCACATTAGGATATAACTGTTATAAATTTGTTGCTGTAGCGGCCAAAAATTTACATTTCAGGTCCTTTCTTACAGTTCTCGAGAAAACAGCCTGTGACACACAGACGGATCTAAAAGTGAAAACAATAGTTATTATTTTTTATGGTTTAGGAAATGTATACTGAAATTTTTTTTAAATCGTTGCTAAGGGGGAGGGGGAGGTATAATAGCGTTACGTAATATGGGAATGGCCCCTAAGATATTCGATTATAAAGGCTAAAGTTCGTAAAGTGTTATATACATATCTAGTGTCCCTTCCTGTGCGACTCAAAGTCGCACTTAACTAAATTTATTTATTTCATAACTTCTAATATTGATCATCCATAATAGAAATACTGTAGAAGATTGGAGAGTTGCAACGGACTATTCTTTTTCATATCGCTGCAGAATATGGTTCAGTTTGAACGTTATAAGATGTAGACGTGAAGTGGAGGAGGCTAGTGTTTGTAACTAAAGTTTCGATTTCTAGTAATGCTGCTCATTGTTTTTTACTAGAAAAAGAGCACAGTTGAGGAAATGTTTGAATGTTTGGCTTACGTGACAATTACAATCATGAGAATTCACTTCGAGAGCTCAACTTCACTCATCGAGAGCCAGGCACCCAGTTATAAGTATTGTGAGTCTTACAAACACTCTCCATAAAAATGAACTAAAACAAGTTTTACTTTGTTTATGCCTCTTAGATAACATTTACATACGAGTATGTTTCCATTAACTTCCTCAAAATTCATTTTACTTGATCATTCCAAATTCTTAAAATGCTTGCTAAATTTTCTTACCTAAACTAGTTTTCACAACGTTCTATAACGAAATGATATTCCTAATTCAATTAACATGTAAATTAGTAACCTGATGGATCCAAATGTGGTTTTCAAAAATAAAATTCTTATTTTAATTGTGTTCTAAAGTATAAAGGCATACAATATTAATTCGAAAATTATTAAAATCTCTTAATTGAAAATAAAATATAAAAGCTTTAATTTACATTTAAGCAACCAAATTTAAAAAATAAAAAAACTTAGTTTCATTCTAAGTACTAGAAAATTTATTGGTAACATTTAATCGGCGATTGTATTTGAGTTATGATTTTACTTGCTTTTAATATTGTGAGTAACGTGAAACCTACGTAATCGCCTCAGTGTCTGAAAATTATACAATAGGAAATTAAATTACTGGCCAATTAATTACACAATCGAGGATAGAAATCACTTCCATTGAAGAATATTATCGTAGCCAAACTAACTAGCTGTTCAATTATGCTAAAAACTAGTTGACTACAAGCACACTCCCTAGTCCCTTGCTAAGGAAAGCAGCAATAGCATTTAGAACATCTATCAGCAGCTAGAAGTCTAGAACTATTCGCCATGACTATATCAAAAATTAAACCTTTTGCCAACATACACAGAAAAAAGTAAAAACAAGATTCAATTAAAAATAAAAACAAAGATTCAGTTAAAAAATTAATTAGTTTTCACGGAAATTGTAGTATAGAGTCCGCCAGATAACTTTTTTTTTTTTGAAAACAGGGCGCAAAACATCGAGTGTAGCTTCGGCTGTGTGGCACGTAGCGCCGTCCTGTAGAAACCAAATGTTGCCAATATCCTTCTCTTAAATTTTTGTGAACAAAAATTCGCTCAACATGGCCCGATAACGATCGCCATTGACTGTAACGGCCACTCCTTGCTCATTGGCCCAATTATGCCTCTGGACCAAAATCCGCACCAAACAGTGACTCGTTTTGGGTGCGTCGGCTTTTCAATGTATGCGTGCGGGTTTTCTGTGACCCACTCATCTCATTAACTCATCCATTTTAATTAAAAATTTTTTGATTTTTTCAATTAAAAAAATATTACATTAACTAAAAATTTAATTGATGGTTTTTTAAAGATTCAATTAAAATTTAATTGATATATTTTTAAAGATTCAATTAAAAAATTTATTAAAATATTTTTAAGACTCTATTAAAAAACGAATTCAAATTTTTTAAAGATTCAATTAAAATGGTAATTGAAATGTAGAAAAAATCTAATAGTGTAAAAGTATAAAAAATTATGTTATGTACATATAAAAAACTTCAAAAACTGGAAACATTCGTCTTTTGTGCCAAAAGCCTAACTGATGCATCGTATGGCTTTTGAAGTTCGAATGGTGCAAAAAGTACAATGGCCGTATTCGGTGTTTGATATTCTTGCAGAATATCGTAGCTTTTCTTTGAATAGAGTATGTATTTTGTGATTGGATGTTAAAGAAAGGCTACGATATTTTCCATAAGGTACTTACGCAAGACCATTTGCATCGAACCACAAATACCGCCAATATACCAACTGTACCATCCACATTTGGTCTATAACAGTGAACCGCACGCCATACCACAATTGTGGACAACGAAATCACACACATGCTTATGCTCTTTCATTTAGTCGTCACTGAGAAAGCGACGAATGAAGTTGTGCACGCATGTACGAATTTTCTCCTGGACTGCAAATAGTTAAGTATTTAACGCATACTCGTATAATATTTTTGTTAGTTTTAACTTTTTTAGTGCATAAAGTCGGTTTAGTGCATAAAGTCGGTTTCATGTTTTTTATTCTTTATAAAAATTTTATATATGTACATACATACATACATATGTAAATAGTTTGCACTACTACCTCCTGAGATAAGAATACTTTTCATGTCTGTATTGAGTTGTATGTAAATTAATAACTTTACGGGCCATTTTCACAACTTGCCTTTAGCTAAAGGTAGGATTTTGATTGCCCGATAAATATCTTTGTATTATTACAATTTAAATTTTTTATTGTTATTATTATCAATAATAATAATATTTAATGGATAAAAAAATACTAAATGAAGGTTTTATAATGCAAAGCCATTGAAAAAACTAGTTTGTCAGAAAGGGAGCTTAAAGTTTTCAAGTTAGACACAACTTACAGGGAACATAAAATTTTATTTTGTTTTCAAGATATTTTTGTATGCAAATTTTACACAATATGAAAAACGATATGAGGATTAATTCTACATCATCAGATCAAAAATTCCATTTTTGAGTTATAACTAACCTGACCAGATATCCTGCTTTAGGCGGGATTAATCCGCTTTTCATAGGTCGATCCCGCCTCGAATTTCTATCCCGCTTTATCACGCTTTTTGGTATTTTGTTCAAAATCCCGCTTTTTGATCGATCATGTCCCGCTTTTTGCAAAAATCATCTGTAACTTTTTGCGAACCGAAAGTCGCAGTATTTATCGACATATTTATTCGTTTGCGGTAACGATAATGTGATTCTGTAATTTATTTTTAATCAACATTTAATTCAATATCATGTGGTATCTCTGTATAGAAAATGTCAAAATAATCGAAAAGTACAAAGAAATATAAGGAAAAATTAAATGAACTTGAGCTTGTGATTTAATTTCTTTTTGCTTCAAGCGACAGTGAATATCGTTAAAATATTTTACTGAATAGCAAAGTCGATAAATTTTCGTTATATTTACTATAGTGATACGATTGTCGTAATAAAAGTTACTTAATCCAGGTACTGGTCACGTTAGTTGTAACGTAGTTTAAGTAAATGAGCGATATGTTCGAACTGCAGGCCGTATTATTAATAAAATCTCTTACCATTGCTCATACGCCCCCGTAAACAGAAATAAATTTAACAATTATGTATAGAAAAAGGAATAAAATATTATTTACGAGTATATGATAATCCTGCAATTGCAACAGCAATAAAACAAGCAAAATTTCAGTAATTTAAATCAATTTATAACAATTTATCAAACGACCAAAAATATATAAAACGAAATAAACGACTGCACAGGAAAAACATTTCTTACATACGTTCATACACATAAACTCCCGCACATACACACACACAACTCATACATATGTATGCAGTCACAAATGTATGATGAGAACAACAAGAAGAATATAGCAATAACATCAAAAAGCGAAAACAAAAAAAAGGATATTTATGGAGTTGTATGCTGCTTAACTAAGCCCAATGGTTAAATAAATTGTTTCCGCAAGAATACATTCACCACAAAATAGCAAGAACACCAACAACAACAACAACAACAACAAAAAATAACTTCAGTACGGAGAAAGTAAGTATCTGGTAACAACAACAATGTCACTTAAACGTTAATAAAATAAAATAAAATTTAATAAAAACAAAAAATAAAAAAATAAGACACCAACCGAAAGGAATTGAACTGAAGAAGAAATATTTGTGTCAACTTGTGACTTTGAAAACAAGAGCAATAACAGCAAAAAAGAAAAGAAAAAGAAATGACAATAATAACAAGCGACAAGGAAATTAGCAGCAAACCTCTACACTAACAACTTCCAGAGCAATTACAACTACCAGAAGAAAAAAACAAGCAACAACAAAAGAAATGTAAAAGATATAAACTCGGGGAAACCTAAATAAGAAATAAAAACAATTATTGTGAAAAGATGAAATAAAAAAGTTGTGGGTTTCTTGATTCATAAACTGTAACAAATACACAACCACACACACGCACACGCACACGTGCGCACATCTAAAAAATTTTTAGGGATATTTTTTTATTGTGTGTTTTGTTGAGTGTGCTTGCATTTATTTATGACCACGCAGTAGAGAGCAAAAAGTTGCAAAATAAAAATTTGGGGCATCGAAAATTAATAAAAAAAAAAACTTTAATTGGTATGCTATTTATTTAATACAGCTGACATGAACTTAATGTAGCTGTTCCGATGATGGTCGACTAGAAACACCCAAGTACGGCGAGCCCTGGCCGCTGAATAAGCCAGCATGCCGGAAAGGGTCATGTAGTAAATTACTACCTTTACATAATATACTTTTTAAATAAAAAATTAAATAAAATGATATACTTAGTTTTAAATTTTTTGTGATGTCAAATTGGAAAATAAAAATTTTCATTATAATTTTTATTTGAATTTTGAAATCGGAAGGAAAATAAGTTTTGTGACTGTGGAAGAAATTTGGTCATATTTTAATAATAAATATTTTAACATATATATTTAATAAGTGTAAAGGATATTTTCGGTAAGTTTGCTTATAGAAAAGTGTAGCTTAGGATATGCTTTAAGTTATAATTATTTTCTTCATATTCCCAGATTCTTCGTTTCTACTGAAATATTCCCTGTCAAAACACAAAAGAGGTTAACAAACCAGCGGAAATAATCTATAGCCTAATTCAGGTTAGGATCCTTAATTGGGATCCTAAATATTTTGATATAAAAGCAAATTATACGAAAATTACAAATTACACACTGGGTGGATATTAAATTGCAATTAATTGACTTTGGGTAGATAGTGCTCTAAAGGAGAGAGTTAGAAAAGAAATTACACTGAAGAACATAATCGTGAGATTAAACTACTACTTAATAAATAAATAAACCCAGATTGACCTAAAATAATACCTGATCAGACCTAACTATTAAAATATAAACTAAACATTTTATAATCTTAAATTTACACAGATAAAAAAAAAAAGTTATTTGAATTGATAATATTATATAAAATAGATTTGAATGATTTTACGTATTTCCTTAAACTTAATTTAACTTAAAATAGATCACACTAATAATTTTTTTAATCTTTTAGTAATCTTCCTGTTTAATCTAAATTATGTTAAATATCAGATTTAGTTTCATATACTTAATTCAACTAATTTAAATCTACGAAACACTTTCTTCATCTTTTTACGTGAATGCAGTGATCACTACATCAAGTAAACAAGTAAGTTACCCGTTATAACTTTATTTTATTATATATAATTACATATCAATAACAAAATAAGTTTATGAAATTAAATCACATTTCACACAATTATATACTTATTATATATTGGCAATAACATATTTTAATTAAAATATTAATAATGTTTTAAAATGAAAATTTAAATCAAGTTTAATTTATTGACGAAACATAACAATGACAGGTAAAGTTTCAAAAACAATTTTTTTTCATTCAAAGACCATCTGAGTATTACTTTAACCTCTATTATTATTTTTATTTCTGCTATTTTTTTTTTATTAAAATGAGTGTAACGGCCAACGAAGAACCACCCTATTTCCCTGAGCAAGGTCGAGCAAAGTACAGTGTTGTTGGAATAAATTTCGTTACAGTCACCACACCTTCATCATCAGCGTTCTTGTGTTCGGAGCTCTCTGTGCGGTGTCAGTTGATGCAAATTTCTTAGCGCAAATTGAATATGCGAATTGTTTGGATTCATTGTATTACAATATGCTGAAACTTTATTTGTAATAATAGAAAAATATTTAACTTTTACACAACATTTCGAGATATTCGAATACAAAATCAGAAAAGCACAATTTTTTCATTTGCATATTTCTTTTGTACGTTTTGTTTTGATAACACAGGTCAACCAAATGAAATTGATTATGTAAGGCCAAAAGTTTCGTAGTCAATTTGAACACACTTGATACTGAGTATCACTGCGTATAAATTAGTTTTTTTAAATCGAGATTCTGTTATGAAGAAAAAAGAGGATGCTGCATCACATAATTTGCATTTACTCGAGAACCAGTTCTTCGATTAAACAAAAAACTCACAGAAGGATAGGCAACGAATTGAACTTTAAATTACGCCCTCATTAATTTTTGAACAGTCTTATAGTTTCGGAGATATTCAGAAAATTTTATAAAAAAATAAATTTTTTTTTAAATCGTGTTTTAAAAGACTCACTAAAAATAAAACTGAAAATATTTTAAATTTTATTCCTAATTGTGATACCTTAATATGTTACAAATAAAATGAGCCAAATTTATTAAAATCATTCCATTAATACAGGAGTCTAATCGTCGCTTTCGATAACCAGCTGATTCGACCACGTTTTTTCAGTTTGAGATTGTGGAATTCGATATCGAACCATATTATAACATTGTTCGACAGCGAATGCCATAGTCTCAAACTGAAAAACGTGATCGAATCAGCTCGTTATCGAAAGCAGCGATTAGACCCCAGATTTTTTTAATTTTTATGTATTTTAAATTGATTTACAAAAATTAAAAAAACTTTGTTAATTCTGGGCAATCTCTTTGTAAGCTCCAGCAGTAGTCTGCCATCATATGGCGATCCCATCTTGATATCTTGATATCTTTCCTCCATGGTTTTGAAATCTTGGTGGAATCGTTTACCTTGTTCCTCACTATAATCACCTCGATCCTCAGGAAATTTATTTCAATAACTGTGCAAATAATGCAAGTTGGAAATCTTGAAGCATCTTTTCTACTCTTTCACAATATTCCTTTGTTTTGCTATTTGCTTGAAATTCCAATTGATTCATATGCCTTATGAATTCTGCGTTGTTTATAAGTTTACAAATTTGTGGTTCATCTAAAATTCCTCTTTTCAACTTTGCTATACTGAGACCAGAGAAAAATTTCCAGATATATTTGAAGCAATCTCCGTTCGTATTTAATGCTTTCACAAACTGTTTAAGAAGTCCAAGTTTGATATGTAGTAGTAGAAGGATAATTTTTTCTTCACTTATCAGAGGTTCATGAACGATATTGTTTTGTTTTCCTACAGTCATATTTCTTCTTAACGGCCACTCTTTTCTTATCCAGTGTTCGTTTTTCGCACGGCTATTCCATAGACAAAGAAAGCAGGGATATTTAGTATATCCATGTTGTTGACTCAGTAAAAAGTTCACCACTGACCACTGGTGTTGGTTGAATGAAATTTTGTCTAAAACGAGTTCTTTGAGATTCGTTGATTTTCCAATTGGCATCGAAGCTAATTTATTTCCATTATTTAGTAAAACTCATTTTAAATTTCTTTTGGAACTATCACTAAAAAGTCGCCAGCCTGATGGCTGGTACACAAAAAGCCCCATTAAATTCAAAAGCGTAGGAATATCATCAACTTTTTCCATAAGTAAACAACTTTTTTCATCTTTTAATCATCTGTAAAATATGTGCCACCACCCAATTGTGTATAAAATCAGAATTAATGGAATTATTTTAATAAACTTTCTGAATATCTCCAAAACTATATTAAAAAATTAATAAGGGCGTAATTTAAAAGTCAACTCGATGTCTATCCTTCTGTGTGTGTTTTTTTTAATTTAAACGAAGAACTGGTTCTCGAGTAAATACAAATTATGGGATGCAGCATCCTTCTTCTTCTTCTTCTTTATAACGGAAAATCTCGAGATACAGAGTCAATTAAAAAAAACTTATTTATAGGCATTGGATTAGGATTAGGATTAAATAATATGCGATTAATCGCGATTATCGGTTAATAGCGATTAATCAAGAAAATATACTGTTATAATTTTTATATTTAGGGCATTAAAATGGTACTCATAAATTAACACGTTTTAAAGTAATAACACGAAAAAATATGACTGTTGTGAGCAACCCCTGATTATTAACAATTATAAATATTGTACTTATTTGTATTTTGGTTTTAGCACCTTTGTACATTGCTTACTCTCTCTCTCCCTCACAATTCCTTTGGTAAACTCTCACGCATTTCTACAGTTATGACACACAATAAATATAGCTGAGAAAGTCTTATTATTTTATGACGCTTTTCTTTGAGTCACAACAAAAATTTATTTAAACTGTGTTAAAATGTTATGACATTATGACACCTAAGACACTTAAGACACTGGTGTGAATACCCCAATCATATTTATATTTTTAGAAAATTGTAAAGCATGTAAAATGATGCACGTGAGTCAGAACTTATGAGTATCAAAAACAATACGAATTGTGGGAAATCAATTTTTTGATAGCAAACTTTTCTAGGGCGAAGTATATTTCTATTTTCGTTACTTAATTTGTATTTAATTTTGTACCCCCACCTGATGAATTTACAGTATTTTTAATAACGTTTTTTATACGAAGTTGTTCATTCATCATTATATAAATTCGTCAGCTGAGGACACCCTTGTACACGATATAACTAAACACTTTTTTTAATACTTCTATGTTTTTTGTAATAAGACGTGGTCCCAATATAAGACAAACTGCACTTATCTGCCACCCGAATAAAAAATATTTGTATCAATCGTAATGAAATTTTTGAGGTATTACGACGTTTTTGAAATAAAATTGGGAGAATATAATAAAATAAAATAATAAATTTAATAAGTGCTTAATTGGGACTTTATTTATCATTTTACCTTATAATACTTTTATTGTATAAAAGCTGTAGGAAAATAAAATAGATCCACATCGAATATAAATTGTTTCTTGTGGTTTGTATAATTTGCTGAGCCTACTCGCTTATTCTATTGGAATTTCCAAAAAGCTTATGTAAATTCTTAAATGAATTTTGAAAGTATGTATGTGCATAATATAAGACGTTTGAATCTTTTCAAAAGTATGGTAGAAGTCTACTGATGATTTGTTAAAGTCCCAATGAAATGCAAACATATACTCGTAGACATGTTTATTCCAAATGTATATACTCGTATTTTATATTAAAAATTTTATTTTTAATTTATTGTGAGTTGAATTTGCCTGTATGCAAATTTGGCAAAATTGGAAAATATTTTTTAATCGACTACGATTACGATTAAGAGGTGCGATTAATTGCGATTTCGATTACGATTATAATCGCCGTGCAAACTCTGTATCATATGTGCTCAAATTGACTATCAAAGCACGTTCCTTAGAATTCGTGTTGATCGATCTTGAAGAGAAAAATTATCCATAAACTTTCTGACGGTAGAAAGAGTATAAAAAGAGTGCATTAGAAAATATGCGATTGCTGAAAAATATAAGTCTTTGCAATTGTGATATCTATGTATATAAAGTTTAATCAAATGAGACATCGTAAATTATATTTAGATGAGCAAAAACGACGAAAAACATAAAGAGAATTGCAAATGTTGAAGAGAAAAATTTAAGGAAGATGGATGATTATTACAAAACCATAATTTTAAAAACAAGGAAAGAATGCGGAATTCTTGGGAAAAGTGGAAAGTGTGGGCTGAAGAAAAAAAAATTAAAATGATTGAAGAGAAAATGCGGTTTGACAAAGTCTGCAGAAGCTCGCTGAAAAGCAAAATGGCGATCAAGCACAAATGCAAGAAAATTAAATTTAAAAGTCTGCTATTAGTTTGTCCATATCTGTATAATGTTTATCTTAGTTTCAATTTGTAAATTTATTTTATCTCTTTAGGCTTCTCTAGTTGTTTTTATAAAGACGAAAAGAAAACTTTGTTACTTGTGCAGATTGTATTGGATGAAATAAAAATTTTAACGTAAAAGTCGATTTTTAGGAGACTTTTGGCGCCAAACAACAAAACTGAAAGTCAATAAAAATTTGTTGTTCGCCTCTTGTGGTGCTAAGTAAACATATTAACAAAGAAATGAATAAATAACTGAACAAACATGTGAACGATTTATTTGATGCTGGTTAATCCAGGGACAGGATTAAGAAACAACAAAAAGTGAAATATTCAAATTTTACTGATCGAATTTCAAAAGCGTTATGCATTAAATTTAGTTTTCTTCTGCAACTTTGTATATTTATTTATGTGCATATGTATTCCTAAAACTGACTAGATCTCATAAAAATATCTTAAATATTTTCGATTTTGACGAACAGTGAAACTAAAAACTATTTAATAAAACAATTTTAAAGAATGCGAATTTGAGATCTAGAACATTTCAGCATTTCCTTTTACCTTTCGCCATTTTCCCTTCATAATTCTCTGGCAACATTGGTATGGGGCAAATGGCGCATGATGCGAGTTTTCCTTCCGCTAGTTTTGGGCTAGTATCAAAATAGTATTAGTGGGATAGTATTAATATCCCCAATTGTCAAAATCTCGAACTTTAAAACTCTGAATTTTGAAATCTTAAGTTTAAAAATCCCGAATCAAATCCCGAATTTAGATAATCACAGAAAAAATTATTTTCAATTAAGAATTTGATTAAATATTTATATGTGAAAATATAACTAATTTTTTAATTGATATTACAAAATTACTCACATTACTTTTTCGTGTGCATCCCTTTAAACATTTAAATGTTGTATGTGAACTAAAATTGAAAAATGTATTTATTGATTTTCATATCCCGAATAATTGTACAGTTATGGTTTTAAGAATTTTAAACCAAAACTGTACAATTATTCGAGATATAAAAATTCGGGATTTCGCAATTCGGGATTGTGAATCCGGGTTTTTAAATTCAGGATTCTAAAATCCGGGATTTTAAGTTTCGGGCATATGACCCCAACCATATTTTGCGGAAATGCAAAACTTTTTTTTATTTATCCTGAAACGTGCGTCACTGGCATAATCGTTTTCAAATAACTCATTGATTATTCCACCGATATTTTAAAGAGAAAAAAACAAATAATGCAAATAGGTTGCAAGTTCCGCCTGATCAAGCTTACATATCATTTTGGAAGTGATTCAAGCTCACACCGCTCACCGCCGATAGATGGACTGAAATATAGACACTTACATGTAAACACATATACATTAGCAAGAAGAACAAGAAATTATAACACATACACACTAACACAAACATGTAAACACTTCAAAAGCTCTTGATTTCATTTTGTTAATGTAGTGCAGTAAATTAAGAGGGCAATCTGAAAAGTTCTTGACATTTGTCCGATTTTGCAAAGTTACAACTTCATTCTTTCACTCGCGGAAATGTTTCCACTGAAACTCTTTCAAATAGCACTCATTTCATTTTCTTTACTTTCTTCATTCAGGCAATAAATTTGTCGTCAGCATTGAGATAATAAAATGCGTCCTTGGACCAATGTAAAACGTTCTATTGTATTTATGAATTTAATCGAGTTACTGCACTCGATTAATGGTACAGATCAATAATGTAAGTATTTCATTTATTTAATAATATTATTGCATATCAAAAATTCGCCTTCTTCATAATTAAAAGGATTTTGCCTTCATTAAACTTGTGAAATTGATTTATTTACTCAAAGATTTTGCTTACAAAAACCAGTGACTTTACGTGGCACAATTGGAAATAATCGATAGGTGTCAAATCTCACGACTTTAGGGGCCAATTGATAGGTCCATTTCTCGGAATCAATGTCACTTAGCAAAATCCTGTTGAAAGCTCGTCTCGCTCGAATCAATGTCATTCATGTTTTCAAACAAGAAATCATTAAAAGAGAAAGTCCAATGATGCCAAAAGACTATAAACCGCACAAAACAGTGCACTTTTTTTAAATGGTCTGCAGGGTCTGTTGGCGATTGTTTTCACTTTCCAGTTAATCCAAAAATTATCCTGATCCTTGCAATAAAACATCCGATTAGTTTCCAACATCTGTAAAGTCCAATCGGCTAAAGAACAAGATATATGACAGCCTTGTGGCTATACTTCCTGCATAAACTGGATCTTAAACTTCTGTAGACCAATATTTTGCGCAATATTTTTCACGTGGTGGACGATAAATTTGGATCTTCTTCCACACTTTTACATACAGCGCCGATATTCTCTTTAGCATACATTTTCCTTAGACTTGTCGTTGTTATTCCATCATTCAGAGAGTGTGTGGTATGAAATCTACCCACACTTCTACGGATGGCTTGTTAACATGGACAATTATGTGAGCCATCAAAATTCCGAAGTCGTCTATAATTTGGTAGCGTTGTTCAAGCCCTAAACAATTCATGATTATTTGTCTGAGTATGCTGATGATAGATGCCAAAAAAATGAGCAGTATGACAGTTCGTTTGACAGTTAACCTTTTAAGTTCCGTTAGACTTAAACAATTTTGTATAAATTAAGAACGAGAGTGGGTGCTTTACAAATTGTTGAAAATAAGCAATTTTAGGAAAAACTTAATGTATAAAAGCAATTTAATTATTTATAATTCAGAGCATTTGATTTACAAAATTAATTAATTAGTTCTTCTTGGCAAATATGAATGTGTGTAGAAATATCCACACATAAGTATGTATGTATATACACACATACATATGCATGTGGGTACTTCATATATGTACTTCAAAAGGAACTTTTAGGTTGTATGACTGTATTTTTATATGTAGTATACTTGGATATTTGTTTATTTGCTCTTGTATGTATTAACTTCCTTTTTTTCATAAAAAAAAGAACAACATGGTTGTGCGTGTATATGTTTCCCAGTTAAACAATAAATATTTCTATGTGTATTTCTTGAGCTGTCTTCTTGTGTTTTTGTCACATTTCATGAGATTTCTTTATTTTTTATATTTGTTCCCTTTGATTTCATTTATTTAATTTCTTAAACGTCATCAAAAGACGCCACTTGGCCATTAAACTGATAAGTTTTGTTTGTTGCCTATTTTTTATATTTATTTATTTTTATTTTTTTTTTTTGGTTCTTTTCTTCACATCATCTCTTTAATATAATATTAATGTTAAAAAGACGCCACTACTTTGAAGTTCTCTAGTTGTTACTACTACACCCATTTTCAAAATCAATTTTTTTAATAAAAATATATATGTATAAAAAATACTAAAAATTGTAACAAACACCCTTGGCTCCCGCACTCGTAGATGACATGCAATTTAATGTGACTTTTTACTGAATTTCATTAAACAGGAGCAGGGAGCCAGGGAGCATATTGACGCATAGTTGAGTAGGCTCAAAAAAGTCGTAAAAAAATATTTATTTTGTTGGTAATAAATAAAATAGTATATCATGTACATATGTATGTATATATGTATTTTATTTAGCTCAGCAGTAACTTTTATATTTTATTAATTTTTTCATAATATTTTCAATTTCATTTCAGCAAATGACTTGAAAATTTTTTACCAAATATTTATGAACATTAATTATTTTAAATGATAATCTTATTTCTCAGCCTAAACATTTAACATTTGTCTAATATTCTATTAAATAATTCCAATCGAATTAGTAAATAATACGCTACATTAAGCTGGCACCATTTTATCGCCATTTTTGCATCCAACAAAACTAAAAAGCACACGCCTTTTTCAAAAGAACAACAACAAGAATATAAGGAACTAAACAACAACAGCAAATAACTGCAATATGCCACACACGCGCGCACACACACACACATAAAAACATGCAGGCACAGTCATTCTGATTAATTTTTGTTTTTGCACATAACGTGTGTGTGCATGTGTTGGTACCAAGGCCCAACAATAAAGAGCTCCACTATATTTCGCTTATTTTCAAAAATGGCAGATAACAACAACACAAACTCGTTTTAACTTGTAATAAATTAATAAAATATTTCTTATTTTTGTTCTACATACATTTTTTTTGTTTTTTTTTGTCTTTTCTAAACAGCTCAAAAGTGCCCCGACATTTGTTTTAGAGAAGAGCAAGAACTAATTAACTAATTAATTAATTATGTAACTATGTACTATCTATATGTATGTATCTAAACATGTAGTATTTTTTTAAAGGCCATTACACACTTTAATTGTATGTAAGTGTTGAATTTCCCTCAAAGGTATTAAGACGTTTCATTTTTAATAGACCGCCATTTTAACAATTGACATGACTTCATCATTAACCACATAACAGATGACAACTAAAAACTTCGCCATTTATAAAAATGGGACGATATACACTTCAACAGCGCATTGAAATTATTAAACTTCACTACAAAAATTGTGAAAATGTTGGAGTCACAATGCGCATAACTAAGGCATTTCTGCGGAGAATGTTGCTGTTGTAGCCCGTAGTGTTGAGGAAAGTCCAGGTTTGCCCATTTAATATCTATTACACCTTTTAGACACAAAGTGATTAATGTGTGAAAGACAGAGGGACGAATACTATCTCTTTAAGTCTTTCTCCCAGCTGAATTAACACTTTGCAAAGCAAAATTTCCGTGTCTAAATGGAGTATATGTATCTTTAAAATTTATCGTCGTTAATCGTCTTATTTGGTTGCTCGGTTTTTTTTGGATATAAAAGAAAAAGAAAAGAAAAGAACCAAAAAAATCAAAAACAAGAAACATATTTCTTAGAATTCTAAAACATTGTTAGTACACAGAAAAAAATAGACAAGAATTATGTTCAACAAAACCATGTTATTGAAAAAAAATTTAATTTCAACAATATTTGTCATTAATTTAATACAATATTTAACAATACCGCACATTTTAAAATATCATTTAATTTAATGTGTTGGTGTTTATCTTGCTTGTTGATTGACCTAACACGGTCATGTGCTATTGTTGTTGTATTTTTTGATTGCTCGTGTTGTATACATGTGAATTCCGACAAGAAGCCGGAAAACGTCGTGGATTGTTTTTTTTTTTCACTCAACAAAGTTATTTTTAAATTATATCAACGCAAAGCGTACATGTAGAAGAAACATAGAAATCATGTTTGTGTGTATTCATTATTTGCATAATCAAAACGATTTGCTCTTTAGCTGAGTGGTAAGCACGTTAGTCTATTAGTCAAGAGATTCCCGGTTTGACTCATCCCAAACACATTTAGTTTCATAGGTTGTGTGGAAAAATAAAATAAATAACTTTAAAATTTAACAAGAAACCAAATTCTAAATAAAAATTAAAAAAAAACTAACAAAAAACACACATTAGAATTTGAAAAACAAATTCATTAAAAATTTTTGTTTTTCGTTAACAACTCAATTGTCAATAACACA
Source organism: Nowickia ferox (assembly GCA_936439885.1). NCBI lineage: Eukaryota > Metazoa > Arthropoda > Insecta > Diptera > Tachinidae > Nowickia > Nowickia ferox. Next base: position 68,027,050 of record OW387026.1, read on the forward strand.
ATCATTTTAATTGGAAATAATTGAGTTGATTTTGTTTTCTGATGTTACAAATGTGTGTTTGTATTTGCAAAAATCGTTGTAGGTGCCTTTTTAAATAATATTTTAATTGTATTCACAAATAAATTAATTGTATTTACAAATATTTTTTTTTTCTGTGTAATACCATGGTATCTGTATTGAACGTCATTTCGTTACGTTCTTCATCGATTTTTTATGTTTTTTGTCTGTACCTTACTGATCTTCCATACAAAATGAATATTTTTACATGTTTGTACAATTCATCTTAGAAGTTCAAGACATTTTCTAATTTTTATATTTTTTCAAAGAAGTTGATTTTTTTATTTTTCTAAAATTCAAAAATCAAAACCTAGGAAACATATATTGAAGTTCACTTTTTTGTTAATAAAGGGTCCGCCATCTAACGTTTTTTTTTTCAACTAGTGCTTATTTCGTGAATGGTAACACTTAGCTCATGTCTGATTTGACAGATAATTAGTTTTATCCTTCCTTTCAGATGAAGCTCATTTTGATCTTGGCGGGTATGTAAACAAGCAAAATTGTCGTATTTGGGGCACAGAAAACCCGCACGCATACATTGAAAAGCCGACGCACCCAAAACGAGTCACTGTTTGGTGCGGATTTTGGTCCAGAGGCATAATTGGGCCATTTTTTTCGAAAATGAGCAAGGAGTGGCCGTTACAGTCAATGGCGATCGTTATCGGGCCATGTTGAACGAATTTTTGTTCACAAAACTTAAAGAGGAGCATATTGGCAACATTTGGTTTCAACAGGACGGCGCTACGTGCCACACAGCCGAACTACACTCGATGTTTTACGCCCTGTTTTCAAAAAAAAAGAAGTTATCTGGCGGACCCTTTACATATATGTCACTCCTCCTCCTCTCCTCTAAAGGGAAACAATTCACAATTTACAAATTCTTAGTAGAGGCAAAAAAATTTGTTTTTTTTTAATTTATTCTTATATCGCGAAGAGGCATACAACTGTATTTTTTGGCAAAAAAGTAAAAAAAATTATCTAAGATTATTATAGTGGGCAGATGATACGACCACTGTATATCGTTTTCTTCCAAAAAGCGAAAATTTCAAAATTTTAATTTTTACTCTTTTAGAGGAATAACTGCGATGTGTTTCCTTTTCCGTAATTTTGCGTAACGTCCAAGACATTACTCGTCTTAACAAGATTTTAATTATTTTAGTGCGCACATATTTAAAAAAATCTACCGCTTGTCCCACAAAATCGAACGTTTTCGTTCGCACACAGAAAAAATATTCCTGCAATAAGAAACTTTAATCGAAAATAAAACCAAAAATCAATTAAAATGTGATTGAGTAAATTAAACTTTTTAATTAATCAACTTTTGAAACAATACTTTAATTGAAAATTTAAATAAATTTTTAATTGATTTTTGGGTTTGTTTTCAATTAAAGTAGTTTATTGTAGAAATATTTTTTTCTGTCCTACTAACAACTATCAAAAGTAATCACTTGCCTTTCAATAGCCGACTGGAAGTAAATATGTTCAACTTCCTATAAATTGATTCACTTGAATAATTATTTTAAGATATTTTAGTATTTATTTAAACCATAGTGCAATTATACCAGGTGACTGCATAAAGAATTGTTGTACAACTATACAACAACCGAAGCCGTGTAAAGACCCAAAGAACGTCAAAAATGCATTAAAAATTGTACCATAACAAAAACAAAAATTCAATGTTTTGCCATTTGTCAGATTTAAAGTAAATAGAACAAAAAGTTATCAGGTAAAATAGCGCTTCCCCCAAGTTTTATACGTCTTGATCACAATATAAGAATATTTATATTCCTCTTTCATTTTTCATTTCAATACTTTTACACCTAATGCACACGATGACTTTTATTACGTTTTATTGTTAATATTCTTATTAAATTTTTTTGTAAATTCAGCGATAACATTTATATATTATTGCTTGTTTGTTATTTTTCTCTCCCTTATTTTAATTTTGCTGCTGCTCTAATGCCAGACCTTCATTTTCAATTAAATACTTGTCTTAAAAATATAGACTCAGGCAAACGATAAGTCGAGAAATAGTGGGACAGTTTCTCAAATGATAATAAGGGCCTGTTTATATAAATACGAACGATAGATTCGATTGAATATTAATATTGGAAACAAAAACAAATTTCAGTTTTTTTGTTTTTGTTTTTAATATAAATATTCGATCGAATCTATCGTTCGTATTTATATAAACAGGAGGTAAGTAACTGCCTAAAGTTCACTTTAACTTTCTTTCAATATCACGGGGCAGGTTGGGAGCAACCATTTTCAAAAAGCTTTTCAGATTTCAAGAAGTCTCTAAAGCAAAGTCAACTTGAGTTCTGCCATTTTTGTGTTTACAAGCCGCTACTGCAATTAAAAAGAAAATATATCGCTCAATTACGTCATGTCATAACTCATTACACGCGTTTTTCTTAGTTAATAATGCAGAATAATTCTGCATTTCGCACTTTATATTGTGTAAAAATTTCATATAAATAGCTCCTGAGAGAAGAATATTTATTCATGTTGAAAACTTTAAACGCGTTTTCTGCACAACTATTTTATTTTAGTTGGTTTAATTACACTGATTGACAAAAATGAACTTTTAATTTGTCACATGAACTTTTTTGGTCTGTTTTACTTTATTTTGACTTTCTAAGGTGGAAAACAGAGGTAGAAAAAATTAGACACCCATAGTTTTTTTTGACAGGAATTTTATAAATCATAAAAAATACTGATACTTTACATACAATTATAATTGATAATAAGTTTTTAAAAACTAAAAGCTATGATTTTCTGGAGTATTTTTTATTGCGTCACTAACTTTAGGAAAATTTTTCTCACAAGTACGTAAAACCTGAGCCGTTGCGATCCATGACTTTGACATGGTGGTAAAAGTACTCTAGTGGGATCGACAACAGGGGGGTGTAAAACATTTTTTTTTTTTATTCTAAGCTGAAAATATTACACTTTTTTAAATGAAAACTTGATGCAAATAAACCGTACGTACGGTAGTATTAACGGAAAATAAAGTAAAATCGTAAGTGGGTGTCACAACAAATATGTGCGTGACAGAAAGAAATTAGTTTGTGTTTTGCAATGAGGGTATATAGTAAAGTAATAATTAGCATACAGAATCCGTGTGGCAAAAACCTTGTTGATCAGTGTTATTATTGTTCGAACTTTATTTGTTTCTATATGTATGATTTGTTCGTATCGCTTTGTAAGCTAAATTACATGTGATAATTATTAATAAACAAATAACAACAAAGTTAATTTTAAGTATTCTGACAAACACGTAGTAGAACGGAACAACTAGCTGTTTTCGAAGGCCACTACACCTTCATCATCAGCGTGAAGTGAAGTGATGTAAATTTCAGCTTTTATATACTCATTTTTCAGTGCAAGTGGAATATGTGAATTGTATTTTACCATCACTAAATTTACAAAAATCTTGTCATAGTCGTAACTTATTTACTAGTTATGCACATGTTAGTTAATTTGCTTATTTTTGTTCTATTTAAGAAAATTTTTTCTGGTTTGTTACTGTTAGTATATTTTATTTAATTTTTCCCACTGCCTCATAACTATTAATTTTAGTTGGTTTAATTATTAATGTGCGAACTTTATTTTAATTTTTTATTATTTTTTGAGTTTTACAAATATTGAAGTAAATGAGCAATATATATACTTTTAATAGAATTGTATGCTACTACAAGAAAATTTAATTAAGAAATTCATTTCGTTTAATATTTTTAACAGAAAATCCACAGAAACTCATACATGCGATGTAAAAGGAATAAATCGCAAATGGCATGATTAATGAAAGTATCATCGTACGCACAGGAATGATTTAAATATTATTAATTTTCTAAAATATGCCCATAGTCTGTATAAATGGAAAAGAACTACGCCTAGAAAACTTACAAAATAAAAATAGTAATAATAATAATAATAATAAGAAGCAGAAGAACCAAATACATTATTTAATTACATAAAAATAAAAACACTAAGGTAATCAAAAATAATTAGCATTTAATTACCAATAAAATGAATACAACAACAGTAACACTCCCGTTCGTTGCACAGGCATCAGGCATCAGGCCTCAAGGCAAAAAGAAAAATTTGTAAATAAAAAAGGCTCACCTTAAATAAATTTCTATGAATATAAATCTCAATGAGCAGTTCATATAGTTAAAATATTTGCTAACAAGCGAAAAGAAAAGAAATTACATAAAAATCACATTTAACGCGCTCGAGGTGGTCTTGACCCGCCAACAAAAGTGACTCTCAAAAAAGGCAAAAGATGATGTCTGTCGTAAATGTTGGAAAAATTAAATTTATGCACACATCGTCGTATATTAACATTAAATTGCAATAAAACTTATTACGTATTATTACCATTATTACTTTCGTTTTTTTAAGTGCGTTTCTTTAGAATTCAGGTTAAAAAAAAGGAGTCACGGATATTTGTGACCTGAATAAGTAAAGTTGAATGATGTAAAATATTATTAATTGAAGTAAGTGTATTTTTATGCATGTGTACATACATACTCGTACATACATATATACCTACGTATTTGTTTGTATTTAAGTTCAGATTTACAAGTTCATGTGAGCACTGCCGTGACCACCAAGTCTCATCATATTGCCTTTTCCTTTAAACGGTCGGATAGTAAGTTTGTAACATGTCATTTTTATGTTTGATTTATGCTTTAGTACAGATACTCGAACGAACTTAAATATTTATATATCGTTAGCTGAAATGCAAAATCAAGGAACTACTTTTTTTTAATTTCTGAGTAGGGAGAAAAAACTAAACAAAATTATTCAAGTGACTGAAGTAAAGTTTCTTTATTTTAATTTTTTATTAGGCTGAAACTATAACAGTTTATTAATATTGCGATTTTGTCTTTTTTTGTTAGTTACGTGGTTTTGCATTTCAGCTGACGATATATTCTGCAAGTTATTCTTAGATAATATTCGAAACAAATAACTCGGAACGAAAATATTCCAACAGTCTTTGAGACGCTTAACCAATTTTTCGTTTTTGTTGGTAAATCTTTGTCTTTTCTATTTCAAAAAGCAATTTAAGCAATACAGGCTGTTCCACTAACACGTTTCATTTTGAATTTCAGTTGCCAAGCCTCAAACATTAACTACTGGACAGATGATGAGTTTAAACTACGCTATTAATAAAAATGAAGCCATATATGCTTCAACAACGTACTGGAAACATTAAAATTCACTACAAAATTGTGAAAATTTTGAGGTCACACAGTTCCTCGTGAAGCAGCTCCTCGTCCAGCAATTATGGAATTGATAGAAAAATTTTAGCTCTTATATAATATTACCGTTGTAACCCATAGTGCTGAGCAAAACCAAGGTTTGGCCATTTCTCATCGATCTTTGGAATTGCGCACTCCATACACGACATTACACAGTATTTTGCGAAAATATTTAGGACTTAAATCTTTTGAAGGTCAGTTAATAGTGTTTTCACACTGACATTTTTTTTAATAAAAGTTGGTTTTAACGTTAAAAACAACTGTTAAAATCTGGTTTTACCATACAAATTGTTTTTGTTAAAAGCAACTTAAAACCATTCTTGAATTGGTTTTAAGTTGGTTTTATGAAATGCAACCTTGTTTTCGCTGTGCCAAATTCAGTGCTACCAAGTTAAAATTACCGGAAGCAGCTGATAATGTTTATGCCAGTGAAAAAGAATAGATACAAATTGATACATTTTTAACTTAAAAATAGATGCAGTGGCAATAATTATCAAAAAAAAATGTGAAGAAAGAGTATCCTTTGGACGGAAAACAACGTAAATATTTTCACTGACTTCTGGGAAGTTAAAAAAACCATATGACTGACATCCATCTGCTTATAATATATTTGTGAATTTTTTTATATAATAATATGATTTCGAAGCACTTCTTCACGTTGCATAAGTAGTTTATTAATTTTAAAATGTTCATTTACAAAATATAAAACAATTTCTATTTAAGGATGCATTGTAAAATTTCTGAGTTTTTTATGCAAACAAAAACAACCATTGTACAGGGTGTCAGATAAGTATTATAAAAAATCTGAAAAGAATACAGCAACAAATATACGCATTTCTACAGAACATTTCGGACAAATTTATAAGAAAATCAGCTGTTTATGGTTTTAACGTTAAAACCAGGTTTTAACTTTGGGTGTGAAAACAGTATAACACAAAAACTCATGCCTGCCGACCATCATCATGTCTTTGCTGATTGGGTCCTTAAAACGCATCAAACTGATCATATTGAGTGATGAGGTTCATATTCACCTCGGGGACTAAGTTACCAAGCGGAACTGTTGCCTGTAATTATCTATTTAAATATTACTCATGGAAGTCACCAGTCGTAATGCCGCCCTTCTCCTCCCCCTATCCCACACAAAAATTGTTTAGCTCCGCCAATGCATAACCGTCTCATATCTCGAAGAGGCAGTTAGAATTGGCTACCGAGATCATGATATTTAACACTTTTAAGGCTTGTTTCTTTAGTTCTAAGTGAAAATTAAGGCATATACCAATGTCCCACAATCGATTCAAGACCTTAAAAATCAAATTCATTAAGCTATCGAGGACATACAGCCGCAAATGTGTGGACTGATGATGGAAAATTTTATGAAACGAATGGTCTTACTACAGTATTGTTGAATGCCATTTGGGCTGATATTGTTGTTCATTACTAATCGCACACTCTACTCTTTACAATTAAATAAACATCCCATGATTTGGCTTAAAAATAATCTTCCTTATACAAATCAAAACTGACCCACTCTCTTCTTCTACTGCCTTGGGGACTCCATTCAATAGCATTGCGAACGATGTCATTGGGGGCGTCCCAAAGTATGATCAATCCATTCCCACTTTCTTTCCCGTATTTCTTGGCAAGTTGAGCAAGAATTTGACGTTGGATATTACATTGAGCCAAGAGATTCGTAGTATCCTTCTTAGGCATTAGGTTGACAGCTAACTGGATGTCGTTTATGTCTTTGGTAGCCGTGTTCCATGTTTCGCATTCATAAAGAAGTCTTTATTAGGCGTAAGACTTGAAAACATCGACTTTTATAAGGTCAAAGATGGAGGGAGATTTCCACAAAATCTAAAGTCTTTCAAATACATGCCGTGATTTCATGGTACGATTCGCCACATCCTTTGAGGACACACCGTTTGATATTATGATGCTGCCACGGTAGCAGAATTGTGTTACATCTTGCAGTACACAGTTTTGGATGTGGAAGGCATTGCCATTCGATGAATTTATTCTCATTACCTTGGCATTTTCGTTAATCCTTAGACCTTCTGCTCCACCATTTTCTGTACTTCGGCCATGTCGGAGTGATTATGAGTTAAGAGTCATGGGTCGCCAGTGTAGTCCAGATTAGTGAGGCAGTTGCCAAGTCCCCTGCTATTACTTGTATCATTAATTAAGGCCATGTACAAAGCAGTTTAAAGCAGCAGTGACAAAATTATACAACGATGGCGTAACCCAGATTTGATCGCTACTGTCTCGCCGATTGCATTCTGGTCGATAATACGATAGCTTGTGTAAAGTTCCTTGGTTATATCGCTTTTTTATTATTATACCGCTTATTTTTTATTATTTTCACGTTATTTTTCTTCCTGTCACATACAAGGTGCCACGTGCTATCCGATATCAACTGCTTTATTTCTGTTGCTCTATAGCTGATGCGTATTGTAGCAGTGCTTTTTATGAGATTCTTAGCCATTTTGAATTCAGCGAGCAGGTGTTGGTTATTTTCCACAGTGTGTTTCCGTGCTTGCGTAAATGCATATTTTAGAATTGGATCCATAAGCTATTGGAAGTGGAATCTTTTATGAGAACTCGTTTTCTTTTTCGCTGCAAAAAGCCTCAGTATAATGCTTCCTATGAGAAGGTGGTAGTCATTGCACCAGTCTGCAGCTTGTTTATTATGAACATTCACGCTATAAAAAAAAATTCATGGGTTTAGTAAGATTGATTAATTGAGGTCTTCAAATTAGCTTTAAAAAGGGATTTGTAATACCAAGAAATGCATGCCCTTCTAACATATTCGTAATAATGCAGCTTTAGCAATAGTTATAATTTATCACACCGTTAGGTTTGGAAGGGTGGTGCTGTAACGCATCTCCACTCGGAGTTGCGTTATTTGTGATTCCCTCCTATTGCCCGTTAGAAGTAATATTTAACTCCCCCCCCACCCTTAGCCATCTTAGCCTATGATGTTGCAGGTTCGGGCAGTGGCAGATAATATGTTCAATGGTCTCCAGTTCTTTTTCATCCTCGCACCAGTCAAGGTGCCTATCACGATTTGCATCGCCTTTTTATTCATATCCAGTAGCAGCTTGGATCTTCCTGAGTCAAGTTTTGCTCACATAGACCTTAAGAGTCTGCAATCCTATCTACTTTGCCATGAACTGTTGGTCCTGCTCTCTAGTGAATTACTGACTTCCCTGCAGTAATGACCTATCGGTGATTTCATCCATCTGTCACATATTCCCTCATCTAACGCCAACCCTATTCTTGCCAGCTCATCGGCAATTTCATTTCCCTCAACACTGCTGTGTATCGCAGGAACCCAACATAGTCTGACACTATATTTGTCCATAAGCAAGTTGAGGGATCTCCTACAGTCACCAACAAGTTAAGATTTTATATTCTGTCCCTTCAAAGCTTTTAGCCCCATCTGGCTGTCGACATAGGTTAGCTTCTCACCTTCAACTACATTCCTGGCCACCAGTTCCGTGGCCCTGAGGATCGCCAAGATCTCAGCTTGGAAAACGCTGCATTTATTCGGCAGTCCGAAAGAACTTAGTTAGTTCCCAAGATATAGACACCAGTCTCTGTGCTTTCCCCCATTTCTTACCCGTCTATAAAGACCGCACTACCCTGATGTAGCTTATCGGATTGACCCAATAGACCCTCTCCGGAATTACAAGTAAGGGTGTTCTAAAACCAATTTCAACGACCTTATAGTCCGTGAACCCAGGGGTTACAGATCCCTGATCACTAAAACTGATGTCATTTCAGATTGATGTCCGATCTGTTATTCCTGTTCTCACCAAAGCTGCTTCTACGAGTCTTAGGAGATTTCTAGTCGCCGTTCTCACCACAAAGTCTTTTATAGGAAGTAGGTGAAGAATGAAGTCCAAGGCAGCCTGAGGTGTGCTCTTCTGAGCACCTGTGATGCCGAACGAGGCACTCCTCTGAGCCTTAGCTAGTAATCTCCTGTAACTTTCCTTCCTCAATGCCTCCCACCATATCACACAACCATAGGAAATAACCGGTCTAACAACCGCTGTGTAAATCCAGTTTTAAAAAATACTACGTTTCCAACAATTTTATTGTAAGTCTTTTGATAAGTTGGCATTATCAATATCGAAAGGCGGAATATATATTATATGCTGCAACTATAAGGAACATAGGGCCACACGTGCAGAAAATAGAACAGCTAAGTCGACCAGCTGATTTATTCCGTACAATTTAAGCATTTAATTTATGTATCAGCAATTTATATAGAAGTTCTCTTAATTGCAATATAAACATTTTTATATTATTCCAAGTATTTATTCAATTTTCTGAATACTTTGAGGCATATTTTGAATTTTTCCATCAAAAGCAGCATAAAAGAAATAAATTGTGAAGCTGAACTTATATGAAAATATCATTCATTGATCAAACATTGAACAAAATTAACACGTTTCGAAAAATAAAACATGTGCAAGCATTATAAATTTGTGTTAAAATGTTCACACAATTCATTCTAATTCTCTTACTATTACGCACTGAAGATTATTATTATCATTTTATTTTGCCATGAAGCACCCCACTGTGCGTTCAGTCAAATTTTGCCGTTTGATTTTGTCGCCCAAAGTTTTGTGCGTTTTCTTGATTTATTATTAAAATAGTTTTCGTATTACAAAAAACTGTTTCTATATTAAGTAGACGAATATAACCGAACATATGAAATACACTTATTTATATTAAAAATGTAATTAACAAAATATTTCATATGGTTATTAAGAATATTTATTTGTGCGTGTGGAATAGAGAGAAAAAATGCAAATTACAATAATATTTTGATTAAAAAACTTAAAACGCATATTCCCGTGCTAGTACACTCCCCAAATCGTGGTTATAAGTATGTTAAAACTTTTTGCCTCCAAAACATTTATTTATAAAACATAATGAATGAAAAATAATTCCCACTAATTTTGATTTCTTGTCCTTTTTCTGAAGCTAATTAATTACAATGGAATTATGTATGTGTGTAAAAAAGTATGTAATATGTTAATATAAATTTTATTAGGCGGGCTACTTCAAAATCTGTGCTGACTTTCATAAGGAGAGTCATACAGAGATTGATTTAATTTAATTTACAAAATATCCATCAGGTGTCGTAGTGCCGGTTTTTGGACCAGATCTTCCCCCTTTTCTAATCTAATATAAATTTGAAATATAACAAGAAGTTTTTAATAAGACTTTAAGGATCATTTCGGTATGGTAAATTTGATTTTGAAATTTCATTGATACTAAAATTTTTTCACTGTGTGAACGAACTGTTCAAATAATTTAATAAAAAATATCATTTCTTTTTATTGTATACTACTCATTACATACACGAAAAATTTTAAATTGATATAAAACAAAATTAATTTTATGTCTCGATTATGGCAGGCAACCTAATTTCAGTTACGTTGTCAATTGGCAACTAAGACTCTATCATAATTTCTAACTTTGGCAATAAGGCGCTAACTTTCAGTCCTTCTTGGAAGTAGAGCAGATTACATTTGTCTAAAAATTTGGAAAAAAAAAACTTATGCAGAACGAAGCGTGTTTTTGAACTAATCTGGGTGCGCTGAATTCAAATCTGGCATAAAAATTGGGCGATCACGTCTTGTTATTTTTTTTATCGCGTGCTGGAAATACTGTAAAACAGTCAATAATGACAATCCAATTTCACAATTGTTAATTTTACTGAAGCCCACATTCATTCTAAATCCTCATAATAGTAGAGTTTAAGCATCTCAGGGAGATCGTGTGTTACTGATTCAAGCTATTTTTGCTTTGAGTGTGGTGAATATTTGGTTGGAAAAAAAGAATATGCAATATCCGAAACTTGAACAAACCGTGGACACCGACAATATTTTGCAGAACTGTTTTATACAATTGGTCAAAAGGTAAAAAGATTTATTTCGATTTTCCAATTCCAGTATTCCAGTACTTTGGAGAGGGTCATGTAACCACCAAACCGACTTTTATTTCTGTTTAGCAAAAGTTGATGGAATCAATATGAAAAATCTGAAAAAATTACTCACGCGAATATGCAAATCAGAGAAACAGGCCGTCTTAAAAATTCGGTGGCGGCGGCTTTGGAAAAAATAGTCGGCGGTGGCGCATAAGCCGGCTGGAGCCGGCTGACATTGGCAGCCGCTTTTAATAAGTTTTTAAACACATTTCTATAAAAAAAATTAAGCACCTGATGTCTTCTATATACAAATTTGCAACTACAAAAAACAAATAAGCTGGCTGCAATTTTGAGCCGAGGCTATCCGCATGCATCGGCGGCGGCTTAAAGTTACATTTAAATTCAGCGGCGGCTCTTGAGCCGGCTGTGAGCCGGTCGGCTTGTTTATCCGGTGCGAATGTACTATCGATTTTCAAACCAGTCTAACGTCCACCAAATGAACCATTGCCAGTAATTTCCAGAGCGACGAACAAGGAGAGCGTGCTCACCAAGATTTAATGAAAATTTAAAGAAATTATCAAGGATTTTGGGACAAAAGTATGCTCGGAGACTATTGCTGGACTCTAATACATGAAACCGTACCAATAAAATACAAACGACGTTTAAATGACCCTATTCAGTTTCGAAAGTACATTGATTTTTAAATAAACTAATGATTTTTATGTAAAAAGCGAATAAAGACATATTTTTTTTTATCTCGAAAACCTGACGTGATAGAGAAAAACCAATTACAGATTCGAATTCAAACCACCAAATTACCCTAGGAAAGATATTTGGTTGCTGCAGTCCAAAACCTTGTTGGCTAGTGTTATCTAACGCATATCAATGGAGATTCACGACAGCAAGCCACCGACTACACGAGTGCAAATGCCGCCAGCAGCAATTGTCGCCCTGTACCTCGCGACCATCATAAGCAGCTGATATTGAAAGTGGTGCCACTTTCAAATATTTCATATTTACAAAAATAAAATTACTTTTCTAAAATGTACTTACTCGTATGTCACGAAAATATATAAAATAGAATCAATGCATTTCCTTAAATTAATTTTGTAGCCCTGTCGTTGTAATAATAATTTTTATATGCAAAGGTGTATTTTATTTTTGACAGGTTATAGTAGGTGGACTGCTGTCTTGAGTGTGTTTAATGGTCTTACCATATGTTCAATTCTGGCAATGCACTGATAGTAAAAAGTTACCAGCACACGGTAGATTGTCAGTTCAGACGGTTGTTTAAACATTTCGGAAAAACTTAAAATGTGTTGCTAGACGCTTATTTGACAAATCTGTTAACATTGTCAGTAAAAAATTTTTCAATTTACACGGTTGGCACTTGCAAAAATTTCCAGATCTACTGGTAAGACTCTGAACATGTGACAGTTAAGTAAGTAAGTCGTCTGTATTTTTGTATTTTTGTATTAAATTTAAAAAGTGCAAATACAAACTATTATGGACTATAAAGACGGTTTGAGCTGCAAATATTTTTTACCTTCCCTTTTTCTTTAGAAACAGGTGTGTGCAGTATTGCCAATAGAAAGAATTCTCTGAAAACTATGTCATTATCAGATGCATATCACAAGATTGTCATATGTCAGAAAATTTTTTGCCATCTAGGGCCGGATTCTACAACGATGAATTTTGTAGTTTTGAATTGTGTTTTTTTTTATTAAATATTAAAAATCTTGGTTTTAGTTTCCCTAAAAGGTCCAAGCATACATTTAGAGGAAAACGATACAACTGCACACACCTATCCTCAATCAAAAAGAAGTTTCATGAAAATGCCTAATGAAACATTTCATGGCATGTGATTCCAGCTATTTTACTGTTTATAAAACCGTTTGCAAGAACTCTTCCTCACTTGTGTTTTCAAAAATGTTTCCATCTATTTCCTCCTAAAAAATTTAAAAATATATTGCATATATTATATAAAACCCCCTACATGAAATACCGAAGTATATTTATTTGACATAAAGTCTTTATTTATTTAATTTGAAAATTTTGCTTGTTTTTATGGTTAAGCGATTTTCTACTGATGAGTTCCAAAAAGCGGGAACGAAATGCATATAGACAATCGCTTAACCATAAAAACAATCAAAATTTTCAAATTAAAACCCCCTACACTAAAATCATAATATTTTCCTCCTATATATATTTTTTTTTTATTATTTCTGCTATTTATTAAAAGTATAGTCGAACTTCTCTATACCGAACTTCTATTGAACGAAGCTCCACCTAATATGAATTAATTTCAAAAAACAAAACTTTTTCCTTACAATTTTAGTCATTTTGATCTCCTTGTAATGAATTTCCAAAGAGTGAAATTTCCTTTACAATGAATAAATTTAGCAAATGTAATTTTAGCTCACATGCGTTTTTGTCTCCTTATACTGAATTATTTCAAAAAAATTTCGGTTAAATTTTTAAATGTAAATGGTTTTGTTGAGGAAGAAAAATTAATGAGTGTAATCCAAACCAAAAACCTGATTATTAAAAAAAGGGGGAAAAATACACATAATTTGTATAGAGCAAACTGAAATATATAACATACTAGCTTAACCCGGTATATTAAATGTTTTCCATAAGCAAACTTTGGAAAATTGGTCCACAAATGACAAATTTTTTTAATAATAAATGTTTGGGGCGGGCACTTTGCTTCACGCCGTCACAATTTCTATTAGTGGGCCTATTCCATATGCAAAATGTATTTTGAAAATTGGTCGTCAAATGACAAAGTTATTTGATAATCAATGATTGAGGTGGGCAGTTTTTAACACCCTTCCCAATTTTCAAAAAAAATTATACCTCTTCCATATGAAGAAAGAATTTGGAAATTTGGAAAAAACCCTCCCGCCAAATTTCCAAAAAAATTTTGTGAAGCTTTTCCATATGCTATTAAATTTTGAAAATTGGTCCAGAAATGACAAAGTTATTTGATTATGCAAAAAGAATTTTGAAAGTTGGGCTAGAAACGACAAAGCAATTTGACAATAAATTTTTTGCGGGCACATTTAGCCCCCTTCTCTACCTCCCAACATTTAAAAAAAAATTAATGGATCTCTTCTATATGCCAAAATCATTTTGAAAATTGGCCGATAAATGGCGAAGCTATTTTTTAATCAATTGCTGGGGTGGACACTTTGCAACAAACTCACTACTTCCCAATTAGTAAACCTCTCATGTGCAAAAAAAAATTTTTAAAAATCGTCTACAAATGGCGGAGTTATATGCTCGTTACAGCAAGGAGTAACATAATATTAAAATGTGGGCGTAATTGTCGGCGTGGTGGAAAAAAGAGTAGCTTATAATTAATTCCAGAGTCCCAGTTAAATGTTGTGAAAATTTCAGGAAGACCGGTACAGAGGTCTGGTCTCCTATAAGGTACAAACAAACAAACAAAAAAAAGGAAACACACATTCCGTTTTATATATATAGAAGATTATTTTAAATAAAAGTGGATATATATTGGGTGTTTTTTATTGAAGCGTATTTGTATTGGTTACATAATCACAAGCTGTTGCGCATGAATAAGGCATTTTTTGTTCGAAATGAGCCAGCTACAAGCAATATATTCAGCTTCCAAAAAGCCATAGAAAGTTTTCTGTCGAAATCGTGGGCCAGGCCCTTAAATTTGAATAAAAACATACGCATCTATAGGGTGTTTTTTATTGAGGTATAGAACTTTAAGTTGGCATCACTTTTTTAACTGGCGGCCATTTTGTCAGCTGTCAAGTGATTAATATTTAGTTTGGTTTGCCATTTCATCATGAACAGGTTGACAAAAGAACAACGCTTGCAAATCGTACAAATTTATTTCGAAAATAATGGTTCAGTTCGCGAAGTTTACCGCAAGCTCCGTCCATTTTATGGTCGACATAATCGTCTATCAGAGCAATTAATTCGGTTAACCATGGATTGGCCACCAAGATCGTGTGATTTGACACCATTGGATTATTTTCTTTGGGGATATGTGAAGTCGCTCGTCTACGCCAACAAACCAGAAACGTTAGGGGACTTGGAAGCCAACATTCGTGGCGTTATTGCCAACATAATACGGCCCCATATGCTCGAAAAAGCGGTTGAAAATTGGACATGTAGAATTGGCTTTATTCGAGCCAGCCGCGGCGGCCACATGCCCGAAATCATATTTAAACGTTAATGGCATAAAATTATCCTTCCAATAAAGCCAAATTGATGGACATTAAAACGATTTTCTTGTGTTTTATTTCAATTCGAAGTTCTATACCTCTAAAAAAAACACCCTGTATAATTTCTCCATAATGAAATGATATCCTGGTTCCATGTGTATTCATTATAGGGAAGTTCGACTAATTTTAATCAAATTTGTTATGCATGTATAGGGTGTTTTTTTAGAGGTATAGAACTTCGAATTGAAATAAAACACAAGAGAATCGTTTTAATGTCCATCAATTTGGCTTTATTGGAAGGATAATTTTATGCCATTAACGTTTAAATATGATTTCGGGCATGTGGCCGCCGCGGCTGGCTCGAATAAAGCCAATTCTACAGGTCCAATTTTCAACCACTTTTTCGAGCATATGGGGCGAAATTATGCGCTCATCGAATGTTTCCTTCAATAAATCGATTGTGACGTGCGCTGTGTGGCATGTATCGCCGTCTTGTTGGAACCACAACTCATCCACATTCATGCCATCCAATTCGGGAACAAAATAGTCGGTTATCATGGCTCTATACCGGTCTCCATTAACGGTAACCAACGGTCGACCATAAAATGGACGGAGCTTGCGGTAAACTTCGCGAACTGAACCATTATTTTCGAAATAAATTTGCACGATTTGCAAGCGTTGTTCTTTTGTCAACCTGTTCATGATGAAATGGCAAACCAAACTAAATATTAATCACTTGACAGCTGACAAAATGGCCGCCAGTTAAAAAAGTGATGCCAACTTAAAGTTCTATACCTCAATAAAAAACACCCTTTATATATGAACGAGTATATTAAAACTTCAAACTGGGGTGACAGTAGATTTGTCAATTCAGCCTGATCTAACACATTGAGCACAATAAAATTCATTGTCATTTGCGGAATTATCGCTCATTACTGAAAAGTGAGCACTGTGTCTGTCGGTGTATTTTATTTTCAATGTTCACTTGTAAAATATCTCATCGTTGTGGAATCCGGCCTCTGGTACTCTTACTATGGACTGACAATGCTCTTTCTTGCAACGTTCTGTTACTTATGGTAGAAATACTCGATTCGTATCGTGAGTTTACGAACCAGCTGACAAAATCTGTAACATAAATAAAACATGTTGCTGTTTATTTAATATGTATCGTAACGTACGTGAAGTAGAAATCTAGAGAAAATAGATTCCCTGCAGAAAACATGGAGTTAAGTGTCCCCAAGTCACCACTTTTGTCGACTATTTTGGTGACATTGTCAACAGAGCGTCTATTAATAATGGTTTTAATGAGTAGAAAACATTTTTTCAGATACAAACAACTATGCTCCTTCTTAATGTTTTATTGGTTTGTTGAAAATAAACGTGACGTCAAGCAAAATTTAAGTGTTTATAAAAATTATCTTAAGAAATAGAATTATAAGGTTAATATGTTTAAATGTATTTAACAATAAGTAAAAACATAATACACAAAAAAATATAAAAAAGCAAATAAAATAACAATCAATATTGTATAAAAATATAAAATGTGAAAATTGAAGAGTTTTAAGTGAAAGGTTACAATTATGGAAATTTTTACCCTGTGGAAGATTTTGTGCCATCACGTAAAGATTTGTCACATTTTAAGATCCATACGTAAGTGTTTGACTTTACTAATTCAGCGAAACATACAATTTTCAATTTTAATATACATATGTATTTAATAGAAATGACAAACAATTTCCTACAGGTGGTGACAGTGTCTATAGTGAATCAGTACAGTTTTACTACGGACATCGAGCGAGGAAATATCGATATTGTAGACTAAAACTCCTAAAATTTACTAGAGAATCTTTGGTGCCAATGTCTCCATCTGGTCCCAAAAAAACTACTTAGTCAGTAGTGCTACAGTCTAGTGGTGGATTTTCAATGACAAGCTAATGTTAAATGTCAATAGGCGATTACATTGGCTGTGGTACACCTGGTGAGTAGTAGTACTGACAATGTCACTAGTAAATCACTACATTTTCACTATTCGCATCTTCTGCAGGGTTTTTACGGAGCAAACGTTAACTTCTCTCTCACATACATATGCACACATGTATAAAGCAAAGAGAAATACAATACCAGCTGACACGTTCGCTTGCAGCCCCACATATTTACTAACTAACATCCAGATTTAAACGATACGATAACTTCAAAAGTAACAAGATACGAATCGACTAATTCTACAATTTCAATTAAAGGAAAGTGATGATGATGATGCTTTTACAGAGGCTGTTTTGTAAAAACAAACACCTGTTGCACTAATTGTGGGTTTGCAGTAATCGGTGGTTGCACGAGTCGAGCTCTCACTGTATTTGCTCCCACAACACTTTTTTTGACAAATACTCGTACGTTAAAAGTCTTATTTCATGTTAGTCACCCTCTTGCGCCATTAGTACTCGAATCTAGACCAAACTTGTTTTGAAATTTTATTTTAGAACTTAATTAGAACCAAAATATTGACAGCTGTTTTAGGTCATTTTTTTAAAGATCCCATTGTGCAATTTTTCTTGATTTCGCGCCCTTGAAATCATGTTATGTTTTTTTTTTCCTTAATAATTCAATTTTTTTCCTACATTATTTAACTCGTTTTACAACATCTAATTGAAGTCATTTGAATAGTTGTAAAATACAATTAACATAAACATAAAATACTTTTTAATATTAAAAGGCCTTGTTCTAATCTGGCAAGATTAATTTAAAAAAAAAACTTGTTAAAAACTTTCAATTAATTTTTTTTTTTTGTATATTTATTTTATAAACATTTAATAATTCTTTTCTCAGTCTAAACAAAAGTAAGAATTTGTTCTTAGGCAGGCTGGAACAAAAAGCAGCATTTCGAACTAAATAAAATTAGAAACTAGTTTGGTTTGTAAGAATTTTTAAGTGAGCTTTTTACAATCAAAAATTAAAATGCAAAACGTTTGTATCTTTTTCTAATTTATTCTAGGAAAACAAACATTTATAACAATAATATTAAATATGACACGTTTACAAAAAAAAAATATATTGGGCGCATAATAAAACAAGTGAAATATTCTCTGATAAATCGTCTTTATGCAAAACAATTTATGGGTCGATTGGGTAGCAACCAAATCTGAATTATGTTGATAGAAGCTATAAAATGATATTATGGATCTAATCTGTCTGTTGCCTGCCAACATGTCAAGTTCAGTTAATTAATAGCATTTTTATGACAATCACGAGTTTTTATTGGCTGCCAGCCAACTGAAGTTTAATTACCATTCATAAAATATATCTGATATTTTTGAAAGTTTTTCCAAAAGGTCCAATACTTACATGGAACAATCATATAAATCCCGTAAAGAAGCTATTTTTTAAATTCTTTTTAAATTCTTTTTTTTTTCTTGAAGTATTAATGAAAAAGCAAAGCCGCCAAAAATGAGAAAATTAACTGACATGTGCATAATTAGTAAATTCATTACAAAAAAGCTTTCTGCAAATTGTAATACGATGAATCAAAACAATTCACATATTCCATTTGCACTGAAAAATGAGTATATAAAAGCTGAAATTTGCATCAACTGACACCATACACAGTGGACCGAAAACAAGAACGCTGATGGTGAAGGTGTGGCGGCCTTCGAAAAAAAACATGATGTTCCGTTCTGCTAGTATTTTTCTGAATATTTACAATTTACAATACAAGTTTGCTGTTATTTATTCCTTAAAAATTAATTAAGTTTAAGAAAATTAATTAATTTTAGCCTAATCGGATCATAAATATTTTTGTTTTTCATTCGCGTTCACACAGACGAAAATGTTGCTTGCAACGTTCCAATTTTTATTGGATAGCACTAGCAATATATCCATACGTACGTATATATATGTAGCAAAGAATATGTCAAAAAAACGGTGTCGCAGACATTGGCGTGGCTAGAAATTTTTTCTAGGCGGTGTTTAATGACTGATTTCATGAGTAATATAACAATAAATAATTACATGCAAATTTTTAATAATTCCAGGGCGGGCATCGGCAATTCTTGGGGGGATGGGGGGAAGAATTCACCCTTCAATGGTCACCGAGTACCGAACACAAAACGATTCTCTCTTCGGGAGCATTCACATATTAGTGTCATCTAGGTGGTGAAGATCAAGGTCTTATGGCCATAGGAGAATACTGGATCATATACTCCTACACTGAAGGAATCCTCTGGTTACATGGTGCCTCATCTGGACTTTTATGGAGTATTTAAAGTTTTAATTCTATACAGGTGGGAATGGAAGGGAGGCAAAATATTAAGAGAATCTTACGTCCTAGTGCGCACGCTGACGGATCAAGAATGATCTGCGGTGTTAGCACTGGAGCATTCTCAGATGATCTTGGGATAGAATACTTCATCCGTCTCCCTAACAGAGACAGAGTATTTCAGGCTAAAGTTTTGGCTGTAAGGGAAGCCGCCACAGTTCTGATTCACATAGAAACAATTATGATAAGTTTTCGTTTTAACAAACAGGTTTCTTAAACTGATTCAAAGTTTAATTATTTTCTTTATTTGCTTTGATGAATTTATGATATATTATTTTAATAAAGCAAAAATGCGTTTTTCATTTTATTAAATTTTAAGAATTTTTGTATTTGTTTCTACGAATTCTGTGGTATCTACTATTTCAGTAAAAATATTATTTATTTTTTTGTAATTTATTAATTGAATACAAAGTAAAGTTGTTCCTGTGCAGACAGCACTTCTGTCCCTAAGATCATATAACGCACTCTCTATTGTATTTGGGCAGTGCACGAACGTTTTACCTACATTAGGTGGTCAAGCTAATTTTACCCTCACACAGCAATCTCCCAGGTAATGAACGAAGGGACGACCTGCTGATGAATACAAATAGCGTACGTTTAAGGTTTCTAGGAAAAGGTGGCTGTTCGACAATGATAGGCGACCAATATATTTAACAATTAGGGACATCTAGAGGCTCATCGTAGTTTTGGCGGGCCACTGGACGCTCGTCAGACATGCTTGCTGGATAGGCCTATCCTATAATGAGTTCTGCTGTATTTGTCATTTTGTATTTGTATTTGAAGAAAGCAAAGAAGAGACAGTTCTCCACTTTCTTTGCAAATGTCCAACTTTGAGTCTCTCGAGACACAAGTTTTTAGGCAGCCATGTACTAGACGACATTTCAGAATTATCAGAGATTGGTTTCAGTGACCCTATCAGATACCTGAATGAGAAGGGTTGGATCTAGTACCAATCACCGTATACAAGTACTTGGATACTGTCCTGCAGAGGTTGACACCGAGGAGTTGTAATTATCATCTAGATTCTAATTGAATGCCGGCGTGGAGTGGGCAGCCAGGTAAGCCAACCAATCATACCGCCGATACTAGACAAAGGCGCCTCAGTTCCCATTTCAAAAAATTGGTAGTTTCGTAAAATAAGTATCTACTCGTATGTATTTATTCTCGAATAAGTAAATATATTTTGTTGTAATGATAGCTAAAATTACTTAAAATCCAGTTCAAGGTAGATGCTGCGAATATCGAAGGATTTTGTTACGATTTTTCCTTCCTTCTCGGTACAAAGCAAAGCGCCAAAAATTAATTTAGACAGACGAGTGCATGGACATCAACGTCATTTTAGCTCTGTGTAAAAACATGGCTGAGATGCCTGCAGGTAAATTTGTAAAAGCTTTAAAATTAAAGAAAATCCATATGATTATTGCATAAATCAGGTTAAATCTAAAACACGCATGACTTGTAAATTCGATAATACATACTAGAAAAATATTTAAAAAAAAATCGAAATGATTTCATGCGTTTGTAGGTATGCGTATGAATAAATATTGTTTGTTAATATTAATGTTGCTCTTGTATCTTTTTTTAATATTTTATATTTTCTAAAAGCAAAAAAAACTGCGTGAGCTGATTACCTCATCGCTAGAATAAATTGTTGTTGTTGTTGTTTTTTTCTAAATGTAAAAAAAAACTTGAACTAACAACAAACAGCAGTTGTATTAACCATAATCATCTTCTAGCATTAATACGATTCATGTTTTTGCTGTTCATAGATACAAAACGCACACGAACGAACAACTAACGATCGATTCAATGAAACGCACTGTTAAAAGCACAAAAGCGCACAACACAACACTGCCTGTAATATTACTGGATCTACTTCAAATTTTGTCGATCACTGGCAGCAACTACAACAACAAAGAACATCATTACCGCCATCAGTCGACTGAAACAAAAACAAGAATAATGCTTTTGCCGTCTTGGTAGATTTTTGTTGTGCTTGTGTCTATTTTCAAGCTTATTTTCTTGGGAATTGTAAAGAAAAAGAACAACTAAGCACCAACAAAATTGGCAAAGCTGTTTTCTATTATGTATAAAAAAAATGTATTTATAATATACATACGTACATACATACTTACATACATATGTGTATGTACATATATGTATGATGCATTTGCTTGTGTACGTACGTGTACAATTCATAAGTTTTTATTTTCTATTCTATCGTTCTCTTCTAATGTTTGTTTCTAATGTATCTGGATGGCTGTTTGGCTGACTGTATGGCATACGCATGTTTTCATATTTTTGTACGAATGTAAGTATGTACGCACATGCATACACAAGTACCCTGTCGGAATTTGAGCTAACTTAAAGGTAACTAATGGTGACTCAAAAGCTAACTCATTTTACATGTTAAACGCTATTCAGTTTTTCAACGTCATTTCCTCAGAATTAGTCAGTACTCACTCACGCTGCATAAGTTTCAAATAACCACAATTTAGCTCTTTTCGAGTTATTTTTTTGGCTGATCAAATTCAAGTGCATTATTAGTTAGCTGCGAACTGACTAACTAATGGTTGGCCCATAATGAATTAATTTGTGGCGCATCAAAAAAGAGCCATGATTTAACTAACTAATTAATTATTAACATTTTCAGTCAACTTAAATTTGAAGCAATTGTAAATTATATTTTTCAGAGACGAGAATGTGTATCGAAAAGTGATAACTTTGTTTGTCAGCCACCATACTTAACACTTAGCTATTGCACCATATAAAATATAGACGGCACAGTGTTAACATAAACATGAATTTTATGCTGACATCTTCTCGATAAAATTTGACTCATCTCTGCATCAACTTTAAGTTAGCTAAAAGCTAACTCAAAACTTATCGAGGAGAAGTTAGTTGTACAAAAACAACTCACTAATCTCCGCATCAGTTTTGAGTTAGCTTAAAGTTAGTTCAATACTTATAGCGAATAAGAAAGTTGTACAAAAAACTACTGACTCACATCTGCATCATTCATGAGTTAGTTCAGAAGCTAGTTGTAAATGAGTCAGCGTCACCTATATTTTGAACTAGGTAATAAAAGTCCGACAGGGTATGTGCATACATAAATACATACATACTATGTGTGCATGTACATATGTATGTATGTATGATGTAAGTGTTTCTAAAGATTTTGTTGTCTTTTCTTCGTTTTTAATTTAATTTTTTATTTTATTTCATTAAACATCATTAGTGTTCTAGAGAATTGTTCTGAAAGAGGAATGAAGTGGAGGTACTGCGGCAAAACTCGTATGACAACATTTTAATTAATCTTCCCTCTAAGAAGAATATACTTACATATGTATGTATGTATATGCACGAGTATATGTATGTATGTAGAAGTGTTCATACCAGCAAACAAATTAAGCGAATACATACATGCATACATACATATGTACATACATATGTAGATACATACAATGTAATTTGTATGAAGACAATCAAATGTAAAATTGTGTATCGTAGGTCATACGCAGCAACCATAATAACAATCAATGAGCTTTTAATAGACGATCTTAAATGTTTGAAAATAGTCTGTATTGCGCAGATAAAATAATAGTTTCTTATAATAGGTACAGACGCACACGCTAGAGAAGGGATCGTGAGCAAATTTTCACACGAGATTATGCACATTCAAGGGCATACAAGTATGACCTTTCTTTTCTCGGCTTAGGACGAAACGAACATTTTAAAAATATGCCAGAATGGTTATATCACATAACCGAATGCTTGCACCATATTTTTAAGAACTTTGCTCAAAATATCTTTCAAAGCCGGACAGAAGCCATGTGACACACAAGCAAGCATTGTCTTAACCTCTTCTTATCAACTCTGATTAACAACTACAGTAGTTTCCACTTAACTGATCTGCGGCTAGTTAATTTATCCGCTGTCACACTAAGAGAAAAAACATTTATTCAGCTAATGAAGTATCATCATTAATAATTCTTCATTTTATCAATGAAATTGTTCATTATTGTTCATTGAAAGTTTCCATTATATGCATAGAATTCTTCATTAATACAATAAATTCTTACGTTAGCTCGTTATTAATGACAAAATTCATTGATCAAATGATCAATGGATTTTATAACAAAACTTAGAATAGAATGGATCGCCTACATTTGAGATTTTAGTTTAATTTGGCATTTTGATCCAATTGGCATACAAACCACATACTGGGAATACATCTATAGCTAGATGCTTCTTCCGCGCCAACCCAGCAAAAATTACTGCTTACCAGAAGGATTTTTGTAAGGGAGACAATCTTACAGAATCACTTGCTGTTGCGCATGAATAAGGCATTTTATTTTTGTTCGAGATGAGCCAGCTAGAAACCATACATTTAGCTTATTTTTTCCTTACTAAAGTGCTTCAAAGAAGTAATATATGAGAGTCCGCCTTACGTTATTCAGAAGCATTTTTCGAAGCTTTTGTTATCAAATAAGCAATACATTGTTTCCTGCAGTTGTAAGTGCTTCCAAATCAGAATTTTTTTTCTGGGAAGGAGGATGCATGTAATAAAATTAAGAAATAGCTAACTGTCCGATTAGCGATAAAATATTAAAAAAAATTAAATGTTATGCTTTTTAAATACAAAAAGCTTGCGAGTAAATTTTGTATTAGTAAGTAAAATAGCAGTTACATTTCTAAGCCCAATTGAGCAGCTTGCCAACCAGTAAGTAGTTACATTTTTAAACTAAATTAAACAGTTGTCAAATTTACAACTAAAAACTGTACCTGCGATTCTCGAGGGCCCTCTTGGTTGAAAATATAAACAAATAATACCTGAGATTCTTGAGACACCCTCCAAGTTGAGAATATAAAATAATAAATAAAAAGAAATAACTTCCTTTAAAAAAATACACACAACACCGCTTAATTAGTTAAAAAACCATAAAATTGTGTTACTGATTAGCAAAGTGTCAAAATGCATGCATTTCCATACAAATCAAATAAGCGGGAATTACTGTACATCTTTATCTGCAGCACGCCACAAGCAGTACACCTTTTACAATCTTCCCCCCGGCATATGACGCTTCACGCAACTTTAAGAACAATATTACTACAGGCTTCCAGATACGAAGGTTCACTTCTATCTGCAACTATTACACTAGTTTTTTGCTTGACTTACTCACAAGATTTCAAATTTATTTATCTATCCAGCCTCGTTTCTGTAACTTGTGTGTGGTGTTTGGCATTGGTTGACAGATCTGCCACGGATAACCGTATATTCTTGAGGTTCTTTTGTGGAATTTCTTTAACAAAAACGTTGCTACTTCCTATGTGAAGGCATAGGTCGTGTACAGTCAGTCACAAAACTTTTTTATAATACAGATAATAACATCTTGGGCATATGGTCTAGTTACTCCGCCCATATTTGTGCAACCATATTATGCAAAATTTCTTTTGTATAATATGTATCAATAAATAAATAAATATCAACAAATATAGTTGTTTCCAAGGATGATAACAATGTTTTCGACTCGAAAAGTTCTCACATTCCTTACATAAACGAGGCAGACTATAACAAAAATGTTTGGTATGAGAGGCGCCCTTCTCCAGTTCTAAATCGTGGCTGCACTCGAAATTTTCAGCTCTCCAGATGTGGGATAGTGAAAAAATGTTTTCCCGCTGCTATTGTGGCAGTTGTCCACTTGACTAAGCACTTCATAGCCTCCACAAAATTTGCGGACTTTAACTATTGTAGTTTTCAAGATATAAGATGAATATTAATTACTTTTTACCTTTGTGGCTGAGTGGTAGCGATGCTAGTCTCTCAGTTCAGAGGTCGTGAGTTCGATTCCCACCATAGACCCTCGGTGTTTTCTGCAGACAAGATAAACGCTTCGTGGCTCGTGCTTAAAAAAATACTCTTCTTCCCGCTAAACTGAATTGGATTGTAATTATAGAGATCTGGGTTAATTGCTAATTATTTTTTATTTGGGAGGGAGGCATCATTAAGCAAATAAATAATATATCTTACCTTCATGATTCCCAATTACACTAAACAACTGACCAAATAAACACATATATATGTATGTAAACACAGATTCATTATTAAAGAGTCTTCCACTAGGGACAGTTGATAGCGGCCATATTGTTGCAGCTGCATCTGTAGAATTGTCTGTCATATAATCAGTTTATTTTGCCAAATTATAATCAAAGAAAGAAGCGTTCACAACAACACGTACTCCTATATATAATAAAATTGTTTTATTAAAATGGGTGTACTGTTTAGGCAGCAATCCGTGCTCTTTTGAGCGAAAAATCTTCTTCAGCGATGAGTACCAAATCTGGATAAATGGTTACGCCAACAAACAAATTTGTTGAATTTGATACGTCACCAATCCAAGAGAGCTCAATGCATTCTGAAACAGTCGCAGTTTGTTGTGAATTTTGGGCTGGCGGCGTCATCGACCAATATTCCTTTGAGAATGAAGTTGGCCAGCCAATCATAGCGGCGAGAGCTGCAGTTTGATGATTACCAACTTTTTTTGGAAATAAAACACAAACAACAGAGCCCTCAAGTCCAATTTCAGCCTGATATGTGCTCCACAGTCATGGAAAATTCGGCATTTCGGTTGCTCGACAACCATAGAAATCGTGGCTGACATTTTTACGATGTTATATTCCACACATAATGGTATGATACACACTTTTTATATAACTTTAAAGATGGGAAGGGTTTAATGAAAGACCCTTTATGTAAATACATATGTACATAATATGTGCATGTGTATATAAGAGTAACACAAAAAAATTCCTCTTAAAATGTTTGAAATTTCCTTGAGTCTTACCCAGATCCGATAATTCTATTATTCTATTATCGGATCTCATCCCCAAAAATACGTCCTCGAAACGGACACCATCCACCCCGACGCCAAATTAGAATACATTGCCATTCGAAACAGTTGTAATCTGTTTCATTTCTACCAGAGATTTAACTGAGATAATTGTTAAAAACAACATTCGCGAAGCTTTAACTGTAGTTACTTTGATGGACAAGAATGTTACAAATGGAATCATCGCTGCCGTCGTAACTAATTTTGAGAAGAGCACATCTCAAGTTTAACAGAACCTCGATTAATTTATTTGAGGGCAATGCTATTATTATAATGGTTGAAGATCAGATAAGGTGTTTTACGTTGGATGTAACGAAACTGCAACTAACACCGGTTGGAAAATTGTTACTATTCATTATTTAGGCGGAGGAGAATATTTTGGAAAATCGTTAAAATGGCGTTAGGGACTTCGCTTTCGGTATACCGCAATTTTCCGGGATTACAAAATCCTGAAATTTCAAATTAGTTGTTTTCGATATACATTCTATTTTTAGTGCATTTATATTATTAGTTCCAAGCCAGTTTAAGGTTATAAGAAATTTATTATTATTATTATTATTTTTAAATTAAATTTAAATTACAATAAACTAAACTAAAGAAAAGCACTAGCAACTGCTGGCTATCGGCTTAAAATAAAAAATTATATAAACAGTATCGTTTACATTGGCAGTTTAGACATTTAAGATCAACATCAATTGTTGCTGGTTTATCAGCATAAAAAAGTGGATGCACAGGAAATAATCGAGACAAGTCCATGTCTCGAAATCAGCGAATCGCCAAAGTTTGATTTCAATAAGTCACTGGTTGCGGCCTTATTGAAACCACATCTCGTCCGGATCAATGTCATCCATATTTTCAAACACAAAAAGCAATGATAATGGTGCGGTAATGATCTCTCTTGACTGCAAATAAGGTCCAATAACCAAACAATAAATTTTTCTGTACACTCAAAATATTATGTAGGTAAATTCGAATGAAAAATCATTTAAAACAATAGTATTTTCAGTTAAAAACCGGATTACTAACATTTCATTTGAATCAAATGATTTTTTCAGTTATTTTTGAGTGTTAATTTTTTAACATAAAATTTCAGTAAAAACAAATGTTTTTTCTTTTATTTTAAATTACAAAAAAATAACCTACATATAATTTAAAACTATTGTTTTTTAATTTTTTTTAACAACCTGAAAATAACTCACAAAAACAGTAAAAACGACTGTTGTTTCAATTGTTTTAGCTTACATGAATTTACTACCCAAAACTGTAAAAACAACTGCTTTTTCACTTATATTGACTGACAAAAAATAACCTACCGAATCAATTGAAATTACTGTTTTCTTCATTTATTTTTACTACAATATATTTAACCCCCAAAAAAATAAAGAGTTGCTAAAAACTGTTTTCTATAAATAATTTTTATTTTTTATATAATTTTATGTGCAAAACTTATAATTCTATCAATTGATGCTACAATTATATTGATTTTTTGAAAGTAAATTATAAAATTAAGATAGGTTTTCAATGTATGACATAAATAAAAATTGCGTCTTTCGAAGCTAAAAATATAAATTTTAGGAATATGTACAATAAGATAATTTTTTATATACGGTAATGATTATAATTTTATAATTATAATTATATAATTATTCCATTTTTCTCTCGCCTCACACCATAAAGATTTCAGTCTCACGTCCTTTAAGTTTAGTTTTATATAAATCGGCAATATATCCTGCAGTTTTTTCCAATTAAGATAAAAACTATTCGTTTTTTCTGGGAAAAGCACTTCAAAATCTATAGAAATCTGAAAAAGGATGTATATGTAATTAATTCAATAAGATAATTTTTCAATATTCCTACAAGTTCAGGTGCAAAATACCTTCTCTTTCTCTTATTGGTAGTATAACTGGTAACATTATTCATTTTATTAAAGCTACTTTTATCGCTTTCATTATTGAAATGAAATATTTTCATATGCTTTCTAAAAGTTTCTAACGATGTAAATTTTTTGGCAAACTCGATATAAGAAAAATTACTAGAACTCGATATATAATGAAGTTTAAAATGAGAAAAAAATTCCTTGTTGGACTTAAAGTAATCTCTACAAACAAAACATTCCGCCATTATTAACGAGCTTTACATTTACCTAAAAATAATAATAATTTAGGTATATTTTATTATGTAATATATATATTTTTAGTAATATATATATTTTTTGTAAGACCCCGCCATACTTTAGTGCTTTTTAGAATCATATGTACATATATATAAGTATAATATCTGCTTACCTTTTTTTAGTTCTATGATGAATACACAACGAAGAAGCACAACGGGTAGAGAAATGTGCAATAGACCTGAATGAAATTTAGTTCAAAAATATGAAATTTTTTTATTCAAAAATATACTTACTTATATATGTATGTATGTCGGAATATACTATGTCTGAACTGGACCAGTCCCTCAATAACTCATAAATTTCTCCTGGAAACATCATTATACATATATATATGTATGCACATACATACATATGCACAAACGTAAATGCCATATTAAATACAATTAACTTACCAATTCAAATTTTCTTTTATATTTGGATTTTCTTTTATATATACAAGTCAATTAACTCTTTGTGTTTTCGCAAAAATGGTTTGATTTTTTCAATTATTAAAGAATTTTTTATTTTTGTTTTTCAAATATTTTTGAAGTTTGTTTTCAAGGAAAATAATACATATACATATGTATGTAAGTAAAACTTAAATGAAAAAACTTTCAGGACAAGAACATTTTTTAAGTTTTACTGAATATGTACATATTTAATAATTGATTATATTGACTGCACAGAACATCATTATTTTATTGTGGTTTGTTTATTAAACAACATACACAAATAATTAAAACAGACATGGCTTGGTAAAATAACTAAATTTTCCTTTAATTTAAACTTTACGGAAAACTTCCTAAATAACCTACATTCAGTTAATGTAAAACTTTTTTGAGTGTAGGGTCTGTTGTAGATTGCTTTCACTTTCCCGCTGAGACAAAGATGAGGCACATCGCTGATCACAAAATCACCGACTAGATTTTAAACTGGTGTAGGTGCAATATTTTCCATGTAGTGGACGCACAGAGCCCTAAATCCTGCCACTAACCACGACTCGATAGATTTGGATATTCTTCCTCACTTTATCCTACACTGGCTACATTCTCTTCAGTATGGACATTCCTTTGAAGTGTTGGTGTTATTGCATCACTCAGATAGTAGGTGTGTTTCTTTACTCTATCCCACGGGATCCTAATTTGCACGAAAAGCGTTCCCGTACTCGAAATTTGGATAAATGAGAGAGGTTTTGTGAGAATAATGTTCCTCTTCTTCTTGCATGAAACAGCCCGCAATTTTTCTTCGTGCTAGTTTGGGCACGTAGAAAATCAATCAGCTGTTTGAAAAATACACAATAACAAAGAAAAATTAAATTTTTCCAAATACTGGAAAAATGGAAAAATATATGAAAATATATTTATTTAAAAACTAGTGGCGAACAAAGTTTTGTAAGTTCTTATATGAAATTAAGACAGAAAACCTTGAATCATTGAAGTAAGTGCGTGTATATGTACATAAGTATGTGTTTAGTTATGTGCGTACCAGTGTTGCCATATTTTATTTTCAAAAATCTTCCAGTCGACCAATAAAAATCTTTTTTTTTTTCATTAAAAATCTTTTTTTAATAATTTTACTCAAAGATTATTAATATACCTAAACTTTACTGCATTCAAAATCAGTTAAAATTTTACAGAAAGGTAAATATGTGTGTAACAAAGCTTTATCGCAGAGAACATGTAAAATATACACACACGTGATTAGAAAAATAAACTAATTATGTATCGCGGACTTGCACAAGCTGTCACAAATACAGGACACAAATTATGGCATTCGATATCGAACTAATTTTTTTTTAGAACACACGATACTAATTCATCCTTCATAAAAATGTATACGTGCACACAGCTTTGTGGGTATCAGTGTTTTTTGTATTCATTTTACATTTGCTGTTTTTTAAGTTGTGTGTGAATTGGTTTTGTGCTGCTGATGTGGTGTTGTAGCTGGTTGAAAAATTATGCCAAACACAAAACCGCTCTCTTTGCCCCTCTCACCAACAAACTAGCATTTTATGTCAGCACAATTGTTCTCGTGTGTGACTGGCCATTAAGTACATTACAGTTGCACACAAACGTATTGTATGTAATCGCACAGTTACTTAAGTTTGCTTATTCATATTATAGTTGGGCCTTAACCCTTTCGTAAGTTCTAGCTGGCTTAAAAAAATACCCCTTAAGGAATTGCAGTAATTTTTAAAGAAATTTTTCATATAGAAGTTTTCTTGGGTATAAAAGATATTTGTGTGATAGTTTTACACAATACATATTAATAACGATACGGAATTAATTAATCATTATTAACACGAAAATTCAATTTTTTTAGTTATGACATTGTTGTAGTAAATGAGCGACATGTATAGAAGTGTACATTTGTATGTATGTCAGTGCGCGTACATATGTATATTCATTCCTCTATTCCCTCTCCCAAATGAGGTGAAAATTTCTGCAAGAAATATTTCATCATCTAAGCTGGAAGTTACATACTAGAAGTTAAGATGTGCTTATTTATTACTCACTGAAAAACTTCACTTCATATTTGTTGCAGGAACGGGGCTGAATCAGTCAAAATAAAAAAAATTAATATTCCAAGCCAGCTTAATATTTTTTTATTTCGTTATCAAAATAAATCTGCCGGAAAATGTCAACAATCATAAGAACAAAACTTTCTCTTCGCAAAAGTTATGCAAGAAATGTTGTCAAAAAGGGTTCAAGGACACTTAAGAAAAAACTGTAATAATTTTTTGTACCTTGCAAAAGTAAATTAAAATAAAGGAAATAATGGAAAAAGAAAAGAGCCATCGAAAGTAATACATAAACAAAGAATTTATTTTCAAGCCATAAAAAATATTAAAGTAAAACGTAATAAATAGTCCATGATCTATTCGTGCAACAGCTACGAGTATTAAAGTTTATTTACAAATTCTTCTAATCCTTGGATTTTCTTAAGACGAAAGAAAACATTACAAGTAATGAGCAACAACTAAAAAAGAACACCGGAAAGAAAAAGAAATATGTATTTACACACACTTACATATCGTTACCATAATATAGAAAGGCTGAGATTTTTCCATTTTGCGATACATTAGATCTTCTATCGATTTTAAATAAATTATGAGTTAGGGCCTTTCTTTATTAAGGTAACGATATATGTATTATTTGAATATAAGAGCAACATCCCTTTTCAAAAAACAAAATCCTACGTAATAGTGAATAAACAAAAGGACAGATAGACGCATACAGAAAACAAGCAACGAAAGGATTACTTGTTTATCTGAATAAACAGAACAATGAAAGAGAGAAAGAGAGAGAGAGAGAGAAAGGAAATAGCCCAATAATATAAATAACACGTGGATGAACAAAATACATCATACCTTTCTAATTTTTCCTTTTATTATGAAAGTAAAGCAGGATTTCTTATTATTTACTTTGTTGTCCTTAACGCTGTGGCTCACAAGACACAAATACCTAGTTATTGTGTCACAATAACAGTTATTGGGGTAAACGACCTAATTTTGTAGTAAAAAAGCATATGTATATTAAAGCAGAAAATAAGGAACAATAAAAGGGATACTTAAACGTTTGTAAAATCATAATAATATTATAAGAAAAACATGACAACAAATTCAAAAGAAATGATGCTTAAGGCACAAGTAACTTACAAAAATTTGTGTTTTTCTTTAAAAAAAAAATTATGAACATGTCCTCTTTGGAATGGAATTATAACTTGTCATGAAAACACAACGAACCAAGTAAACATTCTAAGTAATTTCGTTATGACAACCTGATCGCTCAACATAAGCACCGGTATTCATAAACAATTGTTAACGTTAAAGTATTCTTTAAACCGATTTTGTCATACAAAATTCGTTCCTTAAGGCAGCGTTGCCAAGTGTAAGCAATTGGAAGTAATTATTCAGGAACTACTTTTTCTCTACTTCCAAAATATCAATATGTGTGTATTTTTGACTTTTCGGGAATCGATTATTAACAACATCTAGATACTTAATTCAGAAGCTATTTCACTCATGCAAAATTGAATATAATTTGTAGTTTTCGCAAACACTAACGATATGTCTTGATTTTTTAATCGATATCATGAAGTATTAGATTTAGTTTTTTTATGTAAGAAATTTAAGAAAATAACATACGAAAAATTAGATTTAATCAACATCATGAACATGACTTCGGATTCACTGAAAGTGTATTAAAAAAGATAACTTTTTTCAATGACAACCCCATGTGAAAATCATTAGAAATTATCCAAATTTGCACTACTTCCGCATCACAAATTCGGAATCTTATTGACTTCCTTGGAAGCTATTTTTTACAGGGTAGCTTTAGTAATCTGGCGATGGCATACCCTCTACGTCAAAGAAGGTGAAGAAGTTGACGAGCCAGGAAAGTGACTTTCGGGCAGCTGTCATAGATAGGAATGATCCGGATGGGAGGATCAACCCCGAGCTGTGGCAGCTGGTTGAAGGTAGACTCATTAATGAAATTGGCTTAGCGGGGGTAGAAAAGGAGAAGGAATTACAAATCCATGGCGCGGACTGAGCGAGGGGTGTCAAACTTGTCAACTGCGGCAATAAGAATTTATTTGATTTCCTTAAAACAGATGTGCCAACCTTCACCCGGAGGCGAAACTGTAGGTAATTTCTACCTCAGATCTGCCTCTCAGGACAGTGGTGACAATGTGGTTTCCACCACCCGTCAGATCGATGGAAACCATATTGTCTCCGAAGGCGAAGTCTGTTATCATTTGAAAACAAATTTCACTCACTTTTTTAATACTAATAATCCTTTTCACTTTGTGTTTTTTAATTCACCGTACACATTCTTTCATTTAATTTTGTAAAAATTTTCACTTGTTCTTTTCACAAAGTATAAATTTTTCGTTTTTTGTTTTGATTACTGTACTAAAAATTTAATAACAAGCAAACCACATTTGTGCCATTTTAACAGTATTCAAAACAGCTGATTTTAGATTTTTTCATAAGTCATTTTCTTTAACTCTGGTAACCTCTGTGTTAATAATTTGGAAGACTTAAAATTACCAGTACAAAAAATATGTAGTTAATATACTAGACAGGTAGAGCTTTTAACTAATAAGACGGTACAATAACAAATTAAGTTGGTTATTTTAATAGCTGAAACTGAACTTAATGAGATTTAGCAACAAAACTGTTGGTTCGACCGAATCACAACAATAACTTTTTATATCCTTAACCAAAAATGGTAAAGTGTATATATAGGTTTGTCATTCTGTCTGTAATTTCCCCAATATTCATATGCGACCCATAAAATATAGTATATATAGAATATGACCCAGAATGGGTCCTTATCAATAGGGAAGACGAATAAGCGTCTGTCCGTCCGTCCGTCTGATGTGCGTGAAATCGGTTTTCGGAAGCTTCCAGAAAAGGAAGAGATTTCGGTCTTCGGTTTCAGAGCTGGAAAACTTAAATTTAGCTAAAACGATTTTTTTTTTGTTTTTTTAATAAACTTATTTTATGTTTCAGTACGAACAAACTTGGTATTAAAAATATAAAAAAATAAAAAAATAAAAAAAAATCAAAAAGACGTTTCCAGGGTTGGAAAACTTTAACTTTTTTTGCTACATAAAAAGAACCTACTAAAACTAATTTTCCTTTTTATCTATAAATTACATTCTTAAAAGAAATAGATTGGTGTAAGAAATCAGAAAAATCTAAAAGGATGATTCCAGGGTTAAGAAACTTAAATTTTTTGTTAAACATACTACTAATTAAATAAAACTAGTTATTTCTCTGGCAATTAAATATAATAACTTACTATTAAAAACCAAAAAAAATAAAATTATGGTTCCAGGGTTGGAAATTAAAAAAAAATTTGGGTAGAAAAATAACCAAAAATAATTTTTTTTAGTTAAACATATTTCATGTTTTAGAAAGATCTTTAGTCAAGATTTATTTTATATTTGTTAAATTTTTATACGGATATCTAATTTAAGTATAAATGAAGGTTTCTGCCATGTTTTTCATTACGCTCTCAGCACAGTTATGTTTTAAATCGATGGTCTTTCGTTGACAACTTGTAAAGAGTTCTAATTAATTTTTAGTAAATGGAGATAAAAATAAAACTTATCGGTAAAGAACAGTCATAACTTCATAACTATAAATTAAATCAAATGAAATGTTCCTTTTCGTTTCCCTGAAACCATTTCTTCTGCTAAACAAAATTCTTTAATCGTTTTCATAATCGCGATATACACCATTTTGCAATGGGATGTTCAATTTGAGACACTAAACATTTTTGCAACATCAAAAATTTTTAAATACCGGAAAATATAAAACAAATTAGTTTACTTGGTATGGAGGTAAAATACTAACAGTCGTATTCATAAAATAAAGTTGATTGAGGTTTAAAAAGCATATTAGTTAAACAACATTTTAAGGCTAAAAAATGTTTTTTAAATATTGGTATTCATAATCAGTATTTTAACTAAAAATCAATTAATTTGCTTTTCTAAAAATATTGTGGTAACACTGTTTTATCTATTTGCCATTTCCATCTTAGTTCTGCAAAACAAAGATTATTAATTCACAAAGTACTCGTATCTGTATTTGTTTTTTTTTGTCCATTTTCGGAAAAATTTTGTTTTTATAAAATAAAAATGTTATCCAACTCGTATTTAATAAAAAAATAAAAAGAGTTCACAGCGAATCGTTGTTAAAAGTGCTTTTTATATGATTTTTTTTTATTGCAGATTAAGAAGCACTAGAATAACGAGTTTTATTTTATTTGTTTTAAGTGTTTATACATCACTAGCTAGTTAATTTTCTACAATTATTATTTTTTTTACACATAAAGTGAGAAAACAATGACTGGGAATGGAAAGTGGATCGCTAATTTTCTTTTCAATATTCTTTTGGAGTAAATTTGATATTTCGACAATATTTTCTATAAAAAAAATTTTTTTTTCTAAATAACACTGACATATACAAACTTAAAAATGTAAACAACAACGTCATCTTAAAATTGGTTTAAACATGTGTGCAGTAAATTTTAAAATCTGCTGATTTACACAAGCTTTAAAAAAGTTTTTTAAGCCAAAATTCTATTATGAATACAATTTTAGCGAATATTACTTAAAAAACGTTTCAAATTCTGTTTAAACTGTTCTGTTTAAGACTATTTTAGGGTTATTAGTAGTACGGATTTCGATCATCTCGAGAGCGAGTAAGCAATGCCCCAATTTTTTTTGGTATTGTATTGACTTGACAACTGGAATAAGGGTGAGTGTAAAATACTTCTTAAATACATAGTATAGAATAAAACATTCAACTATTGCTAATATCGAAAATAAAATATTTGAATCAAATTGTTTAGTCGAAAAATACCGAGAGGTCACTTAATCAAAATTACACTAGAACAAAAAATTATAAATTTTTCCCTAAAACAAATATGTATTTATGTATCTGAATACTACATATACGAGTACGTACTTTGGTGAAGGGTATAGAAGATTCGGCACAGCCGGTTATTACAGCACTCTTACTTTTTTATAGTAATATTAAAAAAATTTTTAGTCAAGTTTTGCCTTAAATATACACAGTATTAGACTCACCAAGAAAATAGTAATTTTATTATACAGGGTGTTTTTTTAGAGGTATAGAACTTCGAATTAAAATAAAACACAAGAAAATCGTTTTAATGTCCATCAATTTGGCTTTATTGGAAGGATAATTTTATGCCATTAACGTTTAAATATGATTTCGGGCATGTGGCCGCCGCGGCTGGCTCGAATAAAGCCAATTCTACAGGTCCAATTTTCAACCACTTTTTCGAGCATATGGGGCCGTATGTTGGCAATAACGCCACGAATGTTGGCTTCCAAGTCCCCTAACGTTTCTGGTTTGTTGGCGTAGACGAGCGACTTCACATATCCCCAAAGAAAATAATCCAATGGTGTCAAATCACACGATCTTGGTGGCCAATTGACAGGTCCATTCCGCGAAATTATGCGCTCATCGAATGTTTCCTTCAATAAATCGGTTGTGACGTGCGCTGTGTGGCATGTAGCGCCGTCTTGTTGGAACCACAACTCATCCACATTCATGCCATCCATTTCGGGAACAAAATAGTCGGTTATCATGGCTCTATACCGGTCTCTATTAACGGTAACTGACTCTCCAGCATTATTTCGGAAGAAGTATGGCCCAATGAATCCACCAGCCCATAGAGCACACCAAACAGTCAGTTTTTGTGGATGTAATGGCGTCTCAAGGGTCTCATGTGGATTCTCTTCACTCCAAATGCGGCAATTTTGCTTGTTGACGTAGCCATTCAACCAAAAATGAGCCTCATCACTGAACAAAATTTTGCGATGAAAATCAGCATCGAGATCAATCTCATTTTCGGCCCATACACCAAAATCACGACGCATTGCATGGTCTCGCGGCTTTAATTCTTGCACAAGCCAAGATCTTTGCGCAAAATCTTCCATAAAGTTGATGGACAAAGCTCCAATTGCTGTGCACGGTGGCGAATCGATTCATTCGGGTCCTCTTCAACACTTTGCTCTACAGCGGCAATTGTTTCTTCGGTGCGCACTGTTCGACGTCTCTGCGGATGCGTATTATCACATAGAGTAAACGTAGTGCGAAAACGATCCATGGTTAACCGAATTAATTGCTCTGATGGACGATTATGTCGACCATAAAATGGACGGAGCTTGCGGTAAACTTCGCGAACTGAACCATTATTTTCGAAATAAATTTGCACGATTTGCAAGCGTTGTTCTTTTGTCAACCTGTTCGTGATGAAATGGCAAACCAAACTAAATATTAATCACTTGACAGCTGACAAAATGGCCGCCAGTTAAAAAAGTGATGCCAACTTAAAGTTCTATACCTCAATAAAAAACACCCAATACTTATTCACAAAAATTAAACTAACATGCTGAAAGTATTCGTTACGTCATAGCCACATGCGCATGTAGCTTTTTACATATTGCGTATTATTGTTTCTAAAAAAGCGAAAGCTCTGATGTCATTCACAGATACTTTTAACAAAATTCAATTTCACAACGTTCTTCTCCATTAAAAGTTGTGGCATTCTTTTGCAGCAAATATAACAGATGTTTGAAGTCAAATGCGGCTGTTGCAATGTATCATACATACAAACATACATACATATGTATATGTATATGTAAATACATACATGCATACATACTTATATCTTTTTCATGAAAGCATTATGCATTTTTCATAGTAAATTACACATCATAAAAAAACAAGCATAAGCTGAAAACTACTAAATATGTACACACATATCGAGCCACAACCCCCAAAACCACTTAACCGACACATTTTTTGGGCCTCCTTTTTTTACGAAAATCTATTATTTACGATCGCAAATAATCGACTTTGGTCAAAAATTTAAGTTTAAAAATTATGTCGCTTAAGCTTTTTTGGCGGTTATGGGCCGAAATGTTTGTAAGCACATACACACATGCATACATACATACATACATACATACATATGTATGTATCTATGAGTTTACATACATACATATGTATGCACATACGAGTACATATCGAGCCTTTGCTGCAAAAGACTCACAACTCACAAAATTCGTTTTTTTTTAGTTAATATCGTCATATTTTTTTATATTACATGTGTACAGGGTGCCCCTGTGGCTGAGTGGTATCGATGCTAACCTCTCAGTCCAGAGGTCGTGGGTTCGATTCCCGCCGTAGACCCTGGGTGTTTTCTGCAGACAAGCTAATCGCTTTGCGAGTTGTGTTTGTTTATAAAAAAAAAAAAAAAAAAAAAAAAAACACAGAGAAAACAGATTCGTTGAAGCAACATAACTTGTTACCTATCGAATTTTGGCGGTTGCGCCAACTATCATAGAATTCTGGTATAACGACTGCAATTTTCTTGTGGTACCACTATATTTTTAATTATAATCATTAACCCAATAGTTGCAACAACAGATAAAATTGGTTAACAGTATCGAAATTGAAATAAAAGTTGTTCTTGCTACCGAAAATATGGTTAATGTAGAAAAATTGGCTTTCCTTGCTGAAGTAAAAATAAACAATAAACGCAAATAAAAATACACAATATAAGAAATTTATTATTTGACATATTTTCGTAAGTTTATTTCAATTGAAATTTATTTGCTGGTGGTTAAGCATGTCTATATGGATTTCTTCAACCACACATTTTGCGCAGTCACAACCTCTTATGCACAACCTTTCAAAAACCATTTGAGAATTCCCAAATAATAATGTTTTTGAAAGTCAAAAAAGTTAATTTTGAATTTGCTGCTGTAAACTATGACAGTAAATGTAATCTCTAGTTAGTTGCAACAACTGATATAAAGTGTTTATTTTAATGTTAATAAAGAAGGACAATATTTTTAGTTGCCAATACCAAAAATTGGTACTAAAATCCAATTCAGAATATTTTATTCGGTTGTGCTAGCCAATCAGTTACTTAGTCATGACAAAAGCATACTCTCGTTTGATCCAATCAATTTATGAATTGTCATAATCATATCTTTATTACAATTACGCCCTTACGGCCCCGAACAACAGCGCTAGTTTAGCACCTAGCTATGCTGTAGGAGTAGTGGTGTCCTGTCGGGCGCGTCCCCAGGCGGCGGATAGGGGAGGGACATCATCAGCGACCAGAGCAACAAGCCGATCGGCTCACAGTCGGCTCAAGAGCCGCCGCCGACTTTCAATGTAATTTCAAGTCGCCGCCGATGCATGCGGTTGTGCTAATCAATCAGTTACTTAGTCATGAGACAAAAGCATACGCTCGATTGATCCAATCAATTTAAGAATTGTCAAAATCATATCTTTATTACAATTATGCCCTTATGGCAATGAACATGGATTGTTTTTTGGATTAATAGAAAATTGATAGCGTGAACTGATATATGGTTTATGCAAATGATATTTCATTGGCCTAACCATTTTCCAACCAATCTTTTTTCTAGATGTACAAAATTCGTGTAAATACATACTTGTATGTATGTATATATAAACACGTCTTGAGAGAAAAAAAATTTGTTAGTAAATTAAAAACTTGAAAATTTTCCTTGTTTTTATAGCATTTTAAATTTTTAATTTTTTTAATACATATATTTATTTATTGTATCTTCAAAAATGAACTAACAATAAGTATTAAAATCTTAATTCTAAATAAAATTATTAGGCTCGACCAGTGTCGGACATAAATTTAGGTATTATTACCTAAGAGTCGTGCTAAGCAAACAAATACTTTCAAGCAGTTTCATCTGGAGTGTTACGTATTAGAGCCGTAGTGTCCCTCTTTTTTAAGCGGATGTGTCCAGTAAAGTTCAAGATGTTACGAGCAAGAGGATTAGGATGGGAATCTAGTTTTGTTAAATATTTGCCTGTGTATTTTGCAATTTCTTCAGTCACTTGGGGCATATTTAAATCACGATGTAAATTTGATTTTTTTTTAATTTACCATGGAGCCGATCTTATTAACCTTGAAATTTTGTTTTGCCTTCGTTCGATTCTCTCTATATTGGAAGCTGAAACAGTGCTCCATAGCTGAATTCCGTAGCACCATATAGGTTTCAAAAGCGACTTGTATATCAAAAGCTTACAATCTAGACTCAGGGTGGAATTTCTACCAATCAGCCAATGTACCTGAGCTAACTTTAGTTTCATTTGTGTTAGCTTAGATTCAATGTGGTGTTTCCATGCAAGCCGTCGTTTAAGGTGTATACCAAGGTATTTCACATGTGAGTGTTGAGGAACAATTTGATTATTCATTCTAATGGGGGAACAAGTATCTTTTCGTAGGGTTAATATTTACCCTGAGCACACTTCTGTTCGTTTACTTTTCTTCTCTATAAGATTAACCATAGTAATATTCCAGCTAAGTAATATTTTCCTGAAGATATCGGGATGCCTCATGAGAGTTTTCGTGCATACTAAGGCAGGCTGTATCATTGGCAAATATATACGTGGCATATCACAAGTATAAATCAAATGCAAAACTGGCCCCAGTATACTCCC
This sequence comes from Nowickia ferox, assembly GCA_936439885.1. Taxonomy (NCBI): domain Eukaryota; kingdom Metazoa; phylum Arthropoda; class Insecta; order Diptera; family Tachinidae; genus Nowickia; species Nowickia ferox. The sequence goes on from OW387026.1 coordinate 68,067,917, forward strand.
CTGTGGCACACCGGATGAGATTGCTGCGGGCACACTCATGAAGTCTCCTTCCACAACAGTGAACTTCCGGGCAAGAATGTAACTTTGCAAAACATTTAGAATGTTTATTGTTAGATATGTCTTCAATTTTAAAATTACGCCTTTATGCCGCATTTTATCAAATGCCTGAGAAACGTCAATAAACAAGGCAGAACAATACTTCTTTGCTTCAAATGTTTGTTCAATGGTGCTATGCTGACGTCTTAAGCCAAATTGATTATCCGGTATGCACCCATTATCAGTTAGAATTTGGGACAATTTTATCATAAGTAGCTTTTCGAAGAGCTTTGACATTGTTGACAGTAAACTTATTGGCATATATGACTCAGACTTGGTAGGATCTTTGCCCGGCTTTGGAATCATTTTGACCTTGGCAAGCTTCCAGCTGTGTGGATAATACTCTAGTCGTAAAATGGCATTAAAAATTAATAACAAGATTCTAATTGCGATACGAGACAACTTCGTCAGCATCTTATTACTAATTTCATCAATACCCGGAGCTTTCTTTGTTTTGAGTTCAGCAATTATTTTTTGTACATCAGCCATCTCAAACTTTAAGGGTCGAGGGGGTGGAACAACTACACATGGAAAATCAACAACACCCATACACTAGTTTTGGGTAAATACGGATTTTAAATGCTCCGCAAATATGTAACCTTTTTCAGTATCGCTTCTTGCCCAACCTCCGGTAGGAGTGAGCACGGGTGGTTTAAACTCAACGGCTATTTTAAGCTTTCTAACAGCACGCCACAAAGAGTAATTAGTTGCTGGTGTGAAGTCGAGGTTTTCCAGATAATTTTTAATAGATGCAGTGTTTTCAGATGCCAACAACCCTTGGAGTCGTTTAGTGCACTCTGTAAACCTGATTTTATGTTGGGGTGATCTGTGTTGTTGCCATTTCCTTCTAGCTCTTCTTTTTTCACATACGAGACGTTCAATATCCGTAGAATAAATTCTATTAAACCCAGTCTGCGGGTGGGAGGTAGTGGCATGTTCAGCAGCCTGTTTAGTATTTTCGTTAAGATTGGCAATGTTAGATTCAACATCATCATGTGTACTTAGCGTAATGTTTTCCGTGCAATGACTACTAAGATATTTTTTGAATCCCAGCCAATTAACACGATTGATCATCTTCACATATGGGTGAGGTAAACCGCTTCTTAGTGGGTTACATATAGTAACGATAGTGGGGAAATGATCCGACGAGAGGTCTAGAGAAGCTTTGACATGAACTAAGTCCCTAGAAGTATTTTTCATGACGCCAAAATCTATAACATCCGGAATTGTTTGCATGTCAGTAGGCCAGTAAGTGGGCCCGCCACTCGAAATGACGTCCAAGACCATTTTTTGAAATTGTGTTGAACAACGCTCTTCCTCTAGCTGTAATAAGATGCGAACCCCAGAACGTATGCTTTGCATTGTAGTCGCCAGCTGCTACGAAACAAGGTCCAAGAGATTTGTAGAAATCCTCGTATTGATCCTCAGTGATTGAAAATCTGGGAGGGCAGTAAATTGATGATATCACGAAATTTTTAGAAAATTGTAGATTTTCTTCAAAAATGTTGTCAAGACTATAGTGCTTGAGTCTTGACTTTATTACAATTGCTGATCCACCGCATGCTGTTCCTCTCGGATCCTTTGTATCATGTAAGGTGTAGCCATTCATATGCCTTCTATATGCATTTCGTTCCCGCTTTTGGAACTAATTAGTAGACTTCAACCCAAAAAAATTTTTGAATTTAGCTAAAAAACTTCATACGTTTATAGTAAGACTCCTAATACTTTATTGAGAATCACAATATACAAACGAAATAAGTTTGAAAGCTTCAAACAAAAATCCTTACAAATGAAGCAGCTATATTCGATTTTACATCTATTTGATTTTCCACCACGAAATGCAAATAGACCATGCTTAACCATAAAAAAAAACTAAATTTTCAAATTAAATAAAGAAAGACTTTATGTTAAATAAATATGGTTCTGTATTTCATGTGTAAATTAAAAACTTTAAATTCGTTTTCAATAAAACGAGTTTTTTTACGTTATGACTATTTTGCAGCAAATTATCGATATGTATTTACATACATACATACATACATACATACATATGTACATGTACTACAGGCAGAGAAAATCTCAAATTAAAATTTATTATTTTATTCATTGAATGCGTAATATTCAATTTATTTATTGTCTAAGAGGACCAGAGTGAACAATTAAATCAAATAAGTACATGCATAACTACATACCTAGTGGGAAGAAGAAGGAGTAAGGATGCCTTCTAGAAGGGCTCTATACTACTTTTTTTGGATGTGCAATGCCTGCTCGCTCATTCCATATTCATATCTTTTTTACAATCGTTGTCATTGCGTGGTAGGTTTTCTGTTTTTCTTCTTCTTCTTTCGCCAGAGATTCTGGAAGACCTTCAGATTAATGGATTTTGCTTTTGCTTTGGTGAAAAAAAAACAAAACAAAACAAAAAATGTTACTTCTTTTCTTCTCCCTTCTCTAGAGTTATGGCCAACAGCTCTTTTGAACTAAAATGAGCTGTTGGGCACAAGTGCGGTCAAAAACATCAATGTAAATTAAAAAAAAATTTGAAACAACTTTTGATTCGAATGCTCTCAAACTAGTTCAAAAAGAGCTGTTGGACACAACTCTACCCTTCTCATAGAAAGGAGTGTGGAATGTGTGAATCAAAAAAAAATTCCTAAGCAGACCCTTAATAAGGCCTGCACCAAGAAGGTCTTCCAAGTTTTCCCACTGGGTACTTACATGCATCCATACATTCGTATTTAACCATGGGCGGATGTGTGTGTGTGTTTAGCATCTTTGGCTTCGCACTGAACATATTCGTATCCACTCTTACGCATAATGATTTCATTGTTTGTCTATTGGCTTTGGATTCAATTTGAACGCACAAAGAAAATAAAAAATAAAAATAAATGCGTTTATTATGCGTTCATATGTGCATACATATGTACATTCATACATACATTCATACATACATACATACATTTTGATATCTAAGTACATTTGTGCGCTGTTGTTGTAGACACTTTTGTCGCCACTTCTGTTGTAAGTAAGTTGCGTGACCTAATTTTTGAACCCCCAACATGCCTTGCTCCAATTCACTTTAATTTTGTGTGTAAAAATATTCGTTTGGCAGAATATGCGTGTATGTATGTATGCATGTATATATACGCTGCATGAAAGCATTAATAATGTTTTTCTTAATAGTAATAGGCACCATGAATTAAATGCAGTACGATGGAAAATTCGAGTATGGATAACCTGACCAGACATCCCACTTTAGGCGAGATTATCCCGCTTTTCATAGCTCGATCCTGCCTCGAATTTATATCCCGCTCTTTTTCAATTCTTATTTGATTTTTAATAAAATGTATTTAATTAAACTTGGTTCAAAATATTTTTTTAAGTGTAGTTATGGTTTAGCTAAACAAAACCCTTTGTGCTTCGCTATATCCCATATACATACAGTGAGTCTCATTAATATTCGGCTTTCAGATTCACAATCAATAAAAAGTCTACCAAACAATAGCAGCCATTTAATCTGAAAAGTTTGTTTTATTATTTTAGGGCTTCATTAGTCTTTACTTTCTGTTGCTGTTCTGTGCTGTGCCGTTCTGCTTCTGTATTTGAGTACTTACTTTTTCTGTAGTAACTTATCAGCTGTTTCTGACCATAAGGGTCGCAGTTTTCCACTAAAGCGATTAGTTTCGCCTCGTCCATTGTTAAGTTTCAATATAATTTTATGTTTTTCTTTTAAAAGTTTATTTTTTTTTTTAAATTCTAAAAGAACAATCACAGTTTATTTCAAAATGTTTTAATTTAATTTATGCTGTCACTTACAATTACTTAACAATTTTTTGATTTTCACAGCACAGAATGAAACAGAAAAACTAACGACTTGTATTAGATTTCTATGGACAAAAAAGAGTCAGCTGATTCGTAACAGAACAGAAAGTAAAAACTAATTCTGGCTTTACTTAGAAATTGAGTACGAATATGAATTCATGAAAAATAATCGAAAAAAATATATCAGTAGGTAAAAAATTTGAAGAACTTCAAAAAATATTCGGTTTTTTGTTGAGTAAAGAAAAAACCAAGGTATTATGAACCGTTTAGATTATAATTAGTCCTCTTAAGGATATTTATCGCATCAGAGGACTTCACATAAGCAATTTGATACATTTTGGAAAAATATCGCTTAAATTTTCCGCCCAGTTGTAACTAAAGTCGAGAATATGTCACAGACTTCACGGGATGAAGTTGTCACTCGAACTTTGATTACGAACAATTTCTCGCAATTCGTGGGTAAGATGAACCATTTTGAGCCAGCAATACGCAAGCGATAACTGAATGGGAGTGTTTTATGACAAGGGTCATATGCTTCGTAATACTGAATTATCTTGATTCGTTTGATAATGCTTATACATTTATCTTAATATATTCAAATACTGTCTGAAGTTGAAATTTAATGAATTCAACTTTTACGATATGATACTACTTGATCCCATCAGATACAACAATAATGTAGAATCCTGATTGTAAGGATAATAATTACCATGTAATGCTTTGGTTTACCATTACTTTAAAATTATTTCACTTATTTACGCGAATGTTTTCCCTTTTTTAATGATAAGCGGATGTGATACTGTAGCAAAAACTGAACAAGGATCTAAGAAAATTGGAGTTTAGTATTACGAAGGATATAACGTTAGTCACAAAACTCCTCCATTCATTTATACTTTTTTTCAAAATGTATCAAATTGCTTATGTGAAGTCCTCTGATGCTTTACATATATATGTATGTATGTATGTATGCATGTACGTTTTTAGATGAAAAAAAAAAACATAAACAGTTATGAAGAGTTTCAAAATTCTCGCTGCATTATGTCGAGTACACACTATGGCATTTTGTGACATCACAGTAGTGTGTACTGGTGGCAACGTTGGTCATTTATGATACTTTTCAAATAAAAACATAATGGGAACGGTGTTGCATGCATTTTGAAAATGACACCACAAAATTACAACACAAGAAAAAACGCCAGATGTGTACTCGGCATTAGTTTCCAAGACATTTTTTTAAGTACATAAACATTTTCTCTATTTGATAGAAGCCACGCTCACTTGTCCAATCCCGATTATTTTCTATCAGCGGCAGTACCAGCGGATTTTCAAGTTTGTGTTTATAGCAGATACCAAGATAATAGAAAAATTAATACTTAATTTACTTAGGAGGTGACATACTGTTTGCGTTACTGCTTGAGAAAATATTCAAAATGTTTACTGTTTTGGCTTTCAAGATACAGTACAAACTTGATAGTCCGTACCTCGCTAATCCGGATTATTCGGTAATCCGGACATCATTTTTCATTACATTATGTACTCCATAGTTCGGATTGATTGCAACTTTATACACATTATCAACAGAGTTCTCCCTACAAAATTTCAACCTTCTCCCTTTATTAGTTGAGGAGTCTGCGACCAAAGCTAGACATATCCTTAGTACATATTTTTTTTTAATTTTTTTTCGGGCTCTCCAAGTACACATCTACTAAGTCATGAAATATAACTTAAAAATAAGAAAACCTGACTTTTCTATGCTAGTCTCTATCTAGTTAGTTCAGTTATTTTGTTTTTCCTGTAAAAAAACAGCTAACGGGACTAGTCTGGTTTTGTTCGCCGGCTCCTCAGATTTCCAGATATCTCAATTTTAATATTTTCTCTTTATGGGAGGTGCCACACTCACATGACCAATCCGAACTTTTTTTTTATAAGACAACGCACATAATAAAAATCCTTACTTACACAAAATTTCACGTTTTTTGCTGCATTAGATGCAAAGATATTCCAAAATATATAAATGTATATAGGAAGCACCACGCCCACTTGCTTTATTTCAAACTTTTTCTTTTCTACCAACTTCTAAGGACAATGGAGTTACGCCTACAAAATCTCAGATGATATTTATTTATTTTAATCTCAAGGTATTTAAAAATAAAAATTTTCTATTTATGGGTGGTGCCAATAAAAATAGACAAATCGATCCAGCCGTTTTCCGATTTTAGACAAATTAAGCATTTTTCTTTTCTTAATAAAATAAGTGAGGTTATGGCAAACATAAAAAAATAGCGAAATTGGTGCAGCCGTTCTTAAATGCTCTTTCAAATGCCGCAAACCGCAAGTTTCTATGTCTTTTAGTTTTTTTACAAATCACCCGTAAAGATGAACATAATTAATGAAAAAATTTAAAAATGTGATATAAACAGATAATATATATAATATTTGAAATTTAAAAAAAGTTCAATATCAAAGGTACAAAATTACAAAAATATCAAAATTTTACTCTTTTTTACTCCTAACATGCTTTTCTGGTGGTTCTTCTGTATTTTGCTGCTTTTCAACTTTGTCTGATTTTTTTTTAGGAAGTTCTTCCAGCAACTGATGAAAGTAAAAAAGTACGTGACCTTTTGAGCTGTCTTGAGTTGACTTACGTCCATACATGATTTTCGCCAATATATCTTTATATCATTGTAATCGTCATGCCCTTTACCAGACTGAATTTGGCTTAGAATAACTAAATCTTGTTCATCTTTCTGTAATTCCAAAAAGTTATTTCTTGGATTTCGTACAGCAAGGTTTTTCTAAAAACTGCGATAAAGTTTGCTCTTCCTCAATATCTTGAAGAGATATTGCAATTGCAGCACTTCTGAAACTTCTGGCGATGAAAATGCATCCGACTCATCACTGACTATAGGTAAACATTCTGCCAAACAATCGCTGAAGTATTGTTCTTCAACACTCTTAAATTCGTATTCCAGACACATTTTCTTACGTTAATTAAGATTTATTTTAACCTGAAATTAATTAAATAATAGATAAATTAAATAATAATAAATAATACATTCAATTCTATCGGCTTAAATCCAAAACATTGATAATTTGAATAAAACAGCTCTAGTAATTTTGAAAACAAAATTAGCAAAAACAGGTTTTTAACTGTTAGAAATAATTTTCATAGAGGCAACACTGCATAGTGAACATCGTACAAAGTACCAGAGAGTCGAAATACATCGCCAGATGATCAGGTTGAAGGAAGAGTTGCATAACCATGCGCAAAACACGGAAAAACGAAGCGCTTTTTTTAAACGCGTTTTTCTCAATAACTTCTTTTCGGCGCAGAGGTCCCTTTTCGTGGAGCAGGTGACATATGCATCTATATACGTGTGTGTATGTGTGTGTACATATATATAAACGTCTCCTAACGGATAAACTGATCGAAAGATGTTGAGTTCTCTTAGATGTCGTAAGATAATGAATCGATTTTGTTCCGGTAGACTTTGTAAATTTTCGAAATTAAAATTTTCACAGAAGTGTTGAAGGTTCAGAGGTGCGCATCGCTGGGCACATAGGTGCTGAGAGTAGTATACCTCTGGCTGCCTTGGAGGTCATTCTTCACCTGCTTCCTATAGAAGTCTCCTTGGGCTCGTTGAAACAGTAACAGGTGACACATCAAGCTTAAATGAGATCAGTTTTAGTAGGTGGAGCTCTGTAACACCTTTACAGAGAGGTTGGGGTTTATTAAAATTGAAAATTAAGAGACGATATAAATCTTTATTTATGAAAACTAAAACTCAGACAGAATATTAAAAGTATGATTTGTCAAATAAAGTAATTTCAATGACAGAGAGATTAAATAATATTTTTACAAACAAGTAGATTATAATTAATTTTAAAAGAAGTAGATTTATTTGCTACAGGGTCATATGCCCGAATTTCAAAATCCCAAATAATTGTACACTCGTTTAAAAAATCGTGCGATTCGTAAAACCATAACTGTACAATTATTCGGGATATTCAAATCAATAAATACATTTTTCAATTTTAGTTCAAATATGAAAAAAAATTAGAAAACAGCAACCGAAAAAGTAAAATCGGAGAGCACAGTTCCCCGCAATAAAAAAAAAAACTTAAAGTCCGTGCTTAAAAACAAACAAAAATATGGATAAAGCAGAGTATTTTAAAGCCATTGCAATTAATATTGCCTTTTAGACATAAATCGAAATATGTAAATAAAATAAATAAAAACAAAAAAAATTTTAATTTATATTTTTCGGGATTATCTAAATTCGGGATTTGATTCGGGATTTTTAAATTTAAGATTTCAAAATTCGTAATTTTAAAGTTCGGGATTTTGACATTCAGGATTCTGAAATTCGGGATTTTGACATTTCGGGATTTTAAATCTAGAGATTTTGATACTATCCCTTAACGGAGTTCACGGACTATAAGGTCGTTGAAATTGATTTCAGTAGAACACCCTCCCTTACTGACAATTCCGGATAGGGAGTATTGTGTCAAGTCTGATAAGTTATATGAGGGTAGCGCGGTCCTTACTGCCGGGTCAAAACTGGGGAAAGTCACAGGGGCTGGTGTCTATATCCATACTACCGAAATATATTTATTTGACAATCAGTCCTGACAGGAATTTTTGTGTTTTAACTAATTTCAAAAATTTTGGATTCAAGTCTACTGATGAGCTCCTCAAACAGCAACGAAATGCATAAATGTATACCATGACGTTGCTTAACCACTAAGAAAAGCAAAAATTCCTTTTATATTATTTATTTACATATACAATAATGACTGTATGATGTAAAAGCTTGTCCTCCTCCCCAGTATATATAAATGTACATATGTATATATCGTCGGCTTAGAGTGTAAACCTGCAAACTCACTTCAACCAAATTTTTCAGGAGAGACAAAATACTGTTAACATTTGCTATACATACCTTAAGAAATTACTTAATACATTAAATGATTTCGACCTGTAGAGTTTTTAAATTAAAATATATATTTTAGCCAGTCGATGCGATGTTTCATTCTCTCTCGAATGGCATTAAAACGTCATATGTTATAAGAAGTGGATTCAGCAGGTTTACACTCTAAGCCGACGATATGTATTATAGATAAGAGTAACCACATGTGCACGTATTTTTTAATCTTGTTTTCTAAATTAAAAGTTGTATGTACCCCCAAAAGGAACGTTAAACTAAAAAAGAAAATACAAATGGGTACGCATAAACATGTGTACATATATGTATGTATGTACTACATTGCATATATGTTAAATATTTTCTAATGCATGACTACAAACAAATTCATGTATCGAAAAATTTATTATTTGCTCTTCTTAACGTACAATATCTTACAATTGGCCTAATTGATCATAAATTACGGAAATAATCTTCAAGTTTTCGAAAATTTTTCTTTTCATTATGATATTTCGCTATCCTTAATTTCTACTCTAGAACTAAATATAAAAAAATATTTCCTCCTTGTTATATTTATGTTATGGGAGTGTTATCTTCGTAACGAAAGTAATTTTTTTTACTATAAAACAGCAGGGATTATGTGATTTTTAAATAATGAGTTCAAGCGGTATTAGACTATTGTATCATCTCTAAATGAGATGGCAGAGCAGTTTGATATTAGGATCATCTGGATCACGAGGCATAGAGGCTTCCAGGGGAACTCTAGGACTGATGAGCTTGCTAGATTTGGGACAACCCTACAAGTTCCACCGGATTTGTAATGTGTGGGTTTACCCCTACTCTCTTGCAAACTCAAACTTAGACGCAGGACAGAAAATGAAACAAATAGAAGGTGGGTCACAAGAAAAGATTGCGTGATTACAAGGCAGTTAAGGACTCATCTAAATAGGAAAAATACGGCTTCTTTAATTTTGAATAATAGGAAACAAATCTCGATTCTAGTGTCCGTACTAGCCGGACACTGTCTCATAGGTTGGCATGCACAAAGGTTAAAGGTTGAACACAATGATTTTTACCGTAGCTGCCAGGATATTGATGAAGAGGGAAGTGTAGAACATTTTCTTTGTCACTGTGCTGGACTTGCAAGAAAGAGAATGGCCACAATGGGCGCTCTTGAGTTCAAGGAACTTTCTTACTATAAATGCTAAATCAATCCAAGACGCTTTTCCCAAAGATTTTGAGATCTTGAGTGATCACCCGACTGAAGTTACTCACAGCCGTTAAACTAACCAAGCACTGAACGCATCGTTAGTCCTCTAAGAGCGGGGATTGTTGCGAAGTTCACAAGCAGACACGCTAATAAGTCCCATGGAATTAGAACGAAGTCCAATTGCATTATCATGTCCTAAACCACAAGAGGCAGATAATAATCCACTGATCAAACCTAGAATTTCCACTCCGAACGGCTTCCCTTCTATTGACTATAGAACACATGAGTTACTCAACAAACAAAATTGCCACACAAAAAATAGTCCAAGACAATTAAATGAGATACCGTTGCATGGGGAAAATTTTACATTTTTGTGTGGATTGTCACCCACCAGAAACATCATCATCCATTTATCTTTACAAATGATATAAACATCAACAACATACTGTCATTTTGGTTATAATGTTATTTCACCAAATGGACCAGTTTCCTGGCTTCCAAGATTGTGCATTTTGACGTTGAGTCCATGTGTTGTGCTGACAACAATATGACTCATGACATTAGATAGATGCGCTATTTCACCGCTAGTCTAGGTTTTAATATATCAGATATCCTTTGGCAATTTCTCCACAAACATAAAAATTTTCTTTAATAATGTTATGCATACAAACAAAAATTAATTAGTTCACTTTAAAGGTGAAGGGTAGAGTGTCTAAGCGGGAAAAAATTCCCTAGAAATACAAATACAAATTCTTATGTTATATACACGCAAATGCGACACTTGACAAAATCAGTTGTATGAAAATATTCAGGCATGTTCTGAAAATCAAATTTTTCAAATCACATGTGATTTTAAAAGTAATAATGGTTAAAAAAGAGTAAAAAAATATCTGCATGACTATAAGTGAAATTTATTTGCTGGTGGTTAAGCGATGTCTATATGCATTTCATTGTTGCTTTAACAAATCGTCAGTAGACTTCAACCACACATTTTGAACAGTCACAAACCTCTTATCTTATGCACAGACTTTCATAAACTATTTGAGAATTCACAAATATTAATATTTTTGAAAATTACAAAAGAAAAATAAGCATAGTAGGCTTAGTCTACTGACGATTTGTTAAAGCAACAATGAAATGCATATAGACATCGCTTAACCACCAGCAAATAAATTTCACTTATAGTATAATTACGACAATATGTCGAATAATAAATCTCTTGAATATCTGTATGACCATTATTACTTTTAAAATCACATGTGATTTTAAAACTGTGATTTTCAGAACATGCCTGATTATTCCAAATGAGATTAGAAGTCTAAAAAAGATAAGTCGCAAGTCATAGTTTTATAACTTCCTGAAAAATCACACAAATAATTAATTTGTGAGATTTTGACCAGAAGTACTTTCGAATATGCAGACTACGGAGGTGCCATTAACTCAGAATCAGCTTATTTCGACTTAAGCACTTTTTCCTTTGCGCCACACAATGATAGGTGTATAAACTAAGCAAGATCAAAAGAGATTTGCTAAGCGTTAAAAAAATTTTTAACATACATATGTAAATATTTTAATAAGTACATGGCTCACTTTGACTGTGATTCACTGTATATACATAGGCCTAGTGTAGTTAGCGTAGTGATGAATGTGCAATTTAGTAACAAAGATAAAAAATGGGGAAATAATATGAGGAAAAAGTACAACCAGCAAAATATTGCTATGAAACAAGAACAAGAATAAATAGGTAAGTAAACTACGAACAAAATGAAGAAATTATACATACATACATGAAATAAAAAACTGCAACAAAAGCAAACTTTTTCCAAGCAACAAAAAAGCATGAACAAGAAATTAAAGCAGGTACGATTGTATGTATGTGTGTATGTATAAATGTATGCAAGTGGAAAAAACCCAACCCAACTCAGGCAAACCCAAATGAAGTAACAACGCACTTAAAAAGAAAAATGAGAGACTCAAATACAATAAAGTTTAGGCTCCAATAAATACACAAGCGCACGCACACACACACATTCGACAAGCTACGTTACCGTTGTGAAATATCCACTACGTGAAGGAGCAACAACAATAACAACATCGAAAGCACAACAATGAGCAGGAGGATACAAATAATAAAAACGAGACGAATGCAAAAGGGGAGAATATGAACACGACACACACACACATCATCACTTGCATACGCAAGCACACACTTTCTCGGTAGCGAAACCATGTTTATGCGTTTAAATGTACATATATGCAGAAGTGCGTTTCCACGCAGTAAAAATTACAATCGGCATGTCAGAAATATGTATGTATGTAATAGCAGAACTAAAAATATGTACATACATACATACATGCACATGTATGTTTACAAACCAAAAAAAATTCCAGTCAAGCTCAAAAAGTTCCTTCTTCATCTACATATTTGCTGTACATACAATAATAACATGAAGTAATATTGAAACGAGAGGCCAATACAAAAATTAAAATCAGCAAGTCAAAGTAGTTTATAAAGGATATGAAGGCGCTTAGAAAGTGGAGCATACAATTTGAGCAAACAGCATGCACAATGGCAAACTGAATGTCAACATAGAAAATACAGTAGCGGCAATAAATCGCACATCTATAACAATTCTGTAAGAAACACATTTTATATACAGTATACCGCATTTAATTACAAATCGGTTAAATACCTTTATCGCTTATTCACCCCAAATATTGAATCCCCGTTTTTTACACTCATTTTCACACAAAAGTCCACGCGTAATTAACTTTCGTTCAATTACCCATTTTGGGTAATTACCCAGAAATATTTTACCTCAAAATGAAATTTCCCCTAAAATCTCATCGCTTATTTGCCCAAAACTACATACTCATGCAATTCAGAATTCGAATATACATATATATATATATTTATTCCCGTCGTTTCATGCTGGAGCATAGGCCCGTAACAAATAAATTCCAATCATGTCTGTTAGGTGCTAACAGTTTAATTTCATTCCTGAGCTCGGCATCTAGTTGTCTCCTCCAAGTGTGGCTGGGTCTTCCCCTTCTGCGACTATCTTGTGGGTTCCACTGGAGCGCGGTTCGAGTCAAGTCACTCTGAGATTTTCGCAATGTGTTTCCAATCCAATTCCATTTGCGCTTAAGAATTTCTGTTGTTATAGGTACTTGATTTGTTGCTAACAATATATCATTATTTGAAATTGTTGTTGGCCAAAAAATCTTCATTATCCTTCTCAGACATCTGTTGAAGAAGACTTGGAGTGCATTGAGATTACGTGGTCATGTATTCCACGTTTCGCAACCATAAAGCAAAACCGACTTTACATTCGGGTTGAAAATTGCTATCTTAGTTTGCCTCGACATGCACGTGGAACTCCATACAGGATTCAGAAGCCCGTATATGCGTTTAGCGGTGTTTATGCGAATTGTAATATCAGCAGTGGATCCTCCTTTTACATCGATAATGCTCCCTAGATAACAGAAGCTATTGACGTCTTCAACTAGCGAACCGCTGATTGGGAATGGCTGGATATTGTTTGTATTTACTCTCATCGATTTAGTTTTCGCGCAGTTGATCTTCAGACCAGCTTTTGCCGCAGATATCTCTAGTAGTACGAGTTTTTGTGACATGTCAGATGTCATCAGCATATTCCAAATCAGCAAGTTGTCCTTGCAGGACCCAAGTTATTCCGTTAGTTGCGTTTGTGGCATTTTTCATGACAACATCTAGGATAATGTTAAATAAAAGGGGGCGATATTACACATCCTTGTCGCACACCAACTGCTATATTTATTTGGTCGCTTAGTTGATTTTCGTGTAAAACACTACATGTGGCTCCGCGGTACAGTTCTTGTACGATATAAGAGATATAATTTTCGGTGGTGTACCTTTACATATAGACTTGTAATCGAGTGTGTCGAAGGCTTTCTCAAAGTCTATAAAAGTCATATACAATAGAGGTCTCCATTCAACATATTGCTCCACTACCACTCTCAGGATATTTACTTGGTCTATACACGACTTATGAGGACGGAATCCAGCCTGTTGTGATCTGAGGCCAGGTTCCAATATTTTCATTTCACGATTATACCCTCTTTTATTTGTTATGGTAAACGTTCATTTAGCCAGAAGTTCTCCACTAGTGGCAATAGCAGTTAGTTGGGCACTTAATTGGAGATCGGTCTTTAGCATTTCTGGTGATATGGTATCTGCACCTGTAGCTTTATTATTCTTCAACGCTTTAATGGCTTTAACTATTTCCGCTAATGAAGGTATATGCTAGGAAATGTCTGTTCTCACAGTGTGTTCTTCACAGTTACATACATTGCCATCAGTTTGTGCCGCTTTTGTGAGCATTTTTGAATAGTGTTCACTCCAGACTGCCAATTGATCTTGCTTCGAAGTCACCATATCGCCATCACAATTTTTTATAGGTCGCGAGGATAAAATCGTTTTGTTAACAATCTTATGTTATGCAATAAAGGTCTCTGATAGGATGGGTTTCAGACGCGGCTTGTGCTGCTTTCGCCAAACCCTCTGCGTATGTCCTTTTATCTCTAGGAGCACTACGTTTAACAGCCCTAGCCAGGTCGTTGTGTTTTCGCGCTAGGTCCAATTTTTGGTCGCGTGTCTTCGCAGAATTTAATTGACTCTTCAATGCTTTCCGGTCCGTAATTAATCCCCACCTTATATCGTTCATCCACATCGCGCGCCTATGTTGCTTGTATCTTAAGTGTTCAGCAGCAGCATCCGTGAAGGTTGTGCATATGTTTGACCAACCAGTATTGTTATTGTTGGCTCGGATTGATAGGGCTGACTTAAGCGACTCAACGTAGCCTGCTGCGATTGTAGGGCTTTTGAGTTTACCAACATCCTATTTCCTTTCGGAAGTCTAGGGTTTTGAAATAATGGCTGCCAGTTTAATGCACAGTGTGCCAATTAATAGATGATGGTCACTACTTATATCCGCACCACTTTTATTACGTACGTCTAACAAGGATCCTCTCCATGTTCGACTTATGGCGACGTGGTCAATTTGGCTTTCGGTAATTTGATCCGGTGACACCCAAGTAATTGTGTGCTTCCGCCTATGAGGGAATAGTGTACCTCTAATTACCAAGTTGTACTTGGCACAAATTTCTACAAAGAGTTCGCCATTTTCGTTCCTATTTCCGACGCCACGTTTACCCATCACATTCTCCAGACCTGTGCTTATTAATCCCACTTGCGCGTTGAGATCATCTAATACAATTATAATGTCACCTCGGTTTATTTTTGGCAGAGTCCGATCCCGCAAACTATAAAAATTTTCCTTAACGGTGTAGTCGGCCATCTCGGTGGGTGCATAGCACTGAACACATGTTATGTTTCGGGCTCTTGTTCGAAATCTTGCCGTAATAATCCTGTCTAAATGAGGCTTCCATTGAATGCGTGCCTTCTGCGCTTCCCTCGATAGCAACATACGAACACCGCCAGATCTTATCTCAGAAGCTTTTTTAACCCGAATATATAAAGGTGAGACCATCAGAAGTTCTGAATTCTCCAGATCCTGGCCACCTTGTTTCGCACATTCCCAGTATCAGAAGGTTATAGTTAGAAAATTCCTTACACACTTGATTAAGCTTAGAAGGTTCCGTTAGCGTCCGTCCAATTCGTATCTTTTTCTTCATTCCAATTGTTGTCATCGATTGATCCGTTTTGTTTGAATTTATATTGTTTCTGGTTTCAGTAATCGTTGTTTTTTTAAGATGGGTAGCTGATTAGACTGCCGCATCTGAGTCTGGTAACGGGGTTGCCGATTATAGCCTCCAGACAGGCATGATGCAACAGTATTTCCATTGTGCCGTTATAAAGGTTATACCGCCTTTTTCTCGGTCGAAAAAGCCTCGTTAGCGAAAACATGGAGTGCCAAGTCCTATAAGGACAGTGGGTGAGGTTGCCATTTGAAGAGGGTATGCTTCCCTTTTCTCCCCAAATATACATATGCACATTATGTATTTATTTTTTGTAATATAAACTGTTTTTGTTATATAATAAAATATTTTATTTGAAGATTTATTTCAAGTAATTATGTACTACATATCACAGTGAGTTCGGATAAATGCATTTCTATAGGTATTTAATCGTATTCTCATAATTACCTATATGAGGTAATTAAACGTCTTCGTTTTAATACCTTTCCCGGATAATTACCCCAAAAATCGTGCCATTTTTGATGAGGTAATTAGCCGGGGATTACTGTATCGTTCCTATATTGCACCACAGGCATAATTCGAAAAAGCCAGTTTTGCAGAAAATATGTTTTAAGTTTTCAGTTTACAATTATTATGATCTTATTATTATTTCTTGGGCTAACTTTTGGTAGAACTAACAACAGAAATAAGTTAACGATGGCTCAAATCAAATAGTAATTAAAAATCGATAGAATTTATTTAAATATAGACTGCACCTGCCATAAAAATGCTTAAAAATTTCACTTTTTATGGAATAACCTGATGGTACGAATGGTAAAGTTTAATGCATCATTGGACGGGGAAAAAATACCAAAATATGCAAAAAAAAAAACTTCAGTTCTCGTTGAACCTTCATAGTGAACAGACGTCATAGCGGAGTTTTCCTTACATACACACGAAACAAAAACAAAACTTATACATACAAAAAAATATTCGTAATACATATTGACTTCAATAAATAAGATTATTTGCTTTACAAATATTTTTTTTTCTTTACATAACAAGAAACAAAAAAACAAAAACAAAAAACCCCCAAAGTGCCATTGCGGAATACTCTATATGATAACTGCAGAAATTCCTATTTTACTGTGAGTTCTGAAGCTCTTAATGTTAACAATAAAAATAAAAATCTGAATCAAATTCCCGATCAAATAAAGAGATAATTTATTTTATAACAACAATATTTTTTAGTAAGTACAAGTTATATGAAAAAATATTTCACCAGTAGGTGATATAAAAAACATGGAATATATGTTTCAAAATACAATTATAAATATTAGAAAAATGTGTTTGTGTAATTTGCAGTTCTTAAGTAATTTTTCAACACTCCTCCTCAAATTAGTAAACACCAGATTTTAGTCTAAAGATTTCTAGCTTTGTTGTGGGCAAAGCCTTTGTTAACATATCGGCAATCATCTCCTCAGAAGGGCAGTAGTCACAACTGATTATCTTCTTGTCGACGTAGTCCTTTACAAAATGATATTTTGTGTCTATATATTTGGATCGATTGCTGAGTTTTTCATCTTTTATTAAATTTAGACAGCTCCTGTTATCTTCATACATTATTGTTGGATCCTTTTGCTGGCATCCCAAGTCGAAAAGGATATTTCGGATCCAAACGGCTTCCTTTGCGGCTTCAGACAATGCGATAAACTCTGCTTCCGTTGTTGATAGTGATACACAAGTTTGCTTTTTACAAGCCCAGTTGATTGCACTTCCATTAAACAGAAAAATGTAGCCAGAGTTTGACTTTCTATCGACTCTGCATTTTGCCCAGTTGGCATCGGCATAACCGATCAGTTGATTTTGATTGTTTGATAAACCATTCAAATTTAAGTACATTTTAGAAGTCCCCTTTAGGTATTTAGCTATGCGCTTCAATTCATTCCAGTCCTCATAGTTTGGATTACTTGTTTTTCTCGCTAATATTGATACACTTGCAGATATATCAGGACGTGTATTTACGGATATGTACAGCAAAGAACCTAATAAACTTTGATACTCATTATTTTGCAGCAATAATTCGGAATCATGTCTTCCATAAGACGGATCAAGAGGATATTTCGAATATTTGGCATCTTCCAAACCAAATTTAGTCAGTGTTTTCTCAATATATTGTTTTTGTCTTATTTTATAGTTAAATTTATCAGTTTTTACAATTTCCATTCCGAGGTATCGGAAATACTTCCAAGGTTGTTCACTTCAATCTTTTTATTTAACATCTTGTAAACATTTTTTATTTGTTGATTATTATTAGCAGCAACCACTAAGTCATCAACATAAACTAATACGTAAACATCTTCCCCATTGATGACATTATGGTATAAACATGGGCCAGCCTTACTCTGAATAAAACCACCATCAATCAAAACATTATTGAGCGCTTTATTCCATACGTTTGCGGATTGCTTAAGGCCATAAATACTTCGATTAAGCTTGCACACCATTTTATCATTACCTTCAATAAATCCGTTCGGCTGCTTCATCTATATTACTTCCTTCAGATAATCATTTAAAAATGCGCACTTGATATCCATGTGTTCTACATGCATTTTTCTAGCAGCAGCAACAGACAACAAAATACGAAAAGTAATATTTCACCAGTAGGTGATATAAAAAACATGGAATATATGTTTCAAAATTCAATGTAGTATAACAAGTAACAATATAAGTAACAATTATAAATATTAGAAAAATGTGTTTGTGTAATTTGCAGTTCTTAAGTAATTTTTCAACAATGATAGTCCTTTTCTAACGGCGAAGCCAATTTTTCGTCAGCGATCAACTTCGCTTTGTCCAATGGCAACTAGTGATTCGTTAACGTTACAGTTGCCTAGTACTTCATCATTTAAGCCAGCGACATCATCTGCTCCGGGCTCGTGGTCATCTCTTAACCAAGTTATCACTATTGATGACTGTAGCTCAAAACCCAAGGTCCAAGTCGGAATGGACAGATAAATAACTGTGGTAAAGCGTGGGCGAAACCCAAATTCTTCTTAAATTTCATCTGCTCCCAAGATGTCTAGGGATAACAGCGCATCATCTACTAATCGTCAAAAACGTTTTCAAATTTTGCAAGACAATAACGACAAGCCCGCTGCATCATCGCAAAAGTCTTTTAAGCCACCACCACCTATCTGCCTGAGAGAAAACAATTTTAACGCGCTTTTAAAAAAACTACTGTTAAGATACTTTTCAGATCATTCCAATTAAGCGAGGTAATATTGATGAAACCAAAATTCAAGTATATGATGAAAAAGATTTCCGAAAAATTGTTAGTGAATTTGAAAAAAATAAAATAAATTTTTACACATACCAACTTAAAAGTGCTAAAGGCCTACAAATAGTATTAAAGGGCATAGATTCATATGTTGAACCCGAAGAAGTAAAATGTGCTAATATATATATATTTTTTTTATAACGTTTATTTTAACAAAACTATATATAAATTTGTATACTATAAATAAACAAAAAGTATATATATTTCTTTTTTTTATACACTGTCCCACAAACGGGCGCTCAAGTATACTGATTATAATTTAAACTAATTATTTGAAAATTTTATAACTATATTTATGTACGTATGTATGTATATACATAGGAGTATTTATATAAAGTCTAGTGTAAAGAAAAATGTTGGAAAAACTTTACTTTAATATGCAAAAATAAAAAGGGTCTAGTGATAAAAGTGAAAAAAAGGATTATTTAGTGAGCCAGCCACCAATACTTTTTAACGTTTAGGTTTGGAAAAATATTTTTATCTCCAGAGAAAATGCTGGTATCAAATCTGCGGTTGTCTGGTTCAAGTATGTTGCTATGAATAGGTTTAATATTGGCCCTTCTATAAATATGATAGAATATGGGCACGCCGTTTAAATTTTGCATAAATCCGTTACTATCTAGGTATAAAAACGCCTCGGGTGGTACGAACCCAGATTGCATACACTTTTTAACATATTCTTCATTAATATAATAAGGTGCCATAATGAGGTTATTATCATAACACTGAAAAGTTCTACTTACGTGATTTTTTTATTAGGTTAAGAACGACGTTGTCAATTCTGGAAACTTTTGCCTTATTGTACAGTTGTTTATTTGAAACATATTTGGTATAGTTAATGTTTTGTTGATCTGTAAATAGCCATACACGCTCTCAAGCACTTTCTTTCAAAAATTCTTAGTTTTTCCATGTCCGATGGTGAGATATTGAACCATAATTGGTAGCCATATGTTAAGGTCGAATTAAACACTTATACATGATTAATTTGACTTCTGATTTAATATACTTAGAGAAAAATTGTTTTTTATAGTGAAAAAATGCATTTCTAGCCTTTATAATTTGAATATTAATGTGATTGGTGTAATATAAGAATTTATCTAAGTGTACACCTAGGTATTTAACAGTTTCTTTATTTGGTATATTAACTGCATTGTTGACTTTAATGCAAAAGTATTTCCAGTTCTTTTTAATATTATTGTTACATTTGCCTACCGGAGGGCGGAATAGTATAGTCTCACATTTATTCGTGTTAATTTTTAGTTGCCAATCAGTCGCATATTTTTGGACAGTGTTGAAGTACCTTTGAAGACCCTCATTAATGTTTGAAATATTATTATCTGAGTGATATATTATTATGTCGTCAGCAAAGCCAACAATATGGTCAATTTTATTCAGGAGATCGTCTATGAATAAATTCAAAAGCAGTGGTGCATTTACAGTGCCTTGTTGCAAGCCGTTAGCGATATTGAATTTTTTTGAGCTAACCTTGTTGTTAGCAGAGACTAAAAATGTTTTATTATTCAACATGTTATGAATAAGAATAACGAAATGGAGGGTTACCTTGTAATTTATTAACTTATAGATTAATCCTGCGATCCAAATACTATCAAAGGATTTTTCCAAGTCGATCAGGCAGGCTCCTGTACACAAACTTTTGTTTAAGTTCCAGTAGATGTTTGAAAGAACTAAATGTATGGCATGTATTGTTGAGTGTCTATGCTTGAACCCAAACTGTCTATTACTGATTAAATTGTTACTATTACAAAATTCTAGTAGATTATTATTAACGCAAATTTCAAAAATTTTACTTATATTTGGTAGTAAGCTAATTGGCCGCAAATTTTTCGGGTCACTAACGTCTTTATTTTTCTTTGGCAACACTATGACTTTAGCTGTTTGCCACGCATGAGGGATGTATGAATTGTTAATCATGTTGTTAAAAAGAAGTATTCCCGAATTATTTTTTCTGGGATATTTCTTAAAATAATGTTAGGAATGTCATCAACACCCGAATATAACTTATTTTTTAGGTGCCTGAAAATGTAAACGAGGTTATTGATAGATACAAAGTAAGTTTCACTTAATTCATTGGCCTTTTTACTGTATTGAATGAAGTTATGGTTGATTTATTGTTTTCGTACCAGGATTTATTTTCTAAAAATCTTGAGAACAACTATCGATTTCAATATGAAAGGAATTTTCAGTATCAATCTCTTTATGAGAGTGTACTGATTCTAGATAGGTACCGATTACATTTAGTTTGTCCTCATCATTTTTTACAAGAAATGTCTCATCGTTTTCTCTCTCTAGGGTACGGGTTTTAATTCCCGAATTCCGAAGCCAAGCAACGCCTATTTCGGGTTGAACTGGAGCCGAATGATATACAATTGAAAAAAAATTAAACCCATCCAATTTATAGCGTAAAGTTTCTCTTACACCGAAAAATCACAGTTGAAGAGCCACGTAAGCGTTCAGGTCCCTTACAGTGCCGTAATTGCCAAGAATATGGCCATACAAAAACTTACTGCAAATGACCTACAGTTTGTGTTATCTGCGATGAATTGTACGGTTCTGCTAGCTGTACTAAGCCAAAAGATCAATCTGAAAAAAAATTTAGTAATTGTGGAGGTAAAGACACCGCTAACTACAGAGGATGCCCTGCATATTCTTTCGTTAAACAGACTATGGGACAAAAACCTAAATTACCTCCAGCTCAATTAGCAAATGCTTATTCCGCCACTTTTCCTCCAATGAGCCAACCAAGTACTTCACGTGTATCGTATGGCGATGCTGTTAAGACAAATTCTATTCCCACGCAGAAAGTGTCCCCACCAAGTAATTTAACAAATGCTAACACAAGCTTTAATTTCAGTCGCCTTGAAGCCACTATTGATAATCTGGTGCAAACTATAAACAACTTTACTACAAATATGACTAGCATGACGCAAGAAATACTGCGAATGCAGAATACTCTGCTTCAAGCATTAATTAACAAGCCATGAACACGTTAAAAATATGTTTCTGAAACGCAAACGGCATTCGCCAACACAAAAATGAGCTCGAGCACTTCCTTACGGAAAATAATATTGACATAATGTTGGTTTCCGAGACTCATTTGACTTCGGGAAGCCTTTCTAAAATAAATGGCTACACTTTATATGATACTAAGGACCCGAGAGGAGGAGCATGCGGTGGATCAGCAATTCTAATAAATTCAAGACTGAAACACTATATTATTGATAACATCTGTGCACAACATCTAAAAGCAACTAATATTTGTGTTGAAAATTTTTGTATAAATTTCGTGATATCATCAATTTACTCCCCTCCAAGATTCTCAATCACTGAGGATCAATACGAGGATTTCTACAAATCGCTTGGACCTTGCTTCGTATCAGCTGGAGACTACAATGCAAAACATACGTTCTGGGGTTCACGCCTTATTACATCTAGAGGAAGAGCGTTGTTCAACACAATTTCAAAAATGGGCTTGGACGTCATTTCGAGTGGGGAGTTCGCTTACTGGTCTACAGACATACAAAAAATTCCGGATGTTATAGATTTTGGAGTCATTTCTAGGGATTTAGTTCATGTTGAAGCTTCCCTAGATCTCTCCTCCGATCACTCTTTTTGGGATTCAAAAAATATCTTAGTAGTCATTGCACAGAAAACTTTATGCTAAAAACACACGATGATATTGAATCTAACATTGTCAATCTTAACGAAAATATTAAGCAGGCTGCTGAACATGCCACCACCTCCCATCCTCAGACTGGGTTTAATAGAATTTATTCCACGGATATTAAACGTCTTGTATGTGGAAAAAGAAGATCGCCCCAGCATAAAATCAGATTTAAAGAGTGCGCTAAACGACTCCAAGAGTTGCTTGCATATGATAAAACTACATCTCTTAAAAACTATCTGCAATATCTCTATGTCACTCCAGCATCTAATTAATCCTTGCGGCGCGCTGCGAGAAAGCTTAAAACACCAGTTGAGTTTAAACCTCTGCGTACTTATACCGAAGGTTGGACAAAAAGCGATACTGAAAAAGGTAACTTTTTTGCAAAGCATTTAAAATCAGTATTTACCCCAAACACATGTACTGGTGCTGTTGATTTACCGAACTCAACCCGAAGAAAGCTCCAGGTATTGATGGAATTAGAACCCTTCTATTTATTACTAATGCCATATTACGACCAGAGTATTATCCACACCACTGGAAGCTTGCCAAGGTCAAAATGATTCCAAAGCCAGGCAAAGATCTTACAAAGGCTGAATCATACAGGCCAATAAGTCTACTATCAAAAACTGCTCATGATAAAATTGTCCCCAATTCTAACTGATAATGCGTGCATACCGGATCATCAATTTGATTTTAGAAGTCAGCATAGCACCATTGAACAAACGCATAGATTGGTTCAATTTATAAGAAGAACATTTGAAGAAAAGAAATATTGTTCTGCCCTCTTTATTGATGTTTCTCAGGCATTTGATAAAGTATGGCATGAAGGCGTAATTTTAAAATTGAAGACATATCTACCAATAAACATTCTTAATATTTTACAAAGTTATATTATTGCTCGGAAGTTCACTGTTGTGGAAGGAGACTTCATGAGTGTGCCCGAATCAATCTCATCCGGTGTGCCACAGGGGAGTATACTGGTGCAAGTTTTGTATTTGATTTATACTTAGTATGCACGAAAACTCTCACGAGGCATCTCATTATCTTCAGGAACATACTACCCAGCTGGAACTATGGCTAAACTTATGGAGAATAAATGTAAACGAACAGAAGTGTGCTCAGATAACATTTACCCTACGAAAAGATACTGGTTCCCCCATTAGAATAAATAATCAAATTGTTCCTCAACACTCACATGTGAAATACCTTGGTACACACCTTGACTGACGGCTTACATGGAAACACTACATTGACTCTAGGCTAACACAAATGAAACTAACCCTGAGTCTAGATTGTAAACTTTTGATATACAAGTCGCTCTTGAAACCTATATGGTGCTACGAAATACAGCTATGGGACACTGCTTCAGCTTCCAATATAGAGAGAATCCAACGAAGGCAAAACAAGATTTTAAGACTAATAACTTCGGCTCCATGCATGGTACATCAAAAATTCATATTTACATCGTGATTTAAATATGCCACTAGTGACTGAAGGAATTAAGAAATACGCAAGCAAATACTTAACAAAACTCGAGTCTCATCCTAATCCCCTTGCTAGTAACATCTTGAATTTTACTGGACACATCCGCTTAAAGAAGAGGGACACTATGGCTCTAATACTCAACACTCCAGATGAAACAGCTTGAAAATATTTTTGTGCTTAATACGATATTTATGTATTATTGATTACTATCACTAAGTTTATGCCTGACACTGGTTGGGCCTAATTATTATATCTAGATTGAAGATTTGAATACTTATTGTTAGTTATTTTTTGAAGATACCACAAATAAATATACGCATGAAAAAAAAATTAGATACAAATATATTGGGAGTTCTCATTAAAAAGACCGAACTTTAATCTGAGAGGGGTAACAAAAACTAATTTTTTCTGTTAGTCGCTCTACTTGCATAATTGCCCTTATTTCTTATATACATAGAAAAAAATATTTGTAAATACAATTAATTTATTTGTAAATTCAATTAAAATATTATTTAAAAAGCAAAAAAAATATTATTTAAAAAGTACAACAAAAAGCAACAAGCCTGAGAAGAGGTGAGATCATACCCCTCTGTGCTCTTTGGCGCTTTTTGAACTGGGTGCTCAATTGATTGTTTCCCATTCTTATATGAGCGCTGACTATTGTTGAAGGCAGCTTCAATCGTCATAAAGGCTACGAAGTTTTTATGCTCAAGTGACTTTTCAATGAAGCTGACGACCAAGTGCAGATCTACTTCTACTGATTTACCTTTGGCATATATGTGTATGCCGAGAGGGTATCTAGTAGGAAGATATCAGAATATTAAGTCTGAGTTTGTTTGCTTTATTATGCGATAGCATGGGATTGCTATAGGGATCAGAAGGAATGAAACCTTTGAGTCTGTCTGTCATATGAAGTCCGATTGTACAGTTGACATCCCGAAAAGTGGGTGTCCCTTAGAACGTCAAATGTAAGCGCTCAATTAATAGAGCAGTTAAACGTCGGCTTATTTTCGTAAACTTTAGATTTGAGATAACCCCACAGGAAAAAGCTTATCGGTGATAAAGCAGGGCTGTGTGGAAAAAAATTTAGGTTATCTCCTCTAGAGATCTCTGACATACTTTAGCTTTGCTACGAATTTAAATTTGTAGCACTTGAGCGCTTGATAATGAAAAAGTTGTTATCGTCACGAACAGGTTGAATAATTCCGTGTTTTCTACTGTTATTGATTATTTTGGTCGTCAGGTTTTGGAGCTTACAATTAGTGCCGGTGTTTCCAACCTTTCTAATCAATTTTCGAATTAGAGGTATGCTTGGCTAATTATTAAAGTGGTGCATTACTCTAATATTGCAGAGTCTTCATTGCACTATATTCGCCATAATTATAATCTTTGTAAAACTCTCGCACTCACAATGTACGGTGTGGCCTGGAGAAAGGCTCCATAGCGATTGAATTTGCAATAGCCACGCTGGCAATCGACATTCCCGACTGGTCGACAAAACCTTTCGATTTCGGAATATTACCGAAATCGTAAAGATTTTTGTATTAAGTGGTTGACACGACTTCGCAAACATTTGGTTTGGGGGTTAGTATAAGTCGAAAAACATAGTTTCGAGAAAAACCACTTTTAACGTATGTATGAAAAATCTTTTGAAAAAACCAAAAAGTGCTTATTAAAAATATTTTGTCGTAAAGCACAGATTACTGCTGCATTAAAGAATGTATGAAATTTCATTTGCAGAATAAATTGAATAGATACCCTGAAGGAAATGGAACTGACACAAGACTAGTCTCGTGATCGGTCCCCAAGTGATAGGGGACCAGTCCGAGTTGTAACACATCCTATGAAGCGAACCAGTCACCTTTACATGAGGATGGCCTAGGATGGGGTTAATTGATACTTCGTGTGCACCTTGTGACTTGTCACTGAACTATCTTAAAGGGTCCTCTTCGGTGTAGAATAATATAAATTATTTATATATAAATGTGATGCCGACATTTACTTGTAACAATGAAAACTTATAAATTTTTTTGGGATTCGAACTGACAACCTCTGGCATGACAGGCCTACACACTACCCACCCGAGCACAGGGTCACTCATATTTCAAAAGTATAAATTCTAGTTAAGCTTAGGTTAATATTTATATATAGTTGGGGAACTGGTTCCAGATCAGTTAGCCAACTGTAACGCAAAGTAACTGTAATGTAGGAAACAGCTGATCGATATTTTTATATGAAAAGTAGGTTACGTTACATTACATCTATAAAACCATTATCATTACTTTTCACATAACAATATCGACCAGCTGTTTCCTACCGTTGCAGTTACATTCCATTACAGTCGGCTAACTGAGGCTTGATGACTTATCGGTCGCATTGAAGGGAACAATTAACATTATATTTATACTATTTGATATGTCCTCGATCCAACCACATAGAACCTGTTCAGTGCCGTTTACTACAATACTAGACCGAGTCCCAATTAAATTGACTAAAGATTAACCATCTACAGGATATGGCCTTTTTTCACCATATACTATTCCCTATTTTTGATAACACTCTCAAGTCATAGGACGAGTATGTTTGGATCAATTATCACCAAATTTTCTGCAGGGAACTTATATGTACATATGTGTAACTCCATTTATTCTTAAGTCGTCTTATGCTGTTATCGCTTCATTTGATATCATAACTTTTCTTATATCGCCTTCAAAATAGTGCAATTTAAAAAACTATGGGAATATTCGGAAATCGGTGAACTATCTTATAATTTTTTTCTACACATTTCCGTAAAATACTTATGAACATTTAAAGCAAATACGATTTAATAAAATAGAGATTTATAGAAGAATACTCTTTGTTATATTACATACATAAATGTAGTGTAAAGGAAATCGAATCAATACTATCTTAAAAAGAATATAATGATATTATTGAGGGACTTTATGCTGAGGCTTAAAATTTTAGCTGCCAAAAATTTCTTTTTTCAAAAAGAAATTAAATTGCCAAAGGACCATTCCTCGAACTGCGGGGTGAGCAGTCGCAATAATTATTGCCACCATTTCTAAATTCAATAAAAGTACTTACATATAAACATCCTAATGTACATGCACATGC
Source organism: Nowickia ferox (assembly GCA_936439885.1). NCBI lineage: Eukaryota > Metazoa > Arthropoda > Insecta > Diptera > Tachinidae > Nowickia > Nowickia ferox. The sequence continues at coordinate 68,095,276 of OW387026.1, forward strand.
ACCTGTATGTATGCATGCATGTATGTGCTTGCTCATGTATTCTTAGAAATTGCACACTCATAAAAGAACAAGAATTACAACAAATGGATACCGAACCTACATATGTACATACATATGTACCATGTATAATATGTAATTATGAGTAACGGACAAATGGACCGAAAACCGACAGAATGTTAGTCGATCGGTCATATGAAAATAAGAAAGCATGCAATTTCATTAGTGTGTGTGCAGTATTTGCAGAAAGCTTTTTCTGCTCCACAGATGTAGGCCGTAAACTGCTGCGTGTACAGCGAGCAGCAAAAAGTACATCTCTACTTACATACATAAATATGTTTTTATGTATACACCTCAGTGTTGCCGAGAGCTTCGAAATTGTAAATATAAATAACACAACAAATATTGTGTGTGATAATTGGTAACGTTTTTATGTACAAATAAACAGCTGCGGTCAAATCAAAAGCAGCATGACAAAAAAAAAGGCTTTTCATCGAATTCATAAGGTAACATTACTTCTTCGAGGATTCTAAAGTATACCGTAGCATAGATAATTATTTTAATCTGATGTATGGAACACACATAGTGAGAATAAAACTCCGCCCCCACCATGATACTCAGAACTCCATGTTTGATCGTTTTTATTGTAAACTGTGGCTTATATTCACTATTGGTTGGTTTTCGGCCAAATTATCTAGAGCACTTGATATCAAAATGGACAATTTTAGCATGAACTTTTGCAAAATACAAACTTTTTTGTACTTTTCGGGGACATTGAGTTTATTTTCTCGTAGTCTCTGAAGAATAGTTTCCATGTTTTTCGGGTTATCCAATATAGTTTTAAGTTCTCTAACAGTCATAATGAATTCTCTTTAGGGCTTGCTGTTTGAACATATTTTGTATACACTACAAGTATTTAGTATATTTACATGTATGTAATATATTGCGATTCTTAATTCAAACGTTCAAACGTTTTTTTTTTGGCTAGTCCAAACTGGTTCCCTCAATTTTGTTCCGACAGATTTCGTTAATTGTAATTTGCTGAAAATTCCTTAAGCTGCACAGTGTGACTTTTCGCAATTTTAGGTTGCCAAAATGAATAAATGTTGTTGCGGAATAGATATCAAAGTGAAAGTGAGAATGGATAATGTTTATGCATAGTAAGAGCTTTATGGACATTATCCGCCCACTTTTATTGTTAGCCCCATACGAGGTGAAAAAGTGTAAATTTTACCATACCCACTTTGTGCGTAGTTTTTTTTTGTTTTGTTTTGGAAGGATTTATATTTTTAAACTACTCCTTAAGCAAACTAATTTCCTGAATTACAAAAATTTTGAAGTTAAATTTTGTTAAAAAGTAGCCATAAAATCGTCCACAAATTTATTTATCGCCATGTCGCTAAACCAAATACATATTTGGACGCCAAACATGTTGAAAAATCGTAACGTTTGGCGAGAAATCGCCATATATACATAACAGCCCTGAGTATAGCCAAACAAAACTTAAAAAGATTAAATATACACATGTTAAGTTGTAAATTTTCGGAGTAAACGGCTTTTAATTAAATTAACCCTAGATCCTTCGTCATTTTGACTACGACCTATTTCAAAAGCCAATAAAAAATGTCGTGACCAAAAATAAGTACCAAAATGGATTTTTATTGATACTTAGTTAGTTTTTAGTTATCATATAACGAAATTCATATATATTTTTAATTGTTTAACGTGTAAAATTAACATTGCACAGCCTTCTTTCAATTGGCATTTTTTCTTAAAACATAGCATTTATAGCATCAATTATATGAAATATTACATATTCTTTTCCATTAAGTCTTGTAGTTTCTCATAACAAATTTATTAAACTAAAAAAGCAACATTAGTTTCGAGTAACTAACATTAGCGGCTAACGCTATAGGTAGGAAAAACGAAACCAAAACAAACACAAAAAATATGTTTTAAATCGAAAATAAAATCGCGCGTCGTCATTTCGACGAAGTATGACGGTGCAGGGTTAAAAAAGTTTAACAATTAACTTGTATGTATGGATGTAATTGTATGAAAAAAAAAACAAGAAAAAATTCGTTGTCCCATTTTTGTACAATTGCACAGACGTCGGCAACGCTGACACAGCTACACACGTACATATCATGGATACATACATCCGCAAAATCTTACACGCATCCATATGCACACATACATATGTATGTTACATGCACAAGGGTGTATGTATGGTTGTGTATGTGCATTCATACGTATGTATGTAAATTAATACCACTTCACCATCAACTGAAATTCTTAATCGTTCTTCAAATAATAAGAAGATACATTTATACATACAGATGTACAATAAAAAGCATTCTTTGAAAGTAGAAATAAACAAACAAAATCTCGTTCATAATTATGTTTCTAAATTGTGTTGCCGAACGTCATTATCATCTAATTCTGCATACGACTACACACATCCATAAATACAGTTGTACAAGCAAACACACATTGGTAAGCACATCCATACATACATATATACTGCACACTTACGCATTTTAACTAAAAAATTTTTAGAAAACATTAAAAAAGCCATGCAAGCAAGAATTGTTTTTTTGCATCCAGTGTTGCCGCAACTAAGGAAATTTATGTATGTAATATTAAGTTAATTTAATAATAATAATTTTTTTTAATTCTTACTTTCTTAATTCTGACAGGAACAACGGGAACATGTACATACATATATATGGATGTATGTATGTTATGGGACCTAAAAACTAACATTGTGTTAAATAGTAGTATTGCATATCTGTAAGTATGTACAATTTATTATTTTTTTCTTTCATATGGAATACAGTTTTTGAAAAATACTGTAAAAATCCTGCTTTCTTGATAGGTATATTTTTTTTTGTATTTTGAATTACTAAAACTTTTTTTCGTTTAAGGATTTATTATTCTATCTGAATTTCAAAACGAGAAATAGAAAAATTTTTTTTTACTTATAATATTTTGTTGTCACATAGTTAAATGCCAAAAATTTGTTTTTAGAGCTGTTAATGCAAAATAATATATCATATCGTAGGTATATTTTTCGTGTACATACGAGGTGTGTTCAAAAAAATCTCGAAGTTTTAATTTTCGAGGGTTACGTACATATATTCGAATTTTGATTTTTTGTGGCGTTATGTTAGTACTCATGTCCCTCACTTATGCCGACAATTTCGGCCATTTTTAATGTTCAGTTAATTTTTGACAGCTGCTTTGCTTGCACGTGTTTTGGCTCGTCTTCGAATTTTACCTTGGTTCGTGCTTCCATTGAGATGATTGAGCTTTGGTTTCCACATCATAACCATAGACCCACGATTCGAAACCAGTTATGACCCTCTGGAGCAAATTTGGGTCGTCGCGGACAGAGTCCAACAGCTCATTAGCAATGTTCATGCGATGCTATTTTTCGTCGAAATTGAGCAATTTCGGTGCGAGTTTCGCAACGAACTGTATCATACCCAAATCATTTATAAAAATCGAATTGCACGAGCCAATCGACATGTCTAGGTCCTCAGCAACTTCTCTAATGGTGATTCGACGATTGGCCAATACAATTTTCTTCACTTCATCAATTTTTTCGTCTGTTGTTGAAGTGCTCGGGCGTCCGGCACGCTCTTCGTCGTTCACATCTTCTCGGCCTTCTGAGAACATTTTACACCACGGATAAACATTTCTTCAGTCCAAGGTAGCTTCTCCGTATGCCACAGGCAACATTCGGAATGCATCCGCGCACTTAATTTCGTTTTTCACACAAAATTTGATACAGGTTCTTTGTTCCATTTTTTTTAATAGTTAAAACTCGAAGACGAGCCAAAACACGTGCAAGCAAAGCAGCTATCAACAATTAACTGAACATTCAAAATGGCCGAAATTGTCGGCATAAGTGAGAGACATGAGTACCAACATAACGCCACGAAGAAATCAAAATTCGAATATACGTATGCCTCGAAAATTCAAAATTCGCGATACTTTTTGAACACATATATGTATATGTATATATATGTACATATGTATGTACATATATGTACATATGTACATAAATTTCATATGATTGGCTCACACGGCTTGAACGAGAAATACCTTTGAATATTTGATTTTAGCTGCAGGTAAATATGTATGTATTGATTTTCTGAGATACATATAACTATGTTGCAATAAAAGAACGATATGTACATATTTTTTTTAATGTGTATATTTATTTCTTGTATCTTCAAAAATGAACTAACAATAAGTATTCAAATCTGAAATCTAAATATAATTATTAGGCCCGACCAGTGTTAATAATACATAAGAGTCGTGCAAAGCAAAAAAATAAAAGTATTTCCAAGCAGTTTCATCTGGAGTGTTAAGTATTAGAGGCCTTGTGTCCCTCTTTTTGAAGCGGATGTGTCCAGTGAAGTTCAAGATATTACGAGCAAGCGGATTAGGGTGCGACTCGAGTTTTATTAAATATTTGCTGAAACAACATCATAACTCTGAATTAATGCTGCAGAATTAATCATAATTTAGTTCTGCATATTGTCACAGACCCTGCGGCTGTTGGTACAACATGAGCAGGTTGTGTATGATATTGTAAAGTGTGTGGGGTCGTCGTATGAAGTTGTGTCTCGGTTGTACGAAAGATTAAATAGATTTGATTTTTTGGCAAGTTGTATAGACAGTTTGTAAGATTTAGGAGTTTGTTGTACAACTTCATTTCATTTTGTTCTTATTTTCGTTGTGGTCATATAACAAACGTCACGCACGAATCCAAGCAAGGCACATTAAATACAGGTACACGCATTAGGTGCAATTCTGTGGTTCTCACATAGTTTTACAAAGTAATTGTCAAAAAATTGTATGCATCAAACAAGGGATAAAAGTAATTGTCAAATGAATTCTTCGTTATAAACGTGTAAACAAAAAATCAGCGGATGAGCAATATGCCTGATGCGTGTACCTGTTTGATATGCCTTGAATTCAAGCTTGCGTCTAAAATAGAGGATTCTGCAGAAATAAGTGATTTTATTGAATTGTATAAAAGTTTACTTTTGTATATGCATCGGAAATTTTGACAAAAGGTCCTTTGGCTCACTTTCTTTTAATATTTTCAAAAGTTTGTTAGAATAAGTTTCTTTTTATTTAAACCACTCCTTTAACCAAATTCTTTTTTCCTGTCCGTTTTGCATTCTTCTTCTTATTTCTTTCACCAACCAAATAATCCACTACAACACGCGACATACATAGTAACCGATGTCATGTTTACTCCAAAAAAAATTTAAGAACTGACGCTAATGTTGTACACGTCATTGTATAGTTTGTGGGCAAAACACACAATTTAGTAAACCAACGTGTTGTACCAACAGTTGCAAAGTCTGTGGCTTGCATAAGACTATTCATACAAATATCTTGTTTACTTAACTCTTGAAAGCAAAATTAAATTTTATTTTTTCAAGTAAGGTCCAGTCTATAATTAAATAAAGTCCGTGGTTTAACTAACGATTTTTCTAATCAATTTCACTGGTTAAACCACCTTCATTAGTTAACTAAGGACTGTGAATTGGAGTCTTAGTGGCGTGTAGGTATATTGAAAACTTTTAAACTCGTTTGCAGGAAAACTAGTTTTTTTTAAGTTATGATGTTGTTTGGGTAAATGAGCGATATTTTGTATGAATTTACTGTCCCACATCAGTATATATACATATATACATAAGTATCGCTCATGTACTCAAAGAACGTCATAACTCAAAAAATGGAATTTTTGATGCAATGATGCAGAATTAATCCTCATATCAGGTTTCATATTGTGTAAAGATTCCATACAAGTATCTTGTGTACTCAACTCTCGAGAGCAAAATAAAATTGTCTTCTTCCATCAAGTTGTGTGTTTTAATGTACATATGTACCTTAAGCACGTTTTCTGGCAAACTAATTTTCTTCAGTTATGATGTTATTTGTGTAAATGTGCGATATATGTATGTATGTATTATGTATTATTTTAAAACTGCACACAATTTTTTAATAATAAAGGCGGCAACACTTCTTGCTTCCGCTGCTCTGTGGCACTTGCTGCTTTTTCGTTCATTTTATTCAGCCTCTAATAGGCTCTGCAGTGCTCTTGAAAATAATATTCTATTTCACTTTGTTTTGTTTTTCTTACTGGTTTTTTTGGCTACACGTGTTCACAAAATTGCGTAAACTTTTCCATGGCACTGAGAATTATTACTCAATTTTTTTTAAGCTCATATCTTTTATAAATGTTGACTACTTTCGAGTGCATGTATGTATGGATGTGTACTCTTTTGTTTTTGTTTCACACATTTTTATGCACAGCGTTATTTGTGTGAAAGAGCAGCTAGTTCTCTCTCGCAAAAATACATAAGTACTACAAAATGTCTTTTATAAGTTTCCCCTGTGAGCAAAAGCTTTTTCATTGCAAATGCAAAAGCTTTATTGTATTTTGGTTTCTGGATTTTTTATTGTGTAGTTTTTGTTCCTGATTTTGCAGCAGAGTAAAAGTAAGAACAAAAGTTGTATTCCCAATAACTATAACTTTTTGCAGCAAACATTGAAAGCAGCATTTCAGCCGTAATTTAAGCAAAGTATATGCACACATACTTATCTACATATGTACATATCTACATAAGCGTGTGTGTATGAATGTATGTAGTAGATGAAAACAACAATAGCCAAATAACAGTGCAGAGAATTAAGCATAGACACATTTTAGTTAAATTTTTTAAGTCCATGTTTTGAAAAAAATTATTTTTTGATATATAGCGATTTGTGTATGCATATGCATACATATGTATGTATGTACATATGTACTTACATATGTATGTATGTAGAATCTACATTGTAGATACATACATACATACATACATATGTACATGTGTATGTATGTATATTCATTCTACTTTTTTTTAATTGTTGGACAGCGTACTATCAATAGTGGCCCCAAGATATCTCCACTTGCACCACCCCGGGACTGCTTCAGTATTTTATCAGGGTGGGTAGTTAATTCAGTATTATTCCTACATCCTCCTTGCTTTAATAGGTAAGTAAGGATGTTTGGCACTGATCTGCATCTTTAATTAATTACATATTTTATTAGTAACGTCCTTACAACTTCCATGTATGCATGGATGTATGTATGTATGTATGTATGTACACATGTATGTAAGTATGTATTTTGAGGACGAAGCGTTTTGTTCACAATTTTCCAAGACATTAATTGATGATTTATGTACATAGTACATATTTGGTCCAAATGTATGTAATAGGTCTATATAATCTACAGATCTTACCTTATAAAATAATGAAAACGAATTATAATTATCGCATGCCCATTTTTAGCGAGAGCCGTTGAAAAAGCCTTTCCAAGAAACTTGGTTTCACCCCAATAAAGGACCATGATAGGACATAGGGCAACACTATGCTAAACAAAAATGGAAAAATGGTTTATAGTGAAGATATTAGGTTGGTTTTTGGGGGAAAAGTGCAATGCGCATGGCCTGTTTGCTCGCTATCAGTGCAATTTTTACACATGCATCCATATGTGATTTTCTATGGGCCGTATATCAGCAACTGCCTGTGGAGCGAATAAAATAAATACCTTCGCAAATTTGGGTGATCTAATATACATACATACATATATGCATTCATACACATGCATGCACATGAGCGATACAACGTTTATACCCGATTGCGCGACGCAAAGAAGGGTATTGTGTTTATCAGCCTATGTATGCATGCATGTGTGTATGTATATATGTATATGTGTTCCTTTGCGGCCTTATATAAACCGATTTTAATGATTCTTCCGTCAATCGATTTGTCTTAATCCCGGGAGTGTCACAAAAGATATGACAGTCGTATGGCGGGCGGCCAACAGACGCCATTTTGTAAACAAAAAAAAAAGTTGGCGAACTATATAAAAATACGTATCATTCGACAGGTATTTTAAAATCATCTTTAGCTTTCTCTTATGATTTTTCATTTCGAATGACCGTTTAGGATATTGAACGGTTCAAAGTTGGTCGCAGTCGGGTTTTTTGATTTTTTTTAATTACTAGGTACTTGTTAAACTATTTAATTGTAAATATTGAAATGGCCCCAGCATAGTCGAATAGGCCATTGAAAATTATTCAAAAAATTTGTAACACGTTTTCGCGGTTGTCAAAAAGTTGACCCACAAAACGGGGTAAAGTTTGAAAATCTGTTTTATTTTTTTATTTATTTATCAAAAAAAAAACTCAACTACATATGTATGTATGTATGGACATTTATCTATTATGCAAAACAAATGGCAAGTTATCATAATTAAAAATTTTTTACTTTACTATTTTATTATTTAAAATTAATGCATGTACTTTTCTTTAAGGAGATTTAAAAAATCGTTTTTGTGGGTGAGGTTTTATTCCAAAATTTTTATTTTCGTGACTAAAATAATATTCGTCATTTCGTGTAAATAAGGGCCAGAACAAATTTTTGGCCCTAATTTACACTGATGTTCCTATGAAACAATTTATCTATTAGAAACACAACTTGTAGAAAATACATGAGAAAATTAGTCACCCTTATTCCAGTTGTCGACATCCACGTCACGTCAATACAATATCAAAAAATTTAGGCTTTTTTAATCGCTCTCGAGAACAATTTTGTGCCACTGGAAATCAATTTCAACAGGAGTCAGTTGCTTTCGACAACGGCTACACAAGCCCCAATTTTCTGGTATTGTGTTAAAATGAAATCGATGTCGACATCTGGAATAAGAGCGAATATGTTCGTAGATACATACACACTGTAAGTACATACATACGTATGTACGTACACATGTATTAGCTAATTTACATAACGTGAAAATCTGTGTAACCAAAACTGTGCCAAAATTTTGTTTTTGTTTCAAATATATGTATAGTGTGCAAAAAATCGAACGTAATCGACATCGTGGGACAGGCCCTTAGGATTTTGACTAAAGCCTACAGTACACGGCATGTAAAAAGCCACATGCGTATGTGGCGATGACGTCACGGGAATTTTCGCTAAAAATCTATTAAGTGATAATTTTATAATTTTTTAAATAGGAGTCCAGTGTTCAAACGGCTTAGAAATTCAATCCTCCGAAATTTTAGTGTTTTACATCAACAACAAAGATATTTTATTTTGTATTTGTTCAGAATTCTAGCGATTGAATTTAGCTTTAGCTTAAGAATAAGGGGCCTGATTCACTATTGATTTTTTCACCTTTTTTAACTAATTTCCTTTCGGTTTTTAATAATATTTCTAAGTTTGTTGTTAAAACTATTTGTTTTTCTTGTGAAATGAATTAATTAATTAATTAATTAAAAAATTAAACTCATATTAAACTTAATTAAGCTTTTTTGAAATTATTCGAATAAATTTTTTTATTCTTTGTTCGTTCGAATATTCGAACAAAAGTTCAAAATTATTCGTCCTTTCGAAAAAGAAAAAATCATGAAATTTCATTCGAACAAATAGGTATAAAACACGAATAATTAATAACACTAGTATGTATGAATTTACTTATGTATGTATGTATGTATATGTATGTATGTACATGCAAACACAACTAAAATCCATATTGCATAAATTTTCTATTGAAAATTATATACCTATGCACATTTCTTTAACATAGAAATCCGGTCATTTGCATATCTATGAGTAACTAGTATTACAAGAATAAAAGGCATATCTTTCAAAACATAGTACATATGTATGTATGCACATACATATTATTGTACATACCCTGCAGGAGATCGAACTAGTGTCCAACTAGCATTTTGCTAGTACAGCAATCACCACCACTATTTCCCAACTGTAAACTTTCCTATACCATCTTAATGCTCAAATTAGCATTGAGTGTGTTTAGAAAACTACTAGTACCATTGGTACTAGTTTAGGACTATTATCCCTATTACCAGTTCTTTTGTAAGGGAAAATTCTATAAAATTGGTTGTTTTATTCCTTTGTTACCCAGTGACAACTGCTAGTCAAAATTCGTCATTAATTATCCAAAATAAAAAATATTAAAGGGTAATTACCTTTAATTATTTAATTATAATTATTTTTAGATGAACCTAAAAGTTTAATAATTTTATGATACCAATTTTCATACAGTGCAATGGCTCTGTTAGACAGTCAAAATTTATTTTGGAATGTGGTGCTTATGAACTACATACCTACTTCAAATACTAGTACTCATCAGCACTAGTAATTTTACACAACAACTTTAACCCTTTTTGGACTAGTTCTTGCTATTCTAGTAGCTTTCAGGCAATTATCGCCTACTCTCCTGCAGGGTACATACATGTGTACATAGTATGTATGTACATACATATTCCGCCTAGATAAATAAGCTCACCCCAAACGCTAAGATTTTGTTTGAAATAAAAACAGGCATAAGGATAATGAATGCACTGCAGACAAATGACATGGAAAGCATGCATTTAACCCTTTAAAGTATTAAATAATGCCTACGAACCAAAAAAATATCACAAATTGGAAAAACTAATATAATGTACACAATCAAAAATATTTATACGAAAAAGGACATGAAAAGAAAATTCAATTGAAAAAGGGATACATACAGCAAAAATGCTGCATATTGCAAATGCGTCGAAAGAACAAGTAAAATCTAATAAAACACACAGAAATCCATACTTGTAATTATTACACACTTCCATACATACATATCTACACATGTATGCAAAAGTTCGTACATACACATACACGTATTGATAAAATAAAACCAAATTCCAATTGTATTAATAAAGAGAACTTTTAAAATTCAGTTATTCAGTAGTGTCAATAACAGAGAGTAAGAGAATCAAACTATTATTTGCTTTTCAACTGAGAGAATGGGAAATGCAAATAAGCACACACACACATCGATACAATAAACTTTAAAAAAATCTGCATTTGGATGGCACACGCTTGCACGAACACAACGAATTTTTAGCATAAAACAAATTGGAAAAAACAAAACAAACCACTAAACTGTTTTGCACCCATTTATTTACACGAACAGAAACAACTGACACAGTCGCATTTGAGCAGAACTCCTAATAAGAGAGCATATCTCTTTTTTTCACTCAAATTTCGAGTATTCAGTGCTGCCAGACAACTTTGAGCAAATATTGGAAATTAATAATTCAGGGTTCACTTAAAAAATTTATTTTATTCCCCCATAATGTCCGTTGTATTCTTCTTCCGCCGAAGTTTGCTTGAATTTGGAGTGCTTCCCCGGCATCCCACGTCTACAATATTCCCATGAATACTTAATAATAAATGTTTCAGTATTGAAGGTAGGTTGGAATGAAGGGCAACTAATGCGCTTTGGATTGCACTTATGCTTTTATAGCATATCGTGCGCACTTAATAAGAGATATTGAGAAGATACCCAATAAAAAACTACTAAAACCTATTAAAATTACTCAGGTTAGGAACCAAACCTCCTCAATATGCTTTCGTAGCTTTTTTCAGTCGTAGTCCCTAAAATATTCCATATCTTGTATGAAAGACTTGTCTTCTGGAGAGTGATTCAATTAGTGTTCGAGAATTTCATCATCCTCCCAACAAGCTCTACATGTTGTATCGTCGACAACACTCATGCAAGTCTGGTGACTTTTTAACTCTGTATGTCCTGTTATTATGCTAACCAAAATCCGAAGTGTTGGCCTTTTTAAACTTAGAATCTCTATTGTCTTTTCAGTATTCGGTCACTCTTCCAATAGTTGAGTTAGTTAGTAGATGGCACAGAATATTCTATAAAATCAAATGTCTCTTGGTTTATATTGCTCTAAAATGAATAGCTTGTGGGGTGTTGACAAGATTGTACAATAATGATTTCCCACCCAAGGTTAGGTTAGCAGGTGGATGGTAAGGATGAGTGAAAATTAAGAGTCCAGCTCAGTTGGGTCTAATACCATGAACCCTTTGTGCTACCTGTGAGTTGAAAAAAAGTAAGAGAGACAGAGAGAGGGGTTTGGGGAGAAGGGTGAGAGAGGTAGATGTAGGAAAGAGATAGTTAGTTGTTATAGAGGAGGTAAGAGTGGGTCGAGAATTCGATAGGGGGAGGAGGAATAAGCGGCTATACCAGCCACAACGCCCTCCTTATATAATGACTTAAATTTTATAGTTTTATATCCTATATTATAATTCGGATAGGCTACTGAAGGATAATCACCCAAGGAAGTGCAGACGGAGATCTTACAGAGCGGGTCAAAAGCAAAGAAGATGCAAGATACATTCCTGCTCATCCTCATCATTGCTACTGAAGCAGTAGTCATTCTACGGGGGACCCATACATTTAGCAGGTGCTCCGAAAGATCAGAGTAGCAACGAGGTTTTTTATGTCCTTCTTAGTGAGGCTTTTCGTTTTGTGGAAGTTTAGGTGAGGTCAGAGGGATCTCGCTACTGCTCAGGTGGGCTGATTGTGCCATCTGTCTTGAGATGATACTATAAAGGCAACATGGGAGCGCCTCCAGCAAGATGAGAGTGGGAGACCACAGAGATTAGCGATATCGACTTCTCTGAGTAGGGTTTCCCTCTTTGCCAGGTCATGCGCAATTATGTTGCCTGAAATAGTTCCGTATTCACGCATCCAGTTTAATATGATAAGTAAGTACTGCGCGAGCTTATCCAGGGCTTTGTGACATTATTAGACAAGAAAAGATGTGGTATACACATTTGAATTGCAGACTGGCTGTCAACTATAATTTGGATATCTCTATTTGATATCAGATAAAACCTTAGCAAGTGCATCGCTCTTTTAATGGCTGATATCTCTGCTTGTAATATACTACATTCGTCCGGAAGTCTGAAGAATATTTTAAATCCCAATTCCGCAATATATACGCACCCAACCAACTCTTCCTCCCTTTTTTGAAACGTCTGTGAACACCTTGCAGATGACCAAAGATTAATATGATGCATATCTTCATTTATAAATTGTATGCAATTTACGGAATCTGATATCTTACAGCTTACAGAGAGCTGCACGTCGTCAGCAAACATTCGAATTTTGCAATGTTTCACTTGTAAGGCAGATCATTTGCGTTTATAGAATACAATAGTGGCCAAAGTATAGAACTCTGCAATGTTTTGATTTCTGCCGCTTAAATACGATGTTAACAGTTTCAATGCAGTTGGAGAGAAATAACACGTATGTTTTACTTTAAGGCAGAGAATGGAATGATGCATTGTGTCCCTTAAAGACTCCCTTGTATCAACTTGCTCTAAGCCGTGTCATACATTTCTAAAAAGCCACTTCCAGACATTTGCCATGAATTTCTCATATGCTTTTAAATCTCATCATTATGGCAACGCTTTCTGCTGTATTTCATTGTGAGTTAGTGAGAGCAACTGTGTTTGTTGTCGCTTTTAAATTGCTTTTGCAAATGCCTTCCATAGAATGGACTTTTTATGCTTAAAATATTTGCACTTTATGTTTTTTTCTTCTTGTTAGTGGTGGTGGCGGTGGTAGCAAATGCCCTGTGTATGGTTGTGTTGGTTGCTTAAAGCTGCGCCTGCTGCGCTCTCACGACTCTGCAAGCGCTTTTAACATGAATTTAAGTTTTTCTGTTTTTTGTTGTAGTTGTTGCTGTAGCTGCTATTGAATTTTTATACAAACAGCAAGACGAAAACCAACTTTTTTAAAGCAGTGGTGGAAGTTGTAAATAAAGCAAGCTTCCTACAGCATTTCGAAAAGAATTCTCCACGTAGTGCATGTGTGTGTGTGTGTGTGTGCCGATGTATGTAAGAATGTGTGCATGTATGTATGCGCGCGAGTGTGCGTTTGCGAGTGTAGTATGAAATGAATTGTATTTGTTTGAGCAAGCAATGCTTTTTGTATGTCTCTAATGCGCTGCTTCAATGCTCCGTTGGTGCTGCTACTGCGGTTTTGTCATAGTTGTTTTTGTATTTGCTGAAACAAACAGTGGTTTTTGGTGGTTGGTGGGCCAGAAACGCAATTCACAAATTTCATGTTCGTCTATTCGGACCTAGGTTTCGGAGGTGCTCGCTCGATTGTCGCAGTATGTGCACTAAATGTCTCGTAACGTTTTTTCTTAAGTTTTTATTCAAATTGCAAGCAAAATTATAAAATTAAATTTTCTTATACCTAATCAATGGAATAAAAAAGAAAAACAGTAAAAAAAATTAAAGTAAATTGTTGAAAGTCGGTATTTTCACACGTATGTACATATTTTACATAAAATAAACACAATCAGCAACAACAAAAAGTGTTGTGTAAAAGTGCATTTAAGAAAAGCATCATTTGCAAAATTACCATCTAAGGCAGCAAAAAAGCGGTAATAATTATACACATACATATGTATGTACATGAATACATACTACATAAATATACATACATATGTGCATACATACGTAAATATGCAAATAGCAAGAATTATAAATAAAAATGTTTAAACTTATTTTACAGTGAAAAGTGATCAGATATAAAGTTAAAGCAATATAATAACGATAAAAAATAAAATAAAAAAATTATTGCAAAATAAGAATGTGTATTATTCATGAGTAGTGTTGTATTGAAATCTTTTGACACTGTGTTCTATAATGGATTATTTAACAACAAAACAACATCACTTTGTTTCTGTGGATTACTATTCAAAAGGCGTAACGAAAGGAAATTATGTATATTTTTGAAGCCTCTCACATGCATAATTGGCGGCTAAGTATTCTTACTTTCTTCCTCATTTTTAATGTGCCCACACACACGTATACTACTCTACCCCTGTGTCAAATTCACATGGTCTTGAAAAAAAAGTTTCTCTCTACTTTGTGTTTGAAAGTGAAAAAAGGGGTACGAGCCCCTTAAGTGCTACAAATGTGAAAAAATCAAAAGAAAATTAGCGTAATTTTCTGAAAATTGTTTTTTTTAAATAAATACATAAAGCAAAAACTACTCTAATTGGCGGTATTGCAGAATTAAAAAAACGCTGTTACACTTGTAATAAGTTGTCTGTCTATCTCAGCTAAAAATAATACACAGTGCATGTGTATGTATGTATATTTTTGTGAACTTAAAATTGTCAAGTACAAATGGGTAGATTTACTACTTACAAAGTATGTATTTTTGTGTGTGTGTATGTGTTTCTGTTTCTGTTTTCATGTGAAAATTAACTAACGAAATTTCACAAAAACGTACAGAGTATCGTTGCATTAAATGAAAAAATCATGTAATTTTTCAAGAGATGGAAAAAAGTTTCAAGTGATAAGGGCAGGGCAATTCAGAATAAAATTTCGCGAGAAATTTCTACCTTTTCCAATTAGATTTTTTCTCCAGGCAAAATTTCTCGCGGAATTTTATTCATATGTATGTACATATGTAATTGCCTTCAATAACAAATTGAATTACTAAAATAACTTTTCTCTTCTAAGATTTTGTACTTAAAGACTTCCAGCCTTATTTATAAAAATTATTAAGGATTTATAAAGGGTTTGTAAAACAGAGTTTCATAATTTTTTTTTTATTAAGCCTTAATAATTTTTATAAATAGGGCCTCTCATTTATAAATGAATAATAATTATTAACTGCCTTATTCATAATAAATATTTCAGGTTTATTAAGCGCTTATTTGACATATTACTATGGGAAATTTGTCAAATAAACCTGAAATATTTTTTATGAATTAGACCGTAAACATTTACAAACATAAAAAGTTATTTATTTTAAGATATCAGACTAGAAACTTATGCTAACTTAGTGTAGAAGCATAAAGTAATCCTTTTTTATACGTTAGCATTCACTATGGGTTATTTTTTTACATTATTTTTTTTTTTTTTTTTTTGAACGAAAAGGTACCTGTGAACGTTTTTTTAACCCTAGAACGTCATCCTTATTTTTTGTACACTAACGTCATCCTCCGTCATTTTGACTATGACCTATTTCTAGAGCCAATAAAAAACGTCGTGAGCAAAAATAAGTACCAAAATAGATTTAGTAATGATATTTAGTTAGTTTTTAATTATTATACCTTTAACGAAATTCATATATATTTTTTAATTGTTTAACGTGTAAAATTAACATTACACTGCCATCTTTCAATTGGCATTTTTTCTTAAAACACAGCATTTATAGCATCAATTATATGAAATATTATACATTCTTTTCCATTAAGTCTTGTAGTTTCTTATAACAAATTTATTACACTAAAAAAACAACATTAGTTTCGAGTAACTAACATAGCGGCTAACGCTTTACGAAAACCGAAACCAAAGCAAACATAAAAAATATGTTTTAAATCGAAAATAATGAACAACCTTGGTGTTTATGAGTTCACATTACCGCGAGTTCACTGTATTTTCTATGAAATTATTAACTGAAATGTCTTTGATTAATGGATTTATTAAATAGGATGTTTAACATACTAAAAAAAATAGGAATATTTTAGTTATTTATTTTGTAACACGATTTTTTTTCTTTTTAAACGTTTAGGCTGTATGAATTTTGAATTTTTTTCGACTTTATCGTGAGCAACATGTAATCGAAAATTTACTTTTTCATTCATAGTTTAGAATTTCAAAATGCAAAAATTATTGCTAACTTTTAAGATACAGGCTGTAAAATTTTATCGTAAGCGACAATTTACATATAAAAAAACATATTTTTAACATTGCAAAAGCTTCCTCTTGAAAATTTAAATATTTTTCGCTTACGATTAAATCGAAAATAAGGCTCTATATGTAGGTACAATAGGCGTATTGCAAAAGTTTTATTTTTATTATTGTTTTTATATGAATTTCTTGTTTTGTATAACAAAGTATAAATTTTGGGGCTACCTGTTAGGAAGTTCAATTAGAAATCATACCTATTCGCTAATTAGAAAGTTTTTTTTTGTTTTTGATTTAATAATAAAGAACTAATCCTCATATTATTAATCATACCTATTATAGCTTCAAAAATTTCATAATTTTCTTTTTTTTTATTAAGTTGTGTGTAAATTGAAATCTTTAAAGTTCCTGTAAAACTAATTTGAGGTATGACGTTGTTGTATTAAATGGGCGAGATATGTATGAAGGTATATTTTTGCTTCGAAATATAAATATTTAATTAAGTAAATTTTAATTAATCAAGACTACTACGATTTTAAACTAAAATGTTGCATAATATAAAAATATTTTTAATTTATTCAATACGCATAAAATATCTCGAAACCGAAAATATGAATTTTATACTTACTACCTTTTCATAATTATTGGCACATTGTATTTTTTTATATAAAAAACTTACCCCAAACTAATTTTATTACTAGAAATTAAAATCTAATATAGTTATACCTATACGTAGTATGTGTATAAAAATTATTTTAAAATTATTTATTAAGCGGAGTAAATTCTATAGGTACCTACATATTTTGGAACTTGCAACTAATATGTATATCCTGACATAAAAACTCAACTATCAAATATTTTTTTTTTAAACATACAGTTGAACCTCGATTATTCGAGCCTCTGTCAACAGCATTGTTGCAACTTTAGCATTTTTACTAATAGATTTAAAATTTTCTAAAAAAGCATTCAAGTTTTTCAACAAACTGCTAAAAAGCTTTTGTAAATTCTGTAGAAAATTTTAGCAGACATGTCTTTCCAACTTAGCATTCTAACATCATCAGTTTCTGGCAGCATTGATCAACAGGCTACATCTATTAACCGGCATGCTGTCACTCTTCTTCTTGACTTCCATTATCCGTGATTTTACCTCTATTACTCGTATCCGTGCTTGCATGTTTTATACCTCTATTAACGTAATAGGTATATGCTTTATGTAATATCTACGTAAATTTGCATTCCATCTAACGATATGTACATACCTACAGCAGCAGAACAATATTTCTACTCTCTGTTGAAAAACAACTGAATTTTCATTATCGAAATCCAAAAGCCCTAGCCGTAATGTTGTTAACTAAGTACATACTTTATACATATTTTGTTTCTTCTAGAAAAGTTTATACTTTTTATTATGCACTAAAGGACTTAACATTAATATTTGAATTGCCTGAAAACATGCAAGGATATACATACCTACCTATGTAAACTTACAGCCTGTTTTTCTAATGCCAGCCATACACAACACAAGTTCAGTGCTCAAGTCTGGCACTGCTTAAACTAAGCTTGTGACACATACTATACAAGTAAACTGTGCAGTTTTTATTTTATAGCTATAATATAATATGTATATATAATTCTAGGAACTCTGTCCAAAATATTTTTTTGCTCTCATTTCCTGTTTTGAACTCTTAAAAAAATCACGACACAATTAAGCGTTTGCAACAAACACTACACAAGTTCACTGTACAGTTTTTTGATATTTACTCAGTTCACTGCATAAATAGCACAACCACCTCCATACACTGCAAAAACGCACTGTACATTGCCAGACTTGTGCAGTGCACTTGATTAATGAATTGGCGGCATAAGACGTTGGCGTTGAAAATCATGACGTTTCTGTAATGGATTAAAGAAAACTTGTGTAAATTTCCTTTAATCTATTACAAAAACGCAAATATTTCCAACGCCAACGTTTACACAAACGGGCTGTTAGATATAAAATGCAACTATGTAGTATTTATCAAATAAAGTGTAGATCTCCGAACGGTGCTGCACTGTCGCCGTTGCCGTTCTGACAGAATTCAACTCTTCGGTATAAAAAATTAAGGAGCAGATCAACATGGGGAACGATATGAGTACCTATTAATTAATTCTGCATCATTAACTCAAAAATTAAATTTTTTGAGTTATGACGTTATTTGAATAAATGAGGAATACCTACATACATATGTATACATAAATACTAGTGATGCTGCGATTATTATTTTTTGTATCGACCAATAGGCACATAGTCAAATATATTCGTCAAAAATAATAAATAACACAAATTGGTACCTACCTACTTATTATTGATTTTTATTAAAATAACTTTATTTTGGACTTATGTAAATTAACCATCTTTTAGGCAGTAGAATAGGTATTACGTACAGATAAGGACAAAACTATCTGTACACCCATAATTTTCGGGGTTTGAGGTAAATTGAGAAGAAATTTAAAAAATAAATTATGCCAATATTAATTGGACAAAAGTATTTGTACAGGCATAAAATACATTGAAAAAGTACATGCAAAACGCTTGGGGTATTTAACTTGTTTGATAATGTGCTGATTTTCGTTACCAAGTCGCCAACAAATGGCATCCCAATATGGTGTTATATGTTCTTAAAATAATAATAGATCACGTTAACTCCGAAAGAATTCAAAACATTTCCCACGAATGGCGCCACTGCCCTTTAAACCTTAACATTGCTACCACCATGCTTTACTTGAGGTAATATTAAGTCATTATTATATGTACATGACTAGGAATTGATCCAATAGTGTAATTTGTGGAGATTGTTTTATATCACTTCGGAGTTAATGTGAACTATAACTATTGTAGGAACATATAACACCATATTCGGATGTCATTTGTTGACGGCTTGGTACCGCAAATCAACAAATTATCAAACAAGTTAAATACCCCAAGCATTTTGCATGTACATACTTTATCAATGTATTTTATGCCTGTACAAATACCTTTGTCCAATGACTTTTTAATTTTTATTTTTTAAATTTCTGCTCAATTTACCTCAAACCCCGAAAATTATGGGTGTACAGATAGTTTTGTCCTAACATTTCACTTTGAGTGTTTAGTTTTCAAACAAACATACCTATCAAGTGCCCACTCTATTTCTTAGTTTCTACCTTAAATTAATGTAAATTTACATACCTATATCTACATATGTATGTTATTGAAGCATTACAGTTTTTGTAGTTCTGCTACTAACTTCTTTTTCAGCGCACAGAAACAACAACTTTTAACAATTGTGTACAGAAAAGAAGAAAAACTTAATAATAAGAAAAACCCCCTTGAGAAAGAGCAAAAGAGAAACGTGCAAACTGCATTAAATAAGTTTTAATAAAACAAACAAAATTTAACAACAAGAACAACAATAAATAATTGAATAGGTACAACAAAAAAAAACACAAACGAAAATTCAAGTTTTTTCTACAACATACAGCGCCACCACAAACAGACTGACTGCAAAAAACTTCTTCATTCAAACAAAATAAAAAAAAACAACCCCCTTCTCTCTTATTACACAAACTTAAAAAACATTCTCTCATCATACATACAAACATATGATGTATGTATGCATGTATGTAGGTATTACTGTAATAAAAACTAAATTACAACAACAGCACGAAGACCGCATGCAAAGTGTATGAGTATACCGTTATGGTACAAATTGAACGAGTAATAATAATGATGATTATTACTCAATATTTATAAACGAGCAATTTACAATGCATATAAATATATACATACGCTTGGATTTGGGTCTGTGAAAAAAAGTCCAACAGAAATAACATGTTTGGGTTGCATTTATTCCGTGGACTGTTTTTGTTTTCCTTTTGATTTTATGCTGTTATAACATTTGAGTGAAAATAATTCAATGTGTATGTATACACATCCATACATACATAAGTATAAATGCTTATGTACATTCTTACGTACTTGTTTTTTAAGAGGACTTTGTAGAAAAACTGCAATGCTGCATCTTTATGGCAATAAAATAAGAAACAAACAAAAATTACAACCACCACCAACAACTAAACAGCCGGTTAAATGCAATCAAATGGATGGTGAAATGTGAACATGCTGCTGCATATTTCCATGTTCTTATTAGAATTTAAAGCAAATTTTTTTATTTTCTTTTTTAAAACAGGGTGCAATTTATCTTGTAACCCTTAAATTAAAGCAAGTGAATTGTTATAATTCCTATTGGGAATAAAATCATGAGTGGAAAGATTTAACATGCGTGTATATTTCGGAGTACATACATACAGGCAAATCTCGGTATAACGAATATCGCTTTAACGAAAATCCGATAAAACGAACGTCCAGATTTTTTACATTAAAAACCTTATAAAAATGTATCTATGGCTCAATAATGAGTCCATTTTTAGTAAACTTTTTTTAAATTTTTGTAATTTTTAATGTTTACTCTCTGGTAAGAATCAAAGTAGATAGTGTTATTTGTGGGGCAGTTAAAAAAATATAAAACGTAAAAGACAGAAAAATAAAAATGAAGAACAAACAACAATGAGTGCATACATTGATATATGTACGAGTATAGCGAAAAATATCCTAATTTTATACTTTATATAACGAACGATGAAGAAAAACTCGCAAAATAAAAAACAAATACCTACTTGCTGGAAAAATATGTGTGCTCTGTATAACGAACGGCAGAAAAATATTAAACAAAATCTACAGCAGCAGTGTAAATGCAAAAAAATGTGATACCGTTAGTTTCTATTTGGTTGCTTATTTGAAAATAAATTGCCCTCATTCTTTTTTATTGTATTGTATCATGTCTACAATAATAATAATTAAAATAATACTTGAAAAAAAAACTTTGCGATGCAGTTAAACCTCGATTAACCGGGTCTCTATTAATAGGTTACATCTATTAACCGGCATGCGGTTCTTTTTATATTTTCCCTCTATTATCCGTGCTTCACCTCTATTATCCGTGCTTTAGATTTATACCTCTATTAACCGTGCTTTACATCTATTATCCGTGCAGCATTCATGCATATGTTTTTTATTATGTAAATCTAAATCCGATGTTTACATTTTTTAAGTTCATATGCCCACACATATTCATTTGCACAGGCGATAGAGGCCTGTAATGTTCTGTTAAAGTTTGTAGAAAATTCTCCAGTTATATCAGAAGCAGATAGAATCTAGATGCATTGTATTCAAAACCAATTATTGAAACAAAAATTAAAAGCAAAGTACTATAAAAGAATATTTGAAATAAACAAATACTTAGTCAGAAGAAATGCAAAAACAAATATCACTCAAAAAAAAAAAAAATTTGCAGGCATGTAGTTTGATCAACCAAAGCATAATCAGTAAAAATACCAATTTTAATATTTTTGGTGATAGGTACATACATATTTGATTTTGCATTCTCTATGACGATTTGTATGTTTTGTATAAAAATATGTGGTATATTTGAATCTGTAGTTACATAAATTTAATGTTTAAATAAAAAACCTCTATTAACCGTGTATTTCGATTATCCGTGCTGGTGCCGGTCCCACGAGAGCCGGATAATCGAGATTTAACTGTATAACGAATTTTTCGGTATAACGAATGGGCCTGACATTATATCGTTCGTTATTCCGGGTTGCTTGTACTTACATACATATGTATGTACGTAGTCACATATACATATACATACATATGTATATGTATGTACATATATGCATATCTACATATGTACACACATATGTACACATTGTGCTTGTAGAAAAGCTTTGTGAAGAAAACTTAAATAAGAAAAAAGACAATCAGACAACTTACGCCTATTCGCAAATGCATCACTGTTCAGCATACTATGCGCAGGAAAATTAAAATAAGTTGTAACATGATCGCAAATGCAACTCTCAATATTTTCGAATCAAACAAGCACAAGTCGTAAAAATTTGTAACGCAATGAACGATTAGGTTAAAAAATCTCAAACATGATTCACAAAATAATTGCAGACTAATCATAGTATGTAGTTCATATTTACTATGTATGTATGTATGCATGTATGTATGCACATAGTATGCAAGTACATACACATGTAAATATGTATATATAAAGTATACCATATTATATAGTGTAAGCTAAAAGTAGTTTTTATTTATCGAAAGCGCTCAAGCACTCGATGTAGAAAGGTTGTATACTTAATTTAACGAAAAATGAGAACAATGTGCTTGATACTTTTTCACGGACAAAAAATCAATTTCAAGGCGAATTCATACCAGATGATCTCGTTTCAGACGATGATGACCAGCTGTTAATTTCTCTGGTGTCAAATCATGACATTTTTTGAGAGCAGTACATTTTACACTTACAAATTTGTGGCAATTAGGAAAAAGTGTTTATGTTATGTATATTTTACTGTCGGATAGCACTTTTAAGCTTTGAAAATGAGTTCACCTGATGTGAATTCGCCTTGATCATTTTCGTATTGAAGTAAAATGTCAAGTATTATTTCCAAAAAGTATCTTTTTAAGCTTAATTGAAAACACTTGAAAGAAATAATTATAATTTATTCTATTTGTTTTTCCTCCCCTTTCAGATAAATTGTTTATTTAATTAAATGCGACTTTAAGCATTTGTATGACAGTTACTTGCATACTTTGGAACAAAAATGTCAACGAAGAAAAGGCATCATCAAGTATTAGCAACAGCAGCCCAAAAAACATCCAGCATCAATCAATATAATGCAACAAATTCGAATGGGCAACAAAATGAATTCCACCTCAAAGAGAAACCCATAAAAGTAGTGATGTGAAAATTAAATATATTGAAAACATGAAACATTTTTGGCAAAAAAATTAAACAAAATTCATAACAAAAGTTTCAAAAATCCAAAAAAAAAATATATAACAAATAATTGGCTTAACTAAAAAAAAAATATTCAAAACACAACGTTTAAAAAAAGTTTGGCAAAACTCAAAAGAATAAAAATTAAAACAGTTTTGGCGAAATAAAAAATCTTTTTTAAAAAAAGTGTAAACAAATATTAAAAAGCAAAAAAAAAAAACAATCTTTGGCAAAAAGTTTTTATATTAAAATCTATAAATTTATAAATAAAAATTTTTATAAAAGTAATTCCCTATGTAAAAACGTAAAACACAAAATATTTTAAAATAACCGAAAAAGTATATGATATAAATATATTTAAAATAAGTATAAATAACTTATACACAACATAACATTATAAATTAATCACATCGTATAAAATATTATTAAAGCATTTCTTTTTTTAAATAAATTTAAAAAAGTCAATGTAACTTTTCACTTCCAACGTATTTAGCAACAAACGCAAGTGAAGATTTTCAATCTGTAAAATTTAAACAAGAAATAATATAAAAAAAATATATAAAAAGCAAAAGCAGCTTTTCACCAAATTGGGACCTATTTTCAAAATTATTGGTTTGGACACACGCAAGCAAACTTTTCCAGCTCAAAGTTAGAAAGTTTGCACAAAAATTTCGTTTCGATCTTGAAAAACAAAACAAATGAAAAACTAAACAAATTTATTTAATTAAAATAAAAAATTAAAAACTTACAAAAACAAAATCGAAAGACTAAAAAAAGGACAAATTCATCACCTTCAAATTCAAAGGATTTTTGCAATAACGTTCATTAACTCAATAAGGAAACTTTGCATTTAATGAAAAGGTGAGTCAATAATTCTATTAATTTAAATTCATTTTCAATGCTTTCTCATATTAGATGCATATTTTTGCATATTTCCAACTATTTAGCTTATTCAAGCCTCATGGAATATTTGTATATATGTATGTACAAGGGCGGTTTCAAAATTCTGTTCTGTAAATGATCGACAACACAAACGTATTGTTTGTACCTCAGTTGAAACAAATCGACTTTAATGCAAAGATCTGATAGAACATTTTCGAAAAAAAAATGTATGGGATATAAAATTAAATTTTAATGAGCGTTCCTCCGCCCATTTTTTCAAATGCAAGATTTTAAGTTTTGTAAAAAGTAGAACCACTTAAAATAAAATATTACATTTTAATGGGCGTAACTCTGCCCATTTTTTGAGCTCAAGGTGTGTGGTAAGTTGTTAAATGAATGAAGTCCCTGTGAATGTTAATAAGTTTTAAAGCCTCAAACAAAACTCTTTACAAAACAAGCAACTTTATTCGACTTCGGTTACTGCGGTATTTATTATATGATATATTTTGTTTTTGCAACTCCTTGATAGCTTTAAATAAAATAAAAAAAGCTTAAAAAAACGCGCCAAAAATTTTACAAATTTCCCACTGCTGTTCTGGTGATAAATACTTTCTTTACATTACTAACTATCAAAAAAAGAAGAAATAAACAAAGAGGTAGAGTAATCCTTTTGGTATTCAAAAGAAGAAAAATTGTAAAATCGTTTTTGCACGAAAGTTAAATAAGAAAGTTGCATAAGTAATTAAATAGTTAAGAGTTACACCACTTTAACGCTGATAGCCTCAAATATGATTATACATATTTTCAGCGAGAAGTTTAAAGAGAAAATAAATTTTGCAAATTTTGACCAGTGTTCGTCACAAAAATTTATTTAATTTTTATGGAACCCAAAGAAAGAGAAAACACAATTGGCTTACAAACATTATAAATCTTATTTATTTAAGAGCGAATTAAAATGTACTATAATTACTAATGTCCAATCTGCCAGCGGTATGCTACTCCGCGAGTGCTCCAATGGCACTAGCAACACCGGCAAAACTGCCTGGAAAGTAATGAGAGTACTGTGGTTACAAACGCGTCAGTACGCCACCAGTTTTCACGCAGCGAGTGCTCTAAATACTAAAATTAATGGCAGAAACTGTTTTGAAAATGACGAGCGTATTGTGATTACAAGCGCGTCAACACTTCACCAGTTTGGTTGCAGTGAGTGCTTTTATGCACTGGGACGACTGACAAAACCTGCTTGGAAAATGATGAGCGTACTGTGGTTACAAACGCGTCAGTACGCCACCAGTCTACAAGCGAACACTTTATGCACTAAAACAAAAATATGTATATGATATTTGTAGTGTGGTTACAAACGCGTCAGTATCTATAACAAAGGAGTCAAGGCAAACCTTAAGTTTCAAATTAAAACAAATAACCAGAGTGATTACAAACCTTTCTCCGGTATTTGTCTTACCTTCTCAACAAGCTTAGATTGGAGTTTGCTAATACTTTGTAAAATAATTATTTCTACAGATTTATGTTAATTTAATTTGTCTGAAAGCCGTAGTTGTGCAAAATTCCTGCGAAACCCCGATACTGCGCTGTATACAAGCTGCCATATTCATAAAAAATATTTCAGGTTTATTAAGCGCTTATTTGACATATTTCTATGGGAAATTTGTGGAATAAAACTGTAATAAACCTAAAATATTTTTTATGAATTAGACCGAAGAAATTTAGTTTCAACTATGGAGCACGGAGGTGCCCATATCTTGGACCTCATTGGATCCTCCAAACTAGATAACGATCCGAAGCATACAGCACTTTTCGTGATATATTGGCTGCTTTAATGTGCTCCACGACAACTTTACAGGGCTCCCTGAACCTTAAACATTAAAAACATGGAGCATGGTATGAATCAGAGAACGACAAAATCTGATTGAAAAAATATTCATACGTAATCCATATCTTAAAAGCATGCCTTTGTGTTCATACATTCAAACTTGTTCCAACATACATAATCGTTGCTGCTTTTTAATCATTCCAATCATACGGTTGTTGTTGGCTCTACGATTTTAAACATGTGTCGCATCATACCAATCAATTCGGTTCGGTCATGATTATTTTGATGAAAAATAAAATAAGTAGGCAAAAGCGTTCGTTCTGATTATCAACAAATATTTGTATGATGAATAAAATCAAAAAAGCAAAAATGAGCGCGTATGAGCGCGTATACATCAAGTGATGATGATTTTTTAGAAACAAGGGAATTTTATGTACTATGTATTTAGCAATTTATATACCTATAAAGAACACCCAAAGCAGGGGCATTTTGTACAAAAGCAGCGGACACCGTGGTATACAACGTGAAAATGTTGTTTCTATCGTGAAGAAATTTGCACAAAATACGTTCAAATTTATCAACGTTGTTGAGTATATGTAACGTCATATAGCGTGTAAATTGATTAAGTTTACAACTTTTATACATGTTATTTCATCGTATAAATATTTCAAGGTCATGCATATCAAATAGAAATTATTTTTAAATTTGACAAAAATTATTTCGTTGTATAAAAATTTGATTCCATCTCTTTATATACATATGTATTAATATCTATATATTTAATATTAGTAGCTAGTCTTTCGCATAATACTCTAACGAGAGACGATATAGTCTTTTCCTGGTCGTTTTCCATTTTTTCTTTTTAAAGTGTTTGCTTACTGATTTGTATTAAAACAATAATATTTTTCATAATTCCTCTGCTTTGATTTTATTCAACATGAAAACCTGATTATATAAAAATTTGAATAAAACATGTATGAAATTACTTGCAACTAACCAAACGATACGTTCGTAAGTATGATTCTGATTTTATTCAATATTAAGTTTTGTTGCATGATTAAATGTGAACAAAAGTTTAATGTATGATGAATGATGTGAATAAAACATGTTCGATCACTCGACTCACATTTACTTAAATGAATCGTTCACCATTACGATGATGATTTTACTCAATGTTGATTTATTTTGCATGATTAAAAGTGAATAACAAATTTATAGTATGATTAAATCAGAAAATACGTGATTTTTGTCGTTCTCTGGTATGAATGTAATCAAGGTTGGGTAAGAAAAGAAGAAATTACTGGCAAAAACCCCTAAAAAATGCTCATAAAAGCTTATGGCCAGAAATAACACCTTCTGAAACGCCAAATTTTATGCTGTCAATGCCAAATTGTTCACAAACTGTCGTAGAGAGTCGCGTTGGGTTAACAGAGTACCAAAGTATTATATATTTTTTATTTTTCTTACGAAATTCAATTTTATTTTATTTGGAGATACTCTCCACAAATGTATTTAAACGTTTGTCCACCCAATTTTCTTGTATTTGTAAAAAAAATTACCGTTATGTTTGGACTTAGTTAAAATTTCTGCTATACTTATTACTTATCAATGCGCTGATTTACACAGGCATAATTGTGCTGGCATAACATGCCAGTTTGTTGGTGAGAGAGGCAAAGAGAGTGGTTTTGTGGTTGGCATAACTTTTCAACCAGCTACAACCCCGCATTAGCAGCACAAAACCAATACACAAACAACTTAAAAAACCGCAAACGTTAAATGAATACGAAAAACACTAACACTCACAAAGCTGTGTATACGTATACATTTTATGCCAGATGAATTAGTCTTGTGTAATTTGGAAAAGAACAAAAATTATGCGGCTTAAAAATTGTTCTCGTGAAGGTACATAGTAAATAAAACTGCATTGGAAAGTTTTCAGAAAAGCTTTAGTTTTCTTGAAACTACAGATCTGGAATGTCTATTTAAACTTTAGTCTCTGAGTGTATGTATGTATGTATGTATGCACATACTTTTTTATAAATTTCTTCATTTTGATTTCGCCATTTTTTTCCGTCTGCTTAAATTTTACATTAACTAATGCTACGCAATTTTTTCGTAAATTTTTTTTCACACACATGTAAATGCGTTCATTCAAACTCTCACACACCACAGCAGACAGACAGACAGACCCCTCATATTGGGTGTGGTTTTTTTCTTCTATCTGTTCGTTATGAGAAACATTTTTTTTCTGCTGCATTTAATAAAAAGAAAAATGCAAATATTTAACACTTTCGGCAATAATGTACAAGAAAAAGTAAACAATAGAAAAGTTTTGTATTTTAATTTGAATCACAAAAACAAAACTTGTAGTACCTAAGTACAGCTTGAAATAAAGAAAAAAAGGTAGTTTTTTTTAAACAATGAATATGGGTTTGTACGAGTATGCATGTAATTGTGTAAATAGTTTAAATGCGTTTCTTAAATCTCAAAAGATTGTTTAGCTTTTATGGTAAATTAAAGGAAATGCGTAATTTTTCTTCTTTTGTCTTAAAGAAAGATACATACTTGTGTATGAAAATAGAGGAAGCGAGAAAATCTGCTGCTAAGCAGTATTTTGTCATTAATAAACGTTCAACTGACATACATATGTACATACATACATATGTACATACATACATACATACATAGAATTTACAACATCGTTAACGTGTTTGTTATTTCCGTTTTTAACTATTGTTAAAGACGCTCAACTGTCTCTTGAACCTCTTCTTTTTGTTTATTATGTTGAATTCGTTGTTTGATTTTTACATCTTGGAAGTTCTTGGAAATGGTTTGAACTGTGAATAGCAGCAGCTTTAGTTGCGTAAATTTTTGAATACCACGTGATTTAATTACAAGAGTTATGTATGTACATACATACATACATACATATGTATGTACTTATGTATGTATGCCTGCATTTAATTTTTATTAAAGTTGAGAAGTGGCATAAAGTTTTTAATACGCACTTGAAGCGAAGCATTCGCTTACAAAAACTTCAAACAACTACATAAGAGGGCTGGGCTTTTACCAGTCATGTTTGGCTATGACGAATTTTATATACCCTTCATCATAATAAGAACTAAAAATATCATGATATTATTGGCTGTTTTTACCTAAATTCTTGTTTTGTTGTACCTGTGGAGTATTTGCCTTTTATATTCAAAACTGGGTTATCCATTTTTCGGTTTCAAAAGTAAAGTTAAATAAAACACATCAATTTGCAATTTCGATGAAACTTTTATTTCATAATTGAAATTAATTTAAACTGGAACTTCTATTTATATTCTATAATTTTAAAAAAAAAGTTACAAGTATCATGTGGTCAACTTTGGTCTACTGTAACTTCTCTCCAGCTTAAGCCAGAAGACATGTGTTATAAAGCCTAAGTCCTCCTCTAAATATGTTCGAAGTTTCAGATAAATCCAATCAGTAGTTTAGAAGTTCCAGATTTATTACCATTAATTTTGCAAAAGACCCCACTGTGCGATGACTAAAATTAAAAACGCTTTAGGTGAATACATGTTTCCTGATATATCGAGAGTAGCTTATGGAATTTTGTTCATACCTCACTCCTCTGCAAATGTCGAAAGGATTTTCTCTTAGCAGAATCTCATGAAAACAAAACAAAGGAACAGGCTTTATGGCACAAAGTAGACCAGAGTTGTAAAAAGTGACTTATGAAAAAAGCTGAAATCCGCTGATTTGATCACTGTTAAAACGGGGCAAATATAGTGTGTTTATTATTGAATATTTTTAGTACAATAATCAAAACAAACAGCAAAAATGTATACTTAGTGAAATGAACAATTGCAAATTTTTACAAAATTAAATGAAAGATTTTGCAGTGTAGAACTAAATAAAATAATGTGTAAAACATTATTAGTATTATAAAAGTGATTAAAATTTGTTTCCAAATGCTTACAAACTCAGTTTTAAACATTTTCCTTCAAAAACATTAATTTTTAACTTCAACTTGCAAAAAGCAAACAACGAATGAGACCACAAAGCATAAATTGAAAATACACTTGAGCACATGAACATTTGCACAAAATTAAATGGAGGAATTTGTGGTATTGAATTAAAAAACACAATGCGAATAAAGTAATTAAAATTTGTTTTCAAATAATTAGAGACTTTGTTTTAAGTATTTTCGTTCGCAAATATCAATTTTTACCATTTATTTACAAAAACTAGGCTGTGAATGAGACCACAAGGAATAAAATGTAATTACTTTAAAATAATAACACGCGAAAGAAAAAGTAAAGAGGATTTGATGACTGTGTGAGCGAGACCTCTAAAAACACCACAAAAACACAATTATCTTCCGTCCTGTGTCACCTCTGGTCTACTTTGTGCTTTATGGTCCAGCAGCATAAAGTCTTATCCAGGCCATACATACATACATATGCTTTGTGTTTCTTTTTTTATTTATTTGTAAATGTATTTTATATAAATTATTTGTTAATAAAATTTAAATAAAAAAAAATTATATTTTTTTTACTCGGGATCAAAAGAGTATTCAAAACATTTTTTTTTTGGTACCGAAATGCAAAACTCATTTCCCATCACTGTAATACAGTCTCTTCATATTTCTTTATAATCTTGCCAATTCATTGCACAGTAGGTCGATTGTGACACCCCGTAATGCTCGAAAACTTGCAGCGTTTAAACCACCATTTTTGTAGTAAGTTTTACCTCTGGTTTCGCGTTCTTCATAAATGGCAAACCTTTGATTTAGCAAATGACATTTCAGACGACAGCTGACAGTCTTGCCAGACCGCCGATTTTGAAACCACCAAGTTTATAACCCGGATGGGTTTAAAAGTTGATGCACATGGTTACAATGTTTCTCCCAACTTTGTACCTGTACATAATATGAATACAGCAACGTAAACGCATTCAAACTAGGGATGCAACCGATACCGATACCGATATATCGGCGATACTGCTGGTTTTCCGATATATCGATATCGGCGATATTTTACTGTCGATACGCCGATACTTCTTATATTTTTCTTTAGAGTTTTTTTAAGTCTTATTAATATCAATTTTAAATCTTGAGCCAATCTAAACTGAATGCCATCGTTTATTTTGTAAAATCATAAATATTGCAGACGTTTTGCAGTTTGAATCTTAGAAACTGAATTAGAAAATGTATTGAAAATTTTGATGATTTGAATGGCTCATTAATAAACACTTATTTTGTATAATAGAAGAATTACTCTACTTGAGTTTTGTTAATTTTTTACTTGACCTCAATTTCAATATGCGTATCGGTATCGGAATCGGTATCGGCGATATTTATTTTTGAATATCGGTGTCGGATCGGCGAAATGGCGTATCGTTACATCCCTAATTCAAACCTTGTATTGATACTAGAGATGTACAAATGTCGTGATTTTATAGTGATCTTTTTTATTATTAATCACGCGTGAGTGCGTGAACGTGACTTAAAAAAGCTACTCATGCGTGATCGTGCGTGAGCTATTTTTAAGAATCACGCACGAACTCTCACGCTCTCACGAGATAAAATTTCTGCGTAGGTACATATACATATGGCCAACAAAATAGCATGTAGGATATATAAATTGAGAAACACTACTGATTCACCAGTGCCTTTGTCACCAGTACTACTAACGAATTGTACCCCAGAAAATGTTTTTTGCTCTAGACATTTAACATGTGCATGTTATTGAAAATCAACTACTGCCGTTGGTACTATTGACTAGGTAGTTATTTTTGGATCATATGTAGACATTGACTCACTAGTACATTCACATTTGGTGTTTTATTAAAAGAAAAGAACTAATTGGAAAAATATGTATATATGTACATAATATGTATCGGTCAAGTATATAGAAGGACTTGAAATAATAATTACGGATGTCACCGCCCACTTTTTTAAATGCCAGAACGTATAATTTTTACAACCCCGGTTGTGTTAAGTAGAAGCACGTGAAATATAATTTTAAATGGGCCCATCTATATTGTGTCATTATGAGCGTGCAAGGTGTATTATAAGTATAGTAGCAATCCCATAAGTAAAAGTAAATAAGTGTTCCCCCTTTTTTTTGAAATGGGATTAAATTGGAAGCTTCCATCCAAAAAAAAAAACGAATTTATCAAATCCGTCAAAAAATTACTAAAATACTGGCGAATGGATAACCTCCTCGTTTTTGGAAGTCGGTTAAAAAAGGGACTAATTCATTAATTTCTTCAGCGTTACCAGTAAGTAGAGATATCCGTTGACAATGTCGCCAAAAAGTCACCAAAATAGTCGAAAAAGTGGGACTTGAAGACACCTAACCCCAACCCTCCTACAGGGTAAATATAATTGCCAAATGTGCAGGTTATCTGTTTTTCTCAGTTTTTTGAATTATTGAGCAGTCGTGCAGTTTTTTGTTTCAAAAATCCGTTTCAGTTCATATAGTTTTTAAAGTTAACAATAATTGTTTATTTTATTATGACCAGGCAAAAGCCTAAGAAAGACAAAATTAAATTTTTTTTAACAAAATCACGATGCAATATATGTGTAAGAACCTATTTTTCAACCCAAATAACATACAAATTTAACTATACTAGAATACTTTTTCGACAGCGTGCGTGATCTGATCGTGATAAGATGTAAACCACTCGTGCGTGATTAAGAATATTTTATTCGTGATCATCTCTAATTGATACGTTTTGGTAGTCAGCCATTCTGCTACTTCTGAACTAATTTTATAGATTTTATAATAATTTTTTATTATTAAATAAGAACTATCTGTCTTAAGATACATATGTACATATGTGGTTTTGTCTGCATGGACTTTTGGCGGTTTCTAATGCAGCTTGTGTGTGATGTACAAATTTCTTATAAATAAGATGTAAGCAAGACTTAAATCCCCGTTCGAACTATGCAAATCTTATTGCTAAGCTGATTAGTTTGTAGGAGAGGGAGAGAGAGAGAGAGACGAGGGGAAAAGAAATATGACAAGAATAAGACTTTCATTGTGAGGACGCCGATGAAAGTTCCAAGAAGAAAAAGTGATAAGCTTAGCAATAAGACTTATGTAGTGTGAACTGGGACTAAGCAAACAGCTTGAATAATAAACATTTGAATAATAAAACATTTTAAATGTCGCTTGAATAAATATGATTTTGAGATATACGCACTTATCCATGAAACCTCAGAATTGTTTAATTTTAATACGTCATAAAGTTAAATTTGTTATTACGTCACTTTTTGAGTTTAATGTTTTATGAATTGTTATCTTCATACACACGAATTAACTTACCATTAATTTTTTTTACTGATATGTATTGTTTCAGCTTGTAACATTTAACCAGCAGACATGATGTTTGCAAGCGAATTTGATGAATGAATGAGTAGAATATTAACCAAATACTAAAGGTTCGAATTTGACAGATAAGAACTATGCATACTTTTGGACATACATACATATGTACATGTACAAAAACTGTAGTTGACAAATCTTAAGAATCGAATAATGGAATTACAGGTCACAGGCGTTAATGGGTTCAAAGTAATCATACTGTACGAAAGCCTAAACTTACCTGCATTAGGGTACTTAAACTAAAAGAAGCTTTTGTTATTTGATTAATTTTTTTTAATATGAAAGCAAAACAAAACATCTAAACTTATGAAGAAGGGAGGGTATGGTCGTTGTTAGTCTCTGAACATGCATACAACAAACAAACGAACAAGCAACCAACAGTCAGGGAGACACACACAAGCAGAAAGAAATATGCGTTCATACAGCATAAAATTGTAATATGCGTGTTTGCTGTCGCTGGCTGGCTGCATTTAATAAAGTGCGTATTTTGCTTCAAACGTATAAAAAAAAAACTGAAAAGAAAACTATTACAATGCTAACAGCAACAAATTAAAAAACCGCTGACTTGGTGGTGTGTGTTTGTGAATTCAATCTAAAAAATAGAAAAAAACTAGGTCAGCTCGACGCAATGAGCTCATTTACCAAAAAAAATGCTAGTGGTATACAACGTCATTCATGCTCGTACAAAAATACTAAAAAAACTTAAATATGTACATGCTCTCGTGTGCACGTAAAGAAATGATTCGAGGGAATGGATTGCAATTACTAAAACGATATGAAAGCTTACAAATAAAATAATAAGAAAGAAAATGGACTTAGCACTTTGACTGGATTATTATGAGGCCTTAGAGGATTTATTTTAGCCAATTTTTGTCCTCATATTGCTCTTTTCCCTTATTTCTTTATGCACACAAAAAGGAGTTTTATACAAAAAGTTTTATGAATAAAGAAAGCTCCACGTAAATTCAGTATTGATTAATATTTCTACAATCATTAAATTATTATTATTATTATAACAACATCTGCTTTCTGAATAAGCGGCACTAAATTAAAGCGAAATATCGATATAAACCATTAATATGTATTTATTTCGTATCGAGTATGGGATAGAGATCAGAGAATGAAAAAAGTATCGTGTTAAGTACAATTTGAGTATTGGCCGTCAAACAACTATGAATTCGTACAGCTAAAAATAAAAAAACGCGCTCATATGCAAACACAAGTATTCATTTTAAATCGAACACGTAAATATAAACATAAACATTCAACAGCTTATAACACTTATTACGCAGCACAAACGACAACATCTGAAATTTAGAGTGTGTATGAGTAACAATCATATGCGTAAAAATACTCTGCCTATTAATCGCGCTACACATGCGTATATACAGGGATATCTTATTTACACACATACATATATACATATATATAAAGCATGTTTTAAAGTAGCCACACGCACCCACACATTTTCCATTAAATTTTATATACACAAATGTTTGTATACGATGGCGAATGATGAATAAATACGCCGAGTATCATACCTATATTTTTTTTGTCCAATTAAATATTCATAGCCTGAGTACTCGTATAAGCATACTCAGACTAGAGGTGGAAAACTATGGATGGGACTATCGATAGTTAATTTTTTTGTGACTATCAATGTTTTTACTCTACAATCGATTAATACTTGAAAACAATCCATATTATTTATCGATAGTGATAGTTAATGATACACCACTAAAAGCAAAAAATTTAAATATGTATGTTGCATTTCATAAACAAAAATAACTGAATTACTTAAAATCTCTTCCACTGATCTCACTTATTTTTCATACAATTAATTTAGTTTTATTATTTATTGAACTGAAAAATAAAGTTCTGTTTTGTTCTGTTTAAAGAATATTTTAGTGGAAATAAATACATTATACGAGAACCATACAACTTCGATACTATCACGATAGTATCGTCGATATACAGATAGTTTTTCTAACTTTTGATAGTCTTGAATCGATATATTGATAAAGTTTTTTTAACTGTCGAAAACTTTCAATAGTGACACTACCGATAGCTTTCCACCTCTAACTGAGACTATAAATTTGAGAGAGAGTTCAATGCATGTGCCATTTTATTTTTAGTTGTAGAGTACTGTAGTTTTTCGCATAAACGAAGTAGAGATGCT
Source organism: Nowickia ferox (assembly GCA_936439885.1). Lineage (NCBI taxonomy): Eukaryota > Metazoa > Arthropoda > Insecta > Diptera > Tachinidae > Nowickia > Nowickia ferox. Next base: position 68,131,021 of record OW387026.1, read on the forward strand.
CTTTTATGTTGGAATTGGCTATAGTAATAGTTGTTTGAGAAAAAATATATATGCCCGAACTTTCACCATTGTTCCAGTTGTCAGCATCGACGTCACTTTAACACAGTACCAAAAAAATTTTTTTTGATGAGGTAATTAACCGGGGTTTACTGTAATGGGCTACGAAATTTTGGTCCTAGATTAAAGAAAAATAGTGCGGTCTTCTTTAACCATTTTATAAAATGTCTTAGTAAAAGTCGAAATACACACACAATAAGGGTGAATATTTCATCGAAAACTGAAAAAATTAGGAAAATGCAATTATCCCTCGTATAGATAAATCAGTTTTCGTTCGCACCATCTACAGAGAGAAAGCTAATAAATGTACAAAATCTTAACGATAGCACTAAGAATTTGAATAGATTTTTCACTTCAAACATTTAACGACATGAACAATTAGTTGAATGTATTTAAAGTTCGTTTTGTTTATTTTCTATTACATTTTGGTTTTTCCGAACCAATTCCAAATTTGGCCCCTAAACGTAGCCAAACCTTCGACCCTTATGAATCTCGTTGCGAGCATACAGTTGAGGAAATTTTCTAAATAAAATTCACAAAAGTTTGCTTGACAAAACGACTCCCTTTTTCCCTCCGTGTACTTAATATGTGAATGTAGTATGTACATTAATAGTGACTTATTCATATGCACTATCCATGTGCGTATTAGCAGAAATATGTACATACATACATATGTATGTACATATGTACATAACACTTAAAAAAACATGCTTAGATAGATACATGTGTATATAAATATGTTTGTACTGGCTTGTATTGACTGCATGAGGCAATCACATTCAGTGTTAAAGAAAAACAAATACGAGAAATATGTACATATGTACTATGTATTTAAATACTTACATAAGTATGTACATATGTAGTTTATAGCGAAAAGACTACTTATTTATTATTCATTCATTAAAACGCACTTTATAAAAAAAATACGCAAGGTTTGTGCGTTTAATTTTTTATATTATGTACCTACTGCATGTAAAAACTTATGTACATATGTATATACTAGAAGTGTGCGCAAGCTATGAAAAAGTACACTGTATTGTATTTTTTTCAAGAGCGAATATTGTTTGTAGTGGTGATCGTAATTGAGTGTGAAGCAAAAATATAGAACAAGGAAACAAAAAAAACACACAAAACCATTGTACAACAGTTGAATAGACAGTTGTGTCTAGTGTGCAATATTTTTATTGAACACTTCATAGTGCACCAGACTTCATTTCACAAACTCAAAATTTCATAAAATATTAAGTGATAATAAAACTTTTTACTTTTATATCCATTGTGAAAGATATTATTTTTACAGATATTTTATTTTTTAGTCTTAATTAATAAATTATAAAACTTAGAACAGTATCGCATGCAAAATAACACGCTCAAACAATCTACGTTGCTTGTTTTTTCTTTTACACATACAAATATTTTTACACTTGTGTGCTCATTTTACAATTGTCATTCGGTGTGCACTAGTGAAATATGCTTAGACACTACAATAACTAATGCCCTCGTTTGGCATATAAACAAATACTGTTGCATGGTTTTGATAAACTTGAGCACCAGTTTCAGTGTTCTCATAAAATCAAGAGCACTAAAAGGAGAGTACAATTCAATAATATACACCATGAAGATTAAGCAAGCAAACATCTTGTGCTCAGGTCTAGTATATACATACATATATACATACACGTGTATACATATGTACATATATATCTTGATTCATAATAATTGAGAAACTTATTAAATTTATTCGTTTAATCCAACAAGTAAAAGCTAACCACAGAAATGAATAAGATCCAGCCCCTTATTCTATAATTCCCTAAAGCGAAAGATGCTGAACAAATAAATAATTAAACATACATACATATGTACATACATACATAAGTATTTGGCGATGTCATACATAAAATGCTAAAATTTCGGCGAATTAAATTTCAAGCCACTGCCTGATTTAGCGATACACGTTTGGATCACCATGATTTCTTTTGGTTAATAATGCGTATTTATTCCTTACGAGGCCAGTTCAATAAGTCATACTCGGACTTAAGACTGTCCCTTAGGTTGTACCAAATCACTGCAGCATTATTTAGTCCCAAGTCATTTCTAGCAAATCAGCTGCGTAATAAATTTACATTACATGCATACATACATACATACGTACATACATATCTAGGTATGAAGGTATAAAATTTTATAATTATCGATGACGTATGAGGAAGTTAGAAATATTTATGTATAGTGTGTATGTAGTACACATGCACTAAATATGTATGTATGTATGTACATATGTATGTATGTATTTCCAAAAATTAAATTTAAACCTACAGCAACATTGTTTTCTCAAACAGTAATATGTACATAATTACATACATATGTATGTACTATCTATGTATGTTTGTATTACTGCTGTTAATATTCTTGTTGTAACAAATTACAAAAGTGGCCCTCAGGCCCCTAGAAAAAAAAATACTTAAGCAGACACCACTTCAACATATTAAACTACCATACGAGTATGTACATATTCAGCAAAAAAATAATAAGACTTTTATTAAAAAAAAATGTCTAAACAATGGAAAGATTCATGAATTTTATGCATTAAGTACATAGATACATATATACATACATATGTACATGCACACATGAAAAAGTTGTTTAAAAAATAAACGAAGCACAAAATTTTATGCATACTTGCTATAAGTGAAATTTATTTGCTGGTGGTCAAGCGATGTCTATATGCATTTCATTGTTGCTTTAACAAATCGTCAGTAGACTTCAACCACACATTTTGAACAGTCACAAACCTCTTATCTTATGCACAGACTTTCATAAACTATTTGAGAATTCACAAATATTAATATTTTTGAAAATCACAAAAGAAAAATAAGCATAGTAGGCTTAGTAACTTATACAAAACCCAGCAAATAAATTTCCTTTATAATATAATTATGACAATATGTCGAATAATAAATCTCTTAAATGTTTCATTAAAATATTATTTTTCATTTTGCCTATAAATACTTTTATTGTTATCCAATGGATTTCTAATTGTATAAAGGTGTAGAAAAATAAAATAGATTCATATCGAATAAAAATTATTTGCTGGGTTTTGTATAAGTTACTAAGCCTACTATGCTTATTTTTCTTTTGTGATTTTCAAAAATATTAATATTTGTGAATTCTCAAATAGTTTATGAAAGTCTGTGCATAAGATAAGAGGTTTGTGACTGTTCAAAATGTGTGGTTGAAGTCTACTGACGATTTGTTAAAGCAACAATGAAATGCATATGGACATCGCTTGACCACCAGCAAATAAATTTCACTTATAATATATGTAATTATGACAATATGTCGAATAATAAATCTCTTAAACATACTTGCTATAATTAAGTTCCTATTTCAGAATTTTAAAATGAAATACATTTCAACATTATATTAGCTGTGTTTTTTAAGCTGGTTTGCAAATTTCTTAAAAAACATCAAAAAGTCCTTACAATAACAAAATTTATAATACAACAAAAACAATACCTATCACAAAGTAGACCAGAGGTGACACAGGACGGAAGATAATTGTGTTTTTGTGTTGTTTTTAGAGGACTCGCTCACACAGTCATCAAATCCTCTTTACTTTTTCTTTCGCGTGGTATTATTTTAAAGTAATTACATTTTATTCCTTGTGGTCTCATTCGCAGCCTAGTTTTTGTAAATAAATGGTAAAAATTGATATTTGCGAACGAAAATACTTAAAACAAAGTCTCTAATTATTTGAAAACAAATTTTAATCACTTTATTAATACTAATAATCCTTTTCGCATTGTGTTTTTTAATTCAATACCACAAATTCCTTCATTTAATTTTGTGCAAATGTTCATGTGCTCAAGTGTATTTTCAATTTATACTTTGTGGTCTCATTCGTTGTTTGCTTTTTGCAAGTTGAAGTTAAAAATTAATGTTTTTGAAGGAAAAGGTTTAAAATTGAGTTTGTAAGCATTTGGAAACAAATTTTAATCACTTTTATAATACTAATAATGTTTTACACATTATTTTATTTAGTTCTACACTGCAAAATCTTTCATTTAATTTTGTAAAAATGTTCAATTGTTCATTTCACTAAGTATACATTTCTGCTGTTTGTTTTGATTATTGTACTAAAAATATTCAATAACAAACACACTATATTTGTCCCTTTTTAACAGTGATCAAATCAGCGGATTTCAGCTTTTTTCATAAGTCACTTTCGACAACTCTGGTCTACTTTGTGATACCTATTCCAGAGCTTGGGTCTAAAACAAGTGAGCAGAAAGCAAGCAGAAAGAATATTCTTCGGGGCATCTTCGTGGTTGGGGGAAATTTGGGAAAATTTGTGCTGACCATTTTTTAAATAGTATAAAAAAGCTTTACGTAACATGTGAATAGCCGCTGAGCCGTATGTAGTGATTACTAATCGTCCTTTCTCGAATGTCACGATCACGATGCTCCCGCAAGTGTTTAAATCCGGCAATTGGGAAGCATGATGCAGTTAGTTAGAAGTGACCAATCCTTGACTATTTTGGCAGTGTGCTTAGAATAATTGTCCTCTTGGAAGTACCAAGATCTTTGTACCCCTAATCTATACACCCACACTACTTAGCAAATTGTTTTCCAAAGTGTTTAAATAATCAATTTTATTCACAGTAGTTTCAATGAACACAAAACTTCCAAACCCATTCGCCGCCATAAATACTTAAGCACATTAATGTCAGAAGACTGCGGAGGATGTTCCAGCTTGTGTTTGACTTTGTAGAGAAACCATTCTTTTACCATCAATGTCATGAAAAAATATCGTGTCATAACCTACAAAAAAGCTTAAGCTCCATATATTTTATAACTTTAGGGCCTGGTTCTCGATATCGACAAGTAGAACGTTGTCGCACACTTACATTGGAAACAACAACAAAATTTTAGAATTTGGTTTTGTTTTGAATGTAAGTGTGCGACAAGTCGAACGCTGTCGATATCGTGAACCAGGCCCCCTTATTTTTTTCACGAAAATTATGTCGCTTCAATTTTTTTGACTGTTATGACACGATATATGGCAGATTTCATATGCAGTATTTCCACGCTAGGAAAGTAGTTGTCCTTTAAAATATTTATGGTACATAGGCTTGTGCATAATATCTACCATGGGATGAGCCTTAGTTTTCCAACCCTGTTCACAGCCATACCATACACCATGACTGATCATGCTCATGTCCGGTGACATACACATAAGCCAGTCCAGGCCTGTTGTGCGCTCTCATGTAAATTAACAAACGAACCCCAACTTTAAAGGAACTTAGTATCGTTCACGTAGTCCCTCAAACTTTTTCAGTCAATACCTCTAAGGTGAGTAATGCCCGGTGAGGTTTCATCCCCAAAATAACGGGATCTCTGCTGGACGAAAGCTAGACAATGACAAAGGAAGTGCTCAATTGTCTCAATGTCATCCATGCATGTTCATCCATGCGTGGCCTGCATTCATTGTCATAGATTAGAGTGCCCCGTTGAGACACCGGTCAACTTTCCTAATTCGGACTTGTTTAGTTTCAACAGTCCTCTTGTTTTATCTTCGTCCGGATCGCCCTATAGAACTTGGTTATATTACCCACAGTAGCACAGTTCCATCGTATCCTATGGACCGTCTTCGCCCAATTTTGTAACTCAATCTTCGCTGCCTTGAAAGACTTCGCATAAGTTAGAGTTACTGTCCGTAACATTCTTGCCTTTTTCGCAAGTTCACTTGCACTCTGATTTCCGGTTACGCCGTAGTGGGCCCGCACCCATACAAGACGAATGTTGCTATGTACTGCGTACTCGTTTATCATGTTCTTGCAACCTAAAACGGTTCTAGGAATCCAAGTTTAAGTGGTCTATAATTGAGAGACATGGTTGAAGCACAAGTAAATATTAGATAAAGTGCAGAAAGGTGGCCTCAATGGAAGAATTGCCCGCCAAAAATCTTTTGTGAGCACTAAGAAACTTAAACTCGACTTCGCTCACAGTTATTTGATGCATGATTTTTAATTTTGGAAAATATTTTGTTTGTAGTAGATGAGTCAAAATTTGACTTTAGGGTTAATTTGTAGAAAAGCCCAACGAGGAGTTAAATCGTAAGCTCTTCCGGCCTGCAGTAAAGCATGTTGGTGGTCTGCTGCCAGAGTTGAAAATTAACGTTTTATGGAGAGAATACATAAATTTCAAACTTTAACAATTTAAAAATAATCTGAAAAATTAAGCATAAGGAAGACGTTCCACCTAGAGTCACAAAAAAAGGCCACCGCAATCTCCAGGTTTCAGTATTATTGAAAATTTGTGTCAAAAGTAACAGATTGAAGTAAGAAAGAACTGAATTTTAAATGTAAACTACATCTTTATTGAAATTTATTTGCTGGTGGCATTGTCTATATATTGCATTGGTGCTTAGCCAAATCAACCACATTTTGAACAGTCACAAACCTTTTATCCTTGTGACTGCTCAAAATGAGGTTGAAGTCTACTGATGATTTGGCTAACCTATTATCTATTATTGTCGAAAATGGATCCCCTATAAATTGCTAGAAAATAAAGCAAATAAACTTATTTTAACACAAAATATGCTGTGAAATTTTTACTGTGGCTTGAAAGCATATAGCTTTTGTTTTGATTGTTAAATTTATATATTTGAATGATTGTATTTAAAAAACTTGTAGTTGCTTACATTTTAACAAACTTTATTTTAAACAAAAGTTTTTAAAAATTTTTTTTCTTTTTAATACAAATAGTTAAGCAGATATTAATTAATTTTCTTGTGGGCCAATTTCACTGTGAATCACTGTACAAATGTATGCAGGTATAGGTAGATATTTTTTATGAAAGCAGAAATTTGTTCTCCGTATAAAAGCTTTTGTAAGAGTGTGTATCTGCATATGTGCACATCCATACATGCATACATATATGTTTACATGGACATATGTGTGTACATAGATACAAGCATGAATAACATACATACATATGTATGTACGTAATAATCTATTGTACCTAGGTATAAACTTTATAGTATAAAGATTAATATTGAGCAAGATCATCGCCATCGTGATCAGCAATAAAACCAGCCTAAATAATAGCCAACATCAGCAAAATCCATTGCCAGCAACCTAAATTAATTATAACTATGTACGAACATACACGCACACGCACACTCACTCACACACAAACATTCATTTAAGTGCAAAAGAATACGCAAGCAAAACGCACTGGCAAAAAAAGAGCTTTTCCTTAAGTGTCTGCCTGACGGACAGCCTACACACCACAATATGAAATCGTACGCATATTTTTGTATTCGCTGTGTAGATAATGTTGTTGTTGTTGATTTTTTTTTGTTACTGCTGCTGATTTGCTTCATGCTATCTATGAATCAAGGTTGCCAGCTTAGCAAATTTTTTTTAGCGAAATGATTTTGGTGTTTGATTTTTGACCTATAAGCCAGTTTTAATTTTATAATTTTAGTTAAATTTGAACTACAGTTTAATTCTGGTTCTGTTAATTAAAATATAAAAAAATCTTTAAATGTTTTCAACCACGACGATATTGTATCAAATTGTTCAAATCAAATCAAATTGCCAAGCAAAACAGATTTATCCCCTACTATCACACCCACATACACTCTCGATCAGATGATTAGAACCACTTGAATTTCTGTTTCCAATAGGCCATATATTTTTAAATATTTCGTCGACAGCTAAAATTTCACTACCATCTGAAAATTTAAAAGATAACAGCTCCTTTAAAAAAAAGGCAAAATAAAAGAAAACGTTTTCTGTTCATATGGTGAGAACCACTTGGGATTGTTTAATTTTTTTGCAAGTACAAGTCGTCTGATGTATGTATTAAACTATTTGCAGAAGAAAAATATTACTTTCTAATAAACGTTAGTGAAAATTAGGAAAGATAAACATTTTGAACATAGCGGAAAGAGAAAAAAATCGACATTTATCGTTCGCAAGGGTATTGCGCGAAAAATTGGGCGAAGTCACAAAACCGAAAAAAAAACAGGATTTATCGGGCATGTCACAGAGTTCAATTCCGTTTGGAAACGGAATTCAATCCACCCCATTTTTGTAGGAGATGGTGTCTAGAAAAGAAAACTAAAATAAGGGAATTTGTCAGGTGTGTCCAAACTGTTGGGGGCGCTGGTATGCTGGGTTATACTCCGGCTAGGGCTCGACATTTTGAGGTGGATTCAATTCCGTTTCCGAACGGAATTGAACTCTGTGACATGGCCGTATATGCAATTGATTGAAAATCTTACTAAATGGATGTAGTAAGCTTTGTTTCTTGATAATAAAATCAAATTGATTTCGAAAAGTCGTATACCCAAAACACAAAAAAAACATAATGAAAACTCTACAAACAGTTTTGCTCCTAGCGGAAAAGTACTATTAACTTGACTACAACGACAAGAGCATCATGGACAACAAACTGCAGCCATGTTGCCTTATTGTCGTCAGAGTAATCTTACTCATACACACAGAAAAATTTCAACTTAAATTCTACGTAAACAAGGTTAATTTAATCTTTTTCGGCAATGATTTTGCTTCGTTTGTGTTTCATGTTAATCTAACATGATTTATCATGAATAAAATTGTAATTCAACATTATTTAATTGATATTTTAACCTACAATTTATTTAAAAAATTTAAGTTAGAAAAAATACAAAATACTTTGACTTGTCTCAGGATTCGAACCTGCGATCCTCCGACCGCAAGACTAGTACACTGCTTACCAGCCAACAGCAGTTTTTCGGTTGTTTACAAACATCAAACTAAACAGCAACAATGCAAAAACAACTCACACAACGAAGCACAAAAGTGTATTTCAGCTATGAACAAAGCAAATAAACACTAACACACTTAAACAACATATTATTTCTTTTAAATTTAAATCAGTGTTAAAAAAACTGCAGTCGAAATAGCAAAAGTCCTAAAATTGTGGTATTTCTTCGAATTTTAATTTTTTGCCTGCCCAATCACAACCTGTTGCTCATACTTCTGCTACTGAAGTTCAAACAGTCGTAGTCGAAGTTGATACAATAAACGATTAGATACGAGTATAGACAACGTAGAGCTACAGCTGTCGACATGTTCGTACAGTTTTCGAGTAGACCGACTACTGCTTTTGATTCTAATACTTTTTATATAATGAAACCTATGTGCACATATCGCTCATTTACTCAAACAACGTCATAACTCAAAAATTTAAATTTTTGAGTTAGTGACGCTGAACTAATCTTCATGTCGTTCTTAATATTGTGTAAATATCTTGTTTACTTAACTCTTGAAAACTTCAAACTCACTCCCTGGCAAACTGTTTTTTTTATAGTTATGCCGTTGTTTGAGTAAATGAGCGATATATATATGTATATATGATTGAAATCGCCATAAATTTGCTTGATTATGGTTTTTCTCTCATTAATATGTAAAAAAATACTGAGTGGCTTTTCAGCACACTGTTTGCAAGGAATTTATGACATGAAACTTTTTTATTTACTTGTAGCAATGAAGTTCAAGGGAATAGTGCGACAAAAATTTCTCAATAAGATTTATGTCAGGCTGCGGTTTATTGTTAGAACATCTTAATCCAGTCTATTTAACGTAATAAAAGTTGCAAATGTTTACTATAAACCAGTTATACTAATATGTTATGTACTTAAAATAAAAAAATAATATTTTCACGATTAAAATATTTATAAAACTTGAAATTTTAAGTTAAGTTACAATATTATTTACATATGTAAATAGATTGTACAGGAATTGAATTTCCTTAGTTCATCTGATTTATTACTCCAAATTTATTACTCTGAATAAAGTGTCATATTGATTTGTGTTTAGCAAACAAGTTTTAATAGAATTCCATATTAAAAATCGTAGGGATTACCAGCATAATAAGTACAGACAATGCAAGTTTTTTTTTTTTTTTTCTAAATTGTTAAATGAAAAATTGAACGTAAATTTTTTAGTGCTTATTTTTGAAGTTAGTTCATTTTTCCTTCAAAGGCTTTATTTTTAACTTTTTAGTGGCAACACAATCTTTCCAACCAACTCGATACGCTATCTTCTGAGCTCGTTAATGGCCTTACGGATTTTTTTTTGTTTCGGAGAGGCGAAGTTTAGTGTTAAAAGTAATGCATTTGGCTGCATGTTCTTATTAAATTTTTAGGAAATTAATTTGAATCTTAAAGGCTCAGTTAGCCGACTGTAATGTAATGTAACTGCAACAGTAGGAAACACCTGATCGATATTGTTATATGAAAAGTAATGAAAGTGGTTATAGAGATGTAATGTAACGTAACATTTCATACAAAAATATCGGTCAGCTGTTTCCTACATTACATTTACATTGCATTACAGTCGGCTAACTGAGCCTTAACCCTGGATGGTTACTGTTCGTCGAATCGACGAGATTCATTTACTCTTTATGGTATAACTCTTTTCTGTGTGTTCTAATTATGCTCTTTTCTTCAACAACGTCAGTTGATAACTAAAGCTTGCAGTGAGTGGACGTCAGTGTTGCCAGTGAAATTTCGAGAAAGATACATTTTAATTTCCTAAAAGATACATTTGTTCCCAAAAAGATACATTTTGTAAAAAATTTTAAAGTCCATTTTTAACGTTTAACATTTATTAACTTAACATTTTTATTTCATACCCAGTAAAAAATTTTCATATTTTTTGAAGCAATAAGGCAATAAAGCGCATCATAACTCGCTTTAAAATATAAGCTGTTTAGAAGCAGTGAACATATATGAAGCAAACTAAAGAAAAAAGGTGATTTAACAGCGCCACAATAATGCAGATTTTAAAGCCAGAAATTTTGCTAATGTGGAAAGCGCTTTTTACATAAGTAAATACGTCTATATTATTAATCCTTATAAAGAGCACTTGAGATAACTGCTATATTTGCATCTTTTATTATATTCAAAAAGCGCTTTTGTGAGAAAAAAATGTAATACTCTAAACCGGGAACTCGACATGCAAAAATCAGCACCGATATCAGCATAGTCAGCTCCACTTTTGTTCTCTCATAGTAAAAACCTGCTTTATTTGAAGCAATATTTTTGCTGGGTATATTTAATGAATATTGTAAAGAAAATGATATCATATAAATTCATTTTTATATTTATTTAAGTCATAAATATTAGGCATGTAATTTTTAAAAATACAGTAAGCAAACTTTAAAATTAATTATATGTACATAACTATCTTTGGATGTTATCAAAACAAATTAATTTTTGTAAAAATTAATATACGAGTTAAGGCGCTTATACTAAGGCGATTATATCAAAAAGTTCATTTAAATTTCCTGAAAATAAAAAAAATGTTCATATTTCCTTAAATAAAAAAATTTTTCATATTTTCTGTATATTTTGCGTACATATTCAAAAGATACGATAAATGTCGGGATTACACATGGTACCTGAAGTCATCAAAAGATACGAAAAATGTATCTTTCGTATCCTAATGGCATCACTGGTGGACGTATGCTTTAAACTTATTTTGTTTAAGTTGAAATTTACAGGTGTGTACTCGTCGAAACGTCGAAGAGTAACTTTAGTGTGACTAGGGGAGTATTATGTAAAAGAATTAACGAAAACTGTTCACGGAACGAATCGCAATATAACTATGGATAACTGGTTCACATCGGTGTCCCTTGCCAAATCACTGCATTTGGAACCCTATAAATTGACAATTATTGAGACTTTACGGTCAAACAAGAGAGAAATACCGAAGGAAATGGGCAACGTTAAAGACCGGAGAGCAGGAACAGCCATGTTTTGTTACGAACTGACTTTATTATCTTACAAGCCAAAGCCAAATAAACTTGTATATCTTTTATCTAGTTGCGATGAAATGGCACGATAAAAAACCAACAGGTGGCCAATGTGCCTATTTTTTGGAATTTTAAATATCACTTTTGTAAACAGCTACGTCATATATACCCACAATATGTTCCTTAAAAATCAAAAAACCAAAACCGGCGACTGTACCTGAAAGATCTTCATGAATCTCTAGTGGGTCCGATTTTAAGAGGTAGACTTAAGACACCTAACTTGCGGACCTCAATTAAGGAAAGCATTCAAAAAATAATATCTAATCCGCGGGAAGACGTTGAAAACGTTGATATAGGACCAAAAACGCGTAAAATTTGTCATCTCTGTCCGAGTAGCAAACGAAGAATGACAAAAGGTACATGTAATATATGCAAGAAAAGCATCTGTGGTGAACACAAAGTTGAACTTTGCGTTTCATGTGCAAATAAGGTTATTAACTAAAACTATTTTTTTTATTATATTATTTGATTTATAATAATCTATAAACGCTGTGAATGAAATAAGCCATTTTTATTTTTATTTGTTAAGTTTTTGTTGTTTTAAAAAGTGAATTATTTTGAAAAGGCCAAAAAAAAGAGTGGAAATTAGTATCGCATTTTAGTAGAGAAAAAAACTATTTACTTTTGTATATTATTTTTTTATTTATTTTTTAATAAAATATGTAACTAAAAAAATGTTTTGTTTATTTTTAATTTTAAAAAGTGTTCTTCTAGAATTTTTTAAAAAATAGTTCGCCGATTCGACGAAGAGTAACCTTAATGTACTAAAATGAAGTGTAACTTTGCAGGGTTAAATGTTTTTTTTTTTTTGCTATTTTGTGATGTAGACTTCTAATTCTTCTAAATACAAAAATGGTATTAAATGAGAGCAAAACCGATGACAATTTAGAAGAGGATTTTGATACACAGATGACAGCCAAGTTGATCGAAATTTTATATGTACTTCAATCTGAAGACGAAACACAAAATATAGTTGTATGTATATAAAGAAGCACATGAGTGGTTATGACTGTACCAAATGCAATAAAACATACTGCATGGTACATACATTTTCAAACATCTGTGAATGTGACTCACAAAATAAAGAGACTAAGGCCGGGTTTACATCTGTGTGCCATGTGCCACACATCGGTAAAAAAAGCGAAACCACTAATTACTAATGAAAAACTGTTTGATTCAGACACGTATTTATTAAGTTAAACAGTTTCATGTATAACTAATAGACAATTTTATAGAATCCAACATGATTAGAAACAGTTTAAATCAATAAATACATGCCTGAATCAAGCAGTTTTTCATTAGTAATTAGTGGTTACGCTTTTTTGGGCACATGGCACACAAGAAATGCCAGATGTAAACTCAGCCTAACTTGAATTTTACTTCAAATTAATTAATTAATTTTTATAAAAGTTTTTATAAATAACTATAAGAAAAATGTAAAATTTAATGCGAAGTGCTCTCACAAACAAAGAGTTATTTTAAATTAAAAATAAAATCTTTGAGTTTTTTTTCGAATCTTTATAAAAGATGTTTTTAAAGAAAACAAAACATATAAAAATATCAAAAAATTCCTACATTTTTTTTAAGGTATCCTCATAGGCGCAGTATAGTGTTAAACGTTAAAACAAGTGGTTTAGTTTTCTAGGGTGAAAGTATTGAGTAGTATAGAGTACCCAATGGAAAAGAGTATCAAGTAGTATTGAGTATTCAAAAGTAGCCGCTTTTTACAACACTCTTCGATAGGTAGTATGTAGGGTGATCGATTATTCGACTTTTTCCAGAAACCGGTTTTCGAATAGTTCAAATATTTGATATTATGAAAAACCCGGTTTCGGTTTTTACAATACAGGAAAAACCGGTCAACCGGTTTTTTGAGTAAGAAAATTATTATATGTAGGTACAAAAGCTTTGATTTTAAATATTGCTTTATTAAAAAAAAAGGTTTAACAGTTTATGTAAATACTATAAAACAATAAAAAAATTAAAGGTAAAACATAAAAATTAACTTCATATACAGGGTGGGCCAAAAGTTACCTTGGGGTTTAAAAGTTTAATAACTTTTTCGTTTATTAATTTGTTTTTATTTTTTTCTCAGATTATATAATATATAAAATGGAAAATTTTTTACACTAAGTATGAAAAATAATGTCTCTTAAATTACCACTGTTTTCAGCTTCGCACTGATGAGCTCGTTTTAGAGCACTTTCAATAATATCTTCCAAAATTTCTGCAACAATGTTTGCCTTGAGTTCAAGGATTGTCTCTGGCTTGTTCACATACACTCGCTACTTCAAATAACCCCAAAGAAAATAGTCGGGTGCTGTCAAAACTGGCGATCGCGCTGGGCCAAATTATTTCCGAATTTCTGGAAATTATTCGCTCTCCAAAAATTTGACTTAAAAGTGCCATTGTGTCTCGGGCAGTGCGGGCAGTGGCTCCGTCCTGCTGAAACCACATACCAGGTATGTTTTCAAGAGCAAGACGTAAAAAATTTTCTATCATAAACCGATACCGCTCTCCATTTACGGTTACAGCACTTCCATCTTCATTCTCGAAGAAGTAAGGCCCAATGATATTTTCAGATGTGATCCCACACCATATTGTACACCTAATGGGGTGCAATTGGCGTTTATGAATGGCTCTTGGATTTTCAGAACCCCAGAACCTACAGTTCTGCTTATTAACAAAGCCATTCAAATGAAAATGAGCTTCATCACTCATAACCATAATCGCCCATCAGTGCGAAGCTGAAAACGGTGGTCATTTAAGAGACATTATTTTTCATACTTAGTGTAAAAAAATTTTCCATTTTGTATATTATATAATCTGAGAAAACAAATTTAAAAAAATTAATAAACGAAAAAGTTATTAAACTTTTAAACCCCATGGTAACTTTTGGCCCACCCTGTACATATGTATAGTACATATACATATATATATATACATAATATATATGAATATGAATGTATGGACAACGTGGATATCTATGTACCTCTATATAAAATATGAAGCAATATGTCAACAAAACTAAAAAACGCTTGCAAATGGATTTTGACATCCAAGTCCAATTTAACTCGCTTCTGCTACCACCTCATAAAATAATTTCGCCGATTTCTATATTTAAAAAAAAAAAAAAATGTTAAAAAGTTATTACCCTAATGTACGAGTACATTTCGTGCCATAACCGTCCAAAAAGCTTAAGAGTCATAATTTTCCAACTTAATTTCTTGAGCAAAATCGATTATTTGCGATCGTAAATACATAACTGATTTATGGCAAAAATGTGTCGCCTTTTTGGCGGTTATGGCTCGACATTATGTACTATGTATGTACATATAAAAAAGTATAGGTACCTAAACACATATGTACATACGTATGCACACATCTATGTGCTTATGTACATATGTATGTAAATATTTCAAGTGTGAACAAAAAAACTTTGCAATAAATTTTATTGTTTTATTTTTGCTCCATGAAAAAAGCAACAACTCAGGAAAAAAGCTTTTATTTTGCGTTGGTGCGTTTACGCATACTAAAAAATGCGTAGTTTGCATGTGTGTGTGAGTGGTTTAAAATGAGCTTTTTTTCGCTATTCTTTTTCGATTTCCTCATTCTTCGTTACGGAAAAGAGTACAACACGCATTTTTATTAAGTTGTGGCAGCCCAAGGTTTTTTCTTTATTCTATCTATTGTTAATTCATTTGAACCAAATGTGTGTGTATGTTTATGTTGTTGTCGTTGCTGTAAATGCTTACAAGTTTGATGTTGTGGTGTTGTTGCTGCCTGCGACCAAAAGCTGTTGTTAATTTGCTGATATGAATGTATTGTTGTTAATTACGCACTTTTTTCGGTTCCGCATATATGGCTGTTAGAGCTGCGTGTGCAAGTGAGCTTGTTTGTTCGTTTCTAGTTTTTTTTATAGTTATATGTAGGTACCTACATATGTATGTATATATTTTTTTTGATAGAGCAGCGGTACACACGTTTTCTTGTTATTCTAGCCCCTCTGCCTCTTGTGTACCAATAGTTTTTTTCTCATTTATGCTTGCTTCTTCGCTACTTATGTATATATGTATGTATGTACATATGTATGTATGTATGTGTTTGTAAGTATTTACAATGTCCCACCGAGAGCCCTCATTTTTTTCTACTGCTTCTCTATTCCCTCAATTTATTTTGTTGTTGCAGACCTTGGAATTTTTATTAATGTGCTTCATTTTTGTCATTTTAGCATTTTCACTGCTAGATCTGGCATTTTCATTAGTTAAAAAGCAATCAATTTTAAAAAAATTCTGCTAAATGCTTTTGGCAGAATTTGTTACAAATAAAAAAATTTTAATTTGTTAAAAAAAAAATCTGTAGGTAAGTACCTATAGAGAATTTTTCTCATAAATGTTCATACATGTATTGCAGCGTAAAGGTTCCAGCTAATCCCTCAATAATCAATTTCAATATATTTTTTTTTTCAAATCGGAATTAAGTTGGCGGAATATAATATGCACAAACTGCCAGGTTCAACTCAAAATAAATATTCAGATTACAGTTACATTTTTGCTTCTTTGATGAATTCAATTAGTGAATTGTACCTACATATACAGAGTAATTGTCACTTTCAAATATTTGCTTCAGATCTTTGTATTTATCAGAAATTGTGTGTTTGTTTCTTATTTGTAGAAAAAGTCTGCATTCGAAAATAAGATGATCAGGGGTTTCAGGTACATGGGAGTGTTGGCATATACATATGTGTTTGAGTCAATGACCCTGATCTTGGATAGCTATACATTTCCAAATTTCCAATCTATTAATAATTTTGACGTCTTCTGCTTCCAAGTTTCCTGGCTTACGAAACCATGGCTTCCTTTGAATAAATGAAAAAATATTTGCAAAATGTTTCCCTTTATCCCTGGATTTTTCCACAAAATCCTGATTCGAATTATCAAATAATTTATTTTTTTATGATGTTGCAGGCTTCATTAGGGGTAAGATAAGTCATGAGCTCTGATCCATTAATTAACTGCATTTCTAAATACTCGTATATTTTTAATAACAAAAATATTTTACTGAACAAGTAAAAAAATATTTTGGAATTATGTATTAGTGCGTTAAAAAAATGTTAAACGTAATTGCAGCATTTTCAAAAAACACCAATTATTAACTATTTTATTGTATGTATGTATGTGCTATAAAAATACCTGCAAATAGTAATAAGTTTGCATAAACATGAAATTCAAAGGTATTTCAATAATTTTTTCTACATGTAAATCTGGCATTATACTTTTCTTCTGTAGAACATTCTAGCAGAATTTTTTCACCGATTTAGCATTCTCTCATCATAATTTTCTGGTAACACTGATGTGCTTAAAAATACATGATGTGTTGTTGTATGCGTTAGAGTGCGTTGTGTGTCCCAATTGTATGCGTATGCGTGTTTGATTTACTTGATTCTTTTTGATTAAATTTTTTTGTTGTAGTCTACTATTTTCTAGATTTTTTTCTTTATGCTATTATTCGCAAGAATTGTGCGTTAAGATTATTTTTTGTTTAATTGTTCTGATTTTAAGATTATTGCCGCTATTTTTGCAGTTTTTTGAGGAATTTTTTTTGTTAATTAAAAAATACAGTTTCGTCGGAGTGATTTTTTAAAGAAATTTTTGATTAACTTACCCATACATACATACATACATACATACATACATATGTATGTATATCCATATGTATGTATATCCACTTGCCAGAAAAAATATCCGTACATTTACATAACTAAAAAAAATTCGGACTCAAAAAATTATACATACTCGTATGTAGGTAGCAATAACTGGAAAAAATGTATGTACTAATACCTACATACATACATATGTACATACCTCAAATTTTTATTTTTATTAAAGTAAGTAGCTACTCTCTGTTAGTTATCAATGCATTTTAAAGTTTATTTCATTAAAAAAACTTAAAATAATAGCAAAATTTACAAGAAAAATAGATAGATACCTATTCGCACACAAAAAATTAAATTAAATAAAAACTAAAAATATTTAAAAATTTTCAGTCATTAGATATGTAGGTAGTAACTTGTGGTATATCATGTAATTATGTTTAAGAACTTCTGCTGGACGATTTGTCATAGATATAACCAACGTACATATGTAGGTGTATCTTCCCTATTTATTGGACACCACTCTTCCATGATTTTTTTACTATTTTTTTTGGCACCGTGTTGTAGAGTTTTATGGTACCTACCATGAAATAAGTCCCAAATGAAATAACTTCCAAGAAAAAAAAATTAAATAACTCTCAATGATTTTTCCATACAAAATTGGGACTGATTTCATTATGGAATATGTATTTCAGTTTTTCTTGTTGGGA
This sequence comes from Nowickia ferox, assembly GCA_936439885.1. Lineage (NCBI taxonomy): Eukaryota > Metazoa > Arthropoda > Insecta > Diptera > Tachinidae > Nowickia > Nowickia ferox. Next base: position 68,149,312 of record OW387026.1, read on the forward strand.
TTTATCTCATATGAAATAACTTCCAAAGAAAAATTTAACAAACTCACTTTCGCATTAATAATATTCGGGCCTGTTCTGAAAATCACGGTGATTTCAAATCACGTGATTTCGAAACAAACTTTAATAGCTGACTTGTTAGTGGGTTTTTATTATATTTCAAGTTTTTTATTTCATGTTAATTGGATATTTTATTCCAACTTCCAACGCTATAAAGCGTGCAATTCATGATTTAGGTTTTGTCAATTTTTTGAAATCAGCGTGATTTGACATGTCGTGATTCGCAGAACAGGCCCGATTAGTAAGGATTAGCCAAAAGTTGTCACGCGTCAGAAGATGTGAGTGCTGTGTGAGTGATAAAAAAAAATTTTCTTCGTGAGGTGGCTTCGGAAGTTGCATCCCAAATAAATTATTTAAGTCGCTCCTGCCCTTTGGCTGGAATTAACTATGAAACTAGCTTTTATAAAAACTAAAAAGTACCTATTAAAAAAAAGTACCTATTATAAAAAGTACCTTATATAAAAAAGGAAAAGATTGTAATAACCCAAATCACTGCATAAAACTGCATTGAAATGAATTACAAAATAATTAACCATTTCCGTTTCTCATAAAGTGCTGTTCATGCCACAAAAAAATAAAAATGAGCTTTTGGAAGCACGGAAGTGAAAAGAAAACAATATTAACATTGAGAATGGAGTCTTCACATCTAATTAGCCTTCTTCTTCTTTTTCTTCTTCTTCTTCGTCTTGTTATATAACTCTTCTACGTTTAACAAAACATGTACTTAAAATAGAATTACAACAGCTCTTTTTGTTGTTGTTATTATTGTCGTATTGCTGCTGCTATTCAGTTCTAATTTCTCAAATTTATGGCCGTTTGTCGTTAGGGAAATTTGTCACAATATGTGAATCAGACCCAACAGGGCTAAAGGCACACACACACAAAACATGAAATTTATTGTAATGAACATTAAACTGAAATCATTAGAAACAATGCAGTTTGAAAAGCAGCCAAAATACGAGCAAAGCAATTCAGTCAGGCAACCAGCCAACCAGCCAGCCAGCCAGCAAGCGAGCAAGTAAGCAAGCAACCAACTCACCCAGCCAGCACTTCATTACAAGTCAAATCAGTTCAAGTGCACTCGAAAGAAACAAAAACAAAGCGAACGAAACTCAGTGATAGAAAAACGAAAATACGAAAAATTAACCATATTTAAAAGCCATGAAAAGAGAAAAAGAAGGGTTTTAACAAGCAACAAACGTTGCAGCAATGCAGCATATAAACAAACATATAAAAACATTAGACACTTAAAGCCACACAAACACACACACAAATGCATGTTAGCCTACGCTGCAAAGACGACTTAAAGCGACACGCATGATGGCGAGTAGACTTGTAATTTTAATTTTACTTGCGTTTTTTTTTTCATTATTATTTTCAGCGAAAGAAATAAAAAGCACACCGCTAAAATATCTACCCGCATGCATGCACAGCACTCAATGTATCCATTAAAGAATTTTGCTTCCCAACTTTCTATTTTTTCTTTCTCCAAACTTGCAACAGATTTCAACCTGAGTTCACTTAATGAAGTACTCTGCCTCATGATGCATTTATAATTAACGTGTGTGTAGTGAGTGGAAGTTGTGGTGATTTTGTTTCCAACTCCAAATGTCGTCTAAAAGCTTGCAAGTGCTTTTTTTGAAGTTTTTTTTTCACCAGGATTTTATACAGCAGTTGAGTGCACTTCAAAGTAACAATTCAATTTCATGGTTTAAAAATGGCTCGATTTTTTTTCTCTTAAACTTTGTTTGCTCCCACTGCTTTGATGATGTCGTCGTATTTTTCCCCGTTTTCTTTTTCAATAATTGTTTAAGAACTGTAAAAAAAAAATTAAAATTTTGTTTAATTCAAATTGCTTTGAATTTTGTTTTTTTTCTCATCCCTCCCTTATGTAAATTTTAAATAAATTTAATATTTGGGTTACAAGCTCCGACTGCATTCATTCTACTCTACACTCGTTCCATTTTGTTCAACGATGCATGTTAATTTTCACCGCGCAACACTGTAGCGCGCGATCTTGCTTTATTATTTGTCATGGCTTGTGGTAAATTTATTTTGATTTTTTTTAACAACCCACAATCTTAAAAAAATAATTACTATTGTTTTTAAAATTTAAATAATATTTTGCTTTAATTTTAAGGCAAATGTGTATTTGAAAAGTTCTAACTAATGTTTTTTATTTTAATTTTCTTTCTTTTTAGGTAATTATTTTGTGTTACCAACAAAAATGGCCATTAAAATGCAAGTATTTGAAATAAAACATTAATCACACAAACGCAACAAGAGACATATTGTACTGATGCTACAAATAACTTAAAGAAAGTGCATACCAATAGAGTTTAATTTTTCATTTGAATGCTGTGAGAATTAGGGAATGAAAACTCTCGAGCAGGGAAAATGAAATGAAGTTTTTTTTTCTAAGGAATGACATTTTCATTACTTTCATAAAAAAATTAAAATAAATAATATGAACTTTATTATTTTAAAATTTTAAAATATGCAATGAATGGGCAATTAATTGTCTGCAGATTGTGAAAACATAACAGTCTCTTATAAAAAATAATTGTATTATATATATTTTCCTGTTTAACTATATCATCGCCTAATATTTTTGTCATTCGTTACCTCACTTTAGTACGCTATTATTTTTTGTATCTATGGAAATCAGTTATTAGAAACTACCGCCACAAAATCCATAAACATAGACAAGTCACTAATTAAAATTTTTATAGCTATGCTATTTATTTCACGACACAGAAGCTAGGACGTGATCTTCGTAACAAAAATACTGGACATACACACAGTTATAAATTAATTTTTGTTTTCATTTCCTTGTACTTAAAACCGGGGTAAGAAAATAAACGAAACAAATTGTTTCATTTTCTTTTGTTTCGTTCTTTGAAGTGATTGAAACAAAAACAATGAGAAGGATTGCTCAATTTGTTTTTGTATTGTTTTTGCAAATGAGCACAAACCAGGGAACACAGCCGATCGGCTGTAAGCCGGTAATCAGCCGCCGTCGGCCACAAACAATACATTAATTTAATCGTACGCCGCTAGAAAAAAAAATAATGGGAAATAAATGGAAACGTTTTGAAATATTTGCGGCGAATTTGACATCATCATTTAATAAAATTTTGTTGCATTGTTATTTAGCACATTAAGGGCCATTATTAAACTTGCCGATAGTTAAAGGCAAGATTTTGTCAGACGGATAAATAGATTAGCATTGTAAAACCTTCATTTATTATTTATTTATCCATTAAATATTATTATTATTTATAATAATAACAAACAAAAATTGAAGTTGTAATGATGCAAAGCTTTTTATCGGGCAGACAAAATCCTGCCAGTAACTATCAACAAGGCACTAAGTTTGTTTTATATAGCTAAGGAGCATAGCTATAACCGTTTCTTCTTTTTCACATTCAAATTTTAAGCAAATGGTCTAAGATAATTCAATTAATTACGACACAAATTATAATAATTGAAACATAATTTGTTCGTTTAGAAAATGTTTTGCTTCCATTCAATATACGCCGGAATTTTTGGAATAAATATTCCAGTAACTAATGTCAAATTTTTAGCAAATTGTCGAAACTAATGCTTATCTTATTTTTAAATAACAACTTTAATTTCACAGGTTTTAATAACTTCTTTTTTGTAAATTTAAGGTATGACTCATATAGTCTTGGTTAATTTATGAGACTAAAAATTTTATCGATAATAATATTCAATATTAAAAATTAAAGTCACGAATGACAAACAACTTTCAGACTTTTCCTTTAAATTTTCTATATTTTGTCTGAACGAGAATCGAAACTGATACGTTCATTTTTATATAATTTTATAACATATTCTTTCGTATAAGATAATGTATTTATTGCAAAGTAAGTATATTTTGCATACGGTTAAAATTTTAGAAACGGATGACACACAAATATCTATTTGTTTCTAATCTTATCCAAATGCATACATAGCACTGTATTCTATATCTTAAGCACAACTTTTGGATGTCTTGTGAACGTGTTTTTTTAAACACATAATGTAATGTACACAAAATGATAATGTAACATTGAATTCTGATTTGATTTATATAATTTCAAATTAATACATAAAAGCATTTTCCGTCTATTAGTACACGGCTAACGTTTCCCACAATATCAAAAATTATTTCACTAATCAAGAATATCAATTGACTAAAATTTTCCGAAAAAATATCCATAAACAATTTTTTACTAGCGGGCTCATGAGCTGGGTTTTAAGCGCGTTTTAGTTATAAATAGTTGACAATACTGTAGTTTACCGCGTTGTAGCGCTTTTTGAAATAGGCAATACCTCCGTTTGGTTATAAATAGTTGACAACGCTGTTCAATGGACAACAAAAAAAAAAAGAAGGAATAAACTCAGTAAAGTTCGACTTTGACTCGCACACGAAGGGTTCCGTACGGACCCTAAGAACTTAAGCCTATATAAATCGAATATCTTACCTAACGTAGACATTTTTGAAAAAAATTTTCGTTTGGCGTTTTTTAGTGATATTTTACACTTGGTGTTATTTTTTCTATTTGGCGATTTTAATTTATTTTTGGTTTAAAAAATTTTTTTCGTTGTGGCGAGGTTTTCGTTTTGGTGATTTTTATATTTTTGCCGCTTTTTTTTCGTCTTGGCGTTTTTTTCGTTTTGCCGATTTTTTTTCGCGATCTTGTGATTTAATTTTTTAGTTTTAATGATTTTTCGTTTGTTTGTTGTTTAAACGATCTAGATAAAGTTTTTTTCGGTTTTTTGTGATTTTTTTTTGGCGATTTATTTAGTTTTGCCGCTCTTTTTTCATTTTGGCGATTTTTCTGGCTTTTTGTGATTTTTTTTCTTACTTGGCGACTTTTTTACTTGTGGTGGTTTGATTTTTGCATTGTAGCGATTTATTTTATTTTTGGTGATATATTTCATTTAAGCCGTTTTTTATTTTTAACGATTTTATAGTTGTAGCGTTTTTAAAAATTTCAAGAGTTTGCCTCTTACAGTTTTACAGCAAGTTGGCAAAATTACATAGTCAAAATTACATTAACTGATAGAATACCCTTCAATTTTAGTTTTTTAAAATTAGTGTTAGTTATAGTCTGCATAAAAATATACTAACTTTGAAAGTTAGTGTCTATATATAGGGTGTTTTTTTAGAGGTATAGAACTTCGAATTGAAATAAAACACAAGAAAATCGTTTTAATGTCCATCAATTTGGCTTTATTGGAAGGATAATTTTATGCCATTAACGTTTAAATATGATTTCGGGCATGTGGCCGCCGCGGCTGGCTCGAATAAAGCCAATTCTACAGGTCCAATTTTCAACCACTTTTTCGAGCATATGGGGCCGTATGTTGGCAATAACGCCACGAATGTTGGCTTCCAAGTCCCCTAACGTTTCTGGTTTGTTGGCGTAGACGAGCGACTTCACATATCCCCAAAGAAAATAATCCAATGGTGTCAAATCACACGATCTTGGTGGCCAATTGACCGGTTAACCGAATTAATTGCTCTGATGGACGATTATGTCGACCATAAAATGGACGGAGCTTGCGGTAAACTTCGCGAACTGGACCATTATTTTCGAAATAAATTTGCACGATTTGCAAGCGTTGTTCTTTTGTCAACCTGTTCAGGATGAAATGGCAAACCAAACTAAATATTAATCACTTGACAGCTGACAAAATGGCCGCCAGTTAAAAAAGTGATGCCAACTTAAAGTTCTATACCTCAATAAAAAACACCCTATATATATAAAAGTGTCTATATATAAAATTGTCTATATTACATTAGGATTTCAACATGTTTCGTTGCTCGCTTTGGAACACCCTTTAATTTTTAACTGTCATATATTTGCTGTTGTAGCGGCCTAAGTTTAATATATTCTGGGAAAATTTCAGGTCCGTAGCACTTACGGTTCTCGAGAAAACCGCCTGTGGCAGACAGACAGACGGACGGACATTATAGCGAAAACAACAGGGTTCCTTGATATTTCATAGCCAGCGAAGATCGTAAATGGAATACAACTCTTGATCAAGGAATTAATTTCCGGTAATTTAAATAAACGGCGATTTTTAGAAGCTTTCGGATTTGATTTATAAAATCAAAAAAAAAAATCAAATTTAGAGAAATGTATGAAATCTTTATTAGAGTCGGTATAATGATCTATATAATTTAATGTTTAAAGATGATTTCATGTAAATTTTGAACGCGGATATGTCTGAAATGAATCATACGCTGTGTCCAATTTTGGTATAATTTCTCCATCATATCGCTCGTATCTCACGAATAAATTCTTCAATATTGGCTTCCAGTGCGTCAACCATTGCCGGCTTGTCCCTATAGACATCAGCCTTAACATAGCCCCACAATAAATGGTCTAAAGGCGTTAAGTCGCACGATCTAGGCGGCCAATTGATCGGCCCCAAACGTAAAATAAACTGTTCACTAAACTCGCACCTCAATTGGGCCATTGTTTCGCGTAATGTGTGGCAAGTGGCACCGTCTTGCTGAAACCATATGTCAGCCAAGTCCAACTCTTCCATTTTGTGACAAAAAAAAAATATTAACAGAGTCTCAATTGCTGCGAAGGGCGCCGAATCGATAATCCATGGTCATCAACAACACTGGCGGATACAGCTGCTATATTTTCCTCTGTCCGCACTCTACGTATGCGTGTTGATGATTTAGTGTTCAATAATGTAATTTTGGTGCGAAATTTAATCACAAGATTCCGAACAGCCGCCTCAGAAGGTCGCCCAAACTGACCATAAAATGAAAGAAGTGCACGGTGCATTTTCTTAACCGAGCATGAATTTTGATAATAAAATATAATGATCTGCAAGCGTTGTTTATTTGTAAGTCGATTCATGGTTGAATTATAGACCAAACTGAAAATGTTTAACAGTAACATGGTACACAAAAACAGCTGAGTTGCCAATCACAGTGGTGCCAAACAGAAACTTGCTAAAAAATCACCCTTTAGAAGCAGCTAAAAATTGTTTGAATATTTTGTTTGCGAATGCAGTTTATCTGTGTGTATGTGCATATTTCTTTTTTTTCTCACTTCTATCATTTTATTATTAAAATTTAATTTCACTGCAGACATTTTCCATTAAAAGATATTTCTATTTTTTGTGTCTACACATTCTAGAGACAAAAATTGCAATTAATTGTTTTATTTCCTTAATATTTTTTTTCCAAGTCATAAATGCTTGATGTATGCATTTGGACGGCCACTTCTATTTCTCTAATACTCGTACTAAAAGGCAGTATTTTTTTATATATTAAAACCATTTTTTCATATTGTTGTAATATTTTCTATGTATTTTATTGCATTCATGCTCTCATATACTTTCCCCCACACGGGCACAGCAACGCCTTCAACAGAATTAAAATTTTCGATTCGATTTTTTTTAATACTCTGCCATCTACATAGAGACAAACCAACTGTATAAAAAGGAATTAAAACAAAAAACAAAACAAAAAACATTATTTAAAATAAGATTTTTTTTTTGGAACCATGCAGTATTTTCAACAATTTACCATTCCGCCCACCCACCCAAACTTATACATACAGATACGAGCATTTTATGCTGAAATAGATTTTTGTAGTTTAAATATAAAATATTTCAGTTTATGCAAAAGCAAAAAAAAAACAAAAAAAAAAAAAAGACTGAAAAACTATAGTTTTTGCAATGGAAAACATGAAGAAGTGGTCATCGTTTGCACTACTACCAGCAGCACCACCAACAACAGCAGCAGCAGCAGCAAAACAACAACATTAACAACAACTAAAAACAACAAGAACTTGAACAAAAAACTCTTCAGCTATAACTCTGATGAATTTTATGCATTTATAGTTTTTTATGCATTTTCATTTAGCAAAAAACTAGTTGGAAAAAAAAGAAAAATAAATGAGAAATACAAAAAACATCCTTTTAACATTTTCTAGGAATGTGTTGCTAAGTACGAGGGCCGATCCAGGGCTGTTGGATTAACCGAATATTTAAAAAACTCAACATCTTTTTTTAAACTTTGCCAAATCCATGATTGTGTGAAAAAGAAATTGCTGATACACAGAAAATATGTAAAACTGAATTTAATCATCAAATTGTTTGTATCAGTTAAAAGAATTTTTTGTTAAATCATCAAAATCGCACAAATCTATTTAAAAAGATAATTTTTGTTTATAATTAAAAAAAAAATAATTAAAAATCTGTATAATTTCAATTAAAATCTTTAATTGAATGAATCTGATTACTAATTGAAAATAAATGCCAAATCAATTAATCTAATGATTGAATTCAAATTGAAATGTTGACTAGCATAAACTAAAAATTATATTCAATAAGTTAATTGCTTTAGATTTTATCAAGAAATCTACAATACAAAAACTTCGCAAATATACATAAGTGAAAAATTACTCATAGAGTTTATGTACAAAATACACTTGGCGAAGGAACATGTTATGAAGGATGTTTTTATACTAATGTTTCCTTTTTTCACACAGACGATGAAACCAAAAGCGAAACATCAGTTCTGCGTGTTTATCGAATGTAGCACTACTAAACAAATATGCCTTCACTATTTCTGTGGTTGCATTCACTGAATGAAGCTAATCGGCTGGGATTCGGCTAACAATCGTTTTTTTTAATAGTCTCAGCCGTCACCGACCTCTGAGGCTAAATTTTTGCTTCGGCTTAGCCGCTTTTAAAGCAAAAAATCCGCTTTTTTCAAAACATGCCAATTTTTTTAAATCAAGGGAAAAGTATGTGCCCGCTTCTGACATTAATGTTAGCTAAGATATTTTGTTGACATTAGCCGACATACACTAGCCGCCAACGGATTTACACATGAAGGAAAATTGCGTTTAGGTTAGGTTAGCAGGGTGCTGGTAAGGAAGGATGAAATTTAGAGTGCAGCTCACTTGGGTCCAATACAAAATGATCCCTTTGTGCTATCTGTGAGTTGAAGAGAAGATAGTGAGAGATGGTAATAAGGAAGGGATAGTGATAGAGAAGAGGAAGAGATAGAGGAAAACTTCATTCTTTTACAACTCTGATTTTGCACTTTTTTTAATAATGCAGTGCTGCAGCGCCTCTGGTGTCAATAAGGCGTATTAAATTTAGAAGCTGTACTTAGGAGCCATTTTATTAGTCATTTCACTTCGCCGATGATTCTGCTACACAAGAACGACGAAGAAGGACGCTCTGATGTTACATTAGGATTGGCATCCACTGAAGCCGGTGTAGTTTAGTGACCACTGCTTTATGCCTGCATCTCTAGAACTTTTCCTACAACAACTGATACCAAGGGTCACTAATGCACTGTCGGATACCGGTCTCGAACCCCAAAAGCTTGGGTTTTGCAGTCAACGTGTTAAGTACTTCAGCCAACGCCACCCTCAACATTGCGTTTGGAAACATAAAATATCATCAAATTTTAATATTTGAGAAACCAAAAAGGTAACACGAATTGCAACAAGAAACATGTCCATGTTTCCACTAATGTTCCTTTGTCTTTGACCTGTTTTATGCTATCAATTTGACAAACATATTCCAACAAGCTGCCAATTTGCAAAGAAACAGCTAATAGGAGTCAAAGTTGTAGTATAAAATGAACCAAAGTTTTTATGTTATACAAAAAATTATATGCATATAAAATTTGCATTAGTAACTAAAGTCGGAGAAATATATCTGTGGCAAAAAAGAATAAATGGAGAGATAAACACATTTTAAGTTAGTGGCACCTCCGTAGTCTCCATATTCAAAAGTATCTCGAGCTAAAATTTCTATTTTGTGCTATTTTTCAGGAAGTTATAGCGCAATAAATTGGTGCTTATCTTTTTTCGACTTGTAATCTCATACGGCATAAGCTTAATTAAGCTTAATACTTTGATATTATTTCAAATTGAATTTATTAGTTACAGTTTTCTAGTTTTTTCTAAAAAAAAATTCAAATGAAAAAAGGAGTAAATTTCTGAAAATCTACTAGAAAGTTTAAAACTGTTCTTCTGCAAAGCAGCAAAATATGACTTAAGCACAGATATAATATAATAAAAAGATTATTAAAATGTCATATGTATCTGACACTTTGGGACAAGCTATCCACAAATTTCAGAGTTGATTTAAAAAAGTTAGCAGATGGGCGAAACTTAATTGTTCATAAAATCCATGCCAACGTAGCTCAATCAGGTACCGCCGCAAACCCAGCTGATTAAATTTTAGTTTTTATCACAAGGGAATTTCAAATTTAAACATAACGGAAATTTTGGACCAAACCTCGTATGTTAGTGGTGTCTTTCACAATACATGTATGTACCGAAAATATACCGTTATATTGGCTCAATGTTTTCCTTTATTTCTCTTAATTTTTATCCCTTAACTATTAGTTTTTCTTTTATATATGAATTTTTGTGATTTCCTGTTTAACAAAAGTCAACTTCCGTTCTATAACAGTTTGTACAGGACTGCCTGCATTAGTTATATTTCAGTCCAGATATGTAGTTGCTGCTAATAAAAGGTTTTTCTTTTTGTTTGAATTGTGTGCACATACTTTTTGTAGTTTCAGTTTCTGTTATAATAATACAGATCATGCAATGTATTCAAAAATAAATAACCTTTGCTGAATGACTTCAGTTAACATTGCTTAAAATTTTTATATGAAAAAACATTGTCCGAAAGATAACGTTCTGTAATCACGGTGACTTCAAATCACAAACCATTTTGAAATCACGCGGTTGATTTTTTGGTACTCTGTTTAATTTTTAGTAGTGAGCTAAAAGATTTTATAGTGCTGCCACAGTAATTTAGTACTTATTGTTGCCATCTGCTTTAATTTTTTGCCTTTTTTAAATGCTGATAAATCGTCAGACAATTGGCTGACCGGTTTCAAATCACGAGATTTCAAACATTTTTGTGCTCAGAATATCTTTTCAGTGATACCAAATCACTTTACTATAAAGTGATAGTGTTTTCACACTGGCATGGTTTTAATAAATGTTGGCTTTAATGTAAAACACCTGGTTTTACCATACAAAATGATTTTGTTACATCCATAAAACCTTTTTTTTTTTTTAATTGGTTTGAAGTAGGTTTTATGAAATTCAACGTAATGCTGCCAAGTTGAAATGACCGGAGGCAGCTGATAATGTTTATGCCAGTGAATAAGAAAAGAAACCGATTGAAACAGTTTAAACTTAAAAATGCATGCAGCCCCAAACAACAATAAAAAATTCCTTAGAAAATTTAACTTTTTGAGCTTTCGTTGGGGAAAATGGACGATGTGACTGACATCCATCAATTTATAATGTATCAGCCTTATGTATTATAAGAAAAAACTGGCATGAAGTTATCATAAGTGGCAAAATTGAATATGATCTTAACGAGTTTTGCCATGCAATTTTACATTAAAAATCACGCCACAATTTCATACTGGGTTAAAACTAAGGGGTAATTTTTAAGAGCTTTCGGATTTGATTTGTAAAAATAAAACCCCTTAAAATTTAGAGAAATGTAAAGGGTCCGCCAGATACCTTTTTTTTTTGAAAATGCTGTAAAAAAAAAACTACTGAATATTTTCTCAAATTTCTTTTTTTATTTGCAACTACAATTCTTCCAGTTAATAATGAAAAATAATTTCATTCAAATGGCTGCCTGGGCTGGCCAGTAGCCTACACGATCGGTCCAATTTTTAAGCACATTATCCATTGTGTGCAGCTGTATTTCACCAATGGCGTCACGAATATTGTCCTTTAAAGCGTCAATTGTCTCTGGCTTGTCGGCGTAACACTTATCTTTGACGGCACCCCACAAATAATAGTCCAACGGTGTCAAATCGCAGCTCCGAGTGGCCAAACGACATCAGCTCTGCCGCCGATAATGCGATCTTCAAAAACAGGGCGCAAAACATCGCGTGTAGCTTCGGCTGTGTGGCACGTAGTGCCGTCCTGTTGAAACCAAATGTTGCCAATATCCTCCTCTTAAATTTTTGTGAACAAAAATTCGTTCAACATGGCCCGATAAAGATCTCCATTGACTGTAACGGCCACTCCTTGCTCATTTTCGAAAAAAAAAATGGCCCAATTATGCCGCTGGACCAAAATCCGCACCAAACAGTGACTCGTTTTGGGTGCATCGGCTTTTCAATGTATGCGTGCGGATTTTCTGTGCCTCAAATGCGACAATTTTGCTTGTTTACATACCCGCCAAGATCAAAATGAGCTTAATCTGAAAAGATGATTTTTTTTTGGCAAAATCGGCAGGCAGTGTTTCCCAGTGTTGTTCAAGCGTATACACAACCATATTCGTTCAGCGGAAGGATAAAACTAATTATCTGTCAAATCAGACATGAGCTAAGTGTTACCATTCACGAAATAAGCACTAATTGAAAAAAAATACGTTAGATGTCGGACCCTTTATAAAAATTTTGATTTGAGTCCGTAGAACGATCTATATAATTTAATGTTTAAGGATGATTTCATGCAATTTTTCTGTGTAAAGCAAACCTTAGAAGCTTAGAAAATATTAAACATTATTGAACTTCACTCGTTTGGATCTGCACTCGTTTTCACGTTAGTGATTTTTACGCTTTTTAGATCTGAAAATTACGCTTTTTAGTGATGTTTTTAAATTCTGATGTGCCTTTAGAGCCAAAAAAGTTGGCATCACTGATCGCCACTATGTTTAATCAAAATCTTTAAGTAGAACTTAGTGATGCAACTTTTTTTGGCCCTAAAGGCACATCAGAATTTCAAAACATCACTAAAAAGCATAATTTTCAGATCTAAAAAGCGTAAAAATCACTAACGTGAAAACGAGTGCAGATCCAAACGAGTGAAGTTCAATAATGTTTAATATTTTCTAAGCTTTCTTAGACAGGTGTGTGAATTAGCTAAATTGGAGTTGCTTGGTTGCAGTTTAGGGAAACTTTGCGTTAAAAAACTGCAGCAAAAAATACATTTGTTTCTACAGAAGATTTATTTTATTTGGAAAATAATTATTAAATAGCCTGTGTGTTGAAAGCTGAATTTATGAAACTTGTAGTGTGAATGCAAAATCAGCTGTTTGTGGTTTTAGTGTTGAAACCAGATTTCAAATTTAGGTATGGAAACACTATTATTTACAGAACATGACTGATTGTGAGTAAGAAATTTCTTACTTTTAAAAAATATATTAAATAATCAACATTATCGGAAATAAAAGGCGAACATTTTGTTCACGTGAAATATTTCCCATGAACAAAAAAATGTGTCAACAAAATTAGAAAATATTACACCGACACAACAACAACTCAAAAATGAACTTTTATTCTCGATAAGCGTGAATAATTTAGTATTAAAGAAATAAAATTTATGTTCTGATCGATCCAAGAATGGAACGACATAAACAATTCTCAGTAAGCCACCATTTTAACAGTTATCATGACTTGTAACTACTTGACAGCTGACAAGTATAAAATCTACGCCATTAATAAAAATGGCACAAAAAATGGTCAAAATATCTCGGCCACAGCTCGCAAAGCTAAATTTTAGGTCGTTCCTTTATAAAACCCATTAAAAGAAAAAGAACTTGTTCTCTAAAGATTTATTCCTAAACACTTATTATACATTTTTTTTTAAATCTCTTTTCCTCTAGATTTTTTTAAATAAATTTGAACTTTACCACTTTTCTAATTAAATCTTGTTATTAAGTCAATTTAAATTGTTCGTTCATCTATACCAACTTTCGCCCAATGCCGGCTGGCTGGTCGTTATTAATATTTTTCCTCCCCATTTTTTCATCCTGCATACATACTCGTACATACATACGTACATATAAAAGTAAATGGTAACAAGGGACCACAATGCAAAAAATCCATTCCCTAAATTTTCTCATGCAATAGGTATTTGTTTTGTGCAAAAATACACTTGTATGCACAAGAAATTAAATAAAAAATTTACTTTTTTCTACCCAGCTCTGGTTTGCAACCAGAGCAAAAAAAGAAAAGCAACAAGAAAAAGGAAAAATTAACAGCAACAATAAAGTTTATGCTGCAGTATGTTTTGTCCAGTTTCCTTCATGGGAAATAGTTTCAACTTGATTTTCTCCCATCCATACAAACACCAACTGCATACATACATACATGCATACACCCATGCATACATACATGCATGCATGCATATGGATGTAGCCACACATAAGGCATGCATAGCACTCACCTATACATTTATACAGTTAAATGTATGCTTGTGTGCATGTACGAGTCCATGCAAAATGCATATTCCATGGATATCTGGACACATACTCGCATGTACATAATTGCATGTGTGTTTGTGCTCACGTATGCCTGCCTGCCTGCCTCTACATGATTAGTTTTTCCTATATGTATGCTATATTTTTATTATATTATACATAGTATGTATTTGTTGTTGTTGTTCTAGTTGCTTTTTACTGCAATATATTGGGCGTGTTTGCAGTTTTGTTTAAATTGCAGTTAGTTGCAGAAAACATTTCGTTGTAGTTTTTTGTTTTCATTTTATTTTTTTCAAAAACTTTTATTTAGTAGAGTTTTTGCCTAGATAATATGATAAATTTTATTTTTGCCTTTCATACCTTTCTACTATATGTATCTCTATCCATCCTTTTCTCTTCCCTCTCAGTTCCCAATAAAAATTATATAAATGCAAGTTTTAAATGGTTTTGAAAAAGGAATGTACAAAAATTTGCTCCAAATGAAACTCAGTACTTCAGATAAAAAGTTTGCTCAAAATGCAAAAATAATAAACATGGAAATGCAGTTTTAGTTTGTCATAATAAATTGTATAAAAAATTTCTTAATTGGAATATGTTTTCGCTTAACTGTACTTGGTCATAACTCCATTATGTAAAATGTATTTAAAGTGGAAATTGCAAATATGGAAACATAGAAATTAAATTAATTTTCTTAAATTGAGAAAAGCGATCAAAACCAGGCATGGGAAATAACGTTTTTTAGCTGATGTTTCAATTAAAAATGTGTAAAAAATTCATAATAAGTATGTACTTTAAAGCACATTAAAAGAAATAGTCGCATAAGCTAAAATGACCATCAGCTGCGTTTTTGTTTATTCTAAATATTCTCCCGGGAAATAGTTTTCATGGATTGAGCTAAAAATTAAAATTTGAGGGAGAACTTCGAATTTTCGAAGTCAGCTATTTTTTTCCAGTTGGGTTTTTTTTAACTGAAAGCTTGCAAATGACTTTATAAAATGAGGGAATAAACTCCCCGGGAAATGTTATTCAGAATAAGACAATATTTCAATGCTTTTCCAAAGAGTCATCCAGCTCTCACTCAGGAGGAATTTTGACAAAAGTCATCATAATTTTGAAAACATAATGACAATAATTATGCTAAATTGTGCAGTGTTGTTTGTATTTCTTATTTCTAATGCGTCTAAGGGTACCCATAGGCACAGTTAAAAAAATAAATTTAGTAAAGTGCAACTTTGACGCGCACACGAAGGGTTCCGTAAGGTCAGTACATATGTATGTAATACTATACGAACTTTATTCCATATACAGGCCTGTCACAGATTCCAAATTCGATCGAAATGATTTCAATTCCGTAATTAGGTTCTTAAGAAAACGAAAAACGAATAATATGCTCGAAATGAAACCACTTTAAATTTAATGCTTGGAATTGTAATTTTCCTCATGTGAAATTACAAAAATCTGTTTGAAACAACTTATTTTAATAAAGAAAAATGTTTTTCAACAATTTATTTAAATTTTTTTTTTGGATTATTTAATTTTTTTTTTACAAATTATAAAATTTTTTTAAGTCTTAAGGAAAAATGCAGCATCGTAAAAAGTGAAATATTCTGATCAGTCAAATAAAAATAAATAAAAGTTTAACATATACACTGCGTTTGGATATGAAAGTGAACCTGAAGCATCCCTCAATCGTCTTCCCCGTAATTTTCGAGTAAAGTCTTGACGTCCCTGCGCACCACAAACTGCAGTTATTGCAGACATTTCGTGTATTAATTTTTAAATTTTGTTTACTTCAAGTTAAAAAAAAAATTAAAATTCGTAATGAAAACAATTTCGATCGATTTCTGTGACAGGCCTGATAATCTAATATCTTACCTGATGTAGACATTTTTTAAATTTTTTTATGCCTTGTTTAGCTTAAGCGCTTTTTTCGTTTTGCCGTTTCCTATTCGGTTTTTGGTGATTTTTTTTAGTTCTAGTGATTTTTCTACACTTGGCGCTATTTTTTCTTTTTTTCGATTTTACCTTGTTTTTGGCGATTTTTTCGGGTGTTTTTTAGTCGGGCCCATTAATTATATCTAAACTAAAGATTTGATTTCTTATTGATAGTTCATTTTTTTGTTGAAGATACAATAAATAAATATTTGTATATTTTTTTTCTTTCCGTGCTTTTTCTTAGTTTTTTTTTTTGGTGGTGGGGGGTGTTTTTCGGTTTTTGGCGATTTTTAGTTTTGGCGTTTTTGGCGATTAACTAAACTTAAAGGATTTTTTTAGTTTTGTCGCTCTTTTCGTTTTGGTGATTTTTTCTTTTTTCGGTTTTCTTTTTTGGGATTTTTCAGTTGTAGCTTTTTTAAAAATTCCAAGACTTTGATTCTTAGGGTTTCCAAGATACATCAAGTTGTCAAAATTATATTGTCAAAATTACATTAACTGATGGAATACCCCTTACTTTTGATTTTGTTTAATTTCAAAGTGAATTGTTACAGTCTGCATAAAAATTCACTAACTTTGCAAATTTCAAGACTGTATATAAAGTTGTATGTATATAACATTAATATACAATATGACGGTTATTTTTAACCATCATATATTTGTTGTTTTACATATTCTGTGAAAATTTCCGTTTCCGGTCCGTAGCTCTTACAGTTCTCGAGAAAACAGCCTGTGACGGACAGACGGACATCGTAGAGAAAACAATAGGGTTTCTTTTCACCTTTAGTCTACGGAACTCTAACACATGAGACTCAATCCTCCTAGGTTTGCTTCCCCTTGGGCCACTTAAAGTCACTGGCTTATGCTGATAAATCAGTAGCAGTTGACGCCCTGGAAGCAGACATTTTTGATGTGACATATGACGAGAAATGCTCGAATTTTTTTTTTGGATTAAAATTTAATTTTTTGTGATATTTTTGTTTCACAATTTTACAATTCAAATCTACATCGGGCTTTAAGAGTACCGTTTATTGTTAACATCGAGTAAAATGTTTTTTGTCCGAACTTAAGGGCTTGAGACACGTTCAAAATGCTTGCTGTCAAGTTCATGTACGTGTATTGTGGTGTAAAGCACACCACAATATTTTTCTTTAATCTAGTTGAAATACACCAACCGTAATCAGGCTGAATAAATTTTTAACAAAGGGACTAAAAAGATCTATCTCGTTAAGAGGTGTTTAGCATTTGTTTTTTGAAAGTTGTGGAACCATCCGAATGTTCACTCACATCTACTCGAATTTTGTACAAAATTACAACACAAAACAAAAAAAAAATGTGTTTTTCAATTGGTTCTTAATTTCGATATTATCGAAATATTCGAAATTGGTGTTCTCTATACGCTTAGTAGCAGTAAATAATTCATATTAGTTTTGTACATACAAATATTTTTTTAAGTTCGAAAAAAATTTAACTTTTAAATGCAATGGAATTTCGTGAAGAATCCATAAATTTTAGAAGATTTTTGTACTTACACTTGGTAATTTTGAGTTAAGGGCCAAATTTGAAAATTTCGAAATTTTGTTCGAAATTTCGAACATATTCGAAGTTAATATTTTTTACATAAATCGACTTGTGCGAGCATAATAAGATCTAATTTTTAGATACAAATCATTTTATGTAAAAAAATGTCGAATTCGAAATTGATATTAATCAATAAATGATCAAAAAATTTGAACACTGTCGCGCAACCTCTCTCTCTCTCTCTCTATGACACTGAGTTTCTGACATTTCAGAATAAAACTGTTAATCTTGAATCTACAATAATATGATAAGTATTTTGTGCATTTAATTGAAAACAATGAGGGCAATTACGAATGAAATTCCGCGAGATATTTTCCCGGGGAACAATTTCAAACAATAGTAAGTAATAGGGAAAACAAAAAATTCTAATTAGAAAAGGGAGAAATTTCTCGCGTAATTTTATTCAGAATTTTAACAAATTGATACTTGAAAGTAAAAACAAATAAGTTTCACTACTCAACTACTCAGTGAGCCTTGCTACTCTTAATATTGGCTAAAAGTATAAAATAAAATAAATGTAAAAAACATGCAATGGAATAATTAGTAGCAAACCCCAACACGTAACAAGGAATAAATATTTAAATGCATTTTTATATCACACATGCAAAAAGCATCATTCGACCCAGCAAAAAGTCGCATAAAAAAACTTTCCTTGCAACCACTTGGTTACAATATCCTGTGTGAAAAATACGTTTGTGTGTGTGTGTGTGTGCATTTTTTGCATGTCATGTTGTTGCACTGCAGTAGGAAATAAAACTCAACTTATGTTTTATTTCAACAGCAATTTCCCTACTATGTATTCATTCATCGACATCGTGCTTTTCATTTTTTTTTTGTAAATTTTTATTTTAATTTATGTCTGCTATTGTTTTTTTTTTATATAAAAATACAAAACAAAGTTGCATTTATTTAGAGGAAATTCAACCCAATCCACACTTAAACATACCAGTTTTACTTAATTCTATTTTAATTCTATACTATTTCTTTACTTGTATTTTGTTTAGAGAAATTTATTTTATTTAAAAAAAGAAACTTAACTTTGGCGCATTGCATAATTTTTTGTCGTTTGTTATTCTTTTCCTAGTTACATGTAGTAGTATAGAGTCTGGCAGAAGAGTCATTTAAAAGCACACACACACATACACATACAAACATAAAAAGAAATGGACTACCCTTGTTAGTTGTTAGTGCAAGAGGTTCAATATTTTGTAGTAAAATCTGTTTGTTGTAATGACGTGTTGTGTGGTGTATTTTGTTTTCTTCTACTCGTATTTATTTCTCTCTGTGTATGCCACTCATGCACAACCCCCATTATGCAATCGAGTAGTCGTAAACTTTGTACTCCTTCTAAATGGTTGCGACGTGCCTGTGTAAAAAGTTTGCTTTTATGCGATCTTTGCAGCCGGTTGGTATTTTTTGTAAGGTCAGAGCTACAAAGGAGTTGAATGATGAAAATGTATATTACATTTAATTAGACAAAGAGAAGAAGTCCGATTCATTATGACCGTGAAGCAGGGGCTGTATTACGATGTTCTACATTAAGTTCTTCATTAAGTTCTCTAAATACAATGAAGCTCGAAATCAACTGATACAAAGGGACACTAATGCACATCAGAAAAATGCGTGTTGTTGTTATTTAATGACTGTCAGAACCCAGGATCTTCGGTTTTGTGGTCTAAGTGCTAATTACTTCAGCCAACGCCACGACTGATAATAGAATTCTATTGGGAATGTTTTTGTACTTCTCTGACCGTTTTTCCGAAAGGGCCCTAAAAGATCCATACAAGGAAGTGTTGGATGTTTTTGTTATTGTTTGACAAAAATTGTTACACAAAAATGTTCCCGGTCAAGTTTTACTTAAAAATCATAAACACTTTTTATACCTAAAATGGAAGGGTTGCATGGATTCCGAATATGTAAAAAGAAGAAACCTTCAAACTCTGAAAATGCTTATGCTTATCTATATTTTTTATTTATTGGTCTCCTGAACTAGAAGCAGTCTGCTAACTATTTTGCATTTATATATTAATTTGAGTGTTAACTATAACACATTTAAACCAAAATTTACGGAATGAAATTTGCCTGCCATGTCACTCTAAACAGTCCTTTAATATTCTTTTGTTTTTGGAGCTATAAATTGTTTTCATTACCTTCATTTACTTCCTGAGATTTCATTTGAATCGTTTATGAAGAAGCACAAAATGAGAACTTGACACCAAACACGACTATTTTAAATCGATTATGAGCAGTCCATGCATTCCTCTTAGCATTAAAACTACATACATTCTTATCGCTACTTTATTTTAACATAGTCATAACTCAAAAAAGTTAGTTTTGCAGCAAATAAGTTTAAAGTTTTCAATTTACATACAACTCAAGAAAGATATAAAAATACTTAGCCCAATTCTAAATATTCCCCGGGAAATAATCGCCACGGAATTAATATTTTTCTAAAAATTAAATCCACCTATCTTAAACAGATTGAGCTAAAAATTAAAATTTGAGGGAGAGCTTCGAATTTTTGAAGTCAGCTATTTTGTTTGCAGTTGTTTTATTTTAACCGAAAGCTTGGAAGTGACTTTTTAAAATGGGGGAACAATGAATAAGGGAATAAAATCCCGGGTAGATGTTATTGAAAATAATTGTGAAAAAAACAGACTTCAATGCAAAGATCTGATAGAACATTTTCGAAAAAAATTTATGGGATATAAAATTGAATTTTAATGGGCGTACGTCCGCCCATTTGCTAAATGAAAGATATTGTGTTTTTCAGAGATCAGGGTGTGCATTAAGTTTTTTAAAAATCAGTACAGTAGAACCACTCAAAATAAAATATTAAATTTTAATGGGCGTGACTCCGCCCATTTTTTCAAATGAAAGATTGTGTCTATTTTTGAGATGAAGGTGTGTTGTAAGTTTCCTCAAAATCGGTTAAGTAGAACCACGTGAAATATAATAAGAGATTTTAATGGGCGTAACCCCGCCCATTTCTTTAAATGACAGATTGTGTCTACTTTTGAGATCAAGGTGTGTGGTAAGTTTCGTCAAAATCGGTTAAGTAGAACCACGTGAAATATAATAATAGATTTTAATGGGCGTAACCCCGCCCATTTTTTCAACTTTAAAATTGTGTAATTACAAGAACCAAAGGTGCTTGCAGCAATCGAATTAGTAGAATATCATAAAAGCAAATAAAAAAATTGTGGGCGTCTCCCCGCCCAATTTTTTTTGGGAAACTATACCCTCTCAGACAATAAATAAATTTTACAACATTACTTATATATATTTATTTTATTTATTTATTTATACATATTATACAAAGTAAATTTGCATAATATGGTTGCACAAAAATGGGCGGAGTAACTAGACCATATGCCCAAGATGTTATTAACAGTATTTTAAAAATGTTTTGTGACTGACTGTATACGACCTATGCCTTCACATAGGAAGTAGCAACGTGGTTGTTAAAGAAATTCCACAAAAGAACCGCAAGAATATACGGTTATCCGTGGCAGATCAGTCAACCAGTGCGAGTGAGACGCAAAACTCTCGAAGGCCAATAAACAACAGTGGCCTGGTTGCACTTAAGAGATAATTGCCAACGACGCTTGATGTTGACTCGCCCAGAGCTGCTTTACGACTGATATATATTTATTTATTATTTATTATATAGTTTTCGGAGTAATCGCTTTTTTTTTAGAG
The DNA here is from genome assembly GCA_936439885.1 of Nowickia ferox. Lineage (NCBI taxonomy): Eukaryota > Metazoa > Arthropoda > Insecta > Diptera > Tachinidae > Nowickia > Nowickia ferox. The sequence goes on from OW387026.1 coordinate 68,170,840, forward strand.
ATATTACAATATTCCAATAAAGGAGCGATATGTAATCGTATATAAATTGTTTTAATTCTTTTAAATAATCCATTAATAAAAATTTGAACTCTACTTTAACATTTATTGCACGAATAGTAAAAAATAGCCGGATTGTCTGTCCGTCTGTCTGCCAAACAGCAACCATGTCTTGCATTCTGTCCTCTCAAAAGTATTAGAGAATACATATGTATGTCTCGTACGTATATATTTGTTTGTTGGATTGTTGTTTACTTGCTTGAATGGCTGTTATCCTGTTAAAACAAACTGCCAGTGTAACTACTGCCTGCGCCTTTGTGGGCGCCTGGCAGCCAGTGAATAGTCTGTCTGGTAAAAGGAAAAGTGAAAGTTTCGTTTGTTTGTACTCATGCTGTTGCTGCTGCTGCTGCTACGATTGAGCTACTTTTTGTGTTGTGTTTCCTGGTTTAGTTGGATTTCTAGACTCACATGCCGATGACAGCGTCATCTAGTAAATAAAAGCATGTTGGTGATGATGATGATGGTTATTTGGCGCATTTTGTAAGTCTGCAGTTTTCGCACACACTTTCAAATACACTCTGACATCTAGATTGGCAAATGTATGAAAGTATGTATATTTTTTTTTGTTGCAAGAAAGGGGATTTTTGGATAATAAAAGTGGTGCTGCATATTTAAAGTCATATTGAAAGAAGTTCCAATATTTTTGTATGTTTGACTGTGGAAATTATTAGCACATCATTGCCACCACCACCACCACCACCACCATCTTGTTTGCAACAACTTTTAATGGTAAAATTCACGTGCTTGAAGGGCCTTTCTTTTGTATGTGAAAGAGCATTTCTATTTTCCGTACAACGTCAACGTTCAGGTTGCTGTCGATTCCGATGATGGCGACGGCAATAATGACGTTATGTTTTTCACTTCTTTTATTCATTATTTTGTTAGCAAGACTGCATATCTACATCACGATTTTATTTTTTTTTAGTTGGCTTAGATGCGCTTCTCTATTGACTTGCTGTTCTGTGCTAGTGTATGTCGTTGTTGTTCTCCATTATCTCGTTACAGAAAACTGCTTGCTGTTTCCAGTTTGTACAAACAAGCATACATACATATTCGTACATACTCGCGCATACATATGCATAAGTTTGTGTTTTAATATACCGGGGAGCAAAAAGGTTTTAATGCTGTTTTTCATATTTCCCTTATACAAGTACATCCATATATATGCACATATGTACATATGTACATACATATATGTATGTACTGTATAATAATGATAGTAAAATATTAGAATTTATATGTTGTTGTAACATTGATTTTTGCTTTTTAAAATTGTTTCCGTAGATTCAATTTTAACCCGTTATTTTAACCGGAGTGATTTACTACTCCCCTCTGGTGAATTTTTCTCTTTCCGCTATATTTTCGATTGTTTGCGTAAAGAGAAATTACAGCACAAGTGTTTTTTTTTATATCAGGAAATTGCTTTAGAAGAACACCAAGTAAAACTTCATCTTCATTTCTGTTACTCTCGAATTTTTAGGAGGAACTCTTACAGTTTTGAGGAGAATCAAGGAAAAAGAAAGGACCTTAATTCTTTCAATGGCCTGGCAGCACTTTGCTTCGACGCTAGGACATCTTCAGCAAATTGTATCATAGGTGTGAGTTTCGAATGTGCTGGAAAGTTGCTTATGCTACGTCAATCGCTAAAAAAGTAGAGGGTAATAACCCTGAAAATAGGCGCCCTATCGCACTATGGTCTGCACTTTCCAAAGTGATGGAAAGTATACGAGTAGTAAACTCCAATCTGGTGAAGTATCTAAGAGTCCACTACTTACTTAACGAACGACATTATGGCTTTCGATAAGGCTGTTCTATGAGTGAACTACTTGTCATCCACAATTTTGGTGAAAGTAAGGTGTTGGCTCTAGATCAGAGATCTTCAAAATCGCGCACATGTACCAGTGCTCTCACAATAATGAAGAGAGCAATAAGAGATAATAAAATTTTTATTTTCATTTAATGTCTACTATTTTCATTTGTTACTACAACCAGGGATACCACTTAAATCTCAGAGTATTTGTATGTGCCGAGACAACAATGCATTCTTTTTATATTAGTTTAATATCAAGGTTTTTTATTTTTTAGAGCTTGAAAGATCATATCTAAAATTAATTAATTGTATACGATTTAAAACACATCAAATTTGCCATTATTTTCCTTTTGAATACGAGAAATTTAGTCGAATTAGAGTTTTACAAATATATCATAAATCAGTCTTGGCAGCTCTGGTGTAATGAGAGACAAATATATTACGCTCAGAAATGAACCACCAACAAAAACATAAGTGTGAATGTATATGTGTGGAGATCACTGCTCTAGATATATCCAAGACGTTAAATAGAGTATTGTATGGTGCACTTTTGTCAAAATGTATTGATAACTTCGCCCGATTCTCATCGCACTATACGAGTTATTATAAATGGAATTTCATCGAACGAGTTCAAGGTAAATTAATTCAGGGTTACCGCAAGGCTCCATTCTTTCTTCTACTCCATTTTTTTCTTTTTTGTCAAACTTCTAATGCTATCTAATATTCGAGGATGACAACAACATTTCTCATTCATTCCCATTCAGCAATAGACCAAGCCTGTCGGAGGTTAGCGCAACTTATGAATGACACTTTAAATTACTATTTAATAACATGCTAATAGGGTCGATTTTAATACTAGTGATACCAATTTGGTGAATTAGTTAGACAAAGTTGAAATGGTTGTTGGTCTCAGGCCATTGATTGAGACGCGTTATGAATCACTTACACTTACTCCATCTGTAAGTATGGGTAGTGTAAGCAGTAGGTTTTTTGAAATGATGTAAGAGATACTTCACTCCATCTCATCTCCTTATTATCTATACCACCCATATCCGAACAAAAATGGAATACAGCTCTCATATTGGGCCGTCGCTTCAAAGTTTTTTTTTTGAAGCTGCTCGACCACGTACAGGAGAGGGTAGGGTGAAGAAACTCGTCGGTGACAGCAAGAGTATTCATCTCTCTTGGTGCATTTTCTTGTTCTAACGCTACTTAAATGGAATGTGTTCGAATGAAATCAAGGAACCTTTTTACTCACAATATGTGCTTCATTAAGAGCACACACATTGTGCGTCCTACGTAAAAAAAAAATAATTTATATCTTGACACTGCGAAAATTAAAAGAATATATGCTTTTTTAATTAACTTAATTAATTGAAAACATTGATTGAAAACATCTACAAACTCATTGAAAGTGTTCAATTGAAAGTAATTACAAATCAAACCAACATCAATTAATCTAATGATTCATGCAACTTTGCACTAGAATTCAATAAATTAGGTAAAGAAGCGAATCAAACTATCAACGAAAATAATCTAAATCATTTGAAATCTTTAGTTAATTTATTGCTTTATTGAAAGTAAATATTGTATGCGTGATTGGTGTTGGCTTAGCTAGTCCATAATATAGTGCATTTCGTTGTCACTAATGCCCACTTTCGGCCAAATTCTTGGAAAGGAAATCCCATATATTTGTATAAAACTCGCGCACAATGATTGAGAATTGCATCGTGCGTTTTGTAAACGTTTAATTTGTGATATCTTAATTGGACGATTTGTATGCGTTTTTAGCGACTAAGCCATAAAATATTATACCTACAATGAGAAAGCTGTTTTGTAGATTTTGTTAGTAAAACTCAGGTCCTCTCAAATCGCCTGATAAAAATAAATACGAATTTCAACTGTAAATGTTTGTACGAGTATAATAAAACAAAAAGAATAGCAAAAACTCAGACTAAGAGGAAATGAGTAAAATTTTGTGTATGTATGTATGTAAAGTTTTTTTTTTCATGCTTCCTATTTCGAAGATAAAAACGTTTCTCTAACAAGTTTAATAAAAAAAGTTAACCCATACAAAGATATTTTATAGTAAAGTTGCAACGTATTTAGTTGTCATTTCTCTACAATTTATATCATGGTTATTAATATGTGTTGTGTGTTTGTGTGTCTGTGATTGCTGCTGTTGTCTAATGTTTTATCATACATTTTGCAGTCTTGTACTCGTACTAACAAACAAGCAACCACCGTCAATGTTGTTGGCCGGCCCTTCACAACCCTTGAAATAAAAATGCATACAAAAACATGCCACATCGAGCCGAATCTCTTAGTGTAGCTAGCAAGCGCTACTATCAAACGCCAGTGGTGTCAATGTTTTGAGTAGCAAAAAGCTTAGCTATATATCGTGCCGTAACCGCCAAAAAAGCTTAAGCGACATAAATTTCGAACTTCATATTTGGACCAAAATCGATTATTTGCGATCGAAAATAGTCGATTTTCGTCAAAAGAAAACGAAGTCCAAAATATATGACTCGCTTATGTATTTTAGCGGTTATTGCTTGATATAGTAATTATATTTTTTTAAATGGATTCAATCAGTAGAATGCTTAAGTCACATAATTGCTTCATAAAGACAGAGTCTCGAAAGTAGGCAAGTAGTGAGAAAGTTCTTATTAGAATCACTAGTAAGAATGGCGCCGACAATGCAAGCCACATGACGCCTCAATATCCGCCTTATCGTAACCACTATTGGCAGATATCGATTACTACTGTCGGCCACTTGGTATTTTCAAAGGCGACTTTCAAACCGCGCGACTTCGTGTTAAACCGACTCTGTTTTTGTCGATACTATTTTTGAGAGCAATTCAAACAAAAATTTACTTGCCGTTATATGTTGGAAACATATTTACGATGAGAAAAGGATAAAAATAAGACCCGCTCAAAATTTGGAAATGCAACACTGCTGGCGAGACTCCTTACTAATATTATAAATGTGAAAGTGAGTTTTTTTGTTTGTTTGTTTGCTACGCTTTCACGATCAAACCGTTAAACCGATTATAAAAATTGTTTCACTAGTGGAAAGCTATATTACCAACGTCAAATATAGGATATTTTTTATCCGATTCGGAACCAATTTTTTATAAATTTGGTACGAACTTTTTTCGAAAAACACATTTTTGGACTGGTTAGGGTAATTTTTGTTTCGGGTTAGATTGTTAAACCAGTTTAAAACTGGTTTTTATATATTTTTTAAACAAATGAACGCCAGCGGAGACGCGGTTAAAAGCTAGTGTAGTATATTTGTTAAAGTAAAATTTCCTTTGATTAATTTGACACCAGGTATTAATTCGCCTTGCTTTTGGAACTCTAAAGAAACCCATTAGTATTCAAAATAAAATGGATTTACACTAAAAATTCTTTTCTATTATAATACAGACATTGTTCTTCCTTACTAGGAGCCAACATTTTTATGAGCTTATCATTCACGCAGCCAATAACACCGGGCAAATCCCGCATTCCAAAAAATTCGAGTTCAAAATGGGTATTCTCTTCTGCTGTCAGTTCGAATTTAATAAAAATTAGTCAGATGACTCTTTCCAATACATCAACTTTCTCCTCCAGTGGGTTGTGATAATCCTAAATAAGTCATTCCCAACATTAAATTGGTACGACCATTATGCCTAGAACTGTAATGTGCATCGGAAATTAATGTGTTGCCCCCCTTCCTCGCCACCCCTACTCATCATGAATGCAGTTTTATTTGATTGCAAATCTTCAATTAATCTGTAATAAACAAAAATATTGACTGAAGCAATACCATTTTACAAATTCTTAACAAACTGTTTGCTTCGCGTTGCTTGTTAACCGTCAAATTTAAAATATCTGACCTCTGGTCCTTAACCTTGCTTTGTAGCTTAAGTTGTTCTTTGTCTTCTTCATCACTAGAATTTTCACTACCATCCGACATAAAGATTCAATTAGTCATGCCATAACGATTATCATTCAAAACAGCTGTTCGAACCATCTTTATTTTGGTTACAGGTGACTTGCCATAGAAACCAATTGAATTTTGGCTTTTCGCCGTAACCATAAACAGCTGTTTGTTAATTAGACATCCTTTTTTTATTTATCTGTTACTTTTTTCATTTGCTGGATTGCTTGGCAAGTTGTTTGAATAAACGAATTAGATCAAAAACAGCTGTTTTTGGTTATAGTGTAGCACTAATAAAAGAAGTAAATATATGGCTATGGCATTATGATGTGGCACCTCTGATTGAACACTAACAACATTTTCCCGTACAAAATTTCATTTAAAATAAAGCAACTGGTACAAAATATATATTGGGATGATAGTTATTTCCGTCAACACAACGCCATTGATTAATGACGATTTGGCGTTGACGTGATGACGACGTCGGCTATATGTGACCGTGGTTTCAAAGTGATGTCGAAGGCGACAACAACTTGCATAATATATGTATGCGAAGAAAAATAGATTTTCATGTTGTGCCTTTTTAACCCGACTGCGAGATGCAAGTAAGGATGTGTTTATTAGTCTATGTATGTATGTGTGTGTGTGTTCATTTACGGCATTATATAAACCGACCACGTGGACCGATTTTGATGATTCTTACGTCAATCGGTATAATTCGTTCGACAGGTATTTTAAAATCATCTTTCATCAGGGTTCTCTTATGAGTTTCCATTTCGAATGACCATTTAGGATATTGAACGATTCAAAGTTGGTCGCAGTCATGTTTTTTTATTTTTTTATTACTACTTGTTATCAGTGAAAATATTGCCAAAAAACTGGTGAGTTGACAACACTGGGCACCACTCTCTGCATTTAATTTGTTTTTTTCCTTCATTGTTGCTGTTGCTTTTGCTGCTGCATTCAAATGTGATTGTATCGTTTCATTTCTCTTTCGTATGGTTTGTTGGGTGGCAGCCTACTGCCAGGACTTTTGGCATGTGAAATGTACATACGTACGTATGTATGTATGTATGTAAATATGAGTGTGTGAGTTGAATGGTTGACAGGCTGCAGCTCATGAGTGTGAGTTTTTTCTGTCAGTGGTTGTGTTGGTAATTTGCTTGCATTTTCTATTTAACTTTGTCATTATTCTTTTTTTCTTCTATGTAGTAGTTTTTTCAAGCATTTTTTTTTTATTTTTGATATACAAAAATTTTACTTATTTATGTGCGAGTACGTTTCCCCCCTTTTTTTGTGTTGTTTTAGTAAAAAGGTTTTATGTTTGTGTTTTCTTTTATTATATTTTTTATTTGTTTTTTTTTTTAAATAAAGTTTGTACTTGTTTTCATTTTTTATTGCTATTTTTTTGGTACAAAAACAAGTCAGCAGCTAGCTAACAGTATTGTATGCACTTGAATTGTTATTGTTCTTTATCCTAGAGATTGCAATTAAAAAGTTCGTTCAACATTCATTGTGTTTTTTTTTACTATATTTGTGCTCGAAAGAAGCTATTTTGCGAAAACCCGGCCAAAGATTAAGCAAATTCTAATAAAGAGATTAACAAGATTTCAAATTCTTTTCGAAAATTGAATTATTAAACAAAATATATTTTTAAGTTGTATTCTTTACACCACTACTCTGAAATTTAAACGAGGTGTGAAATAAGCAAGTATTCTTCATAAGATGCTACACAGCATGTAGCGCCGAAGGATTTGCAGACAATTTTAACTTGCTATATGTAATTCGCTTTTCGGGAAATTTTCACTTATACCATTCACCATTCAAAAAATTTCAGCTGACTATTAGATTTTTTTATTAACTACATACATATGTACATATTTCAAAGTTTCATATATAAAAAAATTTATATAAAAATTTATATCTCTGCATAGTGTACATCCATTGGTTTTATTTTCTTTATACTCCAAATGAGTGACAACTGAAGATGTGCTTAAGTACTGCGGAGATTATGAAAAATTTTCAAAAATCAAGTTTCAAGTTATTCTACACAAAAAGTAACAAAATGTCATTACAAATACTAAACGATCTGCCAACTCTTCTGTACATTTCATGACGGATCTGCTTGAATAAACACTGCCTCCAAAAAAGAAGGACGTTCTCAATTTGATTGATATGATTTTGTTTTACGGATTTGGCCCCGATTTTCAAAAATAGATCATGGACATTAAAGCGGATCAGTCTGCATAAAAAAAGTTGTTTTAGTTTGTAAGCTTGACTTAAAAAGTCTTAGAAGGGTTTATTTTCAATTTATTGTTTTTAAACTGGAGGGGAAAGATCCCCGAGATGTCATAAATGCCATCTAGAGCTTGACGTTAGATTAAAAAACTATTAAAGGCAAAAATTAAGCTGAATTCTAGCCCTTAACAGTGATATACATACGATAAACAAAAAGTTTTCCTGTCATAGAAACTTCATTGACATATCTTTTGTTTTAGGGGATGACAAGTGGAAACTTGTTTACTTTATATTGGGATCGATTTGATTTAATATGGATTATATGTGAAAACAGGAAAAGGGGGCGTATGATAAAACTGGGTGCACATATTAAACTCTAGACCTGCTAAGATTAAAAAGGACTTTTTTTTTTTGCAAAAAATTGGTCATTGGGGGATCCGAGATGGAATACTGCTGCTCAGAATTTGATATCGGATTAAAAAGTCAGCAAAGGCAAAAACGAAGCCATGTGAAGCTGTAAACAATGATATGTAACATGTTGCTACAGGACTTTCCTGTTTTAGAAACTTCATTGACATAATTTTTTGTTCCATTAGGTGACTGACGCAACTTTTTTTCGACTACTTTTACTATGACGACTATTTTTACGATTAGGGTAGCATAGATGTTTGTATGTATATGTGCGTGTATATGTAATGAACCGATTCGTAAAAAATGTTTACTTCAAATAAATTTAAAACTAGTTATGCGATCGAATTCAATTAGATCATTAGGATCAGCTCTTGCACTCAAAAATTAACATCGATTGGAGCAAATTTGATTAAATTCGATTGATTAAGTAAATTTAATCTAAATTGTTTAAATGTTCGTCCAAAAATTTCGAAAGTAGTGGTTTTTTAATAGTTGCGAAACAACAAATGCGTAAATCGTGTAAAGAAAAACAATTATATTAAAATAATTTAAGACATTATGATACTGGGACACTACGACTACTGTTACGGTTCTCGAGAAAACAGCCTGTGACAGGCAGACAGACGGCGTAGCGAAAACAACAGGGTTCCTTTTTCCTTTGGTGTACGGAACCCTAAAAACGACTATTAGTGCTTCAATTTTGTATTGGATGACATCCACTTTTTGTTTCAAACCTTAATTCTAAATTTTAAATACATAGTCCAAAATTCACGAGAATTTACGATATTAAATTGTGGTTCGGGGTAAAGAAAAATTTCAAGGGAATCAAATGTTCGCTACTTTTAGCGATAAAGGGTGATTACATTACCTCTACTTCTACGTTAGCGATGTAATATGTAAAGTTTTACCGCACAAACGATGCTTACGACATAATCTTGCGCTTTGAAAAGTGGGCAGAACCACGCCCAATTATATTTAACACAATATTTACATACATTGTATATATATCACGTGCATACTGCTATACTCAAGCTCTTGCTATGATAACTGACTTGAGATAAGAAAAACGGCAGTAAGCTGTCTTAGAAATTTCCTCAGTGCTGCCAGATGTTTTCTGCTTTTTGTACAAGTTTGGTGGAAATTAAAGTTCTTTTCTAAATTTATGAAATAATTAAAAATATTCATGTAAGAGTTCAAACTTTTTAAAATAATTAAATTGGTTTTAAAAAATAGTTAAAAATAGAATAAACAAAAATTTTGTTAATTGGAATATTTAAAAAAAATTATGTAAGTTTAACTGTAAACTTGACAGTTGAAATTGGTAAGAATAACCCACGAGGTTTTCGTGTGTAAAACGAAAACCCCAAATAAAACTTAATTAATAAATTCCAACAAAAAAAAAAACACGTTTATTTATAAAACAAAAGCCGCGTTTTTATAATTTTGAATAATTTTATTTTAATGTCACGTGGTTTTGAGTTACAAATACATACATATATGGAATTTACCTGTATTATTATCTTTATTTACATGTAAATGTGTTCATTTACTTTAACTTCCGTCATATATGACAATCTTTATTATTACAATTTGAATATGAATTTAAACAAATAATAATGTTTTAATTTATTTTATGCCTATAAATATTTTAATTGGAAAACCCCACAATTCAAACGTTTTTCAAAGTCTAGCATTTAGTTCAGTTGTTTCAGAAGAAAACACGAGTAAAAAAGTGTGTCTTAAGTCACAAATAAGACCTTGAATATTTTAAATTATACATAAATATGACTGAGTGCCGTTGTATGTATAAATAATTTTAATTTAATGTTAATTATTTTTATTTCGTTTTCCTTGCTTTATATTGTTCAAAATTCATATGCATTTCAAACAAAATGCAGCAGTAGGTTTTTAAAATACAGTTAGTCATAAAAATAAAAGCGAAGAAAACCGACAGACAATGACTACAAAATACAATTTATTGACAGAAATAGTCGTATTTGCGTATGCGTTGAAAATATGTAAAAAAGTTACACACATGTTTGTTCGAATTTGTAGATACAAGACAATCAGTATTTTAATAAATACATACATACATATAGAAATGTATACACATACTATATATGTACATACATAATAACTTGCATGTGTATAAGTATATTTTTGTATTTATTATAATATGAAAAAGTGTATCTTGAACTTGAACTTGAATAATAAATAATAAAATAAAGTTACCACACAAACGTTTGTGGACACATTCCCGTACTCAGGCCAACCTTAAAAAAAAATACAACAACAAAATAATGTTAAAAGAAAATTACAAAAAATAAATAAATAATAAAATGAACAAGAGAAGCAAATAGATAGAATTTTTTTTATGATTATTTTGAACGTCTTCCAATTTTAATAAACATCCAATTGCCTTGTGTTTTGATAATGATACACATTCGCCATCTTCATTATCAAATTACAAAAAAAAGTGGGAAAAAATTTTCGTATTTGTATGCGTATTAAAGACACTGTGCACAATCAACTTGTTGGGGAGTAATTCAAGAAAATAAATTTTTTGTTTCGTTACTGTTGGTTTTTATATCACAGTTAGTTACTTTTACATAAGCTGCAGATACATACATACGTACATATCGTTAGCTTAATATGGAAAGGTCCTAACTCATAATTTTTTTTAAAATCGAGATTTTTGCATTTTTCGATACATTCGATGCTGTTCTATCGAAATATACAAAAAACTCACTCTCAAAAAAAATTATAAGTTAGGGCTTTTCTATATCAAGGTAACGATATGTAACTTTAACTTTCGTTTTCAAAATATTGTAGGTATTTAAGTTATTTCAATTCTTTCGGGTTGCTTACACATTTCTATCAATTCCTGGCACATATGTATATTGCAGCTGTAAAAAGTCGCAAAGGACACAAGACAGGGAAAACGCTATGAAGCATTAAAAGTACAAACATATGTCTTAGTGTTGTTAGTTATTCGTGTTTTATATTTGTTCGAATGAAATTTCATGATTTTTTTCTTGTTCGAACGGATGAATAATTTTTAACTTTTGTTCGAATATTCGAATAATTTCAAAAAAGTTTAATAAGTTTTAATATGAGTTTAATTTTTTTTATTAACAAACAAAAATAATTCATTACACAAGAAAAACAAATAGTTTTAACAACAAACTTAGAAAAACCGAAAGGAAATAGTTGAAAAACTTACGTTTTTATACACATTTACAAAAATTTTTAATATGTCATTGGTTTCTTTTAAAATAGTCATTTAATATCAGCTGATAATCCCACTTTTTAGCTTGTAGACGGTTCTTTTTTTACTTTCGATAAAAGAACAAGTAGAAAATTATATTTTGCAAATTGTTGATGTTCGTGATACCGTTAAAAAAAGGATTAAAAAGCATATCCAGTTTGTGTGTTCTTTTCTTTGTTATTAAAATAATTTAAATCAACCCCAAAATTGTTAACGATTTTTACATTAGTACAATTTCTTACTTCATTGATACAATTTTTGAGATCAACTAAAACATTGTCAGTTACTTCTAGTGTTTTTCATACGGGAAATCCCGGGATATATTTGCGGGAATTCCCGGGATTTTTTTTGTTTTGATTTTATTATGGCAACTTTAGTTCATTGTACACATATGGTGAAAGTGTCCAGAGATTATGTAATGCTTTTCTGACTATAAGGCCAACATCCGTAGAAAGTGAACGTATTTCTTCATTAACAGGAGTTTTTTTAAAATAAAATTAGAAATAGACTGTCGAACGATTCTATTAATGCTTATTCTGTACTAAAGCCCTATTTTCAAAGCACGATTTTGTAATATTTTTTTAATAATGTAGTTTGTTTTTTTTCTTTGCGTTATATCAATGCACTTGACTTTGCATTTACATATAATATTGGTATTTATGCATTACTATTATATAAAGAACTGAAATTATATTAGTTTTTCGACTAAGGTGTTTATAAAACGTTATTATTTAATCGATCTCATGAATTGTTATTGGTTTTTTTGTCGAAATACATTAAATTAAAAAATATTTTGTATAGTTTTGCGCAGGGCGGGAATTCCCGGGAAACTGATAAGTCGTTCCCGCTTTCCCGCGAAATGAAAAAGTTCGGGAAAAGAAAAACTCTAGTTACTTCAGAAATTTCATCTAGTACTTCTACTTGAGATTAATATTACAAAATAATTATGAAATCAAACTACTTACGTACTCTCTTTTAGCTTTTTGTGGCATATTTAAAAGTTATTATTGCAAAGCTTAGGAATAATATTATTTATTTATTTATAACAATAACCAACATAGCCCAAAGGGCTCTTCATTAGATCTGTAGAAAAGCAGTAATTTTTTTAAACCCTTAACCAGGAATTGTAAGACACCTTCTGATGCAATTACAGACCAACCTAAACTATGACGCACGCAAACCGCAACGTAATTTAGCTTTTACGCTGGAATGAGAAATCTAAATTAAAGCGTTAACGTTGCGCCAGAAACAGTAATTTTCACTCACTTTGATTAATTAAAAACTCTAAATAGAAAAAATACATAAAAATTAAAACGCTAAAATGACGTGAAAGTAGCTAAAGTTACATTACTTAACAAAAACAACAGTACTTTTGCAGCCAACTTCACTTCTTTACGCGCTGTCAAAATTGGATTTTCCAATCGCAAAGCGTTGACGCCGCGTTATTTCGGTTGGTCTCATATATAATGCTTTGCGTCATAATTTAGGTTGTTCTGTTAAGGAGCCATTATCTTTTCAAGGCAAAAAAAGAGAACAAAAGATGCGTTAAGCGAACAAACATGCTTACACGAGTATTTATAAGTTGGAGTAATTTGATTACTATACTTTTTGAACTGCTCAAACAAAAAGTAATGGGTTATTCATTCAAATTGTAAGTACCTAGCATTCTAGTAGGCAAACTTTTTTGCTGGGTTATGTACACTATGCAAAGTTCGTATTCGTACACCCTCAATCGAAAAACCCACTGTCTTGCAATATCTTAAATTACTTAAATTATATATTTCTTGTAAGATTTCGTTTAAAGAGGTTGTATTTAATAAAACAGTTAAATTAAAATATATACATATTTTTGAAATTTTTTTTAAAGGAAGGCACACCTTAGTAATTAAAAAAAAACAAAATTCATATTCTTACACATTAAATTAAAAGGAAAAATGAACCCATTTTCTTTGCTAAAACTAGGATTATTATTAGGATTAGTGTACGAATGTAAATTTTGTTTTTAAAGGATACGCAGAGAATTGAACTGTTTTCTATAAAATTATTGATCTAAATGTCATTTTGATTATTTTATTTGTTAAATAGAGCTCCTTTTTATAAATTCGTACCAGAAAACCAAAAATATTAGAGTTATTTTTTTAATTACATGAGTTTTTCTTGTTGAAGGTTGAGGGTGTACGAATATGAACTTTGTATACTGTACATGCATATTAGACTGGTCTCAGCTTGTATGAGATTTTTTTTATTATTAATGTGCGGTGTCTAAAATTTGAGGTTTGCTGCCATAAATGCGGATTTAATTTTTTAGTGCCTAGAGGGGCCTAAAGTACCCCATACGCAGTGGGGATTTTGTAAAAAAAAAATTTAAATAATTCTGCAGTTTCTATTTGTTCTAATTTTCTGTGTATTAATTTCCTTTTGAGTTCCCGGCAATTTACAAAAAAATTCGCAAAATCCCAAAAAAGGGATTTCCAGTATTTTTGCTGTATTTTTCTTATATTACGCCGGGCGCAGATACGATTTTTGGAAATATTTAAAAACATACCTTGTCTTGTGGAATTATAAATTTTTGTTTCCAGCCTTGGAATTTGAGAAAAAAGTCCTTAAATTTGATATTTATAACACAAATAGGTCTTATTCGAAACGATCTTGAACAAAAGATCTCTTTATTATATTTCATATATTATATTACCTTTTGAATAAGTATAAATATGTGGTTGCTCAATATGCAACAACATTTTTGTAATAGTGAAATAATTAACCTACTTTTTCTGCAAAATACGGCGAAAACACAATTTTTTTTTCAAAATTTTAATTTAAATTACGTATAACTTTAGACTTAATTGTGCTTTTGATACCAAATTTTCCTTCAATGTTACAAATTTTGTTCTTAATTCACAATGAGTTTCCTTTTCTAAATTGAACATGATTTAACTTCTCCATTACTAGAACAGTGGATCAAGGTTTGTCTAAACTGTAAGAGAAACCCCATAAATGTAGTAAACTGTTTTAGTTCTTTGATAGAAAAAAATGCACTTGCAAAAAATCTTTTTTATCAGATCAAAAACATCAGCTTAGCATCGGTTTTAATTTTTCATTAACCCTAGGTTGCCCACTTTAGGGCTTTGTGGCTCCGCCCCCTTTAAAGATGTATTGGTCCAAATTCCAGAGTTAAACTCTGTGTCACCTCCTCAAATGGCACAATCGGACGGGTCGTTTAGAAACTACATAATTATTTTTGAGTTATAACGTTGTTCCAGTACATGAACGATATGTATGCGAGTTTATGCGCAATATTATTTTCTATTAAACAAATAATCTCTCAAATCTTAAATTTTTTCTAACACATAAAAAGTACAGACAGACGACCATACTCGTATGTCGTGTTTATTTTGCTGCTTTAAGCATTTAGTGCGCTCGCATTATGTCTGCTTATGCTGAATGCACTCAGTCCCAGAGTCTTTCCTTAACTCCTTGTAACAACTCTATCTACTTGTTCTTGCTGCCCAGACCCCATTTTAGTTTGTGTCGCATTGTGCAAATGGCTTTTATGCTTGCGGCAAAATTTTATTTATTTTCCCCCCTCGTGTTTCTATAAATATTTCATTTCTTTTTTATTTTGGCGCAAAACTTTTGCTGGGGTGTTCTTTCTTCATGTATTGTATTTGTATTTTGTATTTGGTGGAGTATTATTAGAGTGTCACGCATCCAACATGCAATTTATTGCAAATATAAAATATTTTTGTGTATAGAGTAGAACTTTTACTTTTTCCTACTCAGTAAAACAGGGAGGACATAAGAAGGAGATGTGAGCTAAACAACAAAGTCAAATCACGTTTCATGTATTTATTTATTAATCTTAATGTTGCAATTGCATTTGCGGTCACTCTCTAGCAGAAAATAAGCAGAGCTTATTTCAAGCACAAGGACAAAACCAAAGCAGCTTCTTGAGCAGTTACGAGGGCGTCGCAAAACTGGTCAACCAGATTTATAGAGGGCGGCTACTTTGAGAAAATGTACTTTGTAAAAAAACCTTATAAAACGTGTGTTTTAAAATTCAAGGCGGCATGTTGCTTAGTCTTCTTGTCCTTGGAGTCATCAAACAAACGATCTCAGTAAATTTGTAAACATTGCACCTTTAAATAATATAATACAATATATACACCAATAATACAATACTTTTATTTAAAAACTTTCAGTTCAACCAATATTAAGGCCGAGCTAGATTTTATTTTGGGAAAGCCTGCTCCTCTTCGTTTGCAAATATATATAAAATATTGGTTGGCAAAGTTTAATTAAGGGCGCACTAGCGCTCAAGACGAACATCGCAGTAGTGGAGTATTGAATTACAGTACGCTGATACGAGGGTGGGTCATTAACTCTGTGACTTTTGAAGAAACACAGATTTATATATAAAAAGTTATTTTATTTTCCAACATAGTCTCCTTTGAGTACTATACACTTAGTCCAACGTTTCTCAACGTTTCAAATATGATTTGTCGCGGTCATGATTGGGAGTCAATTCTCTTTCCGCTTAGCCATTTCTCCAAGTTTGGGAACAAGAAATAGTCACTCGGGGCTAAGTCTGATGAATAGGCCGGATGAGGGAGCAATCTATACCCCATGGATTTTTGCCATGGAAACTGCACAGGCGTTTGTCATTGATTGCGAGCAAACGCGGCATCCATCTTGCGGAAAGCTTTCTCATACCCAAGTGATCATACAAAATTGAAACCACTGAGCCATATGAGATGCCTATGGCTTCCACAATCTCTCTCACTTGTAATCTCTGATCGGCTAAAACCATATCTTGAGTTTTTTCAATTGTTTTCAGAACCTTCGGCTTGTACGGCCATAACGAAATGCAGTAAACCACTCTTACCATTGAAATTGATGCTAGTATTTACGAAGCTTAGCCCTTGTTTGAGTGATGGGTTTCTCCAAAAAAAAAAGAATGCTTAATGAGCACACGAAATTCACTTTTTCCATTTTCTTCTCAAAACGCCCGGTAGTTTGCTATCAGCGGCTGCCAAACACAAAGTAAATGACTCAGCTTATTAAAGTTTTAACAGGAGACAACTAAGAATTGCCTGTTGACAGACACACATTGAGTTAATTATCCACCCTCGTAAATTTTTTCCATGCTCAAAAATAGCTTTTAAAACCAAAAAGGAATAGAGGTGTATTAGGACACAAACGTAATGCGTTAAATAACAATGCAATAATATTATATTATATGATGATGTCAAATTCGCCGCAAATATTTCAAAACTTTTCCATTTATTTCCCACTATTTTCTTTACTAGCGGCTTAGGATTAAATTATTTTATTGTTTGTGGCCGGTGGCGGCTGATTACCGGCTTACAGCCGATCGGCTGTTTTCTCTGGATTGTGCTCATATGCAAAAATAATACAAAAACAAATTGAGCAATCGTTTTTGTTTTGTCTTTGTTTCACTCACTTCAAAGAACGAAACAAAACAAAATAAAACAATTTGTTTCTCTTATTTTCGTGCTCTGGTTACGAAACAAAAATAAATTTATAACTGTAATAGTGTCGATTATTTTTGTTACGAAAATCACGTCATAACTCCTGTATCGCGCAATAATTAGCGTAAGTACAAAAACGTGGCGTCTTGAAACTGAAAACACATGTTTTCTAAGGTTGCCAATTTTCTCCAAATTAAATTTTTCACTATTGAGGGTCAGATCGGCTAGTTTTGGGAACTCTCTCGTTTTTATATTAATTGAATGACTATAAAATTTTTCCGTACATTTTATGTGCAATCGAAGTGCATTTGTTAGTAATATGAAGTATAGAGAGTGTCTCAAAAGAAACGGCTTGGCAAGTAGACCCTGTGATGGCTGCCATTTCTTGACGGATATTTTCTTTAAAAAGCACGTCGGTTTGTTGGTGTAAACTTTAGATTTGCTACAACCCCACATACAAAATTCCATAAAGTGTTAAATCAGGATTGCATTGATAAAGATGCATTTTTTGCCTCTGACTCACAACTTAGGGCTTTAGTTATTGCATCAATTGAATTTTTTGGGGTGCAGATTTAGGTCTTTGCATAAATTTAAGTGTAACGATGACCGTCTATGTACATTTAAAGCACTTGCGCGCTTCCTAATTAAAACGTTAAGATCATCACGAACAGACTGATTAACACTTGTTTTTCCCGTTTTCTACCGCTGTTGATGATTTTGCGCCGGTCTTCTGAAAACTTAAACTGACCACGTCCTCTAGTCTCCGAATGACTATTTTTGTAACACTCGCAAGCACAACCCGCGAATCGACCCTGAGACTGAATTGCGAAAAGTGGCTCTAACGCTTGACATGTCGCGCATGCACCTCAGAATCGTAAGCTAAACAAATAAAAACTTTCTTTTGAAGCACCCTGTTTTTTATGGATTGGAATTTGCTAAAATCTTTCTAGAAAATAGATGGATTATTTTTAAGATAAAGACTGGTACTCTTTTCAAAGTTGTGAAAAATTTTGAGCACACATTGATTATTTCGCGTGAAAAATTTGACATGTACTAAATGTAGCCCAACTCGCGGTTTTTTTAATAAATTTCTTGCTTTTATTGCTTGAAAGTATGCAACATTGTTAAAATTCCGTGCGAAAAAGCACTGCTCATGTTGTTTCGCAGCTAAACTAAAATGATGCCAGACTAATTTTGCATGGAAAGACATGATTTTACGTCTTTTTCACAACAAGCACAGAGTACTACTTTTGCGAATTTATTTCGCAAATAATTCACACCAAATACTTTTATATGTAGTTTGACAGCATTTCGCACGAAATTGTGAACAGAGTACCAGGCTTAAGGTTAAAAATAAAATAATAAAAATAAAATAATTTTTTATTATATGTTGCAACCAAAGTTGTTTTAAATATTCTTAAAGCTATTGACAAATATACTTATGAGTGTACTGATAGAAAAATCATCATAAAGGAATTGTAGTTTGACATCAATATAATGAGAATTTTCTTCGTTTTTGTTCATCATTGCCAAGTCGCATCGCATGACAAAATTGTATTATGACATTTCCTATCACCGCTTTATGTTTTATTGATTACATTTACCATAATATTGATGTCAAAAAATCTCATGGCTGGACGTTATCAATTCGAGAATTAGTTTTTCTATCAGTGTACATACTTATGAGAAACATTTTGCTAATATAACATTTCTGTTTTTATTCCTTCCAGGTAATTTCCCATTTGTGTCATTCTTGGTCTCAATTAAAGTAAGTTTCTGGTTTAATATCAAGTTAAAATTTGTTTTAATTTTTAATAAAACTGTTAAAAAATATTTAAAAAAATAACCCTCTGAAAACTTGTGAGATTAAATTTCAACCCACTCCATTTTCTGACGCTGCGCCGTGGGGGATTTTAGAAAATTTAAATAGTTCTGCAGTTTCTAAACGGGATTGTCATAAAAAAAAATTAAAATTTAACTGTTTTTACAAAAAAATAATTTTTTTTAAACTCACAAATCGGACAAGATTTGACTTCTCCATCAGCAGAACGGTCTACCAAGCTTGGCAGTCAAGGTTAAAATTTTAATTTTTTTCTCGAATATTTCCTAAGCTGTAAGTGAACATCCATAAATGTGGCAGACTTTTATTTAGCTCTTAAATAGGAAAATCTACTTGCAAAAAATCTTTTTATCAGATTAAAAATATCAGCTTGACATAGTCGTAGATTTTAATTTTTCATTAGCCCCAAAGTGTATTAATACCAAGTGGCCTTATCATTACAACAACATACATACAAATTTGTTGTAGGATTATTTTTATTTGAATGTTGACAGTTTGGGTTAAGATTTTATGCTATTTTATATGGAGTTTGAAGGATGGGGCTAAGTCAGCTGACGATCAGCTGCGCTGATAAGGCCACTTGATATTTATATACTTTGATTAGCCCGAGTTGGCCCACTTTGGCATTTTAGGGAAATTTGTTTGTTAAACGTTTTGTAAATCCAAATTACTTTTTTTCTGAATATGACTCATACAGTCCAAATTACAAACTTAAGCTCTGTAACACTTCTTCAAATGCTGTATGAAATTTTATAACAATCGGACTTCCCGTTTAGAAAGTGCAGAATTATTTGCATATTTTTTTTTGTCTAAAATCCCCCAATGTGCGCTGGATTACTAAACAAGAAAAATTGCATCCTATAAATTTTTTATACCATGAAAATTAAATATTTTTTTTAAGTTTTCACAGAAGTTTTTTTATAACAATTTGTTTCTGCAAATACAACAGTTTCATTCGCAAATAAAAATAAAAAACCAACCACTTTATTTTGAATTTCTTAACGAATTGCTTGTGTTTCTTTTTAAAGATAATAAATAGAAAATACATAAAATTACAAAACATTTGGAGACACTTTGTAATACGAGAAATGTTATGTATGTGTTTTTACTACTTTTGTTTGCTTTACTTTTTAATTGTCAGCTAACTTAGATCTTCGAAAATACTTGCCAGAGTAGGAGAATTTTTCCATTAGTGAAAATATTTTAATTAAATTAAAAAAAAATATGCATAAAAGGCACACAGGGAAAATCAAAAACCAAAATACTAACTACACAATTTTTAAGGCTTAAGAAATATATGTATTATTAAATTAAAACAAAAACTCAGCTGTTTCCGTGAGTTTTCGAAAAGTGAAATAAAAACACACCGAAAAACACAAAAACCTGTGATTTACTGAACAACAGTACAAGTTATTTGGAATCAGCTGATTTCCAGAAAAGGACTCATAGTGAATAAATTCTAAATAAGTATCTGTATTTAGTTGTCTTAGTTATATCGTTTGGTTTTTTACCTAATTAATTAACTAAATTTGTTGAAAGTCTTAAAACCCCGGACTTCGTGCAATAAAAAATTAAAGAAAAAAAGATTTATTCATAAAAATTATTAATGCTTTATAAAGGCTTAATAAGAAAATTTTTGTTTAAAAATCAGTGTAATAAACCCTTTATAACGCATTAATGATTTTTAGGAATAAGCTGATATAATATAATATTTTATATAATACTCGTATGTATGTATATGATTGATATGCAAAGTTGCTCCAGTGAAATATAAAAAAATTTATCAACAGTCTGCCTTTTCACAGCAACCATGAAAAAAATTAAATGCAAAAAGTTTGACCAAAAATCTTCTCAAGCAACAATTGAGTTCGCATGTTTAATTACTCGTATTAGTTTTTTTCTAGCTAGCAAACGTACAAAGTGAGAAACTGTCTAAGGGATTGTTGGCATGCAGTTTGTCAATGACATCAAATTTTGTCAATATTAAAAATTTAAAACAAAAAAAATCTTAAAATCAAACAGCATTAAATGCACAAAATAAATGAGATAATCACACTGAAAATGTTGCTGTATATGTATAAAAATAAAAACAACTAATGAACGTTTACAGAAATAAACACTTTATTTGACTTTAAGTACGCAGTCATAAATGAAGACATCCATCCATTTATGACTGCGTACTTAACACACACTTCAAGTTTTCCAGCTCAATTTTTAATATTGGTATAAAATCGAAACTTGAGCAAGAAAAAGAAATGTATACCGATTCAAATACTTTAAGTAAAAGGAAGCAGTAGCTAATAAGTCCTGGTTCATACACATCAAGTTTACCTGATCAATTTTTCTTAAATTTTCTTTTGAACCTGTATTTGCGTTCATACACACCGTCAAGTTTGTTTCATCAAGTTTCATCAATTTGCGTTGTCGTAGAGTATTACGAATGACAAAACAAAACGAAAAAAGAAACTTGACTGGTACAGTCAAGTCTGTACCCCACTCCATTCTCTTTTCCTCTCTCTCTCTCTCCTAAAAACTCAAGACTTGAGTTGAGAGTCAGACCTGACGTGTGTGAATCAGGACTAAAGGCTCAGTTAGCCGACTGTAATGTAATTAATGTAACTGCAACGGTAGGAAACAGCTGATCGATTTTGTTATGTGAAAAGTAATGAAAATGGTTATAGAGATGTAATGTAACGTAACCTACTTTTCATATAAAAATATCGATCAGCTGTTTCCTAAATTACAGTTACATTGCATTACAGTCGGCTAACTGAGCCTTAACATGGCCTTGATACTATTTTACATCTAAATAAGTAAAATATTTCCTAAAAACTCGTCAAATAGTTGTTAGAAATACTTTCTGAATTTCTATTAAAATAGAAAATTACAGATGGCATATCTTTTGAGGCATTTTAGCAATGGATCACATATCCACAAGGGACAGGCATCATATCAACAACGTCATAACTCAAAAAAACTAGTTTTGGAGTTTCCAATTTACACACATATTAATGGAAAAATGAAGTTTTATTTTGCATTCAAGAGTTGAGTAAACAAGATATTTGTATGAAATTTTTACACAATATGAATGGGGATTAATTGTGCATCATGAACTCATAAGTTCCATTTTTTTAGTTATGACGTTGTTTGATTAAATGAGCGATTTATAGAAAGACAGGTTTAAATGTTCAGCCGCCTGTTCTCATACATGTGTCTGCAATGGCGGTGGAGTTAAAATTCTTGATATAAGGAAGAAATGTAATAAACAAACGAACATGGGGATATGAAAAATGAAAAAGCGCATTTTTAAATTAGAGAAATTTTTTTATGTATGTTAGTGTGTGTACACATGCATATCGTCGGCTTAGAGTGTAAACCTGCTAAATCCACTTTTTATACCATATGATATTTTAATGCCATTCGAAAGAGAGAAACTTAATTTATTAGGCTAATTTCTTAAGCTTTGTATAGAAACCGTTAACAGTATTTTATCTCTCCTGTAAAATTTGCTGGAAGTGAGTTAGCAGGTTTACACTCTAAGCCCACGATATATGTATCTCTAGCAAACAGCGTATAAACTTCATGCTGATACCATAAAGGACTGACTATAAAGGACATTCTTGTGTAAATAATAATAATAACACACAAAAAATGAGAAAGTCGCACAAGAACTTCATTTCTATGACGCAAAGAATATACTTTTTATTTACTTGCATATTTTACTACTAAAACAAAAATTTTTTTCAACTTTCTAAAAGGCATTAAAAATTATAGTAGGCAGAACAATAGAAAACAAAAAAATTAGCGTTCAATACTTTCATTAAAACTGGAAATTGAAGTTCACACACTCGTTCATATATATAATTTACAAACACTTTTTGAGGGCTTGTGTACTTATTTCCTTGAGAGAATATCTTTCTATTCATACCTAGCAGGGATGGTAAGTTGAGGTTTGCAATAGTTCTTTAGTAACTGAGTTATCAGCATGAAATCTTTGTTGTATTACAATATTCAAATTAGTGTTTATTATTTTTAATTTAGTACTTTCTAATGGTCGTCGAATGTATAATAATTAATACATAGAATAAAACTTGTACTTGTAACATACAGAAAAACGGTTTAGTTAAATGTAACCACTTTCACTATTAAAATCAATCAGCAAAATTAGTTAAAGTAAGCTAAGTACTTAAACAGTATAATCCAACATTTGTTATATCAAATTTTTTCGCTTAAGTTGTATGCATCATATTATTCATCGAAATCCATTCACTCAATTCCCATCAAAACCAACACACACACACACAAAATAATAATATGAATAATTTTGTAATATCAATTAAAATATTTGTAATATCAATTAAAAAATTAATTAAATTTTCACCTATAAACAATTTGATAATATTAATAAAGTTTTTTCATTCAAATTAATTAATACAATTAAAAATTTAATTGAATCAATTAAATTCTTAATTGAAAACATTAATCGTACGCTCGTACGATTTTAATTGGTTAAATTAAAATTTTTCATCACCTTTTTGATGTCGTACCACGCAACACAGAAAAAATGTTTGTGCTAATTTAATTGAAAAACAAAATTAAAATAATCAATTAAAAATTTTATTGAGTCAATTAAACTTTTGCTTAAAATTTTTTTTACTTAAAAGCTTATTTAGAAAGTTAATTGAGTCAATTAAACTTTTGTTTAAAAATTCAATTAATTACATTTTTTAGTGGTTTTAGGTCACAACAATGATAAAAAGAAAATAAAATTAATAAAAATACTTATAGTAAAAATATGTAGATTAAAGTGGAGAAAATAAATAAATTTTGTTACAAAATTCAAAAGATTTTTAAAGCGATTAAGACTATAAACTCGAAAGAAACTCTTCATGAAATGACGAAAAGCCGCTAAACTTACCAAAACTATACAAAACGTAACAAATCTGTTAAAATGTCGAAAGTTTTGAAAATATAAAGCCCCAAAAGCCAAACGGCTAATGGCCTATTCGATGACAATTGATATTGAAAACAACAACAAAATATCAAAATTAATTTTTGCGTTCAGTGTAATTTGTCAAACTAACTTATTATTTCCATATCGTGGAGCGGGCCATTAAACTTGGTCATATTTTAAGTTTAAAATCAATTACCTTACAAAATTGGTCAAAACTTCAAAAACGCACTTGGCCAAAAATCTTAGGCCTCAATTTTGTAAAACGCAACGCCTAGCGTTGACAAATATTGTATGTATTTTGTTTTTGTAATTTAAATATTTTCCATATAAAATTTTTCAACGTTTGGTGTTGCGTTTTACAAAATAAGGCTCTTAAATTATTAATAACAATTTAAATTGATTTTTTATTTTGTTTATAATCAGGGCAATCATGAATAAAATTCGGGGTGAAATTTTTCCCGGGGAACAATTTCAACTAATAGCAAGTAATAGGGAAAACAAAAAACAATTATATCTCACTTCACTGTATTTATTTATTTAATTATTTTTTGTAAAAAGAAAGCTAATGATTTGTTTGTGAACTTACATAACATATGCAATTATGTGCGCAGTTTTTTTATACTTGTGTTTAGTTTTGTTGAAATATGTTTAATAGATCACAAGCTATAGAATAATTTAAAAATACAAAACAAAGCTTATAATAACCCGACAAAAAATGGAGCTTCTGCCGAAGCAGCTTTGTAAGGGAAAGGTTGATAAGGCAGCGCTTCCAGATTTTCGTATGGGATTCCTCGCATAGAAGCTATGCCACGTCGATCTAAAACATGATTTTTCATGCCTGCCGAAGTGACCTGAATTCAGCGAGGAAAGAACTCATTTTGTAATATGTTAAGTCAGGCATTTTTAATGTCTTTTTCGAGGGGAAAAAATATTAGTCTACCTGGAAGAATGTTTTTTCACATGTATGTAATTCAAACATTTGCTCCTTAGATCAGAATTTTATATCTACTCTTACATTAACTTCCAATACTTTATTTTTATATTTATTACATTTTAAATACAATATCAAATCAAATACTTTTTGTTCGCGCGTTGATTCAGGTGTCGATCCCAGGATTTCCGGATGTTAGGCTAGAAACAACACTACTCACTGAACTACCTAAGCACATATTTATTTTTGTACACAATTCAATTAAAAAATCAAAATTCGAAGTAAAAATTTCATTCGCATCAAAATTTCTATCCAGGTAAGCGACTGAGGATGCTCTATAAAAAACTTTGAGAGTTTGAGTATAAACAGCCAACTGACTTCGTAGTGTTTGTGTAAGGCAGAGTTTATGCACTGTTTGCTTTTCCGCTCTTCCGAATCGCTTCTTTTTGTCTTAGTGCTTACTTGTACCAAATTTAATTTTGCTGGGAAGCTGGTGTGTGGTGTTTTGATCCTTTTATTATTAAATGATACATATTTGGTGCAAATGAAATGGTGCTATATAATCTGCAAATATTACCTTAAGGTAGGATCACACGATTGCCGCAAATACACCAATCTGACACAATTTTTATTGTGGTGAATTGGTGCACAATAATAAAATTGTCCCAATCAAATACGTTGCACATGATTGCCCCATTTTATAAAAATTTGATTGCCACAAATTTTCGAAGAATGAATTTGTGGCAATAATTGACGCATCCTAGTCATACGATTGTTCTATCTTGCGGCAACACAAACAAACAGCTGTAGTGGTAGTTTTTAGTTTTGTGTTACGTGCAAATAGTTTTCTTTTTAAAAGAAATAAAATTGTCTATGCTTTGTATATTTTGTGCTCATTAAATATACAAAGCAGAGGCGATTTTTGTTCTTTTAAACGAATAAAAGCTAAATATATGGGTTAAGGATTGGATCAGAGTTACATGTTAACGTTTCAAGTCAGTTATAATTAGATAAGAAGTAAGTTGAAGTTTACAGTACTTACAAAAACATTTAAGAAATTGTCGCGTATTGGCTTCTTTGATTGCCGCTCGAGAACACAATAAATATTGGTGCATTTTTAGCATTTTTATTGGGGCATGGTTGTCTATCAACCGTTCACACGATTGCTGCACCAGAGTTGCATTTGAATGCGGCAAATCACCACAATATTGTTCTCGATTGTCATATGGGACAATAAATTGTGAAATCACACGATTGGCATATAAAATGGAGAAATAATTGGTGCATTGCGGCAATCGTGTGATCCTACCTTTATAAAATAATGATAACGGATTATAATCCGGATTATCGCTATCGAATTTTTGGCGAGACCCGTTGAAAAAAGCCTTTCTAAAAAATTTAGTTTCATCCTATTAAAAGACCCTGATCGGCGGCCATGGTTAGCGCAAAATTATGTACAGGAAAGATGTGCTATATATTCTAAACAAAAATGGTTATAAAAAATTGTTCTGAAAAACGCCGCATTTTATGGTGTCAAAAGTGTTTATAGTGAAGATCGGTAATTTTTTGGGTGAAAAGCGCAATGCGCATGGCTGGTTTGCACGCTATCAGTGCAATTTTTACACACATGTGATTTTCTTTATGGCCAGTATATCGGAAACTGCCGGTGGAGCGAATAAAATAAATAATTTTGGAAATTTGGGTGGTCTACACAGAAAAAAGTATTCACCAATTAATGTTTTCAATTAATAATTTAATTGATTCAATTAAATTTTTATTTGTATTAATTAATTTGAGTGGAAAAACTTAATTGATATTATCAAATTGTTTATAGGTGAAAATTTAATTAATTTTTTAATTAATATTACAAATATTTTAATTAATATTACAAACACATTCATATTACTTTTTTGTGTGTAATGTACATGACAATAATGTAATGTAATTTAATGTAATGTAACTAACAATATTTCGATAGAATATACTTGATCGACAGCTTACTGTTTAATATAATATCGATCACGAAGTAAAAATTAATTTAAAGCCATCTGTCAATTCGACTGCAAATTTTCGCCAAAAGTGATTTGAATTTAGTTAACATTCACATCATTAAATTTGAAAAGTTTGCTCTATCCATCCCTGTTGCTTGTGACATAAAGCTTGATTTTGTTTTCTGGTTCTCACCTTGTGATTATGAAATTCCAGGAATTTTATAAAAAATTTCTCTGCTTTTATAAATATACATACATACATACCCTGCAGTCAGCGTAGCTAGCGAATGTCTAGCTATTTCGTTAACTACCAATCGTTACCACTAACTACTATCAACACGACTTACGATTTTAACATGGGGATGACATTGAACGTAGTCAATTGACACCATCTGCATAACCCTTCGTCAGTGATTTCGCTAGTCAATACAATTAATTTTTTGTTGATTAAACAATTAATTATTAATGCATTTTTCAATTAATTGATCTTTTTTTATGCGACGTTTTAATTTACTTCTGCTGCTTATTTTACGTTTCTAAAAAAAACCCACTTTTTTTTACTTAAAATTACACATTCACTGACCAAGAACTTCCAATTGTAACTAATGCCAACACAAAATCAAAATAATTACTTACAATAATTTTTTTACTTGTTGATTTTCTTTGGAATAACAGCCAGTGATGCCCACACTTGAATCATCAAAACCACTGTGAGCATATAAAAATAGAGTAAAAAAAGGTAAAAATTAAAAAAATTGGGGGTAAAAAAGCACTAAGCTAAATATTCTCTGTTATTTATGTTTTTATAAGTAAATACATATTTGTTATTTATGGTTTATATAAATAAATATTTATTTTTTGTTTGACTATGACGTATTAAATCGCTATACCGGGCAATTATTTTAAAATTACATCAAATGCATAGCGTCTTGAACGCATCTATTGCTGGTTTAAGCCACCTTTTGAACGCTCGATAATTCTTTCAAGCTTTTTCTATATTGTTGTTTTTCTATCTTAAAGAAAGCCGTAACAAGTTAATAAGATTTAACAAAAAATTAATGCCAAATTTACTATGAAAAAAAAAAATTTTAATTTCATAGGAACAAAGACACTTTTTTGTTATTTCTTCAATTTGCACAAGTGACAAATTCACTTTGTTTAACTGCATTCACGCATGCGAGTTGAAGTAGTAAAATCTTTGCTTAACAAATGAAAAAAAAATTCTTATAAGGAATTAAAAAAATTTATTGAGAAAAGTCGAAACGGTTGATTCTTTGTTTTGTTTAAGTTTAAAAAATTTTGATTATTGAAATAGCAATAAAAAGCACTGCGAGAAATTGTAAAAAGCACTATAAATACCCGTTTTTCTGAAACGGGTATTTAATAAAGTTTCGGGTACTTAGAAAGGGAAAAAGCAGCAAAAAATAGCCGAAAAGCACAAAAATGGCAAAGCTGATAACAGCACAGTTTTTTTTCCACTCGAAAACTATTTTTTTTGGGTTAAAGGCATTAACATTAACATGTCCATGAGTGAGAGACTCAAAAGGCGAACTCTTGCATTACTTGTGGCACCCGTAGTAGGTAATCGATTTTTTGTTAGGGAAATAACGATTTTTAGTAAATTTTAAAACTGCAGGGTAGCTACATACATACATATCTACATACATAGGTATGTTTGTGTACATACACAGAAATTTATAGAATAAATGCATTCCTTTCTTGATAAAACACAATGAAAAGGTGAACAAAAAGTTGGATTAACAAAGAGAATTCTGTAGAAACAAATATTTTGCGGCAGGAAGAAATAAGCCACAATAAGAATTATTGCTGTCAACAACCAAACAGTGATGCCAGTAAAAAGTATTATTAATGCAAAAGCGCTGGAGTATTAACATACAGGGATTCTGAGATGAGTATCCACTTTGTTTTTTGAAATAAATAAGCTTTTATAATCGTTTAATATATGTAGTTTTTTTCTATAGACAGTGACGAATAAATACTATTCATTCGATAATAATTGCAAATAAAAGCATGTTTAAATACCCATTTATGTATATTGCAAGATTTTCTTTCCCTGGTTATCTTTGAAAACAAAAAATTTATATTTGTTAGCAAAGTCTATATGGTGGTGTGTTGATGTGCATACATGCACATGCATGTCAAATATAAAGAAGATCGTAAGCATTTGTTAAAAAGAAATACAATATTTCAAATACAATATTTTTTGCTTTTCTTCATGGTGTAAAAGATTCGCTCTCTGGCTGTTAACCCTGGACGCGTTTTGGCCAACTCGCTCATTGCCTTAACTACCCCTTTATTTTCCTTTTATTTAGTTTTAGTCCGCTTGGATTAAACATTTTACTGCCTTATTTATAAAAACTAATAAGGCTCAAAAAAGGGGTTATAAAGCACATTTTCATAAAAATGTTTTCTCATTAAGCCTGTATAAAGCCTTAATAATTTTTATAAGTAAGGCAGTTAAAAGCTGGCGCTTGGCGTTTCCAATTTAAAGTGAAAAAGTGGAAAGAATGTTTTGAAAACTTTGGAATAAGAAGCATACTTTTAGGAGCCATTTTCTCCACTTTTTTGGCGTCCATGTCTGTACGGTCACAAAAATCAGTAAACTACCTTTTTAACATAAGAATTGATGGTGAAGGGTCCCCATGGTATTTATCAAGCTCACACATGGTGTGCTTAATGATTTTTTTTCTTTTCAAATCTCGCAGTAGTCTGCTATCAATGGCTGTCAAGCCCAAACTAAATACTGAAACTTTGGGAGGAGTCAGTCGACAGCTGCCTGTTGACAGGAGTAGTATTGTCCTTTCAGTTAAGAGGCGGGTAATTCAATAACCCACTCTTAAAATTTATATTTTTGGACATGCATGCAATGCATTCACGAATTTTTTAGTTGGATGTATTTTCGATTTCGAAATCTAGTTAGTTACGCTTTTCTTTTGGATTTTAGCTGAAGTTATGAATATTTTTCTACACTCGTAGAAGCTCTGTTATACTCTGTGTGTGTGAAATACAGAATTTTTTGTGCGACTTTTTTAATTTGAAAAAGGGACATTTCCATGTAAAAGTACGAGTAGGACAAAAAGTAAAAGAGTGAAAGTGAGTTTGTTTGTTTGTGAGCGGAGCTGTGTACAGAAAAAAGTATTCACCAATTAATGTTTTCAATTAATAATTTAATTGATTCAATTAAATTTTTAATTGTATTAATTAATTTGAGTGGAAGAACTTAATTGATATTATCAAATTGTTTATAGGTGAAAATTTAATAAATTTTTTTAATTAATATTACAAATATTTTAAGTAATATTACAAACTCATTCATGTTACTTTTTTGATCTGAAACGTAGAAGCGTTGGCTCAAGTAGTTACAACGTTGACTACAAAACCGAGCCCGGTCTCCGACAGTCATTAAATAACAACACCACGCATTTTTCTGCTGTGCATTAGTGTCCGTTTATATCAATTGTTGTAGAAAAGTTCAAGTGATGAAGGCATAGAGATGGTCACTGAACTACACCGGCTTCAGCAGATACTAATGCTAATGTAACATCAGAGTGGCCTCCTTGGTGGGTATTGTGTAGCAGAATCATCGGCGAAGAAAAATAACCAATAAAATGGCTACTAAAACACAGCTTCAAAAATTTAATACGCCTCGTTGACACCAGAAGCGCTGCAACACTGCATTATTTAAAAAAAACGTGCAAAAAGCAGAGTTGTAAAAGAAAGAAACCCGGGAAAAAAGAGGCCGTATGACAACCCTAGATAACAACCAATTTTCTTAAAAACCTATTAAAGATTCAGTTAAAAGCAAACAAATTGCATCTCATGCATGCATTTGAGGTTGGTGAATAATACCATTCCCACGGAATTTATGTATGAATTGTCACGGCAATAAAAAAATTATCTATGGCGCACCACTTTAAACCTATTAGTCAAACAATGAGTCCATTTTGAGTAAAATTTTTTAAAATTTTAGGAATTTTTAATGTTTACTCTCTGGTAAGAATCAAAGTTGATCGTGTTATTTGTGGGGCAGCTAAAAAAATATAAAACGTAGAAGACAGAAAAATAAAAATGAAGAACAAACAACAATGAGTGCATACATTGATACATATATATATATATATATTTATATGTATTTGTGTGTGTTTACATATACAATAACAAAACAAGTAAGAAAGGTTAAAATACAAACATCAACAACAACAACAAGTAACTGCATTTGACCTTGTTTAATTTTCGAGAATTTGCACAAACAACAAGCGAACTGATTGAAAAAAAAGTAAAGTGTAAAAAACACAAAAAAAAATAATCAAACACAAAAAATATCAAAACAAAAGCAAATGCGTCATGTGAGTGTAAAAAACAGACTACTAAATTAAAAAAAAGAGAGTGAAAGCTGCAACGAAGCAAAGCTTGCAATTGAGAAACAACTTTAACGATCGTAAATAATCGATCTCATTTAGGAAACAAGTTTCATTTTGTCTTAGGTACAGTGTTAGTTCGATATTTCCTTGGACTTATGTATCTCTCTGAAAACAGGGCATTTTTCCCCCTTTATTGGTTTAAAGTCCTATAAATGGATCCTTCATTAAGCGTTTGCAACTTTCAATTTGTCTTGTATTCGTTTGCAAGACTTATTGATGCCATTATGTACATACGTATGGTATATAACATCGTGCAAATGTCCGCCTCTATTTCGCTGTTTGGAACGGATCCGTAATGTACGGTCCACAACACCTCCAGATGACCCGCCTGATGTGCAAACGCTATGTGGCACGTATCGTCGTCCTTTCGAAACCATACATATGTCGTTGATGTCTTAATAAAGCATCCAATTATGGCCAAAAAAGTTGGCAATCATCGATTTATAGCTGGACAAACAGAACAGCCATTTTGATGAATTTTTTTTTTATTATTTTCACTCTTTGTAGAACGCTGTATCTGCTAATGGTGATTAGGCAAAAGAAGTGAATAAATGACAGATGTGGCTTCCACATATGGCCGCTATCAACTGTCAGGGTTCGTAAGTCCCTATTAAGAAGACCCCATATTAAGCGCCATTGTCATGACCTTAAATTCTTGACTACTTCTTCTCAATAAATTTCCTCATGGTAATGAATATGAACAAATTTTTTTTTTTTTTGAAGAGGCAGAAAATGTAACCCCCGTTTTAAGAAAAGAATACGCCATGACTGTTCGAATTTGTTATACTATATACATAATGCGAAAACATCATCCGATTCGTATAACGTATAATCTCCCAGGTTTGGACTCAATTCATTATTATTCATGCATTAGAAATTGTGTGAAACAAAACGAGAACTTTCTCAAAAGCTTGAGCGGAGTGAACTACATAAATACATACATACATACATATGTATGTATAACATGCATTATTGTCCGAAATTCAATTTTTTTAATAATTTTGAATTCTTTCTAAATATTTGATTGGGTCAAAATTTTAATAAAATCCAAAAAAAAAAAAAGATTAACTTGGAATTTAGTAAAAACTAGGGATGCAACCGATACCGATACCGATACCGATATATCGGCGATACTGCTGGTTTTCCGATATATCGATATCGGCGATATTTTACTGTCGATACGCCGATACTTCTTATATTTTTCTTTAGAGTTTTTTGAACAACTGAAACTGAAATGTATTGACAATTTTGATGATTTTAGAAAATAAACAGTATGACATTCAGTTTGAATTGACTCATTCAGTTTGAATTGACTCATTCAATCTTACACTGTTATTTTGTGAAAAACAATAATTAATTTTTTGTTAACATGAATTGAAATTCAATTCTTTTTTTTTAAGTCTTATTAATATCAATTTTAAATCTTGAGCCAATCTAAACTGAATGCCAACGTTTATTTTGTAAAATCATAAATATTGCAGACGTTTTGTAGTTTGAAAATTTGAATTTTAGAAACTGAAATGTACTGAAAATTTTGATGATTTGAATGGCTCATTAATAAACACTGTTATTTTGTATAATAGAAGAATTATTCTACTTGAGTTTTGTTAATTTTTACTTGAGCTCAATTTAAATATGCGTATCGGTATCGGAATCGGTATCGGCGATATTTATTTTAGAGTATCGGTATCGGATCGGCAAAATGGCGTATCGTTACATCCCTAGTAAAAACCATAACATGCCAATTTGCATCTAATTTTATTCAGTGAATTTTCGCTCTCAACTTCTCCCAGTATCGAACATTATTATTTCTCTGCTAATCGACTCTGCCAACAACTTAACAGGGCCCATAATTATTAATGATCTCGATCATCATAATGACGTTTTTTTTTGGCGCAGCATAATACAGTTTTGTGCAGCACAAGTGGTTTCAGCAAAAATAAGCAACAATAAAAAGTTTTTTTGTTGTTGTCTACTTGCTACTCTAACTGATTGTTTTAAATAATTTTATTTTTATTTTCTTCAAGGTTTTTTTTTGTTGTGTATGCACACACAGATACACACAAATCACAAATCGCATTTCGAAATAAATTTCTGGTTCTCAGCAATTCACTAACGTAAGCGGGAAATGCATGTCCCAAAATATCTTTAGATTCTGATTAATTTGTTTGCCAAGATCGTTTTGTGTTATTGCTTTTTATTTGAATATTTTTAAGTGGCCGAACGAAGCACTTTCTGAATTTGTTGGATTTCTTCTTATTAAGCATATGAATTCAAAATGTTGTTCTTGGTCAGTTCTTAATGTTAATGTTGCTGCATCGTTCGAGAAGTTTAATTTTATTTTACTTATAAGTTTACTTACGAATCAAACGTGTTTAATTTTATTCCCTCTTTTAATGTTAAACCTTGAAATGGTTGCAGTTTTTTATACAT
This sequence comes from Nowickia ferox, assembly GCA_936439885.1. NCBI lineage: Eukaryota > Metazoa > Arthropoda > Insecta > Diptera > Tachinidae > Nowickia > Nowickia ferox. The sequence goes on from OW387026.1 coordinate 68,204,632, forward strand.
ATTTTAAATTTATCGCCAAGAACAACTCCCGAACGCTAAAGTACACTTATGGGTAGAAAAATAGGTGATTTTTTTTATTATTTGGTATATGTACATATTGTACAAATTGTTTGATTTTATTATAATCGGCAAGTTACATAAAAATAAAATTTTTCTAAAAACAATTTAATGTACCGAACGAACTTTTTCTTCACACACCTTGGGATAACAAAAGTAGGCAGTCAGATATATTTCGCTTAAAAATAGACACCACAAAGCTAAAAACAAATAATTTCAAAAAAAATTTGTCATACCTTCGAACTAGGCATTCAAAAGTTGGAAATAATTAATTTCAGTTAAGTAAACAAGCAGGATGTCAATATCTCTTCAAGCTGGTACTAAACTATCCTACATAATCGTTGGACTGTTGAGAAAATGCAACCCTGATCTAAAGAATTGTTATTGTCTTTTTGGAAATTTTCTTTCATAAACTCCGTTAGCTCTGGTTTGCATTTTCTCAAAATTCGTTTAACTTTACCGGGGAAATAAATAAAAAATGATGTGTTGTATAGCACCCCATACACGTTTCAAATCAATTGTCAATTCTCATTCTTTCAATTGAATTGATTCTTGACCCAACACTTCATAAACTGAATTGAAAGATTTTCATTCAACTGCCAAATTTATATATTTTTTTCACAATTACAAATTTAAAAATTTAAAACTTTATATTTATTTTTATATTTTTTATTTAAAATTCAATGAAATTAAATACATAAAATTTAGTGATCCTTACTATTAAAGTTGTGGAGATATGGATTAATCACGAAAAAAGGGGGGTTAGCCCCACTGCGTCGTTAGCATTACGAAAATCGTCAACATTTTTATTGAAGTGAACAGAAGGAAACGGTTGCTTTCGTTTATTTTTGTTCATTCGGAAAAAGTGCTGTGATGAAAATCATTTGATTTCGTACTTAAGCATGATGAGGAAATTTTTAGTTTAATTAATATCCATTAGAGTTCGAAAAATAAATTCAAAACTATAATTGAGGCCTTAAATATAAAAGGCCTTATATATAACAATTACACAGTGCAACACGAAAAAATATAACCATATACGGACGGACACCACTACGTGATAAAAAAACAAAAAAAAAAAAAAGACGCGTGTCTCCCAGTCTTGCCCAAGTCATGCACTTTTTTATGGGCCCCAAAGATTTGGGGCCTCGGTGTCATTTTTGCATTTTCTCAGGTTCTTATCTCAAAAACCGTTCGGAATTTTGATTTACTCTCTGAGGCAAAAAGGTAGCTCTTGTCATAAAGGACAAAAATTGTGAACATATAAAATCCAAAAACTTCATCTTCAAGATCAAAATCGCAAAAAAAATTAAAATTTAAAATGTCGAGATTTTTTCCCCTTTTTTTCTGTATTTAGGTGCATAGGAAGCAAACCGTTTAAAATTCAAAGAAACAATCCAGTACAAGAATGTACCTAAGATCTCAGTAAACAACTTTCTAGAGCATATGAACTTCCTAGGAATGATTCTTAACACCGTTTAGGTATCCGCAAAAGCGAAAAAATTTCCAAACAAATGAAATTAAAACATTTTCTGAAAATTTTTTACTTCTGCGGCTGCCTAAGCGCTATGAACAAAGCAAGAACATATTATTTCTTGTAAATTTATTATGATTTGAAATCAACTTTGTTGCATGGCGATTTTACATTGGTATTTTTTTCTCTGTGGTAGAAAAACTCTCAAAATGTTATTGAGAATAACATGCAGAAACATACAGGCCTGTCACAAAAATCGATCGAAATTGTTTTCATTACGAATTTTCCTTTCGATCGATTTTGTTTTACGTTCTTCAGATTTCGATCGATTTTGTTTGTTTTTAAAAAAAACGGTAATTCGATTGTTTTCAATTTTAAGTTGGCAATTAAATTTAAATTGAGCAAAAACACAAATAGAAAATACCAAAGGCAAAAGAATTACGTTTTATTGAAGTGAACAAAATTTAAAACTTAATAGGGTTCCCCCTATACCTTTTACACAATAATGTTTTTACTTAGGGCGGGGTGTGTGTGCAAGTGTTGGGATGCTGATATGTGTAATGTTTACTTACCATAGAATAGTACTATTACTAGTAATACAAATGTAATTGGCCAATAGGCTATATGTATTGCAAATGAACGAATAAATGAATACTCGAAATGTCAGCAATAACTGCAAGGATGTGAATACTTTGCTGTAAAATTACGGGGAAGAGGATTAGGGGATGCTTCAGATCCACTTTCATATCCAAACGCACAGTATGTGTTAAAGTTTTATTTATTTTTATTTGACTGAATAAAATATTTCAGTTTTTATGATGCTTCATTTTTTCTTTAAGACTTGAGGCAATTTCTTATAGTTTGTAAAAATATTAAATAATTAAAAACAAATTTTAAATAAATTGTTGAAAAACATTTTTCTTTATTGAAATAAGTTGTTTCAAACAGATTTTTGTACTTTCACATAAGGAAAATGTCAATTCCGAGCATTAAATTTAAAGTGGTTTCATTTCGAGCACGTTCTTCGTTTTGCGTTTTCTGAAGAATCTAAATACGGAATTGAAATCATTTCGATCGAATTTGGTTTCTGTGACAGGTCTGATAATAAGTTAAAAACAAACAAAAACAAAATTTCACAACACAGATCCAATATTCGATTTCAAATCCGTTTTTTCAATTTTAATTTTTTTTTGTTTAATGCTTTTTAACTTATGCAGTTAATAGCAGCTTAGCTATTTTTTGTACTATATCTGTATATGTATATAGTTTTCCTTTGCCTCTTTATTTTATTTCGTTCATATTTACATAGAATCGGAGACAGCCTTGTGGAACTGGGACACTTGTGTGCAATCGAAATGTTGTTGCTGCTAAATTTTTTTGTTATTCACATAATATGTATACAGCGAATAAAATGAAAAAACAAAAATACTGAACAAAATATTTTAGAAGCAGCAAATGTTGTGCATATCGCTCATTTACTCAAAGAACGTCATAACTCTAAAAATGCGATTTTTGATTTAATGACGCAGAACTAATTTTCATATCGTTGTTAATATTGTGTAAAAATTTCATACAAATATCTTGTTTACTCAGCTCTTGAGAGAAAAACTAAATTTTCTTTTTTCATTAAGTTAAGTGTGAATTGAAAACTTTAAACTCGTTTTCTGGCAAACTAGTTTTTTTTGAGTTATGACGTTCTTTGAGTAAATGAGCGATATTAATACATTATGAACAATGCTGTTTATTTTAGCTACACTCAGATACAATTTTAAAGATACTCATGCACTTACATACGTTATAAATATGTACTTAGAAATGTATTTGATGGTTGGTTGTGCTGTTGCTGTTGCTGCTCTTTTTGTGCATGAATTTTACGCCATGCGTCACAAATATTATTTTGAATTGTTATAAATAACAAAAACAAAATGTATTAAAAATAATGCTGTATGTGTGTATGTATGTATTTCTAAGTATGTAAATAAAACAAATCGCTTTTGTGTGCTTTTACTGTTGGATATGCATCCGTTTTTATCTGTCTGCCTGCCCTTCTGTCTATTGTAAAACCCAAAGCGTAAATGCTTTTTTTTACTCATTCGAGTAAATAATTTTTCTCTGAAGTAATTATAATTATATATTTTTTTCTTCTAAAGACACACGTTGTAGGTATTTGTGCATTATTTTTATTATTCATTAGTTTTTTGCATTTCAATGCCATTTTTATTTATATTTGTTTTTAGCGGTTTGTTTTATTAAACAAATAGTGCTTTAGTTTTAACAATAGGTCGGTTTAATTTTAATGGAACAAAATAGAAAGTTACATAGTGTTTAATGAACTAATAAATATCTATTTACAATAAATTTTAAACGCAAAATTTCCATTACGAATGGTTTAATTGCAGTTCATAAATTGATATTAATAATTATGTATGTACTTATGTAAGTATGTACATACATATAAATATCTGTGACAATATGTAATAATCGCTTAAGTTGACTCTACTGCTTATTCATATTGTAGATGCGTGACAAAAAGTAAAAAGTTTTTAAGTCGACATAAACTTTTTTTTGAGTTAATGGCACTTCAAAAGTACAGCTAAGCAAAATCTGAATTAGTTTGTGCTATTTTTTCCGGAAGGTATAGCTTAATGGCTTACTGCTCTTCTTTTTTCGACTTCATATATAAAGGGTGTCCCAAAAATAACACAAGTTTTGAATTGGTCGCCATTTGTGCAGTAAAGTGTTGGCAACCCTAAAAAAACAATTTGACAGCTGACAGTTTAGGGTTAGTAAAAATAGATAGAACAACGGGTCTTCACTCGAAACAAAATTTGGTAGAAATAGTGTTTTAACTTCCACAACTTTGAAGAGGTTAATTGAAAAATTCAGGAACACTGGCGGCGTTGGAGACATTCCTCAATTCGGCGTCGTGGACATGAATTAGTCGATATCGCGATACGATAACAAATTTCTTTCTGCCGAAATTGGATGATATTGATGTGGCCAATATGAGATTTCAACTAGACAGTGCAAAAGAAATACGAGCTAGTTCCAAAGATTTACCACTTTCATTGCATACCAATCACTACAGGTACAGAATTTAATATTCTAAGGCTGTTGTTTATATCGAAAATTGTTCTAGACACCTTCTCAACACATACCATTCAGTTATTGTGTTAAATTCACTGATGTTTCACCAGAAATAGAACTACTAGTTGAATTCATCAATTTTGTAACTAATGATTTGTATGTTTGTTTTTTGGTAGGACGTGAAGTAATTCAATTGCTGTATGAGGTACTTCCAGCTCGTGATCAGAATTGGTCCCCTTGGTCGTGTGATTTAACACGATTAAATTTTTTTACGGCGGAGAGGAAAAGATTCACCGCTGCATCAACGAAATTCAGCCAAATTTTTGCAAAATGGTTACAGAAAACTTCGACAAACGAGTACTTATGTGCATTCAAAGCCATGGAGGCCATTTGCCCGGTATGACTAAAATTGATCTCCTTTAAATTAATTTTTTGTGTTTTGTGATTTTTTTTGTGATAAGCTGTAATTTCAGTTAAATCGGCTAATTTTGCTTCATCTCATGTGTAACTTTGAATTTTGCTGGTGGCAACACCGACCGTTTCATAACTAATTTTAGCTGATATATGGCTTCACTCATATTCTCACGCTCTTGCATTTTTTTAGTCGACAAATAATACAAGCGATTACTGTAGAGCTTTAGATACATATATACATGTCAGGCGGATGTGTTTATATTAGTTTAGTTGCACTGAAAGAAATTAGGCATGACATTTAAACAATATTGTAGTTTATGATTGTAGACGTTTTTCGTAAATCCTATGCCTTTTATGTTATAAAACATTTAAAGGGGCCCATACACTACAACAGCATGCATGCGCAATCAAGTATTTGTGCCAGCGGTTTGGTCGTGTATGGGCATTTTGTGTGATTGTACGTTTTACTATAGCGATGTCAAATAGAGTTTGATATTTTGCTAATGGCACCAGCTTGCTGGAATTGTGTATTGTGAAATTAGCTCAGTTTAGTAAAGTTGTCAAGGAGTAAATATGCATTTCTCAAAATTTGTTGAAACATAATTTGTTTCAATGGAAAATGGAATTTGAGCACTTTATTTATATATAGCTGTTAATATTAGCAAAATATCAATAAAAAATATAAAAAAAATTAGCAAAAAATGTGTCCCTATTCATAAACACTCTTCTTGAATTTTTTTAAAAAGTGAATATTGTATCAATTTGCTGGTATGTTATGTGGTTCGAGCATGATTGCTCAATAGGTTGATTGCGCGTGCATGCTGTTGTAGTGTATGGGCCGCTTAAGGAATACAACATAAAAACGAGGTACATAACTTTAGATTTCTTCGGTTGAATAATCATGAATTGTCGCTATCAGACAACGCAAAATATCTAGGAGTTATACTGGACCAAAAACTTTCATGGAAACTGAATATTCAACACAGGGTTATAAAGGCAACGGTAGCATACTGCTCCTGTCGTAGGATGTTTGGATCTAAATGAGGCTTAAACCCCAAAATGCTTAAATGGATGTATACAGCAATTGTGCGTCCAATATTGACTTACGGCTCTGTAGTATGGTGGCCTGCCACAAGTAAGAAATACGTGGTAGATCAACTTTATAGAATACCGAGATCCGCTTACATACTAATCCGTCTGAGGCTCTGTTTGCTATACTAAACCTTTATCGACCTTCATATGGATCCAGAATGGTATACGGTGTTGGCTCTAGAGTATTTTCAAACGATCTTGGTATAGAATACACCTTTCGTCTCCCTAACGAATCCACTGTATTTCAGGCTGAAATTTTGACGGCAAGGGAAGCAGCTACAGTGCCGATTGATAGGAAGGTACAGGGTAAAGTAGTTATCTCTGTCGAAAACCAAGCAGCGCTTCTATCCCTTAGATCACATATCACTTCGTCTATTCTAGTCGGGCAGTGCAAGAGTTTGTTATCTAGACTGGGTGGTCAGACTGACCTCACCCTCATCTGGGTTCCAGCACATAGGAATTTTTTAGGTAACGAACGGGCGGACGAGCTGGCTAGAGCTGGCTCTGCTATAAATGCTTCCAATGCCGAATCGATAGCCATGCCGTTTGGTGCTATTAGAAGCGGTATATTCAAGCACTATATCTATAAGGCTGAAAGTAGATGGCAATAGAGTCACGTGCAAGGTTGCTAAGAAAATGTGGCCTAGGCGCTCAATACAATTAACAAATAGAAACCGTAGGGACATCTCGAGACTCTTTGCGGTCATGACGGGGCACTGGACGTTCGGCAGACATGCTAGTAGGATAGGTCTGTCCTATAATGAGTTCTGCCGAAGTTGTCAAGAAGAAAGCAAATAAGAGACAATCTTCCACTTTCTTAGCGAATACCCATCTTTGCATCTCTCGAGACACAAATTTTTAGGCAATCATGTACTAGAGGATCTTTCAGATTTATCTGAGATTGGGTTGAGTGACCTTATCAGATATCTCAACGAGACGGGTTGGATCTAGTAACGATCACCGTATCAGAATACTTAGATACTGTTCTACATAGGTTGACAACGATGAGTGTAGTGGTCCTTTCAAAAAGGAATCATCTAGATTATACTTGAATGCCTGCGTGTAGTGGGCAGCCACGTAAACCAACCAACCAACAAGGAAAGAATGCTTTAATAAAAAGGTACTTTTATAAAAATAAAATTATGGTTTTGTTAAAATTGAGAGCTTGATTGTTAGGAGAGGAAGTTAAGGAAAAAAGTTTGAGCAATTTTTAAATCATCAAACAGACAGACAGACCATTTTCAGAGAAACTACTGTAATAGGTGTACACACATTGATTTGTGATGATAATTAATATTATATTATTATATATTGTTATATTATTATACATATATTAAACAAAATGAAAATTTTCAGATACAATAATTGAAGAAGTGCTTGAAAACATGTAAAGAAATGTTTCCCTTCTAGTTGCTCATCATCGGAAGCGCTTCATGCAAATAGACGAAATGATGTTTAAATTCTATTCAAACTTTTTTACTTTGTTTCATTACACTGTGCAACGCCATTTTTATACGCGCATCAACGAATGCATTATTTGTTACCATCCACACATTCGTAAACTGCATACAGACAGAAACACACATTGATACATACATATGAAAATTTGCACACTTTTGCATTAAAATTGCAGTAAAGCTTTTTCTTTCATGTCCCACGAGAACTCTTGCCATTCTTGTCTAACTTAATGCATTGAGTTAATTTTCAATTAATCACTGCACGAATCGCTTTTACCAATGAAGTTGTTTCTTAATGCTCGTTGTCGTTAAACGAAGCGAACGAAACTTGTTTCTCAACAATTTTGAAACGATTGCATGTGTTGTATTGTTGTTTTATTTTTGCGAACGATTAAAACTTCGTTAAATTGATAAACGATTTTGATCGTGTCGATTTTGCAAGGCATTTTTTCTTTCTTTTATTTGTTTAATGCACATACATACATACATACATAAAAATGTAGTCATGTGCATTTTGAAACCGAGGAAATGGGAAGAAGCAACAACAACCAATCAGAGTAACTGAATTGCAACAAAAATGCTTTAGTAAGTTTATTCTTTGTCTCTGATAGCAAACAAGTACATACTTACAAAGAAACATTTTTTTTTGGAGAAGTGTTCCACAAGAATAATGTGTTGTGGTATTTTTGGTAATTGATGATATCTTTTATCGTATTTTTTCTCTAAAGTGAGAAAAAAAACATATTGATTATTGAGTTCTTGTTTCAACTATGATACATACATATAAGTTGAGATTCTCATTTGTTTAAACTTTAAATGAAAGTGTGTATTTCGACTTCGACAACGACGATTCTATACTAGATTGAAGGAAAAATTCATCAAAGTTACCTGCTGATCTCCATTAGCAACAGTGAAATGTGCACAGAAACTAGCAATACCCTTCAATAATATATTTCTAAAAAACAATTATTTTTTTAGGGAGAAAAATAAATGATGGACATTTCTATGACCTTAGTACACATTTAAAATGAAAAAGGCAAAAATGAGTAATTTTTCGTTTTAAAGATAAATAAACACATTCCAAAAAATAGATGTTGTGTAAGCACCGGCCAACGATTAATACGCTGTTTTTAGCGAAACCTGAAGCAAAGTTTTAATCTGACTAATTTCAAATGTTGTGCACAGATGTCTCCTCAAAATGATTTTAATTTTAACCACAAATTATTTATATGTTATTTAAAATTAAATTTTAATCAACGTCACACGTGACATGTCGCACGTGACATTTTCCCCCAACATGATACTCATATATTTTCAGGTGTTTCTTTTACCAAATTTTAAATAAGCAAGCTTAGTAAAAATATTTTCAAATTAGCAGAATTATTTAACGTATTTATTTTCAAAATACACAGATAGTATGATTAAAGTTAGTATGAGTAACAACCTCAAAAACGAAAATAGTATCAGGAATATCAAACACAGTTTTTTTTTTGATTTGTCAGTTCTAGGCTATTCTTGACAATCGCAGCAAAATAAATGCAACAGTGCTATAACTGAAATGCTTCTTATTTGAATTTTTCATCTTCTGTCGACTTATGCCATCACTCGGCATTTTCTTAGCATTTCGAATTATATCCTTGTTTTTTAATTTATTGTATTGAAATAACATCTCATCTTCCTTCAATATTTCTCACCATCGCACACTGTGTTAGATCGCAAATCTAACTGGACAAAATTAAAAAAATTTTCTGGCAACATTCTTTCTTCTCAATACAATAGGTAACTGTAATTCAGCTCTGATTAGGAAAAAGTAAGCTTTAAAGTCAAAGAGAAGGGTGTTTTTTGTGTGACTTTGGTTTATGATTAAGAAGACTACGGTGTTTTTATTGTAAACATTTTTTTATTATTATTAAACTTTATTTCACGGAAATATATTACAATTTTCATTTAAATATTTTCATTGTAAGTATAAACATTTCGTGAGAAGTTCAGAAAATGCAAAAAATAAAACATTTCTTTTTTTCAAGTAGAGTTAAAGCTATTTATTCCGAATAGTTCCGGTGTAAAACTATATTTGGGTTAATCTTTTATGTGTTCACTTTAAGGTAAAGCAAAAACATCTTGCTAGTTTTTGCGAGCGCCATACATTTTCTTCACTTTTCCTTTTGCGAAAGGAAATTTTTGAAGCATGGGTAAAAACTCTCAAAATACATAGCAAAGACGTCTTATTGAATAATGGTTAGATATGGTCTTCAAAATATACCAGAAGACGTGAAAACTAATCTTAAGAGAAATATAAATATTATTTGTTTTAAGCTAGCCGAAAAATTGATAGAAAGTGGAAGTGCACTGTATAAACTGAACGCGTGGATCGGTTTTTATAGTTCTTACGTCAATCGATTTGTCTTAACCCCGGGAGTGTCACAGTGGTTGCTGTTGACAGTTGCCAAATTCAATTTGTAAATACGAAAAAAATTAAAAAAATGTATTATTAAATTAAGTAATTATAATAAGCTCAAAATATTTTATTTATTATCAATTTTAAAAAGATCCACCAAACTGTATGTATTTTAGCCCGCTGAGCTCGAATCTGAGGTTTGGTTGGTTCATTCATCCATACAATTTGGAGTAAATTGCAAAATACATCACTTTTTCTAGATGTTTACCGGGTTTTCGCAATTTACTCAAAACCTTGTGTGTTAAAGAGCAAAAATAACATCAGATTCGGATAAATATATATAGATAAGTGGGTCTGGTCAAATTTACAGACCACCTTTTTCACCTTATATGGAAGCTGCTAATAAAAATGGGCGGACTATGCCCATTTTTTCTACAAAGCTTCATTTATATATAGACATCATCCATACCAAATTTAATTCCGATATCTGCTTCGGAACGCGATTTATTAATTTTGTCCAGTTAGATTTGCAATCTACCACACTGTGCACCGTTTGCATCTCTCCCTGTTTTTCATCGTTGTTGCTCATCTTAATTTAAATAATTTAAAAGTATATACATTTTTTTTCATGTGAACTTTTATTTATTTTTTTACTTGGGATGTCGCACGTGACCATTTTTATATAAGCACCACAATCACAAATCTTTGTATTTTTCCTCAAGGTGTTTTGTTTATAACTGTATTAAATAAGTGCTTGCTTGTTTGATGAGCTTTCTGCATGTACTTTCGACACACTGATAACAAATGTTTTTAATGTCGCACGTGACATAGAATTGTGTGATTTTGTAAAGCAAATACTCACAGGTATTTATAAACGCAAAGTTTCTTATGAATTTTTTGGACTCTGTACCCTCAGAAATTTTTTTTTTTCAATAATTTTTAAATATTTGGTGGCGGTGGACCTTTCAGAGCAAATGCCCATATTAATTTGGTAAAAACAAATTGTAAAAATAATGCACTGACAATAAATACTTCAGTTTTGCAGTTTAAACATCATTTCAAGCTTGATATAACGAATCTCACTTCAGCGAACATTAAAATATTCAACATTGAGTAAATTATAAAGCGAATATTGAAAAAAGTTTCTCCATATAAGGTGGCGCGTAAAAATTGCAAAATACAAAGAAAATTATCGGCCCTGCTCTGCAAATCATGACATATCAAATCAGCGTGCTTTCAAAAAATTAAATGAGACTAAAATGCGCGAATTACAGCCTTGGAAGTTGGAATAAAATATTATATTATAAATGACAAGAAGTTGAAATACTATTAAATCCCACTTACACCTGATTTGGAATCACAGTGTTTTTCAGAACAGGCCCATTTGCCTGTACGCCATATTGCGCTTAGAGTAATTATATTTAGGTTTTGGCTACATTCTCCGAAATCTCTATCGTATGATGAATATATCATGTGTGTGCATAAAAAATGGTGTTCCGATATTTTGAGGTGTCGACGCGTCGTATTGCCTTTAGAATAATTCCATTTTCTTTCTTCTTAGAAATCCATCCATCCATTTGATATCCATATTACGAAGGTTAAAAAAAATTTTTGGTAAGCCATTTTGGCATGTCATTCAAATTGTGTAGGAATTCGTCAGTCATTCTTCCTCGTATTATGGATGTGCACAGTAAATTGGAATCTGCATATTTAGTGCGTCCGGAATTTTGGGGCTCCAGTCAAGAGTATAACGAAGTACAAGATTTCAGTTCGAGGAAGATATTTTAAAAAAGTGGCTAATGGTTGGCGATATCCCGAATAGTGCTTTTATTAGGCAACAGTAGAGTAAAATGCTTATCTTCTGTACTGCATTCCCATTGTCTTCTTATATCCTCCGGAAATCAAAATCCGTATTTAGAAGAAATGTTTTTTGTGCAATATTTATTTACTGCTCAGTAAAATCTCATTCAAATGAATGCACTTTCATACTGTGTCAATCATTTTACACTGTAGTGACTTGTTTATATGCAATTGCAACCCCTCGATAGGAAAAGATGTGCATAAATAAATAACTCACCCTTTTGGGAAGACTTGAAACTAAAGCCTGACGGACCACTGTCGGTTCTGCGTGCTGTAGAAAAAAGTTGTTGCAGTTACAAATGCTGCTGTTGCAGAAAATTTAAGGGTGAGATTTCTCATGACAATTTTTAATGAGAAGTAAGTACGGATTTGTACTTTGTGTTGTGTTCTGTTCGCATAATCTTATGTGCAACACAGCGTTTCAAAAATGAACACGTGCTGTGCGATAAAAGCTGCTGATTGAGTGTCTGCAGGAGTGTGCGGTGTCTGCGTAAATTTTTCATACAGAAAAATTGCATTTACTTAATAACAATATTACTGCTATTGTTGTTGTAATTGCTCGCGAAGATGTCGCTTTTAATGTAACAATAAGTTCGCTGCTGGCGTTTTCCACCATAAAATGTACTTTTGCTTCTTCCTTCCAATTTTTTAAAATGTTGCAGAAAGCAACATAAAAACAGTTGCTTTCTGCATTTCAAGTTAAAAGAAATCATGACCGTGATGAGGGTTTCCTTTTTACTCTTTTTTGTTTGGGGGTTGAAATTTTTTAGTTTTTCTAAAATTTGTTTGTTGTTACCTACCGCCTTTGTTTTGTGGTCTGACAAAATAGAAAGCAAATGAGTGCGTGTGAGTGTGCGTTTGTGTGTGTGATCGATTGAAGACTTACACACAACTTCATATGCAAGTACTACAATTGTTATTGTAACTTTATTGTTCTGCATTTTAGACAACTAAATTTCTCTTACAAAAATTAAATGCATCATGTGACTTTTACACTAATTAAAATCGTTTACAACAATGCAATGTGCTACAACTTGTTTTTGTTGCCTCTTGTAACTAGGGTTTGCTTTTTTAGGTGATTTTTTGAAATTTTAAGATTTTTTTAAAGATATTACAATAAGCATGTTTTATGTTGACAAATTCGATACCCTTTCATCAAATAAATTAAAACCTGTATGTGATTTTTAATGCTCTGATGACAATATTAAGGAGGTACAATTAAAGACAATAAAACAAATATCTTGTTTGTTATATTTATATTTAATTTTGTTTTCTATATACATATAATTTTTATTTTATTTAATTTAATTTTTTTTATTATATTTTTTATTTTTTTATTTTTAGTTTAATTTTATTTTGTTTTATTTTTGAATGTTACCTTACTTTGTTTTATTTTTATATGTCTATTGTTAAACTATATTTTTAGTTTTATTATGTTACAAATAATTTCATTTATTTTTGAATTAATTTAATTTCTACATGTATATTTATTTTACTTTATGTTTAATTGTGTTTTATTTTATTTTATTTTATTTTATTTTATTTTACTTTACTTTATTAAGTGTTATTGCATTTTATATTGTTTTCTTTAAATTTTTATTTTATTTTATTATCTATTATTTTATTTTGTTTTATGCTATTTTTGTTTAATTTCACTTTATTTAATTTTGGCTTATTATGCCTGATTTTTTATATTATTTTTATTTATTCTATTTTTTTTGTTTGTTTACGTTTTATTTTGTATTTGATTTTATTATGTTTTAAATTTATATTTTAATTTATTTATTTATATTTTTAAATTTTATATTTTATTTTATTTGACTTTATAATATTTTGCTGTGTTGTAAATTTTTTTTTCGTATTATAATTTATATTTTATTTCTTAATTTTATTACATATTTTTATTTTTATTTGATTAAATTATTTATTTTATTTTATATCTATTTTATTTTATATCTATTTTATTTTATTTTATTAGATTTTATTGCATTTTATTATTTTTTTTAATACATTGGCGGCTATTCTGGAAAACGCGTCGAAGAAGTGAAACTTTACATTAAAACAAAAACAAATTTTTAAAAATTGTTTTTGTTTGCAATACATTTCTAAAATGAAATAAACGTGAGAATTTCAACAATTGCTCTCTCTTTTAAAAACGTTTGATTTTTCATGAGAAACAAAAACAAATTTTTTACATTTAAACAATTTTGTTTTTGTTTTCCTTGTAACTTTCACCAAGTGGTTATTTTATTTTGTTTTATGCTTTTTATTTTAATTTAATTTAATTTAATTTTGTTTTATTATGCAACATTTTTATATTATTTTTATTTAATCTTATTTTAATTTTTTTCGTTTTGATTTTATTATTTTTTAAAATATTGTATGCTATTCTTAAAATATTTTTAAAATGTATGCTATTTTAAAATTTTATATTATTTTAATTCATAATATGTTACGGTGTTTTATATTTCTATTTCGTATTATTATATTTTAAATTTAATTTTATTACATTTAATATAATTTAATTTTTTAATTTTATTATTTGTTTTATTTTTTATTTAATATTATTTTTTATTATATTTATTTTATTATTATTGTTATTATTAATCATTTTATATTGTTTTATGTAATATCTTATTTCATTTTATTATCTGTTATTTGATTTTTAACTGAATTTAATTTTTTGTAATTAGATATATGATTATATTGTATCATATTTTATCCTAATTTAGTTTTTTATTTTATATTTTATTTTAATTTATTTGAAAATATTTTAGTTTCTACTTTTTAATTCTAATTTTATAGTGTTTTGTATTTTTATTCTGTATTATTATATTTTGCATATTATTATTTAATTTTATAATATCTTGTATTATTTTAGTTGATTTTAATGTATTCTATTTTATTTTGTTTAATTGTATTTTATTTTATTTTTTTATTATCATTTTATTTAAATATTTTATTTAGTTTTGTTTATTCCATTTTGTTTTATTTTCTTTTATTAATTTAAATTTTTTACTTGAACTTTTTATCTATTAACTGTTTTGTATACAAAAAATTTTATTACAAAAATATAATTGTAGTTAAAAAAATTAATTATAGAAATGTAATTGTAATTGAAAACTTTTAATTATAATTACAAAACAACGATGTAATCGATGTGCATTCAATTGCAAAATGTACTCATTACTGCCCAAGTCTGATACTAACATTTTTTCAATATTGATGTTTTAAATTTAGATTTTTTGATTTAGATTTCTTTGAATTTACATATTTGGTAACAATTCGATAGTATTATACTCATAGCATAACTAGATAATGCATTTCAATTCAAATTTGGTAGATTTTCATAATATAGTATGTATACATCAGCCGAGCTTATAGAATTGCAAATGAATGTTGTGGAAATTACAAACGGAATCCCTAACGGACATACATATATGTGACTTTTGCACCTGCAGTGAACCTGCCAATTTTGAATTTTCTAAAATGTTTTATTGCCGCCTTCCTGAGAGTACAATTATTATTCACTTTTTATCGATTTATTTTAATTTAATTTAAGTTTTCTTCTTGCTCTTCTTTTTGTTTCCGTTCCTCCCGCCATCTTTTTCTTACCCACTCGCTTTCTCTTTGTGTGAAATTTTAATGCATTTATTTTTCATATGCTGTTACTCGTTGTTTGTATGTGTGTCTGTCTATACGTGTATTATGGCTTTTTCTCCTTTACCAATTCATCTCACTCCAATTTTAACCTAAATTTTCCTTATCCTTCCTCCCTGCACTAAGCAACAGAGAAATACCCAAAAAGCTTTATGTACTCAGAAAGCATTTGTATGCACGCACTCACACTGAAAAATGTACGTGCAGATACACACACACACACACACACACACACACACAAAATGTGCCTTAAAAGAATGTGCGTAAATCCCCAGAAATAAAATTTGAGTGTTAGTGTGTGCGTGTGCGTAGGCTTTCTGTGGTAACAAAATGCGTTTCGAAAAAAGGAAAATTGATTTTTCTCGTTCGTTTTTCGTTTTCCTCTGCATTTCATAGTTTGTATCTGGTGTTTTTTTTTTGGTTGAGTGTGTAGGGGGATGTTTGTGTCATTTCTTTTCATTGTGCGTGTGCGTTTTATGTGCAAAAAATGTCATTAGAAAAAAAAAACAATTCGTTCTGTTGGTTTTTTCTACTAAAGTTTCCTTTTTTCACTAAATGAAAAGGAGCTGGGTTGGGTGGTGGCAGTAAATTTTTTGTTAAAAACTTTAAGGTCTATTTTTGTTATACATGTCTATTAATTTAGTTTAAAGTATAAATTTAAAGGAAAAACAAAAATTAATTTTAATATAAAAATGTAGTTGGCAAACTAGTTATTAAACTTTGTTTATACTTTTTCTATTTTTAGGTAATATTGTCAACATTCAATGAATCTTATTTAAATGGAATAAATTTAAGGTAAATTGAAAATAAAAAATATTTTAGAGAAAATGCAAAAGTTTCCGATAGAGTTTGAATCCGAGATGCCATTATCTTCGCAATGTGGCGATTTTCGTCGGCTTACGGTAATAAAGTCATGATTAATAACAAAAATCGCTTTATTTCTCTACTAATTCAAAAATAGGAACGTGATTGCACTACACAGCAGAGGTAATAAAGCCATATAGACATATTCACACAGAAAAATTTCAACTTAAAATCTACGTAATTAAGGTTAATTTAATATTTTTCGGCAATGATTTTGCTTCATATGTGTTTCATGTTAATCTAATATTATTTGTAGTAATTTTCAAAGAAAATATTTCCTTTTGAAATAATTTTATTTCACGTTGACGTAACATTTACGTACTGTTAAAATCAAAATGAAGAATCATGTTGAATCAAAGCTTCTTCAAGTTAGAACAACTTGAATTTAATTTAATGTAGTAATTGTATTTTATTACATATATATTTATCTTATGTGTGTTTGGCAAAGGTATCAGAAATATGTTTGTTTGTATATAAATTGGCTTCTCCGGCTAAGATTTGAATTTGGAACTCATCGCGTAGTAGTCAATGCGCTTACCCCTGAGCCACCCACAACAACTTTAAATATTCTTTAGATACACACTAAATATATACCATCATGAATAAAATTTTCATTCAACATTATTTAATTGATAATTTAACATACAATTTATTTGGAAAGTTTTAATTAAAAAAAATACAAAATACTTTGACTTTGACTTTTCACCAGGATTCGAACCTGCGATCCTACGACTGCAAGACTAGTACATTGCTTACCAGCCAGCAGCAGTTTGTCGACTGTTTACAAAAAAAACAACAATAAAAACACAACTAAGCACAAAAGTGTATTGCAGCTATGAATAAAGCACCTTGTCGAAAATTCCGTTAACTTTAAAATAACTTTAAGCTAACTATTTCGCAACTAGTACTGACTGACACTTGGATTACTTTTCAATGCAATCAACTGACTATTTGAACATTGCGATGGCCTAGACGGTCTCATTCTGCATTACTTTTAACTCGCTACTACTCAGCTAAGGTACCATCTAAAATGACAACAGCAAAATGTTAATATAAAATTGAAATGAGTTTCAAAGTAGCTAAGAATAAATTTGTTAGCTCTCACCAAATTCAACTTAAGAATTAATTTTGGATTTGTTCTTGATGACATTGTAGTTAGCTTTAAGTTAGTCTAAGAAATATTAACTATTAATTAATTGTTAATTATTTTTGTAGTCAACCACACATTCTCCGACAGGGCATATAAACACCAACACACCTTAACAACATATTATTTCTTGTAAATGTAAATCAAAGATTATTATTTTACTTATTAAGTAAAATATTTTTTTAATAAAAATACATTGAAATTGATTATTGAGGGGTTTAGCTGGATCCTATGCGCATTTCACTATTGCTAATGCAGATCATCAGGGAACCTTTACCCAAAAATTTCTTAGAACAACTAGAGTTAAGGCCCAACTATAATATGAATAAGCAAACTTAAGCAACTGTGCGATTACATTCAATACGTATGTGTGCAACTATAATGTACTTAATGAAACTTTTCGTCAAGTTTCGTCAAATGCCATTTGCTTAAGTAAAGTGCCAAACTGATCGCACGTTCCGTACGGAAACAACGGTTTGTGCATTTTTTAAACTCAAATAGGCAGCAGCAGAAAATATTCATTGCTTTTAAATATTTTTTTTATTGATTTTTAATTTGAAACTCAGAAAATAAAGCAAAACTTTAATTTGCACTTATTTTGTTTACAACATACATATACACACATACACATGTGTTTGCTTATGTATATTCACAGTTGTACTTTTTAGTAGGCAAAGCAAATAAAACATGTAATAAATTGATAGATATAATTATTTGTGAATTTTTAATAGATAAGCACATTATAACAAATTAATTAGATTGAATTGCATTCATTTAGGTGTTATGAAAAGAAACAAAATTACTGCAAAATTATGAACAATACCTAGATGTGCAGCTATGGCTAAGAAGTGCTTAAGTTCATGTAAGTACATTATGGCCACCTAAAAGTCACCTCTGAAATGTTTAAGCATTTGACAGGATTATCGTTCAATTCTGACATTAACTTAAGCCAGCTTATTCATATTATAGTTGGGCCTTTAAAGTTTAACATAACTTTCATTTAAGCAAATGAGAAGCTCAACAAATAACAAAGTTGAAATAAGAACTCAATAATCAACATGTTTTTTATTTTCTTACTTTATCATTACTACATTGGCTGACTTTTTTCAGCTTCAAATTGTAGTTGTAGGAGTATGTAAAGAAAATAATTGTAAATAACACCAACAGCTATTCAAGAATAGAGTGTTGCCACACAAGTATTTTTTTGTCCGGGTGCTGCCAGTTAATTTTACTTAATAAGTAAAATAATAATTTGGGATTACTAGTGCGTTAAAAAAAAATTTTAAACTTAAAGAATAATTATTTTTGATTACAAAATAGCTTTAATTTTTGGAAGAATAATAAAAAATTTTAAAATAACAGAAAAACAACTTAGTTGTATTTCATAAAGGTTTCGTTTTTAAAATGAAATTGTTTCGTATTGATTTAAAAACTTTCTTTTGTTGTAGGTGCAATATTGAAGAAAAACTTTTTTGATTTTATTTTTTTTTAAATTTAAATCATTGTTTATTAGATATTTTTAAACAATAAATGTAATTGTCCATTTTGCTTCAGTTGTTATGTTTTTTATGGGCAAATGAGGGAGCATCCAATTAATATTAATCATACGCTTTCAAGCGTGTGAATTCGCCATCCTCCATCCTTATCGTCCATCTCAATTTTAAAGTATTTAAATGTAAGTATGTTTAATTTCATTAAATAATAAATTTGCACTTGTGAAAGAAAACAGAAATAAATACTTCAGCTAAGCCCTGCTAATGAACTTGATCGCAAACAAAATATTTGTTAAAATTGAAATGGCAAAAATGTTAAAACTAAACAAGGAATGTATTGATATGGAGAAACAACTAAATAAATTGTGAAAAACAAGGGAAAGGGTGAGGAATTTTTGTTAGAATGTTATGGCAAAATGACTCACAAACATGCAATTAAGTCGTTAATACTTCATCGATTTAATACCCTAAAATTTGTTGTTTTTTCCTATATTTTTTTTTCTTCAAATTTTTTTGCTGTGTTTAGCTGTTAGCAGCAAAAGAGTTGGTCGATTTTTTATTTTGTATTTTGCTTAACTCGCCCATGCACAAACAGGCAAACGGATTAAAGTATTAACGCGTGCGGACGCAATGGATGAAACGAATCACTGAGGCTTGACGACGAGGACGACCACGATGATGATACGAGTTTGATATGATCCTTAAAAAAAAGAAGTATGAGAAATGTGAATTAAATTGGCAAATGGTTTTGTTAGTTTAAAGCGGTATATTATTGTGTAACGCTGGATTATTGATGAGAGTGTTGTTGTTTATATTTGTGCAAAATATATTCGTAAAAAAAAAAGAAAAACAGAAACAGGATGAAAGGCTAGAATATGATAGTAATCCATCAAATAAATAATAAAATGTTTAAATAACTGTTAAAAAGTCAAATTTTAAAACAATTTACAAGTACATAGACTGACTTGTTTTTATGAATTTTTTCCCAATCCACAGGAAACGGAATCGGTAACAAATGCTTAGTTTAACTTTTATGATGGCAGACACTGATTAGGTTATTTGAATTTGTGTTTTTTACCTTGCTGCTTCCTCTTTTTTATCATTATTTTCTAAACTTTGCTTTGCAACCAGGTTACGCATCAATTGCTAAAAATAGTATTTAACTTCTACAATAGCCTTTTGTATGTTGATGTCTAACAAAGGGTTAAGTCGTGGGAGTAGGAGCAGCAAAGAAATGTTGTTGATTAAAAACGCAAACATCATATCAAACAATTCCTTGCTTTCCTTATTGTCTTCTAACTCCAACCTCTAGCATAAGGGCAAAAAAGTATAAAAAAGCAAATTCAATAGTCCATTTGAAGTAGTGAACAGCAGACGTAATTTTCCAAGAGTATTGAGTGTTGAAAAGAAAGCACGGAGAAGGAGTATCTACTTTTTTTTCGCATCTAATGAAATCATAACTGATTTATAATATTTTTTATGCACATTTTCTACGCACATATTGAACTAACGACTAAAACACCAAACAGGTATTGTTTTTATTTTATAGAAAGCAAAAAAAAAAACGAACAAAATACATATTAAAAAAGATCCCTATATAAGCCTTCATGAATACTTGCATGTGTTGGTCCTTTTAAGGCTTGTTTGTTGTGTATACACACATGTGTGCGTGTGTGTCTGTGTTTGTAAATTTTGTAAAGGTAAAAAAACCAATCAAGACCATCAATAAAAGGCACGTCAATCATCACAGCCAAACATAAACTCTACGCCTTCTTTAGTTTAGCATACAATCGCCATAATGTTGCCAAAACACCTCCCACCACTTCGATACTACGGCTCCTTGGATTGAACTCCGGCATATACTCATCGTTGAATAATGTGATTGCTACAAATGCCAACTACTTACTCTTGTCATAAAATTCGTTGCTGCTTGGTCAAGTTTTTTTTTCTTTTGTTACAGTTTTACCCATTTTATTTTCCATACGATTCCTTGTTCAATAACACATCCATCCATCAGTTGCTCGTCGCATGTATGAATTGTCCTTATGGTCTCACTTCCGTTTGAGTTGATTTTTTTGTGCTCTCGTTGGTCTTGTTCGGGAGACATCAGCATTTGTAGCTAAAATTAAGTTTTGAAGTCTAGGCTTCGTTTTTTTTAAACATACGAGTACATGTATCAGAGATGCGTAAAAGTAATATTTCCCTTTTGCTGTTTGCTATAGCCGGGGTAAATGTCTAGTCTTTATTTTTATTTACGTTTTTTTTCCTTTGTGAAAACAATAAATTTATTAAAGTTGTGAAACCATAAGTTGATGAAGATTATTAGCTTTAAAATAGTTTGTCCATTATGAAGCAGCATTAAAGCATGAAAAAATGTTGCTTGTGATTTCTCTAAATATTGATTAGATGATTGTGTGCAAATTTAATAAGTTGATTTCCAGAGCATTCACAGCATTGAGATGGCTGATAGCAGCATAACAAATAATCAGAATAAAAGAATCCATATTGACTTCAACGTTTTACATCTTATGACCCAGATGTGGTGTTTTAACATGCGGTTGTCCTCGCAAAAAGTTCTCAGTTTTGTTGGCTATTCATTCATTGGATTGATATTCATGAAAAAATTTTTCCGGCTATCTTATTCTTAGAATGCAATACTTTCACCAAAGGTACAGTTTTGTTTGAAAAGTTGGTAAAATTTATTACTCAGCTTATTACTTTGTCCCCGGTTTAGTAGTAATCACTAACAAGCTGTATGTAAACATAAATTTTGGTATTCATAAACGATTGGATCACCTTGGCCAAAGATACTAATTTCAATATAAACCAAATGAGAATTCTATCATACGTTATTACCAGGGCTCGGATTTCCATGAAAAGACATTTTCTTAGAGTTGTTTTTAAGATTGCTGTGCATATTTTAAAATTTGCAATAATTTTAAGATATTGTGCTCAAGAAACTGATCAAATTAAGCCACACTTGGTCCTACATAGCAAATTTTGTAATCTTTAGAATGTTTTAGTTCTTTCTACTCAACAAATTATTTAAACATTTTTAAATAAATGACGATCACAGAGAGCAAAATTCTGTTCTGTAGAAATTTTCGATTAAGTTGCCAGCTCATAATACGAATTTGACATTCTATACTCGATGGCTGATAGTCAGCGAAGATCGCAAATCCAATGCAACTAATAATAAGGGTTAGAGTTCTGAGGTAACAAGTGTAATAAAATGTAACCGATTTCAGAGGTTTTTCGATTTTTGTAGTCGGCTCAAAATCGCCCATCATGAATTCTATCAAACAAATAAAAAATCAGTGACGGCGTTGGGTCCCCTTATTACCATGACGAAAGCTCTGATATTACCAACCTTTCGACAAAGCGATATACACATTTTGAATTCTTATATGATAGCTTTAGCACAGAGCCCTGCGCCAAAGGATTTTGCCGGCGGTAACGGCTTATAAAAAATGATGGGCGGTGGCTGAAAATTTACTGACAGCCAACTAATGCCCTAATTCAGTAAGAAGATTTAGGACGTTTTTGTTTGAAAATAGTTTTGAGTTCTTGTTTTTGAATTCTCTAACTTATTTTCTTCAAAATTTTTTGTTTTCTTTGATAATGAAAAATAAAAATATTATTACCGTGTTTTTAAAACATAAAAATAAAATTAAAGTATCATACAATAGTTTGAAAAATATTTAAAAAAATTTGTGTTGGATATAATGTTTAGAACAAAATCATAAAGCAAATACTCGGACCTTCTAGCATGGACAATAAATAATAATTGTTTTAAAGAATCACAACTGCGGCTTTTTTGCGTCCATAGACAAGACGATGCAATCGTCGAACAGAATTAGGGCACACGACTCAACTTCATATATACCCATGCTAACCTTCAGATGTTTTTGACGATTATTATTTATATCCGATCTTTTTCTTAACTCTCTAAACTTCTGTTTTATTATTTAAAAATTAAGAGAAATAATTAAAATAAAACATCGAAAAATTATAATTGCTTCACTTTTGTCATTTCGGTCTGCAAAAATTAGATTTGCACATGTGATATGTCTGGGTTTGGTAGCCTTGCGACATCGCACAACAGCATGGTCATGATAGGCCATGGATATATTCAATTGAAATTCTATTCTTCTTTCTTCTTTATTTGCTAATTTGTTCTTCGAATTTTAGCGACCAATACAATTATAATTTGCTAACATACGGCCATGTCACAGAGTTCAATTCCGTTCGGAAACGGAATCCAATCCACCCCATTTTCGTAGGATATGGTGTCTAAAAAAAGAAAACTAAAATATGGAAATTTGTCAGGTGTGTCCAGACTGTTGGGGGCACTGGTATGCTGGGGTATACTCCGGCTATGGCTCGACATATTGAGGTGGATTCAATTCCGTTTCCGAACGGAATTGAACTCTGTAACATGGTCGATATTTTACATTTCAAAACGAAATCATTTTATATATTATTCAGTAGCTGCGCAAAAGCCTCTCTATTTCTTGCTTCGCTCAGAAGTCTGCCAATATCTCTGATACCAGTCCCTACTTGAATACATATTATCAATCCATGTTGTTTCTTTTCTCCCTCTAGCAGCTTTTCCTTCATTCAATATTCGCTTGTGTTCTCGATTGTAACAGATTATATTTTGTGTTTCTCATAAAATGTCTCAGGTATGATGTCTTTCTTTTCTTTATGATGGTAAGCAACTCTCTGTCACTGCATTTTTCTCAAAACTTCGGTATTTGATATATGGTCGGTATATTCATCTTTAAACCCACATTTCAAAAGCCTCCAATCTTTGATTTTATGGTCCATGTCACCAAATATATGTATACATATTAAAACTGACCACACATGTTTTAATGAATCTTGATTTTGTTTCAAGATGAATATCGTGACTTGTAAGTATTTTTTTGTATTTAAATAAGGAATCTCGAGCCATTTCTATACGGCATCTTATTTCTTTTGAACAATCCCATTTGTCGTTGATTATAACGCCGACCTATTTAAAATTCTGCACTCTTTCGATGCATGCGTTTTGTATTTTTAATGAAGTATTATTATGGTTATTTTTCATGCTCACAATCATATATTTTCTTTTTCTAATATTCATTTTTAGATCATATGCTTTACTGTTTGTTGCGAGTTTGTTCACCAGGTCTTGTAGTGCAGGCATACTATTAAGGTTGTGTCATCTACATTTCTTATGTTAAAATACCATTTGTATATATACCCTTCCGAACTTTGCTGTCTATCTTTTCAAATATTCTTTCAGAATAAATATTAAATAACAAAGGTGATGCCCTTTCTTTCAGTAAGTTGTCCATCAATTCCAATTTGCGCTGCTTGGTGCCAATATAGACTTTTAATGCATTGTATTTCCTTTTGGTCTATCCCAATGGATACTGGAATTTCCATCAATTCATCATGTTTTACGTTCTCAAAAGCTTTTTCATAGTCTACGAAGCATAGGAAAACATCCTTTTGTACATTATGGCATTTTTGAACCAATGTAGGTATTGAGAAAAGTGCTCCTCGAGTACCTATGCCTTCTTTAAACCCAAACATTACTTTTTCACATTTCTCATAAATTCCAAATAATAAAAATAAATTTTTTGAAATTATAAAAAAATTGGAAACAATGTCGATGAAGGATATTATATTATTAATATTTCTCAAAAGCTGTCAAGCGTGAGAAGATGTGAGCGTAAGTGATAAAAAATTTATTTCGAGTTACATAAAGTTACAAAAATTCTAAGTACCTTAAGAGGAAGGCTTCCAAAGCTTGATTCCAGCAAATTATTCAATTCAGTCCTGAAGTTTGCCTATAATTCTAATGCCAAACAGAGCCAATGTTTACTGTTAACATGATTTCGTTGTGAGTAAAACTTGCAATGAGCAGCCTGCTTATTTGAAATAGAATTTATGCAATTTTTTTTCTCGCACAATTGCTCGTTTAATTAATTTGATAAATATCGCATTTCTTTTACAATAATAAAATAGCAAAACGTCCTCGTTAAAACATCAAATTAAGCCCAGTCAGCAAAAACAAATGAACATCCTGCATACTATACTTTATATTTGTTCAAAATCAAATGTTTGCAAAAAAAAAAAGAAGAAACAGAAAAGTAACAAAACCCAAAAGAGTAACAACATAGAAGTCTAGTCCATATATCACACTTGCCAGTTGACTGATTTGACTCTGGAGCTCCACTATCGAGACGACCAACGAGAGCAAATCACAAAAAAAGGAACCAACAAGAAAGAAATTTATTTAAAAAATACGCCGCTCAAAATAATATTACGTTGAGGCTGGCTGACATCATGGGATTTTTTGCTGTTTAAAAATATACACGAAAATTTATTCTTGTTGCTTTTTTTTGCAACCGAAAATTGCATGCATGATGCGGGAATGTGTGATAATATTTAGACATTGTGACATTTGTTTGATTTTATTTTAACTAACTTGCTTGAAATAAAATGACACCTTCCCTGCCGCCTCTGCTCCGTATTTATTGCTTTTCAAATGTGACATTCAATTCTGTGGGCTGTTGTGTTGTTGTACGAGTATATTGGGGCATATGAATTTATATTCACGGAATTGTAAGTTATGCACTTGACTGATTTTTGTTAGAGAAATATTGTTTTATTTTTATTTATTTATTTATTTATTGTGTGTGTGTGTGTGTGTGTGAGAGAAGTCCTTTTCCTCCCTCCTCCTTCCCTTTGTGTACAAAAGCACGCAATTGTAACGCGTCTTGTGTCTAGTTTGTCATTTATACTTTACAAATACTAATTCAAACCCTTCTCTTAACATCAAATCAAAATCCAATCCAATTCTATATTTCTATCGATTGCAAAACGCTGTTATCGTTATTGTTCATGTCGATGTCGACCTCTCTCACTCACTCTTTTGCAACTCAATATTGGCTGTACAGCATAAAACGTTTTCAGTTTTACATTTCAATCTTAATTTAGTTTTTGAAATAACATTTGCTTTTGCACTTTTTTTTTAAATTTTTTCTTATCATATTTTTGTAAAGTGCTTTTTTCCAACCTTTAAAATTGAAAGCTTTATGGTGGGGGATTGGCTAAGAGAAAGTGAGACTAAAATATTTACTCTGTTAAAACAAACAGGAATTTATGATTGTTAAATAAATAAAAGGATTTGTAAAAATACTCCGCAATTTTTTTCTATTTTAGATTTATTTAAAGACTTTCCGTTTAAAGGTAAACATCTAGACAAGAAAATAAGAACTTTAGTTAAACAATTTGATTTAGCTGTTCAATTTCGGTTTTAATGAAGTAATTTATAAATTAAGATTCATCATGCGTCACCTGTAAGTTGAGTTTTTGCCATATGCCATGACATGATTTCAATGGGCCGTCTTATAGATAAGTAGTTAAATAACGCAAATCCTATTTGTAAAGAATGTCTTTTTTCAAGACACAACTTCGAATTCAAGTAAAATACTGCCTATACGAGGGCAGATAAAAAAGTACATGAATTTTTAATTTTCCGCCTGTTAAATGGGAGGACAACACAGCTCCTATCTAGAGGCAAGTGGCAGTTGACTCTTGTCATATTTGGCACAATCTGCGCTATTTAGTTTGTGTTTGACCTCCACTGATAGCAGACTACCGCCTGATTTGAGAAGAAAATAACCATCACTCAAGCCGAGGCTCCGCTCTGAATAAAGCACAATTAGAAAAGCCCAATGAAATGGGGCTGCCAGTACGTCTCCAAGAAGACAGTTGACACTGTAGATTTATCTGCAAACGTTTGTGAGAGTTATACGCGCCCATGGTCGGCCGTCAGAGCCTTGTCAGCTAACAACAGGGTACGCCACGTGTAGGACAGGTTGACAGTAGTGCAGGAGAAGCTGTAGGGGCGCATTACTGTATCATTAGTACACCTATGCTCCTTATAAGGAGCCAAAGGAACCAATATATACTTGTATATATATATATATAAACTAAAGATGAAATAAAGCCCAACAAAAAATTTTATTAATTTTATTAAGTCTTATTTCATTTTCTTATTTGGGCGTTATTCCCTTGGGCCTTATTTGATAGCGCCCTCTTCACCATCAATTCAAATGGTAAAAAGGGGTTTACAGAATTTCGCTGCGACCGTACAGGCGCGCAAATCGCCGAAACTATTGAAAAGAAACCACAATATGGTGTTGGCCGATCGGAGATTGAAATTGAAGGTGATTGTGGAAGGCATTGGCATCTTACATGGCCCAGTGGTTTCAATTTTGAATGAGCACTTGCTCACAATCGAGTACAAACGCACTCGTGTGAAAAGTTCGCAAGATTATTTGGCATTGTTTAACCGAAATATGGACAAGTTTTTGCGCCGTTTCGCGACCGTGAACGAAGCGTGAATCCACCACAACACAGCAAAGAGCATTCAAAAAAGTGAGTGTCTTGGCGTGAATAAGTGCCAAAGAAGGCCAAGGTGGGTTTTTCAGCCAATAAAGTCATGGCCACCGTTTGTTAGGATGCACAAAGTTATAATCCACCATCATCTTTCCAAGTGTAAACAATCGGTGGCGAATGTTATGCCAACTTATTGTGTCGATGTATGGAATATTTGAAAAAAAAAAGACGAACTCATTAGGAAAGATATTTTTGTTGTTGATTTGCTGCGATGTTTTTCAAATGAGCGCACAACTACACTGTGTCCATCTCGTGTAGTTTTGTAGCAAATGGTATGAGTAATTCGGGGAAGCAGTAAATACCCTATAAGAATAGTATCAATGAATTGACCTGTCATTTGATCGGAAGTCATGCAGGATATATCCATCATTGCGTAGAGCACAAACTTTCTATCACATTATTAAGGGCAACATTAAAAATGTGATGCAATCTTTTGTGCACGTGTGATGTTGCATCCCTCTCTAACTAATGTATTTCATCGACTATATAACATATATATATCGAACTGCTCACTCTGCTGTTTTTTACTAATCAGTGATAGAATAAATATTAGTCTAGTTTGACTGATCATAATTGACTAATATATCCCCCACAATGGAGGGATCATACATGATTGATATACTGACAATATATATATATACTTTTTTTATTTTATTTTAATTCTTTTTTATTATAAAAAGTAACTGAAAAATACACAAGTAAATAAAATACATACATATTTAAAACGAAAAATATAAATAAGCAAAAACACAATATAATCTAAGTGCCAAAGGCCCCTACGAAAAGTCATGCACATTTACATTAAGAGTTTTTTCTTCATGCCTTTTTGAGAATTATATACTCGCTTAATGCTGAGAATACGAAAAGGGCAAGAGAAAACGTGCCTTTTGTTTTACCCCGCAAACTTTTCACCCCCCTCTCACCGACAAACTAAAAAAGCCTTCCTGCACAGGCAAGCAGAAAAGGCACAGTGTAAATTGCGTCTAAGCGGTATCTAGCCCTCTTCACACCTTATAATTTTATAAATGTCTAATATTTCGAAAAGAAATACATACATACGAGGTCTGATCAAAAAATAACCGTTATTTTCAAATTTCGTGAGTTACGTATGTTCGATTTTCGCATTTTTTTTCTGTTATGTTGGTACACATGTCTGTTATATATGTTGGCATTATCAGCCATTTTGGATTGTCAGTTTGTTTTTGACAGATAAAAAGGTTAGTAGAGTTTTGTTGTGCTCTTCGATTTTTTTTTTACTATTTTTTACTAAATTTTGAGGCAAAACCAACGTCGCATGGAGCTGTTGAACATCGTCAACGACGATCCAGATATCCTCAGAAATGTCATAACTGGTGACGAATCATGGGTGTATGGCTATGACATTGAAACCAAAGCCCAATCATCCCAATGGAAGCGTCCAGAAGAGCCAAGACCGTAAAAAGCACGTCAAGTTCGGCCAAATGTGAAGGTTTTGCTCACTGTTTTCTTCGACTGCAATGGTGTGGTGCATCAGGAATTCTTGCCGCAAAGTCGTACGGTCAATAAGGAATACTACCTTGTAGTTATGCGCCGTTTGCGCGAAGCGATTCGTCAGAAACGCACAGAATTGTGGAAAAAACAATCATGGATTTTGCACCATGATAACGCACCAGCTCACACATCGATGCTTGTGCGTGAGTTTTTGGCCGAAAACAAAACCGTTATCATGCCTCAACCACCGTATTCCCCGCTGACTTTTTCCTCTTCCCAAAACTGAAGACACAGATGAAAGGAAAGCGTTTTGATACGATTGAGGAGATAAAAGAAAAATCGAAGCAGGAGCTGTTGGCGATACCAAAAAGCGCGTTTCAGAATTGTTTCGAGGATTGGAAAAAAACGCTGGCATAAGTGTATTATATCTGAGGGGGATTACTTTGAAGGGGACAAGATAGTTATTGATGAATAAATAAATACTTTTTGAAAAAATTGCAAATAACGGTTATTTTTTGATCAGACCTCGTATATTAAATTAAACTTTGTAAATTTCTTTTATTCACTAGTTTACTTAACTTTTTTAACACTTTTATAAATTTTAATTTTCACAGACCGAATGAATTATATAAATTATTTTAAACTAAAATTCGATGTTTTAAAAGTTTTGTCATACTTATGTACATTAGATGTTCGAGTGCTATAATTAATAAATAAATCCGTCATCTCTACCGATCAAATGACTAGTCAATTGACTGTCACTATTCAATTCAGTGCAAAATTGTTGCAACTGTTCCAGTCATTCATTTCACGTATGGTGTTTATTTTTTATTATTAAATACGAGGGAAGTTCGAAAGTTCATGTAGCACTTATTACAGCCTTATGTACATACATACATATGTATTTGTATATTTATTCGTGTACATATTTTCCAACCTTAGCGACTTCAAATTATTTGAAAAAAATTCATAAATCTTCATTTCATTTTTATTTCTTTTCATAAGTTTTTAAAACGAAAAACTTCCCAGTTTAATTTAGTAATGAACATTTTGACGTTTTTCAATCATAAATGATTAAAAATGACAGTTTTAATTGTCAACAAATGATAATCTAACCTCACCAACATCACTCACTCTCTGGGCCATCAAACTTTTGCTTCATCTCTTCCAGTGATGAATAATTAAAAAACAAATAAGAAAAAAAGAAAACCCAACAAGATTTTCTAATAAAAATTGTCAATGCTTTTTGTTTTTTTTCCAAAGAATAAAATGAATTTTGTTTTATTTTCATGCCTCATTTTTTACGTAAATTTTCAACAAAAGTTTAAAGTCTGAACACGCAGAATAGAATATTGGAAAACCACTTTGAATTGTATATACATATAGTACTCGTAGGTTTTTATTCTTTTCCGCCCTCCCCACACCGCAATATTGTTGCCTGTGAAAATTGTAACATTACAACATGTCTGTTACCTTTTTGACATTTGATTGAGATTTGTTATCGGCGCGTATTCATCAATGATACATGCATCAAAGCCAGACTAACGTACATGTAGTATGCATGCTATTGTATATAAATTTATTTCTTGAATGTGTGTGTGTGTGTGTGTGTGCGTGAATGAAAACAAGTCAAGACAAAACTTACAGGCATATATTAGTCCAACGAAGGAAAAAGAAACGCACACACTTTGACGATTCCTGTTGTGTTGCAAGTGCGTTAGGAGGGGTGGTTACGGGGTGTTTGAATAGCGTATGCTACATTTTTTTTTCAATACCAAAATAATAATACAGTTTTCCGGGCTGAAAACCTGCATCTGTTGTTGTAATCTATAGCTTTACACTCTAGTGGACTATAACGAACGATGGCAAATAAAAAAATTAAATAACAGAATCATACAATAATTCGATGTTTTGGATTTCTTGTTTGAAAATGTAATGACATTTTTACACACAAATATAACAAAAAACGCAATCGGGTTCGCTTTTGTTTACAAGCAAAACTCATTGGCTTTAACGAAACTAAAACAACAACAAACAAAAAAAGGTACAAAAGTTACATTCTCTTACAGCTCCCAACAACTCATTGCTTACACATCATCGTCATTTGATGGGGCTTTGGCATTGTATATTCATTCCTGCTGATAAGGAATAGAAACACTCGCTTAATTTCAGCAGCCAAGCTACTGGCTGGTAGTTGAACATACAAAATCCATTGAGTAAAATAACTGTTACTTTTTTTCTAAATTAGTTTTTAACTAAAAAACCACATATTACAACAATTCATGTGAGATATTTATAAAAAATAGCTGAAAGTAAGCCTGTCTTCCCTGAAGGGGTCAGGGAAGGCATTCACACAAGGGCAGAGCACCAGATAAAAAAGTTACCAAGAGCTTAAAGTGGCATTTTTGCAGTCAATTTTTAATTGAATAAAAACGTTTTAGGTAATAGGAAAATCAAATTATTGTCAAAAAATAAAGCATAACATTATGGCAAAAATATTGACTTTAATGCGTAGCGTTGTCTTACACAGTGGAACATCAATAACAACAAATTAGTAAAACTTTATAAAGACTACCAACATATTGTTTCAAAATCACCCTGTTTGGACTTCGAAAACGAGTGACTGTAATAAGGTTGTATGTGTAAAGGCTCAGTTAGCCGAATATAATGGAATGTAACTGCAACGGTAGGAAACAGCTGATCGATATTGTTATGTGAAAAATAATGAAAAGTTTATAGAGATGTGACCGGAATGTAAGAATCTGCTTATTACTTTTCACATAAAAATATCGATCAGCTATTTCCTAGCGTTACAGTCGGCTAACTGACTTAAGGGTCAGCATCAGCGTTACCGTTTGTGCGAATGAAGTGGCAATTTTACACTCTTGAAGCCTTGCCACTTTTGTTGCCACTTTTTCAAAAATCCCCTTTTTTGCCACTTTTTTTATAAATAAATACTTTATAATTTAGCAATAGTTTCGGCTTGAGGTGCGAAATGAAAATCCAACCATTCCAAAGGTCAAATATACGTTAAATTATCTAAGTACTTAATATTTACATAAATATTTACATATAGGGTGTTTTTTTAGAGGTATAGAACTTCGAATTGAAATAAAACAGAAGAAAATCGTTTTAATGTCCATCAATTTGGCTTTATTGGAAGGATAATTTTATGCCATTAACGTTTAAATATGATTTCGGGCATGTGGCCGCCGCGGCTGGCTCGAATAAAGCCAATTCTACAGGTCCAATTTTCAACCACTTTTTCGAGCATATGGGGCCGTATGTTGGCAATAACGCCACGAATGTTGGCTTCCAAGTCCCCTAACGTTTCTGGTTTGTTGGCGTAGACGAGCGACTTCACATATCCCCAAAGAAAATAATCCAATGGTGTCAAATCACACGATCTTGGTGGCCAATTGACCGGTTAACCGAATTAATTGCTCTGATGGACGATTATGTCGACCATAAAATGGACGGAGCTTGCGGTAAACTTCGCGAACTGAACCATTATTTTCGAAATAAATTTGCACGATTTGCAAGCGTTGTTCTTTTGTCAACCTGTTCATGATGAAATGGCAAACCAAACTAAATATTAATCACTTGACAGCTGACAAAATGGCCGCCAGTTAAAAAAGTGATGCCAACTTAAAGTTCTATACCTCAATAAAAAACACCCTATATGTATATGAATTTGCTTCTATGTATCTTCTAAAGAATTGTTGTTTAATTTTAATGTTAATTATTATTACATTTTATTTTATTATTTTAGCGCTTTTATAAATGAACTGATTGTTTTCTATTATGTTTTTGTTAATTTTTACTAAATTCCAATGTTTTGTTTAAAATAAATGCCTTTATAAAAACGTTGTCAAAATCCCCTTTTTTGTGTAGATAAATCTGTCATCTTTAGAAATTCGATTACAACTTCAAAATTGAAAGTTATCGATAAAATATGATTACTGAAATTACTTATTATTTTTGCACTGCTTTGAAAGTTTCGTAATGCATTGATTAGAGCAGAAGCTAGCCCTTCGAAGTACATTAAAAAAAAAAGAAGAGAGGTGTCTTAGGACACCCGGTTATAGATATGCTGCTTAGTCATATAAAACAAATATCAAGTGTGAAATAACAATGCAATAAAATTATATTGTATGATTATGTCCAATTCTCTACAAATATTTCAAAACATTTTCGTTTATTTCCCATTATTTTCTTTTAAAGCGGCATACGATTAAATTAGTGTTTGTGACCGGTGGCGGCTGTTTGCCGGCTTACAGCCGATCGGCTGTGTTCACTGATTGGTGCTCATGTGAAAGAACAATACAAAAACAAATTGAGCTTAACTCACTTCAAAGAACGAACGTACTCTGCTTTGAAATACAAATAAATCAAAACCAAAACAAATTTATTGCTGTAATAGTGTCGATTAGTTTTGTTACGAAAATCACGTCTTAACTCCTGTTTCGCGCAATAAATAGCATAGCTATAAAAATATTCGAATCTTTCGAAAAAATTTAAAAATATTTGTAAAAAATTTAATAATAAAAATAAAATCTATTGAGAATTTGTAGAGTTGCAATATTTGTTAATGAAAATTTAAATATACTCGTAAAAAATTGCATTTTTACAAAATTATGTGTGGTACCTGTACAGTAGATGGGTCAATATGTATATACGACAATATTTCATTTACAATTTCAGTTTCGCTGTAGAAAATAAGTTTTAAATCTTTAATTAACATACAACTCAATGAATATGTAAAAATATTTTCTTTTCATTTTCTTTAAGATATGAAATTTTAATACAACATTAAGTAAGAAAATCTACGATGGACCTTAATCGAATTTGTAATCAGTTTATATAACGTCGTTATTATAATATTTTATGAGAAAGTTACTCAGAATTTAATAAAATAAAATTATTGATATAAATATTTATAAATTAATTAAAATAATTAAATTGACGCATTTCTTGAGATGTCGATGTTGCAGTAAAGGAGCAATAAATATGTGTAATAGAAGTTGTTAAATAAATATTTAACTCCTTGAACTTGTTTTTTAATACCAAAGGCCGATTTTAGACTTGCTAATTAAGTTTCAATTATTTTTAAGTTCTATTTAAATACGAAATTGTATTTTTGAGTAAATATTTAAATAAGACTTATACTCCCGACTTTGTATGTTGAAATTCTATTTAAGTCTTACGAACATACGATGTGTTTTTGTGTTACTTTTGTCAACAGATGTTGTTTGAAATATTTGGCATTTTTTTAGTGCTGCCGTACTTTCAACGCAATTTAATAAGAACTTTAATTTACCACTAAAAAAATTAAACTGCATAAATGGCATTTAATTGAAAAGTAAATTATTAGGTCTTCCGGTCGGTTTTTGAGTTTGCATTAAATGTATCAAATTACTATTATTAATAGTTTAAAAACTATAAACACAAAGCATTAAAAATCAGATAAATAAATAGTTAATTAAAGATGGAAAATAAGTTTAATTTTCAAGCCAAAAACTGGCTCTAAAATAAGGTGACTATACCTTCTCCTTTTTATAGGATAATCATCTATTTTAACTCGCTGTCATCTATAAAATTTGTGTCCTCTTTTGTCATCTTTTATATCTAAATAATGATTTATACTTGTTTTTATTCTCTAGCTATCAATTAAGCTCCATGTATAATTTTTTTTTTTTATTTTGATTTTATAAGGAGGTTGACAGTTCAAAAAACAGCTGCCTTCCGGGCTTACCTGGTTTAAGTGTACCCCGGTAAGCTTAATGTGTACAGGGCTGTGATATTGTTGCGATCTTTCTCTGTTTTTATGTTTTGCTACAGCGTCAACTGAATCGGGAGTTTTTAAAATTTTTAATTTCTTTTATTGAAGGTATGTATATGAATGTAAAATTCCGCGAGAAATTTCTCCCTTTTTCGAATTAGAACTTTTTTGTTTTCCCTATTACTTGCTATTGTTTGAAATAGTTCCCCGGGAAAAATTTCTGGTGGAATTTTATTCATGATTGCCCTCTGTAAAAAATGTAGACATTTAATTCAAATATATTTTTTTTTATATTTTTGTTGATGTCATCTTGTTCTTTCTCCGAAATCTGGTCAGTTTATCTAAATCAGATGTGTTAAACTTGCCTTAAATGTCTCACCTCTAGTATTTCTACTGCCAATTTGTCTGTTACTTCGTCATCAAAATTATAATTAAGCTTATTTTTAAATTATGAATGCATTTCGTTATTAGCTGTTTGTTTTTTTTTTTCTAAGTTTAGTAGTTTGTTTTGATTTTGTTTACTATTTCCTATTTTGTCAAAGCTAATTTACATACTTGGATACATAAATAACTCTTTTGTTTTGTAATTAAACTTGTTTTCTAACAAAACTAATTTAGTATACCTTTTTGTTTGACAGTGGAATTGTTTATTACTTAAATACAAATATCTGAAGTATTCAAGTGTATTTATTTTGTATCTCCACATGTGAACTGTACATACATATGTATTTAAATATGTATATTTATAGATGTATATTGTTTTTCCATCATTGTTGTAATCATATTTTTTATATACTAACGGCCCTTTTCACAGTGTACAATTAAAAGAAAACAGGGACTTTAACGGCAAGTTTTGTATGCAGAACTGTCAGTTAAAGTCCACGTTAACTCTTAATCATACATTGTGAAAAGGGCCGTAAATGTTATAAATATATCTAATTAAAAATTATATATGTACGTAGTAATGTAATTTCAAAAATGCTTAGTAACAAAGAACCCTCTGCAATAAAGCAAACGAGACTTTTTGGTGCGAATTGAACCCTC
Organism: Nowickia ferox; assembly: GCA_936439885.1. Lineage (NCBI taxonomy): Eukaryota > Metazoa > Arthropoda > Insecta > Diptera > Tachinidae > Nowickia > Nowickia ferox. The sequence goes on from OW387026.1 coordinate 68,240,391, forward strand.
TATACTCAGAGTGATAGACTAGCACTATATTCAATAGTTATTGTAACAAATTAGCCAACCTAACTTTAGGAAGTTGCAAGGATAAAATAAAAGTAAAAGTATGCCCAAAATGTTTTTTTAATTCTGTTCGATTAGACTGTTTCTAATTATTCCCAGTAAAAAAAAACTACCAACAAAGTCAATAAGATCATAAGCTAGCAAGATCTGAAAGTCATTGCAAGAAGGTCTCTTTTCTGATACCTGTTCACTGAATCAGAAATAATTTTCATGCTGTTAAATAAATCTGGGGACAAGTGTTGCCAGAAAATGATAATGAGATAATGCTAAATCGGGGAAAAAATTCTGCTAAATTGTTCTACAGAAAAAAAGTATAATGCCAGATTTAAATGTAGAAAAAAATATTGAAATAGCTTTGAATTTCACATACAAACATAAAATAGTTAATAATTGGTAATTTTTGGAAATGTTAAAATTACGTTTAAAATTTTTTTAACCCACTAATAATCCCAAATTATTATTTTTCTTATTCAGTAAAATATTTTTTTTATTAAAAATTCATTGAAATTTAGGGAACATTTATCCTGCAATATGAGAAAAATCCTCTATACAGAAGAATTAAAAAAAAAAAATTAAAATATTTTATTTTCAACAAATTCTGCCAGAAAGCATTTAGCAGAATATTTTGAAAGTTTACTGCTTTTTAACTAATGAAAATGCTAAAATGGCAACAATGCTAGGAACACAACTGGGACGAACGACGAATTTTTCGGTGCGAACTTTCGTCATAAAAAATAAAACATATTTCGTCGTAATATCTGTGCGGCAAACCAGTAACCACCCGACGATTTGTGCATATGAAAATGAACACAACACCGCCGTTCAACGAAATTCGCCGTGCGTGACGAACTCTGCGGTAGATTTATTTCTGTTTTGTGTCTTTGCACACACAATAACCAACTTTAGCAAATATTAGAGAGGAATTCGCTGAGTAAATTCGTCCTTGTTGTGTTTCACACGACGAACTTACGCAGCGAACTCTTATCGACGAATTCGTCGACGTGGACTACTAAATTCGTCGTTCGTCCCAGTTGTGTTCCTAGCAATAGTCAGAGTATTAGTGTTTGGACGTAGCTGCCAGCGATGCCAACTTGGTGCTTTTGGCACTATTTTTTAGTACTTTTTTGAAGAACTCAAAAACCGCCAAATTTTGAGCTATAGTGCCAAACTAAGAAAATGCAGTAAGTAGTGCTTTTAAGAAATTTGTGTATTTCTTAAGATTACTTTAATAAAAACTTGGTGTATTTATTTTTTCAGTGTAAAGTTTCGTTATATATGTTGATACTATTGCCGAAATAGAGAATAGCTTAGAATATATTAAACATTATTAAACTTCACTCGATTGGATCTTCACTCGTTTTTCACGTTAGTGCTTTCTACGCTTTTTATATCTCAAAATTACGCTTTTTAGTGATTCTTTTAAATTTTGATGTGCTTTTAGAACCAAAAAAAAATTGGCATCACTGGTAGCTGCTTTAAAGGCCTGCTTAAGTTATATAAAAATTTACTAGTTTTAAGAGCTAATTATAATTATTAATTAATAATTATTAAGTGCTAGTTTGCAATCTTAAGTCTACGCAAAGTATATTTAAATTACTTTCAGTTGCATTTGCGGCAATTTTGCATTTAAATTATTAACATTAAAGTAGCCTGCAAAAATTCTGTGTGGTTAAATAAGTAACATTTTAATTTGAAATATTTGATTCGAACAAGTAGAATGTACTCGTATACATAGAATTATGAACTAATACAAATGTTGTGAAAACTGCAATTGACATTTGCATACATGTCTACATACCTACAGATTTCCACACACACATAACAGATGTCTAAAAACAAAATTGTATTGCTCTATTTTAATTCTACACTGATAGAAAAAGAGTCATAGGTTAGGTTAGGTTGAAAAGAGGAGCCAGTACGCTCATGTCCGGGGACATAACACATAAGCCAGTATAGGCCTGTTGTGCACTCTCATAACACTGATGTACGGTTTTGAGCCCGTAATACTTATCATCGTTACGATGGCAGTCCATATATTAATAGATAACCAATGGCAGTGATCACCAGTGTTGTCAGATTTATTTTTAGCCTCCTCATTAAATTAAATTAAATTAAAGATTAAATTTTAACTACAAAAGTATTTTTATCTTCTAATTACATTAAAAATATTGTTAAATTTTACATTTAGTAGGTAACGTCTATCGTAAAACATAAAAATGATGGGCGATGACAAATTTTATATGGAAAAAATTTAAATTACAAAACCAAAATAAATACAAAATTTGTCAAATTTGTTTTACAAAATCAGGCCCAATATTGTTTAAAAAAAATAAGAAAATTTGTTTACATTAACATATAAATGCTGGCGTATCAAAAATAACTTATTCCAAAAGATCAATATAAATAAATTAAATTGAACTTAAGCACCAATATCAAAATTATTATTTAAATCTTGTGATAAAACTAAATTACTGTTTAATTAAATGTGTAATTGTTCAATGTGTCTTTTTATAAATTTTCTTGAACAAGTTTTTTTTTATTGAAAAAAAAAACACTTACAGATTTTATTTCATTAACAAACTGAAGAAATCATCATATATATTTATGTTTTCGACAAGTGGCAAGCACATTGAAAAATACAAAGACAGTGTGATTTACAGAACAGGAAAAAATCACAGGTCTGATTTTTAAACGGCATGTGATTTTAAATCAACTCTACCTGGATATTTAATCGTTGATGGTAGCGATAATGTGATTCTGTAAGTTCCTTTTTTACGATAGTGTACATCTGTGTTTTAATCGCCAATTAGTTGTATATCATATGGCATCCCTGCATACTAAATGTCAAAATAAGCGAAAAGCACAAAGAATAATAAAAAAACTAAATGAATTTGTGCTTGTGATTTTACTTTTTTTTTTTACTACAACCGACATAGAATATCGTTAAAATATATTAGTGGATAGCAAAGTCTATAAATTTTCGTTATATTTATTATAGCGATACGATTATCGTAATTCCAGAAAAGCACTTTTTAATCATCTTAATTCATGGCGATTATAGCCCGCACGATTTTTCAAACCATTATATTTCATGTCTGTCAGTTATCTCTTGCTCGATTGATTCCTTTTTGTTAAAATCAATATTTCAAACAACAACTGCCTTATTCATAAAAAATATTTTAGGTTTATTAAGGGCTAATTTGACATAAGTACATATTTAAGAGAAAAATTTGTCAAATAAAGCTGTAATAAATATAAAATATTTTTTATGAATAAGGCCACAATCATTTTGCCTGCAATAAAAAACTGACAAGTTTTTATTAAAAATTAAAAATTACCGGTTAACGATTTTGCCGAATTTTCTAAATCTAGAGTAGCATAATTTTTAACATTTCCACCATTTAATATTATACCACAATTTCGTGCAAGAATATGTGACCTTAGTCGATTTTTAAATTGAATTTTCCGTTGATATTTACGACGTCTTAACATTAATTTTACTATCGCGGTCTTAAAAAATATTACCTTCTATGATTCGACGGAAAGTTTAAAAAGCTTATTGTGTACGATTTTGTCTTATATTGGGTGTTTTTTATTGAGGTATAGAACTTTAAGTTGGCATCACTTTTTTAACTGGCGGCCATTTTGTCAGCTGTCAAGTGATTAATATTTAGTTTGGTTTGCCATTTCATCATGAACAGGTTGACAAAAGAACAACGCTTGCAAATCGTGCAAATTTATTTCGAAAATAATGGTTCAGTTCGCGAAGTTTACCGCAAGCTCCGTCCATTTTATGGTCGACATAATCATCAGAGCAATTAATTCGGTTAACCATGGATCGTTTTCGCACTACGTTTACTCTATGTGATAATACGCATCCGCAGAGACGTCGAACAGTGCGCACCGAAGAAACAATTGCCGCTGTAGAGCAAAGTGTTGAAGAGGACCCGAATGAATCGATTCGCCACCGTGCACAGCAATTGGAGCTTTGTCCATCAACTTTATGGAAGATTTTGCGCAAAGATATTGGCTTGCGACCTTACAAGATCCAGCTTGTGCAAGAATTAAAGCCGCGAGACCATGCAATGCGTCGTGATTTTGGTGTATGGGCCGAAAATGAGATTGATCTCGATGCTGATTTTCATCGCAAAATTTTGTTCAGTGATGAGGCTCATTTTTGGTTGAATGGCTACGTCAACAAGCAAAATTGCCGCATTTGGAGTGAAGAGAATCCACATGAGACCCTTGAGACGCCATTACATCCACAAAAACTGACTGTTTGGTGTGCTCTATGGGCTGGTGGAGTCATTGGGCCATACTTCTTCCGAAATAATGCTGGAGAGTCAGTTACCGTTAATGGAGACCGGTATAGAGCCATGATAACCGACTATTTTGTTCCCGAATTGGATGGCATGAATGTGGATGAGTTGTGGTTCCAACAAGACGGCGCTATATGCCACACAGCGCACGTCACAATCGATTTATTGAAGGAAACATTCGATGAGCGCATAATTTCGCGGAATGGACCTGTCAATTGGCCACCAACATCGTGTGATTTGACACCATTGGATTATTTTCTTTGGGGATATGTGAAGTCGCTCGTCTACGCCAACAAACCAGAAACGTTAGGGGACTTGGAAGCCAACATTCGTGGCGTATTGCCAACATACGGCCCCATATGCTCGAAAAAGTGGTTGAAAATTGGACCTGTAGAATTGGCTTTATTCGAGCCAGCCGCGGCGGCCACATGCCCGAAATCATATTTAAACGTTAATGGCATAAAATTATCCTTCCAATAAAGCCAAATTGATGGACATTAAAACGATTTTCTTGTGTTTTATTTCAATTCGAAGTTATATACCTCTAAAAAAACACCTTGTAGTTATTATTATTATTGCAATTTTAATTTGGACGCATATTCACAAATCATAATCAAACTAATAAAACAGAAACTAAAAAATACTTCATAGATATTTATAGAGCGTATTTACAATTCATAACTAGCGCAGAAATTGCTCTCAGCTGGTAAAAGAAATGCAACCCTGCAAAAAGCTTATGATCTTAATAAAATTCATATAAATTCAAAACGTAATCTTTTGGTTATATGTGCATAGTTTGTACATAAATCAATTAAAATAAAGGCCTGTAAAAATAAAGTCATTAAATTTTGTTAACAGAAAATAAACAGTGGGCAAATTTAAGGTTAGGACGTAAATTGGCTTAAAAACATTTTTTTTTTTACAAATTCGGTTTTATTGACACCAATGTAAAGTAGAAATATGGGAATCAATAATGGAATATGGTCAGGGGTGTTCTGCAAACCGCGCGATTTGAAATCGTGCGATTTCAAAAATGAAAAACATTGATCTGCTGATCGGACGACTTAGCGCATTCGCAGATCAGTTCGTATAAAATATCTTAAACATCTAAATATTAAAACCAATTAAAAAGCTGCAACAAGTCACCTTTTTAATAAAGTTCTTTCCTGGAAATTAGGCGATTTCAAAACGTGCGGTTTACAGAACACCCCTGGGTGTCGGGCAAATGTCCATCTCTAGCACGTCGGCAGACGTCTGCTCTTTTCGCTTATCTCGTCAATGCATCGACGAATTTAATGATTAAATTCATTCATTCAAATTAAAATTTACAAATTTTACAATTAAAATTCTTTGTTCAAGAGTGTAGCCTTACATGGTTAAAATTTCCCAACTTTTTACTAAATAAATGTCAAAGGATGACAGCTCAACTCTTGACATTTAATTATTTGACAGGCAATTTACTTCCTAACCTCAAATTTGGCCACCCTCTATATCTAGTTTATTTCCTTTTGTTTTTGTTGCTGTTTTGGACACAAGTATTAAAGATAATAAGGTAATTTTATTATTTAGTAGGTAAATTGTTAGGAAATAAAAAGTATTTATTGTTTTGTGCAGTGTTTAAAAAACTGTAATGATTCTCATTTCATTTGATTTTGCTTCTGCTTTCGCTTTTGAAAAATACAACAGTTTCAGTCAAAGCAAAATCTCAAAACGATTTATGACAGATGACGCAGTACTTTCAGCTTTTACTTTTGCTTTTGATAAGTACCGCAAGCAAAAGCAGAAGCAGTCTATATGCTTTTGGAAATCGCAAACAGTCACAATCGAAGAAGCAAAAACTTTTGCTTTTAGAAATTTTAAGCAATCGCAGTAAAGTGGTTTTTGTTTTTTCCTCTTGTCTGATGTGCAAAAACAACAACAAAAACATGACAAACAGCACAAAATAGTTGACTGAACCTACAGAAAGCTTCTAAAAGTAAGAGCTTTTGCTTCTTTGACTGTGAATGTTTGATACTTACAGAAGCATACAGACTGCTTACGCTTTTACTACCGAAATTAACCAAAAGCAACAGCAAATCAAATTCAAACTTTTGAAATTGTCAGCTGTTGAAAGTACTGCGCAATTGTTTATAAATCGTATCCTGATTCTGCTTCGACTGCGACTGTTGTTAATTTTTACAAGCACAAGCAAAAGCATTGATTGGTTGATTTTAAACAGTTGGAAAAAGCCAAAGCAGCTAAAAGTAAACATTTTACGACTTTTGCTTCTTCGAATTACATAAGTTTTTAAACACTAGTTTTGTCTATATTAGAGAGACACAAATTGGTTTTACCTTTCAAATAAATTGTACAATGAATTCAATCACCTGTTCTTTGCATGCATTAGTTAGTTCGCATTTAGCTACAACTTTACCTATAATTAAGTGCAAACTTTTCTTGCTGAAAGTAACCAACTGTGAATAATTTGAAATAGGTACTCAAAACAGTTAACACTTAGCAAATAATTTCTGAATATATGCCATTTCGTTTAGGTATTTAAAATCATTATGCTTCAAAAAGTACAGTTTTGGTAAATTTTTAATTATATTTTTTTACCATATAAATCTGCATAAAGATATATTTGTACTAAAAAATAGGGATAAATTAGACCCCTCCCTTATACATATGTACGTATAAATTTCAAAAAGTGTCATCCATAATCCATTTGATTTTTTGGGACTACAATTCCATTTAAATTTAATTTCTGTACTTATTGCCTTCGATACAAAAGTACAGAAATCAAAAAGTGCCATATACTTTCCCATTTACATATTTTTTTTTTATTGATAAATTCAGATTATTAGTCCTGGAGATGTGGAGGTATAAAATTCGAATTTCCAAAAAATCCCTCCTTAGTGTATCTACACATCGGGACAGGTGCCTATATAAAAAATTGCAAGGCATACAAGTTTTCAAATGTTCAAAATTGAAAAAAATTTTGTGTGCCACGAATCGAAAATCAGCGGCAGCTCGAGCATTACCAATAGCAGATTAATTTTTCTGTTAGTGTAAGATGTCTACACAAATATATATATTTTTTTTTCAACATACACATTTTGATAAGTATGTACTCGTATGTATGTGTATATATGTTATAAAAATCAGCGGGATATTTAATATGTACATACAAATGTATATTTGTTCAGTTATTGCAAAACGACTTCGAAAAGAATATGGGACAAAAGTCCTTTGATGCAAAATTGCATAAAGTCGAGAAGAAATATAACATTTCAAATAAAATTGCACAATGGCAATTTGTTATCAATTTTTTTGTTGTCTACATCTATTTTATGCTGCAAAAAATGCTTCATTTCCCTCATGTGGGAAATCTAAAAATATTTAAAGCACACAGTTGTTTACATGTTGCAGTTTATTCCTTATTGTTTACTGTTGTTACAGTAACATCTGTAGAGGAGGACTAAAGCTACCCTGTCGGAAATTCCGATAACTTTAAGCTAACTATTTCGCAACTAGTACTGACTGACACTTGGATTACTTTTCAATGTAATCAACTGACTATTTGAACATTGCGATGTCCTGGGCGGTAGTCAATTGTCTCACTCTGCATTACTTTTCAACTAACTTAAAGTTGGCTTCTTTAAATCAGCTGGTAGTCAGTAAATTTAAAATTTTTTTCTGGAGTTCGAACACTTATCATCACACGTTGTGTACTCAACGCGCTAACTACCCAGCCAAGGTAACATCTAAAATAATAACAGCAAAATATTAATATAAAACTGAAATGAGTTTCAAAGTAGCTGAGAATAAAATTGTTGGCTCTCACCAAATTCGATTACGTACTCAACTCAAGAATTAATTTTGGACTTGTTCTGGATGACATTGCAGTTAGCTTTTAGTCGGTCTAAGAAAAGTTAACTATAAGTTAACTATTTTTGTAGTCAACCACACGTTCTCCGACAGGGTATAAGCAAAGGATTTTTTTAAATGCCTCCAGCAGGTTAAATATGTGTATGAATTTGTTTAAATATAAAATACACACAATGTATTTTGCACTCATGTTGAGCTTTCACTGTTGTTCCCAACAATGCTAATAATAATAATAACAGAAACATAAAGATTTTGCAAACGATCATGTAATAAAAAAGCCAATTCTTTCCAGGTACAAAATGTAATATGTTGATTTGCTTGAATACACATTTATTACCAACATTTCATAATTGTTTGAATATAAATCGGAAGGAAGGTTTCTATTGTTATTGGTTTGGCTGTTTGAAAACAGTTGACTTCGGCGTTTCATTGGTGGAAGTGCATTGTATTTTTTATTATAAAATAATCATAAAAATTATTATGGTTATTTTTACGTATGTACATATTCAAATAAATATTTGAAATACAGTCGTAAATAAACGTGTTGTTAATACGAGTAGCAAAGCTGAAAAAATAAAATATGACTGCACTAGAAGTAATTAGTGCCATCGAATCTAATGTCTACATACATACATACATTTTAACTTGGTTATTTTAACTAAAAAAATTGTTCTTTTCTACAACAGTTTACGCTTTCAATTCAGTAACGTTTTCCAAAAATAAAATAAAATAACAAATATAAACTGGTTAAACTAAACACAAAAAACTGGTAATTGAAATTAAAACAACATGACAATCGAACTTGGTTAGATTGAACTATGAGGTTTTTCTGTGTGTAAAATAATAAAATTGTGGTCTAAGTGGTCTAAACTTTTGGTTATGATTTTCTTTATATAATAAAAAAAATTAAAAATTAAAAAATCCCCCCGAATATATCTGGAAAAGATGTGATATCTTGTAAATGGCTGGACCGTTTTTCTTAAAACATAACTAAGAACCCTCCCGATCAAGTCACCTTTCAAACAGAAAAAACGAAATTAAAATCGGTCAAGCCGTTTGGTCTGTGCATGAACTCCGACAGACACACATACACACACTACAAACTTATAACGCCCCTTTTTGGTCGGGGGTTAAAAATCATTCTAATTGAATACAATAGGTGTGTTCATTTACAGAAAATCGTTACCAATTTGTAGCAATTGTTTGTTAATCCAAAGATTTGCAATGAGAGAGCGTCAAAAGATAATAAAAAATTGAGACACAAAAAACTATTGCAAATTCTTACTGGTAAAATTTTTAGTGGCAAGAATTAGGCAACCGAATGTTCTATGCTTTCGTTTAAAGATAATTTTTTTTTTTGAAAAATTTAAAAAAAGAAAGCTCCAAAATGTGCATTTTCTTACTAAAAAAAATAACTTTCATAAAATTAAACGATTATCTGTTGCGTTGTTTTTTTTTGTGGTCATAAAAGTACAATTGCTTGAGACTTGTTTGTCATATCTGATCAGGGATAATTAAATTGCATAAAAATAGTAAATGTACATGAAACTAAAAAAAATCAAAGCATTTCATATTAAATCTTGTTTTTTTTTTTAATTTTAAAAATTACTTGGTTTCCAAATATTGTCCGTTTTTCTACTTTTTCGCATGTGGCAGTGTAATTTTATAAATTTCTGCCTTACTGTCTCGTGGTCTAGTCTCTGATGGGGAAGTAGTTAAACAGACCTAATGTCATAATACCATAGAAGAAACGAAAGAAAATGCTCTAGGAGCTGTATATATAATAACATGCAATTTCGAAAGGATTTTCTTTTGTTTTTAATCACAGAGAAGACACCCTCGATATGCAGGAAATATTTAGAAAAAGTGGCTCGAAAATTCATTAAACTCCAAAAAAATCTCATCAGCTGTTAGTGAAATCTGCAGAGTTGATGAATGAAAAAGTATCCGCTTTTGGGAGTTAAATATTAATTCTAGAAAAGTTACTGCATAAAGTTTTGGGCTTTAAGGTAGATGTCCATAGCTCGCTTTTTGCGCGTTACGCTTTCTATGCATCTGTCAAAAAAGTAGAATCCATGTAATAGGATGTGATAAGTTACATTGCAAAAAGCGCAGAACAATACAACGGCCGTACCGAAAACCTTTTCTTTTTTGAAATTGTTCATAGGCAATTTTTGCACATAAAATTAAATATACAAACTCGACTAACTCCACAAATTCTTTTAAAAACTCGAATTCACTCTCCATTTTTTCTTTATAAGTATTTATAAACAAACGCACACAGCTGATCAAAACAAAAATAAAATGGCGCATGAAAAGCAGTGCATGTAACAACGCGAACAAAGTATAGAATGAAACAAGAGGATGAAACGCATGTAAAGCATAATGCGCAAAAAGCGAGCTATGGACCTCTACCTTTATTTCATTTTGCACATTGGGGCCTTCTTTCATGGCACTCACGGTTGCTCTTCGTATAAACGATAATTTTCAATCAATGCTGTACAAAAGTTAAGCATTTTCATCCCTACATTCCAAAGAACGCATTGTTGTTAATAAAATGTCGATTAGTTTCTGCTAGGGTTAATATAAAGCCATATGAATATTCAAGTTTTTTGCCTCTGTAAGTCAGATTTTTTTTGTTATAAAATGGGGGAGATTTTGTTCTAATATAAAAACACATACGTGTTTGTTTTCTCATCTTTGTCATGTGTGCATTTTTTGTGGTAATTTTATATACACAGTCGAACTTCCCTATAACGAATGCGCATGGGACCAGAAAATCACTTCATTACTACAAGAATTTTAGGCTGCATTATAGAAAAAATTATGTATGTACATATATTTTGTCACTTTAGCTTTTTTTTTTTGATAAAAAAATGTTTCTCATACCCTTAAAGCCATTATTAAAACTTAAAGATAGTTCAAAGCAGGATTTTATCAGACGTATAAAAAGTTGTTCATTATTAAAAATTTAATTTAACTTATCAGGTAGGATAAACCTGCCTGCCTTCAACTTATCGCTCACTTTAGATTAAAGTAAAATTGTACTAATGAAAAGCTTTTTATACGTCCGATAAAATCCTACTTTTAGCTATCTTTAACTTGTAATAATGGCCCTTAAATATGTATATAAATCGGTACGTTAATCTTCATATCCACAAAGTTTCGATGTACAATAATTGATGTAGAAATACTTATTGATGGGACTTTTTCCTATTTTATTTTATTCTTATTTGAATCTTTTAGGAAACTTATGATTATCAGGGCAATCATGAATAAAATTCCGCGTGAAATCTTTCCCGGAGAACAATTCCAACAAATAGCAAGTAATAGGGAAAACAAAAAATTCTAATTGGAAAAGGGAGAAATTTCACGCGGAATTTTATTCATGATTGCCCTGTATATTTTATTTTCTCTCGACAGACAGTGTAGTGTTAGTATTTGTAACAGAAAATTTATTGAGGGCAATCATGAATAAAATTCCGCGTGAAATTTTTCCCGGGGAACAATTTCAAACAATAGCAAGTAATAGGGAAAACAAAAAATTCTAATTGGTAAAGGGAGAGATTTCTCGCGGAATTTTATTAGTGATGCCCTGATTAAAATAATTATTATATGGAGACAAAAACGCATGTGAGTCAAAATTACTTTTGCAAAAAATTTTTTCATTCAAAGAAAACTTCACTACTTGGAAATTCATTACAAGGAGAAAAAAAAACAAAACACGGGAATTGTAATGAAAATCAATTCATAATTGGCAGAGCTTCATTATATACATAGAAGTTCACTATAGAGAAGTTCGACTGTATAAGCAATAATATTTAATATTTATTTCTCTTTTGAAAATAAAAAAGCAGTAAATAATTTCGTAAAAAAGTAACATTTTAAATGCAGTCCAATGAAGACAAGTACCACACAACTTAAAAAGTAAAGACAAAATCTCCATTTCATTATAAACAAAAAATAAATAAAAATATGTTGTTCAAACTTCTTAAAAGGTATACAATTTAATTCCAGGAATTTTAAAATACACAACTTAAACTAAATCAAATCAAATACTTTGCCGACTTAACCTTGAAAAAAGTAACCAATAAAAAATGAGCGAAATAAAAGTGAAGCCAACACGATGTTGTTGTGGCAAATGCAATTCAGGCAATTCGGCACTTCAAGCTCATAATGAAAGTGTTGTTTACTGGGTTGGCTCCTACTAACCTTGATACTGGCAACATTCATAAATTTGCACACACACACACACACACACACACACACACATGCATATGTATGGATGTGCATGAAACGTATGCGTCCATGTATGTATTTATGCGCGTGCATGAGTGATTTCTTGGCCTTATTTCTAAGAAACTGCAGGTGATTTTTTTTTCTTTTCTCTTCTTTTGTGCTTTTCAAACTTTTGTTAGTTTTGCAGTTCTATTGCTCTTTTTCATCTCTCTTGCTTGTTCTGTATTTAAGGAAAGAGCTTTAAATTTTTTGTTTAAACGCTGATGCGATGCGTTTTTGTGTTTCCGCGAATTTGTTTAATCGCTAGAAAAAAGAACAATTTGTGGCAAATATGAAGAAAATCTTTTTTAAATCATTGATTGAATCTATAAAAAATCAAGCGCAGTCACACATTTACTAACTTCAATTAAATGAGCATACTGTAGTGTGCTGGGATTGTTTCTATAAGTCAGTCAGTCAGTCAGTCAGCGCAGTGATTTTAAATTGTTGCATATGAGCTCCCACAACCCAGCAAAAAAAAAAAATCAAATAAAGTTTGAACATAGGATTTTGCACCAAACATATTTAAAAAAAATAACATACATAACAAAAAAATCCTGATCACTTAAGGCCAATGATTTTTTTGTATCGTATCATAAGCTTTACTCTACCGCTTGATCGCTCATTAGCTTGGAAAACGTCTTAACTTAAAAATACTGTTTATGAATTAACAATGCATTAGTAATCCTCATATCTTTATTTACATTATGCAATTTCATACAAATATCTTGTGTATTAAACTCTTGAGAGAAACATAAAATTTTCTGTTCCCATTAAGTTGTGTGTAAATTCAAAAATTTTAAATCTTACAGAAAACGACTTTGAGGTCCTTACTTTGTAAAACGCAACGCTAAGCGTTGAAAAATTTTGTGTGTACTTTGTTTTTGTAATTTATATTTTTTGCATAGAACATTAGTCAACGGTTAGCTTTGCGTTTTATAAAGTAAGGCCCTAAATCAAGGCTGATGCCTTGTAAAACCTATAAAAAGTAGAGTTTTCAAATAAATGATTTTCTTTCATAGTAGAATACCGAAGTATATTTATTTGACATTTAGTATTTAACGTCTTATGCATTTCATTTGTGCTTAAGAAATTATCACTAGACTTCAACCAAAAGATTTTTGAAATAAGCGAGAAAAAAACATCATAAGTCTATAGGAAGATTCTCATTATATTCAGCCCAAAGTACTTGGGGGTTGTTTTGGATAGTAAACTGAAGTGGAAACCCAATATAGAAGATAGAGTTAAGAAAGGCCATCATTGCTCTTTATGCATGTTAAAATATGCTGGGCAAGACATGGGGCCTTACGCCTAATCTTACATATTAGCGGTAGCTGACACAGCGGTAGCTAGACAAATTCTACTCTACGGAAAACTTGTATGGTGGAGGGCGTCTGAGAGAAAAACATACCTGAACAAGTTAGAAAATATCCAGAGACTAGCAGAACTCTGCATCACTGGAGTTCTAAAATGCACACCTACTGCAGCTTTACACTTTATATTGGGCCTTAAACCAATAAAACTAACTGCACTGAATGCGGCATGCAAATAAATCCGTTATCCGAATCAAGACAATAGGGCAGGTGTCGTATAATTCAGTTGATCACGGTAAATTTCTGGACGACATGGAGTGTAGCTCATTCCAGCAATGAACTTCCTTGCCAAACCACAGAGCCTATCAGGGAAGAAGATCTCGAATTTCCTAACTATAGTGGTTCTAGTTCCAACTTTTTCACTTAATGTTCAAAGATGTATGGAGGTTTACTGTCCGGAGCTCTGTATAGAGGAATCTGGAAAATTTCCAGGCGGAAATCTATGCAGACAAAATGGGTGCAGAATTAGCTTTCAAACTATTATTGAGCGTGTAAATATGTACGAGTATATAGACAGTCAAGCAGCAGTTAAGGCAATTTCAGCAGACTGCAACCATTCCTCGGTTACGCTTATATGTACGAACGACCTAAATATATTATGTGCTGATAGACAAGTATATACATAGACATATGGGAATTGAGGGAAAGAAAGTGGCTGATACACTTGCCAAAAATTGGAATTCAATTACCGGTGGAGGAAACGGTATATGTCCGGAAACCAATTCAACACCTGAAAGAGATCATACAATCTAAAACGATGGAAGAAGCAGAGAAAAGTTAGCGTGCGACGAAAACTTGCAAAACTTCTAAAATTATGTGGAGCATAGATCCCAAATCGACTAAATTCCTTTTATCACTAATTAGAAGCAACTAGGACAAATAATTGACAGTACAACATCTACTGTGCCACTGTCCGGCTCTAAGCCGCACTAGATATAACTGTCTTGGTGAACATACTTTTCGGAGTATTGAACTTATATCGGGAGTGGAACTATGTAGACTGCTAAGGTTTCTTAAATCTGTGTGGGATTCATTCGATACAGGCACCGTGAACTAGGCTGCCATACCTACAGGTTTCTTGTCATATTCTGGTATCGCTAAGGATCAATCAATCAATCCGCCAGAGTAACCTAACCTAACCACATTATGTTACTGAGAATTACATACACAAACTTAATAAGTTTAAAAGTATAAAAAAATCCCGGTTCACACACTTTAACTTCCGTTGATTAATTCGTAATTAAGTTGTAAGAAAGACGGAGAAGAAAATACAAACATCTCTTTTTTTCTACCTGCTGAATTAAAAGTTGATCAACAAAAGTTGACGTGTATGAACCGGGACTTTACAAAACAAACATCTTTATTAGTTTTTGAATTAATTTTGAATTTTTCACAACCTTTTTACACTTTGTTGGCCCATTAGGCAACAGTATTAGGTGGTCGCAACTGCTCACCGCTTGTAATTTGCATACTTTAGTTGTCGGCACATATTTTTCAGTATATGTTTTAACATCAAATTTAATTGATAATTATATGAATTTGCCTTGAAAAAATATAAGAACAATTTTTAAAACCGACAAGAAATAAAAACAAAACATGTGGCAGGGAAAGTTAAAAGGGATTTATGGGTTTAAAAAATCTATTTTTACTTTTTTGGTGATTCTTATAGCAGACAACACGCTCTTTCTAATGCAGCAATTTGCAGCTTTCTAAATGCATTAGTTTTGTCACAAATTAGCTTCAGAATATACTTTTGGTAAAAAAATGTGGAAAAGAATCCGATGTGACAAACTTTTCTTCAATTAATATTGGATCCGCCATTTTGAATTTTCAAAATCTAATACCAGATTCGTAATCAGTGACCCCGAAAATACCGGGTAACGAGTTTCAAAGCATAGAAGCGTTCAGGCGCATCAAAATCAACTTGTTCACTTCAAAGTCGTTTTTCTCCAAAACTTGTTTCCCCCTTAACTTTCCCTGTAACATATAATAAATATTGCGTGTGCTGTATGTTCTCTACAAACGAACAAATTTATATAAACATATTTCATTTTATAACATTTCTCCCTCATTTTTGTTATATATATCGCTCCTTTATTGTAACATAGTCATATCTCAAAAAATGAATTTTTCGAGTTAATGATACCGAATTAATCCGCATATTGTCATTTATATTGTGTAAAAATTTCATACAAATATTTTGTTTACTCAGCTCTTGAGAGAAAAATAAAATTTTCTTCTTCCATTAAGTTGTGTGTGTGAATTGAAAACTTTAAACTCGTTTTCTGGCGAACTAGTTTTTTGAGTTATGACTATGTTGCAATAAAGGAGCGATATTATTTTGGTGTTTTTGAAAATATTTAGAATAAACTTTGTGCTGGGATGTGCATTTTTCATTCGCATAAATGTTTGTTATTCAATATGCATTTATTTTGTTACTGACTTCATTTCTTTGTAGTTGTTGTGTTCTTTGAATATACCAGCAACGGTTTATTTTTTCAATTCATTTTTAGTTTATTTTCGGTTGCCTTTTGATTATTCGTTATAAAATTCTTGTGAATTTCATTTTCAAACAGGGATTCTTTCGATTTGAAGACAAACAAGAAATGAACACCCTTAGGGCGATTTTTTCTCTCTTTGATTGTGTGTTTGATGTTTAGAATATTCAAAGATCTGTCTCAAAATAAGGTGAGTTCCCTTTAATTTTACGCTGCACAGTATTTAAAGTACCGTTAAGTAACGCCCACAAGCATTAAAGTGTCTAAAAAAAGGGTGCAACAACAAATCACATTTATGATTTTGTATTCATTATTGCAATTTTAGACTTAGGAACGAAATTCCACAGTTTTATTTCAAAATAACTAAAAGGTATTGTTCATTGGTTTGGCAAGGATCTTGCATATTTTATAAAAACTTGCATCAGACTTCTTGCTAAGGGAGAATAATAAATTTAAATAGCATACACAAATTGTCGTTCCCAACTCAACTAAGTTTGGTTGTATAAGAGTCAACCTAACTTATACATTGGTACTGTCATTCACAAATTAAATAACGGTTGGGTTTGTAGTTGTCTTGTGCCATAACAGTTTCGAGTAAAAAAATTTCAAAGCGAATTGAATTGAGTCTACTTAAGGCGAATCTATATCGAATTGTAATGTTGTTGTACACATTCGAACAGTTTTCTTTTCGAATCGAATTACATAATATCACCCCAGGTGACTATTTTCGCCGCTTGTAATTTGAATATACGTTGGATGTTAACACACATTAGTCAGTACATTTCTTTGATACTAAAGTTATAAATTTCTCAAAGCGAATTGATCCGATTATCCTTATATGAAAATTTACCTGAGTCTACCTTATATAAATATGCCGTAAGTCATACGTAACATGGAAGGCATCAAGGCATATCTAACGTGGTATAATTGCACCACGGAATGCATATTCATATAAGTAAGACTCGCCTCAATTCGCTTTGGAAAATGTATACTTGCGATCAAGGCGAATCCATACTAGGTGGTCGCAAGGGATCAGGTGACTATTTTCGCTGCTTGTAATTTGAATATACATACGTTGGATGTCAACACACAGTAAATTTTCTTTGATATTTAAAGTATAAATTTCTCAAAGTGAATTTAGCAGAGTATACCTTATATGAAATTGCATTGCTTTGGGATTTCCAAAACATGTAAGGCAAATTCATGGATTCGCCTTGGAAAAATGTGTGTTGGCATCTTAGGGATATTCAAATTACAAACGGCGAATTAATCTGCTGACACCACCTGTTCTGGATTCGAATTGCAGATTTTAATATACATACATATATGCATGTACATATTTCTGAGTACGACTTCGGGAATGTGGGCATGGCGTGTTCTTCTGGTACAATTTTCACATTCTTGAAGCAACTCACAAAATGTCATAATTTTCTCAATCCAGTTACATTTCTTATTTTTTTTTATATTTTTATTTTTGTAATTAAATGTGCATTGACTTCTTATTCTAATAATAAAACTATTCTTTTTTCATTTTTATTGCAGCACTTAACGTTGTTTTAACTACAAAAGAATAATATCAATAACATATTGAAGAACGTGAAAACAACTTCCTGTATATCAGCGATATTTCGAGAAAAACCAGGATTCACTTTGCGACAAATAAAACAAAATAAATAAATGCTAAAAACGCATTTAATTGGGATTATAAAAATTCAAAAAAATTCTGTTTGGCATCAGCATCATTCTTATTATCGAGAAAATATCTCAGCACAGACGGCACAGAGAGCAGCAACATTAACACGAAGAAATTCGAAAACGTTGCAAAAAATACAGCAAAACTGTCGCTGTTTGAGAAAGAGACGAAAATTTTATATAAGAAAAATTCAAAATTTATGGTTTGGCTCTAACGTTTACCCCAATAAAAACTGCAACAACAACAGCAGCAACAAATAATCCCAATTGTCATTAAAAAATAAATAAAAAGAATTAAATCTTTTTGAAACGTTTTTGTTTTCGTATATTTTTACAAAAAGAAAAGATTTTGTAAAAAAAGAAATTAAACAAAATTCAAAACTTTTCGAGTTCGACAACAAAAAAAAAGAAGAGAAATCTACACAACTTAAGAAAGAGAAATAAATTATCAATTTGGCTGTTTTTTTTTCAAAGCAACATTTTATTTTCATTTTCCATCTCTAACAAATCGTTTGAATTGTGCCGGTTTTGGCCTGCCTTTTAACTTTTTGTTAAAATTTCATCATCATGGATCCCCAACAACAGTTTTGTTTAAAATGGAACTCGTATTCATCAAATTTGGCCATAACATTTTCAAATCTATTCAAATCCGATCTATTAGCAGATGTAACATTGTCATGTGATGGTAAGTGGAAAACAAAATTTTTGGAATTTATTTTAAAATTGTTTTAGAATTTTTATACAACATATTTCGATAGAATAACCTGTAATGTATCGAAAATAATGAGTTATGGCCTTTCTATGTTAAGTTAACGATATGTTTATAAGTGAGCTTAAGAGTTTATGATATGACTACTCAAAGCTTCACATAACGCGTTATATTTTTCTCAATACTGCGATGGTGAAGACGCAAAAGAGTTATCAAGGGAACATGACGAAGAAGGATGTGGAAACTCTCTTATATATAATAAAAATTAAACATTTTAAGATTCCCCGATATACTATCTAGAATAGATAGCTAAGAACACTCTCGATCAAGTCAAACAGAAAAACTAAATCAAAATCGGGCTGTACGTGGACTATTACAGACACACAGACACACTCTACAAACTTATAACACCCGTTTTTTGGTCGGGGGTTAAAAATTAGATTAAAAGCAGAATAGGAAGAATAAAATAGGGAATATGTTAGGATTGCTAATTATGTGAGAGCCAAAGATCTTCAAGGCTTTGACGCAAGCAATTGCCTACTTATCGAAAATGTACGATTTGGCACGGACTTCAAACAACACTGTTGGTAATACTTACTTACTTACTTAGGTGGCTATTACAGAACGTTTGTTCCTGTAGGCGAACGTATAATATATTTCCAAGCTTCTCGATCTTCAGCGCTTCTTCTCCAATTTCTTTCACCAAGTTTCGAGATGTCTTTCTCCACGTGATCTTTCCATCGGAGTTTTGGTCTTCATCTTCTGCGTGAACCGTCACCAGGTTCGTATTCAAATGACTTTTTAGCTGCAGCATCTTCATTCATTCTCACAACGTAATCGTTATAATTTGATACGCTTAACTAAATCAATGTCGGCATAAAGCTCATGGTTCATACGACACCGATATTCTCCGTCAACGCACATTGGTCCATATACTTTGCGAAGAGTTATCCTTTCGACCACTCCAAGTACTGCCTCGTCTGCTTTCGCAAGTAGCAATGCTTCAGAACCATAAAACAGCACCGATAGTGTCAGCGTCCTGAAAAGAGTGATTTTTGTCTGTCGAGAGATGGATTTGTTTTTAAACAGGCTACTTAGTCCAAAGTAGCACATATAGCCTGTATTGGTCTTCTTTTTATCTCAACACTGATGTTGTTTGTTTTGTTTATGGCGGTACCGAGCTAGATAAAATCGCTGAACGTCTTGTGCATTGATATCATCAACGTCTTGGTTTTATCCCCATTTACTGCCAGATCCACTTTGTCAGTTTCTTTCTCAACTTTTTCAAAGGTGGCAGTATAACTTTTTCTAGCGAAATGTTAAAAGGATCACACGAGAGACTGTCTCCTTGTCTGAAACCTCGTTTGGTACTTAATGGTTCGGAGAAAAACTATTATTAATAACTCATTAATTATGTCCCAACTCACAAGCCTTAAAGTTGTATTTGAAAAGAGAATTTCAAAAAAGAAATTTTATAAAAAGAAATTTTCCAAAAAAAAAAAATACTCAACAAATATGCAACTTCTATTTTTTGAGAGTTTTTGTTTGAATTTGTTGTTGTAAGGTTGTCAAATACAACATTAAACAGCACAACAAGGCTTGTAAACTGAGCAAATGTTTTATTATTTTTGTAATCTTTCAAATTAATAGTATAACATAATTTTTCAAAACATGTTTGATTAGTCCAAATTTTAACCCGAAAATTGACTATTTTGTAACTTTTTCATGTCTATTTTTTAGTCGGTTCAGTTTTTTTTATGTCTAGTGCGACCTAAAGGGACTAAAAAAACTGGCAACATTGATAATACTTCCATACTAAAAAATTTATACATATTTCCCCAAAATTGTATCATAAAAATGCTGTGTACTAGGGTGCAGAATTTCGTAAGAATCGCTTGTGTAGAATGTTCTGAGCAAAAATATCCGTCTGCCTGGAAGCAGGTTGGTAAGGGAGACAGACCCCGCTGGGTTGCTTCTCATTGTTTTTCTGCAGATATATCGAAAGCTTTTAAAAGAAAATCTGAACTAAATCCAGGGGGGAATAGGTAATGAATAAGAAACGAGAAGGTAATGTACAGCATGTATGATTTTTCATTCCAGAATTCATTACTTTTAACACAGACATGTCCTAGGAAAGTAATGAATATTTTAATGCGTCCGGGGAATGAATTCTAGAATTAATTGTTTTAATGAAATGTGTAATTCATTGCATTCATTATATTACTAATGCCTTCCTAATTAATTATAAGTATCCATTAATTAATGACTCCATATTTGTTCTTTTGTATTTTGCTATCACTCTTCTCCAATGCATAATTTTTAAATACAATTTTTGCAAAAGTTATGTATAAAAGTTTTACTTTAATTAAACTTAAACACTGGGATGCGTTCACACAAACTACGTCTTCGAATAAAAATACAGGCAGAAAGAAAAGACGGATTTATCTGTTTTTTTTTAATTGCAAGGAACACACGAACACTCGTCACAAGCAAAAATGTGGTAATAAATATGTAATTATGTCGTCTGGTCAAATTACCCTCTCGCTTCTAAAGGAATGCATTGTCTGTATTTACAGTATTTCTTCCATGATGTATGTATGTAATCAATGACCGTTGGAATGATGCAGCCAGCCCTTTATTATATAATTTTTTATACCCTTTACCAAAAATTGTAAAAGTACAAGAAGAGCTAGAGGCTTCGGTCTTGAACTCTTGCGTCAGAAATGTTCTAAAATAGATTGGTATTGAAAATCAGCAAAATCGAGCAAACAGTTTCAGAGCTGGAAAACTTAAACTTGATTTTGCCATATAAAAGTAAATAGCTAAAACTAATTTTTATTTTATTTTTTTAAATAAACTTATTTTATGTTTCAGTACGAACAAAATTGATATTAAAAAAAATAAAAAAAAAATAAAAACGACTTTTCCAGGGCTGAAAAACTTTAACCTATTTGGTTATATAAAAATAATCTACTAAAACTAATTTTTCCTCTTCTCTATAAATTAAACATATATTACATTCCTAACACTACGACCGCACGGTTAATTTGTTGTGTCTTAACACAAGCAATAATGTCGGCAGAATGCTGACGTCAAATTGCTTGTGTTCAACAATGTATCTAAAGGTAGCGAACACGTACATTCAAATATATTTGTATTTTTTTTCATATACATACATAAACTATCCCTTATTAGATCTTTTGCTAATTGTAAATTAAAATTATATTTATTTTATTTATTTAAAACATTTTTTCTTACTGTTTTGTTAAAAAAAAAATTAATATTATTTCAATTTGACAGCATGTGTTAAGAGATTATTGCTCAGCAATGTATTTTAACATTTGTTGTTGAATATATATTCGAACACATATTCATACGGTCTACACGCTAATATCTTGTGTCGGCAATCGAATTTGACAATTGCCAAGATTATTGCTCGTGTGGAGGGCTAGTAAAAGAAATATATTGGTGTAAGAAATCAGAAGGATGATTCCAGGGCTGAGAAACTTACACTTTTTGTGATATATAAAACTAATTAAATAAAACAAATTATTTCTTTTGTAGTTAAGTATATTCTATACTTTAGAAAGAAATAAATTAGTAATAAAACCCAAAAAAAATCAAAATTATGGTTCCAGGGTTGGAAATTAAAAAAAATTTATAAAAAAAATTACCAAAAACATCTTTTTTTTTAGTTAAACATATTTAGTGTTTTAGGAAGATTTTTACTCAAGGTATTTGTTCAATTTTTCTATGGGTATCTAATTTAAATTTGAACGAAGGTTGTGCCCAGTGTTGCCAGTGAAATTTTAGTTCCCAAAAAGATACATTTTGTAAAACATTTGAAAGTCCATTTTTAACGTTTAACATTTATTAACATAACATTTTTATTTCATATTTAATGAATATTGTAAAGAAAATGATATAATATAAATTCATTTTTATATTCATTTAAGTCATAAATATTAGGCATGTAATTTTTAAAAAGACAGTAAGTCCTCGTCCAGACTTGCAATTTCTGTTGCTGCAACTTCTTAAAATTCTGCTTTTAAATTGCATTAGTGTCCACATTATAAAATTCTAGTTTTGCAATTATGTATTAAAAAAAATTCTATTACACAACAAATTTCTTTGAAAGATTAACAATTATATTTACTTTTTGTAATATTTTGTATTTTTCATACAACTAAAGAAATGAAATAAAATAAAACGTCAAATGCACCTACCAACATTTAATTATCAATTAATATAAATTTCCTGAAAATAAAAAAGATATTCATATTTTCTCAAAGAAAAAAAAAAAAAAAAGATATTCATATTTTCTGTACATTTTGCGTACAGATTCAAAAGATACAAAAAATGTCGGGATTACACATGGTACCTGAAGTCATCAAAAGATACGAAAAATGTATCTTTCGTATCCTAATGGCATCACTGGTTGTGCCATGTTGAATATTATGCTCTCAGCACAGTTATGTTTCAAATCGATGGTCTTTTGGGGACAGCTTGTAACTACTTCTTATTAATTTTTAATAAATGGAGATAAAAATAAAATTTATAGCTAAAGAACAGTCATAACTATAAAATAAATAAATTAATTAATTTCATTTCCCTGAAAATATTCCTTTCTGAATAAACCGTTTATATAATACCATTTGCAATGGGATGTTCAAATTGAGACAAACTTGCCTTATTTCTCAAGTAATTCCGGAATAAGTCTATATGACTCTATTACCAATGCAGTGTCTTTATGTATCAACCAGTTGAAAAATAAGGCCAATTTATTTTATTACTTATGACTTTATTTCAGTGAGCCGACGAAAATCGGTACATTATGCCGATAGTGGTATCTATCCTTTAACTTACTTTTCTGATTGCCATCATTACTCACTTACAAATCACATTACATAAAATTTAAAAAAAATGATGTGCAAGATTTATAAATGAGTAGATTGCCAAATAGAAAACGTAAGCACTTCTCAAGAATCGATTATTTTAGTCCCATGCCTTGTTAAAATCATCAAGTTGGTAATCCAGTAGGGAAGAGCTTCCACCAAAAATGCTTCATTCCAAACACGATTACATTTTTGGAAATTTTTGCTGGGTATATATGTACATATCGCACATTCACTTCAATAGTGTCATAACTCATAAAAACTAGTTTTGCAAACCACACGTTTAAAGTTTTCAATTTACATACAACTCAATGAAGGCATGAAAAAATATTCTTCTCCCAGGAGGTGATAGTACAAGTTATTTTTATGAAACTTGTACGCAAGATAAAATACGAAATGCCGAATTATTCTGCATTATTAACTCAAAATACTAAAATTTTGAGTTATGACACTATTGAAGGGAATGTGCGATATGTACTTATGTATGTATCTGTATACTACATATATGTACGTACGTTGGTGAAGGTTATATAAGATTCGTCACAGGCGAATATAGCCTTACTTACTTGTTTTGTATTAAAATATTTCATGCAAGTCAAGCCGAAAAATATTTAAAATATGTAACAAATCTTTAAGCAGCCGTAATAAAACTCAAAAGAAAAACCTGACCTTCGATAAGATTTATTTATAAAAATACCACTAAATGTGGGTCTGTTACATTTAAATGTTTTAGTACTCGTACTCGTATGTACGTTGATACATACATAAATACATACTTACCCTGAAGGAAATGTCGATGGTGAAAATGTACTGAGTCGCTTTTTGACTACTATCTAATATATAATATTTTGTTCTATAGCATGTGCTTGTCATTGAAAATCTTTTAGGAACACTAAAACAATTGACTAGGTACTGACTACGTACATAGTTCTTAAGGCAACATGGAGACATATCAAGCAGACATTTGCTGGTACATTTCTATACCTTACGTACATTAAAATTTATGTATATTGACAATTTGTTGAAAAATCCACCAGAAATACACCACATCTTTTTTCTCTCTGACGAATATAAGAGAAATTGTAGACAATGTAACTACTACTAGAATTTTAGTGTTGACATAAGGACAATTGGCCCCAGTCTTACTGCAGGGTACATACATACAAATATACATATATACATACGTACACACACGTATACTGCATACAGATTTAGTATAAAAATACCTTTTTTATAAAGACAAGAATTTATGAAATTTAAATGTGTGTGTGTGGCTCTTTAATAAAATGTTTTATAAAAATGATAATAAAAAAGCCAAAGGCGCTGCATCAAAGAAAAAGAACGACTTTTCCTTAAACCAATATTTGAAATAAAGTGAAAGAAATGTGTGGCAATGATTTAGAAAGGAAGGAAAAACAATAAACGTGGAAAAATATATGTAAATAAACAAAGGAGCGAATAATTCAATCCCACACAGACAAATCAAAGAAAGGGCGAACAAACAGTTAAGAGTGTTAAACATCCGTATGAACAGACATAATTCTTAAGGACAAGGAATCTTGATTGCAAAAATAAAAAGGAAAGTTGCTTCAAACCAAACGATACAAATCTAAATATGCTTCGACAAGAATATACATGTTGCTCATTTGATTGAACAACGTCATAACTCAAAAACAAAATAGTTTTATAGAAAAAAAGTTTAAAGTTTTCAATTTACAGACAACTCAACCAAAAAAGAAAATTTTGTTTTTCTCTGCAGAGTTGAGTATACAAGATGTTTGTATGAAATTTGTACACAATCTGAATATTGATATAAGGATCAAATCTGCATTTTTGAGTTGTGACGTTGTTCCAGTAAATAAGCGATATGATTTTAATAAATGAATTATTTTCTTGGCAGAACTTGCAGCGTAAAAGCAGAAAATCACGTCTACATTGTTAACTTAATAAACATTTATTAGTTTGAGACACGTTTGTAAGGATTTAATAAATTGTTTTAAAATTACGTTTTTCATATAAATATCAAATGTTATACATACTCGAATAAAGTCAGTTTAAAGTGTAAACCTGCAGCCATTACCTTTCTCAACACTTATACTGGTGTACTATAGAAATATACGAGTTCTATATATTAAATTTCTTTAAAGATAAAATATTCCGTACTTTAATATTTTAAATTCTATTTTTATAGGGTGATTCTCCCAAAAAAAAAATCGTTTTTTTTTGCTCAGAACCAGGGATCTAATCGTCGCTTTCGATATTATGGCATTCGTTATCGTACAATGTAGTAATATTGTTCGATATCGAATGCCATAATATCAAACAGAAAAAACGTGATCAAATCAGCTCGTTATCGAAAACGACGATTAGACAGACCCCAGGTTTCAAAGTTTTGTTCAGGTAAAAAAAATAGGCCTGTTCAAATATCAGCTCATAATATTAATGAGATGTTGCGCATCGCACTTTTCAATTTCCCATACGATTTACATGGTATAAATTGTAAATTTTATTCATTCTGATTGTCGTAAGTAAAGAACGGAATGTCCTACAGTAAAGTTCTTGCTACGCTTTGGTAGAAAATTTAACGCTTTATTGTTATAGTGAAAAAAGTAATCTTTGGCATTTTTTAAAAGGCCTGTTTGTATTTTGTATGAAAGTTTGGTAAAAATTTTCTGGACTAACAACATATTTCTGTTGTTTTCTTGAAAAATCGTATAAATTTGGGCTAAATTTTACTTTGACCGTAAATAACTTTTGATCAAGCTAACTTATCAAAAAATTATATGACTTTTTTGTAGAGCGTTCAATTTTCTACCAAAGCGTACCAAGAACTTTACTGTAGGGCATTGCGTTCTTTACTTACGACAATCAGAACGAATAAAATTTATACCATGTATGGGAGCCAAAACACGTGCTATCAAAGCAGCTGTCAACAATTAACTGAACATTCAAAATAGCCGAAATTGTCAGCATAAGTGAGAGACATGAGTACCAACACAACGCCACAAAAAAAAATCAAAATTCGAATATACGTAACCCGCGCAAATTAAAAATTCGCGATACGTTTTAAACAGACCTCGTATGTGGAGTGGAGGCCATCAAACACGATTAGGCTCCACAATTGGTTTATTTTTGACACTATGCTCTCCGATTTGAAACTCGCTTCGGTGAGACCATGACTGCTGCTGGTAGTGAGGTGCATCGGCTCTACTATCCCATAAACAAACGTAAAACGGATATTAAGTGTATCCGCCTTGCATTTTGAGTCATTTTTACACTTTTTGGATGACATTTTTAAGCACATAAAATAGACACATAAAATAAGCTAAATTTACTAGGACACAATATATTTAGTTTTTATTATATAAAGTACAAAAGCAAACCTTATTATTAACGGATTTTCTGTTTAATTTTCCAGGTATATAACTAGAATATGTTCACTTAATAGCAGACTTAACAAAAAAAAAATTCTTTTTGTTGACTTGTGTTATTAACGACATACCGGCGTATTAATAATTAAATAATCATAATATGATTTCGCTTACAAATACTTTTTATTGTACATATCAAAATGAAAGCTCTCTTTGGAAGACCCTTTAGAAAGTGTATGATTTAGTTGAGTCAGTAATTTCAAAATGAACCAAATGAGAATTATACCCTACAATCGTACAATTACACAATCAGTGCTGTACACAGCAGTGAATATGCTTGTTATGTGAACACTGGAAGTTTAACGTGACTTACTAATATATTAAAAATAAGCAATTATGGGTGCTTTGAAAGTCCTGAAAATCAGTGCTGTAAATTAATCATTCTTTTTTGATTTTAATTCGTTACGAATTAGCCAATTTTGGAATTAATTCTTTTCACACAAAAAAAGAATTGAATGAAATTTGAATCAATTCAAACGAATTAGGCAGAAATGCATTTCAATTCGTTTCCAATTCAAATGAATTTGTAGAATGAGTTGCAATTTGTTTTGAATTCAAAGGAATTTGTTAAAGTGTATTGCAATTCCTTTCCAATTCATTTGAATTGAATTGATTAATTCAAATGAATTAGAACAATGAATCAATTCAATTCAAATGAGCTGGTAATGAATTGCTAACTATTTTTTCTAATTCATTTGAATTAATTCAAAATCAGTTCAATTCAAATGATTTGGAAATGAATTGCAAGTCGTTTGACAAATTCATTTGAATTGACTCAAATTTCATTCAATTAATTTTTTTGTGTGAAAAGAATTAATTCACAATTTGCTAGTTCAGTGCATGAATGATTCGCAAAGAATTAATTCAAAAATGAATGATACATTTACAGCTCTGCTGATCTTTTTTACTCAGTTGCAGTTCCTTTTCTTATGTAAACGTTACTAGTGTTGTAAACAAGATTTAAGAAATAGAAGACTCAATTTAAAAACAAATATTCTTTAGTCTCAATCCTTCAGTTCTTTAACCTTTAGTCTAAAATCTGACCTTACTTATAGTATTATAAATTTAAAAACCAGCACAAATACTCGTATGTTATAAAATTTTTTAAAACCCATATAAATTTAAACGCGTTAATTTTGTTTGTATGTAATGAACAATAACATCACGTTTCACAATTGCCTCTAGAAAATCGAAAATTAATTTTCAACAATAATAATAACAAAACAACAAACCATAATTACACTTTCATTACAATGAGATTTTTAACCCATTCTTGTTACAAAATCACATGCGAATTTTAATCTAAAAGCAAACATGAGTGCTTTATTTGTTTTATCCACCAATGTAAAATAATAAAATGCAGCTCCCTTTTTGCTTTTGACGCTTCATTGGTGGCTTAAATCAAAAGGAAGCCTACTGAAGCAGGACATCAGCAACAGCAGCTGAGCAAAATCATCAAACAACTATAGATGACAACGTTATGAATACATTTGATTTGTTTTGTTGCTGCTGTTGCTTTTATTTTTTAATATTTGAATATTAAAAAACCACAATTTGTCTCCCCAAAAAATATTAAACCACCAAAAATGTCAAAATTTATATATTTTGTTTTTTCAAGAGATTTTTGGATCATTTGGAGTGGGCGTATGTATGTACAAATGTATGTAGGTCTGTACGTATTTTAATAGTTAAAAAGGAGAGTAAGTAATAATACTCGCACATACTGCTTACGATTTTTTCATTTGTCTTTTATTTTTATCTTTACGTGTGGGTTTATTAAAAGGATTTTCGGGGGTCCTGTTATTCTCTCTTTTTCAAAGAAATCCTTTTATACGTTTATTTGTATTTTTTGGTGGGCAACAAATTTTAATCAAAAATAGTACTTTTTTCGTTGATTGATTTCAACAAATATGAATATGTATACATATGTGCAAACATATACATAAATATTTATTTTGTATCATGTGTGTGGTCATTTCCAGCCACAATTCAAGTTAAATAAAGAATATTTGATATTCAAAGATTTGAGGGTAAGCCGTAATACACTTGTTATATGAATTTATTTTATAAATTTAATCAAATTTAAACATTTACTTTTGGATATTAAAAATTTTGTTTTGGTTAAGCTAGTCCATATCTAGCAAATTATTTTTCTGTACTTGGCTGATTATGCTGCAAGGAACCAATAAATTTTTAATCTAAATAATTTCAAAAAATATTCATGTGTTAATCAGGAATAATTTCTTAATCGGAATCAGTTTTAGTATTTTCAATTCTTATAGAATCAAATATTTTATTAATTATTGCAGGCAAGAAAAGTTAAGCCACACTTTAGCTGGGGCAAATGCCGCATGTTTCTCTACCACCATCTACTAAATATCTCGACCAAAGAAATAGATATATGACACGGACCATTTTCATAATTAAGGGCACAAATCAGAAAATTACATTGTGTAAGACTTCATTTGTAAAGTTATTTATTATACAGTTACAGTACAAACTTGATTTGCGCAACCGAAAGGAAATCGAGGTTGTTGCTTTTACCGAAAAGTTGCAATAATCGACCACCAAAAAGTTCACATAAACCAAACCACAATTAACATAAAATAATTTATTTTTAGTAGTTAAACATAAAAAGTTCATAAATGTTGTTAAAAAAGATATATAGTAATATTTTCTGCATGAATTGAAACTTAAAATCAGTCTTCGTATTTTATACACCCAGAGAAAGAGATTAAAATCAATAAAAACCATATGGAAATAATAAGAAACATTAACGAAAGTCTAGTCTTGTTGAAATTTCTTATTTTAATGTGGAAAAATATTAATTTACAGTATTTATTTATTAATTTTATTTATTTTTAAATATTTTAATACTATTTTTTATTATATTGAAAATGATTGAATTAATATGACGCATTCTTATTTTTAAGTTGCAGCTTTTCCCTGAGTGTACTTTCACATATTTGAGTTGCACTCATGTTGATTTTTTTTAAACACAATCTAGTTTGAGGCAAAGAATGTTGAAATTTTTGGATTCTTAATTCTTTGTAATGTTGTCGCCTCTTTAATTTCTTGAATGACAACTAATTTTTCATAAGGAATATTATTCTCTGTTGCCTACTCCATAAAAATGTTAAGTCAATTAACGACATTGTTTGTCTTCTTTAACTTTTTGTGTGTTTTTTATTTGTATATTCTCTGAAGGTTCTTCGTCTGAAAAATCTATAGCTTCTCTTTCATCTGAAAAGTCTTCTCTGATCCATTTATTGTAAATTCAATGTAAATACTTAAGTTTTTTTCTGCTCATGAAAATTTTTACAATCATGCACGAAGAGTAAAAAGAGAAAAATAAATAAAAAGTTTTAGCACTGGCGTGCAAAAAACTTTTTGGGATGGGGTTTTTTTGTGAAACTGAAAGTTCTTGTTAAAACTACTTTTTGAATTCAGTAAATTCAGAGAGAGAAGCGTTTTAAATTCGCTAAAAGAGAAAAAGTTGTGCTTATGGAGACTGTTTTTTTTTAAAAAGGTTTTACTTATAAAGACTGTAATGTAAAAAAAACTACCTGCTGCGATAATCAGGTTGTTGCAATAATCGGTGGTTGCGCAAATCGAGCTCGTACTGTATTATTCTTCGTACTTATTTTTACAATTATTATTATTTCTTCTATTATTACGAGTGTTATTATTTTTATTTCAATTTTATTCACATTAAAGTTTAGGCTAATTTAAACTTTTCTTAAAACACGCAATACAATTTTTGATGTGAGTTTGTTTGGTCAACACTCCACAGAATATGCTTAATAAAAAGCCAAATTTTTAAATTACAAAAAAAAGTTATGCGTGTGTTACCTTAGATATCACATGCTTTATGATATATGGATACATATGAACAAACTCTCCTACATACCAAAAATTTTCATTGAAATTTAGCAAATAGATTTTTGTTGTTTTATTTTTCTCCTTCAGCACAGCGAGCTTTTTTTAATATTTGTCTGCTTGTTATGATATTGAAAAATCATACAGTATGCGTAAGGATTTCAATTCTATTATCCCTTTTTTGTTTACTGGCTCTTGGCCAAATACCCCAGCATAGCATTGCAAAATACACCCAACAACGTGCAAAACTTCTTAATGCTTTTTTGGTCGCGTTTTTCTGCGCATCATATACAATATAATTTTTTCTCGCAGTTTTAAATGGATTTTTTCTTTATGCATATTATTTTATTAAAACATGTTTTTTTAATCTTAACAAAAAAAAAGCGAAAGTATTGCTGTGTGTTTCCGTATTTCCTCTTTTTTTGTTTTTTGTTCCGGGCAGACTTATTGTATTGCCAGACTTGCAAAAATTTCTCTTCCCATTATTTTTTCCAATATTTTGAAGGGTTTTACCTAATGATTTGATAGACTTTTTTATAGGGTAACGAAAGGGGTTTTAGTTGTTGTAAGCTTTTGCTAACGATGTTTGTATATTATCTTCTACATATTATGATCCTTTTTTCAACTAGTGTGTATACGCGCCATCAGTAAGTGATAAGGAAAAAGAAAAAAGAGAAGAGTTTTTCAACTATCATACTTGTAATCTAAGAGCAAAATTTAGAACTTGCAAGTGAGTTACTTATACATATTAAAAATTTTTCATATTTAGTGTGCATACTTATGGATCTCGTTTTGTGCTTTATCTAATAAAAAAAAAATGTTTTAGCCTTTTAACTATTTTGGACAATACATTTCGGTCTTCTCCATCTAATTTAATAGATCGGACCTCATGTGCTTTATATTTATATTTTTTACAAAGCAACATTATATGTAAATACTGCGTTGGGATTTTGGGTTTTAACTGTTTTTTTCCAGGCATTTCGTTCATTTGAAACATGGGTCCCGCTTAAGAAAAACTTGCCCTTCTAGTTTAAATTTCTTTGGATTTATTACTAGTGTTAGACTTATTTCTTGGTTTATGTGATCTAATAAATTTTCTAATTTGGTACCAACTAAGACCATAAACTATGTGAATTTTCGGCCAAATTTATATTTGGTTTTTGATAAGCATTGTATTCTATTTAAAACCTATTTTTTCCCATGACGTCTTGTTATTATAATAGAGATGGCAGCGTGTGCAACCATTTACCCACGGCCATGCGTACTCACCAAAGAGCAATTGGAAATTTATTATCAGCAACTTTTTTTTAACAGCTTTTAGTACTTTATGTTTAAAAAATTTAAATAGCACGTAAAAATATAAAAACAAATCAATTTCTTTCTTTATATTTTTTGCGAATTTCACTATTTGCAGGTTTAGTAATTTTGTTAATACATTTAGCAATTTTTCGCTAACTTGAGATTTTTTTTTCGCGTTTTCCCAAACTTTTCTTTTAATGGCTTTGGCAATTTCTAATAAATTTTAAGGCTTGCTACCAATTTTGCAACTTCGCGCGAATTTTTGCAAAGTCCGCGATAAAAGCGACTTTTTGCATGTTTTCAGCTTGCTGAATGTTTTGCCGATTTTTAAACAATATTAGACTGTTATCATCCCGCTATTAGTAAGTTTTTGGGAATTTGCATAATTTTCGCAATTTTTACCGAATTTTTTGCATTCTTTACAGTTTTAGCGATTTTTATTCAATATTATGGTTTGTGTAAAATTTTGCAACTTTTCGCGAATTATCGTGGTTTTCGCTTTGTAAAATTGTAATTACTTTTGTAATTGACATTAAAATTTTGCAACTTCTCTATTTTTAAATAAAAAATATTTCTAGGCCCTAATTTGATTTACATTTTTTTCTATATTGTCAACACAGTTTTTGTTTTGTAGCTCTCAAAAATAAAAATTAGTTTAATTGCACTACAACGACAAAATCAGCATAGACAACAACCTGCCTTGCTGTCTTCAAAAGAATCATTCTTAGATAAACATGTGTATTCTATCCTTGACACTTTGTAGTCGGTAGCTTAATGCATAAAATCGACTCTCCAAATGGTTGAGTTATTCACAAACATAAAGTAAATTTGCTCATAAGGTTGAGTTATTCGTGCCATCGCTGGTGAGAACTGGTGCCATCCCTAATTCGTAATCATGCATTTTAAAATTCGCCTACATATGTATGTATGTATGCATGCATGCATTTATGTATGCGCGAGAGTAATGCCCAATTTTTTACTTCGTACTTAAATGTTATTTAAGTTCTATTTAAGTATTATAATATGTTTTTCATTCGATTTTTATAATATTTGTATAATTACCCTTATTCTGCGTTTCGATTACGTTCCCGCATTCAGTTCAAAAATTGTATTCTGTCAAAAAATTGAGTTGAAAGAAAGAGAAGAAGGGAAGAGTATGTTTAAACCAGCTGCTTTGCTATGAAACATGTGAAATAGGAGCAGAAAAAATAAACAATTTTGCAAAACTTTTAGCAAAAAGTTAAATTCACATCAAATAAAAATTATTTACTGTGAAAATTTTTATGAAATAAGTTACAAGTGAAGTACTGAAAGGTCAGAAAAATCAAGAAGATAAGCAAGAGGTATTTGTGGCCAAAATATTCCAGTGTGAAGAATCCTGTCGCGCCGGAGGTGCTATTTAAATTTTTTATACATAATTGTAACACAAAAATAATGTTTCTTCAATTTAATCCGCAGGCAATATCGTCCTTCGTTGCCATCAAATTGGCCAACTTTATATACTGTTCGGGTGTTGTTGCTTTCGACCTGTAATAAATTAAATAAAAATTACATTTCAGTACCAAAAAAACAAAACAAATTGTGTAGTTCATTTGATTTGATACTTACATTATTTTTAGAATTAATAACGTTTTGAAGCTAAAAAAAACAAAAATCGAAAGAAAATAACAACTTTCAAAAACGTAGTTACGATCGAAATGCAGAATACACACAATCGAAAGAGAAATCGAAGAACGGAACGCAGAATACCGAAGTTGCCAAACGAAGAAAATTTCGATTCGAATCGAAACGCAGAATAGGGGTGCATATTTAAATCGCCAATTTTGTGCATTTTTTAATTTTTACTTACGTTTTAGTTTATTTAAATCAAGTACATAAATATCATTTGGTCGTATTAAAAATAATTTCTTTTAATATCCTGAGATGTGTACAATAGATTAATTTTTTTTTTTTTTTCATATATTTATTTATTGTATCTTCAAAAATGAACTAACAATAAGTAACACAATACAATAGATTAATGACATGAAACAAATATAAAACACAACAAAACATAAATCAACTTTCTTATTTATGTTAAACAGATGTCTGGAAAGATTTCCATAATACGTGGATTATTCTTTTATGTTGCCATACTCTCCATGTAATTGTATTTAATGTCCCTATTACGGTTTACAACTCAACTAAGTTGAGTTGAAACTGAAACAACTTTACAACATCTTCACTGTTTTTTTTTTTTTTTCTATTATGAATTACAACTAATTTTAGTTGTCTACGAAACAATGCTGGAAAAGAAGAGCTTCTTATCTATACTTTGTTTGTTGAAACCATAGTAGCCATCACAAAACATTTTAAATATTTTTAGTTTTGACCTTACTATTTTTTTCTTCAGATTTTATGTTCTATGAACATGGCAACAATATTGGTTGACAAATGGGATAGCTTGGCGTCTGGAATAATGGCGCAAAATTAACTCAATAGTCGAAATAAAACCCAAAATAAAATGCAATTGTCTCACATTGACAAAGGTTGTAATTCATAATAAGAATTTGGTAAATTCGACTCAACTATCAATTTTGTTGTAAATCATAATAGGGGCCATAATTTTAATTAACCACTGAACAAACGATACCATATTTAAATACAACTGAAATTTAAATGAAAACTAACTAAATATCGTTACCTTAATATGGAAAGGACCTAACTCGTTATTTTTTCTTCAATCCAATTTTTTGTATATGTACTTCGATAGAAGAACTAGATGTAGATGTATCAAAGCAAAAATCTCGATTTCAAAAAAATAATGAGTCACGGCCGCTCTATATTAATGTAACGATATATCGTCGGCTTAGAGTGTAAACCTGCTAACTCCCTTCAAGCAAATTTTACAGGAGAGACAAAATACTGTTAACATATTCTATACATCGCTTAAGAAAGTAGTCTAAAACATTATCGGCCTGTCCCACGATATCACTAGAAATCGTTCGATCGAATACTTATATTGAAAAAAACAACAACTTTTCTGATGTTATTGTTGTTTGCAATACCCGTAAGTTTTTGCGAAATGTAGAGTTTCAATTTAAAATAAATATTTTAGCCAGTCGATGCGGCGTCTTTTTCTCTTTCGAATGTCATTAAAATGTCATATGTTATAAAAAGTGGATTTAGCAAGCTTACGCTCTAAGCCGACGATATACATATCGCTCATTTACTAAAACAACGTCAAAAAACCAGTTTGCCAGAAAACGAGTTTGAAGTTTTCAATTTACACTCAGCTTAATGGAAAAAGAAATTTTTTTTCCCTCAAGGTTTGTGTAAACAAGACATTTATATGAAATTTTTACACGATATGAATAACGATATGAGGATTAATCTCCTTCATTCACTTAAAAATTCAATTTTTTGACGTTCTTTGAGTAAATTAGCGATATGTATTTAAATATCAAGTAAAAAACTGGGGATAGCAAGTACGAGTATGATCTCCTATGTATGTATGTATGTACTCGTATGTATGTAGTATTCGTAGAATTTCGGCATAATGTTTACATTTTGGTTCTGGTTCCTCTTCTTCTTTCTAAATAAAAATGACGTTTGCTGCGCCTGCAAAATAAAGTAAAATGAAAATTTTTATTGTCGTTTTTGTTTCAGCTTATTTTGTTTTGGTTCAGTAATTTTTGGGGGTACAAATTCTTATTTACTTAATTCTTTACTAAACGGCTGTTTTGTTGGTTGTTTGTGTATGAAATAGAACTGAACTTTCGTGCGCGCGTGTATTGCTCACAACTTGTGTCTCCAAGAAAAGAGGAACAAAAATTCTTATATTCTGGTATGATAAGCAACAACAAAACGACATAAGTACATAAATAAAATTGTCGAGGTGTGCGTGCATGCATACGAGCATACTCGTACATATATAAACTGAAGTCTATCTGTTTGTACGTTTTAATATTAGTGGCATTAGTTGTAGAATTTTATTTTTTAAATACACATATGGATTTCTTTTAATATTGTTTTTGTATATAAAAATTTAAAAAAATTGAATTGTTGTTTTTAAACGCAAGTGCAGTTTTTTGTTTTGATAATTTTATTGTATTAATTTTGTTTATATTAATACACTTGAAAATACTTGATAAAATAACAAAAATAAAATATTAAATTGGGTCAGTGCTAAAGAAACAACAACAACAACGATATTAAAATACAGAAGCGTGTACGCGATGCGATGCTTCCACCTCGCGCATTTCCTCGATAACAATACATAATTACAATAATTTTGTTTTGGCAAATTTTGCTTAAAAATTTTTGGAAGCTCTATGAATCATGGGAGTTTATGTATGACAACTACATAGTAAGCGAAAATACATATGTACATATGGAAGCAATTTCATGCATAAATATTTACATACATACATGCATATATACTTATGCACATATATATGTACATAGATACACATGTACTTGTATGTATGTACATCGATGGAATAACCCTGCAGAAAACATGGGGTTAAATGTCCCCAAGTCACCACTTTTGTCGACTATATTGGTGACATTGTCAAACGAGCGTCTACATATTAACATTGTTTTTGATGCGTAGAAAATATTTTGTCAGATACACTCAACTATGCTTCTTCTTAATGTTTTATTGGTTTGTTGAAAATACAAGTGGCTTCAAGCAAAATTCAAGTTTTTATGAACATTAGTTTGCGAAATCAATATAAAAGGCAAATAAAAAAATGTATTAAAAAATAATTCAAAAAATCAAATAAAAAGAAATTGCAAAAGACAAATAAAAAGCAATCCATTTTGTAATTATAAAAATAAAAATATTTTAAAATGAAATAATTGTGGAAATTTTTATGAGCCTGTAGAAGATTTTGTGGAATCAGTTAAAAAGTCCAGTCCAGTAAGTCCAGATTCATATGTAAGTGTTTGATTTTAATAATTCGACGGAACCTTGAATTTTTCATTTATATTTAATACAAACAGCAAACTAAATCCTTACTTGCTGAACGAATGTTCCCTTTTTTTATGTATTTTTTTTTTATTAAAACAAAAATTTTTAATAAAATATTCATTTTTATTATCATTAGAATTACTAAAATGTACTAGTTACTATCTCTTTCCAATGTCTCGATATGGTCCCAAAAGAAATACCTACTCAGTAGTACCAACGTCAGTAGTTGCTTTTCAATGACACGTACATGCTAAATGTCTATAGCAAAAAGCATTGTCTGGGGTACAATTCGTCAGTAGTACTGGCGACAAAGTCACTAGTAAATCACTACAATTTCACTATTCGCATTTTCTGCAGGGAAGTAACACAATAATTCTGCCAAAAAAAAACGACTTCAAGGTGTGTGTTAAGTTTGATAAAAATCGGTGAAGTAGAACCACGTAAAATATAATAAAAAATTTAATATTTAATTTCCAATTTTAAAATCGTGTAACTGCAAAAACCAAAGGTGTTCGCTAGGTTTCTCAGCAATCAAATAAGTAGAATATCATAAAATTCAATTTAAAAATTTAATATTTAATTTCCAATTTTAAAATTGTGTAACTGCAAAAACCAAAGGTGTTCGCTAGGTTTCTCAGCAATCAAATAAGTAGAATATCATAAAATTCAATTTAAAAAAAATTGTGGGTATGTTCCCACAATCGGTCTAAAATGTACCGAGTTATGAAGTACCAATGTGAAAAGAAAAATACAGACCTCTCATTTTTTGAAGTCGGTTAAACCTCTCATTTTTTGAAGTCGGTTAAAAATTAAATTTTAATTCAATCCATGAAGTTAGCATTGTGTCTATGTCCGCATGCATTCACAACCAATTTTTGGCCACTTTTTCGAGCATTGCTGACCGTATGTCACGAATTACACGAAAAATGTTGACTACCAATGCTTATTTGTTATATGTAATGTAGTCTCTGGGGTCATCTGTGTATTGTTTCCAGTCCATATGCGGCAATTTTGCTTATTAACAAACCAAAAATTAGTCTCATCGCTGAACAGAATTTTGCATTAAAACTTCGAATAATGTTTGAATTTTGGTAGCGTTCAAGCATCAAAATATGATATAATGATTTACATGGGACCTATCTAAATTGGGACTGATTGCTTTACAATTTTTACAGGATAATTAATGTTAAAATTATCATATTTTTTCTAAAAATTTACGTTAATATCAATATACGAGGGCGTATCATTAACTCAGTGACTTTTCGAACTTCCCTCGTAGTTATATGAAATGCAACACCAACATCAAGTACCACCTGTTAATAGACTGCTGTCAAGCAAGTTGAGCAAGTGTCGTCATTTACTTTGCGTTTAACAGCTGCTCAAAACATACAACCTCGTGTATTTTTCTAAAAATGGAAAAAAGTGAATTTCGAGTGCTCATTAAACAATATTTTTTGCGAAAAAAAACAGTCAATCAAACCAAGGAAAAGCTCGATAAATGCTATGGGGACTCTGCACCATATATTTCAATGGTAAAAAAGTGGTTTACTGACTTGTTGTGGTCGCACAAGTACAAATGACGCTGAACGTTCTGGACGGCCAATTCAAAATGTCGAAAAAATCCACGATATGGTGTTGGCCAATCGAAGAGTAAAAGTGCGTCAGATTGTTGATGCCATAGGCATTTCATATGGCAAAGTGGTTTCGATTTTAAGTGATCAGCTGGGTTTAAGAAAGTTGCCTGCAAGATGGGTGCCGCGTTTGCTCTCAATTGACCATAAACGTAAATGTGTGATAACTTCAAAGGATTGTTTGGAGTTGTTTAACCGCAATCCGAATGAGTTTTTGCGGCGTTTTGTAACTGTGGATTATGGATCCATTACTGTACTCCGGAGACCAAGCAGCAGTCTAAACAATGGGTTTCTCTGGGTGAACCTGCTCCGAAGAATGCCAATGTAAGTTTGTCGGCCAATAAGGTGTTGGCAACAGTTTTTTGTGATGCACGCGATCGATTTCCTTCAAAAGGGAAAAACAATAAACGGCGAATATTATGCAATATTATTAAGAAAAAAGTTATTTTTCATCAAGATAATGCACGGATGCACACGTTTGCAGTCTCAATGGCAAAACTCTATGAATTGGGCTACGAATTGGTACCTCATCCGCCATATTCTCCAGATTTAGCCCCTGGTCACTACTTCCTATTTCTAAACCTAAAAAAATCGCTCGGTGGAAAGAGATTTAGCTCCAACGGTGAAATTATTGACCTAACAAATGTCTATTTTAAGGACCTCGAAAAATCCTATTTTTTAGAAGGGATACAAAAACTGGAGAAAATAAAGGCAGAATTAGTTTTTACTTTCTGTTATGTTACGAATCAGCTGACTCTTTTTTGTTTATAAAAATCTTATACAAGTCGTTAGTTTTCCTGTTTCGTTCTGCTCTGTTTCGGTTCAAACTGTGAAAATAAAAAAATTTTTAAGTAATTGTAAGTGTCAGCATAAATTAAATAAAAACATTTTCAAATAAACTGTAATTGTGCGTTTAGAATTTAAAAAATTTAATTTTGAAAAGAAAAACATAAAGTTATATTGAAACATAACAATGGAAAACTGCGACCCTTCTGGTCAGAAACAGCTGATAAGTTACTACAGAAAAAGTAAATACGCAAATTTAGAACCAGAACGGCACAGCACAGAACAGCAACAGAAAGTAAAGACTAATAAAGCCTTCGATTCTACTAGTAAAGGGTAGTAAAACAATATAAATACTCAATTTGCCGATTGTTGTGACCCATTTTCTTATGGGCCTCAGTTTTTGTCCAACAGCTAATTCAGACTTGGTGATAGCACTTAGCTATGTATATATGTATGTGAATAATTTATCTAAGCGTCCTTCGAACAAATCTTATTAACATTTTGCGCCAAAAAAAACAATTTCTTCGTGATGTTTTTGCAAATGTAAAGAAAAAACTGTTTTTCTACTTATTTCAGAACAACTTAAAATTGCAGCTACAATAAAGCTGAACAACCTTTCTGAACACATCAATATAATCTGAACTTATCTAGGCACACTAAAGCTAATACAGACCACTTTTTGCCTTACAAATAAAAAATTATTGTTTTAGGAATAGTTCTTGATAAATTTATTTATAATTTATTTATAATGATTTATTTTTATTCGTTCTTATTCTAGTCTAAGTATGGTTTAAAAATGGTAATACAGTGCTAGGGTAAAAAACGATACTCAAACGATAGTTGGGCGAATTTTTTATTGGAACAACTCATGCAGTTTTATATCCAAAATATTTTCAACTAAATTTCAGTTTAATTTTAGTCAACTCTATTATATCTATGTAAGTGTGTAGTGCATTAAAAGTGCTGCCATTCAATCAGAATTTTCAGTTCTAGTCATGTTAATCAATTCTCAGGAATTTGTGCAAACAATTGTCCCGGTAATGCCACTGGACGTACTCCATGGAGCTCTTGAGCTTAAAATCTTAGTGTAAAGACAAAAATCAGCAAAAACAAATATGTTTCAACTAATCTAAACAAGTACAAAGAGTAAGAAAACAAAACGAAATGTTACGTTATAAAATATGCAAACAAAAACAAATAAAAATTGAAAGTTATCCTTCTAAAAGGACCTTGAACTCATAAAAAATCATGTCATTATAATAAATATGTATGTATGTAAGTATATAATGCAAAGGTATCCATACATAATAAAATAAGTGTGTGTGTATTTAATACAATATAAATAATTTCATTTATATTCTTAAGTTTGCATAGAAAAACACACACTTGTAGCCAAAACCCAAAGACAAAAACAAAAGTGGAAACTAAAAATAAATAAAGAAAAATAGCAAGGACCGACCGTAGAACGAACATGAGAAAAACAATTTTTTTTGCTCCCCCAAAAGCATGGAAATCTGTATGTATTTATGTATGTATGTACATATGTAAGGGTTTGAAATGATAACACAACAATAATAAGAAAACGAAGACAAAATCTTCGTGTACGCGCCAAATCGTTGAACGAAACCGCAAGGAGCCAAAAAAACAGTCACTCAAATACACGCATACATTATTTATCTGTGCAACCGAACGATACACGTGCTCACCTTCTGTTTATTGTGGATATAGAGAAAATTATCGAAATTTTCAGCTGAATGGTTTTTACTTTTGACTTTTGGTCCATAAACGTCTTAAGAAAACTTAAGCTTTAGGATAATACATATTAAATACGAGTATGTATGTATGTATTAAGTGTGTGTGAATATTTATGTACATATATATTTGGTTATTCTTGACTATGTAAAGAAATTCGTATGTTTGTACATGCACATACTCGTACATATATTTTGGCTTGAAAAGAGTGTGGGTGCCATATTTCTACCTCAGCCAGGTGGTATAGAAAAGAAACAAAAACAAAAATAAAGCAACCCATAAAATTGAATTTAAATTTAATCGGCTGAGAAATAAATGTTGCATATTATGTACGTATTTACAGAATATATTTGTACATACAGTGAAGTCGCGATAATATGAACTAATTAAAACCAAGTCAGATCAGCTTTGCAAGATTGTTCATAATTTGCGATTGGCAATCTAATTTTCCCTTTAAAAACATTTTTCCCACAAAAAATAAAGGTTTTTCATGATGAATTTTTTATTTATTGTATATTGTATAATGGATTTTTTTTATTCCACATATTGTAGATTTTTTTCATCCCAAATTTATTCGCCAAATTAGTAACACTCGCGCCTTTTGCTTACTAAATGTTCTAAAATATCTGATTTTGCTTTCAAAGTTAAATTGCTTATGCTTTTTACCCGACTGCGCGACGCAAAGAAGGGTATTGTGTTTATCAGCCTATGTATTTATGTATGTATGTGTGTTCCTTTGTGGCCTTATATAAATGGAACGCGTGGACCGATCTTCATGATTCTTACGTAAATCGATTTGTCTGAATCCCGGGAGCATTACTAAAGATATGACAGTAGTAAAAATTCAATATGGCGGCCAACAGACCGCCATTTTGCAAATACGAAAAAAATAAAAAGTCGGCGAACTATATCAAAATGGGATCATTCGACAGGTATTTTAGGTTTCTGTTACGATTTTTCCAGCGTTTAAAAACTTCCCATTCGTATATTTTCTTTTGTTTCTGCTCATACTCCTGCATCTGAAAATTCAAGTGTCGTTGTAGAAGTTCAACACAATAAACGAATAGTTATACAAAACGAAGGGCATCAACATTCGACATGTTCGAAAAGTTTTCTGTTTGTCTGACTGCTGTTTTAAACAAATTCTGCAGTTATCGTAGTAGAGATGTTGTGTGTTTTTTCTTTTCTTTTGATTTTGCAGTTTCAATTGCGTATTTAATCGCTTGCTGGAAGGTATGTTGTTGTTGTTTTTTTGTACTATTTTATTTGTACATACAGAAAAAAACACTCATAAAACTCAAAAAGATTTCTGCTTCGTTAACTTCGTATTCAAACAGAAAACTTTTCGAACATGACGAAAGCTGAAGCTCTTGGTTTTGTATAACTATTCGTTTATTGTGTTGAAGTTCTACAACGACACTTGAGTTTTCAGATGCAGGAGTATGAGTAACAAGTTGCGATTGGGCAGTCAATAAATAAAAAGCACAATTTTACGACTGGCTATTTCGACTGCAGTTTTTTAAACACTGGATTTTTAATTTCGAATGACCGTTTATATGTATATTGGACGGTTTAAAGTTGGGAGCAGTCGGGTTTTTTGATTTTTTTTTTAATTACTACTTACTTGTATGCATATTTAAAAAATTTTCACGTTGAATTTACATATGCATACATGCATACATATTTATTAAATGAATTTGTAATTCCAGTTGAATGTGGGCACTAACTAAAACTTGTAAGACATTTGATTGACAGCTAAATACAATGTAAAAATAAGGATTTAACCACTAGCTCTGTTGAATTAGATTTCAACACTGTGAATATAAAATCCATTAAAAAATACAAAAATATGTTGTTTATATTTTAGGGTGTTCATATATTAGGAGTTCATATTATCGCGAGTTCACTGTAGATACATATAAACTTAATATAACTTCAACAATATCAACTGCGGTTGCGGTTTTGCTTAATAATATAGGTAGGTTGTCTTTAAAAAAAAATTACAATTGTTTATCTTACTGCGTTAATATCATGGGCGTGCGGCTTATGTCAATCGGTAGTAGCATGGCTCTTGGGTATTCAGTCGGTATGTAGCGTTTCCTGCAAGAGTCTTACAAAACTGGTAATTCGGATTTTGGAATATTAAAAAATGGATCAAAAAGTTCGAAGAGACAGCCTCAAAATTAGAAAACCCAAAATCACCGCATTTTACACAAATACTTAAAGCTGCAATTGAACATAAATTGTGCTTCATACAGTCCTAAAATAACCTCTATAAACTTTTTTCTGTGGGGTTATTCGGCACTTTTAAAATTAAATGCGACGGGTTAAAATTAAATAGGTCCGATACACTTTTATAGTAATAGCTCAGAGTATTAAATTGCATAACGTTGACCAATTTTTTTCATTTAAAAAAAATTTACTGACATTGCTAATTTTTGGTGGCTACAAACAAAAGATACTAAACAATGTGGTGCCTTGAAGCTTAAAATAATAAATTTGAAAGGTTGACAATTTTCACAAGAGTAATTTTTAATAAACTTTTGCCGCTTTCTATACGTCGGTCCTTGACCGCTAAATTTTAAATCATAATTTTTGAATCACTGCTTTTGATTTAATGCCGCACGCAGCGAGCAAATATAAAAATTTCCATATTTTCCAAATGCATACACATGTGCCCATAATTATGAAAGTGGTATAAGTCATATATTTCTTTGCTCATAAAATTTAAAATGAGTTTGAAAATGTATACTACCAAAGGGTAATACTCGTAAAATAAAAATAGTGTGCGCCCTTAAAAATGGTGTCATCAGTTTTTGGTCAACTGCTAATTCAGACTTGGTGATAGCGCTTAGCTATTATTACGTTTATACAAGCACTATTTGCGATTAAATTAAATCACTGTTTATACGGCATTGTAAATGTATAAAAACTTGGTAGCACTTCTACAGAAATGTTACTTATGTTTACAAAAAAATTGTGTAAATGTAAAAAATAAATAATAATTTGCTTTTATTGTCATTATTTTTGTGTGAAATATTTATTGTTTTTTATTAGGAAACATTTGTAAGCGTGGCAACCCCAAGCATTTTATTTGCAAATAGTGCGTTATCGTGAATAGATTTTTGAGTTAGTAAAGGCTTAGTTAGCCGACTGTAATGCAATGTAGGTATTTGTAATGTAGGAAACTGCTGATCGATATGAAAAGTAGGTTACGTTACATTACATCTCTATAACCATTTCCATTACTTTTCACATAATAATATCGATCAGCTGTTTCCTACTGTTGCAGTTAAATTAAATTCCAGTCGGCTAACTGAGCCTTAAGTCACA
This sequence comes from Nowickia ferox, assembly GCA_936439885.1. NCBI lineage: Eukaryota > Metazoa > Arthropoda > Insecta > Diptera > Tachinidae > Nowickia > Nowickia ferox. Next base: position 68,285,144 of record OW387026.1, read on the forward strand.
ATAAAACAATTATGTGGCAACAATTTACAGTTTTAGTATTAAATAAGTCGTGCATATAAACGTAGTAATAATTATGGGCACATACATACATATGTACATATAGATGTGTGTATATTATACATACGAGTACATGTTCAAATAAACTGAAAAAGTACTTGTTCAAAATATTTACATAATATAATTAAAATAACATGTTGCACTCTTTTGTATTTTATAAGCTTCACTAAACTCTAATAATAATATTTAGAACAGAAACTACGACTAAATTATGGCATTTAATTCGATGGAAATTTTAGTGGAAGTGTTGATCGTTACCGAATGCCTTAATTTGTCCATATTACACATTAATTAATTTATTCATATTTATTTATAATTTCAATTAAAACAGTTTAGACTGAGTTGTAATGAAATGAAATAAAATTTTTAAACAATATTAATGTGTAGTTTCCATAATGCAAGCAAACGACTTGTCTAGAAAATTTGTATATAGCTTTTCATATATTTTTTCTAGACAAGTCGCTTGCTTGCATTGTGGAAACTACACATAAATTTCGTTCGATGAAATTATTGACCAAGCAAAATCCTATTTTTTGGAAGGGATACAAAAACTGGAGAAACGTTGGACTAAGTGTATTGAGTTAAAAGGAGATTATGTTGAAAAATAAATTTTTGTTTTGCAAAAAAACTGTGTTTCATTCAAAAAGTCACGGACTTATTGATCCTCCCTCGTACATATATTTATGGAACACTTGTTGTATTGTGTTTACAAACTTTTTACTTAAGAAAATTTGATATGACAGGTCGACAGTTGTCGACATACACACACGTATACACATACATACATACACATATACACGCCCATACCAACATCAACCAAAAATATGGTTTCCAAATCTTTACTTTTTTTCCTATTAAAAATAAGCTGAGTAAGTGAAAGTTGATTGAAAACAAAAAAAATCCTTAAACAAAAATTCATTTAGGAAAAATGTGGGAAAATTAACAGCTGTCAACCGTGCGCGTGCAAAGCATGCAAGAACATACACACTCACAAAAGCACACACAATCGCACAATATGCACACGCCCACACGTACACACACCCGCACGACCATTATAATTAATGTCCTGCTGTTAAAGAAATTGTTTTTGAATTTTTAAAAGAACTAGAGCAAGCGAACTAAACAAAAACAAGTTTAAGGAAGTGTGCTTTTGTATTTTAACTTTCTTATGATTCAAAAGTTGTTTGGAAGATTTCTCTGACATTGATGCATACATACAAATGTATGTTTATATGTATCGATTGTATACTCGTACACAATTTACAATCAAAAGGCAGTACATACGCACATAAAAGTAAAAAGAAAAGTGAAGTATATTTTAGGGAACGTTTTTAATAAAATGAAATGAAAATGAAACATTATAACCAGCGATGTCAACTCTTTGCTTTTTGAAATTTGCTGTGCGAAAAATTCTTTGTTTGGGGCGTGGTGCGCTTTTTTTCAATTTCGGTGCGTTTTTTAATTTTTGGTTTCATCAACGCAAATTTAACGCAACAATGGGTTACAACGGGAAATTTCTTGTTGTGAAACATACCAACTTCCTTATTTTTTTTATTTTGTAATATTTTAATTTAGAGTTGTACTAGTCTCGATTAATATAAATTTATTTGCTATTTATTAAATGTTTATTAAGTTTTTTTTTAAAGATTTATTTACTATTTCGAATCAAAAATGCGTATGACTTAGACCACTTTCATAATTAAGAGTACATATGTTTGTATGTACATATCGTCACCTTAAATGCAAGCGGACGTAACTACACTTTTATAGTTTTTACAGGAGAAACAAAAAACGTTACAAAATCATAATAATAAAGTATTCTTGAAAATTTTCTTCGAAATTTACTTGTAGTATGGATACTTATATGTTTCTTAACCATTTATTTCCTTTTTATATATATTTAAGCTTTTATGCTAGTTATGTTCTTTGCAATAAAAAAATAGATGCATTTGTAATTACGTCCGTTTGAATTTCTTTAATAAAGTTGTCATTTTTTATCGCAGATGTCTAAATATTTGCGTGAAAATTTAGTTCGATAAAATGAAGGATATAAATCAAAAATTCGATTTTGAGTTTTTTTGTAGTTATGTCCGTTTGCATTTAAGGAGACGATATATACTATCTGCCTCATTCATTTGTACTACACATTTGTTAAGATTTTTTAGGTTTTATTATTATTATTTTTTTTTTCTAAAAAACCTGAACTGTAAAAGCCTGTTTTATTGTTAAATCTTTAATACAAAAATAATATACTTTTTATGCAAAATTAATTCAATAAACATTTTACACTAAAAAATAAATTCTAAACCTGGTGCGTTTTTTTTTTGTAAATGGCGCGTTTTTTTCTCCATTTTGGTGCATTTTGAAATTTCAAAGTTGACAACGCTGATGATTATAACGCATAGGTAAGATGCGTTTGAGAGCTTTTCCAGTAAAATCCAGTAACTGAGTAATTTAAAGAAATTACTCTCAATAAAAAAGTTTGCATATAAAAGTACGCGAACGGAAAAATTGTAAAATCCAGTAAAATATATACAACATCAAAAACAACATGCATACAACAAAAATTATACATACATATAGGGTTGCCATCCATCCTCTTTTCCCCGGACACCGTCCTTTTTGTATTCTTATGCGCGCATAATCATAGTCAAAACAAAGTGTACTTCAGAAGTTTACAACCAATATTTTGTATGATAACACTGGCTTTACATTTTTTAAAGTAAACCTTGTTTAGGTCTATGAGTTTGCGTCATTGATTTTAAATTCTGATACCTTCTATTCCTGTAATGATGTATAATAACAAAAATAAAAAATATCTGAGTACCGGGTTACTTCCCTAAATTTTTTCATGTATTTTTTTTTAATTCTCTATTAAAGTTCCTTTATTTATAACTCAAATTTCTATTTTTTTTACAATTATTCAATACAAAGATTTTATAAAAACTTTCAAGAAGTTTAAGTCATGAAATGTCATGTCATTTCCAATCCCTTTTGATTATCTACACTTCTTACCAACAAAACAAAATCAATGCAACTAATTTCACAAAATATTTCATCGCGAAAAATTGTTCTTGAATCGAAACTTTTGCATTGTTGGAAGCACAGTATTGACGTTGTTATTTCAAATGACACATCATCACTTATTTTGATTGCCAAACGTGTCTTTAAAAAAAAAATTATTTATTTATAAAAATTGTGTCCTCTCTTTTGGGGCAAATGTCCTCGTTTTTTTTTGTGATTGTCGTCCTCTTTTTCTCAAAATGAAAATGGCAATCCTACATGCATATATGCAAAAAAATATATCGTCGGCTAGTTACTGGTTAGCCGCATGGAACAAATACATGTGTTTTCGAGAAAACCGATGACGAATGTTTTTTCATTTGTTTTATAAAAATACACGATAGAATATTTTGTTTAATTATAAAAGTAATAGATGCGTATGTTTTAATTCAAATTTAAGGGCCTGGCCCACGATTTCGACAGAAAACTTTCTATGGCTTTTTGGAAGCTGAATGTATTGCTTGTAGCTGGCTCATTTCGAACAAAAAATGCCTTATTCATGCGCAACAACTTGTGATTATGTAACCAATACAAATACGCTTCTGAGAACCAATAAGTTTTGATGGGTAATACCTGATTTACATTAAGCATTTTTTTTCATGAAATTAGTTGCATGAAAATTTTTTATATTGACAAATAAATAAATAGGAGGCCCGGAGGAGCAACTTTTATAAAAAAAGTTGCCAAAAATGCATCAGAGATTCCATTCTCTTCTATTGCGCTGCAATTAGCAAATAGAAAAAGTTTCGTGCAATAAAATTTATGAAATTTTATGAAAAAAAAATGCTTAATGTAAATCAGGTATAAGTCAAATTAATACATTTATTAAGGGAAATATAAAAGGGAAAAATAACATTATACATACATATATCCTGATATATTCAAGATATCGAAAAACTGAGAACAAATTTGAAAAAAGGACACATTATTCATATACATACGAGTATAATCGACCAATAACTTAATTTTTTTTAATGTTCCATACGGCAAACCAGTAATCAACCGATGATATGTATAAACAAAAAATACACTATAATAATATAAGAGTACATATTCACTTTATTCACGTTTTAAAACAATGGACTATATATTGCATTCCACGCGAAATTAAATCGTTCGAAATTGCGATAGCATTGTTGTTAATAATATTACATTTTTTAATTTACTTAAATCAAACTTAAATAAATGTTATAATTGGGTGGGGTATTCACACGGGTCTCTTAAGTGTCACAAAGTTTTAAAAACGCTAAAATTGTAAGGAATGCAAAAAACTTGGAAAAATTCGCAAAAATGACGAAAAGTCGCAAAAACTTAGTAACATCAAAAAGATATCAGATACTTATAAAAAAAAAATTAAAACTGCCAAAAAACAAAGAATTGGGAACAATCACTTTTATTGCAAAAATTCGCGATAAATTGCAAAATTGCAAAAATTACTTACAAATACCTAAAGATATGAGAAATTCCAAAAAATCGCAGAAAATTGGCAAAATTATGAAAATTCGAACAAATTTCCTAAGTCCATATTTACACTATGCAAGTCTTATTGCTAAGCTGATTAGTTTGATGGATAGAGAGACGAGGGGAACAGTAACGTTTCTTTTCCTCTCGCCTCTTTTTCCTAACAAACTAATCAGCTTAGCAATAAGACTTGCATAGTGTAAACTAGGACTAACATCAAATAAAAATCGGCAAAATGGTAAAAAGCCAATATTTGGCTAAAAATTATTTTTATCGCGAAAATAGCGAAAATTGGCAACAAATTGCAAAATTGCAAACAAGCCCTAAAATTTTTTAAAAATATGTAAAATTATAAGGAATGCCAAAAAATCGGAAAAATTCGCGAAAATGACTGAAATTTGCAAAAAAAAAGAACTTACTAATATCAAAAAGATAGCAATATTAATTATTAATTAAAAGTCGCCAGAACTGTAAAAAGGGCAAAAAAAGTACTTCTATAAGACAATGAAATGGCTTGAGTCACCCCTAATTTGTTAAAATTACGCACAAGAGCAATACGTTTTATCAAAATTTATCTGATTCGCAAAACTTACTAAAATTTGCAAATAAGTTCCAAAGCCTTAAAATCTTAAAAGGATAAATGCTCGAAAAACTTTTGTTTTACATATTGCAAAAATTACAAAAATTCGCAAATAATTTTCGGATACAGACTGAAGACGTTGAAAAATGTTCTCATAATTTTGCATTTTCATGCTAAATATTATTTTATTTTTTTTAATATTTTTTCTTATTTGTTTTGTATTCAGCAGTCATATTTTAAAATAGTTTAAAAGTTTAGGACATTATGACTTTAACACTACCGTTTCAATACCCCAAATGTATATAACTTAATAGATTTGTTTTTTGTTATTTAAAAAATTTCATCAAAAACTAAAAATTTTTGTTTCCCTTTACTTTTGTTTGTTTATATAGGGTGTTTTTTTAGAGGTATAGAACTTCGAATTGAAATAAAACACAAGAAAATCGTTTTAATGTCCATCAATTTGGCTTTATTGGAAGGATAATTTTATGCCATTAACGTTTAAATATGATTTCGGGCATGTGGCCGCCGCGGCTGGCTCGAATAAAGCCAATTCTAAGGGTCCAATTTTCAATTTTTCAATTTTTTTGTTGGCAATAACGCCACGAATGTTAGCTTCCAAGTCCCCTAACGTTTCTGGTTTGTTGGCGTAGACGAGCGACTTCACATATCCCCAAAGAAAATAATCCAATGGTGTCAAATCACACGATCTTGGTGGCCAATTGACCGGTTAACCGAATTAATTGCTCTGATGGACGATTATGTCGACCATAAAATGGACGGAGCTTGCGGTAAACTTCGCGAACTGAACCATTATTTTCGAAATAAATTTGCACGATTTGCAAGCGTTGTTCTTTTGTCAACCTGTTCATGATGAAATGGCAAACCAAACTAAATATTAATCACTTGACAGCTGACAAAATGGCCGCCAGTTAAAAAAGTGATGCCAACTTAAAGTTCTATACCTCAATAAAAAACACCCTATATTTAAAAACATATGCCGCGTTATCGTGATTGGCGTATTTCGACTACGACGATTTTGTAATAGATTAAAGAATAGTTCAACAAATTTTTCTTTAATCTAGTACCAAACTGTAGTAGTCGTATTTGAAATACGCCAACCACGATAAGGCAAATGGTTTCGTTTTACCGGATTTTACTGGCAAAAATTTGTCCAGTAAAAATTTGCATTTACTCAGTAAATTAACTGTCATTTATCTCTCTCAATTTGCCCTCTCATTTACTCGATTTTGTGTACGCGAACGCAATCCAGTAAAAAATAGTAAAAATTTGTAAAAACTTGAGTTCTCGAACGCACTTATATTTATAAACATACATATGTATGTACATATATGTATATACTTATATGTTACAAGTATTCTTAAAATAAATACATAATAAATAAAATTTAATACATACATTTTATTTTTATTTTTATTTAATTAATAAATTTATTTTATTTAATTCCGTACTTGCAGGTGCAGTTTTTAAGGCTCACAAATTAATATTGGCTGCATGTTCGAAAAAGTTCGCCGATCTCTTTGAAACCACACCTACAAATGGCCAATGTGTGGTTATACTGGAGGCCACATCGTCCGACAATATGGCCGCTCTGCTAGAGTTTATGTACAAAGGCGAAGTGCATGTATCACAAGAGGCTCTCAATAGTTTTCTCAAATCAGCGGAAAATTTGCAGGTTAGTAGAAATATTTTTTTAATTAAAATCAATTCATTTTACATTTGTACTCATACATATATTTTCATTAGGTTAAAGGCTTATCAACAGAAACGGGACGTTTGGCTGCTCAGCAGGCCCAACAACAAATAGAGTCGTCGGTCTTAGACTCTCCCACAGGTCGTCGTAGTATACGAAACAGTATAAGTGGAGGTAATGGTAATCTCAGTGGTACAGGTATGGGCACTGGGAACATGAGTAGCCCAGCTGGTGGCATAAATGCCTCAGGCGGTGGTGGCGGGGGCGGTCTTGGTCTGCAGGATCGCTGCCCTAGTACTGGTGGCATTATTGCAGGTCCCCCCGGCACAGTGGGATTGGGTAACAACAATAACAATATGAGTGGTGGTTCTGCCGCTGGTCTAGGTAGTGGTGCTGGCGCCGCTCTCCATCTCGGTGGTTCTGCCAACAGTTTGAAACAAGAATGCGACTCCCTAATGCACCCAAGTAGCTCAGCGCTGGCAGCTATGCCTTCATATGTGCCGCCCATGTACCATCGACCCATGTCATATGAACCACTGCGAAAGCGTGCCCTCCGTAGCCCCTATGCTGAACAGGAAGTCCGTGGTAGTGTCTTGCGAGATGGCTCCAAAAATCCTTCCGAATGTCCGAGTCCAATAAGCAAACCTCCCTATCACAGGCCATCATCGAGTGCTTCATCAACGGCACCTACAGAAGCGGATACAATGCACTCTGAGAGAGCATCGCCGCCGTCAAGGTGAATTTTTGTAGTATAAGTGTTAAATATGTTAAACATGTTAAAGAATTTTATTTTAAGAAAAATGAATATTTTGGAATTTTTTTGCAGTCGTTTTGATAATCACAGTCCCACCACTACCGGTGGTAACGGTAATGCACCCAGCAGTATGGATAGATCCGTTAAATTGGAGCGTAATAATAGCAGTACAAAAGAGGCCCATAACGATGATGAACATGATGACTTAGACGAATCGCGAGAAGTAAGCTTCGTAAATACTACTAACTACCTTCTTTTTAATAAGACAATTTTCGTTCAACAAAAAATTTTAAAGCAATAAAAAAACTAAATCTTCGTTTTCAAATTTGCAGATTTATCTGTTTTCAAAGTTTTTTGAACTGCTGAGCAGTCGTGTAGTTTTTGTTTTAAAAATCAGTTTATCTTTAAAATGATCATTTGTCTAATTTTTTTTTTACTTTTCAACAAATCTTTCAGTTCCAATTCATATTTATGTAGATACATATGTATTTCAAAGCATTACATCAATTTTTTTTCTCGCTGATACTCGTTCATATCAGTGACAAGCTCATGCCTGTGCAAGCCATTCATGCCTAATAGTATAAAACACCTCATCAAGGTGCAATTTATTTGGAAAATAAACAAAGAAGAGGCAAATGCATATTAATTTATAACATTTTTGTGAAGAAAGTAATCACCCCTATTCTGCGTTTCGATTACGTTCCCAATGTATTTATTCTGCAAAAAAATTTAATCGAAAGAAAAAGAAGAAGAGATGTTTAAACCAGCCGCATTGCTATGAAACGTGTGAAATAGGAACAGGAAAAATTAGAAATTTTAGCAAAAAGTTAAATTTGGTGCAAAAGACCAAAAAATCAAGAAGATAAGCAAGAGTTATTTGGGACCGAAATATTCCAGTGTGAAGAATCCTGTCGTGCCGGAGGTGATATTTTCATTTTGTATACATAATTGTGGCACAAAAATTGTTTCTTTGTTTCAATTTAATATCGTCCTTCGTTGCCATTATTTTATAAACCATTTTTTGAAGGTAAACAAACCTAAATCGAAAAACGCTCCGCCACTAAACTAACAACTTACGAAAACGTAATGCCAAAGTTGCCAAACGGAGAAAATTTTGAATTAGAACGCAGAATAGGGGTCATTGGGATACATATTACAGACAGCCCACCCGCAATTATTTAACAGGAAGCATTAATGAACCCGTGTTTAAGAAAAGTGACATTGAAAAGTTTCAAATATGAGCTTCTTTCAGCTTAGGCCGGGTTTACATCCTTGTGCCATGAGCCACATATGCGTAAAAAAACGAAACCACTAATTACTAATGAAAAACTGTTTGATTCAGACACGTATTTATTAAGTAAAACAGTTTCACACATAACTAATAGACAATTTTATAGAATCCAACATGATTGGAAACACTTTACATCAATAAATACATGTTTGAATCAAACAGTTTTTATTTATATTAGTGGTTACGCTTTTTTGGGCACATGGCACACAAGAAATGCCAGATGTAAACTCAGCATAACCAGTACATAAACAGACTAACGCAGCCTACTATGTACAATTCATAAAAATATCATTTCAGAACAAAATGCTTGTCTTTTCTGCGTTATTATTCACTGTATTTTGCACTTTGAAGCTTAAAATTTTATGTCACCGCGTGCAAAGCGAGAACTTTTTTTAACGAAAATTTTACAGAAATATCTTTTCTGTAAATTGTCTTGTAATTTGTTTACGTGACAGTTATTACACGCCAAAAAAAGTTACAAACACGGTGTGGTGAGAAAAACAGCTGTTTGTTTCAATTTATGGCATTTTTGTTTCATTTCACACATTTCAATCGAAAACTTTCTCGACGCGGGAGTTACAGAACATGGATACTGATTCGAAAAGAAAACTGTTGAAATTTGTATGTCATTAACATTACCATTCTAAAATATTTCCGTTTGATTCAAATTGTTCTTCATTTCGCTGTGAATATTCTCTCTGTGGTGTAGAAAATGTTTAAAACTAACCTTTCTCTTCAAGAAATTTATTATTCGACATATTGTCATAATTATATATAAGTGAAATTTATTTGCTGGTGGTTAAGCTATGTTTATATGCATTTCATTGGTACTTTAACAAATCGTCAGTAGACTTCAAAACTGACAACTTGTTAAAGCAACAATGAAATGCATATAAATATCGCTTAACCACCAGCTAATAAATTTCACTAAACTTTCTCTGTGGAAACAGGAAACAAAGTTTTAAAAAGAGTTCAACAAAAATTGTCTAAAGGTACGGCCAAAGAGCGTAACCACTAAGTGCTAAATAAATACCTTTTGATTCAGACACGAGCGTATTAAGTTAAATAGTTTCCAATAATGTTGGATTTAACGACATTATCTATTAGTTATGTTTCAGACTGTTTAACTTAATAAACACGTGTCTGAATCAAAACGTTCTTCATTTCTATTTAGTGGTTACGATATTTTGGGCAAATGTTTACAAATGTGACCGCACTTTAAGTAAAATTTTCCTGTCTGAAAGACGTATAAAAAGAACGAAAAGCATTTTAATTTGATATATTTTTATATATTTTAGAATTGCGCTGAAGATTTACGAGTGAAGTTGGAAAATTCTAATTATTCACCTCCACCACCACCCGCCTCAAATACCTCGCCCTCCACTCCTACCGCTTTGTTGGAGAGTCTTAAAAATTCTGATGGCCTATTGCCAGGCAGCTTAGCGGCATCAATAGCTCCCGCCGATATGTTAAACGTTTGGAATGCTACAAAATTGAATAACAAGAACAGTGGTCTGGTGAATACGGCAGATGGTGAGTAGTGACATTCATACTCGTACATACATAAATAATAACATGCACACACTCATTTGTACTCATATGTATGTAGATACATTAAAATCCATTTGAAATATTTATTTGTAAAACCCCCAAAAAACCTAGAAAACAATTGGCCTTATCTGTACTTAAATTTTTTTCCTTTTTCTATGTTTAACTCGATTTAAAAGGTAAAAAACTCAAATGCTTATATTGCGATCGTTTGTATGGTTATGAAACAAACTTAAGAGCCCATATACGACAGCGTCATCAAGGCATACGAGTACCATGTCCCTATTGCTCGCGCACCTTTACGCGAAACAACACTGTACGACGTCATATTGCTCGAGAGCACAAACAAGAGATCGGTTTGAGTGCTGGTGTCACTATTGCACCAGCTTCTGTAGCTGCCGCTGCAGCAGCGGCCGCGAATCATTCACAATAGGATGCGGCCGCAACAGCGGCGGCAGCAGTAGTTATGAGTGCACGAAAAGAAGAGGCTAAACAACGTAAGCGCAAGTCATTGAAAATGGCATTGGAGAAATGCATGCAGAGACGAGAAGCGACATCAACAAATAATAACACTACCAATACAACAACAACTACAAATGCAAGCATTAATCCAACTTCACCAACACTTACAGTAACTTCTTTGCCATCTGTGGTTACTACAACAGTAGCCGATTTAACAACAACAGCATCATCCTCAGATTTGTTAAGTTCGGAAGTATCGCTAAATCTTTATTTCAACAAGGGCCCCGAAGTGACCTCCACACCAACTAAATCGCACAAAAATGATTCTACACATGAAATGGAAACGACTGAAACTGAAACATCCATGGATACATCAGCTGAGGTCAATAATCCATCCGATATGTGCGAGTCCAAGGAGGAAGAAGACTTGGAATCGGAAACTTCCATTAAAAGTAGTACTGCCAAAAAAAACATTCAGCAATCTATGGAGGTGTGCGACGATAAACCTCTCGATTTTACTAAATCACCTTTAAAAAAACTGAAAGATCAACAAGCTAAAGATACGGAAGAACATTTGAAAACAACTGCCGTCATTAAGGAAAACTCTAAAGAGAAAACATTCTCAAGAAATGACAAATCGAAATCTAAAGGAAATGATAATGACCACAAAGCCTCTTCAAAAGAAAACTAATTGCACTTAAGAACAAATTGTGGAAAAATGCTTAAGCATTTTTATTTTAGAAAAAAAACACCACAAAACTACTGTTGCAACTGCTGTTGCCGGGTTCGGAAATTATTAAAAAAAAAACAAAACTTTGTATAAGTTTAATGGGCGTGTAGAAATATAAAAATACGCCAAAATGATAAAATGTTCTAAAATCAAAGCCTAAAAGCATTTTATATTCTAATATACAAGCATATGTACATACATACATACATTCATATGTAACGTGTATGTATGTACCAATGTTTTTTTTTTTTTTTTTTTTGTAAAAAAATAGTGTTCTCTTTATTTGTGTTATGTACATACAACTGGAAAAAATAATTAACTATTTTTGTTTCCTAAACAAATTTTTATGTTTATTGTTGTTTCAAAGTAATTAATGATTTTTTTAAGTATGAGATCGTTGAAACAATTATAGTCAAAAAGAAAATAATAATAATAATAATATAAAGCAAAGAAGAAAAAAATAAGTGAATCCGACTGAAAAATCGTTTTCAGGGTGCTAATTTTTTATTTTACTTTTTTTTATGAAAATAAGAAATATTTTAGATATTTTTTATACAAATTGAAAGAAAAAATATGAAACAAATGCAAAAGTGAACTTCTTTTTTTATAGAAAATAACAACATGAATTTACATATTAAAATTAAATTAAAACAAATTGATTAAATGAAAAATAAAAGCCTTACGAGAGAAACAAAACAAACATACAAAAAGAAAAAAAGACAAAAAAGAAAACTAAAGAATAAATAGTTGAAAATGAGAATGTTACAAAAAAATGAACAAAGTTTGAACGTTTTTGGATTGAATATGATTATAATTTCATTATCTCTTTTTGTAGTTTTAAACAAGCAACATATAGAAAATCAACAAAATCAAGTCATTGAAAGAAAATCAAATGCAATAATTTTCCTCTTAATTAAAGAAATATAAACTTAACCTTCAACTGAAAGAAAACAATTACACACACACAAACACGTAAACACAAACAACAACATTACAAAAGTACCTTAAAGCGCAACTGAAAATAATCAAAGCTACAAATAACAAAACCTAAACGAAATAACAATTTGCAATAGACATTACAATATGCAACAACAAAATGGCAATAGTATCATTAACAATAATAGCTAATAATAGTTTAAAACAATTTACTACCGCATTTTTTAATCTTTTATTTTTATTATGAACAAAAAAGAAACAATGCTTCCATAAATTCAACTTCATTGTTGAAAGATAAAATTATTGAAGACATTTATCCATTTCACAACGTATTGTAGGAGTTGTATGATTTTACACATTATTTTATGAAGACTAACAACTCAACTCAACAAAATTATTTTATTCAAAATATTACAGAAAATCTTCGTATTGTCCAATGTCGACTTAAAGAAATTATTTTTTAAATTTGTATTCATTTTGATACGCAAATCGCCAAGAAAATCATAAGTTTTGAACTGCTAAGAATTAAGCAACCTATTAAATTAAACTCAAATATCTGACGATACATCATTCTTAATAATTAACTTAAGTCGTAACAACTCGACAGCAGGTTGTAAATTGAATTATTGAAATTGAAACCTTTATTTAATTTTTTTTAACTTTCTTTTATAAAAAGAAAGCAGCAGCCCAAAAAGTATTTTATTTTAATTTTATTATTATTTTTTAATTATAATTATTTTCATTTCATTTTTATATTTTATCTCGTTTCCAATAAAAATTTCACTTCGCCGAAAGTGTCATTATATTATTGCATACATACATAATTTTACAATAGCATTATTAACAAAAATTTAATAGATCCGTAAACAAGTCAAACAAAAGTAAATAGTTATAATTGATTGATAAACAAAAAAGCAAAAAAATAATCCCACTTATTGTGTTTGGCGATGTTGCGGCGAAAGTCAGGCGTTTTGTACTAGATTAAAGAAAAATTTAGTTTGTTTTCTTTAATCAACTACAAATAGTCGAACTTGAAGTCGAAAAACGCCAACCACGATAAGGGGGAATAGCAAGCACAAGTACCTGCAATAACTTTATAAACATGTACATTTTTTTGTTATTCTCTTTTAATTTTTACACATCAAACCAATAAAACACAGTCTGAGCTTAAAAGTTTCTTGTACAGTTTGACACTTTTTCTATATAAACTTAATATGTACGTATAGAAAAAAACTAAATGTTATACATACCAGCCCTGGGGGCAACAGCACAGAAATACTGAATTTACACTATGAAACTTTCCATGAAATTGTTCCTTGCAACTTTTTTCATTTACCTAAAGAAGGCGTGGAGATGCAAATCAGATATAAAAATTGTTTCCAAATATGCTTCAGAGATTCATGCTACGACATTCTTTTAAGAGTCACTCTCTTCTATAGGGCTGCTATTCACAAATAGAAAAAGTTTCGTTTCATGATGTAAATTTAGTAAATCTCTAATAATAATATTTTTTTTTGTTTATTAATTTTCCCTCTCTCTCTCTCTGATTTTTCGGCCAACTCCAAAACAGGTTTTCATTACATTTCATGTCTCTTATCAAAAAAAAATTAAAAATTATTTTGTATTAAAGATGTAAAACTATGCCTTAGATTCAAAAACTACTTACTTGTTAGCACAACTTCAATACAATGAAAAATTGTAAGGGGCGACAAAGTATATTTTAATTTTATCATCAGTAATTTTTTTTGAATAACAAAAAATTAAAACTATTACTAAAAATTTAGTTCAATTCCAATTCTAAAAATTCGCCTTTTATACCCGATAAAAAAACATTTTAAGCCGATTCAATATCTGTTAATTTTATCAAAAATAAATGGAGGTAGAAACTGAATTTCAGTCCCGATTCATAGTTTATGAAATCGCGAAACAATTGAATTCCTTGAAAAATTCACTCTGAATTAACGTGCCCATAATTATGAAAGTGGTCTAAGATCACATGCAATTTTGCTTCGAAATATTAATTAAATCTTAACAAAAACTTCAATAAATATTTAAAATAATTTTTAATTATTTATTTCATAAATACTTTACAAAATAAATTTGCAAAGTATTGTTGCACAAATATGGGCGGAGTAACTAGACCATATGCCCAAGACGTTATTAACAGTATTTTAAAAAAGTTTTTGTGACTGGCTATACACGACCTATGCCTTCACATACGAAGTAGCAACGTGATTGTCAACGAAATTCCACAAAAGAACCGTAAGATTATACGGTAATCCGTGGCATATCAGTCAACCAGTGCGAGCGAGACGAAAAACTCTCGAAGGCCAAACAACACACAAGCCTGCATGCACTTAAGATTATTTCTTACGATGACGCGAGAGCTGTTCTTCAGCCCAGAGCTGCTTAACGACTGATGCTGTATTTAAAATAAATAATAAATAAATTAAATATTTAATAAATATTAAATAAACTTGCATATTTCAATCGTACAACTCTAAATTAAAATGTTGCATAATATAAAAATATTTTTTGATTTATTCAAATTTAATCTACTAAAAAAATTACAAAAAAAACAAAATTTTAAAAATTAGTGAGTGAAATTCAAAAGAGCGACATTCTTTGTCGAATGCGCATCATAATACGGAAGGGAAATTTATTCGATCAGCACTTTCGACTACAGTCGAAGATCAAAAGTTGCTCATAATACGGGCCTAAATATGACTTAGACCAATTTCATAATTATGGGCACCCTCTTTTATTGGGATAGATAAATTTATGTGTGTTTTTGCCCGCGTTCTTTAACTTATCTACCCTCTTACTGACATTCAACATGAATTGATAACACAGACATGAAAGGACAGTTCTGCTCAAAAATAAATCAACTAAAAATCTACTCCATTAATCTCAACAAAATTTCTTTGAAATTTACATGTTTTTCTTGGAATATAAAAATTTGTAAGCAGTTTTTTTCGTTTCAAATTACAGACTAGACCCTTGACTTATTGAAAAGTCGTGCCTGTATAAAAATCAGTGTAAACCTTCTATAAATGATAATTTCTGAAAAATTAGTTCGATGTTGAAAACCTCTCATCGAGGTTATATATGTTAATTATATTGGACTTCCCAAAGGCATGTTGCTTTGTAATAATTCGTGGCAACTAGTTCGAAAATACAATCAGTAAAGAAAGCTTACACTAAAGCAGCTAGAGCGACTATAATTATGAATAATTAATTAATTTCCAACTCTCTAATTTTGCATAGTTTTACGTCTTAATTCTAAGGACTTGAGAAACAATTTAAGCAAACTTTTGGCATTCAAAATTAAAAAAACACACAGTAGAGATAAAGAATAACGATATAATTTTCTTTTTTCAAGCAACAACACACAACAAACTATTAAAACAAGAATTGGTAAATTGGGTGCCTCTATAATTATATATAAAAAATATAAAAAAGTAGTTAAATTTTTTATTAAATAAAATATTAAATAAAGAAAATAAAGAAAATATTTAAATATAAAAACCACCATTAAACATTGAATAATAAAAAGAACACACTGATATAGTTAACAACAAGAAAATACAATTCAAAAACGTTCATAGAAACTTGTTAAAAAAAAATAAAAGCAAATAATTAATTTTAAACAAAAAGAAATTTTAGTTACAACTTTTTCCAACAATTTAACTCAAACAAAATCCCCTTTGGCACATACACCCGTTCGAAAACATTTTTCAACAAAAATCAAATAAAATAAATTGTTTTTATAAATTTTTATACATGCACAAGCAAATACAAATTTATAAAAATAATTTAATGTTTTTCTTAAAGAAAAAATACCAAAAACAAATTAAAATCAAACAACTTCAACAAAATTCAAAATTGCATTTTTCGGCTTAAAAGATATTTTTAAATTCGTTGTTTAATTATTATTTAAATTTTTTTTTAAAACAATATTTTAAAAAATGAAAATCTTAAAAAGTTAGATTACGCTTTTATTAAAAAAAATACGGCCTTATATTGCAAAAGGCAACGCTAGGCGTTGACTAATGTAAATGTAAAAACAAAATACATACAAAACTGGTCCACGCGCAGAGTTGCGTTTTACAAAATGAGGCCCTAAATATAATACTTAAATATATTACAAATAATAGTACATAATTTTCTTTTAATAAATTTAAAGAAAGAACACAAAAATATAAAAATATTTATAAACTAAAATATTTTATAAAATTTATATAAAAAAATATATCCAACGTTATGTTTCTGTGAACCTTAAAGAAGCCTTTAAAGAAATTATTTAACAACAAGCAAACAAGATGAAAACCTACAATACCATTGTCTTCATACGCTTTCTTTTTTACCAAAAAAATTATTAATATTTTTTGTTTGTTTAGTTTGGAACAAGTAAAGATGTGATTCGCATGGTAAAATTATTTCGAAATAAAATTGTGACATAAGTTAATTTCAATTTTGGATTGATAGAAAATTGATAAACTATAATCCTTACAAAATGCACAAATAATAGGTTGTTATTGTCTAGTTGGCAATTCGCAATATCGATTTCGATCACACTCCATTGAACCATTTTCATTCCTCTCAACCCAGCATAATCTAATACTATACCCGTTCAACAAACTTGCTTCAAGTCCTCAGACACAAAGCTATCTCCGTAGCCTTCATCCTCGCTCGGATGTCACTCAAGATATCATTACACCGTCAAATTCTCGGTTGCCAGATATCACAAATAACATAGAAAATTATATGTGTTATTTGTTAGTTGCCGTCGGAAACTAACTGGAGTTTGGTTGTAATCTGCAGTCGATGTAAATATTTGTATGTATACAAATGTTGTATAAATTCGGAGCCTTCGCTTTAAGAATCATCAAAATGCAAAAATAAACTTCACCTTCATTGGTCCTTTAGGGGCCACCAGTGAAGGAATCAATTTAAGATTACATACACTCTATGAATTGATAACCATCAAGCGATATACATACATATGTACATATGTATATCCACTGCTTTTAGTGCGAATTGAAACTTCATTTTCAATTTTAAAACGGAGTAAACCATTGTATTGGGTACTTTTCATTGCTGGAGAAGGTAAAAAAGAAAGTTTTTTTATTTATTAAATACAGGGTATTAGCAAAAGTAATTAAAACTTGTTTTTTAAATGCAACGACAAAAATCTTTATTTTATTTAACAAACAAACGAAAATAGACCAAAAAGTTTTGTAACAAACGGAAATAATCCTTTGAACTTAAAATAGAACATTAAAAAAATGTCCATTTGGATCATAAACAGAAGAAAACTTTTTTTTTCAATTAAAAAATCTTAAAATTATCAAACAAACTTGTTTAATTTTTAATTATTATTGAAACATTAACATACATATACAATTTTTATAAATTAAAAATAAAAAACTATAAACCATTTGTTCTGTGATCAGCAAACCTAAATTCAGTAATAAAAATTTTTAATCTTTGCAGGTTAGGATTTTTATTATTGAAAATAATTTGCATATTATTATTTTTAATCCTTAATATTAAAAAAAAATTATATAATAACAATTTCAATTTTTGTTAAGTAATATAATTTTTAAATATGTTTGTTTTAAAATTATGCAATTTTTATATACAATATAATTTGCTCGAATTAAAAGTTAAAAAAAATATTTTAAATCGCTACTAAAAGAAACACAAACAAGGCAATATTTCAAAGAAAAAAAAAGCAAAAATAGTTTGTATTCATTGTTTAAGTAATAGCAACAACAACAATAAACAAAAACCGTTAAATTACCTCAAATTAATATTTAAGTTAATTATAATCATTATTTTTTATTATTACTATTATTATTATTATTATATATTTTGATTTTCGAAGCTCAATGGAAATTATAACATTTGTGTGTTTTACAGGAAATAAATATTTCCTTAGAATTATTTGGAACGTGCAATTTTATAAAATCATTTTAACGTTCTCAAGGAGTCTGAATTTTTTAATTATAAGGATACGTTAAAGAGTTTTTATAAGATTTTATTGTTGCTTTAAGTTTTGTGAAAATTTATTTAATGTTTAACAAACTTGTTTTAGTTTCGTTGAAGTTTTTGAAACATACCTACATACATTTTTGTTAATTATTATTATTATTTTTCTGTTAATTTTAGTTCTTAAGCTAAACTTAGATTTATTTCTAATATTATTTTGTTTGAAAAACAAAACGCACAGGAACTCATATACCTCAGAATTGTTGTAAAATTATAATTTGTTTATGTTTAATATTAACGACACTTAGTTTACTTGTTTAATTTTTAATTATTTCCTTAAGCTGTGAATCCATATTAATTAACGCGGGAATGGCAGGAAGATATGCATTCTTTGATTCGTGCTTGCACAAAAAATTCATCAAAAAATACATCCTTATGTACAATAAAAAATTTAGCAATGCTACATATTACTTTAAACTTTATGCTAATTTCATGTCAATTTGTCATTATGCATAAGGGTGTTAATAATGTTTTGCAAAATTGAACAACTTTCTTCAACTTCCGCAGTATGCATATCAGTTGCCCATCCGTGGGAAAACAAATAAAGCTGGCATTGAAATTGAATGCTTCTTCAGCAGATTTTTTTCTTACAATTTTATAAAAAAAAACTTGATTTTATTTACATAGTTGAAGTTTTTGAGTGTGGAAGAAAAAACTTCTTTATTTCTTTCCTCTTGATTTAAACTTTGAATGAACAGAAAAATAAATAGCAGAATATCGTAGGCAAAATGGTATATTAAATATTCTGTATTACATATCAAACGGTTCGCATTATTACTTTTCTCTTGTTATAAAGTCGTATCAATGTACAAAGAAAAAATCAACATGGCAGCTAATGGTTCCAATGCAAAGTAAAATAAAATGGACCTTATTAAGGTTGACATATTTATCAATTGGATTTACATAATTTGTATTATATTAGTGGCAAAAAGGAAAAAGTGCTCAAGTCGAGATAAGCTGATTTTAAGTTAGTGGTAACGCCGTAATCTGCACTATACATATGTACATATATACTTTGGCATTTTTCCACTTGAATGTATTATTTACAGTGTGTAGAACGATGTTTGCTAACAAAAATAAAGTTGAACAGAGAATTTTCCAATTTAGCTGTAAAAGAAATAAATTTGAGAAAATCGACTTGAAAGCTTAAAAGTGCTTTCATGCAAAAGAGTCAAATATGATGGAAGCACTTTTTTCTTGTGGCTTGTTTACTCGCTCTCGAGAACAATTTCATGCTACTGACAATCTATTTCCGCTCCTTAAGGTATAAAAAATAGCATAAAACTTCCAAAAGCATTCAGTTGGTTTCGACAACGGATACCAATTTTTTGGTATTGTGTTAAAGTGACATCGACAACTGGAATAAGGGTGATTATATTAAGAAAAAGTGTTACATGCTTCTTTAATACAAGTGGTACAAATCTATCCGTAATACAATCATTGTAATTTCTTTTTGATGTACCTTCGAATCGCCTCGTACTGAGTGAATTTTACAGCAGAGTTCTAATGAGCTACTACTTAGTGGGCTTTTACATTGAGTGTTTTATAACTTCTTCGTGTGTCAAACGACAAAGCTTTCGTATTCATCTCATATTGTGTATAAACGGTGTTGCCAATTGGCCAAATTTTTTCTATTAGGTGTGGCAAATTGCCGAATGTTCTATTCACAGGAACACTATCGAATGGCTGAGTCAATTTGCATCATTCATTTTCATTTCATGCTACAAAGACTAACGGCCTGTCCCACGATGTCACTTGAAATCGTTCGATCGACAATTTGAAAAAAATTTGTTGTTTTCAATATAAGTATTCGATCGAACGGTTTCTAGTGCCGCAGCAGCGGCAGACCCCTAAATGTAAATGCCATATTTCTTTCACGTCAATATTTAATAAGTCAGGACTGGTTGATTGCTTTTTTTCTCCAGTTACTACTTCTAATTAGAATGCCTCAAGATAAATATGTATGTATATTCTGCAAACCAAAGCATATTTATATAAAGTATATGCAGGTCTACAACAACTAAGAAAGTACAAAAACAACAGGCGATTTGTTTGTGTAAGAATAATGGATGAATGTCAAAAACAGATGAATACAACCAGACCTGGGCAACTTGCATCACTTTTGCATAAACAAAATTTTTAGTGCAAATTTAAATTTAATGCTTGTAGTGCACTATTTTTTTCACTTCAATAAAATCTCTTAAAAGTAATGGATTAATATTGCATTAGCATGGCGAAAAATGCACTGATTTTGTATTGATGTGCTTAGTCATCATGAAGTAATGCAATATTATTGCATTATCAAATATTGTACACAGTAATATTGAATAAAACGTTAACCTATTTTATCAGATAGCACAAATGATAAAATAAAAAATACAGTAAAGTTCATTGAGGGCACCTTTATAAGTATGTACGTACAAATTAAAGAAAAGGAAAACTGTCAATATAAATACAAACTAGATTTCAGAACCAATTGAAAAAATTAAAAAGATTAAAAGATCAGAACTTAGGTTTTCATTTGTTGTAGTTATATCTTAAAAAATGGTGATTTTATAAACGAAAAATACTACCGCTTGGAACAATTACATCTCTCAAAAAAAATTATAAAAAACGTAGTGATATGATTTTTCGTCTTGGGTGTACATAGGAAAAAAATTACATAATTATGTATGTACGTATGTTTTTATGTACATATGTACACATTTACGTTGTATTTTGCACTATAATGCAATAATACTTTTCATAATGTGTGAAGTGGTGAAAAAATAGTGAAATAAAAGTAACAATGCAATATTCATAAATTACTTTGAAGGGATTTTAGTTTAATGAAAAAAAAATGCACTAATATTATCAAAGTTAGTGCTAATGTAATAAATTTGTATTTGCATTGATTTGGTTTAGTATGGTAAAATGGTCAATGCGTTTGCTTATTTAATGCAATAGTCCCAGATCTGCATACAACAAAAAGGATATTTATAGATAGACAAAACCAAAGTAAATTTATTAATTGATAAACCTTTAATATGTGAAATAAGTATAATAAAATATTAAATAATTAAATATAATTATTTTTAAATGTTTTGTAACACATTTTTTAAGTAAAAATTTATTTAAACTTTTTCACATACGTTTTCAGTATACACAATTGTGTATAACAAAGCAAAAGAAAACAAAATGGCGTACAAACATTGTAAACAACTTTTGACATTCAGGCATTGCCACGAAACGAGAAAAAAATTAATCACCTGAGTAGTTGCATATACTGCATATACTTGATATAAATTTACTTTGCTGCAAACAAACAAAATTCCTTTGAAATTACTAAATATAAAAGAGATCACTGCAAGAAATACATACGGAAACTGTTTATTGAATTTAAGCTTAATTGTAGCCTTCTATGTAATTCAATTTAAAATAAATCTATTTGAACTTGTGTGCGTTTTTACATTGAAATACTATAGAAATTTCTTTCAGTTCGAATTACATAAAGCAGGCCTCCGCTGAACTTCGCATTTCCCTGCGAATGCTGCAGTTAGTCAGTTGTTCATGCCAAACAAACTGAAATTTTCGAAGGAATGCTTTCATTTGAGCTTAAATATTTTTAAGCGAAATAAGTAAGGGGCAACCGCCACCTAATGTTAAATAAAACGCGTTTACTTCGTGTGTACTAAGTCCCATTTCACATTACACAACTCTTATTGCAAAGCTTATCACTTTTTCTTCTTTAAAATTTCATCAACGTCCTTACAATACAAATCTTATTTTTGAGCACATACTTTTTATGCATAGTTTTTGTGCATGTGTGCATTTTTAACATTACGAATGAGAAAACAAAACGTATTGACAGTACATGAAGCTGAGTTCTTTTCACCTCATCTCTCTCTCCCTCTCTCTGTCTTACAAACTAATCAGCTAGCAAAATAGGACTTGCATAGTGTAAACTGGGACTAAGCATTTTATGTGCATCTAATTTAATGCCAGCTTTCTTTATACCACTGACAAGTTTTTTCCACCCTACTCTCTATCCTTTCTATCATACAACCTCTCATATACAAACAATGAATATAATTCAATGAAACAATAAAAATAGTAATTACAAATACATATAAAGAATTGAAAGCTAAAGACCTTAAATAACTCAAAAACTGCAATAGCAATTGAACTACCTCAAAATAAGAAAAACTGCAATAGATGAGACTAATTAAAGAAAAAACAAACACAATAAATAACAATTACAAATATAAATATTAGGAATAATTTAAGTAACTTTTCCTCTAATTTATTTAAAATTTTCTTTAATATACAAATGATTTTATCTGTCAAAATATAAATGGAAAATATGAAATTTTTTTACGTAAAGTGGTGACTAATCAAACAATCATAAATTATATTTTTTGGCCCTCAAAAACATAAAAATGCAAATTTTGAATTATTAATTTAAAAAATAAAAAATAAAAATACAAACCCAAAACTTTTAGGCTTGACATTAACAACAATATTTACAAAGAACTTATGTAAAAAATCGCTAAAACAAAAACTTCGGATTTTATACAAAATTATTTAAAACAAAAAACATTTTGGCTATAATTAAAAGAAGAAAAAACTAAAGGAAAAATTAAAACACATACTTTTTAAAAATTATATACTATTTAGGCATTAATTTAAAAAATAAAGCAAACAAAAAATTACTATTTCATTTAACAAAATTATAATTATAAAAAAATAAAGATAAACAATTTGGATGTAAAATTAAAAACATAAAAGAAATGCAAAACACTTTTGGCTTAATATTGAATATAAATTTTAAACACAAGCGTTTTATTTAGATAGGTTTTTGTAAATATTTTTGGCAAAATTAATCATATTTTCAAATTATTATTTTCTTATAATCTTAAGCATTTAATATAAAAATTAACTAATAGATGTTAAACGAAAAATAAGTAAATAACAGTAGAAGAGGAAACAACAACATTTTTGCAAAATACAAAGAAATTATTTAAGCATAAAAAATTCTAGAGTTTTTAAACTCTTGAACGGCAAACTTTGGCTTGGCTGAGAGATTTTGTTCAAAATATCCAGTGGGGCGGAGCGATCTATTGTGTAATTCACATCGAAAGCATCGAGTTTTAATTTCATTACAAAGTAATCTATAATTACTTTAAAAATTTGAATAAAATTTCTCAAATTGAATCAAATTGATCGATCATGAGCTTAAGAACTAAAGAATTGACAAAAACAAAATATGTAAAATATTTTATACATACTTACATTTATTTGAAATAAAATAACAAAAAGATAAAAATAAAATAAAAAATAAACAAGTATACTACTATGTGAAAAATTAAATCTAAATTTAAAATTTTTATATAAGTAAAATAAAAAATATATTTTCTGGCAAAGTAACATAAAATTTAATTGAAAAACTACAACAATAGAAAAATTTTTATTAAAAACAAAAGAGAAAATAATACTAAACAAAATCTTAACACAAATGTTTGGCTTTACGAATTTTATAAACTTCTTTCTTCTCCATAACTCTGAAGAAGTTTATAACGAAATTTTTTTCATTTGAAATAAAATTAAATGAAAATAAAACAAAATAGCAAAAATCTTAAAATAATTTAATTGTTTAGGCTCTAAACCTTTTAGCAAACCACAAAAAAAAATTAAAACCATTATGGTTAAAAAAATCTAAAAATTATTTCAAATCTATAATATAAAAATAATTATTATTAATGAAGAAAAAAACATAACAAAAACTTGCAAAAATATACGTATAATCCTTACAAAAAGTAAAAATAACTATAAATTTAGACATTAAATGTAAAATTTAAATTTTAAGAAAACTATTTAAGGAAGAAACAAACTTCCCTTCTCTGAACTAAGGAAATAAATTGCAAACAAATAATTTCTTTGTAAAACATTAAAATAATATTCCCAATTTAAGTAAGGTGCACGGCACAATGATGAATGAAACTACTACAACTTGAATCTTAAGCAATAGTAAGTTAAAAGCTAATTTACTTTGGCAGTTCAAATTTAGTCATGCACATTTTGTAATAAATAGCATTTTCATTGCGCCACGCACCTTATGTTGAACATATTAAAAAAATAATGTCGCCATTTTGCAAATAATTTAACGGAAAACAAAAAAATTACCGCAAACAAGTTTACCAACTACTACCGTAGAAATAAAACTTGGTATTTTTTTACAAAATAAAATATGTATAAAAAAATACCTAAACCCCACCCTTTATTATTTAAAACAAAAACTAAATTTAATAATTAAAACAATCACTTCTCTTCATTATTAAACAATATGTATATGATCACGTTTTTATGTAAATTTTGTAATTTTTCTGTCTATTATTTTTCATATTTTGTTTATATGTTGTAAAAATTAGCTTCTAATTTTATTTTTTATAATTTAAAATTTTTTGTTAAAATTAAAAAAAAATCACATAAAATACGTACAAAAATAAAACAAAAAGCAAATAAAATTTGAATTTAATTTAAAAAAAAACACACATTTTGTTATATCAATTATTTTTGTTATAACTTTAATTTCTTTTGTTTTTTTTTTTTGGTGAAAATAAATATTAAATATTTTCATAAAAAAATCAAATTGTTTCAAAGCAATAGATTTCACCCTAATGCCTGCTAATAACAGTACTGCCCTCTTGCCATTGGGAATGTTTAGCTCTTTCAAACTTTTTTTTGGCAATTTCTCTTTTTCTCTTCCAAAACGTCAATTGCTTTATCTTCAAACAAAGTGCAGAGTTTCATAACATCGCACTACAACAAGTTGACAGTGTCATGTTTTAGACTCTGCGGACCACCAAGAGAAACGTACGAGTATTTGTGTTTGTGTATTCATTTGTATGTACATATAAGAAACCGATTGAAGTTCAGCACTCTGGTGCTAGTTTGGCCAGCTATGTTTTAGACCAAAGATAAGCAAAAGGCCGCACGTGGGCACTTCGGTATGCTCTTTTTACACGTCCATTCGTACAAGCATGTATTTTACTCTCTTTTTATATTATATATGTATGTGTTTGCCTAACTTTGTTTTAGACACATCATTTTTTCTTGAAGCAAGTCTGCAATTCTCTTTTTTACACACATACAGTCTGTTTATTCAATTTTCGTATTTTTTTAGTGCAGTGAATGAAATAACAGATAAGAATTGAAGTAACTTTTCGGTACAAGCAAGTCCTTTACTCTTCCTCTTTCTTCTCAGACTTGCTTCAAAAAAAAAAAAAAGAAATTGCTGTGTCTACAACATGACAGTGCACACTTTTTCTTCAAAACCTCGTCGACTATTGTTAAGAACGCCGCAAACAAGCAAGCAAACAAGCGCATCAGTTTCAAAGTTTATGCTCATGGTTTCAATGATTCGCATGTTTGTATTCTATACAATTAATAAACGTGAATTTTCCTTGGCTAATAATGAATTTAAATTGCTTTATGCCGAGTTCCAACTATATCATTTTGTGGCATCGCAATAGTGTAAACTGATGGCAACGTTTGT
Organism: Nowickia ferox; assembly: GCA_936439885.1. Lineage (NCBI taxonomy): Eukaryota > Metazoa > Arthropoda > Insecta > Diptera > Tachinidae > Nowickia > Nowickia ferox. The sequence goes on from OW387026.1 coordinate 68,311,328, forward strand.
CAATTCCGATATTTTTCGTTGTGTGGCATTGCTTTCCATATTAAAAACATTATGGGAACGGCGTTGCACACATTTTAAAAATTACTCTGCAAAATGACAACACAAGAAATGCCAGATGTGTACTCGGCATTAGTCTTTCCACACGTTTTCTTCAGTGTTTTTCACATTACTTCGGATTTATCACATAAAGAAAATGACTTGCAAAACATAAACCTTTTTGGCAGTCGGAGTAATAAATAGACCTTGGTATTACTTATGTAAATAAAAAAATCTGAATTTTTTACGTGTATTTAAAATTTTCCTTTTTTTTGTCACCCCTATAGTAAATAAAATGTGAAATGTTTGTTCCCCAAGAAGGGAGATTTGCTAACGCGAATTTCATGGGAATGTTTGTTTCCGCTATCAAGGCTTATTGAATGTAAAAAACGGGAGGAAAACTTTTGAGCTTAAAAATTAATTGAAAATCATTTATTAATTAAGTTTAATAATAAGGAATACATACATACAACATTTTTGGGTTTCAAATGAAATTTGTTGAAGTGTAAACCCTGGATCACACTATCGACACAATGTACCGATTTTCGTCGGCTCACTGCAATAAAGTCATAAGTATTAAGCCAAAATGGCATTATTACTCAATTAATTCTGGAATAAGTATACATATATGGCCTTATTACCAATGTAGTGGGTGCAATTATGCCCTTATGTTTCAATTAGTTGTAAAATAAGGCAAATTCAGCTTATTACTTATGACTTTATTTCAGTGAGCCGACGAAAATCGGTACATTGTGCCGATAGTGTAATCAAGGCTTAACAACTCTGCTTTTTGTACGTTTTTAATAATGCAGAGTTGCAGCGCCTCTGGCGTCAACGAGGCGTATTAAATTAGGATTAGGATAAGCGTCTGCTGAAGTTGGTATAGTTCAGTAACTATGCCTTCATCACTTGAACTCTTCCTACAACAACTGATAACATACGCGAATGTGGTGCAAATCAGTGAATTTCAAACTGATCATAATTGATAAGAGTTTTGAATAATTTTAGAACAAATTATCAAATTCAAAAGCTTCGAATAGTAGATTAGAAGAACTTCTTAGCGCCAACCACAGACCTGCAAAATATTATGCTAACCATCTAGTGTTTGTTTATCGTAATCCCTTTCGAAATTGTAATTATGTGACACGAAAAGCAAATACCAGACATCACAGGGATGTTTTTTTTTGGTAATTTAATATTAAATTTGTAATATATGTATGTATGTAATATGACGTGATTGTTTCTGGCATCGAAAACTCTTTGAGAATTATTGTGTCTCGAATCGAATTGCAAAATGATTCTCAAAAGATGAATCGATAATGAGCAACTTACATAACTAAATGGAATGTTTCAATCAGGTGGCGAATTATGACATTCGGTATCGAACGAACTTTCATAAAATTTTAATTGTTTTTGTATGAAAATTTCGAACGATATCGAATGCCGTAATTTGCCGCCAGTTGTACACATTCAATCAGCCGTATTGCAGTTGCAAATTTTCGTCTTCTACTTCGAAATTTTTTAACTAACAAACAAAAAAAAATTAATTTTAGTCAACAAACCCATTATGACCAAAATGAGCCTCATCGCGGATCAGTTTCCATCTCCCCTAGCGCCAAACCGGCGAAAGAACGTGGTTTTAATTCCCGTACCAGTTGGATCTTAACTAGTTTTATGCCAAGATATTTGCGCAAACTTTCCAATTCCTTCAACTGACGAGGATCTTCTTCCATACTTTCGTACATTACACCTCTTGATTTTCATGAGTAGTATTAAAATAGACAATTACAGGCAATTTTTAATAGTTCGATGGCGAAGGGTGGAGGGGTGGGGGGAGCAAAAGCAAATCTTGGGGGGCAATGTCCCAACCACTTCAGAATGGACTTTCTATGCCTAACAATAGTGGAAGAGTGATCTGAGGAGAGATGTAGAGAGGCTCCAACATGAAATTAAATCCCTAGAGATATTTTTCACGACGCATAAATCTACAACGTGTTATTTTTTTTTTTTTTAACTATCAAATGTAGGTTGGGAATACGAACTTTAGTCTAATGCAATCATAAATATAAAAAAATTTGGTTTTTTCTTACAGTACGTTTCCGTCATGATCAAAACAAGTTGTTTTACGGAAACCATTTAGAAGTTTTTATATTCTTGTATTGCAAGTATTTTGAGTATTTGGATTTTAATTTGACGTTTAGTGAAAATTTTCATACATTACTAATTTATTGCGCGATGCAAGCTCTTTCATTTGAGATCCATATAAATAGGGTTCAAATTAGAGATTTCCACGTGTTGAATTTCTCCAACACGACACTACCCGAACACACACACGCGAAAAAATTTCAAATTGAATAGCAAAAAAGCATTTTTATATTCATTTAGACACATATTTTTGTTTAATTTCAGAACTTTAAGCTTGAGAGACCCCTATACTATCAAAAAATTTGCTAGTTTTGTGTGTTTAACGATACAAAATATAAAATTTTTTTACTGGAAATTCATGCATACATTTTTTACACCTAAGATCGTTTCGTGTTTTATCGTGTCTAGTTCAAATCTTAAATGTACACGCTGTGCGCCATTTCCATATTGTGGTCATCTGAAACGCGATCGATGTTCCTTAAATGTGCTCGTCCAATATTGGTGGGTGCATTTTTTGTCCAAAAATATCTATTTTCATCCGCCATTTTGTTGTGGTCATATCAGAATTTTTTTATAAATACATAAGTACTCCTATATTATGTACATGTAGGAAACCACAGACCTTTGATTTTTGCTTTATGAAATTCTTTTTCGTTTAACACCCATATCATTGGGGTGCTTAAAAAAGGTAACAAATTCACAAATGTATACATTATATGTACATATGTAAGCATTTACTTAAAAGTACAAAGAACGGTTACAATTTTACCCCTTATGTGTTCGAGTTTCGAAAAAGTGAAATAACGCATTCGAGATTTTTTTCCTGGAGAAAATAATTCGGGAAAGGCTTCGCTTTTATGTGCAATACTTTAAAAGACATGAGATGCAAAACAGGTACATATTACCGATTTTGTCCCACTTTTGCATCTGATTTCCGAAAATCCCTTCGTAATCGATCTATACATTTCGAGGGGAGTCCACTTACAAAATTTCAAGTCTCTACCTTTATGGCTTCGTTAGTCAAATCGTATCGTCTTACTTTTGAAGTTGTCGTATCGTTTAAGTCTGTATGTAAGTTAGTAAAAACGTGATGCTGCCAGCGAAAGTGTCAGCTGTTACTTTGCTTTATACGTGTGTGTGTGTATGTATTTAAGCCAGAAGTAGACGTTTAAAGAAAATAGATTTTTACGTAGCAAACGTTGCCAACACATTTTCAATAAGCATCAACATGCTTATTAAATGTTACGGATTTTGTCAGCTGACACGCAACAGCACGATACGATTTCAGTAATTCTACCATTAGTCGTTTCGGCTGGAAGTTAATCATCCAGTCTGTCACGTTACTCTTTTATATACATACATACGTACCTTATACAGGTAACTGCGTAACCATAGCTGTGTAAAGAACCGAAGAATGTCAATAGCACAAAAATAATTGTACCAAAACCAAAAAAAAGAAAGTGTTTGACATTCTACAGCTACAAGGCACATAGAGCAAAAAATTATCAGCTGAAGTAGCGCTGCCACCTGGTTAGATACACCTTGGTATCACAAAGTATACCTTATGCTTGGTATGTAGATTATTTTTTAGTAATTTATTTACTATTCCCAATAAGCAATTTTACTTGAAATCAAGTGTAAAACAATTGTTATGCAAGTCACACATTCAATTGTGAAGGTTTGAATTATGCTTGTGTTACTCTTTATTTCAATAGCATTCTCCAATGAGAAGAGTACTTAAATTGAATTCTAACAATTCAATTGTAGTCATTGGCGGAGCTAAAAACATTTCCTGGTGATTTTCATGAGTAATATTGAAATAGATAGTTATAGGAATTTTTAAGAAATTGTGAGAAGGGAGGGGGCAAAAGCAATTCTTGGTGGGAAATTCCCCCCTCCCCCTTGTATTGTCCTTTCTACGCATATGGTTGTAGTATAGTATAGCCTTGAATTATACTTCAATTAAGCCTTGTATAATGCAATTCATTTGTTTTCTAATAATATTTTTACATATCTGTGGCAATAAGGAAAAAGTGCTTGATGCCGAGTACACAATATGGCGTTTTGTGATATCGCAGTAATATGTAGTAGTGGCAACGTGTGTCATTTCCGATATTTTTCGTTGTGTGGCATTGCTTTCCATATAAAAAACATTATTTGGACGGCGTTGCACAAATTTTGAAAATGACACGACAAAATGCCATCACAAAAAATGTCAGATGTGTACTCAGCATGTCATACTTTACTGTTTTAACTTTTAAGTAATTTTTCAGAAATTTATTTCTTTAATTAAATTAAATTGGGAAATTCGGTAGTCACTTAATTTTTTTAGTTTTTTTTTTTAGAAAAACAACTTTCTAAACACTACAAATAAGCCAAATTAAGCCATTATTCCATATGAGATTATGAGTCGAAAAAGAAAAAGAAAAATCGACTTAAGCACATTTTCCTCTTTGCCACAGATATTTAAAACAAAACTTATAAATCAAAGTGTTAATGATGTTAAAAATGTTCATTAAAAAAATTCGTCCTTAAAAGTCTGAGTTTAGACAAACTACCGAAATGTCTTAAAGTAATTAATTTGGAATAATTTTTAAAGTTCGTTAAAAAAAAACTCTTGGCGGGAATGAAAACAACTCTCGAATCTCATGTTTTTATTATTCTTTTAATTCTTCTTTTAATTTCATTTTGTACATAAATTCATATACATACATACAAACAACATAAAATATAAAAACTACAGTATACTAAAAAAATATGATTAAAAACACACTTTTTGGCATTAAATTATTACGAAGAGTTCAGAACACTTAGTATTACAAAAATTAATAGTAAGTATGTATCTTGTAAAATTAAACAACAAAAAAATATTTGATGTAAAATTAAAACAATCTGAAAAATATAGTAAATATACATACATACATACATACATACATATGTGTAAATCAAGTTAAACAATGTATAATACATAAAAAAGCAAGATTTTTATGAAAAAAGTACAAATTTTTAATTTTTATTGGCTTAAAGTAATTTTTTTACCAAATATTTAGATGTTTATTTTTTAAAAACACACATAATAATTATACAAAATGTCACACATTATTAATTAATTATAATTATGATAATGAAGTAATAACAACACAAAAAACATTTCGGATCTAATGAGTACAAAATTTCAGGAATACAAAGAAAAATTTACAACATTTAATAAAATCTTTGCAAAATTTAGATATATTTTAAATATTTGTTAGTTTTTTTTTTAATGTAAATAAATTCATTAATAGTGAGTGTGACTAAAAACCAAACTTCCAAACAAAAAGTTTTATGAATACATATTCTACGTTTATGTATTACATACATATGTATATGTATAATAATATTTGGGCATACTTATGCAAATACAAATTTTTATTATTTATTTTATTTTGATATGATTTGACCTGGAATCCTCCGTAATACGAGTTTAGCTTTGGCAGTGCAGTGTAAGTTTAATGTAATAAAAAAAAAAAAAATGATTTAAAATAGTGTCCGAATTTTCATAAGATGGATCCATCCTGTTGAGGAAATTGTATTTTCTTCCGTTAATACATATGCATATATGTACATAGATTGGTTGCAGTAGTCGATCCGTTTGACGTACTTTTCGACCACTTTATCCCACATTTCGGGAGATATCTCGGCGATATTTCGGCATCAACTTGATGAATGTTGGTTTTCAAATGCTCCAATGCTACACAAAAACAAGTCTAATGGCGTCAAATCTTCTGATCGAAACGAAAAATTACGCGTTCTCAAAATTGCCCATGCAATAAAGCCAAAATCGGCCGTGTTGTGTGTCTCAAGGTAACTTCTTGTTGAAACCACATATCGTCAAGTTCATAATCTTCAATTGCAGGTCAAAGAAGTCGTTTATCATACGGCATTAATATTTTTGCACAATAATGAGCTTAGTGACTAGACCATATGCCTATTCAAAGAAAATATTTTTGTGACTGACTGATGAACTACCTATGCCTTCACATAAGAAGTAGCAGTATGTTTGTCAACGAAATTCCCCAAAAGAACCGCCCGTTATCTGTGGCATATCTGTCAACCAGTGCGAGCGAAACGAAAATCTGTTGAAGGCCAAACAACAAATAATAACAAATAAGCCTGAACGCCATTAAGAAATAATTACGTTGACCCGGGAGCTGTTTTTCAGCCCAGAGGTGCTTAGCGGCTATTAAATTATCTATGCACATATATTCGAAAATCGCAAACCTTTCACTGAATAAATGACACTTCAGATGACATTTAACAGCTGACAGTTTACCAGACCGTCGGTTTTGAAACCACTAATAGCTCGTTCAGCTCATCCTGATACTAAATGACATTTGAGTTAATTTCGCAAGCATCTGATTCGTTGCGGCATTCATTGGAGTTTTATTTTCATTTGAATAAAGGCTTTTTAGCATTTAAATAAGTTTTTTCACATAACAATATTTTTCAATATAATGGTTTTTACTCGTGTTTTTATTTTATATTGAATAAAAAAAATCACTTCTAACCCAATTGACGAATTAAATTTTTTTTGTTGCTTCTGGTGGTTGTAAATATCTCGAAGTAGTAATTAAAAAAAATCAAAAAAAACGACGGCGACCAACTTTGAACCGTTAAATGCCGTAATTGGTCATTCGAAATAAAAATTCATAAGAGAAACCTAAAGATGATTTTAAAAAACCTGTCGGATGATACCCATTTTTATATAGTTCACCGACTTTCTATTCCTTTTGTATTTACAAAAGGGCGTCTGTTGGCCGCCATATTGAGTTAGTTTTGACTACTCTCATATTTTAGTGACACTTCCAGGATTAAGACAAATTAATTGATGTAAGAATAATCCAAATCGGTCCACGCATTCGGTTTATATAGTGCCGCAAAGGAACACACATACATACATAGATACATACTAAAGGCTTGCATTTGTATGCTTATTAGTCTAGCCAAAACAAATATATTGTGTGTGTGTGCTTTTCCAAATTACAATACAACTAAAAGCAGATAACAATTGCTTATTGTATTGCTTTTGAGGAACTGTTTGTATCTGTTTTTGCATGTTGTAATACAAATATATGAAAAAACACTGTTGAAACAAATACATGACGAGCAGATGTTCGTGCGCACGTTCGTTAGGTTTTTTTGTGGCGGGGACAAGGATAGAGAGAGAGAGAACTTTGCTCTGCATGTAATAATTACAATTACACATACATATTGTGTGTAATTTATTTTGTATTTGCAGGTCATGTGTTTCATGTATCATTTACTTACATATGTACGTATGTATGTATGTATGTGAAATTTTACTTTTATTCTTTCATTCATCAGCCATGTATATTTTTTTCAACACATCATAAATGATTAAACAGAATACCGGCATAAACACATTTTCCATACAAATTGGCACAAAAAAGCAGCCGCAGAAAGCAGTCGTGAGATAGAATCTATTTTATTTTGAGAGCGTTTTTTCTTATACTCTCACATATATGTAAGTACTCATTCTCTCAAAAATGTTACCATACTTTCAATAAATTTCATACATTTTGTAAACAAAGCTACAAATAAAAATAAGCACAAAAGAAAATAAAACAAAAATTAGAGAGCATTTGAAGTTACTGCCGACGATGTTATTATGGGCTTTATTAATTTGGGAGTGATTTTCCTGAAGTTGCAGACTTTATTCTGTTTCATCATTAAGGGAGTGAAGCCCTAAAATGGTTTGCAGCTGTATTGGTGAGAGAATTTTAAGTACAGTGATGCGAAAAAGTACGTACAAAGATTTTAATTAAAATTTGATCGTAACAAATTGTTTTGGTTATAAAAAAGATAATAGAGTGCAGTTCGCACTGAATTTGCTATTTGTTGACTTGTTAAAATTAGAAAGTTTTCAATACATTCTGTGTTTAAAAATTTAATTTCTTCAAAAACAAAATGAATTGAAAATTTTCCGACTTTATCAAGTAAACAAATAGCGAATTTCTTAATAGAAAACCCAACGGTCTATCTTACCTTACAATATATAAGGACAATACGCTTCAAATTTCTTTTTTTTTTAATAAAATACAATTTTCTTTCCCTCTAAACATTGCTTTAATTTGTGCTCATCATTATACCTAATTTTTTCGTTCCATCATTTACTTTACGCACTCTATTTGAAAAATCTCAATACAGCCGCATGAAACAAAATGAGGTGTGGTTTCTAAACAATTGTTTGGTGAAATGGACAATAGTAACAGAAACGGTGAATAACATATTTGTTCATACCAGTACCAATACACACGCAAAACTGATGCAATAAGGTATATCTGTGCAGGCCTATAATACATACATACATATGTACATTGACTTAAGGTAGGATCACACGATTGGCGTAATGCGTCAATTATTGGTCTATTTTATATGCCAATCGTGTGATTTCACAATTTATTGTCCCATACGACAATCGAGAACAATATTGTGCTGATTTGCGGAAATCGTGTGAACGGTTGATAGGCAACCATGCGGCAACAAAAATCTTAAAAAGGCACCAATATTTATTATGTTCTCGAGCGGCAATCAAAGTAACCAATACGCGTCAATTTCTTAAATTAATTTATTTTTTCGTGTTCGCCAAGTGTTCTCGCAAGTATGGTAAACTTAAATTTACTTTATATGTTATTATATCTTATTTGAAACGTTAACATAGAATTTTGAGCCAATCTTTAACCCATATATTTCGTTTTTATTCATTTAAAAGAACGAAAATAGCACCTGCTTTGTATATTTAATAAGCACGAAATATACAAAGCAGAGGCAATTTTATTTCTTTTAAACGAATAAACAATTTTCACGTACAAAATAAAACTAAAATAAAAATATTTCAAGTTGAAATTACGAACGAAATTAAGAGTGTTCATGCTGATACTAAATGACATTTGAATTAATTTCACAAGCATCTGATTCGTTGCGGCATTCATTGGAGCTACATATATTTTAAGTTGAATAAACCTTTTTAATATTTAAATAAACTTTTCACATGACAATATTTTTGAAGATAATGGTTTTTACTCATATTTTTATTTTATATCGAATTAAAAATAACAATTTCTAACCAAACTGACGCATTAAATTTCTTTTGTTGCTTCGCGTGGTTGTAAATATCTTCATGGTTGGAAAAAAAGGAGTTTTTCATACAAAAACAGCGTTGTCCATTGCAATTTCATATTAATTTTGTTGAAATTAAGTAAAATCAGTTAATTTGGGATATGTCAAAATGTATGGGAAGTTATTTAATTTCAACTTGATTTCGGCCGAAATTATGAAAATGCTTGATTTCGTGGCACGCTGAACGGGCTATAAAAAAATATTTTTACTTAAAACAATAAAACAAACTAAGAACTACCACAACATCTGTTTCTTTGTCTTGCCACAAGTTAGAACAATCGTATGACTGAGCTGCAGCAATTATTGCCACAAATTCATTCTTCGCCAATCTGCGGCAATAAAATTTTTATAAAATGGGGCAATCATGTGACTGCAACGTATTTGATTGCGACAATTTTATTATTGTGCTCCAATTCAGCACAATAAAAATTGGGTCAGATTGGTGTATTTGCAGCAATCGTGTGATCCTACCTTTATAATACACAATAACCTTCTTTGCGTCGCGCAGTCGGGTAAAAAAGGAGTTCTTCATACAACAATGTCGTCCAATGTAATTTCCTCTTAATTTCGTCAAAATTAAGTAAAATGATTTAATTTGGGATATGATTTGAAATCATGAATTCACTTGATTTCGTGGTAGGTATGCTGAACTGGCTATAAATGAATAAACCTGTATTTTAAATTTATTTGAAGACTGCACAGAGATAGATAGCGCTCACCATCATTGACAAAACAGTTGCATTACAATTTTAAAAGTACTACTACTAAATACTGCTAACGCTCTAAATATGGTTTCGAATCAAAATATACTGTGAATGTTTGTGGAAATCGTATAGCAAATATCAATCAAATACATTAATTTTTCTGTTTTGGTAATTTTGTTTATAAAAATCATAAGACCCCGCTTACATACTTTAATAATTTATAAACTACTTGGTAGGCACGTATGTTAGGGGCCATTCACATATTATGTAACGATATTTTCGGAGTTTTCACACCTCCCTCCCATTAGTAAAGTTTTTTATAAAAGTTTCTCAACCGTAACAAATCCTTAATACCCCCTCCAACTGTGTGTCGAAAATTTATTTATATTTAGCAGAGCGTGTTAAAAAATTATAAAATGTCATTCTGACACATTTTTGTGTTGAACGCATACTTTAGAATAGCCATGAATTGATTTCTTAAAGCTGCAATAGTATTATGGAAATCCTTTTTACCTTTCGCCGCTAAATCGCGTGGATCATTGTGTTAACAATTCGCCCTTGAGGTTGGAATTCACTATTCAATTTAATCGTACGACTTTTAAGCACTTGGTATAATGGTATTTATGAAATTTTCAAAGGATCAGAATTGCATTTTCGCAAAAATTTTACGATGAAAGTGAATATAAACCTATAACTGTATCTTGTATGGTAAGAACTTCCTGCAAACCACTTTTCCAAATTCAAAACTATGTTAAGTGACTTAATCTTTTGTTTGATTGTGAGTGTACATGAACTTGAATTAAAGGCTGCAAACTATCGATATTGTCGCTATCGAAAGTGTTCGATAGTTGAAAAAATACTGTTATTGTTATAAGGGAAACCATATGTTTCATTTCATTAAAAGAAAGAACGTTATCCATTCCATAGTTCAGCAAATAACAAAAAATAAACAACGTACATACATAGAATAAATACTGAGCCAAAGCAAAGTTGGCTTATTTACTGTGCATTGAAATATTAGCCCAATTCACAATCTTGTGCAAATGATCTCGCATTTTAACATGTGCAAAATGGTATAGTATGTTTATACTCACCACTTAACAACTCTTAGTGGTGAGTATCAATATACTGTACCATTTTGCACATGCTACGGTGCAAGACCATTTGCACAAGATTGAGAATTGGGTTATTGTTAACAAATATCAGCTGATGATGATTTTCCCGTTATCCCGAGTCAAATATGGTTCATAAATGTTAACGGTTTTGGTGTTCTCTTGCATACTTTTTAGTTAAAGCGAGTATCATGTTTAATGAATGAATTCCAACTCTAACACAAACAACGCAAGACTCCTCGCTAAATTTTAAACGGAGTATATAGTTAAGTTTAAAATTTTATTTTAATGTTTTTAATACAAAATAAACTTGAGTTACACATTACGGAAAAAAGCAATTAATAATTCGTTTAAAGATAATTTTTAAAAGAATGTTCTGAACTGCTGAGTAAGCAAAATTGATTTAAAAATGTTGGCTTAATATTTGGTATGGTAAATTAATGAAAATATGGTGAATTAATTTAATTTAATTTAGTTTTTTTTTTATTATTATTATTTAATAATACAAATAAAGTATACATCATAAATATAAACCAAAATATTAAAAACTCAGGGCATATAAAAGACTCATAATAAAATATGTAAATGTAAAAAATAAGAAGTAACAATTTAACGTATACACATGCATTTATAAAACTAAATTACAAATATTTTTAATAAAATATTTTACTTTTTAAAAAAATTTTAAGTTTTTTTTTTAATTTCTTATATGTATTTCACTTTATTTAATCTTAAAACGAATATGAACTTCTCAGGTACTAATTAATAGACAAAAAGAAAAATAAGAAATACAATTTCTACACAAAAATAAAATAAAATATAAAAATAACAACTTTTTTCGATAATTGTGCAATATAAAAAGATAAAGAAAAAAATATACGTAATAGCAACTAAAGTTAAAAAAGAAAAATAATTAAACAAATTGAAAGTTCATATGAAAAACTAGAAATGAAGGCAAAAGCATGGAAAACAAAAATTGTGAGTCGTAAGGTAGTGAGTTTTTGTTTTTAATTTAGTATTTAAACAAGAATATTAATTTAATTAAAATAATAATGAAAATATATTTATATTAAGCTGTGATTTTAAATAAAATGGAAATAGTAAAAGTATAATTTATGAAAATCCATTAAACACATTCTTGCACACAAACACTGTCTGAAACGTTTTAACAAAATCTCGTAATATCTAATTTAAAATTTTTGTTTTCTGTTTAACTTTTGAAGTCTGATTGTGAAAAGAAAGTAATTACATACATTTATTATTTTCCTTTTATTAAAAATTAAATAAACTCATACATAAATATTTGCGAAAAAAGTTTATGGATTTTGTCTTAATACACAATTTATTATGTATTTCGTATTATATGTAAAGTAAACAACAAAAATTAAAAAAAAACAACAAATAAAAATAAAACAAAATTTATATAAAATGCTCTCCAAAAACTCACCACACACTGTATGGAATTATGTATAATGATTATAAACAAAAATTATAAAATAAATGGTATTGAATGGAAAAAATATATAGTAAAAAAAAGAAAAACAAAAACTCTATTATGGAAACAAAAAGAAATTTCAATAAACTTGTTGCTATAAAAATACTTTGCAAAATTAGTTTTATTTATGAATGCAAACTGAGGCCTTAGTGCTAAAAAGATGTAAGTATCAATAGCAAAACTTGTTATGAGAAACCCTTTATTAATTATTTTTGTCTTACAGGAACCGATGTTAGTCTTTTTCAATCATCCGTGATAGAATTTCCAAAATAACAAAGCTCAAAGCATTCTCACAGAGGAGACCAGCATAAATCAAAGTACCCCAACTGAAATAAGCAAGTTCAACTACGAGTATGCGTTGAAATCTTTGGTAAAGGCCGTGATACACTATCCTACACAATCGCGCGATTATTGAGAAAATACAACTTTAGTATTATTCCCAGTAAGTGCGACTTTTGTTACCCCGCAAACTCGATTCGCAGGCGACGTGTCGCAGCTAGGCCACTCTTCATCTAAACGGTCTCCTACGAGTATGCGTTGAAATCTTTGGTAAAGGCCGTGATACACTATCCTACACAATCGCGCCATTATTGAGAAAATACAACCTTAGTATTATGGAGTCTATGAAAATTTTCAAAAGACAATGGCCCCTGGTATGAGCAACTTTCGATCTTCGTGTAGTCGAAAGTACTGATCGGCAAAAAATAGCTTACAACTTGTGTTTGTGTACTTAAAAGTAAACATTGTTTAAAACTTAGATTTTTTAATAATTTTTCATTTCATTTCAATTTAAATCCAGCTAAAACGAAAGCTATTTGGTTTAGTCCTCTTGAACATACCTTCACTAGTCTTAACCTCTATCTTGGTAATAATTTAATTGAGTGTGTGTCTCGGCATAAATGTGTGGGTGTTATGCTTGATAATTCTCTTTCGTTTTCCTATCATATTGACCTTGTGTCTGGTAAAGTCTGGGGTACGCTACGTAGGATATACTCTACAAATATTTTTCTACCTATGCATATTATACGGAGATTCGCTCATGCGTTACTTATGCCACAGATTTTGTACTGTATTGAAGTCACCTCTGCTACCTCTGGAATAATTTCTAACAGATTGCGGCGGATAGTGAATATTATTGTCAGGTTTGTATATAATGTTCGGCGTTCTGATCATGTATCATCATATGTTTGTAACTTTCTTGATTGTTCCTTTGATAATTTTATTAAATATCGAAATTTGATATTATTCCATAGGGTAATGAAAAATGGGTTTCCTTCTCTACTTTGCGAAAGATTTGAATTTTTGAGATCTTCGCGAAATCCCCAAGTTTTTATTCCCAGAATCTTTAGATTAATTTTTGAGAGATCTTTTGTTGTAAGAATTGCTCGCAGCTGGAACTGCTTGCCTCTTGAACTTCGTATTTTTTCTCATACAAATAACGTTTTTCGGCTTAAACTTATGGCATATCTAGCTGGTCTGCATTGATTGACCGTATAATTTTTCTATTTATGGGATTGTGTGATGTGGTTGGCTGCTAACTCTCCTTGTTCTTCATTGAATTCTGGTAATAGTACTTAACCTACTCTGGTTGACTAAATGTAATTTTTTCCTATGGCTTTTTTGATATTATGCTTTTTTTCTTAAATATTGAATTGCTATTGATTTTGGATCATGTTTCTAATAATCTTTCTGATAATAACAATTTTTACTTTTGCTGGGGAGCCATATCTGTCTGCAAATCGCAACTTTTACTAATAAATTTATTTTTATATTGTAATTAAATTATAATGATCTCAGGTATTTAAGTACCATATGTAATACTTAGAATTTTGACCTTTTAGGCTTGTATTGCATTTTTGAATGAATAAATAAATAAAAAAAAATATTAAAATACTTCATCGAATGCTAAATTCTGTTGGATAGAAAATTCGTTGGTCAACGAAATTTTCGATGCTCATAATATGAATTTAACATTCGATTTTCGATGTTCGATACTCAGCAAAGATCGAAAATCGAATGCTACTCATAATAGAGCCTAATAACAATTGATCAAATAAGAGTTGTATTTTTTCGTAAGTCGTGCGATTGTGTAGAATATTGAGTCATGGCCTTAATGCTAGGAACACAACTGGGACGAACGATGAATTTCGCCCATGTCGACGAATTCGTCGATAAGAGTTCGCTGTGTAAATTCGTCGTGTGAAGTACAACAACGACGACTTTACTCAGCGAACTCCTCTCTTATATTTGATAAAGGTGGTTAATAGGTAAAAATCGAAGACGAGCCAAAACACGTGCAAGCAAAGCAGCTGTCAACACTTATCTGAACATTCAAAATGGCCAAAATTGTCGGCATAACTGAGAGAGACATGAGTACCAACATAATGCCACAAAAAAAAATCAAAATTCGAATATACGTAATCCGCGAAAATTCAAAATTCGCGATACCTTTTGAACACATCTCGTAAACATCATTTATTACTTTACGAAAATTACAAAAAACAAAAATACATCTGGCTTATATCATCTATCAAACTATTTCATATAAATTAAGTTTTATCATTACATCCCACTGTTCAGGGACTCTATCTACAACAGTTTGGTGAGGAAAACAACATTTTGGGGAATACTTAAGAATTAAATGAAGTTGTTAGTTGAAATATTTCCGAACATTTTTAAAATCATTTTTTCGACATGAGCTGGTGCCAAAAAAAAATATGTCCTTCTCCAGGCCAGTGCTGGCCAACGAGAGAAATGTATTCGTGTATGTGAATTCATTTGTATAAGAACCCGATTGATGTTCGGCATCTTTCTAACACTTTGGCCAGCTGTGCTCTAGGCAAACATTCATTGGACACAGGTACTTTTCCCCATCATAACCGAATCCTACTAAGTTCGCAATACTTTAAAAAGTAAAAATGCAAAAAGATTACTTATTATTGTAATAAAAAAAAGTTTTCATATTAATGAACAAAAAGCGCAAGAAAAGCAGCGAGAGTGCCAGCTAGCATCCAATAGTGCCAAAAATGCAAAAATGGCACAATTGTGTCACATTTCCCATCACTGGTGCAAAGACAGAGAGAGAGAAAATTGTTTTTTCGTCGTTCTTCGGCGTACAAAATAGAAATAAATCTATCTCAGAGTTCGTCACGCACGACGAATTTCGTTCGACGGTGGTGTTGTGTTCATTTCCATAAGCACAAATGTATATTATTTTTTATGACAACTCCATATTTTTGCACAGCAAATGTCTTGTCTTTTTCGATTTTTTCCTCTTGTATTTATAAGGTAACTTATAAAATACTAATAGTGAAATATGTATAACTTTGCTAACAAATGAAATACCGATTTTATTGATATTAGCAATTATAGAACGGAATATTATAATTAACAAATACCAAATAAGAAAATCTTATTACGAAATGACCAATGAATCAAAGCAAATCAACTATGTATCCAAGAAACAATAAATTGATTTAGACTAAAAAAAAAATAATAGAAAGTTTACCAAGAATAGAACGTCTTCGAAAACTAACCAGTGTTGCCGCTGAAAATTTCGAAAAAATGTCATAAAAAGGGTATTTAAGAAAAAAAGGGGTCAAAAAGGTTAATGTAAAATAGGGTTAAGTTTAAGTTATGAACAAAAAAATAACATTTAATTTAAAAAAAAAACAAACACGAAAAAAGAAGTTACTTTTACAAAAACTTTTGATAATGTTTATCACTTTTTAGAAATATATTATATATATATTTTGAAATTAATTTTTCACTGGGAGTCCATTCTTCCAGCTCTGATTAGGGCAAATTGAGAGAGGAAAAGCATGGACTCACAAGTTTCTTTTTTAATTTTGTTTGTAAGTTTATTTTTAATCCGTGATAGTTTTGAAATTTTCGTGCAACGCTTTAATATTTAATATAGTATGTATGTATATAAATCAGAGCCTACTCATAGTTGATCATCAGTTCATTTTACACAATTGTTAAACTTTATATGAAAAAAATAGGTATGCATGGAATATGACAGTTGCATAAAAGTCAGTTGTTGTAATAATAATATCGAATGCAATTTTTATATGTACATACGTTCACAAAACTCATGTATGGAAATATGTATACAACACACATGCATAAAAGTGCACTAAAAACTTTCGTGAGGAATATTGGAACTTTAACTATTTTTTCAAAAATTCATTTTGTTAAAATGATACAAAGGGATAAAATAAAAAAAGGTCATAAAAAGTGTCATTGGCACGAAAAAGGGTCAAAACAACGGCAACGCTGAAACTAAGTAACTAAAAGAGAAGAAAGAACAATAGAAGCTAGACTTAAGAAGGATCCATTAAAAAGTGCACTAAAGATTGCCACAGAGTTAAAAGAATCTCTAGACAAAATCCTTCCGCAGATACAGTACGCAGATCGATCAAAACAGCCGGATGCCAATATACGTACAACCACGGTTGCCAGAAATGCAGATTTTTGAAGGCAAAGAAATTAAAACTAGAAACATGGAAAAAATCATCGTACGAATGTAAAATGTTTTTGGAAGCAACTTTTAAAGAGAATTTAAAATAAAACAAGATTTTTAAATCCTCGTATGAATTGGACCTAAAGGTATGGTCACACTTGGGCAAATATTTGCACAAAAAAACGTGTAACCCCTAAATATTAATGAAGAAGCTTCAATTGAGAGACGTGCCTGTTAAGTTAAATAGTTTCCAATAATTTTGGATTCTATGACATTCTCTATTAGTTGTTTATGAAACTGCTTAACTTGAGAAACACGTGTCTGAATCAAAATGTTTTTCACTAATATTTATTGGTTAGGCTTTTTTGGGCAAATGTTTGCCCAAGTGTGACCATATCTTAAGTCCTCTTCCCTACAGTGAATCATTTGCTGCGAAACATTTTTGATTTCTCTTTTGAAATAGCATTCGTGTCCACAGTGTTAAGTTTTTGTTTTGCAGCTTAATACATTTTCTCATATATTTTTCATGAGAATGAGAAGATAATGACGTTCTCAACAGGAACTGCATGTATATGAAAAAGTACCCTTTTCCAATCCTCCGTCTTTCATCTACAAACTCAAAAGTTTTGCAGCAAATGTTTCACTGTATGAACGGGGACTAATAGAAATACAATAAGGGTTTTCATGAGAACTCTCAAATTGCCATTTGTGCAATTGGGCAAACTTGCGAGATTTGGGTCATGAAGCCCCTTTTGAACTTTTGCCCAAATAGTTTATGTAAATTTGAAACAAACGTCAAAAAATTAATTTAATACAAATCAAATAAGTAAATTTCAAGCAATTTTTAATTTAAAAACATATTTATATATATATATGTATCTAAAATAATAAAAAAGTGTGTGTGTGTCTAAAAATGCCTAAAGAAATCTAAAAAGGCAAGAAGTTGTTGTTTACAAAATGCAAAATTGCACATCTTAAGTTTACGAGTCAAAACTATTGGGCAAACTTAACAGGTTTGTGTAAATAAATTTCTAAAAAATTTTTGACATTTTATTTACAAGAGTGCACAAATGCACAATCGCACAGTTTGCGATACTTTTGAACATTCTCATGAAAACCCTTAATAAAGATTTTACGCCATTTAAAAAAATGTAACCAACATGCTGAAAATTCTGATGTCATAGCCACATGCGCATGCGGCATTCTGCATATCGTGTACTATAGGCTTAGTAAATTTTGTGCAACTCATTGCGAAAAACTCCAAATTTAATTACTTATGCCACTTATGCATTTTGTACAAAATATCTATTTATTTTGATATATCCAGCGAAGATTTCAATAAACGCATGTGAATCTAAATGCAACTATTATTTACACGCTTTAAATTATACTTCGATTCACCCTGTTTTGGCATACTAGCGCAATTGGTGGAATTGTCACTTTTTTTACTACTGCGTTATCTACGCGCTGTTTTTGACAACTGTACAATATTCTATTTTTCACAGTATATTTTAGAATATCTAACACAATTTTCGTGAAATTACCATGAATTCAGCCACAAAAGTAAGTTAAAGTTATTAAAAAATACCAAAACAGTTACGGAAGGTTACTAAAACATAAAAATCAAGTGTTTGAAAATTTGTGCGGGAAAAGCTGAGCGACGTCGTCAATGTCACTATGCCAAACAACTCTCGCTCGGCAAGTGTCAGATCATAGAATTCCTTAGGGCGGTCAAGAGGAAAGAAAACTATAATAAAACGTCGTATGCGGTTTGTTTGCAAACAATAAATTGTTTAAACTGAACGGGGAGGGTGGTGAAGGGATTCCAATTTCATATTATTTAAAAACAATACCAACTAAGGACAGACTACTAGACATCAGAAATTGTCACAAAAACTAGATAACTTTAAGGAAACTGTTGATTTGTTTTGGAAAACAAACAAAAAAATTTAAATATTTGTAGAAAGACATTATGCATAAATTTTTTATTTGCTTTCACAACCCTTTATAATATTTTTATATACTATGTCGTTGCTTCTTTCTAGGTGGGTGAAATATTTACAGCTGCTGGTCAGGCGTTTAGTCGGTTAGGGGATTTAACAATGCAATTACATCCTAATGCAGAATCACCAGCTGGGTATGTATTAAATAATAAAAATAAAATTATATAAATTATTTTCCCATATTTTTCCGAATAAGAAAGTTGTTTGATTCAAATACAGTTTTCCGATTTAACAAACCTAAATGTTTGTCAGGATTGTTCGTTAAAGTGAATTATTGTTCGTTATATCCAGTACTAAATTAAAAAAGCATCGACTTTTCTATATAAAACTCAAAATATGTACATATGTATAATATTTTTTTTATATTTTATTCAAATTAAAACAATTTAAACTACATATGAATTTCATTAAGGTCCAATTCACCAATTTAAATCATATGGAATAGACTCTAAAAATGTAAATTAAATATTTATGCATTTCGTTCCTTAAGTATGAGCGAGACGGTGTTTAACCAATAAAACAAGCAAAAATTCCGAAAACAATTTATTTCAAAATTACACATATACAGTTTTTTTAAAGATATAATTTTCTATCTAATTTTTACATAAATTTGTCACTCGAAAACAATTTAAGTGATCATCCACATATTCTCTCCCCCAAATCGGTTCAGTTTTATGTAAAAAAAAAAATACAAAAAAATTTCATAGCGATAAGTTGTGTTTTAGGGGGTGCGTCCGCCCCTCAAAGGTGGCCTTCAAGCCCAACATATGACTATCTTTTAAAAAGAACATTTTACAAGAATATAATAATATGGCAATGTTTTAGCTCTTCTAGTCAACAACATTAGTCTCAAAGAACGTTTTTTTTTTTTTGCTAAATTTAATATTTTAGAAAATAATGAAGAAAATAACCAACAAAATACAAAAAAGTTATATATACCAAAATTATATTTATATGGAAGTTATTTATATTAAGCATGTACAATAAGAGCTTATATCTATTAAATTATTGCATACATAGACATATAGTCAAAAAAAAAACTAAAAAAAAAACTAAAAAAAAAAAAAATTATATTGAATAAATGGGCTTTAGGGACAACTTTGAGGGGCGGACAACTTATCGCTATGACATTTTTTTGTATATTTTTTTTACATAAAACTGAACCGATTTGGGAGATATTTTCGATTTCAAAAATTCAGCTTAACAAAATTATCTTAAATATTCCGTTCATATTATGTTATGTTTTATTTCTATAATCAAAGAGTAAGCATACATTAATTAGTATAGCCTAATTTAACTTTCTTCACTATTGAGCTATAATTATAGTTTTCTTTAAAATCAGTGTTTAGATATGCAAATATATATGTACATACAAATGTATGTTTTTTGAGTAATAAAGAAGGTTTTTGGCGCTCTTCATTTACATATATGTACATACATAACTTCAATTAAAATTAAAAAGCAATAGAAAAAAAAATTTTATAGTTCTTACTAGAAATTTTACTGTAAAGTGCCATTAGCAGAAGTTTCCTTATTCTAAGTTTTTTTTTAATGTTCCCTAATTAAATAAAAAAATTAATGTATAATTATATTTTTCTGTTCTCTCGCTATGTCCATCTTTGATCGAAACGAACGTGTAATGTGCAATGCAGGAAATGGACAGACGAAGAAATTGATATGTTACATGCATCAATATTACGATTCTCAGAAGATTTAAGTAAAATCAGTTTAAGCATAAAAAATAGAACAGTGTAAGTTTATAATTTATTTAAAAAAAAACCTCTCAACAGGATATAGCGAGAGGACAAACATTCGCGATTATATTTCTCAAGCCGTTAATGCAAACTCTGCTTTATGTGTTGCCCTTTCTTCTCTTCAATCTTAGATCACAAATAAGACAAGCCTTAAAGAAAAAAGCATTCGAAGATGCTGGAATACCAGCTAAACAAGTACCAGTGCAACAAGTACATCATGTGGTACAAACAGTGCAACAGGCACAGGCACAGGCACCTATACAACAGCAGCCACAACAACAACATATTGCACAGCAACAGACAACAACTCATCAAATAATAAAACAACATCATGTCCAACAGCAGCCACAACAACAAGCGACCGTAATTACCGCAGGTGTAATAAATTCACAACAGCACCAGTTGCAACAACCTCAACATCAAGCAGTTCATATACAAAATGTTCAGCATATTGTACCTTTACAACAGGTGTTACAACAGTCATCGTCTTCATCTGCATCTTCGCCTTCACCCTCTGTTACCACTCCAACCCAAATTCTGCAAACAACACCCAAACAGATTATAATACAAGCATCACCGCATGCAACATCGTCAGCTGGTACAAGCAGCCATCATTTGGTGGGGGGTAATCAAGTGACACTTAATAATGTTACAACAGCTTCAAATATTGTTGCAGCGGGATCATCACAACTAACGCAGCCACAAATTGTTCATTTGCAGCCGCAACAGTTGCAGCAGTTGCAACATGCACAACAGCTCCAACAGCAGCAGACGCAAGTGATTCAGCCCTCCCACACTACTACTACCACAACAACAGTTACCATACAACAGTTTCAACAGATGCAGGCTCAAAAAGCATTGCTGGCTGCTGCAGCTGCAGCAGCATCTGCGAACACTGCTGCCAATGCTGCTACCGCAACAAACACCATATCGACAAAACCTTCAACGCCTGTCACAGCTACTGTTACCGAAAATATTGTAATACAACAACCAACAACACAACAAATCGTCACGGGTCCCTCTACAAACACAACGACTTTGGTTGCTGCGAACAGCAAAAATACTGGCAACACAACAATAAGCAACAATTTGATAAATAATGCTACCAACATTATAACAAACAGTAACGCAGTGACATCTACAACAATTCCCGCTAGTAATGTTTCCAATATAGCGGCAACATCTGCAGCTCTTAAGTCTGGTCCCGATGTGACTATGACATTAAATCGTATCAATACGGCGGAGCATGAGGTGGATGTTGAAGAATGTTTGCCTGCTGACGTTGTCAAATTGGACTTTGCTGGTGAAGAGGTTGCCGGATGAAATTTACCTTCCCAACCGAATAATCGAGCTATAAGAATGTCTACATCGCCTACGGAAACAGTAACATCAACTACACCTCACCAACCACACCTCCAGCTCCATTACCAGAAACCACAAATGCAACCAGCACGTCATTTACCAGAAACCACACGAAATGCTAATTTAGAGTTAGCAAACGTTATTCATAATGTTACAGTATCGGAAGAAGATGAAGGAAATATAAATCGTCATCAACATCATAACCATGATACAACAGTGGATGTAATAGATGAAAATTATTATTTTTAAATATTTTATTAACACTTGTTCTCACTATTTTTCGTAGAAATTAAAGGCTCCCGAGTTCTCTCTTATTAAAAACCCATACCCTTCCGATCCTAAATAAGAATAAAATTGTTAATAACTCTGTATTATTTTAACGAAGTAAAACTTGAAAATTACTTTTATTTTATATTTGCTTTAGAGCTAAGAATATATCTGTTTGTTTTGTAATTTAAATGAAATACTAATATGATTTTGAATTTTATTTTAATTTTCTCAGTTTTTTCCAATACCCGAGTCATTAAACGTACGAGGGTATAACCCGAAATAAAAATTATAAGGAAAATACTAAAATTCAAAGTTTTACAAACATGATAAGGTTGAAATGATCATTAATTAATTTTAGAAAAAAAAAATTAAAGATGAAAGTAAATAATGTATTTAAAAGAAATAAAGAAAACAAATGTTTTAGGGTCTTTAATTAGTGTATAAAAATGTACAAATTAATAAAAAGAAAGAAAAAAAATATACAAATATAATGTAATTAAAATGCTAGTTTTTATTTTCTAAAACAATAAAATAAATGAGTGTAGAAAACTCAGGACTTATTGGAAAAAGAGGATGTTTAAATTTCTCATCTGACAATGGTGCAAAATCCAAAGAAATTACATATTTTTTGATCAATAAATTATCAACTATTTGGTAAATTCTGTTGAAAGTAAACTGTAAAAATATAAAAATGTCTAATATTTGCAGAAATATTCAGGATAAAAACTTACTAGTCTCAAAAACCGTTAATATAAATAAAAACTATTGTGAAAATTTATGTGGTGCTATGAAATAAGGCCCAAGGAAATAACGCCCAAATAAGAAATGATATAAGCCCCAATAAAATAAACCTCAAAAAATAAAATAAGACCCAGGAGAAAATTTATGATAAAATGCCCTATATAAATGAAATAAAACCCAACGAAACCATGCTCAAGATGAAATAAAGGTAAAAAAATTAAATAAAGCCCAACCAAACTCAAGATGAAATAAAGCCCAATTAAAGATTCCTTAATTTTATTAGGCCTGATTTCATTTTCTTATTTGGGCATTATTTCATTGGGCCTTGTTTCATAATGCCAATTTATGTTTCTTGATATTTTTAATCCAATGTTGGCCAAAAAGAAATTTTCAACATTCTCTTAATTTATTAAGACAATTTAAAAGAAGATTCCAAATTTTACATTCACTATTAAAAATTAATTATTAGACAAATACTATTAACACCTTATATATAGAGTAGTCGATTTGTCTATAATTTGTAATCAAATACTCACTTTTATTCTCAGTAGATTTCTGTTATAACATTTTTTATCGCATGAAAAGTTTTTCAGCTGGTTAGTGTTCTGGAAAGTCTTCTCAGCAGCTAATTCTGAATAAAATATGTATGTATATATAGTATGTATTTAAAAAAATTTGGGTTGAAGTCAGCAGAAAAGTTTCTTAAGTAGAAACGAAATGCATATAGACGGTTTTAAGCCAACAAAACTAAAATTCTTAATACAATAAAGACTGAATGTCAAATAAATATACATCCGTATTTTACTGCCTTATTCACAACAAATAAACAATAATTTTTATGAATAAGGTATATTATACATATCGCTGTTAACAAGTAGAAAGGCCCTAACTCGTATTTTCAAGAAATTGAGTTTTTCAGTGATTCCAATACATTTCACACAAATACACCTCTTCGCACAAATTTATTGCAATAGTTTAAAAAATAACGCTTTTACAAGCAGTTGTACAAGCACTTGTATTGTTTATTATTGTGTTTTTACCTTCTCCTGTAAAGTTACAGTTATTTGAGTTAGGGCCTTTCTACTTGTTAACAGCAATATGTATGTATGTATCTATGTAATAGAGCCGAGCACAAACTGTTTGCTTGCTTAATCTTCATGATGTACATTATTGAATTGTTCTCTCTTTTTAGTGCTCTTGATTTTATGAGTACATTGAAACTGATATTATATTTTATCAAAAGCATGCAACAGCATTTGTTTATCTGCCATAACAAGAAACAATCAACTCAGATTATTTGAGCGTGGTAGTTCGCATGCTATACTGTTCTAAGTTTCATAATTTATTAATTTAAGACTATAAAAAATAAAATACCTATAAAAATAATATCTTTCACAATGGAAATAATTGTAAAAAGTTTTATTATCACTTTATTTATTTATTTATTTATACATATTATACAAAGTAAATTTGCATAATATGGTTGCACAAATATGGGCGGAGTAACTAGACCATATGCCCAAGATGTTATAACAGTATTTTAAAAAGGTTTTGTGACTGACTGTACACGACCTATGCCTTCACATAGGAAGTATCAACGTGGTTGTTAAAGAAATTCCACAAAAGAACCGCAAGAATATACGGTTATCCGTGGCAGATCAGTCAACCAGTGCGAGCGAGACGCAAAACTCTCGAAGGCCAATAAACAACAGTGACCAATTGCCAACGACGCTTGATGTTGACTCGCCCAGAGCTGCTTTACGACTGATTATCACTTTATATTTTATGAAGTTTTGAGTTTGTGTAATGAAGTATGGTGCACTATTAAGTGTACAATAAAAATAATGCACACTTGACACAACTGTCTATTCAAATGTTGTACAATGGCTTTTCGTGTTTTTTGTTTCCTTGTTCTCTATTTTTGGTTTACACTCAATTACGATCACCACTACAAACAATATTCGCTCTTGAAAAAAGTACAATACTGTGCACTTTTTCATGGCTTACGCTCACTTCTAGTGTGTACATACGTATATAAATTTGTGCAACAAATATTGTATTTTACTACTACATACTGATCATCCATTAAAACTTCTTTACTAAAATTTTATATGAACAAAGTTATATGTATGCAGAAAGTTTACTTACATTGCATGAACGTGATCCATTTGCGACAATAAAATTTTAATACTTATCGCTCTCATGGCTAGCGGTTTTTTTACAAAAATAAAATATTTTGGCGAAAAATGTGCTATGCACTATACATACATATGTACATAAGTATAAATTTGACATCCTTATGGTGTAGTCTAATTTCTAGGCAACATTTTAACTTGACATTTTCCCTCATATATACGTATGTATGTAGAAGTAAACAGATATCCGTTATTATTCCGTATTATAAAGGTAAAAATATTGCATACTAAAACCAGAAATTCTTTGGAAACTAAAACAACTGAAGGAATCATGCGAAGTCATTTTAAAAGAGCTACATTTGCACTGCTAACAACGAATCTACATACATACATACTTAAATTATTAATCTTCAGAGCGAGAGGCAGAGTGACCTTATTATATTATTTTGGGCTGAATTTAGCATATTTTTTCTGGATTTAGCTTTAATATGCTCTTAGCTTATTTTTTAGTTTTTTTTAAACTCATTTAGCTGTTTTATCCGTTTTTTAATCTGAATTGCGTGTGCTCTAAAGACATAAAACAGTTATAAGTGATCATTTTTTAACATTGGAAAATATTAAAAAAAAAATATACAAAATGTAAATTGTAGGGCAATTTTATAACAGAAATGGAAAATTTGAAAATAGAGGACAAAGGTAGAATGGTTAGAGTTGCAATTAGTGATCTGTTGAATGTCAATTTACGATATTCGCGAATACGAATATTATATGTGAAATTTAAAGACATTAAATTGGGGTTCTATTTACGCCTGCAATATGAAATATTACAAAATTGTTATGAAAACGAACTTCATACTCTTGTTGTGGCGTAATTTAAAGTTAGTAAAAAATTAATTAATTAAAAAATACGAACTTTAGCCTGATTAAATCTTAAATATATAAATAAAATGAAAGTTCGAACAATAATAATTAAAATTAACTAAAAAAAATTTTAATTATCGTCATTAAATAATATTTGAGAATGATACAAAGCAAAAATTTCTATAAAAAATTAAATGGATTCGTACAAAGTAGGACAAATTTTAGTTTTTAACTTTTTGTAGAAAACTCACTTTATGCCAAACAATCTAGAGACAAATTGTAGTCAGACTGTTTAAATGGATTTCATTTCATTTCTTTTCCCTCTACATTTTTAAATATTTTCAAGACACATACATAAATAACTTATTTCCACGTGAACCTACAATATTTGTTATCAATAAAGGTAACAAACACATAGAAGGAAATGGTCTTGCAGAGGCTTTTGAAAATATTTTTCTCCAATTCTCATGGAAAAAATGTCCTTTTAAAAAATGTGTATATTTAAACATGGCTATGACATAGTATACGTTTTGACAGATGTATTAATGGAAACTTTCATACAAAGACGTATTTTCAAAGGGATATTATTTTAATTATTTATTTAACCGAACTAAAGAAAATATTTTTATAAAACAGCAGTTATCTAGGAACTAGACCGTTAGCCCATTCGATATATTTAAAGAATACTTTATTATATTTTAATATGAAGAAATAATTTTCGGACAAATATTGTCTATAAAAGTACTTTAACTTTTTTAATGTTAATTGTACAAGAAGTTTGTTTTGTTTTTAAGTTGGGTACAAGAATTGAATTGAAATAATTCTTTTTAAATTACTAAAAATGGCCGAATATTCGGCAATTCGAATACGAATATTCGTGCATCACTAGTTGCAATGGCAAAAGTTAAATTCATATTAGTACCCATAAGACTTACGTTTTTACATTTTTGAAAACTTTTTAAGCTTAGTTTGGAAAGTTTTTGTTTTGTTTTAATTTCAATAAAAAATTATTCAGTATTTTTTATTTCATATTATAAAAAAATAGTTTTATCTTTTCGCCTCTTTCTTTTCGCGATATGGACAAATAAAGCATCTTTTTATTTCTACCTTATATATTTATTAACTTGATTTTGATAACTTAATTTTACTAAAAACTAACAACTTTTTTATACATATAAAATAATAAGTTTGGAGTCTCAAACCTTTGTCATTGCCGAAATCGTTTGGTAGACGTCGTATAGGTATTTAAATTATCTATAAAAACATATCTTCCGCTGCCATCTGGTGGGAGTCGACTCATAAACCTTTTGCCTTTGCGCTTCATTTTCCAAAAAGCTCTCAATCTCAGCTTCTACATCGGACCTCCACTTAAGTTCTAAAAATAAAGGAAAAACATCTCCGGACTTTTTCAGCCTCCGTTCCGCAGACTGATAACATTTCCAAGGCTGCGGTTCAATTATAAACAACTTTGCTATGCTCGACAATTTCCGAAGAAAGTCTTGTAGGCCGGAGTCGTGGTGATTCAAATGAATCCACATGGTAATGGAGAAGCAACAAATCGCATCAAACACCTTACTTTTATTTCTTATCAGAAAATTTAGTACTTTTTTAAATTCTTCTGTATCCATGATGTCCACACACTCGTACACGATACAATTGCAATCGTTGGCTGCTTTCGCACGGGAAATCAATTCAGCATCAATATCGACTCCATAAATGTATACGGTACGTTGTGGCATTAAGCTACTTAGATATTTGTAAAGCATCTGCGTAAAAACTCCCGAATTACATCCTACATCCAGGACAAAATAGGGTTCTAATGAGTCGATTTCATCTTCAGAAACCCAGTGTCCCGGAGGTAAAAGATTAAGCCTTTCATCAGCAGAATTGAATTGATAGTAATTTATGAAATTTCCAAACCGTACGGCACCTGGATCCTTGTTCCGGATTTCCATAATAAAAATTAGCAATTGTTGTTCTGCTATATGTATGTATGTATTATATTCAATAAGGTAAACAATTGTTTTTAATCCAATAAGCTAAATCAACTTCCAGAGCCATCAACTTATGGCCGGCGTCTCCGTATATTAGTACTCTAGGTTATCAATTAGAGATGGGAGCGTGTCTTATTTCTTTCGTGACACGAACAAGCACTACTCAACTTGAAGTGTTCGTGACAAAAAACATATGATTTCGTGCGTGATCGGGCCGTTTCGTGTTGTCCCGAATACATAAATACATATATGTATTTGAATATAAAAATAATGATTATGTTTCTATTCCATTTCATTTCGTGCGTTTTGTGTCGTGTTGTTCTGGGAGCATTTTTCGCGTACGTGTTGTAAATCTTGGTATTTGTGTTCGGGTTGTGTTTTAAAAATTCGACACGCGGCCATCTCTACTACCAACTGTCAAAAACGAACACACATGCATACCTCCATACTTATGCCAAGTACAAATCTGCCAAAAAAAAACGTAACCACTAATTACTAATGAAAAACTGTTTGATTCAGACACGTATTTATTACAAAAACAGTGTAAATTGAAACATAAAATGGATTTTGTCACATACGAGTAAGTATTTCTGTATCTTTACTTTGCGGGAACTATTGTCAGTTTGAATAAATTTCCAGCAATTTTTGGAATTATATGAGAAAAAGTGTTTCTGTAACAAAATGTTCTGAAAAGTTTCTCGCAAGAACTGTAAAAACAATTCGCATTTTAAATTGGTGCGAGAACAACCAAATTAGTACAAAAAACATATGAATAAATAAAAAATAAACCATTTGAAAAGATATGCAACGAATTGTTAAATTAAAATATTATTTACAAGTCGATATGTCTATATTTATTTAAGCGTCCCACCCAATTGCAATATAATTGTGCAATTTTTCGTATTGTACAATAATATCGCCAATGTATATGTCATATTCGAAGGTGGCACAATATATTGGCAAATTGGCCTTGTATGTTTACTATTACTAAAACTAAATAAATAAATAAATAAATAAATATATAAGTAAATAAATAAAAATGTCAGAAGACTTTTGATTTTTATTGTACAATCAAGACAATTGTATAATGTGGTGGCAACATTGTTCAATGTTGTTTACTTTTTCACTGTCAGGAAAATTTGGCAATATTTTCTTTGAAAATATTGTGTCATTTATTGCATAGTATAGCTCGAAACGACAATAATGTGTATAACAACATATGCAATAATATTGCATAATGGATGGGCCGCTTTAGAATTTTCTTGTGTAATTGTCTTATATTCTACAACAAATTTGTATGTATGTTCTTGTAGCGATAAGGCCACTTGGTATTAATACACTTTGTACAGAAGAGAGCTACAGAGTTACATTAATGCAAAAAGATACCAAATATTTGACGAAAATTAGTACTTTCACATGCACATCTGTTAAAACCTGGTCACACACATAGAGAAATTTATAGTATGTTTCCACTATACGTGCTTCGCTCTATATTCACTCTTCACACCCCAATCATGAGTGAATCAACTTGCTTCGCCATACAAAATTATGAGAGCAAATCAAATGAAGCACGAATGCGCCGTGTAAACAGCAAGATTCATAAACATTATTGAGGAAGCGAAGCATGTGATTCAACTTGTAGTGAAAACATAGTATTAACGGGGCAGCTGGTGATATCGGCGACTCTGTCTGAGCCGCATCACTGCCAATTTTGCGCGTTTCGCGCTATATTAAGTCCTAGTTTACACTATGCAAGTCTTATTGCTAAGCTGATTAGTTTGTTAGGAGAGAGAGACGAGGGGAAAAGAAATGTTACTGTTCCCATCGTTTCTCTCTCCTTCAAACTAATCAGCTTAGCAATAAGACTTGCATAATGTAAATATGGACTTAGCGCTTTTTAATTATGCCAAATGCAATTTTTTTCATCTTAGCGTGATTAATAAAAAACGCTAAATTAGCGAGTTTTGAATAAAGTCAATAACATTATTTCAGTTCAATATTTTTAAAAGTTTTTTTGTATAAGTTTAACAATTTTCTATAGCCTTATAACTGGCATGAAGTTAGCATAAGTGACGAAATTGAACTAGCTGTTAACGAGTTCCTCGATACAATTTGACAATAAAAATCGGCGTATAATGTAATTTTAAGCCACTATTAAGTCCTAGCGTGATTTTTAATGTAAAATTGTATTGCAAAAATCGTTAAGACCACGTTCAATTTTGCACTTATGCTAACTTCATGCTAGTTTTTCCTTGTACATAAGGCCGCTAGTACACAAAATTTCTGATAAAATTTTTTAAATTGGTTAATGATTCAGTTGTCGCAATTAAATTTTTCTTGACAATTCAGCTTTGTGAAAGACAGAGGTAAGAATACTTTCTATTTCTGTCTTTCTCCCAGATGAATTAAGACTTTGCAAAGTCAACTTTTCGTGTCTAAAAGGGGTGAAATTCATATGATCTACACGCAAATATCTTGTGTCGGCAATCGAATTTGACAGTTGCGACGGGCGATGATTGTCAAGATTATTCTCCTCATCTGGAAGAAAGACAGAAAGAGAAAGTCTTTTACCCTGCTGAATTAAGACTGCAAAATAAACTTTGCGTGAATAAAAAAAAGGGTTATTATAGTAATTATTATGCATGATTATTTATAATCAAACCCTAATATAAGAAAATTCAACATTACAAAAGAAGAAATTATAGGAAAATGGTTCTTAGCTCCATTGGAACTGGCTGGAATGTAGGAATCTAGTTGGTGTCTAAAACCATGGTGAACTATGGTGTGTTGCGCGGTGTATACATTTTAAGCAAGAACACAAATCACTTGTATATGTACAGGGTAGATCAAATAATAATAATAAAAATGTATAGTAGCCAGGCTGCTGTAATTGTGAAAGATAATAGTTATAGGAAAATGATTCTTAGCTCCATTAGAACTGGTTTGAACCTGGGAGTACAATGTTTCTTCGTATGGTGTCTAGAATGAAGGTGAACTCTGCTGAGTTGCGCTATGTACCAACAAGCAATTCCGTTTTTTTAGCAAGAGCACAAATCATTTGCTTAGGCACAGGGTGGTTCAAGGTTTTTTGTATCGGTCTATCAAAAATAGATGTCTCTAGTAATAGATTTAAATGTTCCACAAGTTACAATGTCTTTGATAAATAAAATTCGAAATACTCGAGGCAAATTAAATTCGTACACATTGCAGAAATGATGAAGTGAGATATGAAGATTTGTTAAAAAGAAACTAACAAATCTGCGAAAAGAAATATATATATATACATATGTATATACATATCGCATGCTAAATCATAAACAGTCACAGCTCAAAATTATCGAATTTTTTTTTATAAACCAGTAGTTCGTTTCTGTATTACTCGCATCGTAAAATGTCTCATATGAAGTGTGAAATAAAAAATTTCATCGTTTCTCGATTTGTGAGAAAAAAGTGTTTCTGTGTTTGAATGCGAAAACAGACACCACTGATTCTGTATTTTCTGGAATATTTCCAGTAATGAAAACAACACGTCACAAAAATAAATGCAATAACAAAAAAATAATTAAATACCAATAAAACGAAAATAAAATAACGAAAAAGTATATAATGTAAAATGCTTAAAATAAATTGTTTATATGAACTGTCCCTACATAAGACATTTACACAAAAAATCTAAATAAACATAAACAAATGTACTTGTTAATAATAATTTTATGTTTCTTAAAACCATCGTGATAGCTAACAAAACATTTAAAATATTTTTAGTTTTGGCCTTGAGAGTTTTTGTTTTTTTTAAGATTTTATGTTTTATGAACATGACAACAATATTGGTTGACAAATTGGATAGCTTGGTGTCTGGAATAGTGAAGCAAAACTAAAGACTGCAGTACACGGCGCTAGATTGGCTACATGCCATCTACTACTAAAATATGTAATTGCAAAAATTCACATATTCACACATGTGTTGCCTTTGGAAATGTTCCGATTCGACACATTTGAAAAAATTCTACCAACATGCTGAAGCTTCTCGTGACGTGATCGCCACAGGCTTAACACAATAGTCGAAATAAAAAGCAAAACACAAGTGATAAAAGTTGTAATCCATAATAATAATTTGACAACTATGACTCAACTATCAATTTAGTTGCGAATCATAATAGGAGCAATAATCTTCAGTAAATTTAATAGGGACTCAGTCTAGTATTTTAGTAAACGTAACGATGTAGCTGGTTCTAAGACATATCCAATACGACCGCTAAGTCAATCTGGAACCAGTCCCGTAACTATATTTAGATGTTACCTAACCCATTAAAAAATATTCATGTTTTTGAAGCAATAAGGCAATAAAGCGCATCATAACTCGCTTTAAAATATGAGCTTTTTAGAAGCAGTGAACATATATGAAGCAAACTATAGAAAAAAAGTTGATTTAACAGCGCCACAATAATGCAGGTTTTAAGGGTTTAATAAGTAAATACGTTTGTATTATTAATCCTTTAAAGAGCGCTTGAGATAACTGCTATATTTGAATGTTTTATTATATTCAAAAAAAGCGCTTTTGTGATCAAAAAATTTAGAACTCCAAATCGGGAACTCGCCATACAAAAATCAGCAGCGATATCAGCAGATTTATCAGCTCTACTTTTGCTCTCTCTGCTTTATTTGAAGCAATTTTTTTGCTGGGAATCTTAAGTGATATTTATACTTTTGAAATATGAGTGCCTCTTTGTGGTGGTGGAGTGAGTAGTGTGCTAGGCCGTCATACCGGAGGTTGTCAGTTCGAGTCCCAACAAAAAGCTTAGCTTAAAAATTAAATATAATGCAATTGTGACAATAAAAATTGATAAGTTTCCAAGTATTAAAGTTAAATGTCGGAGTGAAATCGAACCCTTTAATATATGTATATAAATAAGTTTTTTACTATATGTCGTTTACGATTAAATCGAAACCGAGTAGGTCTCTACAAGATAGTTCAGTGACAAGTTACAAGGTGCGTACAAAGTATCAATTAACCCCATTCTAGGCCATCTCCATGTAAAACTAACTGGTCCGCTTCATAGGTTAGGTTAGGTTAGGAGACCCAATTGGGTCCATTGTAATTCCCTTCTGTTGCCCAAAAAGTAATATTTACCCCCTCCCCCTTTTGTAGCCAGAAGTGACCCTATTATCCGCCGTTGAGCCACCGAATTCCCATGATGAAGCCCCTGATGTTCTCTAGTTTACACTTCCTGATATCAGTAATGCTTTCATGGAAACGTCTGTTCCGCCATCTAAGCTTCGGGCAGTGACAGATAATATGTTCAAGGGTTTTTGGTTTTTCTTCATCCCAGCACATCCTACACAAATCTGGAGTGCCAATTTTCTAAATACTGGTTCTTGCTCTGACCGCGCAGTGACCTGTCAACGCACCTATCACAATTCGCATCGCCGTCCTATTCATGTCTAGTAGCAGTTTGGATATTCCTGAGTCAAGCTTTGGCCACAAACCCCTACTTCGCCATGAACTGTTTGTCCTGCTTTCTACCCAATTACTCCGCTTCATAGGAAGTGTTAGAACTCGGACTGGTTGCTATTAATTGGGGATCGATCATGTGACTAATTCCGTGTCAGTTCCATTTCCTAGAGGGTAGTTATATCTATTAAAAAGGTATTGAAACGAACAATCAAATTAGGTAATTTTTAATAGCTTGAACCAGAAATCCACAGCCTCCAAAAAGGAACCAAATTGAAATTTCGTACAATTAAGGTAGATATAAAAATGTTTGAAATTTAATAATCTCCGGACAATATTTTAGGCCGAATCACATAGAATTCTACATATGAAATATTTGATTAGCTTCAATAGGTTTGATATTAATTTCATTAATTCAACTTAATTTTTTATTTATTTTATTTATTTCTTTTGTTTTTTTTTTATTCGTGCTCCCTCAAACAGGGTTCCCAGATTTCTTTCGACTGACATTCCCAATTTTAAAATTTTTATCCCCAAAAGGCAAATTTGTACTAATTTTATTACTTCTGGAGATGGATCAGAAATGTCACAACAAATTAAATTACTTTTAAAATGTATATTAATTCGTAACAGAGATTTTAGCACTGAATTTTGTTTCTAATTTAATATTTTATTGACTCCATTGCCGAAAAAACTCATTCAATGCAAGCGTTGCTCGTTGATACACAAAGTAAATTTAATATATAAAATACTCTACCAGTTCTTTAAACGGCCGTGATCCAGCGGCATCTTGATATGTACAAGCTCCTCCCCAAAACATGTTTAAGTTGCTTGTTATTTGTATATAAAATTGTAAGCATCAAATAAGTTAAAGAACTAATTGTCAAATAATTTAAATTATATAGTACATACGTGTAAACAATAAAATTAGCTGATGAGCAATCGCCCCAATGCGAGTACCTGTTTGTCTTGTAATAAATCTCATTTAAATCTTGGTAACAACAAATGTTAAAGACGAGTTCACTGTTACCATTTATCATTTAATATTATTTATGAACTAAAAAAAGAGCAATTGGAATATGTATTGAAATTAAAATATTCCGAGAAATAAATAAAAAAATAAATTTTAAGTAAAATACAAATCCCCAAAAAATATCATAAGATCCCCAAGACATAAAATTTATCCCCAATTAATTCCTCAATCCCCAAACCAAAATTTTTATCCCCATTTCGAAAAAAAATCCCCGATTTGGGGATAAATCCCCTAATCTGACAACACTGACTTCAAACACACAAAAATATAAATCAAAACATACCAAAAAAAAAAACCAACTAATAGCAGTCAAACTACTCAACGTACGCTAAAAGTTAAAAGGAGTTCAAATTTTAACTTTGCTTTGACGGAGACGTACTGAATATGACAGAGCTCATAATATAGTGTCCATACCTGATGAATGTCAAATTGATATCATGATGAAAATTCATCACGTACTCGTATAGACTCAATTTACAGCAGCGTTATGATATAATCATCAGAGCTCACGGCCTGATAAATTCATCTTGATATCAAATGTCATTTTATGTGTTACTCTGCATTTAACGTTTATTTATTAAACAATTTTCGTTTAAAAAAGACGGCTCAACAATTATTTGTGACTAAAAAATTAAACAACACGCAACTTAGATATTCAAATACTTGTTTGATTCATCATGATATAAAATCATCAACGTCTGCCCCTTTGTGTTGATATTAATGAAAAAATTACAGTTGCTCTGCCAGCGTCATATTACGAGTTATGATACAAAATTATCAGGTGTGGACACTATGTAAGAAACCTTGTATTTAAACTTAGATATCAGTTAAAAATGTTAAAGTTTAACGTATGACGGATTCTATGTGACTCGTCCTTTGTTGTTATTGTTAAAAAGTAATGATATTTCAGCTATTTTTAGGTCAATGTAGCGGTTGTTTCATCTCCATATTTCATTTTTGTTGTGGCTTTTATCTAACAAGATACGCTATTGTTAAGATATGACCTCTTTCTGACTTTCTTTCTGTCTTTCTCCCAATTGAATTAAGACTGTGCAAATTAAACTTTGCGTGTCTAAAATGCTGTATGGAACGTGAGCCTTAACTATAAACGCTTGAAGTTTTTTTTTAGGTTTGGCTGTTAGAATTGCAACACTGTTCTTAAACAACAAAAGGTGGGCCATTTTGAGTTTAAATATTTTAATAGCTAGAGCTATATAGTTGTAAGTGACTTTTTGTGAGGCCAAACTATTAGCAACGGTATTTCAATCTTTTCGATGGAAGTTAAGCTGGTGACGCTATATAAAAACACCAAATGGGCAGTATTTGAGGCGTGGCAGAAATTTGCTTGCAGTTTTAAAATCGTCATTGATATATCATCTATCATCCTAGAAAGTGAGTGGCACAATTTGTTTTTTCGTCCCAGTCTATGGTGATGTGTTTTGGAGATGTTTGGTCCTACATTAATTTTTAGCTTCGAGCTTGGTAATACTTATTTTTAACTAACTTACTGTTACTTATTATCTTCACCAAACCTTTTTTCTTTGCGTTTATGTAATACGTATTCGGTTATTTGAAAACGTTCGCTTTCAGCATTTCGATGTAAGCAAAAGCAATAAACTTTAAGAATTATTTGCACCTATTTGAAGGTACATTATTTGCCCACATACTCGTAAAAGAAAAGACTTTATTAAATTTTAAAATCTGAATTATTCGTTTATTTAAAATAGGTACATTATTTGCCTACAAGCTTAACGCAAAAGTTGTGAACTGAATCTTTGGTATTTTAGCTGTCTGAAGATTTTGTATTCTATAAATACAACTTAAAACTAAATGACTTGGATATGACAAACCCAAAATAACTATGACTCAATGATATTCGTAATAGTAGCGATATGGATCTACGACAGGAGTTTCGCCGGCAGCCGCTGGTATGGCGCCAGTTTTGGGTATAGGCCGTATAACATATGTACTGCGTCTACAATTTTTTAAGGAAGAAATGAAAAACTTTTTGTTGCATGGAAGATATTGCTTCAAGTTTAAATTTACCTATTGTGGTCGCCAGCATGAACTTGAAAACTGGTTTCTTCGTGATGATCCTGAGAGAAAAGTTTCTTTAGCGCAATAATACCGGCAATTGTAAGGGCCACTTTGCTTATCACTAAAGCCTTGCCGGCGATGGCAGCCAAAGCCTTAAGACCTATGGGCCCAGCAATGCCCATGGCTGTTAGAAGAGCTGCTATAACATACTTGATGTTACCTCCATCTTCTTTCTTTTTCTCTTTCTTTTCATGGTGACTTTCGCCATCGTCCCCACCACCTAAACGAGCTGTACTCATATCGACTTTCAGCGAGTGAGTTCGCACTAACTTATCGATTTTTGATAGCAGAGCCCGATCTAATGGAGCTAAACTATTGAAGGCTCTGGCGTCAGTTAGAGCACTTATGATACTTTCTTCCTCGGTATGGTTTTGTTTTTCTAACACCACGCCATCTACAATTCTTATCGAGTCTTGCTCTATGGCTCTGTTTAGACCTGTGAGAGCTTTGTGCTTCAAACAGGCCACGAAATCATGTTTTGCCTGACAGTCATCATACACACGTCGTATAATCTGAAATTCTGGTCCCAACCATGAGCTAGACGTTTGTGCAGAGTGTGTGTTGCTAGTCGCAGGCGCTTGTGAAGCTTTGGACGTACTTCTGTGCGATCTTCTATGTGCCAGAGTAACGGGTAGAATTGTGATCGTAATACATACAATAAATATTAAACATTTTAATTCTTTTTCACTTGACATTTTGTTTTGAGCACTTTTTTCTCACTCTTTGCTTTTTGTGGGAATGATTTGCGCTGTTCTCTATCTTAGCAAATATTTGAAGATCTTACAACAGATCTTATTTTATATTAACATAAAACAATTTAATAAATCCTTTCACTTGTCACTTGATTTCGTTCAGGGGAATTTTAAATGTGCAAATAAGCCCTCTATGAACGGACAGGCGGACGTTGTTCGTTGTTCGGTGAGCTAATCTCAATGATTCTTCGCTGATATCGATATAAAAGTTTCTTAAATGCAACTGCTGCCTTGTGATGTGATGCTACCAGCTTTTATAAATTAATTTCTATTTTGAACGAATCATTGATATGGAAACTATTGGCGTGTTCCACAAACATCTTTAATGTGTTTATGAAAATGAAATAAATACGAGTAGTAACTTCTTGTTAGTTTAAGTTGTTCGCCAGGGGAATGTGGAAAAGCGTAGTTTTATTTTGTTTTTAACTAATTTTCTAATAATCGTATGGTCTAAACTTTCGAATGCATTTAAAGAGTTGCTTGGACTCATAATTAGTTAACAGTTATACATTATTTTGTTAATCAGGTATGTGCAACATGGACTTGAGTCCAGGGGCCAAAAGGTTTGCTTTATTTTGAGTTTTTAGGATTGGATTACGGTTACGTTCATATGTATGTATGAATATTTACTGAAAGAACCTTTCGCAATAAAATGGTTGTACATTTCTATTTATGGGCTTATTCTGCAGCTGGGAATGGTGTTTAAATTTTCTTAGGAGTTGCTTTTATATAAAACAGTTAATTGAGAAATTTTATTTTTTTCTGTTTAAGAAATTTCGGAAAAGTTTTACTTGAGGCTGGAAATATTAATACGTAATTCTTGTAATTTCAGATGCTTTTGTTTATTTGTCGCATTAGATGCAAATTCCGTGTGATAACATTCCATGATATCAGGCGGAAGTATTCAGATATTAGCAAGAAATTATTATTATTTTTTTTCAAAATAATGTGTAGGAAGACGACAATTGGCTACATTCTTTTAAGTTATAACTTGTTCTGTAGTGAAACCTTAAAGATTTTCAGGAATTATAAAAACTAGGTAAAACGGCAAACGTTGGTTGTTAGATAAAAAATAATGAATACAAGTGTGTTTGATAAAATTTACCAAATGGGATCGATAAGACTGTTTAAGCACGTCAGAAATATCGTTGTAATCAAGCATTTCATGGCATATATCTTGGAGTCGTTAGGTAATGCAAGCGGAAATCTCAAAGAAATGGAAGTAAGTATAAAACGAAAGTGAAATGTTAAATTTGAAACTGCAAGTGTGCTGACGATGTGCGTAAGAGTATTTTTACAGAAACTTTTTGGGCCGGTTTTGGATGCAGCTGTACTAAACCGTTCACACAACTTATTCGCCGTGTAGGATATATTCGATGTAAATATGTGAAGTAGTTTTAAGGAGCCCGAGAATGATGACGGTCCATTATATCATAAATGGGTTAAAATTACGAAGTAAGATAACCGCAGATCCAACTTTCAGTAGTAGAAGAACCCAGTGTTTTTATTTCTAATAAAAAATAAATTTAGGGCCTAATTTTGTAAAGCGCAACAAAAATTTAAATTACAAAAACAAAATACATACAAAATTTGTCAACGCTAGGCGTTGCGTTTTACAAAATTGGGCCCTTAAATAATTCTGACAAAAAAACAACTTCAATACAAAGATCTGATAGAACATTTTCAAATTTATGGGAGCAAAAAAAAAAAATTTAAATCTTTTATTAAATAAGAAATACGTGAAATATAAAATTTTATTTTAATGGGCGTGCCTCCTCCCATTTTTGAAATACAAGATTGTGTGTTTTTCATAGCTCAGGGTGTGTGTTAAATTTTGTTAAAATCGGTAAACTAGAACCACTTAAAATAAAATATTTAATTTTAATTTAATTTTTAGAGTTAAAGGTGTGTGGTAAGTTTCGCTGAAATCAGTTAAGTAGAACCACGTGAAATATAATAATAAATTTTAAGGGGCGTGACCTCGCCCATTTCTTAAGCTTTAAAATTGCTAAGCTACAAGAACCAAAGGTGTTTGCTAGGCTTCGCAGCAATCAAATAAGTAGAATTTCATAAAATCCAATAAAAATATTTGTGGGCATGTCCCCGTCCACTTTTTACAATGGGACAAATTGAAAGCTATACCCTCTCAGACAAAACAAAATTTTTATAATTGGTCTAAAATAACGAAACAATTTCAAAAAAAAAAAAAAAATAAAAATACAGACGAATTGATAACCTCCTCCTATTTTTGAAGTCGGTTACAAATGGCTTTTGTTGTGAGGAGAATATATATGAAAACATTAAACGGAGAAAGTTGCAGAACTCATCCAACTCGTTAGATTTACTCGACTTAAAAACGCAAAATCAATACAAATTCCATTTTTTATCACATCTGTTTTTTTTCTCACATTGTCATAGAACAAGAAGCTGATGAAATCGATTTCGATTTAAAGCAATATAAAAATGAAATCCAAATAAATGTGTGCATCAGAACTTTTTATATATGTGAATATCTTAAGACTAGCTTCACTGGGTTCCTCGCCTTATTATCTTCTGCTGGGAGCCCACATAGACATTTTCCACGTATTATCTCCCCCTTCTATAAAAGAAAATTGAATGAGATCTACCAAACCTCATTGCGATATACTTATGAAAGCTATCGAATTATTCTCAAAGTAAAACCTTTTAAATAACATTAAATAAATAGAATTATTTATTTTATGCAATTGTTGGGGCCTTAGGTGTTACTCAAATTTTTTCTTTTTCACAAATTTCCATTTGGCTGACATGTTTTTGTTATCCATCGATGCATTTGTAATTTTTCATTGCTCCGGTGTAATTTCTTCTCTCAATTTCATTATGATTATTAAAAAGAAAAGAAAATAAAGTTGTTGCACTTGCATTGTGTTTGCACTTTCTTTACCATCTGCAATTTATTGCAGCTGCACTCATTTAGCAACGTACGTCAGCATAATTGTATGAAAGTTCTTTCCCAACGAAATTTAAAGTTTTCGAAGGTACATACGAGTACATACATACATACATAATTAAGTATGAATTGAAGTTAATTATAATTTTTTTTTATACCAATTTTTTATTTTATAACAAAATATCTCTAATATTTCTATACATTAAACTAATTATTTTGATCACAAAATAAGCGTGAGAAGAAAGTATTAGCATGTTTTGAAGGTATTTTTTGTTTGTTGTAATTTTCAGTAACCGGCCAACTGTCCTGAGTTAAGACCAAAAATATCGTTCGTAAGAATTTTGTTTAAATAACAATCCTGTTCTTTACTTGTAAATAAGAGATAATTAATAAATTTTAAACTGCTACAAGTCCAGCAAATCTGCAAAAGAATTATTATTTATAAAAAAAAGAGAAAGAGAAATTATTATAATTTTATTTTACGCTTAAAATAATATATAGACATGATCGATCTTGCGGTCAATGAATTTTAAATTTGTAGTCATGACTTTGTTATTTTGATAAATTTCAAGCAAGAGTTTATTAACTTCGCTAAATAAAAAGGCATTACACCTTAACATAAAGCACGGAATGCGTGTTTAAGAAATTTTTAAGCAAACGATTTTTACAATCAGTGATGCTAACTTATTGTAATAATGCAAGCTTAAAAAAGCAGCAAAAAAAGTGAACCTATAATATAAAAAAGAAAAACCTAAAATGTAATTCGAAAATAAATAAGTGGTCTAAGACAAATGCACTTTTGCTTAGAAATATTTTATAAATCCTAAAAATACTTGAAAAAATATGTAATAAATATTCAAGAAATTTATATTAATCGAGACTGGTACAACTCTAAATTAAAATATTGCACAACTCTAAAAAATATTTTTTAATTTGTTCTAATGTAATCTTTTAAATATCTCGACACAAGAAATATGTGACTAAGACCACTTTTATAATTATGGGCATAAATCTATAATCACATTTCATTAGCGATCCACATTGATCTTCTCTTTTACGGGTATATGAGTGATATAAAATCTATAACTTCTAAACTGGTTGAGATTTCTCATTGCTTCTTTTTCCAGTTATTGGTAACTAAAGTAGTGAAAGTAATGGTCTTCATTTCACATTTACGCTTTGTTCAGATGATGAAAAATATGAGAATTTTCCAAAGAATCGGTTACGAAGAAGCATTTACAAAATTACATTAAATTTCAATGAGACCTCCCTGTTTTTTTTTAGAAACAAACACAACCCGCAAAGCGATTAGTTTGTCTGCAGAAAACACCCAGGGTCTATGGTGGGAATTGAACCCACGACCTCTGGAATGAGAGGCTAGAATCGCTACCACTCAGCCACAGGGGCACCCTTCAAAAAAGTATATGAGCCACATATACCTCTCATTCGAAAACTGATCAACAAGTTTGAAGAGACCGGTACAAAAATGGAAAGCACAATCGAGGCGACGAATATTATCAAAAACTGAAGAATGCGTAGTAAGTGTTTATCAGCATGTGTGTGATGGTCATAACTGTTCAATTAGGAAGCGTTATTTGGAGATTTTAGACGACTTCTTAGTGAACGACTTTCTAATATCTTTGGCAAGAAGAAGACGCTTAAGCAAGAAGAAAGCGCTCAAGTAGCTTAAACGCACATAAGTACTTAAGGCCGAGTACACACTGTGGCATTTTGTGACAAATATGGCAAAAATAGCAGTGGGAACTAGTGGCAACGTTTGTCATTTCCGATATTTTGCGTTGTGTGGCATTACCACAAAAACTGTTTATGTAGTTATGTAATGTAGACAGTTGTGAGAATAAGTTGGCAGCACTGCAGACACAAAATAAAATGTCAGCGTGGTGACATTTTCTCGCATTAAGTATGTATGTATATACAGAAAGAATTTAAATGTATGCGGGTATACAAATTTAAATGTATGGAAAATGAAAAAGAAAGTAGAAAAGTACAGGACGCATGACATGACGACATAG
This sequence comes from Nowickia ferox, assembly GCA_936439885.1. Classification (NCBI taxonomy): domain Eukaryota; kingdom Metazoa; phylum Arthropoda; class Insecta; order Diptera; family Tachinidae; genus Nowickia; species Nowickia ferox. The sequence continues at coordinate 68,353,880 of OW387026.1, forward strand.
CTTATTCAACTTGTTCAGGTGCGTGAAGCTGTATGGAATCATCTATGTGGCACTTATAAGGATAGAAATGAAAAGGAAACTGCATGGACAGAAATTTCGGTTCATTCATACGAAACTGTAAACTGGAATGCAGAGTACAATAAAATCCTTTGGTAGCGCGCATATTAAGCCCTGGTATTTTCCACCACTTTCTTTGCTGTTTTTTAGATTTTCTTATTTTTTTTCTTATTATTGATAAACACACGGTGGCACTAGCCAATTGAATAACTTTGCGATTATCCATTTGTATGAATATTAATTAACAAACAATACGAAAAACAAAGTCTCACAATGATAAAGCAAACGACACTATATGTCATTATGTCAAAATTAGTTCTTGATGTAGACAATGATACCGTATTGCAATTTTTTAGGGATGGGACTTTTTCCTGCTGTCAGAATCACACAACACACATATGAAAATGACACCACAAAATGACAACACATGAAATGCCAGAACTCGGCCTAAGGCTGCTTCCTGGCAAAATTCAATTGGTGCAAGAATTAAAGCACAGTCAGCTAAAAACTTGATATCGAACATCTTATTTAATGCCCTTAGATTTTTTTTCTGCGGGGACATCTTAAATCTGATGCGTACTCCAAAATATTAACTTATTTGTCGCTTTTAAAAGAAAGTTATTATCGTGAGATGGCAGCCACCACAGGGTCTACCTTTTGAGGCGTCACAAGATATATTACTATGCGATTAAGTGGTTGCCGGAAATGAGAGGAATTACATTTGGTTGATATTATTTTTAAAAAATAAATTTTCAAATTGTGTATTTAAAAACATATCTCTCACTTACTCAAACAACGTTATAACTCAAAAAACCTAGTTTGTCAGAAGACGAGATGAAATTTTTCAATTAACACACAACTTAATGAAAAAAGAAAATTGAGTAAACAAGGCATGTGTATTAAATTTTTACACAATATGAAGAACGATATGAGGATTAATTCTGCATCATTACCTCAACAATTAAATTTTTTGAGTTATGACGTTGTTTGAGTGAATGAGTAATATGTATTAAATATTGTTTCGATAAAGGGCCTACTTATTTCTTAATCAATGAACTATATACACATAAACCATCTTTTGAGATACTCTTACAAAAATCACCTTATGCTAAGAGCACAACTAGGACGAACGACTACTTCCGCCCAACATAACGAGTTTTTCGCTAAATTTACGACGAATTTTCATAGCGAACTGTGTAAATTCAGCACAATAAGGGCAAATAAACAGCTTTTATAATTGATAAAGATGTTTACTGTGCAAAGAAAGAAAAAATTGATGTTTTAAGCTAAGATCCCACGATCGGCGCAATATATCGTGGGAATAATACACCAAAATAGTCTTATTGCTCAAATAATTGAAAAATGAAGACATGGTTGCACTACACTGCAATGGTAATAAAGCCTTATAGACTTGTTCCGGAATTAATTGAGGAATAACGCCATTTTGACTTATTACTTATGACTATATTGCATTGAGCCTACAAAAATCGGTGCTTTGGGCCGCTAGTGGAATCTCGTCGTTAGTCGTTCGCATGTGTAAGAAATAGAAATAAATCTGTTGCAGAATTAGTCGCGTATGGAGAATTTCGACGACGAATATTCGCAGCCAAAAATTCATCATTAATCGCAGTTGTGTTTCCTCAGCGGTATATGCAAAGATTTGTAGCACTAAAAATAAAGCCAAAAACTTGAAGTTGGCATCACTTATTATAAAATGTATTTACTCGTGCTTATGTGTTCGCACACGTAAGTTGTTTTGAATGTATTGTTTTACTTTGAGCAACATAAATTAAATTTAAATGGAGAATATTTTTTAATATATTTATATGTACATAAACATATATTACATTAGATAAAATTTATATAAGGAGGAACAACGCAGACAAATATATTCCCTAAAATTTCCCTATTTATCATTTTTAAGCTTATACTATACATTCATACGAATATATGTAGCTATTTTTGATGAAGAACTTATTCTATATACAATTTAAAAATATGCATACATATGTATGTCCGTACGTCTGATAGGACATTGCTTAACTTTGAGGATAAATTATCACGATAATCTCTGAGAATTTCTTGCCACGTTTAATGGACTTTATTACAACTTGGCGCTAAAAATAAATCATGCTATATCCTCTAAAATTAACTATTAAACCAACTAAGGAAAATAATAATATTTAAAATCAGTTTCAAAAATATGGTTGTTAAAACAAAAACTTATCATAATTTTTTTGTGTACATTAACCGCCGTATTCATAAAAAATGTTTTAGGTTTATTAAAAGCTTATTTGACATATATCTATGGGAAATTTGTCAAATAAGCCTGAACCTGAAATATTTTCTATAAATACGGCGCACTGTGGACCATTTTACGAGATGGCGGCCAAAAGTCATTTTTTTTATTTTCACTGATTGAAAAATGTTAAAGTTCATTCGAAAGTAGACACTAGTAAACCTCGGGAGCCAAAATCTTAAAACTATATCACAGTGAACAGGGTGACTCAAAACGGACATTTTCAGTATTTTGCTAAAATGAGAAATTTCTTAGTAAGCTTTTGATTTTCAAACATCTATAACTTTTTGGTTTTATAAGATATTCAATCGAAATAAATTTTGTGTAATTAGCTTATCTGTTAGCTTTTAGTACGAGAAAAATAAAGTGTTTATAATTTTTAGAACTTAATTTTTTTTGTTCTTTTAAAAAGGTCCAAATATTCCTAAACAGTGGAGCAGAGCATAACTTCCACAGGTCAAAAGGGAACAAAAAAGATTAGCACTTTTTTGTAGCCGATACTCTCCTCTAAACGCCTATACCCCATTGTACACCCGGGACGATCCAACCGTGACCACCAGAACAATTTTTCTGACACAAGATCAAAATTTTTTGCAAAATTTTAGTAAAATAGTTATAAAAATGTTTTTTCTGTAATGCTATTTTTTGAAGTATTTTAGTTTTTTGTTTATCAAACCGCTATTATGAAAGACGGTTTTTGGATGGATATGCGTATTTCTAAATCATGTACAGTTGGTCACAAAAATATCTTGCCTACTTAAAATAAAGTAAATTTATCTAATTAAGGTCACAAATATACTTTGCTTTTTTAATTGATTTATCATGTTTATAAAGGCATGTAACAAGCACTCGTCAGGTAAAACTACAAAATTAAAAAGGATACCGCAATTAGGGATTTTTTTTGTTTTTTATGATTATTAAATTAAAATTAAAATGGAAGTTCCGGAAAAGATGTATGCAAAATATTTTTGTGACTAGCTTCATGGGTGCACGCATGATACAATAATACACGTAACCGCGAAGCGCCAGCTGTTTTGCTTGTTTCGTGAAGTGATCTGCCAAATGTTGTTTATGTTTTACCAACACACGCGCACAGTGCCTATCAACAAAGTATTGCAGACCAATAACATTTACATTCAGAAAAGAAACAAAAGATGTCATAACTGAAGAAGTCAAAAAGATAAAAGATCAAATTAAAGTCCTTCAACCTGTAATATTTACAGTAGATGAACAGGAAATCGAAGTAAGTTTTAAAATGTGTCTCACAATGATTGATGGAAAAGTTGCACAAGCTTTAACTGATACAAAAGCACCGTCAAGATGCATTATATGCCAACGGAAATCAAGTCAATTAAGCCATCCCATTCCTGAAGATGATAGTTTTAAGGCAACATACGAATTTGGATTGTCCCCTCTTCATGGTAGAATTCGTTTTATGGAGCACATTCTTCAATTAGGTTATGATTTGGATTTTGGTGCTTTAGGCGAAACAGTGAGAAAAAATAAAGAAAATGAAGAAAAAAGAAAGCAAAGAAAAAAACAAATTCAAGAAAAATATTTAGAATTAGGCCTAATGATCGATCAGCCAAAGCAAGGAGAAGGAAACACAAATGATGGAAATACAGCAAGGAGATTTTTTTCAGATCCAGAAGCTGCAGCATCTATTACAGGTGTAGACTTGGAACTAATAAGACGATTCAACATTATATTACAAGTACGCCAAAAAAACAGCAATACTTTACAACGAAAAATACTCTTGGAGATATATGCCATCCACAGTTCACAAAATTTTGTACCATGGGAACAAATAATTCAACACAATATGCTACCAATAGGAGATCCATCTGAAGAAGCGCAAGAAAAAAGAAACAAAGGCTACAGATTCTTCCGCGAGCACAACACACGAACAATTTCCAGATGCTGTACTAATGAAGACTTGATTACTATTTTATTACGCACATCAGATCCATATATGTCCAATATTCGACAAAAATGGAAAACTAGCTCTATTGAATTAGACCTAGAAGCTGAAGTACTTCTTGAAGAGGAAAGTCAAAGCTATTTAGAAGAAATATTTACTAAAATTGATTAAATAACAGTAATTTTAATTTTTAAGTTTACAAATTTATTTAAATTTTGCGTACAAATTTATAATGTTTTATTTTGGATTTAAATAGAAACCTACGTCTTCTTCATTAAAACCTCTTTATCTAAGGAAAATGTATAACAATGTTTGCATTTTGGATGTTCTCTCCTTGATAAGCTAATTTATAACTCAAACTTCTTCAAAAACCAACCTTTGGCCCTTCGTTCTAAAAATTTCACGGGGGCCAAAAGTTTGGCCCTTTCTGAAAGAATTCAAGTTTTTAATAAGTATAAATAAATATGACACAAAATATAAGAATTTGTTCAAAACAAATCTCTTAAACAAGTTTTAATACCTCGCTTTTGTACCAAAAATCAGCTAAAACTTAAAATGCATTTTAAATCTATCATAACTACTTTTCTAACCGGTCGATTTTAAAGTTTCATATCTTAAACTTAAAGCCGCAATACAAAATTCCAATCCAGTCAAAAGTTATATATTTTGACCGCCATCTCGCGAAATGGTCCACTGTGCGGCGGTTAATGTACACAGTAAAATTTAAAATTAAATTTAACAACAAAATACACACACAATCCAAAGAAAAGCTACGATATTTTGCATTTGCATTTACGCAAGACAATTTGCATCAAACATCGAATACCGCCATTGTTCGGTATTGTTTCTCTACTCACTTCTACATTACTTCATAATGGTAGCAAACTATTTCTTGTACATACTAGCCCAATTCACAGTCCACTTAACAATTCTTAGTGGTGAGTATCAATATACTATACCATTGTGCAAATGCTATGATGCAAGACTATTCGCACAAGATTGTGAATTGGGATACTGTTTCTTTCCGTCGTATAGTATGGCGTAAAATATAAGCCAAATGTATACACTATAGGGTATTCAATCGGTTAACCGCAGAAAAGTCACTTTTGGTATAACAATATAGAGACAAATTCTTGTCAAACCGTTTAAATGATTTTCCTTGTTTAACCAGTTTTAAACACAAATTATAATTAAAAGCAAATTATATTTTTATAAAACAACAGTGAAATGCACGGCAACTTTTATTAATAAAAGGTACAAATAAAATTAATTTTTTTTCAGATAATTTCACGGCACATTTTATAATTACTTGAAGATGGTCAAACATAGTTATCTTCAAGCTCAGTTACTCAAAATCTCAAACGTAAAAAATTAGATGAAAGATTAAAAAATGCGCAACTTGATGACATCACTTATTCAGACTAGTGAAAGTGACGGTAAAACTAATTATAACTCTCATCTTATGCTGAGCTTACATCTGGAATTTCATGTGTACCATGTGCCCAAAAAAGCGTAACCACTAATTACTAATGAAAAACTGGTTGATTCAGACACGTATTTATTAAGTTAAACAGTTTCATACATAACTAATAGACAATTTTGTAGAATTCAACATGATTGGAAACTGTTTAAATCAATAAATCCATATCTGACTCAACTAGTTTTTCATTAGTAATTATTGGTTACGCCTTTTTTTAAAATGCTGCTCAGTGACCAATACGGAAAATTTTAGCAGACTATATGGCAAAAAATCGGAAAAGTACAGGATATTTATACTGTTACGTTTTTATTCTTTAAAAACGCTTTTCCGTGGACTCAAAGATTTGCAAATGAATAAAAGACCCAGTGTACTAATAAGGGTTAAAAATTACACTTTATTTACAAATAAATGCACTTACACTAATAACATTCAAGAGCACATATAGATTACTTAAATATACCGCAACTGGTTGTCAATACGTCTTCCTCGCTGTTGCACAGGTCTCACTCAACTGAATGCACTGCAAAATTCCCTCTCAGCTGTTTGTCACACACAAGACTTCTGTTGATACAACACTACAGACTCACTGCCTTTACTTAATTAATTCCACAAGTTGTCTTCACTTTCAACGATGTTGACTCCACTTCTATATGATTCACACTGACTGACACTCACACAGGGTGCCTCCTTTTATACTAGCGGAAGCGGTTCTAGAATGTTCGCCATGTACAGTCTTCTAACACAATCTAGAAAATTCATGTTGCAGTTTCTAGTCGTTTGTAGATAATTCGATTGGCCGTTATTTTGTATTTCCGAATTACTGTGTAACGACTTTTATGTTGGTAATACATTGTGTTGCTGGTAATACAAAGTTGTTACCATGTAATTGCACTATTGTGTGTAGGTGTGTACATTTAGGGTTAATAGATTAGTCAAAGTTTAAACGCTGGTTTAGTTAATCTAAACTCAAATTTATATGTAGTTTAAACTCAACAGGAGTAAATCAGTGAACCATACCTTATGTGTATTTTAAAAAATAATATTGTGGCAGCTATTTTGTAGCAGGCTATCAATTCTTTGCACAATCAAAAATGCAAAAAAGTTGACAAATTTTAACTAAAGGTCGCCAAATTTTACTGAGAAAGGAATTAATTATATTTATGCTTGGCAAAGTAGAATAGTATGAAAGAATAATAGAGTGTAAGAAAACAGGTGGAACAAGATCTTTTAATGCAAAACATATGGTCTGTAAGTAACAAAACCATATGACTTGTATTGGTAGTTTAAACGCCCAATTTTATGCGTTTACAGATGGTTTAAATACTGTATTGATTTATAGGTTTGCTAGTTTAAACACATTTTAAACCAAAAATAGATATTAACTTGCACTGGTTTATTAGCCATTAGTTTTCTAGATGGTTCTTTTTATTTATAAAAACATTTAAATTAGCTCTGTTCTAATATTTTTACGTAACAATACATATAGCTGTGCTGTATTTAGTCACACCCCCCCAGAAGTGTTCCGAGCAATGTTCAGTGGCGTTAGTCTTCTTTTGGTTGGTTGGTTGGTTTAAGTGGCTGCCCACTTCACGCAGGCATTCAAGTAGAATTTAGAAGATTCCTTTTTAAAGGACCACTACACTCATCGGTGTCAACCTATGTAGAACCGTACCTGAGTATTCTGATACGGTGATCGTTACTAGATCCAACCCGTCGCGTTGAGATATCTGATAAGGTCATTCAACCCAATCTCAGATAGATCTGATAGATCATCTAATACATGACTGCCTAAAAATTTGTGTCTCGAGAGATGCAAAGCTGGGCATTCGCAAAGAAAGTGAAAGACTGTTTCTTCTTTGCTTACTTCTTGACAACTTTTTCAGAACTTATTGTAAGATAGATCTATCCTACTAGCATGTCTGCCGACCGTCCAGTGCCCCGTCATGACTGCAACGAGTTTCGAGATGTCTCTACGGTTTCTGTTTGTTAATTGTATTGACCACCTATCATTGTAGCAAGGCCACATTTTCTTAGCAACCTTGCACGTGACTATATTACGCCATCTACTTTCAGCCTTATAGAGATAGTGCTTGAAAATATAGATTTTAATAGCACCAAACGGCATGGCTACCGATTCGGCATTGGAAAGATTCATAGCGGAGCCAGCCCTAGCCAGCTCATCCGCCCGTTCGTTACCTAAGAAATTGCTATGTGCTGGAACCCAGATGAGGGTGAGGTCAGTCTGACCACCCAGTCTAGATAGCAAACTCTTGCATTGCCCGACTAGAATAGACGAGGTGATATTTGATCTTAGGGATAGTAGTGCTGCCTGGCTGTCGACAAAGATACCATACTTCATCATAATAGGCTTGATGGAGAAGAGGCATCGAAACCTTTATTTTTGAAGTAAAACATTGCTCTCTTAATGTTAATTGTACAAAAAGTTTTTTGTTTGTTTTTAAGTTGGCTACAAAAATATTGTTTATTCTTTGAATTGAAATAAATTTTTTTTTAATTATTGCAAACTAATGTTTCTATGCCATTTATTTAACTAAACTCGAGTCACACCCTAATCCGCTTGCTCGAAATATCTTGAACTTTACCGGACACATCCGCTTAAAAAAGAGGGACACAAGGGCTCTAATACTTACCACACCAGATGAACCTGTTTGAAATTATTTTTTTTTATTTTTATTATTTGCTTTGCACAACTCTTATGTATTATGAATTACTATCACTAAGTTTATGTCCGACACTGGTCGGGCCTAATAATTATATTTAGATTTAAGATTTGAATACTTATTGTTAGTTCATTTTTGAAGATACAATAAATAAATATATGTATGCATAAAAAAAAAAAAAAAATTATTTAAAAAATAAAAATATGTATCTGTATTCGTATGAATTTTTCGAATACGAATACGAATATCTAAAAATAGCCAAATATTTGACAATTCGAATACGAATACGAATATTTGCACATCGCTATTATACACTATACAACACATGCATAGAAAATTTAAAATCAGATTTAGATGGAAAAAAATAAAAAAATAAAGATTTTGACCAAAATATGGCTTGCAAGCATAGTAAAATAAAAAATTATACAAAGTATCAAAATATGCCCTTAAAACGTCAAATATGCTCTAATAATTTGAAAAAATTTGTAAAAATATGCTCTAACAAAGCAATGCCAAACTGCATAAAAAGTTCTCAAACGAATAAATATCTTATCTGCGCATTAATGCATCACACAAGAAAAAACATTCAATTTGTATATTTGCGGTTTTCCTCGTAATTAGTAATTCATTTAATTTACCAATTCAATTAATTTATTGAAATAAACACTTTTCTTACAACTTACAACTTAACGTTTTAATGTAGAAAAATGTTTCATTCTCATAACTAAAATTATCTACTTAAAAGTGTGATGTAGGGTTTATGATTTTAATACAAGTAAATATGTATTAAAATTAGCGAGTGCACATTTGGTGCAGTGGCCCACTGGGTGAAACTGAATTTGAAAACTGTATGAGTTTAAATTGTAGAATGCATGGCATGCAGTGTATTTAATAATATTTTCCATTTAATACTCTACATTAATAGATGCTTTTGTTTTCAGCCTACAGCCTACAGCCTACAGCCAGCCAGCCACACCAATGAAATTATTTTTTTCAACAACATGTGTGGCGGCAAATGCTCACCAAGTGTGAAGCTTGTTTCAGTTTGCGGGAAAAGTTGGCAAAAATATTTATCCATTTGATCACTGTTTCAAAGATGAGAGTAAGTTAAATAAGTCTAGTAACTATTTTCTTAAACAAAATTATCTATAGTATAAACACACGTATTATATATACATATAAGAGCAAGTCAAGTTAATGAGTTTTTGTACGTTTAAATAAATAATTTTCAAAATGATGCTTAAAGAAAACAATTAGTGTTAATTCACAAAAAGTGAAAAGGAGATTAAAGTGATAGAGTTAAAAAAAAATAATAAACAAATACATATGGATGTGTATAAAGACACATTAATAGTACAATTATTCAATTAAGGTTTGGTCACATGATAGTATTCATAATATGCTATTAGATATTTCGCTATTTTTATTAATTTCCACATTATTAGAAATTCCTTCGAGTTCTTCTTAAGAACTGGTGCCTACTTATTCACCGTCGGATGATGAGATGGAAGCAGCTTCTTCTATTGGTGTCGAAATATATTGTTTGTTTTGAGCTCCTCCATCTGCACTTAATTTTGATTTATTAGGGCCCAGTGCGAAAAGGCGGTTGGAAAGTGTAAGCCCTTGTGTTTCTAGGAAAACACATACGAGACGATCTATCGAATGTACATTGGCATAGGGAATCTCATGCCATACCTTATCGCAACGGGTTGGATATAGTATGACCGATCACTGGATATAGTCTTGGATTCAAACCATTTTCAAATTCTACTTGATTGCTTGTAAATAGAAAAAAGACACATAAACCAACTAACGACTGTGCCAATTTAGAGCCCAAGTCGTTATATACGTGAACGTGCAACTCCTCACGTAAAAATAAATTTTTCGGATTACGACATACGTGAACGTACTATTCGAAATAAAATTTGAAATTATGGCATACGTGATCGCATAACTGATCGTACGATTGCCTTTCAGAAAATTTAATACGAGTATACGAGTATAAGAATTTTAGTATAGATTTCATAAAAAATTTAACTAAAGTAAAATTTTAATGAAAAAATTATATTTTCATAGCATTATTATGCTTCTAGGACAGGTTTTAAAAATTCAAGACATATAGAGGTATTGGCAGTGACCATGAATGAACACAAAAACTTGGCCAAAAACTCTCTCCCTAATTACGCGGAAGGAAAAGCTACAGCCATGCAGCTACGGAATCCTATTGTTTCAAATTTAGTTTATCCAGGACACATAAGAAAGCCTCTACGTTCAAACCGAACCGCTTTAGAAAGCCGTAATGAAGAGTTAATGGATAAATGTTACGAAACGAATTTTTAAAATCTTACGTTGTATTCGACAGTGTCAATAAATTGCTCCAATTCCTCAGTATTATTTTTACATTTGCTTCGCTATCACTCTAAGTTAAATAAAATAACAATCTCGTTTCCATATTAACATTTGTAACTCCAATTGGCATCAGAATCGAAAAAGTGGAAACTTTCAGTTATCTTGGTAGTGTAATCAGAAATGATGGTGGTTCCGTATAAACAAATCAAGCTGTGTTTTTCAGTCACTCTAAGGTGGTGTAATAACATCAGCAGAAATACCACCAAACTCCAAATTTTCGACTACAGCGTAAAATCAGTCACTCAGCAACTTAGGGCTTGACACAGGTAAACATAAATAGAGTTAAAACGTTTATTAACCGGTGCCTACCAACCACGAACTACTATCACAAACACCGATCTGTTAAACCTCTCGAACAACATCAAAGTAGAGTATGAGATCAAAAAAAATTTCAAAAAGGAATCTTCTAGATTCTACTTGAATACCTGCGTGTAGTGGGCAGCCATGTAAACCATGAGATCAAAAAGCGTAAGTGGACTTGGAATGTTCAAAAGTAAAGTTGCGCTGCAGTGGAATCCCCAAGTGGAGAGAAATCCAGGCGGACCTAGAACTACTTGGATAAGGTTTGTTCGAAGAGAATGTGCAGAAGTTAGTAAATCATGGAGCCAATGATAGGATAATATGCAGTGTATTTGTAATCGCCAAACTGAACTTTTATTCAATGTATTTTCATGATAAATATACATATATTGGGTGTTTTTTATTGAGGTATAGAACTTTAAGTTGGCATCACTTTTTTAACTGGCGGCCATTTTGTCAGCTGTCAAGTGATTAATATTTAGTTTGGTTTGCCATTTCATCATGAACAGGTTGACAAAAGAACAACGCTTGCAAATCGTGCAAATTTATTTCGAAAATAATGGTTCAGTTCGCGAAGTTTACCGCAAGCTCCGTCCATTTTATGGTCGACATAATCGTCCATCAGAGCAATTAATTCGGTTAACCGGTCAATTGGCCACCAAGATCGTGTGATTTGACACCATTGGATTATTTTCTTTGGGGATATGTGAAGTCGCTCGTCTACGCCAACAAACCAGAAACGTTAGGGGACTTGGAAGCCAACATTCGTAGCGTTATTGCCAACATACGGCCCCATATGCTCGAAAAAGTGGTTGAAAATTGGACCTGTAGAATTGGCTTTATTCGAGCCAGCCGCGGCGGCCACATGCCCGAAATCATATTTAAACGTTAATGGCATAAAATTATCCTTCCAATAAAGCCAAATTGATGGACATTAAAACGATTTTCTTGTGTTTTATTTCAATTCGAAGTTCTATACCTCTAAAAAAACACCCTGTATATGTACATATGTATATATAAACTCCAATTACATTTTTTAATTATTTTGACAGTTCTACATCTGTTGTAAATTTAATGTACTTTTCAAAGTGCTGTGGAACTCAAAAACTATTGTGAATTTTAAGGAAAATTACGATTTGTTTGCAATCGCCTGTCATGATGCCACTATGTTCATACGACTGACGATTATGTGACGATTCGAGCCATGGCTTTTTTCCAGTTACTCTACCTATTATTTTTTACCCGACTGCGCGACGCAAAGGTGGGTATTGTGTTTATCAGCCTATGTATATATGTGTGTATGTGTGATCCTTTGCGGCCTTATATAAACCGAACGTCCGATTTTAATCCCGAAAGATATGAAATTCAATATGGCGGCCAACAGACGCCATTTTGTAAATACGAAAAAATAAAAAGTCGGCGAACTATATCGAAATGAGTATCATTCGACAGGTATTCTAAAATCATCTTTAGGTTTCTCTTATGATTTTTCATTTCGAATGACCGTTTAGGATATTGAACGCTTCAAAGTTGGTTGGATATTGAACTGTTCAAAGTTGGTTTTTTGATTAATTTTAATTACAACTTGTTAAAATTGTTTCGGCCAATTTGTATCTAACCACGTGGCAGCGCTACTTCAGCAGATAATTTTTTGCTCTATGTGCCTTGTAGCCGAAGAATGTAAAAAAATTCGCTTTGTTTTGGTTTTGGTACAATTGTTTTTGTGCTATGGTTGCCGTATTTTTGTATAACAAATCCTTACGCAGTCACCATTACACCATGGTTTCGGGGTTGTAATACGTATTTTAAATTTCCTATTGAGTTTTTTAATCTAATCAATTACATTATTCCCCATATTTACGTCGTCTCGATTTACGGCGTCTCGCTTTGCCTTATTCTTCCCAACTTCGATTTACGCAGCGATTAAATTTTTATCACCTCGAATATTCGTCTACAAAAATTTTGTCATAGAATAAAGAAAACTTATACAAGCTTTGTTTAATTAAATACAAAATTCTCGCAAACGAATAGTCGACTCTACATACGCAATACGGGTGATTATGAGTTCTCGATAATACCAATTTTTAAGTTTTTCATTATCTAATCAGGTAAATTATCGAGTAAGAAAAATTTTCTATTGACATCGTTTCTTTTAAGTTCTCACTTTTCGGAATCATCAGGGTGTAGTTTGAGGAATTAGTGAAAAATAGTTTTTTGCAAAGTTCGGCATTGGAATGTAGGACTGGTAGTTCTACAAATTGTAAAAGAACAAGTAAGAGATTTGTGTTCTTATGGTTTTCTTACAGCCAGTTTGTAGAAGACGACAAATCTGAAACGCGACCAGCCGGTACAAAGACGAATATGTAAGAAATAGCGTCTATAGAACACGCTGCGATTTCGTCGTGCTACTTACGTTTATACGTGCATCAATTTTGTGTCAAAACGTTATGATGCTAACATTTTGGAAACTAGTTTTTATATATCTTTTTTCATGCAAAATTATGTATTAAACTTCAAAAAATGGCAATCGGCATCAGAAATTTAGGCCTTAAAATATTTAATTGTGTTTTAAAAATAGTGTTGTTATTTGAAGAACAAAAAGTGAAGTGAAGAGTGTTAGAATTTTTTAATCACTCGCCTTGACGCTTATAACGTGACAACCCTTTATATAAAAATCAAAATAAATTGCCAGATGAAAAAAACGGCAATATGTTAGAGCTTATTATCAACGATTCGCGGTCAAAAACAAGCCGGTAATATCAAAATGAGCGAACGAGAAATTTACAGCTCGAATACGAGAACCGTAATAAGGACTAGTATTACTATTGATTAGAATTCTTATATAATATTGGGTTACATTTGTTACATGAGACTGAACAGCAGTTTGATAAAATTACCCTTGAATTCAGTGTATGTACTCGTACTCGTATATCATTTCGGCATTTAAATTCCTGATTAAACTTTTAAGCAACTTATAATTTATCAATTTAAAATGACAAAAACTTATCAATTCAACAGATTAATTTTTGTTAATCAACTAAATACAACATCCCCATAAAAATGCAACAAGCATTTGGCTAAAGTCTGCATGGACAAATACCACTAACAGATATAAAATTCACCCCATAAGAAAATAATCCCTCATTAAGAGCATCACGCGAAAGCCTGAAGACAATCAGACAATTGCTCAAAGACAGATCATTTCAGTCATGCGAAAAAATGATTTGTTGTACTTTTCTGATTATATTCCATGACATTATTGCCAAAGCATACAAGTACAAGGAGATAAAAAGCTGGTGTCTGACTCACTCAATGTTGGCTGGGTGGTAGATATGATGGTTTTTGGCTGGTGCTTTAAATGCTTTTCATTGTCTGCCTGCAATTTAGTGGGTGTCATTATCCTTTTTGGGTGATGTATTTAATAACAATGGAGATTTTATATTTTTCTGGATACTCGTACCTTTTCATTGTTTAAGCTGAAGCTGAAGTATTTTATATGATTGTAAACTTATTCATGCTTCACTCTCTCCACATGTCCATATGTTAGAGTATCAAATGCAAAATATGTTGAAGTTTAAACAAAGAAAAATCATTACACATTTCTATTATACTTTTATGATGTTACCATAATTTGACCCCCGTTGTGGAATGAAAGTATAAGAGATAAAAATTGGGAATAATAAAACTGTGTGACAAATTTTCTTCACATATGATGAATAGTTGTATACAATGACAAATAAAATAGCGGGAAAACTCAGAAGACCTTTTTACATTAGGCCTTCTTAAGGATCTGCTTGAATCAATTGCTATTCTTACACCGAGAAAAAAGATTGGTTGGAAAATAAAATATCATTTGCATAAACTATATTTAAAATTGATTGAATCAACCGATCGTATGCTTTTGTGATGACTAAGTAACTGATTGATTAGCACAACCGAATAAAATATTATTAATTGGATTCTAAAACAATTGTCCTTCTATATTAACGTTAAAATAAACACTTTCTATCAGTTGTTGCCACTAACAAGAGGTTCATTTTACTATCATAGTTTAGAGCAGCAAATTAAAACTTTTGTGACTTTCAAAAATATAATGATTTGTGAATTCTCAAATGGTTTTTGAAAGTCTGTGCATAAAATAGGAGGTTTGTGGCTGTTCAATGTGTGTGCTTGAAGAAATGCATATAGACATGCTTAACCACCAGGATGTAAATTTCAATTAAAATAAACTTATGACAATATGTCAAATAATAAATTTCTTAAATTGTGTATTATTATTTGCGTTTATTTTTGATTTTTATTTCAGCAAGGAAAACCAATTTTTCTTTCTCAGGTACCAATTATGATCTTGTTTTAGTTACATTAACCATATCTTCGGCAGCAAGTATAACTTTGTTTCAAATTCCATACTGTTAAAAAAATTTTTCTGTTGTTGCAACTATTGGGTTAATGGTTGTAATTAAAAATATAGTGGTACCACAAGAAAATTGCAATCGTTATACCAGAATTATATGATAGTTGGTGCAGTCGCCAAAATTCGATTGGCAACAAATTCGGTTGTCTCAACAAATCTGTTTTCTCTGTGTATCTAACTGCTTAAGAATGCTTTATATAAGATCTCGATTCTTTCGCATAAAAGATAAGATAAGCAAAATTGGTTAATTTGGAGTCCTTCCAAAATCTCTTGTGAAAGAAGTGTGAGCAGAAGGCCCACGTGTGTTAAACATATTTGAGTAAGTAATGGAGTGAGTGGGCTTTGTACCTCCAAAAGAAGGTGCAAAAAGACCTGCTAAAAGGTATCCTTACTGCTTCTTTTTCCAGCTGGGATAAATTTAGATAAATACAATTAAAAGATACAAGGTACATACATATATACATATGTGCATAGATACCAATTCGGTAAAAAGCCCTTTAGGAAGAAAGGAGAAAACGGTATAAAAAATACTTGTTATCGCTTTCGGTGGGAATGCAGAGTTTTTTTTATGAAAACCTACGTGATACCGATTGTATTCTAAGTGTTAAAAAGTGTCAATTGAAATTCTTTTAAGTTATCAGGAAGTTTGTCGACTTCTTATAAGTCGTATTAACTTCTATTGTTTTTCCACTGATAACTTGTAAGTAAGCGATTAATTTTAAAAGGTATGAAATAACTCTCCCAAAAAAATAAGAAAAACTAAATAATAAACTTACATGTAACAATTTGTTTCTTAAAAATTTCAATTCCATACACTCAAAATAAAAATCAGTCATTCCGTGGTAAAAAGGCTGTAAGTTCTTGATTTTAAAATTATTAAGACTGGTAATGCTTGATTTTAGGAGCTAAAACCCGTCATGAAAGACGGTGATGGTTGCGCAATTGACGCAGATTCGATAGTATCGAATTATTTTATTATTTTATTCACACGGCAACCACTTGGTTCGGTCTCTGAATCACAATTGCAAATCATACCGTTCACACGACGCATTCGTGATTCGTTTGACAGTTCTTTTTGATGTATATAGATGAATAAAAAAATTAGGTAAAAATTATAAATAATAAATTATATGTTTAATTTGATTCTAAAATTTTTAATTTTAAGCACACATTTATTTTTTGTTTTGTTTTATGTTTACAACTACATAAATATTTGTATATATAATAGATTTGTTTTGATACCCAGTTCAGATAAATTGCCGGTAATTTGTTATCAAAAGATTTCACAAGATTTAGAATGAAACAACATTTTTATAGTTCAATCAATATTCGCTCGAATCGTGAATGAGAGAGCAAAACTCGATATTTGCTATCCGTATGAACATGCTATTAAGCGGCCCATACATTATGCAATATTATTGCGTATGTTGTTATACATATTATTGTCGTTTTGAGCTACACTATGAAATAAATGGCACCATATGTTCAAAAAAAATTTAGTTAATGACAAATATTATTGAAATTAAAATTTTTTTTTTCAATAAAATGGTTTTGTTGAACATAATACTTGTCTATTTTTTTCTATGTAGGTATGTGTAAAAGTTTTAAATAACAGTGTTTAGAAAACAAAGTATTATAATTTAATTAAAACTATATAAGTGTGACTTTTATTTCGTTTGCAATATCGAACTTAAATAAATAAATGTTTTATTTAAGCTCAAAAATTTTGGTTCGATATGGAATATATTTCACTACAAGACGAAGTATCAAAAATTGAGCTAATTCTTATCGGAAACCAAAACATGAAAGGGGCTAATTTTGGGATAGAATGTATTACCAGCAAGAATATTGTAAAAAGTAAACAAAAATGTTTCATTAAAAAAAATTAAGTAAATAAAGAAACTTCTGTATATAAAAGTTTGTAAAATATTACACCGGCATTCATAAGTGTTTGTTGAAGTTAAGGCATTCTTTAAACTGATTGTTTCATAAAAGATTCATTCGTTGTGGACTTTAAATAATCCCAAAAATATAATCCCATGGGACTTAATTAATCGGACCATTATATGAAAGTTTTGCTTTATCAAAAGTTTCTTTTAGTAAATTAATTGCAGTGCGTGCTGTATGGAATGTGACTCCGGCCTGTTCGAACGACATGTTAGCAAAATTAATACCAGCTAATTGAGATGCGAAAAAACTTGTAATCATTTCCTTATGCCGTTAACAGTTGACAACAAGATTCTGCTCATCACAACGACAAATGACTTCACCGATCCTAAAACACACGAAATGCTTTTTGGACAAAAGCTTGCCCGACAGTTTCGCTTATTTACGAAAACATTCAAACAAAAATGATCTTCACTGCTGAAGAAAATACTGAATGGAAAATCAAAATCAAAAATCAAATCAAGTTAAATCCTAAAAGCTCGTAAGCCAAACTACTTTCATAAAATCTTTCATAAAGTGGATGAACACATCCCTATTTACTGAGAACGGTACCGAATTTATTAATGTGCGACTTCTTCAATGCTTTGCTGTGCAGCTTCTATTGCTTGTTCTGTGTGCTCTGTCTAGCGCCCTACGGGATACACATTATCATTTAAGGGCCACTCAGACTATTATACATGTATAAAGACTTTCATCACATTTTACGAGAAAGAAATCTAAAGGCATTTGTTTCGACTGTCAAAAAATCTAATGTAAAGTTACATTTTGTGTTCACACCATCAAACGTCATATTACATTAAAAACACAAGTATACAGCAAACAGCTGTTGACTATTAACATGCCTACATTAATCGTTGATTTCCGGCAGCAGAGCCGTCCCTTGAAAATAAAAGGCATTCAATGTAGTTGATTTAAATAAGATAAAGAAAATGCGATCATTTTCAGACATGGCATATTCAATATTTATAGCCGGTTTAAGACGAAGACATATACTTATAAACGAAAGCACGGCAACGGCGTCGAAACAGATGACTTATTAGTTTGTTTATTAGTTGATTTTGTAATAATGTAACTCTGATCAGATGATAAGTATTATCGTTTACATAGTGTCCACACTTGATGATTTTATATCATAACTCGTAATATGACGCCGGCAGAGCAACTGTAATTTTTTCATTAATATCAACACAAAGGGGCAGACGTTGATGATTTTATATCATGATGAATCAAACAAGTATTTGAAAAATACTTGCCAAAAATATCTAATTTGCGTGTTGTTTAATTTTTTAGTCACAAATAATTGTTGTGCCGTCTTTTTTAAACGAAAATGGTTTATTAAATAAACCTTAAATGCACAGTAACACATAAAATGACATTTGATATCAATATAAATTTATCACGCCGTGAGCTCTGATGATTATATCATAACGCTGCTATAATATTAATAAATTGAGTCTATAAGCGATGAATTTTCATCATGATATCAATTTGACATTCATCATGATATAAATTCATCAGGTGTGGACACTATGTTAGAAAACTTTCAAAAAACGCGTCCAAGCAAAGTCAACAATTAACTGAACATTCAAAATGGCTGAAATTTTCGGCATAAGTGAGAGACATGAGTACCAACATAACGCCACAAAAAAAATCGAAATTCGAATATACGTAACCAGGGAAAATTCAAAATTCGCCATACGTTTTGAACAAACCTCGTATGGTATTTTGCTATGTAAAAGTAACTGTTTAAAAGTTTAAAAATAATTTTTGTTTTTTGTGAGACAATTTTAAATTTTTAATTGAACTATAGTGAATTTTAATCAGAAATAATTTCTTAGTAAGTTCAGTAATTTCAATTCTTGTTGAATGAAATATTTTTATTAATTATTGTGAGTTTGTTTTTTTGTTAAATAAACACATTTTATATATACATAAGTAAGACTTAAATTGATGTTGACAAAAAATAAAAAAACAATTCCAGGGTTGGAAAATAAAATTTTTTTTGATATATAAAAGTAACCTACTGAACTAATTTTTTCATTGTCTCTATAAATTAAACATATTTAAAATTTTTAAAATAAACAGATTAGTACAAAAGACACAAAAATTGTTTTTTTTAACTAGGTCAAATTATTTTTTTCTTTTTCTTTATAAATTTGATATATTTTATCTTTTAGAAGGAAACAGTTTGTTATAAAAAATTTTAAAAATATTAATCAGCTCCAGAGCTGGAAAATTTTAGCCCTTTTATTTTTTGGTAACTACATAAAACTAATTTTTTTTCTTTGTTAATTAAACATATTTTATATTTTAAAACGAAATAAATTTGAATTAAAATCAGAAAAATAAAAAATAAGTTTCCAGGGTCGGAAAATTTAAATTTATTTTGTTAAAAATAATGCCCTGAGTACAATAGCGATATTGGCAGTAGGATGTTTGGATCGAAAAATTTAACAAGTTTTATTAAATACCGGAAAATATGAAATAAGTTACCTTAGTTGGTATGGATTACTAGGATTATTTTAGGAAATACAACCTATGAACCAAATTTTTAATAATTAATTTTTTTATGCTATTTATTTAAATTTCGTTTTGGATTTATGCATTTATTCGCCGAATTCAAGCCAACAAGAATATCTAAAAATATTAATAAAGAATTTCCAATTTTTAAAATATTGGGCACCATTTTCTTCATCCCTTTTTTTATGGAAATACTAGTTCTCATTTTAGTTTATTTCAAAGATTAAAAAAATAGGTATTTAGCAGTTTTTTGAAAATAAAATGCTAAATCTAGTGAATAAGGTAAAACGGCAACACCAACGACCATTTAGTAGAAAATCAACTGCAAAAAGCCAACATATACAAAGATATGCTCCCATTTCATCCATCTATATCATTCTAAGGAATAGACTCTGCAATGGTTGCAATTTTGTGATGGCTTCACTTGAATTTTCCACGGATGTCAAGCGCCATCCTGTTGATTTAATTCTTGCACCAAGTTACAAAAATAAAAAAAAAAGTTAAAATTTTAATTTTTTTTTAGGAAATGGTTTACGTTTAAAGGAAATTGCTTGAACAATTAATCGATTAGATAAGGTTGCTGGACATTTTGAAAAGGATCCAAAAGAATACGGGAAAAATAAAGGAGGCCGATAGTACTTCTATCAACAGTCTTTCGCAGATTACCCATGAGGGCGGTTTGAAAGTGTCAAAATTTACATTAGATAAAGTAGTAAAATAGTCCGAAATTGTAATCAGCTACTTCTTTATGACAAGCTTGCTTACCTGGAGTTCTCAAAGAAAATTTTGCAAAAAACTGAATTGAATTAATATATTTAAGTGAAATTTTTCCTTTCTTCTCATTTAGGGGATTTTTACAGATGTGAAAAAAATCAATTTTGATGCTGGACCATCACGGTTTAAATTACTATTGGGGTGATTTACAAAATGAAGTACGATATTTCTTGAAACGCAATTTCGATGGCGGTTCGTTAGTGATATGGGAAGCATTTTGCACTGACAATAACTTGATTTGGCATTTACTAGTGGACGAGAAATAGGTTCCATTTTTAGAGAGTAAGTGTAGAATTGTTTTTTCTGTTCTGTTTTGCTATGAATTAGCTGTTTTGTTTCGTCCAATTAAAAATTCGTACGTGCGGTTTGGTTTTACTTTTTCGTTCTGTTCTGTTACATGTAAATCCTAAGAAAATAGAATTCAACGTTAAATTGCAGTCAAAAGTGGTATGTATGTATGTATTAGTTTGTTGTGGGATATGAAAACTGGTTTTTTAGTCTTAAGCAGAACCAAAATAAGCAAATTAACTAACATGTGCTTAATTCGTAAAAGAACAAACGGCAATGGCAAGACTGTTGTAAATTTAGAGATGTTAAAAACGAGCTTTCATTACAAAAAAGCTATCAGCAAATTGTTATACGATGAATCAAAACAATTCACATATGCCATTTGCAATAAAAGTTGCGTATATAAAGCAGAAATCTACATCAACTGACACCACACACAGTGGACCAAACATGTAGATGTAGTGGCCTTCGAAAACAGCCGGTTGTTGCGTTCTACGAGTACGTGTCTGTCAGAATATTTACAACTAACATTTAAGAAATTTATTATTCGACATATTGTCATAAGTTTATTTTAATTTGAAATTTATTTGCTGGAGGTCAAGCATTGTCTATATATTTCATTGGTGCTTAGCCAAATCATCATTGCTTGTGTTTCGCTTGTGATTTTCAGAAATATTATTATTTGTGATTATTATTTGTGAATTCTCAAATAGTTTTTGAAAGTCTGTGCATAAGATAAGAGGTTTGTGACTGTTCAAAATGTGGTTAAAGTCTACTGATGATTTGGCTAAGCACCAATGAAATATATAGACAATGCTTGACCTCCAGCAAATAAATTTCAAATTTACAACTAACTTTGGTATTATTTGTTCATTAATAATTATCACATGTAATTCGGCTTACAAAGCGATACAAACTTTAGCCTGATCAAATCATAAGTACAGAAACAAATGAAGTTGGAACACAATAATAATTAAAATTAACTAAATGGTATTTTTTTGGTTAAAAGCTAGAAAATGTTGTTTTAATTAAAGATTTTTTAAAAAGTGATTTATTTTTTGTCAATTAAACAACAATGGAAGATAAAAAGATTACTTTACTGGATGAAAATTATGTTTTATAGAACATTTTATAAATTCTAACTGCCGTATTCATAAAAATATTTTAGGCTTATTACAGGTTTATTTGACAAATTTACCATAGATATATGTATGTCAAATAAGCCTTTAATAAACGTAACAAATTTTTTATAAATACAGTTCATTCAAAGTAATTGCAAAGTATTTTCTACAGAAATGAGCTGCAATGAAAAGTGAAATCCAATGAAGGAGTGATTTTCCAACAAGACAATGCGTCAGCTTTTAAGAGTAATGACATACACTTGTGAACAAATTTGCTTAACAGTATGACCGACAGAATTTTTTTTAACTTATCAAAAAAAAATAAAAAATGAGAGCCTACATATTATTAAATTTCATTATATAGAATTATAAATTTTAATTTAATGAAGTTAGACAAAGTTCGTTTATAGTTGTGTAAGAGCAATATATTTAAAAATAACTAATTAAAGCAAAACATAAATAATATGTTCTTTGGATTAATTATCTTAATATGATACTCGTAGCTTTTCTTTTTATTCTTTCCTATCAACTAAAGAGTATATCCGTATAAAGTTGTGATATATATCATAAAATTGGTACTTATCGAATTGTAAAAAATCTTGAATACCAGCGTTTCTTAATGAACAAGAAAAATAATTTTAGTAGTTTAAAATTTAAAGAAAATATTAGAATTAGTATATTTGTATGTATATGGTACAAAATAAAATTTAAATTTTGGAAATTATTTAGGGCATCCCTTTATTTGTTGAATATTCTATTCTACATAAATGGAAATAAATATGCACATTATATTATTATTATTACTAAACAATCCTGAGTACAATGTGATTTAAAAAAGAATTACAAATGTATGTACATACATTATTTATGAGCAAAGTTATAATCGGTGAGCTTATGGCTCGATTATGGATGGCAACCGAACTATAGTTGCGTTGCCAGTTGTCAAACTATTATAACTTATTATAACTTATGGCAACATGCAGTTTACAAATGTTAACTTCAGTTGAATTGTTCCTTAAGTCCCATCCAATATATTCATCATTTTGTACTTCCTTCCAGTGATGCCAACTTTTTTGGCTCTAAAAGCACATCAAAGTTTAAAAAAAGCACTAAAATGCGTAATTTTGAGATCTAAAAAGCGTAAAAAGCACAAACGTGAAAAACGAGTAAAGATCCAAGTGAAGTTTAATATTTTCCAAGCTATTCTCTATTTCGGCAATAGTATCAACATCTTTAATGAAATATATGGCACGAAAAAGGTATGCTTTACGCTGAAAAAATAAATACATCAAGTTTTTATTAAAGTACTTTTAAGAAATACACAAATTTCTCAAAAGCAGTACTTACTGCTTTTTCCTAGTTTGTAAATAATACTAAAAATTTGGCATTTTGAGACTTCAAAAAGCACTAAAAATAGTGCCAAAAGCACAAAGTTGGCATCGCTGCTTCCTTCTATTCATTGACAGATAATTTCAAAGGACTCATCATTCTTATTATTATTTCTTTTTAGTTATATTTCTTATATTTTGAAGATTTTTTTATATTATTTTCAGTTGCTAATCTTTCACAAGCATACATACATATTTTCAATAATATTTAAAATCGAACCATGACTTGTACTTTACTTAACGGTACCAACACTTAGTATGTGGAACGATACTAAAAGAAGCAGAATGGTGTACGTATTTTTTGTGCTGCTCCATATTTCCAGAGAAAAAAAACTAATTTTCCAATTCAAAAACGAAATTCTCTGAATCAAATGTTAACTTTTTCAATTTAGGCCCTACAAAGAAATTTGTGAATTCCAATGCAAAAATTTGTAATAATTTGTTTGAAAAAAAAACTCAAACTTTTTCAATCAACAAATTGTTTCATTTAAACAAACTTTTAACTGAAATGAAAAAGAAAATCAAACAAATAAAAGTTATTCCATTGCCATATTTAAACAGAAATCTTATCTAAACAATCTATCTTGTTACAAATGTTATTTTACGTTAGTTGTATATATAAGTAAAATTTTTCATTCTGCATACACAGTTTTTTGCATAAAATAAAATTGGAACAAACAATTTACTGGAACAGTAACAAATATTTACTGAAACAAAATTTTATTTCAAAAAAACTTTTGAACATTTTTTCTGTGCAAGTACGAGTACTTTCAATATCTATCTTGGTTCTCGGTGATAAGATTTTTAAATATGTATAGTGTTTGCGAATACTCGAGAAAACTGTACAGACGAACGAACTTGTAGTTTGGAAAACTTTGTAGTAGAAGCAAAGCTCACATCACATTAGGTTTCGAAGGACCATAAAGAATAATTGATGCATTCACGGGTTTTTATACAATAAGCAAAACCACAACGACCCACACACAATAGTATATAATTTTAAGGCACACCCTGACTTCTGTAAATACTAGTGTGTTCCTTACCTACTTTCAACATTTAAACTTAAAATAAAAGAAAATATTTTACATAAGCACGTTGCTGGTAAATGTGCTCGTAATACGGGTGTTCTTGTGAATCTCTCAAGGGATAAAATTGGCAATGTTTGTTAAGAACAGACAGAGATTTTTTAAATCTTTTGTGGTTTTGACTTTTTTTTGCGTTTGATATAGGAATTATTTTATATATTTCACTTCTTTCATTTCGAATAAATAATCAACAAGGGTTCACTGCCTCAACAGCTTTATGGAAGTGAATTGTTGCATGTACGATATGGTTCGCAATCATACACACACACACACACACACACAACACATTATTGTTGTTGTAACGACTGCAAATGATGGCACATTTAGTTTTAAGTTAAATTAAATTTTCCAGGTGAAATAAAATTAAATAAGGAAAAATAAGTACACATATCTAATATTTATCAAGAGTGCGAGCATTTAAAAAGAAATGTGAGGAATAAAAGGATTTGTGCAATGAAAACATGATGAATACGTGTGCAAATAATTTGTTTGACTGGAAAGAAAGTTTTCCAAACTCTTTTTAGTTTGGCGAACATATTTACATGAACACGTACTCAAATATGTGTAGTATATTTTTAAAAATAATGCACTTAAATATTGGACTTTAGTAAAAAATAGAACGGATTGAATTATTTAAAAAGATACGAGGCTTCTTCACTCGTACTTAGTTATATGTTTTCATTATTAACATTGTTCGGTTGATAATGTTTTTAACTCAAATGTCCCTCCCTATTACCAAAAATTACAATACAAATAAATTAAAAGAAAAAAAAAAATATTTTTTGAGATGCAATTTAAAGTTTATGGAAAAAGATAATTCATAAAAAGTTAAAACAAAAACGTTTGTCATATAACTCAACAGAAAACTCTAACTCACAAGATAGTAAATATATTTTAAAGGTCTAGTCTCCTGAGGCCGGGTTAACATTGGTGTGCTATGTGCCACACATGCGTAGAAAAACTGTAACCACTAATTAATAATGAAAAACTGTTTGATTCAGACACTTATTTATTGAGTCCAATATGATTGGAAACAGTTTAAATCAATAAATAAATGTCTGAATCAAAAAGTTTTCTATTAGTAATTAGTGGTTACGCTTTTTTGGGCACATGGCACACAAGAAATGCCAGATGTGAACTCAGCCTAAGACGCAATTCTGAAAGACCGTTTGGGCTTATTGAATGTACACATATGTGCCCTTAATTATGAAAGTGGTCTAAGTCATAGGCATTTTTGCTTTGAAATGTTAAATAAAATAAATCTTAAGAAAACTTCAATAAATATTTCATAAATATTAAATAAATATCGAGGCGAGTACAACTCTAAATTAAAATGTTGCATTATATAAAAATATTTTTTGATTTTTTCAAATGTAATCTACTACATAAGTCGACCAAAACGACTTAGACCACTTACATAATTAAGGACACATATGTATTTTAAACCTGATACGGTAATGAGGAGTCTTTCTTTTAAGCTTGGACGGACAGATGTTCTCTTTTGCTAATTACGGCTTCTTTATGTCTTCTGGTTCTTGGGCTACCAAAATGCTAAAAAAAGAATATATTTTATTGTAAGCGTCAATTCTCTTCGTTTAAACAGCTCTCTTGAATCGCTAAATGACGGGGATCATTTATCCAGTTGTATTCTTCTCTTGTGCCCGATTCCTGAAAAGGCAACATAAGCAAATTCAAGGTAATTACAAAATAAATTCAGTAAAGTGCGATTTCGACTCGCACACGAGGGGTTCCGTGCGGTATTTCCCTAACGATAAGAATAAGAAATTTCACATAGGGTGCCTTAACATTAATATTTCTCTGGCTTCAAAAATAGACATCTTGGCTATCAATGTGGTTGCTAGGGAATATATAGGAAAAAAATATTTTCATTTGGGAGTTTGTATTCAAACAACAATAAAAAAACCCAAAAATCGATCGTGTCAAAATTGGGAATAGCTAGCATTTTGTGGCATATTCCAATATTTTGAGAATCAGTTTTCAATCATTTGTGAGCAGATTTCTGCTGGTATTTATCATCATCTCTTTCTTCTAAGTTTTCAATCGTAAATTATATAGTATTTGATTAAATTTTATATCAAATCATTATTTAATCAAATTTGATCAAATGTATGACTGTTTTGAAATTTATGTACATTTTGCTGTTTGCTACAATAAGAAGTTTTTTACGATTTTAATCAGGCTTATCATAAATACAATTTCACTTGAAAATTTCCGAACGTGTGAACAATATATCAAAAAACTTCATACGATTGCAAAATATTTTCACAATTTATGAAGAAAATTACTCACAAAGATTTGTCTGTTGGGAAAAGTGGAAATATGTAAGTTTATAATTTTATTGGAATTGATGTTACGAAATTAAACTCCATGTGAACGAAAAATTTGATTCGGAAATTTTTGCGATAAGACTGAATATTTAATAATTTAATTTAATATTTAAATTACAATTCTCATATAAAAATCTCCATTTTTATGCATGAAATATCCACAAATGTATTTCAAAAGTAGGTGGAGCCTGTGGATGATGATAAAGGAAATCAAATATGATTATGAATTATGACTGAGGACATAATAACTTTATGCAACCCCGGTATGGTAATATACCAGCAACAAAAGCAAATACAAAGAAATTCTGCGCATGCTATGAATTCATTAAAAATATAAGAAACAAGCGGGGTTGTTGTTGGCACGCCAGGGAAAATCTTTGTTAGACTCCCACAATTTGTTATGTTGTGTATTGCTGATTTATTTCAGTTTTTTAACTTGTCTATTTTTATCAGTAATTTAATATAAATCCATATACATACTTATACACACACATACTTAGGTAAATATTTATACGCACGTATGTACGTACATAGAAAGACATCTATTGCAAACATAATTGCTAAAATACCTCAAAATTATTTCTACTTAAACAAACACATAAAGGCAGCCAATCATCCTTAAATCAATCGATTTGTCTTCTTTAGATTAAAGTGTATAAAATATTTTTCTATACATCCTTACTATTGAACAACATTTATTTTATATGTACAGTTGTAGACTTTCATATACATAAATTAATATGTACATATATCGATAAAACTATATAAACATACATACGAGTATGTATGTATGTATGTGTACGGTTTTTTATTTACCCTGCAGTCGGCGTAGCTAGCAAATGTCTAGCTGTTTCGTTAACTACCAATCGTTATCACTAACTACCAGCCGAACTAACTAGCAATGCAAAAGACTATCGATTTTAACATGGGGATTAGATTGACGGTAATCAATTGCCACCATATGCATAACCCTTCGTCAGTGATTTCGCTAATAAATACAATTAATTTTTCTATTGATAAAACAAATAATTATTCACCCTTATCACGTGAAATATTTTCCTTGAACAAAAAATGGTGAACTAAATTAAAGAATAATAACGCATACATTGGCGATCACAATTTTAGGGAAAGGGAACACATTTCACGTGAACATTTATTCCCGATAAGGGTGATTAATACATTTTTCAATTAATTGTTATTTTTCTTTTTTATGCAAAGTTTTAATTGACTTCTGCAGCTCATTTTAACTTTCTAAAAGAAAAGCAATATTTCACTAAAAATTATACGTTCACTGACCATGAACTTCCAATTGTAACTGACGCCATCACAAAGTCAAAATAATTGTGTACGTAAAATAATTTTTTTTTGATTTTCTTTGGAATAACAGCACAGTTTTTTCCACTTGCAAAAAATTCTGAGTGAGAGAGTCAAAAGGCGAACTCTTGCATTACTTGTGGCTAGTATAGTAGCTAGTCGATATTTCGTTAGGAAAATACTTAACGACTTGTAGTCAATTTCTACTTTTAAAACTGGAGGGTATTTGCTTATAGATTTATAGCAAAAACAATATAACAATTTTCCAATTAAGCGAATAAAAATTTGTTCATACCATGTCTTCAAGATTGTAGAAGCTAGAAGGTTTGCGAATTTTATTTTTGGTCACAGATATGCTTGCAATGTAACAAGTGTTTTCCTCATATTGTTTTGTAATAAAAAATACACAAAAAAAAATTATCCAGTCGAAGATTAAGATTAGTAGATATTTATTTCTTACCACTTAAGAAATTAGTTTGAAATCTGTGTATTTATTCGTTATTACAAATACAAAATGTTACAAAAATTTGTGACGAGCAAACTAAAAAGACTTTCACTTATTATAGTGAAACGCACTAGAGATGGAATGGTGGGTAACCATTCAATCACGAGCAAACAAACTTACTTACTCATACACGGTCAAGGGAAATTAATTTTTTTTAGCTCAATGTGAGTGGTAATTTTTTTCCAATCAATTATAATCAGGACTACTACTCATTAAATTTTAGAAGATGTGCTTAGTCCTAGCTTACACTATGCAAGTCTTATTGCTAAGCTGTTTAGTTTGTTAGGAGAGAGAGACGAGATGAAAAGAAACGTTTCTGTTCCCCTCGTCTCTCTCTATCTCTTAACAAACTAATCAGCTTAGAATAAGTATTGCGTAGTGTAAACTAGGACTTAGTAGCAATTTTATTGGTTATTTTACTTCGCCGGTGAGTTTACCGGCGACGAAGGAAGGAAGGAGAGCGCTCTGATGTTACATTATGATTAGTGTCCGCCAAAGTCGGTATAGTTCAGCAACCAGTGTCTATGCCTTCATCAATTAAACTTTCCTACGACAACTGAAAAAAAGGCATACGACACAACAGGAAAATGCGCGGTGTAGTTATTTAATGACTTGGTCGGTGGACGAGCTAGATTGAAAGTTCACACGGTTGTATCAAGTTTGTAAGAAAATCTTACAATTTATTATAGCAATAAACTTATCTGACAATATCGTCAGTAAAAAAATTGTCAGTTCATATGATTGTCATATGCAATAATTGTCCGATCTGTTGTTATACATTGCCAGAGCCAAAGCATTTGATAGAAATTGTCAATTATCATTCGTTTGTGCTTGTGTTAAATGTAAAAGGTCAAAATATAAATTATTATGGACCATAAATTGCAATGATTTTGGCTGCAAATATTTTATTATACTTTTGCACTTTTCGTTTTCTTTAAAAACAAGTGTATGCAGTATTGTCCATATAAAGAATTCGCTGACAATGATGATATTGTGAGATGCTTAAACCTCGTACATCTGATAATAATAAAATATTTAATAAATATCTGCCAATAACTTGACAACGGCATCGAAATTTATTCACACAATTGTAGTCTTGCAATGGACTGGCAACACTTTCTTCTGGCAAAAGTTGTCTGTTCACAGGGTTTTAAATTTTTTTTAGCACATTTTACTGAAAATATTGACAATATAGTCTGTACACACCTTGAGTTGTATGTTGTTTAAATGTTGATGCTACTGTCTATACAAACATATTTCTAAGCAAATGTTAATATAGATATTTTCAAGCTACTGTTGGTCGTATGCCGACTACAAAGCAAATTTCGGTCTTCAAGAGCACGAGTTCCATCCCTGGCCAGACGAAGTCTGCATATTGCAGTGCTCTCCTTCGTCGATATCTGTAGCAATGAATAATAATAATGATGAATAATGAATAATGGCTGCATAACTTAAAATAAATACATGGCTGAATCAGTTTTTCATTAGTAATTAGTGGTTACGCTTTTTTGGGCACATGCCACACAAGAAATGCCAGATAAAGAAATTGTACCAACATCTCATATGTAACTTGTACTAAACTAGGTTTGCGTTTAGTTGAAAAGAAGTATGTATGCATGATGTAATACATTAAGCACATTCATAACTGCAGGCTACCAGCTACACGATTACAAATGATGCTAACAAAAATTTTTGCAGTGTACTCAGCTACTTGAAAGTTTTTTAAACTTCAGCAGCATCATAAGCAGCTGATATCCAAGTATAAATACACATTTCAGTACTGCTTTTTTCAAATATATACGTCATAACTCAAAAAAACTAGTTTGCCAGAAAACTGGTTTAAAGTTTTCAATTTACACACAAGTTAATGGAAAAGAAAATTTAAGTTAGATGTGAAGACTTGAGAGCACAAGATATTTGTATGAAATTTTTACACAACATAAAGAACGATATGAGAATTAATTCTACATCAAAAAATAAAATTTTTTTAGTTACAATGTTGTTTTGAGCTAATGAGTGATTTGTAAAAATTAAATTATAAAATCAATAAAATAGAAATATACTGATATTCACCCGTATTGCGTGTGTCGAGTCGAATATTAGTCTACGAGAGTTTTGTCCTAGCTTAAAGAAAACTTGTATACTTTTGCTTTAATCTAGTACGAAACTCTCGTAGACGAATATTCGATTCGACATACGCAATACGGGTGATTTATACATGTTCTTTCTAATAAATAATATCCCATAATTTTAATTTATTATACTGGTGGCACAATATATGCTCATTGTCGCCAACAAAAATAGAAATTAGTCAAATTTCTGATTGAAAATAATCATTTTCATAAACCAAATGTATTATATTTTTAACAGGTTGCAGTCGGTAGCCTGCAGTCGTGAATATGCTTAATACATATGGCTCACATAAGTACGAGTGTGTATGTCAAATGCTGAAAAATTGTGAAGAAATAACTTAATTCTTAAAATATGTATATGTATTGTTTTTTTTTTGATTATTAAAATAATATGTTTATCTCTTGTTATTTTCTGCACAATTAACTTTAATCCGATTTTAAAAGTGTCATGTTGAAGTTATAATTTGTTGTATATAAAAATTAACAAGAAAAGAAACAGAAATTTTTCGATTTAATAATATTCAGCTTTGTTTAAGTCATCATCAAGGAAATATCAAATTATGCTGATCATGTTAATTTTTGACAAGGGTTTTCTCAACACAGCAACAGTCGTTCTACTGACCGTGTGTGCGGTGCGCAAGGTCTACACTGTATCATCTTCATATTCGAAATTAAACAATTTAAGTTGTCATCTGTCATAATAAATGTTTTGCCATTATGTTATTTAAGATCAGAATATAATTGCAGGTGTTATGTGGCTTTTGCCTGTTGGGTTTTTTAGTCTAGACTTTTTCTCGTGTGTTATGATAATGTTGACAATTTGATTAGTTTTGTTGGTGATCGTTTGCTATAAACCGAACTGGATTTAATGTTGAATTTAAAATGATCTTGCAAAAATTTATGTATAAATATGCACATGAGAGGAAATGTACGAGTATGTATTAAATAAATATTAAAATTTAACATCTGATTCGTTTGTTAAATGGGGAATATGGATAGGAAGAATGCGGTCTTCAAACTCAGTCCGTAATAAATTGTAAGGCAAATTATAATACATACATACATATGTAACTGATTTCACAAAATACATGCATACATTCGTACATATATGTATATGTATGTACATACACATCAATTCCGAACCTCCTTACTTAATAAAAGCAAGCAGGATGTACTAATAACACTGTGCTGCTGCAAAAATGTGTTTTCAATAAAAATATGTGTTTCATATGAACATTCGTGCCCTAAATTAAAATCCGTTTTCGGTTTTTGTCTATGACGTACAGATTTTTTTAATGGGCGTGGCTAATATTAACCCATAAACAAGGTTATTTCATTATAACTCGATAACGGTTTGTTCGATTTTGATAAATTAAACACTTGAAGACGCAAACTAAAATGATCTTTAAACCAAATTTTTTATGTTTTTTTTCGATTTTCAACGGTTTCAGAGTTATTCAGAAATTAGTGGCAAAAAAATATATTTAATGCCAAATTGATTTTTTGTATTTGTTTTCAAAACTTTATAAAATAATTAAAACCGGAAGTATTTTAAATTTTTGTTACTTTTCGCAAAGCTACGTATGCTGGGAATAAAAAATGTTATAAGTAAAAAAAATCTGTACAAAAATTTTGATTTTATTCGCATTTAAAGCAGATATCCCACTTTGAAAAACAGTGTGTAATAATTACACCGTAACACACTTGCACCTTGTGGTTCAATTGCAAGGCCATACCAAGTAAAGGAATTATTTTTTTATGGTTGCGGGAATTAAAAAATATAGTAATAATAGGAATATATTTATCCATTGGCTCGGAAAGCAGTGTGGCTACACAATGCAAATCAATATCCGTCCGTACCATTAGCTCATGCAGTAACTATGAAAGAAACCTAAGAAAACAAGAAATTACTGCTCAAAGGCTCAAAGGACTTCAGTACTATGGCCATGCGAGGAGCATATACAAAATATTGTTGCTTTTTTGTGAATTGGTCCTTAAGATCTCATGCGATTCCAGGAATCAAAAACACTGCAAATGAGCCTTTAGTTGACAGGTAACAAATATTTTTGCCCGCACTATGCATCACATGAGGGTTAAAAAACGATACGATATACTCATAAGCTATGAACAGAGATGGAAAGGCATTCAAACACGTGAAAAGTATATTTCCACGTGCAAATGAGACCAAATCGAGGGAAATCTTCGAAATTGCTCAAATCTAAGTTGGTCAATAAAGAGGGTACAAGAACCTTTTCTTTCATATCAACAACTCAGATGCAACGTGCCAATAAAAGACTTGCTGCATTCGCATTTAGATATTTTTCGTGGTGTCATGTCTGGTTAGCATGGTGGAAGGTTCTAACGAGATATTGCGCTTATGGAAAATAGGTATAGTGGCAAGTACTTGCCAGAAATATGAATTGATTTCTGCTGGGAAACCAATCGTGAAACACCAGATAAAACTTATAAAAGAAAGCGATCTACACGCAAAGAAAAGATATGGTTGTAGCATGGTTGAGAAAACAATATTATGTTCTCCGAAACAAATGTGTGGTCTTTAAAAACAAGTTATTGTTATTTTAAACATTAATTGCGTTACGATACACAAAGTTATGTTTGAATTTAATAATTATATTATTATATTCATAAAAAGTGTGATATGGTTAGAATTTAACAATATAGTTTTGTTAAAAATTTATGACTACAACATAATTTGTATTATTAAGTAAAAATAATATGATGTAAATAACAATATAATGTTATCCAAAACCATACTATATTTAGTTAAAAAAATCTTTTTCAGAAGTATCTTCTGCCAGTTCAGTGTTTCGTTTGTATGCTATCGGTATTTCACGCGTATTGTTAAATAAATTAATAAATAAATAAAATATAAACAAGATGATAGATTAATAAAAATATATATACATATATTTATTTATACATGCGTGTCTGCATTTCGTGTATACGCACATATTTGTGTAAGTATACGTATAGATTTTATTTCAACAATATTACTTTATATTTATTTCTGCTTTGACGCACAGCTGTTTTAAGCAAAATATCTACCAATATATGGTCAAAAAACAAAATATTATTATTATATAGAATAATACTGTGGTCATATTTAACAATATTATTATAATATAATAATATGATATGGTTACTCTTAATTATATTTTAGTCACATCTAATAATAGTATTGTCATATTTAACCAAAATTTGATAACTTTGAACAATACTAAGATTAGGTCTAACAAAGTTAATTGTTATTGTAGATAATATTATTATTAACTCAGATAATAATATTACTAAAATTTTTTTTTATTGACAATAGTATGATTTGACTGCAACCATATAATTCAATCATAGTATGTTGCTGTTTGATTATGGTTACCTCAACCATATTTTTTCTTTGCGTGTACTAATTAGTAGTTGTTTTTTTATGTTATACTAGTGTTAATATTAGAGATGTGCAAATGTCGTGATTTTATCTTGTTACGCGTGAATCATGCGTGAATCACGCTTACTCGTGATCAAATTTATAATTAACCACGCGTGAGTGCGTGACCGTGACTTAAAAAAAATTACTCGTACGTGATTGTGAGTGAGTTTTTTAAGAATCACGCACGAATTCTCACTCTCTCACGAGATAACATTCCTGCGTGGGTATATAACTGTATAGAAAATTTTAAATTTTCTTGTAATAAATAATACAATCTATGTCTGAGCTGCCGAACATCAATCGGCTTCTTATACAAATTAATACACATACGGGAATACATTACTCTCGTGTTTCTCTTGGTGGCCAGCTCTGATCTATGTACATACATATGTATACATACATACATATAGGTATTTAGAATATGCCTGCAAACATAAGGCATACATAAGTATGTATGTACATTAGAGCGACTCAAGTTGTATGGAAGCGAAATTCGTGCAAGGTGTACCCCCCTCAAAATGAACATTGGTATTTTTTATGATGACATCTAAAATATTTCGGCTCTAGCTTTGACCTCTCGTGAGCTGGACCATTTTGAAAAAGGGTATATTTTTGCATGTTTTGTCAATTTGAGAATATGTTTCCTTACCAACATATACAATATGGGTATCATAAGAAAGGTTTTTTGAAGGCGCGTTAAACTTTATATACAATTTGTCCAAGGACGATCATCCATGTTCTTATTTTTAAGGATATTCTGTAAAAAAGATTGGTTTTTGAATTTTTTGTTCGGGGTTGTTTGTAATAAAAATGCCAAACTAACATATTTTAATCTTTAGTCGATTTAAGTAAATACGGGTCTCAGCTTTTTTTGAAATTCGTACTAGTTCGCGTTTTGACAAAATTGCAATGGGGTGGTAACCCTTCGTTTTAAATAGGGCAATATGGGTATCAAATTTTTTCTTTTGCCAAGTACATCATCTTTGTATGTACTCGTATATAATTTATATTTTTGCAAATTAGATGCATTTTACACGGTGCTTTGGAATATATATGTATAAATGCAATCTTGTGGTAACTCTAATATGATAGCGGATTTAGTTTCTAGATCATGTATGGATGAAAATAGGACTAAAGAAAGAAAAAAAGAAATTATCCACGATTTTTTGGCGGCATATTTTTTTTCGCAAATTAAAAAAAGTTATTAAATTTTATTGTTTATATTTACAAAACTGTCCTCAAAGACAAAATCTAAATTATATACATACAAAGATGATGTACTTGGCAAAAGAAAAAATTTGATGCTCATATTGCTGGAGCCGAAATATTTTAAATGTCATCTTCAAAAGTCCAAGGTTCATTTTTAGGAGTAGCATATGTATGTGTAAGAACCTATTTTTCAACCAACAAACATAAAAAATTAATTATATATTTTTCGTAAGCGTGCGTGATCGTATAAGTTGTGCACCCCTCGCGCGTGATTAAGAATATTTCATACGTGAGCGTGGGTGATCGTGAAAATTTTCAAAATCATTCGTGCGTGAAAGGGCGTGAGTAAAATATTTTTCTGCGTGTCGTGAGTCAAAATCCGCTCACGTGCACATCTAGAGTTAATATCATCTAAGATTTTAATTTATACCAAAGAAGCCATTTATGTGTAAGATATTTGACTTTTATCATAATACATATGTATTTTATATCCTAATTTAGTATTTTATTTAAATGAAAATAGCTCAAAGACCAGACGTGGTGGAAAAAATCTGAGAACATATTTGGATTCAGCAATCACATAATAAAGTTCTTGTTTCCGACTTTTTTATTTTTTTTTGTGGAACAGAGTAATAATACTGATAAAAATACCCACCAATATGAAATACTGAAGTAGTTTTAAGGCGATTCTAGTGGATTGATTGTGAGGCCACTATTTATAGTGCGCTATCATTATATCCAAAAAAAAAACCTGGATGTATATATAGTGTTCATTATTTCCCGAATTGTAGTGGTAATTTTGTGGGGAATGCCGAGCATATTTTTTTTGTCTGTTCGCGAGTTTGCCTTTTCGAAGAGTTTCGTTCAAGAATTAATATAGTTAATATCGGGTTTGGTACATTTCACAACACGGAGAGTTACACGACAGTTCCACATGGATCAGAAAACGAGTTTAAAGGTTTGAATTTACTAAAAGCTTAATGGTAAAAAATGGGAGGGGGAGGGAGCGGGCATTACGGCTGCTGATTTTCATTGAAAGTATTAAAATATATAACTATAGGCAATTTTGAACAATTCTTGGACGGGCAATGCACCCCCACCCAACAAGAATGGCCTTCCTACGCCTGTGTTAAAATAAAATTTAATTTTTTTCTCAAGAGTTAAGTATACAAAATATTTGTATGCAATTATTACACAATATAAAGAATGATATGACGATTTATTCTGTAATACTAATTAAATAAAGAATTTTTGAAACTCCTACATCACAGGCTTCATAAAAACAATAATATGCCAACTTTGGAATAAACTTTAAAATTTTTTTTAACTTTCAGTTATCTTAAAGTCGTTGAGCTTAAGTCAAATATCGTACTTTAGTGTTTTTTTTTTGCCGAAAGATTTCAAAAATATTGTAGACATTTCCAATTTAATTCGCTTTTCTTTATGATTGTATCAATGTTTATGTTTGCATATCGTATTTATATCATTTCATGTTTTTTTCTGATGCGTTATTAAATTGGAAAAATGTATTTTTGTGGATTTTTATGATTGTACTCGAGAAAATGGGGAGGTTACGGGCAACACCAATACATAAAAAGAAATGAAATGAAGTAAAAAAATATAAAATATAAATAAATAAATCCTTACCACATACCAATACCAATACAATTATCACTCTTACACATTTACATACATAGCATACTATACATATATGTATATATGTAAATGTATGAATGAATGTGCATCTATGCCAGCAAACGGATGTTCCTTTTCATATACAAGAGATTACCTAGTAGTGTTTTTCATATAGGATTTCCCCGGAAAAATTTCCCGGGATCCCGCACAATTTCCGGGAAAGAAATCCCGGGATATATTTGCGGGAATTCCCAGGATTTTTTTGTTTTGATTTTATTATGGCAACTTTAGTAATATGTACACATGTGGTGAAAAAACTGAAAGTGTCCAGAGATTATATAATGCTCTTCTGACTATAAGGCCAACATCCGTAGAAAGTGAACGTATTTTTTCATTAGCAAGAGTATTTTTTTAAATAAAATTAGAAATAGACGTTATTATTTAATCGATCTCAGGAATTGTTATTTGCTTTTTTGTCGAAATAAATTAAATTAAAAAATATTTTGTATAGTTTTGCGCTTGGCGGAAATGAAATTCCCGGGAAACTGAAAAGTCGTTCCCGCTTTCCCGGGAAATGAAAAAGTCCGGGAAAAGAAAAACTCTAGTACCTACATATATACATACACACTAGATTAATATCACATTTATACAAATACAGTTTGTTTGTGTTTGTGTTTATGGCATACCAACACGTGCTTAAGGAATATTGGTATTTGAAAATAAAAATGGAAATAAATAAAATACAATAAAATAAAATAACAAACATAAACGGAATTTTTGTTTTCATTTTATTTCTTGTGTATGTGTATTTTTGGTTTGCCTTTATATGTATATGTACATAAGTACATATGTATGTATTCCTTTTTGCATATTTATACTAAACACTTGCTTTTTGAGCAGAGCTGTAAAGAGCTGTTTACCCACTTAAAATACATTATTTTACTAAAACAAGGCAACAACAAGTTGTAACAGCATAGACTTGGTCGCTCGGAACTAATATTGACGGGAAACTGTAAAGAAATCTATATATTTTTTTCCATTCCTTTATTTTTCTAATTTTTAATACAACGATTGTAAAAAAAGAAGTAAAATATGCATTGTAAACTTGTCATTTGATAGTCTTTATATAATTTCTTTACTGTTCTAGTCAAGGTAGTACGCGACCGCGCTGTATCTCGTTTGCCATGCGAGTTTCATTATAAGGCAGAGCGCGCAATTTCTGGGATAGGTTTTCTTAAAGTACACAGAGAAAACAGATTCATTGAGAACACCGAAGAATTTGTTTTCAATCGAACTTTGGTGGTTGCACTAACTATCATAGAATTCTGGTATAACAACTGCAATTTTGTTGTGGTACCACTATATTTTTAATTATAACCAATAACCCAATAGTTGCAACAACAGAAAAAATTGGTTAACAGTATGGAATTTCAAATAACAGTTGTTACTGCTACCAAAAATATGGTTAATATAACTAAAACAAGATCATAATAGGTACCTCTAAAACAAAATCAATGCAAAAATTTTGCGAAATGTCAATGCAAAAATTTTTGGACCGGAGACGTTCCCCGTCATACACGATAATTCGTTTTAACTGAACTCCACTGAATCTGAAAGAGTTTAAAGTATTTCAACTTCAATATCAGCTGACAATGCAGTTAACACTATTTATAGCAGTGTTGTTGTGTAGCCATTGACGTCTGTCTGTTTAAAGTATCAAATCAAAATAACGCAGCAATATTGACTTACTCTTGGACAATACAATCCAAAATGTTAAGAAAAACTAAATAAAAACAGTTCAAGATTTGTTTATTTCTGTTGACTGCCCTGCAGGTAGGACTGTCGCTCCTATTTAAATATGACCAGGGAAACCGCAAATATGCAATTGCATGTTTTTTCTTGTGCGACATATTAATGCGGGGACAAGATACTTATCCGTTTCAGATCTTTTTATGCATTTTGGCATCGATTTGTTGGTGCATATTTTTGCATATTTTACCCTCTAAAGTATGCTTTTGCATATATCAGTCCTACACGCATATTTTCAAATTTTGAGAGTATAATTTATGCTTTTAGGGCATATTTTGATACTTTATATATTTTTTTTATTTTAATGTGCTTAAAACCTTACGTGTTGGTCAATATTTTCATTTGTATTTATCGCCATCTAAATCTTAATTCCAATGTTCCATGTAGTTTATAAATTTTTCTTGTGTATTACGCAGATATTGCGGACGTTAGTTTCAATAAGAATTCGGTTTTGCTATTTGTGACAGACTTTGCCCCAATAAGACGTTGAAGGAACATTGTTAATGTATAAAAGGTTATTTAAATGTGACAGAAACGATTTTTATTTGAAAATCTAAGTCAATATTTTGGTCTTTGGTGCAATAAAAATATAAATAAAAATCTTGTCTTATTTATCCAAAATACAGTTCCAAACTTTTAATTCTGATATCGTGCTCTCTTTTGAAATTGTTTTTAAGTTTTTACGAGAGTATCCAAAAAAAATTTATTTTGTATTATTTGCTTTAGTCAAACTATTGTTTTTAATTCGGCAATGATTCTTTGTTAACTTTTTTTTTGTTTATTCTATTTTTGTCTTATTTTATAGCAAATGTTGTTGAATTTTTGAATTAAAAATATATTTTCATTTAAAAATAAACCAACTTATTTTATTTTTAAGAGCATATTTTTGGAGATTTTAGTGCAT
Source organism: Nowickia ferox (assembly GCA_936439885.1). NCBI lineage: Eukaryota > Metazoa > Arthropoda > Insecta > Diptera > Tachinidae > Nowickia > Nowickia ferox. The sequence goes on from OW387026.1 coordinate 68,393,862, forward strand.
TTTGAATGCTCATAAAACAATTTCTTAGAGTATATTTCTGGTTTCCCTGAATATGACACTTGACCGTACGCGCTGAGCACCATTAAATACAACTCTTGGCTCAGGTTTGCCTGCAAGGCAGCATCAGGTTCGTTTTCGGAAGAATTTGGTTGGAATTACTGCCAGGTTAGAAACAGCGATGCCAACTATTTCTAACCCAAACGCGCTGTTCCACTTCGCAAAACGTGCTAGAACGCGCTAAGTTACAGCATTCTCAACTATTTATAGCCCAAACGCGCTATTTTTCTACGCGCTAAATTAAATTTTAATAAAATATGTACATGTGCATTAGTAAATACAATTAATTTTTTTAGTAGCTCTTTTCTTTCTTTTAAATCATTCAACACAGAATCAGAATTGCTTCCAAATAATCGAAATCCTTTGTTTTTATTTTAATTTTATTTGCCAAATTTTGTAACAACTTATATAAATTGTCGAATAGTTTTGCGATTCAAATGCCTTTTGTACTTCAACTAGAATAGATGCTTCATAAGTAATATAAATTTTTTTGTCACGAGTACATATTTTTAGTAGTGAAATTTCAAAATGTTTGCCATTTATAGTATTAAAATGCGTTTATAATTCTAATCACAGTCAAGGGAATTTTATTTGCGACAGCTGAAACATTAACCAATTTAGAAAATATTATGAGTTTTGAATACTAGAAAATTGTTAAATTTATGCAAAAAAAGTAAAAAAATATATTGAACTGAAGTGATGATAACTTTGTTCAAAACGCGATAATTTAGCGCTTTTTTAGTAAACGCGCTAAGACGAAAAAAGCGCGTTTAGCATAGTTAAAACGCGCTAAATCTAGCGCGAAACGGGCTAAATTGGCATCGCTGATTAGAAATATGTTGTTTATAGTTTTATTAAGGCCTTGTCACACTTCGTACTTCAATTAAATAATGCAGAAAAACGTCAAGTATTGTGGAAGTGTTGAAAACATTCTTTCAAAAACTGTCTTGCACATTAATAAGAAGGATATCAACATTGAATATCAGTGGGTGCTTATAAAATTGTATTTATATTCATTCTATTTTTTTTTCTTCCAAAAAGTAATTTCGTTAAGGCAACAATTTTGTAAATTTTTATGAAAAAATACGAACATATTTTTTTTACTACTTCTCTTTTCGTGAAATAGCGCCATATTTCTGAGGAAAGGATCCTCTCTCTGCCCCTTTCAAAACGATAAATATACAAAAGGGGGAGGTTATTATAGAATATTGTTAATAAAATGTTATTTTTTTCTGTTTTCTTTTCATACAATATTTTGATGCAAGGCAGCTTATTTGTAATGGGGGTGGGGAGTTTGGAGGTTGAGTCCTTTGTTGGCTTAAATGGTTTCATGTCATTGTCGTTATTTTGTTGTTATGCTTGTCAAGCAATTTTTAAGGGTGGCATAAATGTCTAAACGATATTTTGTTTTAATTCGTTTGTTTGCTTGTTGTTTCTTCTTGTGACGAGTTCTTATTATTTGATATCTTTGGCTGCCATCATTTAATGTATTTTTATGACTTTCAATGTTCAGAATTATTATACGACAACGATGTGGCATAAACATGAATACACAAGATATAATACAAGATGAAAAAAAATTTATGGGTTCATGTGTACATACGAGTATGTACATACATACTTAAGTGCTCTTATATGTAGTAAAATATATATATATATATATATATATATATATATATGTACATATATATAAGCGATCTTATATGGGATATTGCTATACAATCTTAACGCCTTGATTAAATATTTTAATTATTCGGCATTATTTTTCTTACATAGAAAAGAAAACTCTGAAAAGTTTATATGGAGATAACTACCATATTGATGAAATAGTATGTATCTATAATCTTTGAAAACCTGCCGCACTAATCTGAACACCGTCTACAGAGAAAAAATTATTGTTGAATTTTTTTCAATTAAGAAAAAATAAAATTTTTGCTTAATATTTTAATTGAATTTACTGTTTAATTGAATTTACTGTTTTATCAAGAAAGTGTTATCAACAGAGCTCAGATAAGAACACTACGAAATGGTTAACAATTATTACATATTAATTGTATGTAAATAATGTAAGTTTTGTTTTTGTGTGTGAAAATCGAGCTGCTTTTTATAGTATGCCACATTGTTTTGAAAAAATATTTTCAATTAAAATACCCAATTAATCTTTTAATTGGTTTTAATATTTTGTATGGGAGAAAAAAAAACTACTCAGGTGAATTTTATTTTTTTGTTTGATTCGTAGTAATTTTGACATGCGTTGAATAAAAATAAAATATTAAAATAAAAAAAACAGATATTCATTTTGTTCCCTTTTATTGAGAAATAACAAGCAAATTATAATGAGAAATAAAAGCTTATAGACCAAATGTGGATGGTAAAGTTTGTACATTGGCGGTATTTGGGGTTCGATGCAAATGGTCTTGCGTAAGTACAAATGGAAAATATTGTAGCCTTTCTTTAACATCCACTCACAAAATACTTATTCAATTTACTTTTTGTACCATTCGAACTTAAATAGACATACGATGCATCAGTTAGGCTTTTGGCACAAAAGACAAATGTTTCCATTTTTGAAAATTGTTTATACATACATACATATCTACATAACATCAGTTTTTATATTTTTACACTAGTAGATTTTTTTATATTTCAGTTACCATTTTAATTGAATCTTTAAAAAATTTTAATTCGTTTTTTAATTGAATCTTTAAAAATATTTCAATTAAATTTTAATTGAATCGTGAAAAAACATCAATTAAATTTTTAGTTAATATTTTTTTAATTGAAAAAATAAAAAAAAATTCAATTAAAATGGATGAGTTAATGCTACAATTTCCGTGATTGGTTGAAAACTAATTAATTTTTTAACTGAATCTTTGTTTTTTTAATTGAATCTTGTTTTTACTGTTTTCTGTGTAATTTTTTCTCGCAAGCAAATAAAAGAAACTAATTTAATTTGGCACATAAAATTTGTTTAAATTTTTATTTGTCTTCTCCGTAAATTTGATGGAATATGATTGAAACGGGCGGCCATAACAACTATTCTATCGTTATCTTGACAAACACCAACCTTATTTAAAATATAAAAGAGACGTAAAATAAACTATTTATATGGACGCAAACATACTGTCGAATAAAGAATTTACCGTATTGGCTGGTTGACGTTGAAATGGAAAACAAAAGTGTGTGTATAATGTAGTAACTGAATGAGACCGCAACGATTTCTCGTAAGGGCACATTTCGTATAGTAAAATTCTTTTAACGATTTTGGCTTTAAAGACTTGTCTTTGTGGCTCGTAGTGCAGTCCCTCAGAACTACAATCATATTATTTATTCTGTATGCAAAATTAAATAACTAATCCTAAAAAGTTTTTTAAGTTTTGACTTCTTTCAGACGTTCAAATTGAGTTTCAGAGACTCAAAATGGGATATTAAAGCATACTTTTCGTAGAAAATTTCAATTTGTAACATTAAAATTTCAGGGTATCTTTTGTCTCCTTTTACGAAGGCAGCTATTGATTCATGAAGAAATGAGTTAAGGGATTACAATATTCCACGAATATATTACTCATAGTATTTTGCATAAATCTCCTGAACACATTCATTATGTAAACTGTAAAGGATGTGTTATTTCCTATGCTGACTCAACTGAACACTATGTAATCCTCTTTTATATCAGGCTTAGACAGAGACTTTTAAGGCTCCATATTGTTATCATCTTCTTTGAAAGAATCAGTCATTCGAACCTTTTTGTTTTGGAAAAAATACAATTGTAATTGATATGTCTACGGCTGATATATATATTTTGAATCGCAAAATGAAAGAGTAAAGATTAAAAAATATATATAACTATCCCACAAACTAAACAGCTTTGATATCGGATAAAAATTCTCAGCTTACCAGTAATCGGTGTTCTATGTATAATTTGTCGAATTATACACAGAAAACAGTTTTCTCCAATTAACACCGTTAATAGAAAATACAAGCAATCAATTAAAAACTTCATTTAATCAATTAAATTTTGAAACAAACCCTTAATTGATTAAAAGTTCAATTTAGAATTTAGTTGATCCAATTTATTTTTTATTTACAAATTTCTGATTTTTTATTTTTATTTTAATTAAAGGTGTTTATCGGATAAATATCTTTTCTTTTTCTTTTAATTTTAAGACTAAAAGCAATTTATTTTTTTAAGAATGGTACTAGGTACTGCTTGAATTTCACGTTACCATAAGAAATGTAAAACAACGCGCGGAAACTCAGAAATGAAACTGATATTCATATGAAACTCTGTTCTCTACGCTTCTAAAAGCAAACAAAAAAAATTTCATTAAATTTTATTCAGATATAATTTCTTAATCGGGCTCAAGTTCCATCTTTTCTATTGTTGTTGTAGATTATTAATTAATCTGACATCTGAAAGAAGGCAAGAAAACTAAGACTAGACTTTGGTGGGGAAAAAATTCATTAACAAGCATTCTTATCTACTGGGGCAGAGAGTATTTGCTACCATCTATTATATAGCTATTTAACATGAATTGTTAACAAAATTAAATATGCCCTGCACGAAACGGAACTGACGTGAGACTAGTCACGTGATCGGTCGGCAATTTTCTCTAAAAAAAATTAAAAAATATAATTCTACAAAAAAAAATATGTGAATATGTATATTGAAGAATATGCGAAAATAGTTAAATTTTGAAATAAAAATTATAGTAAACCAAAGTTATTTTATGGTTTACGAAGCTAATTTTCAGGATCAATAAATTTTTCTCCAGATATATTTCATTATTAACTGGAAAGTACTACAATAAATACTTTCACGTAATGATATAAATAAGTTGTTATTTCATTCATTACAAGACAATCATTATTATACGCATAAAATAATTAAATGACTAAGTACCACTGTTTACTTTGTAAGCCATTAAAAGAGTTAGGGGCCATCCATATATTACGTAACGCCCTTGGGGGGGGGGGGGGGGGGTTCGAGTTTTGTTATGATTTGTTACGCGGGGTAGGGGGGGGGTCTGTAAAATTGTTACGTAACATAAATTTTACTAATTTCGTACAAAAACACTTAGATTTTTCATTTATTTATGTACTTAATTTATCAAAGAAATACATAATAAATCAAGAATCATGAGTGTTAAATAGATATAAATATATGCATATACATATGTATGTACATAAATACATAATTGTTATTATTTATATTTTGCAAGCTTATTTGATTTTTGTCTACGCACTGTGTTAGTCTAACAGAAAATAAAAATAAAGGAACAAAAGTATTCGAATTCCCGAATATTCGTCCATTCTCAATTACTTGCATTTTCCCATAAATAAAATAAATAAATGCATAAATCCTAACGAAACTTAAGAAAATGTCATAAAAATATTTGTATATTAGTTTGTAATAACTAAATAAAGAAATTTACTTCAATTCAAACAACAAGTTATTTAAAAATACATACATATGTATGTGCATGAATTGAATTTAATTTTTTTTTAATAAAAACTTAAAACAATTTAAATTTTTTTAAAGTTCTTGTTACGTTATTGTAAAGGGGGGGGGGGGGGAATTGTTACGGTCTGTTACTGGGGGGGAGGGGGGGGTCAAAAATCGGAGAAAATGGCGTTACGTAATATGTGGATGGCCCCTTACTACCTATTACAAAATCTTGAAAAATATTTGCTGTGATGTTACTGTTAGAAATTTTTTCGGGTAGATATTTCTTCCGCAAAATAGTGTAACAGTTTTTTTGTTTAATATGGGCAGATTTCTCCTCAAACGTATATGTATGTAACACTATATGTCTCACAGCTTTCAGTGAAACTCAAAGCGCACGTTTTTGAGAATTAGTAGTTTATTTGCTGTAATTTTTTTTTATCATCAGGTCATTTGATATGTAATTTTTTTCTCTTGTATACAAACACATACATACTCGTATACTTATTTCTTCTAAAAAAAAAAAATACTTTTAGGATATTTTGCTTAAGATCACGCATTCAGATTTATTAAAACAGATTCAGAAACCACATCTAAAAATAAAATAAAATTTTGTCCTCATACTCTCAATGCTACAGATGTCACTAAAATAAATTGGGTGACAATTTATGATATACAACAAACACAACAAGCAAAATAAAAGCGAGACAATAACGATGCTGCTAATGGAATCCTAAACATTACTGCTTAAAAATCCATACACTCAATAATGGCAGTAGTTTATGGATAAAAACCAGTATCATCGCCTGAATATGAATTTCCTTTCATGCGTACAACCAGAAGAAGGTTTGAAAAAAAACCGAATAAAATCAAAATAAAAGTAAAATAACAACAGGTCATTGAAACAATGCGGCATTGTACTCGTACGGACGGACGGACGGACGGACAACTGCTGCTACCGCTGACACCTCATGTTATATGCTCATATGAAAATCATAAACATTCTTCTTCGACTGCCGCTTTAGATTCTTTCTCTTTACCTTCGGACTTCTGACACAACAGAGACATGTGAGCAACGAATATGCATTTTAATAAAATTTCTTAAAAGCCCTATAAATCACACACGAACACATCGTCCCTCACAACAGAGTATATGCAACTGAAAAAAATCTGCAAGATAAATAAAACCTGCCGACGGGATTTAAATTTTAAAAGTTAAAAAAGTCGAAAAAAAACATTTGTCACTTATTTATTTATTTTAATCTACTACATTTCCAATTAATAGTGTTCATTTTAGGAGAAAAGAGAAAAATAAGAACATTAAATTTTCAAATATATACGTACGTTGTTAGATTTGCACATTCTTAAAATATCCGGATATTGAAATCCTAAGCTTTTAGCATGGAAGCAAGTTGGAATGTATTTGGTTTATTTAGATATGGAAATAATACATTAAATGATAATCCTTAAAATCCCTGATTCTTTACAAACTCTTAATATGACCTATAACAAACTCAGTTGACTTTCCCTGATGAAGTACGTCAACGTTTGTCATTTGCATTATTTTTCGTCGTATGGTATTGCTTTCCATATAAAAAACACATTTTGAAAATGACACCACAAAATGACAACACAAAAAATACCAGATGTGTACTCGGCATAAGTTATGTCAGCTTATTCTTTTCAATGAATTCATATGATTTGTTAGAACAAGAAATAGTTATTGACCAGTACCACTAAGGGCGGAGATTCGTCCAGTTGTAGTGCCGACTGAGTTAAGGATATTATGATTTAGATGCTAAATCATGATCAATTAAAAAGAAGAGTGTAGTACTATAGCCTTCATAATGATTTTTCTACAAAAGAGTTTTTCTATCATATTCACAGGGTCAGGGTAAAAGTGTGACAAAATATCATGCTCCTACTGCTCGAGACATAAAAGAAGCAATCACCTTTATCATATAAGACGTATTAAATCTTCTCCCACTGCAGCATAAGTGAGCATTCTCCAAATAATTTCATCACCATTTAATTATTTTTAGATTGAACTTTGAGATTTAACAAAGAGCTCAAAAAAAATATTAAATTCCACGGCTTCTGATGATATGCGATACACAAAAAGGGGAATCTACATTACACAGAAAAAATATTCCTGCAATAAACAACTTGAATTGAAAATAAAACCAAAAATCAATTAAAAATGTAATTGCCTCAATTAAGTTTTGTAATTAATTAAATTTTCAAGCAAAAGTTTAATTGACTCAAATGCATTTTTAATTGATTTTTGGTTTTATTTTCAATCCAAGTTGTTTATTGCAGGAATATTTTTTCTGTGTAATGTACATTCCCCTTTAAAGAAAAATTACTACTTTATAGGAATGTTACGTGTTGGTTTCGATGTTTTGGTCTACAGTTTGTGGTGTCAGCTAATACAAATTTCAGCCGTATGTACAAATTTTTCAATACAAACGAAAAACATAACTGATTATTTTGAAATTCTCAGAAGAAACAACGAAACGTTTAATATCATAGCTGTAAACAAATTAAGATCACGAATCATTTTATCATCTGTTCCAATACTATCTGTTTTCGAACTCTTTCATACAACAATGATTGTAGAAAAAGCCATACACTGAGTCAGTCTACCAACAAACCACTGAGTCATGCGCTATCAGCATCTGCTCTAAAATTTACTCGACTGATAATTCTCAACTTCCATTTCCACCTAATAATTGAATTAAGCAACGTAATATTTGAAATGTTGACCAGAATGAACTAAAACCTGTATTAAATAAAAAAAATAAATTTGGTTTATTTAGCTAGCCTTTATTATGTTGCTTGCGATAAAAATTTCGAAACCCTAATTATGCCAAAGGCTACCGAAAACTTCCCTTCCTAAGGGGCGAAGGCGATGGATTTCAAGTGCAAATCAGATGAAAAATATATTAGTTATTCCTCCTCTAAGCAGCTAAAAGTAGTCTTTATATGGAAATAGTATTCTTCTAGCATGGATGCCGAAAAGGCAGTGCCCTTGGATCGCTGCCCCTATATTTTGTTTTTATGTGCTAGTGGGAAAATAAGTTGTAGGTTCTTTTTGTGTTAATGCAAGGCCATAGTATTCTTGCTGTGGAGCACGTACGTTGATTTTGCAAAGTGTTTGGGCCGTTGCCGAATGTACATCATTCAGATGCTTCCAGTAGCAGTTCAGAAAGATGCCTTAGGAATTATCAACATCCTTATCCTGAACTATACTTTTCCTCTTTCCTAGCTTTTCTGCTATTGAGTTTCGTATGGAGGTTCCATGTTCTCGCAACCTCCAAGGGATTCACGGCATTCGCGTCTAAGGTTAGATGTGGTATATACACTCGTTAAGGATCTAATGGTAGTCTTCCTATCAGTCACGAATCGAATATCTCTATCCGATAGTCGATGCTACCATACACAGTTTTCTGCTTTTTTGATTGAAGAAATTTATGCTCAAAGTACTTCACAATCATTCGGGATCCGAAAAAAACATTTTTATCGAGTATGCAATATAGACTCTTCCACACAACCATTACTCTTATCAAATAGTACAGTATCCAATTAACTCCTTTAGGGTTTGTACCGCAGTTTGAATATATGGCATTTTAGCAAACATAAAGGGTCATTATGGCTTTCCTTGCCTTTGCTTAAAGGTTTTCCTTCCATAGTAGCTTATTGACTATAATAGTTCCCAAATATATTTGACAGTGCTAGCGTGATTTTCGGTTGCGAGAACTATCTGGTCTTCTATTTCCTGGTAAAGGGTTAAACACCCACTTTTGTGGGACCAATATACTGGCAACAACAACAACTGACGATTTCCATGGTCATTTCAAGTCTCGGAATAAATCTTCCAATTAAGTGATATCCGAAGTTTCCATGCCCTATTATTTACTTTTATTTCCCTGTCATTTTTCTTTAAGAATAAATTCGAATATAATGCAATAATGTGGTAATTAATATTTTTGCATTTTGTACAGTGATTCCATTTTCATTAAACATTTTATAAAAATGTAAGCTTAGAAAGCTTTAACAAGTAAACAATTTTTTTTGTAGTATTACTCGTGTCATTAATAACATTTTGAAACAATAAATTACTAATTTCTTTTGCAATTAATATCATTTTAGCATTGCTTTATTTTTCTACAAGCTTATAAAATTGTAATGTATAAGGGATGGATACGCAATTGCGTTTGACCTACGCCCTCTGGTAGCCACTGCCAGGAAACCACCGCACACACACATTCATTATAATCTCTACACTACACAAACAACAGCATTAATTCAAAACTTTACTTCATTTCATTCATGCTTATGTAAAATACTATACGCAGTGTTGTCTAGTACTCAAAGTTAAATATTTATACTTGTTACAACAAGAATTCTTAGAAAGTGTAATATGTAACAAAAAAAATTAAGTAGAAATCTAAATAGGTCCCCAGTGACTCATAAATTTACAATTACAAACATAAACACGTACGCAACATATAAATTCTTTTATGGACATACGAGCTAAAATTTTTTTAATGATCACTGTAAATACTACTGTTGTGCTGTCAAAAACATACACATGTAGTCACATTAGGAATGTCACCCTTCGCGAAAAGTTTTAATTTTACATTGAAAATGAAAATACTTAGACATCGATATATGTATATCTCTGACCAACCTACTGTCCGCTCTTAGGAAATGTCCAACTTTCACCACCTTCCGAATGCGATCCACGTGTGAGCATTTGCTGAGCGATACAGTCCCACACTACGCGAGGTTTGAATCCATATTGTTATCTATGGACTCAAAAATGTGTAAATCATCCAAGGTGGGAAGCAATGCATTGCTTACTTGAAAACGAAAGCTTCGAAAAATGCTTCTATAAAGCACTAACGTAAGATGGAGTCTCCAAAAAAGTAGAAAATTATCACAGAAAATTTTGTAAACCAGTAATTTTTGCATCTGATTATTATTTCTGTGAAGCACTTTAGTAAGACGGAATATTCATGGCTTTTTGGAAGCTAAATGTATTGCTTCTAGCTGGCTCATCCCGAACGAAAAAAAAATGCATTATTCATGCGCAACATCAAATGATTCTGTAACATTGCATCCCTTACAAAAAGGCTTCTGGGAGCAGCAAATTTTGCTGGATATTGATAAAATGTCAATTACTAGTGTAGTGACACAGGCTAAAATTGTTTAGTCGGGCCACAATCGGTGATCGTCAAAAATTTCGACGAATTTTACCGAAAGCCGAATATCCATACAATACGTGATGAGACATGAGTGGAGAAACACTAACCACCAAAATCTTTAAGGTCGGTTAGGAAGAAAATAATTCTTCAACGAAACCGCTTTTCTACGTGGGCAGAAGAGAAGATCTTTGAGGCAGGTAACCTTTACTTAATGAATCCGTTGTTAGATATATGTACATAGAGGAAATATGTATATGTATTTATTTACTCACGCCTTGCAAAATGGCCAGAGGAAAAAACTTTCAAACTCCTAACGAGGAACTCTCTTTTGAATGAGAAAAGCTTAAGCCCGGCCGAGGACTTGAAAAATATAAATTTTCAAAGTTCGGTAGCAATAATATAAAAATGTTGGAAGTCATCAAAGTAATATGGCACACAAGTTTCCGATATAATCGGTTACACATTTTATACATGGTTGAATTCGATTTTGGATCAGCGCCCTTCCAACACTGAAATATATTGCAGATGACAACATCTCTTCAGTTTTCCATGGTGTTTCGACTAAGCGTCTGCCATTTTCCCTGTAACCTTTGGTCTAATATTGTTCTTAGATATACTGCAATTATCCATTTAAACTTAATATATTGATGGAAGAAAGGGTGGGAGTTTCTTAGTTTAATTTACACTTTATTAATTAAGCTTTAGGCCAAATTTTATATAAAAAACAAGAAACAAGAACATTTCGAGCAGCTTGTTTAGGCAAGAGAAAATGTTTGGTAGGTAATAAAATAGCAACACTTGTTTTTCCATATTTATGATTAGATTAGGCTGAAGTTCGTATCGCTATGTAACCCAAATTACATGTGATAATTTTTGAGGAATAAATAACATCAAAATTAATTAAAAATATGTATTCTGACAAATAATGGCAGAACGGAACAACTAGCTGTTTTCGAAGGTCGCCGCATCTTCATTATCAGCGTTCTTTTTTTTCTTGTTTTCAACATAAGTAATCACCTGAATGTTTTCTGTCGACATCATAGGACAGGCTCAATATTTCAAAGGAACTATTGTTGTTTGTTGTTTTTTTTATACAATTGGACTTAAGCTTTAATAAAAATTAAAAGTTGTAAATTATAAAAAGGTGAGAGTATTTAATTAAGTGTGAAATGTGATACGGATAGTTTTGTGGCCCGGGATACAATGAAAAAACCACTCGTGATACACAACATGAAATCGAAAACCTCTGAAGAAACCGGAATTAGACAATTTATAATTTTCTTCATCATTGGAACGAACGATGATTTTTAGACCAACATAACCAAAAAAAATTCGGCATTCGTGCCAGTTCTATTTCTGGCATCACGATGTATCTCATTTTGGTAATAAAAGAGAAAGTATGTAGGTAGCAGTGAAGAGAGAAAACTACTATTTACTTGCCTGTACTCAAAAATTTTTGAAACAGTTTTCCATGTATTAAGCTGAAGGTCCATACCATCCGTTCCATGCGTTGTTGCGTTTTATGCATGTGTCAAAAAGTAGAATCAGTGTAATTGTATGTGGCAAGTTACAGAGCAGATAAAGTAGGTTTACTTTTTACTTTTGTATCCATCGCATGCGTCGTGAAAAAAGGTCAGCTGTTTTTGATAGCCAAAGATGGCAAATTATATTATGTTTTCAATGATATCGATAGAAGTGTTTGGGTGGTGTACTTAAATTTTTTGCATAGAAAAAGTTTTTAATAAAAGAAAAAGCTTTTATAATAAAGCTTAACACCATTTTCAAGAATAAAATACATTAAAATCAGTTTTTAACATAGTTATTTCACGAACAAAATTTGCATTTGAATTATCGATTGCTTTTATATACTGAGTGTCACCTCTGTTGTGTTTATTATTTTTTAAGAAAGTGCAATGTAGGAGAAGCTAATTTAAGCTGTGGAAAATATTATGTATAATTTTTATAAAAAAATATTCCACAAATTCATTTAGTCATAATTTCACTTTCCATTTTTTCCCAAAATTGTGTTTATTTGATAAAAATATTTACACTACAGCTGATGAAACAAAAAATACCTGGCGCATAAGACGTATTGCATGTAACTTGAATTTAGAATCGGAGAGAACGTACAGAAACGCATTAAACGCATATGCATGGAACGGATGGTATGGACCTTCAGCTTTAGCGAAAAGGGCTATTGAAAAGCGATTTAAGAAGTAGTTGCACAGCAAATGTTGATTTGAGTGAATTGGCACATAGAAGTCGAGCTCTGGTATCTACCCAACAGCAAAAATATACATTACGTAATCGGTGATGTAAGTAATACTTAGTAGCAGTCAGGGGTGATTGTTTTGCTAAAGTTACTGTTTCGATTTAATATAAAAGTGTCATAGGAGGCGTAAGTAGTGCGCTCTCGCTTACAAGGTCAGCAACAATATCAGTATGTGTCAGTAACAATAGACCAGTATTTTTTCTGCAAGAATGTTCGTAAGTCCTGCTAAACGTATCCTCTCCCATAGTGTTATGCAACAGAAAATTTCAGCTTAAAGGTATAATAACCCAGTAAAAAAAGTTGGAAGTCATTCTGAAGGAACTACATTTTCACTGCTTCCAAAAAATCGATATATTTGCAGGCAATTAGCAGAGAAGCAAGCAGCAGTTTATTTTAGTGATGCTTACGGTTGTCGAGAAAACAGCCTGTGACGGACGGACAGACGGTTAGCGTTGTGAAAGCAATAGCGTTACTTTTCACCTTTGGTGTACAGAACCCTAAGACTGGGTAACTTTTTACCATTTTTCTTATTTGAAAATATTATTATAGAGCACCAAAAAGGAAATTTGTCTTAAACTCGTTTCCAATTCGGTGACTAGGCATCGAAAAAGAGAACTTATTGCAATGACAACCATATGAAAAAAATCATTAAAAATTATCCAAATTTGCACTACTTCCAAAGTCTACACTTTCATGACTCCTTGGGAGTGTCTTTTTTTTACTAATAATATATTTAGAGATGCTGCATTGAAACTAAGCTTTGATGCTTCTTTTATAAGTATAATAAGTGCAAAAATATTTATTTTCTTGCACTAAAAAAATAAAAACAATATTTTTAAGCCCCCTAATGTCCCTTCAAGAAATCATGCGTTAAGTCATCAACAAATTGTGTCCAGTACACAAAAAGACAAAACAAAAAAATTGTTCAAAAGTTAAAAGGTTCTACACCTCAATTTCATTAAAAGATTAATAACAACTTGTTATATTACGTTGCTTACAATCCATACAAATTTTGTATTAATTTTTTTTCGGGCATGTCCTCCTTTTAAGTGACTATTCCACCCCTCGCATTCACCTTTATTACATTTACTAATATTAAGTGTCACATATAGTTGAGGGGTCAAGTTGTTTCTTTAGTTTTTGTATATTTTTTTTTCTTTTGGGTTAAAACACGTAAAATTACAATTATTTTCATTCCTGCTTTTAAGGGTGTCATGTAATATTTAACAATTTTAGGTGTCTTACTTTCGTATTCGACTTTTGCCAGTATTAAATATTTGTGACTCGTATATTTAAAGTGTCTATGACCAATCAGGTGTGTTATGAGGTTGTTTTTATTTTGAACATTTGAAATTTATATACTGGGAAGTGGAAAATAAAAACATCTGTGACCCTGTGAATAAAATGCATAGAAGACTTCATTGAAATGTATGCAATAATCAGTTATAAATTATGAACACCATGAATGAGTACCAAGCGGGTGGTAGTTAAATGTTTGACATTGTAATTCACTTTTTGTCTTAAATATTTGTTGAAACAACAATCGTTCTTTACAAAAGAAACATAAATTATTAGATTTCTAAAGGAGTATATCAGTTCCACTCTTCAAAATTTATTTTATTATCCTTATCTCCCCGTAGCGCATAGCACACTGTGGTCAAGGGTCGGCCCGGTTGAACACATACATACATGCATATGTATATTCTAGAGTACGAATTTGGTTTTCTTCGAGTCAGAAATTAATTGATTTTGAGATAAAAACATTTCTCGATTATTCGACTAAGGCTGTAGCGTTATTCATTTTCCATTAATGTTATTAAATAGAAAACAAAATATTTTTATTTTTAAAATTTTTTAACGCATGATTACTAGCCATTATAATTAAATTATTATTTTACTTATTAAGTAAAATATTTTTTTATTAAAAATACATTGAAATTGATTATTGAGGGGTTTAGCTGGATCCTATGCGCATTTCACTGTTGCTAATGCAGATCATCAGGGAACCTTTACCCAAAAATTGCTTAGAACAACTAGAGTTAATATGTTAAATTTTCATTGAGCTTCTCATTTGCTTAAGTGAAAGTTTAACATATTATATTATTATATTATTATTATATGTTAGTGAGATTTTAATAGCACCTCTTGAAATAGTCTGTTAGAAATGGATTAGAGCCTAGAAGTTCGCTTTTTAAACAGTTTTTGTTTTGTTTTAATATGCCTTGGCATTGAAAACATCTTTCACTTAAAGTAGATGTTGTAACATGTTGGTGGTACAGGAAGATATATAAAAACTAACAGACCAACTTAAATCAGCTCGTCAATGGTAGGGTTTCCTAGCGTCCAGCTTTAACGCTGAAATGTCATACATATCGCTCATTTACTAAAAGATTGTCATAACTCAGAAACTAGTTTGACACAAAACGAGTTTTTTTGAGTTTTTTTTACACACAACTTTATGGAAAAAGAAAATTTAGTTTTCTTTTCAAGAGTTGCTTAAACAAGATATTTGGTTGAAATTTTTACAAAATATGATATGAGGATTAGTTCTGCATCATTAACTCAAAATTCCATTTTTTGAGCTATGACGTTCTTTGAGCAAATGAGCAATATGTACATATATTTTTTAGAAGAGCCACAAACATAAAAAATTAATGTATGTAATAAAAATGTTTTGTTAAATCTAAAATATTTTACAAAGTTTGACTAAATTAAAAAAATATAAAAATAAAAAGTAATTGATTTTGCATTTTTACTTAAAAAGCTTCGCAATGAGTCGTTAAAGAAGAATTAAAAATTTTTGTTATTCTTGCTTATAATTATGTAATGTCAAATTAATGTTATTAATTAATATTACCCAGTCAAGAAGGCTAACTCGTGCTGGTCTATCTACAGAAGGGCCATTGGGTCCAGATGGGGACTTAGCCCTATTGCGACACACTGGCTCTATAAGAGTGTGATCAGACCAATTCTAACAAAGGCATCGTTAGTATGGCGGAGGTCAACAGATAGGAAGTGCAACACTAAGATTTTGCAGAAGGTTCAACGAATGTGCTGCTTAGGTATAAGTGGTGCTTTGAGAACCACATCCACCAGGGCATTGGAGACCATGTAAGTCCAACCTATATACAATTTGTATTAGATACGAAGCATTTCTTGCTACAAAACGTCTACAAGTAATGGGCGAACATACCACACAACATACGACCAGAGTTTGGAAATGTTCGACCGGGTACGTGAGACTACGGTTACAACTGAATGCAAGACATTGATACCAGAAATACACTCCTGATTCAATCAAACCCAAAAAAAACCCGTGGAGTTTCTTGCTACACGGATGGCTCGAAACTAGCGGAAAGAACGGGCCTAAGTTTTTTTATAGAAGAACCGGAGACAGAGATTTACTTTCGCTTGCCTGACCATAGCACAGTTTTCCACAGAACCACATCCACCAGGGCATTGGAGACCATGTAAGTCCAACCTATAGAGAATTCATATTAGATACGAAGCATTTCTTGCTACAAAACGTCTAAAAGTAATGGGCGAATGGAAAGGACAAAACCACATACCACACCATCGGAACATATGGACGTCACTGAACGGATACGACCAGACTTTGGAAATGTCCGACCGGATACGTGAGACTAGTGTTATAACTGAATGCGATACATTGATACCAGAAAGACACTCCTGAGTCAATCGAACCCCACGCGTAGGAGTTTGCTGCTACACGGATGGCTCGAAGTTAGCGGAAAGAACGGGGCTAGGTTTCTTCATAGAAGAACCGGAGACCGAGATTTACTTCAGCTTGCCTGACCATAGCACAGTTTTCCAGGCGGACGTTCATGCGATCACAGAGGTTATAAAACGAATCAGTTTGAATATTAGGCCCACAGAGGTCAATATAATTACCGATAGCAAGTCAGCAATTAGGGCAATCACAACCGAAAGAGTAAACTCTAGGACCGTTTTAGATTGCAAGAACATGCTAAACGATTACGCAGTACATGGCAACATTCGTCTTTTATGGGTGCCGGGCCACTACGGCGTAATCGGAAATGAACGTGCAAATGAACTGGCGAAAAAGACCAGAACGTTAAGCACGGCAGTGAAGATTGAGTTACAAAGTTGGGCGAAGACGTCCCACAGGGCACGATGGAATTGTGAATGAAGTTAAAACAAGGGTACTGTTGAAACTAAACAAGTCCGAGCTAATCTACGAGCGCATTTGTACCGGATTGGAGCCACGAATGACAATGAATGCAGAGCATGCATGGAGGACATGGAGACAATAAAGCAGTTCCTTTGTCATTGTCCAGCTTACGCACAGCCGAGATTCCGTTATTTTGGGGAATGACACCTTACCGGGTATTACCAACCTTAGAGGTATTGACTGGAAAAGGTCGAGGGACTATGTGAACGATACTGAGTTCCTATAAAGGTAGGGTTCATTTGTTAATTTACATGAGAGCACACAACAGGCCTAGACTGGCTTAAGTGTGTGTCCCCGGACATGAGCGTAATGGCTCCTCCTTTCAACCTAACCTAACCTTACCTAATATTACCTAGCAAAAAAGTTGGAACTAGCTCGAAAGGCTTACCACGCTCACTGCATACCAATCACCACATAATTATAGCAAAAATTGTTAGAGACGATCTTCTCACTTCCATCCTATGACAACCATGATAAGTTCATTGATGTTTCACCAGAAATATAACTGCTTGGAACTGAGTTAATCAATGCTGTACCTAATGATTTGTATGTTAATTTTTTGCTGGGCAGTATTAAATTAATAATTTATAACTATTGTTAAAAGTTTGTTTGTCTTTGGTTAAGCACGTCTAGATGAATTGCGTTACTGCTTGGGCAACTCATTCGTAGACCCCAACGCTTATGAGACAGAAAACTCTGCTAAATTTTGCATATCATTTGTTTTCTTTTATAAACTTTAATACGGAAAATTGAATTTTGTGCGTTAATGATAAATAAAAGATTATTAAATTGTTCTCAGAGTTGAGAAGAATAGGTATCAAAAGCTACTCTTCACCTTAATTTCGTTTATCAAAGACAACAACCCTAATTTTGCCAATACACAATATGGAGACAAAGCATTGTGAGTTGAGATTTCGGTAGTAAGACAAAAGAACAATGCTTACTCAAGAATTTTAACGTCCAAAGACAACTTTTACAAAGCGACACCTTAACTGTGAACTCACTCTTCTGGGGAGAGTTCTTAGTACATGTTATTCCAGTTTTTTTAATGCTTAAAAAAACTGTGTTTTCATTTCTTCTTCTTCACTTCTTATACCCAATGGTTTTTAATTTGTTTTTTAGTTTCCCTTTTCATTTATGTCCCGTCGTACTTTGTAATCTTTTTGTGTTTATTTCTGCTCCTTCTTAGACAAGGATATTTAAGGATTTGCATTGTTTTATGTCTGTATATTGATTTAATTCTCTGTTAAACTGAATGTTATTGTCCTTTTTTATTTTTACACTACAAATTAGCTGGGGAACAGAATTAAAATGATAATGTAGCTGTCGTGATTGCAAACAAAATTTATGCATAAAACAGTAAAAATTCTCCAGCTTAACTTCTAATCGTGTAAATTTAATTGAAAATAATAAATCAATCAGTTCTCGTGAATTTTTTAAGCCAATTTGAAATTAAATTAAAAATGACACATCTTTCCTTGTAACACAGTGTGAGAGCAATTTTAATGGAAAAATTAAGTTGGAAAATTGCAAAATAAGATTAAAGTCAAACGAATACCCAATTTGTCTTCCTTTTGTAATAAACATACTCTTTATGACAAAATTATACACACATCAAATTTATCAATTTTAAGTTTGCAACCCTTTTGTTGTCTCTTTTAGTGTTTGCCCCCTGAGGTGTTACCCATTCTTGCCAAAATTATAAAAAAAAATTTTAAATGAACCGGCCAAAATTCAATTTATCAGAAAATTTGTTTAAAGCAATAATATACATTTAAAACCATAATTTGCCATTTATGGTACGAGTGTTTTCATTTCGCACAAATTTATTCCATTCATTTGGTTGCAAGTGTTGTTACCGCATACGCTTCTTACAACTCACTGTGGCTGCACACTGCCCTGTAATACAGGCATGCAGAGAGTCCTGAGGGTCTCTATTGTGCGTGACACTTGCTTGCTACTGACTTCTTTCGCCATTGGTGGTGGTAATGATTATTAGCCTCCCTGTCAGTTCAAACTTTAAAATATAAACAAAGTTGACACCCTTGTTTATGTGTATGAAAATTGAGACGAGATAAAATATGCCAAAATATGAATCAAGCAAAGTGAGCGCAATGTGAGTATTTAAATAGGCATTGTTTTATATGAAACATACTCGTATTAAAAAAGATTGTTAATAATAAAATATCGTTGATTGATAACTTTTTCAATCTAAAAGATATTCGGCTTTATATTAGATTCCATATTGAAGCCGTTTTTAAGTTGTCAATGGGCTGAGGACTGACATGACGTAACTTCTAGCAATGGATATGAAAAGTGGCTCCAAATAACACAAATACTGATAAAACAAGCTAGTGAAATAGATCGTGTGGGAAATAGGAAGCTCTTTAATTAAATGCATATGTATACTTTGTGACAACATGATTCAGTTGTGCAGCTTTCGCACTTACGGGGATCTACGAAGTTTTGTCTCTTTGACTGATGCACAATAATATGAAGAATAGATGTGGACAAGCGTGAGCAACAGATATTGTGTCTTATGTTAGTGTAAGTATGCAACACACAGAGCCAGTGAGTGCACTGATGGAAATAACATGACAACGTTGATATAATTTCTCATCAAATCAATGTAACAATTTTTCACTGGCATTATGACAAAAGAAAAGATTACATGTTTTAGCACAGCTGCCTTACTGGTACGCTT
This sequence comes from Nowickia ferox, assembly GCA_936439885.1. Lineage (NCBI taxonomy): Eukaryota > Metazoa > Arthropoda > Insecta > Diptera > Tachinidae > Nowickia > Nowickia ferox. The sequence goes on from OW387026.1 coordinate 68,413,764, forward strand.
ATGCATTTTACGTACTTATGATCACTATGCTATCTTCTATCTTAGAAAGTCTTGTAAATTTTATTTTTCAACATCGATTTCCACATGAAAGAAATGGTTTATACGGCTTAGAAGTGATGATTTTGACACTGAAGGTATTATTCCACAAATAAAAGGAAATTAAACATCATTGGGATTCGCTCAAGCAGCAATGTTCAAATATTTGAAAGCAGTAGGATTCATACAAGGATAGAGCAACTGTATAACACACTAATAAACGTTGGAAGATGATTTTGCACATCCGAAATGCTGCTTAAACGTTATAAAAGAAGTAATTACAAATCAAGACTTGCTTCAACGCGATGGATCTGTTACAACAAGCGAAATCGCAAGAAATCGTATGTGAATCACGGCCAACCAGCTGAACCAACTCCAAAGCTGAATATTCATGAAACCAAATTGATCCTCTGTATTGGTTGTCACCTGAATGATTTCATATGTTATGAACTATTAAAATTGGTCCAAACGATAAAAGGAGGTCCGTACCAAATATAAGTGATTTGCTTGAAGCGAGTTTTGGCCAAAAAATGCTCGGAATATGTCATCAGACCTGAAGCCGTTAGATGTCATAGTGACAATCCTCGCCCACATGTTGCAAGACCATTTCAAACCTTTTTCGAAAAGGTTAGTTGGGAGGTTTTGCCACAACCGCTTAAACGGCTCTTAGAACAATAAGCTACACTTCAGAGCAGAATATTCGAAATCGGCTTAATATGAATTTGAACTTAAAAAATTAAAAGATCGTCGTAGTTAACGACGACCAAGTTTTTGAATAAATCCATATGGTAACAATTCATAAACTCCGTGCCTAAAATGATGATACACGTAAATTTTTACTCCGCCTCAATCAGTCTTTACATCCTTGTTTTTATTTATGATGTATGTAAATGGGGTTTTTTATTCGAAAGATAATCTTCTGGCAATATAATTTAAATATGACTTCTGGCATATGACCTCCACGTCTGGCTTGGACGTAGTCTAGTCTGAAGATCCAATTTTCAATTACTTTTTTCCCCACATTTGTGGCCGCATATTTGCAAAGACACGGCGAATGTTATCCTCCAAGTGATCAACCATTTCGGATTTATCGGCGTAGACTTGCATACAGAAAATAATCTAGCGGCACGATCTTGGGGGCCAATGGACGGGTCCAAAACGTAATACTATAGGGTTACCAAATGTTTCCTTCAATAAATCAATTGTGGCACGAGCTGTGTGACATGTTTTGCCGCCTTGTTGAGACAACAGCTCCTGCACATCCAGGTTGTTCATTGGATGAACGTAGAAGTCATTAATCATGGCTCTATAGCGGTCACCGTTGACTGTAACGCTTTGACCAGCAGCGTTTTTAAAGAAGTATGGACACATGATTCTTCCAGCCCATAAAGCGCACCGAACAGTAAGTTTTTCTGGATATCTCAACATACACTTGAGAATTATCATCACTCAAAATACGACAGTTTTGTTTATTGATGTAACTATTTAAACAAAAAAGAGCTTCATCGCTAAACAAAATTCTCATATGAAAATCGAGATCAAAGGCAATCTTGTTTTGGGGGCAATGACTTCTTCTGTACGACATCTATGTGGATACGTATTATCACTTAGAGTAAACGTGGTGCAAAAACATTCCATAGTTAATCGAATTAATTGCTCTGATGGACGATTATATTGACCGTAATATGGACGTAGTGCGCGATACGTATTTCGAACAGAACCATGATTTTGAAAATAAATTTTCATAATTTGGAAGCGTTGTTCAGGCGTTAGTCTATTCATATTGAAATCCTAAATCAAGCTGACAAAATGGCCGCCAGTTAAAAAAGTGTTGCCAGCTTAAAGTTCTATACACCTATCAAAACACCCTTCACATTGTTACAGACCAACTTTTAATTGCAAACATGATAATACTCGTATAAACTGAAGTAAAGTCTTTAACTATTGAGACATTTTTCATGTGATATGTGGAACCTGATTTTAAAACTCACCATAAACTCACGAGTTCGCTAATGCACTCTTTAATCAACTTTAGTGGCCCTAGTTACATACTTAGGTCGTTGCAGAGACTAAGACTCATTAGTTTCTTAATTTTCCAAATAAACTTAATTCGTGCCAACACGTGGGGAAAGGCATTATATCATTATATCCGTGGTCTTGAACGCATGATTGTAAGTAAATTTTATTTCCAATCACGTGAGCATACAAACGTAATTATAAAAGTTTTTATAGCTCTGCTCTTTATGCCCCGACACAGGAGCTAAGACGTGATTTTCGTAACAAAAATAATCGACACTTTTACAGTTATAGATTTATTTTTGTTTTGAATTCTTTGTACTTAAAAGCAGAGTACTAAAATAAACGATACAAAATGTTTCATTTTGAAGTGAGTGAAACAAGAACAATAAGAACGATTGCTCAATTTGTTTTTGTACTGTGTTTGCACGTGAGCACAAATAATGTATTATTTTAATCGTGCGCAGCTAGATAAGAAACAATGGGAACTAAATCAAAACGTTTTGAATATTTGCGGCAAATTTGATGTAATCATAGAATATATTTTTATTGCAAGGTTATTTACGAACACATAACACATGAAATTTGTTGCACTCGTATAAAGCTAAGCAGCACTGCTCTTACTGGGTGTCCTAAGACACATCTCTTCTTTTTTTTATCGTGAGCTAGCGTGCATGAGTCAAAATATTGCGTGATTATTTCGTGATTAAAATAAACCAAAGTATAACTTTCGGAAAAGATATTCGAAAATTCTGAAACACATAAAAAAGCTGCAATCATTGGAATAAAAAAAAAAAGGTTTTGATATTCATTAATACTACGAGTAATAACAGAAAAATAATTTTTCTTATTTAAAGAAAATTTTCTTGAGTACTTTGTGAGCACGATTTTTTGTAATAACGACTAATTTTTCTTTTCACTTTTGAGAATATGCATGAGCATAAATAAAAAAATTTGGCTTGTCTAAAAGCTTTTATAAATGAAGTTATTTTTATCGGTGCAATGTATCGATTTTCGTCTGCTAACTGCAATGAAGTCACATTACACATTGTTGTGAATATGCATATGCTGTTGTTTTCTTATAATTTGTTAATAATTTAATCTTTGTCGCACGCATTCAGCCAATTTTACGACATGGTTTACGAGCCATTACCATTTCGTTAAATCTCCGCATTACCCCAGATTAACATATGACAGCACATAATTTTCAAAAGTTTACCAAATAAACGAAAATAAATCTCAAAAAATATCTCTTAAAGGAATCTAAAAAAAATATATACACATAAATTAAATCAATTGATTATAATCTTAATATTACGAATTTTGAAGGTACGTACACGTGACTAAAATGTATGGAGTTAAAATAATTTCGGCATTGGATTTTGAAATAAAACATAAGTTTCATGTTCATGCTCTTATCAAAAGAACGACATAAAAAAGAATCAAGAGCACAAATCTGAAAGAATATTATGAAAATGACAAATGTTTTAGGTAAAGAGTGTTAATCCCAGGAACTTGTCTATTTTTCCCAAGTTGATGTGTCAAGTTAAAAATAATTGCAGGGGGAGGGCAAAAAATATTAAAGTGGAAAAAATAAAAAATTTCTTTGTTTCCGGCAGCAGTGGTCGGCATTTGTAACTACTCTGCAGGAAATGCGAATAGCAAAATTGTAGTGATTTACTAGTGACATTGTCATTATCTATTGACATTTAACATTAGCTTGTCATTGAAGATCAACCACTAGAAAGTAAAGTAGTCCTTTTGGGCTCTAGTCTACAATATTGATATTTCCTCGCTAAAATTGTAGTGATTTACTAGTGGCATTGTCAGTAGTACTACTGACCAGGTGTACCCCATCCAATATAATCGCCTATTGACATGCATATAACACAGGGTTGTCATTGAAAATCTGCCAATAGACTTTAGCACTATTTTCTTACGACTATATGGAGCCATTTGAACCACTAGTACATTTTAGTGACCCTCGCCTACAATTTTATGAGGGTCGGGGCAGCAAACTTACTGTGTTTTTAACATTATTGCAAAGCATAATAAGAAAGAAAAGCAAACTACTGATGCGTTCATTGACAATGTCACCAGAAATACACTTGAACTGCTGTCTCTAAAAGTATCTTTACTCGCGCATTAAAGGAAAGTTGTCGACATTTCTACTAGTGCAATAGTCGCTAGAAAAAAGAGTGTTGACATAGAGACATATGGTTATAGACTGACTAGAGGGTATATTTAAAAAATAAATGCATGTTTGAGCGGCATCTGTGTCGGGGTTTAAGGCGTTTGTCGACTATTTTGGTGACATTGTCAACGGAGTGTCTATTAATATTGTTTTTAATTTTTTTAATGTACTAGTGACTATCTGTTTCCAATGTCTTCATATGGTCCCTAAAGAATTATGTAATCAGTAGTACCAACATAAGTAGTTGCTTTTCAATGACAGGCACATGTTAAATGTCTATAGCAAAAAGCATTTTGTGGGGTATAATTAGTCAGTAGTACTGGTGAGAAAGTCAATAGTGAATCAGTACTGATATACTGGTGACCTTTCCTACAGGGTATGTATGTGCATATGTATGTGTATGTTTGTGTGTGCGTCTGTTTGATTTATTAACACAAAAACTGCTGCATGTGCTGGGGATCATCATAAAAAGGATTAAATTGTGGTTTTTTGTTGCTGCTGTTCAGGTTGCAATAGGGCAGAGATACTTTTTTTTTAAGTTGTCTACGCTGATGTGAGAACAAGACAATGTGTTCTTGTTGTCTAAAAATTAATGAGTAATTTGATGTTTAACATGAAAAATTTGATCTTGAAAGTGTGTCCTAAGTCAATACAAAGAGATTAATATTTGCCAGATATGTGAGAACATTTAGTTTTTTTCCTTAATTCTGTACAGTATCTTCAGTTGAACTTGTGTTTTGCTAAGGATAAACACATAAATAATTGTTTTGTCATTTTTTAACAATTCCTTTGTGTTTTAGGTATTTGATTTTGCTGTTAACAGGAAATCTGTTTCGAAAAGTCTCTGGGGTTTTTTGTTAAAAATGCTAAGCTTTCTTTCTTTTTTTTTGAGTTATCTGTAAGTCTTTCACAAAACTGTTTGCTTTTTACAGTAATAAGATCAGATGAAGATTAATTTATAGAACTGCTATAAAATCCTTTTTTTAAAGAAACCCCTAGAGTCTTACATTTGAGTGAAATATATTCATTTCATTCATGAGTTTTGCTAGAAAATAATGATGGACACACATTACTTCGCACTTGTTTTGTTTACAATACAATGTTATAGAAAATGACACATGCCACTTGTTTAATAAACAATTTATTACAAGGTTTCTCTGTTTGTAGGTCTTGTATTACGACCAAGCGGTGGCCCGCCTAAGTTATTTATTAATAACTTTAGATAATATCTTGAAAAACCCGCGCCTTCTTTTGGCAATATTCTTCTATCCCAGTTGACTTCTTTGTGTGTCCCTTTGCTTCATGATTGTAAATATAAACAATAAATCTTTATGGCGCTGAAACAATGCCAAACACTCTATTGAAACATATTCACGACACTTTTGTTATTCTATCGTAAGAAAACGGGTGCCGATCTTGTTCATAGCTCACTCATTTTAAAATTTTCGGTCAATATGCGATGTATATCACTTTTTCACGCATCTTTAATTGATGATCAGGCAATACCATTTTGGGATTTTCTTAACCGTTTCTGGTGTGAACTAGATAGATAGACCCTTGCAAAACACCACTTACAAGAACTTTTAAGACTTGAGGGATTTTTCAAATGCTTTACTGCAGCGAAGTCTTCTAAAACAAATGCTAAACAACACTGTTGTCAAAACATTTGTTTCAGTTATTTTAGGTATAAGAGTAAAGAAGAATATACTTCGTGACGGAAGAATTTGTGATACTTGCTTCCTCATACGCACGGGCGCGTATACAAACGTCATCCATGTACATACGCACACACGTTGTGTGCATGATCCTTTATTTTTCTGCCCATATAAAGGGTGGTTAAATTTTAAGGGCCGATGTTGATTTTGAATAAAACACAAATTATTTAGGAAATTATTGTCATTTCTTTTTATTATGATAATATTGTATGGTTCAATTATGTATGGAACAAAATATCGGCCAAATGGCCGCCGCGACTTCGGCGGCACACCTCCATCCGATGGTACAAATTTTCGATGACGCTGAGATATAATTGCGGTTCTATGCCGTTAATGTGCCGAATTTTCTCATCTTTTAGCTCTTGAATTGTTGCTAGCTTATCGACGTACACCTTTTCTTTCAAATAAGATTAACTATTGATTTCCAGTATAAACTTATTATTTATTTTGTTAAAAAGTTGTTCACTGAATTTGCTTCCCTGCAATGTTTCTATGGTAAAGATTTGGTAACCCAGACATTAGAAGCTCATACAGACACACAAAAAGTAGAAGCAACACGCGGAACAATTTTCTTTATAACCTTTGCCTTCGAAGATATTTTAAAAATAAACTTGCACTTGCATGTGTAAACAATGAAGAAAGTTGCAAGTTAATAAATTAAATTTCCTATGAGTTCAGTCACTTATTAGTTGCATGAAATTCCGAGCCCTGGTAATATGAACTTTAATTTTTTGTGTAAAACATAAAAACTAATATTTGATATATATTAAACTTTAAACTAATATTTGATATATATTAAACTTTAAACAACAATTTGTTTATATGTTCTATTAATTAATGAAATTTCAAGATATCTTGCAAAAGGCTGGGTTTCTAAAACTATTATTACATATTGTAAATGGTTGCACATACCAGGATGTTATTAATAATTTTAATAAGGGAGAAATTGAAGGCACTTAAAAATACCATGAACCCTTAAACTCATTTTATTGCCTTAAGGACAGCAAACAACGTGAAGGACACTTAATGAAACGCCACCAAAAAAAAAAAAACAAAACAAATAAATGTTAATAAAAAATATACTGTCACACCAAAATTGCTGTCAATGAGGCATGTTAATTTGCCATTGACAAAGTGTCAAAGTGTTTTTTTCCTGTTGTGTCAATGCAAGTGTTTCAACGCACATACACACACTTAATAAAATGCAACAATACAAATATGTGTATAAAATATGCAAGCAAGTATGCGTGTTTGTTTGTGTTTTTGTTAAGTATGTGATATTTATATGCACTAAAATATATACAAAATATATATGCAGCTCATTATAAAACAAATTATTTCAGCAGGACATAACACTCACTTGTTATATCAAGGACCTCTGGCACACAAGCAACTGCCAACACCCCATGGAAAAAAAATGGGAAAGAATATTGTAAAAGACTTAAACGAAGCTGAATCCAATAAAGATTGGTAGAAAAAAATGACAAGCACTTAATTTTGAAAAAGTGCGTAAAATAATTGAAAACACAAAAACGCGTTAATAATAAAATATTTACATGCAGAAGCAGCAGCAGCAATTGGAAAGCGGAATCTCGACACGATAAGGGCTGTTGTACAATATAAACAAAAATAAACAACGGGACAATTCATATTGTTTGTTATTGTTGTCCTTATAAAAATGTCAACAAAAGCCAGCAGCAGCAACTACACAATATTTCACTTCTTTTTGAAACATTTATTGTTGAAGATGGTAAGGCGGACATTGAACGTTATAATAAACGCGAAAGATTTGTTTTCCTGCCATAATGAAAATATTGTGTTTTTTTTTGCAGAAAATAAAAAAAATCGGTGTAATTTAACACAGTTAAAAAAATCGTTCTTTTATTTTATTATTATGATTGTTGCTGAACTGACAAATGCAAACAATTTGCCTCGTAAGAGGATGTTATTATTCATATTATTCAAATTAAAAAGAAGAAAAGCTTGCAAAAATAAAAAATATTATTACTTATTTTTATTTTAAACTTTTTGTTTAAGTTTTCCCATATATTGAGTAGGAAACGGATATTGTGAGGCCATGACATCCAAAGAGAACAGCGGCATTGAATCTTATCTTCTGTCCCTCTCTCTGTTAACGTTGTGTATCGACTCGATTATCGTTGAAATGAATTAATAGACCACTCTACTGACTACTTGAATATATGAATTTTATTTCATTGAATTTGGGCTAGATGGTACAACTTGTGAAGAGAAACTTGATATTGAAATTTCTACACAATCGTTTTAAACTATTCGACATCTTGCCACATCATGAATCAAAGAATAAAAAATCCTACATGTTAAGAAATGCAAAACGAAAGGAAGGTAATTCTATAAATAAAAGATAAAAATTATCAGAGGATGTCAAATCGGGAACGGAATTGTCCAGATAAAGAACGGCTTGTTCTCATAAGAGAAACGCCCTGTCATGCTGCCAAATAAAAAACAGTGAGGAGTTTTTGTTAAAATAACAACGATGCATTGTCAAAATCAGAACATTGTTTTCTTGAAATTAAAACAATTGTTGCTGAAAGAAGAGTCAAGTTTCTTTAAAATGTTAACACTACGTGCAATTTTATAAATTTTTTTTTGGCAAAACGTTAAAATTATAAATTTCCACCATCCACACAGAGAAAACAGTGCCTCATAAAATAGAACAAAATTAATAAGATATCTCTATGGTTTTTTTTTCAATAAGGAAATCTTATTAATTTAATAAGGAAAACCTTTTTGAAAAAATCAAAAAGAAATCTTATAATTTTTATTAGGTTATCTTTTTGATTTTTTTAAATTTTTTTTCTTGTTTTTATTAGGCGACCTAATAAAAAATAAAAAAAAAATTTTTATGTCTTTATTCTTTGTACTTATTTTCATTTAAATTCTATACCATATATGTATGTATGTAGTATATGTAGATGTTATTTATTTATACATACATACATATTATTACTTGAGAGGAGACAAGTATTGAACCAGCAACCTTCTGACTGATAGACAAGCACTCTAGCCAATATGCCAACAGGCAGCCTAAATCCGCATTGAAATTATTTTACAATCAATTATTGTACAAAAACGATAAAGATGGTCTCTATGTTTATTTATATTTAGATATGAAATAACAAGAAACCTAATAAAACCAAGAAGATTTCCTTATTAAAAAAATTAATAAGATGCCTTACAAATAATCATATAGTAACCTAATGAAAACAATAACAATACCCTTTTGAAAAAATCAATAAGGCAACCTAATGAAATCAATAAGAAATCCCTATAGTTTACAATTTATAAGAAAACCTAATAGAATCAAAAAGTTTTTCTCTATGGATTGCGTTTTTGGTGCCAAAAATAACGGAAATTGAGAAAAAAAATTCTGAACAACAAGATTTCTTCTTGATTTTATGTGGGATTCTTCTTGATAAAATTAAAAGGATTTACCATATAAAAATAATAAGGAATCTCTATGAAAAAATCTTCGCTTCTTTCTCTTAGCCTAAAAACGTTTCATAGAGAAAATCTTCTTGATTCTATTAGGCAGTTTTCTCTCTGTGCATTTTTAAAAGTGAAAATGGCAAGTCTGTCCTTAATTTGACAAGGGATAGTTCAAATTTCAATAATTTTAACTTTTTTCTCTGTTTAGATTCTGTACATAAGACTGACTTTTAAAGAAGTTGATTCATATCTACGTCAATTGCCTTAAAAGTTTAAAATATTGCAAAGCTTTTTTTTTGACAGATAATATCAAGGTTGATATTATCTGTAATTTTCTTATGATTCTCATAACCAACCCATTGATATAGTTCTTGAGTTGGCAACCCGAGATATTTGATGGAATGTTCTACTCAACCATTTAAGTCCATGCTGTTGTAGTATCGGGCAGTGCAACATGTTATTGATACTCACCACGAAGAATTGTTAAGTGGTGAGTATCCATATATTATACCATTTTGCACATGTTGTGATGCAAGACCAGCATTTGCACAAGATTGTGAATTGGGCTAATATGTTCTTCCGATTGAAATGCCAGTTTTGCATCCGCTGGTGCTTGATATGTTCGAAGAAAGACCAATAAATACGCATATTCTTTGCATCCTTAAAACACTTTTGTTCATATATAATAGTAGTTCGGATCTATTCAGTTCTAGTCTTGGCCATAAAGCCCTTGAGACACCACCTGATCACCGAACCTTGTAAACTTATTGGTAGTCTCATTGCTCTTAAGGTTTCACTGGCCTGAAACTTACCATAGTCTAATGGTTTATCCAGCAAGTTTTGATCTAGCAATGTGTCTCTTAAAAGTCTTTATCACTGCCTGACTATCGAAATACGGGATTGGCTCTTCTCCTTTTATTTGGAGGTCTAAAGGAAACATTCTTTTCTAAAGATATAATTATTTCTTTTCATATTATTGAGCGAAGAAGATATGAGGAAGACTATTATGATGATGAAGTAGCGTACACTTTGTCCTAAAGATATACGGACATATGAATAATACTATTAACTAAACGAAAAAAAAATTATCACTTTTTGTTTCCAGGTAAAAGGACTCGCGCTTATTTTTATTTAAGCTTTCAATTGAAAATTTAATTTATATAATGAGAGCCTTCTATTGAGAGATTTCTTTCTTTAAATTTAATTAAAATAACCAAGTAAAAAAATTGCTTCAAATAAAGCAGGTTTTTACTATGAGAGAGTAAAAGTAGAGCTGACAAACCTGCTGATATCGCTGCTGATTTTTGTATGGCAAGTTCCCTGTTTGGAGTACTAAATTTTTTGCTCACAAAAGCAGTCTCAAGCGCTCTTGAAAGGATTAGTAATACAAACGTATTTACATATTTCAAAATCGCTTTTCAAGATTGCATTAGCAAAATTTCTGGCTTTAAAACCTGCATTATTGTGGTGCTGTTAAATCACTTTTCTTTCTATAGTCTGCTTCATATATGTTCACTGCTTCTAAGCAGCTCATATTTTAAAGCGAATTATGATGCGCTTTATTGCCTTATTGCTTCAAAAAACATTAAAATTTTTAACTGGGAAATTAAAAAATTTTATGTGAGATATCATGAAAATTTTTCCTTCGTTTGAAAGGCCTTTTGATCCCATTGTGTATGGAAAATAGCATCGTGCACATGTCCAACACGGTTTCGCTGGGTTAGGTGCTTCCAAAATGTCCAGCTGACATCACCTCCAAGTGAGATGTCCTAGCGTTCAAATTTGTCGTGCAGAATGTCCAACGTGGCATGAGATGTATGGAATCACAAGTCGTTGGGGTACACATCAATTAATTCTGAAAAAAAGTTGGTAATCATCAACCTATTGAGTTTGGGACCGTAAAATAGAACAGAATACTAATTTTCATAAAACAGTTTTATCATTAGTACGTGTTGTGATTTGGAAAAGCAGACTAGGTAAATGACTTCCAATTCTATAGATGCAGCTTCAACAATTTTTGCTTCTTTTGCCAAAGCTCGTCAATCCCTAATGAAAGACACTGTATTGCAAATTTTCAACGTATCATCATCAACGTATTATTTGGTAATTCAAATTATTTTCTACTCCTATTTTCGACTTTTGCTAAAAAATATATTTTCAAATGTTTAACTTCCTTACAGAATTTTAAATTAAATTAATTCTTTAATGTATACTTTGTAAATTTCAACTGACAAATAACAACAAAATATTTCTGAATTAATACATTAATTATTTCCGAACATCTTCTCAGCCAGGAAACACACTCCAAACTCCATAAACATAAACGCAGATAAAAGAAAATTTCCACCTACTCGAACTTGCTAAAGCCAACAAACACGCATAATTTATTCATTAATTCATCTATTTTTTGACATGATATTATTGCTGAATTATATGGCGCATCATAAGCCAACCAACCAAGTGAGACAGGAAGACGGAGTAGACAGCCAGGCAAACAAGTCACCCATCATTACAATGATGAGTACGACTATTAAGTTTTAACGAGAAGCAGCAAAATTTCCACCCACATTTTAAACTTCATCATCGATCAAGCGGCAAAGTTACTTGCAAAGAACACACGAACGAAACTCCACAAAAGGATGATGATGTTGATTATGATGACAAAAGGAAGTATTTGAAAGAACAAAATTGCTTAAAATACACAGTCTGTCAAGAAATTGTTTGCTCTGTAGGGTCTGAGTTTCTTCAGAGCAGGAGTTTTTCACATTGATTGATGGCGAAAGAATGTATTTGTTGTGACAGAAGTATCATAACAATTTTTAACACAAAACGAACCAGTTGGGAAACTAAAACTGTCTAGATTTTCTGACAATTGTTATAACCAAGTCCGTAGTGCGCTTATTCCCTATGTAGGCTTGACGTTGTACATAAATATATTCCAGTCGAAGGCAACCATAAATATTAACAAATATTAAAAATTTCGAAGTATATTTCCATAAGCTTTTGGGTTGAAGTCTATTGATGAGTTCGATAAGCGGGAACGACATGCCTTTACATTTTCAAAATCTTTATTTTTTGCAACATAATTATTAAAAATTCTGCTAATATTTACTTGACAAACTGTGCATATATCATGTAGTTTATTCAATAATATTTTCACCCATATTTTTTGGGGTTTAAAAGTTTCTTCTTCCCCATTTGGAAAAGTTTAAATTTGGTTTTGCAAAAATATACATTTACTGACATTCTTCATTGGGGGTTGAAGATGATGGCGGGCATGAACGCAGTAATAAATACAGCTTATCATCGCATATAATATGAAATTGTGTGAATGTGTATATGTATGTATATTTAATTTATATAACTTTCACAATTTTGAAAGAAGGAAACATTTTTAAAATTTATAAAAATGGCAGACAAAGCAGAAATAAAATAAGATGAATATCTGTTTTATACGCATTTAATGGCAACATTATTTAATCGATCAACCAGGGATTGCATGTTTTCTGGAAAAGTAATGTTGCGCTATTAAGATTGTATAAATAACCAGGAAGTCAAAATAACTACAACGAAAGAATTTTATGTTTTGCAACACGACATCTTTAGTGAAAGTTGGAGGGGGGAGTGGGAGAGAGGGTGGTTGCTGGTGTTCAGGTTCGTTGTTTTAAATGCATCAAAAATGACGAAGAAAAGTTTTTGTGTGCAAGATGTGAGTTTCAGCTATAAATGAGAAAATGGTACAGAGCAGGTCAAAAAATTAGAAATTTTGTTTTAATTGTCGTGATCAACTAAACAAAATTCAAATTCCAATTTTTTTGAATTCCATTGTAAAAAATGCATAATAGAAGAAGGTTTAGCTAAAATATCTCTTCTAATTTTTTATGCAATGTAATTTTCTAAGGGAAATGTAATTTTGAGTAGTTACCCTTTAGTTGAACTTTTTATTGAATGTTAATTACACACGTTTATACGCAAATAAAATTGTAAATTGTTGCCATATAACTCAGAAATCTATTCAAGATTAACTCACTGTTTGCAAATGAAATGCTTGAGGTTGCCACATTTACAAATGTTTGCTAATAGAAAACAGTAAATGGATAAATATTGCAAATAAAAAATGTTGAAAGAAGAAAATATTGACAATCAAGAAAAATAATTGTTTGTTACTTTATACATTTACACAATTTTTTTTTGTAAGCATAAGTAACTTTTCTATAGAAGTGCTACCAAGTTTTTGTACATTTAATAAGCCGTGTAAACAGTGGGCGTATAAACTTAGTAACAAATTGTATCATTTCGCTTCACGTTTTTTTAAGTACAAACTGCAAAAAACCATTGAATACAACGTTCATAACTTAAATTTTTGGCATATCAATAGCAATACAAATACAAAACTCACGTTTTCAATTTTCTGAATGACTTTTTTACATATTTTGAGGACAGTAAAGCGGAGGGTGATTTAAAAATTTATGCCTTGAATACGGTTTATGGTTTTTATTGGGTATTGTCTAGGTACATGCTTTAAAAGTATAAATGTAATCCCAAAAGTATTGGGGCAATATTGATTGCCCCTCTTTCAACCTAACCTAACATAACCTATGCCTTGAATAATTAGAAATTGGGTTGTTTTATTTTGTGTAAGTATTATTATAATTATTGTTGCACTGAGAAATAAACAGAGAACCTTGCAATAGAACCACAAATGGCAGCTGAAAAAGAGAGAATCCGAAACCTATATAGAAAAAAATTTTAGTAATAAAAACTTTGCCTCCTCAAAACCGTAAGAAAGATCTGATCAATTCGAAAAACAATCAGGCTGATATTTGGCTGCACGATTACTACAACATGTTGTCAATGCATTTGCACATATCCTAACCGTTGAGTAATTGTGCCAGAGATATGGAGAGAAATTGTATAGCTACAGCAGCCCCCACTGTAACAGAAATAGTGGAAGCTATACATGATCTCAAAGCAGAATAAAGTTCCAGGGCCCAAAAACAAGCATTCAGAGCTGCTAAAAGCAGATCCGCAAAATTAAAAGTACGTTTCTTTATCAATTCACCGAAGAAAAGTGATTTTACAGACTGCAAAAACTGGAAGGAGATCTACTGTTACATAAGACGATACATTTGCAAAGAATGCGTGCCGTTGTCTCGTCATATTCTAAGCATAAACGACACAAGGGTGAACGAACTTGGTTACTTTTCCACAAAGGATAGTTCAGTCCAAAGTGACCAGAAAGAAAACCAGTAACAAGCCGTGAATTATTCCTGTTGAGGCCCAGGAGGCCATTGTATGAAGAAAAAGTCCGCCACATTTCCTTAGCGGTCGAAGTGTCATCTTCCTTGATCAGGGATAATACAGTCGCCCGACATACGCCACAAAAGGGATCTGGGCTCATAAACGGAACAGCAGAGGACTTCTTCAGTTCATCCCCTTCCTCATTCCCCAGATGATGTAGCTGAATATCCAGTAAATGGAAACCTTGTTTCGTGTGGATAGCTTTTGTAATGAATCAAAGCACTCAAAAACTAGCCTGGAATGGAATTCCCATGAAAAGATGGACCTCCTTTCCTGCCTCTAGTTAAATTAATGTCAATACATTTGGTGATTGCCTGTATATTCGCCTGAAATACCGTAGGCCATTTGGCTATTGGTAAAGAGATTTTTACGTTGGGTCCAACAAGTCCAGCGCCAACTCCTTCTTCCGTTTTGGATCCATCCGTATACCAACATAAACTGCGAGACCGTTTACGTCTCACGCTGCCTTTGGTGGTATTGTGACATTGAATCCCCTATCCATCGTACTCAGGGCCGACGAGTGCCTGTTGCCAACACAATGAGCAGATCTCTCGATACCCATCTTATAAGCGGTCATTGCCACAGATGATCTTATAAAGATTTGTATGGGTGATAGTCAAATCAAGGCCTCAATGGCTAAGGTTGGACATGACCTCATGGCGCCTGTTGCAAAAAGACAATCTCTAAACTATGCAGAGTTTGGTTGTCGCCACTACCTGTCAAGTCTTTTGCCACCAAACAATCGCGCCGTACGTTATGATTTGCCTAACGATCATTGTATAGATCCACATAACCATTTTTGGACTCATACTCCAGGTGCACCCAACACAACTCTTCACCGCCCAGATCGCCCTAGTGGCTTTCTGTGTTACGCATTCAACATGTCGATTTCAAGTTGGTTAGTTATCGCCGTTACTCTTTACTCTTTTCCAATTTACAAACAACTCAATGAAGATATAAAACTATTTTCCTTTTATCAGGAATAATTTCTTAATAGGGCTTAAATTCAGCATTTTAAACTATTATAGAATGAAATATTTTTATTATTATTGCCTTTTATATGAAATTTTTACACAAGACTAAATATAAGAAATACCAAAGTATATTTATTTGACATTTAGCTTTTAAAGTATCAGGAATTTTTGCTTGTTTTGATGGTTAAACGTATGGTTTTTGTACCTGTTAAGGAACTTATAAGAAGACTTTAACCCAAAGTTTTTGAAATATGCTGAAAAGCTTCATATTTTTATAGTAAAACTATTAATATATCTTGAAATTTGCAAGGAATAAAAGAAAAAGAAAAACAAACAGTTTAAGCAAACAGGAAATAATTGTTCGTAAATGCGAATTGTTCACCCCATACAAGCCCTGAGCACGGTTGAAATTCGAGTGCCATGAGACCACTAATATTTACTATTCTATATACATTTAGATGTATGTAAAATTTTATATAAAAAACTTAAAAAAAATTTCCGAAACCCTGAATATTTAAATAAGCCTTAAATGACCGATTTATGTCGAGATTATATCAGTTGATAACGACATTTGATGACTGTGAAAACACAGCAAATGACTTTGTTTTTTGCATAGACAGGCAAATTTTAATTTGATATTCAAATAAGCTGTAAAAGATTAGTGATATGACACTTTTCCTCTCCAAAGTACCACTTTATGTAATTGTGCCCTGATAAAACGTTGGCTTATGTGCGAAAAATCGTAAAAGTTTTAGTCATGTAACGCCTTATTAACGACTCATGTGTTAAATTCTCAATCATAAAAATTATTCAGATAATTGAAGGATTTAATTCATAAAACGAATAGCCCGAAAAAATAACATAAGAAATAATTAATTCATTTATGTTTGTAGAGATTTAAATTTTCATTTCTTGACAGATTAAGTTATATAGAGAAAACAATTTATATCTAAATGGTGTTTTCTATTTATGAAATTATAATAATAAAAAAATGTTGATTTAATAAAAGCTTGCTATAAAAATTTAGGTTGAATTTTTTTTTATTCTACCAATATATTGTATGTAGTTACTTAAGAAATAACTCATTTGAGGTCTGATAAGGGCATTCGTTTTTGAACCAAATTCCAAAAAAGTATTTCTGTACATTTCGAAACGAAATGTGTTTCTGGGTCTTCAGTCATGATAAGTCCAAACACATAAATTGTGCTCGCACTTAATTGTAAATTGTTTTTATTTTCTCCTAGCACTTGATCCAGAACAAGTTATCATACAATTATAAGTATTAAAAAGGGATCAAAAAATATTTTAAAAATGAAAATTTTGCTTGTGTTTATGGTTAAGCATTTTCTAAATGCATTTCGTTCTCGCTTATGGAACTCATCAGTAGACTTCAACCCAAAAAATTTCTGAAATTTTAAACTCTTTACAAAACAAGCATCTATTTTATTTTCCACCACCTGTATAGACAATGATTAACCATAAAAACAAGCCAATTTTCAAATTAAATAAAGACTTTATATCAAATAAATTTAATATACTTTGCTATTTCATATATTTTAAAATTGTTGAAATTTTTGTTTGAAAATTTTGCAAGATATCGAATGCTATAATTCGTCCCTTAGTAATTAATCTTAAGAGCTTTGCAAGTACACCTGCACTCTTCTGTCGAAATTTTCCGTGACCACGATGCCGAAATCGGGCTGTAATTCGTGCCAACAAAGCCTTCACACCAGGTTGGGAGTGGCACTGCTACTACAGTACGAGCTCAATTTGCGCAACCGAAAGGAAATTGAGGTTGTTGCTTTTACCGAAAAGTTGCAATAATCGACCATTAAAAACTACATATAAACTAAGCTAATTTAACATAAGATAGTTTATTTTTTATAGTTACAACATAAAAAATTTATATATGTGATTAAAAAGGTTATAAAATAATATTTTATAAATTAATTGAAGCTTAAAACCAGTATTTATATTTTGTACTTGCGCATGTTTGAGTTTTACTCACGTTAATTTTTTTTTATAAACACAATCTAGTTTGAGGAAAAGAATATTGAGATTTTGGTTCGAATTTTTGGATTCTTAATTTTTTGTAATTTTGTCGCCTGTTTAATTTCTTGAATGGCTACTAATTTTGCATAAAGAATATTATTTTCTGTGTTGTTAGTTTTTAAATTCTGTGATTTTCTCTGAATAGTGTTGTCTGATCCATTCATTGTAAAATTCAGTGTAAATAAACTAATTTATTTTCTACTCATAAAAATTTTTATATTCATGCAGGAAGAGTAAAGAGAGAAAAATAAATAAAAAGTGTTAGCACTGGCGTGCAAAAAACCTATAGTGATAGATTCTTTTGTACAACTGAGAGTACGTGTTAAAATTAAATTCACTAAATTCAAGGAAAAAAGTGTTTTAAGTTGACTAAAATAGAAGAAGTTGCGCTAATAGAGACTGTTTGTGAAGAAAGTTGCACTTATAAAGACGGTAATTTAAGAAAATGACCGGTTGCGCTAATCGGATGTTGCAATAATCGGTGGTTGCGCAAATCAAGCTCGATCTGTAATTAAATTTAAATTGCATAAATGATGGTTTGACATCTTGTTTGAATCAGATGATTATTTTTTCTGAACTTTTAAATTGAAAAATTTATTCTATTTTATAAATATTGATCTCAAGTTATAGCCTACAAAAGTATGCCTTAAGCTTTCTAAAATATGCTTTTTAAAAATGACAAGGAAACAAAATTGTACTTTAATCATAAAAATGAACGTTAAAATAAAAATAGAATAAGCTTAAGTTTTTTTTTAATTCGTAATTCGTATATGTCATACCAGCTGATAGAATCCCTTCTCTCGATGCTTCCTTTATTTCAGTGAACAACATTTTTTGAAACTACCACTAAATTGATATACGCGCGCCTACTTGAGAAACTCAAATGTTATATATTTATTTTTTTTTTATTTAAAATAAATTTTTTTCTCTTTCTTTTTGTTGATATCATTCCTTTAAATAACACTTCTTAACTTAACTCAAGTTGATAAGGAGAAAGTTATCGTCTATTCATAATTGTTCATGTACATATTTGTGGAATTTTCCCCCAATGAATGCAAAAGGACCAAAATTGAAACGGAAGGATATATTATGGTGTGATGATATCAACTGTAAAAAGAGTAGTAAAAAAACATAAAAGAGTTGTTAAGGGATTAAATTTTCATAATGTGATTAGAAACCAATCGGTACGAGTAGTTACATTCACATTGTGAACATAAAAATGTGGAATTATTATTTCATGGAAGCTTTGCTTTAAAAACATATTTTTTTGTCTTGTGTATGAAACATAAATAAGCCGCCCATTCATTTGCTTATACATTTTGAGTTTAAAGGGTGTCATGTTAAAAAATCTCTGATTAAAATATTTTCTTGAATGAAAAGGAAGGCATGTGCGCTAAAAGGGAGGATTTAAGTAAAATGACACGTTTTGACAGAGACACGTGTTTTCGTTTAGTCCAAATTACTAATTATAAAATTATAATTCAATTAAAAAGTTCATTTTTATTATGTATGTATTTATTTACAATGGAAAATTCTAACACTTGTCCATTATCTGAACGACGCTCTTGTTGCTATTGTACTCGTATTAATGAATGTTTATTAATAATCGAATTGCAATTTCAATAGATTAAAATAATTGAAGAACTACGCAGTATTAAAATCTTATTTTGCGTATGTGAGTTTTGTTGGAAAAAATGGATAATACCTCTTCAAAAATATTAATATGTACGAGTATATTCTTCAAAGTCTATATGGTTTCAAATAGATATTTGGGACATATCACTCAAAAAATTTAACTGGAAACAAAGTTGAATTTAAGCATTTTTTCAGGTAATTTTCAAGTTTGAAAATATTTTGAATTAAAAAATCAAACAATATATGTACATATGTACATATATGATCAAAAATTGTCAAATACGAGGTTTGTTCAAAACGTATCGCGAATTTTGAATTTTCACGGGTTACGTATATTCGAATTTTGATTTTTTTATGGCGTTATGTTGGTGCTCATGTCTGTCACTTATGCCGACAATTTCGGCAATTTTGAATGTTCAGTTAATTGTTCACAGCTGCTTTGCTTGCAGTGTTTTGGCTCGTTTTCGATTTTTACCTTGGTTCGTGCGGCAGCAATGTTCATGCGATGCTGTTTTTGGTCGAAATTGAGCATCATTGATAAGAATCGAATGGCACGAGCCATCTGATATGTCTAGGTCCTCAGCAACTTCTCTAATGGTGATTCGAAGATTGGCCAATACCATTTTCTTCACTTCATCAGTTTTTTCGTCTGTCTTTCTTTTCGGCCTTCTGAGAACATTTTGCACCACCGATAAACGTTGCTTGGGTCTAAGGTAGCTTCGCCGTATGCCACAGTCAACATTCGGAATGCATCCGCGCACTTAATCTCGTTTTTCACACAAAATTTGATACATGTTCTTTGTTCCATTTTTATTTAATAGGTGCAAGCAAAGCAGCTGTCAACAATTAACTGAACATTAAAAATGGCCGAAATTGTTGACATAAGTGAGGAATAGCGAAGGCAAATGTGCAGAAAATTATTATTAAAAACAAAAGGATTGCATTTTGCTTTCTATTTTAAAAGCATTGTTTTTGAAACTTGAAATACACTTGAATTCATTTCTAATACAAGCTTTAATTGTAGTATAATTCAAGGCTTGAATTACACTGTACTATTGGGTGTTTTTTATTGAGGTATAGAACTTTAAGTTGGCATCACTTTTTTAACTGGCGGCCATTTTGTCAGCTGTCAAGTGATTAATATTTAGTTTGGTTTGCCATTTCATCATGAACAGGTTGACAAAAGAACAACGCTTGCAAATCGTGCAAATTTATTTCGAAAATAATGGTTCAGTTCGCGAAGTTTGCCGCAAGCTCCGTCCATTTTATGGTCGACATAATCGTCCATCAGAGCAATTAATTCGGTTAACCATGGATCGTTTTCGCACTACGTTTACTCTATGTGATAATACGCATCCGCAGAGACGTCGAACAGCGCGCACCGAAGAAACAATTGCCGCTGTAGAGCAAAGTGTTGAAGAGGACCCGAATGAATCGATTCGCCACCGTGCACAGCAATAACCGACTATTTTGTTCCCGAATTGGATGGCATGAATGTGGATGAGTTGTGGTTCCAACAAGACGGCGCTACATGCCACACAGCGCACGTCACAATCGATTTATTGAAGGAAACATTCGATGAGCGCATAATTTCGCGGAATGGACCTGTCAATTGGCCACCAAGATCGTGTGATTTGACACCATTGGATTATTTTCTTTGGGGATATGTGAAGTCGCTCGTCTACGCCAACAAACCAGAAACGTTAGGGGACTTGGAAGCCAACATTCGTGGCGTTATTGCCAACATACGGCCCCATATGCTCGAAAAAGTGGTTGAAAATTGGACCTGTAGAGTTGGCTTTATTCGAGCCAGCCGCGGCGGCCACATGCCCGAAATCATATTTAAACGTTAATGGCATAAAATTATCCTTCCAATAAAGCCAAATTGATGGACAATAAAACGATT
The DNA here is from genome assembly GCA_936439885.1 of Nowickia ferox. Taxonomy (NCBI): domain Eukaryota; kingdom Metazoa; phylum Arthropoda; class Insecta; order Diptera; family Tachinidae; genus Nowickia; species Nowickia ferox. The sequence goes on from OW387026.1 coordinate 68,435,061, forward strand.
TTCTTGTGTTTTATTTCAATTCGAAGTTCTATACCTCTAAAAAAACACCCTGTACAACTGAATTGTTCGAATTGGATTCAAGTTCCCTTTTCATTGGAGAATGCTATTGAAATAAAGTGTAAATCAAGCATAATTCAACCCTTGACAATTGAATGTGTGGCTTGAGTAACAGTTGTTTTACACTTGATTTCAAGCAGAATTGCTTATTGGGATATGCTTCTATCTACATATCGCACACTAAATCATAAACAGTCACAACCCACAACATTTCGGATGCTGAGTAGTTGCAAATAACTGTTGATACTGCACGAATGACGCAATTATATAAGCTAAAAACAAGCATAACTTTATTTTATATTCTTCAAGAACTCTGTATTGCAAAACAAATTGTTGCGGGCGTTAGAGATTCGTTATATTAACTGGTTTATAAAAAACAAACAAAACCACTTTGATCATTTAGAGTTGTGACTCTTTATGATTTAGTGTGCGATATGAATGCTTGGGTAGACATACGAGTATGCTTTTTATTAAAGCAATAACGTGGCATTTTTCGAAGCTTTTGCAGTTGAAAAAAAATTACATTGCTTCCCTCCGCTGTTAGTGTTTACATTTTTTATATTTGCATGGCTATTTCTATATTAAGTCAAATACAATTAATTTTTAATCTATATCTTCAAAGAGCGTTCTCTTTGTCCATTTAAAAGATGTGTGTCATTGAAGACTCACATTATCATATTCATAGTTCGCAAATCTCCATTTTTCGAATTGAATTTTATGCACACAGCTCTCAAATATGGATGTGGCACACAGCACTTAAATATGCATGCGAACACGTTTTACAAATAAATTGAGTAAAATCCAACCAATGAACCATTCAGTACTTATTAATATGACAACATAAAATACAATTACAGTAAAATTGTAAAAATGCAAAAGTAAAAAATAAAATGAATTCTGAAATATCGAAGAAAAAAGTTCACAATCAAATCAAATTGAATATCACATCCTTGCATGTGCATTAAATCGAACAAAATAAGCAAAATATCCTGCCAAAATAAATATAGACAATATTCATACATTCAATATTACGTTAAAATGTTCCTGCGCTTGAATTGAATTGACAATATGAAAAATAAAATCTGTATTGATAAATACCAGGTAAAAATTATATTAACCGGCAACGTTGGCTGTAAGATGTTTGCTGCAAAAATTCTAATTTAATTTTTGAGTCCACTCTAAATGGTGGAAAGTAGAAAATGATAATGATCTGTTTAATTCTAATATCATGTGACAGCAAAAACTATCGTTTTTGAAACTTATTGAGGGCTCTTGACTTTCGATATTTTTTCATTTTCGCAGCTCGGAAGCAAATAAATGAGTTTGGATAGGTGTTGCATATAAATTTTTTTCACAGCACCCTTTACCATACGACTTTATAAATTTATTTTTTTGAAATGTCATTCATTGTTGCTGTTTTTAGTACTATGCAAAAATTAATATTATGCAAAAATTAAATAAAGTAATGAAAATGACACGGAAAGAATATTTCTCCAAGTGAAAAAAACAAACAAAACCAAGACAATCAAAACAAAGTGACCCAGCTTGTTTAAATTTTGCCAGGAGTCAACTGACAGTTGTTTCGTTATAGAAGCAGTAATTTCCTTTTAGTTCATATGCGTGAAAAAGTCACGGAATTATTGACACCCCTGACATTAGAAGTTTTTCTTTTATCACATAAGTGTTGACTTCTCACTAAACTACTTTTCAATTCATGTTACGCATGTAAAAACATCTTTGGCTGATTAGTTGGCTTACCAAAAGCAATTGTCTCGCAAAACCCATATGGATTAATGACGATCAAGACGTCTAAGTAGGCTCAGCAAAGATCTACAGATATTAAGTATTAGAAGCAGGTATACTCGTAATATGATCCTACGAGTATAACAAGTTACAATTACTACGGCAGGAGTTGCGATTATGACAAGGAAATGGAAACTGTACTTCATATTTTGATATAAGAGATTTAATTTTAACGTGTATAAAACAAGTATTTTCAAGCGAAATTTTTGGATGTTTGTTTATTTGTAAAGAGGAGAATATGTCATTAATAGTGGAAGACAATATCAGTCAAATGGCCGCTAGGGTTACGCTTGTAGGACCATATTATTTTTATGAAATTTTCCATCACCAAGTCGCACATTTGTGGCTGTCCGTTAGACTTACATGGGTTTGATCATTGGTTTGTTTGTCAAAAACCTCCTACTGAATAAACTCGACAATTGTCAGCCGTTACCATATACCGTATCTATCATGTACCCGCAAAGAAATATGTTTAAAGGTATTAAATCTTGGGGGCGAATTCTGATTGACTCTGGAATGACACAGTCAAGAAATTTTTCACGTCATCCTCATCAATGATCCGGCCTTTTTTTGTAAATTTAAGGTTAAATGACTCCGTTGATACTAAAACCGCATCAAAACAGTCATACGTTGATGATACAGAGACTTTCAAACAATCACTCTTAGGTTTTCCGAGCCCCAAGTGCTACAACTCTATTTGTTAATTTGTTATTTTAAATTATTAAATTTTTATTGAAGCATGGTACGGAGTTCATACGGAATTTTTGTACCTATATTCTGCTACTTTTTGCGAATCGAAAATCGTAATATTTCCGTTTTTTAACGATAGTCTCCAGCTTTATCTTACTCATCATATTTAATTCAATATTATGTGGCATCTCTGTATAGAAAATGTGAAAATAAGTGAAAAGCACAAAGAATAATAATAAGAATAATAAAGAAAAACTCAACGAGTTTGAGCTTGTGATTTTATTTTTTTTCCTCCAACCGACAGCGAATATCGTTAAAATATGTTACTGAATAGCAAATTCGATAAATTTTCGTTATATTTATTATAGAGATACGATTATCGTAATAAAAGTTACTGAATCCAGCTACAGTTGTAGACGAAGGGTAACGAAATTTCAATTTGCTAGTACAGCCTTTCAAAAAAAGTACACTGAATTTTTTAAATTTGTTGCATACCTTAGGGATGTTATACATATAATTGGAGACTTTTTTCAGTCAACTGAAACTAACGGCCTGTCCACGTTGTCACTAGAAATCGTTCGATCGAATACTTATATTGAAAACAACAACAAATTTTATAATGTTATTGATGTTTGCAATACAAGTTGTCGATCGAACGATTTCGTGTGACATCGTGGGACAGGCCGTAAAATTAATGTTCAAACAATTGTTTGGTCAAAGAATTTTTGACATTTCTAATTTTCATCAATTTGTAATTAATTTTTAGTGTTTTTGTGTGTTGTAAATTCAAATATAAATTAAATTGTGTGTATGCAAACATAGTTTTACACAAAAGGCTACACGATTATTTTTCGTGTAAAATTAAATGTAAATTTACAAACGTGAAATTCCGTAAGAACTCCGTACTGGGCTTTATGGCATAATTTTAACTTGTCATCTGTCAAGTAGTGGCTTGAGTCATTATAACCGCTAAAATGGAGGGCTATTCTAAATGAAACGTCTTATGGGAACACCTTTTATAAGTTAACTACTCTACGCAGCGAGAGCAGCAAAAAGTCTAACGTTTCTTATAGTGTGATGAAACGAGATGTTTTTTTTATCGGGCAAGTAGCAAGAAAAATATACATACGTAAATAGTATTAATTTTAGCAACTGCGCATAATCCTAATTGTAGCACAAACAATTTGTATGCTCACATATTTTCTCTATGCCAATTCCAGCATACAAGAGCATCTTTTCTTTGTGTATGTAAAAAACTAAACTACGCTACAACTAAAAATAAAAAGGCACATTCGTATTAAACTAATTGACTCTTTCTCATACTTTCAGTCTGAGTATTTTTATACACAGGCTATTCATATTTAATAAGTCAAAACAAATATACAGCCATACTCGGAATATTTATTCATCATTAGCCATTGTATACAATCATTTGTGTACATAAAATGGAATGAAAAATGTGTAGCTGTGTGTGTGGCTGTTTGAAAACATGCTTTTTGTGTGTGTGTGTGTAAATAAAATAGCTCTGTATTACGCATGTGTATTCGATTTAATATTTAGAATATTTTTATATTAGTGTGTGTGATTGCAGCTCACACAGTCTATAAATTTTAGTTGTTGGCGTTTGTGCTGCGTAATTTAAAAAAATGTGCATAAACATAGTTGTTGGATGTTTATAGTCATACACGCAAAGAAAAAATATGGTTGAGGTAACCATAATCAAACAGCAACATACTATGATTGAATTATATGGTTGCAGTCAAATCATATTATTCTCAATAGAAACGCAAAGTTTTAGTAATATTATTATCTGAGTTAATAATAATGTTATCTACAATAACAATTAACTTTGTTAAACCTAATCTTAGTATTGTTCAAAGTTATCACATTTTGGTTAAATATCACAATACTATTATTACATGTGACTAAAATATAATTAAGACTATCCATACCACATTCTAATAATATAATAATATTGTTAAATATGACCACAGTATTATTCTATATAATAATAATATTTTGTTTTTTAACCATATATTGGTAGATCTTTTGCTTAAAACAGCTGTGCGTCAAAGCCGAAATAAATATAAAATAATATTGTTGAAATAAAATGTATGTGCACGTGTACTTAAACAAATATGTGCGTATACACGAAATGCAGACACGCATGTATAAAGAAATATATTTATATATATTTTTATTCATCTATCCTCTTGTTTATGCTTCATTTATTTATATAGTTTATAGATAGTTTACAAATGAAACACTGAGCTGACAGAAGATATTTCTGAAAAAGTTTTTTTTTAAACTAAATATAGTATGGTTTTGGATAACATTTATTTACATCATATTATTTTTACATAATAATACAAATTATGTTGTAGTCATACATTTTTAACAAAACTATATTGTTAAATTCTAACCATATCACAATTTTTATGAATATAATAATGTAAATATTAAATTCAAACATTACTTTGTTTAACGTAAAAATGACAATAATTTCGGAGAACATAATATTGTTTTCTCAACCATGCTACAACAATATCTTTTCTTTGCGTGTACGTAAACAGTAGACTTAAAAAAGTGATGTCAAAAATAAAATTATAGTTGTATGTGTGAGAAAAGTTGTCTCATTCGTATCTGAAGTACATAGAAAAAAATAAATATTTGGAAAAATGCAGTTTAGTAAAGCAGCTCAAAAAAACTAAAAAAGGGCGGTAGAAAATTAAAACATAAGAGAAAAAAATTTTATAAAAAAGTTCTCGCCGACCCATATTTTCCGAGTTATGGGGCTCTGAACTTTTCATAGGAAACTGTGAAAAATCTCTAAAAAGAAATGTTGAAATAGCTTATCTGATAGAAACATGAAAAGTAAGAAAAACAATTAATGAAAAAAATTTGCTGCGACCCATATTTCCCGAGTTATTGATATCAAAAGTTTAGAAAGAAGGTGCAGTTTAGTGAAACTGCTCAAAAAAATCTAAATGTCTTTTTAATACATATTAATTTCTTTCCTTAAAAGTTTTGTAACTTAAAACACATTAAATGTCGTGAAAATCATGGGTGACCATAGAATATTTTTCTTTCTTTTCTTTCACTGTACCTCTAAAGAATTTAACACACCCGCTACGCATGTCTTATATACGAATAAATGAAAGAGAATAAGAATGTGTGTGATTTTAGCTATTGTGGTATAAAACTGACATCAATGACTTAAAATTACATGGGTTTGATAATTGGTTTGTGTCAAGAACGAGCTACTGAAAGAGTTCGATACAGGCCGTTATGGCCTGTCCCACGATGTCACCAGCAAAAGTTCGATCAACAACTTGTATTGCAAACAACAATAACATTAGAAAATTTGTTAATGTGTGTTTTTGCATTTTGCGTGTTTTTTATTTTTAGCTGCTCGCATTCCTCCAACACTCAAAAAGTAGTTAAAACGATACTTTTGTCTTTCTCTGCTATCCACATCCCTTTGGAAATATTCGCCAAATAGGTATCAAAATAAGTCTTGAAAGATCTAATTTAAATCCTCTCTCTAAATTTTAATAAATCTAGAAGTGTTGTTAACTTGAAACGTTCCTGGAATATAGAGATTTTTGTTAAAGAATAATGGCTACAGCCGTTATGTAAATATTCGATTTTGCTTGGTGTAGCAGTGCTCGGAATATTGAAAAACTTTATACATTTATTTATATTAAAATATAGCAAAAATTGCAACAGCAAAAAAAAAAAGAAGATAAACAATTGTAGCAACAATATTGGAAATGCTTAAAAAAGAAATGCATGAAATATGCAGTAAAGCAACATTTGCTAAATTCAGCAGTACAATTGTTAGGATAAGATGAGCAATACGAGTTGCAATGTATGAGTATTAACTAAACAAAGATACTTTTAGATACAAATAAATGCATATTTTTTATGTAGAAAATAGACACTCCGGATCACTAAATTTGTTACGTGTCAATACCTATTGAAAATGTATGATGGAAAAAGACTAAAAAACACATTTTCTATTCATTTTCTATGAAAATCTGTAACCGAATTGCTTGCAGTCAAAAACCTATAAAAATAATACTCGTTTTCATACGTGTACAATTTGTATCCAGAAGAGAAAATATATTGTATGTGAATATTTATTTATCCAATAAGCATGAGGATGAAATGACAGTTTTAATCAATGATGCATTTTTCAATATTCTATAGTAATAATAAAGTAAATGTGTTTTATGTATGGTACATCATACTCGTATGTAGACATGGATTAATAAAAACTTAGTTCGCTGGATGTGTCGTTTCATTACAAAGGATTTTTACCAAATCAATATTTCCATGTGAAATACTTTTAAGTATTAAGTTTTGTTTTATTTATTTTCCTGGCTGGAAAATTAATTTCATTTTTGTTTTTAGTGTAAACATGAAAGTTTAAAGGTCTAATTTATAAAAGTTATTAAGCCTTTATAAAGGGTTTATAAAAGAGATTTCCATACAAAATTTTTCTTATTAAGCCTTTATAAAGCCTTAATAATTTTAATAAATAAGGTAGTAGCTTTTTTATATATTGAACTTATATTAACCGTTAATATCCTGATATCTTAATTTTAATAATATTTTAATTTTAATAATTTTTAATCCTAATAAACGAACAAATTAGCTTATTTCAATAAAAATGTTTCTTTTTTTATACATGAAAACTGTATTGTTATTGGTTGTGCTGCGTTCGAGGGGTTAACAAACATTTATAATTTGTCAAAGGACCTTTAAATAAGAGCGAACAGTTGTATAGTTCTTTACAGTTTAAATAATCCACCAATGGGCACAAGGAAAGCGCTGTAAGAATTTTGTTTTATGAATATGTACGTACATACATACATACATAAGAATTTAAACTCACAATATATCAGAAATTTATAAAAAATGGTAATAAAAGGCACATTTGAATTCAACTTGAATGACATGACCAAAGTATATGCTATTTCCCAATAATCTTTTAGTAAATGCTTATAATGATTGTAGGTTTTCAATAATAAAAATTAATTTCCACATGCGAAAGAGTGACTCTTATATAGGCAACATAAATATATTGGAAGTTAAAAAAAAGTGCAATAATACAGCAGCAGTAGAAATGATTAAAATGCAAAAAAAGTAACCGACAGTCGAATCAAGTAAATAAATGAAATTTTAATTGATTTTCATCAATAACCATACGGATTCATCCAACAAACACACACACACATACACTCACATATACACACCTGCGGGAACCGGACACAAGGATAAAGCGGACATATTTTTACAACAAATTGATGGAATGAAAAATAAAAAAACAATAATAATAAAAATAAAGTAAAGCTACGTTTGAGGTAACAGGACCCATGGTCTGGTAAAATATGTATAAAATAGTCAATGTGGTAAACGGTTTAACGGTTCCGATTTTTTTTATTTTCCAACTTTCTTTTTTTCTGCGCAAAAATGAAATTTACACTCACACAAGAAAATTAATTGGAATTTTAATTAATTGCAAAATTTTTCACAAATGATGAGAAAAAACATGAATGTAAATATTCTTTACGTTGCATGCAGCATTCAAACAAAAACAGGAAAGGACGAGTGTTAATGCCATCGTACTCATCGTCATCATCCTCATTCATCAAAAATATAAAAAACGAATTGATCGGCATGTAAAAGAATACAACAACAACAGTAAACATATGCACACACTGCCAACCAAAAGTAAGCAACAACAAGGAAAACAACAACAACAACGACGATGACTACTATAACAGTATTCACAGAACGCAAAAGGGTTGATATGAAAAATTACAAAAATCTTTTCATTTTTGTTGTTTTATTTATTTAAAATATTTCAATTGTGATTGATTTTATTTATTATATGTACTTGATTTGTGTGTGTTTGGCTGTGTGTGTGTGCAAGTGTGAGAGCATGATTATTTGAATGTTGGCAAAAGAGTATGAATGTTCGATTGATATGTTTTTAATTAAAAGTGCAGTGATATGCATAAATATTTTAAATTTTGCAAAAACAATAAAGTTACGAGACTATGTTACTTTTGTATTTATGTATATCAGTATTAATATTAGGCATCAATCAATGATACTTAATTGGAATAAAATTAATGCCTCCACCGAACTAAAGTTGTCGTGTCAACTGGCAGCGTAACTGAAATCCAGCGAACAGTGAACGACTGATTAAGAATAAAAACAAATCACTTTTTTAATTTAATACCACCAATCTGCTAAAAAGAAACAAAACAGAGAAATATCGGCAAGGACAACCCTATGTTAAAGTTACTACTTCCGCATAACCATCACTGGGTCTTATGTATTAACTCCTTGGGAATATAGTTTTTTCTGGACATTAAGTTCGAAAACTTACGATTTAATATTTTTTGTACACTCCTACTTAGATGAAAAATTACGCTTATTCCAATAAAGCCAAAATTCACAGTCATTAGTTAACTAATAGCAACAGCTTAACCACTAATATGAGATTCATAGCTTTTTCTTTACCACCAAATGTCATTGGTTAACAAATAGTTAGACAACAGCTGATTTGTTGTGAACTTTATTAGTATTGTTGTTTTGTGAAAACTTTTAGACACATTTCAGCTGTAACACATTCTTTATTTTTTCTATTATATTTTGGTTTTTTCGAACCAATTTCAGCACTAATTCAATATCTTGCACCGTAAAGTTAGACAAGCGAGCACAGTTTTATCCATTTTTAAAATATAATATAATATAATAATAAGCTGCCAATAGTAAAACTTAATAATTTGATATGGTTACCATTCTTTGCTCATATTAAGAATTTTAGTTAAAAAATGCACTGTGAATATCAAGTATTAGTTAAACAATAGTTAGTTTACAAAAATTAGTTTACTAATAAATAACTAATGACTGTAAATTTGGCCCTAAGAAATAAAAGATTTAAAAGCAAATTACATAGAAGCTTAAAAGAAGAAATATAGTAGTCTATACGCATTTAAGCAGGAATTCACTTAAATGGATCCTTGGATACGCATTTAAGCGTATGATTTTTCTCAGCACTATTTGATTTAAGCAGGGAAGACTCTTAAGCGTAGCCGCTTAAAGCGAATATTTTTTATAAATTTTTTACTAATGCTTTTTTTGGCAGCAGTTCTTGTGCATGAAAGCGGGGAACGTAATTAAGTGGATAAGTTTAAGCGCGAATTACATACTGTATTAATAACAATATGATATGATAATGAAATAAATATGCAAGAAAATTTTAATTTTATTAAGTTTGAGAACATATCGCTCCTTTATTGCAATATAGAAATATATACAAAATTTGTGTTTAAAGTTAATAATACAGCAAAAACCTTTATATAATAGATAACATTGTGAAAAAATTTCATATAAAAGGCTTGTACACGCATGAGAAAGGAATATGTGACCTGCTCCACGAAAAGGCACCTCTGCGCCGAAAAATTTTTTTTTTACTTTTTGAGCGAGTCTTATAGGAAAAAAACGCTCTTTCAAATGCCGCAAACCGCAGGTTTACAAATCACCTATAAAGATGAACATAATTAATGAAAAAATTTAAAAATGTGATATAAACAGATAATATATATAATATTTGAAATTTAAAAAAAGTTCAATATCAAGTTCAAGGTCCTTTTTCGTGGAGCAGGTCACATATATTTTTAGATCTTCATTGAATTCAACAAATGTACTATATTGCCAAAAAGTTATAAAAATATGATTATGACTGATTGGCAACTGAAAATCATGTAAACAGGGCTTCAAAAAAGAAGATATATGAGTGGTAAAAAAAAGGAAGGGCGATTGAAAAATTTACTATCATAAATATGATTATTTCAGTGGAACAGTTTTAGGCGAGTAGGAGGAAATACATAATTTAAGGGAGAATTCAAACAAATCTAGGGTATTCTACTAACCGCTTAACTGATCGGTTAATTTAAAATTGGCTTTTTCCGATTAACGGTTAAACCAGTTAATCCCTGTCGATTAACCGATTAACCGACGTAAACAAAATTTTAATTTTAATTTTGTAATAATACAACGCATTTTTTGTGGGTTAAATTATTTGTTTCGTCTAAAAGTCTTCATCAAAGTCTTTGGACGTGACTAAAGGGAATTATTAAGGTTTTGTTTAATAATTTAATAAAAGCCAGCAGTAGTGTTACCAACGATTTAATTAAGAATTAGATTTAATGAGAGACGAATTCAATTACTTTATAGCTACACTCTCAAGTATTGCCTTCCAGCAACAGTGTTTTAAAATACAGTAACAAAAAGAAAGCTAAGAAATTCAGAAATAAACTTTTTTGCAGAATGTTCGTCGCTGAGCTGTATGATGACTAGCGATAGTAAAACTCGTACAAGAAATGTTCCAAAAAAAGTAATAAAACAATTAGAAGTGTTAAGAATTTGAAGCAAAAAAAAAAAAAAATAATAATAATAAAACAGGACTCTAATGGCATAATGAAAGATTTTATATGTTTAGAGAAATCCAGGAAAACGACTGACGCTCTAGATATTCTGTAATATGAATTGCTTTCGATTTTCTCAACATCTACGATAAGTAAAAGGATTCTTCCAAGTCAGGGTTTACCAAAACTAAAGAGGAGAACCGCTTAAATCCTACACATTTAAACTAAATTATTTTTCTGAAGGTTTGTGTTAGACGAACTCTATCACAAATTTGTTAATTTTTAATGCTTTTGCTTATGTGTATGTGTTTTTTGTTTGTTTTACTAATAAACTAAACTTGCTTTATGAAAAAACTTTATTAATCGGTTAACCGGTTAATACCGAAATTAACCGATTAAGCCAAAGCCTAGATTAATTAATCGATCGATTAACCGATTAAAGCAAAAGCCCGATTAATTGAATACCCTAAACCAATCCTTTAGGATTGCAGCTTCTACTGTGAGAAAAAATATTGTTTAATATAATTTTTAACTAACAATTTATTTCTTTTTTTATCTGTAAGGCATATTTTCGCCTTCCTTTATTTAATTAATGTCACTATATTTATGATTTGATCAGGCTAAAGTTCGTATCGCTTTGTAAGCCAAATTACATGTGATAATTATTAATGAACAAATAACATCAAAGTTAGTTGTAAATATTCTGACAAACACATAGTTGAACGGAACAACCGGCTGTTTTCGAAGGCCACTAAACCTTCCTCATCAGCGTTCTTTTGTGTTTGGTGTCAGTTGATGTAGATTTCTGCTTTATATACTCAGCCATTCTTGCAAATGGAATATGTGAATTGTTTTGATTCATCGTATTACAATTTGCTAAAGGTTTTTTGTAATGAAAGCTCATTTTTACCATCTCTAAATTTACAACAGTCTTGCCATTGTCGTTTGTTCTTTACTAACCATGCACATGTTACTTAATTTGCTTATTTTTTGTTCTACTAAAGACAAACTTTTTTGGTTTGATCTTAAGTATATTTTTATTTAGTTTTTTGCCACAGGCCCTTGGCTATTAATTTTAGTTAATTTTAATTATTTTTTTCGAACTTCATTTGTTTCTATATTTATGATTTGATCAGTTTAAAGTTCGTATCGCTTTGTAAGCCAAATTACAAATTGTCACTTTATTTCTCAATTTAATTTTACCATCTTTTTGCTTTGAAAACTATGCAGCAGCGAAAAATTTGTGGTTGCGAATATCACTGCTATTTGGCAACTAAATTATTAACTTTTAGCTGCCAGTTGCCATACATAATAACATTTTGGCATTTGGCAACGCAACTAATGTTTGGTTACCATCCATAATCCAGCCATAAGGCACAAAGGTAATTATCTATGTGGAAATCATCCTGAGTCAGCATTAGATGAAATGCTTATAGGGATCACGAATGCAGCCATCTGAGAGTCAATTCTGTTTGGGAAGTAATGTTTCAAGCAAAGTGCATTATATGCTGCTTTATCTCAACTACAAATCCTGTGACTTTTGAGACTTTCAGGTTTAAATATCTTATTCTCAATTTTAGCAAAGTTGAATATTTTATTCTGTACTTTACACTTAAGACATTTTTAGATTATTAATAATATCCATTTTTTAAAATAAATTAAGAAAAATTAATTAGAGAGGACTTTGACAGAGATCAGCCCTTTCCGATAGCATTTAGTTGAATCACTTCCAAAGCAACTTTAATTCACATGCATATACATGCTAGCCTTTATACATCGAAAACTGAATGAAAACGGCTCAGGGTGCGTCTTTAACATGCCTCTCTTTTTGATATGCAAGTTTTTATTTCGTGTGAGAGAGATGAATAGAAAATAATATGTATATGCTTATAGAAGGAGCGGAAAAGTTGGTACTACCGTAATTTTGTTTATAACAAGTGATGTTCAAAAACCGTGTTATTATTTAATTCTATTACAATAATTTTAGTATTGTACTCACATCTTTATATACATAGAGTACGAGCTTGATTTGCGCAATCACCGATTATTGCAACACCCAGATTAGCTCAACAGGTAATTTTTTACATGGCAGTTCTTAAAAGTGCAACTTTTTTTAAAAACAGTTTCGATAAGCGCAACTTTTTCTCTTTTAGTAAATTTAAAACGCTTTTCTCTCTGAATTTACTGAATTTAAAACATAGTTTTAACAAGTAATTTCAGTTTCTTAAAAAAAGTTTTTTTGCACGCCGGTGCTAACATTTTTTATTTACAATAAATGGATCAGAGAAGACTATTCAGATGAAAGCGAAGCTATAGATATTTTCAAATTTTCAGAGAATATCAAAATTAAAAACACACAAAAGGTTAAATAATATGAAGCCATTCATGATATCATTCATAATCATATTTTTATGGAGTGGACAACAGAGAATAATATTCCTTAGGAAAAATTATTTGCCCTTCAAGAAATTAAAGATTGCCGCCTCTTTCACAAAGGAAAAATTAAGGATAAAAAAAATTCAAACCAAATTTTCAACATTCTTTTCCTCAAACTAGATTGTGTTTACAAAAAAAATTAATATGAGTAGGACTCAAATATATGCAGGTACAAAATATGAAGACGGGTTTTTAGCTTCAATTCATGTATAAAATATTGTTTTATAACTTTTTTAGTCACATGTATGATTTTTTTATGTTTAACTATTAAAAATAAATTATTTTATATTAAATTACAGTTTGGTTTATATGAAGTTTTTAGTGATCAATTATTGCGACTTTTCGGTAAAACCAACAACGCCGATTTTCTTTCGGTTGCGCAAATCGAACTCGTACTGTATATAATTCTACTGTACGTCTGTATGTCACTTAACTCCTAAACGGCTGGACCGTTTGGGTGGCGCCCTAGATGGTTTAGCTTCACAAAACTAGCACAAAGAGAACGATACGAGAGAAATTTCTGCCTTTCCGAAACAATCAAACCGATTTTAATGAAATTTAGAACAAAGATAGATCTGCGTCTAAAAAGTAATGAAATGACCACAGCTATTTTAAGTCTACTCAGTTTCTTTCTGGATGCGAATAAAGTTGCGGGAAAATTCTGGCATGCATATATTTTTCCTTAGGGTTCCATGGGGGAACATTACACCACTTCCCAACCTACTTATGTACCAAATAAGCTTGCTTATTTCATATTCTCCAGTATTAAATTAAACTAAATATAACATAATCATTAAATGTCTCAGTTCAAACATTCTATCGCGATATGAATTAAACATTTTATTCCCACTGAGGTTTTTTTTTTTTTACTTTGTTCAGCTGAAGAGGACAGTTTCAGAGAAACGAAATGGACCATTTCCATGAATTTATTTTACATGTTATTTCATGTTATTTCCATTTACTAAAAATTAATAAGAGTGTTGTCAATGTATTAGCATCGACTATCGAGATCTTCCTTAAATATAAAATATGTTAATTCAATGAAGAAACCCAATTTATTGTAGTTACTTAGTTTTATATACCCAAAAATAAAAATTAAATTTTTCAGCACTCGAACAGTCTGTTTGATTTTGCTGATTTCCAATACCAATTTATTTAGGACAATATCATAAAAAATATATTTGATCAAAAAAAATTAGATTTAGATATTTTATTTTATATACCACGGGCCTATATCTCAAAACTTACAAGTGTTGTAATACAAGTAAAATAGTTATAAGTTTTGAGAAATAGGCCTGGAAAAAAGTTTCCAGTTTCCATTATTTGCTTAAAGTGGAAAAGTAATCCTAATTTAAAAGCTTTGGTAGTACACTATTTTAAGTTGGATATGCTTCATTTAAAACCAGGACAAGAAACTAGTGGTAATTTTTAATTTCAACACCCAATATTATAAACGTCTTGACTTAAGCGAACGAAAAACTGTCAATATGTACACATATCCTGTTTGTCGATTTTTTAATAAATAAATTTTAATACAAGTCTGTGTTATTAAAAACTGCATCACAAAAATTACAAATGCAATGACAATCGAACGAAATAAAGTGATTTTTATTTATATTACAGATTTTAAATGAAATACATAAATTTAAAAAATTAAAATTGCAAATTTGTGAACTATGAATGTGTGTGTGTGTGTGTGTGTGTAAAAGAGGACAACTGCATACTCGTACATGCAAGAACACATGTACATGTGTATATCAGTGCGTGTGTTTGTGTGTGAATGCAACTTTACAAATGCAATTTCTACGCTTCACTGAAGTAACTAAAATCGCAAAATTGTGTGACAGTGAAAGATAAAATCTGTTTATTTTGTTTGATTTTTTATTTTTATAATAAAAAGAGAATTTAAAACCAAACATTGGCCTTCTGAATTTGTGAAATTGAAAACAAACAAATGACAAGAAGGGATAACTGAAGCGCTATATGAAAACATTTATGCACATACATACTGGTATATGCACATACATTCATACATAATAATATTCACATTTGTTTCAACTTGTATATTGAGTGGGGTGAGAGTGGATAATATGAGTGATGATCAAATAATGCTTTAAAAACAGTTCAGCATAAAAAAGATGGAAATAAATTTTAAAAATTGAGATTTTTATTGCTTTAAAAGTACTAAATAAGTGTTTGTTTGGGACATTGTTAGTATTATTATTATATTATTATTATGCTATGGAAACATTTAGTAGCTTTGATATTTGTCAACCTACTTAATGAATGGCTGCTATTTTCAAAGTCAATTCAGAACAATTAACCATTAACAAGAAGCGTTCCAAAGAACTGGTTTAATGAGTTATGTACACAGTGTTACCGAGAGCTCTAATTAATCGTGTCGCCACTACGCTCAGTGAGTGAAATATAGAGTGAAATTGAGTCAAAAAACTATGCTTGCAATACGGATAATGAACATGAATTTTGATGACCGACGAGGACCATTTTATACTCTGCGGCATCATTAACATGTAAAATTGCCGCATTTGGGAAGATTCATAAAGCTTCTTGATCTAGAAGTGACTTTTTGCAACAACTGCACCATTTATCTTCAGAGAAAACGAAACTGTCGGTGGTTGTTGACTAATTGTGTGAATACGGTTTTCTGTGAATACGGTTGCTATAACTATTTGAATACTGTTTCTGATTTCAAGCAGTTGTTTAACAATTTAGCAGACTGGCAACTCAGATCTTCAGATTTGACCCCTCCTTACTTCTTTTTGTTGGATTATTTAAAAATAGAATTATACTACGCTAAGAAGCCTCAAACATTCAAGGATAGTTATGAAAATACAGCATAAGCCTCACATTTTGAAGTTTCCAGCTCAGCGGACAGTTCATGCATGTTGTATTCAAATAGTGGTCCAAATAGGTTCAAAAAGACCAAATTAAATAAAAGTATTGTTCAATTTAGAGATGAGCTATTTTACGAAACCTGTTACTTTTTCACAGTGATTGAAAAATCACTAATCACAACTGTGACCGAATTTATCAAGTAACAGGTTTTGGAAATATAGTTCTTTCATACAAACTGTAAATGTTCTTGTATGCTTACTTTACAGCAAATAAAGCTACCACATGCATTTTTTTTATACCTTCACCGTTTGTCGAGAAAAAGTCGTCAAATCGTGTCAAATCGTCTTTTCTGGCAACTACGTATAGCTCTCACATTTTTCTATTTGCAATACGACAATTCTCAATATTTGGGTGGGGTTGATTGCTGATTGTTTGTTCTTGTCGCTCTTCTTATTAGTATTTATCAAAATACCAAACTTATACATACTTTTAAAGCAGAAGACCTGAAATGTGTTAAACCGTGATCACAGTCGCTGTTTAATTTCACTCCTGCTCTTCTTATTAGATTTTGTCAAAATAACATAACTGCTGCAAACAAAATACTGCTGAAATGTGACCACAGTCAACATTATTAAAAAATCACAATATCGCTCAACACTAGTTCAATTATAAAAACCTCAAAAAGTCTAGAATGAGATGCACAGACTTTCAAAACCTATTTTATAATTCACAAATATTAATATTTTTGAAAATCACAAAAGATTAATAAGCGTAGTAGGCCTAGAAACTTATACAAAACCCAGCAAATAATCTATTTACGATAAGTTGTAGGCCTACTACGCTTATATTTCTTTTGTGATCTACAAAAATATTATTGTTTGTGAATTCTCAAAAAGTTTTTGAAAGTCTGTGCATAAGATAAGAGGTTTGTGACCGTTCAAAATGTGTGGTTAAAGTCTACTGATGATTTCTTGCAGCAACAATGAAATGCATATAGACAACGCTGAACCACCAGCAAATAAATTTCAAATTATAGTAATTTCTATAATTTTTATTTTTTTTGGTGTGTTATAATTTTGGGCGATATTTAATTTTTTTTTGGCCGATTTTTAATTTTTATTTTTGAGCTATTTGGTTTTGGGCTGGTTTATGAACCTGTTCAAAATTTGTATGAATAAGGCCGCTTAAAATTAAAAACACAGATAAAAATATTCACCAATTAATGTTTTCAATAAAGAATTTAATTGATTCAATTGAAATTGAAATTGGTGAAAATTAAATTATTTTTACATTGGTATTACAAGTAAAATAATTGAAATTTACTTGCAAATAAATTTCATTTATTGTATTTTAAACCTTTCTGACAATATGTCAAATAATAAATTTCTTCAAAGATATTACAAATATTTTATATATATTTTATATTACAAATTTATTCATACTATTTTTGTGTGAATATAAAAATTTTCATTTGGAAGAACTAATAAAAAGTTATCAGTTTAAAAGCATTTTTAAATACATTTGGAAGTAAGAAAGTACCAAAAGTGCTAAATCGCTTGCAAGACAATTAGCAAGGAAATAATTCCCTCATAAGTCAAACCTGGTGTGCGCAATCAGTTCCCAAAAGTCGCATTGAAAATTTTGTGCCCTTTTCATTTGTAACAGTTTTTATTCTAATTTTGATTAGTTTTCCTAAAGTTGCATTATGATTCGTATTAAAAAGCAATATTTAAAGAGGGAGACAAAAAATAAAAAAAGAAAACAAATACTTTGTTTATTTTCGTTTTTTTTTTAGGTTAGAGAAACATCTCTATTTTACTGCCGGCTTGGTTTGATTGTATAAATTTTGGCGGTTGTTTAAGAAATGTCTCTTGTTTGTACACATGTCATCTTTTTTTTGTGTTTTTTTTTAATGTTACGAGTACATACAATCGTGCGTATGGTTTTTGTTTTCTCCTTTATGACAATTATTATCATTATAAACAGCAGCAACAAACAACACATTCGCAGGACAATAGCATGTAAATATTTGTTAAAACATAAGTTTTTTGTCATTGTCTATTGTTCTGTTTATTTGATTGTTTGCTTTGAGAACCAGTTTTTTGTCACCCTAAATGTTATTGCTTTGCTTTAATAGTTTTCAGTCGTTTTTCATTAGCCTGATGAAATCCATAGAAATGATGGATAAAATTTGTCACAGATACTCTGATTCATTTTTTTTAAATTGTACATCAATATTAATATGATGTCATTTATGATAGCACAACATTTTAAGATCGTAGCGAGATTGCAGTTTTGCAAATTTTTTCCCCGTTTTAGAGAACAATAAATAATATTAATAAATTAGTTTTGTAAGGTTTCTTTATTATTATTGACATTATATTTAAAAATAATAACAATATATGAGAGATAGAACAACTAACTATCTGCTAAGACCATCGCGATGCATCGCCTAAATATAATATTTTTATTTCACAATTACATATTTACAAAACCTAGAAATTTTTGTGCCAGAAACTATGTTTATAAGAAATTATATTTTTAGAAGTGGATTAAATTCTAATAATACAATTTCAAAAGATGTGTTCAATATTTATAAACGTGGGTTTATTCAAGAGACAGTGTCATATATATACATGTATTTATATAAGATTTGAAATGTTTTTAAGAAGCGATACTTTTAATTTTGACCCACTGTAGCTTCGTTCATAACAATTTAATGCTCCTATATTGATGTGAAAAGTTTTAAGGAAATATAACCAATATTTTAAGTACAACTTGCACTGCACGAAGCTTTTACATTGCAGTAGGAATGTAAGAAAAAGCTTGATTTTAGGTATGAATATCCAAAAATTTTCATGGAAACTGAATATTCAAAACAGGGTTAGAATACTACTCCTGTCGTAGGATGTTTAAATCTAAATGGGCCCTAAACTCCAAAATGCTTAAATGGATGTAAACAGCAATTGTGCGTCCAATACTGACTTACGGCTCTGTCCTCTGGTGGCCTGCCAGAAGTAAGAAATATGTGTTAGATCAACTTTATAGAATACCGAGATCCGCTTACATACTAATCTTTCGGAGGCTCTGAATGCTATACTAAACCTTATTCCGATCGACCTTCATATATTGGCGGTATCCTCAAGTAGTGCAGCAAGATTAGCGGCATCTGGGAGGTGGAGATCAAGGTCCTATGGGATTCTGGCATCCTGGATCAACTACCCCTACGCTGACAAAATCTACTGATTACATGGTTCCTTATCTAGACTTTGACAAGGTGTTTAAAGTTCTGATTCCATCCAGAACGGAGTGGAAGGGAGGCACAATGATAAGGGAATATGACGTCAGAATATAAAATGATGGATCCAGAATGGTCTACACCCAGAGAAAAGATGACACCATACGTGCTCAAAATGACCACATTCGGTGTCAAAAGTGTATCAACAACGATTGTGGTCAAGTTGTACACGCCGTTGTCAATCTGACAACGAAATATTGACAACACAATCGTTGTCAAATCGAGCACAAATGTGGTAAAACTGACACCGAATTGTTGTCAAATTGACACCATATCGTTGTCAAATTGACACCATATCGTTGCTGAAATGACACCGTGGCGTTGTCAAGTTGACACCATATCGTTGTCAATGTGACACCATGCCGTTGTCAATTTGACACCGTTCGTTGCCTATTTGTAAATAAATTTCCGTTCCTTTCCCAATTTATTCCCATAAAACCAGAAACTTAAATCCATGGTTTCTTTTTTAAAACTTGTTTTATTAAATAATTTCAATTTGATTAAATATTAATTATACAACAATTTAAATAAGCTTAACTCTAAAATAAATTTTTCCATTATTCATAGGATATAAATGAAATGGGAGAGTCACAAATTCAATAATTGGTATTAAAAAAATTTTGTTCTCATTTAGTGAACCAACTTCAAAAGATTGTAAATGATAATCAAATTCTTTAACATTTACTTGATTACATAAAATAAAAATATTTTCATTCTGAATTATAAATTGTTTAATTTTAAAAACTTCAATTAATACATTTTGTGTAGCTAAGTAATAATTTATTTTATACCGAGTTCCTTTATAAAAAATGTCATTAGAAACTTTGCAATTTTGAAAATTTATTTCTGGCTTACTTGCTTTGTAGAAATACGTTTCTTTTAATAAGTTTACAGTATTATATGAATTTATAACAAAAGTAGGTTCTAAATTATTTTCGTATTTTAACAAAAAGTTTGAAAATTTTATCCCAGATTTTATAGACAAAGAGTGACATGGATTTACTCTTGATGTAGTGTTATTGAAATAAATTTTTGCTTCTTTATGTTTAGCTTCGAACCTCATGCAATATAGATATTTAAGAGGACCACATTTTCGAATAGCAGACGGATAATGAACAAGAAAATGGTGCTTCGGTTTTAAAGGACCGTATAATTTTAAATAAAGTAAATGATGATTTTTTATTGATTCCTCTAATTTTGTTAAATCCTCCTCTGTGTAGCTTGATTTTAAAAGTAAATCAATTATTTGCAATAATATTATGAAAACGTTCCAATGCTTATTACCATGAGGAATTAAGTCCCCGATCATTAAAGGCAAAAAATTAAGAAAGCAAATAGTTTCACTAGCAGTCATCTTTAAATTATTGTTTCTTAATCTGCATAAATCTAGTGGTACAGAACGGTTTCCAATTTCAATTTCTCCAAACTGAAATAGAGCTTTTCTGCTGTTAACACAACTTAAAGTTATAATTTTCTCATCAATTAACGCGAGTAAAACATTAGATATATCGTAAACACAAACGCCTTCGAATATGTCATGCATAACATCAAAGCAAAAATTTTCTGTTACATGAAAATTTGGAATGGATTCAAAAATACACTGGTTTTTAATGCCAGTTTCTTGAAAATTATTTTCTAATATATTTAAGTAGTAATTTTCTTTGTTTCTCAAAAAATCAGAATATTGAATTGTATCAGATTGCATTTGGGACTTAGTTCTTGTACAGGCACGGCAAAATCTTTTAGAATTAAATGATTGAACGAATCCTAAAATACTATTTATCGCTAAATTATCGCCAACAATCAATCCTAGAATAAAATGTACTTTGTAAACTTTTTGTTCAATTACAATTTCAATACCATCTTCTAGTTTTTTTAACTCTTCTACTAAGTAATGAAAAGTTTTTTCATTGCCGTGAATTTTTAAATCTGTTGAAGATATAAAAGCAACTGTAAATATGTACTCCAATTTCGATAGTAAGTGTTGCGGCATTGAGGGAAAAGTGATATAACAACCACATATCGAAAAAGTGTGGCTTCCAAGAGGATTGTTTATTTGAAAGTCATCGCAATAAAGAACATAGGGAATAATTAAATCAAAGTTGTATTTCAATCATTTGGTTTTATACAGATCTCCATTAGTAAAATTTTGTAAAGTATTAGAATTGAGAAATTTCTTTGCATTTTTTAATGTTAAATTTAAAAGATTTGGAATTTTAAAAATGGCTTTAAACATGAATTTTAATGGCATTATATAAATATTTGATATTTTAGGACCTAAAATAGGATTTCCGCTAATAATAACTTCTGAAATTTGATTGTTGATAGTAAATACTTTTGGGTCTTCATAAAAGCTAAGTTCTTTTAAAATTTTTAAAAGTCTATATTCCGTTTTAGTTTCTTCAAAAGGATTTTTGCAAAATTTCAGTAAACACTTTAAGTCTTCATGCTCTGGACTATCGCTTATATATTTTTCCATTGAATTTGAAATGGATGAAAGAAGTACTGAAACTGCGTTTTGTATTTCAATGGCTCTATTTCTGGGCATATAATTTTCTTGGTATAATTGCAATGATAAAAGCAACGTCTTTCTTTTTAAAACTTCTAAATCATGTCCTACTTGTTGGTTATCAACAAAAGATGCAGCGTTTGAACAGGACCCATTTGAATCCGACGATAAAATATTCTCTGAATTTTTAAGCACAGTATTAAGTAAGCTTGTACTTGTATGAATTTGGTGCTGTCTTTCTAAATGAATTCTAAATGAAGTAAATCTGGTAAATATCTGCTTACAGTTGTTTTGAACACATTCAACTTTTAGGAGTTTAGTTGACATAAAATGATCAACTTTCAAATGAACTATTAAAATATTAGGTGTATCAAATGATCTTCGGCACTTAAAACATATATACATTTTTGAATGAGATTTTAATTATTGGTACAAAAGTTAATAAGAGATGCAACATTAGCTGACTTTGAATCATATACGGTATTAATTTCATAAAAAAAATTTTGAATGAACATCCATGGAAGTTGGCACGCATCAGGATATTTTAGAGATAGAGTTTGAAAAATTTTAAAACAAGTATCCAAGCATTCAATAAATGAGTTAAACTTCAACAAATTGTGGTTAAAAAATATATAAAAACCTTTTAGATTAGTATCAGATAAGCCCTCCACAATTAGAAATGGCTGTATGGTTAAACCAACATTGTAATATTTTGCTATGATTGCATCTATTTGTCGTTTATAATCATTAATTGTCGTTAAGCGCAGAACAAAACTCTCCTGTGAATCTGCAATTGTTACCTTCTTTTTTAGTTTTCCGCTACCGCTCTTAAACCTAGCCGGTGATGGTAAAACCGCATTCAGCAATATTGTGTATATATAGTCCTGTGAAATGTACATACATGCCAACATTATAATTAAAATTATATTTATTTTAGAGTTATAGTTTATTTACCTATACTGATCGCCGACAGAACATTTGCGAATAGCTGTTTACAATATTCGTTATGAATATTTTTTGCATAAAAATCACGAACGGTCTCTTTAAATTTGTCCCATTTAGATAGTAAGAGGTGACCTTTCAACGGATACATTAAATCAAAATCAATATTGACCTACATATAAAAGAAAATGTTTTTTTACAAAAGCTAATTAAAAACTTATTAATACTTACTAATCCTGATGCTCTCGAATCAGATAACTTCGGCCATGCTAGCAAAAATTCATGGCTATTATATTTCTTTAAATCTTTTTGCCGTATAATAAACGATCTTTTCCATTTTTCGCAAACCGAGCCCCAATCGTCACATTCTCTTATTAAAGAAGTTTTTAGTGCAGAAGCAACTGCTTCATCGACTTCCACAACCTCTTTAATAGACGATTGTAATGACATGAGACTTGTGCTAGAGGTTGGTTCTGAATCCAAAAGTTTTCTTTTTTTTAAATTCCTGTTCCTATATTTTGCATATAGTTTTCCGCTTGCGTTGTTTTTTCCTTTTCGTGAAATGTAATAATAATCCTGAAAGGATTTGAAACAGTTTAAACTTTTGGAAATCTTCTGTTGTATAAATAAACCTAATTTACATTAATTGACATTAAATATTACCTTCATTTCACATTCAATAGGAAAAACTGAACAAATTTCCTCCAATAAACGTTTGTAGTCCTGAGTACAAAGAACTATGCCTCTATTTAAAATATCTTCAATAATTACATTGATTATGTCATCTCTGTGTTCTGTTTCCAGTTTTTTATTTCCATCATAATATTCCAGCGCCAACTTCCCTTTTGATGTTTCGCTCAACAATGTTTTCAAGTCCTACATTTAATTAAAATACAATTATGATTACAAGACTTTTTATGCAAAATTATTTTTTACCTTTGAAAGAGTTCCGCCAGTTTTGGAGCAGTTTGACCCTGGAGTGGTGGCAGCCGTTTCATTGCGCTTCCACCATTCCCCCACTTTGGAGGGCACTGACATTGTTTCATCATCAATTCCGTGCTATGAATATAGTCATACTGTAATACTATATTTATAAACATTATAAGATAATACCTCTGTTTTTTTCCAGGCAAAGAGCTTTTCTCTGAATTCTACACGTAGCCCTAATGGTGGGACTGCTTCCTTCAAATCTTCTTTTTTTAAATATGGCAAGCTACGAAATGTTACTTTTGATGCTTAAACATTAAAAAACCGGCACATATAATTATTTTTGTACATACAATGTTTGATTTACTTACCTTTTAAATATTCAAGAATGGATTCCATATTTATGCTTTTTAAAAATTCCTTAAGTTTATTATCATCTTCAGTGTCTTCAGCATCGGTGCTGGGAATACACGTGTCACTGACCACCATGAAATCACCATTAACTTCTACAAGCTCCAACAAATTACTTTCTTGTAAATTATTCATTTTTTCACTAGTTTACCAAAACACGCGTCCTTTTACCTTCGGTAACAAACAAATAATAAAAAAAGCATAGCCGACAACAAACGGGTAAGAATTGACAACAAAGATTTGTCAATTTGAACACGTTCGTTTACAAATTGACACCCGCGTTGTTAAAAACTAAAATTTGACAACAAATCGTTGTCAATTTGAACACGTTCGTTTACAAATTGACACCCGCGTTGTTAAAAACTAAAATTTGACAACAAATCGTTGTCAATTTGAACACGTTCGTTTACAAATTGACACCCGCGTTGTTAAAACCTAAAATTTGACAACAATGTGTTGTCAGTTTGAACACGTTCGTTAACAAATTGACAACCACCGTGGTTAAAAAAAATCGACAACGTAGGGTGCCAACTTGACCACGAACGTTGTTGGTTTTGCAACGTCTTTTTTCCCTCAGTGTACGGTGTCGGCTCTAGAGTATTTTCAAACGATCTTGGTATAGAATACACCTTTCGTCTCCCTAACGAAGCGACTGTATTTCAGGCTGAAATTTTGGCGGTAAGGGAAGCAGCTGCAGTGCTGATTGATAGGAAGGTACAGGGTAAAGTAGGTATCTCTGTCGAAAACCAAGCAGCTCTTCTATCTCTAAAATCATATACCACTTTCTCTATTCTAGTTGGAAAGGGTGGGCTATCTAGACTGGGTGGCCAGGTTGACCTCACCCTCATCTGGGATCCAGAACATAGCAACTTTTTAGGTAACGAACGGACGGACAAGCTGGCTAGATCTGGCACTGCTATGAATGCCTCCAATGCACTATCTACATAAGGCTGAATTCAAATGGGGGAATATAGTCACGTGCAAGGTTTCTAAGAAAATGTGGCTTGCTACAATGATAGGCGCTCAATACAATTAACAAATAGGAACCGTATCTCGAGGCTCGTTGCAGTCATGACGGGGCACTGGATGGTCAGCAGGCATGTTAGTAAGATAGTTTGCCCTATAACGAGTTCTGCCGTAGTTGAAAAGAAGAAAGCAAAGAAACAATCTTCCACTTTCTTTGCGAATGTTCAGCTTTGTATATCTCGAGACACAAGTTTTTAGATAGAAATATACTAGGCGACCTTTCAGATTTATGTGAGATTGGGTTGAGTGTTCCTATCAGATATCTCAACGCGGCAGGTTGGATCTAATACCTATCGCCGTATCCGTATACATAATTACGGTTCTATATAAGTTGACAACGACGAGTGGAGTGGTCTTTAAAAAAGGAATTTTGTAGATTCTACGGCAGCCATGTAAACCAACCAACCAATGAATATCATCATTGTATCAATGAGATTTGCCATAAGCAACGAGCTAAAGAAGCATTTTATTCCATTATTGAAGAACATATAGGTGATGAATTGTGTTCATCAATGAGGCTGATTTGCGGCTTTTTTTCTGATTTCGGCTTTGTTAATGTACAAACTTGGCGCATATGGAGTGAAACCAATCTACAAAAGGAGCTACAGACTCCATTACATCCAGAAAAATTTACGTTTTTGGTCGGTTTGTATGCTGTGGCATCATTGTTCATTATTTCTTCAAGAATTAAGCTGCAGCTTGCGTTGCAGCCAATGAAGGTCTTTACCGCATCATGATCACTGATTTCTGTTTAAAAATATGGATTGTATTGATCCGAACGATATGTGTTTTCAATAGGCAAGCGCAACCATCGACTTATTGAAATAAGAATTTGGCGATAAGTTAAATGTACCTCCCATTTAACCTCCAATGTCGTGCGAGTTGATACTTCTCAAATATTTTCTGTGGAATTATGTGAAGCCGTTGGCTTATGCTGATAACCCAACAATAGTTATCACTTTGGAGGTCATCATTGTTCGTGTTATTCGTGACAAACGGTCAGTAATGATCGAAAAAGTGGCCTGAAGTGGGACGTCCTAAATGCGGTTCGTGATAAATAGCAGCGCTTGGCATATGCGCGATATAATTTTTAAATTTGAATGCCATGTATTGATCTTTCGAATCAATAAAATTTCTTTGATTTTTTAATTTTTTCTTTTGTTTAATACAATTCAAGATTCTAATGGGCTTCAATTTTTTGGAGCTGTAACATGATACTATTTCATACCACGAAATTAGTCTTCACTGCATTGATTACAAGATATATTTTGAAATACCGTCTTGGTAAAATTTCGTTCTATTTATTTATTTATTTATTTACAATTTTTTGTCTATGGATATCAAATCCTTACAGACAGTTAAACGTTGTAATAACATATAAACAATATAAAAAAAATTATAATAAAATACAAAATTATTGAGTGTTTAACAAGACTATAATTTTACATTTAATGACATTTACATTTAAAGAAAAATCTATAATTTTATAATATTTATTAAATTGACTGCACATCCGTCTAAATGGATCAGCATTTACGTAATTAGATCTGAAGTATTTAATTGATAGTAATTCAAAGTGTCGAGATGGGCGATCAGGAACATTAAATGAAATGTTATCGAGCAGGAAATCCGAGCGAATATCACCATTAATTAAGTTTAAAATAAACGACACATTAAACATAGTCCTTCGGATTTCGAGAGTTGGAAGTTTGATTAGAGCAAGACGGCTAGAGTATGACGGAAGATCTAATGGGTTCCACTGTAGGCCACGAAGGCAGAATAACAAAAATTGCTTTTGAACAGATTCAATGTAACTCTTGTGAGTCATATATATCGGATCCCAAACTATAGATGCATATTTTAGAACAGGTCTCACGAGGGAAACATAAAGTTGCTTTGTAACATATGGGTCTTTAAATTCTTTTGCCCATCATTTAATAAAACCAAGAATACACCGTGCTTTGTTTACTGTTACGAAAATATGCTTAATAAAGTTCAATTTAGCGTCTAACAATCTAAAATTGTAACAACATTTTCCAGCTGGTAGTTAACTAAATAATAAGAATTTAAGCAATAATATATAATAATTCAAGGGAACAAAAAGTTCACTTGTTATTCACGATAGGGGTGAGTGAGTATTCCAAGCAAACTCTTACAAAATAGTGTTGCAAAAATTAAAAAAAAAATATATATATATATATTGGAAAGGAAAAATAGTTGTACCAATTTTTTTGCATTTTGATAGTTTGGCCCTTTAACTAATTTTAATAAAGCAAAATTTTCTTCTGTGCAATATTGCCCAGCAAGAGGATACATGTAAAAGAAATAGTTGATGCATGGGTTCTATTGCAAATGAATTGGTTTAAATTAGGTGCAGAACGCATGATTTTAAGACAGGGGTGTCATTGACGAGCATAAGTTCACATACTCATCATTTAAATGTGCTGAGAACCCATTCAAGTTCCCTGATTCGATGACGTTTTTTCACGTTAATACAAAACATAAAAAAAAAAATATTTTCGCAGCCAGGATACGACCGTGCTGTTCAGACTGTCAAATAAAATACTCTCTACCACTAAGCTGTTGTATTCTTAATATTTGTTGGCGATAAAACTTGTTTAATGAAAATATGTCAATGTGATGATTTAATTCCGTTTTTGCATGTCTTTTTTGCTGGATATTTATTTCAATATATTACCCAGTTCGCCGCATGCGTTTTTAATGAGTTCAAAAACTGTAGCACTATTTACAATTTGCGATGACAGTGAGAATGCATTCGAAGAAACAAATGCTCAAGAAATAATGAAACACTGTTTCATTTTGAACGCGTTCATTTATTTTTTGTTGGGTGGTTAAAGCTTCCAAATCCAAAAAAAATTTCTTAGATCATATTTGTTCAATAACTCATCAAAAAATGACAATACAAATCATTAGTTACAGCACTGATGAACTCAGCTCCAAGTAGTTCTATTTCTGGTGAATCATCATTGAATTTAATACCTGGTTGCCATAGGACGGAAGTGATCCAAATAACTGAATGGTATGTGCTTAAAAAGTTGTCTAGAACAATTTTTTATATAAACAATAGCCTTAGAACATTAAATTCAGTACCTGTAGTGACTGGTATGCAATGAAGGTGGTAAACCTTTGCAACTAGTTCCAATTTTTTTTAATTTTTTAATTTTACAAAATGATCTACTACAGAAGTTCTTAATAAGTATCGCAAAATTTTTAGATTTGAAGCAAAATGTAGTTTTTTTTTGATAACAGTCAAAGCTTCTAGACTCTCAGAAGTTTTGGCTCTTATGATGACGATGATCTTATTTCTAAGTATTGGACTCCTCTAGTACTGAAAACCTCTTCAAATACGAGTACATATAGGAATATAAACTTTTTCCTCACAGATGGGAGATAAGGTATTATGCATTGTGTTCATAATAAATTCCTGACCAGACAAATAATCCTTAACAGTTTGTTCAAAAGGTCGAGTTAGCTATCTACATGCTTACGGGAAAATACAAGCGAAAAAATGTTTTCAAACTTTGACCTTAGCGCCTCATTAAGTAAAATTAAATTCGCTGACATTGAATGAATGAGAATGAAGTAAGAAAAGTTACTTCATTTGCCATGATTTGTTTTTTTTTCAATTATTGCAAACTTATTAAGGGAGTTCACAATAACGTTTTAGTTTGATGTTCTTTTTTGTGTACATAAAATTTAGTAGCCAGTGTCAAACTTAAAAGTCTGAAAAAAATGTTATTTTAAATATGGCAATTTGATAATGTTTATGTAATAATATGCAAAATATTTAATATTATATATTATACTGTGTCTAATATCGTTGCCTTAAAACTTTAAGATACTGATTGTGAATTCCCAAATTGAATGTTAGCCGCGAACAACGTTGTAAGTGACAAAATAATAATATCTCAGGAGAGCTAAAAACCGTATTTTACAGCAAGATTATTTTTTTAGTTTATTTTTTTTTAGCTTATCGAAAATAATGATAATTAGCATTAACTTTTATTTTTGTATCTCTGTTACATTTATAAATTAGTTTTTACTTAAAAAGTTCTTCCACTTCTTTTGGATGGTTTGATTTTGCAACAACACAAGAGAGAGTAATGTTAACGGTAATCTGTGAAAAAACTGGTTTTGTAAAAATTTTCTTTTACAACGTTATTCACGGCTGCGCTGCAATTGTTTTTACCTTTTCTTTCACTATTTCTATCATACTAAAGTAAAAATACTAAATATCGCTTTTAAATTTTGCAAAACTTATCAAAGTAATTGCTTTTTCGTCGAAAAAACTTTAATTCATTTTAGCATTTTGCATTTATTTGTTAGACGTTTTTGTTATTTATGAATTAATTACATTTCAGACAAATATTGCAAATGCCAGTCACATACAAACGTACTACACACCGCATGAAATTTCAAAGATTTTTCTTTCAGCATTTTTCGTTTTGTGGGAGGAGTTTCGAATTCATTTCTTCTGTAACAACAATATGAAGCTGAAAAGAACATTTTTATAATTTCTTAATTTTTGTTAAGTCAGCACTATCACGAAAGCAATAATTCTCATGGAAAGAAGAGAAGTAAAGCAGACAATTCACAAGATATTCGCAAGGACTTCTGCTATAAGTTGGGTTAAATTTTTTACGTAAGCACATGCACACACACACACACACACAGATACAGCTTTATCGAAATTTAATGAAGGAATAATGAAATTTTGTCTCCTCTTTGTTTTATACTTCAAGGAGTAGATGGTGCAAAAGAAAAATTCAGTCATTTGGAAAATTTTTCTTATTTTATTTCAAAATGCAAAGAAAAAAAAAATTAAATAAATCGGAAGCAGACAAGCCATTTAAACAGGAGTTTCTATGAAAAGTGAAGCGAGAAATAAATAAGGCCAGTCATCTTTATGGAAGATGATGGCACAGACGGACGTGTTTCTGTCGTAAGTAAATGGCGGGCAATAACTTTAACGCTTGCATAGATTTCTGCACAAATCCTCCTTTTCTGCTAATCCTTGTTTCATTATGGTGGCATATCAGGCTCATTATATGTATGTATCTTGTATGAATAAAAGATAATAACAAAAAAAAGAGGGCTAGATGAATGGCTATGAAATGAAATAAGGAAAATTATAAAATATGCACTGGATTGGAGGTGTATTTGTTGTTGTGCTGCCTTGCATAGTGCGACGTTTAAATATTTTCTTGGCCATTGTGGTTGTTCTCGGTTAAATATTTGACTTGGTCAGGCGTAGAGGGTGGCGTGGTTTGCGAAACAAAAAATCTCGCCCAAGCAAACTTATTAGCCCCCTCCCAACTGCCCAGAGGTAATTAGAAATTTGTCCTTTTTTGTTTCTTCTTGCTTGGCTTAAATTTTGTGATTCTTTTCTATTTTCTTTGGATTTGATTACTGGTATTTTTGCTCTTGTCTTAATCATAATGAGTGGCAGTCGGACATTTGTACATAATTGTTCAATTATTTTTGTGCTTCTTTTAGAAAATAATAGAATTTATTTTTCGTTTTTTTTTGTCTCTTAACTTGCTACTGTGGGGATTTGAAAAGTAAGTAGAGGGGGTTCTGTTGTTTCTGAAAATAATAGACAATTATCTAATTAAAAATAATTTCATTTGCACACAAACACACATACATACACACATTTATTTAGTTTAATTGCCTGAAGTAAAAACAAATTGAAGGACATTGTTAAAACATACTTAATAATTCAATATGTAATTGAAACTACCGATTTTAAAAATGTTTTAGGGATTTAGTACCCATGATGTTAAGTACTGAAAAAGGAAACAATGTAAGACTTCTGACAATTCGATAGTCATACTTGTAATTTCTATCATATTGCTTAAGTGTCTAACGGCATTAAAAAGCCCAGAGAAATAAGCAAAACTGAGAACTCCTCTCAAGCAAAGTTTCCACTCAAGGCAAAATCATGACAGGTAGAGTTAATACTACAACAAAGCACAAACAATAAAAACAATATGGCATTTTGTTGTTGCCTTGGGAGGCTCGTATGTCAAAAGCAGGTGATTGAAGATACTAAGGCAGAGACCTACGCCATGATGGCTCACATCCGGCTGAGCCGAGCCGTCGATAATTTTAATCAGCTACGCAGCGCACAAAGAAAGTTTGGCTTATCGTCGGTTGGTTACTAGGTTGATGTGTGGAATATTTAAAAAAAAAATTGAGCTATTGATCGATATTGATCCTCTTTCCAAATTCGTTATAAGTTTTCCGATATCTTGAGTATATCAGGAGATATAGAGCTGCAATATTTCGTCATTTCCACAATTGGTGAACATTTAAAAAATTGTTTTACCGCAATGGAAAATTTTTGGGATATGTGGCACACTTCCAACGTAAAAGTATTAATATTTATATTCGCAATTCGTATGATATATGTATATCAATGCATATTCTACTCAACTAACGTGAATCAAAGCAAAATACAAAAATTTAATTATTGTGTTATGTTTTAATTAAATGAATTGATATTTATTTTTTATTACTAAAATTTCTTTTATTAAATATGTATATTCAAACTGTCTTTTATTTCTTCTGTTGTTTTTCCTTTAAATGTCATGTTACATGAATCAAATTGATATTTTTACTTCAAAATATATGTACATATACAGTAATTTAACCTCCTTTAACAAGTAGTGAACAATATGAAGTTATGGTTGGTATATACATGCGTTGAGAAATGATTTTGTCATTTTTTCTTTAAATCCTAATAAGTTTTCATGTTGGATGTAAAAAGCTTATCAACTTTAAGTTTGGATAAAAAACATATGTATCTATTACTTTTATTATTATACAAAAAATTTTATCGTGTATTTTTATAAAACTAATGAACTAAACATTCTTCATCGATTTTATCGAAAACAAATTTTTGTTACATACATCAAACCAGTAACCAACCGACGTTTTGTCGCCATCTATTCTCCATGTACAATATAAACTAATAATTATTTAATTTATTTTTTAATTATTTTTTATCTTAAATTTTATTTTCATGTTATTTGTTCTCAGCCGTCGACGCCAAAACAATCACCCGTCTCAGGTCTCTGTACACAAACAACTTTTGACATACGAGCCAACAGTTATATGAATTCGCCTTGAATTAGGCAGAAAAAAAGAAGGTCAGCTGTGTTTTCAACTTGACCTTATTAATCGGCCTTGTTTCCGCTCATCATGAAGCCACATGGTAGAGGTGCTCAAACGTAAAGAATATTCAACGCAGAGATGCAAATTTAAAATCTTTCTTAGAAGTAGACTCGATTTTAAAAAGAATAAGTTTTCAACAAATCTTACTTTGAAAAAAGGTGGATCTATCACTTTTGTTTTAAGGGTATTTAAAACGCATGAGAAAATGAATTTTTACCTTTCATTTCAATTTTAACCTTTCATTTCAATAATTTCAATATATTTGATAAAGAAGCTTATACAAATCTTAAGTGTGGACCTTTAATACTAGGGTTTGCTATTCGGTTTTAACCGAAATTGAAATCGTGTTTCTTTAGGTCAAATATTCGAAACAGAAACCCGACTAGAAGACCGTCGATTTTCGATATTTTACTTCCTGTTATTTTAAAATTTTTTATTTTATCAACCAATATTGATTTGAGGACTGGTACATAATATTAGCGCAAAAAAAGGCAAAGCTCATGAGAAAATTGTCCAAAGCTGTTTACAGCTTGAACAAAAATTAATGCACGCATTTGTAAAAACTATTGTATCAAAGCTCGCAATGGGTTGATATGCTTTCCATTGGAAGTATAATACAATCTCAAATAAACATGTATATTATATTTATATTATATTTTATTTTAAGTGGTTTTACCTTGCCGAGTTTTACAAAACATAATACACACTCTGAGCTCTGAAAAACACACAATCTTGCATTAAAAAAATGGGCGGAGGCATATATATTAAAACTTAATTTTATATTTCACGTATTTCTTCTTACTCAAGAGTTTACTTCCAGTTTGGTCTAATAAAACTTTTTCGAAAATGTTCTTTCAGATCTTTGCATTGAAGTCGCCTTTTTTGGGTAGAATTACTATACTCGCATATAAATATTTTGTTTATATTTTGATTATATAAAAGTGTTTATTTTGGCTTGAAATTTGTATTTCCTAAGTACATACGAAACTGTGCATGTGCATATTACACATTGTGTTTTCTAAAACATATTTAAGTTTAAATTCCGTTTTTAGCGATATTTTTTTTAAATCCCGCTTTTTGATCGATCATATCCCGCTTTTTTGCAAAATCTATCTAGTCACGTTAGTGTTGCCACAAGATGGAGCAATTAAACATTATAATGGCATAAGATTTGATTTTAACAATATTTTTCTTTATTGCGCGCCAATGCAGCAAATTCAATATTTAGTCAAATAAGTGCGTTGCGCGCAGGAGGCTGTCTTATCACTTGTTTTGTCTGTCGAACACCTCAGCAGAATGTTCTAAATTGTCGTTTTGTTTTGACGTGTATAACCTTAAAGATGCTTTAGGAAATAAGCTTTGTAAGAAATTTGGCGAGGAAGGATTTTTAGCCAGTTCAATTTAGTTAAAACGACAGTTCAAAAAAAAAAAAAAACGCTGATGCATTTAGTTTTGCTGGGTATCACAAAGATTAACTGCAAGCAAAAATTTTTTTTGTCATTTAGCACTAAAATTTAGACTTCGTATATAGTTTAGGCATTTTCTGAAGATTTTCAAATCGCATTTAACGTGTTTCGATGAAAAAAATTACTACCACTGTGACACTATTTTGCTAAAATTCACAACAGCAGCCGATGAAACGTTAATTATCTATAATAACAGCTGCGTCAGACACAACTTTGGCGCTTTGCGTGACGTTTCTAATGCCTAGTACACACTATGGCATTTTGTGACATTGCAGCAAAAATAAAAGTGGTAATAACTGGTGGCAATGTTTGTAATTTCCGATATTTTTTGTTGTGTGGCATAACCACACAAACTGCTTATGACAGTTGTGAGAATAAGTTGGCAGCACTGCAGACACAAAAATAAAATGTCAGCGTGGTGACATTTTCTCGCATTAAGTATATACAGAAAGAATAAAAAAAAGAAAGTGGAAAAGTACAGGACGCATGACATGACGACATAGATGTATAGAACCATCTATGTGGCATTTATAAGGATAGAAATGCAAAGAAACTGCATGAACTTGAATCCTGCTTCCGCAAACTGAAATGCAGAGTACAATAGAATCATTTGGTGGCGCCCATATTAAGAATTTGTATTTTTCACCACTTTCTTTGCTATTTTTTTATTTTTTAAATTTGTTTCTTATTATTAGCGGAATTCACGGTTGGCCCTGTAGACCTTTTACATAACGTGCTGTTGTGCCCTTGTTGTTGTTTATTTGTATTGATAGTGTTGTATATACATATGTAAATGCCGAAAAGTAGCCTATAAACTTCGTGGGCCGTTTCTGCTCTATACAGTTTCTTTGGAACAAACAATTTATTGGAACAGTAAAAAATATTATTTGAAACTATGTAAATTTCGTTTCAAACAAACATTTGTTTGAACATTTTTTGGGAATAATTTTTTCTGTGTACAAGGCCGGCCAACCATGAATTCTATATACTATTGATAAACAAACGGTGGCACTAGCACATTGAATAATTTTGCGATTAACCATTTGTATAAATATTAATTAACAAACAGTACGAAAAACAAAGTCTCACAATGATAAAACAAATGACGCTAAATGTCATTATATCAAAATTATTTAGGGATAGGAAACTTTCCTGTCACAATGACACAACAATTGTGTGTTATCGAAAAATTGATGGGAACGGCATTGCACACATATAAAGATGACACCACAAATTGACAACACATGAAATGCCAGATGTAAACTCAGCCTAATGTTGACTTAAAAGCGCAAAGCAAAAGGTGTATGACACAATAAAAACTTTGACAACACTCAATGTTTGTTTCACTGTTTTGTTTTATGCATAAAATACAACATAATTCAATTACTCAGATGCCACTACCTCATTTTTTAATGTAAATTTATGAAAAGTATAATAAAACTCTATATTTACGTGCGAGTTCTGTCAAAAAATTAAGAAACTTATACCAACTGACTGTCAAAGCATGCAAAGAGATGAGACTTGACTAACTTTTTGCTGCGTACTGCGTTAAAAGTATTTTATGTTGCATGTTTCATATAAGTATGTATATTTCATTTTAGATGTCAAAGCGAATCTGCTACGCAACGCTAAGCAATAGTTTATCTGACTAGATCTTAAGGAACTTTAATTGTTCAAACTAATACTTCTTAATTATTGAAAACGAGAACTGATAAATAATTAAAATTTCGTGCCTGCTGGATGTAGTGCGAGATTGGCCGAGTATTAGAACCGCTCTTTGGATTCATAGGGATTTTGTTTCAACTATTTCGTGCAACTACATACTACAATTTTTCAGGAGAGAGAAAAAACTGTTTCATTCCAAAATTCTTAAGGTATGAATTAATCTTTCTTCTATAATATTTTTTAAATATGACTACTGAGTCACCCTTATAAAGAAATAGAACTTTTTACTCTATTCGTAGCGATATGGTTGATGTTGAAAATCTTCAAATATTTTTATGGCGTATAGCGGTTATTGCAGAGTAATAAAAATATTTTTTTTTGCTCTAATATGTAATTTGATTAAATTAAGCATTTGTTTAACGTTTTTCTAACATAAAGAATTCAATAACAAAACAATAACAAAAAAATAAACATAATTAAAAAAAAAGGTAATTCAAATTGGAAATTTATTCGTTCCGTATTCTCAATGTATTGCGTATGGCGGGTATTGCATTAAAAAAAATCGTGCGGTTGATAGCGATATCACAAAAAAAATTAAAAAAAGGACTTATATTAATTTTTTTTTGCTGAAATTTTTGTCAGAGATTAAGCTGGCATCAGCGAACAATTTGCGATCAAAAAGTCATTTTCCAAAAATTGGTGTATAGCGAGTATACTCTAAATGTTTTTCATTTCTTCTAGTATGCACTTTTTCATGACTGTCGTCAAATTATTATTTTTCATTTATTTTTTCGATTTGCGCTAATATTATAATTTCATGCTAAACATTTCTTTGCAATTTTTTTTTGCAACGCCTGCTTTTATCTTTAAATGACATCTTATCAACATATTCAATTACGTCGTTATGTTCTTCAACCCTGTTCAGAACTTTTTTCACGTACATTGAGGATATAGGGTGTTTTTGTAGAAGGCTTATAAATTTAAATTGTGAATAGTATTCCTTGTGGTAGACAATTTACTCGTAATAGTTCTCGGTTGTATTCAAGACATATCAAACAAGTAGGTTCATCAGAAGAAAAAGAAACAACAGTGTACGATTCAGTCTCACTACTATTAAAATTATGAAGAATGACTGTTGTCAATACTAGAATGATATAGTAAAAATTCCTAATGACTCGTTTGTTAAACTTTGAATTACATATTGTGACAAAGCAGTTGATGAGCTAATGAGCTTGCTGGCATTACAGTTGTTTTGGTTGTGAATAAACTCACAGCGGAGCAAGTCTTGTGAATTGTTTGAAAATTAGACTTGTATCGAAATCGTTCAGTCGGTCATTTTAGACACAGACCTATGATCAAACCCATTTAAATTACATGGATTTGGTCGTAGACTTGTGCCTAAAATGACTGACTAAAAAATAAATATATATATAAAATAATTCAAGTTTGAGAAAGTCGTTGGAAATTAATTTGTAAGACAGATGTTCAACGATACACAGCGCAGAGGAAAGATTTATAATTTCACTCATTTACTTAACTCCAAAATACGATTTTCAGTTAATTGTACGAAACTACGCACAATCTATTAAGAATTCATAGAAATATCTTATATACATATATTTAATTCTTGAGAGAAAAATTAAATTTAATTTTCTTTTTGGGATTAGAGCTGTGTCCAACAGCCCTTTTTGAACTAGTTTGAGAGTGATCTAATCAAAAGTTGTTTCAAAACCATTTAATTATAATTTTTTTTTTTTTTTTTAAGAGAAGTAACACTCAGGCAATGAATGCCTGCTACTATTACTAGGTGTTACCTTCTTTAGGAAAGGGATAGTGATAGAGAAGACAGGTGGTGAAAGAAGAAATAGAGGAAAGCTTCATTCTTTTTACAACTCTGTTTTTTGCACGTTTTTCTTAATAATGCAGTGTTGCAGCGCCTCTGGTGTTAAATGAGGCGTATTAAATTTTTTGAAGCTGTGTTTAGTAGCCATTTTATTAATTATTTTACTTCGCCGATGATTCTGCTACACAACGAAGGAGGGCACTCTGATGTTACATTAGGAAGTCGGTATAATTCAGTGACCAGTGACTATGCCTTCATCACATGAACTTTCCTACAACAACTGATACAAAGGGACTAATGTACATCAGAAAAATGCGTGGTGTTGTTATTTGATGTCTGTCTGATACCGGGCTCGAACCCAGGACCTTCATTGATGTTTTTGACCAGACTTGTGTCCAACAGAACGAACTAGTTCAAAAAGAGCTGTTGGACACAAGTCTATTAGGGAGTAACTATTAGAAATCCCCCTGGCTGTGAAGATGAACTAAAAATGAGCTTTGCCAGCTAAGTATATTTTAGATGAGAGTATAAAATAGTTGGATTTGATTATTAAAAACTTTTAACTTGAACCAATTTATTTACATATTAAATTTTCTAACTCCGGAAAAACCACTCTATGGAACGATTTTTTTTATTTATTTCAAATGGAGGAAACATCTAGTTTGTATGTTTTAGCGAAATTGCCTTCCGGCTTCAGGTGCTGTGTCATTCAATTATAATTTAGTTCCACTCTCAGTTGAGTTACTGCGAAGAAGTATGAAACGTTTATTTGCCATTTAAAATTTTGCAGTTTGATTTCGATTGTGTCTTTTGTTGGGAATTAAAAAAAATAGAATTATTGTTTTTGGCATTTATACACTTTTTAATTTTGTTGCAATGACTTTCCCCTTATTTCTCTATTAACTTTACTGGGAAATTTTGTTTGCATTTATGTTTAAATCAGCCGCCCTCTTTGTCAGAATTAAAAAAGGCGTTTATTTTTTGCAATTCAAACGGGAACGGCTGCTTGTACGGCTGGGCATTTGATGTAAGAGACAATCGAAGATGGCATGAAATTGACAGTTATTTTCAAATTAATTTCGTATTTAATTTGAAAGCATTAACTTTGCCATCATATCAGTAAAAAAAACTAGAACATATAGTTTCTAAATGGAATTTACGTATGCACATGTCCATATATTTATTTATTTATTTATTTTTTGATAAGCATGTTTAATGAGTTACGTACGTGATAACATTAGTTACTCTAATAACCATGTTATGACCTTTAACCTATAATTATTTTAGCCAATCATACCTCAATCTAATTATTTGTTCGCCAGACATGCGTCCACATACAAACATTAAAAGTAAAATACTCGTATCATGCATAAAAGGAAACATTCTGCCTCTATATATAAACAATGTGAAAAGAATCATCATTAAAAAAAATATCAAGAGAGAATAAAGCACCATAAATAGAAACAAACAACCAACTTTAGCGGTTGGTGTTGAACCTTTTTCTTTACGAAATATGTGGCGCATTTTAACCACAAAAAAATTAAACAATAAAAAATGTTTATTGGTAATTTGTTACGCCTAAACGTAGGCACGCGTTTAATATTAACTATAATTTTCATAGTTTAGTTTTTTTCTTCTCTTCACAATAAACCACTAGATACAAAAAATTGGAAACAGAAATCCATAGAAAGGGGTTTTGTTGTGGAAGTGTGCTAAAGACGAGTATCTGTGTGTGCTTCAAGTGAATTTTCATTCGAATATCGAACACGCGATTATTACTTTTATTAAATTTGTTTGTTGTGTCGGGATAATTTACGTGCTCTCAACTATTTTATGTGAAAGTTTTTGTATATGGATAATCGTTTGTAGTTCACTAGAGTTGCCAGGCTAATTAATATGATAGGGTTTTAAGGTTTTAGCGTAAAGTATAACTGTAGAGATATTCAAAACTTCTCAATAAACTCTTTCAAACAAAAAAAGTTTTTTTTTGAAAATCTGTTGGTTAAGAAGAAGTAATGGAAATATAAAATTAAATTAAAATGGGCGTGCCTCCGCTCATTAGTTTAAATGCAAGTTTGTGTGTGTTTTCAGAGCTCAGGGTGTGTGCTAAGTTTTGTCAAAATCGGTAAGGTAGAACACTTAAAATAAAATATTAGATATTTTGTTTTTAACTGAAGATTGTGTCTATTTTAGAGCTCAAGTTGTGTGGTAAGTTTCGTAAAAATCCGTTAAGTAGAACCTCGTGATATTTAATAATAAGTTTTACTGAGCGTAGCCCCGCCAATTTTTTCAACTTTAAAATTGGGTAACTACAAGATCCAAAAGTGTTTGCTAGGTTTCGGCGCAGCAATCAAATAAGTGATATTCTACGAAAAAAGATTGTGGGCGTGAACCCACTTTTTTTTCTACAATGGGACCAATTGGAAGCTGTATCCTCTCAGAAAAAAAAAGAATTTTTACAATTGGTTTAAAATGTACCGACTTATGATGTAACAATGTCAAAAAAAATGACCTCATGCTTTTTTTGAAGTCGGTTAAAAATATATTGATATAAAAGAAATTTAGGATAAGAAAAAAGAACATACGAAAAATTAGATTTACTCAACATCATTTAGTCCTCTTTCACATACGTCAGGTTTGACTCGTCAGACTCGTCAAGTCTTGAGTTTTTAGGAGAGAGAGGAAAAGAGAATGAAGGGTAGTACACACTTGACCGTACCAGCAGTGTTGTCAGATTTATTTTGAGCCTTGTCGCCAAATGACTTGTCGAATATCGCCAAATATCGCCAATATAATAATTATATTACAAATATTGTTAAATTTTAAATTCAGCAGGTAACGTCTATCGTAAAACATAAAAATTATACTACATAAGAAAAATTAAGAAAAGTGTTTACATTAACATATAAATAGTGGAATACAAAAAATAATTAAAACTAACTTATTCCAAAAGATCAATCCGAATAGGATAAATTGAACTTTAACACCAAGATAAAAATTATTATACATATAAATCTTGTGATAAAACTGAAGTAACATTTACTTAAATGTGTATTTAAGTACACATATCATGTCCTTGAAGTGGTAAGTGCAATCAGAATCGTTGTATTCATACACTCTAGTGCCAGCCATACACTACACAAGTTCACTGCACACGTCTGGCACTGCACAGGGCGTCTGTGTAGTGTATGGGGGTGGTTGTGCTATTTACGTAGTGACCTGACTAAATATCAACACGATTTTGATATTCCCTCAAGTTTGTAAAACTGTACAGTGAACTTGTGTAGTGTATGTTGCGAACGCTCAGTTGTGTCGTGATTTTTTAAGAGTTCAAAACTAGAAATGAGCGCCAAAAAAATATTCTGGACAGAGGTCCTAGAATTATTCAAAGAATCGCCTGCATTATGGAGCATTAAAATAAAAACTGCACAGTTTACTTGTATAGTGTGTGTCACAAGCTTATTTTACTCAGTGCCAGACTTGAGCACTGAACTTGTGTAGTGTATGGCTGGCATAGGCGAGAACTCGTGCAGGCTCTTTGGTGCTTCATTATCAAAATGTTGGTTCTAATTAATAAAAGATAGTTTTCCCCACTGTGTTTTATACACACCAAATGAGATTTTTTGGGCCATATTTTTTAAACTTCTTGAATTTCAGAAAATTTTGTTTGAGATAAAGAGTCACAACATTTAGAATTTCATGCACGAAATATTTTATGTTGTAGAAAAAATTTCATGTTTTTAACATTATTCTATTTTATTGAAATCGTAAAAATATCGCCAAAAATATCGCCAAGGAGTTAAAATATCGCCAAGTAAATCGCCAATCGCCATTTGAAAATTTTCATCGCCAAAAATAAATTTTCGTCGCCACGTTTGGCGAGATATCGCCATATCTGACAACACTGCGTACCAGTCAAGTTTGTTTTTTCATTTTGTTTTGCCATTCGTAATACTCTACGACAACGCAAATTAATGAAGCAAACTTGACGGTGTGTATGAATACGAATGCAGGTTTAAAAGAAAATTGATCAAAAACTGATGAGGTAAACCTGGCGTGTGTGAAAGAGGACTTACATGACTTCGGATTCACTGAATATGGATAAAAAAATAACTTCTGGCAATAACAACCCTATGTAAAAATAATCATTGTGATTTATCCAAATTATTCCGGATCAGAAGTTCAGGATTTTATTAACTTCCTTGGAAGCTCTTTTGTTACTGGGAGATAGGTAACCCTGCCTCCCTCAGTATATAGAGCAATATAGAAAACATTATCCTTGTCTGCATATTTCATTCTTACACATTTGTTGAAGGGTGCTAGAAATTGTTTTTTTAAACTATTTTTCTGTTGTCTCTGGCGGCATGTACCTGTCCGCATTGATAATTAACTTTATAACGCTAAACACGCTTCTCATACCCTCTAGAAAAAATCCACCAAAACGAAAAACGAAAGTATGTACAACAAATATTTGAATATGTGGTTTAATTTGTTTGAAGAGATCTTCTCGCAGCACTTCTCTACAATGTTTGCTCAAATATTTATTTGCATATTATATTTATACTTTTAATTCACATTATGAAGAACTTGTCAAAACACCCTTAAAGTATTTGAACAGTTTACAAAAATCTGTGCAGACGATTAAAGGTTTTCCATTTTTGAAAAATGACTTCTCAAGCCGTGGTTTTTTGTTTTACTGCATGTTTTACAT
Source organism: Nowickia ferox (assembly GCA_936439885.1). Taxonomy (NCBI): domain Eukaryota; kingdom Metazoa; phylum Arthropoda; class Insecta; order Diptera; family Tachinidae; genus Nowickia; species Nowickia ferox. The sequence continues at coordinate 68,477,348 of OW387026.1, forward strand.
TGTACTTTGTAAAAGTTTAAGGGCATACAAGTTTTAAGCACTTTTTCAACTTTAAATTTGTATCTAGGAAAGTTTTCAAGTTTCAAGGATTTAATTAAAAAGACAAAATCTCAAACATATTTCTCTTTTCATTTTTCATTAAGAAAGTTGTCATAAGTGGGCAACCACTTTAAAGAAATAAGTTTTTATTTCTGCCAGTATCGGGACGTAAAAAGAAGTCCTTTTAGTGGGTGGGCGGGTATTAGCTTTCGAATGATTTTTTTCTGTTTGTTTGTTTTTTGTTTTTGGAGAGTCAGTGAGGCGTTTATGTCTTGCGTGTTTAAGTTTTAACTTGACTTGACTTTTTATGTAAAACATTTCAATGGCTGCATTAATTGGGCTAAATTGTTCCTTAATAATACAAAAATAAGCTTAAGCAGGTTTGTTGTGGCTTTTTATGTTTTTTTCTTCCTGTATTGGCCTCATTACATTTGATTGAATTTGTTTTCCAAGTAAAAGCCATCAGGTGCCGCTTCTTTCAGTAAGGGGAGTTTATATATTAAACTTTTTATAAGTTTTTTTTGCTTATGTTTTTTTTGTAGCCATATGCTAATTCGAGTGGAATTAATAGTTTCCGGTATTTAAGTTTCTTTCATAAACAAAAGTTTCATTAAAACGATTGAAATGTTTCCACTTGAACGCTTTGTAATGATTTTACATTTATTAAGGACTCTTTCAGGATATTATTATTTACGGAAACTGTTGATGATCAGAGCTTTAACCCAAGTAAAAATTTTCTTTATTTATCCTTTGATTCGAAAGCTATAATTAAAATTATACTGAGTCCGACTAAGAAATTATTAATTTGTTGTAGTTCAATTAAAATAATAAATACGAAGCGGGCCAATAAGGCCGTAATCTTTTTAATAACCACAGCAAATATAGTCTCCTTTGAGCTCTAAACACTTATTCCAATGTCCTAAATTTTTTTATCGACGTCATGAAAAGAGGTATTTGGTAGTGAAATACACAGAAAAAAAAGATTTGTAAATACAATTAATTTATTTGTAAATACAATTAAAATATTATTTAAAAAGGCACCTACAACGATTTTTGTAAATACAAAAACACAATTGTAAAATCAGAAAACAAAATCAACTCAATTATTTCCAATTAAAATGATAGTGTTATTGACAATTGAGTTGTTAACGAAAAACAAAAATTTTTAATGAATTTGTTTTTCAAATTATAATGTGTGTTTTTTGTTAGTTTTTTTTTTATTTGTTATTTAGAATTTGGTTTCTTGTTAAATTTTAAAGTTATTTATTTTTCCACACAATCTTCGAAACTAAATGTGTTTGGGATGAGTCGAACCGGCAATCTCTTGACTAATAGACTAACGTGCTTACCACTCAGCTAAAGAGCAAATCGTTTTGATCATGCAAATAATGAATACACGCAAACATGATTTCTATGTTTCTTCTACATGTGCACTTTGCGTTGATATAATTTAAAAATAACTTTGTTGAGTGAAAAAAAAACAATCCACGACGTTTTCCGGCTTCTTGTCGGAATTCACACGTATACAACACGAGCAATCAAAAAAATACAACAACAATAGCACATGACTGCGTTGGGTCAATCAACAAGCAAGATAAACACCAACACAAAGAAATTAAATTAAATGATATTTTAAAATGGGCGGTATTGTTAAATATTGTATTAAATTAATGACAAATATTGTTGAAATTAAATTTTTTTTTCAATAACATGGTTTTTTTGAACATAATTCTTGTCTATTTTTTTCTGTGCAGTTGAGACTAACTCCGGGGAATAGGAGGGATCAGGAAGTGAATCGTGGCCCAATTCATGAGGTTTTTTTTTATGGAAACTGCACTTAGGGTGTACCCTTTCTTTGGTCTGGTGGAAAATAACTTTTTCTTTACCAAACACGGTCGTTATTTTTTTCAAACCTTTGTTAATTCGATTCAATAAGTTGGCAAATGTTTGCCATTAATTGTCGTAGTCAATGTGTATTTTACCGCTATCACCCCGAAAACCGGTCAACATAATATCGCGGGCTGACCAACCCAGCGTGGCCCCTTTGGCACCGACTCTCCACGATTAAGAAACGATGCAAAACCTCATCCATATTGCACAGAAAAAAGTATTCACCAATTAATGTTTTCAATTAATAATTTAATTGATTCAATTAAATTTTTAATTGTATTAAATAATTTGAGTGGAAAAACTTAATTGATATTATCAAATTGTTTATAGGTGAAAATTTAATTAATTTTTTAATTAATATTACAAATATTTTAATTAATATTACAAACTCATTCATATTACTTTTTTGTGTGTGCGGTTGAGTAATGCCAAACACTCCTGCGAGGCTGCCACACAATTGCGTCTGTGGTTGATTGTGAGCAAGCGTGGCATCTATCTTTCGAAAATCCTCATCACACTCAAGTGATTATTCAAAATTTAAATTATTTAGGCATGTGAGGTATTTATGGCTTCCACAATCCCTCTTAAATCTCAATCTCCGTTCGGTCAATATTATGTCATGAAGTTTTTCAATTGTTTCTGGTGTAGAAGCCTCAACTGGTCATCCACAACAAAATTTAGTAAACTCCTTGTTTACCACTGAAAAGGATGGTGAAGAGCAGTGTTGCCAGAAGTAGGGGAAAATCCTTACATGTTGGTATTTTTGATACTAAAATAGAAGCGTAGGGAAAATCGGACAGATTTTTTATATTCTCCAAAATATAGGGACTTTATCGTCATGTCGCATTATGAAATAAATGCAAAGAAAACGTTTTTTTCAGTAATATTTTCTTTTTCAAAACGGTTCAAAAATTTTCTTTTCGTTAAAATCGCTTAAAAATTTCCAGAGTTGTTTGTGGTTAAAAAATATGGCGACACTAATATGTATGTATTTATGTATATGCCAAGGCCAACTCATATACCAGGTGGTGTCAAGCCTGCAACAACAAAATCTGCCTAGTACTTTTTTGCAATGAAAATTGACAAATCAAGCTTCCTACAAATTTTGTTGCAATGAAATTTGATAAGCCAAACTTCCTAAAAAAGCAGCTGTTAACTTGGCACCACCTGTTACATAAATCACCTTGGTATATGTATGCATACATACATTAATTTTAAAATAACCTGTTTTTCTAACTGAATTGAATTTATCTTTTAAAAGCTTATTTGAAAAGATCTATTCATATTAATTTTTAAAAAAACTTTATATTGTTTTAATTGAATTTAATGAAAAGTAATTATGTATGTATTTTATTTTTTTAAGTTTTTACTTTTTTTTTACCAAAGCTTTAATAAACATATATATTTTCTTATAACTAATGGTTTTCTTCTAATTTAATGACAGAAATGCGAGGGATTATTGTAGGGGAAATTTTTTCAACGTGTAGGGAAAATCGGATTTTTTTAGCCAGTGGCAACACTGGTGAAGAGTTTCCAAGTATTTAGCAAGCTTGGCCTTTGTTTTTTCTCCTGTAAGAATACTGTAACGCAATGCAACTTTAATGTATGAAACAGCTGATCGATATTTTTATATGAAAAGAAGGTTACATTACATAACATCTCTATAACCATTTTCATTACTTTTCGCATAACAAAATCGATCAGCTGTTTGCTACCATTGCAGTTACATTGCATTACAGTCGGCTAACTGAGCCTTTAGTGAGTACAGCAGCTTGTTGAAATTTGAAGGTTACTTGTTAATAGGAGCAATGTTGCCCTTCCAGTTGAGAGACGGGAAATTCAAAAAGTCATGTACATATTGACACGCCTTTTAAAATGCGGCCATAGAAGAAATAAGGAAGCTTCAACAAAATTTAATGCAGTAGATTCTAAAAAATTAATATAATCTCAAAATTCAAAATTAAATATATACGTACGAATATTTGGAATAATGAAATATTAGCAAAAAAAAAATTAAATAAGCCCAAACCAGAATAATAAAAAAGTATTCAGAAAATCGTTTGTGAGTTTAGCTGGTGTTCAAGCACAAGAAAATGATATAATTAAGAGACAAATATGACAAATGATAGACACGATTGTGGATAAGTACTCTTATTTATCCGGAAGTAAGTAAGGACGCACGCATGCGTGTTTAGAAATATTAAGAAAATCGAATGTATAATATCTAATGACTTATGGCCGAAACAAAACCTCTACCTGGATCCAGCAACTTTTTGCGAACCGAAACTCGTATTATTTATCAATATATTTATTCGTTTGCGGTAACGATAATGTGATTCTTTAATTTCTTTTTTGCGATAGTGTACATTTACTCATCATTTAACTGTATATCATGTGGCATCTCTTCATAAAAATTTCAAAATAAGCGAAAAGCACAGAGAAGAATTAAAGAAAACTGAAATAATTTGAGCTTATGAGATTTGACCTTTTTAGTTCACCCGTAGCCGAATGTCGTTAAAATATGATACTGAATGGCAAAGTCAATAAATTTTCGTTATATTTAATTTAGCGATACGATTATCGTAATAAAAGTTACTGAATCCAGGTACTGATTTACTCCAAAGAGGTTGTAAAAATTCGTGCGAACTTAGCGTAATATCGATGTGAAACAGCAATTTATTCTATGAAATTTTGAAAAGCTTTTTCCACAACGCTTAAATGCATTTTGTTGTCAGCAGCTAGGTAAAAAGAGAGTAATATATGAAGAAGCTAGGAAAAATAGTTCTGATTTAAAAGGAGAATATTGCTCCAAAATCTTGTCTTAAATTAAGCCACTCCTAGAAAACGATATTTTTAGAACACTCATAATGCATATTTTTGATCTTATTATAAGTCGCGTTAACCATATTTATGTCTAAGCTCTGTGACGACATCTACTGCACTTGATGTGTACAAAAATCTCAGAGTAGAAAATTGATTACTTGCCTAATAAAAATGCATATTGCCTACAAACATAAAAGACGAAGTTACCGTGCGGTAAATAGAGTTAACATTCCGAAATTTAACTGTAATAATTTAAAGCGTACCTATTTTTTTTTGTTACAAATGCAATTACTTGCATTTTATTTTTAAGAAGAGACTTTTTAAAGACTCGAGTTGACAAGCTCCGGCATGACAAGCTAGCACAGTACCCACTTGAACAAAGCGGCACTCGTATTTCAAAAGTATAAATACCATTCATAAGAAATGAACTAACAATAAGTATTCAAATCTTAAATCTAGATACATATAATATTTAGGCCCAACCAGTGTCAGGCATAAACTTAGTGATAGTAATAAATAATACATAAATATCGTATTAAGTACAAAAATATTTTCCAGCTGTTTCAACTGGAGTGTTGAGTATTAGAGCCATAGTGTCCTTCTTTTTTAAGCGGATGTGTCCAGTAAAATTCAAGATGTTACGAGCACGTGGATTAGTATGAGACTCGAGTTTTGCTAAGTATTTGCCTGCGTATTTTTTAATTTCTTCAGTCACTAGTGGCATATTTAAATCACGATGTAAATTTGAATTTTTGATGTACCTGGAGCCGATGTTATTAGTCTTAAAATCTTGTTTTGCGTTCGTTGGATTCTCTCTATACTGGAAGCTGAAGCAGTGCCCCATAGCTGTATTCCGTAGCACCATATAGGTTTCAAGAGCGACTGGTATATCAAACATTTACAATCTAGACTCAGCGTGGAATTTCTACCAATCAGCCAATGTACTTGAGTTAATTTTAGTTTCATTTGTGTTAGCTTAGATTCAATGTGGTGTTTGCATGTAAGCCGTCGGTCAGTGTATACTAAGGTATTTCACATGTGAGTGTTGAGGAACAATTTGATTATTAATTGTAATGGGGGAAAAAGTGTATTTTCGTAGGGTAAATGTTACTTGAGCACACTTCTGTTCGTTTACCTTTATTCTCCACCTGTTTAACCATAGATCTAGCTGGGTAATATGTTGCTGAAGATATCGGGAAGCCTCGTGAGGATTTTCGTGCATACTAAGGCAGGCTGTATCATCGGCAAATGTAGATGTGTGAATATTACTGCTCAAAGGCATATCACAAGTATAAATAAAATACAAAACTGACCCCAGTATACTTCCCTGTGGCACACCGGATGAGATTGGTTCGGGCACACTCATGAAGTCTCCTTCCACAACAGTGAACTTCCGCCCAAGAATATAACTTTGTAAAAGATTGAGAATGTTTATTGGTAGATATGTCTTCAATTTTAAAATTAGGCCTTCATGACACACTTTATCAAATGCCTGAGAAACATCAATAAAGAGGGCACAACAATATTTCTTTTCTTCAAATCTTCTTCTTATAAATTGAACCAATCTATGCGTTTGTGCAATGGTGCTATGCTGACTTCTAAAACCAAATTGATGATCCGTTATGCACGCATTATCAGTTAGAATTGGGGACAATTTTATCATTTATGCTAAACTTAATATCTAAATATAGGTTAGGGTCTGTCTTGGCAGTCTCATTGGAAGAAACAAACATCCACCCACATCAAACTTGTATAGTTCCTTTCCTTTCCTTTAGACCGATTGCCAATATCAAAGAAGTATTGTATAAATCTATTACAAGAACCCTGTAGGTGATGAAATTTTCATCGACGATGTCTGTAATATATTCAATGATTTTTCGCTAAACACTAGTGTTGTCAATTATTTGTATTTTATATTATTTTATAGGTTTGAACTTTCGTTAGAATATCCGAATGAACAAACACTAAAAAGTTGTACTCGATTAATTTTAAAAATTTTTCCAGGAATATGATACTCATATTTATTTGTATGAGTATACACAAAAACCCTGATAAGGCATCCCGCAATCTCCAAGAACACATTACCCAGCTTGAAATATGTTTGAACTTATGGAGAATTAACGTAAATGAACAAAAGTGTGTCCACATAACGTTTACCCTAAGAAGAGATACTTGCTCTCCCACTCGAATCAACAATCAAAGTATTCCTCAACATTCTCAAGTGAAATACCTTGGCATACACCTTGATCAAAGGCTTACATGGAAATATCATATTGACTCTAACTTAACTCAAATGCAACTTAAATTAACTCAAATATATTGGTTAATTGGTAGAAATTCAACACTCAGCCTAGACTGTAAACTTTTGATATACAAGTCGCTTTTGAAGCCAATATGGTGCTATGGAATTCAGCTATGGGGCACTGCTTCAGCTTCTTCAAATGTTGAGAAAATCCAACGAAGGCAAAACAAAATTTTACGTTTGATAACATCGGCTCCATGGTACATCAAAAATTCAAATATACATCGCGATTTAAATATGCCACTAGTGACTGAAGAAATTGCAAAATACGCAGGCAAATATTTAACAAAACTCGAGTCACATCCTAATCCGCTTGCTCCAACACAACACAACACAACACTCCAGATGGGACTTCTTGAAAATACTTTTATTTTTTTTCTTCCTTTTTGATTATCACTACTTATATGTATATTATTTATAACTATCACTAAGTTTATGTCCGACACTGGTCGGGCCTAATAATTATATTTAGATTTAAGATTTGATTAATTATTGTTAGTTCATTTTTGAAGATACAATAAATAAATATAAGAAAAAAAAAGAAATATATTTAGAAAATGTAGCGTTCATTTAAAGAAAAAACTTGGGATCGTAATTAGTCATACAATAATTTCTAATGAACTCCATATTTCAAAAAACAATTTTATTGCGAATTTTCATTGAAAAGTGCAATAAATGTAAATTTTGTTTTCACCATTAGGTTAATTTTTCATTAAAAAAACAAATATTTATTGCTCACTCACTTTATTATAAACCTAGAAATATTTATATTATTTTTTATCTCGCTCCTACGTTACAAAAATAGCCGTAGCTCTGGATATAAAGTTTGCTTAAAAAAATTTTCTAGTTTTCAACTTACAACTGAAATATTTTTTCTTCTCGAGAGGTGTACTCGTATGTACAAGCCTTTATATGAAATTTTTTTATTTCTGCATTAGGAACTCAAAAAAATAATTGTTTGAGATATGTGTATGTTGCAATAAAGGAATCATTTGAAAACAGCTTACAGACGATTCTTTTTTTATTTTTTAATAAAATAACAAACAGGGAATTGTCTTTCGAAAATATTTAATGTTTACAGTTTAAATAGTATTAAAAAGTATATCAAGTTTGTGAGTTCTTTTTTCTCTAATATTTCCATATAATTCAAATCAACTTCAATATTCTTAACGATATTTCTATTACTACAATTTCTTACTTTGTTGATAGAACTTTTAGATCAGTTAATAAAACACTATCATTGACTTCATAAACACCATCTAATTCTTCATCGTAGTTGAGGTCAATCGCCGCAATATTTTTATTACAAAATAATCGTGCAAACGTATACTTTAGCGTCCTCGACCTCGTTATTTAGTCATGTCTAAATAAAAAGTTATGAAACATATTATTATTATTATAATATTTTTTATATAAAAAATAGTTAAGGAAATTTTTCGAATATTCGATAAAAATTCTTCGAAAAATTCTTTATTCTAACTTAATAAATACTTGTTCAGTCAAACAAAACTGAAAAAATGTCAGAATATTCGAATAACTACTCTTCGAATGACAACATTACTTAACACGTTTGAAGATAATTATAGAGTGGCACAAAGCCTTTAGCTGAAAAAATTTATCCTGTTGGATGGTGTACTGCTTATAAAGATGTTTGAGTGCGTTTGTGTTTTACTCCAGTTGCTGTTGTCGAATGGTTTTTATGATATGAAATTTTAATTTAATATCAGTTGTACATTATTAAGTGAATTTAAAATGAAAACTGAACGAATAGATCCAAGTAAATTTTACTTCTTTGAGACTAAAATTAAACCATGAAGTTCAAGCAAAAATTTTGTTTCGAGAAGGCTAAACTGGCAAAATGTTCAGCCTCTTCTATTCATATATCTATATCGCTGTTAACAAGTAGAAAGGCTCTAACTCGTATTTTCACGAAATTGAGTTTTCAGTGATTCCAATGCATTTCACGCAAATACACCTCTTTACAAAAATTTATTGCAATAGTTTAAAAAATAACGCTTTTACAAACAGTTTTATAAAGCATTTGTACAAGCACTTGTACTGTTTATTATTCAGGGCAATCATGAATAAAATTCCACTTGAAATTTCTCCCTCTTCCAATTAGAACTTTTTGTCTTCCCTATTACTTGCCATTACTTGGAATTGTACCCAGGGAAAAATTTCAAGCGGAATTTTATTCATGATTGCCCTGGTTATGTTTTTACCTGGTCCTGTAAAGCTGTTATTTGAGTTAGGGCCTTTCCACTTGTTAACAGCGATATGTTCATATTCTAGATATGCTTTCGTTAAGAACTTTATGCTAATGACTTTCATACGTCAGCAATTTAATTAGATCTCAAAAATGCATTTTTATGACCAATAAAGTATTGAATAATTTAACATAAAGTATTTTATTCAAGAGCAAATAAATTAAAAATTTCATGATTATTTAATTAAAAAAACACACGCGGATGCATTAAGCGTTCACTAAACTAAAGCATAGATATCCTTAAGAACAGAAACTTAAAATGACCGAGCATTCTAAAAGGAGATCAACAGGCTTCTGGTATATTAAAACTAAAGCATAGAAAAAAAAATGGAATAAATTTATTTTATAAGTGAAATCTAAATTTGTTCGTTTGCACTAGTTGTTGTGGCCATTTTTGTTGTGCTTGTTTTACTCTTCCAATAAAAGTAAATTATGTTTTATGACTTCTAGCCCAAAATGGTTACGGAAAGTAAAGCGACTTTGTCAACATGTAGAACCACATTGGCAGTCTCTTTCAATTCGAAGCGGACGGTCAAAGTCAATAAAGTTTATTTTAAGAGCGGATATTTTACTTTGTTCACCACTCAAATCGACTCAAATAAATTCATCATTATAAATCATGCGTTGTCCCCGTCGGTTTAATTAATCACAACAACAATACCAACAGCAATAGCAATAATAACATTAACTGAATATTATTTCACTGTCAGCTTTATTTGGCGGCATTTTTCCTCAACTAGTATTACAAAACTCCACACGCTGACACCACATGAGCTCTGCTCTGCTATTCGCCAAAAACAGACAAAAATCAACGAAATCGTTAAGTAAACGCTTGCAAAAAACAAGATGATATTTATGGCAACTTTGACAATGCAACGCGAGCTTATTCCCTGACCATGCAGCAACAACATTGACACAGAAACAAACGAAACAGAAACGAGAAATTGCAAAAAAAAAATATTCTCAATCATAATGCAACATTATTTTCGTAACAAGAGAATGAGACCGAGTTGATATAAAGAAATGTTTCATCAAAATCGATCATCAAGTGTTCCCTACAAAATTTTGTAGCATGTATAATTTTTGACAGGGTTGTGGTCCATATGCATATGAATGTATACAAGAAGATGCAGAAAGTTATATAAAGGTGCCATTTACACTTTTTGATTATCATAATAAACGAATGTCAAAAATCTTCCTGTCACATTGATGCTGATACCTGATTCTGAATAATAATTTTGCACTTTAGGTGTCTATTTGTAAAAAAAAAGGAATTAAAAACGCCGGTTCCTTCTGAGAGTTATTCTCTCATGTTTTTCATTAGAGAGTAGGATGAAGAAGTCGTTCCGAATACTAAATTTGTTCAATTTTGTTTGATAATGCCTAAGGATTCAAAGTGGATAGAGGGCACCTGATATATTTCAACAAATCAAAAGACAATCATCCTGTCGTCAAGTTATCAGCAGCAGTGTTCGTTATTTATGCCTCTCAAGGAACAGACTTGCAAAATTGTAAGTTAGTTGGCTACTTCTTACCAGCAAGGAATCAAGTACCGTCTTTAAATATCGGGTCAGCCCATAAAAGTTTGAATCTAATGTCCGATCCAGTGAAAAGCAGTGCTAGATCCATTCCCTTGTTGTGATAAATCTCGCAGGTCTTCAAGTGTAGTATGTTTGTTTGAACATTTATGTAGCAACCCTGCAGGAAATGGAACTGCCACAACACTAGTCATGTGACCAGTTCCCAACCAAGTGATAAGAACTAGTTCGAGTTCTAACACTTCCTATTAAGCGGACCAGTCACTTTTACATGGGGATGGCCTAGAATGGGGTTAATTGATACTTTGTATGCACCTTGTGACTTGTCACTTAACTACCCTATAGGAACCTATTTGGTGTATAATGATATAAATTATATAAAAATGTCATTTCGACAATTTACTGTAACAATGAAAACTTATAAGTTTTTTTATTGTAACAAATGCAATGATATTTTATTTTTAATCAGACATTTTATTTGAGATTCGAACTGACAACTTCCTGCGTGGCAGGTCTGCACACTATCCACTCGATCACAGGTGCACTCATATTTCAAAAGTATAAATACCAGTTAAGCTTAGGGTAATGTCTAAGTATAGTGACGGGACTGGTTTCAGAGTCAGATTGGAGGAAACAAATAACATTATACTTACAATATTTGCTAGGTTCTGGTTTCAAACACATCGAACATGTTCAGTACCGTTTAATACAATACTAGATCAAGATGATACATCACGAAAATAAGGCTACTCCGCACTTTTGGTAACACTCACATTTTCTCAAGTCATAGTCACGAGTACGTTTGGATCAATTGTCACCAAATTTTCTGCAGGAAGTGTCCTCTTGTACTAGCACTAGTAGAACTGTGTTTTCTCTGTGCTTTTCCTAACAGATATGGTAGAATGTATTATATGAAGGACTGGAAGTTAACCCTTTATTTTGCTGTTGAAGCCGATTTAAGAAACATGACCACATCTTATTTGTAACCTTGTTAGAGCGCAGGTTGTGCTTTCTGAAGATAGTTGGTTGAGAATATAATTTTTAACGGTTTTAAAGGGAATGCTACTAATGCTGCTCATTCATTGGCGCATGAGCCCAGCTTGAGCACAATACTCTAGCGACAGTATTGTAAAGCATATTGGATCCGTCAGTGTAAATTTTTTCCATTACCTTCTGTTTGTGCATATGTTCTGGATCTCTACTAGCCAGATACCGCCAATATCCGAGCACTATTTCCAAAACAGCACATAGCACTTTCTTACATTGACTAACTATAATTATGTAGGTGATGAGTTATCCTAGCGCAAAGCTAGATTATCCTACGAGCATTCCAACTGCTTTTCATATGGCCAGTACTTCGGTCACAAATATATTTGCCTCATCGGGAAGACAAGAGCCGCCGGCAGCATCTAATAGGAAGCTTTTATCCTATACATAGTTATTTGATTTAGAACACTAAAATCCCTTAAAATCACATAATGAAGTTCTTGCTCCCGATTTTTTTTATTTTTGCTGAACAGAGCAGTTGAGCTCCACCAATGAGATACTACCAATATTGCTGCACTGTTTGAAGTATAGCACTCAGAGCTTCTCAGAGACTAGTATGACAACCATATGAAATCCCGATACAGAGGGACATTTGAATCATCTTTAGGTCAATTAACTAAAACAAAGCTTGCTAAAGTTATAATAAGCACAAATTACAAACTAGGAACACAAAATGTTTACCGGAGACTTGCTAAACAAAATTTGCGAAATGGTAGCTTTTAGTAATTGCAATATGCAAGGATTACAAAAAAACAATACACATATTCCTTGATGGAAAACGTTCCAATGCTGTGCATTACCGTTTCCTTTTTCCGATGGTACACGTGTTACACTTACTTAACTCAGCAGCAGCACATTTCTGCACCAACTTGCAGTCTGTGTTAGCTAATCTTAAGTAATTTTATCTTTGTGCTAGCTCGTATCGATGCAGTCTCCATATTATACTGGAGCAACTACTACCCACACTTCAATTGCTTTCTCTTTGAAGTAGTTAGTAGGCATGTTTACTACAAACCCGTAGGTATTGGGTTCGATCCCGGTGTCCCTCCCGGTGTTGTATTAATTAATTTGTGCGAAAAAACTTAATTGTTATTATCAAATTGTTTATAGGTGAAGTTTTAATTAATTTTTTAATTAATATTACAAATATTTTAATTAATATTATAAAATTATTCAAATTGCTTTTTTGTGTGTGCATTAGTGTCTATTTGTAACAGTTGTTGTAACAAAGTTCAAGTGATGATGGCTTAGACACTGATCACTGAACAACTCTAGCGGATATTAATCTTAATGTAGCATCACAGCGCCCTCCTTCGTTGGTGAAGTAAGATAACCAATATAATGGCTACTAAGCACAGATTCGAAAATTTAATACGCCTCACTGACAACAAAGGTGCTGCATCACTGCATTATTTAAAACGGACAAAAAGCAGAGTTGTAAAATAATGAAGCTTTACTCTATCTCTTTCTTCACTATCCCTTTTCTAAAGAAGGTAACACCTAGTAATAGTAATAGGCATTCATTGCCTGATTGTTATTTCTCTTTAAAAAAAGGATTGTAATTAGTTCACTTTTATTTGCCTTAGGATTTTTTTTGATAGGCAATTCACCAAGAATAGACCCAAATCGGTGCACCATTAACGCGGCTACAAGATTTTTTTTAAATAAGATTAAGGGCCAGTCCCACGATGTCACCAACGTTCGACTCATCGCACAGTTACATTGCAAACAACAACAAAATTCTAAAATTTGTTTTTGTTTTGAATGTAAGTTTGCGATAAGTCGAAAGTTGGTGACATCGTGGGACAGGCCCTAAATCACGAAACTTAAACTCTATCTGAGACTAAAGTCTTTAGGCCGTTGTCTAATGCAATGTTGGATTTTACTGTAAAACTAAACATCTACAAATGTTGTCGATTTCAGCAGCTTTTAGAAAGCTTCACAACGAATAATATAAAGTAGTTGAAGAGTGCAAGTAACACTGCTAGCGCCATATAAAAACTTATTACTTCAGTGGCCAACATTGCTTTTGTTGTTGTTACGTTTTTTTTCTTCCGATGCTCTTGATGCTGTTACCACTGATGTTGTTGATACTTGTGCCGTTGTTGATACTGATGTTGCTGTTCGCAACTCATATTGTTGTTTGTTACTGCAAGTCTACACTTTTATGCTGTTTGCAGTTTATTGACAATTTATGATCACCACCTAAGTTGATTTTATCATATACGTATTACGATCATTTAAGATCGTATATTATACTTGTATACTCTGGCAACGTGTCCGTGTAAATATGTATGTATGAATAGTATGTATGTATTTACTTGTATCGTTGCAGTATTTGGTTTGCTTTGTGTTTGGAATTCTTGCCACCAACCGTTGATCATTTCATATCGGTTTGTTGTGTGTTGACAGCATTTGAACGTAAAGTTTTTTATTTACGTTGGTTTCTTTTCTAATTGTGATTTGTGTTGAAACTGCTTTTGTTTTTTGTTTGAGATATTAAGTTTATTATTGCTTTTTTACGCGTTAATTTATTTGTTTTCTTTCAATTTATTAAGAAATATGATGGCAATATATCGGTAACTGATATGAAATCATAAATTTTTCGTTCATAAATGTTTGCGAAAATTTCTAATAATGCACTTTGAGACATGTGATAGTTCTATGATTGTAATCACATATTGGTTGGTCATAAAATGAATTAGAATCTCAGACATTTTTCACAAGCTTCAGTTTACTTAAGGGTAGCAAAATTGAAATATTGAAGTACGAAATACATTTTCAAGTACTAATATATTTGAAAGACCGACCTGCTCTTAATGTGTGTAGAAAAATTTCTTATAAATTGTAATTAATTAATTCACTAATTAATTAACTAAATATGCAACGAATATGTTGAATTTTAATCGACGAATATCCCTGTGAACAAGATTGCGATGAATTACTTATGGCCGTGACGGGGAAGTTATTTCATGAATCTTATGATGATAGGCCATATTTTTCAGTTTGCAAGCCTTTAACAGGTACAAAGCATTCCTGTATTGGATTATTCTTAACTTAAATTACGAGTAAGCAGAGTAGTATGATCGCATGTCAGTGAAATGAACTTCTATCATGTGACTATTATGCAATTTTTTCAGTATTAAAAAAAATTCTTAAAAAAGAGTAATTTTACCGTAAATAGACGAGTGGCGAGTACACACTATGGCATTTTATGACAGCGCAATGGAATAACCCAAGCAAATAACGCCCAAATAAGAAAATGAAATAAGGCCCAATAAAATTAAAGAATTTTTAATTAGGCTTTATTAAATTTTTTAGGCTTTATTTCATCTTGAGTTTGGTTTGATTAGCCTTTTTTAATTGGCTTTATTTCATTTATATTGGGTGTTTTTTCATAAATTTTCTATTTCTATTCAACTTTTGAACTAGTCAACCGATTTCGATGAAATCAACTGTTTTGAAAAGAAGAATTGTTGAGTTTCTGGGGTAGTGTATTTGAAAGCACCCTGTTGTAAGACAAGATAGCTCCAAGGTGCGTCAAAATTGGAAACTGCGTGTGTCGAAATTCTTTCGGACGTTGTAACTTTTGTAAATATCGACCGATCTTAATAATTTTTTTAGTGAGACAATCAACGTTACGAAAAAAAAAATAAAACATGCATAGAGTACAATTTTATCTCTTGCAGTTTCCAAGTTATTTAACTTGAGAATTTTTTTTTTAATTTTGGGCCATGACTTTTTTTAATCGTTAGAACATAACTTCTTTATTACTGAGCAAAAATCGTTTGGTTTTATTATTTTTAAAAGAAAACTTTATTAGCATTAAAAAAAAAAAATTGTAGCAAGTAATAGTTTTGCAATTTGGATTTTTGATAAATATGCTTCCAATATAAAAAATATAATGTGAACGGCGTTGCACACGTTTTGAAAATGACACCACAAAATGACATTACAATGCGAGATGTGTACTCAGCATTACAAACAAAAAACGCTACCTTGAATGGCAACATTGAATTTTTTTAATGAAAATTTGTGCAGTGTGAGAAATGTATTTCTTTCGAAATAAAAAAATTAAACTTGGTTGACATGTAGTTTTAATAAGACGGTGTCATACTCCACATGGGAAACGTTGCTATTTTTAGAAGCTAGCTTGGTGTAAAATAAATCTCACGCTTTGTAGCAGTCCATCGACCGCCAAGATCATCCGATTTAACCTACTAGAAAATTTTTGTAGGAACACGTGAAGTCTCTCGTCTACATGGAAAAACCAGCTACAAATATATCCTTGGACTACAACATTGCAGCTACCATTGGAGAGACGCCGGCCGAAATACGAGAAAAAGTATACATAAACCTAAACATTTACATGAAATAATCTTTTAAAACGTTTTGATTGTTTTGTAACTGAAGAGTTTTCAAGAGGCGTATTAAGACACTAAAGTTTCTTAAATAGAACAATATATTGCGAAATTGGCAATAGGATATTAAAACCGGGATAAAGCAATTTTGACTTAGCCTTTTTCGTGGGTATATAAGTGATATTACCAGATCGTGGTTAGAATATGGCGAGAAGAGGAGCTCAATATAACTTTCCCTTTTTATATTTAACTCTACTGTTGTGCGTTTTGTTAATTTTTATGGTATCGTAGCAGTGCTTTTCTAACCTCGTATGTAGTCACTTCATTAATCCTATAGTACACGACATGCAAAAAACTACATGCGTATGCGGCTACGGTTGTTATTAATTTTTTTTTAAATATAAAAGTTGGTTTAAAATCGGGCACATCCATCTCGAGGTAATAACAAGATTACTAAAACGCAACAATGAAAAAAACAACATGGCTTTTTATTTGACCCAAAATATGAAAAATAGAATTTGTATAACAAAATGAAAATAAGATTAATTCACATTACGTTGAAACAAATTCTCCACGGCGGCTAACACCAACAACATTTTTCAACGTTAACAACTTTTCACAATTTTTTATTTGTATATTTATGACTTGATTAGGCTAAAGTTCGTATCGTTCTGTAAGCCAAATTACATGTGATGATTTGTAGGGGACAAATAACACAAAAGTTAATTGTAAATATTCTGACAAATACTAGCAGAATGGAACAACATGCTGTATTCGAAGGCCGCCACACCACCGTCCACTGAGTGTGGTGTTGTGCATTGTTTTGATTCATCGTATTTGAATTTGCTGAAACCTTTTTTGTAGTGAAAGCTCTATTTTACCACCTGTTTTAAATTTGTTTTTCATATTGTTAATTTTGCTTACAAAATTTTTTTTTATAAAATATTTTCCATATTGAAATTATATTAACAAGAAAAGCCACAAGACTTTTTTTTGTTAATTTGGTTTCCAAAAACGTATTCTATAATTAATAAATAGCTAGTTATGATTTCCATCTTTAAGTGTCCTGTAAGTATAGAAAATGTTTGAACTATAGTTTAGAGCACAATTTAAATAAGTTTCTTGCAAAGTAATGCTGTGCAATATAGTGATGGGATGGGGAGTACAAGTTCATTGATGATCATGTAGAGTCACAAAAAGCTCGATTTATATGTATTCGCTTACTCTAATAACTGGAGCAGAGATAGCATTGTGAGTAGCGTTCTAAACACGATCATGCAGGATTCCCATAAAAAAAAATTGGCTCATGTACATGACATGACAGACATGAACTCCCTTTTCCCTAAACCGTCCTTATAAAAGCTCACATAATCATTAAGAAAATGTAATCACAACAATGAAGTCCTTACGAATAATTTTTAAATCTGCTTCCTTAAAATGAAAAGAGTGGTTTTAAATAAACAAAATTAAACTTAAACATTTTCTTAAAAAATATCAAGGTTCCTGGAGTTTTATGCAGCTTGAATGTACCAAAAATTTAAGAAGTATCTAGGCTTTATTATTACGATCAAAAGACACTGCTCACGTAATTTTCAAGTTATAATGCATGATAACGAGTGTTCACAACTGATCTCTATTCACGAAAGATCGTAAGAAGTAAATTCTAGTTACATATAAATGTGATAAAATAAAATGCGATATAGTACACTAATCGTAAATATACAACTGAGTGCATACTCGCGTGATTGAAGAAAGACTTTGCGTGAGCGTTTAATATTAAAGTCATTAATGTGAGCTCTACTCATCTCTGATCCAAAGTGTAAAAAAGATGTTTACTTTACTGTGAGATTGTATGCTCTTTTGTGTGTTACTGCAATGGTATCCGCTTCTTTTTTCTGCCCAATAATTCTAAACAAATCTGTTGGATATTTTTTTGCTTAAATTTTTTTTGGTTCTTGTATTTGTTATTGTTGATATTTTAGTGCAGCTGAAATACATTTGTTTATGCTAAAATCATCCAATTAGCAAGATTGTTATTTTTTCTGTATTTCTTTCTTCTCTTACAATGTCTCGTGGGTTCCTCCTCTGGGTGACGCAGATATTGTGCAGCAGATATGTCTCTATGTTCGTCTGTCCTTTTGTCTACTTATTTTTTTTGTTTGTTTTGTACTAAACAAGTATGAAATAGTTTTTATTTTTTTTCAATAAACAATATATAAGAGATACCTAAATGTTATGAATCTTAGTTACTTCTTGGCGATGAGAAAATAATGAGGGTGATTTGGAATTAATGTTTACTTAATTTAATATTAGATATTAATGGAACATTAAAACTTAGGAAAGGCTCCATTTGCAGTAACACATGGGCAAAGGGAAAGTAGCGACTAACAAATCTAAAGCATTATAGGTCTACTTATACCTACTGACCATCCATATTGGAGGGAATCAAGTAACATAGCTTTGAAAATATTCAGATTAATATAAAAAAACTTCACTTCATTTAAAAATAGTTATTTATCCAATAACGACCCTCGTTCAGTTGGTAGGAGTTGAGATTCTAAAGCACTTTTCTTTTACCAGTATTAATAAAATATAAACTTCTCCAAAAGCCATTGTATTTTTGCATACAAGATACTTTTTGCCTGCTCGTATTCCTCTAGAAAATGTATATTTATGCAAAATAAACAATATCAATTGTAATGATTTTGTATGTTTTTGCTGATTTTTTTTTCGTTTATGAAACTGGCATCATTTTGTACGAGCATGTCGTTAAAGATGTTTTAACAAATGAGAAATTTTCAAGGAGGGCATCCCAAACTGGCCTGCTGGTCGGTCGATCGATCCGGCCAACTGACTAGCTGGCTGGCTGGTATTTAGTCTAGTGTTTAAATGGAGTCAAGTATGAACAAATATTTTGTCTGATTATTTTTCAAGATATGAATATGGTTCCCACCATATTGTTTGAACTTTTTGTTTTGCAGCGAATATTTAATTTAAGTAATTTTATTTTGTAAGCACTTTTTATGCTTTGGTTTTAATAAAAATATTTTGCTTTTAAGGCTTGACATAATGTTGAAGTTTTTATTGCAAGATTATTGTACCATTAAAATGTAAAATTTCCTTAAAAATTTAAACAATGATTTTTATGATCTGAGGTGTTTTATTATGGAAAGATCTGAAGATTATGGCAGTAATTGAGCCTTATTTTAGGTACGATCTAATTTAGACTCAGATTCAGTCCAAAGTCCGTTAATATGTAATAAATGTTAATATAAATATGTATATAGTCAATATCTGCTTAGTTCAGTTTCTGAAATTTTTGATGCAATTAGCAGGGCAAGTCATTTATTCTAGACACTATTAATTGATTTACTAAGGAAATCACATACGGGAAATACAATTAAACGGAGATTAGTTAACTATTCTGTTAACTAAGAAGTCTTAGATATCAATTTCAAGTACCCTACAGGGGAAAATTTAAGTAATATATTATTGTAAATGACATATCAAGAATAATTTACGCTATGGATTCATTACAAATAGGCCAAATAGAATACTTATGGACTAAATGACAGACTCAAGGGTATTTCGCCATTTTTTTTTACAGATTAAATAAAAAAGACCCATGCTGTGAAAAGTCTGAGAGTTGAAATTTTTCACATTATTTTACAAAAAAGCCTAAACACAACAAGCAGGAGTTTCATTGTTTCTAAAGCTGATTTAATAAACGAGGTTTGTTCAAAACGTATCGCGAATTTTGAATTTTCGCGGGTTACGTATATTCGAATTTTGATTTTTTTGTAGCGATATGTTGGTACTTATGTCTCTCACTTATGCCGAAAATTTCGTAGATTTTCCTTGGATTGTATGTGTATTTTGTTGTTGGATTTGAAAGAAAAGCTACGAAAGCATATGCAAATGCACTTCCTCAATGTTAAAAAGGATTGCAAAGACGATCCAGAGCTGGAAAATTTAAATCTTATTTTGCAATGTAAAAGTAACTAGCTCAAACTAATTTTTTTTAAATAAACAAATATTATATTTTAGTAAGAATTAGACGATTCCAGAGCTGGAAAATTTATTTTTTTTTGTATATAAAAGTAACCTACTAAAATATTTTTTTAATTTTCTCTATAAATTTAACATATTTTATATTTTTTAAATAAATATATTGTTAAAACAAAACACAAAATTCAAGAGGATAATATCAGGGTTGGAAAACTGAAACTTATTTTATATAAAAAATAACAAGGTAAAATTAACTTTTTTCTTTTACTTTACAAATTAAATATATATTACCTTTTTTGAACACAGCTCCAGAGCTGGAAACTTTAAACTTTATTTTCTTAAACTATTTTTGTTTGTTAATTAAACATATTTTATATTTTAGAAAAGAATAAATGTGTACTAATAAGCAGAAAAATCAAACATAGGTTCAGGGCTGGAAAATTAATTTTTTTTCCTTTACAAATTAAATATATTTTATCTTTTTTTAACGCAGCTCCAGAGCTGGAAAATTTAAATTTTCTTTGGTACATAAAAGTAACTTAATAAAACAGTTTTTTCCTTATTTTCTTATAATTTGTTTGTTTGGTAATTAAACATATTTTATATTTTACAAATAAATAAATGTGTATTAAAAATCAGAAAAATCAAACATATGATTCCAGGGCTGGCAAATTGATTCTTTTCAGTAAAAAAAAGTACCTAAATAAAGATATATTAGGAAGATCTGTACTCAAGAGTTTTAATCATATTTATTCAACTTTATATGAAAATCTAAGTTACTGATGGGTGCTCATAATTTTAACGAAGTTTTGTGATATGATGCTTATTAAGCTCTCAGCATAATTATGTTTCCAATCGAAGGTCATACGTTGATAGCTTGCAACGAGTTCTTATTAATTTTTAGTAAATGAACATAATAACAATGTTATAATAACATATCGCTAAAGAACAGATACAGCACTAAGATTATTTTAGCATTAAATGTTAAGTGTTTTAATATATATAGCACCATTGTAGTTACTTATTTAATTCAGTTTTCGGTGTTGGTATCAAAGGCTGGCAAAATCTTTAACTTATTTATATATGTATACATATCGTTACCTTAATGTAGAAAGGCTCTAACTCATTATCTTTTTGAAATCGTTTTTTTTTGTATACATATTTCGATAGAGGAACATCTAATGTAACGAAAAGTTCAAAAATCTCGATTTCCAAAAAATAACGAGTTAAGGCCTTTTTATATTAAAGTAACGATATGCAGATTCAAGTTACTTTAGATGTAGGTGGATGTATTGCCATTAGAAAGTGATGATCTTTGTTAAAGTCCTCTCTAATTAATTTCTCCGAATTAATTTTAAAAAGATTAATAATGTAAAAACTTCTTAACACCTGGCTGTTGCAACACAAAAGTATTTATGCAAATGCTCGCTGACCTAAGAAGGGCCTCCAAAAACGAAAGCAACTGCTGTCGTTGCTACGTTAAAATCAATGTAAATCTGCTCAAAGTCTTTTTAGGATCAGATGAGTGAATAGTTATGTATTTTGCCTTCTTCTACAACCAAACTGACAAGTGCTCTACTGGTATACTAATGTTTAACATTAGATATGTTTTCTCAAACATTTAAGATTTATTTTTTAGTTATTATCATTCTGGAAATTATTTTTGTTTTGAAGCAAAACATGGTCCTTTCTATTCCTTGCATTTAACAGTTCGCATGTTGCTGATTTAATCATGTCTATATGGATTTAAAATATTTAAGTGATTTTTCCCAGAAATCACAATAATTCGTTTCCTTTCCGAATATTTTGTCAACATTTATTTAAATCTGTTCAGCATTTAATTAAAAATAATTTTTATATTTTAAACTTTTAATAAAATCAGATAAAATTGCTCTGGGTTTTAAGCAAAATTTTGGCAAAAAAAATTCTTCCTGCATATTCGTTTTTTTTTTGAAGATAGAACACAAGAACTTAACCCAAAACCAGTGTAAAAGATGAAGAAAACACCACTAAAACGAAAAAAGAAACATCTTCGAAAACATATCTGCATACGATCAATGTCTGGCTGTCCGTCTTTTTTAATGTTTCACTAGGGATAGTGGAGTAGTATCCTTTCACAATCAATAAAAAAATAAAATTCGAAGGTATGTTAATCCAACAGCAAAACCCAACATTTATATAAAATAAAACAGTCAACTTTTTATATTTATTAGGCCAAAAGAAAATTTTAATGAACTACAGCTTGAGACAAAATATAAAAATAAAATCAGCAACTACAGGCATGCCATAAAAACAAACTTCTGTGACCAATTTTTTTTTTATTTTGCAAATGTTGCAATGAAATTAATGAAATAAAATTTTTATAAATAAATATAAACTACAAGAAAAAAATTATATGAATGTATAAGAAAACGATTGGATCTAAAAAAAAATAACTGGAGTAAAACTAAAGTCGAACACATCAACGACCAGCCAAGAAAATAAAATTATTATCATTTTTCGTGTTGGTGGCATTTAACCACCACGCGATCACACAAGACAAGCCAACAACGAACACAGGCAGGCAGTTTTGGCAGAGCCTTAAAGTAATTCAATATTGTATTTCGAACTTGTATATATTCTGTGTAACTTTATGCTATAAACAAAATATTTAGAAGTTAAATTATAACATATATGTAACATTCCTAATACGATGATTATAAAACAGAAAGCCATATACTTCACTGTTTTACAGGGCACTTTTTCCATGACAATTTTTTTGCACTTTTGCTTCTTTCTCTTCATCATTGTTATGTCGGAAAGATTAAATAACGCCCCATCAATTACGTCCTATTGAAATGGAATAGTATATGAGATATTTAAAAAATTTTACATTGGAATGATAATACGGTACTTGGGGTAATACGGTATCTTTTCAATGTAAAATTTTAGTTTTTATGTATCATCTTAAAACGATATTCAAAGACCGAATATTCCTATATCTGAAAATATAGTTTGGCGCCTTTTTATACCCTTGACCAAAACTCTATGTGTGTCATTACTTGTGAAATTTCCACGATATTAATATGCGGCACATTAAAAGTATATACATACATATATTCTGGGTCCTTAAGAATAGGGAAGACAAATAAGCGATGTCCGTCCGTCCGTCTGTCTCTACGTGAAATCGGGTTTTCGGAAATCCCTAAAAAGCTAGAGACTTCGGTCGTGAACTGGTGTGTTAGAATTGGTATTGAAATTCAGCAAAATTGAAAAGATAGTTTTAGAGCTGGAAAGTTTAAACTTTTTGTGGTATATAAAAGTAAAATCTAATTTGTGTTTTTTTTTTCTCTTAAATAAACCTAATTTATATTCCAGTCAGAGTTAGATTTATATTAAAAATATTACAAAATTAGACGATGATTCCAGAGTTGTAAAACTGGAACTTTTTTTGGTATAAAAATAGCCCACTACAACCGTTATTTTCTTTTTCCCTAATATATATTTAAGAGAGAAAACGATTGGCGAAAGAAATCAGAAAATTATAAAAAGATGATTTCAGGGTTGGAAAATTATTTTTTTGTATATAAACAGGTCAAATTAAATTTAAGTTTTTTTTTAGAAATTATATATAATTGATGTTTTAGAAAGGAAAGTTCGGCATACAAAATTAGAAAAATAAAAAACACAGCTCCAGAGCTGAAAAACTTAAACTTTTTATGGTATATATGTAAGAGTAACTGAATAAAACTATTTTTTTCTTTGTCATTTAAAACTGTTATATATATATATTAGAAAGGAATAAATTAAAATTCTAAAAATATATAGTTCCAGGGTTGGAAAATTTGATTTTTTTCGTTAAATAGTAATTAAATAAAACTTATTCTTTTCTTCTTTTTAATTAAACAAATTTTATATACTACGAAGGCCTTTATTAAATTGTTTTTATTTCTTAAATTTTTATGTGAAAATCTAATTTAACCATAAACATGGTCACTCATTTGTCTTTAACTTATGTATATATGTATACCACGCAGAAAATTTGGTGACAATTGATCAAAACGTACTCGTGCTATTACTTGAGAAAATGGGAGTTTTACCAACAGAAGGAAGAAGTGTATGATGAAAAAATACATATCTTGTAAATGGTTACATATTCACCATTTTCGTGATGCATCGTCTTATATTTGGTCAATTTATTGTGGTAAATGGCACTGAAAAAGTTTGATGTGGTTGGATCCAGGACCTATCAAATAGTATAAATAAAGTGTTAATTCTTTCCTCCAATGAGATCGCCGAGCCGTTCTGTAACCAGTCCAGTAACTATACTATATATATCAATCTGAGCTTCACTGGTATTTATACTTTTAAAATACGAGTGCCGACGTGAATGAGTGGGTAGTGTGCAAGCCTTTCATGCAGGAGGTTGTAAGTTCGAATCCCAAAACAAAATTCCGTTTCAAAGTTAAATATAATTGCATTTACAACAATAAAAATGTATAACTTTTCATTGTTGAAGTTAAATGTCGGAATGAAATCTAGATGATTTCTTTTTGAAAGGACCACTACACTCATCGGTGTCAACCTATGTAAAACCGTATCTAAGTATTCTGATACGGCAATCGTTACTAGATCCAACCTGTTGCGTTGAGGTATCTGATAAGGTCATTCAACCATAGATCTGAAAGGTCATCTATTACATAATTGCCTAAAAATTATACTTATGTATGTATGAGTACGTATGTATGTACGAGCTAGCCAAGAGCTGTTTAATAGGCGATGGTGTTTAATATACAACTCCTAAACGAATCTTCTGCTGATTGTTTTTTTTTATTTTGCATATTTACTGTTGTAGATTGTTATTTTTTCTTCATTTCTTCGCTGATGCTTTCATTTGAATTTTGAATAAGAATCTCGTCGGTTGTTTCAAGTGTGTTTTTATTTTTTATAGTAATTAAAGATATATTATTAAAGTTCTTTTTGTATTTTCAAATATGAACTAACAATAAGTGTTCAAAACTTAGCACGACTCTTATGTATTATTAGTTTACCATGACATATTATTAAAGTGAAGTACATATTAATTTAAAGTGTTTGGTATTTTAGATCAAATATTTATTAAATTATTAGAGGTACGTACGTACGTACGCAGCTTTTAAAATAATCTAATTCTTTTAATTAATTGAATTTTTCATAGATCTTTGCCATTCAAAGTTCTTGCAGCACGCCAATGATAGAAGCGATAGACGATTAAAAAAGCAAAATTCAACATACTATTATAAATTTTCAATTGGGGTATTCCAACGATAGTGTTAAAGTCATAATGTCGTAAACGTTTAAACTAGTTTAAAATATGACTTCTGTGAGCAACACCTCATATTTCAGTATGTTAGTTGAAACATAAACCAGATGATACAAAACAAATAAGAAGAAATATTACAAAAATAAAATAATATTTGGTATGAAAATGTAAAATTATGAGAAAATTATTCAACGGCTTCTATCTGGATCCGAAAATTATTTGCGAATTTTTGTAATTTTTGCAATATGTAAAACAAAAGTTTTTCGAGCATTTATCCTTTTTTAATTTCAAGGCTTTGGAATTTATTTGCAAATTTTATTAAGTTTTGCGAATCAGGTAATTTTTATAAAAAGTATTGCTCTTATGCGTAATTTTAACATATTAGGGGTCACTCAAGCCTTTTCATTGTCTGAAGGAAGTATATATTTTTTTGAATTTTTTGCCCTTTTTACAGTTCTGGCGACTTTTAATTAATATCACACTTTGCTATCTTTTTTG
Source organism: Nowickia ferox (assembly GCA_936439885.1). Taxonomy (NCBI): domain Eukaryota; kingdom Metazoa; phylum Arthropoda; class Insecta; order Diptera; family Tachinidae; genus Nowickia; species Nowickia ferox. Next base: position 68,503,401 of record OW387026.1, read on the forward strand.
ATATTAGCAAATTTTTGCAAATTTTCGTAATTTTCGCGAATTTTTCCGAATTTTTGGCATTCCTTATAATTTTACATGTTTTTAAACAATTTTAATACTTGTTTGCAATTTTGCAATTTGTTGCCAATTTTCGCTATTATCCCGCCTTTTTACCATTTTATCGATTTTTAATCCATCTATCTATTTGATTTAATATTTCTATTTGATTTAATTTTTTTAACAAGTACCAGACTTTGATATCTTTTTTTTTTGTTACCTAGTTTTTGCGAATTTTCGTAATTTTTGCGAATTTTTTCAAGTTTATTGCAATCCTTACAATTTACGCGTTTTTTAAAATAAATTTTAAGGTTTTTTTTTAAATTAAAAAATTATTTGCGAATTTTCGCAATTTTTTGCACATTATATTATTTTTGATTCTTAAAATCTACTTAGTGTGTTCGTTTACAGTTTTGGCGGTTTTGGAAATTTTTTAGAGATATTCGCATTTTTGCAAGTTTTCGCGATTTATATGCTGCAAGCCTATTCTCGAGTTGTTGCTTTTTTTGCGGTCTACATAATCATCTTTAGAAGATTTTTTCCATTACTTTAATCCCTCGCGAATTTTTATTTTTTTTTTTGCAATACGAGTATATAATGGTTTTAGTAGAAATTTGCTAAAGAAAAACGCTATGTGTTTAAACGTGAATGGTAATTTTGTCGAAAAACAAAAGGAAAAGCAAAATAATAACATAACATAGAGTGAAGAATTGTATTAATATAGTACACCTTTTATATGAAAGAAAATAAAAATAAATTTAAACTGGTTTAAAGTGTTAGGACTTTATGACACTTAAGACACCAGTGTGAATACCCCAAATGTTTTGCATCTACATACATATGCATATAAAATAGTCTTTAATCAATTAATGAAAAAAAGTTTTTTATTAATAAGTAGTACAAAATTTTATTTGTTTTATTTTATATTTAACTTTCAAAATAAAAAGCATACTGAGTATTGTACAATTCCAAAATTATTATCGAATGATTCTTTTACAACTCTCCTAATAGCACATATAAGATTAATGTTGAAGAACCTCATGCGATTCTCAATGTTCTTCAAAAATGAGTTGTAGGATAATCTCTAGATAAACTCAAATTATTGCATATACGGCTAATAAAATCGCCTTCTGCGGCTCTTGTACACGAATCATCTTCTGTAACAATTTTTGCCGTGTGAAGCATCTTCCACGATTAAAACAAGAGCTCGTCTGTGATTGGAAATGACCTGCATATGATTCAAAATATACTCTTCTATAAGATTCGGCACAGCTGAATAAGCACTCTTACTTGTTACTAATAAGACAACTACTCTGCAAGTCCAGAGATTGCTTTAGAAAGCAATCAAAGCCAGAGAAAACAGATTCGTTTAGACAACAAATTTTTTTGTCAATCGAATTTTATCCGTTGCTCCAACATCACAGCGCTGGGTTGTAAATCTTTTAATGTTGCTGTTTTCATTCAATTACAACAACCGATTAATGTTCTTTATTTTTAAACAAATGTTGAAAGACAATTTTATTAGTTGGAAATATCAACAATTGGCAATAAAATGCAATTCATAATATTTTATTCGGTTATGTTCAGCATATCTGTTATTTAGTCATGACAAGAGCATACGATCGGTTGATCTAATCAAGTTAAGAATTGTCATAAAAATATCATTATTAAAATTTTGCTTTTATGTTTAATGAACATGGATTGTTTTTTTTTTTTGATTCATATAAAATTTATAGCGTAAGTCGAAATATAGTTTATTTAAATAATATTTTATCGGCCTAACCATTTTCCAACCATTCCTCTTCAAAGTAATGAATGAAAAATTATTAAATTATGGGCCTTATTTTGTTGATAAATCTTGTACTCCTAAGTGTTTTTTTTTGTAATTAAAATTTTTTCTTTACTAAATTTGTCAGAATTTTTTTTTTAAATAATGCCGGTAATTAGATTAAAAAAGTTGGAAGTAATTTCTTAATATAAAATCTCCCAAAATATATAAATTCATATTATTTTTTCGATGTCGGAAGTTATTTTATACCATCATAACTTCGGTTTTACTTCTTTCGTGTCATTCGAAAATGTAATTATTTGCTTGAAATAAAGTGAACTCCGCATTCAACAAAAAAAAAACCCCACCGAATGCAAATTCCATTAAGAAATCATCTTTCAAGGATCTGGTTATGCCATCAAAAGTAACAAAAGTACAATAACGACGGACTTACTAAACTGATCATTTATGGTTAAAATTTTCATGTTTGAATTATTCTTATGTGAATGAATGAAAAGGCCAAAAAGAAAAGCTCACAAAAAATTAAGAACACGGAGAAAAGAACAGGGAAGAAACATAATCTGCGTATGATTAAAACTTCTTCCGTAGATACATTCGCATGCAAATGACGCAGGCGCACACACAAACACTCCGGCTGTTTGGTGGTGTTGCAAGTTCTCTGAGTTCCAAATCTGTATCTCACTATAAAATATTGAAAGACACATCCACGGACGGACACGAACGAGTATTCTCGTATGCGTTTAAAGCTGCTCCTCTTACAGCAATATTCGTAGTCAAGTTGTGGATTGGCTGTCTGTCGTCCGTTTGTTGTTATTGTTGGATACATTTATTTTGCTCTGATTTTGTTTTTGTCATTGAAATTATTGTCGGTTTTGTTGCTGTTGCGTTATTTATTTATTTATTTTTCGTATTTATTGATTTAATACAATAAATTTTGCATGTTTGCATCCAATTTAAATAAAATTCGACAATTCTAAATCACCACATTTTGACATTGGCTACTGTTGTTCACAATTCATGTTCGATACGTGTGTATGCATATGTACGGATGTATGCGCTTAAATGTCTCTGTTTTACGTTCGCACACTTGAGTCAGGCTTTAGAAATACAAAATACTCGTAGTATTTGAAAAAAAACTAGAAATCTAAGATTTAGATTTTTCTTTATATAAAAAATGCAAATAAATTAAATTGTTAAAATTTCAAAGATCAAAAATTCATTTATTTTTTATATGCACAAAGATAATATTTTTTGTTTGAAAGTCCACTACCTTGAAATATATTAACCAGAATCGAATTAAAATAAAATTAATAAAGAAAAATGCTTTAAATATTTTTGTAAAGTATACATATTTACTTAGTTTCCATGTTCGTGTTTTCGATTTAAAAATACAAAATTAGCATTAAAGTCATTTTGCATGGAACCTCCAGTTAATATCCTTAGCAAGTTCTATTTCTGTTTTTATTGTTTAGGCTTCCGCTAAGATATTTTAATTATTTGGTATTCGGTAAAAACCTCACCATATTCAGCTATTATAATAAAGAGTGGGCAAATTTAAGGTTAGGAAGTAAATTGGCTTAAAAACACACAAAACAGTTTTATTGATACCCCTGTAAATTAGAATGGGAATTAATAATAGAATATGATGTCGTGCAAATGTCCACCTCTAGTACGTCGGCAGACGTCTACTCTTTTCACAAAATTTTGAACAACATTTTGCAAAACAGTTTCGCATATCTTCATCTTTCAGAGCGTCAGTTGTTTCTGGTTTGTTCACGTAAGTCCGGTGTTTCAAATGGCCCCAGAGAAAATAATCCAGCGGCGTGAAATCACAACAGAACGGGTCGGGCATTGCCAAATCGAGAAATAAAGCAACCGGGATATTTCTCATTCAATAACTGGATTGTTTGGTCGTGTGTGGAGCTTGTGGCGCCGTCTTGCTAAACCAAAGATCACTGATGTCAACATTAGCGAATTGTGGCCACAAGAAATTAGTTATCATGGTTTAGTAGTGCAGAGATTTCACGGTGACGGCATTTTCTTGCTCATTTTCCAAAAATACGGCCCTATGATGCCGCCTGACCACAAACAACATCATACGGCCACTTTCTTTGGATGTAATGTTTTTCGAGGACTGTTTATGGATTTTGTGAGCCCCATATGCGAAAAATTTGTTTGTTTACATAACGGAACAATTGAAAATGGGCCTCATCATTAAATATGATGTGGTTGAAAAATGCGTTGTTTCGTTCATTTTTTTTTGGTAAATTTTCACAATTAAAATTTTTTTTAAGAGTGTAGCGTTCCATGGTTTAAATTTTCCAACTTTTTACTAAATGAATGTTAAATAATGACAGCTCAATTCTTAACATTTCATCATCTGACTTCCTAGCCTCAAATATGCCCACCCTTTATATCCATACGCATAATAAAAAATTAATTTAAAATAATCAACAAACTAAAAGAAAAAAAAAACAAGTCCAATAATAGTCCAGAACTCTCTTAAGTAATATTGAATAACACGGAAACATTTTTTCTTCTATTAAGAACTTTAATTGAAAAAATACAAATATTCTTTTAAAGGTTTAACTTTGTCAGTTAAAAATTTTTAATTAATTAAATTAAAAAAAGTTCAACTAACTACTTAAAATTTTTAATTTATTCTTTAATCAAATAACTTTTTAAATTTTAAATTGAGTCAATAAAAGTTTTAATTGATTGATTAATTTTTTTCCATTAAAGGTGTTAATTGGAGAAATTTATTTTCAATTTATTAATCAGTCATGCAAATGTTTAGTATAGTTTTTAACAAACACAAATTGTAAATCTACTTTGACTTGTGTGCAGAAACATCCAGAGACTCCGGCAGGAATCGAACCTGCGACTCTCCGCTTACTACACTAGTATGCTGCCTACTAGACAAGATATACAGATACATATATAAAAAATAATAAATTCTAATATGAAATAAAGCGACTTTTATAGTCGAGAATCATTATTAAGTAGATTTGAAGATTCGAGTTTTAATGCTCAATGACCGACTGTGACAATCGCAATACTAAGACAAATCGATTCATGTAAGAGTCATCGAGATCGACCCAAGCGTAGGTGACGCTTGGGACATACAATCATACATCGCCTGCTAAACACACTATCCTTCCTTGAGGTTTGAAAAATAAACCATTGATTTTCTTTGCAGGCTTTCAATAAAAATGTATTCAAATATTCAACGGAAATCGGTCAAATATTGTTTAGTTTTAAATACCGATACATATTTTTAAAAGGTTTGTTTTGGTGAGTTAAGTTAGTGTGCATGAATTTCGTTGGTGCTTATGCCAACTCAATCCTGCAAAAAATCGTCAATGATGAATTGGCTTAAGCACCAACGAAAATTGTCAAATTTGGGATGAAAGCAATTAAAAGCAATTGTGGCCTAATTATGAAAGTGGTCGAAGTTATATGTATTTTTACTTCGATATATTAAAAAAAAATTAAGTTAATGAAGATTTCATAAGTCAATAATCTGTGGCAAAAAGAAAAAAGTGCTTAAGTCGAGATAAGCACATTTTGAGTTAGTGGCACCTCTGTAATTTCTATATTCAAAAATACCACAGAGAAAAATTTCTATTATTTTGTGCTATTTTTCAGGAAGTTATAGCGCGAGAAATGGTGCTTATTTTTTATCCACTTATAATCTCGGAATAATAGCTTAATGTAGTTTATATTTTCATATAATTTAGAATTGAATTCATTAGTTACAGTGTGTAGAACGATGTTTTTATAAAAAAAATTCAAGTCAATACCGAATTTCCAAATTTAACTGCAAAAGTAGTAAATTTCTGAAAATTTACTTGAAAGTTTAAAACTGCTCTCCTGCAAAATAGTAAAATATGAATTACGCATTTTTTCCTTATTGCCACAAAAATATATAAATGTACAATAAAATATTAAATGAAATACTGTTTGACCGACATCATCGGTCCACATTTCTTTCAAACTGAGGCAGGAGTTATCTTTATAATGAATGCTATACGTGATCGATCAAGGAATTTTTGTTTTCCAAAAATCAATGCTATAATTATCAGCAGTTGTGGTTGCAACAGGATGGTGCTATGTGCCTAAGTCTCACAGAAGCATCGAATTATTGAGACCTTATTTGGGGGTATGTTGTTGTAAACGACCATGCGGGTCTAATCTGAAATTCGGAATCAAAGAAAATGCTTTCGAATTTGCATATCATTAAGACACAAATGCAAAGTATTTTATTTCGTTTTGAATTACAGAGTAGACCCCCTGTTTTATTATTTTATGGCCCTTATTAGGAGTTGCTTTCATCTTCAGTTCATATTATGAGCATCGAAAATTTCGTTGAACAACGAATTTTCTATCGAACAGAATTTAGTTTTTGTTGTAGTTTTTTAATATAAAAAATTATTATAAACGATTGTTTTATATTTTTAAGTAGAGTTGTTGCAAATTTTAAAACTCACTTTGAGTGATATTCACAATAAGGGCGTATTCTTTGTCGAATGCTCGTCAAAATACCAAATGAGAATTCGTTCAATCAGTACTTTCGACTACAGTCGAAGATCGAAAGTTGTTCATAATAGAGGGCAAAGTTTTCACGTGGTTCTCATTGCCATATACGAGTACATGCTTAGTACCAAATATTTTGCTAAATTCTATCATAATTATTTTCCTTTAACAATACATACATATGTATGTATGTATATAGAATAGAAAAGCAAATAAATTCAGTAGTTATTAGCGGAAGTATGCAACAAGGCCACTGGCAGATTTATTGACATATTTTGTGCTTTATTTAAATTTTATGCTCTTTTTAGTTTATTTGAAAAAAAAGACACAAACTAAATCAATTTCAAGTTCAAGTGCTCGTACAAGTATGAAGTTTAACTGTTGTAGTCACCACAATCTACGACAGCAACGAGCCAGCCAGACAGTCGCATGCACATGCAACCTGAAACATTTGCATGTCTCTTTTTTTCTTCCATCTTCGAGGAACAAATAAATTCGAAAAAATATATATATAAATAAATAACTAAAATAAAACAGTTAATGAATTGACTTTTCTGCTGTTGTACATTTAAATAAGAGAGCTACGATCTTTGGTTGTTTATTTGTTTATCGGTACAAATGTCAGTTCACGATAAAAGAGATAGAAATCGTTTTTATTTTATACCAAAATAAATTGCATTGAATCACATACATCGCATGATTTTCTAAACCATAACATTTAATTTAAATAATATTTTTTTGCGAAAAAATTTATTAATTTGTATTAGAATTGGAAATTTTAAATGATTTGATTTAAAACGTCCTTGCTCTTCGCTACAGAGTTCACTATATTAAAATTAGAAGCCTCACAAAAACTGTTGGATATGCTACAGTATGCCAAAGTTTGCCCAAAATATAAGACATAATAAAGATATAAAAATATTACAATACATATTTTTTTTTTTGGTTGAACAAACTCCAGTGCTAAGTATTGCAAATAATGACTTGTAAAAAGACGAAAAATTACCAAACTAATTTAACACTATGACCTAATACATATATGTATGTATTTCCAGTCTTATACCATGTTCACACTTGCGTGTTTAAAGCGGCATGGCCACACATCAAACTGACGCATCAAATTCTGCCTTTCTTTGGTAGTGCTAGTAAAAAAACTCACACGTATGGTTTGATGTGAGTTTGACGGAAATTAAAACAATTTAGATTTTCACTTGCACATCAGCAGAAATTTGAACCTAATTTGATCTGTGTGCACGTAATTATTTCAAATGTTATTTTTTTTTAATTTTAGCAGCGACAACATTATCGTTTTTGGGTGACTCATTGTGAAATATGAATGGATGAAAAAATTTCATTTTGAATTTAGTGAAACTTGTCGCATTTTGCCTGATTTATGTTAAGTTAAATCTAAACAATGTAGTAATAGAACAGAAAAAATGCGCAGTACGCTATTTTACTTGAAAAATACGCGTATCATAATACGGAAGAAAGATGTCGCAAAAACACTTTCGTTCTTTTTTAAAATAAATTTGAAATGAAATTTCATGGTATGAATTTGATGTGTTGCTGTGATAGGCAAAACAAAATTTTACCAACACATACACCAATTTGATGCCTCATTCGTGTTTAAGAGGTTCAACACGACGATTTTGAGATGTTTTACCATACATTGACTTGTTTTGTCAAACATCTCAAATGAAGTGTTTAAAATTTAAAAACTTTTTTGATAATTTTGTGTTGTTATTAAATGGTGGCACGTGAAAATTTAGTAAAAAAAAATACTCAGTTATTCACAAAAACATTTGTTGTTTGAAAATAATAAACCAATAAAAAAGTATAATTGTCGTAATTTTTTACAAATACAATAATTAATGACAAAACGTCAACCTTAAACATCTCAAATGTAATGTGAACGGTTGTGTTTAGTTTTTTAAAAAACTTGCCGTAAACACGTTTAACACCATAAGTATGAAAATAGTATTTTTTATAAATTATATTATAGTTGGAATCAAGTCAGAATTTTGTAGGAAAATAGTCGGAAAATTTTTTTATAACTCATCTATTTTTGAAAAGTAGTTCCTCATGGCTCGCATATCAAAAATTAATGCATGAAAAATTAAATGAAAAAAATAATGGACACACAGTAAACTCACGCACAATGTGGGATTTTGAAAAAAAATGGAAATAATTCTGAAGTTTCTAAACGAGCCCGTCCAATTGTTATGAGATTTAATGAAATGATACATCATTTAAGGAGGTGTTACAGATCTTAAGTCTGGAGTTTGGACTATATACCTCTAAAGGAAGCGGAGCCACAAAGCCCCAAACTGGGCAATTTCGGACTAATTAAAAATTCAAACCGATGCCAAGCTGATGTGTTTGATCTGATAAAAAAGGTTTTTTGCAAGTGGATTTGTCTATCCAAGAGCTAAAAAAAGTCTGCTACATTTGTGCAGTTTCGCTTCCAGTTTAGGAAATATTCGAGAAAAAAAATTAAATTTTGGCTTTTTTACCACTGTTCCACTGTTCTGCTAATGGAGAAGTCAAATCTTGTTCGATTTAAAAGAGAAACTTATTAAAGGTTAAGCACAAAATTTTTAACATTAAGAAAAAAGTTTGGTGTTAACAGAACAGATAAGTCAAAAGTTATACGCAATTTAAATAAACTTTTTGAATGTAAACGATTTTTTGCCGTTTTTTGCAGAGAAAAGTGGGTTAATTTTTTCCCTATTATTGAAAAATATTGCAAAAATACCAACCGCGTATTTTTATTTATTCAAAAGGTAATACTATAAGAAATATTACATAGAAATTTTTTGTTTAAATTTTTCCTTATTAAAGATGCCAGATCGTTACGAAATATACCTATTTTTGTTATAAATATCGAATGCAAGGCCTTTTTCTCCAATTACAAAGCTGGAACGAAAAAATTTTTCATTCCACCTTAAGACATGATATGTTTTTAAATATTTCCTAAAATATTATCTGCGCCCTGCGAAAGATAAGAAAAATACAGCAGAAATACTCAAAAATTCTTATTTTGAACTTCTATGAAATTCTTTTGGGAATTGCCGGGAACTCAAATGCAAATTCTATTTGTTTTTTTTTGTGTATTAATCGCATCATTTTCCACCTGGTACTCTATTCAAAATTTCACTCGAAATGTTGACATAATCCATATAAAAAAGTTTACATGAAATATTTATGAAAAAATGTTGCAAAACTTGTACTCTGTTCAACTCGTGAAAAATTTATGAAATGTGCCTGGCAAACATTTTCTTGCAATCTGCGAAATAATGTGGCTGGCATTTATTTCGCGTGAAATATTGACAGCTGATGTTTTTGTTTACAAAAGTCGATCAATGTTGCATACTTCTAACTAATAAAAACGATAGTTTTTTTTGGAAAAAGTAATATGTGCATCACTTCATACGTGTCAAATTTTTCACGCGAAATAATCAATGTTGCTGAAAAATTTTCACAACTTCGAACAAAGTACTAGGATTAAGAGAGAATTTTCAGACGAAAATATTGCTAAATGCGAATGTTATAGCATTCCTTTGTGTAAGACTTCTGTCTTCTCGGAAAACTCTTTATATGTTATAAGCAGATGCAGGTAAGTGTAAAAAAATTAGTACAAATTTATTCTTATAAGAAAACTAATAGTTATTTTCTTTTATTGTTGCTGGTAGCTGTATTAATTGAATTTATTCTTGTAGTATTCTTGTATGTAATTATACAAGTACGCTTATTTTTGGAAAATGCCTAAGAAAATACACGAAATTATACTCACACACTAACTAGGCTGTCCCAAAAAAACTTTTTTGGAGCTCGAGCATAATTTGAAAGCTTATAGGGTCAAGTGTTTTTGATTTTTTTTTAGATTTTTTGGAAGAGTTTTAGAGGTTGCACAAGTCGAATTTTTACCAAAAACTTAATTTGCCGGCCGTTTTTTGTGTTTTCTTCATAACTTTAACCATAACCACAAATTTCTTCACTTTTGAGGAAACAGTTTAAAAGAAAAATGTTCAATCATTATTTTTGTGTGCAAAAACTAAAAGTTTTTGCAATGAATTTTTTCATTTACATTACATTACAATTTTTCGTAAATGTTCCATACATTTTGTAAATAACGCTTTATAACTTTTAAATTTTTTATAAAAATGAAAAAAACTAATGATGCAGGTTGAAAGGTCAATTAGTTCTAAATAATTTTAAAAATTCTATATTTATGATTTGATCAGACTAAAGTTCGTATCGCTTTGTAAGGCAAATTACATGTGATAATTATTAATGAACAAATAACACCAAAGTTAGTTGTAAATATCCTGACAAGCACATAGCAAATTAAGTAACATGTGCATAGTTAGTAAAAAACAAACGACAATGGCAAGACTGTTGTAAATTTAGAGATGGTAAAAATGAGCTTTCATTACAGAAAAGCTTTCAGCAAATTGTAATACGATGAATCAAAACAATTCGCATATTCCATTTGCAAGAATGACTGAGTATATAAAGCAGAAATCTACATCAACTGACACCACACACAGTGGACCAAACACAGAAGAACGCTGATGATGAAGGTTTAGTGGCCTTCGAAAACGGCTGGCTGTTCCGTTCAACTATGTGTTGTCAGAATATTTACAACTAACTTTAATGTTGTTTGTTCATTAATAATTATCACATGTAATTTGGCTTAAAAGGCGATACGAACATTAGCCTGTTCAATTCATTAAATATAGAAACAAATGCAGTTCGAATAATAATAATTAAATTAACTAAAATTAATAGTCATGGGCTTGTGGCAAAAATTAAATAAAAATATACTTAATAGTAACAAACCAAAAAAGTTTGTCTTAAGTAGAACAAAAATAAGCAAATTAACTAACATGTGCATAATTAAAAATGAAAAAACGACAATGGTAAGACTGTTGTAAATTTAGTGATGGTAAATTTGGGCCTTCATTACAAAACACATTTCAGCAAATTGAAATACGATGAATCAAACCAATTCACATATTCCATTTGCTGAAAAGTTTCGTATATAAGGCAGAAATCTACATCAACTGACACCACACACAGTGGACCAAACACAAAATAATGCTGATGATGAAGGTTTAGTGGCCTTCGAAAACAGCCGGTTGTTCCGTTCAACTATGTGTTTGTCAGAATATTTACAACTGACTTTGGTGTTATTTGTTCATTAATAATTATCACATGTAATTTGGCTTACAAAGCGATACGAACTTTAGTTTGCTCTTACCGTTCCTGAGGTATACTATTTTTAAAGCTTGTACTTGATGAATATTAAATTTTCAAATGTAAAATTTTTTGCTTTGTAATCAGCTGGCCATTTAAACAATTTGCTTAAAATTGTGTTGTGCAAAGAAAGAAACATGTATAAAATTTTCATTCCTGACTTGTCTATTTTTATGGATGTTACGAGTGTTGCGCTAATATTTGATTCCGGTGTTTTTGTTTTGTTTCAATTCACCAGCGCTGAAATCCAAAAACTTTATATAGAAAAATTAAAACTAGACCATGAACGATATGCTGAATATAAGCAAAAGGCATGTAAAACGTAAAGCAAATTACTCTTAAGACACCTTGTTTTATTTATTTTTGGTGTCCCGGTATCTTAGTGAGTAGTGTGCTCTAGTCGTAGGTTCGGTTCCCCCTAGTCTGTTTCACTACAGCGGCTGAAGATCTTTGTTACTATACTCGTCAGACTAACTCAATATATAATCAATAATGTTGTTTTATTTTTTTTTATCTTTAAGATCACTTTTTTAAGTTTAACGTTTATTTTAATTGGCAATAAACTTTTTAGTATGTACATATGTAGTACTTTTTTTTCAAGAATGTTTACAGTTTCATTTAGAGGATCAATAATTTGAGAATGTATACCTTAAAAATATCGTTATTTACAGATGTATATAGATATGTATGTATATGTAATTTGTGCGTACCCAGCGGGAAAAAGGAGTAAGGATGCCTTCTAGAATGCCTCTACGCCCTTTCCTTTGCATGCACAAGGTCTACTCGCTCCATTCACTTATGTTCTTGCGTGTAAATCAATAAATTCCTAAGCAGGCCTTTAATAAGGCGTGCACCAAGCTACCCTTCTGAAATTTACTGCTGGGTATGATAGGTATGTATGTATATAGTATCTGTGTATCCACACAATTCTTTTTATTTTATCAAAATATATGTACATAATACTTTTACAAAATTATATTTCATTTGAATTAATTTTTTATTACTGATTCATAAAGGAATTAAATATATGTACAATATATGTACATTAGAGTGGCCGCTATTTTTTTTATTTCTTATATTCTCTACCCCAAATCGGTTCAGTTTTAAGTGAAAAAAAATACCAAAAAATTTCATAGCGATAAGTTGTGCTTTAGGGGTTGCGTCCGCCCCTCAAAGTTGGCCTACAAGCCAATTTTTCAAGGTGAGTGATTTGAAACCATATTGTTTTCTCGAGACCTTAAACTATAATTGATGGGCTGCTCAGAATCTTCATAAGTTGGTAATTGGCCAATTGTCGTAACGACATAATCTTTATTTCTTCAATTTCGCATTTCCGCAGCTTCTCTTTGTTGCATTTGGTGTCGTTGAAATGCTGTCTTAATCTTTATTTTGTGCGTCTGAATTAAACTTGATTCCGAGTCCAATCTAATGTGTGAATCTAGGGTTGTAGCTAGTTCTGCTTTTCGTCATTATTGAGTGAACACATATCATTAGAATTGATTGCGAATACTGCGGTGGCTAATTTTTCGATTGCGCATTAAACGATCGCGACGTTTCAATACAGCAATGGTATTTGTAATTTTTAATTAATAATATAAACCACTATTTATTTATATTTTTAATATTTTACAATATTGCAAAAAAAAAAAAAACATAAAATACAAATCTGTAGATTGTTTCCACAACACACTTGATATTACTAATTCAAATATTAATATTAATATTTTAAATTTTATCCATACGAGTATATGAAATTATGTAAGTTAAGCTTTAGTAAAGGCTGTGAATTTGGCCATACGTAACAAAATAGTAGATTTTACTGTAAAGAAATGTTATAAGAGAAAGCTAAATAATTTAAAATTGAAGAATCGTTTTTTGATAATATACATATTAGCAATGGAATATAGGACATTTTTTTATTATTAATATGAATATTTTTAGCAAAAATTCTAGAAAAATTAAAAATTTGACTTAACCCGGATTTGAGAAACTTCAAATTGTTTTTGAAACTAGTTTATGACAGCATAATATTTTGTGCTATGATTTATAACACAAATAATTTTATTTATTACCTAAAGCGTTGCTAGCTCGTAAGCATTAATTCCATTTAACTTTTAGTATTTATTTAGAATGTCATGCGGCTAAAAATGAGCAAAACTGGAAATTATGAATATTTCCTTAATCGAATTCACTTAAAATTTATTAATTTAAAGACAAAAGCATTCATCTTTTCTTGGTTCTGTGTTTTTTTTTGTCTTGTGGTTGCTTGGTACGAATATCAGCAAATTGGTGTTTTTCTAGAAATCTATTGTATCTTTTAGTTTATATCGTGGGAACCTTTTTACCACATTATATTTCATTGTCATTTTATGGAGTGTGTGTGAACATAAAAATATTTGTATACCATTTTTTGCAACATTTTCTCATATAAATCGAATAATAATTAATGTATAAAATGAATTTCTTATTTATAAACGAATTTATGAATTTTTTTTATTTAACTTTGTTCAGCTTTAAAATTGAATTAATTTATTTAGCGACAAATCATGCTGACTCTTCTTGTGTTATGGTTTACTTAAAAAAAAAAAATAAGACGCGGTAAACTTGTTTTTCTTGGCCAAATCACAAGATTTCGGATAAAACAATAAAAGGTTAGGCAACAAAAGCAGAAAGGTGTACAGTGAATGGTTTTTTGCCAGTGCTAGTAAATAATAAAAAATTTTTTGTTAAAAAAATTTGTTATATAGTTAAGCCTTTCTTCTTCTTTGTGTTTGTTTCACTGTGGGTGGAGTCAGTTGATGCAAATTTTAGCTTTATATACTTATTTTTCAATGAACATGGAATATGTGAATTGTTTTGATTCATCGTATTACAATTTGCTGAACACTTTTTTGGAATGAATGCTCAATGTTATGATCTCTGATTTACAACAGTCTTGACATTGTCGTTTGTTCTTTACTAATTATGCACATGTCAGTAGTATTGTCAACTGAGCACTATAGGTAACACATATGAAAATATTTTATTTAACTAATTCTAAGTTATTTTAAACTTTTTAGAGCTTATTTTTGAACTGTGTTAATTTTTTTAAAAAAGCTTAATTTTTAAAAATTAAGTACCAATATCAGACTTTAAGGCGCGTGGTCATGCTTCTTTTGCAAGTTTAGTAACGGCCCAATTTTTTGAATTCAACATCATGTCAAATAATCGAAAGAATGGCCCAAGTATAAGCACGTGAAATATAATATTAAGCTTTAATGAGTATGTGCAGCCCACACAGAAAAAAGTATCCACCAATTAATGTTTTCAATTAATAATTTAAATGATAATTAAATTTTTAATTGTATTAATTAATTTGAGTGGAAAAACTTAATTGATATTATCAAATTGTTTATAGGTGAAAGTTTAATTAATTTTTAATTAATATTACATATTACTTTTTTGTGTACACTTTTTTAAAACAAAATAATGGCATTTGCTATTTGCAAGGTTCTGAGGGAATCGTTAAAGCAGAAGTAATTTAATATCGGCCATTTATGGGCGTTTCCACGTCCAATTTTTCAAGGATTTAACTTGACACAATACTGTAGATATTCGTAAGTCTTATAGAATTATAACACTGTTCACCTCTTTGTCATTTTACTTTCCGAAATTCTATAAAATTGCTAGATGAGCCCGGCAAACGTTGTTTTACCCTCAATTATTTTTTAACTACAAATTACTCCACAAAGTGGTCATACTTATCCGGTATTGACCCAAACCTGTGTTGAAAATTTCAGCTCCACACCTCTTATAGTTCCAGAGATCATGCGCTGCGAACAAACACACACTGCTATTTTATATACATATGTATACAGATTTTCTTGAAAATATCGTTGGAATCTGAGTGGAAATTAAAAAGAATATGAGCGTGTTAGTAAAAAAGTATGGCTGCATAGCGACTTTCAGCGACTTTCAGGCAATTAATTCCATGTGTAAATGCTAGGTTAGAAAATAATTTGCAAAGTTTTGTTTATTTGCTTTGTCTAATTTGTTACGACTTTATTTTTAAAAATTATTGAGGCTTTATAAAGTGTTATAAAACTAATTTTAAGCCTTTATAAAGCCTCAATAATTTCTATAAATAAGGATGCTAATATTTTAAAAAATCCGATTAAAGAAAATAATTTAATAATATTAAATCAAATATAAATTGAGCAATTAATCACTTTAGCATACTACCTCCACCTCTTAGTTTTATTATCTCTAACATAAAATATGTACTCACATATCGTTGGTCTCAAGTAGAAAGGCCCTTAACTTAAGGAATTGTAACTTTACAGGAGAAGTTAAAAACACAATAGAATTTTTTTTGTGCAACTTCTTGTAAAAGCAATCTTTTTTTATAATATTGCAATACATTTTTGTGACGAGGTGTATTTGTGTGAAATGTATTGGAATCACTGAAAAACTCAATTTCGTAAACTATACAAGTTGGGGTCTTCTACTTGACACCATGTATGTAGAATAACGAAAACGAAAACATGTTCCATGTTACTTCTGCTCCTTTAGTTCAGGCCACTTTACGTTTTTAGATACGAATTTATTAGCTGTAGCTTATTTGCAAAACAAAAGTGAAAATAGAAAGATATAAACTCCTTCTTTCGCGGCGCCATACGACAAAAATAAACGCAAAAATAATATTAAATTTAAATTGCACACGCAATCAACATGTTCATAAGAATACACATTTTTGTAAGTGAAAATCGTTCAAGATGCAGTTCACGGTGCACATTGGGGACGATCGATAACTAAATTCCAGTAAATATGTACGTATGAAAATATCAGTAAACACGGAATCGTTTGCTTCTACGATTTTATGCTGTTCTGCAAATCACCCGATTTTACGTTTTTCAGCGTGTTTTTTTTTCGAAATCATGAGAAAACAGAGATGATTTTATAGAATGGTATTTATGTGTTTTTTTTACTTTGGTAGACTCTAAATTAAAATATAAAGTGAGAATTAAGGCCCATTATTATAACTTCAAAATAATTAAAGTTGGGATGTTATCGCACTGATAACTATATGGTGTCTATTATTAGTTAATTTAAATCTTAAAGTGAGCGATAAGCTATCGGCAAGTTTAATTTAAATTATTTGTAATTTGAACAAAGTATCGAGCCCTTTTTTCGATTTTATTGTTATCGAAAATATACTTTTTTATTGAAATTAAAATTTTATGGGCCTACCCATAGTTTAGAATTATAAAAATGTCAAAGTTGTTGATAACTTTTAAGATACGGGCTGTAAAATTTTATAGTAAGCGACAATTTACATACGAAAACATAATTCAATATTTTGAAAACACCTTCTCCTGAAAAATTTAATTTTTTTCGCTTACGATTAAATCGAAAATAAGGCTCGTTATGATACAGAACAAACAAAATACGTATTTTTAACAAGCAAAACCAGTCGGTATACGTAGCAAATGTTGCCACAACACAGAAATTTAATTATTTATTTGACCGGACAGAAAGAAAGAAGAAATTTAAATGTCAGTTTTGGCTTACTCGAGCCTGATGACGCATAAAAAACTAATAAAATAAATGTTAGCATAACAAAATATGAACACAAAAATAACTACGTTGCCACTGTTTTCATTGTCGAAATTTGCTCATATTTTGCATTTACTTATTGTTAAATTTTCATACAAATTACGCAATCATTGAAAATTAAAAAAAAAAATGTTACCAACAAGAATTAGATTTTATCTATCAAATAATATGGACGTGTAAATTGGATATGTGTTTAATCACTTTTAAAAACCATATGACTTTGGCAACCTGGGGCAAATTACGGTATTCGATATCGAATGAAATTAAAAACTATTTGCATTTAAGCTCTATTGAATATATGGAAATTTCGATTGATATCGAATGCCATAATATGCCACCAGCTTACTGCTGAAGAGAAAAAATAATCCACGAATATTCTCAAACAAACATTGGTGGCTATTCTGGACAACGCGTCGAAAAAGTGAAATTTTATATTAAAACAAAAACAAATATTCAAAAATTGTTTTTGTTTGCCATGCATTTCTAAAATGAAATAAAAACGGTTAATTTTGTATGAGAAACAAAAACATATTTTTTACATTTACACATTTTTGTTTTTGTTTTCCATGTAACTTTCAACAAGTCGACGCGTATTCAAGAACAGACTCCATTAACTATTTCTGTGGTTTTCATTAATAACAACGTATGTCAAATGCTTTTTATAAGAGTCTAATTTTCTTAAATATGGATCTATATAATTTTTTTCCAACACAATCCACAACTTCTACGTTTCTTTTCAAATAATTTTCAACGTTAGTGTTGAAATGTTGACTTGAAAAGGAAATATTTTCTTACAAAGAACACGTCTGAAAATTATTTTTTGATATTTGTTTAGTTAATAAAAAATCATAATCACTTGCGTTTTTGTTTTTTGTGTTTTCTTGTCATAATTCTGCTTTATAAATTTGAAATTTTAGAATTTTTTTTTCTGAAAAAACAACCGATATCGTTTTGGGGGTTGCACGGGAATTGTTTTTCTTCAGCCACAATCACTTACATTGACATTAATTTTTTTATCAGCACACAATTTTTATATTTATAATACTTTTTTTTATTTCTCTGGAATCTGATCCTTAAAAAATGTTTCCTAAAAATTAGTTGGAATATTGTCATTACTTGATAGTGCAAGAAAATTTGAAAAATTTTGATACTGAGACCGTAATTTGGCTAACAGACCGAACAGTTAAAGATTTCAATTAATATAATCATTATAAGACAAACAAAGTCGAAACTTTAACAAAAAGCAAATAAGAAAATAGCATTTGCAGGTTTTAAAAAAGATGAGAAAGGAAAAATTTATAAAAATAAATAAAAACATTTGTGTGTTTTAATTTGTCCATAATTTTCATTCTTTTGTGGACATTAGTTGAACGATTTTTATTAAATTTAAAAAATTTTTTTGTTGCTAAGCACATCCAGAATAAGTACATATGCTTAATCACAACAAATAAATTTTTTAAGTCCGTGCTCATAAAAATAAAATATTAAAACATATTTTTTGCATTTTGCATTTGCATTTGTAGGAAAATTAGTATTTTTTCATGTGTAGAATGTTTTGGCGTGAAATTGCTCATTTGTCATTTATTGTAGCTTTGCTATTTATTGGGCGATACAAGAGTTAGGACGTGATTTTCGTAACAAAAATAATCGACACTATTACAGTTATAAATTTATTTTTGTTTTGATTTCTTTGTACTTAAAAGAAAAGTACGAAAATAAATAAAACAAATTGTTTGATTTTGCTTTGTTTAGTTGTTTGAAGTGAGAGAAACAAAAACAATGCGAAGGATCGTTCAATTTGTTTTTGCACATGAGCACAAGCCAGAGAACACAGCCGATTGCCTGTAAGACGCCACCGGCCACAAACAATACATTAATTTAATGGTACGCCGCTAGAAAAGAAAATAATGGAAAATAAACGGAAACGTTTTGAAATATTTGCAGAGAATTCGACATCATCATATAATATAATTTTATTGCATTGTCATTTACATACATTAAGCTTGTTTTAC
This sequence comes from Nowickia ferox, assembly GCA_936439885.1. Taxonomy (NCBI): domain Eukaryota; kingdom Metazoa; phylum Arthropoda; class Insecta; order Diptera; family Tachinidae; genus Nowickia; species Nowickia ferox. The sequence continues at coordinate 68,522,628 of OW387026.1, forward strand.
ATAATCAATCAGCAAAGCTACAGCCGGGTGTCCTAAGACACCTCTCTTCTTTTTTATATATATAACATTTAATTTAAATCCTTAAATTTTATTTTAAGTTCTATATTATTAATCAATTATAATGCGATTGATCCCACAGTGCAGGGCAATTGCACAGAATGGTGCAAAATAAGCGGTGGTAATAGATGCCCAGTTTTAATGGATGCGTCATGCTTCATTTGACTATCGTCATCGTTGGCATAAATCAAGCTTCTAATTAATGGTATGAGTTTCAAGATGTCTCCACCAGCTCCAATTGAAGATGAACTATTTCATACTCAAAAATTAGAAGTCATTTGTGCTTATCAGTTTTACATTTATATTTGCATATACAAAATTTACTGTTTCGATGTTTGGAATTAAAAGAAATGTTCTTTATGTATATATACATATGTATCTACATATGTATGAATGTGTATCTACCCTGCAGTCGGCGTAGCTAGCGAATGTATAACTATTTCGTTAACTACCAATCGTTACCATTAACTACCAGCCTGAACACGACTGACGACTTTAACATGGGGATGACATTGATGATAGTCAATTGCCACCATCTGCATAACCCTTCGTCAGTGATTTCGCTAATCAATACAATTAATTTTTCTATTGATAAAACAATTAATTAGTAATATACTGTTCAATTCATTGTTCTTTTTTTATGCGTCGTTTTAATTGATTTCTGCTGCTCATTTTACATTTCTAAAAAAAACACTTTTTTCACTAAAAATTACACGTTTACTCAAGATGAACTTCTAATTCTAACTGACGCCAACATAAAATCAAAATAATTACTTTAAGTAATTTTTACATGTTGATTTTCTTTGGAATAACAGCATAGTGTTTTCCACTCCCAAAATTTTTTTTTTGATGTTAAAGGCATTAACATATCCGTGAGTGAGGGACTCAAAAGGTGAACTCCTGTATTACTTGTGGCAACTGTAGTAGTTAGTCGATTTTCGTTAGTGAAATATCTAACGGTTTTGAGTCAATTTCTACTTTTAAAACTGAAGGGTACACATGTACATATATATATACATACTAGTTAGATCTTGAGACATGACTTTAAAGCAAACATTTTTAAAGGCCATTACAGCAGCAGCAACTTAGACTTTTCCTTATATTTCACCTTTATTAATTTCAACTGAATTTAAAAATTAATTACAAGGAAAGAGAATCTGCAATCATATAGGATTTGAAATAGGTGAAATGTAAGTTAAAAGTTTTAGAAAATTACATTGAAGCAAATGTTTCTCCTAAATGAAGAGCCATATACGTAATTTTAGGTTTCCATTTGCCACTTTAATTCTTTTCAAATTAGTGTGCATAATATTGTTTTTAAATGTTTTATCTTAAAAATCGTTGGCTTCCAACTAATTAACAACTTAAAATATCCACTTACGATCAAACTGATGATAAATATAAAAATTTTAATTGGTGGCATAAAAATGCTGACAAAAAGAGATTAATAATTGTGAAAAAAAAATTTATAAGAAAGAAGGGAAAAAATCACATTTATTTTATTTTTTATATTCCTGCGTGTGCTTGAACTTAACATCGTTCTCTTGAGCATAAAAAAGCCGATAATTAAAAACTTATTTGCATTTTGTTGTCATAATTAATTAAATCATGTCAATGCTATTATAGAGTGTATAATTGTTTATAATTATTTTAACAATTTTTTAGACTTTTTTTGCAACAAGATTTAATTTAACATTTTTTATGCAACTTTCTTTTCTCTTATGCATTTTCATGTACCCTATACCATGAATTTATAAGGTTTCATTAATATTATTAGGAAATGGGAGTATTTATTAAAAATTCAAAGGATTACTGAAGAAAAAAAGGGTTGAGAAAGACCAACAATTTAAGTCTCACATTAATGTCAACATATAGTGCCCATCACAAGTTGTTCTGATTTATGCCACTTTTACCAATACGAGTATTTAAAGTGTCGGATAGCTAACATTATGTTTGTTCTGCCGGTTAACTTTAAGGTGAACTTTAAGCATTTGAAGACGACATATTTTTTGCTGATATGATACAGTAACCTTATGAACAGCTTTATGTTAAATTATTTTAACTTTTGAACAACATAGAAGAAATAAACAATAAGAAATAATACAAGACACAAAGTAAAAAAATTAAATAACTTTTTAATTGATCAAATAAATAAAAGTATGTCGTTGCATCTAAACATTTTCATAGTAAAATGTGGTCGGATGCAGTGCGGTGTTACCATAATATCAAAATTATAAAATATATTTTATAGGACAGTTTAATGAATTCGTCGATAAGAATTCGCTGCGTAAATTTGTCGCGTGAAGCACAATAACGACGAATTTACTCAGCGAATTCTGCTCTTATAGGTCAGCGTTTAGACACGAAAACATTTGGAAGGGAAACATTAGTTTGTTAGTAATTTACGGATGGGGAAGAGAGAATAATTTTTGTGTTCGGTACTTGACGAAACGCTTTGTTTTAATATTCTTTAATACATATACGAGTACATACCTCTGTTGGGATACGGCTTTTCTTAAATTGTACCATCAAAATGTTAAAATTGTACCAAATTAACATCAATTGTACCAAAATGTAGCCACCTTCTAAACAAGCATACACAGTAAAAATTCATAAAAATAAATGAAAAATTTTTTTTGAAAACAAAAACATAATGAAAACTACTAATACTATCGAACAGTTTTTAATATATGTACATAAGTATACATGCAAGTTATAATAATTATTTATCCCACTATCGGCACAATGTACCGATTTTCGCGCAGCTCACTGCAACAAAGTCATAAGTAATAAAATAAAATTGCCTTATTTTTCAATTCATTCCGGAATAAGTCTACATGGTTCTATTGCCAATGCAGTGTGCGGCAAGTATGTTCTTATATTTCAATCAGTTAAAAAATACTGCCAATTTAGCTTAATACTTATAATTTCATTTCAGTGAGCCGACAAAAATGGGCGCATTGTGCCTATAGTGGTATCTAGGCTTAAAGAACCAAAACAAATGAAAATTATGAGCATAACTACAGATGTTGAAAATTTTGGTACTTATTAGTGTTGGGCAACTTAGGAGAAATTATTATTACTGTATGGCAAATTACAACTTTTTTCAAATTGTACCACTAAGGTATAAAGTGTACCAATGCAAATGCGATTGTACCAAATTTGGTACAATTGTACCCACACATCCCAACAGTGGTACATACATGTATGGAGGGTATTATCCAATAATATTGGAATGCCGCCGGCAACATTTTCGTCTGTGTGAACGCGAAGGAAACAACAAATGAGAGTTCCAGATGTTTTCCTTCTAATTGATAAAGTTGGTTATTATGCGTGCGAAGAGAGAGAAAATTATGTTTTTCTCGTTCTTCGGCGTACAAAATAGAAATAAATCTATCTCACAGTTCGTCAGCACGATGAATTTCGTTCGACGGCATTTTCATATCCACAAATGTGATTCATTTTCTATGACGTAAGTTCGCACCGATAAATTCCTCGTTCGTTCCAGTTGTGTTCCCAGCATTCAAATTGAAAAAAAAAATTAGAGATTACTTTATCGTTCAGTTTAAATAAATTTAACCCTTATCTCTTTGCCGTATTTTTTGAGTCATTTCTACACAACATGGGTAGTTTTTATTATTCCAAAATAACTTACCCCCTGTTTCTCGAAATGCGAACGATAAATTTTATCGAATATTAATATTGGAAACAAAAACAAATTTTACTGTTTTATTTTTGTTTTTAATATAAATGTTCGATCGAATCTATCGTTCGAATTTTGAGAAACAGGCTCTTAATAAAATATTATTCAGTGTTCTGAAGAACATAAAGTCAATTAAAAACAACTTATAACTGGCATTTTTTATATTTTCAATCAAAAAATAAAATATACACGAAAAAACATTATACATTAATTCGCTAATACAGTTTTTTAACAAAGTAATATTCCATCTTATTCTGAAACGTCAAGACAATACAATGTTAAAAAACTAGTGCTTGTCTACTCTCGGAAATAATTGTATACTATTGATTGCCTATTCCTCTTCTTTCAAGTTCTAGAAAATATCAATAGCAGCCATTTCCTTACGACAGCGAGTAGATAAGCACTAATATTTTAATATATTTTAATACTCGTATTGTATTTGCATGACGTTGAGAAATAGTTACTGAATAAAGGGGAACTGTTGCTATATTTTTTGTAAGAAAAATTTTTTTTCAACTAAAGTAAAATGAGTTTATGTTAGAAAGTGCACTCCTACCCAAAATAGCACAATGAGTTGGAGCCCATGATTATTGATTTTTAAGTTTTTCGAATAACTGCGATAATTATAATTAAATAAATAACTGTAGATAATTATAACACCTGTTTACATTACATCGCGTTTCATAAAAAGCTTAGCCCCCACTGACTATATACATATGTATGTATGTTATACAGATTTTAAGTATATAATTAAACTTTTTTTATCAGCTCTAGTATTCGAGTTATACCATTATTTAAAAAATGAAGTCACTCACAGGACATATATTATCATAACTTGAGAAGACTGTACTCTAGTCAGTTAAGTAAAAAATTCAAAATTTGACAACAAAATTATCTTTAAGCCATTTGAAAATTATTTCTTAATCTGCACAGCAGTTTCAGCGCTATCGTAAAAGTTTAAGTAAAAAAAAGAATTTTTAAGAAAATGTTTTTTAAATTTATGTTTTTAAAACTTCATAACAAAAGAAAGATACTACAACGGTTCAGTCTTTTGTTCAGTAGCATGTAGCTAAATACATTCTAAAAGAATTGAGCCCGTGTTTATTGAAATTGGTGCACAGCTTTTGATTTTATTCACAATTTAGTGACAGAACAAAACTGATAGAAATTTCCATACAACAGTACAAACACAAATTCAACATTTTTTTTTATCTGTTGCTTTAAAAAGGGGTTTTTTTTGTGAATAGATGTTTTCAATTCTTTTTCTTAATTGTAAATAATATCAAAAGCTGTACACCAATTTCAATGAAAAAGGGCTCCATTCCCTTGGAATACATTTAACTACAAGCTACTGAATCAAAAATAAGCTCGTTGTTGTACGTTTATTCTTTATGCACAACAAAATTCAAAATTTTTTCTAAAATTTTAATTTTTTTTTGGTAAAATTTTTATGATATGAGTATTTTCACGGCCTCAAGATTACACTGCTCAACAAGGTTTTTGCCACTCGAATTCTGTATGCTAATTATTACTTTACTATATATATGCCCTCATTGCAAAACACAAACTAATTTTTTTCTGTCACGCACAGATTTGCTGTGACACCCAGCTATGATTTTACCTTATTTTCCGTTAACGCTACCGTACGTACTGTTTAATTGCATCAAGTTTTCATTTAAAAAAGAGTAATATTTTGAGTTTAGCGTTGTTATTTTCTCAACATGCAAATGAAATGCATCAATCATCATAATTATTTTTGCTACGTACATATGTGGTGAACTAACTGTCCAAAGTCAGCGACGAACGGCTCAGGTTTTACGTACTTGAGAGAAAAGTTTCCTAAAGTCAATGACACAAAAATAAAGAAAGCAATTTTCGTCGGACCTCTGATCAAGGAATTGTTAAAGGATAACATATTCGAAGAAAAGTTAAGTTAAGTTTGGTAGATAAATCTGCTTGGAAAAGTTATAAAAGTGTTGCACTAAATTTTTTGGGTAACCACAAAGCAAGTAACTACAAAGATCTGATGGGAGAACTACTTTCGACGTATCAAGCATTGGGTTGTAATATGCCACTCAAAATACACTTTCTACACTCCCACCTCGATTTCTTTCCCGAGACCCTGGGAGCCGTTAGCGACGAACACGGCGAAAGGTTCCATCAGGATATTTCCAGCATGGAAAAACGATACCAGTGCAAATGGAGTCGTCGAATGTTGGCAGATTATTGCTACACACTTGCAAGAGAGCAGCCTCAGGTGAAATACTCCAGAATATCATAGCTTTTAGTTTTAAAACACATAGCATCAAGTATAATTGTATGTAAAGTATCAGTATTTTTTATGAAATATAAAATTCCTGTGAAAAAAAAACATGGATGTCAAATTTTTAATACCTCTGTTTTCCACCTTAGGAAGTCAAAATAAAGTTAAAAATACCAAAAAAGTTCATGTGACAAATTAAAAGTTGATTTTTGTCAATCAGTGTTATTTTGTTGTCGAATTTCGTTTTTTTTTCTTTACTGAATAGAGAAACCACCTTCTGGAGTTATGCTAGATATGTAGTGAAAGTACCTTAATTTTTTACATAACTAGAGCTGATAGCAAAAAATGGAGTGCAGATTCACGTTCAGCGTTCCAAATAACTAAAGAAACAACTTTCATTTCTAGTGAACGAAAACGTTTTTCTAAATTTGCAAATACGTGCAATTAATAATTTTAAATTATACAATATAACACTAATAGCTTTAGATATAACGATAATATCATATGATCATAATCATCATCAGCATCTTCGCTGTCATGCTGACAATCATGACTTCATAATTATTGTCGCCTTCTTCGGGTAGAATCAACCACTCCAATGCATTTTGTATTTTATTTTTAGTTTCACCCATGTTCTTAATGAATGGATCTGAATTAAATTGCATTAACTCGCAAAATATTCTCTTAAATTTTTAAAATCTTTGTTTCTAAGCTCTTGTGCTTCTTCTGAAAGCTCACCAATTGGCAAAAGGGCACTAGGTCATACACTAGGGCATACACTAGGGAATAGGGCACTAGGTATTACATGAATTTTTTTCTGACTTCTGGTCGGATCAGTAAAAAAATATTACTGAACTTAATCCCGATTAAAAAATTATTTCTGATTAAAATTCACTATGGTTCAATTAAATTTAAAATGTCTCACAAAAATTTATTTGTTTACTAAATATTTATATGTTCGACTTAATCGATGATAATCCCGATAAAAGATATACGATTTTTGACACATCTCCAAGTCAATATTAAAGACTCTCGCCGGAGCTCTGAGAATTATGGAAATATTTTAAAAAGATGGAGAGAGCATTGTGCAGCAAGGCCGTGGAAGTAATTTGGCTGAAAACCTTGTTCCATATTTGCGTGAATTCTGCAACCTTTTATAAAATAAAAAATATATTTGAATGGTTCTGGTTTCACATATTGAAAATCGAAAACGTCAAAAACTTCCGAAGTGTGCGGTGCCTCACATCCCATGAATTTTTTTAGCCACCCAATCTGAGCAGATGACTTGGGTTATCAATTTATTTACATTTCATCACGAATTTAGCAGAATAAACAAAAACACATTATAGAGATTTTAGTAGTCGTTTTGTACCGATTTTATTTTACGCATTAATATAAAAAACCATAAAAAAGTTTAATTTATTTCATATTAATGTCAATACTTTCAATTAAATATGTTTTCATCAATATAATCATCATTTCACATTTTCCGCTTCATTTTTTTGTGTGAATAATTTTTGTATTAAATTCTGCATTTTTTATTTTTATAAAAATCTGCATTACACATTTATTTAATTTCTTTTTTCTTTTGCTTTTTTTTATGACGGCGTTTATGTTAAAACATAATTTAAATTATAATAAAACATTGTAATATTGCTGTCATTATTTTAACAGATTTAATTTTTTTCTTTCATTATTTGTTAATTTGAGTTGTCTATGGTTGTAATTCAATTAAAATTGATGAGTTTTTTAATTGATGTTGTAATACCCTTTAATAAGTTCATACAGATTTTATTCAGCTGTTTTTTATTTACTTTTATTTTTTTATTTTTATTTTTAAGCAACAAAATGCATTGCGTAATCTAGGCATATAAACAATTTATTGCACAATTGAAATATAAAATAAAATCGTAAAAATTACATGAAATATCATTTTGACATGATTATTTGAAGTGCGGTGCTGGAGTACGTTGCAACAAAATCAAAGTTGCAACAGTGTCACAAGTACAATAGTGCATTTTGTTGGGTGGAGTTAATAAAATAGTGTAAAAAACATTTTTTAAAAGTGTATGCAATTATAAATTTTAATCTATATTTGTTGGATTATAGTTTATGCAGTAAAGTGTTTGTAATAATTTGCTTAAATTTTTAATTTCAATATTCCTGCTTTTTATTTCTCCTTAAAAATTTATAGTAAATATTTGCATTGTGTGACCAAACCGAAATAAAAATTGGAGATAATTTTCAATAAAACAGCTTGTAGTGGACTTATTCGATAATTGTGATAGTTAGTTGTAAAACCTTCAATACTATTGATTTTATACATTTTGCTAGATGAGGGACATTTAGAATAATTCAAGAATTCTGAGTACATATTCGGTTTTTTTTCGGAAAAACTTTTGTGTCAGACTCGCCAATGTTTTTAATATCTTCACAGCAATAAAAATAGTAGAAGAAAAATATGTATTCTTCAGTGTTGGAAAAAGTTTATTATCACCAAATTGTTTTCGAAATATTTTTAAATATTTATGGTATGAAAGAGAAAACTATTTAAAATTTGTCTTAATTGTACACAAAATATATTGTTATATATTTTTTACAAATAATTTATTTCTTATTTGAAGAACGAAATATTTCGTTTCGTCTATTTATGTTATAAATTTATTACTCGACAATTGTCATAAGTTTATTTTAATTGAAATTTATTTGCTGGTGCTCAAGCATTGTCAAATAGTTTTTGAAAGTCTGTGCATAAGATAAGAGATTTGTGACTGTTCAAAATGTGGTTGAAGTCTACTGATGATTTGGCTAAGCACCAATGAAATGTACAAGGTGGGCCAAAAGATGCTCTTATTTTTACAACTGGCGGCATTTGCAAACTAGACATTTGTGAACTAGACAGATGTGGAATACAAGTGAACAAGCCATGGAGTGATATACTACCCAAGAACGCGGAATAATCGTGTCTATTTTTTTGCGTAACAATTCGTCTGTGGTGTTGGCGCAGCACGAATTCTGTCGCCGATTCTCCGGTCATCCGGCACCGACTGCGCAAACACTGCGCCATTTGGCCACCAACCTTGAATAGTATGGGACCACACGAGACCTTGCCAAGAGTGGCCGGCCCCGAAGCGCCCGTTCTGCCGAGAATATAGCCGCTCTTGCCTGAGGATATCGAGCTGTCGTCAGAAACATTGACCAGACACCGTGCCTCGCAAGCAGCCGGACGTCCCTAAGGCGAATATTGGTCAAAGACCTGCGCATGTTCCTGTACAAAGTCTAGTTCGTGCATCAGTTGCTGCCTGTTGACCACTAAACGCGTGCAACCTACGCCCAAGCTATCCTCAATCTCGAGGACGAAGTGAACGATTTTTCGACCAAAATTATAATGAGCGATTAGGCTCATTTCCACCTCAGCGGGTACGTGAACAAACAAGCAAAACTATCGCTTCTGGGGCACCGAAAATCCACGAGTGATGCACGAGGAGCCATTACATCCGTTAAAAGTGACTGCATGGTGCGCTGTTCACGCTGGAGAAGTCATCGGACGCCGCTTGTCAAAAGATAACAGTGGACGGTGCGCGCTATAGGGCCATGTTAACCGAATTGTTTCTGCCGCAATTGAACAAATTAGAACTGGAAGACATGTGCTTCCAACAGGACGGAGCAACGGCACACACTGCGCTAGCCACAACCGATATTCTGAAGGCGACGTTCCCGGGTCGCCTGATCTCTCGTTTTGGCGATTCACAGTTTCAGACTTTTTTTGCGGGGGTTTTTGAAGTCCCGTGTTTACGTGAACAAGCCCGAGACCCTGGAAGCCCTCAAGGACAACATCCGACTTGAGTGCGAGAATCTGTCGCCCGAAGTTCTCGCCGAAGTGATGAAAAATGTCATAAAACGAGCCCGTATAGCAATTGTGACGGCGTCCGTTTGGCCGATATCATCTTCTCGACTTGACCAATAAAATTCTAAAGGTTCAAGTAAACATAATCAAGAAACAAAATTGAAGTTTTTCATAAAAAAAAGAGAGCCAAACAACATCGGATGACTTCTTTTGGCCCACCTTGTATAGACAATGCTTGACGTAAGACTCTAAGAAAGTTTTTCAAAGAAACCATTGGTCTAAAATCAAACCCTATACCGCTCCTCTCGACATAAAAATTTATTTCCTTTTCCTAAGCTGCTTTTTGTTTGGCTACAACTTGCCTTGTTAAAAGACATTGACTTTAAAGATAAAACTGGGGAACCAATTATTATGGATAAATGTGAGGTAGCTCGCGAAAAAAATTAAAAGCAGGGAGTACCGAAGTGGGAGGAAGAATAATGATTCGAATTTAGTAGCATTTATTTCAGTACATACATTTTTCTATTTGAAAAAATTGTAATTTAAAAAAAAAATATTTTTTCTAAAAAAGAAGCAATTAATTTTCATGTCGAGAAGCGCGGTATTGGGATTGATTTTAGACACATGGTTTCTTCGGCGAATTTTCTCAGAACTTCGTGAAGATTACGTTTTTGCTTTGTTATGTTCAGATATTTAGTGTGTCTCAGTTATTTTTTCGAGTTTTTGTTTTTAAGAACTTGATTAATAAATAAATAAATTGACTAAAAATCGTTCACTGGGATTTATGATTGTGAGGAAGAAAAAAAAATAGTAAAAAACATTAAAATCCCGCTGAAGTATAAAGTTTTAAATATCTCGGGGTGATAATCAAATACCAGTGGGATAATAATAAATAAAATTTCGTAGTTAAGTGGTAAAAAAGGCAGGAATTCTTTCAGGAAAAAAACTGTAACCAGTCATGACAACTTTAGGACTAATGTAGCTGTAAGTGTTTGAAATGGGGACTTATAAACGAGTTCTTAAGAAACCATGGAGTCACTTTATTTCTAACAGCGAGTAGAGAAATCTTAGGCACCATAAAAATATAAAAAACCGCATATACATATATGACGTATTATGAATAAGGCAACCAAAATCCAAGCTGGTAGAAAATAAATACCATGGCTGAATAAAGTTCGGGTGTGGATAGTAAAAAAATTTAAGGTATAATGTAAAATATATTATAATTAAATGTTTACATTCAGAAAAATAAGGGGCAAGTCCCGAAGTGAAATACAATTGATATTAGAAGGACTGAAATTCACCTGATTGATTTTTACTATTAGGTTCATTCAATCCATTTAATTTCTTCCACAAATTTTTTGGTTTATTCTATTCAATATTTACATTATTAAGTTGTGTAATTTACATAAAGTACCACCTGTTAATAGACTACTGTCAAATTTTGAGCAAGTGTCGTCATTTACTTTGTGTTTAACAGCTGTTCAAAAGATACAACCCCGTGTATTTTTCTAAAAATGGAAAAAAGGGAGTTTCGAGTGCTCATTAAACATTATTTTTCGCGAAAAAAAAACCGTCGTCCAAGCCAAGGAAAAGCTCGATAAATACTATGGGGATTCTGCACCATCGATTTCAATGGTAAAAAAGTCGTTTACTGACTTTTGTTGTTGTCGCACAAGTACAAATAACGCTGAAAATATCGAAAAAATACACGATATGGTGTTGGTCCATCGAAGAGAAAAGGTGCGTGAGATTGTTGATGCCATAGGCTCATTCATATGGCAGTGTGGTTTCGATTTTAAGTGATTAGCTGGGTTTAAGAAAGTTGTCTGCAAGATGGGTTTGCTCTCAATTGACCATAAACGTAAACTTGTGACAACTTCAAAGGATTGTTTGGAGTTGTTTAATAGCAATCCGAATGAGTTTTTGCTGCGTTTTGTAACAGTGGATGAAACATGGATCCATTACTGCACTCCGGAGACCAAGAAGTAGTCTAAGCAATGGGTTTCTCCTGGTGAACCTGCTCCGAAGAAGGCCAAGGTAAGTTTGTCGGCAGGTGACGACAACAAAATGATGGATGCACGTGGGTTAATCCACATCGATTACATTCAAAAGGGGGGAAAAAAAATAAACGGCGAATATTATGCGAACTTAATGAATTGGACTACCAATTGGTACCTTATCCACCGTATTCTCTCGCTTTAGCCACTAGTGACTACTTCCTATTTCAAAACCTAAAGAAATGGCTCGCTGGAAAGAGATTAACTCCAATGATGAAATTATTGACCAAACATATGCCTATTTTAAGGACCTCGAAAAATCCTATTTTTTGGGATTCAAAACTGGAGAAACTTAGGACTAAGTATATTGAGTTAAAACGAGATTATGTTGAAAAATAAATTTTTGTTTTGAAAAAACACACTGTGTTTCATTCAAAAAGTCACGGACTTATTGATCCGCCCTGTATTCCTCATTTACGTAATACGTGTAATATTGAGCAATTTTTTAATTGATTCAAGCAATTTAATGATTAAGACAAATTCTTTCTGTATGAAAATCAGACTAATGGCCTTCCCAATACTTTATTCGTTCTAGCGATAATAATTTAGTTCTTAATTAATAATTTATTTATAAGGATATATTAAACTAATAATTTAGTTCTTAATTAGTTCTTAATGTATCAAACGTGGCTTTTCTTGTGAATTAATAACATCTAATTCATTCAATTGCCTTCGAATAACGTTAAGAAGAAAAAAATGCAAGTTTGCACCTGTATGAAATAAAAAAATTTCAAAATCGTATCCCTTCTTTCTTTGGCTTGCAATAGACGCAGGCCATGTTTCAGGCGTAAAATACAAATAAATAAAAAAACAAAAATTGTTCATTGATTAAGATAAGAATCGCACGCCACAACATCAATGCACCCACTAGAAACGGCACCCCTCCAGCAAAAAGCTCTTGCAATGATAAAATAATCGATTAATAATTCATTTCCAGACAAAAACATTCTGCTTTTTTGTAAAAGTTTACTTCTTTCTGCTGTTTCTGCCATTAATAAAGGAAGCTTAATATATTAAAAAGCCCAGTGGCAAAGTTTTTATAGTTTATTGCAGCTAAAACAAGTTTAGTGCGCGTTTTAATAAAGTTTGTATAATATTGTATAATATTTTCATAACAGTGTAATAAACGCAAACGAATAAACATAAATGAGCATTTGGATAATAAATACAACTTAGGTAGGGGCTGTTTAGTAAGTCAAATAAATGTTCATCCATTCATTCAGTATATGTGCAAGGTATACAAATTCATTTTCACCTTTTTTAATGCCCTACATTCTGTTCATACTTTAAGTGGCTCTTTGCAACAGGAATGAAATTTGCGTACAAAACTCAAAATTTAAATGCATATAACTAATCGCTGTCATTCCGATCTATTGAATACTAACTATTTAATACTAAAGAAAACTAAAAATTCAATAACAAAACATCTTTTTTTGTTAGGCGTACCAGTGCCTCGTTTCTGTAACGAATGTTAGAACTTCTGGAGTCAAAACATTTTTTATCACTCTGCATTCATTTTATATCAGTTTATTTTACTTTTGACATGTAGCAAAATGATCAGCCAATAAAGTTTTTGAACTCCTCACAAGTTACAGAAGCAGGACACTGATATGTTTAAGCAGCGTCTCTTTGTATTGTTGTTATTTAGGATGTTCTTGTAATAAAGTTGTTAAATTTGTTACGGACATTAGATAAAAATATTCATTATAAACATTACAGCTTTCACCAAAATATGGCGTGTAGTTGAAACACACACACAATATTGAAGGTATTTACTCTCAACTCTAGTTCTTGAGTGCGATGACGAATAGACTAATCGGGGTGTCGGTACTACGCACTACATCGGCAACAGTTGATTCGGTACGCAATGTACGACGTATCTAAGAATGCTTGTTGTCATGTAGTAAACGGGTCATTATTGCTCGAATTAAATATTCTAATGGACGATTATGCGGTCCTTAAAATAGACGAAGAGTGCATTGAATTTTTCGAACTTAATTATGTATTTCGCAAAATTTTCAAGGAGTTGTTAAGTTTCAGTTTATTCACAATAAGCAGATAATCTAAACTAAGCACAAAGCAATTTTTGTTGGGCAACTTTTTTGAGCTTATGAAAGAGAAGACACTAGAGAGAAGCGTCTTTAAATTTTTCTTCGTCCAGTCTAACAGCTTTCAAAATGGCATATGCAGAATTCCCAATTGCCAAGTTAAAGTTAAAAATTATGTTTGTGTTTTATGTACATAAATGTGTATACTATACTGGTTGGAAAATTGTTTTTTTTTATTGATATACAGTCGAACTTCTCTATAACGTAGCAGTTTGGGGACCGTCAAATTTCTACGTTATAGAGAAAATTCGTTATAGAGAAACTGCAGAAAATTTTGACTTTTAATTTTTTTATGTAGAAAATATATTTATTAAGACAAAAAAAATTGTTTTTTGTTTCTGAAACATTTTGTTCTATGTCAGATTCTTCATCGTCGTGTGTAAACTTATGCCACTGTATTCTTTTTTATGTGACAGTCGTAGCAAGCGTTGAAAATGTAACGTCTTTCATAGTTATATTTTCTGTGACTAAATTGATGCAAAAATCGATTGGTAAAAACTTCTCAATAGAGGGATTATTTAGTGTGAAAAATTCTATTTAGGTCTTAAAAAATTGTACGTTACAGAGAGAACTTCGCTATAGGGAAGTTCGTTATAAGGAGATCAAAATTTATGAAAATACTCACAAAAATGTTGTGTTCACGAATTTTATTTGTTATAGAAAAGATTTCGTTATAGAGGAGTTGGCTATAGAGAAGTTCGACTGTATTTGAGATTTTCTATCATTGGTTAATTTATGGGGCTGCCCACTACACGCAGACATTCAATTAGAATCTAGATGATTCCTGTTTGAAATTTCTATCATAAATGCGGTCTTAGTTTTTTAGCTTGATCCGACGGTGCTTCTGGTGCCTAGTGGGGCCTAAAGTGACCGATACGCAGTGGGGGATTTTGTTAAAAAATATAAATAATTCTGCAGTTTCTAAACAGGCTGTTCGATCGATGTTTTTGATGTGATAAAAAAGGTTTTTTGCAAGTGGATTTTTTTCTATCCAAGAGCTAATGAAAGTCTGCTACATTTATGGGTTTTCGGTAACAGTTTAGAAATTATTCGAGAAAAAATAAAATTTTTTTATCAACCTTGGTCCACTGTTCCGCTAATGGAGAAGTCAATTTAGAAAAGGAAACTTATTATGAACTAAGAACAAAATTTGTAATTAAAAATAAAATGGGTATGAAAACACAATTAAGTCAAAAGTTATACGCAACTTAAATTAAAATTGTGAAAAAAGTAGATTTTCGCCGTTTTTTTTTGCAGAAAAAAATGGTTTAATTTTTTCGCTATTATATAAAATTTTTGCAAAGATACCTAACCCATAATTTTACTTAATCAAAAGGCAATACTATAGGAAGTATGGCAAAGAATTTTTTTTGTTCAAACTTTTCGTTATTGAAGGAACCAGATCGTTCCGAAATAGATCTATGTTTGTTATAAATATCAAATTTAAGGCCTTTTTCTCAAATTCCAAAGTTGGACCAAAAAGTGCATCATGCCACTTCAAGATATACGTTTTTAAATATTTCCAAAAATATTATCTGCGCCCGTCGAAAGATAAGAAAAATACAGCAAAAATACTGAAAAAATTAAATTTTTTAATTTTGCTTCTAGGAATTGCCTTGAACTCAAAAGCAAATTCCATTCGTTCGTACTTTCTGTGTATTAATTGCAATCAAAATATTGACTTGTTTTCGAACCGTTATAGTTTCGGTACTTGACAATTACAACAACAAGGCACATAAATTACACTAGCCAACAAGCTTTTGGACTGGAGCAACCAAATATCTTTCCTAGTGTAATTTGGTGAGCTGAATTCGTATCTGTAATAGGTTTTTCTCTATCACGTCGGGTTTTTGAGATACAAAAAACAAATGTTTTTATTCGTTTATTTACACAAAAAATCATTAGTTTATTTAAAAAGCAATGAATCTTCAAAAGTGAATGGCGTTACTTAAACGTCGTTTGTGTTTTGTTGGTTCGGTTTCACGTATTAGAGTCCAGCAATAGTCTCTCAGCATGATTTTGTCCCAAAATGCTTGATAATTTATTTAAATTTTCATTTAATCCAGATGAGCACACTGTCGTTCTGGAAATGACTGGTAATAGATCATTTGGTGGACGTTGAACTGGTTTGGAAATCAATGGGACTTTCGCGTAAGTAATATTTTTTTAGATTTTTCATATTGAATCCAGCACCTTTTGTTAAACAGAAATAAGAGTCGGTGCGGTGATTACTTGTCTCCCTCCAAAGTACTGGAATTAAAAAATCGATATAGATCTTCTCGCCATCTATATATATATTGGTTCCTTTTTACTTCTGTAAGGAGCATATGGCCGCTAACGGTTTCGGTAATCGGATTGTTTTAAGACGAATGACTGCTTAGGCCTGCAGTTCTACAATTATTGCAAAATATTGTCGGTGTTTCTGACAGCAAAATCAAAATAATGTAAATATGCCTTATTTAATGATTCTGATATTGCATATTCTTTTTTTCCAACTAAATAATCACCACACATGAAGCAAAAATAGCTTGAATCAGTAACACACTAACTCCCTGACATGCTTAAAAGCTAATATTATGAAGATTTAGAACAAATGTGCCTTCAGTCAAATTAACAATTGTGAAATTGAAGTGTCAATATTGACTGTTTTACAGTGTTGCCAGCATGCGGTAAAAAATTGACAAGACGTGATATCCCAATTTTTATGCCAGATTCGAATTCAGCGCACCCAGATAAGTTTAAAAACATGCTTCGTTTCTGCACTCAATTTTTTCAAATTTGTAGACCAGTGTTATTGGTATTATTATTAACAATTATTACCACCAACATAACAATTAATATAGGGGCCGTAACCATCACCGCAGGTATCTTTTTCACTATACAGACTTGACACAAATGTTAAGTAAGCTTTAATTTTTTATTTTTAATCTTCTCATGTTTGATGACACTGTTTTGTGATGCAGTGTAGAGTAGTTGACTTTTAGAAATTTTCGAGAATTTGATTGTAGGTCTTTCTATGAGCATTAGAGTCACCGAAATGCACACAAATCTTCCACTAGTTATATGCTTAACTAATTTCTAGGATGAGTTTCAATCAACATGCTCAATTTACATAATACAATTTTTTGTTTATTCTGGTCAATATTTAAATTTGTGAGTTCTTACTCCCATCATTAGGTGAATTGATTTTGAATTTATTTTAAACTTACTCTTACCCGGCACCTGCATATCTCAACTCAAATGGATTGATCTAGTATTAGATCCATACCTTTTTTTATGGGTTATAAAACGGACAAGTAGAGTGACACCTATCAAAACGGAATCTCATGATTCTGCTTCATTGATTGAATGCAGCAAGCAGCCACGTAAACCAACTTAACTAAGCAGCCATTCTGAATTTTTCCAAATTTTAAGACACGTTCATTGATTCTGAGGTGTAAAGAAGAACAAACAAGCAGCTTAAAACTGATCACACTGTGTGTACCAATACGTAGTAAAATTCTCATCGGGGCCTTATTAAAATTGATTTCCATAACTACCTTAGTATAACATCAGAAGCTGATACACTAAAAAAAATTCACTTTTTCATATAATCTTCAGTACAATGATTTCCGGTCTGATAAGTAAAAAAAAAATACTTCTTGCAACGAAAAATTATTAGAAGCATCCGCATCCGATATCTTTGAGAACTTTTTTCAAGAGATTCTGAAAGCTTTATATATGAATTTCCTCAGCTTTATTAGTATTCATTGGCAAATCGTTAAGTCTTACTCAACCTTCATCGAGAACTTACTCTATAGGGTACTCGCAAAACTTCGATTCGCACCGCGCAATAATTTCATACAAAATACCTCTGTACAAGAATGACATTTGCGTGAAAATTAATGTTAAACATATTTTTTTACTTTTTAATCCTTTCGTTTGAGGAATATGCATGCTATTGTATAAGTATGTTTACAACGGTGTAAAATATTTCACTTAAAAGGAATTTATCATTAACTTCCTAGGCCGCTGGAATTAATTGGATGTTAAGATATGAAATACGAGTAAAACGATCGACAACCCCTACCAAACTTCACTAAAAGAAACTTGGAGTGTGTTTGTGTGTATTCATTCCATCATAAACATGTTTCGGTCTTGTGTTTTTAAATACTTTTTCGCTTTCCAAGTTGTGTATCCTTTTTAACGTAATGAATGGTTGTCTTTGAGCAATGACAACTTGATAAACGTTCTTCAGCACATATTGCTGCCTTTCCTGATGTTGTTGTTTGTTTTTAAAATGCACTAAGTAGTATCCTAAAGGATACTCGCTATTTGACTACGAGTATGTTATTGCATGTGTTTTTATGGCGGCATTTAAATTGTTGTCCTCCTGCATTCGACAAAAATGTTGCGCATGCTTATAACACCTGTTACTGTAAAACGTCTTTTAAACAAACGTGCTCGTATTTTTATGTTTTATTGGTGGGGGCGATGTTTTTATTTAGTGTCTTTATGTATGAAATGTGTTTAAAATAGCGCATGTGTTTCGTTTTTGTTTTTTGTGTTTAAGTTATTATACATTTTCTAAGGGTTATTATACAGAAAAAAAAATATAATTTTAACTCGCCTAATTTCTATTCTAATTTCTTGATTAAACAGCAGGTTTATTTTTATCTGGTTTTTATGGTTTGTTTTCATCCATTTAACACCTTTTGGGTTGTTTCGAATAGAGGTGTGCCCAAGCATTAATTTTAAAGTCAACCATGCTTATGACACTTTTAGGGTATTGGCTGTGGAAAGAAAAAAATAAGTGTAATTAATTAAAAAAGGTTCACATGATTTTATAATAAAAACATTTCGAATGAAATATTTGTTTTAGCTGTAACAAAAGGAATAAATTATGTTAAGTTTATAACATAGATTTTTCCCTTCCAAACATCTCCAATAGTATAAGTATAACCACGCAATAGTTTAATTATTTCAGGGCAGAAACAAAGTACTTTCTATACATACAGCTCCAATCCTACTTAATGATTTTTCGGAGTATTTAAATGCACTCAAAAAAAAATTAACTAAAACTTAGGAAAATTTTCTAAATATGAGTAAAAGAAGTTGTCTTAGGGCCGTTAACAATAAAAAATTTAAACTGCAGTTACTTGAGGCTAAAAATTAGTTCATTAATGAACTAGTTAATTGGAATTATATTTTTGGATTTAAAGAAAATTTTACTAGATCATAAAACTCCGAGTTTTGCAAAAAATCTTTTTCATCTGTGATTTCAAATTTAAATTAAAACAAACAAACAAGCGATTATGATTTCTTATTCACCAAACAAAAAACGAAAAATTATTATTTTTAAAACTTATTTGAAAAAAAACGCAGAACTTGTATTGTTGTGTTAAAAAAAATGATATAGGTCTATATTTAAAAAAAAATATTTTTAGACATTTATAAAAAGCATTTAAAATATAACAATTTGACATCATAAACTAGAAATGAGAAAAATTTAAAATATGTTGTTAATAATGAAAACCACAGAATTAACTTTGGTCTTTTTTGTTCTTTAATAATTATCACATGTAACACAGAGCGATAAGAATTTTAGCCTAATCAAATAAATTTCGAAAAATAATAAACTAAAATAGGTTAGGAAGGGTGGTGCTGTACCGCACCACCACTCGGAGACCCAATTGGATCCATTGTGATTAAACTAAAAAAACATTTGTTAATTTTTTTGTTACCTTAAAACCTTTTTCGCTCTAGTGACAAGTTGTTTATTTAGAAAGAAGATGTTGTGTAAAATATCCACAGATATGTATTTATTTCAAATTGAAATAGTTATTCTAATAATTTTTGCAAGTCTGTCGACATTGAAGGAAGACATTCTGATAATAATAAAATAGTTCATTGAGATTAAAAGGCTAAAAATGAAAAGCAGCGAGTCATTGCATTATAACTTCCTGAAAAATTGCATTGGGGTACTTTTTAACATGAAAAGATTAACTAATCTCGACAAAGCACGTTTTCCTTTTTACCACACATTTGGTAAAAAAAAATTTCATTATTTAAACTAATCTGAGTAGATAAAAATTATTTGCCTTTTTGGATCTATGAAACTTTTAAATAAAATCCACACAGAGAGAATAGATTGGTTATAAATCTGTTGGACCAAAAAATATTTAATTATGTATTCCAATATTCCATATTTTCTATCAATTATCAATCAATTGTACGATTTTTTTATATTTATAAACAAAAAACCATAATTACAAAATGTAAATAGAATTCTCACAATAGTTTAATTGAGGCCAAGAATCACTATCATACAAAGTCGTGCGATCTACGAAAAAGTACAACCCTGGTGTGATGAATTGTTATTGTCTTTTGAAAATTTTCATAAACCCCATCATACCAGGGTTGTATTTTTTCGTAGATCGCACGACTTTGTATGATAGTGTATCACGGCCTTTAGTAATAACAATTGATTCGGTTTATTTCTAATAACCATTTTAAAGTATTGGTAGACACAACTGAATTAAATTCAAGTATATTGGCTTTTGAAATGAAAAAAACTATTCCTGTAAACAATATTTAGTTTGAAAAAAAATTCGGTTATTGTGAATAATAAAAAAATTACCGTCGTACTGAAATTCTATTGCAGTAAAAGAAAAGAAAATAAAATACTTTATTGATGTTCCCAACCGAATTTTTTATTCTGAATCCAAAAGGAAAAACATATTTTGTTGTCGCAATTGAATTATTCCTTATTTGGGGACAAATTTGAATGTTTCGTAATCAAAAAATAAAAATTAGATAGAAATGTCATATAAAAAATATCTTTTGCAGAATAATTACACAAAATCCCGATTTAACAAAAAAGGTAAGGACATTATTATATACATAAGTATATCGCAAAATATTCGAAGTGTTGTTACTATTATTCTGAAGTGAAATTATTTGTGCAAATAAAAAAACTTCTATTTTGCAAAATAGAAGTTTTTATAATATACCACAAAAATTAAAATACACCAAACGGCTGGACCAATTTTCTTCAAGTATAATCGAAAAGATATTAGATCAAATCATCTTTTAAACGGGATAAACCAAACTAAAATCGGTCTATCCGTTAGGGAGCTAGGGACTCAAAGACACACATATTCACCAGAATACATCTATAAAAGATGTGATATCTTCTAAGCGGCTGTACTGATTTTCTTCAAACACAGCTAAGAAAACTCTCGATTAAGGCACCTTTCAAACAGAAATCAAAATCAGAACAGCCGTTTGGTCTGTACGTGGACTAGCACAAAGCCAAAGATTCACAGACACACAAATGCAAACACACACTTATAACTCCCCTTTTTTTGGGCGGGGTTAATAAAACAACATTAATAACTATGAAATTCATTATTTTGCAATCTCATGTCATTCACATTTAACATTGGATTTCTTAATTGCATTTCCGAATAACTATAAATAAGCATTCATGACGAATCATCACTAAGCCGTCTTTATTTTACTCGCAATTTCCTCTTCCGATGCCTAAAGCCGGACAAGCTCCTGTTTTTTGTGCAATGACAAATAAAAAATTTTAAATCAAGCTGATCTTTAGCTTGTTGCAAAATTTTCCATTTGTTCACTCACACCTTATTGAATTTATGATAAAATTATCAAAATACAACCAAATTATTTCATATTCAGAATGCGATTGAATAAATGGAATTCAGAGTCAAAATTAACACATAATGAAAAAATTCCCAAGTAAAAGGCAGAAAAATTTGATAGCAATAAAAAACTGACAAGGCGTAGCCATAACTCGTCAACACCCAAAAATAAAGCTCTAATTTGCATACAGATATTTCCACACAAACTTGTATAAACATGTACGTGTATATGTTTGTATGTATGTGATGTGTATTTACATGAAATATTTATATTACTTTATTATTAACTGTCTATGTGTAGCAGAGGCCAGAAGTGAAATACAACCCAGTCAGCATCAGGAAGATTGTTTCACTAAACAGAGTCTTTTAAGACTACCTTAGATGATCAAAAAGTGATTAATCAGTTCCGTGCTTAAAATAAGATGGAAAAATGATTCCTACTAATGCTTAGGAAGTGAATTGTTTAAACAACAATAAACAGATTTTAAAGATTGTGAGCACTCGTAAAATGATTATACAGGTGGCCGAAATATGACTGCATTGAGTGAGCATTGTTTTCGAGTCATATTAAGAGCAGCTTAACGATGAAAATAATTTTATTTTGCTGCAATTGAGACAATTTTTGTCCAGCCGTTCAAGTAAGTGAGTTTTATAAATTTATTTTTTAAGGAAAGAAAAAATATAACAGTGTATTAAATTTGTTAGTAAATTTATATATTAAAGGATTTTGTTAAAACCAACTTAAAACCATTTTTGAATTATTTTTAAGTAGGTAATATGAAATGCAACCCTGTTTTAGCTGTGCTAAATTCAGTGCATCCAAGTTAAAATGACCGGAAGCAACTGATAATGTTTATGCCAGTGAATAAAAATAGATACCGATTGAAAGATTTATAACTTAAAGATAGATGCAGCCGCAATAATAATCAAAAAATTGCGGAGAAAAATAATCTTTTGGAAGGAAAATAACGAAAGTATTTTCATTGAACTCTGGAAAGTTAAACTAGACGATATGACTGACATCCATCCATCTGCCGATAAGAAAAGGTTTAGCTCATAATATGTTTGTGCATCTCCAAGCACTTATTGACTCTGTATAAGTAGTTTCATAATTTTAAAATATTTATTTACAAAATTTTTCTTTGTACATATATATATTTATTTATTGTATCTTCAGATTAGATTTACAAAATAAAAGGTGATTTTTTAGCAAGTTTCTTTTGCATGACTGTGTTATCATGTTACTGTTAAACATGTTCAGTTAAGTGCAGCCGTGCACTTCTTTCATTTTATGGTCAGTTTGGGTGACCTTCTGAGGCGGCCATTCGGAATCTTGTGATTAAATTTCGCACCAAAATTTCATTTTTGAACTGTAAACCACAAACGCCAATGTTGTTGATGATTATCGATTCGGTGCCATTCGCAGCAATTGCGCTTGCTTTCCTTTTTTTGCCCAAACTGGAACAGCTGGGCTTGGCTGACATATAAGCTCAGCAAGATGGTGTCACATGCCACATAATGGACCACTTGAGAGGCGAGTTCGGTGAACAGTTTATTTCACGTTTGCGGCTGGTCAATTGGCCGCCTAGATCGCGGAATTTAATGCCTTTAGACTATTTTTTAATGGGGCTATGTTAAGGCTCATGTCTATAGGGATAAGGCCGCAACGGTTGATGTACTGGAGAACAATATTGAAGAAGTGAGATACCGGCTATATGATGGAGAAATCATGCCAAAATTCCACCCAGCGTATGAACCATTTCAGACATATCCGAGGTCAAAATTTTCATGAAATCATCTTTAAACACTAAATTATATATAGGGTCCGCGCAAAACATAAAGTGTAGCTTCGGCTGTGTGGCACTTAGAGCCGTCCTGTTGAAACCAATGTTGCCAATATCCTCCTCTTCAATTTTTCCGAACAAAAATTCATTCAACATGGCCCGATAACGATCGCCATTGACTGTAACAGCCACTCCTTGCTCATTGGCCCAATTATGCCTCTGGACCAAAATCCGCACCAAACAGTCACTCGTTTTGGGTACGTCGGCTTTTCAATGTATGCGTGCGGGTTTTCTGTGCCCCAAATGCGACAATTTTGCTTGTTTACATACCCGCCAAGATCAAAATGAGCTTCATCTGAAAAGATGATTTTTTTTGGCAAAATCGGCATCTTCTGTAAGTCGATCGCAGGCAATATTTCCCAGCATTGTTCAAGCGTATACACAACCATATTCGTTCAGCGGAAGGATAAATCAGACATGAGCTAAGTTTTACGATTCACGAAATAAGCACTAGTTGAAAAAAAACGTCAGATGGCGGACCCTATAGATCGTTCTACGGACTCAAATAAAGATTTCATACATTTCTCCAAATTTTATGTGTTTTTTCATAAATGAAATTTGAAATCTCTTAAAAAATCAAAAAAATATTAAATTTTAGATCGCATTGTAAAATTTCCCATTTTTTATACAAACATCTGTTGTACAGTTTGTCAAATAAGTGTTTTAAAAAGCAGAAATATACAGCAAAAAATACAGCAAAAAATACACGTATTTTCACCGGAGATTTATTTTATTTTGAACCAATTTATTAGACAACCTGGAGCCTAATTTCCACATTCGATTGCGAGCGAGTTATTACTCGAACGTGCGTGTTTTTTAAGTTTTGGGATTTTCTGATTAGATTTCGAAGAACACATATCGAAATTGTGAAATGAATTTATTTGACTTTTTCCAACACAGAAGCAAAAACCCGATTCGCTTTGCATCTAGTGACATCATCATCGGAAAATTTCTTGCTATCGAAATTAATATCTAATTAATTAGACCCCTGTTGTTTAAAGCCAGAATTTATTAAACTAGCAGTGTGAACGCAAAATCAGCTTTTTATGGTTTTAACGTTAAAACCAAGTTTTTAATTATGTTGTGGAAACACTATTATATAAACATTTCAAACATTTCAAATTGGCTCACAAAGAATCCGAAAAACTATTATTCACATATGTTTGTTTTGTAATAAAAACAGTGGATTGTCAAGAAACTTTTCGAAGAAAATGATGATTGTGAAAGTTATTTTTAAAGTGAAAATTAAATTTTCTTTCATAGTGAAGATATAAACTGATTTGTAGTACAAATTTTGTAAGAAGAATTGGCTAAATGTTATATCTTAATATTAAAATAATGCGATTAGAAATTCAAGTATAATAAGATTCGAAAAAGACTCGTAAATGACTGAGAAATTATACAGAAAATATTCGCAGTTGATTGTAAGTGAATCGAAATTGACCAGAAACGAGACTCATTAAAAATTCTTTTAGAAGAGTCTCGGGTACCAATGAACACCCAATATTTTTCGACTCGAAAGTGCTAGTTTACACTATGCAAGTCCTATTGCTAGGCTGATTACTTTAATAGAAGGGTGAGAGAGAGAGACGACGGGAAAAAATGTTTCTGTTGCCCTCGTCTCTCTCTCTCTCCCACAAACTAATCAGCTTAGCAATAAGACATAGTGCATAGTGTAAGCTATGACAAAGTTAGCGCATAAATGATTCTTTTAAACGGTCAGAGGAGTTGAAAAAGACTCGAATATGATCATTAATTTCATAAAATGCTGATTGGGAATGAACGTATCAGTATGATGCATGGATGTATGTATGTATGTATGCAGATATGTGAGTGTGTGTGTTTGCGCATGTATGGTCTTTATTGCCAGCCATTTACAATTCCAATAATTGTTTTTAACAGCCATAGTAATGAAAAGAAATTTGCTTATTTCTTATGTTTAATTTGAATAAATTGTATGTGTTAAAAATTTCATAATGGCTGTCATTTATTGTTGAATTTAATTATTAAAAACAAAAACAAAGATACTATGCTCTGCATTCACTTATACTTAATGATTTATTTATGTACATACGTTTGTGTTTGTACTTACTTTTTTCAAACTTATGTTTAATGTATTTCACGAATACATACAAGGTAAATACAAAATATGTATAATAAAATATATATATAAAAAAAAGGTAACAGCTCTTCATATTGTGACACTTTATAAATCAGTTCATTTTTTTACTCTGATAAAACGTGCAATTTTTCGTATTGGAGCTGTAAAGTGGTTTGCAGTGGGACTAAAAATCGTATTCCCTTCACACATGAAATCCGTGATATATAAAATTTTGACACAACACATTATTTTTTTCAGTAACTTTATATTTTTTCCCCTTTTTATTGAACAAAATTAAAATTCTCCGCGCATTATAATTATAGCGCAAAAAGAATGGCTTAAATGAATAAATATGTAAATACATAAATATAATAAAATGCGAAATATAATAAAATAAATTGGAGCACATTAAAATAAAACTGTAAGAAGACCAGTAGCCAGCCCATCCCGTGTTGTGAATAATTTTAGAACTACATTCATTTTTACTCACTCTTTGTTTCATCAATTCTTTAGTATTGTAAAACGGGGACCTTTATATTATTATGATAAACAAAGAACCAAAGTGCCACAAGTTATGAAATGCTGGATATGATATTTCCTTAACTTCAAGCTACCAAGTAGTTCATCTTCAGTTCAAGTTAACGTGCGACAAGTTATTCACAAAAGGCTGTACATGGATTTAATTCTTATATTACTGTACAAACTATGTTATCAAATCAATAATTAAGCACCATAGGAACTCCTTATCATAGAAACTCCTTGCAATTTGTCATGATGGAAAAAAAGAAAAGAAACAGAAAAGTACACCTCATGCCGGCTTGAACGTTATTTTTCATATGTTTCCCATAGAGAGAACAGCGGCGAGAAGTCTAATTAGAATCCTAGAAGCAGTTGAGCGAGTTCACGGGTCCTAAGGTATTTGAAATTTATTTTAGTAGCACACCCTTACTGGTAATAGGATTCTTGAGATAAATCTGATAAGGTACAAGATTGGCCAAAAGAAATCACCCTATTGGAAGATGCTCCTATTTTTGCAAATTGCGGCCAATGTCAAATCTGTTTTGACATTTATGAACTAAAGAGATTTATAATACTAGTGAACAAGCCATGAAGCGATACACTCTGTCGTGGCCTCATCTCTCGTTTAGGCGATTTACACTGGCCCGCAAGATCGCCAGATTTAACCATTCCAGACTTTTTTGTGGGTTTTTTTGAAGTCCCGTGTTTACGTGAACAAGCCCGAGATCCTGGAAGCCCTCAAGGACAACATTCGACACAAGTGCGAGAATCTGTCGCCCGAAGTTCTCGCCGAAGTAATGAAAAATGCCATAAAACGAGCAATAAATTGTGACGGCGCCCAATTGGCCGATATCATCTTTTCGACTTGACCAATAAAATTCTAAAGGTTCAAATAAATATAATCAAAAAACAGAATTGACGTTTTTCATTTACATAGAAAAAAAGTGGAAGCCAAACAACATCGGATGACTTCTTTTGGCCCACCTTGTATATGATAATATCTATGTCTTGGGGGTAGAGATTCATAGTTATTTTAAGCCACCGAATGAATTTACCAGTTTTCAAGCTGATATCCTGGCGGTTCTCAGGGCCATACAGCTGGAGCCCACAAACCTGACTGAACGAGATTGTAGAGGAGCATTCAACTTTGCTTACGGATAAGTTTAGTGTCAGATTTAGTTAGATTCCTGGTCACTGCAATATTGAGGGAAATGAAATTGCCGATAAGCTGGCACGAACAGGCTCAGAACAATGAGGAAACAGGGTTTTCCTTAACTCTGATAATGGTAAGAACGAAATATTTTATTTTTAATTTTTGAATATTTTGCTGAAAATGCATATTTTTGCATAAATTTATGACTAATTATATTATGACTAATGCATATTTTTGTCTCATATTTTGGTATAAATGTATGATTTTGTCTCATATTTTGTCAAATGTTCAAATTTAAAAAAATATTATTGTTGACAAATTATTAATGCAAAACTGTTTTTTGGCAAATTTATTCGCTTGCATCGTTGTAGAACTGTAGAAATGGAAATAACCATTTTGTTAATTTTAAGAGCAAATTGCCGGCTATTAAAGCCGAAAGTAGTGAAACAATTCTGCGGAAACTTGACATTATTTTTAAAAATGACAACAGAGCTAAAAAACAAATCTAATAGCTAGTATTCAATTTATTGTAATGGTTGAGTTAAGTAAATATACAACGTTATATAAAAATAATCATTTAAATTTTTGCCGATTACACCCACAGACGTTACAAGGCCTTTTTCAATGCTCAAAAGCTTTCTAAGAACAAATTGATTGAACTTCACTTTCGAAAATATAAAAAATATAAAATTTTTATGTGAAAATAAATAAATAAGTACACTCTTCCTTTTCTATTTACGTATCGCTCCTTTATTGCAATATAAACATATCTCGAAAATGCGTGTTTAGAGTTAAGAATGCAGAAAAAATCGTTTTATCATATTTAATATTGTGTAAAGGGTCCGCCAGATAACTTTTTTTTTTTTTGAAAATGCTATAAAAAAAACTATTGAATATTTTCTCAAATTTCTTATTTTATTTGAAAGTACAATCCTTCCGGTTAATAATGAAAAATAATTTCATTCAAATGGCTGCCTCGTCTGGCCATGCAGTAGCCTACACGATCGGTCCAACTTTTAAGCACATTATCGATTGTGTGCAGCTGTATTTCACCAATGGCTTCACGAATATTGTCCTTTAAAGCGTCAATTGTCTCTGGCTTGTCAGCGTAACACTTATCTTTAACGGCACCCCACAAATAATAGTCCAACGGTGTTAAATCGCAGCTCCGAGGTGGCCAAACGACATCAGCTCTGCGGCTGATAATGCGATCTTCAAAAACAGGGCGCAAAACATCGAGTGTAGCTTCGGCTGTGTGGCACGTAGCGCTGTGCTGTTGAAACCAAATGTTGCCAATATCCTCCTCTTCAATTTTTGTGAACAAAAATTCGTTCAACATGGCCCGATAACGATCGCCATTGACTGTAACGGCCATTCCTTGCTCATTTTCGAAAAAAATGGCCCAATTATGCCAAAATCCGCACCAAACAGTGACTCGTTTTGGGTGCGTCGGTTTTTCAATGTATGCGTGCGGTTTTCTGTGCCCCAAATGCGACAATTTTGCTTGTTTACATACCCGCCAAGATCAAAATGAGCTTCATCTGAGAAGATGATTTTTTTTGGCAAAATCGGCATCGGTAATGTCGCAATATTTCCCAGCCTTGTTTAATCGTATACACTACCATATTCGTTCAGCGGAAAGATAAAACTAATTATCTGTCGAATCAGACATGAGCTAAGTGTTACCATTCACGAAATAAGCACTAGTTGAAAAAAACAAACGTTAGATGGCGGACCCTTTAGATATTTAATATAAAAAAGGGTTGAACACGCTCCTCTTGAGAAAAGAAAAATTGTTTATATCTAAATTTAAATCTTTTCTTTTAAGTAAAATATTTTTAAAATATGTGCATATTTAATAGTTTTTAGTGCATATTTTGTGTTTTTCATGTCATATTTCAGGCATATTTAGAATACCTTTTTTAAATGCAAGAAGTAAGAAGTACTTGTTCCTAGTCATTACTATTGGGAACTCAGTAATTGGGCGCTGAACAAGGCCAACCGTTCATAGGGGAGTAGGGAGGATTGTAGATTCTTGAGAGTTATAGTGAGAAACTCTAACAAAACCCAGCAAATAAGTTATATTCGATATGAATCTATTTTATTTTTCTACACCTTTATACAATTAGAAATCCATTGGATAACAATAAAAGTATTTATAAGGCAAAATGAAAAATGAAATAGATTCATATCGAATATAAATTATTTGCTGGGTTTTGTTAAAGTTTCTAAGCCTACCAGGCTTATGTTTCTTTTGTGATTTTCAAAAATATTATTATTTGTGAATTCTCAAATAGTTTTTGAAAGTCTGTGCATAAGATAAGAGTTTTGTAACTGTTTAAAATATGTGGTTGAAGTCTACTTTTGATTTCGCGAAGCACCAATGAAATATGTAGACAATGCTTAACCATTAGCAAATAAATTTCAATTAAAATAAACTTATGACAATAGGTAGAGTAATGAATTTCTTAAAATATTTTTATTGAGTACGTAATAGTGTTGAGTGAAGTACGCGGCGAACAGGCAGCTTGTGTGGAAATTCGTTGGTCCAAAAGAAGCCTTTATTAATATACTCCGAGTCATAAAAATGTAATTCCTAGAGAACGACTTCTGCCTTATTTACATATTTATGGAAAAAATTTCGAAAATATTTTTCATGATCACCCTTATTTTATTAACAAATCATAGCAGCAATAGATATAATAATAAAAAAGTAGTTTATTGCAGGTAGAAACCTTCATAATTTGCGCCTCAAATGGAAATTTCATTATTTCCTTTAATTTTTTATTTAAAATTTAAACAAAATCCAAGACAGGAGTTTTCGTAATAAAGTAAAACAAGACCCTTCATTATTTTACAGTCTCATAATGTCATTCACATTAAACGCTGGATTTCATTAATAAAAACATAAATTCAGCCATAAAAGCCTTATGGTAAAATAAATTGATTTTATTCTCTTTCTTTAATTCCAAACATTTTGATGAATTTTCGTATCCTCAATTTTTTTCTCTTACTCAGTTGGCTTAACTACGGTGTGAAAAATTGAAGAAAAAAAGATACAAAACTATATAAAACAGGATGTACAAAAGGAATAATATAAAAGTTGTATGTATTTTAGAGAGTGTGCACCAAATGTGGGAAGCATCACTGCAGTAAATGCATTCAAATGGTGATGGACTGACGAAAAAAAAATATTGAACAGTATTAAAAGTAAGCAAGTTTGTATGTATGTACATATGTATTTATATATAAATATTAAGGTTATAACTTTTGGCATTTTTTGCAAATATCAAAATTTTACAGATAGGGAAAAATAAGAATAATTGCGTTTTTACTTTTGCGCAATCGTTAAAAAAGGTTCCGCACCAAATGCGATGAATTTTGGTGTTAGAAGTTTTTTGATGGCAGTATTTAGAATAATTTTTCATAGTTTTATTCACTCATTGTTTCAACACCGGCAAATAGAATTCATAAATGTACATATGTTATTTTAATAACATTTAACGTTTTTTGTTTGTGGTTTATTGAATTTTTATTGCTATTAAAAAAAAATTGGAAGGTTTTAGAAATTCATTTGATGCGGATGGTTTTTGTTTCAAACTGGCCTAAGATATGATATTGGTTTTTGTAATCAGTACAATATTCCCTATAGCGTAGTGCCTGTAAAATTGTTAGTAAAAAAAAGTTATATGCCTAATGTATGTTCTCGCAGGTTCATATATTTGTTTGTAATCCATTCACTCATTTTTTCAATCATTGACTCATTCGGGCATTGGGCAAATGATTATGAGAAAAAACACGGTGGCTATGAAGTGTATGGGTCAAAAGATAGGGAGGCTTACTTACTTACTTATTAACCCGTGCACTTTGAGAATAGGAAGTGTAATTTATACTTGCACGAATTGTAAAAAAAAAGATTATATGCAGATTTATAACTAGTTTTTCAGAATGATGGGACGGTTTCACAATATGTATATACATATATATATGTATGCATATATCTATGTATATTTTCCCGTAGTTTCTAGGCGGTACATAAGGCCGTTCCATGTTTCATGCTGAAGGTCGTCATCAATTTCTCCATTTGTTTATTTGATTCTATTTCAGTTTCGTTAATCATGTGATATTTAAGGCGGGCGGATGATTAGTAAATTGCACCCGATTCTTGTGTCAGGGCTGCTCGCTGTGCACCTAGACATGCGTTGTGCAAAGTATTTAGCTAAGCTGATATTGGGATTATACCTCTCATAGTCGGTCGACAGAGTCTCGTTTGTGGGAATACCGAATACCAAGCCCAATGTGATGGAGGAAGAGGCTGTCAGTTGAAAAGGATTGGCTATAGATTATGCGTCACTTTCCCTTGTTTTTTTCCCTTAGCAAAATGTTAATGGAATATTTTGCCGTTGACTTTAAAAATCTATAAAATAATAATTTACTCAGGCTAGTTTTTTAGCATATTTTGAGCTTCGATAATATGATAAGCATTAGGCACAGAACTCCGCTGAGCCAACATGTTAATATATGAGTTTAATCCTTTCATTTCTTAGCCCTAGAATACTAACTAAATTTTACGTGTAGTTTTTTTAATATTGTCAAACCACAAAGAAATCATATTTAGTCATTAAACCGCTCTTAAAATGTGATCATTACAAGGCTACGCGTAAAATGTACGTGGTGTTAGTATTAAGAGTATAATTTTTGTACGTAAATTATACTTGGCATTAGTAATATAAGTACAAATTTGTAGAAGTATTTCATGAAGCGATTGGAAAAGTCAAGTAAAAATTAGATGAATTCCCAACTCCAGCGCCTTCAGCAACATCACGATGTTAGTCATACAGAATAGGAGGAGGAGGATATTCATAGCGACGATAGTTCCGCTGATAAGAAGTGGTTCCACTGTAGTGGTTCCACTGCAACAGATGAAAATAACATCGAAAAAAATAAGCAGAAAGAAGCCTTTGATATATCACGGAAAACTTCATATGGACCAAAATAAGCTGCAAAAAACAAGACTAACAAAAGCAATTTCTGTAGTAAATGCAGAACCAAAAAATATTGTAATTTTAGGCAGGAATGAATACGTTTGCAATAACTTTCCATTTCGCAATGAGGGAACTAAAAGCGCGGCTTCAAATAGAAATATACAAAAACTGTATTAATCAGGTTGATGATATACATACTTATATGTACATACATATATATGAGCATTTATTCCATTTCAGCTTTGACTTGATCCCAAACATGCATTTTTATTTCGATTTAAAATTGTTTTTGATTGCTTTAATATAAATAGTAAGCTTATTTCAATTATATTAATAACAAGAACTAATAAAATAAACATATTTTCAGAAATAACTAGGGCTGTGTCGTTCATGAACGAACGAGTAAAATTGAACGAATCACTCAAATGAACGAAGTGACCCGGTCATTTTACTGAGCTGTTTTGGTTCAGTAGTACTGACACATAAAAATAAAATGAACGAAATGAACGACCGATGACCGAGCGCACTTGGCTCTTTTTTTGTTTTGTTTTGCTTTTTCATCGTTCATGTGGGATTTTTTTTGTCATTTTATCGTTTTCATTTGCCTTTTTATATACTTTTAGTAACAGTGCTACCATTATGAATTTTTTAAACTGCTTTAACTTCTCACATACGTAATTAAGTTATTTTCGCTCCCGCTTTTTGACTTTTATTCATTGGCCATAGATTTATTTACCAGCGGAGACTTAATTGTGGCAAAATAAAAACACATCTTGAACACTTCTTAATGCTATTAATATTTTCAAAATTACTTATTTTATGTCACACAAAAAAATACTTTAATATTGCAAAAAAAAATTTACTTGCTGATTTTTCCTTTGTGTTATTTTGTTTGTTTTGATCATTTTGCCAAAAAATAACAAAAACATTGCATTTGTCTCTTTTTATTGACCGAATCAACTGTTCGTTTTTTCATTTCGTTCTTTTTCTTGAAAAGAGCGGATGAACGAAATGAACGAACTCGTTCTTTTTTACAAAATGAACGAAAATGAGCGGTCACTTAAATGAACGATTTGGCACAGGTCTAGAAATAACCAAATTAATTAAAGCGCGTTAGGAAAAATTCTAAAGTAGTAAAATTTACGTGGCCTTAATATTAACATAGTATTAAATAGCGTTAGTATTCTAGGGTTAAGGAAACATAAGGCCATAAACAATGCATTACATTGAACTCTGTATAAAGCTAAGCATTTGCATTCATTCCAGTATGTTTCTTATCTTTTGAGTTCATTAATAATTTATTCCTTCAAAGAATTACATGTGTCTTAAAGTTTCTTATCAGTTGTGAGTTGATATTAATTCCCATTATGTCATTCGTTCGCCCAGCTTAGTGTTAAACCATCTATCAGTATTTATGTCACGTAATATTATCCAGAATCCGATGTTGTTCAGCCTAGTTCCCACAGTTTGTTTGTGGCTATCGCCATTAGCCACTAGGCGCCAAGAATTTGCCTGAGTTCGCTGTTTTAAAATATTTAAAATTTTTATGAATCGCTGGTTGATATATTCCGCATTTTCGTACGGTAGAAAGTATTTCAAAACTTCCAAATTATGTGTAATTTGACAAATGCTTGTTTGGCGTTGGTAAGCCTGTCTCGCCTCTGGCCCTTGTTATGAGTTGCATTCGATCTTCGGACTTCACTGGTTATCGAGTATCGAATATAAAATTTACATTACCAACTGGGCGCACCATCGAAAATTTTGTTGAGCAACGAGTTTTATAACGATCACTCATGCTGCAGTATCTAAATCTATGGCAATAAGGAAAAAGTGCTTAAGTCATATTTGACTGTTTCAGGAGAGCAGATTTTCGGAAATTTATTTCTTTTATAGTTAAATTGGAAAATTCTCCGTTAATCTTTCTGTTTTTAAGCAATTATCGTTCTACACACTGTAAATAATACATATAAGTAGAAATATACCAAAGTATAACCTAAAGTAAGCTATTATTCCAAATGAGATTAGAAGTCTAAAAAAATAAGCCGCAAGTAATTTTGGTATACATCTTGAAATTAATTGAGATTTTGCCCAGAGGTACTTTCAAATATGCATATTACGGAGGTAGCATTAAGTCAAAAGCAGCTTACTTTGACTTAAGCATTTTTTCCCTTTTGCCACAGAAATGTGAAAAATTGTTTAGAGTTAATTTTAAGCTATTAACATTTAAGCACACAAACACAAACTGTAAGCTCTTTTTGAAGGTTTTATAGGATTTAGTGCCGAGAGTACTAAGCAATTTGAAATGTTTCACTTATGAAGGGAACCATCCAATTTGCTTAGCAGGACCAAGTGTATTTAACTTCCAATACTCAGTTTGTATGATAACTTCTTACAAAAGCTTGCAAATGTTGCAAATTTTAAAATATATTCGTGAGAAATATTTAACGAATATCGTTCGATGAGCACCATCGACTACCATCGAAGATCGAAAGATCCCCATAAAAAGGACGTTTAGTTTGGCCACGTTTAGATAGCGCTTTGGGTTTTGTCTGTTGGGTGTCAATTTGACACAAACTTTTTATTTTACTTGAATGAAATTTTTTAAATTAAGCTGTAAGGCTATAAATTATTTGTATCTCATGCAGACTCCTACACCTGACGACGAAAAATATAAGAAGCACAAGTTTACAGGCCAATGTAGGAAAAGGTAATTGACTACTAAGGTTATTTTCCACCTTTTTGTCCTTATGAAAACTTCGGACACCCAAAAAATAATTCCCAATAATTTGTTAGGATTTTGCCTGTAAGCATTGTGGCATTTAAAGCTTTTTTGAATTGTGGTTGAAGTAGTGACTCACGAGCTGCCGAATCAGAAACGAAATGCATCTAGATGTGCTTAACCAACAAATAAACTTTTTTAAATTAATTTTTTTTCACACGTCAAATAATAAAATATGCAATAAGTATTTTTAACAGTGTAAAATATATTATAAATAAATATATTGCCTGTACGATGCGTAATCCGGATTTTATACATCTCTTTTTCGGAAGAGTAAAACAAAAACTTCCATTGCCACCGACAAGCAAATGAAAATTATCGTTTTTCAAAAGCATTTCAGCGTGAAAATCCAATATTGAATTTTACTCATTCATACCGAGAAACTTTGATATAAACCTTCCCATACATACATACTCATACATATGTATATGCACAGACACACGCAAATACAGAGAACCTTTCATAAACAAATACATTTACAAAGGAAAGAGTTTTTACATGTATTTATGCATGTGCAAAAGTGAGCAGAAAAAAGTCAATTATACAGAAATAAAATGGAATTACAAAGTATCGAACACACAAATAAAGTAATTCATATTGTATTAAACAGCCAACCGAATGATAAAAAGAATTTCATTTATTTCATTAAAATTGTTAATAAAATGGCATGTAATCATTGTGTGCTCATTCTCGGTACATCATTCAGTTGTTGATTGTGCAAACATAACTGCAGCCGGCCACTTGCTCAATTTTACAAAATGTTAATTTAAAATTTGCATAAAATCATAAATTTTTTGTTTGTTTAAGAATTTCTGGAAAAAGATGACGATTTCATTGACAACAAAATAGCAGTTGTCGTCACTCCTGTTGCACGTGTGAGAAGAATGAAAAGTAAATTTTAGGAGATTTCAAGCAGAAAAATCTTAAACATCATTTTTGACAAGTCATAAATTCAAGACGCAACTAGTAATAAGAAACAAGTGGTATAAGCCGCACTTTGTTACACCCCGCGAGGAGTGAATAATATGGAGAAAGATAAATCCTTGATTGAGAGAATGAAGCGGTTGCATAAATCATCATGAATATAATGAAAAATTAAATTCTATGTATGAAATCATTGATTATTTACTCTCCATTACACTGCCTTACAAATTTATATAAATTTTTGCAAGATAGATATAAAGTTGCTAATAACAAAACAAATCATTTGTATTTATACTTCTATTTAAAGCGTCGTCCATATCATCATACGAGGTGTGTTCAAAAAGTATCGCGAATTTTGAATTTTCGCGGGTTACGTATATTCGAATTTTGATTTTTTTGTGGCGTTATGTTGGTACTCATGTCCCTCACTTATGCCGACAATTTCAGCCGTATTGAATGTTCAGTTAATCGTCTTCGATTTTTACCTATTAAATAAAAATGGAACAAAGAACATTTACCAAATTTTGTGTGAAAAACCAAATTAAGTGAGTGGAACACAACTCGTATACTTCTATTTAAAGCGTCTTCCATATCATCATATATGTACTCTTATATTATTTGAAAGGTTTTGATCGAATGCTTCCTGGTAGATAACTGTTTAAAAACGACAAATATCAATATCAAAGTTGGCGCTTTTCAAAAAATATATCGTTCACTTTAATCGAACCAGCTTGTGACATTGGATGAGACTTTAAATGGAAGTATACTCACATCGGAAAAAAACAAATGTATTGTTATCTGTTCAATAGCCAAAATAATTTTTTCTCGTCTTAGCACATCCTAATTATCAAAAAACTTTATGACTTTTGCTTGTGCAGCAGTATTACTTTTTCATAGTTGAGGCTATTAGCACAGAAGTGATGTAACTAATTTCTTTGCAATATTATGATCTGTCCAAAAACGATTTTTCAGTTCTATCTTCTTTAGAATACTAAAATGTGTCTTAGTGTACTTTTTTTTTGATTGTTGGTAATATAAATAATGTATTTATCATAAGAACAGCAACCAAAAAACAAATGTGGGTTACACCACTTCTGCACTGATAGCCTCATCATACATATTTCGGATGTACATATATTATGCTGAGTACAAATTGTGGTATTTTGTGACATTTCAATAACGTATACTGGAGGCAACGTTTGTCATTTTCAATATTTTTCATTGTGTGGCATTACGTTACAAACAAAAAACATAACGTAAACTAAATTGCACACATTCTGAAAACGACACCACAGAATTATAAAAAAAAGTAAATGCCAAATTTGTAGTCAGCATTAGCGTAGCTTATGTTTGCCGATGTTGTACTGCTCAAGTGACGAAGGCATAGTACTGCTCCACAATCCTGTAACTCGCTAAAGCTAAATTTATATAGCTAAAAATATATGTAAACCTATGTTCCTTCTAGGAATTACAGGATATAATATATACAGTGCTTTTCGCTTAAAGCGAACTTCAAGGGACTGATCAAATTTTGTTCGTTTTAAGCGAAGTTCGTTTTAAGTGAAGACATCAAGAAACCATTATTGTGTGTGCACATGTCTTTTTTTTAACACTTTGGCTATTTATTTATTTATTAAAACAATTTTAGAACACTGTAGTCTTTAAAAAATAAGTTTATTTAGTTTTTAAAAAAATCAGTTATTTTAGTTTGCTTAGTATTAATATTGGCTTCAACTTGGGCCAAGTGGTCAAGAATTTGTTGTGGAGTGTCGCGAGACTGAAGAAAATTTCTTACACAGCTTACGCTACACATTGCATCCAGGGTAGTAGTATTATAAATTATTTAGCACCAGGTGCTTATTTTTCCAAATTGTAGCTATTGTTGACTCGCTGATGCGCATTTCTTGGCATATTTGCTTTTGTTTTACCCCATCTTGTTTTATTATATCAAATTTCTCTTTTAAAGAAAACCCCTTTCTTTGTTTTGCAACCGCTGCTACGGCCATCTTCTAACTTTGTAATTTTCAACTGCTGAATTCACATCGCCTTCACACAAAAACAAACAACAATTAAACCTAGGGGAAGTACCTGATTATAGAGCATACGACAAATAAAATACAGCGTTACCAAATTAAAAAATATGATTTTTTATTCATGGCAACACACTTCTTGGTTCGTTTTAAGCGAAAAAAAGAACAATTTACATGCAAAAAAAGTTCGTTATAACCGAAAGATCGCTTTAAGTGAAAATTTTTTCATGGTGTTATAGAAATAAAAGTTCGTACTTTCGAAAATGGTTCGTTTTAGGCGAAATTTCGTTTTAAGCGGGTTCGCTATAAACGAAAAATACTGTATATAAAAATATATAAAGTGCATTGTCGATTTTCGGATAAGAATATATTGTTGATAAGTAAAGCAATCGCTTGATACATACTTTAACCACTTGAAATTTTAATGTTTTATGTTATCGCCAAAAAGTTTTAATTTTGTGTTTCATCAGCATTTTAGCCATGGAATTCAGCTTTAGCTAATTACAGAATAATGGGAATGGGCTGGTCATCGAACAGTGTCCGATAAAAATTAATTCTGAGATTTATACAAAGAAGTCGCCGCTGAAGTAAGTTAACTAATATAAAAAAGTTAAATAGAAATACTGTACACATGAGGCTCTGCAACTGTCAACATTAATTTGAATTCCAGAAGAAAATTTCACTATGAATATTTGGAGGTCCATAACAAAACGCAACAATGCAACTTTTCGAGTGTTCTGATTTTTACTCAATAGAATTCTACCTCTTAAATCAAAGTCTATATAACCATTTTCAAAAAACATACCAAAGGTCAATAGCTTTATTGTCAGTTTATACCTAAGCCAGTGATGCATTTGGGTTTTTTGGTTTAGGGCCAAAACAACGATTTAAAAGGGACAAAATACCTTTGATGGGGCCAAAAAAAATATTTTTGTTTATGTATCTTTTTATTTAAATAAGAACACAAATAAAAAGTTACGATACAAATTAAAATCATTTAAAGTATTTTTTGCTAAAGTAAATTAAATGCATATACTACATACATATACAAAAAAAAATTAATTTTAGTTAAAAACATATTATATATGGATTTCTAATTTTATTATATATAATCTCTAAATTGTTAGTCCAACATGTTGCAACATTTCCTGAATTGTGACATATATTTTTTATTTTGTTAAATTTCTTTCCAA
This sequence comes from Nowickia ferox, assembly GCA_936439885.1. NCBI lineage: Eukaryota > Metazoa > Arthropoda > Insecta > Diptera > Tachinidae > Nowickia > Nowickia ferox. The sequence continues at coordinate 68,561,840 of OW387026.1, forward strand.
GTTTCCTCAAACACCAAAATTTGTAGGTGCATGGAGAGCTTATTCTTAAACTGTATATACCTTAAAAAACTTTATTTGGAACGCTACACTTTTGCAAAGAAAAGTAAGAAGTTTTTTCTTTGATAATCAAAACATTGTTCTAAATAACAATAGTGTTTGAAACAAGGTAAGACTACATTAAAAAGTAGTAATTGGATTTTGAGCTGAAAGGGCCAAATAGCTTAGAGAGTACCACAGGCCATAAAATTTCCAAAATTGCTACAAATGGTGCAGTTGTGCCAAATTTTGCATCACTGACCTAAGCTAAGGATTCAAGCCAAAATTTAACAGTTAGAGATGAGTTATCCCGTGATTTTTTAATAACGTTTTTCCTAGTGAACGTGAATTATAAATCACTGTTGTTTTAAACTGCGACCGTGAGCACGGTTTTATTAAATTTTACCAATTCTACTTTGGAAGTATTTTGTTTATAACAGAGTTCTGTTATTTTGAGAAATAATAAGCGAATACAATAATGTGTGAGCTTTAGTTGCCAGAACAGAAGATTTGACAAGACTAGGATATTTTTTCAACAAAAGCTGAAGATGTAAAAAAAGTAATGTAGTCGTTTTATTTGTTTTTAAGTGGACATACAATACTTTTCACTTGAAAGAAAGAATTATATTTCAAGTAGCTGAAAAGTGATTTTTTAATCACTGTGAAAAAGTAACAGTTATGGTAAAATTGCTCATCTCTGGCTCCAATATATATTCCACTCAGTCTAATTACAGTAATTCGTTTCTCAAAAAATGTTCAATTATAATTGCTGTATTTTGTTATGGACTTCCTCATTTGTCGTCGGAATTTTTTTATAACGATCTAAGTTCATTTGAAGCAAATAGTTACTAAAAATGGAAATATCTAAAAACTTAAAATAACAACTGTAACCCCGTTCGAGAATATAATGGAAGAGTTGCAAAAGAGTTTCTCACTTGTAGTGAGATTGTGAAAATAAATTAAGAAGATATAAGGAAATTTTTACATTCTCTTGCCCCGCCGATAACACCAAAAGATGGATGGCAGAAGGTAAGAATTTTTTTTTATAAATTTGCCGAGAAGTTTAAAGTTAAAACAAAATTATCGCCAAAAAAACTGAATGTCTTGCGAGGTGTAGGAATATTTAAGCAGCTTTTAAGTTTAAATTAGACGTGCTATAGCCGTAATGCTGCAGCCATAACCAAACCAAAATTCAATTGGTTTATATGGTAATGGTTATTGCGTTATGGCGAGTCTAGTTTAATCAAATACAGCGGAAGCAGAACATATTTTACTACCAAAAAAGAAACACCTGAAATTGTTGTGCCTTCAATGGAGTCTGAATTTAACTCACAAATTAAAAGAAAAATTTTTAATGTTAAAAAAACACGCAGTATGATGAGAGATGTGTATTTGATATTTTAACGTAATTCATTAATAGTGAATATCGTTGCCTTATTTTTATAGCTAGAATGCTATTGAATTGAAGTTGGCGTTGCAACAAAGTGGTGTTGACACTAAAATTACGCCGACATTGACGACTAAAATAAACACAGCGCACATTAAATACAGTTGCATTACATGCAACTCTGCGCCTCCCACAAAGTTTCAGAGAGTAATTTTCGAAAAATTGTATGCATCAAACAAAGGAAAAAAGTAAAAAGTACTTTCCAAATGAGTTCACAGAAAAAAGTATTCACCAATTAATGTTTTCAATTAATAATTTAATTGATTCAATTAAATTTTTAATTGTATTAATTATTTTGAGTGGAAAAACAATTGATATTATCAAATTGTTTATAGGTGAAAATTTAATCAATTTTTTAATTAATACTACAAATATTTTAATTAATATTACAAACTCATTCATATTAATTTTTGTGTGTTCTTCGTTATAAACATGTAAATAAAAAATAAATGTTAAGAGTATTTGTTTTATATGCCTTGGTTACCTCTCTTAAAACAAGAACATCACTTGTTATTGCACATCTTCTTTCATAAAATAATTTTACTACATTTCTCATACAATTGCGCCATAAAGTTCATAACACATGTTTTATGGCAACTATTTTTAATATGTATTTGATAAAATTATATCGACTGACATCCGCAGATCTAATGACAGATCATATTTCGTAAAGTTTCTGACGATTTATGGAAAATATATGGTTGTATGTCACCGAGTTAGGTTGAAAATCGACCTGAATATCACGAGTTTTTTTCTCGTTTATTTGCACCAGCACAGGATTTCATAAAATCACGAAATCGGAAATCGCGTGGTGCTAAATCACATGACCAACTGCCTATCGTAATATATATTTAGAGAAGTTATTGAAGATATTTTCTGAATCTGACTTATTATATTCTAGTTGATATTAAAATCGATTTTAAATACACAAATCTTTCCACATACAATCCCAGATCCCACAAAAATAATTTTATAGACATAATGAATGCACTGCATAGTTTGGTTTTAATTAACAACCAAAAGAAAAGTTTCGAGCAAACATTAGTCCGCAGCATCCAACCTCTTTATGTAGAGTACCAAAATAAAGAAGAATAATCACAATTGCAAGAATATAAAAATATCTGTCACCTATCAAAAATCACCATAAAAGGACATAACTTAACGAAAACATAACAACCAGCAGCAGTAGCAGCAATAAGAATAACAACAGCAGCAATGTGTGGTTGCAATTGCGGCATTAGCAACAATAACTACATGCTGGTAACAATGACTTTAGGATATTTTACTATGACATTGTCACAAATATGTATGAATGTATGACTTTAACTTGTATTGATTTTGATTTCCCTCTAAATACAATAAACATCATTGTCATGCCACATATTCAATACATTAATGCTCATGACAATCGACGAACACGATAATGATGATGATGAAGCGATGACAATGTGCATGATGATGCTGGCGATGTTGCAGATGAGAGCAATGAGCAGTTTGCTTCAGCTACCGGCTAAGATGATAATGGTAATGATGATCATCATCATGATGTGAACGATGAAAATCAATGTTTGCATTGCATTATTATTGGAATAAATGAATAAAGTTTATTTTTATATGTATGTGCAACTGCCACACAGCAGATTTATATACGAATGAAAAATATGCAGTGACAATGGGTCCACCAAACTTAGCAACACTTTCAACTTTTAAATTTTAACTAAAGCAATTTTTATTAGGGATAATCACACCGAATGAGAAGTAATCATCATACACAATTGCAAAGAATTACATTTTCATTTCGAGTGAAATAAATTTTGAAGCTTTTAAACACAATTTAAGTTCTTGTCTAAAGCGGCAAGAGTTTGTAAACAAAGGAAGACTATTATGGTTCATCTACCTCTTAGGTCATAGATGTACCTATAAATATATTCTGGGAGGGGGTGATGATTTCCATAAGTAACATTAAAATAGATGAAAGCAATTCGAAGCCCTTGAACTTGATAGCGAATTCTAGTGAAATGAATTTCATTTAAGAGTAGAAGGAGTGCAGCATAGAAAAAAATTACGTGAAATGGGTCTTTGTTCCAGTTATGGCAATTTTCTTAAAATAATTTGCATCTCTTCGCATTCTATGACAAATTAAAAAATAACATTTTCCTGCGAAGCGATGTAAAGAGAAAAAAGTCTTCAGCCTTTTGTGGGCATCGAATTCACGACACCCGCACTAATAGCGTAGCACACTACACAATAGGCTACCGGGACATGTCACTATGCTCGGCAAAATAAGTTACTATATAATTTGTATTTGTATTTGTAACATTCAATAAATAAAAAAAAAATAAAACAAAAATCAATAGCATGAATCAAGTTTCACTTCACTTCACTGCGATCAAAGTGAAAGTGACTGTGCAACCGAATGTTAAACTTTAATTATATATTTTCTTTTAATTTATTTTGTTTTATTTACAATAGAACCAGATTAAAACGAACCCCGTGGTATCACAAAAAATCTTTATGTTTCTTCTTATGTATCAAAATGTCTGCAAAATATTTCATGTTTACACAAACACAAGCCTCTACTTTAAAACAAGCCACATGACATAAATTTCCCAACAGAGTTATTCTTCCAATATGGAAATTGGTTCATTGCAAAACAGAGTTAATCGGCTACGGATTGGGTATCTGCCAACAATTGTCAGTCGGTCAATTATCGCTGTTCAACATTGATTTTGCAAAATTTATTGAATTTTTATGCAATAAGTTTTCCTAAATTTCAAATGAATTGTTGTTAAAATAAATGCAAAAATTCATGATGGGAAATGTTTCAAAAAAAAACTTTCTGTTTTTCAAATGAAAGGTACAAAACACTTTTGACATTTATTGTTTATAAAGGCTGGGACTCACTATCGCACACAATCGCACGACTTACGAACAAAATACAACCCTGATATAAATATACGTTCCTTTAACTCCCACTGCAGCATAGGGCGAAAATAATAGCGGTTACCTTCCGTATTCGATTTTGGACTTTAAGTCTGAGTTCGTTCCAAGTTAGATTTAGAGATTTCATTTCAGATTCTGTGGAATGCCTTCAAGTGATTTGTGGTCTTCCAACTCCTCGCCCCATCTAGTGCAAAAAGTTCTAGTGCAGAGCTTGCTTGGAAATGTTGCCATCCTTGTGGTCAAGTACATGGCCGATCCATGGGTACTTCCAACTAACGTAACGTAGGAGTACTTAGCAATTCGACTTCGTAGGAGTACTTAGAAATTCGTCAGTGGCAAGGAAATTCGCAGGATAAGTCCTGGTCTGGTAATGTTAACGGTAACCTTCCATGTAGTACAACCATAGTCAAGAACTGATTTTACGTTGGATTCGAATATTCGTAGCTTAGTGCGGAGGCTTATTTTGTTGTTTCAGCAGATCGGCGGCGGGCTTCCAAATGCTACTCTGGCCTTACTGATCTTATTTTCTATATCTATCTCAGTGCCACCATCGGCTGACCTCATGCTACCAAGATAACAAATGCATAGCGTAGTTTTGTTGACCTACTGTAATAGATAGTGAGGTTTTGCCTTTTATTGTCATTCCTTTGGTTTTTGCTGTATATATTTTCAGATTGTGGATAGTGAAAGCTCCGTAGATATGCGGAATAGCTGCTAAAGCAGTCGCGGACGATCAGCGGTTCTGAGTGCTCAGTCTCAGAATGTTTCCGGGTGGCGCCGGACTCCTAACAAATTCTTAGTGCCTACGATACTTGGAACGTCAAGGCGAGTAATTGGCACCTTCAAATAACCAATAGTCAGCTATTGCAAGCGACTGTTCCTCGTGTTAGAGGCAGCTGGAAGCGGACGTCGGATCTTGTAACAAGCGGCTCGCTATACAAACGTGATATTAGGCTTCTAAGTCAGCCCGCCTGGAGGCCATGCTGGTAGCCCCAGTTCCAGGATCGGATTCGGTAGCCCAATCAGCTGCTCATCTTAAACCAACAGATTACCAAAACCTCCAGAAAGCCCTATGCTCCCTATAGGAACTAAGGGATCTGATATATATATACAGTGCAGACTCGGTTAACGCAACCCTCGATAAGCGAAACACAACGATATTCGCAACACCCAAAATCTTAACATTGGTGACCCTGTTAACGATACTTTTCAAAAAACAAGACCTCAATTAACGCAACTTTGCGAAAAAAGTTAAGATTCTCTATTTCGTGTTGTTGTTTTACTCTAGTTTTTATAAATAAATTCAAACCTATAAACCTTTGTACATGAAATCTTATGCTAACGTACCAAAATTATTTTGATTCTAGGAATGACAAAGAATTTTTTGTGGTACTTCTGTTTTTGAAACCAACGTAGTTTAAATATTTGTTTGTGTGAATTCTTGTTCTAGCTAGATATTTTTTCATTTAAGCTAGCGATTTGATTTACATCAGTATTAGTCATACGCACTGTGTTGCAGTTCCCTGTGCGTATCAGTATCCAACGAAGTATGCAACATTTTTCGTTTAAAGATCTACGTATGAGTGATATTTAATTGCAGGCTAATAAATTACATTTACGGCCCTTTTCACAATGTACAATTAAAAGCTCACAGAGACTTTAACGGCAAGTTTTGTATGAAGAACTTTAACTCTTAATCATAAGTTGTGAAAAAGGACGTTAGTCATTTAGGGTTAAAAATTTTATTAATTGATGGTGTATATCTCGGATACCTCGAAAAATACCATCATAATGCTATTGCATAATATATTTTTAATTCAGGAAAATTTTTCAAATTACTGCTCATATTTAGTTAATTCAGTTAGTTGTCTAACTCGCAGCCCAAGGTGATTTTTACCTGGAAACAAAAACATCACTTTGTTTTTCCTCCAAATTCTAAGAATTATGAAAGGCCACGCAAGGCCAGAATAAATGATTTTAAATTTATTTTAGTTTTTTATTTTTAAAAAATATGCCATCAAAAAACACAGTCAAAAATTTTACACTTTTTCTATTAAAAACCATCAGTACAAATTTACATATCTTGGAATGTGTATCTTTTATTTATTTTAAATATATATGTACATATGTATTTGTTTTTATTCTTAATTTAAATTAAATAAATGCATTTGTTGTAAAAGTCAACCTGTGATTCATTAATAAACCTTTTATTTGGTTTGAAATAATTTTTTTAGTGGAAAACAGACATAGAAATTTTTTAGTCGGATTTCGCAACAAACTCAGTTTTCGCAACAGCCCAAAATTTCTATTTTTGTGTTAACCGAATCTGCACTATATGTATAAGTTTAGCTGGAATGATTCTTCTATATAGAGCATTCCAAACTGATATGATGAATTGTTATTGTCATTTGTAAATTTTCATAAACTGCATCATATCAGGGTTGTATTTTCTCAAAAGTCACATCATTGTGCAAGATGTGAATCACAAGTTTTTAAAATCACAGTGTTTAGAGGGATGTTGTAGCAGCTAAAGAACATTCGTTTTCGTTAACTCACACAAAATCTACTAAAGTATAGGCAATTACTTCGTCACGAAATTTCATAGACTTTTGTCTTGTTCTTAAATTTTAATGTGCTTATGTGTGCAAGTAAAGCAATTAATGAGAATTATAATGAGACGAATTAGTGTCTTTGAAATACTTGACCGAACTTCGAGTGCGACATCGACGAATTCCGTCGGGCACTAGCCATAACTTAAATGTTTATTTTAATATTAGCAAAAAGCGGCATGAATTACTTTAAATAAAAGCCACAACAAACAATAATTAGTATTAATTTGTTATATTAAAAATAATTAAATTGTCATAACGAAAGAAAATATCCACTTTCCGTAAATTACTTTACTTCATTTTTATGTGCTCATTTTTGTTCCTCAATTCTTTTGATATGCCCTGACTGTGACTGGCCTTATTTTTTTAAGCAGCATTTGTTCTATATTGTTAATATGATATTACCTTGATTTGTTTCCTTTGGTTACCATTCTTTTATGATGGTTCCTTACTTCTTTTCTTCCGTAAGTATGCAAGCATTTTTATAATTTTTCTATATTATTTCTTCTCGTTTCAAAGAATTGTCACAATTCAAAGTCAAAAATCAAAACAATTGATATCAAAAATTGTTTGCGTATGACAATCGGTAATAAGATCACATAAAAGTAAAAAAAATGTACATACTCGTATATAAAGAGTCAAGCAAACCTGTTGAGCTGCAGTTTGGAACCAAATTGTTGCTCGTTCTTGCAGTCGTTCATATTTATCTCTAACTGCAGATACGATGATTTTTTATTCCATAAAATCTTACATTTATTTTGTTCGCGTATGAATGTCAGTACGAGTACGACGTGTTTGCTTTTAAAGTTACTAGTGAATTGATTTTACATATCAGAAATCATATTTGTGTATAATACATTTTCGAATCAATACAGTGGTGTGAAAAACTGAAAATAATATGAAAAATCTAATAAGTGTTTTAAAAATAGAGAATCATTTTAGTAACTTCCCAGCAAAAAAGTTTGCCTACTGGAATGCAAAAAAGTGTATGTACTATCCAATCACAAGTACATACAATACAATGCCTGAATAACCCATTATTTTTGTCTGAGAAGTTCAAAAGGTATGCGGTACCCTAAACTTTTGGCCTACAAATATACAAATTTTAATAGATTACTGATTGCCTAAAAGTATTCAAAATATAATGGGTTATTTTTTGCTTACAAATATTTAAAATTTCTTAGATTACTTTTTCCCTAAAATTATTCAAAAGTTAATTGAAATTTTTTCTAATAAAACTAAATAGAATTTAGTAAGAAAATTATAAAATTTTTACCTTTTTTTTTGGAATTGTTAAAAATTATAATTTTATAAAGAAAATATGCAAATATATATATTGAAGAATATGCGAAAATAATTAAATTTTATAATAAAAATTATAGTAAACCCAAGCTATTTTATTGTTTTCGAAGTTCATTTTCAGGATCAATAAATTTTTCTCGGATATATTTCATTATTAACTGGAAAGTACTACAATAAGTACTTTCACGTAATGACATAAATAAGTTATTATTTTATTTATTACAGGACAGTCATTATTATACGCATAAAATAATTAGATAAATAAGTACCACTCATTACTTTGTAAGCCACTAAAAGAGTACTACCCATTACAAAATCTTATGTTGCTTAACGTGCATGCCAAACCGAGTTGTATATGTGTATGTGTCTGACTATTTATTTAAACGAATCAAACGTTAATAAACTTATAAAGTTTGTTTATTTGGAGACATTGAGGCTCACATAAGCTCAAACCAACTTAATAAAGTATATGAAGTTAGGTCCCCTTTGGACTTTACAAAACAAGCATCTTTATTCGATTTTCATCTATTTCATGTTCCACTGAATAAAGATGATTGTTTTGTAAAGATTTTCATTTGAGGCTTTTAAACTTATTATATTTGTATATTGTGATTCTCAATAACGTTTTAAGAGTGTTGCTATAAACATACGAAGTTTGTTGGTTAAATTCAAAAGTTTTTTAAGTTGAAGTCTATTTATGAGTTCCATAAGCGGGAACGAATTGCATATGGACTAAAGATTAAAAAATCACTAATCACAACTGTGACTAAATTTATCAAGTAAACAGTTTTTTCATACAAACTGTGATTATTTCTACATTACAGTAAATAAAGCTACACATTATTTTTTTATACCTTCAGCTTTTGTCGAAAAAATTCGTCAAATCATGCCAAAACGTCTTTTCTGGGAACTATATACAGCTCTCACATTTTTGTATTTGCAATTTTATTGTCTCTCTACCTCTTATACGACAATTCTCAATATTTACATGGGGTTGATTGCTAATCGTTTGTTCCTGTCAGTCTACTTATTAGTATTTCAAAATACTAAGCCTAACACATACTTTTAAAGCAGAAGTGCTGAAATGTGTGAAAATCACGGTCACTGTTTAATTTTGCTGCTACTCTTCTTATTAGTTTTTCTCAAAATATTACAATCACAGCTTAAAAGAACGGTGATTTAAAAATCACAGTATTGCTCACCTCTAATATAGACAATGTTTAACCATAAAGAAAAGCAAAGCTTTCAAATTAACTAAAGACTTTATCGCCCCGTTTGACAATGTATGATTAAAAGTTAGTATGAACTTCAAGTGGAAGTTCTTCATACAAAACTTAACGTTAAAATCCCTGTTAGCTTTTAATTAATTGTACATTGTGAAAAGGGCCGTAAGTCATTTAAATATACTTCGGTATTTAAATGACTTACTTACATGATTTTATATTACATATATCTATCGGAGGCTTCAAATTTTGCTTCTTTGACGTTTTAAATAATGAGATGCTTAAGGTACGGTCACATTGGGAAAACATTTGCATGAAATCTGCTGTGGGAATTTCCATAAAATTTTTTCAAAACTAAGGAGACTTTGTTTGGTGGTCACTAATCAAATTTTTTTACCATTTTTGTTTGTTCAAAAACCCATCAAATAGTGTTATGTGCAAACATGGGAAAAAATATTTTCTGTGCGGTCACACTTATGTCAAACAATATATTTAATCAAAATGTTTAATACAAGTGTCAAAATTTAAAAACTTAATTTCCCAGAAATTTTTGTATAAATTTGTCACGGAAAATTTAAAAGATTTCGTTGCGTTATATTGTGCTCGGTCATAATAATGGAAGATTTTGATATATGTGAAATATTAGTGTTAAGCTGTGGAGCAGCATCATTATTAATGTAGGAGGAGGAAGAAAATGAAAAGAAAAAAAGGCAATGGGTAAGTAAATGGGTGCAAAGACGCAAAGAAGAAGGATGCTGTACCATACATAATAATAAATTTGTTTGCCTACCTGTGTATTTTGATTCATTGTGTAATCCTTAAATGTAATTTATCAATTCCACTTTGAATAATTAAATTTTTGGAGCAACAAATGGTTTTAACGCACAGCTGTTTGTTTATTTTTATTTTATGACAGTGTCGTCAGTTATAGCGCTTTTGAACAAGTAATTAAACAAAACTATTAGCGCTTTTTTAATTTCAGTTAGTCCCCTTTTACAATTGGGAAATTGAAATGCAGACATTTTTCTCATTCTCTTTTGAACTTAACTAAACTAATTACAATTGGGAAATTAACAGACACACAAAAAATTTATAGTTTATTTACTGTTTGTTTGTTTTATGCCTTGATACTCATCAAGTATGCATACAGCCTCTGAAAGCAGAGAAAGCATGTGAAGCTGTGGAATTTTTGTATATTTTTCATACCTAACAGGCATGTTCTGCAAATCACATTTTTCAAATCACATGTGATTTTGAAAGTAATTTTGGTCTTGCAGATATTTTTTTTTTTGCTCTTTTTAATAATTTTTCTATTGTATATCATTTCTGCAAGACATTTATCCAATATGATTTTACAAAAGGTCTGCAAGACCACTATTACTATTAAAATCACATGTGATTTGAAAAATGTTATGTGGCTATGACGTTTTTCGACAAAAACATCTCTTTGAATGAAATTAAGTTCTGTGTAAATGGTTGTTTAAGCAAGCATTATTTTTGCGATTTTTTATTATACTTTTACACTAGAAGATACATCACTTGGAAACAGCTGTCATTTGCCACTGTTTGTTCATAAAAAAACTTTGTAAGAACAAATAATTTTTTGACCGAACTGACGAAAAATATTTGACAGAGGGTAGTCAGACTATGTTCAGATTAGAGAAACTTTTATTTGCTAACAAACAAATTTATTTTCTCTAAATGTTGTTTGCCCTCAAAAATATTTTGTGGTCAGATCTATGGCAATCAAAAATTTCATGATTTTGGTCAAATGTTTTACAAGTCTGGCCGTAGCTTTAGATATGTACAAACACACTCATATACACACACATGCGTACGTACATGCATGCGGATATCATCGCAACTCCCAACACCTCAAAATGTCGAAACATCATGAAAACTCGGGAAGTTTTCCCCACACACCAAATGAACTATTGAGTTGCATCAATTTTAGACAGTTTTGTTTGAGATAAAGAGTCCAAAAATTAAAAATTTCAGTGAATATATAAATAAAGTATATTCATTTATATAAAAGTAAAGTGTATTGTATATTCATTTAAGTTATAATTGCATCAAGTCATTTAAAAAATTCATGCTTTGTATGTCAAAAATATTTACTGCAAAATGTGTATTGAAATCTTCGAAAATATTCACCTGAGTTGAGATCACCTGATATGAATTCGTCCTGGCATATCCCTTACATTGTGAACTTCTCAGAAAAAAGTCCATGAGTCCAATTCTTAGTATTTAGTTACAACTTACAAATATTTGTAATCGCTGATATACTTTTTGCGTACTAAAAACCAAAGTTGTTGTAATATTAAGAAATACTTTAACTGCCTACTGTAATTTCAGCCACTTTGCCGAAATAAATTTTACTTTAAAAACAAATGTATCATCATTTTAAATACAATTTTAACACAATTTCAATTGCTTTCAAAGCAATTTGACAATTTGAACACATATTCAACACATTCAATTAAACTTGATTAATTGCATTTTAAATTCATCTCAGAATTCTTGGAACATTTTTTATTTTAATGCTCCGTTATATTGTTTCTCATTTTTTCATACGAGTAGTATAAATTTTTTCGACAAAAAGTCCATTAGACGACAGCAATTTTATTTAGTTTTAAGTTTTTTTGTTTCCCTAAAGCCAGAGTGTAATCTTTAAAATTTTTATCGACATCATTATTTCTCATAAGCCCGTAATAAATAATTCTTTGGAATTTCGATAAAAACAGAGACAAACTTTCATAAATGCAATTTTTACCTTGAAATTCATAACAGGATGTGTTAAAATAAAAAAGGAAGAACCAAGAGAAACTTCAATATCAATATTTTTTTTTGTTAAAGATCTTTTTGGGGCCTTGCAGAGATGCGCTACATTCAGTATTTGCCAACTTTAGCGATTTTTGTAGTATACTCGTATGTCATTTGTAGCGGCCATTCATATGTACTCGTATATAAGAAAAGGTTGCGTGAATGATATTTGCTTATAGCACATAAAATAGTATTGGTGTGCCACATGTGTTGCCTCCCATCAATTGTAGAGTAACACTTGAGTCATATTGTGCCATAATAGTTTCCCTAAATATTCTACTTTTTTTTATAGAGAAAGCTAAAACTAAAAAATCGTATATGAACAAATATAAAAAAATATGCCATTAATGTATGACAAGTGTTGATATTTTGTATGGGTGACAATTCCCCAAAGATGGCATTGTATGCCATATCGCTTTTACCTTTTTTTCTTTTTGGACTTTGCCAAAGAGATTTGTGCTTAAACCAAAAAAAAAATGCCAATAACGAGAACTTAAATATTAAACAACATTCCTACAAATAAATATACGATCGTTAAAATCATCGTGCAGTTACAGTGAAAGAAAATTATTGTTAAAAATTTTTTTGATGACAAATCTTGTTTGCCCTTTTTTTTTAGCTTTGGCGCTTTTTTCGTTTATGGGGCTTTTTTTGGTTTCTGGCGATTTTTTTTGCTTTGACGTTTTTTCGTTTTTGCCGATTTTTTTTTGTTGTGTGCTTTTTTTTGTTTCGGCAATTTTTTTCAGTTTTTGGCGATTTGTTCGACTTGGCGATTTTTTAATTTCGGGACTTTTGTTATTTTACTGTCCTTGAAAACTTCCAGCGTTTGTCTCTCACGGTTTCCAAGATACAGCAAGTTGTCAATGGTACATAGTCAAAATTACACTAACTGATAGAATACACTTTAATTTAGATTTGTTTAAATTTCAGTGTTAAGTGGTATAGTCTTCACTTTGCAAATTCCATTGTATTTATATAATTGTATGCATTCTACATTAGGATTTCAATATCTTCCGTTGCTTGCTTTAGCACACACTTTAATTTTTAACTCTCATATATTTGTTGTTGTAGCGGCCAAAGTTTTACATATTTTGTGAAAATTTCAGGTACTTGGCTGTTACGGTTCCCGAGAAAACAATTTTTGACGGACAGACGGTGTACGGTACCCTGAAAATGAAGTATATCCAAATTTAAAAAAAATTAAAAGCGACAACTGAAATTTGGGTTAGAAAAATTTGTATCAATTGTCCCAAAAGTACTTGCCAAAGGAATTGAGCAAATGGGGTTGGTACAAAAAGTTGCGACCATGTCGTTGCAAAGAGAACATGTCATGTAAATTGCTTCGAATTTGCTTTAGTACTTAGTAATCAAACATCTTATCATTAACTGTACAGGAACTGTAACTAGATGCACATATCAGATCATCATGCTCTAAAAATTAAATCCTACTTTTTGAGAATTTAAAAATATTCTTGTGCTGACAAAACTCGTACAAGTGTCGGGGCTGAGTAGTAAAAACCAATATGAACGAATTCAATTTCCTGTAAGTTCAATAAACTAACTTGTTGGAAACTATCTCCTTTCTCCGGGATGGATATAGAATATATCGATGGCTTAATACCAAAAGGGCATAACTCGATTTTTTTATATTGCGTTTTTAACGTTTTTTGGTAGCCAACGTATAATTACATTCTCCTTCAAGAAATAAGTACGTTATAGCTTAAATAAGGCATTTATAGCTATTTAAAAAATACTTTTGCGGTTGTTATTCAGTTTTTTCCTTCTCCTATAAAACATGGAAAATTTGAGCTAAGCCTTTTTTATATTAAGCCATAGATATGGTTTTCGATTAGTGCACTACGAAGTATTAGCATTCGTTCCTTTTACTTTAGCGATAATTCTTTTGGACTGTTGTTGCGTAGGTCGTGTCGCTTAGTTCAATTGCCACTTAATTGAAGTAAATAACATTTTGAAATTACTTAAAAATTTTCTCCCAGTGTAACAGAATATCTTGAAATAATGTAAAAAAATGGACAACAAAAACAAGAAATGTTTTAAAAGGGAAAAATTCATCATGATCATAAATATTATGCAGAGAGAAAAAAGAGATTCAGTCGCATTTTTGATGATATTCGTTTATCGCACCTTTAAATACCGACAATATGACAACACAAGATTCATAAATACAAAACATGATTCTCTGACCGACCAAACGATTCTTGCAAACATTTTTTTCACACAGTCGTAAGAGTGTCCTTTTAGCAATGGACAATGGTTTTTATTTTTAAGCTCTATACTCTTGAATTTATTATTATTTTTTTGTTTTCAGTTCTTTAATTTTTTTTTGCTAAAACAATAAGTAATGAAGAAAGCAAAAACGACAGAGTTTTTCTTTAACAAAATGTTGCATAAACGAAATGACAAAATGTGTTAAAAATAAATACATAGTTTTATAGTTGTTCAGAGAGGGGCCGAAATGCTGGAGAATAACTTTAGCTAAACTTTACAGACATGCTGTCTGGCAATGTAGCAAACATGTCTAGAGGCGATGTACACTGCAAAAATACAGTATGTTCTTTTCTACACTTCACCCTACATTTTAAGAAAGGTATTGCAAAAATTCCTACATTTTGTATTGTTTTTTATTTGTAGACAATTTCACAAAAATTTTTTGTTTTTGTTTATTTTCTATAAAACACTTGACGGAAATATGGATTTCGAAAGTTGTGGTCCAAATATTTTATAAGTTGTATTTTTATCGAGAAAAGGAACATTTCAATATATTTTTCTGCAATATGTTATTCCTTTACTTAGTGGGAGGTCCTCTGTCCACTGGTTCAATAAACAATACGCTAACGCACGTTCATCGACGAAACGCAGCGTGCAGGAGAACGCGAGATAGTCGAATTCGCGTCACTCACAAGCACTCTGCCGCTTGCTGACCACAACTTGGGGAGCTTTGGTTGGTGACTTGGGTCAGCACCCACAAATTCAACTACCGAAGAGGTAAAGGCATGAAACCATAGATAAGTACGTGTAGTCGCTGAATTTGAATTGGAACAGTTGGAAACTTGCCTAATTTTCATTGAAGAATCATCTTCGGCGATGAGACCCATTTCTGGATGAAACATTGCTTTCGAATATAGGACGCTACTAATCTACATGAGATCCAAGAACGTCCAATTTAGCTCGCAAAAATCACTTTGATGTGGATTGTTGTTAGCATCAGTGGTTCATATTTATTATTTTCAGCACAAAATTCAACTGACCGAAGAGCTAAAGGCAAATAATCAGCGGACAATAGGCCCATAGCTAGTTGTAAACTGAAAATAATTTTCTTCAAAAAATCATCTTCAGATATGAGGCCAATTTCTGGATGGATGGGTACGTCAACTAACAAAGTTGTCGAATTTAGGATGATACCAATCCACATGAGATCCAAGAACGTCAAAGTAATGGGTATGCTGTTTATTTTAGTGGCATCATCGGTCCATATATATTTGAGAACGACGTTGGCCATACTATCATCGTAGAAAATTGCCAACTTTTTTTTGCCACATTGGACATTTTGTATGAGTAAATTGTAGGCCTGATCATTTCAACTGAGGGTGATGTCAACTGGGCATTTCAGATGCGTGCCGCCTAGCAAAAATGTCGCGGAATTTTGCAATGTTATATTCCATAGAAAACTTCTTTTGAACCCTGAAAATATCTCTTTATTAGAGGAGCTTTTTAACGTCCCCTGCCACATCGGAACAATGCCTATTTGCAATCTACTACTATGCTTCGATCTACCAATATTCAGCGTAATTCTTGGGTTTTTCACTCTTACCGCCTTGTTGCATGTATATTCCATTTGACTTTAAAAGTTTAGGCGGTCATATATCGTGATACCCAAGTACCTTATGACCTGCGATGAAGCCATTGAGGTTTCACTTATATTAGATGATATGTAATCTTTCCTTCTACTTTCGCTTATAAGAACTACCTCCGCTTAAGGCATTCAGCCAGTTTTTATTCGTTCTTATAGGCTCCATGACATGCAGTTTTACTTCTTCCAAGAATCTTGCCTGGATTAGTGGCGCAATGACGTCGACAAATCGACCACGCTTGCTTCATCGAAAATTTGCAAGCTTAATATTTTATTATACGGCATGTTCTAAACAAGGTGTCCCAAACGTTTGACCCTACTGACCGGACTTCTGATGTAGCATTGATGTTTGGATACCATAAGGATGCATTGTATTTAATCTAGTACAAAATTGTCGTAGTCGATAGGGTCATTATGTACCGCAGTCTTAGTACATAAAAGTTTTCTTTTAGAATGCAATAACTTGGTTTTAATTTTTACACTCCACCCTTTTTACGTGAAAAGTAAATGCCAACATTAGTTGTCTCATATTAAGCAGCTTTCGTAGCCCACCTAAAATGGACAGACAGAAAGCTCATCATCACCATCATGTATGTGTCCTACATCAAATGTGTGTACAAGTTTGAACAAACATACGATCCGTAGCAACACCATTCAATGTCTAGAACACTTGGGAATCGATTTAAATTTAAACTTTAGCTTGCTTATTATTAGCAATTGGAGGCAGCGTCTCAACACATTTCATATGGAAGCAAAAAAAAATAAAAAATAAAAAAAGAATTTGTTTTGTATCTTTGTTACTCTGGTGAATTTTTATCTAATCAGTAAATGTGTTTTACGTTTATTGTGTTCAAATACTTTATGCAAACGGCATGCATAAATAAAAAATTATGATCGAAATCTTACAATTTCAATAGATCTTGATCGCGTTCTTTCTGTATAGGAAATGTATAACAAAGTTTTATGTATGTAAATTATACGGAATACATGAATGCAAGATTCAACTGAACAACTGAAGATGTCTTTGATAAAGTATAAAAGTTCCTAGCTAAAGGTATTGTTAAATTTTTAGATAAAGCTTTTGAATTTTTACTTAGTTAGATTATACACTAGGCTATATCTAATAATCGGGACAGAGAGTCAAATGTATGATATACCACTTTCTTATTAAGTGGTATATCATCCCTTCAGTTAAGTAACTAGGTAAGTATTACTTATGGAATAAGTTTTGCAAGAAGATGATTTCTTTTCTACAAAATGTCTTGCTAAGCCTGTAATAATGTGATTTGTAGTTTGACGAGGGGGAAACACAATTTATGAAAATGGCGAACGCACCACTTTTAATCTTTGAATAGATTGAATATTTTTCTCTTTGAATAGATTGAATATTTTTCTCTTATGACATAACCGCGACGGATTTTTGCACGCAAAGTAGATACATCATATTCGTATTTGAATCTTTTTCCTTTAAAAATGTTTCAAGATTTCTAAAAGATTCGTTACTTTAATAAAAAAAAATAAACAAACATGAATTGACAGCTGCCAGATAGCCGATTTATCAACTCCTAAGTTTGAATTATTTTTTATATGAAAACATTTAGGTTAGGAAGGGTGGTGCTATACCGCACCTCCACTCGGAGACCCAATTGGGTCCATTATGATAGATTTATTGCATGGATAAATGACTTTGTAGTTATCATACTGGCATTAAGGCAGTCACTCGCCGCCATAATGAATAATTCACTCATTTAATTCTGTCATGTTCCTCGTTAGATCGAACTACCTTCATCAAATCTGATTACCAATTGAAATAAACTCGTTTTTATCGGAAACAAAGCATGAAAACATTTAAGAAATTCATTATTCGACATATTGTCATAAGCTTATTTTAATTGAAATTTATTTGCTGGTGGTTAAGCATTGTCTATATATTTCATTGGTGCTTAGCCAAAGCACCAGTAGACTTCAGCCACATTTTGAACAGTCACAAACCTCTTATCTATTTAAGAATTCACATATAATAATATTTTTGAAAATCACAAAAGAAAAATAAGCGTAGTAAGGCTTAGAAACGTTAACAAAAATAAAATAGATTCACATCAAAAACACACAAAAAAGTAAAGAGCAAGAGCTTCGTTATATAATTTTAATGGACTTTTGTGTGTTGAGTCCAAATCTGTTCACAGATTGTTTCCATCACGTCTAGCTTTTGATATTTTTTTGTTTCAATTAAATGCTGATTTATTATGATAAAAGCACAAAATTGAACACATAATTATCTTCTATGATATAAATTAAAATCTTAAATGAAATTGAACAATAGTACTACATAAAATATAAACTTTCATTTATACGTATTATCTGCTGTTACACGATTGGTTTCTCAGCAGAAATCAATTAGTATATCTGGGCCCACTTGCCGGTATATCTTTTCTCTATATTAGCAACATCTCTTTAGTACCTTTCACCATGCTCATCAGACACGGCCCCATGAAAAAAAAATCTAAATGCAAATGCGGGGAGTGTATTTATAATGAGATGTTGCATCCGTTTTGTTCTTCGCAAAAAATAAGGGCTGCATTATATTGCAAATAAAATTGTGACATACATTTTTGAAAGCTATCCATGCTGTTCTTTCTTTATTTACCAACTTATAATTGAACAATTCTTTAAAGATTTCTCATATTTGGGGACCAACAAGTTATGTCTTCCTTCGATTTGGTCTCACTTGCACGTGGAAATATACTTTTCACGTGTTTGAATGCCTTTTTATCTCTATTCATCTATTCATGGCTTATACCAAATCGTTACTTATGACTAATTTGATACACATTGCTACCAAAAAGATTTTTTGCCCGTCAACTAAAGGCTCATTTGGAATGTTTTTGCTTCCCGGAATTGCATGTGATCTGAAGGACCAATTCATAAGAAAGCAAGAATACATTTTAAATCCTCCTGAAAAGCCATTTCTTTTAAATCGCCACATATATTCCACAAATAGCGATCGTACTGAATTATATGGAGCAAAAATTTCCTTTTTTCATAGTTCTCTTTTATAGTTCTGCATGAGCTAATGGTATGGACGCATATTGATTTTCATTATGTTGCTACACTGCTTTCCGTTCCATTGGACACATATGTATATTTCTATTATTACAATATTTTTTTTAATTCTATGAACTATAAAAAATAATTCCCTTATTTGGTATGGCTTTGCAATTGAACCAGAAGATGCCTTAATTGCGAATAGAATCAAAATTTCTGCACAGATTTTTCTTACTTCTAGCTTCTTTTACTTCCAGCATATCTAGCGTTCTGAAAAATAACAAAATTGTAAAATATTTGCCGTTTTAATTTTTTTTATAAAGTTTCGAAAACAAATAAAATGTACAAATTTGCATTAAATTTTTTTTTCGCAACTAATTTCTAAATAAAGCCTGGTACTCTGTTCAAAATTTCACGTGAAATGCTGTCAAAGTACATATAAAAAAAATTGGTACGAATCGTTCATAAAAAAAAAATGTTGGAGAAATAGTACTCTGTTTACCTTGGGAAAAAAATATGAAATATATCTTCAACATTTTGGGTTTTCAAGCGAAATTGAGATAGGTGGCACTTATTTCGCATGGAATTTACAACAAACACAAGGGGCGTTTTTAAAAACATAATAAATTGTAGCATAGTTTCAGGGCTACTTAATATTGTTAATGTTGCTCAACATTTTTCACAAATTTGAACGGAGTGCCATGCTTAACTCCGAAATCGTTGAAGCTCGGAAAAGACTATATGGAATTGATTTCAAGATAATTTTATTTTCCATCTTTCAGTGCTAAGTTTATTAAAATCGAACAAACCGTTAACGAGTTATATTGGCATAAGTTAGCGTGACCGCCTTGTTCACGGGTTATTATTAGCCACGCCCATTAAAAAAAATCTGTAGGTGATAGACAAAAACGGATTTGAATTAAAGGTACAATTTTGCATATAATTAACGTTTTTTTAATGTTTTTTTTTTTGCTAAAGCTCTCTTGCCTTATTAGCTTATAATTTCAATTATAACTTAATATAATAATAAATAAATAAATAATAATTTAAAACCAAATATTTTCAAGAAAAGTGTTCTTGGATATTTATATATATATCGAAAAATATACGAAAACCTATTGATATATTCATCAATGTGACTCTACCTTCATGAAAGATATTTCTGATTCTTTTCTGCATTCTAGCTAACAAAGTTTTTGCTGGGTCCCTACTTTAAAGTGCATTTTTATTGTCATGAAAATATGTACTTTCTTCGAGATTTCCATAAATTATTGCAGGAAAGCTTAAATTTCTCATAACGCACGAAGGAACTTATTGGAAAAACACTCAATTTTTAAATTGAAATAGTACAAAATAATGCAAATGTTTGCTTTCCATTTCCAATATTTGTGTGAAAATATTGTTTTCTATAATGTTAAAAAAATAATTTTTTCCATAAATTCCATGGGTGGTCGGTCTTAAATACACATACGAGTACATACATATATTATATTGTATCTATTAGAAACTATAAAAAATTATTATAAAAAATAAAAATAATCATTTCAATTCAATATTGATTATTGAGAAAGTAAATCTTTCTTCCATATGCATGTATGTATGTACGTATGTAGTCTCAATTAATATAATAAATTTCGGCTTATTTATTTATTTATGCTTATAGATTTTACAATTTAATATTAAATAAAACATAAACGATTTAACGCCGTTGCTAGTAATAAGCGATAAAAACATCTTTTATTCAGCGATTATCGCAGCTGGAGATAAAAGGCATCCAGGCAATAATAACATCTACACTTACGATCATAAAAACAAACAAGAAGCCTAAGGTTGCAGCACTAACTTGTTGGTGAAGTAATCGAAGATGACAGAGATCACGGCAATTGTTGTTTATTTATTTATAATGCCTTTTTTTATAATGGAAGCATTGATAATACATTTTGTTGCATGCTTATGTTCAAAGTGTATTTTTTACACAACAAATTAGTGCCTTGGTCCAAATAATGGCGCATTAATGTGCTGTTGGTGGTGCCACTTTGACACCTTTTTCATAATATCTGGTTCTCAATTTTCTCGCCTTATAGAAATGCATACGTTTCGCTCACAGCATGAGTTTCATAATTTCATAATTTATTTAAGATTGTTTAGAGCAATCGAAAGAGGTATTAAGAAAATTCTTAATGCTTTAGAAAACAAGCGGAAGACGACTTATTTTTCATCCATAGCGGTAGCATCAGGCGACGCCTGTAGTTGTGATCAAGTTACAGTAATTTCCTCCGAATGCATTTTTCAAACATACACAGCATTTAATGCAATTAAGCTTGTGGATAATTAATGCCTTACAGCCTGTTTTTTGTAAGACGTTGACGTTAGAAATCTTGACGTTTTTGTAATAGATTAAAGGAAATCTGTACCTTAAAGGAAATTTGTACCTTTAATCTATTGCAGAAACGTTAAGATTTCCATCTTCAACGTCTTGCACAAACAGGCTGTTACTCTATTAATTGATTCGCTTATGCAACCAAAAGCATCCCGTTTCAGCGAAAGAGCATTACACAGAGTGAAATTGTCAAGTAATGAAAACTCATCTTCTTACATTCGTTTAAATAGAAATTCAATTGGATATGGATATGTTTACTTCAAAAGCGAGTTCCTTCGGTTTTTTTTAAAACCACGTTACGTGATATCAGAGCAACAGACTTCGTGCATTTGACAAAACTACAAAGAGAGAGCTCTGTACAATTGAGCACGTACCAGTTCTATTTGCTTTCATCTTCAGTACGAAATTTCTTTCCTGAAATTTGAAATATACTTTTCCAATTTTTATTTCATCCGCAATCAAATTTTGTTACGGGCTTTTCGCACTCGATATTGCTAAACAAAAAAAAAAATGATTTGCAACAGGCTTTTTATATCCATTAAGCGGGCATTTCCATTAACTGGAAGGTATCACTTAAGTGGCAACTACTGTATGTGTTCTTTATTGGCCAAAGTGTTTGAAACCACGCGGTATTGAGTGGCAGAAATCTTAAGGTGAAGTAATAAAAACAATTAATAAATCTTTCTTTCAGCTAAGGGCATAAATATTTTTGTAGAACAGACTTATTTTTTATTTAATGAAAGAAATAAGAAAAGTAATGATAATAATATTTTTCTTATGCAACTTAATTGCTGTGAATTTTCAAATTTAAATGTAAGTTAAAAGATAAATAAAACTTTAATACAAATATATGTAGTAATTTTATATTAAATTTGCTGTCCCAAAAGTACCAGAAAATTTTCGATTAAAAAGTAATGCATTAGAGATTACTGCATAATGTTTTTTTATAAGAAAATTTAGAACCGATTCCCAGAAAAATTACTAAGAATAGTCATTACTCAGATGCTGCAGAAGCCTAACTTGCCTGAGTAATATCTCTTGAACAGGATTGAGATGCACATATTTGTTGATTACCTTGCTTTTAATGCAAATGCAGTACATAATGAATGATTCTAATGTAATTATTTAGAAATTCGGATATAATTAATGCGTTACATCTCAATTTACAATAAGATTACACGTATGTATGTGCATTAAATCCGAGCTTTTTCCAGTTGGGTCGTATAAAACGGTGTCACGCAAAGTCTCAGAACAAGACATTTTGGAAGAGCACGTCATAAAGTTTTATTTAACGGAAATTTTTTCAAGCAGCCAAGTTGTGTGCTAATTTAAAACTAAAACTATTAAATAGGAGTTAATGAAATATATGATAAAATTTTAATGTCCGTTACTAGAAAAATATTAATAAATTATTTTAATTTTTCAAATTAATGGAATTTTTAAATTTTTATTTTTACTACTATAAATAAGTTTCATTTAAATTAAAGATAATTCAAAATAATTCAATTGGCTGAAGTAGTTGTGCGTCGAATAAAAAAACCCAACGACGGTCTTCAAGAGCTCGAGTTCAATATCTGGCCAGACCCAGTCAAATGTCTAAAGACAACATAAATTTTTTCTGATATATATACATTATTGTCTATGCTAATGTATATCGCAGCGCCCTTCTTCAACGATGCTTGTAATAAATTTGCTGTATAGCTTGCAACGACCCTATGCTCCTTGCAGGAGTAAAAGGAATAAATATATATATAGTTTAAAATAATACGCTTGCATAACATCAGATGCGATGTTTTGAAAATAACGAAACGCACAGTAGCATATTTATAAAACGATGAAATGTGTAAGATCCCTGTCATTTCGCCGCCTTTCCAGCTCTCAGGTAACAAAGACCTGTTATTCGCGCCAAAGTGAGTTTAAAAAAACTATATTTCTCTCCTCAGTAATCTCTCAAACGTAACTTAACCAAAATTCAAAATTCAGTTATCTAATAATTAAATTAGGCAACTAAATATTTAAAATTTTGATAATAATAAAGTTAAAATTTAATTGAATAAACTAAGTTGGTTGGCAGGATGTTACTTATATGATCTTTTCAAAGGGGCTAAGTAAAATTGTTGGAAAGGCTTAGAAATCAAATATTTTTAATAAGTTAATATCTAAGCCAGGGGTGCCCAAAAGTTTCTTATTTTTTGTTGTAAAACCAATGTATACAAAGGAAAAATAAAAAGTGTTGTTGCTTTGCACTTGCGTGTATACAGTGACTAACGTGAAAAAAACTAATAAGACAGAGTTGTATGTGCATTTCGTATTGCTAGTGCTAGAGCACCGAGCCCATAAGGCCGCTGATCTAAACAGAGTAAACTAAAAGCCTCATTAACAAATTGATACCAATTTCATTATCATTCATGTAATGACTTATTAAAATTTTAATTGAACGTTATTTAATAATTAAACAAAAAGTTTATTAAAAATAAATTTAAATTTTTTTCCACTTATATAAGTTTATAAATTATGGTCAATGATGTAGATGATAGTTTTTTCTGCTCAAAGTTTATATTAAATTTCCTTAGAATTTGCTGGGTAGAAGTACGTACATTTGTTGTTAAATTTTTATAAGTCCGATCCGGTCAGCCTTTCAAATACCAGAACTCAAGGTTTGTGTGCAAAGTTTTACAGGAATCGATTGCACAGAAGTACATACATACAACATTATATAAGATTTTAAAGCACATAAAACATTTATCTTTTTATTCAATGAGTGATATCCTTTCATAGAATTTTTTTAATTGGCTGCCAGAGGGCGAAGTTCTTAATGCAACAGAATATCTGCATCACTGTAAATTTTTATATAATTTGTTGGCGTTCCTGTATGGTCTACAATATCACATCATTCGAGGCAGCAGAAATGATTAGTTTATGAAATAAAAATTCTTTACTACAAACTAACAGACAAATCTTAAACAAAATTATTTACATATGTACATGTTGGCAGGAGCCAAGATTTTTCAATGAAAACATTATTATACTAAAAGTAGGTTAAAACAAATCGTCCCGTTCTTTTAAACTTCTCAAAATGATAACACTGTATCACCGATTGAAACCGCAGAAATACGACAGAATCCGAAACGGCACAACTTGAATAGCTTTCTTTTGAACTTTATAAATGGACTGACTTTTATTGAGTGTTTGAAAAGATTTCTCCACTTTTTTATAATTATTTCTTGCTTGCTAAGATGTAGGTTACGTTAGGTTAGGTTGAAAGAGGAGCCATTAGGCTCATGTCCGGGAATAAAAGCGAAGCATATTGAGCAAAAGTTTTTAAATTTTTGTACGACGCAAATCGAAAAGGCATAAATAGGAATGACGCTAAACGAAGCTCTAGTGTAATTTATTTGGCCTCAAGAGGGTTATCAGCTGTTGGTGTCTTTTATGAGAAGCTGGGACGGCAATACCGAAAATTCCCAAAAAAAATTAATTCAACGGCTTTTTCAAATTGCTTGTGTTTTTTTGAAATTTTCAGACCGACTTCGTGCTTATACAAACATAAATTTTTAGTTTCACAAATGATTACAAATACCATGAGCTCTGAAATATTTATTTAAAAGTTTATGCTCATTTAAGAAGCAATTATAAAAATTATTGACATAGTTAATTTATATTATCTTAAACAAAATATGTACAACCTCAACTGTTTATTTATTAAAAATTAAATTTATGGCAAACAATTCCAAAAAAAGAAAATAAAAATTTCTATATTTTTTTCTTTCTTAAACATTTTGGTGAGAATTATTAATGGTTGTTGTTCGTAAGTGAAATGAAATTAATTTTGCATTAAAACAACAGACTGCTAATCAAACGTTTTTAGTTTTTAAATTTACTTCAACGCGGATCACTTCCTACACTCTGCTATAGTTTTCTCACTATTTGATTTGTGTTTTTTGTTTTTGTTTGTTTCTTTTGTTGCCAGCATTTGAAGGAAGAGGAAAGAAATGCATTCAACCTTTTCATGCCGTATGTTTATACATTCAGATCACTACAAACGCTACAAGTATGTATAATTTTCTGTTAAGTTTTGTTGCTGTTTTCGTATTTTACTTCATACCAAAAAATTATCTTGTTCCCATAATTTAAATGTCAAGTTTTGTCCATATTTAAAATTGTTGTATTTTACCCGTATGCTTCTTCGTCTTGGCCACTTTTGCTGCTTACCTTCGCACAGTGGAACGGTAGAAAAGAAATAGCAATTAATTATTATTTACAAGTCTTCATTCATTGTAGGGTAGATTCTTTGTCTCAAATCGAACCCACAAACACTTGGTTAAAGGACCTTCCCTTGATTAATATACAACCTACTACTAACTACCCATATTAGTACATAAGAAATAAATGCATATACAGGTAACCTTCCTGTAAAGCACTAGATACGATCCAACAAAGTCTCGTGTTGTGTGCTACAACGTTATATGAGGCAAAAAGATATAGATATAAAAAGGTCAATCAGCTTTTATTACTTAAACAAAATATGACTTTATTAGGATAAAGTTCGTAGCGTTATATGCAGACATTAAAATTCTAAGTAACAAGGAAAATTAACATCAATTCTTTTTTCAACCTACATGACACAACAGAGCAACGTTTCTTATCATGTACCTTTACTTATCATGGCGATAGCCACGTCTGTTAAATATGATGATTTATGCTAGTTTTTAGGTTCTTTTCTTATTAAGACAATGATGTTTTTAATAAGAAATATACCTTTGCTTTTTAATTTCATGATCAGAAAACTGGCTATGTTCGCATCGAATGTACGATATTCAATTTGTGAGTGATAGCAAGGCTGCCATTAGAACCCAAAAAAAACTAGAAAAAAGTTACAACGGTGGCAAAATGAGTTGCCGTACTCCACGGCAAGAATACTATGGTCTTGCAGCAACAAAAAAAGAACTCACTTATCACAGGACATCGCCCTTTCGGCATCCATATTAAAAATATGGAACTCCAATATAACAACTAGAAAAGCAGGAGAAGGAAGAGAAAATAACATAAAATTTTCTTAAAGTTCGGCAGTTATTTATTAGTAGGAGTGAATGGTTTGCTGACTCCATCTACAGAAAATTTTATTAGTGTACCCACGTAAGAATCTTTTAACTTCTTCTCTTTGTTTCTCATTTTTATTTCACCCGTTTCCTGCAGGTAATACTAAGGGACCTTATAACCTTGAAATAGTCTTCTTTCCCTCAGCAACTTGTTAGCCCTACACAACGTTATCAATTTTATATTATAACCCTGTACTTAACATAAAATAATATAACAAATTTCATTTTCGCTTTATATCTCTTATCACAGCTTTCGATTCGTGTTAGCGTCAAACAGGGTTAAGCAAAACCGTGTTATAGAAGGGTAACCCTCATTAATATCAGTTAATGTAAATTTTTGTTAGTGTCTATATGCCTAATTTGGATATTATCGTTTTACATACGAGAGATTGTAATAACTTGTGTTGTAGCATAAAAATCAAAAATTCTGTAAAGTGACTCGCACACGAAGGATTCCGTACGGTCACTACATATGTAATACCATACGAAGTTTAGCCTATATAATCGAATATCTTACCTGTTGTAGAAATTTTTTTTAAAACTTAAGTACCCGGTTAAATTTTTTTATGCGTTTTTTCTTGTTTTGGCTTTTTATTCTTTTGCATTTTTTCGTTTTTAGGATTTTTTTTCGGTTTTTAGATTTGGGGTTTTTTTTATTTTGGCGATTTTTTTTAGTTTTGGTGGTTTATTTTAGTTGGAAATTTTTTTCGGCGCTTTTTTTGCTTTGGTGATTATATTTTTGGCGAATTTTTTCGGTTTGCGAATTTTTTAGGTTTGGAATTTTTTTGTTTTAGCGTTTTTGAAAATTTCAAGAGTTTACCTCTTACGGTTCCCAATATACAGCAAGTTGTCAAAATTACATAGTCACAATTACATTAACTGATAGGATACCCTTTATTTTAATTTTTTTTAGAGTTAAATGTTAGTTGTTGTCGTCTGTATAAAAATACACTAACTTTGCAAATTCAAAGTGTCTATATATTATTGTGTGTATATTATATAAGATTTTAAAATTTTTCGTTGCTCGTTTTGGAACACCGTTTAATTTTTATTAGCTGTCATATATTTATTGTTGTAGCGACTAAAGTTCTACATATTCTGTCCAAATTTTAGGTCCGTATCTCTTACAGTTCTCTAGAAAATGGCATGTGACAGACAGACGGACAGAGTAGCGAAAACAATAGGGGTTCTTTTCACCTTTGATGTATGGAACTCTAAAAACGATTATAGCTTCCAAAAAATTAAATATAATTTTACGAAGATGTTTTCATTACGGAAATATAAGATAAAAATTAGATTTGTAAGGGTCTGAAAAAGGTTCCTAACCTCAAATGTGAATTGATTATACTGCTTGATTTTATTTGATTTATTCTCTCTTTTTGTAAGAAGTTTGAAATAAATTTTGTAAATATATGTATTTAGCCATATAATTCATAATCAGTTACACTGTGCATCAATTTAAATTGTACCCACCATTTAATTTTTTTTTTATTATTATTTTTACCCTTTTGAATTTTCTTTTTCTTTAAAAGATTGTTATTACTTATTGCTGGTGTTGTTTTAGATGTTCACATCAATGTTTTTGTTGTTGTTGTTGTTATTTTAAAAGCGTTGCTTTTTCTGATGAACAGTGTCAGTGCAATTTAATTTGTTGTTCGGTTTTCGGCATATGATATGAAAATTGCTCTTCTTTATATTTAATGCTGAAGTCTAAATAAAGTTTGTTAAATTATTTATTTATTCCTTTTAAGCCAACCAATGATGCATTCGAACTAATATTGCTGGGGAATGTGCAGCGCAAAAATGAACAGAAATAATTATATAAAATAATAAGAGAAAATACATAAGTACCACAAATTAATATTTTTGTAATATGTTTCCTCAAAAATTTTCATATGCTTAGCTGGCAAGGAATGTAGAATTGGCCAATTTGGCTTTCGTGTGGTCTTGAAAATTGTGGCAATACAAAAAATTTTAGATTTTTAAATATCTTCATATTTTATCTCAGCTCCACAAATTTTCACCGAATACTTATTTTCTTTACCATAAGCATGACTAAATGTAGTGCGAAAAAAGTCGCGGTAACATAATTACCCAAGCTTAGGTTCTCCAATATCAATTGGTTGCCAAAAATCATCCTGAAACCGCTGATGGGCCACAGCTATATGGAGCTTGTAATCATAACGAGTGTTAAAAAAGCTGAAATCGAAATAGCAAAAGTCGTACAATTGCGCTTTTTCTTCGAATCCTTATTTTCTGTTCTTCATACTTCTACTTCTGAAAATTGAAAGAGTCGTAACCAAAGTTAACGCAATAATGCTAGGAACTCAAATGGAACGAACAACGAATTTTTCGTTGCGAACTTCCGTCATCAGAAATAAAACACATTCATGCATATGTAAAGCAGCACAACACTTCCGTCGAACGAAATTCGTCGTGCGTGACGAACTCTCCAATAGATTTATTTCTAATTTTTTGTCTCTATTTGTACAAACAATAATCAACTTTATCAATTGTAAGATAAGATTGAGTATATTCGTCATTATTGTGCTTCACAAGACGAATTTACGCAGCGAATTCTTATTGACGAATTCATCGACGTGGACTAAACTCGTCGTTTGTCGCAGTTGTGTTTCTAGCATTAGCGAAGAGCTTCAGGTTTAGACATGTTCGCACAGTTTTCGGTTTGACTGACTGCTGCTTTAAAATTTAAATAAACTTTATTGTGTTAACCTTGACTATGACTCTTTTAATTTTCAGAAGTAGAAGCATGAGCAGGAGGAAAATAAGGTACACAAATAACACGTTTTTAAACGCTAATCATAACTAATTATTTCTGATGGCTTAGAAAGGTTTGCGTAGTTTAAAGTAGGGTTCGCTATTCGGTTTTAACCGAAATCGAAACCGAGGTTTCTTATTCCAAATATTCTAAACTGAAACTCGACAAGAAAGAACACGAGTTTCGATTATTTACTTCCTGTTATTTTAAAAACTTTCTTTATTTGTTGTGTAGTTACCGCGCGAGTAGAGAAAGGACTATTTACCTTACCTTGCTGCATTAAAAAATGGAGTAGTATTGTGTGTTCCCATGTTAATGAAGACATTCTATCCATAGCCTGAGCTTTCGGCATAAAGAACTTTATACTTTAACCTATTTTCCTGATAACTTTAAAGTGAGTCAGTGAGTGTCTTTGGGATACTCAGGACAGATAATGGAATAATATGTTTAGTACCTTGATGGCATACCAGAAGTTTTGCAATTTCACAAATTTTTTTCTGAAATTTCCGTGGTTCAACGACTTATATGCTTCCCTTATCCAGCATTTTGACACAAAATACATATGGCCTCATTTAGACTACATCTATTATGTAAAAAATAATCGCCACAGAGTATTCTGAATCAATTTCTTTTGTAGTGTTAGTTGCTTATACTGTTTTCCTTATTTTCTTTTCCTTCTGGGTTGAAATTTAAAGGAATTTAAAATTCTGCTTAATTTTGAAATTTCTCTCGAAGTCCAATCGAGTTACTATATTTATTCAAACTTTACTTATTGAATTCGCATCAAGAAACACCTTTGATATTTTTGAGGTAAATTTAATGAAAAGTATATAGTTGCTAGTTGGTGGGTTTACGTGACTGCTTGCCACTTAACAGCAATTAATTCTAATTGTAAGACTATGTTCTGATAGTCATCTCTCTATTCGTCCGAGAATCTAGTCGTCCTAGATCCATTCCTTTAATTTAATGTACCGCATGAAATGCGCTATACAAATTTGTGATACCTTCGACAGGTTGTCTAGTATGTGTTTTCCTAGAAATTTGTATCGCGTAGTCAGGCTGGCTCTTTCTGATCCTGTTCTTGATATCTGCAACAGAATGTATTATAGGGAATACATATCCTACTAGAATGTCTGCCGATCATCCTATGTCAAGTCAATACCGCGACCAGCCACGATATCTTATTCCTGTGTTTGTATAGCATTTGTTTCGAGCATTTATCGTGGAAGAATGCCCGCAGCCTCAAATTTTCTCAGCCTATTCCATCTATGTTCTCTTTTCTGAATGATGCTATTTTTTTATGAGAAGTAACACTCAGGCAATGAATGCCTATTACTATTACTAGGCGTTACTTTCTTTAGGAAAGGGATAATGAAAGAGAAAACAGGTGGTTAAGGAAGATATGGAGGAAAGCTTCATTCTTTTCCAATACTGTAGCTCCTCTGAAGTCAATGAGGCATATTAAATTTTTTGAAGCCGATGAATCTGCTACACAATACCGACAAAGAACGACGCTCCGGTGTGACAGCAGGATTAGTATCCGCTGAAGCCGGTGTAGTTCAGTGACCAGTGTTCATGATTTCATCATTTGAACTTTCCTACAACAACTGATATGAAGGAACACTGCATATCAGAAAAATACGTTGTGTTGTCAATTAATGACTGTCGGAGACCGGGCTCGAACTCAGAACCTTCGGTTATGTAGTCAACGGGCTAACTACTTCAGCCAACGCCACCCTTAATGATGATATTATTTTTCTCCTGAACATCTATTTGCATAGCATAATATTTGGTTCTCTTATGGCCAGATTTTCATCCTGAAATACACTTGCAACACCGGAAAGATAGTCCAATATCGGAAATCATTCTTCATCCATCAATGTTGTTTCTTTACAATTTTTCTCTTTCCCATTTCGTTCAGAATGGGATAAGGTTTTTGAAAATTCTATCAAAATATATTTCGGGTACCATATAGTTCGAGGATTTTCTTAATTCTCCAGGAAATCGACTTAAGAGTGAAGAGTGTACGTACGTTCACTTGCCATTTATGGTCAATTCTAGCATTTTTCAAATTTTCCATTTTAAACAAAAGCTGTATGAAAGTAATTTTAATTCGAATTGGATGGAAAAAATTAATTCAATTTAATTAATTTAGTTACAATTGAAAATGTTATATGGAATGCGAGTATCAGATAATACCCGAAAAACTTATTAATAATAAAGCCTTCAACCTTTAAATATCTATCCAGTTCAATGTTCCACCGACAAAATTTCTGTAATTAAAATTAACTAACTAATTTATTAGACAGCTTTTTGCAAAGCAAACAGAAAAAGTCAACTTCGGAGAAATTAAGCTCCGTTTTTAAAATATTACAACGCTTTTTGTTGCCTCATAAATTCTGTCATGTTTAAAAAATGTTATACAGTGTAACTAATTAAACCTTTATTTTTTTATATTTCAATTTTAAGTAGGTCTCACATAAAGAAGCAAGCAAAATCCAAGAAGAAAAAAGACAGAAAGATGGAAAGAGGGTATAAAAACTAAAATCAAATACATTATATGTCATTTTTAATTTGCATATTCTTTCAACATACACTTCTTCATAATACATCGATGTGCCGTCGCCGTGTTTGCTGTGGAATTCACCTTTATTGTCGTCATCATTATCATCATCCAAAATATATTTTATTATTGGTATGAGGATTTTAGGGATAAAAATGAGATGATACGCGTATACTCACATATGAACATTCAGCTTTTCTCATTCCGAAGATGCAAAATCAAAAGGTAGTGCTGGTGATATCTCATGTTGCCTACAACCATTGAGCAGCCATAACAAATGAATTATTGACATTTTTAAACAATATTCGCCAATATTCATTCAACACAGTCAGTCGTCACCAGCAACAACGACGACAATATCAACGGCAGATATAAAAATTGTCAGCAGAATCTGAAAGAGTTTCTTCTGTTTTTGGACCAAAAAAAAAGGAGAACAACAACACAGTACGTACGTACATCAGCTGCTGCTTCGGGCAATGACGAAAGCAACAATAAAATCACCTTCAACAAAAAGCATCAGAAGAAGTTACAAAAAATAAACGTGTTTGTCACATGAGTAACATTATGTTTTGTTTAATTTTTTTTAGCCCTAAAGAAGGCAGCAATTCCCAATTAGTTTAAACATAGCGCAATGTCATGATCTCATCTGAATCTTCATCATCTTAAGTTAATTTTATGGTAATTTCTTGCCTACAGCGAAGGTCTTAAGGCAGAATTAGTTTTTACTTTTTGTTCTGTTACTAATCAGCTGACGCTTTTTTATTTATAGAAATCTAATACAAGTCGTTAGTTTTTCTGTTTCGTTCTGTTTTGTTTCGGTTCAACCTGTGAAAATCAAAAAATTGTTAAGTAAATGTAAGTGACAGCATAAATTAAATAAGAATATTTTGAAATAAATTCTGATTGTGAGTTTAGAATTTAAAAAATTTAATTTTGAAAAGAAAAACATAAAATTATATTGAAATTCATCACTTTAGTGGAAAACTGCGACCCTTCTAGTCAGAAACAGCTGATAAGTTACTACAGAAATAGTAAGTACGCAAATTTAGAAGCAGAACGGCACAGCACGGTGCAGCAACAGAAAGTAAAGACTAATGAAGCCTTTAAGCCTAAAGAATCAAAATCTTGATTTTTGTGTTTCTTTTAATAAAAATTATAAATAAATACAAAAGTAACCCTGAAGCGGATTTTAAGTTTTCACTTGCACTTGAACATCAACCTGCGGTATATCGAGAGACTAATAGATTTATGTATAATGAAAAACTTCATGGCAGTTAGCATAAGTGGGAAAATTGAATATGTTATTAAGAAGTTTTGCCGTACAACTTAACATTTAGGACCTGTCCCACGATATCACCAACGATCGACAACAAAATTTTAAAATTTGTTTTTGTTTTGAATGTAAGTGTGCGACGAGTCGAACGTTGGTGACATCGTAGGACTGGCCCTCAAAATCACATTAGAATTTTATTAATGTCAAATTGTAAGGAGGAACTCTTAAAGAGAATGTTCAACTTTGCCAGTTAGCAAAAGTTTTTGGTTATACATAAATCTGTTGCAATATAATTTTATGAAGATTTGATACCAAAGATGAAATCATCTC
The DNA here is from genome assembly GCA_936439885.1 of Nowickia ferox. NCBI lineage: Eukaryota > Metazoa > Arthropoda > Insecta > Diptera > Tachinidae > Nowickia > Nowickia ferox. The sequence continues at coordinate 68,595,563 of OW387026.1, forward strand.
ACATAAACATACATACATACATATTTTGATGGCCTTGACAAATCTTATTTATTTTGGAAGGTATATAAAAAATTTCAGAAACGTAAGACAATGTGAACTGAACTTAACAGGGACTTCGTTGAAATATAAAATATTTTTTTATTATCCAAAAACTTGTGTTTCATTCAAAAAGTCGCGCAGTTATTGGTCCGCCCTTAACTGTTAGGACGTAAGAAGCTGTTGTAGATCGAAAAACTTTTGCGAAAACTATTACACAGTACAACAGCCAATCTGGGGGGTGAGAAATTCCAAGTCAGGGTGATGATGGTACTAGGTCAGTATAGTAATAAGGCAATATAATAAAAGCAGAATGCGTTAATCGATTTCTATGATCTATGTCGCATTTTGTTTATAGGTTATGTGACTTTACACGAAATTAATAACACTTGATCCTTTTTTCCGTTTTGGATTTTTTATGAATTTAAAAAAAAAAATTTAATTTTTAGACAAAAAAATATTTTTTTGCCTCCACAAATTTATTTTTACCGGCAAAACTGTTGATTATAAAGAAAAACGTTATATGAACGGATTAAAGAAATTGTAATTCTAAATTTTTTTGAGTTTGTTTTAGCAAAATCGGACAAGTGGTTCTCGAGTTATGTTAAACTACGTTTTTGCCAAAAAAAACTGACACATTCGAACGCCAAACCCATTGAGGGTTTCACTATACTGACCTAGTACCATCACCCTGACTTGGAATTTCTCACCCCCCAGACAATAATCCCAAAACTGTTCCACAGTGTTATCAGAAATAAGTTAACCAGGACTCAAATCAAATAACACTTAAAAAATAATAGAATTTATTTTAATACAAGTAGCACCTGCTATGAAAATGCTTAAAAAATCGTAGTTTTTATGGAGTAACGCATTGGTGATAGTACGAATGGTAAAGTTTAATACACCATTGGAAGCGGCTTGAAAAAATTTTGCAGATGATGTACTTTTTTTTAATATGTTTTCTTAGGACAAAATACGAGAATATGCAAAAAACTTCAAAAATATAACTTTTTTAACACGGTCCAGCTCACGAACGGTCACCGCTAGACCCCTCAAATGTCTTGGGAGTCCGCTTTAAAAAGACCAATCTTTCATTTGAGAGGGGGTAACTAAGTCGCGGTTTTCACCTCAATATAACGTGAGTCAGTGTAATATACATATATACATATATCTTTTATATTAATTTATTTATTTTAATTTTGGAAGGCCCCAACAAAGTTATACATTTCAGAAATTACAATTATTTCCTCTTTTTTAAATATATTTATGTTCTTAATTATAATTATTATTATTGATACATTTTTTTTAATAATAAACAAGATTTAAATCGAATTATATAAATTTAATTCTAACAAATTTTTTTTTAACTTTTTCGAATTCACTATCTTTTGTCGGAATTTCAAGGTTATTTATTTTACCTTTAATAATAATTTATAATCTACTAATCTACATTCATCAAAGATATGCGATACAGTTAGGAATTCCCTAAAACTGCACAATGGGGGTTGTTGCTTTTCTATAATATACGCATGTGAAAATAAACAATGAACTATTTCCAATCTGATAAGCTTAATGAAATCGGTTTTAGGCAAGTATCTTCCCAGATATCTCGTAAATTTTTCTTTATCATACATTTGTAACCTGAATATTGAAATTTAATTTCTGAGCAAATATTTTTTAATAAGGATTCGTTAGCAATTTGATTTACTTTTGCGTTTCCCCTAATGCTCAGGTGACTTGGGATCCATAGAAAATTAATTTGATGTTGAACACTGGATGAAATCCAGTTTCTTATCTATTTGAATTTTGCAAAAATATACATACATTCAAAAATATGTAAAAATATGTGCTGGCCACCAATATATGCAACTACAAATCGATGCCAAATTACTTAAAATTTGATAAGATAATGAATCGGCGATATAACACTGTTCTGCAAAAAAAAAAAATAATTTAAAAAAAAAGTCAGGAGCAAGAAGAGCATTATGTGATCTTAATGAACTTTAGTGTCCTGAAGTGAAATCTGTTCACAGATTTATTCCTTCACTTTGATTTTTTTTAGATTTTTTTTATTTAAATCAATTACTGATATTGAAATTTTAAATACATATTTATTATGATAAAAGTAAAATATTGGCTTCTATGATATTTATAAATTAAAATCTGACATAAAATAAAATACTAATATAACATAAAAAATCATCTATTTAGTAGATCGGGATGTTTTATTAGTGTTATCTACTGATTGAGACCACTTGCCGTTATATCTTTTTTTCACGTGCGAAATATTACGGTGGAACCTTTCTCCATGATCATCAGATACGGCACCACGAACTAAAAATCTAAATGCGAATGTAACACGTTGCATCCGAGTTGAACCTATGGTCTTCTTATTTTATTGACGAGCTTAGATTTGAACAATTCTTTAAAGATTTCTCATATTTTTTAATAACAAATTATATCAGCACTATAATGTTTCAGTCTCACTACATGAAAAAAAAAAAACTAAATTTTGCCTCAGTAAATTTTTCCGATTTGTATTATTTAAGAATCGCTGTATAAAATCTGTAAAATTTCATTTCAACATGCAAAACAAAACATCAGTCCGTCCATCTATCCATCCATTCGTGCCGTTCGCTGGCACGTCCACCTATCCATTCACATGTCCACTTTAGCCATTTAATGTACAATATTTTTTAAAAGTATGGCTCATTAATGAATTTAAATGGTTTTATTTTTTAATATTTAACGGCTTCTTTGCATCATTTTATGGTGATAATAATTTTTAAATGATTCTCCTTTTTATTTTAGTTTTGGGAGAATGAAAATATTGTTGCAGGACTTTTGCATTCGACACGAACTTGTTTGTATGCGCGCGTGTGTGTGTGTGTGTGTGTGTGTGTGTGCATGAAAATGAAATGTTTGTTGATTTTTATAATAAAATACTTACAAAAAATTAAGTTTTTAAAAATTTATTAACTAAAGACCAATAAAAAACAAAACTAAAAAAAAAAAAGAATCAAAAATACAAGAAATGTTTAATTCTGGTTCTTGCAGTTGTTGCTGATAACTGACGGTTGGCTTGTTTGTTCCTTTTCCACTTGCAATGGGCCTGTTAAAACTGTTGTTAAGTTTTTTTTTTCTTTTTGCCTTACTGGCGTTGTTGTTGCCTGTGTTAATTTTTGTATGTTGCATGTACTGTGTGGTGTGGTAATCATATGATGTTTTTTATGTCCACTAATGAAATTTTGACATGTGACATGGTACTTCTCTGTTTAATGTTTTCCTGTAGCTACACACACACATATGTACAACGTACTCACATAAGTAAAAACGTTGGAAAGAAAGAATGTCTTGACAAAGTTTTCTTAATAATCCAACATTAATTTGACTGTGATCTTAAGTATTGCAATTGGAATAGTGATAATTATCATTATAATGAGAGTGTAATGGCTTAGAGTAGAAAAGAGGTACGAAAATATATTAACAGCATCATTATATTTTAAATTACTGAAAGATTATTATCATTTGAAGAACATTAAGCGATTACTTTTTATAATTGTGCACATAATGTCAATTTGAATTCAACGTATGTATAATTATGAGCTCGGTTTAATTTACATACTTCTACCACATGAATTGTACGTAAAAATAGGGAAACCCAGTTTGTTAAATTGCTCAAGAAACCTTTGCTTTTGCCTAAAGAATAGTTTAGTTTAGTTATTGTACTTGATGAATGTTATTTTGTTATGAGTATAAAAGATGGACATTATTATTAGGCCCAGTTGGGGCAAATCGTATATTTTCTTAATATTCAATTATGTCTTAATTAACTTTATAATCACTTAACTACTAAAATGTCAACAATATAGTCAATCAACCCAATGTTCCTCCTATTATTTAACATAAAAATGCCAATCATATCCAATGCCTACAATGGAAGCGAATAGTTGAACGAAACAAAAACCTGAAATTGCTTTAAAGTTTTGATTGATAACTGGTGTGAAGTTAAATTTCTATCCTTGGTATACTCGTACACTAGAAGTGAGTGCAAGCTATGTAGTGGTGATCGTAATTGAGTGTAAAGCAAAAACAGAGAACAACGAAACGAAAACACACAAAACTATTGTACAACAGTTGAATAGACAGTTGTGTCAAGTGTGCAATATTTTTATTGTACACTTCATAGTGCACCATACTTCATTTCACAAACTCAAAATTTCATAAAATATTAAGTGATATTAAATCTTTATACCTTTACATCCATTGTAAAAGATATTATTTTTATAGGTATTTTATTTTTTAGAGTCTTAAATTACTAAATTGTAGAACTTAGAACAGTATCGCATGCGAACTAACACGCTCAAATAATCAACGTTGTTTGTTTTTTCTTTTACACATACACATATTTTTACATTTGTGTGCTCATTTTACAATTGTCAATCGGTGTGCACTAGTGAAATATGCTTCGGCACTACAATAACTAATGCCCTCGCTTGGCAGATAAGCGAATGCTGTTGCATGCTTTTGCTAAAATTTAATACCAAGGGGCAAATTAAGCCATTCGATACTATTCGAAATTTAAAAATATTTCCATATAAACTCTATTCAAATATTTCGTAATTTCGTTCGATAACGTGTGCCGTAAATTGCCACCCAGTTTTAGTGTTCTCATTAATTCAAGAGCACTAAAAGGAGAGAACAATGCAATAATGTATATCATGAAGATTAAGCAAGTAAACAGTTTGTGCTCAACTCTGGTATAGAAAAAGTGCAAAAATGTTTAACTTTTTATTAAGAAAAATTTAATTTAGAGTTCGTTTAAGGTAAAAATGTACGCTCGCAAAAGGTGACACAATAATTTCTATTAAACTCTCTATTTCAAAAAACCAAATGTTCATTGAATAGTGCAATATATGTGAAAGTTTTTCCTATAAAAGAAAACGCCATTACGCTAAAATTTTGTGGCCATTATGCTAAAACTTTGTGGTGCCCATTATTCTGAAAAACCCAGAGTACACCTATGTAGAATGGTAAAGGCTTAAAATAATCCGCAAATATTTTCTTCATAAAACTAAAAAAAAAAATGAATTCAGATTAGACCCCGTTGTAAACTTTCCAAGCGGCGTAAGGTTTATATTATTTATTTGGTCTTTTCTGCAGTTATGTTTTTCCGTATTGTACAATTTAATTAGCCAAGAACTTGCAACTAAAAGAAGGCTTTAATTGGATTGGTCAAATAAGTCCCCACCAATAATATTATAAAAATTTCTTATTCTTATCTTACTATTAAAATTGTTATATTTCAAATAGCATAGTAAAGTTACTATAAGCCACAGTATATTAAACCATTTCAAAAGTAACTTAACTAGAAAAATTGTTATATGATTCTAGATAAAATCATGGTTTTTTAAATAATATTTTTGTAGTTTTAAATGTTAAAACTGGTTATAAAACGAGAAGGATTTTGATTCCAAGGACTTGTATCTCCAGTTATGCAAAATTATAATTTACTGTTATAAGCGAATAACAAGTCGGTGAAATACAATCTGTTTCATTGCAAGCAAAAGCTGTATGCACAACTTTCAACTGGGGTGTACTTAAGGTTTTCTTATTTCTTTTCACAAATAGAACAGCAATTTAAAAATTTTTCTTTTTATTACATCACCAAAATTAATTTGTATTGCATGTGTTCCAACTTGTTGACTAAGTAAACCTTGTGTTATTAAAATTAACGTTGTTCAACAATTTGTAATGATGACAGTAATTAGATGTATGAATTCAATACATTAACGAACTTAAGTAATATTTCGTTTTCTGAAATTGCGAAATGAAAACTACTTTCCTTAGAATTATTTCTAAGTATTCATTCTATGATATTAGCTTTGCCGTGTGTGATACTAGAAACATTTATGTTTCGACAAAAGCTTTGCACATTTCTTATTTGGAAATCGTATTAAAGGTTCTTATCATTTTTTCGAGGTAAAACCATAATTACTTTTTCATAAGGAGAAATACTTAAGTACTTTAACATTTATTTCTACAGATATTTTAATCCTGATGTCTACTTTATTTAAACTCATAAATTCTATTTGATGTCTGTATGTCAATTTTTGACAGCTAAACTTAAAAAAAAGTACAGACTTACTACTCACATTTGTACATGATTAAGCTTACTTGAGTTTTTGCTGTTTGGAATCCCAATCGCCAATAATGTATGTAGTAATTTCTGCAACAAATCGATTTTTGATTATATTCATTAGATGAGTAGTTAGTTGCCAGATTTTATGATTTGTAGTATATTCAGTGATTTACTTTTTCACTTTTTGAATTTAGCTAACAAAATAAAATAGATGCACAATCGAATAAAGATGCTTCCTTTGCAAAGATTTTTGTTTGAGGCTTTCAAACTTTTTATGTTTGTATATTGTGATTCTCAATATAGTATTGAGAGTCTTACTATAAAAATACGGAGTTTGTTAGCTAAATTCAAAAATTTTTCGGGTTGAAGTCTACTGATGAGTTCCAAAAGCGGGAACGAAATGCATATAGACTTGCAATATATGTAGACTATAAAAATAAGCAAATTATATCTAAAATATATAAACTTTTATTGCATACACTCTTAATCCATTTTGCTTTCAATAAATTTCCGTTAAACATTGGCCATAATTCCAGATATATTTGGTTTACAAGTACAACCCGCGAAGCGATTAGTTTATCTGGGAAAAACATCCACCCTGGATGTTTGGTGGGAATGGAACCGACGACCTCTGGACTGAGGGGCTAGCATCGCTACCACTCAGCCACAGCTCACCCTAAAATCAAAACTGCTAGTGCAAGTATAAGCTATCGGTTTATTGTAAATTTAATTAAAATAAATTTTAAATAATAATAATAAATCAAATCTTAAAAGGCATATAGTGATTATTTTTGTACTAAGTTACAATTGGCATAAAAAGTCCAACAAATTTCGAGTTTAGTGTATAAAAAGGCTTTGAGAAGAATTTTAATGAAATAAATTTTGAAAAGCCGTTTGGATGAACGGAGTATTTTTGTCGTACATTTTAACATATTACATCACCTTTTAAGGAACAAAAGAGTCAAAGGGTTAAAATGTTCCACGAAAATGTTATTCATAGGATTCTACATAAAACTGCCAAAAACATCCTCTGCTTGAAATGGAAGCTTGGGTATGTACATAATTAATTAATCCTTTACGGACTTTAATTTTCAATAAAGTCAAGTCAAGTTTAAGTTTCAACTTTTTAGTGTTCATGACATAAGTTTCTGTAGAGCCTTTTGACCCTGTGTGTCCGTTTCATCAACAAAAACCTGCAAAAGGGCGAACTTAACATGTACGAGGTGTGTTGAAAGCTGCTTTGCTTGCACGTGTTTTGGCTCGTCTTCGATTTTTACCTATTAAAAAAAATGGAACAAATAACCTGTATCAAATTTTGTGTGAAAAACGAATGTTGTCTGTGGCATACGGAGAAGCTACCTTGGACCGAAGCAACGTTTATCGGTGATGCAAAATGTTCTCAGAAGGCCCAGAAGATGTGAACGACGAAGAGCGTGCCTGACGCCCGAGCACTTCAACAACAGACGATAAAGTTGATGAAGTGAAGAAAATGATATTGGCCAATCGTCGAGTCACCATTAGAGAAGTTGTTGAGGACCTAGACATATCGATTTTTATCAGTGATATGGACATGAGACGGGTCGCCGCGAAATTCATACCAAAATTGCTCAATTTCGACCAAATAAACCATCGCATCAACATTGCTAATGAGATGTTGGGTCATAACTGGTGACGAATAGTGGGTTTATGATTATAACGTGGAAACCAAAGCTTAATTATCTCAATGAAAGCTGCCGCACGAACCAAGACCGACGAAAAAGCGCGCCAAGCTCGGTCGAATGTGAAAGTTTTCCTTACAGTTTTCTTCGATTGCAGGGGCGTGGTGCATCATGAGTTCTTGCCACAGGGTAGAACGGTCAATAAGGAATATTACCTGCAAGTTATGCGCAATTTGCGCGAAGCAATCCGCCAGAAACGCCCGGATTTTTGGAAGAACAAAAATTGGCTTTTGCACCACGATAACGCCCCTGCTCACACATCGTTGCTTGTAAGCGACTTTTTGGCCAAAAACAACACACTAATGATGCTGCAGCCACCGTATTCCCCAGATCAGACCACCTGTGACTTTTTTTTGTTCCCGAAACTGAAGAGGCATATGAAAAGACGACGCTACGCTACGATTGACGAGATAAAAACGGCATCGAAGGAGGAGCTGAACAAGATAAGAAAAATGATTTTTTGAAATGCTTCGAAGATTGGAAAAAACGTTGGCATAAGTGCATTATATCTGAGGGGGATTACTTTGAAGGGGAAAAAATAGATATTCATGAATAAATAAATAACTTTTGGAAAAACACAAAATTCGCGATAATTTTTGAACACATCTCGTACATGGGCATATTTATTTTGGCTTCCTATTTTGAAATCAGTCGTTATCATTTTAAAACTTTCGTTGCTATTTATGTATATCTTCATTATATGAAAAATTGTGACTCCATTTCACAAGTGTATAAAAATTTAAATTACACCATGCAACAAATGAAGACTTTTGGAAAAACACACGGACTCGACAGTATAGGTTCGATAGTACTACCAAAGGGTAGTAACATCCTATAGTCAGTTTCACGAATTTGGTGACCATTTTTCAATGCGCCTCAAAATATTTTTTTATTGTTTTTGGCCATCAGATTATTTAGTTTTAGTGATAGCTCTAAGCTATTGCTATAATGTCGCTCAGAGTCTACCTAAGAAATCTTGTTCACACCTTATGCCAAAAAAGTAATTTCTCCATGCATCTTTTTTTGCAAAAACTAAGGAAACATGTTTTTTGCTTTTTCCAGAATAACTTACAGGGAATCCTTACTTTTTGTTAACAATATTTAGGAAAGTTGTATCTACAGTAAAGCTGAACAAAATTTGTAAACACATCAATAGAATCTGAACTTGTCTATTCACCCTAAATAACTCATTAAGACCACTTTGTACCTTAAAAAGGTACAAATTGGTCTTAAGTGCTCTTATTGCACTTTTTTACTTTCTTTATTATTATTGCATTTCTTGTGTTGTAAATTTTAGTATTTAATATTTTAAGGTTTTGTTGTTGCTTTGCCAAATATTGTCAATGAAAAATTATTAGTCTTTGTAATTTATGCTGAAAAAAAGTTAAAACAAAATATTATTTTCTAAATTTTTTTATAAAGTGCGGGAAAAATTTATTTTTTGCACAAAGTCTTACTGAAACTTAACAGAAAAGTTTGAATTTGATTATATGACTTTCGAAAAAAAAATTTAGCGTCTAAAAATTGTGAAATACTAAAATTTTTAGGGTAAAAAGTGGCCTGTATGAGCTATTAGGGTGGCTAACATGTTCAAATTGTATCAATATGTCCACTAAAGTTGCTCAACTTTACCGCAGCTACAATTTGCTAAATATATATTAGGGTGACCCTGTGGCTGAGTGGTAGCGATTCTAGCCTCTCAGTCCAGAGGTCGTGGGTTCCATTCCCGCCACACACCCTGGGTGTTTTCTGCAGACAAGCTAACCGCTTCGCTGGCTGTGTTTGTTAAAAAAAAAATATATTGATAGCAAAATATCAGGAGTCTCTAGAAGTTATTATGAAAAAAAGTGAAGAAAAATGGCTTCTTTAATTCTTGCAATAAAAAAGTGTACGAAGAAACTATCTTTTGGCATAAGATGTCGACAAGATTTTTTTAATTAATTATTGCTTAATGTAGTTTAGATTTATCACAAAATCTGAATTACCTGTTGGCTTAAAAGTAAATATACAATTTTTTGAGGGCGCACAGATTTTACAAAATCTTTGGTGAACCAAAAAAAAAATTGGTAACAAAAATCGCCAAACTGAGTAAAGGGTTTTAGTAGCCTTTTGCAGTTTTTCAAAGATTTTTTATTCAAAAAAAGAGAGAAAATTTAATTTTTTTATTGCCAATATTTTTGTAGCAAATACCGAGCAAAAAGAAAAAACTAAGATTTGCAACTAGATATGCTAAAATTTACAAAAATTGTTCTTGTTAATAGCTACAAAATCACGTAATTGTAAAATGTTTACTTTTTTGCGAAAAATTTTGCTAAATTTAACGATTTTTACTAAAATTCATCTGGCAGCCCACCATATTACAAGTGCTCCTTTTTTGTTGCCACATTTTCTTGTCTCACTTTTAGCCAACATTGATATAATTTCATGTACTTAATGAAATAGAAACATGTGGAAAACTAAATACTCTCACTCAAACAAACAGCTAATGCGATTAAAAAAAAAAAGAAAGATTTTTATCGTTTGTCATCATCACTTTTATCGAATGGTGAACATAAAGGAAAATATTCCTTAGAAAAATCAATGCTGTTTTTATGCTGTATGCAACACATACCCGCAGTGGTTTCATCTGGTGCTGAGATGAGTTGAATGGAATGCATCATAAGTTTTTAGTCGGCAACAGCATGTAATAAATAAATCCATCCCAGGGGTATCATATCGAATCTAGTGAGAAGAAATAAGTACAAGTATAAATGTAGTTGGTTGTTTGCCTCAATGTGTTACCATTATTTCAAAGATACTTTTTGTTCAATTATAGATATTTTCTTAAGCATTTGTTTTTACGAGTGTTTGTGTTATTAGCAGATTTTTTCTTCTTTCTTATTTTTTTTGTTCATTTACTAAACCTTGTGTAATTATTGAGTGATTTCTTCAATGATATAGTTGTTGTTGTTGTTGTTGTTGTTCCATATCAATTTATCCTTATATGAATTTATTTATTGATTTATGTCTTGCCTGAATGACTGAATGTACTCTCGTATGTAAGTGTGGCAGGCGAATGGTGTGGGTTCCATCATTATCTTTTCACTTGCAGGCCCATATATTTGGAATTAGCAAACTTTTATTTTCAATAGTTTCTTGTTTTCTCCTTGCTCTGGAAGATTTGGCGATTTCAGTACGTCAAAACTTGTCTGTCTTTAAGTGCAAGTATTTAGTTTTTGAAAGATTCTTAATTGGATTTATGTGTTTCAATTAAGCGGATTTGGCTTTCATTCGTAATTTTTTTTCTTTTTTTTTTGTATATACATATATTGTGTTTGGGATAAGTTTAATGAAATTTTTACGCGCATAAATAGTTTATGTAACAGTAAAGTTTTATTTTTATTTATTTCTTTGAGTATTAACTTCTTCTTAATGTTTTAACAAAACAAAGCTTTTTTTTGGATTCTGAATTAATTTATTGTTTGTTACTATATGTATTTTATTTTTGCTTACTTTTTTTTCCTGTATTGCTTAATTTGCAGCATGATTGACATACAGTTCAAATTACACCAAAAACGATCTGTTGACAAAAAAAAACTTTTTCAACATAATATTACACACTGTCCAATGTCGGTGATTTGAGTTTGAATATCTCGCTAATTTGAACTGTTTTCCGTGTCCTTTGAAAAATGCTCCATTAACTAATAGAGCGTTGCGCGAGCAACACCATGAGCATGCCCACAGTTTCTTCTGGAGTGTTGAGTATTAGAGCCCTTGTGTCCCTCTTTTTTAAGTGGATGTGTCCAGTAAAATTCAAGATATTACGAGCAAACGGATTAGGATGAGACTCGAGTTTTGTAAGATATTTGCCTGCGTATTTTGCAATTTCTTCAGTTACTTGTGGCATATTCAAATCACGATGTAAATTTGAATTTCTTTTGTACCATGGAACCGATGTTATTATCCGTAAAATTTTGTTTTGTCTTCGTTGAATTTTTTCTATATATGAAGCTGAAGCAGTACCCCATAGCTGAATTCCGTAGCACCATATAGGTTTTAAAAGCGACTTGTATATCAAAAGTTTACAATCTAGACTGAGGGTTGAATTTCTACCAATCAGCCAATGTATCTGATTTAGTTTAAGCTTCATTTGCGTTAGCTTAGAGTCAATGTGGTGTTTCCATGTAAGCCTTCGTTTGTGTGTTCAGTTTAGTAAAATTCATTAATTGCTCTGATGGACGATTATGTCGACCATAAAATGGACGGAGCTTGCGGTAAACTTCGCGAACTGAACCATTATTTTCGAAATAAATTTGCACGATTTGCAAGCGTTGTTCTTTTGTCAACCTGTTCATGATGAAATGGCAAACCAAACTAAATATTAATCACTTGACAGCTGACAAAATGGCCGCCAGTTAAAAAAGTGATGCTAACTTAAAGTTCTATACCTCAATAAAAAACACCCTATATATATACTTATATAAAAAAAGAAGTGGCAATTATGCAAAAATATTAAACAATGTTTTTTTGAAATATTTCAGCAAATTCTGCTTTCCAAAAGTGAATGACATAAACATGAACAATTTGTATTTCAACAGGATGATACTACTATACCATACATCTGGGTCATAATTTTATTCAGGAAATTTACCTGTTTTTTGGTGTACTTGAATGCGCTATTTTAGTTTTCTTGACGTTTTTCTTTAGAAGTACGTTAAGTCCGTGCGTTATGCAAGAGCTCTTGACTGTTTGACAGGTCAATTAATTCATTCCATTAATGAGAGAACTTCAGGAGTTTTCAACTTTTAGCTATTGCGCCAATGGAGTTTCACTAATAACATAATAAAACTTTAATTTAGGGCCTGTCCCACGATATCGGCAACGTTTGAAATAACAACAAAATTATAAAATTTGCTTTTGTTTTGAATATAATTGTGCAACAAGTCGAACGTTGTCGACATCGTGGGACAGGCCCTTAATTCGTTAATATTTTGTTGTCTTATTTCAAATTCCAATTCGGATCCTCCAATAAAACCATCCTTTGAATTCCTGCAAAAATTCAGTTATCTTAATTTCTTATTGATTACTTGCAGCAAATATGTATAAAAAAATCAGAAAGTACACGAAATGATTCCTACGATTACATTAAAAATAAAGATGCCTGTACGCTGATAAGACGTTAGTGTTAGTTGCATTTAGTAATGATATTACAAACTAAAGTTTGCAAGGCAACTATTACAAGTCTTGCAATTTACTTTAGATGTCAAAACAAGCAAAATTTTATGTTATAATATTGCGTGGGTTTTATTGGAAACATTGTATGTGAGCAAGAAAGAACTCGCCGAGTTGGTACGATCGAATAAGTTATATTGTACTTGAAACGATGTAAATTTATTTGTTTGCATGAATTATGACCATATTTGCGACAAATGTTTGTCGAAAGCATGTTTTTGGCTTTTTTTTCTTTTTTTGGTGACTGAATTTGTTAAACGAGGTGTTGGATGGAAATGGCACGAAAGTGTTAAGGAACAGACAAAAAAAAAGTCACCAAAAAGGAAATAAGAATTATTCTGATGCATCGGATAGAACTGTTTAGCATTATAGCCATCTTTTTGTTTTTGTAATATTTATGTATAAATGTTTCTTTAAACATTTATTTTCTTTATGGCATATTTTTCAAAAGGTAGTTGTGTTTCTCGTATTGATCGTGTGGTAATATTTATGCAAATTAAATTCTCGTTTTTCCTTAGCAGAACTTTACCAAAGTCTACGTTTGAAAGGGGAATAAATGAATGAATGTGTATAGTCATTCCTTTACTGTTGTCTTCACTCACTCTGCTGCCACAGAGTGTCTTTAATGCAGAAACATAAATACAAGTTGCTTGAATAATAAACAAAATAAATAAATAAATTTTATTGAATGAAATCCTAAATGTGGCATTGATTCATAAATGCTGTTGTATTTTGTATTTTGGCTGTTTGTTTGTTTGTTTGTTGCATGCGTGTTTGTTGCATGAGCTGAGTTTGCAAAATACAACAAATGCAAATTTAGTTTAGCTTTTATTTCCCTTTACAGCCCACATACAGAATGTTCGTAATTCATTCTCGCATAAAAATCATTAATGTGAAGATTTAATGTTCAGATGAAATGATCATGAGTTATATAAGGATCAGGTTTCTTATTACAATTACACTTTTTAAATGTATTAAGAATGTACAATACTTAAATGCATACATATGATATGATGACTCGGATGTTGTGTTTATACTCGTATAACTGTGAAGGGATTTCCGAAATTAATTTTTTATATTTAATTAATTTTTTATATTTAAAAAATAAATTTACTCCAATTGGGTGTCAAATTACTGTCATATTCATATTCATATACATACTTCGATTATATTTTCCGCAAGCAAATTAAATATTTGATGACATTGAGCTCCATTGATATGAAGTCACATGGCAAAAGGTGGTTTTAAGCAGACAGGAGGTGGAGTATATAGGATTTGCAATTTTTTTCAAGGTCTGTTTTTAAGGCATGTCTTTGCGTCTTCTTTAACTGTATGTCATACGAATTCCATCAAGATAAGGCAAAAACCAAAGTTCTTAGGACTTCATGGCAGTAACATCAGTTAAATATTTCTGGGTCTTAAAAATAATTAGGGCTAATAAATCAGTGCCAGTTAATCCCTATTTTTGGTTTAAAATGTGTTTAAACCAGCAAACCTATAAATCAGTGCAGTATTTAAACCATTTGTAAACGCATAAAATTAAGCGTTTAAACTAGCAATGCAGGCCATATGATTTTGTTACTTACATACCACATGTTTTTCATTTAAAGAGCACTCAACTTTTTTCCAAGCCTCTACTTTTTCTTCAGACTTTGTTCGATCTGTTCTCTTACAGTCTATTGTTAGTTTATACTATTCTGCTTCGCAAAGCAAAACTATAATTTCATTCTTAGTAAAATTTGGCAACCTTTCTTTAAATTTATTAAATTTTTTGTCTTTCTGATTCTGCAAAGAATTTATAGCCTGCTGCAAAACAGCTGTTTTTTGACATTTATTCTAGTGTTCCCACAATATTATTTTTTAAACTACACATAAGGTATGGTTCACTGATTTCCTCCTGTTGAGTTTACACACAAACATATAAATTAGAGTTTAGTTCAACTAAACCAGCATTTAAACTTTAACTGATTTATTAGCCCTTAGAGTCATGAAGTTGAACGGTTGGATATCCTACATGGTGCGGTGAGGTCAACAACTAATGGAAACGATATGGAAATAAAATTTTAATAAAACTAAAGATTTTTTTTTGTTTAGAGTAAATTCGGTTAGACAGAGAACAATTCTGTGAGCATTTGACACAAGTTTGAAGCAGACATCTGAAGCATTTAAGACACGTCTATCCAATAGAGACAGAAACAGAGAAAGAATTGGCACAAGTCTCACACATGTCTAATTTAAATTTCAAAATTGATTTTACAAAGGTTTGCTTTAAGTGAAAACGAAATTTCTATTAAAGTAATAAAGAAAAATATTAATATGACTGTTTCGCCAAAATCAAATATATATTATTAAAATAACGTATATATGTGTATAAAGGATGGCCAAATTTAAGGTTAGGAAGCAAATTGGCTTAAAGGTAAATTGACAAATTTAGTCTCATTATTATCAATGCAAAGTAGAAATATGGGAATTAATTATAGAATGTGATGTCGGGCAAATGTCCACGTCTAGCACGTCGGCAGACGTACGCTCATTTAACAAAATTTTGAACCAAATTTTGTAACAAAAATTCGCTTATCTCGTCAATGCAGCGACGAATTTCATCTTTCAGAGCGTTAGTTGTTTCTTTCAAATCAAAATTCACACATTTTACCATGAAAATTCTTTGTTCAAGAGTGTAAATTTTGACTAAATAAATGGCAAAGGATGACAGCTCAATTCATTTGAAACCCAATTTACTTCCTAAACTTAAATTTGTCCACTCTTTATATCGCTCGTTTACTTCAATAGTGTCATAACTCAAAAAACCAGTTTTGCAACTACTGCAACTCAATTAAAACATGAAAAATATTCTTCTGTCAGGAGGTGATATTACAAGCTATTTATATGCAACCTTTGCACTAGATAAAATACGAAATGCCGAATTATTCTGCATTATTAACTAAAAAAAACAAATATTTTGAGCTATGACACTATTGAAGAGTTATTACAAATTTGAAAATTTGTATGTTTGCGAGTTTAATGTTTGAATGTTTGTATATTTTTTCCACTTTAAAGCAAAAACGGCTTAATAGATTGATATGGTCCACGATGTCGACGGGAAATGTTCCATAAAAAGCTTGTACTGGCCTAAATTCGCTTCAGGTGAGGAAATTAAATGGAAATAAATTTTCGAATTCTAAACTAATTGTTTGATTTTGCTGAAACCTTCTTCAAAATGGCATATGTCACTTCGGATAAATCAAAACTCTAAAACGATGCAAACTTTATATTTTTCATTCGATTCAAAAAATGCATATGAATTTCCTCAGTAAAATTCTACAGAAAAAATACATTGTAATTGTAATTAAAAAGATATTTCTTGTGGACTAGAACATGCAAAACTTTCATAACTTTTTATTATCAACAAAAAGTTTTTATCCTTTCGAAATAGGCCTACGAGTATTTTGAAAATATCAAATTTAAGGCATATTTGAATTGTAAAGTTGAAAACAAGATGTTAGAATTTATTTTGTTTATCTCAATTATTTTCACTTTAGAAACAAAAAACAAAGAATTCTTATTTTCGATCTTTTCAAAACTTTTTTGGGAATCGTATTACTTACGTTAGTCAAACTCATCATTTTTTTTCAGTTATATACTTATTGTACACATTTCCATATAATTGATTAAATTTATTAAAAAACATATATAATTAAGTGTTATGACATTAAAAAGAATTTGAAGGTGTAGTGGCCTTCGAAAACAGCTAGTTGTTGCATTCTACTAAGTGTTTGTCAGAATATTTACAACTAACTTTAGTGTTATTTGTTCATTAATAATTATCACATGTCATTTGGCTTACAAAGCGATACGAAATTTAGCCTGAACAAATCATAAATATAGAAACAAATGAAGTTTGAACAATAATAATTAAAATCAACTAAAAAGAATTTTATTTCAACAAAATATCAATTGACAATTTTTTGTCCGTTATTTTTGTAAAAAGCCTTATAAAAACATTTTGTACTCTTTCCACACTGTGAAGCGTTTGTTTTCCAGTTTAATAGACTTTTTTCATACATTTATCATGAGACTGAAAGCTGTGTTCACATTACATGTATTTGCCGTACGGAATGTCACTTTTTCACATGGTAAATTTTTACATATAGTCTGAACACCTTTAAACAATAACATGTGTTATTTCTCTGTGTGCAGTACAAACGACAATTTTGATTTATAGCGTGTTCTGACATCAGATGGTTTTAAATAAAGCAAGTGCTTGTGAAGTTAAAAATAAAGTAAAATTGTAATATAGATTAAATTTAAATTGATTTAATATAGTAAAAAACTAAAAATGAAAGAACAAATTGCTAAGACATTAACATTTGCATTTGCAGCATTTGTTTTCCTTTATAGGTTGTGTCAAATGTACATAACATGCCAACGTGTGAACACAAAAATTATAAACCATATGTAAGATGCAGATTTTGACATACACAGAAAATTATAAGGCAAATACATATATATAATGTGAACACAGAGAGAATAACATACTCAACAAGAACTGCGTATACTCGTACATGAAGCAAAATACCCTTTTTACTCGTCTTTTTGCTCTCATCTTCAAACTCAAAAGTTTTGTAGAAAATGCTTCATAGTGTGAACATGGTCTACATACTGATACATTATATGGCTAGCTGGATTTTTCAAGTACTCGTATGCACAGATAAAATGTCTAAAATTTAAACTCATCATTATTTTTTTGTATTTAGAAGTAACACTCAAGTAATAAATGCCTACTACTACTCGTATTACTAGCTACTACCTTCTGTAAGGAAAGGGATAGTGATAGAGATTTTTTTAATAATGCAGTGTTGCAGCGCCTCTGGTGTCAATTACGGGTATTAAATTTTCAAAGCTGTGCTTAGTAGCCATTATATTGGTTATTTTACTTCAGTGACCAGTGAATATACCGTCGTCACTTGAACTTTTCTACAACAAGTCAGAAAAATACGTGGTGTTGTTATTTTAATGACTGTCCGAGACCGTGCTCTAACCCAGGACCTTCGGTTTTGTAGTCAACGTTCTAGGTACTTCAGCCAACACCGCCCTTAATACAATTTAAAAATACTTGCAATTAAGCAAGACATTTTGCGGTATGAAGTAATAACTTTTAGTACGTATGTATAATAGATCTGGCCACTAGTAAAAAAAAGTTTTAATTTTGAATGAAAACTTTTTATAGATACGTACATATTTGAGGTCTGCTTGCACGAAATAGAGAAACACTGACTAAAATATCTTATCAATGAGGTAGTTTACACGGGAACAACTTTTTAAGCCGCAAAATTTTTGTTCTTTTCCAAATTACACGAGACTAATTCATCTGGTATAAAATATATACGCGTATGCACAGCTTTGTGTGTGTTGGTGTTTCGTATTCATTTAACAACTGCAGTGTTTTAGGTTGTGTGTGTATTGGTTTTGTGCTGCTAATGCAGGGTAGCAGCTGGTTGAAAAACTATGCCAACCACAAAACGACTCTCTTTGCCTCTCTCACCAACAAACTGGCATGTTATGCCAGCATAATTATGTCCGTGTAAATCGGCGCAGTGAATATATCATAAGCTTAAAAAATATGCAAGTGTTGTTATCAAAGCTTTGACGCTTTCAGGCTAATCGAGCGTTTTAGATTGATTTTTCTGATGATAATTTCACAGCTTCGTTAGAATATGATAAGGCTTTACTAAAATCTAATGAGTCTACTTATGAAAAATTAAAAGGTGTAAATACTAAACATATAACAATGAGTAAAATGTTAAAGTTAAAAATACCAGCATTAACTTTCTTTTTTGTGGAAAATCGCAAAAAGTTTGCCAAAACTTTGGAGAGTTTTTTTTCTGCTTTTCTTTTTTAAATTTACATAATGACATGAATATCCTTGAGTGTTTTTAAGATATCAAACTGTTTTTTTTTCTGAGTACACACTTATATCCTTTTATATAAAGGCGCGTTCGTCAAGGATATTGTGCAGTTCGTAAAGTTGTTAATCACTTGTTCACACAAATATATATATTTTGTATGTTTTCTATCGTAGCTTTCAAGCACTATACGATTCTTTAAATTATTTAATTTGATATAAACTTGCTAAATTATAAGTGTTTTCGTTTGGCTTGGCTCATTTGTTTCTGCTGATGGCTTATTTTTGATTGAAGTTGCGGACAAGCAACATGCAAAATATTTGTACTATTTTAGATTTGCATGTCATGATGTTTTGAATACATATTTTCAGAGATTTGTAGCGATTTGTTCTGCCTTGTTTTACATATTCAGGGAAAATACGGAGAAGTAATAAGATATTGTAAGAAAATTTGTTTAAAATTAAATAACTGTTACAATCCAACAAACTTTAGATAGATACAAACATCAGCAGGATTAAAAAATCCAACCGTGGAAATGGTAATCGGTTTAGATGATACAAGCTCCAAATAAAAACATTAACACATCCTCATAGACTTTTGCTTTTATATTATGTTCACAGAAAAAAGTATTCACCAATTAATGTTTTCAATTAAAAATTTAATTGATTCAATCAAACTTTTAATTGTATTAATTAAATTGAGTGGAAAAACTTGATTGATATTATCAAATTGTTTATATGTGAAAATTTAATTAATTTTTCAATTGATATTACAAATATTTTAATTGATATTACAAAACTATTCACATTACTTTTTTGTGTTTAGTTTTTTACTGTTTTCATACATTAAAAAATTTTTGTTATTGAAAAATTTTACTTTAGTGCTAAAATTATGAATCTCGGAACCATGATATAAAATGAAAATCAATACAAATGGACGGAAAAACGTGCTTCAGTTTGCGTCGCGTTTCTCCCTTCCCAATTAGCGACCCAAGCCGGGGTATTGGTGTACATACAATGAGTATTATCAATATGGGTATTTTTCGTGTTAAGAATTCTTTTAGACATGCATATTTCAGATCAGTTCCCTGATGATCTGCATTAGCAACAGTGAAATGCGCATAGGATCCAACTAAACCCCTCAATAATCAATTTCAATGTATTTTTAATAAAAAAAAATTTTACTTAATAAGTAAAATAATAATTTGATATTATTTGTGCGTTAGCAAATTTTAAACTTAAAAATTTAAATATCAAACCGAATATTTTCTCAGCTAATACACACTCTTACATGTCTTAGTTAAGGAAGATGTACATGTAGTAAAGTTTTAAAAATTAAATAAAAAATGTCAGTGTTGGCGCTCTTCCCCTAAGAAATATAAAGACCAGGGGGCAAATTACGGCATTCGACACGATTCGAAATTTAAAAATATTTCCATTTAAAATCTATTGAAATATTTCGTAATTTCTTTCGATAACGAGTGCCGTAATTTGCTCCCAGTAGTTTGTTTCACTAACTTATTTTAACGCTTATCAAATTGCTTAGAAACAATCACAGTCATATTACCGACTTTTCTAGGCTGTAACAATTTTAAACCACATGCGCTGCTTCAATCATTTTCGAGGTGATATTGCACGGACAACAGTTAATTGTTCAGTAAAGTACATCTTCTTTATGCTGAACTCAAATAATTACATATCTGTAAAAATATACACACATTTTTCTTATTTAAACACTGATTTAGAGCCATGAACACACATTAATCAAAATTTTAGAAACTGCGGATCTATTTTTTTTTCTTTTTTCTTGTATGCACATTCCACTGTGCATCGTTGTCCTCTAGTTGTAATAGTTCTAAAATATCCCGCTTAATGCTGCACCAGGTATAAGACAGGCATCATTTAAAAACAAATAAAATTTAATTAGAATTGATACAAGTATTACATAATTTTTAAATATTCGAAAAAATTCAATATCATCTTCACATGATCTTCTTTATCTACCATCCATATTTATGAATACTTATTTTCGTAAGATAAAAAAGAACGTTCCCTTTACTTTAACATTTATATTCTTTTTTTAACTTTATCAGCCAATGAAGATCTCAATATTGTGAACATTAAAGCGTAGCACTGGTAGATGTTGGTCTTAGCACCTCCAGATTAGTTATTGGAATTGAAAAACACAACTAAAGAAATTTATTTAAAAAAAAAATGGAAAAAATAAAACTTGTTTTAGCCTCAGCGACATCTCACACACTCGCGCTCTGCCCATCATAAAAATTTTTTCGAATCTTTTGAAGATGACACAAGAACAAAATTACACAAAAATGGATGAAATTCTTAAGAAATAAATCGTCATTAAGTAAATCAGTGATAAATATTTTGATATTTTTTTGGAGAAAAAAAGAGACTTATAAATATATTTTCTAACACAAATGAAAAAATGGAAACCCACAAATTTATATATAAAAAATTAATATATTTTTATTGATTTTTTGTTTTCAATAATGAGGCCATATTGATGGTGTCGCTGGTGATAAATAAAAAACTTAACAGCAACAACAACAAAAAGGTACTAAGCAACGAAATCCAAAAGATTCTTGCTTCTACCAGCAGCAAAGCACATGCGAAAACAAAAGGAAACTATAAATTACGTTTCTATGAATCAAGAAGCATTAGAATTATCATCATCATCATCAAGCAAAAAAAAAATAAAACGAAATATTCTAAAAGAAGTACGATTGCTCTATTCAGCTGTGCCGAATTTCAAATACCCTTCAAATTAAGAGGGCATACCAAAAGAGGTTCGTTTTTAGCAAGCTTAGGTTCTCGAAGGATAGAGTCCGTGATGGCATATGGGTTAAATTTTACTGAGTAGCAGATAATAACACCTTTTCTCTGGTTTGTGAAGTCAAGCCTCGGAGCTTTAATTTTCGCATCAATTGAATTTTTTTTAGCGATGTCGCTTTAGGTCTTTTTGTCTGGCCTTATTTAAAGCAATTGCGCCGTTTCCCAATTAAAATTTAAGGATCGTCATGAATAGACTGATTACTACTTTCCACGTTGTCTACCGTTCTTGATTGTCATGGTTGGCCTGAGTTTGGGTTTTCCAGTGGTTTTTCAGGCTCTTCAACATTTTTGATTTTTTTTAGAACGAGATTTATGATACAGTCTTCTTTATACATACATACATATTCAAATTTCCCTTTTTGAAAAACCCTCACATGTGCTATGGGCGGTCCTTATCCAATATATGCTCCACAGCGACTGAATTCAAAAGACCCAAGCTACGGTTTATGTAACTGATAAAAAATAATAAATTTTGGACACTGAAAAAAAAAAACTTATGTATATCAGGTGATTTAAAACAATCACTTATAGAATACAAAGATCCTAGCTATCAACAAACACTGTACGCTGCGAAAATAGGAAGCATTTCAAAGTGACCAAGGCGAATTGATAACAGGTGGTCTCCATTTGCAACTTTGCATATTCACTTTGTATATTTTTTAGTGTAAAATTCCCTGCTGTCAGAGTATTTCCAAAAGTTTTGCTTTGATTTGACAGTAGAGAAGTTATCAGCTGATAGTCAGCTGGTGAATTAAGATTATCTGATGTGAATTCGCCTTAAAAGTTACCGAAAGTTTTCTTTCAACTACGAAGAATAAAAGTTAATCTAACACGCTCTCTGTAAGACAGCAATATGGATTTGTACGTTATCAAAGATACTATAAAAGTTTATTTCAAGTCTGAGCAGTAAAATTAATATACATACAAGGTGGCGAAAAAGTAATTGTTTAATTTGAGTCGGCTGCAATTTTTGCAGATGACGCCAAGTGTCAATGTTCTTTGTCACTTAGAATGAAGATATATAGCAAATTAGTTGTCAACAAGCCATGGAGTAGTATACAGTTTAAAATTCCTGTTACTGCCTACACAGAAAAAATGTTCCTGTAATAAAATTGAAAATAAAATAAAAAAATAATTCAAAATGTAATTGAGTCAATTAAACTTTGTAATAAAATAATTTTTGAAACAGAAGTTTAGTTGGCTTAAATACATTTTTAATTGACTTTTGGTTTTATTTTCAATTAAAATTGTTTATTGCAGTAATATTTTTCTGCAAACTTGACAAATTTTCAGTTTGTTGTCTTAACACAGTGTGTCATCGTTTTCCTCGCCATCGTATTACATGTGCTCGAACAATGAAGCGTTCGGTTGAGCGCCTCGTGTACGGGTTCACGATCGAGTATCGATCATGGTTGGTTTCAACAGTACTGAGCATCCGCGCACACAGATCGGACAACGGTGCAGATCTCTATGTCGAGTCTTCGCTCGTTTTCGAAATTTGAACTGGCCAGATCGCCTGATCTAACATCAGCACACTTCTACCTTTGGGGCCTTTTTTTATCACAACAAACCACGAAAATTGCAATTCTGAAAAGATAAAATTGCAAAGAAAATCGCCAATTTGTGACCAGATATTTAAGTAGCAACAATTCAAAATGGCGCCAAATGAATATTTCAATTTGGGAGGTGGCCACTTGAAAGATATAACTTTATCAATTAATCATCATATTTAAATTTTTAAGTAAACTTGTTATGGAATGAAACATTTTTTTGGTTGATAATAAATTGCAAGTCCGGCCAAATTATGACATTACTTTGGCGACACCATGTATAGGGTGTTTTTTTTAAGAGTGTCACAACTTCGAGTTGGCATCACTGCTTTAGTTGCTTTTTGTTTAGTTTGCTTTGAAATTTTATTATTAATAGACTTACACCAGAGCAACGCGTGCAAATTTGATATTGATATTGATTTTGAATTTCCAAAAGCCCATTTCTAGTTGGGTACGTAAATAAGCAGAATTGTCACATTTGGTGTGAAGAAAACCCACAAGCTTTTGTAGAAACACCATTACATCCACAGAAAATTACTGTGTGGTGCGCTTTATGGGCTGGCGGAGTCATTGGCCCATATGTCTTCGAAAACGATGATGGTCAGCATGTTACTGTCAATGGTGAACGGTATAAGAACATGATTCGCAATTATATCAATTACGTGGCATTAATCTTGCTGATATGTGGCTTCCAAAGGACGAAAACACATGCACAGCGGGCGCTACAATTGATTTACTCAAAGAAACTCAAAGTTGTGATAATCTAAAGACAGCATGCTATATATGCACATAAATATATTGTTGAAGTAAAAAAATATTTGTGGTTGGCTAATCACGTATAGATGCATTTCGGTGCTGCTCGAGCAAAACATCAGTAGGCTTCAACTACAATTCAAGCAATTAGACCAGGTACGTCCAAGCCATATGCACAATGTGCAAACTTTTATAAAGAGCTTTTTGTGCTTTGACACCGACGGCAGCACAACAGCCAACCAGATATCGGCGACAACAGTGCTTGCTGTTATTTTGCAAAGAACCAAGAACAAATTTAAGAGCTTTCAAAGCTGTTTACCTCAAATGCAAATATCACAATATGTGTGTTTGGACGTAGCTGATCTAGACGTGCTTAGCCAACCTATAAATAAATTTTTTAAATTCATATTCATTTAAAAATAAAATATTAAAATGTATTGCAGAAGTAACAAACGAAATGACGAACTAATATACACTCTTCTCACTCATGGTGGAGGGTGTAAAAATATCTTTAAATTATTCCAAAATATCTGATTTCTTTAGGATGATAAAAAAATATTCATCTTTTTGTTAGAATTTGTTTTATTATTGCATCTAAAATACGAATATGGATAAATTTAAATGCTTTTAAGGGTGTTTCGGTATCTTAATGTCTGTCCTTGTAGGTGAGCGTAAACTATTTGTGTGCGGCGTATCTTGTGGCAAACAAAAGTGGAAAAGCAGACATTTGGTCTCTTTGAGATCATTAGCGGAGACCTTTGGGAGTCTTTAGATTAATGACAATAAGTAAGGAGAACTATTGAAACAACTAAATATTTTATTACTAAATTATTGCCTTGATAGATGTTCTCTAACAACGATTATTACGAGGTTATTGATCAGAATATTTATAATGAAATTTTAATCAAAATACTCCTATTTTAATGGGAAAAATTTAATGTTGGGAAATATAAATTTTCTTTCTTCCTACAAAATTTTATAAATTACTTAATTCAAAATATCAATTAATATTTCTACTGAAATAAGACCTAACCACAGAACCGAATAAAATTCGTTAAAATTTAGTAACACGAAAACCTAATTTTTTTCTTTATTAATCACACGTATTACGTATGTCGAGTCGAATATTCTTCTACGAGACTTTTCTCATGGATTAAAGAAAACTTGTAGACGTTTCCTTTAATCTAGCACAATTCGACTCGACATACGCAATACGGCTGAATATAATGTAAGATATGTTCATAAAACGAAATAAAAATAATAATACAATTTACGATATCAAACGATATCAAAAACATGTTTGTCAAAAAAAACCTGTCGTCATTTTTTTTTGAGTTGGTTATGTTATTGACTCAATAGCAAATTTATACAATATTTTAATTAAAAATATTTGTAGAGTTTGATAATCCTAAAGTAAAAAAAAGCTAATTCTCTAAATAAAGTATATTTTTGTTTACTAATGTAAACATTCTTTTTAAATAAAAACTGTTATAAAAGCAATTATAAAACAAATTTTTAAGAATTGTTAAGTGAACTCAGGCAAAAAGAATTTATAGTTATCACACAGTAAGATATCATATAAAGAATAAGTGGCGATTATTATCGCAATTAGCAAACATTTTATTATGAGGTTCCCTACTCATTTTATTAAGAACTTGCTTTGCTTGTTTCTCACTCTTCTTAAAAAAATTCTAGGAGGACTCTTAGCAAGTTACAGTACCATACTCAGCTACGCTGAGTGTCACATATCCTGAGCTACAGTCTTTTTGTATTTTATTTCTCTTAAAACATTTTCTTCACAATAATAGCGATGACTTATAATAAATTTAAGTATTGTCAACTAGAAGTTTTTACAGCTTCTATGAGCTTCAAATTTTCACTAAATTTTTCAAAATTGTTTCATTAATTCGGCGAAAAATCACTCCAAGTTCGTTTCACATCGAGTTAGATTAACATCGATTAGATCACTGCAATCATTGAGACTTATACAAAGTCTTTGTTCGTTTATAGTGATTAAACGACACTCATTAAGGCTGTTTCAGAATATAATACAAATATGAATACTTTAAACGAGAATGCCTTTCTGATCTAATTTCTAGTTCACACTTTACTGGACACCTCTAGGGGTACCCTTGGGACATTAGAAACGTTAGAGACAAAATTTATTTAAAAATATTTAAGCTTTATTTGGAGCCTGCTTAGAATGTGAAGATAGAGAGCGACTGTCCACAACAATTAGGTTCGAGAAAATTCTAATGTCTGGAAAGGAAAACATCTGGAGTTCTCTTTTGTTGTTTCCTTCGCGTTCACACAGGCGAAAATGTTGCCGGCGATATTCCAATATTATTGGATAATAGCAACCATACATGCATATGTATTTACATATGTATATGTTGCAAAGAATATGAAAACAAAGCGTGTCGCCGAGTACCGAACACAAAAGTGATTTTCTCTTCCCCCACCCGCAAATTGCTCCAAACTAAATGTTTCCCTTCCAAATGTTTTCGTGTCTCAACGCTGTCAATGGATGTTGAATCCTTTAATTGAAAAGTTCGTTGAATGAGAGCTATGAAAGCAAATGCAATTTTTGTATGGGAAACCCTTTATAAAGTAGGGATATGGTATAGATAACCAGAGGCAAAAAAGGCGTTCTTAAATTTTTAAAGGTTGGTATCAAATTCAGAACGAATCGTGAACAACATTTTGTTAGCTTTCGGTATCAATACAAGCTTAATGAGTTCTCAAATTAAGAACAAACTGTATACCATAAGTTAATAAATCAAGAACGATCTGTAGTAAAATCATGAACAATTTGTGCAAAAATACCATAAGTTAATAAATTAACCACGATCTTTTATCAAATCAAGAACGATCGGTAACAAAATAAGAACTAACAAGAAATGTTGAACAAAACGATACTGAGTTGTTCTTAAAAAATTTATTCCAACCGCTATCAAAGTAAACGGAACTTAATCGGACTTAATTAAGTCAATTTTTATTAGCAGGGCTTTTGACAATTGTCCCCATTTCACTACCCCAATTTACCCCAATTACATATGAATGTATTTGAATTTCCTCTTTTTGTAGAATTACAATTAATTATTTTATACTTTTTGTGTGTTTTGTGATATGAAGAAGTTACTTAGCGTGCGCACAATAAAGTATATTTCACATCTCGGTAATAATAAATCTAATGCTAATTGCTTAATGATTATAATTAAAATATTAAAAGAATAAAAATAGAAATTTTGTCAAAGCAGAAACCAGTCACCAGTCACCAGTCACTCACTCACCATTGATCTTGATGGTTCAAAGAAAATATTTAACATTTGACCAATGAAGTTAGACTGAAGTTTATTGTAACACTTTTATGAATCAATTTTAAATTTTACGTCATGATTTAATAAAAATTCCTGTATTTCCAAGATTTCTTATCACACCAACGTACTCATGCTCAACTAAATAGTCATGCAACAAACAATCACACCTCAAATATCAGTGATTTGTATGACACAACAAATTATCCGACGGCTTATGAGAAACTCCAACCAAGCCAACCAACAACATATGGGCTTTTGTACTATTGAACAACAAAATAGAGACTCTATTAAGGTGGTCTGCTAGAAAACTTGGAGAGAAAAAAAAAACAAATCGAAATCTACTAAAAAGCCAAACGATTGACTTCTTTAGTGGAATTGTTATTTTTGTTGTTGTTGTTAGTATATTGATACCAATACCTGGCAGTAGTGTTTGGTGGTGGCAATGACGATGATGATGATGATGCTGCTAACGACAACGACGAATACCACTACGATGGTGGAATATCGATTTAAAGGTATCGACATACATATAGCACACACTCTGAGCGCACGACACATTTAGTTCACATGCACTATTCCATCCGTACAAGAAACTATGGAAGTCTTGTAACCAATAACAGCAACAACAACAACAACATCTAGTGCCACAAAGCACTAGTGATCTTTCATAGTTGGTAGTAAAAGCTATTGGGATAACAAAATTTAAAAACAAATCGAAGAAAACAAAAGAAAAAAATCAATATCTTAATGTTAAACACCAAATAAGCTTTAGTTCAAAAATTGAATTGGAGTCAATAGACAAATGTACGGACGGACGGACAATATGAACAAACTTACTTGCATTACGGAGCCAAAGCCAAAGCCAACTCAAGTCGAGCACAAAAGATTATGAAGGAACACACACACACTCGCGTGCACTCACTTTCAATTTGTTAGCGTAGGTCGGGCCTTATAGAAGAATGAAAACGTTTATGGAAACTTTAACTCCCTGTATTGATCAGAGATAATAAGGCGAATATGTATAGCACTCATATATTTATATGTATGTAAATATGTTGGATTTATGGTTCAAAAAAAAACAAATACAGTGGAATTAATGGATCTAAAATTAAGTAATTTAATGTTAGAAAAATGTAAAGAGGAATTGAGAGTAAAGGGCTTCAAATATAGTTTGCATTATGGAACAACCTTATTACGAAGTAGCAATTAAAGATTCACGAGAAAAATGAAGTAAAAACATCAGGTAAACAGCAAGTAGGCCATAACAAAAACTAAAAGTCCTCCTAATAGAAAACACCCATTAAAAGGAAATAACTGCTTATGTCAAAAGTTTATAATACAACATGTAGAGCTGTTAGGAAGATGATGAAATTCTCTAGCACTTCTTTTGTCACTGCCCATATCCAGTCAATTTAGAAAAAAAAATTTATAGAATGTAACTGATATGGAATATCTTAGACATTCGGACTGGAAAACCCTAAGAAAGTGTATTAAGCAAACTAGGTTCTCAACCTTACTAAACTAACTAAACTAAACGGAAACAGGCAACATGCAACTCTACATGCTAGAATCATGAGTGTACTTTTCGATCCCCATCACCATAATACATGGGGATACCTTCCCACATGCTTTTATTTCATCTACGCCATTTATCTTCCGAGCAACTTACATATTTAATATATTGGATGATTTTAGAATCATCCCTATCGTGAATAAAATGTGAAATTTTGTTCCCATGAAATTTTCATTCCACAATAACTGAAATTTGCTATCGCGAATTTTATGGAAACATTTGTTCCCGCTATCAATGCGTAGTGATTGTAAAAACAGAAAGAAGACTTGTAGAGCTGACAAATTAATTGAAAATCAAATATAATCAAATTTAGTAATAAGCGAAGTTTATCCGCTGGTGGTTAAGCATTGTCTATATGCATTTCATTGTTGCTTTAACAAATCACACACACACATATTTTGAACAGTCACAAACCTTTTATATTATACACAGACTTTCAAAAAATATTTGAAAATTCACACATAATAAAATTTTTTTAAATCACAAAAGGAAAATAAGCTTAGTAGGCCTAAAAACTTCCACAATTCAGCAAATAAATTTTTTTTTATTTTTTTTATTTTACACCTTTATACAATTAGGAATCCATCGGAATATTTAGTTACAAAAAATATGAGTACACATATTTTTGATTTCAAATTACAAAATATTTTTAAGTGTAAAGAAGACGAGCCAAAATACGTTCAAGCAAAGCAGCTTTCAACAATTAACTGAACATTACAAATGGCCGAAATTGTCGGCATAATTGAGAAACATGGGTACCAACATAACGCCACAAAAAATCAAAATTTGAATATACGTAGCACGCGAAAATTCAAAACTCGCCATACTTTTTGAACAAACCTTATAAATTAACTGTGTGTGAACAAAAGAGTTTCATATCATACTCCATGTAAAAAGGGGATCTCTTCCTAAAAATAAATATTTATAACTTTTAAGATTTATTTGGGAGGATAATACTTTGAAATAACTCGATGTACTAATTCAGTTCGCCAGCTAAAAAACAAAGTAAACAAAACCAAAGGAAAAGTTTAAAAATCCATGTGAAATTTTTTATTCACGATAAGGGACTACATTTCTAGGGAACACTTACTCACGATTGCAATTTTAAGAAAAGGGGAAAAATTATCACGATAGGGATAAATAACATATACGAGACACACCACCATCCTCGCTGGTACTTAAACAATGGATTAAATCCAGCTTTCGCCCAGCCGAGATCCCGTTATTTTGCGGATGACACTTTACCTGACATTACTTACCTTAGAGGTATTGACTGAAAAAGCTTGAGGGACTACATGAACAATACTGAGTTCCTATAAAGGTGGGATTCGTTTGTTAATTTACATGAGAGCGCACAACAGGCCTGTACTGTGTTATGTGTATGTCCACAGACATGAGCGTAATGGCTCCTCTTATCAACCTAACCTAACCTAACCGACACCAAATATTTTCCCTGCTCCCCTCGGCCAATATTACGTTTACCACTGCATATGGTTTTCAATGTAGACGACGTCGCATACTATTACAGCAAGACGTACTATTACTTTTTATGGTAATATGATTGATTTTCTTAATTTTAATGTTAACGTAATACAGGACTAATATTAAACTAATCAGATGAAATACTAACATTGTACTTCCCAGGCTAATTAATATAAAGTAATTTAAGCCTCAGCATCTCAGTCAATCTAGGAGACGCTGTGGAATCATTTAATTTATTGATACACGAAAATTAATTAATTAATTGAACCAAAGAAAATTTGTAATTTTTAATGTTTTATCAATATGATGACATCAGAATTGTAAAAATTAAGAAAATGTATTTTTTGCTGCGATTAACCGAATATTAATTTTAAATTAAGAAAGTGATTTAAAAAAAGTTTTGAATTCAATTAATAAAGAATTTAAAAATTTATTTCAATTAAAAAAATAGGAACCGTGGGGACATATCGAGGACCTTTGTAGCTATTACGGGATACTGGACAGTCGGCAGATTTGCTAGTAGGATAGGTCTGCAAATAAAAGACAATCTTCCACTTTCTTGGCGAATGTCCAACTTGGCATCTCTCGAGACACAAGTTTTTAGGCAGTCATGTACTAGACGATCTTTCAGATTTATCTGAGATTTTGTTGAGTGACGTTATCAGATATCTCAACGCGACGGGTTGGGTCCGCCGTCTGATGTTTTTTTCAACTAGTGCTTATTTCGTGAATGGTAACACTTAGTTCATGTCTGATTTGACAGTTAATTAGTTTTATCCTTCCGCTGAACGAATATGGTTGTGTATACGCTTGAACAACACTATATTGCCTGCGATCGACTTACAGAAGATGCCGATTTTGCCAAAAAATCATCTTTTCAGATGAAGCTCATTTTGATCTTGGCGGGTATGTAAACAAGCAAAATTGTCGCATTTGGGGCACAGAAAACCCGCACGCATACATTGAAAAGCCGACGCACCCAAAACGAGCCACTGTTTGGTGCGGATTTTGGTCCAGAAGCATAATTGGGCCAATGAGCAAGGAGTGGCCGTTACAGTCAATGGCGATCGTTATCGGGCCATGTTGAACGAATTTTTGTTCACAAATATTTAATAGGAGGATATTGGCAACATTTGGTTTCAACAGGACGGCGCTACGTGCCACACAGCCGAAGATACACTCGCGCCCTGTTTTCAAAAAAAAAAAAAAGTTATCTGGCGGACCCATTAGTAACGATCACTGTGTCAGAATACTTAGATACGTTTCTACATAGGGTGACAGCCAAGAGTATAGTTGTTCTTTCAAAAACGAATCATCTATATTATACTTGAATGCTTGCGTGTAGAAGGGAGCCCCGTGAACCAAGCATTAAAACCACCATAGAATTGAATATCTCAATAAGACTGGTTTAGAAATTATTATCTTTGGAAGGTATAAAGATTGTAAGGAATTTTTTTTTAGAGTAATTAGGATGTGTTTAGTACGAAAAAAAATTAAATAAACATTTTGGTTTTCATCGTTGTATAGATAACGAAATATTTTTATTTTCGATGTATACTTTTATATACTTCCACGCATCATCCGTCTTTAAAACTGATACAGTTATATGAATTTCAGCGATCAATAGACCCAATGATCAATAGACTGATATTTAAATTCTGGAAAAGACTTTGAAAAATAATATTTGTATCCAAAAATTCCATTTACTATAAACAATTGAAAAATACTAAATATCTAAACATAACAAGCAAAACAGCTTAAGCAAAAACTGAACCACAATTTAATAAATTAATTGAAAAATATTTGTAAATTAATTTAAACTTTATTCAAAATTACGAATAATTTCTTAATCGGGCTTAAGTTCAGTATTTTCCATTCTTGTTGAATGAAGTATTTTTATTATTTAATGTGATTTTCTAAGGAAGATAAGAAAAATTAAGCTAGACTTTTTAGCTGAGAGAAATACCGATATTCTTCTGTGAGGCTCCGCACTTCATCAGCACCCACTGGTATACAATTATTGATTTACCTTTGGCAAATACATTTGCAAGTAAAACTATTCATTTTGTGTTTTTCCGTTTTTTCATTTTCTATTCAGATTAGCACGAAGTTATATCACTTTAAATCAGTATGTTTAACTATTTATAGTTCAATTAAATTTAAAATGGGTCATTTTATTCAAAATACATATATATAATTAAAATTTTCAATTCAAGAAATGCTTGAATCAGTTAGTGATTTATTTAAACTTCGATATACATATGTATAATGATAATTTCTTGCTATGAATGCATAACTACTTCTTGTGCTTTATTGTTAGACTTCAAAAAAACTTATTTGTTTTTTCAATTCTTCAAACCACTGTACACCTGACAATATACAAAATATTTTGTTTGTTCATATGATCACTTTACATGTTCAGTGAACATTGAATGGCTCAGTTTACTTTTGGTTTTTGTTCGTATGAACGATTGTAAGTGCAGCTTTGGAATGAACAGTATACTCGTATGCTCGTAATTTACAATTGAATTATTAGTTGTACAAAAATTTTACAAAAGTAAAACTAAAAAATAATATACATATTTTTATTAAATGTTTAGATTATATTTTTTTGTTTATGGCAATTTCTTGGCAACATGTGACAACAAAACA
Organism: Nowickia ferox; assembly: GCA_936439885.1. NCBI lineage: Eukaryota > Metazoa > Arthropoda > Insecta > Diptera > Tachinidae > Nowickia > Nowickia ferox. The sequence goes on from OW387026.1 coordinate 68,628,755, forward strand.
ATATTTTATATGCAATTTTTTCAGGTCTCGATGATGTAGTTTTCCTACTTTTTTCAATTTCTGTTGAAATTCATAACTTGTCGTCACATGTACTCGTTTCACATTATGAATATTATTTTTATGCATTTTATTTATGTTTATTAATGTTATTGTTGCAGTTCGACTTAAGCAACAAAAACAAAGTTGAAAAAAAAAACAGTAGGTTGTGTTTGTTTATTTCTTCTATTGGCAAAACATTTTCCCTCCTGCCATTCGTTTCGTTTGTATTTATTGATCGATCAGTTGATAACTCGAACAGATCGATTGTTAAAGGCACGACATGGAAAAATATTAAAAGTTATTGACGTCTATTGGAACAACTACTGCAATAGCAATAGCAACAACAAAGTTTCACCAGCAACAAACACAAAGTCCATGATGGCTTTGACAACAGTCAATTGATATGAACATGCAACACTTTAATAAATAAATTTAATAAACCTCACACGATACTTGGAAATTGTTGTGCTCGTATTAAGGATTGCCAACTGTAATATTTTGAAGCGGAATGGTAACGCCGGGAATCTTGATATCATCATGTACATAAATATACTATTTTAGTTTAATATAACATTTAAAATATTCCATGATGAAATGTTGGAGATGTTGGGAAAAAAGGGGGGTAAAACATTAAAAGAATGAAAATGCAAATTATGTACATATATATACATACATAAGTAATAGAGCTGAGCAGAAACTGTTTGCTTGCTTAATCTTCATGATGTACATTCTCTCTTTGTAGTGCTCTTGATTTCATGAGAACACTAAAACTGGGCGCAAGTTATGGCACTCGTTATCGAACAAAATTACGAAATATTTCAATAGAGTTTATATGGAAATATTTTTGAATTCCGAATCGTATCGAATGCCTTAATTTGCCCCTTGGTATTAAATTTCATCAAAAGCATACAGCAGCAATTTTTTATCTGTCTAGCAAGGGCATTAGTAATTGTAGTGTCAAAGCATATTTCACTAGTGCACACCGATTGGCAATTGTAAAATGAACACACAGTTGTAAAAATATGTGTATGTGTAAAAGAAAAAACAAACAGCGTAGATTATTTGAGCGTGTTAGTTCGTAGGCGATACTGTTCTAAGTTTTATAATTTATTAATTTAAGACTCTATAAAATAAAATTCCTATAAAAATAATATCTTTCACAGTGGATATAATTGTAAAAAGTTTTATTATCACATAATATTTTATGAAATTTTGAGTTTATGAAATGAAGTATAGTGCTCTATGAAATGTACAATAAAAATATTGCACACTTGACACAACTGTCTGTTCAACTGTGGTACAATGGTTTTGTGTGTTTCTTGTTTCCTTGTTCTCTATTTTTGCTTTACACACAATTACGATGACCACTACAAACAATATTCGCTCTTGAAAAAAATACAATACTGTGTCCTATGTCATGGCTTGCGCTCACTTCTAATGTGTACATGTATATGCCTTATCTTAACATTAAGATGAAAGCAGTTTCCGCGCCAAAATGTGTGTAGTAAAACGAACATTTTATGTTTAAGTTTTATAAAATTTTTCAAACCAATTAGATAGAAGTGAAACGAAAAAACAAATCAAACAAAACTGTAATTAAATAACGACAACTCAAAAAACTACATAACTGTTTGACAGCTGACAGTTTTAGTAAAAACAGAGATCTAAACAAAAAAACAACTCTGAAAAGTATTTGAAAAACGGTAAAAGCTTGACTTCGAAATTTTCACAAACAAATATGATGCGGATAACGATTAACTTTGTCGACTCTGCCATCAGTAATTTTTTAACCTTTTTTAAGTGATGGAACACTCCAGCAATTAATGTGTGTGATTTTCTCTATTATATATTGGATAGTGAACAAATTGCAAATGATGAAGTTAAGGGTAATTAAGCTCATTTAAAACTCGCTGGTAGAGCTGGATCTAACTCGTTAAATCGTTCATTTTCGCTACAAACCCATGATCAAACCCATTTAAATTACATGGGTTTGATCATTGGTTTGTATCTAAAATGAACGAATGAACGAGTTGGACCCAGCTCTAATTGGTGGCCATATAGCCTTTTTTATGATTTCATGAGTTTATATTACAACACATAACATGTCTTACTTAAAAATGACACAACACCAATAATCGTCACCCAAATTTGCTCTAGTGAAGTTATTTGATAAAAATTCATTTCATATATACCACAAATTAACTAATCGAATTACTTTTGAAAGAAATATTTCCAAAAATTCCTTTAATTTTTTGTTGTGAGAGTTACGTACTGTAGTAAGCTTAATATCGCTTCATCATTGCAACGTAGTCATTAGTGTTGAGCGATACTGTGAGTTTTTAATACTGTTGCTCCTTGTGAACGTGATTTCTAAATCGCTGTTCTTTTAAACTGTAAGTGAGATCACAGTTTAGCAGTATTTTGCTTGTAGAAATTCTGTTACTTTGACAAAATCTAATAATAAGAGCAGCAGTGAAATTAAACAGTGACTGTGATCACGGTTTAACATATTTCAGCTCTTCTGCTTTAAAAGTATTTATTAGTATTTGTATTTTGATAAATACTAATAAGAAGAGCGACAAGAACAAACAATTAGTAACCAACCCCATCCAAATGTTAAGAATGTTGAGAGACGGGAAAATTGCAAATACAAAAATGTGAGAGCTACACATAGTTGCCAAAAAAGACGATTGACACGATTCGACGATTATTTCTCGACAAACTGTGAAAGTATAAAAAAATTCATGTGTTAGCTTTATTTGCTGTAAAGTAAGCATAAGAACATTAACAGTTTGTATGAAAGAATATATATTTACAAAACTTGTTACTTGATAAATTCAGTCACAGTTGCGATTAGTGACTTTTTCAATCGCTGTGAAAAAGTAACAGTTTTCGAAAAATCGCTCATCTCTAGTAGTCATATCTATAAAAATTGGTAGATGATATGCTTCATGTGCTCCAGATTTTCTTTTGGAGATATGAGTATATTGCGGTCAATAAGAGATAAAAGTGGTGTTCTTTAAGATTTGTACATTTTTGCAGCAACTCAAGTCCTGATCGAGCAAGTAACAAAAGGTAAAATACATATAGCTCTCATGCAGGAATTGTGTACTGTTAGAAACAAGCTATCTGTACTAGAGTCGTTTAGACTGGCTCTAGACTCTAGATTCAAAGCATGAGTTAAGCCTGGTACTCTGTTCAACATTTCACGTGAAATTCTGTCAAAACACATATAAAAACAATTTGCATGAATAGTTCATTAAAAAATGTCGCAGAAGTAGTACTCCGTTAATTTTTGGTAAAAACATATGAAATGTGTCTTCAACATTTTAATAAATAAAAAAATTAAAAATTATTCAGTCGTATGTATCCATAAAAATGCATGCATGTATAAAACAATTTAAAAAAGCTTCTCTATCGTAAAATTTTAAAAATGCTATTGAGTTCAGTTATTTAAAACAGCCACGATATGAGTGAGTAATGTTTTAGAAGTGGAAAACTATCGACGGCACTAGCGATAGTAAATTTTGTATCCTGCAATCAATTTTTTTCTTGCAATCGATTAATACTCGAAAACAATCGATATTTTTAGTCACTATCGATAGTAAATGATGCATCCCTAAAAGAATGAACAAAAATAGCTGCATGATCTTCCACTGAAATGTTTTATTTTTCATACAATTATTTTAGTTTTCTTATTTACTGAAAAGAGAAATAAAGTTCTGCTTTTTTTGTTTAGTTTAGAAAAATTTTTGTTGGAATTTTTAGTGTAAATAAAATACATTATACGAGAAACATACAAGTTCGACACTATCACGATAGTATCGTCGATATATCGATAGTTTTTTTAACTTTTGATAGTCTTGAATCGATATATCGATAAAGTTTTTTTTAGCTATCGAAAACTTTCAATAGTGACACTAGCGATAGTTTTCTAACTCTATAGTTTTTTTCTTTTGGAACTGACAACAAGCACGTGGGGTAATTGCTACAAACGAAAGAAATTGTAGCATAGTTCAAGGGATAATAAATATTGTTTGCATTGGAAATTTTTCGTACGAAATAATCAGTGTTGCTCAGCACTTTTGCAAATTTAAACAGATTAGTAGGCTCAAGGGACTAACATTTTTTCTACAGAGCTATCAACACAAGACGCCACAACATTTATACACAGTAGCCGAAACATATCGCTGGCATCGGTGTATCTCCGCTCTGGCACCCGAACACTGACCCCAACTACGGATTTAAGATGCACCATCGAAAGAGGAATACATTAATATGTTGTGGCGCTCTCTCGTATCATCTCTATTGCGGCAGCTACAGTAGAAACAAAAGACATTATACGTTATTAGAATTTATAAATGAAAATTAACTTCTTATCCTAAATAATGGGAATATATCAACATTTATTAACAGTATAAGGAAACAGATTAATGATACTACTTTTTGTTAAGAAATCTGAATTAATGGAATTTGCGATTGGCACTTGTAGAATTGTTATTCCTTCTCAGACCATCGCTATATTTTCATAAGTCTGCAACACAAACTCTAAAAGTACTCAGCACCAATGGACAGTGCAGAGCTGGTAGATTCGGAAATTGCAAGAATCAGTAGAGATTTTAGCGAAACCCTTGCTGTAAACTCCGTTATAAGGTAAGTCCGAAAGAAGAGTCTGGTATGATAGGCCATGTAAAAGATCTTAGGAAAGAAACCAGAACCCTTTTTAGCAGACAGGTCATGACGGAAAAAGGTCAAAGACTACTAGGAGGAGTATAAAAAAATTTAGTCCAGAATATACCTCAAGAAAATAAGGGATATCAAACCCTTTCTGCGAACAGTTAGACAACGTTAACGAAGACTCTAAAATAAAAAATTCAGATCAAAAACACATACCCAAACAGAAAAACTTATTAACTTGATTAAGAAGGGTGGAAACCAGGGAGGAACTATTCGAAATTTTAATGATAGTGTACTTCCTTAGTTGCTAGTTCTCGACAGATGCAGCTATTGATGAAATACATTGCGACATTTTAAAGTTAAAATATACATACTGATATTTATATAAATTCCCAAAAATTGCTTTTATTCATATACATAGGAGTATATTGAGTTTTTTTTCTTCCTGAATCTCATTTGTTGATTTGGCAATCCCTATAAAAAAGCTGCTGCAGCAGCATTTTATACTTAAAAATTATGACGCTTCAATACAAGAAATGACAGTTGGCAATTGAACAACAAAATATCACTTGTACACGTTTATGAAACATTATTTGTTTAAACAATAAGTAAAAACAAAAATTATTTTGCTGCTAAGTTTAATATTTATTTAAGGTTACTGGCTACAATACGGGGGTAAATATTTATTGATAATTGAAAATCTATGAACGGCTGTAGACTATAAGCAGTGGCACTTGTTGACTGTTTCTTCTAAAATCCTCGTTTGTTATTATGCAATCTTAAAAAAATATGACTTGTTCTATAACATTAATGAGTTATTGCAGTAGATGTTTTCGTTTTGTAGCTGACAGTCTGTTGCGACAAACATCTCAGCAAGCTGTCTTGGAACTAATAATAATTTAAATAGTTTTTGTATATATCTGTTTAAAACAATACAATTGCCGACAATGATAATAATTCAATATTAAATGTTTCTTTTAACGTTGCATTTTGAATGTTGACAGTTTTCTGACCATTCAGAATGAATGCACTTGTCCCTCAACTACAGCGAACTTTGTGCGGTTATGTATGTACAGTATGCCAAGTAAATGTTTGCAATGTTATTCGATTAAATGCAAAATTACAAAAAAAAAATTATTTTATAAAAATAAGCTGCAGACTTTTGCAAGTTCACAGAAAACAAATATCTCCAAATGTGAGGTACATAAGTAAGTAACAAATGCTGCGTTTGTATTTACAGTAGAGCGATTCAGTAACTTTTAACGAGCCTACAATCGTAATTTTTCTCTATACATTTTGTCGCGTGCAATAACGATAGTGTGATTCTGTAACTTTTTTTTAACGATAGGACGCACCTGATATTTTTTGTTAATTTTTGTCGATAAACTTAACAGCACATAAATTATTGTCGCTTAAATAACGACACAGCTGACATTAACCTACAGCATTACAGGTATTTGTAGCTAAAATTTTACCATTTTTACTGTATTTAATAAAAAATTAATTACATATTATTAACTTAATTTTGTATTCTATGTTGTTATCGGTTACGTGGAGAATATATTTAATATGCATGTCGCAGTAATCACCCAGCTTTTCAATTAATACGAGTATTTAACAACGTATTTAGCTAATTTATATTTAAATTTAAGTTATATTGAAATACGGTTTAATTTTTTCACTTCATAATTAAGGTTCATAAAACTACGTTGAAAGTGTGCCACCACAAATAAAGCATCAGAACGCATTTTGCCATTAAATACATATTGGTCATTTACTTAAACAACGTCAATGGAATTTTAAAGCTAATGGTGCAGAATTAATTCTCATATCATTATTAATATTGTGTTAAAATTTCGTAAGAATATCTTGTGTACTCAAAAATTGAAAATATAAAATAAATTTCCTTTTTGCATTACACTTTGTGTAAATCGAAAACTTTAAATTCATTTTCCTGAAAAGCAGAGGGGTTATTATGTAATTCGATTCGAAAAGAAAACTGTTCGAATGTGTATGTTATTAACATTACAATTCGAAAGCATTTCTATTCGAATCGGATTATATAATAACCCCCTGATTTTTTGAGTTATGACGTTGTTTTAGTAAACGAGCCATATGTATTTATTTCCTGATATGAAATCGTTTATTGTGTATGTTATTAGTGAAAATTAAACAAAATTATTTTTAATACGAGCACGACATGTGCATGTCTTCAATAAACACTAGTATTGTCAATTATTCGTGTCTTGTGTTTGTTCGAATCAAAACTCATTTTTTTTCTAATATTCGAACCAACAAAAATATAATTTTATATGATTAATTTAAAAATACTTAGCAAAGATTAAAAAAAATTAAAAATCATTTCAAGTTTGCATGTTCTTTTCTTTGATGTTTCCAAATAATTTAAATTAACCTCAACCACTAAACATTGTCATCTCTTTCAGAAACTTAATTTTTTCATCGTAGCTGAGGTCATTTGCCGCAATATAAAATTTGTGTGCAAGAATAATCGTCTTTGCATACCCTTTTGTGATCGCGATTTCGGTATTTAGTCACGTAAGACTTAAAAAGTTATGAAATATAAAATATTTTTTTGTATAAAGTTGATGAGAAAATTATTAGAATATTCAATAAAAATGATTCTACTAATGATCTATTTTAAATTAATTTTTTTTTAAATTTTCGAATGTCAACACTAATAAGCACACACAAGCACAAAATCTTAAGTAGAACCTAAATGCAAACGATTAATGATTTAAGTATTATTTAAATATTAAATACACAATTTTGTATTTAAATAGAACTGCAAGATAAATGAAATTTAATTATCAGTACATGGATTCTGTAACTTTTTGCGAAGAGAAAATAGTAATATTTTTGTTTCCGGTAACGATAATGTGAAAACAAGCGAAAAGCACAAAGAATACTGAAGAAAAGCTCAATGGCGGTATTCGATGTTTGATGCAAATTGTCTTGCGTAAGTGCAAATGCAAAAACTTGCAATATGATTTCTTTGTGCACACATTTCACTGACAAGCTGTATGTTCATTGGTTACTGTTTGCTTGTGATTTCATATGGGCATTTTCACGTCATCGTTCGTGATATGTGCTTGCTGGCAGTTTGGATTTAATTTTGCAAAAATACGAGTAACTGAAAAATTGTTTTGTCTGTATATTTTATTTATATTGTTCGGAGCATTGTTGTCCAAAATATCGACCGAAATAAGTGCATAATTAAAAAAGCTAGTTAAGTTTTGATTATTATTTTTCGAGCCTCATTTGTTTCTATATTTATGATTTCATTAGGCTAAAGTTCGTATCGCTCTGTAAGCCAAAGTACATGTGATAATTATTAATGAACAAATAACACCAAATATTCTGTCAAACAATAGTAGAACGGAACAACTAGCTGTTTTCGAAGGCCACTACACCTTCATTATCAGCGTTCTTTGTATTTGGGCCATTGTGTATGGTGCCAGTTGATGTAGATTTCTGATTTATATACTCGAGTTTTCCGTGCAAATGGAATATGTGAATTGTTTGGATTTATCGTATTACAATTTGCTGAAAGCTTTTTTCTAATGCGAACTAATTTTAACCATGTCTAAATTTACAACAGTCTTGCCAGCTAGTTTTGCAGAAAACCATTTTTAAGTTTTTAATTTCCATACAACTTAATCACCACAGTGGCAAGGCTGTCAACTATAAAGTATCTGCTATATAAAGTGTCTTTTATTTAGTGAAAGGTTTGCTATGAATGGTTTCACAACCGAAAATCGTGTAAGACCAGCTAAAACATACTAACAAAATGGTGGTTCAAAAGAGGTGGTAATTTTGCGAGCATTATGGGGTGATTATGGCCGTCATAGTCGACCTTATGTGGAATTGATAGTATTGTAAGGACATTTTGAAAACCTGGAAGCGTTCCAGATGAGGTCTGGCCTGTGCATCATTGCAGTATGCGTACTGTCAAAAATCTCGCTTCTGTTATTGAAAGTGTTACTAACAATTCACGGCTGTACGATAACCGAATTTTTTTTTGTCCTACAATTGCAGATTCGGATCAGAACTATACGCAGTTTTAACAAGATGGCACCAAAAGCCACACAATATGGCCGATTTAAGCTTTATTGCATGGCAAGTTTACACAAAACCTTTTTTATAGTGCTCTTAATCTCCTAATCTCCTTAATTTCGACAAGTTGTCGGCGAAAAAACTTTCCATAACGACCACAAAATTGTCGACTGCTGCAGGCAATTAACCGTACGCAATGGAAAGGTCCAAGCATTATAATGAAATGATATAAATTATGGCTTTATGTGTGTTTAATTTTACTTTACTTTTGAAACCGAAAAATTAATAACCTGCTGTTAATGCAGTTTAACAAATAACTGAATTTCGTCACTATAAAAAAGCAATTGCATTGAATTGCAATTTCTAAAAATGAATCAAAGAGATAGTCAAGTAAGTTTAAACTATTATTTTTGCTCCTTAAAAATTGTAGCAAGCTACATACTCATGGAAACGCCCATATGTGCATGAATGTATGTACATAGAAATGTAGCTGCAATTTTTCCTTCTTATATTACGAGTAGTAACAACAATCATGATTATTGTGTGCAATGACATCGTTTATTGTAACTGAATAATACGTGTTTTAAAAACAGGTGAATAATTATTATCATTATGCATAAATTCATAATAATTTTAATGTTCGTTTTATTAAATCTTCTAATAATATTTTGCATTAGCGAAATAAAAAAAGAATAACAATTGCAAATAAATATATAAATTTATTATATGTTTAATACTGATTTATTAGGAATTTTATTAATAAATTTTAATAAGATTAATGTCATCTTGTTGTGATCGTTAATTTAAATTCGAAATAATTGAATATTCGAATAAAGTATGAAATGTCAATAGCAATTGATTTCATAATAAAATATGTATTTGCTTTTGTTAAATATTTTTTAATGTACATACATACAAACATACATATCTACATGTGTATTGAAACGAACAGTAAAAACTTTTTAATATAATGCAGTGAAATCATGAAAGCGTGAAAGAATTTTTGTATTTCAAACGGTTCACGGACCGAAGAGTTGAGGTGGCGGATGCGTTTAAACTTTTTTGAGGCAGTTGAAATTTTGTAAGAAACCTTCTTTTTGGAATGCAGTTCATATAAGGGATGTAGAAGTATCTTTGGGTCCATTAATTTAATATATAATAATAATGATAAATTTTTCTTATATAAAAAACTTCAAGTTTTATTAATTTATCTTCTATATTGGAGTCTTCATATTTGATGTGGTTGCGTTTTAAAATATTTACGTTTTCGTGATTGTTGACGATTGCATTTGTTATAAAACAACCATAAAAGTTGCTCTCCTGTTAAAATTTCAAATGTTGACTTAAAAAATACGTTTTTTATATACTCAATATATCTAGATTACAAAAAACTATGAAAAAAAGTAATGCCCGTAGCTTTTGGTTTAACTCTAATGCGAGGGTTTTTACTATGTTTTCCCAACGTGCAGCAATTAGCCAGCAACATTTACATCATGTAACCTTTAAATAGTAAATGGCATGCACTTTTGCAAATTTTCGGTGTTTTTTTTAAATCTCAAAACCCTTTAATTTAACTTTATAAAATTTTCAAATGTTTCGGCAAAATTTGTGAAAAAACCTAAGGTATCAATCAGCTTGTTACTTTAATTTGGCTTTTATTTTGTATTAAACTGAAAGCCCATACCATCCGACTTAGTCGGTCTCTCAGCTTGGTTGTGTAAAAAGAGGGTTAATCTCTTCGAAGTTAAGTTTTGTAATTCACAAAGACCAAATGAATTTTCAAAATAAGGTTACCAGCATTTAATGATTTATTTACTCCTTTGGACTTATGAATGGTTATTTTTGTTATTCGTATCTTGCAAAATTTTCGGTTTAATTACATATCTTCGAACTTTATACCATAGATTTTCGATAGTCGCACTACAATGATTTAATAGGTACGAATTTGAAAATTTATCTATTCAACTCGATTTGAATAATAATTACCCCAGATTAGGGGAGACAAAATATATCCATCGAAAGCGTCCCTTCAATATAACCAGCCCATGACTTGTATGCATTTGCCAGCTAATGATGTTATCAACCAAGACCGGCACAAATAATTTACATTTCGCATTAAAAAGCAAAAACCTAATGAATTTTGTTTAAAACAACACCTTTCTTGAATACAAACAGTTGAAAATGTTAATAAAAACCCGGTGTTGACAAATTGACTTAAAGGGTTTGTATTATTTACATAAAACATTAGTGATAAATTTTTAATAAGAATTGAACAAATACACATACTCGTACACACTACATACATACACATATATTACATTTCTACAGATCACAACAATCATTTATCATTTGAATGGAATTTGACATTTGTACATGTGACATTTTATTATATTATTATTTTTGCCGTTTGTTTTTCTTTTTTGTTGGACGTCATCTAACACAGTCAAAGAAATGTTTCCATTAAAGTGTTAATTATTATTAATGATTATGCACCAAGCACAGTGATTAATGAATGCAATTCATTGATGATGATATCATTAACACACTTGGGGTTGGAATACATTACTGGATGCTACCGTTTGCTTTTTTTATAATTCAATTCGATCCAGTTAAAATTACAAATATTTTAAGATTGTTTTAAATTCATAATATTAAATCAATAATTAAATATTTATAACTGTATGGCCTTGCAATTTCAGCATTTATGTATACGAGTATGTGTGAAGCACATTGTAACTTAACTGAATAATCTCATAACGACTTTGCCGCTGCGTGCACTCAATGCCTCCAGTAACGGTTCTACTTGCCAACTTTAGCATGCTGCAAAATGTAAATTGTTGGCAACTTTATACACAAATGGCAACTGTGACATATGGCAATACTGTCTTTATCTAATCACGATACAAAATTTAATTAAGTAATTGAATAATTTCCTTTATAAAAAGTTATAATTTTTTAATCAGGAATAATTTCTTAATCAGTATTTTCAATTCTTATCGAATGAAATATTTTCATTGATTAATGTGAGTTTCCAAGGAAGAGAAGAAAGATTAAATTAGATTTTATTTAGCTAGATTTTATTGCCACGCCGCAATTCATCAGCACCCATGTCTATCTACTTGGGTAGAGATTGTTATCAACATCAGCTATTTAACGTAAATTTCTAATGAAATGGAATGAAATAATTATGATATGTATACAATTATTGATTTACCTTTGGTAAATACCTTTGTAAGTATCGCTATTCATTTTCTGTTCTTCCGCCTTTTCATTTTCTATTCAGGTTAGCATGAGGTTACATCACTCTACCTAAGTATGTTTAACTATTCTTGCTTATCTTTTACGATCATCACATTAATTATTTTCACTTATTTGTTTAACCGTCGGTACCCACATGATTCACCAAAGGTAAATCAATAATACACAATCATTTCTCATATTCCATTTCATTTAAAATTTGCGTTAAATAACTGATATTAATAACAATCAATACCCCAGTAGATACACATCATCACCGAAATAAAACAAATAATAAAATACTTGAGAAGCTTAAAAATAATAAGCCTACTTAGCACCGGAGGCACTGTAAGAATTCTGCAATAGTAAAACTTTTAAAGAGCTGAGCTTATCTTTATTTTTTCCTTACTCTATACCTTTTCTTTCTCAGGTAATACCTATTGTATTATTTAGACCAAGTGTGTTGAAATTTGCTTGCTCTCCCCAAAATTTTAAACCGAATCTAACCTAACTTATACATATACAACAATATAACACAATTATGATACGTATTTATTACACACAATTTCAGTTAAACAATTTCTTTACGCAGAAAGTGAGTGTTTTTTAGTTTATTTCTCATAATTATGCAGCAACATGAAATTAATTAAGAATTAGCAAATGCAAATGTAATAAAATGATTTTCATTCCAATGAAAAGTGTCACAAGTGTCTATTAAACGTTACAGCCATGTTGACTTTCATACAAAACCTAAAAAAATATTTTTTTATATAAAAATGCAAAATTCGCATAAAAATCATGCAGTTCCATTAGTACGTACCTAGTGACCGATAAAACGCACCCAACAAAACGAAACCAAAACGAACAAAACTTAAGAGAAAGAAAATATTGTAAGAATTATAATTCGTGTATGAAGAACGTTTTTATTTATAAAATATATATGCAAATTTTCATATTGCAGTTTTTTTTATTCAACATGGAAAACCATGTTTAGAATATTTAATAAATTGTGTGTTCTTGTTGTGCAAAAAATTTAAAGTGAAAATATTATTGACTGTAAATACGGCACACAAGGTGACAGACGCCGACTTTATGGGAAAGAAAGCAATGAAATAGTTTTCGGGTGGTATAGTTAACAACTATAGATAAGAAGTACGTATTACAGGTTGATATTGTAGTTTATTTTTCTTGAACTATGAGCAATAGAGAGCACAAGTGCAAAACTCCTAAAATGGAGATAACATTGGCAGGAGTCATTAATTCTTAAAACACTGATGCATTATCAATGTAAGACATCAAATTGGCTTTGTTAGAAAAATTAGATTTTTGTAACAAAGAGTATCAAAAATAAGGTGTCTACTTTGTGGCATAGCAGGCCTGCCGCAAGTGATGACTGCCCATAGATTATATTCTTACCTCAAACGTGGCCTGGACTTACGACTATAAAGATTCCTGCGAGGTCTGTTGAGAGAGGACACGGGCTGATTGTAATTGAAATTTTAATCATAGCGAATGGAAATTATTTCCGTGTAATAAACATGACGCCGTTATGATGTTGTATAGCTTGCAAGCATGAGTTAAAAATGGCCTCAGGCCTTCGGTATGGTCCTTCCCAGCCATCTACGTTAGATTTAAGTCTCTAATGACCTGAACGTACTGGGCTGGTGGGTGTGATTGGGCAAAAAAATGTTTTTCAACGAAGATTTATGTTGCAAAAAAGTCTGCTAAGCGATAACTTAAAAAAAATATTTGGCCTGAAATTCTGCAGTACTAAAAATTTGCCCTTCTTTGAAATAAAACGCCATTTCAAATATCCGAGCTCTTTTATACATTCAAAGGCAGCAAATAGTTTTTAATGTACGGAAAAGCGAAAAACTTTATTTATGTACATGTGTATGTATGTTTATATTATTTTATTTTTCGACTTTTGATAAAATTTGAAGCATTTTACAAGAACAAAATCGGGACGAACGACGAATTTCGTCCACATCTACGAATTCGTCGATATGAATTTGCTTCGAAAATTCGTCGTGTGAAGCACAATAATGACGAATTTACTCTGCGAATTTGGCTCTTATAATTGAAAAAGAGAGACAAAATTGTTTTTTCGTCGTTCGTCAGCGCAAAAATAAAATAATCTATCGGAGAGTTCGTCATGCACGACGAATTTCGTTTGACGGCGGTGTTGTGTTCATTTTCATATGCATAAATGTATTTTATTTTTGATGACGAAAGCTCGCAATGAAAAATTCGTCGTTCGTCCCAGTTCTGTTCCTAACATTAAGTAAGTGGTAAGAAAATTTCTATAAAATAAATTAAAATTTTGCAATTTTTTAAAAAGGAATTTTTTTCTTTAAATATAAAATTTTTTCAGTCTCAAGAAATATTCTTGAAGAGGTTGGTCGGATTATTAAATTTTTTAAAATATTTTTCCCTTACAAAAATTAACAAAACTGTCGTTTAGAAGTATCTTTTTAAAAATATAGTTTTTTTTTAATTTTTCATTGTCTCACAGTGAACAGTTACGAATTTCACACTTTTTTTTAACACAAAACACCATTGCCTCGTTTCTGTGTGAGAACTTTTCGAGTCGAAATTTTTTTTATCAACTTGTGAAATGTGTAAGAAAAAAACTATATATAATATTTTTTCAAATTCAAAATTTCACATAAATAACCCTGTGTAAAATAAGACAACTAATATAATTATTTAATTTTTCCCGATGCCAAAGTTTCTTGCAATTTACTAAAACGAAGTAAATATTTCTAATACGAAGCTAAATCTAATATCTGAAGTACTTTTTGCTACACCTTAAAAGACAACCGTTAGGTACTAACAAACGGAGACGTGTTTCTCAAAACTTGCAAGTGTTGTAGTAGTATAAGTAATATCCCTCCAGTTTTAAAAGTAGAAATTTACTCCAAATTAAAAGTAGAAATTGACTCCCTAACGAAAAATCGACTAGCTACTACACTAGCCACAAGTAATGTAAGAGTTCGCGTTTTGACTCTCTCACTCATGAATATGGTAATGTCTTAAACCTCAAAGAATTTTTTTTGCAAGTGGAAAAAAACTGTGCTTTTATTTAATAAGATAAAAATTATTTTAAGTACACAATTATTTTGATTTTGTGGTGGCGTCAGTTACGATTGCAAATTCGTGGTCAGTGAACGTATAATTTTTCTTGAAAAAAGTGCTTATCTTTTAGAAAGTTAAAATGAGCAGCAGAAAAAAAAGAAAAAGAACAATTAATTTAAAAATATATTAATCACCCTTATCGGGAATAAAAGTTCGCGTGATCGCCAATGTTTGCGTTATTATTCTTTAATTTCACGAAAAATATTTCACGTAAACAAATTTTCACCTTTTATTCCCGATAAGGGTGAATAATTATTTGCCTTATCAATAGAAAAATTAATTGTATTTATTAGCGAAATCACTGACGAAGGGTTATGTATATGGTGGCAATTGACTGTCGTCAATCTCATCCCCATGTTAAAATCGTCAGTCTTTTGCATTGCTACTAGTTAGGCTGGTAGTTAGTGGTAACGATTTGTAGTTAACGAAATAGCTAGACATTCGCTATCTACGCCGACTGCAAGGATATTAATAACTTTTCATATATGTATTTGTATTAGTTATATGAAAAAAATATATTGTTTTGAATAGCGCTAGACAGATAACAAGTAAAAACTACGAAATTAATGCAAATGAAGGGATATACTCAATATCAATAACTCATTGAAATAATTGAAATTCACTACAAAAGTGGTGAAAACTTCGCCGGCATTTTTCTAAATTAAAATTTGGTCATCGTAAAACACTCAGCAATTGCGAAACTGGGGCACAAGTTTGAGATCTTTTGATGATGTGAAAAATCGAACTCGTACCAGAGAATGACAATGAGTACTCAAAAAATATATACATAAGTAAATAGTCTTAATTTCAGTAGCTGCGCCTAATCCTACAGGGTGGGCCAAAAGTTACCAGAGGGTTTAAAAGTTTAATAACTTTTTCGTTTATTAATTTTTTTAAATTTTTTTTCTCAGATTATATAATATACAAAATGGAAAATTTTTTTA
This sequence comes from Nowickia ferox, assembly GCA_936439885.1. Taxonomy (NCBI): domain Eukaryota; kingdom Metazoa; phylum Arthropoda; class Insecta; order Diptera; family Tachinidae; genus Nowickia; species Nowickia ferox. The sequence goes on from OW387026.1 coordinate 68,644,864, forward strand.
CACTAAGTATGAAAAATAATGTCTCTTAAATGACCACTGTTTTGTAAGTGCACGCGTAGTGCATATTTATTAGATTACTTTAGCTTCTAATTATGGTACGAGTACTATTAGCCTGGTACAAAAATTTCCACTTGTGAAAATCAGCTGGAAAGGCTGGTAGGACACACCACTAGTGGCCACTTTGTTAAAAAATATTTAATAAATTGATTATAAAATTCAATTAATATATCACTCATATAAATAATCGTTAAATACAGTCAAGTTTGGTTTATTAAACCCTTTTATTTGTTGACCTAAAACTATTCTGTGTTGTAATTCTTGTATCAGTGACAAGAAAATAATTATTGAATATAAGAGAAAAGAACGTTTAGTAAATTAATCGTATTTACAGTAATCTCCTCTTAACTACCTTGGCAATATTTACCAGATTTTTAGATAACTGTGCTTATACCCCTTTTCCACACGCAAAATTTATTTTGCTAAGTCTTAATTCAGCTGCGTGAAAGATAGAGGTATGTAGTAGTACAGTCTCTTTCAGTCTTTCTCCCAGGTGAATTAAGACTTTACAAAGTAAACTTTGCATTTGAAAAAGGGGTGTTTGAAAGCATTTAAATAACTTCCTTAACTACCTTTGATTACTTCACTTCGTCAAGTAGATGAAATCTGAGAAATTTATAAAAGTAACGCAATGTACATTTTTCAAGAAGAAGTCATTGCAAAAAGAAAAAAGTGTTAAAATTATAGGCATTTTTTTTTAACTGATTCTAATATTCATTTAAAAACTGAGTACACATTAATACAGATTTTTGATTACATTCGATTTACATTTCCTTGAAGCCTCAACCTTGTTTCAACTTAATGTTAAATATTCTTGGGATTTGCTTAAAAGTAAAGTAGAGACATACAAAAAATCTTTAATTTTTATAAATTTTTAATCGCTTTTTTGCTCATTTTCTTGTTTGTTAAAGTAAACAAAAGAAAAAAATAGTTTCGTAAAGTTTTCAGTCAGTTATTTTCTTCACATTTTGAATTATATGAAACTTTATTTAAATGAAAAATTAAATAGATCGGTTTTAAGGAAATTTTCAATTATTTCGAATTACAATTCCAGTTAGAGACCAACCTAAATTAGAGCGTCAAGCATTGCGTCGGCAGCAGGGATCGTATTTACAGTACATTTAAACGTATCAAATATAATTTGAATGTACTGAAAATACGTACCCTGCCAACGCAATGCTTGAGGCTCAATTAAGGTTGGACTCTTAATTTGACTTACATAATTTTTGGAGTTTCAAGGAAGAAATTTCAAAGCTTGTGCTCTTTTGAATATCAAATTTTTATGATATTATACTAATTGCTTCTCAAGTTCTAGTTTACACTATGCAAGTCTTATTGCTAAACAGATTAGTTTGAAGGAGAGAGAGACGAGGCGAACAGAAACTTTTCTTTTCTCTTCGTCTCTCTCTCTCTCTCTCTCCTAACAAACTAATCAGCTTAGCAATAAGACTTGCATAGTGTAAACTAGGACTTAGTAAAAGAATATTGAATAAGCTTGGATTAGTTAAAGTGGGTATACTGTATTTCATTTCTTTGAAATGGTTTAACTGCAATGAAAACTCTTCCAATTCGCATTTAAACTCATATTTTATAGTTGTTGAAAATACGTACGTTCATGAAAACATTTATCTTTTACTTTTCTCATTTAACATATTTCGTACTTTTATAACTAGAACGAATTTTAATATTGAAGACTTTAAAGAGTTTTCTCTGAGTTTTCTTTTGTCGTTGTGTTATTATTTCAACAACTTACATACATGCAGTTATATTTTTTAATACCTGAATGCAATTAGTTCCAAATCAACAACTTTTCATAATCGAAACTAATCGTTTTTACACCACCAATATAATGTGGAACTTCTTCATTTATTTGCAAAGAAGAATATAAATATTATACGAACAGTGGCTTTTAAGATGCAAATGTATAAAAGAAAATTTAAAAATGCCAAGCTTTCAAAAGACCAGGTGAGATTTTAAATATTTATGTTGAATAAGCAATATTATTCATTTCAGAAAATTTAAAGGATTAAAACAAAAATGTACGTTTCGATTTATTTTAAAAACTTTTATATTTTGTGGATATATTAAAAGATAAGCATTAAAAAGATAAGATTAAAAGATAAGTAAGACTTTTATCGATAACAACATTTATTAATTAATTAAATACGCAACTTGTGAATTTATCTTTTAAGAAAATATTCCCAAAATGTAGGCCTTCGCGTTGGCAGCACTCGTTTAGTCGAATAGTAAAATTTCTTTTGACAGCCCAGATTTGACTTCATGATGTCTGCCATTTCGTGGCGGATATAACAGCAGACCGGGTCCGCTGGCCTGTGGTCAACATAACTTGCAAACGGACTTGTACAAACTGACTGGTACATTGTCAACTTTTTTTTTACTGATAACGAGGGTTTTTTTTACTCATTCGTTATCAATAATTCGTTATCAAATTGACAAAGGTGTGTTCAATTTCAAGGCAAACGTTGTTGATACACTTTTGAAAACGAATTTGATCAGTTTGGGCACATTTGGTATGATTTTTTCTCTGGTTGTGAAGGACAATTTATGTCACCTCTCCTGTAGATAAATTTTCCAGGGAACCTTTCACAAGCTTGTGGCAAGGACTTTTATTTAATTTTAGGCACCTAAAATATGACATTAAGAACGCAAAATATGCACAAACGGAAATATAACATTTTACTTCAGGCTCATATGTTAAATGTATCCACAGTATGCATTTTCATCAAAATATGCAAATAAACTTATTGCACCAATTTATTGTGTCGCAAAAATATTTCGTATTTAACAATTTGAGATTTTTAAGGAAATAACAATCAATAATACTCGTAACTTAAATTTATCCTTTCTTGCTTCATATTCGAGTATGTGTTTCATTAGTACAACTGAAATCAAATTTAAAAATTGTTTAAAATATATTTATCGTTTAAAATTTAATATGTGGATACCCACTGTGCAAAGTAAAAAAATTAACTGAACTCAAGTTTGTCAAATCTTTGAAAAAAAACTGCATATAAATGCAAATGGAAGCAAGCAAACAGTTGGTTGAAATCCATTTATTTTTGTTGTTTAATTATCCAAAGATCCAGTGCTACTCGCATAAAAAGACACAAACACACAATATATATTTACGTACATATGTACTCGTATATACGAACATATTATACCAGTAATATATGCAAACTAAAATTAATCTTTTTCGTTTTTCTCTACTACTTGAAGGTATGAATAAAACAGCTTACGGCTAAAAACTGAAATGATTCATTAACTTCGCAAAATAGTTTTCCTGCCACCATCATCATCATGTCTTGGGTTTCTCATCAAATAATATTTTGTTTTGTTTTTACCCTACAGTAAGTCAAAGTAAATCAACCATACTTAAGATTAGCCGAAAAAATCATATGTAATTCTATAATTTACTTTTCAAATTATATATTTTTAATCGAATTAAAATTTATTAACAAATTTTCGCAGAAGATACTGAAGCCTCAAATTCAATTTATATTGTTATCAATGTTTAGCTCATGAAAAATATTCATATGAATTAGGGTTCGCACTGCGATTATAGAGTTTTTTCTAATCTAAGATTGATTCGAAATGTTTAAACTTTAAAGGGCAACTTTAACTCACAAACATGTTATTTTAAATATAAAATACGTTTAAAACGTATTGCAATCAAATTAAACTGCTTATAGGCAAACCGGATACAATATCTTTCGTAGCTATTATAAAACGACTTAATACAGTTAGATTCTGTCTATACTTAATAAAAATTTTGTGGCCAACTTGTTCTTAACTTTTTACTAATTTGGTAGCCAAACAAAATCGTATAACGTTGATTTACCTATTTTTTCCAGTTACTTCTAAAGCGTTTCCATATTTAGGTAGGTGTATACTATACATTTTCTTAGAGATACCTATAAGTACATAACGCTCATTTGCTGCAACGTTGTACTATCCCAAAAACTGCATTTGGATTGATAAACATATTTTTCACTCGGTTGGCAGATAGGTGCAGTTTTTCTTATTTTGGAAACTCGTACTAAAAATATAAAAAAAAAATATATAATGCAATCGATAAAAATACGAAATCAAATAAAAATGTTTTTAAATGTTTAAAAAAAAAATTTGTGATAAGAGTGTATATTTTCTTGCTTAATCGCGATTATCGGTTAATCGCGCTTAATCGCATATTTTTTAATCGTAATCGCGATTATGAAAAGTTGTGATTATTTGCAAACCCTAATATGGATATTTCCACGGAACAAGGATAAATTAATTTTACTTTTCATATCATAAACCTTGTTTTGAAGAAACCGAATTTTGAAGGTTTGAATTTACTTACAATTTAGTAGAGTTGAGTATACAAGACCCCAGCGAAAAAATTCTGATTTGGAAGCACTAACAACTGAGGGAAGCAGTGTATTGCTTATTTGATAACAAAAGCTTCGAAAAATGCTTCTGAAAATCACTAACGTGAGGCGGGCTCTCACAAAAATTTTATATGTATTATTACTTCTGTGAAGAACTTTAGTAAGGCAAAAAAAATCATGGCTTTTTGGAAGCAAAAAAAATAGCCTTATTCATGCGCAACAGCAAGTGATTCTGTAACATTGTCTCCCTTACAAAAATGCTTCTGGTAAGCAGTAATTTTTGCTGGGATATTGGTATGAACAATATGAAGAACGATATGACAATTATTTCTGCATTATTAAGTCAAAAATCCCATTTCTTTAATTATGACTCTATTGAAGCAAAAGCATAATTTGATCAAAATCTTTGTCTCTAGACTCTAGAGTTATTGTTGATATAACAAATTTAAATTTTTGTTAGTCAATTCAATTACTTAACCAAATTATTTGTTAAATTATATTATAAAGGAATGAGCAGATGTAGAAGAAATATATGAAATCATGTTTGCTGTGTATTTATTATATGCGTATTTAATAACGTATTACCGAGAGATAAGTACGTTGCCTATAAGTCCAGGGATTGACGGTTCGATTTCGCTCAAAGACTTTTAGCATTATTCGCAGATAAGCTAAAAATTGTTTCGAGGGTTGTGATTATGTATAAAAAAATATTGTTAGTATAACAATTATGATTATCAAGACTTGACCGAAAATTAAACAATTCACATTGTTAATATATAACAATAACCTTAATTGAAACAACTTCGAAACCAAAAAAATTAAAAAAAAAATTATTTTCAATAAACAGTTTGTTGATACATTTAATTGAAAATGTCTTACTAAAAAATAAACATAATGGAATAACACCGCTCATTGTAAACATTTCAATTGTGTCTAATTAAGAAACAGACTAGCAACTCAATTTTAAATAACACAATAATTTCATTTATTGTATTTAAAAACTGCCCTATGCTCCTTGCAGGCGTGGAAAGAATGAAGAATGAACCCGGTCTATAAAAAGGTGGCTTATGACTCAAAATTATTTTTCACTTTTTTATATGTATATTTTTTGTATATTTTTATATGTATATTTTATATGTATATATATATGTTTTTGAGTCATAAGCCACCTTTTTATAGACCGGGTCACATATGGTCAAAAATTTGAAAAAGTAAACCAGAACAAAAAACATTTTTTTTTTAATTTTGCTGGATTTGTTGCCATAATCTGATAAAGGGTAGTTCCATGCACCTATCCGCAAAAATCCAAGCTCAAAAATTATCAATAACCCTATTTTTAGCGGCCTTTTTCATTGCTTTGAAGTAAGAAAAATATGTTCATTTGTTGATCATTTACAAGAATTTCGAAATTTGGCCTTTTAACGTTATTTTAAATATAATATTTTGCAGTATTCTGAAACTATATCCCTTCCCTTAAAGTGCAAACCAAAAATAGTACCGTTTCTTTTGTTATTTTCCGATTTAAAAGAAATTAAAAACTGCCGCAAATTCGATTCTCACGTAACAGATAAAATACAGAAAATGTTTTTATACAGACGAACAATTGTCTAAATTATCCGTGCTTTCGGATTTATCGTGTGTTTTGCCCACATTTTCAGAAAATAAAAAAAATCGGTAGGTTTGTATTTTAAATTAGATAAAAAATAGTGATAAAATATTCTCACGTAACAGACCGGAGAGAGGGGAGAGAGAGGTGAAAGGAATTAAACGGGGTACAGACCTGCCCGTACTCTTATTTCGTTTTGAAACTATTGTAAAGAAACTATTGTAACATATTTGTATAAACTTTTGTTGCAGTTACCATCGACAGTGACAATAGTAAAAATTTGCAGCGACGGTCCATCTTCGCAATTCAAAAACAAATTTATTGCAGCTGTCATCCCACTATTTGAGAAAAAACTGAACCTTAAAATCTTTTGGAATTTTTTTGCCACCTCGCACGGTAAAGGTTGTGTGGATGGTATTGGCGCGACTGCTAAAATGCTGGTGCGAAGACAGGTCTTGTCAAGGAAATTCTCTGCGAACAGTGCAACCGATTTTGCAAATGCATTAAAATCAAAAGGTACAACAATAGAAATTGAAGAAGTCACTGATGCGGAGGTGGAAAAAATCAACAAAGAACTAAATACGGCATTAGTTTTTGCAAATGCAAAAAATGTAAAAAATATTGCTTCTTCGCACCATATGCAAGTACAAAATGATACTATCATCTCATTTCTTACGTCAAAGTTAGGATATAGCAGTGCAAAAATATTTTGATATTTATTTCGCCTCTTAACTTGTTCTTAAAACCAAGAAAAATAAATTTTGAAACAAATAAATGCTATTTTCTCAATTAAAAATCGCGCAAATTTTGTAACAAACTTTTTTCTCACGTAGCAGATATAGAATTTTTGGAGCATGGTAACCATAATTGTGCACCAATTATTACGTTCTTGGACTCAAAATGTTCTCTGAACTATTGGCTATAAGTTTGCCGAAGAAACTTTCAATGTAATTTTAACAGATTCGCAGATTTTATTAGCTCTTTGAAACTTACTTAAAATCGGCTTCCTAATTTTCTCACGTAACAGATCAATGTTTGACTCCAATTATTTTCTTACCGTAATACATACAGGTGTTCTTTATATAAAAAAATTGTGTATCTTTGAATATATTATTGAAATATTATAAAATTTTGGCACAACGATGTACAATGTGCCGTATTTTTAAATCTAAAGACGTTTTTTATCGTTCGAATCTCACGTAACAGACCAAATTTTTGACCATATATATTTATAAAAATCGTTGTAGGTACCTTTTTAAATAATATTTTAATTGTACACTAATAGAAAAACGTTCATTCAGCTAATGAAGTATGCATGAAATGGTTCATTAGCTTACTGAAAGTTTTCATTATAAGCATGCAATTTTTCATTAATACAATGAAGTAAGAAGTTAGCTCATTATTAATAACAAAATTCATTGAAACAAATGAAGGTTTTCCTTTCAGTGTATTTACAATTTTGTGTAGCATGCTCGATAAGATAAATTACTACATAATTTGAAATATTTAATAAATAAATATAAAAATATATAAAATAAACAGACAAAATATTCTAAATAATTTATTTAATCAGCCTGATTACAGTTGGCGTATTTCGACTACGCCTAGTACTAGACTAAAGAACGCAGCAAAATTTTTCATTATTCTTGTACTAGTCGTAGTCGAAATGCGCCCACCGTAATCAGGCTGAATATGTATTTTTTTTATTTTTTTTTTTTTTTGCTGTACAGTGTAATACAATTTCCGATCGACTTCAGTGTACAACATTAATTAAGCTTAAGACATTTAATTTTCAGACATAAGCACCAGCCACCATTAGACTTCTGTCTTCTTTAATGCTCTGCGTTTTTAAACATAACTTTTATGTCTGCTGCGTTGAACGCGATCGTAAAGTTGCTTTTTATGAGTGTCAAAAGTTACGCCTAGTTATGAGTTATTAAATCTTCATTTAAGCCAATTATGTGTGAGCACTGATGATTTGAATTATTTCTTCTCGGAGTGTATAAATGTGTTGAAGATAAGCACCACACGCCTGCAATACCATGAATGTGGGTATAAAAAGGATGGTGAAAACTATTCTTTTCCAATTATTTGTTTTAATTTTCTTTACAAAAAGCAAAGGAATATTGCATTAGTTTGCATGCACATTGTCCATGATTGTCATTAAGTCTCTTAGTAATAACTGCAAACAAATTACTGTTTTTGAGAGCGAACTAGATTTAAAAATATTTCAGTGACGCTTAAATGGAATTTCATTCGATATCGAAATCCGTAATGTGGCTTCTCAAATTAAAATGTTAGAAGGAGACTCTTCTATCATCTTCTATAGGATATGTTGACTTAAAAACACTTACGATAGCATATTATCTTGGTTACTCTCAAGATTTTGTTTGCATGCTAAATATTAAGACACCACGACTGTCAATTGAGCCGTTCACTGCACACATCGACTAACTCCCTGAAACAAAAAGTTAAGAAAAGTATTATTATTAAGAAAAGTAATTAATATCTCTCAGTATTTCTCTAAATAATAATCACACTGTAGGTAAGTAGTATATATCAATGAACATTAAACATTTGTAATTTTTTCAAGAAAAGTGCGTTCATCAACGATGACAACTGTCTTCAAAGTTAGGGAAATTGTTTAAAATGATTTAGTGCATTAAAGTATCCGGCACACATCAAAAAACAACAATATGATTCTTCTTCTGGTTTAACAAAAGTCGTAATATTTATCTTTATAGTTCGAATTATCATCTATATTCTGTTTAGGTTTAAACTGACGCAACAATAAATAATGAAATTCATAAAGAGATAAAATAAAGAAGCCGCATTAACGCCTACAAAATAAAAATATGCAAACAGTTTGCAAAAAAAAAAATTAACAGAGATAAAACTAAACTAAAAATATTAAAAATTCATAAAAAGTTGGGTTTGTAGGGAAACTTGCTGAAAGCTTACGAATCACGTTCATAATGAATTGACAGCGGCAATGTTGTAACATTAAATGTTTGTTTCTAGATTTATTACAACAATTCTGTTGATAACTTATTTCAGATTTGCAACGCAATGGAATTTTAGCTTAAAAAGGCGAAACTTTTTGTTTGTTTTTTTTTATATTATTATTGAGGATCACAAAACAAATTTTGAGAAAGAACATTTTCGCCCACTAAAAATATAAATTTTTATCGATATTTAAGAAGTAAATGCAACTACAAGTTTTAGTCTTTCACTACCTGGAAATGTATTCCAGCAAATTAAAAATCAGAGGCAAGACTTAGTGTCGTTTACAAATAGTTGTTTTTCAACCTTTGCACACTGATAAATCGACTACTGAGACAAATATGATTGAACAGTGCCCGATTCCAGCAAATTGCGCAGCAAGAAAAAATCTCACATCGGGAGACCTACACGAACAAATATCATGAGACACTGAAGCAGGTTGGTAAACGAGAGTTGGGCTCTCTCTCCCTTACCAACGTGCTTCCTGGTACACGAATATTTTTGCTGGGTAGTTAAGCGGTATAACAACTTCACAGTAAGCACATATGTACAAGGTGTGTTCAAAAAGTATCACAAATTTTGATTAATTATTTATTCATGAATATCTATTTTGTCCCCTTCAAAAAAAAATCCCCCTTTAGATATAATACACTTATGCCAACGTTTTTTCAAATCTTCGAAGCACTTCAGAAAATCATTTTTTTATATTGTTCAGCTCCTCCTTCGATGCCGTCTTTATCTCGTCAATCGTAGCGTAGCGTCGTCCTTTCGTGGGCCTCTTCAGTTTCGGGAACAAGAAAAGGTCACAGGGGGCCAGATCTGGGGAATACGGTGGCTGCGGCATCATTAGTGTGATGTTTTTGCCGAAAAGTCGCGTACAAACAATAATGTGTGTGCAGGGTCGTTATCGTGGTGCAAAAGCCAATTTTTGTTCTTCCACAAATCCGGGCGTTTCTGGCGGTAATATTCCTTATTGATCGTTCTACCCCGTGGCAAGAACTCATGACGCACCATGACCCTGCAATCGAAGAAAACTGTAAGCAAAACTTTCACATTCAACCAAACTTGGCGCGCTTTTTCCGGTCTGGGTTCCTGCGGCAGCTTCCACTGAGATGATTGCGCTTTGGTTTCTACGTCATAACCAGAAGCCCATGATTCGTTACCAGTTATGACCTTCTGAAGCAAATTTGGGTCGTCGCGGACAGAGTCCAACAGCTCATTTGCAATGTTCATGCTATGATGTTTTTGGTCGAAATTGAGCAATTTTGGTACGAATTTTGCGGCGACCCGTCTCATGCCCAAATCATTGATAAAAATCGAATGGCATGAGCCAATCGATATGTCTAGCTCTTTAGAAACTTCTATTATGGTGATTTGACGATTGGCCAATACCATTTTCTTCACTTCATTAATTTTTTCGTCTGTTGTTTTCGGGCGTCCGGCACGCTCTTCGTCGTTCACATCCTCTCGGCCTTCTGAGAACATTTTTTACTACCGATAAACGTTGCTTCAGTCCAAGGTAGCTTTTCCGTATGCCACAATCAACATTCGTAATGCATCCGCGCAATTAATTTCGTTTTTCACACAAAATTTGATACAGGTTCTTTGTTAAATTTTTTTTAATAGGTAAAAATCAAAGACGAGCAAGCAAAACAGCTGTCAAGAATTAATTGAACATTCAAAATGACCGAAATTGTCGGCATAAATGAGAGACATGAGTACCAACATAATGCCACAAAAAAATCAAAATTCGAATATACGTAACCCGCGAAAATTCCAAATTCGCGATGCTTTTTGAACACACCTCGTAAGTATGTATTACCTTACCAAATACAGAAACGTATGGCAGAAAATTTAAAGTATTTCTATAACTTTTTTGAAGTAATGTAGAAACAAGAAAACACTAAGAAAGCACATAGAAAGCACTAATGTAAGGCGATGATTAAAAAAATATAATTTTACGAATGGTAACGAACATAATAAGATGGCAGTACGAATGTTTGGAATCTTCAATATTCAATGAATTCACTACATAATAATTGAAATGGAATATGCACTAAAAACGAAATGCTCCAAAGTGGGACTTCGCAAAATCAGCTTGACATTCCCTTACAAAATTACTTCTGGCAAAGCAAGTTTTTTTTGCTGGGAAGTCTCATTTAGCTGTTGGCCCTTATTTCTGAGTATCCACTGATTTTCACAATAATTTGAGGCCCATAAATAAATTTTTCACCAAAATCTCCACACTGAATGTAGAGGCTTGCTAACCTTTGCAGCAGAGTCGAAGCTATACTGGCCACTCCCTGTGTTTTTTAAAAATCCTTCATTTGTCGCACAGTTTTCTAAGAATATATTGCGAAATAGTATTTGGAACTTTAAACTTTGATGTAAATGGCGTCGAGTTAATAGAAGTCTACATCAAATAAGCTTTAGACGAGTTGTCGAAAATATTTTTCTAAGGTTTAAACATATATATCAAGCACTAATTTCCCATATTATTCTAATGTTTATCACTTATCGTGTAACTAAAGAGCGAAGAGTTTATTATATATAGTCTGATCAGCATTATTTATACATTTTTGAGGGCTCTACGCTAAGTGCTGGCTTAATAGATTTAGTGATAGCATTTCCAGTGTTTATTCAATGCTCAGATTTCCAAGTAATATTAAGGTGCAGCCCTTTTCCTAAAATAGTAAAACCATTTCATGCACAAAATGCAGTAAAATTTTGCACTCGGTGAAGGATTATTTTAATTTATTTTTTCTATGTAGTTCTCTTGCAGGGTAATCAGCCCGAATTAGTTTTTCTACTGATTATGAACTTTTTTTACAAATTTTTCTACGGGTCATATCTAAACAAGGGCACTGAGCATTGAGTTAACAACAAAGTACTTTATTTTTAAATACTGCTGATGATCGAATTCCCTCGCAGAGCTCCATGAATGAAAATTAGCAAACAACTCAAACTTTTCCAACTTTCTATCCTGCTTATTTTATAAAACGTAAACGTGAGTGATTCATCTGCAGCAATTTTATTAAAGTTTAAGTGATCTTATAAAATAACAATATTATTATCACATCTTTATGCATCATTTACTCATTAGTCAAGCATTAATCGGTCATTAGATGCAGATTTTATCCGCACTCTTTGATTGATGTTAAAACATACCGATAGAGACGTGAATGTTGCTGATAAAATAAAAATGAATTTAACTTAAAACAGGCAAAATTCATTTAATTTTATAAACATATTTTGCGTTTTTTAATTGTTAAAGAAAAAAATTAATCGACAATTTTCACACGCTATTAATTTTATGGCATTTAATTCTTCTACCTTAAAACTGAACTTTTTATTACTTTGCCCAAAACGCACAAAAAAACAAATAATTTAATAGACTCGCTAACTTCTTACTCACTAAATAAATAATAAAAATCAAAACTTAATAGAAAATAAAAATTACAAATACTTAGTACGAATAGAAACATATAAAAAGTGAATAAATATTCATTACGATTGTATTTAACCGCTAGTGCCAACTTAATTTTGATCTAGATAAGATTACCAGTGAATTTCAATTTAACTCGAATATGGTAGCACGGTTAAATAATTGCTTGATTTTATGAGTTAAACGTGTACACACACACTCACACACACACACACACATAAAACGCAACAAAACTTCCTTTTTTAACAAAAAGAAAAAAAATAGAATTTCAAATTTCGTTTCTTTCTTTTTTTACGTCTATAAAAAGTTATAAACTATTTTAATTACATTTGAAATTACACACGCAAGAACATATGTGTGTAACCTGTAGGAAGTCTCAGTACTGATTCACTATTGACTTTGTCACCAGTACTACTGACCAATAATAACCCAACAATGCTTTTTGCTATAGACATTTAAAACAAATGCATGTCACTGAAAATCTGCTACTGAAGTTGGTACAATAAAGAGTTACCTAGTCTCTTTTGGGACTGACACGATAAAATGTTTTCCACTTATCAAGTGCAAATACTAATACTCTTGAGAGTGTCGCCAATGAGCCTCCCCAACCTTCCTATAGCGTACTTTGTGATGCCAGTGCTCAAGCTTACATACTTATATGTGCATATGTGTGTACATAAGTATGACGTAAAAAATGTGTAGGGATACCTCAAATGACGTTGTCTTCAGAATTTCGACTATGTCAAAAAAATATGTATAAATCAGCTGTTTTAAATATATATAACAAAATTCCAAAACCGGACTATTTGAGAATCTAAAAATCAACATTTTGATAAAACCGACAACCGTATTGTGAAAAAACCGGTTAAAGAGCGATTCGTTAACCCTTTATCTGATATTAGCTGTTTTGGTACTCGTATAAGAACAATGTGTGCGGTAGCAAAAATGTAACGAAAGAGTGGTATAAAATCTAGCACAACATGAACATGCGTTTGGAAGCAAAACGTAAATTGGTGATTTTCACAGACATTCGAGGTTTCATATGAGTCGCATAGCTGACAAGTCAGATGTAAGCTACCCAGAGTCCCCCGTGGCTGAGTGGTAGCGATGCTATTCTCTCAGTGCAGAGTTCGTGGTTTTGATTCCCTCCATGACCCTCAGTGTTTTCTGCAGACAAGCTAATCGCTTGGCGGGTTGTATTTGTTTATAAAAAAACCACTTAAGCTGGTTTTTTTATAGTCATGCTTTTTATAAAATTTAGTTTTAGAGACACCTTTGTGAAGGATGCGATTCAAACCATGTGCTTTCTTAAAAAGGGATATTAAAAAAAAAGGTTTCTTATGTGAAATTTACAAAAACTACTTTTTACGAAAGATACTTTTTTACTAAATGTACTTTTTGCATAAGATACTTTTTACCACTTTCAAAATGTTGTTTTTTTGCAAAAATAAGTTTTCCAAAAAATATTGTAGAAGTTACTTTTTACAGAATTTTTTACAAAAGACATTTTTTAAAGAAATTCTAAATAAAACTAACTACGGCGTAACCGGAAATGGACGTGCAAATGAACTGGCGAAAGAGGCCAGAACGTGATTAATGTGAAGCTGATACTGTGGGTAATACAGGGTAGCGGAAAATGGCCGAAGGGGTTTTAATTCCTTATAACATTTTTTTTGTTATAATTTTTTTATTATGTTTCTTTTCCAACAATTGAATTCAACAGATTGCAAACAACAGCTTGATTATGCAATATATTTTGGTCAAGAAGCAGAAGAAAATCGTGATCTTATTCATAACTTAATTATGAGTGACGAAGCCCATTTTCAATTAAATTGGTTCGTTAATAGGTGAAACTGCAAGATATGGGCTGCGGAAAATGCAAGCTAAACAGCAAGTATTACACCCACTTAAGTGTACCTTTTTGTGCGAGGTTCAGTCAGAAAGGATAATTGGCCCATATTTTTTGAAAATGAACACGGTGTCGCCGTTTCCATCACTGGTGTTAGACATCGTTGTTGAATTGTGTCCTATTATATTTTATTCAAGCTTCTTCGGGCATTTGCGCCACCCTGCAAAACTAAGGTTCTATGAGGCGACCCGGACGAAGACAAAACAAAGGGACTGTTGAAACTAAATCGGCCATAGCTAGGGAAGTTGACCGGCATCTCAATGGGGTACTCTAATATACGAGGGAATTTGTACCGGATTGGGGACACGAATGACAATGAATTCAGGGCATGCATGGAGGACATGAAGACAAGGTTAGGTTAGGTTAGCAGACTGCTGGTAAGGAAGGGTGAAATTTAGAATCCAACTCACTTAGGTCCAATACAATGATCCCTTTGTGCTACCTGTTAGTTGAAGAGAAGATAGTAAGAGAGGGTGATAGGGAAGGGATAGTGATAAAGAAGATAGGTGGTGAAGGAAGAGATGGAGGAAAACTTCATTCTTTTACAACTCTGCTTTTTTGCACGCTTTTTGATAATGCAGTGTTGCAGCGCTGGTGTTAAATGAGGTGCATTAAATTTAGAAGCTGTAGTAGCCATTTTATTTTATTGATTATTTTACTTCGCCGATGATTCTGCTACACAACGAAGGAGGGTGCTCTGATGTGACATTAGGATTAGTATCTGATGAAGTCGGTGTAGTTTTTTAGTTACCAGTGCCTTATGCCTGTATCACTAGAACTTATCCCACAACAGCTGATACAGAGGACACTAATGCACATCAGAAAAATGCGTGGTGTTATTATTTTTTAATGACTGTCGGAGACCGGGTTCGAACCCAGGACCTTAGGTTTTGTAGTCAACGTTCTAATTACTTCAGCCAACGCCACCCTCGACATGAAGACAATGAAGCACGTCTTTTGTCATTGTCCAGCTTTCGCGCAGCCGAGATCCCATTATTTTTGGGGGATGACACCTTACCGGACATAACCTACCTTAGGGGCATTAACTGGAAAAGTTTGAGGGACTACGTGAACGATACTGAATTCCTATAAAGGTGGGGTTCGTTATACTGGCTTATGCGTATGTCGCCGGACATGAGCGTAATGGCTCCTCTTTTCAATCTAACCTAACTTAATCCAACATATTACAAAAGATACTGCTTATCAAATAGTCTTTTTTAAATGTGCTTTGTGCAGAAATTTCATTATATAAAAGGAGTTTTTTGCAAAAAAAAAAATATTACAAAATGTACGAACGAATGAATCCCTTTCTACGAAAAACTACTAAAAAACAACAACAACAAAAATCAACTAAAAGTGTTTATAAAATATCTGCGGCAATAAGGAAAAAGTGCTTAAGTCATATTTGATTGTTTTGCAGCAGAGCACTTTTAAGCGTTTAAGTCGATTTTCAGAAACATTTCTTTTACAGTTAAATTGGGAAATTCTCTGTTAAGCTTAACTTTTTTAAAAGTAAACATCATTCTACACACTGCAAGTAATACATTTAAGTTGAAACATACCAAAGTATAACCTAAATTAAGCTATTGTTCCAAATGAGATGAAAAGTCTAAAAAAGATAAGTCGCAAGTTATAGTGCTATAACTTCCTGAAAAATCACACAAAATTAATTGAGATTTTGCCCAGAAGTACTTTCAGATATGCAGATTATGGAGGTACCATTAACTCAAAATCAGCTTATCTCGACTTAAGCACCTTTTCCTTTTTGCCACAGATATGTATATATTAAAAGGTCCTGTTTTAAAAAGTACGTACTTTTTATAAAAACTTCTTTTCAAAAACGACACTTTATCCAGAATTCAATTTCTACAAAGAGAAGAAGAAAATATTGTTACCATGACCGTAAATTAAGGAATCGTTTTTTAATTGATAAATAGCTCCAGATAAAGAAGCAATTATATGCACATATTTTAACCCATATAATAAACTGCTTAATAAGTCAATTGATCGTGCAAATGGGCTAATGTACGTACGTATGCACAATCTACTTTTTTTTATTATTTACTTTAATTTCATTTTATTCATGTATTTCTTTAACTTAATAAACCCTAATTTATTTGAAAAAAATTTATGTATTTGGTTCAAATTTTATCAAAACTCATGCATGTGAATAAAGTACGTCAATGTTTTACTTACGAGTATTTGTTATTTGTTTTTTTTCTCTCTCTTTCTTTTTAGCCCAGTTATTTATTTTGAATGATTGTCTATCATTATGATAAAACGTATTTATTTTTATTAGTAGCAACAACTACTGTTTGTCTAACCACTCGTTCGTCTACACTCGTACACTTTAGCACTATTTAAAGTACATTTAGTGCGCTTATCGCACAAGACAGCCAGCCATAATATTTAAACCAAATTAGTATGCGCAAGGCGCTGTTTTCTTGATAATTGTCAATAACACTTTTAACAATTTCTATAAAAAATTTTAACAAATCAAAAAAAAATTAAATAAATTATATGAATTACACGAACTACAGTTAGGAAAAAAAGCACAATAAGATATTTTTATTGTTGTTGTTTGTTAACATATTTTAACAGTAATTACATGTCAGCTCAAATAAATTACCGTAATATGTATTTAACATTTAGATAAACATTTTAATAAATACAGTCAATACGAGTATGAATTCGGTTTTGATTTCTTTGCAAAATTTCAAAATGAAAGTCACACTTAATAGAAATGAAAACAGGAACTTAAATCTTTAAATTATGACTTACTTAATGCCAAAGATACTGAAATATAAATATTGAAAATAATTTTGATGTGAAAGCTACTTTAGTAAAAAAGTGAGGTCAGCCTCTATTAATCCGCCAATGGTGACGCAAATTTGACTTTGATCAATGGGGACGTCGGTCTCACGCAATGGGATTTTCAACTGAAGATTTTTCGAAATGTGTTAATAATAATGAAATGAAAAATTATGAAAAATGTATACTTGGCTATTTTACTCACATAAACGGTGATTTGCTACACGGTCTCACGCACCGGGTTAGTAAAATATATACACAACGTCTGCTCACGAAGCAGTTTCGCCGTTAACTAATAGTAGGGGATGTGCAAGCAGGCAGCTACTCGAAATTGCAACAAAAAATAATAACAGGGAATAATGTTATTCGAATTTTTTAACACAAACGGTCTCACAGACCAAAAGGACACCATTGGCGGGTTAATATTAATATTATTGAAGTTATTAAAAAGATTTTAATTGAGCTTATAAAATAGTTAATTTGCTCTTCTTGCCAATATTACTCTTGTATATTGTATTAAAAAATATCTTTTGTTACACCTTAAACTTTAATATGCGAAAATTAGTTTTTAATTATTTTTTGCCAATCGACAAGAATACATATATATAATAAATATTTTTCTCTACGTTCTCGAAATCCATGTTAAATAAGTACAGTAGTTTCCGCATAAATGCAACCAGCTTAACTGAGTCCCGTTTCAATGGGCTTTGCCAGTTAAAGGAAAATCAGAAAAATACTTTCAATTAAATACATCCACAAATAGTTTGTGGAATATAAGTTTTTTAAAAACTTTTTTTGTTCGATATCAAAATTACTTCAGTTATTTCCGTATAAAATTTTATTGTCATAATTGTTATATTAACAGTAGTTTTTTACACGATCACAACCCTCAAAACGATTTTTGGCTTGTCGGTAAGAAGAACTAAATGGCTTTAAGCGGAATCGAACTGGCAACTTCTGGACTAATAACCCAGTGGGACAAGGTCATGAATAGTAAAGGAGAAGGTAATGCACAGCATGTATAATTTTTCATTCCAGAATTCATTACTGTTAACACAGAACATGTCCTAGGAAAGTAATGAATTATTTTAATACGTCCGAGGAATGAATTCTATAATTCATAACACTCGTCACAAGCAAAAACTATACATTCTTCTTCTGCAGATGTGGTAATACACGTGGTAATCAATGTGTAATTATTGTGGTCAAATTACCCTCTCGTTTTTGAGGAAACGCATTGTCTTGCTTCGGAAAACAATACATTATGTCTCTCATTATTTATGTAATTAATACACGATATGCAAAAATCCGCATGTGGCTGTGACGTCACGCGAATTTTCAACATATTAGTTGCACATTATCAAATTAGTAGTAGTGGCTATATGCCGTCAAAATTTTATAGTATTTTTGTCCCAAAATCCAAATAAGTCGCCTTTAGACGAATTAAACACATTTTCAAAGGCAGCACATGCGTAAAGATGTGAGTTCCTACATTTACATGTGTTACTAGTAGTGTTGAGCGATACTGTGATTTTTAATAATGGTGCTCACGTTCACATGATTTCTAAATCGCTGTTCTTTTAAACTGTGACTGTGATCACAGTTTAGCAGTATTTTGTTTGTAGCAGTTCGGTTATTTTGACAAAATCTAATAAGAAGAGCAGCAGTGTAATTAAATTGTGATCACGGTTTCACACATTTCAGCTCTTCTTCTTCTAATAAGAAGAGCGACAAGAACAAACAATTAGCAATCAACCCCATCAAAATAATGAGAATTGGCGTATTGCAAATACAAAAATGTGAGAGCTATACATAGTTGCCAGAAAAGACGATTTGACGATTTTTTCTCGACAAACGGTAAAGGTATAAAAAATTCATGTGGTAGCTTTATTTATTGGAAAGTAAGCATACAAGAACATTCATAGTTTGTATGAAAGAACTATATTTCAAAAACCTGTTACATGATAAATTCAGTCACAGTTTTGATTAGTGATTTTTCAATCGCTGTGAAAAAGTAACAGGTTTCGAAAAATCGCCCATCTCTAGTTAGTAGTATACGGCACGTAGTCAATGTAGCTTCATGAAAATTCAAAATTACGTCAGAGCCAAAGGCACATGTGGCTTTTTACATGCTGTGTACTGCAAATATTGAATATACACAAAACATAATTTCTTATGTTACTTCTACATATGGACAGTTCCCAAGAGACGGACGCGACATTCATCCACTTTTGGTTGGGAAAAAACAAGAAACGAATGGAAAGATCCAATATTTATCTTAAATGTCTTAAAGCAATAAAGGAGTAGTATATTTAAGAAAAACTGTTGGGCGATATCGATGATACAGTAAAAAGATATAAGCAAATGTCAGCGAGAAACGGACGCGACAAAAATAGAAGTTATTTTTGTGCACTTGTAGAAATATATAGGGTGTTTTTTTAGAGGTATAGAACTTCGAATTGAAATAAAACACAAGAAAATCGTTTTAATGTCCATCAATTTGGCTTTATTGGAAGGATAATTTTATGCCATTAACATTTAAATATGATTTCGGGCATGTGGCCGCCGCGGCTGGCTCGAATAAAGCCAATTCTACAGGTCCAATTTTCAACCACCAATTTTCAACGCCACGAATGTTGGCTTCCAAGTCCCCTAACGTTTCTGGTTTGTTGGCGTAGACGAGCGACTTCACATATCCCCAAAGAAAATAATCCAATGGTGTCAAATCACACGATCTTGGTGGCCAATCCATGGTTAACCGAATTAATTGCTCTGATGGACGATTATGTCGACCATAAAATGGACGGAGCTTGCGGTAAACTTCGCGAGCTGAACCATTATTTTCGAAATAAATTTGCACGATTTGCAAGCGTTGTTCTTTTGTCAACCTGTTCATGATGAAATCGCAAACCAAACTAAATATTAATCACTTGACAGCTGACAAAATGGCCGCCAGTTAAAAAAGTGATGCCAACTTAAAGTTCTATACGTCAATAAAAAACACCCTATACATAATACAGCGAAATTTTATGAAGATTTTTTTTGTGAATATTGAACTGAAAGTGAAAGATGATCGCTTATGTGTAGATTTATGAAATATGAAAAATTTCTTGTATTTTTTTTTAATGGATAAAGTACAAATACGGCCGTGACAAGGCGGACGCGACAACTTTTTTCCAAAAGAACTAAATACAGTAACTTTACTAATATTGATTCAACTTTAATTTAAACGAAATTAAACAATAACAAATGCTTATTTAGTGCTGAAAAAAATTAATTAATATTGCTTTTATACGACGGATGCGACATTAAGGTATAAGTGAAA
Organism: Nowickia ferox; assembly: GCA_936439885.1. Classification (NCBI taxonomy): domain Eukaryota; kingdom Metazoa; phylum Arthropoda; class Insecta; order Diptera; family Tachinidae; genus Nowickia; species Nowickia ferox. The sequence goes on from OW387026.1 coordinate 68,665,411, forward strand.
GCGAACTCAAAAACTTTCCCTTATTAGAACTCCATTCTCCTTCTTTTGTGCTAATGCGTAGGGTTATCGTTAGAAGAAAATTTGTAAATTACAAAAAAAAAACAAAAATAATACCTATTACTTTAAATAATTGCTAAAAAAAACTCTGGAAAAAAATTTTTACAGTCGCATATTTCAATAAAAAAAAATTAAAAAATTAATTATTTATAAAGTATATACCTTTCAGCTTTATTATTAAAAACAAAATAAAAATTTTTCAGCAAAAAAAAATTTTTTGCTTGACCTTTTTCTGGAATTACACATATGCCCATTCCGTTATGATATAATTTAACAAATAATTTTTTTGAATAATTTAATTGACCATCCCTGTGGCTGAGTGGTAGCGATGCTATCCTCTCAGTCCAGAGGTCGTGGGTTCGATTCCCGCCATAGACCCTGGGTGTTTTCTGCTGACAAGCTAATCGCTTCGCGGGTTGTGTTTGTTAAAAAAAAGCAATGATGATTTTTAAACTAAATATTAACAATTTGTTTTCTTGGTTGCATTTTGATGATATTTTTAACTGAGGACGGAGAATACAACTTGTAATTTTTGAGGCATTGCTAGTCGAATCTTCTATTCACGAATTTGGGGTATTAATATGTTTACAACACCACATAAATATTTGCATACGACTAATTTTAGTTTTTTGTTGGCTAAACAACTTCGATATAAATTGTTTTTAGGCATTTTGCGAGTTTTTCTATAAACCCACAGAGTTTTTATCTGATAGAAATCTACTGAAAAAATGAATATCTGTAGACCTTCCTTACCCAACAACAAACTAAAATTCTATATTCTAATTAAATCGTGTATATTAAAGGTCCTATTCAGAAAAAAAAAATAATTTTGATTTACAAAACGCTTAACAAAATAAACTTCCATACAAAATTTGTTTTGTTAACCTTTTGTAAGCCAAAGTTATTTTTTCTGAATACGGACGGCAGTTATTGTACATTAAAAACTTAGCGTCAGATTAATATTCGGTATTATTAAATAAATATTTTGAATTGTAAGGAGTTTGCGTGTCTAGCATTAGAGAATATTCAATATGGCGAACTGGCTAAATAATCACACAGAGAAGAAAAAGCAAACATCTTTTAAACATCTTTGGCATTCGCCAACATAAAAATGAACTTGAGCACTTCCTCATGGAAAAAAATATTGATATAATGTTGGTCTCTGAGACGCATTTGACTTTGATTCAAAGGACCCTAGAGGAAGAGCATGCGGTGGCTCGGCAGTTTTAATAAAGTCAAGACTCAAGCACTATATTCTTGATAACATTTGTGCAGAACATGTACAAGGAACTAATATTTGTGTTGTAAATTTTTGTACAAATTTTGTTATATCATCAATTTACTCCCCTCGCAGATACTCCATCACTGGACCTTGTTTCATAGCAGCTGGAGACTACAATGTAAAACATACGCTCTAGGGTTCGCGGCTTATTACACCTAGACAACACAACACAATTTCAAAAATGGGCTTGGACGTCATTTTGAGTGGGGAGCCCACTTACTGGTCTACGGATATACACAAAATTCCGGATGTTATAGATTTTAGCGTCATGAAAAATATCTCTACAGATTTAATTAATGTTGAAGCTTCTCTAGATTTCTACTCCGATCACTCTCCCACAATCGTTACAATCTGTAACCCACTAAGAAGTGTTTTACCTCAACCATATGTAAAGATGATCAATCGTGTTAATTGGCTGGAATTCCAAGAATATCTTAGTAGTCATTGCACTGAAAACATTACGCTAAGAACACACGATGATATTGAATCTAACATTGCCAATCTTAACGAAAATGTTAAGCAGGCTGCTGAACATGCCACTACCTCCCATCCGCAGACTGGGTTTAATAGAGTTTATTCTACGGATATTGAACGTCTTGTATGTGAAAAAAGGAGAGCTAGAAGAGAATGGCAACAACACAGATCATCCCTAAATAAAATCAGACTTAAAGAATATACTAAACGATTCCAAGAGTTGCTTGCATATGACAAAAACTGCATCTCTTAAAAACTATACGGAAACTCTCGATGTCACTCCAGCATCTAAGTACTCCTTGTGGCGCGCTGCGAGAAAGCGAGTTTAAACCACCTCTGCGCACGTCTACCGGAGGTTGGTCAAGAAGTGATACTGAAAAAGGTAACTTGTTTGCAAGACATTTAAAATACGTATTTACCCCAAACACATGTAGGTTCTGGTGCTGTTGATTTACCGAGTGTAGTTGCTCTACCCTCTCGACCCTTAGTAACAAGATGCTGATGAATTTGTCTGGTATTGCAATTAGAACCCTTTTATTTATTTTTAATGCCATATTACGACTAAAGTATTATCCACACCAAAGGAAGCTTGCCAAGGTCAAAATGATTCCAAAGCCGGGCAAAGATCTTACCAAGGGTGATTCATACAGGCCAATAAGTATACTATCAACAATGTCTAAACTTTTCGAAAAACTGCTTATAATAAAATTGTCCCCAATTCTAATTGGTAGTGGATGCATCCCAGACCATCAATTTGGTTTTAGAAGTCATCATAGCACCATTGAACAAACGCATAGATTGGTTCAATTTATACGAAAAACTTTTGAAGAAAAGAAGTATTGCTCTGCGCTGTTTATTGACGTTTCTCAGGCATTTGATAAAGTGCGGCATGAAGGCCTTATTTTAAAATTGAAATCATATCTACCAGTAAATTGTCTGAAGCTATTGGAAAGTTGTTGTTGAAGGAGACTTCATGAGTGTGCCCGAATCTATATCATCCGGTGTGCCACAGGGGAGCATACTGGGGCCAGTTTTGTATTTGATTTATACTTGTGATATGCCTTTGAGCAGCAATATCCATACATATACATTTGCCAATGATACAGCCTGCCATAGTATGCATGAAAACCCTCACGAGGCTTCCCGATATCTACAAGAATATATTATACAGCTGGAACTATGGTTAAACTTATGGAGAATTAAAGTAAACGAACAAAAATGTGTTCAGCTAACATTTACCCTGCGAAAAGATACTTGTTCCCCACTTCGAATCAACAATCATGTTGTTTCTCAACATTCACATGTGAAATATCTTGGTATACACCTTCACCGACGGCTTACATGAAAACACCATATTAACTCAAAGCTAACACAAATGAAACTTAAATTAACTCAGATACATTGGCTGATTGGTAGAAATTCAACACTTTCATCTAAATTGTAAGCTTTTAATATACAAGTCGATGTTAAAATCAATATGGTGCTACGGAATGCAGCGATGGAGCACTGCTTCAGCTTCCAATGTAGAGAGAAATATTGCACTAGTAACTGAAGAAATTAAGAAATACGCAGGCAAATACTTGACAAAACTCGAGTCTCATCCTAATTCCCTTGCTCGTAACATCATGAATTTTACTGGCCACATCCGCTTAAAAAAGAGGGACACTATGGCTCTAATACTCAACACTCCAGATGAAACAGCTTGAAAATATGTTTGTGCTTAATGCGATATTTATGTATTATTGATTGCTATCACTAAGTTTATGCCTGACACTGGTTGGGCCTAATTATTATATCTAGATTTAAGATTTGAATACTTATTGTTTGTTCATGAAAAAAAAATTAAAATCTTTTAACTCTAGGTTTCTTCAACCAACAACCAAATTTATTAAACATTTTCAATGATGATACGAAATGCACCCAGACATGCTAAATTAACAACAAATAATTTTTGAAAATAATTTCCTCCAGCTTATTTTATTTTCCTATTATATACCAGAACAAATAGTGATGGATATAAGTGGAGAAGCTTATTATAGGAATGTGTGTGTATACTGGCAAGACATAAAAAAAATGTAGAAAGTCAAACTTTCTGCCGCATTTGACAAGTTTATTAACTATAAATCTCTCGAACACGTTGAGCCAATATTTATGAATCCTTTCAACCGTTTGGGAAAACAAAAAATTGTTTTACCAGAAACTTTTTACGCCAAGGTCGACTAAGTGATGCCCTAAAAGTAACTTGAATAAAATTAAAGCACAAAAGTTTTTATTCGTGGAATATAAATATGTAAGTACAACATTTTTGCTGCATGTGAAAGGAAAAAGTTGATTGAATCAAGAAAAATTTTTTTATTTTGCATCTATTTTGGACGAATAATTTTTTATCAAATAATGTTCTTGGAAACATGTATTTATAACACCAATGCCTATGGCAATTCCGAACGATTTAATTTCAAGTGGAATACGCAACATAAAAACCTTCGGAATTATAACTGAGACTTACTAAATACTTAAGCATAACGAACAAAAAAATATTCGACACAAATAACATGATGTGCCTTATCGTGGTTGGCATATTTTGACTTCGAATACGATATTTTGGTCCCAGATTACAGATCTATTACAAAAATGTCCTATGCCAGGCACACAACAGGGCACGGCAACGAATTCGCTAAGTAAGTTCACCGTGTGAAGCACAACAACGACGAATACATAAAAGCTCTTATATGTGAGTGATATAGTTCAGTGATGCAAAATGTGGCACAATGGGGCCATTTGTGGCACTTTTGGATGTTTGCTGGCCCTGTGGTACTTTCTAAGCTATTTTGGCCCTTTCAGCTCAAAATTCAACTATCTACTTCAATCCTTTGAGTAAATTTTTTAATGTAGTTTTCTCCCTGTCTCAAAAACTGCTTTCAACTTTGGAAACTAACAATTACGAATTTTAAGAACATTTAAAACTTATACTTAGAAAAATGAGAAAAAATTAATTCGAGTTTATGTTAAAATTTTCTCTTATGAAGAAAAATGAGAAGTGAAAAGTTGTGTTCCCAGCATTAGGCGAAGTCGAAATACGTCACACACGACAAAGAATTAATTATTTTTAGATGCGACCAAACAGCAGCCAAAAATTGTGTTTCCCAGTGTGAACCGACGCCAGAGAAGGCCAAGGTGGGCTTGTCAGCTAATGAAATCATGGCGACCGGTTTTTGAGATGAAAGTGGTGTAATCCTACTCCAAACACCGGCACTGCGACACCTGATGGACCATTTGTGCTATAGATCTGTAAATTAAGTTAAATCAATCTCAGTATAACTTTCCTTATGAAAGTCAGCACAGATATTGGAGAAGCCCGCCTAACATCATCTGAACACAGAAACTGAGAATGAAAGATACGCCTTCTACTGTTACATAAGACGATACATTCGCAAAGAATATGTGCCTTTGTCCCGTCATCTGCTAAGCATAAACGACACAAGGCTGAACGAATTTGGTTACTTTTTCACAGAGAATAGTTCAGGCCAAAGTGACCTGGAAGAAAGCCAGTAACAAGCCGTAAATTATTCCTGTTGAGATCCAGGATGCCATTATATGAAAATGGCTGCACAAATGATTTGGCCTGCCTTAGACCAGAAGAAGTCAGCCACATTTCCTTAGCGGTCTAAGTGTCATCTTCCTTGATAAGGGAAGATGACATTTGCCTCAAAAGGGATCTGGGACCATAAACGGAACTGCAGAGGCCTTCTTCAGTTCATCCGCTTCCTCATTCCCGGGATGACTGCCATTATAAAATTATCTCAGAATGATGAGTTCAAAAAATCTTATTTTTTTGGAAAAACGTTGAGAAAGTGCATAGAGATCAAAGGACAGTACCTTTATGTATAAAATAATTTTTTTTATTACAAAACCTGAACTTCATTCAAAAAGTAACAGACTAATTGATTTGCCCTCAAACTATATAAAACAACGCCAGTAATCAAAATTAAACCGATGATAGTGATCACTTCAAATAGTTAAAATTATTTACGTTTAAAACCGAGAATAACAATCGTAAAATTATAAATTTGGAAAACAAATCCAATCTTTGGATTTATATAGTCTGCTGAAAGTAGAGTGCTTGAATATGTTTATTGTAATATTTTTATTTTTTGCTTCAGGCGCTTTTATTTGTTTTTTTCTTTCTCATGCAGCATCTTAAGGGTTTGTAACTGTGAGCATTCAGCTCAGACTAAGAAAGTGGGAATGGGATGTTGATGGTTTATTATCCTTTCGCATAAATATTTTCGGGTTTAACTTTTACGCGTTTTGCGTGCTGTTTATAATATAAATTTTTTCTATTTAGTCCTGCAGTAGAGTCCTTATTGTTTGTTGTTTGGTAAGTTAAGAAAGAAAAACTTATTTCGCCTTAGCTTTGGTATGTCAACAAAACCAACATCGTGACAATCCTTTCGCATGACTTTATCACTTGCCTTCTCCTTTTTCTTAGTCAAATACTCACAGCCATATATTTATACTCGTATACCCTTGGTAGATACAAAATGTTTCCTTGAGTAAAATATCATATTTTTGCTTTCTTTTCTTTTTTCGTTAAGAAGTTCTTCATTTGTTAGTTTAAAGTCGTATTACAGTGTAAACATGTATTATGAACGTGATTCCATTGCATTTATGCGCGAATATTTTGTGGCCTGAATTCTGATGGAGTTTCTGTATATTCTTCAGTGTGAGTGAAAGAAAGTTTTACAAAATTTATTCCAGGGTTAAAATTAAACCACAAAATCTTTATAAATGTTTATAAATATGTTGTTATCTTCTTTGAAGGGAAAGTGATTTAATATTTTATGTGGACTTTTCCTTAGCAGATTTATAGTTACTTGTAAAGTAAATTTAATTTTTTTTTTTAATTTTATGAACAGAGGTAGCGTTTATGTAGACCAGTTTCACTTCTTTGGTTGGGAGCCTTACTTTCAAAAAGTTGCAAAAAGTAAAATTAAAAATCTAAATTTTAATTTTGTTTATTTTTTTTTAATTAAAAATTCTATTTAGCGGTATGATTAAAAAAAAATTATATGGTGTTATGTTTTTAAGTACTCACTTTCTAATCAACGTAAAACTTACTTCCTTTCTTTTAAAGGAACGGAAATTATGCCTTTATTTTTGAAAAGGAAATGATTTAAGTTTAATTACACTGTATTACAAAATTAAAATTTTGCAAACACCAAGGTACCAAGGACTCCTTCTGCCAGAAAAGACAATATAGATTCGCATATCGGTTATTTAATAAAATACATTTGGTTGCTATTCAGATGGAATTGAGGTTGCCTTCTTGTACAATTTGCTGTTGTAAATAGGCGTCGAAGACCATGTAATCTTTGCCTTAAAAAAAAAGAATTCGCTTAGAACTTCTATGTTAAATCTTATAGGGAATATTTTATACTCGTATGTATTATTTTTGCCCTATAACTTTACTCCAAAAGGGGTATAAACAGCACTTTTAAATATGGGGTAAAATTCAATTATAAATCTTTCAATACACCAAACTTCGAAATCAACCTTAAACAACAGAAATCAGTTAAAACTTAAATACGTTTAAGGGTTAAACTTGGTACTAATTCATGCATTACTTTTCGGTATACTTTGAGTTGAATAGACTTATGTTAAGTTGTACTAGGGAATTTATATACACTTATATACAAATAAAATATTTCTCCAGTCAACACCTTTATTTGATTTGTTATCACACCTGAGAACATCCCTGAGACCATTATTATCACATCACCTAATCTGAGTTATTGAGTTAACCGCAAGAAGCCAGAGAAATGCTGTGGGATAGTATGAAAAAAAAGTATTTGCTTTTTACTTAAACATTTGTTAATATGACTAGAATTGTTCTTTCGGCTTAAGGTCGTTTTCCAAATAAAAACAATTAATTTTATTTATATAAAACTTTTATTTAATGATATTTTAATTAGCTCCGATATTTCGGTTAACTTCGTTAACCATTTTCAAGGAATCTATAAACAAATTATACATACATACATAGATACTATAAAATCATTTTCACAAAAACAACAAGTATTTACATACGTACATAAAAGGTTATTTAAAAATATGTAAAATTTTTAAAAAAATACGGGTACAACTGTCCGTTCTTTATGCGAGTTATTTAGTAACTAATTATTATTTATTTGGTTTGTTTATTTATTATGTGCCAATATAATTGCGCGCACTTGTCTGTGCCAGTTTTGTAGTGGAGACGTTTATTTGTTGGTACATTGATTATGTGCAGCATTTCCAATATAAATCTCTTCTTGTAGTTGTTTTCTTCTTGTAATACTCTAACACTATCAACGTCAGGTTTGTGACCGCTTACTGCACAGTGGGCAGCGAGGGCAGTTTTTTGCTCTAGGGGTTTATTCTTTTGTTTCAAATCTGATTTATGTGAGGAAATTATTGTTTTTAGTTTTGTTTTAGTAGTGCCAATATACTTTTTATTACAATTATTTTTACCATCCCCAATACAATTAATTTCATATATCACGTTAGCTTTTTCTTCTTTTTTATTACATCTTTAGTTTTACTAAATAATTTATTTAGTGAGTTGTTGGTTTTCATAGCTAATTCATATTTGCTATTGTCGTAAATGTCAGTATTCTTTATCCTTTCAGATAAACCCGGTATATAAGACATTGATTTATATATTTTGTCAGTGTTGCCATTGCTGGTCACTCTGTTACGTTTTAATTCCACATGTTTCATAAGTTCAACTATCGTTCTACTTGGATATGCATTTTTCCGCAGGATATTTATTATCTTATCTTTATTTACTTCATGGAATTTTTCATCACTTATCTCCAGCACTCTTCTTATGAAATTTGTTGCGGTATTAATTATCAGACGCCTTGGATGTTTCGAATAAAAATTTTTATTAATCTGTTGGAAGACGTTGGTTTTTGGTACCAATCTACATGTAATGTTTCCTTATCCCTTAGTATTATGCAGTCTAGTCTATGCAGTCTTTCTCCAATTCACTTGTTTTAAAGCCCCAAGTATGTATGTGTTTTTTTTTTATTGTAAGTAAAAAGCAAATACTTTATTTTATTCATACTACCTGTGATCACATCACATGACGAATCACTGTTACCTAATTTCGCGGCGACGTTCCTTATCCTCAACATGGTTATTCTCCGAGCCACGGCTGCCTCGAACATAGTCTAACCTAGAGGTCCAATTTTTGACCAATAACGCGCAATAACGCGGCGAATGTTGTCCTCCAAGTGGTCAATCGTTTCGGTCTTGTCAGCGTAGATAGCGACTTCACATATCCCCACAGAAAATAGTCTAGCGGCGTTAAATCACACGATCTTGGAGGCCAATTTGCGTGTCCGAAACATGAAATTATGCGGTCACCAAACGTTTCCTTCACTAAACCAATTGTGGCACGAGCTGTATGATATGGTGCACCATTCTGCTGAAACCACAGCTCCTTCACATCATGGTTGTTCAATTGATGAACGAAAAAGTAAGTAATCATGGCGGATAAATTGATTCGGGTCTTGCTCTACGGTATGCAGTGTGACTTTTAACACTTTTAGCTGTTCAAAATTAATAACTCTCGTTCCGGAGCCGATATCGGAATTAAATTTGGTGTGGATAATATCTATACGAAACTAAAGCATTGTTGAAAAAATGGGCATGACCCGCCTATTTTTATTAGTAGCCCCCATACAAGGTAAAAATAGGTCTGTAAATTTTACCATACCCACTTGTCTATGTGTATTTGAACGCGCTAAATACGAATCTGATGCTATTTTGGCTCTTTAACACACAAAGTTGTGACTAAATTGCGAAAACCTGTTAAAAATCGAGAAAAAGTGCTGTTTTTGCAATTTACTCCAAACTTAATGGATGAATGAGCCAAAGAAACCTCAGGATTGAATTTAGCAGATTGAAATACATATACATACTATAGATTGGTGGATCTTTTTAAAAATAATAATAAATAAAATATTTTGGACTTTTATAATTAATAACACATTACATACTTACTTACTTTTTATTTTTTTCGTAATTACAAAACAACGTATGTTGGTCGCCACTTTAAATTAGGTGACACTCCCGGGATTAAGACAAATCGGTGCTCGCGTTCAGTTAGTAGTGCCTCACAAAACACACAAACATACATTATACACCCATACGTACTTCCCTACATACATACATCGTAGACTGGTAAACACAATACCGATCTTTGCGTCGCGCAGTCGGGTAAAAATACCAACTCTTGGCTTTCTCTAATAATATAGGTGTATGCTACTTAAAATCTACATATTAAACATATGCTCTTATCTGCACAATTTATGCAAAATAAACAAGGTTGCACTTTGTAGCACCCAAGTTTTTATTATTTTGAAATTGGAGACTCTCTTCAATATTTTGATAGTAGTATGAACGCTAAACTCGGTGAAACAATTTAGCTCTACTCCATTAAAAATTGTATATACATTTTTCGCTTCCATCCTTTTGATGGAGTTTTACTTCAACGAGTTTTTATCTAAATTATATATATTCTACTTAACAGCCAACCAATAATATTTAGCATGAACCCAATTTAAAAAAACAAATTAAATATTAATGATAATATACATGCAAAAACTTTTACAACAATAATAAAATCACTAAAATTGTTAATTTAAAAACCTGTTTTTTAGCTTCTCTTGATACTGAATATTTCATATTAAACCTGGAATACTAACCCATGTAAATTTTACGTTTAGGTTTTTTTATTATTATTACAACAAAAGCATCAAGTGGCCTTACCGTACCAAATTCCACACGTGCTTTAATTAAAAGATTTGGAACAAAACGCCAAAACAGAAAAAAATCATATTTAGTCATTAAACTGCTCTAACAACGTTACCATTACAAGGCTATACTCGTACGTAAAATTTACGTGGCGTTAGTAGAAGTAAAAGTATTTCATGTAGCTATTGAAAAAGGCTAGTAAAAAACCGATGAATTCCAAGCGTGGTCTCAACTGTGAAGATGTTGCGGCATTACTAAACTCCACCGACTACAGCAACATCAGCGACGCACAATCATTCAGAATCGTTTTTGATCGGCCAAACTCTGTAACTTTTGAACTAATAAAGATTGTCTTTAATTATTTTTTTCGTGGATAGATAACATCTTAAGCTTTTATCCAGTTTTAGCATCATTAAAGTCAGTACTGTGGTTGTGGAGAAATTTACAGTTAAGGTTGAACTTTACATTTTTTTAATTTTTGTTGAAAAAATGCCTTATAATGAAACTAAAATCATTTTTATAAAAACAACAAAGTAAGTTTTTGAAAATTTAATACATAAGCCTAGTTTTTCAGTCATAAATAGATTCTAGATTCTTTCGGTTATTTAAATATGTATACTTGGATGTACATATATACAAGTATATTAGCGGTTTCCTTGGCATAATCACCATATTCCTTGCATTAATTTGCTCGTTATACGCCAGTATTTCAATAGTTAATTAAAATCTTGAAATAAGGTCTATATCAACACGTTATATTAGATGTAATTTCGGGATCTAAAACGATCTTCTTGCGGTATTACCATCATTTGTATTGCATGATCCTTGTTTTTGGCTGATCTATAATCAACCCATGTTTGAGAAATTCATCTTAAAGAAGTTTCTTTTTTAATTTCCTTAGCTCTTTGTTGGTGTCGTTATTTCTTACTGATCCTGAAGATCCGAAGTCCAAATCATAGCTTATTTTCAGTATGTGTTTCATAAACCTTATTTTTGCATGTAGCGGTGATAATCCAAATGCATATGCATCAATACTATCTACTGACTTTGTCGGTTCTTGGTTTAACTAAGTTGATGTTGCTTTGCATATAATACAGATGGATGAAGCACTTGTGTCAGTCAAAGCCTGGGCAATTTTTCCGTCTATCATTGAAAGCACTACTTGGAGGAAAACAATCAACATAATACGTTTTGCTACCTGCGATTGTATTTGATGATTGTTTATTTGGAGTTTGCAGTATTCGGTTTTAAATATTAATCTCTATTTTTTTAATAATTCATAGTTATGTATATAAAAATAAGTTTGCTATTGTTCTTTTTATTTTGTGCAGTTAAAATGGCGGTTACTTGATTTCTAAGGGAGATTTTCTAGCAATTTGTGTACAAATTTTTGTTTATTATTTTGGAGTATTTTCATTAAAATAAAAAAAGTGTTCCACATGCGGGTGGTTAAGGGTGCAAAAATATAGATACGCTTAAAGAAGATACTTTTGTCTTTTTCTGGAAGGTTATGGTTTTTTATCCCTTTTGATCTTCAAAAGTTATTTATACTCTATTAAACTTCAAGTTTTACGAAAATATGTGGCATTAAAATTTCTTACATCGCACTCTAACTGGAAATTGTAAAGGGTGTATAGATGCCATTTCTTTAAAAAAAACAGCTTACCCAACATAACAAAAAAGACCGCAGCCCCTTGTCGATAATAGTTTTCGAGGAATCGTAATTTGTTTTAGATAAATTATGAGAAATTTTTGTTTTTTTTTAATAAACATAAATTTGTTGTTTTTAGCAGCATGCCACGCCCACTACTGACAATATTTTGACAAAATTGTTTGGCTATTTAAATTCTGATATGTTTCCTTTCTGATGGCATAAGAATTTTAAGAATGTATGTCAAGAAAAAAAATAGGTTTTTGCCGATGAAAATTGATTCTGCGTCACCGTGAGACGTTAGTCATAAAGAAGAGGATTTTGATAGCGACGATAGTTCCTCTGATAGAGGTGGTGTCCTACTGCAACAGATGAAAATAACATCGAATAAGAATTGGCGGTATGAAGCCGTTAATATATCACGGAAAACTTCATATTGAACAAAATAAGCTGCAAAAAAGAATCCTAATAGAAGAAATTACTGTTGCTAATGAAGAATCAGAGAAATAAATAAAAGTTTACAAAAACTGTATTAATGAGGATTGATTATGTATATGTATGCACATAGGAGTACATATGAGCATTTATTCCATTTCAGCTTTGACTTGATCTCAAACATGAATTATTAGTATAACGTAGTATTGAATAGCGTTAGTATTCTAGGGTTAATTACCATTTCTTTTTTTCTTCTTATGATAATATTTTTGTATCACCTGTACTTCTGTCTATCACATATCAAAAAATCAACAAGATGGGGGAACATTTTTTTTACTTTTGGCCAGCTAAAAGTGCTAAAAGTCACAGTGTGCGCTGCGCTCTACAGCGTGTTCGATTCCATCTCGAGTCTTTGGATGATTCTGCAAGCAATCAAAAATAGCTTCGTAGTTAATATTTCCTTAAACAAATTAATCACTATTACAACACCAATGTTTACAATTTAACTGCTAAATGGTCCTCCGAACCCTTTCAAAATTCACCAAACAGCGAAGTAGATTATATTTTCAAAATTTTAATTCTGTTTAAAACATCTGCATTCATATGAAAAGCATTTAATTGTAAACATGTTATTTCAATTGATTTATTCACAGACAAAGTATTTGGAAACAGTCTATTTAAATAAAATATAATCCGCAAAAAAACGAAAGTAAAATTGATGTTTAATTATTTCTCTGTACTCAAGAATTGACATTTGTCACTGGCACTTTAAAGTGATTTATGCCAGAATTTTTCTTTCATTTCATAGTCAAAACTATTTTAAATTTACTTAAAGCATTTTTTTTTTATTGAATGGATGGATGTCTTTCTTTTTATTTAAAAAAAAATTAAAATAAAAAATCGAAAATATATTTTTATTCGTCAATGATATGCCTATTAGCATTTGTACGAATGTATTTCTTATTTATGTGTAAAATTCACACTGCAAAGTCAGCAAGGAGCATATGATCGGGGAGTCTCTGGTAAAGTGGGGCGATGCGAAGAAGGGGAATTTGATTTTATTCTTATGCATTTGCGAATAAGCAACACAAACAGACGTGTATGAATACACAATTCATTTCCACTGACAATAATTATATTTTTAAAACACTTAATTGCAATATTATCAGAAATCTTTTTTTTTTTGTATTTGTTATTGCTGTTGCCACTGCTGTTGTTGCCGTTGTTGTCAACAATGTTGAATGATACATGCATGCTTGCGTTTATTTGACGTTCGTAAATGTGTCTGTGCATGTCGCTGCATTTGGGTGAATATGCCCGAAATGCGTGTACGCGGGCATACCTGTCTTTGCAGTCAATAAGAAGAAAATTTAAGACAACAACAACAACACTGCGTACAGCATCATGTTGTAACGGTGGCAGCAGCAGCAACAACAAAACTATACCAACCAATGACATGTCATTAAAATTAAAACAACAACAGCAAATGCAATGAAAGGCGAATTGTATTTAAATATGTGTATAACTGTAAAACAATAACAACAACACCAAAAACAACAAAACATTAAAATATGCATCCACAAACAACGTCAATAAAATTAAATTAAATTTACAATATTCTCGATAATTGCACGATTGTTTTTTATTTTATTTTTTTGCTCGTTTACATTATAAACATATTTTGGCCAATATCCAACAGAATTTTCTTTTTTAATCAGCACATTAAAATAAGTAAAGAATAAAATAAAATACTTTATTGTATTTAACAAATAAATAAAACACCAATTTTTTCTTTTATAGTTTTCAGTTCTGAAAATCATTCCTTATACATTTATTTTTTGTATTTTGTTTTATTACACATGAAAACTATAAAAGATGGTTCTGGGGGAAAGTATAGGTTACTTAATGGGCCTACATACATACATATGTATGTATACATATATGATATGTCAGCGAATTTATGAATTTTTACGTTAACATTCACTCGTTTCATTGAGGTTCTTTCCAGCATCCTTTTCTTATTCCGTATCCTATCTAACGACGCACACACGTTTTCTCAAAAAATTTTGTGCAATAAAATCCGAAATTTTGGTCAATATATGTACAATATGTACAGACGGTTTTATGGTTCTCATGTATAATAACGTGAGACGAAAAATCGATTTTAAGATAAAAATGGAAAGCTGGCATTAAAAAATAAGAAATACAAATAACTTACACATAAGTATCGTGCCATAACCGCAAAAAAGCTACACTATATTGGAACTTAGTTTTTTTACCAAAATCGATTATTTGCGATAGTAAATAATCGATTTTCGTAAAAAAAAATGAAGTCCGAAAAATTTGTCGGTTAAGCTTTTTTTGGCGGTTATAGCTCGATATGTCAATACATTTACACGGTAACTCGCTTTGCCCTTAGGTATTTCCACCGAAACTTAAAAATTTAATAGTTATTGAAAACACTTTGTTTTATCATATTTCCATAGAGAAACAATCAAATAGAACTACTGCAAGAAAATTTACATTTAATATATACGAAGCCATAAAATCAAAAAGTTTTTTATTTTTATACTTTTTTGCGCGTTTTGACAAACTTTCTTAAAAAGAGGCATTCATTATCCATTAACTGCTGCTCTTTAAAAAATTTTTAAGGGTACAAAAAGTGAAAAGAAATGGCATAAAAAACTATGCGAACTCAAATAACTGCAATTTTTTTTATATTTTTATTTATTTTTGCAAAATCACATCTTTTGATGTCACGTGCGACGTTGACAAACAATATTTGTTAACAGTGCGTTAAAAGTACATGCAGAAAGTTCATCCAATATCCAGTACAAACAGAGATATTTAATAAAATTAAAATAAAAAGAAACTGCTGAAAAATATACGCATTTGCCATCGTGGTACCTATATAAAGTTGGTCACGTGTGACATCGTAAAAGATTATAATATAATATAAGTCATTGATTAATAACTTCCTGAAAAATCTCAGAAAATAATTTAGATTTTGTCCAGGGATAATTTTGAATATGAGGATTACAGAGCTTACCTCGACTTAAGGGCTTTTTGTTTTTGCCACAGAAAAAGAATGCCAAAATTGCAATCTTTTGTAATTTTGTATTAATTATCATTTTATTAAAAAGAAAATGAACATTTAACTGAGCTCGACATTATTATTATTTATCATAGTATATTTCCTAAATGGAACATACAGCATCAAGCCTGACATTAGAAAAAATTTATATTATGATAATCGCCAAAATGGAAGAAATCGCTAAAACCTTAAACATCGCGTAAATGAAAAAGATCATACAAATAAATAAAACTCTAAAATTGCCACAAAAAAAATATTAGCGAAATGTAATAAAAATGTTAAAACAATAAATCGCCAAAACCAAAAAGACTTTAAACAGAAAGAATTATAAAAATATAGCATCTAAAATATTAACAACAGGGAAATAATTGTCTAAATGTAAATATTCGATATTCAGAAGTTGACAAGATGAAGAAAGAAGTAGCGAAATTTTTCCTTAACTTCAACCCGAAGCTGACTAAAATTTTTAAAAAAATGTTTTCTTGTAATAACAAATTAAACGCAAAACATTATTTTCGTGTAAATTTCAGTATATAGTTAAAAAAAATTTTGATGAAAATTAGTTCAAAAATTTCTTCAAAATATCGATTTTTTAAGAAGCATCATAATTATTTTCTAATATTATAATGAAATTATAAATTTTTATATGACTAATATCTATAGATTTTTAGTCGCTTTTCCCCTTAATATAAGCATATTTTTAATATTTATAGATATTTTCGAAGCAAAGAAAATTTAGTTCTTTAAAAACTACTTCGCATTTTACTGGAGAAACTAGACAAATTTTGGCGTTGGCTGAGGTAGTTAGCACGTTGACTACAAAACCGAAGATCCTTGGTTCGATCCCGTTCTCCGACAGTCATTCAAATAACAACACCATGTATTTGTTTGACGTGCATTAGTGTCCATTTGTACCAGTTGTTGTAGGAAAGTTCTAGTAATGAAGGCATTGACACTGGTCACTGAACTACAACGGCTTCAGCTAATGCTAGTCCTATTGTAATTTCAGAGCGTCCTCCTTCGTCAGTTTTGTATAGCAGCATCATCGGTGAAGTAAAACAACCACCAAACTGGCTACTAAGCACAGCTTCGAAAATTTAATGTGCCTAATTAACACCAGAGGCGCTGCAACATAGCGTTATTAAAAACGTGCAAAAAAGCAGAGTTTTAAAAGAATAAAGCTTTTCTCTATCTCTTCTTTCACCACCTGTCTCCTCTGTCACTATCCCTTTCTTAAAAGCAGGTAACACCTAGTAATAGTAGTAGGCATTCATTGCCTGAGTGTTATTTCTCTTAAAAAAAAACACTGCTTTCGACACTTTTTAATAACAAAAAGTTTTCGTCAAATTTAAAGAGCTTGTAATAGATTTTCAAGTTTAAGAATTTAAATGAACCGGGAAATAAATTCGACAAGGATTTTTGGAATTGTTAAAAGATATTTTTTTGATCAGAGTTGAAGCTGTTGATATATCATTCCATAACCGCCAAAAAAAAGCTTGAGCAACTTAATTTTTTTTAAACAATCGGTAATTTGCGATAGCAAATACTCGATTTTAGTCAAAAAAACGAGGTCCAAAAAATGTGTCGCTTAAGTTTTTTTGGCGGTTCGATATCTTGTACGCTTAAGAGTTGGTAAGATTTACGTTTTGATAGATTTAAGATAATACTTTCATTTTCTTAAATTATTTCAACTCATTGTGTGACGAAATCGGATAAAAACTAAAAATCCTTCTGAGTTTTTTATTTTTTATTTGATTTGATTTTCTAGGCAATTTAAATGAGATTTATGTAAAGTTTTTTAATTAATATAATGCGGAAAGTTCAGGGAACTTCTTAAAACTGCATGAGCACCTATAAAGCAAACTGCTTATAAAGAAATACATTTATTGCAAAACTTTTTGTCTGCCACACTTTTATATATTTGAGCATCAAGTCTCCGTTACTTCACCTCTATTTTATACAAAGTGGCAAGTTACAAATAAAAAATTTAATTTTATTTTTTGAATTATTTTTACATTTTGATTGTGCAAAATAATCGATACCAAGGAAAAATTTTCATCTAGTATTGTAATACATAATTAAAAAGGAAAATAAATACTAAACTCAATACAAACCTAAAAATACAACAATTAATTTGCAAACAATTATAGGAAATTTTTTTATAGCTGTTTGCTAAAAAATTGTTGTCTATAAAACAAAAAAAAAATTAAATAAATTAAAAAACAAAAAATTCACAATTTTAAAATGTCAACTGATTGATTTGTATGAAAAAATAAATAAATAGATTAAAAACAATTTAAGAATTTCAGCAAAAATGATTTAAAAAATTCTTTCAATTCGTCCATTCGATGATGTGCAAGTTTTCTTTAGAAAATTATTAATGAATCACTTAAATTACAGAACAAGAAATAAAACATCATTATGATTTCATTTTGCTCGTATTTTAAGCAAAAATAAATATTTTTATGGAACAAAACCCCAAATCAATTGATTTCTGGCTGTATCTTCAATAGAAACTCACACTTGCACATGTTGTCTGCATACAAGAATCATGAGGATAAAAGGTCAGGTCATAAGGGTAAAAATCACTTAACTTAAAAGCCTGTTTTAGCCACTATTCTTTACATTTCTTGGCTCATCATATGTAATATGTTTGTTTATGTACTGCACCTATTTTCCTAATGTTCAATTTAAAATTCATATGAATTTTTCATTTTCCCTTTCTCTTTATTTATTTTCTTTACGGCAAAAGGTAGCGCAATAAGTAAAACCATGTTGTTCCTTCCCATCACGTATTCTATCAAGTTTTAAAATGCAGGAGTTTTATCATTTGGATTTTCGATTTTTTTCTTCTTATAACCAACCATAAATTCACTTAAGGTAACGAATATTTCGATAATATTTTCTATAATCATAAAAATTTCAAATTTATTTCATATTACTTTAGTTAAATTGGATTAAATTGATAAATTCTTATTTTACCATTAAAATGAATAATTTATTAAATGGAAAATACGGGTGCCAAATACAATTGAAAACATGGGCAATGGAAATTGAGAATCACTGGAAATAAATAAGAAATTTTATTGCTTGCTTATGCAGTTTGATTTTTTTGTTTGTAATAATACAAGAATTTATTGGGGAAAATATTTTTAAATGTTGCTCATTAGAGCAGACATGATAACTTAAACATGATAATTGCGATTTTTAAATATTTGCAAAGAAAACAAACAGATAGAATTTTAAGGGAATGAAGTATAATTCCATGTCAGTAAGTTAAACTGCAAAGATACTTCTTTTGTAAGACTCGACAGACATTGATCGCATTCACTCACATTCTTCAATAGGTTACCTTCTTTAGGAATAAGATATTGAAAAGAGGGCAGATGGTGAAGGAAAAATTAATGAATAAGATAACGAGAAGGTAATGCACAGCATGTATTTTTCATTCCAGGATTGTTTTCAAAAATAAATAAATGGCTCTTTAAAATATTAACTCATCAACATGGCTCCCCAAGCTAATATAACTGGCCACCCCTGGCAGAGACACTAAAGCATTTGAAGTGTAGTCAACGCACTCGCTACTTCGGCCAACCCCACTTTCATATCGCTTCTTGCCAACGAACAATCAATTTGAATTAAATTCGGTTTCGATAAATTCTAATCTACTCGCCCGAGTTATAGCATATGAAAATGTCTCGATTAAATGCGAGACCCAGAGAGAAGTTATAACAGATGTTTATTATTTTTGCTTCTTGAGAACTATAGATATCGATAACTATGGTTTGGTAGCTCAGAATGTCAAAATGAGTTGACATTTCTGTTCAGTTTTGGCAAGTCATCATGGCCCAAATTGAGGAAATTTACCTTAACAAATTTAAGTATGTTTCCAAAGTTCTTAGAGCTTAGAGATTATGTTTCAATTTTAGAGTCAACATAATCCGCCTAGCAAGCAATCAGTTCGTGCAATTGATAATTGCTTTCGCACTAATTTAACTCTTCTCAAATTAAAATCATCAACAAGACAAAGAAATGTGCATACTGAAGAGAATATTGCTGCTATAGCGCCAAGTATTGTATAAAAGCAAGGAGCTCCCATTACGTTAGACTGAAGTTTTGTTTCCAAAAATTAATCAGCTAAGCATCAACTTTATTTGGTTCTAACAAGACGGTGCAAGTTGCCATACAGCGCGCCTAACAATCGATTTATTGTAAAATCAATTTGGTGACAGCTTTATTTTCAGAAGTGGTCATATCCACTAGCTCCCTCGTTTGTGCGATTTAACCCTTCTGGATTACATTTTATTGGGCTATGTTTAGTTATTGGCCGATACCGACAAACCAGCAAGCCTTAAGGCATTGAAAGCCAACATTCAAAGTCACCTTATGGCCAGATTTATTAGAAAAAATAGTCAAAAATTGGACTGATCGAATGGACCATGTAACTGATAAGGGCGTCGGACATATGCCGGAAATCATATCTAAAATATAGATGCCATGAAATTTCCTACCAGCTTATAAACAAATTTTTTTGCAACAATATTATATTCTTTATAATCTTTCTGTATTATTATTATACCTATACCAATCTCTGATACATCAGATGGATCGTCTTTTACATGCTTTCCTGAAGAATTGTGTCGCATCAAGTGAAAGGCCAGGCAGTGACAGAGCAGGTGAGAAGCTGTGTCTTTTTTGACTGCTGTGACAAAATAAACTTTGAGAAAGGCATCGTCAAAACATCGGCCATCTGATATAAATTCTTTCGATTTTTATTCATTATTGGTCCTTAAACTTTATTCTTGACTACTTACTATCTTCATGCTGTATTAGAGATACGAGCGCGAGTCAATAAATCCGTGACTTTTTAAATTTACCGCCTCTTAACTGAAAAGGCAACATCGCTACTATCAACAGGCAACCGTGATCTTCACTATTCGTTTTGTATTTTACAATCATTGATAACATATTTGAGTAGACTGGCTCAGCTTTTGTTGTATCAGCAGCAAACTATTTTATGGTACCAAAGATTAAAGATTATCTTACAAAATTGTAAAATTGTTCCATTGTGTATGTGTTGCCAATGGTGCCCAACTTTTTAATACCTCAATTCAATACTTGTCGCAATGCCGGCAGAAATTTAAATTCTTAAAGAAAAAAAACTGATTATTTGAAGTCAAAATAAAAGCAAAAAATTTGTTTTGCATGCCCCTATAATTTTCCTCACAATTTTGATCATTAATTAAATGATATATAAATTTATCATTTGAAATTAACAACCTGATACAAACACTGGCTCTCGTATCGCATATAAAAAGCAACTCATCACCTGTAACCGACGTAATAAAATTATGTAAAAAATGGTCGAAGCCGAAAAAAAGTACAAGAAAATAAATGCATGGAAACAGTCGTAAGCCAGAAAGAAAACTACGAGTATCTAAAGAAAACTATTTACATAAGATCCTAAACAATAAAAACTAAAACTATAATTAATTAAAATGTTTATCTAACAAAAATGTAATTTGAAAAATTGCAAATTGTATTCAAGAATAAAACGAACCCAACAACAGGCACAACTCAGTTGGATTCACGCATTCGCAAACTAAATCACAGACCCACCACAAACTCTCACTCCCGCCTTTTTGATTAAAACACGACGTCATCATCATCTTCATACAACACAGTGAAACATTAGTCGTATTTAAAGTAATTTGTCTTTCTTTTTTATATATTGTAATAAAAATACAAGCGAAAAAAAAATCAAATTGAATATAAAAATTGTAAAAAAAAGTAGATACTATTCATTTTTTCTTCTACTACTTCTTCTTTTTCTCTTTTGCTTACCTTAATATTAAGGAAATCTAAGGCAACAAACAACTTTATGTCTTCAGGCATAATCTTTTATTTTGACAGTTAAAAACAAAATAAAAAACGACTACAGCAGAGCCTAGAGGGTCTTAACGAAAAAAATAAAAAAATAGAAAGCACAAAAATCCACTGTGGTTGGTTGGTTCACTGTTTGGCTGGTTGGATGATTATTGCATTTATAACATGGTTAAGAGGTTGGTAACACAAACTATTTTAAATGGCTGACATGGTTGATTATAGCGGAAGAATGAAATTTTTAGAAATAAAAATAAAAAATTAACAAAATGATAGCGCAATGAAATCAACATAAAAATAACCACGTACAGCAAAAATTAAATTAAAATGTTGGGAAAAAAATTATAATTTAACACAAAAATACAATGGATTTCTTGTACATCCGCATGCCAGAGAGGACCAACCTTTTATGTTGCCATATTAAAATAACAACCATAAGCTATTCAAAATATAGAGATACAAGTGTTCTACACTTCAAAATATATCGGTGTCAATCTGAATTCTAAGTTGAGAGAGGTTGAAGCAACCGACAATCACACTTTATCTGTGCAAGAAATGCATTGGAAAAAGTTGGGGTCTGACTTCAAAGGTCGTTAAGAGGATCTTTACGGTCATAATACGTTCAATTCTCATATATGGGGTCAGTGTGTTGTAGTCTTACCTACAGCTGTAGATGTATCTATATTCATACACATGTTGCGCAAAGTTAAAATATTTGTCTTATTGTAAATTACTAGCTCTCTTTGCTCTACTCCTACGGAAGCATTGAGTACGCTGCTATATATGCTGCCATTGTTTTAAGCTGTTAAGGAGATAGTAATAATCTCTACAAGCCGCCTTTGTTGCATTTCTCTATGGATCGTAAACGCGATTGAGCACTACAGAACTGTACCCCAAAGCTTGGGAATGCATGATTGATCAAACCTCTACTAATCTGATCCATGATTGTTGTCTGTACAGGAACTGGATGCCATTCCTACAAACGTTGAAGAATGGTACAATGGGAAGCAAATTGGGTGTTCAGTGTTATACTAAATCAAGTACGTGTGTGTTACGAAGTTTAAAAAGAGGCATTAGGTCTTCGTACTGAAATGTTTATCAGGCACAGATCTCTGTTATCGATAAAGTTGCAGATTGGTTGAAAGTGAATGTGACTTCAGCAATCGTAATTAATAGGTACACTGAAAGAAGAACCGCTATCAGGGCTCTAGCATTCCCGCTTCTAAGAACAAAAACAGCCACCGACTACCCAGCATTTATAAACGAATTTTTTATTTTTTTTTTGTACATATTTATTTATTGTATCTTCAAATATGAACTATTAATAAGTGTTCAAATCTTAAATCTAAATATAATTAATTAGGCCCGACCAATGTCGGACATAAACTTAGTGATAGTAAATTAATGATACATAAGAGTCGTGCTAAGCGAAGAATAAATAAAAGTAAACGTATACTTTTATACTTGTATACTTTTATTTTTATTTTTTATAAACGAAATAGCAGAGAAGTTTAATATTATGATCATCTTGTTTCCAGTGCAATTAGGCTTTCAGAGAAACTCTGGGGTTGTCCCAATCATTGCAGGTGTTGCTGAATATGGAATTGGAAGATTTGCTTTTGCTGTCATGTAAACTCAGACTTAGGTGCATGACTGGGGAAGATAGAAATAAATGGTGGGTCACAAGAAATGATTGTATGATCAGTTATGAACTCTCCCAAAAAAGGAAAATACGATTTCTTTGGCGCCCATGTCGACCCAACGCTTTCTCATGGGCAGCCATGCACAGAGGTTATGGTTTGAATACAATGACTTTTGCCGCGGATACTAAAATATTTTTTTTTTTTTTATTTATGCATACATATATTTATTTATTGTATCTTCAAAAATGAACTAACAATAAGTATTCAAATCTTAAATCTAAATATAATTATTAGGCCCGACCAGTGTCGGACATAAACTTAGTGATAGTAATTCATAATACATAAGAGTTGTGCAAAGCAAAAAATAAAAAAATAATTTCAAACAGTTTCATCTGGTGTGGTAAATATTAGAGCCCTTGTGTCCCTCTTTTTTAAACGGATGTGTCCGGTAAAGTTCAAGATATTTCGAGCAAGCGGATTAGGGTGTGACTCGAGTTTAGATAAATATTTGCCTGAGTATTTTCCAATTTCTTCAGTCACTTGTGGCATATTTAGATCACGATGTAAATTTGAGTTTCTTATGTACCATGGAGCCGATGTTATTAACCGTAAAATTTTGTTTTGTCTTCGTTGGATTTTCTCTACATTTGAAGCTGAAGCAGTGCCCCATAGCTGAATTCCGTAGCACCATATAGGTTTTAAAAGCGACTTGTATATCAAAAGTTTGCAATCTAGACTCAGGGTTGAATTTCTACCAATCAGCCAAAAAATATTGATGAGAAAAAAAGGCAGAACATTTTCTGTGCCCTTGCCTTGCATTACCAAGAAGAAGAATGGATTCAGAGAGCTTTCTGACGTTGCCAGGGTTAAGCTGCAGTTAGAGAAAAACTTGTCTCTTATTTGCGGGCAATAACCTATAAATAAAACTGGTTGATTTATTCTTAACAAATGTATCATCGATTTACATAACAATGGCAAGTCTTTTCTTGAAGATGTGTGAAGTAGTTAGCATGTTGACTACTAAACTGAAGGTCCTGGGTTCGAGCCCGGTATCCGAAAATCATTAAATAACAACACCACACATTTTTCTGATGTGTATTAGTGTCCCTTTGTATCAGTTGTTGTAGGAAAGTTCACTGGTCACTGAACTATACCAACATCAACAGATACTAATCCTAATGTAATATCAGAGCGCTCTCATTCCTTTTGTAGCAGACACATCGGCGAAGTAAAATAACCAATGTTTAAAAAACTTAAGTCGAAGTAGCAAAAGTCGTGAAATTTTTACTTTTCGCTGCTTTGGCTTTTTAAAACTGTTTAAGTCCAAGCATGTCAAAATCAACAACAGTCGCAATCGAAGCAGAAGCAGCAAACGATTTATGAACAATTGCGCAGTACTTTCAACTGTCGACGATTACAAAAGTTTGAATTTGATTTGCTGTTGCTTTGGTTAGTTCCGGTTGTAAAAACATAAGAAGTCTGTGTGCTTTTGTAAGTACCAAACAGTAACAGTCGAAGAAGCCAAAACTCTTGCTTTTAAAAGCTTTCTGCAGGTTCAGTCAACTATTTTGTGGTGTTTGTGATGTTTTTGAGTTGTTTTTGCACATCAGAGAAGAGGCAAAAACAAAAACTACTTTACTGAGATTGCTTAAAACTTCTAAAGGCAAAATTATGTACTTCTTCGACTATGACTGTTTGGTATTTACAAAAGCATATAGACTGCTTCTGCTTTTACTTGCGATACTAACCAAAAGCAAAAGCAAATCAAATTCAAACTTTTCAAATCGTCGACTGCTGAAAGTACTGCGCAATTGGTCAGAAATCATTTTGTGATCTTACTTTGACTGAAACTGTTGTATTTTTCAAAAGCGAAGGCATTCGCTAGTAATCTTCGCCAATACCACTATAGTGTATATAAAAATGTTCTGTTTAACTGAATCCAAACTAATCGGTTACATTTTTTTTAAAAAGCTTTTTTTAACTTTTAAGTTCACATTTAAAATTTCCTGGCGCATGGCTACGCCCACTTTTGCAAATATTTGTGGTTCCATACACTTTTTCAAATGCAAGATATCACCACTTCCGGAGGTCAAGATCACTAGAAACTTAATATTCATTTTTGGTGGGCATGGGCCCGCCAACTTTCTTAAGCACAATATTAAGACTTCCAAGAGTCCAAACTGTTTTCCAAATTTCATGGGAACCAAAGTAGAAGTACATATACTGTAATACTAAACTTAAATGAGCGTAGATCAACCTATTTTTTGTTAAATCAGTATCGTTTCACTTTTAGAGCTCACGTAGTGTGCCAAGTGACGATATAATCGGTTAAGTCGAAGCACGTGAAATATTATATTGAATTTGTATGTGCGAGGCTCAACCCATTTTTTTTTTTTAATTTAATATTTTGTCGTTACGAGAGCCTAAAGCATGTGGCAAGTGTTGTAGAAATCGGATTAGTAAAAGCACACAAAAAAAGAAGAGAAAAAAATTAATGGGCGTGTTCCCTACACCAAATGAAATCTATACACTTTCACACGAAACATAATTTTTATGATCGGTCTCAATATGACACAGGTATGAAGTGAAAAGCATAAAATAATACAGACGAAATGATGACCTGTTTTTTTTAAGTCGGCCAAAAAGTACAAATGTTCAATTAGAAATTTAATTGTGTCAATTAAACTTTTTAATTAATTAAATGTTCAAGTAAATTTGATATTAAAATAATGTATTTCTTAATAAGCTTTTAATTAACATTTTTTTAAGCCAAAGCTTTAATTGATTATTTAAATTTTTTTTTCAATTTAAGATGATGATAAGAGAAAAATTTGTTTCTGTTTGTACAGAAGAGGCACAGGGTTTGTATATTAAATTCTGAAATGTGTGGCAGTAGTGTCTAGTTTTCCTAGTCCAAAAGTCATTCCGTGAGATTCGAGAACTCTTACAGCCGTATTCATAAAAAAAGTAGATTGAGGTTTAATATGCTTTATTAGTTAAAAAACATTTTAAGGCTAAAAAAGGTTTTTTTGAATATTGGTATTCATAATCAGTATTTTAACTAGAAATCAATTAACTTGCTTTTTTTAAAATATCGTGGCAACACTGTATTATCTATTTGTCACTTGCATCTTAGTTCTGCAAAACAGCGATTATTAATTCACAAAGTACTCGTATCTGTATTGGTTTTTTTCCATTTTCAGAAAAATTTTGTTTTTATAAAATGAAAAATGTAACTCGTATTTAATAAAAAAATAAAAAGAGTTCACAGCGAATCGTTGTTAAAAGTGCTTTTTATAAAATTTTTTAATTGCAGAATAACGAGTTTTATTTTATTTGTTTTGAGTGTTTATGCATCACTAGTTAATTTTCTACAATTATTATTATTTTTGTTAACAAATAAAGTGAGAAAACAATGACTAGGAATGGAAAGTTGATCGCACCTTTTCTTATAAATATTCTTTTGGAGTCCATTTGATATTGCGGCAATAGTTTCTAATAAAAATTATTTTTTTTCTAAATAACAATGACATATACATAAGTACATACATACATACATACAGGGACAGTTAAAAATGTAAACAAACACGAAATAAAATTACAACAACGTCATCTTAAAATTGGTTTAAACATGGGTGCAGTCAATTTTAAAATTTGCTGATTTACACAAGGTTTAAAAAACGTTTTTTAAGCTAAAATTCTACTCGTATTATGAATACAATTTTAGCGATTTTTGCTTAAACAACATTTGAAATGCTGTTTAAAATTTTTATGAATACGGCTGTTAATATTTTAAAATTACCCCCCGTAATATTTACAGTGCGACATGTCGGCTATAAAAAGGCATTTGAATAACATAAAATGTTGCCTTAATATCTTGGCAAACATTTTGTATTTTGTTGAAAAAAAAATTGTATATGAAAAGCATGTGTTAACTGTTCACTTTATTAAATTAAAATTTTAACACCATTAAAATGTTTTAACACCATTGCCAAAAATAACAAAATATATACATGTACATACATATGTAATCTATTAATTGCTAATATTGTTGCGTCAATGTGCGCAACTTGAAAGATTAATTTTAAAATTTTAAAATCTAAATATGTATTAAAAATCTTTGTTTTAAAGGACATGGTGTAATGCTCATTTGTTAAGTAGTATTACACACATGTAAATAATATAATTTTATGCCGGTTAGCTGCTTTTTAGACTAAAAAATATACATACGAGTACAATTCTCTAACATGTAACGCTCCTTATTTTTCGTAAAAACCATTAAATTTCAAATTTTGTTTTTATTTAATTCACATTATTTCTGTAATTTGTTTTTTCTTACTTAAATTTTACCCCTATTATTTATTCATTTTACTAGTTGTGTTTAATTTTTCTTTATATTTTCTCTTCATATTTAAGGAAAATTTATTTGAAATTTATGCGAATGCGCGCGCATGCTTAATACACACATCTTTTTTCTTCTCAATTTCATTATGTAGGAGTAATTTTTTTCTTCAAATTATTCAATAGGTATTATTGCATTTGTGTGTGACCGCCTGAGGTGTCTTTTGTTCGAAATGTAAACTGGAGGGAGTCTTACATGTGTTTTTTTTTTTATTCAAGTTTCTGTTGTATTTATTTTGTCTGTTTCTTTTCATTTAACAAATACCGGTCGTGTTTCATATTCAGGAAGTGTTTATTACCCAAACAAATACTTAAAATCCTTTTAAATTATTTCTTGCTTATTAACAACCACTTGATCTTTTCTTATATTCAAAAGGGCCAAGAAGCAGGTGACAACCTCAGGGTATTAAAAATAATAATAATAATATTTTTTATTAAAAACACATGTCTTTTTCATTGAAAGAGTTGCACAAATCGAAATGAAGACAATTTAAATTCGGCTTGTTTATTTAGGAATTGAACAGCGGAATTTTTATAAAGCAAGACGCCATTAATTGTTTAGTCCATCCACCATAAAGGGAAAGAGATAATTGTACACTTTTCGTTAAAGTAAATTAAAGGAGTGACTTATATTTTCATGTGAATAATTTAACTTTGCCGCACTAAATCGAAATCACAATTTGCCAATAATTATAAGTTTTCAGTAAACGACGGAGCGCCCTAATATCGATGCACAGTGGAATGGAATAAAAAATAAGTGAACATAAATCTGCAACTTTTAACTTTCTTAAGCGATTGAGTTGAAACCAAAAAAGAAATTATCACTTAAACCGTGCAAACATAGAAAATTAAACTCGAAAGAAATCAATAAGTAGTTCCA
Source organism: Nowickia ferox (assembly GCA_936439885.1). Classification (NCBI taxonomy): domain Eukaryota; kingdom Metazoa; phylum Arthropoda; class Insecta; order Diptera; family Tachinidae; genus Nowickia; species Nowickia ferox. The sequence goes on from OW387026.1 coordinate 68,694,013, forward strand.
GTTTCATTTCTAGAAAAAGTGCAAGAGTTTTTAACTTTTCATTAAGAAAAATGCAATTTACCGTTCGTTGTAAGCAAAAAACTTCCACTGGTAACGGACGATACAACTAATTTCTAGTAAACTCTCTCTTTTAAAATATCTTTTTAATGCGGTTTTTCACTGAAAAGTGCAATAGATGCAAAATTTTTTTCTATAAAAGAAAATCCTATAACTAAAATTTAATTAAATGTTGGGCTTGTTATTTTAAAATCAAAAAGTTTATTGAACGAATAATTCTATTGTACATTATTGCGAGTATCGATCGTGGAATTCGAAATACGATACTCGTAAAGGCCCGTTCAGACTATTATACAAGTATTAGTACTTTCATCACATTTTACGATACAGAAATCTAAATACATTCGTTGCAACTGTCAAAAAATCTAACGTAAAGTCACATATTGTGTTCAGACCATCACACTTCAAATAAAATGTGTAATACAAGCAGAAAACAGCTGTTCAATGAAAATGTCTGTTCATTAAAAAAAAAATATTCAGAAAAAATTTAAAATAATTAAGAAAAAATTTAAGAAAAGATATTACAAAAACGTTAAAAAATTACGTCTACGAAATATACTTCCATACGATTCACTTATTCAAAATTTTGAGGCGATATACATATGACAAAACATTACATCAATGGCGACACGCTATCGGCGGCGAAACAGCCGAATTGGAAATTTGGTTTGTGTGAAAATGCAACCCTGATCTAATGAAAAGTATTATCGTTTAGAAAATTTTCTAAAAACGAAAAAGTCTTATGGGATGTCAAAATTTTTATCGTATTATTTGAATTTTGTAATAAATAAAACTAAATGTGTGCAAGTTTTCTTTAATCTATGACTGAATTCTCGACATACGCACTACGGGTGATTATTATTTTTTCTATTAAAGAAAATTATTAAATCAAACAATGACTGACCAACCAATATCAAACAAGAAATTTTCAATAATTTTTTCTTTGTACCATAAATATCTCCAGATAACATGAATAAATGCGGATACTTCTTTCTAATTGTTAAAAAAAATAGTTCTTTCAGTCCAAATAAATGAAAAATATGAATTCATCCAAACCTTACCATGATAAACTGAGGTCTCGAGATTTATTTATTTATTGTACCTCAGTCAGATTTGCTTAAAATGTATGAGGTGTCAGCTTCTTTATGGCCTTTATTAGAGGTGTGAATATTTATTTGACTTTAACTTCAATATAGCGTTAAAAAAAATAAATTAAGTTGATCAAATAATTGAATAAAAAGTAATTTCAAATAAATATACTTTGTTGTAATCACGTTGCAAAAAAAGACAAATGTTTCTAGAATAGTTAACACACGAATACATTTACTTTCGACTAAGACAAGAATGCAAAAATTTTAAGCAAAAGAAGTAAAGGTTAATCCATTAATTTTTAACACCCCTACGATTATTATTTATACAGAAAACAACTTAATTCAATTTAATTTGATGTTCACATATAAAAAAGGGGAACAAATTCAGAGACTGGCCTGATAAGCGAGTAAATAGATTAAAACTATTGTTATAAAAGAAACCATAAATTTTTAAAAGTGCCATAACACCCGCTGCTTTAAAAAAGGAGACAAAAGAAAAATTATTTCGGAAAAACTACTGGACAATAGCCAATGATAAAAATGTTCGAAAAAAAAAAATAAAAGAAAACACAATACCAACCCTGATTAATAGTGGGAACAAAACAAATGCTTTAGTCTTTTTCATTGGTGAAATTTCACAGCTTTTATTTGGGAAACGAAACAAAATTATTAAGCGATTGGAAGTTTCATGAAAGTCGTTTTATTGAAAGAAAAAAAAAATTCAAAAAATGGGAAATACACCCAGAGAAAAATCAGCTTAAAATCAATAAAAACCATATTGAATTAATAAGAAACTTTAACGAAAGTCTAGAAATGTTGAAATTTCTTATTTCAATATGGAAGAGACTACATCGAACACATTCTACGGAGAAAAAAGAAAGACCTCGATGCATTACGTCAAAACGAGGAATAGGAATACAAGCTGGCTGCATAACGTTTTACTGCAGACAAGACGGTCCCAGACGTGGGTAAATAAAGAAGAGTCCTTTTTGGGACAATGTTTTCTGGGCCTTCCCGAAATTATACAGACAACAGACCCGGGAAGGCAGTTGTGATAGCGACTTATTGCTGCACCATAATATTTTTTTTTGCCATATTTTAGTTGTTGGATTGAGGGAAATCTACTTTGTGGAAATTTTAATGTTTTACTTGAAAAATAAAAATAATAACTTTTTTAAAGTTTTGTAAAGGCATTTTCTTTTTTTTGTCAGAATATGTGAAAATATTTTTCATTTATAAAAAGTTTGAAATATAAAAAGTGTCGTCAAGAAAATAAATAATTTAATTGTGCATTTTCAATTGTAATATTAACAACTTTTCAAGTGAAGTTTTTGATTTAAGGAGTGGAAGAAATTTTAGGGAATAAGGAAGAAAAAAAAAGAAGGAAGGACTGAGATTATCAGGCTCCTCGCGGATTCCTACAATAACAAGGACCATCGAGAAAGTATTCCTAGTTTTGACAAAGATCCATGTTTCTTTTTTATTTTGATCTTGGACAACTATTAATATCTGCGTTGAACAGTGGAAGAATTGTCTACAGTTTGTTATAATAATCTGCATCAAGGGAGAACATTCGTATTGACTGGAGTGACTATTTTGTCAAATAAACATTGCTGTCCTTCGGGAGAGTTTCTTCCAGACAGTGAAATATAAGGTTTTACTTTGTTGTTTGAAACCAGGGGAAAATTGGTATTTATAACTCCTTTGGCCTAAATTGCCAATTAGCTTTCGTCGGAATATTGCGGGATTACATTTTAATTCTTGGAGAAAAGTAGTATCGTTCCTTAAACTTTTAAAACACATCTTTCAATTCTTTAATTTTCATATTTTAATTGTTTCGAAGTTAAATCTTAAATTGTTATCTTTTAATATTGTTGATTATTTGAATCATCTCATTTGTTAGCGTTGTAAATAATTTAATTTAATTTAATTTCCACTGGTATATGGTCACCTAAATTTTTTTTATTTTATTTAATTTGTTACATTCAAGAGTGCTTTAATTTCATTGCTCAAATTCAAACATTCAATAATTTAATTTCATAATCAAACTCTTATTTCAAAGTGGATTCTGTTATGTATTGAAGTATATATTTTCGAATTAATAACAAAAGCCACGCACACTTTCACATTACACTTGATAATTTTCCCTAATTACGGAGTAAAATTCGCAACCAGTCTACGATCATCTGGCGCCAGCTGTCATCGTTGGATTTGGAGAATGTACGTTTAATATTTTTTATTATATCTTCTTAAAATTTCTTTTATTTAAAGTTTCACCTACATCAAAAAGAAAATAAAATGAAATTAAATAAGTCTTAATTTTCATAAGTTTACTTTACCTTAATCTATTATTTATATAAACGGTGACCAAATATTTTTGAAGTAAAGACATTCATATTATTTTTGTTAATTTGATTAATTTTTTGTTATTGTTAGTTTAAATTTATTAAAAATATTAGAAACTACAACTTTTCAATAATGATGAGAGTTTGAATTAGTATATCTTTTTGTAACGAAAGGTGAAGATAGGTATGAGGTGGGTAAATTTGGTTTATTTTTTTTTATCTTTTTATTGCGGGCTGATAAAATAGTTACACACCATATCAGCATGGAGGGAGGGTTAAGTTTATGTGGCAAATTCCATCAATAGCCACATATATGTATATCAATCATCAATAATATTTATTTTTTTTTTATATGGTTCATCATATTTGTTTTCGTTACGCTACCTAAAATTTTAAATCTTTTGTGATGATTAATATATATAAAATAGGGAATTTTTTTTAACCACACCCATCGACGAGCACAGCCGGATTACTAGGTAGCCATGTTCCCCAATTAGTTCACCTAAATATAAAGAATCGTTACACAGTTAACCAGAAAGGGAGGAGGGAATGTTTAGTGGAAACACCACACGACGCAGCTGATGACGGTCACTGTATGTGCGAAGGTATTTTTAACTCTACCTAAAAAAAATATTAATTTACAGTATTTACGAGTATTTATTAGTTTCATTTATTTTCAAAAATTTTAACATACATTTTCTAGTATACCTAACATTACTGAATTAATATGACGCGTTCTTATTTTAAAGTTACAGCTTTTCCATGAGTGTAGTTATGCTCTTCTTTATGTCATAATTTTTAACGTCCTTCGATTTTTCCATTATTTAGTTTGGCTTTTTCTCGCACGGACGATTTTTTGTTTAGCGATTTTTACACTTGGTGACTTTTTTCTGATCCGGCTATTCAAATTTAGTTTAGCGTTCTCCCTTGTGGGCAATTTTATAGTGTGTCCGACTTTCTCCACTCTGGTGCATTTTTAGTGATTTTTAACACACACAAAAATTGTGTCAATTATTTGAGTTATTTGAAACCTTAATCTATTACTCAACCAAACTCAAAACCTAAAAAAAATTAATTCTTTATTCTAAAAAAAGTAAGTTATGATGAAATGGATAATCTACCTATAGTATATAATTATATACGAAGAACCAAAGCAAAAATTGAAAACGAGAAAGCAAGCAGATGTATAAATTTACAGGCTATCTCAAGATGTCTATGGAAAATGTTCGATCGACAATTTGTATTGAAAATAACAATAAAATACTAAAATTTGATTTTGTTTCCAATACAAATTATTTTTCAAACGTTTTCTGGCGACATTGTGGGGCAAGCCATTATATCTGGCCTTGAGAGAAGCGGTCTCTAGCATAAACTTTTCTTTTATTTTAGAAACCATTATTTTAAATTTGACTACTCATTTCTTTTTAAATATTTAAAAATTTAAGAGTTTTCCTTTACAAATTTCCATTCTATATATTTTCACTGAAATAAGGAGCATCCACTGCGCTCCAAAAAAGTCACTGTTGCATGGATTTTGGGAATCGTTCCATACTTCTTTGATCGCTGCTGGCCACTCCGTCATCGTCAGTGGCGAGCGCTATAGATCGATGATTATCAACTTCCTTTGGCTAGAATTGGGCACGTGTTTCAGCAGCTCTGCTCTGCGTGCCACATTTAATATTCTGAGCGGTTTTGAAGTCCTGCTCATCTCAAGTATAGATGATCAGACTCCTTATTCTTTAACTCGCTAAAGCTAATTCTCTATCACTAAAAATCTAGATAGTCAATTTATCGATTTTTGGCTACGAATGGAATGTGCAAACGTGTATTGCTAAATCAAGAAATCACGAAGAAAATTAATTTTGTATAAGATCAGCATCTTAGCGATCGAATTTAGCTTTAGCTTTCGCGAATCACAGAATAGGGGTGTGCTGAAATTTGAGGAGACGTTGTGTGATGGAGTACAGAACGGGTTAAGGATAGTGAAGGAATGGTGTGTAACTGTAGGAGTGAATATCAATCCTGCAAAAACTACTATTGTTCCTTTCACAATGAGGAAAAACATCCGAGTAGACAGCGTGCAAATAGAAAGCTCATCGGAGTTCAAGTATCTGGGAGTGATATTACACTCAAAGCTGCTATTTAAACAGCATTTACAGGCGACTGTTGACAAGGCGACAAAAGTACTAATGGTTTGTAGATCTGTTGTAGAAAAAACATGGGATTGCATACCCAAAATCTTGAGATGATAATGAGACTTATCATCACTTATGGTGCTGTTGCCTGGTCGGACAGGGTCAGGCTGGCTATGACCAAAGATCGGTTAGAGAAATTACAGAGGCTAGCATGCCTTTGTATAACAGGGGCTATGAGGACATGTCCTACAGCGGCTATGGAAGTTCTCATTGAACGCACACCTCTGACGATGGGAGCAATCATCCCTGGCAAGACGATTTCTCCTACTCCCTCTGACGTAATGAATAAAGTGTATGACTTCGACAAGAGGCTTAGAACTGTTCTGGCCAATAGAAGTGAATGGGGAGAAATATCATCCCGTTATTCCTTTGGAACTAGCGCCATCAGATGGTGCACTGATGGATCCAGAACGGCGTGCCAGCAGGTTATGGTGTGAGAGTCGTAGGGCCAAGGACTAACTACCACGAGTCCTTGGGAAAATCTCCTACCATTTTCAATCGGAAATTTATGCCATTGAGAGATGCGCACAATTTAATCTTGATAGGAGCTACCGAGGGTGAGAAATAGCCATTTGATGGGATAGTCAGGCCGCCATCAAAGCGCTCAGCTAATATAAGTTTACCTCTAAGTTAGCTTGAGAATGCCGCATTAAGCTAAATCAGCATGAACAAGGTGACACTCTGCGGGGTGTTGGGAAATGAAAATGCAGACAAAATGACCAGAAGGGGACCTAGTATACCCATGATCGGACCAGACCCGTTTTGCGGACTCGGATTGGACAAATTCTGGGAAGATATACCTACGGAGATCAAGAGTAATAGGGAACACCTCTGGCTCAATCTCCCTGAATTGAACGTATAATCAAAATCGTGTCATATCTCTTATGTCCCTGAGTAAAAACAATCTAAGACAGACTTGGCATTGAGAGTAACAGCCTGTGCAGATTCTGTGATTACGACGATGAAACCCCAGAGCATATTCTGGAGGACTGTGAAGCGTTATGCAACAGAAGATATAGCCAGTTGTTCAACCACCTATTGGAGGCAACACTAGACCCACTGGCAATCCTGAGATTCATCAGTAGAGTAGGTCTAGATGAAGTGCTCTAGCACCTGACAACGGACAAAATAGATCTACTTTTGTCGCAGTGTCCTATGTTTCTTGTTTGACTTAATTCATTCATTTATTCAATGGTGCTGAACGGGATAACAATATAGTGCGGCGATTGGATCTTGTTAGACTTTTTCTTTTGAAATTAAGGCTATTTTTTTTATGCAAATAAGCCATAATTTACAGCGTCGCTCAAAGCACACAGAAGCCCGCCATGCTATTGGCCAATTGAAAAATTGGACATTTGGGATGAGTGTCACCCATTGAAGCCTCGGCAATCATTTGCTCGATGTTATACTCCGCAAATAATGGCCTTAATAGGCCCTTCAAGTGAATATAAATTTTAATAGTAAAGAAAACTGCTTCATTAATTTTATTAAAATAAATAGAACGCTTCAAAAGATCTGTTTTTATAAATTATTTTATGCATTAACCATAACTAATTTAATTTAAGTGATTTGTTGATACATAGCAAACCTTATTTTCGATTTAATCGTAAGCGACAAAAAATAAAATTTTTCAGCAGAAGATTTTTTTAAAACATTCAAATATATTTTTGTACGTAAACTGTAGCTTACGATAAAATTTTATAGCCCGTATCTCAAAAGTTGTCAACAATTTTGGCATTTTTATAATTCTAAACTAGGGGTAGGCCCATTAAATTTTAATTTCAATAAAAAAAGTATATTTTCGATAACATGTCGCTTACGATAAAATCGAAAAAAGGCTCCATATGTCTATTTATTATCCAATTAGTGGTGACTAATTTTATTATAATTTCTTTCTTAGCTAAATTTTTTGCCCCTTTCCAGTGTTTTAATATTTTTAGGAATATTCTAGCGAAATTAATTTATCATGTAAACTTGTATAATTCACTATCATAGTTTCATGCTCTGGAAATATTTTTTACATTTAAACCGCATTTTTATTAATCGAATTCATGTCACGTCCTATAATTTACAAAAGGTAGCAACAAAATGCTTGCGCGTATAAATATTTTATAATTGTAGTTCAAAAACTCATACAGAAATTTACGGACATACTCGTATTTGAACTTTTATCTATTCTTTTTAGTTATAAATTAACGAAGAAAACAAAAGGTAAACTATAAAAAATAAATTGAGACCGACAAAAACAAGCAAGACTTTTAGCGAAAAGCAATTGAAGTTGTTCGCTTAACGTGGTTTTAAAGGCAAATTAAATTAAAATTTTTTCGTTTTTTTTTGGGTAAAGAAAAAAATTAAACAAAAAGTACAGCAAATTCTCATGGTAATAATTTAAACATTCCACACTTTTGTTGATGTATGAAACTTTGCTTTTGTTTATAATTATTTTATAAGTACGACGGTAGTGCAATCAGAACAAATAGCTATATCGCCAACTAAACTAATTCCAATTCAAGTGGAGCCTTATCATTGATGCATTAGATTGAATATAAAGACTTGTCGTGAAAATCACAACCATATTTTTTTTATTTTTCCAAATTTATCTATATCATGTCTTTATGCGATCCCTCTCGCATAATGTTGAATAAACGTGGACTTCCAAAAAAAAAGAAATTATGTGTGTAAATATCTAATGTTGAACATTGACACTTCAAATAGAGTCTATAATTAAGTTAAAAACATTTTTCTTTGGTTTTGTTTTTGTGTTTTGCTTTAATTAAATTTAAATTTTTGAACTGATTAAACTTAACATTACCTCAGTTTTTTTTTCATTATTAAATCATTAAACTTTGTTTCGAGTTTTGAATTTAAATGAGGTTGTAGGTATCGTATGTAAGTCGGCTTATGACTTCTGATAGGAAAATTAAAAAACGAATTTAATTATTTTTTAAACCGTGTGAAGTTTTGTACATTGAAAGTGATAAATAAAAAAGAAATGATGTAATTAAATACTTATAAATATTTTACATAGACTCAGCTTATTATGGGAATTAGATTATTTGTCGTTTTTTTAAAATGTAACAATTCAATTTTATTATAACAAATTCTGTTAATTTTATGAGTGACTGTTGAATTTTTATTGAAAATTGTATTAAAAATATAATATCTATACAACTCAAGCCAAGTTTTTGAACCGGAAAAACTTCAAGTTACATGTACAAGGTGGGCCAAAAGAAATCATCCTAATGGAAGATGCTCTTATTTTTGCAAATGGTGGCCAATGCCAAATCTGTTTTGACATTTGTAATCTACACAGATGTTGAATACAAGTGAAAAAGCCATGGAGCAATACACTTCCCAAAAATGCGGAATAATCGTGTCGTGACGTTCCCGGGTCCCGTCTTCTCTGGCGATTTACACTGGCCCGCAAGATTGCCCGATTTAACCGTTCCAGATTTTTTTTGTAGGGTTTTTTGAAGTCCCGTGCTTACGTGAACAAGTCCGAGACTCTGGAAGCCCTCAAGGAAAACTTTCGACACGAGTGCGAGAATTTTTCGCCCTAAGTTATTGCCGAAATGATGAAAAATGCCATTAAACGAGCAATCAATTGTGACGGCGTCTATTTGGCCGATATCATCTTCTCAACTTGACCAATAAAATTCTAAAGGTTCAAATAAACATATTTAAACAATAGAATTAAAGTTTTTCATTTACATAGAAAAAAATGAGAGCCAAACAACATCGGATGACTTCTTTTGGCCCACCTTGTACAGGGTGGGCCAAAAGTTACCATGGGGTTTGAAAGTTTTTTTCTCAGATTATATAATATACAAAATGGAAAATTTTTTTACACTAAGTATGAAAAATAATGTCTCTTAAATGACCACCGTTTTCATCTTCGCACTGATGGGCGATTATGATTATGAGTTATGAATGGCTTTGTTAATAAGCAGAACTGTAGGTTCTGGGGTTCTGAAAATCCAAGAGCCATTCATAAACGCCAATTGCACCCCATTAGGTGTACAATATGGTGTGGGATCACATCTGAAAATATCATTGGGCCTTACTTCTTCGAGAATGAAGTGCTGTAACCGTAAATGGAGAGCGGTATCGGTTTTTGATAGAAAATTTTTTACGTCTTGCTCTTGAAAACATACCTGGTATGTGGTTTCAGCAGGACGGAGCCACTGCCCGCACTGCCCGCGATACAATGGCACTTTTAAGTCAAATTTTTGGAGAGCGAATAATTTCCAGAAATTCGGAAATAATTTGGCCCAGCGCGATCGCCAGTTTTGACAGCACCCGACTATTTTCTTTGGGGTTATTTGAAGTAGCGAGTGTATGTGAACAAGCCAGAGACAATCCTTGAACTCAAGGCAAACATTGTTGCAGAAATTTTGGAAGATATTATGGAAAATGCTCTAAAACGAGCCCATCAGTGCGAAGCTGAAAACAGTGGTAATTTAAGAGACATTATTTTTCATACTTAGTGTAAAAAATTTTCCATTTTATATATTATATAATCTGAGAAAAAAAATAAAAAAAAAAATTAATAAACGAAAAAGTTATTAAACTTTTAAACCCCAAGGTAACTTTTGGCCCACCCTGTATTTAGCCTTTATTGTATCTACTTGAACTACAATATTCTAAATTTCTATTCCGGGGAATCATTATTTTTTATTCAACCTTTTAAAGTGAGTATTTAATTTGAATTAATAAGTTTTAAATATGATTCGTATGTATTTTCAATCGTTTTTTCATTTGAAAGAAAATTTTTTTATCAAATTTTCAAAGCTAAGACTGGCTGCGGAAATTCAGCATTTCCTGTGCCATCACACTTTCCATCAACACTCATGTCAACCTAATAAGGCGAAGTTTGTCTTCTTATTTCAATCATCCATTTACTTGGATTTTCATGAAATTGAATACTTTCCATCAACACTCATGTCAACCTAATAAGGCGAAGTTTGTCTTCTTATTTCAATCATCTATTTACTTGAATTTTCATGAAATTGAATACGAGAATTTTTGGTGTTTGTATTGGTTATGCAATTATCAATTTACCGTTGCTAAAGGCATTCTTAAAATATTTCCTAATTAAATTGCATAATGCATTTGTATTAAGCATTACGCAAGGTTTTAGCTTTGTATTAGATTAACGTAAAGACGACCTCAATATCATTAAAGTAGAAATTTCGTCTAGAGAAATTGTAATATTTCTCTTCATACAAACGGAGAATTACTAGTTCCAAAGGTTTAATTAACACTTTCATTGCATACCAATTTATTGTTGTTTATATAAAAAATTGTTCTAGACAACTTTTTAAGCGAATGCCATTCAGTTATTGGGATGACTTCCGTCCTATGACAACTATGTGTTAAATTCAGTGATGTTTCATCAGAAATGGAGCTACTTTCATCAAATGATTACAATTTGTATCATAATTTTTTGTTGGGTACATACATTCACCAGGAGACTATTACAGAAAGACCAGTCTCAGAAGTGGTTCAGTGCTTATTTAAGACGGTATCTCAACAGTCATTTTGATATTCAAGCATTCAAAGTTATTTGAAACCACGAAAAAATTTCGTAACTCCGTCCTTTGTTAACCAGTGGGTTCAATACCAACTAAAATTTGTTCCATCATTTTATGTGCTGATAGTCATCTTATTACTACAAAACTTGACATCTTATGTTTAGGAATGTGGTTGAGGCTCATCTCACTAAAATTATATTTTGTTACGCAAATATATGTGAACTGACCTAATATAAATGTTTTGCATAAAAACATTTTCATATAAGAATAATAATCCAGATATTATTAACTCAAGAGCATAATAAACAAGCACACAAACATACAAGATGACATTGAAGTGAACATTCAAACAACTATAATGCTATAACTTTTACTTATTACGAAATATACAGCCACACAAACACATAAGCCAACGAAGACGCTGGACACAACAACATTTATTGCTTTTACGTACACCCATAGAAAAAACAATTTAAAATTAATAAAAACCACATTAATTCAATAAAAAACATTAACGAAAATCACGTCATGATGAAAATTTTTATTTCAATATCAATCATAATTTGTATATGGAATTTAATATAGAAATAATATTTTTCCACACTGAATTAATATTGAAATCTTATGTAACAGTATTGTTGTCTTATTGATATGATATGGTTTACACATTAATTTAAAGTGGTGTGCTTTAGATTTTCATATGTTTCTCATTAATTCAATATTTTGCAATTTAAATTTCAACTTAACTGAGAATTTAATGAAATAAAAGTCTTAAAATAATATGTTTAGACTATAAAACAATATTGATTCAATGTAATTCAATAAGTAAATCGAATCAACATTAACTCGCAGTTGAAAGTTATTGATTTAAAGTATTTTAATATAATTTTTCTATTACATTGAAATTTATTGAATTAATATGACGCCTTCTTATTTATAAGTTGGAGCTTTTCCCTGAGTCACATCCACACAAACTAAAAGTATGAATTTTAAGACGCACTCAGAAACCAAGATATGGAGATGCTCTTAAGTGTGCTTAAAATTTATGAATGTTGTATTTTGTAAAGAGCGAAGGTAACATTGTGATATTACTGCAGCGAATTTTTCAACATTTCGTATTTTAAAAGTTCTTAATATCATTGTGGTGTAAATAAAGTAAATAAAGGTCTAAGCGTCGGCTTTAATAACGAGCTGATTCGATCACGTTTTTCAGTTTGAGATTATGGCATTCGCTATCGTACAATGTTATAATATGGTTCGATATCGAATGCCATAATCTCAAACTGAAAAAACGGGCTGGAATCAGCTCGTTATCGAAAGCGACAATTAGATCTCTGATTTTCATAAAAAGTGCTCACTGGAGCTTTTTTAAAACGTGAATAAGTAACAATATATGTATAATTTCATGAATTTGTGTTTATTAGATTGTAATGACACCATATTGTGTTTGGAAAAGAAGGCGGTGTCACTCACGCCTCTGATATATTTTTTATTTTTTATGCAATTCTGCAAACCGTTTCTGAGGAAAATATGCAATAACTTTAATACAAGTTTTGAAAATAAAAGGATCAGCGTGTGATCTTATACGAGTATGTAATACAAGTGATGTCAGATTTAGTTCGTAACTTTTTCAAAAACATTTTTCTAAAAAAATTGCACAGCTACTAAAAACTTAAAAATAATTTAGATTATGGTGCAGTTTGCAGGTAAGGTAACCTTAAGAAGTGTCTCTATAACGGGATAGCCGAATGTTGGTCATGTTTCCGATTATCTACACATCCAACCAAAAGGGCGCGTGCTTTAACCTTGTTATAGGAGTTTCGGTCTATTGAATTTTAGAACAAAGCCCAATTCTTATTAAAAATTTAAATATTTATGTATCTTGCTTATAATTTTTTATATCTATGTAAAGCAATCATTATTATTTATGACAACAACAAGCAGAAACAGTACATAACAAAATTGTGTGGCCTATTGCTTTAATAGAATTTACTTGAAGTTGTACCAAAGCGATATATGTAGGCACATACTCGTATGTATGTGTGTGCAAAATAGTCATAAATCTATTAAAATTTTTCAACATCATCGTAAATATGTCCAAACTGTCTTTCATAACAACAACTCAAGAAAAAAAATTTTAAATAAAAAAATTATTAAAGAAGTATACACAACAATTAGGCTTTTAGTTTCTTGCACTTACGGTCTTGGTTGTGCAACTGCGTGTGGCATGTGCATAAGCTTTAAACTATTTGAATTGAAAACTAAGGTGAGACTTGAGAATTTGGTCAAGGCTGAAAGTCATTAAAAAACTTTGTTTGAGCTTTCGTCACTATGAAATATGAAAAATCTCTTAATAACTTAAGATAGAAATCTAATAACTGCATGAACCTGTATGCAAGTTATGCTCTTAAGCTGAAAAAAATAAGTAGATGATTACGCACAAAACATATATCTATATTATTTTACAGCACAGTTTTTTTAATAAATAATTTTGCCAAAAAAACCGACTTCAATGCAAAGATCTGATTGAAGAAGATGAAAAGAAGTTCGTGAAATATAAAATTAAATTTTAATGGGCGTACTTCCGCCCACTTTAATTAAAATATTAAATTTTAATGGGCGTGGCTCAGCCCATTTTTTAAATGGAGGATTGTGTCTATTTTAGAGCTCAAAGTGCGTGGTAAGTTTCGTAAAAACCTGTGAAGTAGAACCGCGTGAAATATTATAATAAATTTTAATGGGCGTGACTCCGCCCATTTATTGAACTTTCACATTGTGTAATAACAAGAACCAAAGGTGCTTGATAGGTTTCGTAGCAATCACATAAGTAAAATATCATAAAATTAAATTTTTTAAAATTTGTGGGCTTGTCCCCGCCCGCTTTTTTTACTATGGGACCAATAGGAAACTATACCCTCTCAGACAAAAAAATAATTTTTACAATTGGTGTAAAATGTACCGAGTTATGAAGTAACACCGCCAAAAAAAGTAGAGACGAATTGATAACCTCTTCCTTTTAGGAAGTCGTTTAAAAATAGGGGAAACTCAGTAAAATATAATATCAAAACAAATTCAAGCGAAGAGTTGTCCGAAAACAATAAATTCTATCTCTCAAGAAAAGAAAAGTCAAACTTGATTTAAAAAAAAAAAACAATGATGGCTTTTTCTGTAAAGATACTTCTGAAGAACGCATTCTCTAGTACGAGATTCCGGTTCAAAGAATCGCTACAGACATTGTGTTATAAACATATCACACGTTTAGTTCAATAGTGTCATAACTAAAAAAAATCTAGTTTTGCAAAAAACACGTTTAAAGTTTTCAACTTACATACAACTCAATGAAGGCATGAAAAAATATTCTTCTTTCAAGAGGTGGTGGTACCAGCTATTTATATGAAATTTTTACGCAAGATAAAATACTAAACGCATTATTTTTCTGAATTATTAACTAAAAAAATGAATTTTTTGAGTTATGACACTTTTGAACTAAATGTGCGATATGTATGTATGGACAAATATTTGTTAGAGAAAAATTTTGCAAATGTAAAGGATTGCAATAAAACGCGTTCATTTTTATTACAGAAATACACATGCCACACGTGACTTAATTGCTGTAATAGTTTAAAATAAAATTAAAATAAAACTTTAAATTTACTATTTGATTTCAACAACCAGAAGGAAATAATTTCATGACACTCATTATTATTATTTGCTTTGTTGCAATACCGTGCAAAATATCAGGTGGTGATTACAATAAAATTTTTATATAAGCAGATTTTTTTAATTGTTTAAGCAAAAAGAAAAAAACAATATTTGTGTTTTTTTTCAGTGGCTGGTATTTTCATTAACGTCAACACTCTGGTTAGCCAAAGTAAATATTGTCAATTGTTAAACAAAAGTGTTAAAATACATGTGGTACAAAAAACTCTTTTTCTAGGATCTGACTAAACATTAAATGCAACAAAAGGCTAAAAAAAAATTGGTCAACACAACTGTGGCCGAAAAGGGGTGTGAAATAAACACACACACACATGCATACACGCCAACAAATGCAATGTTATTACTGCAACGAAAACTATATGCACTTGTGTGTGTACCATCAAAGAGGGGCGTAAAGAGGCGTAACTCTAACCAATTTGTTATGTTTTGTATTAAAAAGAAAAAAGTACAACTACAATAGCAACATGAGTACAGGTGTTGAAAGCTGTAGTTTTGTTATTGTTGTTTGTTAAAACAATCAACAGGACTGGCAGTTTGTGCAACAACAAAACTTAACCACAAAATCAATTGACAATTGATGCCGCATAAAAAAGAAACAAACGCGACGCTTGGCGGTTTCTACTTGGAAGTGCGGTCAATTCAATTATTAAAACCAGTTTTGAGATGTTTTATTTTTTTAGCACGAAATGCTTGTTGCTCTACAATTATGTCATAATTAATAACAAAAATGGAAGAACAGGAAAATTTATACATTTAGGCTTAATGAAGTAATAGTCCAAGGATTATCCAAAGGTACCCCAGCCACAAAAGATAAGCGAGGACTTCGGTTCTTCTAACCCAAACGGAGAAAACTATTTAACTCAGTTTCACAAGTAAGTGTCACCATTAAAATTAGAGGAGTTTATCGGGAGCGCAAAAATGAGAGTGGCTAAGTTAAATCATAAGCAATGTTTCCAAAGGAAACATCAGGAGATGGTCAAAGAAATTCGGTTTGCTATTGACTATCACAAAAAAATAAAAGTTAAAGCTTCCACATGTAGCGAATATATCCAACGAAAACTCTTCGGAGTGCTCAAAGGAAGGAAGAAACTTATCAAAGCAGCCACATCCAGACAAGCGTTGGCACTGGGGAAATCTGTATTTGTTAAAGGAATTTCTAACAAGAAAACCTTAAAGCATCCATCAACAAATGTCGAAATGGCATTTTGCTACGCTGCTATAGACTTCAGTTGTAAATGGCGGGATAAATAATTGCTAAGAAAAATTAAGTCATGAATGTGAAGAAGTGGGAGATCTTTAATCGAGAAGAGGCAGAGGACGGCACCTTGCTCGTGGTAGCGTCCATAACATACTTCGAAGAAAGAAAATAAGCACAACCATGTATTTGGAAATGGGCTAACTATCCCTTCGATGATCTGTGGGCCCTACTTAGAATAACAAAAATGTGGCGAAGCCACACAGCAGAGAGGAGTTTGAGATCACTCCATCCCAAAAAGATGGAGTGATCTCAAATCATAAAATCATGGTGCTTCTGTCACAACATAAATACTCCCTTCTGATTTTTCATTATTTTTTAAGCGTTTTTGGTAATTTATTTTACAGAATTTTTAAAAATATTTTCACTTTTTTTAAATCCATTTATAAGAAAATAATCCTGAAATTGAATCTTAAAAATTTTTCAATTAAGTTTTTAATTAATTTTTTTTTGTGGTAAATTTGATTAATTAAATATGTTAATTTCTTTATTAAGATTTTAGTGCATTCTGCCTTTTTTTATTATTGGATCTATCACAATGGACAAAACAGGGTGTCCGAGTGGAGGTGTGTTGCGACACTACCTTCCTAATCTATTACTGTATAGGGCTTTTTTAATGAAACTAATAAAAGTAATCAGTAGTATACTAAAAAATGGTTATAGCCAATATAGTTTACAATTTGCGATATCAATGATACTCTAAAGGAAACGTCTGCTCATCCATCTCAGTCTATGGCGTTACAGCTGCATACAAGGGAAGATAATATGCTCTTCATTCTCGCACATCCTACAGAAATCTGGAGTAACAGTTTCCAAAATGCTAGTCCTTGCTATGATCGAGCAGTGCCTAGTCAACACTCTTATCAAAGTTCGCATCGCTTCCATATTCATATGCAGTAGCAGTTTGGATCTTGCTGAGTCAAGTTCCAGCCACATATCCCTCTAGACCTTACAATCCTCCATACTTCGCCATGAACTGTTGGTCCTGCCCTCTTCCTAATTAGTGATTTCCCTGTAGTAATGACCTATCGGTAATTTCACCGAACTGCCACACATTTCCTCATTTAAAGCCGAACATATTCTTGCAAGCTCATCTGCAATTTTACTTCTCTCAACACTGTTGTGGCCAGGAACGCAACATAACTGACACTATTTTTGTTCATAAGCAAGTTGAGGACTCTCCTACCGTCACTAACAAGTTTCGACTTGACATTGTCTCCCTTCAAAGCTTTTAGCGCTCCTTGGCTGTCGACGTACAAGTTTACCTCCTCACTTTCAGCCACATTTCTGGCCACATTATGGGGTTAATTAAGAGTGTCGTATATACCTCTACCTCTACCATGATGATTTCCTTTTTTTGCAGTAGAAATCGAAAAACGATACTCAGAATTTGACTCATTATCTTTGCTTACAAGTTTTCCTGAACGAAGTGAATATTGTGTTTCTTCACGCATTTTTGTTATTCAAACCTCTTTAAAATAGTTTTCTTATTAAAAGGAAGTTTTGGAGGTTTTGGAAATCAAATTCGGTGAAAATGGTTGTAGCTGTAGACTTTGGTCAGGTGAAAGCTTCAAAGCACAAAAGAAAGTACACAAAAATACTCACCGTCCAACTCATAATTTTCCAAGATATCATCAGATTCTCCGATTCAACCATCTGAGAACAATATCTTCCCAATTTTATTGAAGATATATTGCAATTGAATGAAATCTAAGGGAACATTAATATAAGATTACATAAAGACGAAACAAGATACTTATTTTTTCTTTTGGAATTAGATTGTTTAAAGATATGAAAATTAAAGATAACAATATAATAAAATTAAATGCGAATTAAAAAATGTTTATTTGTTGTTGGATTAGCACGTGTTGATGCATTTCGTTGCTGCTAAGCAACACATCCGTAGACTTCAACCGCAGAAACGAAATGCATCTACACGTGCTAAGCCAACAACAAATAATTTTCTATCATATTCATTTTGACACGCGTTAAATAAAAATAAAATTCAATGCGTTTTAACAAAAATATAACTCAAAAATTTCTATAAAGGACTCACAAATAATATAAATACTCGTATAAGAAAAATATATGTTACATAATTGAATTTTTATAAAATGAGCCTTAAAGCTCACAAGTTCAAAATCCGACAATTAAAACATTGAAGACATACAAGCGTCATTATCTTTTTACTGAGATCTTCTCCATATTGAGTGGGTTTGCGTTATCGTTGCTTTGTAGCGTATTTTGAAATTTAATCAACAGAATAACTACTGTAAAAAATTTGATAAAATTGCCCTTATTTTTCACGGTTTTCATTTGAAAAACCAATAAAGAAATTCTTATTTTTTTTTTTTTGTTTTGGAATAAACTATTTATCAAATGAAAAGTGAATTCCCCCAAAAAATGAGAAAAAATACTAAAATATTTTAACAATTGAACTAATTTTGTAGATTAAAAGCGAAAATTTTAAACACATTATTAAACAAAGACAACCGATGCTCACATAAGAGTCGTTAGAAGAAAATAAAATAAAAGGCAACAATGTACCCTTTCAAATTTAACGATTTAATTTGGAAATAAATTCTAACCCCAAAAGACAAAACGTTGACCGGTGGTCAATTGGCACACGTTTATACACTATAAATGAATGAAAAGCTGACATATGTCGTCAGTACACCCTCATTTTGCCAAACATTTTTACAAATGAAACAATTTTTATTGATATTTGTTACAAAACAACAGACAGTTCTTAACGAAATTCTTTCTAAAGTGGTAAAAACTATTGCAAATTCTACAATTGATGAGTGATTTGAGGCGAGACTCTTACAACAAAAGAATTTAATTTTTCAAATATATATTTGTTGTTTTTACAAATAAATATATTTTCTTTTTTTTTGAAAATAATCTCCATCAAACTGGCAAAAAGTTGAAATAAAACAATAGAGCAAATATTCTCTCAATCATCAGGATGCTGATGATTTAGAAATCAAATTCAATTAAATGAAAAGTTATAAGCGGATTTTTAACGCCCACAACAATTTGTAACGGTCATCGGCAACAATCAGTGTTGCATGTTATAGTTGTTGTCACTTTTTTGTTGTGTTTTGTTTTTGTTATTATTGTTACCGTGTGTTTAAATGGATCCCTACAAATGTGTGAACCTAAAATACACCCATTGCTTCTTTGAAATGCACTAACGGCCAGAGTGTAAAGGAATGAAATTTTTTTTTTTTTTTCTTTGGCAAAAAGCAAAAATTGTTTAAGTCGAGATAAGCTGATTTCGTGTTAATGGTATCTTCGTAATCTGCTTATTTGAAAGTACTCCTGGTCAAAATCTCAATTCATTTGTGTGATATGACTTGCGACTTATCGTTTTTAGACTTCTAATCTCATTTGGAATAATTGCTTAATTTAGGTTATAATATGGTATATTTTAACTTAAATGTATTACTTATAGTGTGGAACGATGTTTGCTTAAAAAAATAAAGATTAACAGAAAATTTCCCAATTTAACTGTAAAAGTAATAAATTTCTGAAAATCGACTTGAACGCTTAAAAGTGCTCTCCTGCAAAACAGTAAAATTTGACCTAAGCACTTTTTCCTTATTGCCACAGATATATCTCTTTTTGAAAAATTGTTTTTGTCGTCCATTTGATTTCTTGAAAAATTTTCATATTAAGGTTTTATTTTTCATATTAATTTTTTTCTGAAGTGTCTAAAAGCGCCATTTTGTTAAATTTTGTTAGCATTTTTTTTTAATACACATTTGGTAAATATTTGGTCATCTTGCCCCATATTTTAAATTTTACAAAATTTCTCGAAGTATCTTTACTTAATTGTAATGAATGCTAGAATCGATTAAAAATCAAATTGCTAAGAATTGTAGAGGCTTATTCATTTTAAAATGACTGTACGGAATATGTCCTGAATAAGCTACAGAGTCCGTTACTGTAATAATTTTTTGAGTGTTAAATTACAAACTTCAACTCCAGTGGACAATGAAATTTTTCAATTTGACATTTTTTTTGCACCATAAATGATTAATTTTATGTAGTTAAGCCCCTTTAAAGTGATTTTGAAAAACAAAAGAACACGTTGACAAGGTTATTAAGCACAGTAATACATTTAAATTCTTTTTATTTAATGGCATTTGCAACATAGAAATATTGATGTTAACATTCCTTCAAATTTCTGTTGGCTGCATCAAATATTCCAGCTCGTGCCCAATATAAATTGAATTTTTATAGAATATGAACGGATTAACACATGCTGTTTTATTTTATTCTCTTTTTCCACAAAATTCTTTTCTACTTTTTCCAAATCGAACCAATAGAATATCCAAAACCATTGTTCAGCCCAACGAACACGTACTACGGCGGTGTTAAATGTCTCAATTGATTTCTATACACAATTTTTTTTTTCTCGTATTTATTTACGTATATTTTTAGATCTTTATATCTATTGTTCGGATGCATGTGCATTAGTTGCATTTAATAATAATAATAATAATGGTAGTCAAGGTGTTAAAATGCAGCTCTCTTTTTAGTTAGTGCAACACGATGCTGCAGCCACAGTACACACTCGAATACACATACACACATTTATATATTCATCGTCATCTCTAAATGTGTTCATATATCGTGTTCATGACTTTTAACAATAACAATTGTTTCAAAAAAACAAAATCAATAATTTTTAGTTTTTATTTCCATAATGGACACATGCCAAAAGTGTGCCCTGTTCTATGTGGAATTGTCTATATATTATTTCGATTTTCTTTTGCTCGTGAAGTAAAGGACTGCTGTTTCTGCTGCTGGCAAAAGCAGTCAGCTTTGGTTGTTAGTTGCTGCAAAGTATCTTTTATCTCCGGTGTTTAATGTCGGATTCAGAAGTCTATTGTTACATTTTTGTTTAAATGTTTTGTTCATAATTTAAATGTTTTTTTAATGTTTTTCCGATCACACTACAAATCAATTAATGAGTGTATTGTTGTTGAAGCATATAAAATACAAAGTAATTTAGAAAATCCTTTGGGAATATTTGATATTAAGTAGAGGGTTAAACTAGTATTTAAAAAAATTTAATTTTCAGAAAAGCTTCTACTTGTGGCAAATAATATTTTAAAGTATAACGTAAACATACAGAGGGCAATAATGGTCTCATATTTTGCATTTTTTGCCAACAATCCTTGAAAATAGACTGCAGTTCTACATTTTTGGAATTTCAGTTAACATTTTGTTGTACTGTATTTTAGAAGAACCCGAAAAAATTTATTATTAAACAATAACACAAGGCTCAGTTAGCCGACGGTAATGGAATGTAACTGCAACAGTAGGAAACAGCTGATCGATATTTTAATGTGAAAAGTAATGAAAATGGTTATACAGATGAAACCAGAAGGTAAGAATCTGTACATTACTTTTCAAATAACAATATCGATGAGCTGTTGCCACCGTTGCAGCTATGTTCCATTACAATCGGCTAACTGAGCCTTGTGTCCATTTTGATGGTCACAAATAGAAAGTCTCTAACTCGTATTTGTTTACGAAATTTAGTTTTCAGTGACTCCAATACATTTCAAACAAAAGCACCTCGTCACAAAAATTATCTGCAGTAATGTAAAAAATATAAAGTATTGCTTATTATTATGTTTTACCTTCTCCTGTAAAGTTATAATTATTTTAAATAGGGCTAGGGATGGACAAAAAACATCGATGTTTTAAAAACATCAATCGGAAGGCATCGATGTTTTCTTTCGATGCATCGAAATGACAAATTGTATACAGAACGTGTAGATTGATATACATAAATATGTACATATATGCGTGTATACATATCTACTAGTATAACCGTCGAATAAGCTTGTGTCTGGCATCTTTACTCCCAACAAACAGCTTGCTAGCCACACGCAAGGTGTATCTAAGGCTGATCGGCTGAAAGCCGGCTAAGCCGAGCCGCCGAATAGTTTTAACCAGGCACCGCCGCCGATTGATATAACTTTTTAAAGTTTAATGCTTCTGTTTGAAGACTGAACGAAATTCGTTTGTATATTTGGAAAGATTATAAATCGCAGTTTCCCAACCTTTACAAAATCGCTTTTAAATACCTTACAATGGTGGGAATATCAGTTGCGTCTGAAAGATTATTTTCCCAAGCGGCGCAGGTGATGACTCAACAAAGAAACTGTTTGAGTGGTTAAAGACTTGGTAAACTTTTATTTCTAAACAGTATTGAAAAAAATATTGAAAGATGTAAAATAAACTTAAGATTCAAGAGATTTATTATTCGACATATTGTCATAATTATACTATAAGTGAAATTTATTTGCTGGTGGTTAAGCGATGTCTATATGCATTTCATTGTTGCTTTAACAAATCGTCAGTAGACTTCAACCACACATTTTGAACAGTCACAAACCTCTTATCTTATGCACAGACTTTTTTTGTATGAGTTACTAAGCCTACTATGCTCATTTTTCTTCTGTGATTTTCAAAAATATTAATATTTGTGAATTCTCAAATAGTTTATGAAAGTCTGTGCATAAGATAAGAGGTTTGTGACTGTTCAAAATGTGTGGTTGAAGTCTACTGACGATTTGTTAAATTTACAATGAAATGTATATAGACATCGCTTAACTACCAGCAAATAAATTTCACTTATAAACTTAAGGTTTTTTGAAAATATGATAATAAATAATTAAAAAAAAACAATCGATGTAAATATAAAATCACCGATGTATTTTATGAAATATCGATGCAACATCGTTGTATGTTTGCGATGCATCGCATCGAAAAAACCTTGATGTTTTTTACAGTGTCCATGCCTACTTAGGGCCTTTCTACTTGTGGCTCAGTGGTAGCGATGCTAGAATCTCAGTCCAGAGGTCGTGGGTTCGATTCCTGCAGTAGATCCTGGGTGTTTTCTGCAGACAAGCTAATCGACAATTTATGTGAACTTTCATGAATAAAGTTAGAAGTTAATATTACTTTATTGTACAACTAAAAATACATTTTATGCCGCATTTAACCACTTTTCTTAATATATTTGCAAAAAGTAGCTTTTTGTGCTCCATACGTATACTTTACTACTGTTGTCCAAAATCGTTTGGACAATAACTGACCATGTCATGTACAAGTTTTTATACTTATATTTTTTATATATTTTATTGACAATTGGATTGTATTTTGAATTAATGAATTAACACTTTTGTGGATCTGAAAATTGGAATATCTTGTACGATATTTCCAATTTCCAATTTCAATTAGAATTTCCGAGGTTGTCATTAGACTAAAAATTTAAAAGAGAATTAATTACCTTTGAGCTTCTGAATTATTCACATTAAAATTTCATTAAAATTGATTTTAATACTTACAATTTGTGCATCACTGGAACATATTATTTACATATGTACAACATTGAAATAAAATAGAAAATAAATGAAAGACGAATCATAAATCAAAAGCAAAAGTAAGAGAATTTGTATTGTATTGGACGATACCCTACCCAGCAAACAAGGTAATATCCCCTTTGTTTAGTGAAAGGCCATAAGAACTAAACTCCGTCTTTGGTTTTCATTCTCTTACCCCCCTAAATTATAATCCTTCTTGGCAAGTGGTTATAATTGGATTTCCCTTTCAAGGTTGGTCCTATCAGCATTTTTTATCGTTCCCTCCTTGGAAGAAAATCCTTTAAATAAACCCAGATTTATTCAACTGTATTATAGTATTATATAATTAAGAATTTTGTTGTTTTGTTTATTTTTCTTGCTGACCAGAAAAATAAGTCGATAGTTTAACGCCAATCAAGAAGCTGCCGCCATAGTGCCAATTTCACGATGTCGACAACGTTCGACTCGTCGCATACTTACATTCAAAACAAAAACCAATTTTCATATTTTGTTGTTGTTCCAAATGTAATTGTGCGACAAGTCGAACGTTGTCGACATCGTGAAATTGGCCATATGGAGCAATAGATACGCTTACACACTTTACACAAGAAAAAACAAGTATTTGATGTCTATTTAATATAAAGAATGAAATGAAATGATTTCTGTTATACTCAAACATGCATAATTAAAGTTTCTTTTATTTTATTTTAGTGTTAAATAAGTTTATATTAAAACATTTAATCGGTGGCTGCGTCTGGGTGATGATGTTTTTGCTTTCTTCTTTTTTTATTATTACTTTCCTGCAGAAATGAAGCAAAACAAAAGTTAACTTTAGTTAATTTCATTATTATTATTCGAACTACATTTGTTTCTATATTTAATGAATTGAACAGGCTAATGTTCGTAGTTGTAAATATTCTGACAACACATAGTTGAACGGAATCAAACCAATTCACATATTCCATTTGCAAGAAAGTTTCGTATATAAGGCAGAAATCTACATGAACTGACACCACACACAGTGGACCAAACTCAGAAGAACGCTGATGATGAAGGTTTAGTGGACTTCGAAAACGGCTGGCTGTTCCGTTCAACTATGTGTTTTCAGAATATTTACAACTAACTTTGATGTTATTTGTTCATTAATAATTATCACATGTAATTTGGCTTAAAAGGCGATACGAACATTAGCCTGTTCAATTCATTAAATAAAGTTAACTTTACTTCGTTCGTTTTTGTATCAAGAATTTGACGCAATAGCCAAACAGTGTACAGCGTTTACCGCAAAACAATACTTATTAAATCTAAGAATAGTGGATATGTAGCAAAATGAATGCTTAATAGGGTTTGCACAGCGATTATAATCGATTAAAAATGTTTCCCTATTTAAGTAAAGTATTTATACCATATTTGCATACAGGGCAAATTAAACTCATAAAAAATTTAAATTAAAATGTTTAATGTAAAATATATATATTTGGCCTAAACATTTGACATGTTTAGGCCTGCATTTCATTGGCGCTCTAACAAATCATCAGTAAACTTCAACCTTACTTTTGAAAAGTTTTAAACCTCTTATCTTATATACATACTTTAAAAATCATTTAAGGCTCAGAAGCTTTACAATCACAAGAAATGAAAGTATTATAAAGCAAAATGATGAATAAGATCCAAATTAAGCACTTATTAAATTTATTATTTTATTTTATTATATTCTCCCAATTTTATTTGAAAAACATCGTAATATCTCAAAAATTTCATTACGATTGATACAAATATTTTTCATTCGGTTGGCAGATAGTTCAGTTAGTGCATAGAAATATTAAAAAAAAGTGTATAGTTATAAGTGTGTGTCCGCACCTGATAAATGTACTCGTATATCATGATGAATGAACAACTTCGTATAAAAAAACCGTATAAAAAATATTGGTTTTATATGAACTTGTTCATTCATTATGATATAAATTCACCAGGTGTGGATACAAAATTAAATAAAAAACAAAGAAAGAAATTAGAAATATACTTCGTCCTGGTAAAAGTTTCCTATCAAAAGATTGATTTCCCACGATTCATATTGTTTTTGATGCTCATAAATTCTGATTTAAGAAATTCATTTTACATGCTTTGCAATTTTTCTCAAAATAAATATATATAATTTAATTGAAAAATTAAATTAAAACGCGAACTGAAGACAAAATAAACCCATACAGTTCGACTAAAACTCATGACACAACTAATTTTGGTTTTAGTAAAAATTATAATAATATATTTTCTTGATTATCGGTTAATCGCGATTAGTCGCAAATTTTTAATAGCTATTGCGATTATGAAAATCTGCGATTATTTGCAAACTCTGATGCTTAATATCTCAGAAACCATAATAAATTTCATGGAACTTGTTTTTGATTCAGAAAGAGGGTATTCAAAATGTATACGTTCCATACCTAACTAATTTTTTTAAGAATCGTCGGTTGAGCAAAACTATTCTGGGGCGACGATATGCGCTAGGACAAAAGTAATGGAAAAGCTATTGAAGGACGATTCATATAATCAAGAAAACAAAAAGTAAAGTACTAAATAATCTGACAGTAAACTCTCCTGTTAAAAGTTTGATTAGTTATAAAAAATTTTGCATATGAAAGTTTTCCTTTCAAAAAAAAAATAAAACAAATCAATTCGAAACTTATGTTTAAAGTTTCCTCATTTCAGTACACACCATGCCACCACGTATCATCAGATTTACGAAAAGTGGTGTTCAAAAACTATAAATTTCTTGCACTTTGGCATTTCAGAAATTTTGCTTTTTCTAACCATAAATCATACAATAAAACATAATCAAAATCTTTTAAAGTTCTTTACATTCCGTTTCATTTTCTTTGACAAAAAATTATAAGTAAAATAAGTTTTCCTTTCCACCAGCCACACCTTTTTTCTCCATAAATCTTTTATTGAACATCCGAAAATAAATGAATGATTAAAAAATTCAATATTCTAAAATTTTAATGTGCCATAACCGAATTGAAGCCATAATAATGTCATCCATAAATTATCACATAATGAAAGCCAATAAATAGACTCTTTGCCATTCAAAAGCATTAATGATTAATAAATATTTGAAAATACTTGAAGCAGAGAATACACATAATTATAACGATAATTGTGTCCAACGATGAATAGATTTGAAAGATGTTATCTATTACACAAACAAAATATAAAAAAAATTAGGGGAAAATTATATATGGAGATATGCAGAACATATGAAAATGTTCTTTCGTACGATAATGCAAATAAAATTATGTAAATGATAAATGATTGAGCGAATTGTAGCACACTGTCTGTCCGAAGTTGTAAACAAACAAAAAAGGATCCTCAGCTCATGCCAGTAATTAACCCACAGTGTGCTGGCTGACCTTTGTTGTAGTATGAAATCCTCATACGGTAGACAACAAGAGGAATTTGTAGACTAAGCAGATGGAAATTTTACACATTGAGGGATTAATTATGTAGGACACACACATGCGCACACTCTCATTAAGTCAATATTAATAAAAAGATGACTTTAGTGCACATACTCGTACATAGATAATGCAAGCATACCCTTCAGTTTTAAAAGTAGAAATTGTCACAAAATCATTAGGTATTTCCCTAACGAATAATCGACTACCTACTACAGTAGTCACAAGTAATGCAAGAGTTCGCCTTTTGACTCTCTCACTCATGGTTATGTTAATGCATTTAACCTCATAAAATTTTTTTCTGCGAGTAGAAAAATCTGTTCTATTATTCCAAAAAAAATCAACAAGAAAAAAATTATTTTAAATTGTTTTGATTTTGTGTTGGCGTCAGTTACAATTGGAAGTTCGTGGTCAGTGAACGTGTAATTTTTAGTGAAAAAATTGCTTTTCTTTTAGAAAGTTAAAATGAGCAGCAAAAGTCAATTAAAACGTTGCATCAAAAAGAAAAAGAACATTAATTGAAAAATTTATTAATTATCCTTATCGGGAATAAAAGTTGACGTGAAATGTGTTCACTTTCCTTAAAATTCTGTTCGCTAATGATGGCGTTGTTCTTATGCCAGTATACTATTCCTTAATTTTGTTCACCATTTTGTGTTCACGGAAAATATTTCACGTGAACAAAATGTTCGCCTTTTATTCCCGATAAGGGTGAATAATTAATTGTTTTATCAATAGAAAAATTAGTATAATATTAGTATTGATTAGCAAAATCACTGACGAAGGGTTATGCAGATGGTGGCAATTGACTACCGTCAATATCATCCCCATTTTAAAATCGTCAGTCGTGTACATGGCTAGTAGTTAGGTTGGTAGTTAATGGTAACGATTGTTAGTTAACGAAATAGCTAGAAATTCGCTAGCTACGCAGACTGTAGGGTATTAGTATGCATAATTATATATATACATACATACATACCCTGCAGAAAATGTCAATAGTAAAATTATACTGATTATCTATTGACGATGTCACCAGTACTACTGACAAATTATACACCAACTAATGCTATCTACTATTGACATTTAACACAGGCTTGTCCTACGAAATCTACCAGTAGACTGCGTCAAATCTGATTAGGTATTTCTTGCGGGACCGTATTTGCGAAAATGTCAATAGTAAGATTGTACTGACGTACTATTGACGATATCACCACACTGTGGGAAATGTCCGTAGTAAAACTATACTGATTCTTTATAGGCGCTGTCACCACCTGCAGGAAATTGTTTGTCATTTCTATTAAATACATACGAGTATGGGTATTGTCGCGGGCGACAGCAAGCAATTAAGGTGGTATCTCAGAACAAAGTGACTCGATTTTTCTTAAAATTTTACCCAATGTAGAGCTGCTGACGGCGTACACAAATATATAAAGAAGTAAAAAAAAGGTTTCGTTTTCTTTGAAAAAATAACATATTTGTTGAGTGTCGCACGCTACAAAATGTTGACATTCCTGTGGAAATGCCAATTACCTGATGGCACAAAGTCTTCCAAGATTAAAAACAAAAATTTCCATAATTGGCAAGGTGCCAATTAAAATTTTTCAATTTTCACATTTTCTAGTTTTATAAAATATGGATTGCTATTTTATTTATTTTTATATTTCGTTTTGTATATTATGTTTTTGATTATTGTTCAATACATTTATATTAACCTTTTAATTTTATTTCTTAAAATCATTTTAATAAACACTTTAGTTTTGCTTGACGTCATGTTTATTTTCAACAAACCAATAAAACATTAAAAAGAAGCATAGTTGTGTGCATCTGAAAAAATGTTTTGTACGCATTAAAAACAATATTAATAGACGCTCTGTTGACAACGTCGCCAAAATAGTCGACAAAAGTGGTGACTTGGGGCCACTTAACCCCACGTTTCCTTCAGGGTACATACATGCATATGTACATATATCAAATTTATTTAATACTGGAAGATGCGTTTTAGAAACCATCTCTCGTCAGCTCAAAAAAATATTTAACAGATTAGATGTAAGCAATTTCAGCACAAGGCTTTTATAAATTAATGCAAAAATTTGTTATCAATTAACGCAAAAGGCAAAGAGAAAAATAAAATATTAATTTTCATATAAGAAATACCCAAGTACAGATATGTGTTTATTTATTTGACGTTCAATCTTCAATGTATTATAAATTTTCGCTTTTTTTTTTTGGTTAAGCCATCTCTATATGCTATCTCTATAGAGCCGAAATTAATTGGTGTAGCCATCCCTGTCTTCATAATTTGATTTTTTAAATAATTGTTGTAATAAATATGACGCTCTTGGCGTTAGACAAATTATTCATGAGCTATTTTTGTCATGTGTTGGAGGAAATATTTAATACATAAATTTCTATAAAAAATTTAATGGATTCGTGCACAGTAGGAGAAATTTTTATTTTTAATTTTTGTAGAAAAGTCACTTTATGCCAAACAATCTAGAAACAAATTGTAGTCAAACGATTTAAATAAATGTAGTATATATTTTTAAATATTTTAATACACATAAATAACTTATTTCCATATGAAACTACAACATTTATTACGCACGTGAACACGATTTCTTAGGCCCGTGCTTTGATGGCCAATTTACGTAAATATGATACTGAGCTCCAATACCTATAAATTAGTTTTTTTAATTGACTCTATATCTCGAGATTTTCCATTATAAAAGAAAAAGAGGATGCTGCATCACAGAATTTGCATTTACTCGAGAAACAGTTCTACGATTAAATAAAAAAATAAACAGCCAACAAATTGACCTTTAAATTAATTAATTTCATAACAGTCTTATAGTTTCGGAGATATTAAGAAAGTTTTATAAAAAAAAATAATATTTTTCAAATAAATTTAAAAAATCGTGTTTTAAAGACTCAATAAAATTTAAAACTTTAGAAAATTTTAAATTTTATTCTTAATTGTGATACCTTCATATGTTACAAATAGCATGAGCCAAATTTATTGAAGTCATTTCATTTACTCTGATTTTATTCACAATTCAGTGGTAGCACATATTTACATACAGATTTGCTTAATTTTTATTTATTTTAAATTGATTTAAAAATTAAAAAAAGTTGTTAAGAAAATCGTTTTCTTAGGAAAAAGTTGAATATATTCCTAGGCTTTTTAATTTAATGGGCCTTCCCGTATACCAAAATATAAAACTCGTTTCAGACCAAATTCATTCAGCCAACACCAGTGGTCAGTGTGTGTAGATCTAAAAATTGTGAAAGTTTTACTGGGTGAACAACATGGATATACTAAATATCCCTGGTTTCTTTGTCTATGGGATAGAAGTGCGAAAAACGAATACTAGAATAAAAAAGAGTGGCCGGTAAGAACAAATATGACTGTAAGAAAAGGAAACAACATCGTTCATAATCCTGTTATAAGTCGAGAAAAATTTTCCTTCCACTACTACAAATCAAACTTGGACTTATTAAACAGTTTGTGCAAGATTTAAATACCAACGAAGATTGCTTCAAATATATCTGTTCTCAGTACAGCAAAGTTGAAAAGGAGGCATTTTCGATGGACCACAAATTCGTAAACTTATAAACAACGCAGAATTCACAAAGGATATGAATCAATTGGAGTTTCAAGCAAACAGCAAAGCATTTGAATATCGTGAAATACTCGTAGTAGGGAAAATTCTTCAAGATTTCCAATAACTAGGAGTAAATATGAGTGTCAAATTGTATTATTAGCACCGTCATTTAGATGAATTTTCTGAGGATGAACGATTCCAGCAAGATTTCCAAACCAGGGAGGAAAGATGTCAAGGCCGATGGGATGATGGCAGACTACTGCTGGGGCTTACAAGGAGATTGCCCAGAACTAAAATATAATAGGAAATTAATTACAAAACGATTTTCTTTACAACATTTTTTTAATTTTTTTTGAATCAATTTATATACATGAAAATTAAAAAAAAATCTCTAAGATATGGACCACCACTCAATTGTGAATGAAATCAGAATTAATAAATTGATTTTAATAAATTTGGTTCAGTTTATTTGTAACATATAAAAGTATCACAAATGAGAATAAATTTTAAAATTATCTTCAGTTTAAAATTTTAATAAGTCTTTTATAATACGAGTTTTTAATTTTTTTTTTAAATTTACCTAAAAATTTCCAAATATTCGGCAATTCGAATACGAATACAAATATTGGTGCATCATAATATCGAACAGCTGTTTCCCACACTTGCAGCTACATTCCATTGCAGACGGCTAACTGAGCCTTCAATGCCGAGTCACAATGCGTCGCACGTCTGTTTTTAAACTGAGAGCTTAGTTTAAATATGTACTGGTCAGCAAATTCAATAATTTTTTGTTATATTTATTACAGCGATACGATTATCGTAATAGAAGTTAATGAATCGAAGCACTGGTTTCATAATATAATTCTAGCCAACGCCATAGTCCCATCTTTAAAATAACTTTAAGCTCCCAAATTAAGATTTAGTCAAGCGCCGAAGTATTATTGCTGTTGACCCTAGAGAAAACGCTCAATATTTTGTAAGCATGAGGTCAAGTATAGGAAGATATACTCGGTTTTTGTTTGGTATAAACAAGTGCAGAAATTAGTTATATGTACAATACTGAAATGAATATTATGTGATAAACATTCGAGGGACGAATTTACTATTCTTTTCCTTAGTACACTTATTTTATTTTGCTTTTTGAAAACCACAAAGAGCATTTCCACATAACTTTGGCAGCACGTGCCTTTGAGCTAATTTCAACTGAAACTATTTGAAAATAAATACGAGTGGTCAATTTTTTTCACAAATACTGTTTTATTGAAATAATACCCTGAATTCGAATCATTATTGTATTTAATACAAATAAAAAAAAAGTGGCAGCAGCAACTTAAACCAACAAACTACTGAGTGAGTGACTGGTGTCAAGTCATCGCTTAAGTGCGAGTGGGTGCGTGAATATTTTTGTTTAAAAATGGTTATTGGGTCATTTAATGCAAACAATAGTAACAATAGCAAGAAATAAAATATCAAATTTCATAAAATCCTTATTTCGGAAGTTATCAGTAAAACTACAACAACAACCAAACAGACACACACGCACTTTAAAAACTTCAAAACACACTTGAATCCTTATATTTGCTTTGTCCTTACAGACTTAAATATTTTAAAATAAAATTTTCCATAAAAACATTAATTTTTCGGTGGAAAACGAAATATAAAAACTATTTTTAACGACAGTGGCCATGTGTCAAATTCTCAATTGAACAAAAATGGGACATTTTTAAGCAGCAGCAATAAATAAATATGTACGTTGTATGAGAGAAGTGTTATATTTCAAATTTTGACAATTTAACCTTAACATACGCACACACACACACACATACACATAAGCACATCCCCTTTTATCAAACTCCCTCCCTACACTTAAAATAAAATTGACCTTAGGTCAGTCAGTTTTGTCACCGTACAATAACCAGTCCACACATTGTCTGTCTGACATTATTATTGTTACATTGCTGTTCAATACTTCTGGCTGCTGACGACCAACACCCCCTTTCATTAAATCATATTATTATCCTATGGGTCCTTTTACTGCAGCATTGAATCGAGGCCGACAATAATGTGTGACCTCTTCTGGTTTTTTTTTCGATTTTGTCTTTTATTTATTGTTATTTTTATTAGTTCATACTCGTAGTTTTCAAATAAACTGTAGGACAAAACATTGTTATAAATATATTTTTCAATTTTAGTTTTTGTAGATAGTTTTTATGTATTTTTATGGTTTTATGCTTTGCATCGTTTTGTTTGTTTTCGACACGCGTGTGTTATTCAATATTGCATCCTGTTAATGTTTTGTAATTTAAAAAATCATCATTAGTTATTGATTTAAAAATTTATCTACAGTTTAGATTCTACTTGCATGTGTTTGTATATGTATGTATTTATTTACGATGAAAAAAAAACAGAAGTTGTTTTGAAGAAATGATTTCAAAGTATCTTCATTTTAAGGAATTATGTTATTAGCTTTCAGTTGTTCGAATCACAGAGAGTTAAAGAAAATTACTTAAAAAGGGGCAAATGTAGTGCGCTTTTTATAAAATTTTAAGCACAATAATCAAATCTAACAAAAAAATATACTTTGTGAAATGAAAAAGGGGCCATCCACATATTACGTAACGCCATTTTTTCCGAATTTTGACCCCCCCTCCCCTCCCCCAGTAACAGATCATAACAATTCTTAGACCCCCCCCCCCCCCCAACAATAACGTAACAAGAACTTTAAAAAAATTTAAATTATTTTAAGTTTTTATTAAAAAAAAATTAAATTTAATTCATACACATACATATGTATGTATGTATTTTTAAATAACTTTAAAATAGGGAACTGAAAAAAAGCAAAATTCATTTTATGTACATTGTAATGTACATATATTTTACTATTTGATCATCACACAATAATTGTGAAAATTTATTTTCAAACATAGTATGCAAGATGATTCTAAGCATTTTAATTGTAACGACTATTTAAGTGAGAGATTCAGAGAGCATTCATAAAATGCTGGGCTGGTAAAGGTGCAATAAAAAATTTTAAGAATCCGTGAAAAGTTCATTTATACTAAATACGTCATTGGTATACAAAGTAAAATTTTATTAATTATTCCAGTATGACCAGCAAAAGCTAGTAAATAGTTGCAAGAAAATATATGCATAAGTAATTGTTTATTATACATACATTCCATTGCAAGGTTTTAGCTGCGCATATGTACAAATTTCTATCTTTTATTTTCAAATTAGAAGAAAACGTAGTTTAATATGTGATTTTGTAAACTTAATTTTAAATATTTAGCTATAATGCAATACAATAGAAAACTGCTATTTCCGTCCCTGAAGTTTGTATATACATATTGTGAAACGGCAAAGTAAAAAACTGTATGTTCCATTTCATATATATAGATATGTATCTACTAGTGATGTGCCAAATGTAAATTTTTGATATCCGCGAATACGAATATATGAAATGATACTCGTGAATACGAATACCAATATTATAGGTCAAATTTTTAGACATTAAATTGGAAGGAATCCTTCTTACGTCTACAAAATTATATATGAATAATTCAAAATTCTGTAAATTCATTAATACGGAAAACATTAGCAGACTATTTGGCGGAAAAATGGAAGTCAAATGACGTCGATCATCTAACATGGTTCAAAATAAGTTTGATAAAGAACATGATTTTTAATTAGTGTTGCTGTTGGGTTTATTCACATACCTCAGCGTAATATAGGGCTGTGTCGTTCATGAACGAACGAGTAAAAATGAACGAATCACTCAAATGAACGAAGTGAGCCGGTCATTTTACTGAGCTGTTTTGGTTCAGTAGTACTGACACATAAAAATAAATTGAACGAAATGAACGACCGATGACCGAGCGCACTTAGCTCTTTTTTTTGTTTTGTTTTGCTTTTTCATAGCTCATGTGGGATTTTTTTTGCTATTTTCTCGTTTTCATTTGTCTTTTTATCTACTTTTAGTAACAGTGTTACCATTATGAATTTTTTAAACTGCTTTAACTTCTCACATACATACGTAATTAAGTTATTTTCGCTCCCGCTTTTTGACTTTTATTCATTGGCCATAGATTTATTTACCAGCGGAGACTTAATTGTGGCAAAATAAAAACACATCTTGAACACTTCTTAATGCTATTAATATTTTCCAAATTCCTTATTTTATGTCACACAAAGAAATACTTTAATACTGCAAAAAAAATTTACTTGCTGATTTTTCCTTTGTGTTATTTTGTTTGTTTTGATCATTTTGCCAAAAAATAACAAAAACATTGCATTCGTCTCTTTTTATTGACCGAATCAACTGTTTGTTTTTTCATTTCGTTTTTTTTCTTGAAAAGAGCGGATGAACGAAATGAACGAAATCGTTCTTTTTTACAAAATGAACGAAAATGAGCGGTCACTTAAATGAACGATTTGGCACAGCTCTAGCGTAATAGGCTTGTTGGAGAAAAAACTTCTTAACTTTTGTTTTTGAAGTAAAACATTCCGCTCTTTAGGTGAAGAAAACTAAGCTTTTTAATGTTAATTGTACAAGAAGTTGGTTTTGTTTTGAATTGTTTTGTTTGAATTGAAGTAAATTTATTTATTTAGTTATTACAAACTAATATACAAATATTTTTATGGCATTATTTATTTTATTTATGGGAAAATGCAAGTAATTGAGAATGGACGAATATTCGGGAATTCGAATCCTTTTGTTCCTGTAGACAAAAATCAAATAAGCTAGCAAAATATAAATAATAACAATTATGTATTTATGTACATACATATGTATATGCATATATTTATATCAATTTAACACTCATGATTCTTGATTTATTATGTATTTCTTTGATAAATTAAATACATAAATAAATGAAAAATCAAAGTGTTTTTGTACGAAATTAGTAAAATTTATGTTACGTAACAATTTTACAGACCCCCCCCCTACCCCCCCGTAACAAATCATAACAAAACTCGAACCCACCCCCCCCCCCCCCCCCAGGGCATTACTTAATATATGGATGGCCACCAAGTGAAAATTTTGAAAAAATTAAATTAACGCGTTGAATTGAAAAACAGATTGTGAAAATATTAATTAGTATCAAAAAAAATTTATTAAAGTTGGTTTAAAATGATGACGGACTTTCATTCAAAAATACTAATTTTTACAATTTACGAGTATGTACACAGAAAAAGTATTCACCAATTAATGTTTTCAATTAATAATTTAATTGATTCAATTAAAATTTTAATTGTATTAATTAATTTGAGTGGAAAAACTTAATTGATATTATCAAATTGTTTATAGGTGAAAATTTAATTAATTTTTTAATTAATATTACAAATATTTTAATTAATATTACAAACTCATTCATATTACTTTTTTGTGTGTACTTACAAAAATCCCGCAACAAATGAGACCTCAAAGTATTAAGTGAAAATACATTCAAATAATACCACGAAAAAGAAACAAAGAGGATTTGATGACCGTGCAAGCGAGAGGTATAGAAAGCACAATTATATTCCGTCTCGTGTCACCTCTGGTATACGCTGTAGTTAGAATGAAACACATTTTCGTAGTATAATTCAAGGCGAATTCATATCAGGTGATCTTAATTCACCAGCTGACATAACTTCTCCGATGTCAAATCAAAGCAACATGTTAGGAAATATTCTGACAGCAGGAAACATTACACTAACAAATATACAAGGCAAATATGCAGAGTTGCAAAACGAGACCATCTGGTAGCAATTCGTCTTGGTATATTTCTTATTTAGTATATTTAAAATTAGTATACGAGTAGATGCAACGTACATAAGTATGTAAGTATTTCAGTTCTATTACCAGCTGATTCCTCAAATTTCGAAATAATACTTTTTCCTCTTACAAGGATTGTATCACACTGTAAGTACGTAAAAATGGCACAGAAAAACGCCGAGACACCCCAACTTAGTTTTGGACCTAATCTTTTAAAACGGAGCATACCACTGTATTCTACGGCCCAAAATTAAGTTGGGGTGCATCGGGGTTTTTCTGTGTCGAAAGTTAAAATTTCGAAAGTTAAAATTTTACTTACAGTGTAATTATTTGCAATATTTTTGTTAAAATGGAGTTATTGGATGTTGGATTGCATGGCACCACATCATGTAATGGATCTATGGCCCATTACAATTTCATACAACCGCTTGTTATAAGCGTTAAGTTTTACTATTTCATCTGCTTTTGAAGTATCTGTGCAGTGCACAGTGGGGTAGTCAGTACAAAAAATCTAATTTTTGAGAAACGAATGGTTTTTGTGTTCAATAAAAATATGCAAATTGCTAACACCACTAACATAAAAATTATATTTATAACAGCTAGAGTTGTGCAAATGATCATTTCTAAATTTTGAGCTTTTTAAAAATTTTCTTGCGTGCAATAAAATTACATAAATTTACAGCCTTATTTATAAAAATTATTAAGGCTTTGCAAAGGGATTATAAAACAGATTTTTATACAAAATTTTTCCTATTAACCCTTTTTGAATCCTAAATAATTTTTATAAATGAGGGCTTTAAATTTTTCATGCGTACATACATTTATTAAATTTTATTTTCCGAAGTGAAAACTAAAAATGTAGTTATGGAATCTACAAACCTGGGCCACTCATATTTCTTTTATTTTAAAGTTTATCATGTATGCATATATTGTTTTATTAATTAACTTCAATAGAGAATCTAACTTAGAATTTATTATATAATTATTTTATATAATTGAATATAATCTCATATACAGTTAATTAATTTTCCAACAAAAATACTGTAAAAGTATAAGAATGCTGAAACCTATTTTTTGACAATTAGAGAGAGGTGTCTTAGGACACCCGGCTTGAGCTATGTTGCTTAGCTTTATAGCATAGACTAGGAATAAGTCACAAGTGGGTATTCTGGTCAATATCTTGTATTATATAAAACTAATTTCATGCGTTAAATACCAAATGCAATAAAATTATGTTATATGATGATGTCAAATTTGCCGCAAATATTTCAAAACGTTTCCATTTATTTTCCATTATTTTTTTCCAGTTGCGTACGATTAAATTAATTAATTGTTTGTGCTCATGTGCAAAAACAATACAAAAGCAAATTGACCAATCGTACTCATTGCTTTTTTCATTCATTTCAAAGAAAATCAAAAATTTTATTACGTTTATTGTCGCTCTCTGCTTTTATGTACAAAGAAATCAAAGTAAAAATAAATTTATAACTGTGATAGTGACGATTATTTTTGTTACGAAAATCACGTCCTAGCTCCTGTGTTGTGGCATAAAGAGCATAACCCTAAAAATAATAATTTGCTTTTGAAATGCACCTTAAAAATTTTCATTAAATTTTGACTAAAGCACACGTGAAGTACGAATAAATTTTTATGTATATATATGTATGTATTAGTCTTTAATAAATTAGCAATATACATATATTTGCTTGTTATATAAATCTCGACTCTGCTCAAAAATCTCGTCAGTAGACTTCAAGCAAAAAATTTTTTAAATAAGTTAAAAAAGCTTTCAATATAATATTGAAATAAAATAATATACTTTTAATAAAAAACTTCACAAAACAAATATCTTTATTAGATTTTGAATACATTTAAAATTTTTCATTATGTTTCGCCTATTGAAAACTTACACCGGGATTCATAGATCATTGTTAAAGTTAAAGCATTCTTTAAACCGGTTTCTCCTTTAACTTTAATAATCGTTCATGAAGACCGGCGATAAGTATGTACATACAAGTACATATGTCACAATATTAAATTGCACATAAATGCCGATGACAGGGCTCTATCAAGAAGACATGTTTAATCACACGCTTGGAATAGTTTTGCAGTACTTCTACTTATTTTACTTGCATAGAGAAGTATCTACTTAGCTAAGAATTAAATTAATAAATATGTTTGTACTAATTTTTTTTTGTAATAGTTATGTTTACACATATCGCTCCTTTATGGTAGAATAGACATATTTAAAAAAAATGCAGTTTTAGAGTTAATAATAATATATAATATTTAATATTGTGTACAAATTTCCCCTTGAGAAAAGAAAATATTTTTATAACTTAAAATTTGTTTGTGCAAAACTAGCTTTTTCGAGTTATGCCTCTGTTTCAATAAAGGAAGAATATTTACTACAAACATATTTTAGTCTGCTTGTTATCATATTTTCCGTTACTTTTTATTGTTTATTTTAGATAGAATTTCATTTTCTTTTATTTTTAATAATTTTTTTATTTATTTGTTTGTGGGCTGTTCCATTTGTCACTTCCTTTGTTGTGAG
Source organism: Nowickia ferox (assembly GCA_936439885.1). Taxonomy (NCBI): domain Eukaryota; kingdom Metazoa; phylum Arthropoda; class Insecta; order Diptera; family Tachinidae; genus Nowickia; species Nowickia ferox. Next base: position 68,732,970 of record OW387026.1, read on the forward strand.
AAGATCCTGTAATTTATGAGTTGCGTTTAAAAAGAAAACAGACATACAAACAGACAGACGGACAGAAAAAAAACAAATGATGGTTTTTTAGTGGCTTGCTTATTTGTTCGTCTAAGACGTGTTGACAAATTGTAGTTTAAATTGCTACAGGAGTTGAGCACTTGAGTAGTTATAAATTAATATTTAATAAACATGAAATGATACACAAGTATGTGTGTATGTATGTGCATACCCTGCAGGAAATGCGAATAATAAACTTGTAATAGTAGTGGCAATTTCACGATGTCGACAACTTTCGACTTGTCGCACACTTACATGTGAAACAACAATAAAATATGAAAATTTGTTTTTGTTTTGAATATAAGTGTGCGACAAGTCGAACGTTGTCGACATCGTGAAATTGGCCCTAATAGTTAAAGTAGGTATGTAGAATGATGTTTTCCTACTGTAAGTGAACACCAAACTTCCCAACTTAACTAAAACACAAATACATTTTTGAGAAACAAATGGAAGCTTTAAAAATGTTCTCCTACAAAACAGTAAAATATGATTTAAACACTTTTTCCTTATGACCCATAATTTTTCTTCTTCTGGCTGGGGAAATGCAGCATTTTTTGTGCCACCACGCAGTTCGTCATCGAATATAATTTTGTGGATTTCCTTAAACTAGCTTAGGACTGCCTTAATATGTGTAAAAGCACCGCAGCAGCACAAGAAAGCACTTTTAACTGCAAAAATTTATTATGTGATGGCAACACTGATACATCTGATTTTTGCAGCACCTCAAGAAGTGAAGTTGGTTTGCATAACAAGAAAAAAATATATTAAAAATATTCACAAGGTTGACATTTCCTTAAGTAGCGTTGATTACTAATTTCAATGAGTTATATGTAACTTGAAAGCTTTAAACTCATTTTCTGCATAACAAGTTTGTTAAAGTTACAACAAGTTTCAATAAGAAAGCAATATCTAAATATTTTTTCACATTTTCCGACCACAAATTTGTCAAAAATTTCAAAGATTAAAAAACTTAAAGTATTTTTATTCACCCAACCAAAAATATGTTTCTTCATTAACAACTGAATACTAAAACAGATTCAAACATTAATTCATTGTATAAATAAATAAACAACACGTTGAGAAGAAATATTATGATTATTGGCTCATTAACCCCGCCCGCTCATTTCCACCTACAACACAACACAACAGTTTGTTGGATTACAAACTTTTTTTTAATGAAGAAACAGTTTTTAAATCCAATAAATTCTGGAAATAGCAACAACATCTTTCCGAATTGTAAATAATTTCAAAAAAAAAACAAAAGTTTATGAAAACAAAACTTTTACAAAACGATTAATCATAGAACATCTCCTTCAGTCTATTAGCGCTTTAAGATTTTTATATAAACGATTGTCCTCCTCCCACCTTTACCGCTACCGAATTTCTGTGATCATTCATATTTTAAATACTTTTAGTAGCTGCCATCATCAACATTATTCAAGTCTGTATTATTGGAATGGTAATGATCATTTCAAAGATCCATGAGCAGCACCTTTATAGTATAAAATCATGAGAGAAAATAATAGACTACAATTGCTTACAGTTTAGTTTCATACATATGCCCGTACACACAAAAAAGTAATATGAATGAGTTTGTAATATTAATTAAAATATTTGTAATATTAATTAAAAAATTAATTAAATTTTCACCTATAAACAATTTGATAATATCAATTAAGTTTTTCCACTCAAATTAATTAATACGAATTAAAAATTTAATTGAATCAATTAAATTATTAATTGAAAACATTAATTGGTGAATACTTTTTTCTGTGTATGCGCCCAAATATTAATGTTCTTATCACAAACATTATCAAATAAGGGGCATGCTCGGAAATGCATCATTTCTTTGCATCATACAGGCAAGTTTTAATTTAAAATGCGATACCAGTTCGCTGATAATTATTTTTATTAGTGGCCATGTTTGTACCTCACATTTGACATTTATTTGTGCAAAGGTTTCATAATTGCTTTCTCTTTCCAATAATGGTGGGGTGAACTACAACTCCCAAGCTGGAATGGATTTCAAAGCCACCTGGCTATCAGGGTATAGTATTTTAGTAAACGGCATAGAACAATTTCGATGTAGCTGGATCTAATACATATCGAATACAATGCTAATTGTTCCTACTAAAAAGAACGCTAAATCACTATGGAGCCAGTCCCGAAACTATATTTAGATATAAACTTTATCTCAACTGATATTTATACTTTTGATATATGAGTGTCCCTATGGTCGAACACATTGACTACAAAACCGAAAGTCCTGGGCTCGAGCCCGGTTTTTGACAGTCATGGAATAACAACACCACGCATTTTCCTGTGTCCCTTTGTACCAGTTGTTGCAGAGAAAGTGCTAGTGATGAAGGCATTGACACTGGTCACTGAACTACACGGGCTTCAGCGGATTCTAATCCTAATGTAAATTCAGAGCGCCGGTTTTGTGTAGTAGCATCATCGGCAAAGTAAACTCACCAATAAAATGGCTACTAAGCACAGTTTCGAAAATTTAATACGCCTCATTGACACCAGAGGCGCTGCAATACTGCATTATTAAAAAAAACACGTGCAAAAAGAAGGGTTGTAAAAGAATGAAGCTCACCACCTGTCTTCTTATCACTATCCCCTCCCTATCAGCCTCTCTCACTATCTTCTCCTTAACTCACGGGTAGCACAAAAGGATCATTGTATTGGACCCAAGTGAGCTGGACTCTAAATTTCACCCTTCTTTACCAGCAGCCTGCTAAACCAACCTATGGTCGAATGGGTAGTCTACTAGCCTGTAAAGCTAAAGATTGTCTATTCAGTGTTCTATAAAATGCTCTGCTTGAAAATAAAATAAAACTACTAACTGTAATACAACAAAATATATAAGTTTTCAATTATTACAGTTCAATATCGGAATGACATTATTATATATAATTAAAATTATTCTATACCCATTTGATCCCTATAAAATGGTTTAGTGACAAGTCGCAAGGTATTTACAACGTATTTAACCCCATCCTAGACCATCCCTATGTAAAAGTGACTCTTCATAGGAAATGTCAAAAGTCCGACCGGTCCCTATCACTTGGGGACCGGTGACGGGACTAATCTTGTGCATTTATATTACGGGAGCTATGCCCGCAGTGTTGCCGACTCGGAACTAAATTTTGACTCTCTATATACTACATATAAGAGTAAAAGTAAAAAGTAAAATATGTCATTTTCTCTAATAAATTCGTCAACGTGCAAGTCATATTTATATTGCGTACTGTAGTACTGTCGGATCTTTCGAATTTCAATTGTTGTACCAAATCGCTTCAAAGATGTTTTATAATTTAAGTATCATCATTAAAGGTAAGACCATCAAATAGAAAAAATCTTCGAAATAGATGAAAATAGTGAATCTTTAGATTGATACCTATCTATGTTTCAAGTTTCATAAAGATCGGTTGAATAGTTTCGGAGAGGCTCTTTTCATGGTCTCATTTTTTTCATGTCGAGATGCATCTATGTTTTGAATTTCATATAAATTGGTTATATGATTTCGGAGAGGCATAAATTGTCAACCGCCCCTTTAGGAAATATATAGCCTATAAGGTCTTTTTGACTTAGAGTTTGCCAAAAACCGATTAATTGAAAACCCGCGATTTTGGTCGGTTTCGGTTTTTTAAAGCAAACTGTTTGAATTTGTATGCCTTTCACATAGAAATCCGAATACTTTTTTTATAAACCACATACATCACTGCTAGATGGATTCCGTGATCCAAGAATAGCTCCAGTTCTGTTGAGTTTTATAAACCAAATTTATTTTTCACTACTACTCTATTGGCAGTACAAACCATGATATCTAAATCTAATGAAATGTTGTACTCAATTAATTCTTGCCATGCAAGGTCTTGAGTGTTTTTGGAATTATATCGTGCCATAATCGCCAAAAAAAGGCTTAAGCAACACAATTTTTGAACTTAATTTCTTGACCAAAATCGATAATTTGCCATTAAAAACAGTCGATTTTCGTCAAAAAAAACCACGTCTAAAAAATGTGTCCGTTAAGCTTTTTTGGTGGTTATGGCTCGATATATTTTAAAAATTCTGCTCAGACGCAAGCTATAACCTTTACCATTTTGCTTACCACAAGTACTAGTCCACACATCCATTTACCTGTATTTCTGATCACTCAATTTTTCAAAACTCAAACGTTGTGCTTTCATTTGTTTTTTGCTTTCAAAGTCATTTAGTATTAACTTCACTACAATTGATTATCTTATAAATTGAGATTATTTTATACTTCCAATTGAAAACCTATAAATCCATTGTAATCTTCGATGCAATAGTTTTAAATGAATCAGTTTCTAAAAATGCATCCATTAGTTTTCTCCACGTTGTAAAGAGCATTGAACAATTACCTCATGAGCTTTACCTTATTCAGTCCCAATATTATGTACCGCTCTCAAATAATTTTTAATGATTGATAAGATAAAAAACAAATATTTGGCCCAAAAAGACGCTGTTTCGATTTCAATTAAAACCGAGTAGCGAACCCTAGTTTAGACAAACATGTATCACCAAAAACGTTTGAATAGTTTCGAAAAAGCAGAACTTCCCCCTGCACCTTTTTAAGCAAGTTTTAATTTTAAAAATACATAAATTTGTGTTCTTTTAGATGCAGATATTTCTATATTTTGAATTTTATCATAATCGGTTACATCGATTCGAAGAGCCAGAAATTACATATTGGTCATAGTTTTTAAGAAAATATGAAGTCATTGTATCCTCTTAGAAACAGATGTGTTCATGTTCTAAATTTCATGCAAATCGGTTGGATAGTTTCAGAGAGAAGATATTGCCCTTCACCACCCTCTTGCTCCTACTTTTTAAATATGTTTAATCTATGTGTTCTTTTATATGCAGTTCTATTTATGTTTCATATGTCATGAATATCTTCTATTCACTCGTTTAGTCGATAAAGTGTAACAAACAGGCGACGGTCAAGCGACGGATAGATGGGCAGACGGACTGGAGAGCAGATAAAAGGATTGGATGGCAAATAGCGTACTTCATGCTAATGCAGTTCTGTTTTTCTTTTGGTAAACTTTTGCTGTAATAATCTCGGCTAAACCGATAATAATAATTTTTGGGAATGGGGGTCTTACCGCCCCATGACCATTTTCCAGATTTGCCGTATACTTTATTTTTGCAAATCTAACAAGCAGGCTTAGAGTTTAAGTGGTACTAACCTATTTAGCGATTTTTTTATACATCCTGTGCATATAGATAAAGAAGAGACTAAAACAAGATCAGCATAAACGTAGAATTCGAAAGAAAACAATTATCCTAAATCAAATATCCTAAATTTTGCAACTGGCAACGTCAACTGCAATTTTATTTAGAAATACCAAAAATTTTTGGTATTTAAGGTCTGTAAATTTCTAGTGTTTAGCACAAAGTTATGAAAAAGTTATAAATAAGTGATATATATTAAATTTAATTGCACTGTAGATCAGTATTTTCAATTCTAATTGAATGAAATATTTTTGTTAATTAAAATGATTTTTTAAAGAAGAGAAGAAAAATTAAACTACACTTTTTAGCTGGGGGAAAATGCGCATTTTTCTGTGCAGCCACGCACTTCATCAGCACCCCTGTCTATTTACTTAGGCTAAAAACAGGGGGAACCCAGCTAAAAAGTGTAGTTTAATTTTTCTTCTCTTCTTTAGAAAATCACATTAATTAATAAAAATATTTCATTCAATAATATATTCCAAAATTAGCACGAGAGAAAATAAAACAAAAATTAGAGAGCATTTGAAGTTATGCATTAAACACATTCACCACAGCAGGCTACCGACTACAAAATGTCAAGGATAGAATACACATGCTTATATGAGAGTGATTTTTTTGAAGACAGCAAGGCAACAGGGCGGCAGGTTGTTGTCTATGCTGATTTTGTCGTTGTAGTCCAATTAAACTAATTTCTATTTCTTTGGCTACAATGAGAAAATTCAGTGTTGCCAGTATAATACAAAATGTTGAATGAATGATGTCGTACAATTACTTCATATTATTTAACAGAAACAATATCCAAAAATTGATGTAAAGCATAAATTGATTCATTTTTATACTTTTACGTCATATAAGTACATTTTGAAAGAGTAATTTAATTTTTATAAATACAAAATATTTGAAGGTGGCAATACTTAAATATGAAATGCAGATGGTGCTGCTGCCGTCTCCAAAATAATTAAGTAGCTGTCTACGAGCGAGGCGAAAAATTCTGCTAGCGGCATTTGAAGTCGTGTGTTCGTATAGCCTGCTGTGGTGAATGCGTTTAATCATTAAACTTTAATGCATTACTGCCAACGATGATATTATGGGCTTTATTAATTTGGGGGTGATTTTCCTGAAGTTGCAGACTTTATTCTGTTTCATCATTTAAGCTGTATATACAAACAAAAAGGGGTTGAAAAAGGTAGCATTCATGCCCCATTAAATTTTTCCATACAAAATTTAAATAAAAAAAAATATATTTTCAATAAACGTGCATACAATTTTATTTACCAATAATGCAAAAATTGTCATCGCAGAAAATTAAAAATTCAGCGATTTTCGTATTAAAATATCAAACTCATATTTTTCTGTGCTAAGAAATTATTCCTAATTAAAAGTTATAAATATTTATCTGTTAATTAAATAAATGAATCAATACCTTGAAATGTTTGGTTATTTATTAACACAAAAAAGCCTTAAGCACTCAATTCTAACAAACGCGAGTAGTATTAGATCAAAATCAATTTCCATAGACAAGTCTTTTCCCACTTCCCAGCATGTGTGTTTGTTGCCAGTTCTACGAGTCGAAATGAATGTTTGAGTTTCTGTTTGTGATTTGCTACTGTCTATTCAAAGTGTTAAAGATCTGGTAATTTTCTTGTTTGACACGCTCAATTCTTCTCGAAATACTATTTAAATTTTGTACTTTTGTTCGTGTCTATTGATTGTTTCTTTTTTTTAATTCTCAATGTTTTATTCCGATTCATTTGCAGCTAATTTGTTAGACAAATTGGTAACATGTTATTGGACAAGATATGTATGTACATTGTTGTAGCGAGGTTAATCTTCTCTTAATAGAAAATTTAAATTTGTGTTTATTTTTATGTTTTCAATAAACTTTATGAACTTTGAGCATGTGAACTTTTCTTTGTTGAAAATTAATTTTTTTTCACTTTGTATCTGTATCTGTAAAATGCACTGGTGGACTTTCGCAATGTAAATATTCAATATTCTAGTCGTATTGCAGAGATTGTGTAGCTTAGAGCATCTTTGCACACGCAAGATTCACGAAGTTTTTTATATTTCTTTTAAGCTTTCCTTAACTTCTGTACACGCATAGCTTACTTTGACATATTTTCACTATACCGGGAAGTAACGGTAAGGAAGTGCTCGTCCTCAGCTATTGGAGAAGATACAATGTATTCGGTGTCAACAAAAAATATTATTAACAAGTGTCACAAATAGAGCTTTAAAAACGTATGTATATGATTCCTTAAAAAAGGCTCAAAAGAAAATAAAAGGAGTATGCAGTGTATTTTTAATCAAAAATATTTTACTCAATAAGTAAAATATTAATTTGGGATTATTAGTGCGTTAACTAGCAAATGTTAAACACATTTTTGCACTTTGAACAATATGTATGAAATAAATGAGTATCGCATTATCTAAATAAAGTTAAATACACACAATAAACAAAAAACATATTCAACTTTTCGCACACACTTACAACATTAGCCACGCACACAATCAAATATTTAATGCTTTATTTTGATCGCATCTCCCACAATTTATACTCACCCTCACCATTATTTCCGTTATAAAGAGTGCGACAAAAAGCCAACATTTATTTAACACCCTTCGTTACACGCGACTTCTATTGCCACCACGCAACTGCTCCACTTCGTACTCGTTCTACTGTTTTGCATATTTAAGCTCTCTACATACATACACACATATGTAAAGATAAATATGTATGCATGTATGTATGTAAGAGTCGGTGTTGTAAGCGTGTAAAGGATAATGATGTTTATGAGGGTGTTGGGAGTATTTTTATGATAAAAATTATTTATTCACACACACATTCACATGTACACACACTCCCACACACACACTCATGTTATATTGTTATATACATACATGTGCGTAGGTTTTATTTTTTCTTCTTTTAATTTGAATTTCCATTTGTAAAATACTCGTATTCTTTATAAAAAAAAACTACACGCGTTGTCATAAAAATGAAAATGAATGAAAAAAAAAAATTTGGTTGTAACAATAAAATTTTAAGCTTGCGTGTAGAATAGAAACACATGCATAATTATTTAATTGAATTAAACAATTTTCACAAGCTTTAGCGCAAGTTGAATTATTTTTATTTTCTATTTTTTTTTTTTTTGCAAATAAAAAGAAAAAATTGAAATAAATGTTTTGCTTAATGATGCGTCAGAGAAATTATAGGAATAAGGAAGCATACTTACATACATACATATATGTGCATAGACATACGTACATGTAAATATGTCCGTACATACATATACACATGCTAGAAAAGTGTTTATATTGAAAGAAAAATGTTTCCTTAGTGTCATACCTTTCAGGCTCCCATTTATTTATATTACAATTACGTAATACATATGTTTGTATGTAGTATCCCAGTAAAAAAATTGGAATACATTCTGAAGGAACTACATTTGCATTGCTTGCAAAAAAAAAACGATTATTTTTAATTAACCCATAATTAGCAGAAAAGCTAGTAGAAGTTTATTTTAGTCAATCAAAACCTTATAAATCCTCTGTAGCTTTAGATAATACTCTTAACTAGAGATGCCAATCGGGGCTGGTTTTTACGATCCCGGGATTCGGGATTTCAAAAAATTAAATCCCCGGATTTTGGAATTTTTCGGGATCCCGAAATATTTTGAGATTCAGGAATTATTCGGGACTCTGGGGTTTTTTGAACATTACAAGACACATGCTTTTTATAGGTATTTACTAAAAAAAAACGTCTTTGAAAGAAGTTCACAAACAAAAGTTTTATAATTATTTCATATTACATAGTGAAAAACTATTTGAAAATTCACAAATAATATTTTTGAAAATCACAAAAGAAAAGTAGGCGTAGTAGGCTTAGAAACTTTAACAAAACCCAGATTCATATCGAATATAAATTATTTGCTGGGTTTTGTTAAAGTTTTTCAGCCTACTACGCCTATTTTTCTTTTGTGATTTTCAAAAATATTATTTGTGAAATCTCTAATAGTTTTTGAAAGTCTGTGCATAAGATAAGAAGTTTGTGAATATTCAAAATATGTTTTTAGACTTCAACTACATATTTTTAACATTAATGATTTGGCAAAGCATCAATAAAATAAATATATAGACAATGCTTACCCATAATTTTAAAAAAATTTAATTTTATAAAGAAATTTAAGAAATAATTTTGGTCTAAACGAAAAGTTATTTGCTTAAATTTACATGAAAACACTGCTTCGCGTTTATCATTTTTGCTAGATGAAAATATTATTATAGAACACCAAAAACGAAATTTTTCTTAAAATCGCTTCCTATTCGGTGACTAGGCATCAAAAAAGGGAAATTCTCGCAATGACAACCCTCCCAGCTGGAAAAGTAGGCATTAATTTACATAAATAATGGGAGAAATTATTTTATTTTCCAAAGCAAGACAAGCCATTTCCTAAGAAACGAGAGGGCAATTTTAACTATTTTTGCTTATCTTTTACGATCATCACCATGATACAATAATACAGGTAACCTCGAAGCGCCAGCTGATGGAGTTTGTGCCTATTAAACTGTACTAATACAAACTAGCTTTGCATATACAAGAGAACATGCAATCAATACACGCGCATTAAAACTGTACTAATACAAATAAAGCTTTGGAAAGACACAAGAAAACGGAAGTACTTGTCTCTTGTTTTCTCTTGGTTTTTTCACAGTTGTCATCACAAAAGAGCAATAAAAAGTCCTGTTGTTTTATTTATTGTAAATATGTTGTAGATTTGCGGCTACCTGTATTATTGTATCATGATCATCACATTAATTATTTTGCCTTATTCGATGTACCGTCTAAACATACCTGTAAGTATTATTGTAGTGGATATTATGTTACATTGTTTTTGCTTTCTACAGTTGATTTTACTTTCCAGTATATGAAACTGTAATTGCCAAGTGAACATATATTTGTCACGTGCCCATGATGATTTAAGTGAGAAAATTTTAAAAATTTTAATTGAACTATAGTGACTTAAATCAGAAATAATTTCTTAGTCGGGCTTAAGGTCAATAATTTCAATTCTTGTTGAATGAAATATTTTTATTAATTAATGTGAGTTTCTAAAGAAGAGAAGAAAAATTTAATTTTGCTTTTTATTTTGTATTGGCAAGAGAATTGAAATTTTTGGAAAAATTTAAAAATCTTCCGACCGATGATGATAATATTTGTTCAGAATTTCTTTCGATAGATATCAATCTGAAAGTGGTCTACCAAACTTAATTATCTGCTAAGTTAATTTTTTTTTTTAATTCTTATTTCTGTTAATTTGTATCTCAAATTGTATTTTACATTCTGCAAAAATTTAATATGTTTAAAAAAATCTTTAAAGGAAATTTCCTTTTTTACCTTGGCACATACTGTTAAATGAATTTTTAGATTCTTTAGTTCAGTTTTTAATAATATGCTTCTTTACAAAATATTTTATACCATTAAAAATCTCAGCATATCTGCAAATTGCACAACTTTTCTCCTAGTGCAACTCTATTTTACTCTGATTTTTCTGAAAAATACAAACATATTTTATTTTGTAGATTTAGAAGTATATGCCTTTTAAAACTTTGTGTAAGGATAAAAAATTCCTATACTTTATATACAAGATCTTATCTTATTGTTACGAAAATGGAAATAAATAAATAAATTAAACTGAATGTTAAATGGCAAACAGATAAAAGGAAGATTTTCTTCAAATATCAGTCGAATAAACTTCGAAATTACACGTCCTAATTATTATATTAAATTTTTTATTTATTAATATTGTTTGCTGAAAATTACAATATTTTATTAGTTTTTATTATTCTGAACTTAAAAGCTTGCAATTGAGTCATAGATGAAAATTTTGTAGTTATACCATTTATTACTTATTTTAATAAGCAATTGTTTTAAGTAAAATTACTCCAGTAAAAGATCTTCTACTTTGTTACTCAACGTTCCATCTCTAAATGGAATGCAACTTTATGAATGAAAACTATCATCAAAAAATTCAACTTGTTGTATTATAATAAAATAATACAATCGGTACCAAATTACTACAGGCTTGTGAATTGCGTAATTCTATTTTCGGACGCACACGATTCCGAAAATTCTATTTTCTCTCTGCCTTATATTACGTTCTTTTGGAGTTGTAAATAAAATATTATTTAAAAAACTTCAAATAAAGAAAAATTTTTATTATTTTAAATGTTTAATGACCCTTTAAATATTTTAAGAAATTATTAATTTAGAAGCAAAACACTTAAAATTTTATCATTTTCTTTGCATACATTTCTTTTTTTGAAATAGTTAATTTTTCATTTCACACCATTATTATTGGTTTTAAATCTTATATTTTCACTGATATGTGACTAACATAAATTTAAAGAATTCCACTCTATTCGACGCCTCTAGATGGGAAAAATATCACAAAATAATACGACATGTTTGGCATACTTAAGCATTTTAAATATGTTTCTTGGATATGACGGTGTGAAGTTCTTTTCTTTTCGTCATGAAAAATTTGATTTCTTTTTAAATGTTCTAATTATAATTAATACAAAACCTGAATTTTTTTCGTCAACAAGTGTTGGGGCCATAGTGCACACAGCGCTTTCTTTTGATTTGTGTAGTGTTTGGTGCAATTTTAATTAGGCAATATATTAAAAAAGAAATTTATTATTTTAGTTACGTTTTATGAATTTTAATTATATTATTTGTAATTTTAATAAAGTTATTAAGGGCAATCTTTAGAAAAATACCGCCATTACCTCTAATTAATGGAGGGAGAAAAATATATCCTAGAGCCCTTAAAATTTTTACAAAAGAACACTTTAGAAGAAAAGTGCATTAGTAGTTCACAATTGGATTGACCTATACAAAAAAATCTTAGATGCGAATAAATTTTTACAAAAATTAATTGCTTTTCTTCTCTTTATTTGACATCTTCAACATCTGAATTTATAATATCCTTTTCCTATTGTGAGGTATCAAAAAGGGTCTTGTTGTTTGAAAGCAAGTGAGCTGGAAAACTTTTGTTCTCTTCTCAGCAAACTGTTAAAGCTTATCTCACCTAACCTTGGTGAGTTACATAAAAGTATATGAACTTGTTGAGGTCCTTCGAGCTGGATTCAGTTTTTATTCACAAACGACTCTTAAAGTTAGTTTTGGCCTAACCAACGATTTTCTTTTTATAAGAAACCCATTTTAAGGAATGCTTTAACCTTAAAATATATTTATGAATACCGTTGCAAATAAATAAGGTGCTGCCAACTCCTTTAAAGTTGTGTAACCGCAACGCCAACACCATGTTTAGTTTCCAACAAAACAAAAACCCAGAAATCATGAATTTTGACAAAATGTACGAGTATGGCATTACTATAAAATACTCATCAACATTTGTCAAAACAAATAAATAATTTATTACGAAGGATCAAACCATATAATTAAACATCATCTTGGTAATCAGATGGCGTGACAGTTGACTTTTAACTAAAAATTACACCCCAAAAAAAATATTATGATATTTAGCCGTATGGTTAACATCGATTCTGGCTTTTCCATTAAATATTAAAAAAAGAACACAAAACGATAACGCAAATACTATTTGTATGTATATTCTCTTTAAATTTTAATTTATGACTTTTATTTAATTCACTGAATGATTAACAAAGTAATGATTAGAGCAGACAAAACGAAAACAAACATAAAAAAAATATTGCTTAATATTCAATTTGATATAAAATTTTAGGGTTCATTGAGCAGCCATTCGACCAACATTCGCTCTTCTGTTCTATTCAGGCACAAACTATGAGTGAAAATTATAGAAATAAAAAAAAACTAGAAACCATTCAAGCTCATCTTTTTTGCCCCGGTTTTATCAATTCTGTCTTTGTTTTTTTTTGTAATAAATTTCGATAACATGAATGCCATTCGATAATTTTTTTTTATTTTTCATGAAATAATATTTATAAGTTTCAAACCAACAGATGCGGTTGTATTGGCGGTTTTAATTTCATTTGTACACTCGTACTTCACAAATTGAAGCGCTAACGATTCCATAATGAAAATGCGTGGTAAAAGTCATAAACATTAATTAATTGGAAAACGAAACTAAAATTTAATAATGAAAACCATCCATAAGAGGAAGGAATTAATTTTTTTTTTTATTAAAAACCATAAACATTTCAATAAAATTTAATGAATTTTTTATTTATCATGATAAATTTTATTTTCAAATAATGATGAAAAAAATATACAAAGTCGTAAAGAGATATACATATATAAAAATTTTAATATGTATTAAGCAAAATATGAGTCTTTGTCTTACTTTGCTGCTTCAAAACACATTTAAAACGATATTATTTTGCTACAAAAAAAAACAAATATCTAAACAAGTCAACAAAATATGGAAATTGTGATGTGGATGAAAGTAGTGCGAATTACATTTACTTTCAAAGAATTTATTACAAGCTTAGCATAGAAAAGTTTTTACTTCTGTGACACTCATTCATTTACATAAAAAAATAAAGACGTATTGAAGTCGGTTAAAAAAATACTTCTACAAATACTAATAAAAACAAACTCTTGCCAGAGGTAAGCAGTTCAAATAGAGACCATATCTTTTGACACTTCAAAAAGTGTTCTTCCATATAAAGAGAAGAGGCTGTATTTCTAATGCTTTGTGCAAGTTTCTTAACTGGTTTTAAAAGTAGTGACCGGGTCACGATCATTAAAATTTATCATTGTATTTATTACAATTCTGTCAGACCTTTTTCCCTTTTCCCATTCCGTCATGCTTGGATTGTTGGTTTACGTGGCTGCCTACTGCACGCAGGCATTCAAGAAGAATATAGATAATTTCTGTTTGAAAGGACCATTCCAGTCATCGATGTCAACCTATGTAGAACTATATCTAAGTATTCTGATACGCTGATAGTTACTAGATCCAACCCGTCGCGTTGAGATATCTCAGATAAATCCGAAAAATCGTCTAGTACATGAATGTCTAAAAACTGGAACTTCGCAAAGAAAGTGAAAGATTGTCTCTTCTTTGCTTTCTTTTCCACAACTTCGACAGAACTCATTATGGGGCAGGCCTATCCTACTAGCATATCTGCCGACCGTTCAGTGCTCCATCATGACTGCAACGAGCCTCAAGATGTCCCTGCGATTGCTATTTTCTAATTGTATTGAGCGCCAATCATTGTAGCAACGTCACATTTCCTTAGCAACCTTGCACGTGACTATATTGCGCCATCTGATACTAACATTACAATTCGAAAGGATTTGCTTTCGAAGTCTAGATAGCAAACTCTTACACTGTCCGACAGGAAAAGATGAAGTGATATATGATCTTAGGGATAGAAGGTCTGCTTAGCTGTTAACAAAAATACCAACTTTACTCTGTACCTTCCTATCAATCAGCACTCTAGCCACTTCCCTTACCGCCAAAAATTTCACCCTGAAACTTCGTTAGGGAGACGAAAGGAGCATTCTATACCAAGATTGTCTAAAAATACCTAAGAGCCGATACCGCAGACCATTCTTGAACCATCAGTGTACATATATTCTGACGTCGTATTCTGTTACTACTGTACCTCCCTTCCATTCCCGAATGGATGGAATCAGAACTTTAAAAAGTTTATCAAAGTCCCAATAAAGCACCATGTGCCCAAATAATTGGACAAGATATCACTTATCACATCCATGAATACCCCTGATACCATTATTACCACGCCGGCCGCATACGTATCACCACAAGAAGCCATAGCAAAGGTGAGATGACCCCACCCTGCGTTGTTCCTCTGTATGGGCATTCCATCATATTATGAATTACAATTTTCCAAGAGAAAGTATATGTATTCTAAATAACAGGTAGAGGGAGTTTTTTTTGCGAGTTTTCTTCCCAAACATTTTGAAGGGAACTAATGAAAAATTTAAAAATCAAACTAAAAAATGTTTTCACAACTTATTTAGAACAAAAAATTGAAATAAGCACGGGAATATTATATTCCCTCTTGTTCACAAATATGAACTACATACTTCTGCCTTCAATACTGCAAGCCTTTTTTAAGTTCACATAACAAGCAAATGAAAGATTTGTTTCCTTCAACAGTAAAACTTTAAAATATTACAAGTTCCTTTGTACATACAATCATTTGGGAGTTTAATCCATTCGCATCTCCACCTGGCTTAGTTTTCGCTTCAATTCCTTAGCACTTTACTTTACATATTCCGCAAGCTTGCGAAGTGTAACACTACACAGTGGCGTGAAATAAAAAAGTGGGAAAAAGTCCGCAACTTTTAAATTAGTGAACCGATTTCGATGAAACCAACTGTTTTGGAAAAAAGAAGTGTTGAACTTTTAAGGCAGTATATTTAGAAGCACCCTTTTGTAAGACAGGATGCCTCCCTGTGGGAGCCCAATGTATTGGGTAAAAAAAAAAAATAATTTTTACAAGCGATCTAAAATGTACCGAGTTATGAAGAATCGATGTAAAAAATACAGAGGAATAGACAACCTCCCCCTTTTCTTTAAGTCGATTAAAAATTATTCCGAAAATCCTTCGACATTTATCAAAACACTCTAGTTATAAAACCAAACGGTTTCCCTCACACACCTGCATACTTAATGTATTTTTAATCGAACTATTTCTACCAAATTTTGCATCCTCCATAAGTTTTTGTAACGACTCAGAGTATTACACTAAGATAAGTGGAGGTACTACGCCCATTAAAGTTTAACATATTATTTCATGTATTACTGGTCAACCACTTCCCAGGAAACTTTTTATAATCCTCAATCTCTCATAATAATATAATCTC
Organism: Nowickia ferox; assembly: GCA_936439885.1. Taxonomy (NCBI): domain Eukaryota; kingdom Metazoa; phylum Arthropoda; class Insecta; order Diptera; family Tachinidae; genus Nowickia; species Nowickia ferox. The sequence continues at coordinate 68,749,153 of OW387026.1, forward strand.
TGGTGTATAAAAGTGGGCAGGGTACACCCATTTATATTTTAAATTATGTTTAATTTCGTTAGACCCAAACGATTATTATGACAATCGTACAATAATAAATTAAGTGATACGTCAATCGCATAAGCCGAAAATGGTGATTTTTTGTGACGAGTTGTACGTTCACGGATGTGACAGTTCGACCCCTGATCAGCGTTGCCAAACTTTTTTTTTTTCATATCAACATATTCTGTAAAAAAAAAGTTCTGGATATAATGAGAAAACTTAAATTTTTTAAGTCACTACAAACCTTGAAGTATCAAAATTTAAAAAAAAATATTTAAGAAATCATATAAGATTTATTTATTTTAAAATTGTATAACAATTAATTTAAAAGATTTATTATTATTCGGAAAATTTATGTTCATCCCTGTTCTTAATAACAATTCCCCGGGAGATTTCTTTGCTATCCCTTGTTCCTCTAAGTTAAATAATTATTTGCAATCTTTAAGATAAAATAAAACAACTGGAAACGAAATAGCTGACATCGAAATTTCGAAACTCTCTCCCTCACATTTTAGTCATGGTTTATCTGTTTAAAATAGAAGGATTTTGATCTAAGAAAATATTAACTCACTGGGAATTTTCACCCGTAATGTAATTACCAGGACTGTCGCAGAAATCGATCGAAATTGTTTTGATTACGAATTTTCATTTCGATCGATTTTGTTTTAACTTCTCCAGATTTCGATCGATTTTGTTCATTCGGAAGAAGCGGCAATTCAATTGTTCTTAGTTTAAATTTGACAATATGGAAGAACAAAACAAAATACCAAATCCACAACAATTTTTTTTAATTGATGTGAAAAAAAAATTAAAAATTTGTACACGAAATGTCTGGAATTGCAATAACTGCAGTTTGGATGCCCAGAGACGTCAAGATTAGAAAATTTCTTATATTTTTGTAAAATAAAAAATTAATACAAATTTAAAAAAAATTGTTGAAACATATTTTTCTGTACTGAAGTAAAGTTGTTTCCAACAGATTTTGTACCTTCACATACAGAAAATGACAATTCCGAGCATTAAATTTAAAGTGGTTTCATTTCGAGCAAATTCTTCGTTTTTCGTTTTCTGAAGAACACATTTACGGAATTGAGGTTACATTCTATCAAATTTGTTTAATGTGACAGGCCTGTATTTATGTTACGAGTATTTCCTATGGTGTTCGAAATCGAGGTCAAGAGGGTTGGCAACAAATGCATTTATTGCCAACTTGCTTAGCACCGATCTTGAACAGCACTATAGCTGATATGTTAAATAATATTTTATATAAATTTAAATCTTTACATAATAATTAATATAACAACAGAAGAAATTGAATCACTCATACACAAAAGAACTATAAATAAAATATAGAGCAGAAATTTTCAGTTGTACTGCCTAAAAGAAAACAAAACGCTTTTGTAAAAATTTCACTTAAGGCATCAATTGCATTAGTTTAAAATTATGATACCTGAAGTTAAGATCATCAATCTTCATCATCAGCCTTATCAAAGCCATCAATAGCACAAAACATTTTCATCTTCATTATGATCTTGATCTTTTAAAGTAAATCACTTGTGGTTGATTGCACACAATTTAAAATGTTTCTTTCTTTATTATTTAGGAAAAAGGTGGAATGGAAACAGTCCTTTTCTTACAAAATAAAAAAATGTCGGTACTTGCGTTACAGTTCTATTTATGCTACTGTTTACACAAAAACAATTTTTACAAAACAAACGGGATAATAACTTCGTTATTTATCATCCTGCGGGACAACGGGAAGATCAAAAGCGGTTATTTTTACGACACACAGAGTTATTCATGCCATATGAAATTTAATAACGATTAGAGATTTGTTTTCTTTTTTTCTTCTTTCTTTCATTATTTTAATTCTTTTGCTGAAAAGAAAAGATTTTGTCATTTAAAAGCAATCTGAGTTCCTTTAGAAGTTTTAGTCTTAAAAGACTTTAAATATTGGGAAGAGTTATTCAAGAATGTATGACATTATTTTTTTTTTATTATCGGTATATAAAAGAAAGGATTATAAGGGAGTTTTTTTGGTTTTTGCTAAAATATGATGTCATACTCACTGATATCTTTTAATGTTCAAAATTAAAATTTCTCTTTACAGTTGCTAGAAAACAGTTAAGCAGCGTGCTTAACTCTATTCTTAGTGGTAATATTAAATCAAAATAGAAGTTGAAAAAAAATCTAAGGATTATAAGCAGGGAAACCGCAAATATGCAATTGCATGTTTTTTCTTGTGTGACGTATTAATACGGCGACAAGATATTTATCCATTTCAGAACTTTTTATGAATTTTGGCATCGATTTGTTAGTGCATATTTTTGCATATTTTGCCCTTTAAAGCATATTCTAAGCATATTTTGCAATTTTTAGAGCATAATTTAAGCTTTTATTGCATATTTTAATACTTCATAGAATTTTTTTTATTTTAATATGCGTACAAGCTTATGTATTGGCCAAAATTTTTATTTCCAATGTTGCATGTAGTGTATAAGTACCGAGTAGACATTCAAGGAACACTGGCAATGCATAAAAGTTTACTTTAATGTGACAGACAACGATTTTTATTTGACGATTTGCTTATTGCAGTAAAAATTATAAATAAAAATCTTGTCTTATTTATCCAAAATACAGTTCCAAGGTCTTAATTCTGATATCGTGATCTCTTTTGAAATTGAAGATAAATTTTTATGAGATTATCAAAAAAAATTATGTGTATTATTTGCTTTAGTCAAAATTTTTATGGCATTTTGGTTTTCAGTGAAAACTTTTTACGTGCACTTCAAACCCAAATTTTTCATGAGAATGTTCAAAATCATTATTAATTAAAATTAAGGCATTATTTGTAAATCAAATGCTGGAGGTTGCCACGCTTACAAAGGTTCTTTTTTTGTCAACATAAGAATTTTCTTCATTAACTACAAAAGAAATAAATAAATATATTGTTGTAAAATATTGATATATTCCAACTTTTCGAATTCGTATGCTGTCGGAACATAATTCTTTTAGTAATAAATTTCTTTTTTTCAATTTCGAAATTCTTATTTTTTTTTTGATTTTACACAGAAAAAAGTATTTACCAATTAATGTTTTCAATTAATAATTTAATTGATTCAATTAAATTTTTAATTGTTTTAATTAGTTTGAGTGGAAAAACTTAATTGATATTATCAAATTGTTTATAGGTGAAAATTTAATTAATGTTTTAATTAATATTACAAACTCATTCATATTACTTTTTTGTGTGTAATGCAAGTGAAAAAAAAAATATTTTTTTATTAATTTATCCATATTAATACATTAATGTAATCATATGATTATGTTTTGTCTGCGCTCCATCTGCATCAGCTCATTGGCATCAGCTGTGTAAACCAATTACAAATCCGCATGAGATGCAGCGTAATGATAGTTTTCGGACTAGGCCTACATCACCGTTTTGACGGCTTTTCTATCAGTGTAGTTTTTGATCGGAGAGACCCGCTACCTTGGGCGTCTATGAAAAACTTTCTTCTATAATCGATTTGTCTCTAAAAAGAATAATAATAAAAAATTCTAGCACAGTTCTCAAAAATTAAATTCAATTATCTTCTAATGTAACCATTATGTGCTGTTTAATTGTAAACATTTGCTATGAAATGCTTCTTTATAAACTTATGTAGATATTTATTATTTAATAATCCAATTAATTGCAGCTCTTATCAGTTTTTTTCCTTTTTTTGCATTAGAACAAAACAAAAATATAAACAACACGAGTGCAATGCAGTGCGAGTATAATTTAATAGAAATTTGCATATTTATGGCTTCCAACAACGACATTCATTCATCCATAATTGTATTTTAATGCTATTAAATATTTGAAAATAGTAAATACTATTATTGTACAAATAACTGAAAACAAAAAAAAAGACACAATAACGAAATGAATTAAAGTGAAAAACCTTGCTGAAAATGCAAAAAAAAATATACTAAAACGAATAAAAGAGAGCCACTACTATGAAACGGAATAAATGTATTAAAAACAAAAACGTAACATATTGAAACTGGATTAAATTACATTTTTTCTTTATTTTAATTTTATAAACTTAAATACATACAGTAAAAAAGTATACGTTTGTATACAAATGTACATTTACACAAATTAAGTTTAGATACTCGTGGTGCAACACATGCAGCCAATAACAGAATTTTTAAGCTTATTTAGTTGTGTATTAAATATAAGTGAAGACTTACACAGAGGTGTAGCCTATTTGGGGGAAATACTTGCCCTTATAATAACAATAGCAACTTTCTACCTTCGACTGTAGTCGAAAGTGCTGATCGAACGAATTTTCATGACGCACATTCGACAAAGAAGATTGGCTATTGTGAATTTGACTCACTTTGATTTTAGAAATTTGCAACAATTTGTAAATTTTAAGCTTAAGAATCATACAGAGTAATACAAATTAAAATATACTTGGCCATGCACAGCCAATTGAGGATTGTCCTCCACAAGTGAAACCTTTAGAATTCTTTAGTCCTCACGACCTTAGATCAAAAAAAAAATAATAATAATTGACGATTTGTGTGTGGACGCCTAGAAATAAAAACAATCACTTCAATATAGATTTTTTTAATATTTTCTACACTAAAATACTGCATCGAAAGGAAAATTTTGTTTTATAGAAAATTCGTTGCCCAGCGAAATTTTCAATGTTCACAACATGAATTTGACACTTGATATTTGATATCACTACGTGACAGTTTTTTGACCAAATGTATCTGACACCCAATCCTAATGTAAAATTGTTCGCTTCATCCGAATATGAAGTTAAAATCGTCGAAAGTAGAAGAGTTTTCGAGATTTCGCCAAATTACCATTATTTGGGTATTTAAAAAAAATATGTGGCTTAAATTCAAATATCTTCAAAAATATTCGTCGTTTATACACTTTTTTTCGTTAAAAGATAGTAAAATTACTAAAATAAACAAATGATAATAAGAAATGATGGAGATACAGTGGATAAAATTTCAAACTTCATTAAAAATTTGATGATTTCTTGCAATTTAACTGTTTTCAAGTTTAATTTTTTTAACTAAAAAATTAAAAAATTTTAGATTTTTTACATAGGACATTATCTAATTTCAATACAAACATTTTGAGCCCTACAAGGTTCAGATTGGTGCAAACATTACAAAGCTACAGAAGATTTAGTGAATTCACCCACTTTTCGGTTTTATTAAATCAAAAACCCAAATGAAGTAAATACGCAGAATTTGAAAAATGGACGCTGTAAGTATTATAAACATTAACAGTCAATTCCAGTGGCGCACGCAGTAAATGTTAAAGAATCTTATGAGTCCATTTCTAAATTACTGGGTCTGATAGAGTACGAACAGCAGAACTGGAAAATCTGTGCTGATCTAAAAGTTGTTGCTATGGTGACTTGTTTGCAACAAGGCTACTATTTCGTGTAGGCTGTTTTTTGTTCAAATGGGACAGCCGAAGGCTTCACGAACACTACGCTTGGCCAAGATAATGTCAAACACAAAGCTCTGGTAGAAAAGGAAAACATTCTTTTGCCACCTCTACATATTAAAATTGACTTAATCAAAAATTTCGTCAAAGCTTTGCTAAAAATGGGGAAACAGTGAAGCATTTGAATACCTGAAAACCGTTTTTCCCATCAGATGCCAAAATTAAAGAAGGTGTTTTTGTAGGACCACAAATTACTAAGCTACTTAAATATTCCAAATTTGATTCGATTTTGTCAGATGATGAATTAAAAACATGAAAGTCATTTGGTTTAGTTATATCAGGCCTTCTACGAAATTTCAGGAGCCCAAATTATAAAGATATAATTCATGACTTGTTAAAAAATTATGAGTAAATTGGTAAAGTTTTTAACACGATTTTGTTTTTATTTATGTTATCATTCATTTTGAGCATTTTCACCAACAAATTTTAGAAATGTAACGTCGGTATCAAGTGGCGTATGATGAGGTAATGTTGGGCGACTTCTGCGAGAGTTAGCAAATAATTACAAATTTGAACTTTCTTCCACTGTAGTTCAGTCATTTCTTGATAAATTTTTACAAGTAACCCTTGGTTGTTTTAATAATTTTATTTTCTTTCAAGTTGAAAGGAAATAAAAAATCTAACTAATACTTAGCAAAATTCTTTTATTAAAGTGAATATCACCTTTATAAAAACCCAAATAACAGTAATTTTGCAATATCTCGAAATCTGTTCCACTTTTGACCATTCTGACTTCAAATTCGGATTCGGTGAAAAATTCTACATTAAGATCATGTGTAAAATTTATTTGGTCACGACTTTGTTGAAATTTTGTATCGCAGTGTATTCAATGTCCGATAACTACCAAAGATCTAAAATTTAATGTATTTCATAATAACGGTCTACACCAAAAAAAATTTCGAAAAGGCCTAGGAATCAAATATCTTTGTATAAACTTATTAATTCTCAATTATATAGAGAATTAATAAGTATTAAAAAACCGACACATTTAGTTCTAACTAATAGAATAATTGAATCAATTAACATTTTAATTGTATATTGAAGAAAGAGAAGAAGTGATATTAACTGTTTCTGTGCATTGTTCATTTATGTTATTTCCTTGCATGTTATTTCATACCAGCCATTTTGTGTAAGAAATAAGGAAACAGCAAAAATCTGAGAGACAAACTGGATGCACGGACAACTAAATAAACATTTACTCCCATATGCTAAAAAAAATAACGTGCGCTTGAAGTGTACAATACAACAAAATTTTCATAGAAAAGCCGGTGCACGCGTTACTTTTTTTTTTGCATGTGGGGGTTAACTTATTCACCTTTAGCCAAGAAGTCAATTTAAATAATCTTAATATTTTTTTAGTTTAATCATTAAGTGATAAAATTATTTCTTGTCGCTTGTGTAAAGCGTATAATCTTCGTCTGCCTGGCATAAAGTTCATTATTCAGAATAGTATCAATGGCAAAAGTTCTAATTTGTTAGTATGTATTTTCCTTCTGCGACCCTGTTAACACGATTATGCCGGCATATTAATCTACTTGTGTAGACTATTCTAGCCTAGAGATAGATATAGAAATTTAGTATATTATAGAACATGCATATGAAGAAGATAATCTAGAAAATTAAAAATCAATAACGTATTTTTATTTTCTTTTAGTAATTTTTTGCAATGTTGTCTATTTCAGTTTTCATTGAAGGTGCATTTTTTTCACCATCAATAACATTCACGATTAACTACTCTAATGGCTGAGTAAGTAATAGGAGTAATAGTCTATATTTTTAGGGGGAAAGGCTTAAAGGTTGCTTTTTTGTTTGTTACTCGTATGTAGATTTTTACAAAATTTAAATTAAATTGTAAATAACGATGTTTTTGTTATAAGCAGATAAAAAAGTATAAGAAATAAAAGCAATAGCCACTGGTAACAGAGTACAAGTTACATGTATATATGTATATGTACGTGTGTTCGTGTCAGAGATCACCAATGAGTAGTGAAAAAGTTAGTAGAGTTGAATCATCCCTCTAGCCAGCCTAGAACCATATGTCTCTATGTCAACAGTCTTTTCTATAGCGACAATTGCACTAGTTGAAATGTCGACAATTTTTGCTTTTATGCGCGAGTAGAGATACGTTCGAGACATTGTCAATGAACGCGTCAATAGTTTGGTTTTCGTTTTTATTATGTTGTGTTAAAATACACATGTATGTATGTGTTTAAGTTTGTTGCCCTAACATTATGAAATTGTAGATGAGGGTCACTAAAATGTACTACTGAATCTTTGGTGCCAATGTCTCCATGTGGTCCCAAAAAAACTACTTAGTCAGTAGTGCCACAGTCTAGTGTTAGATTTTCAATGACAAGCTAATGTTAAATGTCAATACGCGATTACATTGACTGGGGTATACCGGGTTAGTAGTGCTACTGACAATGTCAGTAGTAAATCACTACATTTTCACTATTCGCATTTTCTGCAGGGATGACTTACAATTTCTTGTACTTATGCGCACTCATACTTATTGCAATGTTGTCCAACTTCGTATTCACTCGCAAGTGTGAAGTTCTCATCGCACTCATACTTAGCAACATTTATGACGTTAATCGCTTTGGTAGGGCAAAGCGAACTGCGCATACGAACATTAAAATACTCATTATGAGGTTATGTGTTTGCTCATTATGGCGTTACAAGTGTGTTTCTTTATACACTTTTAGTTGTATATAGTTGTACTAAATGGATGAGTTGAGTGAGCTGAAACAATGTATGTAAGTAGTATAACAGCCAGTTTATGGAAGGCAAGTAAAAATTCTCGTCTACCTATTTATATTGAAAACAAAAACAAAGCATTCAAATTTATTTTTGTTTTCAATATAAAAACACAAATATGAATTTGTACTTGTTTTCTAAAAACTGGCAGTAAGTATTTTTCTGAAATTAGAAATCAAACTGAGGTGATTTATGAGTGTGAGTGTGATATGAGTATGATGTCACCGTCGCATTCATATACGAGTATATTGCAACCTATACTTATAAATCAATCTTATCGTGAGTGTGCGTAAATCAGAGTACGAGCCCCGACCACTATTAATTCGTACGGCAAGCTTTTTTAACCGTATGTAATTTTTAACAGATGATATTTTCAATACTGAAGTAGACAACACATGCAAACCTATTTTTTCTGAGAGATCATTTTATTTTCTTAATTTTAGAAAAAAATTTATTTGTTGTACTTCAACAACAACAACAACAACATTTATTTCTTTGAATGCTTTCCTTAATTGATAAGAAAAATTTGACCAGTATTAATTCGTACGGTGCGTTAGCTTAGCTTAGAATTGAAAGAAGATCAAAACAAAAGCAAAAGTAGAAACCGTTATGCAATGCAGAATGTCAGAAGTGTGTTATTGCTTCAAATTATTCAAAGTTTACCAACGATGGCACGTGGTAAGCCGATTTGCAAAGAAATAAGAAGTTAAGTTGTAGATTATTATAAATCTGGGAACACTTTTGGTGAAAGAGCCAAGCAATTAAATCTGGCTAAGTCTTCCGTTCAAGGAATAGTAAAAAATTTTAAGAAAAATGGCAATATTGAAAATAATATCGCAAATAGAGGCCGAACATCGGCAATAACAGCTCGTGATAAAAGAGCCCTGGCCACGATTGTGAAGGCTGATCGTCGCCAAAGTTTGAGAAATCTAGCATCAGAATGGTCTGATAAAATCGGAAAAAGTGTTAAGCGTGAATGGACGCGCCTGCAGTTGCGAGATATTGGATATAAGTTCTATAAGGTATGTATAGGGATTATCTATGTTACATACTCAATAGCTTAAATTACTCTTACAAGGAAAAACCATTGCTTACGCTTCGCCAAAAGAAGAAGCGTTTACAATGGTGTCGGGAACGGATGTCTTGGACTCAAAGGCAATGGAACTCCATCATATTTAGCGATGAATCTAAATTTGATGTGAGTGTCGGTGATGCAAGAAGGAGAGTTATCCGTAACAAAACTGAAGCGTACCATAAAGACTGCCTTAAAAGGACAGTTAAGTTCCCAGCAGGCATAATGGTGTGGGGTTGTATATCTGCCAAAGGGGTAGGACAGCTGCACTTTATTGATGGGATGGTCAACGCTGAAAAATACATTAACATACTAGAAGAAAGTTTGCTGCCATCAATACCAAAACTGGCTGACTGTGGTGAATACACGTTTCAACAGGATGGCGCATCATCTCATACTGCCAAACGAACCAAATCATGGCTGCAGTCTAAGGAAATTAGGGTCTTAGATTGGCCATCAAATAGTCCGGACCTAAGCCCAATCGAGAATATATGGGGAATAATGAAAAGAAACTTAAAAAATGAGCCTCAAAGAACCCTTTCTGATTTAAAAACAAAATTGCAAGAGATGTGGGATTCTATTTCAACAGAACAATGCCAGAATTTATTAAAATCTATGCCAAATCGTTGTAAATGTGTTGTACAGGCAAAAGGCGATGTTACCCAATATTAATATTTAAAAAAATTAAAATTTTAATCAAATAGTACATATTTTGTGCACCGTACGAATTAATACTGGTCAAATTTTTCTTATCAATTAAGGAAAGCATTCAAAGAAATAAATGTTGTTGTTGTTGTTGTTGAAGTACAACAAATAAATTTTTTTCTAAAATTAAGAAAATAAAATGATCTCTCAGAAAAAATAGGTTTGCATGTGTTGTCTACTTCAGTATTGAAAATATCATCTGTTAAAAATTACATACGGGTAAAAAAGCTTGCCGTACGAATTAATAGTGGTCCGGGCTCGTAGTTGAGTTTAAACGATGTCTACTCATTTAGATTTAAAATTTCATAATTCATAATATGAATAGCGAAAAAACGATGCATTAACGATCACTGGTTCGTGTACAATATGTTTATAGATTTATTACAAAATGAAGAAAAGAAGATTTAATCGCATTAAATAAAAGATTTTCATTGCAACTTTTTACTTTTTTTCATTTACAGCCACACAAACAGTAAAACGTACCCTACGAAATATGCTGTAATCCCCTGAAAAACTGATGAATTTCAAAATTTGAGAATGACAAACAAATACTACTAAATATATGTATCTGTGGTAGTAAGGAAAATGTGCTCAAGTCATATTTTACTGCTTTGTCGGAGAGCACTTTCAAACTTTCAAGTTGATTTACAGAAATTTGTTTTGTTCACAGTTAAATTGGGAAATTCGGTGCTTATTTTTATTTTATTTTTAGGAAAATATCATTCTACACTGTATAAATAAAACATTCAACTTGAAATACTCGTATACCCTAGTATAAACTAAATTAATTAATTATTCCATATGATATCATAAGTCGAAAAATGATAAGCTGCAAGTCATTGCGCTATAACTTCCTAAAAAATCGCATAAAACAATTGAGATTTAGCTCAGATGTACTTTTGAATATGCAAATTACAGGCGCGCCTCAAACTAAAAATGTGCTTATATCGACTTAAGTCCTTTTTGCTTTTAGCCACATTTAGGTATATTAATGCAAATATTTACTTCGATTACACAAATTAAAAATAAGTGATTCGAGTTCATAAAAAATGCAAGAAACTACATTCACAGCACAGATAATTAATTATAAAAGTCGTTTTTTATAGAGTGACACAAGTTTAAATCATAATAAGACAAGGATATTCTTAATATCAATGAAACGGGCTTTATTGGAAAGAAACTTTTACGAAATTAATGTTTAAATATAATTTCTGTCATATGGCCGCCACGGCTGCCGCGTAGAAGGCGCAATCTGGAACACTAATTTTCAACAACTTTTCGTAGCATTTGCGGCCGTATTTCGCCGATAACTCTTCGAATGCTGATTTCCAGCTGTTCAATTGTTTGTGGCTTATCCACGTAGACAAAAGACTTAACATAACTCCAAAAAAGTAATCCAATGGGGTTAAATCACACGATCTTGTTGGCCAATTAATGGGGCCATTGTGTAATACGTTTATCCGTAACACTCTTGCATCTTGTGGTTCAATCGCAAGGCCAGACCAAGTAAAGGAATTACTTTTTTATGGTTCCTGGAATTAAAAAATTTAGTAATAGTAGGAACATACACAGAGAGAATAGATTTGTTAAAAATCTATTGGAGCAACAAATATTTAGTTATGTATTCCAATGTTCCATATTTTGTATCAATTATGAATCAATTGTACAATTTTTTCATATTTATAAACAAAAAACCATAATTACAATACAAATATAATTCTCGCAATAGTTTTATTAGTAATACAATTGATTTCTTTCATTTCTAATAAAGATTTTAAAGTGTTGGTAGACACAACTGAATACATATTAAATTTACGTAATTTACATATTAACTTTAATGAATTTTAAATCAGGAATAATTTCTTATTCGTGCTTAAGTTCAGTATTTTCAATTATTATACAATGAAATCTTTTTTTTAATTAATATGATCTTCTAAAGAAGAGAAGAAATATTAAACTAGACTTTAGCTGGCTAGCAGCTACGCACTTCACCGCCACCCATGTCTATCTACTTGGGCAGAAATTGTTGTAAACATCAAGAATTTAACATGATTAAAAAATTATTCCTGATTAAAATTGAGAATAATTATTCCGAGAAATTCCCTTGTGTGGAATTTTGAATATGCCTGCCTAAGAGAGTGTTGAAGAGTAAGCAACTCTTGCTTTTTACTGATTTTGGAAAATGTTTCTAATATTTGATGCATTCATAATTAAAAATATTATGCAACTACAAAAATTAAAAATAAATTCAGTTAAGTCATAAATATTGACATTGCAAGGGAATAGAATACATCAGGCCGCAATATGATGACAATCATTATTAAGCTGGAATTTAATTACACAGTGAGTACCTTTCTTCTATCATCAGCATTCAGTTCATCTACACTCCACCGATATTACAACACAACATTAAGACGTTAATATCCCTACAAAAGAGGGAAAAAATCAGGCACAATAATGTCGCTGTCTTTTGATGATTATTTCTTAATGCAAGCAGGAACCAGAGAACAGAGAGTGAAAATGAAATTATTAAGGATTTATTATGATTATTTTTATTAAAAACACCGCGGGCCTGCTTCTTCACAGAAAATAATCAAAATTCTTCTACATGTGAGTGCAAATAGAAAAATTGTTTGCTTTTAAAAGATTTACAAAAAGTCCTGGAAACGAATGAATGTGGTACATATGTTTGTATGTATGCATGTGCGTATGTGTGTATAAGCATGTGTGAGTCCTTTTTGCCTTAGTGCAACAACAAAGGCAACAAAAGGTTGACAAATTCTGAAACAAATAAAAAGAAATCATAATTCCTTTAGAGACAATAGAATTTGTGGACTCAACAAAATTTGTCAACCAGTCCTGTGTACAACGACAAAATATCATTAATTTAAAAAAAAAATATTTTCTTGAAAGAGAATGTATTTGTAGTATTGTTTTTGTTAAGTGAAATAAATATTATTTTACATAACAATTATTTTATTATTATTTGATATTAATGCGTTTGTGTGTGTGTGCGTTGTGTGTTGTTTCCTTTTCATATATCCTTGGATAAGTCCTCAAGAATTTTGTGGTTGTAGTTAATATTTCTTGCCATCAATATTTTGCTGGGAGGCCGCAAAGAAAAGAATTAAACAACAACGAGAACAAAATGGTATTAAAATTATTTGTTTTTCAGTTGATGACAGACATAAATTCGTATGACGTCTTTAATGATGCATTTCTTTCTTTTCTTCTTGAATACAAATTTATGACAATGGCGTTGAGTGAATGTGTTTTTTAGGAGTTTTTACGGTTTTATTATTTTTTTTTGAGGACTTTTTAACTGGGCAGGATATTAAAGTCTGGTAATTTGATATTTTATGAAAAATTTTATGAATCATTTTTGATATTCAATTTGGAATGGCGTATTTAATGTCATATTTTAAAGTTTTTATTGTTGAAAAATTTTCAAATTAGAAGAAAAAAATATTTATTTGTATGAAATACGCAATTGTGAGTTTGTGTGACTGAGTGATGTCAATTTATAGCAGAATGTATGAATAATAATAATATGTGTCTTAGATTCGAGTAGGGAATTGGTATGAATTTTTTAACTATTTTTTATCGACTACATTGATAGTAGTCATGACTATATTTTTTAATGATTTCAGGTGAAATTCCCACTGAAACAAAAAAAATTTATGTATTTCTTCAAAATTAAAAATTTTTATGATTTCAGCAGAAATCAACTTAAATTCAATCAGTTTCCTCTACATTTAGAAATTGTCCATATTAACTCATTTCAGCTAATTTGCATGAAATCAACACGCAATTTCAATAGATAATGCCGTTTCCTTTTTAGCAATCATAAAGATATTTACAATCATGAGCATCAAAAAATTTATTAAAGTCTCCATTTGGTTAGAAATTAAAATTTTTTCAATTTATTTAAATGTCAATACCTTAAAGTTCGTAACGCTGTCTAAGCGAAATTACATAATAATGATAATTCCTTATAAGGGACAAATAACATCAAAGTTAGTTATAAATATTCTGTTAACAAACACTAGCAGAACGGAACAACTAGCTGTTTTCCAAGGTCGCTACACCTTCATCATCCGAGTTCTTTGTGTTTGGTTCACTGTGTGTGGTGTCAGTTGATGCAGATTTCAGCTTTATATACACTCAAGTCTCGTTTTATGCAGTAAATGCGTTCCAAAAAAATCACATAAATTGAAGTCGCATAAAAGGATACTCTAGGTTCATATAAAAACTAAGTATTTGTTCCAAAATTCGAAAAACCACATAAATTAAAATTTTGATTAAAAAATCAAAACAAACTTGCATAAAAAATCAACACAAATTTTATTTTATTTACTTCAACAAATAAAAAAAACACGTTTCAAAAAAAATAAACAAAAATATAATATTAATGCATTAATTATAGAAAAAACTGAAATTTATACCAAAAATAAGCTAAAGCATTTTTTAAAGAAATTCTGTAAGTATGTATGATTAATCTGAATCACTGATTAATTGTCTGCATCGTTTTGGAAATGGTGCGACATTACTTTCATCATAAGATGATATAATCATTTTGTCATCATATGTTAAAATATCATTTTCCGCACTATAATTTATGTCGTGAATAGGTGACGGGATCAAAGAGTTTTTAGGGGCCGCAATTGTTTCGTTTTTTTGCAAAATAATTTGTCATTAAACTTTACGATTTTGAATTTTTGAAATCCGGTAAAAGAACTTAAAAACATCTAAAATTTCAAAATCTGTTAAAATTCTAAAAAAAATCGTTAGTATAAAAATCGCATAAATTTGCATCCGCATAAAACGAGTCCTGAGTGTAATCAATTTTCAGTGCAAATGGAATATGTGAATTGTTTTGATTCATCGTATTATAACTTGCTGAAAGCTTTTTTTGTAATTAAAGCTCAATTTTTACATCTCTAAGTTTACAACAGCTTTGCCATGGTCGTTTGTTTTTTACTAATTAGCACATGTCAGTTGATTTGCTTAGTTTTGGTGAACTTCAAATACTTAATCTTGGTATCAAATAGAGAAGAGTAAAAACGAATACGCAAGCTGTCTCAAAAGTAAGTTTATGTTTATATGTATTATATTTGAAAGTGAATGCAATGAATCTGAGGTTGGCTCTTTGGAATTCAGTCGCTTTAAGCGTTTTTAGAGTCAGACGGCGCAATGTGCGTGAGTGACTTCGAAGTTTGCAGTTTCAGAATAGTAGGAAAGGTATATGATACTGATAATCATTTGCGATGCTTGCAATCTCAATCTTTGAATTAGGAAGCTCGCAAGTGCTTTTAATATCCCTCTATCTTCGTTTTACCGCATTTTACGCATTCCTACAAAATTCAAATTATTAAGACTCCAGTCTGCAACTATTAGTTCTACAGGGATGCCATTCAAAGGCAGCATATTTTTTAAGTTCAGTGGCATATTTTTCTTCAACCCTCTACTTAATACTTCAAAACATAATTAATAACATGAATATGTACTAGTATGTAAATGTCTGCAAACTAATAAGCAAAAAAAGTGTGTTATAACACGGAATTACCAAAATTTGTCCCACATCAAAAACAAATGAAACCCCTAATAATTACACGCAAAATCCTGCCCAACATTTGTCAGCGACAAGAAACGATCAAGGATCACAAAACATTTACACATGTACAAACAACATTTATTTAGATAAAAACCAGAAGTTTAATGACAACAATAATGGCAAATGTAAAAAAGAAACAATCAAAATGAAATATGTATTTAAATTAAAATTATATCGGTCTGAAAAAAAATTATTTGAAATCCGTACCTAAAGAAACAATATGGTGGAATCTAAAAAAACGAATGTATTATTATACATACATACAAGCATACATGTGTAAAATTAAAAAACAATAATTGAATTTTATTTCTTCGCAGGGAATTAAATTGTATGGATGGATTACTTTTTTTTTAAATTGCAACCCTCCAAAATGCTCGAACGCTACCACCGTTACTGTCTGGACGAATATTTTGTTTGGAATATCAAATATGGACGATTAGGAAATAATTAAAAAATATACTCATATAGAAAATGAATTGCAGTTGGTTGTATGTACATGCATACTGTAGGTATGTACATATACGAGTATTTTCTAATTTAGATTCTTTTTTTATTTTATTATTTTTAATTCTCTGTCTAAACTATCTGATATGAATATTTTCCGAGAGAATTTTCTAATTGAATGATTTGGCAGGACACTTTTATCACGATCGTTTACGTATTTGTTGCAGAACAAAGTGTGAATGCACTCGAGTGTAAGTATTTAAATCAGTATTAAAGATGATTTATATATTTTGTTTTTTGTGCATGTAATAAAAATACACAATTACATATATATACAAGGAACAGACGAATGACTTCCATTAAAAACACAATGGTACATATATATTTAAGGCCCTATTCATAAAAAATATGTTTGCTTTATAAAAGTTTTTAAACTGATTTCCATACAAAATTTATTTTATTAAGCCATAATAAGACAGAATTATTTTTTATGAATAAGGCTTTTAAAATATTGTCGAACAATTTCAGTGTTTCTAGAAGCAAAATAAAACCAAATAATAAAAAACGATTTTGTTGTCAGCAAAATGTAATTGATGAAACATTTGTTGAAGTACCTATGTTTATTATGTGTATTTAATAATTAGTAAGACATAAAATATATTTATTCACTCAGTCGTAAAGCAGCTCTGGGCGAGTCAACATCAAGCGTCGTTGGCAATTAGTGGCAGCCAGGCCCACTGTTGCCAATTCAGCTATTTTCTCGTCAAATCTAGCGATTTTAGAATACATTTTGCGGGAAAAATTATGATTTAGCTATTAGCGGGAATTCTAGCGATTTTTTGTGCATCATAATTTGCTTAAAAATGTGAGCTTGTTTGGAAGCAGAGAACCTACATATATGAATTAAACTCTATAGTTTGAGAAAAAAGGTGATTGAATAGCGCAAAAATAATGCAGGTTTTATAGATAGAAAGTTAGCTAATGTACTCACATCCATCCTCACATCTATCTGGAAAAGCGCTTTTCTACATAAGTAAATACGTTTATATTATTAATCCATTATATTAAAAAATTTAGTATTCCAAACCCGGAACTCGACATAGTATAAAAATCAGCAGATTTGTCTTGAGAAAAGAAAATATTTTTATATTTTCATTGAAGTGTATATAAATTGAAAACTTTAAACTTACTTTCTGCAAAAACTAGCTTGTTTGAGTTATGACTATATTGCAATAAAGGAGCGATATATAAATATATAATGAATATGTTACATATATTTATGTATAATAAAATAAGCCTTTTATTAACCTATTATGTATGTTGCTTTTAGTTAGTATTTTATAAAATTTGAGAAGTATATAAGAAGTAAACATGTTACCGTAAAATTTTTTAAAAAATCCAAAAATAATTTTTTTTTAGCTATTTATCGCTAAATTTTCAAACATTTTTGAATTTTAGCTATTTTCTAGCTATTTTATTGTCTACTTTAGCGATATTTGTTGGAAAAAAGTTGGCAACAGTGACCAGGCCACTGTTGTTTATTGGCCTTTGAGAGTTTTGCATCTCGCTCGCACTGCTTTACTGATCTGCCACGGATAACCGTATATTCTTGCGGTTCTTTTGTGGAATTTCTTTAACAACCATGTTGCTACTTCCTATGTGAAGGCATAGGTCGTGTATAGTCAGTCACAAAAACTTTTTTAAAATACTGTTAATACCATCTTGGGCATATGGTCTAGTTACCCCGCCATATTTGTGCAACAATACTTTGCAAATTTACTTTGTAAAATATTTTTAAATAAGTAAATAATAATAATATTTATTCACTCACTTACATACATAGAAAAAAATTTCTCCAGCCAACACCTTTATTTAAAATAAAAACTAAAAATCCATTAAACATTTTATTGTGTCAATTAAATTCTTTAATTAATTAAATTTATAAACAAACAATGAGTTCACTAAATTAAATTTTTAATTAAACTTTTGATCAATTTAATTTTTAAGCAAGAGCTTAATATAAATACTCAATTAAATTTTTGATTTATTATTTGTCATTTTTCAGCTAAAGTAGTTAATAATGAAACAAACAGCTTCAACTGCTGCAGAAACGAATAAACTTCTTTGAATTGCATAGAACTCAACTCTCAGTATCAAAAATTAGATCGGAAGTTGGAATAGAAGCCAGTATGTCAGCAGTGCTTAGAGCCATCAAAACCTGTGAACAATTGCAGTTCCCGTAGACTCGTATGGTTTTAAATTTTTTAAGTTTCAACTATAAAAAGGAAATAATCACCTAGTAATAAAGATCACTCCAAAGAAATTACGAAAAGGTAGTGTTTGCAATCCGGAAGTAATGCAAATTCGGATAATTTCTAATGACTTTTACTTGTCATTGCGAGGAGAATTTCTTTTTCGATTCCTAGTTGCCGAATTGGAAGCGATGTTAAGAAAAATGCTCTTTTTGGCGTTCTATAATATGAAAAAAGCTAAAATGTGCCGATTTTCGCAATTTGTTTCTTTTTATACGAATTTAAACGTGAAACATTGTGAATTGGCCAGCTCGTAAGTGTGACTTCACACCTTTGGACACTTTTTCAGGAGCTAAGTCAAATCTCTGGTCTATACAGATAAACCAGCAGCAGATTGATCATTTCGAAAACAACATTTTATGCACTATTGATGAAACAAGACCGACTATGCCAGAAAAAGTGCTGCAAAATTGCGCTAGCAGGATGGAGTTCATAAGGTCGCTAATGCTGTATTCCAGAAATTATTTCTAAATATAAAATACCATGAAATTTGTGAGTTAATAAGACCAAAAATTACTCATTTGGTCCACTAAATTTGTTGCTTTGTTTTAAAAAGAAACTTCTATACCTCTAAAAAAAAGTCCCTTTCAAAAAGTCGATTAAAGCTCCTGTAAAAAAGTAAGTAAAAAAACCTCTAAATTATGCAAAGAAATTCCAATGAATAAAGGAGCTTGTGTAACGCAAAGTGTTTAATCAATTGGATATTTAATTCAAATCGAAATACCCTTAAAATTTTATTGTTCAAAATCCACTTACATACTGTCCAAGATTTGAAAAACTTTGTTTGTTAATGTGTTGCTTAGCAGATGTATCTAGACGTGCTAAGCAACACATCGATAGATGCAACGAAATGCATCCAGACGTGGTAAACTAACAAAAAAAATAATCTTTTAAAATTCGTATTTATTTTGAAAGGCGTTAAATAAAAATAAAACATTGAAATTATACCAGATTAATACATAAAATAAAGTTCCTTATATCAGTTCTTAAGGGAAAAATAAAAATTTCTTTAACATATTTTCTACAATTTTTTTCCTCATAGCGAAAATTTTTATTTTTTCTTTCATTCAGCAACAGCTTAAATCTGTAAAAATTTGCGAAATGAAAACTTAAATTGTCTTTAAAATAAAAACGAAATTTTTCATTTCATTTAATTTTGTTCAATGAATATTTTTTAGTCATTGACCTTGCCATTTTAAACACACGAAATCTTTTACATATACATACATACAAACATACATACATGCATACTTAAATACGAAGTAACTAAATGCTTAAAATCGGAGAGAGTGAGTGGCCAAATAAACGAATGTCTATGCTTAAAGTATCTTTAGAAGATTTTCACGCCATTTCGATTAAATTTAATCGATTTCTTTGCAAATACGAAGCCAATGTCAACAACCAGCCCATTTACTTATGTATGTATGCATGTATATATTACGTATACATGTGTGTATAAGCACAGCAACAAAACGACACCGAATACAACCGAACAACAACAAAAGCGTCTGCAATGACAACGACAGCGAAATCCACACTAGTGCAAACAAATAACTTGACTTCAAACGTTTATGTATACAAATATTTATATAAGAGTAGGTATATAGAGATCTGATACATACATACATATATACATATAGAGTTTATACGAGTATATACATATAGAAATGAAAATTTTAGGAAATGCTCTTGAATGTTTGTATGAATGTATTTATGTAATTGTCTACACAACAACCCACACACACACACACACTTGCATGTACTTTTTATTATTTACACACAATTGCAACTCTAGACTTCCGTTTGCTGTTGAATGGGTGTGAGTGAGAGTATGTGGAAGTCTGTATGTAAATGGTTTTTAGCCCAAAATTGTCTACCAGTGTTAACCAGACTAAATGTATGTATGGATCCAAACAAACATTGTTGCTGCAACAACTACGACAACAAGTGTAAACCCCATATAGTCCTTTACTTTTATTTTATTTTTTTGCTTCTTTTACAGACTACAACTACCACACACTGGTGACAAGTTTTGTACGAATACGACAAATATATTTTGAATCTAAAAATTGTTACTTCTTGGTAATGTTTATATTTCTTATTGTCGTTTAGCATCTGGAAAACAAACAAAAAAAAAGACACATGCTCTAAATACATACATACATATATAGCATATACACAGATATGTATATAAATATATATGTATGTATGCATGTGAAATTTTCTTTTGAAGTTTGATTGTACAAACACAAAATATTATTGATGAATTTTTTTCAATTAAGTGATTGCTCAAAAAGATTTTTGATTAATATTTTAATTAAATTTTAATCAGAAATAATTTCTTAGTCTGGCTTAAGTTCAGTAATTTCAATTCTTGTTGAATGAAATATTTTTATTAATTAATGTGAGTTTCCAAAGAAGAGAAGAAAAATTAAATTAGACTTTATTAGCTGAGGGATATAGCGATATTTTTCTGTGCAGCCATGCACTTCATCAGCACCCAAGTCTATCTACTGGGGTAGAGATTGTTATTAACATCAGCTATTTAACTATAGTTCAACTAAAAATTTCAAATTGTCTCATTTTAATTAAATCTAAGTTCATTTTATTTGATAACACACTACTAATCCCAAATTGTTATTTTATTTATTTTTTATTAAAAATACATTCAAATTGTTTATTGCGGTTCAGCTGAATCCTACACAGAAAAAAATATCATCAAGATGCAATCAGCAAAGCAAATTGTTAATATTTATTTTAAATTAAAATATAAATTAACTTAGTATAACAAATTAAGTTGTTGATGCGACAAACACAGAAATTTTTTTCAAGAAACTGAACTAACGAAAATTTATTTTTGAACATTTTTTTTATTAAAAATTTCAACTAAAATTTTTGTTGTTGTTCATAGTTGATATAACAAAATTTAAATTTTTCTAGTTAATTAAATTACTCAACAAAATTATTTGTGAAATTATATCATAACGGAATGCGCACGTGTAGAAGAAACATAAGAACTCGTGTTTTGTATTTATTCATTACTTGGGTATCTAAAAACGATTTGCTCTTTAGCTAAGAGGTAAGTTCGTTAGTCTATTATTCCGGAGGTTGCCGGTTCGATTCCGCCCAAAGTGTAGTATGTATAAATGAACATCAAGTGCCAACATTTAATGCCCCTATCATGTTTTTCAACTAAATTCAGTTTGGTCTTCTAAGAATAGACCAAACATACACACGACCAAACTGTGTTTTATTATTATTAGTTGAAATTGTCATCGCATTACCAACTTAAAATATCAAGTTTGACAGAAAGCAATTAATTTGTGATAAAATTTAAAACAAAAAGTTTTAGGAAAAATATTGTTTTGAGTATTTTAGTTCAAAGAAATCATAGTAAATGGATACAAATACATATGTGTAGATTTATTTTATGACGTCGAAAACCAAGTCGCAAATATAGATGTGCTACGTATCAAAAGAAAAATTCGTGATGATTCCAACCCTCTTGAACTACCCAATGCAAGGTAACGAATAATAAAAGTAGGGAACGAATTCTTTAAAAAATAATTTTGGAAAGTTTTTAGTTATTTCCGGCAGAACAGAGATCACCTGAAACCACATTTAAAGAAATCTTTGTATGTGCCGATACTGAAACTGTTAAGAAAATTTTGTTATTAAGCATAATAAATATTATCACAATGGACCCAATTGGGTCACCGAGTGGAGGTGCGGTATAGCACCACCCTTCCTAACCATAACAAATGTTTCTAGCTACGATTTCTCCATTTTTTCTGCTATTTATATCGCACCAACCTGTAACTAGTTGGCCCTTTCTAGTTTCAGACCCAACTACTAACTACCAACTACGTTTTTTTCTCAACCAAACTTAAGCAGAGTTGTAAATGACAATGCCAATACACAACTGAAAAGTAAACTGTCAATTTAGTGGAGAATGGCAATGCAAATTTATCAATCCCAATTTTTAAAATCCCAACCAAACTATTTTAAAAGTTGAAAAACGCAGAAAGAGATTCAGAAAGAGATTCGGCAGGAAATCAAGATTTCCAATTCCCATCACTGAACTACGTATGTATGTATATGTATGTATGTGTATTAAAAGAGAAATTCATCTGTGCGATGTTTTGAGGATGTCATGCACTAACTAGCGAAGTAAATAGCAAAAACAACAACATACAAAAATCGATTAATATTGCTATTGTTCACCTTTTTATTAGTTGTTGTGTGCAACTTAAACAAAAACAACAAAATTGTCTCTGTATGCATCAATTTTTACACACACACATACACTCAGTTGTTTTAATTTTCGTGCATGAACATCAGCATTTTACATGCATATGTTTGTTTGCGTTTGTGTGTGTACATCCATATGTATATATGTATATACATACATACATATATACATACATGTGTATATAGTAAAAGTATATACACATCTAAATTGTTTTTGTATATAAACAAAACCGTTTGGACCTACAAGTAGTTTCTGAAGACATTTACTACGATTTACTTGCGTTTTTTTGTGTTTCCTTGGTTGTCTGTATGTAACCGTTAGCATGTGCATGGATCTGAATGTATGTGTGTGTGTGTATCTCTACATTTGTTGCAATTCATTCGTTTTAAGTCATTTACAATTTAAGCAATTTACTTTAACTTTTTTCATTTTTTCTGTTGTTAAAGTTGTTTAAATATTTTTGTGTCAATCTCTTAAAGTTAAATGTTTAAATGTTTGAATGTAGTCGTACTTAACTTACCCAGTTGGCCAACTTTTCGCAGAAAACACTTTCATCAA
Source organism: Nowickia ferox (assembly GCA_936439885.1). NCBI lineage: Eukaryota > Metazoa > Arthropoda > Insecta > Diptera > Tachinidae > Nowickia > Nowickia ferox. The sequence continues at coordinate 68,772,433 of OW387026.1, forward strand.
CGACTACTTAAAAAAATTTCGACATTTGCCATGCACGATATTTGTCAATTACAGTTTATTTTCTTACAATCTAGCAGAAACTGTACTCAAAGACTGTATAAAAGAAACAAGTTGATGCGCAAGCTAGACTTGGAACGTTCAACTTAAAATTATGTATACCTAGTTGCATTAATAGAAACATTATAGAAATTGTCAGTTCTACAGGGACAAGGAAAATATCACCGAAAGTGTCGCTCTCGATGTCATGTTTGAGCTTAGAGACCATTTGTTCGAAAATTTCTTCAATGATCTGTTTGAGCTGTCGCCAACAGGTTCTCCATGCTTTAACATTGTCGCGCATCCATCTTGCAGGTGTATGAAAGACATGGCCATCTGGGTAATATGCACTACTACTACGTGCTTGTGTGTGTGTGTGTGTGCTTGTGAAATTTTAGTTTCATGTTTGATTTCTTTCTTTGTCTTTTTTGCATCATTTTGCAGCAAAAATGGGGACATTTGTAATCGATATTTTAAATTGCAGGGAAATTTAAGATAGATTTTTGTGCTTAAAGTAACAATGAAATGAAACGATTTGTAGGTACCAATTATTGTTGCAGTATGTATGTATGTACTTAAATGCATGAACGTGAATGTAGTATGTATGTATGTATGTACGTACATAAGTTTGAAGTTACTATTCCTGGTTCACATGCAAAAATTTTATTTCAATTAAAATATAAATAAGCCAAAATAAAGGCGATAACGTATTTCAGTACGAGCTTCTTTACAAACATCAAGTTTTCTCAGTCAAATCTTGATTTTATACTGAGAAAGAGAAAGCTACGTATATGGGCAAATCTGAAAAAAATTATACCAAGGGCAGAACTTTAGAGTTAACAAAACTACATTTATACATATATTTGTTATTCGAATTGTGGACTTAACTTAAGCTTCAAAATATATAAAGGATAATGGTTTTTCTAAAATATATGTTTTTTAGGGCCATTATTAATATTTAAAGTTAGTTAAAAGTAGTATTTTGTAGGACGTATAAAAAGTTGTTCATTAATACAAATTTCATTTAACTTACCAAGTATTATAAACTTGCTTTTAACTAATTCCTCACAATAGGTCAAAGTGAAATTGTACTAGTGAGCAAATTTTTATACGACCGATAAAATTCTACTTTTAACTAAGTTTAAGTTGTAATAATATATACATGTCCATTAGACCACCGAAATTGCCGCTCCACCGACAGTTTCTAATAGACTGGCCATAAAAATTACATGTGTGTAAAAATTGCACTGATAGCGTACAAACCGGCCATGCGCATTGCACTTTTTACCCAAAAAATAATCGAAGTTGACCATAAATGTAAATATATATGTATATATACAGGAAATATTTCTGGTGTTAAATCAAATGATTATTTTGCTGCCCACTATTAAAGTGGCAGGTTCTATAAAATATATACAAAAATTAAACACAATTTTGAAAAAGAAAATGTGAAGTAAAAGAAAATGTTTGTTTTTGTAAATGTGATAATAGAAAAAAGTTTAACGTCAGCAAAGTAACGTCCGTTTTTAATCTTTCTTTATGTGCAATCTATTTTGCCACCACAAGCAAATTTTACTAATTGAAAATATGCAATAACATACCCTATTGCCATATTTGCTATACCCATTTAATCAATAATATAATTATACATCTGTGCTTGAAATTGATAACATTCTACAAATAAAGATTCATATTAAAATGACATGCCCATGTATCTAACGAAGTTTACTATAAAGATACATATAAACAAAATAATATTAAAATAATTCCAAAACAATTTTTAATAAGCGCCTGAAAACATAATTTTCAAAGAAGCTTTGGTATATTCTTTAATACAGTAAACTTTACTTTAAAACAAAATGATTGTAGTGCTTCTTTTATGGGAATTGTTACAATTGAAGTTTAACATTTGTTAACGCACTAATAATCCCAAATTATTACTTTACTTATTCAGTAAAATATTTTTTTGATCTGAGTTCGTACACTTTGATCTTTAGAAAAAGACATTTTTATATGTTCGTTAAAATTGGCTTTTCTCAAAAGTATGTTTTTGTCACATCTACCCATTGTAAAAATTCGACAAAAAAATACAGTTGTACTCCTTTATATGCAGTAAGTAGTATACTGAAAATTTTTAACTTTTGAGTTGACGCACTTTAGGGGAATAAGTGAGTGTAGGTATGTACATTAAACTGGTCGCAGCTTGTATGAAATTTCATTCATTTCAGCATTTAAGTAGGTGTCACAGAGCTTAACTCTGAAATTTTGCCTATAGGGGGCTGAGCCACAGAGCCCCAAAGTTAACTAATTAATTAACTAAAACTTTGGAAAAATTTCCAAATTTGAGTAAAAAGAAGTTGTCGTATGGCGCCAAAGCTGTTTTTTTACATGAAACCAGTAAAATATTTAAAAAATTTCTAGTTCATTAATGAACTAGTTTACAGTAAATATATTTTTATATTTAAGTAAAATTTTTCTAAAATTAAGTAAAATTTTCCCATCAAATTCGGAGCTTCGCAAACATTTTTTTTCATCTTTGATCTCAAATTTAGTAAATTTTCCAAAGTATTTTATGTCTTTAATTCTGGTACACTTGTTTTTATTGTATTGGGTGTTTTTTATTGAGGTATAGAACTTTAAGTTGGCATCACTTTTTTAACTGGCGGCCATTTTGTCAGCTGTCAAGTGATTAATATTTAGTTTGGTTTGCCATCATGAACAGGTTGACAAAAGAACAACGCTTGCAAATTGTGCAAATTTATTTCGAAAATAATGGTTCAGTTCGCGAAGTTTACCGCAAGCTCCGTCCATTTTATGGTCGACATAATCTTCCATCAGAGCAATTAATTCGGTTAACCATGGATCGTTTTCGCACTACGTTTACTCTATGTGATAATACGCATCCGCAGAGACGTCGAACAGTGCGCACCGAAGAAACAATTGCCGCTGTAGAGCAAAGTGTTGAAGAGGACCCGAATGAATCGATTCGCCACCTACTGACTATTTTGTTCCCGAATTGGATGGCATGAATGTGCATGAGTTGTGGTTCCAACAAGACGGCGCTACATGCCACACAGCGCACGTCACAATCGATTTATTGAAGGAAACATTCGATGAGCGCATAATTTCGCGGAATGGACCTCTCAATTGGCCACCAAGATCGTGTGATTTGACACCATTGGATTATTTTCTTTGGGGATATGTGAAGTCGCTCGTCTACGCCAACAAACCAGAAACGTTAGGGGACTTGGAAGCCAACATTCGTGGTGTTATTGCCAACATACGGCCCCATATGCTCGAAAAAGTGGTTGAAAATTGGACCTGTAGAATTGGCTTTATTCGAGCCAGCCGCGGCGGCCACATGCCCGAAATCATATTTAAACGTTAATGGCATAAAATTATCCTTCCAATAAAGCCAAATTGATGGACATTAAAACGATTTTCTTGTGTTTTATTTCAATTCGAAGTTCTATACCTCTAAAAAAAACACCCTGTAAATTAATTTCTGTACACATTATATAGTTATTTATTATATCTTCATATTATATTCTTAATTAGTTCTCCATACTCGTACATACATATAAATACCTTGAGAGGAGACAAGTATTGAACCAACAAACCTTCTGATTGATAGGCAAGCACCCTAACTAATTGCCTAACAGGGCAGCCTGAATAAGCATTGAAATTATTGAGTTTTAAAATTTTATTTTATTTACAAAAAAAAAAAAGATTTCAAGTTCAAATATTCCTCGAAAATATCAAAAAGTTACTTAGATTAACGGATCAACGGTTAACCGAGAGAATATCCTAGTATGTATAAAATATTTCCTTCTAACGGCCCTTTTCACATTGTCCGATTAAAAATGATTTAGAACTTTAACTCCCAGTTAGACCAAAATGTTATTCACAATGTATGATTAGTAGTTAACCGACACCATTTCACAGAAAAGTGGCTGTTAAATATAACCTAATGAAATTTGCCGGTTAAGACACTAATCGCAACCAAAAATAACTAAAATGGATAGAATTACGCACCAACATTCATAGTATGGCAATTTTTTTAATTTTATGACTTCATATGCATGGCAGAAAAAGAAATGTACACATGTATGTTTGCAATTCGTCGGTTGGTTATTGGTTTGCTGCAGTCTTAATGTATTTTGAATATAATGTGCCGCAAACCAATAACCAACCGACGAATTGCTGAAACTACTCTTCTTTCTTTTTCTTTTTCTACGTTTATCAGCCCTGATGTAATCATATGTACATGCATACGTAGTTATGTATGTGTGTATATCGTTTACTTTTTACTTTTCAACTTTGTTTTGACAGACTGCTCTATACTTTTTGTTTTGAAAACAACTTTTTTGTAAACAAACTGCTGGTATTACCATACTTTCTACCAAATTCATCTGCTAAGTAACCGAAAGATAGTGAAACGTAAAAGATTAACCGTCGATTAATAGGTGCCTGTTAACCAAACCGTCAGTTAGGTAATTTTCTGTTAAAAACAAAATAATCGGACATTGTGAAAGTGGCCGTAAGAATTATAATCTATATACAATATTTTTCTATGAATGAATTAGTGACTGCATGCCCATCAACCATCCATCCATCTAAGTACGTATCAAACATTTGTCAGAAAAAAGGGTTGAAAAAAAATTTTTTTTTATTGTTTTGAACATTTGAGATATGAAAACATTGACATACGTTTATTCATCATTTCTCATCATTTAGGTATAATTTGCTTTTTGAAAAACATGGTAGCAACCATTTTTTTTTTATTTTTTATTTTTTTTTGTAATATCATAGACGGATATACATACATACATATATACACACATACATACAAACATACATACATACATATGTACGTATAGACTTTGTGTATGGATGCATGTAAGTATGTACGAGTATTTATGCAAATGGATGCGGAATATAAAAAGTAAATAATATGATTAAAAATTCATACACATTTAGAGTCTAAATTGTAGACCCACGATTAATGCATGCCTACATGCAAATACATACATACATACATACACATAAACATACAGAAACAAATGTATTATTTATACGTGTCATCACTGTGATATGAAGCAGATGTCACATTTCATACAACAAACGCTACTTTTACAAAAGATGAGCTTAATTTTTTTTTTTATTAAATAAAAACTTAATTGTGACTGTTTATTGAAATTAAATCATTCATATTATGTATGTTTGATATGTTGGACTGTTTCAGTATGAAATGTACTTAAGAAATATTTTTACTTAATAAAAAATAGATACATACATACATATGGGCAATTCCTGGGCGACAGGCGCGAAATTCGTACAGTTTTAGTTGAGCCAAAAATAAGAAAGGAGTTGAAAGATCGGATATATTCACAGTGTTTTAAAGCAAGAGAAGAATACTATATATGTATAAGAAAAAAAATTGGGCGGATTCAATAATATAGTAAAAAGATATAAGCAGGGAAACTGCAAATATGCAATTACATGTTTATTCTTGTGTGACGTTTTAATGAGGATATAAGATATTTACCCGTTTCAGAAATTTTTATGAGTTTTGGCATTGATTTGTTAGTGCATATTTTTACATATTTTACCCTGTGAAGCATGTTTTAGCATATTTCATAATTTCGCATAATTATGATTTTTTAGAGCATATTTGATGATTTTAGGGCATATTATATATTTTTTTAGTTTTAGTATGCATGGTCAAACATTTTATTTATATTTTTTTCCATCTAAATCTTTTTCCAATGTTCTATCATGCTCTACACATTTGGATTATTTATTACTTCATACTGCCTTATTCATAAAAAATATTTCAGGTTTATTAAGCGCTTATTTGACATATTACTTTTTTTTATATAAAGAGAAGTAACACTCAGGCAATGAATGCCTACTACTATTACTAGGTGTTAACCTTCTTTTAGGAAAGGGATAGTGATAGAGAAGACAGGTGGTGAAGGAAGAGATAGAAGAAAGCTTCATGATTTTACAACTCTGCTTTTTATACGTTTTTAATAATGCAGTGTTGGAGCGCCTCTGGTTTTAAATGAGCCGTATTAAATTTTTTTGAAGCTGTGATTAGTAGCCATATTTTTTATTGTTTATTTTACTTCGCCGATGATTCTGCTACATAACGAAGGAGGGCGCTCTGATGTTACATTAGGATTAGTATCTGCTGAAGTCGGTATAATTCAGTGACCAGTGACTATGCTTTCTTCACATGAACTTTCCTACAACAACTGGTACAAAGGCACACTAATGTACATCAGAAAAATGCGTGATGTTATTATTTGATGACTGTCTGATACAGGGCTCGAACCCATGACCTTCGTTTTCGTAGTCAACGTGCTAACTACTTTAGTCAACGCCACACTCAATGGGAAATTTGTCAAATAAACCTGTAATAAAACTAAAATATTTTTTATGATTTAGACCGATACCATATAAGTTTTTAATAAGCACAGTTGCTTTGAATAAAACCAATCACACTACAATTATCCATCTTTTGACAATTCAATAAAAATATTCGACAGTAATTTCAATAAAAATTTGATTTTGCTATATGTGACGGTCGTTGCATCTATTAACATCAGAAGAAGTTGAAAGAAAATTGTCATTGTATAAAAGTTTATTTATATACGATTTTTATTCGAAAATCTAAGTGAATATCTATTTAAAAAAAGTTCCACATATTTAATTCTGGTATAGGGATCTCTTTTGAAGTTTAAGTAAATTTTTTTTAATTAAATTTTTTGTTGTTTTTTTATTTGTTTTATTTTTGTCTTATTATATATAAAAATATATATATATTCCAAATAAATCAATTTGATTTATTTATAAGAGCATATTTTTTGAGTTTCTAGGGCATATTTTCCAGTTTTTATTGCATATTGAATGCGCATAAAACACTTTGTTTAGAGCATATATTTGGTTTCCCTGGATATAAGCAATAAATATCAAATCGGTCCGGCACTATAATAACGAAGCTTCTTAGGCCCCTGTCTGTACACCAATTACTAAAGTTCGCCGTTTAAACTGCTTGAATAGCAGACGATAACATAGGCGTAGCTAAAAAATTTTAAGGGGTAGGGGGGCATTATGTCTAGTGATTTTCATGAGTACTTTTAAAATAAATAATTACATGAAACTTTTTATAACTCCATGTTGGAGGGGGAGGTTTGGCAACAGCAATTCTTGGTATTTCCACGCCTATGGACAATATTGAATTTTAAAAGTAATAAATATATATATTTTATGATTTACGAAAAATGCCCAGCAACATGTTGAAAGTCAAGTTCAAACTATTTTATCTGCTTCAACTTTATTTAGTTGATTTTTAAAATTGATAAAAAATCTACAACTTATGAATAAGAAAATCATAATGGAAATACTAATGAACGTGTTTCTTTTTTGTAACTCAAATTAAAAATAACCAACCAAAATGTCTAGAATTAACAAAAACTCACAGCCATAAAGTCTAACTCAAATGTTTACAAAAAAATATTATGATAATTTTTCCTGTTTTTTTTTTGTGGAAAAAAATACACCTATTTAAAAACTCCTGGAAATATGTATTTTAAAATAATTTTTTTTTCATTGCAGCATAATTAATAATGGCCGAAAAAAATCTAAAGAAATTTTTTCAAAATATAAAATCAAATTTATGAAAATGAAAATATTTGATGACGCCGATTTGTCTCTTTAGTATTCCAAGAAATCCCAAAACACCAATAACAATAACCCGACGTAAAGCACATGACGACCTTTTCTTTCATATTAATAAATATTAAATAACTAAAGAAGGAAAATGACAGGAAAATAATATTTACAATAATAAAAATGTTTTAAGTCGACAATGACAAGGCGGTACAATGTGTACTAAAATATGCCAAATTCTATAAAATGGCATTCCGTATAAATAAAATAAAATAAAATAAAATATTATAAAAAAATAAAATATTCCCGAAACTTTATAAGTCAAACTCGTAGTTATAAACATTAGGAAAATTACCTGTATGTAGAAATTACGGCTTAATTACAACTTTTTCTTGCAGGCTTCTCTGAAGTTAGAAATCTGTAGCGAATATTTCTTCTTAAAGTAAACATAAGCCAAACGATCGCACAAACTATTCTATAAGGTTGAGTGCCTGAAAACGAAAACTATCAAACTTGAACAATCTTAGGAATCCGAATGCCCTCATGTAGGGTGTCTTTAATATCGATATAATTTTATAACAACATTTACACAACATTTAGTGTAGATTAAAGCAAATTAAATAAGAAAAATGTTTTGTAGAAGTCACAAAATTTGTAAAAAATCATTAAATTTATATTTTGAATTTCTTTTTTTTTTTCTACACATACATACACACTTAGGAAGGTAAAGACAAAAGAATTGAAAGGGTTTCAAATAACACACAGCCACATAAATACACACACATTTAAGAAAAAAAAGGTAGATTCTAACAGAAAGATAAAAAAATCTTTAAAAAACTTAAACTAACAGCAACAGCAAGCCCAACAAAGAAGAAATCTACATATAAAACATGACCGAAAACTGGCAACAAAATATTTATAAACTGTTTGTTTGTAAATGAAATAGAAAATAACAAAAACAAAAAGAAAATGTCGTGTATTTGAAATGTCTGTAATACCAGTGTCATCCCGGTACTCTACATATTGGAAAAGGTCAGTGTGTTAAATTGAAATTTAAAATATAAATTTGTACTTTGGAATACACACAAGCATTTAGTTGAGTGTCATAAAAATGGAAATGCACGTAAATATTTTCTTATTTAAAATTTAGATTTATTTCTTTCTTGCGTTGCTGCTTTAATGCTTAAAAAGGCGGTTTCAATTTGATTTTTAACTGATATTCTTTTTTATTTTTTTTTTTTATGAAAATTTTTTTATGCTAAGCAAATCATATGAAAAACGATTAAATAATAAAACTATTTTATGGCCGCTTTTTAAACTCATTATATAATTACAGACAGTTTAAATAAGAACCATATAAAATAGGAGTTTTAAATAAATGGTTTGGAGTAAGTGTTTAAATTGTTTTAATGTTTATCGTTTTTTTTTGTTTTTTTGTTTTTAATTTAGTTTAATTATTTTGTGATCAAGCGTGTTTTTCTTGAAAAGAGTTATTCATTAGCAGAACTCCCACAAAAATTCTTGGAAAAATGGATTTTAAATTCGGCTTCAACAAAGGACATTGATTAAGAATTTTTATTAGTTTATTTTAAAATTTTATAATTTTTATAATTTAAATAGTATTTTCTTTTAGGAATACAAAATATACGACAAATATACAAAAATACATAAAGATACACACATATCGTTACCTTAATATATAAATCGAGATTTTTGCATTTTTCGATACATTAGATGTTCTTTTATCGAAATTTTCAAAAAACCCGATTTCAATAAAACAATGCAATTCTTGAATATGTGCGAGATTATTGAAATAGAAATACATATGTACATACAGGCAGATCTCAGTATAACGAATCTCGCTTAAACAAAAATCCAATATAACGACTTTTTAACATTAACAAACTTATACAGCGAATACGATCTTAATATTGTACTGGATATAACGAATGATAAGAAAAATCGCAAAATAAACACAAAAACTTGCTAGCAACATATTTCTAAAATTTTGTACTACAGCAGCCAAGTAAATGCAAAAAAGTGTGGCACCGTTAGTTTGTATTTGGTAGCTTATTTGAAAACAAATTGCTGTCATTCTTTTTGTTGTACTGTATCATGTATCATCGCTCTTTAACACTAGAAAATAAAAAGTTGTTACAACAAAAATTGCAAGTCTGTACGGGAACGCGAGGATGTATGTATCTTTAATTCAAAATGTATTGCTCCATGGGGACAATTTTCTTCGCAACTGACAAGCAACAGTAGTTTTCGATAAGAATTAAAATATATTTTGTTAAAAAAAATTAAAACTTCTTGATATTTATCAATCATTGCACGATTGCAAGCACACAACTAATGTGATTGATGAGCTTATCTGATCGTCGCCAAGGCACTTATGATGAAGTTCATCATGTATCTCTTTCTTATATTTCACATACTAAATCAAAACTTGTCCAAGAAAAGTTGATGTATGTGAATCGGGCGGGCCTTAAGAGCATTCATTTTGAATATCATATGTTTTTTTATTTAAGTGTACCTTCAGGCAAAATCATACTGGGCAATTTTGAAGAGAGAGGAGAAAACAATTTAGAATAGCTATGCCAATTTAGCAAGTTTTTTTTTATAAATTTAACAATTTGGTAAATATTTATTTGATTATTACGAGAATGGTTGCCATCATGATTAACCTGACCAGACATCCCGCTTTAGGCGTGATTATACCGCTTTTCATAGGTTGATCCCTCCTGAAACTGAATCCCGCCTTATCCCGCTTTTTAGAGTTTCGAAATTTTTAACAGATAAAAATTCGTTCAAATATTTGTTGTAGTTAATAACTAACTAGCCAAAAGACGGGGTTTTGGCTTCGCTGCACTCCCTATACGTTTTGAGATGAAAAGAAAAGTTTTTCATATTAGAAGTGCCACGCTTGAGGTTAATTCTTCACTATTTTGTAGAATGCAATTCTAATTATTAATATGAAGAGTTTCCAAATTCTCGCTGCATTAGTTTCCAAGATATTTTTATAAGTCATCTTTTTCTCTCCCTCTCTCTCTCTCTCTCTTGTCCAATCCCGATTATTTTCTGTCATCGGCAGAATCAGCAGAATTTTAGGTTTGTGTTTGTAGCAGATACCAAGATATTAAAAAAATAATATTTAATTTTCTTAGGATGTGACACACTTTTTACTCCATTATTTAAAAATTTTTACTGCTTAAGCTTCCAAGAAATCTAGGAGTAAATTTTGCCTCTATGTGGGAAGTGCCACGACAACTTAACGCATTAAAAACTTAATAGCTTCTTGTTCTAGAATCTAGACCATCAGTGTAACCATCAGCTGTAAACAAATCAGCAAGATTGGTATGGTGGTATTGTTTTTGAAGACAAACAAAAATATGCACTACATGAGAGACACCACGACTACTTGTTAAATTATGAAATGTTTCCAACATTTGATTTTTATTTATATAGATATGTAAATATTTTTGTTTAAAAAGTGTTTTTGATTTTTTATAAATCATCAAATCAAATCAAAAATTCAAAAACATATTTATTTTTAAATCCCGCTTTTTGGCCGCAAAAACCATCTGGTCACGTTAATCATGATAGCAACCGCACTTAGAACCGTGCACTCTAAAGGTTCAGTTAGCCGACTGTAATATAATGTAACTGCAACAGTAGAAAACAGCTGATTCATATAAAAATATTGATCAGCTGTTTCCTACATTACAGTTACATTACATTACAGTCGGCTAAATGAGCCTTAAAGCTCTTTTTACTTGACTCGTTACCAGCTGATATTTTGACGAAAGCAGTAGCAGCGAATACCGAAATAGCATTAAAAAAATTACAATTATGGTGATGCAGACATTCTACAAAAAACGAAATATCTTTCATTAAGGACTTATGAGGAGCACACATGAGCATTCCCGAGAACGGCAACCATATATTCACCGAAAGATCCAATTAGATCAGTTAAATTTAAGACTGTCCCACATAATACCAAACTACTGTAGTAATATTCTGATACATACAAAATGTGTCCGTGAGAAGATTGCCGGATGTCTCTGGAAGATAAGGCGAGGTATTCGCCGGTTACACTTACAAAACCACTAACACTCAAGCAACAAATGAGACGTTCTGGAATATTAGAATCACTCTCAAGACTGGGAATAAGATAAACTCATACAAACTTCAGCAACTAGCGAATAAACGATTGGAGATATAGCCCAACTATAAGAAGGAGCCCGAGGAGAACCCTATTTGCGATAAGTAGATTCTAACTACATGGTCACTGGACATGCGCAGCACGTAGTATTCAAAGACAAAACCGATTTCAGTCGGAGTAATTTGTTTTGGTAACTCATATCGGGACCAACTTATTACCAATTCAACCTAAACAAACCTAATCTAACATACAATTGTATGTCAAGCAAACTTGTCGTTTTTTTAATTAAAGTTCTAAAACTTGTGAAAAAATTCATTTTACCGACGGCAAATATCACAGTATCATATGCACACATAAATGTATATAAACGCAAATACATAAATATATGTATGTATGTATGTACATACATATGTATAGGCGTGGTATGTGCAAATTACTTTCTGTAATATACATACATATATAGAAGTACATACAACCAATCCAACATTTCCCGTATTACCGGTTGAGATACAGACCCAAAGCATCACACCACCACCATCATGTTTCATCGCAGGAAAGACACATGACCTTTAATATCATTCCCAAATTCATTTGCATTTGCGAAATCTATTAGCTTTTTCCGATTTAACTTCACATACCTACATAAGTCGGAAATGAGCGGTTTTTATTAGTCCTACTCTACTATGAAAACCAGCCTAGCCCAGTTTCTAAATTGTCCGAGCAGCAACCAAAGAAATATTTTTAGAAAATCCTTCAATAACATCCTTTATAACTAATTTGAGATGCTTTTAAACGTGGATTTTTTCAATGATAGTAAGTTTGAGTCCCCGACCAGAAGGAGGCTTTTTACTTCAAAGTTTGAAGTAAATTTTTTCATTATACCTACTAAGTACATACATACATACATATGTATGTACTTTCCCTACTACATATGTATGTATGTATCTACTGAATAAATGAAGTTGAATAAGATGCGTGAATTTGTCATTTTGTTTTCATTTTATGGTGTCATTTTCAAAATGTGTGCAACGCCATTCACAACTTGTTTTTTATATGGAAAGCAATGCTACGCAACGAATCTACATATGTATGTATATATGTATGTATGTATTGCATGTGCTTCATTGGTAGTAAAAATAAAACTCCAAGAACCATTCAAAATAAATCAACACTCCAAAAATATGACTGAATAATCATGAAGGCAAGAACAACAACACATACATAATTCTTTTAACCAAAGCAACAAGAGTATTAACGAAAAAAAACAAAATAAAAATTAAAGATGAAATTTTTCGCTCCGCCTAAACTTGTCATAATTTATTATGTTGTTGTTGCTGTTATGCGACCAGTTATTTCTTTCATGTTTCCTCTTTATATAACAACTACATACACACCTACACTAATAAAAAGCACAAGAGAACTGAAGAAAATACTTTGCTGATTTGCTTTATTTACAAGATTTTTTTTCCTTGTGTTTCTTGTTTACAAATGCGGTGTAACAACAACATCAGACTGAAACCTTCAATAATACTCACTTTACTAAAAATGTTTTTTGAAGAGACCGTAGAAAAGACTCCACTATTTAAATAAATTCAAAATAAATATTTTTCACTCATTTCAAGTAAACTTGCAGCTTGCACCGGTGCCCTAAGTTTTTTATTTTGAGTCTTTATTCTTTACATATGCAGGGGTTTTTTAATTTAATAGAGATTTTCTCTTGATTAAATTAGCAAAGTGTGAGTAGAATCTAATCAGAGTAGATTTTACTCAGTAGGTACTTTTCCATAAAAATTTTATGTGTTCCTCACTTCTTACCATATTTTAACATTACCTATCAATATGAATTAGTTAGAAGAGAAAAGCTATATATCTCATTATAAAGGTCTTTGGTAGTGGGCATAAAAAATATATATTTGTTTAATGCTGTTAACAATAGGTTTTTATAAATGGGGAAAGTTACGTGTTAATCCCCTTAACAGAAATGCTAAATTATTTTAACATTTAAATTTCTAAATTAATCTCTTATACAGGCATGGAAGGGGAAATACATACATATGCCTGTTAAGTTTACTTATGTTCGAATTAAAAAATGCTTTCATATGTTAAGGATGCAATGTTGAAGATGTAATGTTAACAAAATGTTATGTCTGTTAGCAGTTAGAAACAGATAAAATAAAATTTCAGCTTAAATAAAATTCTTTCATTGTTTGGAGAAGCTTTCTAAATTCTAAGTAGTTTGGTCCTTCCAATTAGCCTGAACTATTTTTAAAGATCAGTGTTGCCAGAAAATTATGATGGAAAATGCTAGAATGTACTTCAGAAAAAACAATAAAATCATAGATTTTATATTACATACATACATAAATAAATATTTAAGCAGGTTTTTTTTAAAACTTGAATGGTTTTTTACGAAAGAATATGCCGAATCTAGCAGTGAAAATCATAAAATGGCAAGAATGATATGGGTATGCGTACATAGATACATACATATGTAAATCCACGTGTATATTTGTAAAGACCTTTCAGCTCGTATGAGAGATGTGTTTGTTTTACCATTATCCTTAAAAAATATTATAATGTACATAATGTACATACATAGCTGCATATAATCATTGGTAAGATAGACTGCGTTGGAAAAGGTCTGTGTTACCACTTGTTTGCACTGTGTGGTATTTTCTTTCTAGAAAACAGAGAATATCTGCTTAAATATTATATACCTATAAAATCTTATATTATTTAAACAAATTTATAATAACTAGTATCGCCCGGTGGTCTAAATTAGATCACTTGACACCCAGTATGTCTTTATTTATTACATACATATGTATGTATGTTTACAAATTTCTTTAGTTTATTGTTTCTTTAGTTATTTGGAACGCTAAACTTTAATCAGCACTCCATTTATTTTCTATCAGCTCTAGTTTTCGAGATAAGCGTTATGTAAAAAATAAAGGTACTTTCACTACATGTTGTACTATAACTTCAAAAAGGGTTTCTCTATTCAGTAAAGAAATAAAACCGAAATTCGATAACAAAATAATCTTGAGGCCGTGTAAACATTGTTTCTAATTTTGCTTAGTACTTTCAGAGATATCATAAAGATTTAACCCAAACAAATAAAAATTTTACAAAAATTTTTGATTTTTTTGTTTTCAAGAATGTATAAAAAATAAAATACAACGGCAAGCTTATTTTTGACTAATTAGCTTGTAGCTAAATGTATTATAAAAGAATAGAGCCTATTTTCATTGAAATTGGTATACAACTTTTGATATTATTTACAATTTAGAAAGAGAACTGAAAAACAGCTACATATTCACAAAAATCAAACTTTGATTAACCAGATATCCGTAAAACTATATATGTACATATCTATAAATTTTGTAGTGCAGCCTCCCTAATTTTCTATATAACCACAAATCTCGAGAAGTAGAGTCAATCCAAAAATAGTAAACTCAGACCACGCCAAAAAATTCATCCTGTAGACCTGTGTTGTTATGAATAAAAAATATGTATATTGATGCCAACTCTTGGGTCATGAAAAGCACTGTAAACATATAAAAATACGGTAAAAAAGGGATAAGAATTAAAAAATAGCGGGTGAAAAAGCTCTTAGCTAAATATTCTCTGTCATTTAAGTTTTATAATAAATAAGTCTTTATTTTTGTTTGACTTTGACATATTAAATCGGGCAATTATTTTAAAATTACACAGAAAAAAATAGACAAGAATTATGTTCAACAAAACCATGTTATTGAAAATAATTTTAATTTCAATAATCGGCCATGTCACAGAGTTCAATTCCGTTCGGAAACGGAATTCAATCCACCCCATTTTTGTAGAAGATGGTGTCTAATATATAAAACTAAAATACGGACATTTTTCAGTTGTGTCCAGACTGTTGGGGGTGCTGGTATAACGAGGTATGCTCCGGCAAGGGCTTGACATCTTGAGGTGGATTCAATTCCATTTCCGAACGGAATTGAACTTTGTTACATGGCCGAATATTTGTCATTAATTTAATACAATATTTAACAATTCCGCACATTTTAAAATATCATTTAATTTAATTTCCTTGTGTTGGTGTTTATCTTGCTTGTTGATTGACCCAACGCGGTCGTGTGCAATTGTTGTTGTATTTTTTTATTGCTCGTGTTGTATGCGTGTGAATTCCGACAAGAAGCCGGAAAACGTCCTGGCTTGTTTTTTTTTTACTCAACAAAGTTATTTTTAAATTATATCAACGCAAAGCGCACATGTAGAAGAAACATAGAAATCATGTTTGCGTGTATTCATTATTTGCGTAATCTAAACGATTTGCTCTTTAGCTGAGTGGTAAGTACGTTAGTCTATTAGTCGAGATATTGCCGGTTCGGCTCATCCCAAACACATTTAGTTTCGAATGTTGTGTGGAAAAATAAATAACTTTAAAATTAAACAAAAAACCCAATTCTAAATAAAAATTAAAAAAAAACAAACAAAAAAATACACATTAGAATTTGAAAAACAAATTCATTAAAAATTTTTGTTTTCCGTTAACAACTCAATTGTCAATAACACAATCACTTTAATTGGAAATAATTGAGTTGATTTTGTTTTCCTATGTTACAAATGTGTGTTTGTATTTACAAAAATCGTTGTAGGTGCCTTTTTAAATAATATTTTAATTGTATTCACAAATAAATTAATAATATTTACAAATCTTTTTTTTCTGTGTAACTCAAGGCACCATGCAGCCTTTAGCGCTCGATAATTCTTCCAAGCTTTTTTCTATATTTTTGTTTTTCCATGCAAAACTTACTTTTAAGCAAAATGTTTAATTTCATATGAACTAAGACACTTTTTTTATTTCTTGAGTTTGCACAATTGACAAATCCAAGTAGTTTAAAATGAAAGAAATTACTTATAAGGAATTAAAAAAAATTTATTGAGAAAAGTCGGAGCGTTTGGTTCTTTGTTTTATTGAAGCAAACATTTTGATTATTGAGAAAATACTAAAAAATACTGCGACGAGTTGTAAAAATTACTATCAAACGGGCATTTAATAAAGTTTCGGGTACTTTGAAAGGAAAAAAACACCAACAAATACCCGAAAAGCAACAAAATGACAACGCTGATTTTAATTTAATAATAATCATTTGTACAAATGGGCTCTTTTTAGTGATGGTCCACAATTGGATCGATCATCTACGAACGAAGTATACGATTGTCTGTCTATCTATAGAACATGCTGTTTTTCTCATGAATGCGGAAAAAGTTATTGAGTCTCGGGGCCTTCAGAGAAATAAAGCAGTGGATCATATTAGTTTCCCTATCAAGTTTTAAATAAAACACATCGACTGCGTTTTATGGGTCCATAATGGTGAGTTTTTCCTAACTCTCTTTGCACTTAAAAAAAAACATAAGATCATATTTACAAGTACTTAACATCATGAAAATGACTTCGGATTCACTCATTAGGTATCAAATAATTCTGCAAAAAAAAACCAACTTCAATGCAAAGATCTGATAGAAGAAGATAAGAAGAAGTACGTGAAATATAAAATTAAATTTTAATGGACGTGCCTCCGTCGATTTTTTAAATGCAAGATTGTGTGTTTTTCAGAGCTCAGGGTGCGTGTTAAGTCTTGTAAAAATCGGTAAAGTAGAACCACTTCAAATAAAATATTAAATTTTAATGGACGTAAGAAACCACGCCCATTTTTTCAACTTTCAAAGCCCCTACCCACTTTTTTTTACAATGGGACTAATGGGAAGCTATACACTCTCAGACAAAAAAGAATTTTGACAATCGGTCTTAAATGTACCGAGTTACGAAGTAACACCGCAAAAAAAAAAAAAGAATAGAGGTGTCTTACAGCCGATCGGTTGTGTTCTTTGGTATGTGCTCAAAACAAAACAAAAACAAATTGAGCAATCGTTTTCATTTTTTTTTATTTATTTTTGTTTCACTCACTTCAAAGAACGAAACAAAACAAAATCAAACAATTTGTTTCGCTTATTTCCGTGCTCTGGTTTTAAGTACAAAAAAATCAAAACAAAAATAAATTTATAACTGTAATAGTGTCGATTATTTTTGTTACGAAAATCACGTCCTAACTCCTGTATCGCGCAATAAATAGCGTAGCTACAAAAATACAGACAAATTGATAGCCACCTCCTTTTTTTGAAGTCGGTTAAAGACAGAACTTCTTGCAATAACAACCCTTTGTAAAAATCATTAAAATTTTTTAAGATTTGTACTACTTCTGAATCACAATTTAGAAATCCTATGGGAATGATATTAAGGGTGCGTACACTTTTCAAATGAAAAATAGTGTTTATTATAATTAAATTTTTATATTTTTTTCAGAAGGTCTTCTAAGTTTCGTATGCGGTTTTAAAAAACTGTCTTAGAGCTGATGTAATATAAATTATCCAATTTTTCATAAATGGCAAATAAGCCCTACTAAAACGTTGAGACAAGGCTTTATTGTGGCGTGGCAAAAAACAATTCCTGTCTTAGGAACTTCATTCATAACATCCATCTTTCATTCAAATGAGTGACGGATACAACTTTTTTTTTCGACCCACCTTGGCTTGCAATATTCATATGTATGTAATTCCAAAAAATTGTCAATTCTTACGAAATACATAAACACATACATATGTACATGCTTGTGTAATTAATATTCAAAAATATGTATTTTAGTTCAACATAAATTTAAATTATTCCATTACAGAAAAGCAACTTTTTATGGCTCATATTCATACTCATGCTGAAGATAATAAAAAAAGTTTCTAGTCGAGCCCCATTAAAAATTTAATTTGTCATTTTTCTAAAGAAACATATTTTATATTTAAGTTGTTTTTGTTAGAAAACAATTGTCAATCATTTGGCCAATGAATATAAAAATTTTTGAGGCATTCGAAAATTATAAAATAGCAAACAAGTTTTTTTATTATCATGGACCAAAAAAGTATATACATACGAGTCCATACATATTTACAAACGTCATGT
Organism: Nowickia ferox; assembly: GCA_936439885.1. Taxonomy (NCBI): domain Eukaryota; kingdom Metazoa; phylum Arthropoda; class Insecta; order Diptera; family Tachinidae; genus Nowickia; species Nowickia ferox. The sequence continues at coordinate 68,791,311 of OW387026.1, forward strand.
AATAAATAAAATTCATGTTGGTAACGATAGATTGATTCCTATTAAAAGATGTTAAATATACATAAAAAGTAACAAAAACTAAATAAATATGTAATAACAATAGCAATAAAGTTTTCATTATTTCTAATTTGGTTTATGCGTAGCGTTATTTTTTATTGCCCCTGGAATAAAATTATAATTTATGAACACGTTTTTGACATAAAATTTTTTTTATGAAAATTAATTTTTTTTCTGGAAACCCCCAATATGTATAGTTTTGACTGATGAAAGTGTGTATTTAATCAAAATTTAGATAAATTGAAATTGTTCTATAAAAAATCATTTATATATGTATGTATTAAAAGCATTAAAATATTAGAGAAAAACTTCCACTATTTACCTTAATAATGGAAAATTATTGAAACATAAATGTCAAGAAAGCGTAATACGCACTACTTCCGAAATCCGGATAACAAGATTTGGATCACATTGAGTTGTGGTTTTGTTGGTTTAATAATTTTTGAAACTGAACGCTATTGTTGTTAATAACACTGTGCTGCAAAAAACTGTGTTTTAAATAAAAATATGTGTATTATATGGATATTAGTGCCCTAAGTTCAAATCCGTTTACCGTTTTTGTCCATGACGTACGTACCACATAATCAGTCCTCTGTTACAGTCTTTTTTGAAAGCTCATACGAAACTTGATATTACGTTTATTAAAGGTAGACAAAGCTTTGAATATGAATATCTGTATTTTGATTAAATAAACATTTGTTATATAGAATTTTCTCATTATAAAAATAAAAAATTGTTGATAGGTATTTGCTCGTTTAAACCTTAATTTGGAAAGGCAATTTCAAAAAAAAAATTCTCAAAACAAATTTTTTTTATTAATATGTAATTTATTTTTGTTATTTGAATCAAAATGCCTCTTTGGATTGAAATTTTGCTTTCAAAGTCCTTGTTCAGACTTGCAATTTTTGTTGCAGCAACTTTTTATTTTTTAGTGCAAAAGAGCGAAAGAGGAATATACAAAAAGTATACAAAGAAGAATTGCTGCAACTTATGTAATCAACTCTTGAAAGCAAAATGAAATTTTCTTTTTCTATTAAGTTGTATGTGTAAATTGAAAACTTTAAGCTCTTTTTCTGGCAAACTATTTTTTTTTTAGTTATAACGTTGTTTGAGTAAATGGGTGATATATATAATGAACTCTTAGGGGCAATTTCACCATTGTTGCAATCCTATTTAAATATCAATTCATATTTAAATGTCGATTTTTATTACTTTTTGTATGTATGTAAATATGAATTGATAGTTAAATAAGTTGGTGAAATTGGCTCTTAATCAAGGAATGCTTTCTTAGGGCCAATTTCACAAACTCTATTTAAATATCAATTCATATTTAAATGTTGATTTTCGTAAATTTTTCTATGGAAAAACGATATTTAAATATGAATTCATACCAACTTATTTAAATATGAATTCATATTTAAATAAGTTGGTGAAATTGGCTCTTAATGCAGCTCAAGTTCAGTATTTTACAATTCTATTATATAATGAAATATTTGATTATTTAATGTGATATCTTAAGAAAAAAAAGCAAGAAGAGTTAAATTCGACTTATAGTTGGCGGGAAATTTCGTATTTTTGTGTGCCTCCAAGCACTTCATTATCAGACATGTCTATCAACTAGTTGATATTAGCAAAAGGCGTTTGAAAAAGATTTCTTTCTTCTAACATGACAATGAAGTATTTCTTAAAATCGATAACTTAAACTTGCTCCTAATGCTTGCGGAAAATATGGTGACAAATTCCATAGCGTGCTTGTCCTATGGCCTGAGAAAATGGGAGTGCTACTACAAGTAGGAGTAGTGTTAGGTGAAAAAAGGCATATTGTTTAGATTTTTACATATTCACAATTTTTGTGATGTGTCGTTTTAATCTTCAATTTAATTTGGACTCGATCTAGTATTGCAGTTTCAGGGAACTGAACAAGTTTAATGTGTTTAGATCTAAAACCTATCATAAAGTATAAATATAAAGTTAATAAATCCCTAGAGTGACTTGGCAATGAAACTGCCAAGTCACTCTAGAACCAGACCTGGAACTATATTTAGATATTAGCTTTAGCTTAACAGGCAATTATACTTCTCAAAATGGGTAGTGTACTAGCCTGTCACGCCGGAGGTTGTCAGTTTGAATCCCATAAAATGTTCTGCTTAAAAATAAAATATTATTACATTTAACGTAACAACATTACAAAAAGAGATAAAAACAGATGAGTGTCCAATTATTACAGTTAAATATCGGAATGACATTGATATGTTCTACACTAGTTAGATCCATATAAGATGGATGGAGAGAAACACGAGAGGAATGTATTCGCGTATGTATATTACTTTTTATAAAAAAAACCGATTGATGTTCGGCACTCTGGTGATACTTTGGGCAGCTCAGATTTAGTGACAAGTTACAAGCTGCATATAACGTATTTAACCTCATCCTAGCCCATTTTAGCCCATGTAAAAGTGACTGGTCCACTTTATAGGAAATGTTAGAAGTCGGACTGGTCCCTATCACTTGGCAACCGGTCACGTCACTAATTTTGTGTCATCAGTTTCATTTACCGCAGGGTTGTTAAAAAAATTAGAAGTTATGAAATACCTTTCAACTTAACTTAAAAAATAACTCAAGTTCTCTAGCCGTATAAATAAAACTTTTATTTATATTATTTATTGTCATGCAAAGGCTCATTTCGAGCTTTTTTTCGATTTAATCGTAAGCGAAAAAAACCTAAGTTTTCAGGAGAAGGTTTTTTTTTATATAATATTCAAATATGTTTTATATACATAAGTTGTGGCTTACGCTAAAATTTTACAGCATGTATCCCAAAAGTAATTAACAAATTTGGCATTTTGATAATTCAGGGCCCATAAAATTTAAATTTCAATAAAAAAGTTAATTTTGTACTACATGTCGCTTACCACTAAATGGAAAATAAGGCTCGATATGTTAAAAACTGAACACGTTTTTATGAAAAACAAGCTACATTTACTGGGAATCTCCATATTCTACAAATGTAGTACACACAAAAAAGTAATATGAATAATTTTGTAATATCAATTAAAAAATGAATTAAATTTTTACCTGTAAGAAATTTGATAATATCAATTAAGTTTTTCCAATCGAATTAATTAATACAATCAAAAATTTAATTGAATCAATGAAATTCTTAATTGAAAACATTAATTGGTGAATACTTTTTTCTGTGTACATCAGTAAAACTTCAATAATTTGGCGGATTTTGCCAACGAAAATTTACCTAAATTAGTTCCAGATCAGCTCTTGGCAGTCAATACAACATTTCTTACTAAGTTGTCACTTGCACAAGTAAGGCAATCTGGCAAAGTTGCTCCATCAGAAGCTTCTTCAGGCATGGCTGCAACATATTGAGCGATGGAAAAACCACACATTCCAATTTCAAGCTCCCTGTATCAGGACCTATAGAAGAGCAATCTGTATGTTCTATATGCAAGAATAGTCCCTTGGGTAGAGTTTTAGAAAGCACTTCGATGTTAGTTTGTTACGAGTTTACAATGACTGAATGTTGAAGGATATTAGAAACTCTAGCGCAATTATGGGTGGAGTAACTTTTGTATTTGCTATTCTGTTCAGATACTTAACTTGCATAACATATTTGAGAGCCCATCTTCACACGGATATGAACAATGAATTCCAACTGTGATCTAATATTAGTTAAGGAAAGGCTGTGATATTTTATTTAATTTTATTTATAGTTGCTATTATTTTTTACGTTGTGTGTTTTACGTCGTACATTGTATGTCTTATTAAAATACATTTCAGAAATTTAAAAGTAAATTGGAATAAAGGATAAAATATATTTCAATAAAAATAATTATCCCTGAAGATGTTGGAAAATCCAAACGAAATTGGAATAGAAAACGTCTTTTATTTACATTTTAAAGAAATTGAATGACCTTGAAAGCCTGAACAGATACAAAATATCTATAAAACCACACTAATTCATACTAAAAATAAGGTCGAGAAATTACATGCAAAAAAATTATTAATTATTTATTTTTAGTTTTTTAAAATTTATTTAATTTTTCGGAGCAAAAGTTTATATACTTTAAACCTTTTTTCATAACAAAAGGGCCGTATGTTCTTCTATTATTATATCCCTAGTGGAAAACCCTGTATGCAAGCGTTAACGAATGTTAACTTTAACACACAATTACTGCGTTTAATTGTCCATGTGTTCAGTAAGAATTCAAACTTTACTTTCGCCATTCACTTGTTACATGTGCAAAAATTTCGAAAACAACACCACAGAATGGAGTAAAAGTTGCAATAAAAGGAATTATGAGAACTGACAGCGAATGATAAGAAAATATTTTTAGAACAATTTCAGTTACATTTAAAGTACGTTAAAATCGAAGAATGTAATAAAAACTGATTTTTTTTGCTGCATTCTCAACAGGCCATTGAGTGGCCTGAACTAACCCGTCGTCTGCAAACACAAATTTAACATAAACATTTTAGTAAGTTTTGCAGAACACTAAGAAAACTCGGAAACTAGAGACATGAGATGGAAAATGTTTTGCAACTCTCCGACCAAGCAGCACACACACTTGCTGGCCAGGGAAGATTACTAGTGACACTGGCTTTTTAATGTGCTGCTGCAGTTGTGTGTTTGGAGTATTTTAGCCAGAGCAAATTTCAATTTGGCTGTAAGTGAATTTGTGCTCAATGTTTGTTGGCAACAGAACAGAGCAACTAAAAGCCAAAAATGTACTCGTAACTCAACAATTTTTGCAAACAAGCAACATCCATTGCAACCAGAGCCAGAGCCAGAGCCATAGCCAGAGACGGCAGACCCAATCAATGGTCGCTGCAGCAGCAAACGCTCATGATGAGGGTTTATTTTAACAGTTTGCCTGTACAGAATGTTGAGTAGAGTAGAGTGCGAGTACGTTTACGAGGCGAGTATCGCAAAGATACATGTTAACGATGAGTTTGCGAGCCAGTCAGCCAGCCATCCAGCCATCCATCCGGCAGTATAATGTACAAATTTCTGTGCGTTTTTGTTGTTTTTGCTTTTGGCTTGTTGTTTTGTTTTTAATTTTTCTTTATTTTAGTGCTGTTGGGTTTGTATCTGTTTGTTTGTTGCTTTTCAGATGATGGTGGTGCGCAGCACCAAAACTTTTATGCTCTAGTTCGAATCTTGGCGTATAACGTTGCGCCAGGACTTTTTTCATTCCATTTGATACAAATATAATAATTGTATTTTTACAACAAAAATAACAAACAACAACAACTACATACCACCAGAGCAACGACAATAACAATAAGAACAACTACAACTACAACAGCGCAAAAAAAACGAAAAGCATTTTATACTCTTTTGCCTTCTTACAAAATACAAAACTACGGCGGCGGCGACGACGACGACGACGACATCGACCAAATAATACAAAAAATAGAAGCTTTCTGTTGTTATTGTATTTGCTCGTGCTGCTGTTGTTTGTGTTGTGTTTGTTGTAGTTGTTTTTGCTGCAATTGTTGTAGTTGGTATCTGGCTTGTTGTATTCTTGTACTTCTACTTAGTATTATAGACTTTTTTGGATACACTTAACTTTACTTGAAAACTTACACACAACAGACGACCGTTTTTCGAACGACGTCAAAAAATATAACATCGACGACTACAACGTCGACTACGACAAAGTATTCAAAAATTTTTATTGTATTTTGAGTACCTACATAAGTATATCGAAGCAAAGTAAATGAAAAAAATCACCAAAAAAATATAATAATAATAATCGAATACAAAAAAAAATTTTACTACTATTTGACTCGATTTCACATGTATTTTTTTTTGTTCTACTGGTCTTAAATATCTGTGTTTGTTGTTTGTTTGTTTGTGTGTGTGTGTGTTCTTTGCAATGTTGCTGATGAGTGTCTTCTACTTCATTGTACAATTTTCGCCGTTTTCGTCATCAGCAGGAACAAAAATTTGCCAGCATAACAAATTCTTTATTAAAAAAATATGTATGTTTGTACTTACATATCATAAAATCGAGAGAAATCCTTAAACAAGAAGAAATATAAAAAAAAACAAAGAAAATGATTTTAAGGAGCTTATAAAAATTGCAAAAAAGGAAAGCAAAATAAAATGAAAAATACTAAAGTAAAATACAAAATGAAATAAAACAAATAAGCAAAGAAAGCGAGCAGCAGTTTTATGGCCATAAAGGATAATTTTGCATCTAACGAATCTCAGTCACAACGTACAGCACGAAAAAACGGTTTAAACTCTAAAAGCACAGGCCAGCCAGTCAGCCAGCGTCTGCTACGAGCGTACAAAAGCAATAGAATTTGTAAATAAAATCGTTAAAAAATTCAACAAATTAAGGCCACAAAAAAAATGCTAAACAAAATTGAATTTAAACAAAAAGAAAATAATCATTAAAAAAAATTTATAAAAGTGCGAAAATAAAATTGTAAAAATAATTTAAAATAAATGGAAAAAAATAAAATATATTAAAACAAGTGTAAGTGCGTGCAACGTCCGTTTTAATACAGTTACACATTCGTACAAAAAAGGCCTGGGAGTGCGTAAAACACGCGTGACTCTGTCTGGTGTACATGAATGTACATACACACACATGTCATGTGTTTAAAGCATAATAAATACGTGTGACTGTGTGAGTTTGTGTAATGAGCCATTAAAGTGCAATAATTTATAGTCAAAAGCCTCCCCTTCAGTTAAAAAATAACAAAAAAAAATGCCACTTTTTTAAGAAGAGAAAAGATATGTAAATTTGCTTAAAAAATAAAATACTTATAAATAAAATAAATGCATAAATAAGAAATAATTAATTGGAATTTTTAAAGCCGTCGGCTTTTTGCAATTTTTGTTTTATTGTTTTAACCAGTTGTACCATTTTTTTTAAGTTTAATTGTTTTGTTTTGCTCATTTTGCCTAAATGTTGCAAACAAATATTGTTAATGTTTTACAAATGGATACCTGCTGTCACTCGCTGAAAAACAGGTGAGTGAGCTTGTCACATAAAAAAACAAGTTATTCTTTGTTTACTAACACAATGAAAAGATGAATTGCAGTAAAAAAAATTTATTTCCAATGACAATTAAAACAATTGTTAAATGTGACAACAATTTTAAGTGTAGCATATCATTAGCTCTGCCTTGTTAATACAGTTATTAAAAAATTAATTAAATCTAAAATAAATATATAATAATAAAACAAAGTCTAATTTAATAGTTTGTGTGCTAAAAAAAAGAACAAAAGTAATAAAACACACATTTTACATAAAATTTAAAAACTCCAATTCGTTAAAAATGTTTTGTTTTTAACTAAAACCTTATATAATTAAATTTTAAAGGCCACTTAACGAATTTAAATGCGATTTAAATGAATTGTATGAAAAAGATTTATTTAAAGACAAGGCCATAATAAATACTGAGCGAAATAAATCATCAGTTTAAGCAAAATTAAAAAAAAAACTCTGTATGCAAAAACTTCTAAGGCGACTAATGCGACTTTCAAATTTTTGCCATAAACTTTTTCTAGTTGCTAATAGCAGTTCTAGCGAATACATTGAAAGAAAAATGGCGTATCATGAATATCGGAAGACAACTTATTCGATGTGCTTTACTAATTCAAGCCTTCTATAGACAAATTAAAAAATTTTATGTTCTCTTTTTGGCAATTGCTAGATTGAAGCTTAATATGCTTGTTGCAATTTTTCCTAAAATTAATATTTAACTTTCAACAAAAAATGGCATTACAAATCATTAGTTAGTTACAGCATTGATGAACTCAGCTCCAAGTAGTTCTTTTTCTGGTGAATCACCAGTGAATTTAACACATGGTTGTCATAAGACGGAACTAATTCAAATAGCTGAATGGTATGTGCTTAAAAGGTTGTCTAGAACAATTTTTGATGTAAGCAACAGCCTTAGAATATTAAATTCAGTACCTGTAGTGATTGGTTTACAATGCAAGTGATAAACCTTTGGAACTAGTTCCATTTTTATTTTGCTGTAAAATAAACTGTAAAATATAGTGAAACTGTACAATCCCTGCAGAAAATGGAACTGACACATGACTTAGCACTGGACCTTGTCCTCAGGTGACAGGGACCAGTGCAAATTCTAATACTCCGTATGAAGTGCACGAAATAGCCTATTAAGGGGTTGATTGATACTTTGTATGCGCCTTGTGAACTATCTTAAGGGGACCTAATCGGTGCAGAATAATGTATAAATTATTAAATCAAATTATACATTCCTTGCACAGAAATCTATCGAAATTATTTTGACTATGAATTTTCATTTCGATCGATTTTGTTTTACCTTCTCCAGATTTCGATCGAAAAAGCGGCTGTTCATTCCGAAAAAGCCGCAATCCGATTGTTTTCAATTTAAATGTGGAAATATTGGGCAACACAAAACAAAAAACACCTGCTTATTAGTAGAGCAAAACAAAATACCAAAGGCACAATTAGATTTTATTGAAACGAACAAAATTTAAAAATTATTACATGAAATGCCCGTAATTGCAATAACTGCAGTTTTGGATGCCTAGAGATGTCAAGACTTTTTGGCGAAAAATTGCGGTGAAGAGGATTGAGGAATGCTTCAGATCCACTTTCATATACAAACATACTGTAACACATATTTTATTTATTTTTATTTGACTGAATATAATATTTAAATTTTTATGATGCTGCAATTTTTCCTTAAGACTTGAGAAAATGTCGTAAATATTTAAAAAAAAAAATTAATAACACAAACGAATTTTAAATAAATTGTTGAAAAACTTTTTTCTTTGGTGAAATTGAGTTGTTTTTAAACACATTTTTGTAAAGTGGTTTCATTTCGAGCAAATTCTTCGTTTTTCGTTTTCTTAAGAACATAATTACGGCATTGAAATCATTTCGATCGAATTGGACTGAAATTGCAAACTTATCTATTTTTGTAATGTTAGCACCTGCATTTATATTTTATTTTTAATGACATGACAGGCTCGCACACTACCCACTTAGATTAATATATATTTAAGTGTAGTTAAGGGACTGATTCCAGAGTGACTTGCCAGTCTCACTGGGGAAGGATATTAACATTATATTTATAGCATTTGATAGGTCCTAGACTCAACCACATCAAACTTGTTCAGTGCCGTTTACTACAATATATGACCGAGTCCCAATTAAATTAAATAAATATTAAGACAATACGTCGCAAAAATGGGAAATATGTAACAAATTATACGATATGTGTTTTTTTTCACCACAGCACGAGTACGTTTGGATCAATTGTCACCAAGTTTTCGACAGGGATGGTACAAAAACTGCACTATTTAACAGTTTTGATACTATTTTTGTTCCACAAAATTGCTGAAGCATTGGGGCTATTCCTCAGAAAAGTCTGTTTTTTGTAACGTAACTCCAGTTCATATTTTGTGTATATCTTGAAATCCTTAGGTTTGATTGTTAGTATCTTTTCACAAAATAAAGAGCTATTTAATGACTTCGCAAATGTAAGAAGTATTTTTTTTCAAACATGATTTCCAAATTGTTTTTCAACATTTTGTCGTACAAATGAAACGTAATGCCATAAAAGAATGTACCATTAATTTATTTTAAAAGTAAGGCTGATTTTTAATTGATTTTTAAAATGATCAAGTTGGTTTGAAAAACTCTGAATTTAATTTGCAAGACATTGAATTTGATGTGGAAAACTCCGAATTTGAAAATCTGAATTTTATTTGTAAAATGCCGAATTGTAATTAAATACACGTGTTAATAAAACTTTGCTTAAGTTAAAGCATTCTTTAAACTTCTCATACAAAATCCCTACGTTAAACCAACATTAACCTTAAAGGTAGAGGTCCATAGCTCGCTTTTTGCGCGTTATGCTTTAGACGCGTTTCATCCTCTTGTTTCGTTCTATACTTTGTTCGCGTTGAGTTACATGCACTGCTTTTCATGCGCCATTTTATTTTTGTTTTGATCAGCTGTGTGCGTTTGTTTATAAATACTTATAAAGAAAAAATGGAGAGTGAAATCGAGTTTTTAAAAGAATTTGTGGAGTTAGTCGAGTTTGTATATTTAATTTTATGTGCAAAAAATGACTATGAACAATTTCAAAAAAAGAAAAGGTTTTGGGTACGGCCGTTGTATTTAGAACGGAATTTAAGTGGGTTTTTTGAAACCACATTTAAAAAATTAAAACTTCTGACGCTGAGCAATTTCGAACCGCGACAAGAATGTCTGCAGATGTCTGCTCTGCTCTCTTTATTTTATTTCTATATAGCAGCAAGTTTTTGTTATATAAAAGCTCGTGCTTTTTTACAGCATTAATTAAATTTTCTTCCATTTTATTGTTTAAAAATATGTAATGAACACAAAGTAAATAATACAGAGATGACAATCAGTACGTAAAAGTAATCGATAACTAATATGCAAAATTTGTTACTGAGAAAAGTGTGGTGAAAAGTTACATAAAATAAATCGCATTAATGAAAATATTCACATATTTTATTTAACAAGTTTTTTTTACTAAGAAATTTTTTTTATTGAAAAAAAAAAGAAAAAAATTATCCACGGCAAAATAATATTTATCGATAACGTAAGAAATAAAGTATTATTTAACATCTTTAGCATTCAAGAACAGCTGACTTTCTTTCATGGTGCTTGTAACGCGTACAAAAGTAGAAAGTAGGCCTACTTTGTGCTTTGAACGCGCCTACGCGTTCTGCGCTTTTTGCAATGTAACTTGTCACATACTATTACATTGATTCTACTTTTTTGACAGATGCATAGAAAGCGTAACGCGCAAAAAGCGAGCTATGGACCTCTACCTTAATAATCGTTTATGAATGCTGACGAAACACATCCGTTAAATAGATATACATACATATGCATCTACATACGAGTATGTACTTACTTATATAGCAAGCATGTACTTATTTGAATAAATTTATTTTAAGCAAATATATGTGTACAGTGATACCAACTTTTTATTCGATTTGAAAAAAAAATTGCTACGGCACACAGTGGATGATTTTGTTAAAAAAATGGAAATAATTCTGTAGTTTGGTTGGTATTTTTCTCAAATTTTTTTTATAATAGCGAAATAATTAACCCACTTTTTTTCTGCGAAAAATCGACTTTTTTAAAAACTTTAATTTAAATTGTTTATAACTCTTGACACATTTCTTTTTAAATATTAAAAATTGGGTTCTTTATCCATATTTAGTTTCTTTTTCTAAATAGAACAATATTTGACGTCTCCATTACCAGAACAAAGAACCAAGGTTGGCAAAAAAGGGAAAATTTTAATTTTTTCTCGATTATTTCCTAAACTGTAATCGAAACCCATTAATGTGGCATGCATACATATACATACATACATTTGTAGTTAAATAGAAGTACCGGTATTTATAAACGATTGTTAAAGTTAATATCCCAGTCTAAAGAATGCTGTTGACTGCTTTCGTCGCTACTTAATTGTATTGATTAATTACTTAATAATATTGAAGTATAAATACATAGTTCAGCGGTGCCACCCTCAAATATTTCGCATTTATAAAAACAAAAGTATTTAAAATGTACTTATGTACTGACTTACCTATCACTTAAAAATATAAAGACGAATCGGAATCTTTCTATACATGAATTTCGCGATGTTCTCTCTGTTAAATAATATGCAATAATTTTCATTCATTTTTTACTACGCACATTCGCTATATGAAATCACACAAAAAACACTTGATAAAGTGACAGTAAATCAAAATTTAGTTAATTTAATTTATTAATTTATTTACTTAGTTATTATTTTAATACTAAAAAAAAACAGGATTAAAAAAAATTTACTTTCGATTTCTTCCCTGTACAGTAAATATTTAATTGCAGTTACCAAAAAAAACAAAAGCAAATAGGTATTTGTTGCTGAAATATTTCAAGTTTAGAAGATAATTGATTGTCCCAGAGAACTGTGATGGTGACACTGTGACACTTAAGACTATATCGTTTGAATCTCGCCAGTTATAATGCAACGATAAAGCAAAGTGACGGAAAAATATACACAGAGGCGTTTAATTTGTTATTTTTAGATATATTTGAGCAAAAAGAATTGCGAATTTTCAATAAATTTTTTTTATAGTTTTAGGCAAAATGTCCCATAGTGCAATGTAGCAATTAAGGAAACGGGAAAATATAATGTATCTTTAATAGAAGTTGTGTATCCATTCTCTGTTGAAAAAAATAATAATTTTGGGAAATATTTTTTGTTGTTGGTTAAGCAAGTCCAAATGCATTTCGTTGCTGCTTAGGCTTGAAACACAATTGAAATAAACTTACAAGTAAATATTTAAATATTTTAAATACTAACTGCCTTATTTATAAAAAATATTTCAGGTTTATTAAGCGCTTATTTGACGTATTTCTATGGGAAATTTGTCAAATAAACCTGTAATAAACCTAAAATATTTTTTATGAATTTGACCGTAAATATTTATGATTGAGACTTACGAAACCAATAAACTTTCTTAAAAAGCAACAAACAATGTTATACCGCATATGGTTGCTTTTTTAAATTATGGTTGAAGTGTAAGTGCAAGTTGTCAGTTATCTAAGCAGCAACGAAATGCATCCAGACGTGCTTAACCAACAATAAACAACTTTTTTTTAATTCATGCTCATTTTGAAACGCGTTACGTAAAAACAAGAAATAATAACTGATCTTCTAAGAGATTATATCCAAAATATTACGACTCCAATCAAAAATAGATTTAAAAAAATTTGATTTTATTATTATTCTGTAACTCCACAAATTTTCCATCATAAAGAGAATTTTATTCTCCTAAAAACGAAACATACGAATGTGCAATTTTTTCACGAGTATTTTATGATGCAAACGATTTTGACCAAAATATAAAAATTTACAGTTTTCGACATATTGTTAAGTGATCTAAAAACTCCACCAAAAACTTTTAATAATAATATTAAAGATATTTACAACGAACAGAAACTAATGCCCTCTTAACCGTATCACCAAGTTCAGCAATTTGTTAATAAGTCTTCCAATAGAGACTTTAAATTTTTTAAAAATTTATTGACTGTCATTTGTTAAGTCTATTTTGCCAAACCAACCAAATGATAAACTTTGTTTTTATCAAAATGGTTGTTCTGTTCGTGGAACTTTCGGCACGATTAGCCCATTTTACTGTTGCGATCGCAATAATTCGATGATTAATATCTACTTTGGGCCAGAATGGAATGATATGGATACACACAAGATGCGGTTTCAATAGGATGGCATTCCGTTAAATGCTGTGTGACAGACAAATGTTTATTTCCAGCCGAGTTGAAAATCATATTCAAGGCGAATCCTTATCAGCTGATCTCAACTGCTGAGGCGACTATTTCCGCTATTTTTAATTTGAATTGCCCTCAGACATTTTTTAGCACACTTTTTTGGCATCCCAAGTATGAATTTTTCAAAGCGAACTGAGGTAAGTCTACTTTATATAAATATGCCTTGATGATATGAGTATTCTACACCTTTGGAAGCATGAATATGCATGGAATATTTTAGTTTTCTTCAATTCTGGAAGCAAGTTGTGAAGTACCTTTAAGTGCAAAACTATAATATTTCCAGCTTTACTTTATTTCCATTCTATTCTTAATTATTTTTATGATTAGAACAAATATTTTAGAAAATTTGTTCTTTAAAAATTAATTAAAATATTATTTGCTTTTCTTGTATCATGCCCAATAAAGTTTCGTAAATGAACATAACAAGTGTTAATATTGTGTCAAACAAAAAGATATTTCATATTAATATACATACTCGTACATCAATATGAACATTATAAAATTGTAAGATATCTCATATGAAATCATTTGAAGTATAATTCATACGCATTCGTCTATATGCAGGCTATACATAAATATACAAATTTATAAATACACTTGTATATACAAGAGTGCGTTGATTTGTTCTCTTTATTTTTTTTTGTTTGTTTCACTTGATCCAAAAATATTCGACTAGATAAACAAATGTTTTCAAATACAATTTCCGTAACAAAATGTCAACAAATGTAAAGCAACAGCAAAAAGTAAAGTCATAAAAATAAATTAAGAGATTAAATGAAAAAAAAGAAAATATATGCAGCAGCTCCGGAGCAAAAAATCGATCGAATAGCTAACAAAATGTTTAGACATAAAAAGATAATACTGGCGAATCCATCCATTGTAAAGAGAAAAAATAAATAAAAATAAACCAAAAATATTGACATTGAACTGCAAAGTGCTTTTGCCTGAGGGAGGCAGGGACATGGTTTGACATTTCACACAGATGGAATTTATCGCTCAAAAAAGCGATAGTGCACAAAGCACAATAAAAATAAACTGCATGATTTTTGTTTGGATGCATTTTATTTAAAATGAAAAGAATCATTAAAAACTTATAAATTTTTAAAAGAAAAAAAAAAAATAATAAAAATCATAAATTAATTAAATACGGTTGGTTGGTGGGTTGGTTGTCCTGCTCTTCTAGTTTTATTTTCACTTAAACACATTTAAGAGCATGAAAATTTCTGCTAAACGTTTGTAATGTCATGTGGCTGTTGATTTAATTAATTTATGATGACGCGAATCATTTAATGCAGAAAGGAGAAATGTATAAACTGCCGGGTGCACAAGTTAAATTCATTAGACTCTTTTTTGGATAAAATATTTATATACATATATTTGCCATTTGGCGATCAGAACATATCGCGAAAAGAATCAAACCAAATCAGTTCTTCTCTATGGATGTGAATCGTGGAATGCAGTATAGAAGAATGTTAACTCCCTACAGGTTTCCATAAATCGCTGCCTGCGCAGAATTTTAAAAATATTCTGGCCAGTTACGATACTCAATGAAAGACTATCGGTCCAAGCCTCTCGAATTCCCGCATATGTTGGAATATGGAAAATAAAATGGCGCTGGCTAGAGCATATCCTACGGAAACCCATTGACAATGTCATGATAGCAAGCAAGTAAGGACTTTAATTTTGGTTTTTTGCTTCTAAATAGCTCTAGTTGAACTAAATTGAAAATAAAGCTGGCAACACTGACACAAAAATATGCAGCAAAATTATTTAATGCTCTTCGGGAAATACGAGAATTTCGATGCAGTTAATTTTCTACAAAAATAAAATTTTTCGATTCTAAACAGACAGCGAAAAATTACAAAGCAGAGATAATTTGCAATTTTCGAATCAGCTGTATATAGATAATTTTTAAAAATAAGACAACAAGGAATACGGAAAAAAGTTACGACGAATTGTTACTCAGATTGGGGCTGATCCAAGACAAATTCATATAAGGTGTACTCAGCTCTATTCGCTTTGAGAAATTTATACCTTAAATGTCAAAAAAATGTACTGAAAAATGTGTTTTGGCATCCAACGTATATATAAATTACAAGCGGCGAAAACAGTCAATTGATCCCTTGCCATCACCTAGCATGGATTCGCCTTGGGGATGATCTATAAGTCATTGAAAAATATATGCATATGGACATTTCCATAGATGTGTCTACTAGTTTTAAAACAGGACATTGCTGGATTCGGCCATTTTTTCCGAACAACCTTTTTGTCCGGCCAAAAATTTTTTTATGTGTAGTTCAGTACGATCGTACTTTTTTTGATACTATTTTTTTATACTATTTGACATGAAAAAGTACCGTAGTACTCCCCAACACATTTGATACTCTCACGGTCAACTTAGAAATGCAGTCAGAAGACATGCGTATGCATACATTTTCCATGAATTAAATTTCTTTTTCGACAAATGGCACGCAACTTTATTATTAAAGATATTTTAGAAAAGTGCAATGTTTCACAATTATATATACACATTATACCACTTTTAATTTAAATGTTTCCCAGCGAAAAGCAAAGCTGATTTGGAAGAACTGAAACCATTAACAACAGAAAATGTATGTAGTTTCTGGTCTACAGTGGCTAAGACTAAAAAGGCATTAGATGAATACATGTTTCCGGATATATCGAGAGTAGCTTAGGGAATTTTGTTCATACCTCACTCCTCTGCAAATGTCGAAAGGATTTTCCCCCTTCCTCTTACAACTTAAACATTTATACCTACTTATACCTAATATACATTAAGCATCTTTTTTTCATGCATGAAAATTTTTATTTTGCTGGAGGAACAACTCATATTAAAAAAAACGCATCAGAGATTCATTCTATTTCCCTTATTATATAAAATTCACTTCTATAGCGCCGCAATTAGGAAATATAAAAAGTTTCGTGTAACAAAATTCATGAAATTTTATGAAAAAATGCTTAATGTAAATTAGGTAATAATATGTACAATTTTTTGTTAATATGTTATAAATAAAAAAAAATATTAGCGCCAATCTCACGATGTCGACAATGTTCGACTCGTCGCACACTTATATACATTCAAAACAAAAAATTAAATATTTTGTTGTTGTTTCAAATGTAAGTGTGCCACAAGTCGATCGTTGTCGACATCGTAGGACTGGCCCATAATTTTTGGTACTCTCGGGATCAAAAAAGTACTCAAAAATTTTTTTTTGATACCGAAATGCAAATCTTATTTCCTATCTCTCTTCATGAGAGAGACAGAGTCAGAGAGATTGACCCATAAATACCGTAAACATAAATATTCATATAAATTTTGATGATTATAGCTAAACTACGTATGACCACCTTCCTTAGAAACTTGAACCACTGTGCACTAGAGCGAATATGGATTTCGGCACATATCAGACTATATGTTTAAAATAAATTTGAACAAATATTTGTTATATAATAATGAATAGAGTTCAAAAGTGTACACATTTGAAATTTCTTTTGTTGTCATTTTGTGGTGTCATTTTCAAAATGTGTACAATATGCCGCTCACATTATGTTTTTTGTTCGTAACGCAATACCAAACAATCAAAAATATTGGAAATGACAAAAGATGCAACCAGTACACACTATTGCGATATTATTAGGTTACGATCCTATTTTTAGAATTCAAAAAGTTGAAACGGACTTAGGTTAGGTTAGGTTAGGAAGGGTGGTGCTATACCGCACCTCCACTCGGAGACCCAATGAGATCCATTGTGATTCCCTTCTGTTGCCCCAAAAAAGTAATACCATCCCCCCCACCCCTTTGTCACAGTCTGGAGCGAGAAGTGACCCTATTATCCTTGAACCACCGAATTCCCATGATAAAGCCCCTGATGTTCTCTAGTTTACACTTCCCGATATCAGTAATGCTTTCATGGAACCGTCTGCTCAGCGATCTAAGCCTAAGACGTTGCAGTTTCGGGCAGTGACAGATAATACGTTCAATGGTTCCTGGTTCTTCTTCATCCTCGCACATCCTACAAAAATCTGGAGTGCCAGTTTCCCAATTCGCACCGCCTTCCTATTCATTTCAAGTGGCAGTTTGGATCTTCCTGAGTCAAGTTTTGGCCACAAACGAGACTCTACAATCCTCCGTACTTCGCCATGAACTGTTGGTCCTGCTGTCTACCCAATTACTGAGTTCCCTATAGTAATGACCTATAGGTAATTTCATCGACCTGTCTGACATTCCCTCATCTAATGGCGACCCTATTCTTGCCAGCTCATCGATAATTTCATTTCCCTCAACACTGCTGTGGCCAGGAACCCAACATAGTCTGACACTATATTTATCCATAAGAAAGTTGAGGGCTCTCCTACAGTCACTAACAAGTTTCGATTTGACAATGTGTCCCTTCAAAGCTTTTAGAGCTGCCTGGCTGTCTGATATATTCCAATTAAGCATTATATTTTTTTTTTTTATTTTTGAAAATTTTTTTCCCCTAAACAACTTAGATCATCTATAGAAGGTCTTGCTTGCTTTAGTCCTGGAGCTTTTTCTGGGAGTATTTTGTTTTTGGCAACTGGATCTCAAATTCGTACAATTCGTTTTTCAATTTCAGGCATTTAGGGGTTAAAATATAACAAAACTGCGTGATGACGTTCGTTACCACATAAATGTCCCATTGGATTTCAATGATTTATGAATGATGGCAAAATAATGATGCTAAAGCTCTGAGAGCAGATCGCCATCAAATTTAATGAATTGGTTTCTCTCTTAATGTGGTTGGTTGAATAATGAGAAGGTTTTCTATAGTCTGTTATTGTTGAATTATTTTCTTAAATTTTATAATCTAAATAAGTTTTAAAATATTTACTTTGTTCAACTCTGTATTAATTTATTCGCTTGGTGTTGGCGATGTGTATTTGGAATTCAAGCATACGAGTACGTATCTGTTCTGTTCTGCGTAAGATAAAAACGTATAGAATTATCAAAACGTATTGAAATTTTTATGGCAGAGTCACACTTTTCGATTTTATGTCATATTAATTTTTTCTTGTTGTTGGGTCTGTAATAAACAATGTTAAACATAAACATACTTACACAGGAGCAACATACGTTTGAATGCATACAAAGCATTTGCAACTATAAACAGATTTCAATACATTACTGCTGCTGCTGCTGCTGCTGCCGCTGTTGTTGTTGTTGTTGTTTCTGTTAGTGGCCTATAAAGATTGGTTGTTTGGCACATACTTCCACTACTGAAGTCCAAAAACTAAACACATCTAGTCACTGCCACTGTCACAAACAATAAGTCACTTTTGTGGCATCAACTGGTTGCAGAAATAAGAGAAAGAAAATACATAATAACCACAACAACAACAACAACACAAATATTTGTACAATATTGTTGCCCGCTATATTCTTGTCTAAGTTGTACAATCGTACCTAGAACCGTTTCTGTCTTGAGAGGCCGTCGCAGAGAAAAATAATCGTTCGATGACTGTCGTCAAACTGACAGACTAAATGACTGCGTCGTTGTAATACACTGACTGCGTTACTGTAATAATTTTTGGCGCATTTTAAATGCACAATTTTTCTAAAATATGCAGTAGGTATAGGCAAAATAAAATATCTACAAATAAAACTATTAAAATGTATGAAACGGTTAGAAAAACAATACAATACACACAGTTCAACAACTTGCAACATTTTTTGCAAAAGACGGACTTACTACAGTGCGCAGTGGCTGGCTGCAAACACACTACACAAACAACATATACAATTTCAATCTATGAATTTGATACATACTCGTACACATGCAGCACATTGAAGTTGTTTTCTTCATAGAAATGACGGACAAACTGTCTTTCAGTCATTTTGTTCGATTCATTTGTCGTGGCGCTACGCTTCAAATGTAATGAATTTATCTAAGAAAATTTTTATTTATTTATTGCAAGCAGAGCATTAAAGGTATTACTTCCCCAAACATATTGTGATATTTAATTTTTTATATATGCCGTCTAATGCGCCCGAAACCGGGGTTTCGAAGCTCCCAGAAGAGCTAGTGACTTCCGTCTTGGCTGGGTGTGTCCGAAATGGCCCAAAAAAGATTGGTATTGAAAATCAGCAAAATCGAGTAGACTTTTTCAGAACTGAAAAACTTTAACTTTAACTTTAACTGCTAAAACTAATTTTTATTTTTATATTTATTATTTGATTAAGATAAAGTTCGTATTCGCTTTGTAAGTCAAATTACATGTGATAATTATTAATGAACAAATAACACCAAAGTTAATTGTAAATATTCTGAAAAACACGAGTACCGGCTGTTTTCGAAGGTCACTTTACCTTTATCATAAGCCTACTTTTGTGTTTGGTCCACTGTGTGTCGTGTCAGTTGATGTAGATTTCTACTTTATATACTCAAGTTTTCATTGCAAATGGAATACGTGAATTGTTTTGATTCATCGTATTACAATTTGCTGAAAGCTTTTTTGTAATGAAAGCTCATTTCTACCATCTGTAAATTTACAACAGTCTTGCCTTGTTTGTTAATTAATTGTGCACATGTTAGTTAATTTTTATTTTATTGTTTTAAATAAATTTATTTTATATTTCAGTACGAATAAAATTGGTGTTAAAAATTAAAAAAAAATATATAAAAAAAATAATAAAAAAGAGGTTTCCAGGGCTGGAAAACTTTAACTGTTGTTGTTATATAAAAATAACCTACTAAAACTAATTTTTCCTTTTTCTCTATAAATTATACATATCCTCCATTCTTAAAAATAATATTGTTGTGAGATTTTAGAAAGAAATAAATTAGTATTATAAATAAGAAAAATCAAAATTATGGATCCAGGGTTGGAAATTGAAGAAAAAAATTGGGTAAAAATATAAAAAAAATATTTTTTTTTAGTTAAAAATTTTTAATGTTCTAGGAAGATCTTTAATAAAGATTTTTTTATATTTGTATAATTTTTATGGTTGTGCCATGTTGCTTATTATGCTCTCAGCTCAGTTTTGTTTCAAATTGATGGTCTTTCGGTGACATCTTGTAACGAGTTATTATTAATTTTTAGTAAATGGAGATAAAAATAAAATTTATCAGAAATAATTTCTTAGCCGGGCTTAAGCTCAGTAATTTCAATTCTTATTGACTGGCTGCACAGAAAAATATCGGTATTTTCCCTAACTAATAAAGTCTAGTTTAATTTTTCTTCTCTTCTTTAGAAACTCATATTAATTAATAAAACTATTTCATTCAATAAGAGTTGAAATTAGTGAACTTAAGCCCGACTAACAAATTATTTCTGATTAAAATTTACTATAGTTCAACTTAAAATTTAAAAATTGTCTCAATAAAATTTATCGCTAAAAACATAAGTGCAAAATAAATTAGTTAAGCAATTTCATTTCCCTGAAACCATTAATTTCTGCTAAAAAAACGTCTAAAAAATTGTATAGGAATAAACCGTTTACATAATCGCTATGTACATTTACGATTTGCAATGGGATGTTCAAATTGAGACACTAAAAATTTTTGCATAATCAAATATTATTAAATACAGGAAAATATAAAACAAGTTATATAGGGTCCGCCAGATAACTTTTTTTTTTAAAACAGGGCGCAAAATATCGAGTGTATCTTCGGTTGTGTGGCACGTAGCGCCGTCCTGTTGAAACCAAATGTTGCCAATATCCTCCTCTTCAATTTTTGTGAACAAAAATTCGTTCAACATGGGCCGATAGCGATCGCCATTGACTGTAACGGCCACTCCTTGCTCATTGGCCCAATTATGCCTCTGGACCAAAATCCGCACCAAGCAGTGACTTGTTTTGGGTGCGTCGGTTTTTCAATGTATGCGTGCGGGTTTTCTGTGCCCCAAATGCGAAAATTTTGCTTGTTTACATACCCGCCAAGATCAAAATGAGCTTCATCTGAAAAGATGATTTTTTTTTGGCAAAATCGGCATCTTCTGTAAATCGATCGCAGGCAATATTTCCCGGCGTTGTTCAAGCGTATACACAATCATATTCGTTCAGTGGAACGATAAAACTAATTATCTGTCAAATCAGACATGAGCTAAGTGTTACCATTCACGAAATAAGCACTAGTTGGAAAAAAACGCTAGATGGCGGACCCTATAGTTTAGTTGGTATGGAGATAAAATACTGAGACTATTTTAGGTTTATTAAATAGCAGCACGGCTTTTGAACATCTCGAGAGCGAGTAAACAAGCCCCAATTTTTTGGTATTGTATTGGCGTGACGTCGATGTTGACAACTGGAATAAGGGTGAGTGTAAAATATTTCTTAAATACAGAGTGTAGAATAAAATATTCAACAATTGCGAATAACGCAAATAATATATTTGAATCAAGTTCTTTAGTCGAAAGGTACCGAGAGATCACTTACTAAAAACTGCTTTAAAACAAAAATTTATAAATTTCCACATAACAAACATAAATGTATAAGAAACATAGATGTACTTATGTATATTATATCTGTATAATACATATACGTACATTGGTGAAGGGTATATAAGATTCGACACAGGTGAATATAGCAGCACGCTTACTTGTTTTATACTTATTTTTATTTATGATTAGGCCAAGACCAGCTGCTCTCTTAACCCCGAATAGTATTTTATTATATCTACGCTTAGGAGCAGTTTTTTGTTTCTTTTTTCGACAGAGGAAGACCCACACGAAGTAAAGGTAGATAATTAAAATGCCTGGTAATACTTTAAATACGATTGCTGAAAACATCTTATACATAAAAAATTCTAAAGGCACTATTTCAAAAGTACTTTTAAAAGGTATGTTCTTTGTTTTAAAGAACTTTTTAACCGACTTCAAAAAAGGAGGAGCTTATCAATTCGTCTGAATTTTTTGACATTGTTAATTCATAACTCGGTACATATTACACCAATTGTAAAAATTCTTTTTTTTTTTGTGGCTGAGAGGGTATTAGATTCTACTTATTCAATTACTGCGAAACCTAGCAAGCACCTTTGGTTCTTGTAATTACACAATTTTAAAGTTGAAAAATGGGCGGGGTTACACCTATAAAAATATATTATTATGTATCACGTGGTGCTATTTTATCGGTTTAACACACAGTTTTGCATTTAAAAATGGGCGGAGGCATGCCCATAAAACTTAAATTTTATATTTCACGTACTTCTTCTTAACCAACAGATTTTATTTATTTTTTTTGAAAGAGTTTACTACCAGTTCTCATAGATTATTTTCAAAAATGTGTTATCAGATCTTTGCATTGAATTCAGTTTTTTTTGGTAGAAATTTTACAAAGTAGATTTTAATAGGTACTTTTCTAAAAGGTACTTTTCAAGAGGTACTTTTTAAAAGGTACTTTTTTAAAGGAAGCTATCTTAAAAGGCACTTTTTTAAATCGAAATGTTATTTTTAAACGGTATTTACATTGTTTTAAAGTACTTTCTTAAAAAGTACTTTTTAATATGAACTTTTCTTAAAACGGATTTTTTAAAGATGTATATATTTTGCACGTTCTTTTTTTAAAAGGTACTTTTTAACATGATACTATTCTAAATGGTACTTTTTAAATCGTACTTTTTTCAAAGGCTAAGCTCCTAAAAGGTATACAGCAATCTAAATTTTCGAACAAAAACGCCGATTTCTCAAACTAATCTGTCAAAACTAGTCCTTTAAAGCTTTTTGTATTATGCGCTATACAGGCATGTTCTGAAAATCACATTCACAATCATGCACAAATATTTTCACTCTTTTTTTAAATTTTTCTATTGTATAGATTACCAAATATCATTTCTGAAAGAAATTTATGGTATATGATTTTAAAAACTTCTGCATTGTAACATGTGATTTTCAGAACATGCCTGATAATAAAAGATTTTAAAAAAGATTCATTTGTATACTCAACAAACAATGCATTCCTTTATATTCTTCTGCGGGTGCAAGTATCCGTGCCTGCTCGTATTTAAATACATGCATCAAGTAATAACGAAATGAATAGATGAAATTTGTTAATTTATTAGCAACGAAAATAATCATAAATAAATATAAAAATATAAAACATTTATTACAGTACAACTACACACATATACATTTTCTTATGAAAATCATTTATATACATATGTACGTTATAAATACCCTCTAGTCAGCCTAGAACCGTATGTCTCTATACCAACACTCTTTTCTATAGCGACAATTACACTAGTTGAAATGCCGACAACTTTCCTTTTATGCGCCAGTAAAGATACGTTAGAGACAACAGTTCTAGTGAATTTCTGGTGACATTGTCAAGGAACGCGTCAATAGTTTGTTTTGTTTTTGTTATGCTGTGCAATATTGTTAAAAAATACATATGTATGTATGTGTTTAATTTTGTTGCCCAACCCTTATAAAATTGTAGACGAGGGTCACTAAAAAGTACTTGTGAATCTTTGGTTCAAATGTCTCCATATGGTCGTAAAAGAATAGTGCTAAAGTCTTCTGGTAGATTCTCAATGACAACCCTACGTTATTTGTCAATAGGCGGTAATAGGTGGGTACACAGCAGTACTATTGACAATGTCACTAGTAAATCACTACAACTTTACTATTGACATCGAGCGAGGAAATGTCGATATTGTTCTCTAGAGCCCCTAAAATTTACTAGTGAATCATCTATGGTGCCAATGTCTCCATGTGAACCCAGAAGAACTACTTAGTCAGTAGTGCTACAGTCTAGTGGTGGATTTTCAATGACAAGCTAATGTTAAATGTCAATAGATGATAACATTGGCTGGGGTACACCTTGTCAGTAGTACTACTGACAATGTCACTAGTAAATAACTACAATTTCGCTATTCGCATTTTCTGCAGGGTATTTATAAAAGTTGAGATATGTATGTTTTCCGCCGCGCAATGGTGTGATGTAAGAAAAGTGGCAATAAAATTTCAGTTCCTGATTTGGGAATATCAAAATGTGGCTCGTGGCTCTTCGTGTATTATACCTGCACAATCTTTGCTTAATAGAGTTTGTCATATTCTAACGTTGAGAGGAAATCCAGAATATTTTTTATTTATTTTACAGCATCACAAAATTTGTACGAGTAGTAAGTACATTTTACACATTTGGTTTTAATCATCAAATTGCTTGAATCAATAAAACAATTATATTTTGCAAATACTGCCATGTTATTATGCAAATTTACTTTATATAATATGTATTAATAAATAAATATTTATTTATTATTGACCATTTTCTGGTGTTAGCTACCACATATTTAAGTGATTTTAGCAAATTAATCTAATAGATAGAATGCTCCCAGACCTGGCCTCAATAAAACTCTTTGAAAAACTTACAGCCTTATGTATAATCAAAAATTGGCATGAAGTTAGCATAAGTGGCAAAATTGAACATGGCCTTAATGTGTTTTGCCATACAATTTTTACATTAAAAATCATGCCAGGATGTAATCGTATGTTAAAGCTACATTATGCGGCGATTTTTAATGTCAAATTGTATAGAGGAACTCGTCAATACGTATTTCAAGTTTGTCACTTATGCTACCTTCATGCACGTTTTTGTTAATGCATAAGGCCGTTAAACTTCAATCGCATAATTATAACAAATTTTTCTATGAAAGTCATCAACATAAAAAATATAATATTGTATAATTAGGCGATTAGACAATAAATACGACGTTAATGTGAGCTTGTGAATTGAACAAATATTAAAGTTTTTACTCTTTAATATAAAGAAGGTATAAAATAAAAAGGTTGTTCAAAGTACTATAATTTAATTTTTTTTATCATAAATTCTGTCGATTTGAAAAATATATTCCCCTCATGAAATAAATAAATAACAACCCACATAAACTTAAACTTTCCTACTACTTCTCAATTTTCCATACAGTTTAAACATTAAATAATAAAAAACAGCTCCTGTTTTAAGGATGCCTGCTGTAAGACAAACGAATAGAAATACGAAAACTCATGGCTGTTGAGCATTTCCATATTTAAAAACACATTGTTTGAATTCATGCCACTGTGCGCAAAAAAAATTGTTTGCACAAGAAAATTTCAGCGGACAAAAGATTAGAATAAATATAAATATTTATTCATTTTTTTAAATAAAATATGGCCATTATTTTTACAATATTTATTTTATATTTTATTAGAAACTGAAATTTATTAGACATAAATAATTTTTGTGTGTGATGCCTTCATGATGATTTTCTTTATACATATTTATTCATAAAATTATTTATTTTTTCTTGGGGTTTTCATGTCAGTTGTAATTTTTTTTTGCATACATTTCATGAAAAGTATTCAGGACGTGCCAATTTTTAAAGAAATTTTTTTTTTCAATATTTTTGGTTTGACAGAAACATTATTTTCATGCAAAATTTAATTTCAAAAAATAAGTTCGTGTAAGTCATAAAATTTCCAAATGTTAAACAATAACAAATGTTTTATTTTTGTGATTCATCGTCTTAATGAAATTAGTAGTTTTAACTTTAGGCGTTGATGATAACTGGCCATTGACTGGTATTCTTACACCTGTACAGAAAAAAGTAAGCATAAGATAAAATAAAGAAAAACAAAGATTCAACTAAAAAACTAATTAGTTTACGATCACGAAAATTGTGGCTTTGAGTGGAAAAGAATACATTTGAGTGGAAAAGAATACATTTAATGAAAATTTAATCAATGTGTTTTTAAAGCTTCAATTAAAATTTATTTCAGATGTCTTTAAATATTCAAATAGTTAAATAATTGAAATGTTTTGAAAGATTTGATTAAAATATTAATTGAAATATTCCTAAAGATTTAAATAAAAAATTAATTCAAAATTTCTTAAAATTCAATTAAAATATTAATTGGACTATGAGGTTCCCAGTGGGAAAAGGTAATGAATATTAAGGGAGAAGGTAATGCATAGCATGTATAATTTTTCATTCCAGAATTCATTACTGTTAACACAGAACATGTCCTAGGAAAGTAATGAATTATTTAATTTGTCCGAGCAATGAATTCTATAATTAACTTTTTTAAATGAAATGTATACGTCATTGCACTATATTACTTATGCATTAATAATTAATTATATGCATTCATAATTAATTATACCAGTCCAGCTCACTTGGGTTCAATACAATAATCCCTTTGTGGTACCTGTGAGTTGAACAGAAGATAGTGATAGAGGGTGATAGGGAAGAGATAGTGATAGAAAAGGTAGAAAGAAAGCTTCATTCTTTTACAACTCGGCTTTTTTTGCACGTTTTCAATAATGTAGCGTTTCAGCGCCTCTGGTGTCAATGAGGCGTATTAAATTTTAAAGCTGTGCTCAGTAGCCATTTTATTGGTCATTTTATTTCGACGACAATTCTTCTACACAATACCGACGAAAGAGGGCACTCTGATGTTGCATTAGGATTAATATCCGCTGAAGCCGGTGTAGTTCAGTGGCCAGTGTCTGTGGCTTCACCAGTAGAACTTTTGCTACAACAACTGATACAAAGGGACACTAATGCACATCAGAAAAATGCGTGGTGTTCAGTGTGACCAGATCCTAAAAATTTTTGCAGCTAAATTTACTTTAAAAAAAAGCTAGAAAATGCTAAAAAATAATTTAAGTGCTAAAAAATAATTATAACATTTAATACTTCTTTTTATTTTGCAATTTCTGCACATATTGCCTTACAAATTTTTACTTACTATGAAGGAAACTTTTTCTTAAAGAATACCGAAATATTTATTGAGAGTAAAAAGTATTAAAAACAAAACAATAATAAAACGACGGTTCTTGAAAAATATAAGCGTTTTCTCACTTTTGTTTCGTTTATAAGCAATAACGTTCAAAAAGTACAAGTGCTACCAAAACAAATGAAAAGTATGAGCCTAACTACCAATGTTGGAAATTTTGGTACTTATTAGTGTTGGACCACTGTGTTAGGAAAAATTATTATTACTTATGGCAAAGTACAACTTTTTTCAAATTGTACCACTGAAGTATAAAGTGTACCAGTGTACCAATGCAAATGTGATTGTACCAAATTTGGTACAATTGTACCACAAATCCCAACAGTGATGAATACATGTATTTCAGTAAAATTATGTTTTTGGTACATTGTTATACAATTAACTGAAAAAATATGAAAAAATAAGATTTAACATTCTTATATTCAGAAACCTATGTATCATCAATTATTACATATTAAAAATGAATATTCCTCATCAGAATAGTTGCTCACATTATCGTTATAAGATGTGGGGAATTTTTGCTTGTTAGATAGCCACCGTCTATATACATTTTGATCCTGATTAACCTCAAAAAAAATTTTTTTAAATAAGCAAAAATACTTCATATTTTATTGAGAATCGCATGTACATAAAAACATAATAAGACGAGGCTTTTATCAAACAAAAGTCTTTACAAAACAAGCAACTTTATTCGATTTTGCATCCATTTTAATTTTTTAGAACCTTTTAAAATTAGTTTCATTTTCTTTTTGTCTTTTAAATACTTTTGTTGTTATTGTTTTATTGTTATACTGTTACTAATTGTAGAGAGGTTATGAAAAGTGGATGAACGAACTAATTAATATATGTTAAAAAATAGTATATGAAAAAATAGTATACTTTCACAAATATTTTACTTGTATTACAACATTTTTAGGTCTTAAGAAACAGCCCGCAGATTAACGCTAACATTATCACACGTGAAAATTAAAAATATACCCAAAATATCATAGATTATAATGTTAAAAGCTTAATAGGTTATATTTTTTAAAAATGATAGAAAATGCTAAATAAATAATTGAAAAATGCTAACTGCTAAATCAAAAGTTTTGCAGCTAATTCAGTAAAAAAAATGCTAAATTTAGCTGCAAAAATGCTAAAATGGTCACGCTGGTGGTGTTGTTAATTAATGACTGGCGGAGACCGGGCCCGAACACCAGACCTTCTGTTTTGTAGTAAACGTGCTAACTACTTCAGCCAACATTCTAGCACAGAAAAAATTATTCCCAAAAAATTTTCAAACATACGTTTGTTTGAAATAAAATTTAGTTTCGGTAAATATTTTTTACTGTTCCAGTAAATTTTTTGTTGCAAAAAGGATGTATAGAGAATAAACACGCCACGACGTTTGTCGGCTACTTTTCGGAATTTACATGTATACAACACGGTCAATCCAAATAAACAACAACAAGAGCACAACAGCACGTTTTGTCAACCGACAAGCAAGATAAACACCAACCCAGTTAAATAACAAATTCTGTCAGCCGAACTCTGGTAAATTTAAATTTTTACAAAATTGTTATCAGAATTTACAAAGTTATTTGTAGGACCGCATTCAGACAAAATATTTACTGATTCAATGAATTTGGTTACTGAAAATTAAACATTGTTTTTTCTGTGTGGTTGGCCTTTTAGGAATTTGGATGATTTACGTTAACAATTTGTACATTTAAGAAAAATAACAAGCAATACCAATCTGATACTTACGCAGCCAACACAAAAAGTTTTTCTCTTCCTTCTCTAGTTCTGAATTGGAACATATGTATTTATTATTTTTAGCAATACAGAAGGCAGGAAAACTTTTGAGTTAAAAACACTAGAGCACTAATGAAAGGCTTGGACGATACGAGTACATATTTTAAATTCGCTCCACATAAACAAACATAAATAATTTATTAAACAACAAAACCTAATTACTGAGCAATTCAGGATCAATTTCGAACATTGTGAATGAAAATCAGTCCAGTCTTCTTGTTAAAAGACTTGAAAGAAACTCAATTTAGATTATTTTGTTTAGAATTTAATTGCATATGCAATGAATACAACTAATTTATGTGGGAAAAATTACAATATATAATCACCTTTATCGTCAATAACAAGTGAAATTTTTGTTCATGTGAAATTTTTATTCCCCTCGAAGGGAAAAAAGCTATCCTGAATCTCCCCTTGAAAATTTTCCCCCCGCTATCAGTCCCAGTGAATGTAGAAAAGGGAAGAATATATATAAAGTTTACAAATTAATTCAAAATCAGACAAATTCAAAATAATAAGAAATACACAAATTTTAGGTCCCAAATGAATTTTTTTTCACCACCATGCAATTTACTGTGTGTGAACCAAAGCGATTCTTGCTCCATTAAAAAAAGGTGTTGCAGTGAATCATTGTTAATAATCATGAACTTTGCTTACCAATCTTGTCCTAAAAAATAAATATTTATAACTTTTAATATATAATTCAAGGGAAAATAACGAAATTATTCGAGGCAAGAATTCAGTTCGCCAGAAAAAAATAAAGTGAACAAAACCAAGGGAAAAGTGAAACAATTCACGGGAAAAATATTGTTCCCGACAAAGGGAATCAAAAAAGGGAAATCATTTCTAGAAAAAAATTATTCACAATTGCAATTTTGTGCAAAGGGAAAAAATTTCGAGGGAAAAAATATTCACGATAGGGGTGAATGATAAAGAAGAATTGGAAATTTAGTTAAATTTAAGTTTCATTAAGAGGGAGGTAAACATAAATAATACAATTAAAAATGAGTAGTTTTAGCAATACCAAATAATATTTGACATGATTCAATACAAGTATAATTAATTTACATTTATATTTTACTGAATAAGTAAAATAATAATTTGGGATTATTAGTGCGTTGACAAATATAAAACTTAAATAATAAATGTATGTTTAAATATGAAATATATTTTATTGTTAATGACATATTTCGAATTAATTGTAAGTTTCAATTAATCATTTTCGAAATTTACTCAAACGTCAAATTATTCAAATTGTCAATAATAAATCGTTAATCTGGTTTTCAATACCCCACCTCACCACCTGCTTCAAAAGAATCTAAAATACTTCGGCCTGGCACCTGTTCGACTAGAGTTAAAGAAAAAAAATCAAGATTTATCTAAAAAATATTTTTTTTCTGAAAAAAAAAATTTATAATAATTTTGTGTATAATGCACTAACATTTCTTTCAGGCAGTCATTCGTTTGTAAATATAAGAACGCCTTTGATTTTTGGTTTAACCAAAAATTAATTCACTTCCACCTTTCACTGGTAGAACGAAATAATTTATTCTCGAAATGGAGAAGTCAGTCTCCAAAATATTTTAAACTGACGAGATACATACTCATACATACATACATACATATGTATGTATACATGTAAATAAAATCCAAATTAGCATAAACATTTTTACAAAATGTTTTTAAAAATTCCAATAATATCTATATTTTCTGAAATTGTCACGCATATGTACAGATTTGAAGGCAAGTTTTAAGTTTCCATTAACAATTTGAAAATCCATTAATAATATATATAAGAAACTTTCAAAGCTTATCTTATTAAATAAATTCAATTAGTTTTTTGTAACAACAAATTAGTAATTGTAGTATACATCTATTTACATATCGAGCCTTTGCTGCAAGAGTGTCATAACGTAAGCAAGCACTTGTTTGACAGAAATGGATGTAATAGTTTTTAATTTACTAAAAAACTTAATTGTAAAATAACATTTAATAACACAAGATATTTTAAATGAAATTTTTACATTATATGTATAAAAATTCATTCTGTAATATTTCGTAAAAAATAAATAAATTTTTTGAGTTAATACTATTTTGCAGCAAGCGTTTGCTATCTACATTTATGTATACTTATGTAAATAATTAACCACAAAATCAAATTTAAAATATTCAAAAATGGTTTTTAATAAAAGCCTCTTGCTCTCAATATTTATGTATTATTAATGATTTCATTAATTATTTTTAGCTTAAAATGTAAATAATAGAATTCGAAAAATAAAAAATTAATAAAAACGTGTCATCAAATATCATTTCAAATACCAGACATTAGTAAAAAAGTTGACGTGTTTGTTTTTAAATGATTTTATTATTGTTTGCGACAACTAATTCACGATAGATAAGTAAAGCGGTAGAATTAATTTCACTAAACCTGACCCTCGAATTTGAAAGTAATTATTATAAAAAATTTAAGTAATATACAATTGAAATATTTATGTAATTTAGTTTATAAAAAATATAAAACATAAAAATTTATAACAAAATTCTACGACTGAGAAAAAAACTAAATGTTGAAAATTTACGTCTGGATTTATTATAAACAGCTACTTAAAGTATCTCTCTTTA
Source organism: Nowickia ferox (assembly GCA_936439885.1). Taxonomy (NCBI): domain Eukaryota; kingdom Metazoa; phylum Arthropoda; class Insecta; order Diptera; family Tachinidae; genus Nowickia; species Nowickia ferox. The sequence goes on from OW387026.1 coordinate 68,822,891, forward strand.
TGTCGGTATATTGCCCTTTTAAGCACAGGCTCTATTTAACACTTTTATGTAAATTTTACAGGAAACATTTTGTTGGAACATTTCAAGCGTGTAACTTTTCTCGGCCTATTTGACCGACTTTAAAAAAGGAGGAGGTTATCAAAAAGTGTGAGTTTTTTATGTATGTATGTTGCTTCATAGCTCTTTCAATTTTTCAAACGATTTTAAAAATTTTTTTTGCCAACTTGGATTTGGTCCCATTCCCATTAAAATTTAGTTTTACATTTGAGGTAATTCTATTTTTTTTAAAGAGAAGTAACACTCAGGCAATGAATGTCTACTACTACTTCTAGGTAATTACCTTATTTAGGAAAAGAATAGTGATAGAGAAGACATTTAGTGAAGAAGGAAGAAGGCTTCATTCTTTTACAACTTTGACTTTTGCACGTTTTTATTAAAAAGACAGTTTTGCAGCGCCTCTGGTGTCAATAAGGCGTATTAAATTTTTTGAAAATGTGCTTAGTAGCGATTTTATTGATTATTTTACTTCACCAATGATTCGTACCGAATAAGGAGGGCGCTCTGATGTTGCATTAGGATAAATATCCGCTGAAGCCGATGTAGTTCAGGGACCAGTGTCTATGCCTTCATCACCGAGGGTCCTGGGTTCGAGCCCGGGCTCAGAGAGTCATTAAAATGATAACACCACGCATTTTTCTGTTGTGCATTAGTGTGCCTTTGTATCAGTTGTTGTAGGAATGTTCAAGTGATGAAGGCATAGTCACTGGTCACTGAACTATACCGACTTCAGCAGATATTAATCCTTATGTAATATGAGAGCGCTCTCCTTAGTCGGTACGAATCATCGGTGAAGTAAAATAATCAATTATATTTCTACTAAGCACCTTTTGGAAAAATTTAATACGCCTCATTGACAACAGAGGTGCTGCAAAACTGTCTTTTTAATAAAAACGTGCAGCTTCGAAAACTTTACTACGCCTCATTGACACCAGAGGCGCTGCAACATTGCAGTATTAAAAAAATCTTGCATACGAGTAAAAGCAGAGTTGGAAAACAATGAAATTTTCCTCTATCTCTTTCTGCATTGCGTGAGTGTTACTTCTCTTAAAAAAAAAAGATTTTTAAATTTGCATTTAAAAATAAGGGTGGGAAGTCTGGTATTAAATTATATATACGATCGCCAGGAAACTTTGAAAATAGCGTTGAGCAATTGGTATTGCATTTTTTGTGCTTAAAGAAATGGGCGAAACCATGCCTATTAAAATTTATTATTACATTTTGCGTTCATCTAATAAATTGATAATATGTAAATATATTTGTTGGTGTTTTTTATAATTGGTTTTTTCATATATTGGGTGTTTTTTATTGAGGTATAGAACTTTAAGTTGGCATCACTTTTTTAACTGGCGGCCATTTTGTCAGCTGTCAAGTGATTAATATTTAGTTTGGTTTGCCATTTCATCATGAACAGGTTGACAAAAGAACAACGCTTGCAAATCGTGCAAATTTATTTCGAAAATAATGGTTCAGTTCGCGAAGTTTACCGCAAGCTCCGTCCATTTTATGGTCGACATAATCGTCCATCAGAGCAATTAATTCGGTTAACCATGGATCGTTTTTGCACTACGTTTACTCTATGTGATAATACGCATCCGCAGAGACTTCGAACAGTGCGCACCGAAGAAACAATTGCCGCTGTAGAGCAAAGTGTTGAAGAGGACCCGAATGAATCGATTCGCCACCTACTGACTATTTTGTTCCCGAATTGGATGGCATGAATGTGGATGAGTTGTGGTTCCAACAAGACGGCGCTACATGCCACACAGCGCACGTCACAATCGATTTATTGAAGGAAACATTCGATGAGCGCATAATTTCGCGGAATGGACCTGTCAATTGGCCACCAAGATCGTGTGATTTGACACCATTGGATTATTTTCTTTGGGGATATGTGAAGTCGCTCGTCTACGCCAACAAACCAGAAACGTTAAGGGACTTGGAAGCCAACATTCGTGGTGTTATTGCCAACATACGGCCCCATATGCTCGAAAAAGTGGTTGAAAATTGGACCTGTAGAATTGGCTTTATTCGAGCCAGCCGCGGCGGCCACATGCCCGAAATCATATTTAAACGTTAATGGCATAAAATTATCCTTCCAATAAAGCCAAATTGATGGACATTAAAACGATTTTCTTGTGTTTTATTTCAATTCGAAGTTCTATACCTCTAAAAAAACACCCTGTATATTAAAATATGAATAACGATTTTCTGAATAGTATTTGCAATATTTGTAATAATTATTGATTTTTAATTTTACCAAAAAAAAAAATGATTTGGAAAAATACTCAAATTTTATGTCATGAAAAAAAAAATTAAATTAAACAATCACATGCACACACACATGCAAACTTATTTTAACTAAATTAAACAAATATTCACTCAGTCTTGCAATATTTGAATACGAAAAAATATTTTAGATAAATAAGCCAAATAACAATTTCATATAAAACATTATTGTACATAGAAAATTAATGAAATGAGCAAACATACACATCAATCAATCATTCACTTTTAGAATGCACACCAACATACACACACGCACACACACTCACACACACTAGCTTTCACATCTACAAAAATACAATAGAAAATAAGAGCTTTAAAAAATTTTATAAAAAAAAGAAGACAATTGCATGGATTTTGTGTTCAATATGTATCTGCACTGAAACTCAAAATCATGCCAAAGTAATTTAATTCATTAGTAAAAGTGTTCAATAAAAATTTAAATTTAAATAAAAAACGAAAATGAAAACAAAAACAAAAATGTAAACGGCTGTTTAAAATCTAACTAAATTCGAATCGCAAAAAAGTTTTTAATCTAAACACAAAAATATCAATAAATTACAGTTTGAATAACAAATGATTGACTTGTGTTAAGTGGATATTAGACAAACTTTACAACGGCAGCACAACACTCGCATTATTTCATAAGCCAGGAAAGAACAATCTTCAGCACTACTCCTCTTATTCGAAACATCCTGTGTAATTTCCCAGCAAAAAATTTCAAAAAAGGTAATAGTGTTTGGAATTAAGCATTTCTGCTGGAAGCTCTTCCCTACTGAATTACCAACTGAATAATTTTAACAAGGCTGAGACTAAAATAATCGATTCTTGAGAACTACTTACATGTTTTATTTGGCAACATATACGTAATTTATGAAAAGTAAAAGAATCATTCTCCTCATCATTCAATTTCTACATAATTTCTTTAAATTTTATGTAATGCAATTACAAGCGAGTAATGAATTTTGGCAATCAGAAAAGTAAGTCATTTTATGGCAAGTACGAGTAGTTTTGATGGTAATGCCAATTTTTTTGCTGGGTTATTTTCGCGAGCAAGAAGAAATGTTGAAGTATGCTTGCTTATGAAAATTAAACTTATTATATACAATGCGTATACATTAGAGCGACTCCCCAAAATAAGTGTTCGATGTACTCTCCTAAAAATGAACCTTTTTTAATGATGACATTTAAAAAATTCAAAAACCGTTCTTGATCGTCCTTGGACAAATTGTATAAACAATTGGACGCGCCTTAAAAAACCTTTCTTATGATACCAATATTGTATATGTTGGTAAGGAAACATATTCTCAGATTGACAAAACATGCAAAAATAGACCCTTTTTCAAAATGGTCCAGCTCACGAGAGGTCAAATCTAGAGCCGAAATATTTTAGATGTCATCATAAAAAATAATAATTTTCATTTTGAAGGGGGTACACCTTCACGAATTTCTCTTCCATACAACTTCAGTCGCTCTAATATACATATTAATTGTTATTTGTTGTAAATAGAACGTTATTGATTAGAAGCCAGATATTGTTAATAAGTTTGTACGAGGACGGTCTCAAACTAGCCTACATGACGTACAGATGGCGGCAATAATTCGAAAACAAAATTAATCTGGTGAATAGCGCCAACTTTTAAATACACACTTACATAAATGGACATCATAATAAAAATAGCTAGAAAATATTTCCATGACCTCAAAACGTGTAGATATGATTTTCGACAATCAGGGTGAAATCAGTAATTTCGTATTTTTGATAGCGGAAAGTTTAAAAAATTTGCAAATACACTCCGAAAAATTTCATGCTCAAATCTACGAAAGCAAGATTAGTTGAACATTTTTCAGCAATGAAGCAAAATTCATATTTGTTTCATGTTAATTCAACATGATTTACAACATTATTCAAAGAAAAATTTTCCTTTTGAAATAACTTTATGTTGATTTTATATTCCAATACTGTTAACGCTGCAGGTAACTTGTTACAAGTTGTGTGTATGTATTAACAACCAATACATCGAAAAAATATAAAAAACACAATTGCAACTTGCTTGACTGTTTACACATGCTAGTGCAAGTTTATTTTTAAAATGTTTTCGAAGGCAATGGTTACAGGGAAAATTGTTCCGTGTGTTGTTTCTACTTTTTGTGCGTCTGTATGAGTTTTTAATGTCTGGGTTGCCAAGTTTTTAGCATGGTAACATTGACGGGAAGCAAATTAAGTGATCAACTTCGTAACAAAAGAAATAATAAATTGATACTGCAAATCAAGAATAAATCATATCTGATTACATGATTTTACTTTTTATATTATTTTTTTTTTGTATATAAGTTGAAATAATAATATTTTAAAAACTATTCCATGTAATCTATCCATTAAAATTAAAATAAAATCCTTAAAGGGTAACACTGATTTTACTTTTGACAATTTACCAACATGCAATTAAAAAAAAATCAATTGTAATGAATATCTCTTGCCAGTGAGCACACATTTTGTAGCAGTATGATCGTAATAGTAAAAAAATGTCAATGTAATGAGTTACTTGCACTTGTACTGGCATGTGTAAACGGTTAGTAAATCAAAGTAAAAATCGTGTTGAATCAAAGCTCTTCCAAGTTGAAACAACGTGCATTGGATACTGAAATAATTCGAAAAAAAACCATGTTGTTAAAGATCGCACTTTATGGAAATTTCTAACAAATGTTACCCTCTTCAGGTGTATTTTTTGCAAAAATTATAAAAACTTGTTTCATAAACTTTTTTCTGGCGATGAATGTACATATGAACTTATTCATATGTGCGGTGTAGAGGTATTTCCGCAAGCCAACACTTTAAAGAGACCACCTGCTGACAGGAAATGCATTGAAGTCTTCTTTCGAATAAAATTATTTGTATTGTAATGAAATATTGATTATATGGAATCGAATGGAAGTGCATAATAGCTGCACTGACAATAAGGAACTGTTACAGTTTTCTAATTTAAAAATATCCGTAACAAATTTGACACGAATAATAAAAAGTTAAAAAAAGCTGCTTCAGACTTAAAAGTATCCAATTGAAAAATTACAAAATCAAACTTCTCCACTTTTGCCTATTTTTACAGATTTTTTACAGATTTTTTAATTTTTTGGGATAGTTTCCGTATTACAAACCGACAACTCATCTAAAAATTTTTTTATGGAAAACACTCAAAAACTCCAATCTTCTCATATAAATTTTCTTGAGGAATGGAACGACAGTTTAAAGTAGATTTCTTAACGATTAAGAATTTTTATTGATGAGTCTTAATAATTTGGGTAGTTGACATGTTCGCTATGAATTCTTACATTATTGCGAAGTTTTTAAAAAAAATTATTGCATTAATAATTTATTTTTTAAGAAAAGTAACACGCTGGCAATGATTGCCTACAACTATTACTAGGTATTATTCTTTAGAAAAGGAATAGTGATAGAGAAGATAGGTGGTGAAGGAAGGGATTAGAGGAAAACTTAATTTGTACAGCTCTGCTTTTTGCACGTTTTTAATAATTCAGAGTTGCAGCTCCTCTGGTATCAATGAGACGTATTAAATTTTCAAATTTGTACTTAGTAGCCATTTTATTAGGTATTTTACTTCGCCGATGATACTGCTACATAATACCGATGAAGGAGGGTGCTCTGATTAGGATTAGAATCTGCTGAAGTCGTTATAGTTCAGTGACCAGTTACTATGCCTTCATAACTTGAACTTTCCTACTACAACTGATACAAAGGAACACTAATGTACATCAAAAAAATGGGAGGTGTTATTTAATGATTGCAGGAGACAGTCGGGCTCGCACCCAGGAGCTTCGGTTTTGTAGTCAACATGCTAACTACTTCAGCCATTGCCACGCTAAGTTAGAGGACCCATGCAATTGACTCGTACAGAAAATTGCTTATGAAATGCACTAAAAAAAAAATTAGAGATTTTTACCTAAATTTTTTACTACAGTCGTCTGTCTAGCATGCGGAAACAGAGATAATTTTTTAACCAAGTCAACTATTAGGGTTGTCTAGGTACGAATTTTAATTGTACAAATATCTGAATTGAATTGTCTTTATATTAATTGAAATTTATTTGCATGTGGTTAAACATTGTCTATATATTTCATTGGTGCTTAGCCAAATCATCAGTAGACTTCAACCACATATCTTAAACAGTCACAAAACTCTTATCTTATGCACAGACTTTCGAAAACTATTTGAGAATTGACAAATAATAATATTTTTGAAAATCACAAATGAAAAATAAGCGTAGTATGCTTAGAAACTTTACCAAAACCCAGAAAATAATTTATGTTCGATATGAATTTATTTTATTTTTGTACTCCTTTATACAATTAGAAATGCATTGGATAACAATAAAATTAACTATTTGTAAGGCATTGTCATAAGTTTCTTATATTTGAATTTAATTTTTATTGGGTGGTTATACTATTTGAGAATTCTCAAACAGTGTTTGAAAGTCTGTGCATAAGACAAGAGGTTTGTGACTGTTCAAAATAAATTGCAATTAAGATAAACTTATGACAATATGTCGAATAATAAATTTCTTAATTGTCTTTAATACTTTCTTTGTGGCCAGACGGGGAAATTTTAGTTTTAAAAATGTCCACTCTATCCAGAAGCGTTTACGGAATGGATTAAAAAACATACGCTCACATTCCTGGCCTTACTCTACTTTAAACTCGCCGTGTCTAGTGGAGTTCTAAGCAATTATTTGATAAAATCAGTTAAACTATTATTTTTGAAAATCATCCATCTATTAATTTTTTCTTGAAATTGAAGATAAAATAAACTAATAACATAATATTGACAGTAATTGTATTGTATTAAAGCTGATCTTTGTTTCACTGAATGAATGGCTGACTTCCAAAGTGTATCAACACAAAGTTTGTATACTCATGGGATGTTTCATTTATGTAGGAGTATATCGTGTGAAGATACAAAGTTGAAAAACATTGTCACCATGAGCGTGAACTTTGAAACAAATCCTTCATTGCTTTTTCGCCGTGTTCTGAATACTTTTCGACGAAGTTTTGATATACCACTTAGATTATCAATGTTTTGTTCGGTGGCGTTTGGAAACACTACACATTGTTTACAGATAAAGCAATTAATGTTTTGAATGTCAGCCCATATATTTGCATCTAATTTAATTAAATCTTCGTTCAAAATTGCCATATCTCAAGCTAATAATCCGTAACATTCAATAACAATAAAATATTTTTAATTAAACTGTTAAAGCGCCTCGAAGTATGCAAATTATTTATCATTATCAACAATTTTACAAGAAGTGATCAATCGACTTGTGTTTAGCTTAATTGTTTGAGTGTTTTTATTTTCTGCGCCTTTTTCTTCTTCTATAATTTATTAAAAAAAAATATTTTATTATTCTTTTATCTTATCTTTATTTATATTTATTCATATAAAATATATAAAATTTGTTGTGCTTTTTTGTGCTCTGCTATTGTTATTGCTGGTGTCTTTCAGTTTATTTTTGCATAGATTGTCCACTTAAGATTAAGAGTATGTACTCGTGTGCTCTTGAGTTACATACAAATGAATTTATGAACGTAAGTATGTATGTAAGTATGTATGTGTGTATTTTGAATGTATTTAAAATCATACACGTTAAGACTATAGAGGGCATGAATAATTTATGTACATTTCATATGATTTTAATTGTTTGCAATGGCAGCGTTTCATACACAACTACACACACACACACACACACACGCGCGCATATACAACCATACACTTTTTCCTGGCTGATGCAACTGCAATTACTGCTACAATCAGCGTTGCCAGGATTGATGATTTATTGTACTTTTGATTTTCTTATAAAATATGAATTTTGGCTCTCGCAACAATGAATACACAAACAGGTATTGTTTTATGTGGGGTTTTCGTTATAATTTTTTTAAAAAGTAAGACCGTACATCTTCTCTTGATACACATTGTTATACTATATAAAATCCTTTTTGTTCAAGGTGATGGATATTTAAATTTTTTTATATAATTAACCAGGGTATAGATGATAGCCTAAGTTTTTAAAAAAATCGTTATTTAATTTTAATTGCAATTTATTTCCTGGTGGTTGACCATTGTCTATATATTTCATTGGTGCTTAGCCAAATCATCAGTAGACTTCAACCACATTTTGAACAGTCACAAACCTCTTATCTTATGCACAGACTTTCACTACTATATGAGAATTCACAAATAATAAAATTTTTGAAAATCATAAATGAAACATAAGCGTAGTAGGCTTAGAAACTTTAATAAAACCCTGCAAATAATTTATATTCAATATGAATCTATTTTATTTTTCTTCACCAAATAAATTTCAATTAAAATGAACTCATGACAATATGTCGAATAATAAACTTCTTAAATCGTTATTTAATACATACTTTTTTGGAGACATCAGAAATAAAAAACCTGATTGAATTTGCCAATATGGAAAAATTTTATCATGTGAAAGGAATGAGTCTTATCCTAACAATATTAAATCCGAACTAGTCTTTACTCTGAGAGAGTATGCTTCTTTGCTTACGACTAAAAAATATTAGATGGCAGTGCTTAAACGATAGATTGGTGGTAAGATAATTATAATAAGAAATGAACTAGAACTAGAATGTTCTTACTATTAACAGGGTATCGAAGCTATTGAGTATCGCCGTGAAAAATGTATAAAGCTTAAAATATATCATGTTAAGAAAGACAAACAATTTTTGCAGTTTTGTAGTGTTTTCTCTATTAATTTTAAAGATTATTTAGAACTATTTTTTACGCTGTGTGATAGCAAAAGTTCTTTTAAAATAACATAACCCAGTTAGTAGTTTTTACAATAAAAATAAACACTTCAGTATATAATTTTTTTCATTTCTTGGCAACGCTGACTACAATCAATATGTGGCCATTTTTTCTTCTCTTACTTTTTCTTTGGGTTTTGCATCTACACCGTGTGTGCCTTAAATTCTGACCATATCAAGTTGGTTGGCTGCAAGAACAAAAAATAACAAACAAAAATTGACCACTACATAACTTTTTAATACAAGTATGAATTTATGCAAAAGAGTTTCCTCCATGTTTTTAAGAATAGAAAGAAAAAAATTACTTTAACAATAAGTTAAGACGACAAAAGACTTCATAACAGAAATGTAAGTACAAAAGTGTTTATGTACATGTACATGTCTGGTAAAGAACGACTCAAAAACACCCTACATTCTTATATTCCATTTCCATTCTTTCTTTCGTGCTTTTTGAATCAAAGTTATTGTAGTATCTACATAGTACTTCGTACCGAAAAATTTATATTTTTTGATGGTTTCGCTAGCCTATGTGTTGCAATTAGTAAGTGTTAACACAAAATATACAGAAGTGTAAAAAGTGACACGTAAAAAAAGCTCGAATCAGTTTTTTTTAAAATTCGTGGAAAAAAGAGACAACTATAGTGTATTTGTTATTGTAGTGTATTACTACTTACCCGTTACCACAGCTAATAAATCACGTTGAAGTTTTATTCCACTAGAAAAAAGAATCAAAACAAAAACGCCGAAAAAATTTTATTGAGAGCGAGACAAATAAAAACATTCACTTATCTTCCGTCTCGTGACATCTCTGTATACTTTGTGGCGTTAATGCTAACTTATTAGAAAAGCAACTACTATCAAGTTCTTGAAAAAGCTTTGGAACTTTATTTATATAAAAAACTCTCAATCTCAAATTCTGCTTTTATTTTGCTAATTTGAATCTCATGAATATTTTTTATCAAAAATTCTTTAAATTAAGTTATTTTTGTCAATAAAAAAATGTTAAGAGATTTTTTATTAATATATTCGGTAGAGTTTAGCTTTCAATAGACTTGTGTATAGCTAAATTGTTTTTTAATCATTTTATGATTGATAAACTTTTTATAAAAAAGTTTTTATTACTGAAAAAATTTCCAGATGTTAAACAAATTTTTGTTATGAATAAATATTCCATAAAAATTTCTTGGTATTAACACATTATCAAAAATTTTCCTCTATCTGCGAAATGAGTAAACAGTTGAATGCTTCTCCCACAGAGATATTTTAGAGGCGGCGTTGACGTTAAAATATTGGATATGGGTCAGCTTTGTTTATTTAATGTGTACTTTAACATTTCCAAAGTCAACTGTTACAATAAGTCCGTTAAACGCTTAAAAACTATAATCACGCTTTGTAGCAAAAAGCTTTTACACATACCCAGCAAAAATTACTGCTTCCCAGAATCATTTTTGTAAGGGAACCAATGTTACAGATTTGCTGTTGCGCATGATAGAATACACATGTTTATATGAGAGTGATTCTTTTGAAAACAGCGAGGCAACAGGGCGGCAGGTTGTTGTCTATGCTGATTTTGTCGTTGTAGTCCAATTAAACTAATTTCTATTTCTTTGGCTACAATGAGAAAATTCAGTGTTGCCAGTGTAATACAAAATGTTGAATGAATGTTATCGTACACTTATTTAATACTATTTAACAGAAACAAAATCCAAAAATCGTTGTAAAGCATAAATTGATTCATTTTTATACTTTTACGTAATATAAGTACATTTTGAAAGAGTAATTTAATTTTTATAAATGCGAAATATTTGAAGGTGGCAATAATAACTACGTATTTATACTCAAATAGGAGGTACAGATGGTGCTTCTGGCTATGAGGCGACAGATGCTGCTAGCGGCATTTGAAGTCGTGTGTTCGTGTAGCCTGCTGTGGTGAATGTGTTTAATGCATTATTCAGTATATTTTGTCAAATTATTATGGATACGATAAAAATTGTTTACCAAAAATAATGATAAAAAAGATTTCTTGCAAGTGGATTTTTTTTCTATCCAAGAGCTAAAAAAGTCTACTACATTTATGGGGTTTTGCTTACAGTTTAGGAAATATCCGAGAAAAAATTAATATTTTGGCTTTTTAGCAATGCCCACTTTTCTGCTGATGCAGAAGTCAAATCTTGTTCGATCTAGAACAAGCTAAAAAATTAAGACCGCATTTATGACAGCAAACCTCATATTTTAGACAGCGCATATATAGGGTCCGCCATCTAGCCCTAAGTGTTACCATTCACGTTATTTCGTGAATGGTAACACTTAGCTCATGCCTGATTTGACAGATACTTCGTTTTATCCTTCCGCTGAACGAATATTGTTGTGTATACGCTTGAACAACGCCGGGAAATATTGCCAAAAAATCAGCTTTTCAGATGAAGCTCATTTTGATCTTGGCGGGTATGTAAACAAGCAAAATTTTCACATTTGGGGCACAGAAAACCCGCACGCATACATTGAAAAACCGACGCACCCAAAACAAGTCACTGTTTGGTGCGGATTTTGGTCCAGAGGCATAATTGGGCCAATGAGCAAGGAGTGGCCGTTACAGTCAATGGCGATCGTCATCGGGCCATGTTGAACGAATTTTTGTTCACAAAAATTGAAGAGGAGGATATTGGCAACATTTGGTTTCAATAGGACGGCGCTACGTGCCACACAGCCGCAGCTACACTCGATGTTTTGCGCCCTGTTTTAAAAAAAAAGTTATCTGGCGGACCCTTTATAAATAACTATAAAAATCCCATACAGCTGCGACCAGTCCAGTGTGCATACATTCACAAACATACATACATTCCTACGGACACCATCGTGAAAATTATCAGAATCGACTCGCAGGACCTCAAATATGATTAAAACTCGATTTTTGGAAATTGGAATAAAGTCAGTAACTTCCTATAACAGCAACTTACTGACCACTTCTATCTATATAGATTTAATGATGATTTTTTAAACTGTGAAATATGCATAGACAAATTTTCAAAACTTCAAAAAGATGTATTTATAGCCAAAATATGTAAAAATTTGGAACTACTTAAAATTTAATTATTCGGATAGATAATTACCCAAATATTAATAAAATTTAAAATGAATTTGAAATGTATTTTATTTCAAATTTTTTATATAAAAATTTAATACTATGAATTTCAAATTTATTTTATTTTTTTTATGAATATGTTGGTAAGTCAATATCGCTTGATCTGTCAGAAAAAATACATGCATTTGCAAGAAGCTCCGAGCCCTGGTTATTAGCAACATAATATATACAGTGTGTCATATAAGTAGACACCCGATGTTTTTGGAATGTTTTTTTTTTAATAAATGAAATAAATACGATAATTTTAGATTTTCGCCAAAATATCGAAACAATTATTCCGCATTCTTGAGGAGTACAGCAATTCATGCCTTATTAACATATATTTTGTATCTGTTTACTCCACAAATGTCAAAGCGGAAGTTGCATTTGCCACCATTTGTAAAAATGGAGGGTGCTTCATTTTGCACCAATACATGCGTACGTTGTATGTATAGTATGTTGCTATTTTCAGTGACACAATCTGGAATCTGCAATGATTTTTTCCCTTGAATATAAATATTTTTTTTATTAATTTTTGCACATAACAAATTTGTATCTCAAACTCCTTCAACCGCCTTCATTGTCATTTTTTTTCTAACATTCGCCCAAACAATGTCTGTCTCCTTTTACTCGTACGTATTTTACAAAATGAATAATTTTTTTATACTCTTATGTACTTATGTATGTACATACTCGTATGTATGTTTTTTGACCAACTAAGCATGTGGTCTAAACTTTACAGCGATAGTGTGTGTTCCTTTTTTCAGCTTCTACAAATAATAAAGTGTGGCGCTTATGGAAATTAATATACAAATTTACAAAGTTGTTGAAGTAGTCGCCATCATCATCATCAACTCTATCATGAAATGGCCAATAGTCACTTTAAGTAAACGGCGCTGCCTGCACAGTAGTTGCTGTTAAGTCTAAACTACTATTTAAAATTATAAGCACATACATACATACACACACACATACATACATACATATGTATGTGTATGTATATGTTTGTATTTATGCATAAAAAAGAAAAGTATGTATAAGTATATTAAAATTATATTCATACTAAACTAGTCATAAACATTTCGTAGTTGTTTTTTAATTTTTATTTTTTTTATTTTCGTTGTTATATTTGCAAAGTTAAAGTCTTTCAGCATAATAAATTCATTTTGTAGACATTTGCTACTTGTGTGAGTGTACAACGTTGAGAATGTGGAAAAAAAATGGTTGGCAAAATTGAAGGATGTAAAGGCTGTAAGAGGGGAACGAACGAACGGTGTTATAGTCTTTTAAATTTAGTTGAGTTTCTGTTAAAGTTGTTGCAAATAAAGAGATTTATTTAGAAGGGAACTTAAAGTAGATACAGAATGGGAATACTTTAATTATTCCCTTTGTAATATTGATGGAGTCGTTTGTAGTCATTATGTGTTTTATTTCTTCTTCTTTCGATGGGAATATTTTCACATTGCAAATTAATAAATATTACTTTTTTCCCCTTAAGAATAAACTAAGATAACTGATATAAAGAGGGTGTTCCATCCATAGATTTGGAATTTCTTCAAAGCAATTATGCTACAATTATATATTATTTCTACGAGTATGTACTCTTATATTTGATATCAAACATCAGGGTAAAATCTTCTTAAATTATTAAGAAATTTATAATATGCGGGCACTAAAATATATAAAAAATTATCATATGGAAGAAACTTACGACTTTCGAAATCAATTATATTTAACAGGAAATTTGGTTGAAATTTGCAGCTCTTTTTTTTTGCATACTGATAAAGTTATTAATTAGATTTGATATATAAAAGGAAACAATATCACAAGGAAAAGAGATAGAGAGATATGATTGCGATATGATAATAAGACTTCGTCATCTTCTAAATCAGCGTTTGAAATATAATTTTCGTTTATTTATTTATACATACATAAGTGGCAAGTATAATGTTTTTCTTTTCTATTTTGGTACCTTGAAGATAAACGCTTATTCAACTAAAATTTTAACCCTTAATAGCCTGTTGGTACGTCAAGCAACCAACTAAAAATATTAAAAATGTTGTTAAACGATTATTCTAAAGTGATGTTGCTATGATCTATAAGTTGTTCGCTGATGCAAACGCTGCAGTTTAAAATAACACTATTCGAAGCTTGCGTGTCAACTTTTTTCTTGTTGTAAAATACTTTGCGAGTGTTGAAAAAAATATTTCCCATCTCATTATAGTGTTTAAAATAAGTTTTGAGTATTAAAATAAGAGTATTTTTTTACTTGTAGTTGTTGTAGTCATTTTTATACATGGTCCTTTGAGAAACCATCAGAAGCTTATGATTAATATTGTTTATATGGGAAATTATCTAGAAACGTTACTTTGGTGGTTCTTTGTAGTGGATTTTTTGAAATGTCACGCCAGAATCATTATTTTAAAACGGAAAAAGTACTTACCGATTTTTTTAATGGAAAGAATCCTTAAAAGAAAGCAAGCTGCCTTGCATAAATCTGCAATGCACATATCGTATAAAGGTCACGTGCCAATGCAATGCAATGCAATGCACAATTAATTTATGTTTCTCTAGCGAAAAATTGTTTTCGCAAAATTTTTAACAAAATTAGTTTTTTGTAAGCAGTTTATGTATTTATACTTGATCTAATTCGACAATAAAATTTCTTTATTTCTAATAAAAACTATATCAGTTATATACTGCCATATTCATAAAAAGTATTTCAGGAAATTTGTCAAATAAACCTGTATAATAAACCCAAAATATTTTTTATGAATTGCACCGATAGAATTTACGTAATCCTAGAGGGGGTTCTTGTAGGGACCAACTAGGTTTTTTCTATCTGAGTTAGTGTTGAGCGATACTGTGATTTTTTAATAATGTTGCTCCTTGTGAACGTGATTTCTAAATCGCTGTTCTTTTAAACTGTGACTGTAATCACAGTTTAGCAATATTTTGTTTGTAGCAGTTCAGTTATTTTGACAAAATCTAATAAGAAGAGCAGGAGTGAAATTAAACAGCGACTGTGATCACGATTTAACAGATTTCAGGTCTTCTGCTTTAAAAGTATGTATAACTATTGGTATTTTGATAAATACTAATAAGAAGAGCAACAACAACAAACAATTAGCAATTAACATGATCCAAATATTGAAAATTGTCATATTGCGAATACAAAAATGTGAGAGCTATACATAGTTGCCAGTAAAGACGAATTGACACGATTTGACGACTTTTTCTCGACAAACGGTGAAGGTATAAAAAAATTCATATGGTAGCTTTATTTGCTGTAAAGTAAGCATACAAGAACATTCACAGTTTGTATGAAAGAACTATATTTCCAAAATCTGTTACTTGATAAATTCGGTAGCAGTTGTGATTAGTGATTTTTCAATCGCTGTGAAAAAGTAACAGGTTTCGTAAAAACGCTCATCTCTAGTCGCCACTGTAGCGACCAGAACTTTGTGATCAAAAATCGAACATCTCCAGATCTTAATTCAAATATTTCACTTCTTATTTGCACCAGCCGTACAACATAGTAATTCTGGTATTATGCCATATAAACGTATTAAAGCATTTCTGCCACCATCTTCTATCTCTATATTGAATTCTACTTGGGCTAAATGCTTCCTTCACTTGTGGCTGTGCATGTTTGTTACGTTTTGTTTATTTGTTTTGCCAATAAATTTGCTTAATTGACGGGAAATAATCATAAAACAATCCGTTTGCAACATTCATTTCAGAAAAACTCTAGTCGTTTAAAATTTTCTTTACACATATTTTTTTTTACTTTAACAAATTTCTGCATAAAATTATTTAAAATTTTCTCTTGTCGATATTCCTTTTTATACAATAATAAATGGACGTCATACGAATATAAATACGAATATCGTTGTTGGTGTCTTAAGTACGAATTTAATAATGATTTTATTTGAATTTGTATTCTTGTTATGTTTTGTTACAAATAAATTGAAAAATGCTAAAGTTTTTTAATTCAGAAATTTCTTTGTTTCTCTCGTTATTTCTCATAATATCTTTAATTAGAATTTATGTTGTTAACAAAAGATATATTCGTAATAATGTTATACAAGTTAAAGTATCTTTAAATATCTACATACTTGTACATATGTACAAACGAAAATATATTTTCTTAAAAAATATGTATGCAAATACATTTTAGGAGGGTTCTGCTACTCTATATTCGATAAACGCATTGATGATCTATCTATTCAATTTCTTTTATTTTTATTTTTGTACAGAAATTTTTGTCTTGATTTTTAGCGGATGTTTAATAAATTTTTGTTTAGTTAACTTAAAATATTATATGAGAATAAAGTGCTATTGTTAGAAAATATATTTATGAAGTAACATGATAAAATATGTCTGAAGTAAATAAATAGATTCAAATGTATGCTACCATAAATTGTAATAATACCTGCGTCGGGATAGAGAACTAAAAATTAAAATGAAGTTTGCAAAAAATAAATATAAATAAACATATCGGTCGTTTATTGCAACGTAGTCATATCTGCAGAAACAAAAACTCTGAACTTATTACCTTCATTAGCTGTGCAAAAAAAAATTTGTAGCAAATCTCAAAGTAAATCGGAGTAATCAGAGTAGACAATGGTGCACCAGGACAAATTTTGGTATAACCATGCTTCCTGATTTTAGACCCTCGCAACTTTGTTGTCATTAATGACAAAATACATTTACGAACGAAAGCACATCTCACCGAGGTTGTAAGGGGACTTTCTGAGATGCTTAGATATAAAACATGTGTATTTTAGAACCAACTTTGGTAACTATACAAGTAAGCCAAAGTGACCAAAATCTAGAAAAATGTACAAATCAGAAAAAGTTTTCAATGCAATCACTTTTGTTTCTACTCTGCACACTGCAGATGGAAGCGTGTCATGTTTTTTTTTCTTGACACGAACGACTCAACATGAAGTGTTCCTGACAGAAAATTTGATTTTGTGTGTTGTTCGTAAAATATGAATGCATGAATCTCCAGTAAAGAAAAAATTTAATATTTTGTATCGTCAAACAAGCCACATTAGCAAATTTGTTAAGATTACAGTTCTGTACAAAAACCGATAGTATCAGCTGTGGACAGTGTCATGTTGGCGCTATTGTTTGAAAAGCGACGCTTGAAAAAGCAATTAGTTTTTTGATTTTCAATACCAAACCAATACCAATTATAATGATTAGAACATAATTATGTATACTTATAACTTCCACGACTAGTGAGAGATTATTTTATACTTCCGGATTAAGCGAACCCCGCTTAAAGTTATTAAATGCAAATCTTAATAAGTGACTCTTTCTCAACAAGAATATGCAAATAAAAATACAAATAGAGCAAACATACATATGAATCGTTAAAATTAAAAAAAATTAAAATATAATTTTTTACCATTCGATTTGATTTCGTGGGTGTTGAGTGCGGTTCGACGTGCGGCCAAAATGTGCTCCAGTAAAACCATTGAAATTGGTTTATACTTGCAAAAGTTACAAGCTTCGAAAGAATTTCGACATCCGCAGTTTAAAATTTGACGCTCTTTGATGTTACCTCGTTTTGCAGCAGGGTGCTACCAAGTACAATGTCTGAAAAATATAACACTTCTTTTACGCAAATCAGTTGGTTCATCGTAATCGCTTAAATAGTAATAGTTTGCGCGACACAAAGAAGGGTATTGTGTTTATCAACCTATATAGATATGTATTCGTATGTATGTATGTATGTACATATGTATGTGTTCCTTTGCAGCACGCGTGGACCGATCGTGATGATTCTTACATCAATAAATTTGACAGTATTCCAAACTTACTATGGCGACCAACAGACACCATTTTGCAAATACTAAAAAAATGATAAGTCAATGAACTATATCAAAAAATTTTTTTTTAATACGTATGTTTATTTATTGTATCTTCAAAAAGTATTCAAGTATTCAAATCTTAAATCTAAATATAATTATTAGGCCCGACCAGTGTCGGACATAAATTAGTGATAATAGTTAATAATACATAAGAGTCGTGCAAAGCAAAAAAAAAAAAATATTCTCAAGCAGTTTCATCTGGAGTGTTAAGTATAAGAGCCCTTGTGTTACTCTTTTTTAAGCGGATGTGTTCAGTGAAGTTCAAGATATTACGAGCAAGCGGATTAGGGTGTGACTCAAGTGTTGTTAAATATTTGCCTGCGTATTTTGCAATTTCTTCAGTCACTTGTGGCATATTTAAATTACGATGTAAATTTGAGTTCCTTATGTACCATGGAGCCGATGTTATTAACCGTAAAATTTTGTTTTGTCTTCGTTGGATTTTCTCTACGTTTGAAGTTGAAGCAGTGCCCCATAGCTGAATTCCGTAGCACCATATAGGCACAAAGTAGACCAGAGTTGAAGAAAGTGACTTATGAAAAAAGCTCAAATCCGCTGATTTGATCACTATTAAAAAGGGACAAATATAGTGTGTTTGTTATTGAATATTTTTAGTACAATAATCAAAACAAACAGCAGAAATGTATACTTAGTGAAATGAACAATTGAAAATTTTTACAAAATTAAATGAAAGATTTTGCAGTGTTGAACTAAATAAAACAATGTGTAAAATATTATTAGTATTATAAAAGTGATTAAAATTAGTTTCAATTTTAAACATTTTCCTTCAAAATTATTAATTTTTAACTTCAACTTGCAAAAAGCAAACAACGAATGAGACCACAAAGCATAAATTGAAAATACACTTGAGCACATGAACATTTGCACAAAATTAAATGAAGGAATTTGTGGTATTGAATTAAAAAACACAATGCGAAAAGGATTATTAGTATTAATAAAGTGATTAAAATTTGTTTTCAAATGATTAGAGACTTTGTTTTAAGTATTTTCGTTCGCAAATATTAATTGTTACCATTTATTTACAAAAACTAGGCCGCGAATGAGACCACAAGGAATAAAATGTAATTACTTTAAAATAATACCACGCGAAAGAAAAAGTAAAGTGGATTTGATGACTGTGTGAGCGAGACCTCTAAAACCACCACAAAAACACAATTATCTTCCGTCCTGTGTCACCTCTGGTCTACTTTGTGATATAGGTTTCAAAAGCGACGTGTATATCAAGAGTTTACAATCTAGACTCAGGGTGGAATTTCTACCAATCAGCCAATGTAACTGAGTTAATTTTAGTTTCATTTGTGTTAGCTTAGATTTAATGTGGTGTTTCCATGTAAGCCGTCGGTCAAGGTGTATACCAAGGTATTTCGCATGGGAGTGTTGAGGAACAATTTGATTATTTATTCTAATGGGGGAACAAGTATCTTTTCGTAGTTTAAATGTTACCTGAGCACACTTCTCTTCGTTTACTTTTATTCTCCATAACTTTAGCCATAGTTCCACATGGGTAACATGTTCCTGAAGATATCGAGATGCTTCGTGAGAGTTTTCGTGCATAGTAAGGCAGGCTGTATCATCGGCAAATATATATGTGTAGATGTTACTGCTCATAGGCATATCACAAGTATAAATAAAACAAAACTGGCCCCAGTATACTCCCCTGTAGCACACCGGATGAGATTGATTCGAGCACACTCATGAAGTCTCCTTCCACAACAGTGATCTTCCGGGTAAGAATATAACTTTGCAAAAGATTAAGAATGTTTATTGGTAGATATGTCTTCAATTTTAAAATTATGCCTTCGTGCCATACTTTATCAAATGCCTGAGAAACATCAATAAAGAGAGCAGAACAATACTTCTTTTCTTCAAATGTTCTTATTATAAATTGAACCAATCCATGCGTTTGTTCAATGGTGCTATGTTGTCTTCTAAAACCAAATTGATGGTCAGAGATGCACCCACTACCAATTAGAATTGGGGACAATTTTATCATAAGCAGCTTTTCGAAGAGCTTTGAAATTGTTGACAGTAAACTTATTGGCCTGTATGACTCAGCCTTGGTAAGATCTTTGCCCGGCCTTGGAATCATTTTGACCTTGGCAAGCTTTCGGTGGTGTGGATATTATTACTAATTTCATCAATACCGGGAGCTTTCTCTGGGTTGAGTTCAGCCATTAGTTTTGGTACATCACGCATCTTAAACTTCAAGGGTCGAGAGGGTGGAGCATCTACACACGGCAAATCAAAAACGCCGGTATATTTGTTTGGGGTAAATACGGATTTTAAATGCTCAGCAAATATGTTACCCTTGTCAGTATCGCTTCTTACCCAACATCCGGTAGAAATGAGTATCATTGGACAGGTATTTCAAAATCGTATTTAGGTTTCTGTTATGATTTTTCATTTCGAATGACCATTTAGGATATTTAACGGTTCAAAGTTGATTTCCTTAATTACTACTTGTTATTACATTTCTTAATTGCATGTCACTGAGCAACATAAGCGGGGAGCCCCTACTAAAGGTATATAAAGTGAATCTTATATGTCTGTACTAGTGATGTAACGAATGTCAAACTTTGATATTCACGAATACGAATATTATATGTGAAATTTTTAGACATTAAATTGGGGTCCTATTTACAGCTACAAAATTAAATATGAAACATTTTTTATGAAAAAGAATTTCATACTCCTGTTCGCGTACATTTAAGTAAATAAAAACTTTCAAAAATTGTAACGGTCGTCATTAATTAATATTTAGTTTTTAAAATTCCGTAAATTCATTAATACGGAGAACTATAGCAGACTATTTGGGGGAAAAAGGATAGCAAATGTCGTCGATCGTCTAACATGGTTCATACTTATTTGGATAAGGAACAGGATTTTGAGTCAGTATTGGTGATGGTCTTATTAACACACCTCATCGTAATAGGCTTGATCTAGAAGCCTCTAGAAGCTTCTTAAGTTTTATTTTTGAAGTAAAACATTCCTCTCTTTAGGTAAATAAAAGTACTTTAATTTTTTTAATGTTAATTTGTTTTGAATTGTTTTGTTTGAGTTGAAGTGAATTTCTTTTTTTTTTAGTTATTACAAACTAATTTACAAATATTTTTTTCGTTCATTTATTTTATGTTTGGGAAAAATATTCGTACTTGTATTCGCCTAAATTTGGCGAATACGAATACGAAGGCGAATATCTGAAATGGCTGAACATTCGGAATACAAATATTTGAGCATCACTTGTATGAATATTTTTTTTTAATTTTTGCTAGATCTACTATAAATTGTTAGTGGAATATTTTCTTAGGCCAGTATAGTTGAAAAACTTCTTTGGATTTTCACCGACTAGATAATTGATTCAACATTAATTTCCTTTATTTAAGACGCTGCTTAACACAGGACTGCGGAACTTATAAATGTACATAAACTACCACCTTCGCATTAAACTGATAAGACACTTGCTCTCATATAAGCGAACGATTTGTGGTGCTCATCTTGCCACTATACATTAGTAGCAAATGTTAACATAATTAATAGACTAAATTAAAATAACTAATTTGAAGTGCAGCTCTTTCTTGAATGCTTACTTACGAGAAAGAGCAAAAGCAAAATTGATTAGAAGCAGGAAAATTATCACCAACGTTGACTATAAAACTCAAAAATTCTTTAAGAGATTATTTCGTTTTGGTAAAAAAAGATTTTCTCATAAATTGCGTATAAAATCAGAGTGACCATTATATTTTACACAGTGTTAAACTTATATAGTAGAGTTGGGTTATAACGAACTCAGAGGGAAGTTACAAAAATGTTCGTTATGTGCGAAATTCTTCATAACCGGGTTAAATAGCTTTTGAAACTCAAAGAAAGCATTTATTTTCATTGCACTTTAATCATAAATTGGAGATGAAGCCAGAGTGGCCATGTCATTTTGCACAGTGGTAAGTGTATACAGTGGATTGCGGTTAAAACGAACTCGTTATTACCTGGATAAATAACTTCTAGAATTCAAAGAAAGAAATGATTAGTTTTGGGTAAAAAAAGCTTTTCCCATAAATTGCAGATGAAAGCAGATAGACCGTATTGGGCAAAATTCGTTATGGACGAAATTCGTTATAATCAGGGTAAAAGTTTCAATCATTTAAGAAAAAAAAATAATGATTTGGTTTGGGGAAAAAAATTCTCATAAATTGCAAATAAAATCTGGCTGATCATTTCATTTTGCACAGTCACAGTGGAGTTTGGTTACAACGAGCTCCAGATGTTTATGATAAGTTTGTTCGTTATAGGTGAAATTTGTTAGGTGTAGTGTTATAGCTCCTACAAAAAAAAAGTTGTAAGCATTTATCCAAAAAATATATATGTAGGTTCTTATTTTATAAAACGCTACGCAAAGCATTGACAAATTTTCTATGGGAAAAATTTAAATTACAAAAAGCGTTGCGTTTTACAAAATAAGGCCCTTAATTTTTAATTTTATTTTTCATTTCTGTTTTTTTATTATTATATAGTTATGGTTAGCTATAAAATATTTCTTAAGTTATTGTGATTTTGTACCCGACTGTGCGAGGGTATTGGGTTTATCAGGCTATGCATGCATGTATGTATGTGTGTTCCTTTGTTGCAGTATATAAACCGAACCGTGGGCTGATTGATGATTCTTACGCCAATGGGTTCGCTTTAATCCCGGGAAAGTCAAAATTCAATATGGCGGCCAAAAAGCAGGCAATTTATAGCATAATTGGTATCATTCAACAAGTCTATTTAAAGCATTTATATATTTATTTTATGATTTTTCCTTTTGAATGAACATTTAGGATTTTTAACGGTTTAAAGCTGGTGACAGTCGGGTTTTTAATTTTTTAAAGTTTTATTTGTTTTGTTCGTTGTAAGTTCAAAAATATTAGAACCTGTCCCACTATATTGACAGACAACTTGTTTTTGTTTTCATTATAAGTAATCGATCGAACGCTTTCTGTCAAAATCACAGGGACAGGCCGTTAATACAGTTTTATCTACAGAATTTGAGAAAGAGTTCGTTTCAAATGCAAATTTGTTGTAACCGAAATGCGCTGTAAGCTTTGTAATATGTAGAAAATATCAATGCAAAAGCATTGGGACAAAGTTGCTTATTGTCAGGGCAACCTGCTGTAAGAAATGTGTTTTATGCTTTTAAGGTTTAAGGTTTCTTCATTTACAAAAAATTTTTACAAATTTGTAACTATTGTTTGCAAGGAGAGAGCATCAAAAGAGAGAAAAAAAAATTAAGAAACAAAAATATTCTTACAAATTATTACTAGTAAAAATTTTACTTGCAGGAATTATCAAAACAGCGGTTCTCTTTTTTGTTTTGTAATTAATTATTTGGAAAATATCTGGAAAAAGGAAAGCTCAAAAATTTGCATTTCTTTATTAAAAAAATATGTATACGTATATAAAAAGAAAGACTCAATGCCTACTACGCATGCGGGAACTCCATAGGAAGGAACTGGGGTCTGCAACCGAAGATAGTAAGCTGGATTTACACATCGGTTGTCAGGGGAAGAAAGTCACAGGAGATTACCAGCTAAGGTTCAGAGATGTGGTCGGGAGGCACACCTCAGGCTTCCTTGCACGCCATTCGTCATATACTTCCTATAGGTGGTGGTGGTGGGAACGGCGACTAAAAGTCTCCTTAGGCTCGTAGAAACAGGTTTAGTGAGAACAGGAATAACATATCAATCTTAAATGAGACCAGTTTTAGTGATCATGGATCCGTTACCCCTGGGTTTACGGACAATAAGGTCGCTGAAATCGATTTTAGTAAAAAACCCTCAATTATAATTCCGGATAGAGACTATTGGGTTAAATCTGATAAGCTATACGGGGGTAGTGCACTCGTATGTATCAAAATGGGGGAAGGCACAGAGGGTTTATACCTTGGGAACGAACATTCGTAGTTCTTTTAGACTGCCGAATGAATGCAGCGTTTTCCAGGCTAAGATCTTGGCTAACCTCAGGGCCACAGAGCTGGTGGCTAGGAATGTAGCTGAAGGTGAGAAGGCAACCTTCTACGTCGACAGCCAGGTAGCGCTAAAAGCTTTGAAGGGACACAATGTCAAATCGAATCTTGTTACTGACTGTAGGAGAAATGGAATTGCCGATGAGCTAGCAAGAATACGGTTGGTATTAGATTAGGGAATGTCAGACAGGTTGGTTAAATTACCGATAGGTCATTGCAAGTCATTATAGGTCATTACAGGTCATTATAGGGAAATCATTAATTGGGTAGAAAGCAGGACCAACAGTTCATGGCAAAGTAGGGAGGATTGTACAGTCTCGAGGGGATTTGTGGCCAAAACTTCACTCAGGAAGATCCAAACTGCTACTGGACATGAATAGGAAGGCGATGCGAATTGTGATAGGCGCGTTGACAGGTTACTGCTCGGTCAGAGCAAGAACGAACATTTGGGAAACTGGCACTCCAGATGTGCGCGGATGATCATATTATCTGTCACTGCCCGAAGCTGCAACGTCTTAGGCTTACATGGCTAAGCAGACGTTTGCATGAAAGCATTACTGATATCGGGAAGTGTAAACTAGAGGACATTAGGGGCTACAGCATGGGAATTCGATGGCTCAAGGATGGGTAATATGGTCACTTCTGGCTACAAATGGGGGGTAAGTATTACTTTTTTGGGCAGAAGGGAATAACAATGGACCCAATTGGGTCTCCGAGTGGAGGTGCGGTATAGCACCACCCTTCCTAGCCTAACCTAACCATCTAAAAAGAAAGCATATTTTCTCAATTTACTGTTTTTCTTTGATTATCATATCGGATCAGGGATGGAAAGTGGCATTTTTTGTAATTGTTAATAGAATAGAATTAAAAAAATAATGAAAAATGCATAGAAGTAGAAAATAACACATGAAAATGTGTAAAGTATTACATATCAAATATTGATTCTTAAAAATTTTGCAGTTTAAAATATTGTCACACAAGATTATCCAAAATATATCAGAAAAAGTACAATTTTATCATGATTTCCAACCATGGTTCTGATATGAATAAAATTTTCTTGCAAGTTACAAGTAAAGCGTTCATTTACTTTTTCATATTTGGGAGAGTAATTTTGTAAATTTCTCTTTTACTCTCTCGTTGCTAGTTTCTGCTGGGAAAGTAAATAAACAGATCTAATATTTGCATATTAAATAAGAAACAAATTAAATATATATAGAAAACATTAAAAAAAAATTAATGAAGAAATAAAATGTAATTTCAGCTTCAAAATAGATCTCTAAGTCAGAATTCTAACTTTGGAACTGTGTTTTGGAGAGATTTTAAAATAAAAATCGTTGCCTGTCACTTCTAAATAAACTTTTAGACATTGAAAATTTTCTTTCAACTTCTACTGTTGTAATGGCGGCAATGTCCGTCACAAAGAGCAAAATCCCAAATTTTTACCGAAATTAACGTCCAATATTTCTCTTGAATCGTTAAAAGTTGGTTCATTCTGGAGTGTTTGATTTTACTCAAAGCAACTGTGTTTACTAAAAACTTATATATTATGGCGTAAAAAATAAGACAAAGGAATACACTACATGCATAGAACATGAGAAAAAATGAGAAAAATATAAATAAAAAGTTTCATCAACATATTTAAGCAAGCATATTAAAATCAAAAAATCTATGAAGTATCAAAACATGCCGTAAAAACGTCAAATATGTGTGTAAGACTCATATATGCAAAAACATGCTTTAAAGGGTAAAATATGCAAAGATATGCATACAAGGAAAAAGATGCAATTGAATATTTGCGATTTCCCCGGTAATTACACGAGAGAGCAAGTTATAAACGGTGTTTGTTAAAATCATACTCGTATACATATTTATGTATGTTTTTTTGAGTTTACTCTCTGACAGTATAATACATATTTCCTTTAGCAGTAATAAACCTTTTCGTTTTAAATTTCACTTAGACTGGTAACTATTGCCTTTAAAACCAAACTTTAAACTGATATCGGTAAAAATGTAAAGCATGTACCTGTTTGTTGAACCAAATTAGTTGGTGTATCAGCATAAGGAAGTCTATATTCCTTTTTGCCATGAACAATAGAATTGTGATGATTTTTTGTAAAATATTTTAAAGACAAAAATAGCAAGAACAGCAGCAAAACTGCTCCCACACACTCTTGCAAGTGCCTGCAACCAACCGGACAACAATTTGCGCAACATGATCAATAAATATGTGTGCAATATTGTTTGTGGTGTGTTGGTCACATGCAAACAAGCAAACATCCATATGCATTTTTGCAACAAGTAAGTGTGTCGTTTATCATTTCAATAGCAGGTTGTGAGGTAAACGTGGCTGAACATAATTAATGCCAAGAATAACACACGCAAATTAAAAGCCATAATTTTATTGTGTTCATTCAGATGTGCATAAGTATGCATGCATGTGTGTATGTATATGTGAGTATGCGCCTGCCCAGGATCATTCTGAAAGACAAACAACAAAAATAAAGTGTAACTCTTGGAAAATATTTATTTTAATTAATGCGAAAGAGATAAAGCCGAAAAGTGCAAAGAAGAGCTTTGATTTAAAATATCTTGAAGTTTTTTTTTAAACTTAAACGCAATGCCGGGTAGGGAGGGAGGGGTGTTTGGTGACGGTAGAACCTTGCCAAGACGCGTGCAAACTCAAGTCAATTGTAAACTTATTTCTAACCAGTTTCATGCTGCATTTTTCTGCTCTCAACTTATGAAACATTTCGTTATCGACTAAAACCGTATGAATGAACTCTGACGTCCTTTTGTACCCAATTACATCTGTTAATAATTTAGCATAACATGCTGATTTCTTTTTTCTATTGACTTATTTATTTTTTAATTTAATTTATTATTTTATTTTAATATTTATTTTTTGTTCTTTCTGCACATTGTTCTCATTTATTTAGTTTTTGTTGCAATTTTGCTATTATAAGAGCGGATGCCAATTTTTTCGTTGCAACCAATTTTTATATAAAAAATTTATTCATTATTCGTAAAATGAACTTTTTCTGAGCAGATCGATATAAAATGGCATATTTGTTTATTAGCAGCAGATTCTTATCCTGAAAATGAATGTTAAAGTTATTTCTTTGTTTTTCTTAACTTTTGGTGCGACAATTGCGTTCAACAATAAAATAAAATTATTTCTATAAAAATATTCTATAATATTTAACATAAACAGAAGTTGGTCAGTCGGAAAATGTACTTCTAAGTGGGCATATATATTCATAAAGTCGTTTAATGCGGCAAGTTTGAACTGCAGTAGCTTATCTTTTATATCTTTTTGATAGAATTACAGATGGAATCAGAAGGTTTACTTACTTACTTCAGTTGAGTTGCAGTTAAGATCTAAAGCGTTTTAGGTCACTCCTGTTTGATCACAATCAAACTCGCTAAATATTTCATGTACTTTCACTCAAATTATTCCTGTACGTATCCTTCCACACATCAGATCTTGGATGTATCATCAGGCTTACCAACATGTGTTTTCAGCTATTCTTGCAAACATTTCTAAGTGCGGCTTCAGTGCCAAGCAGGTTAGAAGCATATACACTTGCACATTTAGGAGTTAATCTATCAAAATTCTTGGTACCGACTGCGAACAGCAACGAAGATAGGTTACAAATATATATGTAATATATTTAACTTAAAATAAGTTCTTTTAAAATTTTCGTGCGTATTATTAAGGCCAGTTTATTTGTTTGTTAAAATTTTATTAACGCTTAAAATATGTAACTATTGTTCTATTCTCAGCATAGCGCTCAAAAATATGTAGAGGTTAGACAGAAGTGTGAGGGTGCGTTGGTTGAAGTAGTTAGCAGGCTGACTAGAAAACCGAAGGTCCTGGGTTCGATCCCGGTGACCGACAGTCATTAAAAATAACAACACCACGCATTTTTCTAATGTGCATTAGTGTCCTTTGTATTTGTATCAGTTGTTGTGGGAAAAATTCTATTGATGCAGGCATAAGGCACTGGTCACTAAGCTATACCAACTTCAGCAAATACTAATCCTAATGCAACATCAAAGCGCCCTCCTTCGTTGTGTAGCAGAATCATCGGCGAAGTAAAATAACCAACCAATAAAATGGCTACTAAACACTGCTTCAAAATTTAATACGCCTCATTTGACACCAGAAAGCGCTGCAACGCTGCATTATTAAGAAGCGTGCAAAAAGCCGAGTTGTAAAAGAATGAAGCTTTCCTCTATCTCTTCCTTCACCACCTGTCTTCTCTATCACTATCCCTTCCCTATAGGCCTCTCTCACTATCTTTTTTTCAACTCACAGGTATCACAAAGGAATCATTGTATTGGACCTAAGTGAGCTGGACTCTAAATTTCACCGTTCCTTACCAGCAGCCTGCTAACCTCACCTTACCGTCGTCAATACTTCGTTAGCTGCCTCTTTAATCATTCATTCCTATTCCAATTGTCAACATCGATGGCTCGTCAATACAATACCAGCAAATTGTGGCTTGGGTACCCGCTTTCGATAATAATTTTGTGCTATGGGCACAAAAGAGCAGGAGAATGTCAAAAGCAGTCAGTTGTTTTCCACAACGGGTAGACAAACCCCAATATTTTGAATTTTGATGTGACATTGATGTTGACAACTGGAATAAGAGTGATTATGAACATTGAAAATTTTCCACAAAACGACTATTTGCAAAGATTGTTGCTTCAAACACTGGAAAGTCCTTAATATATTAAAACGGTTGACATCATTTGCAATATTATATTTGTAATTATTATTACTTTTGTTAACAAAATTAACTCTAAAATAAATGTTGTTACATACCCATCATGGTATTATTTTTTATATTAAGTATGCTTATGAATTCTAAAAACTAAAGCAAATTCATAAAGTAAAATATACAAAAATATGTATCTTGGCCGCTGTGAAAAGCAAACCAGTAGCCTATTACACATAAGAAATATATAAATAAAATAAATTAATAAATTAGTTTACATTCTACACACAATTATTCCAAGTTATACCGAGAAATAAATCAATAAATTACTTATGAAACAGATTGGCTTCAATACAATATTCAATTTTGCGAGTGGAAAACTATAAAATAATAATATTCTCGCACCAAACACAAATCAAATTAAAAAAAAACATTAAGAAACAAAAAATGCAGTCAGCCAGCCAAGCACCAGCAGCAGCCAAATAAGAACCCAGTAAAAATCCATTACAGCTATTACGATTTCCTAAATGAAGTAAATTTATTATATGCACAAACACGCATTTGTTCACATTAGTTTAATAATATGCAAAATAATCATTTATTCATAATCTATCCATCCATCTCTGCGTGCATTTACTCAATCTCTTAACAACCCAAGGCTTTTCCATAACTCAATCCCAAGTATTCATATATTCATTTTCAAAACTTTATCATAAATTAAATATTGAAACCAAGGATGACTGACTTTGAGAAAATACACACTGATATACTTTTACATGTAAAAGTGATGCAGCAATGGAAAATATAAAGTCTAAATGCAGAAATAAAGCGGAATTTTTTTTATTGTACAAAATTAAGATTGAATATATAATTGGTTATCAAACAAAAATCGCAAGATTTAGGTATAATAGAGGGAAAATAGGATAGTCAGGCAATATTATTGTAGAGAAGTAGACCCAATACTACGAATTTGTTCTACACAGTGGTGTCTGGGGGAAAAGTAATGATACTAGATTTGTATCTTCTTAACTCCGTTTAGGAAATTTTATGTATTTTAAAAATTTGAAAGAAGACCACAGGTAATAGCAAAGGTGTTTTGTGAATCATACAAACTGGGCTGCATAGTATCAAACTTGACAACCCAAAGCTATAAAAATGTTTCTATGTTTATACGTTTAGATACGTGTGAAATTCAAATAGAATTCTGTTAAGACACAGAACTATCACTAGACTGTGAATCTCTGGCAGAACTGCGTCAGTTAAAATCGGAAGATCATTTAATTGCTATTGTGCCAATGCAGTTTGGTAGGCTACGGTAGAAAGTTAGGTTACGTTGGACTCACAAGTTTCGTGATATTCACTCACACCCAGAGATGCTTAGAGTCCATTGTGTCTTTCTTCTAATAACGAAGAATTATCTCGCATTCCATAAAAGGGCATTTTGAGTAAAGATTATAACTTAATTCTCATAAGGAAACCCTTAATACTCCAAATTTCACTATCGCCAATATCTTCTAATCTCTTGAGAAATAGTCCACCTTCCCATCTAATATTAGCCAGAATATCGCTGAGTCATTACGAGTATTTACTCATACCACCCTCAAGTCTGTGCGATCCTAGCCATAGAAAAATTACAGAGAAGTAAAATAATGGCTAATCGGGTGGGATGCCTACCTTACTCATCTACATAATATTGATGCTAATCTTGCTAATTTGTCAGCAGCCTTGGTTTACCATCTCTGCGATCATCTCTCTTAAAATCCATTACAGTGTAATGTAGCCCAATTTACTTTCTTAACCTTGACCCAAAAATTGCCTATTTTTTAGCAGCTTTGTTCACTCCAACACTGAATTTGTCTGAATCTCGGCATAGTCTTAGATAAGCGTATTTTCTTAGAGTATCACAGCTTTGAGTTGGCATCTCTGCTTTATTTGAGCACCCACTTAACAGCTGATAGTTTCTTTTTGTTAAGTTCGCTTTGAGATTTCATTATTCATCGACTTGCACCAAAGCATGGCGTGCAAATTGTTGAAATTTATAATCAAAATAATTGTTTATAATCAAAATAATTGTTCTATTTTATGGCGTACATAATTCTGGTTGAATGGGTATGTAAATAAGCAGAATTATCTCATTTGTAGTGAAGAAAATGCACAAGCTTTTGTCGAAACGCCATTAAATTTTCAGAAAATTTCTGTTTAGTGCGCTTTATGGGCTGGTGGAGTCATTGGCCCATATGTCTTCAAAAACGATAATGGTTAGAATGTTACTGTCAATGGTGAACAGTATAGGAACATTGCATTACGTGGCTTTAATATTGCTGATATATGGTTCCACCAGGGCGGAGCCACATGCCACACAGCGGGCGCTACAGTTGATTTACTCAAAGAAACTTTTGATGAAAAAATAATTTCACTTAATGGCCCAATTAATTGGCCACCAAGATCGTGTGATTTTATCCCATTGGATTATTTTCTTTGGGGTTATGTTAGAGCACTTGTGTACGTCGATAAACCACAAACAATTGAATAACTGAAAATAAACATTCGAAGAGTTATCCGCAAATGCAGCGAAAAGTTGTGGAAAATTGCTGTTCTGCCACATGGCAGAAATCATATTTAAACATTAATTTCATAAAATTTGCTTTCCAATAAAGCCCATATCATTGATATTAAAATAATATTTCTCTGTTTTATTATGATTTAAACTTGTGTCACTCTATAAAAAAAGCCTTTATGGCGTTTGAGGCTCAGACTTGGTTGATAGTCTTTACACAATATTTCACGCTTCATGAAAACCTTAAGACTTTTTAGTCGCAATCTTTTACAAACAAGTGACTTTTTCAACTAATCTTCTTTCAAAAGATCAGAACACAGTATTAAGTAGGAGTAAAAAAAATACTAGAAATACAAGTATTAAGCATTAAGAGCTTACAGAGCATTTATTGAAAATATCATGAAATTAACACTTCTTTTCAATTTATATTCTTAGATTTGTTTGCTTTCAACAGTTGTTTAATTTCTATTTTTCGTTTTCATTTCTTTCTACAGCTCTTGCAAAGAATTCGCGAATGTACAAGGCTAAACTTTGTTTTCGAAAATGTGCTCAATCTTTCGTAATCGCATTAACTATCGTGGAACACCTGGTAGCAGCTCTCCCGGTAGCCCGGCAACATTAACCAAAGATCTGGAGGCGGACAGCAATAACAATGATAATGACAGCAACATAATGTCAAGAAAATCCGAAAGTCCGCAAGAAAATGGAGAAAACAATGCAAAATCTCCAATCGCAGTGTGTGGTAATAAGGATTCTGGAGAACTTGCAGACGATGTCGAAGAAAGTGAACGAATGGATGGAAACGATGGTGCGCAAACGGACGGAGAGAGAAGTGAAAGAAGTGTCCATAAGGATGAAGCTTTGGACTTATCAGTGTTGCAAAATGGCTTATCAGCCAAAAGCCATGTTTCTCTGGAAGCTTTACAACACACCAAAGTAGCGGTAGCACAGTTTGCTGCCTCAGCTTTAGCTCAAACTCCATATTTTGGTGAGGAAACCAACGATTTAACAACCATTTTAAATGTACAACGACAGCATTTAATGCAGTTGCAATTTATACAGCATTTACAAAGTCAATTGAAGAGAAGGGATCAAGTGCGAGAGTTTGGTGTGGAAGACGATGACCCAGAAGAGGAAGATGAGCAGTATAGAGAAGAAAATGTGCAGGATTTAGAAGAAGAGGTAGAAGAAGAGGTTGAGACTGCAGAATGTCTGCAACAAAAAGAATTAGAAATAGACCTGAGTCAGAGAAAGTTAGCTGTTAATAAAAACTCAGAAAAAGAAAGGAAGAATGATTTAGAGTCTGATAAATTTTTAAGAGAAGAGAAATTAAAGACTGATAGGAATGTTTTAAGTGCAAGCCCAAAAGAACCAGATAACAAAGTGCAATCACCCAGCTATCAACCCTTATTAAGTGGCATTAGTTCTTCATTAGCGTCTACAATCATAACTAACCATGATCCCATTCCCCCGCCTCACGAACCCAATTGCTTGGAAATGTTGCAACGACGTACCGAAGAGGTGCTAGATTCGGCTTCGCAAAGCTTACATGCCTCACAAATGCAAGATGAATATGAGTATATACAGAAAGATGGCCAAGGACGGGGAGAAATATTTAAACATCGTTGTAAATATTGTGGAAAAATATTTGGTTCCTTTTCAGCCCTACAGATACATTTAAGGTCGCATACAGGAGAACGGCCTTTTGTATGCAACGTTTGCGGCAGTAAATTCACAACCAAAGGCAATCTTAAGGTGCATTATCAAAGACATACACAAATATACCCGCCCATTTTAATGCCAACAGGCGTAGGACCACCTTTAGATATGCCACCATCTATGAGAGAGCCCTTACTACCGCAATCTCAACATCAACATGTCCAACATCAGCCTCCACCTTTACCACTTCCACTTGCACCTCCACCTCCCTCATCAGCCTCATCTATAAATAGTTTAAGTAACATGTCTTTGAGGTTGCCCTTTAACGAAAAACCTTCACCCAGAGTAGCAGATGATGACAATGAAATTCCTATGAATACCAAAGAGTGTGACATTAGTATAGAGGAACACGAAAAACTATCAAGCCCAGACGAATCGAGAGAAGAACATCCCCAAGATTTGAGTAAACCTACGAAAGGGGAAGACCCCAAACCTAAGCCACTGGTAAGAGTTAAGACCCCACAAGTTTTAATGGAACCTGCAGTCGAGCTACCGCACGAAAAGACAGAAAGACCAGCTCTATCTCTAACTCCAAAGCGTTCCAATCCACAGAGAAAACGTAGTTCTACGGCCGGCACACCACCACAAGAACTGAGAAAAATAAGTATGGAGAATGATATTCCTGAACATCATCTGTCCAAACTATATAGGAGATCATCCCTTAGTCGCAACAGCAGCCTAGAACATTTGTCGGGAGATTTTTGTCAGGTTGAGCAGTTTGTAGACAAATCGTGGGAAGATCTCATAGAAATCGATACCACATCAGAGACTTCGAAGCTCCAGCAGCTGGTGGATAATATAGAAAACAAATTGACGGATCCTAATCAATGTATATTTTGTCAAAAAGTTATGTCTTGTCGTAGTTCATTACAAATGCACATTAGAACTCATACCGGGGAGCGACCTTTCAGATGCAAAATATGTGGCCGAGCTTTTGCAACAAAGGGAAATTTGAAGGCTCACATGAGTATACATAAGATAAAGCCTCCCATGCGCTCCCAATTCAAATGCCCAGTATGCCACCAGAAGTTCTCTAATGGCATTATACTGCAGCAACACATACGTATACACACCATTGACGATGGTTCGGGTGGTTGTGGTTCCCAGTTGGCAGGCCAATCTAGTGAAATGGCAGCAGCAATAGCAGAGCACAATAGTAGAATGCGCGCTCATATGGAAGCTGCCATTTTGGAAGACCAAAATTCGAATAAGTCTCTGGGAGCTTCAGAAAACTTGGATTTTTCAACCACATCTGAATATTCAGGACAGAGATCGGAATCATCACAGGGAGATTTCGATGAATACATGACAATGGAGAGTACCGATGATTCCAGGGAAAATTCATCTTCTCTCACGCCCTTGGACAAGAGAGTTTCTGATGATGGTGACGACAAATTGGAGCAAGAATCTGAAAGATCCGATTCCATGACACATGCCATAGATTTAACATCACGCAATGGTACTCAGAATGCGCCAAATAAAGCTTTAGAGCATTTGCCCCACTTGATGGGCATGCCACACAATCTTTGGTTAATGGCGGCTGCCAGAGAGGAGATACAAAATTTAGGAAACCAAGGCAAATTTCCGCTGCTACCCTTTGGACCTTTAGGATTTATGGGTGAGTATTAAACCAACTTTTTTTATATATATATACTTATATCTGTGACAATAAGTAAAAAGTGATAAGTCATATTTGGATGTTTTGCGGGAGAGCACTTTTAAGCGTTCAAGTTGATTTTCAGAAATTTATTTCTTTTACAGTTCAATTGGGAAATTCACTTTTAACCTGAATTTGTTTAAGCAGAAATCATTCCACACACTTTAAATATTGCATTTAAGTTAAAATATACCAAAGTATAACCTTAATTAAACTATTATTTCAAATGAGGTTAGAAGTCTAAAAAATATAAGTCGGAAGTCATTGTGCTATAACTTCTTGGAAAATTGCACAAATTAATTGATATTTTGCCCAGAGGTACTTTTGAGTATGCAGATTACGGAAGTAACATTAACTCAAAACAAGCTCATCTCGACTTAAGCGCGTTTTCCTTTTTGCCACAGATATATCACTGATTACCATTGTGAAGTCAGTTTCCCATTAATTTAATAAAAATAATTAAAAAAAAAAATTGTGACTTAGTAAATAAAAGCATGTGCAGATAAACAAAATTTATTCCGGCATAAATTTCCATCACTGTCACTGCGTGTTATTTAAAGCGTAATTTCTTCGCTTTAATAATGACATTGCCTGCCTCAATATGGCACAAACCAACAACCACACACCAACCAGTTAATAGCAACAGTTTCGCACACTCAAGCGCCAAAAGCATACACACACAGTAGCAGTATGATCTGTTTTTGTTTTGTTTTTCTTGTTCTACGAAAATGACAAAGTTTTTCCGTCTGTCACCTTTGACCCAAAGCATCAGCTTCTGTAGAAGAGAACGACAAACTTAAAATACAATGTACGACATAATTCAATTGGACCCAAGCGACAAAGAATTTCTGCCATACATATTTACGATTTCGAATCTTCAATTTGAAATAAAATTTATTTATACCAGCCAGAAAATCTTTAAATAGTCATCAATAGCAACAACCCCAACACTGCCAGTCATTCGTGTTTTAGCTGCTAGATTTTGAGAATTGTATTCGTAATGATTTTGCTTTCTGTTTTCAAGTGGACAAGCTATTTTTTTAAGTACTCTTGGGTTTTGTAAGATCGTTCTTCAGTGCAAAGTTAAATTTTATGAGAAGGCCATTTGGGTCCTTTCCACAGATCACAAATAATTCAGGTTTACAAACAAATTTCCATACAAAGTTTATCTTGTGAACCTTTTATAAAACTAAATTATTTTTTCCGAATCTGCCGCATTAGTCTTTAATACCAGCTTGACGGCTGGTGTTGCGCAGAAAACATGTGCCGGTATGTTCTTTATTCTATCTGAAATTAAATCGTTCGGAATTGCCATGTCCTTGTTGTTATAAATGCATATTTCCAAACACAATTCTATGGCAATTCCAAACGTTATAATTTCACGTGGAATAAAGAAGATAACCCATAGTTAACTTCTATATAGAGTCCCCGTCGAAAGTAACTTCATGATTATAAACGCGAAACTGGCGCAGTTAACAATTCATCGTAAGCAGGCAGTATATTAGCATCATTCGCTTGAAGAGATTCTGCGAACAGAAAAAACAAACCATATTCAAATTTTACACAAATCCTGGAAGCGTTTTGGTATGTGTGGGAATGTCCTTTGGCTAAAACATTAATTTAAACAAAGAGTTGGATTCATATGCTGTGCAAATGATTGAGATAATTGATAATGTACGACAAACAACAAGGGATTTTAGGGAGTCAGACTGGAAAATCCAAAAATGTTATTTAGGAAACTAGGTTCCTAACTTGACACCTTTCCCCCAAAATATCTATCTTAAGAGCCCGAAATATTCCATAAAGGCACAAGTGTAATTAGAATTGGATTGGGTCAATACTGATAGCCCATCTGTTCAACCTAACCTAACCTGAGGTTTTATAATGAAATGACAATGCCAAATAAGTAGTTGTGTTTGCTTAAGTATCACTCTTATAAAATTTTCACAGCAAGCAAGTCATATTGCTTTGGATTACAAGAGCATTTATCTTATATGATCAATAATTTCTTCCTGTAAACCAGGCCGTTGTGAAGGCAACTAAAATGACTATATATTTTTCTGACTGTTGTGTCTCGAGTGCTTTCCATAGAGGTGCACTTATAATATATATTATTGGAGGAATTCTTTTGACAGATAAGGGGGAGCATTTATTAATTTAAGTGAAGTATCTTGCTAAATATCTGGGCTTAAGGAAATTTTCGAAGAACTCCAAGTTGGAAAAAAACCCAACTTTCAGCGCATGAAAACTGACCTATCACACTAGCACTATATCATATGGCAGGCCTACGGAGAAAATTTTTTTAATATAGGAGTAACGCATATTGATGAAATTTTATTGAAATTTTGCTGTTATAAAAAAAGAGTATTTTTAAGCAAAATTGTCACCACAAATACGGTTGCCAAGACATATTCATTTCATTAAATTTCACATCACCAATTCAAAAATTTTGCATTTGCATGTTCCCAATAACTACACCAATTTCATATTTGCAAGACATTAAAAATCGATTGCAGGTCATTATCGTAAGCTTTTTTTTACCTAGCCTTAAAGAAACATTCCAATTTGTTAAAATACAAGACCTCTGTAGCCAATTGTGATCTCTTTTTTGAGAAATTATAGGGTCAGTAAGCTTTTCAAGCAAAAGAACGATTGTTAGTTCTTTGGCAAGAAGTATGGTCTTGTTGAAAATAAACGCCGTCCATATAAATATATAGAAAAGCGTTTGCAGAATGTCCCATTCCAAAGATCGAGGAGAAAGGGATAAAACCTTCTCGGTTGTTCTTGAGCGACGTATACAAGTTCAATTCTTCACATCACTAACTAACTTAAACAGCTCAAACTTTCCATCAATTTTACAATTCATATTTCTTATTCGTGCTACTAAAAGTCAAAATAAAATATGTCTGAATCTGTGCTTAGACTCACTGCGGTGGGCATCCACCGCATACTGTTTTGACGCAAAGCCTTTGGGCACATATGATAGTTGGTCAATGTTGTATTGCTTCCCCAGATATAAAACTATCTTATTATTGTGGTATCCTAGAACTAAACACTCTTTCTTGACTAAGCTATCCCCTGTGGAAAAGTTACCTGATTTTTTTCACTTTTGTATCATAAGATGAATCAACGGCACACGTTCTTTGTAAACATATTCTTTTAAGTAATAGTATAGTATGTACAAATGAGTTCAGCAGCGCTTGTGAAGCTTCTGCTCTGGACTTCATTAAAAGCATCAGACAGAGCTTGGGAATATCCAGAGCACAAAATATCCTTCATGTGTTACAGTGACGGTCCTTTGAGCAGTACCTGGATTCAGTAATTTATCGACTTTGCTATCCAGTAAAATATTTTAACGATATTAGCTGTCAGTTAAAATAGAAGTAAAATCTTAAAGTCAAATTGATTTAGTTTTTTGCTATTCTTGTTTGATCTTTTTGATTATTTTGACATCTTGCATACCGCGTGATATTGGATTAATTAGTGAAAAAAAAACAACTGTACACTTTAAGAAAATATAATTAACATGATGACAATGACATTATCGCATTTGGTAAAATTTAAAGGAATGCAAATATTATAAACCCAAAACCTCAATTTTTAAAACTGCTTGGTTCATCAATATACAACCTAAGTACACACTTGGTGCTAAGAGCACCGTAAGTCTATGAAAAATTGGTTGGCTGTTGGCTACCTGCAGATATTTCTGAGTCTAGCTACAGAAGTTAAGTACTCACAACAAATCAGATGACTATCTGGTATTGTGAGAACTAACTAGTAGGCCCTCAGAACTTTTCATTGCTCTGGAATCTGGTGGCTTAAAACTAAATTTAAAAAAAAAAAGAATTGTAATCTTTTGGTTAGCATTATAACAAATTTCGGTAGTTACTAACGTTACTCAAAAGATCTGCCATATCTATTGCGGAGGCAGATAACCCGAGTTGCTCTTCATAGAGCCAACCATGTTGTAGCTATGGGTAACAACTAGTGGAGTTCGCAAAACTTGGCCATCATGATAAGTACTTAGGCTGGTCTTGATCACATGGGTTCATTTTGGTCCTTAGTGCATTGCATAGTGGCCCATATGGTATAACTCTACCGGGACTAGTTATGAATTGGGCCAGGTGGGCAGACATTAAGATACCACAAGGTACTTCTTGTGATGTGAGTGACTACATAGATTCACCGTGCCCTACTTGTTTTCACCCTTAGCACCAAAGTCAACCAATACCCAGCAAAAATAAACATACAAATTGTTAATTACAGCATTGATGAACTCAGCTCCAAGTAGCTCTACTTCTGGTGAAACATCAATGAATTTAACACAGGGTTTTTATAGTACGGAAGTGATCCAAATAACTAACTGAATGGTATGCGTCTAAAAGGTTGTCTAGAACAATTTTTGATATAAACAACAGCCGTAGAATATTTAATTTAATACCTGTAGTGATTGGTTTACAATGAAAGTGGTAAACCTTTGGAACTAGTTCCGATTTTTTTACTGGGTAATTTTATTCAATTTCTGCGCTTAAGACAAAATCAAGGTATATGTATACGAGTATGCTAAAAAATTTTACAAACAAAACTTCATTTGTTCGTGAAATCCCCACGTCTCTCATTTTCATTAGAGACTTTTGATAATTTTTTATTTGCAACGAAAATCTAAGCTTTCCAAAGTAGAGAAAATAAAATTAAAGCTGAAGTGCCCTTCAACAAATGTCCGACACTGTGCACATGTAGAATCTTTGTGTTCTACAGCAATCTTATATGGTTTCATATGAGTTACGCGATTTTTATTGTTAAACAAATAAAACAAAAAATTCAAAA
Source organism: Nowickia ferox (assembly GCA_936439885.1). NCBI lineage: Eukaryota > Metazoa > Arthropoda > Insecta > Diptera > Tachinidae > Nowickia > Nowickia ferox. The sequence continues at coordinate 68,862,583 of OW387026.1, forward strand.
AAGTATTATTTTTAGCGAACACATAGATCACTGTTTCGATTTGATTTCTTAATACAATTGAATGTTTGTTTATTTTTTTCATTTGCCACTCTAAGCGTCGTTATGTCAGAACTTTTTATTTAACACAAAATTTATGCTCAATAACCCTGCATCGGGTAACTAAGGCATTTAGTTTGCAGTGCAATTAAGATTTCTTTTTATTTTAAATTAATTTCAAATATTGTTTGCCTACTCAAGGGATTTGTTGTATTTTATGCAATTTTGTTGTTGTTGTTGTCGTTGCAGGTTTACCACCTCAGGCTCATATCTGCCAATTGTGCTTTAAAATGTTTCCGAGTCCTTCGCTATTGGAAACACATATTCATAATGATCATGCCAAAGATGTAGCTGGTGATGTTACCGCTGCAGTACCAACATCATTATCATCTTCATCAACGTCGTCATTATCAATGGCCACAACAACAACGACCGCGGCAGCAACAAATGCCATTGACGGCGCTGCTAAAGATTCAACGAAAACCGAGAACTTTGATAAAAATCGTGATGCAATGGCAGAGGCATCCGGCACAATGCCTTTTGGTAACAAGGTAAGAGAAAATTTACAAAAAACATTGTAATTTCATTTATTTAAAATACTTGAATGAATATATTTTATTTAGATGTATTTAATTGATTTTTAATCAAAATATTTTCCACCTGCAGATGTTTAGCAAATAATAATATTTGTTTATACAGGGTGGGCCAAAAGTTACCAGGGGGTTTAAAAGTTTAATAACTTTTTCGTTTATTAATTTTTTTTTATTTTTTTTTCTCAGATTATATAATATACAAAATGAAAATTTTTTTTACACTAAGTATGAAAAATAATGTCTCTTAAATGACCACCGTTTTCAGCTTCGCACTGATGGGATTTGAATGGCTTTGTTAATAAGCAGAACTGTAGGTTCTGGGGTTCTGAAAATCCAAGAGCCATTCATAAACGCCAATTGCACCCCATTAGGTGTACAATATGGTGTGGGATCACATCTGAAAATATCATTGGGCCTTACTTCTTCGAGAATGAAGATGGAAGTGCTGTAACCGTAAATGGAGAGCGGTATTGGTTTATGATAGAACATTTTTTACGTCTTGCTCTTGAAAACATACCTGGTATGTGGTTTCAGCAGGACGGAGCCACTGCCCGCACTGCCCGAGACACAATGGCACTTTTAAGTCAAATTTTTGGAGAGCGAATAATTTCCAGAAATTCGGAAATAATTTGGCCCAGCGCGATCGCCAGTTTTGACAGCACCCGACTATTTTCTTTGGGGTTATTTGAAGTAGCGAGTGTATGTGAACAAGCCAGAGACAATCCTTGAACTCAAGGCAAACATAGTTGCAGAAATTCGAACGCTACAGCCACAAATTTTGAAAGATGTTATGGAAAATGCTCTAAAACGAGCCCATCAGTGCGCAGCTGAAAACGATGGTCATTTAAGAGACATTATTTTTCATACTTAGTGTAAAAAAATTTCCATTTTGTATATTATATAATCTGAGAAGAAGAAATAAAAAAAAATTAATAAACTAAATTTATTAAACTTTTAAGCCCCGTGGTAACTTTTGGCCCACCCTGTACATATATCAAATGTGAGATTTAACATTTCAATATTTTCTGCTACAATTCAATTTTCTTCAATCCGAAATTCCAAAAAGTTGAGTAAAGCCCTTGTGGAATTTAAAATAAAACTACTCTTATGCAGGAATATACGTTAAGTACCACCTAATCTGTTTTTCTTAGTACAGAGATGTTCTTCACTACAGAGTTGCTTTATAACTGAAATTCAAATTTATCAGATCAGATTTGAGGAAGAGTACATAACTACATAAAAATTTAGACTGGATTCACACACGGTAATTTTAGTTCAGCATCTTTTTAGTTCATGGATGAGACAGAAAATATAATTACTCCCCTATTCATTATTTTCTACTCTCTCTCTCTCTCACACACTTCCATAAACCCAAAAGCTGCTCAACTAAAATTGCCAAAATAATTTTTTTTGGGTGGCGTAAGAAGAGAAAAATTCAACTTATTTTTATAATATAATAAACACAATATATCTTAAACTAGAGGGGCTAGAAATATAAAAAATCTGTTTTCGTAATCGGCGGACAAAAATACATATGGATTTGATATTTTTGTTTAAAATAAATTCTAATAAAAAAAAATTTAAGGACTAAACTAAAAGCATACGATTTTAAACATCCTTGCAATAACAGTAAGATATCCTGATATGCACAGAAAAAAATATTGCAAGAATATTTTCAAAAACATGTATTGTTGAATATAGAAAAAGAATTCAACAAAATTCTGTATTTGATTCAAACACATTGCTTCTCAAAACTGTAAGCAAGCATTAAACTGTATATACAAACAAAAAGGGATTGAAAAACAATTATCACTTAAAATAAAATTTCAATCAACAACTTTTTCCTTTGATTCATTAAATTTCTTTATTGACTGAAAACAAAAATATTTTCAATAAAAGCGCATACAATTTTATTTATCAATAATGCCGAAATATTCATCACAGAAAATTCAAAAGATTTTTTTATTGAATCAGCGATTTTCGTAGTCAAATATGAAAATCTTTTTTTCTGTGTTCTAATATCATGTTGACTTAGTTGAAATTAATTAAAATTACTTAATTTAGAATATGCCAAAATAAATGCGAAACTACTTAATTCTAATTTGATTTCGGCCAAAATCACTAAATTGCTTAATTTGGCGTCAGTTTAAATGGTCTTTTGTAAAATCTTCAGTAATGACTTACACACTCAAACAATCCTTATAAAATCGCTTAAAAATTGTATAGCGCAAGTTCTAAAAATGACAAAGACTAAAATGGGTCCCATATGTGTAGATTAAATGAAAAATTGCTGAAAATTTTGTAGATATAGTATTTTTATATCAGTTCAAAGGTCCAAATATGCACATCTATTCATTAAGAAAAAATATATACATTTTTTTCTATATATTTATGATTTTATTAGGCTAAAGTTCGTATCGCTCTGTAAGCCAAATTATACTCGTATACAAATAAATTTTTTGTTTGTTTTGAAAACAATTTAATATAAATAATATATAGCTGACATAATTTGAATAATAATGCCAACATTGTCCACGCCTTTTAAAGTTTACCGATCTGATTTTGCAGCTTGAACATTTTGAATTTCCTTGTTACCAATTTCCACATTTTTGCCTCCCACTCATGCTGTCTCATCATCGTAGATACATACGAGTATATGTATGTAATAACAACTAAAAAATTCTTTTAAGAAATTCAACTAAAATTCCTGTTAAAAACCACAACACAGCTTCGCCATCTCAACAATGGTTAAATAAAATTCGCTGTAATTAATAGATGTAGCGAGAAAAAGAACACACACACACATACACACACACGCAGCACATTAAGAAGCAAAACAGGAAAAAAGCTACAAAAAGACTTGTGTTTAATGATGCCACTTAATACGAATAATAATCCTGCCAAATTTGGCAATAACATACATTCCCCTTGGGGAGCAGAACAAGTGAAGAGGCCTTCTAGAAGGCCTTATAAGGCAGGCACTATACTTTATTTATTGCAAAGAAGCCATTTAACCTTCAAAGAAGTACATAATATTTTATTTAAATTTGATTAAGGAAAGATTGATTGAAGAAATTGTAAAACTTCTCTAACCTAGAAATATTTATTCAATGAATAACAAAACATGACAAAACATATTTGATGAGATTTTATAGATGTCTGTGTTATATACATTGAGAAACTCCCGGACTGACGAAACCTTTTTGTTATTAACTGACTTTAAAAAAAGGGTACGAAGTCCTCAATTTGGTTGTAATTTGTATGTGTGTTACTTCTCATAACTCCACAATTTGTGTAGCAATTTAAAAAATTCTATATATTTGTATGTGATTTATCTTTCTTTCTAGTTTTGTCTGAGAGGAAAGGGTCCATTAATTTTTTTTTTTACCTTATGTACCTGCATTTACTTATGCGATTATGTACCCGATTATGTATGCGACGCTTGAGGCATGCCTTGTGCAACGCATTATATGGTGATTAAAAAAGTGGACAGGGATACGCTCATTCAAATTTAATATTATATTTCGCGCACTTGTACTGAACCGATTCTTCAAAAATTTGGTACACTCGATGAGCTCTAAAAATAACATGATCCTGCATTTAGAGAAGAAGGCCCATTAAGTTTTATATTAAACGTTTTTCTATTAATCTTATTCCAATGAAACTTGGCAAACATTTTGTACTCTTGGTACCATGTAACCTCGGTCCTCAAAAAGTGGTTGTGGGCCCATTAAAATTTAGTATTCTATTTCTATTGCTTCTATATAAACCAGGGATCGCAAATAACGATTATTTTCCAAATTTAAACTGAAAAAATCACAATAATAGAGAAGTGCTACGGGCACAAGGAATATACCACAATACTCCATGTTACATGGACTACCTATAGATGCAATGATTTTTATTTTTTTAATTTTTATTTATTCCTCACAAAATAAGAGTTATTTCTTAATTTTTATTTATTCCTCACAAAATAAGAGTTATTTTGTGACTTTTATTTATTCCTCACAAAATAAGTCATTTTTAAAATGTGTTTATTAATTAATTTAATTTAACAAATAAGAGTTTTTGCATGGACTCTGGTGATAAATTCGATCTTAAATCTGTCAATATTAATTTTAGCGCAGAAAATGCTCTTTCCACAGAGACTTGTGTTGCTTTCGTGCTATGCAAAACCTGTGCCAATCTGTACAGGTATGGATATATATATTTTTTTTCCTCCCAATATTTCATTACATCTACATCCACGTCAATGGGCTTAGGATTGTAATTGTCTATTTCGCTTATCGCCCTTTTCATTTCCTCCTCCAGAGCACCATGTGAGTCTTCATCCTCTGAATTTACTTCAATAGAGTTTAAGAACTCGTTTAATAATGAACACGTGTTTGTGTCTTCAGACGACGCACAGTGGCGCCCGTAGAGCAAACGAGGTTGCAAAAATCAAAATTTTCATGTGCGCCTGCGAAATTTTAAATGAATCCATCTTATAGTAAACTTTTCAACGATCTCAAATATGCTACTCTTAACAATATCAGATTTTTAGTTTAGAAGACATAACTGTTCAAAGTTAACCAATTTTCGGATTTAAAAAAACACACAATTTTTAGGTAGTTTGATCCGATTTCAGGTGTAATATCACGAAAACTAGGCAACGAATAGTATTTTTTTTTGTTTTTAGTGATTGATGTGCTTATTAAATGTATAACAATAAAAAAAATTGTGCTGTTTGCTTTGTGTTTCTCTAGGTAAATCAGTATTTAAAAACTATCCATTTTTTCACTATTCTTCAACTTTGACGGAAAATAAAAAAAATTTACCTTTTTTTACCTCCGCCATATTTTCAAAATATGTTCTTTAACTAGTCTTTTACATAACTCAAAAGGTTTTATCTGCCTTTACGTGCCTATTTGGCTTCTACAGGTAAAAAACGTTAAAAAGACATGGTTGCAGAAATTGTATGGCGGGCATCCCTTACATGCCTTGACTGACAGTTACTTTGATGTAATAGTTTGAAAATTGCATTTTGAGTCAGTTGTCTACCTGAGAGCCTCTGGCGAAAAATTTGGTCCTAATATTCCGTTACAGACACAAGATGCACAAAAAACTACTCATTGAAATAAGCAGGTACGCACCTCACTTAAAAATTATTTTTGGCGTACATATGGTGAAGAACAATACTGACTTATGGTACAGGTAGGCACAAATCTCATTTGGCTACGTGCATAATATCAAAACTGTATAATTCAGCCCAAATGCATATGTATGCATGTAACAGGTACATTTGTAGACATGGTAGCATAGGCCTATATATTGCAAAACAAGCTTAATGCCTGCATTAGTCTACGACTGAAAGTTGGCGAAACAAGTATTGAAAACATGGCGTTGAACAATTTAAAACTATTTGAACTGTTTAGAAAGTCAATTACACCAACGTGTTTCGCGGAAGCTGCTTTAGAAGAACTCGATAGCTTATACGGAAATATTGAGAGAAGCAAAAGTATAAAAAATAATCTTTGTATGATACATGCCAAAATTAAGACAAAATGGGTGAAATGCAATCGAACCATTAACATCTTCAACTCCAAATACGAGGACTGGCTTAATGAAGACACCATCCTGGATATATTGGCAGTAGATAAACCCTCCACATCAACCAGAGGAGAAAAAGGAAGGCCAAAAAAAAGTATGGAGGAGTGTTCAATTTTCACAAGAAAGAGGAAACTTGCCGATGCCACCAATGACTTGACCACGAAGGATTTATCGGATGCGCTGTCTATTAAATACATAAAGGATAGTGAACGAGTTAGGTCGCAGATTACAAAATCTGTTGCTGATGCAAGCCCACTGCGACTAAAAAGGATTAAGGAAAGCATTCCCACTCCCACAAACGCACATATTAAAAAGTATAGTTCCGAAGAAGCCTTGGCTCTGTTTTTGGACTTAGAACTTTCCAAAGAGAAATATGAGATACTACGGGCATCTTTAATGCGACACGGGGCTGACCTTTTCCCCGGATACAAGCATATTACGCAAGCCAAAATAAATTCACGACCATTGCGTACGGAGTTTACGGAAGTCTCTGCGAAAGCCAATCTGCAGGATCTTATGGACCATACAGCAAAACGGTTGTTGGAAAGTCTTCCTGAAAATGAGGTGGAAATTCTTCCTCAGAAACTAACATTGATCAGCAAATGGGGCTGCGATGGATCATCCGGACAAAGCGTTTATAAGCAAAGGATATCTTCCGATGACACTACAATATCTGACGGAAATATGTTTATGGCATCTGTTGTTCCATTGCGGCTAAAATCTGATGTTTCCCTACACTGGAAAAATCATCGACCGTCATCAGTGCATTATTGCCGACCAATAATGTTTCAGTTTGCAAAGGAATCGGCAGAACTCATAAGGACCACGGTGAAGGACATTGAAGAACAAATAAGCAAGATTAAGCATACAAAATTGCAAATTGGAGAAGGAAAATATATTGAATGTAGTTACGAGTTCCACCTGACCATGGTTGACGGAAAAGTCGTAAACGAACTGACAGGAACAACCTCAACATTGACATGCCCGATTTGCAAAAAGAGTCAGAAGAACTTCGGTAATTTAAACGATTCTACAAACGAGGAGAATTACGAATATGGAATGTCACCATTGCACGCAAGGATAAGGTGTATGGAGTTCTTGCTAAAACTGGCGTATACCCTACCACAACAAGATGAAAACATCGATGAAAATACATCAATTAAGGATAAGGAAAAGATCAGAAAGAAGCAAATACAGAATGCTTTTTGGAAACAACTTGGACTAAAAGTAGACTGCCCCAAGTGTGGATACGGTAACTCAAACGATGGAAACACTTCAAGGAGATTTTTTGCAAATGATGAGGCAGTAACTAGAATCACTGGAATTGACAATGAAATCGTCAAAAGATTGGGAACGATCTTGAATGTTTTAAACTGCCAAGAAAGTGTTAATTCTACAAAATTTGGAGAATATGCATCGGAAACTGCATCTCTTTTAGCAAAAATTTATCCACAGAAGAAGTTGACCCCGACCGTCCATAAAATATTGGCGCATGGCAAAGATATAATTGAGTACCAGTCTTTGCCAATTGGAGAGCTTTCTGAAGAAGCGCAGGAGTCTCTTAACAAATTTTACAAAAAATATAGATTGCAGAACACGTTCAAAGCATCAAGGGTGAGGCAAAATGAGGACCTCTTCAACATGTTAGCAGCATCTTCCGATCCACTTATTTCTTCCCTGCGGCATGTGAAGTCACGAAAAGAACTACAATGGAATTATACTTTAGAAATGATTAGTCTTTTAAATATACCTTCTGTTACGAATTGTGATGAATATTTTACAGAAAATTCAAAAAATTAATTGAAAAAAAATTTGTTTAATTTGTTGGCTAATAACTTTAAAACAGAAAAAGCTTTCAAAAGAACTAAGAAATATAAGATTGGTAAAAATAATTTGATTTTGTTACCATAAAATAGATGAGTTAGAAAAAAATTAGAGTTTAGAAATGATTTGTATTTTAGACATACTTTGTCTTACCAAGAAAATGAATATTTTACAGAAAATTGAAAAAATCATTTAAAAAAAAACTCTTTTGTTGTAATTTTTTAGGTAATATCTTAAAACATGAAAAGCTTACAAAAGAACTACAAAAAAATATAAAATTCTTAAAAAAAATTTTTTTGTTACCAAAACTTGGATTTTTTCACAAATTTTAACTTTGAAAACCCATAAGTAAGCACCTATAAGGTGTAGCGTCCACTCCAACCGCTCATTTTATAGGTTGAACAATTATCTATGACATGCAATTTAAATTATTCGATTATCTTGTTCGGTTCAAAAGATATGATTTTTGCAACGAAAAAAGGCAAATGGCGCCACTGTGCGACGGTAAAGCATCTGGTGTTTCAGCGTTTGAAGATGATGGTAAGTCAGAAGACTTACGCATCATTCTTCACAAAGAGTAAAATTTATTAAATTCATGTACATTAGACCACCCAATGGGCCGAAGTTTTTATTTTATTCGCTAAAGCCCATATGACATTTCATTTTTCTTTCATTTATCAAGTTTCATTTATCAAGCTGGTAACTCTTATGTGTTAATTATGAAGGTGTTGAGATATTTAGTACATTAAAAAATTTTGACAAATCAAAAAATTAATTATAAAATACATAAGAACCGGTCTTAAAACCCTAACCAGCACAAAAATGTGTTTTTCGGACAAAATCCGTACCAAATATAAGAAATCCGGTTCCAAACCGGATAAAAATATCTTATATTTGACGCTGGTAATGTAGCTTTCCGTTGGTGAAAGAATTTTTAAAACCAGATGAGCGGCTTGGGCGTGAAAGCTTAGCAAAAAACAAACTCACTTTCTTATAAATTGGTTGTTTTTGTAAATGAAATAAAATTATTTGTAATAAAAAATATCAAATTTGTTTTTTTTTTCAATTTAAATAGGCATATTTTGTAAAAAATTTCATTTCTACACGTTACCAAATTGTATGAAAAATAATGACAATTCGTTACAAACAATATGTTTTTCATACAAATTTCAAAAGGAAAAAATTATTGTACGAATATATGCAGAATCTATACTAAAGTCTCTATTTTTCATTTTATTTACAAAAACACTGAGTTATTTTTTTATATTTTATTTACTGCCAGTTCATAGAAGCCATGTAAAAATTCTTGCTTGGCTATTTATATTGAAAACACAAACAAAGCACTCAAAATTTGTTTTTGATTTCAAGCCAAGCAAGAATTTTTACTTGACTTCTATGAACTGGCAGTTATTAGTTTAAAAATTACTTTTATTTTCTGAGGAATAAATAAAAATCAAAAAATAACTCTTATTTTGTGAGGAATAAATAAAAGTCAAGAAATAACGATTAAAAAGTAATTTTTAAAACAAAAATTATAACCGTGACGGTCCCTGATATAAACGATTCTTTTGAAACTTACCACTCGCTCTGAGATGGGAAAGAGAAATGAACTATTTGTAAAAGTGGGCTTTGACACGAACGGTAAAATTTTTCCTAAAATGTTTTAATTCAACTTACTTTCGTTGAATACTCAGGACATTTCAATACAGCTCGATCTGGACCATACAGAAACAAACAGACTGTCAAATTTAGCTGTATTTTTTTTAATTTAATGAAACCAAGGACCTTAAAATCACTTTTAAGAACACACATATTGTTGCACTTTCTGAAGCTTGTAAGGAAAATTTGGCAATTTTATGTATGTGACCACTAACCAGCTGGGCTTGTGGTGGTACCTTATTGAGCTGCCTTGGGACATGCCTGAATTTTCTTTAAGAAGGGAAATTTTAAAAACATCGCTCTTTCAAAAGTATGAAAGTTAAAGTCAGATCCTTTAGAAAGTTTTGTCCATGTCTTATAACGAGGCTTGGCCATAAATTTGAATGGAATCAAGCTGAAAAGGCTCAGTTAGCCGAATCTAATGGGATATAACTGCAACGGTAGGAAAAAGCTGATCGATATTGTTGTGTGAATAGTAATGAGAATGGTTATAGAGATGTAGCCAGAATGTAAGAAACTGTACATTACTTTTAACAAAACAATATCGATCAGCTCTTTCCTACCGTTGCAACGCGTTGTAGTTACATTCCATTACAGCCGGCTAACTGGGCCTAAAATCTTTCATCAATTCTGCAACGTAAAGGCCTGTCGTATTTTACCACAATTGTTCCCTCAACAGTGTACACAAATGTTTGTGTGTGTGTGTGTGTATGTGCGTGCAAAAGCAACTGAATTTTTATGCGTATGAGTGTGTGTGAGTACAACAAATGTAATTAATAACCTCATCATAATTTGCTATTGCCAGAGCCATATTTGTACGTTTTAAACGTAAGTATGCGTTTGTACGCGTTACTTACGTCTTTATATTACTAGAAAGATATTTCTTCTCTTGCAGAATACGTTGTTTTCCTTGTATGGCTAACCGATATTATGGTCTTAAATCGCACATTTGCTAACTATTTTTGAAAAAGATGATGTTGAGCAACAATATTTTGTAATTTAAAATAGTGGCTTCGTTATGTGAGAAAATTAAATAAACGAAACAAATGCGTTGAATTATAACATATTAATTAATCCCTGACATTTGCCATTAAATCTTCAAGTACATGACAATATTGGAATATACACATCATGGCGGTCATAAATTATTTACCCTACAAATTCTCTTACGGTTATATTGAGGGCAGAGCTGTCAAACAGCATTTCGTATTATAAAACTATTTAGCAATTTGTAAAATAATTTTAAGGCGAATATTGTTGTAAGCTATTTTAACCCTTTGAATGACCATTTAAGGGTATTTTGGCCCCTTTTTTAGGAAAAGGATTTAAGAAGACTACAATGTGTCTTAAAAAATATTTTATATAAATATAGACATAGGTATATATGTACATATGCATATAATAGGTTAGTTCATTTACTAAAAATTGTTACGTATTTGTAACAATTGTTGCTGGAAAGTGTTCATGAACTCAAAAGGTTTGCACAGAGAGAGCGTCCAAAGAGAGAAAAAAATTGAGAGACAAAAAATTCTTAAAAATTATTACTATAAAATTTTTACTTGCAAGAATTATCCAAGCAACTGTTTTGTGTTTTGTTTTCAAATTAATTATTTGAAAAATATCTGAAATAGGAAAACTCAAAAATGTGCATTTATTTATTTAAAAAATATGTATGTATGTAAAACGCAAGCATATTTTCTTAATTTATTGTTGTTCTTTAATTAAGCCACGTAAATACAATTTGAAGGTCAAATAATTTTGTTTGTTTATAATATCTGACCAGAGATGGAAAGTCGAATTTTTGTATTTGTTAATAAAATGAAATTAAAATATAATGTAAAATGCACAAAAATAGTAAATAATAGTAAATATTAAATGTAAGTTTATAAAAACTGCAATTTAAAGTATAATCAAACAAGTTTATCCAAAATACATCAGCAAAAGTACAATTTTATCATGATTTCCATCCATGGTTCTGATACGGATAAGATTTTTTTTGGGTTCATTTACTTTTTCGTATTTGGGAGAGTAATTTTGTAAATTTCTGCCTTACTTTCTCGTTGCTGGTTTCTGCAAGGAAAGTAAATGAACTGACCTAATATTATCTGTATGTTAACTGACAAACTTGTCAAACGGAATAAGTTTGACATGATTTCTTTGCCGTAATCTTACATTGTTGTTACACAGATTGTAATCGTATTGTCTCAACCTGCCATAATCAATTTGTTCTTTCACTACGTTTGCCACTTTTCTCATTAAAGTGTGATGTAATCACCTGCTACCCAATATTTATTTCCTTAATTATACATCATAGAATAGAATAGATCGCGCTGGAAGAAATTTTAATTAATGTTTGCAAATTTGTTTGTCATATACTCGTCTAGAATGCTGCTGGATGCAACATCAGCATCAGCATCGTCATTATGATCCACATCGTCATCATTTTGATGTTACAGCATGAATATTGTCTGCATGTCTTCAAGATGTGTCTGCACACACTGTCATCTTTGACTAATGACAATGTTTATTGTATGATCTCTACTACAACACACTTGGAGTAATTCCAAAGATTTTTTATTCTGCTTTATTTGGCGTCTAGCATTTAAATAGGCAAAAAATAAATAAAAAAGTAAACAAAAAACACATATTAAATAAGACCTGTTAATAATCTATCTGTATGCGGTCGGTATCTGTTCGTACAAGTATTTTTAGCTAAAATGTAAAAACAAAATAAACTTGAAATATTTAAATCATACAATTAGTTTGAAATACTAAAGAAGCGAGCAGAATAAAAACAAACAAAACAATTCTCATTCTACATACGAGTATATTGTTTCTTTACATTTCCACTAGTTACTGGTCATTAAATTGGAATTATGTTGGCTGTAAATTTACACAAAATTTAGCATATTATTAAAAATGTGAGCGTTTTTGTTACATGCACATAAATTATGTTATGCTTTATGAAGAAATACTAGAAATACAAAATAAAAAAGTTTCATAATAATAATCTGGATTTCTATGGAAAGAATACAGGGTCACAAAGTGGGGATCCTGCAAAACATCTATTGCGTAGCTGTTTACTTTAGCTACTGGAATGCTGTGAGGAAAGTAAAATAAATATAAATATTTGATAACATGTCACTACACACATGAAGACTGCATACAAATTCACATAAACTCAAAAGTTGTTAGTGAATTTGCTGACGCTCTGGCAACAGTCCTAAGTTTTTAGATGAAAATAACTTTAAGTTGAAATAATACTTAGATAAATGTTTTAAATTGATACGAATTTAGCCTTGTTCAGGAGACAGTATTCTGTTATTTTTATTTTGATATTATTTCTGTCATAATGCCCATCTCGACTGAAGTCCAGTCTGCGATCGCTTTTTACAACAATGGAGGTTGTATATCAGTGATAACGTGGCGAATGTTGTCTTCCAAGACGTCTAATGCTTATCTTCAAAGACCATAGGCTTTAAATAGCTTCCAGTGTATTGCATTATCATAGATTAGGTTAGGTTAGTCTGGGTGGTCAAGGACCTCGCATAGACCTGGATACCAGCAGATTACTAGAAAACTGTACGTAGGGCAGCCTAGTTCATGGTCCTGTGTCGAATGACTCCCACACAGATTTAACAGTTATTATAAACTCAATTATACGGAATATTGCATCATTTTGTTGAAACCGCTTCTCCACCAAATTTAGGGCATTCAGTCCTAGAAAAAAAAGTCGGCGATTATGGCGTTTATTACTCTACTTTTAAAGAAGTACGAAACAATGATTCCACCAGACCACAAAGCAAGAAAGTTGGTAGTTAAACGGCACCTTTTTATATCTATTTCATTTAGCACTATAGTTAACTCCCAACATTGTCTTTTCAAACTGAATCTTAATTATTATACCCTTCACAAAAATTGGTAAAGGGTAAAAGGGAAAGCTGCAACTTAAAAATAAGAACGCATCAAATTAATTCAATTATTTTCTATATAACAGCAAATAGTATTAAAATACTTAAAAATAAATACTGTATATGACAACATGACTAGACTTTCGTTAATGTTTTTTATTAATTCAATATGGTTTTATTGATTTTAAGCTGTTTTTCTCTGCGTGTATATATATGTTTGTCATTCTGGGTTTAATTTCCACAATATGAATATGCGTCCCGTAAAGTAAATATATACTGGGTGCTTATTAATTGGGAAGATGAGTAAGCGATGTCCGTCCGTCCGTCTGGTGTACGTGAAATCGGTTTTCCGAAGCTCCCAGAAAAGCTATAGGCTTCGGTTTTTGACTTCTGTATCACAAATGGTCCAAAACTGATTGGCATTGCAAATCAGCGAAATCTAGCATATGGTATCAGAGCTGGAAAGCTTATTTTTCCAAACTTTATTTTGCTATGCAAAAGTAACTAGCTAAAACTAATTTCTGCTTTTTTTGTTGTTAAATAAAGTTATTATAAAGTTAGTATTACAAGCTAAAAAACATAAAAAAAAGTTTCCAGGGTTGGAAAACTTTTAATTTTTTATATATATAAAAGTAACCTATTAAAACAATTTTTTTTCCTCTATAAATCAAACATATCTTACATTCTTAAAAGAAAAAAATTGGTGTTAGAAATCAGAAAAAGCTAAAAGGATGATTCAGTGTTGGGAAACCTCCACTACAGTAACTAGGTGTAATTAATTTTTTTTTTTTTTATTTATAAATTAAATATATTTTATGCTTTGGAAAGAGAAGTTTGGCATAGAAAATAAGAAAAATAATTTCTAGCTACAGAGCTGGACAATTTAAATTTATTTTGGATATTAAAGTAACTAAATAAAACAAATTTTTTCCTTATTTAATTTTTTTTCCTTGTTCACTTAACATATTTTATATATTTTTTAAAGAACTATATTGGTATAAGAAATCAGAAAAATCTAAACGGATGATTCCAGGGTTGGACAATTTAATTTTTATTGTATATAAAAGTAACTAGCTCATATTAATTTTTTCTTTTTGTTTACAAATTAAAAATACTTTATGTTTTAGAAAGAAATAAATCGGTTAAAAAAATTAGAAAAATAGAAATAATTCATCCAGACCTGGAAAATTTAAAAATTTTCTGGCATATAAAACTAATTAAATAAAAGTAATTATTTCTTTGGTAACTAAATATATGCTGTATCTTAGGAAGAAATAAATTAGTATTAAAAACCAGAAAAATCGAAATTATGGTTCCAAGGTTGGAAATGAAAAAATAAAATTTTAGTAAAAAATGATCAAAAATAATTTTTTATTTCAGTTAAGCATATTTCATATTTTAGGAAGATCTTTACTCAAGATTTTTTAATATATGTTCAATTTTCACATGGATATCTAATTTGAGTATAAACGAAGTTTTGTGCTATGTTGCTAGTTGAAAAAAGCGAAGTTTAACATATGACTGATTCTATGTGCCCCCCGCCCCTTAGTTCATTGTTAGCGTGGCTCGACTTGAAAAAATTTACACTTTCTGCTTGTTGGATATAAAATCATTTGCATATGACTACCCTGTATTATTATACTGTTCATTAAAACTAATTGTTACCACAATTTATAATACACAAAAATTATTTAAGCCCTAACAATATAACACTGACTGCAATAATTATAACAATAATGAGTAAAAAAAAAACAAAAAAGATTAAATATTAATATGAAACACAGAACAAGAGCAAAGCAAAAAGTTGTCAACTCAAAATATGCATTTTGATGATGCTACAAAATGCAAATATTTGTCACGCTAATGAGTCTTTACATTACACTGCACTACGAGACTACAACAGTCGGCTGGTGGGGCCATCATTAGGGGTAAGAGAAAACCAAGACAGACAAATAAAGGCAGAACGACAGATGAATTATAAACATGTCATTTTCATTGTTGTTTTCTTCACTTCAAATTTCCACTGACATAAAAACTAAATTATGCTTTTATGCCCCAGCCGGTTGCTTTTGCTGCTGCTGTTGTTGATTATAAAAATAAAATTATTAAAAATTTGTCTAGCGCAACGCAATACTGATTAACGCCACATTTAATTGGAAATGTTAGAACAAAAACATTTAAATAAAATTCCTAAATTTTTGTAAATTAAGACATCTTTTAGTAAATGTTGATTATCAAAACAAGAAGATGTGAGTGAGTATGATTTTATGTATGTATAAATGTATATTTTTCTTGATTGTAGCTTTCGTTGAACACCAACTTATTCCATAAATTTCAAACCCCCTCCGATGATGAGCGGAGTTCTTGCAAAACCCCTCATGAGTGCAGAAGACGCAACAGCAATGAAGATTGCCACGAGTTGCAGCATAAAATTCTTGACTTCGAACCTCTTAAGAAACAAATCAAAACAGAGCCATTTTTGGATAACGAAGATGTACTGAATAAGTCTCCGCAGCTAATCGAAGACTTGGAAGATGAGGAAGATGTTTTTCGAAATTCTGCTACGCCACCATCTGCTTATGCACACCATTCTACAGTAATGAATCATAATCCACATGCGGATAATTCCGAGCATTCGCTTATGAAAATGCAAATGCGTAAGTTTCCTCGATAGACTTAAGTTCTTTGTACTTTTACACTTTTCCCAAAAACAACTTTTGAAAACATTATAGTAACAACAATTCCTCATCAATTTTCGACCTCCCACACTTCAATACCCCACCACATAGAGGCTCATCGTTTTCCGGCAACCCCACTGGATTTCCAGCAGGCTTTGATGTCGGTGGGCCCGCCTGCATCCAGCCTTGACCCTCCTGTTAATAACAAGCATTTCTGTCATATCTGCCGGCGTAACTTTAGTTCCAGCTCGGCTTTGCAAATACACATGCGTACACACACCGGCGACAAACCGTTTCAGTGCAATGTGTGTCAGAAAGCGTTTACCACTAAGGGAAATTTAAAGGTAGTTCTATACACTTTAGAGGCTGTAAAGGCTTTACATTACATGTGGTGTTTGTTCGTTTTATTTAAAGGTTCACATGGGCACGCATATGTGGTCGAATCCTACATCACGAAGAGGCCGTCGCATGTCTTTGGAATTGCCCATGCATAGACCAGGCGGCAGTTTAGCTGCTGACACAGATTTTTTACCCCGCAGACCGGACTTATTCTTTCCATATCTACCGCCATTTTTTAACGGCCTGCCACCGAAGGTAAGAAAATGCCTTTAAGTGCTTTCAGTGGTCTACGAGTAGTAGTTTGTCTATTAGAATTAATAAAAAAAAGAAAACGTCCAAGCTCACGCTGTACGTGAATGCTTTCGCGTTCAGCCAGAATTGCTTATATCATTTATAGTTACTTCCAAATTTCTCCCTTGTCTATAAAGCAAAACTTGCTGCACAGTATGAACTCGATCTTCGTATTATGCCTACAAATTACCTTATGAAAATTTCTTCTCTTTCACAGCCTGGTGATTTGAACTCAACGCCTCCATTTCCGCCTCATATAGCAACACAGCACTTGGCCAATGGCTCTAGCGGACCACCAAAGTATCCTCCCGGTATACCCATGGGATTCCCTCCTTTTCTACAGCCTCCCTACAACTTTAGTCACATGTTAAGTCAATCGCCAACATCCTCATCATCTCTAGAACGCCACACAAATGCTAAAGCACCTCTGAATCCAGAACGTGAGGAAGACGAACCAAAGAATACAACGCATCCATTACCCAAACATCATAATGCCCACTTGTCAGCTGACAAAGCAGCCACCTCCCCGACTTCAACGGCCTGGAATCCAATGATAAAAATTAAAACTGAAAACAATCAAAACGACATTAATCATCTTGTAGATCACAGTGCAGAGTGTAGTAACCAAGATTAGTTAAGAACTTAACAACAGAAATAAACCAAATTTAAGTTATTAGAAACGAATCAAATTGAAAATAAAATTAAATTTAATTAAAAAGAAAGACACTGGCCATTAAAAGCAACAGAAAAACAAAAATTATTTAAAAAAAAAGAATTGAATTGAAAATGATTGAAAATCATGGTTTTTAAGGAGTACATATCTTAAAGCATAAATCTAAATCGTATAAATAAGCTTAAATAAAACTATACAATAATAAATAATAAAATAAATTAAATGTTAAAAAGAAATAAATATATAATTATAAAAAAGTGTCTGCATTCTAAAAGCATTTACTAAATGCGTTATTTTTTTTATTTATTTTAACAGAAATTTATTTTATAATATTTTCCAAGTTTTTAACTTTTAAGCTGTAAATAGTTCCAGTAGATTGTAAAAGATTCTTACAAAAGGATCGCTAAATATAACAAGGCCCTAAATCATTTTAATTGTCAAAACAAAATCATCAACATTATAACGATACGGTATAATATAAATAAATAGTGAACTGTGGTAGTTGCATATAAAATAAAAATAAAATATATAAGAAATTAAATTAACTAAAATAAAGAAGTATAAAGTATTTGAAATAAATTCTTGTGGGCGTTTTAATTTCATTCAAGAAACAGGTTTGTAACATCAATTTGTTTGTACGAATGGTGGGGGAGGGGCATGGGATAAGGGTTTGAGCCGTAACTTTCCTCGATCTTGCAACTACTCGTATAATCTTCAAATTATTCTATAAATCAGTGGTGTCCATTTTTAAGCTGACATATTTTCCAAAAAATATACGATACCGAAATGGAAAACAATCAGGATTGATGTCAAATGAAAGCATGAATCATGATTTTTCTCAAACGACATACTAGTAAAGTGGGCGATTTTGTTAAAAAAATAGAAATAATTCTGCACTTTCTAAACGAGCCCGCCGATTACTATTACATTTCAGACAGCATTGCTATGAAGTGTCATAAACCTTAAGTGTGGAATTTTGTTAAATACCTCTAAAGAGGGCGGAGCCTCAAAACCCTGAAAAGGGCACCCTCGGGTTAATGAAAAATTCAAACAAATGCCAAGCTGAAGTTTTTGGTCGCAACAAACGTTTGAAGATATTTTGAAAACAATTTGAAAAACATATTATTCCCAACAAAAAGGGGAAATAATTTTTAAATTGAAAAAATCATTTATTCTCACCTTACTTTCAAACGTTATTCTGAAATATTTTACATCTTAATTCAAAGGTTTGATTTCGTGTTTGCTGAGTTGTTGTCGCCGAGATCGTTGGTGTGAAATCGTAAAAGGTTTAACAAATAATTTTCCATTCAAAATTTGTTTTGTAAACTTTTTCTAAACCAACGTTATTTGTTATGAATAAGGCGATTATTTTTTTCATAATTATATTAATGGCTCTTTCAAATATTAACATGCAAAAGTGACTCCCACTCAGTTTTCCTTAAAGCAATTTTTTGAAAAGTCACATGGTGGAACAGATACTGATTGGAATATAATGTTTTGGAGCAATTACCTTTTTTTTAAAGGGTTGTCATTTTTTAAATTATACTTAATGTATTTTCCTTAAAATATAGTACCGTTATTCTTATTATAGGTATTTTAAAATTGAACTTTAGCGAACATATAATTTTTGAAAATATATTTTTAAGCAAACCATAAGCAGTTTTGTGCTGGTGCAACTAAGCTTAGCGGTGGCTCCTAAAAGGAGCGGGAGGTTGATGCACAAATTAGTTTTTAATATCTTCTCCTGTAACAAAAAGACATATTGTCTCTCTCACTGTGAAAAAATCTACTCTTTACCCCAGAATATCTGGTTATAGAGATACGAGTACTCATTAGAGATGAATAGGCGGATCGGCAAGCACGAAGTGGAGTGTGGCTAAACTTTGTTGGGTACGCAGCTCAAAAACTTATATGTATAAATTTTAAAAGGCTCATTTATTATATAATAATTTATAAAAACCCTTCTTAAATATGACTTAAATACTACAGAAGCGCGAACATTTTTATTGCTTCCCCTCCCTTTTGAAAATTGGCACGTACCAGAGAAAATAAGCATCGAAGCTGCAGACCATTGAATTTAAATTAAAAGAAGGGTAAGTTGTAAATCAATGAAATAAACATGTGTTTTAATTAAACCACTTATCACATTCAATCACACCCACTTTAGACTTCCTCCCCGCATAAATTTAACGCTCAAAAATGTTCAATTTTAAAAATAAGATAAATAAAATACAAAAATTATTGTAGAACATATTGAATGGACTTTAACTTCCGATTGAAGTGTTTTATTTTCTC
Source organism: Nowickia ferox (assembly GCA_936439885.1). Lineage (NCBI taxonomy): Eukaryota > Metazoa > Arthropoda > Insecta > Diptera > Tachinidae > Nowickia > Nowickia ferox. The sequence goes on from OW387026.1 coordinate 68,882,471, forward strand.
TTTTAAATTTTTTGAAGGCGAAAATAATTTCAAATATTTTAGCTGCATTTAAAACATAAAAATTTTATAATTCTATAAATGCTGCCGGTTTAACAAACAAACAAACACACATGCACTCACAACATTGAATTTATGAACATACCACAAGCCAAACATTTATCATCTTAAATAAACTTGTATTCATAAGTGAAGTATAAACTTACAGCGGCATCGCAGTGTGGCACTCACTATCCACAAGTTGCAACAAAAGCAGCTGAAGCAGCGGCAGTTGTGACAAAAATGTGCTCGTAATGTGAGTGAAAGAATGGTTTTGTGTATTTTTAATGATCATGTTAATATTTTTGTGGCAAACAAGCATCACATAAAAAAGCACTTGTTACTGTGGGTCTATGTGGCTCTGTCTGTCTGTATGTCGGCCTGCCCGCTCTCCTATTCACATACTATTGTCTACTTGCTTGTCGCGGCGCAAGGCGAATTGGTAGAATGTTAGACTTGTTGCCTGCCATCCTCTTCTGTTGCAAGTCCGTCCATTTCGTCTGTTATCGTTCACTATTAAAATATTTCATATTTCAAATTGTTTGTTAAGCCCAAAATATTCATATGCACATTAATACTCGTATACGCTTGCACAATAACAAATATCTCTCGTATTTTATATTTTAACATATTTGTTAAAATATTTTACGCATTTGCCACCCAAAAATCACGCTGACAGACTTTCCATTCTCCCTCTGGCGCTCACACTACGTTCATTTGAAATTTTGGTATTTCAAAAAAAAATAAAAAAATCTCTTGGAACGAACAATAACCAACTAATAAAGCCACTACATGAAAGTAATTAATTTTATAGGAACTATGTATTTTAATTGAGTTGAAATAATATAATCGTATGGTATAATTTCAAATAAAAAAGTGTGGGAAACGCTGGATCTTTGCTACCGCTAAGCACAACCCTATCGGCATAGTCCCAGTCCACACTTGCAGAGATGGGAGAGTGTTGTTTCGCTCTCGCTCTTTTTCACTAAAAAATAAGAAGTTGCTGCAACAAAAATTGTAAGCCTGGGCCGGAACATACATACATACGAGTACATATTTTTCGAATTTTTTCTACGATATTTCTCAAATAATTTAGGTGATTGAAATACGGTTTGACGCCTTCCGCATACATTGGGATGTTCAAAACAGTAAATGAACCGCGAAACTAGATTTAACAAGAATTTTTAGAGTTGTTAAAAATTACATTTTTCAAATATTTTTGACAACTTCACTTCTCGAGCGGATCAGTCTATTTGTGCCGAATGTGCTGCAGTCGATATATTTTTTTTACTAGATTTTAAATTCAATTGACTTGTAAGCTTAACAGTTATTTGAAAATAATTAAATTTTTTCGAAATTTCTTTTTTCCAAAATTATCGATGTCACACAAAAAAAAATTAAATGTGCGATGCAAAATCACGCAACTACACTTTTTTAAATTTTATAGGTGAGAGACGAATGTAATTACTCAAGTGACTAAAGTAATCCAGCTGATTTTTATGATATAGGTTTGGAAATTTGTGGGATATGTATTTCGATGTAATACCCATGTTTAATTATTTGAAACTGTGATTTTGAATTTTTTTGTTAGTTGTTTTTTTTGCATGTAAGTATGGAGTGTGTGAAAAGTGTAGCTATCAAAGCGCAAACTTTTGTAATAGTCCAAAGTAGGGTACACTAGTACTGTCTCTCTCTCTTTCTCTCACCTAACATTGTTGTAGTATATTTTTGCCACATACGAGTACAATATTTTTGCGTTGGCGCGTCTCTTTTGTGGTACCAGATGTTTTAACGCAAAACATACATACATATATACGAGTACATACAACAAACGACAACAGTACACAGCATACAAGCGACACTGAATTAATATATAATTTTATTTTAATTTTCTCAATGTTTATGTCACAGTTTCGAATTGTTTAAAGTCAAAAGGAAAAATACGTACATACATACGAGTATGTATAGAAGGAAAACAAGAGAAATAAGTGCATAAAATACAAACAATAAATAAGTGCATAAAATACAAACAATAAATAAAAACTTAAAAAAAAACTGACAGCAGAACACACTTGTCATTTTCATAAATAAAACTCTACTTGTAAGTGTCTCTTACGAGTTGTATTTATGATTTAAAACACAATTTTAATTTTTGTATCAGCGGAGAACGGGGGCCGGAAGATAAAATTAATTACATTTATTTCTAGACCGCAGAAAAATGCTAAATGCGTGAATTAAAATAATTAAAATTACATATTGTTTCGTTGCTGTTTTAATTTAAAATTCAATTTGAATTCATTAACGTGTTGCTATTATTGCTGATGTTGTTGTTGCTGCAGCATGTTGTTGTTATGGAAAGTTTGTTAAAACTGTATGATAATTTTGGCAGAAAGTTGATTTAGAACTTACTGATCGTATAATATAAGCAAGTTTCTGGATGATTCCCGATGGCGTTTAAGAGAAAATATGCACTAACAAAAGACTTTTTCGATTTAATTCTTTAATGTTTAAGTTTATATCAATTTAATGAAACTTTAAATAATCATTCACATACGAGTACATACGGGGTTTGTTCAAAAAGTATCGCGAATTTTGAATTTTCGCGGGTTACGTATATATATTCGAATTTTGTTTTTTTTGTGGCATTATGTTGGTACTCATGTCTCTCACTTATGCCGACAATTTTTGTTCATTTTGAATGTTCAGTTAATTGTTTACAGCTGCTTTGCTTGCTCGTGTTTTGGCTCGTCTTTAATTTTTACCTATTAAAAAAAATAGAACAAATTTTGTGTGAAAAACGAAATTAAGTGCGCGCATGCATTCCGAATGTTGACTGTGACATACGGAGAAGCTACTTTGGAATGTTTATCGGTGATACAAAATGTTTTTAGAATGCCAAGAAGATGTGAACGATGAAGAGAGTGCCAGACGCCCGAGCACTTCAACAACAGACGAAAAAATTGATGAAGTGAAGAAAATGGTATTGGCCAATCGTCGAATCACGATTAGGGAAGTTGTTGAGGACCTAGACATATCGATTGGCTCGTGCCATTCGATTTTTATCAATGATTTGGGCATGAGACGGGTCGCCGCGAAATTCGTACCAAAATTACACAATTTCGACCAAGCATCGTATGAACATTGCTAATGAGCTGTTGGAATCTGTCCATGACGACCCAAATTTGCTCCAGAGGGTCATAACTCGTGACAAATCGAAGACGAGCCAAAACACGTGCAAGCAAAGCAGCTGTCAACAATTAACTGAACATTCAAAATGCCGAATTGTCGGCAAAAATCAAAATTCGAATATACGTAAACCGCGAAAATTCATAATTCGCGATACGTTTTGAACAAACCTCGTATTTTTTTGATTTTGTTATCAGTTCTTAATTTAAGATATTTTTATAATAATTAAAATTTGTAAGAAGTAAATTTCCAATTGTGAAATAAATAAACGTTGTTTTGGTGAAAGGCTTATATAACATAATCCTTCTTTTAAAATATCTTTTTTAAAATAAAAACAATTTAGAAACCAAATACATTAATGACAACGGTGCCAACCATTGGTTTATACTGATTTTATATTTTGCTTTATTTGGTTATATTATATGGCCGGCGCTAAGGCGCCGCTGGCCAGGATTCGCAGGTTTATATGCAGAATCCTTTATTTTAATAAAACAATGTGCCGATTTAAGGCATGAAATAATTCTATCTTTATTTTTGACTTATACTGCCTTAAATACCATTTTACAAAAATATTCTTACACAACTAGTAACCTACATAATCATACATTTAATTCATCAAAAACCCTTTTCACTAATTCAGCAGTTTATTGCAATTGCCAAATATTCAAGCTACAAAGTATTTGTTAGTTTATTAATAAAAGTTAGTGTGTCAGTACGATCAATGAAAATTGATCGTTTTGTTCCGTTTGTTTTTTCTTTTAAAAAGCAAAAGAAACAAAAGAAAATAAAAAAGGTGCGTTCAGACGATGCTACACTACACCCTTACCCTTTTAGTTAAAATTTTACAATTTAGCAAGATTGCAAAATTTTAATTGTTGTTTAGTGCATTAATATGGTTACTGATATAGGTGGAAAATTTTGTATTGCTTAATCTGCTGAATATATGTGGGTTTTATATTTTGATTTTACAATTCTTAATTATAAAAAAAATTTTAAAAGCTTAAATGTACTTTTTCTTTTAATTTTATGTTATTTATGTTTTACATTATTTCTTAAAACTTACATATGTTAAACAAATTGTTTTTCTTAGTTTTTATACTTTTTTAAAAGATTCTTATGAACTATTTTATTTTTTCCGTTGATATTTAATTCTACATTAACTTTATCTATGCTTACTACCTCGTTTGGGCCTTTGTATGGTGCCTCATATTTTTTCCTATTTTCTACCTTTAATAAAACTAAATCTCCTATATTAATTTCTATACTATTTATCTTACTGTATGATTCTAAGCTTCTATTCCTTTTTGTTACTTCTATAATGCTTCTAGCATTGTTTATTGAATTTCTTAGCCTTATTTTTAATTCCTTAGCATAATTGTCCAAGTCATATACTCTATTATTATTCATCACGTTTTCACCTGGGAGTTCTGGTATTTTACCAAAAATTAATTCGAATGGTGAGTAATTAGTGTCTACGTGAGGTGTAATATTATATGCAAAAGTATAATATGGTATCCACTCATGCCAATTGTCATTGTTAACGAAAGATAAAAAGTATTCATTTAATACCCTATGGTTTCTCTCTACTGTGCCTAAAGTTTCATGATGATATGGTGTGGAAAATTTTTGTTCTATTTTTAATAACGTACAAATTTCCTTCATTAGTTCGTTTACAAATTCAGTACCTCTGTCTGACTTTAAAACCTTGAAAATACCATATTTTAATATCAAATTTTCGATTACACATTTAGCTATTGATTTTGCTTCTTTATTCTCCATCGGTGCTGCTATTACATATTTAGTCAATTCGCATTGCATTGTTAGTATATATCTGTTACTTTCGGACGGTCTTAATGGTCCGACTGTGTCAATTACTATAGTTTCAAAACTGTTATTTGGCGTGTCTGTGAGACATAACGGTTCTTTTGTATGCCTTATTTGTTTATTTCTCTGACACAAATCACATTTCGAAACGTATTCTTTTACCATTTTGTACATATTTTTCCATATGTATCTTTGTTTTAATTTTATTAATGTTTTCCTTATTCCAAAATGTCCTCCGCATGGTGTGTTGTGATACAATTTAATTAATTCATATTTTTTGTTGTTATCTTTTATTATTTGAGGATTACTATATAACATTATTGTGACGTCACTTTCTTTACATTTATTTATTTTTTCTTTAAGTTTTTCAATGGATATCCTTTTAAATATTTCGTCGCTCTTTTCTAGTGCGAACTTATCATATTCCGTTCTGCCTAAAACAGAAAGTAGTTTCTCCATCACATTATCTAGATAATCGGGATTTTGGCTACATCTGACGCGCGTTTCATTTAGAACAGAATCATTTTCAATTTTAATTTCTTTTCTTAGTTTTTCAAATATAAATTTTAATTTTCTAGCTAGCTTTATATCATTAATGGATGTACAGTCCCAAATTTTGAGTTGGCCAAACTCATTAAGATCTGTAACACCATCTTGTTTGGATCCATATATTTTATCTTCTTTATTTTTCATATTTTCCTCATTATTTGTTATACTTTTATTTTTCATATTTTCCTCATTATTTCTTATATATCCTTTATCTTTTTCTTGTTGTATCACTTTCTTGTTCATACTTCTAGTTATCACTAGTGATCTTTTAATTGTTTCATCATTTTTTTCAGGAATCATTGTCCTTAATGTGTCAGAATCTATCTTTATTCTTGACAATGCATCTGCATTAGTATTGTTACTTCCTTTTTTATAGATTATTTCGAAATCGTAATCCGATAATTCTAGGCGAATTCTAGTCAGCTTTGAACTTGGATTTTTGTGAGAAAATAACGCTATCAATGGTCTGTGATCTGTAACGACTATGAATTTTCTGCCATACAGATATGGTCTGAAATGTATACCAAGTAATTCTTTTTCTATTACGGGCTTATTTACTTCATGCTTATTTAGTGATCGACTCGCAAACGATATAGGTCTATCTAGTCCGATTTCTCCTTGTGATAATACAGCTCCTAGCGCAAAATTAGATGCGTCCGTAGTCAAAATGAATTTTTCATTGAAATTAGGATATTGCAAAATTGGCGGGTTAATTAGTTTATTTTTCAATCTATCAAATGCGTCTTGGCATTTTTCTGTCCAAACAAATTTTCTGTTTTTCTTCAAAAGTGCATTCAAACTACTCCTAACCGTGTCAATGGAAATTTGTCATTGACAATTTTGTCATTAAGCTTTCTGTAGTCAACAACCAATCTCAATTTTTTTAAATCTGTCTGCCCTTTTTTTGGTACTAGTAACAATGGTGCATTGTAAGGACTTATTGATGGTTCTATAATTTTATCTTTCAAAAGTTTCTGAACTTGCGAATTTATTTCAGTTGTCTGAGCCTGTGGTAAACGACTGGACTGCTATCGTGCAGTTCTATTTTCTGTTTATAAAAGTTATTTGTCGTTAGTTTCTCATCTTCAATGTGGAATACATGTTGATATTTCTTCAATATTTCCTTTAAGTTTGCCATGTTCTCGTCTTCCGAATGATCAAGCTCCAATAATTTTAATAACTCTTCAAATCTTTTTGATGTATATTCGTGATTACTGTTCTGTGTATGCAATTTGTAACTATTATAATTCTGTAGTGGTACTGTTTTTATTTTTATATTCTGAATTTTCACATCTTTATCTGTGACATTTAGTATTTTTATGTGCTTATTGCCAGTTTTAGGTATTATCGTATTTGCGACGTACACACCTTTAGTGATTTCCCTGTTTAAAACCAACGCGTCTTGTTCTATGTCTATCTTTATAGGAACAACGATTTCACTTCTGTGAGGAATAGTTACTGTATTTATTCTTACAGTGTCGTCATAAATTGGAATATTGATGATTTCATTATCTTTTACGAAAGTTAACATATATGTGTCATAATCTATATTGCATCTATGTGTCGTTAGGAAATCTCTTCCCAGAATACCATTAGTGCTTATCGGAAAGTTATCTTCTACTACTTGTACTTTATGATTCAAAATAAGTTTGTTTATATCTATTTCTAAATTAGTTGAGCCCAATGATTTAATCATACCTGTTGAAATTCCTGTCAAATTGCAATAATCATCTGTATCTTCCACATGGTTAATTAAAATATTCCTTTTGCATAATGAAACATCTGCACCAGTGTCGATTAGAAATGTTACATCGTTTACGGCGTTTGTAATTTTTAATTTTACGTAATTTTTGAGATTTGAAGCTATGCAATAAACTTGTCTAGTTAATATTATATTCCCATCGGGGATCCTGTCTATACGGTCCCCGGGATTGGTCCGTTTCCCTGCTCACTTACATAATTTATATTATGATTTCTATTACGGTTGTTGTTGTTATTGTTCCATCTTCTTTGTGTGTTAGATATGTTACTGCGATTGTTAAACCTATTGTTTGTGTTGAAATTTATGTTTGGTTTGTTATTGTTAGTTTTTTGAAAATTATTGTTGTTGGTTTTAGAGTAAGTATTCCCATTTTCACCATAGCTTCTATTGTTAATATTGTTATTTTTCCTGTACATCCTGCTGTTGTTGTTGTAGTTAGTGTTCAATCTGTTATTGTTGTTATAGGTTCTATATGTATTTTGCTGTTGATATCGTGACTTTTCTCTGTGGACATGCATTACCGAATTGTTTGTTAACTTGCATTCGTTTTCCAATTCCAGAGCAAGTTCTGTAGCACTTTGCAAATTATTTGGTCTGGCTGCGTATATTGTTGTCTTGAAATTTTCATTTAGACCCTTTTTAAATGTATCCAAAGCCAATTTATTGTTTAATCGCATTATGACATTCTTTTCTGGTTCCGTTGCATTATTCCCTAATTCGTCTATTCCTAGTTTATTCAATTTGTCTATAATTGCAGTAATTTTATCCCTAAACAAACTTACCGACATTGTCCTTTGAAAAAGTGTGTTCAATTTGCCTTGTAATTCTGGAATTGTCTCCCTACTTTTGTATCTGTCTTGTAATAGTCTTTTTAGTGTTTCAAAATTTTCTGGTTTTGAATAACTTCCCAATGCTGTTCTAACGTTTGATGACAATTTAGCGTGATATACATATTGTAAAAAACCAGTTTGCCCTCGGTTGAAAAATTTTTATTAATTATTTCCGCTGTTATTAAAAAGCTATCTAATTCCATATAGTTGCCATCGAATAGTGGAAGTGTTTTCGATGCAGTTTCCAGATTAAACGCTGCCATTTTAGAATCTGTTACCAGTATGTCCTGTTTCTTCGTACAATTATATGTTACCTCTTCGTGTATTGAATCAGGTAATTCTATTTCTAAGTTTTTCTTTATTGCTAATTTATAAAGTCTACTTTTCAAATCTAAGAAAAATGCATCAGCCGCTGATTTTTGTGCTGAAGTTAATCTCTGATAATTTACGTTAAAAATAATTCGTACTTCCTCTAACCTTTTCAATAAATTTTGAATATGTAATTCTAAAGTTTCCTCTCTAATAGGTCTGTCTATATTTATGCATTTATGCGAACGATCAAAATCTTCTTTAATTAGTCTGACCTTTGTAATTATTGCTTGCCAATCCATTTATTTTTACTATCATTATACAAAAGTTTACAGTACTTTAAAGTAATAGATTGAAATATTATATTGTAACCGTATCTGTATTATTTCTATTTTGATTATATTTAAGTACATACTTTTTGAAATACTTATTTATTTTAAATGCTATAAACAATATTATAATTACTATAACTAAAGTTATTATATATATTCAGGGATTACTTGTTTGCTGTTTTCGGCGTTGCCGTTATTAACAATGTTTTCCTGAATTTCTACTTTACTCTGGGGCTTTCCCATGTCTTTATTGTTATATCCCCAAATTGGGCCTACCATCTAAATGTTAAAAATTTGTTTTTTTTCATTTATTTTTATTTTGATTTTTATAGTATGTAGATAACTCTTTCTCTATTTTTTCTATTTGCACCCAAATATCTGTTGCTATTGTCCAATGTGGTGGTGGGTTTGCATTTATTGTTTGCTGTAATGTAGCCAAATTTCTTCGTAGCCACACTAGTCTACCCCCTCTTTTCCTACGTTTTATCACGACCTTGGGTATCTGTATTAACGCTTCTTCTTTTCTTTTGAGCAATCTGGCTTTGTATTCATTTATTGTTAATTTTTTCGGTCCCTGTTCGGTGATTTTTGCTGCTACGTACTTCGGGATTTCTACATCGGATTTCCCATCTGGTGTATATTCTTCCATTTAAAATGTTTCAAATGCCTGGTTTGGCAGGATAATTAAATTTTGCAGGATTAAATTTTGCAGGATATTAATTTATTTTGCAGGATTTTTATTAATTTATTTTGTAGGATAATAATTTATTTTGCAGGATCTTAGTTTTGCAGGATCTTAGTTTTGCAGGATCGCCATATACTGATTTTATATTTTGCTTTATTTGGTTATATTATATGGCCGGCGCTAAGGCGCCACTGGCCAGGATTCGCAGGTTTATATGCAGAATCCTTTATTTTAATAAAACAATGTGCCGATTTAAGGCATGAAATAATTCTATCTTTATTTTTGACTTATACTGCCTTAAATACCATTTTACAAAAATATTCTTACACAACTAGTAACCTACATAATCATACATTTAATTCATCAAAAACCCTTTTCACTAATTCAGCAGTTTATTGCAATTGCCAAATATTCAAGCTACAAAGTATTTGTTAGTTTATTAATAAAAGTTAGTGTGTCAGTACGATCAATGAAAATTGATCGTTTTGTTCCGTTTGTTTTTTCTTTTAAAAAGCAAAAGAAACAAAAGAAAATAAAAAAGGTGCGTTCAGACGATGCTACACTACAGGTTCATATGTGTCTAATATTTGCTCTTAGCACTAAGTGCACTTAAGCGCTTACCACTGTTCCTATTCCCAACAAGAAAGCACCAAGTAACTTGAAATATACAAATTGATTGCAATCATTTAACATAGTTGTTTCTAACTCTAGGAAAGCATCACGCTGAGGAGCTTTGAGCACTAACAATGTTTAAGAAGCTTATAGAAGATAGCCTAATGCGTTTGATAACCCAAACAGAAGAAGTTCGGTAGAACGCTATCCAATACATCGGGTCCGACAGAACGAAGTCGGTGATTCGATTTCAGTCACTATGACCGGTATAGCCATACCTCCTCAAAGGGTTCCCGTTTATTTGCTTTTGCACTCTGGGAAATTGAAGTAGCAAAGCTACTTTCTTTAATAAATATATGCTATATTATTTCATAGATTGGGTAATTCTATTTAAGGGGTCTGGGTAACCGGCTACGGGATTATCACAACCATTATTTCCAAGACTATTCTCATTACTACACAAGACAGAAAGTAACTTATTGAACAATGTAAGATCAAGTCATCAACATTTGATGACATTTGGCATAACTTTCAGTCCAACATGGTCCACAAAAGTATTCTTGACATTAAACGTAAAGAGGTTAACGTGCAATAATAAGCAATGAGTTTAAGGAAAGGAACATATATGCATAAGCATTTTAATGATTTAATAACGTAGGAAGGAGTTCACTTAAATGAACTAAGCCTCTTATGTGTCTTGAACTTAAAGGATGGAGTGTTTTTTTTTATTAAACAGCTAAAGTCACGTGCATAATCAGTCATTGCTTAAATGAACACAATAAAGGAACATGAACCCCAAACTGGTAAAAGATGTCACTTCGAGATCATATATCTGTAAATTAAAGAATATTTTGGCATCAGGGAAAATGAGCCAGCAGATTAATTTACAAACTCAGGAGGCGTCGAGAAATATCGGCATATAAGAAAAAGCGCATTGTGCTCAGTGAAGCTGGTTTGCTGCGTTAGCTATAGAACACTTAAATATGAAACTCAAACTGGTGGACTATAACTGCAAGAAGTTGAAATATAAATAAAAATTGTATGAGAATATCCCGTTTTGATTAGCATTAGATTGAAAAAATACTTCACATGCATTTCAAGTGCAGATAAGATGGGGAAACTCAGTGCTTACTAAGGAAAATATAACGTGAATGGAAGTCAATTGAAATCCAGAAGTAACCAAACTCTGGAGCAGTTTTTTTTTTCAAAATATTGTTTGAGAATAGAACTCTTGGCAACTCTTATAGGCATTCATTTAAAAACTATGGTCTAAAATAAGCCCTGGTGATATATCTTGTCTGAGTAGCTTACTGCAGGATAACTGTTTAAAAATTTAACTTAGAGTTTGGCTCTTAGTATCTATTTTTTTATTATTATTTTTGTTTAATTTTTTTAAATTATTATCTTTAGGGCATGTGCTGTATATTGACTAGAGATATATGGGCAATTCCACAGAATGCCACGTACGATGTCACGTACGTTGACCAATCAATTAAGCTTGTATTTCAGATCAATGCTGTTAGATTTTTTCTTATATTTTACCAAAGGTAGAGCTACTTACGCTCTTCAAAATTACCAGAAGAAATAAAGAAAAATTTAAATTTTCTCTGAAATACAAGCTTAATTGATTGGGGAACGTAAGTGACATCGTACGTGATATTCTATGGAATTGCCCATATGTATCAGAAACAAAATTTAACGATTTAAAGTTTAAAATAAAGTGAAAACTTTGCCAAGGCACAGCTCACATAACCATAGATAAATAAATTTCCCCGGCCCTGGTTTTTTTTTAATTTTTTGTGACCCAATTACTGAATAATACTGAACTCAATTTGGGATAAAGCAAGACACGAAAATGGTTTACGAGGTGTGTTCAAAAACGATCGCGAATTTTCAATTTTCGAACTTAATTTCGTTTTTCACACAAAATTTGATACAGGTTCTTTGTTCCATTTTTTTAATAGGTAAAAATGGAAGACGAGTCAAAACACGTGCAAGCAAAGCAGCTGGCAACAATTAACTGAACATTAAAATGGCGGAAATTGACGGCATAAGTGAGAGAAATGAGTATCAACATAAAGCCACAAAAAAAAAATCAAAATTCGAATACACGTAACCCGCGAAAATTAAAAATTCACGATACTTTTTGAACACACCTCGTATATGCATGGTCTGGTTCAAGTATGTTGCTCAATCCAAAATTTAAGGAAGCACAGCTGATTGCTATCGGGCGCCTCCATAGATGGCATATAGTGAAGCTCTTAGTGCAGTCGCAGACACTCAGCGTTTCCAAATGCGTAGTCTCAGAGAATTTCCGGGTAAGCAATTCGCGCCTTTAAATAACCAATGGACATCTACTACCAGCCTCTTTTCCTCATAGTAGGGGCGGCTGGAAGCGAACGTAGATCTTATATATACGTGAAATAATGTTTTTAAGTTAGTCCGCCAATTCCAGGATCTGAAGCAGGATACCAATCAGGTACTCATCTTAAACTTATTGTAAACGAAACCAATGATGCTTCTAATACAATGTTTAAAAAAAATAAATAAATAAATGAAATGAATCATATATATTTTTCATAAAGTTAAAGAAATAACAAGTAGTATGTTTTTTTTCTTTCATTTCCAGTGGATCTTTAATTCTACACAGAATGAGCAAATATTTAAAAAATAATTTTCTGCCATATAACGTCCATATTCATGATAAAGCATAACAAGATGGAATGATGAAAAAAACTGTATTTGCAAAATATACATTTGATTTGATTTATGTAGAAACTTCTTAGCGCCTGCCTGTTAACCAATTAGCCAAACTTCAAAAGGTGCCGCGTTAAAAAAAGAAATTAAAAAAACAAAGAGATGAATCCACAAAACAAGGCGTCGCAAGAAAAACTATTTCAAGTGCACTCATGTATAATAAACAGCATTAATTTTAAAAATTCACAAATCCTTTTCACGAAAATATATAATATATGAATATGTATTAAACATACAAAAAATAATTACAAATGATTCTTCATAATTTTATGTGCCACCAAAAAAAGAAGAAACCAAAACGGTGCAATAGAACTTTCAACCACAGACGACATTGTTAATTATTCATATACATCAAACAAATTGCATGCAACATAAATATGAAATACAGAATTGCACAGAACCAGACAATTCACACAAACAAACAAAACAGATTTTTAATTTCACAAATTTTATTTTTGTTGCTGTTATTATTTATTCATTTTGAATTCAATCTGCATTAAGTATTCGAGCAGCACTGAAATATAACCACTAAATTTATGAGTTTAAAAACAACTACGACAAAAGTGAAAAGAGTAAAAAAGTTAGTCCCAGACACTTTGCCAGACATTTAAATGCACAGTTTATTAAATCTGTCATATCTTTCCAGGAGGTTGTTTCTAAATACGCTCTATATTTTATTTAACTTTGGGACATGTCTGGAAAATGTGTTGGCAATGAAGGGTTAGTAAATACCCTAATTTATTTATTATGTTTCTCTTTTCCCCGGACAACGTCCTCTTTTTTAGGACGTACGGAGTAGTTCTACTTCTTTGTTTTTAGCAATTGTGCGGAGTTGTCCTACCTTTTTACACTTACATATGTTTCTGAAGCTGCTTAATTATTTTCAAGGCTTATTTTTCTGCTTAATAACAACTGAGAGAGTTTTATTTAATAACGAGTTACAGCACAAGATTATCTTCCTCGTATAAAATACGAATTAGAACTTAAAACTGAAGACTACAAAGTTAATTCACAAAACTACTCGAAAGGGAGCATAGATCGAAATCGCAAAAATTAGAGATTTACTTAATATTGGGTCTAAATGAAAGATTTGAAGCTTTGATACTGAAACTGCTTGATCTTCGATAAATAAAGAATGGATATTTCAATTGCAGTCGACTACTTCTATATCAAAAATTGGTCTTATTGAGTTAGTTGACCTGAACGTAGCTTTATATTCTGTAACTAAGTATTGCTAACACGGTCAGCCTTACACCTCATAGAAGATCTTTTAGTCCTTGTCCAGACTAAGGTGTAATTCTTCTACAGAAGATGTGAAGAAATTCTAGTACATCTGCAGATGAACATCCGCTTATTTTCTGCCGCTATCGCATCATATACACAAACTACTTTAGCACTTGTTCAAACGGATTTATGAAATCATCTTCCTCCGAAAAATTTGAGAATGGTTTGTTTTTTAAACAAAAATTTTATTCATATTGGCGCATGGTCATAGTCAAAACAAAGTGTACTTTAGGAGTTTGCAACCAATATTTTGTATGATAATACTGGCTTTATATTTTTAAAGTAAACTTTGTGTGGGGCTATGAGTTTGCGTCATTGATTTTAAATTCTGATAACTTCTATCCCTGCAATGATGCATAATAATAAAAAATAACTCAACTTCTGTTTTGTTTATTCTACTTTTAATTTAATATCAGTAAGCGTATCGGTATCGTCGATACTTTTTCTGAGTACCGGGATATTTTGCAAAGTTTTTTCATGCATTTTTTTAATTCTCTCTTAAAGTTCTTTCATTTATAACTTGAATTTCTATTTTTTTCGACAATTATTCATTAAAAAGATTTTATAAGAAATTTCAAGAAGTTTAAATAATGAAATTTTTCCAACCAGTTTTGATTATCTACACCTCTTACCAATAAGGCAAATAATTTCACAAAATATTTCATTGTGAAAAATTAGTCTACAATCGAAACTTTTACATTGCTGGAAGCACAGTATTGTCGTTATTATTATTTCAAATGACACGTTTTATAAATTTATTTATTTATAAACATATTGTCGTCTTTTTTGGGCCAAATGTCCTCGTTATTTGTGGATGTCGTCCTCTTTTGCTCAAAATGGAAATGGCAACCTTAGTTGTGGGTTACATCTATATATGTACATAAAACTGAATTCTTTTCTTTTTTTTTAAGATTGATATAAATACAGTTTAAAGTCTACTCAGTTCCTTTCTGGATACGAACAAAGTCGCAGGAATTTGATTTTTAGTCTATGAACATTTCGTTTGAGCTGATACCATATCAAAGACAAATCTGGTTCTATAATAATATTTAACCTTGTGTAGTTGTAGACTAGTTTAGGAATTGCGAGAATAGTTTAAATAATATTTATTGAGCAGCTGCTAAAAGTAGATCTGAAATATATTGAACATTAATATTAAAAGAGTTTGATATTTGTATATTATATAGAGGAGAAACTTGAACACAGTGAAGTTCGGCTATAAAACGCAGCGGTTACAGGGAATTATTGCGTATAACTAAGATATTGCTGGTTCCAACAGATTTGCTTTGATATTTCATACAATGTAGACTACAGTTGCAATGAATTTTAGCTTATGACGCACCCATTTTCATTCCACATGAAAAAACATATAACGAACAAAATATCGCAAGTTATTGAGAGTGATATTTCTAAAAAAAAAGATCGACTTGCACGAATAATATTGACAGGTCCCTCAAAAGTCGTTTAAACCGAACTCGACTGTACTATAAAAATGTCAGTCTGCTCTGTAATAGTTTACTATGCTTATAAAGTTTTCAGCTTATGAAAGAGATATAGATAGAGAGAGAGATTATTACTTATAATTGCAGAAATAATGTATTATTTTCCAAAGCAAGACATTGCATTCCCTTAGAAACGAGAGGGTAATTTGTTCAAACACAATAATTACACATTGGATTACCACGTGCATTACCACATCTGCAGAAGAAGAATATATAGTTTTTGGTTGTGTCGAGTGTTATGAATTATAGAATAATTCCTCGGACGTATTTAAATAATTCATTACTTTTCTATGCTATGTATCTTCTGTGTTAACATTAATGAATTCTGGAATAAAAAATTATACGTACCATGCATTATCTTCTCCTTTACTATTCATTACCTTTTCCCACTGGGTATATTTGATGTCTCTGTTTGCCCCATTAAAAGTGACATTACCTGTTACAACATCTTGACTGAATCACTTGTTTAACAATTTGTCCATGTTATATCAAGGACAAACCAGTAACAACAGTAGTTGACATAAATTTCACTACCTGAAAATAATTGTATATAACATTGATATAAGCAACTGATTTTAGCCAATTTGGATAAAATTTTAATGTCATAAAAAATGTGTGCTAAATGAAAAAAATAAAGAATTTCTTTTTCCAACTCTTGTATCAGTTTATTGTCATCCTTTTTATCGGTGAAATTCCAACCTGTGTGAACTACACATGTGATTTAGATTTGTCTGTGAATACATCGAGCTGTCCAATGTTCTTTTCTTGGCCCATAAAAAGGATTAAAATCTAGTTTTCTATTAGGCAACAGTTTGGGTGGTCAGTAGAGTATACTATATATTTCGGAAGATCACATACTTATTTCATTATCATTGCATAGCCAGTGATCTGCTTTTCCACGCATTTGTTGCTTGCAAGCTAATTGTCGATATTATTTGCAATTGAATTATTGTGAAAAAGCCCCGAAGGAGGTGGTGCTTGTATTGGCTTTGCTAGACTAGCGCAATGTTCATCAGTATAGACTTGATCACTGTGTTGAGGAGTCATTTATTGGGCTTCCTAGTTTGCCTCAGCTTGGAAACAATGACGCAATGTGAGTTTGAAAAACGCTTTTGGATAATTTAAGTTAAACTT
This sequence comes from Nowickia ferox, assembly GCA_936439885.1. Taxonomy (NCBI): domain Eukaryota; kingdom Metazoa; phylum Arthropoda; class Insecta; order Diptera; family Tachinidae; genus Nowickia; species Nowickia ferox. Next base: position 68,899,273 of record OW387026.1, read on the forward strand.
AATTTAATCTTATAAGCAGAAAGTGCCACCCTAATACTTTTTTTGTGAAGATGTGAAGAGCATAAGATCAGTTTTTAGCGCTTTCAGTGCTTCACTTACTGGAGATTTGTAGCGATGCTTATAGCCTTTTTTATACGTTATCCACATCCCTGTCTTATACTGATACTACTTCTACATCATAGTATCCAGCTCCCCTAAAAGAAAATATAAAGCTGGAAGGCAAGAAAGCCCCTACTTGCGAATATATTAATCCAAGATTCTTTTAGACTCGGTATAATGACTCTACATACAAGTTAATTAATGATTGATGAATATTTGGTTTTTCTGGAGACGGTATATTCTTTGAGTTCAGATTGTTAAATGTACTTTCATTATCAGAAAACAACTGCGAATGCATATTTAACGAGTGACTGTAATACAGTCTCTACTAATTTAATTTTTTTTAATGTGATTCTAAGATGAAATCAATCAAGCGTTACAGTTGGCATAGGAACGTAGACCGGGCAATGGGTCTCAGCTCCTTCCGTTTGTCGTACTATTACTTCCTTGAGGATAATAAATAACGAACATAGGACCTCCTGAGAGGCGCTATACGTATATAGCATTATTAATTACGGTATTACGATATCAGCATTTCTCTGCAAATCGCCAGATATGTATTTATCGCCAAGATCTATCGGTTAATATATAGAGACTGAAGGAAGAATGCATCCAGAAAAATGTACCATGAGTATCACAAGGGCTAAATTTCCACAAATCATGCAACTGCCATAAGGTTTCAGGATGAAGCTTGTATAGTTGCCAAAGTGGTGACCATGATTTTCCAAAGGAGAAATGTTTTTGAATTGCTTTTTACACTAATGCAGAAGAAGTTCTATGACTTATGTTGCGAATGTCGCATCAGATCTTTAAACGATTTGCTGAGGTATTTTATGTCGCGCAGACTCCTATCCTTTTTGCCATATACGAGACTCCTTTAACATGAATGAGCTGTCGCTATATCGGAGTTCTACCAAGGGGGTTTGATTCTCCCTCTGCATGTTCTGAGATTGCAATGATATATACGAAAACTGCATTTCAATGCCCTGCTTATCTTGTGTAGTCGGAGGTTGTGGTAAATACGCCTAAATGATGTTCCTCTGCTCATTCCAATTCATTTCCCTCATAATTATTTTGGGTTTAACTGATGCTACCTAGCCATCTATCTTCAGTTTAGCATATTTATGATCTTTTGTAATACCCCATCTCCTAATTGAGATTAAATACGGAGTATTAACAATGTGAATGCCAAGTCAAGAAATTTATTCATATTTACTGGAACGAAAGTGAATTCTCACCCAAATTTTTAAAGAGAATGACTATAAATATTATAAATTGGAATACTTTTACATATAGTATGTATATTATATGAAATAAAAATTCCTCTTTTATGATATTGGCCCTTCCAAATATATTGACAGCAAGAAAACTTTAATTAAAATGTTCTTCTAGCATCTGTGGAGATGTTATATAAAGCTTATGACAGCATCTGAACTATGAACAAATGTAAAAACTCCAAGTTGCCTTTTAGTTCTTCTCCACAACGTAATGCAGTTTAACATTTATATAGAATTTCGTGTAGCGCATAATTATTACTTCGCAGCCAGGGGATTTTATGTACAAAAAATTTCCTGATTTTGCCCTTACAGCCCAAATTAGCAACATTTTCATCATAATAATTATTGTCTTGATTATCATTATTATTATTATTGCAAGAATTTTCATTATTAGACGACAATATTTTGCTGTTGTGTGGTAATTAAGTAAATTTTTATATGTTGCAATATTTGTTGCATGCAAAATACATAAATACATATGTACATATGTATGTTGTATAGTTGTGTGATTGATTGTAGACTTGTCTCTCTGGTACGACAACATCGTGTGCCTTGAAAAATATTAAGTTTATCTGCCGTTGCAGTGTGATTGCATCGCATTTTTATTAAATGGTCTATGCTTTTTGTATGCATTATGAAATATGATGATTATATTAATTGCATTTCTCGGGAAATATGCATACTAGTGGAAAATCGAAAATGTAATTCACGTCGCAATGCATTCAAATGCAATCTAAGCTGTTGGCATTCTAAACATGTAAATTATTAAGATGTAGACAGATGTTAAATAGTAGAGCATTTAATTTAAGATGGATAAAAATTATTTTTCGTTCTGATGCAGACAATTATTATGGCATTTTTTTTCTCTTTAATAAAATTTGCTTTTTTCCTTTGGTTGCTATTAATATTTGAGCAACATTAAAAATATTTTATTAAGGAATATTTCTGTTTAACTGAAAACTTAAGAATTATTTTCCATCGAATGTAAGAAATTTCATTTCACATTAGACCGATGACTAAAGCACATTTCCCGCAGAGACAGATGAGATTGGACAAATAGTAAATACCAACGTCTTTAAAAGAAGTTATCAAATACCGCCCACCTGAGTCTCCAGGAACACTACAAAGAACAACTTTGGTAGAAACATCACATCCAAGAATGACCAAGTCGAGCTGTGGGCTGCATACTATTCCGAGATGCTACCGGCACGGCCAGAAAATGATCTGTCTGTATGTTACTACCACAATCACAATACCCAACTTGATATGAAAGTATGTTCCCAAGCAGAAAAACTTAAGGAAGGCACAAAAGTAACGATTTAAAAAAAACGCTAATCGAAACAACTGGCGAGGAATCACAGTACTTATAATAATAAATAAAGTTAGTAATCCATGTCATTATGAAACAAATTTCAAACAAGTTATTGCCAACTCTAAGAAAAAAGCAAGTTGGTTGCCGCTTAAATTGGTGTTAATCATATGAATTGATTAATGATAATCGACTTTGAGAAGGAATTCAACACCGTAGTCCTCCATATTATCTGGAAGACCCTGACAGTAAACAAGTTCCACAAAAACTGATGTAACTACGTTGTACGATTCTATATAATGGCCTGCCTTCTCGCAATATCAAGCATGGCATCAGTATTAGTTAATATTATGCAAGGCACTACCATGGGCTTCACGAAAGTTTAGAGGACTTCAGATTACAACTTTCTCTTCAACTGCAGTTGCTCTGATACGCCAATACAACATCGGAAATGATCGGAAATATCAACAAAAGCAGGACTGCCAAACCAAAACAAAGTCACTTTCTGATTAATAGCCAAACTCTAGCCAAACTTTGTTATCTCTTATCACCAATACTGGAGGTGCAAGCGCAGCCATCTCAAGTCTATTTAATTCCAGATGGCTTGGATAGCTCAACAGAGCATAGAAAACGTCGTCAATTTCATGGCACAGTAGATGTTCAACTGTGTAAATTTTCCCGTCTTCCTTACAATTCCTACAGGCGTCAAGTATTTGTATTTGTCTTATTTAACGTCAATCTACCAGGGTCCGGTTACTACCAGAAGTATACAGTTGCTTCTAGTTACTGATAAAATATTTCATTAGATTTTGGGTCATGGGAGCTCCAAAAGATCTTAGAAGATGCAGGTTTTCGTCGCATGCCAACCTTTTTCTGCTTCTTTCATCATCAAATAGTTTATATTGCAATATATATAATTCAAATGGAAGAAATTTTTTAAGGCTCTATATATTCCATATATGAACATCGGGAAAATATGTGAATTGTATGTGCACACTGAGGGAAAATAGAGCTAGCAAAACCACAATGGCTGTGGTCAATATAACACCCGACGTTGTCACTTTTTACAACAGCTTGCACATGGATGTAAGAGAACTGACGACCGTATAAGTTAAATTTTGGTTAATGACAACTCTGGTTGTCAACTTGTATATATTCGTTGTCAATACATTAATTAACAAGGATGTGTACAATTTCAACACAAACGTTGTTGAAGTTTAGTAATTTAACATTTTTGTTGTTGGTGGTTGCACAGAAAAAAATTTTCCAGCAAAAAACACGTTTAAAAATCAAAAATCAATTAAAAATTTAATTGACTCAATTAAACTTTTGCTTAAAATTTTAATTTAATTAAAAGTTTAATTGACTCAATAAAATTTTGAATTGATTTTTTCTCCATTTAAACGTGCTTATCGCAGGATATTTTTTCTCTATGGTACTCGTTATTTATTTGAAGACTTTTAACCATATTCGACATACCCACCCTCAATGAAAAAGAAGTTTCATGAAAATGCCTAATGAAACGTTTCACCTCATTTTATTTCAGCTACTCAATAGTTTCAAAATCCGTTTCGAATGAAACCCCAGCTGATCGAAAAGAGCTTGGAAGCCTTTGATATAAATATAAAAACTGACAATAATTAAATGAGAATTGCAAAAATAAGAACAAAGTAGGCTGAGATACTCTTACAAAAACGCAAAGAACTATTTTTTCAACATGTGTTATATATGTGAGACAATTTTTAAGTTTCCATTTTATTTCAATGAATAGATTTAACATAGGACATTAATTATTTTCCACTTTGACATTTAACATTTTGGTGAAAATGTGTGCTGGCACCTTATCTTAACACTTTGCGCTAAAAAAGAGAAAGAAACATATTTATAGCATTTTAAATTCCATCGTTAAACAATAATAAATTAACTTTCTCGCTACCAATATTCCATTCCTATCACGAAAATCTTTCATAAAGTTGCTTCAACTTGAGACATAATAATTTTTCAATTATTTTTAAGCTACCAAAATGAAAATAAAGAAATCATATCCATTTATCTATAATTTGCTAACACCCAAACAATTACTTAAAAGTTATAGATGGTCTTAAGGCCAGTCAAAGTTGCAAACAAAACTCAATGTCTACTGAGGCTCATAATTTTGAAACTTTTAGCAAAATCAGAAAAAACACACAAACAAACTAGCAAATACTTATAAAACAAAAAAATAAGTAAATCCCCAATAATAAAAATATAAACCATAAATACAGATACATTGATAAATATTGTTCAAATTCAGCAGGGGGTAGAAGCAAACGTGGGTGTTTGCACACTTGTGTGAGTGTATGTGTGTGTGTGCGATTGTTTATTTGTGCAATAAAACCGACATCAATTTCCAAACCATTCAATTCAATTCATATCATATTCCAATCAGCAAAAGTCATAAAACCAACTGGTCAAGAAAAAATATTTATAATAATTTTCCATGCCATTGCAGGGAATAAGATTTTTTACACACACCCATACAAACACACACAAACACACACTTCCATAGTAAGCCAAGAAAAGCCAAGGAAGTGTATTTGTTCTTTTGCCTGGTAAAGTGCCAAAATAAATATTAATTTATCCACACATCTAAGACTCTTTTTACAGCTAAAATATTAAAGGATTTTTCATTTCAATATAGGCAAGCAACATTCTAAGCTAAAGTTGCTTAAAAACATTTCAAGGTTTAATACTTTTATCGCACTTTAAAAAAATACTCCCTTGTTAAACAACACAGACGGTCAGCCTGGGTGGAAAATTTATATCAAAAATACTCACTATTTTGAATCATTTCCATACAAACGGTCTAGATGAGTTGAATGACTGGGTTGTGTAAATTAAGATTTAAATTTGGAAATTATTCAGTAATTTGGTTTTAGTTGTTTTTGCTTGCTCATGGGTTAGCAGTAGAGTAAGTAAGTATTAAAAAAAAACAATTTTTTTGGGTTAAAGTCTACTGATGAGTTCCAAAAGCAGGAACGAAATGCATATAGACAATTGCTTAACAATAAAAACAAGCCAAATTTTCAAATTAAATAAATAAAGACTTTATGTCAAACAAATATACTTCGATTTCATGTATTAAATTAATACATCGCTAATGATAATTTTCGATGAAAGATTGTCGCCAAACAATTTAAACACTTATTCCGCGTTCTTGAGGAATATGGCGATTCATGTCTTATTGAGGTATATTTTGTATGTATGTGTTTACCCCACAAATGTGAAAGCGGAACTGACAATTACCTTTACGTGTAAAAATGATTGCTTTTTCCGATAGGGAGATTAATTTTGCACCACCCACCATGAACGCGGAAGAAGCTGTTTTCATGAAATCTTTCAGGTATGTTTTGATACTCGCATTGTTTTCAAATCGCATGTGAGTTGCAAATCACCAAACTTGTTTCTTAATATTCTATAACTCATGCGTCTTGCCTGCGACTTGCCATATTGATTTAGGTCAGCTGTTTGTTGAAATTGTCACTGTATAAGTAAACAATACAAAAACACCACATTAGCAAAACAAGAAAGCATTTTATAATTTAAATTTTATAATAAAAATTTTACGAAACTATTAATATTTCTGATTAAAATCAAAAGGAAACATATTAACTTCCAGTTAATATGTTTCCAGAAGCCATGTAAATATTTTCGCCTGGCTATTTATATTGAAAACACAAAAAAATCGTGAGTGCTTTGTTTTTGTTTTCAATATAAGTATGCAGACGAGAATTTTTCCATGGCTTCTATAAACTGCCAATAAGTTTGACTTATTTACCATTTTACTGTTTCGTTACAGTTTGGTTTAGGCTAAATTAATCAAGAATCTTGCGATTGCGATTTGCAGAATATCTCTTTTGCGAGTTGAAGTCACAATCGCAAATGTTATGGGATATGCCCGTTTTTAAAAAGTAAACAATTTGTATGCAGGCCTCCATAAGGTTTCATTATTGTATGGGTGACATTTCGAGAGTGGATATAGAGCTTAGCGGAAGTTCGTAGAGAATTCTAGCTAGGATGAAATTAGTGGTATCGCTGTTATGTTTTACATCTTTAGGAACCATACCGCGGCAGTTTTCAAGATTTTTGTTCATTTTTACCTCTTCATGAGAAACAAAACGAAAATGAAAATTTGGATCCGAGCTGTTCCTAAAATCAAACGCAAGGTAGAGCATAGATTTTGTGGAACAAAGTCTTTGCCCAGAGGAAGAAGTTGTATTTCCACAGAATTGGATACGAAGCATATGTCCAAATCGTAGGGCACTGGCTTTCAAATAAAAAATTTAAGACTTTTAACACAAAACCTGGATCTTTACCTTATTGAGAATAAAAAAAATCAAATGAATTTTTGTCCCGATTCGCTTCGATTTGGGCGAAGGTTTGCCCTGGCACATCCAAAGCATAATAATTAAATCAAAGACTCTTCGGGAAAGTACGGAAAAATCGAACTAAATAAATTTTTTGGAAGTGTGTAAAAGTGTATATATAGAATTTACTCATACAATTCAGTGGCAATAAGGAAAAAGTGCTTAAGTCATATCTGACTGTTTTTGCAGGAGAGTACTTATAAACGTTCAAGTCGATATTCAGAAATTTATTTCTTTTACAGTAAAATTGAGAAATTCTCCGTTAACCTTTAAACTTAAACAAATATCATTCTTCACACTGTAAATAATGCATTCAAGTTGAAATATACCAAAGTATAACTTAAATTAAACTATTATTCCAACTGAGATTAGAAGTCTAGAAAATATAAGCTGCTAGTCATTTTGCTATAATTCCTTGAAAAATTGAACAAATTAATTGAGATTTTGCCCAGAGATAGTTTCAAATATGCAGATTACGGTGGAATTATCTCGACTTAAGTACTTTTCCCTTTTTGCCACAGAATTACTCATGCTAAGCTTTAATTTTTAATATTCATGTATTTAATTTTGTATTCTTTAATAAGGATTTTATTGAATAGTTTAAAAAAAATACCGGATTGTTTATCCACCACCACCATTACAACTGGTCGAATATAATTGTAATAATGTGGAAACACTGCAGTGCATAACGACTATCTTTGCTTAAGCAAATTTTTTTTGTAGCAGCGACTTACATACTTCTATTTATTTGTTCAGAGAAAATATTTCTAACATATGCTACTTCATCGATTTTATATCAAGTTTTCTTCACAGCAGCCCTGATGTCATCGAATTGGATTGCAAAAGAATTTACCAGGCACTGCCAGGCAGTGGTGTATTTATTTTATGTGAAGATTTTTCTTATACAAAAAACTTTTTAATGCAAAAGACAAACTATTATAAGTCCTTTGCTAAGACAGTTCAATAACTTTCCTTATAGCAATATTTCTTATGAAATAATAAAGGAAAATATCCTTTAAAGGTAACTTTTACTTTATTTATTTCTTTTGGCCAGTGAGTAATATTTTTTGATATTTTTTGCAATAAATTTTGACCAAAAACCAAACATATTGCAAATATTACACAAGGGTTTTCCCAACTCAAGCAAATGTGCAAGTAAAAGTTGAAGAAGGGTCAACATATTTTTTATGCTTCCTTAGAGATACAGCAAAATGATAAAAGTTCAAGTATGGGCAAGTTGATTACTATTCATATTACTGCTAAAATTTTTTCCATTTTGATTGTATGAACACAGATTTGTTTATTTATTTTTATGCTGATCTTTGCTGTTACTAAAATTTGAGGCTGATTGCAAGTGCTTTTAGATTTTCTCTATCTCTTTTTCATTTTCATAAATATTGTTTTATGTCCTTTGAGGCATAAATGGGAATCTCAGGATGTGCATAACTTTAATTTTATGCTCAAAACTGACAACTTCATTTGCACTCTATACAAAATTGTTTTGTTGTTGTTGTTAAATGTCGATATTCCAAGACAATACAGTACGTGCAATAAAATTCATGTGAGAGGTTATAAAAACTAAACTAACAAAGTCCAATCATATTCTTAAGCAAAAAAAAAAAATACAGTAAATAAATATTTTCTAACATTCTATCGACTTTAGATGCTGTAAAAATAAGACCCAGCAAAAAGTTGGATTTCATTCGAAAGAAATTGTATTTTCAAAACATGCAAAATATTTAAAAATCATTTGGTTAAGCGCGCATAATAATGTGTGATAGACGTCTCATTTGACTCATACTGAAATTAATATACAAACAATAATACATGTTAAAAGCAGTTTGTTGGTGATTAATTCATGAACTGCAACTTATACAGGGACTCAAGAAAATGAACAGCTTCTTTAATTATTATTTTCTTGTCTTGTATTTTAATAAAAAATTTAATTTTTTTTTTCTAAATTATCTGCATTTGCACTACTTCCATATCACGATATTTAGGGAATTCACAATGAGTCTCTTGAAATTTTATTGTGGCAACATTGTGCCATCATAAAATTTCCGTTGTGAGCAGGCAAAGATATAAAACAAAGTATATTGAAGTATTAAAATTTTTTTTTTTTTTTTTTTTTCCATGCGTATATTTATTTATTGTATCTTCAAAAAATGAACTAACAATAAGTTTTCAAATCTTAAATCTAGATAAAATAATTAGGCCCAACCAGTGTCAGGCATAAACTTAGTGATAGTAATCAATAATACATAAATATCGTATTAAGCACAAAAATATTTTCAAGCTGTTTCATCTGGAGTGTTGAGTATTAGAGCCATAGTGTCCCTCTTTTTTAAGCGGATGTGTCCAGTAAAATTCAAGATGTTACGAGCAAGTGGATTAGGATGAGACTCGAGTTTTGTTAAGTATTTGCCTGCGTATTTTTTAATTTCTTCAGTCACTAGTGGCATATCTAAATCACGATGTAAATTTGAATTTTTGATGTACCATGGAGCCGATGTTATTAGTCTTAAAATCTTGTTTTGCCTTCGTTGGATTCTATCTATATTGGAAGCTGAAGCAGTGCCCCATAGCTGTATTCCGTAGCACCATATGGGTTTCAAAAGCGACTTGTATATTAAAAGTTTACAATCTAGACTGAGTGTTGAATTTCTACCAATCAGCCAATGTATCTGAGTTAATTTAAGTTTCATTTGTGTTAGCTTTGAGTCAATATGGTGTTTCCATGTAAGCCGTCGATCAAGGTGTATACCTAAGTATTTTACATGTGAATGTTGAGGAACAACTTGATTGTTGATTCGAATTGGGGAACAAGTATCTCTTCGCAGGGTAAATGTTAGCTGAACACACTTTTGTTCGTTAACTTTAATTCTCCATAAGTTTAACCATAGTTCCAGATGTGTAATATGTTCTTGTAGATATCGGGAAGCCTCGTGAGGGTTTTCGTGCATACTAAGGCAAGCTGTATCATCGGCAAATGTAGATGTATGGATATTGCTGCTCAAAGGCATATCACAAGTATAAATCAAATACAACACTGGCCCCAATATGCTCCCCTGTGGCACACCGGATGATATAGATTCGGGCACACTCATGAAGTCTCCTTCAACAACCGTGAACTTCCGGGTAGTAATATAACTTTCCAATAGCTTCAGAAAATTTATTGGTAGATATGATTTCAATTTTAAAATAAGGCCTTCATGCCATACTTTATCAAATGCCTGAGAAACATCAATGAAGAGGGCAGAACAATATTTCTTTTCTTCAAAAGTTTTTCGTATAAATTGAACCAATCTATGAGTTTGTTCAATGGTGCTATGCTGACTTCTAAAACCAAATTGATGGTCCGGTATGCACTCATTATCAGTTAGAATTGGGGACAATTTTATCATGAGTAACTTTTCAAAGAGCTTTGACATTGTTGACAGTAAACTTATTGGCCTATATGACTCAGCCTTGGTAAGATCTTTGCCCGGCTTTGGAATCATTTTAACCTTGGCAAGCTTCCAGCTGTTTGGATAATACTCCAGACGTAAAATGGCATTAAAAATGAATAACAGGATTCTAATTGCAATACGAGGCAACTTCATCAGCATCTGGTTACTAATTTCATCAATACCCGGAGCATTTTTCGGGTTGAGTTCAGCAATTAGTTTTTGTACATCACGCGTCTTAAATTTTATGGGTCGAGGGGGTAGCGCAACTACACTCGGCAAATCAACAGCACCAGAACATGAGTTTGGGGTAAATACGGATTTTAAATGCTCAGCAAATAATTTACCTTTTTCAGAGTCGCTTCTTGCCCAATCTCCGGTAGATGTGCGCAGAGGTGGTTTAAACTCGACGGGTGTTTTAAGCTTTCTAGCAGCGCGCCACAAAGAGTAATTAGATGCTGGTGTGACATCAAGACCTTCCAGATAATTTTTAAGAGATGCAGTTTTTTCAAATGCAAGCAACTCTTGGAGTCGTTTAGTGCACTCTTTAAACCTAGTTTTATGTTGAGGTGATATGTGCTGTTGCCATTCCCTTCTAGCTCTTCTTTTTTCACACACGAGACGTTCAATATCAGTAGAATAAATTCTATTAAACCCAGTCTGCGGATTGGAGGTAGTGGCATGTTCAGCAGCCTGTTTAATATTTTCATTAAGGTTGGTAATGTTAGATTCAATATCATCGGGTGTTCTTAGCGTAATATTTTCTGTGCAATGACAACTAAGATATTTTTTGAATCCCAGCCAATTAACACGATTTATCATCTTCACATAAGGATGAGGTAAGTCACTTCTTAATGGGCTACAAATTGAAACGATCGTGGGAGAGTGGTCGGACGAGAGATCTAGAGAAGCTTCAACTTGAATTAAATCCCTAGAGATATTTTTCATGACGCCAAAATCTATAACATCCGGAATTTTTTGTATGTCTGTAGGCCAGTAAGTGGGCTCCCCACTCGAAATGACGTCCAAGCCCATTTTTGAAATTGTGTTGAACAACGCTCGACCTCTGGGTGAGATAAGACGCGAAGCCCAGAACGTATGTTTGGCATTATAGTCTCCAGCTGCTACGAAACAAGGGCCAAGAGATTTGAAGAAATCCTCGTATTGATCTTCAGTAATTGCGAATCTGGGAGGGGAGTAAATTGATGATATTACAAAATTAGTGCAAAAATTTTCAATACAAATATTTGTTGCTTGTAGATGTTCTTCAGAAATTTTGTCAATAATATAATGCTTGAGTCTTGACCTTATTAGAATTGCTGATCCACCGCATGCTCTTCCTCTTGGGTCCTTTGAATCATATAAGGTGTAGCCAGAAATTTTAAAAAGACTTCTCGAAGTCAAATGAGTCTCTGAGACCAACATTATATCAATATTTTTTTCCGTGAGGAAGTGCTCAAGTTCATTTTTATGTTGGCGAATGCCGTTTGCGTTCCAGAAACATATTTTTAACGTGTTCATGGTTTGTTAACTAATGCTTGAAGCAGTGTATTCTGCATTCGCAGCATTTCTTGCATCATGCTAGTCATATTTGTAGTAAAGTTGTTTATAGTTTGAACCAGATTATCAATAGTGGCTTCAAGGCGACTGAAATTAAAGCTTGTGTTAGCATTTGTTGAATTACTTGGTGGGGACACTTTCTGCGTGGGAAAAGAATTTGTCTTAACAGCATCGGCATATGATACACGTGAAGTGCTTGGTTGGCTCATTGGAGGAAAATTGGCGGAGAAAGCATTTGCTGATTGAACTGGAGCTAATTTAGGTTTTTGTCCCATGGTCTTTTTAACGAAAGAATATACAGGACATCCTCTGTAGTTAGCAGTGTGATTACCTCCACAATTACTACATTTTTTTTCAGCTTGATCTTTTGCCTTCGTACAGCTAGCAGAACCGTGCAATTCACCGCAGATAACACAAACTGTAGGTAATTTGCAGTAAGTTTTAGTATGGCCATATTCTTGGCAATTGTGGCACTGTACGGGACCTGAACGCTTACGTGGCTCTTTAACTGTGATTTTTCGGTGCAAGAGAAACTTTACGCTATAAATTGGATGGGTTTCATTTTTTTTCAATTGTGTGTCATTCGGCTCCAGTTCGACCCGAAATAGGGGTTGGGGGACCTTTTCTCTGTTAATTATATTAGTAACATTTTTAACCTTAAATCCTTTGTCGATAAGAGCACATTTTACTTCTTCGGGGTCAACATATGAATCTATGCCCTTTAATACTATTTGTAGGCCTTTAGCACTTTTAAGTTGATAGGTGTAAAAATTTGTTTTGTTTTTTTCAAATTCACTAATAATTTTCCGGAAATCTTTTTCATCATATATTTGGATCTTAGTTTCATCAATATTACCTCGTTTAATTGGAATGATGTGAAAAGTATTTTCACCAATGGCCGACAATAGTTTTTTTAAAAGCGTGTTAGAGTTTTTTTCTCTCAGATAGATAGGTGGTGGCTTAAAAGACTTTAGCGATAATGCAGCGGGTTTGTCGTTATTGTCTTGCAATAGTGAAAACCGATTTTGACGATTAGTAGATGATGCGCTGTTATCCCTAGACATCTTTGGAGCAGATGAAATTTTTGAAGAATTTGGGCTTCGCCCACGCTTTACCACAGTTATATACCTATCCATTCCGACTTGGACCTTGGCTTTAGTGCTACTGTTATCTGTAGTGATAACCTTGTTAAGTGATGTATACGAGCCCGAAGGGGATGATATCGCTGACTTATATGAAGATGTACTAGGCAACTGTAATGTTAACGAATCACTTGTTGGCATTGGACAAAGCGAAGTTGATCGCTGACGAAAAAGTGGCTTTGCCGTTAGAAAAATACTATCATCAGATTTTTTATTTTTATTGTTAACATTAAGAGCTTCAGAACTCACAGTAAAATATGCATTTCTGCCGTTTGAACTCACTTCACAATTTTTTGTTTTTGAGGTACTCATGTAGAGTATTCCTCAAGGGCACTTTGTTTGCGGTTTTTGTTTGTTTTTGTTTTTTTGTTTCTTGCTATGTAAAAAAAAATATCAGCAATATTTGCTTTGCTTATTTATCAAAGTTAATATGTATTACTGTTATTATGTATTACGAATATTTTTTGTATGATTTTTTGTTTGTTTAATATGTATATGAAAAAAAACTCCGCTAAGACGTCTGTTCACTATGAAGGTTCAGCGAGGTATGAAGTATTAAAATAACAAAAATTTTTAAAAATTATTGTGGGATAAATTGGTCAAAATAATTTTTGTTCTGCAAAATGCATAAGGACAGCGAAAAATTCAAATATTTTTTCATCAACTACAGCTGCGCTGACAGTTTTTATTTGTTTATTTTTTAGATAACCATTTTGCCATATTGTTATACTTTTCAATTTGTCACTTGGTAATAAATTTTATTTACACACGAACAAAAACAATAAACTTGTCAGCCCATATTACATAGTGTCCACACCTGACAATTTTATATCATAACTCGTAAAATAAATCCAGCCGAGCAACTGTCATTTTTTCATTAATATCAACACAAAGGCGTAGACGTTAATTTTTTTTCAGGCAATGAATGCCTACTACTATAACTAGGCGTTACCTTCTTTAGGAAAGGGTTAGTGATAGAGAAGACAGGTGGTGATTTTATGTTATGATGAATCCAACAAATATTTGCAAAAGACTTGCCAAAAATATCTAATTTGCGTCTGGTTTAATTTTCTGGTCACAAATGATTGTTGTGCCGCCTTTTTTAAACGAAAATTGTTTAATAAATAAACGTTAAATGCACAGTGACACAAGATGAATTTATCAGTTCGTGAACTCTGATGATTGTATCATAACGCTGCCATAATATTAATAAATTGAGTCTATACATTATGAATTTTCATCATGATACCAATTTGACATTTATCATGATATAAATTCATCAGGTGTGGACAATATGTTAAAGTGTTAAAACTGACACGTTGCAATATTACGATATATTTTAAAACGCTTCTGTGAACTCTCTAATTGAGTTGGTGGGAAGTTCTTTTTTGCTATCGAGTATTAAAAAATAAATTTCTTAACCACTAAAATTTATAAAAAATTATTTAAAGTAATTTCAATAAATTTCTTCTTCTTCCTCATTAATTCCATATCGTTGAGATTCCATTTAAGCTGAAAATCAATATATAATTAAAAATTTTCTAATTGGAAATTTTGTTTAAAAACTTTCCAAAATATTCGAAAAAAAACATAAAAAGAGAACTAAACAAATTGCCACTTACATTTCGTTCACCACAAACTGTCTGGCCCTATTAATTATGTTCATTGTTGGTTAAATGTGCGATTTATTTTACAAAATTCCACTAGAACTACAAAATATTTATACCACATAGTTATTTTTTATGTCTATTCTTAAATCTTATGAAATCATTTAACAGTCACTGTTTATATGTTAAGAAAAATTACACTAAAGTATGTCATAATTTTCCAGTCTAAACCAAACATCATCATCATCATCTTCATTTGTTGAAGGGGGCCACACACGCCCATGCACACACATGCACACACCAAAGTGAGTGTCGAGAGCATCTTGAAGAGTTGAAGTTGCCGCTGCCACCAGAAGTTGTGCAAAGCGAAGAGGTGGTGTTGACAGGGTGAACACATTTTAGAATGTAGATGAATGCATTGAGTTGATTATGCTAATGGATGAATTTGTTATTTTCTATTTTCTCGTGGCCGTTTGTTGCTGCCGTAGACGACAAGTGTATTTATTTAATGATCTTATAAATGATATTTGTTGTAGCAAAGTTGTTGATAATTGACGTCAATATTGTTATTAACGCTGACATTTCTCTTGCTGCCATTTGGGGTTATTCTTTTCTATATTTTTGTGGTCACATACATATATACATACATATGTTCCTAAGTTCATTTAAAATGTAGGTATTTAACACTTTTTAATTTTATATTTAAATTTTTTTCTATTCAACGATATGAATACTAAAGATAAAGATCTGATGTTTTTGTAAAAGATATGTTATCTTTAAAAGAAGTGTCTTACCAATAAGAGAAAATTGATATCGAAATGCAATCAAAGGGCCATATAACCATTTCCATGATGTTGAACGTGACCATTGCACAAATTGAAAATAGTCAAAGTATAACCGATTTTTATTTCGACATTGAGCGCAACTTATAGCTCTAATTTAGCTCCATAATTGGTGATAAGTTTGATTTCGAGCAACTTTTTTGTTTTCAGAATATTTAGTTAGAAAAAATCCAGGTATTCGCATGTGACAAAAACGGAAGGTGTTTTTGCGGAATACAAAACTTCAATCAATATAGAAATGTGACTAATTTTATTATTTATTTAGGATTTAATTACTTAAAACTTTTTAATTAAATTGTAAGTGAAATATATTTGCTGGTGGTTAAGAAATGTTTATATGCATTTCATTTTTGCTTTAACAAATCGTCAGTAGACTTCAACCACACATTTTGAACAGTCGCAAACCTCTTATCTTATGCACAAACTTCCAAAAACTATTAGAGAATTCACAAATAATAATATTTTTGAAAATCACAAAAGCAAAATAAGCGTAGTAGGCTTAGAAACTCATACAAAACCCAGCAAATAATTTTTATTCGATATGAATCTACTTTATTTTTCTACACCTTTATACAATTAGAAATTCATTTGATAACAATAAAAATATTTATAAGGCAAAATGAAAAATAAAATCTTAATTAAACATTCAAGAAATTTATTATTCGACATATTGTCATAATTATATTGCAAATAAATTTCACTTACAATATAGTTATGACAATATGTCGAATAATAAATTTCTTGAACTTTTTAATAACATTTTTAATATTAATGATTTCATCAGTTCGTATCGCTTTATAAGCCAAATTACATGTGATAATTATTAATGAACAAATAACACCAAAGTTAATTTGTAAATATTCTGACAAACACATAGTTGAACGGAACAACCAGCTGTTTTCGAAGGCCACTACACCTTCATCATTAGCGTTCTTTGTGTTTGGTCCACTGTGTGTGGTGTCAGTTGATGTAGATTTTTGATTTATATACGCTACTTTTATTGCGAATGGAATATGTGAATTGTTTTGATTCATCGTATTACAATTTGCTGAAAGCTTTTTTGTAATGAAAGCTCATTTTTACCATCTCTAAATTAACAACAGTCTTGCCATTGTCATTTGCTTATTTTTGTTCTACTTAAGACAAACTTTTTTGGTATATATATACATTTATATTTTTGTTTTAGTTTTTTTGCCACAGGCCTATGGCTATTAATTTTAGTTAATTTTAATTATTATTGTTCGAACTTCATTTGTTTCTATATTTTATGATTTTATCAGGCTAAAGTTCGTATTGCTTTTAAAGCCAAATTTATTTTTTCAGTGTAGAGCATACCTTTTTCGTCTGATATACATATTTTATTAAATAATGAATAGCTTAGAAAATTTAAACATTTTAACATTCTTAATTTTCATTCGTTTGTCAGGTTAGTGCTTTTTGGGTCTCAAAATTAAATTTTGATGTGCTTTTAGAGCCAAAAAGTAGTCATCACTGGATAATATTCAATATTTGGAAGGTGTTGCTCGCTAATTGTTTGTTCTTGTCTTTCTTCTTATTAGTATTTCAAAATACTAATAGTCATACACACTTCTAAAGCAGAAGTGCTAAAATGTGTTAAGGCCGAGGCGCAATGAATCCGTCCAACGTTAAACTTCGCCTTTTTTAACTCACAGCTTAGTTCAAATACATGGTTTCTGTTACATTCAGTACGTGTCCGTCAACGCAAAGTACAAAACTTGGTCAACTTTTAACTTTTTGTGTACGTTGAGTAGTTTGACAGATATTGGTTGGTTTTTTTGATATGTTCTCATATAGGTTTTTGTGTTTTGCGGCCGCAAAAAAATTAAACAAAAGAAATAAGCGAAATAAATAAAAAAAGTTGAATTTAATTAACAAAATCGAGAACAAACCTATTGAAGCTGTTCAAATGCTTTCGTCAATAAAGTATTCATTGTGCCAACCTTCTCTGTCGTTGCGTTAATGTCAGTTGAAAAAGGCGAAGTTTAACGTACGACGGATTCATTGTGCCCCGGCCCTTAAACCGTGATCACGGTCACTGTTTTATTTCATTGCTGCTTTTCTTATTAGTTTTTCTCAAAACAACAGAACTGCTTCAAACAAAATTCTGCTAAACTGTGATCACAGCCACAGTTTAAAAGAACAGTGATTTGAAAATAACGTTCGCAAGGAGCAACATTATAAAAAAATCACGGGATCGCTCATCTCTACTTGGAATGCTTCTTACTTCTTTCTATCTTTCGTCTTAACTATGCACAATTTATTACAGCTTTTTCTAACTTTTGCTTGCATTTGTATGGCTCGTTTTGTGCTTTTTCGACATTTACCATTTCTGCGGGCTTCTGCTCGTCTTTGTCTATCACATAAGTATATAGTCATTCCGCCTTTCTGTGCAGTAATTTAGTTTTTTCCTTCAGCTAACGATTTTTATTTTTTCCTAGCATTCCGCATTCTTTTCTTGGTTTCTTTTATGGTTTTGTAATAATATTTAATTTTTTTTAAAATTTTTCTCGCCAATGTTTGCAAATCTCTTTATTTTTTTAACTGTGTTTGTTCATCTAAATTTCAATAATTTAAAATTATATTAGTTGTGTTTCATAGAAATTTTTCACTCAAGATATCGCACGTGACCACCTTTCTTTAGAAACCACGATCATAAATTATTTCAATTGGATTAAATACGACTATATTTATTTGTACTGAATAGTTGATGAGCTTGCTTCGTGTACTTGTTTTTCTATGTCGCACGTGACATCAACATTAGATTTTTCGAAGCAAAAAATGCACAGTTACGTGGAATTGAAATTTTTTTTATGAATTCTTGTTTTACTCTTTGTACACTCAGAAAAATTGTATGGAGCAAAAGTCAATGGATAATGCGACTCCTTATGATCACAACAAAATGAACGAAAGAAATATGCAAAAGAAAAAGTTGCGTTTTTATGGCTTTATATTTGAATATCTCGAAATGGGTTATGTATTAATGTATTTTTTTACATTATTTAAATTTGATTGCTTATCTATGAAAATTTATCAAAGGTCTGTGAACATTACTGTTTAAATGCCGATATACGTGTTTATAAATGTATGTACCATTGTACTTCGCTACAACCGTCGTAATTAAATATATTTATATTCTATCAAGTCGGATTTTAATTAACTTACAATGTAATATACACCGAATTCACTTTCATTACAAAAAAATTAGACCAAAAATATTTATGGTCCTGCCTTTAAACAAACTTAAAATTTTCGTGCGAATGATACGCTCCCTCCCGTTCTTGGACCGAAATGATTATTATTCAAAGTCACCTGAACACGCTCCTTATTTTAGTTTTACAGATATATAAAAATTAAATTACAGATTTCTGTTTGGGGGTACCTTTTTCGCTGCTCATGCCCCACAGACCTAACAACATTTGAAGGTTCTTACAGTTGAAGTTCTTCAGAAATATCTACATATACTAAATAAAAAATACTTAATATAAGGTATACCCTGAAATTTGAACATTCGCAGTAGTTTTATAATTTATCAAGTCATTTGCTGAAGTATTAAAATTCCAAGTCGCGGCATATAAAAAAGATCCTTATACACTTTTTTTTGCTAAACATTGCAGGTATTAATTTTAATACCTCAAAAAGCCTTCATTAACAATACAAGTACATACGAGTATAATATATCGAGCCATAAACGCTAAAAAAAATTTACGCGACAGATTTTTTGGACTTCGTTTTTTTGACGAAAGTCGACTATTTACGTTCGCATATAATCGATTTTGGTGAAAAAATTAAGTTCGAAAATTATGTCGCTTAAGCTTTCTTCGCGGTTATGGCACGATATGTACTCGTATGTAGTATTTAAATTTTCATACTTTGCATTTAGTTCCTTTTTATAATTGCATTTTCCTTATAATTGAATATTTTATGACTTACATAAGAACGTTTAATGAAATGTTTTTTAATTATATGAAAACTTTAGCATCTATCTTTATTACATTCTGAACACACTTAAGAGTCGCTGCTCGACTGTAGTGAGCAATTGAATATAAATTATTTCAGATTGAGTTGGTTGTAAAAGAAATATTGTTAAAGTGGCGACTGTAATAAACTTAAACAACATGTTATTATATGTACATATGAAGAGTTTAATTGATAGAAGTTTTTGAGTGCAACACGATAAATGGTCATTTCAATCAATACTTTTAATTTTGTCTAAAGAAAAATTTCTATTAGACTAGTGCATCGATTGCAGCTGAAATAAAATACTACAGAATTTTCTAAATACTGCATCATTAGACAGCTTTAACTTATTTACGGCTGCCAATTAACAAATGTTGCAACATGGTCTGGTATGGTATATTGTTGTTGTTGTTGTTGTTTGTATTGTGACCATTGTCTCTTGTCATATTAAGCTCGTTTTTTCACGTGCAACATACTCTTCTCTATGTGTTTCAAGTTCTGTTGTTATTTCTTTGCTTAAATATAAATTTAAATAATTTCAATTCTTACAAGACTCTTCCATTTCGAATGCACTTGTTCGACAAGTACGTGTGTAGGAGTTTTATGATCAGAAATTGTAACCAATCAAAAACTATTTTATCACAAGCGAGTGCATGCAAAAATAAAAATCGACGACATGTGAAACTGGTATTACGAAAAGAGATAAACTGGAGAAAAATATTTGCCAATTACATATGTACGAGTATATATACGCGCTTGATCAATGGTTCGCAAATAAGATTAGGCGGCGCACAGTGGTTCAGAATCGTTTTTTTAACTCTTTTTTTAATTCTTTTTTTTTTTTTGATATGTTTGTTATGCTTTTATTCAGGCTTTAGTTTCATTAAAATCAGTACAGTGGTTGTGGAGAAATTTAAGGTTAAAGTTGAACTTTCAACATTTTTTTTTTAATTAGTGTTTTTTGTGGGAATTGTTACAATTTAAGTTAAAAATTTGTTAACGCACTAGTAATCCCAAATCATTATTTTACTTATTAAGTAAAATATTTTTTTTTAATAAAAATACATTGAAATTGATTATTGAGGGGTTTAGCTGGATCCTATGCACATTTCACTGTTGCTAATGCAGATCATCAGGGAACCTTTACCCAAAAATTTCTTAGAACAACTAGAGTTAATATGTTAAACTTTCATTTAAGCAAATGAGAAGCTCAACAAATAACAAAGTTGAAACAAGAACTCAATAATCAACATGTTTTTTATTTTCTTACTTTATCATTACTAACTTACTTTATCACTAAAAAAAAATATTTTACTTAATAAGTAAAATACTGATTTGAGATTACTAGTGCGTTAACAAATTTTTAACTTAAATTGTAACAATTCCCACAAAAAACACTAATTATTAAATTGACAGCACCCGGCAAAAAAATACTTGTGTGGCAACACTCTATTCTTGAATAGCTGTTGTTATTATTTACATTTATTTTCTTTACATACTCTTACAACTACAATTTGAAGCTGAAAAAAAGTCAGCCAATGTAGTAATGATAAAGTAAGAAAATAAAAAACATGTTGATTATTCAGTTCTTGTTTCAACTTTGTTCTTTGTTGAGCTTCTCATTTGCTTAAATGAAAGCTTAACATATTAACTCTAGTTGTTCTAAGAAATTTTTGGGTAAAGGTTCCCTGACGATCTGCATTAGCAACAGTGAAATGCGCATAGGATCCAGCTAAACCCCTCAATAATCAATTTCAATGTATTTTTATTAAAAAAAATATTTTACTTAATAAGTAAAATAATGATTTGGGATTACTAGTGCGTTAACAAATTTTTTTTTTAATTTGCTTAGAAATGCGCGCTTTTTATTTTTTATTTTTGTTAAAAAAAGGCCTTATAATGAAACTTAAGTCATTTTTATAAAAACAAAAAAGTAAGTTTTTGAAAGTTTAATACATAAGCCTAGTTTTTTTCAGTAATAAATAGATTCTAGACTCTTTTGGTTATTTGAATATATATACATAAGTATGTAAGACATGTGCAGACATAAATAACTGAACCCTTTCTACTAGATGAATAGCTGCAATATATTGAATTAAAAAAATTACTTAAACACTACTTATGAGAATCATAAAACTAGTTCAGTTTAGTTTCCACCTACCATTGAAAGCACTAATTGGTAGTTTATTTCGGTAGTCTTTCCATCTAACTCCAATTCTAATGGCTGTAGTATTGAAATTTGAGCTCTAATATCACTTACTTTATTCTTTATAGTATCATGAGTTTTCTTTTTAAATTAAAATTTTATTGGTCTGCAGTATTTAGTAGAGGAAGGTGTTTGATTTTGCCAAATATACTTTGTTTGCATTGTACTTGTCGAAGCTTCTGACTCTTCTAAGTTCAACCGTTCGGCTGTATGATCCAGTAGAGCCTGCAGTTGTACCTCTGCAGAAATTGGTGTGATTGTAATAGATTCCTTTGAAGGCCAACAGTCCTTTTTAGCTGCAATTATGTGATGATATGGTGGGTATAAATTAGAGCCTTTTTCGATCACACGCAATCTGAGCTGAGTACACTGCTGTTTTATTAACTTCAAATCCAGAAATAATGCAAGCGCTTCCTCATTTGTGAACTGTTTTTCCTCGTTTGGTGTTTGAATGCTTTTAAGGATCCGTTTTGTTCTCACTGCACTAGCGGAAATAACTTTTTCAATGATGTCCACTTTCGTCAGTTGTTTTTGTGATCGCAATTGGTAAAGCAAAATATCTTTAATATTTTCACAACCGATTAGTTCATTTATATTTTTCAGTTTTCGCCTCTCAGATCTATCGCTACAGTTATCTCGTGATTTTTGTGGTCTTCCCCTATTGTTTTTACCTGTAGTTTCAGAAGTTATGTGGATAGTAAGTTCACCTTGTAACCATTTTGCAAAGCACATATTGAATTTAATTTTACTCCAATCAGCTACGCTACAAGGAAGCGTTTGTTTAAATTTTTGAAAAAGCAGATACTTCTTTCTAATTCTGTTTCACTGCTGTAAGAATTTAAGTTTAATTTTCTATGAATATAGCTTAGAACATCTTCCTCATTTTTGTTTTTAAAATATTCTCAGTCATTTCCTTATAGCTGAAACTCTCCATATTTTTATTAAGCTGAAAGTAATGTATTTACTAAAAAGCTATAAAATAAAACTTGCAAAAATTGATCAATCTTTTAGAATCAAATATTTGTATGAAACTAAATTTGTATAAATTTAAATTTTATTAATTTTTTACAGTAATCAATATAAAATTTTAAAAGCTAATCTAGGTTACATTCAATAAATTCTCAATTTTCGAATAAAATTAACTCCTCCACTCGCTTCCTCTCTCTCCCCATCTTTATTTTTTTTCAAGACCTTCGAAATGAACGTGAGCTTATAGCTATATTTTCCCAGCAACCTGTCTACCTAATCTAATATTCAAAAATCAATTAACTATACAAAATTGCAGGAAAACAATCACCATAATATGTTTTGGTACCTGCGATTTGTACTTATGATTGTTTATTTGGAGTTTGCCGTATTCGTTTTTAAATATTAATCTATATTTTTTTAATTCAAAGTTATGTATATAAAAATAAGTTTGCTATTGCAATTTTTATTTTGTTTAGGTAGAATGGCATTTATATGATTTCTTAGGTAGATTTTATAGCAATTTGATTACAAATTTTTGTTTATAATTTTTGAGTATTTTCGTTTAAATAAAAAAATTTTTCCACAGGTGGATCGTGGCGGGTGCTAAAGTATGTAAACGCTTAAGGCCATGATTCACGATCCTACACAATCGCGCGACCTCCGAAGAAATACAACCCTGATCTGATGAATTGTTTTTGTCTTTTGAAAATGTTCATTGACTCCATCATACCAGGGCTGTATTTTCTTAAAAATCGCACGATCGTGTAGGCTAGTGTATCACGGCCTTTAGAGAAGACACTTTCATTTTTCTTTGGAGGGTTACGGGTTTTTGATCAATTTTGATATTCAAAAGCTATACACTACTAAGCTTCAAGTTTTACGAAAATATGGAGGATTAAAATTTCTTACATCGCACTCTAGCTACAAATTATACAGGGTGTCCACATACCATTTCTTTAAAACAACAGCTTACCCAACATAACATAAATAACCGCAGCCCCTTATCGATAATAGTTTTCGAAGAATCGTAATTTATTTCAGATAAAATATGAGAATTTTTGTTTTAAATTAACAGAAATTTTTTGTTTTTAGCAGCATGCCACGCCCACTACTGATAATATTTTGACCAAACTTTTTGGCTACCTTAGTTTTGATATGCTTCCTTTCTGATGGCGTAAAAATTTTAAGAATCTATGTCAAGAAAAATAAAATAGGTTTTGGCCGATGAAAGTTAATTCTTAGCCACCGTGCGGCGGACCCCTAGACATCAGTAATATTGTTCTGTAGGAAATTATTGCGTGGAAAGTTGTTGATTTTTTTTTATTTGTTGTAACATATTTTACTAAAAAGCATAACATTTTCAAAAAAATTTAAAATAAATCCAGCAAACACTTAAATCACTATTGCTGCTGTGTGTTTTATGCCAAGAACACAACTGGGACGAACGACGAATTTCTCCCACCGCAAAAGAATTCGTCGTATAAAACACTACAACAAGCTGTCATTTATACCAAAATTATAAAGCTGATAAGTTTGCATTTGTAAGCTCCCACTAAGTGTTGGAAAAGGGGCCCTAAAACCCTTTACTCAGAAAAAATAATAATCGTTTCAGAAGATATCTATTAAGGTAATAGTTTCCGTACCCAAAAAAAATGAAAGCCATTTTAACGAGAGAACGCTGTTCTCCCTCAATTCCGCCTCCAGTCTATCTGACCACTCGACATAGAGAGAATGACTGCCTCTCCGAAAATATCTAACCAATCTTTATGAAATTTGAAAAAATGTATTTTCAGAATCGGTTCAGAATCGATTATCATTGGCCAAAGCCCTGTAACGTTTTGTCTAATCAAGATTTTTTTGTAGTTCTATCAGATTTTAAAAACGGAATTTTCACAATACCGTTGTGGGTTTTGCTTTTCAAAATGGAGCACTGCTTCTGGACAAGCAATAAGAGAATCGAAAATAGGGCTAGTGCTCCTCCTTCTAACTTTATACTCATTAATTATGTACATATGTACGTACATGTATATGTTTTTGCATACATACATAAATACAAACATTTGTTTTTGCTTACAATATATTTAGTGTTGTAAAATGAATTTATTTGACTTTTTTTCAACACTGAAACACAAACTCGATTCTCTTGGTATCGACAGACATCATCGATAACGATCGCGGTAATTAACTCCCAGCACATTCCTTTCTTTATTCAGCAAATTTCATTTCATTCTCAAATCGAGGTCTGATAGTTTGTATCTCTTCATTGTCAAATTGACAACGTGTTTTTCATTTGGGAAGAAAATGAATTTAAATTCTTATGACTTCGATCGGACAATATTTTTTATTAGATTTGGGAGCAAAAGTTGTCAAATAATAAGAAGAGTTGATTGCCAATCTTGTAGCATATGTTGTTAATATATTTTGTTCTCTATGAAAAAACACATGGCCTAACGAAACACGATCTGTTAGAACTTGGTGTCATATTTTATTATGCAGGCGATAGTTGGAGATCATTGACATAGGGGGAAGATAGAGCATTCCTAAGAATTTAAATTACTGGTAACGTTGTAGCGCTCTGAATAGACTGGTGCCAAATTCATCCATTAGCTTGTTTTTGACAAAAATATATTTTCAATTCCATTTAAATTACATGTGTTTGATCATTGGTTTGTGTCAAAAACCATCTACTGAATGACTTCGATCCAAGTCTGGTTTGGAAGTTTCGTGTCAGTGCAGCCATAATGATTTTGATTGCTTCTCGCATAAAATGTAATTGAGTCAAACAATTTTGCTGACAACACACCAGCCAGCTAGATGCAAAACAAAAAAAAAATTAAATCAAAATGAGTAATTTATTTGTGAGACATGTTTCAATATATATGTATGTACATATATTAATATATATACAAGCATACATATACGGAATCAACAGTGTATATTATGAGATTCAAAAACAAACATTTGACATAATTTTCAAGAAAATTTTACACAAACTGCATCCAATGGAATTTTTCCTTACGAATCGTCTCAAACTAATAACTATTAAATTAAATGTTTCCTGGTAAAAATAAATATATGAAGTCGATTGATTGTTGGTACAGAGTTGAGCTACTTCATTGTATATTGTACGTACATAATATCGTACATAACATTATATACACAAATATTTATAGTATGTAGTACATACACATATATGTAAGTATGTACATATGTATGAATTTATTTTTTATAATTTATCATCAGAAATAATCATGCCTTTTTTATCGATATAAAATGAATTTCTCTAAGAATTAAAGGAACAAATTCAAAAGAACCCATATAACAAGTGCTCCAAAGTTGATTTTATTTATCAATATGAGCTTAAACATTTAACTGTTTGGATATGTGTGTATTTACATGTACATACGCTTGTGTTTGTATTTTTCAAAATAACCCTGCAGTCGGCGCAGCTAGCGAATGTCTAACTATTTCGTTAACTACCACTCGTTACCACTAACTACCAGTCTAACTACTAGCAAAGCACAGGACTGACGATTTTAACATGGGGATGATATTGATGGTAGTCAATTGTCCCCATCTTCATAACCCTTCGTCAGTAATTTCGCTAGTCAATACAATTAATTTTTCTGTTGATAAAACAATTAATTATTAATACATTTTTTAATGAATTGTTCTTTTTTATGCGACGTTTTAATTTACTTCTGCTGCTCATTTTACCTTTCTAAGAAAAAACGCACTTTTTTCACTTAAAATTACACATTCACTGACCACGAACTTTCAATTGTAACTGACGCCAACACAAAATAAAAATAACTATAGCATACTTAAAATAACTTTTTTCTTCTTGATTTTCTTTGGAATAACAGCCAATGATGCCAACACTTGAATAATCAAAAGCACTGTGAGCATATAAAAATAGGTTGATGAAGGGTTTAAATTAAAAAAAAAAAATTTGGGTAAAAAAGCACTAAGCTACATATTCTCTGTTATTTAAGTTTTATATAAATAAGTATTTATTTTTTGTTTGACGACGACATATTAAATCACTATACCGGGCATGTATTTCAAAATTAAATCAAATGCATAGTGCTTTGAACGCAACTTTTGCTGGTCTAAGCCACCTTTTGAATGCTTGATAATTCTTCCAAGCTTTTCTTTATTGTTGTTTTTCTATCTTAAAGAAAGCCATAATAAGTTAATACGATTTAACAAAAAATTAATGCCAAAATTTACTTTAAAAAATGTTTAATTTCATAGGAACTCAGACACTTTTTTGTTTTTCTTCCATTTGCAAAGCTGATACATCCCTCTTGTTTAACTGTATTCACGCATGCGAATTGAATTTTTATTGTGAATTAAAAAATTTGATAGAGTGAGAAAAGTCGAAGCATTTGCTTCTTTGCTTTGTTTAAGTTTAATGAATTTGCGAGAAATTGTAATATGCACTATAAATATTAAATAAATGTTTTTTTGAAACGGGTATTTAATAAAGTTTGGGGTACTTAGAAAGAAAAAAAAGCACAAAAAATACCCGAAAAGCACTGAAATGGCAAAGCTGATAATAGCACAGTTTTTTCCCAATCGCAGAAAAAAATTTGAGGTTGAAAACATTAACACATCCCTGAGCGAGAGAGTCAAAAGGCGAACCCTTACATTACTTTTGGCAACTGTAGTAGGTAGTCGATTTTTCGTTAGGGAAGTACCTGACGATTTTGAGTCAATTTTTACTTTTAAAACTGCAGGGAAATAAGCGTTTGTGTGTGTATGTGTTTATATGTATGTGTGTTTCTTGTATCTGTAAGTACATGATTGTTAAAACATTCCTTGACTCGTTTACGTTTTATGATGGGCTCTGTGTACAATGCTCGTTTCGTTTGGGTTCGTTTTTTATTTTATTTTTGTGTTTTTTTTAATATTTTTTTTATATTTTTGATGAGCTCCTCCTTTATGGTTAAATGTTTATGATTATTGAATTTTGTATTCTGCTCGAAAACTCATGTTTAAGAAAATTGCCAACAATCATCATGGTTGACTAGACATTGCATCGCGTTTATCCAATCAGCTTTTGACAAGCCTTGAAACGAAAGATACTGCGGCTGCTGCAGCTGATATCGTTGCTAAAACTGCTTTCGCTGCTAATGTCAAAGAATTATATGATGCTGATGATGATGATGAGGATGCTGACGACGAGTATGGATGGTGTAGATGGTAGAGTTGACGATGCCGATAATAATAAAAATTGAAAATGATGATTGGATATGGAAGCCATTTTTGGAGGGCATACTAAAATAAAAATGAAAGATATTCTTCTCTCAAGTTTATTTTTATATTTATTCATTAGAAAAAAGCACATGTAAACAAATTAAAAAAAAAATTTGTATAAATAAAATTGCTGGCAAAAGAGTTTTCTTCCAGAGAAACATTTATTGCTGGAATACAGTTAGAAAATATTTTGATTAGGCAGCAAATACAAAGATTTTGGCATTTCTTTCTATTTTGGACATATATATGTACATATATATCAGTGGTCCATATGGTAACACATTGGTCCCATCGGGACAAAACCATTGATATAGCATGCTTGAAGATTCGAATGTAAATGCCTTAGGTATTTAAAAAACTTGATAATATTTTTTCGCCATATACGAGTACACAGATAAAAAAGTGAACAAATATCCATTATTCTCCACTTTATAAAAATGTTGCCAAGTAAGCAACTTATCTATCAGCTCTAGATCTGACATCCGGACGATTACAAATTTATATTATGCATATCATATTTTTTTTAATGCATATATTTATTTATTGTGTCTTCAATACTGAACTAACAATAAGTAATAAAATCTTAAATGTAAATAGATTATTAGGCCTGACCAGTGTCGGAGATAAACTTAGTGATAGTAATTATTAAGACATAAGACTATTGGTGAGCAGGAAATATTTTCAACAAGTTTCGTCTGGAGTGCTGCGTATTAGAGACGTAGTCTCCCTCTTTTTTAAACGGATGTGTCCAGTAAAGTTCAATATACAAGGGTGGATCATAAACTCAGTGACTTTTTAAACTTCCCTCGTAGTTATATGAATAGACTACTGTCAAATTTTGAGCAAGTGTCGTCATTTACTTTGCGTTTAACAGCTGTTCAAAACATACAACGTAGAGATGAGCGCGTGTCGAAATTTTCCAACACGACACGAACACGAATACCAACACGCTCGACACGTACGACACATGCACGCGAAAATTTTGTTAAAACGAAACTGCACAACTCGCACCAAATATTATTGGTATAGTATTGAAGATAAGAAAATTTAATTTATTTTTTGCAAGAGTCGCTTTTCAAAATATGCCAGCTGATACACTCAGCCACCACAGCTGATAAAATCTGTTTACGTACATAACTTTAAGCTTCAGAGGCCCATATAATATTAACAAGTATGCTGGTGTGGTGTGTTTCACGATACAAAATATTTAATTTTTTCTCTACTGGCAATTCATTCATACATATTTTACATATAAAATAGTTCCATGTTTTTCGTGTCAATTTTGCTCAACACGAAACGAAACCAGATTTTTTGTCACGAAGACTTTGTGTTGAGTCGTGTGTGTTCGTGTCATAAAAAAAACACGCCACGCGCCCATCTCTAATACAACCTATTGTTTTTTTCTAAAAATGGAAAAAAGTGAATTTCGAGTGCTCATTAAACATTATTTTTTGCGAAAAACACCGTCAATTAAAACAAGCCAAAGCTCGATAAATACTATGGGGACTCTGCACCATTGATTTCGATAGTAAAAAAGTGGTTCACTAACTTTCGTTGTGGTCGCACAAGTACAAATGACGCTGAACATTCTGGACGGCCAATTGAGGTCAGTACACCCGAAAATGTTGAAAAAATCCACGATAAGTTGTTGGCCGATCGAAGAGCAAAAGTGCGTGAGATTGTTTATGCCATAGGCATTTCATATGGCAGTCTGATTTCGATTTGAAGTGATCAGCTGGGTTTAAGAAAGTTGTCTGCAAGATGAGTGCCGCGTTTGCTCTCAATTGACTATAAATGTAAACGTGTGACAACTTCAAATGATTGTTTGGAGTTGTTTAACCGCAATCCGAATGAGTTTTTGCGGCGTTTTGTAAATGTGGATGAAACATGGATCCATTACTCCGGAGACCAAGCAGCAGGTTTACTCCGCGTGAACCTGCTCCGAAGAAGGCCAAGGTAAGTTTTTTCGACCAATAAGGTTTTTTGGGACAATAAACGGCAAATATTATGCCAACTTATTAGACCGATTTAATGAGGATTTAAAAAGAAAATGACCCCATATGGCCAAGAACATAATGCACGCATGCACACGTGTGTAGTATAAATGGCAAAACTCTATCAATTGGGCTACGAATTAGTACCTCATCCGCCATATTCTAAGGATTTAGCCCATAGTGACTATTTAAAGAAAGGGCTCGGTGAAAAGAGATTTATCTCCAACGATGAAATTATTGAGTAAACCTCGAAAAATCCTATTCTTTGGAAGGGATAAAAAACTGGAGAAATGTTGGACTAAGTGTATTTAAAAGGAGATTATGTTAAAAGGAGATTATGTTGAAAAATAAAGTTTTGATTTGGAAAAAAAAACTGTGTTTCTTCAAAAAGTTAAAAGTAAAGATCCGCCCTCGTATTAAGAACAAGCGAATTAGAATGTAACTCGAGTTTTGTTAAATATTTTCCTGCGTATTTTCCAATTTCTTCAGTCACTAGTGGCATATTTAAATCACGATGTAAATTTGAATTTTTGATGTATTAGCCTTAAAATTTTGTTTTGTCTTCGTTGGATTCTCTCTACATTGGAAGCTGAAGCAGTGCCCCATAGCTGAATTTCGTAGCACCATATTGGTTTCAAAAGCGACTAGTATATTAAAAGCTTACAATCTAGACTAGGTGTTGAATTTCTACCAATCAACCAATGTATCTGAGTTAATTTAAGTTTAAGTTGTGTTAGCTTATAGTCAATGTGGTGTTTCCACGTAAGCCGTCGATCGAGGTGCAACTGTGAATGTTAAGGAACAACTTGATTGCTGATTCGAATGTTTAAAAAATTCCAATTGATTTACAAAATTTATTGGTAGATATGATTTCAATTTTGAAAACTGAAGCCTTAAAAAAAAGAGGGCAGAACAATATTTCGTTTCTTCAAATGTATTTTTTATAAATTTAACCAATCTATGTTCAATAGTGCTATGCTGACTTCTAAATTCAAATTGATGGTCCGGTATGCACATATTATCGGTTAGAATTGGAGAAAATTTTGTCATGAGCAGCTTTTTGAAGAGTTTTGACTTTGTAGATAATAAACTTATTGGCATATATGACTCAGCTTTGGTAAGATATTTGACCGTCTTGTGAATCATTTTGACCTTGACAAGCTTTCACTGATGTGAATAATACTCCTGTCGAATATGGCATTAAAAATAAATGGTAGGATTTTATTGGCAATACGAGGCAATTTAATCAGCATATTGTTACTAATTCCATTAATACCAGGAGCTTTTTTCGGTTTGAGTTCAGCAATTACTTTTTATACATCACGTATCTTAATTTTTAAGGGTCGAGGGGTTAGAGCAACTACACTCAGCAAATCGGCAACACCAGTACATGTGTTGGTGAGTTTGAATAATTGTTTTACTTTAAGGCAAAAACGGCTTAATGGAAGAGATTTAGTGGACAAATAGCATACGGTTTTATTTAAATAAAAAGTGCTTTTGAAGGGGTGAAACGAGTAAAATGTTGTACCCTTCGTACTTTATTGTTTTTGATAAAGATCGTACCAATATACATACACAGAAAAAAGTATTCACCAATTAATGTTTTCAATTAATAATTTAGTTGATTCAATTAAATTTTTAATTGTATTAATTAATTTGTGTTGAAAAACTTAATTGATGTTATCAAATTGTTTATAGGTGAAAATTTAATTAATTTTTTAATTAATATTACAAATATTTTAATTAATATTAAAAACTCATTCACATTACTTTTTTGTGTATAATTAATGTATATAATAATTAATGTACTTTCTTTTCTTTTACTTTTAGTACAATAACGAAAATTTTTATTGTTGCATAAAACCATTTCTTTGAATTATGATTGGAGTTCTATGTTAACGAAGTCACGATAAAAGTTAATGCATTTTTCATAAAACATAAACATAAAACTTGTATTAAGAAACGTTAATAAAAAGAAAAATAAATTTTTTTGTTAAAAAAAAAGTACAAGTACGTTTATTCATATGTTAGTGAAGAAAATGTAATGTCTATCACGTAGGGTGGGTCACAAAGAGATCACGGTTTTTTTAAAAAAAAAAAATTACAGAATTCTTCGGTTGCAAACTTCTATTTTAAAATTCTTTTATATTCGTCTTTATATTGGGAATAAAATCTAATTTTGTATGCTTTATTATGCAAAATTCGCTAAAAATTACACTTCAACTTTCGAAGTTACTTCCACTTTTTTTAGCGTGCGTCACTAAACCTTGTGATCACTGATCAGTTATTTCGAAACAATTGCCTGCTAAAAATTAAATTGTATGAATATTTGAAAGTACAATTAAATCCCAATAAACACTACACATATACATACATATCGCTGATTTAATCAAACAACGTCATAACTCAAAAACTTTAGTTAGTGATGGAGAATTAATCGTCATATCGTTCTTAATATTGTGTAAAAATTTCATACAAATATCTTGTTTAGTCAAGTCTTGAGAGAAAAATAAAATTTAATTTTTCATTAAGTTGTGCGTAAATTAAAAACTTTAAACTCGTTTTCGGCAAATTGATTTCATGACGTCATGACTCCGTTGTTTTAGTAAATGAGCGATATGTATAAGTTGAAGTTGAAGCGATTTTGAAATATTATAATCTGAAAACGTATTTTTATTTTCTAGCTGCGCTTGACCATGAATTGTTAAAAACAAATCTTCTTCAGCGAATCTTCTTGAGCAATGGCTCCCACCTTGTTTAATCTGACATAAGTAATAGCATTTGAATATTTAGGCCTGTCGCTTAAGATAATCAAACTCAAATTTAATAAGACATGTGCTATAGAAAATGATATTTTAAATAACGATGTGTGGTATCTTTAAATAAGAAAGTATGTTGCACACTTGATTTGTTGCTTACGAATTTAATGTTTGTCAGAAGTTTCCGAGTTTCAGTTCAGTGGTGATATTTAAATTCATGCCACAAAATTTGATTGTATTTATAATCATCGGGATGATCAACAAACAATCTTTGTGTGGTACTTTCATTATATTTGGCCACAAAATGTGTATTTTTTATATTAAAACATTTTTTTTGCTCATCAGCAACATCAACCACCAGTTTTGCCGTCATTGCAAACATCGTTATCGTTAATGTCCATAAATTGATGACATTTGTACTGGTAGTTGTTGTTAATGTTTTGCTTTTTTGTTGCTGTTGTTGTTGCTGTTATTGGAATTTTCTATGTAGATGTTATTGAATGTTGATTGACTAACATGCATAAATATTTTCTCTTGTAAACCTACTTTCCATACAATCTAAGCGCTGTAGTTCCATTAATGAAAATTTAGAGAGAGATTGATTGAAAAAATTTAACATATACATATGTATGTGTGTTTGTGTGTGCGTACATGTGTGTATGCCACAGCACCCTCACCTGTTGTTGCCGGTTGACTACCGTGCAAAACGGCCTGTTTTAGCTGCCGTTGTTCCTTGGCTGAGCGAATACTAAAATAGATGGACTTAGTAGGAGCAGTAAAAGAAAAACCGGATGAGCATGTCGCCAATGTCATCCATCGTCAACTACGAGTATAAGCAAAATGACTATTTGTATGACTCTGTGGCTGGTTGGCATGCATGTGATCGCATCACCAATCATTGAATTTTATACACATTTTTTGTGTGTTGTTTTTGTTTTATTTCTGTAATATGTGTATCGATCCAATTTTCTATACGTTTAATATCATTTTGCTGTTGCAGTTGTTATTGTTTGTGTTGTTTTTTTTCCTTATTTAAAGACGCAATCAACTTGCAATCAATTTTAAAACATTTTGTTTTTGTGTTTTTTTCGTATGCTTTTCATATCCTATTGATTGCTTGTGTGCATATGCAACATGTTGCAAATGCAATCAACAATAATTTTTTCCATGTTGTAGGTAGTTTATTTATATGTTTACTTGACTATAAAATATGGTTGGTATTTTCAATTATTTTAGAAACTTGTGTTCCATCTAGAAATATGTCTGCCTCAGTTTGTTATTAAATCTCGAAAAGCAGGAAAATTTTATTTTTAGTGTGAAGCTTTTGCTATTTTTTTTGCAGCCTTAAAAAGTCTTGAAAACTTTACAATTCGCATCAAGAAACTTTTAGTTGTTAAAACTTTTCCCATAAGGAATAAATTATGGTTTGAATGTCATGGAGTTTTGGCCAAACAAAAAAAAAAGCTTTTCACTTGCATTAGCTTCTTGAATTATTATTATATATTTAGTACTCTGATAAACACCAGCAGACATGTGCATGATCAGTAAGAAACATATAACAATGAATAGGAAGATTGTACTGCTTGATGGTAAATGTCAACTTTGCTTAAAAATCTTTCAGATAACCTTAATACGCTGAATAAAAATAACTGTCGTATGCAATTTCTTTTTAAAACATGTATATACGACTGGATTTTAGTGGCGATTTCAGTTCTTAAAATGCAAAATTTTTTATATTTCTTAGTTAAAAAAACTATTTACATGCATCATTTTTATATTTTTTATGTTCTGATGTTCTTGAGCAAACCTTAAATTTTTTTTTCACTAAAGTGGAATCTCGGCTCAAGTAGTAGAGCATAAGAAAGTCGTTTAAGTTTAATAATAGTTATTGCCTTTCTTGTTTTTTTTTTGCTTTAAGATACCTGGTATGCAAAGTCAAATTTAATATTGCTTTTGTTATCTTGATTTAAAAATCTGCTCTGTTTTTTGTTCTTTTGTTTTATTAAATCCTTATTGCTGATGTAGATGATGAGAATGTTTGAGGATGTTGTTTGTTATGGGCATATTGTCTGCTTTTAAAATATATTTTTTTACTTAAATGACATTGTCAATAATGACAACGATGATGAGAGTTAAAATTGCAACAATATGGAAAGCTTGTTTTTTATGCTTAGGCTTAAACTTTTAAGTTTCAGCATATGATAACCATAGGAAGGGATTAATAACAAACTTTGGGATTGAAAATAATTTGGCTAAATGAAATAAGTTCAAATGAAATAACTGCCAATAAAATAACTACCAATTAAAAAAGGACATTCAATAAAATAATTAAAAAACGAAGAAGTTACTTCCAAAAATATAAAATAACAAAGTTCCAATATTTTAAATTATTTTAATAAAATGCTAAAAGATATAATAACAACCAAATAATATGAAATAAGTCACACAAATATTGTAATATTGTACTTGAACCCGTGTCAAAATCAATACGTATTTCAAAAAGTTTGTTTGTTGCATTTCGTTGCTGCTTTAGCAAATCATCAGTAGACTTCAACCTCAATTCAATTAGTTTCTGAGATTCATTTGACTTCGAGAAGCATCTTTAAAATAAATGGTAACATCTTATATGATGCAAAGGACTCGAAAGGAAGAGCATACGAGGGATCAGCAATTCTAATAAAGTGAAGACTCAAGCACTATATTATTGACAACATTTGTGAAGAACATCTACAAGCAACTGATATCTGCATTAAAATTTTTTTTTACAAATTTCGTGATATCATCAATTTACTCCCCTCCCAGATTTTTAATCACTGCGGATCAATACGAGGATTTCTACAAATTGCTTGGACCTTGTTTAGTAGCAGCTGGCGACTACAATGTAAAACATACGTTCTGGGGTTCGTGTCTTATTACACCTAGAGGTAGAGCGTTGTTCAATAAATTTTCGAAAATGGGCTTGGACGTCATTTCGAGTAGGAAGCCCACTTACTGGCTTATTGACATACAAAAATTTCAGATGTGATAGATTTTGGCATCACGAAAAATATTTCTAGGGATCTAGTTCATGTTGAAGCTTCTCTAATAAGTGATTTACCTCACTCATATGTGAAGGTAATCAATCTTGTTGATTGGATGGAAGACATTACGCTAAGAACACACGCTGATATTGAATGTAATATTGCCAATCTTAACGAAAATATTAAATAGGCTGCTTAACATGCCACTGCCTCCCATCCGCAGACTGGGTTAAATAGAGTTTGTTCTACGGATATTGAACGTCTCGTGTGTGAAAAAAGAAGATCTAGAAAGGCTTGGCAACAGCACAGATCACCCGAGTATGATTTTATATACTTAAAGAGGGCACAAAACGACTAAAAGAGTTGCTGGCATCTGAAAAAACTGCAAGGAATCTTAAATCATATCTGTAATGTCTCGAAGTTACACCCGCATCTAATTTCTCTTTGTGATACGCTGCTAGAAAGCCTGAAACACCCGCTGAGTTTAAGCAACCTCTGCGCACATCTACCGGTGGTTGGTGCTGCTGAATTGCCGAGTGTGCTCTAAAGCTTGGCCTTTCAAAATTAACATGCGTGATGTACAAAAACTAATTGCTGAACTCAAGCCGAAGAACGCTACAGCTATTGATGATATTAGTAACAAAATGCGGATGACATTTCCTCGTACTGCAATTAAAATCCTGCTATTTATTTTGAATGCCATACTACGAATGGAATATTAATCACACCAGTGGAAGCTTGCCAAGGTTAAAATGATTCCAAAGCCGGGCAAAGATCTTATCAACGCTGAGTCATATAGGCTAATAAGTTTACTGTTAACAATGTAAAGCTCTTCGAAAATTTGCTTATAGTAAAATTTTCCCCAATCCTAACTGATAGTGGGTGCATCCCAGACCATCAATTTGGTTTTAGAAGTCAGCTAGCACTATTGAACAAATGCATAGATTGGTTCAAGTTATAAGAAAATAAATATTCTTGTGCTCTCTTTATTGATGTTTCTCAGGCATTTGATAAAGTGTAACATGACGGCCTCATTTTTAAAATTGAAGACATATCTACCAATAATGTTTCTAAAGCTATTGGAAAAATACATCATTGAACGCAAATTCATTGTTGTGGAAGGAGACTTCATGAGTGTGCCCGACTCTATCTCTTCCAGTGTGCCACAGGGAATTATACTGGTATACACTTGTGATATGCCTACACAGAAAAAAGTATTCACCAATTAATGTTTTCAATTAATAATTTAATTGATTCAATTAAATTTTTAATTGTGTTAATTATTTTGAGTGGAAAAACTTAATTGATACTATCAAATTGTTTATAGGTGAAAATTTAATTAATTTTTTAATTAATATTACAAATATTTTAATTAATATTAAAACTCATTCATATTACTTTTTTGTGTGTATGAGCAATAATATCCACGCTTCTACATTTACCGGTAATACATCCGGCCTTATTATTCACGAAAACCCTCACGAGACATCCCGATATCTTCAAGAATAAATTACCCAGCTGGAACTATGGTCTCATGAAGAATAAATGTAAACGAACAGAAGTGTATTCAGGTAACATTTACCCTACGAAAAGATACCTGTTCCCCCATTCGAATCAACAATCAAGTTGTTACTCAAAATTCACAGGATAAATACCTTGGTTACACCTTGATCGACGGCTTACGTGGAAACACCACATTGACTATAAGTTAACATAAATAAAATTTATATTAAGTCAGATACATTGGCTGATTGGTAGAAATTTAACCCTCAGCCTAAATTGTAAGCTTTTGATATAGAAGTCGCTTTTGAAACCAATATGGTGCTACGGAATTCACCTATGGGGCACTGCTTCTGCTTCCAATGTAGAGAGAATCCAACGAAGACAAAACAAAATTTTACGGTTAATAAAAAACTCAAATTTACATCGCGATTTAAATATGCCACTAGAGACTGAAGAAATTGCAAAATATGCAGGAAAATACTTAACAAAACTCGAGCCACATCCTAATCAGCTTGCTCGTATTATCTTGAGCTTTACTGGACACATCCGCTTAAAGAAGAAGAAAATTTGTATATAAATATATTTCATTTGGTCAATAGATTTTCAACTAAATCTTAACTAAAGATACAAATACTCCATCACATTGTTATGATTCGCAAACAAAAATCGGAATGGTTTTCTTAAAAAAACGATAAATGATCAGCCTTTAAGTTCTTTTGCGAGACATTTCAGCATTTTCATATTCAAAGTATGCTGATATTGTTTGTTACCCCCAAATGAATCTGAATACCGACCAAAATAAAAAACAAGTTTCATTAAAATGTTTATTATCAGTTCAAAAAAAAAAACAAAAAGAGAAAAATAAATGAAACTGCAAAGCTAAAGGAGCAGCAGCCAAAACATCAGTATCAGTGAGAACAGCAAATATTCATATAGCAGAACCTCCTTCACCATTTTAATTTTCAAAAAGAAATTTATGAATATTTACATTAAAACGTTATTATCTCCAACCAGAATGGCAAACAACTTGCTGCCTGCCAGCCAGTCAGCCTACCGACAAACGAGCGATGGAGACGCGGTAAACTAAGGTGAAGTAACCTTTAAATTTAAAACTTCAAACTTAACAAGATAAAGAATGAACGTTCCTCTACACACCGGCACACACACGCTCACTCACTGAAACGCACAGTGGGAAAAGGCCCTTTTATAAAGGGCCTTTTCTAACAAACAAAGTTCATATATTTAACAAGTGATTTTCTGCACGAGCAAGACTCACTTCTTCTTAAGTAAGAATGAAGACATGAGCAAGGCGGAATGACTTAAGGTCCCTCGAGAAAGATTATGTCAAGTCAGGCATTTAAGAATTTAAAAGCCCAACATTTTTTAATATTTTTTTTAATGTTTTTCAGAAAAGGTTTTAGTTTTACTGAACGCAATGCAAGTCAATTCAAGGTCAAGAAGTCCTTGATTTTTTTTAATTTTCCGCCTCTTGATTGAAATCAGGAAATCGCTCCTGGCAACCGAAAACTGTCAGTTTACTCCTGTCTGTTGCTGTTTGGTAGCTGTTGAAAGCAGATTATCGCGCGTTTTGAGAAGAAAATGGAAAAAAGTGAATTTCATGTGCATATTAAGAATTATTTATTGAAGAAAAACTTATCAATCAAACCAAGGCTAAGCTTGGTGAATAGTATGGGGACTCTGTATTATCCATTTCCATGGTAAAGAAGTGGCTTACTGAATTTCGATGAGGCCGTACAAACACGGAAGATACCAAACGCTCTGGACACCCACTTGAGATATTTGCATTCCAAACAATTGATATTCACGATATGGCATTAGCCGATCGGAGATTGAAAGTGAGAGAAATTATAAAAGCCATAGGCATCCCACATCGCTCAGTAGTTTAAATTGTTAATGATCATTTGAGTATGAGAAAGCTTTCAGTAAGATGGGTGGCGCGTTTGCTCACAATCCACCACAAACGCAACCGTGTGACAATTTTGTAGGGATATTTGACGTTGTTCAACCGTAATATGGACGAGTTTTTCGTACTCTGCAAAGTGATGAGATGATCAAGAAAAAAAAACTAAGTTTGTTGGCGTTTTTTTCAAGTTTATATCACTTTTTATATAACTCTTGCTGCAGAAAACGAGACAACCATTATAATTGTGTGATTTTGCTCAATGCAAATACTTTCCAAAAATTACAGAAACAAGTCACTGGAGGTACTTAAACTATTGCATTCCATATCAAACATTTCTATATAAGCTCTTAGAAATTTTTTTATACATATTTTGATATCCTCTACTAAAATTCACATAAAAACTAAATTACGAAACAACTTCAACATCACTTCTGAAGAAAGGTCTATGAGCATATTCCATCTTTAAGCATAAGTATAAGGAGGTACTCACTCTCATTATAGAGAATATATAAATATTCATTCAAAAAGGCCTGCTTCGGGAGAGTGTCATGATCTTTGCCTCCGGATAACTTAACCCACACTATTGCAAGTAATAATCCGTGGAAAAGTATGCGGCCATATGCTGCATTTGACAGTTGCTGCTGCCCGACCAGTGTTCAGCAGCGAATGCGGGAGCATTTTTTTTTGTTTGCCTTCAATGCAAAATGCAAAGTATGAAAAAGAATGAGATAAAGGCGAAAAAAGTCTTGAAAAATTATACATATTGAACAGAGAGTTAAACTACGCCATCATTGTTAAAGTCATCAACCAACATCATCATCTTCTTAAGCAGCGTCATCATTTTTATCGCTGAAAGCTGAAAAAAAATCACAAAAGTTTTGCATTAAATAATTTATTTTCCAGTGCGCAGCAACGAATTTGCAACATGCTTCTCTGCTTAGTAAAAATAAGAAGGACCTTCCTAAGAATAAGATCGAGTGATTGTTAGCCGGAAGTAAAATAACTTTAGATCAAAGTCGGATAAACACATACATCTTTATAATATATATGTATTAGTGTTTAATATGAAAGAGAGTAAAATGCGTGCCAGTACGAATGCTTATGAGAGACTGAATTGTTTTCTTTCATACGTGTGCTTAAGTACGTGTAAATAAGAGAATACAGAAGTGCCCAAGGGCGGAATTTTGCTTGTATATGCTTAGATCCTCTCTAATAATTCTTACCTATGGCTGAGTGGTAGCGAGCGATGCTAACCTCTCAGTCCAGAGGTCGTGGGTTCGATTCCCGCCATAGATTTTGGGTGTTTTCTGCAGACAAGCTAATCGCTTTGCGGCTTGTGTTTGTTTAAAAAACAAAATAAAAAATTTCTGGTTCAAAGAATTGAAAGTTATGCTAATATTTTTATTTATTTAGTCAAACATGTGTAACATAATTTGAATAGAAACGAATGTACTATTTCTTTAGGAAAATTACTGAAAAGTTAAATAGGTTCCTTTGGAGGATGTTTTTTTTTCAATTCAAAAGACTTCTATATATGAACATACTTGTTTAAGATATGCATGTATGTATATAAAACGAGAGTCTTATATTACATGAAAGGAAACATGATTTCAGTTTAAGCTTCTAGAAGACTCTTGTAAAATATTTATAAAAAAATTTCTACTTTTAGTGATAATTTTCTTGGATGTGTTGAATTAGCACATGTTGAAAAAAAGGAATTTAACATAACCTTCAAATTAATATGAAATAAAATATTTGTTCCTTAAAACTTATCATGTTACAGGGTGGGCCAAAAGTTACCATGGGACTTAAAAGTTTAATAACTTTAGTTTATTAATTTTTTTTTATTTCTTTTTCTCAGATTATATAATATACAAAATGAAATTTTTTTTACACTAAGTATGAAAAATAATGTCTCTTAAATGACCATCGTTTTCAGCTGCGTACTGATGGGCTCGTTTTAGAGCATTTTCCATAACATCTTTCAAAATTTGTGGCTGTAGCGTTCGCATTTCTGCAACAATGTTTGCCTTGAGTTCAAGGATTGTCTCTGGCTTGTTCACATACACTCGCTACTTCAAATAACCCCAAAGAAAATAGTCGGGTGCTGTCAAAACTGGCGATCGCGCTGGGCCAAATTATTTCCGAATTTCTGGAAATTATTCGCTCTCCAAAAATTTGACTTAAAAGTGCCATTGTGTCTCGGGCAGTGCGGGCAGTGGTTCCGTCCTGCTGAAAACACATACCAGGTATGTTTTCAAGAGCAAGACGTAAAAAATTTTCTATCATAAACCGATACCGCTCTCCATTTACGATTACAGCACTTCCATCTTCATTCTCGAAGAAGTAAGGCCCAATGATATTTTCAGATGTGATCTCACACCATATTGTACACCTAATGAGGTGCAATTCGCGTTTATGAATGGCTCTTGGATTTTCAGAACCCCAGAACCTACAGTTCTGCTTATTAACAAAGCCATTCAAATGAAAATGAGCTTCATCACTCATAATCACAATCGCCCATCAGTGCGAAGCTGAAAACGGTGGTCATTTAAGAGACATTATTTTTCATACTTAGTGTAAAAAAAATTTCCATTTTGTATATTATATAATCTGAGAAAAAAAAAAATAATAAACGAAAAAGTTATTAAACTTTTAAACCGCCTGGTAACTTTTGGCCCACCCTGTACTTACCTATTTTTTCAAGGTTTTGCTGTTCTCGCAAGCAACTACTTTTCTCTCATTACAAGCTTTTGGAAGTTTTTCCCTCCACCAATGCTAATTATTATAAAATACCATCACCCTTATTCCAGTATTCAATCCCAACGTCACGTCAATACAATACCAAAACATTGTGGCCCGTCTATTCGATCTCGAGAACAACTCTGTGCTATTGACTGCCTTTTCCCGTTGCCTAAGAACTAGAAAACAGCATGAGCCTGCCATAAGTATTAAATTGCTTGTGACAACCAGTAGGCAATGCCCAATTTTTTAGTATTGCATTGACGAAATGACTGGAATAAGGGTGAATAGTTTCTAAGTGGGTAACATCACGATAGAGTAAACCGCATAAAATTGTTTATCAGAAGCCAGTGGTTGTATTCAGTTTTAGTTTAGTTTATAAGTTTGTTTTCCTTTAGACGTATTGCGGTAAGTGCTACTACTTCTTTCGCAAAAATATCAGCTGGTAACCAGTTTAGTAAGATAGTTAGAGCTTTAAAGGGACTGATTCGCCCGTTATCATATTCAGAACCATTCTCATAATACGTTTACACTTTTTTTATGTTTCTTCTCGCAAGGAGTTTTATATCTGCCAGTGATAGTACCAGTTCGGCTTTGGTTGGATTTACCCCCACTGTCACGATTCGAACAAAATTCCAACTGCTGAGAGTATCATTGGATCCTTACCCGATCATTGGATCGTGCCTCATAACTGGTGTTTGCACTACACCTTTTCCAGTTCTAATTCAGAAAGCGTCAACTTAAATTCAGAAAGCGTCAATTGTAATTTAGATTTGTCAAGTTAAATTCAGAAAGCGTCAGTTGTAATTTAGATTTATCAAGTTAAATTCAGAAAGCGTCAATTGTAATTCAGAAAGTCTCAATTGTAATTCAGAAACCGTCAATTGTAACTCAGAAAATAATAAATATTGTAAAGAAAAATTCTACATAAAAATTGTCTGCCCAAAAATTATTTAAAAACATGTAATGAATGACATGGTGGTCGGTCAATAACTTATTTAAAATAATACTACGAATCTTCATTGCATTTATTTTTTGGTATGATAACTTATTAAATTAAATTAAAATAAATATTTACATAGTTATTAAATTTTTTTTCTTTCTGAATTACAATTGATAATTTATGAATTACAATTGACGGTTTCTGAATTACAATTGATACTTTCTGAATTATAATTGACGCTTTCTGAATTTAACTTGATAAATCTAAATTACAGTTGACGCTTTCTGAATTTAACTTGATAAATCTAAATTATAATTGACGCTTTCTGAATTATAACTGGAAAAGGTGTAGTCTTGCAATGCATCTTTTTCATGGTTCTAAGCAGAGTGCTAATTTTGGGGTTGCAGAGCAGTGGCAATAGAAACTCTCCTTGCGGTGTTCCTCTAATTGATACTTTTAATACATTGAAGTTGTCTACAGTGGAATCGATACGTTTGAAGCTTAAGATTTGACTAACAAACAAGACGACTGTGGATTCTATCTCAAGTTGTCTTGTTGATTGAATCCGATTTTATACTACTGAATACACTCTCTACACAGAACAAATTATTTCTGCAATAAGCAACTTTAATTGAGAATAAAACCAAAAATCAATTGAAAATGTAATTGAGTCAATTAAACTTTGCAGTTAAGTAAATTTTAAACAAGAGCTTAATTGACTTGAATACATTTTATTTGATTTTTGGTTTTATTTTCAATTAAAATTGCTTATTTCAGGAATATTTTTTCTGTGTATATCCAGAAATGCAACAATGTCATGTGTGTGCTGAGCCTTGGAGAGGATACCTGATCTAAGAAATGATCTTATATTGATACCAATGCTTTAATTATTAGTAGAAACAATTTTCCGATGTCAAATCAATATTTCTTTCCAGAGTTTTAAGTAAAAGGGATGAAAGGCTGATTAGTCTGAAAACATTTGTTTGGTATAGGATGCTCTTCTTCCTTTAGGGACAAAGACATCTTGTATTGTATAATCATGGTACCGTAATACGATTTTAATGGATGGAAGCTTAAGAAGCTTCATGCCTGTTGCTTGCGATGTTGTATGATCGGAATGTTGCTTACATCGGAGGTACTTTCATTTGGACTTATAGTAGACTAGGGAAAGAGTTCTTGATAGATTGGGTGATGAGCTTTAGAGTTTCTCGACTATTAGTTGTACAAAATGTATTTGTTCTAAAATCGTAGGATGTGTGGTGTTATTGAGCTTAAAGATAAAATTTTCTTTTGCCGACTAATGACTGAATGGGTTTTTTCACGAGTTTATCAATTTCTCCAAAACTGTCTTTTAGTTTTCTT
This sequence comes from Nowickia ferox, assembly GCA_936439885.1. Classification (NCBI taxonomy): domain Eukaryota; kingdom Metazoa; phylum Arthropoda; class Insecta; order Diptera; family Tachinidae; genus Nowickia; species Nowickia ferox. The sequence continues at coordinate 68,943,623 of OW387026.1, forward strand.
CATTAATTTTTTGAACCTGATGATCCTTCATATTTGGAACAATTATCACTTATTTTGTTAGCCTCAGTAAACATATACTTTATTATTTACGTTTTTCCGCGATTCCCGTATCCCACCGTTTAGGCTTATACTTGAATTTCCTGATGGTTTCCTTGTAGGGTTTTTCTGTTCCTTTGGCTCAAAAATTTTTTAGTAACTGAACTTTAGGGTAAGTAAAGTCAAATCGAAACCTACCAGTCTTTTAGTTAAACCAAGACTGTGTTCATTACAAATATCAATTCTCTTTTAATTTTTACGTAAAAATTAAAACCTGAAAGAGAGTATAAGTCCTGGATCACACTATCGGCCCAATGTACCGATTTTCATTTTTTCACTGCAATAAAGTCATAAGTAATAAGCCAAAATGGCATTATTACTCAATTAATTCTGGAATAAGTCTATATGCCTTTACCACCAATGCAGTGTGGTGCAATTATCTCCTGATAGTACAACTAGTTAGAAATAAGGCAAGTTTAGCTTATTATTTTACCAAATTAAATTTTTAGAATTTGGATGAATGTGATACTTAGTAAGAACTAATTTTGCATTAGTGAACTTCTTTTTTTTTCATTTGCATTTCATACATCGTATTATTTTTCCCACAGATATCATTTAATCAATCTCAAGTTTGGTCAAATAGTTTGCAATTCTTAAAATACCTGCCATTTCGTAATGAAAATTTTACGGATTATAAAAAATCATAAGAAACAAAGAAATTGCATACATATTTTCTTATACAAGCCGCCATTGTACAAAAGAACATGATGCGGAAAGCGAAATAATATTAAAAGTGCAGCAGGAAAAAGATGCAACATAAAATAAAAATGGAGGTAAGTAAATATCAAATCTGCAACAAGGTAATTTTAATTTTATGTTCCACCAACTCTGAACAGCATAACAAAGAATAAGAAGTTTTAAGATTTACAAAAAATAAAAAAATCAAGCGAAACAATATTCATTTTAATATCTTTTCAATCCAATAATCATTGTGAGCTTCTGAGTCTGAAGTTAATATCTGGTCAAGAAGGAATATTTTATGTCTTCACACAAACACTGGCAATAACCACCGATGCACATATGGCAGAGGATGAAGGCAATCTTGCTGTTGTTGTTGTTGTTGTTCATGATGACGAGGACTATGATGCGTATAATACAAAGATATTGATTGTGCTGCTGACGCTGACGATAGTACGACATCGCGCAAAATTCTTCTTTATTAAAATTCAAACAGTACGGCTAAGAGTTTTGATATGTTCTGTTTAATTTTTATTTATTTTTTCATTCTCTTGTTTAGTTAAAACATGTTGGTTCGGTCGTTCGTTCCCAACAATATTTGCAACCATGGCTGATGATAATAACAATGATATGGCATGGTCATTGGTGAAGGCGATGGTGGCGATGCTATTGATGGTATGCAGAAAAATTGCTGCTGCCACTGCTGCTGATGCTGTTATGAAGGTGTACAAAATATCCAAGAACAGAAACAGCATACCTGCTTGACCATTTACACATTCACAATCGCACTCGCATTTTTTACCTTTTCGCGATACGCAAAAACAATCAAACAACAACAGCAAATATTTAGTAAACTAAGCCCAACTTTACTTGGTACTCGCGTCACACACACTCACACACACACACACGCCACATCTTCTCCCGCCCGATTTCAGCATCATTCTACCGTCATCGCATCGTCATTGTCGGGAACTTAACATAAAAAAACTGCAACAACACTACATGGTACTCTCACATTTACATGTACAAATATGAAATCCATAAATCTCGCTAATAACCAATCCAAAAGAGAAGTAATGTTGAAAATGCAAATTGCTCATGTCATACGTTATGGTCGTAAAATATATCGCCAACAACAACAACCACTTATTGCTACAAAAAGTTAGTGCAGTCGAGTTTTAATCGATTACATTTAAAGTTACTGATTTAGTCACGATTTTCGACATTTTCAGATCAATTGAATAAATCATACACATACACACTGACCTCATCTAGATTTCGTGAGATAATAAAAGTTTATTCATTTTCAGGTCTCCCGTCTGGTAAGGTTGTCAGCTGTTTAATAGCTGTCATCTGAAGTGTCATTTATTTAATGCAAAGTTTTCCATTTAAATATATAAATAGCTAAACATCCGAAGAACGCGTGGAAACAGTTAATTTTTGCCGGGCTTTGCATCATCGCAGTATGCTTAGTGCCGAAAAATCGATTCTGTTAGTGAAAGTGTGGCAGATAATCTAAACATGTCGACTATCAATCAATAAAAACAATATTGAATTAATAAGAAACATTAACGAAAGTCCGGTAATGTTAAAATTTCTAATCTCAATAAGTCCGTGACTTATTGAAATGCAACACTGTTCCCATCAAGTGCCATCTATTGATATACTACTGTCAAATTGTGGGAAAGTGTCGTCATTTACTTTGCGTTTAACAGCTGTCCAAATCTTGTGTATTTTTCTAAAAATGGAAAAAAGTTAATTTCGAGTGCTCATTAAACATTATTTTTTGCGAAAAAAAACCGTAAATCAAACCAAGGAAAAGCTTGATAAATACTGTGGTTACTCTGTACCATCGATTTCAATGATAAAAGAGTGGTTTACTGACTTTCGTTGTGGTTACAAATGATTCTGAACGTTCTGGACGGCGAATTGAGGTCAGTACACCCGAAAATGTCGAAAAAATCCACGATAAGTTGTTGGCCGATCGAAGAGTAAAAGTGCGTGAGATTGTTAATGCCATAGGCATTTCATATGGCAGTGTGGATTCGATTTTAAGTGATCAGCTGGGTTTAAGAAAGTTGTCTGCAAGATGGGTGCCGCGTTTGCGCTCAATTGATCATTAACATAAACGTGTGACAACTTCAAATGATTGTTTGGAGTTGTTTAACCGCAATGCGAATGAGTTTTTACGGTGTTTTGTAACTTTGGTTAAACATGGATCCATTACTGTACTCCTTAGACCAAGCTGCATTGTAAAAACTGGGTTTCTCCGGGTGAACCTGCTCCGAAGAAGGCCAAGGTTATAGCAACAGTTTTTTGGGATGTACGCGGAATAATCCACATCGAATACCTTCAAAAGGGAAAAACTATAAACGGCGAATATTATACCAACTTATTAGACCGAGTATGAGGATTTAAAAAGAAAACGACGATCAAGATAATGCAATCTCAATTGCAAAACTCTATGAATTGGGCTACGAATTGGTACCTCATCCGCCATATTCTCTATATTTAGCCCCTAGTGACTACTTCTAAACAAAGGAAATGACTCAGTGGAAAAAGATTTAGCTCCATCGATGAAATTATTGACCAAAGAAATGGCTATTTTAAGGACCTCGAAAAATCCTATTTTTTTGAAGGCATACAAAAATTGGAGAAACGTTGGGCTGAGTGTATTGAGTTAAAACGATATCATGTTGAAAAATAAATTTTTTGTTTTTCATTCAAAAAGTCACGGACTTATTGATTCGCCCTCGTATTTAGTAATTTTAATTATTTTTAAGTATTCTAATGCGATTTGTCTATTATATTGAAAATTATGGAATTAATGTGTCATACCGCCTTATTTTTTGGAAAATGAAGTGTTCGAAAACTACTCCAACCAACTGAGAGGCGGTAGTTTAAATTCGTATTTTATTTAAATTCACTTTTTAAACCGAAAAACGGATAGCCCGTTACTACACCGAGGGAGTCCAAAATCTAATCAGCTCTTCATCCTGCATATACTTCCATACTCCTTAATAGAGATAGGAGCGTGTCGAAGTTTTCCAACACGACACGACCCGATCACGGGAATACCAAGATGTTCAACACATATTAAACAAGCACGCAAAAAATTTCCCCAATCAAATTAAATAACAAAAAAGTAATTTTTTTGTATTCCAATTAATACATATTTTTGTTTAATTTCAGAACTTTAACCTATACTATCATCAAATTTGCTTGTTTTGTGATACAAAATATTAAATTTTTTCTTTACTTTAAACTCATGAATATATATTTTACACCTAAAATCGTTGTGTGTTTTATCGTGTCAATTTTGCTCAACGCGATACGACCCTAAAGCACCCCATACACGATTCAATTCAATTTTCAATTGAGTCGGTTGTTGTCCAAATCAAAACATATGTATATGGCTCTGTCAATTGATTAGTTTGCCACTTGTCGAGTTGGTTGAAAAAAAATCATAAGATTTTGATTTTTCATGTTGACTAGTAAATCTTTCAATTCGATTGTGCTGTGCGCGTTCGAGTCTCTTGATTAGTTGTCAAAATGTATCCTTGTAGCTTTATTTTGTATAGAAAAAAATATGTATTTTTAAAATTGTATTTAATTTCATTGAATTTTAAGTAAAATATATAAAAATTAATGAATGAATGCAATAGAAAATTTAAATTTTTTAAATTTGTAATTGTGAAAACAATATAAATTAGCCAGTTGAATGAAAATCTTTCAATTCGGTTTATGAAGTCTGTGGCCAAGAAACAATTCAATTGAAAGACTAAATTGACAATTGAATTGAAACGAAATTTAATTTTCTGTCATGAACACTTCGTATTGAGTCGTGCGTGTTCTTATCACGAAAAAACACTACATCGCTACTTCTTATTTATAAAAAATAATTTGGCTTACAAAAAATGTTGTATAGAAATCTGCTTTTTAAACCATTTGTATATTAAAAATATGTATATATGTATAGATAAAAGACATCTGTGATAGCTTAATATAGAAGAATGTTATCTCGCTTTGTTTCGAAATTGCGTTTTTAACATTTTCTGGTAGATTAGTTACAGACACTACTTCAATAAAAAATTTACAAAGATTAAGTTACAGAATGAAACCAGCTAAAGAATTTACTTGTGCAAATTCGCTGATAATAATGGACCTAATTACGAGTGTCGTATTTCGACTTCGACTAAGATTTTGTACTAGACTAAAGCCTAGACCCCACTACCGGCACAATGTACCGATTTACGTCGGCTCACAGCAAATAAAGTTTTAAGTAATCAACCAAAATGACCTTATTTCTCCATTAATTACGGAATAAGTCTATATGGTGTTATTACCAATTGCAGTGTGGTGCAGATATGTCCTTATATTTCAACTAGTTGACAAATAAGGCCAATTTAGCTTATTATTTATGACTTTATTGCAGTGAGCAGACGAAAATCGGTTCATTGTGCCGACAGTGGGATCTAGGCTTAAAGAAAATTGCAACATTTTTTCTTTAATCTAATACAAAATAGTTGTAACCGAAGTCGAAATACGACATTCGTAATTAGGCCAATGATTTTATTTTTAATATAAGTAAAACAAAAAGAACAAAACAAGTGTTTTCAAGCATAAGAAAATATTATTAGTAAAAAGAATTAGAACAGTTATTTCATTAAAAAACTTTATACGCAGGCAAATTAAACGATTACGAATAATCGTTACTGTGAACATCTAACGTGATACAATAAATAAGAAGATGGCAATGGCATCAACTCCAATATGGTTGGTTAAATTGTTTCCATGTTACCGTATGACATTCAACATACCAATAATGAACAATGAAAAGGGTAGAGAGAGGGTTAAACTAAGCACAAGTCCAAGCAGAAGGATGTTCCGGAGACACAACTATGAAGTAAAATCACGTAACATGCATATGACAGCATTCGTGGCTGCCGTTTTATTATGCTTGTGCCGGAATATGAGAGGAGTCATTGTGTGCTGGACTCTGTCCACCTCATGCATTTTCCGTGAATGTTTTAGGGGGACTTGGTTAATCCTGTTTTATTTTCAATATATTCACGCATTGGTTTTTTTTTACGTTGTGCATTGCTGCTGCAATTGCATTAGCATACATTTTGGTTTTGTAACATAATCATAATGCATGCGTTGTGTTTTTGTTGCCGTAGTGTGCAATAACTAAATATTTGTATGCACAGTATTTTAAACAGGAACGTAGGTTTATGTTAGATAATATTTTATTGTTAAATTATGAAATAATGCAGAGATGTTTAGCATAAATCTTGTTGAAACAAATTATATTTAAGAACATTTTATGTGTTTATGCATATGTCTACACTATGTGGTGCTCTAATATATTTAGAAAAGTAGTTTATATTTTTGAACCAAAATGATAAAGATTTTTCTAAATGTTAAAAATTCCCCCGTTCTTAAGGCTCTGGCGAGTTCACAAAGTGTATGGGGATAAGTTCGGTTGCGTATGTATGTATGATAACCACGCTGGCAGTCTGCTAAATATTTTCCTAAACAAATTACATTCCGAAATGGGCAAATTTAACTGGCAGGAAATTTTCAAAAATCTTAAAAACTTTCTTGTCTTTTTCATAAAAATGTCAAACCTTATACAAATATACGTATGATAACAAAAGGTCTGAGTTTTTACAATTTTCTCTGGCGACGGATTTTTTTTAAATACAAAAACTTTTTTTTATATCTTGAAAATTTTATTTTAGTTTTCTATATAATTTTCACTAGGTGAGATGTTTTATACGTTATGCCCTAAGTTGTTAGTTATTACGTTATTACGTTTTCACCTTTTTGAAAACGTTTATTTATTCAAGTTCTATATTGCCAATGAAATAAAAGACACACGTAACAATCTTAATATGGTTATAAAACTTTATTTATTTCAACACTGTTATTTTAAGCTTTTATACAACAACTGTCTTTATACTTAATGCTAAATTATTCACTTTTGAAATATCACGATGTTCACTGTTATTAACCCTAGAGTACTAATCATCGTCTATGTTCTGGCTTCCACATCGTTTTCACATGTTTTCTTGTAAATCTTGCATCCCAATTTAGAAGAAAACAATTTGGAAATAGACGATTTAAACACTTTGAAATTTCAGCTCTAGCACTTTGGAAAGAATATGTGTGAGTCCCGTATATTTAAAATTCTAACAATTTTTTTCAGATAATGACAATGAGTACTCAAATAAATATATACATAAGTAAATAGTGTTAATTATATTAACTACGTTTAATGTAACAACAATTCGTACGCTCACACTTTTTCTCTCAAACAATTATGACTATAGCCGCTTCCATTATATAGCATCTTTACTTCGTTTATGCGAAAAACTCAAATACGCTAAATCTTTAAATAAAAAGGCACATGCGCATCAAGAGGATTGGCTTTCTCTCATACTCATAGTCTGAGTATGCTTATACTCATTTTATGGATATTTAATCGGACAAAAAAATTTACGCATTATATTAGGGATATTTATTTATCACTCGCCACCATATACATACATTAGTGTATATAATATGGAATGTGTGGATATGTGTAGCTGTTTGAAAATAGTTTTATGTCTGTGTATGTAAATAAAATTGTCTTGTATATGAACATATACATGCGATTAACAGCCGGAGTATTTTTATACTCATGCGCATGATTGTTGCTCTGTTTGTGCTACGTAATTTAATAAATACGTATAAGCATATCTGTTGGATGTTTATATATAGTTACATATTCGGCTTAAAATTAATGAGTATATTTGCCATTGAGCGTGTTTTTTATTTTTAGCTGTACGCATTCATAGTTGTTTGACGGCCTATTCTGAATTTCTGCTCATATTATTTATAATGCTGGTAGCGCTGTATTCAAGTGGATACTCCGCGTTTTAAATTTGGTTGAAGTATTCAAAATAATGGGGTTATTTAAATATAAAAATTAAAAAATCCAATATTACATTGATTTTAGATCTGCTCAATAGTTTTAAATATATTGAATAATTTGTAAGTATTTTTTTTTAATTCATGCAATATTGTTAATCGGGCTCAAGTCCAGTGTTTTCAATACTTACTTAATAGTTGTAATTTTCTAAGAAAGAGAAGAAAAATTAAACTAAACTTTAGCGGAGAACCACCACGCTTTACATCAGTACCTTTGTCTATATACTTGGACAGAGCGAGATTAGTTGCTAACATCAGCTATTTAATATGAATTTTTAATGAAATAAAACATGATGTTACTACTTCATTGTATACAAAATAATTTATATTTTTGTAGAAAATTCCAGCCCGTCCTCATATCCCCGTTTTAGGGTACTTGTGTGACTCCTGCCTACGAACAGGTGGAAAATACAGGTTTCGTGAGGAGTTATAGGTTTAAATGTTGCTCGCAGCATTCTACAGTAAGCAGCTGGTCACATCATACAACTAGAAAGCAACGTTATCATGAATTTCTGCACCGATTAACCACAACAATGAGCAAAAGGGGGAGTGGAAATTTAACCTTTATTTGCCCGTATTATTGATTTATTTAAAGCAGCCTTACACTTTTCTCTATATGTAGTAGAGAGGTAAAAGAAAAGTAAAAAAAGAACTGAACTTGATTAAAAATATTTATTGGTGCCACACATTTACCATTGCCGCCGCCATGGTGGAGTGCGACTCCTTCCAATTCAACTTTTTACTATGCATGATTATTTGCATTGTCCATAATTTTACTTCGACTTGTGCAGGAGCTTCTCTGCCATAACACATGATACGATTTTGTCATTAGTATTTTTTAATAAATTTTTTATTCATACTCAGTTATCTGTTTTTAGCTCAGCATAAGCCGTGTTGTATGGAATGTTTGGGGGAGGGAAGGTTGCCTATACGATTAGGTTTAGTAGTGTATTGATACTTTTATCATGTGTGTATTACTGTCTTTGGCTTGTTTATGTGCCGCTTTTAGTTGGTTGAATTAGATGTTGGTGTGGTGGCGATGCTACTCCTGCTGCCGATGTTCCTTAGTTTAGTTTATGACCAAGTTGATATTTTATGCAAAGTTGTTTTAGTTGGTTTTCGATTTTTATTAACATTGTGAACATTATATCAACTGTGTACAACAACACACAGTGGAACGAGTGACAGTTGGATGTAAATTAAGTCGATAAGTTTTCATGACGAAATGCTTTTATTTTATTTTTATTTTTCATTTTATAATCTATGGTGGCCTCGTCTAAATGGAAGTTGGACTTCATCGGTAGGAGCATTTCTTATTTATTTATTTTAGATTTGTAGTTGTTTTATTAATATCAAATAATTGTCTAATCTTTAGTGCCTAATCCTCTGTTTCCACAAGCCAGGCAGTCGTCGGGTTGTAAATTATGTCATTCAATATCAATTGAAATTTTAAAATTTTTTTAGGTTTAAACTCCATGGAAATATTTTTAAATTTCTATCGATATCAAATGCCGTAATTTTCCCCTTGGTCTAGACAATTTGTAGAAGAAGAGCTTTTCATATACATTTTTTACTCAGTTGTCTAAGTCACTTCACCAAAGTTGAGTTTTCATGAAAACAAAAACTACATGCTAAAAATATTTACATGAGTCTTTCTATTAAGATATGGCATTTTTTTAGCTTATTTATATATTTTTGGGTTAAGGTCTAATGTAGAGCTCCATACCGTTCGGAAACGGAATTGAATCCACCTCAAGATGTCAAGCTGTAGCCGGAGAATACTCCAGCAAACCAGCGTCCCAAACAGTCTCGGCACACCTGACAAATTTCCCTATTTAAGTTTTCCTTTTCAGACACCATCTTCTTAAAAAATGGTATGGATTGGATTTCGTTCCGAACGGAATTGAACTTTAAATTTGTTACATAATTCTTCTCAAAAAGGATTTTACTCCATACGACCACAACCATTTTGCAATTAAAATTAATTCGAGTTTCTTTTCCAAAAGAAAGGGTAAAACATTTTACCCTTTTAATGGCAAAGCAATAACTTTCTGGTTCATTAGAGAGTGAAAATGTGATACGAAAAGGTATTCCAGAATTAAAAAGCATATAATTTCAATATGTCCAGTTTGGAGTTCAAAGGTCTAACAACTCCTTTGAAATATAAATTTTCCTTTTTTGGAAGGGTTATTTTTTAGCAACTTATTTTTTGGCTACTCAACTGTTTTTGTGCGTCATGTTACTATTTCGCTCCAAAATTACATTATTGAACATTGAACCACAAACACGCACACTTAGAATGTGAACAGAGGAAAATATCGCTGTTGTATCCTCCAGTGTTGTTGATGGCCGTGAATTATATTCATTGTGGGTGAGAGAAATATGGTGGCTCTCAAAATAAATAGGCTCGAAATATATTGGGTATTTTTTGAGATTCAAGGCTAGGTCCAAGAGAGATTCGGTAGATCTTGAAATAAAGGAAGTAAGTATTCAAAATAAACTCGGTAGATCTGAAATAATTGCCCAACAGGATTCAAGATGAATGCCAATTAATTGCCAACCTACCAGGGCCCAAAATTAATTGAGTAGATCTTGAAGAAGGAAAGAAGAACGGATTCAATACGGCTTCGGTTTATATATCTGTGGCAAAAAGTAAAAAGTTCTTAAGTGTATATTTAAAAGTAACCCTTGTCAAAATCCCATTTGCAATAACAGCTTAATTAAAGTTATATACGATGTCTGGTAGCAGATTTATATTTTCAAACATCAATACAAAACGTAATCATTGGCAAAAAGTGTTATTAAGAGCATATAACGATAGCTGATTTCTCGATGAATATTTTCCTTTAAAGCCACAAGAGATTGCGGATTGTCATTATGAACTCCTCTTTGAGGTAGCCCCATAAAAATCATCCATAGGAGTTAGATCGGGCGACCTCGGTGGCCATGGGATGTCTCCAAAGCGACTGATTAGGTTTTTGGGGAAATTTTCCCAAAGCAAATTCATCGAAGCTCTGGCTGTGTGTGCAGTTGTCCTATCCTGTTGAAACCATGTGTGTGAAGAGTACAATGGATGAGCCAGCAGATTTGGCAAAAAGAATTCCGTAATCATGCGTCGATAATTTTCACCGTTGACATTCGTCACCTGGCCTCGAGAATTCTCGAAAAAAATGGTCCAATTACCTCATGCGTTGATAATGCACAGCAAACAGATACCCTGGGGTAGTGCAATGGTTTTTGATGTTTCAATCGAGGGTTGGGGGTTCTTGAAGGGCAGTAACGGCAGTTTTGCATGTTGACGTGGCCGCTTAAGTGAAAATGAGCATCGTCGTTCCAAAAAATAGGATTTACAGTGCGAAAACGCTCCAGCATCGTTTCACAAAAATTTTTGGGTAAAAAAAAGTCACTTTCTTTCAGTTGTTGAACGATTTGAATTTTAAAGAGATGGAACTTCTGATCCTTTTTTAAAATTTCATGAATAATCGCTCTTGGAAGTCCCAGTGCGTGCGGCTGCTCTTTTCCGTATTGCAAGTTGCGGATTTTCACGTAAACTGCTTTCAACCAGTTCAATGTTTTCGAGAGTCCTTGAAGATAGACTGTGCCCTGGCCGTTGTACATTCATAGCCGAAGCAGTTGCTCGCAATCTCTGCACCCACGAACGAATTAAACTTACACTCGGTCCATCACGTATTCGCCGAATACCGAACTTTGAACAAAATTGTCGACGAGCAATTACTTAAGAATCATTAAATCTTAAAAAATTTATCCACAGCGAACGCGCGCTGCTCACTCGACCACTGCGAAATCGTGACTAACAAATCCGCACAATCGATAATTCCAACGGCGCCACCCTCTCTCCTGCTTTTTGAAATAATCGTATTTAAAAATATAAATTTGCCACCAGAAACCCTTTACTTTGGTATATTTCAACTTAAACATAATACCTATAGTGTGTAGAACGATTTTTGCTTAAAAAATAAAGAATTACAGAGAATTTCCCAATTTAACTATAAATGAAATAAATTTCAGAAAATCGACTTGAAGGCTTAAAAGTGCTCTCACGCACTTTTTCCTTATTGCCAGAGATATATATTAGGGTTCAAAATGAATTCGGTAGATCCTGAAGTAATAGTAGGGATTTAAAATGATTTCGCTTGATATTGAATAATTCTTGAACCCTGTTGAAAATAATGAATTCGGTAAATCTTAAAGTAAAAGAATAACACGTCGTTTAATGATATAAAATACTGGCTGTAATGTAATGTACTTGTAGGTGTTATTTTTCACGCAATGAAAGGGAATTTTCTTCAAACAATTTTTTGATTTTCAAAGTAACATTTTCATCAACGTGTCTTATTTATAAATTAATACATATTTAATCAAAGAGTAATATGTTCACTTACTTATATAAATTCTTGCACGGAAATAGTGTTGGAGATCTAACAGGCTCTCACTTAATTGCATTGTACTCGTATGTAAGGCTGCATTTTTGCCCAGTGTAGGCTCAAAGAGAAAAGAATAAGACATTTACAGAAGCGGCATGAGATATTTCGTTACGATAAAAAATAATTCTCTTACAAATTGATGTTGTGAACTACAAAGGCTTTTCCCTTTTTAACGTTGCCCTTTAAGTAAGATATTAACCTTTATTGGAAATAATGGCGCATTTGCATGCATTTCGGCTGTGCTAAACTTTTTCATTCCCATAAACTCTTTTACCAAATAAAGACATTTTCAGCCGAAAACAATGAATTATGAATTATAACCAAATATAGACAACAAAACTGTCGACAAAAACACAATATCTATTAACTAATACACTGCATTATACCATTAACTCCGTTTACTTCGCCATGCTTATGTTTGAAACAATGCTTTCAACTTTAAAGTGAGTTCTTCGTTGTAATTTCTTATGCGCTTTCCATGGTTTCGTTGTTATCAGTTAGCGAGATATTTTTGTTAGAAGAATTGAAAAAAATAATAATGCAAAATATATGTATAGAGGAATAGAACTAATATTCCCGCAAACAAATGCAGAGAAACAACAAAATAGTCAGTAGCCAGGTTTAGGTGGCTGCTAAGAAGAAAAAATAGAAATAAACAAAAACAATAGACTTGTTGCTGTTGCAAAGAAACTTCTAAAACTTTTGCCATTCCAAATCGAGCATCTTGTACTCTATGGTTGTTTGTATGGCTTTTAACCACAGAATTACCAATCTGCCAAAATTCAACAACAGGATTGTGTCGTCATTTTCGATATCTTTATATACTCGAACCCCGGTAGCCAGGCAGAAAGCCAGAAAACCAGCCAGTGACTAGCAGAGCTTCCCCGGATATATAAGAACAAAAAAAAAAACAAAAAATCAATGAAAATTTTCAATATCAAAAATAGCAAAAGGAAAACAGAATTAAAAGTAAACTTAAGTGTGTTTAGTTTAGCATTTATTTGTTACTATTAACTCGCTTTTACTGACGCTTATCGATGCAACAAAATCCCTCTTGCCACGGCAAACAGAACAATTGTTGTTTTGTGCTATGAAAACCTACCAAATACGCGAAAAAAGCTTATGACAGACACACACACATGTATATATATTATATATACATACATACATATGTATTTATAATCCCAACAAACATAAATTTTAATCATCACATCAAACGAAATGCAAGCAACACAACTGGGAGGACGGACGACGAATTTTTAGCAACGAATATCCACCGCCAAAAATAAAACATGTTTGTGTATATAAAAATAGACATAATCACGGCGGACGAAATTCGCTATAAGCTGCAAAGCCGGTGAACGACGAATAGTCGGGTTCATCGGATGTTTTTAGCTTAATTTTTTCCGTGCAATTGCTGCTAAGATATTTTTTGAACCTCAGCGAATTAACGCGATTGCTCATTTTCAATAATGGGTGAGGCAAGTCACTTTTTAGTAGGCTACAGATTGTAACGATATCTATAGAAGCTTCAACAGGAATTAAATCTCTAGAGATATTTTTTACGACGCCAAAATATATAACATCCGGAATTTTTTGTATGTCAGTAGGTGGGCTTCCCACTCGAAATGACGTCCAAGCCCATTTTTGAAATTGTATTGAACAACGCTCTACCTCTAGGTGTAATAAGACGCGAACCCGAGAACGTGTACAGAGAAAACAGTGCCTAATAAATACCTCATAAAAGAGAACAAAATTAATAATATATCTCTATGTTTTTTTTCAAGAAGGAAATCTTATTAATTTAATAAGGAAATCCTTTTTGAACAAATCAAGAAGTAAATTTGTAATTTTTATTAGGTTATCTGATCGATTTTTTCAAACACTTGTTTTTGTTAGGCGACACAATAAAAATTTTTTTTATGTCTTTATTCTTTGTACTTATTTTAATTTTAATTCTATACCATATTTGCATGTATGTATTATATGTAGATGTTATTTATTTATACATACATGCATACATATTATATTATATTCTTCATTAACTCACCATACATAAGTACATATTATTACTTGAGAGGAGACAAGTATTGAACCAGCAATCTTCTGACTGATTTGAATATTTCTTTATAAAAAAATTAAGAAGATTATATACACATAATAATTAAGGAACCTAATAAAAACAATAAGGAAAACCTTTTTGAAAAACTTAAAAAGACAACCTAATGAAATTAATAAGAAATCCCTGTATTATACAATTTAGAAGAAAACGTAATAGAATCCAAAAGTTTTTCGCTGTGTATTGTTTTTTGGTGCCAAAAATAACGGAAATTGATTAAAAAAAAATTGTAAATAAAAAGATTTCTTCTTGATTTTATGTGGGTTTATTCTTGATAAAATTAAAAAGATTTAACACATAAAAATAATAAGGAGTCTCTATGAAAAAATCTTCGCTTCTTTCTGCTGGGATACCCCTTAGCCTAAAAACGTTTCATAGAGAAAATCTTCTTGATTCTATTAGGCCGTTTTTTCTCTGTGTATATTTTATATTGTAGTCGCCAGCTGCTACGAAACAAGGTCCAAGAGATTTGTAGAAATCCTCGTATTTATCCTCAGTGATTACAAATCTGGGAGAGGAGTAAACTGATGATATCACGAAATTTGTACACAAATTTTCCATGCAGGTATCTGTTGCTTGTAGATGTGCCTCGCAAAGATTGTCAAGAATATAGTGCTCGAGTCTTGACTTAATTAGAATTGCTGATCCACCGCATGCCCTTCCTCTCGCGCCCTTTGAATTATATAAGGTGTAGCCATTAATTTGAAAAAGGCTCCTCGAGGTGAAAAAAGTTGCAAAAATGAACTTGAGGAAGTGCTCAACACAAAAAAAAAGTAAAAACAAGATTCAATTAAAAAAACAAAGATTCAGTTAAAAAATTAATTAGTTTTCAACCAATCACGGAAATTGTAGTATTAACTCATCCATTTTAATTGAATTTTTTTTTTGATTTTTTCAATTAAATAAATACTACATGAACTAAAATCTTAATTGGGGGTTTTTTTAAGATTGAATTAAAATTTAATTGAAATAATTTTAAAGATTCAATTAAACAATTAATTGAAATATTTTTTAAGATTAAATTAAGAAACTATGTAACTAAATTTTTTTTAAAGATTCAATTAATATTGTAATTGAAACATAGAAAAAATCTAAAAGTGTAAAAATAAAAAAAAATATGTTATGTACATATAAAATATTTCCAAAAATGGAAACATTTGTCTTTTGTGCCAAAAACCTAACTGATGCATTGTATGGCTTTTGAAGTACGAATGGTGCAAAAAGTACAATGGTCGTATTCGGTGTTTGATATTCTTGCAGAATATCGTAGCTTTTCTTTGAATAGTGTATGTATTTTCTGATTGGAAATTAAAGAGAGGCTACGATATTTTCCACATGTACTTACGCAAGACCATTTGCGTCGGACCCAAAAATCGCCAATGTACTAACTTTTCAATCCACATTTGGTCTATAAACTTCTATTTTTCATTGTTTTTTGATTGCTATTTCTCAACAAAAGGCAACAAAATGAATTTATGCTATTTTTTATTTTAATATTTTATTTTTATTCAACTCATGTCAAAATTACTACGAATCAAAAAAAAAATTAAGCTGAGTAGTTTGTTTTTCTCCGATTTAAAATATTAAAACCAATTAAAAGATTAATTGAGTATTTTAATTGAAAATATTTTTTCAAAACAATGTGGCATACTATAAAAAAGACAGTTCGATTTTCACACACAAAAACAAAACTTACATTATTTACATACAATTAATATATAATAATTGTTAACCATTTCATAGTATTCTGAGTTAAGCCCTTATTAATAAAGGAGTAAATTCAAAGAATAGAACTGATTTCACAGCATCAGCATACGACACATGACATTTAATATCTCGAAGCAAAAATTTATGCATTTTACCCCACTTTCATGATTATGGGCAAAATATTCTTCATTGGAATTTGTCCTTTAGAAACTTTCACATAGAATCTTAGACAGAGAAACAAATAAGTTTGAACAAAATTCATATAGAAAAACGAACTACAAATAGCTTATTTCTTCCGAAATTTCATGAATACCTTCGAAACTATAGAGCCGATTGAAATTAAGATTAGTAAAATTTTGCAGGGTGTGAAATTTGCGCCATTTTAAATAAGATATAAAAATTTTGTTGCGTAAATCTTTCTACAAATTGTTTTCTATGAGTGTACTGTCCAGTTTCTTGTTTTTAATGGAAAATAACAAGCCCTTTTAAATGGGCAAAATAAAAACTGTTATATCATTAAATATAGAAAAATAATTACACCGCAAAGCTCGTAATCAGGGCTTGAAGTAGCTCAATGTATCCCATTAAAAAATTAAAATTGTTGGGTATGCGCATGTGTATACCATACCATAAATAACATATTTTCCTAAAAAAAAAAAGAAACAAAGTACAAAACTGTGTCGCTTAAACTTTTTGTCGGTTATGGCTCGATATTTGAAAGTTGTAACAAACGGATCCTCTGAGTTCCATTAGAAACTCCAGGAGGCCCACTATCCACAAAAAAGTGATTTCTTAATTGCTACTGTTATTTTTCATTTATGCACATTTGATTCATATGCTGAGAATGACTTAATATATGAGTCAACTTTTGAGTTCAATAGTCATGTGTTTGCTGGGTTACAATTCATACCTTTGCCACATAGTACTCTCAAGCTCTTATAACTGTGCAGCCAACTTACTCCTTTATGCTTTCCCTTTAGAGTTTTTTTATAGCAAATTTAATTTATTTTCTCAAGATCATTGAAGTTGGACTTTTGCTTAAACGTACCGCTGCAAATTGTTTAACAAACGCCATGTACACAATATGACTAGAATTATTGTACAACACACATGTAGAGACTTTTGGCACCACCGCCAACATTTACCAAAAATAAAACCCAAACAAAAAAAAACTTCCAAAAACAAAAATAATACCAAACAATTCATATAAATAGACGCCGAGTAGGAGTTACAGATGTTGGGATAAATGCTGCGCTTTGGAATAAAAAAGGAGAGAGAGAAAAAGGAGGATTCCCTATTTGTGAATTGTAAAAGGAAAAAATAAAATAATAAAATAAAGGAAAGAAAGAAAAATTATGTGCTTACTCAAAGTAGAGTTAAACGTAACTATGAATAAAAACGTTCTATCTTTTCACTGAAATGGCAAAACTGTGGCACCCCTTATCCTACTAAACTCCTGATTGTTAGTAATTTAGACATAAAAATCCACTTAGTCATTTGAAAAGCCTCTGTGAGAATTTTTTTTTTTTAAATTGTTCGAAATGTATTCGTTTGGTGACTTTAGGAAATGAGTGTGGTACGAGCAGTGGCGCATCACGACATATGAAGACAGAAAATTTAAGGTAAATGGTTTGGAAGCTCCCAATTATACTCAATTACGAAAGGGGTCAATAAGTCCATGATTTTTCAAATTTCCTGTCTCTTACTTGAAGAGCCAACACCGGCATTTACTCATGTCAAAATATGAAAACGCTGCTTCTGTTACTTTGTGTTTGACAGCCATTCATAGCAAATACCCCTTTTAGACATTGAAAGCTTACTTTGCAAAGTCTTAATTCAGCTGGGAGAAAGACAGAAAGAGACAGTATTCGACGTGAGTTGAGAAGAAATGAAAAAGAGAGAATTTCATATGCTCATTAAGAATTATTTTTTACAAAATACAACAATCACTCAAATCTAGGCTAAGCTTAATAAATACTTTGGTATTCTTCACCATCAAGTTCAATGGTAATACCCCTTTTAGAGACGTAAAGTTTACTTTGCAAAGTCTTAATTCAGCTGTGTGAAAGACAAAGGGAGGAATACTATCCTTTCTGTCTTTCTCCCAGCTGATTTAAGACTTTAAAAAGTAAACTTTCCGTGTCTAAAAGGGGTATTAAATAGTGGTTTACTGAATTTTGTTGTGGCCGAACTAGCACGGAGGATGCCAAGCGCTCTGGATGTCAGTTGAGGTCTCTACGCCCGAAGCAATTGAAAAAATTTCAGAACGGAGCTAGAAAATGAGAGAAATTAATGAAGCTATAGGAATCTCACAAGGGGTCAGTGGGGTCAATTCGGATTGATCACTTTGGGTATAAGAAATCTTTTCACAAGATGGGTGCGACGTTTGCTCTCAATTGACTGCAAGTATGACAACTTCGCAGGAGTGTTTTGCGTTGTTCAACCGCAATATGGAGCAGTTTTCGCAGCCTTTTGTACCCGTGAATGGAATGTGCATCTAGGATAATATACCAGAAACCAACGAGCAGTAAAAACAAAAGGTTAATCGTTGACATGAGAGTTTGTCAGCTAGTAAAATCATGGCAACAGCTTTTTTCGGATGCACGCGCTGTAATCCGCATTAACTACCTTCAAAAGGGTAAAACGATCATTGGCAAATTCAAGGTAAGTCAGTAAATTGGCTGTCAAATGATAAAATATCAAGAATTTAGCTGTAATTCTTTGATGCTGTGAAATTTTAATCATGGAACGCTACACTTTTGAACAAATAATTTTAATTGTGAAATTTGTGAACTTCAATTTGAAAGAGCTGGCTTACGGAAACAAACCAGAAACAACTGATGCTCTGCAAGAGAAATTCGGTGCTGTGCTAAGTCAATATTTATACTATGCAAGTCTTATTGCTAAGCTTATTAGTTTGATGGAGAGAGAGACGACGTGACGTTGGCTGAAGTAGTTAGCACGTTGAATACGAAAACGAAGGTCCTGGGTTCGAGCCCGGTATCTGACAGTCATCAAATAACAGCACCACGCATTTTTCTGATGAACACTAGTGTCTCTTTGTATCAGTTGTTGTAGGAAAATTCATGTGATGAAGGCATAGTCACTGGTCACTGAATTATACCGACTTCAGCAGATACTAATCCTAATGTAATATCAGAGCGCCCTCCTTCTTTGTATAGCAGAATCATCGGCGAACTTAAATAACCAATAAAATGGCTACTAATCTCAGCTTCAAAAATTTACGCCTCATTTAAGACTTGCATAGTGTAAACTAGGACTAACTATATAAGCGAAGCTTCGTTTTTTTGTACATATATATATATATATATATATTGTATCTTCAAATATGAACTAACAATAAGTGTTAAAATCTTAAATCTAAAATTGCAAAACGTGTTCAAAAATGTTGTGAATAGAGCGGACGTCTGCCGACGTGATAGAAGTGGACCTTTGCCCGACTTCGTATTTCATTATTAATTCCCACATTTCTACTATTTTTTGCTATTAATAAAACTGAATTTGTCAAAAAGGGAGTTTTAATTCAATTTACTTCCTATTACGCCAACTTATTTAATCAATTGAATGAGGATGTAAAAAAAACGATCGCATTTGGATAATGAAAATGTAATTTTCCACCGAGACAATGCAAGGATGTATACATGTGCATGTGATTACGTCAGTATTGATTGCCTCTCTTTTCAATCTAACCTAAGCAAACCTCGATTGCTAATTTCTCGTTCACAAACCTAAATGGCGCGGCAGAAAGAAATTTGGCTCCAATGATGTAATTATCCCAAAAAGCAATTTCTTTTTTGATAAGCAAGACAAAAAAAAAATACAGAGACTACGTTGAAAACACTCAATAATTTTTTATCCAAAAACCTGTGTTTATTTCAAACAGTCACTTACTTATTCGACCAGCATCGTAACTGGGTCTGGAAAAGTATGAGAAGAGTACAATTTAATCTTATCATAGAGTATTTAGGAAAAGTAAAGTGATTCTCCTCTCTTTCTTTTGGGAAATGAAAAATGTCGTTTGTGTTGTAGTGGTAGTAAAATTCATGTAAGTGTCGAGCCTGAAGTAATAAAAACACAGTCCCTTAACACATTGGCGGACAAGTCGGCATACATATGCCTCCGAAAATTTTGCAAATATAAGGACATGACGGGAAATGAAGCCGTTCATTGTTTGAGGTGTGAGGATGAAACTGCCAACGTATTAAACACAAGTTGACCGTAAATGTTAAGTTCAAACTAGCAAGGAAAGTCTCTACTACAATGGGCTGGCGTGTATATTACAGAAAGTGGCAGATATACAACCAACTCAGAATATTCTCTTGTCAATTAGTTCAGTAACGGTTACCAGGCAGTTCCTTCCTAACTACGGCAATTACTTTTGCTTTCCAAATACTGATATATGCGACCTGTAGAGAAATTAACACCATCTGCTTGTTTAAATATAAACATGTGTTCGTGTATTTATTAGTGATATAATAAACATAAGTATCTTTGGATGGTCGCTTAAGAACTCTTACTTCTATTAATATTTTGGTATATTTCAAAATAATAACAACCAAGTCTTTGAAAAAGCGTTGGAAAAAGGAACAAAGTTCCACTACTTTAAACTCTCTCGAAAAGTTAGATTTGTTTCTTATATTGCCAATCCATTACTGAATTTTATACACTATTACCTATTATATAAGACTCTGCCAGATTACTTGCTATCGTCACAAGCTCGCCTATGGTTCTTAATAAGAACTTCTTAACACCGTTTAATTTGTAATATTGCACAGCCACGACATTGTCTTTCTATCTCTACTTCTTCGCCCTTCAATACGGTCTTCTATTAATAATAACAGGACATCATACTTTTCTCCATTTACAATATGTCCAAAATAATTAAAAACATTTGTTGTATTAGATATGAGCATTTCCACAGAAGAGTCCACCTTTTGTCACGTGACGTTGCTTGATAACTTATGCTGTTCCTTTTAAAGAAAAACTTATATTTTACATAGTTTTTTGCATGTTGGTGAGAGCGTAATCAGCTCTACATTTAATAAAAGCTAGGAAATAATCGAACAGCATTGCTCCGAAATATAAGCTTAATTGGTGATGTAACGTGACAAAAGAGGGATTACGTATTATGCGAACAGTTTTAATAGTTTTCGGTATGATTGTTCTTCCCTGCACACTCTACAATTATTATCAAACATTTATATACAGCAAATTTATTTTGCCTTCGCTTACCTTTAGTGAACATTACCCTTAAACTGCCTTTATGTACATTAGGTCTGTTAAATGTTTTAAAATTTTTACGTTGATTTTTTAAATCTCACCCCACGTTTACATTTGCGCCAGCCAAATTTTTGAAGCGGACAGCAGAAGTTATTGGTAGTTGTTGCTGGAGATGTGTGCGGACTTGGCTTGGCTTTTTAGCTTTTCGCTTACAAAAAGTCTTTTAATGTTCTTTAATGCTCACTGTAATTTTTCCAAGGCACAAACAAATAGTAACTACTCCCATAGTATATTTAGGCATATATAGATTTTTTTTCTTATTTTTTATGCGAGTTGGTTGGTATATTCGTTTCGCTGCCTGCTTATAAATTGAAAACTATAGCTTCTATTCAAATTACTGAATATTGTTTTTTCTCTTTTTTTTTTTGTTATTGTCTTAAATATTTGTTACGATCTCCAAACATATCTTCATTTGCAGTTTTGTTCCTTAAAATTAAAAGAAACTAAAGAAACTGCAAAATATATTTGTATATATGCACATGAGTTTTATATAATATATTTAAGCTGTTGTACTTTGGATTCTGATTTCTTTTGCTATTTCATTTTAAATAATGAGAATCATGATTTTCTTATGGGTTTTTTTTTTTTTAAAAGGGAGTTAAAGCTTTACAGGGACGAGTTAGAGGAAAGCAATCAACACCCTAAATCACATTTAAAATAAAAATTAATATGGTTAATTTTCCAAATAAATTATTGATAAAAAAACTTATATGCACAATTGTCATTGAACACATTCACCACAACGGGCTACATGAGTTATAGTTTTAGAATTTTAAGAAATCTATGAACTAAATTTCATCTAAATTTTTTTTAACTACATACCGAAATAACAAGAAGAATACTCTGTGTTTAGATTAGCACATACTACGTTTATACGCACGGCTTATTTGCAAATAAAACTATACATTGTTGCCCTATTGTTGTTTTTATTTCGACTTGCTAATTCAGAAAATTAGTCACGAATAACGCACTATTCGCAAATAAAATGCTTAAGGTTGCCATACTTACAAAATTTTCCTCATAAAAAACAATAAATTGATAAATATTGAAACAAAAAATTACATTGGTGGAAGAAAATAGTGATAATAAAAACAAATTATTATTTGTTATTTTATACATTTACACAATTTTTTCGTAAGCATAAGTAACATTTCTATAGAAGTGCTACCAAGTTTTTATATATTTACAATGTCGTAAAAACAGTGAGTTAATTTATTCAAATAGTGCGCTTATAAACGTAATAATAAAAAGAAATGAATTACGAAAATGACCAATTTTTTATATTTTTTTCCACAGCAAAACATGATTATAGCTTTTTTGTTGCTTACACTGGTGGTTGTGTACTTGTGTAGCCGTTTTGTCGTGGAAATAATAATTTTTATAGACATGAATTCTATTTTTGACAAGTGGTATGTGGTAGTATGTTTAGGGACTTTTCTCTTATAACGTAACGCTAATTTCGGAGTTTTTATGGCCCTTTAGTAGTAATAATCTTCTAAGCCGTAACAAGTCTTCCCCCCCCCCCCCTTTTGTGGGGTTACCTATTATGTGAGTAACCCCTTAATGCATTCTATCTCTAGATCAATGTGAGGCATATTCATGGTGCGGCGCCCTTTAATGTTCTCTTCTTGTGTTAACTTTGATATTCTTTGAACCTCTCATTATGGAAGTATAACCTAACATCTCTAGTTGTTCTAAAAATTTTTTGAATAAAGGTTCTTTGATGATCTGCATTAACAACAGTGAACTGCACATATGGTCCAGCTAAGCCCCTCAATAACCAATCTCAATGTATTTTTAATAAAATATATTTTACTGTATAATTAAATTAATATATCGTTACGTTAATACAGAAAGGCCTTAACGCATTATTTTTTTTTTTGGAAATCGAGATTTTTGCATTTTTCGCTACATTCTTCTATCGAAATATACAAAAACCTCGATTTCCAAAAAAATAATGAGTTAGGCCCTTTATATATTAAGGTCCTTTATATATTAATCGTACAACTTAATAGTACAGATTGCCTATCGCTGCTTTATACCAGGCATCACAAAACAAAATTCTGCTGGTTCTCAATTTATATAGAAATTATATATAAAGTTTAATATTATTAAAAGAATAATTTCAATGTGCTAAGTTTTGGGGATGCCTGCTCTAGAGTCAGCCACTTATTTTTATTAATTTTCCAGCTTACAATTAGGCGATACAGTTTAATTTTACAGTAGACTTGGGTCGAACTCGTTCACTAGTTAATTTTTGCCACAAACCTATGATCAAACCATGTAATTTAAATTGTGAACGAGTTCGACCCAAGTCTATTTTACAGCCAAACTAATTAAGCCGAAATTTTTTTCCAAAGATAATACACTGGCTATACACAACCATATAAGGAGCAATTCTTAAGTGCGCATTGTTAATGTTACTAAGCTTAACATAAAGTCTCTTAAAAATATACGACGATAGTGCTGCATTGGCATCTGTGGCGCTATGAGAATCACATCAGCAAAGGCGATGGAGAATATTTTATAAATATATTTTACGAATCGATATACAGTTTAAATATGAGGTATCTTTAGCTGCATCTAGGCTGATAGGAATGGCACAAATGCTGAAAGCAGAATATATAACTAGACATCAAGGGATTGTGGACATCTTACCATGGGGAATGGCACCACAGAAATACGTGAGAGAAACCCAACTCGATAATTAAACACTAACCTTATTGCCCTTATATTAGTATTGGATATGAAGAAACAAGTGGGAAATAAACCACCGATATTTAACCACAGGATTAGAAAAATAGTGAACGAGCGGTAAGCAGGCTCTATAACAAGTGTAAAAAAGTAGGATAATTGTTTAGTCTGCTGAATCCTAACGCAATTTTCAGACTGAGTTCATGGCCATTACGGAAAGCATTAAATGGTTAAAGGAAGTTTATAACAGGATGCCATCACGTATTTTCACGATTAGTAAAGTTATTGTCAAAGCTTTAGTGAAGGAAGAACTTAAATCTTGGAAAGTTTTTCAGTATAAATATGAGGTAAACTCAGGGGCGTACTAAGCAGATATAGGCATTTCCATAGTTGCATGTCATGTTATGTCACCAAGCAATTAGGCCTGTAATTTAAGAGCCATGTTGTGCGATTTGCTTCTATTTTTTTTACTAAATGTAACTACTAAAAACTAATATGAAATATACGTTGTTCTTTGAAAAACAAGCTACTTCATAAAGCACCGTAGCGTGACAAAAGTGAACTTTCATGTGGAAATGCCCATCTAGAGATAATTTTACCCGAACACCAAGGTATAACAGAAAACAAAGAGAATGTAGGCTTCCCAAGATGGAAGTATCTTCGAATAATATTGTACCGCAGAATACCAATCCTTTTGAGGGATTCAAAACTCTCAAGAGCATGAGAGAGTTTGCCCTTAACGCAGCACGTCAGGCCTTTTAAGAAGCTCAAAACTGAACTCAAGCTCTGGCACAATGAAGAGCTTAAGAGAGTTGGAAAAATGGTACTATGAGAAGAGTAATCATAATTCTGTTCTGGGATAGTTTGAATGAAGAGAAGTCAACAGCGATTATAAGATTGAATAGGCCAAGATGATGGAATCCACACGGATATGAAGACTCATATATCTCGCGTGAGACTGACAGATGATATAGCATGCAGAGGATGCGGGGAGGAAGATTAATTATTGGAACACTACCTGTGTCCAGCGTTTAGACAGCCTAGAATACAAATTTTCCATAAAAGAAACGTCGCAGCAAAAAAAATTCTGATTTGGAAACACTAACAACTGAGGGAAGCAATGTTTTTGCTTATTTGATAACAAATGCTTCGAAAAATGCTTCTAAAAAGCACTAACGTAAGAAGGGCTCTCCCAAAAATTATATAATATTACTTCTGTGAAGCATGTTAGGAAGGCAAAAAAAAATTTATGGCTTTTTGGAAGCTAAATGTATTGCTTCTAGCTGGCTCATCTCGAATAAAAAAAATTACTTATTCATTTGCAACAGCAAGTGGTTCTGTAACATTGTCTATCTTACAAAAATGATTCTGGTAAGCAGTAATTTTTGCTGGGGTAGCGAACTTGGAATGGGGACTCTGATTGGAGAAAATACATAGATCAGACTGATTTCAGTGCGCGACCCGTTTATCCAATAGGGTTTCCTGGATAGATATGTACATATATGGGGGGTAACCCGCATCTGTGGGGATTGGGCACAAGGGTTATCCCGTTCTGAATTGGGTTAACTTAGTTGCCCTTATTGCCAACCTATCCTTAGCTAATTAAATCAATTAAGTGGAAAATACTGTACTGGTATGCTTGAGACTTTTTGCTACCAACTTGGCCGTTAAGTACAAGTTATTTTGGAAAAGTTCAATGCCTTCATATATCAAGTTCGAGTAGTAGTAATATTTCAAAGCCAATTATTCCTTAAAAATACTGCATTGATTTGATTAATTTCTACTTGGAGTAGATTTGAAGAGAAAAGTGGTCACTAGTGTGATTATATTTTGTGGGCAGTAGAACCCGGCCTAGCTCTTCTCAATGTACTGCTAATAGAAATTCTCTGGAGGACTGTAGGGTATCTTCAATATACTCCTTTTCTTTTATTTTAACAGAGCTTTGGGATATTTTGTTTTGCAATCTTTTTTCCGTTTACGCCATTTTGTTTGGGTACAAATTGATATGCAAATTCTTTTGTCGTTTAATACCTTCTTCATTGGCATTCATTGGTCGTTTTCGTTGGACGGATGGTCGATCAGTTGTTTTTAATTTTTTTCTGCTACTTTTTCATCTTCTTCTTTTTTCTTCTTATTTTACCAGTACAAGGCCCAGTTAAAGATTTTATTTCATTTGCTTATTCTTCAGCTGTTTGTTTCTGCTGTTAGCAGTTTCATCTCAGTTATCATTATCATACGCGAGTACATTTGGTTCAGTACAGCAACAGTGTAAATGCACAAGAATAAAAACAGCAAGAAAAAAAACTTGAAGAAAAAATTAGTGGGTACGTTAATTAGTAAACACTGTGTAATGTAAAATTCGAGAAAAGAGGAGATGGTAACAATTGATTGTCATATGAATGTTTATGCTGCAATATTGACTGGTTGCAGCTAAATATGTGGCATACGAGTGTTATATGAATGTTGAAACGAGTATTTCCTTCCACAGCCATAATCACTATTTGTCCGTCTGACCATCTTGTCTGTCTGAAATGAGGACATATTTTGTAAATGTTGTTTAATTACAAGATTTGTGAATATTCATTTTAAAGATATCACTTGGCAATGCTAAAAAATATGCTGCTTATTAGCAGTAAATTTTGTATTTATTTAAATGAATAATTTGTGTAGTTATTTTTTTATCTCAAGGTCAATCTTAAGGTTTTTTAATTGTGTAGCTTTTATTAGTCGTCTTTAGTTAGCAACTGCTTACAAAACATTATTATTATGAATTTTTAGTATAAATATTTGTATGTTGTCTGTAGTTCTAAAGATATTTTACAATAATCAATCAACAGCATAAAAGAGAATTTTGAGAAGGTTGTAAGATGAAATATTTATGATCTTGAAGAGGATTACGTTCGGATACAACTACAACCACTACAAGAGCATTCTTTAAACACAAACGAGCCCGATCTCTATTGCCAGCAGCTGAAGCTATTTGACCATCAGTTCAACCAAATTCTGAATGGTTTTGGAAGATGTATGACTATATTTGGTCTATTTGAAAAGTATTAATTTTTCAGCTGTCAATGCACTATCTAAAACCTCGAAAGTGTGTTCTCCAAACCAGTATTGCACAAGCTTTCGATGTGCTTACATGTGAATGAGGCAGGACATTCGTTACTTCCATTACCTCTACGCAACCATAAAACTCTTAATATTATTGAATTCATTGTTGCTGAGATAACGTCACACCGAAAAGGTCAATGCTTCTAACAATATATCCGATCAAGAAACGCTTTTACAGCTTCCGGATTTCCGCTGCTACTGCTGGACTAGTCGATTTTAGGAATAAACGTCCTTAGGGCAATTATCTGCTCAAAAATTGGACGAAGCACACACAGCCTACACAGAAAAAAAATATTGTAAATACAATTAATTTATTTGACAATACAATTAAATTATTAATTAAGAAGGCATCTACAACGATTTTTGTAAATACAAACACACATTTGTAACATAAGAAAACAAAATCAACTCAATTATTTCCAATTAAAATGATTGTGTTATTCACAATTGAGTTGTTAACAGAAAATAAAAATTTTTAATCCAAGAAGTTTATTATTCGACACACTGCCATAACCATACCACAAGTGAAATTTATTTGCTATTGGTTAAGCGATGTCTATATGCATTTCATTCTTGCTTTAACAAAACGTCAGAATTTGTTTTTCAAGTTCTAATCTGTGTTTTTTTGTTTGTTTTTTTTTTAATTTTTATTTAGAATTTGGTTTTTAGTTAAATTTTAAAGTTATTTATTTTTCCACACATCCCTCGAAATTAAATGTGTTTGGGATGAGTCGAACCGGCAACCTCTTGACCAATACACTAACGTACTTACCACTCATCTAAAAAGCAAATCATTATTCGATACGCAAATAATGAATATACGCAATACATGATTTCTATGTTTCTTCTACATGTGCGCATTGCGTTATGATATAATTTAACAAATAACTTTGTTGAGTAAAAAACAAGCCACGACGTTTTTCGGATTCTTGTCGGCGTCAAAATAAACAACTACAATAGCAGTTCACCGCGTTGGGTCAATCAACAAGAAAAATAAACACCAACACAAACAAATTAAATTAAATGATATTTTAAAATGCGCGGTATTGTTAAATATTGTATTAAGTTAATGACAAATATTATTGAAACTAAATTTTTTTTTTCAATGACATGGTTTTGTTGAACATAATTCTTGCCTATTTTTATTTAAAGCTGATCGTTCAGTTGCTGATGATCGGTTCGATGGTGTCGACTATTTTACTAATTTGGTTCATAGAAAAGACAATAAATGGAGCAAATATTACAAAAACATCTCACACCTAAATCCTTGATTCAAAATGCAAATTGTTTCTTTGAGTATTAATTTAACTTGCTTTTATCTTTAATCTTAATAAAACTTTTACAGACGGTCTTCACTATTCCTTACCTAGCGTTCGTTCCAAATATTTTGTTCACCTTTAAATTAAAACTTACGGTTATTTTGACTATATCCATTTGCACTATATCCGATCACTTTACGATCTGGACGGTTAGAGCGATAAGTTGGGTAAATGAAATATTTCTGACACCTACAAATTTACCATCCCTGCTTCTGGTCTTTTATTTCCACATATGAAATTTACTCATTCATATACATAAGTGTATACATTATTCATGCATAAAATGTACATAAGTATGTATGCAAATATTTATGTGTTTGTTATTCTTTTTGATGTTTTGCAAATCTATGGCACATGCACCTAAATAAAGTAATGAAAATTAATATTTAACGATTTTAATGAACAATTTATATGCTAATATGTATATTTTTGCTTGTGTGTATTTTTTATAATCTAAAGTTCAAATTACAAGCTATAAAAACTGTCAAAATATTAAGTATTTATATGCTATTAAAATGCCATGTTGGCGATAACATCATGCATCCACCATCATTTTAACAACCGGGCCAACAGACAGCCTGGCAATTCTACTATCAATTTAACTATGAAATTTAGCAAAATATGAAACGTTAATTCGACCCAAAACGAAACCACCAACAACATCAGCAGCCGGTAAATCTCATACAGGCAGCAACAACAATGAGATGAGATCTGGCAAATAAAGAAAAAAAAAACCCACACTTTAAAAGAAATCTAAGTCTCTTATCTTAACAGCAGCTATTAAGTTTTAACACTACCAAGCAAATGACTCCACTTCCTACTTATGAATGTACGAGTATGTACATATGTAAATATTATTAAAAAGCCAAGCCAACTGGAGTTTTATGTTTTAAGGAATGGGAAAACCAACATGAATTCGTCCGTACATTGTTGTGAATTATTTCATACATGTTCATACCATAGTTTTTACTATTTTAATATTAAAAATATCATTATTAAATTCTCATTTATTATCTCGTGATTATTATTAAAATATGCGATTTAAATTTAGTTGTTTGTTTTTGCTGTAACAAAAAAAATAAATAAGTTTTCAAACTTATTAAATTTTTATATGGTGGCATGCATTTTTTTTTTTTTTTTTGTTTACACCCAGCGAGAAACAACGGCACCTTGGCTATTGACATTAAAATGCCCGAGACCAAATGCAACAAAGTTAAGTTTAGACCTTCAGGCAATTGCTATGACTTCAATGCCATAAATGTCTATTTGCTGGTTTTTATTACAGAAAAGTTTAAGAATTTGATACTTCAAGAAATAGTAAAAGAGTTGCCATAATTAATAGAAATGTTTATAAAATTTAGGATCCATACTAAGCAATTGTTATATCAAAATAAAATTGTTCACTTCTTAGAATTTCTACAAGGAACAAAAGTATAAGAACACCCGCCTAAATATATATTGTAAAATCGTTATTTTTTACACTATTGCAATAAATTTTTGTAACGAGGTGTATTTGTGTGAAATGTATTGGAATCACTGGAAAACTCAATTTCGTGGAAATACGAGTTAGGGCCTTTCTACTTGTGTTCATCGATGTGCAAAAGAAGAAAAAAGAACAGTTGAGTTTTCTGCAAAATTATTGATTAATGCAAAGTAATTCATAAGTAAGTTTTCAATAAAAATAAACTTTTTCCAAAATATTAAGTTTTAAGTTTTTTAACTTCCCTTAATCAAATAATGTTATAGTTTGTACCCCGATTGTTTCAAATCGAGTATTCATCAGATTTCGATGTTTTGAAGACATGGCAAGCGTTTCCTGTAAAGACAAAACCTTTGAAAAAAAATTTAATCGACATATCATCAATTATTGTGTTTATAATTTCTCTCTCTTTCTTAAAACACAAATTCGTCTTATTATAAAGTTGGCAACTCTATTTATAAACAAGTTCCTTCTGGTTCTTTTTGCATGTCTTGCGATTCCAGTAGTTGTAATTTTTGTTCTACACGTTTTTGTTGTTGATCGTTCATAAATAGTAATTCGAAAAAAAAAACATATAAAAAATTATAAAAATAAGTGCAAACGAAATCTTATTTCAAATTATCTTTGTTTTCACATTTGGGTGTTGAAAGTCAAGTGTGTCGCGCATTCACAATATGAATTTTGAGAGAGAGAATGATAAAGTTGATTTTAGCACGATAAACCCATTATAAATGCATTTGTAAATATCTTTGAAAAGTGTAAGAAATCTAAGCACAGAAACTAGTAAGATACAACAAAAAAAACCAAACCAAAATTGTATTTAAAATAAATTCATATTTCGAAAGCGGAGAAAAAAGAATGTTATAAAGACCAGCAACAGGTTAGTAGAATTTAGCGAGTATCTTTGACTTTTTGTTTGCTTGTTTGGCGTTTAGTGTGGACGTGTTTGTTGTATATATAATGGTCTATAATTTAATGCTTACATTCTACACAAAACATATTGCGTGTTTTAATGTAAAGACTTCGGTAAAAATTTTACTTTATTTAGTTGTTGCAAACTTATAAACCTTCATGTTGGCTTTGTTTCAAGTTATGAAGTTGTTCTTGGGTTGCATCAGGCGCGAAGAATATTTTGTGCTTGTGAAGATTTACAATAATTGTATTTGGCGATCATACGCAGATAAAAAGATAAACACGAACTTGAGCTTCTAGAATGCTGAAGGTGGAAGATGCGAAAAAGTAGGGCATTTTTAGGGGAATGCCAATAAAGACGATAATATGGCTCAAGCAAGTTCGTGGACTAATTTTGTTTAGTTGGGTTAACCATTTGAAACCATAATCATAGTCGCTGCTAATAATAGACGGTCATGGGAGGTTCTAATAGCTCAAAATCTAGAAATATCAACAATTTTAATTTTTTAATTATTATGGTTCGAACTTCATTTGTTTCTATGTTTATGATTTGATCAGGCTAAAGTTCGTATAGCTTTGTAAGCCAAATTACATGTGATAATTATTAATGAACAAATAACACCAAAGTTAATTTGTAAATATTCTGACAAACACGTAGTAGAACGGAACAACTAGCTGTTTTCGAAGGCCACTGTACTTTCATCATCAGCGTTCTTTGTGTTTGGTCCACTGTGTGTGGTGTCAGTTGATGTAGATTTCTGCTTTATATACGCAACTTTTGTTGCAAAAAGTTTGTTTTATGAATTTGTAATAAAATATGGGTATATATTTAAATAGAAATCTAAATTAATTAATTAACTCAGCTTTCAACGATATTTTCAAGAAAGTAAAAGGTAACAGTATTGCCAACTTTAAAAATTTATACAAATATACAGGATTATGGCAAATAATTATTATAAATTTTTAAATTTTGAAACAATAATATCATTTAAATATTAACAATAATACTTATTTCCAACTTATTGCCATATAAATTTGTGTACGGGTATCTGAACATTCTGGGTGACTGTAATTAAGTTGTAAAGAAAATAATTTGTAGCAACTTTACATTTGGAAGAAATTTTTAAAATGAACTATCACTTTCCTATGAAAATGAACAAGAAATTTTAATGAAAGCATTAATTTCACTAAATTTTTTATTCATAATACGTATACAGAAATTTCAAGAAAGTATTTTCATGTGCAAATGTAGCATTAGCTTGCACAGGAGTCCCCAGAAAGTTAGTTGAGATAATACAAGAACAAGAACAGTAAACATTAATGCAGGCGTTAGACAACGATGCATTCTTTTACCTTTAATGTTTAATGTAGTTTTAGATACAGTAATGAGAAATGCAACGCTAAACAGCAGGTGCATACCGTAGAGCTTATGCGGCCGTCTTTCTGATCCAGATTATGCAGATAATATAAGTCTTCTTACACTTAATTACTCCGATATGATAGAGAACTTGAAAATGCTCGAAACGGAAGCAGCAAGGGCAGGCTTTTAAATGAATATACCCAGGTCGAAGGCAATGAGAATCAACCCTACTCTCTTTATGCACAGAAAAAACAAAATTTCATTTTCAGTAACCAAATTCATTGAATCAGTAAATATTTGGCCTGAATGCGGTCCTTCAAATAACTTTGTAAATTGTGATAAAAATTATGTAAAAATTTAAATTTAGCAGAGTTCGGCTGACAGAATTTGTTATTTAAATGTGTTGGTGTTTATCTTGCTTGTTGGTCGACAAAAAGTGCTGTTGTGCTCTTGTTGTTGTTTATTTTGATTGATGGTGAAAAGTAGCCGACAAAAGTCGTGGCGCATTTATTCTCCAACAAAAAATTTAAAAAATATTTATTGAATCTTCAAACAAACGTATTTTTTAAATTTTTTGGGAATAATTTTTTCTTTGTATATAAAATATTAATCTTCAATATATAAACCAATTCTGCTACCTAGGAAGTATTCTTTCATCAACGGGCCGATCTTCAGACGATGTATCTTAACATACCATGAAATTTAACACAATATGGAAGTCACCATCCCCCTCCACACTTACAAATCATATAATCTCTAATTCGTGTTTCAAGTCTGTGCTATTGTACGGCTGTGAAACTTGGAATTCCGCAGCAGATTTTAATACCCTGCAAGGTTTTATGAACAGGCATAACATTATATGGAATGTTCAAATCTGGGCCCGAAATAATCAGACACCAATATGGGATGGAATATTTATGCGTAAATTGGATTGGCTATGCACTTCGTCGTCCACCCACTGATATCACCCGTAATTCTATAGACTGGAACCCTCAAAGAAGCAGACGTAGAGGACGCCCTGTTCACAATTGGCTTAGACAACTAACGTTGGAAGTTAACACATCAGGCAAAAGCTGGAGTGAAATAAAAAACCTAGCATCGAACACGAATTATTGGAACGAGTTTGTTGAGGCCCTATGCTTCTTATAAGGAGCCAAAGGAACCAATATATATTGTATATGCGAGGTTCGAAGACGAGCCAAAACACCTGCAAGCAAAGCAGCTGTCAACTATTAACTGAGAGACATGAGTACCAACATATCGCCACATAAAAAAAATCAAAATTCGAATACACGTAACCCGCGAAAATTCAAAATTCACGATAGGTTTTGAACAAACCTCGTATATATATTAAATTGAAAAACAAAATTTTATTTTTCTTTCAAGAGTTGAGTATACAATACTTTTACATGAAATTTGTACAAAATATAAATAATGTTTAAATAATACCATATTTGAGTAATGTCGTTGTTGTAGCAAATGAGCGATATTAATATGAAATTATAAAATTTTTCTAGTTAACACTTTGGTTTTTTATAATATTAAAATAATAATATTAATATAAATTCACAATTTAGTCGCTAGTCGCTCTAGTTCTGTTGCCTATCTACAGCAGGCTCCATAAAATAACGTTTCTTCATTTTTATTAATGAAAACTCGCGTTTCAATAATTTCAGCCTTCCAACATGCAACGTCGTTTGCTTATTTCAAGCTCCTGGAAAATATTTTCTTTACTTCAATTAGTCTTAAAAATATTGTTGTCGTCGAGCTGCAGCGGCTTCCCGTGTTGACATATGGCGTCAGTTAATGCTTAACAAATGTTTATGTTCTGCAGCGAGCGATAAGCCAGGCCACGATTAATAACTGGTGCTTCAATATCGTAACAGCGATAGCAACAAAATGTAGAACCAAACCAAACAATGCATTGCATTCATTGTCTTAATACTGCACTCGCATAGTTGCTGTTGTTGTTCTCCAATTGTGTTAATATTTTATTTAGTTGTTTTAATTGTGCACTTTTCAGTAGAGTGGCAAGTGCAAAATGGTTTTGCTGTTGTTTGCAATTCTAAGTGCTACAAAAAAAGGTGGCATGAATATTGTTTGCACTTTATTAAATATGACATTTTGAATGAGTTGTTGCTTAGACGATATGAAGTTGTTACTTTTTTTCTATAGTGAAAATGCATAAATTTAATTCAATTTGAGAGTTAATACAAAAAGTCAACAACTTTATAGAAACTGTTTATCGCATTCGTATAACTAAGTGTACAAACAATGTTGTCAGAAAAATATGAAATTCTTTTGCATAAAATTAATTGCGACATGTCTGAAGATAAAGTAAGAGAAAACATGCAATTCAAGTGCTATACCTCGTACTATATATTTTAATCTAGAAAGAGTTTATTGTGTCTACTACGTACTCCTAAAGGTGATTAAGTTACATAATTTTTTAATTAGAACTTAATATGTGTTATTAGATCCGGTTTTTAGACTTTAACTTTAAAGCACGTACGAAATAAATATAATTAATTAATTAAATAAAACAACATTTAGTGGTTTGATTATTTAAGCATTTTACAGGTGTCAAGTTATAAATCTTATTTTACACAACAACTAGATCATGCTGAAATTTATTATTTAATAAAAAATTATTGAAATACATCGAATGAAACAATTTATGATCCTGTTGCACATCAGCCAGTTTATAAATATGTATATGAACCCTTGACTATCTGTGTAAGAATTGCAAAATTATAAAAGTTGTTTAAACTTGGCCTGCATCCGTTAGGATAATTAGTTTTTAATACATACATACATGTATGTATATTAGGATGTTCATAAAAAAAAATTGATTTTGTCATGGGCCAATCGGAATAAAAATGACGCATGAGTTTTTTCAAATTTTTCTATTAAGGGTTAGGGGTCGCACCAACCTCCGAACTTTGGTGATTTTCAAAAAGCTCGATGCCCTTATAACTTTTTCCATGTGTATTAAAAAATTATAAATTTCATTCACGCCATTATTGAATGAAGATTTGTCTCAAAAATATGTGTTAGATTTTTGTTCAATTGTTCTTCCGATTGTAATTTTATATTAATTAGCAAGATATGTAAATGGTGGTTAAATTTTAAGGGCCGATGTTGAATGTGAACCACACCTAAACGTCAAGTTTTTTTCTGCATTTCATTTGACATTTCTCAAGTTTAGACTAATTCAATTTGAACCATGGAAATATACACAATCGAGCAACGCATTAATGTTATTCAGGCTTATTATGAAAATGGGTCTGTAGGAGATGTGAAAACACCAGTGCATGCTCGTACAGCAGAAAATATTGCTGCTGTCCGCGATAGTGTGGCTGAAGAGCCGTCCATCTCAACTCGTCATCGTGCCCAACAATGGCACCTCTCACGCTCGTCGTTGATGAACATTATGCATAAAGACTTGCATTTACACGCTTACAAGGTGCAATTGACTCAAGAACTAAAGCCTCTTGACCATTCCAAACTTCGTCAATGGTCAGAATGGTGGCAAGAAATGGCAACAGTAAATGATAAATTTTCGAAGAAAATCATCTTCAGTGATGAGGCACATTTTCACCTCAGTGGATTCCTCAATAAGCAGAATTGCCGCATTTGTGCGAATCATCGACGTTATGCAGAATCATCGACGAAGTAAAATAACCAATAAAATGGCTACTAACACAGCTTCAAAAATTAAATACGCCTCATTTAACACCAGGGGCGCTGCAACACTGCATTATTAAAAACGTGCAAAAAGCAGAGTTGTAAAAGAATGAAGCTTTCCTCTATCTCTTCCTTCACCATCTGTCTTCTCTATCACTATCGCTTTCCTAAAGAAGGTAACACCGAGTAATAGTAGTAGGCATTCATTGTCTGAGTGTTACTTCTCTTTTTATACAAAAAAAAAAGGACTGATTGTCGAAAGACCAATGCACCCACAAAAAGTGACTGTTTGGTGCTGTTTATGGGCTGGCGGCATCATCAGGCCGTATTTTTCCCAAAATAAAACCGGTCAGACAGTTACTGTGAATGGTATTCGCTAGCGTGAGATGATAACAAACATTTTATGGCCCGAATTGGAAGATATGGATATGGAAGATATGTAGTTTCAACAGGACGGTGCCACTTGCCACACAGCTAACGAAACAATGGCTCTTTTGCGCGACAAATTCAATGGCCGTGTTATATCACGTGATGGCGATGTCAATTGGCCGCCAAGATCATGTAATTTGACTCCGGTGGACCTCTTTCTTTGGAGTTATTTGAAAGAAAAGGTGTACACCGATAAGCCAGCAACAATTCAAAGCTAAAGGCTGAGATAATTCGGCACATTAACGGCATAGAACCGTTAGCGTCATCGAAAATTTGGACCATCGGATGGAGGTGTATTGCCGATATTTTGTTCCATATATAATTGAACGATACTATATTATCATAATAAAGAGAAATGACAATAATTTCCTAAATAATTTTCGTTTTATTCAAAATCAACATCTTCCCTTAAAATTTAACCATCCCTTATAGCTCTGTGTGACAGGATTCATCATTCTAGAATCTAGGAGCATTCGTCGTGTGTTTACCCCCCTGATAACTTTGTTCCTCGTCATCGTAAAATTCTTAAATTTAATTTACAATTAGAATTAATTCATTTCACCGCATATGCGAAGTTTGAAAGGTTTATAACAAAAGGTTCCTGAGATATGGAGGTGCAAAAAGTGCATATTTTAAGACATACTCACTGACTGACTACGTCCATAAAGCTCAGATTTAAAAAAACAAATCTAAGGCGTTTAACTCAAGCGATTTTACTAAGATTTGGCATACATGTTGCAATAATGCAAGCTTATAAATTGTTGTCGAAAAAAGTGAGCGTTAATACGAACATAAAGTTTAAGCCTCCTATTTCATGTACTTCGGGTCAGCAGATTATCTAGATTATCTAGAAATTATATGGCACCCTTACGACTGATTACTAGTTTATATAATGCATAGCATATTTCAGTGATAGGTATTGTGCCAAACAAGAACTTGGTCATGATTTTTATCTCCATACTTTTCATAGTCGAAATTTTGGAAAGGAACTTGGCCTTTTTTCAACTTTATGTTTTTGTGAAGATCTTAAATATACAGAAAGCGCATAAATAGAACTAACAAAAAAACAACATGCAAGTAGTTTTTTTTTAACAAAAAGTCTCCTTATAAAATATTTAATAACTCGGCCAATTTCTGAGGAATTTTATTTAACATAAAGCTGCGAATAAATCTCAATCAATTATGTTTTATGAAAAAAGGTTGTGTTACAAAAAAAAACTCCGTAAGAACAAATCCAAAGTAGAAAAATGACGAACAAAAACTGAAAAAAATATATTTATTGAAAAAATACATACGAGGTCTGATCAAAAAATAACCGTTATTTTAAATTTTTTCAAAAAGTATTTATTTATTCATCAATACGATGAATACGGTGGTTGAGGCATGATGGGATGATTGGGCTTTGGTTTCAATGTTATAGCCCTACACCCATGATTCGTCACCAGTTATGACCTTTTTGAGGAAATCTCGATCGTCGTTGACGATGTTCATTCAACAGCTCCTGAGCGATGTCCATGCGACGTTGTTTTTGCTCAAAATTTAGTAAAAAATCGAAGAGCACACCAAAACACGACTAACCAGTGTTGTCAGATATGGCGATATCTCGCCAAACGTGGCGACGAAAATTTATTTTTGGCGATGAAAATTTTCAAATGGCGATTGGCGATTTACTTGGCGACATTTGAACTCCTTGGCAATATTTTTGGCGATATTTTTACGATTTAAATAAAATAGAATAATGTTAAAAACATCAAATTTTAGTTAATTTAATTATTATTATTCGAACTGCATTTGTTTCTATATTTAATGAATTGAACAGGCTAATGTTCGTATCGCCTTTTAAGCCAAATTACATTTGATAATTATTATTATTATTATTATTTTTAATTATTTTTTGTACTCCACTATTTATATGTTAATGTAAACACTTTTCTTAATTTTTCTTATATAGTATAATTTTTATGTTTTACGATAGACGTTACCTGTTGAATTTAAAATTTAACAATATTTGTAATATAATTACAAAATGAAAAAATATTTTTGTAGCTATAATTTAATGTTTTATTATATTGGCGATATTTGGCGATATTCGACAAGTCATATGGCGACAAGGCTCAAAATAAATCTGACAACACTGCGACTAACCTTTTTATCTGTCAAAAACAAACTGACAATCCAAAATTGACAGCAGCGGAATTGAAAAGTCTTCGGAGCATTTGCTTATTTTTGACTATCATATATGTTCCTTATTGGTTCCGATGTGTGAATGCTATAGAAGCGCCAAAACTGGATCTTGATTTCATTCAAAACGTTGTATCTTATTTTGATAAAGAAGTTTCAACCGCATTATTGCAAAAAATAAGAAACCATTTGTGGTATTTGTCAGAAGAAACTGTTGGCCTTGCATTGTTTGATGAAAGCGTGCCGTTGGAAGTAAAAAAGATGATGGTCCAAAAACTCGACATCGGCAATGACATACATACACGGAAATAATGAAAAAAGTTCGAAAAGGAATGTTGTCAATATGGATGAAATTTTCTCTTACGCGTCTAGAGATATATCAGACTTCATTTCTCCACTGACAAAGAAATTTTTTTCTCGATTGGCCATAGATCCAAAATTTTTAGAATCGGAATCTTCTCAATGGCAGCAGAGGGATGATTATTGCGCTGGAAAAGCTGTCTGTCAATATTTGAACATTGTGAATGATGCAGCAGAAAGAGCAATTAAACTCATCATGGATTACAATAAATCGTTAACATGCGATGAGAAAGATAAGCAGTACTTATTCCAAGTTGTTGAACACTATCGTCATTTATATCCTTCTCACAACAAATCTTCTCTTATAAATTAATCAACTCAATAAAATTAATCAAATAAATATAAAAATTTTTCATCATTATATTAACTTTCAAAATCATTAATAAATTAAATTTATATTTCAAGCATATTATTCAATATAACTATAAATATCTCATTGAATAGATGTTTTTTTATAATATCGTGTACTTGGGGCCCCACTAGGCACGACTAGGCAGGCACCGTCGGATTGAGCTGAAAAATTAGGACATGATTTCTTACACCAAACCTCATATTTTAAGCAGCGCACACAATCAAATTTAAAAAAAAATCCAATACAAGATGCGACCAGTCTAATTTACACAAGTGCTGAATTATGCAATATCTACCTACAATAATTTTTCTAGTTAAAATATCAAAACTCTCAAATAAGATCACATTTAACCATGTCTCGTATATCTTATATTTCAGTTCACATGACCGTACATTCATAGATACATATAATACTTTTATATCTGACAGCAAGATGGATATTTGTGTTGAAAAATTGTGACACATGATATCCATAAATATGTCACAATGTGAAAGTTGACAATGCAAAATGTATGAATACTCGTACAGAGAGCAGCACAAAGAAAAGCTTAAGAAGATTTTCACATTACAAGAAGAAAAAAATTAAATTGTTTTTAAAAATCAGATTTTATATTGTTCGATTTTCAAGAAATTTTACTGTTTATGTTGTGTCAGAGATTGAAGATGACAAGCGGCATGCACTAACACAACTATAAAATCCAGCGATACCACACTCCGACACACTCCAACACCAACCACAACAACGTTACAGCAAACATCAAATAGTTAAAAGCGGCAATAACTTTTAAAGAAATGGTGTTGCATACATTTATTTGCAACTTCAGACAAGACCAAAAAAAAGAGAAAAGAATACACACATACTTACCAAAACACATTTACATAACAACAAGCACGCAGCCAACGAACCAAAAATGATAGCAGCAACAAGAAGAACAACAGTTGCATCTCAACCTCTTTGCCATCAGAAACGGTAGCAGCAGCAATATTTCTATGTAATATATTAAAAAAAAAAATAAACCAAAGTTTATAGCAAATATAGTTAAAGTCTTAAAATCAATACGAGTAGCATCAACAAACAACTGCTATAATAATAAAAACAAATGAAAACAACATCAGCAACGACAACTGTAGTAAACAGAGCAGCAACGAAAAAGTCAACGCAACAACTGTCATACAAAGTCACACCGCTCTTTAAAATGTATGATGCTGATATTTTGATGTTGATGTACTCGGTATGGAAGCAAAAAGACATGTGTATGCAAATACTCATTGACATCAGATACAAGCTGTCACTGCTGGTGTTGCACTTTTCTTATTATT
Organism: Nowickia ferox; assembly: GCA_936439885.1. NCBI lineage: Eukaryota > Metazoa > Arthropoda > Insecta > Diptera > Tachinidae > Nowickia > Nowickia ferox. Next base: position 68,984,148 of record OW387026.1, read on the forward strand.
GTATATTCGAATAATTGCTGAGTGTATTGCACATATTTATGTAGATATAACTTTAGTAATTTAAAAATTTATGCATAAAATGTATTAATAGAAATTGGAACTAGTAGAAATAGTTTGAATATCGCTTGCAACAAAGCCGTTTGATCTTGATAGTTTTAAACATGATTTGTATGTAAAAATTGAGAAGTAATTGACTTTGTGACAGTTTTTATTACTAGCGGTCTCCAGTAGCCATGAACTTGGTATTTGCATCATGTCGGACATCGCAAATGGCTAATGGAGACGGCTCATGTCCATGTTTCGTCCATGCTCTGACATGGATGCCCGAACATATGTCTGAGCAATGATGTTCGCCATGAGATTCGTCGCCCGCAATCATTTGTTATAGAAAGAAAAGATACAAAACAAAATTGGTATATATTCCATCTTTATTGCACTAACGCAAAATACTTTGTAATTGATGAATTTTCCACAGTTGCTCTGCCGTCGTCATGTTCATGTCATGTCCAAGGCGATGGCTAGTGGAGACGTAGGGTTAATAATATATGGCCTGACAACTTTCGACTTGTGACACACTTACATTTGAAAAAAAAAAATTTTAAAATTTAAAAAATTGCATCAACTTAAAAGTTGGCAAAGTTTTTTCGATTTTCTTTTATATTTTGTTTAGTATTTCGACACGCAAAGTTTACTTTGACAAATTTTCCCTTTACTACGAAGTAAGTATACATAAGAAGCAAGCCTTTTAAGTGCTTCTATACACAAAAAAAGATAAAAAAAGGCACAATTTAAATTTGTACGACCTTGGGCCTGACCCACGATGTCGACAACGTTCGACTTGTCACATACTTACATTTGAAACTAAAACAAAATTTGCAATAAAAACAAAATTTTAAAATTAGTTTTTGTCTTGAATGGAAGAGTGCTACAAGTCGAACGTTGTCGACATCAAGGGGCAGGTCCAAGGTCGTACAAATTTATATTGTGCCTTAGCCATGCTTTCTTTTTCGTGCGTTTTCTTATTTTTTCCCCTCGTTATGTACACTTACTTCTCGGTAAAGGGAACATTTGTCATGTTTGCCATGTATTTCTCGTTTTCCATACAGGCCTACTATTTTTGCCAATTTTCTGTAAAACAAAAACATATTTGAAAATTGTTCTTGCAAAAAAAATATCAGATTTAAAACATAAGGACTTTAGAGCTGCGTTTCCATACTGAAAAGAAAATTTCGTGCCAGCTATGAATTTTTTGATTTAATCAATGAATTCTGTCATTAATAACGTTCGTGCCAGCTATGAATTTTTTGATTTAATCAATGAATTCTGTCATTAATAACGAGCAAACGTAGGATTTCATTTCATTAATGAAAATGGTTCATAAAGTTTCATATAAAACACTTCATGGATTTCGTGAAACTTTTTCATTCCAAAAATTAAATTAAGTCGTTGATTGCACTTTTTGTAGATGTTTTGAAGTGAGTATATTAACTGAAACTGTATACAAACAATTTTATTAATTATTATTTTACCTCTATAACGGCCAAATGCTACAACGTTGACAATCGCTCAGTATAAACACGATGAAAACTGTTTCGTTATATGTAAGAAACATTTTCGTTGTATATGTGAAACGTTTTCTTAGACTATTATGGAAATTGAAAAAATCTATTAAATGGTATATTTTTGGCATCAAAATTTATTTTAATTAATGTACTATAAAGTGTTTTTGTAAGATATCGTAACTGAAATCAAATCAGTTTTTAGTCTTTTTAAAATTGGAAAAAAATTTAATTTCATAATAGCAACGAAAATAATATCATAAATACAACGAAGGATAAAAAATTAACAAACGCAGAAAGAGAGTGGTTTCATTCAATAAATGAAAATTAGCATTCTATTAATATAACATTTCATTCATATGATGAAGAAATATCAATGAATGAAGAATTTTTCTTTTAGAGCAATGCTTTCCAAATTTGCCCAACAAATGATGGGCTTTACAAATTCTTCCGCAAATATGGAAATAATTTTTAGTCAAGTCAACCTAAATAAAACAGAATTTCTATGTTTTTTGGAAAATGAATCGTTTCAAAGAATTATTTTTTTAAGATTATTTAAGATTTGATAATTCAAGCTGTTTTGATGCTGATATTAAAAAAGATTTCACGAAAATTTCAAGGCAAGGCTTACGTTTAAGATTCAGCTATACCGAGAAAGCATTACGTTCTAGTTCTTTAATAGAGCAATTAAAAAAAAAGAAAACAATTGGAGTAGAGAAAATTTTATTCGCGCATTTTAGAAACAATAATATCAATAATATTTTATTACTCGTAGTTCCTGTATTATGACTAAAATAAAAAAAAATTATACCGGTTGATAATTCCAAAAAAATAATTCTGCCATGATGAGGAGAAATTCTTAAACGACTGCCTGATTTATTTACAAAATAAAGATTTGTATAAATCTCAAAAAAATTAAAAATTTTTCATTACAACATTTTCATAAATAAATTATTGTAACAGTTTTGATTTGTTCACAAATTTCAGAATGCGTCGTAAAAAAAATACAAAAAAGATTAAAATTTTCAAAAAAAAAAAAAAAAAAAATAGTGGATACGCCTCGAAATTCGAATGGGAATGGTGTATTTGTATTTACATATAAATCGTTGAAAGGTTTTTTTTCCATATTGCGTATGTCGAGTCGAATATTCATCATTGGGCTCATTTATTTCTTTAAAATTTAATATTTCGAAAAGGGTTCGCAATTTTCATCGAATAACAAGCAACACTAAACTCAATTTCATCCAAACTTATAATCACAAAGAAATTTATACTGCAGTGGTCGTTTACACAAAAACTTTATGAAAAAAAAATTCGTTTGTTGAAGGAATGGTTTTGTTGTCATTTATTTATCGATTTTTCACTCTCAAATGAAATCTGATTATATTGCGATTACTGCTGCTGCTGTTGCTGCCGATTCCATGAGTGTGTGATTGTTTTCACTCCAAAGAAAAGCCAAGAATGTAAGAAAAGTTTGAAATTTTTTAATTTTGTCATGTCTTCTGTACTATTGTGCTTCTGCAATCTTGTGATCGAGCAGCCACAAACGAAGGAACCATAAAAATAGATTATTTTTACAGCAATTATGTTGACATTTGATTAAGCATGTTTGATAGGTGTTAAAACAATGTGCCGCCTTTATTTCGAACTCTCCACGAATAGTTCCAAAATCTCTTAGGCTTGGATATGTATTCGTATGCAGCACGTATTCCTTATTGGTCCACACACATCGTTATAATAACTTTTGCAAGTACCTTCATAGTTGCGCACACTCGTGTGTTCTGAATGACCTGCCACAATACAAAAGGACTGTCATTTGAATTTGGTCATATCGTTGATCTTTGCTGGGAGTTTATTTTCGTATTTGTTTATTTAGCATTTAGATTTGTTTTCTTATTACATTTAGTTTAATATTGCAAAAGTTGCGGGGAAAAAAACTTACTTTTGTCACATTTCTTTAGTGGTAAGTGACGATATTGCATCACTATCAACATTTGAATCATTCTGTGATCATCTGGCTATTAAAATGAAGATGATAGAGCGATGATGATTTTTGCTTAGTTGAATAAAATACACTGAGGAACAAACAAGAAAAAAATACCAATTGTTTTGTTTGGAAATCATACAAGAAATTTATTATTCGACATATTGTCATAATTACATCATCAGTGAAAAATAAAATAGATTCATATCGAATAAGTCTCGTATAAGTTTCTGAGCCTACTACGCTTATTTTTCTTTTGTGATTTTCAAAATATTATTTGTGAATTCTTAAATAGTTTTTTAAAGTCTGTGCAAAGTCTGAGGTCTACTGACGATTTGTGAAAGCAACAATGAAATGCATATAGACATCGCTTTAACACCAGCAAATAAATTTCGCTTTGGAAATCATTAAATTTACTACAAATAATATGTTGTTCATGTGTGTGTGTGTTTATTTGCTTCGTTCATATGGACTGTTATGCTCGGTTCTGGGACTTGTTCTTCTTTTTGTTACTGATTGTTTTGATGTTTGTGTTGTATAAACAGCCGATAAACTGCGCATTACCAGCAAAGACTTTTTGCAGCTGGCTAGTAAGCAGTGTGCTAGTCTTGGTGTGGGAGGGTCGCAAGTTCGATTTCTGCCGGAGACTCTGGGTGTTTCTGCAGAAAAGCTAAAGTTCCTTGTCAATTTTTTTTTTAGACATTTTAAATTTAATTGAACTAGAATGATTTTTAATCAGGAAAAATTTCTTAACCGGTCAGTTCAGTATATTCAATTGTTATCGAATGAAATGTTTTTATTAATTAATGTGATTTTCTAAAGAAAAGAAAAAAAATTAAACTAGACTTTTTAGCTGGGGAAAATACCGAAATTTTTCTGTACAGCCACGCACTTCATCAGCACCCATGTCTATCTACTGGGGTAGAGCTTGTTATTAACATCAGCTATTTAATGCAAATTTTAAATGAAATGAAATATGAGAAATGATTATATTGTGTATACGATTATGGATTTACCTTTCTTTTTGTTACAAAAACTTTAATTTTAAATAAATTTTTTGTTAATCATCAATTAAAACATGTGGAATTAAAATATGTGGTATGATGGTATTTGTTTAGTGTGTGTCTGAGGTACAGCTGCTGCAGCCGTAAGCTCGTTGTCTACCAAGCGATGAGTTCGAGTTCAAACCTTGGCAGAGGAAGCCAACTGCAACGCCGACTAACAACGCTCACACATTTTTTCTCATGCAGAAGACCTTCTTGGTACAGGCCTTATTAAAAACCCGCTTAGGAATTTTTTTTGATTCAATTACTATTCTTATCCAACTGCTAAAGAATGCCTCCTAAAAGGTCTTGACTCTTTCGCGTAAAGGACAATCCATAACATGTTTTGTTTTGTTTTTTTACCAAAGCAAAAACAAAATCCATTAATTTGAAGGCCTTCCAGAATCGCTGGCAAAAGCAGCAAGCACAGGAGACCTACCCCGCAATGACATCGCGTGTAAGAGATATGAGTATGGAATGTAGCAGGCCTTGTACATCCAAAAGTAGAAGTATTGAGGCCTTCTAGAAGTCGTTCTTGTTTCCGCTGGGAAGTGACAGATTTACATAGTGTGTCTGTATGTGTGTGTGATCAGATATACATACCAAAATAGGAATATGAAGTATGAAAATAAAATAGTTTTAATGTGGGGAATTTGTTAATAAATATCAGATATTAAATTTTTAAATGAAAATTTTTTAGTAGTTCAGATATTTAAATAATAATTACACAACCCCACGAAATACATATTTATTCACCTTAAAAAAGTTATTCCATTTTTTGATATATCTAAGTGTATTAAAACAAAGTACATCACGTCACAATTTTTTTTTTTGAGCCTACCTAATATTTTCATGAGGTATATAAGTATAATCACCATAACTCGAAGGCAGTATGTCCGACGTCGCGACGTCGACCAATAATATACTTAGAAAATTTGCTTTAAATCATGTTAACGTGGTAAGCTAAAAAAATCAATGGTTTCTTAGTTATTCGTAAACCAAAATATAAAAATATTTTTTATTTTAAAACTCAAAAATTTTTTAGAGCTTGAAACTATTTTAATAACTTTAAATTTTGCATATGGTACAACAATATGTCATGAATTTCGACCATATTTTCTTGGCGTGTACAACCCGTAAATTCTCTAAAATAAAGTCGAATGCAACTTATGCCACATGTGCTTGTGTAATATTTATATGTACTCGTATATACACAGCTTTTTACATTTATCCACTTATTTAACTATGAACTTCAAACTCTGGGTGACACATTTTCAAAAACCAGGAAAAAATTGTTAAATACTGACAAAAGAAACCCAAAAACCAAATATCGTGACGCAAGTGTGAATAGTAAAAAAAAAATTAAATCTGTGATGTTTATTTTTTTTATTCAAAAACCTCTTATTAGCTGTCCACAGTATTTTATTGAAATACTTTTAACAATATCCTAGTTTGTTTTCAGCAATATCTAGAAGACATGAATGCTCAAAAGATGCCGACAATTTCTCAAACACTCACCGAAAAAATAAGCACGCTTCTGCAATAATAAGGTGATGATGCTTATTTTGCACGTGAACATCACCACTACAATCCAACTTAATGTACAAGGCATTGCTTTGGAACTCTTTTGGCTGCAAGTTCTTTTAATTTTTTTTAAACTCATTGAACGAACAGGCGTTGGAGAGAAGAAAAGCCAACCGCATTGATGTTTTTGTTGCTTTTAAGGCAACACTTTGTAACACAAGTGTGTGGTATCATTAATTTGTTCCCAGCCATGATCTCTTTTGATCATGAGTTGGGTTTAGTTTAAAGTATTTTTGTACCCTACGCAATTTTGAATTGCAGAGTAGACCCCCAGGTATAGACTCCGGTGGATCAAAATTTTTAAAATTTCACTTTAAGCAAGAAATATACAAAAAAAAATTTCAACGTATTCCGAGTACTCTTTCATCTCGAAAACCACATTTAAAACCATTTTTGTGTTTGTATAGTGACTACCTCTATATCACCAAAAAGGTATTATTTCGAGTTAATACAAAAGTGGTCAAGAAAAAAGGATATAATTTCGATTTCAGCCTTTATTCAAATTAAAAAAGAATCAAATTGTTTTATTTAAAATTGGGTTGTATTTTAAGTTGATACTGTTTTGTTGATAAAATTTGTTTTTCTTTGTGATTTTAATTCGAAATGTGACTGTTTTTATGATAAAATTGCTCAATTTTTTTTGGAGTTGTGACTCTTTTCAAAACCTATGTAGATATTTTTCCTCAATAACTGCAAGATTTTAAAATAAAAACAATGCAAATATGTTTTCAAATGGAATTTGCTTACTATGATGTATTCGGATTTTCAAATTTACCTAAAATGTAACCACAAACAGTTTTTCGTCTCCACTGAAAATATTAAAATTTTGAGTTAATACCCTCTTGTTAATTGAGTGCGAGATTAATATTGGTAAAGCTTCCGAAACAGGACTTGGTCTGAACAAAATATACCCAATGAGTAGCACATGTGCTTAGACGACCTTGTCCAACTATAATCCCCACCTGGCTCATGTATCGAAGAGATCTGCTAGAAAAAAAGAGTGTGTAAGTGTCTGTCCGTCTGTCTGTCTGTCTTTATATATACGAGCACTTATGATAGTGTGATATTTGAGTCTAGTTCTTCTATGAGGCTGAACTGTTTGCGACTCAACTAATCTTGATGTTGTTAAAAACGACAACAATGACGACGATGGGGATGATGATGCTGATGACGGTGAGATTGTTGTTTTCCTTATTGAAAAAAGCGAACTTTTCGATATTGAAATTTTATTTCGTTAAGTGGATTGTTAGTGTTACAGAAAAATCTTAAATTTAGCAGTGTGATTTTTGGATTTTTTCTTTGTTTGTCTTGCTTTCTTTCGTACTGCTTGCATTTGGTGTGTATTTTGCTTTGTAGTTTATTGCTGTTGTTTTGTCTCTAACTAGAACACTTTTCCCTTAATTTTCTTCGGCCAAGTTGTGAGCTGTAATGTTACTGTTTGTTTTTCTGTTGTTGTCAGTGCGGTTGTTGGGTTTTTGTTGTTGTTGTTGGTGTTTTAAGGCAACTCAATCGCTTGCAAATTTGTTGCAAGTGACAGATACTCTGTGTTAAGGTTTCATTTGTTCCTCTTTTCCTCTGCACTTCACTTGGAGTTCCAAAAGAAAACAGAAAACCAAAGTTCGGTATTCCTTTTATGTTTGTCTATACATTGGAATGGGTTTGGATGGGATGCGCTGATGTGCTGGTTGGTTGTTGCTGTTTTGTGGAATGGAATGCAACGAAATGTTTTAAGTCTAGCTTGTGCGATATTTTATTATGAGATAATGATCGTGAGAAAATTGCTATTTAAATAGTTTAAAAGTTTTCTTTTTCCGTTCTCAATCAAAAATACTGTAATATAAACCTAAAAATATTTCATTTGAAATTCTGCTGAAATATATTAAAATTTCCTTCGGTATCTAATGCCAAAATTCTCTCTCAGATTGAAGTGTGAATAAAAACAAATCACAATTAATTCATAAAGGAAAAATAGGAAAAGTATTTTTGTTAAATATCAAATTAATTGCGAAAAAGTTTTACAGTATGCAACGTATTGGAATGCATCAATTATTTTTTTGTCAATTTTTTTCGATTTAAATTTATCGACACCGCTTTGATTTTTAATAAAAGATGTGAAAATATGCCTTAAAGTGATGCAATTAACTTGGCAGAAAATGGAATTTTATTGAGAGATGTTTTAAGTTAAAATTCGTTTAACTTTCTCGCTGTAAATTTTTTATACAAACTATACGAGTATACCGCTCATTTACTACAACAATGCCATAACTAAAAAAATGGAACTTTTGAAATAATAATGCAGATATAATCCACATATACATATTTATAAAAATTTTGTTCTTACCTCTTACCTCTTAAGTTCTCGTCCACAATAAAAAGAGGTATTGAAAAGGGTACTTTGGTTCATATAATATGCATATGAAAAATGTATTAAGCTGCAAAACAAAAACTTCAGTTTCAAAAGAGAAATCAAAAATGTTTCGCAGCAAATGTTTCACTGTATGGACGGGGACTAACTCCTTTGACCCCAAAGTTGTTTATAAGCAACTTGGTTTTTAGCACCGTTTCATTTTATACAATCATAAGGAATTTATCAAACAACAAATAGAATTAGTTTATTTTACTTCTTAAAACTGAAAAACAACAAAGAAGCATCAGCAGTGTCGCTATCAACATAACTACGATATATTATTCGGTTCAAAGTCGGGCGAAACGAAGGGGTTGAAATTATAGCACAAAAAGTAAAAAATACATAGTCATACTTGAAGAAAATACGAGTACTTTAAAAAACAAGTACGTAGATTTAAAAAGAGAAATTAAAAAAGATTTACTGTTACCCAGTATTATTTTTTGGTTTATTGAAGTTGCTTTTAAGCTACTTTGGGCAACGGTGATAGTAAGAACATTGACTTCGAAGACATAAGCAAACCACACAAAATACTTTATGAAACACTCATAAAAGCGATGCTGGAGTTTGATTGGGCTGAGTCTTCTTATCAAAAAGATTGGTATTGAATCCTAAGATATGAAGTGCGAATTCAACCATAGAATTGATACAGTTCGCGGGTTGGATAACAAAACAGTGCAGTTGCTTTCTACATTTATTGGAGATGAGCCAATTGGAACAAAATAAAATAAAAATATGTATTGATATCGCAAGACTCAAAACTTGCGAGGAGTTAATCTCGCTGACATTCAAGTGGTGCTTGATAAAATTAATCATTGCTCTAATTAATTGTACTGAGCTTGGGGATTGGTATTAACCATTTTATGGCATTGTATCTCAAGCTCCTCAATATCGTTGAAAATAACGTTAAGTATATATTTTGTGGCCTTTTCCATTATTGATTGCATACATTTTTAATTAGATTTATACAAGAACGGAAACTATAAAAAAGACTAGGTGTGGATCCAAAAAAGTCCTACTACAACGGTTTTGATCGTTTGCAGCTATTGATGGAAAATCCTACACGTGGAATAATCTGCAATATTTGGTTCCGTTTTGAATACATAGATAAAAAAAAAATAAAAAATTAAGTGCCTGTCCCAATATGATACATACATTTTTATAGCACTCTAAATCAATCTTACAAGTAAATCCACCGTTAAACAATATTATTATAATGAAAAAAGTATAATTTCATATTTTTTGCAATAAGTACGAGTCGTATGTATGTTCATGAAATGCGCCCTCTTGTTTCTATTAAAATGGTCAGTCAAAAGTCGTAAAAGCTGTTAGTAAATAGAAAAAAAATAGAAGAACCATAACATTTCATAATGGCAACATCATCAATTTCCATTAAATTTAATATGATACTCGTAATACATACAAACAAACATATTGCAAATAGTAACAACACAAGTCCTTGCATACATACAACTTTACACACACAGATATAAAAAAAAATAATTTTTTAGATTCACAGCTACAAACGCAAGCACATGTACGTACGCATGGTTGTTGTTGAACAGTAGAGTTAATAAATATAGCAAATTTGTTACAAATTTTATAAAAACTTACAGCTTGCCCTTCGTCAAAGTGATTTTAAATATTACTTATAAAAATTTCAGTACACAAAGGAATTCGCGGTAAACTCATTTGCTACTCCTTAAGGTAGGATCACACGATTGCTGCAATGCACCAAACCAATTATTGCCAATCGTGTGATTTCACAATTTGTTGTCCCATACGACAATCGAGAACAATATTGTGGTGATTTGCCGCAATCAAATGCAACTCTGGTGCGGCAATCGTGTGAACGGTTGATGGACAACCATGCCCCAATAAAAATGCTAAAAATGCACCAATATTTATTGTGTTCTCGAGCGGCAATCAAAGAAGCCAATGCGCGATAATTTCTTAAGTGTTTTCAACTTACTTTATATATAATTATAACTTGTTTGAAATGTTAACATGGAACTGTGATCCAATCTTTAACCCATATATTTAGCTTTTATTCGTTTAAAAGAACGAAAATCTTCTCTGCTTTGTATATTTAATGAGCACAAAATATACAAAGCAGAGGCAATTTTATTTATTTTAAACGAATAAAACATTTTCACGTGCAAAATAAAACAGATAAAAAATTATTTCTTTTTAAAAGAAAAATATTTGCACGTAAAAGAAAACAAACTAAAAACTACCACGATAGCTGTTTGTTTGTGTTGCCTCAAGTTAGAACAATCGTATGACTAGGATACGAAATTTTGCTGCAATAAAATTTTTATAAAATGGGCTAATCATGTGACTGCAACGTATTTAATTATTGTGCACCGATTCACCATAATAAAAATTGGGTCAGATTGGTATATTTGGGGCAATCGTGTGATCCTACCTTTAAGCTGTTTTTACACAACCCGTATTTTACATCTGGCATGTCAAATTTCCCACTAAAGGAAACATACACAACGTGTTTGAAGCATTAAAAACTGGCATGTGAGTCAGGCTGCAATGTCAGATGGTGAGGTGCCCCTGTGGCCGAGTGGTAGCCAGTTAGTCCAGAGGTCGTGGGTTCGATTCGCGGCATAAATCCTGGGTGTTTTCTACAGACAAGTTAATCGCTTCACGGGTTGTGTGCTTAAAAATTTTATAAAAAAATACAAAAATTACAAAGTTTCAATTAGAGCGCATTTTATTTTGATCTGGCCAAGCATCTGACATCAGCTGTTTTGGTATAACAACAGTGTGTGTGATGGCAAAATTATAAGGAAAGAGGTTGTAATTAAACATTTATATACGTTTGAATGAAAAATTTCAGGTTACCTTTAAATTGGTCATTTTGACAAACATTCCAAATTAAATACTGGTCGTAAAGCTGAAAAGTCAGATATAAAATAAAAGCCGTGTGAAAACAGCTTAAGGAGTAGTTAACGAGTCTACCGGGAATTTTCTAAGGGAACTGCAATTTTTTTAAATAATATTTAAGATCATTTAGCTGTTAGATCTTATAAGTTTAAATATATTATTGCATTCTTAAATTTAATAAAAATGTAATAAGAATGTAATAAAAAATCTAATACCTTATGTTTTGTTAAAAATTCTGGAAAATAATTATTTCGCTTATAATGCACCTCGGCTATGAGGATCAAAATTACTAGGTCCTTGGAGTTCGCTGTAAGCTATTTCCAATGTATAACTAGAATCGAAAATATTAAAATTTTTAATCATCCGCTCTAAAAGGGTTGTATGCATATTTTTGGGTTGCTACCAGTACTCTCTTTGTCTTTTCTACTTGCAAAGTATACTTCTTTAACTAGTCCAGTTTTTGACTGAAAAATCGTATAACGATTATCAGAACTGGCAACTCTGTTGGTATTTGTACTTAGTTTGGTTTCAATTCACTAGTATTTTGGAACATTTTGCAAATTTGCCTCTAAGCCCGTTGCTTATTGACGTTGTGTCAACAGCACGGTGTTTTATTAAAAGATTTTCTCTAGTAAAGGACTGAGCTCACTTGAACCTTTAGTTAGTAAAATTGTAGAATATGCAGAGCTTTAAAATCAATAAGTATATATTATTTTGAGAATCAATTGAATGGAACTATTTTTAATGCTACAGGTTTTCTTTAGTACAGCTCCAGTAAAATTTGTTGAACAAACTTTTTGCGATTATGCTAGATCACAAAAAGATCCGGACACTTTACTGCCAAGATCATGCGAGGTTAGTGTGTGTAGTCGAATAGGAAGTAAAAAATGTATACACCGTAGCAGTAAGTCAATAAGTATTTGAAATCAAATCAAATTTCGGAGATAAGCTGCGACTCTAATCTTGCAAGTTTTTAAACTAACCTGTTCGATATCTGGTGCTGTCACTCTCCTTAACAAAGTAAGCTTTCAAAGTAAAATTAAAGCACTTTACACATGTAGGCTGGATTAAATTGGTAACCGTTTGAACCGTGGCTCACTTGGATCTGTATTGGTGATAATATGTACTAGCTTCTAGTCTATGCTTATTTTGTCATTCTAAAAAACAAACCACTATAACTAAAATTTATACAATGTATCAGCTACAATCGTACACATAAGTATAAAAATACTCTGAGTATTTATTCTGATGCACATGAGTATATACAGGTGTATTTTATTTGCAAACGCTTCAAGCATCAGTTCTGCCAGAAAAGTGAATTGGTAAAACGCTAAAGTGGCAACGGTGTTCCACATGTTGCAGCTGAAATGTGCTGAAATGCTTTCCAACTAAATAATTCATAAAAATACATTTATCTCTTAATGAATTTCAAAAATGAGCTCTTGAAAGGTTTTTGTTTGCAAATTTCACGAAAAAAGTTTAAATATACATTCCCACTTGTGCAAACATTTGAACGAAAAAGGGTAACCACTAAATACTAATGAAAGACCTTTTGATTCAGTCACTTGTTTGTTAAGTTAATTAGTTTCATATATAGCAGATAGACAACGCCAAAGGACGCTTAGGAAACTTATTAAGCGCGTATCATTAGAATTTAGTAATTACGCATTTTTGTTCAAATGTTTGCACAAATATGAAAATGTATATAATTTAAAGGTTGTATTTGTTTTTAATTTTATCTCCTAATTGTCTAGATAATGTTTTCAAAGAGTCAAAGTACATTTTCTATTTCATATGATATAAAAATGCATACGGGGGTGTATGATGAATAAATAATCTGATATTTTGTCCGAATACACTCAATACCCGTAATATAAATGCATATGCGTTTCTTTTAAGTATTAAGCTTTTCGAGTATATTGTCGCTGTTTTAACTAACCGACCTAACTGACATTTTTTTGAAAAATGAGTTAAGTGATTTACTAGACTTTATAAGTCATAATACACCTTGTCTACAATTTTCATGACTGTAAGCATTACTGTTGTGCCTATATAAGTAAAAAGATTTCAGACGCAGCCATAAGAATAAATGTATAAAACAACCATCAAAGCTGCTCTCCTGTTAAATTTTCAAAATGTTAGTTAGGTCAGTTAGTTATATCAGAGACGATATGATTTAGATATAATTAAGTATGTTATTTTTTTAAGCAAATATTTGCAAGTGCGATCTATTTGTGGTACAACTATGAGTATACGCAATTACTAAAATTCATAGTAAATACTTAAGTATATACATATTTTTGAGTACTTATTGTAATTTTTCTCAAGAATTAACTAGCACAGATACGGATGGCATGAACTTCCTCCTGAAAAAAATGTATGGTATGCGCCCATAGGAATGACCCTTTAATAGTAAGAGCAGTACATCTCTGCCGGTGTATGTACATCTTGTTATTTGGAAAGGAATGAAATATTTTATTGTTCTCTGGTCTAGAGTTTTATTTTAGTATGAGAGATGTAAAATATTAATTTTAAGCATCAGTTCGTTCGTTTGATGTTGTTTTATAAGAAAATAATCTTACTAACTCTGCTATAATTTCCTGCACAACTTTCATAGGGATAAATTGTGTACACTTCAATGGTCATTTATCCATATCACAAGAAGGAAATATGTGAAAAAAGTAAACCAAAATAATGATGATGACAATGACTAAAAGAGATACAATATGTACGAACTTATAAAAAAATACAGAATGTAACAAACTACAGCAAAGTGGCATCATCATAAAAAAAGATGCGAGCAGCCATAAAAAAGCTTTTTTCATAATTTTTTAACGATAGAAAAACAAACGCTACGAAAAAATGTAAGCAACTGAACTAAGAAAATTGGATATTTATGGTGGCAAAATAAAATAAAAAACCCAAACTGACCAAGAAATAAAAAAATATGTTTATGACACGAAACAAAACAGACACAGTCAAAACAAACGAAAATAGATTTTTATCACTTACTACTCGTACATTTTCCAGAAAGATTTCTATCACCAGCACTTAATCATATCCACAGAGCAGAGGGGGTGTTTTGTTAGCACAGATATGAAACTTTAATCAGAAATATTGAAATAAATGGGTTTAGCTAATAGATACCAACTTCTTAAGAAAACGTTTATTGTTAAAAGAATATAAAAAATGTTGCTACACACATACATAAACGCTTAGGTATGTATGTGCATGTGTGTGTAGCGCCACAAAAGTTATAGCTCTTAAAAACGTTGTTTAAAAATCGTTCAGAAACACGCTTTCTACATACATATTTATGTTCTAGTCTTTTAGTAAAAGAAAACATATGTACAATCGCATTTCTTTTTTAATCCTTTTTTTTCTAAGTATAGTTTATCATGTCTTTCTGTCATTTCCAATGACAGCTAACCATAATTCAATTCATTTTATGGCGAAAATTCAAACGTGAGTTTAGTTCACGTATTGTTGACTTTTTTCACACTTAATTTCTTTGTCCATTTTGATGCAAAGAATTTTCATTCTTTATTCAAGAAATGACAAAGCAAATCTATTGTAAATTTGTGCTCATAAACAAGAATTTAAGTTTTCTTTAAGTTTCTTAGCAAAGAAAAATTCTCTACGAAAATAGCTAAAGAATAAATGGAGTAACATAATCGACTTGACTACGTACCTACACACATCCATACCAAATTTTAAATTATATTAACAATTAAAAATAAATGTTTTTAAAATAATAAAATAAGCATTCCGAACTCTTGGTTTTTAGAAAAAATTACTTTTCAGTGAATCTGTTAAAAAGCAGGAAAACTATATAAAAAGACAAAACAGATTCGTCGAGACAACTGATTTTATTTGTTACTAATCGAATTTGGGCAGTTGCACCAACTATCATACACAGAATTCATGTATAACGACTGCAAGTTTTTGTGTTAGCACAATATTTTTAATTATTACTCGTACCATTAACCCAATAGTTGCAACGACAGATAAAGTTGGTTAACAGTATTGAATTTGAAATAGAAGTTCCGCTTTTAACCGAAGATTACTAAAGTCAAAGATCAAAATCAAAGATCATAATTGGAACCTGTAAAAGAAAAATGAGCTTTTCTTGCTGGAATAAAAATGAACAATACAGGCAAATAAAAACACAATATTATGATAGTAAAATTAATTACTAGTTAGTTCCAGCAACTGATAGAAAGAATTTAGAGGGACAATACAAAAATTCAATTCATAGTCACTCTTATTGGGAATAAAAGGCGAATATTTTGAAATAAAGGTGAAAAAAGGGTAACATTTTTCTTATTTCATTTTATTTTATTTTCATTTCATTTTTATTTAATTTTCATTTCAATTTCATTTCATTTTCATTTCATTTTCATTTCATTTTCATTTCATTTTCATTTCATTTTCATTTCATTTTCATTTCATTTTCATTTCATTTTCATTTCATTTTCATTTCATTTCATTTCCTTTTCATTTTCATTTAATTTTCATTTCATTTTCATTTCATTTTCATTTCATTTTCATTTAATTTTCATTTCATTTTCATTTCATTTTCATTTCATTTTCATTTCATTTTCATTTCATTTCATTTTCATTTCATTTTCATTTCATTTTCATTTTATTTTCATTTTATTTTCATTTCATTTTCATTTTATTTTCATTTAATTTTCATTTCATTTCATTTCATTTTCATTTCATTTCATTTTCATCTCATTTTTATTTCATTTTCATTTAATTTTCATTTCATTTCATTTTCATTTCATTTTCATTTCATTTTCATTTCATTTTCATTTCATTTTCATTTCATTTTCATTTCATTTTCATTTCATTTTCATTTCATTTTCATTTAATTTTCATTTCATTTCATTTTCATTTCATTTTCATTTCATTTTCATTTCATTTTCATTTCATTTTCATTTCATTTTCATTTCATTTTCATTTCATTTTCATTTCATTTTCATTTCATTTTCATTTTCATTTCATTTTCATTTCATTTTCATTTCATTTTCAATTCATTTTCATTTCATTTTCATTTCATTTCATTTTCATTTCATTTAATTTTTTTATTCTATTATGTATACCTAGCCCTAATCGTTCACATCATTTTTATTTTTTACATCAATTAAATGAGAATTGTAACTCAATATATATGTAGATAAGATTGCGTGTATATACCATAGGAAAAAGTTGTGCCACATTGCCATATTGGTTTCATGTAGCTCTCTCATCTAGAATAAAGCTTTTTGGGTAAAATTCCTAAATACGAGTATTCCATTTCGTCTTGTTATGTACAATTTTCTTCTTTCCTTGACTTTCCTCATCAATTATTGTTAAGGCAGATAAAGGGAACACATTTCCATTCCTCAATTTTGGATAGAACAAACCTAATGTCTACATATTCAAGACTCAATGCCTGCGATTCATGTCTATAAATTTAATGCGGCATCTGCTCAGCTCTAAAAGCAGAAAAGCAAAAGTATCACATTTCAAAGAAATAGCGATACGTTTCAAGAAATTACTTATTAACTGCCACAACCATTTCACGAGCAGTTGCAACCCTTTGGCGCTCATACGCAAACAAGCTGCTCCATGAGAATTTTTGCATATTGTGGTTTCATAAAATTTGCTAAACATTTTTACCGCATATTAATATGCTTTTAAAGTTATTACATTAATATTGAATATTTATGACAATGATTAAACACTTGAGGGTCTGACTGTGAATGTCAATGTTTGTATTAAAACAGCTCGAATGTGTTTGCATAAAAATATTTACAATTTGTAAAAATTCCCACCATGACGATAAATTTTCATGTTCTTCCGGTCAAAAATGATATTGTATGAACAATATTACATGTATTCGAACGAATCTACTATTATTCTTCAAAAAAATAAATAAAATAAAAGTGTAAAAAAATCTTGGGCATTATTATGTGGTTTTTAATTTACCCTCTATTATTTCAAAATTCATTCATTTATTTTATAATGTTTGCTGGTTTAGTATTGTGTAAACTACGCTAGTCCGTATGCGCATTGTTATTTGTTTTAAATTAAATCACTGCTGCACTGTGGTGAACAGCCATTAAATGGTACTCTTGCAAATAAAGTTTTAACGCGATCAATTTTGTTGTTGCTATGATAAGATATGATTGAAATGAAAATGTTTTTAATATTATTTATTTCAAATAAATCCACACTACATGGCCCACTGTGCAATTGATGTGCATAATATTAAATTCAATTTTTTGCACTTTATTTTGTTGTCTCTAAAATGTGACCATTATAAAGTTCATTATTTATTACATTTTATTCTTTGCTTTGTTCGGCAAAAAGGAAGTCGGTTGTGGAATTAAATGAAAGCAAAAAAGCTTGAAAATTCAAACGAAACAAAATTTTTTTTTAATAAAATGTGTAACTTAATATTCATACATTTCATGGTTATAAAAAAAGCAATAAGTGTTAAAAAGGTCAATTTGTAGGTTTAAATTCCCTCTCCCATGCCAATGACGACAATCCCCATGGTCTGGTTGGGTTTTGCGAATGTAAAAAAGAGAAGTTAAGAAAGAAGTCATACAATTATTGAAAAACAAAACAATAAACAACTTTTATACTGATTTATGTATGAATAAAAATGATTTACATTTCATTACACGGTTTGTTTTGAAATGGACTGGATTGAATGCATTAAATACGTGTAACGGAAATATGTTTGTGAAATCATATATTCATGACTTTTTAGCATCTACATAAATATCGCAATACGAACGAAATGTGCCGTACAGAAAATAAAAAATTGTTGAAATGCAAATATTTACATACGAGTACTTTGCAAGTGCGGTCTCAAATGAATTTTGAACATTTGGGCTACAGAAGATAGATACATAGAGAGAGAAAGAGAGAGAGTGATAGAGAGGGATTGAGAGAGAAAGGGGGGTTTATTTGATGGAATACTTTTCGAAAGGTGTACAATTTTGAACTTATTTGCGATAACTGGGGACAGTATTTGCAAAAGAAATAACTGATATATCCCAATGGCTTCATATAAGCCTGGAAAAAATTATTTCAAGAGATTATAGTTGGTGAGTGGATTTTTTGGAGAAATAACATGTTCATTGGATGTTGAAGGTTATATTTTCGTCAGCTTAATTACAAAAAATATAAGGACGAATGATTATTAGTAGAGTTAGGGAGAGGTACTTGGACAATCATAGATGTGACGATTAATTCATCACTGAACACGCACTTATGTATTATTACCCTGCAGGAAATGGAATTTGCACAAGACCAGTCACTTGACCCAAGTGAAAGGGCCAGTCCGAGTTCTAATACTTCCTATAAAGCGAGGCAGTCTCTTTTGCATGGGGGTGTCCTAGAGTGGGATTTGATTGATACTTTGTATGCACCTTGTGACTTGTCACTTAACTATCTTATAGCGACGCATTCGATGTAAAATAATATAAATTATACATAAATGTCATTCGGACAATTAACTGCAACAATGAAAACTTATAAAATTTTTATTGTTATAAGTGCCATTATATGTAAGTTTTAAGCGGAGTTTTGTTTATGATCGAACTTACAACTCCGGCATGACAGGCTTGCACACTACCCACTCGCCCACAGGGGCGCTCATATTTTAAAAGTATAAATAAACCTGAGCTTAGGTTGATATATTAATATAGTTACGCAATTAGTTCCAGAACGGCTTGACAATTTCAATGGAGAAAATAATTAACATTTTATTTATACTATTTGATAGGTCTTGGATCCAACCACAATAGTAGACCGAGTCCCAATTAAATTGAATATGCAACCATTTACAGCAAATGTCTCCCATAACACTCCCATTTTCTTTCTCAAGTCATTGGATCAATTGTCACCAAATTTTCTGCAGGGTATTTACTAAGTTTATGTCCGACACTGGTCGAGCTTAATAATTATACTTAGAATTAAGATTATAATACTTTATTTATGATTTGATCAGGCTAAAGTTCGTATCGCTTTGTAAGCCAAATTACATGTGATAATTATTAATGAACAAATAACACCAAAGTTAGCCGTAAATATTGTGACAAACACATAGTTGAATGTTCAACATAAAGTCTTTATTTATTTAATTTGAAGATTTAGCTTGTTTTTATGGTTAAGCAATTCTCTATATGCATTTCGTTCCTGCTTTTTTGAGTTGAAATCTACTGAGTAGTTCCAAAAGCGGGAACGAAATGCATAGAAAATTGCCAAATCTTCAAATTAAATAAATAAATAAATATATGTATAAAAAAAAGAACTGAATATATTAATAATTTTCAGACAAATGCAAGATTTTAGGAAAAAATTATTTACAATTTGCAAATATTGCTCTCGGAATACTTAATGCATCATTCATACATACATACGTGGTGAAATATTTAATTGAACTTACCCAAATTCGATTGTTTAAACAAAGTTGGCGAAATGTTTTCTTTACTTTCCTACACAGTTTATGATTATTTTGTTTATTTTGAAACTAGTAAGAAAAGATCTCCATAAAACAAGTTCAAAAAAATAATATCGTACAAAAGAACAAAGTTTTTTCAATACAAGAGTGCTTGGTTGGCTATTAATCAAAGTTTAAGGGTTTCATTCCTTACCAAAGATATCTTACTTTACTGGAAATTTTAAATTTGATGTCATACGATACCCATTTTGAAACACATACATAAATTCGCCTAAAATTTTAATTGATATATTTTTATGTTAGCTAGCCTAGAGGTTATTTAATATGAATGACTTGCCAAAATTAATTACCTTTAATTAACAGTTTCATTTTATTTTATTTTAGTCTTAGACAAATATGTGTTCACAAGCGATAACAGTGTAAGTCGAAAACATAGTTTCGAGAAAAAATACTTTTAACGTATGAAAGTTTTTGTAAAAAGAGACCAAGCCGTAAAGTATATATAACTGTATTAACAAATGCACTAGAGATTTTGTGAAAGTGTAGTTTTTAGTTATATTTAAAGCTTGTTCTAAGTTTATTGATTTTGTTTAACCCTAGAACCGTAATGTTAGTCGATTCGACTAAAGTCTCAGTTAGCCGACTGTAATGGAATGTAACTGTAATGGTAGGAAACAGCCTCTTCCTCTTCAAGTTTTTTGCTATTTGTAAAAGATATTTGTTAAAAATTAAATTTATTTAGGAATTTTAAAAAGCTTACCTTCTTCACTAGCCATTTCCTTTTGCATTGTTTTTTTACTTTTTTTTTGATATTTGGTTCGCCATAGTAGGAAATTGTTCTGCTCACTGAACACAGTTCTCAATAACCACACTTGTGAACAGGGTTGCATTGCGAGTTTTACGCAATTAGTGATACAATTAACTAGTAATTGCTTAATTTATTAATTGGCTCATTGTATGGTAAATTGTGGTCAATTAAGGCCTTAATGGCATACAATTTTCTAATTGCGCAATTAAAGGGTATGTCTGAACACAGTATTACGGTTCTAGGGTTAAGACTCAGGTCTATATCGATTTTCTTATATAATTGTAATAAAATTCTTTAAGGAAATGTGAATTTCACGTAAACATGAAATTTCGTTTGTAAAATTTTATAGCATATATAAGTCGATTTTGTCTCAAGTTGACTTATGTGGTTATCGCTTTTAAGAAAGGAAATAACTTCAATGAATACATTGACTTGCTGAAGATGCATATGTATGCATGTTTGTATGTATGTATATACTTATTTTTAATTATGTCACATAAAAATTCACAACGAAAAAGTGTTTTTTTTTATAAATAAGTTTTTAAATATTTAAATAAACCACAACTCATTGGTAAAAATTTTATAGTCAGTCATAAATCAGCTGGAATTCTAGAAAAAATGTACATCTACATATGTATTTATATATATAAATAACAAGAAAAAAAACCCAACATACAAAGATATTTATAATCGAATTTGATTTACAAAACGATTAAAAAGATTGTTTTTACCAAATTTCACTCCATAATAAATTCATAAGCAATTAATAAATTTTTAATTTATGATTTAAACAAACAGAAAAGTAAACATTTTTATTGGCCATCATAAACATTTAAAATACAATACAAACAACCCATCAACCACACACAAGTTCTCCAGAAATAATAAAAAAAATCTAAATTATGATGGGCATTAAATAGCTGCAAGCATTCGATTATAAAATCTTTCGACAAACTTTCAAAAAGTCTTTGTTGGCTGCTTTTTTACATCAGAATCCTGCACACACCGAGAATGAACTTCTCGCTTGCAGCAAACATTTATTTACCGCTTATGAATGGTGCAGATGGCTGACGAAACATAACTATGAAAAGTGCAACAGTGGAGCATGCATGAGTTATTAATAAAATTATAATTTTGAAATTGTATTCCCAATTCATATGAAAAAATAAACAAGTTATTTTAGCAAGTCTTCTGTTGAACTTTTCGTCAACCATTCTTGCATCTTTTCACCATTGGAATTTGAAATTTTCGTACTTTGGATAAAAAAAAATTACCAAAAATTTATGCAAGTTGGCAACTCAGTTTATATATCTACAGGGTGTCCGCCGGGAAGGTATACTACTTTGTTTTGCCGCCATTTTGGTAAAAATTAGTCTTGACAGTTCATATTTGGCAGTCGTGAATTAGACACGGGGCAAATTTATTATGGAAACGTGTTGTAATCGTTAAAACATTTTATCAAAATCAATCATCGATTACTGCAACGATGAGAAAGTTATGTGAAACAAAACGCACTATTTATCGTATAGTGAATGATTTCGAAGAAAGAGACCAGAACGTACTGCAAGATCGGCTGAAAACATTACTGCTGCTCAAGAAAGTGCTTAAAACAATCCATTAACCTCAATTCGACGCCGTGCTCAGGAGCTTGGTCTTCCAAGAACAACTTTGGCCACAATTTTGCACAATTGTTTTCATACAAGATTCAGTTGACACAAGAGCTTCTTCCACAAGACCATTTATGCCGCCGTACATATGCCAATTTAATCAAAAATTATAAACAAACAAAGTAGTATACCTTCCCCGCAGACGCATTTTTTTTTTGTGGAAGCTATCCTTATTTTACTTCATATACCACATGGGTTCTGCTTGACTGCTAACATTTTCTTCAATGAGAAAATTTAAACACTCTCATTATTGTAGTGGTATATACATATATAGGATAATTAGTAACTACTATAGCAAGCCAGTCCATTTTGAAATACACTTATGCTCTCAAAGCACTTTGTGTGCTGCTAAGGGAAATATTGGGTTGGAGTTTCCAATAAAGAAACCATAAATATATCAACCTTGGTCAGGTTAAGAACATAATATCTTCAATGTATTTCTATAAGTTTTTCTCAATCTGAATACCTGAGATATTACAAATCTGGTATATTTTCCATAAAGAAGATTTGTCTTCAGATTTGTCTAAATGCTGAACAGTGTAGTAGTGTTTGGTAGTTTCATCGTATTTTGGCGAGCTCCACATCATCAACAACACTCTTCCCAGTCAAGTGACTGTTTAACTCTGTATATCCTGTTGTACTTTTAAAATATTTCTGAAATGCTGGCATTTTTCAACTTATAATACCTTTTGCCTTTTCACTAGGTGGATCTCCTCAGAGTATTTCGGTTACTCTTCCAACAGTAATTCTGTGATGTCTTGTTCTATGGTCCAATGTTTTTGTTCGTAATTACTTTGTATAGGAAGAAACCTTTCTCCTGCATTAATTAAAAAATAAATTAACCTAAGTACTTTCCTATAACATTACTCTTCTGCCAGTAAAAGTCCCGCCAAAATCGGTCCAGCTGCTCTGGAGATTAGCCGGAACGAACAAACAGGCTGAGTCAAACAAAAAATTTTTAAAATTGTTTCTTTATTTTGGCATAAGTATCCTATACAAATACTTTAATTATTTGTATGGTATAAGGTTGTGTTTAAATTTTTTAATTACGTTGGTTTTATTTCAGCTCATCACGTATTTTTGTTAAATGGAAAAAAAAGATTTATTTTGCTCCACTGTATAGTGACAATTTTATGATATTTTAATAATTTTCTAATTGTTGCAAGCAAATCCATAAAACAACCAACACAAGCCAAAACTATTTGCAAGCCCAAGATCTTTTACAGCCCAAAGTCAAAGACTCGAAAACATCCGCCTTAATGATGACGATGATGACTATGATTTCAGTTGAAGGCTTTTATTGCTGACATTTTTATCGCAATTCTTAACCAAATACAACCTAAAAGAGAAAAAGCAGCGAAAAGTTTAATGGGAGAGCAAAAAGGAAGAAGCTGAGATTTTTATGGTTTATGAGTGGTTTGAGATGAAATCATACGAAACCAGAAAAGTGTCCATTCGCAAGTGAAATTGACCAAACCAAAAAAAGGCTGATGATGCTGATGGTTTTGTGTGGCTTGAATTTGGAGTTGGTGGCGCTTCTATATACATAAAGAATGTGCATTCGTTCGTGTGTGTGTGTGTTCATGTGAGTGTGTTTGTCAATGTGCCATGTGTAAATTTAATTGGGCGCCACTAAAATCATTTAAAATTAAGATCATATAAATATTGATATGTGTGATGTTTGTTTTGACGTTATTGAAATATTTTATTTGCCTCAAGCTCTCATTATAAATCAAAATTCTTTTGCAGAATATATTTTAAAAGTCTTACAGTTATTTTTCAAGTTAGAATTTGATGAAATTAAATTAATAAAGATTGTCGTATCGTAGTTAAAAAAGTGCTTATGGGAAGTATCTCGGGTTGAATTAGAGTTGTGTACAACAGTTCTTTTTGAACTAGTTCGTTCGCATTTGAAATAAAAGTTCTTTAAAATCCATTTAATTTACATTGACGGTTTTGACCGGACTTCTGTACAATAGCTCATTTTAGTTCTACAGAACTGTTGGACAAATTTCAGGGGTGAATGCAAGTGCCCTTCAATCATTGGAAGTTATTGCAAGATCTACTCCCTTGATGAAGCAGCACTTGATGCTTTCGAATTTGCATGTAATTAATATACGGATTCGAAAGTATTTCCATTCATTTCGAGTTACAGACCAGTCACCCTATTTTTGAACTTTTGCTTGTTGTTGTAATAAATAATTCTGCCAAAAAGAAACCGACTTCAATGCTAAGATATGATAGAACATTTTCCAAAAAAAATTTATGGGATATAGCATCAAATTTTAATGGGCGTGCATCCGCCCATTTTTAAGATGAAAGATTTTGCATTTTTCAGAGCTCAGGGTGTGTTTTAGTTAAGTTTTGTAAAAAGGCGTACAGTAGAACCACTTAAAATAAAATATTAAATTTTAATGGGCGTGACTCCGCCCATTTTTTTGTTCGATTTTATGATATTCTACTTATTCAGTTACTGCGAAACCTAGCAAACACCTTTGATTGTTATAATTACACAATTTTAAAGTTGAAAAAATGGGCTACGCTCAGTAAAATCTATTATTATCGTGTATGTTCTGTATTCCACGTGAAATTAAATCTTTCGGAATTGCCATAGCATTGTTCTTATAAATTCACATTTCCAACAACAATTCTATGGCATTTCCGCACGTTTTAATTTCACGTGGAATACAGAACATACACGATAATGATAGATTTTAAAGAGCGTAGCCCCGCCCATTTTTTCAACTTTAAAATTGTGTAATTACAAGAACCAAAGGTGTTTGTTATGTTTCGCAGTAATTGAATAATTAGAATATCATAAAATCAAACAAAAAATTGTGGGCATGTCCCCTCTCATTTTTTTTAAATGGGACCAATGCGAAGCTATACCCTCTCAGACAAAAAAAAAAGTTTACAGTCAATCTAATAAGAACCGAATAATGCAGTAACACTCAAAAAAAAATAGAGACGAATTGACAACTTGCTCCTTTTTTGAAATCTGTTAAAAAGAGGCAGGGCTCGCAAACTTCATAGTAGAGTATATTAAGCTCTTTTTAAATTTGAAGGGATGCAAATTTCTCATTTTGATCTGACATAGAAATTATGTTGCAGAAGAAACTGCGATAACCGGTGGGACTTATTTTTAATTTTTTTATTATTAATTTTTATTATTATAGATTTTGTTTTTATATTATTAAAGCAAAAAAAAAAACAAATGGTATTTCTAAAAAAAAATTTGTACAATTAACAAAAACGCTTCCCAATTTCACTGTAAATTTTAAAGCAGCCTTAAATTTGTTGCTTTAATATTTCATGCTCTGCACTTAAGCCTGTTAACTTATTGTTGCTTTGAGCCAATTTCCATTATTGCTTCTAGTTCAACGCATACCCTTAGTATCAGTTGCATGTCTATTAAGTAAGTTTTTGTTGAACAATATCTCCTTATACGAGTATGTATGTATGTATGTACGTAGCTGTTTGTCGCTCTGGCTGTGTGAGTTTCTCTTAGTGCCGTCTGTCTGTTGATGTATTGGATTACGCACTAATTATCGTGTTAATTAACCCCTTTTTCCTTTAACCATTTTAAATATTTAGTGTAACACAATGTAATATTATCGTCTTTTGTTATTCACCCAAGAAAAAAGAAGTTGTTTATTTGTTATTTTTTTCCGTCTTTTAAGTTTTTCTTGTTACTCAACCATGACCTTTGTTCTTCGTAGACTTTGTGTCTTTTCCATTTGTCTAAGTTTAAATGTTTTAAGCTCATTAGAAACATTTTCTGCCTTGCATTTGTTTTTTTCTTTTCTTATTTTTGCTTACTTTCTGCACGAGTATTATTTTGTTGTTAATTATTGTAAGTACACAATTTACCAGTTAACTTAACAATATCGATTACCAAGCGAAAGTAAATTTTCCAAAACATTGAGTTCTATCGAAAAATATTAAAGTTTGGTAAGATGTACATACTAACATATCGTGCCCTTACCGCCAAAAAAGCTTAAGTGACATAATTTTCAAACTTATTTTTTTTTACCAAAATCGATCGAGCGATCGTAAATAATCGATTTTCGTAAAAAAACGAGGTCCAGAAAATGTGTCTGTTAAGCTGTTTTGGCGCTTACGGCTCGATATATTAAAGTATATTGTTATGGCTTGAAAATAATAATTTTTCTAATGCAAAAAAGTTGTAAATAAATTTTGCTGCACAGTGGTAGCGCACATTTTTATCAGTTGAAAAAGAATTTCTTATAAAATCTACATATCTGTTGAAGTCTAATCATTGGCCCTATTCAACCTTTCAAAGTGGCAGTAAAAATAATCAAGGTTTCATCGCAAGAGTATTACTATTAGTAAGAGGATCCAGGTTTTAATAGGATGAAAAACTATCCATAGTTGAAAAGTTTTTAAATATGAATTGACTTCAATCCATTATACTCTCTTGCAAGCTGTTGAAATGCGTTTAAATATTTGGTAATATAGGACGTCATGAAGGTTCAAGTATGATGGAAATATTACTGGAGGAAGCTTTACAAGAAAATGTTTGCAAAATGTTGAACTCTGATGCAACACACCGCAGTAGTTCCTCTAAAGAGCGTCAACTCAAAATGTACAAATTTTCAGTCGAAGCAAATTACTGTTTCTAATTTCATAAAATTTTATATTTAAAAAAGGGATAAAAGTTTTTTTTTTGCGAAAGAGTAGAGAAAATGATGAAAGATTTAAAGAGTAAGTAGATATGACCTCTGTATATCGATTTCTTGCAAGCAGAGAAAATTTAAATAATTTTAATTCGACTCTCTTTAGAGAACATATTAAATTTTTTGAAACATAAAACTGCGGATTTCGTTTCGTTCCATAGGTTTGGTAAATTTAAATTTGCTTTACTCTCGTGACGCTATCTTAACTTCTTTATACATACAATGAAATCATTTATTCGTGTTGGGATCAGACCCAGCAAAAAAAAGTTTTTCAAAAGGTTTGGGTTGGTCTGATTTTCAGAGTATTATTTTCGTCTGGTTAAAAGATCATAATAAGAAAATTCTAAATATGGGTTCTAAGATTTGCAATTAAATAAAATGTCGATGTACACTGTATAATTATTCTCAAAACGGAATATTTTATGTGCTCAACACTGTTTATATATTATAAGACAAAACCATATTAAATATTTCACTGTTGGAATACCATGATGTTAGGTTAGGTGAGGTTGAGAAGAGGAACAATCAAAGTCTACAAAATTCAATGTGGATTACACTTATTCTCTTAAAGCAAAACTGGTCACTGAAATACACCAGCTTCAGCGGATACTAATCCTAATGTACCATCAGAGCGCCCTCCTACGTCGGCGAAGTAAAATAACCAATTAAATTGCTACCACCAGAGGCGCTGCGACATTGCATTATTGAAAAAAACGCTCAAAAGGCCGAGTTGTAAAAGAATGAAGCTTTCCTCTATCTCTTCCCTCACCACCAGTTTTCATTATCACTATCTCTTTCCTACCTAGTAATAGTAGTAGGGACTTGTCTGACTGTTACCTCTTTTTTTAAAAAAAGGAGTATCAAGATAACAAATGTGAAAAACGAATTTTGCATGTTGGACAGTTTGACATGGTGCACTCAAAAAAGTTTTACATTAACTGTTTGTAGTTATTTCAGAAGTTTATCGTAAAGTTAAACTTAAATGAAAATGCAGTGTTCCTACGAAAAATATTATATTTTAAATTTTTATGGATGTTGTTAAAAAATCAACTACAATATTAAAATGATTTTCGGTGCAGTCAAAATCTTCAGTTATTTTCGATTGTTAATAAGTTTAACAAAAATATCTAACTTATAAATAAGCTTTATTTTTTATTTTTTTCAAAGAAAACAAAAGATTTTTTGTTTATTTTAACATAATGTGCTAGTTATAAAATTAACATTTAAAAATAATTGAAAAACTCACTTGATTCAAATGAAATGTAAGCGAAAGGTTTTTTAAATGAGATTTTACTTGTTCCAAATGATTTTTTATTTGAATTTACCTACATAATATTTGGAGTGTAGGGACGACATAGCTGCAATACTTGATGAGTTTATCTTATTATTCCATTGAAGAACGCGTCGAGATCGAACTTTATGTTTTCTTAAGGTTTCGATAATTTTTCTACTATGCTTAAAGATGATATTAGCCTGTTTTTTACACATTACTCAACTCACTCAGTTCCATTGACTCCACTGAAGATAGAATTTGCAAAACCGTATTGTTATGTTGTGTGCCAGCTGATATTTTTCGTTGTGTGGCATCGCTTTCCATATAAAAACATAATGGTATGTATACACTTTGCAACGTGCTTAAGAACAAGTTTATATTAGATGTTGTGTATTTTGACAGATACACTGCAACGTACAATGCAACCATCAACGCAACCTATAAAAATCAAAACATTTTAATATTTTTTAAACTTCGAATGCAACCATAAACAAGACAAGTAGAGCTGAATCCAACTCGTTCATTCACTCATTTTAGACACAAACCTATGATCAAACCCATGTAATTTAAATGATTTTGATCATAGGTTTGTGTCAAAAATGAACGATTGAATGAGTTGGACCCAGCTCTAAAGACTACACACTATGCGACCGACAATGCTATCTGCTTGGTTGCATAAACATGTCGCAAAGACTGTACCTGCTATAATGTGGACGGCGTTGCACCAATTTTGAAAATGACAATACAAGAAATGCCAAATGTGTACTCAGCATAAGTAATGCATATTGCTAGTTATAAAATACGTGGTGGTAACGATACAGCAAGCTGTAAAGTAGAATAATATGCTTTTGCTAATTGTACCTTTACTAATTTTACTTAGCAGATGCATCGCAAAGCCTCCAGAGTAATGTTAGAAACATCCAGAATATTCCAGCGTGTTCAACAGTTTATCAGATACTAGCTTTCGAACATGTGACTTGTTCGTATTACAATGTGTTCTGTTGTATGTACGTTGACAGTAGAAAATCATTCTCGAAGTATTATTTAGTTATTGCTGTTTGTGTGGTTGCATATTTATTATAAGCCAGCAGAAAGTATAATTCCTGTCGGATAATGTGTGGCTGACTACAAATTTATAGTTAACTTTTCTTAGACTGACTAAAAGCTAATTGCAATATCACCCAGAACAGATCCAAAATTAATTTGGTAAGAGCCAACAAATTTGTTTTTAGCTACTTTGAAACTCATTTAAGTTTTATATTAACATATTTCTGTTCTTATTTTAGATGGTACCTTAGCTAGATGTAGAGCTGTGTCCACTCGTTCATTCGTTCATTTTAGACACAAACCTATGATCAAACCCATATCATTTAAATGGGTTGAATCATAGGTTTGTGTCAAAAATGAACGATTTAACGATTTGGACCCAGCTCTAGCTGTGTGGTAGCGCATTGAGTACACAACGTGTGGTGATATATGTTCCAAACCCATAAAGTTTTTTTAAATTTACTGACTACTAGGTGACTTAAAAGTCAACTTTAAGTTAGTTGAAAAGTAATGCAGAGTGAACCAATTGACTACCGCCTAAGACGTCGCAATGTTAAAATAGTCGGTTGATTAGATTGAAAAGTAATCCAAGTGTCAGTCAGTACTAGTTGCGAAATAGTTAGCTTAAAGTTAGTTTAAAGTTAAGGGAATTTGAATGGTTACTTCAACAACGTCTTCTATGTTTCTGTGTGTTTGTATGTTTTGTTCTTCAGTTTATAATGTCTGTATTCTTCTTCTTCTTGCTTACAGTGATTTTTTTAACATTTATATATATTAGGTGAGTTCACGTTTATTTACATAACAATACATATCAGTAATTTCAGAAATTTTTCAAGCACGAGTGAAAATTTTAAAGTGCTCAAATTTTGTTTTTGTTTTCAATAATAAAGTTAAAGGGCCTACTGCCGTACCAAAAAAATAATTTTAGCTTGAAATTTACTTTAAAGAAGACTTGAGGTTCTAATTAATTATTTTGAAAACGGCAGATGTACTTTATATATTTAAAACTGTTTTCGGGTTGAACATGATATAAGTCGCCAGTTCAACCTGAAAGAAACTCATGAAGAAGTAATTCAATACTTAGCAGAGCCTTTTGAGGAAGTCAAGAAGCTCAAAGATAACCCGAAAGGATGTATGACTTGCTCAAGTGTTTCATCTGTTTCAGAAGTTGTATTCCACAGGCAGCGTTCTAAAGCTTTCCAAATGTTGTTTGTTCCAATCGATAACACATGATTTATCGTAGTCGTACTTAGTTCCAAATACATATTGAAAAAATTTAAGAAATCCGTGAATTTCTGAATACAGAAACTGCCAGCGATGTAGAAATATTTGATACGTACACTTTTTTTACAATAATTGGCAATTTTTTTTATTGAAGTAGGCTGACAGGTAATTATGTGTATTCTTCCTAATATTGTAAATATTGTGATTAACTAGACACGGTGCACCCGTCTTAATGTTCAACATAGTTTTATTTAAAGATTTCATAATAAAATATATATTTGTATTGTATACTTACGTACAGACAGACACAAAATTCAAGTAAGATTATTGTTAATTATTTTAATAAGAATATACAAAATGTAAATTATCCATTTGTACACGTATTGTATATTATACTTATGTGTTTTTGTTTGTTTGGAATTAATTTTAATTGTATTCACCTCTTGTTGTATCTGTGTAGTATTAAATAAAATCTTGCGTATACTCACACCGTTAAATTGTTAAATGTGGACAGATATTTTTACAGTGCCCTACAAAAATAAGCGGCTGCATAGAAAAGCTTGTTAAGTGTTAACTTAATGATATACTAGTGTTGTTATTCGAATAATAATTATTCGATTATGAATGAATGACGAATGAACAAAAATTTTTCAATTTAGGATAAAATATTATTCGAAAAATTTTTGTCGAATATTCGAGTAATTCCCTTCGTACGTAACTTTCGCCATTTATACTGTATATTTTTTTAAGAGAAGTAAGACTTTGTCAATGAATGACTACTATTACTATTATTAGGTGTTAACTTCTTTAAAAAAAGGGATAGTGATAGATAAGACAACTGTAGAAGGAAGAGATAGAGAACATCTTCATTTTTTACAACTCCGTTTTTTTGCTCATTGTTGCAGCGCCACTGGTGTCAATGAGGCGTATTGAATATTAGAGGCTGTGTTTAGTAGCCATTTTATTGGTTACTTCACTTCGCCAGTGATTGTGCTACTGAACACTGACACTCTGATTAGGATCAGTATCCGCTGAAGACGGCGTAGTTTAGTGACCAGTGTCTATGCTTTCATGACTTGAACTTTCCTACAACAACTAACAAAGGTACACTAATGCACGTCGGAAAAATGCGAGGTGGTGTTATGAAATCACTTTGTCGGTGACTGGGCTGGAACTCACGACCTTCGAATTTTAGTCTAACTATTTCAGACAACGCCACCCTTCACCTTATTGAGAAGTATGCAGCTGAAAGGCAGGCATTGAGAACAACTGTTATTGTATATTATAGCAAGCAGATGAGCTAAAGTCAAATGGTTTCGGTTGCTCTCTTTGTTGAAGGAAACGTATTTAAAAAGTGCTTAAGAATTTTTTACTGTTTTGCATTTTTTAAGGCCTCATTAGTTTTTACTTTTCGTTGTCGTTCTGTGCCGTTCTTTTCCGTATAAAATATTTTGCAATTACTTTTTCTGTGCAAGGAATCAGCTGGCAACCTATAGAACTGATTTCAGTTGTACAAAAAATATCACAACAAACTAATACATACACACTTTTGGCTGTCACTTAACGTTTAATTCTATTTTCTACAGATTTGTCCGCAACGGAACAGAACGAAACAGGAAAAACAAACCACACACACAGACTTTCAATAGAACAGAAACAAAACAGCTGATTCAGAACAGAACAGCACGTACAAACTAATTCTGTCTTTACTGTTTTAAAGTTTAAATATTGATAGGTAAAGTAGACCGCTTACCGATGGGGTTTTTATTAAGGAATCTACTATTTCTTTATTTGATAAAGTCGGAAAATTTTCAATATATTTTGTTTTTAAAAGTTAAATTTTAAAACAGCAAAATGTATTAAAAACTTTCTCATTTTACCTAGTCAACAAATAGCCATCTCAGTGCGAACTGCACTCTATTTTCTTTTTGATAAACAAAACAATTTGTTGTAATTAAATTTTAAATAAAATCGTTGTGCTTACTTATCGTAAGCACACTGTGCTTCAAAATTTCTCACCAATACAGCTGCAAAACATTTTTGGACATCATTGTTTTAAACTTTCAAGACGATTTTCTGAAATTTATTTCTTTTACAGTTTCTTTTACACACAAAAAAGTAATACGAAAAATTGTGTAATATCAGTTTAAATATTTGTAATATCAATTAAAAAATTAATTAAATTTTCAACTATAAACAATTTACTACTATTAATTAAGTTTTTTCACTCAAATTAATTAATATGTACAATTAAAAATTTAATTGAATCAATTAAATTCTTAATTGAAAACTTTAATTGGTGAACAGTTTTTTGTGTGTACAGTTAAATTGCGCTTTAACTTCCTGTTAATATATAATTGAATTTTTGAATATGAAGCTTCCATTACCACAAAATTACTATATCTCGACTTAAGCACTTTTTACTTTTTTTTCATGAAAGTTATCAGAGAACACTCTGAACTGGTTGTAGTAGTTTTACTTTAATTGTTCACTGTAACACCTGAAATTATACAGTTATTGTAATAAAACTATTCATTAACTGTAAGTTGTTGCAGTCATTCATGTCTACACACATACTCGTACATATATGTTTACATGTATGCATGTATTTGTATACTTAATAAGATGTTAAATTAACATTCATATCCTTTTACATTTTACTACCTGCCACTGTCAATTACTGACCTCAACAGTTTAAATATTGATTGATACAAATACATTTGAACAAATATGGAGCTTTGGGCACATATACATATACACATTTGTTTATCTATATGCATGTGTGTATACTCGTATTCATGTGTTACAAACCATTTCAGACTTTCAGAATAATTTACCAAATTATATATTTATGCACATATTATTACATGTTCAGAGAATTTTCAGTGCGCCTCAGTTTGTATTGTAATTTTCTGTAAAATATTCATGTATTAAATTCTTTGTTTGATAGTCATTGTAGGTTCATTATAATTTAAGAGCCCTTCCTTGCAAGTACTAATTTGGTAAAGGAATAAATAGCACTTTTGGAAAAATTACAAGAACATTACAATTTATTACGCATTTGGATAGTCTTATTGATAACAAAACTGTGTTCAAACTAAGAATTAATTTTAGAAGTGCTGAAAATTTTTGTGGTTGGGGTTTCTATTTCATAATTTTTAAAAAAATGTATGAAATATTTGGATTAAGAAATACAAAGTCTATATGAATGAGTGACTTTTGAATAAAACACAAGGTTTTGTACAGAAATAATTTTATTATTAAACGTAGTCTCCTTTGAACTCTATACACATTGTACAACTTTTATCCAATTCTTTTATCCCTTCCAAAAATCAGATTTGTCGAGGTGTTTTACATCGTTGAATTCAAATACCTGCCGAGCACTTTCTTCAGGTTTGGGAACAAGAAATAGTCACTTGCTAATAAATCCGTAGAGTTGGGTGGATGAGGGAGCCCAATTGAAATGCTGTAGTTTTTTCAGATTCTCATTAAATCGACACAATGAGTTGGCATAGTATTCGCTAATGATTGTTTTACACCTTTGAAAATAACCAATGTATAATCAATTCGATGCCAATCATAAAAATTAATAAATTTAATTACACCTTATCGTGAGTAATTGTTTTAAAACATTAGATCGTGCAAAAATATGAGTATGAGTCTTTTTTATTCGATAATTTTTTAATTGGGTATTGAAAAAGTTCAGAAAATAGTTGAAGCTCAGCTATTTCAACAGTTATAGTTAAAGAAACCAAGGAAATTAATTAGACTAACCGATATAAAGCAGTTAAAAAACGTAAAATGAAAATTTGCTATACTACTCGTATAATTTCTGCGGTATTTTTGACAATCTTTAGGTATCATACTTTTATTCCCTCATTCAATTGCCATTTAATCTATCCCAATCCAAGTAATAAAATGAACTAGGTTTGTTCATCGCTTGGCTTGTATCTCTCTATGTATTGGACGGACTTCAAAAACTTCAATTTCTTTGTATTCGAACAAATTGTAGTGTTTCATAACTCAGCAGTACAAAAGATTAATAATAGACATCCGTTGAAAGCGTCGTCCGCAAAGAAGCAATCAGCGCATCGGTTTCAAAGTTGATGCTAATGGTTACAAGGTTTCGCAACTGTGCAGAAAAAATTATACCTGAAGCCCGCTATCACGCAATGAGTTAAACAGTAATAACTTAAAATTTTTTCTTTCTTTTAAGTAACAGTTTTGCTTACTTTGAAATTAATTCTTTGCTTTCTGTTCATTGCAATGTGCCGATTTACAAAAATCTTTTTAATTGTTAATTATGCTGAATTAATAAAAATAATTTATTGAATTAAATATTAAGTGACACAAACTGAATATTTCGGAATGCTTTTGGTTGTTTTCTATGTGAATCAGCATAATCCTTTTTAGTTATTTTTTTGTTTATTTTTGCTTTTACTGCTTAGTTTGAGGAAACTCCAACGCAACGTGTTATTGCCCAAATAAAATTTCAAAAATTTCTTGACAGATCTCCATAGGAGATAAACTCAATTATTAAAAAACCTAAACCTATAGGCTGCACAGAAAAATATTGGTATTTCCGCCACCTAATAAAATCTAGTTAAATTTTTCATCTCTGCTTTAGAAACTCACATTAATTAATAAAAATATTTCATTCAATACCCAGTAAAAAAAAATTTTAAGTCATTCTGAAGGAACTGCATTTTCATTGCTTCCAAAAATTCGATATTTTTAATTTGCCGATAATTAGCAGAAATGTAAGTAGAAGTTTATTTTTGTCATACAAAACCTTGTAACTCCTCCATAGTTTTGGAAAATACTCAATCTAATTTAAAAAATCTATTCCTAAAAATAAATTGTGCAAGAGTTTTGGTGAAAATTTTAAAGTTATTTACTTAAATTTACATGAAAACACTGTTTCGCGCTTAAATTCTTATAAAAACAAACAAATTGTACAAATTGGTAGCTTTTTATCATATTTCCTGGAGGAAAATATTATTATAGAACGCCAAAAAGGAAATTTTTCTTAAAATCGCTTCTTGCAATGACAACCCTATGTAAAAATCATTAAAAATTATCCAAATTTGCACTACTTCCGAATCGCAAACTCTACATTTTCATGACTTCCTTGGAGTTTGTTTTTACTGAGTAAGAATTGAAAATACTGAACTTAAGCCCGATTAAGAAATTATTTCTGATTGTAATTAATTTATACAAAATTTTTATTGATGAGTTTTGGAATTGAACCTGACTTTCCAATTCTGAAACAAGTTTGATATTTTTCGATACTAATAAACAGCGTTTAAGAACTGTAATAATTTTCATTTCATTTGATTTAGCTTCTGCTTTCGCTTTTGAAAAATACAACAGTTTCAGTCAAAGCAAAATCACAAAACGAATTATGACCAATTCTGCAGTACTTTCAGCAGTCGAATATTTGAAAAGTTTCAATTTGAGTTGGTTCTGGTTAGTATCGCAAGTAAAAGTAAAAGCAGTCTACGAGTATGTGCTTTTGGAAGTCGCAAACAGTCACAGTCGAAGAAGCAAAAACTCTTGCTTTGACTTTGTCAGAAACCTTTCAAAGAACCTTCAGTTTTGTAGTCGACGCGTTATTTACTTCAGCCAATGCCACTAGATCTATATTAACTGTAAGTTTGGCAGTTAAAATTAGTTAGATTAACTTACTAGATAATTTTTTTATGTAAACGATATCTCCGGTTGAGTAACCTTAATTAATATCTTTGCTATATTTACGAATAGGATCTATGACACCGCTTATTTTAATTTTTCATTCAACTTCTTCTTTATATTGAATTTCATTAACGTTATCGGAATAACTATCGCTTTCACCTTCTTTTTCGGTTGGAGGTTTTCATAAAGATTTGGGCAACTGCCAACCCATATGAAAATGTTAATATTCATCTCAACCTCAAAGAAATTCAAATTCAAGTGAATTTTTTGCTCTAGTTATTCGATTAACAAACGAAAATTACTCGAATAAACTCTTAATTGTAATTTTAAAAATTTTTTTTTGCGTTGAATATTGCTTAACTTAAATCTGTCGATTAATTCTCTAATATGTTTTGTGTTTACCCTAATAGTCATGAAGCTGCAACACATTGACACATTTGGAGAGGTCTGATCATAAAAAAAAATAAAACATATT
Source organism: Nowickia ferox (assembly GCA_936439885.1). Taxonomy (NCBI): domain Eukaryota; kingdom Metazoa; phylum Arthropoda; class Insecta; order Diptera; family Tachinidae; genus Nowickia; species Nowickia ferox. Next base: position 69,020,969 of record OW387026.1, read on the forward strand.
TATAGGTCATGTTCAAAGTTGCATTTTCAAGGTTGCTCTAGATATTCATGGTAACAAATTTCATTTAAAATTACACGTTTACTTTCGTTACTTAAAACACTCGTAGCTTTCTCTAATCCAAAGTTAAGTAAACCTAAATGCGTACAATATCAAGAAGACTTTGTGCTGTCACGAATAAAATATTTTGTGTTGGAAAATCCCACAAATGACTTAATTAGCCAAATAACAGTAACAATAACAATTTTAAACCATATAAAGTGCGTATTATTTAAAAATATTCCTCTACTTAAGCAACTTGGCTTTCATTAATAACTTTATTGGCCATCATAAAAATCATAAAACAAAAAATTTACCATAAAAACAAAGCTAAGTCGTATTTTAAATATGAGAAATTAGACTTTGTTTTATTAGTTTTCTGGCCACAAAATCATCATAAAAATTATTATTAAAAATTTCTTTCAAACTGAGATGAATACTAATTTTTATGATTTGCTTAACAATTTTTGATACAAGTTGAAAAAACAAAAATCCCCATTCAAATCATAAGTTATCGATGAACGGGGCAGAGGCAGAGGCGGAGGCAGTGGCAGAGCCCGAGCCAGAGCCAGAGGCACGTCATGTCATAATAAATATTTTTACAAACTTCGGTTGGCACTCAATTAAATTGAGTTCACTCATGACAAATTCATAACAATAATTTTTCAATTTCAAAATTATCATTGTCTTTTCTACATGCAGAAGAATTACATATAAATAACGTTTATTTTGTTTTATTTACTAGTTGTGTTGCAAAGCAAACAAGTCAGAATACAAAAAAAAATTAAATAAACGTAATCAAAATATAAAAAAAAATATTAACAAATTATGCACGCATGTGATAACAATTTTACTTTTACAAAAAACCCTCTAAATGTTTTAGTCTGAATTGACTCCATTCCACGCACTTAAAAAAGTTTTTAGTCGTAAATTTATGATTTTGTATGATGACGATTTGATATGCTTTTATGACACTTTCTGCTTTATACACGCTTTAGCATTCATTAAACTAACTACAGACAACTAACTGGACATTAACATGAATGTCGAAAATAAAACGAAAAAAATATTTAAATTATTACAATGTCTACAGAGATTTTTATCAAGATATTATTACTACATGCATACTGTGGCAATAAAATATTTAATTTATTTTAAATTGTAGCTGTAATATTTACCTGAGCATATGACAAATTGGAAATGAAATAGTGATCATGGATATTTTTCACTCATTTAATGTACTAGAAGCTGAAATATATATTTTTGTAGTAAAATGATACATATGCTGTTTTGATAAAAAGCTAGTGATAGTCGTTCACCGACGTACACATGGAGTATATACGAGTACATATATATTTGTTATGCGAAAGAAAAATTATTAATGTATTTTTTGGTGTAATGTAGTTTAAAGTGACTTTTGGGTATTTTTCGACTAAATAAAATGAGTCATGTTTTGGCCGCACAATATACGAAACCGGCTCATAGTGCGCCGTCTTACATGGATGTTTTATATTCTAATACAAAGTATCATTTTTTATTGATGTGTTACACAGAAAAAAAAATAGACAAAATTTATGTTTAATAAAACCATGTTATTGAAAAAAAAAAATTTAATTTCAATAATATTTGTCATTAACTTAATACAATATTTATCAATACCGCGCATTATAAAATATCGTTTAATTTAGTTAATTTTAATTATTATTGTTAGAATTTCATTTGTTTCTATATTTATGATTTTATCAGGCTAATATATGAATTATTTTGATTCATCTTATTACAATTTGCTGAAAGCTTTTTTGTAATGAAGTTCCACTTTTACCATCTCTAAATTTATCATTTAATTTAGTTTGTTTGTGTTGGTGTTTATCTTGCTTGTTGATTGACACAACGCGATGATGTGCTATTGCCGTTGTTTATTTTGATTGCTCGTGTTGTATACGTGTAAGCCGAAAGACGTCTTGGCTTGTTGTTTTACTCAAGAAAGTTATTTGCTAAATTATATCATAACGCAAAGCGTACATGTAGGAGAAACATAGAAATCATATATGTCTTAAAGTTTCTATTAAACGCGCCATAACCATAACCATGCAAAACAGCTGATCGAACCACACTTATGGGCAACATTGTATTTGATTAAAGGTGGCTAACCATAACGCCAAAGCCATAACCATAGAAACGAATTTAATTTTGCTTTGTCGCCGTAACCATAAACAGCTGTTTGCTGGTTATACATAGGGTTGTTGCACTTTTGAAATGAATAATTAAATGAAAACATAAACAGCTGTTTGTGGTTATGGTGAAGCAAATACATATATTTATAGTGATGGTAATGTATGGCTAATGCATTATGGTATGGCACGTCCGATGAAACCTTAAAAGGACATAAAAATATCTCTTGCGTTAAAATATAAATTCAATTGAACAGCCTTAGTTTTCTGTAGCTTGTAGCCCCTAAATTTCCCAGTTGGCACACTGTTCTATGCGCAAAGAAAAAAAATCCTGAACAAAAACCAATACATTATATATTCCATTACTCATGAATTTCAAATATGAAAAACATAAGCAATTTTCTTGTTCTATGTTTGCTGATCGTAAAAATTCACAAATAAATACACACACACATATTCACGCACTTATTAAATGATTTAGGCAAAAAGTAACAAATACATACAACGAAAACATGAAGAAAAATTTAAAAAATTCCAACAAGTTACAAAAATAACTTGAAAACAAAACAGCAACCTCAACACACATACATACGCACACACACCTAAACAAATTTAAAGAAATACTCCATTTGAACTTTTTCCATAAAACTTTGTTCATGCTCGTATACATACATTCACACATACATACATACGTATGCATACAAATAAACTCTCAACTCTCGAATGCATTTGTAAAAGAATTAAACAGACAAAAAACACAATCCTTGAGGTAGGAAACATTCTCTTTACAAATGCGACAAATGAAGCAAACATCATACAAGGCGTCTGGTAGTCGTAGCATGGGTCACAGGGATGACTGCGGTTCTACAAAAAAAAAAAAAAAAAAAGGAAAATACGTACTTCACAACAACAAAATGCAACAACATGTATGAATGTCTGTCTGTCCGTCATTTTGTAAGTCCGTCTCCCCATCTTTCCATATGTCCGTCTTTCGGCGAATGATGTTGATGATGATTGGTTTATTTGATGTTCCTGCTGCTGCCCCATGTTGCATGGGAGACTGAAGCGAAATTAAAGAATGGACGTCCAAACAAACTAAATAGACAATTATAAAATGATGACAATTACACAACATCACATTCACTGAAAGTATGACGATTATAAGCTTATACGAACGTTAAGTCGATAAGAAGAGATATTATTAAAGTACATACATATAAAAATGTGGATGCATTTATTGGAGAGCATGGTCGACTTTGTTGGTGGCCTGAGGTCAGCATTTGGTAACTACAGTAACTGAAGCGTCGATAGTTGCCAACCACTTTTGTGTTAAGTCTTTCACGAATCGATCTAGAGTTGTAATGCAGTTTTCTTTTACGGCTGAGGTAAGCTCAGTCTGTTCAGGGTCGCCCTGTGTGATTGTGGACACCATACTGCAGTCCTATATACTCACTTAGTTCAGTATCACTTTAAGTGGAGCACGCTTTATACCCGACGAAACGAATACGTGGCTTCTCAGCTGGTAAATTGATATTCGTAATACGACTGTTAACGAATGCTGATAATGTAAGATGTACGTATTGGAGATACCTGAGACCATATATCTAATCCCCGGCTATAGTCAGCTTAGTTACGGCATTTCTAAATAAATAATGCAGTACGACAAGATAAACTCTTCGAGTCTCGATCGGCTAATTACGGTTCGGTTTAAATTTACTACGAACAATAAAATACTTCGAGTGTTGTTCTACTACTACGGTTTGGCTTAAATATACTTCGAACAATAGAATGCTTTGGATATTTTTCGATTAGCTACCGTGTGGTTTAAATACGAGTATACAACGAACAATATATTACTTCCGATATTGTTCGACTAAATATGGTTCGATTTAAATGAACTACAAGCAATATAATAATTCGGATATTGTTCGGCTAACTACGGTTCGGCTTAACTACAACACGTGCAATTACCACAAGACATACACCAAATGAGAACTAAGCAGAAAAGCAAGAAGCGTGCTTGCATATAATCCAAATGCTCCGAGCTACGTGAATATTCATCTTATGTTAATATAAGACTGCACTACGTATAAAAATACTAAAGCTCATCAGTTGGCTGAAGGGTTAGCACATTGACTACAAAACCGAAGGTCTTGGGTTCGAGCCCAGTCTCTGACAGTCATTAAATATAAACACCGCGCTATTTTCTGATGTGCATTAGTGTCCCTATGTCTCAATTGTTGTAGGAAAGTTCAAGTGATGAAGGCATAGTAATTGGTCACTATAGACCTTAGTTCAACCGAACCAGTACGTGCAAAAGAAAATTTACGATTCATATGAGTTGTTGTTTTTCAGTAATCAAGTACTTCGTTATGCACGCAACAACAATAGATTTATTTTTTTAGGGGCGTCAGGACCCTTCTCAGTATGTGTAGCCGAATTATCGGCGAAGTAAAATAATCAATAAAAAATGGCTACTAAACACAGGTTCAAAAATTTATACGCCTAATTGACACCAGACGCTGTAAAAACATCAATGTTCTTTTCGATGCGATGCATCGCAAAAATACTTCGATGTTGTATCGATATTTCATTAAATTTATCGATGTTTCTTATACATAGATTTTTCTTTCATTATTTATTTAAAAGAATCTTAAGTTTATATATTTTATGATTTTATCAGGCTAAAGTTCGTATCGCTTTTTAAGCCAAATTACATGTGATAATAAGTTTAGTTTACATCTCCCAATACTTTTTTTCAATACTGTTTAAAAAAAAAGTTTCCCGGGATCCCGGAATCCTGGGATCCCGCACAATTTCCGGAAAATAAATCCCGGGATATATTTGCAGGAATTCCCGGGATTTTTTTTGTTTTGATTTTATTATGGCAACTTTAGTTCATATGTACACATTCCTTGATGAGTGTCGTTATTCACTTATGAAGGTGATGGTGCAATAATAAGGTGATGATACTAGCACAATAGCTAAAATTTTACAACAAACACTTATGTGTTAATTTTGTAGTAAAGAAAACGCTATTTCGATTCAAAGAAAATCATTTTCATTAAAAAAGGAATTGCAATTTTTTGAAGGAAGTGGTGAAAAAACTGAGAGTGTCCAGAGATTATATAATGCTCTTCTGACTATAAGGCCAAGTGAACGTATTTTTTCATTAACAGGAGTTTTTTTTAAATAAAATTAGAAATAGACTGCCGAACGATTCTATTAATGCTTATTCTGTACTAAAGTCCTATTTTCAAAGCAAGATTTTGTGATATTTTTTAATAATGTAATTTGTTTTTTTTTTGTTTGCCTTATATCACTGCACTTGACTTTCCATTTATATATAATATTGGTATTTATTCATTACTATTATATAAACAACTGAAATTATATTAGTTTTTCGACTAATGTGTTTATAAAACGTTATTATTTAATCGATCTCATGAATTGTTATTTGTTTTTTGTCGAAATAAATTAAATTAAAAAATATTTTGTATAGTTTTGCTCTGGGCGGTAATTCCCGGGAAACTGAAAAGTCGTTCCCGCTTTCCCGGGAAATGAAAAAGTCCGGGAAAAGAAAACTCTATGCACCACTCAATTTGTTTCTCTGTTGAGTCATCACCTAAGCCGTTTGCGAAAATAATCTTTTAGGCGGAACCAATGTTTCCACCATTGCAAGGTATTTAAGCAGCAGTGGCTGGTCACAACTATTCGGCGGCTCGGGTTAGTCAGTTATCAGCCGATCGGCCTTAGATACGTCTTGCGCGTAGTTAGCAAGCTGCTTGTTGGGAATACTGTTGTGTTCAGTGTTCCAAATGGAACAGAAAATGGCAGAGGCACGTAGCCAAAGAGCCAGGGTATCCCACGTGTAGAAGCTTCCTTCTGTTGCTGCAAACAACCTATACCTTCGTATATGAAGTAGGAGTTTCCAAGATCCACTCATAGAATTTTTTATGGTCTCCACCAGCTAGATCCTATAAAAAACGCTTGGACTTGGTAATGGAAAATACCACAAAATAACTAACTGAAGCGATACAGTTAGTGGCGGTTACCATTAACAAGTGCAAGTGAGACGCAAAACTCTCGAAGGCCAAATAACACACACAAGCCTGATCGCACTTAAGAAATAATTACGATGGCGCGAGAGCTGTTCGCCACCTGCTTTACGACTGTTGTTGGGAGTAAAGATGCCAGACACGAACTTATTCGCCAGTTGTTCACATAACATTTACCACGTTTACATGTAAACTTGAATCATGCCAACACATATAGATACATAAGTATACACGCTTAATCTACACTTTCTGTATGCAAGTCGTCATTTCAATGCATCGAAAGAAAACATCGATGTTTTCCGATTGCTTGGGAGAAAAAAAAACATCGGATTATATCGATATTTCGACACAAAACATCCTACATCAGAGGCGGTGCAAGACTGTATTATTAAAAAAAAACGTGCAAAAAGCAGGTAACAGCTAGTAATAGTAGTAGGCATTCATTGTCTGAGAGCTGCTACTTTTCTTTATAAAAAAAAATAAAGCTCATCCTGATAATGACAATTCTTGAATAGCTTGAATAGCTGAACAATAAATGAGCAATATGAACAACATATAAAAAATAATTCACATATTTAGTTTGTATTCAAAATTTGCATTAACTGACATAACACTCAGTGGACTAAGCACACGCATGCTAATGCGAAAAGGCTTCGAAAACAGCGCGCAGTTCCGTTCTGTTAGTGTTTGTCAGAATAATTAACATTTAGGGTTTTTTGGGAATTGTTAAAATTTAACATATGTTGATGCACTAATAATCCCAAATGATTATTTTACTTATTCAGTAAATTATTTTTAATATAAAAATATTTTACTGAATAAGTATAATTAACATTTGGGATTATTAGTGCATCAGTTTAGTTTTGAGTAATTTGTTCATTTAAAATTATACCATGTAATTTAGCTTGTTCAAAATTAGAAATTAGTCGTAATGATATAAATCTAACGCCAAGCGGTAGTTTGCTTAGCTTTTGTAGCTCCTCTGTAATCCTTAACTTCTTAATAATTGCTGCAGAAACACTCATGGAAGAGGAAGAAAATCTTATATTTATTTTTTAAATTTTCGATAAGTATTCTTCTAACACAGAAAAAACTATTTACCAATTAATGTTTTTAATTAAGAATTTAATTGATTCAATTAAATTTTTAATTTTATTAATTAATTTGAGTGGATATATTATCAAATTGTTTATAGGTGAAAATTTAATTAGTTTTTTATTTGATATTACAAATATTTTAATTAATATTACAAAATTATTCAATAACTTTTTTTGTGTAAATGAAATGAATCAATAACTTTTTTTTGATGTTGCAAACTGCCTTATTAACTTAAGTTTCTCCGAAGGTGCACTGTCAAAAGAGATTGTCTAAATAAAAGTACGCAAAAGTTGTGTCGATATAAAAAAAAATAATACAACACAACAACAGAACTACAAAATTTGTAGACAACAACAATAACAACAACTGCAACTGCCGCCGAAAACTCTCACGATCTTAACCACCATATGACTAGACCAAATGCTAAAGCCAGCACTCATACCAAACATACATTCAACACAAAGTGGCAACAATAACGCGCAATGTTAAGAATGTTTTGCAAAGATCGAACAAACAAAAAAAGAAACCAAACTGAACAGAGCAAGTAACAAATACTAGACAATCTTCGGAAGCCAGAACTAGAGTTAAAAGTTTTAGTGTAGGGTGGTGGTGCCTGCAAAGCAAAGAGACTCAAATGCGCAAAAACTCCTTTCGCTATGTGGGGATATGGAATTTTTTTGTAACACACATCACTGCTGAACATATTACGGCATGTTTGGAGTCTTTGGTATTAATCCCTTCTTCAAAACGACAAATACGTTTACAATTTTTCATTATTATATGAAATCTTCTTTTTCATTAAGCATTCACCATTCATTTTCCTTCATCCCTGTGCCCCCCTTTAACAGTTTTCCATCCCGCTGCTCCTTGCAGTGGCTAAACATTAATTCTTAAGTCTTTCTAAAGACGCCTTATTGGCGGCTTCGTTACCTAAACATGTTGCACATTTTAGTTATAAATACAGAAAATGATACAACAACATGAGCGTAAAAACAATATTGTGGCTTAATCGTTTTTATTCCGACTTAATAGAGAATCTATGTAGGCAAAAGCTTAAGAGAGTGCATGTGTGTGAGTGAATATTTTTTTCTTAATAATTTGTTTCCCACAAGAGTTGTGGGTGGCAGTCAAAAAGGTCCTTGTTGTTTGTCGCTCCAGTTTCTTGTGCTTAATTTTCTTAATTGCCATCGGTTTAGTTTATTGGTTCTATTTTTTATTTAAGTTTTTGTTCCACCGGCGAAGACAGTAACTAGTAACCTGTGTGTAGCTAGAAAATGCATACTTTTTATGCCATCTTAAAGAAACTAAAACAAAACCTCTTCTTTTTTTTCAAATTAAATATAAATATAGTGGCAGTTAAAGAAATCATTGATTGTTTGGGTGGCGCTAGTGTTCGTAAGAATCAGCCATAAAAATAGAAAAAAAGATATTATTTGCATATGCATTGTTAAGGAATAAACGTTTTTATTTTTTTTTAGTTTTTTCTTACGACTATGCAGGTAGTATTCGAATAGTTACAGTTTGATTGTGAAAATAGGCTTAAAGTGGCGACAAATAGTCGTAATGATAATTGTTTTCTGGCAGTTTGATCAGAGATTCTTAACGTTGTAGCATTATTTCCCATGAGCGACATTTGGGTATTATGCAGACACCTTTTGCTATATGAGTTTCTTAGTTTTAAGCTGAGACAAGCAAATTTTTTCAAACTGCTTGCAAATAAAAAGTCATAAAATCTTTTTTTTTTATTTTAAGTTTAAATTTAAATTTTATTAACGCACTAATAATCCCAAATTATTATTTTACTTATTAAGTAAAATATTTTTTTAATAAAAATACATTGAAATTGATTATTGAGGGGTTTAGCTGGATGCTATGCGCATTTCACTGCTGCTAATGCAGATCATCAGGGAACCTTTACCCAAATATTTCTTAGAACAACTAGAGTTAATATGTTAAGCTTTCATTTAAGCAAATGAGAAGCTCAACAAATAAGAAAGTTGAAACAAGAACTCAATAATCAACATGTTTTTTAAAATTCAAAATTTTGAATTGAGTTACGAAAGATTGGTGTAGCTTATGATGTTATTATGAAGAAACTCTGCAAAAAACTTTGAAACGTAAAAATTCAATTATTATCTTAATCAGAAACTAATTGGGAAATAGCTAAAAATTTTTTGAAACGGTTATAATTAATAGGAGAAACACATAAAAACTGTTTTTTATTTCGGATGGCTTCTTTTGTTATTACAGATAGCCCTTCAATACAATAATTTTTTACGAATACCGATGTAATATCTGTGGAAAAAGCGAAAAAGTGCTTAAGTCGAGATAAATTCATTTTGATTTAATGGCACCCCCCCTAATTTTCATATTCATAAGTCATCTAAATCTTAATTATTTTTTTGTATGTTTTCAGGAAAATATTTTTTTAATGATATTCAATTAGTGTTTGTATACGTAACATTCAATTACAAAAATTTGTATATAACGTACCCGTAATGTAATATGACCAGCGTTGCCATATGTGCATATTTATCGGGTTTTCACAGTTTTTGAAGAGTGAGAGAGAAGTAAGAGAGAAGAGAGAAATAAGCAATAATTAAACCGTTTTACAAGAAAAGTGATATTGAAGATTTTGTAACTGTGAGCTGAAAGTATTAGGTAGAATGGATCCAGTTAACCCCTAAATAATCAATTTTATTGTATTTAAAAAAAAAGTTAAATTAAATATTTAACAAGTTAAATATACATTTTGTTAAAAAATTGCGATACAAGTATTAAAACTTAATATGGAAAAACCTTCCCAAAAATGGACAAAGAATTTAGAATAACTTATAATTGACGCATGTACCAGGTATACCAGTCCATAAACTGCCTAACACAGCAATGTCATGCTTCTTTTTCATTTTTTCAGCAGTTTTTCCTCTGAAAAACAGTTTTTATATATGATGTAGGCATTTTTTCTTGAAACCTTTATGGCAACACTGAATGAATTTCTACAATCAATTGAAGATGTTTAAAGTTATGCATTTCTCAAGACCTGATTGTACAAAGGTGTCAGAATACATGAAATTTTTGTCTTACTGCTTGCACGCATCTAACCATTTTTGCTTTGGATATCCAAAATTCATAAGAAACAATCACGTGAAAAATGCTTCTTATCTAACTACCTCCATGCACATTTTTAAAGTCGTTCTCACTTAATAAAAAAATAATTATTTACAATCTTACCTGATTTGAGAAACATGTACATATATGTACACCTGGCAAGTTTCAGAATCACTGGTCTATTAACAACATTGTTTGTTAAAACTTTTTGTCCAGCAATCATACTTACAGACCTGGCAATCTTCATAAAGTTTTTGCGATCTTTACAGTAGATACTTGTCTAAAACTTTCACATGAATGTACCTGTGTGTGTGTGTCGCTATACGATCAATAGGCACGTAAATAGTATATACATAAATGCTGATGGTAAAGATTTTCCTCCCAAACATCAGTGCCACCACCTACGAAAGATCTTTCACGAATACAAATGCTAAGCAATAACTGAAATCGTAACACCCTCATTTGCCTCAGCCAAAAGACACACATACACACACAATTCAAATCGCAGAAAAATAAACCAAAATCATTTAAATCTTAATACAAATACTAATCACAACCGATTTCTTTTATTGAATGCATTTAATTTTTTTTTTGGTAGATGAACATCTCAACGTAGAAAAGTGGAAGATATTTGGCGTATGAGAAAATAAATTCTGTGCAACCAATAAGATATTTATCATTAAATAGAACTGTTGCTGCAATTGCAAATTTAAAATTGTTAATTCTGTGGCAAAAAGAAATAAATGCTTAAGTCGAGATAAACTAATTTTTAGTTATTAGCACCCCTGCTATTCCCATATTCAAAAATGCCTATGAACAAAATTTCAATTTTTGGTATGATTTTTCAGGAAGTTATATCGCAATGAGTTGCTGCTTCTCTCTTTAGGATTCTTAATCTAATATAGAATTATAGCATAATTTAGCTGATACTTTGGTATGTTTTTAAATGCCATGACTCATTATCCTACACACTCGAGAGATTTAAAGAAAATATAACCTGGTATGATGTAATCTATGAAAATTTTCGAAAGACAATTACAATTCTTCAGATCTGGGTTGATTTTTTTTTCGTAAATCATGCGATTGTGTAGGATAGTGCAGAATGTAATAGTTATATTGTAAAATGTGTACACAGAATTTCTCAATTTAACTGCAACACAAATAATTCCCTCGAATCGACTTGAAAGTTTAAAAGTGCTCTTCTACAAAACAGTAGAATATGACTTAAGCGCTTTTTCTTTATTGCCACATAATTTACGAATTCAAAAAATTTTTACTATTACTATTTTTACTCTCACACACACATTCACATAAACACTCAAAGAGAGACTTTTAATTTATATTGAATTGCACATCTGTATGTACTTTAAGCGATTTCTGGGAATTTGTTAAATTAATTTTAATCATAAGAAAATAAAAATTTCAAAAACTAAAAGGCAATCTGCCACAATGTGAAAAGTACAAGTCCTTTAATTGTTATGTTACACACAAAGGCATAAATATTAATATGCCAATAATTAAAAGAGTTAATTCATTCATTAACAATTTAAAGGAACTATGGAAAATTTTAAGTAACGACATGTAACCTACGATATTTGTAGATATTTAAATATATTCGTACATATAAAAACATTTATGCTGCCAATGATGCTTAATTTCTTGTGCAACTGCCCAAGGAAAGGCTTAGATCATATGATAGAACTTTCAAAATCCTGCTCCCATCCTGAAACCAATGGGGAAAGGACGAAATAGTAAATTATTATCACACTAGAGTCTTCAGTGCCAAATCAAGAAAGATCTGGGTCTGTGGTTTTCTCAATTGATATGGGCCCACAGCTTTCGTACGGTTTTCCCCATGATGATCTTGTGTTTCACCGTTAATCGGTTAACCGGTTAATTTCAGCCGATTAACCGACGTAACAAATTTTTTCATATTTTGTACTATTACAACTTATTTTTGTGTGAATAATTATTTGTTTCGTCTCATATAAAAAGGGTGAGTGTTTAAAAATTATTTTTTTATACAAACAAAGATCTTAATTGAAACTTCAAAATCTTTGGACATGGCTATAAAAGAGTTTATTAACTAACTCTGGTACTGTAACTAGAGGGAGTTATTAGGTCTTTGTTTAATAATTTAATAAAGGCTAATAGTACTGCTGCCAACGATTTAATTAAGGATTAGATTTAATGATAGTCGAATTCAAGTATTTTACACCTACAGTCTAAAATATTTCCTTCTAGCAAAAATACAGTACAAAGACGAAAGCATAGGAATTCAGAAATGAATATTTTGCTCTGGTCAGATAATGACCAGTCAACAGAAGGAACTATCGATAGTAATACAAGAAATATTTTCAAAAAATTAAGCGAAACAGTTAGAAGTTTCATGAATTTGAAAACAAAATAAAGCAGGACTCTAGTGGCATAATGAATGATTTTATATGTTTTGAGATATCTAGAAAAAGCACTGAGAAACTATACATTTTGTAATATGAATTGCTTTTGATTTTCTCAACATCTACGATAAGTAAAAGAATCTTTTTAAGTCTGATTTTAAAACAAGTAAAGAATCGCTAAAGTCCTCAACATTTAAACCAAATTATTTTTCTGAAAGATTGTGTTAGAAGATCTCTTTAAACTATTGAAGTAACTAAACAATGACCTCACAAACTTAACTTATAGAATACATATTGCTTAATTTTTTGCTTCATTTAGTTTAAGAATTATTATGTGTGTTTTTTGATTTACTAATAAATTAAAATTAATAAATAATTTCCACACTTTCATTTGTTGAAAACACTTGATTTATGGAAAAACTTTATAAATCGGTTAAACGGTTAATTCCGAAATTAAGCAATAATTAATCGATTAAACAAAAACCTCGATTAATTAACCGATTAAATGAATATCCTATATATCAGTACAAAGAAGGGGGGATCTAAGCGACTGATTACGGGAGATAGCATTGGATCCAGATCTTTTCATAGGTTAGGACTCGCACGGGTAGATTGGTATCTATCAAATAAGAATCCCACGACTCGACTTAATTTTTTGTAGGTAGCAAGTAGCTACGTAAATCAACCAAATGGTGCTGGTTGCGAATATGGAGCAATGTACTTTTGTATATTAACAATAAAGTAATCACGTAAAACTAAATTTTTGATCGTCAAGTTTATCATATATGTTTAGGTTGCTTAAGTTATAAAATTATGCTGCTGGAGGGAGAGATACTCGCAAGTAAAGACTTCATATTATATGTTTATTCTATCAAATAAGTACATATATCTAAAATTGCAAACCTGTATTTGCTCCAATTCTTGTACCATCAAGCATCCCGAAATGATTTAAAGAAGTCGTGAAATGACAGTTTCATTCTAGCAGTCATTCCTCTGCTTAAACCGCTACTATTATGAGAAGTTCATTAAAGTGATCCATTTCAATATACTGCATATTCCATGTAACCAGACAGTAGCCAATTCAGTCGAGTGGTTGTGCAAGCATTCTTGTTTTGTAATCTCTTCTGCCATGTTTCGAAAAGCTTTTCGAAGGGAAGTTTATAAGCTTAGCTTCTACTTCTTCTTCGTGTATCCAGTCACAGTGTAGTTATGTTTACTTATTGGTAATTATTTTTAAGCAAGGCATCAAAGTATTTCTTCTGATTTATTAGGAAATAACGAAGAAATTGGATACGATTTCTATTACATTTTTTATTATTTCATTACAATTTTTCAAATATATTTTCGAGAGATATATTATTACGATAGTCGTATTACGACTTCGACAATTTTGTATAAGACTAAAAAACATTGCAACAATTTTCTTTAATCTAGTACAAAATCGTCGTAGTCGAAGTCGTAATACGACACTCGTAATAAGGGCCTTATTGTTTCGAGGTAAGAGTTACGAAAAGAGTATATTTATATAATAATCGTTAACTAAAAATTTAAATGAGACTGGTTATTATTAAAAGAAAATTTATTTTAAATAATTGACTACACCAACCCATACAGACTAAACTTAAAATCAATTCATACATAAGTATATACATACTCGCAAAACGAGATTCCACCTATTCAATACTCTGCATTACTTACACATTATTAAGTTCAACTAAATGTTGTATGTAAATGCGTGTGTATTTGTGCTTCATGTACATACATTTTTGATCATATACCCGTAATAATTTTTAGTTTTTTTTTTTAACGTCAACAAACTGGACCAATATTATCAGTATGCAATCTCTTTATTTTTAGTGTCGCTGTTGTTGTTTCAATTTTAATTTCTGTTTTTATTTTTGTTGTCTTTACAAAATATTGCTTTGGATTTCGTTGAGACCGGTGCCAGAGAATAAGTAGAAGAATCGATCGAGTCTGAATGTAGTGTTGTCACGATATCAAAGCATTTTAATTGGCCGATTTATAGATTTAATTACGTATTCATGCGAAACATCGAAACCGTGATTCGTAAAAACACACACGCTGCTATTTCGCTGAAGATGTTATTTTTGAAAACTTTTTCCATTTTGTTTTTAACCAACTCTATTCCCGTCATGTTCTGCACCCCTTTAAAAGCATCAGCTCCTCTTGTTGCTTTTATATTGTTCCTTAACTCTGTTTCTGTTTTCCAGTTGCAGCAGCATGAGAACAGAACTTTGGGAAGAAGAAAAAAAGATGCAAAATTGCTGATGCTGTTTTAGTGATGTTGATTATATCGATTTGTTTGTGGTATCGCAGTCATATGTACCTTTGCTTACAATTTTTTTATACATATTTTATTTAGCAGAAACTACACGTTTGCATTAATTATAAAATTTGTTAGTCCTCCGTTACATATTTGAAATTTTAATATTATAATTTAACAATGAATCATAGTTCGAAGAACTTAATTTTGGCGAAATAGTATATATTTTAAGCCTGTGAAAACATATTTTGGATGACCTTCTGAGGCGGCGATTCGGAATCCTGTAACTAAATTTCACACCAAAATTACATTATTGAGCATTAAACCACCAACACTCATACGTAGAGTGCAGATAGAGGAAAATATCGCAGCTTTACCCGCCAATGTTGTTGGTGACCGTGAATTATCGGCTCGGCGCTGTTTGCAGCAATTGGGTCTCAGTTACTTTACTTTTTTTTTGCCCCAAATGAATGCAATGGGCTTGGCTGGCATGTGGTTCCAGCAAGATGGTGCCACATGACACACAATAGGCAAAACAACGGTCCAATTGAGAGGCGAGTTCAGTGAACAGATTATTTCACGTTTGGGGCCGGTCAATTGGCTGCCTAGATCGTGCGCTCTAACATCTTTAGACAATTTTTTGTAGGGCTATGTTAAAGCTAATATCTAAAGGGATAATCTCAAAACGGTTGACACACTGGAACACAATATTGAAGAATTTATTCGTGAGATACCGGGTGATATGTTGTTTTTTTTATAAAATAAATCGAAAAGCTCCTCCTTGATATATATTTATGTAAATGAATCGTTACCGAAGTAAAATTACTAATCAAATGGCGGAGTTGAAATCCAACTAAACTTAATTACTTTCTACTTCACCATTTGTTCTCTCTTCCTGATCTCTTTCCCAAAGTAGATAGCACACGGTCTGGCAAGCCTGTCAGCTGTTAAATGTCTGTCATCTAAAGTATCATTGATTTAATAAAGACTTCCAAATTTTTTAATGTGATTGGTTTAAGAACCGAAGAAGGCGTCAATATAGTGAAAACTTTCCACAAACCTGTCTACTTGACCTACTTTGTAATGAATTGGCAGGATTATAAAGAAATTTTAAAAGACTGCCAGCGTTGCAGATGTGTTCAGTCCTGTTAGTAGTGCTTTTAGCTTTTGTTAGTGAAAGTGCGGCGGCTCATTGTGGCATATTTAGCATTTGGATTTGCACCACCAGCTATATGAAGTTCCACCCGCGAAACAAGTAAGTCCGGCTGATCATTCATAATGCCATAAAATATAGTGCTATAACAACAGGGTTCCAATCCTGAATTTTTCGAAAAAAAAATTTTTTTTCTGATAAAGCTCATTTCTCACTAGGTGGTTACGTTAATAAGCCAATTCGTCGCATATGGGCCCCGGAGAATCTTGAAGTGATTGTGGAAAATCTATTACACTGGGCAGTATTTTTTTGCAAATGACGCTGGAAGAACATCTGCAATTGAAGATTATTTCACGATATATCGTTTCAACAAGACGTTGGCACAAGCCTCACAAGATGACCGATTGTGGATTTATTGCATAGGCGTACCCAGGAAAAAAATCTGATTTGGAAGCACTAACAACTGAGAGAAGCAATGTTTTGCTTACTTGATAAGAAAAGTTCCGAAAAATGCTTCTGAAAAGCACTACGGCAAGCTCTATGACAAAAAAAAATGCACAAGCCAGTATGTTTTGCAACTGAGTACACGAAAACTATATATTATTATTTCTGTAGAGCACTTTGGTAAAGCAAAAAATTTATGGGTTATGGAAACTGAATGTATTGCTTCTAGCTGGCTCATCTCGAACAAAAAAATGCCTTATTCATGCCCAACAGCAAGTGATTTCCTAACACTTCTGGGAAGCAGTCATGTTTGGTTTTCTTGATGTCAATTAACCACTAAGATCATGGGGATCCCCAAACGTTGGATCAGTTGAAAACATACGTCAATATACCGCCCGAAATGTGCGAAAAAGTTTTCAAAAACTGGCTCAAGAGGAAAGGCTGCTGCAACTAATCTAAAAGCGGTCACTTAAATGATATTGTACTCGTATTACGTAATTAATGACAAGGTCAAATGAAATAGAAGTTTTATGGAAATCACAACTTTATTTATTTAATTTTACTTTTGAAACAGAAAAATGTATAAGATGTATTATACATCTGTATGTGTTTTAGTAGGCATTTTAATTGCCTAAAAATCTTAAAAACTGGCAAATTCGAAAAAAGCTTAAAAGTTTGACTAACTTTCGAGGTTTCCTTTTATGTTAATAATAAGGAGCTAGAAAAATAAAAAAGGGGTATATATAAAAATTGTCCAGTAGGTCATTTCAAAATTTCAAACTTCAAGTGTGATATGCATTTTGTATCTTTTCCGCTTGCTCCGCCATGTTGGAAAAGTTGCGATTATAAACAAATTTTAAACAAATTAATTTATAAACAAATTAATTAAATTATTAATTAATTAAATAAATTTCAAAAAACTCTTATCTTAAACTTTACAAAAATACCAATGTTGACAATGGGTCCAAACTTACTTGTCTTATGATTTCAGAAAATGGGGGTGTTACCAAAAGAAGGGAGTAGTGTTGGGTAAAAAAAAATGTCGTATAAATGGTTACATATTCACCATGTATCGCCTTAATCTTAAGTAAATTTAATTGGGACTCGGTCTAGTATCGTAGTAAACACTGAATGACACTGAATAAATTCGATGTGGTTGGATCGAGGACCTATCAAAAAGTATAAATATAATGTGCTGTGTCTATAAATAGATATTAACCTGTACTTAGCTGGTAGTGTTGGAGGTCGTGAGTTCAAATCCCAAATAATATCTGCTTAAAAATTATATATACATACACATTTGCATTCGTAACAATAAAACAATTTGTAAGTTTTCATTGTATAATTTATATTATTCTACACCGAATAGGTCCCTATAAGTTCAGTGACAGGTCACAAGGTGCATACAAAGTATGAATTAACCCCATTCTAGGCCATCCCCATATAGAAGTTACTGGTCCGCTTCATACGAAGTGTTAGAACTCGGACTGGCTCTAATCACTTGAGGACCGATTGTGTGACTAGTCTTGTGTCAGTTTGCTTAGTTTTCTGTATTTTCACTTTTTTTCATTTGGCAGTTTGATTTTATTTGAAACACGGTACCTAAGAATTATTTCGTAAAGTTGAAACTGAAAAGTAAATATATCAAATATAAGAACTACTTTTGCTAATGTTTGTCGGAAGTGATAGTTTGCAAGTTTCTTCAAAACAAAGTCAAAACAGCAACAAAAACACTTCCATAGAAAATGGCAGCTCTGTATCGTCATATGAACGAAGAAAAGTGCCGAAAGTACTCACTTATTTTCTTTGTTGTCGACTGCAATAAAATATGGAAAATTAACTAGTAACTCTTTCAAATTAATGTTTTTTTTTCTTAATCGCTCGTTTTTGATTCGCATTATTAACTCAAAAAAAGCATTTCTTGAGCTTTGAGACTATTGAAGTAAATGAGCGATTAAATTTGGAGCACATCACCATTAAAAAATCATCAATTTTAATTCTTTTTAATTTATCATTTCAATAATTTTATTGCTTTTATAGTATATTTTGCTCTTGAATAATTGTTTGTTTGTTATGGTCTTGTTTTTATATAACCATTTCTTTTTCTGCTTAATTTTTAGTTTGCTCTTCCTGTGAACCCAGTCTTAAAATTTTCATTGCAAGAATTTTAAATCGTATATTTAGACATAGTTTACGTTATAAACCCAAACCCAAACGATTGATAAGTCGTAATAAAATTTTGGCAATTGGCGACGCAACTAAAGTGAAGTTTCCATGCATAATCAATCCATTAAACTATGATGCCATATGAATGTTTTTTTTTATTTAAGTTGCCAGTACATGACCTTACATATTTGATTTTAAAAAAAGTTCCCAAAAACTACTTTTTAACAGATGCATACATCTGGCAAGAAAGTTACAAATCGAATTTCAGGATCCTGGCCTTAACCGATTATATCGTAAAGTCTGAGAGTGTTTTTAATTAAGCATATGACAGAAAGTGTCACAAAAAGCAACTAGTAGACTAAATGGCACTGTAAACGGATGTTTGAAACTTATTTCAAAGGAATATAAGGGTGATTTTTTAAGTGCTTTAGTATTTGATTTATAAAAAAACACATAAAATTTATAGTAATGTAAGTATATCAGGTTTATTAAGCGCTTATTTGACATATTTCTATGGAAAATTTGTCAAATAAACCTGTAATAAACCTAAAATATGTTTTATGAATTAGACTGTGAATGTTTAAAGATGATTTCATGTAAATGTTGATCGCGGCTACGGCCAGTATTTTGGCCGGTATCTCACGAATAAATTCTTCAATATTGTGTTCCAATGTGTCAACCGTTTTGAGATTATCCCTTTAGATATTAGCTTTAACATAGCCTTACAAAATATAGTCTAAAGATGTTAGAGCGCACGATCTAGGCGGCTAATTAACCGGACCCAAACGTGAAATAAACTGTTCACCAAACTTTCAGTTGGGCCATTGTTTCGCCTGTTGTGTGTCATGTGGCACCATCTTGCTGGAACCATATGTTAACCAAGTCCAGCTCATCCATTTTGGACAAAAAAAAATAGATTAACTGAGGCCCAATTGATGCAAACAGCGCCGAGTCGGTAATTCACGGTCACCAACAACACTGGTGGCTAAAGCTGCGATATTTTTCTCTGTCTGCTCTCTACGTGTGCGTGCTGGTGGTTTAATGTTCAGTAATGTAATTGTGGTGCGAAATTAAGTCATAAGATTCCGCGTAGCTGCCTTAGAAGATCGTCCAAACTGATCATAAATGGAAGAATGCACGCTGCACTTTCTTAACCGAGCATGAATTTTGATAATAAAGTTTAGTAACCTGCAAGCGTTATTCATTTGTAAGTCATGGTTATAATTTATTATATTATATATTATATAATAAATTATATTTTAAATTATAGACCAAACTGAACATGTTTAACAGTAACATAGTACACGAAAACAGCTGAGTTGTCCAAAACAGTGTTGCGAAACAGAAAGTTGCCAAAAAATCATTCTTTACTTGAATCTTGCAATCCAGTAATTATGGGTGTGGTCATGTTATGTTAAAATATAATTTATAGTTGTATTTTTAACACCCAATATGAAAAACCAAAAAATTTATTTTATAATAACAAAATATTTTTTTATTGAGCGCTTAAAATGCAAGTCCAAATTACATATGTACATATATTATATAAATATTCGACTGAGAGTCCTTTGAGATATTAAATTTTAAGGGAACAGATTGAAAACCTTGTTTAAGCAAGTAAAATGTAAAAATACTAAAATGTGTCTTCATTAAACCTTGCAAAGTGTTTAAACAATCCAACTTTAATCAAAATATTCAGGAATAAATAGAATTTACAAGCTCAAGAAAAAATCACGCATCTTTTCTAATTTCCATCTACACCATCGAACAAATTTATAAAAGAAAGAAAAACAAATGCGAAAGGAAAATCATTTGAACAACTTTAACATCGTAACTGTCGTAATTGTTGTCGTCACCGTCATCATCATCATCATCATCAGCATCGACGTCGGAGTCATCATTCGCAGCAGGACTGTCATGATCATTGTCCAAATCATTCGTACATATTCGTGTCTACATGTTGCAAATAGTCAATGTTTTGTGACAATAATTGTCGCCAATATGGTGGTAATCTATGGACTGACTTGTGTGCAGAATTTTTGCTATTTTTTGCACTTTTTTTTTGCATTGCTACAACTTTTTTGGTTTAAGAACAATTTTTCTGGTGACTCAAGGTGGCTGAAGGAGTTTTCTAGTGACAATACGTGTTACTCGTGTTAAGATGCTCGTTGTTCTTGTCGCTCGTTTTTTCTTCCGTTGTGTGACTTTTTGCTTTTGGTTAGAAAGCCTGGCTTTAAAGAACTCAAGTCTTTGGAAGGAGAAGTCAAAGTTAAACTTGCAATTGTTGTTGAAAGTTGTGTTTTTTGTTTGTTTTAACTTAATTTTTTTTTTTGCTGAAGTCGCAGTTGTCGATTGTCTTGTTGTCGTTTATGTTTAAATGTATTTGATACCGTGTTGTGCAGTTGTGGCCGTTGCAACTTAAGGTATCATCTAAAGTAATTTTCTTAATTTTTTTTTACTTTTTAGCGTATTGTAGTAATTTGATGGTAGTATTTATTTATTTGTTTGTTTTAAATTGTTTCTCCTTCCAAAGACCAATTGCTTTCAATTGCTTTGGTGGAGTTTGTTGCTTGTTGCTCTTTTTTTATTTCTTATTCACTGTTGTTTCATTTTTGCAAGTTTATCCTCTCTAGTTTGTCTAAACTGTATGTTTTCTGTCCCAAACAACAAGATTCAATTTACTAATTTTTGCAAGTTGTTTTTACCTCTCCGGCAAGTTGTTGTTAATGTTTTTCAATAAATAAAAAAATGTGCAGAATTTTAAAAATAATGTAAAGTTTTGTCAATTTTAACAATTTTTTCGTTTGTTGTAAATATTTATTCGTTTTTTTGTTTTTTTTTTTGTTAGCAGAAAGTCATTACAATAGTTTGATCAGAAATCCAGTTGCTGTGATGTGTTAATTTTCTATGTGCAGGACAATTCCAAAACTTATTGTTCTGGCTTAGCTTGAATTTATCGGGTATGTGAAATTCCGAATTTACGTGGCATTGTTGTTAGGAATACAGATTTCCAACAACCATAATATGAAAATTACGCACAGTCTTAAACGAATTATATGCCTGCTATGATATTTAATTTCAAAGATTTGGTTTACCACTGTCAGAGAGCATCAAAGTGCCCTACTGCCTTCAAATAACTCTACAGATTAGTTCAAATGCAGTTAGACTATTGTCAACAAAAAATGTGTGTATATTTGTTACTAGATTTGGCTCCTCTCGTAGGTACTAATGCCATCTCATCAGTAGACTTTAAATCAGATTTTTGATATATTTATATAAAAACTCTCATAAAACAATTGAGAATTACTAGAGAGATAAACATAGCACCTAAAGCAGAAATCTTTCTTTTCGAATCTTTTGAATTCGAGAAGCAGGAGGTTCTCAATTCATTTGATTTTTTTTTATATAAGGGTTACTTTCTTTAGAGGCAGATAACCTTGAAAATAAAACATAACAAATTCAACGGAATGACCAAAACTTTGCCTTTATTAGCTTATAAATTTCATGGAATTTAATGTTTAAGAGTAATTTCTGATGAACGCCATTCTATCGCTACAACTTTGCACCACTCTTTCGAGCAAACGCGATCGTATTTCGTCAATACTGCGACGAATGTTGTCTTCTTAATAATCAATCGTTGCTGCTTTATCAGCGTAGACTACACAATAAGTAGTCCAGTCAGTCAAATCACACGAACGAGATGACCGCTTCACAAGTACATTTCTAAAGATAATTCGGTCACCAAATGTTTGTCTCAACAAAGTGTTGGTTTTGTACACTATATGGCGCATTGCGCCGCGCTAAATTTTCTCATTTTTAAGTCGCTATATTTCGCAAGCCAGAAAGTATAATGATTAAAGATTTCGTATTAATGGTAGTTATGCCATTCTTACAAAATTTCATAAAAACCGGAAGCGAAAATTTTCAGAATGTTACTTAAGTTATTTGGCTATAGATGTCTTTACCCAACTTAAAGCTTGAATTTTGATGCCTCCGGCGGCAGATAGGTTTTAATTTTAAACCCCAAGTTTCTTAGAACTTTGTGTAGATTTTGTTTTTGCCTGTCTGTTGACAAAAAAAAATTTACCCACCCTAATGTATATATATATATGTGGAAAGCTACTGCATTATATACCGAACGAAGTTTAAAAACTTTGTTTTTTAAATTTTATTGAAACATTTTTCAGTGCGAATAGAAAAATATTCTGAAGTAGTTTTAACCATAATTAAAAAAATTGCTATTAAAAGTTTTAAACAAGAAAATAACTATTAAAGCAAATTTTTTTATAAATATTTTCGGTGACGATATATTTGCATAAAAAAAGTTTATAAATTTTATATATTTCATTGCTTTTTCCCAACTGGTAACACTGCTGGCACACTAACAAATAAATTTTGGGTGTTCTAGGTTAATGTGATAATTTAAATTACAGAATCGAACAATTAAAAATATTTTTAAATTTCCAAATAATTATTGTTGCTACAAAAGATCACCGCTCCCTCCCCATTTCAAAACGAATTTCATTTTCG
Source organism: Nowickia ferox (assembly GCA_936439885.1). Lineage (NCBI taxonomy): Eukaryota > Metazoa > Arthropoda > Insecta > Diptera > Tachinidae > Nowickia > Nowickia ferox. The sequence continues at coordinate 69,044,416 of OW387026.1, forward strand.
TTTAGTAAAAGTTTTAAATTACATAATTTCCGCTACGTTATTAAATAAATAAAAAAGAATTTATATAGCAGTAACAATTCAATAAAAAATATTATACACGCATGCATGTGTATGTATATGTGTGTACACATACACCTGCACTATAAATTAAGCTGCACCTTAAAAGTTTCAATTCACATTTTTTTCTATTAAAATAATAAAATCAATCAAATCAAAACCGAACGAGACAAAACAATATTTAATTTTCAATAATCATGCTTAACGCTTGAATTGCCACTAGACGCTCCCCATAAATTTTTAATAAAATCGAACAAAAAAAAATTATCTAAAAAGCAAAACACAAAATCTTTTTTATATACAAATTGCGATTACAAAATACCGACAAAAACATCATTTTCCACAGCGGCAAGCTCAACAAAACAACAAAATGTGTTATAAATTTAAAATATTTTGTTAACAACATTTCAATTGTTTTTACAAATTTTCAGATTTTCTATTGCAGTTTCATTTTCATTTTTGTTTAACAATTAAAAATAAAATAAACTTGCATACAAACAACCGGAAACGAGTAACTCTACTCTGAGTGTGTGTGTGTATTTGTGTGTGTGAGTGCATTTGTGTATTTGTGCCGAGCTATGATTATATAGAACGGATATTTGTATGTTTAGTGTTGAGTATCAGTCCAATATATAAACTCATACATAAATATGTAGAAGTTTATTGATAAATATGTGGATGTATGTATATATGCATGTGCTAGCAAGTAAAAAAATAAATAAAAATTAATGAAAATTCATTCAATAATATGAAATGAAATGAATATCGTTGTACACACACATACACATCATTTCACAAACCTAGTGAATTGAAAAATTTGTTTTAGTTTCAAATATTATATTCGTTTTTCTTGTTTTTGGAATAACAAAAGAAAAAAACCAATTTTGCTTTAGTTAAAAGCTAAAAAAAATCTATATGGATGTGAAATATATTAGTTTATTGGCATATTGGCCGATTAAAAATCATCAAAGTAAAATAAACAAATTCACAGTTAATATTTTGGAAAGTATACAGATGACAAATTGCTGAGTGGAACAACCCAAGGCACTCTCAAGGCAAACTATTAGAAATCAACATGATAAAATAATTTAGAAAAATCACAATTTAAAAATGCCGTCTAGCCATTGTAAGTTAAAATTTTCACTTTTAAATGTTCTTGAAAAAAAGCTTAGAGAACTCGCAATTCTTATGATAAAAAGCCAAATGAAAATTTATTCACACAAGCGATCAGCTTTCGTTTTTTTTTTTCTTGGCAGATTTTGTGATGCTTTCCCCAAAGAGCGCAAAATATACTTTTTTTTTAACTATGCGGCTAGAAAAGAGGATAATGGCATACAAATTTAATTTAACGCGGCTTGCACTCCAGCTCGTCCGTTGACCGAATATAAAAGTAACTTTATTCGTTTGTTATGCCTTATCGGCTGAACGGCTAAACCGATTTTGATGATATATAAAATATAGATAGATATGCGTTCAAAAAAATACTAAGGGTTACACCCTTAGTAGGATCCAGAGGGGGCAGGTGGGAATATCTGGCTCTCTGAAACTGTTTAACAAGTTTTGATCAAATTGAAACCATAAACATATCTGCGTTTAAAAGGACACACAAGTTTCATATATAAAACATGAGCAATTTCTGCCTTTCAGAAACTATTCAACAGTTTTGTATGAAATTGAAATGTTGAACACAAAGGCTTTACATTTTTTTAAAACTAGTACTAGACCTTGGCCGGGGGAAATTTATACCTCTGCAGATTTTTACAAAATATTAAATCGAGATAGATATTCTTCAGAACGAATCTGCAGTCTTTATATTTTAAGACACACAGCCAGACAGCCTGAAGATGTTTTCAATTTGACGTTTTTTTTTTGTCATAAATTATGATTGAAAGGCTGTATACTTTTAAGGAAGCCTATGTGCACGAGTCCAACTCGAACGTTGAAGAATTTATTAAACACACTAAGTGATATTTTAAATTTTTGCTTTTACTCCTACATACAAATACCGATAGTCAAAAATTAATCCGATCGGGCAGCATAGCGTGAATATCTATGGTATATAAAAGCAATCTTTAATGCTTGTTGCCATTAAGAAAAGTATTAAATTTATTTTGTATATAACTTTTAAAAAAGAATGAAAAATATATGCCTTTGCAGGAAACGTTTGCGAAATGTTTACTTTCATAAGAATTTAATAAAAATTAATAGAAATTGCAGATGAGTGTTGACAATAAGTGCAGCGATACCAGCTTTTTTGGATCTAAAAGTACATCAAATTTTAAATAAAGCACTAACAGGCGTAATTTGGATATCGAAAAAGCGTAGAAAGCACTAACGTGAAAAACGAGTGAAGATCCAAATGAGTGAAGCTTAATAATGATTAATATTTTTAAAGCTTTTCTCTATTTCGGAAATATCAACATCTTTAATGAAATATATCAGACGAAAATATTATGCTTTACACTGAGAAAAAAATAAACCAAGTTTTTATTAAAGTAACGCTAAAAATTTGGCGTTTTGAGTCTTCAAAAAGCACTAAAAATAGTGCCAAAAGCACCAAGTTGGCATCGCTGAATAGGTGTTATTATTTTTTAAGGTTTTTGGTACTTAAGTTTGTACAACTCAGATCTTAAATTACAAACAACAATATCATCAGACTGGAAAAACATCACAATTAGGGTTTGGGATTTCCCGGACTTTTGCACTTCCTGGGAAATGGGAATGAAAAAATTGCATTTCTGGGAATTCCCGGGATTCCCGAGAAAAGCTAATTTTCTAAATTAAGTACATTTCTTATATGAAAGTTGGCTAAACTTCGATTGTTCTACTAATGTAAGCATTCTTTTTAAATACAAGTTAATACAAAAGCAGTTCTAAGAAAAATTTTTAAGAATTTTTTTGTGAATTCAAGCAAATATAATAAGGTTATTACACAGTAAGAGATTATAGAACGACTAATTGATGGCTGTTACCTGCAAATCTTTTTATTAAGAATTTGCCTTGCTTGTTTCTCATTATTTTTGAAACATTTCCAGGAGGATTCTTATCGTTAAGTACAAGCGAGATACAGTACTATACTCAGCTGCGACAAGAGCCACATTCTGTCTAAATATCTTTCATTTTTAATTTTTTTTCTAAAATATTTCCTTCAGGGTCTCAATAATAGCGTCGACTTATAACAAACTTAAGTGTTTTCAACTCTTTTTGCAGCTTATCTGAGCTCAAAATGTTCACTACACCTTCAAAAATGTATTCAATAATTCGGCGAAAAATTAGTTAAAGTTTGTTTAACATCGACTTAACATCGAACGATTCATTGATACTTATACAAAAAATTCCTTTCTCTTATGTTATAGTGACTAAAAGACTGTCATTATGGCTGTTTCAGCAACTATTAATACTTTGGCTAAATGCCTCTCTGACTTAATTTAAAAAATTTCAAAAAACAATAACAACTCATAGTCTGAAACTGAAAATAATTTTGCTACTAGACGAATTATGAGAAATGGTAAGAAGTCAATTTTAGGGAATTTTTATGAAATACCCGTATAAATTTTAACTCACATTTTTGTTTTATCCTGGCTGTTCTGTAAATCGAGTCGTTTAAAAACCCTGGATTTATAAAATTTAAATCCAGTAAAAGCGATGTTTTTTGCAGACTTTTTTGTACTTTTCTATTTTTTAGAGCTTGAAATCTGTGGCAAAAAGGAAAAAGTGCTAAAGTCGAGATAAGCTGCTTTTAAGGTAATGGTACCTCCGTAACCTGCATATTTGAAAGTACCTCTGGCCAAACTCTCAATTCATTTGTGTGATTTTTCAGGAAGTTATAGCACTATGACTTCCGACTTATCTTTTTTAGACTTCCAATCTCATTTGGAATAATAGCTTAATTTAGATTGCACTTTGGTGTATTTCAACTTAAATGTATTATTTCCCAATTTAACTGTAAAAGAAATAAATTTCTGAAAATCGACTTGAACGCTTAAAAGCGATCTCCTGGCCGTATATTAAAAAAAAATTTAATGGACATTTTACTACTTTTTTGTCGGTGTCAAAAGAATTCTTTCTTTCCTACAGTAACATTTCAAACAAAAACAAAATTTTAAATTTGTTTTAAATAACATAACGAATTAATGAAGAATGTCCTTCGACATCGATAAGCAGGTATCAAAAAAAAAAAGGTAAAAAGGTATCAACTTTAGAAAAGAACTTGAACAATTTTATCGTGTAAATTTAGTTATTCAAATCATTTAAACGAACTTTTGTAATATAAAAAAAATTGAAAAATTTGATATTAAAATAAAACAGGATTATACTTTAAAATTCTTATATGAATGAAAATAAATTTTAGTGTCACTTACGCCATTTAATAAATATTTTTGTCAGAAAAGTTTATATATTTATGAAATAACGTGTTTCCCGTTTTCCCGGGAAAATCTCAAAAATTTACCGAGAATATTAGGCAGGCATTTCGCGGGATTTCCCGCCCGGGAATTCCTGTTCGCCAAACCCTAATCACAATACAAAATGTTCTATATCAAAAACATCTGCGTGACGTCAGAATGAAAATAGGTTTAGAAATTAAAATGTTTAAATTGCTCGTGTTTGAAAAGTAAAACAAACAAAAAAATAACAACAAAATGTGTATTAAAATATATAACATATGATTGAATACCTCTAAAATTTTTGTTTTCTGTCTTGTTGATTAATTATCAACTTTATTTTATATTATTATTTTTATTTATTTAAATTAAAATGTTTCATAGTTTGTGATTTGTTCAAATGCAATCTACTAAATAAGTCGACCAAAGGAATATATAACTTAGACCACTTTTAGAATTAAGGGCTCATTTGTATATTAAAAGTATGGCAAAATAATTTTGCTAATAAATACATTTTATGTTTATTAATAATGTTGGTGCATTATTATTAATTTAAATTTCAGGTTTATTTAGATGAAAAACTAAAGCATTATTTTTAATAAAATATTTCCTTAATGTTTCTATGTACGTGCCCAAGCAAACGCCAATGCCTGCTTGCCACAGCATACGGACTAAAACTTCACATACACACACATTTGATTTCGCTAATGTTTAAGTATAAATACTTTATATGTATCTAAAATTGTTGCCACAAAATTATTACACTCAAGTGTCATTAGTAAATTTTATTAGCTGACGTGTGTGTTTGCTTTTTGCTACTGCTGCCACTTGCTGTTCGCATTTCTATTGCCAAAATACATAGATGCTTCTTTTTTATTTTTATTTGCAACAAAGTAAAATTTAATAATACTTGAACATTTATTATACATTAAGAAGCAAATACCAATATAACAACACACAATAACATTTGCAACTTCAAATAATAACATGACTTGTAGCAATAAACATGGTGAATATAAAATAATATTTGCTCTCAAGTATTTTTTGTGCCTGTGTGTGTTTGTGTCAATAGCTGCCGAAGTACCCCAGTTGGCCAACATGTCGCAGAGGACACTTTCAACAACGACTACTTAGGGAAATTCCGATATATGTATGCACGTTATTGGCCACGTCTCAGAGTGGAATTCAATCCACCCCATTTTTGTGGCAGCTGGTGTCTTAAAAAGAAAACTAAAATACGAAAATTTATCAGGTGTGTCCAGACCGTTGGCGGCGCTGGTATGCCGGGGTATGCTTCTTCTATCTTGTCCGCAAGGTAGTATTGCAAAGTTCAACGAAAAATTCTTTATAGTTTCATTAATTAAAATGCTCAATGAAACTGTTTTTTTTATATCAAATATAAATATGAAGAAATTAACCAAATATTAACGAAATATCGAGAAATAAAAACTAAATATATTAAATTGACCTATAGCTTAAAAAAATAGTTTCATTGAATATATACAAAAGATCGAAAAATTAGATAAACAAATTAATGAAAATGTTATAAAAATTGTCACTTCTACAGGGACAAGAAAAATATGAGTGAAATTGCCGCTCTTGTTGTCATGTTTGAAAATGTTCTCAATGATCTGTTTGAGCTGTCACCAAGAGGTCCTCTACGCTTTAACATTGCCGTGCATCCGTCTGGCAAGATGGCTGAAGCACTTGGCCAACTGGGATGTGTTATCAAAGCACATAAATACTCACATACGTACCTACATTGATAAATATATTATGGAGTTATATTTCAATAATATTCTTCCTGACTTCCTTCGGCAGACAGACGCAAAATTTATGTTGCTCAAAATAATGATTCATATTATTTAGTTGTGCAATACGGCGTATTGATTCGACCGAGGGTTATGTAGCAAAATTTGTTTGAATGTGTATTTTGTTATACTATTTATTCATGTCCACAAAAGTACAAGGAGAGTAAGTAGTTTCCCATTTCGTAAAAACTCAACTCGTTGTAAGTACAACTACCGATTTGCCAAAGTCGTAATTTTTCCCGAACAGTCGCCTTAAGCTCTAGGTCCTTTCCTGTCCTCGGGCAATATTCTTACGCTCGGAATCGTCTTTATTGAAAAAGAATATTCTATTCATGTCGGCTTCGTGACTACCAAAGCGCTAGTCCGAGTTGTAACGTTCAAATCTTCTACTCACATCCAGCAAAAGTATTCGTTTACCTGCAAGCAGGTTGGTAAACAGCGATGCCAACTATTTATAACCCAAACGTGCTATTCCCCTTCGCAAAACGCGCTAGAACGCGCTAAGTTACAGCATTGTCAACTATTTGTAGCCAAAATGCGCTATTTTCCTACGCGCTAAATTAATTTTTAATAAAAGTCTATGTATGTACATGTGTATCAGTAAATACAATTGATTTTTTAGTAGCTCTTTTCAGACTTTATAATGTTGTTTCTACAAAATAATATCCTAAATCAATAAAATCATTTAATACAAAATCAGAATTGCCTTCCAAATAATCGAAATCCTTAGTTTTTATTTTTAACCCCCGACCAAAAAGAGGGGTGTTGTAAGTTTGTAGTGTGTGACCGAACGGCTGGACGGATTTTGATTTAGTTTTTTTCTGTTTGAAAGGTGGCTTGATCGAGAGGGTTCTTAGCTATGCTTTTTGTACTTCAGCTAGAATAGATGCTTAATAAGTTATATAAATTTTTTTGGTCACTAGTAGGAGTACATATTTTTAGTTGTGAAATTTCAAATATATTTGTCATTTACAGTATTAAAATGAGTTTTTAATTGTAACCATAGTCAAGGGAATTTTATTTGCGACAGATGAATCATTATTAACCAATTTAAAAAATTTTATGAGTTTTGAATACTAGAAAATTTTTTAAATTTATGCAAAAAAGTAAAAAAATATTGAACTGAATGATGATGACTTTATTCAAAACGCGCTAATTTAGCGCTTTTTTTAGTAAACGCGCTAAGACGAAAACAAGCGCGTTTGGCATAGTTAAAACGCGCTAAATTGGCATCGCTGTTGGTAAGGGAGAAAGAGCACAACCTTCTACGGTATCACATGATTTTTATTCGTGATGTCCTACTTGGCAGCTCTCCAGGTAGGAGCTTCTGAATGCATAAAAAATGTGCAGTAAGAAGCCCATACTTCATGCCTTTTTCATATGTATACAATTAAAAAATTTGCTCTTTAGATCAGAATTTTATTTTATATCTACTCTTAGATTAACTTCCAATACATTTTCTTGTTTTTAAATTTATTATACATATATTAAATACAATATCAATACTTTTTGTTCGCGCATGAATCAAGAGTCGATCCTCGAGTCGAGCTAGAACGCTCCCACCCACCCACTGAACTATCGAAGATCATATTAATTTTCGCACACAATTCAATTACAAAATAGAAAATAAAAACTCTAAGTAAAAATTTCATTCGCATCCAAATTTATATCTAGGTAAGCGAGAAAGAGCGTGTACTATAAAAAAGAGAATTTAGCTATAAGAATTTAACTATGAGAATTTAACTATAAATGGCCGACCAATTTCATAGTGTTTGTGTGAAATTTCGTCATTCGCTTACGTTATTGCATGAGGGGATGCACTGTAGGCTTTTCCGCGCTTCCAAAGCACTTCTTTTGGTCTTAGTGCTTACTTTGACCAAATATATTTTTGCTACGATGTAGCAAAATAAGCTAATTTACTTATTGTTTTTTGAGGTAATAATGCAAAATAATTCTCCATGCATTTTTTTTTATCCTGTGTTAAAATTTCACATAAACAGCTTTGACTACAACCTACTGAGAGAATATTTTCATATTTTATTGAATTTTATTTAAAAATTTAAAACTTAAAACACGTTTTCTGCACAACTAGTTGTTTTGAGTTGTGACACTATTGAATTAAACGAGCGAGATATACTTAAATTATCAAACCCAAAAGTTTGTCTCAAGTAAAACAAAAATAAGCAAATTAGCAGAAATGTGTACAATTAGTTAAGAACAAACCGTAATGGCAGGACTCTTTTAAATTAGGGATTGTAGATCTGAGCTTGAATCAACGCAATTCGCATATTCTATTTGCATTTAAAAATATGTAAATATGTACATAAATCTCAAATTTTGCATTGACAAAGTGCAAAGTGGACCAAAAAAGATGATCAAGATGCGGCGGTCTTCAAAAAGAGCATATTGTTCCGTTCTGTTGGTGTTTGTCAGAATTCTGACAATTTTCTTTGGTTTTATTACATTATTATTATTAATATACAAACATTATAAGTTTAAAAGAAGCAAACAAAACTCTTTGCAAAACTACCATACCTATTCGATTTTGCATCTATTTTATTTTCCACCACCTTTTTATAATTAGTTGCCACATTGGGCAACAATATGATTTGTTTTATAAATATAAAGACCGTTTTATTTACGTATTTTTGAATGCTTCCAAAAGTAACAAATTTTCAAATACAATCATTCAGAAACTGAGAAACAAAAGCTGATTTTGTTTCTATATTTATGAATTTGATCAGGCTAAAGTTCGTATCGCTTTGTAAGCCAAATTACATGTGATAATTATTAATGAACAAATAACACCAAAGTTAGTTGTAAATATTCTGACAAACACATAGTAGAACGGAACAACTAGCCACTAAACCTTCATCATCAGCGTTCTTTTGTGTTTGGTCCACTGTGTGTGGTGTCAGTTGATTTAAATTTCTGCTTTATATACTCAGCCATTATTGCAAATGGAGTATATGAATTATTTTGATTCATCGTTTACAATTTGCTGAAAGCTTTTTTTGGAATGAAAACTCATTTTTACCATCTCTGACTGACACTGCATAGTGGCTACTCTATCTACGCATGGTGTTTTTTCCGCTAAAATCTGTGGCAATGCATCTTGTTCAGCCGGTGATAATTTTAAAGATTCTGCATTGGTCAAAATCATGGTATTTGATTCGTCTTCATGAATGGTGTTTGTTATGTTATTTGGCTTCTGATGTTGCTTGGCTCTCATCTTTTCTATGTAAATGAAAAACTTCGATTCTGTTTTGATTATGTTTATTTGAACCATTAGAATTTATTGGTCAATTCGAGAAGATGATGTCGGCCAAATGGGCGCTGTCACAATTGATTGCCCGTTTTATCGGCGATAACTTTGGGCGACAGATCCTCGCACTCATTTCGAATGTTCTTTTTAAGAGCTTCCAGGGTCTCGAGTTTGTTCACGTAAACACGGGACTTCAAAAAACCCCACAAAAAAGTCTAGAACGGTTAAATCGGGCGATCTTGCGGGCCAGTGTAAATCGCCAAAACGAGAGATGTGGCGACCCGGGAACGCCACGACTTGTTCACTTGTATTCTACATCTGTCTAGCTTACAAATGTCAAAACAGATTTGACATTGGCCGCCATTTGCAAAAATAAGAGAATCTTTCAATAGGGTGATTTCTTTTGGCCTAAATTGTACATATGTTTAGCATTACTTTTGTATAATTTGTTATTTGAGATTATCATAAACTTTCTATTTGATAACTTCTGTTCTATTTTGCCCTTTACTTCATATACTATTAACGACTCGTTTTATGTATTCATTACTTAATTATTTTTGTTGCAGCTTTGTTTGTTTGTATGGTTGTTTTTATAAGGCTAAAGTTCGAATCGCTCTATATGCCAAATTATATGTGATAATTCAAAAAAAAGGAGGCAAATTACGGCACTCGTTATCTAACGAAATTACGAAATATTTCAATGGAGTTTATATGGAAATATTTTTAAATTTCGAATCGTATCGTATGCCGTAATTTGCCCCAAGGTTTTGAGTTACTTGTAATATTAAAACCTGCCTTCAATTATTTTTATTTAATTTTTTGCAGCCACTTAATTTCTATTTTTTTAATGCTAGTTCGATTTAAGATAATAGTTTTAAGTAATTGTTAAAAATTTTAATCTTTATAATTAGTTGCTTAGAACCAACATCACACCTTAAACTTACCGAAATGCAACAATGTATCCTGTCCGTAACCTTTTAAAAGTCCTCCCCATGATATGATGGCGCTAAAGACCTCATGAACAAACCTGACTTGTAACGCTTACAAGCGAACATCTTTTACACTCGCCCAAAGGGAACATTAGCCATAAGCTTGAACCACAAATTTAAACAATCGATTAGATGAACAAAAATTAATGTTCAGCGAAAAAACAAGCAATTACAAATAAATACGAACATCTCAGTCGAGCATTGAGGTAAACATAATACGCTACTCAAAAATAACTAATAACAAAAGTTTGTGAATACATACGACATATTTATCATTCATGGACCATTAAGTATGAGTCCGGTGTGTGTAAACTGATCTTTAATAGTAATTGTTTTTCATGTTATTTGAACATTTATACACATCAGATGTATACATTTATACATACTTCGCAAATGGTCTAATTATAATTATATAATTATCTTTTGATAATGGACGTGACCACTGTTCGAAAGACAAAGGTGTCTGCAAGATCTTACTAAAATCGGATGAGTAGAAGTAGAAGTCGAGTAAATGTTAATTATTATTGGACGTGGCTTTTCTCACTTGTTTAATATTATTATTGTACCATTTTAATATACTGTGTATGTGCAAAATTTCATAGGAATAGGTTTGTGGAAAGTACATATAATAACTTTCACCAACAGAAAACTGAGTAATTCCAAATGATTAAGGTGCACAGAAAAAAGTATTCACCAATTAATGTTTTCAATTAATAATTTAATTGATTCAATTAAATTTTTAATTGTATTAATTAATTTGAGGGGAAAAACTTATTGATATTATCAAATTGTTTATAGGTGAAAATTTAATTAATTTTTTAATTAATATTACAAACTCATTCATATTACTTTTTTGTGTGAGTGTGCTAGCCTTCGTTAAATATAGTTTGGTAGAAGTGCTTAATATAAAATAATAACATTTGAAGCCCTACACTACGACATGTAATACGCAACATCAGGCCCTTGAGTAGGGCACAAAATTCGGTTAAAATGCTGAAACCAAAGAAAGATTTCAAAGCTTAAAATCAACACCGGTGGCTAATACAAAAACATGTTAAGAATTTTCACATGCTGTTGACTGTTGACAACATTGTTGTTTTGTTGTACTTGTTGTGTTGTTACTATTGCAAACAAACAACTAAACAGGCATACGGAAGACCGGACAGACAGGCGGCTAAGCAAACAAACCAACCAACATATTTGTGCTAAGATTAAAACGAAATGAAGAATAAAATCCCATAAATATATAAGAAATGGATAAATGAAATATTTAGTGAGTAGCACTTTACACACTCCAAACACACACACACACGTACGTACTGGTAACAACATAAACTAAAATACAAAAGATACTCGTCTCCAGCAGCGATTGCAATTGCAACCGTAACAGGCCGGCCGCCACAACAGTGACACCAACAAAGAACAACAGCAACAGCAATAATTTTTCGAAAACGTTCAAGTGTAAATAAAACTGAAGAAAGCCCAAAACGAAATTTGCTGTTGCTTAACTTGTCTCCCATCCGAGTACACATCTCTGCTGCTGGAGGCTTAAATATGTCATAGAGTTTTTGCATATGTGTGTGTTTGTGTGTGAGTTTGTGTAAATTTGAACAATTGGCATCGAGTCAAAAAGACATAAGGCATTTTTATACTTGTACTTTTGGCGGCATTGCAGCTACAACTTCTACTTTGGCAACAACAGTCACAACAATACTTATTTACAGCCATTTGCAACAAACATTTGTTGTAATTGTTGTAACGACAGTATACAACCTGTTGACCTACGCGTAACAAACTGCTTAACTACGAGTACCTTAAATAGCAAACAGGCAACAACAACAATACTAGCAACAGCATCAGCAGCATCAAAAAGAATAAAGCCAATAACAAGAAGAACAACAACAAAAACATCAACGCCAACATATTAGCAATAAACACCAAAGTGTTCTCCATAACCCCCCGACTTGCTGCTGCACCAACCCATCACTGTGAAGTGTGAAATTTGCTAAAGCAACTTGGGCAGCAGCAGCACCTTTTAAATATCTTTTGGTGTGTGTTTGTTTGTGTATTACATGGTTTGTGCCACCGCATGTGTGCCTTGGCTGTTGTGCCATGAACTTCAAAGAGTTTGTAATTTAGATAGGAAAAACCTTCATATGCTGTTGATATACAATATTTTTTTATATACCGTACATACATACATACATGCACATACATATTTAAATATGTGATTTATTTTTATTTTTTATTCACATGTCCTGAGTAAGAGGATGACTTTTCAGATTGATTTTTGTTTTTCTAGTATTCAGAAAGAATTTATGCTTGAAGCAAAATTTTTCACATGGAAATAAACAAAAGGTTTCACTTATTTTCATATCATAGAGGGTTTTATTCCATAAGCATGCACATAATATAAGTTAATTATTTAGAGGCAAATTACTATTATTAAATTAACAAATGTGTTCATAAGTCATGTTATAGTCGGTTGCTAGAGGAGCAATAGAAGTTTTCTCAAACAAGATCTTTTATTAAACAGCAAAATGTGAGGAGAAGTAAAATAAAAACAGTGAATGTTCTTAAAAACATGTTAAGTTGTATTAAAAGCAATTCTATCTCTTAAGCTATGTAAAATATACATATTACTGAATGATATAATTCTCATTTGGTTGATATTGGAATGATTACAAATCCCTCAGTTATATTGATAGTCAATTAACGTTCATTGCAGGACTTGTTTTATAGGAGTATAAATAAAGTAACAATTAGGGCCATTATTACAACTAGATCATATAATTACGAATTATTAATCCTAACTTTGGTAATCTTTAACATTTTTCCTTAGGCAAATAATGCCTTTTATTTGAGAAGGAAAAAGAGGTTGCTGAAGTGAACAACATTCTTGAGAGCGTTTTTGCAGCATCATTTTATTAATTATTTTAATTTGTTACTGAATCTGATGAAGTAGGACGCCTTCTTCTCTTAAACAGTCCAGTGATACATTAAAGCGCATCAGAAAAATTAATAATGTTGATGCCACGCTTGACACTGGGCTGAAATCAACAGTCTCAGTCTGGATTTGCCTTAACAGCTAACGATCTACTACTACCGCAAATACTTGAGTCAATATACAAAAGACTTAATTGAAATAACATATATTTAACAACCTTACGACGAGCCAATGGATAGACGAATTTTTTTCTTAAATTTGTGTTGTTATTTGAAGAACAAAAAGTGTGAGTTTTCTGAAAATATTTAAAATTTATGTGAGTGTATGTGCGTTCTCAGTATTTTATTTATTTTGGTGCACTTGTTTTGAACACGACTAGAATATTTTAATCTCCCATCTTGACGTTTCTAATGAGACAAACCGTGATATACAAACCCAAATTCATAGACAGCTGTTACGTTTTTTCATAAAAATCGTCAATAGTCGTAATCTAAGACCCCAAAAAGAAAAAAGGCTAACATATAAGCGCTTATTATCGACGAGTCGTGTTCTACAAACAGGCTGTAACTCATTTGTATAGTAGTGGATTGAGGAACAGCATCACTGTTGCCAGCTTTGCAGATTTCTCTGCATTTTGCTGATTTTTCATTGTAAAAATTATAAAGTGAGATTTAGAGATTTTCAATGCCAAATTGCCGACTTTCTGAAATGTTTGTGTAACATTAAGATTTTGAGTTTTTCTTTACTCCGATAAAGAAATAACCGAAGTCTTACTCTAAGAAATAGACACATAAGAAACACTAACAAATAAGTAGTTTTTGAGGTTTAATTTTGCAGAAACCATACCACAAACATAACAATGTTAAAAAGATATGCAGCACACACTAAGAAAATGGTTTTGTTTTTTCATGGACCACAAAAATTTTCTTTGTAGCGAAGTCTTCTTGGACTGTTTTTTGCCACTCCTCAACATCTCCGATTTTTTGAGTTATGACTGTTTATGATTAAGCGTACGATATATTTGTATATATGTATGTATATTTGTTTGCACAGATTTTTATGTAGGTATATACCATTTTTTAAGCTTTATGTAGAAAACTTGTACATAGATTTGTCCTTATACTTTTCTTAATAAGGGTTTTCATGAGAATGTTCAAAAGTCTCGCAAACTTTGCAATTGTGAATTTTTACACTCTCGTAAATAAAATGTCAGAAATTGTATAGAAATTTATTTACACAAACCTGTTAAGTTTACCCAATAATTTTGACTCGTAAACTCAAGCTGTGCAATTGTGCATTTTGTAAACAACAAACTTCTTGCTTTTTGGATTTCTTTAAGCATTTCTAGACACACACACAAACTTTTTTATTTTTATAGAAATATACAAATATGTTCCTTAATTAAAAATTGCTTGAAATTTTCTTATTTTATATATATTAAATGAACTTTTTGACGTTTGTTTCAAAGGGGCTTCATGAAACAAGTCTCGCAAGTTTGCCCAATTTCACAAATGACAATTTTAAGGGTTCTCATGAAAATCCTTAATGTTTATTTTTAATAAACAATTTGAAATATCGGCATATGTTTTTAATCCCCAACCAAACAAACGGGTCTTATAAGTTTGCAGTGTATGTCTGTTTTTCTATGTGTCTGTCCAAGTCCACGTACAAACCAAACGGCTTTACCGATTTTGATTTAGTTTTTTTCTGTTTAAAAGGTGACTTGATCGAGAGTGTTATCAGCTGTGCTTGAAGAAACGTCCACACATTTAGAAGATATCACATTTTTTCTTGACATATCGGGGGTTCTTTAAGTTTTTAATTTTTTTTTAAATAAATATACTTCGGTATTTGATGTATTCTTAATTTTTGTTATTATATAGCAAGATTATTTATGTTAATTCGAAAACAAAATGGAAAAACAATAAAAACTAAGTGTGTTTTTATTGTTGCAGATTTTTCAAATTATTATTTTCAGATTTTTCAGATGTTTTAGTAAATGTTTGCGGATTTTTGGTCAAGTTTTCTGGCAACAGTGAACAGCATTCTCGTTATGGTGATTATTTCTTAAGCACAATCAGTCTTGACTGTGTTGTTTGGCCGTCGAGATTTTTGCTTGTCGGTCGCAGTAGTTGATTGATATACTCGTAGCTGTATAAATTTGCGGTGCTTTAAGGTCATTTTTATCCAGTCATAACAGTATTTACAAGGATACTGTATTCTTGTTTTCTATGAATATTATTTTACTCCGAAAGACAACGAAATAAAAGGAAGTCACTGTGAGTCGAATTTAAATCATTGCTCCCACTATGAAACATTTTCTGCAAAGTATTTAAATTCTCTTTTGAAACTGCAGTCGCGTCCACAAATTGAAGTTTTTATTTTGTAGCATAAATATTATATTACTGAATTTTTTTTTTTTTTCGAAGGAAAAACCTATGGGAAAGAAAACTAATCGCTCGAACTCTAATAAATTTTCATTCCAGCTTTCGTCGTCAGCTTTCTTTCCGCTTATGATTAGGTATGTCACTTTTTTGTTTTGCGTTTACGTTTTACGTTTATAAATCCAAATAATAAATTTCAAGTATTTCTAGTGATTTTTGTAAGCTTACTAACATTTACATGAAAATAAATGCAACCATGTTGAACAATGTAAGAGAAGTAAACAAAATAGTCGCATGTTATTATTGTTTTACTTTAGAACTACATTCGTTCTATTAGAAATGAGCGAGTACTTTGTATAATGAATATAAAACCATAATCAACACAAAAGCGTTCAATAATGTTATAATAGATGAATATTTTATGACGTTTTTTCTACAAATAAAAAATAAATTGAAGAAATGTGAATTAAAAAATATAATAACGTGATAAAATAATATTTTTAAAAACTCCAAACGCAATAAGATTGTTTGCAAATAAATTTTACTAGTCGAAAGTAAAATAGTAATTGTAATAAAAAACTTACGTCTTCTTGCCTTGCGACTTTCCGTGCGAATCTAAACTCTTACAGAATGTGCATGATATTTATTTCGATATAGTAGAAAAGGCAGTTTTTTTTTTACCTTTTAGCCATTTTGAGGCACAAGATGCAGTTTTTTCGGCTTCAGCTCTGGTTCTTTTTCGCCTAGTCTATAACTACAATTCTGCCGAAGACAAAAAAAACAAAACTCTTTCTTTTACGACACATAGCCGTGAGAAAATTACATGTTCCCCGGAAAAATCAAGTTTTAGCCAAAAAATATAAATGAAGTCATAAAATCCGAACAGCAGCTAAACTAGCAAAACCCAAAAGTGGTTCTCTTAGTTTCTGTAAGTACTTCGAAAAATTCCACATGACAATTAATTGCACTCGATGACTTTAAAAATGTGCAACATTGCAGCAGACCTTTGCCAAACGTTTTATTTAATAATTATATTTATTTTCTTCACGCTCTTCTTTTTCAGTTGCATATGTTTGAAATAAAATACGATTATTGCAAAACTAAATAGTCTAATTGTTTGAATTGTTAATGTTTCAGTAACTATAAAAAAAACAAAATAAAACGCAAACAAACGTTTTCTACTATTTATTTCCATACTCTGTTTTAAAGTGCTGGAAGGGAAACCGTGCATGTTTGTAATTTAACTCATCATTACGTCTTTTTTCTGAAAGAAAATTGGTTATTCTGTAAAGTAGTTAATACATTTTTGATATATTGAAAAGATTAAAATGCCAATTATATGCTTTTCATTGTCGCTTGTCGTCAATTATATGCATATTTAAACTTGATTTTATTGATTCAGCAAAGAAAAGGAAAAAAATCACTACAACTCTTAAAATGATATGAGTTGTACATCAAAGAAATAATAAATAAAATTAACGCTTTATAAATCAATTTCTAAAGGGTTCTGTAGAACCCACTTGTTACCAACTTGTTTGTTCACTAAAATGTTTACGTTCATGTGCTGCATTTGCTTTAATTTCATTGGTTTCTATGAAATGTTCCTTCGTTCTTTTTTTTTGTTTTTGCACAATTTTCTATTTATATTTTTATGGTTGCTGGCGATTATTTTTTGAAATCATTTTTTGCGGTTTGTTGAAATAAAAACAAATTCTATAGGTTTTTTTCTATTTCTACTGTCCAAAACCACCAACCATCTGAATGAATTGATTGTAAGCCAAACAGCCAGACATCCAGCCATCCTCATGCACATGCATCATCATCATCCATTTAGCCATTTGTTGTATTTGTTGTTGTCTTTTTATAAATCTATGTACGAGTGTGTAAAAGTTGGCTTTTATTTTATTTTATTTATATTTTTTGTGGCATCCATTCCAAATGCTTGTACTCGTACTACCATTTTTATCAATTTCCACATCATGTCCATAAAATGTGTGTGTGCTCTTGTTCACACAAAGGTGCGCATAAAGCATTTGCGGTATGACGGCAACAGTTGCTGGCTGTTACTTGTTGTTGTTAACAAACCATATTGCTGATGCCGATGCCGATGCTGCTGCTACTTTTGGCTGACTTAGTTAAATAATCAGGTGAGTGTTTGTTTGTGTGTGTGTGTATGTGTGTTTGTCGTGCGTGTGTGAGTTTTGGCGGCTGTATGTTACAATTCGTTGTTGCTGCTGCTGCTGCTGTAGCGAGTGATACATCAGCAAGTGGTGGTGCTGTGCTGCTGATTGTTCAGTTGAGTTCTCCAGCAGACAAGTGCTAGACTTGTCGGTGTTGTTACAAGTTCAGATGAGATGTTAGTCTTACAAGTACAGATCTATCTTAATATGTTTGGGTGTATGTCTTTAGTGTATGCAACCAAGTAGTTTTCGTATTTGTTGCACATGCTTGTGATTACGGCATAATTTGTTAATTAAAATTTTCAATTGCTTTTGAAAACATACTTATGGAAAAAAGAGACTAGAGTTTGTTTAGGTTTCATATGATTATTATTGGATTTTTAATTTAAACTCTTGTTGGAATTTCAGACATTTACGAGTACATTTCATTTGTAGCAAAAGGTCTGTGAGAATTTCTATCTGCACGCAAGGAGGTAAAAGCGTATTTAAATGCTGATCATTTTATTGGGAACTAATTAGAGAAATCCTCTTCATGCTTTTTCATATGCTTCGGAATAATTGCTAACAAAAATGTTTTCAGTAGCTTCTTTACAACTTTTGATAAACGTTTTAATAAGTTAAATAAAAAATAAAGCTTAAATATGTGTGACTAATAAGCAATTCAATTATTTATATACAAATTTTCCCACGTTCAATGTGGAAAGTAAAAGGGAAAAATTGTGTTACAGATTTACGTGAGCACCTGCCATTACGGCCTAATCCCATGATGTTTATGTTGAGTGCCTACCAGCATACCCATGCATCCTTATAAAGCACAATATGACTTGCAAGGAAGACATAGATAGCAATCTTTGAAAATAGTCATGTTTGACTATGAGCATGTAGCTTGCTGAGGTACTCGAGCTATCTAAACTATCACTGCGGAGACCGAGGTCATCTGTTGAATGGCAACAGCACCTAGAAAAGTGTGAGTATGACCGCGTCATATCAATCACTAGCATTGATTTAAAATTAGGAAACCAATACTACTCTCTCAGCAATTTTGGTAGCAACCACAGCCACTATGTAAGCTTTCCGGTGATAACACGCAGTGAGAGGGCAAGAGAAGACCTCGCCGGCAGATCGTCGATACTCATATTGGGGTTGAATCAAGGCATATCAAAAACACTATCCAACATCTACTTGCCATGGTGAGCATAATATATTTAATACAGTAGGGTTACAAGTCGACTTTCGGCCAACAGATGAAACCTTTAGAGCAGATCAACTAGTGGTTCCCCGGTGGTACCAGTACTAAGCCACTGGTTACGACTTGGGATTTTCGTGAATAATTTTAAAACAAATAATTACAGTCAATTTCTGGGTAATTCTAGCACCCTAGAATTTTGGTTTCATTTCTTATTTCTGAATACATGATTTTTCTTTCAAAATAAGATCGATTCTTAAGGAGTAAACTTCAAAAACTAAAATTTATGTATTTATACATGTAAATAGTTGTTATACATTTTTAATTGTAATATTAGAACACTAGATCTTTATATAAACATTTTAAGTAAGTTTTAAATTATCATCCTCAAAATGATAATGAAGGGTTGGCATCCTCTGTTCTCGATGGACTGAACATATTTTTCAAGTTTCAAAAGAAGCATTCAAGTGCCTAGGATTTTTGAAACGGTGCAAGCGATACTTCGATACTTCACCCCATCTGATCTCCTTACTATTTACACCACTTATATCTGACCGAAAATGGAATACAACTCTCAAGTTTGGGATGGCGCTTCAAAGTATATTTTGGACCCTTTTACAGGAGAAGGCGAAGAAGCTCGTCAGTGATAGTAGAATATCCAACTGATTTATTGGAGCATCGACGCAATGTAGGAAGCATTTCCTTCTTTTATCGTTACTGCAATGGAATGTGTTCTGATGAAATTAGGGAACCTTTTCCTGAAACCCGCAAATCTTTGCGCACAACGCGTGCTTCATACAGAGCAAATTCTATTGTGGTCGATTGGCCAATAAATCGCACTACGAATTACAGAGAGTGTGAGGTTTGTTCAAAACGTATCGCGAATTTTGATTTTCGTTCCAAAACACATGCAAGCAAAGCAGCTGTCAACAATTAACTGAACATTAAAAATTGCCGAAATTGGCGGCATAAGTGAGAGACATGAGTACCAACATAACGCCACAAAAAATCAAAATTCGAGTATACGTAGCCCGCGAAAATTCAAAATTCGCGATGCGTTTTGAACAAACCTCGTATTCCTTTAAACAACCTGCGGAAGTCATTTCCTGTGGAATGTCCACAGACACAATTACCTCTATTCTCCTCTACATTACATATTTTTAATTCTAGCACAATGTATAATGTTTTTAGATTCTCTTTGGCTTAATATAATAAAACTTAAAAGAAATTGAACCGACTTCAAAACTATGTTGCCCACAACGCTTTTCGATGTCTGTGCCAATAAGGATAGGAAATTCTAAGTATATTTACTTATATATGCGTTTAGTTTTCATTGTTATTGCCACTGGCTTTGAATAGCATTATGGCATTATTTTAATTGCAAATTTTTGAAGTCATTTAATTTTTTAGGTTTTACTTTTTAATTTTTAGTGGCTACTTTATAGTTTCAGGAGCGTGGTCATGCCCTACTTTACAAACAAGATCGCATTATTATTAGAGATCAAGGTGTGTGTCAAGTTTCATGAAAATCGATTAAGTAGAAACACGTGAAGTATTATATTAAGGTTTAATGGGCATGGGCACCTCCACTTTTTCAAGCACACAATTATTTCATTCTAAGAGCCGAAATTGTTTGCCAAGTTTCGTGGGAAGCGGTTTAGTAGAAGTATATACTTAATACTAACACTTCATAAGCATTGCCTGCTCACTTTTTTAAATGCAAGGTTGATCGTAAAATTCAAGTAGGTAGAAATAAGCACGTGAGTTATAATTTTAAATTTTATTGTGTGTCGTCCTGCTCACTTTTTTAAAAGCAAGACTGCGAATTTCTTATAGGTCATAGTGTATTCCGGGTTACGTAAAAATCAGTTAAGCAGAGGCATGTGAAATATAACATTTTTCGACTTTGTGCTAAGTTTTGCGGCGATTAGATAAGTAAAAGATTATAAAATTTAAAAAAAAAATTAGTGGATGTGTTCCCACCCACTTTTTTGGCAATGGAACCAAATCAACGATATACCCTCTCTGATGGATCAATAATGGTCTGCGGTGTCGGCTCTGGGGTTTTTTCAGACGATCTTGGTATAGAATGCTCTTTTCGTCTCCCTAACGAAGTCACAGTATTTCAGGCTGAGATTTTAGTGGTAAGGGAAACGGCTAGAGTGCTGATTAATAAGAAGGTACAGGTATAAGTTGGCATCTTTGTCTACAGCAGCGCTTCTATTCCTAAGATCATATATCACTTCGTCTTTCATAGTCGGGCAGTGTAAGAGTTTGCTATCTAGACTGGATCGTCAGGCTAACATCACCTTCATCCGGGTTGCAGCAGAGCTGGCACTGCTATTAATGCCTACAATGCCGAATCGGTAGACATGCTGTTTGGTACTATTACAAGCGGCTATAAGGCTGAATGCAGCTGGTGGAATGTAGTCACATGCAAGGCTGCTAAGAAAATAAGGTCTTGCTACAATGATAGGCACTCTATACAATTAACAAATAGGAACCGTAGGGACATATCGCGGCTCGTTGCAGCTATTACGGGCCACTGGACGGTTGGCAGACATGTTAGTAGGATAGGCGTGCCTTATAATGAGTTCTACCGAAGTTGTCGAGAAGAAAGCAAAGAAGATGCAATCTTCCCATTTCTTTGCGAATGTTCAGCTTTCCATCACTCGAGACACAAATTTTTAGGTTGTCATGTACTAGACGATCTTTCAGATTTATCTGACCTTATCAGATATCTCAACGCGACGGGTTGGAGCTAGTAACGATCATCATATAAGAATACTTAGATACGGTTCTAGGCTGACACACATGAGTGTAGTGGCCCTTTCAAAAATTAATCATCTATATTCTATAGGGTGTTTTGTTAGAGGTATAGAACTTCGAATTGAAATAAAACACAAGAAAATCGTTTTAATGTCCATCAATTCTGCTTTATTGGAAGGATAATTTTATGCCATTAACGTTTAAATATGATTTCGGGCAAGTGGCCGCCGCGGCTGGCTCGAATAAAGCCAATTCTACAGGTCCAATTTTCAACCACTTTTTCGAGCATATGGGGCCGTATGTTGGCAATAACGCCACGAATGTTGGCTTCCAAGTCCCCTAACGTTTCTGGTTTGTTGGCGTAGACGAGCGACTTCAGCGGATGCGTATTATCACATAGAGTCAACGTAGTGCGAAAACGATCCATGGTTAACCGAATTAATTGCTCTGTCGACCATAAAATGGACGGAGCTTGCGGTAAACTTCGCGAACTGAACCATTATTTTCGAAATAAATTTGCACGATTTGCAAGCGTTGTTCTTTTGTCAACCTGTTCATGATGAAATGGCAAAACAAACTAAATATTAATCACTTGACAGCTGACAAAATGGCCGCCAGTTAAAAAAGTGATGCCAACTTAAAGTTCTATACCTCAATAAAAAACACCCTTTACTTAAATGCCTGCGTGTAGTAGGCAGCCACGTAAACCAACAAACCAACCCTCTCAGACGCAAAAAAAAACTTTTTCAAGTCTGTCTACGAGATACCAAGTTTGAAGCAACAAGCTTAAAAAACACAGACGAATTGATAACTGCTCCTTTTTTCTTTTTCAGTCGGTTAAAAAAGGGCTCATCTCAATTTTTCCCCAAATCACACTATTAATGTTTTCTGCCAATATATAATTAAATCCCTCTGAAAGAACTGAGCATATGTTACAGTTAAAAATAAAAGATTTATGGCTACTTAGAATTTTTTTTTTCAATATAATTTCTTAAGTTTTTAATCAGCTTTTTTCCTTCTCCTGTAAAATATCGAAATTTCGAGTTACACCTTTCTTATACTAAGGCATCGAAATGCAACACTTGAATGCGCGCTCACACCTGAAAACAATAAGAAAAGCTACAAAATGAAAAACAAAACAATTAGAAAGTGAATAAAAAGGACGAGGACTTTGTGTATGGGGGGTTTAAATTCATAAGGATACTAGTGCAAAACAGAAAATTCTGAGTAATTAAGCTTCAAATAGTCAATAGTTCTGATTTTTACAGTTTGATTATAGTGTTGATTCCTGCTTCTAACTCAATATTTTTGTTTTTGGCACTTTGCTTTTAAGCTGCTCATATTATCTCTTCTGCTGCTTTATCTATTAAATAGTTCATTGGTTGTTCTTTAAAGCTTTGTTTAAATATATTTCGTGTTTTATTTTTTTTTTCAGCCAGTATTGCAAAGTTATCTAAACACGGTGTTAACAAATGAGTAACTTAATTCCAGACGATCATTCGAAAAAAATTGTCCTATAGTCTCGTTTCAGTTGAAACCCAAATTATGCATACAAATCAGCTAGATCTACTTTGCTTATTTGATAACTCACATTTTTTGGCAGACAAAACTCACCAAATGCCCGATAAATCCTGCAAAAATTAAACAATTCTTTTGTTAGATTCCTAAAGAAAATATTTCAGATTCAGATGTAAAAACTTCCATTTAATTTGATGTTTATGTTTTCATGCTCAGACTTACTCAACCATTAATTCTGCATCAATTTTTTTCATGTTGCTCTGTTTTTTGGTTTGTTTTTTTTCCTTTCGGTGAGAATATTGTATAAGTATTTTTGCTTAACCATCAAGTGATTTACGTAAATCCTTTTCTGGTGAACGAAAATATAGCTACATAAAATAAAAAGAACAAGAAAATGAAATATTTTTTATTTTATTAAAATTTAACAACACTGCCATAAATCTTTACCTAAAAAGAGCAGACGACAATTCAAATTTTCGCAAAACCGCAAAAACATTAAAAAAGAAACAACACAAAAATAACAACAAAAACATCAGGCAGCAGCAACAAAAACTTCAAACATTTCAACTGAATACACGAAGCAAAAAAGGCCAGGTTAATAATGACAGCAACAGCAGCAACAACAACATACACAAGTTGCACTAAGAAGCAAGCAAAACCAAAAGAATTGTTAAGCTGCACACAAACTGAAACGAAATTGATCCAGTTGCAACAATAGCTAAAGTAGGCAGCGGCAGCAACAACAAAGCTTAACACACTTACAAATTTACACATCCATCCTCGAATCTTCCTTCCATATGAAGTGTTTCATCATCGAAAGCAATAATTCTTATAAACATTTATAGATTGAAGCTTAAAACGCTCTCTTTATGTTTAACCAACCAAACACGCATGAACACATTTACGCTTTCAATTGAAGCAAGTGAAGAACATTTTGCTGCGAGTCGGCCAAAAAGAAATCAAATGACAAAAGTGATGATGAAGATTACATACACACGTATATGCTCTGTACTCTGTCCAATACTCTTAAAAATTATTGGATATGGGATAAAGTTGCTTGCTGATAACTGAAGCGGATAAACAAAATTTAATATGCCGAAATCATAAGATATAAAGCCTCGTGATAGCAGTTAAACCAGGTGCGGATAGAGTCCGGGATTCCCAAGCTAAAAGCCCAACACACTAACCATTCCTGTACCGGTGGACTTATTTCCAAAACTACTGGAATAAAGTCCTTGCACTCAAATTTAAAAAATTAATGCTGGAAGTAGAAATGGGCGCCTGTCGAATTTTTCCAACACCACACGACTCGAACACGAATCCCAACACGAAACTGCCTAACACGCACGAAACCAAACTGAATAGCAAAAAAGCATTTTTATATTCAAATAGATAATATTTTTAAGCGAAATTACATGTGATAATTATTATTGAACAAATAACACCAAAGTTAATTGTACATATTCTAACAAACACTTAAGGCCATGATTCACTATTGTACACAATCGCGCGATCTACGAAAAAATACAACCCTGATCTGAGGAATTGTTTTTAACTTTTGAAAATGTTCATAGACTACATCATACCAGGGCTGTATTTTCTCAAAAATCGCACGATCGTGTAGGCTAGTGTATCACGGCCTTTAGTAGAACGGAACAACTAGCTGTTTTTGAAGGTCTCTACATCTTCATCATCAGCGTTCTTTTGTGTTTGGTCCCCTGTGTGTGGTGTCAGTTGATTTATATGTCTGCTTCATATACTCAGTTTTTATTGTAAATCGAATTAGTGAATTGTTTGGATTCATCGTATTACAATTTGCTGAAAAATTTGTAATGAAAGCTCATTTTTACAATCTTGAAATTTACAACATACTTACAAGCATGAAATTAACTCCTACAAAATATTTGGAAAATGAAAAATATAGCGGCAATCCTATTGGGTTGCTGGCTCGGACAATGTCAGTTAATATGCTTAATGGTTTCTGGCTGCTCTTCATTCATCCTCGCACATTCTACAGAGACCAGTTAATTCGCATTAAACTTGTTAACTACCTCGCATTGGTTAAACTAACCAATTGTTCAAATTTTAATCGTCTGTATAATAATATTTGATGTGAAAATTGAGACAGATAGAAACACCAAGAAAAAAATCTGCGCTTTTCTTGTTCTTCTGCAGAAGTGTATAATTTTTTTTAAATCAACAACAATAGCGATTTGGTTTTATACAAGTTCTACAAATTACAAATCAGCCGAGTGATATTCTAAAGCAGTCAAGATCGTTGCTTATATAGACACATACTTTCTTTCAGTGTGCATATTGGCAATATTTTTGTATATTATGAAGATCTGAACAATTGATATATGGTCTCGGCGTAAGATTTAATAGGAAATTATATTTGCTAGGCACCAATGCAACCGATATTATTTCTTCACCTATAATGCATATTTCACTGTACGAGTATATCTTTAGATATTTATGTATGTATGTATATATTTATGCATATACATGTGTCTTCTATAAATGTATGTATGGATACAGCGTACTGAACGGAGCGGTAATAATGATGATGGTAATAACGATGATGATGTGGACAATAACGACAATAGGTAAATAACAGCGCAAAACCATAAAAAAAACATCTGACAGCACAAAAAGAGGTGTTGACACATTGATTTATCTCACATGCTACTGTATGCATACGAACCAGCCAACCGACTATAACAATAAAACCAACGATAACAACAACAACACAAATACATATATATATACATACATATATCCTTTTAAATAATAAAAAAGCAAGAACGCATAATATTTTTGAGCACTTAAAAAGCATCTTGAACAAGCAACTTGAATTGAGGAAAACAAAAACAACGACAACAACAAAAACAATAGTTTTCAAATCAAAATCTGTTAAAAATCATAACCATCACAACAATAACAAACAACAACAACGATAGGACGAAGAAGAAGTGCAACAATCACGCAAACAATGGTTTCAAAATCTTAAACTACATCGAACCGCAAGTGGAAACATCATTGTCGTTAACAGAATAATCATTGCCAGCAATAAAGAGCACTTTCAGTACCAACATTAGCAGCATCACCAGCAGCAACAGCAGCAGCAACAAGCAGTATGGAAAAAAGAACCTGCTGTGCTGAATTATTGGTGACTCGACAGACAGCAGAAAAGTTTAAGTGGTATTAAAACCAAAAACACACACACACACGCAAGCACAAACCAAAGCGACACTACCAATCAATTTCAGTAAACATTTTTTGGTATTCCAATATGTGGATCAGAAACGAGCGACATCCACACACATGGCAGCAGACATGCGAAATAGAAGTTTAAGCAAAAAGCCACTGAATATTTAAAGAAATGGTTTAAGAATTTATCCCGGACTTGATGTGAGTAACCCTATGACACCCTGTATGCTTAAGAACGTAGCAGCAGCTGTTCTTTTTTTTTTTTTTGGTTTCTTCTTAAACAAAATCTCGCTGCCTCGTCATCATCATCTCTGATATACAAAAGAAAAAAAATATTTGTCTTAATATTTTTTAGAGGATTTTTAGGAAATTCAATATGCTTTTTGTTTTATAAGTTTTATAAGTTTCTGCGTCTTCGTTTTGTTTTTGGCCAAGCAAAATTTTACCAATTTAAAAATTCCTTTTAAAATATAAATTGACCAAATTAATATGATGTTCGAAAACAATTCTGGGAGAAAAATGTTTATGTTGTTGAATTTTTTTTTAAACAAAATGTTAGGTCTTTTTGCTCGTTTGAAAACTGTTGAGCCAATTGTTTATATCCCAGAGCTTATATCCCAGATTTAAAATAAATAATTTGACTACTGATCTTAAAATGCGAACTTTTCGTGATAACAGCTGTGGACAGAAAGATATCATTATAATAGGGAAGAACTGAAGGAGCATAAAGTACAGCAGTTTCGAACTTTTTTAAAATCGCGGGGGTTTTAACAGAAGATTCTCGTAGAGGAGCAAAAGAAAACATACGTGTGAAAGATCGCATGGGAATTTTATTTACCAAATTATTACGGGATTGGTTAATATTGGAATGGATTGTACCGTAATTATATGATAAAATGCATACTGTAAACAATTGTCTACATACCACTTCTACTTAAAGTTCTTTCTATTCTTGTGTGTGCGTGTGTGTATGTATTTGCATATATAAGAAAAATTTTTTTAGCACACACAATAATAATTTAAAAAAAAGTTTCATAGACCTTAGTTGCATTGTTTTACAACTTGTTTATATTTCATGTAGCCGGTAAAGAAAGAAATCAGTATGGTATATATTTTTGTATATTTTATAAAAAGTGAATTATCAAATTGAAAAAAACTTTTTCAAATTTGGTCATTTTCAATTTGAAAACTGATTGAATTCACGCCATATTGTTTGGATGATACCATACGTTGCCAAATGTCTACAATATGCGTTTGTGTCATTAATATTATGATACGGAGATTCTCATGATAAGATAATTGACAAACTCTACTTTGTCCTTCAGACTCTCTTTTAGTCTTCTACCCACATATATGACTCAATGGCGTTGTGGTCTCGGTCACTGACATATAATAAATATACTCCATAACATCTTTCTGCTGCTGTTCCTCACAAAGGCAATACAAAGCACGGGTCCTTGGTTTGCTGAAGCAGTGAATAACGAATACGGGTTTAAGGATCCATGGAGCCCTCTTGTCCATA
The DNA here is from genome assembly GCA_936439885.1 of Nowickia ferox. Classification (NCBI taxonomy): domain Eukaryota; kingdom Metazoa; phylum Arthropoda; class Insecta; order Diptera; family Tachinidae; genus Nowickia; species Nowickia ferox. Next base: position 69,072,636 of record OW387026.1, read on the forward strand.
CCAAATAGTAATTCGAGAAATGTCAACTCTCGTCCATAAGGCTTTCAAGAGCCTGAACTCCTGCCTCTTATACCAGACACGATTTGCTTTAGTTAAGTATTAAACGTGGACCTGCTTACGGAAATGGCTAGTTGATGGTTTTATAAACACATTTTTTACTTCCCCATTTGACGTTGAACTTAATCTCGCGAACTCATCTATAGTCTCAATCTTCTAGTAATTGTTAGAAAAGCCTTTAATTCTGCCTGACTATCAACATAGTTTGAAGTACCCTTGGACCTTAGTTCTCATAATATAGACCCCAGTGCTCCTGCCCACATCCATCTTAGTTTCATTTTTAAAGCATGCTCACCACTCTGTCTGCAAAATAGAGTAAAAGGTTCTTATTAGATACCACTCACTACTCTATTCTTTCTAATAGTCAGCTACAACTTACGGTTTATTCTATTTTTACAAAAACAAAATATTCTACTTCTATTGGAGTAATTGAAAAATTAGCCTACCAAATGTTTCAACAGATTTCTTAGATGTCGCTTATCTCTAGAAATTGTTTTATAGGACTCGTTAATTCTTCTCCTTAAGATCATCTTCAAAATTTTATTATCGAAGTTAATTCCTTATATTAATATCAACAATGTCTTACTAAAAAAACATGGTAAAATTTTTTAATAAATTTATAAGCATGAATAAAGAAAAAAACGAACATTGCACGTAAAAATTTCTTGTGGCTAAAAATAAAATACCCCAGAAAAAACATACGAAAAGACTCCACTAAGAAGAAGCCAACAACATCAGCCAAATGCAACACGATATTATCCCAAATCGCTTCTGAATTTTTAATAAATGACATTAAAGCAGCAATTTTTTCCATTTTCTACTTTGTCTTAACACACAATTTAAAGTCTTATTTGTGAAACACTTAGCAAAAATCAAACAACACAAAAAAAAATATTATCAAAAATTTGGCATCAGTCGAAGAGCAAAAAAAAAAAATCTACTAAAATGGCATCATATCACAATGAAAAGATCTCCCGAACAACAAAAGAAATACTTCAGGAAGAAAAACAGCAAAAACAACATTTAATGAAATGAAATTTAAAAAAAAATGTAACAAATCATTGTCACAATCAAAAGCGTTTATGAAACATAATTTAGGCAACATTAAAATCCATGCAGTCATACAAATTAACGATGTGACATACAGACACATTCATATAAAAATTACGGCTAAGATTTGTAAAAAATGATATAATATTTGGTTTATAAAAATACAAGAAAAAAAAAATTTATACAAAATTTTTTATGAAAAAGAACTGCCGACCGTATTATTGTTTTTAATAAAGAAAGAGCAGTAAAAGAACTTGAAATTCGTACGTAAGCGATTCTTTGTGGAAGAGTATATTTATAATGAATTTAGAATTATAAAGATTTTCAAATCCACAGCAGAGCCCCCAAAATCGAAATTGTATTTTCTATTCAAAAACACATTTTTTTACTGGCTGCTTTAAAGTTGGCTGATTTTATTCTTGAAATTTTTAATTTTCTGCCCTATTTTCCAAGCACCATAGTAGCGTCATAAAATAGTCCTAATATGAGAGTAATGTTTCGTAGGAATCTTTCAAATAGAATTAAAATTTTCGATTTAAATTTATTTCGAATTACGCTATACAACACGAACAGCCAAGCTGATTTGCCTTATCTAATGTACCTTAAAAAACGTCTGGCAGGAGTGAAACCCACGATAATCCCAGTGAGGTTAGTAAACTACCTACCAGCCCAGAGGGCTTCCATTTGTATCAGGATTACTGGATATTTAAATACTAATCTTTTCGAGAGTCTGAATTCTATACTAAACCTTATTTCGATCGAGATGAAGACATGAAGTCTTGGGGCAGCATGCGCAAATAGTGCGGCCAGATAGCGGTATCAGAATCTGGATGTAAAATACTAAGAGAATACGGCGTGGGAGCATATATCGACGGATCAAGAATGGTCTGCGTTGTCGAAGTATTCTTAGATGATCTTGTGATAGAATGCTCTTTCCGTCTCCTTAGGGAATCCAGTGCATTTCAGTCTAAAATTTTTTCTAGAAGTGTGTATGGTGCCAATCTATAGGAAGGTATAGGGCAAAGTTGGTGTCTTTGTCGAAAGCCAGGCCAGGCTGGCTTCATCCTTATATACGTTCCAGCACACTGCAACTTTCCAGGTAACGCACATTCGGAGAGGTCTAGCCACCTCTATTTCTGTCATAAAACTGAATCCTCAAGCAATGTCTCCATAACGATGAATACAGATAGTGCAATATAGTTTAAATATTTCAACACAGTGGGTTGGATATAGTAACAAGCACTGTAAAGGAGTACTTGGATATGGTATTGCACAGGTGACACCAATAAGTGGAGTGGTCAATGCCTGTGTGGAGCAGGCATCTACTTGAACAAACTAACTAACCAGCCCAGAGTGCCTTGTGAACTTTTCCATGGTGTGATAGCATGAAATTGGTGACGGAGTCGAAGCCCCACAATGTCAGAGGCTTGATTTCCCTGGAAAATTGATTTACACCAGAAGTGACATTCTAATCTGGTGTTTCGTTTTTTGTTGCTCTAAAATTTTAATTCTACACTAACATCATTCCCCTTAATTTGCCACTAATTCAGTTTAGCTTTGATACCTATCAAGTAGCTTCCAAACCCTTCTACAAATGAACTTTCATTACAAAAAAGCTTTCAGCAAATTGTAATACGATGAATCAAAACAATTCACATATTCCATTTGCAATAAAAGTTGCGTATATAATTTATATATACACAGAGGACCAAACTCAAAGAACGCTGATGATGAAAGTGTAGTGGCCTTCGAATACAGCCGGTTGTTCCGTTCTACTACGTGTTTGTCAGAATATTTACAATTAACTTTGGTGTTATTTGTTCATTAATAATTATCACATGTAATTTGGCTTACAAAGCGATACGAACTTTAGCCTGATAAAATCATAAATATAGAAACAAATGAAGTTCGAACAATAATAATTAAAATTAACACTCCTATTCACTTTTAGATAATTCTTTGTTGGACCAAGTGATATGAACATTTTCTCATATTTCCACCAACCTGCTAATCTAATTTACCTGAAGATAATATATTTGCTACAACTTTAAATGATTGTACGAAATGATCTCGCAATAATGAATTCTTGCCCATCAGCAATGATAGTACTATGAGCGAAAAGTTCAGAACAGACGGGAATCTCGATAAAGTACAAACAAATTAAGATTCAACTCCTTTATGCGCTGGAAAAAATATGTATCAAATACAAAAAAAAAATATAATAAATATTGCTTCTTCTGTTGTGGTTTTCTTTATACTGCTGCTGTTATCGTCGATTTTATTTTTTTTAATATATTTTGCTTTATTTCCACGTCTTCTACAACAAAACATTAACTTAACACAACAAAATATTGGCTAATTTTGGCATAAACGCGTGCTTTTAAAGATCATTTATTGCGTAAAAGTAACGCGAGGCGAGAGCGCACATTGACTTTCTTCGTGCTGGGATTGGGCTGGCTGAGGTCGTCTCAAATCTTCAAAGTGTACGTTTGGGCTTTACTTCCTTCAGTGTGATGGCTTTAGCTTAAAATTGTTGAAGCTCCGTTGTCTTCATTGTGCCAACGTTCTTGTCATGTGAATTGCGATTAAAATGATTAATGTCCACTGGGTAATGTTAATTGTTGCATTGCTACTGCTTTTGCTCATTTTCTCTTGTTTTTTTTTTGTTTTTTTTTTTAAGCATTTGCTTACTTTTTCCAAAGACGTTTTTAAAAGGGAAGTAGGGAATATTTTTCTAAGATTAAATAAAATAAATTAAATTAAAAAAAACCATGTACTCTTATGTATATTAAAATAAGCATAAATATGTGTATTATTTAAGAAAAAATTGCGGACTTAAGTGTAAAAATACACACTCACCTGTATTGCGTACGAGTATGTCGAGTCGCATATTCGTCTACAAGAATTTTGTTCTAGATTCTTTAATCTAGGATAAAACTGTCGCAGACGAATATTCGACTAGACATACGCAATACAAGTGACTGATTGAATATGTGCAATTTTGACAAACCCGTACTGTACTTGATGTCTTTTTCCCGTCATAATATAAAAGGTACAATCGAAAAAACTGCGATGTAAAGTTCGTGTCTAATTTGTTTTAACTGATTAAATATTAAGCTTCGTTGTGACACCTCACAAAAAGTGGTTTTTCAATTATATAATTTCTCATGAACGCGGCATTATATCTGAAAGTATGGAATAAGTAGCTTTAGAACACTTAAGGAAATTTAGCTCTATTATGCTGTATTATTTTCCAGTTCGAATTTTCACTGGTTAAAATGTTAAATATGGAAAGAAAGGATTACACGAAAATACTTTCATGCATAAGAGCCCTTTAATCTCTCAGCGATAGCGTCAAAACTTTCGAAAAACACTGCTTTTCTTATGGTGTTTTCACACTGACATGGTTTTAATAAATAATAAAATATATCGTTAATAATTTCTGTTAAAACCAGGCTTTACCGTACAAAATGATTTTGTTTAAACCAACTAAAAACTTTATTTTAATTGGTTTTACCAAATTCAGTGCTGCCAAGTTAAAATGGCCGGAAGCAGCTGATAATGTTTATGCCAGTTAATAAGAATAGATACTGATAGCAGCATTTTATGTTTAAAAGTGAATGCCACCACAACAACAATCAAAAAATTCCGGAGATAAAGTAAATTTTGCTAGTATAAGCACGAAAATATTTTCATTGACCTCTGGGAGGAGAAAATAGACGATATGACTGACATCTAACTGCCCTTAATAACGGTTTAGTTTATAATGTATGGGCGTATTAAATTTAAATATTACCAATCACTCCTAATCACTGCGGAAGTCCGAGTTGCAAGAAGTAATTTACAAAACGTTTCGCTGTCAAGAAGGAAATTTTTCATATAAAGTGAAAGAAATAACTCCCAAAATTTCTTCAAGAAACTTAAAGCAATAAAATAATTTCCATTTTGGAGTGCATTCCAAAATTTCTTTGTTTTTAATGGATATCAAATAGGTGTTATAAAATATAGAAAATGTACGGCAGCATATACAATTATTTCTACAGGAGATTTATAATATTTTAAACAAATTTTTTAGACAACCTGTGTACTAAAACCTGAATTTGTTAAAGTTGTAGTGTGAACGCAAAATCAGCTATTTATGGTTTTAATTTTAAAAACAGATTTTAATTTAATGTGTGAATACACTACGATATTGCGTCTTCGATTTTTTTCCAGTTTTTATCGCTTTAGCATTCAAATTACTAAAAATCTATTTTTAAAACATTCGCACAAGTAGCTAATACTTAAATTTAATTACAAATTTAATGAAAATTTAGTTGCATAGGAAATATACTAAAAAGGGTTACCAATTTTATCCCTTAATCGTACTAATTTAGAAAAAGTTTCTAAGCATATTCGAGGTTTCTTCAAAAAGAGTGTACGTAATTTTAAATTCCCTTTCTGTGCCTAATATTTCAAAAGATAAGAGTATATGAATTAGAAAAAATCTATTAAAGAACAGGGGTCTAATAGTCCTTTTCGATGACAAGTTGAATCGATCACGCTTTTTCAGTTTAAGATTATGGTATTCGATATCGAACTATATTATTACATTGTTCGATAGCGAATGTCATAACCTCAAACTGAAAAAAGTGATCGAATCAACTCGTTGTCCAAAGCGACAATTTGACCCCAGGTTCTACCCCTTTTCAGCTCGAAAAGGTACCAATTTCAGATATATTTTTTATTAAACAACGATACAGTTTTAAATTTCTTTTTGCAAGTATTGCTTAAATAACCAATTTTATCGTTATTTTTTTCTTTTTAGTCCTTTAGCATTAAAATTTCCAAAAAACAATCCCTTCTTAGTAAATCTCATCATCAGAAAAGTAGACTTACAATGAAATTTATTAACTAATTTATTCAAACGCATAGTAACATAGTAACGTTCATATCCCTTTTTTGTTTGAATTTCCAAAAAGTATCAAAAAGTATGACACATTTTTTCAGAGAGAGTAAAATAAATATCAAATTTCTTTTCTATGTTCAGTACTTTAAAAGAGAATGGGCTACAAAAAAAGTACCTAAATTCAGTTTTCGTCCGTAAAAATACAAATATTGAAAAAGTATCGAACACCTACCCTTAATTTTTAATTAAATTTTAATGTAATTCAAATTTTCCTTCTATCGCACTTAGTATCGAATGTATAAAGTTACCGATTTTAACCGTTTTGCCCTTGTTCTGTCCCTTTATGGTTCGGTTTCGAGAAGTGATCTATACATCCGAAGAGGAGACCACATACCGAAATTCAAGTCTAGTTTCAACCACTTGATAATCACGTTTTAAAAATTCTTTTCATTTGATATTTTTGCCGATTACGTTATTAATTTATCTTCTTCTTAATGTTCTGACTCATTTGATATCGACATCATTGGAAATTTGCATATGTATGCAAGCAGAAACGGATACAATTGTTCCCCTTATACGTTCGAACTTCAAAAAAAGGTACAAAATTCATTCGACATGTTTTCTGGGAAAAAATCATTTGGAAAAAAGTTTGCTTGTACGTGCGCAATAGTTTAGAAGATATGCAAAATAGGCACCACAATTAATTTTTTTTTCTCTCGAAAGAGTATCCGACATTTGTCAGCTTATTTTTTACCTATTACATGTTTTTTAGAATTTTGAGTGTGTCTGCTTTAACTTTGGAAACATAAAATTACCTATTTGCTAATTTTTGCATCTTCTTAGCCCCTCCACATTTAAAAAACCCCTTCTTAGTGAGAGCTTTTACTTACTAAGAAAAATTGCTCCCCTTCGCACACATGCCTCTGTCTCGTGTAAAAATTCAAAAGAAACTTCAGAGTTAACAGATCATTTCTTATTTGATGACAAAAGCTAAAACGTTTCAAGAGTCTCTAAAAGAGTGGTTATATTAATTTTAATACGATTTACGATTAACATATCACTCCTTAAAAAGACTTAAAAACCAAATAAACAATAAAGAATAACAGCCTCACACCATACACACACTTACTCACCTTGTTTAGTAGTTTAAATAAAATTTTAATTTTATTATACGTATTACTTTATGTTTTATTTATTTATTATTTTATTTTTTTTTTTAACGAACTGACAAGTTTTTGCATAAATTTGTTTTGACACGTGTAATGAGCATATTTTCTGACATTTTTACTGTCATATCAGTCGGCTTTTATCTTTAACATTTTTAAAAGAATATTTGTTTATTATAATTGTCTTGGTGTTGTGTTGCCAACTCAACGGTGTGTTTTGTTTTCTTTTAAAAGTAAAAAAAAACAAATTTGCTTAAACTGACAAGTGTTTTTAAAATGTTTATTATTATATATTTTTTTTTTTTTTTTTGTTTTCGTAAGGGATGCCGCTAATCGCATTTTAGACATCTGGCATAATGCCGCCGTAGCAATCATTCACTACATCAGCAGTACCTCTTTAATATTAGTTATTCCTCGCTAAAGGGAAACTATTTTATCATGCGGTGATTATCAGGTTTTAATTTAATATGTTGTTTTTACAACTTTGCGAAATTTATTTAAAACAGTTTCTTACAATATGCCAAATATTTTGCCTAATTCATTTTGAAATTATGTATGTATGTACGATATGTTGCTGCAATGTGATTATTTAGGAGAAAGGGAATTCGATTTAGTGAATGTTTTTCAGCTTTAAATTTGTTGGGAAAATTATTTATAAAATAATTCTCTAGATTGATTAAAAGTATGGATATACATACACTGAAAGAAAAACCTCCATTTGATCAAGGAATGTTGTCATTAATAACGAGCTAATGTAAGAATTCTTTGTATTAATGAAGCATTTCGTGAATATAATGAAAACTTTCAATAACATAATGAAAAATTTCATTCATACAATGAAGAATTATTAATGATGCCACTTCATTAGCTGAATAAATGTTTTTTCTCTAAGTTTACTTTTACATATATACACTCATATTTTTCCATGGTTTCTGGTATGGTAGATTTTAACTTCCTGCTGTTATTAAGTGTCCAAAAAAAGTTTAAATAATCATTTATGTCTCTTGTACTCATTTTTCTTTGTAATATTATTTTGAATTGACGTATAAAACAATAATATATAATAAAAGACTTACTATAAGCATATAGAATTTATTTCAAAAGGGTTTTAAGTCGAATAAAGAGTTTAATTACGAGGGCAATCAATAAGTCCGTGACTTTTCGAACTTCCCCCGTAGCTATATGAGATGCAACACTGTTAATAGACTACTGTCAAACTGTGGGTAAGTGTCCTCATTTACTTTGCGTGTAACAGCTCTTCAAAACATACAACCTCGTGTATGAAAATGGAAAGAAGTGAATTTCGAGTGCTCATTAAACATGATTTTTTGCAAACAAAAACCGTCAATCAAATCAAGGAAAAGCTCGATAAATACTATGGGGACTCTGCACCATCGATTTCAATGGTAAAAAATTGGTTTACTGACTTTCGTTATGGTCGCACAAGTACAAATGACGCTGAACGTTCTGAACGGAAAATTGAGGTCAGTACACCCGAAAATGTCGAAAAAAAATCTACGATATGGTGTTGGCCGATCAAAGAGTAAAAGTGCGGGAGTTTGTTGATGCCATAGGCATTTCATATGGCAGTGTGGTTTCGATTTTAAGTGATCATCTGGGTTTAAGAAAGTTGTTTGCAAGATGGGTGCAACATTTGCTCTCAATTGTCCATTAACGTAAACGTGTGACAACTTCAAAGAATTGTTTGGAGTTGCTTAACCGCAATGAGTTTTTGTGGCGTTTTGTAACTGTGGATAAAACATGGATCCATTACTGTACTCCGGAGACCAAGCAGCAGTCTAAACAATGGGTTTCTCCGGGTGAACCTGCTCCGAAGAGGACCAAGTTAAGTTTGTCGGCCAATAAGGTGATGGCAACAGTTTTTTGGGATGCACGCGTGATAATCCACATGGATTACCTTCAAAAGTGAAAAACAATAAACGACGGATATTATGCAAACTTATTAGACCGATTTAATGAGGATTTAAAAAGAAAACGACCTAATATGGCCAAGAAAAAAGTTATTTTTCATCAAGATAATGCACGGGTGTACACGTGTGCAGTCTCAATGGCAAAACTCTATGAATTGGGCTACGAATTGGTACCTCATCCGCCAGATTCTCTATATTTAGCATTAGTGACTACTTTCTGTTTCCAAACCTAAGCAAATCGCTCGGTGGAAAGAGGTTTAGCTCCAACGCTCCAATTCTATTGTTTGGAAGGGATACAAAAATTGGAGAAACATTGAACTAAGTGTCTAGAACTCAAAGAAGACTAGGTTGAAACATAAAATAACTTTTTATATAAAAGCCTGTGCTTCTTCAAAAAGTCACTGAGTTAATGATCCACCCTGATACATTAAAAAGTAGTGGTTATTGGATTTAGAGGAGAAAGGGCCAAATTAGCTTAGAGAGTACCAAAAGGCCATCAAACATCCAAAAGTTCCACAAATGGCCCAACTGTGCCAGATTTTGCATCACGGTATCAAACCGTATTTGAAACAGGGATGGAAAAGTTGGTACAATTGTACTTTTTTCAGCACTATTTGAAAGTCAAAAGTACTATAGCACCCCAATGACCAATTTAGCACTATTGAAACTTTTTTCCTATTATACAACATGAAAAAAAATGAATCAATAAATAACCAGTTTCGAGAGCTGGTTGATGTAGGAATTATTAAGCCTTTAAGAAACGACAACATTTTACGTTTTGCTCGAGGGTATTAGAAATTAAAAATGAATTACACAAACCGATGTTTTCCGATATTTCCAGAAATGCTAGAGGAATATTATCTATTCTACATTCGCCTGAAAATGTGGAAAGGGTATTCGTACCAGCATATAAATAAAACCAAAGTAATAAAGACTGTTTGCTTCGACTGTCTCCAATCGAATCAAGGATGAAAAAGTATATCTCCTAAATGTTACTTTTATATTCAGATCTCAACAACTAATAGTGTTTTGTATACCTACTGAAATTAGACATTAATATTGTTTAAAAATTAATATTAATTAATAATAATAATTAATGATATTATAATAAATTAACTTCAAATTGCGTTTTTGTTACTTGTTAAGTTTTTACACACATACATGCATACATATACAAATGAATTTTACGTACGTTTTGAGTTAATTGAATAAATTAAGAATTTGGTACAATCGTACTGGAAAAAGTAGAATTTTTCTTAAAAGTTAGTACAATATGAAAATCTGATTTCGCATACCTGATTTGAAAGCTTCTTAGAGAGATAAAGGGAGAGAGAGAGAGCAATTTAAATAGCATTTTAAACTTTAATACCTTAAAAGGTAAATATGTTACCTTTTAAGTATATGTTTTGGCTTCTTAAATCAAAATCAGTTGAGCAACAATTTTTCGAAACATACATCCATACATCCTCCTCAGCATAGCATAATAAAACCTTCAAAGTTGTCCATAACAAATTTATACTAAAATTTCAGGGAGTTTTTTATTTTGACACATTGATTAAAGATATTTCATTAAATGGGATTGGGCTGAAAACAAAACAAAAATGGTCAAACAAAGTTTCTTTTGTTTTGAAAAAATTCTATGGAAATATGGGAAAATACGTTGTTTGATTCAATAATTTTTTACTTGGAAAAATTACGAATGTGTTCTCTTTTCAATCAATGTTGTGCTGGACTTTAAGTTATATTCAATAAAAATAATAATTGCTTTAATCATTCGATTAATTAGAAAGAAATATCTTGTTATTTTCATTGAAGCCTTTTAGCTTGTTATATTTAAATTTTTAGAAATTCTCAATTATATTTACGGAATTTTTGTATAAAGATTTTTAAGCCTTTTCCTGATTACAGGTATTTCATGAGTTGGCAGTAGCATTCAAATGAAGCATATAGACTATTTTAGCCAATCAAGGAACTAAGTCCTTCAACATAATTTTTGTTTATTCTGATTAACATTTCAATTGTTTAGTTATTTAGGTCAATCACTACATGTGACCTGCTCCACGAAAAGGGATTTTGTACCTTTGATATTGAACTTTTTTTAAATTTCAAATATTATATATATTATCTGTTTATATCACATTTTTAAATTTTTTCATTAATTATGTTCATCTTTACAGGTGATTTCTAAAAAAAACTAAAAGACATAGAAACTTGCGTTTTTTTTCCTATAAGAATCACTCAAAAAGTAAAAAAAAAAATTTCGGTGCGGAGGTCCCTTTTCGTGAAGCAGGTCACACATTAATATATTTTGAATTTATTTTCAAATTAATTTTTCAATTTATTCATTTAAACATTGGATGGAGACATTGGAGAAAAGTTACATATTTAAAATTTCTAAAACAATTGGAAATATATGCAAAATTGAAAAAATTTTGATTTGATTCAAGTAATTTTATAATTCAAGAAAATTTAATTTTTTTTGTGTATATTAAACTATTACAATCCAAAATTGGCGTTTTTTGTATTGGATTAAAGAAAACTTGTACAAATTGTAACAATTACAAAATCAGTAGAAATTTAAGAAACGACGTTTCCATAAAGCATCCTTTCCCGCTCCTTCACAGCCAAAACTGAATAAAAATATCCTTAGTGTACACGTGATTGCGAGATATGATTCATTGAAATCAAACAGGCATCGCCCCTGTCAATTTTTCATATATTTCTGAAAGACTTTTACCTGATGTGATTATGTACACAAGTAGGGTCTCAGCGATTGAAGTAATGCTATAATTTTATTCAATTCGTAGTTCAATTTAACAGCAAAGTACAAAAAAAATTACACGATGGTGCTCAAACTTTAAAGTCAATTTCTCACATTTTTATAGTTAAATAAAACGATATTGACCCCTCTCAAGATTTGAGCAAGCTGTTATTAGACATTTCATTGCTCCTGTAGCATGAATATTTTAACACTTTGAGCGCCGACCTCTCTTTAGTAAAAATGTTGTTAGAAATATAGAATTTCTTCTGATAAGATATGGTGGGATTTTATTCAGATTAAATAGTTAAAAAAAATTATTTCAGCTACGATATTTAGTTTTTTCTGCACGAGACAGAAGCACCAAAAGCGGACTTGGTATTTTCACCATGTCCTTCAATGAAAAAAAAATAATTATATATAAATGTTTCCATACTAGAATCAAGTGACCTAAATGAGATATTCAGAAAACCAAATTCTGTATGGAAATTTGTTTGTTAAACGTTTTGTAAACCTAAATTATTCTTTTCTGAATAAGGCCTCTAATGTTTTTGAATAAATTCAAACTATTCAACATTCCACCAATTGCAACTTTCTTTACCACGATGTCGCTAAGCACGACGTGTTGTCTTCGACTTTACTTCCTCTTTGGTAATTTCACAAATTGACCCAGTTCTCGTTTCGCTGGAACATGTTTTCTTCACATAATTGTATTCATTATTTAGCTGTTCATTTAACACATTTTAATATTTTTTTCTTCTTATCAATACAAGAGTGTATTTAACAAAAGACGGAGCGAAATTGAAGACAAAAAAAAAGTAAATGCAAACAAAAGAATTGTGACAAGTTGTTTATTGCAAAATAAGTATTTCTTTGCCAAAATGGCATGAGAATTTCATATGCATGACATTAATAAATTTATTTATAAATATTTATTCATAAATGAATAATTTTTCTTTCTGTTAAAGTGTCGAACGTGATCAAAAGTTATCAGAACACAAACATCTGCTGAATATTAAATCAACTTTATATTTTATGGCTTTTAAAAAAGCTTTAAATATATTTTTTATTTCTTTCTTTTTACTTCTTGTAAAATACACATAAGTAATTTTCTTTTTCCTGGGTAAAGAGAAAAAGGTTTGTAGCTACTAGAGAATTCATTTTTTTTTCGTTCCAGTGTGAGAAAAGAAATTGAGGTTTTTATATTTGTTTAGTTCATGGAAATCGTAATTAGTTTCTAATATGAATTTTGTAGGGGGGCTGAAACTAAATCTGAAACAAGCCATTCGGGTGGGGCTGGAAATGTACCCGGAGACTTGTTATCTGGGTAAAAAATTGCTAAAAATACCAAGACGACTCTAGGATCCTTGTGGTGCCCCTGTAGCTGAGTGGTAGCGATGCTTTCCTCTCAGTCAAGAGGTTGTGAGTTCGATTCCCGCCATAGACCCTGGGTGTTTTCTGCAGACAAGCTAGTCGCTTTGCGGGTTGTGTATTTGTTTATATAAAAAAAAAGATAATGGGTTTCTTTGGATCTCTGTACATCAAATGATTAAGGATTAGTTAAGGGTCAATCACTTCAACGTCAGTCACTTCAGTTATGCATGAAAATATGCACTGATAGTTCAGCCTTCGCTTGGCCGTCAGCGAAGTGACAGATCACTTAATTAACGTAACGGATGCGCCAATAAAACGTTACATTTTCAATAACCCGCCATTTTGACAGTTGTCATGACTCTAACTCTAACTACTTGAGAGTTGAAAAGTAAACACTACGCTCTTAATAACAATAGAATGCATTGTCGCATTTTTTTTTTTTTTTTTGATTGGGGGTAGGTGTTACCAACAGTGTTGTCAGATTTATTTTCAGCCTCCTCGCCAAATTATTTGTCGAATATCGCCAAATATCGCCAATTTAATAAAATATTAAATTTTAGCTACAAAAAATATTTTTATTTTGTAATTACATTACAAATATTGATAAATTTTAAAATCAGTAGGTAACGTCTACCGTAAAATATAAAAATTATATTGTTCAAGAAAAATTGAGAAGTTTTTACATTAACATATAAATACTGGCGTATAAAAGAGACTTAAAAATAACTAATTCCAAAAGCGCAATCTAAATATGATAAGTTGAAATTAAACACCAAGATCAACATTAATATTTAAATCTTATAATAAAACTGAAGTGGTAAGTACCAACACCATCGTCGTAATCATGCATTTTAGGCGAGAACTCGTGCAGGCTTTTTGGAGCTTCATTATCAAAATGTTGCTTCCTATTTATAAAAGGAAGTTTTGCCAACTATGTTTCATAAATACCAACTGAGATTTTGTGGTGTATTATTTTGTTTAAAACTTCTTCAATTTCAGAAAATTTTTTTTGAGATAAAGAGTTTATAATCTTACAATCTTTTGCACGAAATATTTTATATTGAAGAACAAATTGCTTATCTAAAAAATTTCATGTTTTGAACATTATTCTATTTTATTGAAATCGTAAAAATATAGCCTAAAATATCGCTAAATAAATCGCCAATCGCCATTTTAAAATTTTCATCGCCAAAAACAAATTTTTGTCGCCACGTTTGGTGAGATATCGCCATATCTAACAACACTGGTGACCAAAAGTTCTAATTAAGTTCTAGATTCAAACTGTCCTCATACAATTAAACCTGACAGAAAAAATTGTATTTTGAGCTACTAAGCCACAAATAAAGTTCAAGCTTATGAAAATGTAATGAATACTACCTGTTTTAGAAATAAACATGTGATATCATATTGCCTAGATCATATACAAAACTTCTTTGCCCATGATCCGTCTGACTTTACCTTAAGAAGAAGCAGCTTGAAAGTAAAGAAACTTAAAAAAAATAGTAGTAGACATTAATATTATAACTACCACAATTACAATCACGAACTGTGTAATAAAATTGTAAATTAAAAGGCATAAAAAATGTTGTCATAATTACGAGAAATTGTACACATACGAAAAGCTCAAGCTCCATCAAAACCAAATGACATTGACATGAACGAACGGTCAGTTTGCAACGACGTTTCTATGTTTATATGTCTCTTGTTTTTATTAAAAATCATGCACTCGCTCGCTAGGCTGTCTGTCTGTATGTCTACGCTGTCCGTCCGTCTATGTGATACTTGTAGTCTCACTGCAGTTTAGGCAGTTATTTACAGGCGCATCTTCTTTTTACGTTTAAAAATCCACAACATTACAATTGCAAACAGATTTTGCATAATAAATAGAAAAAGAAAAGTTATACAAATAAAAATTATTGTATTGTACTGCACAACTTGAAAAAAAACACACACTAAACATAAATTAAAAACTCAGTGTTAACAATGGAAATATAAAAAATAAAAAAATTATATATTAGTGGGACACAGTGGTTAAGTAATATTTTATTTACGAGACTTTTTATTTTGCCTCAAGAATTTTTCCATGGTCATGCGAAGAAGTTTTGTCAAAATGTGATATTTTTTTTTATAAAATATCAGATGTAAAACGACGACTTGACATTTCCTTTACGTTGTATGGAATGTTCAAGATGTGTGATACAGGATGTCTCAAAAAAAAAACACGATGTGGATCAAAACTTAATTTCATTACAGTCGGCTCAGTTAGCCGACTGTAATGAAATGTTGCTGCAACGGTAGGATACAGCTGATCCTTATTTTTAGGTATTTTTATTTCACCGAACTATTTAAGAAAAGAAATACAACAGCACTCTTAGGGTCTGTCCCACGGTGTCGACAACGTTCGACTTGTCGCACACTTATATTCAAAACAAAAACAAATTTTAAAATTATGTTGGTGTTTCAAATGTAAGTGTTCGACAAGTCGAACGTTGATGATATCGTGAGAAAGGCCCTTAATAATTCTAATATAAAATAAGCTGACTTCCAAAACGTATCAAGCTTGGATACATTTTCGGTGCGGTATTTATATCATGTACAGATACAAAGTTGCAAAACATTGTAACCATGAGCATCAACTTTGAAACCAATACGCGGGATTGCCTGTTCGCAGCCTTCTTAATATTTGTCGGCGACGTATTGAAAAGGAATGCAATTTTGCATATTTTGTACTGCGTCGCACAGTGGCGTGAAATAAAAAAAGTGGTAAGAAGTCCGCAACTTTTGAATTAGTAAACCGATTTCGATGAAACTAACTGTTTTGGAAAGAAGAAGTGTTGAACTTTTGAGAAAGTATATTTTGAGGCACCCTGTTATAAGACAGAGTAGCTCCAAAAAGCGTCAAAGTAGGAAACTGCCGGTGTCGAAATTTTTTCGGAGCTTGTAACTTTTGTAAATATAGACCGATCTAAAATAAAACATGCTTGGAGCACCATCTTATCTCTTACAGTTTACAAGTTATTTGACTTTTTAATTTTGGCCATGCCTTTTTTTAATCGTTAGTACATAACTTCTTTATTACTTGACAAAAATCATTTGGTTTTGTTGTTTTTAAAAGAAAACTTCATTACAATACACATGAAAAAAGGAAAAATTTTGCAATTTGTATTTTTGAAAATTAAGAGAAAATTTTGTATATTTTGTGAAAAACGTATTCTTATTTTTTTTCTGTAATATTTAAAAAAATTATTAAATATTTGATAAAAACTTTGATTGTTTCTGAGAGAAGAGGTATTAAAAAAGACTGTGAAATAAATTTTAGGGATTTTTGATGGTGCACCCTACATCCAGCATTGGTCGAAAGTTAACATTTTTTTTGCAAAAAATCTAATTTTTGGATGTGTGTAAATTTTTTGGTCTTTTATTATAAATAAACTTGTTTTAAGTAACTTGTAAGAAACTCTTGACATCCTACATTTAAATGTAGGCAGAAGATAAGAAGAGAGAGGTTTTTTAAAAATTTTAAAATTTTTCTAACACAATTTTTTCCCAATAAAAAAAGTTTTATGAAATAATATATTAGGAAAGATTTTAATTTAATTCAATAGTATACACTTAGTTTTACAAACTGAAAACAAATTATTCCGATACCTCCAATACTTTTCGAAATATTTAAAATTGAATTTTGATTATAAAATTAAAATTTCTACATTTTTTTTGCCTAAATTGTTGATCTAATTTTGTTTACTTCGAATGCTTCTTAATTTTTTCTATATAATTACAATAGAATAATTAAGAACCTTCCTTACATCGTATTTATTTATAAAAAAAGGCCCAGATTAAGAATGAGTGCTAGTGCGTCGTCCACCGTAAAATGTTTGCTATACTTTGGCGTTGGAAGGCTTTCCACCATCCTTGTTAACCTTTTTGTAGATGCAACAGCTACAATTTTGTCCGCTTCTATTGGAAACCGGTTCACTAAGTTCAAAAGTTGCATACTTTTTACCACTTTTTTTTATTTCATGCCACTGTGCGTGGTTATGAAAAAATATGTGTATAAAACACGCAGTATAATTAAGAATTTGACTAAAAACACGTTTGACAAATTTTAAATTGTAATTGTATAAAAAATAATAAAACAAACTCTGCTGAAGGGTATTTATTTGTCGATTTAGCCACTTCTTTTGTTTTCGCTCATTTTCATCTGCATTTACAATAATATTGTCTGCTTTTACACAAATTAATTTATTATTCTTGAAAAGTAACAATAATATTTTTTCATATTTCATTTGTCCACTAATAATGCAACTGCAACATCAGCAGCAAAAGTTGACGACGAAGTCTTTGCCGTTTTAGCATTAAACGAAATGCATATTTATAATGCGGCTCATTTAACACATTCTTTTGGCACTTGGACGCGTATCCATTCTGCTGATTTCTGAACCAAGGGCCATCATTTGACGAACAAAAACAAAACCACAAAAAGAGTAACAAATAACGAAACATAAAATATTGTATGTGTTAAATACAATGTACTGTGAAAACCTAGACATAATTCTTCATAATTCATAAGAATATTGGTGCCATTACATGCGATGTTTGTCCCGCATAAAACGCATAAACTACGAACAACATTCATTAGCCAGAGGGAAAATAAAATACATCCAATACATAATAATAATGCATATGAATTGTTAATTTTGCATTTATTACACTAAAAATGCATGAGTATTTTTTTTTAAGAAAAATAAAATAAATATAAAAATAAAAATATCATTCAGCCATCATGAAATAAATATAAAATAATAAAGTAAAATTATTACATGACAAACCGTTATCACGGACATACAATCTTTTGCACTGCACTGTTGTTCACTCATTTAAGTTAATTTTTTATGCTTTTTGCTGACTTATAGTAAAATCGTGCTGAATATTAAAATCAACTAAACAAAAAAGAAAGTTTAAAGTGTTAATATTTTAATAAATTATAAAATTTATTTGTTAACCATATTGTGATTACAGTGAAGGGTATTAAAGGTAAACTAAACAGTTGGCCTCACAAATAATTTTTTTAATTGAGGTTTTACTAAAATGAAAAAATTTAATTTCTTTGTGAAGGCGAGACAAAACGAAAAAGTACAATCAGAGGGCAAATTACGGCATTCGATACGATTCGAATTTTAAGAATATTCCCATATAAACTCTATTGAAATATTTCGTAATTTCGTTCGATAACGAGTGCCGTAATTTGCCCCCAGATATGGAAAATTGTAGACGTCTATACTCCTTTACTAATAAATATTACAAAGAGGTAAAGTTTCGCTGTAGCAAATTTTAATAGTAAGACAGTGCAGATTCACTGTTGACTTTGTCACCACTACTAGTGATGAATTGTGTATTCCCCAGAAAATGCGTTTTTCTATAGACATTTAAATTGTCATTGAAAATCTAACTACTGACGTTGGCAGTATTGACTAGATGGTTCTCTTGGAACCATATGTAGACATTGGAAAAAGAAACTCCCTAATAACATTAAAAAACTCCAGTCCACACTACTGACGTTGGGACTATTTACTAGGTAGTTTTTTTGGAAAAGTATTTCAATAAACAAGATTACGCCGCAGACAAGTTATCACTCAGCTGACGCCGCAAAATGATTTCTTCTCATCATGAGCAAATATTAATAAAGACGCTATGTTGAAAATGTCAGCAGGTAGTCAACAAAATAGTGAATGAAAATAGTGACTTAGAGGCACTTACTCCAAAATTTCAACTGTGTATTAAAGGGTGGGTAAATTTGAGATAGGCTACCAAATGATGAAATGTTAAGAATCGAGCTTTCATATTTTCACACTTATTTAGTAAAAAGTTGGAAAATTTTAACCATGGAACGCTACACTCTTGAACAAAAAAGTTTAGTTGTGAAAATTTACTATCAAAAAAACTAAACGCAAACAACGCATTTTTAAACAAAATCATCTTCAGTGATGAGGCCCATTTTCAATTAGGCAGTTATGTAAACAAATAAAATTGTAGCATAGTGACCACACAAAATCCATAAAAACTCCTCCATACAAAATTTACATCGAAAAAAAAAGGCGGCATCATCGGCCCGTATTTTTTTTAATGAGCAAGGAAAGTCCGTCAAGTTGAATTCCCTACGCTTCCAAACCATGACAACCAATTTTTTGTGGCCACAATTGGCTAATGTTGACATCAGTGACATTTGGTTTCAGCAAGACGGTGCCACAAGCCACACAGCCGGCCAAACAATTCGTAATTTCTCGATTTGACAATGTCAATGTGCCGCCTCGTTCTCGTGATTTAACGCCACTGGATTATTTTTTTGAAAGACCTGTTTTACGTGAACAAATCAGAAACAACTGACGCTCTGAAAGACAAGTAAAGCTTTTTTGCATATTTCTACATGGTTGTATGTTTTACAAGAGGTAATCCCCGCAAGCACTGCTCCGATTTTTAAAATCGGAGCAAGCGGGCATAAAGTATTTATTGCTCAGCTAAAGAACTAAGGTTACAATCGAGGGGCAGAAAGACACTCATACTCGTAAATTTTTGTTTTAGTGGAGAACTATTAAAGAAAAAATATTTAGGGTCCCGTACTCAAAAGAAAAACAGAACCCTATTAACGTAAATATGCTATTTGCGTTCGAGGACGTCTGTGTGTCCTTCAAATTCTTTGTGCGAAAAAAGCTTTATTTATTTGTTTAACTTTATCGCCAGAACCAATTTCGATCAGAATTTTGAAACATAGGTAGATGTACTTTTAAAAGAACACACAAGTTATACGAGTATGTTTTATCGAAAGTAGGACCAGGGTGGCAATTTCTGTCTCACCGAAACTATGCAATCGATTTTTGTGAACACATCTGTCTGCAAAAACACACATGCGGTATATTGAAGTGCCAAAAGAAGCATCAAGCGATAGGCCCCCAAGGAAGGAACTAGTTACTTTTACGTAGGAATGACCTAAGATGGGGTTAATTGATACTTTGTATGCACCTTGCGACTTGTCACTAAACTGTCTTATATGCACCAAATCTGTGGAGAATAATATAAATTATATTTAACAGTAATAATAAGTGAAAACTTATATACATGTTTTGTTATTATCAAATTCTTTATCTAAGTTTTCGACCTTTTTTTATATATTACTAAATAAATAAAAATATAAACAGACATACATATTTTGTTATTGATACAAATGCAATTATATTTTATATTCAAGTAGACCCTTTCATGGAATTCAAAACGACATCCGTCGGCATGAAACGCTGGCACACTACCCATTCGACCTCAAGGACATTCATATTTCAAAAGTATAAATACCAAGTAGGCTAAAGTATTGGATGTTTTTTATTGAGGTATAGAACTTTAAGTTGGCATCACTTTTTTAACTGGCGGCCATTTTGTCAGCTGTCAAGTGATTGATATTTAGTTTGGTTTGCCATTTCATCATGAACAGTTTGACAAAAGAACAACGCTTGCAAATCGTGCAAATTTATTTCGAAAATAATGGTTCAGTTCGCGAAGTTTACCGCAAGCTCCGTCCATTTTATGGTCGACATAATCGTCCATCAGAGCAATTAATTCGGTTAACCATGGATCGTTTTCGCACTACGTTTACTCTATGTGATAATACGCATCCGCAGAGACGTCGAACAGTGCGCACCGAAGAAACAATTGCCGCTGTAGAGCAAAGTGTTGAAGAGGACCCGAATGAATCGATTCGCCACCGTGCACAGCAATTGGAGCTTTGTCCATCAACTTTATGGAAGATTTTGCGCAAAGATCTTGGCTTGCGACCTTACAAGATCCAGCTTGTGCAAGAATTAAAGCCGCGAGACCATGCAATGCGTCGTGATTTTGGGGTATGGGCCGAAAATGAGATTGATCTCGATGCTGATTTTCATCGCAAAATTTTGTTCAGTGATGAGGCTCATTTTTGGTTGAATGGCTACGTCAACAAGCAAAATTGCCGCATTTGGAGTGAAGAGAATCCACATGAGACCCTTGAGACGCCATTACATCCACAAAAACTGACTGTTTGGTGTGCTCTATGGGCTGGTGGAGTCATTGGGCCATACTTCTTCCGAAATAATGCTGGAGAGTCAGTTACCGTTAATGGAGACCGGTATAGAGCCATGATAACCGACTATTTTGTTCCCGAATTGGATGGCATGAATGTGGATGAGTTGTGGTTCCAACAAGACGGCGCTACATGCCACACAGCGCACGTCACAATCGATTTATTGAAGGAAACATTCGATGAGCGTATAATTTCGCGGAATGGACCTGTCAATTGGCCACCAAGATCGTGTGATTTGACACCATTGGATTATTTTCTTTGGGGATATGTGAAGTCGCTCGTCTACGCCAACAAACCAGAAACGTTAGGGGACTTGGAAGCCAACATTCGTGGCGTTATTGCCAACATACGGCCCCATATGCTCGAAAAAGTGGTTGAAAATTGGACCTGTAGAATTGGCTTTATTCGAGCCAGCCGCGGCGGCCACATGCCCGAAATCATATTTAAACGTTAATGGCATAAAATTATCCTTCCAATAAAGCCAAATTGATGGACATTAAAACGATTTTCTTGTGTTTTATTTCAATTCGAAGTTCTATACCTCTAAAAAAACACCCTGTATCTAAATATAGTTACGGGACTGGTTCTAGAGGGACTTGACAGTATTATTGGAGTGAAAAAATAAAATTATATTAATAGAATATTATAGGTCTTATATCCAAGGACATCTAACTTGCTTAGTGCCGTTTACTATAATGCCGGTATTATGACGAGCATTGGACAAAGAACGTCGTTATTGTGAATAAAATCGACAAAAAAATACCTTTAAAATTTGTGTTTTTATACTTAAAAATAAACATTGTTTGACACTTAGATTTTTTAACAATATTTCATATTAAAATACTTCATCTAAAGCTCAATTCTGTTCGATAGAAAATTCGTTGCTCAGCTAAATTTTCGATTCTCATAATATGAATTAAACATTCGATTTGAATGCAAGTCATAATAGGGCCTTAAATTGACTGAAGATTAAGATGACACAAAACTCTACTCCCTACCTTGGGGATAGTTTTAAAACCGAGACTAAGAAGGGGCAGTAGGTAATTCCTGCATATTCAAAACTATCCAACCGATTTTGATAAAAACTAAAACATGGATATATATATGCATCTAAAGATACTCAGGCTTTATATTTTAAAGCACACAGCTAAAAGAGATGTTCACAATTTGTGGCCATCTTGAAGTTTTTTTTTGCAATTTGACTGGCTTGGCATAAGTGATAACCTTTACATATTAAATATTCCTTGAAGCAATTTGGAAGAACAATTGTGTTTTTAAAATTTGGACATTGTTACGAAAGCTTATGTCCGCGAGAGTGTAACTAGCAATTTGACGATTTTTTTACTTATTAAGTGTTACGAACACAATTACAAGTTAAAAACAGAATACCAAAGTCCTTGTTGGGAATCGAACCCACGACCAACACACTGATAACCTAGCACACTACCATTTAAGCTACTGAAGCTCCCGTTTAGAACTTACTGAAGGTTGTGAATAGTATTTACCCTTTTTACTTTTACTCTTACTTACTTACTTACTTACTTACTTAACTAACTGCAGTTAAAAGAAAAATTGCAGCTACTAGAGTATATAAACAAAAATATTATAAGTCGTGAAGCTCAGATAGTGCAGTGTTATTTGTAAGTTTTCTAGATATAAAGATCTCATTTTTTAAAGGTTATAAATTTTGTTTGAACTCTTAAACATGTTTATACAACATAAACGAAGGCAAAATAGTTCATTTTATTCTAAAAACTACCAGCCTTTTATATAAAAATTATGAAGGCTTTATAAAAGGTTTTTAAAACAGATTTTCATAAAAGATTTTGCTTTATAAAGCCTCAATAGTTTGTATAAATATGACTGTACAAATATTTACTTAAAAAATAGTTTTTTTTAAACATTAAACTTTCCATTTAGTCGTAAATAAGAACTTATAAAAGTTTTCGTTTAAAGCGAAATTTTCTTTAGATGGAGTTTGTCAAAAACATGCCAATTTGTAAGAAATGAAATATTAACGCAAAACACTTGGGACCGAAGACGTGGTTCATTATAACCGATATTTTGCTATTCGTTTTAATCGAACTCCACTGTAATTGGTGTTTTGAAATTGCATTGGCGGCGGAATTACTTGAAGTCAACCATGAATAAATAAGGTATTATCTGCCACAGATGTACTTCAATTTATTTAAAAAAAAACTGCCTATAAAACTGTGATTTCACTTTTCTCATTTTTATAGATATCAATCTGTTTTAAAATAATACTTAGAAATAGAGCGAAATTCCAAAAAGTACAATGACAATAAATAATTTAATGCTTCAATAAATATTATTCCAATAACAATCCAAAAGCACAGTATTCATAATTAAATGTTGAATTTATATTTTAAGTTTTGCTATCAATAAAATTTCTAAAACAATATTTAAATAAAAAAACACACACACATATACAGAGCAGGTGCGGTCAACAAAATACGACACAAACCTAAAATTCAAGCAATAAATCCAATGGACACAAACGATATTAGTAAAAAAAAACAAAAAAAATTGCTATAAATTCATTTCCTCTTTCGAGGTACACACCTCCCTCAATATTAATAAAATCGTACTCATGTCTTTTTTTTAACAACAATGATCGTGTTTTCTAACCAGCAAACTGTTAATGAGAAAATTTTGACATAATTTTGTTAACGCTTTAGTATTTGATTTAATTGTTGTTGTCAGTGGCTTCAATTTGTTTTTTTTTACACCCGCAATGCTCGTAGACACGTATGGCATGAAATATTGCTGCATTGCTTTCAAAGTTTATATGAAATAAATAATAATAAGTTGGGGAAAAAGACCGAAAACCTTGACAAATCTCCAGCTGAAATTTGGAAAGTGTAGTTAAATGTTATATGTATGATTGAAATATACGTACGGTCGCTGAAGGAAAGTAATAATGGACGTCATCATAATCACACCTTCATTTAACTATTAGGTATGTTTTCTTACACAGATGCCTCTTTTAGAGAGCAACTCAACATGATTACAATTGTTTGAGGGGGCTTAAGACTCAGTTTCTTCTCTTATTATGGAAAATATTTTAAGGTACCCCACCTAAACTGGACAAACTGAAGTATGCAGCGCACAGCAAGATTAATAAGCTAGGTATCATATTCTTTTTTTTTTTTGTAATGAAAGTTTAAAGTTACCATCTTTTTCATTCATTGATGCTAAGAAGAAGTGTATGGAATACTCTAAGACCAACTAGGATCGCTTAATTATGCAGATTCTAATTGGGAGCTATTACACAGAAATCTGAATGACATATCTCTAGAGGCCCATAAAGCAGGTCTTAAAATAAAATTAGCTTAAACCAAGGAAATTCTAAT
The DNA here is from genome assembly GCA_936439885.1 of Nowickia ferox. Lineage (NCBI taxonomy): Eukaryota > Metazoa > Arthropoda > Insecta > Diptera > Tachinidae > Nowickia > Nowickia ferox. The sequence goes on from OW387026.1 coordinate 69,097,338, forward strand.
AAACCTCATGTGAATTGAGGCATTGAACTTTCTACAAAATAAAGTCAATAATAGAGAAGAGTTTCAATACTTAGACCGCATTGTCACGAAGAGTGTAGGAACTCTCCAAGACGTGTAAAGCCGCACAACAAACGATAGGCACATTCGCACAATTTTACAGGGTACAAAAATCAAACACATTAGCATTGAAATAAAAATACATGTATTCGTATATAAGGAATAACAACCTTGGAACAGAACAAACATGGGTGATGTCAGCATCGAAATTAGTAAAAGAAAATTTGATTGCCTAGGTCACACACTTTGAAAAACATCTGAAGAAATATTCCACCACGCTCTTGCTTACCACTCCTTAATATCTCGTAATCTTCGAAAAACTTTCAACACCATCGTATAACTCAAATATACAGCCGTATATCGACAAGGATGGAGACAATTTATAGAGAATCTCTGCCCAATATGACGACGAGCAGATAATGTATGTATGTATATTAGACCACCCAATGCTGAAAGTTTCTGGTAGATTAGCCATAAAAATGACATGTGCGCGTTATTGCACTGAAAGCGTGCAAAACTGTCATGCGTATTGTAGTTTTCAGCAGTGTTTAAAAAACTTACTCGAAGTAGCAAAAGTCGTAAAATTTTTACTTTTCGCTGTTTTGGCTTTTTTCAACTGTTTAAAATCAACCAATGCTTTTGCTTATGCTTCTGAAAATCAACAACAATCGCAGTCGAAACAGAAGCAGCAAACGATTTATAAACAATTGCGCAGTACTTTCAACAGTCGAGCTGTTGCTTTTGGTTAGTTTCGGTAGTAAAAGCATAAGCGGTCTGTATGCTTTTGAAAATATCCAACAGTCACAGTCGAAGAAACAAAAAACTCTTGTTTTTAGAAGCTTTCTGCAGGTTCAGTCAACTATTTTGTGCTGTTTTTCGTGTTTTTGTTGTTGTTTTTGCACATCAGACACGAGGCAAAAACAAAAGCCACTTTACTGCGATTGCTTAAAACTTCTAAAAGCAAGAGTTTTTGCTACTTCGTCTGTGACTGTTTGAGACTTCCAAAATCATATAGACTGCTTCTGCTTTTACTTGCGATACTAACCAAAAGAAAATCAAATTCAAACTTTTCAAATTGTCTACTGCTGAAAGTACTGCGCAATTGGTCATAACAAGCGAAAGCAGAAGCAATATCAAATGAAATGAAAGCGTAACAGTTTTTTAAACACTGCTTCTCACCTAGAAAAAACTATAAACACTTTTGGTCCCAAAACTTTCAAATACGGCGTTTTTCGAAAGAAAAATATTATATAACAATTTTTGTGCAGAGTAAATAGCACAACATTTTTCCTGTACATAATTTTGCCCTAACAATGGGCCTATCATGGTCCTTTATTGAGATGAAACTAAATTTTTTGGGAGGACTTTTTTTCAACGTCTCTCTCTAAAAATTGGATAAAGATAATTATAATCCCTTTTCGTTATTTTATAAAGTAAGATCTGATCTTTACATTTGGTTCAAATATATTTCATTTAATTGAAACAATTTTAAATGTTTAGTTGAACTATAGTGAATTTTAATCAGAAATAATTTCTTAGTCGGGCTTAAGTTCAGTAATTTCAATTCTTATTGAATGAAATATTTTTTATTAATTAATGTGAGTTTCTAAAGAAGAGAAGAAAAATGAAATTATACTATAATCTGGGGGAAATACCGATATTTTTCTGTGCAGCAACGCACGTCATCACCACCCAAGTCTATCTACTGGAGTAGAGATTGTTATTAACATCAGCTATTTAACGCAAATTTTTTATCTAAAAAAAATTAATTTGTATTATTTGCTTCAGTCAAAATTTGTATGGCAATTTTGTTTTCACGTTCACTTCAAAGCAAAATTATTGTTTTTAATTCTGCAGTTATTCTTTGTTAATTGTTTTGTTGTTTCCTTTTTTTCGTTTATTTTATTGTTGTCTTATTTTCTATGAAAATGGTGTTGAATTTTTGAGTTATAAATATATTTTCATTTAAAATTAAACCAATTTATTTAATTTTTAAGAGCATATTTTTGGAGTTTTTAGTGCATATTTTCGAGTTTTAAGTGCATATTGAATGCGCATAAAATACTTTTTTTAAGAGCATAATTCTGGTTTCCCTAGTTATGAACATCAGCTATTGAACACAAAATTTTAATGAAAAGGAAAATGAGAAATGGTTTCTTCTTATATTCACAATTGATGGTTTAACATCTGTAAACATACTTTTTTAGGCATAACTAAATTTTTCAGTTCAACTAGTACTGCTCATCTATTTGTGTGATATAAAGTCTTCAAAATAGTAAAGCAAAAGACGTTCCGTTTGGTCAGACTTAATACGACTGCTAATTACTTCACTGGCAAATACCTTGCCTTCAAAATATATGACTTCTTTTAACAGCACTTGGATTCATTTCGGTCGGCTAAGTAGTTTCAAATATGCGCAGCCTACGACTTTTTTCAATATCATTCCAATGTGCAACGGTAGAGATGCGTATACGTTACATATAATTGGAATATTCCATATTACGTATACGAAGCCACAAACTCACAATTCAGTAACTAACAGTCTTATGTATAAGGAAAAAGTGTCATATAACAATTCTTATATTACACCAATCACATTAATATTCAAATTATAAAGGCTAGAAATGCATTTTTTCACTATAAAAAACTATTTTTCTCTAAGTATATTAAATCAGAATTAATCATGTACAAGTGTTTAATTCGACCTATCTTAACATATGGCTGCCAATTATGGTTCAATATCTCACCATCTTACATGGAAAAACTAAGAATTTTTGAAAGAAAGTGCTTGAGAGCGTGTATGGCTATTTACAGATCAAAAAACAGTAACTATACCAAATATGTTTCAAACCAAAAACTGTACAATAAGGCAAACGTTTCCAGAATTGACAACGTCGTTCTTAACCTAATAAGAAATCACGTAAATAGAAGTTTTCAGTGTTATGATAATAACCTCACTACGGCACCTTATTATATTAATGAAGAATATGTTAAAAAGTGTATGCAATCAGGGTTCGTACCACCCGAGGCGTTTGTATACCTAGATAGTAACGGATTTATTCAAAATTTAAACGGAATGCCTATATTCTATCATATTTATAGAAGGGCCAATATTAAATCTATTCATAGCAACATACTGGAACCAGACAACCGCAGATTTGATACCAGCATTTTCTCTGGAGATAAAAATATTTTTCCAAACCTAAACGTTAAAATGTATTTGTGGCTCACTACATAATCCTTTTTTTCACTTTTATCACTAGACTCTTTTTATTTTTGCATATTAAAGTAAAGTTTTTCCAACATTTTTCTTTACACTAGACTTTATATAAATACTCCTATGTATGTATGTACATAAACATAGTTATAAAATTTTTAAATAATTAGTTTAAATTATAATCAGTATACTTGAGCGCCCGTTTGTGGGACAGTGTATAAAAAAAAAGAAATATTTATACTTTTTGTCTATTTATAGTATACACATTTATATATACTTTTGTTAAAATAAACGTTATAAAAAAAAAGTGTCATATAACATATGGTTAGCATCAATAACGAAATTAAACTAAGTTTTAAAAGTTCGTAGTTACAATTTGACAGTAACAATTAATGCATAATGTAGTATGAACCCACTATTAAGTCGCAGTGTGATTTTTAATGTAAATTTTTTGTCAAAACTCCTTAAGACAGTCATCAGTTGTACCACTTATGCTAACTTGTTGCCAGTTTTTCTTTATACATAAAGCTGTAATAAATTAATGTTAGATTACATTATGTGACAATTGAAGACTTTTGGAAAAACATACGGACAATACTATACTGTCCCAGTTTCGATAACACTACCAAAGGATAATAAAACCCTTTACTCGGTTTAGTTAGTTTGCTGGCCAATTTTTTTATGGGCATTCTAAGATTTCGAAAGGCAGGTACCATAATTTTTTGGCTCAAAGCTAATTCAGAATTATATATGGCAATAATGTAGCTAAGCGTCCAAGATTTGAGACTTTTTTAAAGTAATGTAAAAAATAGAAAGTTTTTTACTAATTTCATAATGTTTTGAGTTCCATAAGCAGAAACAAAATACATTTACACAATGTTTAACCAGAAACAAGCAAAAATTTAAAATAAAATAAAGACTTTATGTAAAATAAATACACTTCGGAAACTCTTATATGGAAATAAATATTGGGCCTAGTTACGAGTGTCGTATTTCGACTACGACTACGACAATTTTGTACTAGATTAAAGAAAAAATATTGCAATGTTCTTTAGTCTAGTACATAATCGTCGTAGTGGAGGTCGTAATACGACACTCGTAATAAGGCTTATTTTGTTTTACTACTCAATCAAGTGTAAAACAATTGTTATTCAAGCCACATATTTAATTGTCAAGGGTTGAATTATGCTTGATTTACCTTTTATTTCAATAGCATTCTCCAGTGAAAAGGAAGCTTGAATTCAATTCGGACAATTCAGTTGTAGTACAGTGTAATTCAAGCCTTGTATTATACAACAAATAAGCATTGTATTACAATTGAATGCAAGTGTATGTCCAGCTTCAAAAACAATGCTTTTAAAATAGAAAGCAAAGTGAAATTCCTTTGTTTTCTAGTAGTAATTTTCTGCACATCTGCCTTCGCTATTGTTTTCACGGTTGTACTCACCTTTGTTTTCCAAATTCGCTGTTTGATTTATCTTTGATATCTTTCACCATAATTTCAATTTTATTAATAAATGAACTACGTGTTTGACAAGATTTTAACATACATTTATGTTGTTTGATTTTTTTATTTGAAAATATTTTCAAACTTGAAAATGACTCGAAAAATTCTTGAATTCAACTTTGTTTCCAGTTAAATTTCAAGTGCTGGAATTTTAATTTTTTTGATTGCTTATTGGGTATGCTCAAATACTCAAATTTTGTTATAGTGCATCCTCTCTAGCTTACGAGGATACAAAATTTGGATTCAAATGAGATTTTTACTTTGTGATTTAATTTGTTATTTTGCAATTGAACTTGTTTATGAAAGTAAATATGTGCTTCGGTAGGTCACCAAGTAGTGTTCTTCGGGTTCGCAGATTTCATTCGACTGACATTCCCAATTTTAAAATGTGTGTCCCCAAAATTCCCCAAAAAGTAATTTGTACTAATTTTACCATTTCTGGAGATGGAACAAAAGTGTATTCGATTATTTTAACAAATTTATATTAATTCGAAGCAGAGATTTAATCAATTCGTGGTTGTAGTATTTTTATGACTGAGCTAAATTTAGGTTGTCCTAATCCATATTTGAAGCAAATTGTTTATGTTTTCCATATTTTGAGATTTGATGGAAAGTGTTTTAAAATTTGCTGCAATAAGGTTTTTAGTTATAAAAAATAGTTTTCTTTACTTTTTAATAATTATGTTGATTCTATAGGACTTAGTTCCTCCTCAAAATTGTAACCCAAGTCCACTGAATCTAAGGGTAAGTACGATTAATTAAGCTCCATTGAACATTAAGAACAGATATTAGGCATTAGATGCAACTCTGTACTTTTCAGAACGTAAGTGTCAAAAAGTTCTAAGCATCAAGCAAAGTAAACAACTAATTGTCAAATAATTTGTAAGTTATAAACAAAAAATTAGCTGATGAGCAATCTCCCCAATGCGACTACCTGTTTGTCTTGTAATAAACCTTATGTCAATCTTGCCAATAACAAATGTTCTAAATTATTTATGAACAAAAAAAAGACCAATTGGAATATGTATTGAAATTCGAGAAATAAATGAAAAAAAATATTAAGTAATATACAAATCCCTAAAAAAATCTCATAAAGTCGCCAAAACATAAAATGTATCCCCAATTAATTCCTCAATACCCCAACTAAAATTCTTATCCCCATTTCGACAAAAAAAACTTCCGATTTGGGGAAAAATCCTTTGATCTAACAACACTGAGTTGTCTGGCCTAGCATGCGGAGATCCCGATATCGACTTCTCATTCAATGCACGAACAAGAAGTATGTGATAAAACACTGTTGCCAGATTTGCAGATTTCTCTGCACTTTGCTGATTTGTGTTATATTATATATACATAACACATATAAAAATATTTTATTTAACGGAATCTTAACTTTTTAGCGTTTATTTCAGTAACGTTAATTTTTCTTAAGTTTCATTTATTGAATTATTTTATATTTTTAAATAAAAAATATTCCAAGTACATATTTGTGTTTTATTTTCAAATTTGAGGACTTTTGTTGAAAAAGTCTTTTTTTCATATATAAGTTACTCTAAATATTTGGAAACGCTGGGCAAAAGTGTTTAAAACGAAGTTTTGAAATTGAAAAATCGTACTCCATGCCAACCGAACTGTGCACCATCATAACTATTTTTTTCTAATAATCCTTAAGTGTATCTTTAAGTTAACATCATAAAATATTTATTGACATTAAAATCTCATCACAAATTCATCATGACATTAAATTTGGTGGATCTCAGTCAATGAATTTCTCTTTTTCTCTCTCTCTCTTTATGCATTTCGTCGTCTGTGCAGGCAATTTTAGTGGTATGCCATGAGCATGCAAAATTATATTTTTTTTGCGTGTATTTTGATTATCCCAAATGTTCGCTTATGCCATAAAAATTTATAAAAGTTTCTTTATGTTCGTCAGTGTGAATATAAAAATTCATAATAAAGTAGCTCAACGTACTCAATTCAATCGTTTATCATAATAAAATGATCGAAATGAAAATTGAAACATGACATTTAACATGTGTTTGTCTGATTGCTTGTTTATAATGAAATTCATTTCGTTCATAAATATTCCCCAAATATTATAAATTCATACAGCGTCTGACATGATAAGCTTTGTTTTTGTTATTTCATTATACTTTTTATTTTAATTTCATAAATACGATATAAATGTGCTATAATACCAAGATGGTATATGAATAAAAGTTTTGATAAAGTGCATGAAATGGTATTTGACACAATATTTGAAATATGAGTTTAAGTTTTTTGGTGGGAATAAAATGTTTGCAGGACACTTTAGTCATCTGTTTTGGTCTTTATTAAGGCGAAAAAATTCACTGTTCACCGTTATTATTACTCAGGAATGTTAGTTTAATTTTCAAGCAGTGAGTCATGACAATCGAAAGAGATTTTGACCATGTGTGTTTTTATTTAAATAAATTTTTTTCGCCTAAAATATTACTCCAAATCAGTTAATAATCTTTATAAATATTTTTGAGAGCCCTTAAGTGGTTCTGGTGCACTTGTATATTTATTTAATTATAATATATAATTATAGTATGCCTACATAGAAAATATAATGACTAAATAACATTTAGTGCCTGGCTCACGATGTCGACCGCCATCGCTCGCATGCATTGTTGACGACAAACAGCTGATTTGCGCCTCACTTAAAATTATCAGTAATGATTTTCATACATATTTGCGCCTCCCTATGAAATATTATGCGAGTACAAATGTCAAAATTAGTCACTTGTGTTGTGGTTGTCGAAAGATACATAAAAAAATAAAACGCAGTACATTAAAAAACAAAAAGTAAATTATTTTATATATTTTATAATAGAAAACAAGTGGTAAGTATATAAATAATATTATTACACAGCAAAAGCATCTTTATTAATCACCAAAATAAATTTTCAGCATAAAAAAGTCTACTTTACAGCAGCTGCAGATTCTGGTTGAATATATGGAGACAAATCCGGAGTTTGCTAGAGGATCCGCTGCCACGGAAAGAAATATTCTGATGCAATATTAATCAATAAAATAACGCAATGCAGCACAAAATATTTGTATATTTTATTATTTTTATTTATAAATGTTTTTTTAATAAAACCACTAAAAAAAGAACACTTTTTTAATTGCAAATTCAAATACTGAAAACAAATGTCTTTTGTTTACTTCTTTGTTTTCATTTGTAAGTAGCGCAGAGCTGCATTTTTGTAGCCTCATCTACATGTTTTAGCTATTTTTATTTTCAAAGCGTTTAATTTAACGAATAGTTGCTATGGCAATATAGTAATTTGACAATTAGTAAAAGGATTACGTTAGAAACGTAACACCTGACGACCGACAAGTCGATAATTAGTGAGGCGCTTAAGAGAACGATAATGAGTGACTTCATGTCACTCGCTTAACATATCGATCGACATCGTGAGCCAGGCAGTTAATTATTACAATGAATTAGGCCATGACACATAAATGATACACAGAAAAAATTATTCCCAAAAAATTTTCAAAAAAATAAAATAGATTCATATCGAATAAAAATTATTTGCTGGGTTTTGTATAAGTTACTAAGCCTACTATGCTTATTTTTCTTTTGTGATTTTCAAAAATATTAATATTTGTGAATTCTCAAATAGTTTATAAAAGTCTGTGCATAAGATAAGAGGTTTGTGAATGTTCAAAATGTGTGGTTGAAGTCTACTGACGATTTGTTAAAGCAACAATGAAATGCATATAGACATCGCTTAACCACCAGCAAATAAATTTCACTTATAATATAATTATGACAATATGTCGAATAATAAATCTCTTGTTTGTTTGAAATAAAATTTTGTTTCAGTAAATATTGTCTACTGTTCCAGTAAATAGTTTGTTCCAATTTAGTTTTAAGTACACAAACAACTGCATGGAGTGAAAAATTCTAGTTCATACAGTTAATATAAAGTAGTATTTGTAAAAAAATCATTGAGACAAAATTTCTGTTCCAATATAGAAACAGTTATCTGTTGTATTTGCATTTTAATTTCAGTTAAAAATTTGTTGAATCAGACAATTTTTTTCATTGAAAAAATCAAAGTTATTTTTTCAAACAAATCATTATAAAATTTTCCATTTGAATTTACAAATTTCTTTGTAGGTCTTGAATTGAACAAATTTATATTTGATGCAGAGAATTTTGTGTTTGAATTAGAAAAGGAGTTTTTTTTGTGTATTGTAATTTTTTATTTTTTTAACGTGTTTGATAAGCTTACTAATTTAAATTTAAATTAAATTTGTTTGTTGCTTGTTTAGTACGTCTAGAGGCATTTCGCGCCTGTTAAGGTCACTCGTCAGAAGATTTCAACGACAATTTTAAAAAGCTTACAAGACCCCATTGCTTTTAGACAAACTCCCAATAAATTATTGACAACAAAAAAAGGTTAAAATAAAAAAATACACAAGATTTGGCTATGAAAAACGTTTTAATGTATCAAAAATAAATAACTCAAAAACAGCAGAAAACACAAAATGCGAAATACATTTTAAACAAGATGTGTCTTAAGCTTCCGGTTTGTCGATAAATCAAGGAAGCATTTTCCCAAGCTTTAGTGATTATAAATAAATTTAGTAAAGTGCGACTTACTCGCAAAAGAAGGGCTCCGTCCGGGTACTACATATGCATTTCTATACGAACTTTAACCTATATAATATAAAGTTTGTCATATTTTCAATTTTTGGCGTTTTTTAGTTTTAGTGTTTTTTTATTTTATGTCTTTTTTGCATTTTTGGCTGTTTTCTCGGTTTTTGTCGATGTATTTTAGTTTTAGCGATTTTATTTAGTTGTGTCGCGTTTTTTTCGCGTTGGCGATTTTTTTCATTTTGGTGATTTTTTTTTAATTTTGGCGATTTTCTTTCATTTTCGGAATTTTTTTATTTTGGCGATTTTTTTTCGGCTGGGCGGTTTTATAACTGGGATTTTTTAGTTTTACCGTTTTTTAAAATATGAAGAGTTTGCCTGTTACGGTCTCCAAGATATAGCAGGTTGTCAAAATTATATTAACTGATAGCACACCCTTTAATTAAGATTTTTAAAATTTTGTGTTAATTGTTGTAGTCGGTATAAAAATACACTAACAAAAATTCACAAATTTCAGGTTCGTAGCTCTTACGGTTCTCTAGAAAATAGCCTGTGACGGACAGACAGACAGACGGAAACCTAAAAATTACTATTTAGCTCTCGGAAACAGTCTGGTGTTTTTGATTCATACTGTGTTACGCATATTTCTGAATTTACCCAGCAAAAAAGTTTGCCTACTAGAATGCAAAAATGTGTATGTACTAGTGATGAGCTATTTTTCGAAACCTGTTACTTTTTCACAGCGATTGAAAAATCACTAATCACAACTGTGACTGAATTTATCCAGTAACAGGTTTTGCAAATGTAGTTCTTTCATACAAACTGTGAATGCTCTTGCAAGCTTACTTTACAGTAAGTAAAGCTACCATATGAATTTATTTGTATACGTTCACCGTTTGTCGAGAAAAAATCGTCTAATCGTGTCAAATTGTCTTTTCTGGCAACTATGTATAGCTCTCACATTTTTGTTTTTGCAATTTTACTGTCTCTCTGACTCTCATACGGCAATTATCAATATTTGGTTGGGGTTGATGCTAATTCTTTGTTTTTGTCGCTCTTCTTATTAGCATTTATCAAAATACCAATACTAATACATACTTTTAAAGCAGAAGAGCTGAAATGTGTTAACCCATGATCACAGTCACTGTTTAATTTCACAACTGCTCTTCTTATTAGATTTTATCAAAATAACAGAACTGCTACAAACAAAATACTGCTAAACTGTGATCACAATCACAGTTTAAAAGAACAGCGATTTAGAAATCACGTTCACAAGGAGCAACATTATTAACAAATCAGAGTTTCGCTCAACACTAGTATGTACTTCCCAGTCGTAAGCACTTACAATTTGACTGAATATCCCATTATTTTTGTTTGAGAAGTTCAAAAAGTATGCGGTACTCTATACCTTTTGCCAACAAATTTTTCCCAACAAATATATAATAGATTACTGATTGCCTAAAAGTATTTAAAATTATGCAAAAAATTTTAGATTACTTTTTGCCTAAAATTATTCAAAACTTAATTGGCAAGTTTTTCTAATAAAAATAAATAGAATTTTTTGAAAAAATTATAAACTTGTATTTTTTGTTGGGATTGTTAAAAATTATAATTTTACAAAGAAAATATGACAATAGGTATATTGAAGAATATGCGAAAATAATTAAATTTTGTAATAAAAATTGTAGTAAACCAAAGTTATTTTATTGTTTTCGAATCGGATTTTCACGATCAATAAATATGTCTCTAGATATATTTCATTATTAACTGGAAAGTACTACAATAAATACTTTCACGTAATAATATACATAGATAAGTTGTTATTTTATTCATTACAGGACAGCCATTGTTATACGCATGAAATAATTAGATAAATAAGTACCACTCATTAATTTGTAAGCCATTGAAAGAGTATTACCCATTACAAAATCTGGAAAAAATTTGCTGGGTATGTATGTACGTCTCTCAACTTTTTCAAAAAAGTAAGATTAAAGAGAACCTTATTAGAATTTCTTATATATTTTCATGACAAAAATTCTTCTTAGAAAATTTTAATTTAACAACCATTTCAATACTTACCGAACCCGCAATAAAAATAAATACGACTTGCTCTTAATTTCAAAGCTTTTTTAACCCTTTTCAACATTTTAATATATTGTTGTATTTTATTTTTACATTTTATTATGTTACATAATAATTTCCTTTATGCATTGCTTTTGCCCTGAAGCTTTGTATATTCTTGACAATAAACATTTATTGCAATAATCCCGAACAATAGAGAACAGAAATAAAAAGAAGTCAAAATATTGATAAGTTTGAAATGTTTTGGCCATTATACTCAATCCAATGGATTTTATACTTCCTTTTTTGTTTGTTGATATTTATCCTTCCTCATATCATATTTTTGCTTAAGTAGACGACTGTAGAATTTCTTGTGCGAGTATCAGTGTAATTGTTCCGGTTATTCATATGGACATTCATTGTGAAAGCAAATTTTTGTATTGAATGTAATCAGCCAATGCAGACAGACTACCATGACTGGACTAGTACTAAATAGTAGTAGTAGTAATCATGAAAGGTATAACGGAATTTTGGTATGAGACGTTTATGTTGAAAATAATAAAATGCTGCAAATAAAAGTTGTTAAATATAAATGTACGAGTATGAGTGTTAGGAGCAAACAAGGTCGATTGTGGAAGTTACTACTGGCGAATCATTAAATGGAGTAAAAAAATATAATTTTTAATGTTGATTGCTGCAACCAATCTAGAGGACGTCGTTTAAATGAAATCGCATTTTGTGCGTAATACCAAGGTACAAGTATTATAATGAAATAAAAGTTGCATGTGTTTATGTGTGTTTTATTTCACTTTTGAAACCGGAAAAAAAATATAACCCGTTACTGTCGGAATTTCCCTAAAACTATTTATTTTAATAACAAAAAAAGATCTCCAGCTTTCATTTTGGATCTTGGAAGAAAGTTTGGCTACATAAGTGTTTTTCCATTAAAAATCATCCCTGACCTTATTTTTTATCGGGTTGTTATAATATCCCCATATTTTTTTTAATTTATGAAGAAATGGTGTATTTTTCAAATATTTAAAATGAACTGAACTAAATGAACATGAATTCATAATGAAATGGAATATGAGATATGACACAATCAGCGTTGCCAAATGTGCTGAATTATTTGTTTTTTGCAGCTTTTTGAAGTGCAAAACAGTCTTGCATATGTTCACTCCCAAAAACAGTTTTTTTTTTTAAATCAATGCAGTTTTTTTCAATTTTATTCAAATAAAACAAAGGAGCATTCAATTACTATATGCCTCCCTTTTAAAACCATCAATGTGTTAGTTTTTTTTATTAATTTTTTATGTAACCATGATAATCTATTTTAAGTTTTCATTCTATTGCTTCAATATTTGTGAGTTTTCCAAAAATATGGATAAATATCTAACAAGTAATAGTAAATTTTCTATTAAATAACCTTTTGTTTATCCAAATAATTAATTATCTATAATTTTACCAGATCGGAAACGAATTCAAGAAAAAGACATCTAGCTGATTAACAACAAATCGTCAGAAGAAAATGTATAACTGAAGCCAGGGATTAAACGAAGTAAAAACAATTCGGCTTTTTTGGTTTGGAATTGCAAATTAAGAGTGATGATAGAAAATGCGAATACAATCGAATTGCGCTGCAATTTTTGCGAATAAAGTTACACAGAATACCAAAGTCACAATTATTTAAATATACTTAGCAACCTTCTGCATCGAACACAATACATATATATTTTTAGCGATGGATCTTTGGAACTAAAACAACTGTGATCGCAAAAAATGTATTGGGGTAAACCCAAGAGATTCCAGCGCATTTGCAGACAATTGTTAATATTCAACAGTCAAAAAGTGGGGATTACAAAAGAAATTTAATAACTTAAAAGATGATTGTCCAAGGCTTATAGTATACAAATGCTTTTGACATTCGCTTTCGATGTGTTCTAATTATATTTGTGGGTTTTTGGCAAGTTAAATTGAAGGTGGTGCAAGGATTATCTATAATTTTATTCAAAACAATCCAAATAGAATTGATTTATTTGCAGATTTGCAAATACTGTTGGATTAAGAACCCCGAAAAATGTTGCAGCTTTCGCTAGAACTAACGATTAATCAACTTCTGAGTTGAATGGAAGTTCTTATAGGGCGTTTACACCAGCACAAAATCTTTATGCACATCTATACCGCTTACAACAAGGTTTTTGATATTTATGGAGATTATTATCCAAAACAAAACCCATTTACTGAAAATTTTCCAAAACTACAACCAAACATATATAATAGGCTGACTTTAAAAATTAAAAAAATATACTGCATCACTAAGTCCTGCAAACTAGATTTTAAGCTGATTTATTTTGTATTGAAAATATACCAGATTTTGTCTGAAATCTCATTAGTACTAGATATTGGTCAAATTTAAACGCACTATTAAGGATTTTTTTTTATTGCGCAAATTAGAAAAATTAAACTCGGCACAGATAAGTTACCTACGAAATCCAGAATTTGAGCTCCATTTAATGTTATTGAAATTTATATTTAATGATATACCAGTACATACATAAATAAGTTGAACCGTTTATTGCAAAGTGAAGCCTCTCAAATTTACTTTTTAAATAGTGAAATAAGACGTTTGTATCTCAAAATATTTTAATATGTTGTAACAGATGAATTTATTAGTATTGAAATGTTCCAAAAATTTACATAAATAATCCCATGTATTTTAAAGCCCTTAAAGACGTTTATTTAGGAGCTGAGGTATCTATAGCATTTGATTATCGCGAAAACGACTTTAGAGAACACTGTTCCATATTTTAGCACCCTCCAATATAATAAACGGCAATATGAAAAGCATTTCAGAATTGTTTAATTTTCTAACGAATATTGTGGACCTGATCATTTTAAAAACTCTAATTTGTTAGAAGAAGGATATATTGAAAGCATTTGGAAGGTTATATTATGTACAAAATGTTGCGAAGATTCAGAATCATTTCCGAATTGAATAAACTATTGTTTACACAATTTCATCAGTAACAGTGTTCACAGCCAATGCTGGGAGAATATTTTTTTAAATTAATTTAAATTAAACCAAAACAAGAAATTAATTAAATATTTTTACTCAATGTGGAATTTATTTGCCGATAGACTTAAAAATAATAGTTTCAATTGCACAAATTTTGAATACATATGTACAACTAATATATTTAATTAAATAATTAACTATGATCTTTATATGTGATGAATTAGATGAAATATTTCACATTAAGGGTTTAGATGAGAATGTTCAAAAATCTTGCAAACTGTGCAAATGTGAATTTTTGCACTCACGTAAATAAAATATTAAGAGTTTTCATGAAAACCCTTATTATGTTTTTACTGTTAGTGTTATATATATTTTTTTTTATTTATTATAAAAATGGTTTTGTTTTCTCGTTTTCTTCAATAAAAATGAATTAAAATATACAAACATTACTTCTGCATTTTGTTTTAAATCAGCAGATTTTTGTAAAAAAAACCGATTTTTTTTAAATTTTCAGCTAAAAAAATATGACAACACTGTACACAATACATAACATAATAATTTCTCACATGTATTGTATATACAAATTCATGTTAACAAACAACCTCTACCCAAATAGATAGACACGATTGCTGATGTAGTGCGTGGCTGCACAGAAAAATGTTGGCATTTCCGCCAACTAGAAAGTGCAGTTTAATCATTATTGTCTTCTTTAGAAAGTCACATTAAGTCCTAGTTTACATTTTGCAAGTCTTATTGCTAAGCTGACTAGTTTGAGTTAGAGAGAGACGAGGAAAACAGAAACGTTTCTTTTCCCCTCGTCTCTCTCTCTCCTTACAAACTAATCAGCTTAGCAATAAGACTTGCATAGTGTAAATTAGGACTAATTAATAAAAATATTTCATTCTATATAAGAATTGAAAATGCTGAACTTAAGCCCTATTAAGAAATTATTTTGTATCATATAATTATTTATCTTATCTTATCATGGTGTACTTCGAATTGGCAAAGAGATTTTTTATTTTATAGCAGTCTAATTGATTCTTCAAAGCACGGCTCTTTTTCATAGCTTTTCTGACTTCTCTGGTAGCAAAGCAATAACTCATGACATAACCCATGACTGAAAAGATATTAAGTGCAATATATATTCACCTTACACAAGAACTTAAAGCTTGAACAACAAGAATATCGAGCAAAGTGTAGAGTGTTTTTGTTGGAGGAAGCCAACAACTAGAAGAAACATGAAATACGCGTACATACTCGTACATTCAACATTTATGTCCGTTTATCATTTTTGTGCCCTTTTGTTCCTTTTCTTTGGCGCACACAGAAGGTGGAAGACGGTCTCGTATCAGAGGAAAATGACTAAAAGTCATGAAAAAGAAATACGATGAATCGATTTTTGTATCATTGTATTTTTCTCTTTTCATAAAATTTATTACATGACTTTTGAACAATTTTTCATACATGCATATTCAATACAATACACTCATAAATACGAGTACACACAAACATACGCAGATATTTAGCTCTGTTCTCTTATACATACATACATACACATATGTAGAAATAAATATTCAATTGCTGTTAGTTTTTGTTGTGAATGAATAAAAAGGATTTCATTTATATGTTTTCTATGAACCAACAACGATTTTAACAAGAGCATAAATATTGATGAGTTAATGGTGTAAATAACTTTTTTTACCCTTCTTTTTTGTTGCTTTTTATGGTCGTGTAATACGACCTCTTTGTGACCAGTTGGTTAGACAGTCAAGACAATTTCAATACGCAGGCAAAAGGGTCGCCTTAGTTTTTAATAGGAGGGATCACCCCTTTTTTATTGATTATTAAGTGAATGGGATTTGTTCATCAGTTCTTGTAATAATTTTTATTTTTTTTTTTTTGCTTGAAACGGATGTGATATTTTTGTATCATTGTTCTTTCAATAGCGTTTTGCTATTTATGACTTGCTTTCTCATTCTGCAACATTCTTAATGAATTATTATATTTTGCAAAACAATCGGTATGAGATCCTCATATAATTACTTTACATTATTATGAATTAATGGTTTGAAAGTAATGAATTTATAACAAGACTGTCAATAATTTTGGCAAAAGTTCAATAACAAAAAATGGCATAAGCAAATAATTTCAGAAAGCCAAAGCTGTCATAAAAAAGTAAATGAACTTTGCAGCCACTTTTTTAAATTGTACTTTTACATCTGTTAAATTAATATGTATAAACAGAAATATGTATGTATGTATTAGAAGTGAGCGCAAGCCATGATAAAGTACACAGTATTGTTTTTTTTTTAAATAGAAGTAACACTCAGGCAATGAATGCCTACTACTATTACTAGGTGTTACCTTCTTTAGGAAAGGGATAGTGATAGAGAAGACAGGTGGTGAAGAAAAAGATAGAGGAAAGCTTAATTTTTTTACAACTCTGCTTTTTGCACGTTTTTTAATAAGGCACTGTTGCAGGGCCTCTTGTGTTGAATGAGGGCGTATTAAATTTTTGAAGCTGTGATGAGTAGCCATTTTATTGGTTATTTTACTTCGCCGATGATTCTGCTACACAACGAAGGAGGGCGCTCTGATGTTACAATTAGGATTAGTATCTGCTGAAGTCGGTATAATTCAGTGACAAGTGACTATGCCTTCATCACATGAACTTTCCTACAACAACTGATACAAAGGGACACTAATGTAAATCAGAAAAACGCGTGGTGTTGTTATATGATGACTGTCCGATACCGGGCTCCAACCCAGGATCTTCATTTTCGTAGTCAACGTGCTAACTACTTCAGCCAACGCGAAGAGCGAATATTGTTTGTAGTGGTGATCGTAATTGAGTGTAGAGCAAAAATAGAGAAGAACAAGGAAACAAAAAACCACACAAAACCTTTGTACAACAGATGAATAGACAGTTGTGTCAAGTTTGCAATATTTTTATTGTACACTTCATTGTGCACCTTACTTCATTTCACAAACACAAAATTTCATAAAATATTAAGTGATAATAAAACTTTTTACACTTATAGCCATGGTAAAAGATATTATTTTTATAGGTATTTTATTTTTTAGAGTCTTAAATTAATAAATTATAAAACTTAGAACGGTATTGTATGTAAACTAACACGCTCAAATAATCTACGTTGTTTGATTTTTCTTTTACATATACACATATTTTTACACTTGTGTGCTCATTAAACAAATGTCAATCGATGTGGTCTAATGAAATATGCTTCGACACTACAAGCGGGGCTGTCAGATATGGCGATTTCTCGCCAAAGTGGCGATTTTTGGTTTGGCGACATGGCTATTTAGCTGGCGAAAAATAAATTTGTTGGCAATTTTTTGGCTAATTCAGCGAAATAAGTTCGTTGAAATAGTAGCTTAAAAAAATATATTCTGCCAAAACTAGTCTGCAAGAAGTTAAAACAACTTGATTTTGATGATTTTCTTATATAAATTATATTAATTAATTCATTTTTAATTTGGATGAGAAAAATTAAAAAAAAATTGTTTTGGCGACTTTATTTCTACTTTTGGCAATTTTCTGTTAAATTTCTATACGGTTATTTTATAAAAAATTTTATTAAAAAAAGTGTTATATAAAACCAAATTTATTATCAAATATTTATTAAGAAAAACTACATACATAAAATCGATTTTGGCGATTTTTAAAATCAATTTGGCTAGAAAAAATCTGACAATCTTGACTACAATAAATAATGCCCTCGCTCATGGTAAAATTGTACAAGGTGCATGCACGACTACAACAAAAATACAACACCCAGAAACACATGTATTCTGTTGGTAGACACAAACGAATAAGTGTCAGAAACAGATGTCTTTTTTTTAAATAACAATCACAGAGTAACTAAAGTAGAATTGCAGACACGGCATTCATGCATGATTATAGTCATTCAGTGTTGCCAATGTGTGTGTAATGCAAAGTGTGTAATTTCTACTCTCATCTGTAGGCCACGTAATGAGATTCATGTATAATCTGTGAGTAATTCTGTAATTCTATTTTGGGTTCTACTTTTATTAATTTTTGTTTTAATTTTAACCTACACAAATGATGTGTGGCGTAATTTTCTTCAATGTGTAACTGAAGACACAGCCATTCATTGCAAATTCATTGGAAACACTGTAATCCGAAAATAGCGTTCCGTAATATGTGAATGCTTCCTTAATACACATTAATACAGATTTTCATTGTTCGAGTATTTCGTGTTTTCCTTCGGTTATAAGAACTAAGGTTTTTTTCCTATAAAATCCACCTAATTTTGGCTCAAAGTGATTTGTTAAATTATAAAAAAGAAAGGAAAAATCATTTGTATCAGAAGAAAGAGGAATCATCCGACTATAGAAAATGTCATCCAAATTTACTCGCTTATATAATTTTTTTGTAAGTTAAATCAGAAATTAAAAGAAAAAGTAGTTTTTTTTTATAATTTTAAGTCAATTAATTTAACATTACAAGTTAAAGTGTAGTTTCCACAATGCAAGCAAACGACTTGTCTAGAAAAAATATATGAAACGCACTAAAATTTTTAAGTGGTTCCTATACAAATTTAGTAGACAATTCGCTTGCTTGCATTGATTGTGGAAACTAGACATAAATGATATTTTCATTAAACTAAAATGAAAAATAAGTAGACTGATTTTTAAAACAATTTTCATTTATTTTAAACTACAATTTCAGTTTATTTTACACTCAGAATTTTATGAGTGCAGAAAACTCACATAAATATTATTACATGTGTCAAAAACGTAAACATGGTTTTGGTCGTGTGCACTTATTCGTTTTAAAAAAACATGCTGCAAGAAATTATTCCTGATTAATATTTACAAAAATTTTTTAATATATTTTTATGTATGTATATGAGTACTCGCAATAATAAATTTTTATTACATATACCTGCACATAAATACATATAAATAAATAGGCGTTGCAAATGTTGATTTTCGTGAGGAGCTTATTGTACTTATTGCATTTGGGATTCTTAACGAATCCCAATCAATGTTATTTCAATCCCGAAAAATCATTCGACTTGCAGAATTGGCATCCCAAAGTGGCATCCACGTTACCTTGTGTATTGTTTTATGCGAATATATTGAGCCGTTTACGACACTCTAATCTGGATGTTGAAATCGTCTATTACAACTAATATATAGTTATGATAGATCTTGCTAAATAGGGTATTGTAAAAGTACTTTTCGAAATATAGTGATTTTACGTTAGTCGATCAAGGACTTGATATTGCTGCATGCTAAATTTTAATCAATATTTAAAATTTTTACATGCAAGTTAAAACAAGAGCAAAAACATAACGATTTAAAACACGAGCATTGTTCAAATCTTTTGTTCATATTTAACAAAATATTTTCATAATCAACATCAAAGTACTTCAATTTGGAATCGTTTATAATTATTAAGAGAAGACCGAATAGTAATAAATATTTATAGACACAAACATGACGATAAAACCACAAAAGTCCCCCGTTGAGATGAAAAATATTCAAAAGGAAGAATAAAAAAAATTAATAAATAAAAAGAATGGGTATCGCATAATAATCATTTGGTGTGAAAATATAAAGATAAAAAAACAAAAAAAAACATGTTAAATTTTAGAAAAACAAACTTCAATTATAATTATACTCATTAGCTTATTTTTAATAAACACGACTAGGAAATATGTGGAATACAAGAGAAACACCAAAGACTTTGGTACTATACAGAGCACAGTGAGCCAGAAGCACAATATTTTATAAATTATATTATTAATCGATTGGTCTGAATGAATTATGAATTTTTTTCTATGATTGCTAAATTTTACAAACGCAGTCTTCTCTAATTTTTGATATGATGCGGGTAAGAGGAAAGATGTAGTAGTGGTCCCAAATCAAAAACAAAAAAATTTAGAGTTTTTTTATGGGAATTGTTGCAATTTAAATTTAAAATTTGTTAACGCACTAATAATCCAAATTATAATTTTACTTATTAAATAAAATATTTTTTTTATTAAAAATACATTGAAATTGATCCAGCTAAACCCCTCAATAATCAATTTCAATGTATTTTTAATAAAAAAATATTTTATTTGTGATTATGAGTGCGTTACAAGTTTTAAAAATAAAAAATAAAAGTGTTTTTTCGTTCAATCATTTCAGCCGTTTGAGTTTTTCGGTCACAATATTTTGGTTCTGCCCACTGTGTAACATGCACTTGGACTTCATTTAGTTGCTGTGCTTTTCATTAACTTTTGCTTAAAACAACAAATTAAAGTGTTAATACAACACTAAAGAAAATGCATTCCTCAATACTCTACTGCAAAGTAGAGCCAACAGTTTCGATTAAAGTGATTAAGAGAAATAGAAATATAAATGGCTTAATGTACTTCAAATGCAGGAATTTAACAAAAGCACAGCAGGTATTCCACAATTATACGATCATAAACCAAAGTGTTAAAAACAGCAAATATGAAACAATTGAATTCAAATGATTTGGTGGAAAATCTAAAGAGGCAATTTTTTAGAAAATTAAAATAAAATGTTTTGTGTATTTTTACAGATCTCTACAAATGGGTTGAGTTTTTGTTTGACTAACTTGTAAAAATATGTTGTTTGTTTGAAGGCGTATGATGATGAGTTTGTGTTAAGAGCAAGATTTTCTCAAGTGCTTGATTAATGTTTGCCAAGAGGAAATATATTCTGGGTTAAAAGGAAGTCAGTGCTGATGAAAATACTTTAAGCATTTGAATATTATAAATACAAGTACGAGTATGTTTGTGTTTTGAGGCTATTCACTTGCATACAAGAAAAATCACATTTTTTAAATTTTATTTAGAGGGATTTTGCAAAAGTTATGACTAGCGAAATATCTTGTTTACCACTTACTTTCATTAAATATATTCCGCATGAGCTTGAAAATTTTGCAGACTACCTTTATAATCTTAAATTCAGATTTTTTGCCGACTTTAACAAAAAAATCCGAAATCAAATTCAAAGTGTTTAGTGATCATTCTTTAAAGTTATTTTGCATATGTAAAGCTTACTTTGAGAAATGTCACGAAGTAACTGTACATAACGAAGGAGAAAACAAAAGAAACGAAAGAGTAACAAAGCAATTTCGCAAGTACGTCAAATTCTACAAGAATTTGATGCCAATCATAATAACGAATTCTATATTTACTTATTTACGAGTTAAGTTGTCATTGTTATTGTCACCGACTTTGATTAGCATTGTAGGTAACACACACAAAAATGTTTTGTTTAACTGAATCTCAATTATTTTTACCTTCAGTGTTTATTTTTGAAGTCGGTAAAATTTTTTTCTAAAATTTATCTTTTAATTGCAAGTGCCAATTTTTTAATTTTTTCAGGAGCGTGGTTACGACCAATTTTGAAAATACTAATGTCCGTTTAAGTAGAAGCACGTGAGATATAATATTAAATATAAATGGACACGAACCCCCCCCCCCCCCCCTTTTTTTTGTAAATGCGACATTAGATATGAGTACGCCCAGTTTCGTAAAAATCAGTTAAATACAACCACATGAAATTTAATATTAAATAGTCGTGGCTCCGCATATTTTATCTACTTTGAAATTGTGTCATTACGAAAACCCAAAGTTTGTGCTCCTTTTCGTTTAAAATTAATAAAAATTAATATCTTTGGAACTTATTATAATTACTTAGTTTAATAACATTTTTTTATTTTTTTTGTATTTACGAAACCGCGTCTGTTGACCACCATTTTGAATTTTCACAACTGTCATATCCTTAGTGACACTCCCGGGATTATGAAAGAACCATCAAAATCGGACCACGCCTTCGGTTTATACAGTGCACTTCCTGTAGTAAACAATGATTTAATTCTTTTACATACACATCAGTGAATCTATTCATTATTTTACGGGTCTGCATACAATAGCAATTGAAGGTTTCGTATGTCTTTCATACCGCTGGTCACCGTATTGATATTCCAGTGCAATGCATGTGTTTGGTAAACATACCGTGAGTTATTGTTGTATTTGGCGCACTTCAATATTTATGGGAAAATAATTTATTACCTTAAATATATCAAGTGACATTTTGTTTTCCCATGAATATTATAAATGTAAGTATTTTTAATATACTCAAAATATATATATATAAAATAGAAATAAGATCACTAATTTTTCAATCTAGATTCTTCACATAATTAGTGTATAAGCAGAAATTATTTGTGGAACGCAAACGGCATTCGCCAACATAAAAATGAACTTGAGCACTTCCTCACGGAAAAAAATATTGACATAATGTTGGTCTCAGAGACTCATTTGACTTCGAGAAGTCTTTTTAAAATTTCTGGCTACACCTTATATGATTCAAAAGACCCAAGAGGAAGAGCATGCGGTGGATCAGCAATTCTAATAAGGTCAAGACTCAAGCATTATATTATTGACAAAATTTCTGAAGAACATCTACAAGCAACGAATATTTGTATTGAAAATTTTTGCACTAATTTTGTAATATCATCAATTTACTCCCCTCCCAGATTCGCAATTACTGAAGATCAATACGAGGATTTCTTCAAATCTCTTGGCCCTTGTTTCGTAGCAGCTGGAGACTATAATGCCAAACATACGTTCTGGGGTTCGCGTCTTATCTCACCCAGAGGTCG
Organism: Nowickia ferox; assembly: GCA_936439885.1. Classification (NCBI taxonomy): domain Eukaryota; kingdom Metazoa; phylum Arthropoda; class Insecta; order Diptera; family Tachinidae; genus Nowickia; species Nowickia ferox. The sequence continues at coordinate 69,120,509 of OW387026.1, forward strand.
AGCGTTGTTCAACACAATTTCAAAAATGGGCTTGGACGTCATTTCGAGTGGGGAGCCCACTTACTGGCCTACAGACATACAAAAAATTCCGGATGTTATAGATTTTGGCGTCATGAAAAATATCTCTAGGGATTTAATTCAAGTTGAAGCTTCTCTAGATCTCTCGTCCGACCACTCTCCCACGATCGTTTCAATTTGTAGCCCATTAAGAAGTGACTTACCTCATCCTTATGTGAAGATGATAAATCGTGTTAATTGGCTGGGATTCAAAAAATATCTTAGTACTCATTGCACAGAAAATATTACGCTAAGAACACCCGATGATATTGAATCTAACATTACCAACCTTAATGAAAATATTAAACAGGCTGCTGAACATGCCACTACCTCCAATCCGCAGACTGGGTTTAATAGAATTTATTCTACTGATATTGAACGTCTCGTGTGTGAAAAAAGAAGAGCTAGAAGGGAATGGCAACAGCACAGATCACCTCAACATAAAACTAGGTTTAAAGAGTGCACTAAACGACTCCAAGAGTTGCTTGCATTTGAAAAAACTGCATCTCTTAAAAATTATCTGGAAGGTCTTGATGTCACACCAGCATCTAATTACTCTTTGTGGCGCGCTGCTAGAAAGCTTAAAACACCCGTCGAGTTTAAACCACCTTTGCGCACATCTACCGGAGATTGGGCAAGAAGCGACTCTGAAAAAGGTAAATTATTTGCTGAGCATTTAAAATCCGTATTTACCCCAAACTCATGTTCTGGTGCTGTTGATTTGCCGAGCGTAGTTGCGCTACCCCCTCGACCCATAAAATTTAAGACGCGTGATGTACAAAAACTAATTGCTGAACTCAACCCGAAAAAAGCTCCGGGTATTGATGAAATTAGTAACCAGATGCTGATGAAGTTGCCTCGTATTGCAATTAGAATCCTGTTATTCATTTTTAATGCCATTTTACGTCTGGAGTATTATCCAAACAGCTGGAAGCTTGCCAAGGTTAAAATGATTCCAAAGCCGGGCAAAGATCTTACCAAGGCTGAGTCATATAGGCCAATAAGTTTACTGTCAACAATGTCAAAGCTCTTTGAAAAGTTACTCATGATAAAATTGTCCCCAATTCTAACTGATAATGAGTGCATACCGGACCATCAATTTGGTTTTAGAAGTCAGCATAGCACCATTGAACAAACTCATAGATTGGTTCAATTTATACGAAAAACTTTTGAAGAAAAGAAATATTGTTCTGCCCTCTTCATTGATGTTTCTCAGGCATTTGATAAAGTATGGCATGAAGGCCTTATTTTAAAATTGAAATCATATCTACCAATAAATTTTCTGAAGCTATTGGAAAGTTATATTACTACCCGGAAGTTCACGGTTGTTGAAGGAGACTTCATGAGTGTGCCCGAATCTATATCATCCGGTGTGCCACAGGGGAGCATATTGGGGCCAGTTTTGTATTTGATTTATACTTGTGATATGCCTTTGAGCAGCAATATCCATACATCTACATTTGCCGATGATACAGCCTGCCTTAGTATGCACGAAAACCCTCACGAGGCTTCCCGATATCTACAAGAACATATTACACATCTGGAACTATGGTTAAACTTATGGAGAATTAAAGTTAACGAACAAAAGTGTGTTCAGCTAACATTTACCCTGCGGAGAGATACTTGTTCCCCAATTCGAATCAACAATCAAGTTGTTCCTCAACATTCACATGTAAAATACCTTGGTATACACCTTGATCGACGGCTTACATGGAAACACCATATTGACTCAAAGCTAACACAAATGAAACTTAAATTAACTCAGATACATTGGCTGATTGGTAGAAATTCAACACTCAGTCTAGATTGTAAACTTTTAATATACAAGTCGCTTTTGAAACCCATATGGTGCTACGGAATACAGCTATGGGGCACTGCTTCAGCTTCCAATATAGATAGAATCCAACGAAGGCAAAACAAGATTTTAAGACTAATAACATCGGCTCCATGGTACATCAAAAATTCAAATTTACATCGTGATTTAGATATGCCACTAGTGACTGAAGAAATTAAAAAATACGCAGGCAAATACTTAACAAAACTCGAGTCTCATCCTAATCCACTTGCTCGTAACATCTTGAATTTTACTGGACACATCCGCTTAAAAAAGAGGGACACTACGGCTCTAATACTCAACACTCCAGATGAAACAGCTTGAAAATATTTTTGTGCTTAATACGATATTTATGTATTATTGATTACTATCACTAAGTTTATGCCTGACACTGGTTGGGCCTAATTATTATATCTAGATTTAAGATTTGAAAACTTATTGTTAGTTCATTTTTTGAAGATACAATAAATAAATATACGCATGGAAAAAAAAAAAAAAAAAAAAAAAAGAAATTATTTGTATGAGAATTCAATCAATAAACTGCTGTCAAAAGAGCTCCTCGTTGAGCTCTACTAAAATTGGCAGATTTTATTGGTTAATAGAAAGCATTCATCTGCTTTCTAGGTATTCAACTGCCTACAAAAAATTTAGAGCCAGTGTAGTTAATTAGCGCCGGCACTATCGGGTAGGCAGGCAACGTTCTGAAGTTTTTCTGGCCTAGCACCCTCTTACTGAAATAGAAGAACCTTTTGATATTTACATACCACTTTTTATACAAATAATATTTATATTTCTCTTAAAATTTCTTTTCAAGTCTTCTGGTATATTTTGAAGACCATATGTAGAAATTATTTATGACAATATATATATGGCGCCAAAAAAACGCGCAAGAGGTTTTTGCTTTACCTTAAAGATTAACCTAGATATAGTTTTACACCGGAACTATTCGAAATAAATAGATTTAACTCTACTTGAAAAAAATAAATATTTTATTTTTTGCAATTTCTGAACTTCTCACGAAAAAATTTTCAATGAAAATATTTAAATGAAAATGTTTAAATAAAAATATTAAAATGAAAATTATAATATATTTCCTTGAAATAAAGCTTAATAATAATAAAAAAATTTGCAATAAAATCACCGTAGCATTTTTAGTCATAAACCAAAGTCACACAAAAAATACCCTTCTCCACAGAAAAAAAATATACAAGAATTTTGTTCAACAAAACCATGTTATTGAAAAAAAAAATAATTTCAATAATATTTTTCATTAACTTAATACTGTTTTAAACAATACCGTGGCATTTTAAAATATCACTTAATTTAATTTGTTTGTGTTGCTGTTTATCTGGCTTGTTGATTGAGCTGCTATTTTTGTTGTTTATTTTGATTGCACGTGTTGTATACGTGTGAAATCCGACAAGAAGCCGAAAAACGTCGTGGCTTGTTTTTTACTCAACAAAGTTATTTCTTAAATTATATCATAACGCAAAGCGCACATGTAAATAGAAGAAACATAGAAATCCCCCTTATTGTGAATGGCGTCATCGACGTCACATTAGGACGACAGTAAATACTGTCACTGGCCTACTCTTTAACGGCAACAATTGGATTTTATTGAAAATCTCTTACTAATCTCTAAGGCTTTATAAATTAATAGAGAATGTTAAAAGTAGTCAATTGTTGTCGACAAAGACTAGACAAGTGACAATTTTTACTGTCATATAGATTTGACGTCGAAGACACAATTCACAATAAGGGGGATTGTAAAGGATCTTGTTATAGACTTCTTCACTCATGTAATCTTGTATCAATCGCAATTTTTCCAAATTAATATTCATTGCTAAAAAAAAGTAATTTTCTCTATAAATATAGAATTTAAGAAAAGAAGAAAATGCAAATGAAAATAATTTCGATGCGGTTAAAAGAGGCGACAAGGCATGAAACCTGTAAGTTTTGTGTTTATTTCTTTTGTGCTCATTTTCTCTGTATGAGTTTGAAGCGTAAAGGATAAAGTTTAATTGGAAAACTATTTAAGTTTGTTTTATTTTTTTTTCTACATTTTAACTGACTTTTTGTCTATTTTAATTCATTTCGAGTGAACAACACCAACAGGCAGCATTTGTAGATGTATTCAAATTACTGACACATTTGCATTGAAATGGGTTTCGGTACAGGTGAATAGCGTTAATTCTAAGTTTATGTTTAGTGAAATAAAATATTTTCTTTAAACTTTTCTATTGATAAGATAACTGGATTATTGAAAAATACAGATTTCCTACAGTCTCATAAAAATTAATCCAAACGGTCTGTATGATAATGAAGTGTTTTAATTAGTTCCTACTGTTAATTGTCTTGGAATTTTCAAGGAATCCTATTAAGCTTTTGTTAGTTTGTGTATTTGTAACTTTATTTATAATGACTTAAGGTCCTACCTGTTCTTTTGCTATTCAATTCAGTTGAAATAATACTTTATAGCATTTCAATAAAAAAAAAACATAAAACAAAAATGCAGCAAAAGTTTTGTGTCAGAATATGACTTTCTGCTTGTCTGGATGTTTTTAAACTATTTTTTTAATATAGTTCTATATAGTTCTTAATATAGTTCGAAAAACCCAGAAATGATTATGGAAAAACCATCACCATTGAAATTTATTATTCGACATATTGTCAAATTTATATTGTAAGTGAAATTTATTTGCTGGTGGTTAAGCGATGTCTATATGCATTTCATTGTTGCTTTAACAAATCGTCAGTAGACTTCAACCACACATTTTGAAGTCACAAACCTCTTATCTTATGCACAAACTTCCAAAAACTATTTGAGAACTCATAAATAATAATATTTTTGAAAATCACAAAAGCAAAATAAGCGTAGTAGGCTTAGAAACTCATACAAAACCCAGCAAATAATTTTTATTATTATTATTTGTGATTTCTCAAATAGTTTTTGGAAGTTTGTGCATAAGATAAGAGGTTTGTAACTTCAAAATGTGTGGTTGAAGTCTACTTACGATTTGTTAAAGCAACAATGAAATGCATATAGACATCGCTTAACCACCAGCAAATAAATTTCACTTACAATTTTAAGTTTTGTCAAACATATTTGTAATCCCTGCTTCAGAGATAAAGTTGTAGCTTTTTTCAATTGCCACATTTGCTTGATGCAGTATCTAAGTTTAATCAAGAAGTCAATGCTGGATTCAAAAATTTTTTTATCGGAGAAAAGTATAATTTGATTTTTTTCGGACCGCCTTTTCAACAATTTTTAAGTTTTATGCAATTAAAATATTAATGTTTTATTTTTGCTAAACTTTTTTAGCTCAATTTGCAAAAATATTTAATAATTCTCTATTGTATTATCGGACTTTTTTAATATATTAGATTCTTAAGGATTGTCAAGAAGAATTGGTTTGTAGGTGTCTTGATGACTTGGAACTAAAAGTCAGGAAACGCAGAGTAAAGACTAGCCAAACCAATCAACGTGTTCAATTTATTAAATTTTTTAAATTACTGAGTTGTTTAAATCAATCATTAGAATAATTCAATTACTTTTTTGAATCTTTCAATTAAACACTTCAGTTAAAATTAAACATGTTTCTTATAATTTTTTAACTAAAACTAAGAGTTCCATTATTAGGAAAGAAAATATTTTTTTTTAATTTAATAGTTTTTAATTATAATTACACTATGCAACAATTTGAGACTATTGGAAAAACACACGGACTGTACAGTATAGGTTCGATAGTACTACCAAAGGGTTGTAAGTTTGGCGATTTTGGTGACCAATTATTTTATGGGCTTCCAAAAATTTCGAACATCAGTGCACTCTAAAAAATTGTTGTCTTCAGTTTTTGGCCAACAGTTTATTCAGACTTGGTGATAGCTCTTAAGTATATATGGCACTAATGTAGCTAGCCTTCTACCGAACAAGTCTTGTTCCAAAAAAAAATTTTCATGCACCTTTTTTTGCACAAAAAAGGGAACAAAACCTTTTCAACTTTTTTCAGATTAACTTACAGGGACTCCTAATTTTTTGCTAACAATATTTGGCAAAGTTGTAGCTACGGTAATGCTGGACAAATTTTGTGAATATATCAATATAATACGAACGTGTCTTGGCATCCTGAGTACCTCATTAAGACCACTTTGTAGCTTAAAACTTTTGATTTCTCACTACTTAGACCGAGATACCACTATCGGCGCAATGTACCGATTTTCGTCGGCTCATTGAAATAAATTTATAAGTAATAAGCTTAATTGGCCTTATTTCTTAAGTTATTAAAAAATAAGGACAAAATTGCACTACACTGCATTGGTAATAAAGCCATATAAACATATTTCAGAATTAACTCAGAAGTAAAGACATTTTGGTTTGTTACTTATGACTGCATTGCAGTGAGCTAACGAAAATCGGTACAATGTGGCGATAGTGGGATCTCGGCTTTAGACTATACTTTTATTGAACTTTTTTTTTATTTTCTTTGTTATTAATGCATTTCTTTTGTTCCAAATTTTAGTATTTACTATTTTAAGGTTTTGTTGTTGCTTTGCTAAATATTCTTAGTGTAAAATTATTAGTCCTTGGAAATTATGCTAAAAAAAAGTGAAAAAAATGTTCTTTCATCTATTTTTCCCGAAATAAATTGCTGGAAAAAATTAATTTTTTTGCCCAAAGTGCTACTGATACTCAACAGAGAGGTGTGCATTTGATTATATGATTTTACAAAAAAAAAAATGCCTCGAAAAATTGCGAAAAACGAGAAAAAGTGCACGAAGAAATTATTGTTTTGCTTACCAGATTTGTTTAGTAGACAGGGCCATCACTCAGTCAGAATTAGCTGTTGGCCAAAAATAGAAAATTGATGACACCATTTTTTGAAGGTGTACTGATTTTTTAAATCTTTAGAGGCTCGTAAAAAAATTGGATACCAAATCTCCAAACTGCTTGCAGGGTTGTACTACGCATTGGTAGTACTATCGAACCTATAATGTCAGGACGGTGTGGATTTTTCACTGTTGCACAGTGTTATTAGAAAAAAAAAATTAAGGGCCTTATTTTGTAAAACGCAAAGCTAAGCGCTGATAAAATTTTTATTTATTATGTTTTTGTTATATAAATTTTTTCCATATAAAAATTGTCAACGCTTCGCGTTGCGTTTTGCACATTTAGCCCAAAAATTTTATTTATTTTTATAGGATACAAACTTAATTGGTTTTTTTATTTCAGTTGGTGATTCGATTGGGCTAAAGTTTATATCGCTTTGTTAGTCCCGGTCCAAAATTGCATTTGTTCAAGCAAGTTTTTCTTGTAACAAAAAATACAAGTCTAGATCGGAGTTAAGCCAAATTACATGAGATAATTTATAAGTAACAAATTGCACTAAATACAAATAATAATTTATTGTGAAAAACATGAAATAAAATATACCTTAGAAGCATACCTTCATCAGCAGCGTTCTTGGTATGTGATGTCAATTGGTTTATAATTCAGCTCTATGTAGATATCGCTCATTTTCTTAAAAAACGTCATAACTCAATTAAATTAGTTTCCCAGAAAACGACTTTAAAATTTGCAATTTACACACAATTTAATGGAAAATTAAAATTTTATTTTGCTTTCGAGAGTTTAGTAAACAAGATACTTGTAATAAATTTTTTTATTTATTTATTTAATTCAGTTTTAGTCTATGGATAACTTCCTTACATACTATTTAAATATTACAAACTTTTGGAATTGAATTATTGTATAGGATTAATTCAAGATCATACGATGCAGTATAAAGAACAAAATTTAAAATTATTGATTATGAGAATAAAATGACATTTCGTTTGATAACTTCAGTGTTCAAAGGAAAGTATTTAAAATTATACATTTCATTGAAACAAGTGCATAATTTCCTAAGCAGGTCAGATAAGCAAAATTAGTATGACATGTTCTTACATATAGTGGGTTAAAATAATGAAGTGAGTGTTAAGGAATATTAAATGAAACGTTACTCAACAAAAATTACAAATAGATGTTACCATTAACGAGATTGACCATGAAAGATATATTATGCATTGTGCTCCGGCTTTTTAAAGTTGGTAAATTAATTTCAGCTTATCTTTTAGAGTATGATGGTAGTTCAAAACGCGATTTCTATAAACGTTTCTTAGGCAGATATAAGGATTAATTCTGCATTATTAACTCAAAAATTTAATTTTATGAGTTATGACGTTCTTTGAGTAAATGAGCTATATGTTCATATATGTACATACATACGTATATGTACTTAAAATAATCAATTAAAAAAATTGATGTTTATGTTTTTCAAATGAATGGTATATGTAATCATGCACCATTTTCAAAAACAAAACAAATCATGAGCAAGCAGCTGTTTCTTAAATTGAATATAATTTTTTATTGATTTCTCTTTGTTTATTTATATTGAAAAGGAAAACATAAACTAATCATTAAACTCTTTAACAAATATATATATAATTAACCAAGCAAAGGGCCATAACACACACACACACGTACCACATCCTATTGCACGTTCACGTTTTGTGTCGACTACCAAATACAGAACTTCATGAAATTTATAAATTAAGCTAAATTTATTTTTCATATAAAAGTTCACTGTTAAGTTCATTACATAGCAGGGCTAGCATTTATCATAATTTAAATTTTAACTTTAATAAATGCTAAACGAATAATGTGTATAAATGTTTTATCAGAAAAGCCAGAAGGAGTTTTAAATGTACAGGGTGTTTTTTTAGAGGTATAGAACTTCGAACTGAAATAAAACACAAGAAAATCGTTTTAATGTCCATCAATTTGGCTTTATTGGAAGGATAATTTTATGCCATTAACGTTTAAATATGATTTCGGGCATGTGGCCGCCGCGGCTGGCTCGAATAAAGCCAATTCTACAGGTCCAATTTTCAACCACTTTTTCGAGCATATGGGGCCGTATGTTGGCAATAACGCCACGAATGTTGGCTTCCAAGTCCCCTAATGTTTCTGGTTTGTTGGCGTAGACGAGCGACTTCACATATCCCCAAAGAAAATAATCCAATGGTGTCAAATCACACGATCTTGATGGCCAATTGACAGGTCCATTCCATAATTGCTCTGATGGACGATTATGTCGACCATAAAATGGACGGAGCTTGCGGTAAACTTCGCGAACTGAACCATTATTTTCGAAATAAATTTGCACGATTTGCAAGCGTTGTTCTTTTGTCAACCTGTTCATGATGAAATGGCAAACCAAACTAAATATTAATCACTTGACAGCTGACAAAATGGCCGCCAGTTAAAAAAGTGATGCCAACTTAAAGTTCTATACCTCAATAAAAAAACACCCATTATTACAAAGTTAATAGCCTTTTGAATAACTTATAATATATAAATATATTTTACTTAAGCAAACTGTTTATCAAAATAGACCCAATTGGGTCTCCGAGTGGAGGTGCGGTATAGAACCCCCCTTCATAACCTAAAAGTAAATTGTTTAATTAGGTTCATCGATATCTCAAGAATCAGTTAGTGCTTCTAGAGCAGGCGACGCTAAATTGAGAACAAAATATAATTAACAGGAATTCTCCGGTGCGGTGATTTGAGGATGCCTGCTCATCATCACCAGTCTGAGTAGAAAAAACTCTTGTTTTATTATAGTGCCGAATTATAATATTTTAAAACACAAGAATGACATTTTCAATATGCTCGTAAACTATTTTGTTTAGTACTCATATTTTTGTCAACACGCAAACAACATCCCTCGTATCAACGAATAAATAAATTAACTTGATCAGAAATAAACTTTAAATATTAATTAATTACAACTCATTAAAAATTATTACCTCTCACATCAAATTCAGAATCTTTATAACAATATGACGATGACTTCTTATCGAAAATGGATTAAAAATAATACAAACCCTAAACTATCAGTCAAATACTTCATAACTCGTATCTTTAATAAATACTTTGTTTCTCTTATATCCAATTGAATAGAATGTAATCGAGTTGATTCAAGTCAAGTAATTCGTTTTTTTCAACAACAATGCCTGATTGCCGTTTCGAAAATAATATACAGTGAGGTTCGGTTACAGCAAACTAACTCGTATAAGCAACAACTTTTCCGGAGCCACCAGTTAGTACGCTTAAAGCGAACTCTAGTGAACTTTTGCTTAAAATTAACTTGTTTTTAGATCTTACCATACAGCTGTTTTTTAATTTTATAAGTACCAGCTAGTTTTTAATAACTTTCTTAAATTTAATTGAAGTAAGAGTATGTTTATATAAAAATATATTTTTTCTGATAAAAGAAAAATGATATTTCTGGGCTTGTTTAAAAAAAAATTTGTATGAAAAATTTTAAATAAAATACATTAATATTGTATGAATACGGGGTTTTATGTTTAGTTTCCTTCTTTAATTTGTAGAAATTGTTTACTGCAACAAGCTTTTCATGTAACAAAATAATAATAGTTCGTTATTACCGAACTCCACTGTACGCTTATACTCTAATGTTTATGTTAAATGTGTGATTTCGTTTTTGTATTCCTATCAAAACTGCAACACGTTGAAAGATTGTGACGACATGCATATATTTCCCTTTTACCTCAAATCGCCTCCTCACCAGACAATTTTCAACGTTAAATAAATGAACAGCAACAAAAAAAATAAGCAAAGATTTAATATTTTATTTCAATTGCCGTTTAAACGTTCGAAATTGTATGTTACAAGTTGTTTTACAAAATAAAAATTTATTTAACTGAGTGAAGGAATGAATGAATTGATTGTTGTAGAAATAGACAATAAAATAAAGAATCAAAATTAATTAACAACAAAATATATGCATATAAATTCATGTCGGCCATTTTAAATTTAAATTGTTTTTAAGTGATTTGTTTACATGTGGCAATAACATTAAAATATATGTGAGATGATATGATAATGATGGTGGGGATCATGGTGCTACAGCAGCAATTAAAAAGGCAACAATTATAAATTGTACAATGAAAATAATGTCAATTTGTTTAAAAACCATGATTCTAATATATTTTTCATAACGATAATTGCACAATGGGACGTCATGAGGTATAAATAGAGAATAATACCACAAAGGGTAAAATGAAAATGAATCATTAAATAAAGATGCGGTGACATATTTTATCACAATGTTATTCCTTAGCTTAAAAAATTAAATCTAGATTCTAAGGCACGCATTCGATTGAAAAAGCTCTTTCAATAATATATTGAATAACATACCAATAGGAATGAATGTATATGAATTATAACGTTAAAGTTATCGGAATAGCTGCAAAAAACGGGAAAGTTACCTTGTACAATACGAAGGCGATCGATGAGAAAATGCTATAAATTATTTCCTTTAAGACTCGATACATTTTGCCCTAGCTTCGGTACCCAAATTATGGTAAGATCTGTCTAGCTGCTAGCCGTTGACAATTTTTTCCCATTCGAATATAATCAATAAAAATTGTCCCATGCACATACAAAATAACAGACGCCATTACCTTGTTTGCAGCTGGAACTGTCTTCGTCTTCTTTCGAAACGATTTGTCTGTTCCTTTGCTTCGGGTGTGAAGTGGTGTAGCCATATATCATCCATGCTTACGAATCGTTTTAAAAACTCGGTTATATTGCAAACTAAACATAATCTACTGCTCTATTGAAACATCTTCACGATGCTGTTTTTTGTCCTTTGTGAGAAACAGCTTTCACATCTTCAAATTTGCGGTCAACATGCTATGGTATAACACAGTTTGCAATGTCTATCATTGCACGCATCTTCAGCCGTCAATCATCCAATATAATTTTGTGAATTTTCTTAGCCTTATCATGAATTCCGCATATGAAAATTTCCGAATCAAATTTTTCGTTCACAAGGATTTCAATTTCGTTTAATCAATTTCTATAAAATTAAAAACTAACATATTTCCACTTTTTCCAACAGACAAATCTATGTGAATGATGTTTTTTCATAAATTGTCAGATTATTTCGCAACCGTATAGAGTTTTTTGATACCGATTTTTCACACGTTCGGAAATTTCCCTGTGAAATTTTATTTACGATAAGCCTAATTGTGTTTACAATAATTGATTTCTCTAGTCTAGTATAAATTGGCTTTTTTAGAAAATCACATTAATTAATAAAATATTTCATTCTATACGAATTTAAAATTGTGAACTTAAGCCCGATAAGAAATTATTCCTGATTAATCATTATGCTCGATAATTCGTCATAACCCGTTTTCGGTTTAGCCGAACTCCATTGTATTTATATATGTACGTGGCAGTTATTAAAAATATTTTAATTAGCTCAGTAATATTTCGTATGCAGTTGAAAACTAGTTCCCCAAAAATTAGTCTAAATATTTCACAGAGGTGTTTTTCAAGAATGACAACCAGGTAAAGTTTAAAACGGCATGAAAATTGTTCAAAATTGCTGGCAAAATGGCATGAAAAAGTATAATATAATAATATATATTCGCAATTATTGTTTTTCTTTTCCATATTGTTTAGTTAATTGCTTGAGTTCCACTCTGATTAAACCACAAATAGTTCAAAGGGCTAGATTCTGTAAGCGGAGGTAGTAAACTGGATTTACACCATTGATGAGCCTTTGTTTGCACAATTGTGCTTTTTAATTTAGTTTATCCAGCAAATTGAAGTGTTTCATTTCCAATTGATAATGCCTTTCTTGTTATCAAAGAAGGGAATATGTCATTAAAAGACATTATGATGCTTTTCGTAGCGGTATTCATAAGTTTGATGGTAAGGAAAGAGAAAACATTTTTAACAAAAATAAAAATATTTATTTGGAAAAAATAAAAAATGGTTGCTATCAGTTGGCCATACCAAAGAAAAGTTTGAAAAAGTTTTTTTCAACTGACTATTTACTTTTTAACTGTGTGTCTTTATGTTTGGTGGGTTGCTCACAACCTCAACACATTGACAGTCCACCAATAAATTCACAGCGTCCACCACTGATTTCCACATCGGTTGTCAGACAGGTTATTTCCTATAGTTGTGAGGTGAAATGAGAGTCATAGGAGATTGGCTTCTAAGGTTCAGAGATGGGCATCACATGTGGCCAGAGGAGCTAAACTTCTACGTCGACAGTCAGGCAGCGCTAAAAGCTGTGAAGCAACACAGTGCACAGTGTACATATACTACAATTTTAGTTTACTAAGCTGTCATTCGCACACTACGCAATAAAGCGCTGAGGAATATTCTCTTAATATTTTCGGAAACTTTTTTACCATTCATAAATTAAATTCCTTTACTGTTCGAAATTTTTTTATTTTAAATACATAAAAATTTGTACAATTTGTATGATTTCCTAATACAACAAGACAATAACATCTTATAAATTATAATACTAGAATCAGACAAGTTATATAATGTGTATGCTAGAAAGTTTATCTTATGCTTAAAAAAATAAATAATAAAAGAAAATAAAAAAAAAAATTAATACATAAATAAATAAAAATAATAAAAGATGAATAATAAAATAATATTAACGATTAATAATCTTGAGTAAAATTACGATAAAATTGAAAAAGTAAATTTTTAAATTTAACTGCGTTGCTTGTATTTTGCAAATTGGGAGTAAGTTGCTTCCAGAGACGAGTTGTTAATCGTAAGACTTTTGAGAAAATACAACCCTGGTAGATAGAGTATATGAAAATGTTCAAGAGACATCAATAATTCATTAAATCAGGGTTATATATTTTTTTTAAAGTTCTACAATTTTGTAGGATAGTGATTCCCAGCATTTATGTGAATTTCTTTTCAATTTATTTTTAAAAATAACTTTATTTTCATGGAATTCTATAGTAGTTTTGATAATAAAAATTATAAATATAAATCGTTTACGGGAAAAAATTATGCATATATTCACCCTTATCGGGAATTAAAGGCGAACCTTTTGTTCGCGTGAAATATTTCTAGTGAACAAAAAAATGATGGACAAAATTAGAAAATAGTATGCTGATAAAACAACATCGCAAACATTAGCGATGACAATTTTAGGGAAAGGAAACACTTTTCACGTGAACTTTTATTCCCGATAAGGGTGATTGTTAATACAACAGATTGATCAACAATTGTATGAACTATTAATTTCAGTAGGGCGATTCCGGTAAAATAAAAAACTCTGACTTTTAAAAATTTCTTTTATATTTTATATTTTTATATTTTTCTCTTATATCTTTTTAACAAACCGAAAATAAATCGAGAAGTTTTCTCATTTTTTCAGCAATTTGAGGTATAAAGTATTTTGACCTTTCGGACAAAGTTAATTTTTCGACATAAGTCGTTGTTCATGAAAAGCACACTGCGTGTGTGAGTATATATACACTATAGTGTCGTACGAAGATTACCCTGCGATATTATTTGGTATTCGAAACAAAAATTAAATTGATTAAAATCTATAAAATGAAACATTATTTTCCATTGAAATATGGCTTTTAATCTATTTCTAAATTCTTTCAAATACAAGTAGCGATTGAGAGTAGCACGAACATTTTTAAACACAATTATAAATTGGCTCACATTTACTTTCGTTTATTTTTAATTTTTTATAAATATTTTTATTTTATATGTTTTGTAAATTGTATCTTCCCTGCTGTTGTTTGGCGTTACTAATTTATGCAAATATTGGTATTTTTTCAATTTAAGTTTTTTTATATTCTAGAAGAATTTACTACTCGGCTGCCTTAAAATTCAGGGTGTGAATGCTGGAGACTGGAAGTAAACTTCCATCGCCTTATGCTCGTGTTCATTCATAGTTACAGTTTAATAAAATTAGTTCTGCAATATTTATTATTGCTGTAATAATGCTTTTTTCTTATTTGTATTTGTTTTTGAGATTATGTATGTATATTAAAATTTTGGGAAATTGTAATTTAATTTGAATTTTCATGCTTATATTAAGATTAATGTTTGTTTGTTGGTCTGTCTGTACTCTTTTCGCTTTTCGTTTGAATGCTTGTTGCTGAAAAGGATTTTAAAATTAAATTGTAATTCGTTTATAATTTGTTATCAAATGAATTATTAGCTAATAAATATACCAACTCATATGAAATGTTAGTATTTGCAGTTGTATTTAAATTGAAAGGGATGAACACAATATAATTATTTAAATTGTGTATATGATGCAATGATAAATGTGTGTAAAATTTGAGGATATTAAGGGATTATATGAGAGATAGAGAAAGATGTAATTGTATAAAATATTTGTCAAAAGTTCCCATAGTTATGGCTTAATTATGATGAAGAGAATAAAAAGGGCACACATTTTATGGAAATTTATTTTTTGCTGGATTAATCAGTAACAAGGTTATTATATTAAGAAACCGAAGAAAAGTGAAGAGAGTTTTGTGATATTAACTGACTGTTTTACACTATTTTTGATCTTGGACTACATTTTTGTTTTTTTTTTTAATCTATAATCTCCACAAACACTCTGTATCATGCGAATTTATGGAAAAAGTTTAACATTGCATCAACGTACAGCCGGATCACATGGTCAGCTATGCATTGCATCCAAAATTACTCCATATCTTAATCCGAGAGCATCTCATACATTAAGGTGCTAAAAAATATAGTTATAATTATTGATATACGAACAATCAGATGGTAGAAACAAAGGTTTATATAATTTAAGAGACACTGAAGACCAAAGTGATACCAGTGTGTGTTCCATTATATAATATACTGGATCACATACAACATGGCTGGGGCTCTACTTTCTATTTTAAAACGAAAGAAAATGCCTTCAAATTTGTATGTATACTAACATTACAATTCGAATGCATTTGCCTTCGTTTCGAACTACAGAGTAGACCCCTTGATAGATACATATCAAATCAATTAATGTAGGGTTCAACATATATGATTTGTTTACATTACTTGTTAACACTGATGTTGGAGAATGTACCTTGGAATTCTCAATCAGTTCTTTAAAGTTCTTGTATAAGGCTTCAATTCTTGAAACCAGAAGACACGATAACTTACGCACGTTTCTAGTTCCAAAGTAACTAAATGCATTTTGTACGGTTATTATCACTAGTCAAGTAACTCACCGAGTGTACTCACCATCTTAAAATGATATGCGCAATTCTATAAGGTTCTAAAATTTAACTCTATTAGATAGGCAATGAAAAAATATTATTTAGGCCCAATTTTCCCCAAGCTATTCGTTCAATAAAATGAATGGTCGAAATTCCATGAATTTGATTTCCAGGAACTGCAATAGAGTTTTTAAAAACACTAAAATTTTTCGTCCCTTATTCTAGGCACACAAATATTACGAATGACGATTTTTGAAAATATATTTGTTTATATGAAAATACCCAAATACAAAGTAAAAAATTCATCGTGCGCCCCATTTGCTTTCCTAGCATTAGTTGTTTTATCTGACGTAAGCCATCCAAACAAGATTCGAAATTTGACTATATATATAAAAAATTTAATGCATTATACACCGTCCATTTTTCATACAAAAAACTATTTCATGCAGAAAATATAATGGACTATATATACATCGCTCATTTTTCATGCTTGAAATTAAATGGACTATACATCATCCATTTTTCATGAAAAATATATTTCATGCAACAAATATAACGGACTATGACGTCCATTTTTTATGCAAAAATTTAAATGGACTATAGATCCTCAATTTTTTATACAAAAAAATAAATGAACTATCCATCGCCCATTTTTCATTAGAAAAATAACTTTATGCAAAATATATAATGGACCAACATCGTGGATGGACGATGTATAATCCATTTAAATTTTTGCATCAATTGACAATGTATAGTCCATTTAAATTTTTGCATGAAAAATTGACAATGTATATATAGTACATTTAAATTTTTGCATCAAAAATTGACGATGTATAGTCCGTTTAAATTTTTGCATGAAAAATGGACTATAGTCCATTTATATTTTTGCATAAGAAATGGACGAAATGGCATGGAAAATGGATGATGTACAGTTCATTTAGTTTTTTGCATGAAAAATGGACAATGTATAGTCCATTTAATTTTTTGCATGAAAAATAGACGACGTATAGTCCATTTAATTTTTTGCATGAAAACTGGACGATTTTTTGCATCAAAAATTTGCGATGTATAGTCCATTTAAATTTTTGCATGAAAAATTTACGATGTATAGTCCTTTATATATTTTTTGCATAAAAAATGGACGATGTATAGTCCATTTAAATTTTTGCATGAAAAATTGACGATGTATAGTCCATTTAAATTTTTGCATAAAAAATGGCCAATGTATGGTCCATTTCATTTTTGCCATGAAAAATTGACGGTGTATAGTCCATTTAAATATTTTGTATAAAAAATGGACGATATATAGTCCATTTAAATTTTTGCATGAAAAATGGACGATTTTTTGCATCAAAAATTTGCGATGTATAGTCCATTTAAATTTTTGCATGAAAAATTTACGATGTATAGTCCTTTATATATTTTTTGCATAAAAAATGGACGATGTATAGTCCATTTAAATTTTTGCATGAAAAATTGACGATGTATAGTCCATTTAAATTTTTGCATAAAAAATGGCCAATGTATGGTCCATTTAATTTTTGCCGTGAAAAATGGACGGTGTATAGTCCATATTTTTTTTGCATGAAATAATTTTTTGTTGGCAAAATGGATGATGTACATATAGTCCATTAAATTTGTTTCATGAAAAATTGACGATGTATAGTCCAATTAAATTTTAGCATAAAAAATGGACGATATTTAGTTCATTTATTGTTTTGCATAAAAAATGGATGCTGTATAGTTCATTTAAACTGCCAGAATTTTCGTAATTTTTTTTACATGCAGTTTGTATGAGAACCTGAAATTCCGTATGAACTCCGTACCAGGCTTAAAGATTAGTCGTACCAATATTGGCAATATGAGAGTAATTATGCTTTCAGCAACAATTTTTTACTAATTTTTAAATGGTTATAAAATATATCGCTAAAGAACAGTAATTCTAGTGAGTTCCTTTCCCAGAACCTGATCCTTTCTGCTGAACAAAATCGAAAAAATTCTTAATGCATAGAAAGTTTATATGAGTGAACGTACAACAATGGCAATTGATGTTTGAATTCAGACACCAGACAGTTTTGTGATGTTAAGGGCCATTTTCACAACGATACAAAAGTAAACTTTAAGAATTTAAAACCAGTATTTTGTATTGAAATACTATTTTTAAAACTCATAAAGTATACTTTTATTCGTTGTGAAAATGGCCCTAAGTCTTATTAAATGCCGGCAAATATAAAATAAGTTAGCTTAGTTGGTATGGAGGCACACTACTGGAATTGTTTGAGGATTATCCAATAGTAGAACAGTGTTTTAATATCATATGTTATAAAAAAAAACAAACTACGATTGTATCAACTATCTCACCTTTGTCATAGTTTGTGTTTTTTTTAAAAGCCTTAGTTGAAATAAGTCAAACTTTAAATGCATTAGTTCTTGTTGTTCAGCATCAAAATAAAATTAATATAAAATGGCGCACTATGACCCGTTTTCGCGAATTTTGCTGCCAAATATTGAGAGGAGTCTTTAAATACATGACACGGGATACACAAATGAAGGAGTGTAACTAGTTTCGGTTGTTTCCAAATGTTTCAAAAGGTAAATTTGTTTTAGTGCCCTTATGGATACTTAATTCAGTTTTCCGTGTCGGTATCAACATGGCAAAATCTTTCACTTATGTTGATATACATAAGCAGATTCAAGTCATCTTAGATGTAGGTGAATAAATTGCCAGAAAGTGCTGATCTATGTGAAAGTCCTCTAGAATTAATTTCTCCCCATTCATTTTGAAAAGATAAACTATTAATAATGTAAGAAATTCTTAAATATAGAGTGCAGAAAAAATAATATTCAACTATTGCTCATTTCAAAAATAAAATCTTTGAACCTTCTTTTGTCGAAAAACGCCCATAGATCACTATTTGTAAATTGTACCATCGCAAAAAATACATGATCCATTCTTGTCACAAAACAAATATGTACGTATCTATGTATATATTTCATAAACGTATGTCGGTGAAGGGCATATAAGATTTGGAACAGCCGGATATAGCACTCTTACTTGTTTTTGCCTTACTTAAGTCAATACAATGCTCGGTGGAAGCTTTTAATATCTAAGACCCCTGCTTTAAGTTTTTGCACAAAACTGTACTCGTATGTAGCCATTCTACTATGCAACGCAAGCCAAGTTGAACTCAATTAAAAAAAACAACGGAAATTTAAAAATAAGCAAAACGAATGCACTTTAACTATATCTCTAGTTATTCCTTGTAGGGAGTTTAACGGGCTGATAACTGATGGTTTTTTGAATGAAGGTGCATCGTTTTTTCTCCTAGGATGGGTTTTTCCTAATTTCCGAGTTACCGAACTATTATCCAGTTTAAAGGAGTTCAAACCACAAATGAAAATCAAATTTATTTATTTCTGTTTGAAAGGGCAACAAATTTTGGGCTCATTTTGAGAAAGTTTTATATAAACCCATTATGGTCACCTTTTTATAGTAAAATATAAATACATATACATATGTATGTATGTATGTATATCCTTACTTAAAATTTTATTACTATGAAGACAAACATTTAAAATTTCGCTTACTCTTCGTGAGCGCTTTGATTTTTTCAATAACACTCCTATTATAATATTATTCTAATAAGTAATAAAGCAAAACCAACAGCAACCTCCCTTGTCAGAATATCCGTGTTGGTTCTATTTATTTTCTCTTCCTTCATCATCGTCACCTTTAATAACGTCCTTTAATCTTTCGTGCTGTGTTAGCGTGACCAATTAATTTGATTGTAAAATTTATTATTAAATTCAAATTGTACAAGTGAAATGACAACGAAAACATACAAAATAAATTTATCAAGCCAAGAGGGTAAAACAAATACAAGCACCCAGAGATATCCTTCGGATGAGAAAATGGAAAAAAACGCACACAAACATAAGGACAATGAAAACAAACTGATAGAAACATGTAAATGAATTGTCGTGAATGAATATGATAAGAATATTAATCAGCACAAAATATATTTAAAAATTTTTATTGGTGCCTTTTTTGTAGCATTTCAGTGTTGGTGTGTGTGTGTGTGTGTATGTGTGTGTATGCTTCTCAGGGATTTGAAATTATTCACATTATACTCGTCCGTATCCTGCCTCTTTTTGTGTTGCTATTGCTTTATGAAGGGTAGTTGTCGTCATTTATGCAAAATTAAACTTTCTTTTTAATATTTCTATTCCGTGATTCGCGCATGTCATACTAAATTGTGCATTTATGCTGTTAGATACGATTTATCTGGTAAAAGCAAAAAAAAACTTCATGTGCCACCCCTTAATTTGCATTGTAGTTTTGAATAATGAAATTTATAAAAAATAATAGTAAAAACTATATCTCCAAGCGTGTAATTTTGCATGAAAAACGTCTTATAAAATTATTTTAATGCCATTGCGCTTTATGGGATCGTTATGATTTTATAAGGAAAATTTATGTTTCGCACGGTGTCTATTTTAAATATAAAATATGATTTTTCGCTTTTAGGCAATTATTATTTTATTTTTCTCTTTTAATATATATTAAATAATATGGAAGACAATAGATTTTGCGGGCTGTTCCCGGAGCTTCGCAATAAACTAAAGCCAAAGGCTTAACATTTTCTTTTTTCCCTAATCAAATACACAGAAAAAAATTTAAAATTTTTTTATACAAACATTTCCCTGGAATTTACTTTTGAATTTAATAAATGTTTTGTCCGATTTTGTAAATGTTTATTTTTATATACAAACAAAAACCAAACAAGCTTTTATTTTTATTCAAATAGTCAATACGAGTATATGGTTTGATACGAATCCAGTGCCCCGTTTCTTTAACTTGTGAGAATTTCTCACATCGAGAAACATTAAATAAATAAATTTATTATATAAACTTACAAAAAATATCAACAAATGCATTTTTGTCTTACTCCTGTGTTTGTCTTACCTGTGTTTCACAGGATGGTAAAAATTTTTTCGACTCGAAAATTTCTCACATTCCTTACAGAAACGAGGCACAGGACAGAGAGTAACTCAACGTTTGCTTTCATGACCATGTTATAATGATCATATCACAATAACATTTGCAATTGACTGCGTTATACTACAATTAATTCAATGCTACAATCGTTTTCGAACATCTCGAAGAAATAATTTAAACATTCGCATAAACAAACTTTATCAATCTGAGATGGCACTATCGGTGCAATTAAAAAAAAATCCCAAATAAAACCTAATAATGTTACAAATAATTTAAGCAAATAAATATTAAGTGTCAAAACAATAAATAAATTAATGTGTTTTGTAATAAAAAATTCATTTAACGTATAACAGCAAAATTAATTCCCAGACTTAATTTGAAGAAAGAAAAAAATCACATAAAACCCATTTATATATGTATGTATGTACATACAGATGTTTAATACTCGTATGCATGTACATATGTATGTATGTATGTATATAACAACAATTATTTATTTTTTCTACGTTTTTTTTTTGCTTCAAAAGTATTTTTGAATATAAAAACAATTAAAAAATTTACAAAATACTTTTCATAAGTTAAAGTTACGAGCTGCTCGTACTTTTTTCCCAGCACGTTTTATTAAATTGAAATAATTGATTATCACACCTTCATAAAAAATAAATAATAATGAGCAACAACATCGTTATGTAAAAAGAAATTGAAATTGAAATTGTTTTGAAATTGAAATGAAATAATCAAAACTAAAAATGAAAAGTCAAATATGCAAATCGCGTTAATTAACGAAACTTCAACAATTATTTTCTTTAAGCAAATAACCCATAAATAATTGGATTTAAAACAATAAATTACCAAAAAAAAAATTAAAACATGATGATTGACAACTGAAGAAGAAACAAAACATAACCCACTTCGTGCATAAAAGAGACTTCTGATAAAAAAAAAAATATTATTATAAATAAACAAGGAAAAACGTGCTTAAAATTTTACAGAATTTAAAGGACAGAGATTTCAACTTTATTAAGAAATTTATGTTATTTTTACACACTCTGGTCCAGGGTCGCTCATTAGTTAGAGAGAACATTTTAAACATGGCGAATATAATATAGTACATATCATACATATATCGCTCCTTTATAGCAACATAGTCGCAACTCAAAAAAATATCAAGGTTAAAGTTTTAAATTTATATACAACTACAGTCAAAGTGTAAGTACTCGCGGCTGGAGAGTACATAGAATGGTTCATTCTGGAAGCGAAAGTTTAAACATTCATACTTCCAGCAGTAATTAATACAATGCTTCATATTATTATCAAAGCCTTGCGGGTGTTTTCATCAAACATCTACAAATACAAGACACAAGTCATGTCAATACAAACAGAGAGTTGCCGCTAGTGATACAAAAGTGACACCACATTTTATTGTAAACTTAGAAAATACGCAGAACTAACTGTTCTATATTAGTTAATATAACAAAACTAAAGAAATGATTTAAATACGAACTTTAGCCTAATCAAATCACAAATATAGAAACAAATAAAGTTCGATCAATAATAATTAAACTAAAAAAAAATTAAATAAATGTACTTAATAGTAAAAAACCAAATAAGTTTGTCTTGAGTAGAACAAAAATAAACAAATTAACTGACATGTGCACAATTATTAAAGAACTAAAACGACAATGGCGAGGCTGTTATAAATTAGAGATGGTAAAGTTGGGCTTTCATTACCAAAAGAGTTTCAGGTAATGCTATGTTTCCACTACGAGTTGAATCACATGCTTCGCTTTCTCATTCATGTTTATGAATCATGCAGTTTACACGATGCATTCGTGCTTCGTCATACGTATCATACGCACGTATCTACATACGTGCGTTTGGTTTGTTTTTAATTGTTCACACACATATACCTATTTTGTTTTGATAGCTACCCTCTAGTCAGCCTAGAGCCATATGTCTCTATGTCAACACTCTTTTCTCTAGCGACAATTGCTCTAGTTGAAATGTCGACAACTTTCCTTTTATGCGCGAGTAGAGATACGTTAGAGACAACAGTTCTAGTGTATTTCTGGTAACATTGTCAATGAACGCGTCAATAGTTTGGTTTTCTTTTTTATTATGCTGTGCAATATTTTTAAAATAAATACACATGTATGTATGTGCTTAAGTTTGTTGCCGTAACATTATGAAATTGTAGATGAGGGTCACTAAAATGTACTAGTGAATCTTTGGGCCATACGTGTCCATATGGTCGTAAGAGAATAGAACTAAATTCTACCGGTAGATTTTCAATGACAAGCTAATGTTAAATGTCAATAGACGATTGCATTGGCTAGGGTACACCTTGTCAGTAGTACTATTGACAATATCACTAGTAAATCACTACAATTTTGCTATTGACATAGAGCGAGGAAACATCGATATTGTAGACTAGAGAACCTAAAATTTACTAGTGAATCTTTGGTGCCAATGTCACCATGTGGTCCCAAAAAAACTACTTACTCAATAGTGCTACAGTCTATTGGTGGATTTTCAATGACAAGCTAATGTTAAATGTCAATAGATGATTACATTGGCTGGGGTACACCTGGTCAGTACTACTACTATCAATTTCACTAGTAAATCACTACAATTTCACTATTCGCATTTTCTGCAGGGTAGAGAGCGAAGCACGTATAATGGAAACATACTCTAGCAATTTGCTGATTAATCTCAACAACTCACATTTTCAATTTGCGCTGGAAAATATGTATTCGTATATACATGACATGACGTCAAAAAAACATTAAACAGGAACTCAGAAGCCGTTTGATTTGCCCACTTAAGTAATTTGTGAATTGATTTCTCATATATTTTTCAAATCATCTCAAATGACTTGATTTGCTGTAAATTATGTCAAAACTTGTCAACGCAACACTGCTGATTGAAACTTAATAAAAAAAATGCCGCAATATGCAGACAAAAGATGGCAGTAATAGAAAATATTCAATTTACTAAACAATTGCACAAACTACATCACTTGCATTTTTAAATTGTTTATATTTACTAATCTAAATAATAAGATCAAATTAATTTCGAGCATTCGTATACCCAAAACAGAAAAACCATAATGGAAACACTTCGAAGTGGTTTGAGGAAATAAACTTGTTTTGCTCATAGTGGAAACGAACTCTAAGTAATTAGCATTTCCAGGACATTGAGAAACTTAGAAACAGCTACAACTCTTTATGAAAGTTCAAGAAATATTACAGACAGTGCGATGCAATTTTAATATATTAGAATTGCTTCCTTTTTCACAAGCTTTTAAATCAAAATTCTAAAATTTTGCTTGTGTGTGAAGGCCCAAGAAAATTTTAAACAACTTTTAATCAATCCAAATAAATAATGTGGTTATTTAAAAATGTTCTATTTGAAAGAATTTATAATTTATAATATCAATATTTAAATAAGTTGAAGGCGTTTTAGCTTTGCCCCTCTATTATTAGATAAATGTTCAAATGTATTTTGAGAATAAAATAGGCTCAAGTGGGCTTTCTGAGGCTAAGACAAATATAAAGTAGACTAAAAAAGCTACAAGGCTAGAGTCTATAGAATAATGCAAACTAAACTAAACTTATGATCGGAAAGAATAAATTGGCAATACTGTAAATGTTAAATAAATTATATAAAGTTTAGCAGATGTAGAATAGTTACTATGGTATTTTGTGACATGGCAGTAGTGTATACTGGTGGCAACATTTGTCATTTCAGATATTTTTCGTTGGGTGGTATTGCTTTGCATATAAAAATCATAATTGGAACGGCGTTGCACACATTTTAAAAATGACAACACAAGAAATGCCAGATGTGTACTCGGCTAAAGTTGTAATAATATTACTATAGTACATAGATTCGAGGGAATTTGTACAGAAGTATAAATGAAGATTTACGATGAATGCTATCAACATTTTGCTGAGTCGACTGAATAGCCTGTCCTACGATGTTCACAGAAAACGTCCGATAGATTACTTATATTGAAAACAAACAAAAATTTCTTCATTTATTGTTATTTTTAATACAAGCTGTTGATTTTC
This sequence comes from Nowickia ferox, assembly GCA_936439885.1. Lineage (NCBI taxonomy): Eukaryota > Metazoa > Arthropoda > Insecta > Diptera > Tachinidae > Nowickia > Nowickia ferox. The sequence continues at coordinate 69,145,563 of OW387026.1, forward strand.
AACGTTATATAATGACATCATGGGGTAGGCCGTAATTAAATTCATAGGAAAACAGGAATTTTGTATTTTTGTCTCAACGGTAACGTTGACCATGCACAAGCACGCATACAATACAAATATTTAAATTAAGTCAAATATACCCACATCAACACGCACTATGTGAAATACAAAAGGACCTATTTGTTATTTTCGGTCTTAGTGCATTTGTCATATTAAACAATAATACTTGCCATGATATACATATGTGTATAAAGGGTGGGCAAGTTCAAGATGTAAATTGGCTTAAAAGAACACTTTTACTTTCAAAAACTCAGTTTTATTGACACCAATGTAAAGTAAAAATATGGGAATTAATAATGAAATATGATGTCGGACAAATGTCTACCTCTGGCATCTCGGCAGACATCCGCTCCTTTCACAAAGTTTTGAACCACATTTCACAACAAATCTTGGCTTATCTCGTCGATGCAGCGTCAAATTTCATCTTTCAGAGCGTCAGTTGTTCACGTAAACCCTGTCTTTCAAATTAAAATTCACAAATTTCACAATTAAAATTCTTTGTTCAGGAGTGTAGTGTTCAACAGTTAAAATTTCCCAACTTTTTGCTAAATAAGTCTCAAAGGATGACAGCTCAATTCTTGACATTGCATCATTTGGTAGCATATTTACTTCCTAACCTCAAATTTGCCCACCCTTTATATACATAAGTGTTTATCGTCAGTTATACAGTCAGTCAGGCAGTTAGCCGGCCATTTATTTAGTTGGAATTGCAGCCAACGAGCCGACCAATCAAAAGAATTGATTAACAACAATTTCAATAATCAAATTGCATGTGCAGTTTCTGAATTTGTCATTCAAATAATAATTATTAAAATATTTGAATAGTTATTTAAAAACAATAATAATAATAATACAAAATACGTTAAAAATTATTATGGAAAGTTTGAAAAAAAAAATACATACAAGCATGTTCTGAAAATCACATGGCTTTAAATCACATGTGATTTTCAAAGTAATAAAAACGGTCATGCAGATATTTTTTCAGGATCACATGTGATTTGAAGCCACATGATTATCATAATGTTTTAAAGTATTTAAATATACATATTCTCATACATATATAATTCTTTTTGTTTTTGCTTTCATTACCTTTATGACCGTTTGAAAAAATGTGCCACCACGAAACGGTCCGTTTCTACATTCTACTGTCTAATGTTTAATGTGCCTAAATATTCAGTGTTAAGATGGTACAAAAAAAGAATTAATTAGTAAATTCCACGAAAGTGGATAAACAATCCAGAAATGAAAACAAAATATTCTTTTAAGTTTCTGGCCATAATTGCAGTCATAACATAAATTTAACAAAATTTGTCACCACACGTACAGTTTAAACATACGAGTGCATATATTTATTATGATGATTGTACTTGCAATTGTTCGGATAATTCAAATGCCCTCAACAAAATAATAAAATGAATGTCATTACAAAACTCAAACAAGTACTTACACGCACTTTTTCTAGCCTTCCTCATATTTTTAATTTATTTATGTCTGTAAGTATGTAAATATTTGTAATTTATATATAAATCTAACACTTTTATTAGACATTAGAAAACCTTGCATACACAGCGTTTAAATTATTGTTGTTTAATTGTCATTCTCAATCTTAATTTCTTTTTGTTTTTAACTTCATGACGCCCTCTTCATTGGGTAAATCAACTCAATTTAACTATTATATATTTTTTTTTTGTCTTTAAGCTTAGATGCATTTTTAAATATGGTTTTTGTAATGCATTTCATGAGGTGTTTTTCTAGCCGGTTCGATTACAAATAGCAGCCGTCTTTAAGTTACAATTTTGTTGTTGCTTTTATTTTTCTTCGCCGGCGCCAAGTTGGTGGGTATTTGATTTTCCCTGCATTTAGTAAATTTAAATTTATTAAAATCAATTTTTAACAACTTTATTAAAGCGAAAATATGTTTGGAGTTTTTCTCGAAAGCACTTAGTAAAAGTCAACTCATTGCTAGTAAAATTCGACGAGATATTAGTTTCAATTGCACTTAATAACACTATGCAACAAATGATAACTTTTGGAAAAACACACTGACTGGACAGTACGGGTTCGGTAAGACTACAAAAGCGTAGTAAGACCACATATATTAGCGTGGCCGTTATTTTTTTTTATTTCTTATATTCTCTCCCCCCAAAAATTCAGTTTTATGTAAAAAAAATACAAAAAGTTTCATAGCTATAAGTTGTGTTTCAGGGGCTGCGTCCGCCCCTCAAAGTTGGCTTTAAAGCCCATTTATTCAATGTAATTTGTTTGCATATGACTATCTTCAAAAAAAAAAAAACATTTTACAAGAATATGGTGTATGGCAAGATTTTAGCCCTTCTAGTCAACAACATTAGCCTCAAAGAAAATAATGAAGAAAATAACCAACAAAATAAAAAAAATTATAAATACCAAAATTATATTATGGAAATTATTTTTATTAAGCTTATATCTATTAAATTATTTTATACATATATTACTTATAGTCAAAAGAAAGCTAAACAAAAAAAGCAAAAAAATTACATTGAATAAATGGGCTTGAGGATCAACTTTGAGGGGTGGACGCACCCCCAAAAACACAACTTGTCGCTATGAAATTTTTTGTATTTTTTTTACATAAAACTGAACCGATTGCGGAGGAGATTGTATTCTCTCAAATCAAAACAAAAATATTCAAAAATAGTTTTGTGCACGTTGCCAACATAACGTTTTGACACAAAATTTATGTATACTAGGGTGATTGACTCGGTTTTTCAACCCAGTTTTTCACAATACGGTTGTCGGTTTTTTCAATATGTTAGTTTTTTAATTAAACAAAAACCGGCCCAGTCGAATACTTCTCTACTTGTAGATTTTGCAATAATTTTTGTTTCCACTATATTAAAACTTAGACGAACGTTTTCTGTTGATTTTCCTAAGTATTTTTTTCAGTATAAATGTTCTTGGCGTTTTTTAATTGGGTATGGCAACACTTACTGCAACATGAAATTAAAGCGATTTTATGAGGTGGTAGCAGAGGCGAATTAAGTACAATGGATGTCAATAAAAAGTGTTCAGATACTCAGAAAAAACTGTTGATACTGTAGAAATCACGCAACATACATAATTTTTATGTTTTACCTTTAATTTTTATATTATTTTATAGTATTTACATGAACTGTTAACTTTTTTTTAATAAATCAAAGCTTTTGTATAATCATTTTCCCATTATAAACCGGTTGACCTGTTTTTCCTGAATTTAAAAAACCGAATCTGGGTTTTTCTTACTTTCAAATATTCGAACTATTCGAAAAACGGTTTCTGTAAAACGTCGCATAAGCGATCACTCTAATGTATAAGCAAATCAACAACAGTCACACAATCAAATCGCGGCAATTGTCGTCTTATACAAACTGGCTGTAAGACCTGCAAAAGGGATGAAAAAAGATAGAGATATAGTATGTGATCTTGTTTAGCGTCGCATAAGGTTCAAAATGCCGTAACTGACAAAAACTTAGAAATATACATTTTGAATTGATAACGATGTAAATAAAAAAAATTATATTTCCTTAACATTTTACACGTATAAAAATTAAAATGTTATTAACGGCACTCAAAAAGCCGTTACTACGTAAGCAGCAAATACGTAAGCAGTAACTACAATTTTATATAAAAAAAAAATAGAACAGAGGTATTTGCAGCCTCTTTTTGATAGTCTTAAGTGTAGGGTTTGGGAAACGGGCATTTACGGGAAATGTCTGCCTAATTTTGCGAAAATGTTAACGGGAAATTAAAGGTACACGTTATTTCATAAATATATAGACTTTTGTGATGCACATATTTATAAAATGGCGTAAGTGACAGTCAAATTTATTTTCATTCAATAAGAAATTTTTATTATTATATCAAAATTTTCATTGTTTTTTTATACATAACAAAAGGCCGTTTGAATGATTATATGACTAAATTTACACGATGAAATTGTTTAGGTTCTATTTTAAAGTTGATACGTTTTTCATCGTCTGTTTGAAAACTAATATCCTGTTTATCGATATCGAAGGAAATTCTAAGAATTTTATTTAAATCAAAAACAGTTTATAAAATTCAGTTTTTGTTTCACATGTAAATGTTAAACGAACTTGTAGTGATTTTTCTCGAATTAGTAAACAAATTTTGGAAAGTGTAGTGAAAATTTTAAGCTCATAGAAGCTGTAAAAACTTTGAATTGACAATACTTGAATTTTTTAAAAGTCGATGCTATTATTGAAACCCTGAAGGAAATATTTTAGGAGAAATAAGATGAAAATTAAAGATCTTTGTACAGAATGTATTTAAAATTCGGCGCAGCTGACGGTAAGAATCCTTCTCCAAAAAAGTCAAATTTTTAATAAAATAACTTGGAGGCCTTATTATAAAATTGCTTAGTGCTTCTATGATCTCTTACTAACTAATATCTATATTATATTTGCTTGAATTCACTTAAAAATTCTTGAAAATTTGTGTTAGAACTGTTTTTGTATTAACTTTTATTTAAAAAGAATGCTTACATTAATAAAACAATCGAAATTTTGTCAACTTTCATTTAATAAATGTACTAAGTTTAGAAAATTTTATTTTCCCTCCTGGAATTTGTTGATTTGTTCATTCTCATTTCCCGTGAAGTGCAAAAGCTTTAAGTGTGTAAAATACCATCCCTACTGTTTACTTTTTATACACAGAAAATACTTTTTTTGTATTCAATCACTAAAATTAAATAATATATTTACTGAAACAGGACTATACAGGACAGGACAGCAGAATTCGGAAAACTAAATACCAAATTCGCAAAAGTTTAATGGAATGAAAAATAAATTTTTTCTTTATTAAAAAAATTTGCTATACATTTATCGAACCAAATAAAGAAAATAATAAAAATAAAAATCAGTTTTAAAAACCTCTTTGTTAAAAAAAAGTTATCAAAATTTTTCTTGTGTATAAATAAATTTTATATTTGAACATATTTATGTTTTCTTATATCTATTGCTTTGCTTCCTCCGATCATCATGGTGTCATTCTCATCATTTTGATCATCTCAGTCATTATTATCGCTATGATAATCATCATCGTCATCATCATGGTATTATTGTCAGTCTTTTAAAATCACCAGCCTATGGATGGAGTTTAATGTTGCATGTTCAAATAACTCACATGAAAGTACATTAAAGTATGACTGCAAGTGCCAACATCATCAGCATTCAACAAATAATGAAATGAAATAAAATGACAGGTAGTTTTAAGGAAAACCCTGCTATTGCCTACCTTTACTTGTGATTATAAACATTGCTTGTTATATATATGTATATGTGTGTACTCTTACTAATTGTTGCATGCAACTAGCATTTCGAAAGTGAAAATATGTATGTTAAATTTTTGAAGAGAAACTGCTTGTTGTTGCTAAAGAAGAGTACACTTGAGTTTATAGAAAAATGTCATATGTTTGTAGATATTTGGCGTTTCATTCAAAATTAGTTTGGATGTTTCCTGTTTCTGCCTTTCTAACGAAATAATAAAAGAAATCTACTCGTAATTTCTGGTAACGACTACATATGTACGAGTTAGTTCATGTAAAAATGCAAAGATAAGGAAAGAAATACGTTTCATGTCACCAGAATATAAGATCAATGTGTGGCCGCTGTCACGTGGAGGCCAGTAAGCTGCCAACATTTTGTAATACCTAAATGAACCTCGGCGAGTCTTCTTCTGGGATCGCACGGTGAATTTGATTTAAGTCCACTCTTCGGAAAAATCTAAACTTACATGTAAGTATTTATTTATATTAAGAGTGACATTCTATGTATATGTTCGAGGGTGGATCATTAACTCAGTCACTTTTTGAAGACTCACCTTGTTTTTATATAAAAAGTTATTTTATTTTTCAACATAATCTCCTTTTAACTGAATACACTTAGTCCAAAGTTTCTCCAGTTTTTGTATGCCTTCCAAAAAATAAGATTTTTCGAGGTCCTTAAAATAGGCATTTGTTTGGTCAATAATTTCATCGTTGGGGCTAAATCTCTTTCCACCGAGCCATTTCTTTAGGTTTGGAAATAGTCACTAGGGGTCAAAATCCGGAGAATCTGGCGGATGAGGTACCAATTCGTAGCCCAATGCATAGAGTTTTGCCATTGAGTTAAGTTGGCATAATATTCGCCGTTTATTGTTTTTACCTTTTAAAGGTAATCGATGTGGATTATCCTCGTGATCCCAAAAAACTGTTGCCATCACCTTATTGGCCGACAAATTTTCCTTGGCCTTCTTCGGAGCAGGTTCAACCGGAGAAACCCATTGCTTAGACTGCTGCTTGGTCTCCGAAGTACAGTAATGGATCCATGTTTAACCAAAGTTACAAAATACCGTAAAAACTCATTCGGATTGCGGTTAAACAACTCCAAACAATTCTTTGAAGTTGTCACACGTTTACGTTTATGGTCAATTAAGAGCAAACGTGGCACTCATCTTGCAGACAACTTTCTTAAACCCAGCTGATCACTTAAAATCGAAACCACACTGCCATATGAAATGCCTATGGCATCAGCAATGGTACGCTCTTTTACTCTTCGATCGGCCAACACCATATCGTGGATTTTTTCAACTTTTTCTGGTGTACTGACCTCAATTGGCCGTCCAGAACGTTCAGCGTCATTTGTACTTGTGCGACCACAACAAAAGTCAGTAAACCACTTTTGTACCATTAAAATCTATGGTGCAGAGTCTCCATACTATATATCGAGCTTTTCCTTGGTTTGATTGATGGTTTTTTTTTTCGCAAAAAATAATGTTTAATGAGCACTCGAAATTCACTTTTTTCCATTTATAGGAAAATGCACGAGGTTGTATGTTTTGAAGAGCTGTTAAACGCAAAGTAAATGACGGCATTTGCTCAAAATTTTAAGGTATTCTATTGACAGGTGATACTTGATGGGAACAGTATTGCATTTCATATAACTACGAGGGAAGTCACGGACTTATTGATCCGCCCTTGTTGTATATAATGGCCCCTTAACTTTGTGCGAATTGGCCCCTTAACTTTGTGCTAATTGGGAGCATTTTAATGTCGCGTACGTACCATATGGTAAAAAAGAGACGACCTTCCAATAACAAAAACTGCTTTTATCGTCTGACAAAGCTACAAATAGGGAATAGTTATATATACATATGTATATGTATATACATACATACATATATGTATGTATCATAATAAAATAAATTGCTTTATTTAATTAAGATCTTCTCTTAATTTACGCATGAATGTTTTAATATCTTAACAACTAAAGTTTTCAATAAACTGTCATTAAAAAGCTTTTCTGACTATTGCCTGTTACAATGTTACAGGTTGTGAGCGTAAAATTAAAGACATTTTTAAATATTTACATACATATGTACGAGTATATGTACATATATTTCGACATTCAATCATCACACATTTGTTCAAAGACATTCAATACTTTTTTTGTTTAAACCAAATGAATTAATGCGTTTTGCCTTTACGGCCAAATAAATGTTAAATTTAAGCCTTTAAATGATTTAATTTAGTTCTTTGACGTACAAGATGATTAAAAAATTATAATAGTGGCTTATTGAATATAAATTTGAATAACATAAAGGGGTATTATGACGGCAACGAATGTTGGATACCCTTCATTTAAGTGTGAATTAGTGAATGTTTCTTGAAATAAATTTATTTTCAGTTGAAATATTAGAGCAGATAACCAGGTTATGTTACGACTGAGGGATTTTTAGCAGATTTTAAGATGCTAATTCATTTTGGGGCTTTTCTTCCACGGCGCGCGCTTTCAAACTTTTAATGATTTTACTGTGTGACAAAAATTAATGAAACCGAAATACATTGCAGATTCGGTTTACACAACCTTCGATACGCGCAACACCTCGATATTCGCAACACCCAAATTTTTAATATTGGTGACTCTGTTAACCAAATTTGCAAAGAAAGCTAAGATTATCTCTTTCCTTTTGTTTTTTTACTTTAGTTTTTTTATAAATAAACTCAAAACTATAAACCTTTGTGCATGAAATCTTATGCTAACGTACAAAAATCATTTTGATTTACCGCTGTTCTAGGAATGACAAAGAATTTTTGCGTGGTGCTTCTGTTTAAAAAAAAAATCTTTTATTGTGAGCGGTTGTTCTAGTAAAATAAACAAAATGCCTGTAGTAACAAAATTTGTTAAACTAACAATAAAGCAAAAGAGCGAAATTCTGAAGAAACTTTAAAGGGGCGTACCTGTGAAAACGATTTGTAAGGAATACGAGCACAAAATTCATAAATCAACAGTATGCAGAATTAAAAAAACGAGCAACTACTAAAAAAGTTCGTGGCAAATGCATTTATTTTAAAAATTAACCTTTGATTCTTTAATAAACATTTTATATGGTTTAAAATAAGCTTTTTAGTGAAAAACAGGCATAGAAATTTTTACTCGGTTTTCGCAACAAACGCAGTTTTCGCAACAGCCCAAAATTTCTATTGGTTGTGTTAACCGAATATGCACTGTACCTGGGACGTGCTAAAATTTTTCTGGTACGTATTGTCGAGCATAACAACAATCTGTATTTGCAATTCTGCAAACATCCTCAAAATCTTTAGTTACGGCTAAAAACCGGTAAGCACTAATCAGCCTCTAACTAGTTAACTTGAGTATCAACCGATTTTAAATTTACAAATGTATTTAGAAATAAAACACACTAAGACCTTTTGAACCATAAATATTTTATTTGAGTAAATTTCAGATATATGTGTGTATTTTTTCTCCAAATATAATTTTTTCGGGTTTTTCGCCATTTTTCTACTTTGGATTGCTTTTTAGGCAGCATTTTTGTACTGGAATCACACTGTTTATGACTTGCACTATAAAACATAATTGATTAAGTGTAATTCCTTCGAAATTGATTGAGTTATTAAATATTTTATTAGAAGACTTTTTGTTAAAAAAGTACCTGCATGATGTTCTATTATGCGCTTTGTGTGTATTTAAGCATCCAGTATGATGAAAGTTCAATTTAATACACGTATGTCAACACAAAGTATGAAATTGGTACAACATTAGTCACCAATTTTTTTTTCCTTGAGAGCCACATTTTTCAAATATCATTTTTCATAACAGGACAAGACAATCAAGTATTAATCAATGTTAAATTAATTTCTTTTAAATATCCCAGCAAAAAAAAATCGGAACTAGTTACAAAGGTCAATCGTCAAATTCCGATCGAAAAATCGTCAAAATTATTATCCAAAAATTTAAAAAATTCGCCAACAATAAAACATACTGTTTTTCATACATATACAAGTATATTGGAATTGTACAATTCTATTTAATCAGGTACTACTTCCAAGTCAAGACAATTACAATTATTTAGTTTTAAATGATCCTTAGTACAAAAAGTTGCGATTTCTTACTTTGGCTTTGTTTACTCGTAAGTTAAAAACTATTTTCTATATTTTCTGAAGACTGCGGTAAAAGTAAAATAAAATCAGTAAACGCGGGATAAAATTATTTAAAGTGAGAAATCAAAGACTCTTAAGTCCCTTTTTGGCATTTATGATTTTTTTTCAAAAAAATCTAAAAGGTTTAAGTGTATAAGGAAATTTTAATAACTTTAATTGTCGGAATTTAGATTTAATTTCCTGTCTTCAATATTTCTCAACAAAATGAGAAAACTTGTAGAATATCGTAGAAAGAACTTTTATTTTCTATAATAATATTGTAGGAATCAATTAAGCTTAAGGCTTTGAATTCATCTTCGAAGTCAAATATTATTAAAATCCCATCACACATTTTTAAATTTGATTAACTTTTTTACATCCCTGGCATATATTCCCAAGTAAATTTCTTCAATGTCTAAATAATTATTTTCATCTTTATAATCCACCAAATAAAAATGATCAAGTAGTTTTTACATTTGACCATATAAATTTTGTATTTATGTTATTTCAGTTGATAAATTATGTAAAAGAACATGTTTAAAAACAATTTACTTCCAAAATTATTCGGCCATGTTCTGTAAACCGAATCCGAGTAAATTTCTCGTTTTTCAAAAATAAATAATGGCCCCCTTGGCAGGATTGATTGCATTTTACTCCTTACTGTGATTTCATATTCTAGCAAAAGCTGTCAAGTTCTTAATCAAGTTAAAAATTTATTTATAGTTCTGAGAAAAGGTGTAAATTTATAATAATTTAAAATCATCAAAAAAAACATCCAGTAGTCAAAATGCTATTTTTGGCACCCCAAATCGTCAAAATTACGATAAATCGTCAAATCTGGCAACGGTGACTACAGGTACTGAATTTAATATTCTAAGGCTGTTGTTTATATAAAAAAGTGTTCTAGACAACCTTTTAAGCAAATACCATTCAGTTATTTGGATGACTTCCGTTCTATGACAACTATGTGTTAAATTCATTTATGATTCGCCAGAAATGGAACTACTTGGAGCTGAGTTCAGCAACTAATGATTTTTATTTAAATTTTTTCTGGGATCTACATACGAGTATATTTAATTGTTTTATCTTCAAAAATTAATTAACAATAAGTATTCAATTCTTAAGTCTTAATATAATTATTAGGCCATAAGCTTAGTGATAGTAATTAATAACACATAAATGTCGTATTTAGCAGAAAATTGTTTTATCTGGAGTGTTGCGTATCAGAACCCTTGTGTCCTTCTTTTTTAAATGGATGTGTGTGTTTACAATCTAGACTGAGGGTAGAGTTTCTACCAATCAGCCAATGTAACTGAGTTAATTTAAGTTTCATTTGTGTTAGCTTTGAGTCAATGTGGTGTTTCCATATAAGCTGTCGATCAAGGTGTATTCACCTGTGAATGCTGAAGAGAAATTTGATTGTTGATTCTAATGGGGGAACAAGTATCTCTTCGTAGGTTGAATATTAGCTGAACACACTTTTGTTTGTTTATTTACATTTATTCTCCAAAAGTTCAACCATAGTCTAGCTGGTTAATATGTTCCTGAAGATATCGAGGTGCCTCGAGAGCTACTTCTGAAAGGGTTCTTCGATAGGGACTTCTTTCAACGGTAAGTTGTTTGCGGTCATATTTTTGAAGTTACATGTATGGAATTGGCTGTAATTTATTCAGAATTATTCAGATTTTACAAAACAATTTGCAGTGGATGGATATAGTTTAAACCTGATTGCGGAAATTATAAAATTGTTTAATCATTAATTAGGTGGAAACTGGTCCTAATTTTCATGGAAAAATTCTCTTCAGCAATGAGGCCTATTTGTGAATGAAAGGGTGAGTCAAAAAACAGAATTGTGGAACTTGAGACGATGCTAATCTATATGAGATCCAAGAGCGTCTAATGTATCCCAAAATAAGTCACTGTTTAGTGTGGATTTCTAGCTACTGGTGTCATGGGTCCACATTTTTTTTAGAACGACCTTGGTCATGCTAAAACCGTAAAGAGCGAGTGCTACTGATCGATGATTACCATTTTATTTTGGCCACAATTGGAAGATATGGACATAAACGACATTTGATTTTAACAGCTGAGCTCTACGTGTCGCACATCTCATTTCATATTAGACATTCGGCACGGTAGGTTTTATGATCTGTTCAGCTTATGTAGAGGTAATATGTACTGGGAAGTTTTTCCCCGTTAGACTGTTCTTGCCGGGTTTTCTTAAAACGCAGGTCTATGCAAACAACCACAGCAGCCTCAAAGCCAATATGATCCATTAAGTTAGTCAATTTCAGCCTGATTTGTGCGCCAAAGACATGGAAAATTGGAAATGTCAGTTGAGCGCTATCCAGCGAAGCCACGCCTCACATTTGCATGATGTTTTCATCTATAAATAATGACATCGATACAATAAAAAGCAAACCTTTATATGATCAATGAATTTTGTCATTAATAACGAACGTAAGAACCTAATGAAGAATTTCATGCATATCATGAAAACTTTCAATAAGCTCATACATTGAAAAATTATTAATGATGTTACTTCATTAGCTGAATGAATTTTTTTCTCTTAGTGTAGGCCTTTCAAATACATATCCCCATATTCATAAAAGAATAAAATGACTTTGAAATCCATTTTAGGAAGATTTTCTATGAAAATTTTGAAATAAAATACATTTCAAATTCATTTTATATTTTATGAATATGGGGGATAAAATATTTATTTAAATTTAAAAATAGAAAGAGCCTTTAGTAAGCGAACAATTGCAAATGTGTGTGTGTCTATTTTAGATAAGTCCATGCTGTTTTTCTTTACAAGTTTACAGATTTTCATTAGCACTGAGATAATTGTTGCAGTCTTCGGAAATTCCAATTGCCTATCTGTGTTTGCTGTTTCTTAAATATGTAAATGTTCTATAATGAACAAACGAATGACCAACTTTTACATACCGTTACCAACTTTGGTGAAGGGTGCAAAACTAAAACAGAAAAAATGTTGTATGTTCACTCGTATCAAGTAATCAACACTTTTTATTGCAGAACATAATTTATGACAAAGCAATAGACTCGAAAAAATCGATCAAAAATTTACGATTTAAAAACATTAGAAAAAATAAGTTCATCATAATAAAGAAAAGAAGAAAAATTACGAAGAGATATGAGAGATAACTTTTATTGAATGTTTTACTTAGAACACTATTTTCCTCATTTTAGTGAGAAAAAAATGTTTGGTGAAAATTACTTTTTATATCTATTCAATCATACTTTATGACAAGTGGAGATGGCAGTTTACTTAAATCTGTACATTTTTGAGGGCTTCAAAGATTTTTCTTCAACAAAAGTGATAAATACCAAGCAATTTATCTGCAGTAGAAGAAAGTATGGGAATGAATAATCCTTCACCCATAGACTTAACGTGCAAATTCGTGAGCACTCGACAGAGCCAGAATGATTTTTAAACATTACATACTCGTATGAAAGACTCCTTCCATGTTTTTCTATACAAATTTATATTGTTCTTTTTAAATCAAAAGTTATGCTGCAGTACTTTTTTACATTTTTTCTTTTCCATGGCCCTTTGTTGTTAATCCATATTCATTATATTCCTTGTCTTCATTGACGCTACAACTTTTTCTAATTAATTTGATAATAATCAAAAAATAATTAAAGTATTTTTAATTGAAAACTAAAGATTTTTGTATTTTTTATTATTATTTTTCTTTGCATTTCAATGAAAGGTAAAATAAGCAATAACAAGTACATACAAGCAATTTTAGAGTAGTAAATCACAAAAAATAAATAAAATAAAATAAAATAAAAAATCAAAGAAGGAAAACCATTTTTGAATGAGAATGGTTCGTTGTCATAGTCGGTTGGTTGCATGGTGTCGAACGTGAAAATTACAGACAGCAGATGATGAAAAACTATTAACACTTCAATATTTCTACAGACATTGTTGAACCAACAACAACAAAACAAAAAGCCATTAATGATGGCGTTTTTTTCTATTTAGAGGATATTAAAACTATAGCGTTCTATTATTTTTTTGTTTTGTTTCTTGGAAATTGCTTTATGCCACCATTAACATTTCCAAAGTGTTTTTTTTTTATTATAAAAAGAAATAATTAAATTTAATAAAAATTTAATATAAATCAAATAAAAACGACTTTGAAAGCGAATAAATAATGCGCTGATGATGATGTTGATGTCTTAAACTGAGTTACAAGATTTAAATTACAAAAGAAGAACTATTTGAATAAATGTGCATAAGCAAGCTTTAAAAAATTTTATGTAAAACACTTTCTAAGTTTTAAATCAAAATTTGTTCAGAAATGCTGGTGTGCTGCGTCATAAAGTAAAAGAAAAAATATACGAAAATCAATTAAATTTTGCCTATAAAAATGCGCTGATTAAAATGTTTGTCTACGTGTTAAATCTGATACTCTGTTAAAAATTTCACATGAACTGCTCTTAAATTACTTACCTATTTGATAAGAAATTAGTATGGAATTGTTATTAAATACACATATATATATGTATATGAAAATATGTATGTATATATATATATGTAAAATGATTACTCTTCTCATATTGTGGAAATTCATTCGTAGTTTCTTGTATGAAATTCGTAAAATCATTAATACAAATATTAGGTAAATGTGTAAGTTTGGGCAAATAGTCCCACAATCAGGGAATGAAGTAAGTTATTCGAAATCAAAGAAATTATCATAAAATTTTAATAGTGTTTGTATTTCAATCGATATCGAATATTGTAATATGTCCCCAGCACTTTGCAATGAGCTGCCGACTAGAATGTCGATTTATCTCAGCAGCTTATGCATAAAATCGGCGAACTTCATGCCTTTGTGTTAATAAAGTAGCGAAATATAATATAAATTTTTTGTTTTCTTATTTTATATCAATCTTCTTTGCTTTTAGTTAAAAGTTAATACCAACTCGAGAAAATCGCAATTCACATTAAGATTTTGCTTTCAAAATATTCTAACTTGTTTGTTTTACCACATTGAAAATATAATTACTGAAGTAATAAATACATATATTATACATCAACTCATTGAAAAAAACGTTTTTGTTAGCCCTCTCAAAGATTGGTCTTTCTTATGGGGACTCCCAAAACATTTGAGCGGTCTAGCCATGACCGTTCGTGAGTTGGACCGTGTCTGAAAAAGCTCTATTTTTGAAGTTTTTTGCATATTTTCGTATTTAGTCTCAAGACAACATATTAAAAAAAGAAGTACATCAGCTGAAAGATTTTTTCAAAGCCATTTACCATTCGTACATCAGATATGCATTGTTCCATAAATACTACGATGTTTTAAACATTTTCATGGCAGGTGGCACTTGTATTAAAACAAATTATATTATTTTTTAAGAATTATTTACGTCTGAATCATTGTTAATTTATATCTGTTGTTTAGTTCTTAAGCGAACTTTTGCGAAAAGTGTTATAAACGTCCTTCGCTAGACATCTCAAATGTTTTGGGAGTCCCCATTAAAAAGACCAATCTATGATTTGATAGGGGTAACAAAGTCCCGGTTTTCACCTCCATACAACGTGAGTCGGTCTTTTATACATACATATGTAAATTCTAGATAAATTAATAATATACGAGTACACAATATGTTGATTCTAGATAAATTAAGCTTGTGTTTTTTTAATTCCGTTAATTTTCGCAGATAACACTGCACAACAGTGAAGAATCCACACGGTCTTGACAGTATAGTTTTGATAGTTTGGTAGCAAGACCCTATACTCAGTTTGGCGAGTTTAGTGATCAAATCAGTGCATCCTCAATAGTGGTGTATTAAATATTTGGCCAACAGCTTATTCAGACTTCGTGATAGCTATAAACTATATACGGCAATAATGTACCTAACATTCTATTAACATCTTATGGCAAAAAAAAAAATAATTTCTTCTTGCACTTTTTTTGTAAAAATTAATGAAAGAAATTTGTTTACTTTTTTCAGAATATCTTACACGAACTCCTAATTTTTTGCTAATAATATTTGACAAACTTGTAGCTACGGAAGGACTTGAAAAATTTTGTGCACAATTCAATATAATCTGAACGTGTCTAGCCACCGTAAATACAACATTAAGACCTTAAAAATGTTTGTTTTTTACTTGTTAGACTATACTTTTATTGATTTTTTTCTTTGTTATTATTGCATTTCTTGTGTTGCCAAATATCATTAGTGAAAAATTATTAGTCCTTGAAAAAACTGAAAACAAAATATTATTCCTCTATTTTAAACCAAAAAAGGCGGCAAAGAATTTATTGTTTTGCACAAAGCGTTACTTAAACTCAACAGAGAAGCTTGCACTTAATTATACGATTTTGAAAAAAAAAAACATTAGCGTCGAAAAATTGTGAAAAACAAAAAATTTTAAGGTAAAGAATGGTCTGTGTGAGTAATTAGGCGGCCGAGACACGTTTAGATTGTATTGATGTGTTCACAAAAGTTTTCCCGCTTTACTGTAGCCACAACTTTGCCACATATTGGTAGCAAGAAATCAGAAATAATCCATGCAAGTTGTTCTGAAAAAAGTGAAAAAAAATTTTTTTCTCAATTTTTGCAACAAAAAAATGTACGAAGAAATATTTTTATTTTTTTGCTTAATTGCTAACAAGATTTGTTTGGTAGACTCTTAGCTACATTATTGTCAAATATAGTTAAGACCTCTCACCAAGTCTGAATAAGCTGTTGGCCGAAAACTGAATACACTACACAGAGAAAACAGATTTGTTATGACAACCGAATTTGTAGCCAATCGAATTTTGTCGTTTCCAACAACTAATACACAATTCTGTTGTAATGAACGAATTTAGCTTTTGTAAGCACCAATTTTTCAGTAGCGATAGGTGAATTTTTAGAATGAATTTTAATTGTGACTATGGAAATAATTAATTGATACAACCAATGTATTTGGTATTGCTAAAGGAATCATTGGTAGACATGGCTCATATACATAAATACATACATGCATACATAAAAACAATTTCTGCAGAATAAAAAAGATAAGTACATTATTAAATTTATCGCATATTATTCGAAGATTTTGCTTATATTCTGAAGTGAATGAAGTGTGCAAAATTTTTGATCCGCGTGGTGCATCGTAACATCCGTTGCCTGTATTCGGCTTAATTACACAGAGAAACTTTCCTATCAAGAAACTACATATTATTTGCACAAATAATTTCACTTCAGAATAATAGTAATAACACTTTGATTATTTTGCGATATGTATAATAATGTCCTTACCTTTTTGTTAAATCGGCATTTTATTAATTATTCTGCAAAATATATTTTTTGTATGACATTTCTATCTAATTTTTATTTTTTGTTTATAAAACATTAAAATTTTTCCACAAATAAGAAATAATTCAATAGCAACAACAAAATATGTTTTTAATTTTGTATTCAGAACCTAAAATTCAGTTGAGAACATCAATAAAGTATTTAATTTTATTTTCTTTTATTTCAATAGAATTTCAGTACGACGGCAAATAATTTGTTAGTTACAATAAACAAATTTTTTTTTTTTTCAAATTAATTATTGTTTACGGGAATAGTTTTTTTAATTTCAAAAGCCAATATTCAGTCACATTACTTTCTAACTTATATTTAATTCAGTTGTGTCTACCAATACTTTAAAATGGTTATTAGAAATAAACGGAATCAATTCTTATTACTAATAAAACTATTGCGATAATTCTATTTGTATTGTAATTATGGTTTTTTGTTTATAAATATGAAAAAATCGTACAATTGATTGATAATTGGTAGAAAATATGGAATATTGGAATACATAATGGAATATTTGTTGCTCCAACAGATTTTTAACCAACCTATTCTCTCTGTGTATTTTTTGAAGGCACACTTATTTTCGAAATATTTGAAGTTCGTTATAAAACCCATCAGTACATACATATCGCTCATTTACTCAAAGGACATCAAAACTCAACAAATACGATTTTTGAGTTATTGACGGGGAAATAATCTTCATATCGTTATTAATATTGTGTAAAAATTTCATAAAAATAACTTGTTTATTCAAGCCTTGAGAGAAAAATAAAATTTTATTTTTCCAATAAGTTGTGTGTAAATTGAAAATTTCAAATGAGCGATACTAACGCAGCAGTAAAAGACTGTGGAAGATGATGTATCGTCTTACAAAAGTATAAACAGTCTGGTATTGGTTTTCTTAAATTTGTGACAAATATAATTAAAAATTATATGTATCAGAAGTTTAAATATTTTCACATTTTATTACAGTCTTTTTAATGCCACAAAAGCTTCCATTCCATTTCATTTTTTTGCCAAAATATAATATAATATAAATTAATAGACGCCCATCCCTTAAAAAATTAATCATGTCAAACCAACTGTCAAAGTAAAACTTAAAAAAGTTCGCTTAATTTGCAACGCACTCTTCATTTTGACACATTTTGATATTTATTTATTATCTTGTCATTGAGAGAAGAAACATCCTGCAAACAACTACACACAACCAAGCCAAACCATTTAACCCATCATAATCCGGCAGCCACCCCAAGTTCTAAAAAAAAATCAATCACAGTTTTGAATTAAAACTGTCAACAACTTTTTTAAGCACTTCAAAGTTATTAAGACAGAATTATGATTCAAAAAGTGCGAAGGAACCAGTGCACCAGCCATAATGGGATGAAAAAATTTAAAACAAATTTGTTCAAGTACTTGAGAATAATGAAAAAAATAAAACAACAACAGAAAAATACATTGGCATAAAGCTCAAGAAGCGCGCAGGGTGTAGGACAAGTGGATTTTTCAATAAATAAATATAATAAATTGTATTATTATGGGAGCTGAAGTGGTTTATTGTTTGTCTCTGTTGAAATCTCTTTTATTTATTCGAGTGTGTCGGTAAATATTTGACCAGATGTAAGGTGTGCATAAAACAGAGAATCCTTTTGAATTTTCTTTTATTCCCTTTTATTAATGCTTTATGAAAATAAGCAGTGAAAGAGGAGGATAAATAATAGACCAACCACTAGCTATTAATAAGATAAAGATGACAAATTTTTATGGATTTATTGAAAGCTTTTTGCTAAATGATAAAAAAAAAACATGATGATGACACTGTTTCCAATTGCAGTTTCCGTTGGAAGGATTATTTTGATTGGCATTTCGAAATTCCTTAAAGCTAAAGCTAAATTCAAATGCTAAAACGCTCAACAAATACAAAATAAAAAATTTTTGAGATTAATCAATTGACATGTAAAACAATTTACGTCCCCTGAACTTTAACTGCAAGTTCTTCATACAAAACTTGCCGTTAAATTTCTTGTTAGCTTTTAATTGCATATTGTGAAAAGGGCCTGATAGTCTGATCCAATGATGCTTGCAGTTTGAGAAATATCACAAATAATGCATTAAAGACATTCACCACAGCAGACTACACGAACACACGACTTCAAATGCCTCCAGCTGCATTTGTCGCCTCGTAGCCAGCTACTTAATTATTTTGGAGACGGCAACAGCACCATCTGCACCTCATATTTAGGTACAAATACATAGTTCAGTATTGCCACCTTCAAATATTTCCTATTTATAAGAATTAAATTACTCATTCTAAATGTACTTATATGACGTAAAAGTATAAAAATGAATCAGTTTATGCTTCACATCAATTTTTGGATATTGTTTCTGTTAAATAATATGAAATAATTGTACGATATCATTCGTTCAACATTTTGTATTATACTGGCAACACTGAATTTTCTCATTGTAGCCAAAGAAATAAAAATTAGTTTAATTGGACTACAACGACAAAATGAGCATAGACAACAACCTGCCGCCCTGTCGCCTTTCTGTCTTCAAAAGAATCACTCTCATATAAACATGTGTATTCTATCCTTGACATTTTGTAGTCGGTAGCCTGCTGTGGTGAATGTGTTTAATGAATAAGGCGTAACTTTCAGTGATCATGACTTACTTATTTTAACTGGATGCTCTAATGCTTTCCTTGTGAAACACAGGCCCCTATTATGCGTCGCAATTGAGTTTCGATGATTGCGTGCTATCTAATATTGAGTTTTTTAGGTCAAATTCGTAAGAACTAAATAACAACTCGAAAAATTGTTTTCATTTGCTACGCTGCACCAGTTGTATTTTCATTTCTATACTCAGTTCATATGACACTTGAACACATAAAACTGCTGCCAATTTTATCTCTAGTGCTACACCATGTCGTTTGGAAAGGGCAACTATTCAATCAACATCTTGCACACTCGAAAACTCTTTTATGAACCTCTAAATAAATCTCCTAAATATTACATATTTTAATATCTTTTGCGTAATGTAGTCCAGGGTTTATAAAAACACCTCAATGGTTTTCCAATTAACAAACGTATTTTTTCATTTTGATTGATTTACTCGGCAAATAATTAATGACATAAAGCCACAAAAGAAGTTACAACTTTCATCGCAAATTTTTTCACTTTATGTGCATTTTCCACAAGTCAGGCAGGCGACTCGTCTAGAAAATTTTTAATGAAAATTACTCAAAAATATGAGTGTTTTACATATAAATTTTATACTCAAGTCAACCATCTGCATTGGAATAAGACCAAGCCGAACTAGTTACTTTTCATCGACGACAATCACTAAAGGTTGGTACTCACTATTCTACATATTCAAACCACGTTTGAGAAAATGCAACCCAATCCAAAAAAAATAAAAAATATAACAACTTATTACATCAAGGCTTAGAATAATAAAAAGTCAGTGGCCTGCTTACCCCTAGCATTAATTGCCAGCGATGCAGGAGATCTTTACTTACTAACGTATCTTACGACTGCTTTATTTCATTTGGTATTTTAAATTTTACTTTTGCTCACTGAAATGACAAGGATCTTAATTTATAATAGCGACATTCTTTGTCGAATGTACATTATAATACTTAAAAAGGACTCGTTACGTCGGCACTTTCGGCGACAGTTGAAGTTGAAAAGTGTCTTATAATAGAAGCATTTCAGAATTATTTTCTGCATCTGAGCAGTTTCCAGTAGGCTTGAATCTTAATTTGATAAAAAATCATTACTACATCAAAGTCTTATCTTGTTTATATTTTATTAACTCGCAGCTATAGGAAATTACTGATTTTACTCCGATTTTCAAAAATTGGGTTTTCATCACATTTCGACGTTTTGCGGTGCTGGGAATCGATATTCACTATTTTCGCGATATGGATGCATGGGTGTGTGCTCATGTATGTAAGCATCTCATAACTTAAGAACAGGTCAATGGATTGGACCCAAAATTAGCGCATTCATAATATATTACGATCACTTAGATGTCGTAAGATAACAAAGTGTAACAAAAAAAATACCTGCGACGTGTTATTACTTTTCTGGTGGGTATTGTCGAGCATAACAATCGTGCATAATCTATATTTTAAATTCTCCAAACACCTCCAAAATCTTGAGCTGCGGCTTAAAACCGGTGTGCACTTATCAACCTCTAAGTAAGTTAAAATTCAATCAATTTTAAGTTTATAAACAGAAGAGACTAAGACCTTTCGTAAACTTCAGATATATGTGTGTATTTGTTCACCAAAATATAATTTTTTCATCTCTGTTTTTCTGTATATATATTTGGCCACTTCGAAGTTTTCATAGATTTTTGATAATATATCTTTAGATGATTTCGGTCTTACTTGCTTTATGTCAAAAAAAAAAGTCTTTTTATTACATATTTTCGGTTTTTTTCGACACTTTTTTTGGCTTTGTTTTTATAAAACATAATTGGCTAAGAGTAATTCGCAGGTTTGTTTTAAAAAAATTCTTAGAAATTGACTGGCTTGTTAAATATTTTGTTTGTTAAAAAACTACATGCATGCTGTTTTTCGCTTTCTATTTATGCGCTTTATGTGCATTTAAGCATCCAGGATGATGAAAGTACAATACTCGTATAATAGATGTATATCAATACAGAGTACAAAATTGGTACAACAGTGGTCGCATAACTTTTTTCTTGAGAACCACATTTTTCACATATACACTCAGTTAGAGATTGATAAGTGCCTACGGGTACGAAAACCGGGTTTTCACCCGTGACTCAAGATTTTGGGAGTGTTTGGAAAATTTCAAATACAGATTATTGTTATGCTCGACAATACCTACCAAAATAATAGTAACACGTCCCAGGTATTTCGATTTCATTAACATTTGCCACACAGTGTAATAAATCGATTCGTTTGGTTAGACTCCGAAAATGTTCGAAGGTAAAATTTTCACAAAATTGTTTCTTAAACAAATTATAAACTACCAATAAAAACTACCGGGCCGATTATGCTCAAAATTTAATCAGCTCCTAACTGAACTCAATTTGACTAAAATCGGGTGATTTCTTCTAAAATATCGTTGAAGAAAATTTCGAACAAAAATAATTTTTTTCTAAAAACGTAAAAGGTGAAAAGTCTTCGTCAATAGATATATAAATAGATATTCCCTGATTTTTATAGGCTTTAAAAATTTATACTAAGCCGTGAATTTTTGATCTGTCAAATGATTCGAGAAATATCGAGAAAGTCGAAATTTTCCGAAACAAAAAGTGTATTTTATTATCGATCACGAGGCACATTATTTTTTTTAGAAATTTCCATATTTTTATTGAATGTACAAAGTGAAATTCGTAATGACGACACTCTTCGGCGAATGCTCATCATAATATCCAATGAAAATTGGTTCCATCAGCAATTTCGACTGCAGTCGAAGATAGAAAGTTGATCAATAGTTGGCTAAAAAATACGAAAAACTGATTGCAGATATGACTCGGATAAATCTCACAGATGAAATTATCTAGTTTGATTGAACTGGGCTCAAGTTCATATTTTGAGGAGCAAAAGTACATGTGATAATGCTTAAAGAACAAATTACACCAAAGGCATTTGGAATTATTCTGGCAAACACTAGCAGATTGAACCAGCGACTTTTTTTCAAAGGTTGCTACACCATCACACATCAACGTTAGTTTTTTTGTTGGACCTTTGTGTGTGTTATAGGCTACGAGAATTGTTGTGATTCATTGTTTTACAATTTATTAATAGATCTTTTTGTAATGAAAGCTTCAATTTGCCTTCAGTAATTAAAACAAATATTGCCTCTGATATTTGTTCTTTATTAATCGTACATATGCCTGCTTATCTGCCTATTTGTATATAAAATATTTTGAAATTTCATACAACATCGAATGCTACTCGTATAATTTGCCTCCAAAGTTTTTCGTGCTGGAAACAGTGTCATATTTAGTACCCGCATTCGCATTGAAACTATTCAACCAATTCATTGCACAAAAGTTGAATATTTGAACTTTATTCTATCACTTTTCGTAAATCTTCACAGACCAGTAACTGTATCTCAAAATTGTTTGCCATTTGAAAAATATGAAAGTATTGATGATGGCTTTTTATATGATTTTTATCCTTTTTTTTTTTTGCTTCATATTTGCTTCGTTACTTTTTCATATTCTTTTCTTTTTTAACAAATAGAAAAAATTGGCTTTTATGGCAAAAATGAAAGTAACAAATATTATTTAGCTGTAATCGTATGTGTGGCTTGGTTTATGGTTAAAATTTATGTGATTTTCAATAATTTTATTGCGGGGGGAAAACCAGGCCGCATACCAACATCCAACATGCGGCGGACGGACCTTTTGACATGGAATAAACAAAACAAGAAAAAAAAAGCAAGAGGAAAGCGATCTACTGCTTAAATGGATTTATGTTGTGATTTGTAACCTTTTCATATCATTTCACTTTCACTTGTGAATGAATGAATGAACGAATGAATGACTGAAGTAATGAATATGCATTTACGGTAACATATGAATATGGCCATAAAATGTTGAATTGAATATTAAGGTTTCTTTACATGGGATTATCATAAATCATGTATGAGTGTGTCTTCCCATTTCGAGTTCCTGCATTTATTAATGTTTTTGTATATGAAAAGCACTTGTTTTGTGTTTTTACTTTCGTGTCTCAACATACGTTAAATATTTTCATTTCACCCTTAAAATCAATTGAGGAACAAACTGCTTTGGGTGAGTGTGAATGGTATGATGCGGCAGGGAGGGCTGAAATCATATCATTCGCCTTAAGATAAATAACATCTTTAAAGCTTTTCCTTTTACGTTGCTCATTTGTTGCTACTAAATTTAAATTTGTATTTCTGTTGTACTTGTCGTTTTTTTTCTTCTTGGCCCGCTTAATGAGCATCCAGCTCAATTAGCTTAAGTAGCTCTGAAGGTATGAAGCTGAAAAAGAAACGCACAAAAGACTAAATACCTAATGGCAATTAGTTAAATTGGCTTATATTTTTATAATAAATAGTCTATTGTATTTGTTGTTGTCTTTGCGTTTGCCATTTTATTATATTCTCTGCTTTATTAATCTTATATTTCACCTTTAACCACCTCAACGTCTCTTTCCTTTATGTCTAAGGGAATCATTAACTCAGTCATATTTCTGGATTTTAGCATTTGATATTTAAGACTACATTAATTTAGTTTAGTCATTTATGATGGAAAAATTAATGGATGCCTGTTTATGTTGCAAGTAAGAGTGGGCGGGAAAAATGTTAATTTAAGCTGAGTTATTAATTGAATATTTTTTGTGCACTTTCTGTTAATTTATGGCATTAATTTGTACAATAGAAATTGCTGGAAACATTTAATACTCAAGCGTGCAAAATTATTGGCACGAAGGTACAGCAGTGTTTAAAAAATATTTGAATACAATATTCACTACTTGGGAAAATCCAAGGAAAGAACATAAAACTTGATATGCCGTTTTACCCACTTCACCAACTTTCAAATCGTCAACTTTAATTCGCAAAACTTACTTACCCGTTTAGGAAATGTAAAACGATACTCGATTGTAATGGAATGTAACTGCAACGGTAGGAAACATGTGTTCGACATTGTTGTGTGACAAGTAATGAAAATGGTTATAGAGATGTAACCGTAATGTAAGAATCTGCACATTAGTTTTCACAGTTACAGTTACAGTTACATTCCAATACAGTCGGCAACCTGAGCCTTAATAATCACTTTCATGCGAACAAGCCCCATTCTATATTGTTTTTTAATGGATTTACTTTTAAAAAATCAATGAAACTATTAATAAAAAATAATAAAAATAATATTTAATTAAATTTTTTTTAATTGAAATCACATCAAATAAAATTCTGTAAATAAAATTAAATTCATAAAAACATCATACGAATTTAATTTTATGTGGAGGTCATATCGATTATTTTAATTTTAGCTTATAAGCTATCAAATATATACGACCATGTCACAGATTTCAATTCCGTTCGGAAACGAAATTGAATCCACCTGAAGATGTGGAGCCCTAGCCGGAGTATACCCCGCACTTGACAAATTTCCCCACACTTGCCAAATTTCCATATTTTAGTTTTCTTTTTAGACACCATCTCGTACAAAAATGGGGTGGATTGAATTCCGTTTCCGAACGCAATTGAACTCTGTGACATGGCCGATAGAAATAGTCCTTAAAAATAAACAAAAGGAAGTGTGGTCAAACAGTTGATAACTTAAATAATAGCAAGAAAACATTAAAGAAGGTCGAAATATGTGGCCTCAAAAGGTATGTAGTAATTCCTTGATTGTAGTACTGCTCATTAAGTACAATACAGAGCTATAAAACAACGGCGCATGAGCACCAGAGTTATAATAATACGAGTATGAGTATTAAAGCCTATGTATACCACTGATCGGCAAATTAAGGGCGCCGCGCCCTTTAATATACTCTTCTATTACGTGTGTGTATACACGCATTGTTGAGAACAAGTTGTGTGTATCGCATACTGTTAAGAATCAGCGTTGCCAGAGAAAACAAATTTGTCCCAACAATAAGAAAATATGTATGATGAGAGTATACCTAATTTTTAACTTTAAGGAGACTATTTTGGCCAACGAGAATGTTTGATTTGTCAACATGCGTTATCATCCATGAAAAAATGTGGCATACAAGCATATATTTAAATTATTTAAAGAAAATTTTCTACAAAACCATTACATTGACGTAGCAACAACAAGAGATGCCTTTCTTTATAAACAAAACTTGAGTGTTGCTTCTGAAGATAATAATATCAAGTTTGCCTTTGGAGATTTAAAACTTCAAATTAAAGAAATGAGACAAAATTTTTCTGGCAACAATCATAAAATGTAATGGTGTTTTTTATTGAGGTATAGAACTTTAAGTTGGCATCACTTTTTTATCTGGCGGCCATTTTGTCAGCTGTCAAGTGATTAATATTTAGTTTGGTTTGCCATTTCATCGTGAACAGGTTGACAAAAGAACAACGCTTGCAAATCGTGCAAATTTATTTCGAAAATAATGGTTCAGTTCGCGAAGTTTACCGCAAGCTCCGTCCATTTTATGGTCGACATAATCGTCCATCAGAGCAATTAATTCGGTTAACCATGGATAACCTGTCAATTGGCCACCAAGATCGTGTGATTTGACACCATTGGATTATTTTCTTTGGGGATATGTGAAGTCGCTCGTCTACGCCAACAAACCAGAAACGTTAGGGGACTTGGAAGCCAACATTCGTGGCGTTATTGCTAACATACGGCCCCATATGCTCGAAAAAGTGGTTGAAAATTGGACCTGTAGAATTGGCTTTATTCGAGCCAGCCGCGGCGGCCACATGCCCGAAATCATATTTAAACGTTAATGGCATAAAATTATCCTTCCAATAAAGCCAAATTGATGGACATTAAAACGATTTTCTTGTGTTTTATTTCAATTCGAAGTTCTATACCTCTAAAAAAACACTCTGTATATGTAAGTTGCCGGCCACTGATGTATACTCAACAACAATCTCGATTACATAAAGGCATGTCTGTAGGTGAAATCAGTTTTGCGAAGCTCCCAGAAAACCTAGAGACTTCGGTATTGGACTGGTATGTCAAACATGGTCCGAAATATGTTGGTATTGGAAATCAGTAAAGTTAAAGAGACGGTTTCAGAGCTGGAAAGCCATATAAAAGGAACTAGCTTTTTCTTTTTTTTTTTTTTTTGTTAAATAAACCTATTCCATATTTCACTAAGAATAGAATTAGTATTAGAAGTTAAAAAATAAAAAAGATGATTCCAGCTTAAAAAATTTTAACTTTAGTTTGGTATATAAAAGTAACCTACTGAAACAATTTTTTTCACTTTCCCTTTAAATAAAAGATATTTTATATTTTTAAAAGAACAAGATTGGTATAAAAAATCAGAAAAATATGAAAAAATGATTCCAGGGTTGGAAAATTTCGACTTTTTGTGGCATATTTTTTTTATAGAGAAATAGTTTTATGTTGTAGAGAGAAATAGTTTGGTATAAAATATTAGAAAAAGTAAAAACACCGCTCCAGATTTGGAAAATTTAAACTCTTTTTTTGGTATATAAAAGTACTAATTTTTCCTCTTATGTCCTTTTTTTGTTTCTTAATTAAAAGTATTTTATATTTTAGAAGAAAAAACTTAGTAGGAAAAATCAGAAGAATCAAACACATGGTCCCAGGACTGGACAATTTATGTTTTTGGTAAAAAAAGGATTATTTTTTTTTCGTTTGAATTAAACATATTTCAATATTGTAGGAAGATTTTTACTCAAAAGTTTTTCTTACAATTAATTATAAACTTTGAAATGAAAATTAAATTTTAGCCTCTCACCAGACTTATTTTTCAAGCCGAAGGTCATAGGTTGGAATCAGTTCTTATTAATTTTTAGTATTTATCTATCGCTAAATAGTCATTTTACTCAGTTCCTTTCCCAGAACCTGTTCTTTCTTTTGAAAAATATCGAATTTTATTTTAAGGAATAAATAGTTTACAATATATCGCGATATGAGTGAAGGTGCAACATTGGCAATGGGATGTTTGAATTGAATCTAAACAATTTTGTAATATTAAGTCTTATCAAATACCGGAAAATATGAAATAAATTAGCTGAGTTGGTATGGAAATTATTTTAGAATTATAAAACAGTGGGACGGTTTTTGAATGACATGATAAAAGAAAAACTACGATTGCATAAACTTTTACACCCTTGCCATAGTTTGTATTCTTTTTTGTAAGAACCATAGTTAAATCTAGTCAGATTTTGCATGATTCACTTTTGTTGTTCATATACGAGTATAAATATATATATGTATATATATATATTATTTTCTGTTGTTCCTATAAGGAGCATAGGGCCGGTAATTCGTTTTTAAACGTGAAAATATTAATAATGTAAAAAACTTCTTTCCTTCTCCCTTGTTTCATGGCTGAATGCCTATTATGACAGTAAGTAAATCAAGCATGTATTTTACAGAAGCAAATGCATTTAAATTGCATAAAGTGTAATTACAATTTGGCACGCATTTAAAATAAATATTAAAATATTTGCATATTCACATATAATTCAAATACATACTTTTATTTTAAATCGAATCAATCAAATCTAAAACCATCTGAATGAAGTCTTCTTATTAATGATAAATTTGCCGCCTTCACTCTTCAATGCAGGTGTACAAAATCCCTCAATAGCTGTCAAAATACCTGTCACTGGTACGGGTGTCAAAGGAAATCTATAACATTTCACCAATCACCCACTACAGTTGAAATGTACAATGTGACAAGCACAACAAATAAGCTCCTCATATGCAGCTTAGTATAATAGACTCAAGGGGTTAAAACTACCAATACGAATCATAAAGAGAAAAAAATCTTTGCGATAGGAAAAAATAAATAAAAATCAACAGAAAATAAGCAAAAAAAAAAGTTGTTAGCAGCAGCATCATAAAAACCACCCTTTAAATGAATGAAATTGATAAACAAGGAAATCAAACAACTTGCTAAATGGGAAATAAACGGAACACATACTCGTACACCTTCAAATTGGAAATGCTTGTCATATCTTTTCATTTATATGGATACTTTTTTTCTTACATACAAATATGCCATACATGGTATTTTAATTTAGAAGGAAGAAAGATTTTATTTTGGTGACAAACAAGCAAAAATTAAAAAAAAGAGTATGAAACGAAAGTGCATAAGAATATGCTTTTGCGTCTGTATGTCTCTACATAACACACACACACACACAAATGCACACATACATACTTTTAGAAATTCATAAATTATTTGTCACAATTAATTGAATTGTAGCATACTCGTACATTTGCAGATTGTTTAATGTTGTTGCACTTACTCCATCCAGCACGCTGCTGTTTCAAAAGGACAACAAGAAAAACGGGTTTTATTCATTCTGCTGTAGTAATATTTTTTTTTTCGAAAAGCTTAAAGGACCTTACAACATACGAGTGAGTACATACATAAGTATAAATGTTATTAATTTGAAACTGGTGTGAGTCAGTTGAGCAAAATTATTGTGTGGCATGGAGAAAAATGACAAATAGATACGAGACAAACAAACAAACAAAAAAAAAAGGATGATACACTTCTGTTTGTTAATATTGTTGAGAATGACAAATAATATGATGAGATACGACATATGTGCAAACATTGCAAGGAGACACATCCCAGCAATATTGTTGACGAGGGTCGTCGAACAGTCATGCCTTGCAATATTTTATGGCTTTTGGTATCTCGTAAGATCTTGGCATATTACAAATAATCAAAAGACAAATAAATGGCTGGTATTTTATTATAAAGAACTTACAAAAAAATAGGTTTCTCACATAGCCTTCTAATTAAAAAATTTTATATTGTGGCAGTAACTGAATTAGTTATCAGGTTTTCCAAGGCATCCTCGTATGATTAATAAAAAAGATTATAATTGAAAAGTCATAAAAGGAAATCTCAATTTTGAAACGATCAACCATTCACATAAAAATTTTTTAAGGTGCACTGAAAGAAAGGAATGATGACAACCAAATAAGATTTTACTATACAAACCCTGCTTATTACGTTGCTAAGCATTTAGATAATACAAGGAATACATATAATATAAAAAAGAATTGTGATTCTTTTCAGGCTAATAAAGTGATTTTCAATAGGTATTCCCGAACTTAGCCTTAGAATTGCCTGTCATTTGTTCAGCCTGTTTTGCTAAATTACCTTGGTTATTGTGTTCAACAAGACGTGAAAACTATAAAAGTATTTTATGAAAATGGTTGTTCTGTTCGGGCAAAGTTCTGTACCCATTTAACGGTTCCCATCTTCGTTCTACTGAGAGAATTAGTTGCAGTTTGGTGGATAAATTTTAATCAGTGGACACATGCTTAAGATCTGATGAAAGCACAATTAATTTCCGTGAGAACACTGAAAGAAAAGCACTTTGTAACGGAAATGAAACCATTAAGTTGAACCCCTTTCATTAATACAAAGACAAATTTCATCAATAAAATGAAACATTATATTATATTGATGTAAATTTGATTAAAGGAATAAAACCTTTCTAATGCTTAATATTTTACATTTCCTAGTATCATTAATGTTACGAAATAGTTTTCATTCTGGTAATGAAAAATTGAAGTACACATTTTTATGAAGAATTCATAGAAAAAAATAGTTTTATTTGATTAGTTGACATAAAAGAAGATCAAAGTATCACACAACCATTGCAATTAATATATAGTTGTGTAAATTCTAGTTTCGCTGAAGCTTTAATGAAATATTTTTGTAACTAGAATAAAAAAAATTCCTTCTGCTGGCTAGTAGGCAGTGTGCTACCCTTGTAGTCACAGGTTCGAATCCTGGAGACAAAACAAAGTATTTTTTTTAATACACATTTATATATATTTATTTATGAGTTAAAACTTTACAAATAAATTAAATAATGTTAAATTAATTAGATCAATTAAATAATGTTGAATGAAAATTGCATTAATGATGGTATATATTTAGTGTGCATCTTAATAATATTTGAGGTTGTTGTGGCTGCAGCAGTAAGCGCGTTGACTACCGCGCGATTAATTATACAAGTTCAAATTTTGTCCGGAGAAGACAATTATATCATACAAACAATTTTCTGATTCCTGTGCCAGTATACACACTTAAGTTAAACAATTAATAAAATACAATATCATACGATACGATATCATCAAAAAATGATTTGTTACGTCTCAGTAATGAAATACTGTCATATGGTATAAATGAAGAATGTTGTTAATTTAATGAAACAGTTCGTTAAAAAATTTAAGACAATGTCACTTCATTGTATAAACTAAAAAGTTTCATTGCAATAATTAAATTTTTCATTTAAAATATGAAAATGTACGTTGCTTATTAAAAAACATGTCGTTACATGAATGAAAATATTTTGTTGCATATGCGACATTTTTTCAGCTGATGAAACAATTTTCGTAATGCGAATGAAGCGTTGCATTGGTTGAAAAACAATGACAAAAGCATAAATATTATGTAAAAAATCATTGCAGTTACGAAGTTTTTTCTCTCAGTGAAAGTGCAGTAGAATCCGAGTTAGTCAGTTTTGCTTCACTCACAAGAATTCTTGCTTTCGCAGACCACAACTTGGTGAATTTTGTGTTGTGACTTGAGCCTACACTCAAGTGATTCAGAAACTGTAGGTAAAACACTGTGGAGGGCATATTTTCTCGCTGAATGTGCCCTGGAACAGTTGAAAACTAAGACTAATTATCATCGAAAAACATCTTCAGCGATCAGGCTTGTTGCTGGATGAAAGGTTTAATCAACAAACAAAATTTTAGAATATGCGACGATACCAATCTACATGCAATGCAAGAGAGTTCATTACATCCCGAAGAAGTCACTCTTTGTTGTGGAGTTTAAGCTACTAGCTAGGGTAGACTTAGATGATAGGGGCACCAACGACAAGTCGTTTCAACAAGATGGCGCTACGTGCCACATAGCTCATGCATCATTAAACATTCTGCACGAGCGATTTGAGAGACTGTTCAGCTCATGTGGAGCTAATATGAACTTCTACTTGTTGGATTTGCTTAAGCCGCTGGTCTATGAGAATAAAACACAAACCATATCAGCCCTCACAGCCAACAAAACACATGCCGTCGGTCAAATTCATTCTGATTTCTGCGCTAGAATCATGGAAGATCGGACCTTTCGAATACAACTAATCTTGCTTTTACAAAATATACAGAGGTGACACGAGACGGAAGATAAGTTATTTTTCTATTTGTCTCGCTCTCCCTTAAATCTTTTCGGCTAATTTGTTTTGATTGTTCTTTCTAGTGCAACAAAGCTTCAACATGTTTTATTAGCTCTTGTAATTGGTAAGTAGTAATACACTACAATAACAAATGCAGTATATTTGTCACTTTTTTCCACGTATTTTAAAAAATCTGATTTCAGTTTTTTTTCTGTCACTTTTTACACTTCTGTGTATTCTCTGTTGCCTCGACTGAGCATTAAAGGTATTAA
Organism: Nowickia ferox; assembly: GCA_936439885.1. Classification (NCBI taxonomy): domain Eukaryota; kingdom Metazoa; phylum Arthropoda; class Insecta; order Diptera; family Tachinidae; genus Nowickia; species Nowickia ferox. Next base: position 69,177,530 of record OW387026.1, read on the forward strand.
ATTTTTATGTAAATAATTACAGTATCTTTTAAAATTAAATGTTTTATGCCGTGAAGTATATTTGGAGATAAGGAAAACAATTAAACTTCAATAGTTACATAAATAGTAAGTTAAAGAAATTTCATTAAAATTACAGACTTACCGCCAGTTTATAGAAGACAAGTAAAAATGTTCGTCTGTCTATTTATATTAAAAACCAAAACCAAGCACTCAAATTTGTTTTTCTTTTCAATATGAATACACAGATGACAATTTCTACTTGTCTTCTATAAACTGGCAGTTATGCATTTAACACATTCACGACAGCAGACTACTAACCACACGACTGCAAATGCCGTCACCGTGTGCAAAGCTGCTCAATTATTTGGAGTGGGCAGTAGCATTATAAGAAACTGATATTTAAGTATAAATATGCACAAATTTCAGTGCTACTTTCAAATATTTTACACATATAAAAATAAAATTACTTACTTAGAATGTATTTATATAACGTAAAAATATATAAATGAATCAAATTATTTCTTTATATGAATTTTGAGATGGTTTTTCTGTTAAATAATATTCAATCATTTTAAAATATCATTCATTTCACACGAGAAACTGATAAGCAAGTCAGTCAAAACAAGAGAAAGAGTTACCCAAGGATGCCGCTTATCTTCGCTTCTCTTCAACTTTGTCATAGATAGGATAGTAAACCAGCAAGCAGAGGCATCACCACTAGACTGTCGCTTAGAGGATTTGGATTATTCAAACAACATTTGCTTACTTTTTTACAGCTGCTCCGATATGTTGGGAAAACTTGACGACTTGTTAAATAAGCAGAATGATACGGCCTAATGCTGAACATAAAGACAGCTAAGAATATGAAAGCAAACACCACAAACCATTTACTATCAAACTATTGGCAAAGTTGCATCGGTAGCATAATCACAAGGTCTAGTGGTTCCCATGAAAATATACTAAGCCGAGTCAATAGAGCGAGAAAATCTTATAGGGAGCTGAACTTGGTATGAAAGATGTGTAAAATCTGTTCTACTATATGTATTCAAAGCATGGATCATGGCAAATTGTGACGTACACGCACTACAATTATTTACAAATTGCTGCCTTCGTAAAATTCTTAAAGTCTTTTAGCCAAATACAATAAGCAATCAACATTAATGCCATATATAGGCCGTATCTCTAAAGCTGTTGAAATAAGAAGACGTAAATGAATGATCGGCCATACAAGACATTACCCGAAATACCATTGACTAAAATCCACAACTCAGCAGAAGAGGACGCCCAAGCCACACTTAGCGTCGGCAACTTGACATCAAAGTAGTCGGAAATCGAGGAATGAATTGAAGATCTTAGTCGTAAAAAAAGTCGTATCGAATAAATTCATTAAGGCACTCTGTTCCTTGTAGGAATAAAAGGTAATTATATACACATATTCATTTCACATGTTCTAGTTATTGTATTGACAGCACTATATTTGCTCATTGTCGCCATCATAAATAAAAATTAGGTTCATTTGGCGTCAGCGACTATCATGAATGCGTGCTGTTCTGAGAATAATCATTTTCATATACCCTGTGTATGCCAGATTTGACAGTTTGCAGCCGGTAGCCTGCTGTGGTGGATGTGTTTAATGCATTAGTAAATTTGTTTTGTTGTACTCAGTTATTTTGTTCAGTGTTCTCTCTTTTGGCTCTGACCTAAACTAAAGAAAATCAATTTTGGCAGCGATGTTCTGAAATCAAAAGTGTTGCTTTCGTGGTTGTTGTAATATTCTGCGTAATATTTTGCGGGGCAATTTACGTTGGTATCCCGCTGTGATGCGGTGGTTTAAATTTGCATTTATCTCTCTCCACCGGGCCAAGGGGAAGTTGCGAACGAGTTTATAAACAAAGTTGACAAAATTGTTAAATCTTTTTATGATTTATTAGTTGACACTCCCATTGATTGTTAAGCATATTTCCTTGCCGATGGTTTTACCAAAAATTGGCTGACTTCATCACAATAATGCAGGAGTCTTTTACCACCCAACAGCCAGAAATAAATAATAGTATGGCGAAAATGTTTTCCTTGAATTTTTATAATTTCTAAGAATCGATTAACAGTTTATAAAAATGTAAGTTTTATGGTGATTTTCTTTTTACATCATGTGTATTTTTTAGTTTGTGTTTTCATCGTAAAGTCAGAGGCAAAAATAAAAAAAGCAAACTGCAGGAGAATGAACCAAACCAAAATTATAATGGAAGTTTATAAAGTAACAAGTGTTGCTGGTTGTTGGTGTTGGCGTCTACAGAGTCGTAAAGATATTTAAACACATTGTAAAAATAATGTGTTGTTGTTTTTTTTTTTCATTGTGTGTCTCATTGTCTCTTAAATTGCGTAGAAATGATGCTGCATTTACTCGTAACTCTACATTAGATTAAATATATTTTTATGTGTTTTCTTTTTCTTGCTAAATACTCGCTATGGGTATCCTTTTTATGACAAATTCTTTAAAAAAGTGTGAAAACCTTGACATCATTTCTTTAATTTTATTATTTTAAGTACTTTTTAGTTTGTTTTTATTTTTAAACTTGTGATAAAATTATGTAAGTGGAAACAAATTGATAATGGTGTAAGACATATGTACATTGACGTATAAATTACAAAACGAAGCAACGTCGAATTAAAAAACTTCAGGTTTGAAATTTTGTATTGATCACTTTACCTAAAAAAATCTTGAAGAGTCGTGTAGAGAATATGTTGGATTGTAAATTTTTCTAAAGATTAATAACAAGACCCAATAGCATTAAATGTCAAAAATTCCATCAGCAAAGAATTGGTTGAATGTGATTTTATTAAAAAAAATATATTCATTAATTTTAAATATTTGCAATTCTGATGATTTATATTATCACTTTCGTAATAGCTGCAAAATTTAAGCTTTATCTCGATTGTTTTCAGTAATTTTATGATTGAACTCATATTTTTAATAGTATCAGGGATAGGCCAACAGATCAGGTAGAACTTTGTACTAAACATTTTACTAAATACCAGGCTAGAGTCACAGAGAAAGTCATTGAGTAACAACATCGTGCATTTTTCTGCTGTGCATTAGCATCCTGTTATGTCAGTTGTTGTAGGAAATTTCAAGTGATAAAGGCATAGTCACTGGTTGGTCACTGAACTATACCAAATAACCATTAAAATTACTACTAAACACCTTCAAAAATTAAATGCGCCTCATTGATATCACAGACGCTACAACACTGCCCTGCAAAAATTAAATTTTTGAGAAGAAAATTATTAATTTCCTACAGAAAGTAACACCTAGTAGTAGTAGTAAGCATGAATATTACTTCTCTCTATAAAAAAAAGATTCACAGCAAAAAAAAGCTAAATGGTGTTTTTTATAGAGTGACACAATTTTAAATCATAATAAAATAAAAAAATATATTTAATATCAATGAAACGGGCTTTTTTTGCAAAGCAAATTTTATAAAATTAACATTTAATTATGAATTCTGTCATGTGGCCGCCACGTTTGGCGCATAGAAGGAGCAATCTGGAACGCCAATTTTCAACAACTTTTCACAGCATTTGCGGCCGTATTTATATTTATTTCAGTGTCAACCAAATGGGAGTTCCATCATATTACATAAAAGAGCTCAAATTATACAGTTGCTACTTTGAAAGTTATAAACAAATCATTGCTTAAAAACAAATTTCAACTGGGTTTTCCTGGGATTCCAAAAAAAGCTAAGAAATATCAGTTAACCACTTCAAAAAGTGTTTGCCTCAAATATAATATTTTAAAATTATTTTCTAAAAAAAAACTTGAGGAACTTTACATCATTTGCCGTGTGTAGTTTCAAAAGTTTAGGCGAGTGGTCTGAGGAAAACACTACCTTATCGGATTTGGGTACAAATTATTATAATATTCAAAAGCCATTTAAGATGCAATATAAAATTCTGAACTAATGTTTAATGTGTAAGTTGCAATGAACAAAAACTTTGCAACAATAAATGAAATTACTGGTATAACATTAAACTAAAAAAAAACTAACCAAAGGTAGAAAATTGTTCTCCATGAACCCAATAGGAAAATCAATAACTAGTAGTAAAAGTATTCATGGATGGGTGCTGTTAATTTGCCTAGTATATTTTCTCTACCCCTCGTCCCTTAAGGAAGCTTTCCAAGATCAAATATCAAAAAAAAATCCAAAGCCGCGCAAAGATCTTACCAAGGCTGAGTCATATAGGGCCTATAAGCTTACTATCAAGAATCTCAAAGCTTTTCGAAAAGCTGCTCATGACTAAATTTTCCAAAATTTTAGCTGATAATGGGTGCATCCCGGACTACCAATTTGGTTTTAAAAATCAGCATAGCACAATTGAGCAAACGCATTGATTGGTTCAAGTTATAAGGAAAACACTTGAAGAAAAGAAGTATTGTTCTGCCCTCTTCATTGATTTTTCTTAGGCATTTGACAAAGTATGACACGAAGGCCTAGTTTTAAAACCGAAGACATATCTGCCAATAAAACATACAAAAACTTTTGAAAAGTTATATTATTCATAGGAAGTTCACTGTTGTGGAAGGAGACTTCATGAGTGTGCCCGAATATATATCTTCCGGTGTCCCACAGCGAACTATTCTGGGGCAAGACTTGTATTTAATATACTCGTACACTTGTGATATGCCTGTGAGCAATAGTAGGTGTGGAACCTTTACATCTGCCGATGATACAGTCTGTATGAGTATGTTCGTTGTGTTGGCAACGGGCTCTTGTCGGTCCTGAGTACAATGCCCAGCTTAGGACTGCTAGGAATGCCTAGTGACAGGATAAAATGTGAACTGAAGTTATATGGAATATTCAATGTCACAATTCCACAAAGGATAGTGTGGGACGAAAACGGTCCTGTTGTGGATTCCAAAAGTTTACGGATGGATCCAAAACGGAAGATTGGGTAGTGTTGGAGTTGTTGGGCCCAACGTTAAAAGCTCTTTTCCCATAGGCAAATGGTCTACGGTATTTCAGGCAGAAATACAAGCAATCACCAAATGTGTTGACAGCTCTTAAGTTGCTTCTTTCATGGGAATTCCCTTGCGGTCTAGTTTTAGTGTGCTTTGACTCATTACAAAAGCTATCCATACGAAACAAGGTTTTTATTTACTTGATACCTGACCACAGCGGTCATCCAGGCAATGAGGAAGATGATGAAAGGGTCTCTGCTGCTTCTTTTATGGGCCCAGAGCCGTTTTGTGGAATAAGTTAGTCAAGTGTAACATCTCTGATCAAAGAAGATTACACTTCAACCGCTAAGGAAATGAGGTCGTCTTCTTCTGGTTTAATGCTGGCCAAAGCATTGATGCAGCCATTTAAATATAATGGCATCCTCAACCTCAACAGGAGTAATTTACGGTTTGTTACTGGTTTTCCTTCTGGTCAATTTGGACTGAACTATTCTTTGTGGAAAAGTAACCAAATTCTTTCACCCTGGTGTCGTTTATACTTGAAAGATGACGAGACGGCGGCACACAATGTTTGTGAGTGTATCATCTTAAGTGACAGTAGAAGGCGTGTTTTTCATTCTGAGTTTCTGTCTTCAGATGATATTAGGCGGGCTTCTCCAATAGCTGTGCTGACTCTCATAAGGAGATTTAATTTATTTACAGATCTATGGTACAATATATCTGATATATATGTCGCAGTACCGATCTTTGGACCAGATCTTCCATATATTCTATATATATGCACGAAAACCCTTATGAGGCATCCCACAATCTCCAGGAACATACTACCCAGCTGGAAATATGATTGAACTTATGGAGAACTAAAGTAAATGAACAAAAGTGTGTCCATACAACGTTTACCCCATTTGAATCCACAATCAAAACATTCCCCAACATTCTTAAGTGAAATACCTTGGTATACACCTTGATCCAAGGCTTACATAGAAACATCATATTGACTCTAAGCTAACTCAAATAAAGCTAAAATTAACTCATGTACATTGGCTGATTGGTAGAAATTCAACACTCAGTCTAGATTGTAAACTAGACAAGTCACTTTTGAAGCCAAATGTTGAGAAAATTCAACGAATGCAAATCAAAATTTTACGTTTGATAACATCGGCTACTTGGTACATAAAAAATTCAAATTTACATCGTGATTTAGATGTGCCACCAGAGGCTGAAGAAATTGGAAAATGCGCAGGCAAATATTTAATAACACTCGAGTCTCATTCTAATCCCCTAGTTCGTAATATCCTGAACTTTACTGGACACAGGGCTCTAATACGCAATACCGCAAGTCATACATACATCATACATCATTCTTGTATTAATAATTAGTATCACTAAAATTGTGTTCGTTTGAAGGTTCAACTAGATGAATTTAAATGTTTTATGGAATCAATTAAAAATTAATTGATATATTTTTAGATGTTTAGTGGAAAATTTTAAAAGACTCAATGAAAATATTAATTGAAATACATTATAGGTTCGATAGTACTACCACAGGGTAGTAAAACCCTTAAATCAGTTTGGTGATTTTGGTAACCAATTTTTTTATGGGCCTCCAAATATTTCGAAAATCACTGCACCCTCAAAATATGGTGCCATCAGCTTTTGGCCAACAGCTAATTCAGACTTAGTGATGCAATAATGTAGCTAAAAGTCTACCAAATAAATCTTACTAACATCTCATGCCAAAAACTGAATTTCTTCGTGCACTTTTTTTGCAAAAATTAAGGAAAAAAATAGTTTTCTTTTTTTTCAGAATAACTTAAAAGGGCTCTTAAATTTTTGCTAAGAGTATTTTGCAAAGTTGTAGCTACAGTAAAATTGAACAACTTTTGTGAACATATCAATACAATCTGAACATGTCTATTCACCCTAATAGCTCAAAAATTTTCGTTTTTACTACACAGAATAGAAAAATGAAAAAAACAGATAAACAGAAAATGAATAGTGCCACTCACAAATGTGTTTACCAAAGGTAAATCAATAATTGTATACACAACATTTCTCATATTCCATTTCATTGAAAATTTGCGTTAAATAGCTGATATTAATAACAATCTCTACCCCAATAGATAGACTTGGGTGCTGATGAAGTGCGTGGCTGCACAGAAAAATATCGGTATTTCCCCCAGCTAATAAAGTCTAATTTAATTTTTCTTCTCTTCTTTAGAAACTCACATTAATTAATAAAAATATTTCATTCAACAAGAATTGAAATTACTGAACTTAAGCCCGACTAAAAAATTATTTCTGATTAAAATTCACTATAGTTCAACTAAACATTTAAAATTGCCACACTTTAGTAGTGCTCGTACTATCGAACCTATGCTGTCCAGTCCGTGTGTTTTTCCAAAAGTCTCAATTTGTTGCATAGTGTTACTTATCACCTTTGAAAGCTAATGCAGTTACAAAAGAATTTTTATGTTCTCAATTTTCTTCAAACAGAATATAATTTGGTTTTTTTTTAACAAACATGTGTATATTTCTATTGGGTCTTTTGAAGATTGTAGTTTGTTACAAAATAAAATAAACTTTAAGATTTCCTTAGTAAAAGCTCACAGTCACACTTACATACATGTTTACAAATGTACGTAAACTCATTTGTATTATTGGTACGCTGAATGAAGGCAGAGTTTCCATGTGCATCATGCTTCACAGCTTCTTGCACTTTAGTTTTTAAAACCATTATAACTAAAAGAAAAAGGAAAAAACTACATAAACAAAAGAAAAACAAAAAGGGAAACTAACAAAATATATGTATATGGAGAAAAAATTAATATAAAATGCTTATGATTCTTAAAGTTTTTAGCTCTACGCGTACATTCACAACTCTTAGATAAAAATCATTTGAGAAAGTATGAAAATAATAAAGGACGTGAGCCCATATCATACATATGTATATATGTATGTATGTATGTATGTATGGTACGTTTTTCACTCAAATAACAGTTTTCATATTTTCTTCATATTGTCTGAATTAAGTAAGCAATTCAGGATACGAATATGTACATTTGGGTTTGTGATGGTAGAAACTACCTTATAATGTTCAGTTTTATATTAAAAACTTCTAGTTTTTCTAATGTTTTTGCCAACTTTTTGTTGTTATTGTTGTAGTTTTTCCTCAGACCAAACACCCACCTTTAACTCCTTTTCACAATCACTACTACTCACTCACACTCTGGTTTGTTTGGTGGCTTAACTCTGAGACAAGTACCCGTGGCTCCTCATTTCCTCAGATTATTATAGAGAGCAGAAAACAAAGCAAAAGTATATGCACACACATACACACAATATTATATATAAACTTACAAGTCTTATATACAATTTTCCTCTTAACTAAAATACTCAAACATACAAAAGAAAAATAGCAAAAATCGCAAACATAAATTTACGTAAAAAGATCTGTGATTTATTTTGTATGTTCAGTGAGTGAGTGAGTGAATGAGTGCACCGCATGAGTTGTGCAAGAATGAGCGTTGGTTTGTGTGAATGTTGCCAAAGGAAAAAGTTTTATTTCGTTACGTTTCGCACGGTATTTTAATTTATGGAATTTAAGTTTTAAAATATTTTCTTTTTTCTTCATTTCTTACCCGTATTTCTTGATTACTTTTTTATATCAAATATCAGCGTAATATAAAGTTTTTCAGTTCAACTCATACATTTTTATATTTGGTTTTTGTTTCTCACTTCGGTCTTTTCATTTCCAAAAAGGAATATGAATTCAGCCATGAATATAAACTTCAAAATTCAAAGGAGCAGAACAGAAAAGGGAAGTCCTTGTAAATATGGAGTAACCACACAATATAAGGTAAGTGAACATTTAGACATTAATTATTTACTTGCAGTGGGCGTGATGTCGTGGGCCAATTTGAAGAACAAAATGAAGCTACTAACCTTAAAAATGCGGTTGCTTATTTACGCAAGATTCTAGAATATTTCTGGCCTATAAATCCTTACTTCTTCCTCACCCCTCTCCATGTCACTCTCTCTCTTTCTCCCTCTTTCTCTCTCTTTCTCTCTCTTAATCCTTTTTTTATTCAATTGCAAGAGACTCACCTGCTTCTAAGCATTTGACCTATCCCAGTGGTTAATTAAGGTAACAATATTATAGCTGAAAATAGCGTGGACAAAAACGTTTGTGCCAGGAGATCTTTCAACTTGGTTTACAACTTAAGTTAAAAAACTAAATGTGCTTTAAGCCGAGATCCCACTAACGCAAAATCTGAAGATTTTAGTCGGCTCACTGCAATAAGGTCATGACTCATGAGTAATAAGCCAAAATTGCCTTAAATCTCAACTAATTGAAAAATAAAGGCGTGGTTCACCTGCAGTGGTAATAAGGCCATTGTGACTTATTCCGGATTTAATTGAGAAGTAATGCCATTTTGGTTGATTACTTATGACTTTATTGAAGTAAGCCCTCGAAAGTTTATACATTCTTCCGATATACATATATCGAAAGTGCGATCTCGGATTTACTGTATCCGATATCAAATTTAAACGGAAATGTCAATATATCTGTAAAGCCTGAATTACTTCTCGTCTGTTTACACTTGCGTTTGAATGATAATTTTAAATAATCTCACAATAATTGGACTTATGTCTAATGGCAGTTCCTTGCAAACTTTTATGAAGGCTGAAAGTTTTCCATGGCTCAGCTCGCAAATATAATGAACATTGATCACCTAATCTGGATTATTTAAAGAAAATAAATTTATTGTTAATAAAGTAGTGAGAAAAATTACTGCCTTTCATTTCTAGGGCTGTATAGAACATCAATTATACAAACCAATTAATGAAGTATAAAATGTTGTTATGGGTTTACCAATACTACAACCTGACCAGCAACCACTGGAATGGTAGAATACATTTATGTACTTTCCTATGGAGCTTATCCGCGTAGTACGTGGGGAGTCTTATTACACAGCAACGAATATCCTAATATATAAAGAATTACCACCGCCTTCTGTAAGGAACATCACTCATGGAAACCTGGTAGTTTAGGTTAAATTAGTTAAGGGTGGCAATCAGAATCCTGGACTAACTTAAACCATTCCGGTCCATTGCGATACCACAGCTCAATATAAAGCTACTAACACGTTGTAGTTCAACCCTGCCACCCTCAGAAAGTTTGCTGGTTTTAACAGTGTCACGACCATGGCCATTCTTTTTCTTGCGAATACATGAATATGACACAAAAAATATTTTACGTTTTCTTCTTCGTCAATATCTGGGAAACTGCGGAAAAAGTCATTGTATTCAACCCTTAAAATCCGTCCCCTTAGGGGGATCTTTAAGGACATTATGTGTGTGGAAATCTCAGAGACCTCAGCCGGGGTAAATTGGCTTTTTCCCTTTGGCGTACCTTTGGCTTTTTACACATAAGACTTATGTGTTACTACCCAATCTCTGGAAATAGAGGAACGGATGTACACATATTTATAAAAGGAAGAAGCTTGCTTCGGCGTGAAGCTTCGAGGTCTAACCAGGGGCTTAAACTGGTACCTGCTGTAGGAGTTAAGTGGATTTAATGTGTCGGCATAATCCTTTGCTATAAGGTTGACTTCGTCTAACCCCACGGCGTTAAATAAATGATGTTCATCTGTGTGAAGTAGGTATTGGATTGTGTCGGCTTAGGAATTCGTCTGGCTATAACATGATAACATGAGTGTACAATGGCTTAGCTGTGCCGGTAGTTGGTGAATAATTCTTTTGGAAAACGTGCTATGGGTGTGACCAACCACATTTACAGCGGGTGATCACAGAGAATCTTAAATGGGTTGTTACCAAAAACTCTGGAAGAATAGTCTTGGCCTTCCAATGTTAAATCAATGCTAGTGATTGGCGTGAGGTGTGTCAGTCAGACATTATTCTAGTTGCTGTTGCCATACAACTGTTTTGACTACGGTCTTAGCGAAAAGAGTTTAGAAAGCTCAAAGTACCACAGCAAAGTATCTGTTCATAGTATAGGGATAACTTTGTTCATGGATTGCAACCTATGTGTTGGTGGTAAACCACATGATGCTTTCTAAAGGTGCCAGGGGGCGATGGTTGCACGTTCACCTGCACACGGTGCTTAGACCAATGTGATATAAGGCCTTAAAAAAGCGTTAATATATAACACATCTGACAATATTTATTTTTTTCACTAACATGATACATAAAGACTTAATGATTCTGAATGGAATGGAGGGAAAACTAGAGAGTTTGATTTATCAATACCTCAACTCTACTTTGGAGTCAAGAAAAATTTTAATATTTTTAAGATCTATTTCAAATGCTTCTTTGGTACTTTTTACTATATTGAGGTCATTTCAGCAGAGCAATCCATTTTAGACTTCCTAATTCTTGATAAGTCTTCAGGTTAATGTAGCTTTAAACCAATTCACAGGGGAAACAGATATTTTAGTACAACTTTCGAGATAGGACTTTATTCTAGAAGCAAGTAGCGACTCCTGAACTCTTAAGTTGATGAATCCGGGACGGGTTTGTCTGTCAACCAAATTGTACGAGTAGACGTTGGATACATTAACAACACCGACTTGTAAGACCTGCCTGCAGTGAGAGTGTCAAAGCTTGGGTATCTTCTTTAGCATCAAGTATGCAACATTTAATTTAAAAAGGAAGCTATTGGTAATCAGTTACGGCCTTATGTACTCGTATAAGAAAAGATCTGCATGAAGTTAGCATAACGACGAAATTGAATTATAGAGGTGTTAAAGAGTTCCTCCATACAGTTTGACATTAAAAATGGTCGTATGACCTACGAACAACATTTCATGTCTATTTAAACAGATTTTGTAAATGAACATTTTAAAATTATGGAGCTACTTACATATCGTGAAGAAGTGCTTGGAAATCATATTACTATATATAAAAAAATGCACAAATATATTATAAGCTTATCATTTTTTTTCTGCATATGGATGTCAGTCACATCGTTTATTTTCACTTCCCAAAGGTCATTGAAAATATTCAAGTTTTTTTTTTCGTCCAAATGACTCTTTTTCTTCACATTTTTGTTATAATTATTGCGGCTGCATCTATTTTACAGTTGAAAATATATCAATTGGTATCTATTTTTTTTTTTTCATTGGCATAAACATTATCAGCTGCTTTCGGTCGTTTTAACTTGGCAGCACTGAATTAAGCACAGCGAAAACAAGGTTGCATTTCATAAAACAAACTTAAAATCAATTCAAAAATGGTTTTAAGTTGGTTGTAATGTTTAATGTTAAAACCAACTTTTATTAAAACTAAGTCAGTTTGGAAACACTGTAATACACCTTTTGTTTAATATTTCTCTACTCTGCTCATAAAAAAGTTTAGCGTTATTTTCGAATATATGAACACCTCGATACGTACTTTTTTCTTGATGATAATAAATCAAATGCTGCAGTTTCTTGTTTAACCTCTGCAAACTCAACCCCACACTTATTTAACAATTCATTTGCTGAAAAATTGTAAAATTTTTCTTTTACTTTTTTCTTCTTCTTATATTTATTTTCATTTATTTATTTTTTCCATTTTCTTTATTTTCAAAATGATGAGCTCAGGTAAAAACAAGTAGTGCTCAGTTACAAATTTTATTTTTGCTATATACATAAGTACATACATATGTATATATCGTATATAGGTATAAAATTCTTATTGCTGGTTTTATTCTTAAACAAAAAATAATCCAAAATGAAAATAAAATAAGTGTATAAAAATATAAAAATAAAATTAATATTGTTGGTGCTGTTGTTGTCGGAATTTTGAAGGTTTTGTGGGTGTTAACTTTTCAAACTTTTATACCACCATTTTCATTTTTAAACCTAAAATATACGAGTTGTTGCTGTTGTTTTCAGACTCTGCTCCTTAGCAAATAACAAAAGTATAGGAAAAAGTTGGCAGAAATTATTGTAGTGGAAAAGGTGTTAAGGAAATAGAGGAGCTGCAGAATAAAAGCCGAAATATAAAACTTTATAAATTTTTTTGTTGTTGTTCTTGCCTTCACATTTTTGTCTAGATTTATGGTCTCTCAGATAATGATTAGAAGGGCAAAACTTTTGAAGCAAAAATATTTTTTTACAGGTTAAAATAAATGAGAATTTACAATACGTGTGTGTGTGTATGTGTGTGTATAATAGCAACAAATGTATAAACTTCTTTTAGCTTGTTAAATAAATGGATATTTTTCATTTCCTGCATGAAAATTTAATATTGATAAATTCATCAAAAATGCAGTTTTATTGCTGTTGGAAATTCCAAACAATATTTCATTATCTTGTTATCTACTTGTTTGAAAGGGATTTCTTGCGCAATTATTTTTGGCCTTTTTGACTTTTTAAAATGTTTGTCAAATTTTTCCGTTGTATTATTTTTATTATATTTTTTTTTTTATTTTTTGCAATCAAGTTTCGTTTAACAATTTATGACATCCATTTAAACATTTCCGCGTAGAAATGTTTTCAGATGCATCAAAATGCACACATTCGGCTTGCAGCATGCCACATACAATATTCAATTCCCCAGTCATTGATAAATTTGCTGCAGTTAAGAAGATTATTCACAGGCATCACATACGCGTTGCATATTTGCTAAATGAAAATAGTTTCTTTTTATTTTAAGCCAAAAAGTCAATTTAAAATTGCATCAATCGCGGATAAAATTTAAGAAAAAGGTGCATTATGCTACTTTTTTATTTGGATAAAAGTACAGTGAAGATTCGGTTAACGCAACCAATAGAAATTTTGGGCTGTTGCAAAAAATGAATTTGTTGCAAAAACCGAGTAAAAAATGTATATGCCTGTTTGCTACCAAAAAAGCTTATTTTGAACCACATAAAACGTTTATTAAAGAACCAAAGGTTAAACCAAATACATTTACTTTATAACAAATAAATTTAAAAAATCAAAAAGCCGACTACTACCTAAAAACAACTGAAAGGAAAAAAGCAAGTCCAGTAGTGCCGAGCATAGTGACTTTTACAATTAATTCTGGCCTTGCTTGGCCTTTCATAATTCTTAGAATTGGAGGAAAACCAAACATTGTTAATGGTTTCCTGAAATGATATTTTTGATGAAATTTTGTTTGTTGTTGTAAAATTGTTCACACGAGGGCAAAAATTCGATTGTGCTACTGCTTCACAGTTTTTATTTTTTGAAAGTAAAAACTGTGAGTCCGAATCGAAAGCAAAGCATCTGTTCATGTTCTTTGAACTTCACTTTTTACTTTTGCTGTTGACGACTGCGCAGTTACTTGGAAGCAAAACGATTAATATTTCTTTACGAACTGTTTCTTTGTTTATACTCGTCTATAGTTCGAAGTCACAGTAAAACAAGACTTTACGAACGCAAGCACAATAAAGTACTTGTCAACAGTTGCTATTTACTTTCAAAGCTGAAGCGGAAGCAAGAGTTTATTTTGTGAACAAAAAACTGTTGCTTCAAAGCAATAGCATATAAATTGAAACTTTTGCTTTTCTGCTGTCAGTTTTGTTAACACTGGTAATTTATTAGGCTGCAATTAAAAATCAATCATACGCAGGTATTTAAAAGAAAACTGTTGCATACTTCGTTGGATACTGATACACAGAGGGAACTGCAACTCAGTGCGTATGAGTAATAATGATGTAAATCAAGTCGCCAGCTTAAATGAAAAGCTATCCAGCTAGAAGAACCACTCACCAAAAAAAAATTATTTAAACTACGTTGGTTTCAAAAACAGAAGCAGCACTCAAAAATCCTTTTTAATTCCTAGAAAAGCTGTATATCTGAATGATTTTTGTACGTTAGCATAACATTTCATGCACAAGGGCTTCTAGTTTGCAATTTATTTATAAAAAAAACTAGAGTAAAAATCAAAACAAACGGGAGAATCTTAACTTTGTTTGCAAAATTGCGTTAATTAAGGTCTTGTTTTTTGAAAAGTTGCGTTAACAGGATCACCAATGTTAAAAATTTGGGTGTTGGGCGTTCATAATGAAAATAAATGAATTATTATATCTTACATTTAAGTTTTAAGTAATGTGAATTATATTTGCATATATATGTCTAACTGGAGGTAATGCGGACATGGGTTGTGAATATTAATATGAACATACAATTTTACATATTCCGCTTGATTCCTGATACCCAGTGATGTCAACGTTTTGAGAGCAAAAAAAAAAACACAAAAAGAATAAAAAGGTACCAAACGCGTAATTTTAAATTAAAAAATAGCATAAACAAGCAAGATTGCTATATTCGGCTGTGCCGACACTTTTATAACCTTCACACAAAAAAAAAGTGGCCAAAAGTCCTCAACGTTTAACCGACTTCGATGAAACAAACTGTTTTTAATAGAAGAAGTGTTATTTATTTGAAGCATTATAATTTGAAGGCAGACTTTTGCGTGATAATGTAGATCCAAAAAGTGTCAAAAATAGAAATTAGGGATGTCGAAACTCTTTCGCATCTTGTAACTTTTATAAATATCAACCGATCTTATGTTAAGGTGTTTCATATTTTCCGGTTAATAATAAAATTTAAGATCGCAAAACTGTTTAATGTTCCAATCTAAACATCCTATTGCTAACATTGCACGATCATTTATATCGCGGTATTTGGTAAACATTTTATTCCCACAGAATTTTGTTCAGCACAAAGGAAAGTTTAAGGAAATAAAATGGAACATGTCCTGCAATTTATTTTATAGTTATGACTATAATAGATTTAGGCCTCAATTCACAGTCATTACTTAACTAATAGCAATATTTTAATCAATAATATTTGATTCAAAGCTCTTTGTTAACCATTAGTTAAAACGCCAAGTATCATTGGTTAACAAATATTTAGACAACAGCTGTTTCGTAATTTTTCCAAACATAAAAATATTAGTTTTACAAGTAATAACTCTTGTGTAAAGATTTTTCTAAAATGACAAACATGTTTAATTTATAAAGATAAAAAAATTAAATTAAATTTAGTTTGTTCGTCCTATGTGCAAAAAAAAGTTTGCATTTTCCAGCCCTGGTTTTTAATAAAACAATATAACTGCCAAGGACCGTCTCTTTGATTTTCATGATTTTTAACACCAAGTTATTTCAGACAAGTTGTGATACATGGGTCTAACACCGTAGTCTCTGACTTTTTTTGGGGGCTTTGAAAAATCGATGTTATATTGACATGGATGCTGATACCGATATTTGTATGGTAAAAAAACTAAAAACAAGTAGTGTGGAAACAGCGCTGGCGATTATGTCGCCGTAATACACACAACTGTCATAGACATTTGTCAAAATTGTTTTGATTACGAGTTTTTATTTCGATTTTATTTTATTTTACCTTTACCTTTTACCACATTTCGCTCATTTTGTTCATTCCGAAAAAGTGTGAATTCAATATTCCGCAACATTAAAAAAACAAAATGATATTTAGAAGAACCAAGGATGCAAAATTGTTTTTAATGAAAACAAAAACATTTAGAAATTAATATAAAAAATTTCTGGAATTGCAATAACTGCATGGATGCCCAGAGGCGTCAAGGCTTTGCGCAATTTCGTGGCGAAGAGGATTGAGCGATGCTTCAGATCAGATGCTCAGAGTGTGTGTTAAGGTTTCATTTATTTCATTTGGCTGAATAGAATATTTTAGTTTTTATAATGGCCCATATTTTCCTTAAGACTTGAGAAAACTTCTTTTATGTGAAAAAAAAATTTAATTATGTAATTTTTTTAAATGAGTTTAAGACTATTTCCTTTAGCTAATTAGGCCTAACGTGTTTCTATGACAATAAAAAGCAATTTTATTTCATATTTCCCGACGTTTAGTGAATGTTTTGTTCTTGTTCGCTTTTTCCAGGGATTCGTCTATTTATTCCATAAATTAAAAACATCAAAATTTATAAGTGAGTTTAACAATTTATAACAACATATAACAAATGCATAATGTTTACTTACAAACAAAATTATTAATTAATATTTGCTAGTAAATTTTTATATACATATTTAAAACAAAAAACAAATTCCAAGTTACATATGTACATACGTATGTATACTTTAAATATTGTTATTTCAAATAAATCAAAGCAAAAGTATCTAACACAAACGATTAAAAGCTTTTTCCAAACTGATCAACTGTTCTCTATGATAATATTGTAGTTAGCGCTTAAATTGTCTGTATCTTCTTTTTTTGTTCATTGTTCTGTTAATTTTTTGTTGTATTCTTAAGCTTTCAATTATGAATCTCGTTCTCATATTGTTTTCTTTATTAAGTATTTTTACATTTTCGAAGTCAGGTTTATGATGAGTTACAATCTCATGTGTTGTGATAACGCTGTGCTCTCTTTCTTTTTATTAATAGCGTTTTTATTTTTTTTTTATTATGCAAATTTTTTTATAAATTGTTGAAACATATTTTTCTTTACTTTCACATATAGAAAATGGTAAATCTGAGCATTAAATTCAAAGTAATTTCATTTCGAGCAAATTCATCTTTTTTCGTTTACTGAAAACCCTAATTACGGAATTGAAATCAATTTTAATCGAATTTAGTTTCTGTGACAGGCCAGACAATTTTAGCGAACCCTGTGCATTGGAAAATATTGTGAAATATTTTACTATTAACGTTGTGGTCAGTTTGCAAATAAAATATGTTGCTGCTTTTCTCGCAAATAAAAAATTTTAGCTTTGCCTTTTAAATATTCTAAAAGCATAATAAGCTTATTTTAAAATAAGATTCAGAATGAATACGAGCTTTCTTTTAAACCAGCTTTCAACTTGGTTATTCTGAAACTTTATTAGGACTGAGTTTACTGTAAAAAAATATTTGGCAAAAAGAAATGCTGATCCCCACTAATTTCAAAGTTCGTACTAAAGTAATCGTACTCGTATGAAAAAAATAAACTCAATAGGCATTCAACAAAAAAAAAAAAGCCCAATATGCATAAAATATTTCAAAAGACAAATAAAAACAAAAAAGCTTCACATTATACTTGTAAATGAGAGCAATAATTTTCAAAAATAATCTTTTTTACTACCTAATTTCACCCAAGGAAATCTAATGTTTATTAAGTGACAGTATAATTTTGATTGAACTTCGTTCAGTAAACAAGACATTATATGGAACTTATTGATTGTTGCTCTATATGCAAATCAAAATTCAACAAAATCGAAAAACAAAGAAATAACGAACTCATTTTATAAAACGTAAAATTCGTTCACATATCAAAAATGATCTATTTCAGTTGAAGCCAAAAGCCATAAATATTAAGCAGTTTTACAATATTTAAAAGCACCCAAAAAAATTTTTAAAATATACCATAATAGAAATAAAGAAAAAAAATAACAACAATAATATGTATCAGCAAAAATATCCAATCAACGCATATTTATTAACATTTAAGCATTCAACTTTTATTTCTTTTCCACTTCTCATTAAAAATGTGTATGAATTTTTGTGGATTTTGGTTGTGAATTTTTTGGTCAATCGATACATTTATAAATATTTAGGATTTATGGCCCATATACATATAACAGACACCATCACATAATATATTCCAATTAGTATTTGCCATCGTTGTCAGCGTCAACATCATCATCATCATCATCATCACCGTGGTGGCAACGTTTCTCATCACTATTCATTCATTCATTCATTGCAAACAAGCACTGCTTCTTCGTATAAACTGCCACACATGGCTTTGGAGTCTATAATTTTAGGCCAAGATGAGTGCGTGTTACAAATATTAATTATAAATAGGAATAACTGAATTGCATCATTTTTAATTGAAGAAAAATATTGCAAAAATAATAAGCTGCAAATACTTAAATTAAATCACCCAAATATGTAGTCTCCGTAATAACTCTTTATGAAGTAGAAACTACAATTAAATGACATTTTAATAAGCTTGTTAAGTAGAGTAAAATTGCCATTTTCAAAGCATCGCTTAACCCATTAGTGGCTTTGCAGATATATTAAGCCTTCGATTGGGTTAATTCAGGTTGCGTGATTTTGTTTTTATAAACTTCACCAAAAATCGCAGGTTTGTCATTTCGTGTGTGATTTCAAAAAAAGCCAGAGACTTCGTTCTTGCACTGGTGTGTCAAAAATGGAAAACAGTTTCAGAGCTGGAAAACTTAAACTTATTTGCCATAGAAAAGCAACTACTTAAAACTAATTTTTAGTTTTTTAGTTAAATAACCCTTTTTTTATTTCAGTAAAAATAAGATTAATATTAAAATGAAAAAAAAAATCAAAAAGATGATTCCAGGGTGGGAAAATTTAAATTTTTTTGTTTGTATATAGAAGTGCTTTTAATATCAATTCTATCGCTTTCTCTATAAATTAAACAAGTTTTCTAAAAAAAAATAGATTAGTATATGAAATCAGAAAAATGTGAAAGTCTGATTCCAGGGTTGGAAAACGTACATGTACGTGTTTTTCTTTATTAATTAAATATACGAGGTGTGTTCAAAAAGTATCGCGGATTTTTAATTTTCGCTGGTTACGTATATTCGAATTTTGATTTTTTTGTGGCGTTATGTTGGTACTCATGTCTCTCACTTATGCCGACAATTTCGGCCATTTTGAATGTTCAAATTGTTGACAGCTGCCTTGCTTGCACGTGTTTTGGCTCGTCTTCGATTTTTATCTTGGTGCGTGCGGCAGCTTCCATTGAGATGATTGAGCTTTGGTTTCCACGTCATAACCATAAACCCACGATTCGTCACCAGTTATGACCCTCTGGAGCAAATTTAGGTCGTTGCGGACAGAGTCCAACAGCTCATTAGCAATGCTCATGCGATGCTGTTTTTGATCGAAATTGAGCAGTTTTGGTTCGAATTTCGCGGCGACCAGTCTTATGCCCAAATCATTGATAAAAATCGAATGGCACGAGCCAATCGATATGTCTAAGTCCTCAGCAACTGCTCTAATGGTTATATGACGATTGGCCAATACCATTTTCTTCACTTTATTAATTTTTTTTGTCTGTTTGTGAAGTGCTCGGGCGTCCGGCACGCTCTTCGTCGTTCACATCTTCTCGGCCTTCTGAGAACATTTTGTACTCCCAATAAACGTTGCTTCAGTCCAAGGTAGCTTCTCCGTATGCCACAGTCAACAGTCGGAATGCATCCGCGCACTTAATTTCGGTTTTTACACAAAATTTTATACAGGTTCTTTGTTCCATTTTTTTTTAATAAAAATAATTAATAAAATACCTATATACTCGTATGTACGTACATTTGTATATCGTTCTTAATTATTGTGTTCAGTATTTTGTACGCTTCTTGAGTACCTGAAGAAAAATAATTTGATTTATTGCTTTAATTTATTATTTCTACTTTTATTTCCTTGAAACATTTTTCCCGATTTTTTGCAAAAAAAAATGTACTATGAATTAACTTCCTATTTTTGTTTAATTCTCATGATTTTTGCATTCGATCTCGCTTAGCCATTTTTTAGCTAGTTTTTAGCCATTTTTTTCCACATTTAGCCATTATTGGTGAAAGAATTCTGGCATCACTGGTTTATGGTTATGACGTGGAAATCAAAACTCAATCATCTCAATGGAAGCTGCCGCACGAACTAAGGTAAAAATCGAAGACGAGCCAAAACACACATCGTACAGCGATAGTCGAGCACCTATTATGGCCCCCGAATCGCCGCTTCTAAGAACAACAACACCCCTCAACTGCCAATCATCTCTAAATGAGATGGCAGAGCAGTTTGATATTAAGATCATCTGGATCCCGGGGCATAGAGGCTTCCAGGAGAACTCTAGGGCTGATGAGCTAGCTAGAATTGGGACAACCCTACAAGTTTCACCGGATTTGGATTGTGTGGGTTTACCCCTACTCTCTTACAAACTCAGACTTAGGCGCAGGACAGAGGATGAAACAAATAGAAGGTGGATAACAAGAAATAATTGCGTGATCACAAGGCAGTTATGGACTCGTCTAAATAGGAAAAATACGGCTTGTATACTTTTGAAGAATAGGAAACAAATCTCGATTCTAGTGTCCGTGCTAACCGGACACTGTCTCATAGGTAGGCATGCGCAAAGGTTAAAGGTTGAACACAATGACTTTTGTCATAGCTGCCAGGATATCGATGCAGAGGAAAGTGTAGAACATTTTCTTCTTTGTCACTGTCCTGGACTTGCATGAAAGAGAACGTCCACAATGGGCGCTCTTGAGCTCAAGAAACTTTCTGACGTTGCTAGTGTTGAACTGCAACGTATTAGTAGCTCTGGTTGGTTCGACGTTGGGGACTCCGCATAAGCATGGTATCACAATGAACCAAAGCAGTCTAAGTGAGTCCGGGTTTCTGACTACCACCCCTACCTAATCTAACCTAACCTTGTTTCATTTCATTTCCCTGAAAATGTTTCCTTCTGTTCTACAAAATCGATAAAAAATTCACTTTCAATGTGGTAATTGGATATTTCAATTGAGACACTAAACAGTTTTGTAATATTAACTTTAATTAAATACCGGAAAATATGAAATAAATTAGCTTAGTTGGTTTTTTTAGGATTATCAAATGGTAGCACGGTTTTTTGACATCATATATTATTAAAAAAAAACTACCATTGTTTCAACTTTTCCACCCTTACCATAGTTTGTAAAGCTTTTTGTAAGAACTATAGTTGAATTTAGTCAGATTTTACTTGCTTTGCATCAAAATTATTTGCAAGTAAAATGGCGCGCTATGAGCCGTTGTCGTGTATTGTGCTGCCAAAACATAGAGAGCCCGGACACACAAATTCAGTTGCGTAATTAGCAGGGAAAACAGAAAAACGCTTAAAAAAAGTGTTTTATGCGCATCCAATATGTACTAAAAACTTGGAATGTGCACTAAAACTAAAAAACATATGCTCTTCAAAATAACATAAATTGATTGATTTGGAAATCAACATATATTTTTAATTAAACATTTGCATATAAAATAAATAAAAGAAAATAAAATAAAATAAAATAAAATAAAATAAAATAAAATAAAATAAAATAAAATAAGGAATCAATAAAAAATTTAATTAAAAAAAATTACTTTAATTGCAAAAGATACCACGATATCAGAGTTAAAAATTTGGAAATATATTTTGGATAAATAACACAATCTTTTTATTTATAATTGTTATTGCGATAAACAACCAAACATTGATTTATATTTGGAAACAAAATCGTTGCCTGTCACATTTAAATAAACTTTTATACATTATAAAAGTTCTTTAGACGTCCACTAATGTAATCGGGGTAGCGTCCGTCACAAATAACAAAACCAAACTTTTATTGAATTTTTTTTCGAATTTCCGATGTTATTTAATCATTTTTCGTAAATACTTTTTACATATTTTGAACGTATGTAAAAACGTTTCTACGAAATGTTTTTACTACTCGTAACTTGAACTTTTACTATAATGTTTTACTAGAAATTCATTGAAAAATTGATTCGCCTGAAATTTATATGTACAAGTAGCCGCAGACCCATAACTGCTCACGAACCTCAAAAGAAAATATTGTTCAGTTTTGTTTCTCTAGTCAAAAATTACTTTAATATATTTTTTAACATATTTTTTGTATATTTAGTATGGCGTAATAAACAAGCCAAATTGTATACACTGTACAAAAAATGCATAGAACATTGGAAATGAGATTTAGATTGACAAAAACAAAAATATTGACCCGCAGATGGCTTGTAAGCATATTAGCATAAAAAAATTCTATAAAGTATCAAAATATGCTCTGAAAACTCGTTAATATGCTAAAAATATGCGTGTAAGACTGAAATATACAAAAACATGCTTTAAAGGGTAAAATATGCAAAAACATGCTTTAAAGGGTAAAATATGATAAAATAGTTCTGAAACGGATAAATATCGTATCTCAGCATTAATATGTCACACAAGAAAAAATATGCAATTGCTTTTAGGTTGCTTGCAGTTGATTTAAAACTGAAATTAATTTTTTGGTACCATTATGGATACTTATTTGATAAAGATTTCGGTGTCGGTATGGTAAAGACTTGCTTTAGATGTGGATAAAGAAATTGCGAGTAGAAACTGCTGATCTGTGTTAAGGTCATGTCTAATTAGTTTATCTTTATTCATTTGAAAAAAGGAAAATATTAGTAATGTATAAAAGTTCTTAAATACAGGGTGCAAAATAAAATATTCAATTATTCGAAAATAAAATCATTTAATAAAATTCTTCAGTCGAAAAATACACTACACTACAGCAAAAAATAAATGGTCCACCTTTTTCACAAAACAAATTGCATATAGCAGGTGGATACTTATGTACATATGTATATGTATTTATATCACAGAAAAAACTGTTCACCAATTAAAGTTTTCAATTAAGAATTTAATTGATTCAATTAAATCTTTAATTGTATTAATTAATTTGAGTGGAAAATCTTAATTAATAGTATTGAATTGTTTATAGATGAAAAATTAATTAATTTTTTAATTTTTATTACAAATACTTTAATTGATATTGCAAAACTACTCTCATATTACTTTTTTGTGTGATAGTAGAGCAATGCACGGAATACTAGAGGAATGTTCATTAGTACTCTTCTCTGAATACATTTCTCTTTTGCATATATCAAGCAATAACCGCACATAAGCGACACATTTTTTGGACTTCGTTTTTTTTACGTAAATCGACTAATTACGATCACAAATAATCGATTTTGTTAAAAAAAATTAAGTTCGAATATAATTTCGCTTAAGCCTTTTTGGCGGTTATGGCACGATATGATTTTTATTAAACTAAACACACGTCACGGGCATACTCATGGTGTTTAATTTCAATGCTCGTACAACGCTTTGGTATATACATATGGCTCATTTACTTCAAAAGTGTCACAATTCAATAAACTAGTTTTGCAGAAAACGCGTTTAAAGTTTCCATTTAACATGCAACACAATGAAGACATGAAAAAATATTCTTCTCTCACGAGGTGATAGCACAAGCTATTTATATGAAATTTTTACACAAGATCAAATACAAAATGCCAAATTATTTTGCATTATTAACTCAAAAACGCATTTTTTGAGTTATGACACTATTGAAGTAAATGAGCGATATATAATTCATACGTAGGTCGGTGAAGGGTATATAAGATTCAGCTGAGCCTTTTTGAAGAGAAGCACGTGAAATGTTTTAAAGCAAAATAAAGATTAAAATAATCGGGCTGAAGTTCAGTATTTTGGAATTGAAAAATAATAAACTTGAGCCAAATTAAGAAATTTTTCTTTATTTTGCTTTATATTTATATTTTGTATTTTTATTTACCATTACATTTCAATTAAAAATAATAAATATGCATGGCTTAAATCAAAATAGTTTTGCAACACCTCTAAATTCCGGTATTGCCAAGACACTGATTGAGCAAATTGGCAAATTAGAATCCAGAAGCACACACAAACAAAACGCAATATATCGACCCTTTTTTATTTTATCGTAAGCGACATGTTATCGAAAATATACTTTTTATTGAAATTGAAATTTTATGGGCCTACCCATAGTTTAGAATTATCAAAATGCCAAAATTGTTGATAACATTTAAGATACGGGCTGTAAAATTTTATCGCAAGCGACAATTTATGTACAAAAACATATTTGAATATTTAAAAAAAAAACCTTCTCCTGAAAAATTTAATTTTTGTCGCTTACGATGAAATCGAAAATAAGGCTCGTTATGTAATCAATATTTTCCTTAAGCCTCATCATTTATATAACTCTGTGGCGCCACAATAATTTTCAACTTTCTAATGCTGTTTTTCCAATAGAAAAACTAATAAATAGACTTTTGAAGGCACTTGCAAGAAAAATACTTTAATTTCTGCCTTCAAATCTCTTCCTAGTTTGCCAATGCTCAGGTGCATGTACATACTCGTACATATGTCCACTTTAAAATTTATTTAGTTATGAAACAAATTAAGTCTTTCGTGTTCATTTGCATATTTATTTTATAAATTTCTCACCAACCGCAAGCTAACTAACAATTCCTTTCACAAAACTCTCACTGGCTGGCATAATTCATGTGTGGTGTTAAATGCGACTCTATTAAATCTATTTCAGAACGATTATTTTGAAATTTACTCACGCATTCATCTCTGTCATTTGCATTTTCGTCGACAAATTTAGTGTAAGTTCAATTTTATATAATTTTATGTTACGTTTTTTGTTTTTTGTTTTTTTGTTTTTGTTGTTTTCTTTACGTTCAAAATAAATCTATAAATTTATGTAAATGCGAATATGTATTTAACTCTTTGAGTTTTTTGCGTGTGTTATTTTTATTTATATATTTATTTATTTTCGGTCTCATATAAATTAAGTTGACATTGTTAAATACATCACTCCCATTCAAACTGTTTAAAACTATTTATTGAAACTAATTTAAATAACGCCATGAGTAGATGAGAAGTGAATAGCAGTAGTAGCAGCAGCAGTTTAAGTTGTAGATTGTTTAGTATTTCTTGTATTTTATTTTTTTATGTATTTAGTTGTTGTATTTATGGCGTATGTGGTAACAAAAACAAACAAAAACAAAATAAAAGCTGGAAACCCATAACTTTTAGTTATAACTCCCTTTTTTCAGTTCATTTCATTCAATTTTATATACAATTTGTTTTAGATAATAAATAAATGAAGTGTATGGAAGCATGAGTGCACTGACCAAAAGGCTCGTTGTGGATATTTGATGGGAAAATATTTTCGCATGCAAACGGATTTAATATTTTTTCGCATATAAACAACTAGGACTTGGTATTAAATGTTCTGGCAACATTTGCATTTGCAATGCATTCTTATTAATCGCACTTTGGTTAGAGGCGTTTGTGCAGAGTTATGCGTTTTCAATAAGGATATTAATTTTTTGGAGTAAATAATTATTTTTTATTTTTAGTAAACAAACTACAAAAAGTACATCAAACTCACATGGCTAATATTTTAAATCATTATTATTATTATTTTTAGGAGCGTAGATACACTGACGCACAGTGTCATTATTTGAAATTACAGACTAGACAACTTCAGATTATATTGATATGTTAACAAAGGTTATTCAGCTTTATCGTAGCTATAGTTTTGCCAAATATTGTTAGCAAAAAATTAGGTGTCCCTGCAAGTTCTTCGGAAAAAGTTAAAAAAAATTTCCTTTTTATTAAAAAAAAAATACGAAATTAAAAAGTTAATAAGATTTGTTGGATGAACTGTTGGCTAGATTTTTGTTAATTATACACCAAGTCTGAACTAGCTGTTGGCCACAACATGATAACACCATTTTTTGAGGGCGCGATGTCTTTGGAAATCTTTGTAGAACCATAAAAAATTGGTCACTAAAATCGCTATGCTGAGTACAGGGTTTTATTACCTTTTGGTAGTACTATAGAACCAATACTGTCCAGTCCGTGTGTTTTTCAAAATTCTTCTTTTGTTGTTGCAAATTGTAATATTTACAGCTCTTCTTATAAAAATGTTTCTTATAAATGGAATGCGAGACTTCGCAATTTTACTTATCTTACATCAGCCGTAAAAAAGCTAACATTTTAACAACACTAATTTTATATTAAATTTCCTTCTTTTTTGTGCACAATAAATGTTATCCACTCACATGCCTGCCTGTGCACTGAATTTCAATGCTTTTATAATGAAAATTCAGCAGATAAGACTGCAGTTTTCACACACCTGAACGCTGATGATGAAGGTGTACCGTCGATCCCAAGGGACATGTTGTTCGGTTTCAGTTCTAGTGTTTTTCCATTAATTAACAGGCCTGTCACAGAAATCGATCGAAACTGTTTTCATTACGAATTTTCATTTCGATCGATTTTGTTTTACCTTCTCTAGATTTCAATCGATTTTGGTCAATACAAAAAAGCAGCAATTCGATTGTTTTCAATTGGGCAACGAAAAACAAAAAACACATGGTTATTAGAAGAGGAAAACAAAATAGGAAAGGCACAACATTTTTTTTAACTTCAAGTGAACAAAATTTAATAATTAATACACGAAATGTCTGCAATAACTGCAGTTTGTGGTGCGCAGGGACGTCAAGACTTTACCATAAAATTACGGGGAAGACGATTGAGGGATGCTTCAGGTTCACTTTCATATTTAAACTCAGTGTATGTGTTAAAGTTTTATTTATTTTTATTTGACTGAACAGAATATTTCACTTTTTACGATCCTGCATTTTTCCTTAAGACTTAAAAAAATTTTATATTTTGTAAAAAAAATTAAATAATCAAAAAAAAATTTAAATAAATTGTTGAAAAACATTTTTCTTTATTGAAATAAGTTGTTTCAAACAGATTTTTGTAATTTCACATAAGGAAAATTACAATTCCGAGCATTAAATTTAAAGTGGTTTCACTTCGAGCATATTCTTCGTTTTTCGTTTTCTGAAGAATCTAATTACGGAATTGAGATCATTTCGATCGAATTTGGATTCTGTGACAGGCCTGTAAATATTGTTTGAATGATTTGCTAAATAAATAATTCTGCCAAAAAAAAACGACTTCAATGCAATTTTAATGGGCGTGCCATTTTTTAAATTCATGATTGTGTGTTTTTGAGAGCTCAGGGTGCGTTAAAATCGGTAAAGTAGAACCACTTAACATAGAATATTTAATTAAAATGGGCGTGACTCCGCCCAAAAAACTATTTTTACAATCGGTCTAAAAAGTATCGAGTTATGTCATATTGATAACCTCCTCCTTTTTTTTTTGAAGTCTGTTAAAAAAATATCATAAATGTAGTTATTTGACTTCCTCAAGTTACGAACCTTAGCCTTACACACAAAAAAGTAATATGAATGAGTTTGTAATATTAGTTAAAATATTTGTAATATTAATTAAAAAATAATAAAATAAATAATTTTTCACCTATAAACAATTTGATAATATCAATTAAGTTTTTCAACTCAAATTAATTAATGCAATTAAAAATTTAATTGAATCAATTAAATTATTAATTGAAAACATTAATTGGTGAATACTTTTTTCTGTGTAGATACAAATTACTAATATTTAATTTAAGGTTTTCAATTGCAAAGGATGTAACACTCTTCATAATTTTCCGTAATACCAAAATAGGCATGTACCAGATGTGGACACGTGTTGAATTTATCCAACACGAGAATCCGAATACGTATACCCAGACGTCCAAAGCGTGTGAAATGAGCACGCAAAGAATTTTACCAACTCGAAATCCAATTGAATATAACACAAAAATGTTTATATTCCAAAAAGATGTATAGTATTGTTTAATTTCAGAAGCTTTAAGCTTAGCAGACCTCTACATTATTAACCAATTTGCATTGGCGTAGCTATAAATTTTTTCAAGGGTGGGAGGCATTATGACTGGTGATTTTCTTGAGTTATACTCGTATTAAAATAAATAATTACATGCAATTTTTAATAAATATAGGGGCCCAAGAGCAAGTCTTGGGGGAGAGGGGCAATACAACCACCAAAAAAAACAATCTACGCCTATGCAAATTTGCTGGTATTGCCTGTGTGACGATACAAAATACTAAATTTATTCTCTACTGAAAATTCACAAATTTTGCACCTAGAATCGTTTCGTATGTTTTCGTGTCTTGCTCAACGTGTTTTGCTCAACAACCGACCAGCACAAAATCAGATTTTCTATCATGAACACTTCGTGTTGAGGCGTGCTTGTTCGTGTCATGAAAAAAAACCAGGACACGCGCCCATCTCTAGTATATACACATGTATATAAAAAATAACTTAGTCCTTGTCCAGACTTGCAATTTTTGTTGCAGCAATTCTTGAGTTTATCAGTGAGAGGGGTGCGAAGATTGGGGAGGGGTACACAGTTTCATGTGCTCTGCAATTCTCTTTTGTTTTGAAATTCGTAGTTGATAATTAAATGTTGGTGGGTGTATTTGACGTTTTATTTTATTTTATTTCTTCAGTTGTATGGAAAACACAAAATAATACAAAAAGTAAATTAGAATTGTTAATTTTTCAGGGAAATTTTATGCGTAATAGAATTTTTTTAATACATAATTGCAAAACTAGAATTTTATAATGGGGACAATTAATGCAATTTCCAAGCAGAATTTTAAAAAGTAGCAGCAACAAAAATTGCAAGTCTGGACGAGGACTTAATTGTCATGTACAATTTCTTATCGAAATTTGTTATTTCCCAAAGTCGTAGAATTAAAATTTTGAAGTATTTTCCTTGCCCCTTTCAGAATTCTAAGCAAATTTTTTTTGTTTGTCTACTATATTTAAATACTTGATATCTATTCGTATGACTAAATTAATGAAAAAATTTTGTAATTCATTCGTTATTTACACTTGAAGTGTTGTGTAGGCAAAATGAAATAATCACATTTTTTTTGTATTCGTTTTTTTTTCAAAACTCCAACATCAAAACTTTAAAGTTAAAAGCGAAGCTGCACCTGTTTTGCGCCAGTGCAAGCTAAATTCACTTTGTCGGGTTTTTTTTGTTGTGTTTTATAATTTGAAAGCCAAAATCTTTAAATTTGATTTGGGGCTCGTTTTCAATTATGCACCCTACACATTCATGTCACATTCAGTCATGCAACTGTTTATTTAGTTTATTAAGTGAAATTTTTAATATCTAATAGTTAAGAGATAATTTAATTCTGCAAAGAAACTTGTTTTCAATAAAAAATATGAACATTCATGCCCTAAATTCAAATCCGTTTTCAGTTTTTGACTATGACACACAGATTTTTTTAATGAGCGTGGCTAATATTAACCCATAAACAAGGCGGTAACGCTAAGTTTTTTCAATATAACTCGATTTTAATAACTTAAACACCTGAAGATGCAAAATAAAATTATCTTTAAATCAAAGTATATTTACACGTTTATGTGAGACCAAATGAAAGGAAGGCGTAGTTGTGGGTCCTAAAATACCAGAAATCTATAAAGAATTGCACAAATATAAGTGGGTCCATAAACAGAGAGGAGCATGGTTAGATGTAGAAAATGTATGTCACAATTTTATTGGATATAGAAGGGCTTCAAATTACGAAAAACTGGTACAAGAACTTTTTCTTTCATATCAACAACTCAAACTTCCTGCATTTGCATTAAGATTTTTTTCGTGGTATCATATCTGCTTAGCATGGTGAAAGGTTCTAACGGGATATTGCGCACATGGAAAAAAGGTATAGCGGCAAGTGGTCCCCAGAAATATGAACGGAATTTTACTGGGAAATCAATCGTGAAACAGCAGATAAAACTTATAAAAGAAAGCGATCTACTAATAAGTTGTTCATTTTTTATGTTATACTAGTGTTTACTTTCATATAAGGTTTTAATTTATATCATAGAAGCTATTTACTTTTATCATAATAAATACTTATGTATGTATCTTATATTCCAATATCAGTATTTTATATAAATGAAAAAAATCTTAAATAATGGACACACACACAAAAGTCCATTTAAATCACATAATGAAGTTCTGGCTTCCGACTTTTTTTTATTTTTTTCCAGAACAGTGTAATCGATGTTCGTCACAAAACGAAGTTCAAAAATATGTGTCTTAAGCCTTTTTGTACGTTATGGATCGATATTGTAATACTAAGTGTTATATTTTATTAAGATTCGCAAAAGCTTAATTTGAATATAATACAAATTCTACCGTTGCGATTTCTAGCGTTTCATAAAATGACGCTCTAAGTGCCGCCATACAGAAAAGCCGCTACGGACATTCGCATGATCGATCTATGGCCTTTCAAATTAACAAAAAAAAAAAATTCCGTGATATCGAATACACATTTTATTTTATTTAAATAAAGAGAATAGTTGACACTTGATGAAAGAACCTTTACAAAATAATTGTATCAATTCAGATATTAAGTCCAAAAGTCCTAGTTTACACTATAAAAGTCTTATTGCCAAGCTGATTAGCTTGAGGTAGAGAGAGACAAAGGAAACAGAAACGTTTCTTTCCCCTCGTTTCTCTCTCTCTCTCTCTCCCATAACAGATTAGCAATAAGACTTGCAATAAGACTTGTGTTAACTAGGACAAAGTAATAATAATATTAAGATTAAATATTTTTTTCAGATTCATGAGAGAAGCGAATTTTTGTCAGTCTAATTTTGGCCATTGCTGCAACAGTACAAAGCTCGGTTGCAAATCTTTTAATGGTGCTGCTATCAAACCGCTCAGTACATATAACCATCATTCAATTGCAACAAACGATTAATAGTCTTTGTTTTTAAATAAAAGTTGAGTTCAGTATAGACATTATTTAGTCATAACAAAAGCATTCGATCGGTTGATCTAATCAATTTAAAAGTTGTCATAATCATATCATTATTACAATTTAGCCCTTTTACGTTAATGAGCATGGATTGTTTTCTGGATTCACAGAAAATTTATGGTGTGAGTCGAAATATACATTAGTTGATTCAACTAATATTTTATCGGCCTAAACATTTTTCAACCAATCTCTTTTCTGGGTGCACTTTTTGTGATCCGCACCTGGTAGTGTGTGGTTTGCTTCGCTATAAACTATTAACACTAACATTAACTTTTAAGTGGTTTTCGAAATATTTAACAGACTCTAATAGTGGCTTTTAAAATTTCTTTGAAGTGTTTCAAAATTGATCAAACATTTTGTAATTTCGTTTCTTAAACTTTTTATAAGTTTGTAATTGTCGGTTTCAAATCGTGTGTCACACACCTCCTGCAATGTGCAACTCAAACCAATTTAATTGTAACTACATTCGATATTTCTTTTTATATATTTAATGTCAATCATACAAACATGTTTAATTTAACAATTAAATCAAAAGCCAATCAAAACTTGAAAACTCAAGCAATTATTAACTTATTAACTTTAGATACAATTTTTACATTTTATGCAAAAAAAGTTAATTAGAAAATGGTTAAGCATTGATTGATTTATAACTACTGATACCATATTTACGAGTCTATAAACAAAAATTATAATTCACTTATAAAAAAATTTATTAAACAAATTTGAATTGCTCACAAAAAAATTAAAAAGGTTTAATGAAAAAAAAAACCAAGATCCAATGAAAAAAAGTTTATTAATTTTCAACCAACCACTGAAGCTAAAGTAAACCATTATAAATATGGTAACATATGGGGTCTGCCATCTAACGTTTTTTTTTCAACTAGTGCTTAATTCGTCAATGGTAACACTTAGCTCATGTCTGATTTGACAGATAATTAGTTTTATCCCTCCTCGAATATGGTTGTGTATACGCTTGAACAACGCTGGGAAATATTGCCTGCGATCGACTTACAGAAGATGCCGATTTGGCCAAAAAAATCATATTTTCAGATGAAGATGAAAAAAGCAAAATTGTCGCATTTGGGGCACAGAAAACCCGCACGCATACATTGAAAAGCCGACACACCCAAAACGAGTCACTGTTTGGTGCGGATTTTGGTCCAGAGGCATAATTGGGCCAATGAGCAAGGAGTGGCCGTTAAAGTCAATGGCGATCGTTATCGGGCCATGTTGAACGAATTTTTGTTCACAAAAATTGAAGAGGAGGATATTGGCAACATTTAATGGATGTGTTTTTTTAGATTTGAATTAAAATTTAATTGAATAGTGTTTAAAATTTAAATTAAAAAATTTTTTAAGAAGTTAATTTTAAATTTTAATATAAAATGAAATATTTAAAAAAACACAACACTATAAATAAAATAATTATAAATACGTATGTATGTATATAAAAAAAATTAAAATTTCCAAAAATGCATTTTCCATGGAAACATTTGTCCATTGTACCAAAAACATAATTGATGCATCGCACCGAGGAGTATTTGAGCCAAAAATATGGTCATTACTTGTTTTTTAGTTTATATTGCTTGTGAAAAGTTATTGAGAGCCCCTAGATTATTGAAATTTGGCAAAATTATGTCTTATAGTCCTAGGCTGTTAAAAGCCTTGAAAAAATAAAAAATCGTACAAACTTTTCCCATACTTTTTTTTTTTTTTAGCAAATGCAACTTTTAACGTCGGCGAAATTTCAAAAGCCTAAGCCTGGATCCGGGAGACCGTAAGATGCCATTTTGGTCCCAGCTTCCTTTTGTGGACGGTGACAAAAATATTATTTGCAAAAATAATGTAAATAATAACAAAATGTCTTAATACCATACAAATTGAACTTTTGAGCTTTTATTCACAGAAAAAAGTATTCACCAATTAATGTTTTCAATTAATAATTTAATTGATTCAATTAAATTTTTAATTGTATTAATTAATTTGAGTGGAAAAACTTAATTGATATTATCTTATTATTTTTAAATAATATTACAAATATTTTAATTAATATTACAAACTCATTCATATTATTTTTTTGTGTGTTGGCAGCCAAAACATTTTATGACGGAAAAAAAAGTTTTTTTCTCATATTTACCTATGCAAGATTTAAATGAAATCAAATAATAAAATACCTACACACAGAAAAATTTTAACTTACAACTACGTAAACAAGTTTAATGTAATCTTTTTTTGCAATGATTTTGCTTCATATGTGTTTCATGTTAATCTAACACGATTTATAGTAATTTTCAAAGAAAATTTTTCCTTTTGAAGTAACTTTACTTTACATTTTGCTTTAACATTTATATATCATTAAAATCAAAATAAGAAGCCTGTTCATCAAAGTTATTACAAGTTGAAACAACATGAATTTAATTTAATGTAGTAATTGTATTTTAATAATTATTTAGCTTACGTGTATTTGGCACAGGCATCAGGAAAATGTTTGTTTTTGAATAAATTTGCTTACCTGGTCCCCAAGATTTGAACTCGCAACTCATCTCGTGGTAGTCAACGCGCTTACCCTACAGCCACAACAACTTTAACTATTTTTTAGATACACACTAAATAAATACTATCATGAATTAATTTTTAATTCAGCATTATTTAATTGGTAATGTAACAAACAATTTATTTGAAAAGTTTTAGTTTAAAAAAATACAAAATACGACTACTTTGGCTAGTCTCCAGGATTCGAATCAGAGACTCTGGAGACTACAAGACTAGTACAGGGCCTACCAGCCAGCAGCAGTTTGTCAGCTATTTGCGAGCATGAAATTAAACAACAACAATACAAAAAAATCTCAAACAACTAAGCATAAAAGAGTGTTGCAGTCATCTCAGCTTGCATTTGGGTGAGCATTTTTTGCAAAAATCTCTGATATGATTCTCCTCAGATCACGTTTGACCATTAAAAACTGATTTATCACTTGGGTGATTTAAAAAGGATGCACTTATGATTCATCTGTATGATCAAATAATAATTTCTTACAAAACAGAGGAACAAAATGCAAGGCAAGTAAATCGTATCATAAATGATTCTCTGGGATGATTCATCTGTAGGGTACCGTTTTCTCACAACGGGAGTATCATTTATGATGGAAAAATTAGCTTATATGCTGTTCTTTTTGCCGTCAAGCTGACTCGGAGAAGATTCGATTATGATACAAAATGCTAGCTGGAATCAACAAAGCAAATAAGCACCAACAGACTTACGGTCTAATTCATAAAATATATTTTAGCTTTATTACAGGCTTATTTGACAAATTTCCCATAGAAATATATCAAATAAGCGCTTAATAAACCTGAAATATATTTTATGAATAAGACAGTTAAACAACATATTAATTCTTGTTAATTTAATATATGTAACTTGAAATCTAAATTGTTGCATGGTGATTTTATATTGGTATTTTTTTCTGTGTGTGTACATACATAATTAAAACAATATCAGCACATATGGAATTAAAACTTCGTAATTGGAAAAGGACACTAGAAAGAACTTTTTATTCCGAATGCAGAATAAATGTCAATATAACTGCCGCAATAGATTAAAATTTAAATGATGCTGAACAAATGAAACTGAAATGTCTAAATTTGCTTTAATGATCTTTATGTTTATTTCAAAACTTTTGTTTATATAAAACTGGACAAAACTTCATTTTCAAATCTAAATCATAAAAAAATTGCTAATAGTCGTATTACTTTAAAGGGTTTTCTTAAAACTTCTATTTTTGGTTGTTTCTTTAATGTCGCACCAAAAAGAAACAGAAACTCTACAAAAAAATCGTGACTAATTACAGAAATTAAAACGCTGTAATTTAATTATGTATCAAAGATTTGTTATCGCATGTGGTGGCGTCAGCAGTTTATTCTCTTCGTAGTTTGCAAATGCAAAAATCCAATACAACAACTAAACAAAATACTTGAGATATACGAACAAAACTCGAAAAAAAACAAGAATAATATCAACAACATTGAAATGAAATAAATCAAAAAACCCAAACGAATGAACGTGGAGAAAAAAAGCTTAAAGAAAATATACTCGTGGATGACAAAAACCACGAAACAACAAATGAACCTTAAAGCAATAAAAGCAAAAGAGGTAAATCGGCAGGAAAAAATTAAACTTTGCCTACAGATCAATACTCGAAAATGAAGCACTACAGAAATGCAATAGAAGCCACGGAGAAAAAAACTCTCAGCGAATGATTCCTTTAGAAACTGCAAAAAAGCAATTTTAGGTGAAAAAAAAACTTTCCTGCAAAAAAGCTAAGGCAAAGTAAAAATTCAAATCTCTTAAAAGCAAAAATTGCCATGATGATTTTGAACTTTGAGATGAAAAACTGCAAGAAAAAATTAGAAGCGGAAAATTTACATACGCGGAGAGCCGGCACAAACAAGAAAATCCTAAAAGAAAACCATCGGAAAGAAAATAATGAATCGCGTTTTTTTTAATTGCAAATGAATGAAATCGGTAACAAGCTCAGAGCAATAGAGTTAATTTAGTGGAAACTAATAGATTCACTTTTTCTCTTTTGCAAACAGTTATTGAACACAAAGATATTTAGTTCGTTAAAATTCATTTTACATTTGCATTTCAATATAAGAACACATTCAATATCAATTTTGATCAGTACGATTCAACGACATATGTACATAATTAGTTATTAGGTCTATATCATTCATGGAGTGCGAACTGGCGATTTTTAAATACACAGAAGAAAAATTGAAATATATATTAATTTAATATCACAATGGATGCAAATGGGTCACCGAGTGGAGGTGCGTTGCTAACCTAATATAACAACTTAAGTTGTTGATACGACAAACACAGAAATTTTTTCAACAAACTGAACTAACCAACTTTTTTGTTATGCATAGCGCAAAAACTCAAACATTTTTGAATATTTTTTTGATTAAAAACTTCAACTAAAGTTTTTGTTGTTGTTGTTTATTGACATAACAAATTTAAATTTTTCTAGTCAATTACTCCACAAAATTATTTGTTAAATTGTGTCGAAACGGAATGTGCACATGTAGTAGAAGAAACCATGCATTGTGTGTAGTCGTTATTTGAGTATTTAGATCCTGTCCCACGATGTCGACAACGTTTGACTAGTCCCATACTTAAATTTGAAACAGCAACAAAATATAAAAATTTGTTTTTGTTT
The DNA here is from genome assembly GCA_936439885.1 of Nowickia ferox. Lineage (NCBI taxonomy): Eukaryota > Metazoa > Arthropoda > Insecta > Diptera > Tachinidae > Nowickia > Nowickia ferox. Next base: position 69,214,006 of record OW387026.1, read on the forward strand.
TGAATGTATGTGTGCGACAAGTCGAACGCTGTCGACATCATGGGATTGGCCCTTAATAACGAGTTCGCTCTTTAGCTGAGTGGTAAGTACATCAAGCTTTTAGTCCGGAGGTTGCTGGTTAGTTTCCGCCCAAAGATATCAAGGGTTGTGATTGTGTATAAAAAAATATTGTTAATTCATAATAATTTGTCCGTAAATTCAACAATTCACATTTACTACGTTTATACGCACGGCTTATTAGCAAATAAAACTGTAAATTGTTGTCATATTGTTATTTTTATTGCGACTTGCTAATTCAGAAAGCTATTCACGATTAACACACTATTTGCAAATAAAATGCTTGAGGTTGCCACACTTACAAATGTTTTCCAATAAAAAATCAATACACAAAACACATTGATCGAAGAAAACAATGACAATAAAAAAAATAATTTTTTATTATTTTATACATTTACACAATTTTATTACAAACATAAGTAAGATTTCTATAGAAGTGCTACCAAGTTTTTATACATTTACAAAGCCCTATAAGCTGTGAGTTAATTTATTTACAAATATTGTTAATATAACAATAACTTTAATTTTACTAACTGGGAAATCTAACAACAAAAACAAGTTGTAAAAAAATAATTGTCAATAACAAACTATTTGTTAATACATTTAATTGAAAATATTATTCTAAAATAAAACAAACAAAATGGAATAACAACAACTCAACCAATTAAGAACTCAATTGTGATTAACACAATAATTTTAATTGGAAATAATTCAGTTAATTTTATTTTCTTATGTTGCAAATGCGTATTTGTATTTAAAAAAAATCATTATAAGTGCCTTTTTAAATAATATTTTTATTGTATTTAAAAATAAATTAATTGTATTTACAAATCTTTTTTTTCTGTGTAGTTTTTCGTTTTGACTAATTCTTCTGTTTAAACTTTTTTTTATAATTTTGAAAATTTTTTCTATATGATTTTTTTATTATGACGATTTGTCCACTTCGGTGTTGTTCTTAGTTCTCCTTTTTTCATTTCGCCAACTTTTTTAATAATACGACATTTAAAATCATGTTTTATTTTTCCTCTCTTGAGCGATTTTTCCGTTTTGACGTTTTTTTCTAAGTGGGCTTTTTCGTTTTGGAGACTTTTTTATTGATAAAATCCAACAAATTTTGCAATATTTAATTTTTGCGGGTTTGTTCTCTTGAACGATTTTTTTTAGTTTTGACGATTTTTTTAAATTCAGGGCGCAAACCTTTAAGCGGCCCAAATTATTATTGCGTATGTTGTTATACATATTATTGTCGTTTCGAGCTGCACTATGAAATAAATGGCACAATATTTTTAAAGAAAATATTGCCAAACTTTCCTGACAGTGAAAAAGTAAACAACATTAAACAATGTTGCCACCACATTATACAATTGTCTTGATTGTACAATAAAAATCAAAGGTCTTTTGATATTATCCAATATATTGTGCCACCTTCATATGACATTCATATATGACATACACATTGGCGATATTATTGTACAATACGAAAAATTGCACAATTATATTGCAAGTGGGTGAGCCGCTTTACATTCATGAACGTACAACTCGTCACCTAAAAGTACAGCTTTTGGACTATGAAATACGTGAACGGGCTGTACGAAATAAAATTTGAGATTGTGGCATATGTTATCTTATAACTAAACGTAAAAAAAAGACACCCGATTTTTTATCCCAAATTATAATAATATATAGAAAATTATAATAATATATAAACAACAGCATTAAAATATTAAATTCAGAACCTGTAGTGATTGGTATGCAATGAAAGTGGTAAGTCTTTGGAACTAGTTCCGATTCTTTTTGGCTGGGTATGTATGGCATGTATCAGAATAAACATATAAACCTACTTAAGGCCCATTTCACAATGTACAATTAAAAACTAACAGGGACTTTAACGGCAAGTTTTGTATGAAGACCTTGCAGTTAAAGTTCACGTTAACTCTTAACCATACATTGTGAAAAGAGACGTTAAAGTTTCGAACTAATAAAGTTTGTCTTAAGTGCCCAGGCGACGTTCAAATAAAATCATCAATCCCATAGTTGTGTGCGTGACGTCGCGTTTTTTTCGGTTACATGTATACGTTGTCTTCAGTGATTGATGAAAGTCAAACCATTTTGATGAACAAATACAAACAGATAACTAAAACTTACTAAAACAAGATATATATGTTTCAAAATGTCTTAGACTCTTCTTTTTAAATCCGTTTATAGATTTAAAATCGGTTGATATTTAAGATAGTTAGAGGCTGATAAGTACATACGGGTACGAAAACTGAGCGGATGAAAACAACATTATTAGCGGAGAAAAATTAGAGTGCGACATAGAAAAATATTTATCATTTAACTCTGTATAATATTTTTTTAATGTACTTATTAAATTTTACGTTTTTTATACAAAGATTTCAGAAATGATTAGTAAAGAACAAGCAACACAATGGCAGAACTGTTGCAAATAAAAGATGATAAATTTGAACTTCTTTTGCGAAAAAGCTTTCAGCAAATTTTAATAGGATTAATCGAACAATTTGCATGTTCATATCAACTATAAGGCTGAAATTTGCATCAGCTGACACCACACCAAACACAATAACTTTGATGGTCAATGTGTAGCGATGTGGTTCCGTTCTGCTAGTGTTTGTCAGAAGACTTACAATTAACTTTGTGTTATTTGTTCCTTAAAAGTTATCACATGTGATTTGGTTTCTTCAATAATATGAACTTTAGACTAAATAAAACAAAACAATGAAACAAAAATAAGTTCGAATAGAAATAAACAAAAAATATTCGATGATATGATGATATTCGATGTTGTACTCAAAACTTTGCTTCACAAAATGAAGTTGTACAGTGAGGTTTAAATAATAAGTTGAATAATTGAATTACTAAATAAAATTTGCCAATGGATTGATTAAGATTTTAAAGAAATTTTGTTCTGCTGTCATTTAAAGCCAACTTTAAAGAACGAACTGTTTTAATCGAAAGAGCTGCAGGTTTATAAACGTTCTGTCATTTGTATAGAACTTTTCTGACACGTTTGTCTCTCTCTATTCATTATGAATCTCAGAGACCATAAGCATGTAATATAAGCATTTTGAATGGAACACTAAAATAAATTTATATCACAAATATCATCGTTCCCAGAGATGGACACTGGTCACGATACTATTGTGCATCATACTTGATCACGCATTATTTTTAGTAATTTTTATTTTAGTAACGTGAATAAGGATAAACTTTAAGTGGTCATTTCTTGAATGTAAAGGTAATTTGAAATTTCCGAATTAGCAAATGAATTTTTTATAAATTTCTTCAGCAATATGACCATGTAAAATGGTGACCAAAATTCACTCACCAGCTTATCTCTTCCAATTACTCTGCATACCGAATCTTTACCATTTTTGTGACACAATCCGCTCAATCAGAAAACTGACTCATTCAGCGGTATGAATGGCACTAAAGCTTGACTGGATTTGTATCAAAATTTCCATATTTAGTTTAATTTCACATCTCAAAATTGTAAAATTGCGGGCAAGTCGGCCAGTGTTTGCATGCAATTGTGTCCATGTTGTAACTTTGTGAGCGCACAAGTGTAAATGTGTGTGCGTGTGTATGTGTTAATACGAGTATGTCGACCACATTTTTAAATGTTCAATTATTTTTTATTTTTTTGTTTATTTTACTTTATTAAAAGTTTTTCAACTGAAGCCAACAAGTGTCATAATTTTTTTTTTTTTCAAAGATTTTAAAAGGAAATTTATGTTAACAACATTTTTCTACATCTTGTTGCAAAGACTTTTGCTAAGAGTTTGAAATGTTTAATTAAATTTATAGTTTTTAATAAATGTTGTAATATTTATGTATTTTTGTATTTAATTTTTGCACTTTTTGGTCTGTAATAAAATTCTTTGCTGCCACAAGAAGAAGAAAAAAAGTGGATACATTTTTTGCAATTTTGTGGAAGTCATATTTTGACAGTGTTTTGCAGACAAGTTTCCATTTTTTTTTTAAATTTTAGTTTTTCATTATGTTTTTGGTATTTTGGATATCAGTGATACTAGCGATAGTTAAGTAAACCTGGTACGCTATAATTGAAAAAAAAATGGATTAGGATATTCAAGAAATTAAATTTGCTTAAGCATACAGTAGTCCCCGCGAAAATGTCAGCGGGAAATCATTTAAGCGATCGTCGAATAAATCCGCAATTGGCATACTTAGAAAACCCATGAGGAATGCGAAAAGGATAAATTAAAAAAAATTCGGTTATTTTTTTTTGGTTTTCGCTTTTTTAAAGAAAATTGGTACCATTATGGTTTAAAAAGAACCTTTACTGCCATATTCATAAAAAATATTTCAGGTTTATTAAGCACTTATTTGACATATTTCTATGGGAAATTTGTCAAATAAACCTGTAAGAAACCTAAAATATTTTTTATGAATTAGACCGTTAATATTTTGTACAAAAATATATTCTTATTAATCGACTTAGTTTACTTCTTTGTCATTTTATTTTCCCACATTTCAATTTATGTAAAATTTTGCCAGATATTTTTTTATAAAAAATATATATTTATTTTTAAAGTCTCTCTCTAAAATTACTACTTTAAGGAGGAAAGGCTTTTAAGTGCATTTAAGTGAAATCGTTGTAATGTAAAATATATGTATACTTTTGTTGCCAGCAGTTTTTGCCCATTAAAACGGGGAACTTACTGTTGTGGGGCGCACCTAAGCGGAAAGTACTGTAGCTAATCAGTACCAGTTCCAGAATCCTGAGTGAGCAAATTTTCTCTAAAATTATTAGAGAAAAGTATCAACAAAAAACTTTCGATATTAACGAAAATCTTGAGCTATAGATTTAGATAATTATAGATTGGGACTATTAGTAGATGTCGCAGCTTCGCCTTTGTTCAATATATCGCAAGTTTTTGTTCCCAACGAAGCCATTTATTTAAACCATCACTTCTGTCAGTCTAATTTGCTCAAGACTTCCAATTGTCCAATTGTATTCTGCTGAATTGAGGACCCCTTACGATGATTATTGTACAGCTCCCCTAAGTCGACCTAACTTGGCTTGAAAAAAAAAACATTTTATGCTTGTTTTGCTTTACAGTTACTGTTTAGCCAAACAATAAATTAAGATTTATTGCAAATGGCGCGAAATAAATATTGATTTTGTTTGCTGCTGGTGCTACTGCTGTAATTTTACTCATTACTGACATGTTGCTACGTAGTACGTACAAACATAAATGAATTTTTACTTCAATGTATGAATTTATTTCCACATTTTCATACATTTACAATCTGCAAGTGTAGAGATTCGTATGTGCGTGTGCGTGTTGGCCTGCACATGTATTTGTGTGCGATTTTTCCATTTATTGTTTCATTGGAAATAATTTCCAATTACATTCATGTCAATAATGTGTATGCAATTATAGTTTTATTATACGTTTTAATTAGCCAATATTTCAACACGTTTATTTTTTTTTTCGCTTATTCTCTTTTTCGTGGTATTTTACCATTTCAAGTTGCAAATAATTTTTTTTTTAATTTATTAGAAATTTTGTTATAATTTATGATTTTGTGCAAAAACAAAAAAATATACATTGGAATCAATATACATATTATTGATTATTAAATTTTATGGGCAATATGTTTGATAACTCGTCTGGACTAGATGCTACAGTGATGGATAAATATTTGATTATTTTTGAAGATTTAGAACAAAAATTCTTTTTTTATATTTTAAACATGCGGACAAAATATCAACAGCCTACTATTGCAATAAAAGATTTTTATATTAAAGTCTACGAAAACGAGGTAAATTTAAAATTGTAGGTAGTGATTTTACTTCATATGTATGTGTTTCATGTTAATTCAACATTATTAACAGTAACAACCTTCAATAAAAATAGTTCCTTTTGAAATAACTATATTTTATGTTGATTTAATATTCCAGTACTGTTAAATCAAAATGAAGAATCATAAACTTTATTTCATGTTGAATCAAAATTATTTCAAGTTGAACCAAAATTAATTTAATTAAGGGGCCAAGCGTTGACAAATTTTATATGGAAAAAATTTATATTACAAAAGCAAAATACCTACAAAATTTAGCAACGCTAAGCGTTGGTTGCGTTTTACAAAATAAGGCTTTAAATGCACATAGATATTTAATTTCATTAATTTTTAGATAACATAATTGTGTATTGGGTCATAAATCGGGAAAATGTATATAGTTGGCATCCCTAGCTTCGGACTCATCGCGTGGTAATCAACGCACAACCACCTTAATTATTTCTTAGATACGCACTAAACAAATACCATCATGAATGAAATTTTAATTCAACATGATTTAATGGATGAGTTAACATAAAATTTTAACACAAACTGAGAAGTTACTTTGGCTTCTTTGCAGAAACACCTCGAGTCCCAATAAGAATCGAACCTGCGACTCTCTGACCAGCAGAATGTAGACTAACACACTGCCTACTAGCCAGCAACAGGAACTTTTCGGTGATAATAACAAGTTTAAGGGCTTTTTTTAACTAGCACAGACAGAGTATTAAAATTTAATTAAGTAATTCATTGTCTCAGTTGTTTTTTAATTATGAGAAAAACTAAAAATTTTTAAATGACATTTTAATTGAATCTCAACTTATATACATACATATGTATAATTAAAATATCAGTCGAACTACAGTAGAATCTCACAAATTAGATCCACTTTGTGCACCAGGCAGTTTGAATTTCTGAAAAGTTAAACTTTCTGGACAATTTTATTTTAAAGAAAATTATAATAAAAATTATAATAAAAAATAATAAATAAATAATACAATTGAAACGCGTTCTTTTTGAATTTTAAATTCTTGGGCACTTTTTTCAAAGCAGCGACAAATGTTTTATCTGGAAGGCAACGGAAAAATAATTCGCCTTCAACAGCATTATAAATTTGTGTTTCCAATAACCCCATTTCCTCGAATTTTGCACGCAATCGGTGTAGAAATGGAGTGATCTCACCAATATCACTCGAATGTATTTCACCAGCAATTTTTAAAAACCGTATCCCATGACAGATTTTACACTTGGAAAACAATCCATCACTTGCAGTAAGTGCGTTTTCATCTTTATCATTAAGTCTTTTTAATATTTTTACGCTTGTTTGGCATTATTTACGCGTATGAACACTTCACTTTGACCTTCGGTCATCAACTGACCTAAATTTGTACAAGCGTATCAAATTCACAAGGATATGACCGAATTTTACACACCACGAATAACTCGGTTATTCTCCGTTTTTTTAGTTTACTGAGCGAAAAAAAAATTTGTAGTAAAAATATCTAAAATTAAATTTAAAAATTTTCAGAAATGAGAAATTGTTCTTATTTTAGAGCGTTGAATTTGGGTTTTCGCCTATTGAGTTCAAAATTATAGAAAAAAATATTTTCTAGTGGAAATAAAAAACACTTCCAAAAATTAGAATCACAGGTTCTAATTTCAGAGTGTCCAATACATTGAAATTGCCGGTTCTAATTTCTGGACAGTTCGAATTTGTGACTTTTCAAATTTTTGAGATTCTACTATATATATATATATACGTTTAAAAGTAACTAGTCTTCGTAGCCTCTTACGATTTAAGAACAGAGTATCTTTGACTTATTTTCGATGGAAAAATTCTGCCAGATTTTTTTAACTTATTGATTCGACATGAGTATCTTTTATTTACAAAGTATCTGCTGTTTTTACAAAATAATTTTCAACATAGATCAAACTGACGTGCAATGCTAAATTATTTACTTGCTTGAAGGATCTGAAATATCGTTCGTAAGCATACTTTATGTAATTACCAGTGTGACCAGATCCTAAAAATTTTGTCAACTAAATGGACTTCAAAAAAAAGCTAAAAATTACTAAAAAAAATAATTTAAGTGCTAAAAAATCAGCCTGCAAATAAATAAATTAATAATATACTCCAAAAAGCATAGATTATATATATTGCTAAAAAAAATTTAAAAGGTTTATTTTTTGTAAATGCTAGAAAATGCTAAATAAATAACTGAAAAATGCTAAAGAAAATGTTAACTGCTAAATCGAAAAATTTTTCAGCTAAATCAGCAAAAAATAAATGCTAAATTAAGCTGCAAAAATGCTAAAATGGTCACGCTGGTGATTACAAATGGCCCCTGTAGAAATTTATCATGAAATGACAATATTTTTATCATTATCATCATCAACAGCATCATTTATGTTGCCAACAAATCACTTATGTTGTACTGGGTTTTCGCAAATTCTTTTTCTCGTTGTTATAGTTTGCAGGCAATTTTCCCATTTTAGTTTTTATTTTTTATTTTTTCTTTCAACGTGAATGAAGCTCAATTTAAAATTGCATTCTAGGGAGTTTATATTTTTGCATAAGCCAACACTAACATTTTTAACAAATTGACTAAGCACAAATGATTTGGTGTAAGCGTGTGTTGGTTGTTAAATAAGTGCAGTAATTTTCTTTGCAATGAGAAACAAAAGCAACACATGCAAAAATAGCGCTTTTAAATTTTCTATTTTCGACATTTACAATTTTGAACTCTATGATTTCAAAATTACGCTGACTTGACATTCAAAACGTTTTAAACAAATCTTATGAAATTTATACTCATGAGTTTTATTTGTATAACACTCACACTCACACAAACTCAAATACAAACACGCTCGTGCAAACTGTAATGTACCCTCTAGTCAGCCTAGAACCATATGGCTCTGTGTCAACACTCGTTTCTCTAGCGACAATTGCACTAGTTAAAATGTCGACAACTTTCCTTTTATGTGCGAGTAGAGATACTTTAGAGACAACAGTTCTAGTGTATTTCTGGTGACATTGTCAACGAACGCATCAATAGTTTGTTTTTTTTTATATGCTGTGCAGTCAATAGCAGAGTTGCAAGCCAACAGGCGGCTAGCCGCTGCCGCTTCTGATAGACTGTTTCAATTTAAAATAAATGTTTCTAATGAAAGCTTTTATTTACAATCAATATGTTTTAAGCTACAATCGAAAAAGGTATATATTTCAAAAATATTTTAGTCTAAATAATTTAGAAATAATTTTTTTAATTTTTTAATAAAAATATAATATGAATATGATGATCTAATTAATTTTTAATACAAAAATAATATTAAATTGATATTAATATATATGTGTGTTTAAGTTTGTTTCCCCAACCCTTATAAAATTGTAGATGAAGGTCAGGTCACTAAAATCTACTAGTGAAATTTTTGTTCAAATGTACATTGGCTGGGGTAGACCTGGTACCCCAGCCAATGTACAATGTACAATGTAGTACTACTGACAATGTCACTAGTAAATCACTACAATTTTACTATTGACATCGAGCGAGGAAATATCGATATTGTAGACTAGAGCCCCTAAAATTTACTAGTGAATCTTTTATGCCAATGTCGCCATGTGGTCCTAAAAAAAAACTACTTAGTCAATAGTGTTACAACCTAGTGGTGGATTTTCAATGACAACCCTGTGTTATATGTCATTGGCTGGGGTACACCTGGTCAGTAGTACTACTGACAATGTCACTGGTAAATTACTATTACTATACTATCACTATTAAAATTTCCTGCAGGGTAGTTTTCGGTTTTTACTCCATTTTGCAAATGTGCCTTTTGGGGGTTTATTATTTATTTCAGTTTTTTTCGTCTTGTTATTGTAACAACTCTTAAATAACTTGGCCATCACTAATACTGCAACGTTCCTGCTTGTTGTTGTTTTCATAATGATTACCATCGTCATTATCATCAGCATAATTTTTTTTACTTATTTTCATCTTTATGCGGTGGAGCAGTGCCCTGTCACTTGTCTGACAGACATAATCTAATGCCAAAGAGTTGGAAACTCCTACAATTACTTTGCAAGTAACGGGTATTTGTTCTATATTGAACTAAAATAAAGAAATGCATTTTGATACTCATGGCTTTATTTAAAAATTGAGGAATTCAAATTTGATATACGAGTAGTATCGAAGTCAGCGCGGCTGCCACATACATGGCTATTCCATATATACGATTTCTAAGCAATTTTCGCTGCATCATAAAAGACGAGATCTTAACAATCGCCATAAGGAACAATATTATCTTAATTATGGTTCATTTTATCAAACTACTACTACCTCTGCGATCAAAACTCTCGACTTTATTAAAGAAATTTAAACGTAACTACCATAAAACCTTAAATATTTATAAAAAGGAAGTAAGTGGTAAAAATAAAAGATATAAGCATCCATACAAAAAGTAAATTTAGAAGAAAATTTTCAAGAATACTTTCTTGTTATTTTGATTTTGTGACGTTTTTTGTTTCTACTGTAAAAAAGCATAAAAGTGTAGTTACGTCCGTTTACCTATAAGGTGACGATATTTTATATGTATACTGCTTAAAAGAATTATATTTTAACTAAAAAATATATTTAATGGGTAATCCTGTTTTGTACAAACATTTTTGTGTAAGTCTTATGGCTAATAAATCAGTGAAAACTTAAATATAGTTTAAGTTAATTTTCATAAAAAATTAAAATATATTTAAATACACTTTCATTTTTTCAGTGGTGAATTAAAGTTATTATCAAATTACGTTGAAAGTACGGTAGCACTACAAGATTTCCAAATATTATAGAAAACTTTCTAAAGAACAGCTGTTCAATATAAATAAGAAGGTTGATTTATCAATTTGCTGAAAAGTGAAATAGCAAAAACTACATTTTATGATACAAAAAGAGCATCGGAGTGAATTTTTCTATTTATATGTTTCATGATATGAAAATATGTGTTACATTTGTTGTATATAGGCTGGTACTCTGTTCAAAGTTGTGAAAAATTTTCAGCACCATTGATTATTTCGCGTGAAAAATTTGACATGTACTAAATGTAGCCCAACTCGCGGTTTTTTGATAAATTTCTTGCTTTTATTGCTTGAAAGTATGCAACATTGTTAAAATTCCGTGCGAAAAAAGCACTGCTCATGTTGTTTCGCAGCTAAACTAAAATGATGCCAGACTAATTTTGCATGGAAAGACATGATTTTACGTGTTTTTCACAACAAGAACAGAGTACTACTTTTGCGAATTTATTTCGCAAATATTTCACACCAAATACTTTTATATGTAGTTTGACAGCATTTCGCAAGAAATTGTGAACATTTGCGAAAATTAAACGAAATTCTTTTTAATACGACCACATGATGTTCATGTCCATGCATTCAAAAAACACACAGATGCACAAAACATATGGTATGTTTGTAAAACTTAAACAACACTTAAATGCACAATGTTGGCTATTTAAGTTTCATTTAATTTTGGGGTGAAAAACAAAATTTTGTGTTTAAATCGGATTTAAAAATAAAATACAAATAATCATTGACTGATTTATTAGCCCTTAAAATATCTTCAACATAACAATTATTAGAATTAGATTTCATTAAATCTTTCGATTGTATTAAAGATGACACAGTACTTAGATGAAGAAAGGAGTGCGGAATAGAAAGAGTTCCTTAATCAATTCTGTACAAATTTGAGATTTTTGCCTTGTATTCATTATTTATTTATTCTGTCTCGTTTGGAAAGAGTTTAATAACAACTGGAACAATATTATTGAGAAATACTATTTCGGAAACCAGGTTAAATTAAAAAAGTTTTTGAAACAGGGAGAAAACTACATTAAAAGATGTATTTAGTGGTTTGAAGTAGTTAGTTAAATTTTGAGCTGAAAGGACCAAAGCAGCTTAGAAAGTACCACAGGGCCATCAAACATCTAAAAGTGTTAGAAGCGATCCAATTGTGCCACATTTTCCATCACTGGACTAAGTATGTCAGAATTTTTTAATTTGTGCTCCATCTCTCGTTAGACCCTACCAAAACTCATTTGAGGGTTGGTTACCTCATCTTTGTTTAAGTTACTCGCCCTTACTATTCCTCATAGTTCTGGACGATGTTTAAGCAAGGGCTATTAATGATAGCGAAAAAATAGGAATCCAGTGGAATCTCCAACAACGTTTGGAAGATCCTTCATATCCTGACGATATTTGTCTGTGTAATCAATACACAGTGACATGCACAGCAAAATCGATGACATCATTACCGAGTCACAAGCAGTTGGTTTAAAGATAAATCTTAAGAAAGCAAAAGCAGAGAAGATAAATTCGCCTGACTCAAATATCAATTTTGAGGCCCTTTACTCCTTATAGGAACTAAAGGATTTAATATATATATATAAATATCAATTTTAAAGCCTGCGATGATTTAATTGAAAATGTCTACATTTTCAATTACCTTGGAAGTGTAAAATCAGTGGATGGCGCTGGTGCTAGCGACATTCTAAGCAGGATATCTTAGGCCCAAGGTTACTTTTCACAGCTCTGAAAAAACAGGAGATCATCATCTACAAATCTGTTACAAAAATGCATTTAAGCAACTCTGACGTAAAACAGGCAGGAAGCTTCTAACATTTGTGAACAAGTTTCTGCAAAAAATCCTGAAGATCTGTTGGCCGAATACAATTTCCAACGAAGAACTATGAAATAGAAGTAAAACAAAATATCGATACAATTAGAGATCAAAAGGAGGAGGTGGAAATGTACGGAAACAACCAACTGAAATCTGCAGACAGGCCTTCCAGTGGAATCCAAAAAGTACCAGAGCACGAAGAAGACCAAACCACACACTGAAACGAACGTTTGAAAAATCATTGGGATATTCTTTCAACGAAGTGAATAATATTGCAAAATATCGGAATAGATAGCGAAGTTTTGTTGAGGCCATAAGCTTCATCGGGAGCAGTAGGACATAAGAAAAAGATACACCTCATAGATATTTTATCGCAATTTTACTGTCGGTACACATTTCAATATCCTCATTTTATAATCTATAGCACCTGAACCAATTAACCGCCGTTTTTATTTGTGATATTCCACTCTATATTATACTATTCTTTCGTTTGAAAACTACATCATTGTCCGATTTCGATCTGTTTAGGAAAACATCGATCCATGTGTGTGAGACATGTTGACATCAAATCTGCTATCGGACAACGGTTTGGATTTGCAGTAAGTCTATATACTCCGGAATATCTATTGATTGTTTCAATATCAAAGCATTCCACTCTACATTATACTACTCTTTCGTTTGAAAACTACATCATTGTCCGATTTCGATCTGTTTAGGAAAACATCGATCCATGTGTGTGAGACATGTTGACATCAAATCTGCTATCGGACAACGGTTTGGATTTGCAGTAAGTCTATATACTCCGGAATATCTATTGATTGTTTCAATATCAACGCATGGCTAATCTTAACGGGGAATTCATGATCATTTGTTTCACCAATAGATCAGTTGGCGGCCAGTGAACCATTGTCAATATAATACAAATAATTTTTTGTGTTACGGCCGTAAGTAAACCAACAATAAACATATTGCCGGTTTAAAGTGTAAACCTGCTAAATCCACTTTTTATTGCATATGACATTTAAATGCCATTTGAAAGAGACAGAGACGCCTCATCGATTTGCTTAAATATTTATTTTAATCTGAAGCTTTATATGTCGAAGAAACTTAGTGCCATTTTCACAACGATACAAAAGTAAACTTTAAGAATTTAAAACCAGTATTTTGTATTGAAATACTAGTTTTAAAACTCTTAAAGTATACTTTTATTCGTTGTGAAAATGGCCCTTAATGTATTAGGCTAATTTCTAAAGCTTTGTATAGAAACCGTTAACAGTATTTTGCATCTCCTGTAAAATTTGCTGGAAGTGAGTTAGCAGGTTTACACTCTAAGCCAACGATACGTAGATCAGTAACTCGGTTTGATTAAGTTTATCAATATTTTGGCTTATTTTCAATTAAGCTTTTTTTATTTAGTCAATACAACTTTTAATTTATTCTGGTAAACACTTCCATTATTGTACGGTGTAATTCAGTGATTAGATTAATTGAATTTGATTATAGTTCCAATTAATTTTTTTATTAAATCAATTAAATACTGAAGTTATGTATAATTTCAATAATATTTTTTTGGAAAAATTAAAGTAACATATTAATTTTTTTTTATTTATGCTAAAATTTTAATAAATTGAACCATTTTAACATTTTCTTTCTATATTCAAATCACCGTCAACCGTGACATCATAATTTTTAAAAAGACGAAGATCAATTTAACTGTTTGTGCATATCACAGTTTCTAGAAAAAAGCTTATGGAATAGAGTTCTCCAACTAAAATAACACCCGATATGAAAACCTGATTTTTACTGTGAAGCAAATAACTGCCTCGTTTTCTTCATATCTTTTGCTGATTCTTTCTTTTTTCAACAAATCTATGCATGTGTGGCATGATCACTTTGACTTGTCTATGAAAACATTTGGCATATTTTTGCTAAGATTTTTACCATTTCCTAGATTTGCTGTTTTAACCACAGGGTATTGAATTAAAAAATGAAAACAGGATTTTCTGGATTTCAATAATCATGGATAGGTAATCAGTCAGTTGTCCAAAGAAGTGAACTGAAAATACAGTTAAAGAAACGTACGCTGCCAGCAATTAATAGCAGGGAGAGCTGCATAGTATATTTTTCGTGATATAATGTTTGCTGGATAAATTACTGCTGATAGAAGAGAGTGATATTAATGTCTAAAGTAGAAGTCTCATATCCTACAACTTTACCGCCTTTACCGACTTCGACTACGACGCTTTTGTAATAGATTAAAGATTTTTCGTACCAGTATGCCTGCCCCTTTATAAATTTAAAATCGGTTGATATGAAAGTTAGTTAGAGGTTGATAAGTGCTTACGGGTACGAAAAGCCAGGTTTTTATCCGTAATACAGATTATTGGTTATTATTGTAAATATTCTGACAAACACTTAGTAGAACGGAACAACTAGCTGTTTTGGAAGGTCGCTACACCTTCATCATCAGTGTTCTTTTGCGTTTGCTCCGCTGTGTGTGTTATCAGTTGATGGAGATTCCTGCTTTATATACTTATCTTTTTATTGCAAATGGAATACGTCAATTGTTTTGATTCATCGTATTACAATTTGCTGAGAGCTTTTTTTGTAATGAAAGCTCAATTTTACTATATAAAATTTTTATGATATCGATTTGGGCAACAATATTGGCTGTACGTTTAATCACAAGTACGCCTCAGCACTTAAATACGTAACATTCGATTGTTTTCTAAAATTAAGCCTTTTTGTTCAAATAAACTTGAATGCCTTAATATAAAAATGTTCGAAATGAATTGACAAACTAAAATACAGCTGGAAAATATGAAATGATTTACTTTAGGTACAGCATTGCCAAATTCTCGGTATTGAATAGAAAAACGATATAAGGAGCACACAAACCAAGGGATCTTGACGCCTTCCCATTTATTAAAATAATTAAAATAAACTAAAACATCATAGAAAGCAGTTTTCTACATCCACAATTAATTTCATCGATTCACTATTTTCTTTCTTTCTAACATGAGTAATAAATCCGGTTTCTCAGTTGCATGATATTTAAAATAGAGGGTTTTCCAATAGGGACTTCCGAGCTTTGACAGCTGATAACGGCCATAAATCTGTGGAATTGGCTGTCATTTATTCAGTCTGTTTTCTCAAATCACCATGGAGGGATATAGCCTTCAACAGCACGGGCAAATTATAAAAATGCATTATCAAAATTAGAGTTATTTTCGAGTAACGGTCCGCGCGATTCGCAAACATTAAAGGCAAATGTTTACCAACTTCTTTTCTCCAAAATTTAATGATGTGGCTTCAATAGGAAGGTGCTACGAACCACACAGCCAATGCCACATAAGACATTTTATACGAGCGACATTTTATACGAGCCAGTTGCTAACCTAAATATTCTTTGATATGCCCCCCTTTTTGATTATAAAAAAAATTTATAGAAATTTCAAATACTTAAATGATTGTTTATTAGTTTGTACTAATTTGTACACATATACATGTGCAGCTATTTCAATGCACATGTGAATATTCCAATCTTTTGGCCAATTCAAAGCAGTGTCATATGAATCTTATTTTTCCTTGCATTTTATAGAAAATTTCTTATCAATTTAAAACAAAACTTAGCCCAAATAAATTTTCAAATTCTAATTGCACTTACATTCTTTTCCATTGACATTTTGGCAATCCTTAGATTATATTCTCCGGACCTAGTACCCTACTGTCTGGTTAGCTCACAAATAAAAAAATTCGTTGATGTCTCCACACACAGACTTTGTTTTATTTAAATTTAAAAATAGGAAGCTCTTAATGAATGATCCTTTATAAAGCAAATTTTTATTACTTTTCATAAAATCATCTCGGACCCAAGTCAATCAACATGATTTGTATCTTGTAGTTGAAACAAATTGTACAATTTCAACAACTGAGACAACATGCAGCAGATAGCAAGCAAGCTGCACAGCACCACACACCACCACACAATCACACACACGTACACATCCGTGCGTGCATTAGTTCATAATTATGCACAACAATTACAAGTAGTCGACTATTAAATACTTTAAACAAAATCTATAAATGTTCACAATGGCAATGAATAATTGTTGGCATGTGTATGTAGTATGCCCTGCATTTTTGAACAAATATAATGCAGTGAGAGCTTGTGTATGTGTGTGCGTGTGTGATAGTGTAAAATAAACGATCATCTTCACAAATTAACTTTATGAATGTAAAAAATGTAAACAACGCACAAGTGATATGAGAGATGGCTACAGCACAATGAGCTTCATAATGATGATACGAGCACTACTTATTACATTAAACAGACAGAAACTCATATTTCGATCGAAATGATCTGCAGTAAAAGACAACAACAATTAAAGAAAATAAAAGAAAAACAACCCTTCTGAAAGGTAGAAATTACAGCAATTGTGCAACAGAAGAAGCAAGAATTATTGTTTCACAAGACAAAAAGAAAAACAACATTGTAAATTAAATATGAATTGACTTTCAAAAATAAATAAACAAATTTTTATGACAAACAATGATGGACGAGAAATGAACTAAGGGCAAACAGAAAAACTAAACGGTTGTGGCACGCTATACGGATATGCAGCATGTAACAGTAGCAATGCAATATGAGTTAGGAAAAAAAATATTAATGTTAAATGTTTATGTCAAACAGCAACAGCATGGGGTGCTAAAAAAAAGTTATAAATGATCCCTCATATGAATATTTTTAGTAGTTGGACCTTCAGCATAAACCTTTCAGCATACAAAATATGAACGAATGTGTAGCGTGTTTGTATGTATGTTGTGTGTGTGTGTGTTTATGTTTATGAATATGTAAATTATCATTTGATACAAAACGCCCTGCTGCTTCGAACGTACTCGTATGTATGTAGAGCAGGGCGCGCATGCGCATTTTATTTTTAGCTGCATATTTTAAATAACATGAAGGCAAATGTTGACAAGTATGCTTATTTGGTTATTACATGCTTCTGCATTCATAAACGTTGTTGACAAGCCGGAATGTATCATGTTCACGTTGATGAAATGTCAAAATTCACCCCTATTTTTAAAGGCAACATTAACGATTGATGTTTGTTTTTAAATATTTAATTTCTGTTTAAATTGCATATTCTTGAAATTTGAAGAAGAATAAGATTTTTTCGCTTAAAAAAAATGACTAACGTATCGAAAAATTCATGTTAGCTGAATTTCTCGTAACTCCGATAGCATAAAATTGTGTCAATAGAAATTTATAAAAAAAACAAAAAGAAACAATCATTTAAAAAACTTGAAAAATTAAGGGCCTTATTTTGTAAAAAGCAACGCTTAGCGTTGTTAAATTTTATATATATTTTATTTTTGTAATTTAAATTTTTTCCATATAAAATTTATCAACGCTTGGCGTTGCGTTTTATATACTTTAGTTTTATTTGAAAAAACTTTTTAGTTCTGTTTTAAGAAAAATATTGAAAATAACTACATACTTGTTTTTGAAAATTATCGCTTGGGAATTTGTTCTGAAACCCCAATCAAATAAGTTAGAAGGCTATGTTCAGCTATGCCGAATCTTACATACCCTACACCGACGCACGTTGGCTCAGAATCAATTTTTATTGGCCAAAAACTATATTTTTCCTTGAAAAAGATTCTTAAACTGTTTACGCCATCAGAAAGGAAACATATCAATACTAAGATAGCCAAAATATTAAGTCAAAATATTTGCAGTAGTGGGTGTAGCATGCTGCTTAAAACATAGAATTCAATACAGAAATCGGAGGTTGAAATTTGCCTCCCCCCATGCATAACTCTGTCATTTGTAAACCTATTTCCAATTTTTTTTGTTTGAAAAGGTTTCCCTGTAGTTTGTATCCATAATCTTTTTTTGGAAAATCGGAGGGGAAATTTGCTCCCCTTATAAATAACTCTGTTATTTGTAAACCGATTTTCAAAATTTCTTTTTTTGTCTGAAAGGGGTTGGGCCCTTAATTATTTTTCCTAAATCGGAGCGGGAATTGTGTCACCCATGCACGCATAAGTCTGTCAATTGCGAAGGGATTTGCAAAATTTTTTTTTCTAAGATTTTCCTACAGTTTAGTCCCATAATTTTGTTTTCGAAAATCGAGGGACAAAATTGTTCTCCCCCCATGCATAACTTTTTCATTTGTCAATCGATTTTAAAAACTAGTTTTTTATTTGAAAGGGTTCGCTTGCAGCTTCGTCATCGAAAAGCGAAGGGGACATTTTCGAAAACCATTTAATCTACGTTAATTTTTTCGTTCTGACGTTTGTCCAACAGTTTATTTTAGTTCAAAATATATGTAGTGTTGCTTATGGTCCTTCGAGCTCTATTGTGTTTTCGGGAGTAAATTATACCACCACAAAAATAAATTTTGCAGTTCACATTTTATGGCCAGTATCAGTTTTTCTAAATACTGCTAAAGCACATTTTTAAAATCTTAACTAAACTCGCATTATATGGTACAAGAATTACTGAAAAAGGTTAAGATAAAAAATATTAATTTCATTTCTGCACAAACTCTGCTTCGGTAACCCGAATAGGGGCATCAGACACAAAAACAGTTGGATGCTTCTTTAAAGCTTAGAATCGTTATAAAAATTAATAATATAAAGAACGAAGCATCCAACACCTTTAACTGTAGCAGATTCTCTTGTTTTTATGCAATCATATTTCATAAATCCTATACTAAACTAAATGTTTTTACTTGTTTTATGTAAAAATTTATATTTTCGATTTTGCCCATTTGTGTAATTTACTTAAAACGAAGAAGCATTTAACTCCTACAGTTTTTAATCGCTGTTTTTCTTGCTCCGCTATAATTTACCTTTTCTTGTGGTCTTTCATACTCAATTATTTTTTGTCTATTTTTTAACCATTTTTCATTTGCGTTACATATTGTCATTGACTTTGCAGCCATGTGTAGTTGTTAGTTGTGCACATTTGGATCTCTCAGGGAATAATTTTTCTTTAGTAGCCATTTCTGTGATTGCAAAATTTAAATCATGCAACTCCCTCGACCATATTTAATCTGTCACAGACATACCAAGCGTTAGTTAGTCCGTTAGACGGATAGATGGAAAGAGTACCAAAGTAAGTTATCACGTTCATTTTTACACTCCTTTCATTCATTTATTTTATTCATCGTAGATTTTCATCGTAATTCCTTTTATTTTTATTTCTTTTCGCCCTGTATTCGTACGTCTTCTACAGCCAAAGCTAATCAAAGTTAATGTTCTTCCACTTTTTGTATTTTATTTCAAACAATTTGTTGTCTGTTACATTGTTGTTAAATTCATGCATGGAAAACATTAGTTATGTGATTGCTTTCAGCCAAAACCCGTAAAACAGAGTATAGAAAAATAAGTGAAATTGCTAAAGAAATTTTTCCAAAAGGTGTCACAACACGTACGAAGTGCAATCTAATATTCATATGAATGGAAATTTTTAGGTAAGTTGCAATAATAAAATATCGATGGCTTAATACAAAAAGGGCGTATCTCGATATTTTATTTAATAATAGAGTTTTTAACATTTTCTGGTAGCCAACGTATAAATGCATCCTCCTTGAAGATCTGAGTACGTTACGGTTAAAAATCAAGAACTTATTGCTACTTAAAAAATAATTTTTGCGTGTAAATGTTTTAGTTTTTATTCAGTTTTTCTTTCTCCTATAAAATATCGAAAAATCGAGTTACGACTTTCTTATATTAAGCCATCGATATATAAATATCTTTATTGGTATGCAGTTTAAGTTTTTATAATCAGTACTCGAATTCCGTAACTTTTACTACGATAATCGTATCGCTATAATAAATATAACAAAAATTTATCGACTTTGGTATTCAGTACCATATTTTAACGATATTAAAGTAAAAAAGTAATATGAGAAGTACAAATTCACTTAGTTTTTCTTTAATTATTGTTTGTGCCTTTCGCTTCTTTTGAAATTTTGTATGCAGAGATGTCGCATGCTATACAATTAAATAGCTTGTAAAATATAGATGTACACTATCGTAAAAAATAAATTACAGAATCACATTATCGTTACCGCAAACGAATAAATATATCGATAAGTATTACGATTTTCGCTTCGCAAAATGTTATTGAATCTAGCTACAGATCGTAACAATTACTTAGCCTCTTTGAAGAAATATATCGAATTGTGTGCACTTGATACCGATTCGCCTCTTTTTTTCGTTTAAAATGGTTCCTTTTCCAGAAAGTAATATAACAATTTTCTTCCCAAAATTCGAGGAGACCACCCATGCCGCAGATGTTTGCTGAAAACATGTTATTTGAACGAGACGATACCATAAGGCATTAGGACGCCAAACAACCTTCTAACAGAAAAAGGTGCCTCAAGAAAAAATTCTTATTTATCGGATCCAATTGAAAATATTTCAGTAACGAAATGGTATTAATCACGGAAATAAGAAATTTTACTACTCGATTAAATAGGAACCGACAATACAAGGGCTTACAATTGGGCAATATTATTTTTAAGAGATAGATACTTGAGTTGTGTGCCATTTTCCAAGGAAGTCAAGTCTGTAACTGGCATCCTGGGACTTTAATTCTTGCCCCAAAATTAAGTTAGATCGCAGCTTTAGGTCCTTGTGTAAAAAATGCGGTGTAAATTTAGAGCACTTGCGCACTTCCCAATAGAAATGTTAAGATTATTATCATGCTGCTGGTCGCTCTGATTTTGGATTTTTCCCATGTTTTACCAGTCTCTTCAAACTTGTTGCGCTATTTTAGCACTACAAATTCTACATTTTCTTTACTCAATAATACTCAATACTTTTCATTTGCGTACTCAATACTGTTCGATACTTTTAATTGCCTTAAATATAAAATTCCCTTTTTTAATTCAAGGAATAATTTATCTTATTCAAGCTTTTTACTTCAGTGTTTGCAATGCTTTTTTTTATTAGAAATGAAAATGTTTTTTTATTTTATTTTTATTAATTATTCATTAATTTTATTAGCAGCCATGCCTTTCTACTTATGCTGACATCAGTTACGAGTATTAACATCAGCTATTTAACGTAAGCTTTTCATGTTATGCAATATAAGAATTTTGGTTCTTGTATTGCGTACGCAATTATTGATTAACCGTCGGTAAATGTATTCGTAATATAATTACTTACTCATTACTGCTGCCATTTTCATCTCATGTTCAGGTTAGTATGAAGTATGAATAGAATAGTTTTGGACATGAGATTATGAATATGAATATGGCAACAATAATGATTGGTCTTTCTACGTCTATACAAATTACAGTTTTATATTTTCAGCGGGTAAATATTTTATACATACGAGTACATATGCGTAATTCCAGAAAAAGGTCAACCAAAAACAATTTTTTTTAATAAATTTTAGTGATTATTTGAAGTAATAGGTATTATTTTTCTTTTTTTTTACTTTAATTTATAATATAAATAAAATATTTTGTAAATATTTTTTAAACAACAGCTGACTAAACGCCACATCAGAATTAAACGAAACAGGAATGTTAAATCTATGTCGCTGAAAAATATTAGTGTTCTCAGAAATTTTATTTGAAAATATCTTTTCAAATACAACTTTAAGCGATTTAACAAGGCAAATATAAAAAAATTATAATTTCAGATAATTAGTGCATTAAGAAATGTTAAACTTAATTGTAACAATTCCCAAAAACGCAGCAATTAAAAATTTATGCACAAATATGGCGGAAATTTAACTCACAATTGTTATGCCGAGTAACACTGTGGCATTTTTTGACATCGCAATAGTGTAAACTAGTGGCAACGTTTGTCATTTCGGTTATTTTTCCAGGTTTGGCAATACTCTCCATTATGTGAACGGCGTTGCACACATTTTGAAAATGACGCCTCAAAATGACAATACAAGGAGTGTCAGATGTGTGCTCAGCATAAGAGTAAAATTCTACTGCACTACCTGCTAGTCTGCGGGGGCCAATTGAATGGTGTTGCAATTCACCAAGGTGTGTTGAAATTTAGTTCTGGTTCCCAAGTTATGGTTCCTTTTTGCCGCCTTTAAATTTAAGGTGTTCTTAAACAAAAGTATGCTGAAATTATGGTTATTATAATTTTAATTGCTCTATTTAAAAAACTTAACCTTGAATGAAATTACATAATAAACAAACTATAACATATTTTGTTATGAACTCTATGGCCAAAGAATGTCTTTTGTGAAAACTAAAATAACATTGTTTTCTTGGCTGGTGCTTCACTTAATAACGATGCTTGCTGTAATTTACCATGAAAAATGGGCTGCAATCGCCTTGAGTTGCACTTGCTACATTTGTTCTATTTTTTGTGCATTTAATAAAATTAAAAAAAAGATGTTGTTAAAAAACAAAACTCTTAAATATTTAGGTCATCATTATACAATGTGTCGAACAAGCCCTCTTTAACAAGATCACTGGCCCTTTTTGTTTTTGAATTATTACACTTCGCAGCAGGACATTGGCCATCATTATCATTAAAAAAAATTATGATTTGTGCAAGCGTGTGTAACGGAGTGGAAGAGTATAATATTGTAAACAAAAATTTAAATGGATGAGACTGCTGACAAATATTTTGATTTACAACTTCAATACAAACTCTCACGCAAACGGCACTGACTGACTGATAGAACGAACCAAACACATGCATTCGATCATAAAGGAAAATGTAAACAAACATAAAAAACTAATTCTAATAGTTTAACACAACCACACTCACTCTTACTGCAGCACACACACAGATACATGCAATCACTGATACGAGTACAATACAAAGTACAAAAACACACACTAATTTTTTTAAAACAATAAACAGACATAAAATAGATTTTTATGAATTTTTCCTAAGAATTTTGTTGAGAATTGAAATAAACTGAAATAGCAAAAGCAGACTAAACGTCAGAAAACCAATAAAATATTAATAAAAAATAAAGAAACCAGATATCGAAGAACACCCATGATAACTATCGGCTGAAATACCACAACTCTACTTGGAATTACAACTGAAGATGGTGATGGCTAAAAACTCTGCATTTAGAAAGTTGTAAGAGACTTATTAACAGATCCAAATCAATTAATTAATAGAGAAATATGCTTAAGTTTCTTATTTTCTATTAATTTCATAGAAATTAAATTCTATTTTATTATCGAATTCTGGAAAAAAACAACATTATAATGTGTAATAAAATTTATTTGAAGAAATCAGATAAAAATTTAGAATAAGTAAAATTGATAAATAAAAAAATGGTATATGGATGTGCACATACATATACTCGTATGTATATGGAGTAGGGTGATTTTTTGAGAGGGTTCTTTCTATTAAAAACAAAGCGAATAGTCAATATTTAATCTTTATTAAAACTTATCATAACATTTCCCAAATCTTTTATTACTGGAGTAAGTTAATTACGCCTGTAGTCTAACTGCCAAAGAATCGCAAAATTGTTTCGAATTATTGGCAAAGTACCAAACGATACTTCACGGCGCTGAGAAGCTTTTCACTTATGAATACTTGCTAGCCACAAAAAATTTTTCTAAATCTGACTTGTCAAATTTCCCATTGCCAAAGACGTACATACGAGTATGTATATGTCATTTGGTATCTTTAAAATATTGCTTCGGTAAAAGTCAAGTGCAAAGTCATCTGACGCAATTTCCATTAAAGCCTGTTCTAGTTTCTTCTGACAAATCATCTGGAATCAATCAGCTGTTTTTATTATGACAAAATGTGTTACCAAGGAAATAGTTTTGGAAAATCTTTCAAGAACATCCGGTGTAGTTTAAGACGCTGCTAAACGTGAATATTTTTCATCACGGTGTTCAAAATGAAGCAGCCTTTATGGAGAGTTAGTTTCGGTGGGCAACCAAAATAAAGCTTTGGAGTGATTATAACGGAAGTTCAAAAACTTTTGATTACAGAATGTTCTTAGGAATGTGGTCTGTCAGAACATACCATTCTGGGGGGCACTCCCCCTCTCTTTATTATGTAAATTCCTCTCTTGAATTTGGATTTTTTTACAAAAAATAAAAAAATAAATAAATACACTGAAGAGAAATATACCAATGTTTTTTAAATAATAAATTTTTGGTTTTTTATAACACGGATGCTAATGATTTTTTCGTAAATTTACATAGTATATGCAAGTAAGTACGCAGATTTTTTATTTTAAAATATATTTTCCTCTACCGTCTACGTTTGTGTCTAGTTTTGTTGAGATATATTTAATGGATCACGAGCTGTAGGATAATTTCCAAACACATATCAAAGCTTATAATAAACTGGTATGCGATGTTTTGATCCTTATTTTAATAAATGATACATATTTAGACCAACTTATTCGCCCCGACAATTTGTTATGACTGTTATGACTATTGTTTTGTCTCTGGTGTGTTTTAGAGGATCCTGGTTTCGTCCACAGTTATGAAACGGTGCAAAAATGTATCCACATTGCGGTTGAATAACACCAACCACTCATGTGAAGTTGTCACAGCAAAAATAAATTTGGTACAAGTAAGACAAAAGGAAACGCTTCGTGGATACAAATTTTAATTGAAGTGTGTATGTAAATAAATATGTGGTTCGGTAGGTCAGTGGGTAGTGTTGTAGCCTACCATGTGGAGATCATGCTATAGGATCGACTCCTTATTCAATGTGCGAAAAAAATTATTTGATAAATGTACATTATAGAGTAATATAGTTTTCAATTTATTTCACCAGGGTTAGGGTTAACACATAAAGAAATCTAAAAACAAGACAAGATAATAAAAACTTATCTAAGAGTATTGTGAAGAGCAAACTTTTTTAATTGTGTATGTTCGTATAACACATACATTAATGCACCTAGGATTTTCAGAAACTTATACCTGCAGATCTACCAAGTTGGGCATCACGAACAAAAGTTATGGGTTACCGAAGCAGGTTGATAAGGAAAAGTTGGTCTCCCTCTGCCTTACCAACCTGCTTCCGGTAGACGGATATTTTTGCTGCAACCTATCTTCCGGGAAGCTTTCTAATATATAAGTACACATTCAAATAAGAAACCACTTAGCCATAGTAAATGCACATGGCTTCTGCAAACTCTCTCAATTCCAATCTACGGTCGACTAACACCGTATCCTGAATGCTTTTAATGGTTTTGAGTGTAGAGACCTCAACTGGGAGTTTCAGAACGTTCAGCGTTTTCCATGCTTGTACGTTCACAACGAAATTCAGTAAACCACTTAAATATTTAGAATTGAAATAATTGTGGAAGAGTTCCCTTATTATATACCAGACTTAGCCTAGTGATTAGGTTTTCTGTGAAAAAAAAATATGCTTAATGAGCACACGAAATTCAAATTTTTCTATTTTCTTCTCAAATTACGTGGCAGCCTACTATCAATGGCTGTCCAATACATATTAAATAACGCAGCTTGTTCAAATTTTAACAAGAGTCAACTGAGAGCCGTTTGATAGCGTTTCAGCGAAGAGGCGGGAAATTCAAAAAGTTATTACAATGGCAACAACAGTTAAAACAATCTCTGTTTATAAAATGATTTCTGACTAAAATCCTTTAAAACACCGCAAATCCATTAAAGTGATACGAGAGTTACAGTTTTTGGAATAAGTCTAAAAGAAATTTCAAATTGCTTGAAAACAAAAATTCCAAAAAATTATTTAAAGTAAAACTCTGCTATCTAACTTAAAGAATTTGTAATTTCGTATTATGTCAAATGGTTACTATTCTTATCAGCATTTATCTACATATAAAAAATAATTCGTTTAACGCACAATAAAATCAAAAAACAAAACAAAACGCCCCCCTGGACAAACGTTGTTCGGGGTTTAATATTAACACGTGCCGGGTTAATATTTAGACTGAAAACATAAACAACAAATAGCAGGGATATGTACATTAACACAAGTAAATATCAAATCGATATTATAAAAGCCAACACAAATATTAACCGCAATTCTCTAATATGAATAAATATTAGCACAATGATATCAAATATAAATGTGATACCAATTATTACTGTCTCAATATGGCTGCATGTGTAAGTGTATTTGTGTGGCAGGATCTTTACATTTATATTGCGCAAACATACACGTTCATACATAAACAAATATGTAATGCTTTTGTTGACAAGAAGTACAATCACAATTGCTGTGATTTGCCCATTACAGGGTGTGCGATATAGTGATAAGGTCCGTTAATAACAAATATAATGTATGATATTAAAGTGTGTTTCTAAAGCGATTCTATTTTAATAATAAGCAAATGAGAATTATACTCGTATGAGTACCATTCACTGCTACATATAATTCGTGCTGCGCGAGCCATTATTAAAATATTTGCCTCCTTACTTCATGACACTTTGGAGCAACAAAATAGCGTTCTTGGAAAATTACTTTTATTTTCTAATTGTCTGGTCGTATAGGAAAGTGGATTGATTACGTATCATCACAGTAACTGCCATAATTGTGCACTAAACAGTTTGAGCTCTTAGATTTCTAATATAGCTCCCAGGACATAGAGGAGCCCAGAATAAATCGGTTCCTATGCTATTATTATCGGCTTAGATAAAAATGATATGAGTTGGGCGCACATTATTGTGCTGCAATGCCGTATCAATATCTGGATTCGGTAACTTTTGTTACAATAAATATTGCGGAAACTTATCGACTTTGCTGCCAGTAATATATTTTAACGATTTTTGCTATCGATTGAAGTGCAAAAGCTAAAACCACCAGGTCAAATTCATTTAGATTTGCTATTTTGACATTTTTATGCTTAGGTGCCACATGGTATAATATTAAATGGTAAATAACACGTTTTCCGGTTCCCAAAGAGTTACTGAATTCCACTACAACGCTATAAAGTGTTCTGGTTGCTTTCACTCCATATCACTAAAGTTATTTCTAATTACAAAGGACCAAAACATATATCTCATTCCAAAGCGATTTCGATTGCCACTTTTAACTAAGCTTATCAAGGAGGACCTGCCAATTACCTGCACCTGCTTTGAAGCCACTTTAAATAAAAATGGAAAATTCATTGTGAAATTTAATAGACTAATTTTAAAGCCTTAAATTTAATAGCCTTATTTTTTAAACAACACAAAATAGTCAGTGGATAAATAAATTAAGCCGAAGTCGTAAAGTTTTTACTTTTTGCTGCTTTGGCGTTTTGAATTGAACCAATGCTTACGCTTGTGCATATGAAAAAAAAACTGTCACAGTCGAAGCAGAGGAAGAAAAGGATTTATGAACAGTCGACGATTTCAATAGTTTGAATTTGATTTGCTGTTGCTTTTGGTTACTTTCGCTAGAAAAACAGTAAGCAAGCTTTGTAAGCAGCAAACAGTCACATCTGAAGAAGCAAAAATAAACCTGAATAATAATAAACCTTACTTGGCCAAGAAAAAAGTACTAAAGTTGCAAAATTTTAAGAAAATCACTCCGTTGAATGAGACACGCAAACACAATAGATTGCACCTTGCGAGAGAGCATATGACGTGGAGTGTAAAACAAAGGAGTCATCATAATGATTCGCAAGTTGTGGTTTTTACTGATCAAAAGTTCAACATAGCTGCACCCGAGGAATATCGTAGTTATATCAATGCTTCGAAAAAAGAACAGTTATTTCTGAACCTCTACCACTGCAGAGAGGGTGGTGCTATGGTATTGGGTGCTTCAACGTAATATGGAATAATAGAATGAGGCTTTTTCTTCAACTCATTTGTATGTACGTAAGTATTCAATTAAATCATTTTCGTGATAAATAAGGATCCTCTTCCAATAACATTAAAAATATTTCTCCAATTAGTACCTTTAATAGAAAAAAAAAACCAAAATTCATTAAGAATTTATTTGCTTCAATTAAACTTTTTCGTAAATTAATTTTTTAAACAAATTGAGTTAAAATTGATATATCAATTGATCCATTTAAAGATGTCGATTGAAGAACCCTTTCTTTCTGTGGTTGTTTAAATATGTACATATATAAACTTTTATACATATTTTAAAGTCTCCTTATCATTTCAACGTACATACGAGTATTATTATGTGTGTGTGTTTATACGGCAGCATGTTTGTATATAACATTTGTATTAGCATTTGTTTGCATTGTTGTTGTTGTAGTTATTGGTATTGTTGTTATCATAGTGCTCATAATCCTTGGCATATTGTCTGTGTTGCAATAAATATGAAACGTGTGTCCAATCTAAGACGCCTCTAAGACACCCAGTTCAATAACATTTTCAATTTTAATCCCGCCTTTTGTTTCATCCATTCATTTATTATTATATTACGAGTGCGTTGGCTTGAGGATGGTTTAGAAACATAAATTTTTTTGTTAATGCCAACCATAACAATGACTGGCAGCAAACTGTGTGCAGTTTCTTTTTTTGTTTTGTATTTTTATTTTTTGGATTTTGCTATTTCGTTGCTGTCTTTAATTCTTATCATTTGTAAGATGTTTTTCGTTTTGTATGATTTCATTTTATTTTTCGTTCATATCTAGAAAATAAAAATAATATCGGTATACTTATGTATGTATGTTTAGTTTTAAAGATTGTTTTTATTATTGTAATTCGGTTTTGTTGTTCTTGTGATGGTTATTGCCCATATTTATTATTTGGTTACTTTTGTCATTGCCTGTAGTATCTTCAATTCGCTCGTCGTATTGTTTTAGTTTTCACGTAAACCCATTTTGTTTAGCAATTTGATGGTGTGACAACTTTTTTTTGCGCAGGAAGCTATCAAAGTGTTAACAAATTGCTGGTCCCATAAAACTTAGTGTTTGTAATATGTGCCCATCAATACAAATGGAAAGGATATACGGTAGTTTACAATAATGTTATCCAGCTTAAGGGTACAATAAATATAATAAATAACTAATACGATGAATCAAAACAATTCACATATTCCATTTCCAATAATGGCTGAGTATATAAAGCAGAAATTTACATCAACTGACACCCCACACAGTGAACCAAACACAAAAGAACGCTGATGAGGAAGGTTTAGTGGCCTTCGAAAACGGCTGGCGGTTCCGTTCAACTATGTGTTTGTCAGAATATTTACAACTAACTTTGGTGTTATTTGATCATTAATAATTATCACATGTAATTTGGCTTACAAAGCGATACGAACTTTAGCCTGATCAAATCATAAATATATAATAAATAACATTTAAATAATTTTTAAATCTTTTCTGGAAAAATTATTTAATCATTTCAAAATTGTTAGCTTACTACACAGGAGAAAATATTAAGAGAATGTCAATTTCATGGCTTCGAAAATATCTCTTCCATGTTTTCTGCTTCCAAAGAAGTCGATGCCCGATTGTGAAGCATTTCCATTTTCTTATAAATGAATGTTAGAATTCTCATTTGGTTTATAATAAAATTAGTGCAAGCACTTGAAGTTTACTAATAATTTATGCACAAGAACTACAACACTGAAAGCTAATACCTTGACCAGTTTAATATATCCTTTCTGAAATAATAATGTTATGTTTTCCTTTAAGAAGAAGTTTATCATCGTAATCAATTTCATTACTTCCAATCCAAAAATTTCGCATTATACAAGACGACTTCTAGCACTGACAAAATTGAATTGAAATTATTGAAACTTAATCGCATTTTTAATACTTCTCTATCCACCATATGATCTCAAGAGAGCTAGCCTTAGTTAGCTGTTCCATTAGTAGAATACCCAAAATTCCTTTTTAGCCGGCTTATGTTATAATTCGTTTCCATGTACTATTTATAAATGACTTCGAGGTACTTATCTCAACTGAGTTCTTAATGTCTCTTATTTCATAAATCTTTTATCCGTAAAACGATTCGGAAAATTTTTTTGTTGCCTTAATTAGCTTGTTAAAAAAGTATGAGCAGATGCAACAGATTAGATATAATATGCTGTGCTATACATCGTTAGCTAAAATGCAAAATCACATAAACGAATTATTGAACCGACTGAAAAAAGTGGATGTACGAATTATCGCCCAAAACAGCTAAATAAAGGAACGCCCAAAATTGTTGGGTAATTAGTCATTGTAAAGAAATACCCAAAAAACAGTGCCAGATCGCCCAAAAAAATTAAGAAAAACCCAAGAGTACAATTAATAATCGCCCGAAGTTTTTGGGTGTTTGTTCATTACGTACACTCAACCGAATTTGGAATGAATAATCGCCCAAGAATTTGTTTTTGGGTTTTTTAACATTTTGCGGAAATTTGGCAATTATTCATTATGAACAAATACCCAAATATCTAAAAATGTTGAGTCGCCCAAAGTGGATGAACAATCATCCAATTTTTTTAGAACAATTTTTGGGCAATGCAACATTTTTGATCAGGCGACATTCACTTAGATTATTCATATAACCGTTTGCAAACTCAACATGATTGGTCTTCATGAATAATCACGAATATGCCCAATATTGATTGGTGTCATTTTAAAGCTTCTGAGAACATTTTTCATGAAATGGTAAAATACAGACTTGCTCGGCCATGCAAGAAAACCTTGCGAGGCAGAAAATCGTTCCCGTGTCGGGAATCACCATGGTGGAGAAAATCCTTAAGCCTCGCAAAGTTTTCCTGTCTAATAACGTTTTCCTCCAATGGCGGCCTTCGGCCGGGCTGAACACATTGTAAAATTTTTGTCAGACATTTGTCACAAATTTTAATATTGTCAGATGTGTGAAGTCTGTGCATCTGGCAATGGCGTCATTGTATTCATGTCATGTTTTTCCACTCAAATTAATTAATACAATTAAAAATTTAATTCAATATTAAATTCTTAATTGTATTAATTAGTGAATACTTTTTTCTGTGTTATAAACAAATTTATAAAAAAATTCTTTAAATGAAAAAATCTCCTTTCCCAATTTTTGCCAAAGGAACTGTATGAATATGCAGCATAAATCTCAAACATTTTACAATACTCCAATTTCTGGTTTACAAGATATTTTCGTTCAAAATTTGTAAAATTAAGTTCTCTAAATGATTTGCAGAGTTTATGTATCAGTATTGAACGTCAATGCAATCCTCTTGATTATATGTTTTGTTTTAATTTCAAAACTGTCAAAAGTTGTTTACATTTTTCGGCACCCAACACTTTAGATTATGTTTGTGTGTGTTTCTGACAGTTTAAAGATGGTGTGGTTTCTTTTGTTGCCCTATTTTTTTAGGATTGCATTGACCTAATAAAAAGATCTTGGTATTGAGAAAACTAAATTTCGCAAGTTATATTTATTTAGAAAAATATGGTTACAAATCATTCTCAATTCAAAATCACATCAGCTAGACTTGGTAAAGTCATTCACACTTTAATATATTTAAAATTGCAAAATTGAACAGCCCTACCTTAGCTACGCCTTAATATGCTCAAATTAATTGTGGTTTATGATTATGATTTGATTTTGTCCAAATAAAACACTTGAATCTTTTTTAATTTTTTTGCACAAAATTTTTATATAATTCTTTTATTTATGCTTCTCATCCTAAATTTATACGTATGTATTTATTATTTTCTTTCCTTTTTTTCTTTTCAATATTAATATAAATTACTTTGTTTTTGTTTTAATCTTATTACATATTTGATTTAAATGTACACTTACAAAATAATACAAATGATATTATCAATATATTATTATAATTATATAGATTTGTTTGTATGTTTGTTTAAAAACTAATTAATTGATTAATTAATAACTTAAATTTAATTACCAATTACTTGCTCAAAGACTTAATATTTTAAACGATTATTTTTAATGATTATGCTAGACAAGGAAAAGAATACCCACAAATTTAATTAATTGCCAGCAAATTTGTATTAAAAAATAATTAAAGCAATTTAGTGATAAAGAGAACTTATAAATATCATTCATTATTTATTTTATTTATTGTATTAGAACAGAAAGTCAATAAACAAATTATTAAATATGCATTAACGTTAAAAACTTAATTAATTTTATGTACAAAGCCGGAAGAAAAATTATTTAAAAAAAAGGAAAAATAAAAATTAAAGTATGAAATAGTATCACAATTTTTTATAAAAATTTATTTTTTTATTATTAATTAATTTTTTTGTTTATCATTTTTCATTTCTTTTACGATAAAAATTTTAAAAATAACTTGCTTGCTTATTTTGTTACAAATAAGTTTGTATATACAAAATTATACAAAAAATAATTATTTTCTTCACTTTTTTTATTTATTTTTATTGCACGATTAATGTTACCCAGAAATAATTATTTCAGTTCGTCCTTTAGTTCTGGAATGTACTTCCGAGGTCAAAACTTGTTCAAGTTTTATGTTCTGATTTGGCGATTTTTATTTGAAACTAATATTAAATACGATTATGTATTCGAATTTGTTTATGATAAAGCGATTAGTTTGGAGCCCGCAAATAAATGATAATTAAAATTATTACCTTGCGAATCTTTTTCGATACTTATTTCAAATGGCCAGAGTGGAATCAAAAAAAATTTATAAGTCTTTTTTGGCCACATTGGATTGGACAAAACTGTTTTGAAAATTAGGGAGTACTATTGATTCCCTAGAATGAAAAATTATGTAAAAATTTATATTTTTGCGTGCGCTGAATGTTTGTGTCATAAACAGCCGGGAGGGAAAAACCCAGGTATACTGCACCCTATTGATAAGATTGGGATGCCTTTTCACACCGGCCCGTTTGTCAAGAGAGCAAAAGGAAACTCGTATATTTTGGCAGCCATTGACGGTTTTACTAAGTTTTGTATTTAAAGCCCATTCGTAACACTAAATCTAATACAACAGTTCGAATAGTCGAAAAGATGATTGCTCTGTTTGGTGTTCCAACTAAATTTATAACTGACCTTGGCACAAGTTTTACTGGTTCCACCTTTTGCTATCTCTTTTGATACGCATACATGCATATTCATTGTCACTTTCATTATTTTTATATAAGGAATGTACATATATGTTTACTGTCATTGATTTAACATTGAAATGATCTTGGTTTGACTTGATTATTTTGAAAAAATGCACAGAAAAAAATAGACAAGAACTATTTTCAACAAACCTTTGGTGCTACTTTGGGCAGCTCAGATTTAATTAACGGCCTGTCCCACGAAGTCACCAGCAAACGTTCGATCGACAACTTGTATTGCAAACAACAATAACATTAGAAAATTTGTTGTTGTTTTCAATATAAGTATTCAATCGAACGATTTCTAGTGACATCGTGGGACAGGCCGTTAATTTGTGTTGGTGTTTATCTTGCTTGTTGATTGACACAACGCCCTCATGTGATATTGTTGTTGTTTTTTTTTTTGAATGCTCGTGTTGTATACGTGTAAATGCCGAGAAGAGGCCGAAAAACGTAGTGGCTTGTTTTTTTACTCAACAAAGTTATTTTTAAATTACATCATAACGCAATGCGCACATGTAGAAGAAACATAAGAAATCATGTTTTGCGTTTATTCATTATTTGCGTATCCAATAAAGATTTGATCTTTAGCTGAGTGGTAAGTACGTTAGGCTATTAGTCAAGAGGTTGCCGGTTCGAGTTATCCCAAACACATTTAATTTTAATCGAAGCCAAGCAAAAACAAACAAAAAGTGGTTGAAAAATGTGACATTCATCCACACACACAATATCAATTATCACTGAAAATAAAATTTCAATGAACAACTTTTTTCTTTGATTCATTAATTTCTCTATTGACTGAAAAAAAAATATTTTCAATAGATGTGCATACAATTTTATTTATCAATAATGCAAAAATTGTCATCATTGAAAATTCAAAAGATTTTTTACTGAATCAGCGAGTTTCGTATTCAAATATCAAAATAATTTTTGCTGTGTGCGTTGGACTTTTCCGAATTGATTCAATTTAAATGAGTCAAAAAGTAAATATTTAAATATAGGAGTTTTGAGAAAATTAACTAAAAGAAAAGTATTTCAGTATAAATTGAGTTTCTACACGGCTGCCAGATTTGACGATTTTTGGTGCCGAAAATAGCAAAATGGCGATATGACGATTTTGATATAGTGGTCAATCTTTCTTAATAAATTTTTTATTTAAATTTATCCTTTAAATTTTGAGTCAATACTCGCTTGTTGCAATAAATACTCTCTTGTTGCAATAAATAAACATACATACATATACTCGTTTGTATACGTATGCAAGTACTCGTACGTATATGCCCTGTCGGATTTTTATTAGCTAGCTCAAAATATGGGTGACTTTTTTCTCACTCATTTACAACTAGCTTCTGAACTAACCCAGGCGGGAGTCAGTTCTTTTTGGTACGATTGTCCTCTTCCCGATAA
Organism: Nowickia ferox; assembly: GCA_936439885.1. Lineage (NCBI taxonomy): Eukaryota > Metazoa > Arthropoda > Insecta > Diptera > Tachinidae > Nowickia > Nowickia ferox. The sequence goes on from OW387026.1 coordinate 69,248,905, forward strand.
GTTTTGAACCAACTTTTAGCTAAACTCAAAGCTGATGCAGAGATGAGTCCTAGTTTATCGAGAAGATGTCATCATAAAATTCATGTTTATGTTAAGTCTGTGCCGTCTATATTTTATATGGCGCGATAGCAAAGCGTTAAGTATGGTGGCTGACAAACACAGTGATCACAGTTCGATACCCATTCTCGCCTCTAAAAAAAATATAATTTAAAATGGTTTCCAATTTAAGTTCACTAAAAATTTTAATCATTTGTACGTTAAATCATACCTAGCTCAAAACATGTTCGTTTTTGATGCGAGCAAACTAACTCATCTTGGGTCAACCATTACTTAGTTAGTTCGTAGCTAACTAATTGTGCACTTGAATTTTATCAGCCAAAAACTAACTCTAAATTAGCTGACTTGTGGTTATTTGAAACTAATGCAACGTGAGTGAGTAGTGACTCATTCTGAGAACATTACATTGAAAAACTGAATAGCGTTTAACATGTAAAATGAGTTAGCTCTTGAGTCAGTTGTCACTTGTGTCTAATTAACCATTCCTTACCTTCAAGTTAGCTCAAATCCCGACAGGATGTGTTCAATTAAAAGGAATTTTATGTATAAATTCATACGTACGTACATACATATGTATATATCGCTCATTTACCCAAAGAACGTCATAACTAAAAAATGGATTTTTTGAAAACTTTAAACTCGTTTTCTGGTAACTAGTTTTTTGAGTTATCATGTTGTTTGAGTAAATGAGTAAATGTGCAAATTGATGTCCTCAAAAAAACAGAAAAGAGGTGTCTTAGGACAACCGGTTATAGCTATGCTGCTTAATGTGTTAAATAACAATGCAATAAAATTATATTATATGATGATGTCAAATTAGCCGCAAATATTTCAAAACGTTTCCATTTATTTCCCATTATTTTCTTTTCCAGCGGCATACGATTAAATTAATGTCTTGTTTGTGACCGGCGGCACCTGTTTGCAGTATTATCTGGTTTGTGCTCATGTGCAGAAAGCAATGCAAAAACAAATTGAGCAATAGTTCTCATTGTTTTGGTTTTGTATTTCTTTCACTCACTTCAAAGAACGAAACAAAACAAAATCAAACAATTTGTTCCGTTTATTTTCGTATTCTAGTTTTAAGTACAAAGAAATCAAAACAATAATTAATTTATAACTGTAATAGTGTCGATTATTTTTGTTACTAAGATCACGACCTACCTCCTGTGTCGTGAAATAAATAGCATAGCTATAAAAAATTTTAGACTGATATCGCCCTAGACCGTATATTTATTCCAGAACCAAAGAATTTGAAATAAGATTTTCTGCGTAATTGTTTCAAATATTTTACAAAGTTTTTTTTTATAAATGTAAGTTTATATGACTTCATTTCTTTTTTGTATACATAAACTGTAAGTATATATTTTATTAATATTTTTTTAATATTTTGTTGTTTATAAATTCGAAATTTTGATTTTCCTTATGATTTGTTGTTTGTTGTTGTTGTATTCTTTTTTATTTATATTTATTATTACTGCTGTTTTATTGTTTAATTATTTATTTGAGTAAATAATATTTTAATGAAACGAAATCAGTCTCTTTTTTCTTTAATATTTGTTTAAAGCCGTAAATTTTTCGTTAATATTTATTTTGTTTTCTTTTGCAGTTAAATTGTTCTTGTTTTTCTTTGAAGTTTTTTTATTTGTTGATTTTAACGAAAAATATTTAGCTTTTCTTCTTTCATTTTTTTTTGGAAAATTGTTTTTTTTTTTGCTAAAAAAAATCTTTGGATTTGTTTCAATAAAATTAGTTTCATTGTTGATGATGGTTCTTATTTCAACCATAAAAATTTAATAATTTCTTTGAATTTTCTTTAACAAATTATAATTATTTTATGGTTAACAAACATTTACATTAAATGTTTTTAATCATTTTTGTTTCGATCTGTTTCAAACGATTACTCCCTTATGTTTTTGTTATCATATAAATTTTTTTTAAGAGTTTTTTTATTCTTGTTTTTCTACATTTATACATTATTCAGTATTTTATACATCTACATACACATGTATGTATGTATCTTTTTAAAGGTGTTTGTATGTATATAGAGCAAAAGCTGTGTTAAGGCCATGATTCACTATCCTACACAATTGCGCGATCTACGAAAAAATACAACCCTGATCTGATAAATTGTTTTTGTCTTTTGAAAATGTTCATAGACTCCATTATACCAGGGCTGTATTTTCTCAAAAATTGCACGATCGTGTAGGCTAGTGTATCACGGCCTTTAGCAGTAGTAGTGATTGCATTATGGTGTTTGTGAAAAGTCGACAAACTAAAAACACTTTTAGCATTGTCACTACAATAATACAGCAGTCAACTCGCAGTACAAACACCCCTTTGGATATACATATGTACACAAAATGAAAAATTATCAGTTTATCATCAGCATCATCATCATCGCCACTATCACCATCATATTAAAACACAACGAGAGAGAGAGAGAGAGGTAAATAGAACAAAAGCTTGTTTGTTTGTCTGTCTTTCACTATCCTCAATATCTTTTATGTTTTCACAGTGAGATCATATTTTAAGCGCGAGTGTTTTAAGTAGAAATACGAGTATTTACAATACTTCACAATAAAATTTAACGAGATAGCAGAAGAAAAGTTTTTAATTGATTGCTCATCACTGATCTCCTTGTTTTGAACCATATTTTTTTTATATTTAATTTAAATATAAATTTCTTGTCTTACTGATTTTATTTAAAAAGTTGTTAATGTTTTACCCATTTTGAAGGTTTGGTAATTTGGGCTGGTGTGGAAGGGGAGGATATGTTTAGAACTCTAGAGCAGAGAGTGTGTGATGAAATTTATTTCAATCTTCTTTGCCACCACTCATCTAAAAAGAAAAGATATAAAATTGAATTTTTAGTAAGATAACAGATTTCTTGCAATAAGGCAGGATTCTCATATCCTTTTACATATGCTTTTACAAAAAGGAAAGAAAGAGGAGGAGCAGAAAATATAAACATACGAACTCCAGTCCCTAAAATGCGAGTCAATTTGGGTTCAACGACGTGGACAATGTCCATTTTCATTATATACTCCACACTTAAATGAGTATATATACAACCAAACTGAACAATGAAGAAGCATTCTCCAAAATCAGGAGCCTAATTCACGCATTTGATTACGAGCGAGTTGTCCTCGAACGTGCGAGTTTTTTAATTTTTGGGATTTTTTCATTCGATTTCGACTAATACATATCGAAATTTCTAATAATGACGATAACGAGCAGCCAATATAATGTAACCATAACGTTTTGCATAAAAAAAGCGAAGGAAAAGAAACTGTAAGTTCGATATTTATTTATTTATTTATATCTGTATGTACATATGTATGTGTGTATGTACATTAGGGCAATAACCAAATTTTTGGCATAGTACCACGGAGTGGCCAAGAATGTTTTAGTAATGAAAACACCTGTTTCCCGTCGTTTTGCGAAAAAAAACTCACGCAGGGAAGCAAAATTTCTAAAACCTTCCAAGAAATTTTGAACCAAAATAGCACTTAAGTGATACGTATAGGAATATATACAAATATCAGGTGTATATTTTTTAAAATTTCCGTGAAATAAAAATTTTTGTTTTCAAACTTCAACCCGATCCCTGCGTGAACTTTTTTAACGATCCGAAAAAATTATCATATTTTTATTAATAACTTTTAATGTTCTACACGACTATACTATGCCGTTTTTGATATTCGCAAAAAGTGTGAAAAAGTTATATCCCTAATGTACATATGTACGTATAAAAAATACAAACAACGAATTTCTAGTTGACTTTAAACATAACAAAGCACACTGATTTGCAAAAAATGTTTTGCCCAACTTTTTAGGAGATCTAAATAACAAATTAACTGCTGCTAGTCAACCAATAAAAGAATCGAAAATGTGTCTAGTGCTCTATCCTCTAACTTTATACTAATTAATTATTATTATTAAGTTATAAATTAAATAAAATTGAAAATAACATTTATTATCGTTTCATTCTTTTTGCACGGACACACATCTGTTTGTGCACACATACACACATACAAACATATGTTCTTTTTTATTCAGTGAATTTATTTGTCTTTTTTCAATACTGAAACAGAAACCCAATTCGCTTGGTATCGAGTGACATCATCAGAAAATGTATTGCTATCGAAATTAATTTCTATTCGAATACAGTTTTTTTTAATATCAAACACAAACTTCGAAGTTACTTCGGCTTGTCCGCAGAAACACCCAGAGTCTCTGGCTGGATTCGAACCTGCAACTCTCGGACTACTACCCAAGAGGGCACAATGAGTCTTGTAAATGTGCGACTAATAATATTCCATAATATTTTGATGCATAATTTATGACTCTTGTGTGCGAATCAAAAATTAAAATTAAAATAATTCGAATAAGTAAGATAAAAAAATCTTTTAACAAACTTTATTGGCTTCTTGGCAAATATATTTTGCTAGTCGAAACCAAAATGGCGGGTTAGTGATTTTGACACTTCAGTTCGTATTGTTTATATTTCTTTCGTCGCAGCTGAAAACACTTTTTGTTTCGACTTGCCGTTCGGATGAATGTTTGTTGTTCTTAATGAACCCAAATAAATACTCATTCGCTAAATTCTATGTTTCCAGTACGAGTTGAATCACATGCTTCGCTTTCTCAATCATGTTTATGAATCTTGCCGTTTACACTGCTCACTCGTGATTCGTTTTGAAATTTTTTATGTATATTCACGCATACATACGTGCGGTTGGTTTGCTTTTATTAGTTCATACATACACATACACAAATATCTATTGTGTTTTGACAACTAGTTCAGATTAACTGGCGATAAAAGTTAGAGAAGATACCCATTTAACGTGCTTCGCAATAAAAATGGAAAGTTACTCACTACACTTTTGAGACCTTTTGAGTTGTAAAATTTCAAGCCCTTGCCGGCTATTTTTTGTCTTGCCTTGAGAAATAAAACTCTTTATATATTTAATGCATTTTCCATCCATTGTTTAATAAAAAAAAATTAATTTCTAATAATTTTTATATATATAAGTATATTAATCTGGCAACACTAGCTGTCATTTTGTACACAACACGTGAAAGTTGAAGAATGTTTAACTTCTGGTCAGGCATGCGCGTCCCGAACTTTTCTATGTAAATTGCTTTATGAAAACACACTATTTCAACTTTATTGACAGAAGTTTGTATCGCATTAGCGCATTGAACGCGTGTTATGTACTTCCACCTTAATTGTAGCCGTCTGAAAATATTAGATTAATGTACCAATGTATGAATGTGTTTTTAAACCGTTTCTCAATAATTAAATCCTTACTTCCTTAAGCCGCGTTCAGACTATTATACTTTGTATTTATACTTGTCAAAAAATCAAATAATACGTGCAAGTGTGATAGTCTGAACGGAAAATGTCATCAAAGTGGCAAATAATACGATAAAAATTTTACCATCCCATAAGACTTTTTCGTTTTTAGAAAATTTTCTACATTTTCTAATTTTCTATTTTGACAGTCGCAACGAATGTATTTAGATTTCTGTATCGTAAAATGTGATGAAAGCATTAATACTTGTATAATAGTCTGAACGGGGCTTTACCAATATTATAAATGTGTAAATGAGTTTGTTTGTTTGTTTGCTGCTCTTCCACGCCCAAACCACTAAACCGATTTAAAAAGCTACATTACCAGCGTCAAACAAAGGCTATTTTTTATCCGGTTCGGAACCGGTTTTTTATATTAGCCACGGATATTCAAACCGCCAAACCGATTTTTAAAGTTCTTTCAGCAATAGAAAGCTACAATACCAGCATCAAATATATCCAATTTTTAACCGGTTCGGAACCGGTTTTTTAATAATTTGTAGGGATTTTCAAACCGCTGAACCGATTTTGGAAATTCGTTCACCAATGAAAACTTACATTAGCAGCGGCAAACAGCGCCTATTTTTTATCCGGTTTGGTATCGGTTTTTTATGTTTAGTTCGGATTTTTTCGGAAAAAAATTTTTTTTTGGGCTGATTAGGGCAATTTTCGCTTCGGGTTTGATTGTTTAAACAGTTTTAAAACCGGGTTTTATTCTGTTTTTTTTATCGCCTTTTTGTCGGGTCTTATCATTTTTTTGATATTATCATATTCATAAATTTTAAGTATAGTTTTTAAAATATCAGATCAACGCGAGCGGAGCCGTGGGTAAAAGCTAGTAAATAATATATGAATAATTATTATCATACAAAAATTAATATCTTCGAATTAGCAGAGAAAAAAATTTTAAAAAATGTGTGTGTCGAGTATTTATGTGCCTTAAGCAAAACCTGTATGGCGGCTGCAAGCGGTTTTGCAATCGAGCGGATTGGCTGTCTGCTCGGTTCAGCTGTTGTAAAAATCAGGGACTATCTATATGAGCGAATATAAAAAATCTTTTGTAAAATAACAATTGTGCATCAGGAACTGACAAGTCAGACGTAAGACACACGTCGCGTGTGACCCTCTCTTGAATGCGAATGAACGCGCAGTTTTGGTACCGTTGAATAGGCTGTTATTTGGGCCCAATCGTAATGGCACGTCAATTTCACTTACTTTGTGTGAATAGATACTTTGATTGATTTTCAACTCAGGTCCTCGTTTTTGTATCTATATACACCTACATAAGTTCACATGATTTCGTAAACTCTTACAATAGCAAATGGAAAATTACGATCTCACTTCTACTTTAAGAGTTCAACCTTAAAAAATCATATTTCGGTAATAACTCGACTAAATCTTTACTCTACTTTAAAAACTAAAATATTATATAATTATAAAACATTATACGATAATGTGGAAGACTTACATACTTGACTGCTCTATTCCGGAAAGTTTCTTGTTCCATATCACGTATTTTGTGGGTAAGCATGTGTTGTTTCAAATTGCCCTGGAAAGAGGAAGAAAAAACAATGACGCAAAAATCAGTAAATGAAACCAAAGCTGCAGCATAATCCCCCTCCCACCTCCACCACAAATTAAAATAATAAATGCATAATTTATATTTAAAAAAAATCCCTTCTAGACTTCCAGTCTAAACTCACCTTTGTTGTAAAACCGCGATCACAAATATTACACTTAAATGGTCTCTCTTTAGTGTGACTTCTATAGTGAATCTCCAAAGCCGAATGGCAGGGGAATGTTTTGAAACAAATGCCGCAAGTAGTGCTGCCTCTGACTCCTTTGAAGCAAAAACGAGAATAAATATAAAAAAGAGAGAAAAAAAAGAGTTGTTGCAATTTATTAAAATTTACTGCATTAAAAAAAGCTGCACACAAAAGAAACTCAAAAATTAAAAAAAAATACAAATGAATGAAAAAGCCATGCACCCAATTGTTAAGTGAAACCAAAAGAGATACGAGATGAACTAAAAAATAAATGAAGTACAACAAAAAGCATGATTTCTTTGAATTGTATGTATATAAAAATTTTCACTCACAACTCACCCGATAGAGCTAAAGGATTAAATGGTGCCGCCGGCATAACAGACTGTGCAATGGAATTCATGGCTGTGCACATGTTTTGTGTGGAAGCCGGTGGAAACAGCGGGAGATTTGGAAACATGCCAAATGGAGGTCTGGCAGCTGCTACCAATGGATTCGGCGCTTGGGGATGTGGTATTTGTGGTGAGGTGACCGACTGTCCTGATGGTGGCTGCTGTGAAGATGATTGTGGAGCATTTGGCGATAGTTGCGCATGTGCAACAGCTTCGCGTCTTAGTTGTTCCTGATGCATGGCGACGACGGCATTGTGCTGCATTTGCTGGTGATGTTGAGCGGCCGCTAAGGCAGCCTGTTGTTGCATTAGTTGTTGATGTTGCTGCTGCAAGTGGTGGTGCAAACTGGGTGGCAGACAATCTACAGCAGATGTGGGTGGCATGGCGGCAGAGGGACTGATTTGCGGTAGTTTCGGTGATTTGGTAATGGGCGAGGGTGTCCGTTTACTGATGTTGATAGGCAATGGTGATCTGGCGCTGATGCTGCTATTGGCGGATGAAGGCCCTGCACGAGGTGTTAAGTCTAGCGCTCCTTGAGACATTTCCGATCTAGCCGGTGATGTGGCTCGTGTCGAACTTAAAGGTTTTGTGGCTGATGTTGGGCTGGTGGATGGAGAATTTATTGAATTCGGGTTTGAAGTGACCGATTGAGGTCGAGGGTTTGTATTGACCACTCCAATGGGATCTATTCTTAGCTTTTGTTCGAACAACAAGCCTTTGAATTCGTCGGTAGATTTCGGTCTCTCACTGCCTGGTTCCAAATCATTGCTATTTGACATATGGTCTGAGGACATGTCGTCATCAAAATCGTCTCCGCAATCCATTTGGTCATCAAAGTCTCCCTGTGATGACTCAGAGCCCAAACCATTATGGAGACCACTTAAAGGATGCATGCCGGGTCCTCCAGGCATGCCGAAGTGAAAAGCAGCTGCGGCAAAGGGATTCATGAATGCTCCGGGCATCATGGATGGTGGAGGATCTCGTATTTCGGCTGCTTGGATTTGTTCGGGAGTCAAATCTGTGGGCTCCCCGGTATGCAGGCGTATGTGCTGTTGCAGCACTAAAGCATTTGAATATTTTTTATGACACACAGGACACTGATGGAAATTTCGCATGGGAGGTCTTATTTTATGCACAGCCATGTGAGTCTTCAAATTGCCTTTGGTGGTGAAGGCACGACCACAAATGCGGCATTTGAATGGCCTCTCACCCGTATGAGTGCGATAGTGCATTTGCAAAGCACTTTTGCAAGATAAAACACGATCGCATACGACGCATTGATTGGGATCGGTTATTTTCTTATTCTTCATTAGTTCCTTCAACTTCATGGTCTCCGAAGAATTAGAAATCTCTATGAAATTCTCCCAAGAATTATCGTTGCTGTGGGGACGAGGCAACAAGGCCATATCATGCGGTTTCATGGGATTAAAGAAGGGAGCGCGCGGTATGTGTGCGGGCGATCTTATAGGCGAGTGTCTTTCAGGTGACAGCGTTTTCGTAAAGTTCAGAGGAAAGCGCTCGGCAAAGAAGTCTTCACGATGATGCATTGAGGGTGGCAACTGTCCAGGAGTTGGCAAATGATCCAGATGATGTTGAGAGCCTGGTGAGGGATGGGGATGCAGAATGGCGGGTGGTTGTATGGGTTGTACTACCGGCGGTAATTGTTGAATGGTGGGTGGTTTAGAGGTGGATACAGGCGGGCTTTTAGGTACTTGGGGTAGGGAATTCGTTAGAGGCGAATGCACAGGAATGACGGGACTGTTTGTAGATAGAACTGGCAAGGGAGTACGTATTCTGTCCTCCATAATTTCATAATCATCCTTTTCTTCTTTTATTTTAGTTTCCACAGGTAAGGGTGATGATGTTTTGGGTGCTTCCGTTTCAGAGGTTGTTTTGGTTGCTACTTTTTCTTGTTCGGCTTCTTTTTCCTCGCAGATCTCTGACTTTATGTGTTTGTCTACAGGAGAATTGGGCTCTGAGATTTTACTCAAGTCGGTGGCAATTTCTTGATTTTTACTTAAAACTGCTTGTGCCGCTGCTTGAGCCTGCACGGCCGCTTCTCCCAAATTACCAGACATCTGGGAAAAGAAAGGATTGCTAAAGCCACTTCCAGAAGAAGCAGACAGTGACTGCAAAATATCCATGGGAGGTCTGTAGAGATTCGCTAGTCCTGGAAAATTGTTAGATGGTCCTGGGAAATTCATGGATGGCATTTGACTTGGCATTTGTTGTGGCATGGCGGCAGGTGTATGGCTGGGCGAACTGTCTGGTGACATTTGATCTAATAGTGGAGGATGAAATTTGTCCAGATGCTCTGGTATGGGTGTGGCATTCATAGGTACGTGGGGAAATTTGTGGGCGTGTCTTTGAAAGTGGACTTTCAAATTTCCTTTCGTAGTAAATCTGCTACCACAAACATTGCACTTAAAAGGTCGTTCGCCTGTATGAGATCTGATATGAATCTGTAAAGCAGAGTCCGAACCAAAGACTTTTCCACAGTAGCGACATCTGTGTTTGAAGAAGGGCTCGTTGCCAGCTTTGCCATTTTTCTCTTTGAATGCAAACTCATCAGCCATATTATTGGCCAGTATACCCTGAGAGGCGGAATCCAAAACTTCTTGAGCTCTCTTCTGCAGCAAGTCTAAGGAATTTGGTTCGGGCATATCATCATGGTGAGTTATAATCGAAGAGGCTAAGTTTGAGCCAAAAGGCAAGGGTCTATTTTCCATGTCTTTTAGTTTATCTAAAGCATAATCGGAACTTTTATCAATACTTATGCGGCGTGAAGCAGAAACATTCATGTCCTCAGCGCTGTCTATTTCGCGTTTTCTTTTGAGGGAGTCTAGAGGTACACCAGCATTGATTAAATGCTGGCGGGCCTTATCTTCGGCCATGCGAGCCTCTGCCTTTTGTCTTAATTCCATTTGAGCTATACGCTCTTCTTCCTCATAAGTATCTTCTTCGCCGTTCTCACCCTCTTCTTCTTCCTCTTCATCCATTTCACTGGCCTCCTCTTTAGACTTGGTTTGACTCATGGCTAACTGCGACTGTAGTTGTTGTATAAGTTGGATTTGGAATAGTTGCTGTTGTTGAAGATTGAATAAGGTCTGCTGCAAGAAGGCCAGCTGTTTCACGGCCGCTTCATTGTCCTGACCGGAAGCACCATTGGCTATGGTTTTGGCAGCCACTTGGGCAATAGCCAACTGCATATTTTTAATAGCTTCTATATTGACAGGTGCAGCACCAAATTGTTGGGCTAAGGAGGCAGGCAAAGAGGGAGTTGTAGATTCTAGCTGCATGCCATCTGTTTCCAAGTCTTTACTGAGTGCTTTTTCAGCATTTTCTGCTGCTGGACTTTCCTCCAATTCCATTTGTGAGGTTTGATTGTTTTCATTTTCTTCTTGTTTTTCTTGTGGGCTTAACTGATCCTTATTGTTGGCTGCTTCCGATTTACTTGAAGGCAAACACATATTGTCGGTTGTTTTTAAGTTTTCTTTTTCATCGTCTTGTGTGGACGGCTCAGCTTCGCTAGCTTCTTCGCTGGCTTTTTGGGCTTTTCTCAAAGGTTCTTGACTCTCGTTGAGATCGGGTGGGGTGGGTGAGGGAAACTCTTCATCCTTTGGATATGTTTTGGAAGGTGCTAAAGCCGCGTTTAAATCTTCTTTTAGTGTTGGAGATGGTATCTTTAACTCCTGCTGCTGTTGCTGCTGCTGTTGCTGTTGTTGTGGCAGGGATTGCTGTTGCTCTTCCAAAGGCATTACAATGTTGTTATTATGATTAAGATCTTCTTCTCCTGTTACTGGGCCGGGCGCACAAGTCTGTTCTTTATCGGCGGCGTCAGCGGGTGTTGTGTTAATTTTATTAACGTGTTCATTACCAGCAACCATATGCGTTAATTCTGCTCTATCGCAATCATTATCTTCATTGGCGGTTGTGGCAGCCAAAGGTGAACATGTACCATTCTCCTCATGATCATTGGCTGAATCTGAACAAAAAAGACACAAAACAAAGAGAGAAAAAGAAACATAAACGTTAGATTAATTATTATTGTGCGCTTTGCCGCATGAGTAGTTGGGCGAGAATTTCGAATATCAACGAATTTTTTTCTCATAATTTTGCATGTCAATAACTTGTTTTGTTGCAAGCAAACAACATTTTTCACACAATTCATACTAATTTTTCATCTATGCTCCCCACACTACGAGTAACCTACACTTCTGGACAAAATCTACAAAATTTCTGTGTTTCTATGCTATTTTAATGCAATTATTACTTGGAAACATTCTTTACTGCTGCGGCACGGCTTAGAATTTGTGGCAATTTTTCTTTACCGTAAAGTTTATGCTTGTGTAAAATTGTTGTTGCCTCGTTAATAAACTTGTCCCTATATGAAACTTTTAACTGCTTGTGGTTTTCAGCCGTTTTACACCTGTGTAATATTGGCTGCCAGCAGTTGAGGCAAGTATCATTGTAACGTTTGCCAGAGCGTACAGCAAGTGTTTCAACATTCCAACTCTTACAAAGAGAGCAAAAAACAGCAACCTGCTTTCTTCAGTTTGGTTTTGGTCTTGTAATCTTATAAAAACAATCTCTCTACCATACGTACGAGTATATAACTCGCTTAGTTGCAGGAATTTTTTTATGTTACTTTTTTTCTTCTTTTCTTGGTTTGTTTGTTTGTTTGCTTACTGCTTGCTGTGCTTGCTACGGCATCTTTGTTAATTTTTGGTCTATTGGCATATGTATGACTTAATCGTTTGAGGCCTTTTTTTGGCTTCGTTTTGTTGCTGTGGCCGTTGCTGTAACTGTTACTCAGTTGGTTTGTTGCTGCATGCATACATATGTTGCATTGCTGTTACTGCTGCAACGTGTAGCATGTGTGTTGTGGATGCCATGATATTGTTTTTATATTGACGCTTAATGTAACAATTAGTTTTCGCAGAAAGCAACAATAAAAATGCTCTTAGATTTTGCTTTAGTTAATTTAAAAATTTGTAGATTTTTCTCACTTTCACTGATTGCTCAAAAGCAATTGAGTCATGAAACATTTTTTAGTACAGAGAATACGTTTTGGTCATTCGGCCGGCCATCGGTTTCAAAGTTTTGGCGATTCAGTAGTTAGTGAGTAACCTTGATGTAGGTTTTCAGAAGAAGAAAAATTTCCATTTTATTTCAAACTTGAATAAAATTTTACATGAATATGAATTACAAGACTTTAATTTGAACAGTTCTCTGCTTTTTACGAAATTCCAATTTTATACATTTTTATTTTATATATTTTCTGTCTATTTTTGCATAAATTGGAATTTTTAACCAATTTTCGTGTGTATTTCTTTTTTGTTTCAGTTTATGAAATTTTCATATCACTTGAAATAAATTTGATGACTTTTTTCCGTTGCTTCTTTAATTTGCATAATTTTTTATTTTTATTTTTCATTTTTAAGCTGCTCGTGCATTTTTATCAAATATTTATACACCATGTGTGTTCACAAAGTATTTTTGTGTTTTAATACTTTTTTTTTAATTTTTTATTTATGTGCATAAATATTAAAAAAAGAAATACTTTTTATTGGGGTTATCATACAAAAATGCAAACAAGCCTTACAATTTGAGCAAAAAAAAATAAAAAATACGAAATAGTAAAGGTTTATTGTTTTTATAATGTATTTGAACCTATAGGCCAACTGGCTATGAATAATTTAATTTAAAGAAAATGAATAAAAATAAGCGCATACGTATGAACAATTCGAATTTTGAATTGTTTTAATTTCAGTTTTTTTCCTTCCTGTCCTTATACGCTCGTACGTATGTATATACTATTTATTATTTCTTGTGATAAGACAAAGTATTACAAAATATGCGTCGAAACCTTTGAATTTATTTCATATGGTTAAATATCAAGTTCTTTTAGCTTTAATTTAATAAATTAATTACTTAACCTTTAAGAATGCATTACATAGTATTTTTAAATTTATTTTAAAATATGTATTATTAAAAATGTTGCGGTATAATTTAGTAAACCTTAAACTTATGTTATGTGAGGCCATGAGAGCGAAAGTGGCATAACCACGAAAACTCCAAATATTATAATTCTAGTTGTCACTGACTTTACAGCAAATATAATGGCAGAAAAATAATTTTTTTTCTTGACTAAATATCAAATTCTATTAATGAGATATATTTGTATACAAATTTATGGAAAAATACTGCATTTATTTATAGTCGATATGCTGGTGGGTTAAGCAACTTTTCCTCTCATATCCTTGAGTGTATTAAATTTAATATTAATTACATCAAAATTCCGTACATGCAGTTAAGTCTATATTTAAATTGACTTTTCAATTATTTGATTATTTGTACAACAATTTTAAACTTTTTCCAATATTACGATGTTCAACAAGTGATTATTGTTTCCTTCCCATAAGGGAATTTGTAAGTATAAGAATGGGAAACCCTCTCCCTTTTTAGGGGTGTTTTTCACGATTTATCAAAGTGGAGTTAGAGGATTAATATCTCGGTCAATAAGGAAAGAGTGCTTAAATCCTATTTTACTGTTTTGTAGGAGATCACGTTTAAACTTTCGAAACGATTTCAAAAATTTATTTTATTTAATTTAAATTTTGAAATTCAGTTTTCACTTCAATATTTTTTAAGAAAACATCGTTCTAGACACTATAAATAATACACTCAATTTGAAATATACGAAAGTTAAGCTAAATTAAGCTATTATACCATGTGAGATTGCAAATCGAAAAAGAGATAAGCAGGAACTCATTGCGCTATAACTTCCTGAAAAATCGCACCAAATCGACCAGGGGTACTTTTGAATATGAATATTACAAAATCAAGATCATGGACTTAAGGAATTTTTTTCTTTTTGCCACAGATATGTTCCACAAAAATATTTGCTTTCGTACTCGTATTTTCTACAAACGAAAATCAGATTTTCAAATTGTACTAACTTTTAAGAATAATTGTACTTTTACCAGTACGATTGTACCAAATTCTTAATTTTTTTAAATTCACTCAAAACGTACGTAAAATTCATTACAAAAAGGCACTTTGAAGTTAATTTATTATAATATAATTAATCATTATTATTAATTAATATTAATTTTTAAACAATATTAATGTCTAATTTCAGTAAGTATACAAACGACTATTAGTTGTTGAGATCTGAATATAAAAGTAACATTTAGGAGATATACTTTTTCATCCTTGATTCGATTGGAGACAGTCGAAGCAAACAGTCTTTATTACTTTGGTTTTATTTATACATATGTTGGTACGAATACCTTTTCCACATTTTCAGGAAAACGTCGGTTTGTTTAATTCATTTTTAATTTCTAATACCCTCGAGCAAAACGTAAAATGTTGTCGTTTCTTACAGGCTTAATAATTCCTACATCAACCAGCTCTCGAAACTGGTTATTTATTGATTCATTTTTTTTCATGTTGTATAATAGGAAAAAAGTTTCAATAGTGCTAAATTGGTCATTGGGGTGCTATGGTACTTTTGACTTTCAAATAGTGCTGAAAAAAGTACAATTGTACCAACTTTTCCATCCCTGGAACATACCCTACAAACTCAGCGATATGCTGCACGAACACGCAAAACGAGAAACTGTTTTCCGCCTCAAATAAAATTCCGATGTGACCACTCGCGAAACGCCAACACACGTATATTTTTTTGTCTCCTCTACCAGAATATATAGAAAGTCATAATCACTTGATTTTTTCGTGTTAAACTGAGTAATGGGGATTGCGGCTTTTAAAGTTTTCGAAGAAAGTAAAAATTTTACTTCGTACGAGTTATTCGCGTAGTTTTCGCTATAAAGTACTTCTCGAAATAACAAATTTTTTTTCTTGAATTTAGTTGTGGTTTTTATTTTTCTTAAAAAAAAAACAAAACGGAACAACAACAAACAAATAAGTAAAATATTCTCTCTTATCGTAGTTGGCGAATTTCGATTACGGCGTTTTTGTAATAGATTAAAGAACACCGCAACCTTTTTTCTTTTAGTCTAGGGAAAATATGTTTAATAGAAGTGGAAATATGTTAACCCAGTTAAGTTCCAATAAGTAAAATTTATGTTTGGTGTTGATTAAGTTTATCTAGATGTATTTTGCAGCTGTATGAACAACTCCTGGGTAGAAAAAGTAAAAAAAATCTTGATAAAACTGGTGTTTTTAGAGGTCTCGCTCACACAGTCATCAAATCCTCTTTACTTTTTCTTTCGCCTGGTATTATTTTAAAGTAATTACATTTTATTCCTTGTGGTCTCATTCGCAGCCTAGTTTTTGTAAATAAATGGTAAAAATTAATATTTGCGAACGAAAATACTTAAAACAAAGTCTCTAATCATTTGAAAACAAATTTTAATCACTTTATTAATACTAATAATCCTTTTCGCATTGTGTTTTTTAATTCAATACCGCAAATTCCTTCATTTAATTTTGTGCAAATGTTCATGTGCTCAAGTGTATTTTCAATTTATGCTTTGTGGTCTCATTCGTTGTTTGCTTTTTGCAAGTTCAAGTTAAAAATTAATATTTTTGAAGGAAAATGTTTAAAATTGAGTTTGTAAGCATTTGGAAACTAATTTTAATCACTTTTATAATATGTACTAATAATATTTTACACATTGTTTTATTTAGTTCAACACTGCAAAATCTTTCATTTAATTTTGTAAAAATGTTCAATTGTTCATTTCACTAAGTATACATTTCTGCTGTTTGTTTTGATTATTGTACTAAAAGTTCAAGAGATTTATTATTCACTTATTGTACTAAAAGTATTCAATAACAAACACACTATAGTTGTCCCTTTTTAACAGTGATCAAATCAGCGGATTTTAGCTTTTTTCATAAGTCACTTTCTACAACTCTGGTCTACTTTGTGCTGGTTGACTGATCTGCAACGGATAACCGTATATTCTTGTGGTTCTTTTGTGGAATTTCTTTAACAACCACGTTGCTACTTCCTATGTGAAGGCATAGGTCGTGTATAGTCAGTCACAAAAACTTTTTTAAAATACTTTAATACCATCTTGGGCATATGGTCTAGTTACCCCGCCCATATTTGTACAACAATACTTTGCAAATTTACTTTATAAAGTATTTATGAAATAAATAAATAAAAATAAACAAAAATAAAAGAAAATAAAATAAATTGAAATAAAATTAAATTAATTTGAAAATTTTGCTTGTTTTTATGGTTAAGCGATTGTCTATATGCATTTCGTTCCCGCTTTTTGGGTTGAAGTCTACTGACGAGTTCCAAAAAGCGGGAACGAAATGCATATAGACAATCGCTTAACCATAAAAACAAGCAAAATTTTCTAATTAAATAAATAAAGACTTTATGTCAAATAAATATACTTCGGTATTTCATGTATAAAATTAAATTAAATAAAATTAAATAAAATCAAATAAAATAAAACTAAATTCAATTATATGAAATAAAATAAAATAAAATTAAATAAAATAAAATAAAATAAAATAGAATAAAATAAAATAAAATTAAACTAAATTAAACTAAATTAAATAAAATAAAGTAAAATAAAAAAATAAAATAAAATAAAAATAAAATAAAATGAAATGAAATAAAATAAAATAAAATAAAATAAAATAAAATAAAAAATAAAATGAAATGAAATAAAATAAAATAAAATAAAAAAAAATTAAATAAAATAAAATAAAATAAAAAAAAATTAAATAAAATAAAATAAAAAAAATAAATAAATAAAATGATATAAAATAAAATACAAGAAAATAAATAAAAAATAAGATAAAATAAAAAAATCAAATAAAAAAAATTAATATATATAATAGTATAAAAAGAAAATTAATTAAAAGAATAAAATTGTAATTTATTAAATACAATAAAGCAAATAAAACATAATCGAACAAGATAAAATAACAGAAAATATGTAAAATAAAGTACAATAAAAAAGAAAACAAAATATGAAGATAATACAAAAAAATAAAACAAATTCATAAATAATATATTAATAAATAATAAATAAAAAATTATCTAAATAAAACAAAAGACTTAAATAAAATAAAGTTATATACAAAAAAAAAATAAATGAAATAATATAAAACAATGTAAAATTAAATAAAGTCAAATGGAATAAAAGAAAATAAAAATAGCTTGTGTGAACGACATTGTGGTTATATTTCCTATAGAAATAACGTTATCGCCTTTTGTTATGTTTGAACAGTAAAACTTAACCGGCAATCATATATGTATAGAAATATATCTTGCATACATATGTACAAGGTGGGCCAAAAGAAGTCATCCAATGTTGTTTGGCTCTCATTTTATTAAAAATAAGAGCATCTTCCAATAGGGTGACTTATTTTGACCCACCTTGTATGTATATCAACTTGCTTACCTATTTTTAATATTTTGAAAATTTCGCATATATTATTTAATTTTAAGTATTTCGTTTCTAGTCCATATATCATGTTTTTTTTTTGCTTTTGTTAATTTTTGTGTTTGGCCACATTTTGACAAATGAGTTCATATTTGGTTTTTTTTAAATATGTACATATATACATATGTATGTCTGTATGTACATTCAAATGCGTACATACATACATACATACGCATGCTTGTAGAATCAGCGCGTTTTGGCATCTTTGAATACAAAGAATATACAAACAATATATTAATGATTTTATCGTTCATATTTTACATATTTTTGTATTGCTTTTTGTATTTGTAATTAAATATTTTCTAATAAAAAAATATGAATATTTATGGCTTCAAAAATTAATATTAACTGAAATGTTAACATACATAAATCAATGTTAATACCACGCGATTTATAAACTTCAGGTTTAAATATAAAGATAATAAAATTTTGAGAACATGAAAAATAAAAATATTTCGATAACAGAAAATGTGTTTTTTTAATTAAGCACTTTTATTTCTATTATCAATTTGCATCTATTGTTGATATATATAATATATAATGGAATTAGTGCAGAGATCAGAGATCTTCTAAACGTAAGATAGCAGTTCCTAATTTTATATATACATAATTAATTTCATATGTGTATGTACATATAAATTAATTCACTATTTTAGAGAAAATACAACACTGGCATAATGGTTTTTATGAAAATGTTTTAAAAGACAATAACAATTTATTAAATCAGGGTTGCATTTATTTAGGGGTTATGAGAAGAAACAAGCTTACTGCACAATTATGAACAACACGTAGATGTGCAGCTATGGCTAAAGAATGCTTAAGCTCATGTAAGTACATTGAGGCCTTTTTGCTCTTTTTTTATTCGACCACTAAGTATAAACTTTATTTTTTAGATAAAAAAAGATAATTACATGTCCATTTTACATGTCTGGAAGTGCATTTGAAGCAAGCAACAAGTGCTTTTACAAAGGCGCCTGCATTTGTTTCTCTTCAATCCATTCGCATGAACAGCGTTGCCAGAATACAATCGTCAAAGTTTGAATTTGTGTTGGAACAAAAATTACGGCCGTATTAAAAAAAAATAATTTCAATGAACTTCAAGTGCTTTTTATTTTGTTTTAACACAAACTTCAAGCTCACATTGTTTTTTTTTTTTTTTTTTTTTTTTTTTTGAATGGCAGTTAATCTCTAATTAAGTTAAATTATTAAAAAAAAAAAAATTACTCAAAATTACTCCGCCCCTAAAAATAGCACACAAAAACAAATTCAAAAATATTAAAACAATAACTAAAAAATTAAATTCCGTTAATATTTCGTTCTTTTTCAACTTTAAATTTATTGAATGATGAAATTTAGTTAAAAAAAACCTTAATGGAATCTAATCAAATCCCTTTTTAATATCGGCTGCATAACCCAGGTAACAAATATGTTTGAAAACACTGACATTCTGCGTCAAATAGGACGGTTTGAAAACGTTTTTTTATTTCCCTAATGTTGTTATTAAAAAAATATTCAAGATGTGAAATTTTCAATAAATCCCTTATTTAGTTTTTTGTTTATAAGTTTTCTAAGGCCTCAATTCACAGTCATTAGTTAACTAATAGCAATAGTTTAACCACTAATATTTGATTCACAGCTCTTGTGTTTACCATTAGTTAAACCACCAAATGTCATTGGTTAACAAATAGTTAGACAACAGCTGATTCGTTGTAAGCTTTATTAGTATTGTTGTTGTGCGAAAAATTTTACACATACGTTGTCAAGCACCTTCTTTGTATTTAGCTGTAACACATTCTTTTTTTTCTATAATATTTTGGTTTTTCCGAACCAATTTCAGCACTAATTCAATATCTTGCATCATAAAGTTAGACGAGGGATGACTGTTTTATCCTTTTTTAAGAAATAATATATCAAATGTAATGTAAACAGAAACCATATGCTATAGCAGAGCTGCCAATAGTGAAAGTTAATAATTTGATATAGTTACCATTCTTTGCTCATATTAACAGCAAAGAGTGAGTCAAAAGTAAAAAGAAGCCCAATGATTTTTAAAAGATTTGTTTGAGTAGTTAGGTAATTCTTACAACTTTTTATAAACTTATTGCATGGTATTTAACGTAACAAAAACTCACGTGTAAGAAAACCTCAGTGTACAGCAGAAACACATTTCAATTTACCGTTATTCTGAATATTCGAGGTTGTCAATACGCAAAAAAATATTATTTCAAAGATTATAGTGTACTAAAAATAAAAATATGTTTCTTTTTCATTTTGTAATCTCATTAGTGTTATGGTACTTATAAGTACCGTCGGTCGATAAGGAGTTAAACAATGCACTGTGAATATGAAGTTTAGTTAAACAAAGTTATCATTTTAGTTTACTAATAATTAAATAATGAATGTAAATTTGGCCCTAAGTAAAACAACTAATAATGTTGAAAGTTTTATTTACAGAAAAATTTGCTTGAAATTCTTTCAATCTGGTAAATTTTTTTTTTTTTGTTTTTTATAAAGCCTTCTAGATAACCCCCATTTAAATTGTTGTTGGGTTGTTCAGTTTTTGTCATGAACTTTATGGTAATTTTGAACATAATTTGCTTCAACAAAATTTTACTTTTATCTAATAGATTTTAACGTTTTTGTTCCTATTATGCCTATTGGTGTGATATCTTGTAGCAGTTGTTGGTGTTGTTTTTTTCTTCTATAAGTTTTGCATAAAATTATGTCCAATAAGGGCTATTTGGTTATGATTTAAGTGTTGTAGATATTTTATTTGAGTAAATTTCTCAGATTTAGTTGGGAATTGTGAGCAAACCGGATTTTTTATTAATCATAAAATTTATTTGTTTGTGAAGCAATAAAAGAAATTAAAAGCCATAAAAAGGAGGTTTGTCAATTAAAAAAAAATATATATATACATACATATAATTATTATCTAAAATTTTGTTTATGCAAATTTTTTACTTTTAATATTAAAACATCAAGTAAGAAAAACATATTTGTACGAGGATTGCAAAGAAATTTCGGGAAATTTGCAAACAACACTTAGGGGCCCTTCACATATTACGTAACGCCATTTTTTCCGATTTTTGATTTTTTGATTTTTATGTATTTCTTTGATAAATTAAATACATAAATAAATGAAAAATCGAAATTAGTAAAATTTATGTTACGTAACAATTTTACAGAACCCCCCCCCCTACCCCCCGTAGCAAATCATAACAAAACTCGAACCCCCCCCCCCCACAAGGGCGTTATGTAATATATGGATGGCCCCTTATTTAAAAAATTATAATAAAACGTTTTAGAGGAAAAATAATTGTTAACAATTTAAATTATTCTGAGTCAGTTCTATATCAAACAAAGCGGTTTACTTTTAAAAATATATGCAAAAGAGTATGGCGAAATTTATGTATGATTGATATTAAAATTAGCGAAATTATATTTTTTTGTATCTTAATCAATATTTATTTTTTAATCTTTTTTTAAGGGAAGTAACACACAGGCAATGAATGACTACTACTATTACCAGCTGTTACCTTCTTTTAGGAAAGAGATAGTGATAGAGAAGGCAGGTGGTAAAGAAGAGATAGAGGAAAGCTTTATTCTTTTACAACTCTGTTCTTTGCAGGTCTGTAATAATGCAGTGTTGCACCGCCTCTGGTGGCAATGAGGCGTATTATTTATTTTATTATTATTTTACTTCGTCGCTGATTCTGCTACACAATACCGACGAAAGAGGGCGCTCTGATGTTACATTAGCGTTAGCATCCTTCTATGCCTTCATCACTTGAACTTTACTACGACAACGGATACAAATGAACACTAATGCACATCGGAAAATTGCATGGTGTTGTTATTTAATGACTGTCGGGGAACCGGCTCGAACCCAGTTCCTTAGGTTTTGTAGTCAACGTGCTAACTTCTTCAGCTAACGTCAGCTTCAATGGCTTTTAACAAAAGTTGTACCGATTAGCTTCCTTAAAGGTTTGTGTTTAGCATCTTCAATCTATCAATACCCCACTCACTATTTTAAAGAAACTCTTCAGAAATGGAAACCCACAAACAAAAACAAGAGCTGTTTGTCATGAATCAAATCTACATGCCGTGACGGCAACTCTTTTCTGTTGGAATATCTGATTCTTGTAGCGCTTCAAGAAGTGAAGTTGATGGCAGAAAACAAATAAATAAATTAATTTTTTATTACTTGCATTTGCCATGGTTTTGCATAGTGTCATCTTGGATTGGCCACCACTTATATAAACCAAAAAGGCGGCAGATTCATAATCTTACATGAATTTCAGTAAATGTTCGCCATGAAATTTTATTACAAAACTTATTTAAATTTAAAAAAGATTCATTAATAATATTTAAAAAAAATGTTTTTTGTACAAAAAAACAATTCAATTTAAAACTAAAATCAATTCTAGGCAACATTTTTTATGTTTCAGTTTCGTAACCTTTTTCTTTTGGTTTGTAAACTAGCATGAAAATGTTCTACTTATATGTTTAGTATACGTAATTCTCAGTATTATTCAGAAAGTTTTTCTATACACATACGAAATTTTTTTTTAGATTTTTCAATTTAAAAACGAAATTCATATAGACGTGCTTAACCAAAAACAAACAAAAACTTCTTCATTACAGACTTAACGTCAAATAAAATACAATTCGTTACGTTAGTATAGGGAGGTATAATATAAATATTACAGTTCTAGAACTTTAGTTTTGAACTGGAATCTCTCGGCATTCTTGTTTATTTAAGGCTGGTACTCACTACACACAAAAAAGTAATATGAATGAGTTTGTAATATTAATTAAAATATTTGTAATATTATTAAAAAATTAATTAAATTTTCACCTATAAACAATTTGATAATATCAAATAAGTTTTTTCCACTCAAATTAATTAATACAATTAAAAATTTAATTGACTCAATTAAATTATTAATTGAAAACATTAATTGGTGAATACTTTTTTCTGTGTACAAAATGCAGCCCCGAAACAATGAATTTGCTACTGTCTTTTTATCCATTAGATCAGGTTTGTATTTCCTCAAAAATCATTTGACTATGTAGGATAGTGAGTACCAGCCTTTACAAATCAATTTTGTTTCTTTTTTTAACACGTCGGAATTTTTTATATCTTCCTAGTGCTGAAATGACAACACTGAACTTCAACTGATTATCTAAAAAAAAAACTACGCAAAACTTGAAGATCATAAAAGTTATATTTCATTAAAATAATTCTGCAAACAAATGTATGGGATGTAAAATAAAATTTTAATGGGCGTACCTCCACCCTTTTTTTAAATGCAAGATTTTGTGTGTTTTCAGAGCTCAGAGTGTGTGTTAAGTTTTGCAAAAATTGGTACAGTGGAACCACTTAAAATAAGATATTAAATTTTAATGTGCGTGACTCCGCCGCATATTCGTAAAACAACTTTTAAGTAGAACCACACGAAATATAGTAACAGATTTAAATGGGCGTAGCCCCGACCACTTTTTCAACTTTAAAATTGTGTAATTACAAGAACTAAAGGTGTTTGCTAGATTTGGCAGCAATCAAATAAGTAGAATATCATAAAATCAATATAAAAAATAATTTTTTTTTTTGTAATGGGAAGCTATACTTTTTGAGACAATAAAAAAAAATTTACAATCGGTCTAATATAAACCGAGTTATGAAGTAACACTGCCAAAAAAAATAGAGAATAATTGATAACCTCCTACTCTGTTTTTTGAAAAATAGATCTTAACGAGTTTTTTCCTACACAATTTGAAGTTTCAGATCAATTTTTACAGCCTAATTTCAGTTGAAACAGCTGAGCTGTTTCCTACTGTTGCCTTTACAGAAGTTACTCTACTTTACAACAACTTAGCTGAAAATACGATAGTTACTTATCTAATCTCGCTTATAATAACGGGGCCACACAATGATATTCGAATGCAACTTAATAAAAATACAAATTTTAGCCAAATTTACGTGGATGATATTGTTAAGGTTGCTAAATTTCTCAAGCATATTTTCGCTTAATGCAAAAAGAAAAGCGTTTTTCGTTTTCGACGTTTATTGTATTATCCACAGATGGCGTAACATCAAATGGAGACATTTTCCCCTCAACAGGGTATTGTTGGCGTTTTGTCTCGTTACAAATTTTTCATTTTGAATATTTTTATGAATTATAAATAGAGATATATAAAATAATTTCTGTAAAAAAAAGAAATACAAAGTTCAAAGTGTAATATTCAGGTAGAGGTGAAATAGAGTTTTAAAATCATTAACTATGTGGTCTATAATAGTTTGAAAAAACACTAAGGCCCAATTTCACCAACTCTATTTAAATATCAATTCATATTTAAATGTCGATTTTCATTAATTTTTGTATGGAAAAATTACTTTTAAATATGAATTGATATTCAAATAAGTTGGTGAAATTGGCTCTAAGGAAAGAAATAGTTAAATTTTTTAGATAAACTAAAATGTATATGTGGGTATATATGGGCATTTCCACAGAAAATTCCACCTTTTGCCACGTTACGTCACTGAGCAATTAAGCTTGTGTTTTAGAGCAATGCTGTGCGATTATTTTTTTTTTTTCTATTTTTTACCCGACTGTGCGACGCTAAGCCGATTTATGTATGTATGTGTACTCGAACGCGTGGACCGATTTTGATACATCAATCGATTTGCTTTAATCCTGGGAGTTTCACTAAAGAGCTGACAGTAGTCAAAACTCAATATGGCGGCCACCAGACGCCATATTGTACTTTCCAAAAAAAATAAAAAGTCGGCGAACTATATCAAAATGGGTATTATTCGACAGGTATTTTAGGTTTCTCTTATGATTTTCATTTCGAAGGACCATTTAGGATAGTAGGGGTAGGGTTACTTAAAAAATGTATATAAGACACACATGAAAAACAACATACGTGAAAATGTGCATATATAACTCTAACAAATAGTAAATGTTTCTTTAATACTTTAATTCTTAAAGAGTCGTAGAGAAATTCTATATAAAAAGCTAACAACACTGGTGTGAGGTGTTTGTGGGTGATATCTGCTCTAACACTAATTTTGCGTTGCGACACTCTCGCTCTCCCACTCTATCTCTCTGGTGATCTTTATTGATTTCTGGGTCAAGAAACCACTACAAACTGGACTTGAAAAATAGTAATAAATTTTTAATACCGGATTATTCATTTAGATAAATATTTCAAACCTACCGGTCTGGCAAGGCTGTCAGCTGTTAAATAAATGAAAGGTTTGCCATTTACGTTTATGGATCGTTGTACAATCGAAGACAGCGTAAAAATATTTAAAATTTAATGCATAAGTGGTGGTTCAAACTTGGCCACTTTTCATCATAATCGACCTACTGTGCAAGGAATTCGCTTCAGTATTAAGAAATATAAAGACACTGAAACTTAACCAAAAATTTTAAAACTTTAATTTGTGTATATCAAAAAATTGGATAAAACTACATTTTTTTAGCGAACGAATAGAGAAAATGGGGTTTCGAAAGTGCTTGGATATGACCACATTATATCGTTTTCCTGCAACAAGCGAAAATTGTAAAATTTTGAGTTGACGTCCAGTCAGAAGAACAAGTGCGATATGTTTCTATGAGATTATAAAGTGGACAATCTTAAATTTTAAAATTGAACTAAAATGGAATAATTTTAGAGCTATGCTCCTTCGGAGCTAGGACGTGATTTTCGTAACAAAAATAATCGACACTATTACAGTTACAAATTTATTTTTGTTTTGATTTCTTTGTACTTAAAAGCAGAGTACGAAAATAAACGAAACAAAATATTTGATTTAGATTGGTTTCGTTCTTTGAAGTGAGCGAAACAAAGCAAACAAAAACAATGCGAACGATTGCTCAACTTGTTTTTGTATTGTTTTCGCACATGAGCGCAAACAATACATTAATTTAATCGTACACAAATAATATAATATAATTTTATTGCATTGTTATTTAACACATAAAATTTGTTTTATGTAAGTAGCTAAGCAGCATAGCTCTAACCGAGTGTCCTAAGACACCTCTCTGCTTTTTTTCATAATTTGTAAAAACAAAATTTATAAAAATTTTGATATTGTTGAGAGTCCGTTAACTACAACTTATAGCTGTCTCTC
Organism: Nowickia ferox; assembly: GCA_936439885.1. Taxonomy (NCBI): domain Eukaryota; kingdom Metazoa; phylum Arthropoda; class Insecta; order Diptera; family Tachinidae; genus Nowickia; species Nowickia ferox. Next base: position 69,275,061 of record OW387026.1, read on the forward strand.
TCGCCCTTTCTGCTTGCTCCCGCTACTTTTTTTCTCTTCTGTACCTCTATCTCTCTCTTTATATTTTTCTCTTTTCTCTCTCTCTCTCTCTCTCTGATGGTTTGGTTTGCTGACAGTGGTATTAATAATGAATCAAAGAATACAATCATAGCGCATGTGTGTGCTGGTGTGCGTCAAAATGAAGTAGAAATTGAAATGTAAACAAAATTTCCCCATACCAAATACACGTATTTATGTGATTGTGTTTTTATCGGCTAATGTAAAGTAGATGCGCAGAAAAACAATTTTTTCAAAAGCTGAATGCGTAATCCTGTATTCTTTGATTCATGGTATTAATCGTAATTGTGCTGCAGAAAATGACTGAATGATGTTTTGTAGATAATGTATTATAATTGAATTTAAAATTTCCTCAAAATTTCTCTGTGATCCTCGGCTCTACAATACAATTAAAATCATCTGTATTTCCAAAATTACGTTATATATTTTTATATAGTCTGCTACATTTTTTAATGGAATAGTACAGCAATAAATTTAAAACACTTTGCATTAGTGAAACATAAAATATTTTGTTTACATCTCTATTTTCGATATACATAAGTCCATCAATATTGTGTTAATTGAATTTTTATGAAAACATTTTTATGATCTTTTTATCAATGTAAAATGGTTTATTAACTATCCAGCCCTCGATTTATTATTGTAGACTTAACTGTCTTCTTTTGTCATAACGAAATATAGATTTTCAGATAGAAAGTTTAAGTAAGTTGCGTCATACGAACTTAGATAAGTATTATTTTGTCTTTGTAACAACTGTACCATTAAGATTAGCAATTTAAGAAAATATTTCTATTTTTTTCCAATGTGCACATTTTTAAATTATTCCTTGACAGATTAATGGTTTAAGCGGCTATACTCTCATTAATTAAATTAAAAAAAAAAACAAAAAATAGGTAATAAAAGATAAGAAAATATTTCGAACGGCGTTGTAGGCCACACATCTAAAAATGTTTTATTTTAAACGGCAATATATCTTTTTCTTAAATTGTATTGCTTTTTTTGGAGGTGCTGATGAAGTGCGTGGCGGCACAGAAAAATGTCGGCATTTCCCCCAGCCAGTAATATGAGTCATTTTATAATATCAATTAAAATATTTGTAATATCAATTAAAAAATTAATTAAATTTCCACCCATAAACAATTTGATACTATCAATTAAGTTTTTCCACTCAAATTAATTAATACAATTAAAAATTTAATTCAATCAATTAAATTCTTAATTGAAAACTTTAATTGGTGAACACTTTTTTCTGTGTATAAGAATGGAAAATACTTAACTTTAAGCCCGATTAAGAAATTATTTCTGATTAAAATTAATATAGGGTCCGCCATCTAACGTTTTTTTTCAACTAGTGCTTATTTCGTGAATGGTAACACTTAGCTCATGTCTGATTTGACAGATAATTAGTTTTATCCTTCCGCTGAACGAATATAGTTGCGTATACGCTTGAACAACGCTGGGAAATATTGCCTGCGTTCGACTTACAGATGCCGAATTTTCCACAAAAAAAATCATCTTTTCAGATGAAGCTCATTTTGATCTTGGCTGGTATGTATACAAGCAAAATTGTCGCATTTGGGGCACAGAAAACCCGCACACATACATTAAAAAGCCGACGCACCCAAAACGAGTCACTATTTGGTGCGGATTTTGGTCCAGAGGCATAATTGGGCCAATGAGCAAGGAGTGGTCGTTACAGTCAATGGCGAGCGTTATCGGGCCATGTTGAACGAATTTTTGTTCACAAGAATTGAAGAGGAGGATATTGGGAAGATTTGGTTTCAACAGGACGGCGCTACGTGCAACACAGCTGAAGCTACACTCGATGTTTTGCGCCCTGTTTTAAAAAAAAAAGTTATCTGGCGGACCCTATAGTAATACATATGTCTTTTTTCTTCTTCTTGATTTGTAACTGCTAGAAATGTTTAATTTTTTAACTTTTTTTTAAATAGAAAACATTCCCTGAAGAAGCCGCTCAACGGAGTGGCAAAATATTGGAAAATGAAAGATAAATATTTTTTTCAAAAAAGTATTCTGAATAAACATAAAATTAATAATAATAATAAATTGGAACGTGTAAGAGTTGGCTTTTCAACACTAAAACAGCAAAAAGAAAATAATAATTAAAAAATGCTTATTATTCCCGCTATTGATATTTCAAAATCATGTCACGTGTTTTCTTTTCACTTTTTATTTAAAATTAATAAATTAAATTTTTTTCTGTTAAATTTTGACTTGCTGTTGCGAATTCCCATAATTTTCTTAAATAGGTGCCAATTAAATATGCATTAATGTTTAAATAACAAACAAACAAACAAAAAGTCAACAGCTGATGATCAGATCACTTGTCTTGTTTAAGTTTCATAATTCAATCATGATTATGTGTTTATTGACACTCTGATGACTTTTTTCTTAACAACAACAACGCCGACAAACAAACACTTTTCAGATTTTGCTTTTTATTTTAATAAATTAACTAGCGCATAATATAATAAATTTTAAATCAACACGATTCTTGTGAATCAGAAAATGTATATTAAAAAACAACATTTCATAAAAAAAAATGTTTTATACAGTTAGCGGCATTAAAAATGTAACGTTGTTATCTTTTAGGCATAAAATATTTGAAAGCTATTTATATATGTATCATAAAAAAGAAACCAGATACTTTTGATGTCTAATCGTACTCAAGAGCTTTGACCAAAAGCTCAATCGACCAAATAAAATAAATTTTTTTTTATTATTTCCATATTTGATCGCTAATTGGTTTTTTAGATCAGCAAAACTTAAGTGGATTTTTAATCATCAAATTATTACATTTAAAAATTAATAAATGTATCAATATTAAATATTAAAAGTTAAAAGGTTTTACGTTTTATATATAGAAAGTTGTTTTTCTTCATTCATATTCGTACTTTGAAGGTTAAAATATATTGATCGAATTACAACTGCCCAGCAGTACTGAATGAACATGGGCACGATAACAACACTGGTAAAAAAAATCTAGCTGACTATGTGTGTGTTGGGAATTAGTATTTAAAAATCTAGCGTTATAAGATTTAAAAAAAAAAAAATATATTGAATGACAAAAGTAAGACGAGAGAAATTAAACTGTTTCTAAATTTATCAATATAGGGTCGTTTTCACAATGTTCGATTATGTGATTCTTAAAGCAAAGTTGTCTAAAACTGCCGGCTTGGTTAACAAGCATCTATTAAACGATGGTTAATATTTTACGTTTCAGCAGAAGAATTTTGGTAGACAGTTTGTTTGGCAATACCATCAGTTTGTTTACAAAAAAGATGTTTACAAAAAAATATATGAGTAGAGCAGTCTGTCGAAGAAACCTAAAACACATACAAGTACATCCATACATAATCAAAATCATTAGAAGAAGAAAAGTGGTTTCAGCGATTAAGTACATTTCTCTTTCAAATACATATATGCAATTTTAAAATTAAAAATTTTGCAATAATATAAATGTTGATTTTAACTGCAAGTCCTTCATACAAAACTGGCCGTTAAAGTCACTGAAAAGAGCTGTAAACCGGCAAACATCGTTTGGTTATATTTAACAGCCACTTTTCTTCTGTTCAAGGGTTAGTTAAGTGCCAGCGTTGTCAACTTTGAAATTTCAAAACGCACCGAAATGGAGGGGAAAAAACGCGCAATTTAATTATTTAATCGCACCAACTTTAGATTTTTTTTTTATTTCAAATGTTCATTGAATTATTCTTACATAAGAATATAATAATAATAGTTTTGTATTAAAAATTTAACAATAAAACAAGACTTTATAGTTTTCTTGGTTTTTAGAAGGAAAAAAACTAAACAAATTTCTTTTATACATTTGTACTAAATAAAATAATTTTTTTTAATGTCATAAATTCAAGAATTCAAAATTACTAACATCGTTTCATATAATGAAATGTTTCTTTTTTATCTACAACAACAAGACCGATTTACTTTGTGGATGTGATTTGATACATCTTAAGCACCTTTTTACTTGTTGTTCTTATTGTGGTCTGTAAAATTAATTGTAAAAATTTTGCGCCGTTGAGCGGATTCTAATGTACACAGATTTTTTACTCACACTGAAACAAAAAGTTGTATTGAACTTGCTTTGGTGCCACCAAAAATTAAAAAACCCACCGAAATTAAAAAACAAGCGCACCACACACCTACTAAGGAATTTCTCGCACAAAAAATTTAAAAAAAGCACCAAAAACAGTGCGAAACGCACCGATTTGACAACGCTGTTAAGTGTTAATAATACATTGTGAAAAAAATGTTGCCTAACCGGGAGTTAAACTTCTAATTGACTTTTAATTGGACATTATGAAAAGGGCTGCACAGTGCTTTGACCAATACACAAATTCAGCAAAATCACTCGCCATATATTAAAAAATACTTAGGGGGTTTACAATAGCGTTTCAAAATATATCTTAATATTGCAACGTTTCAATTGTAATACTTTAATTTGGGTTGGCAACTTGTCGTTGTTTTTGTTAGTGTGTACAAATTCAGAAGTATGAAAGTTAAACGAAACAAGGTAAAACTGTCAAGGCTGCTGCAGTTGATGAAAAAATCTTTGCATTTTTCGACGTCTTTAGGCATTTTGCAGAACAAAAGTTGTTTTGATAAATTTATTCTACAAAAATTACTAATTTAAAAAATTTTGCTATTTTAATATTTCAATATACTGTGTTTTATATCCATGACTGTTCAAAATGAAAATTTAAAAATGGCACAATGTTGCCACATTAAAATTTTAAAATACTTATTGTGAATTCAATAATTATGTTATGTTTCTGCTGAAAATTTTTCTTTTCTTGTTGGCAAGAGTCAACAAATTTTATCGCTATAAATGTTTTTAGAGTTTCAATAATAATTTGTGTCTTGTGTATTCAAGTTTATTTATTATTATTTTTTCACTTTAGAGCCGGCATCCTCACACAGACATTTTTCTTAAAAACGCTTCTCAGCTTTACGTATAATTTGTACATAAAGTTGGGAACTTGTCAGCAGAGGTGAATCTACGCCTACTCCCGTTAGGCCCAAGCATGATTTAAGGGCGCCAAAAGTTAAGGTTACAATTAATATTCTAAAATTGATTTGCTTAAGTTTGGTTTTAAGCGAATGCGAAATTATGTTACGTCATTCAATTGAAGCAAAGCCGGGAATAACGTTGCAAATGACAAATTTTGCAAAACCTGTTTTTCACAGATTACCGTTAACATTACTCCATCCAAGATTATGCATCTTATCGCCGTCAAAATAAAATTGCAAAAGAGAAGTCAGTGGAAAAACTTTGCAGAATTTGCCAAAAGTGTTCAGTTTATTTTTTCAATATCTTAAAAACCATAATTTTTTTTTTGCTATCCTAAAAAGATAATTTTGTCACCTACAATTTTATTTGCGGCGGACCATTATTGAATTTTCTTTTTAATTAGTAATTCGCCTTATATGACCACAGATTTAATAAAAAATATTAAGTAAATATTCTTACAAAAATGTGTACTTAGGTTTTTACTTTGGCACAACCGAAAAATAATTTTTTCCCATGCTTTCAAAATCGGCTGAATTCTTTTCACTTACCGCATATACATAGAAAGACCTCTCTTATGTTTTGGGAAAACTCATTAAATTTTAATTTTAAGTTGATGAAAATTCAGGCGGCAAATTACGGCATTCGATACGAATCGTAATTTAAAAATATTTCCATATAAACTCTATTGAAATATTTTTAAATTACAAGAAGACCCACAGTGTCAGATTTGTATAATTTATATTGACTAAAATTTTTATCTTAGAACCACAACACACTAAGGCTGAGTTTACATCTGGAATTTCTTGTGTGCCATGTGCGCAAAAAAAAACGTAACCACTAATTACTAATGACAAACTCTTTGATGCAGACATGTATTTATTGCTTTAAACTGTTTCCAATCATGTTGGATTCTATAAAATTGTCTATTAGTTATGTATGAAAGTGTTAATTTAATAAATACGTGTCTGATTCAAACAGTTTTTCATTAGTAACTAGTGGTTACACATTTTTGAAGCATGTGTGGCACATGGCATACAGATGTAAACCCGGCCTTAAAAACGTATTGAGATAACTCGGTTATTCTGGGAACTATATTTTCTTATATCTTGTGGGAAAATGGAGATAAGCGTGGTATTATGTTGTCCCTTCTCCGCATATAGATCGATTTTAATGTGTGAACTGCTCATCAATTCGTTATTCGATTAATATCAACTATATGTTATTTTTTTAATTCATTTTGGCGGCAATGGGGCATCACATATCATATAAAATTTAAATTTATTTAAGGCTAAGTCTTGCTACAATACTATTTACCGAGGAAATGTCATCCACTTAATTGCCTGGAGTACTAGTATTTCCACAATGAAATCAAAAAGACGTAGTAGTTTTATGCACACAAAAAAATAATATGAATGAGTTTGTAATATTAATTAAAATATTTGTAATATTAATTAAAAAATTTATTAAATTTTCACCTATAAACAATTTGATAATATCAATTAAGTTTTTCCACTCAAATTAATTAATACGATTAAAAATTTAATTGAATCAATTAAATATTATTAATTGAAAACATTAATTGGTGAATACTTTTTTCTGTGTGGGCTTCCTCTATCTTTAGGACCATTGGGTCAACTCTTCTTTTACGTTTTAACAAACATTCACCTCAGTCAATTGTGTTGTAGAAAAAAATCTAACATCGCGATGCTTTTGAAATTTGATAGAAAAAAATGCCTTAAACTTGATATTTATAATAAAAATATGTCTATTTCGAAACGATCTGATTCCTTCAATAACGAAAATTTTAAACAAAACATTTCTTCATAACATTTCGTATAGTATTACCTTTTATATAAGTAAAAATATGGGGTTGGTAGTTTAGCAAATACTTTTTATAACAGCGAAATAATTAATCTAACTTTTATCTTAATTGTGCTTTTGATACCAATTTTCAGATCAAAACATCAGCTTGGCATCGGTTTGAATTTTTCATTAATCCAAATTTCCCCACTTTGCTCCGCCCCTTTAAAGATATATAGTCCTGGCTTAATTGTGCTTTTGATACCAAATTTTTTTTTTAATTCTGTATGAAATTTCATAACAATAGGACGGCCCGTTTTGAAAGTGAAGAATTATTTAAATTTTTTTAACGAAATCCCCCATTGTGCATCGTCCATTTGCGTGAAAAGTTTCCTAACTGTGTGATTTCTTGAAGAGGCGAACAGAATTGGCCACCAAGATCTTTAACACATTTTTCTTTGGGGCTGCGTGAAAGATAAGGTCTATGCCAATGACCTAGAATCGACTCAAGAACTCAAAGATAAAAGTCGTGAAGTTATCGAGGACACACAGTCGGAAATGCAAGAATTGGTGTTGAAAAAAAAATGGTTCTGCAAGCTATTATAATGTTATACCTTTCCTCCCTCCTCTTTACAACTAAATAAACATCGTTTTTCACATATACAATAAAAGCCTCTTATTGGAAGACCATTTACAATTTCAAGTGCTACAGAATATATAACAATTTTTTTTAAGTCTACATTTCCATTATATTACATAATTGTATTCAATTTTTATTTTTAAATAAATGCGAAGAAAGTCAACAAAAAATTCATTTATTTTATTTTGAAAAATTGACTTTCTAAACAAAAAGAAAATTCTTACTCCAATTTATCACTGCCACCAATCTAGTGGCATATTTTTTTCGGTGTACTCTTATAAAATGTGATCAAAATTTACATTTTAGTGATAAAAATTTTATTTAGTGTTTATTTTATTAATATGAAATGTTTACAGGCAATTGTAATTCTTCCATTTACATATATCTTTTGTCTTAGAGACACTATAACTTAATATACTCGTATAAAATGATCTGGTCGTACCTGTTTCTATTTTTCTTTTATATTTTTTAAATTTATATGATGTCTTTCACTTGTTTATGAGTTTTATTAAATTTATGTTTTATGGCTTTTTATCAAATCAAAAGTAAAACAAGTAAGAGTGTTATATTGGGCTGTGCCGCATCTTATATACCCTTCACCGAAGCACGTATATGTAGTATACAGATACATACATAAGTGCATACATACTTACATATTTGTTTTGTGAAAAAATTTATAATTTTATGTTCTAGTGCAATTTTTAGTAAGTGACTACTCGGTATTTTTCGACTAAAGAATTTGATTCAAATATTATATTTTCGATATACGCAATAGTTGAATATTTTATTCCACGCTCTGTATTTAAGAAATATTTTGCATTCACCTTATTCCAGTTGTCAACATTGACGTCACTTCAATACAATACTCGCTCTCGAAGCGTTCAAAAACCGTGCTAGTATTTAAAACTCCTAAAATAGTTTTAGTATTGTACCTCCATACCAAATAAACTATAACTTGTTTTATATTTTCCCGTATTTAATAATCTTTGATGTTGCAAAACTGTTTAGAGTCTCAATTTAGACACCCTATTGCAAATGGTACGAGAATTTTTCCGATTTTGTTTAGCAGAAGTTAGCAGTTTCAAGGAAATAAAATGTAACATTTCCTTTAATTTATTTTATTTTTCTCTCCATTTACTTAAAATTAAAAAGAACTCGTTGCAAGCTGTCAGCGAAAAATCATCGATTTGAAACATAGCTGTGCTGAGAGCATAATTAACAAACATGGCACAAACCTTTGTTTAAAATTAAATTAGATATCCATAGAAAAATTGAACACATATATAAATCAAACAAACATTTTTTTGATTATTTAAATTTTTTTCCAATTTCCAATCCTGGAATCATAATTTTGATTTTTCAGGTATTTAATATTTATTTGTTTTTTTTTCAAAAATATAGAATATATTTAGTTACCAAAGAAAAAATTAGTTTTATTTAATTAGTTTTATATACCAGAAAAAGTTTAAGTTTTCCAGGTCTGGAGTTTTTTTATATTTCTAATTTTTTATACTTAACTATTTCTTTCAAAAACATAAAGAATTTTAATTTTTAGACAAAAATAAAATATTAAATTGACCTAGTTACTTTTATATAAAAAAAATATTTAATTGTCCAGCCCTGGAATCACCCTTTTAGATTTTTCTGATTCCTTACACCAATCTTTTTTTAAGAATGTAAGACATGTTTAATTTATATATAGTAAGTTACTATTACATAACAACAAAAAAATAAAGTTTTCCAACCCTAGAAACGACTTATTGATTTATTTTAATTTTTTCGCATTTTCAATACCAATTTTATTAAATATATATAACAAAAAACAAAAATTTGTTTTAGTACTTACTTTTATATGGCAAAATAGAGTTTAAGTTTTCCGGCTCTGAAATCGTGTGTTCGAATTTGCTGATCTTCAATACCAATCGATTTTTGACATTTTTGATGCACCAATCCAGCTTTTCTGAGAGCTTCGGAAAACCGATTTCACATACGCGGACAGACGGACAGACGGACATCTCTCATTCGCCTTCCCTATTCATAAGGACCCAGAATATATATACTTTATGGGTCTCATATTAATATTGTGTAAATTACACACGGAATGACAAACCTATATGTACTTTTTTCCATTTTTGGTGTAGGGTATAAAAAACACATGGAAAATCAAAAACAAATAATTTTGTTTGAGAGCAGCTCTAGGCGAAGCAAAATTAGTTTCTTGTCTTGGAATAAGTCACTGTTCACACTTTTTGAAAGAAATGTTTCTTTCAAAAAGTGTGAGTTTGTTGGTCAGAGGGGAGAATAGAATGGGATTTGGTACACGCTTTCATTTGATTTCAAATTCGTATTCATGTTTATGGTTTTATTGATGTTTTTTTTTATAAAGTTGTTCGAAGTTGGAGATGTCAGAAAAAAAGAAGTAAGTAAGCATAAAAAAATTGAATTTCATAAGAAAATTAAAGTTTGCAAGAGAATTTAAGAAAATTGCAGAAAGAAAAAATTCTTAGCGTGAACCGTGATTTAATGCTTGATTTGATCTCTCTATTTTTTTTTCTAGTGATTAAACAAAATCGTAAAATTTTGACTTTTTATTTTTGCGGTCTAATTCATAAAAAAATATTTTAGGTTTATTACAGGTTTATTCGACAAATTTCCCATAGAAATATGTCAAATAAGCGCTTAACAAACCTGAAATATTTTTTATGAATAAGGCAGTTGTTATTTTATAAAAAACAAATTTATGTTTTTCTTTATATGTATGTATTTGCAAAAAAAAAAATTAAACTATAAGTTTAGCCAGAATATAATGACAAATTATAAATAAATATTCCAACATATAATAGAATTAATTTTTGGAGACATAGCTATAGTTATTTGTTATAAAATTGAATTGGTCTTAATTTCGAAAATGGGAACAAAATATTTTAAAAAGTTAGATTTTTTTCGAAAATTACCATAGACTAAAATATAATCCCCCTTATCGTGGTTTGCGTATTTCGACTTCGACTACGACGTTTTTCTAATAGATTAAGGATCACCACAAGATTTTTTCTTTAATCTAGGACAGAAATGTCATAGTCGAAATATGCCAATCATGATAAGGCCCAACATTATTTAAAAAAAAATTCGGATGTTATTCAATAAAATTTGCCTCTTGTGCAACTTCGAAGTTAACACCGAATTTTCGAACATTTTACATATTGAAATTGATTAGGTATATTTAATATACATAGTACATACATACTTGTAGCTATCTTGCTCGGCGTTGTACTCTTTTTCTGCATCTTCGAAACTAGTAACGAATTTTTCGAATATTCAACTTCAAAACAAGTTTTGTGCAAAATTGTTTTATTTTGACCAATAAAATGTATATAAAAAATTATTATAACATGTGTGTATAGACATCCATACATACATATCGTTACCTTAATATAGAAAGGCTCTAACTCATTATTTTTTTTAAATCGAGTTTTTGGTAGATTTTGCTAGAAGAGTGTATCTAATGTATTCAATAATGCGAAAAATCTCTATTTCAAAAAATAATGAGTAAGGGTCTTTCTATATTAAGTTAAGGATATGTATGAAATCTTGATAAAATATGCCATATATTTTTCATTAATTTATTTTATGTCACTTCAACGCAATTGTTTCCCTTGGACCAATATATGTAAGCATTTTGCTATTGTCATAATGAACATCTGAGAGACGCGGTTAATGGCCAATAAAACATTTCATTTGCAATATCGCGTTGCTTTGAGTTTTCAATATTTTTCGAAAAAAAAACAAACTTACATAGAGCTTTGAGATTTTTTTAGTAATGAATGTTTCATGCAAAATTAAGTGTGCTGATAGTTAATTTCACAGTTTCGAGTTTAAGTTCGAATTTTCGAACACAGCATATCGAGCCATAACCGCAAAAAAAAACATAACCATGATTTTGCGATCGCAAATAATCGATTTTGGTCAAAAAATTAAGTTCGAAAATTAAGTAGTTTAAACTTTTTTGGCGGTTATGGCACGATATGTATATAAGTATAACGCTCATTTACTCCGACAACGTCATAACTAAAAAAAATAATTTGCCAGAAAACGAGTTTGAAGTTTTCAATTCACACACAACTCAAATGAAAAAGAAAATTTTATTTTTCCCTCAAGAGTTGAGTAAACAAGATATTTTTATGAAATTTTTACACAATATGAAGAACGATATGAGGATTAACTCTGTATCAATAACTCAAAGGATTTAATTTTTTGAGTTATGACGTTCTTTGAGTAAATCCCTTCTTTGATGTTTCTAAATAATTTAAATCAATCAATTTCTTACCTTATTGATAAAATTTTTTCCATCAGTTAATAAAACATTGTCAGTTACTTCAGAAAAAAAACTGACACTATGATCATGTGATACGAACTTGCTTGAGTGCGGCTCCGAAAAAAGTTTCATTAAAGAGTAGACTAACTTTTGGTGGACTTGCAAGCATTGGAAATCAACAAACTGAGATAAGGCATCAGGATCTTGTAAGAATGCTTAGTTAATTTATATTTTGTAAAAATATCTACTTGCAAGTTATTAAATTAAAAAAATTAAATTATTTTAGAAGAAACAACCACATGCTATTAAACTTAACTTAAATAAATTTTGGCTTCGTACTTACATACGAGTACATAAACAGTATCAGCTGTTCGAGTCATACAAATACTGGTTAATAAATAAGTAGTGCCAAGTTGTATACAGTTTAAAATCTACTGCTCATTCGCATATCTCTTGCCGTTCATTTTAAATTCAACACTAATGCTTACGAGGGGGAAAAGAAACAATACCGAGTATCAGGATCAAGGCGAATTGACATCAGGTGGTCTCGATTTGCAACTCCGCATATTCGACTTTTCTATTTTTTATGCCGAGTACACATCATTATTAAGTTAACCAGCTTCATACATAACTAATAGATAATTTGGTAGAATCCAACATGATTGGCAACTGTTTAAATCAATAAGTACATGTCTGAATCAAACAGTTTTTCATTAGTAATTAGTGGTTACGCTTTTTTGGTCACATGTGTGCCAGATGTGTACACGGAACTGTAAGCACAACATTTCTATGGTAAGAAGGAAAAATTGCTAAAGTCGAGACCTAATTTTAATTTAATGGCACCCCTGTAATCTTCGTATTCATAAGTACCCTTGAGCAAAATCCCAATTATTTTTAGCTTAATTTAACTAAGACTTCGATATGTTTAAAATGTAATAACTATTGGGTGTATAATAATTTTCCTAAATAAAATAAAATTGTACAGCGGATATCCGAATCTAACTGCAAAATAAAAACATTTCTAAAAATCGGCTTAAAACCGACTTTTTCCTTATTGCCACAAAATTAATTTCGTTTACTTAAAAGGCCATAAAGGCTTCACGTATATTGTTTTTTATAACAGAAGACTGTGAGGCCGGCTTTGTCTGTTTTTAAGCTAAACTGTTTTTGTTGGGAAAGTCGTTTGCCCGTCTTTTATTCAGAATAAAGGAAATTAACATCCTGTTTCCACAAGGCAGGCAGTCGAGTAATAAATTGTATGTAAATTATTAAAAAAAAAACGGAGTACTTTTCATATAATTTTTCTATTCAAGTCGAATGTCTAGGTTGTGTATTAATAAATCTGAATTTATTTAAATTTAGAAAGTTTTCATTTATAATTTAAACTTTTGGCAAAGATGAACTAGAAATAATTAAAAAAAAACTCGTACGAAAATACATAATAGGTACATATGTACATACATACATGTTTGTAATAATAAATGCATTAGAAAATTTTAAGAATTTACGCAACATTTTACATCAAATACAGACATACGTATGTATATAAAAAAAAATTCCAAAATTATTAAATTTGAAATTTATTAGAGAGGAAACAAATGATTTAATTTTTTAATTTAATTAAAAACACAAATATTTTTTTTTTATTAAAAAGTCAACTTTAACACGAAAACTATTATAAAAATAGACGATAACATTAAATGCATTTCACATTTGTTGAAATTTACGTTACATTTCACATCAAATGATTTTCATAAGTGAACATATGACAAGAGAATATTTTAAAAATTATTAAATTTGAAATTTATTAGAGATGTTTATTAAATTGTAGAAAAAAAAATATTTTTTTTAGTCAATTAACAACAACACAACGATTTTAATATTATAATATTAAAAAAAAGAAACTTTAACAGTAAAAACATTATGAAAATCTTGAAGCAACACATTGATTACGAATCTATTGGGATTTGAATATTTTTTTTTTGATGATTGTATCATAATTTTAAATAAAAGAAAACTTTACACAATATTCAGAATGGCCTTCTTATTGTGATTTTAAGAGCTCTCTGGAGTATTTGAAATCGGTTTAGTTTAAACACAAAACATCAAAACGTTATAGGTACATATACTACATATCGCTCTTTGAGTAAAGAACGTCATAACTCAAAAAAAAAACTAGTTTACCAGCAAACGAGTTTTAAGTTTTCAATTTACACACAACTGAATCGAAAAGGAACATTTTATTTTGCTTTCAAGAGTTGAGTAAACAATATATTTGCATGAAATTTTTAAACAATTTGAGGAACGATGAGGATTAATTCTGCATCATTAACTCAAAAATTCCATTTTTTTGTGAGTTATGACGTTCTTTGAGTAAATTTAAACTTTAAGGTTTTATTTTTATTTTCTTGAGTTGCTATTAATTTTAATATTTTATTTTTATTTAATGCAATGAAAAGCATCTAGACGTGTTAAGCCAACAATTTTTTTAAATTTTTATTTTGAGTTTTAAAACCTTCTCGAGAGGCGTTATTGATTTTTCTTTGGATTAGAAAAGAATGTGTGGTCAGCTTTCAAGGAAGGGTCAACTCTTTTTTTTAGTAAATGCAATAAAATTCTATATTTTATTAGGAATGCAAAAATATAGAAAGCTTTAGCTTAAATAAAATTTTTCAATGTTTTTTTTAATGTTTGTTTTAGAAAAGCAATAGATTTAAAATTTTATATGAATTGTATAATCTCGGAATTTTCATTAACTTTGATTGTAAAAATCCTAATTGTTTTTTATTTTTCATCACTAAAACTTACCTTTATCGGTGCTTTTAGCGCGATCTTTTAATTGTTTGACAATTCCATATTTGACGGTACCAAATTGTATCATTTTATTAATGGTGTCTTGATGTGTTTCCTTAAAATCACTTCTCATTTCACACAAAACAGTTGATAAAATATTTTTCATTAGAGAAGATACGAAACGTGATTTATAGGGGAAAACCCCAAGCTACACGCGCTATGTTACCGTAAACAAATTTCAAAGCACATACGCGGCCGCGCTTTTTAAATTTGAAACTTTTTGTTGGGACGAATATTTATTCATTATATTTTGAAAAGCTCCATGATTTTTGCTTAAAATCTAGCGTGTATTTCTTTCTATAGGAATTAAATTCCCTTCTTTTTTACATTAAAAAAATAGGTATATATTTTTATATTTAAACGTTCTTTGTTTAGCCAAACTAGTTAATATTTGTTCGAACGTTGTGTTCTTTTTAAAGTATATTTTATAACTGTCATAGGTATTTTGCTTTAATTTGAAATAAATCTGAAATCAGTTGTCATATTTTGTTTTTCTTATAGGTAATAATATCCTTTATGGAGATTTGATATGATGTTGTTGATGATGGAGAGTGAATGATGTTGTATAGTTGTTGTATTTGTCTTTTTAGGCCTGTAGGTTTTTTTTCAACATTTTTCACAAGATTAATGTTTTTTGTCATAACATTTTACTGTTGTTGCTGTATTAATTATTATCAATATATAATTGAGTATATAAGTTTGTACATACGTAAGTATGTATGTACATACGATTACTGGATAGAAGCTGGATACATTGTAAATGGGGAAAGAGCTATTACTCTATTGTATTTGATGAACTCTCATTTTATTTGGATTACGCTTTTCTGAATTTGCACTCATTCTCTCTCGGAGTTGTTTTTTTTTTGACTGTTTGTACATATTTTTTTTATCTTTTGTAAATAAATTTTAATACCGACGGCTTTTGGTTAAACTTTTTTAGTTCATAATTTTCTACTAAGTTATTGATCTTTTCTATATGTTGCATTTATTAATTATTTTTTACATCTACTAAAATTTCATTATTCAAATTTACGTAATTTTAAACGTTGATTTTTTGTTAATTTATTTTTCGTCTTTTCTATTCAAGCTTCACTCGCCTATGTTTTAATAATGATACGTTCAGCACGCGCGTCAAACTTGCACTGACTTCACAAATAATAACAGCCCAACCAAAAAGTCACTCAAACAATTCTTTACTTTTTAATTTTTTTCCCGTTTGTTTTATTACACTGCACACAGATACAAAACAAAACAAATTTCACCACCACTACCTTAAAATCGTACTCATATCCGTAGCTCTTCATAATACATATTAACAACAACCATACGACACGCATATATTAGCCCCAAGTACAACAACAACAACAAATCATGTTATCATTTTAAATATGAAACATATATCAACATTAATTTTTATTCCTTCTCTCTTTTTTTCTTTTGCCATTTTTATTAAATGGCTAAACAGCAAAGAGTCCACAACAGCGACGGTAGCAGCACAAATAATAGCAACAACACATGCTACAAGTCCAACAACAACACCAACCAAATCTATAATGTTATGAAAACTCAAAACATCATAATTTTATTAATATTTTATCTAGGCATCTCTTTCTAGCATAGCGAGGCAAAACAAGTTCTCTTCCAACAGGCTTTTTCAGTCTGCCTCATAACATCCATATACGGTTAATATACTCACACCCTTTTTCTGTTAAGCATGCAAACTCACACATCCAAGTACTCGCTCTTGATAACAAAAACTCTCAATTCTCTTTTAAAACATAAAACAAAATTATGGATGATAAGCAACAACAACACAGGCAGGAAAAAACTAGGGAGAGAGTTTTTATGATAACAAAGAGAGCTTAAAATACCTGTTTTATTCACAAACTCATTCATAGATATGTATTAAATCGACCACAGGGAAATTTCCGTTTTTTCATCAAGCATCCGTTTTAAATAAATAAAAATTTTTCAAAAGCTATTTCATAATTGAAGGATATAAAATTGATTGCTCTCTAAGCCCACGCCAAGGAATTTACATACCTACATACATACATATTTTTATATGCTTCTGTTCTTATTGTTTTATTTTTTATGCATATAAATAAGTATGGATGTGGATGTATGCATATGCATGTATGTAATTGATCATAATTCATTCTTATCATGATTTTCAGCTAAAGCAATGCACAATAATAATAACAACTACAGCCATACACAAAAATGAGAATAAACTGTTAAGCAACTGGTTCCTTTGCTTATTGTCTCTTTTCCTCTTGACTACCCAATGTTATAAAGTTTTCTCTGTTTTTCTTTAATATTTAATATTTTAGATTTTTTCTTTGTTATAACAAGGTTTATATGTATTAATAAGGAAAAAAAATCCCCTTCATTTTCTTACATTTTTTGCTTACATTCACAATAAATCCTCTCTCAAAACTGTTTTTTTTTCCTTTTTGTTGTTGTACTTTTGATATATCTAAACATTTATGATGCTGTTGTTGTTGTTGTATGTTATTATGAGTTGTATTTATCATAATATTGTTTGTGTGAATTTTTTGACATGTTTTTTATATTGTGTTGTTGTTGTTTTTTTTTGGAAAGGTAACCTCCCACTTTCTTAATTATGAACTTTTTATTGTGGTTGTGTGGAATAAGTTTATAGATGTTGGTATTTACTTATTCAGTGGCAGGATTGAAAGTCCGGAATTTATTCTGAATACTTATTGAAGGTTTATGTACGTGCGTACTTATCCACATGTATGTACATATGTATGTATGTATGTACTTACATATCGCTCCTTTATTGCAACATAGTCTCATATCTCAAAATATCTATTATATAGTTTTTGGAGTTAGTAATGCAGTAACATCGCTATATCATACCTACCCAAAGATGTAGGTTCATACCATCAGTTCCATGCGTTGTTGCGTTTTATGTGTGAAAAAAGTAGAATCAGTGTAATTGTATGCGGCAAGTTACTGAGCAAAACGCATAGAACGTATAGACGCATAGGACGGATAAAGTAGGTTTACTTTCTACTTTTGTATCCATCGCATGCATCATGAAAAAAGGTCAGCTGTTTTTGCTAGCCAAAGAAGGCAAATTGTATTATATTTTAATGATATCGATAAAAATGTTAGTGTGGTGAATATAAATTTTAAAGTTTTTTGTATAGGTATAAAAAGTTTTTAATAACAAAAAAAGCTATTGTAATAAAGCTTACAAGTATTTGCAAGAATAAAATACATTAAAATCAGTTCTTAACATAGTTATTTCAAGAACGAAATTTACATTTTAGTTATCGATTTTATGTACTGAGTGTCACCTCTGTTGTGTTTACTATTTTTTAAACAACAAAAATACTTGGCGCTAAAGACATATTGCATGTACATACATAACTTGAATTTAAAATCGCAGAGAACGTACAGAAATGCATATGCATAGAACGGATGGTGTGAACCTTCAGCTTAAGTGTGCACATACCTAATGTAAAATTTTATTAACTGACAGCTCTTGACTGCAGAAAATTTTCGCAATAAAATTAAGTTAGATAAAAACATAATGCAAAAAGTAAACAAACAAAAAGTATACAAACGAAAAGTGTATTAATTTTAAAAATGGTTAAATTATTTAAAGTAAAAGTTTGGCATTATTTTTATTTATTTTTTTTTTGTTAATTTACAAATTTTCTATCAACAATAACCTTATGCAGAAGGAGAAAGAAGTTCTAATAAAGGACGTTTTTTGAGTTTGCTTTCACTTATACATTAATGTCGCATCCGTCGCATAAAATCAATATTCATTAATTTTTTTCAGCGGTAATTAAAAACATTTGTTATTGTTTAATTTCTTTTCAATTAAAGTTCAATCAATATTAGCAAAGTTACTGCGCCTTGTCGCTTCCGTATTTGTACTTTACCTCTTTAAAATATATATATATTTCATAAATCTAAACATAAAAGATCACCTTTCAACTTCATTTCCACATTCACAAAAAAGAATTCTACACATAATTTCGCTGAATTATGTACATATATTTCTATAAGTGCACAAAAATTATTTCTATCTTTTCTATGTTATTGTTATTGCCCAAACATTTTTCTTAAATACATATGTATACTACTACTACACTTGAGATAGGTATATTTTGGATCTCTCCATTCCTTTCTTGCTTTATGCTCAACTTAAAGTGTGCGAATGCTGGATTGAGACATAAGCCATTATGAGCCTGTATTATTTCAAACAAGTTTAAAAATTCCAATCAGAAGCATATTTTTGGTAATAAAATTAACAAAATCTATGAGAACAAAATTTTAAGATTTTTGACATGAATTAAACCATTACTGAGCAATAAAATAATGCTGAGGAACTTCATAACATAAATATGTAATGAGTACATATGTATGTACATACATACATAGATAGGTATGTATAAGTTTTAAATAATCATGTATGCATATAGCAAGCTAAATCATAAAAAGTCACAACTCAAATTATCATGATTTTGTTTTTTCATAATCCAGTTCAATGAACAAACCTCAAACGACCGATAAAATTTCTTTTGCAATACAGTCTTCTTGAAAAATATGAAATAGCTGTTTTTATGTTACATAACGGCGTCATTTGTGGTACGGTAACAACAGTTTTTCGCCAGTTCAAAACATCTGAGATTTGAGACTGTTTATGATTCAGTGTGCGATATGAATTTTTTTTAATATACCTTCATATATAGTATAATTATTCTCATCTTTTGGACGCAATGCCACAAACTGAAAAATATCAGAAATGACAACTTCGTGAAAATCATCTGTGAATTTTTTGCTGAAAAGGGGATTATAGGTATACTATTAAAAATCTTGTTATTGAGTTGATTTTTACGTTTTTTTAATTCATATAATCATATATTTCTATTGCTGGTGGTAATGTCGAAAAAATCTCAATACACAAAACTTTATGTCTTGCAAAGTCTAAAAATAGTGTGTTATTATGTAATTATTCTGACTCAAATTGTGTTAACACACAAAAACAACAATTTAGTTGAAGTTCTGTTCAACTGTAAAGAAAAGTAAGTAAAGTAAAGAAAATATTTTAAAGGTAAATCAGAAGATTTTGACTCTGAAGTTTTTATATGATAAACATTGATGCATAATTTAAGTTTAACATTTGTTAATGCACTAATAATCCCAAATTATAATTTTACTTATTAAGTAAAATATTTTTTTATTAAAAATATATTAAAATTGTTTATACACACAAAAAAGTAATATGAGTAATTTTGTAATATCAATTAAAATATTTGTAATATCAATTAAAAAATTATATAAATTTTCACCTATAAACAATTTGATAATATCAATTAAGTTTTTCCACTAAAAATATTTAATACCTACAATTAAAAATTTAATTGAATCAATATCACACACGGTCCTATGCTCCTTGCAGGAGTAAAAGGAATAAATATATACATGTAGATACACACAATTTAAACAAAAATAAATTATTTTAGTTAGTTTGAATAGTTACCAAAAATTTGGAATTTTCAAATAAATAAACTCATTCATACATCTGATAAAATATTTCTTTATTCTTTCTAGGTAACTACATAGATATGTATGTATGTACGTAAATCCAAGAAAATCAAGAAATTTTGGAAATCTTTTCTTTGAAGTTAATCCAATCGACATAAGAATTCTCTTTTATTTGCATATTCCAATTAAAAGAAAGGAGCAAACTTATATTTTAAAAACTTTCATTTAGAAACTTTACTTTTGGCGACTATTATATTAAATTGTTTCTAACTGACTAACTAACAAATAAATAATTTAATCATATTAAATCAAAACCTTAAACTTATTAGTTTTTCACGAAATACTATTCAAATAATTTAACTTTATACCATTAAACGTAAATAAAAAATGCAAAATGTATGGATATAAAATGTTTCCCATAAATTACAGCAATTCATTCACCTTGCTTCGTTTCTTTCTTTTTTTACCAACATTTATTTCAACGTTCTTTTGCTTCGTTTTGCCTTCATTCTATTTAATTTTTTTTTAGCTGTCTTGCTGAAAGTTGTTACATTTTAACCAATAAAAAAATAACTTAAAATTTTATAAATTCTCTATAAAAATGAAGAAAAAGAAAAAAACGGAATAAAATACTATATAAAAAATAAAACCCCACCTTTAATAAAAATAGCAACAACAAAAAAGCACAGGTCAAATAATAACAACAATAACAACTACAAAAAGCACCAAAGCTGACGAAGAAGAGAAATATCATAAATTCAATACTTGCGCGCTAGGTGAAATAATAAAAAAAAATGAAACACGAACTTAAATTTCACCTACAGAGTGAATAAAGAACTGAATAACAAAAAAAAACCTCCATAAGAAAAGAAATTCTTAAAATAAAGTGGGTAGAATTTCTGCAGCAATCAACCCCTCTATATTTGCCGATAAATATGAGGAAATATTGTAGTACATAATGAAAATGAAATAAATAAAAAAGAAAAAATTAATACATACACCCTAAAAGCAGGCATGGAAATCGGAGGCTTGAAGTTAATGTCCCCTAATCATTCATATTTTTCACATATTTTTTTAATTCGAAAATAAATGCTCAAAACCCTTCTTCACGATGTTGGAGGTTCCAATTTTTTAAATTCTTAAGGTAGGACCACACGATTGCCGCAATGCACCAATTATTTCTCCATTTTATATGCCAATCGTGTGATTTCACAATTTATTGTCCCATACGACAATCGAGAACAATATTGTGGTGATTTGCCGCATTCAAATGCAACTCTGGTGCAGCAATCGTGTGAACGGTTGATAGACAACCATGCCCCAATAAAAATGCTAAAAATGCACCAATATTTATTGTGTTCTCGAGCGGCAATCAAAGAAGCCAATACGCGACAAGTTTTTAAGTGTTTTTGTAAGTACTGTAAACTTCAACTTACTTCTTATGTAATTATAACTTACTTGAAACGTTAACATGTAACTCTGATCCAATCCCTAACCCATATATTTAGCTTTTATTCGTTTAAAAGAACAAAAATCGCCTCTGCTTTATATACGTATTTAATGAGCACAAAATATACAAAGCAGAGGCAATTTTATTTCTTTTAAATGAATAAAACATTTTCCCGTGCAAAATAGGTATAACAAAAAAAATTATTTCTTTTTAAAAGAAAACTATTTGCACGTAAAACAAAACAAACTAAAAACTACCACGACAGCTGTTTGTTTGTGTTGCCGCAAGTTAGAACAATAGTATGACTAGGATCCGTCAATTATTGCCACAAATTCATTCTTCGAAAATTTGCTGCAATCAAATTTTTATAAAATGGGGCAATCATGTGACTGCAACGTATTTGATTGGGACAATTTTATTATAGTGCAAAAATTCACCACAATAAAAATTGTGTCAGATTGGTGTATTTGCGGCAATCGTGTGATCCTACCTTTAAATTAAATTAAAGTGAAATTTTGGCATGGAAACACAATAATGACATAATAATTTCGGTTAACAGACTTCAGACAGTTTTGCTCAAGTGTGAACACTAATTTCACCACATAAAATGTTTCCGATTGAGTGAAAGTCAGCGACCAACAAGTGTCAGTCAACACACTTGGTAGAGCTGTGTCCAGCAACTCTTTCTTACGTAGTTTGAGTGCGTTCGAATCAAAAGTTGTTTCAAACCAGACTTGTCTCGAACTCTTTCACTAGCTCGTTTTTGACACAAACCTATGATCAATAATAGGACTTGTGTCCAACAGATCGAACTAGTTCAAAAAGAGCTGTTGGACACAAGTCTATTTGCAATAATCAGTAGGTATCCAAAGTGGACCTACAAATAGAACCAAGTGAGGTATGTTTCGGGCTTTTAATTCAGATCCTGCAGTGGCCACTCTAACTGGCACTGTAGGAAGAATTCCACAGCTCATGGTGGGGTTATCCCCACTTTTTCGACCGGCTGCCAGTTTAACCTAACCAATAACTGTAGTTAGTATTATATTTGAAAATTGGGCCCCGCAGGCAAATTTTTGTGTGCTGTACATACTAGACTTGGGTCGAACTCAAACAAACCTATGATCAAACCCATGTAATTAAAATGGGTTTAAATGTCTAGTCCATATGTACATATATTGCTCATGTATTTTTTTCATATTGTATGCCAAACACTCCCACCCAATCCCAACATCCTGGTCTTGATCCGTCCACATGATCCACCATATAATTATTAACAAGAGCGAAGTTTTGATTTGTCAATTTCGCATATATATACATAGTTTTAAATTTTCATATATAATGAAATTCATGGATTGATTGATACATTTCAAAAATTATTATTGGAGCTCATGTTCAAAGTTTATTATTTTTAGTTTTTAGCAAAAGAAATGTTTTAAACGTTAACCAACATCTATCGGTGACAGCTCTCCATTTTCCAATGTTTTTTGAAAATATGTTCAAATGCTAATCAAAACTAAGGCTTCAAAATTGATATCGAAGAAGATTATGACCACTTTGTTCTCGATAAGTTATTTATTGTTGTACTATTGTTACACAAGCTTGCTTTAAATGGCGTTTTGAGTAAATTAATTATTCAGTTTAATCATATACATACTGTGTTTTTTGGAAAAAGCGGAACATGATCGATCAAAAAGCGGGATTTGCAACAAACATATTTACATATCTATAGGTATAAATATAAATAAAATATTGTTCGTAGGTAATCGCATCAATTAAGAACGGCTGCACCTTTCATATAAAATTGTTTAAATTTGGAATATCTTTGCATCTAATGCAGCAAGAAACGTCAATTTTTTTGTAACGATTTATATAATGTGCGTTGTCTTACAAAAAAATGTTCGAACTGGATATGTGGGTGTGGCATCTCCCTAAAGGGCCCATTGAAATGCCGCTGATTCTGCCGATGATAGAAAATAATCGGGATTGTACAAGTGAGCAAGGCTCCTCTCAAATAGAGCAAATGTTTACTAAAAAAAATATCTTGGAAACTAATAGGTAGTGAGAATTTTTAAACGCTTCATGAATATTTATGAAAATAATGAGAATTGTATTCTCCTCCTTTTTTACAGTCGGTTAAAAATAGTGAAGGTTGAACCACAATCGTAGCATTTCTAATAAGTACAAAACAATTTTTCTTCTCATCTCGCAAGTGTTTGCACTTAAAAAAAATATTGGGAATGCATTTTTGTCTGTTAAATTTTAATAAAAATCTAATAATAGATTGAAAGTTTCAAAACTTTAAAAAACAGGATAAAGCGGCATAGAAATTCGAGGCGAGATCGACCTATGAAAAACGGGATAATCCCTCCTAAAGCTTGGGAAGGCCTTTGTGCTCCTTCTTTTGAATGTAAAAGTCCTGCTCGCTCCATTCATAACGCATGTCTATGTTACACGCGATGTTATTTCGCTCTCAATTCTTTCGCCAGGAAATCACAAAGGCCTTAAAATTAATTTTGTTTTGGTAAAAAAAAGCTTGTATTTATTGAAAATAGTTAAGACCAATGTATCGATTTTCATAAATCGATGAACAATCTGTATGAGTTCACGTCAAAAGACTGTTTACTTAGCGATTACTACTTTCCACAGGACAATGCCTCACCACAACCCATACCTATTACAATTTTTTTTTTCACAACAATGTAGGTATGTATGTATAGCATATAAAATCAAAGTCCAGATTTCATTCAATGCAAGTGGTTGCTTGTTTAACAAAGAAAAAACTGGAAAGCGCGTAATCTGAAGCAAATCTTAAGTAAAACCGATTTTCTTGAATATGTGGGAGTAAAATTAGGGCGCAAACGAAAAAAAATATTGAATAATATATAAGGTGTGTCCTAACTTTTGCGGCTCAAGCTTACGATGTTTCTCTCTAATACCTATTTTTTTATTTTTCTACATTTATGAAATTAAGTTCATAATTTTTCGACTTAAGTTATTAATTATGCTTTCCTCTTGTGTGTTTAGTAGTTTTTTGTTGTTAAGTTTTGGAAATAAAAAGAAAAATCGAAGAAACTTTAATTAGGTACATATGTATATGGTGGTGTGTCCTTCGTTTTGCTGTCCACTGTACATACATATGTACATATGTACAAAGATGTCTACCTTTAAAGTACACAAAATAGTACCAAATTATCCAGCTCTGTTTTAATAAGAAACGGATTTAAGCCAACTAGGTACTACAGCTCACAAAAACGTTATAATATAAACATACATATGTATGTATGTTGGTACACATAATAACGTTGGCTCAGTAGCAATAATAACAACAAAATATGAAATATATAACTGATAAGAAACATACATACATACACACATACTCATGTACATGTGTTGAAAGTTAGTATAACTTAATAAAAATAATAGACAGCAACAGCAAGGTGCGCACCAGTAAGAAAACGCGAAAACTCTAAACAGAGGATAAAGGCCAAAACTCCGTCGTTGTTGTTGTTATTATGTACGTACATAATTCATAAATTTATGTACCTACAACATAAATAAGCAGGAAAAAAAAGGCAACCAAACTACTCATATTCGCTCATTTTGAGTTTTAAACTTTAACCACCAACCAAACGACCCGAACCAAATAACCAGCCAGCCAGCCATCCATCGCAACAGTCAAATATAACAGACACATTTAGAAGTAACAAAATACTCCTCCCAAAAAAATAACAACAATACAAGACTTTGTATTTGTGTTACTCATATAACATAATGCAAAAACAACAGAAAAAAGCAGCAATGCTGCTTTAATAAGACACGGCGACAACAACAACAAAAACATCCGCACAGCACAACTCAATTCATAATGAAAAGTATGAATGCTTGTTTGTTCTGTTAATAAGCCAACAAAAACAAGGGCTACCGCCGCCGCAACAACAACAGAATTAACAGAGCAGTAGTACTGCTTGTCTGGTTTGACTTTATCAAATATTATATCTTCCATCATATTCCTACAATTATATTTTTTGCTATTCTATTCTACCATAAACACAGCTACGCACGCACTAATAAAAAAATTATGAGAGAACAGAGTGTGTTTTCTGCTCTCACTTATGAGTGCAAATATTTAATTTTTTTTCTACTTTTAAAAGTAAAAAATCCAATTTTTCTCATAACTTCTCATAATTATTACAACAACAACGAGAACGCGAGCAACCGGCTAATGCTGTCTGCACCACTTTTTTTTTGGCTAAGAGTCATATGGAATAAAAACAAGCGAGCAGATTTTTTTCTTATCTTCCCAAGTCAGTGTAGGCAAAATGCAAAGTAAATTGCAAAAACAAATTAATTTTCAGACAAATTCAATAAAAACAGTGCAAAGAATATATTTACTTATGTATGTATGTATGTATAGATACAACATATCCATCCATACTTATGTTGCATTTTAGAGTGCAAAGCAAGAATACAAAAATATTACTCTGCTTCTGCAAGGCCTTTTACTGAGTAAAAATTACTCACACTCTATCTCTCTCTTGCAGTAATTTGCCTTTGATTTTTTAGCTCATGCGCACAATTTAAAAATGGCTTACTGAGTAATAAATCTCTGTTAAAATTGTTTATTGCAATATTGCTATCACTTTTTTACGCAGCCATCCCTTTTCTTCCTTTCAGTTGTACGTTAACATTAAAGTTAAAATTAACAGCTCTCTCTGTATGTGTTTTATTGCTTGTTTTTCTTTCAGTTAACATTTATATGTTAGTGCTGTTATAAATTGTTTCGAAAATGTTATGAGGTGGGGAAATAAAACTGTATAAGATATGTTATTGAGTCTGTTATTTATTTTTTTAATATTTTGAATGCATGTTATTTCTGCAGAATTTATATACCCTGAGATTTAAAACTTGAAGGTAAGTTTTGAATATTTATGTTACTCTATGTTGTAACGCTTTTCCACGTTAGGAGATTATCGGCCATTTCCACCCCCATTTTTGTAAGAGATGGTGTCTAAAAAAGAAAACTAAAATAGAGAAATTTGTCAGGTGTGTCCAGAGTGTTGGGGGCGCTGGTATGCTGGTGTATACTCCAGCTAGGGCTCGGCATATTGAGGGGGATTCAATTCCGTTTCCGAACGGAATTGAAGTCTGTGACATGGCCGTATATTAAAAAAATCGAGTTAAAATTGTAATCAAATGTGGACAAATGTTGAGATGGTGTTCCCCAAGAAAAGCAAGAATTTTCCAGCGATCATTAACAACTTCTGAGTCAACCCTGTAAATAAACTTTCAGCGGAAGGAGCTTTAGCATTCTTTGTAAATGCAGAGCTCACGAAAAAGCAATATGAAATTTTATACAATGCCAATAAAAATGTGTATCCATGTTTGTTACTCATTACTAAAAAATGCAAAAAAAATATTATCCCAATGAAGATGCCAAAACCGTTACTGAAACATTAGCGGAAGTGAAGCTCAAAGCTCTCCTCGACCACACAGCAACACAGCACTAATGATGGCAACACATCAAGAAGATTTTTTTCGGACGCAGCAACTGTATCGAAAATCACTGGAATAAATGAAGAATTTATCAACCGCCTGAAAATAATATTGGAAGCAATAACTAGCGGACAACGAATTAATATTGAGAAATTTGAGGAATATGCACATAAAACTGCCGAAAAATAGGTATGTGCAACTTTACAATTGGCACTCCATGAGTCCTACGATGCACAAGATTCTTATTCATGGCGGTAGTGTTATAAAGCAAGCAATCTTCGAGGAAATTCAGCAGAAGCGATACAAATCGATATGTCTTGAATAGGTTATTTCTGAGCAGTGACCCTTTTATAAGCTGCAGTACGCAAAGAGAACGGATTAATAAAAAGGTTTTTTCATCAGAAACCATCACACTACTTCTTCCTGACACCGATGATAATAATTATTTAGGCATTTTTAATTAGTTTAACTTTTCCGTATATTAAGTATTAAATAATATAAAATAAATATAACAAAGCCTTTTTTCATAAAAAAAATTCTGTTTTATAAGAGCCTTACAATTTTAAAAATTTTTTTTAAATTAGACCGTAAATCGATATATGTATATACATACAGTCTGTCAAGAATGAGTTTAATCGTTTAAAATCAACATTTGTTAAATGAGTTTCACGTTTTATACCGTCTTTTTCCTTAGGAATGTGGCTTTTAGAAAAATTTTAAAAATTTGAACTTTTTGTTTAATTTTTTTTATTGCATTTTGAAAACAAAACATTTTACGAATTTTGCAGGAAATTTTTTTTTGCTATTAAATTTTTAATAACTCCAAAATAGTAATAGATAGAAAAGAAATGTCATGTTTGTCCACTTTAAGCAGAATTTTTCGGTGCATCTTCTGATCCTCCTCCTATTAAAATCATGGAACCCGTTTTCAAGTTATGACAAAATATATTAGGCAACCCAACGACTTAGGGGGTGAAATATGCCACGCCTTTAAAAGAAAATTCTTATGTACTAGAGAAAAACGGAAAACAGATTTCAATTAAGGGCATCAAAATCCATATAGTCCACATACTTTTATTTCTAAGGTAGAAAAATTTTTTTTGTTGCGCAGTGTAATTTTTCCAAAATCTGCCACTAGACTTTTTATATCACACTACACCTAAAACTATCAAAAAACTAAAACTTTCAATTCAAAAAATACGTTTAATAAATTTGGCCAGCTTTTCAGGCTAAGTACTCCTCTGTGTGTCAGTTTGAGTGAACTTCTGAGGCTGCTATTCGGGATCTTGTAACCAAATTTCTCACCAAAATTACATTATTGAACATTAAACCACCAAAACGCATACGTAGAGTGCGGACAGAGTAAAATATCATTGCTGTGTCCGTCAGTGTTGTTGATGACCGTGAATTATCGATTCGGCGCCATTCGCAGCAATTGGGCCTATGTTACTTTTTTTTTGCCCAAAATGGAAGAGCGTGACTTGGCTGACATGTGGTTTCAGCAAGACGCTGCCACATACCACACATTACCCTAAACAATGAACCAATTGAGAGGCGGGTTCGGTGAAAAGTTTATTTCACGTTTGGGGCCGGTCTGGCTGCCCAGATCGTGCGATCTAACACCTTTAGACTATTTATTGAGGGGCTATGTTAAGGCTCATGTCTATAGGGACAAGCACGCAAGCGTATGAACCATTTCAGGCGTAGCCGCGGTCAACATTTACATTAAATCATCTTTTTCGTGATCAATCTCATTTCAGTTGTTTGTTTATGTATCAACAATTTTCTTTCTATTCGGCAAGTGAGATGTTAGAGGACATAATCTTGCGATTCATGTCAAGTATAGTTTTGTTCATTACATAAATTAAATTATAATTAATAAATTAAATCAATTATATAGATCGTTCTACCGACTCAAATAAAGATATCATACATTTCTCTAAATTTTATGTGGTTTTTTATAAATAAAATCTGAAAGCACTTAAAAAAACACTCTTTACTATTATCTCGGTACGTAATTGCAGTTCGATTATTGCTCTTGGCTTATTAAATAGGTACATACATATACATATGTATCTCCGATAGTTAACCAATTCACGATAATGAGTACAGTACGGTTAGATAATCATTCTGAAACCCCATGTCCTAGTATTTTATTACCATCCAAAATCTAATTTCAGGAATCAACATATTACTGCATCTTCCTTTGGTGATAGTTGACCATCTACTTTGCCAGATTTTTAATAAACTCTGTTCTGGCCTATGCTTTAGTCATGCTGTACCTTTATACGAGTTCAAGTTACCTCGACAACAGGTCTACTGGAAATATACTCGCTATGACAAACGCAGCCTCATCTGACTGATACAGTTCTATATGTATAGCACATTCTAAAGGCTCAGTTAGCCAACTGTGATGGAATGTAATTGCAACGGTAGGAAACAGCTGATCGTTATTGTTATGTGAAAAGAAATGTTAGGTTACATTACATCTCTATAACCATTTTCATTACTTTTCACATAACAATATCGATCAGCTGTTTCCTACCGTTATAGTTACTTTCCATTACAGTCGCCTAATTGAGCCTTAAGAGCTGCCAGTCTGTATACTGAGTGCATTTTATCACGGTAAGACCTAGACTGGTTGGTTGGTTGGTGGCTGCCCACTACACGCAGGCATTCAAGTAGAATCTAGAAGATCATCGGTGTCAACCTATGTAGAACCATACCTGAGTATTCTGATACGGTGATCGTTACTAGATCCAACCCGTCGCGTTGAGATATCTGATAAAGTCATTCAACCCAATCTCAGATAGATCTGATAGATCATCTGGTGCATGACTGCCTAAAAATTTGTGTCTCGAGAGATGCAAAGCTGGGCATTCACAAAGAAAGTGAAAGATTGTTAAGACCTAGACTGAATCGAGCCTGCATATCGTAGTATATCACATAGTAATAATAATACTTTAGGACACTTGGAAATATTTGGCACAATCATGGAGAGACACACTATAGATTTACTGGCTTTTCCCACAACGTTGTCAATATGTTTCTTAAATTATATACGGCTATATACCCTTACACTCAAGTATTTTACTTTCTTTCTTTTGATGTGACCTCGCAGCCCCCTTCCGTTGTATTTATGTAAGCACATAGCTTAAACTTCTGTTTTGTGTAAACTTGTATCGAACTCATTCAGTAGCTCGTTTTTGACACAAACCAATCATCAAACCCATGTAATTTAAATGGGTTTGTGTCAAAAATGAGCTACTGAATGAGTTCGATACAAGTCTACTCGTATGTTCGTATTTGTCACACTTAACCTAAAAAAAACTACGTCGACTGCTGCAATTTAATTAAAATCTATTGACTGGTTCGAGAGATATCGTTGTGGAAAAAGGTCTAAAAAATTATTTGTTTTAATAACTCCAAAAGGTTTCATTTAGGGATGTAACGATACGCCATTTCGCCGATCCGATACCGATACTCAAAAATAAATATCGCCGATACCGATTCCGATACGATACGCATATTTAAATTGAGCTCAAGTAAAAATTAACAAAACTGAAGTAGAATAATTATTCTATTATACAAAATAACAGTGTTTATTAATGAGCCATTCAAATCATCAAAATTTTCAGTACATTTCAGTTTCTAAAATTCAAATTTTCAAACTACAAAACGTCTGCAATATTTATGATTTTACAGAATAAACGTTGGCATTCAGTTTAGATTGGCTCAAGATTTAAAATTGATATTAATAAGACTTAAAGAAAAAGAATTGAATTTCAATTCATGTTAACAAAAAATTAATTATTGTTTTTCACAAAATAAGAGTGTAAGATTGAATGAGTCAATTCAAACTGAATGACTCAATGAGTCAATTCAAACTGAATGTCATACTGTTTATTTTCTAAAATCATCAAAATTGTCAATACATTTCAGTTTCAGTTGTTCAAAAAGCTCTAAAGAAAAATATAAGAAGTATCGGCGTATCGACAGTAAAATATCGCCGATATCGATATATCGGAAAACCAGCAGTATCGCCGATATATCGGTATCGGTATCAGTTGCATCCCTAGTTTCATTTACTTTTTGGTTATTTACTTTTTGGGAATTAAAAAACTACAGCGAATACCTAATCTAAGTCGGTTTAATGGTTCAAGAGATATTTTAGCGCTTTGAGCTTTAAATTAGCGGGAAGTTTCAGGAACGGCCTGCAAGGTCAAGGTCATCAATCCAATTTTATAAAGTCTCAGTAAAGGCAAAAACAACTTTTTTTTAATACACTGCAACTGTATTTTTTTTTTGGCGAAAGAGAAGAGAAAATGGTGTAATATTTTTACAGTGGGTTGATACGAGTATGACCACTGAATATTAGTACACAGAAAAAAGTATTCACCAATTAATGTTTTCAATTAATAATTTAATTGATTCAATTAAATTTTTAATTGTATTAATTAATTTGAGTGGAAAAACTTAATTGATATTATCAAATTGTTTATAGGTGAAAATTTAATTAATTTTTTAAATTAATATTACAAATATTTTAATTAATATTACAAACTCATTCATATTACTTTTTTGTGTGTATATTAGAGTTGCAGAATGTGAATGTAGAACGTATGGAGGAAACTAAACCTTGTATTTTCATAAAAGACCAGGCGGATTATTATGATACTTAGTGTAAAACTAATATGGTGAAAATTTTAGCTGACCTCTTTGCGGTCAAAGTTCAAATATTGCAAAATTCAAAATTCATTTACCAACAATTCACTAGAAAATGTGTTTTGTGAATATGCTAAATTGAAATTCAAAATTGTTTGTTAGAAAAATCAACCCTTTTGCTGTAATTATTTTTAATATATCAAAATTATTTTTTTGAAAATTTTTTAAAATATCTGGCAAAACCATAGCAAAAATTCTTAATAAACGTAAATATTAATCCCTCGGCGCTTTGGATAGAAAATGCCCAAGCAAAAACCTTACAGCTCCAAATCTTGCAAAATATTTTTCATTGTGTCCGTTTGGTCCCATAGTGTATTGTGTAGGGTGTTCTGTAAACCGCGCGTTTTGAAATCGAGCGATTTCCAAAAACGAAAAACAGTGTTCTGCTAATCGCACAAATTAGTGGATTCGAAGTTAAGTTGGTATATACTGTCTTAAACATCTGAAATATTAAAACGTGGCGATTTATATAACACCCCTGAATATCTAGGCATAAGCTCAACAAAGGATTTTAACAAATCTTTACGGCCTGGCCCTCGATGTCGACAAGAAACTTTCGATCACTTACTTGTATTGAAAACAAAAACAAATTTTCTTATTTTATTTGTTTAATTTGTTTCCAATATACAAGTTGTCAAACGAAACTTTCTTGTCGACATCGTTGGCCAGGCTGTTGATATTTTTCAGTTGACGACAAAATGCGAGAAAATTAAAAAGTGATTATCACCTCAACATGTAATACGAGTACACTCTTTAAAGCAATTTCTCAAGCTTATAACAAGAAAAAACGGAAATGTTTAGCTTTCCGGTTTGCTAATTTGTAATCCCACATTTTTTCGTTATCTAGTAGATTTTGCTAAACTGTTGATACAATTTCTTGTAATACATATGAGAATCAATTCTTTAGAATTAACTCTTAAAGTAATTATTTATTAATTCTGAGATAAAAAATGAACATGCCGTGCATTTCATCAGTGAAGTAATGGGAAAGTGTTTTACTAAACAAAATGATAGTCCCCTTCATCGGGAATAAAGTTCATGTAAAATGTGTTTCCTTTCCCTAAAATTGTGGTCGGTAACCTTGTGTTGTTGTGCTAATGTACTCGTATTATTTTTTCGTTTTTGCAGCATTTTTGTTAATGGGAAATATTTCACGTGAACAAAGTTTTCACCTCTTATTCCTGATAAGGGTGAATATTGGCAAAGCACTAAATTTTTGGTTTTCCCACGAAAATCAATCGGCGAACCATAGATCGACGTTATCATTTGCGTGTTGCACAAAACAGTATACATAACTGATTATTATATTGGAATGATATTGCTTTGTTTTTTTATTTTTATATCGAAATTTTATATTTTCAAAAATAAATCTTAATTCTGAAAATATAAATTGGGAGTTAATTTTAAGTAATTTACTTAAAAGACACGACCTATTTTGTCGGTCAAATATTCTCTTTTTTCCGAATTGAAATGTCAACTCAAGGCATAAGTTATTTTTGGTAAGGATTTCACCAATTTCTTGAAAAATTAACTCTGTAAAAATGCTATTTTAACCAACTTGTCTTACAAGGGTTAATTAAAAAAAAATTGGATATAATTTGAAATATTTATAATTTGAAATTTTTAAAATTGACGACTATTGGTAAATCAAAGAATTTAATAAAATTTCAACTTGTGTTGAGTATACATCTGGCATTTCTTGTGATGTTATTTTGTGGTGTCATTTTCAAAATGTGTGCAACGCCGTCCCATTGTTCACACATTAGACCTCAATGGATCACCGTTTGTAATTGTCCGATGTAGCTGAGCTTTTCTGAAAATCAAAAGTTTTGTCTTTCATAAACATCGCTTCAGCAAAATAAGTGGGACAGACTGCCCCTTAAAAATATTGCATTCAAAACAAAGTAAATTATGCATTTTTCAAACTAAACGGGTCATATGTACATTCATATATTTTTTAACTAAATAATAAGGAAAAGGTTTAAATTTATTCAAGCATAAAAAATTAATGAAATCTTTATACTTAAAATTAACCTAAAATTGACACTAAAATATAAAAAAGAACGCTTCACGAAAATGAATGAATGAAATAAAATCTAAATGAAATTACTTCCGCCTAAAGTGATGACAATTGTGTAATAAGATACAAAAATATTACCTCCTCAAAACAGAAACACACACACACACACACACACACTGACAAAAGCAGTAAAAAGGAACGAAAGTAGGGAAGGAACTAAATCCCGAGTAGTACTTGTTCAAACATTAAAAAATAAAATTAAACCCCAAGAAAACTAATATTGATTCTACAATGAATGAATGAATGAATCCCTTGAGGAACAATAAACAATGACAAAATTTAAAAAAATAAAAAACTGGCGCAACTTAAATTAAACGTTACGTTAAAAAAAACACAACGGGCAAGCGTTGTAAAATAAATTTTAATTAAAAAAAGAAAAACAACAACAGGAATAGGCCTGCTGTATGTGGTGGTTTTTTATGGTCTGCGCATGGCTTCAGGGATCATGTTCGTCATACCTTTTCGTAATTCATGTATGTAAGTAACTCTTGTAAGTAAAATTTATATTTCATATCATTTTGTCGCACAAGGTATGCGCAATAATAGCAGCAGAATTATAAATAACTATTGTTAGATAGCAACAAAGCCGGCATTTCTGCTACCGCTGCAAGCATGCGCGGCACATTAAAAATAGAACAATTAAGTAAGAGAAAAACGGCCACGGAACTACATAAAAAACACAAGCAATTTCCTAAGAAATTATTACTCATGAACAATATTTTGTTTCTTTTATTTACTATTTTCTGTTTTTTTTTTACAGCACATACATTTGTTTTTATGGCAACCAATAAAATTTCCTCGGGCTGTTATGGGAATACAAAAACAAGGACATTGTAAAACATCCTTCATTATCTGTTCTAATACAAAATTATGCAACAGTTTGTGATGAAGTTAAATATAAAAAGGGTTTCTGTAATAACAATGCAACTGCTATTAACAAATAATAAAAGTAATAAATGTTTTATGTTCAAGGATGCAAGTAAGACTTTTTTCAAATTCCTGTTTTTTATTTGTTTGTTTAAACAATTTTATTGTATTTTTAACACTTTTTTCAAGGTTTAAGAAAGCGTGGGCTTATTTGGCTCATGTGCACGTTTCTCATTCTTCTACAAAATAATTTACATACATATACATATGTATGTATGTAAATAAATATATATGTATGTACGAGCATGTACCCAGCTAGCCAAGAGCTGTTTAATAGGCGATGGTGTTTAATATACAACTCCTAAACGAATCTTCTGCTGATTGTTTGGAGAGTGATATTTTAGCATTTCATTTAAACTCTCTCTTATAAATCTTGCAATGTTTAATCGGCGATACATTTATGTTAAATATGTTTGTTCTATTTTATTTTCATATTTACTTCATTTCTTTGCTGATGCTTTGAGTTTTGAATACGAATCTCGTCAGTTGTTCAAGTGTGTTTTTACTTTTTATAATAATTAAAGATATATTAAGCTGAATTACATAGTAATTTAATGTGTTTGGTATTTTACAACAAATATTTATTAAATTATTGCAGGTACGTAAAAAGCTTTTAAAGTAATATAATTCTTTCAATTAATTGAATTTTTCATAGATCTTTGCCATTTGAAGTTCTTGCAACACCATTTTGTGCATATCAAAGATAGAAGCAAAATTCAACATAGGAATCATAAATTTTTTATGTATAGAGACTGGTTACATCTAAATACATATGTATGTACATAAAATATTATTTAATCAATTAATGCAGAAAAGTTTTTTATTAATAAGTACTAAAAAATTTTATTATTTTTTTTTATTATAAAATTGTATGATTCCCCAAATCATGATCGAATGATTCTTTTACAACTCTCCAAATGGCTCATATAAGATTAACGTTGAAGAGCCTCATACGAATCTCAATGTTTTTCAAAAAAGATTTATAAGATAATCTATATACAAATCTTAAATGATTGCATCTAGGAATAATAAAAGCGCCTTCTGCGGCTCTTGCACACGAATCGTCTTCGGTAACAGTTTCTCCCGTGTGAAGCATCTTCCACGATTAAAATATGCGGTCGTCTGCGATTGAAAATGCTCTGCATACGATTCACAACAGACACTTCTGCCATTGAAAATGCTAGTTGGGTATTTGTATATTTATGTAGTCTTTTAGGCAATTCGATGATTTAAATGAAAGCAGTTGCGTGCGGGCGGGTTAAATTTCTATGGCTTAGTTGTTTCTTTTTTTTTCTATAGAGCATGCAATTCACATGCCAGCCTTAAAATGGCTGAAATGCATTATTAAACAAAACCCATAGAGAATTGACAGCATCATAAACAGAAATTATTGTTCTTAAATTTCAAATGAAAGGTAGAAAAAAAAAAAATAAATGAAATTCAAAAGTGTCTGAAATAAAATTATTTGTGAGTTTATTTGAAACATTCCGAAAGGCATTGCTAAAATTTATAGATAAATTCAAATATGAAAATTTATTTGTATTCTTGCTGTTTTAGAAAGTAGACTTAAAGCTCGTTATAACCAGGGAAACCGCAAGTATGCAATTGTATGTTTCTTGTAATTAGTGAGGAGATCAGATATTTATCCGTTTCAGAACTTTTTATGAATTTTGGCATCGATTTGTTACTGCATATTTTAAGAATTTTTTTCTTGAATTTTTTGGGCATATTTGACGCTTTAAGGGCATATTTTGATACTTTAGATACTTTTTTATATTAATATGCTTACAAGGGCATATGTTGGTAACAATTTTTACTGTCACAAGACCGAATAATATTTTCTTGTGCAGCAGAATATTTTCAATGTATAAAAGTTTATTTAGATGTGAAAGGAAACGATTTTTATTTGAAAATCTAAGCCAATATTTTTTTGTTTATTGCAATAAAAATTATACATAAATAGAAAGCCACAGTTCTAAAGTCTTAAGTCTGATATCGTGATCTCTTTTTAAGTTGAAGCTGAATTTTTATCTTTATTAAATTTTTATTGTTTCCTTTTTTTATTTATTTAATTTTTACTTTATTTTATATGAAATAAAAATATATTTTTATTTCGAAATAAATCAATTTATATTATTTTTATGGGAATATTTTTTTTATTTTTAGGGCATATTTTCAAGTTTTTAGTGCATGTTTTTTTGCCTTTCCAATGGGAAGGTAGTCGGGTAGTCGACACCTTTTGTGCCGAAAATAGCAGTTATTCTCTCTTTTGATAATTTCCTCTCTGTATCAGTTACTTCTTCAGCATGAACAAATGTTTTGCTTGGAAACATCTTATGGCCTCTGGAGACGATCAAATAAAAGCGACAATCAGTAAATATGCCCAGCAAAAAATTTCACAAAAGGTAATCAGTCATTAAAAATAATAACACCACGCATTTTTCTGATGTGCATTAGTGTCCTTTGTATCAGTTGTTGTGGGAAAAGGCACTGGTCACTAAAAACTATACCGACTTCATCAGATACTAATCCTAATGTAACATCAGAGCGCCCTCCTTCGTTGTCTAGCAGAATCATCGGCGAAGTAAAATAACCAATAAAATGGCTACTAAAGCTTCAAAATTTAATACGCCTCATTTAACACCAGAAGGCTCTGCAACACTGTAGTATCATAAAACGTGCAAAAAGCAGAGTTGTAAAAGAATAAAGCTTTCCTCCATCTCTTCCTCCAACACCTGTCTTTTCTATCACTATCCCTTCCCCATCACCCTCTCTCACTATCTTCTCTTCAACTAACAGGTAGCACAAAGGGATCATTGTATTGGACCCAAGTGAGCTGGACTCTAAATTTCACCCTTCCTTACCAGCAGCCTGCTAACCTAAATTAACCTAACATGTTCACATAATCTATTAAATCTAAAAGAATCATTCTCCTCATTTATCAACATGCACATCATTTTTGTAATGTGATTTGTTAGCGAGTAATGAAATTTGGCAATCAGAAAAGTAAGTCATTATATGGCAAGTAGTTCTGATGGTATTCTGTAATTTTTTGCTGGGGGTATTAGTGTAGTTTAATTGACGCTTTTCCGGAGACGTTCAAATAAAATCGTCCATCAGCATTTTAATTTTATGTTCGTTGTGTGCGCTGGCAAGAATAACTTCGTTGGATGGTGATTTTTTGTTATTAGCGGCAAGTGCATTTTTGTTAAAAAAAAAAATCGTTATGAAATCTTAGTATTAAAAAAGAAGAGAGAGTGCTATATTCGGCTGTGCCAAATCTTATGTACTCTTCACCGCAGTACTTATAGATTATATACATATATATGTACATAGATAAGTTAAAAAAATACATGAGTTAATTTTTCCTCTAATGGGTATTTTTCGACTAAAGAACTTGATTCAAAGATTTTATTTTCGACATGAGCAACAGTTGAATATTTTATTCTGCACTTTGTATTTAATATTTTTTTACATTATTCATATTTTTCCTATTTAAAATGTAATAAGAAAAAATTAATTAGAGTGACTTTAACAGATATCAGCACTTTCTAATAGGAATTTATTCACCCACATCTAAAGCAACTTGTGTCTGCATATATATGTAAATATATAAATTAAAAATTTTGCCAGTCCTTACCATATTGATCCCGACACCGAAAACTTAATTAAATACCTATACTAATGGTACTTAAACAAATCTTTGTTTTAAAACATCTGCAAGCAACCTTAACTAATTACGCACCTACATTTGTGATTAAAACGCAACATATCTCAAAGCTTCGTAAGACTGATGAGTGCCAATGTTTTTGGTTAAATTAGATTTTCATATACAAATTGAGTCAACCGATTTCTAATATACAAAATATGTTTAATTTAAAAGAAAAAATAGCTTTATTTAGTTTATTTTACGAGCCATATATATACAAAAACTATATTTTTTTAACTTTTCCGATTTCTCCTTTGATATAGAAAATATATATTTAATTAACAAAGAAAAAATTAGTTTTATTTAGTTACTTTTATGCACCAAACAAAAGTTTAAGTTTTCCAGCTCTGAAGCTTTGCTTTTTATTTTTCTTGATTTGAATACCGAACTTTTTTTCTAAAACATCAATTATTTTTAATTTCTAAGGAAAAAGAAAAATATTAATTGATTGATTGATTGATACTTTTATATACAAAAGCAAAATTAAATTTTCCAACCCTGGAGTCATTCTTTTAGTTTCTTCTGATTTCCTTTAGCAAAATATTTCACTCATTATATAAAATATGTTTAATTTATAGAGAAAAAGAAAAATAATAGTAGATTACTGTTAGTATATACCGAAAAAAAATCAATTTTCCAGCACTGGAATTATCTTTTCCATTTATTTTGATTTTCAATACTTATTCAATTCCAACTGAAAAATAAAATATGTTTATTCGACAAAAAAGCACAAAAATTAATTTCAGCTTCCGTTAGTTTTACATTGCAAAAAAGATTAAATTCTCCAGCTCTGAAACCGTATTTTTGATTTTGCTGATTTTCAATATCAACCTATTTCGATCACTTTCTAATACACCAGTCTAAGAGAGACTTCGGCTCTTACTTTTCTAGGAGCTTCGGAAATCCGATTTCACGTATTGACAGGTGGACACACGGACATCGCTCATTCTTCGTCTTTAAGCCGTGTGTCCACTAGCAAGTCACTTGCGGAAGAACTTCTGCAAGTATTTGCTGAAGTGTTTCCACTCAAACCGAAACTTGCCGAAGTCGGCTTCCAGAAGTAGTTTGTTGAAGTTATCACGACGAACTTGCTGCAAGGAATTGCAGACGAGTTTACACACAATGTGAGTACAGCTTGCAGTAGTTTGCTTTTTTTTACGAATGACAGTATAAAAATGTCTTGTGGCAAAATAAGATTGGCAGCTGCCATCGCAGCATATTTAATTAAAAAGAAACAAATTAAACAAAAAAAAAAGTGTTTGGGTGAGAAGAAAAAACACAAAACAAAACTGAAAACAGAAGAGAATACCACAAACCGTTTACTCACGTATACCCGACTTCTTCTGCACGTCTTCAAAACACTTGTAGTTCACAGCAAGTCGTTCAAGTTACTTCCAGCAAGCAACAAACACGTGTTTCCACATAATTGCTGCAAGCCGTGACTTCTGGAAGTCGACTTCTATCTAATATGTGTTTACACGACAAAAACTTCTGGAAGTCACTTCTGGAAGCAACTTCCGCAAGAAAACTTGGTAGTGGACACACGGCTTAATGGGTCGCATATTAATATTGTGGAAATTACACATGGAATGACAAACCTATATATATATACCCTTTACCATTTTTCTATCTTCCACTCTAATGTTTCTTTTTGGTTTTTTACAAAGAACAATGGAAATTTTCCACACAATGCTAAATAATTTTTTTATGCGAGCTTTTCTCCATGTCATTACAAAGCAAATAATACCAAGACAATGACATTTGTATTTCAATCAGAGTTGGAGACGATCGAATAGTCGGCCATCCAATAAAAGTATCAACATGACTATGTGATTGATGGTTTCGTTTGATCGTCTTCTGAGCAATTCGCAACACAAACCCATATCGTCTGCATTAAAAAATAAGTGATGTGTTAAGCCCTCTTTAAATATAATTTTCCATATCTTGGCTCCGCTAATTCATCTCTTGATAATAGTTTTTCACCAGAGTATTTTCAAAGTACATACTGTTTCTTAAAACTGTCCCTAACCATCCATCAATTCCATTAAGTCCGCCGGTATACAGCTTGCCGTGTAGTTGTTCTAGAGCATTTTTGGCTTTTAATCCATTTACCGGATTAAATATTTTTCGTTGTTTTGGGAACAACATAAGCATGTACATTTCATCTTAGATGTCAAAGCGAATCTTCAACGCAACGCGAAGCAAAAGTTTTATCTGACATGGCCTTCAGAGTTCAACCTAAATTAGAGCGTCAAGCGTAACGTAGCGTAAGAAATATTATTTGAATGTAC
The DNA here is from genome assembly GCA_936439885.1 of Nowickia ferox. Taxonomy (NCBI): domain Eukaryota; kingdom Metazoa; phylum Arthropoda; class Insecta; order Diptera; family Tachinidae; genus Nowickia; species Nowickia ferox. The sequence continues at coordinate 69,315,980 of OW387026.1, forward strand.
CGAAAATACGTACCCTGCTGCTAACGCAACGCTTGACGCTCTAATTTAGGTTGGACTCTTAGGGCTAGTTTTTAACATAAACTTAAAATATTATTTTTCAGATAAAGGTTATCTAGTTAATAGTCTAGGTTTAATCGAGCAACATTGCTCAGTTAAACTCAAGTTAGAACTGTCAAATGATAAATATAAAAATATTACGCAGTTGAAAAAAAACGGTTTGCTGAAAAGTTTAATAAATAAATACATTCATACATAAATAAAATTGCTGTTTCTTATGACGACGAAGATTTTAGTGATTATTAAGCCAGAATAACTTGGATAGGACAATTGCGAGAAAAATAAGAGAGATAAAAACACGTCCAAATCATTTATGAAGTGCAATTCTTGCAAAGATTTCGTTTAACAAAGGAGTCTGTCTGGATGATGGTTTTATTTTTGTAGTGTCACTATTTTTTAATTCTATGTTATTTATTTTTTAATTTTCCAAAAATTCAGGGTGTCTACTCTGTAATTCGAAACGAAAGTAAGTGCTTTCGAATTGTAATGTTAATGACAGACCTCCAGAATTCAGTTATTGAAGTTTTTTTTTTAAATAAACTTAAAGAATTGTCACATCGCTTTTTAAGTGTTTTCCTATTATCATAAAATATTTTCAAGAATGCCACATCTATATTGAAAAGAATTATGGAATTTCTAGCTAAATTGACAACTGTTAATCCATCACTGAAAAACAGCATGGGCGGTTATACCCCGTTTAAATTTGTTTCTTGGTTAACTCAAACGTATGTTAAACTAAGTTTAACTTATTAATAAAAAACTAAACCTTATTGTTATTCGCAGACAAACAGAAAATCGCTTCGAGGGTAGTGATTGTGTATAAAAAAATAATGTTAGTAAAAATAATATGATAATAAAAATTTGTCCGGAAATTCAACAATTCACATTGTTAATATAACAATAACTTTAATTGAAATTACTTTGAAATCTAACAAAAAATGCCTTTTTAAATAATATTTTTATTGTATTTACAAATAAATTAATGGTATTTAAAAATCTTTTTTTTATTTAAAATACGAAAGTCCACCAATCCAAACATGAAGTTAGTCAAATAATTTATTTTAACTATTTAAATATGTAATTTAAATACTTAGAAATAAGTACTCGTACATTAAATTAACAAATACAAATACCAACATATTAATTACACTTTAATACAAAACATACAACAAATTTACTACCTCGCCATGGTCTTTGAGAATTTAACTCTTTAAAAGTTCACAAGAAGTAAAAGAACGAACATAGCGAAGAGCCAATGACGGCGAAAGAAAGTGGCCAATTGGGCGGTGTGATAGAAAATAAAACAAGAAGTAGAGGAACGACCGAACGAAGCACAGAAAAAAGCCCATAATTTAAAAACATGAGAATAAAAATACAATCCGGTGGTTTCAATTAAGACAAATTGAAAAGTAACTACTTATGTCTAAAGGGTGATTTCTCAGGCAGTGGTTTTTAGTTTTACATGGGAAATAAGCAAAAGTTTTTGTGCAATTGCAAATTATTTAAATTGTTCGATTTGTTGAAAATTTATGTATTATTTTTCTCAAAATATTTAAAATTTAACTTTTTAATTGATAAAATTTTTAAGACTTTTAATTTTTAATCAATTAAATATTTAAACACATTTAATTCAATTCAAAAAATTCAGAAGGGATTTGTTCGGCTACAACTTGTAATTTTTAGAAATACTTAATGCCCAATGTTTTAACTTTCGTGGTATTTTACATTTATGTAGATTCAAATCTTACAGACGAGAGAAAATTTTCAAGAAAAAACTTTTCTTGTAAAACCTTCAGTGATTTTTTTTAAAGGAAACTGCGATTGAATCGAACAAGCTACATTTAAGTCCTTAAAGCAAACCTATAAATTTAAATTATGGAAGTCTTCATAATAAAAAGCAGATTGGTAAAACAAACTGCTTATCTTACACGCCTACAAAGGTGCTTATCTGGAAGCAGCTTTTATCTTCCAGTTCAGAAGTCAATGAATTCTGATAGATAGAGAAACTTAAATAACTTGTTTTAAATTTATATACATACATAAATTACACAGTGTGAGTATAACAACAATCTGTATTTGAAATTTTCCAAACACCTCCAAAATCTTGAGTTACAGGTGAAAAATCGGTTTTTCGTACCCGTATGCACTTATCAACCTCTAACTCACTTATGTAAATATCAATCAATTTTAAATTTATAAACGGATTTAAAAAGAAGAAACTAAGACCTTTCGACCCATATATATTTTGTTTTGTTTGTAAATTTCAGATATGTGTGTGTATTTTTTCACCAATCATAATTTTTTCGGTTTTTTTCCTCACTTTCCTACTTTGGATTCGCTCTTAGGCAGTATTTTTGTACTGGAACCATACTGTTTATGACTTTATTTATAAAACATAATTACGAATAAAAATAATAAAATAAATACCCTTTATAATAAAAACAAATAAATAACTTTTAAAAGTAAGTAATATAAATTGTATTACCATCACTTCACAAATAACACATTAACAAACTCACAAATCCATATGAAAATTGTTCACAATTCCCATATAAATACTCACGGACACTTCTAACATTTGATTATAATTCAAAAATTGTTTAGCTACCAAGCAGAAGAAAAAAAAATATGTATATAATTTAAATAAAACATAAAACTATTAGATTTATCAAACGCAAGATGGCAGGAAAGAAAGAGGTAGTAGTCAGTGAACGGGTAGTGCTGATAGTAATAAAAAAAAATAATAAAGGTACATAACACCATAAATACCATAAATATTGACTTTGTACTCGTATACCGGTATTTACGTTGCCATTGCCTCTATTAAATCATTAGACACGTTTTAAATTGAGGCACGCATGCGCAAACGTTGGAAAAAAACTCTAACAAAGCGATCATCATCACTACCATTATGAGTTTTGAAATTCAGAAAATAATTAAAACACATACACTGATGTGTTTGTTTAAATGTTATGTGTGCACATTCATATACAATTTTTTTATTTAATTTTATTCTTCAACTTTTATCTAACAGAAAGCAGCGGAAGAATATTTATTATGAGAATTTTAATTTTATTCTCAAATAATATTTTGTTTTGATACTCGTATATTTTTGTTCAGCTTGAGGACTTTGTTTTAAATAAATAAAATAACTAATTTTTTTTTAAATTTTATTGCTTCCAATATTTCGAACAATATTTTTTGTTTCTCTTCAGGGATATTTGTACTCAAAATTTATTATTAAACTAATAATCAATATAGATATAAAAACAATAAGCAATTTTTGTAGATTTAAAAAAAATTTCTAACCTGGATTCTGTAACTTCTTGCGAACCGAAAATAGTAATACTTATCGACATATTTATTCGTTTGCGGTAACGATAATATGATTCTGTAATTTCTCTTTTACGATAGTCTCCTGCTTTATCTTATTCACCATTTAATTTAATATTATGTGGTATCCCTGTATAGAAAATCATAAAGAATAATGAAGAAAAACTCAATGAATTTGAGCTTGTGATTTTTTTTTTGTTTTCTCCAACCGACACCGAATATCGTTAAAATATGTCACTGAATAGCAAAGTCGATAAATTTTCGTTATATTTATTACAGCGATACGATTGTCGTAATAAAAGTTACTGAATCGAGGTACTGGTATTTTTTCTAATACTGTGATTACAATGTACATATGTATGTATGTACATACAACAATGTTATAACGACTAACTCTCCTCAATGGAGATAAAAAACTCGTCTCTAAAAATAAGAAAAAGAGTGTAACTATCTTACCCTTTTTGTTGATTTATAGTAATTATAATTTTACGTAATCATATTTTTTTCATACAAACCTAACCTAACTTAACCTAGCCTGCCCTGTTTCGACAATTTTATTTCAAATCTCCTACGAAAAGTCACGCTCAATGACATATGTATGTACATATGTATATATTAGTGTTTAAAAAACTAATATTTTTACTTTTCGCTGCTTTGGCTTTTTCCAACTGTTTAAAACCAACCAATGCTTTTGCTTGTGAAAACCAACAACAGTAGCAGTCGAAGCAGAAGCAGCAAACAATTTATGAACAATTACGCAGTACTTTCAACAGTCTACGATTTCAAAAGGTTGAATTTGATTTGCTGTTGCTTTTGGTTAGTTTCGGTAATAAGAGCATAAGCAGTCTGTATGCTTTTGTAAGTACCAAACAGTCACAGTCGAAGAAGCAAAATATCTGGTTTAAAAGCTTTCTGCATGTTCAGTCAACTATTTTGTGGTGTTTGTCATGTTTTTGTTGTTCTTTTTGCACATCAGACAAGAGGCAAAAAACAAAAACCACTTTAGTGCAATTGCTTAAAGCTTCTAAAAGTAAGAGTTTTTGCTTCTTCGACTGTGACTGTTTGCGACTTCCAAAAACATATAGACTGCTTTTGCTTCTACTTGCGATACTAACCAAAAGCGAGAGCAAATCAAATTTAAACTTTTCAAATCATCGACTGCTGAAAGTACTGCGCAATTGGTCATAAATCGTTTTGTGATTTTGCTTTGACTGAAACTGTTGTATTTTTCAAAAGTGAAAGCAGAAGCAAAATCAAATTAAATGAAAATCATTACAGTTTTTTAAACATTGCTGTTAGGTCGTCAAATTTAATTGTGTTTCAAAAGACGAACTTACGCAGCGAATTCTTGAAGGCAAGTTCGTTGAACTATGCGAAGTTTGTCTCAATTGTGCTTATAAAGGGTCCGCCATCTAACGTTTTTTTTTCAACTAGTGCTTATTTCGTGAATGGTAACACAGCTCATTTGACAGATAATTAGTTTTATCCTTCCGCTGAACGAATATGGTTGTGTATACGCTTGAACAACGCTGGGAAATATTGCGACATTACCGATGCCGATTTTGCCAAAAAAAAATCATCTTTTCAGATGAAGCTCAAGCGGGTATGTAAACAAGCAAAATTGTCGTATTTGGGGCACAGAAAACCCGCACGCATACATTGAAAAGCCGACGCACCCAAAAAGAGTCACTGTTTGGTGCGGATTTTGGTCCAGAGGCATAATTGGGCCATTTTTGTTCGGAAATGAGCAAGGAGTGGCCGTTACAGTCAATGGCGATCGTTATCGGGCCATGTTGAACCAAGTTTTGTTCACAAAAATTGAAGAGGAGGATATTGGCAACATTTGGTTTCAGCAGGACGGCGCTACGTGCCACACAGCCGAAGCTACACTCGATGTTTTGCGCCCTGTTTTTGAAGATCGCATTATCAGCCGCAGAGCTGATGTCGTTTGGCCACCTCGGAGCTGCGATTTGACACCGTGGACTATTATTTGTGGAGTGCCGTCAAAGATAAGTGTTACGCCGACAAGCCAGAGACAATTGACGCTTTAAAGGACAATATTCGTGAAGCCATTGGTGAAATACAGCTGCACACAATCGATAATGTGCTTAAAAATTGGACCGATCGTGTAGGCTACTGCATGGCCAGCCGAGGCAGCCATTTGAATGAAATTATTTTTCATTATTAACCCGAAGGATTGTACTTTCAAATAAAAAAAAAATTTGAGAAAATATTTAGGAGTTTTTTTTATAGCATTTTCAAAAAAAAGTTATCTGGCGGACCTAGTTTTTTTTCATGTTGCTTGAAATATTTATTTAAAATTCGCTACGCCCGGTGTGCTTCGCTACCTCCATCGTCTTTTAAATTTCATTAACATCGATTGGAAAGTGTCGGACAGGCAGAAATTAAGTATATTATATACCTAGTATATGTCTTTTTCTAAATGAAGGGATATCTATGCTTTAAATTTCATTACAATCGATTTCAAAGTTTCGGAGGAGCAGGACTTATCCCCTGCTACCTTGCTTGTCTAACTTTTGAGAAGGTACATAGATTATGTCTCCATCTAAACGAATGGGTATCTATATTTTAAATTTCACCAGAATCGAGTGGGGACTCTGAAATTGTCCCCCTTACTGCCTCCATATCCTAATTTAGAAGATGTGTATAGTCATTTTGTAATCTATATATGTTCTGAATTTCATTAAAAACGGTTTGAACGTTTCAGAGGGGCTCTTTGTTTCAAAAATAATAATAGCCCATAACCTTTCCGGAATTGCACAAACTAATTGCACTAAATTTCATCGCGATTGGATAAGCGGTTTAGCCCCCCATAAATTACATACAGACAAACATTAATGTTTTCTGTATATAAGATAAACTGGGAATGAAATCGTCGTGGAAAAAAGTTTCATTACTTTTCTGAAACATAATGAACCCGTTTTAGGGAATTAAAACGTTTTCAGTTTCATATTGTAGTGGAGTGTAGAACTTGGGCGCATAACTTAGAAATCTTATAAAGTGGAAAAAAAAACAAAATATGTAGATCTATAATTTCCATATTTATACACTGTTTGCAAATAAAAGTCAACAAAAAAGTGTAAATAGAACTTTATGGGGGAATTATTAAGTTCTTTAAGGACTTTACTTTTCACCATTCACGCCTCAAATTAAAACATCTTTACGTATGAATCGCCATACAGATACACAGATATGTTGTATTTATTGAGAAATAAATAAAGTTCATTAAAATTAAAATCGACTTCATTAAAGTGTCATTTGATTTATGTATTTTCATTTTACCAAATCAAAATCCTTGTAATAAAAAAAAAGAGTTAAAACTAAAAACTATAAAATATTTTGTTTTAACAACTGTCTCATACATAATCAAATTCATTAACAAAATCATAAAATTGAAATTTTAATACAAAAAATAAAATAAATAGCGCAATAGAAAGAAGTTGAAAGAATCACATTAGAATCAAATCTGTTGGTCAAATGATAATCCAATGCTGGTATAGATGATGATGATCGTAAAATTGTTTTATATTTGAACAATATGAAAAGGAACATAATTCATTTGATAGCCCTTGTATGAACTCGTACATGTCGATGTGAAGCACTGTGAAAAATGGACAAAAAAAAAACAAACAAACAAGAAAACCCTTAAAACGCAATATGCATCATGCAACATTGTGAAGGATATGGTCGCTGTTTATGAACCTAGAGATAAGAAAAATGTCAACAACTCATACTAAAAGTTATAAATATCATGAATAATTGTTAAATGGGACTTCATATGTATATTCTTCATGTGCCCTACAGCAGGTCACACTTGCTGGGGAAATGTTTGTTTTTGTTTCGTAGAGACTTCAATAATTATAATTTAAGATGTTTTTTATATAAAAGCAACGGCCTGAAATCTTTAAATATACTGATTTTATAGCTAAAAATAACATTTAAGGAATACAGATCTTGTGATTTTTTTTTTTTAAGAAACAAAGAATGTGAAGGATTACTTACTTTGGGAGTTTTTTTTCTTAAATCAAACTTGTTTCATTACTATCCATTCAAGCCTGATTTGCTGCCAAAATAAATTGATTTTACCCCATTGTGCAACGTTGAAAAGTTATGACTTATACCTGAGATATTTATTGGCAGTTATGGAAGGTTTTCTAAGACTTAAAAGAACCTTTCTAAGATTGGCCTTTCCGTACTTTTTGTGAGTTTTATATAGGAAAAAATTTTGTTTTTTTACCTCTCCTCATCATATAAAATATTCTTTCAAACTTGTAATCATGTCTCTCACTTATGCAGACAATTTCGGCCATTTTGAATGTTCAGTTAATTGTTGGCAGCTGCTTTGCTTGCACATGTTTTGGCTCGTCTTCGATTTTTACCTATTAAAAAAATGGAACAAAGAACCTGCATCAAATTTTGTGCGAAAAACGAAATTAAGTGTGCGGATGCATTCCGAATGTTGACTGTGGCATACGGAGAAGCTGCCTTGGGCCAAAGCAACGTTTATCGGTGGTACAAAATGTTCTCAAAAAGCCGAGCACCTCAACAACAGACGAAAAAATTGATGAAGTGAAGAAAATGGTAGTGGTCAATCGTCGAATCACCATTAGAGAAGTTGCTAAGGATCTAGACACATCGATTGGCTCGTGTCATTCGATTTTTATCCATGATTTGGGCATGAGACGGGTCGCCGCGAAATTCGTACCAAAATTGCTCAATTTCGACCAAAAATAGCATCGTATGAACATTACTAATGAACTGTTGGACTCTGTCCGTGACGACCCAAATTTGCTGCAGAGAGTCATAACTGGTGACGAATCGTGAGTTTATGGTTATGACGTGGAAACCAAAGCTCAATCATCTCAATGGAAGATGCCGCACGAACCAAGACCGAAAAACTCGCGCCAAGTTCGCTCGAATGTGAAGGTTTTACTTACAGTTTTCTTCGATTGCAGGGGCGTGGTGTATCATGAGTTCTTGCCCGTGTTTTGGCTCGTAGAACGGTCAATAAGGAATATTACCTGCAAGTTATGCGCAATTTGCGCGAAACAGTCCGCCAGAAACGTCAGGATTTATGGAAGAACAAAAGTTGGCTTTTGCACCATGATAACGCCCCTGCTCACACATCGTTGCTTGCACGCGACTTTTTGGCCAAAAACAACCCACTAATGATGCCACAGCCACCGTATTCCCCAGATCTGGCCCCCTGTGACTTTTTATTGTTCCCGAAACTGAAGAGGCCCATGAAAGAACGACGCTACGCTACGATTGACGAGATAAAGACGGCATCGAAGGAGTAGCTATCTGAGGGGGATTACTTTGAAGGGGACAAAAGAGATATTCATAAATAAATAAATAATTTATGAAAAAACACAAAAATCGCGATAATTTTTGAATACACCTCGTATTTACCCTTATTCCATTTGTCAACATCGACGTCACGTCAATACAATACCAAAAAATTTGGGTTTGTCTAGCCATTATCGAAAACAACTGAATGAAATTTGGCAGGCTCGTGCTATTTTCTACATCTTGGGGAACAGCAATAGCACAAAATTATTCTCGAGAGCGAGGAGACAGGTACCAACTTTTTTGTATCGTATTGACGTGATGTCGATGTTGACAACTGGAATAAGGGTTATTATGAATTATGACCCTCATGGTTTCGAGAAGTACAATTTTGTTTATTTTCAAGAAAATTTAGTGTAAGAAGGTCTGCTTGTGTAGGGTTTTGTTGTGGTCGCCTTCAGCTCTGTCCAAAATTATTAATGAATTTTCAAATAAATTGATAAAAGTTGTTATTACCACGTTCAGGTCTATAAAATACACTCATCAAAGAATAATTTTTATAAGATATTTTAAAAGGATACCAACAATATCGAATACCAAACAGACAAAAATCATTTTAATGAAAAAGGAACATAGAAATAATTATAAAATTGTGTCAAGAAAATAGAAAGTTTATGTACCTGAAATTATTTTTATTTTTTTGTTGCCTGCCTGCTGCCCTCAAGAGACATTTTCAAAGTGCTAGAAAAAGGGCAGGAAGGCCTTATTCAAATCAAACTAAAATACACACACACAAAAAACAAGAAATCATCAATGAAATACCCATACACATACACACATGCAGACGATAAAATTACACGAATTGGCGACAACATTATCGGCTGATATGCTGGCAATGACAACGGTAAGAAAAAAGGAAATTATAAAAAGAAAATTATGAAGCCTTTAAAAAAAAATCAATGAATTGGTACTAAGGTATTGCTAGCGGTCAGCGATCGGTTATTTTTGCCACTCTGTGTTTAAGTCCTATTGAATTTTAATTGATCCTTTTGATTTGTTGGGTTTTTGCGCACTCCTGTTTAACAGGTATGTACTCGTATGTATGTATATGAGTGTGTCTGTGCTCAAGTTCGAGTGCATGTTTGCTTTTACAGGAAGCATAACTTTTCTTTATACGATATGTTATCCTTCATTTGTTTGGGTGCCCGCTTTGAATTTTATTCTTTAAGATTCATACAACGTGAGGCGCCTTAGGTTTTTCTATCATTCTTTTCAATTATTTATTATTATTATTTAAAAAAAAATTTTTTTTGGGTCACTCATCGATGCGATAATTTAGGAATTTATGTTGTGATGTTCATATTTATTTCGTTTGATAAGGCGTCTGAAAAAGGACGGTTTTGAGGTTTAAGGTAGAATAAATTTACGAATATTAAATATAAATTTGGAGTTCCCATGAAAATATGTGTATCAGTTATCAATAGTTTGGGTAACCGAAAGCAACAGGTGATTAAATCTGTTATTAAAAATACTGCACAGACGATCGAGTGCGTGTTGTGTGACAAAAATATTTAATAAATATATATTTTCCTACTTAATATTTTTGTAATGCAAAAAATGTCATTTGAATTTTAAATTAACTAAGTCAAGATAAAAAAGATTTCATTCTATGTGATGAGTTGATGCGTCAGCAAGAGACAATTGATAAACGAATTTAATGTTTTATGTGCCAAAAAGCAAACTAAACCACGTCATACATCTTTGTGAAGGACTTATACCCGGATTGTTAGTAAAAAATATTCATATACACATGCAATTGACATATATCTACTAATACCAAAAAAACTTCGAAAATAGCGTTACGTAACATATGAATAGCTCCCTAGTGAAGTAGATTATAATAAAAAAAAATTCATTCCGAAATTTCCGTCTTGTATTATCATTTTAAATTCTTATGCAACTAAGCAAAAAACACTCTATATTATAGGGAAAACCTAGTCTAGCATATGTGCTGATCTCCTAGTATCCCTTCGATACGGAGACCAACCACGAAATGCTCTTCTTATTTTTGCTTACCATTTGTTATGAGTGTTTAAAGTGGAAGCGTGGCCACATTTGCTTTGCGACCTTACACGTTTTTAGTGTATTCCGCTCTGAAGATACTGTTTTATGATATTATTTTTAATGGTGCCTAATGGCACTGCTACTTATAATACAATACATGCGTTCATAGCGGGTCCAGCTGGTCAGTTCATGCGCCCAACCACTGCCCATGAAGTTATTATATGCGGAAACTCTTATAAGCGTGGCGTAAGTCTGACGTCAAAGTGTGCAAAGCACATAATTACATTGATTAACAAAAATTGGTGGCGGTTTCAAGTAATCCTAGCATAAGAAGTGTTACCTATCTAACGATTTTCTCCTGATTTTTCCCTCTCTCTGGTTAAGTATTTCAGCCTGAAGTACACTTGCACCATCCGCATCACTTGAGTAAAATCCAAACCCAACACCCCAGATCAAAATTTATCTATCAGTGTCGACTCTGATTTCGATATTTTCCCATTGCTTTCTGGATGAGAGGAACTTTGAAAGCTCTAGCAAAGTCAGTTTTGGATACCATTTTTATTTTTGATGAAATAAAATCCAGTGATGCCAATCTAATCTAAGCCGCATCAAACGCAGAATTTTTGTGGGTGTAACGAAGTATGTAGGGCCTGTTGCTGATTAATCTCACTCCATATGCGGTAATTTTGTTTATTAACAAACCTGTTAAGTCAAAAATAAGCGTAATGGCTGAAGAACACACGAAGTCGTCTATAAAATTCGTAAAATTATGACTGATTTTCAAATTAAATCTATATAATTTTGTAGCGTTGTTCAGTCGTTAATCTATTTATGATGATTTGCCAGAGTATACTGAACCTAAATATCAAAACGTAAAGGCAACACCCCCTACTGCATATTTCTACATATTATAAAGCGCATCTGCGGAGCACAAAAATACCCACTGCTTTCGAGTTGCCATTGTTTTTCTTCTGGGATTTTTGTTCATAAAATATTTCTGGAATTAGTCTTTTTATTAGAAGTCAGATTTTTTAAATTTTTTGTAACATGCAATTTGAATCTTTAGCTCCGAAGGTAGCTCTGTAGGTAAGCTATGTTGTAGTGCAGCTGAGTAATTTATTTGCTGACATGTACAAGTATTTGTACATACGAGTATTTATATGTGTGATATAAAATAATAAAATATGTGCTCACCTAAGAAGTCATTCATAAATTACAAATTACGTTAGCAAGTTTTAGCTGAATATGTCGACATTTATATTCGTATGTGTGTAAAAAATAATTCAAAAAAATGATTTGTTCTTTTTTAAACTGTCAATTAAGCCATAAAATATAATTCAACCGCAATAAAATTGATTGTTAATTGACAGCCATTAACTTTAAATTACATTCTAAAAGACTGAATTGTAGAAGAAGAAAAAAATCAAATAAGAATAGAAAAATAGTTTGTAGCACTTAATTAAATTCAATTTAACCTCTTCAGTCAAGTGCGAAAGTGTGCGAATTGTATTTTAAAAATGCAATTCACAAAATTTATATATTATGTTTTTCTTGTTGCTGCTGCTGCTGCTGCTGCTGCAACAACTATTAATTCATTGACACACAATTGAAGTGAATTGAAGTGAAAGATGTTCAAGTGTCATCATAATAAAATAAAAATTGCAAAAAAGTGTTTGAAATAATAGAAATGAAAAAAAGAACGCAAATAACAATAAAAAATTAACACTATTTGAAACAATGGACATGAATTGTAACAACAATGCTCGTGGTACATATAAAATGTACACGAACAAGCAACCACATGAATGAATATTAACGGCCGGGCCAAATAATGATTTTGACAATCACACACAAACACACAAATCCAAATATTGAATTGCGTTAAACTGAAATGGAGTGATTATGATGAAATGCCTTGCAGTGATCGTCGTAGTGGTGATTTTGACTTCCAAATACACATTTAAATAACTAAATATGTATACATATAGACCAGACGATAAGAAACAACCATATGCGAGTTTAGTACGAGGGGCGAACTGAAAAGGCTACCAGAACACTGAAGTAGTATAAATAAATTTGTTTCCACCACTCACCCACTGTTGCCAAGTATGAAGATTAAAGATTGTGAACACTTTTACAGATGTTTGTTTCTCGAAATTCAGTTTTTCACTTATTTCTTATTTAAAATCTGTTTCTCGGTACAAGTTCTGAAAACAATTTGAAATTTAAAGGCTTTTTCCCCAAAAAACATTTTGAATTTTTTTTAACATGTTACATAACTAATGAGTTTCTTTACTTTGTTTAAAAAAAAAACGCGTTTTATACCTCAAAAAGGCAGGTTTTACACATATCAGGTTTTGTTGCTCAAGTTTTGATTATGTATGAGAGAGATGGGAACCATTTATCATTTGTAAATCAAAACTTGTGCAACAAAAACTGATGCGTGTAAAACCTGATACACTTCCTTAAAATATCTGTCGGAATTCTGTTTTTGAAAAACAGAGTTTAGGTTAGGTTAGATTAGTCTGGGTGGTCAAGTACCTCGAAGCGAGGTCCTTGCTGATAGCGATACCAGCAGATGACAAGAAACCTGTAAGTATGACAGACTAGTTCGTGGTGCCTGTATCGAATGACTCCTACACTGATTTAACAAACCTTAGTAATCTACACAGTTCTATTCCCGATGCAAGTTCAAGACTCCGAAAAGTGTGATCCCTAATACAGTCATATCTAGTGCGTTTTAGAGCCGGACAGTGGCACAGTGTATGTTCTACTGTCTCAATTACCCCGGGGTCCTTACATTTACTGCAGGTACCGTCAAGTATTTGTCCTATTTTGACGGCATACGAAGCCTTCCAGCAGTGTCCAGTGACTACTCCCACTAGAAGTCTACAGCTGCTTCTGGTTAATGATAAAAGGAATGGTTTTAGAAATTTTGCAAATTTCCTCCGATTCTATGATCCATTTCAGGTTTTGAATTATTTTCCGGACATATACCGTTTCCTCCACCGGTGATTGGATTCCCGTTTCGTTTCCCTCAATCACCATGTGTCCTGGGACCCAATATATATGTACCTGTCTGCCAGCAAATAACATATTTAGGGCATTCCTACACATGAGCGCAACCGAGGAGTAGTTGCAGTCTGCTGAAATTGCCTTGACTGTGTATATACATATATATTCACAGGCGCATTCATGGTTTGAGGGGCGAAAGCTAGTCTGTAGCCATTTTGGTCGCATGGACTTCCGCCTGCAAGATACTACAGTAATCAGGAAGTTTATAAGATTCCTCTATACTGAGTCGGGACAGTAAACCACAGCTCCCACACCTCCTTCCATCTTTGAACCATTAGTGAAGAAATTAAAACTATACCCATTGTAGTTAAAACCTTCGAGATAGCCTTCTTCCCTTATAGTGATCTGTGGTTTGGCAAGGAAGTTAATTTCTGGAATGATGTAGTCCGAGGTACACTCCATGTCTTCCAGCAATTTGCCGCGACCAAATGGTTTTAACGACATCTGCCCTGTTGTCCTAAGTCGGACAACGGATTTGCTTGCCGCGTTCAGCGCAGTTAGTTTTATTGGTTTTAGGTCCAACATAACATTTAAAGCTGCAGTAGGTGTGCTTTTTAGAGCTCCGCTAGTCTCTGGATATTTTCTAACTTTTTATGTATGCTTTTGTCTGAGTCGCCCTCCACCATACAAGTATTCCATAGAGTAGAATTGGTCTAGTTACCTCTGTGTAGGTCCAATATGTAAAATTAGGCGAAGGGCCCCATGTGTTGCCCAGCATCTGTTTACATGCGTATAAAGCAATGGTGGCCTTTTTGACTTTATTCTCTACGAGTATATTGGGTTTAAATGTCAGTTTACTATCCAAAATAACTCCCAGGTACTTTGTATATGTTTTGGGCGAAAGCGATATACCATCTTATTTTGGTGTTTTCTATTCCTTGACTTTCCTTTTAGTAAAAAGTACAAGTCTGTTTTTCCAGGGTTCAAGTTTAGACCTACCCTGGCTGCCCGACTATGAATATCCTTTAACGAGGACCAGTTATGATAATGGTTATGCCATCTGCATATGCTGTAATCCTAGCTGCTTTACCCTCGAATTCCATGAGAGTGTCATTTACAACCACTGTCCAAAGAAGCGTTGAGAGAAGTCCTCCTTGGGGAGTTCCTCTATGACATTGCCTAATTCTGCAGATACTATTCTACACTTTAAAAGATTGCCAAACCATTTCTTGACTAGTATGTGAGCACCGGACCGATTAACGCTTTCCATAATTGCGTCCAGGAAGACCCCATAGCATAGTTCTTAGAGTGCAGCGATTTCTCAATCAGCTCGATAACATTATAGAGTGCTGTCTCTGCTGATTCGCCTTTTGCGTTTGCATGTTGTTTAGAAGACAGACTATTTGGGTATACATTTTCTTTGATGTGTACGAGTATATCCAACATTCTCTCTACTGTTTTCAGTAGAAAGAATGTCAGACTGATAGGCCTAACGTCTTTTGGATACGTATGGGTACTCCTACCTGCTTTTGGTATGAACACAACCTTAGCTATCCTCCATGAGTTTAGCACATAATCTAGAATTGAGTCTAAAAATGTTTATGCATTTGTAATTAACGAAAATTTATCTGTCTTAATTTCAAAATGAATGGCTCATATACTTCCCGATTGTGAATAAGAATTCCGTGGAATTGGTCCCAAAGCAAACCCAAACGGCTAGAGGCGAAACCTTAGACTTCGAAAATATCTTTCCATTTTTATTTTTCTTGTCTCGGGAACAATTAATTTAGAACTGGGATGATAAACATCGGTCGGTATGTATTTTTGCCCACATTTGAGACGCCTTCTGGGTCTTCCCTAGTGTCGAAGTTTGTGTAAGTATACGGTCAAATAAATAGAGTAAAAGTAAATGTATTTGTGTGCAAATAAGTGAATGTTTAATGTTTTATTGTCTGGATGTTAAAATGTGTGTAAGAAAATTGCAAAAAAATAATTTTTTGCTCTGCAAATATTTATTTTATTTATTATTTGGATAATAAAGGTTCACACCATTTTAGTAACATGATAAAATTTTATAAATTGAGGAAACCATGAAGTGCCACTTGAAATATAATGCATGAATTGTTGCATACAAAAAGTAATAAATATATACATACACATATTTATAAACAATACATGCGTGTTTATATGTATGTATGTATGGATATAAAATTTATATATTTGTATGATTTGCCTACGTAAATTTACTTGCAAATTATATTAATTCATTACGTACATACTCGTACATTCATACATATTTCTTGTCTGCATTCAATGATTGTCTACTTAATATTGAGACAAGTCAATCAAAGTTTAGGTTTTAAACGAAACAAATGTTGTACATTTGTAAGTATAGAAATACTTTTGTATATAAATTTAATTTTAGCTTTACACACATACATACATACATACATACACATTTGTGTATGCATATTGTCCATTAAATAAATATTTTGATTTATAGTTTCTGCTTGAATCAATTGTAGAAAAGCATTTTAAAAGTTTTGGAATTACAAGAAGTTAAGTGAACTTGAGTTGAAGAATAAACATCAACAGTACTTATTAACTACTTGTATATTAAACTAATTAATAGAGGAATCTCTGGAAGTTTTGAAAACTGTAATTTTTATTTTCAATAGCTCACGAGTTCATTTCACAATGGTACAGATTTACTATCAAATTGAAAAGCTTGAATCATACCTCTCTTGACAGTGTTAAACTGGTTTAATAGTTTAGGTACAAACTATTAAACTATTTTTTATTGAACGTTATAGAAAACAAATAAGTTTAATAGGCGGTTACCTTAAGGGTGAAATAATAATAGGACATACAGAGTTAAAAAGTCAATTGTTGGTGTTGTTGACGATACGACATGTAGAGCTTGCCATGAGGATGATGAAACTCTCGAACACTACTTGTGTCACTGTCCAGCATTCAGATACATTTTCCATCTGGAAAATATACCCGATATGGAATATCTTAGGAATTCAGACTGGAAAGACCTAAGAAAATATATTGGGAGGACTAGGTTCCTAACCTGACTTAGTTTGATAGGTTTTCATGGTTATTTTTTTGATATCTTAGACATAATTCTTATTAAGAGCGCACAACATGCCATACAAGTATAAGTGTAATTCGAAACGGATTGGGTCAATATTTATTGCGCCTCTTTTCAACCTAATCTAACCTAAGGGTCATAGATGCAAGACAGGTAACAAATGTTCTGAGATTATATTGAGCTTGAAAATTGTTTGGGGGACGTGCATACATTTGATTCCTTCAGGCACACATTTTGTGACATTTACAGCGGAGGTTAATGGATACGTTCGGAAGTTGTGGGGAAATAGTTAATAAAATAAACTTAATTAAAAAAAAATTAATTTTTATATGATAGACAGGGGACAGGCATGTTTGGAAGAAATGTTTTGTAGAAAAAATGAATGAATTGCATTTTTATAAAATGCAAGTGCTGGTGGGAGGTAGATTTGCTCACAGGAAAAGTATCAGGATGAAAAAATCAATAGAAGTCGGTTGTGACTTTTTGTGGATTTTTTATCCTTCAGCCTGAACTTTCAGGGTGTACTAATTACAATTTTTTATTATAATTTTCCTGGTTTTAAAACAGTTAACATGTAATAAAACTTAAAGCAACAAAATAGTTTGAATGATATATTACTAACGAAATATTATTCGTTTTAATTTTCTTAATTTATTTAGTAGATATATTATTATATACTACTACTTTTATATACATATTATTTTAGTTTAATATGCTGCTATTCAACAGGGATGAATAAGGGAAAGAATTATCCAAACGGATCAGTAATGCCCCTGATTTAGTGGCAGTAATAGGGCCTTATCATAAAGAGTTCAAAATCATCCTTCCGTTACAGAATCTGTAACTTGCACAAACAGAAGGAAGAGAAAAAGGGAGAAGTAGAATTTATTAACCTGAGGCAGTGTATTCGCGTATTTGTATTAATTTGTATAAGAAGTCGATTGAAGTTCGGCACTGTGGTGCCACTTTGGGCTGCCATGATCTAATTCTTCTTCTTTTTATTATTAAGTTTAAAGGCTACAGCACTACTTGCCTCAGGAAAGACAATACTATGATGGTTAATGAATACTTAAGCTATTAGACAATTTTTTCAACTTTTTGATATGCTCACATACGTGAACAACATGTTTTCTCACATTTATACGTTGCTTTCCTTGAGTCAACCACAAAGGTGAAGCCAAACCTGCGGTTCTTGCCTTCTACGTAAGTCTTTGCTCAACAGCACTCAAAGAGAGTATATTTTTAAATCCAAAACTGTTTGGGTAAGCAGCTTTCATCTTGGATTTAGGGTTCGACAAAGGGAAGCGATAGAAACATTCTGCCTGTTGCCATCATGAAGCCTATTGCCTCTGTATCAGTGCTGAAAAATATTTTTTATAATTGTACAACGGGCTGTCTAAAACATTGGGCTGATGGAAATTCACTGCTCAATTGCATGTGGAAAACGCGAGGGATCCTATCTTAATTGCCGCAATTAGAAATAATTTTTCCTAAAATATATTTGTATGTATATATTCTGATAACTGCTGCTATGAAAATAACACCAATTAATGTATATTTAGCAATGTCAGGCTCGCTATTAGTAGACATGCTGAATAAAAAGCTGGCAAAGCGCTCCGGCATCAGACACATGTCATTCGAGAAAATGGGAATATGCCACCTCCAGTATATATAACAACGATCTAATTGACTACTGCAGTCTACAATCCTTTTTAAAAAGAAAACTCCGCTGGACCTTTGGAAAAGCATCTTCGTATAACAGATGGCTCCAAGAGTGGATCGGGACAGGCGTCTTTGTAAAAGAAAATGACTTGAAGGCCGCATTGTCGGCAAGCTACATGGCAGCAAACTAGGTAAAGTTCTGTCTGATATATAAGAGAGATATTCATATCAAAACCGGTAGCAAGGCTGCTTGTTATAGGATCCCTTACATGTGCATACACCACATCAAACCTCAGCCGAGAATGTTGTGTGTCAAGACGGGGAACTATGCTCCAAGATATGATCATTGATGCTCATTCCTATCTCATCCTTATGGAAACATGCAGGTGACGCACTTTCAGTGATAGTGAACATCAAGTGGAAAAACAAGACCGGAACCGACACCGGGTCTTCCCCATAATGGCTACTGTTTCAACCTTCCAGATAACACAATTTCTTAGCTTTTTTTCTGCATTTGAAAACCGCCGCCTTCGCTCCTTGGGTAGTAGGTATCTGGGACTATTTTCGATACTATCTAAGATAGACTTAGGAAACCTGTACTTAGAAGCAGTGTATAGCACTGCCGTATAGCCCCTTTCTTAGCAGCGAGTTATGTAGGTCCTTGCATGGCCGTTTCTCCACTCTTCACTCCTTTTCCCTTATGCACATTTAAAACTCGTATACCTTTTCTCTTTTCGACTCTTACCTCACTTCATTTATCTCTTTTTCATGCTTATACATGCCTTCTATCAATTGCAGGAAGCTCAAGAAAAACATAAATATTTGGAACTCAAGAAAGCTGAGTCTTCTCTCTCTTCGCTTCCAAGCGATCTGTAAACATAACCCAGACAATCAATGCTTGGAAGAAGAATAAATCGATCACGAGATTGGTATACATATTAATAGTACAAATAACTAATATTTAAAATTTTTTTATTACGTATATTTTATTACGTGGAAAAAACAAATTTGACGGTGATTTCCTTTAAAAGCTGCAGTTTAAGGATTAAAAACCCTAAAGCGCTAAGAAAATTGACATGATTTTGAGCTCACAGTGAAGCTCAGGAATGAAAAAATATAGCGTTCACAAAATCCGCAACTCCACACTGATCCAGGCTCTCTGTGGGTTGAAATTTAAATCAATCCCATATGTGAGCTGTTGAGAAATGTTTGATTTATCTACAATATATTTTCACATTCTGTTTCACAGTTTTGGGACTTTCAATTAATAAACAGCTGAAATTAAAATATTTTGTGAGTCTGACTAATAAATAGGGCCTAAGAAACATATACATATGTCTCCTGCTGGTGTATTTAGCAAGGGCCTAACAAATTTCTAAACAAAAAAATGCTTAGACCAGCAATGGAATTTATTAAGGATGTGAAAGCTTTGGAAAATATATAAGTTTTTTTTCTTAATTTTAAAAAAAAAAAAAAGGAACGACAAATATTTTTGACGAATTTATTTATTATGGAGATGAATGGCGCCCACCAAACAAGCGCCAACCCGAAACATTCCACAAACATTTACTCATATCTACCAGTTTATGAAGTTAAACAATCAAACCGGCCATCAGACAGACAGTCAGTCAATCAGGCATTTAGTCAGTTAGTTACTTTATTGCTTGTATGTTTATGCCAAATTTAGATGGAGTCAGTCAGTCAGTGAGTTTTAGCAAGTGAGTGGCGCTTAGACATTTTATCCTTTTTTGGGACAAATTTGACAATTTTGTTTTTTTCTGTCATCAACTTGCCTCATTTTTGTTATTATTACTTTTTTGTGTAGAGTTTTGGCCAAAAAAAAACAAACAAAAAACAACAACAAATATAAAATCAAACTGAGATTTAATAAGTTATGCATTTGGCCGAGAGCACCAACTGCGACTATGAATGACTTCAACAAAATATTTACTTTTCAATGTGAAACTAAGACAAGGTTTATTTTGTTTTTAAGCCAGCCGTATGAATTTTTATTTATTTTTCCTCGTCTTTTTTTGTTGTTGTGGGGGTTTTTGAAATATGTGCATACAAGCATTAGGCCAATGATGATGGTTTTTCTTTGATGAAATGATGACTGCTGCACTGCGTATGGCAATGTGAGGACAATGATGATTTGATGATGACTTATTGGTGTTTTTTATCATGTGCTGGCTTTAATATGATTTTTGTCTCCCCATTGAAGCGCATTCCAAAAAAATATTTCAAATGCCAAAAATAAGTTTCAAAATTAGTTTGTGTTCTTCTTGTAGGCTTTTGTTTTAAAATAAAACAGGAAGTTTCGTTTTTACAGGGTTCCAGACACACTTCGTGTAGGAGACAAAATATGATCGATGCAACCAATTGTAACTATGAGTAGCTAGAAAGAAAACGGACTGTAGGTAAAACTAACCAATTACTAAAGCTAAGTTGACACCAACTAATGAAATTGTTAAAACCAACTAATGTGAAACAAAAATTTGTTATACGGGTTCGTTCTGCAAACCACTACATGTCAAATCGTAGTGAATTCAAAAAAAATTTAACGGCTAATCACTAAGTTTATGTCCGACACTGGCCGAGCCTAATAATTATATTTAGACCAGTGGTCAGCAACTTATACTATTACATTTTACGATTGTGTGTGTTATACTCTCACCACGAACCGGTGTTGCCAGTGAAATTTCGTCTCATTTCCCTAATTTGAAATTTTAAATCTCCAAAGGCAAACTTGATTTTATTATGGTCAGAAGAAACACTCAAGTCGTGTTTTTAAAGAAATGCATACTTTGTTGTTGCTACGTCAATGTAATGGTTTTGTACAACATTTTCTTAAAATAATTTATATATATATATGCTTGAAAATGCCTTTGCATGTCACGTTTTTCATGCATGATAACGCTCGTTGACAAACCAAACATTTTGGTTTGCAAAAATAGTTTTTTGAAAATAAAAACTTTAGTAAATTCTCATCACACATATTTTCTTATTGTTGGGTTAAATTTTTTTTCTCTGGCAACGCTGATTCTTAACAGTATGCGACACACACAACTTGTTCTCAACAATGCGTGTATACATACGTAATAGATGAGTATATTATAGGGCGCGGCGCCCTTAATCGCCGATCGCTGATTTAGACTTAGAATAGATTCATATAGAATAAAAATTATTTGCTGGGTTTTGTATAAGTTTCTAAGCCTACTACGCTTATTTTGCTTTTGTGATTTTCAAAAATATTTTTATTTGTGAATTCTCAAATGGTTTTTGAAAGTCTGAGCATAAGATAAGAGGTTTGTGACTGTTCAAAATGTGTGGTTGAAGTCTACTGACGATTTGACAATTTTTCCCACCAGCAAATAAATTTTATTGATAATAGAATTATAAAAATATGTCGAATAATACATTTCTTGAATAAATAACTATATGTATGAAAAAAAATATGTACGAGTATATAATTATATCTCAGAGTATTATAAAAATCAAAAGGATCTGTTGTTTGGATCCAAGTGAACTGAAAACTTACTCCCTCTTCACAGCAACCTGTCAATTTTATAAAGATCGATATTCCTGACTTCAAAAATTGAGTCATTATATACTTCCAAGCAAGCTAGCATTATATATCTAAGTATAGGGTGATTTTTTAAGAGCTTTCAGATTTGACTTATAAAAAAACATAAAATTTAGAGAAATGTATGAAATCTTTATTTGAGTCGGAAGAACGATCTATATAATTAAATTTGGTCCTATTTCGTTATATTTCACGAGTAAATTCTTCAATATTGTCTTCCAGGGCGTCAACCGTTATGGGCTTGTTCCTATAGACATGAACCTTAACACAGCCCCACAATAAATAGTCTAAAGGCGTTAAATCGCACGATCTGGGCGGTCAATTGAACGTCTATAAGCGTGAAATAAACTGTTCATCGAACTCGCCTTTCAATTGGGTCATTGTTTCGCGTGCTGTGTCACATGTGGCACTGTCTTGCTGAAACTACATCTCAGCCAAGTTCAGCTCTTCCATTTTGGGCAAAAAAAAGTAACAGAGGCCCCAGTGCTGCGAATGACACCGACTCGATAATTACCCCTTTTAGACACAGAAAGTTTACTTCGCAAAGTCTCAATTCAGCTGGGTCAAAGACAGAAAGAGATAGTATTCCTTCCTCTGTTTTTCACACACCTGAATTACGACTTTGCAAAGTAAACTTTGCGTGTGCGGGGTAAATCCACGGTCCTCAACAACACTGGCGGATACAGGTCCGATATTTTCTTCTGTCTGAACTCTACGTATGCGTGTTGGTAGTTTAGTGTTCAATAGTGTAATTTTTGTGCGAAATTTAGTCAGAAGATTCCAAATAGCCGCCTCAGAAGGTCACCAAAACTGACCATAAAATGAAAGACGTGCACGATGCACTTTCTTAACGGAGCATGAATTTTGATAATAATCTACAAGCGTTGTTCATTTGTGAGTCGATTCATGGTTAAATTATAGACCAAACTGAACATGTTTAACAGTAGCATGATACGCGAAAACAGCTGAGTTTTCAAAAACAGTGTTGCCAAAAGGAAAGTTGCTAAAAAATCACCTTTTATATAGACCAATGCTAGTAAATTAAGCGTTTTAAAATCTGGAAAATTCCCATTTTTAAGTCATTCTATGAAACTCGTTGTTTCAGAGATTGTAGTATATAGTCGAAACAAAGTTTAACATGTAATTTTCTATACAATACTTTAATTTTAAAAAGCAATCAAATGTAATATTGAAACAATTGGCTAGCCAGACGATTCTTTTCAATATTCGGCATCAACGTTTCCAAAGAAAAGCTAATTTTTTTTTCGTCACACATGGTTGCAAAAGATAAATGTATGAGCTGAAACCTGAGTTTTCCGCAAAAATTGCATATATCTATAATACTCCTTAGGCTAATTATCATACATAAATAAGTTTTACTTTATACAAAAAAAAAAAAAAAAAAAAAAAAATCCAGATAGGTTGAATATCGCAAAACATCCTCTTTCCACACATATTGCATTCAGGCACTTCCCAAATGATGTTCAAAACTACATTACAAATTTAAGTTTGCTCGGCATTTTTTGGGGGTTATGACCAGTATTTTTCTATCTTCTTAGTAAATTTTACGTGACGTTTTGACGGCCTGGTTTTATTGTCCTTCTTTTCATTCAGATACGTTCGTGACATATGTCTGTGGAGCGATAGTAATCCACATGATCACCAAGCTTTGTAATGCTGTATGATCTCCCTGCATTCGAAGAAGTCATGTCCACTACATACAAAGTAAATAAGGCCACTACCAGTTTTTTTCCTTTTATAGCAATTTGGTGCAAAACTATGCACTGATCCATTTGTTGTACTTCTCCCATTCCTTCATTATAACTTTGTAAAACGTAAAGTGTATCTTCTCTCGTGGATCTCCATCTTTTAACTTTCCTTAATCTAAATTTGTTCCAACTATGCAAATAGTGTTGCCTTAATACCTAAGCATTACAATTTCATTTATCTTATCACACTTGTGGTCATATTCAGCTCTTAATTTTTTAAGCATATCCTTTGATGAAATCAATGGACAACGCGAGACTCAAAATGACCGGAGGTTTTTCCACAATAAATACCAAATGTATAGCACTAACCATCAAAGCCGGTCACTGCCCAATTATTATATAGATTAGGTCTCCTCCACTAGGACACCCGATTGGGTTCATTGTCATTCCCTTCTATTGCTCATTAAAATTAATATTTACCTCCCCTCCTATTAACCATTACTGTTGGTCCTGCTCTCTACCCAATTACTGAGTTCCCTGTAGTAATCACTTATCGGTAGTTTTACCGATCTGTCACACATTCCCAATTCTTGCCAGCTCATCGGCAATTTCATTTCCCTCAACACTGCTGTGGCCAGGAAACCAACATAGTCTGACACTATATTAGTCCATAAGCAAGTCGAAGGCTCTCTTACAGTTACTAACAAGTTTTGATTTGACATATTGTCCCTTCAAAGCTTTTAGCGCTGCCTAGCTGTCGACGTAGAAGGTTACTTTCCCACCTTCAGCTAAATTACTGAAGATCGCCAAGATCTCAGCTTGGAAAACGCTGCATTCATTCAGCAGTCTGAAAGAACTTCGAATGTTCGTTCCCAAGATAAAGACACCACCCCTTTGCCTTCCCCCACTTTTAACCCGTCTGTAAAGACTGCACTACCCTCATATAGCTTATCGGATTTGACCCAATAGTCCCTATCCGGAATTATCAACGACCTTATAGTCCGTGAACCCAGGGGTTACGGATCTCTGATCACTAAAACTGATCTTATTTAAGATTGATGTATGACCTGTTACTCCTGTCCTTACCAAACCTGTTTCTACGACTCTTAGGAAACTTCTAGTCGCCGTTCCCACCACAAAGTCCTCTATAGAAAGTAGGTGAAGAATGATGTCCAAGGTGGCCTGAGGAGTGCTCCTCTGAGCACATGTAATGCACAGCGAGGCACACCTCGGAACCTTAGCCAGTAATCTGCTGTGACTTTCCTTTCTCAATACCTCCCACTATACCACACAACCGGTCTGAAAGCCGATGTGGCAATCCAGTTTACTATCTTCGCTTGCAGACCCTAGTTCCTTCCTATGGAGTTATTGCATGCTAGACATTAAGACCTTTCTTCAGCCAATTATTATATAAATATCGCACAATTTTGTGATGGGTAAGCGCATGACAATTTTTGCAAAATATCATGAAGTGACCGTTTTTTGTAACATCTAATCAACAGAGCTCATTGCCATAGAGTTTCTGCAAAATGTAAGTTTCTTTTAATTTCCACGAATCTATTTCTTGACATGCAATCTGAAACTAACGTCACACCTAGGTCTCCATTTAAGCTCCAATATGACCTGTCAATGGGTAATTTATAATATCCAGTAAATACAAGTATGCCCAAAAATTCGCGCAGTTCCTCTTTGGTAAAAAATATTGTATTGCCTATTGTTTTGTGCGTTTTCCGATGCTATAAGCTCTAATACTTCATCATCAAAAAGGTGTTCAAATATTTTTACATTGGTCATGTTTAAATATTAAAATATCCGAAACATTTTTTTGAGATGGCAACTTTGCACCGGTTGCAACTGTTATTCCCTTTGAAACAGTATGTGAAGTAGACTATGCGAATGTTTTCCGGCGCTCATCATCATCGCTACTGCATTGTTCTTCAAAGGTCGCGGTATTTCTCTAAGTAACCACTTCTATATTACCGGAAACATTTCGAGGTATTTTTCTCATCCTTCCTTCTTCCTCTCATCGGTGATAACGGTTGGATCGGGTGGTAACACAAACACATCGAAAGCAGCATCATCATCATTATATTGGTTGATAATATCATGTATTGGAAAGTAATTTTTATTGTGTGTAAAAGTACGTCGGTTTGCCATTTTATAGTTTTAAATTTCTTTAGACGGATGTTTATAAAAGGTTATTAATCGATTAAAAACAAGTAAAAATTTAACAAATTAATTAACCAACTGAAATTAATAGTTATGGGATAGTGGAAAAAATTAAACTAATATACTCAAAGTATGAAACCAGAAAAGTTTGTCTTAAGTTGAACAAAAAAAAAGAAGCAAATTAACAAGAATTAGTCAAAGCAAACAACAATGGTAAGACGGTTGTAAATTACAGATTTTAAAATTGAACTTTCATTACAAAATAACTTTCAACAAATTGAAATACGATGAATCAAAACAATTCACATATTCCATTTGCACTTAAAAATATGAATATAAAGATAAAGTTTTAATGAACTGTTAGCACACACAACAAGAACGCTGATGATGAGGGTGTGCCGGCCTTCGAAAACAGCATGTTGTTCCATTCTCTAGTGTTAATCATAATAATTTAAAACTGTCTTTAGTGCAATTTATTCCTTAAAAATTATCACATGCAGTTTAGCTTCCTAAAAATATGAACTTTAGCCTTATCAAAACCAAACAAAGAAACAAGAAAGTAAAAAAAATAAGTTATCTCTGTACAAACAACTCTATCTTAACTCAAGCGATTAGTGTACTAAAGTTAGTACAGCAATATTTTGTACATTACAGCACCAACAACTTTATACGATTTAGACTATTTTATGCATTTTTTTTAAATTAATTATGGTGTTAAAGGAAGAAAGCCATAGAGCTCAACAACTTCGACCATACTCAGCGTCATTAATAAGAAACTTGTGTTTATTTTAAAGTATAAATGAATAAATAAATTTCAGCTATTTATACGATTTTGTCAAATTGCTTAAGTTTGTTAAATGGACAAGAGAGCGCGCCTGGAGTTTGAGTGGCGCATATCAATTGTCAATATGTCATATGCTTGTCGCTTTTATATAATAAAAATAAAAAGCAAGGAAAACCTAAAAAGATGACAAACTTTTCAATAAGAAAAACTTCCAAAATTTGGCAACCGTATTAGCTGAAATTTTAATTACTCTGCTTTGGTCAAAAGCAAAGAATATCAAAGCCAAAAACAAAAAAAAAGCACAACTGTAATGTTTTTGTTAACACAAACTGGTTGTATTGGGGGCTCCAGCTTGGCGACATTATTCTCGACCAACATACAATAAGCGGTTGTTTTTTTTTTAATGGTTGGTGGACTATGATGACGATGCTGTTGCTGCTGCAGCAGCTGCTGTTGATCATCCATGTCATCATTTGGGCCATTAACAATCACTTGTAAGTCATAAAATATGATGAGCTGACAATGTTTAATTTTAATAGTTTTTGTTTATTGTTTTTATATGTACGAGTATCATTTATTTGCAGAATCGGTAGCCACCACGAATCAAGCAGCAAATAAATGATCATGATCGTCATAATCATTTTGAAATAATGTTGCCATTACCAATTGTTGTTGCTTTTTGACTTGGCTGGAAGTTTCGTCTGTTTCTTTTATTATTTTTTTTTTGACGTTTCTACACGCATATTATGTTGGTATTTAAAGTTGTACTTTTTGGTATTTGTTTGCGGGAACTTCATAAAATTTTTAATTGATTGATTTATTTCTGAGAAGTTTGTGTGCATTATCGTTTCTTATTTTTTTTTTCGTAGACTTTATTGTTTCGTATTCTAAAATTCATGCAACAGTTCTACTGCATCATCAGTTGTTTTCTTTTTATGATTTTTCCAATGAAGTATTTGTAGTTTTTTTTAGTTCGTTTTTCAAATTTATTTATTGAGTTTTATGACTTTTATAGGCAGTTGCAGCAACTCCAGACACATCGTTTGTGACGATTGGTACGATTTTTATGAATTCTTGTGCATGTGTGCGGTAAGGATTTTTTTTAATTTTATTTGTAAAAAAATGTTGGTTTTTATGTATTTGTTGAAAAGTCTTAGGTGGTCAATCAAAATATGTTTGGCATGGACGGTTGCATACTTTTTGGGACAGACTATTGGAAATCGGAGTTATGAAGTTAAAAGTTGGCGACAGGTTCTTATTTCTCAATTGTTTAAATTTGACAAATCAATTTTTGCGCTTTGTAATAGTGAAAATATTCAAGTTAGTTTATATATGAAAGAGTAACATGACTGACTGAACGACTGGCTCACTGACATATCATCGGCCAGCCTAATTTAGAGACTTGAGTATCTAGTTTCCTCTTTTAGATGTATAATAAGTGATTTTTCGAACTCAAAATATCTTCGGATGTGTTTGAAAAAATAAAACGAAACAAAAATTAAGCGGAAAGGTGTCTAGTACTTTTTTGATATTTGTACTTTTAGCGGTAAAAACGGGTAAATACTAAGTTTTTTTTTTAATTTTATACTCTATTCACATTCTTAACTACTAATATATCTCGGCACTTTTTGAAAATTCCAACAAAAACATTTACCATTTTTGGTACTCGTATTTCGGTAAATTAGCAAATGGTTTTCGCTATTAGCTTACTATCTTAGTATCTAGATCTATTAGCAAGGGATTATGGTTTTTAAATTTTAATGCTAATTCAACAAAGGGAGGAAAAAACTGATTAAATCAGTAACACGCTACCAGCGGAACTGAAGAAGAAAGAAAATTAAAGCAAGAATAAAACCTGCGAATACTGAATATTGATACTTATTTTGTCATCCATTTTTTATTTAAAGCACATATATTTACACTTTATTTTTTGCGTAACGATCTCGAATAAGTTTTTGTACTCTGTTCGAAATTGTGAAAATTTTTTAACAACATTGATTATTTTGCATGAAAAATTTGACATGTACCAAATGTAACCCAACTCGCGGTTTTTTTTAATAAATTTTTCGCTTTTATTGCTTAAAAGTATGCAACGTTGTTTGTTAAAATTCCGTGCGAAAAAAGTACTGCTCATGTTGTTTCGCAGCTGAAACTAAAATGATGCCAGAGTCATTTTGGATGGAAAAACATGCTGCCAGGTAGATTTTACGTGTTTTTCGCAATGAGAACAGAGTAGTACTTTTGCAAGTTTATTTCGCAGATATTTCATACCAAATACTTTTACATTTATTTTTCAGCAATGATTTTTCTTAATCTCACAAGATTTATAGAAATCTTTAAAGAAAGTTTTTCCTTTTGCATTAACTTTATTTCATGTTGATTTAACACTCTCGGACTGTTAAAGCAAGATGAAGAATCATGTTGAATGACAGTTATTTCAAGTTGGAACAACGTAAACTCGATACTGAAATAACACAAAGAACCATGCTGAATCAAAGTTATTTCAAGTTGAAATAACATGAATTTAATTTAATTTAGTCATTGTATTTTATTAATTATTCAATAAAACAACCTTAAATATTCTTTAGATGCATATTAAATATATACCATCATGATTTAAATTTTAATTCAACATGATTTAAATCAAAATTTTTGCATGGTGATTTTACATTAATATTTTTTCTGTGTGTATTTAAAAATCGTGAAAACGAAAAAATCAGATGCAAAAGTTGAAAGATTACGTAAATAAAAAAGAAATCAAATCGAAGAAAATCTTTAAGATAATTACAGTCGCCAGTATCAAAAATTAAATGGAACGAAAAAGTCACCATGATAAAAAAAATTTAAAAGAAAAAATCACAAAAATTAAAAAGAAGCCAAAAACGGAAAAATCGTCACAATCAAAATCAGGGAAAGCCAAAGAAAATCGCCAAAATTAAATAAACCACGAAAGAAACCACAAACAGAAAAATCACCAAAGAGAAGAAAGTCGCAAAAACAAAATAAAAAAAAAACTTTCTTTTTCAACAAACTCAACCCGCGAAGCGATTAACTTATCTGCAGAAAACACTCAGGGTCTGTGGCGGGAATCGAACCCACGACCTCTGGACTGAGAGGATAGCATCGCTACCACTCAGTCACAGGGGCAACCTGCGAAAAAATTTTAGCAAACTGAAAAAAACCACAAAAACAAAAATATTGGCAAAACATAAATTTGATAAAAAATAAAATCTCAAAACGAAAATTTCCTCAAAGCAAAATTAATACAAAGACAAAAAATTGCTAAAATAAAAAAGTCGTTGAACTGAAACGAAAGTATATTATGAGAAACTGTCAAATTTGTGAGTAACTCCAATAAACGTTTTCTAGACAAGTCGACTGTTTGCATTGTAGAAACTACGCATAAGTCGGAAAAAATAGCGAAAATAGAAAGATCCCTGCTATAAAAAAAATTATTAGGCCATTCAATGACCGCCTAAACAGAAAAAAAGAGGCCAAAACAGAGAAGATCGCTAAGACACTATACAGTCGCCAGTATAAAAAAAAACACTGGAATGAAAAAGTCAACATTATACAAGAAAAATAAATTAAAATTAGTAACTATTTTATTAAGCCCTCAAGCTCTTTTGTATTTTAAATAAAATTAACAATGTTTATTTAACGATATTTCGTAAGAATCCAAAATTGCAAAAACCATCAAAAATCGCCAAAATGAAAACTATTACAAACAGAAAAATTTCAGAAAAATCGCCAAAACAAAATTGGAAAAAAGAACAAATCGCGTAAACGAGAAACCTGTCTAGGAAAAAATCACTTAAATAAAAAAGATCGTGTAAAAAATAAAATATCACTGAATTATGAAAAAAGGATTAATAAAAATATCCCCGAACTTAAAAGATGCAAAATTCAAAGGACGCATATATTTAAAAAAGGGATAAAAACGAAGAAAACCGCTAAGAAATTTTATAGTTTCCAGAAAAGAATAATTCTGAAATCAAAATTTCGCCATGATAAGAACAAATTATGGAAACAAAACATCACATAAATGCAAAAAATCACCCAAATGAAAACTATCGCAACCAGAAAAAATTCCAGGAAAACTCCACAAAAAAGTTCCAAAAGCAAAAAGCAGTCACTAGAGGCGAAATTTCTTCAACCAAGGAAAAATACCGAAACTAAAAAATTGCCAAGCAGAAAAATCGAATTTAACAAAAAACCAAAAAATTTCAGAACGAAAAACAAAAAACGCTTCGGAGAAGAATAAACGACGAGAAAAAAGCTGCCAAGAAATCACAATAATATAAGAGTTGTCGAAAAAAATTTCTAATAAGGAATACGGAAATTTTTTATTTGCGGCAGAGAATTTTTGATTTTTTTTACTAATGCTTAGATCTTCTATCGAAGTATTTAAATAAAATGAATTGCATACTTTTTCATGAGATGCTTTTAATTTATCTCCTGTTTCCACAAGTCAGACAATCCATTCGTGTAGAACATTTTTATAAAAATTTCCCAATCTTTTTATATAAATTTTTTAATAAATTCTTTTAAACTTTAACTAATTTCTGGTGTCGAAGTTTAATTTCGAGCTTTATAATTCCTTTAAAATTTTCATATTTATTCAATATTGAGCCGTGCTGTCTGTTTTTAGGGATGGTTTTTGTCATTTTTTTGGAGGGATAAAAAACTCATAAAGTAAAAAGTTAAAGTAATCTATGAAAATCTTCCTCGTCAAACATACATACTCGTATGTAAAATGCAATCGTTGCAACAATCTTCATAAGTGTTGGTACTTCAATCTTACATTAAATTAGGCAATGACATAAGATTTTAAAACGCCAATACAGGCATTCTTTCTTGATCTCCTCTACCAGAATTAGTCGTTAGAACCTTCTTTTGTGCGGTGTAATAGGCCTTAAGTACACAGTATACGTTTGTCCTCATATTTATTTGTAAGCCCCTATAATTACCCGCAATCCTACTTAAAATAAAATAGAAAAGTACGTATTTATTTCCAAATTGTTATTTAATAATTTCACTGCAGCACACGTTAAATAATTTATAATTTAAATATACGAGTATATTTTTAAATACCATAAGATTTTGAAATCCTTAAATCCATCGAATATCGAAAATAATTTAAATTTTTTACTTACAGCAGATATAAAACTTAAGCTGCTCTAAGTGTCTCTTAAATTGTTTCAATATTTCCGCCTACCTAAAACTCCTTGTAAAACAAATACTGGCACAACTCACAATTAGTTGTCTTTGGTCCAGCTCATTGTCGAAATCGAAATACATAAACGTTTAATCTTTCATAGGAAAATATGTAAGTGTAACATATACGAGTAAACAATTGTCTAGCCTTACGCACAAACTCAGCTGGAAAAGAAAGCCACACACCACCACCACTGAAGGCCAACAACAAACAATACAGGATAATGCAAAAATCCTTTGAAAACTCCTATAGTTAAAGAAACACAAAATATTTTATAATTTTACCGCATACAGCGAAAGACACTGGCGAGACAAAAACTGTACACACCCACACAAAACGAAACACAAAGAGACAATGGCATACAATTTTATGGCCAAACAAAGGATTAAGCAAACAGGATCCATCAACAAAATGCAAATAAATTGATCGTTCAATGCAAATTTTTTTTTTGTTGCAAAAATGTTATTGCAAGACCTCAAAGGAAGAGATCAATGTGTTGGTGTGCATGAATGTCTGTTTGTCTATTGACAGAGTTTGTGTAGAGAAGGATTATAGAAAGTGGGTAAGTGAAACAAATGCGGGATTACAAGCAAAAATTAGTGCAAGGATCATGACACTAAATCTTGCAGCTTTGAAGGTATCAGACATAAAAACAGGTAAGAATCGCTTTAAACTTCTTAAAAATATTATCCCCTTTGAGTGATTGAATACTCAGGCACCGACGACACGCATACACACACACACTCACATGCTCTTAATATTTTGACCGGAAAATCCTTTAGATAGGATTAGCATACTTTGCTGCTGTTTTCGTTGTTGTTGCCATATCGAATATATGTTGCATACTAATTAAGCATGTTTTAGTTATTATCCTGGCATAATTTCTACTCTTTTTCTCTACCAGGAAAGTATGAAGGAGAGTGATCAGGTTTAAGGCACAATAGCAAGCAATACCTTAATATTTCTTGGCATCGTGTTTGTAGCAGTAGTTGCAACAGAACATTTAATAAATATTTTTGAATAGGATTTTCGTCAATTACCCTTTTGTTTGTGTTAAGGAGTTTTCGTGTCATGGATATTCGGCTTAAAGGCTATTTGTCCTTATGTGGGCGTTTAATTGTATGTTCCTGTTTCAAGTTCTCTTAAACACAAACAACCAACCCAATAATAAACAAAAAAACTTCTTAGAATTTTGTTTAATTTATGCCAAACTCATTTCGTTATGCATCATATGCAAATTTTTGGAAATTAAAATATTTCCTTAAAATTTTCCATTAATTTAAATTTTTTTTCTTTAAGAAACTGAAACGAACGAATAGCTTAATGAACAAATGCTTGGAAATAGGAAATTTTATGGATTCCTTATTGACTTGTGAAATGTTATTTTTATGAAGTCCAAGGTCAAAGGGTGAAAAAATTATAGCTACAAAATGATGTGTTAAAATATCAAGGTCAGGATGGCCTATAATTAAGTTAATGGCATTTTGAGTATTTTGTTTTTAATTGGCTTTTTTGTTCTACTGCATGAAGAATTCAAAAGAGTGGTATCCGAGTTAACTCCGTCAAGCCTTTGGTAACTACGGAGATTTTAATGTTAATTTTTTTATATAGGAGTACTACAAATTTTATAGAGCAGGCCAACTTAAGAGACCAGCATTTATTGCAGGCATTTCATGGCAGTTCTCAAAACAGTTTTCATTACAGTGTGCGCCATTTCTGGGTACAATAAAGAGGCATTTCATTTTTATTGTTTTACTTTAGTGGTTTGTTGTCATAATTTTAATTTTTCACATGCAAACTCATAGTTATGCTCATGTTATTCATAATTTAATAAACTGACAAAATATTGAATGAATAACACAGCCCCACGATATACAACTTTTCATTTCCCCTTCAAAAATTCATTCCATTTTTTCATATGCAGAGAGAATAGATTGGTTAAAAATCTCTTGGAGTAACAAATATTTAATTATGTATTCCAATATTCAATCAATTGTACGATTTTTTCATATTTATAAACAAAAATTCATTCCATTTTTTCATGTATCTAAGTTTATTAAAACAAACTACATCACTGGTTGTTTCCATCACGTCACAATTTTTTTATAAGCATACCCAATACTTTCACGAAGTCTACCAGTATAATTCACCATAATTCGAAAGAAGTAAGTCCGACGTCGTCCAATAAAACACCATCGGGTAACTAACAAAATTCGCTTTAAATCGTCTTAATATGGTAAATTAATTAAAAAATCAATGGTTATTCAGTTATTCGTAAAAAAAATTATAAACAAAAAAATTTCTTCCCATAAATTAAAACTGCGAAATATTGAACTTTTGACTATTGCCTTTAAAGGCAAATATGTAAAGAATAAAATAAACTAAATATTTTATGAAAATCCGCATGAAAATTATAGACGTTATTAGTAATTTGGTAATTAAAATAAATTAATTAACTTAATTTATTTTAATTTAAATGAATTTAATTTAATTTTTTTCAATTTAATTTAATTTAAATTAATTTAATTTAATTTAATTTAATTTAATTTAATTTAAATCAATTTAATTTAATTTAATTTAATTTAATTTAATTTAATTTAATTTAATTTAAATTAATTTAATTTAATCTAACTTAAATTAATTTAATTTAATTTAATTAATTAATTAAACTTTGTCTATAATCTTTGGTTTCTCAAAAGATTATTTATACAAAAATTTTATTAAAGTGCTAACTAAAATGATTATCGTTAATTAACTTGAAAAATTCAATTTATGTATAATGAAGTTTCTGTATTGTGTTTATCAGCTCATGTATGTATGTATGTATGATACTGTGTTCTTTTGCGACACTGTATAAATCGAACGCGAGTTACGTTTGAATAAAACACGAGAATTCAAATTCAGCGTCTTTATTTCTTGAAAGTGGTCTTAAGACTAACTTATTTTAAAATTTTACCAATTTTTTATATAAATTTTCTTAATTCTATTCTTAACATAAACAATTTCATTCATTAAGTCATCGAAATAAAAATTGACGATTTCAAGTGGTTTTACAAACAACCAAAAATATGAATTCATCAATATTTCTTTAATGGTTTAGGATTTCAATGAATGAACGAATAAAAATGTCATTGGCCTTAACTGCTTACGAAATAACGGAAAGAGAAGTCAAATTTCAGAAAATAAAAGAGGTAAAATTTATTGAATTGCATAAACATTTCTTTTTTTTAATAAAGTGTCTTTGACTTTGTTTTCTTTTTAAGTCTGTTTAGTATATTTAGTAATTATTGAATTTATATCTACGAGGGTTGGTTGAGTATGTGGGATTACATACGTAACTCCTCCCCCATTAGATGAAGGATTCTCCTGAATTCTTCCATTTGACCTCTTACATTTGTCATACAATATTATTATTAATACTATTGTTATTGCCACAATTATTGTTGGTGGTATGGTGTAAATAATAATTTTACTGTTGAATTTTATTTCTTCAATTTCTTTCATATTTTGAACTGTTTTTATTTTTACTTCTTCTATAGTTAGTGTACTATTAAATTTTATGTTTTGAAATTTTGGAACAATTATTTTATCCAAATACATTTTATTGTTATTTGAAAATTTTTGATTTGCTATTGTTAAAGTGCAATTATTATACTGTATTAAGAAATTTCCATTCAAAACATTATTTGTATTATTATATTTGCTAGTTATTGTACTATTCTTTGCATTTTTTACGACAATTGTTTGATCGTTAATATTTATGATCTCTGTATTTTCGTTTGTTATAATCTTACATGTTCTTTCTATTGTGCAGTGTCGTGATATTTTACATTCAGTTAGATAATTGTTTTGCTTGTATATATATGTTTTGTTATTATATTTAAATATATTTTCAATTTCTGCATCTACTTCTTTATTTAAGTATGGCATAGGTATAATAGTTGTTACTTGTATAGAGTGAAATATTTTTGGAACTGTAATTATAAATATTAATTCATTAGTTTTTTCGAAGATTGCAGTCCTTAAAAATTTAATTTTTCTTATATCTATATTGTAGTCATCTATCTCTTGCTTTGTTAGAATGCTGGCGTCTGTTATTCCATTTTGTGCTGTCGTTATATAGTTTTGTATATGTTCGATGTGGTTTCTAAGTGTTGTCAAAATAAGTAAATTTTCAAAATATATGTTTTTTGTCAATATGTCTCTTACTGATCTATGTAGTCCCTCCATATAATATATTAAATTCTTCTGGTTCTGTGTTACAGTGTTTCTTATTAGTTGTATTGTATTGTTGAAGTGGTTGTTAATTTTTATTTGTTGATTTAAGTTTGTTATAGAGTTATGTATGTTAGTGTCAACTGTGTTAAAGTGTTTAATGATATCTTCTTGGTCAGTATTGTCCATGGTACCAAAAAGGTATTTCCAAGCATGTCCTACTATGTTTAAAAGTCCGCGATTTTGCCTATTGCAAGGTGTTATTGTTTTTATTTTGCTTAAAAGTGTGTCTATTTCGTTACATATAAATATTTTTTCGTTCATTTTCAAATTATTTGAGTCGTTTTTCATTTGCAGAAGTATATTTGTTATTTCTTCTATATCTATGTGGTGTAGAATTAGGTCTGATTCTATAGGGATGCTGCGATTATAGTTGTTAATTTGTATGTATCCGTTTGTTTCCGTTATTGGATGCAATATTATGTTTGCCTGAGTTTGCATTATTATCAATATGGTTATTAGTATGTGTAATATTACCTGTAACTTTGAATGTAAGTGGAAATTAGTTTTTGTTTATAATGAGATTGTTATATTGGGTGTTTTTTATTGAGGTATAGAACTTTAAGTTGGCATCACTTTTTTAACTGGCGGCCATTTTGTCAGCTGTCAAGTGATTAATATTTAGTTTGGTTTGCCATTTCATCATGAACAGGTTGACAAAAGAACAACGCTTGCAAATCGTGCAAATTTATTTCGAAAATAATGGTTCAGTTCGCGAAGTTTACCGCAAGCTCCGTCCATTTTATGGTCGACATAATCGTCCATCAGAGCAATTAATTCGGTTAACCATGGATCGTTTTCGCACTACGTTTACTCTATGTGATAATACGCATCCGCAGAGACGTCGAACAGTGCGCACCGAAGAAACAATTGCCCCTGTAGAGCAAAGTGTTGAAGAGGACCCGAATGAATCGATTCGCCACCGTGCACAGCAATTGGAGCTTTGTCCATCAACTTTATGGAAGATTTTGGATGGCATGAATGTGGATGAGTTGTGGTTCCAACAAGACGGCGCTACATGCCACACAGCGCACGTCACAATCGATTTATTGAAGGAAACATTCGATGAAGGCATAATTTTGCGGAATGGACCTGTCAATTGGCCACCAAGATCGTGTGATTTGACACCATTGGATTATTTTCTTTGGGGATATGTGAAGTCGCTCGTCTACGCCAACAAACCAGAAACGTTAGGGGACTTGGAAGCCAACATTCGTGGCGTTATTGCCAACATACGGCCCCATATGCTCGAAAAAGTGGTTGAAAATTGGACCTGTAGAATTGGCTTTATTCGAGCCAGCCGCGGCGGCCACATGCCCGAAATCATATTTAAACGTTAATGGCATAAAATTATCCTTCCAATAAAGCCAAATTGATGGACATTAAAACGATTTTCTTGTGTTTTATTTCAATTCGAAGTTCTATACCTCTAAAAAAAACACACTGTATTTATTGCGTCTTTTAATATTGCTCGTATGTATTCCCTGTAATGATTTTTTCTTGAATTTAGGTTCTTCTTTGTGTCGTATATTCTTGTAATTTTTTATGAAACCTTCTTCTCTTGTTTCTATATAACTTTCCCTATTTCTATTTCCCTTTCCCTATTTCTTTTGCTTTACACAACCTATTATATATTATATTGTGATCGATTGTGTGATTTTGAACTTGTAATGGTGTGCATTTAATTGTGCTATGATATGTGTCATTGTATAACGTTATGGCTTTAGATATTTGTTGTGTAATTGGTAAATGACGTTCTATATTTAAAGTTCTTATTTTTTCTGTGATTGTATTGTTTAATCTCTCAATATCGCTGTTGCCAGTATGGCTATTTGGTTTAGTAAAGTGATATTCTATTCCCTCAGTTTGCAAAAATGTTTTAACGCTTTCATTATTAAATTCGTTGTCGAATACCATTCTTTTTACTTTTCCTTTAATTGCTAAAAACTGTTGTAATTGTGTAACAAGTGTAATACTATTTCTGTCCACGAGTGGCAAACATGTGGCATGTTTTGAAAACTTATCAATGAAAACGATGAAGGAATGTTTGGTATTGACATATGTATCTACATGTATAGTTTCATTAGTAGTATGCGGAGTTTCGGTTGTGTTAAATTTGTTTTTGATTGGGTTTCTGTCATATTTTCCTCCTGAGCATATATCGCAATTGTTAATGACTTTTGTTATTTCTTCCTTAAGGTGAGGATTATATATTAAATTTTTTAGTTTTTCGAAAGTCGCCGTTATACCGCAATGTCCGCTTTCGTGTTTATGAAAAAGGGCGATTTGTTTTCTTAATTCTTCGTCATTCTCAATGTCCTTTGCCAGCCGAGAACATTTGACGAACTTAACATTGGGGTTTGTAGAAAATTCCCTTTCCATAATTCTCTGTACTTTGTAATATTCGTGATCATTTAGGTCAGAGTATATTCCCACTCTTCCTTTATATATTTCTTTTCTAATGATATCTAAGACTCTGTTCTGGTCAATATCATTTTTATCTATGTAAATACGTTTAAATTTAAAAAAAATTTCAATTGTTTTGCGTTTTTCCTTTACAACTATTATTTGCGTCTTAAACCGATTAACGATTGTATCTAGAATTGGAATTGCGTAGCCAAGATCTTCCTCTTGGGAATGCACCGTTTCCTTCGCCTTGTAGAATCTCCATCTGAGCATTAATTTCGTCGTTTCTTATTCGGCTCAAAAAATCTGCGACATTGTTAGTTTTTCCTTTAATATATTCAATTGAAAAGTTGTATTCTCCCAAACTGAGAAGCCATCTCTGAAGTTTTGGGTTTATGTCTTTACCCGAATATTTTGTCATCAGCCACTTTAGTGGTTGATGGTCACACTCCAAATCAAATTGTCTGCCAAAAACGTATGGTCGGAAGTATTTTACCGCCCATACTATGGCGAGTAACTCTTTTTCTATAGTAGCATAATTAGTTTCATGCTTGTTTAGAGTTCTGGATGCATATGCAATAGGATGTCCATCTTGAGATAGGACGGCTCCCAGGGCAAAGTTGCTTGCATCAGTTGTGATTTTAAATTTCTTTGTGAAATTTGGGTAACGTAAAATTGGTGAATTTGTTATTAGGTCTTTAAGCTTTTCAAAAGAAGTGATGTAACTAGGGTCATATACATTGATTGGTTGATCCTTTTTTAAAAATCTCGTCATGGGAAATGCAATTTTTGCATAATCTTTGACAAACTTTCTATAAAAACCCGTCACTCCCAAGAAAGATTTTATTTGTTTTGTATTATGTGGTATTTTTAAATTTTTTATTATTTCTATTTTAGCTGGATTTGGCTTTATTCCGTTCGTTGTAAGGATGTGCCCTAAAAACTGAGTTTCTTTCTTTAGAAAATCGCATTTGTCGACCTGTATTTTGAGATGAGCTTTTTTTAGTGCTTAAATACAAGTCTTAGATTGGTTAAGTGTTCTTCCAAGGATGTTCCGAACACCAATATGTCGTCCATATAAACGACGCATATTCTGTTAATATATTCATGTAAGATTTTATTCATCAGCCTTTGGAAGGTTGATGGAGCATTCTTCAGACCAAATGGCATACGAATAAACTCATAGTGTCCAAATGGTGTTGAAAACGCTGCTTTTGCCCTGTCCTCCTCCCTGACTGGAATTTGGTGGAACCCTTTTGCCAAATCCAATGTTGTAAAATATTGTGCTCTACCAATCTTGTCCAACAATGAATTTAGATTCGGAATAGGGTATTTATCGTCAATTGTAAACTCGTTTAACTTTCTGTAGTCAACAACGATTCTATACTTTTTTTTTCCTGAGTTATCTAATTTCTTTTCGACGATCCATAGTTTGCTATTATATGGGGAATTGCTTTCTCTTATTATTTCTTGTTTAGCCATTTCCTTAATTTGACGTTTAATTTCTTCCTCGTGTATTTGAGGATACCTATATATTTTGGAATATAGAGGTCTTTCGTTTGTGGTTACTATTTCATGGTATACTTCATTTGTACATGATAAATAGTCTCCTTCTTTAAAGAAAAGATCTTCGAACTCAGTAAGCAGCTTTAGGGTTGCCTGATGTTCTTCGGTATTCATGTGAGAAAAATCAATGTTATCTCTTATATTTTTATTTTCTATTTGTTGTATACTACAAATGTTATGAACATATTCGGGATAATTATATTCTTCAAAATAAAGTTTATTGTTTAGTATTTCTATACATTTTTGTTCATAGTCGATTTTTGTCTTTAGAGGTTGCAAAAAATTCTGCCCAATTATGCCAGAAAAATTTTTATTTTGGAAATTAATTATTTTCCATTGAAGTGTTCCCATACAACCGAATTCTTTTGGAAATGGTGTTGTCACTATAAATTTAATTTTATTTGTGCCGTTAAGTGTATTATACGACAAAGGATTCTTAAGAGTAATTTTTGGATATTGTTCAGTCAGTATTCCTTCTTTTAGGACACTTGTGGTGGAACCTGTATCGACAAGACACTTAATGGTTTGTTTACCTATAGAAATTTTTACTATGGGTAATGTTGATTTTGAGGCGATACTATAAAATTTAGATCTTTGTTTCCTATTAATTGTTCTTCTTGTAAAGTACCTATTTCCATAGGTTCTGGTCCCGACCTAGAGTTACGAGTAAATGTGCTCATTCGTGTAATCCCTGTTTGGTTTGAATTGTCATTGTTTGGGTTGTTTTGTATGTTGGTATTATTTTGTCTGTATCTATGTATGTTTGATGCGATATGGTTTTGGTTGTAACTGTTTTTGTTTGGTAGTGTTTTACTTTGGTTGTATCTATAAGTATTTTGTATTGTTTCAGCTTGATTGTCTCTATTATTGGTTGATGTTTTGTAATAGTTATTTGCAGTTTTCCTGTGTTTTAAGTGAATGGCTCTAGGATCATCTACTGCTTTTATTTGCGAGTATTTCATCGCGATATTATTAAGTGTAGTATACTGGTCGAAATGTATTCTCATTGGAATATCTATTTTTTCTATAAGTATATTAGCCAAATCTATGTCAACTCTATCTGGCCTTAAGATATCTGGTTTATTTTCATCAAATAAATATATTTGGCTTAATTCATATTTAGCTTTATCAAAATAATTAAATAATTCTCTTAGATTGCTTACTTTTATGTTTCTGCATCTGTTGAAGACATCGCTGTACGTTGTTCTTGGTCTGTAATACTCCATCAGTTTAGCCTTAACTTGATTCCAAGTTGCTCCGGTACCTAATTCTCTAATGTAACTTCCAATAGCACCGCTGATTTTCTCATTTACCACGATCGCCATCGCCAAGTTCACAAGCTGAAGATTATTTTCCGGACACAGTGCGAATACAGCCTCCACGGAGTTTATAAAAGCATTGACATCATGATCGCTGTCTAAAACCTTCAATTGTCTGAACTGGGTCAGAATATCTTTAATTTTTAGTGGAAGTTCCTGTTGGACTGCCTGCTGCTGACGTTGTTGTAAAGTTTGCACTTGTCCCCTTAGCTGGTTAATAAGTTGTTCTTGGGCTGCAATCACTTCTGCAATTTGTTCTCCATTTACTGGGTGGCCCAAATTTCTGTTTTCGTCAAATCTGCTCATATTTGTTTTTTTTTTTTATTTTTTTTTTTTTTGCGAATGTATGTTTATTTTAACAATTTTTCAGTGCTTTATAATATAAATAGTTTTTTTGTTATTTATTAGTTCACGAATAAGTTTGTCCTTTATATTCTTCACTTAAATTTTATATTGTTCTTTAAACTAAGACTGTCTGAAATCACTTCGCTTAAATTTTGTATTGTTCTTTAAACTAAGACTCTTGAAATCACTTCACTTAAATTTTGTATTGTTCTTTAAACTAAGACTTTTGAAATCACTTCACTTAAATTTTGTATTGTTCTTTAAACTAAGACTTTTGAGCGTTTTTATTTATTCTTTAGAATAAACATGTACTTTAACTTATTCTTTGGAGTAAGTTTCCGTCGACTGCGCCAGTTACGTTTGAATAAAACACGAGAATTCAAATTCAGCGTCTTTATTTCTTGAAAGTGGTCTTAAGACTAACTTATTTTAAAATTTTACCAATTTTTTATATAAATTTTCTTAATTCTATTCTTAACATAAACAATTTCATTCATTAAGTCATCGAAATAAAAATTGACGATTTCAAGTGGTTTTACAAACAACCAAAAATATGAATTCATCAATATTTCTTTAATGGTTTAGGATTTCAATGAATGAACGAATAAAAATGTCATTGGCCTTAACTGCTTACGAAATAACGGAAAGAGAAGTCAAATTTCAGAAAATAAAACAGGTAAAATTTATTTAATTGCATAAACATTTCTTTTTTTTAATAAAGTGTCTTTGACTTTGTTTTCTTTTTAAGTCTGTTTAGTATATTTAGTAATTATTGAATTTATATCTACGAGGGTTGGTTGAGTATGTGGGATTACATACGTAACTCGCGTGCACCAATTTTGATGGTTCTTGCATCAATAGATTTGTAATGTCTTGGCAGTACCACTACGACAGTAGTCAAAACTCAATATGGCGATCAACAGACTCCATATTGTAAATACGAAAAAAATAAAAAGTCTGCGAACTATATATCAAAATGGGTATCATTCGACAGGTATTTTAGGTTTTTTAGGTTTCTCCTATGATTTTACATTTCGAATGACCATTTAGGATGTTTAGCTATTCAAAGTTGGTCACAGTTGGGTTTTTTTATTTTTTTAATTACTACTTGTTTATTTTATTTTATTTTAATTTATTTTGTTCTATTCTATTTAATTAATTTAATATACATTTTGCTAAATTATTTTAAGTAATTTTATTTCATTTAGTTCTATTTAATTTAATTTTGGTTGATCCTCCATTATTTATATTTAACTGTCCAAAAGGGTTAATTGTTCATATTGAAACGTTAAAATTAAAAGTGTTGACAAGAATCATTCATACATTACAAAATAAGTATTCAAACCACTTCACTGTTCCCCGACTTTTTTTCCCAAATATTTATTTTGTAATGAACATACTAAATATGTTATAAACTAATTTCGTTTTCTTGAAAACCAATAATTTCAACCACAAAAAGTGTTAACAATAAATAAACCATAAAAACGTTAAAAATTCTCATAATTGAATTATGGATGAAGCCACCAGAAGAGAAAAACAGCCGACTTCGAATAGCAACTTCAATTACTCACAACAAT
Organism: Nowickia ferox; assembly: GCA_936439885.1. Taxonomy (NCBI): domain Eukaryota; kingdom Metazoa; phylum Arthropoda; class Insecta; order Diptera; family Tachinidae; genus Nowickia; species Nowickia ferox. The sequence goes on from OW387026.1 coordinate 69,359,469, forward strand.
TAAAAAGTCATAAAAAATTGGTTTGAGGAAGAAAAAAAAAACGGCAGCAACTTGACTGACTCCAACCACTGGCACTAACACGACATGCGTATATCCAAACATAAATTGGGAGGAAAAAACAGAATTACAAACGTTTACATGTGATCAGCAGGAGCTGGCGAAGCAGCCGCCATCTGTTTTTGTTTCACCCAAAATAGTCCATCTAATAGCCCTGCACTAAAATGGGACAGATAAAAATCAAGTTGAAAACAGACTGCAGTATTGATTCTTGGAAAAATCTATAAAATTCAAATTTAATAGTCAAAAACTTTGAATGTTTCATACAAAATATAATAAAAATAACGAAAACAAAAATAATAAAGGAATTTGTTTTGAGTTAAATGATGAAAATTAAGGAAAGTATTGGAAAAACATTGGGGAGATATTAAATGAGAAGTTTGTAACAGACTGTTTAGTAAAGAAAAGGCCATAAAAGTCTATTTTCCTATAAGCAGAATGCAGTAGAAATATTAATAAAATGATTGTTTGTGAAGACAGCCCCGAATTTCTGTGCCGCTTTCATGATTTTTTTCTATCTTTCTTTAATAAGACTAGATGTCAACGAAGATGAAAATTATGCTCGAAGAAGCTTATAACTTTTTTTTTTTTGCACAAGAGCAGTTTACTGTGACAAAGTCTTTTAAATTTTCATTTAAACTTTCTTCCACTGTTGCACATGTAAAGTTTAGTTTGACAAATTTTGTGCTTTTTTAAGGTTACCTACACCAAAGGTGAAAAGCACCGCTATTGTTTTTGCTACGATATCCGTCCGTCCGTCTGTCGGTCTGTCACAGTCTGTTTTCTGGAGAACCACAAGAGTTACGGACTTAAAATTTTCACAAAATATGTGAAACAGTTAAAAATTGTAGTGTGTTCTAAAGCGAGTAACTAAACATGTTGAAATCCTGTGTAATATACCGACAATTATATATAGTCACTTGAATTTTTCAAAGCTGGTGGAGTTTTATGCAGACTACACCGATTAACACTGAACTTTGAAATATCAAAGTTAAAGGGTCGAACTATCAGCTACTTTTGACACTTTGCTGCGTCTTGGAAAACGTAAAAAGGGAAAATTTTGAAGATTTCAAAAACGCTAAAACTAAAAAATCATAAAATTAAAAAAAGTACTGAAAAAATCCAAAAAATCCAAAATTAAAAAAGCGCTGAAATGAAAACTAAAAAATACTAAAAATATGTATGTAAAATCGCCAAAACAAAAAAGAGCGCTAAAGCTAAAAAAAACGCTAAAGTTAAAATAATTAGCCAAAAATCGAAGAAATCGCCGAAACAAAAAATGCCAAAACTAAAAAAACGTCAAAAACGAAAAAAATCGCAAGAATAACAGAAAGGCCCAAAACTAAAATAAGCAAAAAAACTAAAATACAATAGCCAAAAACCGAAAAAAACTTCCAAACTAAAAAAAGTGCATAAACTATAGTTCGTAAAGCTTTTTTATGTATCGTCACCTAAAATCCAAAAGGTCGTTAGTACACTTTTTACTTTTTTTGCAGGAGAAGCAAAAAACCTTATAAAATTTTAAGGAAAGATCAATCAAAAAGTCTTTTTTAATTTTATGGCTGTTACGGTCTTTTGGATTTTAGGTGACATACACATAAGCCAGAACCCTACCTTTATAGGAACTCAATATCGTTCACGTAGTCCCTCAATTTTTCTAGTCCATACCTCTAAAGAGGATAATGCCCGGTAAGGTAGAAATGCCCTCGTGGATTAGAGTACGGGGCACTCTTCTAGCTCGGGCTTGTTTAGTTTCAACAGTCTACTTATTTTTTGTTCGTCCGGGTCGCCTCATAGGACCTTGATTAGATTACCAACAATATTTTGCAACTCGATTTTCGTTGCCTTGAAAGGCTTCGCATTAGTTAGAGTTACTGTTTATAACATTCTGGCCTTTTTCTATACTTAGTGTCATTTTGTTTTCCCTTCTCTCCGACAAGTTAAAATTTTTACAAAGTAAACTTTGCGTGTGTAAATGGGTCTAAGGCCGAAAAATATTTTAATGGAAATTAGATCTGAAGAAATAAAGTAAAATTGCAAATGGTAAAGAAGTCTGTTAAATTATTGCAAAATTTAATGAAATTTAGATGAAATTTTCAGTCTGTTTTCGAATCTCTTTCTTGCACAGATACTGGGTACAGTTTGCGGATGTTTTAGTAACGCGTCATCCCTAACTAGCGGCTATGTTATAGTTGTGTATATAGAGAGAAAACAATAATTTATATTTTAGGAATCTGTCCTGTACTAAAAGGAAACCCGTGGTTCTTGCTTTCTAAGCAGTAGGGATTGTAGCAGCCTTTCAGAACTATTAACTTAAAATCTCAAGAGGTTGTACTCTTTCATCAGGTTCAGCAAATGTTGCTTACGCCGATATCTATATTAATGTCACTCACACTGGCAGCAGGGAGCTGAATTTTAATCCAGTTCTAATACAAACTAAAGGTCGACGCACATAGAATCTATCGTAATTTATAGTACGTTGCCTTTTTCAACTGACATTAACGTAACGAAAGAGGAGGTTGAGATAATGAGTGATTATTGACGGAAACATTTGAACAGGGTTTTGCTCCATTTTATTAATTAAAATTTAGTTGTTTTACTTATTTTTTATTTTATTTTTGCTGCCACAAAATATTTTTTTGGTCGACTTAAAGATTTATGAAAAAAAAAACAAGTTACAAGAAAGTGATCATCTGCTGATGTCGATGCAGATCAGCAAGTTCCATTACGTAAATGCACACATTTAGGTATTGACTTCTAGGATGTAGAGAAATGGTATATAGTCCCAATCTATTGGAAGACCGATCTAACATAATCTTAAACCAACATCACATGCTGTAGAGTGCACATATACGAATTAAATTTTTTTTTAAATATTAAAATACAACTTTTTATTGATTATTTGTTTAGTATGGGTTGTTAACAATGTAAAACAGAGGCCAGAGCAGCAGCGAACAAACGCAGAGGAAATAAAATTTCAATAAGAAACAATTAAGTCAGTGTAAGAAATGCTAAAAATTCTGTCTTTTAGCTGCACAAGTAAATAATCATGGGAAGCGTGCGTTTTGAACTAAACAGAGAATAATTGTAAAACTTTTGATTAACGAGTGGCAAGGGCGTCATCGTCATTATCATCATCATCGTCTTTTAGACAAAAGATCATTTCAAAGGTCGTGTTCTACAGGGGTAAAATATTTATATGAGACTCGTAATAAAACACGATACATACATATTTTTGAAAATTTTATTACTTTACAAATGTTTTTACAAAAACAATAATTACAAGTACAGCGAAGACAAATTTTTATTTTCACATAAATTTGTTATTACAAATAGAAATTTTTATTTGAATTTTTTTCTTTGATTTAACACAGATATACGAATGGTTAAATGGATTTTTTCTTTTAAACAATAGGACTGAAAATGTGTAACTAATATGGCCTCTGAACTGGCCTTGTCCTTGTGTTGGAAGATAATAAAAGGAAAGAAATTAAATAATAAAAATTTATAATTGCGCACACAAACACAATAAAATTTAAAACAAATAAATAATAAAAAAGTATGGTTTTAAATTTAGAGCAAAGTGAAACGAGCAAGTATGTAGTATGCAATAGTTTTGAGCTATAAATTCTTAATGCTCAACAACGTTTCAATCTTTCCAAGAATTTCCAAGTCTGATTTTTAATTTTACTCCTTTTTTCCTCTCCGCCAAGTTAAGCATTAAGATTATACGCACACGCACAGATTCACAGATTTTATGACAATGCCGGCTGCGGTACATGCCATAAGTTGAAAACTCATAAAAATATTTAGTTATTTTTGTTTCACAACTAGTTGGTAAAAGTTATTATTAGATTTGTTTTTGTATCCTTACAGTTTATATCTTTTGCTTGGGCAACAATTAGTGATGTAATTAGGTTTTAATGCTACATGTTGCATATACTTTATCGCTCAGTCATGAGTAATGACACAATATGGTTATGCAATGTATCATCATACATAATGAAAGAGTGACATACATATATAGTTATAGAGTTCAAGTACTTGCACCCTTTCATACCCGCAGCTACATTCATAAATGTCTATATACATTTTAGTTCAATGCTGCTTAATGTGCCAAGTAATGGCTTAAGTAATGGGCTGTTAAGATTATAAAATATTGAATGTTCTTGAGAAAATAAATTTTTGATAAGAAGCGATTAATTTGACAAAAAACTTAAAATACAATGTACTAAAATCACAAAAATATCATAAAAAAAACTTCATAACATTTTATAAATAATTTTCTTTGAAATGACTTAAACCTTTTAATACATCCCAGCAAAAATTTTGATGGCAAAGTAATGAGTAAAATTGCTATTAAATGTATTAATAACATACTTTACACTACTTCTACTTTGGCTTATTAACTCATTACTTTAATATGGCGATGCTTTTGGAGGCAAGTAATTGCATACGCAACACGAATTGAAAAAAAATTAATGCCAGCTGGTATTGAACTCGTGTTTTCTGTGATTGAAGTCAATAGTTTTACTTACTGGTTTACTACCCTGCAGAAAACATGGGGTTAAGTGTCCCCAAGTCACCACTTTTGTCGACTATTTTGGTGACATTGTCAACAGAGCGTCTATTAATAATGGTTTTAATGCGTAGAAAACATTTTTTCAGATACACACAACTATGCTTCTTCTTAATGTTTTATTGGTTTGTTGAAAATAAACGTGACGTCAAGCACAATTTAAGTGTTTATAAAAATTATCTTAAGAAATAGAATTATAAGGTTAATATATATATAAATGTATTTAACAATAATTAAAAATATAATACACAACAAATTAAAAAAATAACAAATACAATAACATTCAATATTGTATAAAAATATAAAATGTGAAAATTGAAGAGTTTTAAGTGAAAGGTGCCAATTATGGAAATTTTGACCCTGTGGAAGATTTTGTGCCATCAGGTAAAGATTTGTCACATTTTAAGATCCATACGTAAGTGTTTGACTTTACTAATTCAGCGAAACATACAATTTTTAATTTTAATATACATATGTATGTATTTAATAGAAATGACAAACAATTTCCTGCAGGTGGTAACAGTGTCTATGTGGTCCCAAGAAAACTACTTAGTCAGTAGTGCTACAGTCTAGTGGTGGATTTTCAATAACAAGCTAATGTTATATGTTAATAGGCGATTACATTGGCTGGGGTACACCTGGTCAGTAGTGTTACTGACAATGTCACTAGTAAATCACTACATTTTCACTATTCGCATTTTCTGCAGGGTAGTTTTCCCAAACACATACCAACTTAAAAAAAAAACACACACACATGTCTTTGACAGGATTTTAACATCGAAATATCTGCATGATAAACACACGCTCTACTATTAGACGTGCAAGGGAGCTATTTTCGACGTGGAAAGATCTTTTTGTGCATTTTTAGTCTGGATTAATTTTAGGAAACCTAGAAAATAATGTGCTGCTTATCCTTATTTTTCATAAAATCAAAAATGGAAAAGAAAGAAAAGCATAACTACTTTTTCTATTTAGCCTTTTCTGGAGAATAAATTACTGTAAAGGCAATTGAAAGTCTGTGTGTGTGGTTTGTTTTTCCTGTTTCGTTCTGTTCCGTTGCGGACAAATCTGCAGAAAATAGAATTCAACGTTAAGTGACAGCCAAAAGTGTGTATGTATTAGTTTGTTGTGATATTTTGTACACAACTGAAATCAGTTCTATAGGTTGCCAGCTGATTCCTTGCACAGAAAAAGTAATTGCAAAATATTTTATACGGAAAAGAACGGCACAGAACGACAACGAAAAGTAAAAACTAATAAGGCCTTAATGATAAGTTACATAGTGAAAAGAGAATTGTCCGAGTTAGATGTTTTGCTTAGCGAAAACTGGATTTGATCATCTCACCCAACTCTCACACAACCCAAATATTTTCAGGGTACGGTCACATTGAGAAAACACATGTTGCATGAAATATGTTTTCCCCTATTTTCGTTATATTTTTTTTCAAAACAAATCGGAGTTTATTTTGTGGTCACACTAAGCACATTTATTTGACCATTTTTGTTTCTTCTAACAGCCATCAAACAGTGTCAAGTGCAAACATGGATACTCATAATTTCTGTACGGTCACACTTAACTCAAACAAAATGTTTAGGCCCAATCAATTAATTTTCATTTATCTTTAAATGCAACTTAAGTACCGAATTCATTATTTCAGTACATAGTTGAGAAACATTTAAATGATACTTAAATTATATTTAAGTTTTACGAGCATAAAATATGCCATTGTGCTTGTGTGTGTTTATTGAAAACACGTACATAAATATCATGTGGTCGTATTAACAACAATTTCGTTTAATTTTCATAAATATATATAACATATACAGTATGTAGTTTTATCTCATGGAATAAATAAATAGAAAAATGCGTTTTGACGCTCTATTTATTTCATAAAATGTGTTTTTATGCAATTTTAATTTTCTAAACATTGATATTTTATGTATATTAAACAGCTGTTGTTTGGAAAAACTTCCATAATATTTGGGAATTTAATAGTGCTGCCGTTTTTTTAATGTAATCTAATAAGAACTTTAGTCAACCACTAAAAAAATGAAACTACATTTAATGCAACTTAAATTCAAGTGGCAATTAAATAATGACATTTAATTGAGAAGTCAATTATTGGACCTAAAGCAAACTGTACTGTTTTCCCGTCAACTTTAGCATAAATTTGTCATAGAAAATTTTGATTCCTTAAGCAAATTAAGCGACTCGAGCATACCGTAATATTACAGGGTTAATCCTGGTACTCTTCAACATTTCACGCGAAATGCTGTCAAAATACATATAAAAAAAATTGGCACGAATTGTTCATGAAAAAATGTTGCAGAAATAGAAAAGCGTATGAAATGTATCTTCAACATTTTAAGTTTTCATGCGAATTTGTATTTTATTCCCTACAAAGACCCCACAATTGTTATATAATGACGTAACAATGTGTACCAAATTAAATTTTTATACTATAGTACATGCCATTTATATTATCTGCACAAGTTTATAAAAACTTTTTAACTTTCATTTCAAATATTTCATCAAACATTTTATTACATCCGTTACGCAGGGAACTTCACAGCCTTATTAATATTTTGCGCAATCAGCATGCATCCTGTTTTATTCCCATGATCATAAATCATCACCAAAAGGAGGAAAAGTAAAAAATAAATAAAAGATTAAATTTATATACAATATTTTTTTGTGTATGTGTCAAATATTTGTACAACAGCTTTTATTTGATAATTACACATTAATGTGCAAATCTCTTACAAGTGAGCTGAACATGTTTTGCCCTTGCACTTGCCCGAAAGGCAAAAACTACCAAACAGCAAAGTACTCACTCACACCCCAAGAAGAAATCAGCTCTGGGAAATGGAAATATGCGCATAATAATGAACTACAACAATAATAAGCAAACAAAAAATAATATTTACATTAGTTACCATAAAATTTTACACACTGACACACCTACACACATAAACTCCCCGGTACCCACACTCTTACACACACACACATCTACACAAACACTTATTACAATTCATATGAAAATGATTTAATAACAAACAATTCATAATAAGGGGACATGCTGCCTCACAGTGGCTTCATATTGTGGGCCACAGACTGCAAAGCGAAGCAGTTGGTTGTTTGTTATGTTGCATTACAGACAGGCGCCAACAAAATATGTAAACATAACGCCTTCCGAGACACGTGCCATCACTTTGTGTTTAAATTTATAAATGTCTCAGTCGGGTGAAAGAAAAACGCAACTGCAACCCTTACAGAGAGGCATTTTATCCTTTTCGCTGTTGCCTTTGTTGTTTGCCAATAAGCCAAACTGCTTATTAATAATAAAATCATAAAACGAAAATTATGTCTAAGCGGGATATTTCAAAAATACCCAATGTTGCATGTTGGCATGAAGTGAGACAATATTGATAAAGTTATGAAATCAACCACCAGTTTATAGTTAACAAGGATAAGGATTCAAATCAATTCATAAACAGTTGTTATAATTGTTATCCTTACACAGAAAAAGCATATGCTTTTGCTGTCATAATGACAATCATTTTCCGCTTGCACTTTGTCAACACATTGTCAGCATTTTGTAGACAGAAATAATAAAAAAAAAACAAAACAAAAAGTAAATTACTCACTTACAAAAGATTTTGCCAATCGGCAGCCGTCTGAGTCCTGGTAACGCATATCATCAACCCCACGAATTATGAAATTATTTTCCATAATAATAAAAGTGTGTCCTTTTGTCTGTCTGCCAGTTGGTGCCTCTATTTTTATGGTTGTCTTTTTGTTTGCTTTTCTGTTGTGTTAAATGGGGTACATGGAAAGTCGACATTTTAAGAGAGATCTGTAACAATTTTGTTTGTGAATATCCGTGACTGCTGCAAGATGTAATTTTTATATTTTCCATTTACATACATGTACTCGTATCTGAAAGCCTCTTCTAATTCATGGAACGCGTGTGTGTATTTAGAGTCTATTATCCGCTGAACATACTTATCATGTCATCTAAGTATTTTATCATCATTCACATCCGAGAAAGGTTTGCAATTTGAGATTCAACAGAGATTTCAGACACTTTCTACTTGACATTTCTTCGAATCGTCATATACGAGTGTGTATTTAATCGATAACAGCATACATTATTCACGCAAAAACTTTGTGCTGATTTGCAATTTGAAAAAAGCGAATTGACAAGTTTGATGTTACGCTTGAGCAGTCCAGTTCTTTTGTTTATAGAGTTGTTTGAATGAAATTAGTTTGAATTTGAAGAAGATCTGTTTATTAGTAAATGAAAAAAAAATCTTTATACAGCCAAAATTCCCTTCCATTTTTGCCAATAGAAATATAAACGAAGGAGGCCGATAGACTCTAATGCACATCACTAAAGTCTATGACGGTTATATAACTGTCTGGGTCTGGTATATGATCGAGTTCGGGGTAGTAACCACTGTCGCTTACTTAATAGAAAATCGATTAATTATTTCGGCTTAATTTCGTATAGCAGTATAACAAAAACTGATTCTCTTGGGTTCAGCTTTTGTAATTTAAAATTTATTTTGAAAAAAAACGTGGAGAAACTCTTCAGAAATCAAGGGCTTTACTACCAAAGTATTTAAACAAATCGTCGGTAAAAAAGAAATAATAATCCCGGATTTTTAATGACATACATACGAGGTCTGATAAAAAAATAACCGTTATTTTCAAATTTCGTGAGTTACGTATGTTCGATTTTCGCACTTTTTTTTCTGTTATGTTGGTACACATGTCTGTTATATATGTTGGCAATATCAGGCATTTTGGATTGTCAGTTTGTTTTTGACAGAGAAAAAGGTTAGTCGTGTTTTGGTGTGCTCTTCGATTTTTTACTATTCGAAAAAATGGATCAAAGAAACTGTATTAAGTTTTGTGTAAAAAATTAAATTAAATGCGCAAGGACATTTGAAATGTTGACTGTGGCGTTTGGCGAGTCTACTATGATCAGAACACAAGTTCAATTGTGGTATAACCGGTTTAAGGAAGGCCGAGAAGATGTCAATGACGATGCTCGTCCTGGTCGTCAAGTTCGGTCAAATGTGAAGGTTTTGCTCACTGTTTTCTTCGACTGCAATGGCGTGGTGCATCATGAATTCTTGCCACAAGGTCGTACGGTCAATAAGGAATACTACCTTGAAGTTATGCGCCGTTTGCGCGAAGCAATTCGTCAGAAACGCACAGAATTGTGGAAAAAACAATCATGGATTTTGCACCATGACAACGCTCCAGCTCACACATAGATGCTTGTGCGTGAGTTTTTGGCAAAAAACAAAACCGTTATCATGCCTCAACCACCGTATTCACCGGACTTGGCCCCCGCTGACTTTTTCCTCTTCCCAAAACTGAAGACACCGATGAAAGGAAAGCGTTTTGCTACGATTGAGGAAATAAAAGAAAAATCGAAACAGGAGTTGTTGGCGATACCAAAAAGTGCGTTTCAGAAGTGTTTCGAGATTACTTTGAAGGGGACAAGATAGTTATTGATGAATAAATAAATACTGTTTGAAAAAATTGCAAATAACGATTATTTTTTGGTCAGACCTCGTATATCCCTCATTTACTCAAACAACATCATAAGTCAAAAAACTAGTTTGCCAGAAAACGAGTTTGAAGTTTTCAATTAACACACAGCTTAATGGAAAAAGAAAATTTTATTTCTCAATAGTTGAGTAAACAAGATAGGGTACGTTCGTAAAAGCATTTATGGTGGACGTGTGCAGCATCACGAACATTTAACGTTAAAAAATTCATAACTTGGCAGCACTGATTAGAGTCAAACGTTTTTTAATGCATTTAATCGGCACAGTAAATTATTTTAAGATGCAAGAAGTTGCAGTGGAATAAAAAGTTGAATATGTAAGTATTTTGATATTTAAATTACATGTTTCGAATCTTACCAAACAATAAGATTGATACAATCGAAAATAACTTTGAAACACATATACCTAATTTACATTAAGCATTTTTTTCATGAAATTAGTTGCATGAAAAAATTTTATTTGTCATAAGAGACCTGGAGGAGCAACTTATATAAAAAAAAGTTGTCAAAAATGCATCATAGATTCATTATACGTCGTTTTTTACATAAAATTCTCTTTTATAGCGCTGCAATTAGCAAATATAAAAAGTTGCGTGCAACAAAATTCATGAAATTTCATGAAAAAATTCTTAATAATCTTGGTAGTTTTTATTACTTCAAAGGAGTTTTTTATTTTAATTGTACTCTCTTTACGGCCAATTGTGTTCTTATAAGAAGTAGTTGCTTTGATTTTCTTTCCAATTTTTTTCTTACGATAAATTCAAAGAAAATTATCACTTTTATTATCACGATTTTCTTAAATAAAATTTCTTGCCAACTTAAAAATTGTTTGCACATCGCTCAAAAATTTCAACTGAGCACAGATGTTGAGCAGTTGCAAAGCATGTGCAACAGATGATCACGCATACGTACTAAAACCTGGCAGAACTGTCGCATTAATACATAATTTTGCTCAATTTACGAACGTACCCAAATTTGTATGAAATTTTTACACAATATAAATAACGATATGTGCATTAATTCGGTCAATTGCACTGTTCTGCAAACAAATTTGTTTTAAATAAAAATATGTGTTATGTATCGACATTAATGTCCTAAATTCGTTTTCAGTTGTTATCTATCACGTACAAATTTATTGAATAGGCGTGGCTAATTTGAGTCCTTAAATAAACCGGTCCCGCTAACTTATTTCAATATAACTCGATAACAGTTTGTTTGGTTTTAATAAAATTACCTTCAAGTCGGAATAATAGAATTTTTTTTTGGATTTTCAAAGTTTTCGGAGTTATTTAGAAATTATTGGCGAAAGAAAATAATTTTAATACAAAATTTAATTTTTGTTTTGCCTTCAAAGATTCACAAAAAAAAATCAAAACTGCAAATATTTTATGTATTTGTTATTTATCCGAAAGCTAAGTGTGCAGATATAAAATAAGCTATTAGTACAGAAAATCTGTGCAAAAATTTTCATTTTATTCACAATTGAAGAAGGTAGCTATCTCACTTTGAAAAACATTGTGTAATACAATTGAAATATATTTGCTGGTGGTTAAGCATTGTCTATATATTCCATTGGTACTTAGCCAAATCATCAGTAGACTTCAACAGCATTGTTTAACAGTCACAAACCTCTTATCTTGTGTACAAACTTTTAAAAACTATTTGAGAATTCACAAATAATAATATTTTTGACGTTTGTTAACGCACTAATAATCCCAAACTATTGTTTTACTTGTTAAGTAAAATATTTTTTATTGAAAATACACTGAAATTGATTATTGAGGAGTTTAGCTGGATCCTATGCGCATTTCACTGTTGCTAATGGAGATAATCAGGGAACCCTTACACAAAAATTTCTTAGAACAACTAGAGTTATTATGTTAAACTTTCATTTAAACAAATGAGAAGCTCAACAAATAACAAAGTTGAAACAAGAACTCAATAATCAACATGTTTTATATTTTCTTACTTTACCATTGCTACATTGCATTTTCTGAAGGCTCAGTTAGCTGACTGTAATGGAATGTAACTGCAACGGTAGGAAACAGCTGATCGATATTATTATGCGAAAAGTAATGAAAATGGGTATAGACATGTAATGTACGTAACCTACTTTTCACATAACAATATCGATCAGCTGTTTGCTCCCATTGCAGTTACATTCCATTACAGTCGGCTAACTGAGATTATTATTTGTGAATTCTCATATTGTTTTTGACAGTCTGTGCATAAAATAAGAGGTTTGTGACTGTTCAAAATATTTGGTTGAAGTCTACTGATGATTTGGCTGATCATCAATGAAATATATAGACAATGCTTAACCACGAGCAAATAACTTCCAATTAGAATAAACTTATGACAATATGTCGAATAATAAATTTCTTAAATTGTGTAATATATTTATCCGTAACACACTTGACCTTGTAGTAAAATTGTAAAGTCATACCAAGCAAAGGAGTTATTTTTTATTGGTCCTGGAATTAAAAGCTACAGTAATATTATATACTGCAGTATATGTATCCAATGGCTCGGAAAGGAGTGGTGCTACATAATGGAAAGCTCATGCAGTAACTGTGAAAAAGAGAAGTATTCAGTACGATCACTATTTGTGAGGATATAAAAAATATTGTTGCTTGTTGTGAATTGGTCCTTCAGATCACGTGCGATTCCGGGAAACAAAAACATTGCCTATGATACTTTAGTTGACAGGCCAAAAATGTTTTTGCTTGCACTGTGCATCAAATTAGGCATAATACACAGAGAAAACAGTGCCTAATAAATAACTCATAAAATAGAACAAAACTTAATAAAATATCTCTATGTTTTTTTTTTTAAATAAGGAAATCTTATTAATTTAATAAGGAAAACCTTTTTGAAAAAATCAAGAAGAAATCTTGTAGTTTTTATTAGGTTATCTTATTGATTTTTTCAAAAAGGTTTTCTTCTTGTTTTTATTAGGCGACCTAATAAAAAATAAAAAATTAAATTTGTATGTCTTTATTCTTTGTACTTATGTATTTTCATTTAAATTCTATACCATATAAGTATGTATGTATGTAGTATATGTAGATGTTATTTATTTCTACATTAATTCATACATATTATATTATATTCTTAATTAACTCACCATACATACATATTAATACTTGAGAGGAGACAAGTATTGAACAAGCAACCTTCTGACTGATAGATAAGCACTCTAACCAATATGCTAACAGGCAGCCTGAATCCGCATTGAAATTATTGTACAAATATGCTTATACAAAAACGATAGAGATCATGAAAAAAATTGTCTCCATGTTTATTTATAGATATGAAATAACAAGAAACCTAATAAAAATCAAGAAGATTTCCTTATTAAAAAAAATAATAAGATGCTTTACACATAATCATATAGGAACCTAAGGAAAAGAATAAGGAATCCTTTTTTGAAAAAATCAATAAGTGAACCTAATGAAATCAATAAGAAATTCCTATATTATACAATTTATAAGAAAACCTAATAGAATCAAAAAGTTTTTCTCTATGGATTGTTTTTTTGGTGCCAAAAATAACGGAAATTGAGTAAAAAAAATTGTGAATAATGTGGTAATGTGGTTTATGTGGTTTTTTTATTGATAAAATTAATAAAATTAAAAAAAAATAATAAAGAATCTCTGTGGAAAAATCTTTGCTTCTCTCTACTGGGATACCCCTTAGCCTAATAACGTTTCATAGAGAAAATCTTCTTGATTCTATTAGGCAGTTTTTTCTCTGTGTAAATGATTTGATATAACCTAGGAAAAGAGATGGAGAGGCATGTATTTAAATATAATTTCCACGTTTAAGTGAGATCAAATCGAAGTAAGGCATATTTATTTTTCCCCAAATAAGAGAAATCTTTAAAGAATTGATCAAATATAAGCTGGTCGATAAAGAAAGAAGATCATGGGTAGCTTTCAAAAATGTATCTCACAACTTTCTTGAAAATGAAAGTGTTGCAAATTACGAAGAACTGGTACAAGAACTTCTTCTTTCATATAATCAACTCGGATTCAACGTGTCATTAAAAATACACTTCCTGCATTCGCATTTAGATTTTCCTTCGTGGTGCCGCGTCTGATGAGTATATATAGTCAAAGGTTCTACCGAGATATTGCGCATATAGAAAGAGATATAACTAAATCAATCGTGAAACAGCAGATAAAGGTCATAGAAAAAAACGATCTACCAAAAAGAAGTTGATTTTATATTATTATATTGGTATTTAAATTCATTTAAGATTCTAATTTATATCATAGAAGCCATATGTATGTAAGATTTTTTACTTTCATCTAGTGATGAGTGATTTTTCGAAACCTTTTAATTTTTCCCAGCGATTGAAAAATCACTAATCACAACTGTGACTGAATTTATCCAGTAACAGGTTTTGCAACTGTAGTTCTTTCATACAAACTGTGAATGCTCTTACTTACTGTTTATTTTACAGTAAATAAAGCTACCACATGCATTTATTTGTATACGTTCACCGTTTGTCGAGAAAAAAATCGTCTAATCGTGTCAAATCGTCTTTTCTGGCAACTAAGTATAGCTCTCACATTTTTGTATTTGCAATTTTACTGTCTCTCTGACTCTCATACGACCATTATCAATATTTGGTTGGGGTTGATTGCTAATTGCTTGTTCTTGTCACTCTTCTTAAGTAAGTATTAATCAAAATACCATACTAATACATACTTTTAAAGCAGAAGAGCTGAAATGTGTTAAACCGTGATCACAGTCACTGGTTAATTTCACAACTGCTCTTCTTATTAGATTTTGTTAAAATAACAGAACTGCTACAAGCAAAATACTGCTACACTGTGATCACAATCACAGTTTAAAAGAACAGAGATTTAGAAATCATGTTCACAAGGAGCAACATTATTAAAAAATCACAGTTTCGCTCAACACTACTTTCATCATAATGAATACGTATTTAATATTCCAATATCAGTAGTTTTCTTAAATAAAAAATCTCACAAACTAGACTTAATGGAATCGATCTGTGAAAAGATTTGGATTCAGCACCCTAAAAGCCATTAAAATAACATAATGAAGTTCCTGTTCCCAAATTTTGTTATTTTTTTGCAGATAACACTCTATATTTACGATTTCATTAGGGTAAAATTTGTATCGCTCTTTAAGACATATTACATGTGATAGTTTTTAAGGAGCAAATAACACCAAAGCTAGTTGTAAATATTCTGAGAAAGACTAGCAGAACGGAACAACTACCCAGCGAAATTTACTGTTTCCCAGTAACGTTTTTGTAAGGGAGGCAATGTTACAGAATCGCGATTTTGTTTGTTGCACATGGCAATAGCAAGCGATTTTGTTTGTTCGAGATGAGTCAGCTGGAAGCAATACATTCAGCTTCCAAAAAGCCATGAATTTTTCTTAATAAAGTGCTTCAAAGAACTAATACTCAGATGCAAAAGTTACTGGTTTGCAAAATTTTATGTGATATTTTTCTACTTTATTAGAGAGCCGACCTTGCGTTAGTGCTTTCAAAAAAAATTTTCAAGCTTTTGTTACCAAGTAAGCAATGCACTGCTTCTCTCAGTTGTTAGTGCTTCCAAATTAGAATTTTTTGCTGGGTAGATGTTTTCGAAGGCCGCCACGCTTTCATCATCGGCATTCTTTGTGTTTGGTCCACTGTGTGTGGTGTCAGTTGATGCAAATTTCAGTTTAATGTAATTAATACAAATGGAATATGTGAATTGTTTTGATTCAAGTTCAAGTTATTGCAAATGTACCCACAATTACTATTTGTTTGATGACAATGTCATCATACCATTTTCTTATATATTAAGTATCATCTCTGCTGTGGCAGCAATAATATGACCCTCGGTTCATAAAACATATGAAAACGAGATACCGAAATTACAGAAATCGAATCAAACCGAAAAAGAATTGTTTTTTTTTTTGCTTCCTTACTTTTTTACAGCCTGTTTAACGATATCGAAGCTACGACTTCATTTGCAGTTTAAGCGAATGTAAATTGATTTGGTTTAATAACAACGAACATATATTTCAACGGCAAGTAGAAAGATGGCAATGTTTTGATTCATAACCACGTAAGCAAAAAATTTCAAAAAAGGTAATCGGGTTTGGAATTACGCGTTTTTGGTGGAAGCTCTTCCCTACTGGATTACCAACTTAATGATTTTAACAAGGCGTGAGACTAAAATAATTGATTCGTGAGAAGTACTCACTTTTTATTTGGCAACATGTTCACGTAATCTATTAAATATAAAAGATTCCTTCTCGTCATTTATCAACTTGTTCATAATTCATTTGTAAGCGAGTAATGAAAGTTGGCAGTCAGAAAAGTAAGTCATTATGTGGCAATTAGTTCTCACGGTAATGTGTAATTTTTTGCTGAGTGCCTAGAACACGAACACTATGTATCTCGTCGAATCCAAATTGACTCAATATCGAGTGACTGGCTTTCGATCGGTTATATTTTGTTGCGACATCGTTGAACAAGCAGTAAGTTTGAGTATATGAACATATATCTAATTTTATATACAATTATGCAGTCTTATATGTATCTGCATATTAATCTTTATTCGTTTAATTTTTGTGCCAAACACTGCTGCTGTTCGAAATTGTTCAAGTGACTTCACAAAAGCACTTCGTAAAGGAATCTGAATTGTCTGAATTGTTTTCCACAATCAATTTAATTTAGTACTCAATTTGATTATTTTGAAACAAATTTATTGCCATAAACAAAAAAGAAAAAAATCAATTTAAATATACGGAAAAGTGTTTGAGGAAAACTAAACAAAATTTAAAAATATTTTAATACAGAAATAAATTACAATATTATATTTTTGATATTTTTAGAAATTCATTTAATATTTTCTAAGTAATAACAATAAATTTCATAAATGCATTTTAAACGAAATTAACCATTAAGTGTGTGCCAAGAAAAGCGGCACGTTCCAAAACGATTTAATAAATGAAAGAAAAATTAAGAAGAAAAAAAAAACTAATTTAAGCTATAAATACAAGGGGACAGACACAACTTAACAAGATGCAGTTATAACAAAATATCGAACATAAATTAAATTAATTATGGCATCATATCTACAAGATGCCACACACTCATGCGCAAGTTTGTTCATTCTCTTTTTCATAGTGCGACAAACTACGATTACAGACGATGTGGCAGCAAGTTTTTAAAATTTTCAAGCACAATATTTCGTCGTCGTTGTTGTTGTTGAATATTTTTAATTTTTACATTTCAAATCCAGTCAAACCAAAAGTATATAGAAATAATAATAAAAAAAATACACTTACGAGTACATACAAATGAAACGTATTAGCCAAGAAGAATCTTAAAGAACGTATAAAGCAATTAACTTAAAAGGCTCTGAGATACACACGACTAACAGTGCTGAAGATGTGTTGAGGGGGGTACGGCGGAGAGAAGGCATGACTATGTATTACTGCAGGCAGACATAAATAAATAAATATTTATATGCCAGAGTTTTGTAATGAAATAAAATCGTCAACTAACACTGCCTGCAACCAGCACCACCGTCAGTCATAAGCATTAAAATATTGATCTCCTTCATAACCGCCACTGCCACACCGTGCAACACACTCGGGCTCATTAACCATAATCTTAGACAATAACCATACCTGGTATTTGGGAAAAATTTTATTTAAAGTACGAGGGATTTGCAAGAAGTTAAAGTTGCCTTATCATATTTTCATGAACTAGAGATACTTTAAAGTGGAGAAATTATAATATTTATTTGGCATCGAGAATCATGTGTGCTTACTTGTGATCTTAGATCACATAAGGAAAAATATAATTTTATGAACGATTTTTATATAAACATTTCAAAAAATTAAAATTTTACAACCCTACTTTCAAATAAAGAATTAACAGCTGATTACAAATTTCTTCCAAGGGATCAAAATTTAAGTAAGTTCCGATAACTTAAAAGAAAAAATTGTATAACCAGGGAAACCAGAAATATGTTTTATATGCATTAAAAATAATTTAAATTCATGTATTTGAAAATACATATACATGTATTTATAATTCAGCAATTTAATAATTTTTTTCCAAAATTATTTCAGTAAAGTCACCAATCAGGTCACATTGAGGACCATCAAAACTACTAAAGGGTCCGCCATCTAACGTTTTTTTTCAACTAGTGCTTATTTCGTGAATGGTAACACTTAGCTCATGTCTGATTTGACAGATAATTAGTTTTATCCTTCCGCTGAACGAATATGGTTGTGTATACGCTTGAACAACGCTGGGAAATATTGCGACATTACCGATGCCGATTTTGCAAAAAAAAAATCATCTTTTCAGATGAAGCTCATTTTGCTTTTAGCGGGTATGTAAACAAGCAAAATTGTCGCATTTGGGGCACAGAAAACCCGCACGCATACATTGAAAAGCCGACGCACCCAAAAAGAGTCACTGTTTGGTGCGAATTTTGGTCCAGAGGATAATTGGGCCATTTTTGTTCGAAAATGAGCAAGGAGTGGCCGTTACAGTCAATGGCGATCGTTATCGGGCCATGTTGGACGAATGTTTGTTCACAAAAATTTAAGAGGAGGATATTGGCAACATTTTGTTTCAACAGGACGGCGCTACGTGCCACACAGCCGAAGCTACACTCGATGTTTTGCGCCCTGTTTTTGAAGATCGCATTATCAGCCGCAGAGCTGATGTCGTTTGGCCACCTCGGAGCTGAGATTTGACTAGGCTACTGCATGGCCAGTCGAGGCAGCCATTTGAATGAAATTATTTTTCATTATTAACCGGAAGGATTGTACTTTCAAATAAAAAAAGAAATTTGAGAAAATATTTAGTAGCTTTTTTATATTTGACCAACCAAAATGACCACTAATCTTCTTAAAGAAATTATGTTTTTAAAATCCAATATATTGGTCCTACTAGACAAATATCCAACATCTTACTTTTATAATTTCATTAAATACCTCTTAGAGCAATTAAAAAAAAAATGTTTATCCGTCTCGTATCAGTTCTAAAGATTTGGAATCCTAATCCATTTAGCAGCTATTGTTAAATAACTAAGAGTGCACAGTAGGAACTTTTGCAAAGTAAATGGTAATAAGTCTGGAACTTCTGAACTACTGATTGGATTTGTATGAAACGTCGGACATCCTTAGAGAAGGACTTAAGCCTAACACATGTCTTGGCAGCCTTCTGGATTAAGCTGAAGAGGAGTTTAGGTTAGATTAGGTTAGGTTAGCAGGCTGCTGGCACGGAAGGGTGAAATTTAGAGTCCAGCTCACTTGGGTCCAATACAATGAACCCTTTGTGCTACCTGTTAGTTGAAGAGAAGATAGTGAGAGAGGGTGATAGGGAAGGGAAGGGTGAAGGAAGAGATGGAGGAAAGCTCCATTCTTTTACAACTCTGCTTTTTTGCACGCATTTTTTTGATAATGCAGTGTTGCAGCGCCTTCTGGTGCCAAATGAGGCGCATTAAATTTTGAAGCTGTGTTTAGTAGCCACTAATGCACATCAGAAAAATGCGTGGTGTTGTTATTTTTAATGACTGGCGGAGAGCGGGCTCGAACCCAGGACCTTCGGTTTTGTAGTCAACGTGCTAAATACTTCAGCCAACGCCACAAGAGTTACAGTGGGCCAAAGTTGACCACCTGGGACTCAAAAAACTTCTGAGGCTTGTAGCTTTTTTAAAAATTATCCGATTTGTATCGGATAAAGCATTTTTAGCTAAGCTTACAATTCTTAAGAAATAATTTCCTAAGATGTGTTTCTGTATCTCTCATAACTTAAAAGATATTAGCCTTAAGACCAAAAAAATTTTTTTTGCCTTGACTTTTTTTAGGATTTCGCCTATAACTTTTTAGTTTATTCTTGTATTTTAAATTAAAAGACAGCATTAAATTTTTGGCAAATATTCTTAATAAAAATAAGGGGAAAAAATCATTAATATCTGCTTACGTGAAATCAGCAAAAGGCTAAGAAATGAAAATTTTAAAATTTCTCTAAAAAATGCATGTTTTTTTAAAGTGTCTTCATTATTTTAAATTTTGTAAAAAACTTTGTGTTATTTATTCACTTTTTAACCACATAGTGCTAAAAGCAATTCGATAGGAATGTGTTAAAAGTTAATTAATTTGTATTTTGGGCATGTGCCTACATTCAGCAATGTCCGAAAATCCTGCATTTTAAAAATATTTTTTGGTTTTAAGCGCTTATAAAAAGTTGTGATATTTGATTTTGAAAATTTAAAGAACATTTTATTATGTAAATAGTTTTAAGCATTTTTAGCTAAAACTTAAGAGAGCTTTTTCATAAATGCCCACATACGCGCAGATTTTCTGAAAATATTTAAGTTTTAGGAAAAATATTGTTTTGTACCATAAAAAATATATTATGAAAATAATTTTATGTTCTTAAATTGGCATTTTTTACTTCGGTATGAGTCTTTTGAATATTCGTGAAAAAATTATTCCAATATATTTAAGTGATCTCGAGATATTCCGATTGTAGGATGTAATTCAAAAAATTTATAGAATGCGATAAATTTCTTTCCCTTTATTCACACATCAGCTGTTTACAACTCCGCAGACTGGGTTCACAGACGGTAATTTTAGTTTAGCAACTTTTGAGATTATGGAAGAGAGAGAGAGAGAAGAATATAATGAAGAAGGCATTATTCGCCCATTAACAAAAAGTTGAACAAGTAAAATTGCCGTATTGAATTCACATACGGAAATTTTACATGTTCAACTTTTAGCGAAGAAGACCCAATGAATCAAGATATTTGGAGTTGTGTCCATCCAATTTACTGAAAGTGTTACAAAGAGATTTCTGCTTATAACCTTAACTCAAAACAAATAATCACGGCTCCAGACGTCCATCAAGGAATTTGCTGAAATTGAACTTAATATCAACAAACTGCTTGCATAAAAAATCAGTGATGCGTTTTATGTGGCTGAACTTACTTTTTGGAAACACGATGTCACGATAATTGATATAAAGCCATGATTATATGAAACATTTACTGGGCAAATGTTTTATTAACAACATCAGCTTATTAATCGAAATATTTGGCGAATGTGTTATTTATGGAAATGTTCCAGTGCATTGACCAAAAAAATAGAAGAATTTAGAACCTTTATTTTATTCTCTATAATAAGTTTTTATTTCAAATGAATAAACCTGCTAAAAAATATTATCAATAATTGGTCGTCTTGGATGCTGTACGTCCGTAGTCATTAGTGATGAGCGATTTTTCGCAACCTGTTACTTTTTCACAGCGATTGAAAAATCACTAATCACAACTGTGACTGAATTTATCCAGTAACAGGTTTTGCAAATGTAGTTCTTTCATACAAACTGTGAATGCTCTTAAATGCTTACTTTACAGTAAATAAAGCTACCACATGAATTTATTTTATACGTTCACCGTTTGTCGAGAAAAAAATCGTCTAATCGTGTCAAATCGTCTTTTCTGGCAACTAAGTATAGCTCTCACATTTTTGTATTTGCAATTTTACTGTCTCTCTGACTCTCATACGACAATTATCAATATTTGGTTGGGGTTGATTGCTAATTGCTTGTTCTTGTCGCTCTTCTTAAGTAAGTATTAATCAAAATACCAATACTAATACATACTTTTAAAGCAGAAGAGCTGAAATGTGTTAAACCGTGATCACAGTCACTGTTTAATTTCATAACTGCTCTTCTTATTACATTTTGTCAAAATAAAAAAACTGCTAAACTGTGATCTCAATCACAGTTTAAAAGAACAGCGATTTAGAAATCACGTTCACAAGGAGCACCATTATTAAAAAATCACAGTTTCGCTCAAAACTAGTAGTCATCATACAATTAAATTTTTTACAATATTTTCAGTGAACAATGTAAATAATTCACCACCCTCGTATTACAAAACAATTTAACGTTTTAAAAACATATTTAAACATAAAAAAAAACAAAATATGTACAAACAAAAATGCTGCTACTCAAAAATGTCAAAAACTACAATTATTTATACAAACTGAAACATTTTAAAAAGAGCAATTAGAAAAATGTGGCAACATGCCTGTTATTTGCAACAAAGAGAAACATACTTACAAACATATTAAAAATAAAAAATAAATAAAAATAAAACAACAGCATTAAATCGTGCCGCATTTTCCAATTGAATTTCAAATGTTTAGACAAATGACACAAATGAACTGCATCAGCCACTCGTCATCTTTGTCTACAACTTGTAAGCTGTTGCATTCAACATCACAACAAAATATTTAATTGTAGTTGTCTGTGGTGCCTCTAAAATCATGGAAATAAGACGAGCGGGATTTCTTATCACTAAAAGCATTATACTCGAATGCCATTTGGTCTCCCCAATACTCATGGCACATCATATTGTTATAATGTCAATGACAAATCACGCACACACGTCAAAAATCTCATGTCACATTTATCAACTGTCAATGCAAAACATTGTACAACGTTCGATTGAAATCTTACAAGTTCATTCATAGCATAGACTTGTATAGAAGAGGGTCCCTAATAATTCCCTCTACTGCTTACATATGTGTTCTAAAATTAGTTTCAAGAAAATATTATTACAAATGCGTTTATTTTCAAGCAACTGTAACATTTTACTTTAGATATTAAATATATGTATGTTTTGGTGCATTATTTAATTTCATATTAAGGCCACTTGAAACATTTTATTTGTATTGTGCGTAAACATATTTTTTCTAAATTTTAAAAGCAAAAATTTTTTTCAATTAAATTTTTTTTTTAACTTTATAATTTATCGAAGAAGACTAATACAGACAAACAGGAGTGAGCACACATATGAATGTAAGCACATATTCCAGCGTTGCTTCATAAGGCAACAAAGCTTCATAAGGTTCTTTTCGATCTTCTTAACTAGAGGTACAAGCAAATGAACGACTGAAGTTGGGTTTGATGATTAGTTTGTGTCAAAAACGAGCTACTGAACTAGTTCAATACAAGTCTAGGCTGAGAGGGTAAAACCCAGCTCTAAACCAAATCACAATTGTTTTGCTGGAAAAGAGCTGAGTCCAACTCGTTCAGCCGTTCATTTTAGACACAATCCTGTGATCAAACCCATTTAAATTACATCGGTTTGATCAAAGGTTTGTGTCTAAACTGGAAGACTGAACGAGTTGGATCCAGTAAGACTTGGCTCGAAATCTTTCAGTCGGTCGTTTTTCACACAAACCAATGTAATTCAAATGGGTTTTGATCATAGGTTTGTGTCAAAAACGAACGACTGAATGAGTTCGAACCAAGTATATTATCTTCTATCTGCTTAACTAGAGTCACAAACTAAACTTGTATCGAACTCTTTCAGTGGCTCGTTTTCGACAGAAACCTATTTAAATTACATAGGTTTGATCATTGGTTTGAGTTCGATACAAGTCTAGTATAAACAATGAAATGAACTACTGAACTTGACTGAAACCAAAGCACAATTGTTTTTGCTGGAAATAGAGCTGAGTCCAACTCGTCCAGCCCAGACCTGTATCGAACTCTTTCGGTAGCTCTTTTGAATCACAAACCGGTGGTTAATTCCAGTAAAACTACGTGGGTTTGAGCATTGGTTTGTGGCAAAAATGAACTAATGAACGAGTTGGACCCAGCTCTACTAGTGAATGAGTTCGACCCAAATCTAGAACTCTTTCAGTAGCTCGATTTTGACACAAATCAATGATCAAACCCATGTAATTTAAATAGGTTTGCTCACAGGTTTGTATCCAAAACGATCCACTGAAAGCGTTCGATACAAGTCTAGGCTGAACGAGTTGGACCCAGCTCTAAACTAAAGCACAATTGTTTTTTCTGGAAATAAAGCTGAGTCCAACTCGTTCAGCCGTTCATTTAAGACACAATCCTGTGATCAAACCCATTTAAACTACACATGTTTGAACATAGGTTTGTGCGTAAACTGAACGACTGAACGGGTTGAATCCAGATGGACTTGGGTCAAACTCATTCATTTGGTCGTTTTTGACACAAACCAATGATCAAACTCATTTAAATTACATGGGTTTGATCAAAGGTATCTGACAAAAACGACCGGCTGAATGAGTTTCACCCAAGTCTAGAATCCATACTTGGGTCTAATACATTCAGCTCTAGCTCGTAACGATTTTCGACTCAAAAGGTTCATGCTGCTTATTTCTGTTTTTAAAAATATTGTATCATTTATTTACATGTCGCTTGGTTGTTGCAATATAATAATAACTCAAAAAGTTTATTTTTTGCAGAAAAGTAATTTAAAGTTTTCAACTTAAATACATGCCAATGAAGATATTTATTGAAAAATTTTCGTTTTCCAGAGATGGAAGTGCAAGATATATACACATAAATTTTATTCAAAATAAAAACACATGTTTTGACATAAGACGATGTTGCAATATATGAGCGATATACTCGTATACTTACATTTAAACATGCATCCTTTAAGAAATGTAAAAATCATGTTTTAAAATCAAAATCTGCAAGAAAAACATGATTGATATTCAGCGCAAAAGTGTATTTGATGTCTGCGAAAGGATTAAAGTACATAAATGTTACAGAAAAAAACGTAAAAGAAAACATAAAATAAAATGTCCTAGAGCACATCAATAATGCGACTGCTATGGAAATCATATCCATAAGTATTCCCTAATAATACAGATCAGGGAAAATAATATTACCCACGAGTAAAAGAATAAATATAAAATTGACAAATATTTGACAGGCGACACATGAAGAGACTTTTGTGTGATATGATGAAAAAAAGAATATTGCAAAGAAGCTTCCTGTTTATGTACCACAGCCAAAGCAAGAAAAAGGATTTTCTCCAAATAAACATAAAGGATTTAGAAACACGACATACATATTCCTTTAAAAAAAATCCACCATAAAATAACAAGATTTATGTTTATAAAAACAACATTTTTGACATCACAGCATATTTTTCCTTTTTCAATTCTGATGGTTTTCTAATAAAATGAATAATGTGTTTAAGAACAAATGGAGTGAGTGCAAGATGATGATGATGATGTTTCTGTTCGGTGTTGTGTATGTAAACATTTTTGTTAATGTCTCTAGCAGAATTTTTTTTTTTTGTTTCATTTAGACAACGTCATGGAACCCTTTGGGTAATTTTGCGTTTCATTTAGTAACAAGCAATGCGAAAATGCGTTCAATTATTAAAGTCATAAAAAATATTGGCGGTAAGCATTTTTTTTTTAATTTTTTTCAACTTTTCATGTCTGTGCAATTTATTTCGTTCATAAAATTCAGAGTTGCCAATATGTTCGAGTTTGAGAAAAGATTTCTGGTATCAAAAAACTGGTTTCCAATTCTGAATTATTCAATTACTAACGCTTCGTTTTACAACATAAATTTGTCTGAGAGTTTGCGATATGTCAGTTGAAAATAATATAAAGTCACGATTCATGTGGCATGAGGGCGAAAGTTACCACACAAAAGACTATTTTGTATTTATTTTTCTTCATATGCTGGACTTTTGTTCTTGTAATAATTAGCTCAGGTAGAAAAAAAAATTGTTACAAAACTCTTTTCTTTTAATGGAATAAAATATAAAGTAAATATAAAAATAATTTTCAGGTGTGTATTTTAATGCAGTTCGCACTTAAATTCTTAAGCTCGCAAGTTTTTTATTTTAAGCGACATAATCCACAACAGGTACATACTTTCCCATCATCTGTTAATATAAGATTATACGTTGGCATCACTTGGCTGGCGTTTCAACCCTTTTGCTTTGTGAAAAGCATGCAAAATTCGGTACTTTGCAATTTGTATTTTTGGTGTGGCAAGGGAAAGGCGCGACAATTCTTTTGGACGATTTATAAAATCAACGCAAACGGAAATTTAATCATGCGTAAGCAGCCACTAAAGGCATTTGTACATAATTTTTTCCTAAAAGGATGGACTTTATGATTATTACGAGCAAAAAAACCAAAAAAAAAACTTCAAACTCTCTTTGCAATAAAAAGGGAATTTAACTTGTGTTTACAGTCAAAGTAAAAGCATTAAATTAATCAATTTAATTGCTTGTGTATGGTGTAAAAAACACATGGGGCAATAACTCTTCCAATGGCAAGAAATAGAATGCCTGCTACATATTGCATACAAGGAAAAAAAAAAGAAAGAAAGAAAGATGACCCATTATTGCTGCCATTAAGATGATTTAATAAAGCAGGCTTAGTAGTGATGTCTCTTATAAAATTTAAGTTCTAATTTATTTGTTAATGAGTTAAGTGAAATTAAAGGAACTTAAATTTGATTACCGTGTGCGTGTGTTTTTCCAAGAAAACACATCAAGTTCTGAAAGCATCACTTTCAATCGTTAACCCTGCACTCGAACTCTTAACTGACGATTTATTTTCTGTATTTTTTACATGCATTCTCATATAAGATTTAGATTCATACTTAATACAAGCGACATTTTTGTTTGGCTTTTTGAATTTTAATTTCTTCACAAATCATCAAACTTCTCTCAAATTTTTATAATGATTCATTTACGACAAAATCGAAACCAGACACCAAAAGAAACTACAAACAGACTTTGTTTTTTTTACCAACACTTTTTAGTTTTCAATTAATTCATTATTGTTTGAAAGATTTTCTCTTTATGATTTTATTCACTGTGTTTTTGATACCCTTACCAAAGTTTATTATCACCAGCTTAGAAGAGTATCCTACGTGGCAGAAAAATTTATGATAGGCTGAAAGAAATGTTGGACATATACAAGACATACACTAGGTTTAGGTTTACTAGAACACGACACTACCCGAACACGAATACCAAGACGTCCAAGACGTACGAAACACGAAAGAATAGCCATAGACTAGACCAGTGATATCAAAAATAAAACTATAGTTGTATGTGTGAGAAAAAATGTCTCATTCGTTTCTTAAGTACACAGAAAATATAAATATTTGGAACAAATGCAGTTTGGTGAAGCATCTTCAAAAATAATTTAATTTTGTGATAGAAAATTAAGAAATAAGAAAAACAAACTCTATAAATGCGGGCTGAGGTGTGCTCCTCATAGCACATGTGATGCCCAGCGAAGCACACCTATAACTAAGCAAACATCTAGATTTAAAGTAAATGTTGCTTAAACAGAGATTAGACAAAAACTAGACATGGACCCACATTAAGCGGATATAGATTAGACATTGACTAAATATGAACCAGACACAGACTAAACATCAATTAGACTTAGTCTAGATATGAACCAGACATTGACTAACATCAAGCAGACTTAGACTAGACATTGACTTGAAATGAACTAGCCATAGAACAAAAATCAAGCAAATATAGAGTAAACACAAACTAGGTATGGACCAAAAGAAGTCTAAATAGCAATCACACATAGACTTGATATGAACTGGACATAAACTAGACATGTATTTTACATTGACCTGAAAAAGACTAGGGTATTAGACTTGTGCCATTTAGTTCATTTCAGTGACCGGTCATTTTAGTTCAATATTTATAAATGAACTAGTTCGTTCATTTAGTTCAATCGCTCTTTTTATTTCAATGATTTTACATCTACAATTCTACATGCGTATGTATGTATGCACGTATGTATGTAGATATGTTGTGATCTTTGAGTGTATTAAAAACACAGATCTGTGATTAAAAAACTTTACGAAAACTAAAATTAATTAATTAATAAATTTGTTTTATAAAGTGTTTATAAAACCAATTTAGTGTGAAAATCTTATTTAAAAATCACATAAATCCAAAATATTTTTTGTGAATAGGGTCAAAGTAAATTTATATAAAGTATATGCAAGTACTCAGGTGATTAATTTTTTTCTCGTGTAGTGTGAATGCCTGAATGTCAAAAGTTGTTTACAATTTTTGTACGCCATTTTGTTTTGTTTTGCTTTGTTATACACAATTGTGTATACTGACAACGTATGTGAAAAAGTTTAAATAAATTTTTACTTAAAAAATGTGTTACATAACATTTAAAAATAATTATATTTAATTATTAAGGTACATATGTATATTTTATTATACTTATTTGACATATTAAAGGTTTATCAATTAATAAATTTACTTTGGTTTTGTCTATCCATACATTTTCTTTTTGTTGTATGCAGATCTGGGACTATTGCATTAAATAAGCAAATACGTTGACCATTTTCCCACAATAAACCAAATCAATGCAAATGCAAATTTATTACATTAGCACTAATTTTAATAATATTAGTGCAATTTTTTTTGCATTTTACTAAAATCCCTTCAAAGACATTCATCAACATTACATTGTTACTTTTAGTGCACTATTTTTTGCACCACTAAACACATTATGAATAGTATTATTGCATTATCAGTGAAACGTAAATATAGTGCAAAATACAACTTAAATGTGTACATACATAAAAACATACGTACATACATAAATATGTAAATTTTTTCCTATGTACATATCGTCATCCAAGGCGAAAAATCATATCACAAAACTTGATGAAATTGTTCTAAGCGGTAGTATTTTTCGTTTATAAAATCACCATTTTTTAGGATATAACTTTACAATAAACGATCTTTTTTTTAATTGCACGATTTTTTTCAATTGGTTCTGAAATTAGTTTGTATTTATATTGACAGTTTTTTTTCGTTAATTTGTATGTACGTACTTGTAAAAGTGCCCTCAATGAACTTTAGTGTATTTTATATTTTTTATTTGTGCTATCTCCTAAAAATATTTTGACGTTTTATTCAATTTTACTGTGTACAATATGTGATAGTGCAATAATATTGCTTTACTTCATGATGTGCTTAGTGGCAACACAAAATTAGTGTATTGTATGTCATGTGATTAGCTGCTAATGCAATATTAATCCATTACTTTTAAGAGATTTTATTTAAGTGCAAAAAATAGTGCACTACAAGCATCAAATTTAAATTTGCACTAAAATTTTTGTTTTTTAATCAGTGCTTATGCAAAAGTAATGCAAGTTGCCCAGGTCTGGTTGTATCCATCTGTTTTTGACATTCATCCATTATTCTTACACAAACAAATCGCCTGTTGTTTTTGCACTTTCTTAGTTGTTGTAGACCTGCATATACTTTATATAAATATGCTTTGAATAGGGTATTATAAGTGTTTACTTGTGCTTTCTTGTTTATTGCATTTGTGGTATATAGTAGTCAGCGATGAACAAGAACTAAATATGCATAGGTACATACATACATATGGATGAGTATAGAAGCAAAGCACACAAACAGTAAAAAAGTAAAGCAAAAGCTGTGTTAGTTCATTTTGTGTCTTAATTCTTAGTTCAAAAATTGAACTAGTTCAAAAATTGAACTAGTGAGCGTAAAACAATTGAACTAGTTCATTTAGTTCAAAGTACTGAATCGTTCATTTGAACTAGTTCATTCATGAACTACACAAGACTATAGGGTATACAGAGACCATACATAGACTACTAGATTTGGTGGTGTGTTTTCGACAAACAAACGAGTCACTTCTTATGCTCTATAATTTGTAGTTGTTTTGAATAATATGTGTCATATAGCTCTTAAAATCACAAGCACAAATTTTCAAGACAATATAGTAAAAATCAATTGTATTGGTTTCAAACCGATATCAAACTAAGATATATAATTTTCTATTTTTTTTTACAGAAATGTGATTGTATTTTAAAAAGTTTATTCTGCTTAAATGATTTGACTTATTTTTTTGAGTTTACTGACACTAATTTCAATTCGTAACGCACATGTTGTTCTTGGATTCATTAGTACAAGTTGTTGAGATTATAATATTTTATAAAAAGGACGCTTGACGATCTAACTTAGTTTAGTTTGCCAATGAGATATTCCTTCTCTTATGGAAACTCTCTCAAAACTAAAGATATTAACAAACATATAGGGCATTTCTAAAAGTTAAACAAACCGATTTGCAGCACTTAGTTGTTATAAAATGTTTATTTAAAAAATATTTGATTTAGAGAAAGAACTAAAGTATCTTTTTCATATTAATAGTTTCAATAAATTTTAATAGTTCATTTTAATTTGTCTAAGATTTCCGTAGACAAAAACATCATCGTCCAAGAGACGCTAGAACTCGTGCACTTACAATTTTTGAGCTGGGAGCAAATTTCTTTTAATGAATGTTTTTCAATGTATCTAATATCTTGTATTTAATGGCATATTTAGTATCGGCTTTTAACTGTTTATTTCACTTTATGATGTGTGTTTTCCTTGTAAAGCAATCAAAATTATTCTTTATGGTTTTTCTAATGAAATACATTTTGATTTTATTTTATAGGAATCAAGAATATTTTTCTATTAAAAAAAAAATAGAAAAACGTGGTAAACGTGTTTAGGTTTCTTTCTCTTTTAGTCTGTTTATTATCTATGATGAAATTTAATATATGAATGTATAATACAAAGACGAGTATGAAAGTACGTATCAGTACTTTGATATACATATAAAGGCCCTACGTCGTACATATTTTTTCTTATTTGTAGGAAAAAAAAAATATTTAATAAAAACTAAAGTTTTTCCTTTCAAGGAATAATTTTACTTACTCAGGCGTTCTTGTTCAATATTTTCAATTCTTTTTTTCTTTAGAAATGAAAATAATTTTATTAATTAACTAGCTGAGCTCGCAAACATTCTCTCACCATCAATTATATTATTTTTTCGAACTACAAATTACTCCACACAGTGGTCACTTGTTGGGCCAAAAACAAAACAAAAGCCTACCGGGTATTGACCGAAACCTATGTTGGAAATGTCAGCTCTACAGCTGTTGTGCCGAGTACACACTATGGCATTTTGTGACATCGCAATATTGTGTACTAGTGGCAACATTTGTGCATTGCTTTCCATATAAAAAACGTAATGTGAATTTAAAAAATGTCACCACAAAACGACATCGCAAGAAATGCCAGATGTGTAACGAACAAAGCACACACAACGATTTTATATATAGAATATATACAGGTGGGCCAAAAGAAATCACCCTATTGAAAGATGCTCTTATTTATGCAAATAGCGGCCAATGTCAAATCTGTTTTGATATTTGTGAAGTAGACAGATGTAGAATACAAGTGAACAAGCGATACACTCCCCAATAACGCGGAATAATCGTGTCATGGCAATCCCGGGTCGCCTGATCTCTTGTTTTGGCGATTTACACTGGCCCGCAAGATCGCCCGATTTAACCGTTCCAGACTTTTTTTGTGGGGTTTTTGAAGTCCCGTGTTTACGTGAATAAGTCCAAGACCCTGGAAGCCCTCAAGGACAACATTCGACACGATAGCGAGAATCTGTCGCCAGACGTTCTCGTCTAAAGTGATGAAAAATGCCATAAAACCAGCAATCAATTGTGACGGCGCCCATTTGGCCGATATCATCTTGACTTGACCAATATAATTCTAAAGGTTCAAATAAACATAATCAAAAACCAGAATCGAAGTTTTTCATTTACATAGAATAAAAATGAGAGCCAAACAACATCGGATGACTTCTTTTGGCCAACCTTCTATATTGTCCCTACCATGTCAAACTACCCAATATGAAAATGTGTACTTTTCAGAAGAGCGCGAAAGCCCGTCAACTGTGAATTTAAGGTGGCCGTATTCGTAAAAGTGCCAGGCTTAAAATATTTCTTATTGAGTTATATATCGTCTATTTTTCCTGTCAGCATTTTGAAACGATGCATATCGTATAAATTAGGGTACCAAGATAAGGAATCTAAAACACTAACTTTGCATATTGGATAGTTTGACGTGGTAGGGAAGATATATAGAGGTGAATATTTGTTAAGAATTCGTGTTTTCTTAATACTGACTGACCAGTGGTGCTCGCCGAGATAAATGTATTTGTGTAGGTGTATTAATTTGTATAAGAAGCCGTTTAAAGTTCGGCTCGCTGGTGCCGGTGTGGGCAACATTTACTCAGATTGTCTAGGGGAATGCCGTAAAAAAATAAATTAAAAAAATCGAACTAAAAACTCTGAGATATTATTCCTTGAAGTAAAAATTCTGAATAGTTCAAATACATGTAATTAACCATAAAGTTTTTTAGTCAAAATTTTTTTAGCACAGTTTTGTATTAAAAGCTATAGTCTATATAACGCTGTACGCAATTTTTAAGCTAACTTTTTTTTTTACAGAATTGTGATAAGAACTTGTCAAGTGATTGTATTTGATTAATTCGGAAAAAATTCGGTATTTATATCACTAAAGTATTTTGAGATCAATTGTCGAAACATGTAAAAAAAATTCGAAAATACTTACGTCTCTTTTTTTATCTAAGTAGCGATATGTATGCCTAGACGTATGTTAGGAATTTTTGAAAACTTAACGAAGACCTATTTTTTGTCATTAATAAAAAGTTACTTGCAAATATCAGGCATACTATACTAATGTTATTCAGTGGTCACCTGCATTGAGAGAATCTCATATAAACATGTATATAGGATCGCTCGGTGATATAAATTCGACCACTTGTATAGTTCACAATTTCTCTTTAGAGATTTTTAATAGTTTTTCACATTAAAATACTGTATCGCAAGCAAAATTCTGTTCGATAGAAAATTCGTTGCTCAACGAAAATTTCGATGCTCGTAATATGAATTTGACATTCGATATTAACACTAGTCTAATACAAATACAAAGAAACCAACAAATGAGCTAATAATGTTATCGAAAGCTAGCTAGTTTTATTAAGAGGCTGTTGAATTTGCTGTGTTTCCCGGATCCTGCTTCACATTCTTCTGGAAGCTTTGTGATAAGTATAAATAAGATGTTTAGTTTTCTAGCAGTTATTTGATTATTGTGAATGATCCAGTTCAGTCAGTCAGATGATTTATTGTTGTATAAAGATCAGCGCAGTCAGTATTGTGAGCAGTAAAGTCAACGCTGTGGTATTTGTATATTAAAGCTCTTAGTTTCATAGTAGAGTAAATAAAGTGTTCTGATTAACTATAAATTGTAGACCTAAATCTCTTTATTGAATTGAAAATCATCAAACTTATTTATACAACATTTTTAAAAGGTAAAAACATAATCATATGTACAACCACACAATAACGTAAGCCGATGCAGATAAAAGATAAAAACAGTTTCAATGCACATACACACAAAACAATATTACAAATTGTAAGAGCAACTAATGATGTGATCGAAAGCTAAATTGAGAGGCTGTTGCATGTGCTGAGAATTTCTGGATGTTGCTGACATGGTTCTGGAAGCCTTGTGTTAAGTATAAAATGCGCAATGCATTCGCTGAAAATAGTTTTGTTACGGCGAACACCGTGGTATTCCAGCAGTGAACTATTTAACATTGTATGTTTAGCGGCCAATCACTAACTATTTCAATTTAACTAACGCTATTTCACCGTAACAAAACCTTACTGATTCTGCAAATATTAAAACTTGCAAAAGTAACGTGTTTAAAAAGTAAAAACGTAACACTACGTATATCCATAAGAATACATATATTCTGAGATGATGAAAATTTTCGAGGCAAGCTATTACTTACAAGAATTCTTTACAATTTTTACGCAATGAATGGAATTGCTGTCGACCCTTTATCAACGTCCTCGCAGTTTACAAGTAAATTTAAATGTATATGTAGATGTGATTTTCACATTGAATCAAATCTTCTCCAACTTTTAATATTCTTCTGTTTTTTTTCATCCGCAGACTTTTAGTTCTCCATTCACTTTGTTTATTTTATTAATTGAAAGAAATTTTTTCCTTTTATCACTATTCGATTTCATGTCCTTATCATTCCAGACTTTTTAGCCAACCATAAAAGCCAAATAAATGAATGTGACTTTCAAACAAACATAAATGAAATGATTATAAAACGAAAAGATTTGCCAACAACAAAAACTCAAATACGTTTCAAAATTCTGTCAGGGACTACACCAACATACTCAATTTTTCCGTTTTTGTAGTTTGGCAAACATTTTTGCCATTTTTGCAATTAACAGAAATAATAGCAAAACAAGGAGTGAGTGGTTGGGTAGAAGGCAGGAGCGCAAAAAAAAACAAACCCTAAACATTTCATTCTCATCATCATTGGGAGAGGAATGTGGCATCAATGGAAATTGAAACATGTTTAGCTAAGACCAAGTCGTAAATATTCTAAATGTCATTTTGAAATCCTAATTTACGCTTCGTCGATCTGAAATGCACATTTGTGCATTAGGAAAAATCTAGAATGCATTTAACTTTATTTTGAACTTCAACCCTTTCTCACTTTCCACCATAAAATATCATTGCATTCAGTCTCATCATAGAGACTTTCAAATGTTTCCAGCTCTTAAGCAAACAAATACGCATTTTGTTGGTGAAAAAAGTCTGTACATATTTAGTTTTTGTGTCCATAAGGTACAAATTCTGGTATTTTACATACATTTCATTATCGTCATCATTCTCGTCATTGCCTTCAGCAGTTGAGAAATGCATTTTTAGACAACGTTTGCATGCAATCAAAATTTTGCAATGAACACTGTCTGTGTGTTTGCAATCGTTTACAAATATGTTTTACTTTTTGATGATACCTTGCCCATCCTCGAGCCCCGCACTAATTTGGTTAGTCCTGTGCCACTTTAAAAAGAAAATGATTTTTTTTTTAAATAAATCGGATTCTAAATTTTAGGTTTTATTTATGTTAAACGATATTTCTATTTTTTTCTGTTGTTGTTGGTGGCATTATGAACAGGGGGTAGCAAAGGTGAGTAAGTTGGTGTATGGAGGTCGAAAACCTCACAAAGTTTTTATTCAATTTTACATTTAGGCTCTTCAGTTGTGCCTCTTTACATCTTTTTATTTGTTTCAATCATGTTCGTAGTGTGTGTGTGTTTTTGGTTTTTGTAAAATTAGTGTATAAACCCTATAAAACAATGCATACCTGCATGTGTTGAGGTGTGTGGGTGGGTATGTGTAAGTGCTTCCTAGTGCACAACATGTTTATTGTTCATCCTTTAAAAACAAAGGAATTGAAAGTGCAGTAGCGTGCTTGTATGCGTGAATTTGGACGCTACCCAGCTAGCCAAAAGCTGTTTAATAGG
Source organism: Nowickia ferox (assembly GCA_936439885.1). Classification (NCBI taxonomy): domain Eukaryota; kingdom Metazoa; phylum Arthropoda; class Insecta; order Diptera; family Tachinidae; genus Nowickia; species Nowickia ferox. Next base: position 69,394,798 of record OW387026.1, read on the forward strand.
CTATATGGTGTTTAATATATAACTCATAAACGAATCTTTTGCTGATTTTTTGGAGAGTGATATTGTAGCATTTCTGTTTAACTCTCTCTTATAAGTCTTGCAATGCTTAATCGACGAAATTTATTATTCGACGTATTGTCATAATTATATTGTAAGTGAAATTTATTTGCTGGTGGTTAAGCGATGTCTATATGCATTTCATTGTTGCTTTAACAAATCGTCAGTAGACTTCAACCACATATTTTGAATAGTCACAAACCTCTTATCTTATGCACAAACTTCCAAAAACTATTTGAGAATTCACAAATAATAATATTTTTGAAAATCACAAAAGCAAAATAATAATAATAGGCTTATAAACTCATACAAAACCCAGCAAATAATTTTTATTCGATATGAATCTATTTTATTTTTTATTTTCATATTTATTATTATAGATTGTTATTTTCTTCTTCATTTCTTTGCTGATGCTTTCATTTGAGTTTTGAATAAGAATCTTATCGGTTGTTTCAAGTGTGTTTTTATTTTTTATAATAATTAAAGATATATTAAAGTGAAGTGCATATTAATTTAATCCGGCTTATCATAAATAAAATTTCACATGGAAATTTCCGAAAGTGTGAACAATTGGTATCAAAAAACTTCATGCGATTGCGAAATAATTGGACAATTTGTGAAGAAAATTATTCACAAAGATTTGTCTGTTGGAAAAAGTGAAAATATGTAAGTTTTTAATTTTATTGGAATTGATGATTCGAAATTAAAACCCATGTGAACGAAAAAATTTTTTAATTTAAATACATAGTTATATATTTCTGTATCAACAAAAAGGTGTGTGTTTGTATCTAAAAATGCCTAAAGAAAGCCAAAAAAAAAGCAAGAAGTTGTTGCTTACAAAATGCACAATTGCACAGCTTAAGTTAAAGAGTCAAAATTGTTGGGCAAACTTAACAGGTTTGAGTAAATAAATGTCTATACCATTTTGGACATTTCATTTACGAGAGTGTAAAAATGCACAATTGCTCAGTTTACGAGACTTTTGAACATTTTTATGAAAACCCTTATTTATTAAATTATTGGAGGTACGTAAACAGCTTTTAAAATAATATAATTCTTTTAATTAATTGAAGTTTTCATAGATCTTTGCCATTCTAAGTTCTTGCAGCACAATTCTGTGCACGCCAAAGATAGAAGCCATAGACGATTAAAAAAGCAAGGTTCAACATAGTAATCATAAAGTTTCTATGTATGGAGACTGTTTGCATCTACATACTTACAAATGTACATAAAATATTATTTAATCAATTAATGATTAAAAGTTTTTTATTAATAAGTACTATAAAATTTTATTTGTTTTGTTTTTTTCATATTTAACTTTTAAAATAAAAAGCATACTGAGTATTGTACGATTCCCCAAATCATTATCGAATGATTCTTTTACAACTCTCCCAATGGCTCATATAAGATTAACGTTGATTCACACGAGTCTCAAAAAAGAGTTGTAAGATAATCTCTACGACTAATAAAAGTGTCTTCTGCGGCTCTTTTACACAAATCGTCTTTGGTAACAGTTTCTCCCGTGCGAACCAGCTTTCACGATTAAAATATGCGGTCGTCTGCGAATGAAAATGCTTTGCATACGTTTCACAACAGACTCTTCTGCGATTGAAAAGGCTATCTGGGTTATGTTAATTTTTTGTGTGTGTTTGTGTGTATGTGAATATATGACATGTGCCAATAATAAGAGAAAATCGCATAAAAACCCAAAATAAAGTTGTATGCTGAATTAATTAAAAAGTTTGAATTAAGTTAATATACAATTCAATATTTTGTGTAATCTATGAATAGAAATAAAAAATGCTTAAAATAAAGAACTGAACATTGCAATTAGGAACTAGTGGCAACATGGATCACTTCCTACTCTTGTCCATTGAATCCGAAGTTATGAAGTCGTTTTCACAATTTTGATTGTTAATTTTTTATTGTAATTTTATAATCGGCCCTATTCCAATTTGGCATCATTTTGCTAGAGTTGTGTATGTTTATCGAAAAAATAGGCCGAGTTTACTTCTGCTTGCCATGTGCCCAAAAAAGCGTAAGCACTAATTACGAATGAAAAACTATTTGATTCAGAGCCTATTCCACCAATTTATTTAAATATCAATTCATATTTAAAAGTTACTTTTTCATACAAAAATGCATGAAAATGTTATATTTCGTTCTTAGGTTTAAGTTCGTTACGCTGATTCTATAACTGATAAAGTTTTATCAAAATAAAAGACAAGAGAAAATTTTATCACGTATAGACTCAGAGCAACGAACTTAAATCTGAAAACGAATTATAATATTAATAAAACTTTCTTGAGTATGGTAAATAATTGTATTCAAAAACCATGTAAAGAAAACTAAAATTGGAGGGAGATATTTGTATTGGCTCATCAGCCAACAATATGGCTGATGGCAGCCATATTGTTAAAGATATATCTCGCAAATTGTTCAACAACTTGTTAAACTTATAAAATTGTTATATTTATCAAGGGTCTTCTATTCAAAAAGCGTTCGCGCCATAATCGTCCTAGCAAGAGGATAATTTTGAGTCCACTGGTGCAGTAAAAAATACACTAACACCCGTACGTTGACTAAATGTGGGTTACTCTGAAAATAACGCCTCTGTTCGAGGGTCTTTGTTTTTCTCACACTTGGCAAAAGTTGCAAAGTGTGCCTGAACGTCTGCCCAGACACTAGGCCGACATGTGGTTTCACAAAGCGCCTTGTAGGTGTTTGTTTAAAAACATGAGACGATTTTGACAGCGCTTGGTGGGAGGGGGAGGGGGGAAGGCACAGGGGTGGTGTCTATATCTTCGGAACAAACATTCGTACTTCTTTCAGACTGCCGAATGAATGCAGCGTTTACCAAGCTGAGATCTTGGAGATCCTCAGGGGCACGGAGCTTGTGACTAGAAATGTGACTTAAGAAATGTGACATTCTACGTCGAAAGTCAGGCAGCGCTAAAGCACTGAAGGGACACAATGAAATGAAATCTAATTATGGACTGTAGGAGAGCCCTCAACTTGCTTATGGATAACTAAAGCGTCAGACTATGTTGGGTTCCTGGCGACAGCAGTTTTGAAGGAAATGCAATTTCCGATGATCTGTCAAGAAAAGGGTCAGCGTTAGATGAGGGAAAGTGTGACAGACCGGTGAAATTGTCCATAGGTAATTGCAACAGGGAACTCAGTAATTAGGTGGCGAGAAGGAGCATACGTTCATGGGGAAGTAGGCAGGATTGCAGATTCTTGATGGCTATTTGCCAAAAACTTGATTCAGAAAGATCCAAACTGCTACTTAATATGAATAGGAAGGCGTTGCGGGTCTTGTTAGGTGCATTGACTGGTCACTGCTTGGCAATAGCAAGGAAACTTGCACTCTAGATTTCTGTAGGATGTGCGAGGATGAACAGGAACCAGAAACCATTGAACATACTATCTGCTATTGCCCGAAGCTGCAACGCCATAGGCTTAGATGGCTGATTAGACGTTTACATGAGAGCATTAGTGATATCGTCAAGTGCAATGGGAGAATATCAGGGGCTTCATCATGGGAATTCCGTGGCTTAATGAGAGATAATTGTGGCTCTTCTGCGTAGAAAATGGTGGTTAAAATTTTTATTCGCAGGTGTGAACAGAGGGAAATACCAATAGGCTTACCTGGATCTCCGAGTGAGGGTGTGTCATAGCACCACCCTTCCTAACCTTACTTAATCTTCACATCCTGTGTTTTACTTTTATGTAAGACAAGGTAGAATATTAAGTAGTGGAACACTAGCAAGGTGATGAAAAATATAAATTTTAAAAGCTTTATGGGTCTCGCTGGGCTTGGGATGGATTGGACAAAAATTTAATGGGTGGATTTGGAAGGCTAATGAATAAGTGCTCCTAAAATCATGCCGTCCTACAACGATTTGATAATTTTTTATTCATTTGCCTTGTCTTGTATTATACAACGTTTTGGGGTTGAACTGTTTTAACTGTTTCACATCAATTATTTTAAGCAATTGGTGCTATTTTAACATTGAAGTGTTTTTTTTTTAAAGAGTGTTACAGGCAATAAATGCCTACTACTATTACTAGGGATAGTGGTAGAGAAGACAGGTGGTGAAAGAAGAGATAGAAAAAAGCTTCATTCTTTTATAACTCTGCTTTTTTGCACGCTTTTAATAACGCTGTGCTGCAGCGCCTCTAGTTAATTAATTATAAGAACTTCCCAAATATATGAATCTTTATTTTTTTTATATATATGTATGTATATTTTTAAACAAATAAAAATGATCTTTTTAATATCAAATATATTTATATAATAATGAAAATTTTTGAAAGTTTTTAAAATGAAGTTTTTGTTTTATGAATATTTGATTTTCTATATAGTTATAATGTTCATTAAAGTGTAAAACAATTGGAATCTAATAATAGTAATAATTAATAAATATCATTTTGATTGTGTATTAATAGGAGTAGTAATAAATATATTGGTAAAAATATTAATACATATAATAGCATTATGTATATAATATATAACTCTCTGGTGTCTATGACGCGCATTAAATTTCGAAGCCGTCTTTAGTAGCCATTTTATTGGTTATTTTACTTCGCCGATGATTCTGCTACACAATGCCTACGAAGGAAGGCGCTCTGATGTTACATTAGGGTTAGTATCCGCTGAAGCTGGTGTAAGTTCAATGACCAGTGACTATGCCTTCATCACTTGAACTTTCCTACAACAACTGATAGAAAGGGACACTAATACAGATCATAAAAATGCGTGGTGGTTTATTTGACTGACTGTCGGTAACCGGGCTCGAACCCAGAATTTTCGGTTTTATAGTCATCGTGCTAACTACTTTAGCCAACAAAACCCTCATTGGTTCATTTAAGTGAGAGTGACCTTTTCTTCTTCATCAGTCCGTCTTTTGTTTGAAGTTTTATCGCGGTGTTCTTTCTATAATATTATTTCACACTTGTAAATAAATCCAGTTGCAATAACTTCTACAGTTTTTGGTATTGTAAAATTGTATTGTAAATAGTTAATTAAAAATATATGATTTTTTTATTTTTTATATTTTGATGTACCAAAACTACAAGATGTTAAAGGTTTACAATACAAAATCATACTCCAAATTCCGGTAATATGAAAAAAGCAAATCGTACTAGAAAATCCAGAGCTTCAAAAAGTATATTGATAAGATACGAAATGAGGGTTACGGATATTAATATGTATATGTACAAATTTACTTCTAGATAGATGATTTCCTAGTAAATAGTTTTGCAACTTTATTTTTTAATTCTTTGTTTCAAAAGCAACAAAGGGCAGGCACGCTATCAATCTTATTTTGCATTAAAAATCTCAGCATAAAAAAAAAATGTTTTAAATTTGTGTAATAACTTCAGGTCTTTTTAAATCAATCATCTATACCTTTTTGATTTCACTTGTCTATTATAACTTTTTTACGACAATATTTTTACAAATTATAAAAAAAATCTTTTAAGAAATAAGAGCGGCAGTAACATTAAGTTGGCATGCGACATCTAAGCTCATGATTGAAATCTCAGGGGAGTGTTGCTGGGTTTTTGTTTTTTTTAGTACTTTTTACTTTACATTAGTCACACATGTGGTAAAATTGACACATGTCCTCATGAATGATGTACTAATGCGACAACCACATCAATAATGAGACCAACTAATTTTTTTTTAATCAATATTCTAGAGATAGAGTAATACTTCATAATTAGAGGAAATGTAATGCCTTGGAGAATAAATTTCTGGTCAAGTAGAAGGAAGAATAAGTTATTTGTTGAGTGTGCTTAAGATCATTCGCTACAGCATTTAGAAATTTGAGCGGTTGTTTTATTATTTTGAGGAAGTTTTTTTATTTGAATATACATAATACAATTTAATGTAATCACAACTATCCAATTTCTTGACGTTCCTGTAGAGATAACAAGTGTTTATTAGGAATCAGAAGTGAATGCATTCTTGTACTTCGCACACTTTTTCTAGCATTAAGAAGAAGAATCATTTATTTTTTTATTTTTGATTTATTTCTTTTAGATGTCCCATGCAAAAGACGTAAGTCTTATATTGCAGTATGGAACTGAGCATATGCAAATTAATCGTAAACAAAATGGGAAACAATATGAAGTGGAAAACAGTTAGGGAAGTCACAATGAGTATGTTAAAATATTAATGGGGCATATTAATGGGGCAACAATGTGCCTTCTTAAAATTTTCATTGTGAGCAGACAACGATATGAAACACAGTACATTGAAATATTAACTGCCTCTGCCACTAAGTCGAAAGAATGCCTTCATGAGCATTCTAAGCGAAAGAATACTAAATTTCATTTCTTTATCTTACCTCTGTACGAACTTCGGCTCGTAAGACAGGTCGCAAGAAGACTTAAGTGTTTTCATATAAAATTTTGATACCACTAATTAGAATGAACTGTCAACAAATCGACGGCATGTCAAAATGAAGCACTTGCTATTTTACTTTCGACTAGTAAAATTTATTTGCAAACAATCCGATAAAATTTATGAAATTATTATCTTCTCACTTTATTATTTTTTTTATTCGAATTACTTGAATTTATTTTTTATTTGTAGACAAAAGTCACAAAATATTCATCAAAAGATTATTGAACACTTTTGTTTTGATTATTGTTTTATGCTCATTATAAAAAATACTGCAATATTTCTAACATAACGAATGTAATTGTAAAGCAAATCAGTAAAAACGTGCTGTTGCTGTGCGACTATTTTGTTGAATACTTTTTCATTGTTCAATATGGTTTCATGTAAATGTTAGTAAATTTTCAAAAATCGCTAGAAGTACTTAAAATTTACAAATTGGCACTACTTTGATTTACAAACACGTTAAAGAAAAAAGTAGCATACGTATTCATAAGCGAAAGAAAGCTGACGTTATAGTGGAATGAAAATTTATTAAAGTTCGAGCGACTAGTTTTCTTTCGACAAAAAAATAGTTTAAACTAAAAACAAAACCTTAAGGTAAAATAAGTATATTTTTGGAGATTAGCGTTGGCTGAAGTAGTTAGCACGTTGACTACAAAACCGAAGTCTCTAGGTTCGAGCCCGGTCTCCACAAGACATTAAAAATAACAACACCACGCATTTTTCTGATGTGCATTAGTGTCCCTTTGTATCAATTGTTGTAGGAAAGTTCAAGTGATGAAGGCAGAGCCAGTGGCCACTTCGGGACCCAGAGAATATTCTGGACTTATTGGAAGATAGTTAATTGATTGTGAAAATAAGTACGGAATAAAAATATCTTTATGAGATTTGGCAAGCTCGAGGTGGCTTACTGCTGCTAATCGTATACTGAGGCTTTACTCTTAGACCTTCAGAAAACTTGCACTACGTGATTTAATTAAGTATATGCTACTATTTGGTTTTTAATCAAGCAAAATATGTATTTTAAGGAAGGGTCTAAGCATTTTTTTTTTTTACTAATTATGTATTCTCGATTTTTACCAGAATCTATAAGATCTGTTGTGGATTCTGTTATCGAAAGAAATGCCTTGTTTGCTCACCCATAAAACCTACTTGTTTGATAATAGAAACCACATTCAATAGCTAGCATTACGGAGAATAATTGAAGCCAGAGATGCGGTAAGGAGCATTAAAAGCAGGATATTTAAACTTTTAAAAATAAACTTCTATCCCAAAGATTACACCAAGATGATTATGTGTAATGAGTGTCAGGGTATAGAACCACCAGTTCTCCGACATATTACTGAAGTTGACCTAGAAATTATGGCAAAAGAAAAAAGTTTGGAAGTTGCTGCTTTCCCTGTCATACACAATCAGTTGAAAGATGTGTCAAAGTGGTAACAGAGGCCTGACAAAGTGTAACTGGCGCTACTTCTAGAGATTGCTTTGTTAGAACCAGGCTGCTGCGACCACGAGCAGAAATGCTAAATTTTGCTGACAGAATAAGAACAAACTTTAAGATTTCCTGTTAAATATAAACATTATTTCATATTCTCGTACTTAGTATCATTAATTTCAGTAATAAATAACCTTTTAAGCTTAATTTGTTTTATTATTTTAGACATTAAGTTAAATTACCTTGAGGGCAATATAGCCCTCAAGATGGCAACGTACTTTACTTATATTAATTTTTTTGTAATCTGCGTAGATTTACGCAAATTTTGATACGTCTTGCGATACTGAAGCTCGAAATAAAATGTATCTCATACATTAACGGGACACGCTGACTGAACTATACCGGCTTTAGCGGATACTAATCCTTATGTAAAATCAACACCAGAAAGCCCTCCTTCATCGGCATTGTATAGCAGAACCTTCGGCGAAGTCAAATAACCAATTTAATACGCCGCATTGACACTAGAGGCGATGCAACACTGTATTATTAAAAACATGCAACAATCAGAGTAGTAAAAGAATGAAGCCTTCCTTTCTCTTTCTTTAGCACTTGTCTTGTCTATCAATATTCCTTTCCTAAAGAAGGTAAATCCTAGTAATGGTGGTAGGCTTTCAAATCCCAAAAAAAAATTTTGGTAAAATTTTAAAATTCTCAATGCCATCCCAGGGTCACTGCTTCTGAAAACACTGATTTAGATGAGTAATTGTCATACTTAAATATTCACATATTTATATTTTGTTTTCACTCTGTATGTATGAAAAAAATAAAAAATTTTAGGGTTCTATGATTTGACGAAAAATTTCAACTCGTGTAACACTACTATGTACTTATATTATATTTTGGAATCTCCACAAATTTTAGGGAAATCTGTTGAGAATTCTTCGTAGAAACTTTGACTTCTATTATGTATTTTTGTAAATAAAATATGCACACTATTGTGATTATTTATTTTAGGCTCACCGACCGATTTGTCTTACATTTCATAATGACATTGTAATTTATCTTGATATTTTTCTGAATCCATATTTTACATGTTAAAAGCATACTCGTATATGTATGGATATCTGTAAACATATTTATATAAAAATCTAAGTTTGTATATGCTGCCAGTGTAATTTCTTACATGAGAAACATAAAAAGTGTATTTTGATCAACCCCGCTTTCTTCTCTTACCCATAAAAAAAACCTTAGCAAAAATCAACGTCTGAATTCGGAGTTCCTTGCCAAATAAATCAAATACTGACTTTTAGAAACATGATTGATTTTTGTTTTATTTCAAAGAAATATTGAAAATCACTTATATTATACATTTTCCTTTCAAATTGATATTATGGCGTAAAATATTAACCCTTTCCCTCAATCAAACAGCACGTATGTATTGTGAGAACCCTTTTCTTTTTTTCTGTTACCCATTTTAAATAAATCAATATTCACGAAACGTTTCTTAACCTGCTTTTCCCAAAATCAAATCTACTTCTCCCCACAAAAGGATTAAATTACACAATTTCCTTCGCTGCGATACATACAATTGACAGCTCATAAATACTGCAAAACAGCAAAGTGTATTTTTTTTTTTTTTTTGTAACGAAGGAAATGTCCATGGAACATGGCATACGGTCGCTCGATCTGCCAATAATATCAACTAACAAAAGAGTGCAAATGCGTTGATAAAATACTCTACACAATAGTATTTATCAATTGAATGTTACTTCGAAGATGAAAGCGTATTTAGGTATTGCTTGAAATTGGCAGAGATGGGTGAAAAAATACTGCTGCCAAGATTTTATTCCCAATTCTTTTCATGTTGTTCTTACTTTGTTTTTTTTTTGTTTTATATTCATTGTAGTTTGTTTGTAATAATTTAAAGAAAACTTTTTTAAAGTCACTATAAACGCGCAAAATTGCATGCATATGTTAATTATAGAAGTTCAGAAAGACAAAAATATATACATTCATTTTTCAAAATTATATAAATCAAAAACTATAATCATTCGAAAAAGTTAGACCTGTAGCTGGATTCTGTAACTTTTTGCGAACCGAAAATCGTTATATTTGCGGTAACGATAATGTGATTCAGTAATTTCATTTTTACGAAAATCTCCAACTTTATCTTACTCACCATTTAATTAAACATTATGTGGTATATCTGTAGAAAATGTGAAAATAAGCGAATAGCACAAATAATAATAAAGAAAAACTCAATAAATTTAAGATTGTGATCTTATTTTTCTTCCTCGAACCGACAGCGAATATCGTTAAAATATGTTAGTGAATAGCAAAGTCGATAATATATCGTAATAAAATTTACTGAATCCAGGTACTGGGGGTTACTCTCTGCTGGGATGCGAAAGAAAAATTATACTACAAATAAATAAAGGAAATTTTTTTTATTAATTAATGTGATTTTTCTATTCAGTAAGAATGGAAAATACTGAACTTAGCCCGATTAAGAAAGTATTCCTGATTTAAATTCATTCTAGTTCAATTAAATTTAAAAAAATTTCTCATTTATAATTATTATTATTAGAAAAAAAAAAATCATAACTAGTTCCAATGGTTTACCACTTTCATTGCATACCAATTACTACAGGTATTGAATTTAATATTCTAAGGCTGTTCTTTATATCAAAAATTGTTCTAGACAACCTTTTCAGTAAATACCATACAGTTTCTTGGATCTCTTAGGTCCTATGACAAACATGTGTTAAATTCATTGATGATTCACTAGAAATAGAAGTACTTGGAGCTGAGTTCATCAGTGCTGTGACTAGAGATGGGCGCGTGTTGTGTTTTTTTCGTGACACGAACACGCACGACTCAACACGAAGTGTTCTTGACAAAAAAAATCTGATTTCGTGCGTGTTTGGGTCGTTTTGTGTTTAGCAAAATTGACACGAAAAACACGAAACGATTTTATATGTAAAATATGTATGAATGAGTTTCCAGTAGAGAAGAAATTGAATATTTTGTATCGTCAAACACACAACACCAGCATATTTGTTGATATTGTATGGGCCTCTGAAGCTTAAAGTTCTGTACGTAAACAGCTAGTATCAGCTGCGGTGGCAGAGTGTATCAGCTGGCAGTCCCAACTTGGTGCCATATTTTGAAAAGCGACTCTTGAAAAAAAAATTAAATTTTCTTATCTTCAATACTATACCCATAATATTTCGTGCATGTTGTGCAGTATCGTGTTGACAAAATTTTTCGCGTGCGTGTTTCGTACGTGTTGGTCGTCTTGGTATTCGTGTTGTGTTGGAAAAATACGACACGCGCCCACCTCTAGCTGTAACTAATGATTTGTACTGTTAATTTTTTGCTGGGTAATTATTAATTTTTAATTGAAAAAAAAATAAAAATTATTGAAAAAGTGGTTGAAAACTAATAAAATTTTTTCTTAATTGCATCTTGTTTTCACTTTTTTCTGTGTAACATATATTAAAAAAACAGATTTAATTTTCTAACCTAAGAAGGTCAACTTTCCGTTTCAAACGTCTTTTTTTACCTACTTTGACATTTCATTACCATAATCTTCAGCATCTTTCATTTTGTAATGTCAGTGTTGATGCTTTTTAAAAAATTTGACAAAGTTTTTGAGAAAACTATATAGAGTATTAAATTTGTGTTTTATATGCGATAAAACTTTAATATCACGATAGACAGTAGCTCTCCTAAATATCTCAAGCTTCGAAAAATCAAATTCCTGGGAAATATAATATTGAAGAAATTTCTTGATGTCATGTGAATTTTCGTAAGTACTTTTTTACTGATGGTTTTTTAGTTTGAAGTTCAAGCAAGGTATTATGTTTACTCTGCAACTGTAATCTCTCTTCCCCCCATCGAATGTTCAACATTATTTGCTTTGTGTGTCTTGTTCACATGGACTGTAAGAGATGAATATTCTAAAGCAGTCAGTATGGATGCACTTGCTCAGTGATCAATCAATTAAAAGTCATATGAGGGTATGTCTTACTATTTTATTTTGAATAATGTGGCACATTGTGTCTGTTACTTGTAAAGTTGTCTCCCCCTCTCCAATGTACTGAAACCAATACAATAACACATTACAATTACCCCCCGAAAAAAAAATTTATAAATGAAATAGTTGTTCTTTTATCACTTTGTGAAAGAAGAATAATTTTCAAATAATATCTAAAAAAGCTAAATCAGATATTTATTTAGATAATTAATCCGCATATTATTTAATATTTATTTGTTTTTGGGATTTTTTATGTAAGTTACTTTTATTTTTACATTTTTTTCTTTTCGTTTTTCTTCCACGATGTTACACTTATAACAATGCTTTAACTAATTTTAAATGTGAGCACAATTATTATTCAGGGAAATCGCGCTGTAACGAATGATACAATGTCAAACCCATGCGTTTTATATTGTAAAATTTGCTATAAACCGAAGTTATTTTTTCGAGTTTGTTGATTCCATGTTCATCCTAATTTTTGATTTCTTTTGATAACTGTATTTTATAATCGCTCCAAGTGGCACTAGTGCACTATACGAAATTTCACCCATGTTTTTGGCCAAAAATAAAAATTTGAAATTTTGCAGTTTATTTATTTTTTTTGCTTTAATATAATAAAAAAAATATAACAAAGCAGACAGTTTTTTAAATTTATCAAAAAAAAAATTAATTTTTGTTTCTTTAACAGTTGTTTTGATTACGATTTCTAAACCAGTTATCAGAAAACCTTTAAGTGCAGTGAATTTTGTGACATCTTCTAATAACCGTTTTGGTAACAAAAATTTATATTTTTGTAAAATTAAAAAATTTTGAAATAATGTCGAAGGTAAGTACTTTTACATTCTATAGCAAAATGTTGGTAAACTCATCTATAAAATCGATTAAATTGGAAAAATTAAAGTGACCTTAAAATGAACTAATGGAATTATGAATTGGAATTTTATATAGACTTACAAAAAAAAAAAAAAAAAAATAATACCTGTTACACATAATATCATAACAGTTCTCTAGAACAATCAATTATCTTCCAAATTTAATATATTTCATCTGCGAATTTTTTGCGAGTTTAAAAAATAATAAATTTTTTCATGTGACTACTGCGTGCCAAATTCAGAATTATTCAATATATGGCTAGAGAAACACAACGAAATTGACAAAAGAGCCGCTATTTACGTCCATTTCTTGTCATACATTTCTGAGAGTGTTTGTTCCGAAAACTTTAAACAGTATTTAAAAGAGCATTCATGATTATTTTGTTCAAATATGAATATAAAATGACGTAATAGGTCCAGAAATTTTAAAGTTGTTGAAAAATATCATGCTGTTTGGCTTAAAGACAGTACTTCGATCAGAAAACGTGAAACGCAGTGTGCCTCCATTAAATCGAAATCTGGACGACCGCAAATAACTTTTTTCCAAAAATCTGAGAGAACAAAACGAAGAGTTGCAGCAGAAATCTCTAAAGATCATAATAATGAAGTGGAATCCCTAATTCTTGCTGCATCTGCATCTGCGTCTGCTCGTAAATGTAACCAATTAGATTTAGCAGTGGTTTTAAAAGAGGCTGTCGGTAGAAAATTCTCAAACAGACGTAGAAAATCCCGAAAGCGAAGGTGAAGAAATGGAGAGTGGTGGCATTTTGAACCCATGTCCATTACATTTAGTTGACGGTTTGGAACTCGAAAATCAAATTGTTGAATAAAATCCTTTTTACACATAACTTTGTTTGTTATTTCATTAAATTGGTAAAATTAATTTCTACTGGCTATATTCGAAAGGTAAGCGTATACTCGAAAATTTTTTTTGAAAAAAGCAGTTTAGAAAACCAGATTATCTATCAAAGATCTAAAAAATCTTGGATGCGGAAACATATAACCCGTAACCCCTTCTTAGAACTAATTATATGTTAATTTTTTAGTTAAATTTACTTATGTTTTTTCTGAGTGTATGAAAAACTTTTTCGGCCACTCCCTCTCTCTTAAGTGTTCACCAAAAGTCAAATCCAAAAAAATCGTTCAAATCGGTCCAACCGTTTGGCTGTAATTAATTTTGGCCAAAAAAAGAGGGAGAAATTTTCCTATAGTGCAGTGTGCCGAACTTTAATCGCTTTCTTATATTTACAAGTTAACCCACGTACGCAAATACCTTTCTCGCGGTGGTAGCACTGCTGTATTTTACTAAGATTTTGCTGTGGCTTATTCTCTTTCCACATTCAAGTAAATTTTTTATTTTTCCATCAATAAAATTATTTTCTTTTTAATAAATTATTTTCCATTTTCGCTTCACTTTGACACTTGCACAGACTAAAATGTAACAAAAAGATAGCAGCCTTTAATTTTGATTTTTTAAATTTCAGTTTTAATCCTCTAATTTGAAAAATTTCAAGTGTAACAAAAAGATAGCAGCCTTTAATTTTGATTTTTTAAATTTCAGTTTTAATCCTCTAATTTGAAAAATTTCAAGTGTCTATAAACATACATAAATATGAATAACTGTCTGTATATTAGGATTTCAAATTTTTTTTTGCTCGCTTTAGACCACCCTATGTTTTAAGTGTCATATACTTTTTGCTGTAGCCGCCAAAGTTTTATATATTCTGTGAAAATTTTAGATCCGTAGCTCTTACGGTTCTCGATAAATCAGCTTGTGACAGACGGATATCGTAGCGAAAACAATAGGGTTCCCCTTCACCTTTGGTGTACGGAACCCTAAAGGGAAGAAATACATGCTTTTAATAATGGAAACAAATATAAGCCAAATGGTCGCCACTGCTACGCCTGCAGGATTATATTCTTTTGATGAAATTTTTCATCACCAATTCCCACATTTGTAGTTGCAAGTCCCCTATAGTTTTACGAATTCCATCTTTGAGGTCTTAAGCTAACATACTAGTATACCCATAGAGAAAATTCTAAAGGTATTAAAACACAAGATCTCAGTGACAAATTGTGATCGCATCTGAGAGAAATGACACGGCCAGGAAACTTTAAATGCAAATGTCGCACAGAGGAGTATTTGCGCAAAAAGCTGGCCATTACTTTTTTAGTTTATATTGCTTGTGAAAAGTTGTTAAGTGCCCCTAGATCAATGCAACTTGTCATAAATATGTCTCATACTGATAGGCTGGCAAACCTCAGAAATATCGGTCAAAGGGGAAAAAAGTTCCCCTAAGAGGAACTAACTAACTTTTTCCATACTTTTGTTTAGCAAATGCAAATTTTAACGTAGGCGAAAGTTCAACCCCTTAAACTTGGACCCAAGAGACCTTAAGATGCCATTTTCGTCCCCTTTTTTTTGTGGGCGGTGACAAAAATATTATTAGCAAAAATATTGTAAATATTAAAAAAATGTACTATTTATATCTTAATATCACAAAAATTAAACATTTGAACTTTTCTGGGCAAGGGGAAGTATCCCTCTCCTCAAAGCCAACTATTTTTAGACTGGCAAAAAGGTTTCTTACTCATATTTACCTATGCAAGATGAGGAAAAACAGAAAAAAAGTGAAGTTTAAAAAAAATCATCAAAAAAATTGCGCAAATTTGCGCAAACTTTTTTCTTGCGTCTAAAATTAGATATTTTTAATATTATTGTGATATAAAACATAATTCTAAGTGTAGCTCACATTCACATTTAAAAACCTTCTTCTTTTTTTTGGTTTGCAAAAGAAGTGTTTAATTTTTTTTTTAATTTTTAAACGAATTGTTTCAACATTAATATTGAAGATATTTTGTTGCTTTAATACTAACAATAGCTTTTGATCAAGTCTTTCAGCGGAAAAAAGTCAACGTAATATGTATGTACCTTTATTCGTTTAGCCACAAAAAGATGTCATATGTCACATGTTGAAACTCCAAAAAAAAATATTAAAAACTCATGTAATTTTCTTCACTTTCCAGACCTACAAATCACAACTTAAAGTCTTCAAAATTTACAATATGATGTAAACTTTTTTAGTGTTTGTTTTGGTTTGTGTGTTTGTGGTTTTTAAGATTTCTTTAAGTTCATTTTTGCCTTTTTAGCCAGATTTTTGGCTCAAATACTCCTCTGTGTGTCGTCCATATCAATGACTTCCAATTCCTGTGAAATATCAAATTCCGACATGGTGCTTCACCACGACCCAAAAGTTACTTAGTTTTGCGAATTGTGACCGCGAACATTCAGCCATTTTTTTGGTGAACTTTAGTAATTTCAATGCATTGTTGAAGCGTTTATTTTTTAATTTTTTACTAAAAAGGTAGTTTTTACTTGACATCTGTCAAATACAAGGTGAAGTAAAAAAAGTTCCGCGATATTCTTTAAAATATTATTTTTTAATAAATGAAGAACTAGTAAGCGCCATTACTCCATCCGGTTGGAACCACATGTTTTTCGGTCCCAATACCATCCAGCTGAGGTAGGAGAAAGTCATTCAGTATGACTCTGAAGCGTTCGCCGTTCACAGTAGTCGTTTAGGCCGCAGGGTTTTTGAAAAATAATGCTGCCATACCATAGAGTAACTTTAAGCGGGTGTAATGGCTCTTCGACTGTTGTTGGTGGATTTTTGGTGCCTAAGAAGCAGTAACTCTGCTTATTCACTCATAATTTTCGGTGTAAAGTTGTCGCAAAAAATCGAAACAATTATTGCTCATTCTTAAAGAGTAAATCGATTATTGTCTTATTGGCTTAAATTTTGTATCTACTTACTCCACAAATGTCAAAGCGGAAATAGAATTATAGCATCTTCCGATAGAGTGATTAATTTTGCGCCACCCTGTTGAGTCATGACAACTGTTAAAATGGCGGGGTTTTAAAAATGAAACGTCTTATTGCAATACCCTTTATTTATGATTTCATAAGTTAATTATTATATCACTGAACAGGCCAATTTTTCTTATGGTAATTTTTCTTTCAAGGATATTTATTTCCTAAATTTATTCAAAAAAAAAAAAAAAACATATATATATATGCATCTAAGAGATCCAGTTAGATTATCTTAAACGTGCTGTATCCTGTATTGGCTTCCAATTTCTATTATCTTTATTTTATCTAATTGTGCCTTTTATAATTTTTTATTTAATTCTGATTTGAATGAGACCGGTTTAAGCCAACATATTCTTGTCAGATGTTGAGTAATAAAGATTCTTATTTTATTCTTATAAGTTGTATTTAAAGAGAAAATCAAATACTTATGTACACCTGGCAATATTATGCGTCTTTTTAATGATTTTTTTTTTCCTTCCAACCACTCTTAAACAATTGGTATAATTTATGCAGCCCCTGAGAGTTTAGGGAATTTTTATATTTTCATATAAATGAAGTGCTACGAGTACTTAATGTTTCAAAAATAGTTTTTTTTATCAAGTAGGCTTGAGATGGTTGGGTATGTATTTAAACGTAAATAAGTAATTGAGATTTCTTTTAATTAATGATGCCTTTGTCAGAAACATGAAATGTGTCCTTTCTGCTGCAAATTAATTTCAGGGGAATAATTAGTATTCTTTTCAATAAAATTAGTAAATAGAAGTTTATAAATTATGAAGATTTTATGTTTTTTGTTAGTTAAGCTCGTCTCAACGTTGCTAGCTAAAGACAACTCATAAGAAGACTTCATGCAAAATACATATATGCTTTGAAATAATTTGCTAAAAAAAAATAAAATCTTTTGAAGGAAATTGCGGTTTTGAGAAGAGAGTTTAATTGACAAATTGGGCTTAACTCTAAGTGTCATATGCTTAGTAAAAATTAAAATAAATACTTAAAACTAATAACAAAAATTTAAAATTTAAAAAACCCCGATATGTCAAGAAAATATGTGATATCTTTTAAACGGCTGGACCGATTTCCTTCAAGGATACCTAGAACACTCTCGATAAAGTTACCTTTCAATCAAAATCAGTCCAGCCAGTTGGTCGGTCTGTACGTGGACTCGGACAGATACATAGATACACACTACAAACTTATAACACCCCTTCTTTTGGTCGGGGGTTAAAAACTACCAAAAGAAAAAGTTTGTCTTAAGTAATTCAAAAATAGTCAAATAAACAGGAATAGCCATGATTATTAAAGAGCCAAGAAGAGGCGCATTTACGTTTGTTCTTACCCACATATCGTCAACTTAACTTCAAAATACCGTAACTGCACTTGGTATTTTTCTTTTACAGGAGAAGAACATTTTTTGATAAATTTAAGTCTATTTAATTCTTAATGACCAAACATAATTGCGGCATAAACACATTTTTTACAAATTGACACAAAAAACCAGCCCCAGAAAGCAGTTGAGATATAATTTATTTTATTTTGATAGCGTTTTTTCTATCCTCTCACATACAAATAAATATTTTCTCCAAAAATGCTACCATACTTTCAATACATTTCATACAGCACAGCACAAAAGAAAATAAAACAAAAATTTGAGAGCATTTGAAGTTGCTGAAGTAGATTTTATTATGGGCTTTGTTAATTTGACAGCGATTTTTCCTGAAGTTGCGGACTTGTTCTGTTTGAGCATTTAGCAACTAAATTTTAGATTTAATGTTAGAAAACCAATTCGTATGTGATATATACGCCAACCTTCTGATACCTGATAAATCCGTCTGTATTACACTGCAATGATTGTCTAGCGTGAATTTAATATTTTGCTCAAGGCGGAGGATAAAAACTCCCCCAACACCCTTGTCTGATTTCGATTCGTCTGTGAACAAATCTAGCACATCGTGAAGATTTCCTGGCATCGTTCCATGTGTACCATATGTGCTGACGTCAAATCCTCTCTCGAGCAACGGTTAGGATGAGGAATAGCCTGCATACAACTGGAAAATCTCCTGTTTGTTCCATGCATTGGTTACCTGTAAACGTATTGCTGAATTCATGGTTAGCTAGTAACCAGTGCATCATTTTGAAGAGAACCTTAGGTGTGATATTTGAGGCACCAGTTATAATCAAGGAAGAAGTGCGAAGAATTCTTGCTACTATAAGTCGATGAGTGGGTTTTTGTAGTGCAGGGTGCTATACTTTTGCAACATACATCAGTATGGACTTGACCACTGTGATGAAATGCCATTAGAATTACATGGGTTTATGCCCCATTAGCCTTTTTACACGTGTATTAGGCAACGGTTGCTTTGCTTGCCCCAGTTTGGATATTAAGGTACCATGTTAGTCTAGAGTCAAGTTATCAAGTTATACACCCAAATATTTAACGTCGTTCGACAACTTAAGTTCTATTTTTTTATTTTGGAAGTATCTTATACTTCTAACTCGTTTTCAACAGTTTAACGTTTAGGCAGTTTTTTTTTTCTTACTAATAATTTTCAGTCTTGCAGTCTTTGTGACTCTGTGTTACAATTTTAAGTTACAATTTTAAAAATCATAGACTCTAATGCCCTATCGTGAATAACAAGTGGATTTTTTGTTCCCCTGAAATACCTATTCCCCTCAGAGAAAAAAATGAAAGTTGAAAGTTGTTCCCCGCTATGACAGTCCCAGTGAACGTAAAAAAGGAAAGAAGATTTGTAAAGCTTAAAAATTATTTGAAAATCAAAAATTTGAATCAAAGCGATTTATATTGCATGAATAGAGATGTTGAGGGGAAGTATTGTTAGCAACAGTGAATTTTATTTACTAATCTTGTTGTAAAAATAAATATTTATAACTTGCAATATTTAATTCGAAGGAAAATATCGAAATTATGCGATGTAATAGTTCAGTTCGAATGCAAAAATAAAGTGAACAAAACCAACGCAAAAGTTAAAAAATCCCCGTGAAAAATTTTATTCATGATAAGCGGAATCAAAAAAAAGGGAAACATTTCTAGGGAAATTTATTTGCTGGTGGTTAACCGATGTCTATATGCATTTCATTGTTGCTTTAACAAATCTTCAGTAGACTTCAACCACACATTTTGAACAGTCACAAACCTCTTATCTTATGCACAAACTTTCAAAAAATATTTGAGAATTCACAAATAATAATATTTTTAAAATCACAAAAGCAAAATAAGCGTAGTAGGCTTAGAAACTCATACAAAACACAGTAAATAATTTTTATTCGATATGAATCTATTTTATTTTTCTACTCTTCAAAATGTGCGGTTGAAGTCTACTGACGATTTGTTAAGGCAACAATGAAAAGCATATAAACATCGCCTAACCACCAGCAAATAAATTTAACTTATAATATAATTATGAAAATATGTCGAATAATAAATTTCCTGAATTTCTAAGGAAAAATTATTCACGATTGCAAATTTGGTGAAAAGGGGAAATATTTAGAGGGAAAAAATTTTCACGATAGGGGTGATTATGCGAAATCAAAAAAAAAAAAGGAAAACATTTCTAGTTAAAAATTATTCACTATTGCAATTTGGCGAAAAGGGGAAATATTTCGAGGGAAAAAATGTTTAGGATAGGGGTGATTTCGTATTGCGTATTTAATGGGCTGCTATCGGCAGATATCCTCAACGCCTTTGTTGGTTGTTGTACGTCAACACTGTCATTGATTTCAAGCCGATTACCAATACAGCTTCATGGGCTTCTTCCCATTTCTTGCATTAAATATACACCTCATTTATTTGATTGTTCCTGCACTAATTTAAAAATAAAAATATTATTTGTAATATTTAAGGCCTCCAAGAGCATTAATGGAGTATATAAAATCTTAAAACCCTTTAAGAAAATATGTATGTATGTATTTATATTCAAATGCAACATTTTTAGTGCAGGCAACAACCATGGGGGTCATGGCGCCAACATAAAAACCTTCAATATAGTATGTTTATGGCCAAGTAGGTTTTTGGTTCTGTTTATCTTTTATTACTTTATTGTGACTCATAATTTTATTAACAATAATAATTCGTTGCTTGTTATTGTGGACAAGAAACTTAAATAAAAATTAAAAATATTATGAGAAATGCGACTGCAAATAGATGAAATTAAAAAAAAAATTGTACACAAATAATAATAATAAAGTTTAAAGGAACCATAAAGTATATTGCAGCGGTAATAATTCACAGCAAGATACGATAAATGCATAAAATATACAACATACAACATACACATTGTGGAATGAATAAATGCGTTATGTATGAATGGATGGATGGATGGATGGATGGATGTGTAGATAGATGGGCTAGATGAATGTATGGTATCATGTACTCACCACATAAAACCACTATGAATGGATCAAATCTCACATTAAATAAATAAAAATCAGAAAGTATGAAAAAAACAAACATGAACGAGTAACATACAAATCAAGGTGGATTGTTGGTTTATGACACTCTAGTCTCAAATAAATAAGCAAATAAATGTTCATACAATTTACGAATTCATACGTATGGATATTTGTTTCTTTCCTCTCTTTTTCTGATGTTGTTAGTATCACTGATTTCTTTAAACGAAAAATAAAAATGTAACCAACTTAACAGAACTAAAATGCATCCCAAACTGTCAGCTACAGAGTACGAGCACAAACCAACCGAGAAGCAACACACTCACACACATACACACATTCGTCGAATAAGTGCATGTTGCCACACTCTATTTCGTACATATAATTATTGTTGTTGTTGTTGTTGTTGTTATCGCCGTAGTTGTTTTTGTTCGCCGTATGATGCAGCATTGCAGAGCCCAGTACGTATAAGTTTTTAGTGAGATTTATATGGCAGTTACCACAAATTTATTAATTGCCAAAGCTCGTAAATATCTTTATGACGAATGTGATTTCTGGCTGATGTTCAGTTCAGTTCAGTTTAGTTCTGCTCTGCTCTGCTCTGTTCTCGCTGTGACTCCATATAACAAATCAAGTTTTTTAAAACTACAAAATATTGTTGTTTTTGTTGTCGACACTGGTGACGATGGCTGTTACCAATATGTGAAATTAAATACTATAACGACGCACAGAGTTGCCAAAATGACAGCAAATTGAGAGATTATTTTATTTCTTTTAGTTTTGAAAAAAAAAAAAATAAAAAAAAAAATACTGAACTAGAAAGCTCGACGTGCAATAATTATGTATGTTTTGAATTAGAAACTAATAATAGCTCATAAATAGGGATTAGGAAGGGCAGTGTTGTAACACACATTCCAACGAAAAACAATCGAAGAATAAAGGCAAATTTTTATTGTAACTTTTGTATCTATAGGTTCGGTAAAACTGCCAGTCAATTAGACCCTTCTGGTCCATTGTGATACTTTGAAAGAGAGTTCAATGTAAGGCTACTAGCACGCTGCAGTTTAATCCTGGCAACTTCAAATAGTTCCCTAAATCCAAGAGCGCCCATTGTGCCATTCTTTTTCGTGCTAATGCAAGGCAATGGCACAGAAAATGTTCTTCTTTATCAATGTCTTGGCAGTCGCGGCAAAGGTCATTGTATTCAACACTTAACCTCTGCGCCTATGAAACAGTGCGCGGTCAACACGGTCGTTTAAACCGAGAAACCAATATCTTCGTCTATTTCAAAGCCGCCTTTGACAGCCTAATACGATAAAGCATGTGAATCTAATTTGGTATATCTACGAAACTAATGTTTCCTTTTAATAAATAGCACCAGATTAACAGTTGAAATTATGAAGGAACTCACTCAAATATTCATTCCTATAATATATTATACATACCATTAGAGTTGAGAAGCAGTAGTTAATAGAACCTAGTAGTCGATCCTTTTGAGGTAGTTTTCGATAACTTTAGCCTGATCACATCATAAATATAGAAACAAATAAAGTTCGAAAAATAATAATTACAATTAATTGAAATCCATTTCTGTTTCACAGGAAATGAAAACAAAAACTCTAACGACATCAAATCGGATGCTCTTGACCAATTGAAGTCGCCAAAACATAAAATTACGCATTCTGGACACTTCACATGCAATAAAGCTAAAGTCGGTCGCATTATAAGGCTCCTGCCACCGTTTTGTTGGAACCACATATTATCCAGTTCGTAGTTGCAGGTCAAGAAAATAGTACGGCCATAGTAATCTGAATTGATGTTAACGGTTTTTCAGATTATCCGCCACACTTTCACTAACAGAAACCATATTTTTATTGGCAGTGCGCACATTTCTATGATGCACAGGCCTGACCCCGTCGGTAACGCTTCCAGTCTCGTAAACTTTCCCTTTAATCTTGCCAATTTCACTCACAGTAGGTCGACTATAACGACCATAATCACTCTGTAATGCGCAAAAAGTTGCCACCACTTTTGTAATAAGTTCTTCGGTTGTAAAACGATCTATATTCGTAAATGGCAAATTTTTCACTAAATAAATGACACTTGAGATTTTTGTTTACCAATATTTATTAATTGTATCTTTAAAAATGAACTAGCAACAAGTATTCAAATCTTAAATCTGAATATAATTATTATTATTAGTAATTAATAATCCATAAGAGTCGTGCTAAACAAAAAAAAAAAAAAAAAAAAAAAAAAAAAAAAAAAAACATGACAGATATTTAACAGGGGGTCTACTCTGTAATTCGAAACGAAAGCAAATGCTTTCGAATTGTAATGTTAATAACATATAATTCGAAAGAATTTTCTTTCGTTTCGAAATACAGAGTAGACCCCCAGGTGACATCCATGGCATTGAAACTACTAAATGGATAACACTATACTTACTAATAGATGGTATTTTGGACTCTCGTCCAACCAAAGCAATACTCTACAAAGTACTGATACTACCCGTGCTATAAAAACGAATTTATTTTTAAGCAGGGCTACTTGCTCAAGCAGAAGAAGCAGAGCTGGGAGTTTTCAAAAGCTAAATTTTTCGCAAGGTATCTGTACAAATCGAAATAATTGAACGCATCAAAATTTAGAGGATATTTTGGCTACGTCATGGTTGTTCAAGGACATCGCATAGACCAGTATTGATACTTAGCGATACCAGCAGATGACAAGAAACCTGTTAGTATTGCAGCCTAGTTCGTGGTGCCTGTATCGAATGACTCCCACACAGATTTAACAAAACTTAGTAGTCTGCACATTTCCATTCCCGGTACAAGTTCAAGACTTCGAAAAGTGTGATCACCAAGACAGTCATATCTAGTGCGGCTTAGAGCCGGACAATGGCACAGTAGATGTTCTACTGTCTCAATTACCCCGGGTTCCTTACATTTCCTGCAGGTACCGTCAAGTATTTATCCTATTTTGATGACATACAAAGCCGTCCAGCAGTGTCCAGTTAAAACCCCCACTAGAAATATACAGGCTTGGTCATGTTCTACGAATGCACAAAGACGTTCCGGAGTATGTCGGGGGATGTAGAAAGAAGGGGATGTGGCACCAAAATTCCATTGTAAAGATCAGCGGGAAAATTACGGCATTTAATGGAGTTTATAAGCAAATATTTGAACATTTGCGTCGATATAGAATGCCCCCAGTGGTCTTATCATCATTTCCAATAGCAAACTGCTTCGATCACGTTTTTTTAGTGTGAGATTTTTGCATCCGCTATCCCTCTAAGATTATTCGATAACGAATGCCATAATCTCAAACTGAAAAAAGTGATAGAATCAGCTCGTTATCAAAACCGACGATAAGAGCCTAGACCAAGGAGAACATTCGAAAATTGGTATTGGAAATTACAGAAAGAGCGCAGGAGATAGAGGCGCTTGGATCTTAGACGAATTTGTAAATGCGTTTCCTCTAGAGGCACGTGAAATTTTACAAATATCGAGTGGCATGTTTCATATATGTACATTCACAGAAAAAAGTATTCACCAAATAATGTTTTCAATTAATAATTTAATTGATTCAATTAAATCTTTAATTGTATTAATTAATTTGAGTGGAAAAACTTAATTGATATTATCAAATTGTTTATAGGTGAAAATTTAATTAATTTTTAAATTAATATTACAAATATTTTAATTAATATTACAAACTTATTCATATTACTTTTTTGTGTGTTTGTTTCCATATACATACAAAAATTAAAATATTATCTTATGTTTTGCTGCTAGAAAAACTGTTCACACAAAAAGAAGTCTTATAAAAAAATTTTATGTGGACTCAATATTGACAACAAAAGATGAGAATATCAAATTTGTCAGGTTTCGCAGCTTTAATAAATTATTAGTAGTACCGAACTGACATATGCAATTTTTTAAAATGAAATTTAATGTAATTTTTTGCTCAAAATTGTTCTATTGACTAATAGCACCTGTAGAGACTAGACAATTACTTAAAAATTATTGAAGTGCTGAATGACAACCTTTTTGGATACGACTTGCTTTGCCATCCGTCCTATTGACAAATTAAAATAAGTTGCATACAAGTTATTTCATAAAGATACGCCTACAAAAGAATCGGTATAATTGAAACGTTACTATTTATTAAATTTTACCATTGAAATATTAAAAAATTAACAAAAAATCTGTTTTAATAATTTCCCTACCGTATTTCAAAGTTATTAACCCAAGCTTTAACCAACCATATCGGAAATATCGGCAACGTGCAACTGGCAATCTAACAAATATGTGCATATTTAAGTTTTCTATTCAAATGGCAACTCCACTTAATGTTCCATTTAGGAGCAAATGTGCCTTGTTATCTTCTAACCCTAAATGAGAATTGAGGACAAATGAAGTTTTCAAAGTTTCCGTGGCAACCTTAAGAGTCATGCATAAAATAAAAATAAACTGGATTGTTTCTTGATTGACTTAATGACCGACCCAGTATGTGATTGAAAGCATTTTGCACTAGAACTTTATGCAGCATGTGCTGCATATGATTTGACATAATGCTTAACTTTTTTTTATTATTGCTGCATTCATATGATCGCTTTTACCTTGACAGTGACCAATTTGAAAGCGCACGCAGGAATATTTCTGTATGGACACATTTTAAATAGAAATGTAAATGAATGCTTGCTTATTTATATTGATGCTTAAAACAAAAGACACAGGTAAAATTGGCATTGGCGTTTTTTTCTGTGACTACACCTTCAGTGTCATAAAATGTCAAACCTTAAAAATATAAAATTTAACGAAATCATTATAATTTTCACAACGTTCATAATTCATGCTTTATAGACACTCAATTTCACTTAGTCAGTCTCCGTCAACCAGTCAGTCAGTGCAATAAAATGCAGACACAGTTGCCGCAAGATGCAAGTAAAAGGATCGATCCACCACGTAATGACAGCAACTCCCTACAGTTAGAATGCTTGTAATTCTGTTGGGCAGTCATTACTTTTTTTTCATATTGTACATATGTAGCGCTCATTTAAAATCATTTGAAGGTTATTTTGCTGCTTTCACGAAGAAATATTTTTATGAAAAGATAAATAAAAAATATTTATAACTCACTAAAACGTGCACTAAAACAAACAAAATATTTAATTAATTAACGAATTATTTGAAACTCATGAAGAGTCAATAAACTTAATAGTCCTTTGCAATTTTATAGAGTTATTGCATTCAAAGCAAAATAAGAGAACATTTTCGTCTTAATAAGATGAAAATCCATTATGTATTCAGATATAATATTCATTATGTACAGCAACTAAAAGGGTCTGCCAATAAGACGTTTTATTTTTAATAGCCCGACATTTTAACAGTTGTCACGGACTCAACGAGTAATTACTTGATAGATGACAAATAAAAACCATGCCCTTACGCAAATAGAATGATATAATATTTAACAATGGATTGAAATTATTAAAATTCACTATAAAAATGATGGAACTTTAGCGCTATGTACCGCACAAGTAACGATGCCATCGCTATTTTCCGTGAAAAAGTTCCGTATCATTTTTCGAATAGCTGATCACAATTGGCCAGCGATATCTTTCTAATTTTATAGTTTTTTTTCTCTTGCACTCGATTCAAGACCTCAGAGATGGAATTAGACAAGTTTTGTAGGTCATACAGCTGCCCATGTGAGAATTGGTGATGGAAAATTTCTTGAAAAAAAAATTTTTTCAACTAGCGTAACCATGGCAGCGTTTTGGCTGATGTTTCTCCCTCCTCTTTACAATTAAATAAACTTGAGATGATTTTGTTTGAAAATGCTCGTTTTCATGCCCAGTGTTTTTTGAAGACTGGCAACTGTTTGCCTGATTTCTATACCAATTCAAGGTATACTATGCTTTGTTTCCATTTCATAAAACTCATGGATTCATTAACTAGACAAGTCTCTGATTCATATAGTAAATTAGACTTGATGCAGACGTTATTACTTTTGGATTTTGGAGAAAGTGTGGCAGAGTTCGAAATATGTTAAAGGCTGCAGAATGCTTTTCTGGTTTTTAAGATGTGCGTATCGACATCGCTGACTGCTCTTCTGTTGCCATTAATATTGCTAGTTAGGTGGCAAAAGCTGCTGACATTCTCAATAAGTATATTGGCGTTCGATCATGCATTTAGGTTTTTCTGCTTTTAAGCGTGTCTGTTTGCTCAGATAGATCGGCTATTTTCCTTTGCATGTTTCCTTTAGTTGTTGCAAGTAGCACGATGTCGTCAGCATACTCGAGATCTTAGACGTTATGATTAAGTCTATATGGGATATCTTTCTTTTGGTTTAGTGAATATCCTAGTGTTTCGTTCAGTGTGGTTATGAAAAAGAACGAGAATGCAGGCATCCTTGTTTTATACCCTGATGGTTTTGAAAGGTTGGCTGGCTTTGTGCAAAAGTCTCATTGTTGAATCGGTTTATTGAGCTTTAATAAGATTTATTATTTTGGCAGGTACGTGTTTGCTCTCGAGGGCATACCAGATTTGATTTCTACGGCATCGAAAGCTTTTTTCAAATCAACGAATGTTAGATATAATGTTGTATTGAGCTCGTTTCACTGTTCTGTTATTGAACGCAGGCTATTTAATTGCTCGAATCAATATTGGTTGGATCTGAATCTGACTTTAATCGGCGCACACAACCACATATAAACGAATACATTTCTGTTGGTGGCCAGTCTTGGTCTAAGGGTTCCAGATTTATTAAAATTTGTTTAGAGATTTTACAGACTATTGTTAGAGCGATGCGTCCACAGTTGCTTCATAGTTAGCTTGCGAAGGATTTTTTTTATTAAGCTTTCTTTCCATTCTGTGGGGATTATCTCCATATTTCAAATTACATTGAACAATGGATTAGCTTTGCCTGCGATTTTTCTGTTTCTTACTTGATTGGTTGCGGTTCTCATTTATTTCGTTGGGGGGATATCCATACTTATTATTTCCATAGCGTATGAATCAGGGAGAAATTGCATTTTTGCCTTAGTGGTACAATATCTGTCTCTGTAGTTTATCGTTGACATCAGTAAGGATGTTGCGGCTTGTGTCCTTTCTTTATTGATGTTTATTGATGATTATGCTTTCTTCCCGAGTTCTTTACTAATGTTAAATATAAGTTTTAAGCCTCCGCGGTTCGCTGCTTCTTCGGTGTTGGCATACATTGAGTTTAACAAGGTGTGATAATTTAGCTTGAAGTTCACTTTTTTCCAACAGTATCCCTCCGTTGACTTTATGTCGTTCTTCCACGAGATTTAAGATAACCACTCTTTATTTGAAGACTTTCAAGTTAAATTTACTACTTCAGTCGCGGACTTCTATAAAGCGTTCTTACTTTTTCTCCAATGTGCATCTATGTCTAAGTTTGACGTTTATGTTAATGTAATTGCTTAGTACTTCTTTAAGAAGCACGAAACAAAATTTCGCTTAATATCTTCTAACTTCAGCCTGTTGATGTTATAAGAGCGACGTTTCGCCTCCATTGTATGAATTGGTGTTTGTTTCTTCGCAGCATAACTTTTATATTTATGATTTGATTAAGCTAAAGTCCATATCGCCATGTAATAATTTTTAAGGAAAAAATAACACCAAAATTAATTGTACACAGAAAAAAGTATTCACCAGTTAATGTTTTCAATTAATAATTTAATTGATTCAATTAAATTTTTAATTGTATTAATTAATTTGAGTGGAAAAACTTAATTGATATTATAAAATTGTTTATAGGTGAAAATTTAATTAATTTTTTAATTAATATTACGAATATTTTAGTTAATATTACAAACTCATTCATATTACTTTTTTGTGTGTAAATATTCTAACAAACACTAGCAGAACGGAACAACTAGATGTGTAGGCTGCCACACCTGCATCATCATCGTTGTTTTGTGTTTGGTTCATTGTATGCTGTGACAATTGATGTAAATTTCAGCTTTATATACTCAGCTTTCAGTGCAAATGGAATATGTGAATTGGTTTTGACTCATCATATTACAATTTGCTGATTTTGATTTTTTCTAATGAAAGCTCAATTTTACCATCTTTAATTTAAAACAGTCTTGCCATTGTCGTTTCTTCTTTACTAATTATGCACATGTCAGTTACTTTGCTTATTTTTGTTCTGCTAAAGACAAACTTTTTTGTTTTGTTATTCTTAAGTATATTTATTTAATTTTTGCCACAAGCTTTAAAGAGCGATATGAACTTAAGCCTAATCAAATAATAACTATAAAAAGAAATAAAGTTCGAACAATAGTAATTAAACTAACTAAAAGCATAATTTTCAATTCGAATATCAAGAGAAAGTGATGAGAGGCAATGTCGGCACTTATTTTGGTTTTAGAGTCGGCAGTTTTAGTTGCTCAAGTTTTGACTTTGTATCAGAGAGTTGGGAAAGTAATATATACTTTTTGTATAGCTATCTTTTTCTTTCTCATTATAAAATCAAAAGTTGACCAAGAAAAACTGCCGAATCTAAAATCAGAGTTAATAGTGCTCATTGTCTTGCAGCATGTTAAATCTATTATGCTCAACTTGATTATGTGTATGTAATATTTTTTAAAATAACTCATCATTACTTTTTCTGTTACCGGGACTGCAACTTCCCATTTTGTGTTCGATGCCAACACTGTTACATCATTGTTGAAAATTTTGGGCAAAGTGCGATTTAATTCATAGAAAAATTGTCCTTCATTAGGAGCTCTAAGAACTTAATGGGCCGTTATAAGAAGGTCATAGTTTGCCGACCACGATATTGCGCAATTTTCTATCAATAAAAATGCCTACACCATGTGTATGTGGCTCCATCATTGCGACCGGAATACAGTATACGGTTCGATTAGAGCTTTTAATTCTAATATATGTTAATTTTTTTTTAGAAAGAATTTAATAAAATATATTTTTAAATTATAAAAAATTCCATTGAAAACAGTTGGGTAAAAATACATGATATATAAAATTATGTTTTAAAGAGCATGACTCAGCCCACTTGTTCAAACTTCAAATAGAATAGAGGGAAGCGAAGCGACCCGTGGTACACCTTTTATAGAACATTTATAAAATAATTTATCATTAAACTTTGCGAATATGTACGTCAGCATATTTAAAATTTTTTACCAATATGATTATAATCAGTGCCGTATTATCCTCGACATATTAACATTAGTTTTCTAAACACATTCCTCAAACACCCAAAACAGGGAGAGAGAAAAACGAAACTATAAAACTTTAATGAAAAAGTTTTGATTTTCTTTTAAACAATAAAACCTCAACTCCTCACCTAAACACAAATATGGATGCACGAGTGTGGTTGTGTGAGTGTAGGGAAACAAATACCCTGCAGGAAATGCGAAAAGTGAAATTGTAATGATTTACTAGTGATATTGTCAGTAGTACTACTGACCAGTTGTATCCCAGCCAATGTAATCATCTATTGATATATAACATAGAGTTGTCATTAAAAATCTACCAGTAGACTCTAGCACTATTGAAGAAGTATTTTTTACGACTATATGGAGACATTTGAACCAAAGATGATTCGCTAGTACGTTTTAGTGACCCTCCTCTGCAAAAAATTATATTATTTTCCTAAAAACATTTGTTTAAAATTAAAACAGTCAATCAGAAGCGACAGTGACTATCCGACGATCGGCTTGCAACTCTGCTATTGACTGCACATCATATTGAAAAAGAAAACACACTACTGACGCGTTCGTTGACAATGTCACCAGAAATACACTAGAACTGTTGTCTCTAACATATCTCTACTTGCGCATAAAAGAAAAGTTTTCGACATTTTTACTAGTGCAATTGTCGCTAGAGGAAACAGTGTTGACACATAGACATGTGGTTCTAGGCTGACTAGAGGGTACCGACTTAGAAACACACATGAAAAAAACACACTCGCATGTCAACACCGCAAGTCAGAACCTTTCTTAGGTTTAGTCCGTATCTATTTTCACACATGCAACAAAAGACTATTGTTTTTGTTAATTTTGTTGTTGTTATTGCTATTGTTGCTGCTGTAGTTTTTTGCACTTTTGTAACTTTGCTATTTAACTGGAAAAACTTAAAAAGTATTAAGAACAAAACTAAGCAAAGGCATCCTGTTTCTTTTTATTTTATATCAAAATCTAAAAAAAGGATACGAACGCAGGAAAGTTTCGGAAAGAAAAATGCGTTGTTGAAAGATACTTGTATACAAAGAGTGAAAAATAAAAAGTAATTTTGATCGAAAATTGATTTATAATTGAAAAATGTATTATTATTGTTGTTGCTGTTGGTCTCATTTTACTCCCATAACAGAAATTCATTTACCACAAAAATCTTAAGGAAAAATGTTTATCACAAGAGTTGTTAATGTGTTGGCAGATGAAGCAAGAGATAAGAATGTTTTCTTGTTTGCAGCACAAGAATGAAGATATAAGATTTTTTTATTCTCAGGGAGCTGGAGATTTTAAAACTTTGTGAAAAACAGTCGAGACTATTATGATTTATTTTACTTCTATATGTACTCATATTTATGCATGTCGTTGTATAAAATGTGAAAAAGCACTGAAAAGTATTTTAATATTTTTTTTAAAGGCGCAAGTTTCTTAAAAAGTGTTATGGAAAACATACTGTTTTAGACATTGTTGTTGTAATTTTAAGTTAATAAATTTCTTTTCTGGCAGCGCAATAGAAATGAGAAGTGTTAAGAACATGTGAACATTTTACTCGGTGTTTCCTAATTATTTTCTCTATATTTTGTTGAAAACTGCTGAGCATGAAAATGAAGTCCATTTTTTTTAAATATTGTTGCAGTTTTTTTGAACACGTGAAAAAATAGCGTTACCATATGGTAACTCCAGGTTTTTTGTCTTTCACCAAAGCTGGTAGATTATATTAGGATCTTATTTAGTTTTCATTTCACCAAACGAATAATAGAGCTTCTCATCGTAAACGATTCCCTGTATACTCCTCCATTGACTTGAAGTTTTTTTCATGCAGCAATGGGGAACTTGCTGGAGTTGAATAGACTTGTATCGAACTCTTTGAGTAGCGTTTTTGACACAAATCCATGATCAAACCCATTTAAATTACATGGGTTTGATCATGGGCTTGTGTTAAAAACGAGCTACTGAAAGAGTTAGATACAGGTCTTTTCATCAAAAAAAACGAAGTCCAAAAAATGTGTCTCTTAAGATATTTTAGCGGTTATGGCTCGATATGTAGGTATGTATGTATTTTATTAATATATGTTGTACTAACTTTTTACCAATGAATTGTTTTAGTATTATTTGGGATTTCCGTAAGCTGATCAGCCTGTTAATGTCCATATTTCCATCTCAATGTAAAAATAATGTCCAAGTGCTTTATTTGTAATTTAGAAGCATATTACGGTGAAACTTCGTTATAACGACGAACTTTAATATTACGAAAAACTCAATATAACGAATCTTTTTCTCGGTTTCCTGAGAAAACCTCTTAAGTGCAAAGTTTTTCATGCTCTATAGCTATAACGAAAAAAATTTGAGCTATAAAGCCTCTATATAGCGAAGTAGCGATTCAAAAGCCTTTATGCAACAAAGTCAGAATAGTATATATACACAAAGGCATCATTATTACTGGATCCAAGTGAGCTTTACACTGTTCTTCTTTTTTTCTGCCAACGAAATTTAACTTAAGGTTTGGTGTCCCATGTACCAAATTGGCGCTACCACACTAATCCAAACATTAGTGGGAAATGAGTGTTACTTCTCTCAAAAAAATAAAAAGTTGCATGGAGGTGATATTGCGTACTCAGTATTAGAACTATTACAACATTATGATGTCCTTGCAGGTGCTAATAGCGGCTAATACAATATATGGATTTGAGTTCAAGTGACATTTCAAAGAATTTAAGAGTACAAGGATAACTTTCGAAAAAACTACTGCGTGCAAGCAAAATGTAAATTATTGGCCCCGATCGCAGTTGGCGATCTTGCCTTCGTCTTCGAAGTCAAAAATCTTCTGCGTGATAGGCATAATGGCAGTTATGATTAGTTAGAGCTTTTGGCTTTGTTACACCAAAAGGCTTTTTTTTGGGGAAACATTTTGAATTTTGTATGGTTATATATTTTGATTAAATATATTCGAATTTAAAACATAACCTGCTCCAAAAGTTATAATTGTAGTTTGTAAGCTAAGGCTATCACCTATTAAATGTCTAAACAGCTTTAATTTCATTTGCAATTAAAGCTGGCAATTATTTGATTTCCCGGCAGCCTGAATGGACTATCAGAAATTTAGCTTTTTATTTGGGAATTTTTTATTTGCAAAAGAGATGACTTTATCTGATCTATTTATTGCTTTTAATTCTTTCTAAAGTTTTCCTATTCCACTATTTTGTTTTTCTACCAAATTTTTTACTTAAAAAATATCTTCAACCTCTTTTAGTTTTAAAAACTGCTTATCTAAGCTATTTTCTTACATTTATTTAAGTTTATCTGTAGCGTTTGAAAATGAATAAAGTTTTTCATCATTTTATTTTTACTTTTTTCTAAGAAGCTGTTAGAGAAAATCTTTAAGTGGGTTTCTGTGGCTTCATTAATTCAACAAAGTAAGCAAATTTGTTTTTATAAAATTTTATATAAAATAAATCCTATAAAGAAATAGTTTTCTTTTCGCAAATAAAAAATAAAGCAATAACCAAGTCTTTTGTTTTTGACGTTTTTAGTGTGAAGGAAATATGGAGAAACGTTTTAGGTGATTGTAAAATACGCTATATTCAATTATGTATGTGTTTTATATTAATTTCACAAAATTTTATGAAAAAACTTCTATAAAGGACTTAACAACAGGTGTCCTCCAATAATCGCACACAGGGATTTCTTTGTTAGAAGTTCTCAATTTCAGGTATAATTTGAATTTTTTGAATACTCACTTAAGCCTGCAGTACACAGCATGCGACTCTGACGTAATTTTGACGTCACCATGAATGTACATTGGCTACATGTCGTGCACTAGAAACACATTTAAATGTAGAAAATCACATCATTACACATATGTATGCTGCCTCTGCAAATGTGTCCGACTCAGCTAAATTTATCATATTTAGATTTTGGAACAAAAATACTATCAAAATATTTTACGACATGTAGCAACTAGTACTAATTTAAAAAAATGCAACCAACATGCTGACAATTCTTGTGACGTAATATCCACATACGAATGTGGCTTCTACATGTCGTGTACTATAGGCTTTACGCTTTCGATAATAGAGACGAGTTACTGGTGCACGTTCACGAATGGCTTTTGTGAGTGAGTGGCTTCAAACTACCAGCAAAATGTATAAATGAAATCTATTCAATAAATAATATTTCATTGATTGTCTGTTTTTTACTTAATATGTATGAAAGTATATACTATACTTATAATTTCTGCATGGAAATAGGGGGAGGGGAGATGTGTGAAGGGAAAATTATCCTGTATTTCCACAATTACAATAAGGAGACTCTTTAAATTTTATTAGGGTTGCTTGCGAAATACATTACACAGTCAAGTAAACAACTGGCGGGACACTAAGGGGAATAAATTTTAGTTATGCTTTCTCCCGGTTCACACACTTCAACTTTTGTTGATCAACTCGTAATTCAATGTAAGAAAGACGGAGAAGGAAATACAAATATCTTTTTTTTTTCATACAACTTCAACAAAAGTTGAAGTGTTTGAACCGGGACTTTATCTTGGGAGCTGCAATAGTAAAAGTCTTGAAATTTGGTATAAGTTTAAAATAATCTCTGTAGGAAGGAATAAGGCTGGTGGACTAGGACTAATCATTGTTAAATTCCACGCTGACGAAGCCGGCGGTAGGAGCTAATTAACAATAAGTTCTGTCATTTCTGGAAAAGTATAATTCTGGAATATTTCCATATTTTAAACTGCACAGTATACTTTTGCATATTTTCGGTCTAATTCATAAAACATATTTTAGGTTTATTACAGGTTTATTTCACAAATTTCCCATAGAAATACGTCAAATAAGCGCTTAATAAACCTGAAATATTTTTTATGAATAAGGCAGTTTATATTTAAGAGAAAATAATACATTTTGTGGAATCCTGTGATCATTTTGACTTGAACATGAGACTTTTTTGGGCATTTTAAGACTTACTAGTCACGCCAGTGCATTTTGCAGCACCCATCGCCAGTCTTGCCAGAAGCAAGGGAAAGTTTGCATTCACTTATTTTTGTCGCCAATATATAGGGGAGAAATGGTACCCTTAAAATTTTTATAAGCAATTGGAGATTTGTGTTTGCTCAAAGTTATCTAGATTTTTATATATAGGGTCCGCCATCTAACGTTTTTTTTCAACTAGTGCTTATTTCGTGAATGGTAACACTTAGCTCATGTCTGATTTGACAGATAATAATTTTTATCTTTCCGCTGAACGAATATGGTTGTGTATACGCTT
This sequence comes from Nowickia ferox, assembly GCA_936439885.1. Lineage (NCBI taxonomy): Eukaryota > Metazoa > Arthropoda > Insecta > Diptera > Tachinidae > Nowickia > Nowickia ferox. Next base: position 69,430,385 of record OW387026.1, read on the forward strand.
GAACAACGCTGGGAAATATTGCCTGCGATCGAATTACAGAAGATGCCGATTTGGCCAAAAAAATCATATTTTCAGATGAAGCTCATTTTGATCTTGGCGGGTATGTAAACAAGCAAAATTGTCGCATTTGGGGCACAGAAAACCCGCACGCATACATTGAAAAGTCGACGCACCCAAAACGAGTCACTGTTTGGTGCGGATTTTGGTCCAGAGGCATAATTGGGCCAATGAGCAAGGAGTGGCGTTACAGTCAATGGCGATCGTTATCGGGCCATGTTGAACGAATTTTTGTTCACAAAAATTGAAGAGGAGGATATTGGCAACATTTGGTTTCAAGAGGACGGCGCTACGTGACACACAGCCGAAGTTACACTCGATGTTTTGCGCCCTGTTTTCAAAAATAAAAAGTTATCTGGCGGACCCTATATATATTGCCAGTCATATCAGAAAACAGAAAATGGACTTACATTATAAGGGGTGTTTTTTTTATAGAGTAACACAAGCTTAAATCATAATAAAACAAGGAAATATATTTTTAATATCAATGAAACGGGCTTTATTGGAATGAAAATTTTATTTTTTAGATGGCGCAATCTGGAACACCAATTTTTAACAACTTTTCGCAGCATTTCGCCGATAAGTCTTCGAATGTTGATTTCCAGGTGTTCAAGTGTTTGTGGTTGATCGACGTAGACAAGTGACTTAAAATAACCCCAAAGAAAATAATCCAATGGGGTTAAATCGCACGATCTTGGTGGCCAATTAATTGAGCCATTACGTGATATTATTTTTTCATCAAAAGTTTCTTTAAGCAAATCAATTGTAGCGCCCACTGTGTGGCATGTGACTCCGTCCTGTTGGAATCATATATCAGCAAGATTAATGCCACGTAATTGAGGTATGAAAAAATTTCGAATCATGTTCCTATACCGTTCACCATCATCGTTTTTGAAGACATGTGGGCCAATGACTCCTCCAGCCCATAAACCGCACCAAACAGACATTTTTTGTATATGTAATGGTGTTTCGACAAAAGCTTGTGGATTCTCTTCACTACAAATACGACAATTCTGCTTATTTACGTACCCATTCAACCAGAATTATGTACGCCATAAAATGGAAGAATTGCACGATGAGTTTGAGGAATAGAACAATTATTTTGATTAAAAATTTCAACAATTTGCACGCGTTGCTCTGGGGTAAGTCATTTCATAATGAAATTTCAAAGCAAACTAAACAAAAATTAACTATCAGCAAAATATTTATAAAGCAATTTATTTCATGATAATGCTTGGATCTTGCCACTACGTACGAAGTATAATGTCATTGAAATCACCGCCTTTAGATTGGTTGCACCAGTTACTCGTTCTGAAAACCTTCCCATGCAATAAAGCCTAAATCGGTCGTGTTGTGTGTCTTGTGGCACCTTCTTGTTCAAACGACATATTATCCAGTTCATAATCTTCAATTATAGGCCAATTACAGTCCGCTATTCATGCGTCTATAGCCTTCTGCATTCTCATCGGATTATCCGCCACACATTCACTAACAGAAGTCATTTCTTTGTCAGTCCGCTCATTGCGATGATACATAGGCTTGACTACATCTGTAACGCTTTGATTATTAAAACATTTTTTTTATAATCTTACTATTTTCTTGCACAGTGGGTCGTTTATGACAACAATAATAACCCATTAACGCTCGAAAAGTGGCTGCCACTTTTGTAGCAACTTTTAACTATTTTTACGCGTTCTTTGGCTTTTAAATAATCCATGTTAGTAAATGGTACTAAATAAATTATACTTCAGATTAAAGATGTAAATCAGCCGACTGCCTTGCCAAACCGCACAGAACAAATTATGCCCAAAAAATGTTCAAACAAATTTTAGTTTGAAATAAAATTTAGTTTCAGTTCTAGTAAATTGTTTGTTCAAATTTTATTTGTCGTTTGTCGGCTACTTGTCGGCATTTCCATGTATACAACACGATTAATAAAAATAAACAACAACAAGAGCAGAACAGTGCGTTGTATCCATCAACAAGCAAGATAAACACCAACACGCTTAAACAACAAATTTTTTCACTCGAACTATCTTAAATTTATTATTTATTATTGTTATTAAATTTTTTATTTGTAGGTCCGCATTCATACGAAATATTTACTGGTTCAATGAATTTGGTTACTGAAAATGAAATTCAGTTTTTTCTGTACGGGTGTTTTGAAACCACTGGATAGCCCGTTAATAAGGACTTTGTAGGCATTATCCAGGAAGAAGTTTTCTTATAAAAAACATATATGAGCATAAATTAAGAAAAAAAATTTTGCCATAAGCCTTTATGTGAGACAATTTAAAATTTTTAGTTGAACTATAGTGAATTTTAATCAGAAATAATTTCTTAGTCGAGCTTAAATAATTGTATACACAATATAATCATTTCTCATATTCCATTTCATTGAAAATTTGCGTTAAATAGCTGATGTTAATAACAATCTCTACCCTAGTAGATAGACTTGGGTGCTGATGAAGTGCGTGGCTGCACAGAAAAATATCGGTATTTCCCAAAGCTAATAAAAGTCTAATTTAATTTTTCTTCTCTTCTTTAGAAACTCACATTAATTAATAAAAATATTTCATTCGACAAGAATTGAAATTACTGAACTTAAGCCCGACTAAGAAAGTATTTCTGATTAAAACATAAACCTTTATGTTCAATTTGTATTATAAGACTATGTTGCAAAATAGGGGATAATACTGAAATAATATCGAATTTTTTATTATTAAATTTAATATTTATAAAATTGAAGGTAATCTACTGTACCTGAATTGAAATAAAAAATCAAAATATTTTTAGTTTTCTTTCCGTAAAGTAAGAAATTATAATTTGTAGGGCTTTAAAAATGAAATGAATTCTAAAGTGTAAGGGGGAGTGTTTTTTTTTAATGCCATCATACTTGTCAAAAAAATCTACTGGCAACATTGAGGGTGTTACGTTTCCCCACAGATATTTACTGTATTAGAAAGCAAGCCGCGCTAAATTTGACGACTCATGCAAAAATTGTTCTGCTTACTTTCTTTGTGAAGTATAGTAATGCTTCCCGTTATGAGTCCACTATTTTTAGCAGGATTGCATTCGCAGCCGCCCTAATAGTAGATTAAACTGGTTAAAAAAGTTCTACAAAAATATTTGATATTAAAATGCCGCTATAAGTCTTTAAATACACCAAAGTTCGAAAAGCTAGAAATAAGTCAAAACTTATTAAAGTGCTTTTGAGGGTTAATCTCGTACTCATTCACAAATTTTTCTCGAAGGTTTCAAGAAACCGAAATGCATCTAGATGGGCTTAATACGAGAATACATTGATCAAGCATGTTGATTGCTCCCTGCAGTGTAGGGTGTTTTGACACGGAACTGAAAATCTTTTGATGCGGAAACTATTAGTAAAGTTTTTCCATCACATTTTCTTCAAGTAGACAGCAAGTGCCATAGAATCTAGTAAAAGAAATCCTGAGGTTTCGCTAAATGCGAAAAAGTTTTGCTTGCGTTTTTATTTATTTATTTTTTTTTTGCTCTCTTAGGAAATGCTTGGTTGTCTCTATTGAAAGAAATGTAATGAAATGAATTTAATGACTGTTTTTACACTGTAATCAAAAGGATTAACAAGCAAATTACTTCTTGCATTTAGTTTCGTTTTGGGTTTATTTCAGCATTTTCATTTTATTTGTTTTAATTAAGAAAATTTTGGTTTTTTAGACAAATTAATGAATGATAAATTTCATTATTCGAACTTTGTGGTTTTTAATTTTGTAACTTTGGAAAATGTTTTCGTGCAATTATGCATGTTGTTTTATATGTATGTACACATGTATGTACACATGTATGTATGTGTGTATGTATTTCATTGACACATAAAATGCAAACAAACAAATTAGATTTTATTAGTGTTTTTTTTAATCTGGTTTTTTGTTAATTTTTAGTTTTGTTTTGTTGTTTGTTTTATATTTGAGATTTGACTAAATATGTTTAATTAATTGTATGACTCTGGTGGGTTTTTGTACATATTGACCATAATTGACAATTTAGATAATGATTACAAACACGATTTTTTGCTTTAGTTGGTGTAGTTGCTGCAACTAAATTTTATTGTTGCTGGTGGCAAAAAAAAAAAAAGCAAAACAAAAATAATAAGAAACTTTAAACAAGTCATATGTTACTGTTTTCATATTTGTTTATTTCATATTCAACTCAGGTATTGGTTAATTTAACCAAATTTGTTAATATGTACATAGATTTTATTTATTATTGATTTTATTTGCAAAGTTATAGAGCGACAAGCACTAATACTTGTATGTATTAAGAAAAGCACACGATCTACCAACACCCGGTGCGGAAAAAAATGCTTGAGTTATCCATGAAATCACACACACACAAACACACACACACACATACACAAAGCGTATGCATGAGCAATGTGTTAGCTTTGCAAGCGAGTTAGCCATATCCGTAGGCTGGAGACATAAATCATGTTTCCATAAATATTTTTCATAATCTAAATGACTGTTTTTTTTATATTGAAAACAAAGTTCAAAAAAATATAAAAATAAACTTCTAAATTAACAAGCAAGAAAAACAAAAAATTAACACTTGCACTGTAGAGCAAAACAACTTTTAGCAACAAAAAAAAAACTAAAAAATTTTGAAAAATTTCTAAAAACGGAAAAAATAATCCTTGAAGGTTTAAATCGTTACAATGGAAAAAAGAACAAAGCAAAAATATCGTCATAACGACAAAAATCGCTAATAAGGAAAAATCACCAAAGCGGAAAAAATAGCTAAGATAGAAAAGCTTCGCCAAAGCCCTAAGAAATCTCCTAAGTGTCCTGTGCAGCGAAAATAATTTTAAAATTAAGTTTAATTTGATATTTTTTGCATTTTAAGCCTGGTACTCTGTTCACAATTTCGTGCGAAATGCTGTCAAACTACATATAAAAGTATTTGGTGTGAAATATTTGCGAAATAAATTCGCAAAAGTAGTACTCTGTTCTTCTTGTGAAAAACACGTAAAAGCATGTCTTCCCATGCAAAATTAGTCTGGCATCATTTTAGTTTAGCTGCGAAACAACATGAGCAGTGGTTTTTTCGCACGGAATTTTAACAATGTTGCATACTTTCAAGCAATAAAAGCAAGAAATTTATAAAAAAAACCGCGAGTTGGGCTACATTTAGTACATGTCAAATTTTTCACGCGAAATAATCAATGGTGTTGAAAATTTTTTCACAACTTTGAACACAGTACCAGCCTTTAAGCATTAAAAACAGGAGGCTACTGAACTCAATATGTCAAAAATTGAATACACATGCTTATATAAGTATGACTTTTTTGACGACTGTAAGCAACACTGCAAGAGGTTGTTTTCTATGATGATTTCGTCGTTGTAGATCAATTCAAAAGATTTGTATTTTATTTATTAATTTCTTTGATTCTTTTCGACTTTATTATGTTAAAAATACCAACAAGAAATTTGGGGCTTATTATATGAAACACGAGTTTCACTAAAAACTCTATGACTCCAAAATGTAAATTCCAAGCGAAAATTGTCAATAATGGGACACCATTTTGCCCTCCAGTTTTTATGCTCTTTTGTAACGAAATAGTAACTTTACCCACTGTGCAATGGAAAGATTTCATTATCTGAAAATGTTTATTAAATGTTTGATTTGTTTATTTAATGTTTGGCATTTGTATAATTCGGTACTGACACTTGCATGCTGAGCCGGTGACGAATGACACAGAATTGCATTTGTATGCGACTCGTTCCATCCGTGCTTCTGTCCCGTCAAAAGTTAACTCTACTTTAAACTTGATTTTTGATTTATTGCCAATTATTGTGAAAAATATTTTATTTCAGTGACAAAAAGCAAAAGCTAAATAAATAATTGACATACATTTATTTTATTAGTTTAAGTTAAAATTATAAATGATTAAATGAAATGGTAAGCTGTGTAAACTAATGATTAAAATCGAGATAATGTCTAGAATAAATATGTACATTTGCGAATACAACTCTGTTAAGATGCTGTTGCCATATTTGCTGTGTTGCCAACAACTATAATTCAATTTGTACAATTTATTCTGATCGCCTGCCTCGATTATGGCGATACAACATTTTATCACATCTTGTCATCAGTTTATGATGTTTATTATTTAACAAATTGTGGATTATTATTATTTCTATAAGTACGTACAAAAAGTTTTCAATATGGAAAGAAAAAACAAAATATAAATAAAACAAAATAAAAGGATTACGATTTCACTTTTCAGTATCTATGCAACTTGATTATGAAATGTAGAAAAATTTTTAGATCCCAAAATGGGCAATTTTAGATAAGAATGCGAGAACGTGCCAAGTGTCAGTTTAAGTTTATCTGCAAATTTTTAGCCAAGGAGCAATAATTATATTTTTAAGTATTTTAAGTGCATGTTTTTTTTCGTACTTTAATTTATTTAATAAGTATTAACAGCGTAATTTTGTCTTTTTTTTTAAAAACCTATTTTGTAAACCTCTTATAAATCAAATTAATTTTTTATGAATAAGTCCTTGAGAATGAAAGCCAAAATTTTGTAGAAATCAGTACAGAGGATAGATAAGGTAGCCGTCGATTCTGAGCTCCGACCCATTTATCTGTCATCAATCAATTGGATTTGTAAAACACATTTTTTATGCATAGGAAAGTCGCCAATAATTCACTCCAATCGTGGATAACAAGTGGTTTTTTGTTTTTATGATGTATATTGTTATGACCATCGAAGGGAAAACTGCTTTAGTGAATCTACCGTGAAAATTTTCTCCCCATGTTAGTTCTCAGTAAATGTAAAAAACGTAAAGAAGTTAGTGTTAACAGTGCTCTGTTAAGCTACAAATATTCTATTAATGCATTTCCAGTAAATGGGGCAACCGAGGCGGAAAAAAGTGGTGCAAATTTATGGACAAGTTTGTTCCTTTGTTATTGCCCATGAATCTATTTCTGAAAAGCATGAATTTGAACCACGTATTGCCAAGTTTTCACTTTTGGCGGTCAATAGTGGTCATCTATTGTGAACCAAATTGTACTCAAAAAACGTGCATACTCAAAATTTCTGATATTTCGAGTTTTCAGAGGTTTTTCGAAGAACTTAGCTTCCACCAAACTCGTCTCTTAATAGGTCTATGCTCTTTTTGGAAATACATGTCAACCAAGTCCGATTTATTCTATTTTGGACAAAAAAGCCGATAATCAGACCACGGTTATTTGCTCCATTTGGTATTCTTGAAGAAGTACTTGCCAATGATGCCGCCGACCCACAAACATTACCAAGCCGTGCATCTTTTAGGTTACATTGCCTCTGACTGCTCTTCACACCAAATTCGGGAATGCATTTTTAATGATTAACCACCGAGTCAAAAACGAGCTTCGTCGCTCAAGAAAATTTTTCGATAGAAACACATTTCTCACACAACAAGATTTTTTTTTTTTTTTCATTTTTTACACCGAAAAAATTTAAACTGAAAAAATAAATAGCATCAAAATCTCACACATTCAATATTTTGCAATTTAAATTTCAACTTAACTGAGAATTTAATGAAATGCAAGTCTTAAAATAATATGTTTAGACTTTAAAACAATATTGATTCAATGTAATTCAATCAATAAATCGAATCAACATTAACTTGAAGTTGAAAATTATTGATTTAAAGTATTTTAATTAATAATTTAATAATTTTTCTATTATATTGAAATTTATTGAATTGATTAGAGGCGTTCTTATTTATAAGTTGCAGCTTTTCCCTGAGTGTACATATGTATATGGAATGTACACTGCATCTGATTTCTTTTCTGTGCTGTGTTAAAGTTTAATTCCAATATAACATTTGGAATGATTTTTCGTCATCCCACATCAAATTTGGGCGATAAGAAAGCCGGTTCCGCCTATGCGCCATCTTCAGTGTTGTCTTGAATAATAAAGAAAATTCTGCATTTTGGTAAAATGTGTTCCTAGATATCAAAGTAAATTACGCGACTTACAACACAGAAGTTCGTAATTTTACAGTTCCGGAAGTTTTGTAACCTAGATACATTATGTAACTATGGGCCAGGTGACTCTTCTGCCGGGAACTTTATTTCGCATAAAAATAAAACAGCACTATTTACAGCTAGAACAAAATTTTCCCTATACACACACACACTCATATTTAAAAATGTCAGCAAAACGTCAGTTGAAATATCAATTCAACACTTTATATATATATATATATATATATATTTATATAAAAAAATAAACAAACTGAACACTCAAACTAACATGAAACAAACTCGTAAATAAGCATTCGTACTTGCACATTGAATATGAATGTTGAAATATAAATGGAAAAGTATGAAAACGCATAAGAGTAAATCAACTCGAAAAGTATGATATAATTTTTGTTAAAAACGCAACAAGACCAGATAGATAGTCAATCAGTTGTACGTACGTCAGTGCAAACGGAGACAAGTCAGTCTGTCACTGATCACGTACTGGGGGCATTACAAACCACATACAAAGCGACACTTATGGCTGAAGATGACATTTTTTCTGTTTATATCTCGAGCGAACAAACAGCGACAGGCAATATTAAAAGATTTTTGATTTAAATCATACTCGTACACTATATTTTTTTCTCCTTTTTAGGTTTTTCAGTTGACTGCTTTGTCTGTCATTTAGTCAGCTACTTAGGCAGTCATTTAGTTAGTTCGTCAAAGAGTACTTTGACAGTTGTGTTATACTATAGATTTATTTTTTTTTTTATTTTTCATTATGATTATTTTTGTTGAAGGCAGTAATTTTGTTTTTATTTCGCTGTATGATGGCAAATGACAGTTATGGTCATAATGCAGCGGCCACAACAGCGGCAGCAGCAGTAAATATTGAGTTAAACAGCAAACGTCAGCAAGCTTGAACCAAATTCTTGTCAATCATAAGCAAATAACCACAGCATACTGAAACGTACTGTGAACTAACTACACTATTTCGAAATTTTAAAAATATTATAGCAGGTGAATAAAATGAAATTTTTTTTACAAGATTTAGAAAAATCTTTCGGGTTTTGTGGATTTTGCAGGTGTCACAGTGTTTAAGATTTTTAGTATTTGATACTTTATTAGATGACAAATCTTTAATTGCTTTGCCAGCTTTGAAGACATTTTTAATCACAGCAATGATATTTTCAAATACGAGGGTGGTCCCAAAACTATCTGACCTGACAAAAAAAAAATATTTTAGCGAAAAGTGGCGGCCTTATTAAACATGTCGCTCATTTACTCAAAGGACGACATAACTAAAAAAAAAAGAAATTAGTTTGCCTGAAAACGAGTTTGAAGTTTTCAATTTACACACAACTTAATCAAAAAAGAAAATTTAATTTTGCTTTCAAGAGTTGAGTAAACAAGATATTTGTCTGAAATTTGTCTACAATATGAAGAACGATATGAGGATTAATTCTGCATCATTAACTCAAAAATTAAATTCTTTTGAGTTATGACGTTCTGTGAGTAAATGAGAGATGTGTTTTAAATTTAAAGGCGGTTTGCTGTTGAGTGTTTTTTTGAGCCATCAAATAAAAGCAATCTCAGTAAACTTGTAAACATAGAAAAAATATGAATAATATTAAAGTTCATTGAATAATATCAAGAAATAGTTTAATTAAAATATTAATTTTGGGGATTAATGATAAAGAAATTTCTTTTTTCTTGAAGTTTAAAAAGAATTATCTGAATTTTGATTTACAAGATCATCCTTGTGTAATTAAATTGTTTTATTTGAGAGGATCAGTCCAACCAATACCAATGCCGAGGTGGATTATACTCAGGGAGGTCTACTCCTTCTTTACGACTATAAAATATTAGGTGGCAAAGATTAAGCGATACCGTACGAGCTTTCAAGACGAACAGCTCAGTGTTCGGCTAATTGAGATGTCGATACCAGAAACGGTTAAGAAAACTTACAAAATGGAATGAGATGATCGATCGGCTGAAGATGAGTGAGTTAGCAGAATTAATACGCATAGCAGAAAGTATTATACATATCATATTGACCGAAAATTTAAAGATGAGAAAGCTTAGCTTAATATACCAGCAAAAAATATAAGTCTACTTGTAACTACGTTCCCAGCAAAAATATTCGTTTACATGTAAGCAGCGATGCCAACTATTTATAACCCAAACGCGCTGTTCCCCTTCGCAAAACGCGCTAGAACGCGCTAAGTTACAGCATTGTCAACTATTTATAGCCAAAACGCGCTATTTTCCTACGCGCTAAATTAAATTTTAATAAAATTCGATGTATGTACATGTGCATTAGTAAATACAATTAATTTTTTTAGTAGCTCTTTTCTTTCTTTTAAATCATTCAACACAGAATCAGAATTGCTTCCAAATAATCGATATACTTTGTTTTTATTTTAATTTTATTTGCCAAATTTTGTAACAACTTATATAAATTGTCGAATAGTTTTGCGATTCAAATGCTTTTGTACTTCAACTAGATTAGATGCTTAATAAGTAATATAATTTTTTTTTGTCACGAGTACATATTTTTAGTTGTGAAATTTCAAAATGTTTGCCATTTACAGTATTAAAATGCGTTTTTAATTCTAATCACAGTCAAGGGAATTTTATTTGCGACAGCTGAATCATTAACCAATTTAGAAAATATTATGAGTTTTGAATACTAGAAAATTGTTAAATTTATGCAAAAAAAGTAAAAAAATATATTGAACTGAAGTGATGATAACTTTGTTCAAAACGCGCTAATTTAGCACTTTTTTTAGTAAACGCGCTAAGACGAAAAAAAGCGCGTTTAGCATAGTTAAAACGCGCTAAATCTAACCCGAAACGCGCTAAATTGGCATCGCTGCCTGTAAGCAGGTTGCTAAGGGAGAGAGAGCACAACTGCACCAACCCTCTCGCTATCACATGATTTTTGTTCGTGATGTCCCACTTGGTAGCTCTCTATATATGAGCTTCTGAATGCGTATAGGATGTGGAAAAAAAGCCCATACTTTAGATCCGAATTTTATCTGCTCTTAGATTAACTTCCATAACTTTATATTGTTTTTGAATTTATTATAAATTAAACACAGTTGAAAACTATATTTACATTACAAGGTACATTTATCAAATACTTTTTGTTCGCGCATCGAATCCGGAGTCAATCCATCGATCGCCGCATTACTCACTAAACAACCAAAGCAGGTATTTATTTTGATACATAATTGAAGCAAATAATAAAAAATCAAATCACAAAATAAAAATCTCATTCACTGCGAGTGTTTGTGCTAAATTTCTTCATTCGCTTAAGTTATTGCATCCTCGTAAGGCAGAGGGTATGTAAGCGCTTCTTTTTATCTTATTGCTTACTTGTACCAAATTTATTTTTGCTGGGATGGGTTCCACGTGTACTCACAACATAACAAAAACAGGGTAGTGAGTTTGTTTCAATAGAGATTTCGGCGATGCTTCACAGCAATAAAGCTTAGTTTTTGCATCGATTCGTAACTATGGGTGAGACATGAGCCCACCATTGCACACATGAGACAAAGGAACAGCAAAAGTAATGAACTTTAATTTGAGAATTGTGTCTCCAGAAAGACAAACCGTGATACTCATGAAGGTTTAAAAAAAATCGAGATATTAATATATTACAAAACTTCATTTTAGAGATTAAACCTGAATATAGGTGTGTCTTTTTTTCTAAGGGACAATTTTCTGAAGCGGGGTTACAGTTTTCAGGTCTCAAAATTTCATTATTGATTCTGTTGACTTCAATTTATTATTTTAGTCATGATTATACTATTTAATCATGCTGCTGCGAAGCCAGGGGATTTCGATGGAAATCAAGTTGAAATTTAGTTATTTCACGTAAATTGAAATATTTTCCAAGTTTACTAATTTAACACAGTTAAATTAAAAAAATTAAAAAATTCTTTTTTAAACGACGAAGATAGATATTCACAAATTTGAGCAACGAGAAAAACACACATGACAATTTTATATGAGAAAGTTTTTTGTTTATGGAAGAGAGTAGAAGGCAGCGAAAAGGGGAACCATCATATTTTTCTCTTTAGTCCATGAAGTAAAAAATTGCTTAACTAAAATTACTGTTGAACTCATGCAAGGATCACAACTGGAACGAAAGACGAATTTCGTCCTCGTCGACGAATTCTGCTCTTACAATTGGTAAAGTTGGCTATTGTGTGTACAAAGAGAGAGAGAAAATTATTTTTTCGTGTTCGTCGGCGCACAAAATAGAAATACATAAATCTATCTCAGAGTTCGTCATGTACCACGAATTTCGTTCTACGGCGGTGTTGTGTTCATTTTCATATGCACAAATGTTTTTCGTTTTTTATGACGAAAGTTCGCACCGAAAAATTAGTCGTTCGTCCCATTTGTGTTCCTAGCATCAGTCAGACTCTAGAGAAAATAATTTATTTAAATGTTACAAAAACTTTATTCTATTAAAAAGAAGTACTCCAATATACGAGTATGTTGCCAGCTTTAAATTACTTGATTTTGCACCATCATACCCGGGCCATAACGTCACAAAAATGTTAAAAATTTTACTAGCTTTATATCGAAATTCGTGTTTAAGTTGAAGATCCTTTTAAGGCAATAATCTTTTGGTGGTTACTCATGTTTTAGACTCGGGAGTTTTTCTTGAACCAAGTCTGAGTTTATGTGAGAGAGGTGAAAGAAGAAAGAAAATAGTTACTTATTTTCTCTTTTGTTATTTCATTCGCTGTATTAAAACGATAGGAAAATTGAACAAGAAACAAACCAAAAGTTTTAAAAGATAATTTAAGAGAACTGCTTCAAGAAAAACTGCAGAGTCTAAAACAATATTTAGCCTAAATTTCTGAAAAGGTTGCATTTACCAACAAGATAACAGCAAAATGCTTCTTGAGGTAAATTAATATGAATTCATTCTACTTAATACTAATAGTTCTCTGGGCAAAAATTAAGGAAAATAAAATCCGAACACAACTAATTTTATATGGAAATGGTGTTTCAGTAACAACGTATCTCTGACTTGATCGAATTCTTTTTGTTGGTTTTTATCTGAAGCGTGCCATAAATTGACGCATAAAAATATTTCATTCTATAAAATATAACAACATTCAATTCCGAAAATTAAATCACATCACAAACAAATAAAACCGAAGAGAAAAAAAAACTGTTTATTACACCATGTGTTTATGAGTGGAGAAGAATTGTATTGTTGTAAGAGCACAAGTAGTAAATGACACAATCGTACATAGCGATCGTATTGGAGGTTGATATTGATGCAGACTGTTTGTTTCTGCTGCAACAGCAATCGTTATTGCTGTTAATAACCATTTGGTACGTCCGCCAGTTATGACATGAAATGCATTCAAATACATTTTTGTGCAATATAAGAAATTCTGAAGTGGTATCTGTAGCAGCAACAGCAACAGCAGCAGCAGTATAAGTTGCAGCAATATTTCTGGTGGTAGCGTAACTGCAGTTGCAACAGCATTTATGCAGTAATGCATTGTATGTTGACCATAAAAGTGTCAGTCATAAGTACTGAAGCAATACAATACTCGTTGTCTATAAGCATATACAAGTATGTGTTCGTTTGCCCGATTGTTTGCGAATTCGTTCATATTTCAAACAAATGCACAAGAAAAAAAGCTTTATGGCGGCATACCGCTCACTGCATGTTGCTTGTTTACTTGTCTGTCCGTCTGTCTGCTTGCCTGTTGTCAGTCTCAAGGGAATCATTGCATTGTTGTTACTTTTTATTACGCTTGATTATTTGTGTGTTTTTGTTTGCCTTTAATATTTTTGTGGGCCAATAATATAAGTCTTAAAATTATGTCGCTATAAATGGTCTTTAAATAAAAACCGCTAAAAACATAAAAAATTCAAAATAAACAACAACAGCAGCAACAAAATAAACACAATTATTAATTACAATGCATTGCGTTCACGAATGCCTCAGAGCAGAGGAGGGCAAACAAACATGCCTAAAAATTAATGACAGCATTGAATAATTGCACTACTTGTAGTCTCTGAGGAAAGCAAAAGTTCAGTTAAGGATTTTTAATATTTATAATTATGGGAATTGCTATTTTTGGAAGTGGGTTATGCACCCACAAGTTTTAACATTTTGCTACAGTATGCAAGAAGGAAACTAATGAATGCTCGGGTTGAGGTTTAACAAAAAAAAAACCTAAAAATAAGTGGAATATATAATAACGTGAGGATAATCTAAACTTTAATATTATAAAGGTAGTCTACGGAGCCATCGGTTTGATTTCTGAATATGTTTTAAGAAAATGTGAAATGGGACTTCTCCCAACGGATACACGATATTTATTGCCAAGTTCAAATGCTTATAATAGGGTCATGGGGGCTGTAGGTCCCTTATACCAAAAAAATATTTATGGCGGTTTTAGCAGAGATATATTAAAGCAAGAACTTTTAGCATTCCGTGCTCAACAGAAGAATAGAATCGTATTAATGTGAGCACGCTGTTCGCCTTCCAATCATTCTGTCCTCCTGTCCGTCTCTTGACCGAATGATAAAGCAACTTTGCTTAGTTATTTGTTACGCTTTATCAGCCGATTTTAGCAAAATTTAAAATGTAGAGAGGGTAGCAGGGTACAATATCTGCCCTGCGAAGCTATCCAACCGAAACTATCTAAAACTATACACACACAAAAAAGTAATATGAATGAGTTTGTAATATTAATTAAAATATTTGTAATATTAATTAAAAAATTAATTAAATTTTCACCTATAAACAATTTGATAATATCAATTAAGTTTTTCCACTCAAATTAATTAATACAATTAAAAATTTAATTGAAAACAGGCTACATATTTTAAGAATAAAAAAATATGGAAAAAGGGGGAGGAGCAGGTGGAAGATTTCTGCCTCTCCGAAACTATCTAACGATTCTCATGAACTCACAACATATGTAAATACATCTACGGCCAAAAGGACACTTGAACAAAGAGGTAGACAAGGCGTCAATTCCCGTTTCTCCGAAACTATTTAATTAATTTTTATCTTTATATATATAAATAATTCTACTGTAAGTGTGTATGTCACTGAACTCCTTCTAAGCGGCTAAACCGATTTGAATGAACTTTTTTTGTATTCGTTTGGGTGGCGCCTGGGATGGTTTAGATTCACAAATCAGCCAGGACAAGGAGGGCGAAGGAGGGAATTTCTTCCCCTCCGAAAAGTAGATAGATCTGCGTCTAAAAAGTCGCATAGGCTATGTACATTCTTAAAGCTAGAACCAGGAGGGCGATAGGGGGAAATTTCTGCCCCTCCGAAACGTTCGAACCGATTTTAATGAAATTAAGAACATAAATAGATCTGCGTCTAAAAAGACACATTCGCTATGTACAAACGTTCAAAATCAATAAAATGACCCAAAATGAACTGAATATTTGTGTAAGGTCTTTCCTTCAAATTTATTTTAGTTGGTGGCGTAGAAACGCGCGTAGGCTACAGCTTGTAAAATATAAATTTTGATAAAATTGATAAATATGCGTCTAAAACGATACAAACGCTATCATAAGATCGAGAGGACGGTAGAGGGACCCTTCTGCGTCCCCGAAACTATCCAGCCATTGTGGATAAAACTTAAAATATAGATATGTGTTTAAAGGACGCACAGCATTTATCTTTCAAGGCCTTCCTGTGCCATTTTGGCGATTTTTCCAATTTCACGGCTTTCGCCATAAATGATGAATTAATTTTGAATAAATATGTACTTGAAGCAATTTGGAAGCACAATTGAATTCCGAAATATTTGATAGTGATACGGAACCATGGATCGAATACTCTTGTATGTGGTTTATTAAATAATAAACACAAATTGTCTCAAAGAAAGTTAATATTCGTTTTTTTTTTATAATGGATAATAAATGGATGATAGTAGATCGTTTCTTGGGGACACATTTCCGTCAATATTAGAGATTGGAATCTTAGAATGGTACAACAAGCATACTTTTTATTTCAAAATGTATCAAAAGATTTAAAAACACTGACATCATGCTGAAAACCAAAAATTGGAGCAACGAATTATTCAGAACGATATTGATCAGAATTTTCGTAAGGATTACAACCGTTGGGATGAAGAAAGAAGGCTGCATGCCTACAAAATTCATTTGAAGCAAAAATTAAAGATAATAATAAGAACTCGGGGAAATTTTTAACAAAGAAATTTTAATTTGTGACGTGAGTTTTTAATTCGTTCTACAAAGTCCACTTTGTAATCTTCGCCAACAAACCACGGAAGCTTGACTCACGTAGCAAGGGAAAAGTACTTAATATGAATGAAATTATGATTTTTTTTAAATATAAATGGCCTTCTATCGCCTCCCAATTCATCCACGGATCCATGGCAGACGTTTAAGAGGATTCATGATACAGCTTCCTGAAAATTTTACTTAATTATCGGCTGGGTGGATTGGTCATGAAAACTTGTTGCTAGCTCGAGGTCTATTCAAATTACTACAGCCCAAATTATTTCATGTTCTTTAGCGATAAAAAAATATGTTGCTCTTTTTAAAAATTACCTCAGTAGAAGCCGTTAAGTTTGTGATTTTTTAACATGAAGATTTTTTATTTTTTGTTGGTTAAACATCGTCGCTATGCATTTCGCTTCTGCTTTAAAAAAACTCGTCAGCAGACTTCAACAAAAATGTTTGTAGAAAAGCTAAAAAACGCCTTATGTTTAAAGAGAAAAATCTTAAAATCTCATCAAGAATTATTTACACGAACATAATAAATTAAAAAGCCTCAAGCAGAAATATTTCACAACAAATGTCTTGATTCGATTCTGAATATGCTTTTCAATTTCCACATCCTTTGTACAGTTAGGTTGCCACATTGGGCAGGAATAAAAGTATTTAAAGGGCAAAAAGAAAAACATTCAATTGTATACAGACGTTGCTTAACCAACAAGAAACAAAAAAACTTTTCAAATTGCTCTTATTTTTTTTAAAGAAAAAAAAAAACAAAATATAATAATTCGCCTAAACTTCATTTCAATCAACACTTGTTTGTCATTCTTCTTACATTCAGCCCCACTGTGCATTGTGCAAAAGTTTGTCCATCTCATACATTACAAGATTATATCTGCATGTATGTGTTTATACATACATATATTTTTTATGTTTGATTGGCAATGACTTGACCATAAAAAATAAAATTCAAAATATTTTCACAAAAATATTTTTGTATTTATCATATTCTTCTTAATAAGCTTGTTCTTGCAGAAATAGTTTGATATCAAGTGATTGCATGCATGAGTATTTTGTAAATTAGTGTCAAAACAAATATCTTTTCACTCAAGTGTGTGGTCTTGAACTGCTATTGCAACAATTGCTTGCTCGTTTCTTGGTGGAGTGGCGCACTTTTAAAAAAACACAAAAACAGCAAATCAATGCAACCAACAATAATAAATAATTTCTAAAAATTTATTTAATTCATTTTAAATGCAATTGTTGTTGTTTAACTGAATTAACTTGTATTGATTGGTTTTGCTGGCGTTGTTCTTTCCAAACATGACAAGATGTTTTACTCGTATACTGAAAAATAAAAAATAAAAACAGAAAATGTGTTTGTTTGGTCTTGTCAGCTTCATCAGTGCTGATGTTGGTTGCTGTTCATGTTGTTTGTGTTTTTTCAACGCCTACAAACACTTTTCATGAACTGTTTACTGGCAGCAGGAATATAAAAAAAATGTTTATGGCTTAAAAACAATCGCTTTATTTGCATCTTATTTTGAGACTGTTTTCGTTTTTGAAATCTCTGTTAATTTAATTGTCACGAGCAGCAAGTGGATAAGCGCATATGTTGCCATTTCTTACTTAGCAATACAACTGCAAGTAACATGTTGATTCGAAATTAAACACGTTCATTAAAATGAAGTTTTTCACTCAAAAGTAAAGAACATTTCAAGTGATTTTTTTTGAAATTTTAAAAATATCTCGGTTTTAAGAGCGAAAAGAAAAGAGCAAGTAAAAGTTATTCACAAAAATGTAATAAAAGTCAGTTATATGTTCACTGCTCGCAAAGTATCTATAAGTGAAAAGGGCGGAAAAATTCGGAGCAGCAGGATACCATTGACCATCACAAAAAGAAAAATTAAAATTACAAGCTCCCCACATGTAGGGAATATGGGAGCTGGTAGTCATAAATTCCCTAACGAGAAGTCCTCTATAGTTTAAAGAAGGAAAGAACTTTAGTTGTCAATTCGTATACAGTCGTTGTAAATACTTCGTTGTCAAATTGACAACGGTGTGAACAATTTTAATTTGTTGATACATTTTTGACAACGAATGTGATCAGTTTGAACAAGCAATGCGTTATTTTTTTCTCTGGCTGGCTGTAGTAGAACTTTTCGATTCCTATTAAAAAAAAACAGAAATCAGCTGATGGCACGCACTGTCCACATTAAAGAAAAATAAAAAATGTTCAACTTAAACCCGACTACACTGATTCTGATGCTGATTTTATTAAAATTACACAACCTCTTTTTAGTAATTTTTTTGTCAGTAAGGTCCCGCTGTGCAGTAGTACACTCATTTGGGGGTGATTTTGAAATGTAAGTTTATTTTTATAAAAGTATTATTAAGTATTATAAATTTATTATTATTATCAAGAACGCAAGACAAGGCTACAATTTCTATGGAAAATATTACACCGAATTTTTTTTCTCAAACAAATACAAATAACACAGTACAACAGCCAATCTGGGGGGTGAGAAATTCCAAGTCAGGGTCAAAGCATATTTATATAAAGTATATGCAGGTCTACAACAACTAAGAAAGTACAAAAACAACAGGCGATTTGTTTGTGTAAGAATAATGGATGAATGTCAAAAACAGATGGATACAACCAGACCTGTGTACAAGAAATTTGTTTTTTTTTCGTTAAACAAAAATTTACTCAAAAATTTTGTTGTATTGCTTGGCTTCTTTTGTTTTCCGCGCAAAGCTTAGCGTTGCGTTACGTTTCACTAAATAGTGTACTGGCTCCATTCAAAAGTAATAAAAGTAAAATAAATATTAAATATGCAGCAGACATTGGCCTACTGATGTGACGCGTTTAAAACTTTTTCCTGGAAAATATACTAAATCGACATATTACATGATGTAACTGACACGTGACACAATGCAGCGAACGATTGTAACAATTTAAGACACTTTACACACAAAAATACTCGAGCATATAAAAAGCCATAAAATTATGACTTTTTTAATGGTTTCAAACTATTTTAGATGGCGGTTATTTTGTTGCCTTATCACAAAACGTTTATCACAGGTGAAACAATAAAGTTAAAAAGAAACTGTAAGTGCAGCGTTACAGATTGTAAAGAAATATTAAATTGTAATTTATATAAATATAAAAGGCACGAAATTGAAATGAAAAAAATAAAAATAAATAAATAAAGTAAAATCATAAACACGCACGCTTTAAATGAATTTCTAATGTGACACTTGTGTTCATGGCCTATAAAAAAATGCATTTTCTTAAGAAATGATTTAATATTCCATTACTTTTATTATTATGGGGGTTTTTATGCTTTCCAGCTCTTGAGATTATTTTTATATAATTTCCAAATAATTAATGATTTTTAAGAGATTAAAAGCATATCACTGAAATTATTATGAGCACGTTTCACTAACCAGTGTACGCCGCTACAAATAAATAGTTTTTAAAAAATATTACAATTCATTTTCTTTTTAAACATAAATAATGTTGAATAGCTTTTTTTCTTAAAAAATTTGTGAGGAAAATATTTTTTTTTGAGGTATAATTTTAATAACCATACCTCTCAGACTTTTTATGAACAACTGCGAAGCAATTTGACAATTTAACAATTTAATGCTTTTAACCCTTCTTTATAATAGAAATTCATAGTATATACATGCAAACATACCCGTACTTAAGCAATTCAAAAGTTCACCAGCGACTTTGTTGTAGATGGTGTTTAAATAATTTTACTGAGTTTGTATGAACACCAATAATAACACACAATTGAGGCTTTCAGGAAGTGAGGGTAAAGTATAAAACTGTTTGTTTATTTTCCACCATAATTCGAGTTAAAATTCGAAATTGCGGAAGCGGAAGTATGCGTGAAAGGTTAATATTTTTTACTCTAACTCACGACTTGGCTTTTAGGAAAAATTTTGTTCAAACTTTATAATTTTACAACATGAGTTAAATTGCAACGATGCACAATGAAATCATTATAACTAATATATTTGAAGCTATTCTGTGGTTCGAAATAAATTTAATCTATTAAAAGAGATTTTTGAAATTTTTTCGAAATTTTAAAATTTTCAGAAAGATGGCAGTACATTATATTTGTTACCACAATGTCGTCTCGAAACCGCACACATTTGCACTAGCGTTGCGAGATTGGTGTCTTTCGAGGAGGATATTTATTTTCTTTGTTGTCTTTTAGGCTTGGAATTCAAGCTTTAGCTTTGTGAAGATCCTTGTCCTAAAATACATAA
The DNA here is from genome assembly GCA_936439885.1 of Nowickia ferox. NCBI lineage: Eukaryota > Metazoa > Arthropoda > Insecta > Diptera > Tachinidae > Nowickia > Nowickia ferox. The sequence continues at coordinate 69,450,974 of OW387026.1, forward strand.
CTTCACTGCGCATTGAAACAGCCGGGCAAAATTAATAACATCCTTTTTTTGACTTTAGACGTGTCAAAATCATGTACATTGCATGCAGAAGATCTGACTTATGGTCATTCATACACTTTTAGATTCAATGTATATCTTAAGTGTTTTAAAGCAATGAAGGAGTAGTAAACTGGAATTAAAAAACCCAATGAGTAATTATCGTTTGATATGGTTTTAGGTGTTCCGATTTAATTTTTGGCATCATTTCTACAATCACGATTTCGATAAACAACCTAAAAGAGAGAAGGACATGGGTAATTGTGCCACTTTTCTTTACAAGCTTCAACATTTTAATTTTTTTTTGTATTTTATTAATGCTTAATCAATAAACTAGTATAGAAGCATTCCACGATCACTTACATACAAATTCAATTATTTCTAGCGCTTATATTACATATACGAGTAGTAGTTCTCAATTGTTAAAGCTCTTATATGTTTATCTGTTATTTAATAGACTGCATACTAGTCCTCAATCCTACATAGTAAGATTTTAAATGATTTATGCGTTAATAAATAAAAACGGTAAGCAATGACGTGACGTGTGAGACAGTTAGAATCAACCAAATTTTGAATTGATTATGGTTGAATGCAAATTCAAGGGAAACTCATACACAAGTTTAAAAAGTCTCTAAGAAACAAATTATAACTAAAACACAAGCTTGCTATTGCCGAAAAAAAAATTAACTATGTAAATTTAAAGCAATTGAAGGGTTCAGATCGTCCCGAACAGGCTAATTAAAAGTTTCGGTTTTTGATAATCTTGGTCGTTCGAATTATGGTTTTTCCGAGAAAGCTATTCTTGGCGCATTATGCAAGTGGTGCAAAACTATAATATTACAGAATTTTCTATACGCTACAGTCACCGAATTATCATTTTTGTACAACTCTTTCACGCACAATGCGGTGCTCTGCTTTGAGAAACGCTCCATAGAGACTGAATTGCCCCACAAGCCCACCCACAGGTTCATTGCGTTCATACAGTAAACCTGACAATTTTTAAAGTGAAAACTGATCTGTATGAGCTATTATGCTGCTTAGACATGTTCAGATTATATTGATCAGTTCACAAAAGCTGTTCATCTTTAACATAGCTCCATTTTTGGGATATATTGCTAGCAAAAGCTTCGAATTCCCTCAAAGTTATTCTGAAAAAATTTAAAAAAATTGCAAAAAATTTTCCACAAACAAATATTTTTTGTGCACAATATTTTTAACATTTGTTAAATAGACTCTACATAACATTATTTTCATATACATATTTATATTGAACCACGGTCATTAAATCACAATTAAATATTGGGCAAAAACCTACCAATTCTTTTTTAAGGATTTTTAGAATATTTGGAGGCCCATTATTCACCAAACTAGCTAAACTGAGTATAGGGTTTTATTATCCTTTGGCAGTACTATCGAACCTATACTGTCCAGTTCGTGTGTTTTTCCAAAAGTATTCATTTGTCACATAGTGTTATTTTTCAAACAGCTAATTACTTTTCTAGTTGACCAAACTAGCCCGAAGAAAAATCACGGTCTTTTTTGTGTCAATAAGCCCATTACTCTTTCAAAACCATGGGATCACCTGGCTCCCAAAATTGAGTTGGGGATCAACCAATGTGGAAATTCCCATATACAATAATCATATTGAATATGAAGTAAATATACACAGAAAATAATGCCAATGTAGAACCACCATGCAAATATTTTGGTTTTAAGTTTGTAAGAAAGTTTGTGTTGTTTTGCTTTGTTCATACCCTCTAGTCAGCTTAGAACCATATGTCTCTATGTCAACACTCTTTACTCTAGCGACAAATGCACTAGTGGAAATCTCGACAACTTTCCTTTTATGCGCGAGTAGAGATACGTTAGAGACAACAGTTCTAGTTTATTTCTGGAGACATTGTCAATGAATGCGTTAATAGTTTGGTTTTCTTTTTTATTATGCTATGCAATAATGTTAAAAATATACATACATATGTATGTACTTAAGTTTCTTGCCCCAACACTTTTAAAATTGTAGACAAGTGTCACTAAAATGTACTAGTGAATCTTTGGTGCCAATATCTCCATGTCGTCCCAAAAAACTACTTAGTCAGTAGTGCTACAGTCTAGTGGTGGATTTTCAATGACAAGCTAATGTTAAATGTCAATAGGCGATTACATTGGCTGGGGTACACCTGGTCAGTAGTGATACTGACAATGTCAGTAGTAAATCACTACATTTTCACTAATCGCATTTTCTGCAGGGTAGCTGCAATACACTTTTGTGCTTAGTTGTGTGAGTTGTTTTTGTATTGTTGTTTTTTTATGTTTGTAAACAGCCGACAAACTGCTGCTGGCTAGTAGGCAGTGTACTAGTCTTGTAGTCAGAGGATCGCAGGTTCGATTCCTGGAGACAATTCAATTTTGTATTTTTTTTTTAACTAAAAATTTTCAAATAAATTGTATGTTAAGATATCAATCAATTAAGCGCATTGACTACGCGATGAGTTAGTTTCGAGGTCAAATCTTGGCCGGAGAAGCCAATTTATATACAAACAAAAATTTTTCTGATGTCTGTGCCAAGCACACGTAAGTAATTAAATAATAAAATAAAATTACTACATTAAATTAAATTCATGTTGTTCCAACTTGAAATAACTTTGATATAATACGATTCTTTATTTTCATTTTAACAGTACGTAAATATTACATCAACGTGAAACAAATTTGTTTGAAAAGGAACAATTTTCTTTGGATATTACTGTAAATGATTGTTAGATTAACATGAAACACATATAAAAGCAAAATCGTTGCCGAAAAAGATTAAATTAACCTTGTTTACGTGAATTTTAAGTTGAAATTTTTCTGTGTGCAGATTGAGAAATTTAAAACTGTTTACGTATTTATCACTGTGCAGTCAGTGTAGTGCAGAATATTTGGAATACATATGTATGTCGAAGATGATTTGAATACATCGGTAGGCCAAAGAAGGGTTGTAAACAGTCATCATTTGATGTGGGCCTTTAAGAGCGAAAAATTAATAAATGGCTTAAAGGGCAATTTAAAATTACTAAACATTGTTGAACATTTTACGCAGAGTGCTGCTGTGCGTGTGCGTGTGTGTGTAAACAATATTGATGAATTTTTGAATTTGACAAATTATGGGGTTTTTATGCCACAGCCAGTCAGTCTTCAGTTTACTCAAACTTTTGCATAGTTTGCTTGCTGAGTCTTTTTATTACGAGCTGTCGTTGGGTCACATCCGCTTGCTGTTAAAAAAAGGGTCCGCCAGATAACTTTTTTTTTTTTGAAAACAGGGCGCAAAACATCGAGTGTAGCTTCGGCTGTGTGGCACGTAGCGCCGCCCTGTTGAAACCAAATGTTACCAATATCCTCCTCTTCAATTTTTGTGGACAAAAATTCGTTCAACATGGCCCGATAACGATCGCCATTGACTGTAACGGCCACTCCTTGCTCATTGGCCCAATTATGCCTCTGGACCAAAATCCGCACCAAACAGTGACTCGTTTTGGGTGCGTCGGCTTTTCTATGTATGCGTGCGGGTTTTCTGTGCCCCAAATGCGACAATTTTGCTTGTTTACATACCCGCCAAGATCAAAATGAGCTTCATATGAAAAGATGATTTTTTTGGCAAAATCGGCATCTTCTATAAGTCGATCGCAGACAATATTTCCCAGCGTTGTTCAAGCGTATACAGACATGAGCTAAGTGTTACCATTCACGAAATAAGCACTAGTTGAAAAAAAAAACGTTAGATGGCGGACCCTTTATAAAAAAACAACAACAACAATATCCAGAAATTTTGTGACAAAGTTAAATTTTTTTTGATAATGTAAAATGATGTAAAGCGGGAAGTAATTTATTCATACAGGCCATACATTCACACACGTACTTTATTATCTAATCCATATCGTTCGTATTTGAATATTAACATCGCACAGGCATGGGTTTGTGTGGGTGTGTGCTTGTGGGGATATGAGCTGCTACAAAGTTATTTAAAACAATAATTATATGTTGTGTGTATGTGCGTGTACGTACATACGTGCGTATATTTGCGTGATAAATAAATGCGGGGATGTTTTAGAGTTTATACTTTATGAAATGTTTTTAAAAATTTTATTGAGGGTGTTTTTTCGTTATTAAAAGCCTGCCGCTGCTAATGCTGACGTTCGTTCGCTGAGTGCTGAATTTGTCACTTTATTGATGAAAAGCTTCTTTGCTTTGTGTATCTGTCTCTTGTAATTAAGTGATTTTTTAATTAAATTTTAAGAAATTATTTCGAGAGAAGTTTTAGTGGCAGTGGCAAAGTTAAAACGATTATCGCAATAATTTTATTTTCTCAAGTATTTATGAAATTTTGCAATTCATGTATTTTAGTTAATTAAAAACACTTGAGCAAAATTAATTTGTTGAAAAGCAATTTAAGGTAGAAAAAATAAGTGCAAAACTTCGAAATTCAATTACCTGTTGCTTAAGTTGCAGAAATAAAGGAAATGGTATAACTGAAGCAATCCTTTATATTTATAAACCACCGAATTTTTATCATTAGGTAGAGCGGTTGACAATTTAAGTAGGTTAGGAAGGGTGGTGCTATACCGCAGCTCCACTCGGAGACCCATTGTGATTTAAGTAATTTTTCCATATTTTATAATGCAAATGAAAATGGTGTAGCTACATGTGCATATAAATTTATGATTTTTAAGATATTCCCTCTTATTGTGAATGGCGTCGTCGACGTCGCATCAAGACGACAGTAAAAATTGTCACTATTGTCTGGTCCACTCTTTGTTGACATCAATTGACTGCTATTAACATGATCCATTAATTTACAGTGCCTTCGAGATTAGTAAGATTGTGTCAATAAGAGCCAATTGCTGCCGATAAAGAGAAGACAAGCGGCAATATTTACTGTCGTCTGGATGTGACGTCGATTATTCGATGAAATATGAATATATTTTTTAGTTTTTCAAGCATCGAAATGGGTCTAACAATGTCTGCCTGTGTATATAAATTTACATAGGATGGAAAAAATGTGTGTTCTTTAAATTTCCCATGTAAACACAGCTAAAAATAATTCAAAACTTCTATAGGGATTTAAATGCAAACACGAATGAATGCTAAAACTATAAAAAAGTGATGTTTCATAGTTTTGGCAAAAAGCGAAAGAAAAAAAAAAGCAAAAGATTTTAGAATTCAGAAAAAATCGCTGAGTGCTAATATTATTTGAAATTGTGTGTTTTAAATATAAAAAATGGTACTTCAAGCAATAGAATCAGTCGAAGAAAAAAGTTCGAAGGATAAATCAGAAAATTTCCTTAAATTTCACAATATAAAAAAATTACAAGGTTCCTGATTGATTCTAGCAGAGGAGACCCAAAATATACGAACATGCGTGTATGGTCACTTTGTAAGCGTACGTCTGAGCCTATTATAAAAGTAGTTTGAAAATTCCAAACTTCTTTGCGTTGTTATGGTGAGCCAGCGTAAAAAATCTATGAAATTTTTTTTATGTAAATTCTTGGTAAAACAATTTTCAACCCAACAACTCCTCGCTATGTGTAGATTTACATTTTGAAAAAATAGATGCACAAAACAATCTTAGAAGATAATATAGGCTGTTTTTTTTAGAGTGTCACAACTTTGAGTTGGCATCAGTGCTTTATTTGAGCACCCACACAGAAAAAAGTATTCACCAATTAATGTTTTCAATTAATAATTTAATTGATTCAATTAAATTTTTAATTGTATTAATTAATTTGAGTGGAAAAACTTAATTGATATTATCAAATTATTTATAGGTGAAAATTTAATTAATTTTTTAATTAATATTACAAATATTTTAATTAATATTACAAACTCATTCATATTACTTTTTTGTGTGCATTTAACAGCTGATAGTGGCTTTTTATTTAGTTTGCTTTGAAATTTCATTATGAATCGACTTACACCAGAGCAACGCGAGCAAATTGTTCGACGAATGGGCTGAAGTGCAAATTGATATTGATTTTGAATTTCCATTCAAAAATTTATTTTCCGATGAAGCCCATTTCTGGTTGAATGAGTATGTAAATAAGCAGAATTGTCGCATTTTTAGTGAGAAGGATCTACAAGCTTTTTTCGAAAAACCATTACATCCACAGAAAATTACTGTTTAGTGCGCTTTATGGGCTGGCAGAGTCATTGGCCCATATGTCTTCAAAAACGATGATGGTGAACGGTATAGGAACATGATTTCAAATTTTTTCGTACCTCAATTACGTGACATTAATCTTGCTGATATGTAGTTCCAAAAGGACGGAGCCACATGCCACACAGTGGGAGCTACAATTGATTTACTCAAAGAAACTCAAAGTTTCACAAATATTTTCGCCAAAATTCTAATTTGAATTTCTCGCAATTTAACAAACTCTTCATTGAGTTATGTATCCTGGAAGATAACTTATGACAAATTATATCAAGTGATCAGTATACAAGTGGCCAGTATACAACATAGGGAGCGATTCAAATTATGAAACTTTACATGAAGTGAGCTTTTATATGGTGTTTTAATTGGAGAAAGTGAATTTACATAATAAAAAAAACTCTGTAATAGTTATTAAATCTATCCTTAGAGTACACAGCAAAAACTTGATTTTGTATTCAATTATTAAATTTACAAAATTATACAATATTTTTACTGAAACAGGACCTATCACAGAATTCGTAAAATTAAAAACTAAAATTCGTAAAAGTTTAATATAATCAAAAACACATTTTTTCTTTATTAAAAAATTACTATTGGGTGTTTTTTATTGAGGTATAGAACTTTAAGTTGGCATCACTTTTTTAACTGGCGGCCATTTTGTCAGCTGTCAAGTGATTAATATTTAGTTTGGTTTGCCATTTCATCATGAACAGGTTGACAAAAGAACAACGCTTGCAAATCGTGCAAATTTATTTCGAAAATAGTGGTTCAGTTCGCGAAGTTTACCGCAAGCTCCGTCCATTTTACGGTCGACATAATCGTCCATCAGAGCAATTAATTCGGTTAACCATCAATTGGCCACCAAGATCGTGTGATTTGACACCATTGGATTATTTTCTTTGGGGATATGTGAAGTCGCTCGTCTACGCCAACAAACCAGAAACGTTAGGGGACTTGGAAGCCAACATTCGTGGCGTTATTGCCAACATACGGCCCCATATGCTCGAAAAAGTGGTTGAAAATTGGACCTGTAGAATTGGTTTTATTCGAGCCAGCCGCGGCGGCCACATGCCCGAAATCATATTTAAACGTTAATGGCATAAAATTATCCTTCCAATAAAGCCAAATTGATGGACATTAAAACGATTTTCTTGTGTTTTATTTCAATTCGAAGTTCTATACCTCTAAAAAAACACCCTGTATAAATTCATCAAACCAAATAAAGAAAATAATAAAACTTAAAATCAGTTTCAAAAGTTTCAAAAACATGTTAGTTAAAACAAGAACTGATCATAATTTTTTCCGTGTGTTTTTAAAGAAAAAGGAAAGTTGAAAAATGTAATAAAATATATACAGACAAAATCATTGCAATTGCTTTTTTATGATCCAGAATAATTTATACTTTTACTTGTAACATTTTTCCAACCACAGACGATTGATAACTGACAAAGTCTGTCAAAAGCATTGAGTCTGGCAATGCCTAATAACAGATCTGACATTTCTTGCATATGACAATCGTGTGAACTTTATAGTTTTTGCTTCACAATGATCTTAGATAAATTTATTATTAGACAATTGTCGGGCAATAAATTGTAAGCTTTTCTAATAAATTTGATACAACCGTGTGAACTGACATCTACATTGTGCTGGTAGTTTTTTTTATAGTTAGGCAATGCCAGGACATTGCCAGATATGACAATACTTTAAGATGTAACTGACTTATTGTATACAGCTTTATGGTAGAATTAGTCGATTAGTATCGTGTTACTTTTGAAGTTGTCGTATCGTTTAAATCTGGATGTTAGTTAGTAACTATGTGAGGCTGCAAGAGAACGTGTCAGATGTTATTATGTTTCTTTGCTTTATACCAGTGATCTTAAAAATAAAACTATAGTTGAACGTGTGAGAAAAGTTGTCTCATTCGTCTCTGAAGTACATAGAAAAAAATAGATATTTGAAACAAATGCAGTTTAATAAAGCAGTTCAAAAGAAATTAAAAGGTGCCTATGTGATAGAAAACAAAAAAAAATAAGAAAAAAAATTATATAAACAAGTTGGCAGAGACCCATATTTTCCGAATTATGAGGCTCTGAACTTTTCGTAGGAAACTTTGAAGAATCTCCAAAAAGAAAGTTTTAAATAACTTATGTGATAGAAATGTAAAAAATAAGAAGAAAAAATTAAGTAAAAAAATTTGCTGCGACCCATATTTGCCGAGTTATTGGACTTTAAAAATTTGATAGAAAATGTAGTTTAGTGAAACTACTCAAAAAATATCAAAATGTCTTTCAAATACATATTCATTTCTCTTCTTAAAAGTTTTGTTACATAAAACACATTGAATGGTCATAGAATATTTTCCGCACACCACTTTTTTCTTTCACTGTACCTATAAAGAATTTAACACACCCGCTACGCATGTGTTATCTTCGCTGGCTCATTGACGACTAAATGAAAGAGAATAAGAATGTGTGTGATTTTAGCTAGCACAGGGGTTCCCAGATTTTTTTCGACTGTCATCCCCAATTTGAAAATTTTGATCCCCAAAATTCCCTAAAAAGTAGTTTTTACTATCCCCAAAAATCCCTATTAAAAATATTACTATTTTAGTTTATTTAACTATTTTCTTATTAATATTTTATTTGCACTGTGGTTCATATTATTTGTACACATGGTTTATATTTAAATATGTACATATTTGTATTTATTTTTCTAACAAATTAGTTAATGAGATTAATAAAATCAAAAAGTTCAGAGTCCAAATCTTCTGTATCGTTATCTAAAGAATTTTTTTGGAGCATACTTTTAGAGTTAAGGAATTTTGCCATATCTGGAGATGGATCAAAAGTGTCACAGCAAATTCCATTATTTTTAAAATGTATATTAATTCTTAACAGAGATTCGAGCAATTCGCACTGAATTTTAAAATTAGATTTAGTTTTTATTGAGTTGCTTGCAGAAAAAAATCGTTCAACGCAAGCGTTGCTCCTTGATACATAAACTACATTTTATATCATTACATCTTGATATGAATATACTTCTACCGAAAACATGTTTGAGTTGTTACAAATATATAAAATTTTAAAGAACTAATTGTCACATGTCTTGGAAATTATATATGTGTAAGCCAAAAAATCAGCTGATGAGCAATTTCGCCAATGCGAGTACCTGTTCGATATGTCTTTTAATTAACCTTGTTTAAGTCTGGCCAACAACAAATCTTAAAAACGATTTTTATTTTAAGCGTTTTTTTTAACATTTTATATTATTTATGAAATACAAATTGGAAAATGTATTGAAATTAAAAAAAATAATCTAAGAAATAAATAAAAAATATTACGTAAAATACAAATCCCCATAAAATCCCCAAAACATAAAAATTATCCCTAATGAATTCCTCAATCCCCAAACCAAAATTTATATCCCCATTCGCAAAAAAAAATCCCCGATTTGGGGATAAAACCCCTAATCTGACAACACTGGCTAGCACAATTGTGGTATGAAACTGACATCAATGCTTTATACATGTGTGTGTATGTATGTGAGGGAGAAATTAATGTTTGCTCCGTAAAAATCTATTTTCTGTGGATTTCTACCCAGCGTGACCGTTTCACCGACTAAAGTGGCAAATTGCCACTTTTTCGACTGCCTTGCCACTTTCTGTCCCCTTTTTTTATGAGCTGAATCTGCTACTTTTTGAGATATTTTGCCCCTTTTTTTGTTAAGTTGTAAAAAAAGAATATTTAAATACCAAAAAAGTAGAAAATATAGATTTTATTAACATTTTATACGTTCAAGATATCGTTGACAAATGTATATGTATATTGTCCATGAAGCCGAAAGTGGGATACATACATATATATGTACGTGCTGCAGGGTTTTTTGAGAATTGTATAATTGTTATTAAAAGAAAACTTTTAACTTTTTATCAAAAACTGTGTGGAGAAATACTATCAAGAATTTGGATCCATTATTTTTAAATTCCAATGAAGACATAAATTATTTCAAGCTTGTTTAATATCTAAACACGTAATAACTGATCCAGACGCGTTTGTTAATGAATTAAAGTTATTTAAATCCAAAGCAAATGACCAAAACTATGATCACATACATAATTAAAATCTCTGATGCTGAACTAATTTGGCATGAGTAGGAAGTTTAAAGAATGGCTTTGGCGAGTATTAATAATAAGTTAATAAACTTTAACTTTACTACGCATGTAAAACTTACTTTTAACGTTTAATTTTATAAGAACTCAGACACTTTTTTTGTTATTTCTTAAATTTGTACAAATGACAAATTCACGTTCCTTAACTGTGTTCACTCATGCAAATTAACAAATTAAAAACGCTGCATAACAAGTGAATAAAAATAATTTTTTAATAAGGAAGGAAGAAAAATCTAGAAGCGATTGCCAATAAGAACACTCAAAACAAAAATTTAAATAATATGCAGTTGGTAAAAAAAGCATCACACATTTTTAAAGAATCGCAGTAAAATATTTCAGTTGTAAAAGCTTTGGTTATTAAAAAAGCACTGTGAGAAATCGTAAAAAGCACTGTGAGTATCCATTTTTCTAAGACGGCTGTTTAACTAAATTTCGGGTATTTAGAAACGAAAGAAGCACCAAAAAATACCCAAAAACACCAAAATGGCAACGCCGCATAAAACACTGCTGAAAAAGAGGAGGGCCATGCCTTTTAAATTTCATGTCGCAGAGACTATTTTCAGTGTAGTTAAGTCATTTTAATTCATAAATCTTTAAATATTTTTAAAAATGAAAGAACATTAAAGCAGAAGCGAAAGACATTGGAGTACAAAAACAGAACATTAAATGACAAATTGCTGAGGGAAATGCGATTTAAATAGCGTAATGCTACACCCACACACCAACAAAAATACATATGTATTTATATGTGTACTACTGCATGCATACGTTCACAATCACACCTATTAAAGGTTTAATGCATAATCAGGATAAAATATTACATACATACTTATAATATCCCCGTGTGTATGAAGAAATGAAAAGATGAGAGAAATGGACACACTTATAGAAGAATTTTTTATACAAACATACATATGTACATACATATGTATGTATGTAGGAATATACACAAATGTGTATACATATACATTTGTATGTATGTATGTAAGTCATGAACACACATGCACACACAAGTGCTAGCATTGGTATTAAATCCTTTGGTCATTTAGTTGTGTTACGTATGTAATTTGAAATGGCTTTGAGTGCACAAGTGTGTGAGTATATAAAGAGGGTCATAGATAACTTACACTGTAATACTTTGAAAATGTTATTTTAATCTTTTTAAATGCACAAAAAAGCAAGAGAAATAAAAATATATGTAAAATAAAAATAAAAAGGACATGTCTTTGCTATCTTTCCTCATATAAATTTTATTACCTTGTTATTGTATTTTTGAAAAATGTTTGAAACGATATACTTATATACATAAGTACATATACATATTCATACATACAAATGCATGCATACATGCTAACTGTGGTAGCGAGTGTATATTAAACAGCTGCACACAACTACTCGAAGAATACTTCGAATTATTAGTTTTGGTAACCATACATTTGCAATATTATTGTGCAATAATTGATATTTTACAATAAAATTGCCTATGTGTATATGTTTATTATATTAGAAATTGGCTTAATATATTGGATAATAGTAAAAACGTTTCTTGATGTATATTGCACAAAAATGAATATTTTGTTATGGGTTGACAATATTGTAACAATTATGATTTCCTACCAAAATAGAGTACAACAGTTGATTTTGGCTTACATTTCTATGATTCTAAATAATAAGTGCTTTGAGAGCTAACAAACTTTTAATAAATGTATATTAAAATAAAAAAAAAACGGAACTCCATTCTGTTTTCTTGCTTCTCAACAAGCAAAACCTTATAGACCAAACATGGATGGAAGTTCTTTATGACTGTGTATTTATTTTCTTGTTAGTTTTTAAAGAAAAGGCACTGGGACTCCAGTAGATAGACATGGATGCTGATGAAGTGCGTGTGGCTGTACAGAAAAATATCGGTATTTTCCTCAGCTAATATAATAAAGTCTAGTTTAATTTTTCCACTCTTCTTTAGAAACTCCTATTAATTATTAAAAATATTTCATTCAATAAGAATTGAAAATACTAAACTTAAGCCTGATTAAGAAATTATTCCTGATTTATTGTTTAAAATTTATCATAATTTATACATAAATTAAATGTTTTCAAATTAACTGAAACGAAATTTGAAGAGTCTTGCTATCTCATACACACAAAAAAGTAATATGAATGAGTTTGTAATATTATTTAAAATATTTGTAATATTAATTAAAAAATTAATTAAATTTTGCACCTATAAACAATTTGATAATATCAATTAAGTTTTTCCACTCAAATTAATTAATACAATTAAAAATTTAATTGAATCAATTAAATTTTTAATTGAAAACATTAATTGGTGAATAATTTTTTTTTTGTGCAGCTTTTAAGATATAAAACTATTATTAATTAGTTTGTATGGTGAGTGCTCCTTCCGGTCCAATTCTGCCAATATTTTGAACTACTACCCACATTGCTTTTAAACGAGTCCATAACAAATTTGAAAAGTCTTGCTATTATAGTTTTAAAGATATATGATTATTATTAATTACTTTGTATGGCAGGTGCCCCTTACCCTGCTCCTATTCTATCAATATTTTGAATTACTTTGCACCTTTCAAGATATAAGATATTTCGTTCGTATGGGCGAGGTACAGCCCACTTAGGGTTATCACCTACCGAATAAACATACAAAATTTGTGATACGAGAATTTTATATATACAGATATACCAAAACAACATATTTTTAATTAAGAAGTTTTCGTTACTTTGGCTTGTTTGAGTGCTAATGTAATTTTTTCAGGATAATTACATTTCTCTTTCTTTGTGTCTTATTATATTTTTGTAGCACAGAATAAAAACTGATGTGTGTTAATATTGTATGTTGTATAGAGTGAACAGAGTTAAAACTACTACAAGAGCATGCCTTGAAATGACTTTCGATTTATTCATTGCAGATGTTTAATATGCAGTATTTTTATGGATATGTAATTGTTTGGGTTATAAGCAGTGAGTGAGAAGGTGTTATTCCACAATACCAATTTTTTATTTCTTTTTAGAAAAAAAAAATTGCCTTAACGGGTTGACCTCAAACAGCAATTGACCGTGCTAAAGGTATGCTGATGTGGATGTCGTTGTCCACTAGGACTTAGTTGTGTATATCTGCTACAATACAATTTTAAATGAAATTGCCTGCTTCTTTTTTTCACACACGCAAAGAAAAAGACAAAATATTTTTTTATATTTTTTGTAAACACTTTTTTAATTTTTTTTTACTCTGAAGAAAGGAAAGAATGCTATTGAGCAAACTTAAACTTCTTGCTTCGTTTGTATTTTATGAATCAAAGCCTGGTGAATAGTATATATTTTTTCGCTTTGAATGACAAAATGTGTCAAATTTAGTTCGGAAGTAAATATACTCGTACGTACATATGCACGGAGTGCTAAAAAGCATTTTTATAAACAAAATGTTGATTTGCTCCCCAAGACAACTATTTTCCTTTAAATGCGATAGAATTGTATTTATTATACGTACTATCCTTAAAATTGGTTTCACGAAGTGCTTTTGTGTTTCAGTTTGCAAGTGCATAGCCTTGACTCTGTACCTTGTAAACCAACGCTTTTTACTAGGATTCTTCTTATATATTTTGTTTGTTTATTAGACAGTATAGCGAAGTGCGGTGAAGTTTATCGTACATATACTTTTTATATTGCACATATACTTAATACGATTGATTGTGCTAAGATACAAAAAAAAATAAAATAAATAAATAAAAGGAAATTTCCGAGACATATTTTACGTATGAAAAATGAGTGGTCATTTATAAATGTAAAAGCGAAAAATGTCGAAAAATTGTTTGCTGCTTGCGTTTGAAGAGGGTGTATATTAGAAGGAATAATTATATAGATCCAAAATGAAAAAGTAAAGCTTAAAAGTGTTTAACAATGTTATTCAAAGTTTTTTTTTATATTTTGTAAGCAAATTTAATCAATATGTAAGTAAAAAGATATACGAGTATATGGCAAGGTTTTGTTATTTGTAAAGAAGATGTCTTTAAACAATATTTATAAAAATTAAAAAATCTACCATATTTGCAATAGATATACTAAATGTTCGATATCAAAATTTAATACATTGTCCCATTTGGGAGTTTCACTATGCTTTTCTCGAAGCATCAAATATATTTATTTATTTTATATTTGCTGTTGGCTTAACTCTTCTGGACGCATTTTCTCGTTGGTGGGTAGGCTACTTAGAAGTAAAGTTAAACCAAATAATAATTCGCGCAAAAAAAAAAGGAAATCGGAAAGTGTCTGAACTATTTTCTATAAAAACAAAATCGTACAACTTTCCAATGACACACGAATTGTGCTCATCCGGCTGTAAGACCACAATGAATTTAGCAATATTTTTGTACATTATGGCTCGAGAGCAAAATTTTTAGACCATACATATAAAAATTACATATATATAAAAATTAAGCAATTCTTTTTGTTCATTTAATAAAAGTATGTAGCAAACATAAATTGTTAAATTTAATGCTTTTTTATGGTAGAAAACCATCGTGTCACTATGATTTTACTTACATTGAATACATATTAATGTTGGACAAATAAAAATTGCCACCCCCGTCAGGCACGACAAATAAATTTTTAATTTTCCCTAAACAAAAATAAACAATATTAAAATTTCACAAGCACAGGACTTTGTTTGTATTGAGATTTTCCCAAACAATACATAATGTTAATCTTTTATTTATTTAGTCGCATTTACTGTGGATAAACTTAAGAAAAAAAGCAAAAGTGTCAAAATTGTGAAATTGTACCGACATTTTTAAGCACTATATTACATAGTGACTTTACCGATATTTTATGTCTTTAAATATGCGACATGTAAAACAGAACCTGCGATCTTAGTTTCTCATTTACTTAGGGAGTTCACGAGGGTGGCGTTGGCTGAAGTAGTTAGCACGTTGATACAAAACCAAAGGTCCTGGGTTCGAACCCGGTCTCTGACAGTCATTAAAAATAACAACACCATGCATTTTTCTGATGTGCATTAGTGTCCTTTGTATCAGTTGTTGTGGGAAAAGTTCTAGTGATGCAGGCATAAGGCACTGGTCATTAAAAACTGCACCGACTTCATCAGATACTAATCCTAATGTAACATCAGAGCGCCCTCCTTCGTTGTGTAGCAGAATCATTGACGAAGTAAAATAACCAATAAAATAAAAATGGCTACTAAACACAGCTTCAAAATTTAATACGCATCATTTAACACAGAGCAGAGTTGTAAACGAATGAAGCTTTCCTCCTCCATCTCTTCCTTCATCACCTGTCTACTCTATCACTATTCTTCCCTATCACCCTCTCTGACTATCTTCTCTTCAACTAACAGGCAGCACAAAGGGATCATTGTATTGGACCCAAGTGAGCTGGACTCTAAATTTCACCCTTCCTTACCAGCAGCCTGCTAACCTAACCTAGGAAGTTCACAATAGCATTTTAAAATGTGTCTTAATATTGAAACGTTTCAATTTTAATAGATCAATAATAAGCATGTAATTTTTAATATGGTAATATACATATATTGTAGTGTTAAACTAAACAGTTTAAAAAATATTTGTATTTTTTTTTGTCTTTATTTAAAAAATTTTGTTATTTTAATAATTCCATATACTCTTTTTTATATCAATACCTGCTCACAATGAAAATTTTAAGATGGCACAATGTTGCCACATTAAAATTTTAAGATACTCATTGTGAATTCCCTAACTGTCACAGTTAAAAAAATTTATACAATTCTATTTTTGGTACTATTGGAACTCGAATAGTAAAATGGTACACCAATAGCTAATTAAGTAAAATTCATGTATATCCCCAGTTTTGGCAATTTCACTCCGCATTTATTTGCAAACAGTTATAAAGGGTGATTTTTTAAAAACGTTCTTTTTGGCAACACCGTTTTTGCCAGCTCAGCTGTTATCGTGCAACGTGTTGCTTTTAAACATGTTCAGTTTGGTCTATCATTTAACCATGAAACGACTTACAAACGGACAACGGCTGCAGATTATTGAATTTTATTATCAAAATTCATGCCCGGTTAAGAAAGTGCATCGTACACTTCTTCCATTTTATGGTCATTTTGGGCGACCATCTGAAGCGGCAATTCAGAATCTTGTGACTAAATTTCGCGCCAAGTTTACTCTTTTTTTTTGCTCAAATTGGAAGAGCTGGACTTGGCTGACATGTGTTTTCTGCAAGACGGCGCCACATAGCACACAGTCTGCGAATCAATGGCTCATTTGAGAGGCGAGTTCGATAACAGTTTATTTCACTTTTGGGGCCCGTCACTTGGCCACCTAGATCGTGCGATTTAACGCCTTTAGACTATTTTTTGTTGAGCTACGTTAAGGCTCGTGTATACAGGGACATTCCGCCATGGTTGAGGTACTATTGAAGAATTTATTCGTGATATACCGGCAGATATGTTGGAGAGAGTATGTCAAAATTGAACATAGCGTATGAACCATTTGAGACGTAGACGAGGTCAACATCTACTTGAAATCATCTTTAAACATTGAATTATATAGATGGTTCTATCTACTCAAATTAACATTTTATACATTTTTTTTTAATTTTATGGGGGTTTTTTAAAATTAAATCCGAAAGCTCTTAAAAATCACCCAATATATGAATGTATATGAATGGTAACATGGAAAGATATTGTTAACTGAGAAAACGACAATTGCACACTGTATGGAAAATTTAACTTTTTTACCTCTATTTTTTAAGAACAACTCATTACAGCGACAACAGGTAGTAAAATATATTTTAAGTTCGCTCTTAAATATATATTTTTTACCATTTTATTCTTAAAATTTTCAAACTACATAGAAAGTCTGATATTGCTTACCTTCTTGTGTAACGCCAACTCACTCACAAACTCTACTATTTCTAGACAAATAACCAATAACGATTAATTTCGCAACAGCAGGTGGGATGATCGCACAAGAATAAGACGAGCCAAATAAATCCTCACCGCTGCGGGATACTGTCGTGGAATTATCAAACGACGATTTTTTTCATGGGACAAATGCAGGACACAAAATCCACTGACTCATGTCACTCTCGTAAATATGCCTGTGAATAAAATAAAAATTACAAATTGATTTAATATTGTTTACATAAATTCTTTACATGTTGAGATAAAAAAAAAAACATCTAATTGTATGCAGAGGGATGAGCGTTTAAATTTTAATACAAATATCTATCACGGTTCAACACTAATTTCTTGAGCAAACAAAATTTTCAACTATATTTTTTAAATAAATGTTCGTTTGTTTTCTGTTTGTTTAGTAAAAAGGAAAATAATTGCAAGTTAGGCTTTGTAATCCAATGTGTGAGCTTAATAAATTCTTTGCAAATAACAAAATTTGTGTTCTAAATACTACCTTATAAAGTTCTAACTCGTATATAAATAGAAAAATTTCAATGCTCTGCATTCCTTATTTATTGGAAAAAACCGAAATGAAATTTTCATCGCCAGCTATATTTTATTGCTTCTTTAAATATATTTTTTTTTTTGAGACCAATATTTAATAATTTATATATTAATTTAAAAATTCATTTTTATAATATACTAACTTATTGCCTGCTACTTTGTTAGTGAATTTTTAAATGTACTAACCAAGCTCTTTCATTTGAAACACACATACATTGCGTTCAAATATAAAAAGTCATTTTAATATTGTGTTCAACTGAGACACTCTTCGTGTTAATTCCTTAAAACATCACATTGATAAGTGTATTTCTTGTCCGGCATTATGTTGAAGTCATCTGAGAAATTTGTTGTATTATTTTTTATAATGTACTAAACAAGCTCTTTTATTTGAGCTCTATATTGATGAAATTCTGTTCTGAGATGTGCACGTTATCATCAAAATTCATTTTCTGCACGTTTTACCTCTCAAAAGGGCAAATATCGAAGACTTACTATACACTTCGTCGCTCCAGAATAGTTTTGCGATTGTGTCAAATTCTTCATACAAAAACGTACGAAGTACACTTAACTCTTCATAACTGCTTCATTTCTACAAGGAATGAATTATTAAAATAAAGTGCCGCAAGAAAAATTTAACGGCGACTGTTAAGCAAAAACATCATCACCCAGACGCAGCCGCCGATGACATGTTTTAATATAAACTTATTAAACACTAAAATAAAATAAAAGGAACCTCAATTATGCATGTCTGAGTATAACAGAAATCATTTAATTTCATTCTTTATATTAAATAGACTTCAATTACTTGGTTTTCTTATGTAAGTGTGTAAGCGGCCCAATAGTTAAAAATATTACGGCGGCGGCTTCTTGGTCGGCATTAAACGATCGACTTATTTCTCTTGACAGCAATAAAATTAACAAAAAACAAAATTTTCAATTCACAGCAGTAAAGTTTACGTATGGAGCACAAAAAGCTACTTATTGAAAATAATTAATAAAAGTGGTTTATGCGGCACAAAACGTATTTTAACTTTTACAATAAAGTAATAGTACTTTCTAACTTCATTAATGAAAGTTCACAAAAATTAAAATTTTTTCCATAACATGTGTCGAAAGCAGTGGGGCAAATACAAAAGAAATCCATTGGGTATATTTTGAGAAAACTTCATGTAAACCTTCTTTGTAGTTTTTCTCCACTCCAAATTTTTGGTGTATGGGCTAAACCAATTCTGAGGCGACGACTTGTTATTTATTTCTTAACAGGATTTATATGTTTTTGGAGGTTTGAGTCTATTTGGTTTAGTTTCGGAGATATAAAGTTGTTTTTGCCCTTGTTTGCCCTTTTCGCAAAATATGGTCCAAATTTACAAATCTGTAGATTAAGTCAAATCAATCTCTGTATGACTTTTCTTATGAAAGTCAGCACAGATATTGGAGAAGCCCGCCCAATATCATCTGAACACAAAAACTCAGGATGAAAAACACGCCTACTATTTGTACATAAGACGATACACTCACAAAGAATGTGTGCCGATGTCTCGTCATCTTGTAAGCATAAACGACACAAGTTTGCCCCTTTCGCATTCGAGTTTCCAAATTCTATTCTTAGCGGACGGTAGGGCGAACTACATGCTGGATTTCAACACTCTCTACGGAAAAGAACGACAACCAAAAGACAGTGAAGATAATCTTTTCCATATCGTGTCATAATGGCCAAAAGAGCTTAAGCGACATAATTTTCGAAGTTGATTTCTTGACAAAAAAACGATTATCTGCTATCGTAAATAATCAATTTTGGTAAAAAAAACGAGGTCCAAAATATATGTCGGTTAAACATTTTTGGTGTTTATGGTTCGATAAGTGTAATTTTAAATCCACAAAATTTTTTTCTAAAGAGAAGTAACACTCAAGCAATTAAGATGCCTGCTAACATGCATATGAATGTGTGTTATCTTCTTCTTCTTCTTCGTGCTCTTAATTATGAAAGTGGTCTAAAGCCTAGATCCCACTATCGGCACAATTTTGCGACTTTCGTCAGCTCCCCGAAATAAAGTTATAAGTAATAAGATAAATTGGCCATATAGACTCATTTCGGAATTAATTGAGAAATAAGGCAATTTGGGTTTATTACTTATGACGTTATTGCAGTGAGCCGACGAAAATCGGTACGTTGTGCCGATAGTGGGATCTCGGCTTAAGTCATATACATATTTCTTTGGTCCATATATTTAATAGATTACATTTTAACAAATCAAAAGAAATTTTTTTGTTTTGCAATATTTTAATTTAGAGTGATACTAGTCTCTATTATTATACGAGGGCGGATCAATAAGTCCATGACTTTACGAACTTCCCTCGTAGTTATATGAAACGCAACACTGTTCCCATCAAGTACCACCTGTTAATAGACTACATTCAAATTTTGAGCAAGTGTCGTCATTTACTTTGCGTTTAACAGCTGTTCAAAACACACAAACTCGTGTATTTTTAAAAAAATGGAAAAAAATTGAATTTCGAGTGCTCATTACACATTATTTTTTGCGAAAACAAACCATTAATAAAACCAAGGAAAAGCTCAATAAATACTATGGGGACTCTGCACCATCGATTTCAACGGTAAAAGATTGGTTTACTGACTTTCGTTGTGGTCGCACAAGTACAAATGACGCTGACGCACATTTCATATGGCAGTGTGGTTTCGATTTTAAGTGATCAGCCGCGTTTGCTCTCAATTGACCATAAACGTAAACGTGTGACAACTTCAAAGGATTGTTTGGAGTTGTTTAACCGCAATCCGAAAGAGTTTTTGCAGCATTTTGTAACTGCGGATGAAGCATGGATCCATTACTGTGCTCCGTAGACCAAGCAGCAGTCTAAACAATGGGTTTCTCCTGGTGAACCTGCTCCGAAGAAGGACAAGATAAGTTCGTCGGCCAACAAGTTGATGGCAACAATTTTTTTGGGATGCACGCGGGACAATCCACATCGATTACCTTCAAAAGAGAAAAACAATAAAGGCGAATATTATGCCAACTTATTAGACTGATTTAATGAGGATTTAAAAAGAAAACGACCCCATATGGCCAAGAAAAAAGTTCTGTTTCATCAAGATAATGCACGGGTGCACACATGTGCAGTCTCAATGGCAAAACTCTATGCATTGGGCTACGAATTGGTACCTCATCCGCCATATTCTCCGGATTTAGCCCCTAGTGACTACTTCCTATTTCCAAACCTAAAGAAATGGCTCGGTGGAAAGAGATTTAGCTCCGACGACGAAATTATTGACCAAGCAAATGCCTATTTTAAGGACTTCGAAAAATCCTATTTTTTAGAAGGGACACAAAAACTGGAGACACGTTGGACTAAGTGTATTGAGTTAAAAGGACATTATGTTGAAAAATAAATTGAAGTTTTTTCAGGATTTATTTAATATTTTGAAGCAATAATATATTTTATAATTAAAAGAGCACAATTGTAGTTTTATTTTACTGTTTTAAAATTTAAATATATTTATAAATATCAATTTTTGTGTATATATCATCCTATCGTATTGTGTATACGATATAGACTTTTACCTAGCGAATGAAACTCGATAGATGCAGGTTTTTGTTTACTTGATATCGAATGCTGTGTTCAGAAATTACGATATCGAACACATTGATGACAAATTGAAAAATTTAAATAAATTTTTATCGATATCGTATGCCATGATTAGACACAAGAATACTTTAAGCCGTACATTTATATCATTAACTAATTTATACCACCACAAATTAAGCAATAGACCTGCATTAAGCATATGTCCATATTTATTTAAATAAATGACTTTTGAGACCCCATTTGAAGAAGTAAATTTATTTAAAAAAATATTATACAGTTAAGAAATTAAAAAAGTGGGCGTATTTTATTATGGAAATTTGTCGCATTTTTTTTTAAATTTAAATATGACTTTTAAAAGGCCATAAAAACTAATCAAACTGTAAAACAACACACAGCTGTTTATATAAAATATTAAATCGCATTCACAGAGCGAGAGAAAAAAGCAAAACAATCAAAAATTTAAATTACAACATAATAAAAAAAAAAATATTCCTGGGTCTACTCCCTTTTTCCTTTCAAACTTCTTACTTTAATTGAAAAGAAAGGCAGTCATACAAAAATGTTTAACAAACCCCTCAAAGCATAAACACACATCCATACAAAGGAAAAGGGAATTTTTTTCCATAAAAAGAACAAGTGCATTAATATGCAAAATTTATTTTAAACAATAAAAAATATTGTGGAAGTTGACATTTAAATTTTTTGTTGTTATTATAACCCTCACAACAACAATAATAACAAACAGACACAAGTGTATAATTTTCCAATTGTTTTTCTAAACTCGAAGAGTGAGTCCAAATGATTACTCCATACATACATTCACAAAAAATGGTACTTTAGAAAAAGACCCTTCTCTGTGAATTGGCCTTCATAAAACAAAAACGAATGAACGAAAAATAAAAACCAACATCCTTTATTCATCTTTCTCCATATTCCACCTCATATCGCATGGAGTAAAGATTATGATTATAATGTACAATGTGCTAGTAAAGATGATACTGGTGATGCGTATTAGGGAGAAGAAAGCATTTTGCATTTTGAAACTTCATTCATTATTTTAATAATAGATTTCCCGTATTTTGTGAAATATGTATAATTTTTATTTGAAAGTTCTTAAAAAGGGGGATGTTAATGATATAGTAGACCTCACTTAGGGTTAACTTTTAAATTATATGCTTTTGCTGGCACAGTGTTGGAAATTTACGTAAGTGGTGGTGTCTTTAATGACTTTTTGTCATACAGCATTGTTTGAAAATGGGCACTGCGAATTCTCCATTTCATATCAACATAATAAATTAAGAGTCGGAGAAATGTTCTTTCAAAGCAGTTTTCTTTATGGAAGGTATTGTGGTACTGCGTATTTTTATTTATAGATGGAACAATTGACGAGGTGACTAAGTAGGCCTAACGCTCATTGAGCATGTGAAGCAGTGGGACTATAAATAGAGTATTCAATTAATTACATTTTCATATTTATGATTTGATCAGGCTAAAGTTCGTATCGATTTGTAAGACAAATTACATGTGATAATTATTAATGAACAAATAACACCAAAGTTAGTTGTAAATATTGTGACAAACACGTAGTAAAACGGAACAACTAGCTGTTTTCGAAGGCCACTACACACCTTCATCATCAGCGTTCTTTGTGTTTGCTACACTGTGTGTGGTGTCAGTTGATGTAGATTTCTGCTTTATATACGTAACTTTTATTGCAAAATGGAATATGTTAATTTGTTTTGATTCATCGTATTACAATTTGCTGAAAGCTTTTTTGTAATGAAAGCTCATTTTTACCATCTCTAAAATTTACAACAGTCTTGCCATTGTCGTTTGTTCTTTACTAATTATGCACATGTTAATTAATTTGCTTATTTTTGTTCTACTTAAGACAAACTTTTTTGGTTTAATACTATAGGTATATTTTTATTTAGTTTTTTGCCATGGCTATTAATTTAAGTTAATTTTAATTATTATTGTTCGATTTTCGTTGGCTTTACTCGGTCAATCGCTCGACTCTTTAATAGAGGTTTCGAATTAAACAGATGATAAACGATTCATTTTGGATTAACTGCTACGGATGAATAAATTTTTTATAAATCATTTAATTTCAATAAATAAACATACATACATTAACTGAATAACGATACGAAGGGGTTCAAAAAATAAGAAGATTGTACAAGATTAATAATTTAATAAAACAAAAAGAGTTTGGTATGTTTTGGGAATTGTTACAATTAAAATTAATATTAATTAATGCACTAATAATTCAAAATTATTATTTTACTTATTCAGTAAAATATTTATTATTAAAAATACATTGAAATTGATTGTTGACGGGTTAGCTGTTGCTAATGTAGAACAGCAGGGAACCTTTACCCGAAAATTTCTTAAAACAGCTAGAGTTATTATGTTAAACTTTGATTTAAACTTAATTGTAACAATTTCCAAAAAAAATCCAAATAATACCTGCACCCAGTCAAAAATACTTGTGTGGCAACACTCTATTCTTGCGAAAGCACTGAACAGATGTTGTTGTTTTTTACATTTATTTTCATTACATACTTCTTACAACTTTAATTCGAGCTGAAAAAAGTTTGCCAACATAGCAATGGTAAAGTAAGAAAATAAAAAAAATGTTGATTATTGAGTTCTTCTTTCAACTTTAATATAAGTTGAACTTCTCATTTGTTTCAATGGAAGTTTAACATAATATCTCTAGTTGTTCTAAGAAATTTTTGGGTAATTGTTTCCAGATGATCTGCATTAGCAACAGTAAAATGCGCATAGAAACCCAGCTAACCCCTCAATAATGAATTTAAATGTATTTTTAAAAAGTTTAATTTACTGAATAAACTAAAAGAGTTTTACTGTCCTCTGTCTGCTCCTTCTGTACATCTACGATAGAATGTTAAAATCCTTTTGTATATGAAGCATTTTGTGTCGCTAAAATTCTCAAGTTTGTGGTTTTATTTAAAGCGCCCTCATTCAATCTCCTCGACTGTTTGTCGCATAAATATTTAAAGAATTTTTATGTTTTAATTTGATTTACGTTAAAGTGTTAACATCTTTGGCAAATAATGCGGCTTATAAAAAGTGTAAAATGTTGAAGTTAATATTAAAATAAAAACCTGTCATCCATCCATCTACGGCGAGTAACAAATATACATAATTCTATAAGGGTGACTTTTGGATTTTAAAGCACAACAAACAAACAACCCTGTTGCTCTACGAGAATCCTCTCTATATCCTGCGGCTGTGTGTTCTATACGCATTTACTGTCTGTCTACTCACATTTAATATCAATGTTATGATTATGATATTATTTTAAAATTATCCGCTTTAACAATAAACTGACATATGGATGAAATTTTCTTTTCGTTTCGTTTCTTGTATTTTTTTTTTTGTGCTTTGAAATCATTTTGGTGTTAATAATGATGACATATGATTTTCTTTGTCAAATTGTTGTTGTCATAAAATGTTAAACAATGTTCGTATATTAAACAATGCACAATGTTGAGGTGAATTTGGAGATACTTTGTCATTTTTGTAGAACTTGCCTTTATGGTTGTAACCCTCACTCGTCCTGTAACTTGTACTTTTCTGCACACTTGTTAAGATTTCAATTTGCTGTCAGTCGCTTAGTTTTTTGTTACCAGTTGCGTTAAATTTGTTGTCACCTCATTAGTTAAGGTGTCCTTTTTTATTTGC
The DNA here is from genome assembly GCA_936439885.1 of Nowickia ferox. Lineage (NCBI taxonomy): Eukaryota > Metazoa > Arthropoda > Insecta > Diptera > Tachinidae > Nowickia > Nowickia ferox. The sequence continues at coordinate 69,476,150 of OW387026.1, forward strand.
TTTACTTTGCTTTATCAAGAAGTGCATCTGTTTTGTCATTTATTCGCTTCCATAAATTTCATATTTCTTATTTTTATTAATTGTATCATTTTGACTGCGCATTGCCTTTGCAATCTTTTAATAAAAGGGGTTTATTGCCATATATTTGCGTTTTCGGTGTAGAAAGAAGGATCTGTGGAGAGGGTTGTATTGTTTTGTTTGTTTAAGAGAGGGTTAAATAATTTATTGAAATTATTAATGTTCTAATGTTTGTTTCGTTGTTGTGTTGTACTTTTGCTTGTAACAATGAATGGGCGTTACTTGATTTGAACTTAGAAATTGATTTATTATAATTATAAGAAAGTGATTAATTTTTTAAGCAAAAAAAAACAACATTTTTGAAATGACATGTGTGTATTTTATGTTCGAATTTGCTTAAGAGCAGAGCAAAAAATTAAATTTTTAGCTAAAACTCATTTTTATTTAAGTGGAGGTGTCTGACTTAGTTTTCCCAAAGAAAAAATACTTATTAGTGAGTTTAAAAGGAAATGCTATCATAAGCTTCTCAACATTTCTTCAAATAACTAATTACCTTTATTACAACTTGGCATTAGTTAAAGGTAAGATTTTATAGATATTATAAAACAGTTTTTCATTTTAATTTGTTTTGTATTTTTTTATTTTTGGGTTTTAATTATTATTCCTTATTACATCTTTCTTATAAAATATGAAAACAAAAATTTAATAAGTTGATAAGAAAACATACATACGAGTAGTGTACTTTTATTTTTTTACTCACAATCAGCAAACAAAATAATAAGTTTTCTGGAATTTTTTGTATACTTTTTAGGGTTTCAAATACCAAAGGTGAAAAGGAATCCTTCTGTTTTCGCTACGATGTCTGTTCGTCTGCCTGTCTGTCATAGGCAGTTTTCTCAAGAACCGTAGAGGGGCTAATGACCTGAAAATTTTACAAAATATGTAAAACTACAACAAATTAAAAGGTGATCTAAAGCGAGCAACAAAACATGTTGAAATGCTTATGTAATATATTTACAAACAATTATATATCAACACTTGAAATTTTTAAAATTAGTGTATTTTTATGCAGACTACACCAATTTAGACTGAAATTTCAAAAATCGAAATTAATGTAATTTTAATTTTTTTTTATAAACAATACAATTAAGACTCAGGCAATGAATGACTAATACAATTTCTAGGTGTTGCTTTCTCTTTTAGGAAAGGGATAGTATAGAGAAGAAAGGTGGTGAAGGAAGAGATAGAGGAAAACTTAATGCTTTTAAAACTCTGTTTGTTTCTTCTTTTTTACGTGTTTGCAGCGCCTCTGGTGTTAATGATGCGTATTAAATAGTATAAGCTGCGCTTAGTGGCCATTTTATTTGTTATTTTACTTCGCCGATGATTTTGCTATACAATACCGACGAGGGAGGGAACTCTGATGTTACATTAGGATTGGTATCCACAGAAGCCGGTTTAGTTCAGTGGACCAGTGTCTATAACTTCATCACTTGATCTTTCCTACAACAAATGATACAAAGGGACACTAATGCACTACAGAAAAATACGTGGTGTTGTTATTGAATAACATGCTTATTTTTGAAACCGTAAGAAGCAATCTCTTGAAATTTTCATTAGAAGCTAAACTTAAATATCGCAGAATTAAAAAAAAAATACCGGAACAAAAAATCGCCAAAATGAAAAAACAAACGAATAAGGAAAAAATATCACCAAAAATAAAATAAATCATTAAAATGCAAAAAATATCAACGAAATTAACAATGTCGCAAAAAAATAAAAAAATAGCCAAAAACCAAAAAGAGCTCCAAACTAAAAAAATTGCAAAACTAAAAAAATTGCCAAAAACCGAAAAAAAAGTTCACTGGTACTAAAATTTTTAAAAATAATTTCTGTACCAGGTATGATATTCGACATGCTAAGTCAAAAAAGCAAGTTTTGAGATAAACGCTTTTAAAGTTTATTGATATCTCGGGAACGTTCTGAGATAGAAATTTGGGGCCTCTAAGTAGACTTGTCATCTTTCTTGTCCTTTCTCACTTACAATGGTCATCTAAGTACACATAACATGCTTCAGTTGGGAAACTAAGCAATGCTATGTACACTTAAACGACGATAGTTTTATTTCGAATTCAGGGAAAAACATATTAAGTGTACTTGATATAAACAAAAATGTACATGGTAACAACTTTCATGCTAAGAGTACTTAGAACATTTAAAAAGAGAGGTTTTTTAAACTTGATAAATCATGCTAAGTACATTTTTGATGACAACTTTTGATAGAATAGTCCGATTACTATCAAAACTTTACAGGATCTAAGTTCATAAAAGATGAATTCAGAAATGCTATTCCCAGCATAAGATGTTATGTCGACTTACTATATTTTTGAATGGACCGTCGATATATAGGCTAAAGTTCATGTAGTATTACATATGAAGTGTTCGTAATGAAGGAACCCTTCGAAAAAGACAATCAGCACAACGTTGCTACGATGATCTGCGGGTATAACTAACACCAGTACAACATTCGTTTACCAAAATTTTAATGTACTCATAACATTAAAATTATAACGCCGAATGACTGTCCTCCGACTCTTGTTTTCTATGTTGTCACAATACTCTAAATACAAATTTATAAGGTCGTCACAATGGAAATTTCGAAACTTAAGTCAAAGTGGCGGTGTAGCATTAATATTTTTCTGTAGCATTACTATGAACGCGGTATTTGTAAATGTTAAGTTATATTTTTGCGTTTACAGTACTGTAGTGGTACAAAAATTTTGGAAGAGCCGTAATTTTGTATTTACAGTGCATATTTTTTGCGCAAAGTCACAATTTCTGCCTTGATATTTATTAAAATTATTGAACATGTGTAATGTAAATAAAATGATACAAACACTTAAACCTTGTATACACAGGGAAACTATCATAATATTATTTGACTCAATTTCAACCGTTCTTTTTTACACATACTCAATTATCATGTTCTGAAAACTTTATTATAATTTTTTATTAATTTCATTTCTATTTAATGCAGTGCAGATGAATACAAATATGACCGAAAAACAATCAACACCCGATAGTTGCGGGCGGAGTGTAATGAAGACGGTTTGTTCACTTATACAAGAGCACATTTATATTTACACATTTATATTTCTCAGGATGGGAGGGGTAGAGCAGAGACTAGCAGAGGGAGCAAAATACCTAGGTGTTTTCCCAGATAGCAAGCTTTCTTGGAAAAGGAACACGCAGAAAAGACTAAAGAAAGGACTCAATGCCTATAGACAAGCAGGAACTTCATGGGAAGGAACTGGGGTCTGCAACCGAAGACAGTAAAATGGATTTACACATCGGTTATCAGACCGGTTATTTCCTACGGTTGTGTGGTATGGTGGGAGGTATTGAAGAAGAAAAGTCACAGGAGAATGCTTACCTAAGGTTCAGAGGTGTGCCTCGCTGGGCATCACAGGTGCTCAGAGGAGCACACTTCAGGCTGCCTTGGACGTCATTCTTTATCTACTTTAGAGGACTCTGTGGTGGGAACGGCGACTAGCAGTCTCCTTAGACTCGTAAAAACAGGTTTGGTGAGGACAGGAGTAACAGGTCACACATCAATCTTAAATAAGATCAGTGAACCCATGGGTTCACGGACTAATAGGTCATTGAAGTTGATTTTAGTAGAACACCTTCACTGGATATAGACTATTGGGTCAAATCCGATAAGCTATATGAGGATAGTTCAGTCTTTACAAATGGATCAAAAATCCCGACTGCCGAATGAATGCAGCATTTTACAAGCAGGCGATCCTCAGGTCCACGGATCTGGTGGCCAGGAATGTAGCTGAAGGTGAGAAGGTAACCTTCTACGTCGACAGCCAGGCAGTGCTAAAAGCTTTGAAGGCACACAATGTCAAATCAAAACTTGTTAGTGAAATGTAGGAGAGCCCTCAACTTGCTTATGAACAAATATAGTGTCAGACTATGTTGGGTTCCTGGCCACAGCAGTGTTGAGGGAAATGAAACTGCCGATGAGCTGGCAAGAATAGGGTCGGTGTTTGATAAGGGATTTTGTAAAAGATCGGTAAAATTACCCATAGGTCACTACTACAGTGAACTTAGTAATTAGTCAGAAAGCAGGACCTAAAGTTCATGGCAAAGTAGGGAGGAGTGTAGAGTATCGAGGGCTATGTGACCGAAACTTGACTCAGGGAGATCCAAACTGCTACTAGACATGGATAGGAAGGTGATGCGAATCATGATAGGTGCGTTGACTGGTCACTGCTCGGTCAGAGCAAGAACCAGCATATGGGAAACTGGCACTGCAGATTTCTGTAGGATGTGAGGGGATAAAGAGGAACCATTCCCCGTCACTGCCAAAAGCTGCAATGTCAAAGGCTTAGATGGCTGAGCAGACGTTTCCATTAGAGCATTACTGATATCGGGAAGTGTAAACTAGCGGACATCAGGGGCTTCATCATGGAATTTCAGTGGCTTAATAACGGATAATAGGATCACTTCTGGGTACAAATGGGGGATAAATATTACTTTTTAATGGGCAATATAAGGGAATCATAATGGACTCAATTGGGTCTCCAAGTGGAGTGCATTTTTGGCACCACCCTTCTTAACCTTACCTATATTTACAAATTGTGAAAAAGAAAATTTTTGTAGTAAATCTCGATAAAGTTCATGAAAAAATAATATGCTATTAAATATCAGTATTTTTTTATATTATTTGAGAAATTTTTCATAAAGATTTGATATGCTTACAAACGAAATTCTTTACACAATCAGCCTTATCAATCGGATAAAACTGATTAATTATATTTACTTAAAAGTGAAATAGCTCTCGAATTAGAAGTTACTGTATTATAAAATAACTCCCAAAATGTTTAAATTTATTTAGTTTTTTTTAAATTATTCCCAAAAAAAATTTTTTTAATTTTATCGACGAAGAAATTTAGAACTTATTTCATTTTATTTGGGACTTATTTCGCTCTCCAAAAAATTTATAGGTTTTCATAGCGAAACAATTTGGGAGATTAAAGACTATTTCCTTTGGCTAGTTAGGACTAACGTTATGTTATGACAGTAAAAAAGCAATTTTATTTCATATTTCCCAACGTTTCGTGAATGTTTTGCTCACTTCTTCCAGGGATTTGTCTATTTATTTTATAAATTAAAACAGCAAAAATTATACGTTAGTTGGGAGTTATTTAATGTATTTTGGGACTTATTTAATTTTTTTATTTGTGCATTCAATGCCTCAAGGATGTCGAGCACCGGCTTAAGCAAAGCTTTTTAGCGTTGCAGGCCTTCGGAAGGGCTAAAAAATTTCCTTCTCTGAGGTATGTCTAAGACTGGCGAAACAATAACAAACTTAGGAGCACCTCTGTGAATAAAAAGAAATTGTGCCAACTAATAGAAAATTTGGTTTTCGGCGATTTTTCATGGAGTTACAAATTTTGAACCAAAAATAATCTTAAAAATAAAATTGTTACTTTTTTAAACAAATAAATATTTTTGTAATTTTTTTATTCGGCTTAAGTTTGGGTTGCACTCACAAAAACGATAAACGAATTACTGATCCGTCTGATTACATTCTAACTTTAGCTGTTGGAAAGTTATTTAAAATGTTACTTTGGCAGTCCCAATAAATGGGAATAAGACTTGAAAACAACTGATAAGTTCAACCTTTAGTCGTAAAACTATTAACAACTTTTCAATGCGATTTAAACACCAAAAATGTTACGAAAACCACTGCTATCAAATAAAATGCAACTGAGCAAAGTAAAAACGAACAAAATACAAAAGCCCATTCCATTTTGAAATATGTATATCCTGATTTTATTGTGGTTTTAACTTATACAATCATAATTGTATCATTCTGCAAATTTTTGCGACCTTTTGACTGTACCAAATATTATTTAAGGGTTGACTGAGTAACTGCCGACAGAATTCCTGGCCACTGAGGGCTCAAAGCTTTTATAACAGACACACTGCACAAATCGATGATGGGTGAATGAGGATATGGTGGCAGTAAATATAACCTTTTTAACAAGCTTGGCATATTTGTATGTGTGAGTGTGCAAGTGAGTGACAATGTGGTTCATAAATTTTTGGGGACAAATATGGATGCTGCTTCAGCAAAATGCCCATTAACAAATGAAAGAGTACGGACAACTCAGAAACTGTCTGAAAAAAGAGGATATGAAACGCACATGCATGCATACATACAATTGGTTATCGTGTATGTGTGTGCATGAGTGTGTGTGTGTGTGTGTGTATTTTTACAGCAATATGAGTACAATATTTTTGGATAGACATTCATAAACACCATGACAGCAAAAACGCAAGGAGGAAAAAAATTATAGAACCCAGAATATTTTCATGAGCAAATATGGCGTCACCAGAGAACACATGACAAATGGATACCATCTATTTATTGATAATATGGGGTGGGGGCAGGGATGGTCAAGTGGTCACTTAAAGGATGTAAAAGCATTTTGATAAAAGGTTGCGGGCCTCCTGCCCACTATTTACCGTAAAAAGGGACTTGTACATACTAAACATACTGAGCAGAAGACAATAATGGTATTGGAGGAAAAAGTTAAAATGAAAATAAGCTAGGAAGGAACGTAAAGTACAAAATGACAATAAGACTAATGTTTATTACGAAATGAGAATGTAAAAATTTTGCTTTTTAAGGATGACCATTATTAAAAATGTCACATAAACTTTATTTTTAATTTGATTGTTTTTTTTATTTTGCTGCCTTTTCCCTCCAGTTGGGGCTTATGTACATTTGTTTTCTTGTTGTTCATTGCTCAACTAAAAATATACAGCATGTAGCAAAAAAGCACATGGCAAAATAAAAAAGTTATTAAACAAAAAACAAGAAAGAAAATGGGAAAAGTAACGAAAAAAAAATAATAATAATTAGGCACAATGACAATTAACATTTTTTGTTGCATTACAGGCAGAAATTGAACAAAAAATTTTATACGGAGCTATTAAAACAATTCCTTTTCTTACATAAAAAAAAATAATAAACAAAATAAGTAGAAATAATTTCTACTCAAACATAAAGAAGCAAAGCAACACACAAACACACACACATTAATTACCACGGCAATTGTGTTGGGGTGTCGGTAGGCAGGCAGGCGGCCAGTGTGAGGAGCGTACAAATAAAAGGAAAAACGTATGCAAATGAAAATTAATTTAATCCACAGGATATTTTCATTTTAATTTAATTGCACGGACACTGACTACGTGAGCGACAGCTTACAAATGGCTACTTTTTCTCTAGAACAAAAAAAAAATATATATATAATTTTAAATATGTAAATGATTCTAAGAATATCAATAAGTAAGTAAATGTGATATGTAATAAGTAGACTGAAGTTGCCATCCATTATAAAAGAGCTCTATTTTGGTAATAATTACACTGTGCAACGAAATCTTAATTTTGTTGAAATCCTTATTCTAGAGGAAAGTTTACGTCTGCAGCTTTTAAAATAAAAGTTTCCTTCTGCTTTCAAACCTTTGCATTTTGGACAAGCCAAGAGCTCATAGCTTTGTTGTAAAACCTCCTGAGGGAAATTTTTATAGCATATGTCCATCCTCCATATCATCTTGACATGGGTATTTGGGGGACTAAAAAACCATAAATGGCAACATGACAGTCTGTAGTGTGCTACAAAATATAAGAAATAAAATTCTGCTGTAAGTTGGGTGGTTGGCTTATGTGGCAGCTTGTGACCTACTCTCAATAAATGCCACTATACTCGTCCAAGTCCTAACTTATGAAACCGGTCTGGATCAGAGAATGACAAAAATATTGCTGTAAGTTCTTTTCGAGTATTGGCCAGCAAACAACTATAAATTCGTACAGTTAAAAATAAATAAACATAATCATATGCAAACATACTCAGCAATTTTAAACTTAATACGTATAACTATAAATAGTCAACGAGTATGTTTATACACATTTCTTAAATTACGCAACACTAACGACTATAAGTAAAATTTATACATTGTATTAGATACAATCATGCACATAAGTAAAAATATACTCTGAGTATTTATTCGGCTACAAATGAGTATTTACAGGAGTATTTTATTTGCACACACTTCAAGGATCAGTGCTGCCAGAAAAGTGAATAAAACTCTAAAATGGCAACGGTGTTAAATATATTGAATGGCAGGGATGGAAAATATAATTAATTATTTTCGACTGTGCTAAAAACATTCCTAGCAAAATAGTTACTAGAAATACATTTATCAATTTACAAATTATAAAACATTAGTTCATTAATGATTTTTGTTTGCAAATTTTGTAAAAAAAATTAATATTTATAGTTGCGCTAAATTTTACCTCCTTATATACACGAATGCATACGGGGGCATATGATAAATAAATACTCTGAGAATCATGCGTGTATTTATTTTGTTCGAATAAATATTTATACTCGGAGTATAAGTGTGACAGACACGCATGTGTCTCTTGTGCGTTGGAAGCGGCTATAGTCATTGTTGGGTGCAAATATGTTAGCGTACCAATTGTTTGTGATTCAATTATTAAACACTCAATTAGAAAACACTGTTAATATAATTGAAATTAATTAGTGCTATTGTCATTTTAGTTTTCACAAAAGTTCGCGTGAAAACTAACAACAGACATTATTTAACAATGACTCAAATCTAATAATCCTTAAAATCAATAGAATTTGCTTTAATACAAGTAGCACCTGCTATGAAAATGCTTAAAAAATGGTAGTATTTGTGGAAAAACGCATTGCTGAGGGTACAAATGTTAAAGTTTAATACACCATTAGAAGCGGCTTCAAAATTATGTACTTTTTTTAATTGTTGTCTTGCGACAAAATAGGAAAACATGCAAAAAAAAATTACTTCAAAAATATATATTTATTAATAAAAAAGACCGATCTTTGATTTGAAAAATATTCCTTGCTGGATTTCACGAGAAACGAGAAGCTGTCCAGCACATATTATAGTTATACTGCAAGTGTGAATAATACGAAATTAATCGTTAAGAGAACTTAAGCGAGCGGGATTCAATGAGTTCCGAATGCCGAGATTTTAATTTTTTAGGTTTTTAGTAGAATGCTATGACGAATTTTGTTAACCCGCTTCAAGGTTGTACTGTGGTAACTTCGCAAAACTATAAAAATAAGCCAAATGTAAAATACTGCCGTTATTAGAACTAATTTTTTTACAAACACTTACTACTTTTCTGTCTATTTTGAGAGATACCAATTTGAATTCTCTGTCTCTCTAGTTCTTGGCAACACTGGTAGCTTTAAAGATCGCTGGAAAAAACTTTCGCTGTTTTATCTTTAATTAAACCAATTCCAAAAACGATGCCTGCTTAGGCATGCTTATTTTGTTTAATAAACTTGTTTTGGGAAAAAAAGGAACACAAAATGTATAGCAGAAACTGAATAATATAAATAAACCTAAATAAAAATAAACAACAATAATACTTATGAAAATGAAACACAAATGCAATTTAGAATTTAAAGTCTTCTTTATTTTTTCATTTTATTCCATAAAAGCAAAAATAATTCGTTGGTACTGGCTGCTGGCTGGAGTGGCTCGAATTTATGTAAGTATTTTTCAGGGGAAGAAAGACGAAAAAAATGTGACATTCATACACTTTAGTAATTAAGAAGTAATTACTAAAATTAAATAAAGAAAGGAAGTAATTGTTTCTATTTAATTTATAAGCACTTGGCATATCTTTTTAATCACGTATAAAAAACTGAGGAATTTATTTCACTGAAAGTGGAAAAATAATTTGGATATTGGCTGCTTAATTGCTCTAGCAGTTAATGTGATTTTTTTTAATTTCTCAAAATTCTTAGACACTTTTAATTATGTAAGTTCGTTAAAAATTTATCATTGAATTCATTTAAAAAACTTCATTTACTAAATTTATCTCACTCAAATTAGGCGAAAAAGATCTGAGATTTATGCCACAAAAGATATGAAACATTTTCAAAGCCGTGAATAATTACTAAGTTTATACTTTAATTTTTAATTATATAGCGTGTTTTTTTAGAGTGTCACAACTTTGAGTTTCTTTGAGTAAATCAATTGTAGCGCCCGCTGTGTGGCATGTGGGTCCGTCCTGTTGGAACCACATATCAACAAGATTAATCCAACGTAATTGAGGTACGAAAAAATTTCACCATTGACAGTAACATTCTGACCATCATCGTTTTTGAAGACATATGGGCCAATGACTCCGCCAGCCCATAAAGCGCACCAATCAGTAATTTTCTGTAGATGAAATTGTGTTTCGACAAAAGCTTGTGGATACTCCTCACTCCAAATGCGACAATTCTGCTTATTTACGCACCCATTCAACCAGAAATGGGCTTCATCGGAAATTAAAATTGTGAATGAAAATTCAAAATCAATATCAATTTGTGCTTCAGCTCATTCGCCGAACAATTTGCACGCGTTGCTCTGGTGTAAGTCGATTCATAATGAAATTTCAAAGCAAACTAAATAAAAAGCAACTATCAGCTGCTCAAATAAAGCAGCGGTGCCCACTCAAAGTTGTGGCACTCTAAAAAAATTGTGAATTTTCTTATGCGGAGTTTTGCAAGCAGCACCTAAATGATCCTGGAAGTGCTAACCCACAGCAAACAAACTTTTTCAATTCAGATTCGTGATTAAATAAAAATGAAATATTAGTATTCCATTCTCTTCGTAAATTCTTTTACATTTATGCTTATAAATTCAAAACTTGATAGTGTGATCATATTTTACGTGACCATTCGATTTTAATTTTCATATATTATTCACTGAACATTTTTGTCCATACGAATTCTTCTATGCACGGATGAGGGCGAAATCTAACATTGCAGGACACACATTACACATTATTTATTTTTAATACTCGTAAGATTGAATTTGCCGATGCATGTCCTTCTTTATCTGCAAGTGAAAATGAAAAAAAAAAAAAAATTGTTCTTATTTGTGAACTTTATTAGTTCAACATTGTGTGAAAAATACCGTGTAAAAAAGAGTTTAGTGTATTGTATCGTTATAACTTTACTCTAAAATAAAAAGCAAAACACTTCAAGTGATTCGTTTTTTTATAGAGTGATTTATGCCAGTCCAGGCCTGGTGTGGGCTGTTGTGGGTCATATACTACCACCAGTAAATAGGTCGGACACACATTTTTGTTAAAAAAGCTACACTTCTAAAAAACCTAGTTATTTATAGTATTACTGTTCTTTAAGTGTACTTATGCAAATTTACGTAATTTCAAAGCAGCGCTAACACATGCAGCATGTATAAACCACTTTATTTTGGAAATGAGCCTAAAAAAGATATTCAAATTTATAACAAATTCCAAAATTTTAATATTAAAATTCTGCTCGTTAAATTATTACATTTCATTTTAATTCTTACACACACCACTGCAAACATCCTTCAACAGGCATAATGTTTCAATAAACATATTCACACAAGTAAGTACACAGTGTGTTTGTTTGTTTGTTGTTTTTATATGAGAACACAGTCATATCATAATTAATCCCCAACCATGTTTCAACTAAAATAAACAAAATGTGGCTTTTATATGTTACAACTACATTTATATCCTACAAATATTTAAATACTCACACTTATACCATGACATACACCCAAAACACTTTTTGCCTTTAAAGCCAACAATTGCAAATGTGGGATTATGAGCAAATGGAAAACGGAACTATACAAACTAAACCAGGCAGATTGTGTGAGTTAAGCTTGTCATTTAAATTTCATAATATGGCGTAATGAAATTTTTCATTTATATAATCATACAGTTATAGTTTTACAGTAAGTGTCATTTAAACCGCCAGAGGAGACAAGTACGAGCAATTGTGAGCAAAAATATTGCAGATATGTGTCAAAATATTGCAGATTGTCAAATATATTCAAAAGATTTCGCTAGATATGCAGCTAAACTGAGTGTGCTGTTGGATGAATTAGTTATCGAGGTCAATCCCCGATCAGACGCAGTAGTAAAAACATGTTATATAAGTATTTTCCATATCACAGTGCCTTCTTGCAGCAATGAATCGTCAGGGAATTAAACTAATTAATAAAATGGCTACAAGTCTTAAGGAAACGCTGCACAGTGGAATGTCTTCATACATTTTTGTGAAGAAACTAGATTTGTGAGAGTTAGCACCGAACATTATATTGACTAAAATAAGATAATAGTGCAATATTATCAAAATCGGCCATGCCCAACCAACGCCCATTGCAATGCAAATTTATTTTTTCCTATAAAAATTCCCCTATCCAAGTCTTTAAACTCCGTAAATATGTGCTCTAGAATAAAAAAAGACGCCTGATGAATTTCATCAAAATCAGCATATAGACAAGATTTATTTTTTATTTATTTTGCTTATCATTATATAATAAATATTGTTTATTCTTCGTTTATTATTCCTTTAAATATATAACACATTCCTAATCCCAATTGATTGATTCATGTCTAAGCTGCTTATAAAAGGGTCTGAAGAAACCAATAAGCGACGAATAATGCTAGAGACGTAATGTTATAAGGAGTTGCAACATTTCCACCCACTCGCCATAAACAAATGGTCCTCTGTATAGTGCGATGCCAAATCAGCAGTTATAAACCTCATTTTACGATCACTGTAATTTTCAACGTTTTTAGTTTGACTTCCTCCTTTTTGTGAACAACTCCTCATATCAAAATTTAAGCAACTGTTAAAATTAAAATCGCTTTTGTTAACTACAAAATGATAATCCTTATAATCGTATGTTTTTGCTTTTAATTATCTCTATGTCTTTTTTCGCCCCAATTATTGTTATTTTTGATACTCCTAAAAGTATGCACTAGTTTTTTGCATACTCGCTTTTACCAGTAATTTATGTTCTTTTCTGTTCCGTAGATTTATGAGAAGTAGTTTTTTTCAGGGACCGTAACGGTTATAAGTTTAATTTTCAAATTTACTTTTTAATCATCATTTCTAGATTTTTATTTATTCCTCAGAAAATTAAAGTTATTTTTCCATTTTTATTTATTTCTCACAAAATAACAGTTACTTTTTGATTTTTATTTTTTTGCTTAATTTTTAAAATGTAAAAAGTGTGCTTCTTGCGTTAAAATTTATATTAAGCGATTTAAACTTGAATTTATCGTGAGAGTCTGTGAAAAAATATCTTATATGTTAAATTAATTTTTACTTTTTTATATTTTATTCAGTTTAAAAATTAAAATATCTTTCGTGAGGAATGAATACAATTCACTAAATAATCGATAAAGTTCAGTTTTTTAATAAAAATTAAACAAATAAAAATCAATGCATCTATTTGTAGTCCATGTAACATGGAGTATCTTGGTGTGATTTTTTCAGTTTAAATTTGGAAATTTGAAAAGAAGAAAAAGTATAATTTGAAATTTATAGCTAAATAAAAGCAACACAAAAGCTTATCAATAAGCAAGTATCAAAGAGACAACTTCTGACAATGACAGTTCTTTATGGGTGAGAATCATTGAAAGTGATACAAATCTTCACTGATCACAATTAATGTACGTTTTTTTTTTTTAACATAAATATATGGTCTCGTACTATTTATTGTATCTTCAAAAATGAACTTACAATAAGTATTCAAATCTTAAATCTAAATATAATTATTAGGCCTGACCAGTTTCGGACATAAACTAAACATAACTCAGACTGTTGTACATGTACGAGTATAAAGATCTTCAGCACACTTTACGAGAAAGAAATCTAAAGACTGTCAAAACATCTAACGTTACACTTTACGTTTACATTTTATGTTTACACAATCACACCTCATATTATATTAAAAACAGAAGTATTAAGTAAACAGCTGTTGAGGATTAACATGCCTGCATTAATCGGTGACTTCCGGCGGCAGAGCAGTTGCATGTACGCTGTGGTCGTGGCGGCCTTTGAAAATAAACGGTGGTTAAAGTAGTTGATTTAAATAAGATAAAGAAAAAGAAAATACAATAATTTCGTTAATTTTCAGACATGTCTTAGACGAAAAATTAATCAATATAATAGTAAAAATAAACATATGAAATAAACGACGGCACGGCACCGGCGTCGATACAAAAGACTTGTGTGTTTGTTTATTACTTGATTTTGTAATAATGCAACTATCAGGGTATTATCTTTTAGAAAAATTTAAAAAAATGGTCAAGTACTATCAAGTACTATTTTTATCGTATTATTTACCATTCGTTGTGATATTTTGAATTCACAATATCGCACTTGCACGTATTATTTGAATTTTTGACATGTATTAATACACAGTATAATAGTCTGAACTGCCCTTAATTAATAGAACATAAATGTCGCATTAAGCACAAAAAATATTTTCAAGAAGATTCATCTGGAGTGTTGCGTATTAGAGCCCTAGTGTTGATGTGTCCATTAAAATTCAAGATATTACGAGCCAGGGGATTAGGATGCGACTCGAGTTTTTTTAAATATTTTCTTGAGTATTTTGCAATTTGTGTACAAGCATGTGTACCACTTTTTTTTTGCATATGTGGTATAATTTCGTTTATACTCATACATTTATGTATATGAAGGTTTAGTTGCGGGATTTCTTTTCGCAATACTGTTGCTGCTATGAGTATAACTAAATTAAAGCTTTTAAAATTTGTTATACCATTATGTATTTATAAGCGTTTCCTGGATATACAAATAACTAAATATATGAAAATTTAGTATCAAATGCTCTTACATACTCGTACATACGTACATAAAGTTTATGATGTTGTCATTTTATGTGTTAAAATTATATTAAATTTATTTAAATACTTTCAAAGTACATTTATCTAATGTGCTTTCGACTATAGTTTTTTAATTTTAAAACTCATAAACTAAGTTGGTAATTAAGAGAAAAATTAAAAAAAAAAAATAGACAAAGCAGAAAAATGAACAAAGCAAATATTTGTGTTAAATAACAGTAACGAACTCCCTTTTTGTTGTAAGAGAGTAGGTGTTTTCTTACTTCTAATAAAAAGAATTCGAGCAGAGTTTCTAGTCTGATAAGCTAAGAAGAATATATGGTTTTACATAATTTGTTTGATAATGTAATGAGTCCCATGAAACATAAATAATAAATAATTTAACTAGACTGCTTTGACCTTTGGAAGTTTAATTCTTATGCACTAAATCTGATATCATTTATATGTTGTTTAACTAATTTTCAGCAATTTTCCTCAAAAAGACGAATAAAAGTTTTCACTTGGCTCAATTGATCTTCAGGTTATTGCTTGTTTGATACTTCAGAGGTCAACAAAAAAAGACCGACAATAAAGACTTTTACGATTATAATAACTTCGGATACTACGTGAGACAATTTCCTGGAAGTGGGCAACAATATGAAATTCTGCCATCCGATCATATCAAGCGCATTTGCATTTCTAGTGGATAAGAACATGTTAAAACAATATTCCCAAATTTGTGCGATTATGAACCGCTCCAGGTGGGTAGACTTCGAGATTTCGACAAAAAATTGCAACATAAATTTTTAACTGATAACCCGAACAAATCTTAAATTTAAGCAGCTCTTAAGCACAAGATCAATTGCGAGAAATTTTACTCAAATAGAGCGATCTGTTTGAATTTGTTTTTGTTAGAGTAAGTTTAAGGTTTTTGAATTTGAAAAATCGGTCAAGTTATTCAATCGTTGTAGCAAAAGTTTGAAACCCCGAGCTGGAAAAGAGGCGATTGGAAACGCTATATTTCCAGCTTCTTGCCTATTAAATTTATATACTTTTTTCACTTGGATGCGTAAAATAATTTCTGAAAACTTAACTTCCAATGCACAAAATCGATCAATGAGGAAGACAATACTGTCGAATAAGGGAATTACAAAGATTCAAACTTCGCGTTTTAAAAAACACCCTGAGCTTTTTGTAACTTCAAAAATTCTTGCCAATCGATTTTCTATTTACTTGCTTGGACTTGAAAAGCTGATTTTGATGGATTTTTTTTTTGGAGTTTATCGTAGTTTTAGTGTCGTTCTAGGTACAAGCCGGTCAACCGTTTCCTATATTTTTATCAAGGGACAAATGACGGCATTTTATACCGATGAAAATTTTAAAACCTTTTATTACTCAGAAATTATACCACAAAATATTGTACACTGGGATCTAAATTAGTTTGAGAGTAATTCCTTTAGAAAGCTTGCACTTCTCTGTCAAGTGAGGTATTCGAGCTTGTTAAAGTTTACTGCTGTCCTCAGCTTCCAACAGAGGAATTTTATTTGAATCCAGCTATTTTGATATTGTTTCAGCATGGTTCAACAACTTTGAGGAGCACAGGAACCAATATGCTGCAAACTTATTTTTTGAGTCCTTATTTTTTTTAACACCTCAGATTTGCGATATGTATATGATAGTGCCGTATTCTTTCAGCTTGCGAAAACTATTCACATTAACTTTTTCTTTTTATCCAATTAAAAAAATTTCTGAAGAATATCGATTGATTTTAGAAATCTTCGATATTTTTACTTATAAGTGTGTTAAAACAGTGCCGAATTAGAGAATGAAGTATGTATTAAAATACATATTATTATGTAGATAAGTAAGTGTTTAATTTATTATTAAGTTGATGCCTAATTTCGCTAATCCCACTTTAAAATTTGTAGAAAGTTAACTACTCTCTCCTTTTTTTTTTTTTTTTTTTTTTTTTTGAAGTAAAACTTATATACAAATGTTCAAAATAATAAAAAAAATATATCTTCTTGTATTTTCCAAATAAAGACCCTTTTCAGTATTTATTTATCTTTTCAAACAATAACCATAACCGCTTCCCTTTTTTTTTTTTTTGCTGTTATGTATAAAATTTAAAGAAATTACCCACCATTTTTTTGGTCTAAATATACAAAATTCTCATTAAATTTTTCAAATGATTCACCAATTTTTTTCTTGTGACTTTTAACAAAAACATTAAATTAAAACGCACTTTTTTCTTGCAGGTCTTTGGAAATAATAAAACATACAGTTAATTGTTAAAGTAAATAAACAAAAAGAAAATTGGAATTTTTTATTTTAGACAAAAAAGGGATAAGAGCAAAACTCCAACTAATGAGTTCTCTAAGGACTCAATTTAAAAGGAGGAGAATATTGTTAAAAATTCTTTTTTAAATAATTACTTGGATATGAAAAAAAAACCTTTTTTTATGAGCCGTTAATTTTAAAGTGAGCAGTTATTACAAAAATACAAAAATTGTAAGCTTTAATCTAATAGTGCCCCCAAAAAAAAAAGATGGGCATCAGTTGACATTGCAGATCATCTCTGAAACTTCCCGCAATGCTACAGACTTTTTGTAAAATTGACCGCTTCCGATGTACTTTTGAAATCACTAAATATCTAAAATCGATTGGACGAAGATTTTTGAAGAAAAAGAAATTTTTGTCAATGATATTTCTCGAATGGATAACCCGATTTTAGTCAAATTGGCAGCAATATTTTCGAAAATTTTCAAAATCTAGCTAACCAAAACGGTTCACTATCTTACGACTGCGATAAATTTGCTTCCGATCAGTTGGCACTTTTTCTCACTGATGACGTTCTTACATATTTACACACATTTGTACACACGTACATATGCATACATCCACTCATAAGAACATCATCGCGACTATAGTCAGAATCGGCTCGATTTCGATTTAAGAAAACTCAGGCAACATCAGTAACTTCCTATATACACAAATGCCGAAATCCTGCATTTAAGAAAACATTTGGTATCCCTTAACACAAAGGTAAATTTTTGTACAATATTTTATTTTCAGATTCCACGAATACAAAGTATGAGCGTGTTTAATTAAATAAATCATCTGCAGTGATTTCTGAAAGTATCCCCATCATTTCTGGTATTAAACATTTAAAAATCCTGAAATCATGCTAGTCCCATTTGGCATCCCCAGCAGGAAGTGAAATTTTGTTTTTATTTCCCATATTAACATTCGATCGAATCTCTCGTTCGCATGTAGAGAAACAGGGGATAATTTTCAGATTAAAGGCCTGTCCCACAATGTCGACAACGTTCGACTTCTCGCACACTTACAACAAGATATTAAAATTTGTTTTTGTTTTGAATGTGTGCGCCAAACCGAACGTTGTCAACATCGTGGGACAGGCGCAAAACGAATATAAAGTATGAGCAATATCTACCAACAAAAAATATGAATCATACTCATTATTGTGTTTAATTAAATATGTAAATCAGCTACAGTCAGTGTTGCCAAGTGTGCAGTTTTCTTCGTATTTTGCAGTTTTTGTAAGCATTGAGCAGTTTTGCAGTTTTTAACGTAAAAAATAAGTTTTTCTGTAAATTGAGCAGTTCTTGCAGTGTTTTCTATTTTTATTTTTTAATCTCAATTTTGTTATTTTCATTCCAATTTCTGAAGCCATAGTTTTAACCATTTCGCTTAATATAACAGTGATAAGGCTTACTAGCACTTTTTCAAACAACAAGAGGGAATTCACACACATTTAGGTCTACGAAAGCTGTGCTTTTCGACAAATGTATGTGGAACGTGGTCTTATTGTTTGCAATTATAGTTCATGCGTTAAAATAAAAATATTAATTCGCCTTGCCCTATTAAGAAAGAAAATCATGTTTCACACTTTTTTCTTTGAAATAATTGGATCTCTTACAGAATAGATTTCATGGAATTTGAAGCCATGCAAATTTTTTCAGCGTTTCTTTTAGCGACATTTTTGTAAATCACAGAGACAAAACAACACTTTCTTTTGAATAAGAAGGTTTATTCAATAAATAAATGATTGTCCACTTCAAATAAAACAAAAACAAAAACAGTGTTTCTGGTAAGTTTTTTACAAAGATGTTTTTATGTAGAAATCAATATTTAAAAAAAAAATTTTATCATACAAAACCTCCATTAATAAATTTATAATAAATAATATGTTTTCTTTACTACAGAGGGACAAACAATTTACCAAAACGTTTCAACTACACATAGTGCGGTATTTTTGGAACATAATGATAACTGAACAAAATGTATTTATTTTTCTGCGCAGTAACACACGTCGGGTATCCGCTAGTAACCCTGCAGAAAATTTGGTGACAATTGATCCAAACGTACTCATCCTATTACTTGAGAAAATGTGCGTGTTATCAAAAGTACGGAGTAGTGTATGGTGAAAAAAACACATATCCTGCAAATGGTTTCATATTCACCATTTTCGTGATGTTTCGTCTTGTAGACCGAGTCCCATTTAATTGGGACTCGGCCTACAATTGTTTTAAACGGCACTTAACATGTTCGATGCGGTTGAATCCAGGACTTATGAAATAGTGTAAATATAATGTTAATTGTTTCCTCCAATGTGACTCTCGAACCAATACCAGAAATATACTTAGATATTAACCTAACCTTTACTGGTATTTATAGTTTTGAAATATGAGTGGCCCTATGGTCGATACAAGTATACAAGCCTGTCATGCAGGAGTTTGTCAGTTCGAATCTCCCAAAAATTTCTGATTGAAAGTGAAATATCATTACATTTGTTACAATAAAAAAATTTATAAGTGTTCATTGTTGCAGTTAATTGTCGGAATGACATTTATATATATATATTATTTATATTACTCTACACCGAATAGGTCTTTATAGCGTAATTCAGTGACAAGTCACGTAAAAGTGACTGGCGAGCTTCATAGGAAGTGTTGGAACTCGGACTAGTCCCTATCACTTGGGGATCGGTCACGTTAATAGTCTTGTCCCAGTTCCATTTCCTGCAGGGAATATACAGAAGCTCATATACAAATTAAGATGTTAACAGCACGCGTACATAAACAAGATATATTATTCAATACAATTTTATTTGAAGAGAAGATCTATTCCGAAGTTCTACTTTACAATATGAAAGTATGTACAGTGCAGACTCGGTTAATGCAACCATCGATAAGCGCAACACCTTAATATTCGCAACACCCGAATTCTTAACATTGGTGAGCCTGTTAACGCAAAAAACAAGACCTCAATTAACGCAACTTTGCGAACAAAGTTAAGATTCTCACTTTTGTTTTGTTTTTTTAATCTATTTTTTTATAATTAAATTCAAAACTATAAACCTTTGTGCATGAAATCTTATGCTTACCTACAAAAATAATTTTGATATACCACTATTCTAGAATGGCAAAGAATTTTTGCGTCGTGTTTTTGAAACCAATGTAGTATAAATAATTTTATTTAAGTGGTGTTTCTAGCTGGATAGCTTTTCATTTAAGCTGGCGATTTGATTTACATCATTATTACTCATACACACTGAGTTGCAGTTCGCGCTGTATATCAGTATCCAACGAAGTATGCAACAGTTTTCGTTTAAAGACCTGCGTATGATTAATATTTAATTTCAGCCTAATAAATTACCCGTGTGCTATATATAATATGCTGTTGCTTTGAAGCAACAGTTTTTTGTTCACAAAGTAAACTTACTTACTTACTTTCGCTTCTGCTTTGAAAGTAAATAGCAACAGTTGAAAAGTATTTTATTGTGTTTGCGTTCATAAAGTTTTGTTTTGTTTTGCTATGATTTCGTACTTTAGACGAATAAAATCAAACAAACAGTTGGTAAAAAAATATTAATCAATTTATTTCCAAGTAACTGCACAGTCGTCAACAGCAAAAGTAAAAAGTTAAGTTCAAAGAACACGAACAGTTGGTTTGCTTTCGACTCACAGGTTTTATTTTTGCTCCCATATCCATAAAATTTAAAATGAATTTGGTATGTATTTTATTTCATATTTTTCATACAAAATTTTCCTAAAATGGATTTCAAATTCATTTTATTTTTTTATGTGAAGCAGTAGGACACAACAAACGAAACGTGCTCAAAAGGATCATTCCAGGAAACCATTAACAATGTTTGTTTTTCCTCCAATTCTAAGAACACTGTGAAAGGGCAAGCAAGGCCAGAATTAATTTTTTTAAATTTATTTTTGTCTTTAATTAAAAAAAAAATATGTCATCAATAAAAAACACAGTGGAAAATTTCACACTTTCTCTATTCAAAATATGAATCTTCAACTTGATAACAACCATCACTACGAGTTTACATACCTTAGAATGTGTATATTTTATTAATTTGATATATTTAATTTTATTCTTTATTTATATTAAATAAATGCATTTGTTTTAAAAGTTAGCTCTTGATTGTTTAATAAATCTTTTATTTGGTTTCAAATATGCGTTTTAAAAGAAAACAGGCATATAAATTTTTTACTCGGTTTTCGCAACAAACTCAGTTTTTGCAACAGCCCAAAATTTCTATTGGTTGCGTTAACCGAATCTGCACTGTATATGAGTTTAAAAATGGTTCATTTTCATCTTTTAACTTTGTTTACTGTTCACATCGCACAAGTATTATTTATAAAGTTTTTATTTGCGTAACAAATAAGAAAGCAAAATATTTTTCAAGTAAAAAATAATAGTTAAATCGTATGATGATTGTTTGACTGGTTTTGAATTTAAATAAAATTTATCAAAAATGCATTTCGTTGCTGCTTACGCAAGTTATCAATAGACTTCAACCACAATCCAAAAAACTTCAGAAATCCCCAATGCTTATAGAATTACAAGATTACAACTAAAGTAGGCCAAGAAACGTAAAAAAATAAACACATTATTTCTTTTGACATGCATTAAAAAAATAAGAAAAAAATTAAATTATAAAAACAAAAATCGTTTTATAAAATTAGGCACTGAGATTTTTACGATTTCGTAGGACTTAAGGTAGAATTAGTGAAATCGTATCATACTATTTTACAGCTTGCCGTGTCGTACCCGTACAGCTTTGTGTTTAAGTTAGAGAAAACGTAACATCACACACAGTTTGCACAGCACATTGTTGTTGTTAGGCCTCTTATACAACTTTTTTGATATTTGCAGCAGAAAAACCTATTTTCTGTATATTTCTGCGTACCGTAGCCCGTTTTTTGTCAGCTGACACGCTGACATAACAATACGATTTTACTAATTCCACCTTTATAAATATTCAAAATCAAAAGTTGCTTTCAAAACTTCTCTGGCAGCCATAACTACGTTTAAGTTGAAATTCTAATAAAAAAAATCACATTTCATTCGTTTTTGTTATTGTTATTGCATTTCCTTTTACACTGGCCCATTATTTCTGTTATTTTAACATTTTAATAATATAAAAATTAAGATTTAAATCTTTTGGCATTTTGCTTGTAATTTATTTAACTTCCAGTCGTCTTAAAATGTCATTGTAAGAAAGAAACGCCGAAAGGAAAAATTAAAAACAAAACAAGAATTAAAAACAGGCATTTTTCTGTAACTTCTATGTAACTTTCGTATGTAAAATATTTTTCTTTGCAATTATTCTTTTTATTTTTATTTATTTCATTTCATTGTTATTCATATAAAAGGAAATGTAAATGTAATTAAGCGTTTATAATGCGACACGCTTAACAAACAAATAGGCAAGAGGACGACAGACAGTTAGATAAGTAAATATAACAACACACACACACACAAATACAAACAGTTTCTAATTTGAAACAACGCACAATAGTATCTTTTACCATCTGCTAGTGGCATGAGTTCGAGGCAGTAGACCAAAGAATGTGGAGCAGAAAAAAATTCCTTGACAAGAAGAGAAAATAAAACAAACGAAGGCAAAATATATATTTCTAATTGTGTTTTTATAGTTGACGCTATTTTGCTTTAAGTTTACATATAAAGATGTCTATCAAAATAGTCCACACAAATTTCGTTTTGTATGACAAATTTTTTGTGCACCCTTAGTCCCAGTTTACACTAGTCACGTCTTAGTGCTAAGCTTATCACTTTTTCTTCTAAGAACTTTCATCGTCGTTCACACAATGCAAGTCTTACCTTTCAGCTCATATTATTTATATATAGTTTTGTGTATGCATGTGTGCTTTTTTAACATTACGAATGAGAAAGCTAAACGTATTGACAGTACATGAAGCTGAGTACTCATTTCTTTTCCTTTTACTCGTCTCTCTCCCCCTACAAACTAATCAGATTAGCGCAATAAGACTTGCACAGTGTAAGCTAGGACTTAGAAGGAGGTTTATGAATTTGAAACACTTTTAACAACTTAAGCAAGTTTTTCCAATTTCGGTAATTTTGAGATGGAATTTTCTTGTTTAAGTTTTTTCTTCATTTCCAATTCAATGGATTTTCTTTTTGGCAAATAGGGAACGATTTCTTCTTACTCATGTGGTAATAAGACAAGGAAACATTAAAAACGATACCAGATTGAAGGATTTCGATAACAAACTTCTTGTTCACATTTTGCCTATACGGTAGAAAGCTAACTTTCGCTGCCCAATCGACCATAAGTTGCATATCGTCAGCTGAAATACAGAACCATGTAACAAACGAAAAATCCAAAATAACATTATTAGCATAGCAAAATATCAAAATAGCATCCCCATAAATATTCATATCTTTATCATAAAAATCATTTGAATTAAAAAGAAAAAGAAAGCAACTTTACTTCGGTCACTTGAATAATTTTGTTTTTTTTCTATCTCTCTTTAAAAATTAAAAAAAAAAAATAAATGAAAGGAGGCAATGATAAAAAATAAATTCTTTGGGTCCGTTAAAGATTATCTCAGCTAAATTTTTCATAACAAACCATTTTGATAAACTTCCGATTTGTGACTACTTTTGGTTTAGAATGTGATATGGAAATTATTTTTTAAGAACAATTTTTTATTGGGTTTCACGGAAAGGACTATTATTATTTTTTCTAATTTATTTAGTTTTTGTGAAAAAAATTCGTATAATTTAAGTGACATTACTTATTTATGAACTGATTTAGATTTTAATCTTAATCTACTACACAGCAAACCAATATATTTAAAACAAATTTAATTATTCCTCCATGTGTTTAAAATTGAAGTGAAATTGTTTTAAAACTCCCGCTTCCTTACACTGAAAACCAGCTTATGAATTTATTCCGCCTCATTAATGTCCGGCCAAGTTTTGCTGATATTGTTGTTCGAAGTGGAGTCTAGAAGAAAGTAGGAAGAAAGAAAAAAACACAACAAATACAAGCATCTTTACATGGTGCTCTTTTTTTCCTTATTTAATTTTATTGTCGCTCGTATTTGTTTTACGGTTTTTGTTCTTTTTTTTCAATTTGGCTCATTATCTATTCACTGCACAAATTCTATTAATTACCGTTACACACTTTCCGATTGCCAATCAAATATTTGTCCTTTTATATCCGTGTTTATTTATTTAATACCATTTTGTGAGCGGAGAGTAAGAAAAATATGTCAAGACATATCCTTAAAGGAAATCTACACAATTAAATTTTTGATTAGCATTTAATTATACACATGAGGGTGCTCTTGGCTGAAGTAGTTACAGCATCGACTACAAAGTAAATGACAGTCTTCGAGAGACCAAATTCAATCACGGGCCGGTCCCAGTCATAGCAATATCGAAGATTTTTCTGATATTCATTAGTGTTTACGCTAATGCACATCTCAGCCCGTTCCTTCGGCGATATTTGTAGCACCGAATCGTTGGCGAAGTGAAATAACTAGTAAAATGTCTGAAATACAAATGTGCCTACTTAATACCAGAGTGCTGCAACGATGCTTTAAAAACTAACAAATTGCACAATCGCAGAATTGTAAAAAAACTAAAAAATTAATTATTGGTAGGAAAACAACTGGGACGAAGGACGAATTTGCAAAATTTCATCATCAGAAATAAAACAAGGCGACGAACAAACAATTTTCTCTCTCAACTAGAGATTATTAAGTTTAACTTCCATTTAAACAAATGAGAAGTTCAACTTATATCAAAGTTGAAACAAGAAATCAATAATCCATATTCATATTTTTTATTTTCTTACTTTGCCATTGCTACATTGGCTGACTTTTTCAGCTCAAATTGTAGTTGTAATAAGTCTGTGGCAATAAAGAAAAAGTGCTTAAGTCATATTTGGCTGTTTTGCAGGAGAGCACTTTTAAGCGTTCAAGTCGCTTTTCAGAAATTTATTTCATTTACAGTTAAATTGGCAAATTCCCTGTTAACCTTTATATTTTTAAGCAAACATCGTTCTAAACGCTATAAGTAATACACTTAAGTTGAAATCTACCAAATTATAACCTAAATTAAGTTCTTATTCCAAATGAGATTAGAAGTCTAAAAAAGGTAGGCCTCAAGTCATTGTACTATAAGTTCCAGAAAAATCACACAAATGAATTGAGATTTTGCCCACGGGTACTTTAAAATATGCAGACTACGTAGCTACTATTAACTCAAAATTAGCTTATTTTTTCCTTTTTGCCACAGAAGTATGTAAAGCAAATAAATGTAAAAAACAATAACAGCTATTCATTGCTTTCACAAGTGTCAAGTCAAGTTAATAGCTGGTAACTTTTTTTATTATTAAAATTTAGGTTTAACATTTGTTAAAGCACTAATATTTCCAAATTATTGTTTTATTTAATCAGTAAACTATTATTTAATGAATACATACTTTACATATTTCTTACAACTACAATTCGAGCTGAAAAAGAGTCATCCAATGAATGAATGGTAAAGTTAGAAAATAAAAAACATGTCGATTATTGAGTTCTTGTTTGAATTTTACTATTAATTGAACTTCTCAATCTTTAAATGAAAATCTAACTTAATATCTGTAGTTGATCTAAGAAATTGTTGAGTAAAGGCTCTCTGATGATCTGCATTAGCAACAGTGAAATGCGCATAGGATCCAGCTAAACCTTCAATTATCAAATTCAATGTGTTTTTAATAAATAACATTTTACTGAATAAGAAAAATATTAATGCGTTAAGAAGTGTAAAACTTAAATTGTAACAATTCCAAAAAACAAAAATACTAATTTTCTCTCTCCATTAAATTTTTTTAATAAAAAAATTTTTCCATGCATAATAGGTCGGACGATGTCTATTTAATTTTTTTCATGAGAAATGGACGATGTATAGTCCATTAAATTTTTCGCATGAAAAATTGACGATGTATATATAGTCATTAAATTTTTTTTTTAAAAAAGTTATATGAATGAAAAATGGATGGAAGATGGATAGTCCATTGAATAATTTTCATAAAAAAAATTTTTTTACACCAAAAATAGACGATAATTATATTTTTGGGCAAAAAAAAATTTACGATATATACAGTGATAGACATTCGTTTGATCGCATTATGTTTTTTTCTATTTTAAAAGAAACTAAGAGGGCTATAGTTACTTTTTTTTAGCAAAATGATTAAGTGATTTATTAGCTTAAAAATATTAAACAAAACTTAAACATATTTCATACTCATAAAACGTAATCAATAAAAAACTAAAAAACTAAGAGACATTCGTTTGAACGTAGTTTCCTTTAAATTAAAAAAAAAATAAAAATTATTTGCAAAATATTAAAAGTTTTTATGTACTAATATTTAGTAGGACCACCTTCACTTCGAATAACTGAAAATATTCTATTTGGCATTGAGTTTACAAGGCTTCTAAGGGTTTCAGTTTCAATACCCAACCAACATTCTTTAATTTTTTCTTTCAGCTCATTAACGGTCGAAAACTGTCTTCCCTTTTCGTATACTTTAGCTGTAAGGATTCCCCATAAGTTTTCGATTGGGTTACAATCGGGACTGCATGCCGGCCATGGAAGTAAATCAACATTTTTGATTGAAACCACTCCATACATTTTTGCGATACATGTATTGCTGCGTTGTCCTGTTGGAAAATATACTCGTTGTCAGAATTTTCGTCAAGTTTTATAATGAGGACATCATCCAGAAGCTCCAGGTACATTTCTGAATTCATTCTGGTGGTTATAAAACAAATAGGAAGCTTGAAGTTATAAGAGAATGCTCCCCACACCATAACGCTTCCTCCACCAAAATTTCGCTTTGATCGCACTACGTTTGATTGGGCTCAAATCATGCCAATAACAACTGTAGCAATCTGGACCATCCAACTTAAATTTTTTTTCATCTGCAAAATAACTTTTTTCCATTCATCAGTCCATGACATGTGTGCTTGGGCAAAACTAAGACGTCTCTCCTTGTGTACTTTAGTTAGTCGTGGTTTAGACTTAATTTTTTTTTCATTTTATCAATGGAGTCGAATTCAAAACACGGGCTATAGTTCGTGTAGTAACTTGAAGATCAAGTTTGTCCTTTATTTCACGGCAGGATAAGCGATTTCGAGTTTCTTCATGGCGAATCTGTCCTTTTTGACGGCTCCTTAATTTTGATGATCCCTTCGTTGGAGCTTTAATGCCATACTTTTTGCCAAGTTTTAAGTAATTTCTTATTACTCTTTCTGAACGCATTATTATTCCAGCAATTTTTCGATTCGATAAGCCTTTTTTCTTTAAGTTATCGATAAAATTTTTTTCGGTATCATTCAACCGCTTTCCTTAACCCATATCTAATCGGTTTTTCTAAAATTCTGGAGATTTTTTTTTTATATTTAAATAAAATTTTGTATCAAATTAGTACAAAAACACTTGTTTACAAGTCAAAATTCACAAAGTAAATAACATTTTCTCTTAATGCGTTTAAACGAATGTCTCACGAAAAACAGCAACAATTTTACAAAAGAATGCATACTTGCTATAAACTACCCGTTACACTAATAATTGTTATTGTTTTGTAAGCTACGCTTAATAATGTAAATAAAATAACAAAAAGAAAATTTAACTGTTATAATAAAGAGTTTAACAAAACAACTTAAAAATTAAAAAGTAAGTGCGGGCAAACGAAAGTCTACAACTGTATATAGTCCTATTAATTTTTTTATACGTCCATTAAATATTTTTCTTAAAAAAATATTTTGCAAGAAAAATCTACAGACGATGCATAAACCATTAAATTTTCTTCATAGCAAGTTTTTTGCATGAAAACTGGACGGACGATGTGTTCTCATAAAAAATTTTTTTCCATGAAAAATTAACGTTATACAATCCACTTAATTTTTTTCATAAAAAAATTTTTTCATGAAAAATTTAATCGAATTTTTTGCATGAAAAATGGACGATGTTATAGTTGTATAGTCCATTTAATTTTTTCCACGAAAAATGGACGAGTTATAGTCCATTAAATTTATTTTATTAAATTTTTTTTTCATCAAAAATTTAATTTTTTGGATGGAAAATGGTCGATTATAGTTCATTTAATTTTTTTCTCCAAAAAATTTTTCCGCATGAATAAGTGATGATGTACGAGTATAGTCCATTAAATTTTTTGCATTAAAAATTTACGTTGTATAGTCCATTAAATTTTTTTATTAAATTTTTTGCACGAAAAATGGCCGATGTACAGTCCATTTAATTTTTTTACTTGAAAAAGGACGATGTGTAGTCCTTTATTCTTTTTGAATGAAAAATGGGCGATATATAATCAATTTAATCTTTTTCATGAAAAAGGAACGAAGTATAGTCCAGTAAAGTTTTGGCATGAAAAATTGACGATGTGTAGTCTATTTAATATTTCGCATGAAAAATGGGCGATGTATAAGTAGTCCATGCAATTATTTTTTTTTTAATTATTTTTTATGAAAAATGGACGAAGTGTATAAAGTCCATTCTATTTTTTGCACGAAAAATGGGCGATGTATAGTCCATTTAATTTTTACATTAAAAAATTCTTTTATCAATTATAAGAGCGGTTATTTTTTCGTCGTTATTGTGCTTCACGACGAGTTTACTCACCGAATTCTTTTCGACGAGTTCGTCGCCATGGATGAAATGTGTCTTTCCTCCTAGTCGTGTTCCTAACATAAGCTTTCCTTCTCTCTGTCTCTCACTGAACCATCTTTACTTACAATATTCTCAGTTGTCTTGAGTTGGGGAATCGTGAATTCCCGGAAAAAAGATGCCTAACATTACCGGGGAAATGTTTGAGATTTCAATGGGACAACGGGAAATTAAAAGTACACATTATTTTAAAAATATATAGACTTTTGTGACATACATACTATTTATATAAAATGGAGTAAAAGGGAGTCAAATTTATTTTGATTGATGTAAGAAATTTTTTCAAAATTATCCTGTTTTGCTTTAATTTTAAAAGCAAAATTTATTTGCCGGTAGTTAAACGATGTCTATATGCATTGCATTGTTACTTTAACAAATCGTCAGTAGACTTTAACCACACATTTTGAATTTTCATTTAAAACAACAACAAATTCTAAAATTACACTGTGGAACATTTTTGGGATTATTGTCTGGGGGGTGAGAAATTCCAAGTCAGGGTGATGGTACTAGGTCAGTATAGTAAAACCCTCAAAGGGTTTGGCGTTCGTATGTGTCAGTTTTTTTTATGACCTTTTAAATTTTTTCTTTTTCACTTGTCCGATTTTGATGAAACAAATTTAGAAAAATTAAGAATTACAATTTCTCTAATCTGTTTCTATACCATTTTCCTATATGTGCAACACTTTCGAAGTTAAAAATAAATTTGTGGAGGCAAAAAAATTTAAATATTTTTTTTTTTAAATTCATAAAAAATCCAAATTGGAAAAAAGTGCCAAAACTAATTACTTTCGTGTAAAGTCACATAACTCATGAGCAAAAAACACGAAATTAATAACACTTGATCCTTTTTTCCGTTTTGGATTTTTTATGAATTTAAAAAAAAAAATTTAATTTTTAGGCAAAAAAATATTTTTTTGCCTCCACAAATTTATTTTTAACTTCGAAAGTGTTGCACATATAGGAAAACGGTATAGAAACAGATTAGAGAAATTGTAATTCTTAATTTTTCTAAATTTGTTTCATCAAAATCGGACAAGTGAAAAAGAAAAAATTTAAAAAGTCATAAAAAAAAACTGACACATACGAACGCCAAACCCTTTGAGGGTTTTACTATACCCCCCAGATTGGCTGTTGTACTGTATTATGGTATTTTAAATGCCACTGAAGAAAGAGTTCCTTTGACACCAATAAATGTCATACAATGTTTGTAATATAAAATAAAAATGTGAGTGGTTCTAATTTATACGGACATTTTATAAAAAATTCATAAATTTGAATTCATACTATTTTTCCTAATTCGTCTACGATAAAAATTATTACTTGATTCGAAACTACATGCAAGATGCATTTAGTAAAGGCTTCAGACTATAATACAATTATTATTACTTTTGGTGAAAATAAAACTCCATGTTGGTTTGTTTAAATTTTTGAAAGAGAAATTGTGAGTAGTCGTTTTATATGTAGTTCTGAAACAGCCTTATAATGAGTATCTTTATATTACTATAGTAGAACAAAGAATACTTTGTATAAGTATCAATGATTGGAGTGATCTAATCGTTTCGATGAAATTCGATGTTAAACGAACATGGAGTAATTTTTCGCCGAATTATTGCACAAATTTTGGAAGGTGTAGTGGAAAGATTAAGCTCATAGAAGCTGTAAAAACTTCGAGTTGACAATACTTAAATTTATTATAAGTTTACGCTACGAGTGTTATTCAAAGTCTAAAAGAAATGTTTTAAAGAAATAAAATGAAAAATCACAGACATTTAGACAGATTGTGGCTCACGGTATGTAAAAGTCGACGCAGCTGAGTATAAGTAGAACAGTAACTTGCTTGTTCTTAACGATAAGAATCCTCCGGGAATTTTTTCAAGAGGAATGAGGAACAAGCCAGGCAAGTTTTTAATAAAATTATTGAGAGGCCTTATAATAAAGTTTTTTACTAATTAGTCTTTATATGATAAATATAAATTTAAATAAAAAATATAAATTTAATTTAATTTAAACATTTTTGTAATTTTTTTTTAGATCGGCTTTTATACTAACTTTTATTTAAAAAGAGCACTTACATTAATAAAACAATAGAAATTTCGCTAATTTTCATTTAATAAATGTACTTAATTTAGGAAATTAACTTCTCCCGGCAATTCTCGGGATCGCGATTTTTTCATTCGCATTTCTCGGAAAGTGCAAAAGAACTGGAAATTCCAAACCCTACTTATAATACAAAGGAACATTTTATTTTCTCGTATATACACAAGCATAACTCGGCAAAGCATTAGCGGACATATATGTATATTCCAAGCGTGTTTGGGCAATGTAAAAAAGATGAAACATTTGGCATAACATGACAGCAATAGAAGCATTAACAAACTTTTGAATAGCACAAACTAAAGAGACAACCAATCCGTAAATAATCATTCCAGTTACAATTTCAATTGATGGCTTATGGATTCCTTTTTTGTTTTAAAACACACAAAAAGTTTTAAAATTCAAATACATTTGTTATGTTGCTTGTATTTGTATTGAGTTTTTGGCTATAAAATCATGATAAACAAAGAGAAATATTTATGCGTTTTCTAAAATGAATCAATACGAATACATTCTTTTATTCCACTTCTGTGTTGACCAGTTGTCCGGTATTCCATAGTAATTTCTGAAAGTTACAACCAGCTGAACATTGAAACCATCCTTGTGTTACATCCTCATACGAAAATAAACAACATTTACCGTGTGTACTCGTATTTGTTTGAATTTGTATTTCGAATGTTTAGAAAAGTACAATAAAAAGTATTTTTTTTTTTTCATTTTTATTTTTCTGTCTAAAAGGCCAACTGAAAAAGTATGTAAATATGGTAAATATGTTGGTATGTCTGTTTGTCGATGTATACCTTTGTGTGCTTGTGTAACAAATTTGTTAAAATTTATTTTATTTATTCTATACCAGAAGGATTTAATATGGATTTTAAAATCCCCCTTTAGTATCTCTTTTTTTTAGTAAGCGTGGGGAAGTATGGGCGACAAATAAATGGTTTAACATAAAACAGAAACGACGGTTATCAAAATCTTTTCAAAATGAACTTAACTTTAGAATAGTGGAATACACTGGGGAAAAATATGTTGCAAAATCAACAACGCCTGTGATCAATATAACAACAAATACTTAATAAGTAAAATAATAATTTGGGATTATTAGTGCGTTAAAAAATTTTAAACTTAAATTATAACATCAATTTGTCAAATTCGGACACTTTCGTTTTCAAAACTTGTTTGTCAAATTGACAACGGTGTGTGTAATTGTACACTTTCGACAACGAATGTGGTCAATTTGAGCGCGTAGAGTGCCATTTTTTCTCTTGGTGTTCTAATACAGGGAATATTGATGGATACTGGAAAGGGCATAGCTCCCTACGTAAATAGTATTTTGTTGCTATCTGCTTGTATTGGTCGAAGGAATTAAAAGCTTTTCGGTGTAAAGGTGCCCGAATGATCTGCATTAGCAACAGTAAAATACGCATACGAACTACCTTAACCCCTCAGTAATCAAATTCAATGTACATATTTTTAATAATATTTTACGGAAAAATTAACATAATAATATGGGACAATTGTGCGTTAACAAGTGTTTAAAAAAATTCCTTGGATAACTTTTTTATAAAGAAGTTAAATCAAACTCCAAAAACACAGGCAACTTTGTTCATTACAGGCGGAGTGAGTTATAGCCGTAATAAATATTTTCTATGATTCAAACTAAATAATGAATGAATAAAAAATAAAAATAACTCACCTATTTTTTTCCGTAATTTGAAGTTACGAAAATTAGGCCAAAGCAATGTATACGAAATTTAAAGCAGTTCCGCAGAGTTCAAAAATTACGAGAAACCATACTGCATCATGGTGTTGGCTGAAGAGAGGGTGTCGTTTTCTGAAGTAGTTAGCACGTTGATTACAAAACCTAAGGTCCTGGGTTCGAGCCCGGTCTCTAACAGTCATTAAAAAAAATAATAACACAACGCATTTTTCTGATGTGCATTAGTGGTCACTAAAAACTACACCGACTTCATCAGATACTAATCCTAATGTAATATCAGAGCGCCCTCCTTCGTTGTGTAGCAGAATCATTGGCGAAGTAAAATAACCAATAAAATGGCTACTAAACACAGCTTCAAAATTTAATACGCCTCATTTAACACCAGAAGGCGCTGCAACACTGCAGTATCAAAAAAGCGTGCACAAAAAGATAGAGTTGTAAAAGAATGAAGCTTTCCTCCATCTCTTTGCTTCACCACCTGTCTTCTCTATAACTATCCCTTCCCTATCACCCTTTCTCACTATCTTCTCTTCAACTAACAGGTAGCACAAAGGGATCATTGTATTGTACCCAAGTGAGCTGGACTGTAAATTTCACCCTTCCTTACCAGCAGCCTGCTAACCTAACCTATACTGCATCATTGATACTTACTGAAGGTACTGTTGAACATATAAAGGGGAAAAAGTCTGCAAATATGCTTTACTCGGAATGTCTACTCGGAATGTCTACCGACTACACGACTACAAATGCCTCTGGCAACAATTGTAACCTCGTAGCCAGCAACTTAATTATTTTGAAAGCGGCAGCGACATCACAAGCATTTGATATTGAAATATATACACATATTTCAGTGGTGCGGTGCCACTTTCAAATACTTCACATTTATAAAAAAATTACTTATTTAAAATGTTCTTATATCACGTAAAAGTATAACAATTAATCAATGTTTTCAGGTTTTCTTTCTAATAAATAATATACAATAATTTTAAGCTATTATTCATTTAACATTTTGTATTATGTTGGCAGCACTGCCTTTGCTCATTGTCGCCAACAAAAATAGAAATTAGGGCTGGGGGACAATGAATCCGTCATACGTTAAACTTTGCCTTTTTCAACTGACATTAACGAAACGACGGAGAAAGTACCTTTCATACGGAAGCATTTGAACAGCTTCTGCATTTTTTTAATTAAATGCAACTTTTTTTTAATTTATTTTGTTATATTTTATTCTTGATACCGCAAAACACGAAAACCTAAATCAGAACATATCAAAAAAAAAAACCAACCAATATCTGTCAAACTACTCAACGTATGCAAAAATTTAAGGGCCTGTCCCACGATGTCGCACACTTACATTTGAAACAACAAAATTTTTAAATTTGTTTTTGTTTTGAATGTAACTGTGCGACAAGTCGGACGTTGTCGACATCATGGGACAGGCCCTAAAAGTTGACTAATTTTTGTACTTTGTGTTGACGGACAAGTATTGAATGGAACAGATCTCATAAGAAACCATGCATTTCAACTTAGCAGTCGGTTGAAAAAGGCGAACTTTAAAGTATGACGGATTCATTGGATTCATTGTGCCCCGGGCTTTAGTCTAAGTTGGCTTCAGGCACCAAAGTGGTCGTGTCGTCGTATAGCAGTGTTGTAGTGAGAATAATCATTTTTATATACACACATGTATTCTATTTTGGACAGGTTGTAGTCGGTGGCCTGCTGTGGTGAATGTGTTTAGAGCATTAAGCTTAAATTTTTGATAGTTTGGAAATATTTTTAAATCTGTTTTTACTATCATTAAATTTAGTTAGTTTAGGTAAATCGTTCGTGTTTTTTCGTACAACACAAACTAACTAATAAAATTTTACAAAAAAAATACAGAAAAACTTCCCTTCCATTGGGTGTACATCTCTCAATTTAATCTAACAAAGAACTATTGAGGGGATTTATAAAAAAAATTACATTTTACCACTTTAATATTTAATAATATGAATTGTTGATATTGTTGCAGTTGACCATTTTGTTTGTTTAGAATGTTTTGTATAGAGATGTTCGAAAAATGTTTCTATTTAAAGTAAATATGTATGTGCATGTACACAATCATATCAAACTTATTATAACGGATACACACACCCATACATACATACATACATGCATACATAGTCACATATACGAGTATATGAGTATATAAAAAATGTTTATATAAAATAGCTTTGATTTTATTTGTTTATAGGAAATTGAATTGGGAATAATTTAGAATATAACAAAATTGTCCATTTTAGCATGTGAAATAAAAAAACTGGTTACTTGCAACAAATAAAACTTATCAAGTAAAAAAAAGGAATCAAATACAAATACTTTTTGCTAAGCAAAGTTTGTTTTGAATAAATTTTTGAGTGGTCATTTAATATCAAAATTACAAAAAAAAACTGCAGAGATTTAAACACACACATACACACACACATACATAGAAACACATGTGTCCTCTGGTAACAAATAAATGAACATTTTTAATATTTTATTAACTAAAGTAAATATAAGTTTTATTAAAAGCTTCACTCGTTCGTAAGTAATCGAAATACGAAAATTGTATAGAAATTCTTTAAATTTTTAGTTTGATATTCTCTTTCATTTCATTGCAAATCTCATTTTCCTGTTTCCGGCTAACGTGAATAGCAGCCAACAACCAACCAACCCTAAACGCTTGACTGCTTATGACGTCAAGATCAACAATATTCTTATTTCACTTAATCATCTTCATTTGCTTGCACGTTCCGAAATATAAAATGTGAACACTATTTCTCCTGCTATCAATTGCACTGTAAAATGACCAAACAAATTTTATGAAAAACGATATATTTATTTATTTATTTATTACAAAAAGGACAGAGAATTTGTTCAAGAATTGATGATGAAATTGTGCACGTTTTTAGTAACCATGTTTCTTATGGAAACATGAATCAATAACAAGATGAAAATGAACAAATAAATAAACAAAATTTCATACAGAAAATACTCAGGGGAGTCAGTCTATAACGAAAATCGTTTCTTTTTTTTTTTTTTGCAAACATGTCTTCCTTTACCAATAAACATGTGTGAAAAGGACACGCAAGTACACAGACAGACAACACTTATACAGGCTAAACGCAACTACACTGATAGATAAGATAAACTTCTGGCATGACAAAATTTTTTTAACTAAAAGTAAAGCAATATACGAAAAAAAATCGACATGTTAAAACAAGTTAATAAAAACTGCAAGTTTTTCCAAAAAGAGATTTTCCTCAGTTTTTTTTTCTTTCTTTGGGAATATTCTAAGCAATGTGTTTAAGAATTTTTTAATATGTTTTTCAAGTTTTTGCTATTTTATGAGAAAATGACACATTCATATTGTCCAAAACGTGATATGCTAACCAGAGTGGTGACATCTTAATGTCATCAAGTTTAAAATATTGAAAGTTAAGCGGCTAAAAAAGGGAGTTTCTATTATGGTTGTGTGGGGTTTTTCGTTACTTTCTAAATCCATCATTTGGTAATGGAATTCAAAAATAGTTTTTGTTTGTACATATACAAATGTATATAAAAAAAGTGGGAAGTTTATTCTTTGATTTGGGCTTGCACTCAATCGCTGTTCTAGCAATATCTGTGACTAGCTTTCCTATGGTGCGACCAATCTAGTTCCATTTTCGCCTTTGCACTTCAATAGTTATGGGGGATTGGTTCGTTTGATGCCATAGTCTATCGTTTGATATGTATTGTGGCCAAAAGATTCGTAGGATTCTTCTAAGGCATTTGTTTATAAAAACTTGCAGTGCATGCATATCATGAGGGGCCGCATTCCATGTTTCGCACCCGGCGAGAGAGAGTGGAAGAGTTCCATATCTTATTAAGCTGGCCATAGGCTTGAGTCGCCTTCTTTATTCGATTGGCAATATCTGCACTCAAACCGCTCCGAGGTAGGGAAACGAATTAACCTCCTCTAGAGGCATATTATCAAATATAAAGCTATAGTAGTAAAACAGTATATAGTCTCAAAACTTAATATTATATATCAAGCAGTTCTACACAGAAAAAATTATTCCCAAAAATTTTCAAATAAATGTTTGTTTCAAATAAAATTTAGATTCAGTAAATATTTTTCACTGTTCCAGTAAATTCTTTGCTCTACTTGTCGGCTACCTGTCGACATTTACATGTTTACAAAATGATCAATGCAAATCAACAACAACAAAAGTACAACGGTACGCTGTGCCTATCAACAAGCAAGATAAACACCAAGTCTCTAAAATAATAAATTTTCACAGTCGAACTCTGTTAAATTTAAACTTTAACAAAATTGTTAAAATTATTTGTAGGCCCGCATTCCTATAAAGTATTTACTGATTCAATGAATTTGGGTACTGAAAATTAAATTAAATTTTTTCTGTGTAGTCATCCGATTATGACAAAACTTGGGTCCCACTTAGGGTGCCTTTGAAAAAAACTCGTGTTTTAAATAGTAGGCGAGGTCTCGTTTTTCAAAATTCAGTATTATATTTTCTGGAACAAATAAAATATTTACGCAAAGTTTCCTGCAAAGTAAAAGCCTTAAAAAATATGAGAGTCGGTTAACCTTGCAGGTCATCCCGGAAACACAAAATAAGTCAGTACCTGTGTTCTGTAACTGGCGAGAAGTTTTCGCATCGAGAAAAATTATATTGGTTGTCCTGTTTTCCACAGGCTGATTCACATAAAACCTGAAATAAGCTTACAAGAAACATGAGCAAGGAACTAAGGTTTTTGTTACTCACTAGAATGATAACAAACTTCTCGTCTGGAAAAGTTCCCACCAAAGTTACAGAACATAGGCACAGTATATAAAAACCAATTTGACGAAGACTTTTTAATGTATAAAAAATGCAATTTTTGAATTTTTTCGTCAATGATAACTCTCGAAAGAAGAATTCGATTTTGATGTCAAGAGTTGATAAGATTGTGCACTTTATCGGCTTAGTAGCTTAAAATTTTTGAAGAGAAAACAGTTTTGCGAAAATTTTATTTTCGTAATGCACGGAACCGAATAGATACACCATCTGATATACGGACAACATCGCGAAAATAGTCAGAATCGACTTAAAAAGCCTTAAAACTTCAAAATATGATGAAATCCGATTATAGAAAATTGAACTGAAATCGATACTTTCTTCAGCGGGAAGTTAAAAGTAAAAAAATGTATAAGCTGTCTTTTAATTTCACTCTGAAAAAAAATTATATTTAGCTTATCGTGCTAATAAATTCTATATTATAATGAGCAAACCACTAAGCAAACGTTTGCAAAACGTTTTTTTTATCAAAAGACTTCATTCTTCTCCTTTCTTACTGTCCACGTTTATAATAAAATGCATTTTGAGCCCATGGGCGAAAACAATGAAACAATATGGTGCAAACGTTTCCATTTTTGCTTTAATTTATGACTTCTGCTAGGAACACAACTGGGACGAACGACGAATTTCGTTTCATGGCGACGAATTCGTCGAAAAGAATACGTTGAGCAAATTCTTCGTGTGAGGCACAACAACGACGAATTCAGCTCTTAAAAAAGTTGATTATTGTTTGTGCAAAGAGAGAGAGAGAAAGTAAATTATTTTTTCGTCGGCGTAAATATATAAATAAATCTATCGGAGAAATCGTCAGGCAGACGAATTTCGTTCGAGGACGATGTTGACGACATCGTCGTTCGTCCCATTTGTGTTCGAAGCATTCCACACTGAAAAGATAACCTTTTCTTTTGTTTGTTTGGGTACACTGATTTTATGAACTTTTACAAAACTTTTTAAAGTGAAATTAAATTAATTATAGCATATTAAAAAGCAATGTGTAGATAATATTTGGTAAGCGTAGCAGATGTTCGAAACACAAGAGCGAAAAAATCTAATCGAATTTTTTGGACAAATGGTGCTTTCTGGCCTCAAAATGAATTTTTAATTAATTAAGTGAACTGCACAAATAGAACCATTAAATTTTTGCATTAAGCATAGAAAACAATAAAAAATTATGTACAACAAATATGTACATATGTATGTACAAAATATTTTTTTAACATTTCATCTTTTCGTTGGCTTTTTTTTGCCAAATCGGAAGCATTTTAACTTATTCAAGCGCAAATTAAACTAAAATGAAATTAAAATATTAGGATTTAGTCTCAAAATAATGGCGAGTTACAACTATTTAGGTTTAACATACGTTTTAACTTTTATGCGAGATTGTGTGCAAATATTTTTTTTTTTATTTCAAAAACATATAAATGTTATATTTATATATATTTATTTTAAACTAGCTAATTACAATATTCGTCAAAAACTAAAAGGACACAATAAATTGAAATTTTAATTTACCATTTTAAACAACTTATAATGTATACATTCAGCTTTAATATTCATTCTACATATATACATATTTCCCTTTCAAATTTTATTGTAAAACTGCTGTGATTGTGTTATTTATAAAAACGTATTTAAATCGCCATTTTTTTATAAATCTTGTAAGCTTGTAGTGTTGCAATTAAGAAAATATTTTTATTTGGTAAATTTGTTGCCTTTATTTCTGACAAAAGAAATTGATTTGGGACGGGAGTGCGGTGGAGGAAGAATTACTTGCAATGTAAGGCCCGTTATTTAAGATGTATTCAATTAAACTATCAAATTCGGTTAACGCAGCCCTCAATAAGCGCAATACCACGATATTTGCAACACCCAAATCCATAACATTGATGACTCTATTAACGCAACTTTTCCAAAAACAACACCTCAATTAATGCAACTTTGCAAACAAAGTTAAGATTCATGTCTTTCGTTTTGCTTTTTACTTTAGTTTTTTATAAATAAATTCATAACTATAAGTTTTTGTGCATGAAATCTTATGCTAACGTCCAAAAATCTTTTTGACTTACCGCCATTTTAGGAATGACAAAGAATTTTTGCGTAGTGCTTCTTTTTTTGAAACCAACGTAGCTTAAAAAATTTTTGGTTGTAAGTAGTTGTTCTGGCAAGTTAAACAAAATGCCTGTAGTAATAAAATTTGTTAAACTAACAATGTAACAAAAGCAAATGATCGAAATTCTGAAGAAACTTGAAAGTTGCATACCTGTGAAAACGATTTGCAAGGAATACAAAATTCATAAATCAACAGTGTGTAGAATTAAGAAAATTAGCAACCACTAAAGAAGTTCGTGGCAAATGCATTTGTTTGAAAATTTGACCTTTGATTATTTAATAAACCTTTTATGTGGTTTAAAATAAGCTTTTAAGTGGAAAACAGGCATCGAAATTTTTTACTCGGTTTTCGCAACAAATTCATTAGAGTATTTCGCAACAATGTTTCTGAATCATCAACCTTGTTGCAGGCAAATCAATTATGGTTGGACTTTCCTGAATTCTAAATAAAACATCAAATCATGTTTTAGACAAAAAGTAATAACGTCTAAAGTTTTTCTTGTACAGGGTGTTTTTTTAGAGGTATAGAACTTCGAATTGAAATAAAACACAAGAAAATCGTTTTAATGTCCATCAATTTGGCTTTATTGGAAGGATAATTTTATGCCATTAACGTTTAAATATGATTTCGGGCATGTGGCCGCCGCGGCTGGCTCGAATAAAGCCAATTCTACAGGTCCAATTTTCAACCACTTTTTCGAGCATATGGGACCGTATGTTGGCAATAACGCCACGAATGTTGGCTTCCAAGTCCCCTAACGTTTCTGGTTTGTTGGCGTAGACGAGCGACTTCACATATCCCCAAAGAAAATAATCCAATGGTGTCAAATCACACGATCTTGGTGGCCAATTGACAGGTTAACCGAATTAATTGCTCTGATGGACGATTATGTCGACCATAAAATGGACGGAGCTTGCGGTAAACTTCGCGAACTGAACCATTATTTTCGAAATAAATTTGCACGATTTGCAATCGTTGTTCTTTTGTCAACCTGTTCATGATGAAATGGCAAACCAAACTAAATATTAATCACTCGACAGCTGACAAAATGGCCACCAGTTAAAAAAGTGATGCCAACTTAAAGTTCTATACCTTAATAAAAAACACCCTATATTTTCGCTATCACTTTGACAATGTCCATCTCAAAAAACAAAAAAAAACAAAAAGATGAAAAAATCAATTTAATTTTTACATGTTTCACTTATGCTGTAAAATAGCCTATGGGTGATTATATTTTCTGTCACATAAAGTGACCGGGGAACCATTCATCTCCTTACAATAAAATAAAGGTACATATTCGCAAATAGATGACTGTAGTATGAGTTTATAACGCTGAATGACCATAGTGATGTTTTTTTTTATTCTGAATGGCCATATGTTAACTTTTATTATTTAGTTTCCACAAGTTGTCCTTTTAATAATGTTTGAGCAACTTTTAACTATTAATGAGTTTTCAAAACAAGTGTAAGAAAAAGTTTTCTAGTAAAATATACTTTATGTTCATTTTTGTCTTTATCCCCAATGGGCAAACTATTAAAATTATACATACGTACATACTTTGTATTGCCAAATCTTCAGTAATAGATTTTTGAAGCTTTTTAGGTGATTATATTTCTATGCAGAAATTCCCAATAATTTTTTGGGATTTTTGTACAGAAATATGAAATATATTAGCTTTTGGCTAAATTTAAAGAAAAAACTTATATTCATCATACGCAAATTTTTCTCAATTTATTTGGAATATCCCAAAGTAAAAAACAACAAGAAAATAAACAAACGCGCTACCATAATAACACCCTTATGGTGGTTTTTGTTTTCCGGCTTCGGCTCTTGGAATAGATTAAAGAACGCCGCAACATTTGTTTTTAATGTGGTATCAAAATGTCGTTATCAAAGTCGAAATAAGCCAACGACGATAAGGTCCAAAATGCAGTAAGTGTTTTTCTAAGAAAGTTATGAGTTAATGTGAGGTTGAAGTCTACTGACGATTTGTTAAAGCAACAATGAAATGCATATAGACATCGCTTAACCACCAGCAATTAAATTTCACTTACAATATAATTATGACAATATGTCGAATTAAAAATTTATTGAATGTTTAATTAAGATTTTATTTTTAATTTTCCCTTATAAATACTTTTTTTGTTATCCAATGGATTTCTAATTGTATAAAAGTGTAGAAAAATCAAATAGATTCATATCGAATAAAAATTATTTGTTATGAGTTAATTTTTATTTTTATTTTAGATCGTTATCTTGATTTAGCAAGAATGCAAACTATGAATGGCGAAAAATGTATTTAGATTGTGCACTGCTATTGCGAACTCGAGTCAATAATTTCCGCCCAAACGGAGCATGACACAACTGCTCGAATGCCTTAAAACGGAAATGCCACAATTATTACACAAGATGCTATTGCTGTTGTGGCACTGCCACAGCATTTCAATAAGAAATTTATCTGCTCAGAAGGGCATCAGTTGACAGTTCTTGCAGATAATTCTGCATACATATTTACATTTGTTTCCCCATAAGATTCAAAATACAAGCAAAGTTAGTCTCGTGGACTTGCCTTTTCACTTGTAATTTTGTCAGGGGATTCTGCGAATAGTGGAAGGGGACGCAACTGTGCTCGACCACATCTTTATGTCAGAAGAGGCCCATTTCGATTTAAAAGGCAATAAAATAAGTAAACTTGTCGAATGTGAAGTGTGCATTTTCATTAAGTTCTATTGTCAGTCCATAATTTTTTTTATGAAGACGGTCACACAGAAACAAACTATTATTTAAATATTTTACAGAAATTTTTCCTCCTGAGCTGCGCCGAAAGAGATTTTCTCTCAGTTCTGTGTGGCTTCAACAAAATGGGGCAACTTTACATATATGGTCCTGCTCTTGAAATCACGACATGTCAAATCACGGTGATTTCAAAAAATTAATGAAAGCTAAATCATTCCTTTTGTGAATAGCACGATTTATAGCGTTGGAAGTTGGAAGAAAATATTCTATTGTAAATGACAAAAACTTAAAATACAGGGTGTTTTTTAGAGGTATAGAACTTCGAATTGAAATAAAACACAAGAAAATCGTTTTAATGTCCATCAATTTGGCTTTATTGGAAGGATAATTTTATGCCATTAACGTTTAAATATGATTTCGGGCATGTGGCCGCCGCGGCTGGCTCGAATAAAGCCAATTCTACAGGTCCAATTTTCAACCACTTTTTCGAGCATATGGGGCCGTATGTTGGCAATAACGCCACGAATGTTGGCTTCCAAGTCCCCTAACGTTTCTGGTTTGTTGGCGTAGACGAGCGACTTCACATATCCCCAAAGAAAATAATCCAATGGTGTCAAATCACACGATCTTGGTGGCCAATTGACAGGTCCAGTCCGCGAAATTATGCGCTCATCGAATGTTTCCTTCAATAAATCGATTGTGACGTGCGCTGTGTGGCATGTAGCGCCGTCTTGTTGGAACCACAACTCATCCACATTCATGCCATCCAATTCGGGAACAAAATAGTCGGTTATTGCTGTGCACGGTGGCGAATCGATTCATTCGGGTCCTCTTCAACACTTTGCTCTACAGCGGCAATTGTTTCTTCGGTGCGCACTGTTCGACGTCTCTGCGGATGCGTATTATCACATAGAGTAAACGTAGTGCGAAAACGATCCATGGTTAACCGAATTAATTGCTCTGATGGACGATTATGTCGACCATAAAATGGACGGAGCTTGCGGTAAACTTCGCGAACTGAACCATTATTTTCGAAATAAATTTGCACGATTTGCAAGCGTTGTTCTTTTGTCAACCTGTTCATGATGAAATGGCAAACCAAACTAAATATTAATCACTTGAAAGCTGACAAAATGGCCGCCAGTTAAAAAAGTGATGCCAACTTAAAAAACACCCATTACAATAAAAACCCACTATCAAGTCAGCTACTAGTAGTTTACTTTTGAAATCATGTGATG
Organism: Nowickia ferox; assembly: GCA_936439885.1. NCBI lineage: Eukaryota > Metazoa > Arthropoda > Insecta > Diptera > Tachinidae > Nowickia > Nowickia ferox. The sequence goes on from OW387026.1 coordinate 69,519,744, forward strand.
TTCATGACAGGCCCGAAAATTTCTAAATAAAATTATTTAAAAAAAACCTTACATATCGGTAGTGTTCTCGGTCTGTAGATGTAAGTGCAACAGATGTTTTTTATGGATTGCTGTTAACAGGAAGTTTATGATTTTAAAAAGTCGATTAAATCAATAATTGAAGCGATTTCGACATCAACTCTGCAGGCAGTCATGGAAAACTTTTTGTTCAGATGCCACACATGCATCTTTCAGCATGGATGCCATTTAAAAGCAATTTATTTTTACAAACTATTAAAAATATTTGCTAAAATAAATTTATCTATTAAATGATATAAAAAATACAAATTTTTTCCAATTATAAATAAATTTATTTGAGTTTCTTTAATAGCAAAATTCATCAGCGACCCAGTAATGTTTCATTGAGTACCTCTCCTCTCCCTTGCCAATGAAAAGTAAATATAAAAATATTTTGGAGTATAGTAAATAATTTTTTATCATTAAAAAAAATATGCATTTCATTATGACTTTGAAGTTCTTAATTTTTCTCTATAGAACCAGGCACTGAGCGGCGTATCCTGTAATGTACAAATTTTCTCGATGGGGCAATCGATATTACATTAACTTGACCAAGGACAAACATTGAATCATATAGACTTGATGACACACGTGGAATGGATGTTTGACTGCAAATGGACATATAACTGGCGAATTATATGAACAAAAGAAGATCCGACTTTTAGTCATTGAGCAAGTCAAGTCCATTGCGCGTACATGAATTTGACATGAGATCTCCTGTAGTCAACAAATACTTGAGATGCTCGTATTATTATCTAGAACTCCCTCAATATACGCGGTTGCTCTTGAACATCTGGCAGACCTGGTAAATGTTTTCGCCAGAAACTAGATAAAATCCAATAGCCGTATAAAAGGTTAAATCATCTAAATAATAACAGCTTTTATTGGAATAAGGCAAAATTCGCTCTTTGACTATGTTGAGGTCAGAAAGAGAGGTGATTGAAGGATTTTTCATTCAGTAGTATATTCAATTTCGAGTCTAATAAAAGAAGAAAACACTTTTCATTTATTTATTATTTAATTGTTTATTAGTACATAATCTACAAAGTAAATTTGCTGAATATGGTTGCACAAAAATGGACGGAGTGACTATGTCCATAATGTTATTAACATTTTGTTTTTGTGACTGACTATACCCGACCTATGCCTTCACATAAAAAGTAGCAACGTGGTTGTTAACGAAATTCTACAAAAGAACCGTAAGACTATACGGTTATGCGTGGCTTTATTCTTTTACAACTTTGCTTTTTTCGCGTTTTTAATAATGCAGTGTTGCAGCGCCTCTGGTGTTAAATGAGGCGTATTAAATTTTTTTGAAGCTGTGTTTAGTAGCAATTTTATTGGTTATTTTATTTTGCCGATGATTTTGCTATACAACGAAGGAGGGCGTTCTGATGTTACATTAGGATTAGTATCTGCTGAAGCCGGTGTAAGTTCAGTAACCAGTGTATATGCCTTCATCACTTGCACTTTCCTACAACAACTGATACAAATTTAATGAGTGTTGGCTACCGGGCTCGGACCCAGAAGCTTCGGTTTTGTAGTCAACATGCTAACTACTTCAGAAAATGCCACCCGTTCGTTTTTGATATATTTATGTCTACTATTACAAAAATCAAAAAATAAAGCTGAGCGTGCTAATGAAAATCTCTTATATTCCACTTTTCAGCCATATCAGTTCAAAACTTTGGCTGAAATTAATTTTGGCCTTAAAAGTGGGTCAAATTACCCAATGCGCCTTGACATAATCAGGCTTATCATAAATAAAATTTCACATGTAAACTTCCGAACGTGTCAACAATTGGTATCAAAAAAATTTATACGATTACGAAATATTTTGAAAATTTTTGAAGAAAATTATTCATAAAGATTTGTCTGTTGGAAAAAGTGGAAACATGTAAGTTTTTAATTTTATTGGAATTGATGGTACGAAATGAAAATCCACGTGAATGAAAAATTTGATTCGGAAATTTACACATGTGGAATTCATGAAAAGGCTGAATTTGTCTTGTCGGAACACAATGACGATGTTTATAATATTTTGTTTTTTTAATTTCTCTGGGAAATGATTTCTAAAAATTAATTGAAATATTGTAATAATATATATATATAAATCTACGTGATTATGTAGAAAAAAATTACAAAATATTGGCTCTCCTGAAAAATGCGATTTTTGGACATACGCTGTTATTCATGAAAACCGCAGATTTATCAGTTTATAATACAGGTGGGCCAAAAGAAGTCATCCGTTGTTTGGCTCCCATTTTTTTCTAAATCAAAAACTTCGATTCTGTTTTTTGATTATGTTTATTTGAACCTTTAGAATTTTATTGGTCAAGTCGAGAAGATGATATCGGCGGAATGGGCGCCGTCACAATTGATTGCTCGTTTTATGGCATTTTTCATTACTTCGGCGAGAACTTTGGGCGACAGGTTCTCGCACTCGTGTCGAATGTTGTCGTTGAGGGCTTCCAGGGTCTCGAGCTTGTTCACGTAAGCACGGGACTTCAAAAAAACCCCACAAAAAAGTCTGGAACGGTTAAATCGGGCGATCTTGCGGGCCAATGTAAATCGCCAAAACAAGAGATCAGGCGACTCAGGATTGCCATGACACGATTATTCCGCGTTCTTGGGGAGTGTATCGCTGCATGGCTTGTTCACTTGTATTCTACATCTGTCTAGTTCACAAATGTCAAAACAGGTTTGACATTGGACGCCATTTGCAAAAATAAGAGCATCTTCCAATAGGGTGATTTTTTGGGCCACCTGTAGTTTGACATTTGATACTCATCAAGGGAGCTTAATCAGGCACTACCAAAAGCCCAGCTAGTTAATATTTACATCACAGGGAAATATAAAATGTTGCTTACAAGCTGCGTAAAGTGTGTGTCAATGTCGTTGTTATTAAAAACGCACGTTGGAAAATGCAAAAAATAAATTCGATACTATTCTCTTTGTTTCTACCAATAAAAATCGATAACGGAAACAATTATGGCATCTAGCAATAATGATAATTATCTCATATGATACAAATATGGAAGGCTTTGAATCGAGGTGATGGCTCGGGAATTGACGGGTCGCCGCGAATAACGTTTTGAAATTGTATTTGAAATTGTATTTTGACGGCGAAAAGATGTATGATTTTAGACGGTTTGGTGTTTGAAAACTGCAAGAGAACAATCTATGAAAAGGCAGGTTTTACAAAATTTGTCTTTTACAACGTTGTTCACGACTTTGCTGCAATTAATAAACACAAATCTTAGGTTAGGTTAGGTTAGGTTAGCAGGCTGCTGGTAAGGAAAGGTGAAATTTAGAGTCCAGCTCACTTGGGTCCAATACAATGATCCCTTTGTGTTACCTGTTAGTTGAAGAGAAGATAGTCAGAGAGGGTGATAGGGAAGGGATAGTGATAGAGAAGACAAGTGGTGAGGAAGATGGAGGAAAGCTTCATTCTTTTACAACTCTGCTTTTTTGCACGCTTTTTTTGATAATGCAGTGTTGCAGCGCCTTCTGGTGTTAAATGAGGCGTATGAAATTTTGAAGCTGTGTTTAGTAGCTATTTTATTAGTTATTTTACTTCGCCAATGATTCTGCTACACAACGAAGGAGGGCGCTCTGATGTTACATTAGGATTAGTATCTGATGATGCAGGTGTAGTTTTTAGTGACCAGTCCTTATGCCTGCATCACTACAACTTTTCCCACAACAACTGATACAAAGGACACTAATGCACATCAGAAAAATGCGTGGTGTTATTATTTTTAATGACTGTCGGAGACCGGGCTCGAACCCGGGATCTTAGGTTTTGTAGTCAACGTGCTAACTACTTCAGCCAACGCCACCCAAACACAAATCTTAGTATGTTTTAAAAAATATATTAGCAAATCAATTTAAGTTCGATTTGTCTAAACTATCTTCCGGCTTCCATGAAATGATTTAATAAAAGCTCTTACCACTTCACTTGGTATTACATACATATTTCCTTTGAATATTATTGCTTTCCTTTTTAGACAACATTGTCTGCTTATCAAAAATATCTTAATTTCAATTCATAAGCTTTTGTCTTTTTCATTTGTTCAACAATTCCATCACTCCACTCAGGATAAGCCGAGTACGAAGAGAAAAATAAAAGTCTGCCATTAAATCATGAACTTCATGCGAAAATTTTAATTTCAAAACTTCTTAATAACGGAAGGGTGTAGTAGTAGTGGTATTCATTATTTGCCACTTTTTTGCTCCAACTCTTAACCATTCAACTCGTAAATCCTCAATTATACATACATTTTATCATAATAAAGATTTCATTTAAGGGCCTGAGTGACGACTGAATGTCTTGTTGGTTGGCTGTCACCTACCAACTGACAGAAAAATAAAACAAGCAAACAAACAAAAATTACTGACGGAATGACTGAATAAATGAATGACTGAATGGGTGTATTACAACAGTCAACAACCCTTTTTTTTCCTTAAACTTCTTAATATAGAATTTTGTTCATTTCACAGCAGAAATAATTATAAGAACAATTTTCCATGCAATTTTCCATAAAGCGATGAGGAGAAAAACAAATAAATTTCAATTTTGATTAAGAAGTGTGATAAAGTTTGTGAAGGAGTTCTTTCTATTCGAAAGCCGACACCTTCTTCTTGGCGAAATTGTTGATGCCTTTGACATGACAGGATGATGGGGACAAGGGCTTTAATGATAATGTAGATGCATGACATTTTCCTTATGGCTTTATACCTTGAAATTATCATTAAAACTTTTTTCTTTTCACTTCCTAAGGATTTTTCTTTTGTTTGTATAGAAAAAAGTCTTGCCTTATGTTTGTATTGACAAAAGTCTGATAAAGTAAGTTTAAGTTGCCACTTACATTTTTAATCTGTTTCTTAATTTGAATATAATATTTACGCATTAATGTTTATCTTTCAAAGATGGTTTAAAAATTAATCAAAAAACTTTCCTTAAGAATTTTTTCGAGTGAAAATTAAGAAAAATGCAAATAAATATACAATTAAGGAATTTTTAGATAGAGAAAGTGAAACAAGTGGAATGGAAGACTATGTACCGTCAATTTTGCATCATTTCACTTCAATTAAATTTTAAGAATTTTACGTTACTCGTAAGAAACATTTGCCACTGGGAATACGATTAATACGATTGCTTTAACTTGCATAACTTTCATAATTCTACATCACTAATTGCAAAAATTAAAGATTTAATGCGTTCACTTTATTTGGAGTGTGTATTTAAAGTTTAACTACAACTACGACAGTTTGGTCCTACATTAAAGTACAAATGTTGAGGTGTGATTTAACTACACACCTCAACAGAAACGATAAGAACGATTATTAGTTTTGTGCAGAACGGTTAAGAGTGAAAATTATGATATTGTCTTGGAAAAATAATTTTGAGCACTCTTCTATTTATTCTCTATTACTGCTGATACTAAAAAATCTTATTCAAAAAGAGTTTACAGAAAGAATTGCATTGATTGCTGACCAACCGAAACAACAAAAGAAACTCATGAATTTTGAAACAAGTACTTCAAATTTTATATTCAGCACTTTTCTTCAAAATGAAGTTTAATAGATTTTTCTTTCATTAATTTCAAGCATGATCAATTGTAAGAAATAAAAAATTTAGTAAACGCCACAGTCTACATTTGAGTTACTTTTTCTTCCCTACAATGAAAATGGTAATGGTGGCGAGGATAATGATGAAAATTGCTATCTTGAATTACATAATGATTATGATGATGATTTAAATGAAATGTAAAATGTTTGTTATGTAATTATCTTTACACATCAATTAAAAAATAATATTTATCTTCTAATGTGACTTTGTGGAATTATAGAACTTCTAGAAAAAATTAAATTTTAATATAAAATTTTACTAATACAAAATGTTACGAATAAAGGGTCCGCTAGATAACTTCTTTTTGTTTTTGAAAACAAGACGCAAAACATCGATTGTAGCTTCGGCTGTGTGTCACGTAGCGCCGTCCTCTTGAAACCAAATGTTGCCAATATCCTCCTCTTCAATATTGGTGAACAAAAATTCGTTCAACATGGCCCGATAACGATCGCCATTGACTGTAACGGCCACTCCTTGCTCATTGGCCCAATTATGCCTCTGGACCAAAATCCGTACCATACAGTGACTCGTTTTGGGTGCGTCGGCTTTTCAATGTATGCGTGCGGGTTTTCTGTGCCCAAATGTGCCAAGATCAAAATGAGCTTCATCTGAAAAGATGATTTTTTTTGGCAAAAAAAAGCGTTGTTCAAGCGTATACACAACCATATTCGTCCAGCGGAAGGATAAAACTAATTATCTGTCAAATCAGACATGAGCTAAGTGTTACCATTCACGAAATAAGCACTAGTTGAGAAAAAAAACGTTAGATGGCGGACCCTTTATAAAATACAAATTAAATACTTATTGGTGTCTATTCTGGAATACGCGTCGACTTGGTGAAAGTTACGTGGAAAACAAAAACAAAACTGTGTAAATGTAAAAAATTTGTTTTTGTTTCTCATACAAAATTATCCGTTTTTAAAAGAGAGTGAAGTGAAACACGTTGAAATTCTCACATTTATTTCATTTTAGAAAATTTGTTTTTGTTTTAATGTAAAGTTTCACTTCTTCGACGCGTTTTCCAGAATAGCCACCATTGTTTTTTTATATCGAGCTATAACCGCCAAAAAAAGCTTAAACGACATAGTTTTTGAACTTCGGTTTTTGCTCGATTTTCGTAAAAAAATTAAGCTCGAAAATTATGTCGCTTAAGCTTTTTTAGCTTAATATGGCACAATATATAATACCTATTTTTTCTCAAAGCACATTAAGTACTACTTGCAATCTAATTTAATAATTTATCACATTTTGAATCAATTTAATTGAGAATTACTAGGTCAGGGCTAAGTTGAATAAAAGGGACAACCAATGTTGACCCAAACCAATTATTTTATTTAGTTTTGATTCTATTTTTATTTTTTTTTGACAAAATTTTTGTAATTATTTTAACAATAATACATTTTCATCTGTGTTTAACAACACCAAACTATATATCTGTAGCAATGAGGAATAATAGCTTATAGTGTTTTCACACCTAAAGTTAAAACCTGGGGTCGAATCGTCACATCCGTGAATGTACAACTCGTAACGTATAAACAACATTTTCGGATTATGACATACGTGCACGTACTGAAATCCCATTGAGCTGATACGATTGACGTATCACTTAATTTGTTTTTGTACGATTGTCGATACGATCACGTATAAGACGATTTGAGTCCTGGTTTTAACGTTAAAACCAGAAACAGCTGATTTTGCGTCCACACTACAGGTTTGATAAATACGGCTTTTAAAGAACGGATGGGGAGGGGGGGGGTTACTCTGTATTGCGATGCGAAAGAAAAACGGTACCTAATGGAATAATGCGTTTTCTTATTTTTCTTAGGCATCTAATTTTTCCTCTTTCGCAAATCTGGCATCACCGCACTCTGTAATACGAAGCGTATATCAAAATCGTTCGTTAATCTCAAATATCTTGCGCCAACAAAATATCAAACGCAAAGGAAACGAATCATGTAAGAAAGCACAAATAAATTTTTAAATTTATATGTATATTAAATTATTATTCTTTCAGGGAAAAGTCGAAAAAGTTACAGACTCAGCAGAGGAAGTTCAAAATCTTAGTTGATTTTATGCCACATGTATGGAAAAATCCTCTTTTAATTTCGTTTTCCTCTGCCGCACTTAACTCAAATTGTATGTGCTTGGGGGAGAGTATTCGCTCATTCGCAATGCAAACTTCTTGTAAGCAACGCGACATGGATTGTTGCGATAAACCTAACAGATGGTCTTGACCAATTTGGTGTTGATATCCACCTTAACCAAGCAGTTTCAACGATGAGGTCGTGTTGAATAGCATTTAGTACATACATAAACGCATCTTAATTGAGTCGAAAGTTTTGTATAAAGCTATGAAAAGGGAATATTTGAAAACATTTTACACATGATAACTACTCCTATTTTAATATTTAAATGTCTACAACATTTAGGGAGAGTATATCTGATCTATCTCTCAAAAGTCTCCTTGTAATACGTTCAATATGTTAATTTTCTTCCTCAAACCATAATGCCACCGAATACATCACTACTTATTTTACTTTATTTTATTTTTAACAAAAACGCGTACAGCACAAAAAATTTGTTAAAAATGTTTTTTTTTTACAAGTTTTGACATTTCATATTGTCATTCTTCACTATTGTGAATTTTGTGGTGGCAGTGTTGCTTCTTTTTCAACTTATTTTGCGAATGCGTTTGCATCAGCAATACAGAGTACCAAATTGTAGTCTTACCGCATTTACTTTTTGCTTCGAACTGGCTTTCGTATCGCAATTGAGAGTAACCCCCCAGGTTGTCTAATATATTTGCTCAAAATAAAATAAATCTCCTGTAGAAATACATGTATTTGTTGTTGTATTTTTTTCTGCTTTTTATAACACTTATTTGACAAACTGTAGAACAGCTGTTTTTTGTTTGTAAAAAAAACTCAGATGTGCTCGAAAATGGAAATATACGAGTAAAATGTAAATGAACATTCTAAAATTATGGAACTGCTTATACAAAGTGAAGAAGTACTGGGAAATCAAGTTATTATATAGTATAAAAAATTCACAAATATATTATAAGCTAAACATTTTTTATCCGCAGATGGATGTCAGTCATATAGTCCATTTTCACTTCCCAGAAGTCAATGAAAATATTTTCGTTGTTTTCCTTCCAAAAAATTATTTTTTCCCGCAATTATTTTATTATTGCTGCGGCTGCATTAATTTTTAAGTTGAAACAGTTTTAATCGGTATCTACTTTTATTTACTGACATAAACAATATCAGCTGCTTCTGGTCATTTTAACTTGGTAGCACTGAACTTAGCACAGCAAAAACAAGGTTGCATTTCATAAAACTAACATAAAACCATGACAAGTCAAATCTCTTTGAATAATTAAAAATTGAAATTATTAAAATCCATTACAAAAATGTTTAACATTTTGCGGTCACAATTCGAAAAACTAGAGCATATTTGGATCGTAGTGAACCGTCTTCTTGGCCAGAAATTGTGCAACTGGTAGATATTTTTGAACTGTTGGGAGTAACTAGTGAGATGAAACTATTGCTGTTGCAGCCCATAGTGTTGCCAAAAACCCAGGGTTGTCCATATCTTGTCGGTCTTTCGAGTTGTGAGTTGTTAGTTGCATACAGTACTCTTTACAATTAAATAAGCATGCGAAGATTTCATTTAAAAATATTCGTTACGTTTTTCGGAAGCCCATTTAACAAAACCAAGCAGACACAAGAAATTATGATTTTTATTGGCAGAAAAACATTCACTTCAAAAGCAATTAAAAAATTAACTGAATCAATTTAGAACTTAATTAAAGAAATATTTGTTCAAGATAACGTGGATTAAATTAAAATATTGATTGAAAAATTTTATTTTCTTCCTTCTCTCACGTAAATCGAGTAGATTTTAAATCGTTAAATTTGATTAAACCGACTCCGCTAATAGAAAAATATTTTAGACTTTTTTTAATTTTACTAATCTATGGAGCCTCAATTATTTTATATGAAAGAAAATAATCGTAATTGATTTCAAAAACGTCGGGCGAAGTGTTATTAACATTGGAAATCGTACAATTTCAAAGCGACTCGATTTACAGAACCCGGGTGTTTATCAAGATTTTAATATTTTATTTTCTGAGTTTGGTTACTATAACTAGATATGGGCGCGTGTCGTGTTTTTTGTCGTGACACGAACATGCACGGCTCAACACGAAGTGTTCGTGTCAGAAAATCTGTTTTCGTGCGTGTTCATGTCGTATCGTGTTGAGCAAAATTTACACTATATACACGAAACGACTTTTGGTGTTAAAATATGTAGTATGCATGAATTTCCAGTAAAGAAAGAATTTAATATTTTGTATCGTCAAACACATAAAACCATAAAATTTGTTGATAGTGTAGGGGTCTCTTAAGCTTAAAGTTCTGAAATTAAACAAAAATATGTATCAATTTGAATATAAAAAATGCCTTTTTTTGCTATTCAATTTGATTTCGTGCATGTTGTGCGCAGCTTAGTGTTTTGAAAAAATTTCGCGTGCGTGTTTTGACACGCGCCCATCTCTAACTATAACTTTCACTTATTATACATACTTGCATGCGATCTTAACCTCTCCAGAGGAGTGAAAGGAAAATATCTAAATATATATATGTATACTTTCGTAGAAACGAAAAGAATTTCATTCGAATTTGTTCAGGTTGAACAGGGTGTGTATATTCAAATTTGAGTCCATGCTTTTGAGTTCATAGTTCAACAAATAAATAATTTTAAACTTCATTATTGTTAGTATTAACTTTATTAAGGGATGCCAATCGGGACTGGTTTTCCGAATCCCGGGATTAGGAATTTCAAAAAATCAAATCCCGGTATTTTTCGGGATCTCGAAATTTTTTGAGATTCAGGGATTTTTCGGGACTCTCAGTTCTTTGAAGATTAAAAGTTATATGTATAATATTTATAGGTATTTCTTTAAAAAAAACGTCTTCGAAACAGCTTCACAAACAAAAGTTTTATAATTAATTTTATATTACATAATTAAATATAATTATTTGAATATATTATATTTGAATATAACAAAAATATTTGTTATTCATAAAAAAGCGGCCCAATGCTCCTAGTAGGAGTTAAAAGGAACAAATATAAATATATTAAAGCAAAGCTACAAAAGAAAATAATTTAGATATTAAAAGTATTAACGTCAAAAATTGCGCTATTATGGAAAAGCAAAACTGCAAAATTTAAAAAAAAAAATATCACAACAACCGCATAGAAAATTATTTTGCACAAATGATGCAAAACTATCAGGGTCTGAGTAAGTGCAAGATTATCAGCGTAAATTTTGCAAAGTTGTGCAACTATTAATGATATTGCCAAGCCAAAAAAAATGGAAAAAAGTAGTTATAAAAAAATATATACACAAAATTATAACGCAGAAATACCTGTTTAAAGAATTATAAGTTTCATAAAATTGTAAAAATTCTTAACTAGTGAAAATATAGAAAATATGATGTAATTTTTTAAATTTAATTTTTGGATAACAAGGACATACTGCCTGGTTCACGATGTTGACAAGAAATTTTATTTCGCTTATTTATATTGAAAACAAAAACAAAATAAGAAAACTTGTTTTTGTTTGCAATATAACTAAGCGAAAGAAAATTTTTTGTCGACATCGTGAGCCAGGCAGATAATATTATTATTTTCAAAAAACATATGGATAATAATATAAAATTTTGTTAAAAAATAGGCATGTTATTAATATTTATGCTTTTATTACTGAATTCATTACGGAATTATTCAGCGAAGTTCTGACACTTTGTTTCAGCATTTGAACAACATCTTTTAATAATCAAGAAACAGACGAGTATAGTACGTATATGTATGTATTGTGTTTGACTTTATCGAGAACTAAACAAAATGCGTTGCTCACGTCAGAAAGTGCAATTATGCATTTTACACAGTTGCGAGAGTTGACGTGAATACCTTTATTATTTAATATATTATTATTAAGACTATTTATAAACAAAAATCCCGGAATTAAAAAATTGAGATCCCGGGATTCAGGATTCACTGAATCCCCGGATTTTCGGGATCGGGATTCCGGGATTGGCATCCCTAGGGTGTTTTTTATTGAGGTATAGAACTTTAAGTTGGCATCACTTTTTTAACTGGCGGCCATTTTGTCAGCTGTTAAGTGATTAATATTTAGTTTGGTTTGCCATTTCATCATGAACAGGTTGACAAAAGAACAACGCTTGCAAATCGTGCAAATTTATTTCGAAAATAATGGTTCAGTTCGCGAAGTTTACCGCAAGCTCCGTCCATTTTATGGTTGACATAATCGTCCATCAGAGCAATTAATTCGGTTAACCGGTCAATTGGCCACCAAGATCGTGTGATTTGACACCATTGGATTATTTTCTTTGGGGCTATGTGAAGTCGCTCGTCTACGCCAACAAACCAGAAACGTTAGGGGACTTGGAAGCCAACATTCGTGGCGTTATTGCCAACATACGGCCCCATATGCTCGAAAAAGTGGTTGAAAATTGGACCTGTAGAATTGGCTTTATTCGAGCCAGCCGCGGCGGCCACATGCCCGAAATCATATTTAAACGTTAATGGCATAAAATTATCCTTCCAATAAAGCCAAATTGATGGACATTAAAACGATTTTCTTGTGTTTTATTTCAATTCGAAGTTATATACCTCTAAAAAAAACACCCTACGTATGTACATATGTACAAATTTAAGACGTCGTGCACCTTTTCTTAATACTATCCAATAACAAGCAAATAAATATCAATACTTTTTTTATAAAAGCAATAACCTTTTTAAGCTTTATGTACATACTCGTACATGCTTTTGCAATGGCACACATACAAGCATTCATAGGCATACATACTTGTCTTAGAAAAATATATTTTTAATTCACATGGTCAAATAACACTGTTTTGAAAATAACATTAATATGGATTGTATTCTCTTCTTCTTATTTCTTGTTTCCCATAGCAGACGAACGGAAATTTCCATTCCATTCTTTATTTTCGTTACTTGTCTCATTTCTATTTTCGGTTTACTTTTCTCTGGGTAAGTTTTAGTTTTGCACATTTTTTATTTACTTAAGACTTCCGTTGGAGATAAAAGTGAGATTTATCATACGCGATGTATTCGTTCCTACAGACCCATGAACAATAAAACATTTTTATTGCACACCCCTACACACACACACACATATACACATTTTTTCAGTCATACAATCTCCAAGTATAAAGGTTAGAAAAATAAGAATAAGTCCAGCTAGTATGGAAAACGTGACCTCTTATAAAAGTCTTCCATATATGTACATACATACATACGAGTATAAAAACACACAGATTTTTATGTATTTCTATATTTCAAATATAGATTAAAATCTCAACACATTAAGGAGAAGCTTGAAAAAAGGTGTTAAATATATGTACGAAAGCAATGGGTTAAAGAAAGAAACTTATGTATACCAGAAAAAACATTCGTTCACCATTTTTATTGAGAGTCCCACTATGGTCAGCTGGTCAGTGGCTGAAATAGATATTAAAAGACATCAGCAGGCAGGGATGTCCCTTGTTATGAAAATGCTGATCGAACGAATTTTCGTTTGGCATTATAACGCACCTTCGTCAAACAATGTCGCTATTGTGAATTTCAATCATTGTGAATATTAAAAAATTGTGTATCAGCTGAGACTAAAAGTAAAAACTAGAATTTAAAACTACAAAATAATGTCCCTTATTCCAGTTGTCAACACCGACGTCACGTCGAAATTAATTGACTGATACTGACAGGATTATGTTTTTTTTAGATCGTGTGAATAGCAAAAAAATTTTCTGGAGAGCGAGCAGACAAGCCCAATTTCTTGGTATTCAATAAGGGTGAATATTAAAGTATATTTGCAAGAGAATCGGAATGCCACGGAGTTACGGTTCGATGAATCGTCAGATGAAGATGGAAGCCTACAGGAACTGCCTAGATACAAAAAAAAACTGAGGAATGCTTCTATCATCCGTGAAATCGAGACTGCTACCTAGGTAAACTCTTTCAAAGAAGGTTTTCAATGTCAAACATTTACTTAGGATATTCGATTACTGCCCTCCACAGACGAGATGCTGCAGCAATGCAGCAGAGTAGCAAGCCGTAGCAGCGCGCCTGGCGGTTAGTCGGTCAACCGATTTCTTTTCAGAAGTCGAGCCGTCGTCGAATCACTCGGCTTATAAGCGGCTTATACTCAGCCGATTTTTTATCTGCTTTTACTTTTTATACTTTTTGAATTATTTTTGATTTTTTGTGATTATTATCATACGTATAGTTTTTATTTACGTTTCGTATGGAATATGAAAGCGAGCGTCTTTGAAAGATAGGCGATTTCGCTTTTGTTGTGTTAAGTAAACGCTTACGTTTTCTCTTTGAGTCACTTCCAAAACCCATGCTCGTTTACACAAAGACTTTTTGTCGCAGTCAGGCGACTTTTTGATAATGGCGTCTTTCGACTTTGACTAGGAAATATTCGTCCTTGATTAAAGAACAAGTGTTGCGGCGTTCTATAATCTATTACAAAAACGTCGTAGTAATAGTCGATAAGGATTTGATCAATGTTTTTTATTCGTTCATCCGTAGCAGTGTTTCTATAAAGTAACTCATTTTTAGTATGGGAAATCGAAAAGCTTAAGTAAAATTTATTTAAAGTCCATAATATGTCTCTGTGGTTTATCAAATAATTTACGAAGGTACTTTTCTTGGCATTTGGGACATCAATTACATGGTGATTCAATAATTTACGTACTTTCGCAGAAGTAGACTGGGAAAAAAGTTTAAATGCTTAAAAAATCAGCGTTAAGCCGTTCTGCAGCCGCCGCCACTGACAATATTTGCCTTTCAACCGCCGCCGAAATATTTTGATCGGCTTGCTATTCTGCACTGCACTCGACCTAATCCAATCGATTCCGAATGCGAACTTTACTTCATGTGTTATTTATTACAAAAAATAAACTTAAGTTACATATTAACTTACACATAGATTTTTAATCCAAAAGACACAAATGTCTGCACAGAAAAAATTATGATACGAGTAGTTAAGTTTTTGAAACTCATAAAAAAACATTAAATGTGTTAATTAGAGTTAATTTTTTGTTTTGTTTTCAAGGACACTAAGCCGAACAATTACGAATTAATAACAAATAAAGCAAAGGTTTTTTATTATACAGACTAGGTATGCTAAAAGGTATTTTAAACATGTTTTCTTACTTTGTTAGATGTGGGCAAAGGGCGGGGATATTTAGCAAAAATATTTGCTTCTCCCTAAAATCTTTCACTTCTAATAATACAATTGAACTAGAAAGTACATATTTACAACAGTTTTGATTGCATCTTCATAGTTGTACTTACATATTTATGTATGTCAAGTAAGGAATTGTAATAATACTAAAACAAAAATATGAATCTGCAAAAAGTTAAAACATGAGCGAAATAAAACATGTTTGCGTTTCTAGTTTTTATATTTTAATCCCGCCAGTTTTCAAGCTCACTAAGTTTGCAATTTTGCTTTAATTCAAAAACCCCAAATTATTTGAAATTAAATTAACTCACTCGCCCAAAGAAACATCTCCTCAAAAATAAATTCATTAAACCAACTCATAAAAATTTCATTGCAACCAGAATAGTCTATGAGTATTAATTTGAAAAATGTATTTTTATTATTTTTTTTTTCGACAAAAATAAATTAGAAATAAATATTTAATGAATAAACAACAGAATAATGAAGAAGAATTAATAATAAAAAAGTTAACTTATATTCCTTTTAATGTTTTATTATAACTTTCTTCAATATTCATACATACTCGTACATATAAACTTAAGAAGCCCAGAGATATCTTCCTTTATTTGTATGTCTGTTTGCTCAAGTTTTTCTTTCTTAATATTGCGTATATGTTTCGCATACATAAATATCTAATAAAATATATAAAATGTATGAAGGATATAAATAAAATATATAAATTAAATTTCATAAAAGTATTTATTGTATACTTTTTATGTTCAGTATTTATTATTGAGAGGATGAAGCAAAAGCGAAAACGAAAAACAACACAATCAAAGGGATCCCCTTGGAAAAACACAATAAATAAATAAAATAAAGATAAACTATAACTTCTTTTGCTACAACATGTGTGCAAAATAAAATTCCATTCAGTATAAATATAGTATATTATATACACTCACATAATCTTTTGTACATACAAGTGTATGTATGTATATATATATATGTACATAAGCATGGACATGTGTGTACGTGTGTTGTCTGTGTGGGAGAGGGGTTTTGGTCAGCATGATTTTTATTGTTATTGTTTGTCCCTTTTATGATAAGAATATTATATTCTTCAACTGCACACTCACACTCTTACTTGTATTCGAGCGAAATATTTTATGTGAGAAAAAGCATTTTCCAAAAGTCGTATCTGGGACTCGTACCTCAAAACTTACAAGTCTTGTAATACAAGTAAAGCAGTTTTGAAAATACTCGTATGTTATTTTCTTATCAAAAATATATTTGCACAGCTATTTTACTTGTATTACAATACTTGAAAGTTTTGAGAAACACGCCCCTGATATCAGAACAAATATGAAACCAACAGCTATTTAGCAGAACATTCGACAGTGTTTTGGCTTAATATCAGACTAATCTGCTACTTTTCAAAAGCAAATTTCCAGTATTAATTATCAGCTTTGTAACATTTTCTCTTCAAAAATTTTTATACTATTTGTCTGCACCTTATTGGCAGACTATTTTTAAAATATTTATACGAAATTAGAGTGTAGATGTAAATTGAACGAAAAAAATTAAATACAACACTGGAAATGTAAGGCCGGCCTACATTAGATAACATAATGTAAAAAATTTATTTTAATTAATAATAATATTGTCACTTAAGTGGGAAATGATACAATCAATGCGGAGATGGAAATGATTTTAAACTGAGTTGGGCTTTTTATATAATATTTACATAAACTGTGCAACAGTGAAAAATCCACACGGTACTGACAGCATAGGTTCCAGTTTAGCGATTTTGGTGACCAATTTTTTATGGGCCTTCAAAGATTTCGAAAGTCACTACACCTTCAAAAAATGCTGGAGTAGTATGAAATTTTATAAGAATCCCACAACTTATTTAGCATCTGCGGAATTGCTAAAAAAAATTTCTAAAGTTTCCCAGTGATCCTTGTTGTGGAGCAATAACCAAAAAGTTATGCTATAAACAAAATATAGATGGCGCGCAGTGGGGTATTTTGGAAAAAAAGTTAAAATAATTCTTCAGTTCTAAAATGGACAGTCCGATTGCTAAAAAAATTTCATGCAACATTTGACTAAGTTAGAGCTCAAATTGGAAATTTGGACTTTATATCTTTAAAGTGGTCGTACCCACAAAACTCCAAAGTAGGCTAAATCGGTTAAACGAAAAATTCAAATCTAGTTTAAGCTAATGATAAAAAAAATTTTGCAAGTACGTTTTCCTATCCAAGAGCTAAATAAAAGCCTACTACATTTATGGCTTTTCACTTACAGTTTAGGATATATTCGAGAAAAAAATGAAAATTTAAATTTTTTTACCAACTTTGTTTCACTGTTCTGCTAATGGAGAAGTCAAATCTCCGATTTGCAAAAGGATTTTTTTTTTTAACAAAATTTTGAATATATAAAAAATTTTTGCTAATATAGATTGTGGTATCCTATTGGAGAAAATTCCCTTTAATGTACCGGATAGATGTCTTCGATATGGTAACTAGTTTTATAATTGCTGTCATCGTAGAAATTATTCACTAAATAGTCCTGTAATAAGAGCTTTTGCTGATTTTAACTAATTTAATTCATCAAAACAAAGCTTTAAAAATTTTATTTTATACCTTACTAATGTATAAGATTAATTTTATTAACACATAAATTAATTAATAAAGTATATTAATTAAGTTATTATAGTCTCTACGGAACACTGTTTTTAAGACCGAAATAAATAAATAATTAGGTAAAAATATTTATACGTAATTTAAATTAAAAATTTTAAAAAAGTAGATTTTCAGCAGTTTTTCGCAAAAAAGTCTGTTAATTAAAATGATAATAATGAATACCAACCCTATTTATTTAAAAAGTATTAGTAAAGCGTGTTTTTTAAAGTGTCACAACTTTGAGTTGGCATCACTGCCTTATTTGAGCACCCATTGAACAGCTGATAGTTTCTTTTTGTTTAGTTTGCTTTGATATTTCATCATGAATCGACTTACAGTAGAGCAACGCGTGCAAATTGTTCGGCGAATGGGCTGAAGCACAAATTGATATTGATTTTGAATTATCATTCAAAATTTTATTTTCCGATTAAGCCCATTTCTGGTGGAATGGGTGCGTAAATAAGCAGAATTTACGCATTTGGAGTGAGGAGAATCAACAAGCTTTTGTCGAAACACCATTACATCTACAGAAAATTACTGTTTGGTGCGCTTTATGGGCTAGCGGAGTCATTGGCCCATATGTCTTCAAAAACGATGATGGTCAGAATGTTACTGTCAATGGTGAACGGTATAGGAACATGATTCGAAATTTTTTTCGTACCTCAATTTTGTGGCCTTAATCTTGCTGATATGTGGTTCCAACAGGACGGAGCCACACAGCGGGTTCTTCTATTATTAAGTGGCCACCAAGATGGTGTGATTTAACCCCATTGGCTTATTTTCTTTGGGGTAATGTTAAGTCACTTGTCTACGTTGATAAGCCACAAACAATTGAACACCTGAAAATCAACATTAGAAGAGTAATCGGCGAAATACAGCCGCAAATGCTGCGAAAAGTTGTTGAAAATTGGTGTTCCAGATTGAGCCTTCTACGCGCCAGCCGTGGCAGCCACATGGCAGAAATCATATTTAAACATTAATTTCATAAATTTTCTTTCATTGATATTAAAAATATATTTCATTGTTTTAAATTTGTTAATCTATACAAAACACCTTTTACTATTACAAAATAATGTTTTGCTCAAAATTTCTGTTATTGAAGGAATCAGATCGTTTCGAAATAAACCTATTTTTGTTATAAATATCGAATTAAAGTCCTTTTTCTTAAATTACAAAGCTGGAACCAATAAATTTTTCATGCCACCTTAAGACGTGATATATTTTTAAATATTTCCAAAAGTATTATCTGCGCCCGGCGAAAAATAAGAAAAATACAACAAAATAATGTAAAAATCCCAATTTTGGGAGTTTGCAAAATTTCTTGGGGAATTGCCGAGAACTCTGGAGCAAATCTGATTTTTTTTTTTAATTTATTTCCATTACTTTACACGCAAGTGAGATTTTCAGCCAAAAATATTTTTAAATAAAATTTTTATAGCATCCTTTATACTAAGACCTCTAATGTCTTCTTAGTAAAGGGTCCGCCAGATAACTTTTTTTTTGAAAATGCTATAAAAAAAACTACTGAATATTTTCTCAAATTTCTTTTTTTATTTGAAAGTACAATCCTTAGCCTACACGATCGGTCCAATTTTTAAGCACATTATCGATTGTGTGCAGCTGTATTTCACCAATGGCTTCACGAATATTGTCATTTAAAGCGTCAATTGTCTCTGGCTTGTCAGCGTAACACTTATCTTTGACCGCATCTCACAAATAATAGTCCAACGGTGTCAAATCGCAGCTCCGAGGTGGCCAAACGACATCAGCTCTGCGGCTGATAATGAGATCTTCAAAAACAGGGCGCAAAACATCGAAAGTAGCTTCGGCTGTGTGGCACGTAGCGCCGTCCTGTTGAAACCAAATGTTGCCAATATCCTCCTCTTCAATTTTTGTGAACAAACATTCGTTCAACATGGCCCGATAACGATCGCCATTGACTGTAACGGCCACTCCTTGCTCATTTTCGAAAAAAAAATGGCCCAATTATGCCTCTGGACCAAAATCCGCACCAAACAGTGACTCGTTTTGGGTGCGTCATCTGAAAAGATGATTTTTTTGGCAAAATCGGCATCTTCTGTAAGTCGATCGCAGGCCCACTTAGTGAAGCGAAAACGCATTAGATGGTCAGTTGGCTTCAACTCCTGAACCAATTGGACTTTTTATGGCGTCATACCAAGGTCTTTATGCAAAATTCGTCTCAATGATGTCTCCGAAATGTTCAATTGTTGAGAACGACGGTGAATTGATGTTGATGGCGCTTCACGCACACTTTCTGTCACAGCAGCAATATTCTCGGGTGTACGCACTGTTTTAGGCTTTTCACGCTTTGGTTTATCGATGAGGATGCCAGTTTCTTTCACTTTTTTCACGAGATAACGAACATACGGAGCTGACGGTGCTTCTCTTCTTCCAAAATCCGTACACATTCTGCAACATTACCATGATTTTCAAAGTAATATCGCAATATTTCCCAGCGTTGTTCAAGCGTATACACAACCATATTCGTTCAGCGGAGGGATAAAACTAATTATCTGTTCACGAAAATAGCAATAGTTGAAAAAAAAACGTTAGATGGCGGACCCTTTATTATATTATTTTAAGATGAAACTCTTCTTATACTGTAAACAGATGCGGGTAATTCAAAAATATAAATATTTGCTTATTTTTTTTCAGGTAGCTGTAATAAGTAAATATTTATTACATGTGATATGGGTGTATGACCTGGACACAACTTTTATAAAAATCGAAAAAAGCCAGCTGCTGGTGAAATGAAAATTATTCCACAGATATAAAACCAGACTTTGTGGATTACAATATCGAGTTCGACTTGAATTTATGCATTCTTTGCTTAATGGTTTAGAAGTAGTAAGCGACCCTATGTTATTGTATTACATCTGCATTATATTATAAACTCGGACTTTGTGTGTCATACTCCAAGACAAGTGTAACGAATTGGCAATGCATCGTGATCGCTTTATGTTTAATAATGAGAATCGTGTTCGTGGGGTGGACAGTTTTCTTTAACTTCTCTTGATACTGAATATTTGATAACCGTTATATTCGTTACTATTTCTTTTATTCTTCTTATGATAATACTTTTGTATCACCTGTACTCCTGTGTATCACATATTAAAAAATCAACAAGATCGGGGAAAATTTTTTTTTTACAGTGAAGTAAATAAACATCTTGGTATTTTTAGCAGTGATTAATTTAAAATTTTGAACAAAGCCAGTTGCTGTGTAAAAGCTCTTAATAACAGTGTTAAAAAATGGAGAGTTCTAAGTAAATTAGAAATGTATACGTTTGACTTTTATTTTATTTTCTATATCGAATGTGAATAAGTAAAAGTTTTTAAAAGATAAAAATCGTCGCACACTGGTCGGTAGGGATTTATATACTGTAATCAGAAGATATTTAACAGAATAGTCTGCACATGTTGAGTTTAATTCAAGACATTTGTACGAGAACTCTGCACATTGTTGACGAGATATTTGTGGTTTTCTAAGCAAAATCTTTTTAAAGGAAGAACTAATTTTATAGCAATTGATACTAACCCTCTATGCTAATGGATAGTGTATTAGTCTATAAGTCGGAGAGACGCGGATTTGATCCCTGCAGTAGATTCTTCGGAAGTTTCTGCTCATAAACAAAAAAAAACTTCAAAGTTTGTGTTTGTAAAAAAAAACTCATAACCAGTCAAAAAAGTCAAAACTTGTAAGAAAAGGAGTTACAAAAGCTTAGAAAATTCTGAAATATTGTCTCAATGCTTGTCATACATGTAAATGTATGCAAATAAATAACACATAAGATGTGCAGTGCTGTTGGCTGAAATGGTTGGTGGGTTGGCTGCAAAGTAAATTACGACCTTTAAGAGTTGGATCCAATTATATTAACATCATAGATTTTTCCAATATGCACTAATGTAATGTAATGTACATGCTAATATATCGCAGAGCGACCTGCTTCTTCGATATGTGTATCATTGAATCGTCAGCGAAGTAAAATAACTAATAAAATGGTTACATTGCTTAAATTAATGTGTCTAATTAACACCAGAGTCACTACAACGATGTTGTAAAAATAAACAAAATACATAATAGCAGAGTTTTAAACGTATTAAGCTTAATTACTTTCCTGACTACTAAAAACTACGGGAGTACTACAAAAGTATTATAATTCAAAAACAATTATTTTCCTCTAACAACTAAATTATAAAAACATGTTTAAACACACAATTTTATTATTATACAATTGCAGGCTTTTAGCTAACTCTTAAAGAAATCACTTTAATTTTAATTAGTGTTTTTTGTGGGAATTGTTGCAATTTAAGTTTAAATCTTCTTAACGCACTAGTAATCCCAAATTATTATTTTACTTATTAAGTAAAATATTTTTTTAATCAAAATACATTGAAATTGATTATTGAGGGGTTTAGCTGGATCCTATGCGCATTTCACTGTGGCTAATGCAGATCATCAGGGAAGCTTTACCCAAAAATTTCTTAGAGCAACTAGAGTTAATATGTTAAACTTTCATTTAAGCAAATGAGAAGCTCAACAAATAACAAAGTTGAAACAAGAACTCAATAATCAACATGTTTTTTATTTTCTTACTTTATCATTACTACATTGGCTGACTTTTTTCAGCTTCAAATTGTAGTTGTAAGAGTATGTAAAGAAAATAAATGTAAATAACAACAAGAGCTATTCAAGAATAGAGTGTTGCCACACAAGTATTTTTTTGGGATTACCAGTGTGTCAAAAATGATACACTTTAATTTTATTTGAAAAAAATTTTATATGGTCAAGTTATAATTTAATTTGTTATTGTTTATATTTGCAGCAGATTATTGTTTGACTACTGCGCCACACTTCCACGATGATAAAGTGTGGGCTATTTTGTGCAATAGAAGAAAGTATATTTTTCTCCTAAAACCGATCTCATTTACCCAACCTTAGAGCACGGCAACAGTTTATGTTATATGCGGAAATAAAGCTGTCAGGCTTTAGAAAATTTTAGAAAATTTAGAACATTTTCTGATGTTTTGTCAGATATTTTTCAAACAATGTCCAGATAAGCCAAGCCAAATTAACAGAATTGTGCATAGTTATTAAATAATGGCAAGAATTTTGTAAGTTAGAGATGGAAAATTTGAACTTTCATTACAAAAAAATCTTGGAATGAATCAAAGCAATTCACATATTCCATTTGCACTGCAAAATATGTATGTCAAGCTGAAATTTGCCTCAACTGACACCACACACAGTGGAAAAAATACAAGATCGCTGATGATGAAGGTGTGGCGGCCTTCGAAGACAGCATATTCTCCCATTCTGCTAGTGTTTGTCTGAATATTTACAATTAACTTTGGTGTTATTTGTTCATTAAAAATTGTCACATGTAATTTGGCTTGCTAAAAACACGAACTTTAGCTTATATTTAAGCTAAAGGAAAAAAATCGTATAAAATTTTCCAGAAAAATCATTCAAAATAGAATTCTCTAAAAAAAACATAACAATTGCAAACATATAAGTCAGGGGTCTAACCGTCGCTTTTGGATAACGAGCTGATTCTATCATGTTTTTTCAGTTTGAGATGATGGCATTTGATATCGAACCGTATTATAGCCTTGTTCGATAGCGAATGCCATAATCTCAAACTGAAAAAACGTGATCGAAAGCGACGATTAGACCCCAGATTTCTTGTTAACCTTTCACACAACTTTCTGCCTGTTTTCTGAACGCCTTCAGTTAAAAATTCGCTCTATTTCGCATAGTTTTTGACAGAATTCACTTAAAACTTTTCGCTGTATGTGTTATTAGTCATAAGAAGTACTATACATCAAAATCTTATAAGACAAAACTGTTTGCCCACCGCCAATATCTAAGTCTCTGGCGAAGAGTTGGAAAAACTTTGTAGTGGAAATACACACACACACGCATACAATTCCAAGTGGTTAAGAGCACAAAAAATAAAATAAAAGGAAAAATATAAACGAAATAATTGTAACTTCAAATCCAACAAAATTGAACAATAACATAACCACACGTCGATGTATACACATACACACAAGCACACGTACATACATAAATATTTGTACTGATACTAGACACACACACACACACCCACACACATTTATATACCTTTTTTAATATTAAAGGAAATATAATGTTATAATTGTGGGTGGTTGTGGGTTAAAAGTCCTAATCCAACAGGAACACCCTGCCAGAGTGTTTGTTTAGCAGTCGCAATATTGTTTTAGTGTTTGTATGTGTGTGTATGTGTTTGTGTTTGTGTGTGTGTGTGTATGGGTATGCACGAGTTGGTCTTCTCCCCCATTTATTCACTCACCCTTGCGATTTCATATTTTTCCTGCTCACTTTTTTTTCTTCGCTCCTTTATTCCTGTTGCTGTATTTTTTTTTTTTTGTTTTTTTAATTTTTCCTCGTCTTTATGATATTTTCACCCTCATATTTATATTGTGTCTGTATTCGTACGAATAGGTGTGCACGTGTATAATACAAGGTTTATTTCAAATTTATATATCCTTCCTTTGTTTCCCTTCTTTTGCGTATTTTTCCCTTGAGTCAGCACATAGAATCGGGTTTTTCTTTTTGTGTGAGCAGATGAAAATATGTTTCGTGTTTGTTTGCAGTAGAGATATGAAATTTATTTTTTATGGTTTATGATATGATGGCATAACTTTATATAACATTTATTAAAAAGGGCGTGGTGTTATGAACATATTTTTTTTTTCTGAGAACCAGAGTGGTGTTCGTTGGTTGGCCAGTTTAGTAGGATGAACATGTTAGACGTTTTTGTGGTTAATAATTTGTTTGAATCGTTATAAATGTGGGAAGTTATTATTGAAAATATGAAATTATATAACAGGGGAAGAAAATGGCGTAGATTTTTTTATAACAAGTTTTAGTTTTGTCAAGAGATTCAATTAAATGAGAAATAACTCGAGTACAATTTTATAATAATTTTTTTACTCTCTAATTAATTAATACGAATTCCTAAACATCCTCATTTATATATCGTTGTGCAATGGTAAAAGGTTTCTTCTCACATCGAAATGATAGATATCAAGTCTGAGGGATAAAAGAGAACTGCTTCCTCAACCGATTTTTTCATAAAATTTTACTTACAAGGTTTATAAGAATCATCGCAGAAAACAGTCCTAAGATATAACTTATTTGAGTTTAGCTGCTTTTGCTACATATATATTTTAAAATACTTGTTCTCAATACAATATTACCTTAATTTTATAAAATTCGCATACATTTTGTTAATAAAGAAAAATAAGTAAATATGAAGATTTGAAGATGTGAAACGAAAATTTCAAAAAGCAATCAAATGAAATATTTTATTGTGTAAAGAAAAGGAGTCATGTTAATCAATAATTAATTTAAGAAGCGTAACATTTTCCCTTCATTACTGTAAACTACTCGTATTTTTTAAGAACGAAATCATATAAGAAATGTTAAAAAATTATAAAACAGTTTTTGAAGTTAATGCCTGCGTCGAATTAATTTTAGCAAGAAGTCTGAGGTTTTTCTTGAAGTTGACGAATATATGTATATATAAAAAACAGTAACTGAGAGATGAGATAAAAATTTTAATTTTTTGTAATAATAAAGCTTAATTTACCTTACGCTTTGTTATAATTATAATAGTGTGTAAAATGATGATTTAACTGCAAAAGAAACAAATTCCCGACTTGAAAGTTTTAAAGTGCTTTAGTGCAAAATAGTAAAATATAACTTAAGCACGTTTTCCTTATTGCCTTAGATATATAGATATATATATGTATCTGTTGGCGACCCTTAAATTAAGTTCATCATAATTATTCAACTCATTTAAATTAAATTCATAATCATCCAAACACATGTGTATGTATCTAAATGCATTTGCAATTGTTTGTTTATAATAGTGTTATGTACATATGCACATATACCTGTGGAAATAAGGAAAAAGTGTTTAAGTCTAGCATTAGCATTTTTTAGTAGAGCACTTTGAAAGCTTAAGAGATTTTTTTAAATTATTACTATTTTTGTAAAACATGTTACTTTCTTGAGAGAAAATATTAATTGAGGTGTCTTATATATAAATTTCGAATATATTAGTTCGAAAGTCAAGTTAAGCTTTAAAAAAAGCAAAAAGTAATTTTGCTGTAACTGTCTTTAAAATCTTATAAATAGTTTTAAATTTGTTAGTTTTCTGTATCGTTAGATTAGGCTACAGTTCGTATCGCATCAAATTAGATGTGATAATTATTAATGAACAACAAATAACACCAAAGTTATATGTAAATATTCTGACGAACACATATATATAGTAGAACGGAACAACCAGCTGTTTTCCAAGGCCACTGCATCTTCTTTGTGTTTGGTCCACTGCGTGTGGTGTCAGTTGATGATGATTTCTGCTTTATATATTAATTTTTCATTGCAAATGGAATATGTGAATTGTTTTGGTTCATCGTATAACAATTTTGAAAGAAATTTTTTTTTTTTTTTTGTAAAGGAAGCTCAATTTTTCCATCTCTAAATTTACAACAGTCTTGCCATTGTCGTTTGTTCTTTACTTATTATGCACATATTAGTTAAGTTGCTTCTTTTAGTTTTTCTACTTAAGACTAACTTTTTTGGTTTGTTACTATTAAGTATATTTATTTAATTTTTGTCAGAAGCCCATAGCTTTTAATTTTAGTAAGTTTATTGTTCGAACTTTATTTGTTTCTATATATATCATTTGATTAGAAGAATTTTTTATTATGTTATTAGAAAATATTTTGTACGAAAGTAGTTATTTTGTTGTAATGTGTTTCTACTGAACGAATTTTAAATTAAATAAATAAAACAGATTTTTTGGGTGCAATGAACTTTCATTTTAAAACTGAGAGCCATCTATTTTTATTAAACATTGATGAGGAGTATCAGGAAATAAACACTACAAAAAAAAAGGAAGACCAGTAAATAACACATTACGTGGACATTCAAAGAAGTATACTGAATATAATTAAATAGCGGCTAATAAGATAATTAATATGGAAACATTACTGTCATACATTCCACCAGTTAATCACAATTTCTACAATAATTTGTAGGCTGCACATACCGTAAGTGCAGTAGATGTTGTGGAAATATATTTAGATATTGTTATAATTATTAGAATTTGCTTTTTGGTATAATTTTTAAAATCTTTGCATTAATAAATTTGATAAATATTTTGAAATAATATAATAAAGAATTTTTTTATTGCAATAACTTTATAAGCCACGGAAATGTATTAGAAATGTTGTTTTTGAAATTAAAATTTTTTTCAAATAAATTTAGGCAGTACCAATGTAAGCCACAATTTTTTATTCAAAATGGTACTTTCAATGGGTTTTAAGTATTCATAGGTGGACACGTCATAGTTATCCTCCTAAAATGCTTCTTAAGGCCATGACTCACTATCATACAAAGTCGTGCAATCTACGAAAAAATACAACCCTGGTATGATGGAGTTTATGAAAATTTTCAAAAGACAATAATCATTTATCACACCAGGGTTGTACTTTTTCGTAGATTGCACGACTTTGTATGATAGTGAGTCATGGCCTTAAGAAGCATTTTAGGAGGATAACTATGACGTGTCCACCTATGAATACTTAAAACATATTGA
Organism: Nowickia ferox; assembly: GCA_936439885.1. Classification (NCBI taxonomy): domain Eukaryota; kingdom Metazoa; phylum Arthropoda; class Insecta; order Diptera; family Tachinidae; genus Nowickia; species Nowickia ferox. Next base: position 69,547,073 of record OW387026.1, read on the forward strand.
AAGTACCATTTAAACTTAAAAGCCAATTTATTCAATATTTTATTTAGTAGCATACAGAGTTATTGCACTAAGCGTCTCATATACGAGTATGTATGTATGTATGTACTTTTTTTTTTCAATGAAATATATTACACTTAATAACATTTTCCATGATAAATTAAAAGAGGAAAAAAGATAAACAAACATTAAATAAAAATCTTTTCATATAAATCATGCATCATCAGTTATTTTTCATCTTATAAAAATTACCCATCATTACATGGCCATAAATTCTAAAGTAATTGAATTAATATAATATAAAAAAGTTATATGTATGTATGTGTGTATGTACGTATATACTCGTATATATAAAAACTCGCTTAATGTCTTTAAAAGACAACAAAAACTGCAAAACAAAAATGTATGTACACATGTATTTATAGAAAAACTTATATAAAGATAATCTCCCCATTTACTCATGTAGAGGAAAAAATAAAAGAATTTACAATAAAAATTATACACTCTGTTGCACATGCCACAATTCACACAAAATCACACTCCCCGATACTAGACACAACGAAAAGTAACTAACGAAAAAAAAAAATAATAAAACCCCCAACTTTTGTCGCATGGAATAATAAAATAGTAAAACACCTACTACGACTCTAAGAATTCAGTCCATATAAAGCAACATTAATATATATACGCAGAAAAAAATTATATACTTGACCACATGTATAGAAATAAATAAATAAAATTATGTTTAAGTGTAACTGAGTGTATACATGTACAGTCTGTCGAAAATGCTTTTCAATATTGAAAATATTTAAGCACTGAATATACATACAAACATAATTTTGTTTTTATTTATTGAGCTTTCCACCCAAACAAAATGCTCCGAATTCGTAAAGAATTCGTAACGACTAGTCGACAAAATCTTCCGATTTCGGAAGCGAGATATCACCGAAATCGTAACGATTTTTGTATGAAATGATTGACACGACTTCGCAACGATATATCGGCACGAAATCGATACGTTATGTCGGTACGAATTCGCAACGACATGCAGGTACAGTTTCTTATTTCTTTTACAGCAGAGTACCGCCTCAGCGTTATGTTGCTGCTTTTGTCAAAATAATTTGTTTATATGTATATCATATATACAAATTTATTACATACTTACATTTTTTAATATTTTCTACAATTCTTTTTTATTTATTACATTTATGTAAAACAAAACTTATAAATCAAAGTTTTATTGATTTTAAAATTTTTTATTAAAAAAATTATTGAGAGAAACTACCGAAATGTCTTAACGAATTCGTTGCGAAATGTCTTAACGAATTCGGGACGACAAGTTTGACTTTAGAAAAAATCTAAACATTTGTTTTGGGGGTTTTGTTTTTTAACATGTAAAATTTTTACTTATAGAATCGCTACGTTACTTCTTAGCACACACCTTGGACTTTGTAATAGAGATGGGTGCGTGTCGAATTTTTCGATCACGACATGACCCGAACACGTATACCATGGCTGTTTTTGTCAGTCCCATACGTTCAAAGGTATTTCTCTGCAAAACTAATACGACTTTGCAGGATAAACTTGACTGACACATTATTCTCAGTTAAAATAGAAAAGAACATCTCCGAGTTATTCAATAGTAAATGAGGTTTCAGACAAGAAGGCAGTATATCGTGTGATCTTTTTAACATCCCACTGGAAAAGGTTATACAGTACGCAAATGTGAGTTGAACTGGCACACTATACACCAAATAACACATGTTACTCGCTTACGCCGACGATTTCGATGTCATTCGTCGAACATTGTGAGCAGTAACTGCCACCTTTGAAAAACTCGAGAAAGGATCTGCCAAGATGGGTCTGGCAGTAAATGGAGATAAACCCAAGTTGATACTACCGCACAACACGTCCAGTAGACTCTCTGCACAGTAGAAGTTGAAAACTACAACTTTGAGATAATCAGCAATTTTATCTACCTCAGTACCTTCATAAACAAACCAAACAACATCAGTTTTTGGATAAGAAGAAGAACAATACTGGCTAATAGATGGTATTTTGCACTAAGTAGACAATTTAAAAATACAGCGACCTCTTGACAGACAAAAATCACTCTTTACTGTCTGTGCATGGTCCTGAAGCATGTGTACTAGAGCTGTGTCGTTCATGGACGAACGAGTACAATTGAACGAATCAGTAAAATGAACGAAGTGAGCCGATCACTTTACTGAGCTGTTTTGGCTCAGCAGTACTGACAAAAAGTACAATTGAACGAAATGAAGGAACGAGCGCATTTGGGTGTTTTTGTTTTGTTTTAATTTTGATTTTTCGTTATTCATGTGAGATTTTTGTCACATTCTTGTCTTCTTTTGACTTTAGTAATATTCTGACCATTATACTATAAACAGTTTATTTTTATTCTTTATATGTGGGTATTTTGGTAGCATGAATCTTTGATTTCTAAAGGACAAACATTTGCCCAAAAAAACGTAACCCCTAAATAATAATGAAGAAGCTTTCAATTCAGAGACGTGTTGGTTAAGTTAAATAGTTTCCAATAATGTTGGATTCTATGACATTGTCTATTAGTTGTTTATAAAACTGTTTAACTTAAGAAACATGTGTCTGAATCAAAATGTTTTTCACTAATATTTAGTGGTTACGTTTTTTTTGGGCAAATGTTTGCCCAAGTGTGACCATACTTTATGAATATAAAATACTTTAATATTGTAAAAAATTTTACCTGCTGTTATTTTCATATATTTTCTGTTGTTTGTTTCGATTATTTTGCTAAACAATTCATAACAAACTCACTGGATTTGTCCCTTTTTTTATGTGAATCAACTGCTTGTTTGTTTTTATTTCATTCTATTTCTTAAAAAGAGCGGATAAACGAACTCGTTCTTCTTAAAAAAATTAACGAAAATAAGCGGTCACTTTAATGAACGATTTGGCACAGCTTTAATGGGTACTTGTGAAAGCAGACGAGGCAGTAAATTGGAGTGCTCGAAAGACAAATTCTTCGTAAAATATATAGAACAATCTGCGTTGACGGAGAATATCGGTATCGTATGAACCATGAGCTGTATGAGCTACATGCCCACATTGATATAGTTAAGCGTATTGAATAACAACGATTACGTTGGCTAGGTCATGTTTATTTTTTTTTTTTAAGAGAAGTAACACTCAGGCAATGAACGCCTACTACTATTACTAGGTTTATTTAGGAAAGGCATAGTGATAGAGACGAAGGGCGGTGAAGGAAGAGATACAAGAAGGCTTCGTTCCTTTACAACTCTGCTTTTATCACGTTTTTTAATAATGCAGTGTTATAGCGCCTCTGGTGTTAATGAGGCGTATTAAATTTTCAAAGCTGTGTTTAGTAGCCATTTTATTTGTTATTTTACTTCGCCGATGATTCTGCTACACAATACCGACGAAGGAGGGCGATCTGATGTTGTGAAAAAAAAAGAATATGCTCCAACTAAAAAGTCATTTGAATACGAACTTGAACGTATGACCAAAACTCCGATTTAAACATGAAGTGGAGGAAAACATCTCTAAGCCTAGTGTAAGAAATGTTGGAAATCTGTTCTACGTTAGGCTACAAACGTTCTTTAATAACGACTTTAGTAAGTAAGTAAAAACGCAGCAGTATAGATTTTTTTACCAAAGACATCATTAAGTATGAAAACGGTTATTGTACGAGGCAATTTAACTGCCCAGCAATTGGCGACAATGGCTCAGAAAGGTTCTTGGTATCAAGAACAACCATTTACATTAAAATATGCACAGAGCACCTAATTTTAAAAAAGTAATACAGAAACCAAGGGTTTCCACAATCAAACTTGAGAAGAAAATTGAAGAAAAGTATAAGGTTGTTATTTCCCATGAAACTCTTTGGCAGATCTTATGAAAAAACTAATACTCTTCAAGATCAGCCCACTACTTTCTGCAGTAAATATAAAGAAATGCTTTTCCTTCATCAAGATGAATATTTCGCAACCAGTGGACTATTCGGACGACGCAATATTTTGCGATTAGAACAATATAATGTTATACTACAAAAATGGTAAAAAAAATGGTGTGGTAAAAGCTGTTAACATCTTTAGAAAACCGCAACATCATTTCAACAGTCAAATTAGGAAAAGTATCGACAATGATTCAAACATGTTACAGACCAATTTGAATAAATTTTAAGATAATGTCCCCAAACGAATATGGTAAGACTGTGGCTACTTTATAGCTGCAGTGAAGCCATAGATAGACCTGCTTATAGTCCGAATTTAAGCCCGATTGAAAATAATTAGTTTTATTTAAAAAAGAGTCGCTAAACGTCAACCGTTTAATATGACAACTCCAACTCCGCATTATTTAGAAGAGTGAAAAATATACCCGCTAACTATGACTTAAAGAAGTTAATTGACTCTATGAAAAAGAGAGTACAATGCGTAACAAAGTCAAATGGTAGCCATAACAAATAACTAAAGCTGCAAAATCCTTTTTTTTCCTAATAAAAATAATGATATACTCGTATACAGATCTTAATATTTCTTGACACCACAAAAATTGAGTAGGAATTACTTTGTTAAAACTTATTGCTTTTTTAATTTAATTTACTTAGTTTTAATTTTTAGCTTTTGCAAATAATGTAAATAATAAGAGTAAACTAAAAAGTGTTTTAAAATAAAAACAAAATAAGATAAATACATATATAAGTATTATTTTTCTTTGATATGAAAATGTATCGTTGACATGCTGTATGTATACGAGTATTTATAAAACAGTAATACAACTTTTTTTTATTAAAAAGTAGATATGAAATCATATTTTAACAGTTAAATTGAAAGCAGAATTCGATTGCTGTTGTATGAGAGGTGATGGCTGTCCCCAATAAAGTATATAACATTTTTATGGAAGCTTCAAACAAACAACCACTAACAAGGACATCAAGTCCAGTCATGTCACGAAACGTAAAGACATTTGCTGTATAATATGAGTTTTGTGCAGCTGCCAGCATTATAAGGAATTAATTTAAAAATGTTTTACTAACGTAGAATTATAATACGAATAAAATATATTAGATTTTTGAAGAAATTTGCACATTTTCAATATAAAAATATGCCTTCAACTTCTGCAAAATGTGCAAATAATTTTTCATTTTATTAAGAGTTTGGACAAATATAAAATCTCTGTTGAATAAAAAATTTTTAAATGTCTTTTAAGAGTCTAATGGAGTTAAAAACTTAAGATCTTTTATTCCTAACTCAACTTGTCATTCGAATAGGAAACATTCAATTCAACGTGTTTTAAACAGCATATCAGCATATTTACAGAACACGTCAAAATCAGACGATCCATGAACGAAGCGTGCGCGAATACACAAGAAATTGAGTACACAGAACGCGTTCCGTACTTTGCGTTTGATTTACGTCGCGTGTTCTATCACAGTATCAATATCAATTATTATTTTTTTATATCTTCTCCTATAAATAATTTATTTTCAATTAATTATAACTCTTTTTATGGCAAAAATAACCCAAACGTCTGAATATAAATAAAACAAAATTGTCAAATAAAGTAAAATTTAGTTTGCATTCATGAATGTTTCAATTAAAATAATATGTAAAATTAGATACTTTGAAATAAAAAAAGTTTTTGTCTCTCGTGGTTCAAGTGAGAGTGATAATGATGACACTCGCTTAACCGAAGGAATTAAGGGATGCTTAAGATTTGATTATGAACAGAGATTGCAATTTTGTATGCATGGTTTTACGTTTCTAAAGTATCAAATTATGTTGCATATACCAAAACAGAACTGTCAATTATTGTGTTGATTAAAATCAAGGAAATGGCATTGGTGATCTACTCCCATAACGGTGATTATAGATATTCTCAGACACCAAAAGGTATGCTAGAGTATTTGTATGCTGTACGCAGCGTTGCCAAGTATGCACATTTATTTTTTCGCAGTTCTTTGAACTATTGAGCAGTCATGCAATTTTTAGAGCTTAGCTCTTTATGCTAGGATGTGGTTTTCGTAACAAAAATAATCGACACTATTAAAATTATAAATTTATTTTTGATTTAATTATTAATTTAGTGTACGCAAATAAACGAAAAAAAAATTTTGATTTTGTTTTGTATCGTTCTTTGAAGTTAGTGAAGCAGAAACAATGAGAACGATTGCTCAATTTTTTCTTGTACTATTTGTGCACATGAGCACGAACAATACATGAATTTAATCGTACGCATTTAGAAAAGAAAACAATGGGAACTAAATGGAAACGTTTTGAAAGATTTGCCTAAAATTTGACATCATCACATATAATAATTTTATTGCATTATTATTTAACACATGAAATTTGTTTTATGTAGCTAAGCACCATAGCTCTAACCAATACACCTCCTCCTCCTAAGACACCTCTCTTTTTTTAACTAGTTTTTATTTCAAATTGCAGGTTTTGCTGTTTTTTGCCTTTTTGTCTTTTTTTTTTTGTTTTTCAATAAATTTTACAATTCTCATACATATTTCAAACTATCAGTAATTTATTTCACCGCTGCGATACCTATTCATGCCCGTGACAAGCTTATAGGCACGCCGATATATGTAATAGGGGTCTACTCTGTACTTCGAAACGAAAGAAACTTCTTTCGAATTTGTGTGTTATTAACATTACAATTCGAAAGCATTGGCATTCGTTTCGAATTACAGAGTAGACCCCCTAATCGTAAATACGTGAAATTTCATGAACTTTGTTACACCAAACCAAAAAGAGAATGTGATATAAAATAAGACGTAGAATGAATCTCTGATGCATTTTTGGCAACTATTGACAAATAAAAAGTTTTCGTGCAGCTAATTTCATGAAAAAAATGCTTTTGCGTTTCTTCGATGAAGGATTTATGAAAACCACGTAAAAATATAAAAGATTTGACGTTTTTTCTCTGTTTTCTATATACACAGATTTCACTTGCGGTGAGTAGCTTTCTACGACACGGGTCTTAATGGTGACACTGCCTCTTTAAAAGCATTAATTACATAATGCTACAAGGACACAAAGTTATAGGTTATGCTGATGACCTGGTTGTGATGGCAACTGGAAAATTCGGCAACATTCTCTCAGACATCATGAACAATGCTCTGTGCACTGTAACGACATGGTGTGGGAGACATGGCCTGGCGGTCAACTCTGATAAGACTATTCTGGTACCCTTTTCTCTTAGAAGAAAACTTGGTCTAGGGACAGTGTCGTTGAATGGATGTAATATTCCTTATTCGACCGACGTCAAATACTTAGGGATTACCCTTGATAGTAAGCTAACTTGGAACCGACATGTTGATTGCGTAACACAGAAAGCCACTAGGGCGATCTGGGCGGTGAAGAGTTGTGCTGGGTGCACCTGGGGCATGAGTCCGAAAATGATTATGTGGATCTACACAATGATTGTTACGCCAATTATAACGTACGGCGCAATAGTTTGGTGGCAAAAGACTAGCCAGGTTGTAGCGACAACTAAACTCTGTAAAGTTCAGAGATTGGCGTGTCTTCTTGCAACAGGCGCAATGAGGTCATGTCCAACCTTAGCTATTGAGGCCTTGATTGGACTACCACCCATACAAATCTTTATAAGATCATCTGCGGCAATGGCCGCTTATAGGATGGGTCTCGGGACATCTGCTCGTTGTGTTGGCAATGGGCACTCGTCGGTCTTGAGTACAATGCCCAGCTTTGGATTGCTAGGAATCCCTAGTGATAGGATAAACTGTGAACTGAGGTTCGACAGGAGATTTAATATCACAATTCCACCCAGCGCAGTATGGGACGAAAACGGTCCTATTGTAGATCCCAGAAGTTTATGTTGGTATACGGATGGTTCCAAAACGGAGGATGGAGTTGGTGCAGGAGTTTTTGGGCCCAACATAAAAACCTCTTTGCCCATGGGCAAATGGCCTACGGTATTTCAGGCGGAAATTCAAGCAATCACCAAATGTGTTGACATTAATTTAAAAAGGGGTATTAGGGGTGCGCATATAGCTATCTTTTCCGATAGTCAGGCAGCTCTTAAGTCTCTCCTTTCATGGGAATTCCGTTGCAGGCTAGTTTTAGAGTGCTTTGACTCATTACAAAAGCTATCCATACGGAACAAGGTTTCCATTTATTGGATACCTGGCCACAGCGGTCATCCAGGGAATGAGGAAGCGGATGAACTGGCCAAAAGGGCCTCTGCTGCTCCTTTTATGGGCCCTGAGCCGTTTTGTGGCGTAAGTCGGTCGACTGTAATGTCTCTGATTAAAGAAGATGTCACTTCGACCGCTAAGGAGTTCTGGCTGTCTTCTTCTGGCTTAAGGCAGGCCAAAGCTTTGATGCAGCCATTTAAATATAATGGCATCCTGAACTTCAACAGGAATAATTTACGGGTTGTTACTGGTTTTCTGTCTGGTCACTTTGGACTGAACTATCCTCTGTGGAAAGGTAACCAAGTTCGTTCACCTTTGTGTCGCTTGTGCTTGGAAGATGACGAGACGACGACACACATTCTTTGTGCTTGTATCGTATTATGTGACAGTAGAAGGCGTGTTTTTCATTCTGAGTTTCTGTGTTCAGATGATATAAGGTGAGTTTCTCCAATATCTGTACTGACCTTCATAAGGAAAGTCATACAGAGATTGATTTAAATAAACTCATAGATCTATGGTACAAAAGATCCATCAGGTGTCGCAGTGCCGGTCTTTGGACCAGATCTTTCCCCCTATTCTACATAATGCTATTATTACACAATGAATTTATTTAAATAAAAAATATTTTTGTGAAGAAATTAATCTGGCACGTATTGTACATTCTCCATCTCAACATTAAACAACAAACTTTGGAAGGAGCAAGCAATAACGAAACTGTTTCTCAAGAAAAGTGATATCCAAAAATTTGTAACTGTAAACTAAAAACTTTACTAGGGGTCTCACTAGCCATGAACTTGGTATGGGCAAATGGCTGATGGAGACCGCTCATGTCCATGTTTCGTACAAGCTCTGACATCGATGCTCAAACATATGGCTGAGCAGCAGTGTTCGCCATGGGATTTGCCGTCCTCAACCATTTGCAATACAAAGAAAAGAGACAGAACAAAATTGATAAATATTCCATCTCTATTGTACTACCGCAAATTATTTCGATGTGCCTGAACATGGACATCGCATGTATTCACCCCAACAAAGAAGTTGATGAATTTTTCACAGTTATGCTGTCCTTAGCAAGAAATAAAATACAGTTAAAATTAGTTTGAGCAGTATTTCTTCTGAAATAAAATTTTTTCCTGAATCGTATATGGCAACACTGGCTGCACGTACAAATGAACTCATCTTAAACTGATATGAAATAAAGCACAAGGAAACGCGCAATTTTTTTCTTTGCCTCACATTGTTCTTCCAAAAGATTTATAATGGTACGATAAGAGCTAAAGGGAAAAGAGCAAAGGAAATAAACTATAAAACTTGCAGGACAATATGAAATATAAATATAAACTATATATGGATAATGGCGTGTGTGTGTGTGTGTAACAAAATGAAATTCTAAAAAATGACCACCTTACGTATGTATATATTTTTTTTTGGATTTTTTCCTGTTTGTATATGTAAGCAAGTATATAACTTATTTTTTATACACCTTTAAGCATGGTACACTTTCATACCATGCCTTTAAGCACGGTGGCTGGTTTTGAAGGAAAAATAAACGATTGTGGATTGTTGGTGTGAGTGAGTGGATTCAGCGAGGTCTGCAACAGTTATAAAATACACTTTTGTACACATCAGCAATAGAATATTTGTTGTCGTGACAAGGTGGAATAGGAATTATGAAGATGGTGGCAGGAATAAGCAGACAGCTAAGAAAATAATCTAGACGTAAACCTGCGAAAATGTAGCTGCCTTTGTAAAAATGTTCAAGTTTGTGAAATATAGCAGACCAACAAAATGAAGGCAAAACCAGTGCAGCAGAATTTGCCAACAGAAAAAATTGAGCGAACAATAAAAAGAAAAGAAAAAAAGCCAAAGTAACAGCAGAAAAAATATATAATTTATGGTTTGTTATAAAAGTAAGATAGAGAAAAGATAAAATAAAAATTGCTAAGGATTTATATAAACGAAAGTGCTTGAAGAAAAAGCAAAATAAAAACTAACGAATAGAACAACAGTAAGATATATGAAAATATAATAAATATATGACAAAAGCAACGAAAGGAATAGATAAAAACAATTACATACATAAAATGCAAGGAAACGAGATGAAAAATAAAAAATTTAAACAAATATATTTATAAGCAAATACAGTGGAATAGATATGAAATTTTTAAACGATCAATACTAAAAATTTATATATGAAGGTAGTTATATAAACATTGGGAAAGAAAAAAAATGTGAAAAATAAATGAATTTAAATGAAAGTTTAACATAATAACTCTAGTTGTTCTAAAAAAATTTTGGGTAAAAGTTCCCTGATAATCTGCATTAGTAACAGTGAAATGCGCATAGGATCCAGCAAAGCCACTCAATAATCAATTTCAATGTATTTTTAATTAAAAAAAATATTTTACTGAATGAGTAAAATAATAATTTGAGGTTATTAATGTTTATTTTGAATTATATAATATTCTTTACAACTTGCTGAAAGTTTTTTAAATTATTTCTTAAAGAAAATTTTGCTACAGAAAAGTAGTATATAATAATGTTTTTGAATATTTCCCTTATTAGTTCTTTGAGCAAGTTTAACTCCAGAAGCGCAGCGCACTCGTACCTATTCTCGTTTGGATACAGTTTTGAAACGACAAATAAAAACAATTTTACATTGGAAGGGCACCGTGTTACCCTAGAACTGTATTACCATTTTGATGCATAATTGTCCTTTTCAATTATTGCTTCAAAGCTACAAATAACAATTTCGAGAACTAGTAAAGTCAGATAAAAGACACTTCATTTGTCTAAAATGATTTCTAAATTACTTTACAAAAAAAAAAAACAAAGAATTAATAATTAAGCTGAAATTGCAAGCGCCTCCTAAAACTATGCACCAAAATTGAGCGCGTAAATGCGAATGCCCATCAATGCGCTCTCATGGGAAATAAAGGCTTGCATTTGTATACTTATTAGTATAGCCAAAACAAATATAGCATGTCATGTACCATATAATTTGTAGTGTGAGCGAAAGAACTATACTAGAGTTATTGTGTGTGTGTGCTTTTCCAAATTACAATACAATTAAAGCAGATAACAATTGGTTATTGTATTGCTGCTGAGGAACTGTTTGTATCGGTTTTTGCTCAAAAATACATGTTGTAATACAAATATGCGAAAAAAAACACTGTTGAAACAAATACATGACGATCAGATGTTCGTGCGCACGAGATATAACTTTGCTTTGCGTGTAATTACATTTTTGTATTTGCACCTCATGTGTTTCATGTATCATTTTCTTACATATGTATGTATGTATGTGAAATTTTACTTTTATTCATTCATTCATCAGCCTTACTTATAGAAAAAGCAGTTTTATGTATCTTACATGTTTTAGAAAAACAAATACAAGCAAATGTGTTGTTCTCATTTGCTCATTGCCCAACCATACAATAATTGCTTAGAAAAATCAACAAATAGTTCATAAAACTATTAACAGAAATGCGGAATAACATATTTGTTCATACCAGAACCAATACACACTCAAAACTGATGCAAACAGGTATATCTGTGCAGACCTTTAATGGCAAATCGACAAAAAAAATCGAAAAACGCTATATAAAAAAAAAACAATTACTCTGCAGCAAATTGGAAATTTTTAATAAGTGTGTAATAGGCTGAAAACTACAAAAACTCTACTACACAATGTGCAAAACACAGAAAATAAAAATAACATGGCTTTAAGACCGGATAATAAAATCCTCGTTAATACGCAACCTAGAAACATTTAGCATCCGATGTGAATTTGCAAAAATTCTTAAAATTATACAAAATCAAAGTCCAGCCTCTTTAACATTTTGTTCCAAATAAGTTCGTCATATTAGATAGAGAATTTTAAAATGTTGATACAAAACCATTTGACTTTTTTTGTATAAAAATCTTTTAAAATACATAACTGAATTTATTTAAAAAATTTATTATTTGACATATTGTCATAAGTTTATTTTGATTGAAGTTTATTTGCTGATGGTTAAGCATTTCATAGGTGCTGTGCCAAATCATCAGTATACTTCAAGCACATATTTTGAACAGTCACAAACCTCTTATCTCATGCACAGACTTTCAAAAACCAACCACAAATAAAAATATTTTTGAAAGAAAAGAATAAAATCAGGGAAGTAAGCTTAGAAACTTAAACAAATTATTTGCTGGGTTTTGTATAAGCTTCTATGCCAAAAAGGAACAAGTGTAAACATTGTCATATGTTCTTAATAATGGTTTTATATTTGCGCAAGTAATTGGTTTTGGACTTGGAACAACTTATTAAGTCTTTACTCAGATCGTAAGGTGAACTCATTGTAGATGTCGTAACTCTATTTTGCAATTCTGCAGATAATTGCGAACTAAATGCCATGTTCTAATAAAATAATTATTTTCATCACATTGATGAATTTTTATTGCCACTGTTGCTTCCCATCAATTTCAAGATACAAAAAAAATCATTGCTTTAAACACATGCAACATTACAAATGGTCGGTTCACCCACTAAAGAAGAATACCTGTGGCTGAAGCCACGACAATGCAGATGAATGATAGATAAACATTAAGACAGAACGAAAGAGATGATAATAAAGAAAATGTATAATGCAGATATACAAAAATAGAAACAGCCGTAATGAGAAAATATTTTCAAAGAACGAACAAGCATAAATTTAATAGAAATAACTGTTGCTTTCTTTGCATTGAAAGTACGTAAAATACACACACACACATTAAATTGCGAATTGAAAAGTTATAAATAATCAAAGAAAGTTCAGTGAATATTTATCAATATTTTTTTTTTTTTTTTTTTTTGTAAAGTATTGTTGCACCAAAATGGGCGGAGTAACTAGACCATATGCTCATGATGTTCTTAATAGTATTCATAGAAAGTACCAACTTGGTTGTCAATGAAATTTCCCCAAAAGAACCGCAAGACTATACGGTTAACGCTGCGAAAAACTCTCAACACACGCTTCTGCTAGTGTATCCTTCAAAACGCAACTATCAGTTCACTTGTGTCAACATTTGAATAATCTGCATCATTTAGTTTATACTTGACAGTCATTAATAGAAGACTACTGCGTGGTTTGAGAAGAAAATGAAAAAAGGTGTGCTCAATATTTGTTGAGTACAAAATCATCACTCAAACCAAAGCTAAGCTTGATAAAAATTATGGAAACTCTTCGCGATCAATGTCAGTGATAAAAAGAAGTGTTGTACTGGCACGAAACAAAATATTGCTAATGTTCCCGATGAACAGTTGAGGTTTCCACACCCGAATCAATTCAAAACATTCACGATATAGTGTTGGCCGATCAGAAGTTGAAAGTGAGAACGATTATGGAAGCTATAAGTACCTCACATAGAACAGTTGTTTCAATTCTGAATGATCCCTTGGCTATGAGAAAATTTTCTGCAAGATCGGAGCCAGGTTTGCTAAAAATCGACCACAAACGCAATCATTTGACAACTTCGGAAGGGTGTGTGGCGTTGTTCAACCGAGTTCTTATACAATTTCGTATTCGTGGCCAATATATGAATCCACCATAATACACCAGATTCAAAACAGCAGTCACAACAGTGGGTTTTTTTAAATGAATCGGCGAAAAAGAAGGCAAAGGTGGGTTTGTCATCCGACAAATTGGGTCGATTTCGCATGTGAACTTTACGTAGGAACAATTTACGAATTGCTGCCTCATTTGCCTTATTCACCGTATTTAGTACCCATTGACTATTTCTTGTTCCTAAGCTTGAATAAGTGTCTCGACCAAATAGATTTGACTTCAGCGATGAAATCATCCAACAAACATATGTATACCAATTTCGATGACGTTGTTAAATCTTTTTTTTTAAGGGATAAAAAAATTGGAGAAAACTTTAGTCAAAGTGTACAAAGCTTAAAGCAGATTACGTTGAAAATAAAATGTTTTTTTTTTCTGAAAAATCCTGTGTGTTTTAATCAAAATCGTATGAAAACATTCGAAGCCCATAACTCTTGCAAATGGGATATTCGATAGCAAAATGCAACTTGAGCAATTTTTTAATAAATGAATAACTGTTCTTAGACTGTGTAGAATACATATTGCAATTGTTTAATTTTAGTCAGAATTTCCTGTTGAAGTATTGCGTTGCAATAAAATTATTGACGTTTGGTATGATTTATGAAAACGGTTACATAGCTTTTAAAATGTAGAATTGTATTAAGTAAAAAATTAAAAGAACCTGAAAGTATAATTGTTGCGTTTTTTGTGGACCTCCTCCACAAATGTAGACCATTCTAAAATGTTTAATTTTTTGCCAAGTAAATTTGAAACGCATGCGTATGAGTGATATAGAATTTAAGTAAAATATCACTCATACGCCAGCGTTATGTATGTATGTATGTATTTATTAGGATTAGGGACGTAACGATACGCCATTTCGCCGATCCGATACCGATACCGATACTCAAAAATAAATATCGCCGATACCGATTCCGATACCGATACACATATTTAAATTGAGCTCAAGTAAAAATTAATAAAACTCTAGTAGAGTAATTCTTCTATTATACAAAATAACAGTGTTTATTAATGAGCCATTCAATCATCAAAACTTTCAGTACATTTCAGTTTCTAAAATTCAAATTTTCAAACTACAAAACGTCTGCAATATTTATGATTTTACAAAATAAACGTTGGCATTCAGTTTAGATTGACAAATTCAGTGAAAAAAAATAGTTTTCTCATTTTTATATAACAATGAAAAAACTAAATCAGAGATACAAAATGAGATTTTACAAATTGTACCAACTTTCAAGAAAAGTGTACTTATTAACTCCGATTGCTTTTATTAATTTGAAAAATTGTTTATTTAAATGAAATTGAATAAAAACTCACATAAAAATTCATTTGTATTCATGTAAACATGTATGTCGTTAAACAAAACGCCAGAAGCTCTATCTAAAAACGTCTAATCCAATTTTTAGTATATTCCGATTTATTTCCCGAACATACAGAGATACTATAAAAATTCGTCTTATTCGAACAAAAATAGCGGTAATATTAAAAAAAAGATTAATTTACATACAGGCACATTTTTATTGAGTATGTACTTGAGCATGTAGGTATATCATCACAGAAAATGCAAAAAGTCCTTTCTAAAAGTTTTACAGGAAAAGCATAAAACTTGTTTGAATGAGTTAATATATTGACAATGAGTAAAAAATTTTACAATAAATAAATCTATAAATTTGTTGGCACTTTTAACTTGCATTATAACATTTTACACTAATTGTCAATTTATATTTCATTGAAACAAGTTGTATGCTCCCCTGTAAAACTTTTAAAACGTTAGACAGGGCTTTTTGCATTTTCTGTGACGATATGTAGATAAACTCAACAATTAATATTAGTTTCATTACAAAATGTACTCAAAAGTACAATTGTAAAAGAAGGGCAATTGTACCAACTTTTACATCGCTGAACTAAATCATCGCATGCATAAATAAATAAAAGAAAATCAAGACGTATTCAAAGTGTGATGTTATAAACACAGTTTTTATTCTTTTTTTGCGCAAATTAGAGGTTCGTATGTCAAAATTTGTACATGTTGACATAGGGGCTGAGATGTCAGTTGTTATTTTAAGTTTTAATTGTTGTAGAATTACCACCACTTGTATTAATGCGCCTTGAAAAAAAATCTTAAAACATACAAACACATACAAGATTTAGCATTGAGAGAACATTGCATTACTATGGTGCAAAAAAAATAGAAGAAACAATTTCATTATGTATTCTGTTTTGATTTTATGTTCTGCTTTTAATATGTTATTTCTCATAGTTGTCATGCAAAAAAAAAGAGTTGAAAATTAAATATTTTGTTTAAAAAACTCTAAAGAAAAATATAAGAAGGGTCGGCGTATCGACAGTAAAATATCGCCGATATCGATATATCGGAAAACCAGCAGTATCGCCGGTATCGGTATCGGTATCGGTTGCATCCCTAATTTAGGATATTTAACGGTTCAAAGTTGGTCGCAGTCGGGGTTTTTTTTATTTTTTTAATTACTACTTGTTAAAAATGTAAGTGTATACGTTCTCAAAAATATGAGAAAGAAAAAGAGTTTTACGTTTTTAAAATATAAAGTCGTTCACACAAAAAAGGAATATGAATGAGTTTGTAATATTAATTAAAATATTTGTAATATTAATTAAAAAATTAATTAAATTTTCACCTATAAACAATTTGATAAATCAATTAAGTTTTTCCACTCAAATTAATTAATACAATTAAAAATTTAATTGAATCAATTGAATTATTAATTGAAAACATTAATTGGTGAATACTTTTTTCTGTGTTTTCATAAAAAATATCTTTAATTTTTCTCCACTCACAGAATTCTGGACGTAAAATAAACAGAAATTGTAATTAAAATTTATTTTTCATTTAACTTTAAGGAAAATCTCAAATCTTCTTACTTCCATTTTATAGAACACAAGTAAAAAATTCTCGTCTTTCTATTTATATTGAAAACCATAACAAAGTACTCAAAATTTGATTTTGTTTTCTATATAAATAGACAGGTGAGAATTTGTACTCATCTTGTATAAACTAAAGCAGTTATTTTTGAAAAATTAACTCACTCAAAACCGTAAAAACCTTTTCTTTTATTTTTTACTTTAGCTTACAACAAGAAAAAAAAACAACCAGCTAACCGAGTAAATATTAATGACTCTATAATGGGATTAATTTAAATTTCGCTCATTGAAAGAAAAAATTATTCATTCATTTACTGAGGCGGCTTCACTGAAATTTCTTCATCATATGAATGAAATGTTGCACTAATAGAATTAAAATTTTCATTTGCTGAATAAAATTGATCTCTTTTTGCATTTCTACATTTTTTTATCTTTCGTTGCATTTATGATAATGTTTTCGTTTAATGAAGCTAAATTTTTTTAATTTTAAGAAGATAAAATCAATTTTGATACAAAATGTAAAATTTAATTGGTTTTTTTAATTCCATAAAAGTTTAAGAAAATGTTTCAAGCATACAAGAAAATATTTTTTTGAAAAGACTTTCAAAGTGTTAGATGCACGCTGTTTTTATAGTGCTTTTTGCTGAAGTGGTTAAGGCGTTGTCTACAAATCTGAAGACCGATTGTCAATGTGGTAGCATTATCAATCAAATCTTGGTATACAGTTTCAGTTAATGTATTCACTTCACAACATTTACAAAAAATGCAATCAATGACTTAATTTAGTATGTATAATGCATTATTTCATGTTTAAATGAAATAGTTTCACGAGACCAATGAAGTGGTTTACATAAAATTTTATGAACATACTTCATTAATGCAATGAAATCTTACGTTAGCTCGTTAATGACAGAATTCATTGATTCAATGAAAAAATTCGAAGCTGGCACGAAGATTTTCCTTTCAGCAGGCAAATCATATTATTATGAATTTAAAAGCAACTTCATCAATTATAATGTTGTTGTAATATTTTCATGTAAAAATATATATTTTTTTATTAGGGAATATGTATTTAATTTTTTTTTTTTAATATTAATGTTGATCTAGATTCTTTAATAAAACTCATTTCAACATGAAATAAGCTCCACATACAGGTAATTTTATAAATAAATCTACAAACATATTTTGTATTTATCCTACTTATTTCCACTTTATTTATAAAATTGTTTATCTATGCATAGAAAATCATGTTTTTTATTTATTTAACAATACGCGTGCACTACCGATAAGTTACAAGCAAAACACTGAACTGACTGAGAAGATCTATCTGAGAAATACTTTTTAAAAACCCTAATATGGTATGATTTTGAATAACATTATAATATTATTTACTTTAATTCAATTTTTGTGTACTAATAGTCAGACGTTTTTAACAAAGCTCTAACCATATTAAACTTTTTATGAATATAATAATGTAAGGCCGGGTTTACATCTGTGTTTTATCTGCCACACATGCGTAAGACAAACGTAACCACTAAATGAAATGTTTAAACCACAAAAAGTGTGAATAAGTTTGTGCTAGTACTACACAGCTAGTAGAAGAAGCAAAAGCTAGGAAATGTGACAATTAAATAAATTAAATTTATACATAGAAACAAAAAATAAATTAATTACAAAGTGGAAAAAAGCTTTATGTCCAAAATTTTGTGACTACACAATTGTCGCAACATTAATTATTATTATACAAGAATTATTAAACTGATGTTTGCTAAATATTCATGAGTAATCGTGCCATAACCACCAAAAAAAGCTTACATGCGATCTTAAATAATCGATTGTCGAAAAAAAAAATTATGTTCGAAAATAATGTGGTCGAAGCAGTGCATGCTTTTTTAAAAGCAGTTCATTTATTTTGCAATTCGCTAGAGCGATCTATATTTAATATATTTTATAGATCGCTAAAATGCTGAACAAAAACTGAGTTCAAAATTTCGGCGGATTAAATTGTTAAGCAATACACGTTTAAAAATTGCATTCTTAGGCGAAAATTGATAAATCGCCGTTATATATTTTTAGTGATAGGGATTTAACTTTAATAAATTACATAAGACAAAACATACTTAGGACCATTTTCACAACGATTAAAAGTTTACTTTAAGAGTTTTAAAACTAGTATTTCAATACAAAATACTGGTTTTAAATTCTTACGGCCTTATTTATAAAAAATATTTTAGGTTTATTACAGGTTTATTTGACAAATTTCCCATAGAAATGCGTCAAATAAGCACTTAATAAACCTGAAATATTTTTTATGAATATGGCAGTTAAAGTTTACTTTTGTATCGTTGTGAAAATGGTCCTTAGTTTTTTTTAATAAAAAGCAGAAAAACGCAAACTTCCAGCACCTCAATAACTCACATGCTTACAAAAATCAAAGCATGACTGGGTTTATGCTTTGATTTTTATGAAATTAATAATCATATTCGAGTCTTTTTCGACTCTTCCGCGCGATTAAAACAAACATATCTGCGCTAATTTTCAAAAAATTACTGTTCATTCGGGAGAAAATGGCAACCTAGCCTCCAAAAGAGTCTTTTATGACCCGCGATCAATCAATTTCGATTCATTTTCGAGACAGTTTGTGGTAGTACTTACAATCCCTTGCGAAACAATGATTCAAACAGTCAAATTCCGAGCATATGCGTGATTAGTTTATGATTGCGTACATTCTGTACATTTTGTTTTTTAGACAAATCACTTTCTTAGCATTTGATTTTCGAGAAACCACGAAAACCCTCACGAGGCTTTCCGATATCTACAAGAACATATTACACAGCTGGAACTATGGTTAAACTTATGGAGAATTAAAGTTAACGAACAAAAGTGTGTTTAGCTAACTTTTACCCTGCGAAGAGATACTTGTTCCCCAATTCGAATCAACAATCAAGTTGTTCCTCAACATTCACATGTAAAATACCTTTGTATACACCTTGAGCGACGGCTTACATGGCAACACCATATTGACTCAAAGCTAACACAAATGAAACTTAAATTAACTCAGATACATTGGCTGATTTGTAGAAATTCAACACTCAGTCTAGATTGTAAACTTTTAATATACAAGTCGCTTTTGAAACCTATATGGTGCTACAGCTATGGGGCACTACTTCCGCTTCCAATATAGAGAGAATCCAACGAAGGCAAAAAAAGATTTTAAGACTAATAACATCGGCTCCATGGTACATCAAAAATTCAAATTTAAATCGTGATTTGAAAATGCCACTAGTGACTGAAGAAATTAAAAAATACGCAGGCAAATACTTAACAAAACTCGAGTCTTATCCTAATCCACTTGCTCGTAACATCTTGAATTTTACTGGACTCATCCGCTTAAAAAAGAGGGACACTATGGCTCTAATACTCAACACTCCAGATGAAACAGCTTGAAAATATTTTTGTGCTTAATACGATATTTATGTATTATTGATTACTATCACTAAGTTTATACCTGACACTGGTTGGGCCTAATTATTATATCTAGATTTAAGATTTGAAAACTTATTGTTAGTTCATTTTTTGAAGATACAATAAATAAGTATACGCATAAAAAAAAATTTTAAGCGCATAATTGATTAATCAGTTTTTTACCATCTAAGGTAGTCGAAAAAGACTCAGTTTAGTGAAACAATCTTAAACATGCTGACGGGGAAGTAGTAATTTCTTGCATTTCCTTATTTTTATTCACATGTATTTTAAGCCAAAACTGTAAAAAGTAGTTTCTTAGTTTCTGCCTGTAACTGAAATTTTTAGTCAAAGCAAGTGTAAACTCTCTATTTGGTAGTATTAGCTTTAGCTACTTTTTTATTCACACGGCCCAATAACAAGTATTCAATGACCACACATTTGTTTCTGAACACATAATAGTGTTTTCTCACCCATTCCAAGACTATATCTTTTATCTGCGTGTATAAGACTTAACACGGACCCGTAACCTATACTGCAAAACGACTTGCTGTTTGTCTATAGTAACATGTTTGTTGTTGCATGCCCGCTTTGCTGAATAAGTACTCATTTTAGACTTTGCCATTGAAACCACTTGAGCAAGGTTCGAGCACAAACTCTGCGAGTATTCTCAAATATCTTTCCGAGGCAAATGTCATCTTATTAATTTTATAGGATGATCAGAAAGTCTACCATTGCTTCAGGCTTCTGAAAAATTGTAATTTAATGAAGTTTAATGAAGTATCCTTCGCAGACAAAAAATTATAAAAATATCGCCTACAATTGAATTTTAATAAATTGATTTTCAGTTTTTTATTTTGGTAAAGGGCTTACGGGATTCGGTTTAGCTGAATAGAACATTAGTTTTATTGTTTTTTTTTTTTTTTTGTATTGTATTCACCTGTGCCCTGTTCGCAGACAAGCAACAACTAAAACCATAAAAATTACTTCCAACTAAACAAAAGTTTAATGAAATAAATTATGATATGAGTGCACAGCTCAAGTTATGGAGAGAAAGTATTACTTATGTACGTACGTATGTATTTATGGTATTAAAACATTTACTACATTTTCCACACCTATGAGTGCTTACAATATGCTTTAGGATATGAATAAAAAAAAAGAAGCTAGTTCTAAAAGATCTTTTTGTTTGTTTTAAAAGAATGAAGAGATTTTTATCTTTTTATTTTAAGCAGCACGTGCGTTAAAATAACAAAGTTATAACAACCAATAGAATTTTTTTTTATAAAAAAAAAACAGGAAAATGTTTTTCACAGTACATGCTCACACACACACACACACACACATGCACATCAGCACACGGCAGATTTCTTTTCAACTGAAGAGTAGAAAATATCTAAAATAAAATCTTACCTTGCTTTTCGTCTAACCACAGAAATTTGATTTGTTTTTGTTCTTATCGCAATCACTTCCTTTCAGTTGTAGCAACAATAACATCTTACTTTTATGCACTTTTCCTTCACTGCATCCATTATTTTCCTTTCAGGTGCTTTTTCGATTTTTATAACTTTCATTGTAGTTGTTGTTCATCTTTTTTTTTCTTTCTTTTTTTAGGTCAAGTCAGTTGAACTCATGCCACAAAAGTTAATAAAAATATATACATACATACTTACATGCATACATACATATGTATATGTATATGTATGTATGTACCTCATTCCACAGCTGCCGATGGCTACTGGGAAGAGAGTCCAGTACGTTATAATAAAATATCTAAATTGTACTTACAATGCTCGCTCTCCACTCAACTAACCAATGGCATTTTACCTTAGTTTCATATTCCATAGTCAAGTCATTGGTTATTGGTTCGCGTCGATATGTTATTATAAAAATTGCAGGCAAAAAAAATCTAATAAAAAGGAAGCCATTCGAGTAGATTTAATAAAAAAATGTATGGAAAAATATTCTTGAGCTTTCTTTTTCGTATTCTCTGATATGAGTTTTTGCAGTAAAATAAAGTCATAAAATTTGTGGCAGCCATTTTATAACCGTGCATAAGTAAATAAAATGAAAGAAAAAATGGTGAGAATTCCAAATGCAAGTGAGGTTATGTTAAAGGATTTAATTTTGCAAAATGCAGCAGCATTAATGCAGTTTAATTTTAAAGCTTTTCATAAAGCAAATAATATGGATTTTTCATGCAACTTAACAGATACCGGTGGCAAAGAGAAAAAATGCTCAAGTCGAGATAAGCTAATTTTAAGTTTCGCCAGTGGGCGATATTTCATTTATTTTATGCGATTTTTAAAGAAGTTACAGCGCAATGCCTGACTGCCGATCTTTTTCGACTTTTAATCTCATATGGAATAAAAGCTTAGTTCAGCTTATACTTTTGTATATTTCTATTTAAATTTATTAGTTATTGTGTGCAGACTGATGTTTTCCGAAAAAAAATAAATAAAAAAGTGAACAGCGCTTCCTGCAATTTAACTGCAAAAGAAACACATTTCTGAAAACGTACTTGAAGGTTTAAAAGTGCTCTACAGATATAGTAGAGATGTATGATTTTCTACATATCCAGCTAAAAACAAATATGTATGGTCCATATATTTTTAATATATGAATGTATATACATAAATATGTATGAATTTATGTATGGAAATGTATATGATTATAAATTGGGAAAGCTATTATACATGAATTGATATATGGACTAATATATGAAATGTATTATAATGTATGAGCTCATATATGGAAATATAATTATCAAGACCTTCATATGTGTATATATATATATAGAAATAATATGTAATATATGGAACCATATAAAAATGTATGCATACCAGTGACCTTCAGCGGCTGAAAATCGGCTGAAATTCGGCAGAGTCGGCTTCACAATTTTTACAATAGTGTCTTAAATGTAAATTCGTAAATTCACATTTTTTAAACGTAATTTTACATTTACATACATACATACATATGTATGTACCCATAATGATACCGCTGATGAGGGCGAATCTAAATGTTACGGATTTGTTCATTTTGAAAAAGAAGAGGCAGCAAATAAATCTTGCTGATGAAAAGTATGTTGGTAAATTCATTCCCCATAAGGAACACGAGAAGGAAATTGGCATTATCTCAGCGGTAAGAAGTTGTAAAGTTCATATGGCCTCAAGATAAATACGTCGCATTGGCTGTATGCGCATGCAACATCTTGGCCAAATTCCCACATAGTGGCTTCTTTGTCACTAACATGGGACCCGGCTAACGTTTCTTGCATCATCAAGTTCCTACGAAAAAGCGTAATACTTGCCGCTGGGCTGCACTTGTGCGGTTGCACAAATGGAACAGCAACTTAATTCTGTTAAACAAAAGTTGAAGGATTTTAGTAATATGCAAGAAGAATTGAAAGTTTTAAAAGTATGAAGAAGCCCGATGCTCTAGCCAGGCTCTGAATAAGGAAATGTTGCAAAATGAATCCGCAATTCATAATTCAACGAAATAATTCTTTAACTGATGAAAATCTGAATAAGGAAAAAATTGGAACAGAAACTAAGAGAGTTAAGTGTTAATTAATGGTTAAGTGAGAAATTTCGCAATGTACATACTTACATATCGCACACTAAATCATAAACAGTCAAAACTTAAAAAACCTCAAATGTTCAGGAATGGCAAAAAAAACTATTGGTACTGTAGAAATGATGCAATTGTGTCATATAAAAACAGGCGTAATAGCATTTTAAATGGTTGCAAAAGATTGGAAATTATTTTCGTGAGTTATTAACTTGCAGTAAAAAAGTTATACGCAACGTTTATCATTTTTATATATTTGCAAATAAGAAGTGCGTATAAACGGGATATACGCCAATTGCAAAGAAAATTTTAAAGAAAATTTGCATCAACATTTAAAAATGTGAATATATTAGTGAAAAACCCTAAAACCCTCAAGTAAAATATAAAAAAAATCATCAATAGGCGGCTGATCTTAGCCGATTTTGAGCCGAGAAATAATGGGCGGCGGCGGCGGCTGACATAAAGCCTTCGCGGCTCATATATGGTCGGCTCAGCCGGCTGTCAGCCGGTCGGCGCAGGTCTCCGATGCATACATGATATCTCACAAAATATCACTTTTGCAATCAAAAACAGCTTGCATTTTATTAAATCGATCTTTTCTTCTCTTTTTTATCACTGGTGAATTGGAAATCAATTCAAAAATATATACGATATGCAAAGTTTATATGCGTAGAGCCTCAACGTTAAAAAAGAAACCCAATTATTGTACGATTTTATAAATTGTGGCCCTATTTGATAAATCTAATAATCCAAAGAATAATTCAGTCATTAATTTGAAAAAAAAAATAATGGAATTCTCTAAGAAGAAACAAAGTTCATATCACTGCAAAAAATTATATTGAAAAATCGTGTTATTATAAAAACGCATTATTTTTTCTTTTATAATTGCGTTAGTTTTTAATCCAATTTAAATTTAAAATCTAGTTTTATATTCGAATATGAGTTTTGTGTAAATAATCGATTCTCCTTTTCTCTTAAAATTATGAATAAATTGTCTTTTGGTTCGTTTTTATTTATTTGTCCAAACAAATGTTTCATTAAGTACAACCTCCCTGTTCAAGATCTTAAAAAAAGTAATTTTAATAATTTAATTTATTGCATAGCAGTGCGGTTTTTTGAATCAATCGAAACAGGAGTTGTTGGCGATACCAAAAAGCGCGTTTCAGAAGTGTTTCGCGGATTGGAAAAAACGCTGGCATAAGTGTATTATATCTGAGGGGGATTACTTTGAAGGGGACAACATAGTTATTGATGAATAAATAAATACTTTTTGAAAAAATTGAAAATAACGGTCATTTTTTGATCAGAGCTCGTATGCTCCATACATATTTTTTTAGCTGGGTATATCTATTATATTCAAATTACACAATAACGTTAATGTTAGTAACTGATCTACCATCATATACAATTTGGAGTATAAATTCTTGCTAAGGCGGCTAGATTTACGACAAAAAACATTAAAACATATTCGGTTTAGATCTTTCTATGGCAATAAGCATAGATATACCGCTTTGAAATTTGTACACAGAAAAAGGTATTCACCAATTAATCTTTTCAGTTAAGAATTTAATTGATTCAACAAGATTTTTAATTGTATTAATTAATTTGAGTGAAAAAACTTAATTGATATTATCAAATTGTTTATAGGTGAAATTATTTAATTAATAATGAATTAATTTTTTAATTAATATTACAAAATTATCATGTTACTTTTTTGTGTAAATATTTAACAAACAAATAATATATGTATAGATATATTTAAGATATTGGAAAAAGTTTTGTATGTTCACGAGTACGAAAAGTAAGTATAATTGTAAGATTGGTCATGCAGGTGAATCAAGTGATTTGTTTTTTTTTTATTATTATTTTGTCGCATTATGGTTATGTTTCCTAAGCTTTCAGAAGTTTGCTCGTAAGAATGCTCTTACACAAAAAAAATTTCATGATTTCAGTACATGAATTCAGTAGTTTTTAGCGAACTGAAAATCATAAGATTTTTCGATATATTTATTTGTTTGCGGTAACGACAATGTTATTCTGTAGTTTATTTTTTACGATAGTGTACGAGGTCTTTTCAAAAAATAACCGTTATTTTCAAATTTCGTGAGTTACGTATGTTCGATTTTCGCATTTTTTTTTCTGTTATGTTGGTACACATGTCTGTTATATATGTTGGCAATATCAGCCATTTTGGATTTTCAGTTTGTTTTTGACAGATAAAAAGGTTATTCGTGTTTTGGTGTGATCTTCGATTTTTTACTATTCGAAAAAATGCATCAAAGAAACTGTATTAATATTTATGAGTTGATCAGGCTAAAGTTCGTATAAATATACGTTTTGTTTCAAAAATGAAATTAAATGCGCAAGGACATTTGAAATGTTGACTGTGGCATTTGGTGAGTATGCTATGAGCAGAACACAAGTTAAATTGTGGTATAACCAGTTTAAGGAAGGCCGAGAAGATGTCAATGACGATGCTCGTCCTGGTCGTCAAGTTCGGTCAAATATGAAGGTTTTGCTCACTGTTTTCTTCGACTGCAATGGCGTGGCGAATCATGAATTCTTGCCACTAGGTCGTACGGTCAATAAGGAATACTACCTTGAAGTTATGCGCCGTTTGCGCGAAGCAATTCGTCAGAAACGCATAGAATTGTGGAAAAAACAATCATGGATTTTGCACCATGACAACGCACCAGCTCACACATAGATGCTTGTGCGTGAGTTTTTGGCCAAAAACAAAACCGTTATCATGCCTCAACCACCGTATTCACCGGACTTGGTCCCCGCTGACTTTTTCCTCTTCCCAAAACTGAAGACACCGATGAAAGGAAAGCGTTTTGCTACGATTGAGGAGATAAAAGAAAAATCGAAACAGGAGCTGTTGGCGATACCAAAAAGCACGTTTCAGAAGTGTTTCGAGGATTGGAAAAATCGCTGGCATCAGTTTATTATATCTGAGGGGGATTACTTTGAAGGGGACAAGATAGTTATTGATGAATAAATAAATACTTTTTGAACAAATTTAAAATAACGGTTATTTTTTTATCAGACCTCGTACATCTATGTTTTTCTCACCATATAATTGTACACCATGTTGCATGCCTGCATAAAAAATTTCATAATAAGAGCAAAACACAAAGAAGCATTAAAGAAAATTTAAATGAATTTGAGCTTGTGATTTTACGTTTTTACTTCCAGATACTAGATTCAGTAAATTTTAGTATCATAATCGTATCGCTATAATAAAAAAAATTTTGACTTTATTGGCCATTAACATGCTTTAACAATATTCGTTGTCGGTTAAAGTATAAAAATAAAATCCTAAGATCAAATTCATTTATTCTTTTTCTTTTTGCTTTTCGCTTATTTTGACACTTTGTATGCAGAAATGCCACATGAAATTTAACTGAATAATGAGCAAAATACAGCTGTTCACTATCGTAAAATATAAATTACAGAATAACATTATCGTTACTGCAAACGAATGAAAGTTAGATAAATATTACGATTTTCCGTTTGTAAGAAGGTATTGAATCCAGGTACAGAGGACAGCTATTCTTTTATAAATATTTTTTCTCCTAAAAGTATGCACAAAATGATGTTAAAAGCTTGTGCTTTTTATTTCCAAAAATTTTCAGATTTTTGTAATCGTTTTCTACATGAAAACCAAAACATGTAAATTTTCAACGAATAAAGGCCTCACTAGTTTTCACTTTTCGTTTCCGTTCAGTACCGTTCTTTTCTGCATAAAATACTTTGCAATTATTTTTTCTGTACAAGAAATCAGCTGACAACATATAGAATTGATCACAATTGTATACAAAATATCACAACAAAATAATGCATACACACTTTTTCCTGTCGCTTAACATTGAATTCTATTTTCCACAGATTTTTCCGCAACAGAACAGAACGAGAAAGGAAAAACAAACCACAGATTTTCTTATAATTGCGAAAAAAGAGCAAAACTTTTTTCCTTGAATAACTCATCAGTTTTTTTTAATGCTGGGCATATTGGTTTAATTTTTTATTTATTTTTTAAATGTTACATCGTACAATTTTATGCAATGGATAAAACATCCAAATTTTTATTGTTATACGAAATGTATGCATTAAGTTTTCGTTACCGTGTTAAGTTTTCACACTGACATGGTTTTAATAAATGTTTGTTTTAACGTCAAAACCAAACCGGGTTTACCATAAAAAATGATTTTGTTAAAACCAACTTAATGCAACCTCGTTTTCGCTGCACTAAATGCAGTGCTGCCAAATTAAAATGACCGGAAGCAGCTGATAATGTTTACGCCAGTTAGTAAGAATAGATACTGATTGACACATTTTCATCTTCAAAATGGATAACCGACATTAATCTGATAATAAAAAGAAAGGTTTAGTTTATAATGAAACATTTACAGAACGTTTCATAGTTTCCCTGTCAAGAGGAAAATAGTCAAATAGTGTATACAAAGTGGACAAAGTTCTCTCCGAATCTCTTCACAGAACTCAAGCAAAACGGAACAAACAGTAAATGTCCCAACTCCAAAAATTTTTGCAACAGCAGAATATTCTGCAAAAATTGAAATATCAATTAGAAAATTATCCACTGCTAGTTTTTCTTCTTCCAAAATTCGCTTACGTTTCGCAACTTGGTTTCCAAGCCTTTCTTCATTGTGTATAAATAGTATAAATAGTTCCATAATTTAAAAATATTAATTTAGAAAATATAACATAAGTATCATTTCTTAGTTTTTTATGCAAACAAAAACTGCTGATGTACAGTTGGTCAAATAAGTGTTGTAAATAGTATGCTTTTTACTACTTTTTACAGCAACAAATATACTTATTTCTACAGGAGACTTATTTTATTTTGAACAAATTTATTAGACAGCCTGTGTGTTAAAACCTGAATTTATTAAACTTGTAATGTTAACGCTAAATCAGCTGTTTATGCTGTAATTTAGCGCGTTTTAGTTATAAATAGTTGCCAACACTGGCTAATTACCTTCCATATATTTTGTTTAACCTGAAAACTTGCAAATGAATTTTTTTTTAAATAAAAGAAAATCTTCTAAAGTTTGTTACTCAAATTCCTTTTAGAAAAGGTTAACGCAAAACTTGAAACACTTGAAACACAAATTTGTTTCATGTGTGGCCAACTTAAATAACCTGATCTTAGGTTGCCATTGAGATTTACCATCATTAATCTTTATCTAGTGCCTGCTTCATGGAATAAACATTTTCAAACCACATTAACATCAGCCGCAATAATTTTATACGTAAGTTTTCATTTAAAGACACATTAAATGTTTTGTGCTTACAGAAGAACAATTGATATGAAAATCTTTTAAAAGCCATTGTAGTAAACGTCAGCCAGTTAAATAAAAACTTTATGCATAATGTATTCAAAAGGAACTTTTTATTTATAGTACACTTCTTTACTATGAATTATATTTCAAAAAATTCATTTTCTTGGTCACACTTAACACCTGCCTTGTTCAGCGAACAGAATGAGTGGCATCGTAAATATAAAGCTAAAATGCAAATAAAATTGAATTTTCTACTTAGAACCGCCACAATTGATACCAAATTTCCTGCCTGTATTAAAATATAATGGCTCAGCAACAAATGCTATTACTTAACACAAACAACAACAGCAACAGCAGCACCAGGGTAGCATCAGCAACAACGAACAAAAATAAATATAAAATTGTATGAATTGGTTAACCATCCGCCGACTTAGAGAAGTGGAAAACGGTGAAAATAATTTTAACAAGTTTTGCTTTTTTTTTCTTTCTTAAACACTTTTTTACGTTTTCCTTCCCTTTCAAAAAAATACGGAAATTGATACTTTTGCTTGGGGTATCATTTGGCAAGGCCGCCATTACCCACGAAAACATTTTCGTAATAAGTTTAAAGGAACAAAAAGCATTCAATAAACCAACCAGTACCAGCAAATTCAATTTTATACTTTTTCTTTAATACATTATGCAAAATTATTGCCAAAACATATTGATACATAAGAGAATATTAGAAAAAATCTTTACAGTATTTACTTTAACAGAGGTAAAGGCAGATTGAGAAAGTCAGAAAAAAGTCAAATTTGAATATGTTGCTTATGATTGCTGAATTATGTCTGTTATAGACGAATATTATATATCCCCTACTATTCATTGGAAGGCAGTCACTTTGCAAGCATTTGATAAATTAATTATGGATGGGATGAAAAAAAGCTTACTAAATTTTAACAGCCGAACACTTAGATATTATCTAAGTAAAAAATTACTCTTAATTTTTTGCGAAAAATTTTATTGTGCAGGCAATTTATAATAAATAATATTTATCTTTAAAAAAAACTTTGAATGCTGGTTAAATGGAAGTAGTCCTCATTAGAATTTTGACAAATAAACTACAAAATTGGCTAAATAAAGTGCATAAAAAGCGTTTTTGACTAAAGAGTTGGACAGCGACGCGTCGCTACGTTTCAAAGGCAAAGTCCAGATTAATATTCAGCCAGCCCAGAGTCCATAAAGATGAAGATCAGAGAGAAACGTGGGAAGGGTTATGTTTTTTTCATAGGCTCGAAGTGATGAGTATAATCAGTCATCAATTCGCGCAACTTTTGATTTTTATGGCACACATAATCGTTAATCTGCGCAAGCAATCCGTCAAACTGTGCATAGATTTCAAACCCCAGACTATCTACATTCCTACGTTCCTGGCGTTAGCTGAAGGAGTTAGCACGTTGACTACGAACAGGAAGGTCCTGGGTCCAAGCCCGGTAACAGACAGTCATCAAATAACACCACCACGTATTTTTCTGATATACATCAGTGTCCCTTTGTATCAGTTTTTGTAGGAAAGTTCATGTGATGAAGGCATAGTCACTGGTCACTGAATTATACCGACTTCAGCAGATACTAATCCTAATGTAACATCAGACCGCCCTTCTTCGTTGTGTAGCAGCGAAGTAAAACAACCAACAAAAGGGCTACCAAACACAGCTTCAAAAAATTTAATACGCCTCATTTAACAACACTGCCTTATTAAAAAAAAAACTTGCAAAAAGCAGAGTTGTAAAAGAATGAAGCTTTTCTCTACCTTTTCCTTCACCACCTGTCTTCTCTATCACTATCCCTTTCCTAAAGAAGGTAACACCTAGTAATATGTAGTAGTATGCATTCATTGCCTAAGTGTTACTTCTCGTTAAAAAAAAGAGGATTTGCGTACTGAAGAGAAAATAGACGCTGTAAACGAAAGTGTGGAAGATTCAAATTTATTAATTCGACGTCGGTCACAGAAATGCAGGAATTAAAGCCACGAGACTATCATATGCGTCGTTTTTTTCGCCGATTGGACTTTAGAGTATATGGAAACTAATCCGATATTTTATCGCAAAATTGTGTTCAGCGATGAGTCTAATTTTGGCTTAACCGGTTTATTAATAAAAAAAATTTTAACGAGTATGGAGTGAAACCAATCCACAACATATCCTTTAGACTGCAAAACATCATTACCGCTTCATGGTCAGCATAAATCAGCAACAATTTTCCCCTAGGATGTAAACATTGTTGGTTTTATTAATTTCAATATTTTTTTCTACGTTTTGTTTTGATAAAAGTTCTTAGGGCACGAAGAGTTAAAAAGAAAGCATAAGAAACAATGAGATTGCGAATAACTATAAATTTTTGCTTAGCAAAATTAATATTTCGATGTCACGTGCGACGTTCAAAAAACAATAATTTTTTATCAGTACATCAAATATTCAGTACAAACGAAGATATTTAATATAATTAAAATGAAAAAGCCTTGCTGAAAATATACGAATTTGTGATCGTGGCAACTACATAAAGTTGGTCACGTGCAACATCGCAAGTGTAAAATTAAAACCAGTTTATATAACAAGTTTTGCATTGTTTAAGTTATTTAAATTTAGGTTAGCAAAAACTGCGACAAAGAAAACGAAGAGAGCAAGCGATATAGAGAAAAATTGAAGGAATTTCATCTTCCTTATTAAAAAAACATAAATTAAGAAACAAGAAAAAACAAGGAATGCTAGGAAAAAGTAAAAAGCGTTAGCTGAAGGAAGATGTAAAATCAGCTAGAACTGCCTATTCTGATACTATTTTCATTTAAATTCGTTTTAGACTATTAGTCATACTGCTTTATTACTACTACAACATATTTTGTGTTAGGTTTGTTGCTATTATGCTAAAATAAATGCGTTGAATAATTTGAAAATATTTTTACTAAGCTGGTTGACTTATAGCTTCTTAAAAAGAGCCACGTCGGCTGTGGTATAATAATATAATATATAAATAATAATTTAATAATATAAATAATTTTTGGGTAAAATCAAAACCATTTTAAAGAGACTGGCCGCAAAATAAATTCTTTTTTATCACATGCGAATGCTTTGGTTGTTTGCAATTACCTTGAAAATTAAAAATTGCGCAAAATCAAACTTAGCACCCAAGTATATAGCTAATTTTGAGCTAGAAGTTGCGCTTATTGTCAAAATAAAAATTCGTTTTGTTTTTAATATTTTTTTTTGCTTTAAATGAATACAACGGTCACGTTCGAGATCATGAAAATTTCCATATTTATTTACTCTTTGGCTTCAACTAACCTGATAGCTATCAACTATTACAAATTAACATTCTTTGCAAAAGAAACGATCAACTTAATTTTACTTTGAAATAGCACTAAAATTTAAATGAAATTTTTGATTCAGCGAATTGGAAAACAATCAGGGAGTATAAATGGCAGCTTCCCATAACACTGCTGCTATCTCTGCCGCTGCCATTATCATATTAACGCTTTAACTGGTGGCAAGAAACGGTTTGGGCTTCTTTCTATTCAATTGCCAGTATTCAATACTTATTACATCCAAAAAAAAAAAGATATTGAATGTTTATATGACATGGAAACTTTATTTTGTGCATGTGGCTCAATAAAATAAATACGAGTACATGCACACTCACATCAAATAAAAAGCATAAAATCTTAAAGGATTTACTTCCTTTCATACTTTTCTAATATTTACATTACAGAGAAACACAACATGCGAGTATGAATATGTAAATTGACAAACAAATCACTCTAGAGTTTTTTCGTTATACGTTTTTTATGTGAAAATTATCCTTCGGGGAGAAGGGGATGGGTTAATGCTTTAAGGATAAAGTTAAAAAATAATATGTAAATATATAAACACAAGCCCATACATTCTTACTCACATATGCTTGTGCACTAATATGCTCATATAGAGCCTTAAGTGATTTTGGATCTTAGCAAAGCGTACAAATAGTATGAAGGAAAAAAACTTTGAAATAAAAAAGGGAAACAAGTTATTGTTAAAATTTAATATGTAGTAAAAAAAATAAAAATCTCTTAAGTAATTTTATTAACATACAATTCCCTTATTTACATGACCCCTCATTCCTTTTGCCAACTAAAGTTTCATTTTTGTTCCAGAAATAATCTGGCAAAAAAGAAAAGAAAACTGT
This sequence comes from Nowickia ferox, assembly GCA_936439885.1. Taxonomy (NCBI): domain Eukaryota; kingdom Metazoa; phylum Arthropoda; class Insecta; order Diptera; family Tachinidae; genus Nowickia; species Nowickia ferox. Next base: position 69,580,276 of record OW387026.1, read on the forward strand.
CATTTTATATCATAAAGAAAAGTATCAGATTTCTTTTATTTAAACGTAGAACAAGTAAAAATTGTTTTCATTTTTCCTTGCTTACTTCTCAATTTTTCATTTTGAAAATTGTGAGTGGCTTAAATAATTTTATTGTCATCCTTATAACGATATAATGTATGCATGTGTGTATAGTGCGTAAATGTGTGTGTGTGTTTGCTTGTGTGGGGATAATGTATGCATATGTTAAAGTGTTGCCGCCTTTAGGCGTATGACACGAGAAAAGTTAAATTTTTTCCGATTTTTTTATTTAATTTGTTCATTTTTTATTTAGCTTAATGCTTATTTAATGTAATGTAAGAATTTAGCCTTGGGATATATATATGTATCTATATGTAAAATTATGACTTTATATTGATTTAACTTTGGCTTTTGTTTGGTTGCATAAATTACACAATGAAAAGTATTTTAACTCGGTTTGATTACAAGATTTCACAAAATTATGCGAATCATTTAATTCAATCAAATTGATATGCATATTTTAAAATACGATACGTTAGACTTAAAAAACTTTTCGAGGAAAATGCTTATTCAAAGAATTTTGAATGGCAGTCACAACAATAGTTAGTTCTGCATGCGTATTAACAAATTTTGAATTTTTTAAATTATTTAACATATTTTTTGAAAAGTTCTTTATGGCGCGCCATGGATGTAAAACAAAAACATATTTTGAAAATGAAAAAATACTGGCGAATACTGGTTACAAATACTGGTAACAACTACATATCATAATGGTGCTGCCACTGCGCATGTTTTAGATTTTCAGTACTGCCGTAATTTTCCGTGGAAGTGCCGGGAAACTTCTGGGATTTTGGGAATTTTTAGCCCAGTTTTTTTGGGAATCTCCAATATGGTTTGCTTATTTGCTAACATATTCGTGACTTCGATAAGTGGTTCATGACAATGATAGCTGAAGGTGTCTCTGCTAACTAAAATTATGAATGCGAAATTAAATTTATTATTTGTTTGTTGCGCTTTAACTTCTAAACCACTAAAACGATTTTAATGAAATTTACAACATGATTAGATTTAAATCTAGATGAACACATAGGTTATATGTTTTTTAAAAACTAGGGGAATTTCTGTCTCTCAGAAACTGTCTAACCGATTTTGACGAGATTCATAACATGTATAGATCTGAGTCTATTTTATAAAAAAAAAGCCCACTAGGGGTAAGTTGCACATTCTAAGCTTTGTTTTAGTTTAAATTATTATTGTTCCAACTTCCTTTGTTTCTATGTTTGTGATTTGATTAGACTAAACAAATTAATTAACTAATTAATTCTAAATGTCAACCAATTGTTCAATTCTCTGAAATTATTTTCAAATCAGTGATTTTGAAAAGATATATTCTTTTTGCCATTTTCAGGGAAAAACATGTATTATTATACGATAAAAATTTGGTAATGGTATTGATGAAATTCTATCACGAATGTTTTTGTAAATAATTATTATACTGGTGACAAGTTTCCATCCCTTTTAAATCACATTACATTATCAATTGATGTAAGGTCTGACATCGTAACGATGAGAAGTTCCATGGAAGTGATGGCAAACTATATCAACTTTATTACGATATTTTTATCAGTCTAAGCACACTGGGTATTAAAACATGCCATAAGAGAGAGCGACAGAGTGAAAGTAATACAACGTAAGGTAGACAAGAATAACTAAAACAATTTGCTATATGACGCACACAACTCGCCACAATTTAATCACATCATGCACAACCTGGAGGCCCTATGCCCGTTATAAGGAGCCAAAGAAACCAATATATAATATATATGCACAACTTCTTGGTCTTGTAATTTCTCGCTTCCGATAAAGTTAATTTAAGTGGAAGTTCTGTCCCAATAAATCGTTTGTGCAATTATGATAGAGATCTAATAACATATATATAAAAAAAACAATATGTATCACTGCGTGTCAAAAAAAATCCTTAATAAGACATTTATGCAATATCGAGCCATAACCGCCAAAAAAAAAGGTCAACCGACACATTGTTTGGACCTTAAATTTCTGGTGAAAATCGATGATTTTCGATCACAAATTATCGATTTTTTTTTAATTAAGTTCAAAAATTATGTCTCTTAAGCTTTTTTGCTTTTATGGCACAATATATTCATTTTGTGGAAGCCAATTATTAGGTGAGTTATTTCACATGAATTCCTATGTTAAGTATTTTATGTGCAAATCGTTCTTTCTATGTTCTTCATAAGGATTTTATTTTTATATTTTAAATTTTATAACCACAGACAACTGCATAAAATGCAAATATTTAATGCCCAAATAGTTATTGAATTTACAAAAGAATACAACACCAATTGTCTTTCGCTATTCTTTTTGCAGTTATTTGTAAAGGGTGTTTTTTATTGAGATATAGAACTTTAAGTTGGCATAACTTTTTTAACTGGCGGCCATTTTGTCAGCTGTCAAGTGATTAATATTTAGTTTGGTTTGCCATTTTATCATGAACAGGTTGACAAAAGAACAACGCTTGCAAATCGTGCAAATTTATTTCGAAAATAATGGTTCAGTTCGCGAAGTTTACCGCAAGCTCCGTCCATTTTATGGTCGACCGTTGGTTACCGTTAATGGAGACCGGTATAGAGCCATGATAAGCGACTATTTTGTTCCCGAATTGGATGGCATGAATGTGGATGAGTTGTGGTTCCAACAAGACGGCGCTACATGCCACACAGCGCACGTCACAATCGATTTATTGAAGGAAACATTCGATGAGCGCATAATTTCGCCCCATATGCTCGAAAAAGTGGTTGAAAATTGGACCTGTAGAATTGGCTTTATTCGAGCCAGCCGCGGCGGCCACATGCCCGAAATCATATTTAAACGTTAATGGCATAAAATTATCCTTCCAATAAAGCCAAATTGATGGACATTAAAACGATTTTCTTGTGTTTTATTTCAATTCGAAGTTCTATACCTCTAAAAAAAACACCCTATATAACATTTTAAATAATTAATATTTTAATTTACATACTTATCTGAGTTTAAAATAAACAAACATGCAGCAATATCAACCAACACAAACCTTGCAGGGTAGATGTGGGATAGTGGAAATTAAAACATATAAAAACTATTTGAAATAAATACACTTAAAGAAATAATAGGTGGAATTCTTATATTCTCAGTTCTTCATGTTAAGACTTTCGAGACAAAAAAAACTCGTTAGTTCTTCAATCAACGATACAAGTTTTTCTACATAAATCGAAAAACAATTTTTCTATCAAATTTTGATATAATAGGTCAAACATTTTAATCGGGGCAGGGGTTTGCTGGAAATTCATGTTTTTCCCCTTAACCCTGATAATGGGAAAAACGAAATATCTTTACGAAAAAAATTAATTTGTGTAAAAATGGCATCGATTTGTTAAAGCATGTTTGGATAATAATGCACATTTTTCAAAGATTTTTCATACATTTTTGTCTCATAGTTTGGTATAAATTCGTGATTTGTGTCATATTTTGTCAAAAAAATCAATTGCAAGAAATGAATTACTGTCAACAAGTTATAATACAAATCTATTTGATAGTTTTTCGAATACCATTTGCTTGCATTGTTGCAGAATTTTAAAAATCATTCTTGAAAATCAGAGTTTGCAAAAATACTTAAATTGTTTAACAAAAATTATAGGCAGGTGAACGTAAAACCAAAGTTAATTTATTGTTGTTTGGAAGCTCATTTCCACGATCATTAAATTTTTGTCTACATCTGGTCCTTACCAGAGAATGGCAATGAGTACTCAAAAAAATATACTAAGGCCCAATAATTGACTTCTCAATTATGTGTCATTTAGCTAATTACCACTTAAATTTAAGTTGCACTTTAATGTAGTTTCTCAGTGGTTAATTAAAGTTCTTATAAAATTATATTAAAAGTACGGCAGCACTAAAAAGTGTCCCAGAATTATGGAAGGATTTTTAAACAACAGCTGTTTATCATAAAGTTACGTTATCAAAATGCAGAAAACTAAAATTGCATAAAAACACATTTTATGAAACAAAAAGAGCATCGAACGCATTTTTTTTTATTTTTTTTTCGTGATATGAAACTATATATTGTATATGTTATATATTTATGAAAATTAAACGAAATTCTTTTTAATACGACCACATGATGTTCATGTATATGTTTTCAATAAACACAATCAAGCACATTAAAATATGGTATGCTCGTAAAACTTAAGTAGGACTTAAATGTACAAGGTTGGGCATTTAAGTTGCATTCAAATGTCTCTCAACTTTGTACTGAAAAAAATTAATTCGGTACTGAAATGGCATTTAAAGATAAATGACACTTAATTGAGAAGTCAGTTATTGGGCCTAAGTAAATAGTCTTAATTTTAGTATCTGCGCATAATCCTAATTGTAGCGCGAACAATTTGTACGTTCACATATTTTCTCTCAAGCAACTATGACTAAAGCCGATTCCAACATACAAGAGCAACTCGAAATACGAAACGAAATACGTTTATGCAAAAAACTAAACTACGTTACAACTACAAAAAAAAAACACGCACATGCGTATTAAACTAATTGACTCTTTCTCATACTTTCAGTCTGAGTATGTTCATAAACAGAATATGAATATTTAATCAGTCAAAAACTAAAATACAGCCTTACTCGGAATATTTATTCATCATGCGCCACCGTATACAATCATTTGTGTACATAAAATGGAATGGAAAATATGTGGCTGTTTGAAAACATGCTTTATATGTGTGTGTAAAGAAAATAGTTCTATATGTGTATTCGATTCACGCATGTGTATTCGATTTAATATTTGTATATTCGTGCGTGTGATTGAGCACACACAGTCTAAAAAGTTTAGTCGCTGTGGTTTGTGATGCGTAATTTAAAAAAATGTGTAAAAACGTAGTTGTTTGATGTTTATAGTTATAGGTATTCGGTTTAAAATTAATGCGTGTGTTTGCATTTTGCGTGGTTTTTATTTTTAGCTACACGTATTCATAGTTGTTTGACAGCCAACATTCAAAGAGTACTGAAAACGTCATTCTCTGGTCCCTACCATGTCAAACTATCCAATATGCAAATTTGTACTTTTCAGAAGAGCGCAAAGACCCGTCAATTGTTAATTTAAAGTCGGCGTATTCCTAAAAGTGACAGGCTTAAAATACTTCTTATTGAATTATCTATCGTCTATGAGTATTTCAGCAATTTGAAATTAGGCATATCTTACAAATTAGAGTACCAAGATAACGAATCTAGAAAACGAACTTTGCATATTGGATAGTTTGACATGGTAGGGACGATATGTATATTTTATTAATAACTGGGAAGTACATCACAGAAAAAAGTTACATGAAAACTATCAATATGAATTCAAAATTAATTAAGTTTTCACCAGTAAGCGATTTAATTATATAAATTAAGTGTTTCCAATGGAATTAATTAAAGCAATTAAAAATTTAATTGAATCAATTAAAATTTTAATTGAGAATATTAATTGGTGAACACTTTTTACTATTATGATATAAATACCCAGCAAAAACAAATTCTGATTTGGAAGCACTAACAACTGAGGGAAGCAATGTATTGCTTATTTGATAACAAGAGGCGGGCTCTCACAAAAATTATATATTATTACTTCTGTGAAGCACTTTAGTAAGGCAAAAAAAAATTCTCGACTTTTTGGAAGCTAAATGTATTGCTTCTAGCTGGCTCATCTCGAACAAAAAAAAAATGTCTTATTCATGCGCAACAGCAAGTGATTCTGCAACATTGTCTCTCTTGTATTTCATTCATTACGGGACAGTAGTTATTATACTTATAAAATAATTAGATAAATAAATACAATTACTTTGTAAGGCAAAATTTCGAAAAGTTTTTGAACGTTTTTTTACTAAATGCAAAACTTCAAACTATCTCTATTTTAACAAGAGATAGATATGCCAACTAATGGTCAACAAAGACTCGAGCGGAAGAAAACTATGCAATTTTTTGAACAAGCAATAATATATATTTTTAAAAGTGTAGGAAAACACATTTTCACACACGCGCGTGCATGCACATTTCCGTTTCGCATAAACACTGTATGTACGAGTATGTATGTATGTATTTTTATTTGGAGGTATTAGCTTTGGATTTAAAATAGGCAAAGAGGCTTTTGTGGAATTGAACTGAATTACAAAATGGTAAAAATAAACAAATGTATTTGAATTTGTTGTGTATTTTGTCGATTTTTTTTCAACGTACATAAATACAATAAACGAATGCGTTGTACAATCCATTCTCAAAGTAACACTATTACACTACATTTTAAAATGTTCATAAAGAATTCACACAAACACATTTACAGAATTTACAATTTAGGAACAAAAACAAAAGAAAACAAAAACAATAGAGTTTAGGGTGTATGTAGGCCGGAGCTGGAAAATTGTGTTACTTGCTAAATGTATTCACGGTTGTAGTTTTGTTTCATGTTTTAGTGAGAGCATGTCTTTTAACCAATTATTTTAGTTAATGTGTATTTAAACTTGTTTAACCTAATAACTATTTTTCCGGGATTTCGGAATTGCGGTTTATTTTTTGCTGTGATACTAAATAGAGCACTGCATAAGACCATTTAAAAGAACTTTCAAGACATGAGAGATTTTTCATATGCTTTACTGTAGCGAAGTCTTCAAAAACAAACACCGAACAACACTGTTTGCAAGACATTTTTTCAACTATTTTAAGTATAGAAGTAAAGAAGCAAATACAGGGTGTTTTTTTAGAGGTATAGAACTTCGAATTGAAATAAAACACAAGAAAATCGTTTTAATGTCCATCAATTTGGCTTTATTGGAAGGATAATTTTATGCCATTAACGTTTAAATATGATTTCGGGCATGTGGCCGCCGCGGCTGGCTCGAATAAAGCCAATTCTACAGGTCCAATTTTCAACCACTTTTTCGAGCATATGGGGCCGTATGTTGGCAATAACGCCACGAATGTTGGCTTCCAAGTCCCCTAACGTTTCTGGTTTGTTGGCGTAGACGAGCGACTTCACATATCCCCAAAGAAAATAATCCAATGGTGTCAAATCACACGATCTTGGTGGCCAATTGACAGGTCCGTTCTGCGAAATTATGCGCTCATCGAATGTTTCCTTCAATAAATCGATTGTGACGTGCGCTGTGTGGCATGTAGCGCCGTCTTGTTGGAACCACAACTCATCCACATTCATGCCATCCAATTCGGGAACAAAATAGTCGGTTATCATGGCTCTATACCGGTCTCCATTAACGGTAACTGACTCTCCAGCATTATTTCGGAAGAATTATGGCCCAATGACTCCACCAGCCCATAGAGCACACCAAACAGTCAGTTTTTGTGGATGTAATGGCGTCTCAAGGGTCTCATGTGGATTCTCTTCACTCCAAATGCGGCAATTTTGCTTGTTGACGTAGCCATTCAACCAAAAATGAGCCTCATCACTGAACAAAATTTTGCGATGAAAATCAGCATCGAGATCAATCTCATTTTCGGCCCATACACCAAAATCACGACGCATTGCATGGTCTCGCGGCTTTAATTCTTGCACAAGCTGGATCTTGTAAGGTCGCAAGCCAAGATCTTTGCGCAAAATCTTCCATAAAGTTGATGGACAAAGCTCCAATTGCTGTGCACGGTGGCGAATCGATTCATTCGGGTCCTCTTCAACACTTTGCTCTACAGCGGCAATTGTTTCTTCGGTGCGCACTGTTCGACGTCTCTGCGGATGCGTATTATCACATAGAGTAAACGTAGTGCGAAAACGATCCATGGTTAACCGAATTAATTGCTCTGATGGACGATTATGTCGACCATAAAATGGACGGAGCTTGCGGTAAACTTCGCGAACTGAACCATTATTTTCGAAATAAATTTGCACGATTTGCAAGCGTTGTTCTTTTGTCAACCTGTTCATGATGAAATGGCAAACCAAACTAAATATTAATCACTTGACAGCTGACAAAATGGCCGCCAGTTAAAAAAGTGATGCCAACTTAAAGTTATATATCTCAATAAAAAACACCCAATACTTCGTGGTGTTTGCTTTTTCCTACGCATGGGCGCGTATAGAAATGGCATGCATGTACGAAAAACCGGTTCTTACCCATAACTCAAGATTTTGGAAAATTTCAAATACAGATTGTTGTTATGTAACACGTTTAGGTATTTCGATTTCATTAAAGTTTGTCACACAGTGTTACACCTTGCTAATTAATTTAAAATTACAATCGGAAGAAAAATTTAAAAAAGTCGATAAATCGTCTCACAAAAAATCTAACACATATTTTTTGACAAATCTTCATTCAATAATGGTGTGAATGAAATTTATAATTTTTTAATACACACCACATGGAAAAAGTTATAAGGGCAGCGAGATTTTTCAAAAACACAAAAGTTCGGGGGCTGGTAGCGACCCCTAAACTGTAATAAAAAAAATTTTTAAAAATCATTCATCATTTTTTCACGGTGCTTAATGAATAAATCGGTTGGCTCATAACAAAATCCAATATTTTTTTTAAAGAACCACCCTAATAATAATAGAACCACCTACATAAGTTGTGTACATGCTCTTTTATTTTAGCAGAGACACCATCACTGCCACGAACAACTTATACAAGTCACGAGCCTTTTACCAAACACGACAAGCCATACTTGAGATTCCGCAAACTACGCTAAAATCCCCAAAACTCCAGGAAAGTTACGGCAACACTGAAAATCTAAAAAATCCTCAGTGGCAGCACCAGTATTTGTAACCAGGTGGAGACACTAGACGTAAGACGTATTTACATTTCAAGAATGTTTACGCAGGGCTCTAATACAAAAGGCATGGAGAATCCCAAAGCATAGTGTATGCCCGAAGCCTTCAATGCACTTGTGCACAATAAGAAAATGTAGGTAACGAAAACGTAAAATGATGTACTAATTTTTCCTTGGTTCCGCCACGTTGCTGACGAAATTTTGTTTAACTTACTGCTCTATAAAAGGTTTAATTACCTTGTGTACCAATTTTGGAGTTATTATCACTATTTTAAAATTTTTGGACACATTTTTAAAATATAATTTAGAGCCTCCACTAATTATTTTTTTTATTACATAAAATAAAAGATATTAAACTTTAAAGCCTCTTGGGTGTAGCTCAGTCCACTTTGAAAAGTGTACTTTTGTATCATTGTATAGGCGTAGTCACGGCCACTTTTGAATACGAAAAATTGTAGCCAGGATATGTGTATATATGCAAAGTTTTTGCTAGTGCGTAAAACCTTTAATTTCTAGAGTTTTCAGATTTTTCTAATTAGCTATCCACCAAGAACTATTTGTGTACCAAATTTCAGCTCTCTAGCTATAGAGGAAGCGACTCATAATATTGATAAGTGAGTCATGAGCGGCTCTGTCTTCAAATATGCATATGCAACTCCCTATGTCAGGAAGCATTCCTTGTAAAACTTTTAAACTTTGCTTATGAGTTAACCTCGATGAGGTACGATTGAGAGGATAAAACAGGACGAATGGCTTCGTGTAAATAAACACACTGTGTGCATAGGCCGACATTTGGTGTTTGTAAACAAAACAATTTTAAAACTTTTTAATCAGCCAAATATAAGCTTTTTAAATTGAAGTTCAATATCATTTAAAAATCTTTGTTTTCCATACCTGAACTAGCATTTAAAACTTGATCTCAAATGAAACGATTTTGATGGAAAACATTCAACCAACTAACCAACTATTACAATGCATGTAGACAAATGTGTTGTATGTAAATTTGTGTTTGTGTGTGTATGTGAGTATGTGTGTGCAAGCGAATAAAGCACCAATATATACTCGTACATGTAAAAAAAATTAGAAAACTGAAATGGAAAAACAATTTTTAGGTATTTGCGTAAATCAGCTTTTTCAGGTTAACAAAATCAAATTTGTACTGAATTAAAACGAAACGAAATAGTGAATAAAATCTAAAGGGCCTATGAATATTCCACTACATAAACCAAAAGGATACACTTAAATATTCAAATTTACAATTTTAATTGGTGTTCGTTTCATCAGTAGTTATAATTTTAAAAACGAATTTAAAGTGGTGGTTGGTGATTGATAGAAATTATGAGATTGTTATCTTTGATCTAAGTATATAAACAATAATATATTAAGGCCATGGGGAATTTATTGTATCAAAACATCTTTTAATTACGAGCTTATATATTTCTTCCTTTCTAGTTCCAATTTCACTTTTCCAGCTTTAATGGTTTTTATTTGTATCATTCCTAACTACTGTTTACTTACTGTTTGTTTGAACTAGGAAAGTTGACGGGTATCTTAACGGGGCACTCTAATCTTCGAGGGCATTTGTACCGGATTGGAGCCTCGAATTACAATGAATGCAAAGCATCCATTGAGGACATGGAGACAATGGAGCACTTCCTTTGCCATTGTCCAGCTTTCGCCCAGCCGAGATCCCGTTATTTTGGGGATTACACCTAACCGGGCATTACTCACCTTAGAGCTATTGACTGGAAAAGTTTGAGGGACTACGTGAACGATACTGAGTTCTTATAAAGGTGGGGTTTATTTGTTAATTTACAACTGTATGTCCCCGGATATGAGCGCAATGAGTCCTCTTTTCAACCTAACCTAACCTAACCAACTGTTTACACAAAATAATTAATTATGAAACAACAAAACAGAAAAAATCTACTCCAAATGAATATTTATATAGTACAGCACTGATTAAAAAAATATCAAAGCGTAAATTAAGAAATCTAATAAATCGGTAAATGAAAATTTCTAAAAAACTATAAAGGAATTCAAACGACGGCACTAAACAGTAAAAGTATTTATGTAGTTTCAGTTAAATAAAATACAATAAGGCAGAGCTTATATCTGGCATTTCTTGTGTGCCATGTGCCCAAAAAAAAGTAACCACTAATTACTAATGAAAAACTGTTTGATTCAGACACGTACTTATTAAGTTAAACAGTTTCATACATAGCTAATAGACAATTTTATAGAATCCAACATGATTGGAAACAGTTTAAATCAATAAATACATATCTAAATCAAACAGTTTTTCATTAGTAATTAGTGGTTACGTTTTTTTGGGCACATGGCACACAAGAAATACCAGATATAAGCTCAGCCTTATTGTATTTTATTTAACTGAAACTAAATACTTTTACTGTTTAGTGCCTTCGTTTGAATTCCTACATAGTTTTTTAGAAATTTTTATTTACCGATTTATTAGATTTCTTGATTTACTCTTTGATATTTCTTTTAATCAGTGCTGTACCTCTATATAAATATTGATTTGAAGCAGTGTTTTTCTGTTTTAATGTTTTATAATTAATAATTTTGTGTACACAGAGTGTGAAAATAACTAATAACATTCCTATTCATATGAAAATATTAATATTTGAACTAATTAAATTATCAACCAGCCGACTCAGCTGGCAATTTTCGATGTAACATGGTGCACTCTACCAAAGGTTTCCAAAATAACACACGACTATAGTAGAGGAACAAAGAAAACTAAAACCCCCTTTCGTACCAAAAAAAAATCTAAAAACCCAATCAATCAATCTGAAGGGGGAAATCAACACAGAAAAAACGCGTACGCAATGCAATTTTACAAAGAAAAAACTGAGATAAATGAAAAAAAAGAGTGCGAACTACATACAACTTTATAGAATAAAATAGAATTACGGACCTTTTTACCAATATGCAATTGTAGCCATAGAAGACTAAGTACTGGTGCATGCAACAACATACAAATACATTTATGCACAACAAAATGGATTGCATCAAAATAAAGTACGAATGCAGATACACACATACACATACATGCACATGCATCTATGTACTTACATGCCACAAAATCTATACGATTCAATGTGCAAATGTAAGTGTATGTGTGTGAACACACAATCAAAATCCTAAATTCCATTTGAATTAAAGTTGAGTTAGTTTCGCAAACCAGCCAGGGTAACTATCACACTAAAATGTACAGTGGAGCGAATTAAAAAAGAATACATGAAACTTCTGAAATATTTAACCGTTTTTCAAGAAATAAAATGTGACTTGTAGCAGAAAATTGGGCTTTTCTCTTAAAGAATTTAAGGCATCGCATTTAACCTTTTAAACGCTTGAAATCTGCCAATCTGGAGTGCAAAAATTTAGTATAATTTGTTGACTTTGGTAATAAATCGGTCAGAGAAAAAACCATATAGTGTTGTGATTTTTTACTGAAATTTATCACGTTTTTCATGTGTAACACTGCTTTTTTTATACAAAAAAAATTAAAATTTCCCGTAAAAACCCCGGTCGCTTTTAATTAACTATAAGGGTCAGCATCTTGAAGATATAATTTAGATTAAGAAAACAAAATTTTAATTATATTAATTATATTGTTAGGTCAGCAATTATATTTTTCTTAACATTTGTTAACGCACTAATAATCGATAATTATTATTTTACTTATTCAGTAAAATATTTTTTTATTAAAAATACATTGAAATTGATTATTTATTGAGGGGTTTAGCTGGATCATCAGGGAACATTTACCCAAACATTTTCTTAGAACAACTAGAGATATTATGTTAAACTTTCATTTGAACAAATGAGAAGCTCAACAAATATCAAAGTTGAAACAAGAACTCAATAATTAACATGTTTTTTTTCTTACTTTACCATTGCCGCATTGGCTGACTTTTTTTTCAGTTTCGAATTGCAGTTTAGTTTGTTTGAACTTATTTGTTTCGATTAGGCTAAAGTTTGTATCAGTCTGTTATACTGTTATAAACAAATTTCCCCAAAAACAATTGTAAATTAGTCTAACAAACACTAGCAGAACGGAACAACATACTGTTATAATAGCAATGGGCTTGTGGCTTGAGTTATTCAACTATACTTTTACTTTATAGGAGAGAGAAAAACTAAAGAAAATTATTGAAGTGGCTGAAGTAAATTTTCTTTATTTTCATTTTCGATGTAATTTCAGCTGAATATATAAAAGTTAAACGCCGTTCAGAAGACTCACTAAAACTCAACAGAGGGTTGACCAATTTGAATACTTATTTTTATTGTATTCTCTTTAATACAGCGTATGTTTACAAAGCAAAATAATAAACTATGACTAAGAGATGACCAGAGGGAAATATCTGTCTTCCGAAACTAACCGACCGTTTTTAATGAAATTGAAATAAACATCTAAAATAACACACGGGGATAATTTCTTCCTCTCGGAAAGTACTCAACCGGTTCTTATGAAATTGAAAACATAGATACATATGCATCTGCCTCTCTGAAACTATGCAACTGATTTTTATGAAATTCAAAGGATAAGTACATTTGAACAATTTTGTCACTTTGACGATTTTTGCAATAAATTATGATTTTTATGTATTTGAAGGGATTAAAAAGAATAATTGAACTTTAAAATACTGGACCGTGCACTATGTGTCCAATTTAAATTTTAGCGGCAAAAATTCAAATATTCAATTGTCGCTTCGACAACACAAATGGCAAAAATGTGTGGTAGTTGGCAACTCTATTTAAATAAAGAGTGTTTTTATAGATGTATAAAACTTTAAGTTGGCAACACTTCTTTAACTGGCGGCCATTTTGTCAACTATCAAGGGATTTAGGTTTAGTTTCGTTTGGCATTTCAACATGAATAGACTGACCGACGTTTCCAAATTGTGCAAATTAGTTTTGAAAGGCATGGTTTTGCGTATCGCGCACTGCGTCCATTTGATTAACTATGAATCGTTTCCGCACCACGTTTACTCTAAATCAGGGAACCCCACACTCCTACATTCAACACATTTATGTATGTGTTGGTGGTTCGTTTTTGAGCGTAATATATTTTTCTCTCATCATACCAGGGCTGCCAAGACATATTTGGATCATGAAACTCTAATTCGAGTAAATTTATCATGTTCAAAAAGAGAATAATGGCATATTTGATGTATTTTAAATCGTATATAATAAATTAATTTCAGATATGATCTTTCAAGCTCTAAAAAATCAAAAACCTAGAAAATAAACTAATATAGAAAGAATCCATTGTTGTCTAGTAATATGCGACTACACAACCGGCACACACGATTAGTCTGAGATTAAAGTGAACGCCCTGCTTGTAGTAACAAGAGACTACATATTAAATAAAAATACAAATTATTTTTTATTGCTCTCTTCATTATTGTGAGAGCACTGGCACATGCCTGCGGTTTTGAAAATCCGCAAAAACGTCGTACAGTGTGTACAGAATAAGTCATTGTTGCTGTTTAGCGTAGCTTAGATGAAGACCCGAATCAGTCTATCTGCCATCGTGCACTTGATTACTGACTTCTTCCTTCGTCAATTGCACAACCATGGTGTGCAGGAGATGCGGTTTCAACCAGATGGCGCAACATGTCACAACACCGTGAGATTTATCGCCTATAGACTATTTTCTGTGGGGATATGTGAAGTCGTTAGTCTACACCGATAAGCCTGAAACGATTCACCACTTGAAGGACAACATTCGCCGCGTTATTGCCGATATACGGCCACAAGTATTGGAAAAAGTCATCGAAAATTGGACCTCCAGATAAGACTAGAAAAATTAATATTTGCTTTATTCCATTTAAAAGTTCTATACCTCTATAAAAAACACCCATTATAAGCAGCTTTGAATGTTCAAATTTTTTTTAATTAAGTTCTTCATTTGCTGAGTGGTAAAAAATTGCAGTAAGGAGGAAAAAGCGATTTTTTTTTCAAAATTTTAGTTATTTTTACAATTTTACCAAAATGGATTACTATACTGGAACTGTATACTTAAAAAAAAACACGAAAATATTTTACTAAATGTTGGTATTTTGTGTGAGATTTCGTCGGTGTTACCAAAAGGGGTGAGGGTTATTGCCAATTTTTTTTAAATGCTTATTTTATCAACAGGGGTCTCCATACCAAGTTTTATGATGCTTTCTGTTTTGCAAATAATGTTTGCCGCAGTAGTACGAAAAAAAGTGGTAAACACAGTTCATTCAAATAAAAAAAGGTGCTTTGTATGAATTTTTATGTTTATTATTATGTACTTCTTTTCTATTTCACTCCACTGTGCAACGTTAACAATTCTTAGGAAGCAAGTCGTTAGAAAAAGAATACAAAAAAAAAACAAAACTAAATTTTAAATGAATGTATGGATTTTATGCAACCAAAAATAACACAAAAAGCCGGTTTTGATTTTATGCGAAAATTTTCGTAAATATGTTGTTAGTTTTCCTCCATCTTCTAAAAAAAAAATCATCGACTTGCATATAATACGACATGTACTCGTACATCAAGTTACATAAAGATAAATGCAAAATGTAAAAGACTGAATTAATCAAATAATTCTATATGATAATTTAAGGCTGTAAGAAGTTTCCATGGTTATCCCCTTAATAACAGGGTTATTCACCATATATTTTAAGAATAAAAAAAGTTAAGATTTCAACTCACTCACCTGTTGTTTAATAGAGTAAATAGTTATTTTTCGTTTTTCGAATATACTTTTTTATAGGTATAACTCTTTGAAAGCAAGCCGGATGAATCGTAGGGTTTCCTTCTCTTATTATCGATGCGTGTTGCTTCTACGGTTTCTTCTCATGTGTATTCAGTTTCAGAGTTATTGATTCTTATTCCACGGATTGGATTTATTACAAATTATTAGATAGTACTCGGCGATTTTGCTTTAGTTTATGCTGCATGATTCCTATTAATTTTAGATATAAATAAATCAGACATGGAAGATACAAATTCTTAAATATTATAGTATAAGCTTAAAGTTTAACGCTACTTAGGTAATATATGTGTAAACATACAAAACAGCTGTTCCAGCTTTACTTTTTTGCAACACTGTATTTGCTTATATGTGCCATGACGCCATAGCCGTAACCGTAACCATAGAAACTAACAGAATTTTGGTTTTTTGCCTTGATCGTAAACAGCTGATTAAACTTTTGAAATTAATTAACAAATGAAAATATAAACAGATGTTTATGGTTATGGCATCACTACGGCAACGGTTATGGCTATGGTAATATGGAAATTAACAGGCATGTACATAATTAGTAAGAAAGAAACACCAATGGCAAGACAATTATAAATTAGAGATGGTAATATTCAGTTTTCGTTACAAAAAGATTTCATCAAATGGATATATGATGAATCCAAGCAATTCACATATTCTATTTGCACTGAAAAATATATAATACATGCGGAAATTTATGTCCACATACAGTGGACGAAATACAAAAACACTGATGATGAAGATGTGGCAGCCTTGTTCCTTCCTGCTAGTATTTGTCAGAATATTTACAATTAAATTTGGTGTTATTGGTTCCTTAAAAATTAGTTCACGTAATATAGTTTCCGCAAAAAATGAACTTTAACAACCTAATCAATAAGAAAAATTAATAAATTTTAAGAACACCCGACATACAAACCAAACGGCTAGACCCATTTTCTTCAAGTATAAGCGAGATGATATTAGATCAAGTCACCTTTCAAACGAAAAAAACCAAATTAAAATCGGTCTATCAAAGACACACATATTCACCAGAATACATCTAGAAAGATCTGATATCTTCTAAGCGGCTGGACCGATTTTCTTCAAACATAGCTAAGAGCAATCACGATCTAAACAACTAAATCAAAATCGGTCCAGTCGTTTGGTCTGTTCGTGGACTCGTACAGACACACAGGACAGGTACACAGATACACAGACACGCACTACAAACTTATAACAGCCCTTTTTTGGTCTGGGGTTAATAAGTTCGATTCGGAAAAACTAACTCAGCTTCTGTCTCTCTCTTTCTCTCTCTATATTTCTATCTATCTGTCACTTCAACATCACTCATTTAAGATCGAGTCATATAGAATCCGTCATATCTTAACCTTCGCCTTTTAAATACAGGATTTCTCATGAGCTCTTTCAGAACGCTCCAAAAATTTGGCAACTTTTATCGTACGTTGAGTATTTTGGCAGCTATTAGTTGGGTTTTTTGGTATGTTTTGATTTAGGCTTTTGTGTGAGCAAGAATAAAATAAAACTAAAGAAATTAAAGGCTAGATTTTGTCATTACAAACAATTTTTTCAATTTGAAATTTATATAAAAAAATATTTTTTTAAATGAAGTTTTGTTATTTTTCACACAAATTTGAAATGTTTAGAAACGAAATTTTTTATAAAATCTGTCTATAAATAAAAAAAAACTGAAGTTAAATTAATGAAACGGAGAACAAAACAGCTGCTCAAATTTTTCCGTCAGTACACTTCCTCCGTGGTTGCGTTAATTTCAGTTGAAAGTGGCGACGTAAACGTAATGAAGGATTCTGTGTGATGGCTGTGTTAGCCGAACGTTGCTGTTGCCGTACTGTACCGTACCGTACTGCCAGCACGTTTGTGCACTTATAGAACATTTAAAAACGTGCACACGCTTTAATTTACTTTATTGTTTTAAAATGAAAAAGAAACAGCTGTTCACAAAACAGTGATGGGAATTAAAAAGTTCAAATAGTGACTGCAGCGAAGAAAAAGTACCTAAAATATGTAAATGCTCGTTGAACTGTATTGGTGTGTATACATACAAATAAATCTATGTATGTTATATATTTATAATAAATAAATATGTATATATCTGTGCATACATATGTAAGTAGAAAATGAAATGTTTTTATACCAAAATATGTGCATAAACAACAAGAGGTTTTGATACCATTTAAATCCTTTTATACATATATCACATTTATAGTAAACCTATTCATATTTATATATTTCTTTATTATATATATGCACATAAATCTGTATGTATTTATGTGCGTAAGTATGTTTGTGTATACATATGCAAATATTTATGTATTATTTTAAGTTGTTTTTCACACAGATATTATTATTAACAAAAGTACCGAAAAACAGGGCCAAAATACCCCCTTTCCATTGAACATACAATAGTGCCATCACTGGTATACAAATTTCACTTAACAAAGTTAGGAAATTCTATTTTATACAGGTTGGCACGTCTCAACGTTACAGTAAATTTCGTTAAGCATTTGCATTGTTTTCAATCGACAAAAACGATCAGCTGTTTCGTTAGGGAAAGGAGACGTTCGGCTAATTCTACCTTGACTCGGTATTTGCTTCAACAACCGCATAACTCAAATTTGATTTTTTAATTAATAATGCAGAAATATCGTTATTCATATTGTGTACAAATAAAAAATAATACAAAGATGTATCTTGAAAATATTAACAGAAAAATAAAATCTCCTTTTTAAATTAATTGATTAATTAATTGAAAACTGGCTTGAAAGTGAAACTAGTTTTTCTGAGTTATGGTGCTGTTGAAGCTATTGATCAATATATATGTATATATACATACTAGTGATGCACGAATATTCGTATTCGAATTGCCGAATATTCTAAATTTTTTAGATATTCATATTCTTCTTCGTATACGCCTGAATTTATCCGAAACAAAAATTAAATAAATACAGGGTGGGCCAAAAGTTACCAGGGGGTTTAAAAGTTTAATAACTTTTTCGTTTATTAATTTTTTTTTTATTTTTTTTCTCAGATTATATAATATACAAAATGGAAATTTTTTTTACACTAAGTATGAAAAATAATGTCTCTTAAATGACCACCGTTTTCAGCTTCCCACTGATGGGCGATTATGATTATGAGTGATGAAGCTCATTTTCATTTGAATGGCTTTGTTAATAAGCAGAACTGTAGGTTCTGGGGTTCTGAAAATCCAAGAGCCATTCATAAACGCCAATTGCACCCCATTAGGTGTACAATATGGTGTGGGATCACATCTGAAAATATCATTGGGCCTTACTTCTTCGAGAATGAAGATGGAAGTGCTGTAACCGTAAATGGAGAGCGGTATCGGTTTATGATAGAAAATTTTTTACGTCTTGCTCTTGAAAACATACCTGGTATGTGGTTTCAGCAGGACGGAGCCACTGCCCGCACTGCCCGAGACACAATGGCACTTTTAAGTCAAATTTTTGGAGAGCGAATAATTTCCAGAAATTCGGAAATAATTTGGCCCAGCGCGATCGCCAGTTTTGACAGCACCCGACTATTTTCTTTGGGGTTATTTGAAGTAGCGAGTGTATGTGAACAAGCCAGAGACAATCCTTGAACTCAAGGCAAACATTGTTGCAGAAATTCGAACGCTACAGCCACAAATTTTGAAAGATGTTATGGAAACGATGGTCATTTAAGAGACATTATTTTTCATACTTAGTGTAAAAAAATTTCCATTTTGTATATTATATAATCTGAGAAAAAGAAATAAAAAAAAATTAATAAACTAAAGTTATTAAACTTTTAAGTCCCATGGTAACTTTTGGCCCACCCTGTAAATGCATAAATCCTACACGAAATTAAGATAACTGGCTAAAAATATTTTCTAAAGTTTGCTCTCTATTCAAATCACATAACGAAGGCTCTGGCTACCTTGCAGGCCTTTATAAATGAACTAATGTTTTTTGCAAACTTTTATTGTAGCATATAGAATACACTTTGGTTTGCTTGATTCTTTTATTTATTTGTTTTTTTTAACATACATACATACATACATACGAGTATGTATGTACATGCATCAAAATTTTCAAATCTATAGCATAAACAAGATTAGAAATACACAGATAGAATCTATCGCCTATTGTAAATTCAGCTTGAGTGCTTTCGTTTGTATTTAGTGGTAGACTTAAAAGCATTCAAAATCCACCTACCAATTTGTAATATTATTTATAAAAGATCTAACGAGCGACCGTCCGGCCGGCCGACCAACCAACCAATTTGTAACTCCTATTTAAATCATGCAGTTACAACCACAAAAGAAAAAATAGTGGTACAAGCGCCCACTCGTTGCAGTCTATTGCAGCAGCGGTGTGGGAGGTTGGAATATTTTTCGTTTTAAAAAGAAATGCGAGAATATTTCGTGTGAAATTGCATAAATATGTATATTGTCGTTTAACGGTTATTTTTTTTTTATTCAAAAATAAACAAACTGAAAGGATAAAAAAGATTGCTCGGTTTTGGTTACATGACCTCATGTGCACAGTAGTGCTTCCTCATATTTTGTTGAACGAATTGCTTTTTCCATTTGCATTTGATTGTATATTTAGTCGTGTGTAAATCCACAATTCACACGTTTTTATATGATTGAACACTTCTATATTCATGTTAGTATTTTGGATTTTACTCAATAATGGAATGTACAAGAAAACAACTTTAAATATTAAGAGAAAACTATTTTTAAGATTTCATTAAATAAAAGAATTTTTTGAATTTATACGTTAAAGAAACATTTTTTTTTTGTCATACTCAAAGTACGGTGCTGATTTTGATAAGGACATTTCTTTCAAGTTGCTTCAGGATCTTGCAAAAATATCAAACAAAATATAAAACACAAAACAACAGAAAATTTATCTGGACTGTTTCAGCTTCGATATAAAAATTATGTAGAAATAATTTGAGTTGCAGTTCAGGTTGACTGCTGTTGAAAAAATTATAAAACTTGCAGTCATCTTTTTTAATAATATTCATATTCAAAACCTTATTTTGCCTTGTGGAATTGTAGGTATATTTGTATTGTTTATATGAGCTGACTTGATAAAGTTTTGCCATTTGTTGGCACCAGTTTATCAATTTAATCAATTTATTCCAAAAAGAGTATTAAAAGATGCCGTGAAACTGTGTCCCTAGACATTTTTAAGAGTAGTAAACGAATGCTTAAGCCAGGGAAAAGTCAGAAGCTATTGTTAATACCTAAGGACAATAAACCCCTAGATAACCCTTCCTCTTATGTATGTATGAAAGATACATGTGGGAAATTGTTGGAAAGTTAAATATTTAGAAGACTTGAAAATTATGTTGGAACTAGTCGTGGTTAGAGAAACAAGCCGTCTTAAAAAGTCGGCGGCGGCGGCTTAGGAAAAAATAGTCGGCGGCGGCTCATAAGCCGGCTTGAACCGGATGACAGTGACAACCGCTTTTTATAAGCTTTTTAACCACATTTTTATAAAAACAATTCAAACACCTGATGTTTTCCATATAATTTGTAAGATGTATTACAAATTTATAACTACAAAAAATTAGGCGGCTGCAGTACAGTGTAGTTGTGACCTTAGACGTAAAAAAAAAAGTTTAACACTGTAAACTGGGAGCATATTGTTGATTCCTTAGCTCCATTAGACATCCCAGGATATTTGCTGGCAATAGTGCAGGATTATTTCCGAAATACTGAACTAGTTTATTAGACTGATGCAGGTGTAAGGGGACGCAAGGTTATTGGTGCAGGGCACCAAGGATCGGTACTTGAACCACATTTGTGGAACGTAATGTACGATGGAGTATTAAGATTAAGTTTGCCTGAAAAAGTGAACATAGTTGGATGGGAAAATGACTTAGCGTTAGTATGTGAAGCAAAAGAATTACTGAGGCATAAACCATTGCAAATACCAGTGTACAGATCGTCAAGTCAGTGGATCAATGTCAATGGTATTAACTCTAGCGGAAAACCAGGGAATCTATTACCGTTAATGTTGGCATTTGTTGAATAGAATCTAAGTAATTTCTGAAATACCTAGGCGTGATAATTGATGCAATTCTATCCTTTCGTGAACACTTGCTAGTCATCAAAAACCTGCTTGGAGCTATATCGGACTATATTTCTATATAATAGAATCTTTAGTTCCTATAAGGAGTATACTCAATAAAAGTTTCCAATCGTTTCTGTTTGATGCAAGGTTCTTAATTTCAATCCAGCTTTTTCCTGCTGTAGTTGTCTTCGCCAAGTGTGGGCAGGCCGTTCCCTCCTTCTGTTAACTTGCGGATTCCAGTCAATGGCATTGCGGGTGAGATCTTCGGGTGCTTTTCTAATGCGTGGCCAATCCATCACTATTTCCTCTTCAATACTTCGGTATATATTCGGCTTTGACGTGTATATATCCAGAGGTGCGTGTTCGATATTATGTTGGGCCAGAAAATTCTTAATATCCTTCTTAGGCATTTGTTGGTAAAAAAATTGCAAGGTGTTCACATCTTCTGCCCCCATATTCCACGTATCACATCCATAGAGGAGCACAGACTTCACGCACGAATTGAAAATTGTTATTTTAGTGCATGTGGATATTTATGATGACTTCCACACTGTGTTTAGTTGGCCGAACACTTGCCGAGCTCCTCATGGAGTGGTTTGAGACGTCTTCGGAAGAACCTCCAGTCGATGTGATGATACTACTGTTTATGCTTATTTTTACACCTGCCTTTGCATCTTCTATCTCTACCATTTTGAGGTTTCCGTCCATGTCGGAGTGACTGTATGTTAGAAGGCATATGTAGTCGGCATAGTCAAGATCGATCAGACGACCGCCTAGGCCCATGTTATGTCTCTGCTGTTGCTCGTTGCTTTTCTCATCACGATGTCCAGCACTACGATAAAGAGTAGCGGCGATAAGGTGCAGCCTTGCCGTACACCAGCTTTAAAGGTTACACTTACAGAGTTCTGGTGAAGTATACGACAGGTTGCATTTTTGTATAGCTCTTGGATTATCCCTATAATTTTCCGCGGTACGCCTTTACAGATAAGTGCTTTCCAAATGGTGGTGTGGACAAGTTTGTCGAAAAAGCCTTTTCAAAGTCGATGAAAACCAGATAAAGTGGGGATCTCTATTCTACTGATTACTCAATTATTATGAGGAGGCTGTTTATGTGATCAACGCAGAATTTATGAGCTCTAAATTCAGCCTGTTCGCAACGAAACTCTTTGTCGAGGGAGTCAGAAAGTCTCCTGTTGATAATATTTGCGATTACCTTATTTATCATGCTTAGGAGTGTGATCCCCTCCAGTTTTTGCAGTCCGTGAGACACCTTTCTTGGGAATATTGATGATTAACGCCTCTTTCAGTTCGTCAGGAAGTTCATTATTGTTCCACATGCTGGAGAAGTAAGGCACTTGTTTGGGGGTCTGATTATAGCAGCTCTGGATTGATGTCGTCAGGTATATATGTCAAACCTCTCGGTGTGCCTAGTGCAATTGCATAATTGTTGCGGTATGTGCACGTCCACTGATAAAATGTTAATTAGTTTTTCGAAGACATGAGATCACCATTGTCGCGGATTTTACTTGATTCGGCTGCCATTTGTGCTTGTTTTGCCAGATGTTCGATCCATTTTCGCTTGTATCTGCGAGCAGTACGCTTGACTTCTTTGCCTAGAGAACTGTCCTTGCCCTGCAGACTGGGTTTTTCCATACATTTTCTGGCATCATTTAATTGGGACTTTAACTCTTTTCTCGTTGTTATGAGATTCCACATCGGATATCCACGGTTTTCTTTCGGGTGTCTTGTATCCAATGTTGTCTGCTGCAGCATTATATACGAGTTCTCCGACATTTTGCAAATTCAGCTAGGAAAGTTTGGTTGGTTTCTGCTGCGTTTTTCAAGGCCTTTATGGACGTCAAATTTCTTGTGAGTACCAATTCCTTTCTTCACCGCCGCAACTTTCAGTCTGATAGTTCCCACAAGTAGATGTTGGTCGCTGGAGCAATCAGGGCCACTTTTATTTTGTATAGGGTCCGCCATCTAACGTTTTTTTTTCAACTAGTGCTTATTTCGTGAATTTAACACTTAGCTCATGTCTGATATGACAGATAATTAGTTTTATCCTTCCGCTGAACGAATATGGTTGTGTATACGCTTGAACAACGCTTCGCTAAGTGGGCCTGCGATCGACTTAGAGAAGATGCCGATTTTGCCAAAAAAAATCATCTTTTCAGATGAAGCTCATTTTGATCTTGGCGGGTATGTAAACAAGCAAAATTTTCGCATTTGGGGCACAGAAAACCCGCACGCATACATTGAAAAGCCGACGCACCCAAAACAAGTCACTGTTTGATACGGATTTTGGTCCAGAGGCATAATTGGGCCATTTTTTTTCGAAAATAAGCAAGGAGTGGCTACAGTCAATGGCGATCGTTATCGGGCCATGTTGAACGAATTTTTGTTCACAAAAATTGAAGAGGAGGATATTGGCAACATTTGGTTTCAACAGGATGGCGCTACGTGCCACACAGCCGAAGCTACACTCGATGTTTTGCGCCCTGTTTTCAAAAAAAAAAAAGTTATCTAGCGGATTCTTTACATCTAATAGGGATCCGCCTTGTCCTGCTGATAAATTTGGTAAATTTGGTTCTCAGTGTGGTGGTCAGGTGATAACCACTTGATTTTATGAACTGTTTTGTGCGGAAAGATTGTGCCTCCTACTACAAGTTTGTTGCTTAAGCACATTTTATGGCTGCCTATAGCTCGTTCCCGGTTTGTGTTATTATTGCCCACTTGGACGTTGAAGTCTCCCATCACCAATAATCGGCCATGTTCTGAAAACCATTTCGTTTTGAAACTGACTTACTCATTGTAGCTCACGTATTGCAGCTTTTTATTTGGTTTGAAGACTTCATATGATGGAGATATTTTGTCCGAGCTTAATTTTGAATGCACTAAATTATCTGAAAGAGAGAACACTGTTTTCTGTTTTTGAAACTTTGCGATTTTAAAACGAAATGGTTTTCAGAACCTGGCTGAATATGCCACCTCCGTTTGAAGTTACGCTGGCTAGATGACTATAAAATTTCTCCTTCACCTGTGCATCTGCAGTTTCAGTAGGTGAATAGCATTGCACGCATGTAAGGTTTCGCGCACGAGTGCGGAGTCATGCAACAATGATTCTATCAAAGTATGGATGCCCGTCTATCAGCGCCTTTCACGTTTCCCTGCTTAGTAGTATCCCTACGCCACTAGAGCGCTGTTAATCAGAGGGTTCGCCAGAGTATATCATTGTAAATCTATCACATGCTGAGAATTCCCCAGAATCCGGCCATCGAGTTTCACAAAGGCCTAGGAAAGCGAGATTATAGTTCTTTGCTTCCCGGCAGATCTGCGCAAGTTTTGAAGTATCTAAAAAAGGCCTAAAATATATTCAGAGGGAACTTCTCGCTGGTGTTGTAAGGAAAATTATTTTATGTGCAGATTCACTGAGATACCCTATATATGTGAGGTTGATATCGCCTGTATATAGGGGGTCTGCTTTTAGATTATGTAGTGCATTTTAAGCTGTATCGGACAAAGCCGCTTTTTAGCGTTGAAGGTATAATTTCTATCGATTCAGAAGTCATAGATACGGAAGATGATTTATGGTTACGAAAGTGACAAATTCTGAAAACGGGAGATAGACTTACAAATTGATATCCGACATCACGACATGGTTGAATAGAAAACATGGTTATCTAAATTACTATCTCACACAGTTATTATTGACTGATCGTGGTTTTTAGGTCGCATTTGTACCGCTTCGGACACCACAATGTTGCTTTTCGTCAAAATTGAAGTGGAAATGTTGTAAAAGGTGCCGAGTATGTATTTTTTGC
Organism: Nowickia ferox; assembly: GCA_936439885.1. Taxonomy (NCBI): domain Eukaryota; kingdom Metazoa; phylum Arthropoda; class Insecta; order Diptera; family Tachinidae; genus Nowickia; species Nowickia ferox. The sequence continues at coordinate 69,605,787 of OW387026.1, forward strand.
TTGTTCACGATTTTACAATTGGAGGTCGTATTTAGCAGGCATTGTAGGGCGTAGCATTAGACCGAAGAACATAGTCCCGATTATGCTGGAATCCTTGTATAACTGGACTAGTGTGAACAAGTTTGTAAGGCTAGTTCTATTAGAACTTTGCAGGTTAGATGATATTCGTAGAAGAATTAATATATTTTAGTCATTTTTGGAAGAAACACACGTTTTTATATAAAAAGTCTCCTTTGAGTTCTATACACTTAGTCCAACGTTTTTCCAATTTTTTTTCCCTTTAATTTTTAATGTCTTGAAAATGGTGAATATAATGCTTACTCTTCAAAATACATGAAAGTTGTAAAAAAATTCACTAATAAAATAATTGACTAAAGGAGCACATCAGCTTCTACTTATTAAAGCAAGCAGGATGAATAAATAATACTTATAAAACTACCCACCCTGATGAAAAACCGGGATGGTGCTAGTGGAGTTATCATGTGACCAGTATTGGCAGTGCGCTATCATTACCTCTGATAAAAAAAAAATATATTCATTCATCCTTCATACGGTCATCATCACGAAAGCAGTCAGAATCGACGCCCAGGACCTCAAAACATCAATATATGATGAAAGCTCCAGTTTCGAAAATTGGGATAAAATCAGTAACTTCCTTTAGTTAAAAAATGTTTTATGCAATTTCACCATACAAGAGAAGGCTATAGATATAAATTAATATATTTTTATTACTCGATTATTACTCGATTACATCGACCCTTTGATACAAGGGACTCATAACGCAAATAAATGTTTTACAGAAAACGACTTTAAGGTTGGGAGTGTACCAACAATTTAATTGTAGTCTTCTATATCTATATATATAAAATCGTAGTGTGTGTTTGTTCGTTCGCATGATCTCTGGAACTATAAGAGCTGAGTACACATGATATTTGTATGAAATTTTTCCATAATATGAAGAACGATATGACGACTAATTATGAAATACATATTAACTAAGAAATCTAATTTTTTGAGTTACAACCCTCCGGACTTGAGAAAATGGGATTGTTACCAAAAGTACGGAATAGTGTACGGCGTAAAAAGGGAAATGTCGTGTAAATTGTTACATATTCAGGCAAATTCATTGAGACCCGCTGTAGTTTTGTAATGAACGTGCACTGAAAAAGCTCGATTCGGATGGATCTAAGACTTATCAAATATTATATATATGCCATTTGTTCTCTTCAATGAGACCGCCAAGTCACTCTGGAACCAGTTACGTAACTATACTTAGACAATAACCTTGGCTTAACTGGCATTTGTACTTTGAAATATGAGTGCCCCTGGTGTTAAAAATGAAATATAATTTCATTGTAACAATTAAAACGGTTAGATTTTCAATTGTTGTAGTTAAATGTCGGAATGACATTTATATAAGTACACATAATTTATATTACTCTACACCGAAAAGGTCCCTTTAAGATAGTTCAGTGACAATTCAGAAAGTGCATAAAAAGTATCAATTAAAGGAAGTGTTAGAACTCGACCTGGTGCCTATCACTTGCAGACCGGTCGCGTGACTAGTATTGTGTCAATTCCATTTCCTGCAGCGAAAGTGATCCCCTTTAAGGTTCCAAATTTTCAAAAGAGGGCAAAAACTGTTTTTTTAGTATAATCTTATATCACAAAGAAGGATACAACAATAATTTTTTGGCGAAAGAATATAGGAAATGTTAGATTTGTACTGTATATCGTTTTATTTCAGAACAAAGGTTAGGTTAGCAGGCTGCTGGTGAAAAGTGAAAAATCTAGGGGTCCAGCTCACTTCGGTCCAATACGATGATCCCTTTATGCTACCTGTAAGTTGAAAGCAGTGGAAGAAAGGGGATAGTAAATAAAAGGGAAGATATAGATGAAAATTTTCTTGAGGATAAGAGATAATAAAAGAGAAGAGAAGTGGGTCAGAAAAGCTTCTAGTGTATACACATGCCATATAATAACCCTCTTCGACCATACCAGCCGCTGCTCCTAATGTATAGCCTTAGGTTTCTGAGTCCTATTTCCGATAACTCGGACAGGCTATTGAATGATAGTCTGCCAAGGAAGCGCAGACGGGGATCCTCTAAAACGGGGCAGAAGCAGAAGAGATGCGAAATGCTTTCCTCCTCTTCTTCATCATTGCTACTGTGGCAGTAATCATTGTACGGGAGACCCATACATTCAGCATGGGTTCCGAAAGTGCAGTGTCCGGTGAGTGTGGCCAAGATATTTCTCAAGAGCTTCCTGGTGAAGCTAATGAGATTTTTGTTTCTGTTGATATTTAGGCGAGGCCAAAGGCTTTTCAATATAGTGCAGCAGGTAGCCGCATTGCGCCCTCTGCCTTGAGCTGAATTGAGAAAGGCAGCATCGAAGCGTCTCCAGCAGGATGAGAGAGGGAGCCCGCAGAGATTGTCGATATCGACTACTCTGAGTAGGGTTCCTCTCTTTGCCAGGTAATCCGCATCTATGTTGCCTGAATTAGCACCGTTCCCACGCACCCAATACAGTGTGATTGATGAGTGCTGCGCAAGCTTATCTAGAACTGTGCGACATTTTTGGACGGGGAATGATGTGGAGTACACAGCTGCGAGGGACTTGTTGCAGATTAGCTGTACGTTATTATATGGATATTTCTATTATGTATCCGATAAAAATTAGCCAGTGTGTTGCTCTTTTAACGGCGAATATCCCCCCTTGTACTATGCTACATTCATCCGGGAGTCTGAAGGACATTTCAATTCCAAATTCTGGAATATATACGGCCCTCCAACTCTTCCCCATTATCTTGAGCCATCCCTGAAAACCTGCACGACTCTGTCTATTGGTGAGAAGCCTTCTGTCAACACAATACTAAATTTCCTATTGAAGGACGGTTTGGGAGTACAGTAGTCAATGAGTTCAGGTATGTAGTTTGCTGTATTTAGAATGCTAGCATGACCCCATGGCCTGTAGTTCCATGCGCCTATTGCTTTTAGCCTCACGGCCGTATGTAAGGCAATTTTTCTAGCTGTTAAGTCCACCGGAAGCCAACATAGCATAGCGAAGAGTGCCTTTGTCGGCGTGGATCTAAGGGCACCTGCTATCATAAGTGCAATTTTGCGGAGAATTACTTCTAAACGAGACTGATTGCCCGCTGATTCTAGTGCTTTCCACCAGACTGAGATTACGTAAAATAGGATGGGTTTTATAACCAGCTCTAGTATCCAACCGACTCCTTTGGGGATAATTCCCCAAGTAGAGCCGATTGCCTTCCTACAGACTAAAATTGCCTGAGGCTTTCGCTACTCTCGCCTGAAATTTTTCTCTCCAGGAAAGTTTACTGTGAAGGACAACGTTTAAATATTTGGCATTATCCGACAGGGTTAGGGTAATGCCATTCAATCTTGGGTGATTGAAGTGGGGGACTTTGTATCTCCTGGTAAAGAGTACTAGTTCTCTTTTGGTCGGGTTGACACTGAGGCCGCTCCTAGAGCACCAAGCACTTACCTCATTTAGTGCAGTTTCTAGCCTTTGTGATAACGTATCTAGGTGAAATCCTGATATTGCTATCGCTACATCATCTGCGTATTCAACGGTTTTAATATTCACGGATTTCAATTTTTTAAGCAGATTGTTGACCGTCACATTCCACAATAGTGGAACAGAACAGAATAAAGGAAATAAGAAAACGAAAGAGCAATATGGCTTATTTTTGCGATTTATTTTTTATTTTTTTAAATTAAAAACGTATGTATTATTTTTATGGATAAGTAGGGGAAAACTGCACAATACCGTGTATAATATTTCTTTGGATCCCAACTCCTTACTTATGTATGAGAGATATACATACATGCATATATACTACATACATAAATGAAGACTAAATAATGTAATTTATGATTAACAATTAAAAACGATAAATTAGCCATAGGAATCCAAAACAACTACTTATACGAAAATGGTAGTTAGGGAGTCAACTGAAAACAAACAAAATCGAATATTGTAAATAATTCCGTTCGCTAGCATTTTGCTTACCAACAGCACACATTTGCCGCTTCGAAAGGAAAATGAGGGTGGGTGAGTAGTAGATGTTTAAAAAAAAATTTTCCCAATACTTTGGTCATCATTTTTGCAGCTGGTGTAATAAAACTCCCCACTTGGTCATTTGGCAATTATACCGATAAATTAGCAGCAAGAACAATGGTACAAAAATCAAATAAATGAGCAGAGTTTTTAACTCATCATGTACAGACATACAGCCATACATTAATACATACATACATACATACATATGAGGAGGTAAAGGGAAAAGAAAATAAATGTGTTCGTATGTATGTATGTATGTACATATGTATATAAAATGACAATAATGTCCAAAAGCACATAGACACATATCATGAAGTAGGAAAGAATAATGAACAGATAAGTGCACCCACACATTTGTATACAGATTAAACATTAGACAAATGACCAAACCTTCTTCGCAATACATATTAAGCATGTACTGAAGTTCCAATAGGTATTAGTCGATAATTTTTAACATTTAAACAATTTTGAAATAAAAAGCAATCCAATAAACTTATGAAGCTATTGAAGTTATATACATATGTAAGGACTGAGAACTTAAAAGAGGGGTGTGTGCTCTTTGAAGTTACTACTCACATTTTAATTGTTTTTCGAAATACCGTGAATTCGCTTGACACGAAGTTTTCATAAAGGAATTTATTAAGAACAAGAAATTATTGTTTAATTTTAAAATAGTTATAGTTAATTCAATTAATTTACTTTTTATTACCCTTACATTACAACTACTACTGAATAAATTGGACTAACCTTCGGTTGCTACAGGCACACCACTGGCTTCCACTGCACTGGCCGCTTCAGATTTCTTAAATGTCTCAACTTTTTTGGGTAATAAATGCTTGATGGGGCCCAATATATTGTTTTGTTGCAAATGAGTTATTTTTGTGCTCTCCAGGGCATTGACATTCATGCCCAAATGATTGCTTAAGACATTCGGCGGAAATATAGCATGTATGCAACGTTGTAAATAAGGTATTAAATCATAAGCAAAGCATGCGCATAATTTGGTAAAAGTGTCCCTTTCGTTAGGTGTAAAGGCCTGTTGTTCCTGACGATAGAAGGCTATTATTCTTTTAGCCACCATTTCCAAGGCCTGCTGCAAGCAATTGGTGACCTCATTTGCCAGAGCAGTGGGTGCACATAAACGCAAATCATTAAGAGCATTTAGGTAACCATTACAGAGTGTTGCCAAGGGATGGAAATCTAATAGGGTTTCAGGTGGCGAATAAGACTCCAAATCGTTTCCATCACTCGCATTTGTATGGTGCACAGTCACTTTATTTATCAGTGTATACTTTTCCAACTCCTTTTCAAAACTACGATTCACTGTTGCAATTGCTGTTAAAAATTTCTCCTTGATAACTTTAACGAATATTGGCACCATTAGTGCTCTAAAATCAGCTCCAACACGACTAAAAGATAAGCCAAAATACATGCATTGACCCAAAACTGTATCGAAAAGTACAACGCCACGCTGTAAGTCTAGCTCTAGCGTTTTTAAAAAGTCACTTATCTGGAAAAAAATATTAAAAGAAATTTTTTAATTCTTGCGAAAAAGTAATTCTTTAAAAGATTTGTTATTGTAAGCCCATTTGAGTATTTTCAGAAAACTTGATTACACCCCCAAACTCGCGAGTTATCAATAAAAAATTTTTAATTTTTAGGAGTTTTTGAAAAAAATATTTTTAAGTAAGTGAAGTTTTGAATAGAATAATAGTTTACTTTCTTAAGTAGTTACATGGCCAAAATAAGACCAACAAAATATTGAAAAAATTTCAGTTTTTTACATTTTTGCATAATTTTTAGGCAACATTTTCTTTTAAATACTCAGGTATGTGATGAAAAACGATTTCGATATGCTTCCTATACTCGTTTTGTCAATAATTTTAAAACTTGTTTTAATAGTTTTTACAAACATTTTTGAAAAATTTCTTTTCACATCCCTATTATGTGGTTTATATTTTATCTTCTAGTGTGCTTTTTAGAAGTCGGTGGCTCGAAAATGATACTCAAATCGATTGGAATTCATAACACCTTTTCAAAGCGATTATTTTGAAATCGTTTTGAAAACGATTGTTTTCCATCACATATCTGACTATTTTTTTGTGTTGATATAAAAGCGTACCTTAATGTAATGAAAGTAAGATTTGAATCGTTGAAATCGGTTAAGAAAAGTTAATCATTTTGAAGTGCTGCTTAAGCAGCACTAACGAAAGTATAGTGAGTGGGTCGCCTGTACACAGATCGCATGTAAAAACATTTTCGTATCACGTTTTTAAATTTTTTTCGTTGGTAAAAAATTATAATCTACTAGGACCTTAAAAAAATCGATATATATTTGTATGTATTTATATTGCATACATATGTATAAGACCACTGAAAAACAGAACGAAATGCAATATGCTTAACCCACAAAGAAAACAAAAATTCTTAACACACTAGAACGAGGAAAATTTTACTTTGCGTGTACTACTTTACATTGAAACATTCTTGAGAATATTTCAAAAATATATACATACATACATACATACATATGTATATGATAAGTTTGACCTTGAGAGCCATCCCTGGAACTTCCCCACTATTTCATGCTTAAAACGATGGAAAAGCCATAATTTTCGGAGTAATATAAAAACAAAACTGATTTAGACCAAATTGGCAGTATTCGAAATAGTTTCTTTAAGTCCCGAAAAGTATCTGAATCCTGAAAATCGATTTGAAAAAAACTTTTGGAGTTATTAAAATAAAGCGCTTTTTCGAAATCAATCGATTTTGACCAAATTTGCGATTTTTTAGTTCAAGAGCTGATTTAAAATTTTTTGAAAAATACTTTTTTACGAAAACATTGGGCCTATTTATGAGTGTCGTACTTCGACTATGACTACGACAATTTTGTAAGAGATTAAACAAAAAATTTTGCAATGTTCTTTAGTCTAGTACAAAATCGACGTAGTCGAAGTCGTAATACGGCACTCAATGGCCCATTATTTTCGAAAATTCTCAAAATGTACCTAATCGATTCGGTTCACTATAATATAAAATATAATTGAGATCAATGTCGTAATGCCGTAAATTTAGTTCCAATATGTTGCAAACAAACCAACACACGACACATACATTCATACATACACCTATACAGACATCATCGTAAAAATAGCCCGAATATGCATATTTCCAAGATATCAAAACGTGGAGATATGATGAAAACGCGATTTTTGAAAATCACAGAGTGAAATCAATTGCTTAATTTACAATTTATATCGTTTATCTATATAAAACACACTTTCTGTTTGTTTAATTTTGAACACCCTGTGTTTAGTGTATTAATGTATATTGTATTTAATATAATCATACAATCGGTACAAAGATACTAGAGGTTTTGTGAATTAAGCAAATAACAGGAAGTTAAAAAATAAAGAAAGTGTTGCCACTAAACTTGAAAAAAAGTTTGTTTAAATGTTTAAGAGGTCTAACTTGCTGTCTGTGCAATAGCGCTTGAATTTTTCAAATCAGTGCGAAAATTACTCATTTACAAATATTTTTTAAGTTTCCATTTTTGGAGTATAACCGAATTTATATAAATGAGAAAATTTTTTACTGAGGTAGTCCTGTAAGCTAAGCTACGTCTTTTACAAAATATATGTATCTAACATACAGTTTTATTAATAAAAGTCTTACTTTTTCGTGTAACCAAGATTGAAAAATGCGGGTACAATCACTACTGACAGCTTGTAAAGGATTTTGTGCGCCCGTCGTTGCACTTGTTGAGGCTTCTGAAACGATTGTATCTTCTTCCGGAAATATAGCCTTATACTGATTGATTATATTGAACAGATTTACGCGAGTAACTTCTATTGTTTTAGTAAGGTGTTGCTGAGCTGAAATAAGTAATAAAAACTTGTTAAAAAAAAATATATTATTAAGACAAAATTTTAAAACAAAGTCGAACTCAGACGTCAGTCAATATTGATACTGCTGCACCTTTGTTGAAGCGCTACTTTTGTCATTATTCATTGATACATACTAATTTTCTTACTTTTTTTAACATTGTTTGCATTGTATAAATTTTGTATAAAAAATAAGAAAAGTTATACAACTCATAGTAATGAACGATTATTAAGGCTTAATTAAACATGTTTTTTTAAAATTCATGCTTAAATTAATTTCAGCTTTGGTAACCGTTTATGAATATGGGCCAAGTCTAGTCACAGAAAATTTCGTCATTATACATACATTATGCATACATACATTATACATATTTAATTTAAAACTCGTGTATCAAATGGGTATGGATTATGGATGTTACAGTATGAAATTTCAGATCCAGTTTTGAAGACTGTACACTTATGCTAAAATTGGAATATATAGGGTTCTTTCCGGTCTAAAGTTTTTGCAAGTTTCCAGAATTTGTTAGATCCTGGAGACCGCTTTAAAATAAAATTGAACACGATTTATTAAAATTTTTATTAAGGTGGAAATCCATTAGACTATTTAATTTTTTTTAGTATTGGTTTGGTAACGTTAACAAATAATTATGAGACAAATGCATATAATAACTTTAGCAATATTCACTTAAGATACTGAATTTTAGTAAGATACTGAATTTGATATCACATATATATTTATATGTAGTTTAAAACGCTTTTAAAGTTCAATTGCATCCCATAAACACGATAAATAATTAAAAACTCAATCGTAACTTTTATCACTTACCATCATCGGTTGGAATAGCCTTCAATGAATTCGTCAACCACGCATTTCTTGCTTGTAAAAATTTCAATTTCAGCTCATTTGTACCAAATGCCTGCATTCTACGCAGGTATCCAACAATTTGTAAGCACTTTGGTAATTGTAAGTCTGTACGTAGTTGAGCTATCAATTGTACCAACATTGTATGCCACAATAACTCAACGGAATGTACAATACTCTGTAATAAAAATAATTTAATACAAAGAACTTTTGTCCACAAATACAACTGCAAACCTTAATTATTGGAATGTCACCTTGGTTTTCACCCATTTTCTGTACATAACTAGCTAATTCCAAAGCTTCTTCATATCTGCCCTCACGTATACAGCGATCCATTAGCTGTGGCAATTCCAAAATTTCCAGCAATTGAGCATTTTTCTTCAATGTAATCGAATTCAAACGACGCTGTTCGTTTATATCTACGGATTCAGTTTGGAAATTTTCACACTTTTCAGTTAACTGCGGTAACTTCTCAATTAACGTTTCCACCTGGGATTCTGCATTTTGAAATTCACTGTATATCGACCGAGAGTTTTCTGCAGTTTTTATAAACGTTTTGTAGTTGGAAATGGCCAAGTCTTGAGTTTGTTCTAAAATGTTTCTAGTTTCCTCTGCAAGCCGAGTTTGCTCCTTTTTCAATTGGTCCACCTTATATGCGCCCAATTTGTTGAGATAACTTAACACTTCAGAATTGTCAAGTAAATTTTCTAAAAAGCGAAAATTGATAAATATTTTATATATTTCATATGGATTTTTATATTTTTACCAGGGACACCATCAGGAAATATTAATTTTACAACTCTTTCAGTTTCTAAATCCATTTTTATATATTATTTTCAACCTTCCCACGATAAAACAAACAGCAAAAAGAATAGACAACAGCTGTCTACAAAATTAAACGTCACTTTCTAACACAGTTGTATTTAATAGTAGTAAAAGTTGTAATTCAACGATTTACATACTGGATATTATTTAATATATAAAACTATTATAAAATTATTGCAAATTTAATTAAGAGAATTAAGAGCTTGTTATTTTTTTATGAAGAGGCACACATTTTCAAAACAATATGCAACAAAAACCTCACACAAGAGGGAGCCAATGTTCGAAAATCAACCGCAGTGCTGCCAGTTCTAAAATGACTGTTAAGATTATTTTAAATTTGAATTTGTATAGAGGATATTACACGGTGGTATAAATCAACAAATGTGCAAACTTGTATTAAAATGATATTCAAAATTTTTAGCTTATTAAGGGCATTATTTCTAAAACGATCAAACTTTATATGGAAATATGTAAATTATAAAAACAAAACACAAAATTTACCAACGCTTTTGCGTTTTATAAAAAAAGGTGAATTCAGATCTGAAAATTATTTCTTATATAATGATGTACATATGTAGATATGTTATCTTAATTATTTTTGTCATAATTAGATATTTTTAATATTAATTACTAACAAATGAAGTAATAGACAACTTTTTCTTTGTAACTCATTCCTTTTGCAACTCCTAACATAGTCACAAAAATCGAAATGTTATGGTTAAGATTCTAATGTTTAATGCAAATGATTAGTTCCTAAAATCGAGGAAAAAATTACTAAGCAGACCTTTAATATGGCATGAAGGAGTTTTCTAAGTTGCCCCGCTGGAAATAGTCAAGCTTAATTATTTACAAATATAAACACTTTCAGGTTAAAAAATCGATACAAAATTATTTTAGTTCACTTGTTTTTTCAGTATGGACGTTGTGTATTTGTTTGCGTTGGTATAAACTAGTATTGTCATTGGAATTAAAATTATTCGAATATTCGAACAACTTTTTTTTTAATTTTTCGAACGAAAAAATTAAAAATTGGTCCACAAGCTACAAGGTAATGAGATTATTAATTTTTTTTGGCGAGCACATTTCACCCACTCCCCGCCGAATTAATAAAAAATTACTCAAAAGCATTTTGAAAATTTTCCGACAGATGACAAAGTTATTTGATAATCAATTATTGGGGCGGGCTATTTGCGACATCCTCCCCTTTCCAATTTTAAAAAAAGAAAAATTAGTGGACCTCTTCCATATGAAAAAAGAATATTGGAAATTGATCCACATATGACGAAATTGTTTGATATTCACTTCTTAAAGACGGGTACTTTGCTTCCCCCTCGCCTCAAATTTCAAAAAAAAAGGTTGCTGGATCTTTTCCACATGCAGAATGAATTTTGAAAATTGGTCCACACCCGTCAAAGTAATTTGATAATCCATTTTTTTGGGCACATTTCTTTCCAACCACCCTCCCCTCTCTTCAAAATTTAAAAATAAATTAGAGCACCTCTTCCGTGTGCAAAAAGCATTTTACGAATTGGTCGAAAATTATGAAGTCATTTGATAATAAATTATTGAAGCGGCCAATTTGCGACGCCCTCCACCCTTCCCAATTTAAAATAAAATTTCGTGTATATTTTCATGTGCAAAAAATTTTGGAAAATTGGTCAACAAATGGAGAAGTTATGCCCGTTTTTGTTATAAAATCTGTTTAAAAATATGTATATGGAAAGAGGAACATAACTTTAAAAAGTGTGGTGGATGAAAAGTAGTCTTTAATTCATTCCAGAGTCCCAGTTAAATGTTTTGAAAATTTCAGGAGGATCGGTCCAGACGTCTGGTTTCCTATAAGGTACAAACAAACAAAAACACAAACAAACATTCCGTTTTATATACATACATATATGTATGGGTAATTCCACAGAATTTCACATACTATTTCACGTATACCAATCATTTAAGCTAGTATTTCAGAGGAAATTAAATTTTTTCTTTATTTCCTTATTTGTACTCTCGAGGAGCTAAAATAGTTCTACCTTTGTTAAAAGATAAGGAAAAATCTAACCGCATTGATCTGAAATATAATTGATACTCGAATTGAATGGTACTCGAACATGACATAGCACGTGACATTCTGTGGAATTGCCCATATGTACATATGTATGTATAGATATCGATAAAGCAAAATTAAAAAAAAATGCAAGCAAAACGCATACACGAGAAAGTGGTCCTCAACATTCAAACCAACATATTGCTCAACATTCAAATAAAACAAAAGACTCAAACAGCAAACTTTTATGCAAGGCGAATCCATTTCAAGTTGCCGGACTTATTTTGACCTTTTTCGCCGATTTAATATCAAAAATTGCCAAAGCATATTTTTTCTTACTTTTTGTCAATAAAATACATTTTTTTAATTATTAAAATTATTTTTTATAAATCACAAAAAAACTAATTCAAATCGCCAAATATTCGCCACAAATAGAAAATAAAATGTTATATATTTCATATTATTTAAATTTTTCGAAAATTTTTAATATCTTCATAATTCATTTCAACATTACTTTATTCAGTTTCAAATGTTGACATAAAGTCAATGGCATTTAGTGAAGGAAACGTGTTGGGTATATCAATAGCTATGCTAACATTACTTATAAATTTTTAACTATTGTGTATTTTATTCAAAATTGAAGGCTTGAATATTTTTAAGGAATGTGAAAGAAGAGGAGAATACAACCTCTGATGCATACTGTCTGTATCCATATTATCGGACTAAGATTGAAGATTTAAATAGTTAATTTCATTTACGATAGGGCCTAGAACATATTCTTTCTTAACACACCATCCTCACGAGCCATCAATTTACGTATAAATTAACGTTTAAATTTTTCCATATCGACTTTGACGTTTCTCAAAATCGAAAATTAAGTCTCCAAACAAGTATTAAAATTGCCAAACAAGTATTAAAATTGCCGCCTCTGACAGGCCTGCCTCCTTATTCTGTAACTTCGCTAAAGCTAAATATCTATTTCAGCCGAAATTTTAGTGTTTTATTTCATCGCCCAAAAACTTTTAAATTTGTATTCGTTTAGCATGCCAGCAGCAATCGAATTTATGTTTAACTTTCTACTTCTTTTTCTTCTTCTTCTCAGGTGACTATTTTCGCCACTTGTAATTTGAACATCCGTGAGATGTCAACACACATTTTTCAGTATATTTTTTGACATCAAAAGTATAAATTTTTCAAAGCAAATTGAGCCGAGTATAAAGACATATATATATGAACATGCCTTGCCTTTATGTCTACAATTTCTAATTGAAAAACTACTCTAAATTTTATTTAAAAAAATATGTATTGCAATATATTTCTGATATTGAAATTAGTACATTTTTGAGGGGGATCTCTATTTATATTATAGAGCTTACAAAAGCCAAACAACAAACAATTACCAAACAAAAAACTTAAGTGTAGAAAATTTTAATCAACAAAGCGATTAAGAGTTTCTTAAATACTCGTACTGACTCGAAAAGAACACTTAAAACGACAACATGAGAAGAAAAATAGCCAAAGATAAAAAAGCAAATAAACTCAACTTTTCATTAAAAAAAAAGCAGAACCAAATGTAATGACGCCATGTAGTCTAAAGTAATCGCCAATAGACAGATGCATGCACATAAATGGAGAAACATAAAACTGCAGCATATACGAGTACAATAAAAATATTGGCGGAAAATCTGAGATGAAAGTGCACTCCATGTCCACACATACATAAACAAGAATCTACGCACGATGGCACTAGACTGCGTACAAACAAAAAATATCAAAATAAGCCCATAAAATATAATGGCACTAGGCATGAAAAAAATTATTGTTATAGCAAGTAAACGAGAAACAAGAAGAAAAGTACGTTCTACTTGATTTCAGACGACTCCGACAATTGCAATTACAACAAAATAACAACAACAACAACAACAAAAACAAATCAAGCGATAAAATGAATACATGTTACATACTCGTAAAACATGATAAATAAGTTAAACAATGAAGTACTACTGCATTTGAAATTTTTATACCCTTCACCAAAAATGGTAAAGGGTATATATAGGTTTGTCCAGATTTTTGTAACTTCTACAATATTCATTTGCGGCGAAATAAAGTTAGTTATTCTGGATCCTTATGAATAGGAGATGAAAAAAAGACATGTCCGTCTGTCCGTCTGACCGTCTGACAGTCTGACCGTCTGACCGTCTGCATGTACGGATTTTCTATGTGTTGCTTGAAAGTGATTGTATGAAGCTCCTAAAAGAGTTAGAGAGCTCGGAATTGGACTGAATCGACCGCATTTGTCTTGGCACGATTGGTATTGAAAATCAGCAAAAATAAAGAATCGGTTCTTGCATTTTCTATATATAAAGTTTTATCACACATTTTTTACAAATCTACCAAAAAATTTGCCGTGCGTAGAACCAACAATATTTACTTCTGTTACTAACCTCACTAGCTACTCCACCGCTGAAGCTTGCTTGAATTTACATTATATTTACTTTAGTTAAACATTTTCTTTAACAAGCATTATTTCGTATTAAACCCCTTTTTGTCACCAATACATAGACATTGCCTTATGGTGTTTTTGCTTGGCACATGCTTTTTCGTAGGCATGCATATGAATTGATGTGTATAACAATCAGTAGAGTCATGCAAAAAACTGTATGTTTATATGGATGTATGTATAAATATACGCTACCATGAAGACCATTCACTCGTACATACACACACAAGTATATGCATAAGAGTGTTCATATGAACAACTACAACAACAACAATACGCTACAAATAGTATTGAAAGAAGAATATCCAATTGTTTGTACGTGTGTATGTAGTCAACTGTACGCACAGCAACAATATGCTAGCAAACGTATTGAAGGATGAATATTAAGTTGTTTGTGGTAAGAAATGGGATTTTTTTTTGTATACAAATAAAGTATTGTGCTAATGAATGCGTGTTGATAAAATATATAAAATATATGTGCCCTTAATTATGAAAGTGGTCTAAGTCATATATTTCTTTCATCGAGATATTTTAATAGACTACATTTGAAGAAATTAAAAAAATATTTTTATATTATGCTACATTTTAACTTATAGTTGTACTAGTGTCGATTAATAGAAGTTTATTTAATATTTATTAAATATTTTTTCAAGTTTATTACAGATTTATTTCATATTTCGATGCAGAAATATATGCATATGACTTAGACCACTTTCATAATTAAGGGCACATATGTATGTATGATTGTAAATACGTATGTATGTATATTCAATGTGCCCAAGTATACATACATGCATATGTATATGTATAAATTCGTTTGCTATGTCGGTATAATGTAAATAAGCGCTTGTTAAAGAGCATTAGTTTTTTATAAATATAGGGTGTTTTTTATTGAGGTATAGAACTTTAAGTTGGCATCACTTTTTTAACTTGCGGCCATTTTGTCAGCTGTCAAGTGATTAATATTTAGTTTGGTTTGCCATTTTATCATGAACAGGTTGACAAAAGAACAACGCTTGCAAATCGTGCAAATTTATTTCGAAAATAATGGTTCAGTTCGCGAAGTTTACCGCAAGCTCCGTCCATTTTATGGTCGACATAATCGTCCATCAGAGCAATTAATTCGGTTAACCTGTCAATTGGCCACCAAGATCGTGTGATTTGACACCATTGGATTATTTTCTTTGGGGATATGTGAAGTCGCTCGTCTACGCCAACAAACCAGAAACGTTAGGGGACTTGGAAGCCAACATTCGTGGCGTTATTGCCAACATACGGCCCCATATGCTCGAAAAAGTGGTTGAAAATTGGACCTGTAGAATTGGCTTTATTCGAGCCAGCCGCGGCGGCCACATGCCCGAAATCATATTTAAACGTTAATGGCATAAAATTATCCTTCCAATAAAGCCAAATTGATGGACATTAAAACGATTTTCTTGTGTTTTATTTCAATTCGAAGTTCTATACCTCTAAAAAAACACCCTATATTTCAAAGGGGATAGGATTGTGTTTGATTTGCTTGTTTGTTTTCTGAATATAATATATGTATATGTAACAAAATGCATAAGCTTTAAAGGCTAACGTGGTTAATAAGTAAGAAGTCGGTTTGTCATAACTTCTATGCTGAGTTTCGAACTTAGATGAAATTTTTTTTCAATATATTTTTGGAAAAAAATTAATCAGGGACAAAAAATAATAATTATTGTTGAATTTTCATAGAAAAAAGGCAAAACTACATACAAGGAAGCATCAAACAAAGTGGACAATCACACCATTTTAATTATTCTAAACTATTTTCTAAGCTCCAATTTTAAAATTATAATTTTTATTTTTTAGGCAGAAATAATTGTTATTTCCTGATTTTTATATTTTAACTGGAAATAATTGTTATTTTCTGATTTTTCTTTTTTCCAGCAGAAATAATTGTTAGTGCTTTCGTTCTGCTAGTGTTTGTCAGAATATTTACAATTAACTTTGGTGTTATTTGTTCCTTAAAAATTATCACATATAATTTGGCTTAAAGAGAGATACGAACTATAGCCTACTGAAATAATAATTATAGAAATAATTATTTTCCGATTTTTATTTTTTCGAGAATAAATAAAAATCAATTTGTGATTTCTACTTTTTCGAACAGAAATTAAATTAAGTTACATTGTGGGAAAAAATACATATACCTACATACATATGTACATACATACTTTGAACTTATAGGTACATATAGGATATACCTAACTACTACGACAGGATCAACGTGGAGAGATTCCGTAGCCAAAAAACGTGGTAGCCGCCCAAAGCTGCGAACCGCTAATTTTCACACTTTTTTGATATGGCTGTCAAATGAAAGGGATTTTCCAATGGAAAAATCATGGTGGAATCATGCTGAAAATTTGAACTCATTTACTGATATCTGGCGTTGTTTTATTAAAAACAAATACACATTTTTAACCCTTATACCTACTTATGCATATTTTGGTCACATGCATATATGTATTCCAGGTTCACCCAATTTAATTCAAAAATTTTAAAGTGTGTACATACATATTTATAAAATGTTGGTACTTTGTACACACAGCGATACAATTAAACAATTAATTCAACACTTGTACAGGGTGGGCCAAAAGTTACCATGGGGCTTAAAAGTTTAATAACTTTTTAGTTTATTAATTTTTTTTTATTTTGACACGTATGTACATATTTATTAAGTTGAACAGTTTCATGCATAACTAATAGACAATTTTATGGAATCCAACATTATTGGAAACAGTTTAAATCAATAAATATGTACATGTCTGAATCAAACAGTTTTTCCGTAGTAATTACTGGTTACGCTTTTTTTTGGCACATGGCACACAAGAAATGCCAGATGCAAAATCAGCCTTACAAACTGCAAGAAATGAGCCAGATGGATCACACAAATCTCCAAAGTCTGATTCATTTTCATATATTTTTCCATGAACATAATATATGCTACATGTGATGAAAATTGTGCGCTTAAAAATATAAACTATTTTTTATAAATAAGGCAATTGTTTTAAAAATTAAGCCTTGCAATTATTTATGTATAGATATTTATTAGCGCAATATCGACTTCGGTGTGAATCGATATACTTATATATCTATTTGCAATTGTACAACAATAAAGCATGTATTCGTCCCCTACAATTAAAAAATCGGCAACATTTGGTTTACGTAGATTATTTGCAAGAAAATTGCATGAACACTTCTCCTAGTTTGTATATATTTTTTGTTTCGATATGTGTATACATATGTACATACATACACATGTTTGCAAATACCAATTTTATACTTGTACGATTTTCACCCAGCGGGAAAAATAAAGAGCAAGGATACCTTCTAGAAGGCCTTTGTACTCCTTCTTTTGAATGTACAAGGTCTACTCGCTCCATTCCACTCTTATATCATTTTTGCCTTTCCATTTCGCCTCTTTTGCCAGCAATTCTGTCTTCAAATTAATCGATTTTACTTTTGGTTTGGTAAAAATACACGCAAAAACTTCTTCTTTTACTTCTCTTCCCCCTTTTCATAGAAGGGAATGTGGAATGTGTATCTTATCTTTTATGCAAAAGAGTCGCGGCCTTCTATAAGGCATTCTTTAGCAGTTAGATAAAAATAGTAATTGATTTAATAAGGCCTGAAGTAAGAAGATATTCTGAGTTTTCCCGCTGGGTAGTAACGTGCTCGCTTTGTATCAAAGTAGTGGTTGGCGTACACATTGTACATGCATACAATTATAAATACATATACATCTCTACACTTGAAGTAGCAAACTATCCAGTGTTGCCAGAAAATGCTGATGAGAGAATGTTAAATCGGTCAAAAAATTCTGCTAAAATGTTCTACAGAAGAAAAGTATAATGCTAGATTTAAATGTAGAAAAAATTATTGAAATAGCTTTGAATTTCATGTTTATACAAACTCATTAGTATTTACATGTATTTTTATAGCACATACAAACATAAAATAGTTAATGATTGTGGTTTTTTTTAAATGTTATAATAACGTTAAAAAAAGTTTTAACGCACTAATAATCTCAAATTATTATTTTACTTATTCAGTAAAATATTTGTTTATTAAAAATACGTATGTACATTGAAATTGATTATTGAATGGTCAGCTGGATCATATGCGCATTTCACTGTAGATCATCAGGGAACCTTTACCCTGCAATAAATACATGTACATTTATGAGAAAAATCCTTCATACAGAAGAATTTTTTTAAGAAATTAAAATTTTATATTTTCAACAAATTCTGCAAGAAAGCATTTAGCAGAATTTTTTGCAAGTTGAATGCTGTTTAACTAATGAAAATGCAAGATCTAGCAGTGAAAATGCTAAAATGGCAACAATGAAACTATCCCAAACGCTTTTTGCTGTCATTGTGGATTATTAGTGCGTTAAAAACTTTTAAACGTAATTGCAACATTTCCTATAAAAATACCTGTAAATACTAATGAGTTTGTATAAACATGAAATTCAAAGCTATTTCAATAATTTTTTCTACATTTAAATCTAGCATTATACTTTTCTTCTATAGAACATTTTAGCAGAATATTTTGACCGATTTAGCATTATCTCACCATCATTTTCTGGCAACACTGGTTGTTATGTTGAGAACTTATGGATTTTTTTTAAAGACATGTTGATACATACATACGAGTACATATACATATGTATATAAATATGCACAAGTAAATATAAATTCGTTTGTTAATGTCTGTATTGTGTATGTATCTATATGTATGTTAAAAAAAAGTAAATCGCTTGCTAAAGATCATGGATTTCTTATAAATATTTTAAAGTGGACAAGATTGTTTGTTTGATGATGGTGCTTGTTGTTGTTGGTATTTTCTTTCATTCGTGAGGTTTTTGTTTCTTTTTTCAATAAATTTAGTAAAAAGTGCTTCACTTAATTAAGATGGTGTTTGTATATAGGCAATCGGCAGGGATTGATTCACTGGCTTAGTTCAATTAATGATGAAGGTACTTATGTATATAAATACCTAGGTAGGTATATTTTTTAAAAAAGATTCAAATAGGTACATATACATATGTATGTAGGTACCTATTTGTTTTATATTTTCTAAAATTCTTCAGAAAAACTCCTTTATAGTATATATCTACACACATATGTATGTATGTAAATAGATACATATATATGTATATGTATGTTTTAGTATATGAAAGAAATATTTTTTAATATGTAGGAAAAAAACATAAATGTTGAGATGAGAATATGAACTCACGTTCTTCTATTTTCAGAACGAATGTTTGATTCACATTTTGTTTTATTGTCATTTTGCACTTATTTTAAAGATCTAAAACTTAGTTTAATTACATATGTACATACATACATATGTACCTATGTAGGTGCTTATGTACATATGTATATACATATGCAAATAAGTATGTATGTAATACCTACATGAATGTTTGTATCTAAGTACTCGTATGTATATCTATCATTGCAAATGATAAATTTATTAATGTTTTCCCCAGCAAAAAAATTAATGCGTTCAAAATTTAATAGTGTTTCATGCTTTCTTTAGCATTTGTGTCTTCGAATGCATTCTAAAGATCATCGCAAATCGTAATAAATCTATAGTTTTTGAACTCATCAAAAACGCATGCAATATTACTGGGTAATTAATATTGGAATAAATATCCACACGAAATAGGCATGTATGTAAAAACAGAATTAAATCAACGCTTTGACACATTGTCATAAAACAAGTTTTATCTCCACCAAATAATGAGAGTGCAATAGTTCGGTGGTAGAGAGTGTGTCTTAACAATCTTAACAGCAAGGTTCGTATCCTGGCTGAGACAAGATTTTTTTGTTTTGTGAAAAACGTCATCGAATCAGGGAACTTTTATGGGTTCTAAGCACTCATTTCAATGACGAGCAGTTTTGTTAAATGTTAACCCATGGCGCCAGTGACACGTCAGTGTTAAAATCTTGCGTTTTGCACCTGAATTGAACCCATGCAATAACTATTTCTTTTGCATGTCTTTTTTGCTGGGTCCGAAAATAACTTAATTATTCGATTGCTAAATAAACTTACCTAAGGAGAAGCGTTGCGTTTTCAAAAAAGAGAAAAAAATTTTTTATATATATAGATATAATCTAAAGCCAGTTTGTATTCCTGCTAGTAGGTTATTTGCAACTTAACAAGCTACATAAGTACATATCGCTCATTTTCGAAAAAAAACATTATATATCAACAAATGGGATTTTTGGGTTAATGATGCAAAATCCTCATATTGTTATTCATATTGTGTAAAAATTTCATACCATATCTTGTATACTTAACTATCGAGAGACAAATAAAATTATTGTTTTCGATTAAGTTGTGTGTAAATTGAAAACTTTAAAGATTAAAATAAACTAGTTTTTTTAATAAACGAGCGATATTTATGACATTATATTGAGGGGTAACAAAAACTTTTTTTTGAAGTGAGTCGCACCAATGTACATTTTTTAAAAAATTTTCCGGAAGAGTAAATGAAAAAAGTTTTATAAACTAAAATATATTGTGTGTATATATATAAAAACACTTATTTTTTAACCCTTATACCCGTGCATATTACTGCAAAGTGCCTATATTTCAGTTTCACTTGACTTAATTCACACGGACCTGTTCTGCAAATCACGACATGTCAAATCACGGTGATTTAAAAAAATTAATGAAAACTAAATAATTGCTTTTTTAAATTGCACGATTGAAAGCGTTGGAAGTTGGAGGAAAATATTCTATTATAAATGACAAAAACTTAAAATACAATGAAAACCCACTATCAAGTCAGCTATTAGTGGTTAACTTTTGAAATCACGTGATTTGAAATCACCATGATTTTCAGAACAGGCCAAATAAATTTGAAAGTATGTATTTATACAAGGTCGCTGTTAAGCACACACAGTCATATTAACAAAGCAAGCGTCAGTTAAGGAATCTTTTGTGCGCAAGATACATTTAAAATGCAGTTTTGCGCTGCATATTGCAGTTTAATTGGTAATGGATACGAAAGTTTTCTCATAAAATTACGCATGTCTACGTATCTACATATATACATATGTACATACGTACATATGCACGCATGTCTTTTCTTTATATTTCATGATTTGTGAAGGGTATATAAGATTCGGCACAGCCGAATATAGCACTCTTACTTGTTATTTCTTAAAAGGTTTTAAACTCTTTCAAAAGCATCGTTTGACTGAAATGCTTACTATATTTTTTAAAATAAATATAAATACAAAATGCGGCCTTCGATATCAAATTAAATTTTAAAAATGTTTGATATAACTTCAATAAGAATATTTTGATATGTTTTTGCCAAAAATACTTTATATTCTTAAACCAAATTTAAAACCTTAGTTTTGGGGCCTGTCCTACGATGTCGTTAGAAAACAATATACATAAGCAGGGAAATGATTTTCATGCATTTAAAATAGCGTTTTACGTACATAAAATATAGATTCAAAATAAGAAAATATGTATTTAAAACTAATAAAATATGCATTTATTAACATTTAATAACATTAAAAATTAAAAAAAAATCACTTTCATTGCTTTCTTAACAAACATTTTGTTATTAAAAACTGAAAAAATATAAAAAGCTATGACGCTTCAATGCTTTCTTAACAAATATTTTGTCAAATCATATGGAATAAAAAATAAAGCTAAATCGAACTTTTATTTACGTAAGGTAATAATCGTTCTTGTTAATTCTCAAAGGTAAATCTTTGGCGATTTTGTCTGAAAAAAATAACTTTTTTATAATAAAAATGAACGTTACACATCAGCAGAAATTATTGCTGCATATTCAGTTTCTAAATTTTTCTTGTTAGAACTATAAAATATTGATGCCATTCCTTAAAATTTTTTAAGTAAATATTTTTTTGCATAACTTTAATTTACGGCCTGGCCCACGATGTCGCAAAGAAAGTTTCTTTCGCTTAATTACAAAATAAGAGAATTTGTTTTTGTTTTCAATGTAAGTAAGCGAAAGAAACTTTCTTGTAGACATCGTGGGCCAGGCCGTTAATTTCACTTATTCTGCCTTTTAGAGCACAAATTCTTTTAAGCGCGTCTTCAATTAGTTCAACTTGAGTTTAAAACAAATCAAAACCCTGTAATTGAACTATACTATCAACAAGAAAGCCATTAGATTAGATTAGAAAAGGGGGAAGATCTGGTCCAAAGACCGGCACTGCAACAACTGATGGATCTGTAAATTAAATTAAATCAAATCAATCTCTGTATGACTCTCCTTATGAAAGTCAGCACAGATATTGGAGAAGACCGCCTAATATCATCTGAACACAGAAACGCAGAATGAAAAACGCGCCTTCTACTGTTACATAAGACGCACATTCACAAGAAAGTCATACTCTACAAATACCACTTCACTGCTTAAGTTTCTTGACTTTAAAATTTTTTTAACTTTGTTAATAGAAATATATTATCAGACAGCCTTCAACCAAGTTCCCCATGTCGTATCCCTGGATATTTTTCTTTAAAGGCAGGCGCAACACGCAAAGAAGCTTTCAAAAAAACTCTCTATCCACACGAAGTTAATACGAAACCAATAGAGAGCGCCCAAAAAAATTACACAGACATTTTTGGGTTTTGTTTTTTTTTTTTTAATTTTCAACGGAATACCAACATTCTTGAATTAAGCCATTGAATTTTTTTGTTGAATTTTTCAAGTGAGTTGAAGGAGTTCTGCGGTGTTTTTGAATATCGAAGAATAACACACAAAAATTGCTCTCGTAAATTTTCCATCCCTGTTGAAATTGTTTTCGTTTTCCTCTTTTTTGTTCTTACACTGCGTTAGAAACTGCAGCTTGTAAATATTTCGCAACTAATCAAAATACACCAAAACTTGTTTTATAGCATAAAGAAACTAAGAAATGTATTAAAATTATACATTTATA
This sequence comes from Nowickia ferox, assembly GCA_936439885.1. Taxonomy (NCBI): domain Eukaryota; kingdom Metazoa; phylum Arthropoda; class Insecta; order Diptera; family Tachinidae; genus Nowickia; species Nowickia ferox. The sequence goes on from OW387026.1 coordinate 69,628,948, forward strand.
ATGAAATATGCAAAAATATGTATTTATTTTAAAATATGCAAAAATATGCACTAACAAATCGATGCTATTTTGTCGCAAAGATATTTTATTTACGTTGATCTATGCATAAATAATCAATCGAACGTTTTCTGTCGACATCGTTGGACAGGCCATTAAAATACTCGCATAACTAGACGAATTAAAATAATTTCAGTTTAAAATTTTTTAACGCACTAGTAATCCCAAATTATTATTTTACTTATTAAGTAAAATATTTTTTTAATAAAAATACATTGAAATTGATTATTGAGGGGTTTAGCTGGATCCAATTTTATAACATAAAAATTCATTTGGAGTTCTATTATGCAAAGCTAATAATAAACATTTTGACGTTTTTAATATGAAATTATATTTTTAATATGAAAATAAAATTATATATTATAAATTACTAGCTTTTAACCGCTGCTCCCGCATGTGTTGTTGATCTGTTTTAAATGTATGCAATTCGTTATCATCATTAATTGTTAAACCAAAATCAAACCCCAAATGAAAACTATTTCAAGCAGCAAAAATTTTTTTTCGGAATTATTCCGTACCAAATATAAAAAAACCTGTTCCGAACTGGATAAGAAGTATGCTTTATTTGACTTTAGTAATGCAGCTTTCCATTACTAAAGGAATTTTTAAACTCGGCCTAGCGGTTTAACATACAAACTCACTTTCATATTTATAATATTAATTAACTTTTTCTCACGGCTCCGCTGTTCATTTGATTAAAAATACATAAAAACCGGTTTAAAATTAGTTAAACAATCAAACCCGAAACGAAAATTACCCTAACCAGCCCAAAAATGTATTTTTTCGAAAAAAAAATCCGTGCCAAATAAAAATTATCCTTTAATTTACGCTTGTAATATAGATTTCTATTGGTTAAAGAATTTTCAAAATCGGTTAAGCGGTTTGGGCGTGAAATCGTCACAAATAAACAAACAAACTGATGTTATTATTTATAATATTTGTAAAGATCAGAATACTTATTGGTGTATTCTTGTATTCTTGTTTGGGAAAAGGGAAAATTTTTGCACAAAAGGAGCTACAATAGACCTAAAGGTCTTTGGGTGGAAATGCTGAAGGACTGCCCTTCCAAACCTGACCTAAAGAACAGTCCTATTCTGAAAGTCAAGTGATTCTAATCACATATCGTTTTAAAATCACTGTTTTTTAATTTTTTGCTGTGATTTTAATTTGACAAAAAATACATTGACAATCAAGAACAAGCCAGAAATCTCAAAAGCAAATAATATTTTTACAGCGAAAAAGATGTCTATAGATTTTTCTTAATTTTTACTTTTTAGTTTGATAAAACAAAAACAACTAATTATAAAAAAAAATTAATTGAGAACATATTGAGTAGATTTTTTAAGAAATTTATTATAATGTCTGCATTTAGTAATCGCAAAAATAACCAAGGTATTGAAAACCTCAGAGACTTACCTGAATACTTTGAGATCACAAAATTATATGAGCAGAACACCTTTTTTCTGCTTTCAAATAAGTTTGATGAAATGTGATTTTCAGAACACGCCTGATAGACCAGGATTTGCACAGCGATTATAATCGTAATCGAAATTGCAATTAATCAGACCTTTTAAACATGAAATAAACAAAAACTGTAATGACAATAAACGATATTATATGAACCCGATTTAAAAAGAGAAAGGTTTGTTGAGTGGTTTTTTTCCAAAAAATTTCTATCGAGTAGTTTGCAATGCCGGGCACAAGAAATTTAATATATTATTAAACATACAACAAAAAATCATCGAAAAGGAAAAAACGAATAATCTGTTACATTTGCGTCAATAATTTTCAAGCTTGTATGAAGGTGCAAACCTTTGCAGAGTTCTATTCTTGTTGCAATAATGAGACAAGCTTCGAATGGCAGCAGTTTTACTTCGAGATATTGGAAATCAATATTAAAATGGTTGAAATGAATTCCAAAAGTAACTAAATGATATTGTTGTAAAAGTTCGATACTTTTCAAAACTCAATGCTACTCAATATATTTGAGTTGGATATTCAACCAATATGATATTGTTGTATATTGTTTGCTTTCCAACAACTGATCTTGCTTTAAAAACAATCAGAAAATTATATGGGACAAAACAAATTTATAGGTATTTCTTCGATTTCAAAGCCATTCGATTTTCATCACAAATCTTTATATCGATATTGGGAATTTATTTTTCTTTTATTAACAAACACAACCTGCGAAGCGATTAGCTTGTCTGCAGAAACACCCAGGCTCTATGGCGGGAATCGAATCCAGAACCTTTGGACTGAGAGGATAGCAATAGCATCGCTACCACTCAGCCACAGGGACACCCAAGAGTTATATTAACTTGCTTCCTCTCTCAATAGGAACAGGGTCGAGTCGAAATTTCAAAACATTCTCATATAAACTATATTCAAAACATTTTGAATATTCTTTCGATACAAAAAAATTACAAAAAAGGGATTTTTTTCTTGGGATTAGGGATACAAATTTCTTGAAAATCCCCAGGATATTTTTTTGGGGAAAATGCACTTTTTCTGCGGGGATCTTTGGGGATAATATTTAAATAAAAATCGTGTTATTTATATTTATTTTTTATGCTTTTTTGAAATTCATGTAATCATATTTTATCTTTTGCTGGTGGTAACATCGAAAAAATTTCAATGCATGAAAATTTATGTCTGGCAAGTCTAAAAATTGTGTGTTTAACTATTCAGGGCAATCAATAATAAAATTCCGCGAGAAATTTTTCCCGGGGAATAATTTCAAACAATAGAAACTAATGAGGAAAACAAAAAAACTCTAATTGGAAAAGGGAGAAATTTCTGGCGGAATTTTATTCATGATTGCCTTGATTATATAGATATTATATTATATATAATATTATTATTATATAGATATTTAGAACTCAAACTATATACAAGTAAATTTACTTAAAAAAACATTCAATGCAAATAGATTTAATTAAATAAGTAATTAAATGCATTATTAAGTAATTAAATGTATTATTTCTTTTTGAAATAATACGGTTTTATTTTTAAGGAACTGTGGGGATTTTTGGATATAAGAAAATAAATATTTTTTTGTGGGTTTTTTTGGAATGAAAAATTAAGCTTTGGGGATAAGATGCCAGCAAAAAATGAACATACAAATCAATAGTTGCAGCATTGATGAACTCAGCTTCAAGTAGTTATATTTCTGGTGAAACATTAATGAATTTAACACATGGTTGTCATAAGCCTGGTACTCTGTTCACAATTTCGTGCGAAATGCTGTCAAACTACATATAAAACTATTTGGTGTAAAATATTTGCAAAATAAATTCGTAAAAGTAGTACTCTGTTCTTGTTGTGAAAAACTCATAAAATCATGTCTTTCCATGCAAAATTAGTCTGGCATCATTTTAGTTTAGCTGCGAAACAACATGAGCAGTGCTTTTTTCGCACGGAATTTTAACAATGTTGCATACTTTCAAGCAATAAAAGCAAGAAATTTATAAAAAAAACCGCGAGTTGGGCTATATTTAGTACATGTCAAATTTTTCACGCGAAATAATCAATGGTGCTGAAAATTTTTCACAACTTTGAACAGAGAACCAGCCTATACACAGAAAAAATTATGTCCAAAAAATTTTCAAACAAATGCTTGTTTTAAATAAAATTTAATTTCAGTAAATATTTTTTACTGTTCCAGTAAATTGTTTGATCCAATTTTATTTGCCGTTTTTCTGCTACTTGTCGGCATTTACATGTATACAACACGACAAATAAAAATAAACAACACATTTAAGTGTGTTTAACAGCCCAGCTCTGTTAAACTTAAATTTTTACAAAATTGTTAGCAGAATCTACAAATTTGTTTGTAAGTCCGCATGCATACAGAATATTTACTGGTTAACTGGATTTGGTTAATGAAAATGAAATTTTGTTTTTTTCTGTGTAGGACGGAAGTGATCCAAATAACTGAATGGTATGCGCTTAAAAGATTGTCTAGAAAAATTTTTAATATGAACAAGATCTCAAGCTCAATAAATATATAAAAAATACAATATACTCGTAAGTAACAGCCTTGGAATATTAAATTCAGTAAGTCTAGTTATAAATGCCGAACACAAATTTAGTGATAATAATTATTAATACAAGAATCAAGCACTAGCACAAAAATATTATCCAAAAGTTTCATCTGCGGTATTGCGTATTAGAGCCTTAGTATCCCTTTGTTTTAAGCACATGTGCCCAGTAAAGTTCAAGATATTACGAGACAGAGGATTAGGATGGGAATCGAGTTTGGTTAAATATTTGCCTGCGTATTTTTGCTGGGATATGAAATGAAACTCTAAACCCAGATATAAGGTTCCATAACTGGCACTCAGATGTGCCAACAATGGGAACGGCCCAGTTTCGATATTATTTCATATTTCTCTACATAGTAAAATATTTCTAAAAGTGCTTTGAATATAACTTTTTTATTTAGTAGTTTTATTTCAAACTAAATATCTCTCTTCAACAATATCGAGTGCCTAAAAAACAAGTCAGCATTAGGTATGCAATACCCAATTCTTTTACATTACTACTAAATGACAATATTGCTTAAAGCAATAATTTTAGAAATACAATTCCAAAATATAGCAAAATTCTGCAAAAGAAAAAACTTATTGAAATCAGAGAAAATCCAAAATTCCATTTAATTTCTGAATCTCGAAGAAAGTCTTCTCAAGTGCGTTTACAAATTTATTTCAAAAATAAATTTTTAAAAGATTTTCTGAAAACAAAAACAGGTAAACAAGATTCGCTACGGTCGACCATAAAGTTTTATTATGAATATAAAAATAAAATAATTTCCAGCTTAGCAATCAAAAATCAAGTAAAATGTGTTAGACATGAAAGGTATAAATCAATAAATAATTCCATTGTACGATTATATTGTTGTTTGCTCTGCCCAATAAAACTTGTAAGGCATATCAAAGAAATTGGATGCAAAGCAACCAAACAAATGTTCTACTTTCACGACCGTGCAACATAAGTTTAAACTGTCAGCAGCATCGTAAAAAAAAGCACAATAATAAAAGTAGCAACTATTATATTGCAGCAGCACGTAGGAGCCGCAACATCACTAATATCATCATTAATAGTTGTTAGACATCAACTGTTAGTGATCAACAATTAAAAGTGTTTCGAAAAAGCAACATGCAATTTCATCATGATACTTGGATTTATGGGTATATACGGGTATGTATGTATTTTAATAGTTTATATATTTCAAATAATCTCACTTCTTAAGAAATTTTTAGCTGCATTGGACTGTTGCGAAAACATGTAAAATAAAAATACTTCAAACCTTTACAAAAATAATTAAATGCAAATAATATATTGGTTTGGTAACAAAATTTAAATAATTTGCGAAATGAAGAGATGAAATAAAATCCGTTAGCGATCAAAATTATTTCGCTGATATTTATTATTTATGTATATTTATTATTATTTTTTTAAGCATGAGACAATATGAATGGCATTTCATTTACATAAAACACAATAAGCAATATTATTAAATTTTTGGACAATTTTTTTTTTTTTCGTATGTGGTAGAAGGTTTACTGACATGTTGCCACAAGCACCAGCGAGATTCAAAAAAGTGTCCCTATTCTCGTTCTCAACACAACTTAACTTTGGTCGCTCATTTACTAAAACAACGTCATAACTCAAAAAAGTTTTTTTTTAAGTTTTCAATTCAGTCATAAAAGCCTTCCGTACCGAAGTACACATCAGTGAAGAACTCCATTCTCCAGTTTGAATAATAAAATAAAATAAAAATTTTAAATGAAAATAAAATAAAAATTAATTCATAATTATTAACACTTTTCATCAAGGAAAAACATTGCAGTCCACGGCCAACATTGTCAAAAACATATGCGAAGTTTATGTATAAGGAAAAATTCATTTATTTGAGGTTAAGAGCAATAACGTCTACCAAAATATTTTGGTTTCTTAATTACTTACTAACCCGTTTCTTCTTCATGCTATGCACGATTTTCTTCTTTTTGTTTAACAACTGATAAAAAGCATTTTAATTTATATCAAAATTAAACTTTTTATGCTGATATTTGCTTACAAAAAAAAATAAAATAAGCAGTTATTCGCTTTGATATATTTTTAATTTAGTTTCATTAACAAAAAAATTATTTTTGTTAATTTAATTATTATTATTCGAACTGCATTTGTTTCTATATTTAATGAATTGAACAGGCTAATGTTCGTATCGCCTTTTAAGCCAAATTACATGTGATAATTATTAATGAACAAATAACATCAAAGTTGGTTGTAAATATTCTGACAACACATAGTTGAACGGAGCAGCCAGCCGTTTTCGAAGGCCACTCAACCTTCATCATCAGCGTTCTTCTGTGTTTGGTCCACTGTGTGTGGTGTCAGTTGATGTAGATTTCTGCCTTATATACGAAACTTTTCTGCAAATGGAATATATGAATTTGGTTTGATTCATCGTATTTCAATTTGCTGAAATGTGTTTTGTAATGAAGGCCCAAATTTACCATCACTAAATTTACAACAGTCTTACCATTGTCGTTTTTTCATTACTAATTATGCACATGTTAGTTAATTTGCTTATTTTTGTTCTACTTAAGACAAACTTTTTTGGTTTGTTACTATTAAGTATATTTTTATTTAATTTTTGCCACAAGCCCATGACTATTAATTTTAGTTAATTTAATTATTATTATTCGAACTGCATTTGTTTCTATATTTAATGAATTGAACAGGCTAATGTTCGTATCGCCTTTTTATATTTTTGTCCAAGTGTTTTAGGTAATTTGACCCACCTACTGTGCACCGTTTTCATTTCTCTTTGTTTTTTTTTGCATTTTTTCTCATCTAAATCTAAATATATGAAAAGTATTTAAAGCGTTTTTTATATATTTTGTTTTTAATTTCATTCTGATGATGTCACATATGACCAACTTTATATAGGTGCTTCGAACAATTTTTTTTATATTTTTCAGCAAAATTATTTTTTTTTATTCTAATTGTATTGAATATCTCTGTTTGTACTAAACATTTGATGAGCTTTCTCCATGCACTTTCGGTTCATTTATAACAAATAATGTTTTCCAATGTCGCATGTGACATGGAAATATGCTTTTTGGCAAGGGACTCTTTGTATCCTCAGAAAAATTTTAGAGAGAAAAAGTCAATGAATAATGCTTAACTTTAAGAACGTTTATCAAATAAAAAAGCATGCAAAAGAAATATCAAAATTAATAAAGCTGCGTTTTTGTTATTTTGGGGTCGGTGGAAATGCCCATAATTAAATTTGTGATTTTCATTAATAACAACGTTTGTTATATATTTATTTCTCATTTTGAGTTAATGTAACCAAATTAATATATTTTGAATGCTTCTTAGAAAGTTCTAAGAAATTGTTTAAATATATGGACGCAAAACATAAATCATTTTTTTATAAAACAACAATACAACTTCTACTATTTTTTAAATAAACTTCAAGCAGAACTTTTTTTAGCTATACTGAAAAAGATTAATTTTTGGTCATACGCTGTTTTTAATGAGAACCGCAGGAATATGCTTGCATAATTTGAATAGGGACTTTACAAAATGTATATGAAATAAAACGTTTGAATGTACTTCAGGAAACTACAAAAAATATAATATTTGCGCAAATGTTTGCTTTCACACTTTCATACAACTCTTAACAAAGTTTATACTCAAACAATGTGTTCTATATGCCAGATTTTATAAAGATTTCAATCGCACTTTGCCAAGGAAAAACGCTTGTGTAACTCAACCATTGGTGCCAGAAAATGATGATGGGAGTTATGCTAAAATGTTTAAAAGAAAAAGAAAAATCAAATGCTAAATTTTAAATTTACATAGTTTCTTTTATCACTTTTTTGAAAAATTTAAATGCTTTTTATGAAAGAATATACTAAACCTATCTGTGAAAATGATAAACTGGCAACAATGAAACCAACTTTTTTTATTTTTTTTTTTTTGCAGTCAACACTTTATTTGAAGTAATAAAATTAATCTCAATTTCAACATTATTTTTTTTTTGTATTTACAAAATTTCACAGAACACCATACGAGGAGCCAAAAAAAAAACACAGCAACATTTTCTTCTTTTGCTTTTTTCACTTTACAGACATATTAGCGTCAGTAGATTTTTGTCTTCTTGTCGCTATTCTTGTCTTCTTCATCGTCATGATCATTGTCTACCACAGTTTACTCCATTAATAGAGCAGAAACCAGTAACTTGTAGTAACATCGATAATCTGTAGATAGACATATTGATGATATTTGTATGTAGTAGAACATCATTATGATGTATTCATTAGACCATTTCCATACATAGGAATAGAACAGCCAGAACCACATCTGCTGCTACAGCCGTAGTCAGACACTATGAGGTAAAGCAAACTAGTGTAACATTTACATTTACTTTTCAATTGAATGATTATCACATGAATTGATAGTATAACTGCTGCTCATACTGCAGTTCGCTCTTCTTGCTTCTGTTGTTTTTTTTTTTTTTGCTCTTATTTTAGTTGATCGCAGATTCAAGTATTTCTGCTTCTGGGGGATATTACAAATCAACCCACAGCCAACAGATAAAAAGGAAATTATTTATTGGTTTGATTTTTTATATAAATATATATGAATATATATATACATACATGTATTACTTTGTTTTTAAACTGCCACAAATTTTGGCTTTTTTTAATGTTTTTCTTTTTTTTTCATGCGTTTATTTATTTATTGTATCTTCAAAAAATTAACTAACAATAAGTTTTCAAATCTTAAATCTAGATATAATAATTAGGCCCAACCAGTGTCAGGCATAAACTTAGTGATAATAATCAATAATACATAAATATCGTATTAAGTACAAAAATATTTTCAAGCTGTTTCATCTGGAGTGTTGAGTATTAGAGCCATAGTGTCCCTCTTTTTTAAGCGGATGAGTCCAGTAAAATTCAAGGTGTTACGAGCAAGTGGATTAGGATGAGACTCGAGTTTTGTTAAGTATTTGCCTGCGTATTTTTTAATTTCTTCAGTCACTAGTGGCATATTTAAATCACGATGTAAATTTGAACTTTTGATGTACCTTAGAGCCGATATTATTAGTCTTAAAATCTTCTTTTGCCTTCGTTGGATTCTCTCTATATTGGAAGCTGAAGCAGTGCCCCATAGCTGAATTCCGTAGCACCATATAGGTTTCAAAATCGACTTGTATATCAAAAGTTTGCAATCTAGACTCAAGGTTGAATTTCTACCAATTAGCCAATGTAACTGAGTTAATTTTAGTTTTATTTGTGTTAGCTTAGAGTCAATATGGTGTTTCCATGTTATCCGTCGGTCAAGGTGTATACCAAGGTATTTTACATGTGAATGTTGAGGAACAACTTGATTACTGATTCGAATGGGTGAACAGGTATCTTTTCGCAGAGTAAATGTTACCTGAACACACTTTTGTTCGTTTACCTTAATTCTCCATAAGTTTAACCATAATTCCAGCTGTGTAATATGTTCTTGTAGATATCGGGAAGCCTCGTGAGGGTTTTCGTGCATACTAAGGCAGGCTGTATCATCAGCAAATGTAGATGTATGGATATTGCTGCTCAAAGGCATATCACAAGTATAAATCAAATACAAGACTGGGCCCAGTATGCTCCTCTGTGGCACACCGGATGATATAGATTCGGTAGTTGAAGTCTCCTTCAACAACCGTGAACTTCCGGCTAGTAATATAACTTCCCAATAGCTTCAGAAAATTTATTGGTAGATATGATTTCAATCTTAAAATAAAGCCTTCATGCCACACTTTATCAAATGCCTGAGAAACGTCAATGAAGACGGCAGAACAATATTTCTTTTCTTCAAATGTTCTTCTTATAAATTTAACCAATCTATGCGTTTGTTCAATGGTGCTATGCTGACTCCTAAAACCAAACTGATGGCATGGTATGCACCCACTACCAATTAGAATTGGGAACAATTTTATCATGAGCAGTTTTTCGAAAAGTTTAGATATTGTTGATAGTAGACTTATTGGCCCACAGAAAAAAGTATTCACCAATTAATGTTTTCAATTAATAATTTAATTCATTCAATTAAATTTTTAATTGTATTAATTAATTTAAGTGGAAAAACTTAATTGATATTATCAAATTATTTATAGGTGAAAATTTAATTAATTTTTTAATTAATATTACAAATATTTTAATTAATATTACAAACTCATTCATATTACTTTTTTGTGTGCCTGTACGATTCAGCCTTTTTAATGTAAGCGAAGATACAAGTGATATTGATAAACTGAAGCCAGCATATACATAAAATATCTTAGACTTAAAACTTGTAAAATGATTTTAATCAAATTGCAAAAATGCATTACAACTTGCACAGAACTACGCGAATATAAATTTAGAATCATGACACACAGTTTCTGGCCAAAGTTTAGTTTTGTATATCTAAAATATTTTTACACTTTTGTTAATAACTGCATCAAGCTCCTTGTGAAAATAGTTCCCACAAAAGCAATAATTTCTGCCACTAAGCGCAGTGAGATTTAAGCAATGACTTAGTCCCCGATTTTGTTCCAAATATTATGTCAGAATTAATCGCTGTTGTAGACGCTATGTAAGAAAAATTTTATCAACTAACAACTTTGCAACTGAGATACTAAATATATCACACAAGACACACTGGGGTTTCCGATATCAATAGTGGGAATTAATTGAAAAATTAAATTTATGCGAACCGAATAAATTTTTGTACTCGCTACTAAAAGTACACAAAATTCCACATCACTAGCAAAAAATTTTTATTGTATCAACTACCGTTGTGGAATTATACACTTTTGAAGTTTGAGTTATTTGAAGTTTTTCTTGCGTGCAATAAAAATTGCAATTTTTGTTGTTTTAAGAATTAGTTTTGGGTGGTTTGTGAAGTGAAAATGAAATATACAATAATGGAACCTTCAACCTCGGGTTAGTAATATTAAATGCACGTTTTTGTTTTTATGTTTAATTTGTGTTATTTTTTATAATTTGTTTTCTCGCTTAACTCTATAATTGAGTGAATTTCGAGAAAAATTACTATAAATAGTGGTGAGTTAAGCCGAGTTATGAAAAAATCCTTTTCCTCGTGTCACTTTAAACATTTCTGAAACAATTTTGCGCATATTTGCGCTAATATGCAAATGTATTGTTGCACCTACTACATAAAAGCAATAACAGCATCATTCATCGTTAATGTTGCTTTTGTTTTTGTTTTCATGCCAGCTTACATTTGATTTTAATACATATATTAATAAGTAATGTACATACATATGTCTGCATAAAGAGGAATCAAATAAGTTTGCCTAAAAAACCGACTTCAGTGAAAAGATCTGATAGAACATTTTTAAATTAAATGTATTATTTTTGTGTTTTTCAGAGCTCAGGGTGTGTGTTAAATTTTTTTTAAATAAAATAAAATGTTAAATTTTAATGGGTGTGACTCTGCCCATTTTTCCAAATAGAAGATTTTGTCTACTTTTGAGCTCAAGATGTGTGATAAGTTTCGTAAAAATTGGTTAACCAGAACCACGTGAAATAAAATAATAGATTTTAATGTGCCCGCCCATTTTTTCAACTTTAAGATTGTGTTATTACAAGAACCAAAGGTGTTTGCTAGGTTTCGCAGCAATCATATAAATATCAATATCATATAAACTCAAATAAAAAAATTATGGGCGTGTCTCCGCCTATTTTATTTTATTTTTTTTTTTGCAATGGGATCAATGGAAAGCTATACCCATTACCTATCGCACAATAAAAGAAATTTTTAGAATCGGTCTAATATGAACCGAGTTATGAAGTAACACCGCCAAAAAAAATTGAGACGAATTGATAACCACCTCCTTTTTTTGAAGTCGGTTAAAAAGAGAAACAATATCAATGTCAACCCCTAACTGCGAAAATTACATAACTGACATATTTTTCGAAATTGACTTTGATGCAGCATCCAACACGTCATCTGGTAAAACATTGATTTGAAAATAATAATAGTGACATTTCAGTGTAATCTGTTAAAAGTGAACGCACTAACAGAAAAAATATCTACGGTAATATTTGATTAAAGTCTCGTTAGTGAAGACAATGCCAGTGATGATGATAATAATATTTAAACAAATTATACTGATGATGATGGTGATTATGATGATGATTGTTAAGAATTGGATATGTAATAGAACTGTTCAAATATTGTTATTCCATTTTTTTAACCGACTTCAAATAAATTTGTATTAAATAATGAATTAACAGTAAAACAATTTTTTCAAAACAACCTTTTATTTAAACGCTCATGAGAATCGGTGCAGTGTAACTAGTACTACAAAACCAAAGGTCCTGGGTTCGAGCCCGGTTCTGACAGTCATTAAATAACAACACCAAGCATTTTTCTGATGAGCGTTAGTGTCCCTTTGTATCAGTTGTTGTAGGAAAGTTCAAATGCTGAAGACATAATCACTGGTCACTGAACCAGCAGATACTAATCCTAATGTAACATCAGAGGGCTTTCCTTCGTTATGTAGCAGAGTAAAACAACCATAAAAAATGGCTACTAAACACATTTAAAAAAATTTAATACGACTCATTTAACACCAGATGAGCTGCAGAGTTGTAAGAGAATGAAGCTTTCCTCTATCTCTTCTCAACACTATCCCTTTCCTAAAGAAGGTAACACTTAGTAATAGTAGTAGGCATTCATTACCTAGGAAGTGGGATTGTCAACAGAAGTGCACGTCGTGCGGAAAGTTTTCTGAAAGAAACGATTCCTCTCTTTGACTGTGCAAGCAGTTCACTACTTCCGGTCCTAGACCAAGTATTTCCCAGACAATGGCTTTTCAGATTCCTCTGAAATCTAGCTAGAGTAAGAAGGCACATAGTCATGTAGCCTGAATGGTTTCAGAACATCGTAACGTCTCAGGCAAGTAGGTAAATTTGCATGAATATTTGCTGAAGCATGACTGCAGCGTGGGATTAGATACGAAGAAAGCAGCCCTATCACCAATCTAAAAAAAAGGGCCAGCAACCCACTTTTTTAAAATCAAACTTGCAAACGAAACGCTTAATAAAGGTGCCCTATGCTACAGTGGGAGTTAGAGGAGGAATATATATATATATATATATATATATATATATATATATATATATTCATTACATGAATGTTGTTTCTCTTTCACATAAAACAATGATCGACACAATCGAACCAACCAACAGCAACTGGACGAACAAGGCTTTTTCCAATACCTGATATGCTAGGCTGTACTTTGTCCAATTTTTGAGCAGATGATTGCCCAACGGACTGTTTAGTTCCGAAGTCTTACCGTCGTATTCATAAAAAATAGAAATGTATCCAATAAACCATTAATAAAAATAAAATATTTTTTTAGGTTTATATACAGATCGGCAGGGATAATTTACAAGTTGAGCTTTGATGCCTAAAAAATATGTAATTTAATTCGCTAGATTTTTAATAATTTTTCACATTAGAATACTGCATCGGAAGCAAAATCCTATTCGATAGAAAATTTGTGCCTCAACGAAATTTTCGATGCTCATAATATGAATTTCACATTCGATACTCAATTTTCGAACATTGAAAAACGAATTCAACTCATAATAAGCATCTAATATTTTACAGGTTTTATTAACGCGAAAAGATTAAACAAAAGGATAAAGATTGTTTTCAAATTATAATATTTTATATGCAAATAAGAAACAGTCAATACTTTTAATATAATAAATCAACCACCGTCAGCAGTAGGGCAATCAACTCGGTATTTTAACCGATTTTAAGACCGGTTTTTTCACAACACGGCTGTCGGTTTTTTCAAAATGTTGAATTTTCGCATAGTCCGGATTTCGAATACTTTTCGATTTGTATATTTTGCAATAAAAGTTGTTTTCACTATATTAAAACTTACACTAACGTTTTCTGTTGATTTTCCTAATTTTTTTTTTTCAGTGTAAGAGTTGTAGGCATTCTTCAAGTGTGGCAACACTTACTGAAATATTCAATTAAAGCGAACTAGTTTTTTGAAGTGGTGGAAGAGGCAAATTAAATTGGCCTTGTGGTATACAATGGATATCAAACTCCATACGAGTATATAAAAAGTTGGTTCATATTTTATTTTGAGTTCGACATCCATCGCATACCAAAAATTTTTGTTTGTATTTCTGTTTTTGTATACATATGAATCCAGTAAAAAAAATTGGAAGTCAATCTAAAGGAACTACATTTTCATTGCTTCCAAAAAATCGATATTTTCAATTTGCCGATAATTAGCAGAAAACCAAGTAGAAGTTTATTTTAGTCATACAAAACCTTGTAATTCCTCCATAGTTTTGAAAATACTCACCAGAATTTTTAAAAAATTAGATTTTTTAAACAAATTTATGAATTAATTTTGGTCTAAAATTTAAAAGTTATTTACTTAAATTTACCTGACAATACTGTTTCGCGTTTGAAATCGTATTAAAAGAAACGAATTGTTAAAATAAGTAAGTTTTTACCATTTTTCTTCCTAGATGAAAATATTTCCAAAGAACACAAAAAAGGAAATTTTTCTTAAAATTGCTTCCGATTCACAGACTTGGCATAGAAAAAGAGAACTTCTTGCAATGACAACCCCACGTAAAAATCATTAGAACTTATCGAAATTTGCACTACTTCCAGATCGCAAGCTCTACATTTTCATGACTTCTTTGGATTGTCTTTTTTTACTGCGTATGTATGTTAGTTTTGCAAATGTTAAAAAATAAACAAGAAGAAAACAACAAATTAAAAGTGTGTGAAACGGACTGTGGAAAATATTTGCCGCCTAAAAATATTAAAACTGAACAAAAATGTGATACATATACATTTGACGTGGGTCGAACTCGTTCACTATTTTATTTTTGATACAAACCGATAATCCGACTTGAGTCTAGTCTCAGTACTGGAAACCTTCCCAAAAAGCGAGAATTTTATTAAGTACTCTTCCATAAATTAAACAAACCCAATAAGCACTCAAAAAATTTCAATTCAAGTACTTGAAATTTAACTGGAAACAAAGTTGAATTCAAGAATTTTTTCAAATAATTTTCAAGTTTGAAAATAGTTTGGAATAAAAAGTCAACTAACATACATAAGTATATATACATATGTTCAAACCTTGTCAAATGCATAATTTATTTATTAATAAAATTGAAATTGTTGTCAAAAATATCAACCACAAATAAAAAATAAATTAAAAAAAAACAATATGTGATTAAAATCGTGGAAACAATATTGGAGGTAGATATGTAGAAAATTATTATTAGCAAGCAAATGAATTGCACTTTCCTTTTTTATTTTAAAAACATTGTTTTTGAAGCTTGAAATATATTTGAATTCAATTGTAATACAAGGCTGAATTGTAGTATAATTCAAGGCTTGAATTGAACTGCAATAGAACTGAATTGTTCGAATTGAATTCAAGTTCCCTTTTCACTAGAAAATGTTATTGAATTAAAGTGTAAACCAAGTATAATTCAACCCTTGACAATTCATTGTGTGACTTAAACAAAAATTGTTTTACACTTTATTTCAAGCAAAATTGCTTATTGGGAAGGAATTTGATCGCCTATTCCATAAAGAAGGGAACTTCCTTCAAATGCCGATCAGTAGCTAAATTATGACAGTATCACCTTTATGAGCACCGTTTGAATGCATCATTTTTTTTAATTTTTTGCTGCTATTTTGTTATATAATTAAAAAAAATCAACAATTATCTTAAAATTACATTTAGAAAAAAGCTCAAATATTTTGTTTCATAAAGGGCAGGCAAATTTGAGGTTGGGAAGCAAATTGACTTAAAAGCAGTTTTTTTTTTTGATTCATCATTTTTTTAATTTTATGCTGCTATTTTGTTATATAATTAAAAAAAATCAACAATTATCTTAAAATTACATTTAGAAAAAAGCTCAAATATTTTGTTTCATAAAGGGCAGGCAAATTTGAGGTTGGGAAGCAAATTGGATTAAAAGCACAGTTTTTTTTTGACAAATTTAGTTTTATTGATACCAATGAAAACTACAAATATGGGAATTAATAATGAAATATGATGTCGGGCAAATATCTATCTCTAGCACGTCGACAGACGTCCGCTCTTTTCACAAAATTTTTAACCACATTTTGCAACAAAGCTTAACTTATCTCGTCTATGCAGCGCCGAATTTCATCTTTCAGAGCGTCAGTTATTTCTGGTTTGTTCACTTAAGCCAGGCTTTTCAAACGGCCTCAGAACGAGGCGGTCAATTAAAATTGCGAAAATCTAGAAATTATGAGACCGGGAAATTGATTTAGCCGACTTTGTGGCCAATTGTGACCACAAAAATTGGTTACAGCGCAAAGAATTCACGGTGACGGTGTTTCCTTGCTCATTTTCGAAAAAAAAAAACGGGCTGATGATGATGCTATAATGGTTTATCGAGGACTGTTTGTGGATTTTGTCCCATATAGGAAAATGTTCTTTGTTTACATAACCACTTAATTAGAAATGGGCCTCATCATTAAAGAAGATTTTGTTGAAAAATGAGGTTTTTTGAAACAGCAAAATTTTTACCCTTTTGATAGTAAATTTTCACAACTAAAATTCTTTGTTCAAGAGTGTAGAGAGAGTTCCATGGTTAAAATTTTAAAACTTTTAACTAAATAAATATCAAAAGATGACAGCTCAATTCTTGACATTTCATGACTTGACAGCCAATTTACCTCTTAACCTCAAACTTGCCCACCCTTTACAAGATTGCAACTTAAACATCTCTTTCTTACAGCCTGTTTGTCTAAGACTTTCGCATTACAAATCTTGGTGTTTTTGTAATAGATTAAAGAAAACTTGTACACGTTTTCTTTAGTCTATTACGAAAACGTCAAGACTTAAACACAAACAGTCACTATTTCTCACTCTGAATTTTAACAACCGAAACTGGGTTTTTCCTAACTTCAAATATTCGAAAACCAGTTTTGGAAAATGTCGAATAATCGATCACCCTAGTGAGCAGATATATACTTCACCTTCTAGCTGCAATATAGTATTTAATATTAAATGTAATTTATTAGGCATTACTGATAATTTTAACTGCTGACATATATTCAGATTTATAAGCACTTCAGTAATAAAGCTCTCTTTTTAATCATTAAAAAAGTTTTTATGAGTATCAAACACACTTAACACATTTATTTTCCGGTTGTAAAAATGCTCCTAAAAACTACTTTCAAATGCAATAGATTTAATTTTCTTATACATGCATGTTATATTTTAATTCTCAATGAGGCTTTCAAGTTGCAGCCGATGAAGCTTAACTTATAATAAAACTAAAGTTTATTATACATATACACACAAGCATAATTTTATTTATATGCACCCATAATTATGAAAGTGTTCTAACTTATATCTTTCTCATTTTAAGATATTAAATACACACAGATTTTACTAAATATTAAATAAATTTTTATTCATGAAAAGTAATTTTTTTAAATTAAAATTATTAATTAAAATGTTGCACAATACAAAAGTATTTTTTGCTTTATTCCAATGTAATAAAAAAAGCTATTTAGTTGGCCTTCCAAATAATGTCATAATTTTGCATATTTTTCCATATTATGTGTATATTTTTGAAACCCATCATTGGTATTCTACTGTGAACGTGGAATCTAATGAACAGGACTAGCAGAAATAGTCAGCACTACTTAAAATTGAAGAGTATTGCGAAATTGCTACTCGCATATTTTTTCGTATACTGAGCCAGTCTTGATATAGTTGGGTTGTTGTCCGCAGCGACCGGTGGCAATGTAATTTTTGTTCTTTTAGTATTCGTATTGCATCATGCTCCGAAAGCTGAGTTCTTAGTCTGAGACTCTTACTGATACACGCTTCTAATTACTAATGAAAAACTGTTTGAGTCAGACACAATTTATTAAGTTAAACACTTTCACACATAACTAACAGACAATTTTAAAGAATTCAACATGATTGCAAACAGTTTAGATCAATAAATACATGTCTGAATCAAACACTTTTTCATTACTAATTAGTGGTTACGCTTTTTGGGCACACGGCACACAAGAAATGCCAGATGTAAACTCATCCTAAGTCATATTTTACTGTTTAATTGTTAAATTCGGGATATACTTTTATTTTATTTAGGAAAACATCCTTCTAAACGCTATAAATAATATTTTCAATTTGAAATATACCAAAGTAAAAGCTTAATTAAGATTTTAGTTCAAAAAAGAGAAGCAGCGCAATAACTCTTTGAAAAATCTAATTAAAATTTTTCCCAGAGGTACTTTTAAATATGAAAATTACTGGGGTGACCTTAACTCAAAATCAGCTTATAGCGCCTTTTCATTTTTGCAAGAGGTATATTCAGGGATTATTGTATTAGTTCCGAACGATTCCTACAAAACTATATGATTTTTCCTCACTAATACTTAAAATAATTCTTATTGGTTTAATTAAAATTTTAAATTTCTTGAATACATAATTTTCCCAAACAACACCATAACTCCAAAAAAATAAGATTGCCAGAAAACAATTTTAAAGTTTTCAACTTATGCACAAATTAATGGAAAAAGAAAATTTTACATTGTTTTCAAGAGTTGATTAAAAAAGATGTTTTTGCATGAAATAAAAATTACACAATTACACAAGAATTCCATTTTTTGAGTTATAACGTTGTTTTGGTAAATGAGCTACAGTGATTAAAACTAAATCAAATTTCCATATAAAAGTCATGTTCACTTCTTAAGTCTTTTGATTAAAACGAATTCAAATTTGCACTGAAAATCTGTGTTCGCTTCTTAAGTCTTTTGATATTTACATGCTGAATCAAACACCAAAAAAAAAAGACTGTCGCCATATGCAGTATGTATATTTAAACATATTTACATAACCGAACATTACTATATAATAAAAGTAATAAATAAATAAATTAAATAAAAAAACGATAGAAATAAAATTAATTGACAATCTTTTACTTCCGCTTTTACATGCTCCACATCGCTACGTAACCCAACTAAATATGAGCTTATTACCATTTTAATATTTGATAATACTTAATGTATTTTATTTTTATTTTTGAAAGTATGGGTAAATGAGTGTTAATTTACTTGCAAGAGATTGTTTATATATTATTTTATTAAGTTAACCATATTTTTTTTGCACTTTCACTTATGTTACCCTAAATATTATGTTAAGTTAAAATGACATGCTTGCAACAACAATAACTAATATAGCAAAAAGAAGAGAGAAAAAGCAACACCAATCTCTATAAAACAACCGGCCAAGAAGAAAGAAGTGAAAGAAGCACCCAACCACAATAAAATCCGATAGGTATGAAAAAAAAACTCTCACACATACGCCTCTTAATAAAGAGGCAACAGCAACAGCAAAAAAAAAAACATGAAGACTCTAAAAAAAAGAAACACGTTTGTTATTGCTAAATAATTCAGTTAGAAACTTTGAATGATGGTTACCAGTCTATTTGAACTTAATAACGTTAATTTAAAAAATTAGCTCACATTAAGAAAAAAATTTAGCAAATATTTTTTTCTCAAAATATAATATCCAAAAAAGATAACTTGTATCGCAGATAAATAATTTTGTACAAGCTGCAACTATTCCTGAAACTTGGGTCCTTATTTTTCTTCATATTTTTTAGTCACTGCTTACAAAATAAATAATGTATTATTACTTTCGCACCAAAAAGAATGATACTTATTCTTACTGAATGACATTGATGTCACTTCTGAAGTAGTTAGCATGTTGACTACAAAATTAAAGGCGCTGGGTTCGATCCCGGTATCCAACAGTCATTCAATAACAACAAAACACATTTTTCTGATGTGCATTAGTGTCCCTTTGTATCAGTTGTTGTAGGAAAGTTCATGGTCATTGGTCACTGAACTATACCGGCTTCAGCAGATACTAATACTAATGTAACATCCGACCGCCCACCTTCGTTGTGTAGCCGAATCATCGGCAAAGTAAAATAACTAATAAAATGGTTACTAAGCACAGCTTCAAAAAAATGAATAGAAAATGTGATTTTTTTTCTACCCCCCCCCCCTTGCTTTTCTATACCGTTCGTCTACAAACACCAAAAATCAAGTTTTAAAAATTATTAACAAAATCAACGTGTGAATTACTTGTAATAAGCATAAAATTTTTAAATTTTTTAAACCTGGCAACCTTTTGCCAATTATAGTACTTTTTTGTCTTGCTGTGCAAAAAGATAAGCGCCGCAAGAAATTGTAATCAAATAAACTAAAAATGTAATTTCCCTGAATTTCGCAATAATTTGAAAAAAAATTTTTTTTTAAGTCCATATATAAAAAATGTATACATTAAATTTGAGAGAAAAAAGATAGTTTCGTAAAACTTGTTTTGGGGGAAAAAATTACAGTCAATGAACATACAGGGTTTCTCGAAACAAAGTTTGTATTTGTTTAGTTTATTGCGTGAACGCAATGAAACTTAGGGGCATGTAAGGTTTGTCAATCAGTAACGTTCTTCTTAAGAACTCAATCGCTATGGAGCATTTCTTGTGAACATACCGCGTATTATACGAGCGAGAGTATTGAAGAAAGATAATTTGGTGACTGATTTTATTTTCAGAACTGCCACTAGTGGAATATCAAGCATCCCACACGCATGCATCAGAAGCCTTTTCATTGGGCTAAAGACAGACTAAAATTATAATTCGTAATATTTTGGGATATGAAAGCTGACGTGTTAGACGATTTGTTTATGCCTTAAATGCAAAACTTTACTTGCTCTAACTAAAGAACAGAACGCAGCAACGTCGTACACGCAAAATGCGCCTTTGCTATGAGTTCGTGAAAATTTATTTGAACAAGAATTAATATCAGTTGGCCTTTTTCTATCATATATATATATATATATATTTTTCTATTATTATAGTATTTTTTATATAATCAAATCTATATTTTATGCCAATAAAGTGACTTCTTTGGCACCAGCACTCGATTAAATCAGTGTCACCAAAGTTTGGCTTACATTTGAACGAAAGGCTTAGGATACAAATAAATAAACAATAAAGATTGTCTCGATAAATTAATTTTTAATCAATCCACTAAAGACTTGCATAAACTTTCTTTTAAGACACTCTGTACAAGAAACAACACCACAAAATTTAACACTGTTTTTTTTTATTTTCAGTTGATCATATTGCTGCTGTTGCCTCAATGATCATAATGATTTCAATAGTAATGATGTGAGTCATTATGATGAAACATGAACACATACAAATGAATTGAATGTGTAAAAGTTATTTGGCTGGATGGACTATTGGTTGTGTGGCTGTTTCGTTTGCTAGTTGGCGGTGGGAGAAAACAAGCATTTAGGCAAAATTTTCACATTCAACTAAATCACACACATTTGTATGTGTATACATTAAAACAGTGAAGCAGCAGCAGTAACAACAACCACAAGTACACACAGACCACCCGCCAGTTTTGTATTGAAGCACATGAATATAAAAGAAATGTAAAGGCATGAAAAAAAGTTGAGCAGAACAAAAAATAAATAAATAAAAGTCTCACACAACTTTTGAGTTGACTGCAGTCAGGACATTCCCACAACTTCCAATTTCATTATAAGTTGCACTTTTGCCACTTAATCATTATGCACCAATGCAATAACACACACGTACATGAAAGCATTTTAGTTTTTTCACAGATTTACATTCAGTAACAAGAAGTTTGTCTTGTTTGTGCAAATAAACACCCTACAATGTATAGGAGATGGCTCGAACGAAAAGAGCAGCATATGATGAATTTTTGCAGCAATAGTCTTAATAAATGTAGAGAGTTTTAGAAAAAATGCATTAGTGTAAGTTTCTCTCCAAGAAACTTCAAATAGATGATAAGAAATTTAAATAATCTGAAACACTGCTATACTATATAATATAGAATAAAATAAAGAAAGATAAGTAGAATATGATGAACCCATAGAGCTATTTTGTATTTGTAATTGGCCATCAGCTTGGACTAGTTATGGTGTGGAGCAAAATTAAAATAAAATAAAAATAAAATACGGAACGATTTTAAGTCTAAAACATATATGTATGTGTGCATGAATTTCCAGTAAAAAAAATTTAATATTTTGTATGGTCAAACACTAAAAATTGTTTGATGGTGTTGGGGGTCTTTTAAGCTTAAAGTTCTGTACCTGGATTCACTAACTTTTATTACCATAATTGTATCGCTTTAATAAATATAACGAAAATTTATCGACTTTGCTATTCAGCAATATATTTTAACGATATTCGCTGTCGGTCGGAGAAAAAAAATAACATCATAAGCTCAAATTCATTGAAGTTTTCTTTATTATTCCTTATGCTTTTCACTTATTTTCACATTTTCTATACAGAAACACCACATGATATTGAATTAAATGGTGAGTAAGATAACGCTGTAGACTATCGTAAAAAATAAATTACGGAATCACACTATCGTTACAGCAAACGAATAAATATGTCGATAAATATTGCAATTTTCGGTTCGCAAAAAGTTACAGAATACAGGTACTGAAATTAAACAAAAATATTTATTATTTGTTGTTGTTGGAAAAAAAATGTTTCGCGTGCATGTGTTTTTGGGTCGTGTCATGTTGGAAAAATCCAACCTCAAAGGTGGCTTGATGTAACTGCACACGAGCGTTGGAAAATACGACTGCATTCTGTCTGCTCATTCCCAATTAAATCAACTTCATTCTTACAACCGTGTACCGAAGAAGACTCGAAGAAAATTAAATGTATTATCCGTGTATTAGCAGACGGATTTTTCATTAAACGTTTTTGTACTTCCATACAAAGTTTTGGTTAATCAAAGATCTATGACACTAATGATCTATTTGACCGGCTGATCAACAAACAAAGCTAAACAACAAATCAAACATTCACTGCCGTATTTAGAAAAAATAATTTAGGTTTACAAAACGTTTACGAAAAAAATTTTATATGGAAATTTGTTTGTTAAACTTTTAGTAAGCCTAAATTATTTTTTTCTCAATAAGGCCTATACTGTTCAGACCACAGGGAGGCTTTTGTTGAACACTTCTGAGCAGCTTTTAAAGTTTAGCTCCTTCGATGTCAAATTTAGCTTGTGATTTAACAGACTTGAAAAAATTAGGAGATTCTCAATTAAGTTGTGTTTTTATACTAAAAATGTGTGTTACTTCATAACTCCGTTATTTGTAAATCGGTTTCAAAAATTGTTTAGTTTGAAAGGGTATAGCTGACGTTTGGTACCGCCCCGTTTTCAAAAAAACTGAGCATGAAAACGCCCACATAGAGACTTGGCGCTAAGCAATGATATCGTGCAATGTTTCTGAAAATAGGCAGTGATTCATCCCTTTAAACTGTATTAAATTTTCCAAAATTAAAAATTAAATTATTACGAAACTTAGCACGCATCTGCGGCTTCTGTAGTGAAAAGGTACTGAATATATATATTTTGTTTAATACACTTACGCCCAACTGATTTCAACGAAATATTACATGCAATTTTGGTGCTTAAGATTACACAATCTCGCACTTTTGAAAGTGGCGAGATATTCCCCGCTGTATTTTGTGTAATTCCATACAACCACACTAGACTTTTCAGATTATACAATTCTGCATTAGTAAAAGTGGGCAGAGCCACACCCATTAAAATTTAATATGAAGCATTATACAATTTTACTTAAACAATTCCTAAGAAATTTCGCACATGAATTATTCTCTTGCTGTGATACAAATTGGGCGTACGAAAAGAGGAGAGTACGAGTATGTGGCCAGTGTTAGAATTTCTTGTTTTCAACTATTTTACCAAGTTAAAGAACAATTTAAATTTTAATGTAATAAGTGTTAAATAATAAGTTTAAAAAATTTAGCGACAAATATACCAAAGAATACCCAAATGGATTTTCTGCAAGAATAAACTGAAAATTTTATTACGTTAGCAATATGAAAATACAATTCAAACTTTGCTAATAATAACTTCTAAAGTTGTGTTTACTATGTGTGTATTTTAATCTTATTCTAATATCTAACTCTAAGGACCAATTTCAGCAACACTATTTAAATATCAATTCATATTTAAATGTCGATTTTCATTAAGTTTTGTATGGAAAAATTACTTTTAAATATGAATTGATATTTATGAATTTGACAATTAAAAATCATTCACCCTTATTCTATTTGGCGTCGGCAACATGACACGATGTCGTTTTTAATCTTTTTGGCAAATCGGTATTCCCGTAGATAGTATTGCCATTTATCGATGACTGTCAACATATGTTTGTTGTTCTGTAAGAAAAAATTGTGTTGATGTTGCCGTTCATTTTGTCGTCAGTGTTTTTGATATCGTGTTCTGTTGTGTGTATACCTCAACGAATTTGAAAAATAATTCAAATAGTAAAAAAGTGAAATATAAAAAATACCAAAGTATGCATACATATTTATTTGAAAAAAATTCTTTAAAAAAGTGAAAAATATAATATGGACAAACTTAAAATTATCAAGCCCAACCAATTCGAAAAGCTTGTGGAAGAGTTGGAAAATAATCCTTCTCCTGTTAGAGGATTCTGCAGGGGCAGTGTTTCTAATAATTTCAAGGAACTGTGGGAAAGTGTTGCGACTGCACTTAATGCCCTCGTTCCACCAATTAGAACTAGTGGTGGATGGCAAAAAGTAAGGCAAAAAATGTGTTGGGAAGGTATACTGTATGATATAATTATTTTTACAGATCTGGCGAGACTTGAAAGCTGATTGCGAAGCAACAGTAGGCAGCATATATAAACAATTAGTACTGAAACCCTTTGGAGGAAGCTTCAATTTCCAATAAACGTTGATTTTTTCCAAAATTAGGCTCTATTGTATTCCATACATGCCTAAGTGATGTTTTATTCAGCCGAAAATAACTTTAAAACATTAAAACGATGAACATTACTCATTATTTTCCTAACATATGACTGAATTTATCACTTACTTTTCATCGGGTAACTGGCAAATGCATAAATTTTGTCTGAGAAATCTTCTTTTCATTATTAAATGTTTTTATTTTTTGTTCGTCCCAATCGGAAAGAAAAACATTCTATTTTAATTTATTTACAAAGCTTTTACTTATTCAAAAACACTTTTACCAAAAATAGTAAGCAAAATGAGTCAGCTGACTCAAATACTAGATATGTGTATTGTATTTATTGATAAACAGGCAACATCGTCATAACACTGTTAGGGAATACAAATTTAGCATTGATGTTGTTTCAATATTGACGACGATGTCGCCACCGACGCCAAATCAAATAACGGGGAATAATTCTATATTCAAAACGTTATTTTTTACTTTTTTCTTTTGAAATCAGACGAAACCTCAGATAGAGTAAAGAAACCTTTAGTGTCTATGTGCTCATGAAGTTGGAAATGTGATGTTTATATTGAGACCTTGTTCCTTGCTTTTATTTAATTTTTTGTTCGTTTTAATAGTCAGTGATACTCGCTTGCTTGAGTTTAAGCTCGTTAAATTTTATTTTTGTGATGCGAATGTATTTATTTTGATTTTATATGAAGTAAAAAGCTTACTCTTAAAATATCTTTTTACTACTGATCTATTTAAAATCGGTTTTAAATACTGGCAACACTGCCTCTGATAGGAAACGGTTTCTGAACGATTTTAAAGATTTTTTGCATACATACATAAGCAATACTTTGTTGAATAATCAAACCAATCAAACATTCGATTTACTTTCATTTAATATGGTTCTACGATCAAAACTAGCTTCTTAGAATTATCTCGTTTTTTACAAATTTTTAATTTTAATTCGAATAAAACACTAGTATTTATTTACTTTTCGCCGAGTATGAGAGATCAGATGAGTTTTTGTATTGATTGGGAAAATTTTTAAATTCTTCGCGTGTAATGAATGACGTTTGCTTGAATGAATTTTCTTGTAAACTTTCCTCACCGTGTGCTTAAAACTTTCTAGTGAATATTTCAGATTAAAATCATATTTTATTGAATGCATCCATAAACTGATCGGCATGGCCCTTACAATTTTCTTTGAATAAATATTTACATATGTATATACATACGAGTACATGCATAAGTACAGAATAAAAATATTTAATAAAAATGTATACAGTCGGTGCATACCGCTTGAAAACTTTTTTCACACACGTCTGGTGTCTTTAAAAAAATTAAATAAAACAAAAGAAATCTTAAAATTTTTGAAACTTTGTTTCTTTAGAAAATTACCATCTCTTCGTCGTTGCCTTTTTCTTTGTTTTTTTTTATTTTACCTTTAGGCGGCGTTAGTGTGTAAAGTAGTTTTCGATCGTTTTTTTTTTTTTTTTTTTTGATTCAGTACTTTAATTTATTTTAAAATGTATACATTCTGTGTTGTTAAATCTTTGGCTAAGAAGAAATTATACATAAATAAGTATTTATGTTCTCGTACACTTCTCGTCACTAGAATAAATATATAAACTTGATAATAACTATAATTATTTTTTGTGTGGTAATTGCTGGATAGGAAATTTGCTAACTTATTTGAAAGAAACTGCAAATTTCTAGAAGCCGACTCAAAGTTACAAAAACTTTTAAGCTTTGCTTATTCTTATTATTACATATTATTGCAATTTTTGCAGCAGACCTCATATTAATACTATTTGTTTTCACCTTTGCTTCTAAAACAAAGTGCAAAGGTCTTGTTCACGTCACGCAATCAGCTGATTAGTAGCTGTAGCATTTATGGACTTGCGAAATATTGTTTGTTTGTATCATTTATATTACTTTTTGTCGCTCTACTTTTGATTTTGTGTGAGATACATATGTACATAGATGAGAAAGTAATTTATGTCTTTAATATTTGCTAACTTACTAAATATCCCAAATTATTTATTTACTTATTCAGCATTCCATGAAAAAGTGGAAGTCATTCACTGACATTCATTTTTTCATTACTTTTGCGACTACATAGTGGGATTATGTTCCCATCTAAAATAATTTATATAAATTATAACGAATAGATTACTGTATAGTTTCTACAAGTCAGGCAGGCGACCCGTTCAAAAAAATAAATGACTGCTTTTCATATAAGTTTTATACTCAAGCCAGCCGTCCGTATTGTAGAAACAGGAGGTACATTTTTACGAAAAAAACATAAATTTTTTGAAACTAGCAAAAATAGACTTTTTAATTTAATTTTACAACATATTTTACTGTGGCTGTCACTATTGTTTGAGAGATAAAAACAAAACTTCCTGTACTGAATCTATTTAACACATACGCACATTCATAGATATACATAACCTGTAGGAAGCTTGGGGTAAAGTACCTCCAAGTCACCACTTTTCTCTACTTTTTGGTAATTTTTGACGACCTAGTCAATGAAGCGTCTACATATTAATATTAAGTTTTTAAGGAGTATAAAACATTTTGTCAGTGGCTGTAGCTGAGTGATAATTTGTCCACGCAATAATCTTTTTTTAACCACAGAGTATTTTCCCAAGAGAACTACCTACTCAATAGTATTAATGTCAGCAGTGTAGACTAGAATTACTAAAATATGCTCGTGAGTCTGTGTGTAAAATGTCTACATATGGTCTCAAAAGAACTACAATAGTTAAAAGTAGCAACGTCTGTGTTAGATTTTCAATGACACGCAAATGTTAAATGTCTATAGCAAACGGCATGGTCCAAGGTATAATTCGTCAGTAGTTCTGGTGAAAAAGTAGACATTGTTTTACTATTGACACTTCCTACAGGGTACATGCATACAAACATACTTATTCCCATAAGGTTTCCATCCATTTGCACAGTTACTAAAAAGATTTCATTTATTTATATATCCAATGTTTGTATACCTCAGCTAAACAACTAAGAGGTTTTTTTAAGTTAAAAATCGAAAAAAAATTATTCAAACAAATAATCCAACCATCCATTCCCTAAACGTTTTAGTATTTATCTCATTTTTCAGTTTTTTATTTTGTTTTGCTATTATGGCATAAATTTAGCAACAATTTATTACGAAATATTCAACAACACACCGACAACACTTTATATTATTGTTTCTCACAGTTTTCTTACTCTCAATTCCCAAAATCTAAGGAAAACGTCATGTTTAAAAGCTAACAAAACACTTAATATGTTTAAGCAAATAAACAAACACATTTAATATGCAACAAAATGAAATGGACAATTTATCATTAGCTAAAGTACTCGTTTAAGCGACCATCTATTTTCTCAATGGCAATTTTGCACTTGAAAGATGAGTCGAAATATCTATAGACAAAATTGCATCTAACTAGCAGAAAACTTAGTATATGTAGGTGTTTAAATGATTTACTTTTCTTTTTATTATATACGATATTATTTTGTTAGTGTTGTAACCAAAGGAAATATTTTGCATTTAAAAGTTCGTTTTCCTGAAGTATCTTGAAAATCTTGAAAATATTTTGCATGAATAGACGAAATATTATTTAAAAAGAACATGTTAAATAGTTTCAATAATACTTTTCTTTAACTTGATGAAATATTTATCAGTACTGAGATCTTAAAAATATCACTCAATTGAACGCAGTTAATAATTATCAAATATCAAATTATCAAATTTATATTCATTAAACAAAATACTCGCACATTTCTAGCAGAACGAATGTAGTTGTAAAGCAAAGCAATAATAACGTTCTGTTGCTGTGCGACTATTTTGTTCAATAAGTGTAAACAAATCGCTAGAAATATTGGGTGTTTTTTATTGAGGTATAGAACTTTAAGTTGGCATCACTTTTTTAACTGGCGGCCATTTTGTCAGCTGTCAAGTGATTAATATTTAGTTTGGTTTGCCATTTCATCATGAACAGGTTGACAAAAGAACAACGCTTGCAAATTGTGCAAATTTATTTCGAAAATAATGGTTCAGTTCGCGAAGTTTACCGCAAGCTCCGTCCATTTTATGGTCGACATAATCGTCCATCAGAGCAATTAATTCGGTTAACCATGGATCGTTTTCGCACTACGTTTACTCTATGTGATAATACGCATCCGCAGAGACGTCGAACAGTGCGCACCGAAGAAACAATTGCCGCTGTAGAGCAAAGTGTTGAAGAGGACCCGAATGAATCCATTCGCCACCGTGCAAAGCAATAACCGACTATTTTGTTCCCGAATTGGATGGCATGAATGTGGATGAGTTGTGGTTCCAACAAGACGGCGCTACATGCCACACAGCGCACGTCACAATCGATTTATTGAAGGAAACATTCGATGAGCGCATAATTTCGCGGAATGGACCTGTCAATTGGCCACCAAGATCGTGTGATTTGACACCATTGGATTATTTTCTTTGGGGATATGTGAAGTCGCTCGTCTACGCCAACAAACCAGAAACGTTTTGCCAACATACGGCCCCATATGCTCGAAAAAGTGGTTGAAAATTGGACCTGTAGAATTGGCTTTATTCGAGCCAGCCGCGGCGGCCACATGCCCGAAATCATATTTAAACGTTAATGGCATAAAATTATCCTTCCAATAAAGCCAAATTGATGGACATTAAAACGATTTTCTTGTGTTTTATTTCAATTCGAAGTTCTATACCTCTAAAAAAACACCCTGTACTTTAAATTTACAAATTGGCCTAAAACAAAAAAGCGACATACAAGTATGTAATCATAAGCGAAGTAAAGCTGACGACACAGTGGAAAGAAAACTTATTAAAATTCGAACGACTAGTTTTCTTTCGCAGGGTATTTCTTTTGATATAGTAGAAGACACAGTTATTTTTTATTGCTTTCTCCACAAAGACGGAAATCTGTATCCCTACAAAATTCAATTAGAGCAAAAATTAAACGGTCCCAATTATAGGCTTAACTTGGCTGTAAAATTGATTTTCAAAAGAGGTGACAGTACGAATTTTACTCCCATAAGTTTTTTACTCTTTGACTTACTCAACAAAGTGACTTCCTTGGCACTTTTAAAAGAAAATATACATCACAAAAAATATATATGGCCAATGCAAGCGCTTGTGTTTCAATGATTTTAGTTTTGTAAGAAATAAGCTCGCAAAGTTCATTGGTATTGTTTATTTTATTAAAATATATCGTTGGTCTCAAGTAGAAAGGCCTAAGTCAAGTAATAAAATCATTTGACTTAACTTTATAGGAGAAGGCGAAAACATAATAGAAACTGTAATATTCAATATGTAACTTATTTTGCAACTAGTAGTTGTAAAAGCGTTTTTTTTTACATTATTGCAATTAATTTTTGTGACGAGCTGTATTTGTGTGAAAAGTATTGAAATCGCTGAAAAACTAAATATCGTAAAAAATACGAATTAGGCTTTTCTACTTAAGGCCATCGTTATGTATGTTTGTATAAAACTTAAAAAAAAAATAAAGCACTTTTGTTTCAATTAAACAGATTCCAAGTAATTACTCCACATAAAGAATTGATTACAACACAATACAACATATCGAGTCATAACCGCTAAAATTGCTTAAGCGACACATTTTTTGCATTTCGTTTTTTTTACGAAAATTGACTATTTACGATCGCAAATGATCGATTTTGGTAAAAAAAAAATTAAGTTCGAAAATTATGTCGCTTAAGCGTTTTGGGCGGTTATGGCTCGATATTATGAATTGAAATTTTATTATTTAATAGCAGTTTTACAATGAAAACTATTAACAACAAACTTCTGCATTATATTGCAATATTTGTGTCAGACAAGAAAAACTGCTTAAGTCGAGATAAGCTAATTTTGAGTTAGTAGCACTTTTGCAATATTCATATTCAAAAATACCCCTGGGAGAAGTTTCAAATATTCTGCGATCTTTTTTTTAAAGTGGCGTTGACTGTAGTAGCACATTGACTACAAGCCCGAAGGTCCTGGTTTCAAGCCCGGTCATTAAATAACACCACCGCTCATTTTTCTGATGTGCACTAGTGTCCCTTTGTATCAGTTGTTGTAGGAAAGTTTAAGTTGTGAAGGCATAGGCACTGAACTACACCGGCTTCAGCGGATACTAATCCTAATGTAACATCAGAGTACCCTCCTTCATCGGTGTTGTGTAGCAGAATCTTCGACGAAGTAAAATAAGCAATAAAATGGCTAAATGGCTACTAAGCTCAGCTTCAAAAATTTTATACTCCTCATTGACACCAGAGGCGCTGCAACACTGTCTTATTAAAATAAAAAAAGTAGCAAAAAGCAGAGATGTAAAAGAATGAAGCTTTCCTCTCTCTATCTCTTCCTTCACCGCCTGTTTTCTCTATCACTATCTCTTTCGGAAAGAAGGTATCATCTAGTAATAGTAGTAGGCATTCATTGCCTGAGAGTTACTATTATCAAATAATAAAAAATAAAAAATGATTATAGTGTGTAGAACGATGTTTCCTAAATAAAATAAAAGCATCCACCGAATTTTCCAATAAAACTGCAAAGAAATAAATAATAAATAAAAATAAATTAGAAGTAAAATATGATTTAAGCAATTTTTCTTATTGCCTTAGATACATACATATGTGCCCTTAATTATGAAGTATATATATATTCCTCTTCTCGAGATATTTTGTTGATTACAATTGAACAAATTAATAAATATTTTTATATTATGAAACATTTTAGTTAAGATTTGTACTAGTCTCGATTTGTATAAATATAATTACTATTTATTAACTGCCTTATTCATAAAAAATATTTCAGGTTTATTAAGCGCTTATTTGTCAAATAAACCTGTAATAAACCTAAAATATTTTTTATGAATTAGACCGTAAATATTTATTGTTGTTTTTTAAAGATTTATTTAATATTTCGAAGCAAAAATGCATATGACTTAGACCACTGTCATAATTAAGGGCACATACATATGTACATATATCTAGTAATACAATAGAAAATACATATTTAGTTTTATGCGATATAATAAAATTCTACTAAATGGCAATAGAGATAATATCAAATATGTAAATGTATCTTATTTACTTGTAGTTAAGATGAAATAGATACACTTCATAGATATGTACGAGTATGTATTGTACACCAGATGTGTATAAACAATTTTCAATGCAATTGAATATCTCTAAATAAAGAAAAACTCTTTGCAGACACTAAACAATCTTCTTTTCATTGACAATATTCATTTTGGTCTAGCTCTATTTAAATATTGTCGACTTTAGCATATTTTTCTTTCATTTAACTAGAAAAGAAATTGTAGAATCAAACATTAATAAATGTTTCTTTGAGCACTATGACTACAAATGAGGATGTGTGTGTTTGTGTGTATGTATGCTGTTGTAATTATTTTTATCGTTGCTGTTTGCTGTTGCTGGTGTTTCTGGTGTTGCTGATATCTTAGCATATGTTGAAGTAGTTTTTGTTGTTGTTGCGTCTTAGTGAAGAAGATCACTACTGACCTACTAACAGAAAACTCTCGAGCACGCGTTTTATACTAAAACATTGAAATCGTATAACACTCACACAACTAAAACTACAAAAAATATACTTATAAACGTCATAAGAGAATCGTATGGCAAAAAAAAATCAAAATCAAATTATATATTGAACAGCTGAAAGTGGAGAAGTGGAGAAGAGTATAGAAATTGGTTCGTTCTCTTTGAATTAACATGTCCATGGAGAAGGGAAGTTTACTTGATGTTTTAGGCTTTTACATTATTAATTCATACAATTATTAGCCAACTTCTAAATATAATCCGGGAAATAATTCCAAGGGGACTCCTCTTATCTTAAACAGTATGGGTAGACAAATTTAAAATTTAGGGAGAATTTTGAATTTTACAGCTTGCAAATTGTATTTACAAATAGAGGAGCGAGAAATAGGGAAAAATTCCTTGCTCCTCTATTTGGTTATTCAAAATAAGATTGAATATATCGATTTAAAATAAACTGCAGTAGAAAAAGCAAGTGAAAAAAAGTATTCTTTACAATTCAATGAATCAATTAAACTCGGTTGTAATTTATTTCTATGTTACGTATGATTTTACCGTGTGATTTATACGTTAATGGAATTGTGCGCTTGCAAATCACAAAAGTTTGAGAGGACAAATGACAGGAATGTGTAGCAAGCAATTTTAATTAAATTTATTTAACATTAACGATTTTGTTGCAGTCATAAATAAATAATCAAATTAGCAATTACGTCACCTGCTTTGCAACTTATATTTACTTCTTGACTTTTAAGTTTAAAGTAATTTGTTCGACGGCGACGAGAAATTCTAAGCGACAAGTCGCACGTACATACATGAGCGGTTTATGGAATAGGGTTTTCGGGGCATATAGGCAGTGAGGCCCGCGCCTAGGGCGGCACAATTTTCAGAACAATAAAAATTAAGAACAGTTAAATTTTAAAATAATTTGAAATTTGTAATTTTTGTGAATTAGCTTCGCTTTATATTAATGTCAAATTTAAAATATAATTCTGACTTTACCCGCTCATTTATCGGTGCAGTGCAGTGATATCAGAATTTTTCCCCAATAATGGTTAAATATAGACAAAAATAATGGCTTAAAATGGCTAAGCGGGCTGAAATGCAAAAATCGTGAGTATTAAACATAAATAAGAAGGTAATTCATATTATATTTTTTGCAGCAAATCGGAAAAAAATTTTAAAGTGCATAAAAGCAAAAATTATAAATTAAAAAAGAATCACACTTGTTTTATGGCATCATAAACTACCAACTAGACTAGACAATACATATCTCTGTCATATTATGGTGTTATTTTGTATCTAAAAATCATAATAATGCAAAAACAATAACATAGTCGACTCCGCTTTGCTGGAAATAACCAAAACCCATTTTTTCAATTATCCGATTTTCTCTCTAAAACGTAGTTCGGATTACTGAAATTTGTTACAGTTAAGCGTACTGCTTAAAATCAGTAAAACAATATTTTTTATATCAAAATTATTATTTTAAAAAATATTATTCATAGAAACATATTCATATTTTTTACGGCCTGTCCCACGATGTCACTAGAAATCGTTCGTTCGTCGTGGGACAGGCCGTTAATTATTTTTAAAACAAAAAATAAAAGTTTAAAATATAAATTAAAATAATTCAGTTTCACAATGCTGTGCATTGAGTTTTTACATTTGTATGGATGCAGTTAAAAAAACTTAATACACACCATGCACATGCATATGTGCACATTTTGTTGTTGAAATTTTTCACGAATTCCTCGAAAATGTCTAGCCACTTGCATTGACAATATAATAGAAAAATACAATAAAGTACGTAACAGCGAAAAGGGCAAATACATTTTGCCATTTAATTTTTCAACGGACAAAACATGCACAATTTTTTCAGCCTTAAGATATGCAATCGATTTCTAATAAATAAATTTGTCACTGTTTATTTTTTCACTAAAGCGAAGTAAGTTCCATACAAAACGTAATTGTGGGCTTGCATTTGGTTTTCAGTAATACGATATTTTCAGTAAAGCGATGTTTCGCTAAAGCGAAGTGAATAAGACTAGCTGCGTTTAACATCAGTGCGGGGATTTGTATCGCTTTCAGTAATCCGATTTTTTTCAGTAAAGCGTGTTGCGCTTAACCGGATTCGACTGTACTCTGTTGTATTTTTTTGGTAGTTCCTTTGTTGCGAGTTAAAATTTTTTACGAAAAATATCAAAAGATTTAATGTATGGAAAAATTTAAAAAAATAATAGCTAGATAAAAATAAAATTGGGTAAAAAATGGATGATACTGTTTTTCTGGCTAAACGGGATGAAAAATGGCTAAATTTAACCAGAAAATGCCTAAACTGGCATCACTGGTCCAATGTAAATTTTTTAACAGTTAAGTAGAACCTCGTGCATTTTTAAGATTTAGCGATAGTTCGAGTAAGTGTAGTTTACATGCTTCTGCTTCTGAAAATGCAAACAGTTGCAGTCAAAGAGAACGTAATAAATGAAAAGTAATATGTACACAATGAAGCACTTCACCAGTCGAAATGTTCGAAAAATGTTCCGTTTGACTGACTGATACTTTAAATAATTTCAGAAGTTAAATTTTCTTTGTTATTGTTGCATTTCTTATGTTGTATTAGTATTTACTATTTTAAGGTTCTGTTGCTGCTTTGCCAAATATTGTTAGTGAAAAACTATTACTCCTTGTTAATTATGTTGAAAATATTAAAACAAAATATTCTTTCTGCTATTTAAAAAAAGGTAGTAAAACTAAATATTCAGTTTGGCGATTTTGGTGACCAATTCTTATTTATGGACCTCCAAAAAGTTCAGTATGCCCTCAAAAAATTGTGTTATCAGTTTTTGGCCAACCGCTAATTCAGACTTAGTGATAGCGCTCCACTGAATAAAACTCACTAACATTTTACGCTAAAAAAATTATTGCTTGATGCACTTTTTTTCCAAAGGTAAGAAAACAATTTTTTTCAATTCTTTCTGGGCTCCTAATTTTTTGTTAACAATATTTGGCAATATAATCTGAACGTGTCTGGGCACCCTAATATGTAAGTCATACAGACCAATTTTTCACTTTTAGTCGTTTTTCACATTTCTTCGACGCTAAATTTTTTTTTCCAAAATCATATAATTAATTCACACTTCTCTTTTGAGTTTCAGTAACACTTTGTGCAAAAAAAAATTTTGTCCGCATTTTTTTTTTAAAGAGGAAAGAATATTTTGTTTTAATCTTTTCAACATAATTCACAAGGACTAATAGTTTGGTAGTACTATCGAACCTATACATGCGGATTTTTTATTGCTTCGCAATGTAATTTAAATATTTATAAATTGCATAATTAATTTTAAAAATCTTTTCTTTATAGAGCAAAAAGAGCATCATATCTCACGAGACCTAGGGCGACATTAAGCATAAATCCGCCACTGCATATAGGTATATTGAGGGTACCCGGTATCTTCGGGTTCAGCGCTCAGCACGCTAAATTTTTCACTTTTTAACATAACCTAATCTAACCGAACTCCTCTCATGCTTGCTCACTCACGACGGTTTTTATTTTTCTCACACCCACGTAAGTGAAAATTTAAATTACTCTGTTAATTTTGACACAATTTGAGACTCTGGCGTATGATAGATCCCAAACTCAAAGCTTGAATACTGTAGCTAAAGCTAATTTTTTGACTACTTACTTGCACGATGTTTGGTTCCTTCCCCTCAGACGTGATGTTTATATTTTGTAATCCAATGCTTTCTTACTACCACTTAAAGAGAGAAGCAAATTTAACAGGCATCATAAAAATACACAAGCACAAACGCTCGAAGTCATTTACACTCATATGAATTCAAAGTGATCTAAACGCAAAAAAAGACGACGTGTTTGGTGGTCATTCACTAACGACTTACAACACCAGATAACAAACAACAACAAGAACAACGACGACGATGAATATTAATATCTAGTTAGAAGAAAAAGTTGTGCTAAGTCAGCTTTGGTTCGATGAAGTCTGATTTTTTTTTGTTTCTTCTTTCTTGTAAAAATTAAGCTACAAATAAATTGCATAAAAAAAATCTACAAAGAAAAGCAAAAAATAAACTTAACTATAGTTTACTACGACTACGCTACCAAAAACGATGAATGACTGGTTGTTTAGTTGGTTCAATAGTTTCGGTCGAGATGATTGTCGGTTGTTTTGGGTGTTTGTTTATGGCCTGGTGGTACTCGTCGTATTCGTAGACAGACTACCAACTAACAAAAAACCTGACAGACAAAACAGTTGCAATCGTGAGTGCAAAGCGTGTGAACGTGAATTTTACTTTTTCTTCAGAAACAAACAATAACAACGGCAAAGAAAATATACAAATACAATTGATGAAATCTTCAACAAGGAAAAAGCAAATAAATTTAGAAATTTTTAAATATATTTATGAAATACTAAGCTGCAAGAAAATTTAACTTGGGAATTAAAACCATATGTGAATATAAAATTATATTTGTGAAAGTTTGAAACACAAAGTTAAACAAATTCATTTTAAATAAAATAAAAAACATTCTGTATTTTATAGTTCAGTATTGGAGTAAGTACGTGCGTTGAAAATTAATAAACACCTGAAAATGTTTAATGTTTTTAACTTAAATAAAAGAAGTTTGTATAAATACGTACATATATACAACTGAAATTAAATAAAAGAAATGCAAAAAATAATTTGCCCGATAAACAGCTGAATAGACATTGTTCCTAATAATGATGACAGCTTAATAATTAATCTTCAAATAAAACATAAATAAGTTAAACACATTAATTAACAAATTGTTTGTGTGTATGTATGAGAGTGTGTAATACTCGTAGTATTACAAAATAAACAACAAATTACTGCTTTGATTAATCACGGGTATCACAAACAATCATTAATAGAGCTGATAATTTTTCCTTTTTGTGTTGGAGCCACCTTTTTCCGTTTTGCTGTATAAAAAAATTATGGAATACATAAATATGGATAAACGTTTTAAGATTTCAAAAACATTAATTGTGAGTATTTTATTTCTGCTTTTGAATATTTGTTTTTTTTAAAATAAATTTAATGCTTGTATCATAAGTCTTGTGTTTTAGTAAATATAGTAGATTTTTAAATGAAGACTTGTTGAATTCAAATTTATCGCTTTGACAATGGCTGGAGCTTGTTTTCCTTTCGAGCTTAGAAAATGTTCATTTTCCCACGCTTTAAAATGCTTTGCGCCCATTTAACTCATAAGCAGTTGCTCGTTACATTTACTATAATTTACATTTTATGCTATTAAATCGCATAACAGCGTGTAACGAAATATTGTGCTTAATTTTCTACTTAATTTCTTTGATTTATAATGATGATAATAATAACATAAAAATGATGTCTGACATTCAATTGTAATTACAGTGAAAGCTCCCATAAGCGGACAGTCACCGTCAAGGAAGTTTTTGTAAGTTAGGTGGAGATGTCCGTTAACAAGAATGAAATGAAAACTTTTTTTATATTTATGATTTGCAAATGGAATATGCAAATTGTTTTGATTCATCGTATTACAGTTTGTAGAACAAAAATAAGCAAATTAACTAACATGTGCATAATTAGTAAAGAACAAACGACAATGGCAAGACTGTTGTAAATTTAGAGATGACAAAAATGAGCTTTCATTACATAAAAGCTTTCAGTAAATTGTAATACGATGTATCAACACTATTCACATATTCCATTTGCAATAAAAGTTGCGTATTATTGCGTTATAAGTCGATATATTATTACAGGTTTCCCCTTCGTGTTCAATGACGACGCTACCTTCATTATCAGACAAACAGATATCCGATCGTTAACAAACATTTCTTGGCCATCAGATTCCATTAGAATATTTTCATCAATATTTACATATTCCTAATATCAATTTTTCTGTTAAAACTACCTTAAGCGCCGATTTTAAATATTAAATCGTATGGAGGAACTCGTTAAAACCAAGTTCAATTTCATCACTTATGCCATTTTCATGCCAGTTTTTTGCTTAAAGAATCAAAAAAATAATTTTGGTTTCCATAAGACTTAGAAAACGAATTTTATATGGAAATAAACGTTTAATAAAAGTTTTGTAAACCTTATTTATTTTTTTGTTTTTTTTTTTTTTTGTTTTAATGATATATGCAAAAACATGCTTTAAAGAGTAAAATATGCACTAACAAATCGGTGCCAAAATTCATAAAAAGCTCCGAAACGGATAAATATCTTGTCCCCGCATTAATACCTCATACGTATTAACGTTACGTTTCCCTGATAATAACAAAACACAACAGAAAATTTATGCGTTGTGAAATCAGCAAGTGAAAATTTTTATTAAATTGAATGAAAGAATTCGTCGTGTTTAATTAAAAAAAGGATGTCAACAAGATTATTAGTGCTAAAAATATAAATATAATCTGTACCCTGCTCTACTCTAGTCTTGAGATACAGTGCCAACAATGAAACTTTCTGCCTGTATTAATATTTTATTGTTTTTATTGTTTCCAATTCAAATTGTCGTAAGTTTTTTGAATAATATAGCTTTTTTATAACGCAGATATATTATATCGTAGCGTAGGAAAAGTGCATCTTACTTTACTTCGTCGAGTATTAATAAATTCGAAAAAAAAATATTTTTTTGCAGAACGTAGGGGTTACCTTTTTAAAAATTTTGTTATACCTTCGGTATTTACAGTCGGGCCTTAAAGTATAATATATCGATGTTTTTGTCTGTCAATGTTTTTCTCTATAGGATACTGACGTCAGGTATCCCTTTCTACTATTGACCCACCAGAGCTCAGTTGCTACAACCCTAATTTACAACTTTAATGTCAGAAAGTTTAAGCTCACAAAAAAACTTTAAACTTTTTCAAGGCAAGTATTTCCATTGTAAATCAGAAAATTACAATTATTTCTTCTCGAACCAATTTCTGATTTTTATTTCTGCTGGAGAAAATAAGAAAATAATAACAATCACTTTCCCTAATGTCAACATATTTGAATACGAAGAGCCTTAAATTGTAAACATTCTTTTCTATAAGAGAAATAGTTTCGGACTAGGTCCAGTTCTATTATAAAGCCAAACCGAAAGAACTGAATTTTCTCAATTTGAAACATCAAATTGAAATTGAGTTTGCTGTGAGGCATTTTAGCAATCATAGCGTTACAAAATACCACCCAATTACATATATTTATGTTAAAAAAACACAGCTTTTAATATTTGCTTGTATTCCAACTATTTCCAAATTCGTTCTGACAAAACGAAAGACTTCAGAAACAAGCGTGTTTTTGCTTTGCACAGATACACCACCAACAATAAATATTGTGGTATCTAATAGACAGACAGGCAGACAGACAGATAATCTTTTAAGTGCATAGAAAACTAATTTGTAATAACTTTTAGTGAAAATAAAAAAAATGTTTGTAATATTACAAAAAATACTATTACACCTTGAATTTGTTAAATTTCACAACAAAACTATTTCTGGACATTCACATGTGTGCAATGATAATAACCATACAACCCAGCAAACATAAGAGTTTGATATCACATCGATAATAATAGTAAGCTATAATTTAACCCTTTTTAAAACAATTTAATAATAAAAATATTTATCTTTTTAAAGTAATTGGCTTCGACGCTTTAAAATTAATGTTTAATTTATATTCTATTAGTTTGAAAGTTTTTAAATAATTAAACAAACTTTTACTTGTGGCTTTTCTTTTAATGGTAATTAAAAATAATTTGAAAAAAAAACAATATGCTTGTTTTCTAACCATTTTAAATTTTAATTTGGCTTTTATACGAATGCTACATTTGCTGGATCGATCAGGTACAATTACATCTTTATGTATATATATAAATAAATATTCGACCTTTTTTAATTAAAGTATAGTGTGGTTTTTATAGAATTACTCTATTCGGGCTTTTTGCTTTTTTACTCCTTTATTTTTTAATTTTTAATTTTACAACAGCGAATTAAATTTACTATTCCAAAAAAATATTTTTGAAATGAAAGACATACATTTATCTATAAACATTTTTAAATAAGAACATTATCCTTTGGAAACAATAATTTAACTAGATTTACAACGCAATGATTAATATTTGTCAACTTTTTATATTATATCACAAAACCAAATCCTTGATTTCGTGTTTGATGGGCTTTCATTATTGCATGTTTATGTCGTTTCAAGTTATTTGCTGGGTATTTTATAAGGTATGACGATGTGTCAATAACACCTTAAGTATACAAATATTTCCAATACAGGTATGCTTTTTGGTTGATAGTTATTCAAATTGTAGTTAAAAAGATAAAACTTAAAGAAAGTGAAATTTTTAATGTTATTCTCCTTATTTTCTTACTTACTTTCCTCTTTTTCACTATCTCTCTCACACACACAAACTATTTTGTTTTATTTACATTTATTATCAGCGTTACCGCTTTGTCCCTCCTTTCACTGCCGCTTTTAGTTTTTAATACCCTTTTTCAATTAATAGAGGGTGATTTTTTAGCAAGTTTCTTTTTGGCAACACTGTGATTGGCAACTCAGCTGTTCTTATTACTGTTAAGTTTGGTCTATAATCTAACCATGAATCGACTTACAAATAAACTACGCTTGCAGATTATTAAATTTTATTATCAAAATTCTTGCTCGGTTAAGAAAGTGCAACATGGCACTTCTTTCATTTTATGATCAGTTTGTAGTGATTAAATTTCGCACCAAAATTACATTACTGAACATTCAACCAGCAACACGCATAAGTAGAGTGCGGACAGAGGAAAATATCGCAGCTGTATCCTCCAGTGTTGTTGATAAGCGTGAATTATGGATTAGGCGTCATTGGCAGCAATTGGACCTCTGTTACTTTTTTTACCAAAATAGAAGAGCTGCGCTTGGCTGACATCTGGTTTCAGCAAACCGATGCCACATGCCACACATCACGCGAAGCAATGACCCAATTGAGAGGCGAGTTCGGTGAGCAGTTTATATCACGTTTGGGGCCGGTCAATTGGCTGTCTAGATCGTGCGATTTAACGGCTTACGACTATTTTTTGGGAGTTTATGCTAAGGCTCATGTCTACAGGGACAAGTCATTTCATTGGACAACGGACGTTTCAGTCTTGAGATACCAGCCGATATGTTGGCGAGAGTATGCCAAAATTAGGCCCATCGTATGAACCATTTAAGACATATCCGCGGTCAACATTTACATGAAATCAGCTTTAAACATTGAATTATATAGATTGTTCTACGAACTCAAATAAAGATTCCACACATTTCATTAAACTGTATGTGTTTTCTTTTAATCAAACCAAAAGCTCTTAAAAACCACCCCTTATAATTGTTTTCTTATTTTGGAAATAAGAAAACAACTAAAATAAACAAAATTTTATGTGAAAAAAAAATTAGTAAATTATGCAGGCGCTATGAAATAAGGCCCAGGGAAATAACGCCCACATTATAAAATTAAATAAGGCCCAATAAAACTAAAGAATTTTCAATTAGGCTTTATATCATTTACTTTGGGTTTTATTTCATCTTGAGTTCGGTTTCATTCGGCTTTTTATATTTAGTGTTTTTTCATAAATTTTTTCTTGGGCCTTATTTATATTTTTTTTGGTTTTATTTCTTTTCATATTTAGTGGTTATTTTCTTTGACGTTATTTTATAGCCATGGAAAATATTGACAAGTATGTAAATATTTCTAGTCGATCTAAAAGTGTAGATATCGAAAGGAAAATATTATTTTCCCAATAAAGCTTTAATGTCAATGTTTTGAAATTTTGTTCGATACCGATTACCTTAATTTGTGTCTAAGGTGTTCAGTACAATTCGAGTACGGAAGGAGGACTAATTTAGATCGCTGCGTATTTCATAAATTTTTGGGTTGAAGTCTACTGAAGAGTTCCTTAAGCAGGAACAAAATGCTTAACAAACAAACAAGTTGCCTCTCTTTTGTTGAAAATTCCCTTTTTGTTCTCTTTTTTGAATATTTCCAACGGTAACGCTGTTTATTATTATAAAATATGTTAAATTTTAAGTACATTGTTGTTTTGTATGCCCATTGATATAATTCAAACATTTAAGTTTTTAGTGTTTAATATTCATATAAATGAATGTTAATAATTATAGACGAAGTTGCCTCTGATTTATTAGATTTTTCATTGTTTTGGTTTTTATGGGATTTTGAATTATGTATGTATGCATGTATTTGTAATTAATATGCATGATGTGCATTATTTATTAGTTTTTTTTCTTTTTCTTTTTAGTGGTAATTTTTTTTTTTTTTTTTTAATTGCTGGCACAAAGTCAATTTTTATAGAATTCAATAATTTTTGAATTTCTTTCACAAGCGAAAATGAAAGTGTTGGTTCATTTAGTTTGAAGTATAATCGATTTTGTTATGAATTTTTTTCAGTAATTTTCTTACTTTTCTTTTTATTACATACTTACATTTTAGATTGATACATGAAGATAATTCTTAAAAGTTTTCATGAAAACCTTACTTTCAATGCTATCACTAACTTTAATTGAAATCATGTAAACGTTCCTTTCAATTTCAACATTCACTTTTATTTAAATAAATAGACGTATGCTATGTGCTCGTAAGAAGTAAGAAATTATGAATTTACTTCCAAGCAGAGCACCTCTGAAATAAAATGAACGTACATACTTGAAATTTTATACATCAAAACTTTTTCAAATGCTTTCTCTGGATCTATAATTGCTGCCACATAAAACATTAGAGTAACAGGGCATTTATATTGTCTCAAAATCTAGTACTTACGAGATTCCGAATGAAATCTAGTTGCTTTTTACTAAATTCCCAATACAAAACCAACTCTAATTTTTCAATAGATTTGTAGGAAATCTACTAAAAATCTAATATTTTTATTTATTTTTTACTACCCTGTACATCATAATTTATATAGAAGGTATGTGAATTAGCTACGCTCTATATATAATTTATATTTCCTATTGAAGGTGTGGGAATGAGCTAAGTGGGGATTTTTTTCGTTACAATTTAAGACTAAATTTCAGACAAAGGATTTTGTCTCGGATACAAAATCTTGGAAAATGTCAAAAAAGCTTAGTATTAACGATATAGAT
This sequence comes from Nowickia ferox, assembly GCA_936439885.1. NCBI lineage: Eukaryota > Metazoa > Arthropoda > Insecta > Diptera > Tachinidae > Nowickia > Nowickia ferox. The sequence continues at coordinate 69,672,658 of OW387026.1, forward strand.
TTCGTTAAAGATTTCTAATCAAATATATTAGATTTGGAGGTAAATCTTGCTGCATTTTACAAAATTTTCTTTACAAAAAAATATATTTTGTCAGTAGATTTGAAGGAAATCTAATAAAAATTTAATATTTTTATTAATTTTTTACTACCCTGTACAACATTTTTATAAAAAATATGTGTGAATTAGCTACGGTCTTTTTAAAAATGTGTGTTAATTGGCTAGATTGCAGTTGTTTGGTTGTAGTTTTGGACAGTTTTTGATAAGTTAAATCTTAGGAGGGTTTCTTTTCAAAAGGGAGAAATATTTAATAAGGATTATTAATTAAATTATTATATGAGGCTATTAGCGCAGAAGTGGTGTAACCCACATTCGATTTTTGGTTGCTGTTCTGGTGATAAATAAATAATTTACGTTACCAACTATCAAACAAAATTAAAGTAAACCGCATTTTACTGTTCTAAAGAAAATGGAGCTGAAAAATCGTTCTTGCACAGATCATAATATTGCAAAGTAATAAAGCAATTAACTAGATATGGGTAATACAACTTCTGCGCTGGTGGCCTCATATGTTAATCTTTGTTAAAAATAGAGACCTTTTGAAAATATATCTGTGGCAAAAATGAAAAAGTGCTTAAGTTTTATAAGCTGACTTCGTGTTAATAGAACCCTGTAATTTTCATATTCAAAAGTACTCTTGGGCAAAATCTCAATTATTTTGTACAATTTTTCAGGAAGTTATATATTTGCTGCTTCTCTTTTTCCACTTGTAATACAATTTAAACAACAACTTTAATTTAGCTTTTACTTTAGTATATTTGAAATTGAATGCATTATTTACGGTGTGTAGAATGGTGTTTTTCTAAAAAAAATAAGGCGGAATTTAACAAATTAACTCTAAAAGAAATAAATTACTGAAAATCTCCTACAACACATTAAGATATGACTTAAGCACTTTTTACTTATTGCCACATACATTTTTAACGTTCTTTGAACATGTAATTTTGTGTTATACAAACTAACCAAACACCAACTATAATGATAATCATACATTAAATATGTATATTTTAAAACTCATATTACATTCTGAAGAAGCTAAAATAAATTGTAAATAAATTTTTTTTTATTAATTATAAAAAACAGGAAATAAGTTAAAAAAAAACTGCAGTATTTTTCATTTTATAATATTTTTTTTCTTTACTTAATGCTTAATTTTACACCAAATTTGGCCATGTCAAGACGTTTATATCAAATTTTCTAATATAGTCAAGTGCTTGAGTACAATTTAAAAATATAGACAAATAAAATAAATGCAACAGTGACAACAATTATGGTTATAAAAGAGCAACAACTACTTGCCACAAGTCTACCCAAAACAGATAAATGTAACAAACAACTTTATTTTAAATACTTGCACTACTGCTGCTCATACATAGATAAAGCAGACCGAATGACTGGCTGACAGACTTACTTGTACTAGACACTTTTCAATAGCATAGAAATCATACTGACTCTAAACTCTCCATAAGTGTCTAGTTTTTTTCCAGTTGTCTTTTTAATAAAAAACAAATTTGTGTATCAAAACTTGCCTTCAATATGGTTGTAACAGAAATAATACTGCGTTTACATTCAAACAAAATCTAGTACTTACAATTTCGGACAAAAAACTAGTGGATTTCCCATTTAAAATAAAATCTACTTTTTAATTCGATTTTGCCAAAATCTACTTAAAATCTAGCAGAAAATAGTGATGCAATTATGTTTTTTTTTTCGAATTCGTACTACAAAGTCAGCCAGTGTACATTAAAAGGTGTGTGAATTGGCTACATTGCAGTTGTTTGGTTATAGTTTTGGAAATTTTTAAGTTGATGGGTTTTGTTTTGGATAAAAAAATTTGATAAGTGTCAAAAAAAATGGCGTTAACAATACAGATTTTAATTGAAATCTCCTAGATTAATTGCATGTGTACATATTAACAATATTGTTTCAAGCAATAAATGTGCTGGTTCTTGCTAAACATTTAAGAGTTTGCTTGTGTGTTCTTTGTCTGTGTTGAATTTTTTCATAGAAAGTTTTCCTAGTTTTAAGTTGTATTACGGCATGATGTCATCATAAATGATGCATGAAAACAAAGGAAATTGTAAGGTGTTGCAAATACTTATTCTGGTTTCAACAGTAAAAGAGAAATCTTAAGTTTTGTAGGTACTCTATTGTAGGTTAAAAATTTTTGATCGCATATATATATTTGTATTTTTAAGATCTCCATTTTCAGATTATATATATTTGTTTCATAAATTATTGAAATGGGTGAGCTAATCAATTATAATAGAAATGCATTAGGTTACAGAAGCCTTAAATTCAAAAGACGGGGCATACGATATTCTGAAAATTTTATCCTATTAAGATTTATAAAAATAGATTCAAAATTATATATATATAAAATGTTTCTGTGATTGTAAATTTTTATGGAAGTTGTTTAGCTTGTTGCAATGTTTGTATAAGTTTCTTTCAGCTTTTCCAAGTATATTTTGGCTGTAGTCTAATGATGAGTTCTCCAAGTTAAAACGAAATGAATTTAGGTTAGCTTAAAAAACAACAAACACAAATTTTAAATGCTTATTATTATAATATGACAAATGTTTATAATAATATCATTTGACTTAATACAATATTAATACACAAGTGATATTTGTCAAGAAGTCATTGTGCACATGTGTATGCATGTCTGCGATTAAATCTATTTCGCGCAGGAAAGTCATTTTGCTATATAAATTTATATCTATTTGTTTTATTTCTTTCCCGCCCGCTTTTTTAGTTTTTGTCAGTATCTCTCTTGAGAAATGCAAAAGAAAGACTTTTGATTTTCAATATTAGAAGTTGTTGTTCTCCATAAACTTTAGTCCATTGATGATTGTCACTGCCATTGTTTTTTATTTTATTTTTTTTGTGTTTTTAAATTGGTTACGGGGCTTAACACATACACACATAATACAATATTTATAATCATACGTACATACATACATACATGTTAGTTTGAGTGCGTTTTATTAAATTTAGGTCGATTATGCAATATTTTTTCTGGTTAAATGGAAAATTGTAAAGAAATAAAATAAACCGTAAAAAGATGTTATGTAATCGGTGAAAATATTGACTATAAGTATTTTTATTCAAGTTAAACTAAATGAATTTATTTACAAGTCAAGAAATTTATGCATTTATATCCATTTGATATTTTGTTTCGTTTCGAATTACCTCGAATTTAACCTGTATTGTAAACTTAAAAAAGTCTGACTTTTCTTAGGTTAGGTCAGCAGGCTGCTGGTGAAAAATTAAAAATCTAGGGGTCCAATACGATGATCCTTTTGTGCTACCTGTAAGTTGAACGTAGTAGAAGGAAGGGGGATAGGGAATATAAGGGAAGATATAGATGAAAAGTTTTTTTAATTTAAGAGAGAATAAAAGAGAAGAGAAATAGGTTAGGAAAGGGTCTAGTGTATACACATGCCATAGAAGAGGATTAACGACCATACCAGCCGTTGCTCCTAATGTATAGACTTAGGTTTCTGAGTCCCATTTCCGATAACTCGCACAGGCTATTGAAGGACATTCTGCCAAGGAAGCACAGACGGAGATCCTCCAAAGCGCGGCAGAAGCAGAGGAGATGCTTTCCTCATCTTTTTTATCATTGCAACTGTGGGAGTAATCATTGTACGGGAGACCCATACATCTAGCATGGGTTCCGAAAGTGCAGTGGCCGGTTAGTGTGGCCAAGATATTCCTCAAGTGCTTCCTGGTAAAGCTAATGAGGTTTTTAGTTCTGTTGATATTTAGGCGAGGCCAAAGGGTTCTCGATATAATGCAGGTAGGCTCATTGCGCCATCTGTCTTGAGCTGAATTGAGAAAGGCAGCATCGAAGCGTGTCCAGCAGGATGAGAAAGGGAGCCCACAGATATTGTCAATATCGAATTCTTTGAGTAGGGTGCCCCTCTGTGCCATATCATCCTCAACTATGTTGCCTGAATTAGTCCCGTGTCCACGCACCCAATACAGTGTGATGGCTGAGTGCTGCGCAAGCTTATCTAGGACTGTGCGAGGGACTTGATTGCAGATTGGCTGCCCATTATTATATGGATATTTTTATTATTTATTTGGTAAAAACTTAGCCAGTGGGTTGCTCTTTTAATGACTGACTTTTCTTATACCGAAGAAATTTTTTTCTAATTAAAACTTTTAATTAAATAAAAAATTAAAATAATCAATTAAAAATTTAATTGTGCAAATTAAACTATTAGAATATTAATTAAAGATTTAATTTACTCAATTAAACTTTTGTTTAAAATTTTAATTAACTAAGAAGTTTAATCAACACAATTAACTTTTTAACTAAGTTTTTTCTCAATTCCCCAAGTTGATTGGAGAAAAAAAATATTTCCGCACTCGATTTTTGGTCTTTTACAGTAGCAGAAAAAACATTATAAACTTAAAGCTATACAGCCTTATCCAAAAAATAATAATATGAGCTTAAAGTGTACGTTAAAACAAAATTTCAATACAAATTTTGACAAAAGAACATTTGCAGCTCAAATTATTTTTTTTTATACGGCCGATAGACTTTAAAAAATTTATTTGGTGTTGGCTTAGCACGTCTATATGCATTTCAACTAAGCTGACAAACCCCCAATGTTTATGGAAAAACTTTCAATAAATTATTGAGAATTACAAAACTACAACCACAGTAGGCTAAGAAACTTTTTCGAAAACAACTTTTAAGCAGCTCTGGGCTAAAGAACAGCTCTCGCGTCATCGTAATTGTTGCTTAAATGCGGTCAGACTTATATGTGTTGTTTAGCCTTCGAAAGTTTTCGTCTCGCTCGCACTGGTTGACTGATTTGCGACGGATAACCGTATAATCTTGCGGCTCTTTTGTGGAATTTACTTGACAACCAAGTTGCTTCTTCCTATGTGAAGGCGTAGGTCGTGTTTAGTCAGTCACAAAAACTTTTTTTCAAATACTGTTAATAACATCTTGGACATATGGTCTAGTTACCCCGCCCATATTTGCGCAACAATACTTTGAAAATTTATTTTGTAAAATATTTATGAAATAAAGAAATAAATATATAAATATTATTGATTCAGCACGTGTTGCCATTTTGTTTTCTAGCAACTTTTTACATCATGGCAACCTTTGGTTAAATTCGTATTATCTTGGCAAATATTGAAATTCTTAGAAAACTTCTTCCTTTGTTAGAAAACATGGAATTTTCGATGCTATTCTCGAATTCATGATAGCTTACATTCAATTGTTTATATTAAAATATGTATATCTTGTCACAGGTACTTCAAATACATATTCTAGAATTACTGTTTTAATATTAATAAACCTTTTTTGTTTAAAAATTTATAGCATTCATGAAATACCGAAGTATTTTTATTTGACATACGGCCGGCCATTTTCAAAATGTACAATTAAAAGCTAACAGGTACTTTAACGGCAAGTTTTGTATGAAGAACTGGCAGCTAAAGCTCACATTAACCCTTAAACATACATTGTGAAAAGGGAGGATAAAGTCTTTACTTAATTTGAAAATTTTGCTTGTTTTTATGGTTAAGCCTGGTCTATATCCATTTCGTTTTCGCTTACGGAAATCGTCAGTAGACTTCAACCCAAAAAATTTTTAAATTTAGCTAACAAACTCTAAATACGTTATTGAGAATCACAATATATAAACATAATAAGTTACGTCCTAGAAACGGCTTGGTGAATATAATTTAATTTTATATCTTTATTTAGTTACTTTATCGCATTTATAATGTAAAATTTAACAAATATTTGCTCCCGCCTCCTAACAAAGCGGAGTTGCATTATAGTATAAAAGGCATAACTCTATTCGATCATATATTCAGGCTGAGCACAACATGGTAGCGAAAAGATTTTATTTTGAAAAAAATTACAGCAGTTACTCAATTGTTGAGTGGGGCGGAACTGCTCAACTATGCGTCTCTAAGACAAACACTCAACGGTTGCGCGACAGCTACGTCTTAGTCCCGGTTCAAACACTTCAACTTTTGTTGATCAACTCGTAATTCAGCTGCAAGAAAGACGGAGAAGGAAATACAAATATCTCTTTTTTCATACAGCTGAATTACGAGTTGATCAACAAAAGTTGAAGTGTGTGAACGTATGAATGCACCCATTGTCTCCCTTACATAAACGCTTCTGGGAAGCAGTAGTTTTTGCTGGGTTGTCACAAATGTTTTTACTATTATAAAAATTTTATACAACTGGTTCGAGAATAGCACTCTTAGGAGCATTGTAAATACGTGGACGTTCACGTTAAAATTTTGTAGTTAGATGTATTTTGGTTAACTACACCATAAACAACAAATAAATTCAGTAAAGTGCGACTTTGACTCGCACACGAAGGGTTCCATACGGACACTACATATCATCACCTAAAATCCAAAAGGCCGTAAGTACACTTTTTACTTTTTTACAGGAGAAGCAAAAAACCTTATTAATTTAAGACTATTTATTTGTTAGGTGCCAAATTGAATAATGAATAAAATCGGTATTTTTTAACATACGTGAGTCAAATGTTAAGGAAACATGTATTATGGTTAATCACATCACAATCCATCAAAAAGTCTATTTTGAATTTTGTTACGTTTGTTACGGCCTTTTGGATTTTAGGTGACCATATGTAATGCTGTACGAACGTTAGCTTAAATAATCGAATATCTTGCCTGTCCCTTGACTCTGTAACTCGCTAAAGTAAATCTTTATCGCTAAAAACCTATAAAGCAATTTATCAATTTTTCAAACGTCTATTGCTGAATCATGCAATGTCTTAAAAATTTCTGTGGCATAAAGGAAAAGAGCTTAAGTCAAGATAAGCTGTTTTTGAGTTAATGGCACCACTGTAATCTTCATATTTGAAAGTACCCCTGGCCGAAACTTCATTTATTTTGTGAGATTTTTCAGGAAGTTAGAGCGCAATGACTTGCTTCTTACCCTTTTTCGACTTATAATCTCAGACGGAATAATAGCTTAATTAAGCTTTTACTTTGATATTATTTCAAATTGAATTTATTAGTTACAGTGTGTAGAACGATGTTTTTCTAAAAAAATTCAAGTGAATACCGAATTTCCAAAATTAAGTGTTGAGGAAGTAAATTTCTGCAAATCGACTTGAAAGTTTAAAACTAATCTCCTGCAAAACAGTAAAATATGACTTAAGCACTTTTTCCTTATTACCACAGATTTAATACGCCAGAAATTTTAGTGTTTTAGTGTTTTAGTGTCATCGCCAAACATTTTTTTTTTAATTTTGCATTTGCTTAGCCTTTTAGCGATCGAATTTTGCTTAAGCGTTAGCAAATTACTGAATAAGAAGCTGATGTAGACATTTTTTAAAAAACTTTTTGCTTTGGCGCTTTTATAGTTTTAGCGCGATGACTTCGTTTTACCGATTTTTTTCGGTTTTTGCCGAATTTTTTGTTTTACCAATTTTTTTAGTTTTGGCGCTTTTTTCGCTTTGGCGATTTTTTTAGTTTTGGCGCTTTTTTTAGTTTTGGCGCTTTTTTTATAAATCAATCGACATAAATTAATGGACGTATACATATGTATGTTTGTTGCAAGAAACCTGCGAAAAACGTTTACTACACTGAAAAACTATACCATGACCAAAAATCTAGAGCTTAAGAGACACATTCATCAAACAACAATCTCCCTCATTCCAATACTTATGACTGCCATAAATCATGTCACTGTCAGGCAAAATGCAAATTCAATCAACTAAAATAAATTTAAAACTGTTTTTGCATGCATAAATATTATAAAAAAGAAAGTAAAACCGATTTTATTTCTATTTTTTGCCAGCCAAAGAAAATTGTATTTCAAAACTTTAAAAAACTTACAAATGTGTACATGCGAGTATGTATGTATGTCTTAGCGAAACTTCACTAAAACACACGCATAAATTCAATCAACGTTGACAGTGTGATCAAGCAAAACTATAAACAATCCAACCGAAGAAAATAAAAATAAAAATACATAAAAACAAAAAATATAATAAAACCGTCTAAAGAAAAATTTCAATAGGATGTTGGTTGCATAAAAAATGAAAAAAGTCTAAACATACTCGTACGTAGATGTATGCATATCACTCATTTACTTCAACAATGTCATAACTCAAAAAACGTTGTTTCTTAACCCTAGAATACTAACGCTTTTTAATACTACGTTAATACTAACGTCACGTAAATTTTACGTACTTTAGAATTTTTCCCAAAATTGCTTCAATTAATTTGGTTATTTCTGTAAATATTTTTATTTTATTAGTTATTGTTAATTATATAATTGAAATTAGCTTACAATTTATATTAAAGCAATAAGAAAAAATTTTAAAAGCGAGACAAAAATTCATGTTTGGGATCAAGTCAAAGCTGAAATAAAATAAATGCTCATATGTACATATGTATATAAATACTAGGGATGCCAATCCCGATCCCGAAAATCCCAAATGCTGAAACAAAATGTCAGAACTTCGCTGAATAATTCTGTAATGAATTCAGTAATAAAAGCATAAATATTAATAACATTCGTATTCTTTAACATAATTCTATATTATTTGCAATAGGTTTTTTGAAATTAATAAAATTATCAGGGCAATTATGAATAAAATTCCCGGAGACATTTCTCCCTTTTCCAATTAGAATTTTTGGTTTTCCCTATTACTTGCTATTAGTTGGAATTGTTCCCCGCGTAAAATTCCTCATGGAATTTTATTCATAATTGCCCTCTATGTGTTTGTAACTCTACGTCTTCACCTGACATCAAATTTTGCTGTAACTTGAAGTTATAATTGAGTTATTAACTTTTATTTGTGAACCTCTTTCAAATACGTTTTTTTTAATAAATACTATAGGTATCATTTTATGTTCAAAAAACCCAGAGTCCCAAAAAATCCCTGAATCTCAACAAATTTCGGGATCCCGAAAAATCCCGAAATCCCGGGATTTGATTTTTCGAAATCCCGAATCCCGGGATTCTGAAAATCAGTCCCGATTGGCATCCCTAATAAATACATATACATATGTGACGCGCAAAATAGAAAGGGACCTAAGGGTAAAAACAGGTTTTGTTCAGGAGAGCCATTTTAAAGATTTAAATATGTGTATCTTTGGTGTACCAATACATCATAAAACGTGCATATCTCTGGGAAGGAACACTTTTGGGGCATGGGATCGGTCTCATTCGATGCTCAGATGTTGTCCACATCAAAAAAAAAAAGTGAAAATTTATTTTTTTTTACCCTTAGGTCCCTTTCTCTATGCGCTGTCACATATATATGTTTATCATCAGCCTGGTTAATACAGTTTTTCTATACTTTTATTTGATGCCGCACCTTTAGCTCCTTCATTGCGAAATGGAAAGTTATTCCTAACGTAGTCATTATTGCCTAAAATTACGCTATTTTCTGGTTCTGTATTAACTACAGTAAGTTCTATTGTTAGACTTGTTTTTTGCAGCTTATTTTGGTCAATATGAAGCTTCTTTCTGCCAATTTTTCCCATGTTATTTTCCTCCACTTCTTATCAGAGGAACTATCGTTGCTATCAATATCTTCCTCCCCCTCTGCTTTATGACTAACATCGCTGATGTTGCTGAAGTCGCTGGAGTTTAGTAGTGCCGCAACATCTTCACAGTTGAGACCACGCTTGGAATTCGTCGGTTTTTTACTAGCCTTTTTCCATCGCTACATAAAAATTTACTTGGGTTAGTATTCCGGGGTTAAAAATACCTTGTATATTCAACTCTTGAAAGAAAAAGAAAATAAGCTTTTCCCTTAACTTTAAACTACTTTTCTGTAAAACAATTTTTATTTTGAGTTATGACGTTGTTGCAGAAAATGAGCTATGTACAGATATACATACATATATACATATGTATGTATGTATATGTGAAACATACGTACCATTAAAAATCTACAAGAAGACAAAGTAAAAGTTATAAGGCAAATGTAAAACCAATTTTTCATTATATGTAATTATTATTTATTTTGTTTATACAAATTTAGTAATTTTTTTTTTGTTTCAATCAGTTTGCTTCTCTTTCACTTTTATTCGAGCGGTAAAAGCTTGGTCAAAAGTAAAATGGACAAAGCGATATTATTAAACCCTTAATGGAGGAAATTAATAAATGGAAATAAATACTTTTCATTTCTTTAAAAAAAAGTTTTGGCTTAAAAACAGACAAAAAGGAATTTGAATTGTGTAAAATTGTGTGTGTTTTTTTTTTGTTCGTCAGCCAGATAGACATTTTTGACAAACGAGTATGTATGTATGTAATTACACAATTTTTTAAAACCATTAAGCATTAAATGTTTGTACATAGACTTGCGCTCAAAACTTTAAAGATATTTTTCAAGTCAAATAGTAGAGACTCACATATTGTTATTAGAAAATACTTTTAAGTTTGGAAATTAATCCGGTTAAAAAATCTTAAGTATTGAAATTTAGAAAATATAGTTGTACTCGCACTATGCAAGTATAATGGTAGAATTAGTCGACTCGTGTTACTTTTGAAGTTGTCGTATCGTTTAAATCTGGATGTTAAGGCTCAGTTAGCTGACGGTAATGGAATGTAACTGCAACGGTGTGAAATAGCTGATCGTACGTAGTCCAGCAAAAAGTTAATTGTAGGAAAATGGAAAAATGATACCTCCCACACAAAGTAGTGCTTAATAATCGCAAATTTAAAGGATCTCTGAGTGAAAATTTTCAAACTTGATATCAGTTACTTTGCTACTAGTGCTCGTAGTAGAAAATAAAACTGACTGGGGGTGCCCGGTAGCCTAGGGCGTAGTGAGTTTGGCTATCAGTTCGGTGGTAGTCGGTTCGTTCCCCAGCAAAGACTACGGTCGTCAAACTAAATTACTATACCATTTATAAATGTATTTGTAGCATTTAATAAATAACAAAAATAAAATTTAAAAAAATCGACTGTATGGGAGCAATTGTAAGTATCACATATACCGAGAAACATATTACTGAAGGTCTTCAGTATTGGAGTGGGTTTATTCGAAGGAGATCAATTCGCCTAGTCTAACTGGAAATTAAAGCATTGCTTGGATTAATTAAAGTACAAATTACCTGGAATGCCATTTTATATCAATTGAAGACTTCAAACTTGGTATGAATTACTTTTGAGGCCATAGGCTGTAGAATTATTATTATTTTTATGCATTTTTCATAATTTTTTAATTTTATTCATTAACAAATATAAAATGCCACTTTTCATTTCTGATCATGTATGAGAAACAAACAAAATTCTTGGACATTAAAATTGAATTTATGTCGCTTAATGAAAGAAAAACAATATATTGGAGGTAATGCAAAATATCGTAGCTTTTCTTTGGATTGTGTGTGTATTTTGTTGTTGTTTTGCACTTGCATTTACGCAAGACAATTTGCATCAAACATCGAATACCGCCATTAAGAAAACATTTTTTTTACATACGTATTAGGGTGATCGACTCGGTTTTTCAATAAGGCTGTCGGTTTTTTCAAAATGTTGATTTTTCGAATGTCGAATAGTCCGGTTTTCTTACAATTTAGAAACCGGCTGAGTCGAATACTTTTCGATTTGTATATTTTGCAATAAAATTAGTTTTTACTATGTTAAAACTTAGACCAACGTGTTCTGTTGATATTCCTAAGTATTTTTTTTTCCAGTGTAAAAGACCATTACATTACTGAAACATGAAATTAAAGCAAAATTATTTTGTGAGGTGGTAGCAGAGGCGAATGAAATGGATGTCAAAATCCATTCGCAAAAAGTATTTTTTAGTTTTGTTGACATATAGAGGTAGATATCCACCTTGTCCATACATTCATATGTATATATATTTATATATGTACTATACCTACATAAGTATATGAAGTTAATTTTTATGTTTTATCTTTAATTTTTGCATTGTTTTATAGTATTTACATGAACTGTTAACTCTTTCTTTAAAGCAATTTAAAATCAAAACTTTTGTATAATAATTTTCATTTCATATTCATAATTTCAAATATTCGAACTATTCGAAAACCGATTTCTGGAAAAAGTCGAATAATCGATCACCCTAATACGTATGCATGTTTGTTAACAAAGAAATGCTCATTTTTCTGTTTTCCTTTTTCACATATTTTTGAAATAATTAGTTTGAAAACAAAACACATAATTCTAGCAAGTAAAAATTTTACTAGTAATAATTTGTAAGAATTTTTTTGTCTCTCAAATTTTTCTCTCTCTTCTGACGCTCTCTCCTTGCAAACTTTTTGAGTCAATGAACACTTTCCAGTAACAATAGTTACAAATTCGTAACAATTTTTAGTAAATGAACAAACCTATTGTTGGCAATTTATTTTTAAAATTTTTTTAAATGTCTGATTTTTCCCAATATTTTTTGATCTTTGTCGGTTGAAGTGATTTTTTCAGTTTTAGCGATTTTTTTCGTTTATCGTTTTTTTTTCATTTAGCGGGTGTTCGTCCCTCTCAAGTGAATTTTCCATGTTGAAGATTTTTCCCGATTTAGATACTTTCTCCGTTCCAATGTGATACTTTTTGTAGATTTTTTTTACTTTGGCAATTATTTTTTATTATATTATTTTTTTTTTTTTTTTGTTTTTGCAAATCTTTTAATTATGTATTTTTTACACTTTAAGTCATTGAAAAGACTTTTCCAGTTTCAGTGATTTTGTCCATTTTACTAATAATTGTTTTAGTCACTTTTTCCATTCCGGCAACTTTTTCGGTTTTAACAAGTTTTCTAAGTATTAGGCGATTTTATCCTATTCTTGCGATATAATTTCGTTTTAAATTTTTTAACCGGTTTTTCTGATTTGGCGATTAAAAAAACATACATACAGTATTTTAGAGTTTGAAACTAACAATTGAACTCATTTATTAATTTAATGACGTAGGATTTTTTATAGAAAACGAACTTAAGTACCCGATTGTACAAAAAATGTGGGGGCGCATGCTATGTATAATAATTATAATTGAATAGAAATCATCTCTAGAAGATAACACTCATAAAAATTCCTGTTACTTGCGGTGTTATATAATTTTTAAATGAAATATGCATAGAAGCTTACAACAATTTTCATAGCTTATCAAAATCATAAACATAAATTTCCAGGACAATGTGGAAAAACTCCACAACCCGCGTTTGTTTTAAGTCTATGTATGTACTTATGTACTACATACTCGTATCTTGTACAATTTAGACCATTACAGAAACGTGATATATTAAAAGTTTTAATTGTTTAATTATTGTTTATAATATTTCTATTGTCTTTTTCAGGGCCATTTAATATTTCTTCTCCTTTTTGCTCACACGATTGATGAGACTTCTTCGTTTGGCTTCGACTCGGCAACTTCATGCAGCCCAAATACGAAACAATCTAGAAGAGGACGTGCTCAAATGTTAGCAGCCATACCTTGTGATCTGACAACACAAGCCTATTGCAATCTACCAGGAGCAGTTTATCCTTGGCATGCCGTACGACGGTTCGTTCACGAAAATCAAGGTCTAATGAAACGAATGTACGGAGATCTTCGCCATATATCCGTACTACGCGACGAAATTATTAACAATGAAATCGATATGGAAGATATAGAAATGGCTTCGGAGAGATATTCTCGAGATAGTTATAATCACAGAGCTTCAAAGTTGATGCACAATAGAGAGGAACTTGAACATTTCAGATCCAATGATGTTTTGCGCGAACCGCACTTCAGACCAGTGGCAACAACCACAATAACACCAACAATGGCTCCAGCAAGTACGACTGAAAAATTGGAGACAACAAATAATGAAATAGAAAAGACTACCTACTCGGAGGCAGAAATAAAAACGACTTCACCCACGACTAATACCACCACTACCACCGAAACTACTGAGTCAAACAAAACTAATTTGAAAACTAAACTAGTGGAAAACGAAGAGTTAACCACAAAAACGGATTTGGACGAAGACGCCACAACGGTAGAGGATGCAAACGACGCCGATATTAATATTGAGTTCAATAGCGTATATGAGACTCCCAGTGAAACTGCAGCACCTCAAGAAATGTTTGGCGATAACATTGAAATCGTCAAATCACCACAATTGGGTTTCACTAATTCCACAGCAGATTCTGCAGTTCTTGTGACAACAGCGACAACAGTACAAAAATTAAACACAACTTCTTCTGATCTTAGCACTACAACCTCAAAAACTACAACCACTTTACAACCCGACAGTGTTGCAGAAAGAGCACCCTCAAAACAAAGAAAGCCTTTTGTTCCATTTTCTCAGCGTCAAAGGCCATCTCCACATTTGCAGAAGCTAGATTCTACTATATCTGCCAAACTAAAGTTGAAAATGGCTCCCACACAAGCCTCTCCCTCTAGAAGAACCACCACAAGCTTACCTTCTAGTGCTAACAACGAAACCAATAGTGTAAATATTTCAGCTTCCACAACATCTGTCACTTCCATCAAAACTTCACCCTTCAAGAACCATTTAAATAAAAATTATAATCGTTACACAACTTTCCATAACAATCGATATGCACTTCCCACCACCAGTCCACCCGAGTCACAGACCTTAACACCGTCTGTACAACCTTTTAAGTCGAATGCTGAGCTTTTATTGAGTGAAAAGATACGAAATACAGCAGCAATAAGTGGCACTACATCTGTGGCGGGAGCAGGGACTATGGCAAATAAGCCAGTACTAAAGGATAGCCAACTATTCCAGGATACTTTGAAACAAGAACCGATTGATCCGCCCGCCAATGCAAGAGGAGTGTAAGTATTATACAGAATTCAAGATAACAATGCTAAAAATCTAGTGTATGCCATCTAATCCGCAACTAACCGTTAAGCCGAAGAGGGCTTCGAGCGTTACTTAATATATGTGAATAGCCTCTAAGACGAAAAGAATATTTCTTCAACTGAAATGCAAGACCACGTAATTAACAAAAAATTCAAAATTTTAGTCTTAATTAATTATTGGGTATAATATTAAAATACCGTGGCCTTAGGTAAAAATCTTTAATCAGAAAGTATGCCGGTAAATATGATATATTTATTTATTTATTTATTATTTATTTAATTCATAAATACTTTACAAAGTAAGTATTGTTACACAAATATGGGCGGGGTAACTAGACCATATGCCCAAGATGGTATTAACAGTATTTTAAAAAAGATTTTGTTACTGACTATACACGACCTATGCCTTCACATAGGAAGTAGCAACGTGGTTGTTAAAGAAATTCCACAGAAGAACCGCAAGAATATACGGTTATCCGTGTCAGATTAGTCAACCAGTGCGAGCGACACGCAAAACTCTCGAAGGCCAATAAACAATAGTGGCTTGGTTGCACTTAAGAGATAACTGCCAACGACGGTTGATGATGACTGGCCCAGAGCTGCTTTACGACTAAATAAATTTGTCAACGTACTAATTCGAGCCTTTTTTCGATTTATCGTAAACGACATGTTATCGAAAATATACTTTTTATTGAAATTAAAACTTTATGGACCTACCCGTAGTTTAGAATTATCAAGAAGCCAAAATTTCTGATAACTTTTAAGATACGGGCTGTTAAATTTTATCGTAAGCGACAATTTACGCACTAAAACATATTTGAATATTTTAAAAGAACCTTCTCCTGAAAAATTTAGCGCCTAGTTTTGTAAAACGCAACAAATTTGTATATATATTTTGTTTTTGTAATTTATAGTTTTTCCATATAAAATTTGTAAGCGCTTGGCGTTGCTTTTTACAAAATTAGGCCTTTAATTTTTGTCGCTTGCGATTAAATCGAAAATAAGGCTCGAATTATCTACCGCAAGCTATTATCATAACGGAACAAACATGTTGCTTTCAAAGTTCGCCACACTTTCATCACCGACGCTCTTGTGTTTGGCGCACCGAGTGTAATGTCAATTTTATATAATGAAAGCTTTATTTAAAATCACTGATTTGTAACAGTGAAATTTTTTAAGTTGACTGAACAGCAACGAAATAATTTCGACGTACTAAGCTCACAACAAACAAACTTCTCAAATTTAATTTTTAATCGACCAAATAAAGGAGGCGGTTTTAAATTTGTCTGATGCCCTAATTCAGTAAGAAGATTTAATACGTTTTTATTTGAAAATACTTTTGAATTCTTCTTTTTCAACTCTATAAATTATTTTCTTCCAAAATGGTTGTTGTCTTTGATAATAAAAATAAAAATTTTATTACCATGTTTTAAAACACAAAAATAAAATTAAAGTATTATACAATAGTTGAAAAAATATTTGAAAAAATATGTGTTGGATAATATAATGTTTAGAACAAAATCATAAAGCAAATACACGAACCTTCTAGCATGGACAATAAATAATAATTATAAGTGAAATTTATTTGCTTGTGGTTAAGCGATGTCTATATGCATTTCATTGTTGCTTTAACAAATCGTCAGTAGACTTCAACCACACATTTTGAACAGTCACAAACCTCTTATCTTATGCACAGACTTTCATAAACTATTTGAGAATTCACAAATATTAATATTTTTGAAAATCACAAAAGAAAAATAAGCATAGTAGTACATTTGTATACATACAATGATAACAAAACCCATAAATAAGTAAATATGTATAGAATTTGCTAAACATTCCCGCGAAATTATCACACGGTTGCGTTTGTGGCCGATTTTGCGGCGAGAAATGCAAAAAGTCACGGACTTTTTAGTGCTTATTTTTTAGATCGGTTAAATATTTTTAACGTCTTATAAAAATTATGTTTTTGTTGTTGTTGTTTTTAGTATATATAAATTTTATTTCAGGTTTTATTATTTTAAAATTATTTTATTTTATTTAAATAACATTATTTTATTTCCTGACGAAGCTACACAAAGTTGAAACGAAATATCGATAAAAAAATAAATAAAATTGTAAATTGATTACAAAAGATCTAAAGCTGAAATAACATTTATATGTATATAATTAATAAAATGTCGAATAAATTATTATATTAATGTTTTTTTTAATGTTAATTGTTGTGTTTATTTTACCGATAATAACTTATAATACTTTTCAGTAAGTAAAGTTGAGGCTATGAATTTTATAAAATATTTATTAGTTGTGTCATTAAATATTTCATTGATCAGCACATCTTTTCTATTCCAGTAACGCATGTCCGGTTAAGGAAGAAGTTGTTGCACCATTTTGGGCCAACAATACACGCGGCGAGGTGCTGGCCCTGCTCAATCTTTATCCCTTCGAACAGTATGTGCACTGGGAAAAATGTACACACGAGCATAAACAAATGTACTGCCGAGAAGGATGTCGCTGCGAACAACAATACCGCCTGCATCGTCTTTTGGCCTACGATCCCCACAATGAATGTCGTGGCATTTTTTCGGATTGGTTTAGGTTTCCTTCGTGCTGTATATGCAAATGTTATAACATACCTTTAGACTTTAGGGCCACTTCAAGATCGCCGCGCTCAGAAGGTGGCTCTGGTGAGCACAGACATCCCATCGAAGTAGCAGAGGAGCATGTCAAAAATGCAATTTATGAACATGCTGCCGAGGAATGGTACCGGCCAAAAAGTGAATTTGATTTTTATGAAGGTTGATACTCATATCACTATCGAAACTTCAATTCATGAGTGTTAAGTTTTGAGTAAAATTCTTATGTTTGAATTAATTATTTTTTTTTTCATTACCGTCTTGTTAAACAATTATTTATTAATTTGATATTTTATTTGTTTTTGTAAACTAGTCGCAAAATTTGTTGTTATTTATTTTAAATAATTCATATTTTTAAGTTATGTTATACAAGCATATACATATCTAATTGTTAATATTATAATACATACATGTACATACATACATACATACATACATTTGTATACATACATATGTATGTACATACAAATATATATTTTTTTCTTTTTGTAAAATGTTTTCTTGAATGAAAAACATTAAAGCAGAGCGTTTGTACCTTGAAAATACTTTAAAACTTTAATGCAGAAGCCTCCAATTCAAAGGAGCTAAAGTTTTAAATTGTCTAGAATAATTGTTTGATTATATTTTTTATTTTAATTTAATTAAATTTAATATACATATGTATATGCGTACTATCAGACATACATACATACTTACATATAAAATGGCCATACCAATATATCTGTTAATAATTTTGCATTTTAATTAAACTATTAAAAGCGCTTTCGATATAGTTTTTTATTTACTATTTTTAACTATTAAAACCTTCATTTGTAGATAATATTTTTGTATATCATTTTACCTATTAAGGCTAGTGATAATGAAATTTTGTTATGTAAGATTTTTCATGTTATACATACTTTCACTGCCACACACAAAAAGGGAGTCGTTAACTTACAGTTGCTTTAAGGAAGACAATGTATAGTGGAGTTCGGATATCACGAACACCTATTATAAACAAGAATTTATGCATTAATATTTCATGACACAATTTTCAATTTTTAGTTGAACTTTAGTGAATTCCAATCAGAAATAATTTCTTAATCGGGCTTAAGTTTAGTAATTTCAATTCTTATTGAATGAAATATTTTTACTAATTAATGTGAGTTTCTACAGAAGAGAAAAAAATTAAACTAGACTTTATTAGCTTTATTAACTATTTAACGGAAATTTTTAATGAAATGGAATATGAGAAATGATTATATTGTGTATACAATTATTGACACCCCTTTCCCACACGCAAAGTTTACTTTGCAAAGTCTTAATTCAGCTGTACTACTACCACTGTCTTTCACACAGCTGAATTAAGATTTTGCAAAGTAAACTTTGCGTGTGGAAAAGGGGTGTCAATAATTGTATACACAATATAATCATTTCTCATATTCCATTTCATTAAAAAGTTGCGTTAAATAGCTGATGTTAGTAACAATCTCTACCCCAGTAGATAGACTTGGGTGCAAATGAAGTGCGTGGCTACACAGGAAAGTATCTGTATTTCCCCCAGCTAATAAAGTCTAATTTAATTTTTCTTCTCTTCTTTAGAAACTCACATTAATTAATCAAAATATTTCATTCAATAAGAATTGAAATTACTGAACTTAAGCCTGATTAAGAAATTATTTCTGACTAATATTTCATATTTAAAGCGAACTATTGGTAAAGTGAATTTTCATTTACAACGAACTCTTTGCATAGAAATTTATAAACTTGCAACGAAAAAATTACAAATTGTTGTTTGTTAAAATAGCAATTCTTGTAGTTCAATAATAGATAAAAAAAAGTGTTAATTTTTAATTGTTTTCTTGAATTTAATAAAATAAAAAAACAATTTAAGGCGGGTATTCACTTTCATACACAATTGTACGACTTTTGAAAAAATACAACCCTAATGTAATGAATTGTTATTGCCGTACGATTGTGTAGAATAGTGAATCCTAGCCTTAAGCACGATTAACTTTTTTTAAGAAAAATATACTTTTTTATGTTTTATTACTTTATTTGAATTGTATACAGAAAAATATATTACAAGAAAATATTTATAAACAAAATTAATTACCTTTGTATTTGATTCAAAAATTAAATTTATCAAAAATTCATCTTTGGAAAGCAAAACTAAACAATGTTATTTGATAAATAGTTTATTGAATCACCTTATATTTTTAATAAACAATTTTTAAAGTGTACAAATTTTTATTTCAATGCGTCCTTGATTTAAAGTTTCAATAAAAAGTAGACTGCTTCATTTGTTTCATTGAATAATAAATGGTAGCTTCTTAGATGCATTAAACCATATATAACACCATGAACATTTTTCCGATCTTTAAGTAAATATAAAACGTGCAGTGAAATTATTTTAAAAAATTCATATCAGATTTTCGATCAATAAAGGTAAAGGTTGCCATGGTAAAAAATATTTTGGGACGGCCTTAAGCATGCAATGTTGGGGTATATTGGGAGATCAAATGACTCAAAATGATGACCATTACCAAAAACAGGAATGTGATTTATTGTTGTTGCTTATTAATAATCGCAATTTTTTCAAATTTGTTTTATTAAGGTCTGTTGGACCACTTCCACCGACGTGCTACTTTTTCTTTTAAAGTTATACAGACCCGCTAATCTAGAACAAAAGGTAATTAAACTACGTATCTGTTTTTTATTTTCTTATTTTTTTGGTACTTTTTAAAGGACTAAATTTTTAATAGATAATATTTGTTCGAAAATAATTTGTCCATATCAAAATATAATTAAATATTCTTGTACATACCTCAAAATTGGGTCTAGTTCCCATGTACATTTCACAGTTGTTTTATAAAATATTTCCTTAGGTTCGGTTGTATAAAAAATAAAGTAATATCTGAAAGAATTAATACATCCTATACGTTATAGCCTCAAGTGGGAAAACGAAAATGTTAAAACTTAATAATTTGATATTATCATATCCATGGAAGAATATATTTTTATAAAGGACACTTTCTTATCCATGAGAATTTTAGGAAATATTTTATAAAGCTCTGCGGAACCATTTCGTTTTATGTATTATATACATTTATTGGTAATATATGTTGTATTTTGATATGAAAATAAGTTTTTTGTTTATATTATGAAATTAAAATATGTAAAAGTATATATAAGGAAAGGAAAACCATGTAAGCAATTTGACCACAATTTGTCTCTATATTGTTTGGATAAAGTGACTTTTCTGCAAATAAATTAAAATGAAAATTTATCATACTGTGTATATTTGTGTTTGTGAAGTTCTTTTTTATAGAAAATTTTTCATATTTCATTTTGCAGACGTAAATAGAACCCAAATTAAATATATATAACTTTCACATATAATACTCGTATTCGTACTTGCGAATATCAAAATTTTGCATTCGGTGCATTACTAGTATGTACATATATTAAAGAAGTACTTTTCAAAATTTTAAATCTCCGCATTAGCTCGGATAAGAACAATCGCCTTTAGACTATCACATTCAAGCCTATCGTGGTAAGGGTTCACTATATACCTTACACCTTTTCTACAAAAACTTGTGTACGTTGAACAGCCAATATAACTTTCGCGATTTCAAATAACATTCGCTTAAATGGTTTTGCTCTTTCCTACAATTTAAAATATTTATGTGTATGTCTAGGGACATGTTTTTCGTTCCTAAAAGAGAACAAAAACGTGCTCATAAAATAAATATATTTTTGCAATTTTATTTTTGGTGGGAATCGGTATACCGGTACAGACATAAACGGTATTTTGGATTCGGTATCGATAACGATACCGGTATCCAATTTCAGCGGTATTTGAATCGATATCGTTATTTTTACGATACCGTTTGCCAACCTTGGTAGGAACCTATTTTTCAATTTCAATTTATCAACAATCATAAAAAATTAATTATATATTTTTCGTAAGCGTGCGTGATCGTGATAAGTTGTACACCCCTCGTGCATGATTAAGAATATTTTATACGTGAGCGTGCGTGATCGTGAAAATTTTTAAAATCATTCGTGCGTGAAAGTGCGTGAGTAAAATATTTTTCTAAGTGAGCGTGCGTGTCGTGAGTCGAAACCCGCTCACGTGCACATCTCTACTTAAAACCAGACCGCGAAATTAAACGAAACAAATTTTTTAATTTTGTTTTGTTTCGTTCTTTGAAGTGAGTGAAACAAAAACAATGAGAAGGATTGCTCAATTTGTTTTTGTATTGTTTTTGCACGTGAGCACAAACCAGAGAACACAGCCGATCGGCTGTAAGCCGGCCGGCCACAAACATCGTAATCTTACGCCGCTAGAAAAAAAAATAATGGGAAATAAATGGAAACGTTTTGAAATATTTGCGGCGAATTTGACATCATCATATAATATAATTTTATTGTATTGTTATTTAGAACATGAAGTTTGTTTTATATAACTAAGCAGCGTAGCTACAACCGGGTGTCCTAAGACACCTCTCTTCTTTTTTTCGAAAATCTGTGTAGCACTTTGTAATATTTTCTATAAGATCTTTGTATTGAAGTCGGTTTTTTTTGCCAGAATTATTTTAAATCAATGTCTTGCAGATATTCATCTAGAAAACTAAACTTAAAATGCATTTCTATGCAAAATTAAAAAAATCGAAAGTTCAACTTTAACCTTAAATTTATCAACAACCACTATGCTGATTCTAATGGAACTAAAAATGGATAAAAGCTTAAGATATTATCTATTGACTAAAAAAAGAATTACAAAAAAAACTTCGATCTTTTTATGCTTCGCATAAAATGAACTTTTGTGTGCCCTGTGTGGCTGAGTGGTAGCGATGCTATCCGCTCGGTCCAGCGGTGGTGAGTTCGATTCCCGCTATAGACCCTGGGTGCAGACAAGCTAATCGCTTCGCGGATTGTGTTTGTTTAAAAAAAAATATCTTGAATATCATCAAATTATGAAACATACAATCACACAAACGCATAAACCAAGGCAGACGAAAAGAAAACAACCACAGCAACGTTAATGCTTCCTCACAAATGCTGTGCTGAAAGCACAGTTTACTTAGTTGTTGATTGAAGAGTTCAGTTCAACTCAGTAAATTACTGTTGCAAAAAGTTTAGTTGAGTCAGTTGTGCAAAGAGTAGGCGTCAGACAAGTCTATGTTGTGTAAAGAATAGCAGAGAGAGTATTGCTTCATGAACATTTCAGTCAGTATTGTGAGAATTTTATATACAACAGAAAAGTTAACGTCGTGGTATTGGGTCTGAATTTCATTGTTAAGTAAATAAGTTTAAAGTTATTTAATCACAATGTATTATGTAAACAATCATCATATTACAATGAATCCACCATCCTGTACACCGCAAGATGAAGCCACAACAACTATCGAAAACCCAATGAGTCATATAACCAAGCATGATGTTACTGTTTTTGGTGTGTCTACTGATTTGAGTGATCTTAATTTACCAACCCATCTGGATATCTTGAGATATTATTTTTACTTGAGCGAACGTGCTGAAACAGACCAAAAAAAGTTTTCTTATAAATCATTCACTATTGAAGTACAAAATAAGTTGATTGGAATTTGGGAAAAACTTGGTATGGAAATAATGGCGAAAAATTGAGTATATATTAAATTGAATAGATTGCTTGACAAATATCAAGAACAAATCAAGAGCAAAATGAAAAACCCAAAATTTCCAGAGTTTCTAAAATCTCTGGAAAGAATTTTTCATATTGGAACATGTAAATGCGATTTAAAGGAAGCTCCATGTGCATGCGGCTTGGTTCCAGAACGCCTCAAAGAGTTTATGCACGATCAACATAATCAGAGAAGACTAACAGTGGCTGCATTTATGATGGAAATTGAAGAGCAAGGAGCAACGTCTATGTCATCAATGCCAACATACCAAGATCCCGATGATTCAACATACGCACCGCCATCGGTTCAAGAAGATATGGATACAAGCACAAGTTCACAATACACAGAAAGATACGATTGTTTTAACTTTGCCTTGATATGTGACAGATTTGGTGTGCCTGATAGAGTAGCATCAGCATTAGGAACCGCTCTTTTCCAAGATTTAAAAATGAAAGATAAGCATGGATAAATCGAAAGTTCGCAGAGAAAAAGAGAAATGCAGACAAGAAGTGCTTCGCAAACGGTTAGATAATACCAATTTGTTAGCATTTTCATTCGATAGCAGAAAAGATGATACTTTAAAGAGACATAAAATTGATGAGAAGTATCATACTAGGATGGTAAAAGAACCTCATATTGTTATTTTGAGATAACCGAATTCTGAATTGATTGGTTACGTAAGACTGGAACATGAAACCGCTGAATACAATACAACCAAATTATGTGATTTTTTCAACGATAAAAATGTATCACTGGATGCATTAATTGGCATATGCACTGACGGTGAGCCAACACACACTGGCCCACACCTTGGAATTATACGACGATTCGAATTGCTGTTAAAAAGACCATTGCATTGGTTCGTTTGCCTTCTACACTTCAACGAACTTCCGTTTCGGCATTTGTTTGAAGCTTTGGATTAATCAACCAGCACTGGACCAAGATCGGCAAGCGGAAAACTGACCCGTCAAATCGAAACTTGTAAAACTCTTTCGGTAAGTTATTGCTATCACTCATTTATTATAATTGTCAACCGTTTTTAATTATTTTATTATTATATATTTCAGGTGGTGGACGGCTTTCAGAAAATTGAGTTGAAAAATATCCCCCTGCTCCAGAAAAAAATTTAATTTTCCACCGATTCGAAGTACTTATACGACATGGCTCATGCAATTTCTAGCGGCGTGGTTTCGGTGGATCTGGCTAACACCAAACCAGGAAAAATTGTACATTCTCGCTGGCTTACCAAGGCCGGTAGATTATTACGATTGTATGCGACGACGGAAAATCCATCCGAAAATTTACGGATTCTGGTTGAATTTATAATTAAATCTTATGTGCCAATGTACTTCAATATCAAGTATTACAGCTCTGTCGTGTACGGTAGTGCATTATTTTTCAAATTCATTAGTTGGTCACGGTTTCTGCAACCTCATTTACGCAGTATTGTCAATAAAGTAATTAAAGATAATTCATATTATGCGCATTCGGAAAATATCTTGCTATCAATGTTATTTGATGATAGCAAAGAAAAGCGAGACTGTGCTATAAAGAAAATTCTACGCTATCGAACGGATGTTGAAGACCCGACGGAAGTTAGAGTTTATAAAAAACCAGATATAAACTTTAATTGCACAAGTTACACGGAAATGATAAATTTGAATGATATAAATAACGTATTTGAACCACCATTCACGCGAAGCATTCCGTACGATACATTGAAAGAATATTTTTTGATCCAAAAATTCCATCACACATACAAGGAACGGAACGACGCGTTCAATTGCTAGCTAGCGTTTCCAAACGAGTTATTCCGGAAAATATATAGGCTGTTATGGCGACGACATTAGAGAGCCGTGCGAAATTTCCCAGACTTGAAATCAAAAAATACTTCAAACAATAATTTTTTTTTTATTTTCTTTTCTATTACTAAGTAAAATTAATTTTCTCATTTCATTCTGACTAAATAAATTTCTAAAGAGAAAAATAAACTCTAAAAATAAAAAAATAAAGCCGTTTCGCTGATTTTTTCTTGTAAAAAAAATTTGACCCATCGGATCAAAGGTCGGGACATCAAATTACATTTTAGGGCGACTTTTTGAGTTCAAGATTAGAGATTAAATTAACCTTAATCTTCATTTGTGATTTTTGGGTAGTCGATTATATGGTTTTACTTGCTAGTTTAAGCGGCCAATCGTGGTGGTTTAATCTTACATAAATATTAACAACATACACTTGTGAAACATATAACTTTTTGTAAAACTTATATGATCAAATAATTAAAAAACACGTAAATAAATAAATATATTTTATATTATTTATCTATTTCCTTTAACACGCGCAATATTTTACTTGTAAATAACAAAATATGGCAGTTTCTTCTTCTTCCCACAAAAAATCAAAGTGTGTTGATAACATGTATGACTTTTGCACAGAAAATGTTGCCACTATTTTGTTCCTCAGTATGGCAGTACTACACATAATAAGAAGATTAAAGTACCACTCAAAAACATCATACTCAGTTAAGAGAGATTAAGTTAATTTTCGGATTCGTTAATAACAGAAATAAACTAATCTTAATCTCAATCGCAAAAAGTCGCCCTTAGAGGTATGGTTCCTTCGGCAAAGTTTCTTATTTTGATCCCTAGAATACGATTTTCCTTGTAATTTGAGCGAGTATTAAATCGACCAGCCCTAAGCACCACCCTTCCTAACCTAAACTTTATTATTAACTATAAATTCAGTCTTTCATTTAATTGCTTATTTACGAACCTACATAAACAACATTTTTAAGAGATAAAAACGTAACAATATGAAGAAAAAATAATAAATATGTGAAAAAAAATCACCTAAACCTAAGCACTTGCATACATGGAACTTGGGGCTCTTAGCAAAAAAGCAGGGTTATTTCACATTTTTAAAAAAATTTAATTTGAAAAACTTTATTTTTGATTTTTGTTTGTTTTTAATTGTATAAATATTAAGGTTACATTTTTTATTTATTTCAATATAAAAACATAAAAATGTGTGTATGTATAAGTTATAAAAATTGATTTTTTTTTTTTAATAGAACCCTGTAACCCAGATTATAAATGTTGCGTATATATAGTATTGTATAAATATACATATGTATATAAAGAAATGAATATAAGAATATAAATTTATTATTGTCTATTACAAAACATTTTACAAAACTTTAAACAATTTTAAATTGTTAATTAGAAAAGTAACACTTTAAGGCACTTAATTTACATAAGTTTATAAGTTTATGATGAGATTTTTCATAAAAAATGATTCATATGTATGTATGTTAAAAGAATTAGTAATAGTTAACATGCTGAAAGAGAACTTAAGACAAATAAATACAAAAGAAAGAATATTTATATGCCAAGATTAATAAAAATTAATGAATTAAAATTGCAACTGGAAAATTAAACAATAAAGACTATCAAAAATACACATTAAAGCATATTTTTTGTTCAAAATAATAAAGTGAAAATACTTTTCGATTTAAGCGCTTAGTAGAAGAAATTCAAAAATAAATGAAAAATAAAATAAAATAAAACAATACAAGTTAAGACACAAAAAATACTATTAGTTGAAGAAATCAAGTTTTTCTTTGTAAATTTAAAGAAAGGCTAAGTTGTCAAACAAACACAAATATTTGCTTAAAAAGCAAACCATAAAATAATATAAAGCTTGTGTTAGACAGCACTAATAAGTTAAAAATAACTATGTAAGCATACGAATGTATATATAAAACTAAATAAAATAAATTACAGTATAGTTTAATGTGCGCACAGAAGATAAATGTAAAAATACTAAATATATTCCATTTATTTATGTTTGTATATGAATATCGCATCAATATTTTTAATCAAATATTTGACACAGGCACCCATAAAATCTTATCCTGTTCCTTGTCAACTGCATCTTTAATTTGGGTGCACATGTGTTTAATGCTAACACCAGGTATGACAGCTGTAAATAAATAATTAATTGTAAATTAAAAAAATTATTTCGAAATTCAATGCAAACCCACCTGATATATACTGCTTGTAATCGCTTTCTAATTTGAGAGCCCGCTCGTACATTTCCTTAGCTGCCTTCGCAGATATTTTATCAGTGCCAAAGTCCCGAATTTCCCGTATTTGCTTAGCCGATTTAAAACGTAAAAGTAAAACAATTGGATAGATCTGTAAACGCTGCAAGCGTTCTACAGCTGATATGGATATATCAAGTATACAATGACGACGATCCTGCATAATTTATAAATATATATATGTACACGATATAGTTATATTTATAAATTATATAATTTTATTAAAAATACGTACACATGTACATATCGTCACCTTAAATGCAAGCAGACGTAACTACACAGAAATTCGAAATCGAGGTTTTGATTGATTATGGTTCATTTTACAAACTACATGTTCACGCAAATATTTAGACCTCTCCGATCAAAAATTCAAATAAAAAAAAATTTATTAAAGAAATTCATACGGACGTAATTACGAATGCATCTGTTTATTGGTGGCTGTTCTGGAAAACGCGTCAAAGAAGTGAAACTTTACATTAAAACAAAAACAAATTTCCAAACATTCTTTTTGTTTGCCATACATTTCTAAAATGAAATAAACGTGAGAATTTCAATCCGTTTCTCCCCTTTTAAAAACGGTTGATTTTGCATGAGAAACAAAAACCAATTTTTTACATTTACACAATTTTGTTTTTGTTTTCCATGTAACTTTCACCAAGTCGACGCGTATTCCAGAAAAGACACCATTATTGCAAAGAACGTCACTAACATAAAAGCTTAAATGTATATAAAAAGGAAATAAATGGTTAAGAACATATAAGGATCCATATTACAAGTAAATTTCGAAGAAAATTTTCCAGAATACTTATTATTATTGATTTTGTAATATTTTTTTTTGTTGCTCCTGTAAAAAATTTAAAAGTGTAGTTACGTCCGTTTGCATTTAAGGTGACGATATGTAATTATTTAATTATTGTTTCTTACGTTTTTGCATGCATTATTTATGGTTTCTACTGTAGTACATTCAAACTTATTGCCTCGCCTGCGATAATCAACGAAAATATTCTGTTGCAGTCCTTCTTCCATGGCGTCTTGAGAACAATCCATAGCCGTCACTTCGCAAAATTTAAAAAGATTAGAAAAATCTATAGTCAAGCGTTCCATAACACATTCCGATAGTGGTCCTATTATTAAAACAGGTCGACGAACGGGAGCTGAATAAGAAAAAAGGTTACATACATATTTCAGTTGATCAATTTTGTGTAAACAGGGAGGGAACTCTCGATAATTTGAAACTCAATGGATTAGAAAATTTTACAAATAACCTTAAGCCCAAAATAGAAGTTTAAATAACAAAGAGGGATATGGAGAAAATTTAATAAGCTAGGGGTGGATTATAAATTACTGATTTTTTATTTATTGAAAAAATTACTTAGTCATAGGGAAAACCAAATAAGCTTATCTTCTCTCTATCTATGTAGTATTACGTCTACTTTACACCAGAGGCGCTGCAACGATACACTAGAGCCCCGACTTGCGTCGTTTCGATTTGCCTCGAATTTTAAAAACTCGAAAAATTCGATTTGCGTCGTTGCAATTTCAAGTTGCGTCGGCCCGATTTACATCGTTTTGATTTCGATTTGCGTCGTTTTGTTTCCGATTTGCGTCGTTTTGATTTCGATTTGCGTCGCTAAAAACGGTTAAATTTTTTACTGCAGCATTGTGGATTACCATTTTTAGCATTTGTAGTGCCTGATTTAGCATCTTTTCTGTCTTTTAGCATTTTTACAACTTCTGGCAACACTGATCGTCACCTGTACGTTAAGAATTAAAGGGAATTCCCTTTTCTTTGTTATATAAGTGGTGCTAAGAACAACTGTCTGGTTATGGTAAGAATTTAGTGTGTGATTCGCCTAATACCTTAAGGACGTAAAAAGTGAGTCAAAGTAAAAGAAAAGTAATAAGTTTGGAATTAAAATTGGACGTAATAAAACGTTTTAAATCGGGAGAAAAGTCTGTTAATATAGGAAGAGCTCTTGGACTAGCACCTACAACAGTAAGAACAATTTGCAACAGAGACAGTGATAAAATATATCAGTTAGCTGAAATTGTCACACCACTCCAATCTAAACAAGATACTATAGCAAGAAATCCCTTATTGGTTAAGATGGAGTCCCTTCTTTCAATTTGGATACATTATCAAAATAAGCGAAGTATGCCACTGAGCAAGGACGTAATAAAAAATAAAGCGCTTTTTATTTACTCCGACCTTCAGAAAATTACTGCATCTAGTAGTAACGGAAATTCTGATGATTTCGAAGCGCTTTAAAACACGGGCAAATTTATATAATGTGGCATTAAAAGGAGGGTCAGCCAGTGCAAATTCAGTAGCTTCAGAAAAGTTTAAGCTTGAGCTGAAAGCCATAATTGAAAATAAAAAAATCTGCTAAGCAGATTTTGAATACCGACGAAACAGGTCATTTTTGGAAACGGTTACCATCAAGAACTTATTTGTCAAAACAAGAGAAAGCATGCCCTGGATATAAAGCCGCGAAGGATCGGCTAACACTTCTTTTGGGCGGAAACGCAGAAGGAGATTTTAAATTTAAACCTTTTTGATATACCAATCAGAAAATCCAAATCCAATTGCAATGAAAAGTATAAACAAAAGAGACCTTCCGGTACACTAGCGCTCTAATAAAAAGGCTTGGATGACCGCAACCCTGTTTAAAGATTGGTTAGAAAATTGTGGCGTTCCTGAGTTTAAACGCTATTATTCCTCTCAACAAATTGAGTTCAAAATGGTTTTGTTAGTCGATAACGCACCAGGACATCCAATTTTTTCAAATGACCTATCGGAGCATGTAAAAGTTGTTTTTATGCCGCCTAACACATCACTTATTCAACCTATGGACCAGGGCGTAATTTCAAACTTTAAAATGTACTACTTAAGCCGAATTTTTCGGCAACTTCTTGATTCAACAGACAAAAATGATAAACTCTCCATGAAAGACTTCTGGAAAAAATATAATATAGTGAGGGCTATTGAAAACATACATTTATCTTGGGAAGAAGTTAAAGCATCCTCCATGAGAAAGAGTTGGCGGCAATTATGGCCAGAACTTATTAATGGAGACGAAGATGGTGGCGATGATGTTCCAAACGTTAGTAATGAGTTGGCTAATTTAGCTAGAGAAGCAGAATTTGACGGAATGGAGGAAGGTGTCATTAATGAATTTTTGCTGTCTCACGATGAGGAGCTTGATAATGAACATTTATTAGCCATTGATATTCAGCATGTTTCAGAAGATGTCATAATACGTGATGATACATTAGAAGAAAAAAAATTAACAATGGCCAATATTTCCAAAGCTATGCAATTAATTTCCCATGCAATGGATATATTTTCTGAAAACGATCCTGGCGAAAACCGTAGCATGGGCGTATCAGCATCCGTTGATCAAGCCATTTGTTGTTACGAAGAAATATATCAACAAAAAAAATCTTTAAAAATTCAACAAACTTTAGACGTTTTTGTTAAAAAAAAACAATAAGACCATGCAATCAAATGGATATAAGTGTTGTTGATTTAGATTTATCATCTTTATAGAGCTTAATGTAAGCTAAATAAATTACAATTTTTTAATGCATCTACTTTTTATGAATATACATATACTATGTTTTTTCTTAATTTATTGTTTTGTGATTTCTTTATAATAATTTGTTGAAGTAAATGAAAAATTTTTTGCTTTGTTTTGAATATTTTCTCTAAAAAATTAAATTTCAGTACATTTATATAGAAAAAGGTGATTCGATTTGCGTCGTTTCGATTTGCGTCGCGTTTCTCCGGTCCCCATTAACGATGCAAGTCGGGGCTCTAGTGTACTATAAAAATTAACAAAATGCGCAATAGCAGAATTGTGAGAACGATAATATTAATTATGCTTCTCTTCTCTTTATCTATCTGTCACTTCACCATCTGGACTGGCACTATTCCTTTCCTACTCTGAGATAACACAAATGACCTGTTATTTGAACCCAAGTGATCTGAAAACTTACCGCCTTATTTATAAGAAAAAATTGGGATGAAGTTAGCATATGTAAGTGACGAAATTGAATTAGGTGTTAAATAGTTCCTCCAAACAATTTGATTTTACAAATGGGCGCATTACGTAGTTTTAACCCACTACTAAGTTCTAGTGTGATTTTTAATGTGAAGTTTTATGGCAAAACTCTTTAAGGTCATGTTCAATTTTGCCACTTATGTTAACTTCATGCCAGTTTTTTCTTATACATAAGGACCATACTTTCTCTTCTCAGCAACCTACTAACCTAACATAACCTAACCTAGATCAATGTGCAGATAGCTTGTCTTAATTTAAATAACACATTTGTAGAATCCTGGAGGAGATTTCACTGTTTATAAAAATTCGTTTATACGTATGTGTTTTTCACCCAAGTTTGTACTTTTTTTATTAAGTTAAATGATTTTTTCACTTTTAAAGCATTTTTTTAATTTGTTTGAGTCTAGTTCCAACCAGGTGAAGGGATAATGAGATAAGAGAAGATCGAAAGTTGTGATTTTATCAAGCACATGATTGGTGAGTATTGACTTATTTGCTACTTTCTAATTTCTTTCTAATTGAAGCTCATAGTATCATCTAAGACACCCAAATCTATGAAAATATAGTTCACCTTTTGTGAACTACATACATATGTATGTGGGATAAATAAACTTGTAATGTTGAATTAAATGTTTGTGTTCTTTGAACGAAAGTGGGGAATCGAATTCTTTCAATCAAAAGAAAGTTTGTATTCATTTTGCCTTTTTTCCAAACTAAATTTATTGTTTACTTACAATCCAATCGCTCAACCCGTTGATAACTTAAGATGCCACCATCATCATTAAGAATACCTGAGTCGGGAAAATAGCTCAATTGTGTGTTACTGAAGCTAGCTATTTCCGTTGAATCTCTCGATGAGCTGCGTTGGTGCTTTTTGCGACGAAAAAACGATCGACGCGTAGAAGTACTTCCTCGGCGCGCTGTACTACCACTCTCACATTCCACCACTTCTGCAGCTCGCAATTCTTCTTCCACCCTTGGAGAGAAATAAATAAAATGTTATGTATTATATATACATATGTATATGTATGTTATAATGATTAATTTAACCCAGAACTTGTCTTAAGACTCACTTCATTTGCGAAGGTATAATGCCGCATTCTTTGCGATAACCCTTGCCATCCAATTTCCATGCACGCCATAAGCCGAAAGTTCCATTAAACACAGTGTTGTCAACATATAAAACTTCATCTTTTACAAAACGTAAATCACCTTCATTTAGATCGCCGGTTCTATCAAACCCCACCCGTATATAAAAAGAATCTCCCGATTTATCTTTGATTTGCTTTAATTCTATAAAAAAAACATTAGTTTATTCATAATAACACAAATTTAAAAAAAAAAAAAATATTGAATGAAATTTACTTTTCAATTTATTTTGCACCAACATCGTTACAGTATCAGTTAATTTGGAGATCTCATTAGCAGCCTGTTCCGCTGTAACACAGCGTAAATCGACGCCATTATACTCCAATATCTGATCGCCTTTGCGTACACCAGCATGATCCGAAGGTGATCCCGGATGGACGTCATGTACAAATATACCCACTTTATTGCCACCAAATAGTTTTATTCCTGGATTTTTTGATTTATCCATATGTAGAGTAACATAACGTGGCTCCTCCTCATATGGCAATGTTGAGCTTGTCGAAGCCGTTGTGGTGGTTGTAGCATTTGATGATGGTATATCCTGGCTGCTACTTATATCGGATTGATTTTCCAAGCTGTCAGCAAAACTTTGATCTTTTATTGATTTTTGAGAAATCATTGAAGTTGATTGGGGCATTATTGTACTCTGTGTTATTGAATTGGGTGGTGTGGATGTTGGCATAGGCATTGACATTGGTGCCAAAGAGGTCATTATTGGACGCATGGGTGGTCGGGGGGAATTACGAGGGGTTGGCGATCCCGAATGATTGACCGGAGATTCAGGTTCCAAGTTGTGTGTACCTTCATATTCAGTTGAGTGAAATTCTGTAAATAAAATTAATGAAAATTTATTATCTCTTATATCGTCTTAATTTTATTATGTACGAGTATTACACTCACTTTCTGGATTATATTGCACCAACATGGTAATCGAGTTGCCACATTGACGCAAGACATTAGCTGCTATGTCATTTGTAGCCGAACGCATATTCAAACCGCATACTTCTAAGAGTTGATCGCCCACCTGAAGACCAGCACGAGTGGCAATACTTTTGTCGGCTACAGTTGATACAAAAATACCACCACCATTATTATTACATTGTATTGTAATACCAAGCGATTTATCGCTCTTTTCAATCGTGACTCTTCTAAGATCTCCAGGGCATAAAAAATCCGACGGCACATTCGAATTGCGCTTACTGCCACCGTGCGATAGCACTTCAACATGAACCTGTGGCATAGGCGAACCACGGCCACTATTTCCGCCATTCGCGGCCACATTTGCCAAAGCTGTGTGATGATGATGCGACATAATGCCGCCTGCACCGGGATACGGAGCAACGGACGATGACATTAGAACTGAAGGATTATTTGCAGAGGCGTAATGATGATCAATGGAACCAGAACTATTTTTAACACCGCTATTTTTGCTGGCTACGCTTGGATTAGAGGGTATGCGCAGACGTTGATGATCTTTTTTGCGAGGAAAAGTACCACCCTCATAGATAACTCCTTGGCCCGACGAAGGGATGCTGGGGAGAGGATGGTAGGCATTGTGGTTGGGTATATTAGGCGGGTAGTCATTTAAATAATGAGGGTGCGTTTGTTGGTGGTGTTGATTGTGAGCCGAATTCATGTAATCCATATCGAATTTATCCACCGACGAAGTAGGTATACCAATGGACGAATCCAGGTGATGGGGATGGGTTGAACCACCAGGATGCAGAGGTGGTGGTGAAGGCAAAGTTAAAGGACTAGAGTGACGTATAGGTCTCATAGCTGAATGTGTTGACTGGGTAAAGGAAGGAAACAGGGGCATATGTCTGGAGGGCGGCCCATTGTTGGACGAGTGAAAGAGACCACCACCGCTGGTTATGCCCGAAGCGATGCTCTCACTATCGCTAGGGTACTTGGACACGTTTTTTGAGGCTGACCCTGGAGCCGATTGTGGCATTGGAATGCCTCGTTTAGGATAGTTGGCAAGTACAGCATATTCACTAATTGGCGGGCTTTTAGTCGACAGTATTGAGTCTATTGAGTTTTGCGACTTTAGGGAAATCATATCTAAAGAGTTTTGTTGTTGCTGATTTGAAGAATTTGATCGCATGAAATTTGAAGAATGTGGCGGGGGCTGGGGTGGTTGCAATGGCACAAACAGCGCCGGATGAGGAGTTGATTTGCTGTTTGCCGACGAATTGCTGTGAAACATGTCAAACAAATGTTGTTTTCGCGATATCAAATCACCTCCGACAAGCACT
Organism: Nowickia ferox; assembly: GCA_936439885.1. NCBI lineage: Eukaryota > Metazoa > Arthropoda > Insecta > Diptera > Tachinidae > Nowickia > Nowickia ferox. Next base: position 69,707,387 of record OW387026.1, read on the forward strand.
TGCTGTTGATGCTGTGAATTATGTTGTCCATTATTGATTACCTGTTGCTGAGCTTGTTGGCCCGTAGTTTTATACAATTCAGTTGGTGTAATATTCAACGAATAACGATTTTGATAGTTATGATTCTGTGTTCTTGGATTACCATATTTATCAGTTTGTTTGGGCCTCATATTGGGAGCAGCTGCCATTATGAGATTTGGCCTCTGCAGAGGTTTCGACTGTTCCATAACCAAAGGTTCCGACTCCATACTAGATGGTGTGGCATAAACCGAGTGCCTCATATAATTATTAACTGTATAATTATTGTTGCCATTGCCAGATGAAGAATTTGAATTCTGAAATAGCACAGAAGAAGGAATAGGATTTGAGTTTCTATTCGGGTTGTGCTTCGCATTAGAACCCACTCCGTTACGTATATGAGCTTGAGGTTTATTTTGCACTGGTGGCAAGGGAGGTGGAGGCGCTTCATCTGAATCTACGCGATCGTCATCCTTGTCTACATTAATTGGACCTGCTGTAAACAGCGACAATGGAGCTCGCTTCTTCTCTCTCTGTACTATAGTGCCAGTTGGATTTTCCTGCGACGCTTGCAAAATGTTAGTTCGTGGCCATGTACCCATGCTTTTTGCAGCTGCTTCTTTTTCCTTCTTTTTGCTTTTGTTGCGTTTGAAGAGATTTTCTTTGCTTTTTTCCGAAGAATTCTCACTTAATACTGAATCTAAGGCCGCCAAAGCGTCATGTTCTTGAGCAAAATGATCACCATCGGAACCTGGTTTGGAAATGTGAATCTTTTCTTTAAATTTACTTAACATTTCTGCTATTTTTGAGGGATGTTTCGTGCCTGTTACGCGGTGCATTGAATCAATCGAGTCAGTTTGTGCAGCTGAAGTAGTCATTCTCCTCTGTGATTCTGAATTGGATGATTCTTGAACGTTTTTCAATGCAAATATTGTAATAGCTTCATTGCGATCATCATTTAAAATAGACATAACATCTTCTACAGACTGTATACCCTCCATTAGTTTATTATTGATAGACAATATCCTATCGCCGGGCTCAAGTTCCGGTTCAAATGCCGCCAAAGAATTGGGTTCGATTTTGGAAATGAACACTCCCGTATCTAAGTGTAAGCCGTGGTTCGGATTTTGTTGCAAGTTTAAATGCACTGTATAGAAATGTCTCTTGCTGTGCCGGGTACGAGACACAAGTAAATTACAACGTGGAGCCGAGGAACGAATTTCATCAATTAACATGCGTTTACTAACGCCCTGGCAGTCCAAATTATTGACTTTAACGATAACATCATTTATTTTTAGTTTGCCAAAAGCAGGAGAAACGTTCGTTACCCCACATACCAATTGTCTCTGCTGGGTATCATCTATGATGATGCCAATATCACAATCAGCATGATAATTTGTCAACTCGATTTCCATGATATCCTCAGCCTCATAAGTACTCATACGAAAACTACGCCGAGAAGATGAATCATTATTTTGGTTTTGTTCCAGTTGCTCTTTGAGAACATCTATTTTCCTTTGTGCTTCATCCTTTTGTTTCTTAATTTTTTCACTGTCTCTAATGGCTGACAGCAAATCTGAGATAGCTTTATCCCGTTCTTTTCGCAAATTATCACATAAAGTTTTCACAGAATCTCGTTCTTGGACTATTTTTTCTCTCTGAGATATTGCCCAGTCTCTAACTCTTTTAGCTTCTTCGGTATCTTGGGCAGCACGGTCAACCTCAGCATGGGCCTTTTCTAAGCTTTTGCGCAACTTTTCGATTTCTTTGAAATCATCTTTACTATCCGAGAACTCTTTGGACCATGTACTCTCTCGAGATTTTAGCAAATCTCTTTTTTTCAAATCCGCTATAGTTTGTTGTAGCGCTTTAAGATCATTTTTATACATTATTTCATCTTTCTTATACTGCTCAAGCTCTTTATTCGCTGCTGCCAGGTCGTCGGACATTTTTTGATGTTCCTGCAGTACATTATCTTTCTCCGATAACAATTGATTTAATTCCTCTTCGATACGACCTTTTTGCATTGTTATCATTAAAATTTTATTCGATTCTGTCGCTAACAAACTTTTCAATTTCTGATTTTCTTTTTCCATAATTTCCCGTTGCAATTGGAACTGTTCCCGTTGCATGTTGAATTGATCGCGAGCATCACAAAAAAATTTTCTTTCCTTTTCAAAGTCCATTAAGGCGGCGTTGTAATTCTTTTTATACTTTTCCTTTTCCTTCACTAAATCATTATTTCTCTCCGTACTTAAAATTAGCTCTTCTTTAAGTTGTTCATTTTTCGCACAAGTACCATCACAATTGCTAGCAGCCGTTCCATTTCCTCCCGGCCCTCCTCTAACACCATCATTATAATCACAATAATACGAATTGGCATTTCGCTCCGTTTGGGGATTCGCACTTTCGTTTTCCAAACGCATAAGTTTCCTCTCCAACATGGAATTTTGTTGCTTCAGTCGTACATTTTCCGCAGCTACATCTGCTAGTTTATTGCGTTCGGAACTTTTGATTTGATTCATTGCTGCATTATATTGTTCTTGATAAAATGCCAGTTGATTTTCTAAATTATCACATCTTCTCACTGAGTCAGCATGCTGATGCCTTAGAGTTTTCAATTCCATCATTGCCGAGTCATATTGTATTTTAATAGTGTCATAAATTTTTGGATTACCGGGGCCGCCACCACTGCTATTGCTATTATTATTATTCATGTTGCCTGCTGTTGTACTACCGCTAGAGTTCGAAGGCGGTCGCAATGTTCGATCATAATCTGCATATCCAGGGCTTTCTTCTGTAATTTTTTTTTTTTTTTTGAGAACAGTTATTATCAGTCAAGAATTTATTAAAATTTTCTTTACATGGTACTTATGTATTAGCGAAATTATTAGCGTTCCCTTTGTCCAAAAATGTTTCAGAACATCTTGTCGTATGTTTAAATAAAATTTTAATATGTGTAATATGTGAACATTCTTGATATTAATAAGTGCTTTCGAGAACTCAAAAGTTTTTAAAAATTTTTACTATTTTTTTACTGGATTGCGTTCGCGTACACAAAATCCAGTAAATGAGAAGGCGAAATGAGAGAGAAAAATGACAGTTCGTTTTCTGAGTAATGATAGAATTAGTTGATTCGTATCGTGTTACTTTCTTTTGAAGTTGTCGTATCTTTTAAATCATTGGTGGGCACTGTGAATGTATTGGTGAACTGGCAATGTATTGAGGTTGCGAGCTACCCACCAAACACAAATCCACACAGTTAAAATATTAATTGAAAATAAAACATTTGCTAAGCAAACAGTCAATTGTAAAAAACTGTTTCAAACTTTATTTTGGTATGGTCCACTGATACAAACTATTTATTTTTTCAAAATAAATATTTGTATTTTTATTTAAAATTTCTCTCCTTCCCTACCATTAAACTTATGAATATCGCTATGAAAATCATCATAATGTGTTTTAATAGCATATTCCTTTTTTCCTTAAATCTTTGATAATATAAAAGGCATTGTATGTTACCAAATGCGTTATTTATAATAAAATATTTTTCGCATGTCATAAATTTGAAAGGCAACACGTATGTTTGCTGGACAAATATTCTAGAAAAAAATATGTAAGCATCCGCCTCATGCGCATTCGTCGCTGTCTGTTTCAAACTTTATTTTGGTATGGTCCACTGATACAAACTATTTATTTTTTCAAAATAAATATTTGTATTTTTATTTAAAATTTCTCTCCTTCCCTACCATTAAACTTATGAATATCGCTATGAAAAGCATCATAATGTGTTTTAATAGCATATTCCTTTTTTCCTTAAATCTTTGATAATATAAAAGGCATTGTATGTTACCAAATGCGTTATTTATAATAAAATATTTTTCGCATGTCATAAATTTGAAAGGCAACACGTATGTTTGCTGGACAAATATTCTAGAAAAAAATATGTTAGCATCCGCCTCATGCGCATTTGTCGCTGTCTCATCGACGACTAAATTAAAGAGGGTAAGAATACGTGTGAATTCTCTCAGCACACTTGTGCAAAGAAACGCGCATCAATTGTTTAAATGCTCTGGATGTTAGTTAGTAAATATGTGAGGTTGCAAGCGAACGTGTCAGCCGACTGTAATGGAATGTAGGAAACAGCTGATCGATATTGTTATGTGAAAAGTAATGAAAATGGTTAAAGGCTCAGTTAGCCGACTGTAATGTAATGTAACTGCAACAGTAGGAAACAGCTGATCGATATTGTTATATGAAATGTAATGAAAATGGTTATAGAGATGTAATGTAACGTAACCTAATTTTCATACAAAAATATCGATCAGCTGTTTCCTACATTACAGTTACATTGCGTTACAGTCGGCTAACTGAGCCTTTATAGAGATGTAATGTAACGTAACCTACTTTTCATATAAAAGTATCGATCAGCTGTTACCTACGTTGCAGTTACATTCCATTACAGTCGGCTAACTCAGCCTTAAATCTGGATGTTAGTTAGTAAATATGTGAGGTTGCAAGCGAACGTGTCAGCTGTTATTGTATTTCTCTTTGCTTTATACATGTGTGTATGTATGTGAGAGGAAAGTTAACGTTTGCTCCGTAAAAGTCTATTTTCTGTAGATTTTTACCTCACATACGTTATGATACATATTAAATAAACAGCAACATGTTTTATTTATGTTACAGTTTTTGTCAGCTGATTCGTAAACTTACGATACGAATCTACTAATTTTACCATAAATGCCAGTAAAATCCAGTACAACGAAACCATATGTTTTTAAATATAATCAAACAAAAGAAAAGGGAAACAAAAATGTTTAGTTTTTGATGAAATTTTCAAAATAACGAAAAACAAATGTATTATAACATTTATTTAAGTTTGATGCCAGAAAAAATATTCGGATATGTTCTGTATTCCACGTGAAATTAAAACGTGCGGAATTTCTATGCGATGGCAATTCCGAACGATTTAATTTAACGTGGAATGCAGAACATAACCAATTGTTTTTAAACGTGAATAAAGTTTAATTAGAGGGTGGCGTTGGCTGAAGTAGTTAGCACGTTGACTACAAAACCTAAGGTCCTGGGTTCAAGCCCGGTCTCCGACAGTCATTAAAAATAACAGCACCACGCATTTTTCTGATGTGCATTAGTTTCCTTTGTATCAGTTGTTGTGGGGAAAGTTCTAGTGATGCAGGCATAAGGCACTGGTCACTAAAAAAAACTACACCGACTTCATCAGATATTAATCCTAATGTAACATCAGAGCGCCCTCTTTCGTTGTGTAGCAGAATCATTGGCGAAGTAAAATAACCAATAAAATGGCTACTAAACACAGCTTCAAAAATTTAATACGCCTCTTTTAGCACCAGAAGGCGCTGCAACACTGCATTATCAAAAAAGCGTGCAAAAAGCAGAGTTGTAAGAGAATGAAGCTTTCCTCCATCTCTTCCTTCACCGCCTGTCTTCTCTATCACCCTCTCTCACTATCTTCTCTTCAACTAACAGGTAGCACAAAGGTATCATTATATTGGACCCAAGTGAGCTGTACTCTAAAGTTCACCCTTCCTTAGCAGCAGCCTGCTAACCTAACCTAAAGTTTAATTATGTTGATTATTACAGTGAAATTTTTGTTTGTACATATCGTCGGACGATTACTGGTTTGCCGCACGGAACATTTTAAAAAAAATACATAGTTATTGATCGAGTATATATGATTAATGTGTACTTTTTTTAAATTCGTTCTCTGTTTTTCGATATCTTGAATATATCAGGATATGTAAAGTTATTTTCCCATTTTATGTTTCTCTTAGTAAGTGCACTCATTTGACCTACTTGAAAGGAAGTAAATAATATTTTTTTTATGATTGGAATATGCGGCAACAAAGATTTTTGTCTTTTTTTTCTGTAAATCCTAATTGAAATTTATTTGCTGGTGGTTAAGCATTGTCCATATATTTCATTGGATTGTGATTTTCAAAAATATTATTTGTGAATTCTCTGGTGGTTTTTGAAAGTCTGTGCATAAGATAAGAGGTTTGCAACTGTTCAAAATGTGGTTGAAGTCTATTGATGATTTGGCTAAGCACCATGAAATATATGGACAATGCTAAATCACCAGCAAATACATTTTAATTGGGATGAGCTTATGACAATATGTCGAATAATAAATTTCTTCACGTTGAGGGTAAAAATTAGAGATGTGCAAATGTCGTGATTTTATCGTGTCACGCGTGAATCACGCGTGATCGTGATCAAATTTATAATTAATCACGCGTGAGTGCGTCACGCACGAATTCTCACGCTCTCACGAGATAACACTCCTGCGTGGATATAAATTTGTATTGAAAATTTAAAATTTTCTTTTAGTAAATATGTACTACAATTTATGTCTGCGCTGCCCAAAGTAGCACCAGAGTGCCGAACATCAATCGGCTTCTTATACAAATGAATACCCATACGCGAATACATTAAAAAATTTTTCTGGCGTTCGAACATGTATCATCACACGTTGTGTACTCAACGCGCTAACTACCCAGCCAAGGTACCATCTAAAATAATAATAGCAAAATCTTAATATAAAACTGAAATCAGTTTCAAAGTAGCTGAGAATAAATTTGTTGGCCCTCACCAAATTCGATTACGTACTCAACTTAAGAATTAATTTTGGATTTGTTCTGGATGACATTGCAGTTAGCTTTTAGTCAGTCTAAGAAAAGTTAACTACTATAAGTTAACTATTTTTGTAGTCAACCACACATTCTCCGACAGGGTATATGTAGAATGAGCCTGCATACATATGTACATATGTACATATGTATGTGTAAGAACCTATTTTTCAACCAACAAACATAAAAAATTAATTATATATTTTTCTTAAGCGTGCGTGATCGTGATTAGTTGTACACCCCTCGCGCGTGATTAAGAATATTTTATACGTGAGCTTGCGTGGTCGTGAAATCATTCGTGCGTGAGTAAAATATTTTTCTGCGTGAGCGTGCGTGTCGAAATAAGATAGGTGGCACTTATTTCGCATGGAATTTACAACAAACACATGGGGCGCTTTTAAAAACATAAGACGTTGTAACATAGTTTCAGGGCTAATTAATACTCGTATTGTTTACATGCCAAATTTTTCGTATGAAATAAGCAATGTTGCTCAACATTTTTCACAAATTTGAACAGAGTACTATGCTTACAAGTATAATTTTTTACCGCCAAAATTGTCAATCAGCTGTTGTGTACGTATGTATATTTATTTCACTGGATTTTACAATTTTTTCGTTCGCGTATGCAAACTTTTTTATTGAGAGTAAGTTCTTTAAATTACTCAGTATTTACTCAATTACTGCATTTTACTGGAAAAGTACTCAAACGCACCTATTGAAAACAAAAATAAAATACGAAAATTTGTTTGCTTTTCAATGTTAGTTGTCGAACAAACGTACAAGCGAATTATCTCCAACCACATCTCGATTAGAAAGAATACTAAAAAATACAAAATTACCTTCTTGACTACTTGTACTGGTTAAAGAGAGATCTCCTGAAGCCATTTTAGCCATCACATCATTTATGTATGTTGTATTAAAAATCCACTCGAATAAAGAAGTCTGAAATGGAATAACAAAGTTATATATGTACTCGTATGTATATTATTATTTTCTTATTTAATACAGAGAATTGCCCAGAATTTCCGGCAGGTATTCAACCAGCGACGATACAACTACTATTTACAAAGGCATTACTCACGACCGCACTAAATAATTAGTTACGAGAGCTGGCTGCACAGTAGAGTTGTTCGAAAAAAAAGTTGTGCCAGTCATCCTGGGATTAAAGATAATGTAAAAACAATTCCAAAAATATTTTTTTATTGTTTTGCCACTCCTACAAAAATACCGCCCTTTTAGTATTTAGTTCACTGTGTCGCCATTTTAAGTCCGATCATAACATTTTAAATAACGGTGTTCATGACTCCGTAAGGGCTACATTTCTATCTTTAATAGTTTTTTACTACCATGTCATATTCTAGTCATTACTTTTAAAAACTCGGTTCGTAGTCACCCTAATGCTAAACATTCTTGGACGAAAGTCATGACTAGAATATAACGTGGTAGTAACAAATGCAAAATGTTATGATCGGACTAAAAATGGCGACACAGTGAACAAAATACTAAAGGCGCAGAATTTGTAGGCAAAAAAATAAAAATAAATAATAATTTTGGAATTTTTTTTACATTATGTTTAACCCTAGGGGGTGACTGGCACATTTTTTTATGGAAGGTGAACCACTCTACTGCACAGGTTATTAGCACTAGTTCATACACTACAAAATATTTGCAAATATTAACATTAATATTAGCCACATTTACATATATCCAAAGTTTTACGACGCTATGTGATGAAAAAAAGGTTTCGAAGCACATTGTACCGAACATTTTATGGGTGTTGAACAAGGAAACGGATACATACATAGATATGGGTTTATGGTTATCACGTGGAAACCAAATCTCAATCATCTCAATGGAAGCTGCCGCACAAACCAAGGCAAAAATCGAAGACGAGCCAAAACACTTGCAAGCAAAGCAGTTGTCAACAATTAACTGAACATTCAAAATGGCCGAAATTGTCGGCATAAGTGCGAGACATGAGTACCAACATAGCCACAAAAAATCTAAATTCTTATATACGTAACCCGCAAAAATTAAAAATTCGCTATACTTTTTGAACACACCTCGTACGTTAAATGTTGTATGTTTTTTCAATAGAATGAGCAGAAACGTCTGATGAAATAGTTAAGAAAACGAGCAGACTTTTCAGATTCAAACTGGAATTCAATTGAATTTTATTCTGACTGTGTGAAGACTATTCTGATACTATTGTTTTTTTTTTTGGGAATTGTTGCAATTTAAGTTTAACATTTATTAACGCACTAATAATCACAAATTATTATTTTACTTATTCAGTAAAATATTTTTTTATTAAAAATACATTGAAATTGATTTTTTAGGGGTTTAGCTGGATCCTATGCGCGTTTCACTTTTGCTAATTCAGATCATCAGGGAATTCTGATATTAATTGGAAAATCTTTTAGAAAATATGCACAAACGGCGCGTTGAATGTTCTGCTAAATGTCTAAAGGAAGTTTGGACAATTTTGTTGGTTGTCTGCTAAATTATGAGGTTTTCTGACATCAGTCAGTATTCTGTATCCGGATTAGAAATAAAAACGACAAAGGAACGTATCCAAAGAGGTAGAGTGTCCCACATGCTGCAAACAACCTATACATTCGTGTTGGAAGTAGGAGCTTCCAAGATCCACTCCTAGAGTTTTTTATGGTCTCCACCAGTAAACATTTTATTACAAACTTTTCACTTGATAATAAAAAATTTTAGCAGTCTCGAGCAGCTTTACAACTTTACTTTACTTTTGATACTATTGCATAGATCGGATATACATTGAAGGTGATTTCATTACTGAAATCTCGAGCTTTTAGAAATTCTGATGTGCGTTCTTACAGTACAATCTGCTCTATAATTAGTGGCCATAACTGTCCGCACGCGTCAACTCGTTCCCAAAAAAATTGCCTCACATCTTAGGAATTGTCAATATATTAGTAAAAATTTAAAGTTTCTGGAAAAAGTTCTGAAAACTCGATTTTTACAAATACGTACTGAGTATGCACGATTTTAGAGGACTAATTCGCGACCTGAATTCCCCGCCCGTGTTGACAGAAAATGCCAAGTTTAAAAACTGGTAATATCTGGTTCAAATTCGAGATTTTTAGGAATACATTTATGGGCAATAATAAAGAAATACCTTTTTCGTAAGTTGGCATTATATTTTCCGCCCCACTTGGCTCCTTTACTGGAAAAGTCCTTTGGAAATTAATTAATTAAAATTTTATACCTTAATAGAGATCTGTTAAAGAACAATGTTTGTGTCAAGGGTTTTAAATTTTAAAATTTAACAGCCCACACATTCCATTTCCATATTGAGTTTACAAAATACTTTTAAATAAATAGAGCCTTTCAAATTTTAAAAATTTAAAAAAGAATTTGAAGATAAAAGAAGTAAAAAAACTTTACAAGCATTTTGATGTCAACAACTACATTAATCGTTTACATGGGGGGTCACACGTTCAATTTTGGCTTTTCAATAAGGGCTGCCAGATTTGACGATTTATGGTCATCTTGACGATTGCTGATGCCAAAAATAGCAAAATGACGATTTTATGATTTTTTCCTTAAGAGTTACGATTTTATAATATTCCATATATGGCAGCTTTTTATATTTTTCATCATTTTACCACTGAGGGAAACAAAGTTATGAGCGGGTTAAAACCGAACGAAAGGCTTCTTTTAAATATTTTCAGTACGAGTATATCGCCGTTAACAACTATTTTCACGAAATTGAGTTTTTCAGTGATTCCGAATCTTTTGACGATTTCTCGAGTATGAATGACGATGTTATTGATCTGATAAGAACGATTTTTTGTAAGTAGATTTTTCTATCGAAGATCTAAAAGAAGTCTGCTATATTTATGGGTTTTCGCTTACAGTTTAGGAAATATTCGAGAGCAAATTAAAATTTTAACTGTTACTGTTACCAACCTTGGTCTACTGTTCTGCTAATGGAGAGGTCAAATCTTGTCCGCTTTGTAATATGAGAGGCTTATTCTACCATGATATGTATCGGTTACCAGATTCATTATGGACTTTGGCATCGCATAGCAGGGGATTTTGTTCAAAAATAAGAAATAAGTCTGCAGTTTTTAAACGGGCTGTCGTCCGATTGTTAAGAAATTTCATACAGCATTTGAGGAGATCTTAAGTCTAGAGTTTGGACTATATATCTTAATCGGGGCGGAGCCAGAAAACCCCAAGGTGGGCCACCATAAAAGATTTTTTGCAAGTAGATTTTTCTATCCAAGAACTAAAAAAAAGTCTGCTATATTTATGCGTTTTCGCTTAAAGTTTAGAAAATATGTCTTCGAGAAAAAAAATTAATTTTGGCATTTTTACCAACCTTGGTCCACTATTCTGCTAATGGAGAAGTAAAATATTGTCTGATTTGGAAAAAGAAACTTATAGATTTAAAACAAAATTTTTAATATTTCATTTTGGTATCAAAATCACAATTAAGTCTAAAGTTATATGCAATTTAAATTAAAATTTTGACAAGTCGATTTCTTTGCAGAAAAAAAGTATGTTAATTATTTCGCTATTATAATTTATATTATTATATTTACACTTATTTAAGAGGTAGTGGATAACATTCCGGATATTACCGACTACTGCACTCCGAACCCTACTTCAATAGGAATTTTCAAATTTCATTGATAGAAGGGTTTCTCCATTGTACGGAGCCGTACAGATTTTTACGGACGGTTCAAAAAATGGGGGAGGGTTGGTGGGGGCGTTTATATTCCAGAATATGGAATTGAAATGTCCTTCAGAATCCCGGACGAATGTAGTATATTACAGGCAGAGTTATTTGCCATTAAAAGAGCGATTCACTGGTTAAGATTCTATCGAATCTCGAACAGAGATATCCATGTCATAACTGACAGCAAAACTGCTATTAGGTCTCTCATAGGTGTGTACACCACATCTATTCTCGTCCAAGAATGTCGCAAAGACCTCGATGGAATTGCACAGCACTTAAATATTCTACTAAGTTGGGTGCGGCGACATGGGACTATCTCAGGTAACTTAGTTGCGGATGAACTGGCAAAGAGGGGAACCACACTTACAGAAGTTAATATTGACAATTTCTGTGGTCTCCCACTCTCATCCTGCTGGAGACACTTCGATGTTACCTTTCTTGAAATAGCCCAAGATAGATGACGCAACGAGCCAACCTGTGCAATAGCGAGAACCCTCTGGCCTTGCCTTAACTCTCATAGAACGAAAAACCTCATGAACTATAATAGGAAGCACTTGAGAAACCTCGTGGCCAAGTTGACTGGTCACTGTCCTTTCGGAATCCATGCTAAACGTATGGGTCTCCCTTATAATGACTACTGCTATAGTTGCAATCACGAGGAAGAGGAGGAAAATGTCCTGCACCTCCTATGTCATTGTTCCGCTCTGGAAGATCTGCGGCTGCACCTCTTTGGCAGAATATCCTTCGGCAGCCTATCTGAGTTATCGGAAATTGAACTCAAAAACTTGAGCTTTTATATAAGGAATAGTGGCTGGTATAGCCGTTAATTCCCCCCCCCCCCCCCCACACTCCTGAGCTGGACTCTATCTTTCAAATCTTCTTACCAGCAGCCTGCTAACCTAACCTAACCTAACGTATCCTAACCTAACATATTTAAGAGGTAATATGTACTATAAAAAACATTACTAAACTAAGAAAGTTATTTTTTCAGAATTTTCGTTATTGAAGTAAGCAGATCGTTTCGAAATAGAAATATTTTTGATATAAATATCAAATTTAAAGCCTTTTTTCTCAAATACCAAAGTTGGAGCCAAAATAATTTATTACATAATATGTTTTTAAATATTTCCAAAAATATCTGCGCTCAAACTCAAAAGCAAATTCTATTTGTTTTTATTTCCTGTCTATTAATTGAATAGGTTTCCAATAATGATGAATGCGAATTTTATAGCGTTCCTTTGTGTAACACCTCCCCTACCTTCTCGGGAAACTCTTCATATATTGTAAGCAGATGCAGGTAATTATAATAAAAAGATCAAAACAAAAAAAAACTTTTTTAAAAATAAGCTTTGACAGCCTGGATTATATATAATATCAACTAAATAGTTCTTTTTTATGATATTAAAATTATCCAAAAAAAAATTATCCGCCATCATCAGATCAGCTCGTTGTCATAATAATATTGCATTGTCATCCGATTTATACATGCATGCAAAATTTCAGCTCAATCCGAAAACGGGAAGTGGACCAAATTTAATTTGCAAGATTTGATTACAGACAGACAACAGGACAGGTGAAACTAAATAAAAGCTTGTAAAAATTAATACATATTTATTTTTTCCATTATACCATCTCCTATTGAAACTACTGAACAGAGAGTAAACGTTAAATTTTCAACTCTACTGAAAAATACTCGTACAGTATCGCGGATAACATAATTTTTACGACAGAAGAAATAAATAACTGCAATTTGTAGATGATCTGTAAATGGGGATGTGATAGTTAGTCATTGTTTTAAGAATATACAAAGAAGTAACCACAAGCCAGTCAACAATGTGCGTGAAGATGAATTTTTTTAAATTATAACCCTAGACACAAACCGTCGTATTTAACAGAGCTCTCTCTGTTAACCAAAAACCAGACTTCTATTAAATAATAAAAATTACTTTTTTCTCACAAAATGGACTTGATACCAGATTTTTTAAGCAAAATGAACCAGAAAGTTTAAGCCGAGACCCTTGTCTATCCCTCCTTTATTTAGATAATCACCTGTATTTGCTATGTCGAGTCGAATATTCGTCTACGAAATTTTTTTTCTAGATTAAAGGAATTGTATACAAGTTTTATTTAATCTAGGAGAGAACTGTCGTAGACGAAAATTCGACTCTACTTACGCAATACGGGTGATAATAACATTTAATACATCTAACAACACGAAAAATCCATATCGTAACCCACAGTTATAATATGGACTTTGGTAATTTTTTTTTCAAAAACCGTAGGAGATCGAGAGAAAAATAATATAGCAGAAATAGCAAAAATTGATGTATCCGCTGCTGATGATTTGCGATTTGCTAACTTACAAAAGAATTCATTCATTATATGGATTATAACTGAAGCAGGTTTAAAAAAACATCAATACATTTGACAATAAGAAGCTTCATAAACAGTAAACTTCATAATCAAAAACAGACAAAAGTTTAAAAAATTATTAAATCAATGTTTTTCAAAAAAAAAATTGCCACGTAAGTACTAGAGAATTCTGGTTGACCAAAAAATGAAGTATAAACTTTTCAATATATAACGATATTTTATCTTTCAAATGCAAAGAACAGAATTAAAAAATATTGCGTATTTATATTTTTATAACAGTAAGAATTATTAATATTAAGACTGTTTTTTAGTAGCACCCCTTTAACCTTTTCTTACATTTTTATTACAACCTTACTAATATGAGGCTATGAGTCATTAACCACTTCCATTTCATCATTAAATAGTTCTTACACATTTATAACGCCGTGGCCGAAGTTTCACAATGATACCTAGAGTGGAAGTATGCATTGCTGGCCATTATTAACCCATTACTGGCCAATAATCCTATTATTAATCTTATAATGCCTTTATTACATAAAAAATACATTATTATGATTCTTGGAAAGAACCAAAATCGAGTTTTGTTTTTTCTGTGTTCCGGATATTCAAAGAGTCTAGAAAACAGTTAATGAGAATATGCTATTTCTGTTAGCGGCTCTGTACAAAATATAAATTTTGTTAAGCATCACTGCACAATATAATTGTTTATTAAAAGTTTACTGTTTCGTTATTAATTAAAGAAATTTATAAAAAACAACATATTGTTTGGTATTTTTGCAATATTTGCTTTAGTATGCTGAAAACAAAATAATAAATATATGTAGATGTCTCTACTTTTTCTTGTTTTCTTACTATAGGGGAGAAGGAACAAAATTATTAATTTAAGCGTTTAAGTTTTGTAGTTGTAATTTTTTAAAGCAATTTTTTAGTAAATGCTTTAGCAAGTTTTTAAAAATTAAGTTTTGTATAAAATTGTGTTGCATAGAGATATTCGTTAGTTATTTTTTTTTTATTAATGCCAGTTGAGTTTTTTTTTTGTATTTGCTAGGAGATATGATAGGAGAAAATTGCTCAATTGTATTGCTTAAAATTGTACTTGAAAAGAACAAATTATGTTGATTATTGTTTTCAATTTATTAAAATTATTTAATGAACTTAAAGCTGAATGGCAAGCTTTTCATGTTTGCAGATGATGTCTCCTTATGTGATCCTTGTTCATAAATATAGTTTAGTGAAATATCTCCCAAATACGTACGATTTTGGATAACATTTATCGACTGCAATTTTTATATTTTAACGTACATACATAGATATATGCGTATGTGCATACACATATTCGGTGCACGCAAATAATGCTATATTGGGTATTATTCATTTTAATTGGTTTCTTTCACTCTATCCCCATTGTTGTTGGCCTTATATTGGTCCTAACTCTTCGCATGACCTGCTTAAGCAAATATATGTGCATACATTCATTAATTTTTCTTTTGTCTATGCAATTAAGACGCGATTTTAATTAGATTCCCTTTGCTTTTTTGCAAAACAACAAATCAAACAAAAAAATAATGAATGAAACTACATTAGACTAATGAACTTTAATTAAATCCGCAACAGCTAAAATGAAAGCATGTGAACTGAAACGAATAATTAATGTTAATATAAAAATGAATATGTATGGAAAACAAAAAACAAAAAGCACAAGGAATAAAAAATACATAACAATATACTTACTTTATTTGAAAAGTAATCCAACTAGTGCGTAAAATTAAAGCTAATAACTTTCAGCTAATCCCCTTGCATAAATCGAAAATAAAATTTATATTTTGGTAGTCTTAAGAAAAATGTAGTATTAAAAATTTACTGTAACCGAAAAATAACTTGTTAAGTTATAATTTTTATTATAGAAAACCGGTCAAGAAAGCGGCATATAGAAGCAAACAATAAAAACCAAATAAGTTCATCAGGATGACTTTTAACACAATTATTGTAGTTTGAATATCAAAGATTGTCTAAAACTTTGCAGTTGAGCCGATTTATTGCAACATATTTGTTTTCGAATAGTTGATAATATAAAAATTTTAAGCAATTGTGATTATTTATCTTTTCTTATACATATACCAACACGCACTTTTATACATTCGTTCCAGAATCCGTGATCTAGATATGAATCACGAACGATAATATTCAGTCTGATCGGAAAATGGGGGAACTAATAATATTGATAAGACATTGATATTAATTATACAATTCATTGAAATCCGCACTCAAATACACAACTCAATCTACATATTTCTTGGCTTTCTAGTATTTGCAACAAAAATATCATTACAAAAAAAGGAAAGAAACCACAATGACGTCCACTGAACCAGACGTTTCACGTCTCCGTTTACTGTTATTTTGTTATTTTAATTCATTCATTTTTTTATTCCTTCTTTTTCTATACTTTTCATTTTTCAACATACACCCGTAATTTTTTTTTCTTCTATGTTAATTTTTTCACAATTTTCAAATACATTTTGCTTGTTATAAATTCAGTTTCTCGAAAATAAATTGTATATAATTTTAAAGCTCTTTTCTTGTTGATTCATTTAAGAATTAATTTATTAAAAAATACGGGATGTTTAACGATGAAAAGGTAAATTTAATACAACAATTAATAAGTGAAACTTTTTATTGCACTGCAAGGAATAAAATGAAAAAACACGTCTGTACACTCAGCTGTAAATTAGTGTATTTAAAGATTCATATACAAAGGCTGAATTATATTTAACTTTTTCTTTCGTAAATTTGGTTGCACTAAAATATTTTGTGTATGGTGAAATTCCATTTGTTTTTTTTCCTTTAAAGGTTTGCATTAGAATTGAAAAATATTACATGTAAATAACATTAAAAGGGTCCGCATTATCACATTATTTAGAAGATTATTGATTAGTTTCATAAAAAATCTATTTATGAAACCAAAACCAAGTTAATATTCGAGTTTCCAAGCTGGTGCTTTTATCATAGTTGTATTGGGTCTAAAAATCGCTGCATTAACACTACCTGTATTATATACCGCGAACTGTCAAAACAAAAGAGATTAAAAAATTTCTTCAACCAAAAAGCCATTCCCTATTCATCAGCAATTTTCCTGACCCCAAAATTTACGAAAACTTTTGTACATTAAATTAATTTGTGTTCAAAAATACAACAATAATCTAATAATTCTGGAAATATACCGCGGCATAAGCTTTACATAAAACAAAACTATTAATAGCACTCTAGAAAGCATACGAGGAAAAGAAGCAGAAAATCTAAAAATGGTGAGTAATAACATGGATTTACTTAAAATAAAAAACAAAAAATTGAAAATATTAAGCAATTTTCGTAATGAAATAAAAAAAAATTCTGAATAAAAGGGGCTTATAAGTGCTTAATGGGTTTTCCTCATGAGGGAATGCGTACAACCGGTCTTGAAGAGGCTTTCAAAATAAACGATGAGTCAATCAATTATTTTTCTATGAGGAGAATATGATAACAATGTTTATCTTATTGCTTTTATTAATTTAATACTTATTTGTTTTTTTTATATTTTTAGTCTGAACTACAAATGGATTGCGCTTTGGATTTAATGCGGCGTTTGCCGCCTCAACAAATTGAAAAGAATTTAAGTGATTTAATTGATTTGGCACCCGATTTGTGTGAAGATTTACTATCTTCTGTAGATCAACCTTTGAAAATTGCAAAAGATAGAGAACATGGAAAAGATTATTTGTTGTGCGATTATAATCGCGATGGCGATTCTTATAGATCACCATGGTCCAATACTTACTATCCACCGTTAGAGGACGGTCAAATGCCGTCGGAACGTTTGCGTAAACTAGAAATTGAAGCTAACTATGCCTTCGACCAATACCGCGAAATGTATTATGAGGGTGGGGTCTCCTCAGTATATTTATGGGATTTGGATCATGGATTTGCTGCTGTAATACTTATTAAGAAAGCAGGGGATGGCAGCAAAAAAATTCGTGGTTGCTGGGACTCTATACATGTAGTGGAAGTCCAAGAAAAACCCACCGGTCGTACAGCTCACTATAAACTGACATCCACCGCTATGTTATGGTTGCAAACCAACAAACAAGGTTCCGGCACGATGAACTTGGGCGGTTCTCTAACCCGCCAAACGGAACAAGATGCCAATGTAAGCGAGTCTTCGCCTCATATTGCCAATATTGGAAGAATGGTTGAAGAAATGGAAAATAAAATACGAAATACTTTGAATGAAATATATTTCGGTAAGACAAAAGACATCGTGAATGGTTTGCGCAGTACTCAACCTTTGGCAGATCAAAGACAACAAGTTGCCATGAAACAGGATTTGGCTGCGGCTATTTTGAGGCGCAACGTTAAACCCGACTCTAACTGAAATAAATATGGCTCCAAGAGCCGCAACACAACAAGCTAGATGTTGACATTTGGTAGGAATGGCAGATGAGGAGGTGTTAAATGAAACAAAGTATATAAATGTTGAAAGTATTAAAATATTCAACATGACTGGGCATTAAGATGTTATAAAAATCAATTTTTATATTTTATTTGTTTAGGAAATCAATCAATTACATGAACAGAAAAAATAATTAGGCCAAGTTATTAAAAAGTAAATAGTATAGACGTAATATTTAAATAAAAGTCAAAACATTTAAAAAAGATTGCAAGTTTTTCAAAATATTTTTTTTTCATATATTTATTTATCAAATCTTAAATCTAAATATAATTATTAGGCCCGACCAGTGTCGGACATAAACTTAATGATAGTTATAAATAATACATAAGTAGTGATAAGCAAAAACAAAAGTATTTTCAAGCAGTTTCTTCTGGAGTGTTGAGTATTAGAGCCCTTGTGTCCCTCTTTTTTAAGCGGATATGTCCAGTAAAGTTCAAGATATTACGAGCGAGCGGAATAGGATGTGACTCGAGTTTTGTTAAATATTTGCCTGCGTATTTTGCAATTTCTTCAGTCACTAGTGGCATATTTAAATCGCGATGTATATTTGAATTTTTGATGTACCATGGAGCCGATGTTATCAAACGTAAAATTTTGTTTTGCCTTCGTTGGATTTTCTCAACACTTGAAAATTGTTTATTATTGTGTACTTCCACAAAAAGGCTCAAAAACTTATGAATATATGAAAGGTTAACAGAAAAAGAATATTTTCTTCAAGTTCCAAGATTGTTTATATGTGGATGATGAAGAAATTTATAGCTGAATAGTAAATCCGATAGTGGGATATCCGCTTGGTGTTTAGCCATCTTTATTTATCAGATAGAAAGTTCGAAGATGAACTAAATATGCATCAACAGTTAAGTTGCTAAGTCTTACCAAGCGACGGCTTGTAAAGTGTATCTTGTTTCCGATTATTCCATTTTCTTTATTCTGATGGTGCTGTCTTAGAGAGTTTCCGAATGTTTCACTTCCATTGTTTTGAACTTGACAGCCGTTGTTTTATGCTGGAAACTCTGTGATGTAGAGTCGTTCTTACATTTGACAGTGTTGTATATCATTATATTTGATCTATTTAAATCCACTTTTTAATTTCGTAACTATGCCTCCAAACCTTAAAATACACTAGGGATTATTAAAATGTATGTATATATACACGAAAATGTTTTTTTAGTTGTCCTATACCTAGAGAACTAAGTAAAAATTTTCCTAAAGTTACAACGCTCCCATACAGATAACATGTACGTATCCTATATGTTTAGAAATGCATTGATGAAAACATAAGATAAGAAAGATACTCTTTCTTATCTTCTTCTGTAGTCGGGCAAATAGCAAAATATTAAACATTTTCAATATCTAGAGAATTGTAATAATGAGGGTGCTTGAATTCTTGCAAGAAAACTATTTTTTAAAGCTCTGTGCATGTTTCCTTGAATACAAATAGAGCATATTATATAAAACCTGATAGGAAAGAAGACATATCCAAATTTTATACAGTCGGTTGTTGTGATACGATGACTCAAAATGATTCACATATTCCTTTTGCACTGAAATAAGTGTCTACAAGACTGAAGTTTTCGTTAACTGAAACCACACACAGTAGACGATACACATGAATGCTGCTCATGAAGGCGTATTCGAATGTTGTTGGTGGTATTTTTTTCTTAAAAACTCATATAATTTTGTTTCCTCAAAATACGAACTTTATGCTAATTAAATAAAAAAAGTATATTTTGCGAATAAAAAACCTACAGCTGGGTGCATGGTTTTACTTTATTTATTGTGTCATGGTATTTCCATAATTTCATTGTGCTTTATTTATGAATAGTCTAATTAAAACAAAATGGTTATTTCAGGTTTAAATATTATAGGTCATGTTCAAAAAAAATATTTAGTGAAATTTATTTGCTGGTGGTTAAGCGATGTCTATATGCATTTCATTGTTGCTTTAACAAACCGTCAGTAGACTTCAACCACTCATTTTGAACACTCACAAACCTCTTACCTTATGCACAGACTTCCAAAAACTATTTGAGAATTCCAAATAAATTTCACTTATAATATAATTATGCAAATATGTCGAATAATAAATTTCTTGAAAAAATATTTAGGTTTACAAAACCAAAAATATTTTTTGTGAATACGGCAGTATTTCTGTGGTTTGATAATGCAATAATTATTGATAAAACAAATTCTTGAAAGTTTTTATACATAAATTAGATATTTGTTGGTATACATACATACATATGTATATCTATCGTGTAAGTTAAATTTTATATATATTTTTTTTAAATAAAAGTAACACTCACGCAATGAATGCCCACTACTATTACTAGGTGTTACCTTCTTTAGGAAAGGGATAGTGATAGGGCAGACAAGGTGGTGAAGGATGAGAAAGAGTAAAGCTTCATTCTTTTAGAACTCTGCTTTTTTGCACGTTTTTTAATAATGCAGTGTTGCAGCGCCTCTGGTGTTAAATGAGGCGTATTAAATTATTTTTTTGAAGCTGTGCTTAGTAGCAATTTTATTGGTTACTTTACTCTACTAATAGGTTTAACGTTATGTAAATTATCTGTATATAGAAACTACGGGCATAAAGCCTATAATTTTCCATGTTTTAAGTCAATTTCTACGGAACACTATATACAGTATTTCAAAAATATTTAAAGCTGAAGCACCCACGAATAGGCCGATAATGCCTCCAACTGAAACTGAAAATTAATACAAAAATATTTAGTAAATTCGTAAGCAAGACATTTGGAATAAATTGTACCTACTAAATCCAAAAAGGTTTGAGTGACAACACGATTATAACGAACAGTTGGCAAGTTCATCATTCTTACATCTACGTAAAACATACCAGGAATTTCAGTATCATGAACTTCATTGGAGCTGTTAAAGATGAGGATATAATGAAATATGTACGAGTATATTTTTAAATTATTATAAATATATATGGGTTTGGAGTGCAGTTGTTTTAACAAGTTTTTAACTAATTTAATATGCACGCCAACACGTTTTGTAAATATAATGTATAAATTGTTTGATCAAGTCGTGCAGATAAAGCCAAAATATCTGATTAAATCATCTTATCTATTAAATAGTGTACATTTTAATGTTCATTAAGTTAAGCCGGTAAGAGACGCTTTTGCTTTATTATTGATTCGTACCGGTTTTAAAAACGTTTTTTTAATTCGGTTGTCAATTTTTTAAAAATTTCGATTTTTCGAGTGTCGGATAAATAAAATTAATTTTTAAAATATCAAAACTTAGACGAACATTTGATTTTCTAAAGTATTTTTTTTTTCAGTGTAAAAGTTCTAAGCGTTTTTTGAGTGTGATAACACTTACTGAAATATGAAATTAAAAACCGCAACCGTGTTTCTCATAATTTCAAATATTCGAAAACCGGTTCCTGAAAAGTGTCGAATAATCGATCACCCTAATATGTACTCATAACTTTTATTTCTTGTAATATTTGGCTAGTCTGATCAAGACAAACTTATGACTAGGGAAAGAATTTTCATGTAAATACATGTTTTCTGTGGTTGGCCGTATTTCAACGTAAATAAAATATCTTTGCGAATCAACAAATTTGAGACAAAATGGCATCGATTTGTTAGTGCATATTTTAAAATAAATACATATTTTTGCATATTTCATTATAAATGTAAATTTTTATTATTTTTTTTTAATTTTTTCATGCTATTAAACAAATTTTTGTGTTTTTTGATTAGTTGCAAAGTATTTTTGCAATTCTTAGGACTGTGAAAAAACAAAAAAGAGGAAAACGAAAACAATAAGTAATTTGGCTTACAAAGCGATACGAACTTTAGCCTGATCAAATCATAAAATATGAGAACAATTTCAACTGGGATAAAAACTCAATTCATTTGAAAAATTTAATACAAAAAAAATAAATAAAAAAGCATTCAAAAACCTAAAAATATTTGTGCAATTTTTTTTGGGCGCTCTTTACCGGTTCCGTACTAATTTCATGTGGATAGCAAGTATTTTTAAAAGCTCATTTTTGCGTGTTGCAGCCTTTAAAGAAAAATATTCAGGGATACGAATTCCCCCACAGCCTAAAGTAACTAGATGGGGAGCGTGATTGAATGCTGTCGAATACTATATTTATATTAACAAAGTTAACGAAAATTTTAAATTAAAAAAAAAAACTTAAGCACTGAATTGATATTTGTGCACCCAGAGAAAGGCAGTATAGCCCAATTAGATGGTTTTGATTCTTTAACCGCTCAATTTGAATTAATTGAAGATGCGATAAAAAAGATTTGTGCTCTGAAAGACAGAACAAGTGAAGAAATTAAAAATAAATTAGATAAAGTTTCACAAAAAAATTATGGACTTAAAAAATTCAACAAATTGCATCAATATTTTATAGTTCAAACAGCTAAAATTTAGAAACTGAATATTCCACAAACGAACTAGCAGCATTTAAATATGCACCAATAACTTTTGCTGACGCCAAAATAATAATAAAAAAAAGTCAAAGATTTACCTTGGACAATTTACAAAAACATTTATTCAGTTACGCACATAAATAAAAGTTCTTCTTAACTTTATTTTATATTCCATATGATTTGACAAAATGTTTGTTAAAAAACAATGATGCTGAATTTTTTAAGTATTTAAAGTTATTAAATGTTGAAAAAGGGTTAATAGAAATACATATTTTATTAGTTTTTAATAAATATTTTTATATTTTTAATGTATATTTTATGTACATAAAACGCGATTTTAAATGCATGAAAATCCTTTCCCTACTTATAACTTAGTTAATTTTAATATTAGCATAATTCTTAACTTACCCAACTAATGCAACTTGCTGCTCCAAACATGAAGGATAACATGGACTATTTTTAACCATATAGTCTTTCGTCTGACTAGATATTTGAGCTTAATATCATTATATTTCGTTATTATTTTCAAGGCGAAATTTTCACAGATAGCATTAAAAATAAAGTGTTTACAAATTACTCGAAATTCCACGGAAATGAAGCGGAAAACTTAAAATATTTTTCAATAAAACGTATGATTATTATGCAATTTATATAAATAGCATAATAATCATACGCATACTTATACAGGGTGTTTTTTAGAGGTATAGAACTTCGAATTGAAATAAAACACAAGAAAATCGTTTTAATGTCCATCAATTTGGCTTTATTGGAAGGATAATTTTATGCCATTAACATTTAAATATGATTTCGGGCATGTGGCCGCCGCGGCTGGCTCGAATAAAGCCAATTCTACAGGTCCAATTTTCAACCACTTTTTCGAGCATATGGGGCCGTATGTTGGCAATAACGCCACGAATGTTGGCTTCCAAGTCCCCTAACGTTTCTGGTTTGTTGGCGTAGACGAGCGACTTCACATATCCCCAAAGAAAATAATCCAATGGTGTCAAATCACACGATCTTGGTGGCCAATTGACAGGTCCATTCCGCGAAATTATGCGCTCATCGAATGTTTCCTTCAATAAATCGATTGTAGCGCCGTCTTGTTGGAACCACAACTCATCCACATTCATGCCATCCAATTCGGGAACAAAATAGTCGGTTATCATGGCTCTATACCGGTCTCCATTAACGGTAACTGACTCTCCAGCATTATTTCGGAAGAAGTATGGCCCAATGACTCCACCAGCCCATAGAGCACACCAAACAGTCAGTTTTTGTGGATGTAATGGCGTCTCAAGGGTCTCATGTGGATTCTCTTCACTACAAATGCGGCAATTTTGCTTGTTGACGTAGCCATTCAACCAAAAATGAGCCTCATCACTGAACAAAATTTTGCGATGAAAATCAGCATCGAGATCAATCTCATTTTCGGCCCATACACCAAAATCACGACGCATTGCATGGTCTCGCGGCTTTAATTCTTGCACAAGCTGGATCTTGTAAGGTCGCAAGCCAAGATCTTTGCGCAAAATCTTCCATAAAGTTGATGGACAAAGCTCCAATTGCTGTGCACGGTGGCGAATCGATTCATTCGGGTCCTCTTCAACACTTTGCTCTACAGCGGCAATTGTTTCTTCGGTGCGCACTGTTCGACGTCTCTGCGGATGCGTATTATCACATAGAGTAAACGTAGTGCGAAAACGATCCATGGTTAACCGAATTAATTGCTCTGATGGACGATTATGTCGACCATAAAATGGACGGAGCTTGCGGTAAACTTCGCGAACTGAACCATTATTTTCGAAATAAATTTGCACGATTTGCAAGCGTTGTTCTTTTGTCAACCTGTTCATGATGAAATGGCAAACCAAACTAAATATTAATCACTTGACAGCTGACAAAATGGCCGCCAGTTAAAAAAGTGATGCCAACTTAAAGTTCTATACCTCAATAAAAAACACCCAATAGAAACGAGTAAATGAGTGGTCAATCATTTTGAGCAATGAGCTATCGGCCTTATGTATATTCAAAAATTGGCATGAAGTTAGCACAAGTGGCAAAATTGAACATGGTCTTAACGTGTTTTGTCATACAATTTTACATTAAAAATCATGCCAGGATGTAATCATGTATTAAAACTGCATTATGCGGCGATTTTTAATGTCAAAATGTATAGAGGGACTCGTTAACACGTAGTTCAATTTTGTGTAGAGACCCCTGTTTCTAAACTAAGCGTTTTATCAATAAAAAATTTTAAATTTGATTTTGTTTGTCCTTTAAGTTAAAAATGGCCACATAGCAATGGACCGGCTTACTTTTTGCTAATTTAATTTCAATATTATTACCTCCACAATTAATAAAAACAAGAATAAATTGATGGCTCTATTATGGATAGCAACCGAGAAATTAATTTTCTTTTTTAAAGAGAGGTAACACTCAGGCAATGAATGCCTACTACTATTACTAGGTGTTACCTTCTTTAGGAAAGGGATAGTGATAGAGTAGACAGGTGGTGAAGCAAGAAATAGAGGAAAGCTTCAATCTTTTACAACTCTGCTTTTTTGCATTTTTTTTATAATGCACTGTTGCAGCGCCTCTGGTGTTGAATGAAGCGTATTAAACTTTTGAAGCTGTGATTAGTAGCCATTTTATTTGTTAGTTTACTTCGCCGATGATTCTGCTACACAACGAAGGAGGGCGCTCTAATGTTACATTAGGATTAGTATCTGCGGAAGTCGGTATAATTCAGTGACCAGTGACTATGACTTCATCACATGAACTTTCCTACAACAACTGATACAAAGGGACACTAATGTACATCAGAAAAATGCGTGGTGTTGTTATTTGATGACTGTCTGATACCGGGCGCTCGAACCCAGGACCTTCGTTTTCGTAGTCAACGTGCTAACTACTTCAGCCAACGCAAACGGTATTTATTATGCATGACAACCAGCGTTACCATTTGTGCGACTAAAGTGGCAATTTTACACTTTTTTGAAGCCTTGCCACCTTTTCAAAAATCCCCTTTTTTGCCACTTTTTTTATAAATAAATACTTTATAATTTAACAATAGTTTCGGTTAGTTAGTTTTTGTTAATTTTTACTAAATTCCAATGTTTTGTTTAAAATAAATGGCTTTATGAAAACGTTACGACTTTTTTTTTCTAAATCCCATTTTTTGTGCCACTTCTTTTTTTAAATCCCCTTTTTGTGCCGCTTTTTGAAATTTCTCAACGGTATTTTTTGAGGGCAATCCTAATTGCAGTAATGTTCTTGAAAATGATGTTAACAATTTTATGTGTAATGTCTCACTGTGGATGAGAAATAGCAATCTGCGTATAAATTCTGCCAAGACTAAGGCTATGCTATATAAATCGCAAAACTGTTCAGTTAATCTTTCCAGTTTTGTTGATCGCGAGGCCATTGAGTTTGTTGAGCGCATGAAATGCCTAGGTGTTGTTTTGAATAACAATTTAGGGTTTAGCCACCATATTAGTGTTGTTAGTTCGAAAATTAATTTTACCATACGAAGGTTATATTCTTTGAACCTATATCTGGCTCTGTCGATTAGGAAACGTGTTGCACACTCTCTGATGGTGTCGAACTTATTGTATTGTATTGAAGTTTATTCAGGATGTAGTTTTAACGACTTCAATAGATGCTCTTTGCTTTTCAATAGAATAATACGTTTTGTTTATAAATTACAGATTCACGACCATGTTTCACCACACGTGATTAATTTTTTGGGTTGCAACTTCAGGAGTTTCGTTAACATCCGACTTTTGTTCTTCTACTACAAGGTAGCGGCAAATAGCTGCCCAGAGTACGTCTGTAGACATTTTGTATTTTTACGATCTGAGAGAAACCCACAACTGTTATTTCCAGTAAGAAACCATGTTATTCATGAAAGATAATTTCATGTTCGAGTTATCAAGTTATGGAACTCTTTACCCCGTTCTCTAAAAGAATTTCACGTCGCCCCGATTACATTTAAGAGAAATCTTGTAGCATATGCTTCATCGATTAGTTTCTGTCACATAAAAAATTTATTTTTACTTAATTTTCAGATTAAAACATTTTTACTTAAAGCGCATTATATATTGTCCTTTTGGAGACTTTAGTTATCTATATTTATATAAATATATATGTATATATGTACATATGTACCTATATGAAGATACAATTTTTCTTATCATTATTTGTTAAAATCTTTATTGTTTTAATAGTTGTTGCCGACATATTTATGTTTAAATTTTTATGTTACTCTAACGACTATATATGGCTCTATGAGCTCGGTTGTTTTTTTTTTTGAAATAAATGAAAATAAATAAATAAAGCATATCTTCTTTAAAATTCAAAAATGAAATTCAAAAATAAAAGTAAAAAAGTAGGTTGCCAATATGAAAACTGAAATGATCAGCTTTTAGTTGTCAGTTGCCATTCGTTATACCAGTTTAGCTACTAGCAACGCGACTAAAGTTCGGTTGCCATCCATAATTGAGACATTAAAAATCAAAGAACTAAGTATATTTTCAATATATCTATAGCAATCCTTAATAGCTCATGTAAATTTATTAAAACAAAGGACATCCACATTTAAGTTATCTACATTCTTATTATATTCTTACCTTCTTCGATGCACTTTAAACCTCTGATATTACAATATTGTGATTTGTCTGTTGAAAATAGATTCAAAAGATTACAAGAAAATATAAATTAATTCCTCTTATATACTACGTTTTGAAAATGCATACAGATAAACTTTATAAAATGTATTAAATATAAGATTTCTCTATCAATAATAAATTTCAGTAAACTTATTTATTATAAACAAGTAAATTTTCAAGTAAATTTAAATCGCTTTTTTACCACTTTTATGTTAAGATTTTGAAAAAAAAACATTATATTGTGCATATCTATACAAAAATACATTTTAAACCACATACGAGTATCTTTCAACAATGTTGGTGGACGATAAAATATTTAAAAGTCTACGACAAAAATATTTATTTATTTATTTATTTATACATACATATTATACAAAGTAAATTTGCATAATATGGTTGCACAAATATGGGCGGAGTAACTATACCATATGCCCAAGATGTTATTAACAGTATTTTAAAAAGGTTTTTGTGACTGACTGTACACGAACTATGCCTTCACATAGGAAGTAGCAACGTGGTTGGTAAAGAAATTCCACAGAAGAACCGCAAGAATATACGGTTATCCGTGGCAGATCAGTCAACCAGTGCGAGTGAGACGCAAAACTCTCGAAGGCCAATAAACAACAGTGGCCTGGTTGCACTTAAGAGATAATTGCCAACGACGCTTGATGTTGACTCGCCCAGAGCTGCTTTACGACTGATGACAAAAATATATGTGCCGTATTTATATATATGACATACATACATATGTACATATGAATATATGTATGTACATACATATGTACATTAGACCACCCAAATTTCCCGAAAGTTTTTATTTTCTTCGCTCCACCGGGAGTTTCCGATAGACTTACCATAAAAAAATACATGTGTGTAAAAAGTGCACTGATAGCGTGCAAACAGGACATGCACATTAAAATTTTCATTCAAAAATAATCTATTTCCACTATAAACCCTTTTGGCACCATAACTTTTAAATAGCACAGCATTTTTCCTGTATCATGGTCTTTTAATGGGATGAAAGTAAGTTTTTAGGAAAGCCTTTTTTCAAAGGCTCTCGCTAAAAATTGGGTAGCGATAATTATAATCCGTTTTCATTATTTTATAAGGTAACTCTTTGAGGAAACTGAGCGGCCTAATGAACGGTTATAGTGTTACCCCTATATTCATAAAAAATATTTTAGGTGTGTTACAAGTTTATTTGACAAATTTCCCATATACATATATACATACATATGTATGTCAAATAAGCACTTAATAAGCCTTAAATATTTTTTATGAATACGGCCGTTAGACTATGCTGAGTTCGAGGTCACTGTAATGTTAAGGGGAATGAGACTCCCCACGAGTTAGCGCTATTAGTTTCAATGCCAGATAAGGAAGAACGAACTGTTCCTGGAGAGTATAGAGGATTGCAGTCCTCGAGGGTCTTATCGCCAAGACTTTATTTGGTGAGTGCAGTGCTCTAGTAGAAACAATTATCAAGTGAATGGAAATGATCCGACTTTGCACTATTCCCGCATTACGGGATATCCGTATTAACGACTTCTTTTGGAATCACTTTTCTCAGTAGGTTCTTAATATTATTGTTAATAAGTCCATATTTACACTATGCAAGTCTTATTGCTAAGCTGATTAGTCTGATGAAGAAAGAGACGAGGGGAACAGTAACGTTTCTTTTCCCCTCGTCTCTCTTTCCTAACAAACTAATCAGCTTAGCAATAAGACTTGCATAGTATAAACTAGGACTAAGCAAACTAAAAAATTAATTATACCAACTAAAACTTACATATTTCGGGTGAAGTAAAGTGTGTACAGTTACATTGAGCCAATTCCAATTGTATTCTTATATATGACATGCAAGTGGAAAAACTGCAACAATTTTAAAAAGAAAAAAACTTTAATTAAAATCTGAATCAGGATCCGTTACTTTTTATTTTGTTTTTCAAAACCGTCATAATTAAAAAGTATTTTGGAATGCTACACAATAAAAAGTTGTTTAATTTTAACTTTATTTTAATTTATACTCAAGGCTATTTTTTAACATAAAGATAAACTCTACTTATCAGTTAACTGTAGTATAAACTTAAAATATTGTTTTTCAGATAAAGGTTA
The DNA here is from genome assembly GCA_936439885.1 of Nowickia ferox. Lineage (NCBI taxonomy): Eukaryota > Metazoa > Arthropoda > Insecta > Diptera > Tachinidae > Nowickia > Nowickia ferox. Next base: position 69,736,849 of record OW387026.1, read on the forward strand.
TCTAGTTAATAATATAGGTTTAACCGAGTAACATTGCTCAGTTAAACTCAAGTTAGAACTGTCAAATGATAAATATAAAAATATTACGCAATTGAAAAAAACAGTTTAATAAATAAATACATTCATACATAAATAAAATGGATGTTTCTTATGACGACGAAGATTTTAGTGATTATTAAGCCAGAATAACTTGAAATGCAAAGATTTCGTTTAACAAAGGGGTCTGTGTATGACGATTTTAGAAATAGCTGCAAAGAAATTATATTTCGTTGGATTTTAAATTTTATGTTTTTTGGTTTTATTTTTGTAGTGTCACTATTTTTTAAGTCCATGTTATTTATTTTTTAATATTCCAAAAATTCAGAATTCAGTTATTGAAGTTTTTTTTAAATAAATTTAAAGAATTGTCACATCGCTTTTTAAGTGTTGTCCTATTTTCATAAAATATTTTCAAGAATGCCATATCTATATTGAAAACAAAGTATGGCATTTCTAGCTAAATTGACAACTGTTAATCCATTACTGAAAAACACCATGGGCGGTTATACCCCGTTTAAATTTGTTTCTTGGTTCACCTAAACGTATGTTAAACTAAGTTTAACTTATTGGTAAAAAACTAGCCCTCAGCAGTTTTAATTATAGACTATTTTGAATATTCTGAAAGAGTTTATAAGTAAAACCAAAATTCATTTACATTCATACTATAAACGGTCTTGGTATCAAAACTAATCCAAATTTTTTACTGTGTAATAAACGAACAAATCATTATTGTATATTGAGTATATTCCAGAAGGATATTGGTGAATGATTACAGTTGCGTAAAGAGGGAAACTTTACACCCCCCCCCCCTTATTAGAATTCCGTTGCCGACACAGCAGAAACCCGAATTTTTTCGCGTTGTACTGTGTTATTGATTTAACATGATAAGAAGAAAGGAGGCACAAACAGAAGTTTGTTCATGTTTTGTTAAAAAATGGGTTTTTACTAAAAGTAATAGAAATCAATATCAAATCACCTTTTGTGCCTTTTTTATACTTGGTTTTTTTTTTGTGTGTGATTAAAACACTGCACAAATAAATAATCGCCTTAATTTGGCGAATACGAATTCGAATGCAATAAAATAATCGAATGATCGTGAATATGTATACCAATATTAACATTCGTAGTACGTACCTATAATGATATGGCGATCCGGAATCTCTTTCATGAGGAAATTTACACGATCTTTTAATTATGGGCTCATCTTTAACATCGATATTATTTTCATATTCATTGACATCAAATCTAAACACTGTGGAATCCGAAAAAGCATCATATGTTACTGAATTGAAATAGGGCAAATCATCCGGACTATGTACATACATCTTGGATAAAAAGTCAGATTTAAGTTAAAGAATTTTTAAACTGTCATAGTACACTTACTTCATATTTCCATAAAAACCCGCTTCTAAAATATATTTTAAGATTCTTACCGCTATTGGAAATATCGTATTTTAACGGCAAGTTATTATATGATTCGCTAAAAAAGAATATAAAACATTTTAATATTTATAATCGACAAATAAAAGTTATTCTTATGACTATAAATCTACTCACTAGTCCAGAATATTATTGGCCAGATAACAATAACCCATCTCCAATTCGTGAAATTTAAATACATCTGTACAATTTTCATAGAGTACTCCGCAGAAGGAAACATTAGACATAATATCCTCACAAGAATTTGGCAAAAGCTAAAAAAATACATACATACATCTTTAGCTTAAAGGAAACACTATGTAACTCTATTTATATAAAATTGTGATATTTTAATAATTTTGAATTCAAGGATTAATTTATCTTATTCACGCTTTTTAGTTAAGTATTTTCAGTTCTTTTTTCATGAGAAATGAATGGTCTCTAACCGGAATTATGAGCGAAGGTGTGCTAAAATCAATTTCAATGATCTTATAGTAAGTGAACCCAGGGATTTGTTACAGTTTTGAAAATTTATACAGAAAATTGTGTAAAAAGCGTTCCAAAGAGGGGAGGGGGAGGTGTAAAAACTCCGAAAGGCATTCCGTAATATGTGAATGGACCCTAATAAATAAATAAATGTATGTTCTTTTACCAAAAATCTCTATGGAGTTTCATTTGAAAGTCTGGTAAAGATTCGTACACTTGTATTTTTGCATAAAATAATTTATACTAAATCTCCTAAATACCACGAAACAGAAATATTATTATGCCTGGTCTCCGAATGACAATTCTATATTCATTCCGCTCATCTTTGGAACCTTCTTCCACCAAATCAACAGTATAATGCAATGCTAATAGTTTCAAAAAACTTTTGTTTAATTGTTTTGCATAATTGCCAATTCTTTATATATGTGACGCGCAAAATAGAAAGGGACCTAAGGGTAAAAACAGGTTTTGTTCAGGAGAGCCATTTTAAAGATTTAAATACGTGTATCTTTGGTATACCATCACATCATAAAACGAGCATATCTCTGGGAGGGAACACTTTTGGGGCATGGGATCGGTCTCATTCGATGCTCAGATGTTGTCCACATCAAAAAAAAAGAAGTGAAAATTGATTTTTTTTACCCTTAGGTCCCTTTCTCTATGCGCTGTCACATATATATACATATATATAATTTATCTATTACTTTATATACATACATATATACTCATGTAGTAATTTAGCAATTTATAAGCTGCTGTACATGTCAATTTATAATTAAATTTATTGTTTTTTTTTGTGTTTTTTTTAATTTTTATTTTTAATTTATTTTTTTTTTTGTTCTTTATTACCAATTGTATTTAAACATTAGCATGCTTGTAACACAATACGTTCCTATACTATAAATATAAGACCATGTCTTGTTGTATAGGAAGTGGAATAATAAATAAATGAAAAATATACAACAAGTTTATGTTGAACAATATATTTTTAATTACTTACCTCTCTTCGTATTCTTAGAATGTCAACGCCACAAGTAGAATTTAAGCCATCACAATAATCTTCCTTGAAATGAACATTGTTCGGATTTGTAAACATGTAATCGTGAATATTTTTAACATAATTCGTTAATGATACTTTGTATGGAATATTTTCCCTGTTTACAAATTCCATAACACGACTGCTGGAACGATTTTTGGTCAAACAAAAACTGACCGCTGGAAATGTGTTATTCCATCGAAGATATGTTGTTTCAACTCCGATACTTATTGAGTCAGAAGAAAATCGTGTTAAGGTCAACAGAAAAATAGATATAATATTCCATGTCGAAATGCCTATTATGAAGCCCCAGAACAATCTAAATTGCATTAAAATTTTTTTTTCAATCCATTTCCTAAAACAAAAATTAAAGACAGATATCAAGTCTTACTTACCTGTAATACAAATTTTCTTTTTCAAACCACTCTTGAAATTGTTTAAAATATGAACGCAATTTATCATGAATCATTTTTTATTTTCAGCACTTTATTATTCCTTAGCAAAAGAAACACTAATTTATTCAGGTAATTATTTAAATCAATAATGCATTTCAACATGTCTAAAAACTATTGCTTGTTAAAATATTTTGCACGCAATGAATGTGCGGTAATTAACATATAATGCGGAGGGTGATTTTTAGAGGCAGATAACTTTAAATTGAAAAGGAAAACTATGTATATGTATATAGTAAAATATACATACATACATATTAATCCGTTACAACAGAATAGATATGATCGATAAAAAGTTATATTTTCATTTCATTCAAAAACATAATTATTAACTTTCTGATTTTACCCCAATTTTGAAAAATTGCCCCTACAAGAATAGTATCAGTCAATTGACTGGTCATTTGATCGGAAGTCATGCATGATATATTCATCATTGCGTAGAACAAAGTTTCTATTACATTATTAAGGGCAAAATGAAAAATGTGATGGAAACTTTTGTGTACATGTGATGTTGCATCTCTCTCTAACTAATGAATATAACATATAGTTGAACTGCTCACTCCAGTGCTTTTTTAATCAAGTTTGACTGATCACAATTGACTAATATATAACCCACAATCGAGTAATCATACATGATTGATATACTGACAGCAAATATATGTACTTTTTATTTTATTTTATATGCTTTTTTATTATAAAAAATAACTAAGATACACAAGTAAATAACATATGTATTTAAAACAAAAAATACGAATAAACAAAAACACCCTCTTCCCAAATTTTCACTTCCAACGCATCTTGCTTTTTACAAATATCTAAAATTTTGAAAAGAAATATATATTAACTGCCTGGCCCACGATGTCGACAAGAAAGTTTCTTTCGCTTACTTACATTGAAAACAAAAACAAATTAAATTAAATTTTGTAAATTTATTTTTTAATAAATAGTAAGTTTTACTTATCTTTTTTAGCACTTATAAATTTAATTTTCACAGACAGAATGAATTGTATTTTTTTTTTATAAAACTCGATGTTTGAAAAGTTTTGACACTGGATGTTCCATTCTAACATATATCCTAGAGTAGAGCACTATAATTAATAAATAAATCCATTATCACTTCCGATCAAATGACTGTCAATATTGATTTCAATGTAAAATTGTTGCAAATGTGTTAGTGAAGAAATTTTGTTTGTGTTAGTTTGTCATTAATTTCTTGTAGGGTGAGTTTTCATCATATTTCGACGTTTTGACAGAGAAAACAGATTCGTTACTACAACCGAATTTGTTACTAATCGAATTTTGGCCGTTGAAGCAACATCACATTGGACTGTGCTAGTCCAACCAATCTTTTCTTCTCGGTTAGTAGGTGGAGTCAATTCTGATTATGATGTCCGTGTGGATGTACATATGTGTGTGTATTTGTATGTTTGTAATTTAAGAACGGCTCAACGGATAGAAAGCAAATTCGCCATATTCGAAAGATGTTGAGCTAACTTAGATGTCGTAAGATAATGAATCGTTTGGGTTCAATTGATTTCGAAAATAAAATTTTCACAAGACACGTTTTTAAGAAAATTTTAAACTACTAAACCAATCCAGCTCAGAATCTAATCAGAACTTAATCTAAAAAAGAAACGTCGATTAATGATTTTTACTAAAACCGTGTGATTAATTTTTTTAATAACTTCAAAAGTTTTGATCAAATCGATTTTAGATATTCCTTGCTTTTTATAGACTTAAGAAGTGTATCGCATGCAGCAAAATTTTTGAGATAAATAAAAAATCACTAAAACCAAAATTTGAAAAAATGTCAATTAATAAAAAATCATAATTTTAAAAATATCACTAATATTACAAAAATTAGATATACAATCATATATAAATATTCTTTGGAAACCTTGGAAAGTCCTAAAATAAATTGTGTAGTTATATGGCAAATTTTAAAAAAATTGGTTCCAAATAAGCGTAGTCAGTCACTAAAAAACATCATATGAAAAAAAATTTTGAAAATTCGCAAAAATTTTCATTTGAAGAAAACATGCAACTACTGTAAAAAAAAACAAACAAAAATAAGTTCGAAGAGAAATTAATAGTGTCTGACCGAACGATCGGGCTCAGTGTTCGGTATAACGCATTTTTGTTGGTACGAATGGTTTGAAAAAAATCATTCAGATGATGTATATTTTTTTTAATATGTTGTCTTGGAAGAAAATAGCAAAATGTGAAAAAAAGTACAAAAAACCCCTTATGCGAAAAAATAACGTGTGCTTTCGGTTTCTCTATGGAAATTTTGTTTTAATGTACACTTCAAAAACACGTTATATATTTTTTGGCATATGGGGATTAGACCTTTTTTAGGCATGGTCATCTCTGGACCCCTCAAATATTTTGGGAATCCTCATTAAAAATACCGATCTTTAATTTGAGAGGCATAGCAAAAACTTTTTTTCAGTGAGTCGCTCCAGCGTACCTAAATAAATACTACCTGCCGTATTCAGAAAAAAATTGTTGGTTTACAAAAGAATGTTGTATGGAAATTTGTTTGTTAAACGTTTTGTGAACCTAAATTATTTTTTTCTGAATAAGGCCTTAAGTTCATTAGTATAATACATATCGTCGTCGAAAATCCAAAAGTACTTATCATCAAAAAATTTAAAATAGACTTTTTAATTAATTATTATGTGATTAATCAAAATATATCTTTCCTGAAAATTTTACTCACATATGTTCAAAAATACCGATTTTATTCATTATTCAAAATTCTAAAATTTATAAGGTTTTTTGCTTCTCCCGTAAAATTAGAAAAAGTGTTGTTACGTACTTTTGGATTTTCGACGATGATATTTTGAAATGAATGAAAAACTTAAGTTGGGTAATATATCTGATTTTATCTACATCTACACTGTTTAAGTACAAAACTAAATAAATTTGTATACATCTAAGAAATTTTTTTATTAATGTTATATAAACTTATTTATACGCATTTAAATATATTTACATAGTTTATTAACTAATGATCATTGTTAATAAGAAATTCATTGTTTTGTTTCCTCTTTATCAATATTATATCTACATATTTAAGAAACTAATTAATTTTTTTCTTCTTTATAATTGGGAGAAAGATATTGAAATATGAAATATATTATTATGTATTTTGATCAAGTAAAAAAAAACCTCACCGATGAATAGATGCGCATAATATGTTTCACAATATTTTACATAGCTTTATTTCTTGTATTTCATATTCACATTTTTGTTTTATTTTAGGAACAATTAAAAGAAGCAAAGGGTTTAGAGATTATTAAAAAAATAATTTAAAAAAAATCGTTATTATAATCAGATTGACCAGCAATTTACGCATTAAAAGAGAAATTTTATACATACATACACATGTATCTAACTAAATGTTACGAAAGCTCGTATGAGAAAATAAGCATAAAGAAAAAGTTTTTGATTAAAATAAGAATACTTTTGCTTAGTTAGTTAATATAAGTTTATCTAACTTGTATTATATAAATATATACTATTTTTCAACTACATATTTTATAGTAAAAAAAATTAGTAATAATTTATATTTATATTAATATATAAGCCAAACAAACAGTGGATGTCATTGTTGCTGTAAGCAATGAGTAGTATGATTATTCCATATTGCTTAGTCTATTGCATTTTTGAAACTTCAAATTTAGTGTTGATGATTTCTTCATCGGAATCTAGCGCCGGTAAAGTAACATCAGCCATTGATTCAGGAATATTTTCTTCTACCCATCGCAAGTCATCCTCTTCGTTAGTTGTGGTCTTTTGATTTGAAGGTGGTGTTCTGGCTCCATTACTGTTACCACGCATTTTCACACCATATACATCGGCAACAAATTGATCTTCCTCTGTTGGTTAAAAAGTTAAAGTTTAATACCGATTTAAACGATGCAAACAAAAAATATTTATTCTCTAAATTAATTAAACATTGATCATCATGTTTTTTCAAATAGTTTAATAGTGCATTTACATTTGAGCAAAATCTAGTACTTATAAGATTTCGGGCGAAATCTTGCTGCTTTTTAATAGATTTTCCATACAAAACAAAATCTATTTTGTCAGTAGATTTGTCGGAAATCTAATCAAAATCTAATATTTTTATTTATTTTTTACTACCCTGTACAACATATTAATAAAAGAGATGAGTGAATTAGCTACGTTCCGCTTAAAAAGGTGTGTGAATTGGCTACATTTCAGTTGTTTGGTTGTAGTTTTGGAAAATTTTCAGTTAATGGGTTTTGTTTTGGATAAAAAAAATCTTGATAAAATTTATTTAATATCAAGAGAAGTTGGTGTAAACGTTATAGATTTTCATAAAGATTTTAATCAAAATCTGCTAGATCTTGTGCAGGTGTAAATGCCCTCAAATAATAATGATTTAATTATTAGTTTAACTACACCCGGTCAAAAATAATTGTGTGGCAACACTCTATTCTTGCGAAAGCAATGAATAGCTGTTGTTGTTTTTTACATTAATTTGCAGTACATACTTCTTACTACTACAGTTCGAGCTGAAAAAAGTCAACCAATGAAGCAAAGGTAAAGTAAGAAAATAAAAAACATGTTGATTACTGAGTTCTTATTTCAACTATGATATTAGTTGAACTTCTCATTTGTTTAAATGAAAGTTTTACATAATATCTCTAGTTCTAAGAAATTTTTGGGTAAAGGTTCCCTGATTATCTGCATTAGCAACAAGTGAAATCCAGTTAACTCTTCAATAATCAATTTCAATGTATTTTTAATAAAAAATATTTTACTGCAGAAGTAAAATAATTACTTGGGATTATTAGTGCGTTAAAAACGTTAAAAATAATGATTTACGGCCTGTTTCTCTAAGTGCGAACGATAGATTCGATAGAAAATTTATATTAAAAACAAAAATAAAACACTGAAATTTGTTTTTGTTTCCAATATTAATATTCGATCGAATCTATCGTTCGTATTTAGAGAAACAGGGGGATAGATTCTTATTGATAGAAAATATATACAAGTAAGTATAATAATAGGTCTGTTTCTTTACTTTTTGGGCAAATTTCGATAAAATCAGAGTAATTTCTCTTAATAAATTACTAAAATGCCCAAAATTAAAGTACGGACCAGAGAAAGCCAATCGATACAAAAAATTTTGGATACTCTAGCATATATCGAACATTGCTAGTGCGTATTGGTACCCATTCATTCTCATACTTGCGTATACCCCTGCGCATTTTATTTCATACTTGTATGTATCGATGCGCATTCTTCGTTATATACCGCATATCTATCGACATACCCATGACTTGCAACACATTCGGATTTTTAAATATTTTTTGATAAGTGTTGCCAGAAATAGTAGTTTGTAGTTGTTGAAGTACTAACATTTTTTTTCAAACTATTGTAAAACAAAATTCAACAAAGCTGTTTAACCCACACACTCTTCACCGTCTTTAGACTTAAGCCCTATTAAATATTTACGGGAGTAATTTGACCACCTGTGTGAAAACACACTCCATTTGAAATGGATCTGAGCTAAAAGTCGAAATAGTGGAAGAATGGCTTAACCATGGCATTCCTTGCAACTTTAGCAATTTTTAAATCATTTTAGCACATGCTTGCAGTTTGTCGCTAATTTTCGCGATAAGTGACGTTTTAGCCAAATCTTGGCTTGTTTACCATTTCACCGATTTTTTATCCGTCTCTCTATTTGATGTTAGCGAATTTATCGCGAATTTTCTCTATTTTGGCAATAAAAGTGATTGTTCCCAATACTTTGTTTTTTGACATTGACATTGACATTTTTTAAATATTTTTAGTCAGTATCAGACTTTGATATCGTCTTAATGTTAACAAGTTTCTGCAAATTTTCGACATCGTCGCAAATTTTTCCAAGTTTTTGAGATTCGTTACAATTTAAGCGCTTTTTAATAAATTTTAAGGGTTTTTTCAATTAAAAAATTATTCGCGAATTTTCGCAACTTTTTGTACATGAGATTGTTTTTGATTCTTAAAATCGAATTTTTCGTATAAATTTTTTTAAGTTTTAGAAATTTTTTAATGATATTCGCATATTTCCAAGTTTTCGCAATTAATATCCAGCCATATTTTCGATTTAATCGTAAGCGACAAAAATTAATTTTATCAGAAAGTTTTTTTTTTAATATTCAAATATGTTTTTGTACGCAAGTTTTCGCTTACGATAAAATTTTACAGCCCGTATCTTAAAAGTTATCAACAATTTTGCCATTTTGATAATTCTAAACTATGGGTAGGACCATAAAATTTTAAATTCAATAAAAAAGTCTATTTTCCATAACATAACATAACATGTCGCTTACGATAAAACCGAAAAAAAGGATCAATATGATATAAGCCAATTTTCGAGTTATTGCTTTTTTTATTGTTTTATTCCTTGCGAGCTTATATAATTTTTGCAATGTATAACTTTTTTATTAGAAATTTACTAGAGAAAACCGCCACGTATTTACTGGTTATATGAAAATTTCATTTGTCAATTCATGTTATGTCAGAGATTCATGTTATGTAATTTTTTTACATCACTATTTTCTCTAGCGCTGAAATTTGCAAATAGAAAAAGTTTCGTGAAATAGATTTTATGAAAAAATCCATAATATAAATACATACATATTTGGGGTAGCATTGTTTATCATCGTCATTACATGCTTATGCGCATACATATTGATACGAATATCTATAGCACATTTGTTTGATCGAACTATGTAGCTCCTATCGATATGCGCACTTATTTTTGTTGATAGCTATAGAAATGCATGCCTGTATGTAAGCATGCTTGTTGATGCGAGTGTGCTATAATACTCATACTCGCTGGAGTATCGATATGTATTGAGCATTCAAAGAGTAACTTTTTGGCTTTCTCTGGTACGGACCAGTGATGGGAAATGAGGTTTGCATTTCGGTACCAAAAATTTTTTTTTGTACTTTTTTGATCACACGAGTACCAAAAATAATCATAATTTTTTATTTAAATTTTAAAAAACAAATAGTGTAATAAAATAACTGTTTTACTTCCTTTTTCACAATGTACAACTAAAAGCTAACAGGGAATTTAGCGGCATGTTTTGTATGAAGAACTGTCAGTTAAAGTTCACGTTAACTCTTAACCATACATTGTGAAAAGACACGTTAATATAATAAATTGGCTGTGATTTATAAACTGTGAATATAATTTTGTATATATGTACGTTTTACACATACTTTATTAATTTAGATATTTATGCAATATAACTACATACAGGTATTCTGTTATGTTAGTCTGTAAGGATTTTTTCTCCATAGACTGAAATAAGTAAATTAATTAATTAATTAACGGCCTGACCCACGATGTCGAAAAGAAAGTTTCTATCGCTTACTGATTCTTATTTTGTTTTTGTTTCCAATATAAGTAAGCGATAGAAATTTTCTTATCGACATCGTGGGTCAGGCTGTATATATAAAATTTAGTATTTTTTGGACTTTACAGACTTTTCATCGCGATAACATGTTGTAAATAATATAAAAATATAGAAACATTTTATTGAATTAAGCTTTCTTTTCTACTCACCATCATCATCTTCATCTTCTGGACTATCAAGTAACGGAGTAAAAGCGTAGCGTTGATTGTTATTCGTGGGACGCCACAAAATCATAATTACCAATAGTAAAACAGAAAACAAAATATGCCAAAATGCTGTATCAACCCAGATATTACGCCAACCCTAAAAAATAAATGAAATTAAAAAAAACATACGTAAGTGCATCCACGAATTTTACTGTTCATAAACTTACTGGAGTACAATTTTCAGCTTTGCGTAGACGTAAAGCATACAGCATAAATATTACGGAAGCAATAACAGAAAATATTAATGTATTCGTAAAATGTCTGTACAGGGATAACTTTACCATGTTTCTGCAGAAAGGGAAAAGTTTACATGGTTTATTAAAAAAAAGTGCTCTTGGAAAAACAAACCTTCTTAAACGTAAAGTCCTCGTTGTTTGAACTAATGACGTAAATATCCACCAACAAATGCCCGTATCTAAAACTGCTAGTGGTATACTAGCAACCAAGAGTTCATTTTGTATGTCAGGTTTATTACGCATAACTCGCAAATAACTTTCAACACAAGCCAAAAGAAAATATAATGCTCCGACACCAACTACACGATGAAGCATGGGACCCAGACGAGGTCTTAAATTTCAAAGAGATATTATATTATACATATAAGAAAAATATGTTTTTTAAATTATAATTTTTCACTTACTTCACAATACCAAAACCTAAACTCATAATAATTACTAACATACGAGCTAAAGTTCTCTTGGCACATGAAACGAATTCAGCTGTTAGCTCCGCCCCAGGCACCGAAATGCCATTAGTATTTACTGAGTGATATTCTGCATAAAAGAATGCCTTTTCCAACATTCCCAATAATATAACTCCACCGATCCAAAATTGAATTCGCAATAAATCGCGCCATTGCATAAATGACACCGCCAACCAAATTATGCCAAAAATTACATAAACAATGCACATAATTCCGTAAAACTAAAAATTATAAAAAAAGAGATAATTTACGTACTGGATTAAATGAAATACAATTTACCGGTAAAAATGGAAAATCTGTCGCTGATATATAGCCATATGGACCCAACATTTCGATATGCACGGGAGCTCTGTAATCTACGCCATCCTGTTTTGCTTCAATAGTTATTGATAATTCGTAAATACCATCATGTTGAACTGCATAAAATAATTTATTTGTTGGCTGCAATAGAAAAACGTGATAAATTTTATATACATGCATGTCATACATTTCGATCGGAGTGGTTTTGATTACGTATTTACAATTCCGATCGAATTTGTTTTTCGTTTTACAAAGAAAAAAAAAAAGAAAACCGAACCCTTATGGGCGTTATATTTTTAATAGTATAACAACTAGTAATGTGCAAAATTCATAAATTAGCGAAAATTCATTATAAAATACAAAAAATGCAAAATTAATTGTGGAATTAATCATGATAAGTTCTCATATAGGATGGAAGAAACATACGAAAAACGCGCTTAGCTTTAAGTAATGAAAAAGAAAAAACCTTGAGGTCGTTGGGAAGGAAGTTCCAGATGTGTGCAATCCTGATAACAAAGGAGCGCTCATAAGAAGCATTAAAAATTCTATCAATTATAATTTGCGGGGAACGAGTTGAGTTTTTAGTTTTTTAAGGACTTAACTTTTGGAATTTAAACCATTTTCGATCGGAATTTAGTTCTGTGACATGCTTGATAGTGTCGTTATGTATAGAAAATTCGAAATTTCAAGAAATGTTCGACAATTCATACCAATTTTAAATTTTAATGAAAAATGTTTAGTCCAGTAAAACTCTATCCATTACAAAGTAATGATTTAAAATTCCAATAAGCGCATTGTTCACATGATTCCCATAGTTTGACATTTTCAGAAAATTGTTTAATTATTATTCTTCATTCCAGAATTCATTACTATTAACACAGAACATGTCCTAGGAAAGTAATGAACTATTTTAATGCGTCCGAGGAATGTATTCTATAATTAATATTTTTTAATGAAATGAATAATTATTGCATTATTTACATAAACATCGACAAAACCAAATCTATGCGCCTAAACGCCACCTGCACTACTAATTTTTCATTAGAAGACGCCAGATAGAAGTTAAAAGCTTTTGCTATCTGGGAATTTACATATCAAATAACGGCGGTAGCCATCAAGGTACGAGTATTCATCACAGACTTACCAAAGCAAAACAAGCATTTGGCATAATCAACAAAATATCGAGATCGGCGAATATTTCACTTCGAACGAAAATGTGTCTGTTTAACTCTAATATATATATATATATATATATATATATATATATATATATATATATATATATATTAATTAATTATTTATTCATTATTCATTTGCTATCAATCTTCTCCAATGCATAACTTTTAAAAACAATTTTTTCAAAAGTTATGTATGTATGTACACATGTATACAATTTCTGCTTCTATTGAACTGCACCGGCACGCATTCTTCGAACAATAAAGCAGCAAGAAATAACAGAATCCTTTCTTTTTAACAAATTATACAGAAAACACAATACATTTCTCCTCTCGCTTTTAAAGGAATGCATTGTTATGCTTTTGAAAATAATATATTCATCCCAATTCTAAATATTCTCCGAGAATTAATTTTTTTCGTTCAGGGCAATCAAAAATATCAAGAACAAAAGTATTATCATCTCCAAAATAAGGGACACACTGATTAAGTATCACACAAAATTTAAAATCATGTTCCAAGCCACATTGGTATAGTGGGCAACACACTAGCAGACGAAGCTGCAAAATATGCCACAATAGCCCCAATCATAAAATACAATTTCGATTCCAAACAAAATATTTTCTCAATAATAGGAGACTCTATCAAACGAACCCAACTTGCTGAATGGGCTGATTACAATCACTACTACAAAAATATCAATCCGGACAAAAACACACCTATATACCCTACGAACATTTCAAAACTCAACTTACAAAAATATATTAGATTACGATTAGGACACACATTTTACACCCACCGCCATATTCTAAATGGAACAGCACAGCAAACCTGTCCATTATGCAATGAATCAACTCTCAACATCCGGCACTTAACTAACGTTTGCAACATCATAAATAGAATTCAAACGATGCTTTATGGACATCCATGCCTCCCCAACCTACTGCAAAATATCAACACCGAGAACATACTTAAAGTAATCTCCATATTAAAACATTGTAACATATATCACCTTATCTAAATTGTAAATAAGCCTAGGTCGAAAACCCCTGTTGTTAGTACCTTCTTATAATTTAATTTCATAATTTATTATGTCTTTAAATATTATAATAAATAAATAAATAAATAAATAATTTTTTTCGAAAAATAAAATCCACCTATCGTAAACAGATTCACCTAAAAAAGGAGAATTTCGAATTTTCGAAGTAAACTATTTTGTTTCCAGTGGTTTTATTTTAACTGAAAACCTGCAAATTACTTTTTAAAATAGGGAAACAATGAATAGGGAATAAACTCCCTGGGAGATGTTGTTCAGAATAAGGCTGATTATTTCTCCCATTATATATGTAATAAAAAAGTTTTCACAGGAATTAATTTGCTAAGAAATAACAAATAAACACTTACTGAAAGTGGATGCTTAGCATTTTTTAAAGTATCAACTGGTGATTTGGCTACTAAGGCCAAATTATTTGGTTTGCTGGTCGTAGATTTTGGACCGCCACTTGGAGTAATAGCGTTGCTGGATGATTCTAACACAATTATATCGCTTGGACATGTAGTAGTCATGTGGCCCTTTATTTCCAACTGAGAAGATTTATTCAGCGCCCTTTGTTGATTGTCAAATTCAATATAAACTTTTTGAAGCTGCAAATAAAAACATAATAAAAACAAAATATATTTATTTAATATTTCTTAACTTACATCCGGAGCATCAAACCAACATTGTCTCTCCACCAATGACCAAGAGATTTGTATTTCAAAACTGTTTGTATTTTGAGTTTGACACTCAACTATAAATAGAAGTAAACATTTATGTATGTATGTACATATGACAGTTAAATCGATATTTCCCTTATCATGAAATCTTTGACAAACTTACTTTTCACATAAATTTTGGTGTTGCCCAGCAAGGGCCTCATTTCTCGTTCAGTTACTAAATTCTAAAAATATTATTTATGAATTAATTACTTTAGAAATAATATATATTAAATTACTACCGGTGTTAATATGAAGTCTGTTATACCGGGATCAGATATTCCTACAACTTCTTGAAGTCTTCCCAAAGTCACTAGCAAAGCCACACAATGCAAAGTGAATTTAATTATTCCATCCAATGGAGCCATTTTAAGGTTTACGAATTATTTCTAAAAGTTGTTTTTAATACTCTGTAGGTTCTTTTAAAATTTATTTGGTAAATACATAGGAAATTGTATATTTCTTGCAACTTTTTATTTTTTTAGCACGTACATATTTTTCCTTGGTTCTGCTGGCAAAAAGAATTATTCTGTTGTCATAAATGACAGTTCTTGTGGTAGAAAGAGAAAATATAATAATATAAAAGAAAATTGTAGAGTAACCAGAGTGACCAACCTTAAGCCCATAGTACATGATATGTAAAAAGTCACATGCGAATGTGGATTTTACATAAAGTTGATAACATTACTTACATGATTACCATATTGAGGCATATCATATCTGTATGCTTACAACTTGAATTACACCTATAAGTCCCCGTTCAGACTTGTAATTTTTGTTGCAGGTGAGTTTAACGGTGAGAGCGCTGAGAAGATGGGTTAGGGGTACACAGTATGTGAATTTGACGTTTATTTGATTTCTTCAGTTATATGAAAATCACAAGATATAACAAAAAGGAAATATAATTGTTAATTTTACAGGTAAACTAATCGTGTAATATTTTTTTTTTTAGATATATAATTGCAAAGTAGAATTCCATAATTTAGAATTTTAAAAAATTGCAGCAGCAAATATCGCAGGTCTGTTTCCAAGTTACCACTTGTGTCCACTATATTGGTGACTTTTTGGAGACATTGTAAAAAGGGTGTATGGAGCGCCTGACATTGCCGTCTGAGTGTTATAGTAGTAAGGTTTAAATGCTTTCACATGGCATGTACCAAGGCGAAAATTTAGAGAAAAAAACCAATTAGCTGCAAGTGCCGAAAGTTTTAATGTGTTGAATTATACAACGGATTTTTTTTAATTTATGTTGGTAGCACTTTCACAAAACATGCATGATATTACTTGCACGTCTAACCGCATGGTTACTTGCCGATTTTTTAATTCATAACTAGTGGGATTTTTTCAAATCTTGCTGAAGGCCCTAATTAGTTTTTCAAACACTTCCATTTCTTAAATTAGCAGCTGATCATTTTAATAACCTCAAAAATTTGTATAATAGATGAATAATAATACAATGTTCTTGCGAAAGGTATTTATTTATACTAAAAACTATAATTTTTATGTTAATCTATTAAATTTTTCCAGTTAAATCCACTGCTCAGAAGTGTAGCTATACATAACATTAGCTTAGTAAACGGAATTTGTTCGTCATCAGTTTTTCGAGGAAGTGTTTATGAACCAGATTATTTGGAGGTACTCTAACTTTTTTTCCAAAAATTATTTAATAATATGGTCTTGTTTTAACAGTCTCTCAAACCGAAATATCCTCAATATGAAAATCTTAACGTACAGATCAAGGGATACGATTACCCAATTTTGGAAAGCTATCAGTGCTATTTACATAGTATTGCAGAGTATCTGGAAATCGATGTTACTGATTGGTAAGATCAAAATACTTAGTACACATTCGACATAAAAATATACATACATATCCATTGATATGTACATAAATTTTTATATCGTACATACATTCATATATGTATGTACATTCGCAGAGCTATTTTAAGTTATTCAGTGCTTTCTTGGTGTCATGAATTATTATTTGACCAGTTTTATGCAAGAATTGGTTTTGTATTACAGAAACCCATAGGGCTTTTCTGAAATTCGTAACTACTTTTATGATTTGAGGTTACTCCGTGCCACCTTGTTATTACAAGGGATGGGAGATTTTACTTGTCCGAGCCTTTAATGAGCCTCTTCCGAGAAAATTCCAAACGCCATATGTATACCGCCGCATACGAAGCCGGAACTCCCAAAAATAAAAAATTAGTTTTTGTTTGGTTCTCCAAACATTTTTCAAAATTTCTTTATAATTGTTTTTTTGCGTGATTTTAATGGAAACCAACTGGATACCGCAATGAGTACCGCTAACCGACGCCAACCACTAATCACATGCGGTGTCCAATTCAGGCCCAATGTTAGTTGTTGCTTTTTTTATATTTACATATTTAGCATAGATGCTATTAAAATAATACAATTACTTCCAGTTAGCGATCTCGTCTAACAAGAAAACTATAATTTTCTCAGACAGCCTTTCAGTGCTAAAAGCTATTGAAAATCCGTTCAATAATACCTGGAATACAATAATTAAAATCAGAGACTTGATCATTGGCAAAGAAGATAAAATCAAAATACATTGGGTACCTGGCCATATTGGCATTTCCGGGAATGAAAGAGCTGATATCGCAGCAAAATATGCATCCTATGCACCTGTATTTTTGGAGCCTAATTTTGAAAAAATTGATCTTCGCCGGCACATTACCAACTATTTGCAAAATAAATTCAGGGAGACTATTTCTAAGCATTACCATTATTCTGTCATTAATCCAGATAATATCAGCCCATTATATCCAACAACAATAGACAAAAACAAAATAATAGTTTTCTCAAGGTTAAGACTTGGGCATACTTCCTTCTCCCACGAACACCTTATGGAGAAAATATCTAACCCAATTTGCAATATATGTAACATTAACCTCACTATAAAACATATTCTGGATGAATGTCCGACAACTCAAAACTTCAGAAGTAAAAACCCTGCTTGTACTCCATACTCCAATCTTCTTGGCGATCCAACTATCAACAACATAAATACAATATACAATTTTATTAAACAAACCCGACTTCGTGTTTAAACTTTTTAAAGCCGATAGCCTCTGTAGCTAGTGCTTATATACTTTTAGTTTAGTCTTAGAATTTATTCGTAAGATTAAAGGAACAAATAAATAAATAAATAAATACAATTACTATTATTATTAGATAAAAAAGAATTTTTTACATTAAAAAATACGTTTAATATAATGTAGTATTAAATTTCTTTTAAATATATACAAATTTGTTTCATTTTTTAATTCTAGTGTAATTTCATTAAAAAGCTTAAGGCCTTTATATAATAGAGAAATTTTACTAACATTTGTTCTTCTAAAATTTATTCTAAAACAACAAAACAAACCTATATATTTTGTTTATTATACAACATTCATAAGATTCAAAACTGCATAATCATTATATGGTTGGAAAATATACATATCGTCAGCCCATTAATGGTTTGACCCACCGACCATTAAAAAAAAATTAGGTATAGGATATAGGTGCATACATACATATATATTTTGAATACCCCCTTTCTGAGTCCAAAACATGTTTCGCAAGATCGGAAACAAGCTTCAAAATAGCTTAGAAATCCAAAAAACTGTTAAAAATAAAATAAACTCTAAAAAAACGCGAAAAAATCAAGTTCGCGAAAAATTTATAAATGCATTGAAGAAATTGCACAGCTGGGTCCAACTCGTTCATATTTGCCACAAACCTATGATCAAATCCATTTAAATTACATGGGTTTGATCATAGGTTTGTGGCAAAAATTAACGAATGAACGAGTTGGACCCAGCTCTAATGCAAGGAATAACAAAACCTCAGAAAATTAGATCAATCGCAAAAATTGCTAACATCGCAGAAATCGCAATGTAAAGGTGTTTGTTTAATTTTGAGGTCGGCGTTAAAACAAATCGACTTATTTTTATGGACAACAAGAAAAATATATTTGAAACATTAATTTTCTGCACAACAAGTTTCTCAATATACAGGAGTAAAGTTGTATATTGTATGGAGCACAAAAAGCGACTTTTTAAAAATAAATTATGAAAAGTGGCGTATGTGGCACAAAACAGTATTTTTCTCTTTCAATAAAAGTAATATTAACTTCTAATGGGGCATTTACATTTTATCAAAATCTAGTACTTACGAGATTCCAAGCTAAATTTTTTTGCTTTTTACGATTCCCCATACAAAACGGAATCAAATTTTTCAATAGATTTGTAGGAAATGTACTAAAAATCGAATAATTTTATTTATTTTTTACTGCCCTGTACAACATAATTTATTTAGGAGGTGAGTGGATTAGCTACGCTCTGCACAATTTTCTATTGAAGGTGTATGAATGAGCTAAGTCGGCATTTTTTCGTTAAAATTTAAATTTTAGACAAAGGATTTTGTCTCGGATACAAAATCTTGGAAAATGTAAATAAAAGCTTAGTGCAAACGATATAGATTTCGTCAAAGATTTTTTATCAAATATACTGGTTTTCGAGACAATGTAAATGCAGTATAAAAGATAATCTCACAAAAGTAAGTTTTCTTTTTTACAAGCTTTTATCTAGTTTCACCTGTGCCATTGTCTGTCTGTAATCAAATCTTGCAAATTAAATTTGATCCACTTGCCGGTTTCCGATCGAGCTGAAATTTTACATGCATGTATAAATCGGATAACAATGCAATATTATTATGACATAGACTTGATCTAATGACGGTTGATAATTTTTTTTTGGATAATTTTAATATCATAAAAAAAGACTTGTTTTTAAAACAGGTTTTTTAAATTACTACTTGTTTCTAGTAAAGATGCTACAGTAGAAAGGTCATTTTATTATTAATAATAAAAATAATAATTTTTTTAAGGAAACAATTTTAACATTACCGCTTTTAGATACGCAAAGTTTACTTTGCAAATAACCCTTTTAGACACAGAAAGTCTTAATTCAGCTGGGAGAAAGACAAAAAGATGTATTATGCCTCCCTCTGTATTTCACACAACTGAATTAAGACTGCAAAGTAAACTGTTGCGTGTCTAAAAGGGGTAAAAGTCTTAATTCAGCTGTGTGAAAAACTCAGGGAGGAATACTATCTCTTTCTGTCTTTCTTGTAACGAAAAAGCTGTGTGTTTGAAATCAATTCATAATGGGGAGAACTTCTTTCTACAGAAATTCACTATAGAGAAGTTCAACTGTATGTAAGAATTAAGACTCTGATTTTTATTTTAACAGCTACGCTCTGCCACCTCAAAAAATGGCCGTTCAAAGGTTTAAACCTAATTCTTCAATAGTTGATTCTGAGTATCGTTTAACCGTTTACGAACGCAACATACAGCTTCAAAACGTTGATATACCAACTTACCCATTGCTTTTAAGAATCGCCCAAGCAGCCTTACCGGAAGGCGTATATCTTAATGTACAAGAACATACAGATGAATGTGAAGAGAGACGTTACGTGCCAGACAAAGATTTGTTGGAACTTAAGGCTGAGTTGGAGAAAATGCAGGGTGGCGGCAGTACAAAGAAGAAGTAAATAATAATAATGATATTCAAACAAATTGTTTATTTAGTCTTATTTTAATTGATGATATAATTGTAAAAATATAAAAACTTAAAGTAATAAATTATAAATACATACGTAAATCTCAATTGTACTATCTAAATATTGCAAGGATTTCCTTTTTAACAAAATCATTTCAAAACATGTCGATAAAAATAATTTAACATATTAAGTTAAAACTTAGTACTTTTAAAACGTGTATTGTTGTAGTTAGAATAAGAAACTACACATATTTTGTTTAAAGCTTTAAATAATGGACGGGCATTTGTGCTATGGATAAATATAAATATATACATACATTAAAATTGGAAGACATTTGTGTAACAATATGGGAAAATTACAATTAAAATAAAATTAGTAGTTGCATTAAGTTAGACTACACCAAAGTGTACTACTTTTATGGATGGAGTTGTGGTGTTGGGAGATGGGGAATTGGTTTGTGTGTTGGTGGTGGTACTAGTTAAGGTTGTAGTGTTAGTTTTGTTAATTGTTTGGTGATGTTCTTCTTTTATATTAATTTTATTTGCTGTTCTTTGTGGTGGTTCTGCTAAAAATGTACAATATTTTCTTTGTTAAGTTAATAAGTAATTTTTGTGTCTATTACTTATGGTTAACTACCTGATGGTAAGGGATTAAAATCCTTTAAATAATCATCGTTTGGGTGACAAAGTGGTAGACTATCTTGTAATTCCTTTTTTGGGTTAGTAAAGTTACGAGGAGGTGGTCTAGCATAACCATTACGTTTAATAAGAAGCTTTTCTTTGCGTGGTATTTCCTAAAATAAAGAATAATTTTGATATTTCAATAAAATATCTTTTTTATGGCAATTATGGAATATTCAATTATTAAAAACAATACATTTACACTTTATTTTTATTAGAAAAATTTATTTTATTTTAAGGCATGGATTATAATGCAAAATTTTATATAGTTGAAATTCAAGAAAACACTTAAATTCAATGGAACTAATCCTAATTGTAATTCCGAAGAAAGCTCGTACCCGTGGCATACTTTTAGTTAAATGTGAATGTCAAAAAGTAGTAATTGTCGAAAAAAAAAAACTAAATGCAGAAAAAGTGATTATTGCTCCAAATGTCTGCGAAGTGATAGATAGAGATACATATACATACTTATATTGTACATAATTTAGTGAAAGCAAAATTTGATAAATCCGGCAGTGCGGGCTGAGTGAATTTCGGCTGTCCAATCTAAAATAACCGCCAATCCAGGCAATAATAATTCGGTACAAAAGCAAATTCTGTTAGACTAAGTGTTCCGTCTTGAGATTGACTTTGATCGTTTACCCAAGCCGGTTGACCAAGTTTCCAAAAAGTAAAAAATCTCCTATTAAATGACATTTCTGAGGAGGATGAAGCGGATACAAGTCAATACTAGAGTTTTCAAGCTGAGATCTTGGTGATCCTCAGGGCCAAGGAGCTGGTAGCTGTAGGCTAAGAGGTAACATTGACAGGTGACGCTAAAAGCTTTGAAAGGACACAATGTCAAATCCAAACTAGTTAGTGACTATAGGAGAGCCCCCAACTTGCTTATGGACAAATATAGTGTGAGACTATGTTGGGTTTCTCGTTACTGCAATGTTGAGGGATATTAAATTGCCGAAGTGTTGGCATTAGATAAGGGAATTTGTGACAGATCGGTTAAAGTAGCGATGGGTCATTATTACAGTAATTGGGTGGTGGGCAGGACCCACCGTTCATAGGGAGGATTGTAGAGTCTCGAGGGCTATGTGGCTAAATCTTGACTCAGGAGCTTCAAAACAGCTGGAAGGGGATGCGAGTCTTGTTAGGCGCTTTGACTGGTTACTACTCGGTCAGAGCAAGAACCAGCATTTGGGAAACTGGCACTCCCAGATTTGTGTAGGATGTGCGAGGATGAAGAGGAACTAGAAACCGTTGAATATATTATCTAGACGTTTCTATGAGAGGATTAGTGATATCGCAAAGTGTAAACTGGAGGATAACAGATAATAGGGGTTCTTCTTGGTACAATTAGGAGTTAAATTTTTATTAACGGCTACTTACACAATGCACCCAACTGATTGTCTGAGTGAAGGTGTGTTGCAGCACCATGCTTCCTAAGCTAACCTAACCTACTGGGTTGCGTTCGCGTACACATGATCCAGTAAACGAGAGGTCGATTTGACCGAGTTCTTGTTTCAACTTTTCATTTGTTTAAATGGATGTTTAACATATCTCCAGTTGTTAAAAAACCCTCAATTTCAATGTATTTTTAATAAAAAATATTTTACTGAATAAGTAAAATAATAGTTTGGGATTACTTCAATGAACCGCACGGCATACCACAAATGTGGACAAGAAAATCATACACATGCTTATGCTCTTTCATTTAGTTGTCACTGAGAAAGCGACGAATGAAGTTGTGCACATATTTACGAATTTTTTCCTGGCTTTATGTTTAGTGTTTTTGAACACACCGAACGAAATTAAAGTTCAAATTTAATAAATTTCTACAGCAGAAAATAATTGGGGGAGCTAAGAAATATTTCGTGGTAAAAAAATGCCTTTGGCATTATGCAATGCATTTTATGTTATGAAACATTTAAAAATAATAGGGAAGATAGTTTAAAAAAACATTTTAATAGTTTTCACGGCGCTGTGAATAAATTTAATTTGGAACTTCTACACTACATTGTTGAATGGATTATTAGATTGTTTATATTTTATTTAAGTTTTTATTAAATTGTTTATTTACAAAAAATATGCAAACAATTAATAACCACACCATGTATTTTAAATTACAAATCTTTTCTTCAAGTGTAAATTTATATTACTTTCATTTTTCTCACTAATACAAACATATTTTGTTTTGCGGATCACTGGATTAATGATTAAATCATTAAATGATTAAACAGAATAAAGTCTGCAACTTCAGGAAAATGGCTCCCAAATTAATAAAGCCCATAATAACATCGTCGGCAGTAACTTCAAATGCTCTCTAATTTTTGTTTTATTTTCTTTTGTGATTATTTTTCTTTGTATTTTTGTTTACAAAATGTATGAAATTTATTGAAAGTATGGTAACATTTTTGAAAAAATGAGTACTTACTATATATGTAAGAGCATAAGAAAAAACGCTCTCAAAATAAAATAGATTCTATCTCACGACTGATTTCTGGGGCTGCTTTTTTGTGACAATTGTATGGAAAATGTGTTTATGCCGGTACTCTGTTTAATCATTTACTTGTACAATATAAGAACAAGATGCATACAAATGATCTCAGAGTCTCTGTCTTTCTCTTTGAACTTAACAATAAAAATTTTACAATACAGAAGAAAAGGTCGCTCACGCTTTGACGTTTAAAATTGTAGTATATTTAAAAGGGTTTTAAATTTAATACGAACAGTGAATTCCGCTAGTAATTGCTTTATATTACTCAGTACATATTTACTCAGTTACTTGATTTTACTGGAAAAGTACTCAAACAGACCAGTGTCGAGCAAATAAAGAAATAAAGCCTTCTAATTAAATTAAAACTGTATGCGTTCATTTTACTTGCAATTACGAACTTGAATAAATGAACGTTTTTAAAAGGTAAAAACGTAATAATATAGTAGATAGGTATACAAATATCTTCTACTTTTCTCATTTAAAGTTCTCGACCTCTAAAAACACCAGATAAATACATTAAATTTAAATTAAGTGAGATTTTTAATGTTGGTTACCAAAATTATATTCTTATTACTTACCGGTACAACAGCCACTTGTACGGTGTCTGAGAACTTCACTTTATTTTTCTCTCCACTGGAATGTTTATTGCCCTCTTTGATATTACCATTCTGGGCACTATTGCTGCTCAAAACGGATGTATTACTGCCATTTTGCGTAGCTGAACCATTTGAAAGTATAGATGCTGTTGGTTTTTTGCTCAGCAAAACTTTTTGATATTCTTCATTTGATATACTATAGGGAGCTAAAGAAGTTGTAGCTGTTGATGGAATATTTCCAGACACAAGGGGATGTTGGAAGAATTTAGGTTGATAAGAGTTAATAGGAACGATTGGAGCCGGTGGCTGTTGGTATGTGCGTTGCGTCGCTACATTCGATTGTGAATCACTTAAAATAATCGGTGAGGCAAGATATGAATATGATGATGGTGTAGACGAAGATGAGGGGAGAGATACATTGTTATTTAACGAATGCATAGGTGAGACAGCTGAGTTTGGTTTTGTCGCAATATGAAACGCTGGTTTTAAAGGTGTGTTTTTGAGATCTCCCCATTTTGGACTAATCCCATTTGTATTCAGTTGTTGTGATGTTGAGGCTGCACTTTTCCGTGATAAATTAGCCAGATTATTGCTTAAGGCGAAAGATGATGAAGCAGATAATGTGGTAGGATTAAGCTTAGTTTGTTTTTTATCTGGAATTGGTGGCGGTGGAGGTCTACTTTTTTCCTGTTGAACCGAATTATCAATATGCCGCCCTGCTTTCGGTAACTTAATTTTAATCATTTCAGCATTAAAAATCGTCGACTTGAATGAAGGCAGAGGTGGCACATAGTTTTTAATAATTTTTTGATGCTGCTGCTGTTGTTGTTGCAATCTGCTTCGAATTGCATTATCTGATATTGTAGATTGAGAGCAAGCTGATTCAGTCCGAAATTCGCTTGTCGTACTGAGGTTGCCATTACCTCTATCTTCTTCATGCAGTATGCTAGCTGCTTGACTAAAGCAAGCGCCTGCAAATTCTATAAGATCCGGGTCGAATTTAGTAATATTAAAAAGATCCATAAATAAGTCATAATCGTCAATGTCTTGTGCCACCTCAAAAGCTTCAGCAAATAGATTGCGTCTGAAAAATGAGTTGGAAATGATAAAAAAATATATATATTTACATGTTCTTTTACTTGATCTTAATATGATTTAACGAAGTTGTATCACTCTATCCAAGCATGTTAAACTATTCTTGTTTGGGTTGAGTCGTACGACTTTGTATTAATGTTCTAAATTCTATTGTTATTATTTTATTACGTATTGGGAATATAATTTTTTGGTAGAAGTTTTAAATCAGACTTTTATGAATTCTAGCATGTTGTAGCAAGATAATCATTCTTATTTTAAAAATTGGAAATTGGAAATTGTTTACTCGCTCTCGAGAACAATTTTGTGCTACTGACAATCTATTTGCGTTCCTTAATGTCTAGAAAATAGCATAAACCTGCCAAGTTAGTTGTTTTTGACAACGGGTACACAAGCCCCAATTTTTTGGTATTGTGTTAAAGTGATGTCGATGTCGACAACTGGAATAAGGGTGAATACATACATGACCACAACAGGCTGAAACTTGCCGAAACATAAAGTGCAAGTTTATTACTAATATCTAAAAGTCCTAGCCAGCTACATGTTGAATTTTAGGAACTTTTTTTGCTTTTATTGTAAAATGCTTGCAATGTTATTTATGGGGTTTTGGGTTACAATATGCTCTACTATAAAACTCAGTGTTACCGATGCATAAAAACTGAAACAATACTATCTGTATGGAGACTAGAAGTGTAATACACATATGGACACACATCGACGACAAGAGAAGGAATCTGTAATACAGCTTTGATGCTTCAGTTCCGCGCTGGAGAACGCCCTATCCTACACGGTTATCAACTATCTCGCTCTCCTTAACAAATATTTCCTTATATCTAACTTATTTCTCTTCCGATCCTTTCATTTTCTACAATCTTTCACATTTTCTGTTCTCTAGAATTCAAACGACCCGTTAGTTTTTGAATTTAATTGAAAACGTTTAACTGACTTTTCCAAACCTCAACCTGAGCTAGTTTTTTCACGGTCAATTAATGCCCTGAAAAGTAATTTTTTGTAATTTTCGTTAAATAAATATATCAGCCTATTCTCTCAAAACAGTAAGTGATTATATATTTAAAGTTCGTATCGCTTTGTAAGCCAAATTACATGTGATAATTATTAATGAACAAATAACACCAAAGTTAGTTGTAAATATAAAGCAGAAATCTACATCAACTGACACCACACACAGTGAACCAAACACAAAAGAACGCTGATGAGGAAGGTTTAGTGGCCTTCGAAAACAGCTAGTTGTTCCGTTCAACTATGTGTTTGTCAGAATATTTACAACTAACTTTGGTGTTATTTGTTCATTAATAATTATCACATGTAATTTGGCTTACAAAGCGATACGAACTTTAGCCTGATCAAATCATAAATATAGAAACAAATGAAGTTCGAACAGAAATAATTAAAAACTATCTAAAAGTAAGTGATTATGTTGCACTATATATAACTTATATCAAAAGATTTCATTAGTGGATTAGTAGAGCTTTTCCGGGCGAAAAGTTGTTTATCAAATATCTTCAACTTACCTTAACAAGAAAAAGAAAAATCTTCGCTTTAAATCAAAAACTTGATCACTAAATTCATCTTTTGTTTCCTCCGTCAGTGAATCGGTGAATGTTTTCAAAGCTTTTGCCATCAAATCAATGCGTGCACGTCGATGATCACCTTTGTAAAACACATGATTTGCAATTTTATGTAAAGATATAAGACACATAGCTCCATAGGTTTCCCAATTCAAAGCCTTCAACAGATTAACAGCCTTTTCCAATTGATTAAGAGCTAAGTACTTATCCAGTATCACATCAGCTGTTAAACCGGAATTATGTATATCGCCACGAATTCCTGCACCAGAAAAGAAACGTAAACAGCCTATTGGACCTTGGTCATAAAGCAATAATATAAAGCAATCTGTGCCAGCATAGTTATGCAAATTGTGACTCATTTCGGGTTTGCGACTGAAGGAAATTTGCAGAAGTGTTGACTGCGTGGCAAAATAGTGTGATAAGTCTAAAATATTTGTTGGTGTCACATCTTCACTTTGCAATTGATTACCGATGGGAGTTAAAGCTAGATCGAAACACTCAAATTGCGATCTTGTATTGGCGATCATTATCATACTTGAGTCACTATGCCAGGAACATTGTGTAGGAATCTTGTAGAAGGTAAAAATTAGGAAATTATTTTAACCTTAACATAATTTGACTTATCGTGATTGGCTTCGATTCGACTTCGATTACATTTTGTTCCTCGATTAAAGAAATGTCGAATTCGAAATCCGCCAACCACGACAAGTGGAATCGCATCAAAATTTTCACATGTTTTGATATTAGTATTTATTTACTAAATGCATATTAAAGCTCCAAAACAGTCTTACTAATTTGTTATTTTATACTTACAATATCAATTTGTGTCACACATTTTGTTGTTTGCATAACTAAGTCATGCAAGCAAATATTGCGATCGGCAGTGCCTAGAAACAATTTCTCTTGATCAGGACTAAAGGCATAAGTAGTTATTTGAGTTCCCACAGGTATGGAGGATAATGGGCTCCTCTGCATTTTTCCTACAGCTATTTCATAAGAGCAAACTTCAGCAGATATTTCACCTTTACGAGAAATCTTTTGCTCCAACGTCAAAATTTGGTTTTCTGTGGTTCGCAAGAAGTCTACATGCAAAGGATCATTTTCAGACCAACAATATGCGAAAAAATCCAATTGGTTACTAATCGATACCATAAAAAATTTATAAAATTTGATGATATTAAATATTACAATAGATTTTTTAAATACCCTTTTAGCTTAAAGACGTGTATATTGGCACGATCTTGATCCCTCATTGTTGGCCGCCAAGGAAATACTTCATTTTGTGATGACTTTGTCCAAATAACAAACATATCAAAGGTCGTATTAAAACTTAGACGCCGTGCAATCTTCCTTTCAGCTACCCCCGGAATAATGGCATGGAATATTTTCGGTTCCATATGAGAAATTTTTTCAGGACCTTGGGATCGGGAATTGGGTTTCTGCAGATGGACAACAGTCACCTGATTTGTATTGTAAGCCAAGACAATATGAGAACGTGTGAAGAAAGCTAGACAGGAACAGGAACAGGAAGAGAAAGAAACAAACTTTTATAGCCGTTAGGTTTTTTATCTGTCATACTACAACTATTTCTGTTGCCAAAAAAGAATAAGTGCTTAAGTCAACTTAAGCTGAAATTTAGATGATGATACCATTACGATTTTCTAATTTAAAGATATTTATAGCAAAAATACTTTTTGCATATTTTACTTCAAAATGTTATATCATCATTTGGAATGAATGCGTATGAATGCCTACTTGTGGTATTTAACATTCATATTTCAGATTCATAAAACTATGTGGCCCCACAGAAAATGGCATATCTTTTGCAATAAGGAAGTAAAGAAGAGCACTTCTAAACTTTCAAGTCGATTTTCAGAAATTTATTTCTTTTATAGTTAAATTGGGAAAATCGGTGTACCATTTTATTTTTTTATGAAAACATTGTTATACCTATACACTATAAATAATACACTCAATTTGAAATATATCAAAGTATAAGCTAAATTAAGCTAAGAGTATGATTCCATATGAGATTATAAGTCGAAGAAAGATAAGCAGCAAGTTAGTGCGCTTTAACTTTCTAAAAAATCGCACAAAATAATTGCGATTTTGCCATTAACTCAACATTAGTTTATCTCGACTTAAGCACTTTTCCCTTTTTGCAACAGATATTTTAAGGCAATATATTTGAAATACACACCTAAATTTTTAAAATACTCTCCTGAAAAAAATTCAACAAACTCCAGCACTTTTCCCCTAGAGGCTATTCACATATGTATTACGTAACGCTATTTTCAGAATTTTTATAACTCCTTCCCCCGTTCGTAATGCTCTTTACAAAATTTTCATTATAATTTAATTAATCCGTAACAAATCTTTATACACCCCGCACCCCCTCCTCCTTTGAGCCCCTTATTGGCACAGATTTTACTAGCAACTTTGGATAAGTTAGGTTAAGTTTTTCAGGTTGCCAGTTTTGCAGTAACCACCTCATTGGATTCATTTAGGTCCTGCTGTGCTACCTGCTTGGCAGATAAGCAACCTGAGTTACAACAGTTTACCATTCTGATGTGACAATCAATACTCTTGAAAGGTTTTGCATGGTTGGAATGTCATGAAAAACGCCCTTTTCTCAACTAAAACAGGGCAGTGACAGAGAAGATTATCAACGATTTCCTCCTTCCCTTCATCACGAAAGCTTTTGCATAATGGGGTATATTTAACGTTCTAGAAAGAATGAAATGCTGTTAATGCTGTGTTCAGTACTCGGAGCTAATCAATCGTGACCAAGTCTATCTGGAGTTAGAAGCAGCAGGATTCTGACCAATTGATCGGGGTGAATAATTCACAGCAAAACCTCAGATTTAGCTAGCCCGTTTCCAATGTCGCGCCACCCCATTAAGAGACGTCCGGCGTTCGTAAACCCAACTTGATGTTGTATAGACCCACGATAGAGATATAATGGTATCTTTACTGTCAGTACATATTCGAATATCTTCATTTTATAATAGTTTCTTAATTGATTATACTCCTTTTAGACACAGAAAGTTTACTTTGCAGTCTTAATTCAGCTGGGAGAAAGACAGAAAGATAAGGTATTCCTCCCTCTGTCTTTCACACACAAAGTAAACTTTGCGTGTCTAAAAGGGGTATTAGCAATGACTTTGAAAAATCTTAATTCAGCTGTGTGAAAGACTATATCTTTCTGTCTTTCTCCCAGCTGAATTAAGACTTTTACCCCTTTTAGACACGGAAAGTTTACTTCTAGGTCTCAATTCAGCTGGGAGAAAGACAGAAAGAGATAGTATTCCTGCCTCTGTATTTCATACAGTTGAACTAAGACTTTACAAACTTTGCGTTTTAAAAAGGGGTATTTGCAAAGTAAACTTTTACACGCAGAGTTTATTTTGCAAAATTCTAATTCAGCTGTGTGAGAATACTTTCCCTTTCTGTCTGTCTCCTAGCTGAATTAAGACTTTGCAAAGTAAACTTTGCGTGTCCAAAAAGGGATATTTGCGTGTCTAAAAGCGATCTTATTTATGCAGGGTTATTGATATAACTTGCGAAAATATCAACAAACAGAGATTTGTTCTTACCCATCCTGTGTTTCACAAGTTGATAACAATTTTTTGCAGGGACCGTAACGGTTATAATTTGTATTTTAAAAATTACTTTTTAATGATTATTTCTTGATTTTTATTTATTCCTCATAAAATAAGAGTTACTTTTTTATTTTTATTTTTTTGCTTAATTTTTAAAATGTTTTAATGTTAAAATTAAAATTAACTGATTTAAAATTTAATTTCTCTCCAGAGTCTGTAAAAAACTCTTATATGTTAAATTAAATTTATTATTTAACAGTTTATTCATTTTAAAAATTAAAACCTTTTTGAGCAAAAAAAATAAAAACAAAAAGTAACTTTTATTTTGTGAGGAATAAATAAAAATCAAGAAATAACTATTATTTTCTGAGGAATAAATAAAAATCAAGAAATAACTATTATTTTCTGAGGAATAAATAAAAATAAAAAATAATCGGTAAAGTTGAGTTTTTTAATAAAAATTAAAAAAAATAAAAAGAAAACATTGCATCTATAGGTAGTCCATGTAACATGGAGTATCGTGGTATATTCCTTGTGCACGTAGCACTTCTGTATTATTGTGATTTTATTCAGTTTAAATTTGGAAAATAATCGTGTCCATTATTCATACAAATTTTGGGACGTTGTCTGAATGACGTTGGATACGAAATTGGCATCTTATACATACTATGTATATGATTGCAGGAATGTTTTCTCGAGAAAATTATTTTCCTTGAGAAATAAATTCCGAGGGAATATTCATGATTGGCCAAATTCAGCAGAAAATTTTATGTGAAGATAAATTTAAATACCAACAGAGACAAGAACTAAAATGTTTAGTAGAGCCCATTTTGCAGTTAACATCACACTGTTAACAACTCAACACTCTTATCTAGGAATGGGGACTAGGACCATACTCAACAGTTGCTAGAAAATATGATACGAGACATGCTTAATGAAATTATACTAATGGTCATTGTGGATAACTGGAAATCAAAAAACTTCAAAATTACGTAAAAGGGGGGAATAACTGCGTTTTTTCATAATCTGTTAAAAACTTACCATCGGTTATTGTGTCAGCTGCTAATTTACCGACCAAATATTTTTCATACACCATGCGGGAAATGTCGCCAGTGAAAATGTCTATGCATATGTGTGCAATGATGCCGTTTGCAAAAAGTAGCAAAACTTGCGAACCATCTGTCCAATGTATGTGCACAACTTTAGATGTACGCATTAGTTCTTCCAAACGCTTAAGATTATCTTTCAATCTACCCATGCGTGATTTGCGGGAATTTTTCAATACTGTTAAGCCGTTCCTTCGCCTTGTATAGTCTCGTTTAGCCTCTGCGCGGCAATCCGCCGGTGTGTGGTGCAGCTCTCGATTGCGTATATAGCGAAATGCACCAAAGTCTGTATGTTTAATGCGAACATCTTCGCGGTTTGTCCAAAAATGGCATTCACTTAACAAAGTTAACATATTGTTGTTATTGTTGACTTTGCATTTATTTAAGAATTTATAACCAAGTTCATTATTGTTCACCTTTTATTGCATATAAACACTTGTATTTTTATATTCTCTTAAAATAATTTATGCTTGAGCAACGGGTTTTCTAATTAGAATTTGAGTTGTTTTTCTTTCATTAGTTACTTAAAGTACATTTTCCTTCATAAAATAATGCATTAACAAATTTTCCCATAGCACAAGCGAACAAAAGCCTTACAAGTGTTTTAGTTTGTTTATGTAGTGATCCATGTTTTTAGAAAACTACTTCAACACACACAAGAACACCATATTCAATATAGAGCAGTACCTCACCCACCTTTTACACTGCTCCAGCGCAACAATTTACAATAACTGCTTGTTGGCTTGTGCTTCTGCGCATTGAAATTTTTTTTTTTTTGCTTTAAATACATATGTACACACACGTCTATATTTTCTTCAGAGAGATTTTTTCATGTAGTTCACTCGTCCACTAATCTTTTATAGTTTATTTATTACACATTTTCACTTTTAAAATAATTACTTAACATTTCTTTAAATTTCTACATAATTGCATAACTTCTAATAATTAAAATTATATCAAATTAAGGCTGATGATTGCACCCCAAATTTTCTTCAATAATAAACATGTCATGCCTACTTTGTGATAAACATTAACCAATCACTAATAACTACTACTAATCCATTCACTAAAGAATACATTCAATCAACAAGTTGTCTGTACATAGTTGCAGAAATAGTAGTAGAAAAAAATATATTTAATTTCAAAATATTTAATGCAGCTATGGGCGTAGTTAGTAGGAAACTGTTAAACTGGCTGAAGACGCAATCGATGGGACTGGACTGAAATAAAAAACCAGACGTATCGAACTAAAACAATTATAAATTTAGTGGTCCATTTGCCTCATATAAAAAGCTAAACAATATATTATAGAGGTTTTCAAATGAAATTTGGCAGTTGTTGAGAGAACAATGGGTCAGGAAGATAATGGCTTCCGGAAGAAGGGCATTTATTACAATTATCTTGAAATGGTATGAAATTAGATATACATAAGACGAATTCATATCAGGTGCGCTCTACTGCCCAGGCAAGTAATTTGAATAACCCTCATATGTCGGCACATTTTTTAGTGTATTCCTTTGGCATCCCAAGTACAAGTTTTTCAAAGCGAACTTAAGTGAGTGTAATGGCTAGTGCAAACCTGGCATTTCTTGTGTTGTCATTTTGTGGTGTCGTTTTCAAAATGTGTGCAACGCCGTTCACATTAGGTTTTTTATATGGAAAGCAATGCCACACAACGAAAAATTTCGGAAATGAAAACGTTGCCAATAGTACATACTATTGCGATTTCACAAAATGCCATAGTATGTTATTGGCATAACTTATGTCGCTTCTTTATTGCAACATAAGCTTAACTAAAATAACATGGGGGGTTATTATGTAATTCTATTCGAAAAGAAAACTGTTCGAATGTGTATGTTATTAACATTGCAATTCGAAAGCATTTCCGTTCGAATCGGATTACATAATAACCCCCCTGGATTTGCAGAAAATAAATTTTAAGTTTTTAATTTACATTCCACTCAATAAACACAAAAATATTTGAAATTTTTACACAAGATTAAAGAGGCTGTAAAGATTTTTTCTGCATTATTAACTCTAAAAATTAATTTTTTGAGGCTTGACTATGTTGCAGGACAGGAGCGATATGAATATGCTTTATACACATGTTCATATTAGAGAACTAAACAGCATGATTCTATATTTATGTATGATTTTTTCCCATTGACATGTCTGTGCCAAGCAGTCGGAATTTTCCCCACAATAAAAATATAATGTTGAAAATAATTTGGTACAAATCTACTCTTTTACATTGTATGTAACAAACGTAAATTTCAAGTTTAAAACATGTTATTTTATTGTACAAAAAGTAAAAGGTTAATAATTTACAAAAACAAAAAAAAACTAATGCCTAAAATACTTTTAAACTAGTGGAAATATCTCGAAAAATATCTACTTATTTTGAAAAGCAAATACGTATTTTTACGTAAAAATAATAATTTAAGAAGAAAATAAAAACAATAAGTCTTATTGCTGTTGTCAAAATGTTCGACCGTTTGCAATCGATTAAAGCCATAACTCTACATTGCTCTTTCATTCCTTACAAATAGTAAAAAAAAATTCAACACCCGTAATAAGTGTCAATAATAAAATAACTATGAGAGCTATATGCTAGTCAAAATTTATATTTAAAATATACATATGTACATATATGTTAAAAACAATAAAAAGAACGTTATTAAAATGACATAGAATATTGAGATAAATATGCATATTTCCCGACAGGATTCAATTTGTTAATCACTTTCATATTAGACAAAAATAAATTAATAGACTATAAAGTAAAACATATAAAATAAAATAAACCTACTTAACATTTACATTTTTATCATTTATAATTTACAATATCAACTAATAGTTTTAAATATTAATATAACATTCGTTTAATATTAATAAGATTAACCCCTGTTTCCACAACACGGACGGTCGAATTGAGTAGAAAACTTATATGAAAAGCACTCATTGTTTGAGTAATTTTCATACAAATTTTCTAGACGAGTCGACTGTCTGACTTGTGGAAACAGGTTTTAAATGAACATTTTTTAAATTATGGACTATATAAAATATATTTAGACAAAATTTTCAGGAAATCTTTTTAATAATACGGCTTATTTTCATAGCAAACCAAAATTCGTAAATTTTTCGAAAAATCAATACACAGATATATGGAGAAATAGTAGTTTTCAAACCATTTTTAGTTCGCTATTGTTAAAGATCTTAAGAAACCTAAGCCAACAAAATGTATATTAAATGTTTAGTTTAAATTTCATCGTCATCTTCGAAAAGCGCAATTATACGTTTGTGTTCTGAATCCAAATCATCTTGTGTTTGAATAATTGGTTTGTGTGAATTATTTGTTAATGAATTGTGTTGTATAGCATTGTGAATTTCTAATGCATCTAGTGTATCGAAATATAAATTGCACTGAGGGCAACGGGCACAAGGATTGGCAACAGGAGTTGTTGAATTACAAGAATATGATGACTGTATTAAATCCAATAAAGGAGATGTGTGATTAGTCGATGTTTTTGCATTCGGAGTCATAGAAGCTAATAAGTCTTGTCGTACACTAATAAGTGGAGTTATAGGATTATTGGTTTTTAATTGAAGTATGTTTCTCAAAGGTGTTGAAGTGGTCACAGGAGATGTTGCTTCGTTTGCGTTCACCACAGGCTTGGCGGCCTTTTGTAGTTTTTCTATAAATGCTAAGCGTTCCGAGTCTTGTGAATTATTTTCCGGCATGTCCGACTGCAAATTGTTTACAGTATTAATGGCAGCAGATGTTGCCAAAATAGGTATGGGTTTTTTTAATATCATTTTCTGTGAGTTTCTGCTTTCTGATCTCTCAATTTCATATAAAATATTATTACTGATATTAATGGGAGTATTGCGTTCAACTATTGGCCTTGAAGATATAAGAGGAGATGTTGATAATAAAGTTTTATTTAATTTATGTACTATTTTTTGAGAAAGATGTTCGGCAGATGAGGCTGTAGATTTACTTTCACTTTGGATCCTCTGGTTATTTAAAACTGCTTCTGTGTTTTGATTGTTTTGTATTAAGTCAGGTAAGGAAGTGTCTATACAATTTTCTTTTAACCATTCACAAGTTTTGCGTAAGCTAAATATCATTCGCCTTATAAATTCGTGAGGTGAAATTTCCTTAGCCCGTCTTATGTATAAGAGATTATTCATTTCCTCCAAGAATGTTGCAAATTTATACTCAATACAAGACTTAATATGCTCTCCAAACGATTCTTCAAACATAAATCGTTTAAAGCAATAGGAACATTTATGTTCTTTACATGTGGAGGGTATGTTAATGGTTATGGCATCTTTTAGTTCGTCTAACTCCATAATATCATCTTCTTCAAAATTTTTCTCCTTATATGAAAATATATTATTTTTAATGCGTCCTGTTGCAGCCTCTTCAGGGGTTTCATATTCATCACTAGATGTCGTCCTTGGCAAATCATCTTCCAAATTGTGTCTTTTACTATTGCAACCGCTCGAACTTGGTTTTATTATATCAATTGATTTGTTATATTGCCTTCTTTGTTTTGTAACTAGCGACTTATATCCACCATTATTTCCTTTCTCTAAATTAGATGTATTTGTATCAGCATTTACATTTGTATCATACAATTTACTTAAATATTTCAAAGAAAGTTGAACTTGTCGCGATAGTGTGGGTGTGGAATTTATAGTTGTATTGGACATTAGTATTTTGGAAACCTTATTTTGATCCTTGGTCTGATTGCTTTTCAAGTTGTCATCATCAAAATAATTACTTTGTGTCGTTGATGCGATGTCATCAATTATTTTGTCATAATTCCATACTTCCTTTTCGTCAACAATATTTTTATATTCCTTAACTACCAAAAAATTTAAAAACGTATTAATGGCTTGCTCTCGAAATGTCGTCGCATGTTTTAAATATGATATACACAATGCGCAAATGTTTTTTGGTAGACCATCATCGGGAGAGGCCTTAAAAAATAAAAGTAAATATCGTTAAAATCATAATTTTCTAATAACATTTATAAAATAAATAATTTACAATGAATATGTGTATGTATATCTTAATTGAAATTTAATTCCTGGTGGTTAAGCATTGTCTATATATATCATTGGTGCTTGGCCAAATCAAAAGTAGACTTCAACCACCATGATGAATTTCAACGAAAATAGCTAAACTCATTAGACTTTATTGAATTGTTGACCAAGTTCAAGGCGAATTCATAACAAACATAAAGGAGTGAAGAGGAATTCCCTAGTAAAGAAGCTTTGAGCACTAAAGCATGCAACGAGCATAATACAGAGTTTTTATAATTTTTGATGCGGTATTTATGTATGTATGTATAACGTGTACATACACAATGCTGTGAAACATTGCAACCATTAGCATCAACTCTGAAACTTTGTTCGCAATTAACGTTTTGGAAGTCAGCCAAAGTTACCGGAATTTTAAAAATTTTTCTGAATTTTCGTCATTTTATTTACATGGACAGCATAAAAAGGTGTTCCATTCAAAGGAAATAAGTATATTTTAATTTTGAGGAAAAAAAGCAGTATAAAATATTTTTAACGTTAAATGATCTAAAAATACTTTACGGTTCAAATGCACATACAGAATTCGCTTTAGATTATATAAAGATATGATCCATAAATTTTCATCAAACAACTTATATTAGAAAAGTGTATAATTACGCAAATGAAGCCTATGAAAAGTGAGTTAATACTTCATTTCATATTTTCGGAAAATCTTTAATAAGCGGCTCCGTTTTGGAAAATACCATGGTGTAGAAAATCCGACGGCCGGCTATGAAGGGAATGTTTAGTAAGCAGCCATTTCGGGACATTTGAGATTAATTAAACAATGATATCTCTTAAAAGGCTGGATTCTTCAAAAAAAGTCACCTGGCAAACAGAAAAAACTAAATCACAACGAGTCCAGCTGTGTGGTCTATACGTGTTTTTTTTCGTGACACGAGTACGCACGACTCAACACGAAGTGTTCGTGACAAAATTTATGATGTCGTTCGTGTTCGGGTCGTTCCGTGTTGAGCAAAATTGACACGAAAAACACGAAACGATTTTAGATGCAAAATATGTATAATGAATTTACAGTAGAGACAAAATTTAATATTTTGTATCGCCAAACACACAACACCAGCATATTTGTTGATATTGTATGGGCCTCTGAAGCTTAAAAAAGTTCTGTACGTAAACAGATAGTATCAGCTGTGGTGGCAGAGTGTATCAGCTGGCAGTGCCAACTCGGTGCCATAGTTTGAAAAGAGACTCTGGAAAAAAAATTAAATTTTCTTATCATCAATACTATACCAATAATATTTCGTGCGTGTTGTGCAGTATCGTGTTGATAAAAGTTTTCGCGTGAGTGTTTCGTACGTGTTGAGCGTCTTGGTATTCGTGTTCGTGTCGTGTAGTGTTGGAAAAATTCGACACGCGCCCATCTCTACTTCAAACTTTAAAACCTACCTATTTGTTCGCGGGTAAGGTTAGAAAGGGTGGTACCAAAAATGCACCTCCAATCGGAGACCCAATTTGGCTCCATTGTGATGTTAAGGGGTTAAAAAAATTCATATGTATGTATGTATAATACTGTTTCCTTACTTTCGTGAGTTACTGTATGCATGTATGCAATTATATGCATGCACCCATTCAAACATACTTGTGCGTATAGTTATGTACATACTAAATGCTTATTGGAAATATAAAATTTTATGTATGAAATTAGAAGTTCAACATTACCTTCAAGCCGGTAGTTTCTTCGATCATTTCATTAATGGGTTTTTGCCAGTCTAAATATTCCTTACAATTTGCATGCAAATATATTGGAATATTTGCAAAAATTTCATAATCTGCAGGACTTGCACAGATGCGACAAATTTTTCCCCAAGGCATCATTATTTTTAATTGTTTATATATGTATTTGGTTAATGAATTTCTAATAATCAAATATTAATTTATTCAAAATATTCGTCAAATTAATTAAAATAATACACAGCACTACAACTTTTCACACAAAAAAAACAATTTATATGTCAGAAAACACAAACGCAACCACAAAGTAATCACAGAACTGCATTCGAACAGTGGTAAGAAAGAGAAATGAAAACTCGAACCAGAGTTGCCAGAAACAAAAAATGTTGCAACCGAACTATTAAAAAAAGTAACCAAATGGCAAAAAAAGTAATCAAAAACATTTCAAATACTATACTTTTTTGTACTTCAGTACACAAATATGTATATAATTGTTATAAAATCATATAATATAAATAAACCATTACACTTAAATTTGTACTTCAATCTTATAATTGTGTTTGTTATTACCCAGTGTAAGTACTTTCCAGTCATAAGTACTAACAATTTACTGAAAATTTAAAAAAATATACATATGTATGGTACAGATTACAAATCTGACTGAAAAAATGCACCTATACGATTAGTCCCCGTCCATACAGGGAAACATTTGCTGCAAAACTTTTGAGTTTGACGATGAAGGAATGAAAAAGGATACTTTGTTTCATGTAAATGCAGTTCTCGTTGAGTACGTCATTCTCTTCTCATTCTCATTCTCATGAGAAATATATGAGAAAATGTATTAAGCTGCAAAACAAAAACTTCAGTGTGGACACGAATGCAGTTTCAAAAGAGAAATAAAAAATGTTCCGCCGCAAATGTTTCACTATATGGACGGGGACTTAAGGCTCAGTTAGCCGATTGTAATGTAATGTAACTGCAACAGTAGGAAACAGCTGTTCTGTGAAAAGTAATGGAAATGGTTATAGAGATGTAATGTAACGTAACCTATTTTTCATATAAAAATATCGATCAGCTGCTTCCTATATTACAGTTACATTGCGTTACAGTCGGCTAACTGAGCCTTTAGGCTGAGTTTACATCTGGCATTTCTTGTGTGCCATGTGCCCAAAAAAGCGTAACCACTACATACTAATGAATAACTGTTTGATTCAGACACGTGTGAAGCACAATAACGACGAATTTACTCGGCGAATTCTGCTCTTATAATTAATAAAGTTGGTTATTGTTTGTGTAAAAAGAGAGAGAAAATGGTTTTTTCGTCGTTCGTCGGCATACAAAATAGAAATAAATCTATCTCAAAATTCGTTACGCACGACGAATTTCGTTCTACGCCGGTGCACTTGTGTTCCTAGCATTATGTTAAATGTCAATAAACATGTTGGTTATAGCTTATAGGTTGTCTGTAAATTGGTGATTTTGACAGCCATACCAAATTACGTATGTGTCGTATAGGTTAAACGTCATAGGAAAAAATATAGGCAGTGTAAAAGCAGCTTTAAACATGACTTTCAACCAGCTGTTTTGATCAAGTATCCAGTCGTGAGGCAGCAACAAAAGGTTTTTGTATTGTTAACACTACCCTATAGTAAATAACCTTAATTTTGTTTATTGTTATAATTTCCCGCTAAGAAAAGCAATTTTTGCATTTTCATCTGAAGTAGTTATCGTGAAACATTTAGCAAAAAATGAATAACAACAACGAAAATATAATATTTAATCCTTTGATAAGTGCAATACAAAAAGTAGTGTTATATGAAACCCGTACGGTAGGTAAAATAAATCAAATAAATGTAAATCCACATGCTAAATAAGTTTCTATCTTCAGCGTTTGTATTTAGTTGGCAGCAATAATAGAGAGACACGCTTCCGTCTATTGACTATTGATCGGACTCAACATGACTGCCTGGTTATCGATGAAAATCCCAATGAATTTAATGCGTTGGAAATTCGAAGATTTCTTAGCTCCTTGGGCGGCTCTCCCAAAGTTATTTCAGCTTATGGAGTATTTGGATTTGTACGATTTTTGGAGGGATATTATTTAATACTAGTCACAAAGCGGAAATGTTGTGCACATGTCGGCATGCATTTAATATATACCATCAAAGATACCGTTATGGTTAAAGTCAATGAACCAACTGTGGCTCTTAAAACTCCTCATCCCTATGAAGAACGTTATAAGAAAATGTTTCAAAACATCGATTTGCGAAGTAACTTTTATTTTTCATACTCTTACGATTTAACACGCACTCTACAGTACAACTGTTCCGCTCCTAGGTATGTAGGGCCAAAAGTGGACATAGAACTTGACGAGCCCTTACCAGACTGGGACACTTTGACAAACAATGTAGTAAACTCGAATGAACGCGTGGACTATGCATTCAGAAGCTGTTCGAGAAAACGTTTTGTATGGAATGCATTTCTTTTGGAACCCATGTTGTCGTGTGGTATTATGTTGAGGGACTGGCTTTTAGAAGTTACTCATGGCTATGTCAGCCAATCATGTATAAGTGTATTTGGTCGAAGAATAAATGTTTGCTTGATAGCACGTAGAAGTACCAGATTTGCTGGTACACGATTTCTTAAGCGTGGTGCAAATTTTCGAGGTGATGTAGCTAACGAAGTGGAGACGGAACAAATTGTAACAGATGGTCATAACATGTGCTCTTTTACTCAAATGCGAGGATCTGTACCCTCACATTGGTCTCAGGACATTAGTAAAATGGTGCCGAAACCAC
This sequence comes from Nowickia ferox, assembly GCA_936439885.1. Classification (NCBI taxonomy): domain Eukaryota; kingdom Metazoa; phylum Arthropoda; class Insecta; order Diptera; family Tachinidae; genus Nowickia; species Nowickia ferox. Next base: position 69,778,177 of record OW387026.1, read on the forward strand.
CCATACAATTGGACATATCTGATCCTTATGCCCAAACACCTGCAAGACATTTTGAAAGATTGCTCTTTCATTATGGCTCTCCTGTTATCATATTGAATTTGGTAAAGAAACGGGAAAAAAGGCAGCATGAAAACATTATAGCCAAAGAATTGGTCAATAGTATACGTTATCTTAACCAATTTTTGCCTCCACAACACCGTATGAAATACATACATTTCGATATGGCCCGTAAAAGTCGGGGCGGTGGTAATGTTATGGAAATGTTAGCAGACATTGCTGAATCGGTGGTGCAGCAAACGGGCATGTTTTTCAAAGCACGTGGTCACCCCATAGCATTCCAAACTGGCCTGGTGCGCACCAATTGTGTTGATTGCCTAGATCGTACAAATACAGCACAATTTGCAATTGGGAAATGCGCTCTAGGTCATCAATTAGAACGTTTGGGTATAGTTAAGTCTGCCAAATTAGAATTCGATTCGGATTGTGTTACTATGTTGGAGAATCTGTATGAAGAACACGGCGATACACTGGCTTTGCAATATGGCGGCTCACAGTTGGTTCATCGAATAAAGACTTATCGCAAAACAGCCGCCTGGGCCTCACAAGGCAATGATATTATGCAAACATTGAGTCGTTATTATAGCAACACCTTTAACGATACTGAAAAGCAGCACAGTATTAATTTATTTTTAGGCTATTATAAACCAAGCAAAAGTCATTTGAAACGTAAGTAATGCAATATATCCTCACAAAAACATACATACATACAATATATCTTCTAACAAAAGGCAAAGTTCCTATAAAAAACAAGGTTGAAATATTAAAGGTTTGGACATGCTCACCTTTGAAAGCCCAAAATTATAGTCTTGAGCACGCGTAAGGTTTCAATAGAGCAGCTTGTGTTGAAAACTTTTCATTTTAACATCTGAGTTATGGGTATGGTCCAGCCTCCCCGGTTTAACAATCCATGTTTTTGGTTTTTCTTAGTTCGTAACTCACCTAGGCTTACTTGTGTATCAATTTCAGCTTTCTGCCGCAAGATATAATTTTCAGTTTTTGTGGGCGTGTCCCATCCAAGTTTTTAAATTCAGGATTATGCTATGTCCAGTATTTATGATTCATATTAAGTTAAATCTGCTAAGCCGAAGTACATGAAACAAAAGCCTGAAATTTTATGGGCGTAGTAATGCCCATTTTTCAAAACATGCAAGGATATCCTTGCATAAGTTCAACGTTTCACTGAACTCGCTTGAGTTAAAATCTTTAAATTTATGTGCAGTTTCTACAAGTCAGGCAGACGACTCTTCTAGAAAATTTGTATGAAAATCACTCAAAAATATGAGCGCTTTCCATATAAGTTTTATACTCGAGTCGTCCGTCTGGGTTGTAGAAACAGGGGTTAGTTTTAAATTCTCAGCTTTATGAACATTTATACGCCCAGATTTTTTTTTTTTTTGCCTTTGGCTTTACCTTGATGAAGACTACTTATGTTTTAAGTTATGAGGGGTACACACTACCGTGCTCCTTTTTTTCATTTCCATTTTCTTATAAACATAGATTTTTTTAATAAAAAAAAATTTATACATATGAAGGGCTTATTGTAAAAACACGATAAGTCACACGATTTCAGAATGTGGTTTTATCAGTTCATTCAATTACTTCACAGCATCGGAACGTCCTCTTAAAATATTGTACCTATATTCCGTTTAAATTTCCGCCTTAGCCGCAAGTGTCACTTTTTACATTTTGATTTTATTATTTTATTATTTATTATTTTACTCGATAAGCCACTGCAATTACAAAGGCAGTATTACAAAACACGATATGCCACTTTATTTCAACCAAAATAACAAAACTTTTGATATTAAAAAAAAAAATATGAATAAATTTCATGCAATAACTGGATAAGCCACAACTCTTTGCGATTTCCGAAGATTTCTTGGTGTACAGCGACGGGTATGTGATAGTAGTCTTCCTTAAGCACTAAATAAAAGTATCTGTATCATGATTTCATCAAATCCATATTTTCTGCATTTATTTTAAACTTCAAAGGCGATTTTCTCAGTATTCTCGAGTTTTTGCAATAAGCCCTTCATATGTATACATATAAGCTAAAAAATTTAAATAATTGATTAAAAATAATTTTTAGAAAATCAGCCTATTTGGGAATTACAAACCGATTATTACATGCATAATGCCTATAAACCGCTATCGCCTAGCAATGAAACCCGTCTTATCACCGACTGGGTTCGCGCCAAAGTTCGCAGATGCTTACCTTATTCTTGTTCTGATGCAAATAAAATAGTTAAGGAACTATTTCGAGTGCACAGCAAAGACTTAGAAATGATAGATGGCTACTCGAACTATCATCAATCGTTTAAATGGACTGATTTAAGTGAACATATATCATTTGAAATAAGCCAGTTGGCCATGCGGCACTTGCCAACATTTCGAACAAACTACTCACCGTTTCAGCGACAGATTCAAGAACGCAAGAAACCTAAAAATCCCTCACTTACCGGTCAAAGTTCAACCAGTTCTACAACCAGTAATGATTCCAGTTCATCGTCTGAAGCTTCAATAAGTTCATCGGATGAAGAATTTAGTGCTTCTTTATCATTGAAAGAACAAAATATGAATAAAACTCTGGAAAAGGAATCAACTTTCACATTGACTAGTCTATTGCCTCCTATGGAAGAAGTTTACGGCTGTAAGGTAACTAATCCATCTAAAGAAAATATGGCAATTTATAAACGTTACGTACAAATGGCAAAATTAACCACTCAACCGGTGGGCAACGTTAGTGGAATGACTTCACAAGTTACTACACCGACAGCTTCATTGACAGCTTTTAATACATCATCTTCACGTAATGTGGGTATACAATTAAAACCTTTAAGTGATTATGGTACAGATTCCTATTTGTCTGTTAAACCACCCACTGTAAGTGAGGAGAGTCAGCGTATTTATAAGGAATATTGCAAAATTCCTCGTAATTTTAATGCAGTACCAAAAATTGATGAAATTGATAAATTGTATCGTTATGTTTTCATGCTTTAAATATTATAATTTACTTGTAACCTTATGACCACATATAATAAAAATCTTACATACAATACTGCGTTACGTTATGTGACTAATTTATTTCTCCCCTATAAAGGGTGAACACAACAAAAATATGTATAGAAATATATTGGAAATATGTATGTTAGACTATATAAAATGTTGAGGTTGAGGAAAAAAGGAACTAGGAGAAGAAAAGAGAGAAAACGATGTTAGTTCTTGTTAATAAGAGGTACAAAATAGAAAAAAGCCTAAGCCTACCTGGGATGGGAGGTGCAGAATTGAACCTGGCAATTAATAGTAAGCCAGCATGCAGGAAATGTTTTGGAAAGAGCTCAATGCCTGCTGCACATCTAGGAACTGTATAGGAAAGAACTGTGGCATGGAAACAAGATTGCTGAACTGGATATGCACCATGTTTGTTTGGCTGATTCTCTTGTAAGAGTATATTATGTAATGCGAGGCATTGAGAAAGGAAACCCTCAAGAAATCCCTTGCCAAGGTCCAGAAGTGTGCTTTAATTGACATCACAAATGCCGCAGGGATCAGTTGGCCGTCGGAGTCATCCTATATTTGTGTGATCAACGGCAAGGAGTTTGCTTAGGATTTTTTGCTTCAAGGACATCGAGGTAGCTGAGATTTTTGTAATAGTCAGTAAGTAATGTTTACAGATTCTTCAGATTTTCAGACAGCGCAAAAAATCTTTTAAGGAGCATCGAATCTAGCGACTGTAGCAAGAACAATTTCTGTTACTACATCCCAAATAAAATTTGGTTAGTCAAACACCAAAAAATTGAGGCATGTGTACCCGTTGTCGAAAACAACTGACTCCTGTTGGCAATTTTATGCTATTTTCTAGAACTTATGGAGCGAGTAACAAACCCCATTTTTTGGCATTGTGTTAAAGTAACGTCGATGTCGACAACTGGAATAAGAGTGATTAATTAGAAAATGTCAACTCTCAATTATCTTGGAAGTGTAATTTCAGCAGACTGCGGTGTTACCAGCGACATTCTAAGAAGGATATCTGAAGCACAAAGTGCCTTTGCACAGCTTTGGAAAATCTGGAGATCATCTTCTGTACATATGTATATTCTCGTACAAAAATGCGCCTATTCAACTCTAAGTGTCTGAGAAAAATCCTGAATATCTGGTGGCCGAACACAATTTCAAACTAAGAAATACCCATACATCTAGAGATCAAAAGGAGGAGGTGCAAATTGATAGAGCGGAAACAACAAACTGAAATCCAGTGGAATCCACAAGGTAACAAAGCACTAGGAAGACCAAAACACACACGGAAGCGAAAAAAGAAAAACAAAGTAAAAAATATATCAAAGGATCGGAATAGATGGCGGAGTTTTGTTGAGGCGTTATACTCTACAGGGAGGTGGAGGACGCAATAAGAAGATTTATTATAAGACTTTTCGTGGCAAGATTAAGTTCAATGTTAAATAATGTCATTGCTTTAGGGAACTCAGTAATCGGATTTTAAATGGAACGAATACTAATAGATCAGAAGGATTCTTATAATGATTTGACAGATTGCTGAGAAAAGAAAGTAAGTCACTTGGGTCTGAGCTGAAAAAGTGAGTGATATCTGTGGGCTCCCACTCTCATTCTGCTAGAGACGCTTCGATGTGGCCTTTCTCGAATCAACTCAATACAGATGGCGCAATGAGCCCACCTGCATGATAGAGAGCAACCTTTGGCCTCGCCTAAATCCCCAAAGAGCTAAAAACCTCATGAACTTCAATAGGAAGCACGTGAGGAATCTCTTGGCCACACTGACCGGCTACTGCACTTTCGGAATCCATGTTAAACGTATGGGTCTCCTGTACAATGATTACTAAAAATCTGGGTCTATATTAGGAGCAGCGGCTAGTATGGCCGTTGACTCCCTTCTGTGGTGTATGTACACACACGGCCTTTTTTCCGGCCCACTCTTTCTTCTCCTCTAGTAACTATCTCTATTTCTACATATGTACTGTCCAACTTACATGTAGCACAAAGGGGTCATTGCATTGGACGCAAGTGGGCCGGACCCTTATATTTAATCTTCCACCAGCAACCTGCTAACCTAACCTAACCTGGGTCCAAATAATAGATACATTTGTGTTCTAAGTAAGTAAGTAAGAGAGAATGATGCGAAGATGGAGACCGAGATAACAATATCACAGACTTAGAGTTCACGAGAAATTCAGGGATATCGCGGGTGACAAAATCGAGAATATCAACGTTTTCGTCATGAGAGTCGAGTGACGCAATAACAGCTAATATGTACCTAAATTGTTTCTTTTATGAAGACGTAATTTCAAAAATGTTTGATTGAAAGTGGTTAAGCACTGCATTTCCAAACTTAACTGTAATCGTACATTTTTGCGAACCGAAAATCGTAATATTTATCGACATATTTATTCCATTGCGGAATCTCATTATTTAGCGATAATTTTTTTTTACGATAGTCTTCAGCTATATTTTAATCACCATTTAATTCAATACCATGTGGTATCTTGGTATAGAAAATTCAAAAATAAGCGAAAAGCACAAATAATAAAGAAAAACTATATGACTTTGAGTTTGTGATTTTATATTTTTTTACTTCAACCGACAGCGAATATCGTTAAGATATGTTACTGAATAGCAAAGTCGATAAATTTTTGTTATTTTTATTAAAGCGATACGATTATCGTAATAAAAGTTACTGAATGCAGGTACTGACCTATTAAATGTTACTTTTATTTTATAATATAATTACGATTTTAGCTTTATCTGGATACTTTTTTTCGCCCCAAATAATTTCACACATCGCTCATTTACTCCAGCAACGTCACCGTCCATTTTTTGAGTTAAATATTCATATTGTGCCAAAATTTCATACAAACATCTTGTTTTCTCAACTCTTGAGAGAAAAATTAAATTTTTTTTTTTCCATTAAGTTGTATGCAAATTGGAAACTTTAAACTCGTTTTCTGGCAAACTAGTTTTTTTGAGTTATGACGTTTTAATAAATAAATATAGTATTGCAAAAAGTTTTTTATTTTCATTTCATTCATCAAGTCTTTGGTTAATACTAAATGGCTTATCTGTGATTGTGAAACTGAAAATTATAACTGAAATAATAAAATTAAACGATTCGAAAAGATCAACAAATTTCTTGCTCAACAAAAACAGAAAATATTAACAAATGCTATTTTCAAATATTCATCCTAAAAGTATGCTACAAAATATACAAACAAAAAACATTGCCATAATTATCTTGTTGATTGATGTTGTATTTTAGGCTGTTCCTCAACAGAAGTGGAAGATTTGTCACAGACATTTTCATGTGTGCTTAAAGTTGGCTCTTGCTGTTGCAAATGCATCGGATTGTAACCAACTTTTTGGCCCATATTAATGGGGAATGTTGGCTGTGAAATGACATGTGTGGGTGGTGCAGCTTTGTACACACCGGACAATTCTTGTGATAACATATATTGCTCTTGTTCCGGATAATCATGTTCACAATGATGCGCTCCACAGATTTTACATTCATATATATTTGGCCGTAAGGCGATTTGAAAACGCTAAGAGGAAACAATTAAAAATTTACTATTGCAATTTTAAGTAAATTTGTTTATTATAAATTCATACCTCTTGCAAACTGTTTCCTTGTGCTTTCCATAAATTAATTAAGGCGTAGTAAGGTATACATATTAAAGAGAAAGAAGCAAACATCCATCCAACACCATAAGCCCAATCAGGATATGTGTAGTGACCATTATGATAGGTGGGCTTTTTGTAATTGATTAAACTCAATATCCAAATAGCCTAGACGTGTGTTATTGAATGTTAAGATTAGTTAAGAGATCTCATATACATATATGTATGTATGTATTACATTTCTTTTATACTCACAAATAACAAACATGGTCCAAATAAAACCCAACACGACTTCAAGTATAATGACGGTGCTTTTCCTGTCATTTGTTTAACATTTTTCGATAACCTTCCTATGCCGTAGAACCAAGCAATTGCTATCATTTGGCAAAATGCTAAAAAAACTATTGTCACAGAAGCTGCATAATGATCCATCAGTTGAAAGAAGTATATACCACCCTGAAAGTACATTTATATACGTATGTATCCAAATATAAAAATTAAAACAATAGAACAAAGTGAAATTAAAGGAAATGGTAATATAAGTGTCGGTTTATCGATTCTACTTGTCGCACACTTATGCCGAGTACACATCTGACATTTCTTGTGTTGTCATTTTTAAAATGTGTGTAACGCCGTTCACATTATGTTTTTTATATGGAAAGTAATGCCACACAACGAAAAATATCGGAAATGACAAATTTTCCCACTAGTACACAATATTGCGATGCCACAAAATGCCATAGGCATTACGTTTGCTGTATTCTAGTACGAAAAAGTTTTTAAAAATTTTGACTGAACTTTACTGCATGTCACTAAATTGCGTTCGTTTACCCAAAATACAGTAAATGAGAACACAAATTGAGAGAGAAAAGTGACAGTTCTTGACTGAGTATTTGTATTGCAGAAATTTTTGCAGTAAAGCTTACGCCTTGAAAGCTTAGCAAGGTAAAAACATATGATTCAAAAAGTAAATAAACAAAAGTAAGCAAACGAAAAGTGTTAAAATTTTAGGAAAGGTTGAATAAAAATTGCAATAGAAATTGTAAAACTTATGGGGTTGAATGAATTAAATCTAATTATGGTTTAAATTTCATAATTTCATTATTGACAAATTAAAAAACATCCATGCAACTAATTTAATGAAAAAATGCTTAATGTAAATTAGGTAATAGTCTAAAATTGGTTACTAAAAAACAAGTGCCTTTCTAAAAGCAAAACATATTGATTTTAGTAAAAGATACATAAGTGGACTCGTCGATTGAAATACTGAAATAGTCATTCCCTATGTCATTACATGGTTCTTCCTTAAAGTGTGAGCTAAGCCCATTTTTTATTATTTTGTTGCATTTTGTTTGATGTATCTTTACTGACGAATAGTCAAGTCGTCCTTTACACACCTCTCCCAAGTGGCATGATTGAGCTATGCACAGATATATTCGTACTCAATGTATGCTTCTGTATGTATTAGAGATGAGCGATTTTTCGAAACCTGTTACTTTTTCACAGCGATTGAAAAATCACTAATCACAACTGTGACTGAATTTATCAAGTTACAGATTTTGGAAATAAAGTTCTTTCATACAAACTGTGAACGTTCTTATATGCTTACTTTACAGTAAATAAAGCTACCACATGAATTTTTTTTATACCTTCACCGTTCGTCGAGAAAAAATCGTCAAATCGTCTTTTCAAGCAACTACATACTCGTATGTAAAGCTCTCACGTTTTTGTATTTACAATTTTATTCACCCTTATCCACTTGGCGACATCGACGTCACTTTAACACAATGCCAAAAAATTGGTTCTTGTGCACCTGTTGTCGAAAACAACTGACTCCTGTTGGCAGATTTATGCTATTTTCTAGACCTTAGGCAACAGAAATATATTGTCAGTTGCACGAAATTGTTCTCGAGCGAGTAAACAAGGTCCATTTTTTTAGTATTGTGTTAAAGTGACGTCGATGTCGCCAAGTGGAATAAGGTTGATTGTCTCTCTGCCTATTATACGACAATTCTCAATATTTGAATGGAGTTGATTGCTAATTGTTTGTTCTTGTCCCTCCCAATTTATTACCAATTTAATAAATACTTTTTTAAAACAGAAGAGCTGAAATGTGTTAAAACGTGATCACAGTCACTGTTTAATTTCACTGCTGCTCTTCTTATTACAATTTGTCAAAATAACAGAACTGCTACAAACAAAATACTGCTAACTGTGATCAAAGTCACAGTTTAAATTTTAAACTTTAAAAGAACAGCGATTTAGAAATCACGTTCACAAGGAGCAACATTATTAAAAAATCACAGTATCGCTCAACCCTAGTATGTATGTTTATAAGTAGGCTTTCCTTGTTCAAAAGAATGATTAAAAAATTTGCTAACCTGAATTAAATTTGGCAGTCCGAATAAGAATGATACGACGCATACTATTAGCACCACAATCTCGTGATATCCCAAATTTTTCTTAATCCAATTGGGGAACCCATCCTGTATCGATGTAACCACTACTTCAACAATGGCAAACTATAAGAATTAAATATAAATATATGAGAAATAATATATTATTAGTATACATAAGTGTATAAAAAATATGCAACCATCCAACCCACCTGTGAGTTTAAACCCAAACACAACAACATAAAGAAAAACATAACCGCCCACAATTGGGCGTAAGGCATCTTAGCAAGTGCTTGTGGATAGACTACAAATATTAAGCCTGGACCGTCACTGATAACATCCTTGACATTAGTATTCTGTTCCAAAGCTAAATTACCTAAAGTGGCAAAAGCAAAGATACCAACCAGCAAACTTGTCACAATATTCACAAAACTGACAGCCACAGTGTCGCGTAAAATGTTATTATTATATTTATTGTAGCTGGCAAATGAAATCATGGAACCGAATGTTATACCCAATGAATTGAAATTTTGTGAGGCAGCATTAATCCAGACATTGGCATTTTTCAATTCAGACCAATTTGGTCTAAAGAAATAAGTCAAGCCATCATTAGCTCCTTCCAAAGTTACAGCGCGACACATTAGAATAATAATCAAAACGAAAGGGAAAGTGGCGGTAAAATAACGCACCTATAAAAATTCTGAATAACTAAATGAATTATATAAATAATTGCTTCAATTTGAATTACCTTTGCTGATGATTTAATTGATTTCCAAGTGGCAAAGTAAACCATCAACCAAGCACATATTAAGCAAGCAAATAAATCCCAACGCATTTCACCAGGATATTCTATACCGGGACTTATCTGCAGCACTTTATTTCTAGTTGGAATTGATTTTAAATGTTATATGTACGTATAAGCGTTAGGATTCCATTGTGTAAAACTTACTGAAAAAATTCTTCTGAAGGAGTTTTCGATGTTGCCGGAGCTGTAACATTTTTTGACACACGTTGTGGTACCCAACAATCAGGAGTGTTCCACCTAAAAAATAATAAATAATAGATCGAAATAAATATGTATCTCTTCATATATTTTCGCAAACTCTTTTTTTTTACCGATTGTTGCAGTCTACCCAAGGTTGATCGGTTTTAAAAGCAGTGAAAAAGTAGTATATGGAGTAACCAATTAAGACACTGTAGTATGTGGACATTAAAAATGATACTACAACACTTGCCAAACCAGCACCTATAAATGATATAAAGTAATTTTTATTTAATCAAAAAACATTTCAAAGTTTGTGGAAATCTGAATGCGTAAAATATTTTATTCGAACGAAGAATTCAAAATTTCATTAGTGGCCAAATAAATTAAAAATTTTTTAAAGTAAGGAAAAAGTGATTAAGACAGATTTTTTAGTTTTTTTCAGGAACATTTTTTAAGCTTTATGGTGTTTTCCTAAATTTATTTGGTATTATGTTGCAGTAAGAGTGTCTACTAACTGAAGAGCCTTAAATATCATTATTTCAAATGTATCCCCGAATGAAACCTCCAAACCCCCACCAATCTATTTGAGAGGAAAAAATTCAAACGCCCTTATTAAAAAATTAATCTCGATCATTGGTGAAAATAATTTTCACATTGCTCCAATAAAACGTGGTAACATTAATGAAACGAAAATTCAAATTTATGAAGAAAAAGACGGTTACTGAATTTGAAAAAATAAAACAAGTTTCTACACTTACCAGCTTAAGAGTGCTAAAGGTCTGCAGATCATATTGAAGGGCATAGATTCATATGCTGTTCCCGAAGAAATAAAAGAAGCGCTCGTCCTTCAGGGATTTAAGGTGAGGTATGAAACATGTTAAATAGGAAGAAGATCCCCCAACCTCTATTTCGCGCTGAACTTGAGCCAAATGATATAAAATTGAGAAAAAATGAGATCCATCCAATTTATAGCTTAAAATATCAGTTGAAGAACCACACAAACGTTCAGGACCCGTACAGTGCCATAATTGTTAAGAATATGGCCACACAAAGACTTACTGCAAATTACCTACAGTTTGTGTTATCTGCGGTGAATTGCACGGTACTGCCAGCGTTACTAAGCGAAAAAATCAAGCAGAAACAAATGTAGCAATTGTGGAGGTAATCACACCGCTAACTACAGAGGATGCCCTGTATATTCTTTCGTTAAACAGGCTATTGGTCAAAAACCTAAATTAGCTCCAGCTCAATCAGCCAACGCTTACTACGCCACTTTTCCTCAAATGAGACAACCAATTACTTCACGTGTATCGTATGCCGATGCTGTTAAGACAAATTCTGTTCTGTCATATCAAGCCCTGTTGGTAATTTAATATAAGCATTTGCTTCGACAAAACCAAAGTAAATTTATTAATTATATTGGGCCTAATTACGAGTGTCATATTTCGACTTCCACTACGACGATTTCGTTCTAGACTAATGCACTTTGCAAAATTTTTCTTTAATCTACTACAAAATCGTCGAAGTCGAAATACGACACTCGTAATTAAGACTACTGTGTTGGCCTTACAAACAAAAACAAAAATCGTAAGAAAATTGTAAACAAAAAAAATTAAAACCCAAACAAGAAAAAAGCAATCACCTGATTTTGGCATCTCAGTTCAACCAAACTACAAATCTCTAAAACATCAACTCTAAATACGGCAACATTTTTGCTTTAATATCAATTAAAGTACATACATATGTAAATTCAATGTATGTATGTAATTAGTTAATTAATTAATTATTAACGGCCTTGCCCACGATGTCGACAAGAAAGTTTCTTTCGCTTACTTACATTGAAAACAAAAACAAATTCTCTTGTTTTGTTTTTGTTTTCAATATAAGTAAGCCAGGCCGTAATATACGCAAACAGGAGTATGCAGTTCTTTTTCATACAAAATTTTTCATAGAACATTTTGCAGAAGTAATAGAGATGTGTAAATGTCGTGATTTTATCGTAATCAAATTTATTATTAATCACGCGTGAGTTCGTGAACGTGACTTACAAAAAAATTGCGTGAGCTATTTTTAAGAATCACGCACGAATTCTCACGCTCTCACGAGATAACATTAATGCGTAGGTACATATGTAACTGTACCTACATATGTATGTTTTTTATATACTACGAGTATGTAGGAAATATAAATTGAAAAACACTATTTTGTCAACATTACTACTGACGAATTGTACCGCAGTAAATGTTTTTTGGTCTAGACATTGAACATGTGCATGTTATTGAAAATCAACTAATGACGTTGGTACCAGCGTTACCGTTTGTGCGACTAAAGTGGCAATTTTACACTTTTTTGAAGCCTTGCCACTTTTGTTGCCACTTTTTCAAAAATCCCCTTTTTTGCCACTTTTTTTTTATAAATAAATACTTTATAATTTAACAATAGTTTCGGCTTGAGGTCATCCGTGCGAAATGAAAATCCAAACATTCCAAAGGCCAACTATACGTTAAATTATCTAAGTACTTAATATTTACATAAATATTTACATATCTATATGAATTTGCTTCTATGTATCTTCTAAATAATTGTTGTTTAGTTTTAATGTTAATTATTATTATATTTTATTTTATTATTTTACCGCTTTTACAAATGTTTCTGTTATGTTTTTGTTAATTTTTACTAAATTCCAATGTTTTGTTTAAAATAAATGCCTTTATGAAAACGTTGCGATTTTTTTTTCAAAATCCTCTTCATCCCTTTTTTTTTAAATCCCCTTTTTGTGCCACTTTTTGAAATTTCTCAACGGTAACGCTGGTTGGTACTATTGACTAGAAAGTTATTTTTCGACCATAAGCCTGGTACTCTGTTCACAATTTCATGCGAAACGCTGTCAAACTACATGTAAAATTATTTGGTATGAAATATTTGCGAAATAAATTTGCAAAAGTAGTACTCTGTTCTTATTGCGAAAAACACGTAAAGTCTATTTGGCAACATGTTTTTCCATGCAAAATAACTCTGGCATCATTTTAGTTTCGCTGCGAAACAACATGAGCAGTACTTTTTTCGCATGGAATTTGGACAATGTTGCATACTTTCAAGCATTAAAAGCGAGAAATTTATAAAAAAAACGCAAGTTGGGCTACATTTAATACATGTCAATTTTTCCACGCGAAATAATCAAATTTTCACAACTTCGAACAGAGTACCAGCCTATATGTAGACATTGACTCACTAGTACATTCACATTTGGTGTTTTATTAAAAGAACTCATTGAAAAAAATATGTATATAGGTACATAGTATGTATCGGTCAAGTAGAAGGACATGAAATAATAATTACGGATGTCCCCGCCCACTTTTTTAAATGCCAGAACGTATAATTTTTATAACTCAGGGTGTGAGTCAAGTTTCGTAAAAATCGGTTAAGTAGAAGCATGTGAAATATAATTTTAAATGGGCCCACCTATATTGTGTCATTATGAGCATGCAAGGTGTATTATAAGTATCGTAGCAATCCCATAAGTAGAAGTAGATAAGCGTTTCCCCCTTTTTTTTTTGAAATGGGACTAAATTGGAATCTTCCTTCCAGACAAAAAAAAAAAAAAAGAATTTCTCAAATCCGTCAAAAAATTACTAAAATACATGCGAATGGATACCCTCCTTGTTTGTGGAAGTCGGTTAAAAAGGGACTAATTCATTAATTTCTTCAGCGTTACCAGTAAGTAGGAATATTAATATATAGGCGCTCCGTTAACAATGTGGCCAAAAAGTGAACAAAATAGTCGACAAAAGTGGGACTTGGAGACACCTAACCCCAACCCAAGGTTATCTGTTTTTCTCAGTTTTTTTTAATTATTGAGCTGTCGTGCAGTTTTTTGTTAAAAAAATTCGTTTCAGTTCATATAGTTTTTATAGTTAACAATAATTGTTCATCTTATTATGACCAGACAAAAACCTTCGAAGACAAAACTGATTTTTTTTTAAACAGAACCATGATGCAATGTACTCGTATGTGTAAGAATCTATTTTTCAACAAAAATAACATACTTTTTCGAAAGCGTGCGTGATCGTGATAAGTTGTAAACCACTCGTGTGTGATTAAAAATATTTTATTCGTGAGCGTGAGTAAAATATTTTTCTGCTTGAGCATGCGTATCGTGAGTCAAAAAACGCTCACGTGCACATCTCTAGTAAATAGAACTCAATCAGATGTCTATAAATTTCACAAATAATATTTCAAATATTCGTATTCGTATTTGCAAATATCAAAATTTCACATGCGGCAGATCACTACTAGTATGTATGTATGTAGTTATTAATATTTCACCCAAGAACAAGTGACTTTAATGGTTGTGTGTACAACGGCTACTTTCGTATGTACACTAAAGGCTTGCATTTGTATAGTTATTAGTATAGCCAAAACAAATATACCACGGCATGTACCATATAATTGTAGTGTGAGCGAACGAACTAGTATAAGAGTTATTGTGTGTGTGTGCTTTTCCAAATTTCAATAAAGTTAAAAGCAGATAACAATTTCTTATTGTATTGCTTCTGGGGAAAAGTTTGTATCTGTTTTTATTCAAAAATGCATGTTGTAATACAAATATATGAAAAAAACACTGTTGAAACACTACATGACGAGCGGATGTTCGTGTGCACGTTCGTTAGGTATTTGGTGGCGCAGACAAGGATAGGGAGAGAGAGAGAACTTTGCTCTGCGTGTAATTACACATAGATACTGTGTGTAATTTTTTTGTATTTGTAGCTCAAGTGTTTCATATATCATTTACTTACATATGTATTACTTTTGAGCGATACTGTGGTTTTTTAATAATGTTACTTATTTCTAAATCGCTGTTCTTTTAAAATGTGACTGTGATCACAGTTTAGAAGTATTTTGTTTGTAGCAGTTCTGTTATTTTGACAGCAGTGAAATTAAACAGTGACTGTGATCACGGTTTAACACATTTCAGCTCTTCTGCTTTAAAAGTATTTATTAGTATTGGTATTTTGATAAATACTAATAAGAAGAGCGACAAGAACAAACAATTAGCTATCAACCCCATCCCAATATTGAGAATTGTCGTATAAGAGGCAGAGAGATAGTAAAATTGCAAATACAAAAATGTTAGAGCTGTACATACTTGCCGGAAAAGACGATTTGACACGATTTGACGATTTTTTTTTCTCGACAAACGCCGAAGGTATAAAAAAAAATCATGTGGTAGCTTTGTTTGCTGTAAAGTAATCATACAAGAACATTCACAGTTTGTATGAAAGAACTGTATTTCCAAAACCTGTTACTTGATAAATTCAGTCACAGTTGTGATTAGTGATTTTTCAATCGCTGTGAAAAAGTAACAGGTTTCGAAAAATCGCTCATCTCTAATATATATGTATGTATGTGAAAATTTACTTTTATTCATTCATTCATAAGCCTTACTTATGGAAAAAGCAGTTTTATGTATCTTATTTGTTTTATAAAAACAAATACAAACAAATTTGTTGTTCTCATTTTCTCATTGCCCAACCATACAATAATTGCTTAAAAAAAATCAACATTAAAAACTAGTAACAGAAACGCTGAATAACATCCCTACAAGAAGACTACTAGTCAATTGACTAGTCATTTGACTAGTAGCGATCACCGAAACTTCGGTCACAGTCCCCAGTTAGTTTATTAAGGGCTTGGTAAAAAAAATGACCAAAACATTTGTGTACGTGTGATTTTTATCTCTCTTTTACTTATTCATTTCACTTAATTAAAACACATATATCTGAACTGCTTACTCTGCTTCTCTTTTGCCAGTCACTGATTACATAAGCAATGGTAAACTATGACTAGTCAATGTTTACATAGAAACTGGTAAAATGTAACTTTTAAATAAATAAACATAATTTTTATGTTATTTTAATTATTTTTTATTATAAGAAAATAAAGAAATAAGTAATATACATTTATATATACAATCCAAAATACAAAATAACGTAGGTGGTACCACTCTAGTCTTCTTCACGCTTTTTCCCAGCTCAAACACACCTTACTTGTAAATATCTAAAATTTTAAAACAGAAATACATAAATGTATAAATTACATTAAAATTTTCAATTTCTTTTATGCAGTATTGCTGTTACTTAACTTTCTTAGCACTTGTATACATTTTAATTTCACAGTCCGAACGAATCGTATATTTTACAATAAAATGCGATGTATTAAAAGTTTTGGTATATGCACATTAGATGTTTCACTCTAACATACATGTTAGACAGGAGCAAATATAATTTATAAATGTGTCGGTCATCACTACTGGTCAAATGACCAGTCAATTGACTGGCACTCTTAAATTCAATGGAAAATTATTGCAGATGTGTTAGTGAAAAAATTTCGTTTGTGTTAGTTTCAGTCATTCATTTCTTGTAGGGATATTTGTTCATACCAAAACCAATAAACACGCAAAACTGATGCAAACAGATATACTTATCTGTGCCGGCCTATAATGTACACATGCATTTGGTTTGATCTCAGAAATTGTTTGCTATTTAAAGGGGAGGATCAAAAATACATTAGAATAATGAATAAGGTGTGTATCATTATTTTAAAGTGTTTTGGTTTGTTGTTGTTTTAATGATTTACTTGTAAATTTGAAAAATTAATTAATTTATTTATATTGAAATTTTTTTATTTGTTTTGAAATCCCTTAGATGTCATTGCATATCAAATCCAACACCTACATACACACATGCATATGTATGTATGTACATATAAACTTAAATATGTTCGTAATAACTACTTTTTTAATATTTATTTATTTCCTGGTTGATTGTATATTTGTTGTACTGTTTTTGTTTCATTATTCCTACTTTACAAATAAATATGTATGTCAGCTACATTATTCGCTTTGTTACAGTTTGCTAATTAGCATAGCGTCGAAAGAATATTTGTTATTCACCAGAGAGTGAAATTGTTTGGCCTGTTTATGGCGAAAAAAGCCAGGTATGGGATTGAATATTAATTGAAAAATTACTCTATAAAACATCTTTTGTTTCTGCCTTTTAGTGTCCATTTGATTTAATTGAACTTGTTAGAATAGCTGAAAACAAATCCTGGCAACGCTGATTTTATTTCGAAGATGATATTCTGCCCTTACTTATTATCACAAAGCCTGAGCCTAATATTATAATTTTTATTGGCATCGGTTAACAACGAACAATCGCAAATGCAAATCGCTCAAAACAGCAAAATGTAGAAATGCCCAAAATTGTTGTGTGGTCCGTAACAGTCAAGAAAGACTTAAAAATAACAGTCACCAATCTCCCAAAAATTTTTTAATAACAGTACAAATGAGCTGCAATATAGCCCTAAAAAAAATTAAAAAACGTGCAAAAAAGCAGTGTTATAAAAGAGTTAAGCTTTCCTCCATCTCTTTCATCACTATCCCTTTCTTAAAGTAGGTAACACCCAGTAGTTGTAGTAGTCATTCATTGCCTGAGTCTTACTTCTCGAGAAAAAAAAATCACCGACAATTTTAAATAATTATTTGTTATGAAAAATCACCCAAAATCCGAGTGAACAATATATTTTTGTTGCACGAATAATCACCATCGCTAAAGATTTGTTGGTTTTTAGTCGTAATGAACAAAGCCCCTAAAAGATACCAAATCGCCCAAAATTAATGATCTCCCATCTATTTGGGTCATTATTCATTATGTCCAATTAGCCAAATCTGCTATGAAGAATCGCTCAAACAAGATTAATGAACCATACTCAAAAATTATGAAATGAGCCTAGAAACGAAAAAAATTAATTTGGGTGATTGTTCATTAGCTTTGGGTGTTTTGACATTATAAATATTTCTAATAATTATTAATTACGAACAATCACCCTAACTTCAAAAATGTTAAAAGCCCCAAAATATTTTTTTTGGCGACTGTTCATTTAACTTGTTTTTAAAAAATCACAAGATTTGTATTGCTGCCTACTAAACGCTTTCTGCATAGCCGGCCTTGGATCGAGCTTAAGGACTTTCTCCTCTACGGTATTTCGAATAACTGCTCTGTCTACGAAACGCTTTCTATTGATTTGCAACGTCATGCAATGTTTTATAAAAAAAATGAAAATGCACAATCGCACAAATTTATTTTTTGAACTTTTTGACATTTGCCGTTTACAATGAAAAAAAAATCGCCAATTTCAAATATGTCATGAGACCCAATCAATGTAAACAAACGCCCAAATTCTTGAAAACAAATCTCAAAATTTGTACAACCTGAAATTTTTCTATAAATTGCATTTATGCAAAGCTGAGAGAAAACAATAAAAAGTATCAAAAGTACAAATTTTTATCCGTGGAATAAACATACAAACATTCAAACTCACAATCACAAACATGCAAACCTTGACATGTATAATATTAGTAGGATTATTGGCCAGTAAAAAAAATCTTAAAACATATCGCACACTAAATCATAAACAGTCACAACTCGAAATTATCAAAATGGTTTTCCTTTTTTATAAACCACCAGTTAATTGAACAAATCTATAACGACCGCAACAATTTCTTTGCAAGACAGTCCTCTTAAATACCATTACGTTTGTTTTTACGTCACATACTTGCGTCATTTTTACAGTATCAACAGTTGTTCGCCACTACTCAGCATCTGAGTTGTGACTGTTTATGATTTATTGTGCAATATGTACACATCTCATTAGTTCAGTGTATACCATCCCTGGCTTTTAAACTAATAATAAATTCAGAAAACTATTAGCGGTGAACTGCATACTTTATAGATACCCTCTAGTCAGCCTAGAACCATATATCTCTATGTCAACACTCTTTTCTCCAGCGACAATTGCACTAGTTGAAATGTCGACAACTTTCCTTTTATGCGCGAGTAGAGATACGTTAGAGACAACTTTCTAGTGTATTTCTGGTTACAGTGTCAATAGTTTGTTTTTCTTTTTTATTATGCTGTGCAATAATGTTAAAAAAATTCATACGAGTACATATGTGTGTATGTACTTAAGTTTGTTGCCCCAACCCTTATAAAATTGTAAACGAGGGTCACTAAAATGTACTAGTGAATCTTTGGTTCATATGTCTCCATATGGTTGTAAAGGAATAGTGCTAAAGTCTACTGGTAGATTTTCAATGACAATCCAATGTTTAATGTCAATAGATGATTACATTGGCTGGGATACACCTGGTCAGTAGTACTACTGACAATGTTACCTGCAGGGTACTTATATGTATCTCTACATATACATACATACATACATACATATATGTACATACATACATACATACATATATATATGTATGTATGTACATATCTGCAGTTAATTAGATCATTGTAAAGTGCAGAATTGATAACTAAGGAAATCCACACTAATTCTTGTTTATTTCCACATACATATACATACATACGTTGCACATATACATACATACATATATCCATACATATGTACATACATATCGCTGTTAACAAGTAGAAAGGCCCTAACTCAAATAACTGTAACTTTACAGGAGAAGGTAAAAACATAATAATAAACAGTACAAGAGCTTGTATAACTGCACACACACACACACAAACACAAAGGCATACGTATACATCAGTATGAATTCATACTGAAATTCCGTTAGCTTTAAACTAACTTGAAGCTAAGTACTTCGCAACTAGTACTGACCGGCACTTGGATTACTTTTGAATGTAATCAACTGACTATTTTAACATTGCGACGTCCTAGGCAGTAGTCAATTGTCTCACTCTGCATTACTTTCAGCTAACTTAAAGTTGGCTTTTTTAAATCACCTGGTAGTCAGTAAATTAAAAAAAATTTCTAGGGTTCGAACATGTATCAGCACAAGTTGTGTACTCATCGCGCTAACTACACAGGCAAGGTACCATCTAAAATAATAACAGCAAAATGTTAATATAAAACTGAAATGTGTTTCAAAGTAGCTGAGAATAAATTTGTTGGCTCTCACCAAATTCGATTACGTACTCAACTTAAGAATTAATTTTGAGTTTGTTCTGGATGACATTGCATTTAGCTTTTAGTCAGTCTAAGAAAAGTTAACTATAAGTTAACTATTTTTGTAGTCAACCACACATTCTCCGACAGGAAAGATATGTAATTGTAGAAATAGTCACAACAGATTCCCATGACTATGATTGCGGCAAGTTAATAAAATAGAAACCACAAAAAAAAATAGTAAAATAAGTGAATTTAAACAAGTTGGTCTCTTTGCTTCCACTCAACAGGCAAAAGATAGTGCGTATATTTGATATTTCGAGCCTCTACTCTAAGAGAGTCATAAAAACGAAAACGAATTTTAAGTTTTCAATTTACTAAAAACTTAATGGTGAAATAAAATGTAGCATTCATCTAAATTTTTACACAATGTAAAGAACGATATGACGATTAATTATAAAGAACACATTTTTCGAATTATATATGGGTGGGAGACAGTTTCGTACAGAAGTGTTACGTATTCGTTTCCTTTAGATTTCTATTTACTTGTCGTGCTGACAGTTGTTTCTGGTACGCAAAGCTTCTGATATTAAAGGTAGAGGTCCATAGCTCGCTTTTTGCGCGTTACGCTTTATATGCATCTGTCAAAAAAGTAGAATCAATGTAATAGTATGTGACAAGTTACATTGCAAAAAGCGCAGAACGCGTAGGCGCGTTCAAAGCAAAAAGTAGGTCTACTTTCTACTTTTGTACGCCTTACAAGCACCATGAAAGAAAGTCAGCTCTTCTTGAATGCTAAAGATGTTAAATAATACTTTATTTCTTACGTTATCGATAAATATTATTTTGCCGTGGATGATTTTTTTCTTTTTTTTCAATAAAAAAAATTTCTTAGTAAAAAAAACTTGTTTAATAAAATATGTGAATATTTTCATTAATGCGATGTATTTTAATTAACTTTTCACCACACTTTTCTCAGTAACAAATTTTGCATATTAGTTATCGATTACTTTTACGTACTGAGTGTCATCTCCGCTAAATCTGTATTAAATAGCTGCTTAGAAAAGTTATTGCTTAAGCCAATAATATGCATACATTTATATGTAATTTTCAATTTACTTACATTAAAATCAACAACAGCCGACAATCTGATGGAATAGCCCTGGCCGAGTTCTTCTCAAGACTATCTTTTAAAATGCTTAATAAATAGTCAAAGACATCTGCAGACATTCTTGTCGCGGTTCGAAATTGCTCAGGGTCAGAAGTTTCAATTTTCCGTTCTAAATACAACGGCCGTACCCAAAACCTTTTCTTTTTTGAAATTGTTCGTAGGCATTTTTTGCACATAAAATTAAATATACAAACTCGACTAACTCCACAAATTCTTTTAAAAACTCGATTTCACTCTCCATTTTTTCTTTTCTTTATAAGTATTTATAAACAAACGCACACAGCTGATCAAAACAAAAATAAAATGGCGCATGAAAAGCAGTGCATGTAACTCAACGCGAACAAAGTATAGAATGAAACAAGAGGATGAAACGCGTGTAAAGCATAACGCGCAAAAAGCGAGCTATGGACCTCTACCTTAACAATAATAAAAAAGCAGCAAACAATAATTTTATGTATGTATATTTCTACAAACTACTCGCACCGGTTCAAAATGCGACTTGTTTTGGTAGTTATTGCGGGAAACTTTACAAAACAATATCCCAGTAACACTTTTTCTCATATCCTTGCAATAATTGCTAGAAAATTACATAAATGTGTTTAAATTTTCATGCGAGAAATGTTATCATGCACAAAATACATAAACTAGGCGTAGATATTTGGGTCCTATCGTGGTTGGCGTATTTCCAATTCGACTACGAGATTTTACTACTCGATTAACAAAAGTGTTGCGGTGATCTTTAATCTATTACAAAAACGTCGTATCTGAAGTCAAAATACGCCAACGAGGATTTTTTCGGGGACTCAGACTCGTTACCATTTTTTAGTTTTAGAAAACACTGCGATACGACCGTCAGTTACGGATCTTAACTTAAATTAAGGCCCGTATAAAAGATATTCTACTCTGTTTTCGAACTTTTCAAGCTATATTCTGAAATACGTATAGCCTTATTTTCGATTTAATCGTAAGCGACAAAAATTTAATTTTTCAGGAGAATGTTTTTTTTTTAAATATTCGAATATGTTTTTGTACGTAAATTGTCGCTTACGATAACATTTTACAGCCCGTTTCTTAAAAGCTATCAACAATTTTGGCATTTTTATAATTCTTAATTAACTATGAGTAATCCCATAAAATTTTAATTTTCAATAAAAAAGTTTATTTTCGATAACATTTCGCTTACTTATCGTAATTGAAAAAAAAGGCTCGATATATTAAGAGAATTATTGTCCGCTCAATGCTCGTATCTGTCTGTAACATCACACTGAAGTAAAAATCAAGGAAATAATATAAAATATAGATTTGTATGCAAGTTTGTTACTTTTATATAAAGTCAACATTAGTCTCATTTAGTTGCTGTCGGACAAAAAAGAAGTTTAGTGCAAACTTGTTCCCTTAACATAAACTTACCTTTGAATAATGGACATAATTGTCCTAGAGCACCTATAGGTCCTCTGCCTGTGTATTGACCAATAGATAGTTCCATATATAACAGCGGAATGCTGCAAATAATCAATATAATACAATACGGAACCAAAAAGACACCTGAAATTCAAACAAACATTTATTTTATTTTAGCAATAATTAAATAAATATGTTGTATAAAGAAAAGTTTGAGTAATTAGCTTTATTTTTCCATTAGGTGTGTTATTTCTTTGGCTATTAATGATCCCAGCAAAAAGAGAATACTAATTATGGACGTTTAATAGTGTCTTTATCAACTTTTTTTGTTTATATTTCTTTGTGTACGTTATTTGAAGAAGTAAACTTAATTTATCGGCGAACATCAATCATTATTCTTTTATGTATTTTTTGTAATAATCGCTCACATTACACTGCAAAAAAACAAGGTTCTAAGTCCCAATTCACACTATACAAGTCTATTGCTAAGCTTATCACTTTTTCTTTTTTCAGATTTCATGTGTGATTACGAATGAAAAAGCAAAACGTATTGACAGTACATGAAACTGAGTAGTACTCATTTCTTTTGCCCGATCTTTCCCTCTAACCAACTTAAAGATTATTATGTATATATTTTTGCGTTTTGAAAGAGGGAGAATAAATTTTTTTAGGTTTTTTTGTTAAGCAAAGAACTAAGGTATAAATTACTTTATAACACATTGAAAGTTTTGAATTTATACCTAAAAAATGTGCTAAGGAATTACAGCCTTATCTTTAATTAAAAACTTCATTCCTGTTAGTATAAGTGGCAAAATTTATTATGGTCTTGACGAGTTCCTCGAAGCAATTTGACATTAAAAAGCCGCGCATAATATTGTTTTAAACCACGATTAAATAATAGCGTAATTTTAAATGTTAAATAGTATGGCATAACTCGTTGAGACCATGTTAAATTTTGTCACTTATGCTAACTGGCATGAAGTTTTTCCTTATAAATAAGGCTGCAAGTGTTTAAGGCATTTAGCCAAATAGGGTAAACAATCGTGAAGCAGAATTAAACGAGAGGTATTTAAATGGATCAATTGTATTATAAATTTTATTACATATGTAGTATTGAATAGAACCAATATTAAAATTATTTTGGACACAGTTGTGTTTTGTATAGAGGCATAAAACTTTAAGTTGGCAACACTTTTTTAACTAGCTGCCATTTTGTCAGCTGGCAAGTGATTTACGTTTAGTTTGATTTGGCATTTCAACATGAATAGACTGACGCCTGAACAACGCTTTTAAATCTTACAAATTTATTTTGAAAGTCATGGTTCTCTTCGAAATACGTATCGCTCACTGCATAAATTTTACGGTCACTATAATCGTCCATCAGAGCAATTAATTCGATTAACTATGGAAAGTTTTCGCATCACGTTTACAGTCTATAGAGTCTACAATCAGGCTATAGAGCCGTCATAACTAATTTGTTCGTTCATCAATTGAACAGGCATGATGTGCAGGAGCTGTGGTTTCAACAAAACGGCGCAACTTGTCACACAGCTCGTGCAGCAATTGATTTATTGAAGGAAACCTTTGGTAACAGCGTAGTTTCACGTTGTGGACCTGTGAATTGACCTGCAAGATCGTGCGATATACGGCCAAAAATATTGGTAAAAGTCATCATAGACTACGTCCGAGACAGCCGTGGTGCTCATATGACAAAGTCATATATAAATTATAATGCCAGAAGGTTATCTTTCGAATATAATAAATTTCATGTCAATGTAAAAAATTCATATTTGTTTTATTCCATTTCATTTTATATGAATATATTTGTTTTGTTTTACATAATAAAAAGCGTTTTAAAAACATGAGTATCTGTATTTCTGAACGAAATATACGGCTTTTAAACCATATGTCCCAATTCACACTACACAAGTCTATTGCTAAGATAATCATTCTTTCAGCTTTCATCGGCTTCCTCACTTTGCAAGTCTTATTTTTGACGAAATTTTTTTATGCATAGTTTTGTGTATGCATGTATGATTTTTTAACATTACAAATGAGAAAGCAAAACGCATTAACAGTACATGAAACTGAGTAGTACTCGTTTCTTTTCCCTCGGTCTTTCTCTCTAAATAACAACTAATCAGCTTAGCAATAAGACTTGCATAGTGCCAACGGGGAGGGGACTATATAAAGGGTCCGCCAGATAATTTTTTTTTTTTTGAAAACAGGGCGCAAAACATCGAGTGTAGCTTTGGCTGTGTGGCACGTAGCGCCGTCCTGTTGAAACCAAATGTTGCCAATATCCTCCTCTTCAATTTTTGTGAACAAAAATTCGTTCAACATGGCCCGATAACGATCGCCATTGACTGTAACGGCCACTCCTTGCTCATTGGCCCAATTATGCCTCTGGACCAAAATCCGCACCAAACAGTGACTCGTTTTGGGTGCTTCGGCTTTTCAATGTATGCGTGCGGGTTTTCTGTGCCGCAAATGCGACAATTTTGCTTGTTTACATACCCGCCAAGATCAAAATGAGCTTCATCTGAAAAGATGATTTTTTTTGGCAAAATCGGCATCTTCTGTAAGTCGATCGCAGGCAATATTTCCCAGCGTTGTTCAAGCGTATACACAACCATACTCGTTCAGCGGAAGGATAAAACTAATTATCTGTCAAATCAGACATGAGCTAAGTGTTACCATTCACGAAATAAGCACTAGTTGAAAATTTCGGACCCTTTATAAGCTTAGGGAGTTACATTTACCTGCCTAATTCTTTTAAGATAGCAAAAGATAAAAATTGCAAATACTTGTATTTTCAAAACGCTCCTGAATGGTCCTGAATCCTATTTCTGTTTAAAAGAATAAATTATTTTAAAAATTAAATGCAAGATTTTCTAAGTTTAATTTTTTTATGTTTCAGGGACTAAAGGTTGAAATCGCTCATAAAAGTGATATTTTTTTTGTTAGATAGTAAAAATAAACATTTTCAGCAGTTTAATTAATCTCTGTCGGAAAATTAACCTTATAATTAAAAAGTTGTTTTCCCGCTCATTTGTTGTGTATAATAGAGAACGTAAGTTATTCTTTATATTCTTAATAAATTTGAGTTTATGTTTTATAAAAAAATGGCAAAACAAATAGTAAATGGCAAAACAATAGTAACATATGTACATATGTATGTATATTCGAATAAAGTATTTGATTAGTTTTGATGTCTGTCGGATGTCATAAATTTGTTAATTGTGTTACATATAAGCATTTTACTTTCTTTTGGAAGTCAAATTTCAGAAGTGTGACAAATGTTCAAGGTATTAAATGTAGTACATATGTACATATGTATATGCATACTATATAGGGTCTTTCATTAAGAGCTTCTCATCTTTGAAATTAAATAAAATAAAGTATGTGTGAGACTTCATCCAAGTTTTTCATTCGATTCCATTATGCATGGAATATAACATCGTGCAAATGCACGCATCCGAATTGTCCAATTTTCCGTGATATGTGGACGGATGATGTTACCAGCCCAACTACACACCAAACAGTGACTTTTTGCGGAATGATCTTGGATCTCACGTGGATTAGCATTTTTACAGAAATGTATAGGACACATTTTGGCAACCGTAAAGTGGACGAGGCGTGCGAGCGGCCAACTCAAGTTGATAAAATAATTTTATTATTTGCATTTGTTGTTGAACTGTGTGTACGTGATTTGACAAAATAGACAGACAATTCGATTTAGCTGGTATCAACTATTAAAGTTCCGATGTCTCTATTGAAAACCCCTATATAACAGTACTTGCACTCATTTCGTTAATAAAGCGTATCTGTAGCATTGCGGCATTTTTAAGTTAAAAATTAATCAAATCAAATGAAATATTGTATTTGACAGACATAAATAAATTTGCTTTCAGAAATGTAAGCTGTGTTATATCGTACACGTTTTAGTTTATGAGATTTTCATACATATGTGAAAAAAATTAGCGGAAATTGTAGATAATCTTGAGTTGATTCCCTCTAAAAGATGTACGTTTTCGTTGATAATACTAATTTTGCTTTATGGAAAAGAACATACAAAATAATAGCACTCGTAAATATAACACTTAAATATAATAAATTTGCTCATATCCATATTACATATACATACATATGTACATATGTATGTTATTATTTAATCTTATTTTTTGTTGTTGCAATTTTACGTAAAAAGGAAATTAGTATTTAAAACAAATGCTTGTTGGATTTTTGTAGCTTAAGTAGTTACACTTGTTTGATACAATATAAATTAGAATAAAATAATATCGTGGGAATTAAATTCTAATTTAAACACTTACCTCCTCCACTTTTATAGCACATGTAGGGAAAACGCCAAACATTGCCCAAACCCACTGAATAACCAATACAAGCCAATACGAATTGCATTTTGCTTCCCCAATGCTGATTTCGAGGTTTCAAATTGGACGCTTCATCAGACATATCCATTAAACTGTCATCGTCATCATCGTCTGCACCAGGCAGCCTATTAGATAAAGCATAGCAATAAATAATTATATAGTCAATATTTTTCCAAATCTATTTTATTCAAATGTGGAACTTATTAATTTTAATGTCATGACAAAACCGCAGTGTGTACACCGAGACAAAAAAGATCACGTTGAAAATAAGTTTTAATTGTTTAAATGGACTATATAAGTTTTTTGTGTCCATATATATGATTACCAGCTATAAAAAGGTATTAATTGCTTGTTTTGATAAATCTGGTACCGCAGTCAGTTTGAAAAGAATTTTTCCACATATGGCGGTATTTCTACACTCGATTCACAAGAATTGATGCCTTCATTTCATACAACAACCGGCTATAATAAAACGTAAAGTTTTGCACACTAATTTCTATTCGTATTTTCAGCATCTCGGGGCAAGAATTAGTTAGAGTCCGTCCCGTATACACCCAGAGCAATAAAAACCACATTGATTCAATAAAAAACATTATCGAAAATCAGGTTATGATGAAAATTTTTATTTCAATATTAAAGAATATTAATTTGCTTTAATAATTTTAATATGGAATTAAATATAGAAATAATATTTTTCGGCACTGAATTAATATTGAACTCTTATGGAACATTATTGTCGTCTTATTGATATGATATGGTTTACACATTCATTTAAAGTGGTCTCCTTTAGATTTTAATATGTTTCTTATTAATTAAATATTTTGCAATTTAAGTTTCAACTTAACTGAGAATTTACTGAAATAAAAGTTTTAAAATAATATTGATTCAATTCGAAGTTGAAAATTATTGATTTAAAGTATTTGAATATAATTTTTCTATTATATTGAAATTTATTGAATTAATATGACGCGTTCTTATTTATAAGTTGCAGCTTTTCCCTGTTTGTACTTGTCGTGAAACTACAAATTTTTTTAAAGGACAGAAAAAATGCACCAGCTTTTTCAAAATTAGTGTATACATTTAGGGTATTCACACTGGTGTCTTAAGTGTCATAAAGTCATAAAGTGCTAACATTTTAATCCAGTTTAAAATTATTTTTATTTTCTTTCATATAAAAGGTGTACTATATTAAACAATTCTTCTCCCTATGTATTTGTTACTGTCATAACTAATTATTTTGCTTTTCCTTTTTTTTCGACAAAATGACCATTTATGTTTAAATACTGTGCGATTGATTATCTTTAGCAAATTTCTACTAAAATCATTATATATTGCAAAAAATACAAAAAAATCACAAGCGATTAAAATAATGGAAAAAATCACCCAAAGCTGATTATATAGACCGCAAAAATGCAACAACTCGAGAATAGGCTTACAGCATATAAATCGCGAAAACTTGCAAAAATGCGAATATCTCTAAAAAATTTCCAAAAACCCAAAAACTGTAAACGAACACACTAAATAGATTTTAAGAATCAAAAATAAGCTTATATGCGAATATTCGCGAATAATTTTTTAAATTAAAAGAAAACCTTAAAATTTATTTAAAAAACGCTAAAATTGTAAGGAATGCAAAAAACTTGGAAAAACTCGCAAAAATTAGACAATTCGCAAAAACTTGGTAACATCAAAAAGATATCAAAGTCTGATACTTATAAAAAAAAATTAATACTGTCAAAAAAACAAAGAATTGGGAATAATCACTTTTATTGCAAAAATTCGCGATAAATTGCAAAATTGCAAACAACCCCTAAAATTACTTACAAATACTTAAGGATGGAGGTCGGGGTGGCATTCAGAAGCCCGGACTCACTTAGACCGTTTTGGTCCATTGTGATACCACGGAGACTCTGCTTATGCGGAGTCCTCACCGTCGAACCAACCAGAGCTAAATATAAAGCTACTAATACGTTGCAATTCAACACTAGCAAAGTCAGAAAGTTCCCTGAACTCAAGAGCGCCCATTGTGGCCATTTTCTTTCTTGCAAGTTAGCACGGACACTAGAATCGAGATCTGTTTCCTATTCTTCAAAATTAAAGAAGCCGTATTTTTCCTATTTAGATGAGTCCATAACTGCCTTGTGATCACGCAATCATTTCTTGTGACCCACCTTCTATTTGTTTCATCCTCTATCCTGCGCCTGAGCATGAGTTTGCAAGAGAGTAGGGGTAAACCCAAACATTCCAAATCTGCTGGAACTTGTAGGGTTGTCCCAATTCTAGCAAGCTCATCAGCCCTAGAGTTCCATTGAAAGCCTCTATGTCCCGGGATCCAGATGATCCTAATATCAAACTGCTCTGCCATCTCATTTAGAGATGATCAGCAGTCAAGGGCTGTTGTTGTTCTTAGAAGCGGGGATTCGAGGGCCATGATAGCTGAGCGACTATTGGTGTATATGTTAATCAAAGTCGTTGAAGTGACATTCACTTTCAACCAATCCGCGACTTCTCTTATAGCAATGATCTCTGCCTGAAAGACATTGCAGTGATCCGGAAGTCACTTTGCAATACGAAGACCTAAAGCCCCTGAAAAGACTCCATAACCCACACCTTCTTGTGTTTTGGAGCCGTCCGTATAAAAATCAACACTTTCTTCTGCCTGGAGTTCCATTCATCTACAATTCTGTGGATAGTATCCAGGTTTTATAAAGACGTTCGTGTAGTAGAGCAGGGGAGATTTGGTCAATCCTCCATCCCCAAGCTTCATCATCGAGTATTCTAGAGTGGCCGGTTCCATTTCCTTTCCACAGAGAGGTACAACGAAGACGGATTGCTGAGGTCATTGCCATCTCCTTCCCTACAAGGTCCAATGGTAGTAGGTGAAGGATCATCCCCAGTGCATCCGTAGGAGTAGTGCGAAGAGCACTGGTTATATACAAGGATGCAAGTCTTTGCACCTTGTGTAAGATATGTAGATACGTCTTTTTCTCCAGGGACGGCCACCGCACGATGACACCATACATGAGAATTGGACGTACTATTGCAGTATAAATCCAGTGAACGATTTTTAGGGTAAAACCCCAATTTTTCCCATTGGATTTTTTGCATAGATAGAGTGAAATTGTTTATTTTTTCACTCTCTCTAGAATATTAGTTTTGGAACTCAGCTTTGAATCAAGGGCAAAAAATGCAAAAAAAAAAAAATTACTTCATCAGACAATGAAATGGCTTGAGTCACCCCTAATTTGTTAAAATTACACACAAGAGCAATAAGTTTTATCAAAAATTACCTGATTCGCAAAACTTACTAAAATTGGCAAATAAGTTCCAAAGCCTTAAAATTTTAAAAGGATAAATGCTCAAAAAACTTTTGTTTTACATATTGCAAAAATTCGCAAATAATTTGCGAACACAAATATGGCTTAAAAAGCGATACGAACTTTAGCCTGATGAAATCATAAAATATAGAAACAAATGAAGTTCGAACAATAATAATTAAAATTAACTAACAGATAGAAACCGTTGAAAAATTTTCTCATAATTTTGCATTTTCGTACCAAATATTATTTTATTTTTATAATATTTTTTTCTTCATTTGTTTTGTATCATCTTGTTTATGTTTCAACTAACACACTAAAATATGAGGGGTTGCTCACAGCAGTCATATTTTAAAATAGTTTAAAAGTTTAAGACATTATGATTTTAACACTACTGCTTGAATACCCCAATTGCATATATTAAGGCTTATATCCCTACCAAATAAATCTAAATCAAAGACAAGACTTGCCTACATTAGCAAAGCATCTCTTATGGTTTTAAGGTTATTTGACTTAAATTTGTTTATGTTTTGCCATTACGTTTTTTGCTTGTTGGACTATAATTTGTTTATGATCTAACAGAAAACGTTTTATTTTTGTTAAGATCCTTGCATCATATAAATTGATATACATTTTTGTTTTATTAAGATTCCACATCACAAGCCTTCGACTTGTCTAGAAAACTGTGTGCTTTTCAAATTTCTCTTTTTATTTTCTAGAGAAGTTTCCTCTGTTTGTAATATGAAATATTCAAGTTAAATTTGAAGCAATAAATACTTTTTGGATAAAATTTTTTTGCGAAAATTGTACACCCAACTTCTTTTTCACATGCTTTTTTCTTCACAAATAAGAACAGCTGATATTTTTTGCACGAATTTTTTTAAGTTGCCCAATTGACAACCCCAATTTGACTGACGCCCTGTGTTCACAGGCTGACTTGTCGACTCGTCTAGAAAACTTTTATGAAAATCATTCACTGGAAATCATATAAATTTTCTGCTCAAGTTACTAGTATGCTCTCGGTGTTAGATTAAAGATTTGTTCGCAAGCAATACACTGTTTGCAACGAATTTGAAGTTACATATATATATATTTTAACAAAAGCCACTTTGCATATCGTCGCTTAAGGCCATGACTCACTATCATACAAAGTCGTGCGATCTACGAAAAAGTACAACCCTGGTGTGATGAATTGTTATTGTCTTTTGAAAATTTTCATAAACTCCATCATACCAGGGTTGTATTTTTTCGTAGATCGCGCGATTGTGTAGGATAGTGAATCATGGCCTTTAGTATTTGTGTTAAGTTTTTTTTTATTAAAACTTTTTGATATTCACTTTTTTGCACGTTTTACTCAGTGAATATTCGGATTTTCAAATTACGCGTTTTTTTTTAAATCAAACAATTTTCCATATGTCCCATTTCCATTTTTCCACAATTGCTTTGCGCGGGTTTTTTAAGGCCATGGCTCACTATCCTACACAATCGCACGATCTACGAAAAAATACAACCCTGATCTGATGAATTGTCATTGTCTTTTGAACATTTTCATAGACTCCATCTTACCAGGGTGGTATTTTCAAAAAAATCACACGATTGTGTAGGAAAGTGTATCAAGGCCTTTGGGAACGTAACCACCGTATAAAAAAGAGTTGGGTGCATTCTTCTTCTTTTAGAATTTTTTGGAAAGTTATTAAACATTTAAACACTTTTTTAATTTATTTAAGGAATACTAAAAAAGAAACTTCATGATTCTTCGGAAAGAAATTTTATTATTATTTTTTAAATCGAAAATTTACATTTAAAAAAATCAAAATTTTGAGTGCGAAAAACGTTGCACACTTTTTTAATGAAATTGTTTGACTTTTATTTCTATGCTACATCATTATCAGCTTAATTGGGAAATACGAGTTATTTTATTATTATTTGTGACTTTTAAAGACTTTTCAAATCACTGTCGTAAGTTTTAAAATATTTTGTATGCAAACATTTAAATTGCTTTAAACTTTATTATTTGTTTAAATTATTAGCACGAAATAAGTTTAAAACGATCATTTATGTGCTTTTATTTGTTAAATTAATTATCGCAGCTTCAAGGCAAACTTGAATACGATAAACTGAATAATCCCCTTTCAGGTTTGCTTAGTTTTGACAGGTTGCTGAGAAGACAAAGCAAGGTTTCAGCTCACTAAGGTCCAAATAACAGCAGGTCCCTTTTGTGTTACCTGAGAGTTGCATAGAGATAGTGCAGTTGTACATAGATGGTGAAGTGAGAAAAATAAAGGGAAAAGAGGAGCTTAAATTATTTTTTCGTTTTTACAACTCCGCTATTACTATTGTAGATATATAAGAAAAGTCTGTGATGTTTATATGGCTGCATCGGAGAGCGTCATTTGCTTTGTAGTCGACGTACTAACAAATTCAGCAAACAGCATCCTGTAATAATCCCCCTTATTCAGTAACTATTTGTCGACGTCACGTCAATGAAATACGAAAAATCACGTTCTTACTCACTATGGAGAGCAATTATATGTAATTGACAATCTATTCCGATTCTCTAAGGCCTATAAAGTAGTAGAAGCCTGTCATGTTTAATGTCAATATATCTCTGAAATTAGAGCTATTATAAAAAAACTAATGATGCCATCGTAATCAGCTCTCTTAATTTAACTAAAAACAATGGACAGAACTCTAGAAAATTTTAGTGTGTTGCCCTGTGTAATCGATTATTTTATAGAAATTTCAAAAACTACAAATGAATTTCAATTTAAAATCAACAATGGTCAAGAAATGTCTTTGAAGCTAAAGCTATGTACGGACGATTATCAGATCTTACAATATTGTCAGATCTGGCACTGTGCTGACAATGTACTGTCAATAAAAAATTGTCAGCACAATATAGATTATTCGTTGACACGGTCGTATTAAATTTGTCAGAAAATCTTACAATTTATTGCCAGACGGTTTGACAATAAATTGTATGAAAATAAATTTATCTGACAAAATTGTCAGTCAAAAAATTGTCAGTTCACACGATTATCATATGCAAAAATTGTCAGCTCTGTTGCTGTGCGTTGCCAGACTCAAAGCATTTGTTAGAAATTATGAAAATTCAATCATTTGTGGTTATGTTAAATTAAAAAAATAAAATAAAAATTATTATGGAACATAATTTATTTATTTATTTTATTATATTTTTGCACTTTCCTTTTTGTTTAAAATCAAGCGTTTGCAGTATTGCCCATAGAAAGAATTCTCTTACAATGACAATATTAAAATGTCTGACAAATATCTGGCAATAATTTTAGAATGTTCATAAAATTGTAAGAGCCCGTTTAGATGAAATGTGGCCTAGCTGCGATACGTCGCCTGCGAGTCGAGTTTGTGGGCGAGAAGTGAAGAGAAGCTTGCGGGGTAGCAAAAGTCGCACGTACTGGGAACTAAAGCGACAATTTCAACTCTTCTCTCTCACATATTTCTTTCTCTCGTATTTTTGTTATGATATTTACCAGCAATGTTGCCAATTAGACAAATTTTTTATAACGTGCATGATATAAACAGTTATAATATAAAAATTATAAAAAATAAAGTAAGGGGAGAAAAGAAATTATTGTATTTTGATAGTAATTTAAAAAAAATAAAAATAAATGGACATATTAATTCTACATTTCCCAAACTAACAATTAGTTCAATTACGGCAACACTGCTACGAATGAACGAATAAAAAGCATTGATCAAATTAATACAAAAAGTCTCCTGACTATTGCGACAAAAAATGTCTTCATGTAAACGCGCGTGGATTTAAGAAGGGACTTCAAAAGAGAACGTAAGCATTGTCGCAGCTAGGCCATCCTTCATCTAAACGGGCTCTAAGATGTCTGATAACACTGTTCTGCAAAAAAATAAAAAAAGTCGGCAGCAAGAACTTCATTATGTGATTTTAATGGACTTTGGGTGTTAAATCTAAATCTGTTCTCAGATTGTTTCCATCACGTCCGGCTATTTTCATTAAAATATACTGATATTGGAATATAAAATACGTATTTATTATGATAAAAGTAAAAAATCTTACACATGAATGGCTTCTATAATAAAAATTAAAATCTTAAATGAAATTAAACACTAGTATAACTAACATAAAAAATCAACTACTAATTAGTGGATCGCTTTATTTTGTAAGTTTTATCTGCTGTTTCACGATTGGTTTCCCAGCAGAAATCAGTTCTTATTTCTGGGGATCACTTGCCGTTATGTAATTTTTCCATGTGCGCAATGTCTCGTTAGAACCTTTCACCATGCTAAAAAGATATGACACCACGAAAAAGTCTAAATGTGAATGCAGGAAAATTTTTAATGGCACGTTGCATCTGAGTTTTTCATATGAAATAATATACTTTTGTACCAGTTCTTCGTAATTTGGAGCCCTTCTATTTCCGATAAAATTGTGAAATACATTTTTGAAACCTACGCATGCTCCTCTTTCTCTATTGACCAACTTAGATTTGAGCAATTCTTTAAGGATTTCTTATATTTGGGGACTCACAACTACTTCTTCCTTCGATTTGGTCTCACCTACACGTGGAAATATACTTTTCACGGGTTTGAATGCTTTTCCATCTCTGTTCATAGCCTATAATGAATCGTTTATTAAGCCTAATTTGATGCACAGTGCTGGCAAAAATATTTTTGCCTGTCAACTAAAGGCTCATTTGCAGGATTTTTGATTCCCGGAATCGCATCTGATCTGAAGGACCAATTCACAAAAGAGCAACAATATTTTTTATATGCTCCTAGCATTGCCAATTTTTTTAAAAATGCACATATATTCCACAAATAGAGATCGTAATGAACTCCTTTGAGCAGTAATTTCTGGTTTTCGTAGGTCTCTTTTATTTTTACTGCATGAGCTAATGGTACGGAAGGATATTGATTTCCATTATGTAGCCACAGTTACATTGGATACGTATATTTCTGTTATTACTATGTTTTTTAAATACAGGAACCATAAAAAACAATTCTTTTACTTGGTATGGCTTTGCAATGGAACCAAAAGATGCACGTGTGTTACAGATAAATGTATTATTCTGTTATTTCTGAATAACTCCGAAACCGTTGAAAATCGATCAAAACTATATGAATTTGATTTAAAGATAATTTTGTTTTGCATTATTAGCCGCACCCATTAAAAAATCTGTATGTAATAGACAAAAATTTAAAACGGATTTGATTTTAGGGCACGAATGTGCATACAAAACACATATTTTTATTGAAATTTTTTTTGCAGAACAGTGTAATTTGTTGTCAGCAGCTAGTCTTGCAATGGACTGTCAACTGCAGGTTCACACGGATGTAAGAAATTTTAAGCACATTTTACTGACAACATTGTAATATCTGACAATCGTCTGCACATAGCTTAAGGCCATGTGAGATACAACTTTTGCTTCGCGTTGCGTTGCAGATTCGCTTTGACATCTAAGATGAAATGTGCATGCTTATATGAAACATTTCACATAAGGGGCCATCCATATATTACGTAACGCGCTTGGGGGGGGGGGGGGGTGGGTTCGAGTTTTGTTATGATTTGTTACGGGTGGGGTAGGGGGGGGGGGTCTGTAAAATTGTTACGTAACATAAATTTTACTAATTTCGTACAAAAACACTTCGATTTTTCATTTATTTATGTATTTAATTTATCAAAGAAATACATAATAAATCAAGAATCATGAGTGTTAAATAGATATAAATATATGCATATACATATGTATGTACATAAATACATAATTGTTATTATTTATATTTTGCAAGCTTATTTGATTTTTGTCTACGCACTGTGGTAGTCTAACAGAAAATAAAAATAAAGGAACAAAAGTATTCGAATTCCCGAATATTCGTCCATTCTCAATTACTTGCATTTTTCCATAAATAAAATAAATAAATGCATAAATCCTAAACGAAACTTAAGAAAATGCCATAAAAATATTTGTATATTAGTTTGTAATAACTAAATAAAGAAATTTACTTCAATTCAAACAAAAAGTTATTTAAAAATACATACATATATTTAAATTTGTTTAAAGTTCTTGTTACGTTATTTTAAGGGGGGGGTCTAAGAATTGTTATGATCTGTTACTGGGGGAGAGAGGGGGGGGTCAAAAATCGGAAAAAAATGGCGTTACGTAATATGTAGATGGCCCCTAAAGTACTTTTAACGCAAAGCGAAGCGAAAAGTTAGGCAACTCTCAACTTTTTGCGTGCTTTGACAATCAGTTGGTATACTTTTCTCAATTTTATTGACCAAACTCGCCTGTAAATATGAAATTGTATTAAACTTTTTGTAAATTTACATAAAAAATGAGTTGGTGGCATCAGAGTAATCAAATTGTGCTGTATTTTATGCATTAAACAAAGTAGTAAAACCAAAAGTGAGTGTTGTGACAGTTTTTTTCTAGAGCTTAGCAATTTTTGGTTTGCCCAAAATGAGTTTTTTTGATTAAAAATTTTCTTTTGTGAATAATCAATTTTTGAATTTTATTTCAAAAATAATGGCAAAAATAACATATTTATTCAATAAAATTAATTTATATCGATAGCTATATTTGTAAACTTGTAAAGCAAAAATTACACATAGTTTAATATACACAAGTGTAAAAAATTTTTTAACCAAAGTATACCATTTCAAAAACTTTAGAATCGAAATCTTCTGATTCATCAGCTTCAGAAATTGTGTCGTACACAGAACTTGCATTAAAAAGCTTTCATAAATCAGCAGAAGGATTAAATTTGGCACAACAAATTGAATTATTTTTAAAGTTTGTGTTTATTCTAAGAAGTTCTTTCAACAAGTCATATTGCATTTTGTTACGTA
Source organism: Nowickia ferox (assembly GCA_936439885.1). NCBI lineage: Eukaryota > Metazoa > Arthropoda > Insecta > Diptera > Tachinidae > Nowickia > Nowickia ferox. Next base: position 69,815,386 of record OW387026.1, read on the forward strand.
TTTTTGTTTTGGTAGTGTTCATTATTGGTTAATCTGCCGTGATACTTCTTGTTAATTAGAAACCATTCACTATGAATAATAACACACATTTTTAGACTTGCCAGGCGTACATTTCTTACCTCAAAAATCATTCTTGTTACCATTAGTTATAAAAAAATCCCCTAAAATTTGGTTATCATCCCCAACAAATCTCCAGATCCCCAAAATGAAATTTTTATCCTCAATCGCGAAAAATTACCACAATTTGGGGACAATCCCCTAAACTTGCAACGCTGGCTGACAACGAAATTGCGACTTCTGATTGCACAAAGAAAAAATAAAAAATTTATCAACATCAACTCAATTGAATCAACCAAAAAATCGTTTGATTTTGCACCCGTTGCAAATTACGACATCAATTATCAGAATTGCAAAAATTTAAAAGACTTTTTTTTGCAATTATTGGAATTTAAATTTTTAATATAAAAAGGAAATAATTGAAAATGTGTAGGATTTAAATTACAGTATTTAGTTGAATGCATGAAAAAATTCACAGAAAATAAATTTAAAACCTATTTATCTAAATATCAAATCAAATAACACCATAATTAAAATATGGACTAGAATAAACTAAAAATTGCATTGAGCAAACTAAGTAGGTTAACTGGTTTATATAGCTCATATGCTTAATTTCGATGGTGTTAATGCCAAATCATGATAATGGCTTAGAAAGCTGCAACAAAAATAACAACATATGTAATTCGTTATAATTAATGGATTAATTGAATCAATCAATATTTCAATCAAAGAGAAGGAAAATAAATTTTTAATAATTTTTAATAGAGAAGATTAGGAAATAGTTCAATGACTGCTTTAAGTATAGATACTATATCAAACAACGGCTGTAATTAAAAAAGTTAGAGTCATGAAAACCACATGAAGTATAACTTGCACCACGGTACAAACTCTTACACAATTTATATTCTTTAGTCCTAGTGTACACTATGCAAGTCTTATTGCTAAGCTGATTAGTTTGAGGGGAACAGAAACGTTTCTTTTCCCATCGTCCCTCTCTCCTAACAAACTAATCAGCTTAGCAATAAGACTTGCATAGTGTAAACTAGGACTTACAACATGATAGATAAAAACTGTATTACAAATCAGTTAATAAAGCTTATCTTTTGATTTTTGCTTGTAATTGATTAATCTGATCAAAAATATGTTTAATGCCACGATATATATTTAATTATTGTCAACACATGATTAACTCGTTGTGCAAATAACTATCGTGTATATTTACAATTATTTCAATTTAATTGCTGTTTAAAAGTTGCTAACAATTTTATTTTAAAATTCTCTATTGTAGCGTTATATCGTTCATTCAATTGTCATGATTATATTTAACAATAAACACGTATTAATGACATGCGGTTATTAAATAATAATTCATCTATTTCAATTATTATTATTGTTGTTATAATTTAATTTAAATTTAAAATTATAGAGTTAAATTTAGATTTAGATGTTTATGTGGGTCAGAATATTGATTGAAATCAATAAAAAGAATAATCGAAGAGCAAAAGTATGAAAAGGATCAAATTCCTGTTAAACAATAATCAGAATTATGGAAGTGTCAAAAATGCTCGCATCACATGGTAACGATACCAAATAGAAAAACTTAAATAAATTTTAAAAAGCGAATTAAGTTTAACAAAAATATACTAAAACATTAATAATGGTCTGCCATTACTTCGCCCGAAGCACGTCTGTAAAGGAATAATAATCGTAATGACACAGAGTTATCAGATTTTATCCAACCCAATTCGCCAAATTGATTTAAAAAATCTCCAAAAGTCGCAAAAATCAATTTGTGTATTTGATAATAAATTTTTTTTATATAACAATTTTTTGAATATAAATTTTTATAAAATAATCGCACAAAAATTCAGCAGAAAATCACCAAAAGTGAAAATAAAATCGCCAAAATCATTCTTGTAAATTTTTCTCATCCAAATTCAAGATGCATTAATTACTATAATTAATATAAGAAAAATCAACCAAATCGAATTGTTTTAATTTCTTGCAGAAGATTTTTGGTAGGATATATTTTTGAAACTACTCCTCCAACAAACTAATTTTTCTGAACTATAAAAATTTTGAAGTTCAATTTTCTTAAAAATAGACATAAAAATCGTCAACAAATTTAATTATAGTCAGAAAAATCACCCTTTCGCTAAATCAAAAATTAGTATGATACAAATTAAATAAAACGAGAAATAATAGCACTAAATAAATAAATTTAACTATCAAGAGATTTGTTTAAAAAAGTTTGCTCTTTACGTTCCCATAACTGTAAATTAATTTGTTTTCATTTAAACATGTGTGCGACGACAGTAAGAAGACTAAATTAATGTACGAACCAGGGCTGCCAGTAGTATTAGGGATTTGTCCTCAAAGTTAGGGACTTCGAACTTTTTAGTGACAAAAAAAAATCTTTTGGGGACATGTGACTCAAGAAATTTTTTCAAAAACAACAAACGATTATAGTTACTTTAAATATTGTTGTTTGAAGTTTATTTGTTTTTATTTTTATGATTTGATTAGGGTAAACTTCGTATCGCTTTGTAAGCCAAATGACATGTGATAATTACACTGTGCAACAGTGAAAAATCCACACGGTTCTGCCAGTATAGGTTCGATAGTACTACCAGAGGGTAGTAAAACCATATACTCAGTTTGGCGATTTTGGTGGCCAATTTTTTTTATGGGACTCCAAAGATTTCGAAAATTACTGTACCCTCAAAAAATGGTGTCATGAGTTTTTGACCAACAACTAATTCAGACTTAGTGATAGCGCTTAGCTATATATAGCAATAATTTAGGAAAGAGCCTACCAAACAAATTTTGTTAACATCTTATGCTAAAAAAATTATTTCTTTGTGCAATTTTTTGTGCAAAATCAATGCAAAATTTAGAATATAATTCTGACTTTGCCCTTTGCACTTTATCGGTGCACTGTAATGTTTTTTAGATCCTTAATCACTTGGGCAGACCATGCATGCTCTGATTACGCACATGTCAGTTAATTTGCTTAGTTTGTTCTACTTAAGACAAATTATTCTGGTTTGTTACTTTGAAGTATATTTAGTTTTTTAATTTTTTTAAGCGTTTTTAAAAGTCTGCATTTACATACATCAGTGGAGATTTTTGGTGATTTAAATTTTTTTGTGACTGCGAGAAAAGTGCCTGGCACCCCTGGTATGAACTTACATTCGTATTGAGAATAGTATTTCACTGAGTATTATCTAATGTAACATGTTCTTAATCATAATTAAATAAATTATTTACATGATTTATGCCATGATAAAAATGTGTAAATTAATTATAACACACAGTGTGTGTTAAATTGTGTGTAAATGGATGAGTAATTTCAGTTTAAATTTTTGGCGGCAATTTTTAATTAGATAAAATAACTACAGAAATATGCACACATACATATGTACATACATACGTAATAGTTCTTTTGTTGACACAATTATAAAATTTTTATGATTCTGTATTAAAGTTTTCGTTACTTTTGTTACTTTTGTAAATTATGTTTGCTTCTTTTCTCACAACTTATAACTTCCGTTAACAATAATTGTACATACTCGTAGATATAGATTAAAATTTAATTACCGTGCCCAAATTTAGTCTTGCATTAATAGTTTTATGCTTTTAATCGATTAAATATATATATTAACACAAAAATTTGTATATGAAACAGTTTCTTAGCACTGCCAAAGGCCGCCCGTGGGCGCTTCGTTATGCTCTTTTTTAGACGTACATTCATAACAGTGATGCCATTAGGATACGAAAGATACATTTTTGGTATCTTTTGATAACTTCAGGTACCATGTGTAATCCTGACATTTGTCGTATCTTTTGAATCTATACGCAAAATGTACAGAAAATATGATCATCTTTTTTTTAGGAAATATGAACATCTTTTTTATTTTCAGGAAATTTATATGAACTTTTTGATATAATCGCCTTAGTATAAGGGCCTTAACTCGTATATTAATTTTTACAAAAATGAATTTGTTTTGATAACATCCAAAGATACTTATGTACATATAATTAATTTTAAAGTTTGCTTAGTCCCTGTCCAGACTTGCAATTTTTGTTGCAGCAATTCTTGAGTTTCATGTGCTCTGCAATTCTCTTTTGTTTTGAAATTTGTAGTTGATAATTAAATATTGGTAGGTGTATTTGACGTTTTATTTTATTTTATTTCTTTAGTTGTATAAAACACAAAATATTACAAAAAGTAAATAGAATTGTTAATTTTTCAAGGGAATTTTTTGTGTAATATAATTTTTTTAATATAAATAACAAAACTAGAATTTCATAATGTGGACACTAGCAATTTCAAAGCAGAATCTTAAAAAGTTGGAGCAACAAATATTGCACGTCTGGACGAGGACTTACCGTATTTTTAAAAATTACATGCCTAATATTTATGACTTAAATAAATATAAAAATGAATTTATATGATATCATTTTCTATACAATATTCAATAAATATGAAATAAAAATGTTATGTTAATAAATGTTAAAAATGGACTTTAAAATTTTTTACAAAATGTATCTTTTTGTGAACAAATGTATCTTTTTGGAAACTAAAATGTATCTTTCTCGAAATTTCACTGGCAACACTGATTCATACAAGCATGCATTTTACTCTCTCGTATATTATATACATATATGCGTTTGCCTGACTTTGCTTTAGAGCACAGATCCGCAAAGTAAAATATGGTTGCATTGGTGAGAAAAATAAGAGTAAAATAAAGTTGCACTTGAAGAAAAGTTTTGTAATTTAAAAACCATGCTGTGGTTATTAATTGTTTGAATATTTTTTGTAAATAAGCAATTAAATAAAAACTTAAGTAAAAATTAAAAAATCTTATAATTCATCCAACAATGCAGTGCATAAATTCCAAATTAAATTATTCAGAGCGCTGTGAAAACTATTAAAATGCCTTTTTAAACTATATTCTCTCTCTATTATTTTTAAATGTTTCATAACAAAATGAATTGCATATTGCCAAAAGCATTTTTTGTCACGAAATATTTATTAGCCTCCATAATTATTTTTTGTAATACAAATTTATTATATTTGAACTTTAATTTCGTTCGGTGTTCTCAAAAAAACTAAACAAAAAACCAGGAAAAAATTTGTACATCCGTGCACAATTTCATTCGTCGCTTCCTCAGTGACGACTAAATGAAAGAGCATAAGCATGTATGTGATTTTGTTGTCCACAATTGTGGTATGGCGTGCGGTTCACTGCTTTAGAGCCTTTTTATTACAACAGTATGCTGTACATAGAACTAAATTACTAAAACTAACATCCTGGCCCACGATGTCGACAAAAAATGTTCAATCGACAACCTGTATCGATATATCAATATAATTAATCGATCGAAGATTTTCTGTGGACATCGTGGGGCAGCCTGTCATTTTTTTTTATTAATGAAACATATTTTATAAATTAGAAAGATCTTTCGTCAAGAGTTTTATTTTACATTCGTTACAATTTTTTTTGTTAAAATCTAGTTTATTTAGCCAATCAATCATTAATCTTTTATTGCTGCTAAGTAAAGCATGGGCACTAAGGTATTCATTTATTTGGGGTTTTGGCTTAATCGGTTAATTTCGGTATTGAGCGGTTAACCGGTTAATAAATTTTTTTCATAAATCCAGTAACTTGAACAAATAAAAGTGCATATATTATTTATTAATTTGAGTTTATTAGTAAAACAAAAAACAAACCTAAGAATTCTTAAACTAAATCAAGCAAAAAGATCATAAACATGTACCGAGTATATTACTACTTCAATAGTTTAAAGAGATCTTGCTAACACAATTTTTCAGAAAAATAATATGGTTTAAGTGTTTAGGATTTAAACGAATTAGTTTTGATAAAACTTGACTCCTTTGAGGAAATCGAAAGCAATCCATGATACAGAATATCTAGTTTCTTAGTTTTTCCCTGGATTTATCTAAACATATAAAATTTTTCATTATATCCTTAGAGTCCTGTTTTATTTATTATTTTTTCAAATTATTATTTTTTTAATTAATTAATTTTGTCAAAACATTTCTTGTATTACTATCGATAGTTCCTTCCGTCAGGTCATAATCTGACCCATACTGGCAGAGGTTAGCGACGAACATTCTGCAAAAAAGTTTATGTATTTCAGAATTTCTTAGTTTTCGTGTTTGTACTTTGAAACACTGTTTGGTTGAAGAAACCATTTCAGAGTGTAGGTATAAAATAATTGAATTCGTCTCTCATTAAATCTAATCCTTAATTAAATCGTTGGCAAACGTACTATTGGCTTTTATTAAATTATTAAACAAAAACTTAATAATTCCCTCTAGTTCAAGTTCTAGTGTAGCAGAGTCTTTACTAAACTCTTTTGTAGCCACGTCCAAAGATTTTGAAGTTTTACTTAAGTTATAATCACTGAACATACCTCTTTGTTTGTATGAAAAATTTTTATACCAGACGAAAGAAATACTTAAACACACAAAAACATACGTTATAATACTATTAAATATTTACTGCCATATTCATAAAAAATATTTCAGGTTTATTTAGCGCTTATTTGACATATTTTTATGGGAAATTTGTCAAATAAACCTTTAATAAACCTAAAATATTTTTTATGAATTAGACCGTTAAAAATTTGTTATTTCGGTTAATCGACTGAAATTGACTGGTTTAACCGTCAATTGAAAAAAGCCAATTTTAAATTAACCGATCAGTTAATCTGGTAGTAATGAACCGATTAACCGATAAACGGTTAACAGAGTGAATACCCTAATGTGCACTTAGCGCAACTCAACAACTCAAAGCAACACCCCATGGTTTCTATGTTTCAAACGGATGGTCATACGTCCACAACACGTAACTGAGTTCTTATTAATTTTTAGTAAATGTAAATAACATTAAATATATTCCTTTATCTGAAACTGTTCTTTTGTGCTAATTAGAGTTGAAAAATTCTGTGGGACTAAAATATTTACCTAATATCGCGTTCAATATTGTCAATGGAATGTTTGAATATGAGACATTAAACAGTTTTGTAATGTAAGAGAATCAGTGGTCTTTTCACTTTTTTCCCAGTTTGCATGTGCGAAATTCGTCTATGTATGTATGTATGTATGTATGTGTGTTCCTTTGCGGCACTATATAAACATCTTAACCCTGGGAGTACCACTAAAGATATCACAGTAGGCGTTTGTTGGCCGCCATTTTGTGAATACGAAAAAATAATAAGTCGAGGAATTATATCGAAATGGTTTTCATTCGACAGGTATTTTAAAATCATCTTTAGGTTTCTCTTATGATTTTTAATTTCGAATGACCATTTGGGATATTTAACGGTTTAAAGTTTGCGCAGTCGGGTTTTTTCCCATTTTTTTAATTACTACTTGTTTCACTAGTCTTTCTTTTTTTTAAAAACCTGCACTTAATGAAAGTTTCCCTTTATAAAAATTAATATATATAGATCATTTGGTGATCACACCCCAAAAATTTTGACAATCTAATCATATATTCCCATGTGATACTAAAAAAACTTTTTCATTGTTCTACATTATATATTTTAATTCTTGCGTATCTAATCTAAAAGAAGTTTTCTACATACAATGTGCACTTAAAATAATATAAAACTCTAATAAAATAGTAAAGTTATAATATGGTGCTAATAATTTCTAAATTATAAACACCTTAAACGCCCCCTTTCATGTGATAATTAATGGACAATTTGGAAATTTGCTTAAATCGTTAATTTTATTAACTTAAATACCTTCTAATTGATTGAGTAAATTTGTATAAAAAATGTACTTTTTTATATTTTAAATGAATGCCGATCGCTTAAAATTAAGTAAAACTAAAAATAACATCACAATTGTAATTGCAAATGGCTATGGTTTTATTTTTTTTCTTCCATTTTATCATCTCTTTTCAACCACATCATCACGTGAGAATAATTAAATAAATTTATCAAATAAAATAATTTATCGTAGCACTTTATATCAAAAGCAAGAAAATAAAATTCTAAATGCCTGCTGCTATGCAAATTAAGTGGTGTGCAAATAAAAATAAGTTTCGAACTGAATATTTAGGTTTTAAGTTATTGATGTAGACTAAGTTGGAGAAAACATCTAAAGCAATATAAAGCTCTTTTTTTATATACATACATATGTACATAATTCAAACGATCATAGACAGATGCTATCATTTATAATGCTATTATTTATAGAACAGCGTTTTGCAGCATTTGACGGTACTCGCAATTTGGTAAAATGAAAGTTAGGTTTTTGAAAATTTAATAATTACGCCTAGCTTTTTTAGTCATAAATATATTTTAGACTCTATGGATATATCTATTTACTTATGTAAGACATGTCCATTAGGTTGTCAACCATAATTTGATAGCTTATGGGGTCAAGTATTTTTAAGATTTTTTTAAGATTTTTCGGAAGAGGTTTAGAAGTCGCACAAGTCGAATTTTTGCCAAAAATTGAGTTTTCCGGCCGTATTTTGTGGTTTCTTCATAATTTCAACCATAACCTTAAAAACGGGAAAAACTCAGGAACGGAAGGAGCAAATAATTTTTTTTTTATTATTTAGAATTCGTAGATCTCTCAACCTACATTATTAGTTTTTTCATTTTTATCAAAATTTTAAAGGCTTTATTATTTTTAAAATTTATGGAAAAATTACGAAAAACTGTAATGTAGGCTACCCAAATGGGCAAATTCATTGCAAAAACTTATAGTTTTTGCACACAAAAATTAAGCTTGGCCATTTTTCCTTTAAATTGTTTCCTCAAAAGTGAAGAAAATCGCGGTTTTGGTTAAAGTTATGAAGAAAACACAAAAAACGGCCGGCAAACTCGATTTTTGGCAAAAATTCGACTTTTGCGACCTCTAAACCTCTTCCGAAAAATCTGAAAAAAAATTTCAAAAATACTTGGCTTATAAGAAGCTTTTAAATTATGCTTGAGCGCCCATGAAAATACAAAAAAAATGTCCCCACGTAAATAACTGAACCGTTTCTACTAGATGAATATCTGCAAGACACAAAATTTAAATAATTCTGTTAAAAACATCGATTTCAATGCAAAGATCTTATAGAACATATTACAAAATGTCTCAAAAATTTTCGAAAAAAAGTGCACAAAACTGCAAGTGAACCGCTTCAAATAAAAAATGTTTTGAAATGGTCATATATGACTAATGCTTCTAAATGAGGTAGAGGTAGGTTGGAGCCAATATCCCGCCCTAAATTTGAAAAAAATTAAAGTACAAAACTGCAGGCAATTTCTTTCAGAAAATTCTACATTTTCATATTTATGCTCAAAGATGTGTGTCAAGTTTCGTGAGAGTCGGTACAGTGAAAGTACGTGAAATATAATATTACGTTTTAGTATTTAAGAGAGCTTCGCCCACTTTTTAGGCACAAGATTGTGTCATTCCAAAGGCTTAAACTGTTTGCTTAGTTTCATGATGGTTGGATAAGTAAACGTATATATAATTTAGTAAGATCGTGTCACTTTGAGACCACAGGATGTGTGCCAAATTTCGTAAGAGTCGCTCCAGTGAAAGCACGTGAAATATAATATTAAGTTATAATATTTAGGAGGGGTCCGCCCACTTTTTAAGCACAAGATTGTGCCATTCGAAAGGCTTACACTTTTCTATTAGTTTCATGGAGGTCGGATAACTAAACGCATATATAATTTAGTACTAAGCTTTAACGGGTATATAGCCCCGCCCACATTTTTAAATTATAAGATCGTGTCGCTTTCAGAGCTCAGGGTCTTTGTAAAGTCTCCTAAGAATCAGTTTAATAGAAGCACGTGAAATGTAGTATTAAATTTTAATGGGCGTGGTTCCGCCCATTTTTTTAAGTTCGAGATTGTGTGATGTTCGAACATCAATATACATAATATGTCTATGTGTGTATATATCATATTAATATATATATTATGTGTTAATGTTTTTTTTATCGAAATCTGAATTTTTTCGACTCTTAAGGCCTTCTCTTGAAAGTCAGACGATTTTTATTTTTAAATTTGCGAGCTGGAAAATCGTTTTTGCATCAATATCAAGTATTGATGCAACAACAATTTTTCCTCCTCATCTCATTTGAAGCACTTCTTTTCATCACGAACATAGATTTCACATAGTTTGACTGAGGTTTGAAAAAAGTTTTATTTAAAACTAACGTTATTATTAATCTAACTAAATCGTAGTATAGCATTTTAGGAATTTAGGAAGCATTTTATTTAATTTACACTTACACTTTGGCAATCCTTTGAAAGTGCGAATACGATTGTTCAGAATGTCTTGAAGATAAACGTTCCAAGTCAATACGAGGCGGCATTTTAATAACAAATTTTAATTTCTTTTATATTATTTTTTGTAAGCGAAAGAATTATTGCCAATTAAATAAAAAAATTCGTACTTTAATATGCAATACTATATAAAAATATTCATTGCCTCAAGGAGCTGTTTTTCTAATATTTTTAGCACGAGTGTCGTTGGTGCTTGGGTTAACTTTCACACACGAACACATTCGATAACTTCCGAAGAGCCGTGCGTTTTAATAGATCGTTTTTCGACTACTAAACATTGAAATTTAATTTAAACCACTGAAAACTTCTGTTTTCCTTAACAACAACTTGTTGTGTATTTAAAAAATTAAATGGGCTTACCTGCCTGTTCCCTACAATGCATAATGGCAGAGAGTGAATGTTGTTGAGCTAAATACCGAAACTTCAACTAATAACAGAAAAGTAATAAAAGTGGAAATTATTTTGCAAATACTAAGGGAAATTCCCTGAATCATGACTTAGATTTCACATTTAAAGAAGATTTATATTATACTGTTTTCGAACTTTGCCTGAATTTTACTTAATTTTTTCCCACGTAAGATTAACATAGTGTTCTTAACAATCTTATTTCACTAAATAAAATTTTTGCTTTGACTTGTTTTTATTATTTTTTTAATAAATCAACATTAAATCGTGTTTTATTGAACATTCAAAAGAAGTGTTAATTTATTACATATTATTTTTCTATATATTTATGTATTAGACGTAAATTTTATTGTTAATAAGTTTGTTTTTCCAAATAGTAGGAAAATGAATTTTTATTGGCAGTTTTGGTTTTGAATTTTAAAGCTAAAAGCAGAATTTTATTTCATTATTTTATTGTTATTCTTTTCTTATTTGGCACAGTTGTCAGTGAAGAGTTTTGTAACCAAAAAAAAATAATAATCATGTGCTCTGCGTTAGTAAAACATGCATAGTGATGCAAGCATTGGGTGAATAAACTTCAAATCATACCATCAGTGAATGAGTGAGGAAAATAACCTACCGAATACCAGGGATTAATCCTAATTGTGACATAATGAAAATGTGCTAGATTTTTGGTATTCTCGAACTGTTTTGGTTTCTGGAGCGGCGAGAGGGGACAAAGTTAGCGCCACAAATTAAGAAAGTCTAGACTGATTAAGCCAATAATTCGTTGAAATTATTCCTATGATATGAAGGTGCTTCTTATGAAAAAAAAATTAAACAAACATACAAAATATAATTTATTTTAATTTATTGAACATTAAACAAATAAATAACAATTCATGAGATATATGAAATGCGATAAACGTAATTTTAAAAATATAAAATTTCAGTTCTTTATACAATAATTCACATATTAAAAAGATCACATGGACTGCCTGCTGTAGTTTCATTATACAATTACAGGGTTAGGCGATTGAAGTGTTACCAACTGCAGGTTGGCAATACTGGCAAACTGATAACGGCAGCTATTTAAAATGTATACGAATGACAGCTGTTTAAAATGTTTGCAAGCAACCACAAGCATTTGCATCTATACGTTTTATATAACAAAAAATATTCGAAATGGAATTAAAACGTAATGGTATGATTGTATTATATTTCGCCGGAAAATAACAACCAACTCGTGCCATAACCGCCAAAAAAGCTTAAGCGATATAATTTTCGAACTTAACTATTTGAAAAAATATATATATCATTATCCAAAAAACGAGGTCCAAAAAATGTGTCGGTTAAGCTTTTTTTTTGCGGTTATGGCACGAACTATTCTTCGTGAGCTGAGCCATCTCATAATAAATAAAAACTTTCTGTATCGCATCATAAATCGTTATATTGTGCAGCCAGCATTACCAAACGCATAGTGGTGGACGAAAACCACTGCAACATCAAATGGTTCGGAAAGTGAAGGCTTGACTTCATCGAAATACAGGTCGTAGCGATAATCAAATAGTCATATTCCAAAATAAGCTTAAGGTAAAAGCCTTGAAAGTTCCAAAAGACACACGATCTTACACCAAATCAAAAGAAAGATAGACTCAAAAAAGCGAAGGAGTTGTTACACTTGCAAGAACGCGGCGAATTTCCGAAAATTGTGTTCTCTGATGAAAATAATTTTTCTATTGAGCAGTTCATAACCTCCCAAAATTATCGTATTTGCTTAACCGATCATACCCGTCATTTTGGAGAGCGAGGTGAATACAAAAAAATGCCAGTATGGATGCGCTAAAAAAATCCATTATACGAGAAAGGGCCGCAACACCGCAAGCTCAAAATGAGTTGCATGCTGCACGAGTTGCTGTTTAACCGTTTGAAGCCTATAGTGAAGGCAAAAAGTGGCCACATCAAGCTAAAGTAAATGGATTCTGAAATTTTGATTATTTCCACACTTTTTGTAATTTAAAACAATAAAAAACTCCGATTTTTTCAATCATCAAATTGTTTCATTCAAACAAATTTGTTAACGAAATTAAAAAGCAAATCAAACGATTATTTGAACAGAAATCTTATCTGAACAATATTGTTACAAATTTTATTTTATATTAGTTGTATGAATTCGAAATTAATTTTTTCTGTGCAACCTTATATTTCTCGCTGATATATGACCTTTTCCTAACTCTATAAAAGTAATGAAAAATAAGTTTCTTTGCACTTATTTAAAAAACATAGAACAAACATATTTACATAACATCAGGAAAATTACTTTGGATTCCCTGAATAGGTATCAAAATAGAGAACTGCTTGCAATGGAAACCCTATTTAAAAATCATTACAAATGATCCAGATTTGCACTAATTCTGGATCGCAAATTCGAGATCTCATTGACTTTGAAAAACCTTGTGTTGAAGACTCGAATATTTGCAATTAATTAAAAAGTCACAAGTGTAAAATTATTAGAAAATCAGAATACATTATTCACTAAACATTGATATTAAGATCTTTTAAATAAATAATTCACTGCTAGAACACCACGATGTTAACTACGATATTCTTTACACGATACTGTCTGCTTAGCGGACGCATCGTCCTTTTCACACTGAACATAAATCTTCCACCGTCTCTCAACAATAATCAGCCCAATCATAAACAAAAATTCCGCGGGAGTTTTTTTCACTTTTCGCTTTCTTCCTAATATGAATTTGTTTTTTCCCCTTTTTTTCTTTTTTAACTAAAAACCGTTTCCTCACAAAACAGAAGGGAATTTTTTCTCTAGAAAATTATTTTCCGTGAGAAATAAATTCGATGAGAATATTCATGATTGAGCTGACCAGCTTGCCATCAAGTTTGTGCAAATGTAATTTGTCATTAGCATGTGTATGGAAGCATTATATATGTGACAGCGCATAGAGAAAGGGACCTAAGGGTAAAAAAAAATAAATTTTCACTTTTTTTTTTTTTGATGTGGACAACATCTGAGCATCGAATGAGACCGATCCCATGCCCCAAAAGTGTTCCCTCCCAGAGATATGCGCGTTTTATGATGTGATGGTACACCAAAGATACACGTATTTAAATCTTTAAAATGGCTCTCCTGAACAAAACCTCTTTTTACCCTTAGGTCCCTTTCTATTTTGCGCGTCACATATGTTGTTGTTTGTGTCTTTAGTCTGGATTGGATTATGTGTTTGTGGGGTTGTATATTTCTTATTAAGCAAAAAGTATAATATCAACAACGTCTGGTATTTTTGTTTGCTTGGGTATTTTATGTTTTATGGAAAACATTTTGTATTAGGCTTGTTCACGTATGTATGTTTGAGTAAGAATGTTTTAAATCCTGGGGCGGTTCTTATGCAGTTCGATTCGATAAGAAAACTTTTCGAATTTGTATGCTATTAATATCAGAACTCGAAAACATTTCCGTTCGTTTCGAATTACATAATAGACCTTGTGTCATTAACAAGCGTGTACGCGTGTTATCAGAAACCGATGAGTAACTGAAAACTTTACTTTTAATTTTTCAAACTTGGAACAAACTTTATTTTATTATTCTTATGCCAATGAATATGCACTTCCAAAGAAATTAAAAAAAATCCAAATAAATTTAATTAGAAAAACAATAAAATTATGGAAATTTAAGCTTGCTAGACCAATTCCTAAAAATTCCACAAATCGGTCAAAACTTAAAATTAACTTAATTTTGTATTTATTCATAATTAATAATAAAAAGTCCCACTGAAGCGGTTTATAGTTAAAAGTGTTTTCACACCTAAAGTTAAAACCATAAACAGCAGATTTTGCGTTCACACTGCAAGTTTGATAAATTCTGGTTTCAACTCATAGACTGTCTAATAAATTTGTTCAAAATAAAATAAACCTCTTGAAGAAATACGTGTATTTGTTGCTGTATTTTTTCTGCTTTTTTATAATACTTATTTGACAAACTGTTCAACTGTTGTTGTTGTTTGTACGAAAAACTCAGAAAAATTTCCATACGCTCTAAAATGGAAGTTATTTTATATTTTGTAAATAAACATTTTAAAATTATGGAACTACTTATACAAAGTGAAGAACTGCTTGGAAATCAAGTTATTGTATATAAAAAATGCACAAATACATTATAAAATACAAATTTTTTATCAGCAGATCGATGTCAGTCATATCGTCTATTTTCACTTCCAAGAGGTTAATGTAAATATTTTCGCTGTTTTCCGTTCAAAAGATTCTTTTTCTCCGCAAATTTTTGTTTAATATTTTTACGGCTGCATCCATTTTTATTCACTGGCATATAAATTATCAGCTGCTTCAGAACATTTCAACTGGGCAGCACTGAATTCAGCACAGCTAAAACAACGTTGCATTTCATAAAACCAACTTATAAACAATTAAAAAATAGTTTTAAGTTGGTTTTAACAAAATCATTTTGTATGGTAAAACGAGGTTTTAACAGTTGGTTTTAAGTTAAAACCAACTTTTATTAAAACCACGTTAGTGTGAAAACACTATAATTTTAGATAATTTATAGGAAAAAAATTTTACACAATATTCCAAGGAAAAATCTTCTAACAAAAACATGAGCGATGATTTTGCTATTTATAATGACAATGGGCCTGAACTCTTCTTTTAATGTAAAAAACTTTAGCAAATTTAGTTCATACTTACTGGGGCGTTGGAGGATTTACAATATTTAATAACTCAGTTGGCGTTTGCGGCACCCTTTTTATCACTAATCTTCGGCCATCGGTTGAACCAATACCAATCGATGCCAACGATCTTACTGAAGTTACATCAGAATATATTTGATTGGCGACACTATCGCGATATAAATAGGAACTGGAGTCACCATCTTGTTGAAGAAAATTGTTGATTGTTAGTTCATTCGGATCGGATAAATAAGCTGAAATAAAAATTTAATTTTTAAAATAAAAATTTTTCAAGAGATTTATTATTCGACATATTGTCATAATTATACTATAAATGAATTTTATTTGCTGGTGGTTAAGCGATGTCTATATGCATTTCATTGTTCATAAGCCTACTTATTTTTCTTTTGTGATTTTCAAAAATATTAATATATGTGAATTCTCAAATAGTTTATGAAAGTCTGTGCATAAGATAAGAGGTTTGTGACTGTTCAAAATGTGTGGTTGAAGTCTACTGACGATTTGTTAAAGCAACAATGAAATCCATTTAGACATCGATAAACCACGAGCAAATAAATTTTACATAAAAATTTTTGCTTTCTTTAAATAAGGTTAAATGATTAAGGGTCAGGATATAGTAACTTTCTGCGAACCGAAAATCATAATATATATTGACATATTTTCATTTGCAATAACTATGATGTCATTATGTAATTTATTTTTTGCGATAGTGTACAGCTGTGTTTTACTGACGATTTAAGGTAGCATTAGTTTGTACGTGCTGTTCCGTTCTAAATCAGCTGTTTTGTTTCTGTTCAATTGAAAGTCTGTATGTGTGGTTTATTTTTCCTTTTTCGTTCTGTTCTGTTACGGACAAATCTGTAGAAAATAGAATTCAACGTTAAGTGACAGCCAAAAGTGTGTATGTATTAGTTTGTTGTGATATTTTGTATACAACTGAAATCAGTTCTATAGGTTGCCAGCTTATTCCTTGCATAGAAAAAGTAATTGCAAAATATTTTATACAGAAAAGAACGGCACAGAACGACAACGAAAAGTAAAAACTAATGAGGCTTTTAATTATATATCATGTGGTATCTCTGTATAGAAAATGTCAAAATGAGCGAAAAGCACAAAGGAAAATAAAGAAATACTAAATGAATTTGAATTTGTGATTTATTTTTATTTTTTATTTTGCTTCAACCGACAGCGAATATCGTTAAAATATGTTACTGAATAGCAAAGTTGATAAATTTTCGTTTTATTTATTATAGCGATACGATTATCGTAATAAAATATATTGAATACAGGTACAGGTACTGTTGTATAAGTTAAATATTGTATAACAATTAACTTCTTTTTAAATATTTTTTTTAGCAAAATATTTTTTTTTTAAACATTGAAATTAGTTAATAACTGATAGTATAATAATAATAAGCTGATTCCTAAGTTCATTTCGCATTTCGACACTTTGTAATCAATATGATTCATTTAGTTTTGTTTAAATTTTGATATCTTCTGTTAGACTTCTCATTTTAATGAGTGTCTAATATAAAGATATTTTTAAAATTTAAAAAAATGTAAAAATGTTAAGATTTTCTAACACTGAAGTATGTATTTTTCTTCCGATGGGGTTTTCTTTAATTTGGAATGATGACGTGATAATGAAAAATCGTTTAAAATTAAGATTTTATAATAATCTTACTTAATTGAATACTATTCCACATCTCCTTAATCAATTCCAATTTAATGTTGAAAAGTATTTCGTGTACATATTTTCACAATCTATACTTTAGAGTTGAAAAAATAGCATGTCACAAATGAAAAAAAAAATGAATTGTAATAAATCCCAAAGATACCTTTTGATTACAATAGCTTTTAGCACACCAATAAAAACGTTATAGTTTTGTTGTCATTATTAATGCATTACTTGTTCATTCATAGTAATAAAAATACTATTATTGCTATTCATTAAATTGTTACATTTAACTAATAAATCCATACTTATTATTTTATAACAGTGAAATCTTTTCTACAATTAATTTTTGTCTGGTGGAAAAGCAAAGACGACGGCATTATAAATCAACGAATTTAATACGAGTATAAATCCATTAAAAAATATACAACGAGTTCAATTTAATTTGGTTTGTCAGCAGATTGCAAATGTGAAATAACTATTTGTATGACCTACGTAATTTCTGGGACACATAAAATTAATTTAAATGATACATATGACTGTTATTGTCACACTTAATTTGTACTCGTATTATGGCATTTGCAGTCATGGAAGAGTGTGTAGATTTTCACACATAAATCTTTTGGTGGAAAATTTTCACATTTTTAGTCGATATATAAAGAGCTCTTCAATGCAAGGAATTTGTAATCAATTATCTGTTGCACTAATGTTGCGTTGCAAAATAATATGACTACATATAATAGAGAGAAGTAATCTTTTAAACACTCGGCTATTTCATCATAGCATATGCAACATATTGTTAAAAAGTATTAATCAGTACCTAGATTCTGTAATTTTGCGAACCGAAAATCGCAATATTTATTGACATATTTATTCGTTTGCGGTAACGATAATATGATTCTGAAATTTCTTTTTTTTATATTTTAATCACCATTTAATTCAATATCATGTGGTATGCTAAATAAGCGAAAAGTACAAAGAAAAATAAAGAAAAATTAAATGAATTTGAGCTTGTGATTTAATTTCTTTTTGCTTCAACCGACAGCGAAAATCGTTAAAATATGTTACTGAATAGCAAAGTCGATAAATTTTCGTTATATTTATTATAGGGATACGATTGTCGTAATAAAAGTTACTGAATCCATGTACAGATATGTGATGGAAACAAATTTGGACACAAACACGATTTGAAAACGATAAAAGGTGTGATATGTTTGTTATAGTCGTTTTGTCAATAGTTTAAACATTAATGTTTCATATACTTTTTCAATAGTTTTTAATAAATTTTGTTTAATAGCTTTATTATATTGCTTTTATACTATCTTCTAGTGTCTTTTTTAAAAGTTAGTGGTTAACAGTCACAATGAAATGCATATAGACAATGCTTAATGCTTTTTGCTTTTATTTAAAGAGAAGTAACACTCAGGCAAATGCCTACCACTATTACTAGGTGTTACCTTCTTTTAGGAAAGAGATAGTGATAGAGAAGACAGGTGAAAGAAGAGATAGAGGGAAAGCTCTTTACAACTCTACTTTTTGCACGTTTTTTTAATAATGTAGTGTTGCAGCGCCTCTGGTGTTAAATGAGGCGTATTAAATTTTTGAAACTGTGATTAGTAGCCATTTTATTTGTTATTTTACTTCGCCAATGATTCTGCTACACAACGAAGGAGGGCGCTCTGATGTTACATTAGGATTTGTATCTGCTGAAGTCGGTATACTTCAGTGACCAGTGACTATGCCTTCATCACATAAATTTCCCTACAACAACTAATACAAAGGGACACTAATGCACATGAGGAGAATGCGTGTTGTTGTTATTTAATGACTGGCTGATGCCGGGCTCGAACACAGGACCTTCGGTTTCGTAGTCAACGTTCTAACTACTTCAGCCAACGCCACCCTCGAAATTTCTTAAATACTTAATTAAGATTTTGTTTTTTTATTGTTATCCGATGGATTTTTAATTGTAGTATAAAGGTGTAGAAAAATAAAATAGATTTATATTGAATAAAAATTATTTGCTACGTTTATTTTTCTTTTGTGGTTTTCAAAAAAATAATTATTATTTGTGAATTCTCAAATGCTTTTTGAAAGTTTGTGCATAAAATAATAGTGTTGTGACTGTTGAAAATATGTGGTTGAAGTCTACTGACGATTTCTTGAGTCAATAAAATAAAATGCATATAGACAATGCTTAGCCACCAGCAAATTAATTTAATTTAACAACTATGTTAATATGGATTTTTTAATTTACAAAGTATAAACAACTATAACTAAAATTTATAGACTGCATGATGTTAAAATATATTAAATACTCTGACTATTAATCGGCTACAAATGAGTATATACAGGGCTATTTTATTTACACACACAAATAAAGCATATTTTCAAACAGCCAAAACACATTTTCCATTCCATTTTAAATACACAAATGTATGTATACGGTGGCGAATGATAAATTAATATCACCGGTATCATGCGTAAATTTTTTTGTCCGACTATATATCTATACTCTGAATGTAAGCACGCTTGATACGCAAATGCCTTTTAATATTTTTAGTTGTAGCACATTTTAGTTTTTCGCAATAACGAAGTAGAGAAGCTTTTGTAAAAAATATGTGAGCGTACGAATTGTTTGCGCTAAAATTATGATTATACGCAAATTAAGTCTATTTACTGATTGAAGAACTTATTTACTGATTGAAGAACTTATTTGATCATTTCCAGGGGCCAGATTTCGTAACGGTGACTTTTGAAGTGTTCACCAATTTCAGTGTTCACTTGCTGATTTGTGAGTCCGCAACGGTGAGAACGAATTATTTTGACAGTTATAGTGAACACTAGTGTCAAAATTTTTCACTGCAAAAAGTTTGGTGAGTCGTGAACACTGAAATTGGTAAACACTTCAAAACTCATCGTTGCGGAATCCGGCCCCAGGGCACTTTAGATTTCATTGCCTTAAGTTTAAACCTGGAAAAGATCAGCAGCCATGTAATAATGGTTTCATTCCACACATATTAAACTCATTTGTATTCCCTGTAAGCCATTAATTAAATTATTTAAACATTTGCCTTTGACTAGTATTAATCCCACTGTACTCGTAGAATGTGACTTAATCAGAGCCATTAGTTTTATGAAATCATAAATATTGAATTAAACAATGCCTTCGCAGAATAAACATAGAACTTAATTTTAATTTACACTCTTACACAATTACCTGATACAACGGAACGCATGCTGCTATTGCGATCGTTACGTGGACGCAAACCGATTCCCAATGATGGAGTAGCGTTGACACTGTTAAAATTATTTTGATTAAATGATGATGATGCCAACAGTGCTGAGACAGGTCGCACACTAGACGATGGCGGGGTCTTAGTGGTTGCTAATACTGAAGGCGAGACCGATGTTGATGATGACAATAGAAATTGTCTTGAGTTTGATTGTGATGGAAGCGTAAAATTGCTACTGTTGCTGGCAGAGTAAATTGATGTGATTGCAGGCATATTAAATGAATAAAGCGCATCTAATGTAGATGACGACGATGTTTTCATTTTTGTTGGAGAGCTTGTAGTTGTTGTTGTTGTATTAGTTGTTGCATCAGTGGCGTTATCAGATTCATAATCCTCAATTGTAAATTTAACACTTGTGCTAACATCTGATAAAGCTGTCGTTGTTGGTGTTGTTGGCTTCACTCTCTTCGGCTCAGACACATTTGACTGATGATGAATGACATCCGACCGCGATAATAATAACGTTGGTGATGTAGATGCTGTAGTTGGCTGTGATTGCGCTTTGTTTACTGTTGTTTTCGGCGCTGCTGCCACTGGGGTTGAAGTCGTTGGTGTGGCGTTTAATTCACTTAGATTTTGATTTGTTGGCGATCTGAGGGGCAATTTTTGCAGTGACGTTAATGATGTTGTTGATAAAGCTGTTGGAAACTTTTTATCTTGCCCCACTGCAGAGCTGGCTGGTATGATAATGAATTTATGTGAACGTATGGAAGGGGTGCGTAATAAAAATGTCTGATCATCAGCATCGCTGTCATAAAGATAACTGTTTCGAAAATTCATCGATCCCTGCTTGCCAATTTGACCAAGAGTGGGCGTGGCAGTAGATGGTGATGTTGGTGAAGAGGGTGATCTCGAACTCACAGTGTTAAGAGCGCTGGGCGATGTTATGATCTTTGGAAATGTTGGTGGTGTTGATCTTTGCGCAGATTTGCTGGTGCTGGGCATGTCAATATGTTTGGTTTCCATAATTGCTGTTTATCTGGTTGGGATACTGACTCCGTGCATTATTATTTATTTATTATTTTTCATTTTTGTTTTGCACTATAAAACTATTTTTAAATTTGTACATAAACTATATTTTTATTAATTGGCATTTAAAAATTTAAAATACTTTTTTGTTTATCTTTTAGTTTGTTCTAAATTTGAGATTCTATCACATTATTATCTTGATGACACACTTTTATCCCACTGTATTTAACTGGTGAATTTGACCTTTTTGTGGTCTACATTTATAACTCAAGCAATGAATTTTTTGTTTCTTATTAATTAGTTTTGTTTTAATACATCGCCAGACACGAATATTTTTTTTTAACAATTACATTTCATTTTAAATATTTAAATATGCAAATACTTTTTTTCATTGTGTTAATTTTATTTATTTATTCATATAGACATTTATTTAAAAAATTTGTTGCGTTTTTAAATACAAGTAGTTACAACTAATTACATTAAATTCAGTTAAGAAATATTTTATTTATTTATTTGTTTACTGTTTTTTTAAGTATTAGATAATACTTGTAATTTATTACCTAATGTATGTATGTAGTAGGAAATGTTAACTAGGATAGAGGCTTTTTAAGTTAAGAAATATTTGCAATTATTTATTTAAAGAATTTCTTGATTCGCTCTGGTAGAGAAGTGAACAAAATTTAATGCGTGTATTAAGCGAAAGTTCACAGCACATGCATAATTGCTTATTTTTTTTTGAGGACAAACTTCTTGGATTTTGACCATCATATTTTCTAGACTATTTACGAAAATTCATTAATTTAAACAATAATTTTATGACTTTAAATGAAAACATATAAGAAACATGAAAACCTATCAAAGAGTAGAGACGAAATAATAATAAATAATTCTGCCAAAAAAACCCGACTTCAATGCAAAGATCTGATAGAAGAAGATAATAAGAAGTACGTGGAATACAAAATTAAATTTTAATGGGCGTGCCTCCGCGTATTTTTTAAATGCAAGATTGTGTGTTTTTCCAAGCTCTGGGTGCGTGTTAAGTCTTGTAAAAATCGGTAAAAATAGAACCGCTTAAAATAATATATTAAATTTTAATGGGTGTAACTCCGCCAATTTTTTTAAATGGATAATTGTGTCGTAAAAATCGGTCAAGTAGAACCGCTCATTTTTTCAACTTTTAAATTGTGTAATTTCAAGAACCAAAGGTGTTTGATAGGAATAGCAGCAATCAAATAAGTAGAATATCATAAAATTAAATTAAATAATTAAAAACCCTCTCAAACAAAAAAAAAAGAATTTTTACAAACGGTCTAAAATGTACCGAGTTATGAAGTAACACCGCAAAAAAAAAAATAGAGACGAATTGATAAACCTCTCCTTTTTTTGAAGTCAGTTAAAAAATAGTAAAAAAAAACGAAATAACTTAAATTGAATAATAAAACCCAGATCGTGCAGAGGCACATCCATCGCTAATGATCAGGTTGCGAAGTGATTTAAATAAACTTTGAGTTGTAGAATTGTCAAGGGCAGCAGGCAGGGGGATTGGGAGCTGCCATCATTACAACCAATGGCAATCTTGATATTCCTCAGGAGGTCTAGAAGAAATGCTCTAGCATTTGGCAAAGATAGTTTTTGGTCACAGTGTCCTGTGCTTCCCCTATAATTAATATTTCATTCATTCATTTTTCAATGCGCCATAATGAACAAATGAGTATCTAATATGAAATGCCTTTTTAAAAATGCGGCTAAATTTTGTTTACTAACTGCCGTATTCATCAAAAACATTTAAGGTTTATTACTTGACATATTTCTATGGAAAATTTGTCAAGTAAACCTGTAATAAACCTAAAATATTTTTTTTATGAATACGGCAGTAAAAGTATGGACTTCTGTTATGAAGGATTGTTCCGTTTCTTAGATTTTGTATCTAAGAAACAATGAATGAAATAAAGCCGACTGTTTTAAAAGACAACTTAGAGTAAACACAGTACTTTTCTTCGACTACTGCTCGTTAATTCTATCCGTAGATATTTATTAGTGTACAGATATCAATCGTGAAGCATAGGGAGTATAAGTTAACTCGTAGGTAAAAAGCTTAGGTAATTTATCCGTATGTAGAAATTACCGGCATAATTGACATTAAATACGAGTATTAAGATGTGCATCTGTCAATGAATGCCGCTTAAATACATTTTACTTGAAAAAGTACAGAGTCGACTTCAGTTATAGCGAATTCTGAGGGATTTGCCAGCTTTTTTTTAGCTATAGTGGAAGTTTCTTACAACCCAAGTGAATATTATCTACAATGCAAGGAAAGAAATTATTGTAAAAAAACCAAAATTTTTTTAAACGCAGAAACATTTATTAATTAGTTAGTTTTGACCTTGGTCACAGTTCTTGTTGTTTTAAATAACGCCCGAAAATAACTTGTAATTTTGTTTTTTACGAGTATAAACCCATAAATTACTGGGCACTCATGTTTACAGGAATTCATAAGCGAGAACTTGCTATAAAAGGAGTTCGCTATGGTCGGAATAATTTGTATAATACAACAATGCTAAATTTTTGGAACAGTAGAAGTTGCCATAACTTATCACCGCTGTTCGTTATAACCGAACTCCATTGTACTTATGCTTATCAGATGCGGTTAAAACTAAGCACGATGAGAAGGAAATCTTATCACATCAATTCACTTGGTGCACTTTACTTTTTTAAACAATATGTAATTGTAAACGCGTTTGTTTACATTTGGCCCAAACAAAATTTTCAAAATAACTTTAGAACATACTGTTTGGATACCTTAAAACAAACGCTGAAACTTAAATTAAAAAAAAAATCACACTATAATACCGCATTTGAAAATTTGATACCTAAAGTAGACTTTGTATCAAACTCTTTCAGTAGCTCGTTTTTGATACGAACCTATGGTCAAACCCATTTAAATTACATGGGTTTGATGATTGGTTTGTGTCAAAAACGAGCTACTGAAAGAGTTCGATACAAGTCTAGTGTGGCCGAACACGAACATATTTTTTTTTTAAAGTTTATATCCTTTTCTGTGATTGCATTATTTTGCAATTTTGTCAATATTGTGCGTAGCCGTCTTATATACAACATATATCTTTCTATCCATAAATTGTCTTAAATTAACATACATAAATATAATAAAGGGTCCGCCATCTAACGTTTTTTTTCAACTAGTGCTTATTTCGTGAATGGTAACACTTAGCTCATGTCTTATTTGACAGATAATTAGTTTTATCCTTCCGCTCAACGAATATGGTTGTGTATACGTTTGAACAACGCTGGGAAATATTGCCTGCGATCGACTTACAGAAGATGACGATTTTGCCAAAAAAATCATCTTTTCAGATGAAGCTCATTTTGATCTTGGCGGGTATGTAAACAAGCAAAATTGTTGCATTTGGGGCACAGAAAACCAGCACGCATACATTGAAAAGCCGACGCACCCAAAACGAGTCACTGTTTGGTGCGGATTTTGGTCCAGAGGCATAATTGGGCCAATGAGCAAGGAGTGGCCGTTACAGTCAAGGGCGATCGTTATCGAGCCATGTTGAACGAACTTTTGTTCACAAAAACTGAAGAGGAGGATGTTGGCAACATTTGGTTTCAACAGGACGGCGCTACGTACCACACAGCCGAAGCTACACTCGATGTTTTGCGCCCTGTTTTCAAAAAAAAAAAAATTATCTGGCGGAACCTATACTTTATGTACGTATTGTAAATGTATGCCTGTTCGTCCTTTAACTAATAAATATTTAATGTAACAGCTAATATTAGTTTTGAGATAGATATTCTTCATATAAGATTAATTTTGAAATTAGAAATTAATTTTTTTTATTTAAATAACACTTCAGCGAACATTCGTTTAATAACAAATATATATTTTAAAGATGCTTCCGTATTACTTCTTTTATTTATTTGCACAATAAAAATATTTTTCGAATTTAATTTATATTTTCGTTTTATTGTTTTATAATTCCATGTATTTCTACGGAACGTGTTAATACACGCGCTGTCAAATGTCAACTGATCTATTTGACGAGAATATCGTTTACAGTTTTTAGTACATTTTTTTTTTTATATTTTCCATCTACACAAATGTGCAAGATAATTTTATAATAATGAGCAGATACTTTTATTTATTGTTTAAGTAGTTGTTTTTTTATTTTAAATGTATTAAATTCTATACATTTATATCAAGTTATAGTGCTGGAAATATATTTAAAGGCAGTAAGTATTTTTCTATGTTTAGGTGTGTTGGGAAATATTTTGCCAAATCTGTTCTGATTTAATAGTTTCGTAATCAATTTTTGATAACACAGCCCGACAAAATGAAAAAAGATTTTTACTTCTTTGAATTTATCAACTGATTCTAGTTAATTTGGGTGCGCTGAATTCAAATCTGTACTCAGTTTGTCTCTATCAGCTCTAGTTTTCATCATATAGCTTCTTTATACCCTCCACTGTAAGTGAGGAGGGTATATATCAGTTTGTCATTCCGTTTTTTCCAAAAATATTATTTTTTGTGTAATTGCTAGCTGATTAACGGGAATTTTATTTGTGCAATATTATTCAGAACGTTATTTTTTCTTTTTGCACTCCAATTGCATATCGGAAGTTAGTTGCTTGTAAGAAGTGGTTTATTGCAGTTGGCAAAGTTTATTAAAAAAGTGTTGATCTAAATAGAAATGACTTCTAATAGAAAATAAAAAATTAAATTAAATTAAAATGTGTAAAAATTACGCTGACACATTTTGTTATATTTGTGGAGAATACACATTTAAAGAAAACATAAGATCTATTTCGGAATGTGTTAAAAAATCGTATTTAGATTACTTTGGAGTTGATCTTGGTAACCAAGATAAAAGATGGGCTCCACATATTGTGTGCAATACTTGCTGTGTAAATTTGCGACAGTGGACCCAAGGAAAACGAAATATGCTTAAGTTTGGTGTGCCGATGGTTTGGAGAGAGCCCAGAAATCATTTAAACGACTGTTACTTCTGTTTAGTGAGTGTTGCTGGTATTAATAGGAAAAATCGAAATAAATGGTAGTATCCCGATTTACCGTCAGCGCGCCGTTGAATTCCCCATTCCGAAGATGTTCCCATTCCAAAACTGAATGATTCTTCAGAGCTGAGTTCGGAGTTTGAACATAATACCGCTAATGATCTAACTGATTGCGACAGTGTTTTCGAAGACACAGAAACTATTCCTCAACGTTTTAATCAATGCGAGTTGAATAACTTAATTCGACAGTTGGCCTTATCAAAAGAAGCGTCTGAAGTGTTAGCTTCGAAGTTAAATGATAAGAATTTGTTAGAACGTGGAACAAAAATAACTTATTACCGCACTAGGGATAAAGCTTTTTTAACATTTTTTACTAAGGAAGACAATCTGGTGTTTTGTAATAATATAAATGGTCTTATGCAGGAAATGGGGCTATACAAGTATCTACCTAGCGATTCGCGCTTCTTCGTGGACAGTTCCAAGAGAAGTTTGAAGTGCGTCTTATTGCACAATGGCAATGTGTATGCATCAATTCCAATTGCGCACTCCACAACAATGAAAGAAGAATATAACAACATTGCATTAGTGATGAAAAAGATAAAATACCAAGACCACCAATAAAACATTTGTGTTGATCTTAAAATGGTCAATTTTCTTCTTGGACAACAGAGTGGTTATACTAAGTACCCATGCTTTTTGTGTCTCTGGGATAACAGATCCAAGCAACAACATTGGCGGCAAAAATATTGGCCTACGAGAGAAAAAATGATTGTTGGCGATAAAAATATTCTAAATGAAGCTTTAGCTGCACGTGAAAAGATCGTCCTACCACCGTTGCACATCAAATTAGGACTCATGAAGCAGGTTGTTAAGGCTCTGAATCACGATGGGGAATGTTTTGCATATATTTGCAGCAAAATGCCTAATCTAAGTAGAGATAAGATTAGAACAGGAGTTTTTGACGGTCCCCAAATAAGGCAGTTTATGAATGACAGCGATTTTGATAAGTCAATGACCGAAACTGAACGAAAGCGTGGACATCATTCGTGCAAGTTATAAAAAATTTCTTGGGAAATAATAAAGCTCCAAATTATGTTCAATTAGTGGAGAATATGCTGGATAAGTTCAGAGACCTTGGCTGCAACATGAGTATTAAAGTCTATTATTTGCACAGTCACTTGGACCGATTTCCCGAAAATTTGGGTAATTTAACCGAAGAACAAGGAGAAAGGTTTCACCAAGATATCAAAATTATGGAGAATCGGTAGCAGGGAAGGTGGGATACACATATGATGGCATACTACTGTTGGAATTTGCAAAGAGACTCTAATCCGGCTGTTCATTCCAGATTGTCTCTTAAAAGAAGCTTTACATCCTGTAACTAGAATTATATTTATATTATGTTTTTAATGCTTTGTGAGAATTTTTTTTATTTTAATAAATCTGTATGAAACAGTTTTACTTCTTTGTTTTTTTTTAATTCCTATGGAAAAGTTTTACTTTTTAAATACTTAAAAAAAGCTGATAGAGACAAACTGATTACATATTTGAATTCAGCGCACCCAAATTAACTAGAATCAGTTGATAAATTCAAAGAAGCAAATTGAGTGTTGGCCTGTGTAATGTTATTTAAGGAAAGTTATATGTAACTCATATCATAAAATCAATTAATTCGGAGAAGATTTTCAAAGGATTTTTCAGCACGTGGTAATTATTTTTCAGAAAAATATTGAAAAATTATTGTACTATGTATGTAAAATGGTAAGTGTGGGAATACCACATATGAGTGCTGGACGACAATGCCGCTAAATGTATATCATTTTCATATCTTCCTTTTAAACCTTCTCAAATTTATAATTTGTATTTTTAGGAATTGTTACAGTTCAAGTTTAAAATTGTTTAACGCATAATAACATAATAACTTTAGTTATTCTCAGATTTGAATGACCTAAACTGTATGAAAAAATGCCCCAAAAAAATTACAAAATGTCCTTAAAAACACTAAAAAATTATTCAAATGCGTAAAAAGGTACTTTCACTTGTATATTTCAATCAATTTGCTGTGAATTACAATATAATATTCGATGCTTTTTTATACTTTCAAAGCAAAAAGATATACGATTGATTATCTGTTAAAATATTTTTGTTGATTGCAGAGTTCCTTTCCACATCGACACCCACAATCAGTGCATCCATAAAGTATAAAAAATCGTTACTATTTAAGATTCCAATTGTAGCTTGTAGCGTCAAAATTAACTCTTGAAATCTCTCTAAATATGCTGTACAATGTCTCGAAACGCTAATTTGCCTCCATTAAATTATTAAATTTTTTAAAAGCATTTTTACTAGGGATGCCAATCGGGACTGGTTTTTACGATCCCGGGATTCGAGATTTCAAAAATTCAAATCCCAGGATTTAGGAATTTTTTGGGATCACGAAATTTCTTGATATTCAGGAATTATTCGGGACTCTGGGTTTTTTAAACATTAAAAGACTTTTATAGGTATTTACTAAAAAAAACGACTGTGAAAGAGGTTCACAAACAAAAGTTTTATATTTATTTCACATTACATAGTCAAAAACTATTCGAGAATTCACAAATAATATTTTTGAAAATCACAAAAAAAAACAATAAGCGAAGAAGGCTTAGAAACTTTAACAAAACCCAGCTTCATATCGAATATAAATTATTTGCTGGGATTTTTTAAAGTTTCTAAGATTACTACGCTTTTTATTTATTTTATAATTTTCAAAAATATTATTATTTGCGAATTCTCAAATAGTTTTTGAAAGTCTGTGCATAAGATAAGAAGTTCATGACTGTTCAAAATATGTGGTTGAAGTCTACTAATGGTTTGGCAAAGCATCAATGAAATACATATATTGACAATGCTTAAACACCGGCAAATAAATTTCAATTATAAAAGATCAATATTGTGTTGCCACGGTTACTATCATGACCTTCCCCCAGGTTATGATGAATTTATTTTTCAGAAACAAACAAAACTTAAACAATTTCGGGATTGACTGAATCCCGAAAATCCCGGGATTAAAAGATTGGAATCCCTAATTTTTAACAATTTCTCCATCAACGGAAATTAGATTATTTTTAAAACTTTTTAGGGACAGCGTTTTCGTTTGGAGCTCCTCAATCACATAAACTATGCATTGTAGGTTCCGGTTGTGTCTCTTTATAAAGTTGCTTGCAAAAATTTTTTCGGATTCTTTAATTAATAAAATTAAAAAATAACCTAAAACTAAAAAAACTTTTAATTTTTGATTAGAAAATCGTTTATTTGTCGTTTCTGTATGTACAGCAATTTTAAAAACAACTTAAAAAAAAGATGACTTTTCATCAAATCCGAGCCCTGCTCGTAACAATATCTAAAAATATTAATTTTAAAAATTTTAAAAATTTTATATCAAGCCTGTTCTGAAAATTACGTGATTTCAAATCATATGCCATTTTAAAATCAAACGTGTGATTTTGTGCTGTTCTATAAATCACACTGTTTTTAACCGACTTCAAAAAAAAAAAAAGGAAGAGGTTATCAATTCGTCTGTATTTTTTTTTTGACATTGTTACTTCACAACTCGTAACATTTTAAACCGATTGTAAAAATTATTTTCTTGTCTGAGTGGGTATAGCTTTCATTTGTTCCTATTGTAAAAAAATAGGCGGGGATACGTCCACAATTTTTTTATTTGATTTTATGATATTCTACATATTTGATTGCTGCAAAACTTAGCAAACACCTTTGGTTCTTGTAATTACACATTTTTAAAGTTGAAGAAATGAGCAGGGCTACGCCCAGAAAAATTTATTGTTATATTTATAATAGACACAAAATTCCTTTTAGAAAAATCGGTGGAGTCACGCCCATTAAAATTTAATATATTATTTTAGTGCTTCTACTTTACCATTTTTGACAAAACTTAACACACACCCTGAGCTCTGACAACACACAATCTTGAACATAAAATGTTAATATATGTATATAAATATATTTATTCGTTTGCATTAACGATGATGTCGCTCTCTAATTTCTTTTTACTATTGCGCACAGCCATTTAATTCTACATCATGTGGCATCTCCGCATCAACATATGCAAATAAGCAAAAAAAAAAAAAAAAAGAGCAAGAAGAAGAACAAAACAAAACTAAATACATTTTAGCTTGTGATTTTAATTTTTTATGTCAACCGACGGCGAATATCGTTAAAATATGTTACTGGATAGCAAAGTCGACAAGTTTAGTTTATATTTATTATAGGGATATATATTTATTATAGAGATATCGTTGGGTACCCCCGTGGCTGAGTGGTAGCGATGCTAGCCTCTCAGTCGAGAGGTCGTGGGTTCGATTCCCGCTATAGATCTTAGATGTTTTCCGCAGACAAGGTAATCACTTCGCGGGTTGTGTTTCTGTAAAAAAAAATGTTACTGAATCCAAGTTCGGTTTTGTATGTTAATAACGTGTAAAAGCAAGAACATTTTTTATCGTTTTGATATGATTTTTTGTTTTCGATAAGTTGACATTACTGGTGTGTCGATTCTAAAGAATTTACCAGTACTAATTTGTCTTTCTACTAGTTTAATAAATTAAAAATTAATTAACTAAAATAATAAGCTGAACAAACGTTCAAATACAAGTATAATGCACTTAACCAGTTATCCTGCGCTGTATCGTTAAGCTATAATATCAAGAACAACAAGAAAAAGTGTCGACAGTTTTAATTTACTTCAGCTAAGCTTTCTTTCTTTTGTATATGTAGTACATACGAGTATGTACATGCATTCTACAGTGGTGGGTGTAGTTCTTTTTAAGGGTAGTTAGTTGCATATAAAATAACATGCCATAACCGTCAAATAAGTTTAAGCGACATAATTTTCGAACTTGATTTTTTTTTACCAAAATCGATTATTTGCGATCGTAAAAATTTGTCGGTTAAGCTTTTTTGGCGATTATGGCTCGATATATGTATTTAACATGTCTATTGTCTGCTAAAACTAAACTTTACTTTTGTTTATTTAAAACACTTTTTTGCTTTTATCTTCTCTCGTCTGACATTCAGCTGATAACGATTTCAATTTTATGTACGAATTTAAAACAATTTTCTTTTCATCAATCTATTTGTTTGAGCTTTCGTTATGTTGTAATCTTTCTGTGTGTTCTCTCACACTTACGATAAAATATCTACTTCATTCAATTCATTAATTTTTGTTGTTGCTAATTAGGTGACGATATTAATGTCAACTAGATCTTTTTTGTCTTTCCGTTTTCAATATCAGAGACGGAAGTACTTTATTCAAAAACTATTTTTATTAAGGCCTAAATTGCAACTTATATAAAATTGGAAGGAATAAAAAGTTTACTCCTCGTAAGTCTAGGGTTTGCTATTCAGTTCGGTTTTAACCGAAATGGAATGAATTTTTTCGGAAAAATATTGGTAACAGAAAACCGGCAATAAAACCGTAGATAGCCAATTTTTTACGATGATCAAAAAGAGAGTTTAACAATTAATGATTCTACTAGTACTAGTGAATAAAAAATTTGGATTAGAAAACTCAACAAAGCTGTAGTTATTTTTGGCCCAAAAATCAATCTTGAAGTGATGGATGTAGTGTAAAATCTTTAAAAGCTTTCGAATTTCTATGTTAGAAGCATACAAATTCTAACAGTTTTGATTTCGAATAGAATTATACTATAGCATTCGTTGTCAATACTTCGTTGACAAATTGACAAGAGTATGCACAACTTTAACACAAGCGTTGTTGATACACTTTCGACAACGAATGTGATTATTTTGGACACTTATGGTGTAAGTTTTTCACTGGGTGTAGGAATCGTATTTCTGTTTAAACTCTTACAACAGTTTTTTACATCAAAATCAGTTTTCCCCCATAAATGGAATTAAGGGAAGTTGAAAAAACTTTTTCTCTAAATATTTGAAAAATTGCTGCGTACTACAACAGTTGTAAAGTGTTCGCATTTTATCGTTAAATTTTGCATTTTTTATTTTGATTTACGATTTCTTAAATTTATTTAATTTAAACCATATAAGAAATACCGAAGCCTATCGAACATTTTTTTCGATTTTATCGTAAGCGACATGTGAACGAAAGTATACTTTTTTATTGAAATTAAAATTTAGAATTATCAAAACGCCAAAATTGTTGATAACTTCTAAGATACTGGCTGTAAAAAATTATCGTAAGCGACAATTTACATACAAAAACGTATTTGAATATTTAAAAAAACCTTCTCCTGAAAACTTTAATTTTTGTCGCTTACTATAAAATCGAAAATAAGGCTCGATATTTATTTGACATTCAGTATATAGTAATGTGTTTGCAATTTTTGCATGTTTTTTTGTACATTTTTTTTTTTGAAATTGGCTAAACATTTTTGGATTGTATCTAGAGATGCCAAACGGGGAATCCCGTTCCCGAAAATTGCGAAGCCCGGGATTTTTTAATTATAAATCCCGGAAGTTTCGGTACTTTCCAAATCACGTTTTTCATAAATAGTAAACAAAGACAAATGTTCGGTCCGAGTAATTTTTTAGTAGAGTCCAAGGCTGCACCGTGTGCTAACTGTAACAAAAGGGCTCTTAGGTCATCTGAACGGAAGTTATTAATGTACATGCTCATACATCTAGATATAGATGACGAGTTATGTTTTATAAATAAAGTCATAAACAGTATGGTTCCAGTACAAAAAAATTGCCTGAGAACGAATCCAAAGTAAAAACGTGACGAAAAAAACCCAAAATATCACAAATGGTGAACAAATACACACATATGCGAGTACGTGAAACTTGCTGAAACAAAATAAAAATGGTTCGAAAGGCTTTAGTCTTTTCTTTCCAAATCCGTTTATAAATTTAAAATCGGTTAATATTTAAGTAAGTTAGAGGTTGATAAGTGCATACGGGTACGAAAAACCCGGTTTTTATCCGTAACTCAAAATTTTGGGGGTGTTGGAAAATTTCAAACACACATTGTTGTTATACTCGACAATACCTACCAGGAAAATAGTAACACATCACAGTTTTTTTTGTCACACAGTGTTATTGATAATGTTACATCATCAGCTGAATGAATGTTTTTTTTCTTATCAATTCAGTGTAAGATTATGTCATATATTACTTAAATTGGCGATTTTGACAGACATGTGAAGTTACTTGGGAGTCGCATATCTCAGAAGTTAGATGTCAAATACATGTCGTGTGGGACCAGGTCCCTATTCCACAAAAAAACTTATCAACTTTTCACTTTGCACTTATCAAATTTTTCGTCAATTTGCAAAACTTTTTGTTCCTCAGAACTATAAAATTTGATAAGTGATAAGTTAAAATTGATAAGTGTAATTTGCAAAGTCTTTGTAATTTTTGTTTTCTGCAATTTCTGTTCTACGTACGTTCTCTTGTGCTAAGTGCAAAGTTAATATTGAAAAATGTAATTTGCAAATAATTATGCTGGTTCGTTCCCCTATAGCTGTAAATTTTATTTTTGAAAAGCAAATTTTGTTAAGTTGGTCAAAACTTCGCAAGGTAAACGATCGCTTTACAAAGTCACTCTGTAAATTAACAAAATTAAATTCGTGTATAAATCTGCGATTATTTTCAAACATAATAATCATTACAACGTTTGTATGTATGTATATAGGTACACCCAAAAAAGAAAGTTTTAAAATCAAGAAGAAACATCTTGATTTTAAAAACGAAACCTTTATGAAATAGAACTAAGTTTGTTTTGTGTTATTTTAAAAATTTTCATTCTTTGCTTAAAAATTAAATCTATTTTGGAATGAAAAATTATTATTTTTGTTTTAAGAAACAACAACCTTGATTTAAAGTTGAACATGTTTTTGAGTTAAGAATAAAATATTCTTGAAGTAATAATGAAGCATTTTTATTTTAAAACTTATTATTTTTATATAAAAAATTAAATGTTTTGAATTAATAATGGAGAGTTCTTAAATTAAGAATGAAACGTTTTAAATTAATAAAAGAGAATTTTCAAATTACCGATGGTTCGTATTAAAATTAAACATGTTAATTTTTTGGAGTCAAAATGCCCTTATTATGAACAATTTTCGGTTTTTGGGTCATGACGAGCATTCAACAAAAAATGTCGCTATTATGAACACCGTGTTTTTTAAAATTTCACAATAATTTCAAGATATTGTGCTCAAGGATCAAACAGGATTATATATTGGTCATAATAAAAAATTAATTCTCTTTTTTTTTAACACGACACATATATAAAATGTTACTCGAGGAAAAATATATTTTTTTTATTTAAAAAAAATTTAAATTCTTGATATAATAATAAAATATTTTGGTTTTTAGAATTTTTACATTTACATTTATACATTTTCTTTTTTTTTATGATTTCGAAAATTATAATTTTTATTTTAATAAGAAAACATTATAGTTTTTGAAAATTTTAAAATGAAATCGCACATTTTTGTTTTAGAACTGCTTCGTTATAAAAATAACAATGTTGTGTATTAATATTATAAGAAACATTCTTATTTAAAAAATTATTTTTAAAAATGCAGCATTTTTAAAACAAAGACGCAAAATTCTTGTTTTAAGAATTATTTTTTTTTTCAGTGTATGCAAAAGAGAAAAAATTTTGTGCTTTAAATTATATTATTATTTTAAATTATAAGTGAAACAATTTTAAATGTGTAGTTGAACTATAGTGAATTTTAATCAGAAATAATTTCTTAGTCGGGCTTAAGTTCAGTAATTTCAATTCTTATTGAATGAAATATTTTTTATTAATTAATGTGAGTTTCTAAAGAAGAGAAGAAAAATTAAATTAGACTATAAGCTGGGGGAAATACCGATATTTTTCTGTGCAGCAACGCACTTCATCAGCACCCACGTCTATCTACTGGGGTAGAGATTGTTATTAACATTAGCTATTTAACGAAAATTTTTAATGAAATGGAATTTGAGAAATATTGTGTATACAATTATTCATTTACCTTTGGTAAACACATTTGTAAGTATCACTATTCATTTTCTGTTTTATCCGTTTTTTAATTTTCTATCCAGTTTAGCACGAAGTTATATCACTCTACCTTAGTATATTTAACTATTCTTGCTTATCTTTTATGATCATCACATTAATTATTTTTACTTATTCGATGTACCGTCGGTACAGACATGTAAGTAGTATTGTAGTGGATATTATGTTACATTGTTTTTGCTTTCTACAGTTGATTTTACTTTCCAGTATATAAAAATTAAATTGCCAAGTGAACACTTATGTATTTGTCACGTGCCCATGTTAATTTAAATGTTTAGTTGAGCTATAGTGAATTTTAATCAGAAATAATTTCTTAGTCGGGCTTCATTTGAAACATCAAAATCGTCGTGCTTATGCCCTAATTCAGTAAGAACATTTATGACGTTTTTGCTTGAAAATAGTTTTGAGTTCTTATTTTTGAATTCTCTAAATTATTTTTTTCAAAAATAGTTGTTGTCCTTGATAATGAAAAATAAAAATGTTATTACCATGTTTTTAAAAATTTAAAATATTATACAATAGTTGAAAAAATATTTGAAAAAATATATGTTGGATATAATGTTTAGAACAAAATCATAAAGCAAATACACGAACCTTCTAGCATGGACAATAAATAATAATTGTTTTAAAGAATCACAACTGCGGCTTTTTTTCGTCCATAGACAAGACGAACAGAATTAGGGCATTAAGCTCTTGAACACGAATAAGGCGTTAAACACGTAAGTGTGAACATGGTATTAGTGACTTTTGCTGTGGGTCCTTTGCCGTACTAAAATATGTCTATGTTTTCTTCTTCTATTTTTTTTTTCGAAGTTTGTCTGGCTATAATTGAAGCAAAGCCGCGAATAACGTTGTAAGTGACAAAATAATAGTTTTTCAGGAGAGCAAAACACGTCTTTTAAATGCAATATTATTTCCTTTGATTATGTTTCTAAGCTTATCAAAAATAAATATAATTAACACTAACTTTTCTCTTTGTAACTCTGTTAAGCCGATTTTCGTCGGCTCGCTGAAATAAAATCATAATTAATGAACAAAATTTGCTTATATCTCAACTAATTGGAATATAACGACATAATTACACCACACTGCATTGGTTATAAAGCCATAGAGACTTATTCCAGAATAAATTGAGTAATAATGCCTTATGGCTTATTACTTAATCAGTACATTGTGCCGACAGTGTGATCCAGGCTTTACATTTATCAATTACTTTCCACAATTCTGTTCATGTCAATTTGTTATTAACTAACAACTTTCTAGAGAGTAATGTTACCGGTAATCTGTAAAACAAGGGTTTTGCAAAATTTGTCTTTTACAACATTAATCCCCTGCTTTGCTTTAATTGTTGATGTATGTAATTTTTTTTAAATAAATTTAAAATTCTTCCCGGCAATGTTCTTGTTGACGCTTGTCGATAAAAATTTAGTTTATTATTAGTAGACTTGTATCGAACTCAGTCAGTAGCTCGTTTTATGGTCAAACCCATTTAAATTACATGGGTTTGATGATTGGTTTGTGTCAAAAACGAGCTACTGAATGAGTTCAATACAAGTCTAATTATTAGCGAATAATTATTAGTAACCTTAAATAAATGCACTAGAAAAAAATGGTCCAAGTTCCATAATTTTCAATATTTTTGTTTTAAATAAGGAAAATTTGCTTGTGCTTTAAAGGTCTAAAAAAGTAAATTACATTCATTTACGTAGTAAACAATTTTTACTAAATTATTTAATCTAATATGATTTTAACATGGCAACGCTATTTTTTATTTGAAATATTAATGACAATAGGAATACCGTAATAATAAAGACAATAACAAAACACAAATAGTTTTTCTGCAAAAGCACAATTTTTCACCTCTCGATTTATGTATCCCGCAGAACTTTTTAAATAATTTAATTACAATAAGCACGTATAATAAAAAAAAACATAACTTTAGGTGCGCCTAGTTACAACTTTTAAACTTATATTGCATTCTCTTAGTGTCAGCTCATATGAAAATAATTGATTTTTTTTAATTGTTGAATTAAAGTAAAAAATTGTCCCGAGGAAATGTTACACAAAAATTAAAAAAGTAGAAATTTGATTGGAAGTAAAATGTGACCAAAAATAAGACTGTTAAAATAAATAGCCAGCACTTGGAGCAAAAACCATCGATACAAACAAAAGTTTGAAAGTAAAAATCACGATTAAATGAAAAAAACTTCAAGCACATCTTTTGCTTTAATCCATATATTTCAATATAAAAGAAAATGACGCTTTATTAAAAATCAACTTGAAATAAAGTTCCTAAATATCATATACAAACATAAAAAATTTACCAAATTTCATTTACGTTCGAAAACTTATTTTTTTTTGTCATTCGACAACACTGTGGAGTATATCATTCACGTCCTTGCTCCAAACCGAAAAACAAAATTTAAATGCACATTAAGCTTGTTATATGTTATTTGTGTATGGAATTTAATTAAGATTTTTTTTCACTTTTTATTTTTTTATTTTTTGGAACAAGGACATATTTCTCCTGTTTTGAGAAAACTTGGCCAAAAACTTTACTATACAAAATTCAATAAATATACAAAGTTTCATGAAGCTCGAACTTTTCTCCTATACTTCATGTTTTTTTTTCATTTCAGGATATATGAGAAGGATGCGAAACCTTGCACAGAAATTTTTAAAATTTCATATTTTTTTTACCTTTTACCAATTAAAAAATGTGAGCCAAATCTGGTTAGGTTAGGTTAGCAGGCTGCTGGTAAGGAACGGTGAAGTTTAGAGTCCAGTTCACTTGGGTCCAATACAATAATCCCTTTGTGCTGCCTGTTAGTTGAAGAGAAGATAGTCAGAGAGGGTGATAGAGTAGACAGGTGATGAAGGAAGAGATGGAGGAGGAAAGCTTCATTCTTTTACAACTCTGCTTTTTTTTGCACGCTTTTTGATAATGCAGTATTGCAGCGCCTTCTGGTGTTAAATGAGGCGTATTAAATTTTGAAGCTGTGTTTAGTAGCCATTTTTATTGGTTATTTTACTTCGTCAATGATTCTGCTACACAACGAAGGAGGGCACTCTGATGTTACATTAGGATTAGTATCTGATGAAGTCGGTGTAGTTTTTAGTGGCCAGTGCCTTATGCCTGCATCACTAGAACTTTTCCCACAACAACTGATACAAACACAGAAAAAAGTATTCACCAATTAATGTTTTCAATTAATAATTTAATTGATTCAATTAAATTTTTAATTGTATTAAGTAATTTGAGAAGAAAAACTTAATTGATATTATCAAATTGTTTATAGGTGAAAATTTAATTAATTTTTTAATTAATATTACAAATATTTTAATTAATACTTCAAACTCATTCATATTACTTTTTTGTGTGAAGCACACTAATGCACATCAGAAAAATGCGTGGTGCTGTTATTTTTTAATGACTGTCAGAGACCGGGCTCGAACCCAGGACCTTTGGTTTTGTAGTCAACGTGCTAACTACTTCAGCCAACGCCACCCTAGAGCCAAATCTAAACTTTTTACAATAACTTTTTTTTAAATCAGAAATAATTCCTTAGTCGGGCTTAAGTTCAGTAATTTCAATTCTGGTTGAATGAAATATTTTTATTAATTAATGTGAGTTTCTAAAGAAGATAAGAAAAATTAAATTAGACTTTATTAGCTGGGGGAAATACCGATATTTTTCTGTGCAGCTACGCACTTCATCAGCACCCAAGTATATCTACTGGGGTAGAGATGGTTATTAACATCAGCTATTTAACGCAAATTTTAAATTTCGACTAAGAAATTATTTCTGATTAAAATCCACTATAGTTCAACTAAAAATTTAAAATTGTCTCAAATAACTTTTCATATTTTTTTCCGCTCGTTATATGAAAACACGACACTGTGTGATGTGCTTATTAATACGATTATGCTCTTACTTTTTTTTATTTGGTTAAATATTTTTTAAATTTTTTTTTAATTTTGTACGTGCGGGTATTATCCATATGTCTACAGGATTTGAATGACATTTCCAAGTGTTGACGGCAGAGATTGCTTAAACATTAACAAGTGTTTGCAAGATTTGTTTGACGCTTTTGTTTTTTCTGTTAAAAGTTCATTGCCAGGGTGTGTTTTCTTTCCTTTTGTTTTAATAACAAGGCTCTGTTTTAATATTTTGTATTTTATTTATTTTTTACATACATATTAGTTTATATTTATTTATTAATAATATTATAATTTCGTTTTATTTATATATTCTGTTTTTTTTCAATTAATTGAACTATTGAATATACAAAGATTTGATTTCGTTTATTATAAAAAATATAAAATGCCAGTGCAAAAAGTATTCACAGTTAAAATAAATAAAAATTATTTGCAATTATAAAAAAATAAAAATAAAAAGAGAAAAATAAAAGTATTATTATTTCAGTTGTTAAGATATTAATTTTAGTTTGTGACTTGTTAATAAAAAAAAAAAATAAATATTAAGTGGTTTTTTAATGGGCATCCCAGTAACAAAATTTAAATAAAAGTTTATTTATTTTATATCATGAATGCTTTCAGATCAAATAAAAGGCATGAAAAAAGCAAATCAAATATTCTTTTATTTAAACTGTGCCGTAAGCCTTAAAAAAGAAATTTGTATGGAAACAGAAAATAAAAGCTGAGAAAATTCGGTATTTTAGCAAATATAAAAGAAGAAGAAAATAAGCCCTGGCTGGCATGCTAAAGTAACTTTAGGTTGGTTCAAAGAAAAAAAAAAATAGTTGGAATGATTTAATATACAAAATACGATAGAGAGATAAATAAACTTATATGATAAAAAAAATTGCAATATCTTGTATTTTATCTAAAACGTTTTTCCTGAAGAAAAAAATATTTACAACTATAGTTGGTTTTCAAGGGAAATTAGTAAAAAAAAAAGAATTTATCATTAAAAGAGGAATAAAAATACGTTTTAGTCGTTCGGGGGTCTATTCTTAATTTTAGAACTTTTTTTTCTTTAAAAATATATTGTATATTTTTAATAGGAAATTGACTTAAAGTAGTGACTATACATTGTGTTTTTAATGTTTTTTTTTTATTAACTTTTTATTTGATTCTTGTTGTTGAACATTTTTAGATTGTATAAAAGAGATGAATATTTCAGAGGCAGTAATATTTTATAATAAAACTTAATAATTTTTACTTGTGTTAAGTTTCGCTGCTTTAATAAAAATTATTTATTTCAAAATAATACTGCCCTAAAACATTTAATTTAAAAAAAAAAAAATTTTTTTTTTTACAAGAAAAAAACATTGGAAGCCAATTGTATACTTTTTTCAAATCACATAAATATTTTTGAAACACTTAAAACAAAGCACATTCTTCCAAGTAACTGGTATGAGCCGGATAGCATTGATATAGTTTTAAAAATGTTAAAATAATGGCTGCTTCAATTTTTTTTTCAAAGAATTTGAAATTTGAAGTTGTAGTTCTTCAAGCAGAAACAAAGTTGCCTGATAATAGTTTTCGGCAAATGCTAAGGGAGACCGAATTAAATTTTTGTCTTTTTATTACACGGCATGTCGAAAGCTACATCTACGTGTGGCTGTACATTTGCTAAATGCCGTATACTAGTAAAATATGTAAATGTTTACACATGTGCTCTGGAAATATGTGTGGTTCGGCTAGATGTGTCACATACGAGTATGGATTTGAAGACAAAAATTCTATAAAAGTTTTACGCCATATAGCCACTATTATTTATTAAAAAAAAAAAGAACCAGCACGCTAAAAATTCTAGTGAGTTACACATCGCCTACTATAGGCTTTAGTGTGTGTACATAGTATTTGATATTTGTCGGGTGTTTTTCCAGCAGTTGGAAATTGCTTGTGCGCCCCATTTGTGCTTGTTAAAAATGTTTCAATATTTCTTTTTTGTTGCAAAAAGCATACAATTATTTAGAAAAACTAATTAAACAAAACAATTATTAATTAAGTTAAATTAAAAAATATATAAACTATATATTAATATATCAAATCCTCCATTAGTCGTGTATAAAAAAATTGAAATAAAAAATAATTTACATAATCTTAAAAAAATATTTTTAATTAGTATCTATAAAAAAAGTATATATTGCCATTTTATCAAAAACTTTTTAATTTAGGAGAGTTTTTAAACCGATAGAATAAGTGTGTGTGTGTGTGTGTGTGTACGAGCGCGCGTGTGTGAGAACGCTTTAAAGTTTAGGGTGTGAAGTACGTTTTAAATTTCGTTTGGTAGATGGCATCGACAAGTTTTCCACAATTGAAGTTTTGTAAAAAATTCTCCTGGATAAGAATTTTGAAAAAACGTTAAAGAAAAAACTCTCGCTAAATTACTGCATGTTTTTAAATGAAAATGACTGGTTTTTGTTGCATTATTTTGGTGATTAAAAAAGAAGGAAAAAGAGTATTATTCAAAAATATTAGTATGCATTGCTTAAATGGCAGTTTCAAAAGTTTTGACCATTTCTGGGATCCAACACTGCATAGCTAGTATGTGTGGCAGGCCAACTGTGGTTTAGTTCTAGCATTATCGCTTAAGAAAGACAGTGTTTTAGTTCCGAAAAAGCCTTTCGTTTTTAGCTTTTTCTGTGTACGTGTGTATATGTATCTTTATGTTTGTGCTATATACAAAAGTAGCCTAACGTTGCTAGCTGATCATGCTTATTAATTAGTAGTTATTCAAGTAATTAAAAAAGAAACTAAAAGAAGTATTGACTAATGAAGAAGTTGTCGTTAGTACGAGAATTTCAGAATAGTTTTCATTTACATATGTATATATTTTTTAATTGAAGTAAATATTCAATGTTCGTTGTGTGTACAGCGTTTCTTAAGCTTTGTGCCCATTTTCCTCTATATATTTTTGTAACTTATAAGCAGTGTTGGTTATATAACTTTGGCAGTTTTGTGTTTTAAATTATTTTTATTAAACATATAAAATTAAAAATACTATACAATTAAGAAACGCTGTAACAGAAACTATTTGAAATTCTCATGTTAGGTTTTGTTTAAATATGACAGGTTCTAGGTATAAACTAAAATATTTATTTTCTTAAAGTAATACAATAAATGTTTTAGTTTCCAAAGAGAATTGTTTTTTAGATTAACTTATCTTGTTTTTTTTTTTTGATTTTAAAATACTTCTGCTTTTCTCTATTCGTGTTTTTTTAACCTTTAAGGTTTTCTCATTAATTAAGTTATTTTTTAAAATCTTTTTGCACTTGGTATTTTTTACAAAAATTCAATGAAAGCAAAATAATTAAATTTTTAGATTTTATCTATTTTTTTCACATATTAATTGTTTTTTTACTGTGTTTATGTTAAAGTTTAGGATTATTTTTTATATCTTACGATAAGTAGTCTGGTGTAGGTTCTGGCACTGCTTCGGGATTGGCGAACAAGGGATTGGGGAACTCTGGTGGATGAGGTAATGGCGCCAAAGTCTTTGGTCTTCTGCGATAGGCCATAAGCCAGCAGGAAACAGCTACAGCAACTGCCACTAAGGCCAGTAGAGCAGTTATGACCAAAGCTATGATTAGGCCCACCATGGATACGCAAATATCTTCCACTCTTTGAGCAGCAGGTTTAACTACAAATTAAATTAGTTGACCATGTTAGATATATGACACCATTGTTTAAGCGAACTATTTTGACTTACTATTTGCATCATTAGCTCCCGTTGTTGTAGTTCTCTTTTCAAATGTCAATATTGCATTGGATGATATTGTTATTTCCTCTCTTAATTGGCCTTCAATGCCAGTATTTGTAGCAATTGCAGTAGCATCATCCGTGGAGTTGTCGGCTATAGCACGACGTCTACGACGACCAAAAGCATTATAGCCGCGACAATTGACCGGCTGACATCTGCCGAAGCAAACACGAATATTACACTGGAAGCGTATATTGTCGGATGAAGGGAACTTAAAAGCATTGAAATTGGCCAATAAGCTGTTAGTATCTGGATTATATTCCCATTCACCGAAAATGGAAGGATCTGTTGCACAACCGTTTTCATCTGTGACTATATACTCGTTTTCGACATTATCTTCCATAGTTTTGGCAATGCAGGATCGTGCAAAGCCTCCATAAATTGCTAAAAAAGTACAAACACGCACAAATATATATAAACTGAAATCTTCATTGAAAATCTAAAGAAGTTTTGAATACTTACTGGCTGGTTCCACATCAACTTGTAGTTTGAGATTGTCACCGATTTCAGCCGAGTTAATTTCCTCACCTTCATGTGTTATAATTCTCATTTGACAAATAGGTGGTGGGCCAGTATTGGCTATTGTACCGGCTGTTGTTAACATAGATACATTAAATCCTAAGGTCACATTCTTTTCACCTGTTTGGTAGACACACTTGATATTATAGGCCTGAGCCTTGTAAGTTACCAATTTAGGATGTTTCTGTATGACAAGCACAAAGCTAGCAATGTCCTTAACGGCTTGCATACCGCAGCTGCCAAAGTGAACGCGGAATATTTCAGTACGGGGTACGGCCTCACCTGCCAAGTTGACAACTCGCCGGCACTCTTCATCTTTGCTGTGACCCTTTACATAAAGCACACCATTGAAACCAGGTTCGGTAATGTGAATTTCAACTTGTACACCATCAGCCAGACAACTGACCACCATATCTGGTCGTGGAAAATCTGTGCGGAAGTTTGTGTGATTACATATCGTGTCTGGATTGCCAGTATAGCCGGTAATGCACTGGCACTGAGCACGATGGTTAATGGCATTACAGAAAGCATTTATGCCGCAAGTCTTCAACAAGCAAGGGTCTTCGCATGTTTTGGTTTCTACGTGACAATAGCGGTTATCGGCACAGTCCTCGTTGGTTTTACACTCAGGATTATCGGCTGGTATACATTCACCGCTAGTTGTTAGTCGGTAGCCATGATTAGTAGGACAAATGCAACGTCCCCTCTCATCGATAACAAAACCTCTTTCCAAGGCACAGACACAGTGACCAGTTTCGTCGATCTTATATCCTTGTTCTGGCAAGCAGGGAGTACAGTATTCGTAAACATCTAACGCGGTGCCCGGCGGACAAATACATTGGCCATCTACGTCGCGTACGAAGCCCTTTTCAATAACACACAGTGAACGTTTGTCACATTGTACAGCAGCATTTCCTGTATAGCCTTGCAAGCATTCACAGATCATAGTTCTTACAGGTACCGTATCTAAAACTCTACAATCAGCATTAACGCCACAGGGTTGTGTTGCATTACATGGGTTTACGCATTCTCCTCGAATGCAAGCCGTTTGAG
The DNA here is from genome assembly GCA_936439885.1 of Nowickia ferox. Classification (NCBI taxonomy): domain Eukaryota; kingdom Metazoa; phylum Arthropoda; class Insecta; order Diptera; family Tachinidae; genus Nowickia; species Nowickia ferox. Next base: position 69,860,210 of record OW387026.1, read on the forward strand.
TTGGACAGTCGCCATCGTATTGACATATAGGTATATCGCGCAAAGGCTCACAGCCATTGCGTCTGGCTATAGTTCCAGGTGGACAAGCACATTGTGGTTTATGTTGATAAACTTTACAAATTTCATCAATTGCGCAAACAGCGGTGGTGTCGCAAGGATCTTGACATTTGCCATTGATACAGGCTTTCTCGAAGGGACAGTCACTGTCGGTACGGCAACCCAAAGGTGTACACGATATTCGAGCATTTCCTCTAAAGCCAGGTATACATTCACATACTGCGCGATGGTCAATAGCCAAACATTGGGCATTTACGCCACATTTTTCGCCTTGACATGCTGGCACACAAAGTTGATTGCGACAGGTGTGTGTCGAAGGACATTCCGCGTTGATGGAACATTCCACTTTAGAGCATTCAAATTCAGGATTTCCTTCAAATCCTTGGCGACATGTGCAAACTGGCTTGTGATCTTTAATACGACATTCTGCATTGATACCACAATTGCAAGGATTACGGCATACACCGTTTAGACAGGATTTATCAGCTGGACAATCTGAGTCAGCTATACATCCACCTACGTCAATGATGGACTTTGTGGGCTTACAAGTGCCACTGCCACTACTTATATATCCATCTGGACACACACAAATCATTGTTCTAACTGGTGCTGTAGGTGTAACCACGCAGTGTGCTGGTCGGTTGCAAGGTTCTAAAATCAAACAAGGATCCACACACTCGTCGTTGATGCAGGCTAAGCGTGAAGGGCAATCAGTATCTTGGCGACATGTTGGTTGAAGTTCCGGTCTACAGTCTACATATGGATTACCTATGTATCCGGCAGGACAGCGACATACACCCAAATGATTATGTGGTCTACATTCAGCTCTGGGTGAACAATTATTCTGATAGACACATGGGTTGACGCATTGTTCGTTACTACATAGTTTGTCAGAAGGACAGTCGTTGTTCGATTGACATCCAATGACCTTGCACCTTTCATAGGCATTGCCCCTGTAGCCGCTCCTACATCTGCACTGAGCTCTTTTGTCTTGTACATAACATTCAGCGTTTATACCACAAGGATCGTTTACTAAGCAGGGATTAATGCAGTTGCTATTAATACATGCCTTAGCAGAGTCACATTCACTGTCGACACGGCAGCCAATAGATTTACAAAAAGTGTAAGGATTGCCTTCAAAACCATCTTGACAAGAACAAATGGCGCGATGATTAGTTATTTGACACACAGCATTTGTTCCACAGTTGCAAGGATTGCGGCATTGCCTGTTGATGCAGGCTTCTTGGTCGGAGCAGTCAGAGTCTGCAACACAGCCTGGTGTTTGCAACACCAATTGTTTGCATTCACCTCTTGCATCAGGTACATACGAAGTTGGACATTCGCACACCATGGTACGCACAGGAATGCTATCCAATACACTGCATTTAGCTGAGTGAGCGCATGGTGAAAGCTCCGTGCAAGGATTTTGACAATTAAAATCAATACATGCCAAGCCACTAGGACAGTCACCGTCGTCCCGGCAAACAGGTTCTTCTTGGCGACGTTCACAATATGCATAAGGGCTGCCCAATGGCAAATCATCTGGACATCTACATACAGCATGATGTTGTAACGCACGACATAGAGCATTTTGAGCACAAGGATTATCTTGATCGCGGCACGGATTAATACATAAGTTGTCGACACACGCTTGATTTGATGCGCAATCGTAATCAGAGTTACACTCAACACGAATACAACGAACAAACGGATCGCCTTGTAATCCAACAGGACAACGGCAAGTTGCCCTGTGATTTCTGCCAAAGCATTCGGCATTCAAAGCACAAGGATCGTTGATGAAGCATGGATTCACGCATTCTCGGTTTATACATTGTTGGTCGGTGGCACATTCATCATCCGATTGGCAGCCGATTTTCATACAGCCATATTGAGCATTGCCAGAGAATCCCGGCTTACAATAGCAAATAGGATGATGGTTACGTACTTGACATTCAGAATTGGGTCCGCAGTTACAAGGATTTGCGCACTGATCATTAACACAAGATTCAGTCAGTTGACAGTCTGAATTGGACTTACATCCAACAGTAATGACATCACGAGCTAAAAAATTAATCATATGTTGTTAACTATTGTAAATTATTTCCATTCCATACAAATACTTACGAGGTATGCAAGCTTGTCTTGGATCACCAGAATATCCAGATGGACAGCGGCATATTGGTTCCCTATTTTGAACATGGCAATAAGCCCCATGACCACATGGTTCATCGATGCACGGATTGATACAACGTTCATTATTACATTTCTTATCATATGGACAATCATCATTGTTTATACATTCTACCCTCGGAGTTTCATGTTCTTTGAATACGACTAATCTACATTCGACACGTGGATTTCCGTTATAACCTCTTGAACAGCTACACTGAGCGTAATGATCTTTGGACAAGCATTGAGCATTAATACCACACTTTTCAAGGCGGCATGCATCAATACAAAAACCTCTTTGACATACTTCGGTGTTAGCACACTCCTGGTTGTGTTGGCAGCCAGCAATAACATCGTGCTTGATGGGAACACAATTTCCTGATGTATCGGTTATCGTATCACTCGGACATTTACAGATCATAGTGCGCAGTGGTAAAGTATCCAACACTATACAAGTTTGCTGTGGTGTACAGATATGTGGTGTGGCACAAGGGTTGGCACATCTCTGATTGATGCAACCTAGCTGCGATGGGCAGTCAGCATCCTGGGTACATTCTGGCTTAGTTTTTGTAACTGGTGGTGTTTTAGGTAACACACAGTCCTGGTATGGATTACCGGTATAGCCTGTGCGACATTGGCATTGTGATTGGTGTCGCCTTGCTAGACAAATTGCATTGACAGCACATGTGTCTTCATCACAAACTGGACGACAAACACGATTTAATCTATCGCAAGTTTCGTGATCAGCACAGTCCTCATTGTATTGACAATGACCGGTAATACAAGAAACGAAAGGATTACCCTGGGTGCCCGCTGGGCAAATACATACAGCTTGATGATTTTGAGCTTCACACATAGCATTAAGGCCACATCGGACATTGCCATATGTACAAGGATCAACACAGTTTTCATTGATACAAGCCTTGTCATAAGGACAGTCCGCATTAATCTTACATTCGGCTGTAAAAAAATACACAAAGAGATAATATAATGCATAACGAAACTTCGCTAATATTCAAGATTTCTTACGTTTGAAGCATTGGATTTGCGGATCTCCACCCCAACCTGATGGACAACCGCATATAGGACGATTATTCGAAACTCTACATTCAGCATTTCCACCACAAGGATTTCCTTCTGCACAGGGATCTTCGCAACGCTTGTTGATACATGCTGTAGTTGGTGAACATTCAGAGTCATGAGTGCAGCCAGCTAAAACTTGTGCTAGATCAATTATAAAATAAAACATAAATATCGCTTGCTTTTCCTATTTGCACTCCTAAATATCACTTACGAGGTTGATAACAATTGGTGAATGGATCTCCTTGAGTACCTTGAGGGCATGTGCAAATAGCCTTATGTTGTTGAGCCAAACATTCTGCTGTACGAGCGCATGGTGAAGCGTCAATACAAGGATTCACACAGTTTCCATTGCGACAAGCCTCCGTAGAAGAACATTCTTCGTTTGACTGACAGCCTTGATCACGAATAGGTTCTAAAGATAAACAAATTGAAAGTTAGTCCTCAATTTGCACTTTAAATTGCTGTGGTGTATGTGTTTAATATTTAAGGTGCTTAAAGTCTTAGGAAAGAAGGTATTAAAAAAAATATTAAAATATTGAAATAGGAGTTTTTTAAAATTATCTGTTCAAGAACAGGCTGTAAAAGAAAAAAGTCTGAGTTTCAACTCATTTCAAATATAAGTATGATACAATGTAAAAAAATATACATAAGCGACGTAAAGTTGTTATACTTTGAATAATACCTTTGCGACAGCCAACATCGGCATCGCCCACATAACCGGGTTCACATTCACAAATCATTGTTCTAAGGGGCAATGTGTCCACAACAGAACATATGGCATTTGCTCCACATGGCTTAGTAACTGCGCAAGGGTTCTTGCATTCATCACTAAAGCAAGCTAATTTACTGCTACAATCGGAGTCCATACTACATTGTGAAGCCACCTTGACTTCTTCAATTTCACATCGATTAGTTGGATCTCCTACATAACCAGCTGGGCATCTGCATTTAGCTTGATGGTTGTTAACACGACATTGAGCTCCAACACCACAATTGCAAGGATCTTCGCAGCGTTCATTACGACATGCCAAATCGAACGCACATTCGTCATCCTTGGTACACTGTGGACGTTCGCAGCGCACAAGAGGGTTTCCATGGTAGCCGTCAGGGCAGTGACATCTTGCTTTATGATTGTAGTCGGAACGGCACACTGCCTGGGCACCACATTGAGTGTATAAACAGGGATCTGTACACTGCTTGTTAATACATGCTTCTTTGGCAGGACACTCATCATCGGAGCGGCATCCAATCAAATAACAATTGTGCAGAGCATTTCCTGTGAAGCCTTCATTGCATACACATAAGGGTCTATGGAACTGCACATGACAGCGCGCATTTTGGCCACATATATTTCCTAATTCACAAGGATTTTTACATTGTTGATTGACACAGGCCTTATCGTTGCTGCAGTCAGTGTCAGTGGTGCATTCTGGTCTAGGTGCCGGTACTACATCCACTTGTTGTAAACACTGGCTGTAGGCAGAGCCGTAGTAACCAGGTGGGCAAGTGCATATAGCTTTATGGTTGATGACATTACAAATTGCATTGAGACCACAAGCATTTATGCAAGGATCATGGCATTTTTGGTTTACACATGATCTATCTCTTGAGCAGTCTTCATTGACAACACACTCCGGATACGAACAGGACGCAACACCATTTATGACACGACATATACCATTAGAACGGCAGGGTGAAGGATTACATGGATCTACAGGATCCAGTTGCTTAGGTGCCTCATGACATTCAACAAATGGATTGCCCACCATTAAGGAAGGACAACTACAAATAGGATTATGATTGACTATTTGACATACAGCTCCATATCCACAGACTCCAGGACAAGGATCTACACATTTATTGTTGACGCAGGCTTTATTCTTGGCACAATCCGAACTGAGTATGCATTCTGGGCGGCATTCTTGGCCGTACGGATTACCGAAGAAACCAGGTAAACATTCACATACTGCTTGTTCTCGTTGCACCTTACAGATTGTATTTTGTCCACATGGCGTTGGGTAACAAGCATCAGTTTTACCTACTGGAGTGTCACGAACAATATTCGGTGTGCATTGCACAAATGCATTTCCGGTATAACCAGTGGGACATGAACAGATCGGTATGTGATTGTTTATCGAACAGATGGCCTCGGTACCGCAAGTGCCAGGGCATGGATCGACGCACTTCTGACGTATGCAAGCACGGTTAGCAGGGCATTCAGAGTTACCAACACATTCAGGTCGGCAACCTTCGTAAGGATTTCCAATATAGTCATTAACACAGTCGCATGTAAATCCAGAGCCTCTTATGCGGCATTCTGCATTACTGCCACATGGTGAAGGATAACAAGGACTCTTAGGCTCTTCATGTTTCGGAGGCAAAACTAAAAATAAATAAATAATGTAATTATCAAGTGCCTATTTGAAAACTTCTTCAATATATAACGCAAAACTGCCATAAAACCTTACTTTCTCTAATCTCGTAGCATATGCGGAAGGGATCGCCTGTCATACCACTAGGACAATGGCAGTTGGGTATGTGAAGCGCTACAATGCAGTTGGCATTGAAACCGCAAGAGCCTGGACACGGATCACTGCATTTTTGATTAATACATGCTAAACTATTGCTGCAATCGTCATTAGCAGTACACTCAGGTCGACAGTTGGGAGGTGTACCTATAAATTCAGCTAAGCAGACGCATTTTGCCTTATCATTTACAATCGAACATTGTGCATTGTTGCCGCATGGAGAAGGATAGCAAAGGTCCTTAGATTTAGCTGGAGGTTCACGGTGTATTTCTAAAGAATGCAGAACTATGAATAAAAATCAACTATGTAAGAGTATTTCCTAAAAAGTCTACCTTTTCTGGTACAGGCTGTAAAGGGATTGCCTTCAAAACCTCGTAAGCATTCACACTGAGCCCTATGCTGTACTGATTGACATTCGGCATTTAACCCACATTTACCAGGACAAGGATCCACACATTTATTGTTTACACATGCATGAATGGGCGAACAGTCCGAGCTAGAGTAACATTCCAATCGACAATTTGGTGGATTACCTAAGTAGCCGGTGATACAAGAACATAGAGCATTTTCATTACGTACTATGCACTGTGCATTGGGGCCGCAAGGTGAGGGATTGCAAGGGTTTTTAGGTATTTCATCACGTACTGGTTCACATGAAACAAACGCATTGCCTGTCATATGCTCTGGACAGCGGCACATTGCAATGTGATTGTTAGCCTCACACAAAGCATTTCGACCGCACGTTCCGGGGCATGGATCTATACATTTATTACGGACGCAAGCGCGATTTCTATCACAATCTGAATTGAGTACGCATTCTGGGCGACAACCAACATATGGATCACCATGGTATTCTGGCAAACACGAGCACTGGCCATTGTGGCAAACTGTGTTCGATCCGCAAGGTGAAGGATTACATGGATCTATAGGGTCTTTGGGCTCTGTAAACATTGATTGATAAATACATAACGAATACTGACTTAAACTTAAAAATTATCATACTTGGTGGTGGAATTGGTGAAAAAGTTCTACAACTATTAAATGGATCACCAGTGTAGCCTATTGGACATGAACAGCTCGGTGTATGATTTATTACATTACACAAGGCTGCAAAACCGCAAGAACCAGGACATGGATCGCGACATTTTTCATTTATGCAAGCCATATTACTAGCACATTCGGAATTTATTGTGCACTCAGGTCGGCAATTTGGTGCTGTTCCAATGTAGTTAGGCAAACAGTTACAGGAAGCTGCACCATTGATTTCATTGCATTGTGAATATGGTCCGCAAGGAGAAGGCAAGCATGGATTCAAAGACGTAGTAGGTTGAGGGTTATCTTTACGTTGCGGTATAAGTTGACATCTCGTAAAAGCTTCTCCAGTATAACCCGATTTGCAAGAACATAACGGGCTATGACTGCGTACATGGCACTCAGCATTCACACCACAAGATCCTGGACAAGGATCCTGACACTTTTGATTAATGCAAGCTTTATCGGTAGGACATTCTGAGCTAACAACACATTCAGGTCGGCAAGCCGGTGGGGTACCAACAAATTCAGGTAAACAAGAACATACAGCTTGTCCATTAGCTTCACGGCATTGAGCATTAGCTCCGCATGGCGAGGGTTGACATGGGTTAACATAAACAGGAGGTTTCGCTAAATATATTTAAAGTTTAAAAAGTTATCACCTTGGCAATAATTACTTATATTAGATAATGTATACTATAAAAGATTAAAAAGCTATTGCAAGTATTAAAAAGCTCTATGTACAATATTTTTATGCAAAGCATTTTTCTTAAAGTTGAAATAAAATATACAGCAGTTAAAAATAAATTCATTTGGTAAGAAAATGCTTAGAAGATTAAAAACAAGGATTGAGAAAAATATTAGGTAACTGTAGATATTATTGGGTACATATTTTCAAAGCCTTATTACATGTTGGCACTTAAATGAGTATACGCTTTTAAGGTCAACTATAGAGGTGTCATTAGCGTCGCAAACTGTTATTTGATTAGATCAGATCTGTAGTAATTTACTTGAGACATTTAATGCTTACGTTCTTTCAACTGGGCAACACATAGTTTATAAGGATCACCCTTATAACCTTTTAGACAAGCACAATTAGGTGTATGACTGATAACTTGACAGTGGGCATTAGGACCACATGTTCCAGGACATGGATCCTGACATTTTTGGTTTTGGCAAGCCTTATTGGCAGCGCAATCAGAATTTCTTAAGCACTCAGGTCGGCAAGCCTCATAAGGATTACCATAAAAATCGGGTATGCATTGGCAAATACTCAAATCATTATAAACGCGACACAAGGCATTTGGACCACAGGGGCTTGGACTGCATGGCACGATAACTTCGGTGGATGGTTGTTCTGGAATGACGCATTGCAATAAAGGATCACCAGTAAAACCACTTAGACAATAACACATGGCGCTATGGGATAAAACGCGACATTCTGCCTGTTTGCCACATGTGCCCGGACATGGGTCACTGCATTTACGATTTATACAGGCCTTGTCCGAAGCACAGTCGGCATTACTGGTACATTCAGGTCGACAGAAGGGTGGTTGCCCTACAAAATTATCGAGACAAGTACATTTGGCGGATTTTTCCAATGGATCTTCAGAACATTTTGAGTATGGACCACACGGGGTAGGTTCACAAATGTTTTTAGGTGTATCATCACTATTTGGAGGAGGCAATGTTTCGACTGAAATACATTTTACAATTAAGGCATTTTAAATAAAAGAGACGCTAAACATTTTATATTGTATAGTATACCTAATGGTAAGCAGTTTAAGAAAGGATTGCCTGTATATTTTGGAGGACATGAGCATATTGGGGCATGATTGTAAGCGTGACATACTGAAGATACTCCGCAGGCGCCAGCACATGCATCCCTACATTTTTGATTTAAACAATACTTTTCAGCTGGACAATCCGAATTCGTCACACATTCGGGACGGCAAGAAGGTGGTAAACCTAAAAATCCTGTTATACAACTACATACAGCTTGTTGATTAATTACTCTACATTGAGCGTTGGGACCACAAGGGGATGGTTGACAAAAATTGTGTAAAGCAGATATGGGGGGATCTTTTTGTAGAGGTTTGCGTATTAGTTCACATCGTATAAATGAATTTCCAGTCATTCCCACACGGCATGAGCACATAGGTGTATGGTTAATTACGTTGCATTCTGCGCTTACTCCGCATATGCCTGAGCATGGATCTTGGCATTTTTGATTTATGCATGCAAGATCCTTAGAGCAATCACTATTCAAAACACACTCTGGTCTGCAGCCTACATATGGATTTCCATGATACTCCTTCTCACAGAAGCAAGAACCTTTTTCACATTTGGCATTTGGCCCACAAGGCGACGGAATACAAGCATCTTCTTGGATGGTCTTTAAAACGGGTGATGAATAACATCCAACGAACGGATCTCCAATCGTGCCGGACTCACAAATGCAATTTGGTACATGGTTTATTACTCTACAAAAGGCTTTAAAGCCACAAGAGCCTGGGCAAGGATCACGACATTTCTCGTTGATGCATGCTAAATGTGGTGGACAATCGGAGTTTACAACGCATTCTGGTCTACAATCAGGAGGTGATCCTATAAAATTGGGAAGGCAATCGCAAATGGCGACGCCATTTCGGTTATGACACTGAGCATTTTTACCACAAGGCGAAGGATAACACGGGTTAATATAATAATCTCGAACTACAGTTGCCGTTGTAGGTGGAGATGTGGGTACGATGGGAGGAGCTAACAAACAAAATTTAAGGAAAAGTTTTTTTTTCATTGCCATAATGTGATAGTAGTAGGAAATCTTACGTGGTTGGCTATAACATTTACTAAAAGCATCTCCGGTATATGAAGATAAACAAGTACACATGGGTATATGGTTTCGAACGTGGCACTCAGCATTAAGACCACACGCTCCAGGACAAGGATCTGAACATTTTCTATTTATACAAGCTAATTGTAAAGAACATTCACTATTGGTTGTACATTCTGGCCTACAATCGGGAGCTGAACCCACGAATTCTGGCAAACAAGAACATACTGCCTGTTGGTTGACTTCACGACATTGTGAGTTAGGACCGCATGGTGTACTTTGGCATGGATTTATATAAACTTCAGGTTCTTCTAGAGTTTTCACAAAAATAAAAGTGGATGTTAATGGAAAACAAATGAGGAACTGCAATCAAATCTTACTCTGTTTTTCGAGGTGACACGAACTGTAGGGATTACCAGTATAACCTGTATAGCAGGTACATATAGGCAAATGATTGGTAACATGGCATAAAGCATTATTACCACAAGTACCTGGACAAGGATCTTGACATTTTGCTTGCATACAAGATTTTAGAGATGGACAATCTGAATTTAAAACACACTCAGGTCTGCAACCTTCATAAGGATTTCCAAAGAAGTTTGGCAAACAGACACAAGACCCAACATTGTTGCGAGTGATACACTCTGCATTAAACCCACAGGGATTTGGTTTACAAGGATTTATATATTCATGGAAAACAGCAGAAGTATTTTGTGGCGTTAGTGGTCTTTCCGGAATAGGTAGTCTTGTTGTCCCAGGATACGAGGATATATGATCTGGTGGTCTTGGCTGGGGTACATCTTGCTGAACTGTTGGATGAGATTGACAGCTTGTAAAGGGATCACCTATGTGTCCTTGAATACATGTACATAAAGCAATATGATTCATGGTTCTGCACTCAGCATTTGTTCCACACACTCCCGGACAGGGATCGCGACATTTGTTATTAATACATGCCAAATTTGGAGAACATTCCGAATTAGAAACACATTCTGGTCGACAAAATGGAGCGCTTCCTATATAGTTAGGTAAGCACTTACAAGATGCTGTACCCTGAATGTTTTCACATTGAGAATGAGGTCCGCATGGCGAAGGTATACAGGGAGTTTGTAGTACGGAATCTCGTTTAGGTCCAACTAATAAAACTATGCATTAATAACTTGTTTGCTAAAAATTTATGTAGAGTCATACTTATTATTGGTTGGCATTTAATAAATGGACTTCCGGTAAAGCCATGTGGACAAGAACATAATGGATTATGATTGACTACGTGGCATAATGCTTGATAACTGCAACTTCCTGGACAAGGGTCTTGACATTTTCTATTAAGGCAAGCTCTATTGGTGGGGCATTCAGAATTTGTTATACATTCGGGTCGACACGAAGGCGGTGACCCTACCATATCACGTAAACATGAGCATGAAGCTGCTCCATTTACCTCACGACAATATGAGTTAGGGCCACAAGGCGTAGGGAAACATGGATTTTGGTCTTTATTTTCTGCTAAGAGAGATTGAAAATATATTTTTAATAAAAAAAATAATTTCTGCGAATTGCGAACTATTACGTGTTTGCTGTGGTTTACACATAATGAATGCGTCGCCTTCCATGCCATCTCCACAATGACACATAGGGACATGATTATGAACTTCACAAATAGCATTGTCAGCACAAGTTCCTGGACATGGGTCGATACATTTTAGATTTATACAAGACTTATTTCGAGAACATTCAGAACTCAGAATACATTCAGGTCTGCAACCACGGTAAGGATCTCCTTGATAGTTTGGAAGACAAGAGCAAACACCATTTTTACATTCACTGTTAGAACCACAAGGTAAAGCTTTACATGGATCATCGTCTGCTGGTTGAGGAGCTAAAGAAATTTTGTTTTCCAATTGAATTTAAGAAAAAGCTGTGCTATTTAATATATCTTACATGGCAATGTTGCAGTATAAGGTATACAACGCGAGAAAGCATCTCCTGAATGTCCTTCAGGACATACACAAGACGGTATATGATTAACAACTACGCATAAAGCATTGAGACCACATGAACCGGGACATGGATCCTTGCAATGCCCGTTTATGCAAGCTTGATGACTAGAACAATCAGAATTGGCAATGCATTCTGGACGACAGTTGGGCGGTGAACCAATGTATGTGGGCAGACAGCTACAAGTAGGCTGATTATCGTTCATCAATCTACATTGCGCATACTGTCCACAAGGCGAAGGTAAGCATGGATCCCTTAGGGGTTCCCTAAGTGGTGGTGGTAACGCAGGTATAGCGGAACACCTAGAAAACGCGTCGCCCGTGTAACCTGGCTTACATTGACAGATGGGAGAGTGGTTGATAACACTACATTTGGCGTTAAAGCCACATATGTCTATACAAGGATCTTGACATTTATGATTGACACAAGCCTTTACACTAGGACACTCTGAATTTCCTGTACATTCTGGTCTGCAGTTTGGAGAAGAGCCAATGTACTCAAGTAAACAGGAGCATATTGCTTGCTCATTCTCTTCACGACATGCTGAATTAGGACCACATGGTGATGGTTGACAAGGATTGACATAATCTTGTATAGCTAATTTATACATAAACTATTTAGTACAATACATATTTAAAATTAAATAATTTAACTTAAGTCTTACGTTCTCCAACAATATTGCAATAACTATATGGATCCCCTGTGAAGCCATCATAGCAAGAACATATTGGCAAGTGGTTGACTACGTTACATATGCTATTTTGACCACAAACACCAGGACAGGGATCGTGACATTTCTGGTTGCGACATGCTTTATTTGCAGGACAGTCTGTATTTAATACGCATTCAGGACGGCAACCTTCATAGGGATTTCCGTGATAATCAGGAAGACATTGACATGAACCAGCTCCATTAAGCTCGCGACATTTAGCATTACTACCGCAAGGAGACGGCGAACAAGGACTAACCTGCTCTATTTTGCTTTGTGGTTGTGGATAACATAATGTAAATGGATCACCTATGTAACCGCTAATGCAAATACAAGACGGAGTGTGACTTATAACGTTACAAAGAGCCGATTTGCCACAAACTCCTGGGCAAGGATCTTGACATTTCATATTAATACAAGCTAAATTGCTGGCACATTCTGATGAACTTATACATTCCGGACGACAATTGGGAGGTATCCCAGTGTAATTAGGTAGACAGGAACAGGAAGGTGAAGTTCGATCGACCTTACACTCTGAGTTAGGTCCGCATGGTGACGGAACACAAGGGTTAAGAGGCGCAGGTGGTTGAGGTAGCAGCTGACACATAGAAAATGCATTTCCAGTATAACCGGGAGGACACTTGCAATATGGAACATGGTTAACGATACTGCATTCAGATCTTACTCCGCAAGACCCTGGACAAGGATCTTGGCATCTTTGATTAATACAGGCCAAATGTGGCGGGCAATCGGAATTAATAGAACACTCGGGTCTGCAATCGGGGGGAGATCCCAAATAACTTGGCAAACATGAACAAACGGGCTGTCCGTGAAATTCAAGGCATTGCGAATTTCGTCCACAAGGTGTCGGTTGACAAGGCTGTTTAGAGATTTTGACAACTGGAGCTGAAAACATTATAGTTAAGATCGATTGTAATGTCAAAACTTGTTTAAATAAATAATGATATCTTACTTTCAGTAGCTACACATTGTACAAAAGCATTACCAGTCATGCCCGTTGGGCAGCGACACATAGGTATGTGGTTATACGTTTCGCATAAAGCACCAATGCCACAAGTTCCAGCACAAGGATCCTTACATTTATTCAATATACATGCCTTATCACGGGGGCAGTCAGTATTCAAAACGCATTCTGGCCTACAGCCTATATATGCATTACCCTGATACTCTGGAAGACACGTGCACTCACCATTATTACAAACAGCATTGGAACCACAAGGCGACGGATGGCAAGGATTTTTCAATATAACTACAAATTTTTTTCATATGTTTAAAATTGGATGGGTATGAGACTTAAGCAAAACAAAAATATTACTTGGATCTTTTACGGTGGGCCGCGGTACACAGACCGTGAATGGGTCTCCCATATAATCGGTAGGACAAGAACATATAGGAGTGTGAGTTACCATCGAACATAACGCAGAAATACCGCATGACCCGGGGCAAGGGTCCATACATTTTTCATTTACGCACGCCAAATTTGATGAACAGTCAGCATTAATAGTACATTCTGGTCGACAGTTTGGTGGGGAGCCAATATAACCTGATATACAAGAGCAAGAGGCTTGTTGATTTATGACCCTACAGTTAGCGTTAACGCCACAAGGTGTTGGAACACATGGGTTTTTGTATGCGTCATGATCTTTAATCGGTGGACGAGCTAAAAAAGTTATAAATCAGAATTGTTTCTTAAGAAAACTATGTCATATTACGTTCTGAAGGAATCGAAAGACATCTTATAAAGGCATCTCCGGTAAAACCAATACGGCAAGAGCATAAAGGACTGTGATTTAAAACACGACATTCGGCGTTTAAACCACAGGTTCCTGGACAAGGGTCTACACATTTTTGATTGCTGCAAGCCTTATCAAATGGACATTCACTAGAAATGGTGCATTCTGGGCGACAAGCTGGCGGTTGACCTTTAAATTCAGGTAAGCAAGAACATATAGCTTGATCTTTGAGTATACGGCATTGGGAATTAGGACCACAAGGTGATGGTTGACATGGATCTCCAATATCAAATACAGCTATTAATTAAAAACAGAAGGTTTTTTTATATTAAGAATGGCTTAAACTATCATATGTCTTACGTTCAGAAATGCAGTAGGAATATGGATCTCCGGTATAGCCTGTAATGCAGGTGCAAGTAGGTAAATGATTACGTACATGACACTCGGAGTTGGGGCCACATGTTCCCGGACAAGGATCTTGGCATTTTCTTTGCATGCAAGCCATATTTGTGGGACAATCAGAGTTGATCACACATTCTGGCCGGCATCCTTCGTAAGGATTTCCAATGAAGTCAGCTAAACATTGACAAGCCCCTACACCATTACGCTCTAAGCATTCAGAATTTGGTCCACACGGATTAGGTTGACAGGGTCGCGTTGGTTCTGAAGGAATATCGGGGTTCGGTGAACATAAAGTGAATGGATCTCCTGTATAACTATTGGGACAATAACACATTGGAGTATGATTAATGACATTGCATTTGGCTTCATTGCCGCATACACCAGGACAGGGATCACGACAATGTTGATTTATACAAGCCTGAGTTGTGGAACATTCGGAATTCGTTACACACTCTGGCCTACAATTTGGTGGAGATCCTATAAAGTCCTTTAAACAGGCGCAGGAAGGACTTTCGCCAATCGCTCGACAGTCTGAGTTAGGGCCACAAGGGGATGGCCTGCAAGGGTCTTTGTTCTTGATATCGCTAGGTTGGGTGAAAACTAAAAATTTTTAAGATATTTAATTATTTTCTTGAAATCTTATGCATAAAGATTTTAAAAATTACTTCTGATTGGTTGACAGTCAACAAATGGATTACCACTGAATCCACTAATACAGCGACAAATAGGACTGTGGTTGTGTACAGAACACTCAGTATTAAGTCCGCAAGATCCTGGACAGGGATCTTGACACTTCTGTTGTAAGCAAGCCTTGTTTAAAGCACATTCATTGTTTGAAGTGCATTCAGCTCTACATGTGGGTGGAGCTCCTATATAGTTGGGTAAACATGAACACACGGCTTGTTCATTAAAAACTCGGCATTGAGCATTTTGTCCACATGGCGATGGTTGACACGGTTGGGTCGGTATCGAATGTGGCAATGGAATACATTGCGTAAGTGCATTCCCCACCATTCCATCGGGACAATGACACATAGCCACATGCTGGTGAACTTCACAAATTGCATTAGCTGCACAAGTACCAGGGCATGGATCTTGACATTTTTGATTAATACATGCTCTATTTGTGGGACAATCTGAACTAAGAACACACTCAGGCCTACATCCAATCAAAGGATTTCCTTGGTATTCCGGCAAACATGAACACTGACCATCGCGGCATATTGCGTTAATGCCACAAGGTGAAGGAATGCATGGGTCATCACTGAAAGGAACTGTTTTAACTGGTTTTGGTGGTGGTGGCCGACAATTAATAAATGGATCGCCCACTAAGCCATTAATGCACTGACAAATTGGATTATGATGAATGACGTGGCATTCAGCGTTAAAACCGCACGCTCCCGGGCAAGGATCTCGACATTTTTGGTTTATACAGGCTAATGAACTGGGACAATCGGAGTTGATAGTACATTCAGGTCTGCAATTCGGAGGTGATCCATTGTAATTTGGCAGACAGGAACAGGAGGGTGTACCACCTACATCACGACATTGAGCAAACTGACCACATGGAGATGGTAGACAAGGATTGAGAGAAACATCTTTTCGTGGTACTACCGGAGGAGCTAAATAAAAACTAGGTTAATTTAATTGTTTATTAAAAATCTACAAAAACCTTACTCGGTGGAATTGAATAGCAACGCGTAAATGCATTGCCAGTGAAGCCATTTTTGCAGGAACATATAGGTGAATGACTAACGACGCGACATTCGGCTTTACTACCACATGATCCTGGACAAGGATCAATGCATTTAAGATTGCTACAAGCCTTGTCTAAAGCGCATTCAGAATTTGTAGTGCACTCAGGGCGGCAAGTGGGAGGTACTCCTATATATTCAGGTAAACAAGAGCAAACAGCTTGACCAGTTACTTCTCGACATTGAGAGTTGGGTCCACAAGGTGAAGGCTGACAAGGATTCACATATTCTTTAATAAGAGCTAGTTTTTTTACGAAGAGGTTTTGTACAAAAACAAATTATTATATTGCATTATATAAATTACGTACACAGAACTTACGTTTCTCTGGTATTTGACAATACTGATATGGATCTCCTACATATTCAGGCATGCACATACATGTTGGCAAGTGATTGACTACATTACAAACCGAGTTTAAGCCACATACACCTGGACAAGGGTCACGACACTTAAGGTTAACGCAAGCTTTATTTGATGCACAGTCGGAATTAGAAATACACTCAGGTCTACAGCCGTCATAAGGATTTCCAAAGTAGTCCCGCAAACATTCACACGATCCGGCATTGTTTTCTTGCCTACATATAGCATTAAAACCACAAGGATTTGGATGGCAAGGAGTCACATGATCTGAGTGCGTTTTTGGTGGGATTGTACATCCAGTGAACGGATCACCCGTATAACCATGCGAACAAGTGCAACTAGCGGTGTGTGAGATTACATTACAAAGAGCATTATAGCCACATACTCCAGGGCAGGGATCTTTACACTTTTGATTAATGCAAGCTTTATTGGAGGGGCATTCTGAGCTAGCAACGCATTCTGGGCGACAATTTGGAGGAGAACCTGTGAAGTCTGGTAGACAAGAGCAAGATGGAGCCTGTCCAGCTACCTGGCATATAGCATTGGGGCCACATGGAGATGGGTGACATGGATTCGTCTTATCTCTAAAGGTTTTTGGAGGTTCAACAAGAGGCATGCAACTTACGAAAGGATTTCCGGAGAAATGTGCAATGCAAGTACATATTGGAGCATGGTTGACAACATGACACATCGCATTTAATCCGCATGATCCCGGGCAAGGATCAACGCATCTAAGATTTCGACAAGCCTTCTGTGGTGCACACTCCGAATTGACTATACACTCGGGTCTACAAGTAGGTGGGTTTCCAATATAATTTTCAATACATGAACAGACGGCTGTATTTTGATGAACTCTACAGCGACTGTTCGGTCCACAAGGCGATGGCTTGCATGGATTTGTTTCAATTGGTTTGGGCTCTATGTTACAAAGAACAAAGGCATTACCGGTCATACCTTCAGGACAACGACACATCGGCACGTGATTGTAAACCTCACATAATGCGTTATTTCCACATGTTCCTGGACAAGGATCTGTACATTTATTTTGAATGCACGCCTTATTAGATGGACATTCTGTATTTAAGACACACTCAGGTCGGCAAGTCGTGTAAGGATCGCCATGGTATTCTGCTATGCATGAACATTTACCATCGTTACATAAAGCATTTATACCACATGGGTTTGGATTGCAAGGAATATCTTTGATAATGGGCTTAGCTAAATAAGTATTATTTTTTTAACAAATCAAATTAATATTTATATATTGACAGCGGGGCTTACGTTTTAAAGCTGGCTGACAACTACTAAAAGGATCGCCGATGTAACCATCGGGACAATGGCAGCTAGGTATATGATTTTGAATAGTGCATAAGGCATTATATGCACAAGATCCCGGGCAAGGGTCAATGCATCTTGTGTTTATGCAAGCCATATTAAGACTGCATTCAGAGTTTGTAGAACATTCTGGACGACAGCTTGGCGGAGCTCCAAAGTAATTAAGTAGACATGAGCATCCTGCGTTGCCATTTCTATTTCGACATTCAGAATACGGACCGCAGGGTGAAGGAGCGCAGGGGTCAACAATAGGTTCAGCCAAGATGACAGATGGAAGTGCTAAAAGGCACAAAATTATATAAAATCTCCATTGCGCATCAACCTTCAAATAAAGAAACTTACGAGATGTAGGGTAACATCGTGTAAAGGGATCTCCAGTAAAACCATTCTGACAAATGCATATAGGAGCATGATTACGAACGTTGCAAGTGGCTTGTAGGCCACATACACCTGGGCAAGGGTCAATACATTTCTGATTTATACAAGATTTATCTGAAGAGCACTCGGAGCTTGTTGTGCATTCTGGTCTACAAGCGGGAGGAGATCCTACATATTCTGGCAAACAAGAGCAAACAGCTTGATCAATAATTTCTTTACATTGCGAGTTAGGTCCACAAGGAGAAGGTTGACATGGATTAATATACTCTCGAATAAGAGCTGAGGGCAAAATGACAAGTTCTTGACATTATTAATATATGGTTATACCTTTTAATTACTTTAAACTTTTTTCTTACGCTTTTCTTCCTCGATGCAGTACTGATATGGATCTCCTTTATAACCGTATAAGCAATTACAAGTAGCCTGATGACTTCTAACAAAACATTCTGCATTGAGGCCACAAGTACCTGGACAAGGATCTTTACATTTTTCATTCATACATGCCCTATTGGAAGGACAATCTGAATCAGTGACACATTCTGGGCGACAACCTTCATACGGGTTGCCGAAATAACCTGGTATGCATTGACAAGATCCTACACTATTTTGTTGACGACATTCAGAATATGGTCCACAAGGTGAAGGATTGCAAGGGTCAGTATTTTCGATAGGGCTGAGTGCGCGCACAGGAGAACAAGAAACAAACGGATCACCAGTATAGCCATTTTCACAGTAACACATTGATGTGTGACTGTTAACACGGCAAACTGCACTTTGACCACATAAACCGATGCACGGATCTCGGCATTTTTGATTAGAGCATACTTGATGTGATGGACACTCAGAGTTGGTTACGCATTCTGGCCGACAATTTGGTGGTTGTCCTATAAACTCTGGTAAACATGAACATGATGGAGCGGTTCCAATGGCCTTGCAAATGCTATTTGAGCCACATGGTGAAGGTTGACATGGATTCAAAAGTTCGAGATATCCTTGAGGTTCAACTATGTACATTAGCAACTTATTTAGTTAAGAGTATTCCTAGAAAAACTAAATGATTATAGACTTACTTATTTCCTGGCATTGAAGAAAAGGGTTACCGGTGTAACCCTGTGGACAAGTGCAGAACGGACTGTGATTGACAACAGTACATAACGCAAACCGACCACAAGTTCCCGGACAGGGATCAATACATTTTTGATTTTGACATGCAAAATTGGCGGGACATTCTAAATTAGTAGTACACTCTGGGCGACAAGTTGGGGGAGAACCACGGAAGTTTGGTAGACAGGAACACACAGCTTGCTTGTTTACTTCACGACATTGTGAATTAGGTCCACATGGAGTAGGCTGACAAGGGTTACGATATATTTTATCTATATTGAGATAAAGAGTTTTTAGTTTTTGAGTTATTAAATCTTTTTAACAACCATACTTTCTTCTATGGGCTGGCATAGTATGAATGCGTTTCCAGTCATCTGATCAGGGCAACGGCATATCGGGATATGATTTCTTACTTCACATATCGCGTTTGTGGCACATGCACCCGGACAGGAATCACGACATTTCTGATTAATACAAGCTTGATTGGTTGCGCATTCTGAATTAAGTATACATTCTGGCCTGCAAGCTATGTAAGGATCACCTTGGTAATCTGCCAAGCAAGAGCATTCACCATCACCTGAACACACAGCATTCGAACCACAAGGGCTAGGACTGCATGGATCTCGTGGTTCATCTTTCACAATTTTGGGTGGAGGAGCTGGTTGGCAGACTATAAAAGCGTCGCCTATATAACCTAATTGACATTTGCAATTTGGTATGTGATTAATAACTGTACATTCGGTGTTGACACCACAAGCTCCGGGACAGGGGTCACGACATTTCTCGTTGATACATGCCTGGCTGGAAGGGCAATCTGCATTAATTACACATTCAGGTCTACAGTAGGGAGGAGAACCTATGTAATTATCTCGACAAGAACAAGAAGGCGTATTATATTGATTGCGGCATTGCGAAAATGGTCCACAATGTGGTAGAAAACAAGGATCGCTGAGAGTCTCAATATACTTAGTGGCAGTCGTCGAAGCTAATTAAGTGATAAAAAAATGTCAAAGGTAAAACCTTAATTCAGTATTTTGAGGAAGCAAAGATCTTACGTGGTTGTGTATAACAACGAACAAATGGATCACCAATTAAACCGGGACGACAAGAACATAATGGACTATGATTTCGAACTTGACAATTAGCGTTTAGTCCACATACACCTGGACACGGATCTGAGCATTTCTGATTTATACAAGCCTTATCCAAAGCACACTCGTTACTCGTTGTGCATTCAGGACGACATGCTGGTGCTACGCCTATAAAATCTGGAAGACATGAGCACACCGCCTGTGTATTAATTTCGCGGCACTGTGAGTTAGGGCCACAAGGTGAAGGTTGGCAAGGATTAATATATTCTCGACGTATGGCTAAATAAAAAAAAATCTATTACTTTAACCTCCTGTATACATATCTCACATTTAGCTTACGTTCTTGAGGTTTAGAACAATAACTGTATGGATCCCCAGTAAAACCAATTAAACAGTTACAGTTTGGTACATGATTTAAAACGGAACATTCAGCATTGTTTCCACATGTACCTGGACATGGGTCGCGACATTTCTGATTATAGCAAGCTTTGTTCGAAGGACAATCCGAATTTAAAACACACTCTGGTCGGCAACCTTCGTAGGGGTTACCGAAAAATTCAGGTAAGCACTGGCAAGCTCCTGCTCCATTTCGTTCTAGACACTGAGCATTCGCTCCACATGGCGAAGGATTGCAAGGATGTATAGGATCTTCCGGTATTATAAGTGGCACAGGAGAACATAAACTAAACGGATCTCCTGTGAAACCAGCTTGACATACGCACATGGGTGAATGCGATACTACACGACATAGGGCTGAAGTACCACAAATACCTATGCAAGGGTCCTTACATTTTTGATTAACACAGGCCATATTTGTAGGACAATCAGAATTTGAGACACATTCGGGTCGGCAGTATGGTGCTGAACCCATAAAACCATCGAGGCACGAGCAAGATGGTGTTTCACCAACTGCCCTGCATTGTGAATTTGGACCGCATGGCGACGGTATACAAGGATCCTGAGGTTGTTCCTCTTGTGATGGCTCAATTATAACTTGACAAACTATAAACGGATTTCCTGTATAGCGTGGTAAACATGTGCAGAATGGATTGTGATTAACTACGGAACACTGAGCATTTCTTCCGCAAGATCCCGAACATGGATCAACACATTTCTGATTTACACATGCTAAATCAGTCGGACATTCTTGGTTTGCAGTACATTCAGGACGACACGCCGGAGGTGTTCCTAAATAACTGGGTAGGCAAGAGCAAACGGCCTGCGAGTTCACTTCCCTACATTGTGAGTTTGGACCACAAGGAGATGGCTGACATGAATTTCGTCTAATTGTTGCTACAAATTCAAACAAAACGGTGTAGATTTTATTGCTGACATAAGTATTTAAAGTGATTAATAGTTACATGGTATGGGAGAACAGAAAACGAAAGCATTGCCGGCCATGCCTTCAGGGCAAGTACACATTGGTATATGGTTGATAACCTGACAGAAAGCGTTTGTGGCACAAGTACCAGGACAAGGATCTCGGCACTTATTTTGTATGCAAGTTAATTCGCGAGAACAATCAGAGTTCAAAACGCATTCAGGTCGGCAACCCGTATAGGGATCACCTTGGTATTCAGGTAGGCATGAACAAGCTCCATTATCACATTGTGCGTTGGCTCCACATGGCGTAGGGTTGCAGGGATCGTCTTTAATAGGCGCTACGAAATGATATTTTTTATTTCATATAACTTTTAAATACAAATAGAAGCTTACGTTGAGGTGGTGGGACTGGCTCACAAACTGAAAATGGATCTCCAGAGAAACCAGTGGGACATCTACAATTGGGTGTATGATTATTTACCTCACAAAGGGCACCTAAACCACATGCTCCAGCACATGGATCGCGACACTTTTCATTAATACAAGCCTGATTGCTTGAACAATCGGCATTTATAACACACTCAGGTCTACAGGTAGGTGGCGTACCTACGAAAGTCGGCAAGCATGAACATGAGTACGAATCTGCTATCCGCCTGCATTGTGAATTAGGGCCACATGGCGAAGGTACACAAGGATCTGTTGTATCTTTTTGATCTTTCATTGGGGGTTGAGCTTTAAAAGCACAAAAGGCAAAATAAAATTAATGCTTAAAAAAAATATAGTTTTCTTACGGGGTATATTACGACAAAGGAAGAAAGGATCTCCCGTAAATCCGGCTTTACATGTACATAATGGACTATGGTTGTGAACTCTACAATTAGCGTTAGTGCCACATGTTCCTGGACAAGGATCTACACATTTCTGATTAATGCAAGCTTTATCAAAAGCACATTCAGCAGATTGAGTGCATTCAGGTCTACACAGTGGTGGACTGCCATCATATTCAGGTAAACAAGAACACACCGGCTGCCCATTTGTCTCACGACACTGAGAATTAGGCCCACAAGGTGAAGGTTGGCAAGGATTAATATACTCTTTGATAGCTAGCAAAATAATGAACAATTATTAAATGCAAATTATGCGGGGAGTGTAAGAGCTTACATTGTTTAGCAAGTATACATGAACGATAAGGATCGCCTTCATAGCCAACAATACATGAACATATGGGTAGATGATTAAGAGTATTACAAATGGCATTTTGGCCACATGTTCCAGGACATGGATCGCGACATTTCATGGTTTGACAAGCCAAATTGCTGGCACAATCTGAATCTATAACGCATTCAGGACGACATCCTTCATAAGGATTACCGAAATATTCCGGGAAGCATTGACAAGACCCTGCACCATTTCTTGCAATACAGCGTGCATTTTGACCACAAGGACTAGGGTTGCAAGGATCAATATGGTCCAACTGGGGTGGAATTTCTCGTCTTCTACATTGTACAAAAGGATCCCCTTCATAGTCGGCGGGACAGTAACAACTAGGCGTATGTGATACCACACGGCACTCAGCTTCCGCTCCACAAAGACCAGGACAGGGGTCTTTACATTTCTGGTTGATACAGGCTTGATTTGAAGAGCATTCAGAACTAGTAACGCATTCAGGTCTACAATTTGGAGGTGCACCCACGTAACCATCTAGACAGGAACAAGATGGACTATCGCCTACTTCTCGACATTGTGAGTACGGACCACAAGGCGATGGTTGACATGGAAGTGGTGTAGGTGGCAAAGGGTGTTCTATTTTCGGTCTGCAACCCTCAAATGGATTGCCTTCATACCTCTCAGGACATCTGCAGTATGGACTATGGTTGTTAACATGACATAATGCACTACGGCCACAAACACCAGGACATGGATCTGTACATTTTTGATTTAAGCAGGCTAAATTTAAGGGACATTCTATATTAGATGTGCATTCTGGTCTGCATAAGGGAGGACTTCCCATAAAGCCCTCAATACATGAGCATATAGCTTGCTGATTGATTTCTCTGCATTGTGAATTTGGACCGCAAGGAGAAGGTTGGCACGGATGTGAGGGTAAATCTTGCTCTACAAAAAGCACATTATATTTAATATAAAAATACTACTTCGGGCAATGTTTTTGTCTTACTTGATGTTGAAGAACACAATGTGAAAGCATTGCCTTCCATGCCTTCAGGACATCTACAATTGGGGATATGATTGATAACTTCGCAAATAGCATTTAAGGCACATGTTCCTATACATGGATCTAAGCATTTGTTTTTAATGCAGGCCTTATCTCGCGGACAGTCGGTATGTAAAACACATTCAGGTCTACAGCTGACATAAGGATCTCCATGGTATTCGGGAAAGCAAGAGCACTGACCATTGTTGCAATTCGCATTCGCACCACAAGGTGATGGATAACAAGGATCATCGGGAACATCTTTAGCTTTATAAAAATTAAGATAATTAAACATTCACACACTAGAAAGCTGCTATCTAAGTCTTACTTTTAGCAGGTAAAGGTGGTATTGCGTTGCAAAGCGTAAATGGATCTCCTGTAAAACCAGGTTGACAAGTACAAATGGGTGTGTGAGCACGAACAAAGCATAAAGTATTGATTCCGCAAGATCCTGGACAGGGGTCGCGACATTTCTCATTAACACATGCTTGTTGTGCGCCGCATTCCGAATTTATAGTACATTCGGGCCTACACGATGGTGGTGAACCTAAATAATTTGGCAAACAAGAGCATGATGGAGAAGCGCCAATATCACGACATTGGGAATTCGGACCACAAGGTGAAGGAATACAAGGATCTTTCGGTTGTTGTGGTAGAGACTCAATTCTTTGTGGAGGTATACGGAAGCAACGCACAAATGCATCACCTGTGAATCCGTTATCACAACTGCAAATTGGACTATGATTTCGTACTCGACACTGTGCGTTTTGTCCACAAACACCAGAGCATGGGTCGACACATTTCTGATTGATACAAGCTTTGTCTGATGAGCATTCAGAACTGGATGTGCATTCTGGCCTACAAGCAGGTGGTGAACCTATATATTCTGCTAGACACGAACAAACAGGTTGATCATTGACTTCTTTGCATTGCGAGTTGGGACCACAAGGTGAAGGTTGACAAGGATTTATATATTTATGAATGGCTAGAATGAAATCGTTTTTAGAGAAAAATTTTCACAAAATGTTTGTTGCTCTTACGTTCATTTCGAAGAAGAGAACATATATTGTAAGGATCCCCTGTATGATGAATCAAACAGTTGCAAGATGGCAAATGATTAATAACCTGACATTCAGCGTTTTGACCACAAGTTCCTGGACAAGGATCGGTACATTTCTGATTCTGGCAAGCTTTATTTGAAGGACAGTCTGAATTCAAAATACACTCAGGACGGCAGCCTTCATAAGGATTTCCGAAATATTCGGGCAAACACTGACAAGATCCAGCATTTCCGTATTCAATACATTTGGCATTGATACCGCAAGGACTAGGGTTACACGGCTTAACTTGTTCAACTGGTTGCTGTTGCACTTGAGTGCAAAGAGAGAATGGATCTCCGGTGAAACCTTCATTGCACAAACACATAGGTGTATGTGAAAAAACGCGGCAAATAGCGTTTTCTCCGCACAAACCGGGACAAGGATCGCGACATTTTTGATTTATGCAAGCTTGATTAGATGGACATTCTGAATTTGAAACACATTCTGGTCGACATTGTGGAGGTGAGCCAATAAATTCAGGTACACATGAGCACGAAGGTGTGTCTCCACTAACGCGACATTCTGAATTAGGACCACATGGCGACGGTTGGCAAGGATTGGTTTTGATTTTCTCATTTCTTATTATGGGCTCTAGAATTTCCTGACATCTAACAAATGGGTCTCCGGTCATTCGAACACGACACTTGCAGTATGGTGTATGGTTAACTACATTGCATTCAGCATTGAACCCACAAGTTCCTGGACAAGGATCTCTGCATTTCATATTTTGACAAGCTTCATTGAGAGCACAATCGGAATTCGTTGTGCATTCTGGCCTACATTGTGGGGGACTACCTATAAAGTCGGGCAGGCACGAACAGATCGCAGTATCTTGGACTATGCGGCACTGGCTATTTGAGCCACATTGTGAAGATTGACAAGGACTTGGCACGCGGGCTAAATTAAAATAAATATATATTACATAGTGAAACACGAGGAAGTATATTTCAGTCAAGTTACTTAATATGGCACGACACTCGAAGAATGCATTTCCCGCCATTTTTTCGGGACAATGGCACATGGGCACATGATTATGAACCTCACATATGGCATTATGAGCACAAGTGCCAGGACAGGGGTCTACACATTTATTTCGAATGCAAGCTCTATCCCGTGGACATTCAGAGTTGATAACACATTCAGGTCTACATTCAGTATATGGTTCTCCATGATATTCTGGTATACAAGTACACTGACCGTTATTGCAAATAGCATTGGGACCACAAGGTGAAGGTATGCAAGGATCATCTAAAGGCGGAGGCGTAGTAGCTGTTTGAATTGTAAAAATAACTAAACAAGTTTTGGTAAAAAAAAAATTATGTCTTACGCTCTGGTGGTTTTTGCGAACAGCTAGTGAATGCATTCCCTATATAGCCTTCAATACAAGCGCATGATGGTGTATGGCCTATAACACGACAAATGGCATTTATGCCACACGCTCCAGGACATGGGTCTTTACATTTTTTATTGATGCAGGCCTGTTGGCTAGGGCATTCCGAGTTTATAGTACACTCTGGCCTACAATTTGGAGGTTGACCTATGTGTGTGGCCATACAAGTACAAGATGGAACACCGTTAGCGTTACGACATTCTGAGTTTGGACCACAAGGCGATGGCAAGCACGGATCTCTTATTTCATCTCTTTGTACTTCAACAGCTGGCGCTGTACAATAACACGATTTATATGAACTAACTAAATTCGTATAAATTATTTTTTAGCTTACGTGGAATGGGGTAACATCTGGTGAAGGCATCACCAGTATATCCGCGATTGCAAGAACAAATGGGACTATGATTTCTAACCCTGCACTCGGCATTTCCCCCGCAAGGTGAATTATTGCAAGGACTTACACACTTTTGATTAATGCAAGCTTTATCAGTCGAACATTCTGAAGATATAGTGCATTCTGGCCTGCACGCTGGTGGTTGACCTAAGAATTCTGGTAAGCAAGAGCAAACGGCTTGGCCATTGGTTTCACGACACTGACTATTAGGACCACATGGAGAAGGTTCGCAAGGGTTAATATATTCCGTAAGCGTCGCTAAAGACGAAGATAAATTTATTTTTGTTTCATAATCTTTATTGTCTTACGTTATTCTTACGTTTTACTAATTTCTGGCAGATTTTGTAGGGATCTCCTGTATAATCGAAATAACAATTACAAGTCGGCAAATGATTAACTACTTGGCATTCAGCATTTTGACCACAAGTTCCTGGACAGGGATCTTGGCACTTTTGCTGCTGACATGCCTTATTCGAAGGGCAGTCTGAGTTGAGAACACATTCTGGGCGACAGCCCTCATATGGATTTCCATGGTAATCGGGTAAACATTGACATGATCCGGCGCCGTTTCGTTCCCTACATACAGCATTTGGACCGCAAGGAGATGGATTGCAAGGTGTAAGAACTTCTACAATATCTTTTTCAACAGGAGGACTACACTGTACGAATGGGTCTCCAATATACCCAACAATGCAGATACATTGTAGAGCATGACTAACAACATGGCACTCAGCATTTAATCCACATCTTCCGGGACACGGATCTTCACATTTTTGATTAACACAAGCCAAATTGCTGGCACAATCTGAACTAGTTATACATTCGGGACGACAGTTAGGCGGTCTGCCTATGTATGATTCAATGCACGAACAAGACGGCGATTCCCCTTTAGGTTTGCAACGAGAGAATGGTCCGCAAGGAGATGGATTACAGGGATCTTTAGGTATTGTGTCACTTTTAACTAATGCCACAGGTTTAACAAATGCAAAATCATAATTAAATTAATAATAAAATACTTTAAACTCTTTGAACTTACTAATGCGTTGACACCTAACAAATGGATTACCAGTATAGTTATTTGGACAACTACAGAATGGGCTATGATTAACTACAGAGCAAAGCGCACTGACACCACAGGTGCCTGGGCAAGGATCGCGACATTTTTGGTTGAGACAAGACTGCATGGGTGGGCATTCCGAATTCGATGTACATTCTGGCCGACAAGCAGGCGGAGAACCTATGAAGCCTTTTATGCAAGAACAAACCGGCTGCTGGTTAATCTCACGACATAGAGAGTTGGGTCCACAAGGTGATGGTTGGCAAGGATTTGCGGGCAAAGTTAATTCTAAAACAACTTTATATTATATATTCCAATCAAACATCATAACTATGTTCAGCTTACTTTGTTGAGGTGTGCATCTAATAAATGCACTGCCTTGAGTACCTTCAGGACATCTGCACATTGGTATATGTTTTATTACATCACATAAAGCATTTTCGCCGCATGTGCCAGGGCAGGGGTTAACACATTTACTTCGAGAGCAGGCTTTATCACGAGGACAATCAGTATTTAAAATGCATTCTGGGCGGCACCCCGTATAAGGATCTCCTTGGTATTGTGGGAGACAAGAACAAATGCCATTATTGCATTCAGAATTGCTGCCACATGGCGACGGATGGCAAGGATCAGAAGGTTCATCTAATAGCAAAAATTTTGTAAATGAATGCTACCGCTCACTATCAATAATTAGATACAAAACCACTTACTAAAAACTTCAGTTGGTGGTGGTGCTGGCCTGCATGAACTGAAAGGATCACCAGTGTAACCCTCAGAACAAGTACAGGTCGGAGTATGATTGATAACATTACAAACTGCTGAAAATCCACATGAACCAGGACATGGGTCAATACACTTTTCACGTATACAAGCCTTATCCAAGGCACACTCTGAACTAATTGAGCATTCTGGTCTGCAGTTGGGAGGAGCTCCTACAAATGTTTCTAAACAGGAACATGAAGGTATTCCATTCATATTTCTGCATTGCGAGTTTTGACCACAGGGTGAAGGAACGCAAGGATCTCTTTCGATTTGTTTAATGACGAGAGTTGCAGCTGAATTACCCCCAAAAAAAACGTAACATTGTTGTAGTGAAATTTAAAACTATATCATGTATTATTTAATTACGTGGTATGGGATAGCATCTGGTGAAAGCATCACCGGTGAATCTGGGCCTACATTGACAAAGTGGACTGTGGTTACGTACTCTACATTCAGCATTAAGACCACAAGTTCCTGGGCAAGGGTCCTGACATTTTTGATTAATGCAAGCCTTGTTAGCAGGACACTCAGTGCTTAATACGCATTCCGGTCTACAAGAAGGTGGCAAACCTTCATAATTTTCCAAACAAGAACATATTGCTTGGCCATTTAATTCACGACACTGAGAGTTGGGACCACAGGGTGACGGCACACACGGATTTGAAGGCTCTCGCAAGCGAATAGCTAAATTTTAACAATATATTTAAAAAATTACAGGCAAAATGCGAATCTAAACGTTCGTTCTTACATTGCTCTGGCTCTCTCTGACAATATCTATAAGGATCTCCTAAATAACCTGGCAAACAAGAGCAGCTGGGTATGTGATTCGCTACAGAGCAAATGGCGTTTGAGGCACATGTACCGAGACAAGGATCTGTGCACTTATTTTGTGTACATGCTTTAGTTGTTGGACATTCAGAGTTACGTATGCATTCCGGACGACAGGATTGATAAGGATCTCCGTAGTAATCAGGCAAACACTGGCAAGAACCAACACCATTTTGCTCACGGCATACTGCATTTGAACCACAAGGATTCGGTTCACATGGCGTTATATTTTCATTGACAATACGTTCTAGCATGACGATTAACGGAAGAGAAAAACAAAAACAAGAGAAAATTATTGCAATTAAAATGCTTTGAATTCTTGGAAACATTTTAACAGATTAGTACTACATACTCAGGTGTTTGCTATTTAATTTGGTGAATTGCTTTGGGTGAGTATTTTCCATAAATTTTTATTGGTAAGTGAAGCTTTTCAATTAATATATTTTTTTGCAGTTTGTTGTTTTGTTTTTAGCTTTAGCTTAATTTTGGTTATTTGGATTAACAAATTTTGCACTACATAAGTATTTTGGTTTAACACTACTCGTTTCAAAAAGGCTCTTAATTGATTTTGCTTAAAAAAACATTAATTTTAAATGTGCACAAGTTTGTTTTTGTTTAAGTGTACAATTAAACTGTGTTTAGCGGTGTTAGAACAGCGGTGTTTAATATGCAAATGTCTTAGTGTTAACGATTACGCGTTTTAAATAAAAAAACTCTGTTGTTTTAGGTAAATATTAATTTTATTTAGTTCTTAAGAGGTACAATTATTTTCTTAACTTAAATACTTAAATAAGTAAACTACAAGTTTGTTTTTAAATATTATTATTAAAGTAAGCATTGTTAGGGTTTTTATTAAGAGGTCCAAAAAGGGCAATAAAAGTACAGTACCAACGTTGATTTGTCAATATAAGGCAATTGTTAGCCCCAGTGTTGTTTATTTTGTAGTTAGATATTTTTATTTTTTGTTACTACTATTATTTTTGGGCGTAAAGGCTTTGTGTCGTTTTTGTAAGGATTAAATATTAAGGGGTCAAACGAGAATTAAACGCATTTTTTTTCAAAACATCCAACCAAAGCATAATGTTGTTTTCATACGTATAAAAATCAGGGTTAATAAAAGGCATGGTTTAAGTTTTCAACGACTTTTCATAAATTATTTTAAATAAAATACTACTTTGCTATTAAATGTTGTGTAAATAAGTTTTTGTTGTTGTTGCATTTCATTTCAGTTGCATTATCATTAAAGGTCAAAATAAGCATTAACAATAAGGGTATTACAGTTGTTGGCTTGAAATGGGGTCGTGATTTTAAAGGCATACAGTATATAGTATAGTAAATATGGTAAACTGATAGCATTAATAAAAAGGCGGCAAGATT
This sequence comes from Nowickia ferox, assembly GCA_936439885.1. Classification (NCBI taxonomy): domain Eukaryota; kingdom Metazoa; phylum Arthropoda; class Insecta; order Diptera; family Tachinidae; genus Nowickia; species Nowickia ferox. Next base: position 69,891,238 of record OW387026.1, read on the forward strand.
AAAAAGGCAAGTAGAAGGCATTTTGGCAGATAATTTTTGCGTTATATAATGATAAATAAAGCTTAGATATGTTTATATAGGTATGTTTATATATGTATAAATCTTTTATAATTTTATTATTAAATATAAATATTTGCTTAATAATAAAGATAATAAAAAAAATATATATTTTCTTTTGCTGTATAAGACAACAAAATCCAAAAAACACTTCCAATATGCTTTGAAATTCAGACAACTCGTACAAAATTAAAGCAGTTATTGAACTCTGCATTTTGCTTAAGAACATTGTAATTGTTATTATTAAATTAAAATTACAAATAATATTGAAATTACTCGTATTATTAAGGTTATTCCTTGCAATGCAGTTGTGGTTTTTGGTGAAAATTTGCATTTTTTTTATTCGAAACCAAACTTTCACAAATTAGAACTTGGAGCATACTTATGCATCTACATATCGCTCCTTTATTGCAACATAGTCATATCCCAAAAAATGAATTTTTCGAGTTAATGATGCAGAATTAATCCTGATATCATTATTCATATTGTGTAAAAATTTCATACAAATATCTTGTTCACTCAGCTTTTGAGAGAAAAATAAAATTTTCTTTTTCCATTAAGTTGTGTGTAAATTGAAAACTCTAAACTCGTTTTCTGGCGAACTAGTTTTTTTGAGTTATGACTACGTTGCAATAAAGAAGCTATATGTATATAATCGTATGTATATTTATAAATTTATAAGTATTTATATTTCTCTTTCGATTTAAATGTATCTTAACACGTTTCAATTAAAATTAAATTGTGCTTATTGGTGTTGACACAGAACATACATATAAAGTGCTGACATTTGTCTGAAATGTTTTATAAAGTGTACGTTTTATGCCCGAGTTCTATTCAATGGCGAAATGACCTTATGTTGAGTTCAAAGAATTTTTAGCTGTCAAAAGTAAAACATAACTTTTCCTAAAAATACTTTCCTAAATTTTGAATTTATATGTTCCGATTACCTTAAAAATTTTCATTATTCTTTTGTTGTGTGCAAGAAATAATTCGAAACCTTTCTTTTTTCGTCAGAAAACAAAGTTACATTAAATTTGAAATCAGAAAATAGACGGAAAAGTCCAACTAAAGAACTGTTGACTCAAAACAAGCATCGTTGGTAATTAAAGCCTTCTGGCAACTTGAAATATTCGGCAACTGCGCCGACTCATGAGACCCACGCCTGCTTACACTTATGTACATAACTCTAGTTTGAATTAAAAAAAAAACAGTGAGCACACGAAATGGAAGAAACCCTGTATTATGGAAGAAAAGCAGCGCCTTTGGAAACATGAGAATATGATCTGGTAGCCAAACTATGAAATTGGAATATTGTTCTTTCAGACAATCCTTGAGACTGTGAATGGTAGACAAAATATTCGCGTTATGTAGAATGCAAAGTACTTTCATAACGACTGTAGGACAAGCTAAAGATTGTGGGATTGGAACAATTGTTAAAATAGTTCACGAACAACATTTGAGTATGTTGGATGGGGACAGTGGCTATGAATTTATATCCATGCTTCATTAAAGTTTAATATTCAATTAAATTGTAATTTCAATCGCAACTGCAATCTTCATGAAGATTAACTCAACCCCAGAAATTTCACAAATATAATTTGAGAAAAAAAAACAAGGTTTAAGACAATATTTGTGAGATAATACAGTTTACAATATTAATTGAAATTTATTTGCTGGTGGTTTAGCATGTCTATATACGTATTTCATACCAAATAATCAGTAGACTTCAACCACAAATTTTGAACAGTCACAAACCTCTTACCTTATGCACAGACTCTTTCAATAAAAATGGAAACAAGTTCAAACAACATTCAATACAATATTTAAAATAAATTTAATTCGTTCCAAATCAAGTCCAGTATTTTAGACTAATTTTATATTCAATCAAAATCTTTCCCCAAATCTATATCGTTTACATCTAAATTTTCACATATTACAAGATTTCGTTTGTATGATAAGAACAGCAGTTAAAAATTTAGAGGAAAAAATGCTGTTTTAACACATTTCTTGTAATAGAATATAAAACAAAAATTAAAGTAATATTCATTTAATTCTGTGGTTTTCATTTATAACAACGTATGTTATATATTTCTCATTTCGAGTTTATGATATCAAATTGTTATATTTTAAATGCATTTAGAAAGCTCTAAATACTTTTTAGAAAGTAAGCAACTACATAATTTCTTTCTAAAACATCAAAAATAACTGTTTTTGGCTCTGCTAAAAAAAATTTGATTTTTTTAAAGAGATGTAACACTCAGGCAAGGAAAGCCTACTACATACTCGTACTATTACTAGGTTTTAACTTCTTTAGGAAAGGGATAGTGATAGAGAAGACAGGTTGCAGCGCCTCTGGTGTCAATGAGGCGCATTAAATTTCGAAGCTGTGCTTAGTAGCCATTTTATTTGTTATTTTACTTCGCTGATGAGTCTGCTACACAATGCCGACGAAAGAGGGCGCTCTGATGTTACATTATGATTAGCATCCGCTGAAACCGCTGTAAGTTCAGTGACCAGTGTCTATGCCTTCATCACTTGAACTTTCCTACAACAACTCATACAAATGGACACAAATGTACGTCAGAAAAATGCGTGGTGTTGTTATTTGAATGACTGTCGGAGACTGGAAACGAACTCAACAAACAATATAGTCAACAACAAATAATCTCTACTAATATTATAAAGCTGAAAAGTTTGCATGTTTATAACTTTGTAAGAGGTAATTTGCGGAACTGCTGGTCTGATTTAAATTTTTTTGCAACAAAATGAGGAATCGAACCTCATAACGGACATATGCTCTATAAGGTTTCACTAAAGTTGTTAGGATAGGGTCAAGGGACGTTAAACCTCCTTTACTCAGAAAATATTAAGTATCATTTTAGAAGAGATTTATTAAGGCAATAGTTTCCGTACTCAAAAGAAGACCAAAAAAAAACGTGACTACGTTTTCCCCTCGAGTGAATCTGTCCGCTTGACCATCCCGTAACCGAATGCGAAAGTGACTTTTGCGTTTGCTATACTTTATCGGCTAAATGGCTCAATCGATTTTGATGAAATTAGAAATATAGGCTTTTTATGTATGAATAAAACAAACGTATGGGGAAAATAAAATAATTGAGGGCATGAGAACGTTTGGCGGACTCGGATAGTAGAAGTAAGGAAGTAGATTTTGTTTTGCATGGGAAGTCTGCTCCAAATCTAAAGGGTCCGCCATCTAACTTTTTTTCAACTAGTGCTTATTTCGGGAATGGTAACACTTAGCTCATGTCTGATTTGACAGATAATTAGTTTTATTCTTCCGTTGAACGAATATGGTTGTGTATACGCTTGAACAAGTGGGCCTGCGATCGACTTACAGAAGATGCCGATTTTGCCAAAAAAAATCATCTTTTCAGATGAAGCTCATTTTGATCTTGGCGGGTATGTAAACAAGAAAAATTGTCGCATTTGGGGCACAGAAAACCCGCACGCATACATTGAAAAACGGACGCACCCAAAACGAGTCACTGTTTGGTGCGGATTTTGGTCCAGAGGCATAATTGGGCCAATGAGCAAGGAGTAGCCGTTAAAGTCAATGGCGATCGTTATCGGGCCATGTTGAGCGAATTTTTGTTCACAAAAATTGAAGAGGAGGATATTGGCAACATTTGGTTTCAACAGGACGACGCTAAGTGCCACACAGCCAGCTACACTCGATGTTTTGCGCCCTGTTTTTGAAGATCGCATTATCAGTCGCAGAGCTGATGTCGTTTGGCCACCTCGGAGCTGCGATTTGACACCGTTGGACTGTTATTTGTGGGGTGCCGTCAAAGATAAGTGTTACGCCGACAAGCCAAAGACAATTGACGCTTTAAAGGACAATATTCGTGAAGCCATTGGTGAAATACAGCTGCACACAATGGATAATGTGCTTAAAAATTGGACCGATCGTGTAGGCTACTGCATGGCCAGCCGAGGCAGCCATTTGAAAGAAATTATTTTTCATTATCAACCGGAAGGATTGTACTTTCAAATAAAAAAAGAAATTTGAGAAAATATTCAGTAGTTTTTTTATAGCATTTAAAAAAAAAAGTTATCTGGCGGACCCTTTACTAGATTTTGCTTAAAATCTCGTAAGTTATACATTTCGCTCAGATGAGAAAGCACTATTAAATTTAAGAAAATTACATAAGTTCAAAATAAAATTAATTCAGTCCCAAAATAAATTTTTTAAGAAATAAAATAATTCCAAAAAGACGAAGTGAAAACTAAAAGCTTGGCAGTTATTTCTTAATGAAATAACTTTGCATATAAAGGACGATTTTTTAACAACTTTAACTATAATTTACAAACTAGCAACGCTTGCAAATTATTGAATTTTATTATCAAAATTCATGTTCTGTTAAGAAAGTGCATCGTGCACTTCTTCCATTTTATGGTCAGTTTGGGTGACCTTCTGAGGCGGCTATTCGGAATCTCGTGGCAAAATTTCACAGCAAAATTATATTATTGGATATTAAACACATGCATACGTGGAGTACGGACAGAGGAAAATATCTTAGTTGTATCCGCCAGTGTTGTTGATGACTGTGAATTAGTGATTTGGCGCCGTTCGCAGCGATTGTGAAATTTTTTTTTATCCAAAATGGACACGCTGGACTTGGCTGAAATGTGGATTCAGCAAGAAGGTACCACATGCCATACAGTACGCCAAACAGTGGCCCAATTGAGAGGCGAGTTCGATGAACAGTTTATTTCACGTTTGAGGCCGGTTAATTGGCCGTCTAGATCGTGATATTTAACGATTTTAGTTTATTTTTGCGGAGCTATGTTAAGGTTCATGTCTCTAGGGGCAAGGTCGCAACAGTTGGCGCACTAGAAGCCAATATTGAAGAAGAATTTATTCGTGAGATACCGACCGATATGTTGGGGAGACTATTCCAAAATTGGAGCCAGCGTATGGACCATTTGATGTCAACATTTACATGAAATCAACTTTAAACACTGAATTATATAGATCGTTCTGCAAACTGAAATAATATTTCATAAATTTTTTTTAAATCAAATCCGAAAGCTCTTAAAAAATCACCCTATATATCCATGTGTGTATGTATGTATGAAAATTGTTGAGAGTTATACAATTTTTGTTTTGAGTATTACTTCTTTATATAAAACAAATGTTTGGATTCTATTGTATTACAAATAGCCCTATTATGAACAACAATTCCCCGGTATTTTTTTTCCATATTACTTGCTCTCCTATTTCAGGAATTAACTTGCAAACTTTCAGGTAAAATAAAATAAGTGGAATTAGCTGATATCGAAAATTCAAAATATTCACTCAACGTCCAAAATTAGATTCGCTTTCAACGGTAATTAAACACTTGGCACTTATATTATTTTACTTATATTATAATACGCCTTGAAGTTATTTCATTATGAAAAAGTCCCAAAACTTGGTTTGTATATAATTTTTAATTTTGGATTTTTTTTTAGTGATTTCATTAATTTTTAACCCCCGACCAAAAAAAGGGGTGTTACAAGTTTGTAGTGTTTGTATGTGTATCTGTGTGTCTGTACGAGTCCTCGTACAGACCAAACGGCTGGACCGATTTTGAATTAGTTTTTTTTCTGTTTTTTTGGAAAGGTGACTTGATCGTGTTCTTAGCTATGTTTGAAGAAAATTAGTGCAGCCGTTTAGAAGATATCACATCTTTTCTTGACATATCGGGGTTTTTAAAATTTTTAATTTTTGTTATTCTTGGAAATGATTTCGTTGAACGTAAATGTACTCAGCCGAATGATACACAAACAGATATTCCCCATCCTACAAACATTTAATGCAAAGTTCTAGAATTTGTAAAAAATTTTCTATAATATATATTTCTGGATAATGAAAGAAAATATTAAATCTGAACACTTCTCTCTTATTTTCCTTATGAACAATATACTTAAAAATTTTGAAAAATTTTATAACTGATTGACATTCGATTTATGTGTACATCTCACTCAAAGATATCAAAATAAAAATCGTTTGCAAACAATGAAAAGCTTCAAGTTTTAGCATGATTTATAGCCAAAGGTGTCTGATCAAGCATAAGCTCGTTTGCTATTGCATCTTGGATCTAATTGAAGTTCGGCCGAACAGAAGTTCGGGAGCTACAGATCACCTTTAAAGCCAAATTCATCATGGGAGTGGTTGTGTTGGCTGAGGACTCCATTCGGGAGATATAATTTCTCTTTTTAAAAGTTTTTTTCATAACCGAAAAGATGTGTACATTGCAAACCATCTGCAATGAAGTCAATTTAGTCACATTTGAGTTAATCTATTCCTTTATAGTTCAGGCTGGTTGAGCGTAAATGAAATATGAATATCTGCAAGACAAAGGTTAATTTATTTATATAACTACTTAAATGTCCTGGCTATGCTATCTTGATTGCTGCTGTCATTTATCAAGCCTTTGGCTGGTGAAGAATATGACTAACAAAATTGGGCTTTTGCGCAACTATTTCCTATGATTTAAAATAAACTTCCATATTCAAAAATATCATGCTGATCAAGTAAAATTCATTCAGGAATAAAATCGTCATTGAAAAGAACTCTTTAGAAAACATTTTTGTAATTTGTAATTGTATATCTTTTAACAGTGATATGTAATTTTGCAGCTTTAAAATATTTTTGCAATTTCAATTTTCGATTTGGTTCGTATATAAAACTTGAAACACTTAAAACACGGTGAAAACTTTAGTTCTAATTTGTGCTTTGAAATAAAAGGAGGAAAACTTTTTAAATAAAATTTTTAGTAATGAATAAATTACCAATATTGAAAAGAAATTATTGTTTTAATTTTAGCTGCTTAAAATTTTTGATTAAAGGCTTTCAATCTGAACAACTCTATGAAAAAGCTTAACTAACCACTTCATCCAGTTGTAAGGAATAATGTGATAAAATAAAATTGGCCATTTTTTAAATTATCTGAAAGCCTTCAATTAAAAATATTGTCCATTAAATAATTTGGAAAAATCATAAAATTTAGTGCGTGTAATTTTATAGTTTTACTCCTTTAGTACTTTTTTTAGGCATAACCATTTTTAATAATCAATATAGCAAATATGTAGAAAGAGTTTGTTCAACTTATATCATCATCCACCACCGTAAATTTCTGGTCATGCCTAAAACCTAACAGGAAAAGAAAATATTCGAAAATCCTACCTGGTATTGGTTGACAGCTAGTAAATGGATCTCCAATGAAGCCGAGTTCACAACTGCAGATTGGCATATGATTAGCAACAGAGCAACGAGCGTTGAATCCACAAGATCCTATACAAGGATCTTCACATCTTTGACGTATACACGCTTTAGTTGAAGGACATTCCGGATTGATGGTGCATTCGGGTCTGCAATTTGGTGGAGTACCCAAGAATGAAGCAGCACATGAACAGGCTGGGCTATCGCCCACAACCTTGCATTCTGAGTTAGGACCACATGGTGATGGCACACATGGGTTGACAGGTTGTAAAGGTTCCACAGCCTTTCGCTCTTCATAACAACGCGTGAACGGATCACCGGTATAGCCATTATTACAAGTGCAAATAGGATTGTGATTGATGACTTGACATTTTGCGAACTGACCGCAGGCACCAGGGCAAGGATCAACACATTTGCGATTAATACAAGCCGTCTGTAGAGAACATTCTGAGCTAACAATGCACTCAGGTTTACAAGCTGGTGGTGAACCAAGCATACCGGGTTGACAAGCACACCTGGGACCTTGATTTGACACTTGGCATATGCTGTTCGGTCCGCATGGGTTTGCTTGGCAGGGATCGATTGGTATTAAGTCATTTCGCACCACTTGACGACAATTGATGAATGGATCGCCGGTGTAACCTTTAGGGCAGCTGCATACCGGTATATGATTGCTTACATCGCATTCTGCATTTTGGCCACAAGTTCCGGGACAGGGATCAATGCATTTCTTGTTTAAGCAAGCCTTATTTGGAGAGCAATCTGTGCTTAAAGTACATTCTGGTCTACATCCCACATAGGGATCTCCTTGATAGTCTGTTAAGCATACACAAACACCTCCTGTTTGACATTCAGCATTTGCTCCACATGGTTGCACAGCGCAAGGATCTGTTTCCACTGGAGTTTGAGTTTTTTCTTCAATAATTTCAATACACTGGCTAAATGGATCACCTGTAAAGCCGGAGCGACAAGTACAAATAGCCAAATGATTTTGTATACGACATTCGGAATTGATACCACAGGTACCATCACAAGGGTTTCGGCATTTTTCAGCAATACATGCCAAGTCAGATGGACAATCGGTATTAACCACACATTCTGGACGGCAGTTAGGAGGAGCTCCAATATAGTTAGGTAAGCATGAGCATGATGGCTGATCACCACTAACACGGCACTCAGAGTATAGGCCGCAAGGTGAAGGTAGACAAGGGTTCTTAGGTTTACTTGGCTCATCTTTCGGGCGAATTGGTGCCGGATAACATCTCGTAAACGGATCACCGGTCATTTCCAAGGAGCAACTGCATATTGGGTTATGATTGATAACCTCACACTTGGCATTGATACCACAAGTTCCGGCACAAGGGTTAGCGCACTTGAACTTGTGACAGGCCTTATTTTGGGGACATTCAGCATTAACAGTGCACTCAGGCTTACAATTTGGTGGTGATCCAATGAAAGAATCCAAGCAAGAGCATACGGCCAAACCATTTGATTCACGACATTTGCTGTTGGGACCACATGGTGAAGGCTGACAAGGATTACTTGGTTCTGCGGGTGGAAGCTTGGTTTGAGGTTGGCAATTCGAGAATGGATCTCCAGTAAAGCCTTCATTGCACACACAATTAGGAACATGATTGACAGCATAACATTGAGCGTTGGAACCGCAGATTCCGGGACAGGGATCTTTACACTTATTGCGTATACAAGCTTTGTCGGCTGGACAATCTGAGCTGAGTACACACTCTGGCCTACAACCTTCGTAGGGATTGCCTTGATATTCATCAATGCACTTGCAAGAAGCTGCGCTATTGCGTTCAACACATTCAGCGTTAGGTCCACATGGGGATGGCTCACAAGGCTTAACAGGTTCCTCAATTTGTGGAATACATTGCACGAAAGCATTTCCAGCATAACCGGACGGACATGAACATGACACTGAATGGCTGATGACGTGACATTCGGCGTTTGTGCCACAAGAACCAGGGCAAGGATCTCGACATTTGTTGTTAATGCAAGCTTGAGTAGAAGGACAGTCCGGATTAATAATACATTCAGGCCTACAATTCGGTGGTGTACCAAAGAATTCAGGCATACATTGGCATGATGGACCGCTTGGTCCAATTTTACAGATAGAGTTCGGTCCGCAAGGAGATGGCACACAAGGATCTGTAGATATATCAGGATATCTAGGAGCTTCAATTGGTATATCGAAACACCTCTTGAATGGATCTCCAGTTTTTCCAGGTGGACAGCCGCAAATAGGACTGTGATTAATAACTTCACAGCGGGCATCGATGCCACAAGATCCAGCACAGGGATCAACACATTTTTTATTAACACAAGCCTGCAAAGCGGAACATTCACTTGAAACCACACATTCTGGACGACATTGAGGTGGTGCTCCAATAAAACCATCTAAGCAAGAACAAACTGCATGACCATTAATATCGCGGCACTGACTGTTGGCTCCACAAGGAGAAGGTAAGCATGGTTGTTCTGGTTTCGCAGGTTCCTCTATTTTCAAGCGGCAGTTAGTAAATGGATCACCTTCATAGCCCTTGAGACAAGAGCATATAGGAATATGATTTAGCACTTCACAAACAGCATTAACGCCGCAAGTTCCTGGGCATGGATCTGTACACTTGTTGCGCATACAGGCTTTGTCTCGAGGACAATCAGCAGATGAAGTGCATTCAGGACGGCAGCTTTCATAAGGATTGCCTTGGTAATTATCTTGACATCTGCACTCACCATTGAAGCAATCAGCATTAGGACCGCAAGGATTTGGATCACAAGGATCATTTGGAATCCTAGGTGTGTCCGTAACCGGTATGGGGCTACAACGTACAAATGGGTCACCAGTGTAACCTTCCAGACAGTTACATATAGGAACGTGGTTGAGAACATGACATTTTGCCTCGAAGCCGCATGAGCCTGGGCAAGGATCACGACATTTTTGATTGATGCAAGCTTCCAGAGGTCCACATTCAGAATTAAGAACACATTCTGGACGGCAGTTCGGAGGTGCACCAATAAAGTCTTGTAAGCAAGAACATGCTGGGCTGCCACCAACAATCTGACATTTCGAGTTCGGCCCACAAGGTGATGGAATACATGATGGTGGTTTATCTGTGGAAGGTTTGTCATCGAGAACAATAGCTGCAAAATGTAATGTTTTTAAATATGAAAGCAATCAAATAAATAAGTTTTGACTTACAAATTCTTGAGCACTTGACAAATGGATCTCCAGTCATTCCTCTGGGACATGTACAGATTGGACTGTGATTTTTAACCGTGCATATGGCAAGTTGACCACATGTATGTTGACAAGGATCTACACATTTATTATTCACGCAAGCTTTTTCAGCAGAACATTCAGTGCTAACTACGCATTCTGGTCTACAATTAGGAGGTTGATTGATAAATCCTGATTGGCATGAGCATACAGCTTGATCATTGATATTGCGGCAAATACTGTTTGGACCACATGGAGATGGCACACATGGATTTATAATAGGACGTGGTGTTACTGGAATTTGCTTGCATTGGAAGAATGGATCACCCGAATAACCAGTGGGGCAAGTACATGTTGGCACATGATTATCGACTGTGCAAATGGCGAACTCTCCACATATATTATCACATGGATCCACACATTTGAATCGAACGCAAGCTTGTGCAGGTGAACAATCATCATGAACTTCACATTCGCGACGACAACCTCTCTCGATATCGTAGGGATTGCCTTCATACCCCTCATGGCAATAGCAAGCACCAGCTCCGTTACGTTCGTGGCATTCTGCCTGGGGACCACAAGGTGATGGTTCACATGGCGATGATTGCGGTTCTTTTGGCAAAACAGGTGCTATAAGTTGACACCCAGTTACTGGGTCTCCTTCGTATCCATCAGCACAAGAACAAACAGCATTGTGTTGAATAACCTTGCACAAGGCATTCGAACCACAAGAGCCTGGACAGGGATCAATACATTTTTCATTATTACACGACAATTGGTTAGGACATTCGTCATGGTTTGTACATTCTGGTCTGCAGTTAGGTGGTCTTCCCACATAATTTGTTTGACATGAACAAGCAGCTTGACCACCAATTTCTCGGCACAAAGAATTCGGTCCACAAGGTGAAGGAACACAAGGATTTTCAGGGTCCCTTGGTTGTTGCTTAGCCAAAATACATTCTACAAATGGATCGCCGGTCATTCCTGCCGGGCAAGTACAAATAGGATTGTGATTTACAACTTGGCACCTAGCCTGAGAACCACATGCTCCAGCGCATGGATCTGCGCATTTCTGTTGTATGCAAGCTCGATTTTGAGGACATTCCGAGCTCACAACGCATTCGGGTCGGCATGATGGCGGAGCTCCAACATAATTATCTAAGCAAGAGCAAACAGCATGGCCGTTTGATTCACGACATTGACTGTATGGTCCACAGGGTGATGGCTGACAAGGATTTATCGGAGCCATAGTGGTAACTTCAGTGATCGAGCAAGAAAGATGGGGATCCCCAGTGTAGCCTTCGAAACATTGGCAGTTTGGCGCATGATTAAGAACACGACACTCAGCATTAATTCCACAAACACCTGGACAAGGATCAATACATCTATTGTTGAGGCAAGCCTTTGAACGATCACAATCTGAATTTTGAACACATTCTGGTCTACAGCCACTGTAAGGATCACCGAAATATTCTGGTAAACAAGCACATGACCCAGCACCATTGCGTTCGCGGCAAATTGCATTGGATCCACAAGGGCTAGGATTACAGGGATCACGAGGACGTTCCGTAGTTGTTACTAAAATGATTTAAATTTCCATATTAGTACCTAGAAAGACACTTTCAAGCTAAACTGATAAAATGAAGTAAAGGATTCCGTGGCTTCATCAGTTATTTGAAAAAGTTATTGTCAAGAGCGTCATTTAAATCCTTTACTTTTGCGGAATTGAAAAATAAAAAATATATACTTATTTGTACAGCACTACATCCAGAGAAAGGATCTCCGGTGTAGCCAGGTTCGCATTGACATGTGGGATTATGCTTAATAACTGTACATAAAGTGTGTACGCCGCAAGCACCAATACATGGATTTGAACATTTTTGATTCATGCAGGCCAAATTGGCAGGACAGTCGGAAATACTCATGCACTCTGGACGACAATTAGGTGGTCGCCCTAGATAGTTTGGTAGACAGGAGCATGCAGGTGAATCGCCAACATCGATACATTTCGAGTTGGGTCCACATGGAGAAGGTACACAGGGGTTACCAGTTTTTGATTCATTTGTTATATCCACTACATTGACAGTCAGACATAGAGTTATATAGTTTACATAGAGTTGGTAGATTGATGTTGGTATAATTAGAATGTTCAATTGGATAGGAACAGGTTACATTTGAAATATTACGTTTACATTTAGATGATAGTGTAGGTGTAGAAGTATTATAGTCGTATAGGATACACACATCAAACGTTATGATAAAATAAAAAGAGGATATAATAAATAGTACAACATTAATATATACAAATTTTTAATCATGCATTAAGAAAAAATCAAAAATAGAAAATTACTAGCAACAGTAACGTTCTATTCTTAATTTTAGAGAAGAATTGAAAATAAAAAACGTATTACTCATGGAAAGATCAATATTGCAATACTCTATATCTTTTTTATTTTCAGTTCTGCTCCCTGAAAGAAAAGCAAATAGAAACATGCTTACATTTAATTCTAGTACATCTATTGAAAGGATCTCCTGTATATCCAGGAGGACAGGAACATGCTGCATAGTGATTGATAACTTGACAACGTGCTTCTAAACCACAGGTGCCAGGGCAAGGATCTATACATTTTTGGTTTTGACATGCCATATTTTGCGCGCAATCAGAGCTGACGATACATTCAGGGCGACAGTTAGGAGCCGAGCCTATAAAGTTGGTCTGACAAGAGCAAACAGCATGGCCATTTACTTCTCGACACTGACTAAAAGGACCACATGGAGATGGTTGACAAGGATTAGCATCTCTGGGAACTGGGAAAATATAGGGTGCGTTAGAGACTCTATTGGCAAAGAATTAAGAAGGTCATGTACAAAACATACTTGGTTCGGGTTCTGGCTCCGGAATAACGCGACAAGAGCTTAAAGGATTACCAGTGTAGCCTGGCAAGCAATGACAAGTTGGTACATGATTGCCAACACGGCATTCAGCATTCACACCGCAAACTCCGGGACAAGGGTCAGTACATTTTTGATTCACACATGACTTATCACGTGGACAGTCATAATTAACTACACACTCTGGACGACAACCGCTATAAGGATCACCGAAATAGCCTTCCAAACATATACAAGAGCCAGCACCATTACGTTCCTTACATTCTGCATTTGCTCCACAAGGTGTAGGATTGCAAGGAGTAAGACGTTCTTCAGGAACCGCTGATCAAATTTGGAAAATAAAAATGCTAGTTAACCAAACCTAAACGAAAATGATGTTTCTGCAGATATCTTACGTGTTGGATTGCAGCCAGCGAAAGGGTCTCCAGAAAATCCAGACTCACAAGTACAAATTGGAGAATGATTCACTACATTGCAAAAAGCATTAAATCCGCATGATCCTGGACAGGGATCTTTGCATCTCTCATTGATACATGCCAAATTGGAGGGACACTCTGAATTTATAGTACACTCTGGTCTACAGTTAGGGGCTCTTCCTACAAAATTAGGTAAACAGGAGCAAACGGGCGTCTCACCTACCGGGCGACATTGTGCGTTGGGACCACACGGACTTGGAACGCAGGGATTAGTGGGGTGATCATGGACATGCCTTTCTTCAATCTTAATACATGTGATGAATGGATCTCCGGTATAACCCGACGAACAAGAACAAATTGGGTTGTGATTTGTAACTTTGCAAATAGCTTCATTGCCGCAAGTTCCTGGGCATGGATCTATGCAACGTGTATTCAAACAGGCTTTATCTTGAGGACATTCGGAACTAACTGAACATTCTGGCCGACAAGATGGAGGAGAGCCAATATAGTTTGTTATGCAAGAACAGACGGCATGTCCGTTAACTTCACGACATTGACTATAAGGGCCACAAGGTGAAGGACGACAGGGTTGAACATAGTCCAATTCTAGACCAACAAAAAATTTAAATATTAACAAACTACAATTTCCCTTTATAGTGTTATTGCTAACTATTACGTTTAATTTCTTTGCGACAAGACTGCGATGGATTTCCGGTATAACCAGAAGGACAACTACAACTCGGCGAATGATTGATAACATGACATTCGGCTTCTACTCCACATACTCCAGGACAGGGATCTCTGCATTTGTTATTTATACATGCTCGATTCTTTGCACAGTCCGTATTAAGAACACATTCCGGTCGACACTCCGTATAGGGATCACCATTATATTCAGGCAAGCAGGTGCAAGAGCCTACGCCATTTCTTTCTTTGCACACGGCATTAGCACCACAAGGACTAGGATTGCAAGGTTCAGCCTTTTCAGGTTGCACAACAGCTAAACAGAGAAATTTTTTGTTATGATGTTGCATTCAATACTCGTATGCGCGCTTACTTATGTATATGTACATATAAGCAAATATAAATTTACAGCACATAAAGCGTATAAATAAAACTTTAAAACTAAATCTTACTTTGTGGACTACATTCTGAAAATGGATCACCAATATAACCCTCAATGCAACGACATACAGGTCTATGATTATTTACAATACATGTGGTAAATGAACCGCATGAACCCTGACAAGGATCTTGGCAGCGCTGATTTATGCAAGCCTTATTGCCACGGCATTCCGAGTTAGATGTGCACTCGGGTCGGCAATTTGGCGATCTTCCTATGTAATTTGGCAAGCAAGAACAAACTGCTTGCTCATTGGCAGTCGATATGCGGCATTGTGAATTGGGTCCACATGGTGATGGTACACAGGGATTGACTGGATCCCTGACGATTGGTCGTTCTTTGTATATATATACATATTTTGATATTTACACATACAGTTCAGGAGAGCAAGAAAAAGCATGCAGGAAATGATTTTAAGCGTTTTACAAAGAAGAAAAATATAAAAAGATAGAAAATATAAAAATGTATATATTTGTTTGTTTTGAGTGTAGGAATGAATGACAATGAAATGGTCAGATAGTAGATGACAGTACGATGACGCTATGATCTTACTTTCTTCATATATACAGCGAGTAAATGGATCACCAGTAAAGCCAGACATGCATGAACAGATGGGATTGTGATTGACCACACGACAGAGGGCATTATTGCCACACGTTCCAGGACAGGGATCTTTACAGCGTTCATTTATACATGATCGATCCTGCGAGCAGTCTGAGCTACTCATGCACTCAGGTCTACAGTTGGGTGGAGCTCCTATATAATTGGGAGTGCAAGAGCATACGGCGTGGCCATTTTGTTCCCTGCAGTTGCTATACAGACCGCAGGGTGATGGTACACAAGGATTGATGGGTACAATAATATCATCTAAACACAAAGTTACACATTGAAATTAGGTTTTTTCTTTGCTTAAACCACTTGTGTAAGTAGCATAATGTGGGTGGTATTAATTGGGAGTTCAGGTGTGTTTTAGTTCATATATACTATTAAGAAGGGATTTTAGAACTCGATTAAATGGGAATTGAACAATTAGGGGTTAGAAGGAATTTCTTAATAAGGTTAACAAACGCCCTTCGGTTGTTTAGTTAGTGTGGGATATATTTTTAATGTTTGTTTATGTCATGCTTACGTTTGGGAATTTCTGGTATAAGATGGCAACCTATATTAGGATTTCCCGTAAAGCCCAGCAAACATTCGCAATTAGGCTGATGATTTAACACAAAACATTCGGCATTATTGCCACACATACCGGGACAGGGATCTATACATTTATTGTTGACGCAAGCCTTCGACCTCGGACAATCCGAGTTCAAAACACACTCAGGTCTACACTCAACGTATGGATCTCCAAAATATTCAGGTATGCATTTGCAAGAAGCCGCACGATTGCGTTCTTCACACAAAGCATTCAAGCCACAAGGACTAGGATGGCAGGGTTGTACAGACTCCTCAGGAACTAAAGCAGGATAAAGACAACATACACATACATTTAGCAATTTATTCTACAGCCTAACAGCACTCTAAAAAGGCATAGACCTACTTCTTATTAAGAGATAACAACCCGAATAGGGATCTCCAGTAAATCCAGATTGACACATACATAATGAAACGTGATTACTGACATGACACAAGGCATTGTTGCCACAAGAGCCGATGCAAGGATCTACACAGCGCCTATTTACACAAGCCATTTGTGGAGAACACTCAGAATTTATGGAGCATTCAGGGCGGCAGTTTGGTGGCCGTCCAATATAATTACGTAAACAGGAGCATACAGCACCTGTTGCAGATACTTTACACTGAGAGTTGGGACCACAAGGCGATGGTACGCAAGGATTTCTAGGTAATTCAGGTTGTTCTATGCATTGAAAACATTAATGTTAATACTTTGTTCTTGAGACGATTAAACTAAAAACCTACTTCTTTCAGGCATACATTGGTGGAAAGGATCTCCAGTATAGCCCTGAGCACAAGTACAAATAGGCGAATGATTGGTTACTCTACATTTAGCGTTGTGGCCACATGTACCCGCACAAGGATTTTGACAACGTTGGTTAATACAGGCCTTATCCGAGCTACATTCAGAACTAATAATACATTCTGGTTTACAATTAGGAGGCTGGCCCATATAATCGGGCAAACATGAACACACAGGATGACTGTCCTTAACACGACAGCTACTGAACAGACCACAGGGCGATGGTCTGCAGGGATCCTTGGGTATAGGTAAATACATATTTGATGGTTTCTCGTGACATATTCGCATTGGATTTCCAGTAAAACCAGGCTCACAAGAGCAAACAGGTTGATGGTTAGTTATTCTACAAATGGCATGGAAGCCACACAAATTCACACAAGGATCTACACATTTCATATTCATACAGGATTTTGTATGCGGACAATCGGAATTTTGTACACATTCTGGTCTACAGTTAACATAAGGATCGCCGAAATAGTTCGGCAAGCATGAACAGGCTCCAGCACCATTGCGTTCTCTGCATAAAGCGTTTGAACCACAAGGTGAAGGATTGCAAGGATTGTTAGGTAAGTCTGGTACCACAACTATACAATGAACAAAACCATAAAAATAGTACAAGATACACATATAAAATATGAAAAATATATTAAAGTAATATAGGCTAAGCGAGCAAAGTCTTTAAGGAAAAATATACAATAGACATGCATAAATAAAATTTAAAACTATTTTATAAACCAAAAACCAAGTACCAAATTTACATTTAAAATATAATATGACTGAAAAAAATTGTACAAATTTAAATTAAAATACTTAAACTTTGTTTTCCCGAGCAAGAGAAAACTTTTTGAGAGATAACATATCACAAAACGGATCAGTAAACAAACAAATCGGTACTTACTTGCTCTCATACTGCAGCCGGCGTATGGATCACCTTCATGACCCTCAATGCAAGAGCAAATTGGCCTGTGATTCTGAGAAGTGCATACTGCGTTGAAACCGCATGCTCCCACACACGGATCTTCACAACGTTGAGCAAGACAAGCTCGATTAGAGGGACAATCTTGATGAATAACGCATTCTGGACGACAACTGGGTGGAGCGCCGAACATGCCGGGAAGACACGAGCAAGTAGCTCGATTGTCTATCTCACGACATTCGGAATTAGGTCCGCATGGGCTTGGTATACAAGCGTTGACATCGCGACTTGGTCCGGCTGCTAAATTTGCGAAAAAGTTGAACAACGAAGTAAGTGAACAATGCCATAATATGTTTATATATATTTTTTAATATGAGGTATGAATTGCGTGCAAGACTTACGTTTAGGCAGACATTGTTCAAATGGATCACCAACCATGTCCGATGGGCAGGAGCAAATGGGATTGTGATTTACAACTTGACATTTAGCATTAAAGCCGCATGTATTAGCGCATGGATCAGCACATTTCTGGTTAATGCATGCCAAATGTTGGCTACACTCAGAGCTGACAACACATTCAGGACGGCAGTTGGGTGGAGCTCCGAAGTAATTGACTTGACAAGAACATGCTGGACGACCATCAACCACTCGGCAAATACTATAAGGTCCACATACGTTAGGTTCACAAGGGCTAATTGGTTTAATTTCTGAAAAAATTAAAAAAAGTCCAAACTGTAATAAATATTTTAAGATGACTAGGGTATTTAAAAATTACGAGTATCCTTTTTGCAGCCAGTAAATGGATCTCCAATGAAGCCTTGAGCACAACTGCAAACGGGTACATGGTTCACAATTGAACATTCGGCATTGTTACCACAAGTTCCAACACAAGGATCACGACAATGTTGCTTTATACAAGCCAATTGCGGAGGACATTCACCATTGTATACGCACTCCGGACGGCAGCCAGTAGAATAAGGATCGCCTATGTAAGGTTCTATACAATTACATCTAGCAATTCCATTCCTTTCAGTGCAAACAGCATTTTCGGCACAAGGATTGGCATAACAAGGATCAAAATGATCTTGTGGTTCTAATAAATAGATTTAATAAATCAAATACATATATATGTACAAAATTTTATTTGAATTAAATACTTACTTTGTATAACTTTGGAGCAACCTACAAAGGCATCTCCTTCGTAACCATCCTCGCAACTGCAGTATGCCGAATGAGCTATGACAGTGCATTTGGCGTTATGGCCACATGTATTGGCACAAGGATTTTCACACTTCTCTTGAATACAAGCCTTATCTGACGGACATTCACTATTTAAAGAACATTCAGGTCTGCAATAAGGTGGACTGCCTATATAATTTGCTACACAGGAACAGACAGGTCTACCCTGCTTCACTTGGCATATCGAATTAGGTCCGCAGGGTGATGGCAAACAGGGATTTTCTGGTCTTCTATCCACCTCTTTTGGTGACTCTTGAACAGGCACACATGACACAAAGGGATCTCCCTCAAATCCGGAATCACAGGAGCAGATTGGATTATGGTTTAAAACCTTGCAATTTGCCAAAGAACCGCAAGTACCGGGACAAGGGTCAGCACAACGTTGATTAATACAAGCTTGTTGTAGAGGACATTCAGAACTGACAATACATTCAGGTTGACAAACAGGTGGTGAACCCTTGAAGTCGGGCAGACAAGAACAAGCTGCATACCCTTCATGTGAAATGAGACATCTTGAATTAGGCCCACAAGGTGATGGATCGCAGGGATTTCTAGGTATAGGTAAATATTGATTTGGCGGTAGTTTTGGTTGCCTTGAACATGATTTGAAAGCATCTCCAACAAATCCTTCAGGACAAATACAAACAGGACCATGATTAACAACTTGGCACAAAGCATTGATTCCGCATACTCCAGAGCAAACATCTACACATTTTGAATTCACGCAGGCTCTGTCCACCGGGCAATCAGAGTTCAACACACATTCAGGTCTGCAGGCCATGAAAGGATTACCAAAGTAACCTCGCCGGCAAATACAAGTCAAAACACCACTCTGTTTCTTACATTCAGCATTAGCTCCACATTGCAATTTTGCACACGTTGGTGAAGGTACTGGTTTTTCGGCTAAAGGAACTGTACATTGCTCGTAGGGATTGCCATATAAACCAGGGGGACACTGACAGATGGGATTATGCTCATAGACATGACACAAAGCCTTATGACCGCAAGATCCTAAGCAAGGATCTAAACACTTCGATCCCAAACAGGCCTTGTCGAATGGACAGTCTGAATTGGAAATACACTCAGGTCTGCAGCGTGGATTATATTGAGAATCTGCCCCAAAGCATGGATCACATAACGCCACTCCATCTCCATAAACCGAACAAACATCTGATGGACCACAAGGCGAAGGAACGCAGGGATCACGGGAAACATTACGCAAAATACCAATAGCAATACATTGATGGAATGCATCTCCAGTAAAACCATCCAAACACCTACATACTGGTGTATGTTGTTGTACAGAGCATAAGGCATTGACACCACATATAGTTCCAGTACACGGATCAATACACTTATGATTAACACAGGCTTGATTTGAGCCACAATCCGAGTTTATGTCGCATTCGGGCTTACAACCAGATTGTGGATCTCCCAAGTAGTCGGGAAGACAAGAACATACAGCTCTGTTGTTCATAATCTTACAAACGCTGTTCAAACCACAAGGACTTGGTTCACAAGGATTTTTGGGTTTTTTGGGAGCATCCAAAGCGGTACATAGGATTCCAGGATTGCCGGTCAATCCAGGATTGCAAGAACACACCGGGTGATGTTGTTGAACGCGGCAACTGGCACCATGACCACATGCACCAGGGCACGGATCATAACATTTGAAGCCCATACAAGCCTTATCCAAAGCACAGTCATCATCAACTTGGCACTCATAACCGTGACAGCCCAACAACGACGTTGGATCTCCTGATAAACCATCTGGACATATACAAGCACTTTGACCGTCACCAGCTACCACACACTCAGCGTTAGGACCACATGGATTTGGTTCGCAAGCCGATTTCGGTGGCTCGCGACAACCTTGATAAGGATCTCCTGCATAACCTGGTTTGCAATAACACTCTTCGCGATTTTCAGTTACATAACAGTCGGCATTTCTTCCGCACGGTCCAGGCTTGCATAGATCTATAGAAACCGAAGGATTTTCACACAAGCGGAATGGATTACCAATTTTATTGTCGGGACAGAAGCAAACTGGGCTGCGTGTTGAATCGCAAATCGCTCCCACACCACAAGGATTGGGATCACATGGATTAACAGGTTCAATACAACCTCTAATTGTATTTGGACTTTCTACATAACCAGGCAAACAAGTACATTTCGAAAAACCATTGCTTAGCATTGTACATTGTGTATTCGGGCCGCATGGTGAAGGTTCACAGGGATTCGAAGGCAGTTTACATGGAACTTGTGGTGGCTGACCTTCAAACTCTGGTAAGCAGAAACAAATAGGTTGGTTAGAAACCAAACGACAGCCGGAGTTGGGGCCACACGGATTCGGTGTGCACTCATCTCCCTCAGGTACTAAATAAACAAAAGTTAGTTTAAAAAAGAAAAAGAGTCAAAATATACATTTGTAGCTGCGCCTAAAACAGACAAAAAGACAACACTTACTGCAATTCTTAAATGGATTTCCGGTTAGACCCTTAGGGCAATAACAGATTGGATTACCGTTGTCGAGTTCACATAGAGCATTGAGACCACAAGGGTTGGGGTCACATGGATTAGTGGGTGGGCTACAGGCAACTTCCGGATTACCGGTATAACCGTTAGGACATTTGCAAATTCCGCGGTGATTTATAACGTCACACAATGCATAAGCTCCACATCTACAAGGCGAAGAACATTTTCCATTGATGCAAGCCTGACTAAAGTCGCACTCTGAATCGGAGCGACAGCCTTGCAGTACTGTACATTCAACGTAAGCATTGCCAACAAATCCATCCAAACATCTACAGTCAATACCATGACTCTTTGCAATACATTGTGCATTTTCTCCACACGAGTCTTCTTGGCAGGGATTGATGCAACGACGGTTCAAACGATCGCACAATTTATTTGGTGGACAATCCTCATTGTATTGACATACCGGAGTATAAATGAAGGCTGCTTTGTAAGGAGTTTTTATGGTGGATGTGGAAGGTTTGTGTAGTGCATGCATACAATAAATATTTTTTTGTGGATTCCAATTGCAAAGTGTTTTAGTCGGGCAGGGAGCATTTTGTTTGAATTAAATAGTGTAACAGAATTGATATATTTTACACGTGCGTTTTGTTATGGCAGAGATTTTTTTACAGTGATTTGTTTTCAATGATTGATGAAAAAAAGTTTAGATATATCATAGATTAGAAAATTGTATAAAATATAGTGCGATGTTGAGAATAGAGAGAGACTTTCAAAACACATACCTGGTTGACAGCCCACATATCCATTGCCTTCGTAGCCATCGGTGCAACTACAATCGGCAGCATGATTAGTATTGATGCATAAAGCATTTTGTGCGCAAGGATTGTGAGCATCACAAGGATGTTGACAACGACGATTAATGCATGCCTCTGTCATAGAACAATCAGTATCCTGAGCGCATTCAACTGAATAAATAATAAAAACAAAACGAAAAAGTTAATAAATATGTTTTTATGAAAAATAAAATTTTGTTTCAAAGATAGAAAAAAGTATTAATTGGTTGATTAACTTATTATTTTTTATATTGTTTTAGTTACATTTTAGTATTCTTACTTGACTTATCTGATGGTACACATTTTACTGTGGGATTACCTTCATGTCCAGCTGGACACGAACATATCGGTCGATGCATTTTTGCTGCACATTTGGCTGTAGAAGCACAAACATTAGCAAATTCACATGGATCCTGACACAGACCCATATAGCACGCTTCACTCTCAATGCAATCGTTATTGGACTGACAGGGTTCAGGATTTTTAGGTGAACCTGGCGACTCTACAGTTTTAGTTGATGATGTAGGTGATTGGATTATTTTTGTTTTGTTTTATATTTTTTGTGGTTAGAAAAAAAGTTAAAAAATTAATTGTATTATAATGTTGGTTAAATGTGAACTTGAATTCAATAATATAAAATTTATTAAAATAATTGAGGCATATGCACATTCTATATACACATGTTATTTATGCTTTAATTAGCATACTTGGTGAAAAATACATATTCTATGAAATTTGTAAATAATATATACAAAATTATTATTAAAATGTTTTTATATACAAAATTTACATAATAAAGCTTCTGTCCCTTTTCTCCAAAACTATTGAATTGAATCCTAAAACTCCTTATGTTTTCCAGGCTCAAACTTAAATAGTTGGTATAATGGAAGTAATTAAATCGTACAACAATCTGCCCCCGTATTTTGTAATTCGCTAAAGCGAAATTTCTATCGCTAATAACCTATAAAGTCGATTAATCGCTTTGCGGCTACAAATACAATTTCCAAACGTGTATTGTGAAATCAGTTAATTGCTTAAAAGCTTAATCCGCCGAAAGTTTACTATTTTATGTCATCAACAAAAATGTTTAATTTTATATTTAACTATTCATAATTTTAGCGATCGAATTTAGCTTTAGCTGTAGCTTTAGCGACTTGCAGAAGAAGATAAATTAAATGAGTTTTGCTATTCTGAATCTTGTATTTATTATTATATATTTGATCATTTTTGTTTATTTTTTTATATTTTGTGGTTTTGTTTTGCTTGTAAGCGAATAACTTTACATTAGCAACACCATTTCATATTACACAGCTGACTTAATAATTTATTTGGTTTGTCAGTTCATTATGAATGCATTGAGGACTGAACAACGTGATCTAATCTTTTACACTAACTGCCAAAGACCTTTTCCAATTTAAGAATTATTTTAGGAAACTTGGAAGCCTACTTTTAGTTTAACGGCCATTGTAGAAATTTAAAAATGTGCAAGAAAGGACACAATTTGATGTGTTTAATGGGTACGAGTATTAGAGACTCAAGGAACAACATTTTACTTGCTTCAAAACTACACTTGTTAGAATAAATATCCGTACAATCTTAAAAAAAAACTTAAATATGTTTAGTGAAGAAAAATAAAACATTTTTCGTAAGGTATTTTTTTGTAAAAGATGTACTGGCATCTTCCCTTTTCTTTTAAAATACATATAAACGAAAGTTCACTGCATTATATATGATTGTTATTATGATAGCATAGGTGCATTATGTTAATATTATGCACAAGAATAAGTATTCGTACATAAGAAGTCTGGCGACTTCTACACTTAAATTAATGCTTCTGTATTACGTTAGGTAATATCTACAATATTTCTTAGAAATATATTCTTTATAATCGACACTATTATACAGGGTTCAACTAGTTCTTATTTCGTGAATGGTAACACTTAGCTCATGTCTGATTTGACAGATAATTAGTTTTATCCTTCCGCTGAACGAATATGGTTGTGTATACGCTTGAACAACGCTGGGAAATATTGCATGCGATCGACTTACAGAAGATGCCGATTTTGCCAAAAAAATCATCTTTTCGGATGAAGCTCATTTTGATCTTGGCGGGTATGTAAACAAGCAAAATTGTCGCATTTGGGGCACAGAAAACCCGCACGCATACATTGAAAAGCGGACGCACCCAATACGAGTCACTGTTTGGTGCGGGTTTTGGTCCAGAGGCATAATTGGGTCAATGAGCAAGGAGTGGCCGTTAAAGTCAATGGCGATCGTTATCGGGCCATGTTGAACGAATTTTTGTTCACAAAAATTGAAGAGGAGGATATTGGCAACATTTGGTTTCAACAGGACGGCGCTACGTGCCACACAGCCAGCTACACTCGATGTTTTGCGCCCTGTTTTTGAAGATCGCATTATCAGCCGCAGAGCTGATGTCGTTTGGCCACCTCGGAGCTGCGATTTGACACCGTTGGACTGTTATTTGTGGGGTGCCGTCAAAGATAAGTGTTACGCCGACAAGCCAAAGACAATTGACGCTTTAAAGGACAATATTCGTGAAGCCATTGGTGAAATACAGCTGCACACAATGGATAATGTGCTTAAAAATTGGACCGATCGTGTAGGCTACTGCATGGCCAGCCGAGGCAGCCATTTGAAAGAAATTATTTTTCATTATCAACCGGAAGGATTTTACTTTCAAATAAAAAAAGAAATTTGAGAAAATATTCAGTAGTTTTTTTTATAGAATTTTCAAAAAAAAAAAGTTATCTGGCGGACCCTTTAGTTACAAATTTATTTTTGTTTTGATTTCTTCGTTTACATTTTTTGGTTTTCGTTTTCTTTATTTTTTTCGTTTCTTAAAGAAGGAGATGATGACTTACTAATAAGAACTTTAAAGAAACCGTGGCGCTAAGTTTGCATTTGGATAAGCAAAATGTCCACACATGCAAAATTTTGCAGCGACTTCATTTTGCTTTATAAATAATACTAAAATAATTAAATTTTATGAATATTAAATAAATAGTTTTAAAACTGCAAATAATTTGATTGCATTTTTATTTAATACCTGAAATTAGTTTTATATAGCTAAGCAGCATAGCTCTAACCGGGTGTCCTAAGACAGCTCTCTTCTTTTTATTTGAGAAATAATTTCGGGAACCGAAGTAATTTAAGCTGACGAAAGAAAAAGTATAGTTATTTTAAGAGACGAAAAAAAATCTACAGTTAGAAGTAACTATTCGCTATAATATGTAGTCGAAACTTTCAAACGTACAAGTTCTAGTTTACCGAAGCATCGTTCTAAACGCCGCTTTAAACATAAATCTCGTGAAAAACGCCTTATTTTCGGTTCTGTAAAACGAAATCGAAGAATTATTGTCTTCCAAATTTGTAATAATATCAAATAAAATCTCGGAAATGACATCCATGAAGATACAGTTTGAGAAATATAGGGTGTTTTTTTTTAGAGGTATAGAACTTCGAATTGAAATAAAACACAAGAAAATCGTTTTAATGTCCATCAATTTGGCTTTATTGGAAGGATAATTTTATGCCATTAACGTTTAAATATGATTTCGGGCATGTGGCCGCCGCGGCTGGCTCGAATAAAGCCAATTCTACAGGTCAAATTTTCAACCACTTTTTCGAGCATATGGGGCCGTATGTTGGCAATAACGCCACGAATGTTGGCTTCCAAGTCCCCTAACGTTTCTGGTTTGTTGGCGTAGACGAGCGACTTCACATATCCCCAAAGAAAATAATCCAATGGTGTCAAATCACACGATCTTGGTGGCCAATTGACCGGTTAACCGAATTAATTGCTCTGATGGACGATTATGTCGACCATAAAATGGACGGAGGTTGCGGTAAACTTCGCGAACTGAACCATTATTTTCGAAATAAATTTGCACGATTTGCAAGCGTTGTTCTTTTGTCAACCTGTTCATGATGAAATGGCAAACCAAACTATATATTAATCACTTGATAGCTGACAAAATGGCCGCCAGTTAAAAAAGTGATGCCAACTTAAAGATCTATACCTCAATAAAAAACACCCTTTATTTAAAAACACTCTGATGTTAACTGCCCGGTAGTGCGTAGAAAATTGTGTATATATCACTTCAAGAGAAAAGAAGCTTTGAAAATTGCAAGCTTCCAGATTTCTAGGAACAAAATTTTTAGTATCAAAGGTTGCTGCAGAAAAATTGTACTGCGTTAAATAAAGCAAATTTTCTTACAACAATTAAACACTATGAAGGTGGCTTTATGATGTAGTTGAGTTTAAAATAGACCAGATTAGATACTTTAAGATTCCAAAATAAAATTGATTTCAAAGTGTGGACCAACTAGATTTATGAGACTTCGTTTGATTCCAACGGTACAATGATCCTAAGCATACGGCCCATAATTTAAAGCTTTGGTTGCTTTATAATACCAAAAACCAATTATAATCACCACCTTAAGAACTGGCTCTAATCCCCATTGAGTATATATTTGGAACTTACTGAAGCATAAAATTCTACAACACAATATAAAGTCCAACAATAATAGAAAAACAATACTCATCACGGAAGAGTGGTGTCCAATAAATAGGTATTTATAACCAACTTACATATATCTAAGTTAGTGCCGGTCCAGACTTGCAATGGTTTAGTTTTTAGTGCAAAAGAGCGAGAGAGGAACACAACACTTTCAACACTCTCACACATATGCAAGAATTGCTGCAACAAAAATTGCAAATCTGGACCGGGCCTTTGTTAACTTAAACTTAAATACATCGAAGTTTGTTATATCTCTAAAATTTTATGTTTTATTTAATTTAATTTTTGTCTACGAATACTTTTACTTGTGAATTTTGCTATTATTTAAAATTTTTTCATTGTTACATTTTTTTTCAAAATTGAATCAACTTTGAAATTTATTAATAAATAACCGAGAATACTCTAATAATTTAAAATTAGAGGTATTAGTAAAGTTTTCTCGAGTTTGTGCTATAAATTTCGTAGTCCGATTTGTTTTTAGTCAAATATACGGATATTTTTTCTAGCAAGTGTAAATGCATATTTTCTATTGTTTATCGAAATTTAATTAAAAACCACTGAGCACTGAGCCAAAAATTATTTAAGTTAAAAATACTGTAATAATGGCTGGTCTATATTCATATAAATGTATGTAGATAATCTAACGAAGAGTCCTCGTGAAACTATAACTTATCATCTATGGAAGTAGTTCATTTGATTGCTAAGTTTATTTCTTAAGTAAATATTTTATACCTTTTACACAATTGTTTTCATTGGTTCCATCACCACGACACTTAAAACGACATTGGCCCAAAACACATAATTGATTTGGGGCACAATTAGTATGAACTGTACAAGTAGTGTTAATAACTGTGATCAATGTGCTTGGAGTGGTAGTACTTATATAAGGGATAATAGTAGTTATTGATTCTGTTGTAATTGCGGTGGTGGTAGTGGTAGTGGCAGAGGCTGAGGCAGAGGTGATTGTGGTGGTGGTCACACCTGTTTCAGTTTTATTATCTAACTGTGATGCAGAAGGCACAGTTGTGGATGTTTCAACTACCATATCAATCGAAGTAAGAGATGTTGTGGTGCCAGGTATTTCTGAAATTTCTGTGACTTTTTCGGTTATGAACGGGAACATGGTGCTGGTAAAGTCTTGCATTATTTGGTGTTTAATGGTTGAAGGCTCTTCCGCTGTACTGGCTGGTCTATATGTGGTTATATCGCTTGTTAGTATATCTTTAGTAGTGCTAGTAATGATAGGCTCCATGATTTCAGGCGTTGGCGAAAGTGTCGTACCAGGCATTGCAACTGGTTCTTGGGTGGGCGTTGTAGACTCGGGTGTTATGACGGGGAACATGGTAGATTTTTTGGTTTCCTGAGGCCGTTGTGTGGTAAAATTATCGAGAGGCCTTCTTTCTTCCGTCACCATTATAACTGGGAAGGTGGTGCTGTCATATTTCGGGGTAGTATTCAATTCATCCATTTCATTGGAGGTATCTATGCGTGTAGTCTTCATTTTGGGTGTGGTCCTATAGTCGAAAGGCCCCTTATCATCCTCCCCTCTAGTAGGTGTACTAGTTGAAGTCTGCGTGGCAGGAGTTGTAGAGGATGTGGTGGTTGTGGTCGTTGTGGTCGTTGTGGTAGAATCCGTTATATCGTTTTCACCATCACGGTAGTGTTTGGTTAGTCCTGTTTTTCCGGCCGTGGTGGTTTCAAGACTTTCAGGGGCACTTGTTATATTCGGAGTAGTGCTACTAGTAGAGGTAATAAAAGCGTTGGGTGTACTTGTTATATCCACCTCAGTTTGAGCCGTTGTAGGAATTTCGTAGTCATCTTCTTTTTTAGTAGTTTTAGGTTTTTGAGTGGACGAGGATGTGTCAGTTGTGTTAGACGAAGAGGTAGAAAATGTGATAATGGGAGTAGTTGTTGTTATTATACTTGTAACCGTGCTTTTATCTTTATCAGTATCTTTTTCAGGTGGTTTTGTTGTTTGGATTGGAGTAGTAGTGGTGGTAGTTATTTTATCTATTAGGTTTTTGTTTTTAATGAAAAGTGTTGGTAGTTTGTTTTGGGGTCGACATATTTACACAGTTGGTGGTAGTGATTTAGTTTTTTGTTTGTTGGAAGGCAACATTTATTTGCGGGTTTTAGAAGGAGTTTATGAAAGAAATATATATATA
Source organism: Nowickia ferox (assembly GCA_936439885.1). Classification (NCBI taxonomy): domain Eukaryota; kingdom Metazoa; phylum Arthropoda; class Insecta; order Diptera; family Tachinidae; genus Nowickia; species Nowickia ferox. The sequence goes on from OW387026.1 coordinate 69,920,342, forward strand.
CAAAATTTGAATATTTACATAATGTTTAGTTTTGCATTAAATTTTGTATTAGTAAAATGTATGAACAATTATTTTTTATTATATGTAATTGATATTTTAGATTATTTTTTTACAATATTCAATTTAATTCCAAATCAAATAAAATTTTTAATTGTGTGTTAGATGTTTAATTTTAAATAAAATAATATTAGTAAATTTGATTAAAAAAGCCAAAATTTAAATTTTAATATGGCTAAGGCTTAAAGAAACTCACCTCTTATGCAGGCGCCAGTGGTTGGTTCACAGCGATAACCAGGGGCACAGTGTTCGCATACTGGAGTGCGGCCTATGCCTATAAAGAGGTTTTTTTTTTGTAAATTATTTATGTATTTTCGAAAAAGTAATTAATAAAAAACAAAAAGAATGGATTAGTTTTCTAAAAGAAAAAATTTAACAAATTTGAAGTAAGTTCCCAGTGGGAAATTAAGCTTTTTCAGTAAAAGCTTAAACGCATTGTCTAATATTCGTTATACGCAAATGCTTCCAGCTAACGAAGTATTATGAGCATTTTTTGATATCACATCATTAGGAATAACCCCTAGTTTTTAACTTAATATTTAAGTACGTAATTAGCTAATTTTTACTTAAATTTAAGTTGTATTTAAATATGGCAGAGCTGTTAATGAATCATTCTTTTGGATTTTTTTAATTCGTTGTGAATTGGCTAAATTTTGAATTAATTCTTATTAATTTTGAATGAAATTTGAATCAATTTAAACGAATTAGGCAGAAATGAATTTCAATTCGCCTTCAATTCAAATGAATTTGTTAAATTGAATTGCAGTTCATTTCCAATTCGTTTGAATTAAATTGATTTTGAATTCATTCAAATGAATAAGAACAATGAAACAATTCCTGTTTTCTAATTCATTTGAATTAATTCACTTCAATTGAATTGACTTAAATTTCATTCAATTCACTTTTTTGTGTGAAAATAATGAATTCAAAATTTGCTAATTCAGTGCATGAATGATTCGCGAATTAATTAAAATATTAATGATTCACTTACAGCTGTGAAATATGGTTGAATTTTTTTCAGTGGTTAATTAAAGGTCTACAGTTTTTTTTGGCTTGAAATTGAAGATTATGCAGAGGACAATGTGCGCTTCCAACAAGGCAGTGCCACGAGTAACACAACACGACCGATGTTGGCTTTATTGCATTGGAAGTTTCCAGAACGCGCAATTGCACGTTTTGGCTACGTCAATTGTGCACCAAAATCATGCGAATTGTTCGATTTTTTATGATGCTACGCCAAAGACTGTGTCTGCGAAATCATAGATTTGTGTGTGTTTTATTTAACTTTACTTTTAAAACCGAAAATTGGATAACCCTATACAAAAGCGTACAGATAAAAAACTAATATATGGGAAATAATATATATAATTATAGAGGGAATATCCTAAAGATAATGGATAAAAATATTGGAATTCGTTAGTAAATAATAATAGATAGGGCTGAAAAACAAGAGAAGCACATTTGTAAGGAACGTGAAAGCAGAATTTGGAATCTTGTAATATTTGAACTAAACTAATTGAATTTATTCATATCACTTCTCTGTAAAACAGATCTCAAACCAACTCCAGAGCAATAAATTATATGTAAATATTTATATTTGTACCGGCTACTGGATTCAGTAACTTTTAGTTTTTCTTTTATTCTTAAGCCATTGTGTATGCGGGGATGCCACATGATGTCCAATTAAATGACGAATAAGACATAGATGTATGTACACTATAGTAAAAAAACTATAGAATCACATTATATATATTACGATTTTCGGTTCGCAAAAAGTTACTGAATCCAGATACTGGAAACAATAACTGAATCCAGATCGATATATTTATTCGTTTGTGGAAAAGATAATGTGATTCTGTAATTTGTTTTTTACGATCATCTGTGTTCTACTCGCCATTTAATTTTATTTCATGTGGTATTCCTGCATACAAATGGCAACAAAATAAGTGCAAAGCAAAAAGAAGAATTAAAAGATATACTAAATGAATTTGAGCCTGTTATTTTATTTTTTTTACTTTAAGCGACAGCGAATATCGTTAAAATATGTTACTAAATAGCAAAGTCGGTACATTTTCGCTATATTTATTATATCAATACGATTGTCGCTACAAAAGTTACTGGATCTACATACAGGTATGGCAAAAAGGAAAAAGTGCTTAAGTGCATTAAGCTAATATTCAGTTAAGGGCACCCCTGTTATTTATCCTCATATTCAAAAGTACACCTGGAAAAAATTGCAGTGACTTGCTGCTTATCTTTTTGGCATTTTATAATTTCATATAAAATATTGCATTAATTTAGCTTATACCGAGCCATAACCGCCAAAAAGCTTAACCGACAAATTTTTTGGCCCTCGTTTTTCTTTGGAAAAAAATCGATTATTTACGATCGCAAATGATGGATTTAGGTACAAAAATTACGTTCAAAAACTATGTCGCTTAAACATTTTTGGCTTTGGTATCTTTAAAATTGAATGTAGTAGTTAGTCCTAGTTTACACTATTCAAGTCTTATTGCTAAGCTGATTAGTTTCATAGGAAAGAAAGACGAGGGCAAAAGAAACGTTACTGTTTCCCTCGTCTCTCTCTCCATCAAACCAATCAGCTTAGCAATAAGACTTGCATAGTGTAAATATGGACTTACAGTGCGAAACTGCAAAGGAATAAATTTCTGAAAATCGAGTTAAAAGTTTAAAAGTGCTCTGCTGCAAAACAGTTAAATATCACTTAAGCAATTTTTCCTTATTGCCACAGATGAAAAATTTTTAAATCTTCTAATAATCTTACCTTCCTGTTGACAGTGGCAGCCGTTGCAAGCAAAGCCCGGTGGACAATCTTTTTTACGTTGACATTCGCATAAACTGGAGCACACAGCTTGATGTTCAATAATTTTACATTCCTGCTGAGGTCCACAGGGGCTGGCTATCGAGCAAGGATCAGTGCATACAGCATTGATGCAAGCCTTTTGAGCGGGACATTCCTTATTTGAAGCACAGCCGATTTCTGTTGTTGGTTTTTTCGTCGAGTTAAAAGTATTAAAAACAGCAATTAAAAGTTTTGTTAACCAGATAATATAGTTAAACATTCAGGGCATTCTCTTATTTATTAAATGGATATAATAAAATCTATATAAAAAGAGTTTTCAGTTTGATTTTTTCAGTTTATTGAATTTTAACTAAAATGAAAACTTTTTATGTATTGTATTATTATTGTTATTTTTTTTAAATATTAAATTGACTAGAGTTTTCTAATTTTGTTCAACTATTAATTGTTAGGGTTTAAGTTAAAAATGATTAGACATTAATTTTGTTTTGTTCGTTTTAAAGCAGTACAACATATACACATGCTGCGTTTAATATTTCTGCAAAGCTGGAAACTCTACATAAGAAGCTTATCCAAAACCGGTGTTAATTTTAAAATAAATTATTAAAACTTTTTTTATTATATAAAACCTTCACCATAATTATTAATAATTAATTTATTTACATTATTTACACAATCTACGCAAACTTCTTTGAACATACGTATCTTTTATAAGATACATTACATGCTAAAAATAACTATAAGTTTCAAAGGCCTTTAAGCTTTGAAAACAGTACAACAAAAATTAAAACTGTTGCAATAACTACGACTACAATGCGTACACATAATTAAATATGTTGCCAAACATGCTTTATGATAAAATCCTCGTTAGATCTATTAGATTTCTTAAAACTAAACATTTACACTATTGAGCTGCAGAAAGTGATAAAAGTAGAGTTGCAAATATTTGAGAGAGAAAAAGAAAAGGAGAGAAAGAACAATAAATAGATGAAGAGCTATAGAGAAAACGGAGGTCTACAGAGAACATAAAAAGTAATTGGCAATATAGAACCGTGACAGGGTACAAAAATATGTGTATTGGGTACAGAAATATAGCAGTTGATGATAAGGGAATACATTTACATATGTTGTGTAATAATATTCATGCAGACATTCCAGAGATTCAGTGAATCCTCTCAAAGCTTTTTCCGGCAAAAGCTTAACCCTCTTTCTAGAAGTAAATGCATGATATATATACATATATATACTTTTTTTCCAACAAAATGGGTGACAATATGCTGAAAGTAAGAAACAATGAGACAATAGGAAAACGTGGGTGTGAATTCATTCATTTATTTCAATGTGGTAGAAGAGGAGAGCGAGAAAAAACATGTATTGATGCGGATAAAACTAGACATTCGCTGATGCTGTGAAAATGTGTAATTAAAGACAGATGCTCATCTCATTTTATCTAGAGATGTATGCCTCATATACACATTCATCATTCAGTCTTCTTTTTTTATTTAACCTTAACCTCGCATAACATAACAGTAGATAATTTGATTTGATATTTGCATTCCAGGAAGATGAAAAGAAGAAGACACGTTGTGGTAGGTGTGAAACACTATTTTGGTTTGGGGTTTCTTAAGTTCAGTTACCTGCTATTGTACGACAATCGGCGGTAGTTGGAAACAGGAGATCAGCTTGGGAACAGTAGCACATTGTTGTGTGGTAAAGGGTATGACAGTATTTATATTTTGGTTTGTATTTATTGCAAATATTTGGATAAAAGTCGCAAGGTTTAGTACAACGTCTTCCTACACAAGTCTCGTCATCGTCACAGTCGAAGTCAGTGATGCAGAATACTACGGTTTTATTTAGAGGCAGAATGATGGTAGTAGTGTCATTCATTGGCCTTAAGATTTCTGGTGTAGTAAAGTCAGGCATTATGGTCGACATATTCTGGCCTATTAGGGTTGTTAGGTTCAGCTCTTGCGTCGTTGTAGTTAGTGAAGCTTGGGTAGTCGGAGTTTGTGCTGTTGAAACAGTCGAAAGTTCTTTAGGAACGGTGGTGGTTTCCTTGTGTTGTATGGTGGTTGTTATCGTAAATTTATCTAGTGGCATTTCGGTTTGTGGTGCAATTTTTTGCGGTATTTCTGTTGTGGGGCCTGTTGATATAGTATCAGTGAATGAAGTAGGAGTTTTTGTTGGAGTTTGTGTAAACGTTTCTGAAGAAATTAGATGTTTCTCTGTAGTTAAATCAGCAGTAGTATCTTCTGTTATCATTGTTAAAGGAAACAGGGGAACTTTTTGTGTTGCACTCGATTCACTCAGAGTTGTTGTTAATCCAATGGGCGTTTCCGTTATAGCTTTAGTATGGTTTGTAGAAGGTAGCTTGGTAAATATTTCTGGTTGCAAAGTTGTTGAAACTTCCATGTCTGTGGATAGTTTTGTTTCACTTTTTGCTGTGGTGCCTTTCGAAAATATTTCCGTTAAGAATGTAGTTTCTTCTGTTGAAAAACTTCCACTTGTACTAGGTAGGTGGGTTGTGGTTTCCTTTGAAGCAGGCTTAGCCGTTGTGACACCTGTAGAGAAGTCTGGACCACTTGTTACGATGTTATCTCTTGGAATGCCTGTTGTGGGGTAGAAAGTTTCCGAAGTTAATATGGTCGTCTTTTGGGTTTCAGTAAACTGAATTGCAGTTGGCAATTCTGTTACTTGTTTTGTAGTTAATAACTTCGTTGTTTCTTCTGACGTTCTAGTGGAAGAAGTAGTAGATTCTGCAACTTCATACTCTGTTGTTTTGCCAATTATAGTTGTTGCCTGCTTTGGTAACGTTGTTTCAGTAGTTTCTTCTGACGGTGTGCTTGTAGTTAGAATTTCTGATGTACCCTTACCAGCTGCTTTTGATGTAAAAGACTCTGTAGTTTCATAACTTTTAGTTGTATATTCAGTCGATTCATTCCTGAGCAATGAGCTGCTTATTGTAGTTTCTGATGATAAATCGGTCGTGGTTGATATGTCAATCGAAGCTGTTGTTGATCCTTCAGGTCTATGGGTAGATGTTTTCATAGTTTCATCAAATGACCCTTCGGAGCCTGTCGTAATTGGTATTGCACTGGTTGTTTTTGGCAGTGTTGTTTGAGGGATTTCTGATGCTGTTACTAATTCGCTTCCAGAAGTTGGTCCAACGGTTGCTTCAGTTGAAGTAACTAAATCTATTTCAGTTGTGCTGGTACTTGCAGTTTCTGTAGACATTTTTAAAGTTAAAGTATCTTCTAATGTAGTACTTATTCTTGCAGTTGACGTTTCAGGTTTCGTGACTAAAGATTCGTCAGTCATGGTTGGAATTTCTGACGATAGTGTAACAGGAATTTCAGAGCTAGTTTCATATTTTACAGAAGTTTCCTGTGATGGCTTAGTGGGTTTGGTTCTTTCTGGTTCGAAAGTTGTGTAGCCTCCACGCCCACCAAAGGTATAAGGATTTTCTGTTGTTTCAGATATTTTAATAGTTGTTGTATCAAATGATTTTGTGCTTTCCTCTAATAACATAGAAGTTGTGCTTGAAACTTTGGTGGTAGTGGAAACTGTTTCAGGTGACAAAGTTGTTTCATCTGTGACCATTCTTGCTTTTTCGGTCGGAGCCTGAGCTGTTTCGTTTTCTAATGCTTGTACTGTTGTAGTTTCCTCGGCTGTAGTTACTTCTGGTAAAGTGGCGGAGGTAGTCATCTTCTTGGTTTGAGTTGAAGTATCTCCAGTTGAAATTTTTTCTGTTGTCGTGATATCTATTTGTTTTGTTTTTTCTGTCTGTTTTACTGTAGCTAATGGAGTTTCTGTTGTAGACTTAACTGATAATATCGCTTCTGTAGTAACATATTCTTTTGTTGCTGGAGAAGTTTCAGTTGTTTTATCGGAAATAGTAGTCGTTACTACTTCTAAACTCTCCATGGGTACTGTACTACTCTCTATAGACATTTCGGTAGTTACTTCCGAGCTCACACCGGTTATATTTCCCAAGGGCGATATTGATGTCAGATATAAAACTTCGGTTGTACCTTCAGTTTGACTTGGTGCTGTTGCTACGCCCGACTCTAAGGTAGTATGTGTTTCAATAGATTCAGTTGGTCTTAAGGTTGTTGTTTCTATATGATCAGTTACTTCGGTCATATCTGTAATTGGTATAGACGTTGGCATAGTGAACAATGTTGTATTCCTTTCTTCTAATGGCATAGTAGTTGTTGTAGTAAGTAAATGTGCTGTTGTTATTTCTGTTGGTTCACGTGATTCGCCTTCTTTGGTGCTTATAACATATTCTGTTGTAGGTTGGCTGTTGTCTTGCTCCATTCTTATATCAATAAGTGGAGTTGTATATGAAACGGATGCTTCCGTTGTATTGTAATCAAACTTAAACGATGTTTCTTGAGTCGTCGGAATTTCGCTAATTTGGGTTTTACTGACTACTGTTGTTTGTTCCGTTACTTCTGTTAAGGGAGTTGTCGTGGCGTAAGGAATACCTGTTGTTTTTCCAAAAGATGTTGTCACATTATGACCAACCTTAGAGGGCATTCTTGTTGTTGTTTCAATCGCCACTGGTAATTCTTTTGTAGAAGATTTAGTTATTAAGGTTGCTGTGTCTTCCAAAGCAACAATTGTTGGTATTGAAAATTCTGTTGATGTTATTGATTTCTCCGCAATAGCGGTGGTTTTTTCCACAAGTCCTTCAATAGTTGTTTTAAGCTTTTCAACTGTAGATTCAGTAACCTCACCAAGAGTTGTAATAGCTCTATTGGTAGTGAGATTATCTGTAGACTTTGTAAGGGTTTGCGGAATTTCTGTTGTAGTATCGCTAAGTAGAACTCTTTTAATTGTTGTTTCTGTAGTTTCTTTGAGTAGTTCTTTAGTTACATGCGATTCGGGTTCAGTTGTGGCTTCTACATCAGAAAATTTTACGGTGAAATGGTCTTCCTTATTCGGAATTGTCATTTGCTTTTCAGATAAATCTGTTGTTGCGCGAGTGGGAGCTGTTGTTTGAATTTCACTTTCACCAGATGTTGACATGCTTGATTTATCGGTTGAGGATGGTTCAGTTGTTAAAATTATTGGAGTTGTTTCATATGTTTTTGTAGAAGTGGTCTTTTCGAAATCTGTGGTTGTAAATTTGGTTGTTGGAGTTTCTACTGCAGAAGTGATTCCAGTTGCTGTTGATGTCTTTCTAATCTCTTCTGTAGTTTCTGATATTGGAGGTCTTAGTGTAGATTTGTCAATAGCAAACGTAGAATCTTCGGCAATCTTAGTACTTCCTAATGATTCTGTAGTAATTTCTTTAGCCACCACAACAGTAGTAGTCTCTGTGATTTCCGAAATACCTTCGGTCACTGATTGAGGCGTTGAGGTTTCACCTTCAACTGATTTTGTGGATTGTTCGTATGGCTCAGGAGTAGATTTTTTCAAAGATTCTGTAGTGGTTCTTATATCCTTCATGGATGTTAAATCTTGTCTAGTTTCTTCTTCAACTGAGTTTGTTGATGTTTCGTATAATTCTGAGATAGATTTAGTTGTATCGGTTGCTTCAGACTTTATATTGCCATCTAGTGTAGTTGTTTCTTTGGGAGCTAAAGACTCTGTAGCGGTTTCTGTACCCTGCATAGATGTAAGGCCATGAGCACCAGATATAGTAGTTTCTTTTTCAATTGATTTTGTTGATGTTTCATATAGGCCTGAACTAAATTTCGTTGTATCGAAAGTTTCAGGTTTTGTAAAGTCAGACACTGTATTTGTTTTTTTAGTAAGTGATGGTACTGTAGTAGCTTCTTCACCTTGTGTGGTGGCTGTAGTTTCTAAAATATTTTCTGTTGATATCTTAGGAAGTGATGTTGATGTTTCGTATAATTCTGAGGTAGATTTGGTTGTATCGGCAGTTTTCGATTCTGTGTGGTCAAACAGTATAGTTGCTTCTTTGGCAGCTAATGATTCAGTAGAAGACCCTTGGTCCAGTGTAGTTGAAATAGAGTCAGTAGTTTCTGAAACTTCTGTGGTCGACATTTTAGGCTCTGATGTTGATGTTTCGTACAAGCCGGAGGTAGATTTGGTTGTTTCGGTAGTTTCTAATTTTGTATGCCCAACGTATGAGGTTGATTCTGTTGTTGGTTTGTACAATCCTGGGGTAGTTTGAGACTCTGCATGACCAAGTAGTGTAGTTCCCTCTTTTTCAAGTGATGACTCTGTAGTAGGTTCTTTTCCTTGTGTAGTTGAAATAGAGATTGTAGTTTCGAAAATATCCTCTGATGCTATTGTAGTTGAAATTTCGTTTAGGTCTGAGGTAGATTTGGTTGTTTCGGCACTTTCAGGTTTTGTATGGTCAGATACTGTAGTTGCTTCAAATTCTGTAGTGGTTTCTTGATATTCTTTAAATGAAATGGGGACTGTAGTTTCTGAAATATTTTCTGTTGATATTTCAGGTTTTGACGTCGAAGTTTCATATGATTTCGAGGTAGATTTTGTTGTTTGGAGAGTTTCAGAAGTTGTAAAGCCATATGTAGTAGTTGTTGCATCAGGAGGTAATGATTCTATAGTTGTTTGTTTATCCTGCATAGTCGAAATGCCCTTTGTGGATGTTTCGTATGATTTTGATGTGAGTTCAGTTGTTTCGTCTTTTTTAGATTTTGTTGTTGTTGCTTCAGTAAGCAAAGACTCTGCAGTGTTCTCTTTATCTTGCGTTCCTGTAACAGACTCTGTAGTTGGCGGAGGTTCTTGTGCTTCCTTTTCCATTAATTTTGTAGTAGTTTCCTTTTTCTTTTCATCGGTTTTTTGTATTGGTTTGGTACTTAGAGATGGTTTCTTAGTTTCACTTCTGGTTGTCGTTACTTTTTCAATCTGAGCAACCGTTGTTATTTCTTCCTCTTCTTTAGGGACTGTCTTAAAGGTAGAGTATTCAAATGGAATTTTAGGTGGCAAGTAGGTGTAACCTGGACCTGGTTTCTTGGGTATTTTTTGTATTGCAGACTCCGTAGATGTTGAGAGTTTTGGCTCCATACTTGATGCCTCTTTAAGCTTTTCTGTGGTAGTTTCTAAGACAGCTGACGTGGAGGAAACTGTAACATATGGTATACCTGTACTTTTTCCATATTGAACTGTAGTTGCTTGTGTTGAAGGTGAAGTTGGAATTTCTTTTGTTTCTTTTGATATTGGGGTTTCAAATTCTTCACTTGTAGTGGATATTGGAGCATACTGTGTTGAAATTGGAGTTTGTTCCGTGGAAACTTTGCTATATGAGGTTATGGTGCTCGTTTCCGCCATAGAACTGGTGGTTTCAATATACTCTTTTGTAGTAGTTGTATCCATTTGGCTACTACTGGAGTATGAGGTCGTTTCATATTTGTCTGTTGACTTGGTATGTGTTTCCAACGGAACTGGGGTTATAATGGTACTTTCGGCTGGAGTAGATGCTTTAGTGGGTGATTTATATTTAATAGACATAGTTGTATATTCTTTATCTGGTTCGGATGTTGATTGCTTTTCGGTTGCTGTTGAAGTAGGTAGGCCCGTCATTACATAAGGTATACCAGTTGTTTTCCCGAAAATTGTAGTAGATGTTTCGAATGCTTCTACTTCCATGTCGGTGGGTGTAGTTTCGGTTTTCCCACTAAATGTAGTTTCCTTTTGGATTTCCTTCTGAGTCGATTCTGTAGCCTCTTGTGTTGTTTTTGTATCTAAGCTTTCAAATGAAGTTGTTGTTTTAATACCAGAGGTTGTTCTATAAGTTGTTGTACCTTCAAAATCTTTATTAGTCATTGGGATAGAAGTTGGTCCAACTTCAACTTCCATTTTTTGTGTCGTTTTATCAGCAAGATATGTAGGTAGTGTAGCTTTCGGAAAGTTCGTCTCGGTTGCTTTTGGAATATTTAAAGTGGTTGTTTCTGCCCCCATTTTGGAATATTTTGTTGTTTCTAGCCCGATTGTAGTTGTTTCTTCACTTGTTATTAATTTACCTTTAGTAGTTTCCGCTGCGCTTTCGGTTGTAATGTCAGAATATTTTGTAGTTTCAAAGCCGGATGTAGTGCTTTCTCGACTTGATGTTACTTTACCCGTAGTAGCTTCCGCTGTGCTTTCTGTAATAATAGACGAGTACGTAGAAGTTGTGCTTTCTATGCCTCTGGTAGTAGTGAATTTATCTAACCCCTTTGTAGTAGTTTCTTTACTAAGTATTCCTTCTTCTACAGTTGTTTCTTTACTGGAAATTTGTGTTGATAGTGATTCTGTTGTAGTTCTCAGCTCAGTTCCAATTATTGTAATTTTTTCAGGTTCCGATAATGTGAATTCTTTTCCGCTCATGGTGGTTTTTTCAAGTGGTGGTTGTAATGTTGCGTCTATTGTCTTTTCTGTTGCTTCTATTTCAGCAGTTGTGCTTATGGAAGGTACTATTGTTGTAACTTCAACTCCCACAAATGTGGTGTCACTTGAAAACTTTGGTGTAGTAACTTCTCTTCCATATTCAGTTGCATTGAAAGCGGTTTCAGGAATATATTTAGATGTTGTATCCATAAGTTCTTTATTTATACTCATCGTTGTTGTTTCTGTTGAGGCTTGTAAGGTTGTAAGTTTTGGTATTGTTGCTGTTCCAACTACTTTTTCTGTACCAGTCGTTGTGAAATCTTTAGTTTGATCTGCTTGGGTGGTTGTTTCCATGTATTTTAAAGTACTCTCTTCTGTTATACCTTCCAGAGTAGTTTTTATACTGGGTATCGGGTATACATAGCCAGTTGTCAGCTTAATTGGTTTTGGAGTTGTTGGTAATTCCATTGTTATGGTCGTTTTATGTAAGTCTGGTGTAGTAGTTGTTGTAAATTCCTTACTTGTGGTTGTCTTGCCTGTATCGGGGTGCATTGTGGACATTTTAGTAGATGTGGCTTCCACTTCGGAAAGATTTGTGTCTTTTATTTCAGAGGTAGTTTCAGTCTCTTTACTACTAATTGTTGATTGTTCAGTTGTAGTTGTTTCTTCAGTTTCACCTTCAGGTGTTAATGTTGGTTTAGTTTCAATATCGTCTAAGCCAACTGTTGTGCTTTCGTTTATGTAGACAGTAGGTATTGTTGAGGTCTGGATATTCTCGGTGGGACTGGACATTTCATCAGCTGGTGTTAATCTTGCTGTAGTGGTTTCGGTATCTATATTGATAATTATCGTTGTAGTATTATGCTTCTTTTCTGGCAAATCTTTGGACGAAGTTGTTTGAGTTATTTCTTCGGAACTTGTTGACAATGTAGTGATCGTAGTTGTTTCATTAGTTTGCTCTATTGGTCTGTTTGTATACACAGGAGCTCTGGACGTAGTTTCGGGCTTTTCTAGATCAATGGTGGTAAGTTTTAATGTTGTTTCACCCAATGTTGTAAATGTTGTTTCCGGCGTTTCTTTCTCAGAAGTAGTAGTTTCATCAATCGCTTGGGTTGATGTTGACATCTCCGAAGGTATAAATGTAACGAATTCTTTAGTTGATAAAGTATTAAAGGTGATAGTTTCTTTTTCGAAAGGTTCTGGAGTTGTGGACGAAATTTTCGTTGTTCTAGTTAGATCTTTTGTTTCCATTTTCGAAGTACTAACTTCAACTTCTGGATTTTGTGTTTCCTTACCACTACTAAGTGTTGTAGTTTCTTTTTTTAAAACACTCTGAGTAGTTTTGGCAATCGGTTCAGCTGTGGTTTTAAATTCATCTGTTTCAGATATTGTTGAAATTCCTGATGTCATAATTGGAGTTGTTTCGACAACTGTAACTGTTTTATACATGGGTTGCTTCGTAGGTTGTTCTCTCATTTTTGTTATTGTGGTTTCTTCAGAGCCAATGTATTTATAAGAAGTACTTTCAAATTCTTTGGATGTGGAAACATTCTCTGAATACTTAGGACTAGTTGTTTCTTGAGACACTTCCACCGTGTATTTACTTGCTGAAGTTGTATCAGCAAATGTTGTTTCTTCACTTGATTTCGATGTTGCAATGTATCCTTTGGTAGTTTCAAGAATTTTCAAAGTGGTCGATTCGCTTTCATCTATGTCAGATGGAGTCGACGTTGTAGTTGACATAACTCCTATAGTTTCCTTAAAAGTAGTTGGTTCAATAGATGTTTCTTTTATTTCTAATGTGGTTTTCTTTCCATAGTCATCGTATTTAAAAGTAGTGCTTTCAGGTTGCTTTTGTGGCACTGTTGTTTCGTTCGCTGTTTTCATAAACTCTTCGCTAACTTTAGTAGTTATTGGTATTTCAGTAGATATTACTGTAGTAGGATCAAGAAGTTTCAATGTAGTAGTTTCGTGATCATTGGTTGTTTCATCAGCTAGTGTTTTTGCTGTTGTGATTTCAACATCCTTAGATGACGGTAATGTTGAAGTGATTTCTGATAAACTAGGAGTTGTCGCTGATCCCACAGATACTCTCGATAGTGTAAATTGTTGATCTGTTCCAGGCTTAGGTTCTGTAGTTGCTTCAGTTGCTGCAGTTGCTTCTACAAAAATTTTAGTGGTATTAGTTCCCTCAGTTGTTCCTTGCGAAATTGATTCGGTCGTTTCATCTACAAAATCGTTAGGTTTTGTGAAATCTTCAGTCGATTTAGTACCTGAGATTGTAGTATCCATTGTTATCTCGTCCGTTTCAGTTTGCATTATGGTTGTGACTTCTTTTTGAAATGATATAGATTCGCTAGTTTGCGTGGACTCGGTACTTAGAGTGATTTCTTCTGCTTCCTGAGAAGTCACTTGAGTAGAGCCATACTTTACTGTTGTGTATTCGGTTGTCTTTGACGTAGGTATCTCTGTTGCCTCAAAGCTTGTCTTTGCAGTTGAAGGAAATATATCTTTGGGAATGCCTGTTGTAGTTTCGAGAGCTTTCGTAGTGTCGGCACTACTTGTGGTTTCTTTTGACTCTATTTTGCTTGTAGGCTCCTTGACAGAAATCAATTTCGAGGTGGTGCTATCTACTCCTTGAGAAGTCACTTGACTGGAATCATACTTCACTGTTGTGTCTTCGCTTGGTTTGGATGTCGATATCTCGGTTGATGAAACACTCATCTTTGGAGTTGTAGTAAATATTTCTTTTCGAATGCCTGTTGTAGTTTCGATGGACTCCGTAGTTTCTTTTGATTCCATTTTGCTTGTAGTTTGCTCTGTATAAATCAGTCTATGGGTAGTACTATCTACTCCTTGAGAAGTTACTTGAGTGGAATCATACTTCACTGTTGTGTCTTCGCTTGGTTTCGATGTAGAGATGTCCGTTGATGTAACACTTGTATTTGGAGTTGTAGTAAATATTTCTTTTCGAATGCCTGTTGTAGTTTTGATGGACTCCGTAGTGTCTTTTGATTCCATTTTACTTGTAGTTTCCCCTGTAGAAATAGATTCCTGGGTTGTGCTATCTATTCCTTGAGAAGTCGCTTGAGTAGAGTCATACTTTACCGTTGTATCTTCGCTTGGTTTGGATGAAGATATATCGGTTGATGAAACACTCATCTTTGGAGTTGTAGTAAATATTTCTGTTTGAATGCCTGTTGTAGTTTCGATGGACTCCGTTGTTTCTTTTGATTTCATTTTGCTTGTAGTTTCTTCTGTATAAATAAATTCCTGGGTGGTGCTATCTACTCCTTGAGAAGTCACTTGAGTGGAATCATACTTCACTGTTGTGTCTTCGCTTGGTTTGGATGTAGATATCTCGGTTGATGAAACACTCATCTTTGGAGTTGTAGTAAATATTTCTGTTTGAATGCCTGTTGTAGTTTCGATGGACTCCGTAGTGTCTTTTGATTCCATTTTGCTTGTAGTTTCTTCTGTAGAAATAAATTCGTGGGTGGTGCTATCTACTCCCTGAGAAGTCGCTTGGGTAGAGTCATACTTTACTGTTGTATCTTCACTTGGTTTGGATGTAGATATCTCGGTTGATGAAACACTCATCTTTGGAGTTGTAGTAAATATTTCTGTTTGAATGCCTGTTGTAGTTTCGATGGACTCCGTAGTGTCTTTTGATTCCATTTTTCTTGTAGTTTCTTCTGTAGGAATAAATTCGTGGGTGGTGCTATCTACTCCCTGAGAAGTCGCTTGGGTAGAGTCATACTTTACTGTTGTATCTTGACTTGGTTTGGATGTAGATATCTCGGTTGATGAAACACTCATCTTTGGAGTTGTAGTAAATATTTCTTTTCGAATGCCTGTTGTAGTTTCGATGGACTCAGTAGTTTCTTTTGATTCCATTTTGCTTGTAGTTTCCTCTGTAGAAATAAATTCCTGGGTGGTGCTATCTCCTTGAGAAGTCACTTGAGTGGAATCATACTTCACTGTTGTGTCTTCGCTTGGTTTGGATGTAGATATCTCGGTTGATGAAACACTCATCTTTGGAGTTGTAGTAAATATTTCTGTTTGAATGCCTGTTGTAGTTTCGATGGACTCCGTAGTGTCTTTTGATTCCATTTTGCTTGTAGTTTCTTCTGTAGAAATAAATTCGTGGGTGGTGCTATCTACTCCCTGAGAAGTCGCTTGGGTAGAGTCATACTTTACTGTTGTATCTTGACTGGGTTTGGATGTAGATATCTCGGTTGATGAAACACTCATCTTTGGAGTTGTAGTAAATATTTCTGTTTGAATGCCTGTTGTAGTTTCGATGGACTCAGTAGTTTCTTTTGATTCCATTTTGCTTGTAGTTTCCTCTGTAGAAATAAATTCCTGGGTGGTGCTATCTACTCCTTGAGAAGTCACTTGAGTGGAATCATACTTCACTGTTGTGTCTTCGCTTGGTTTGGATGTAGATATCTCGGTTGATGAAACACTCATCTTTGGAGTTGTAGTAAATATTTCTTTTCGAATGCCTGTTGTAGTTTCGATGGACTCCGTAGTTTCTTTTGATTCCATTTTGCTTGTAGTTTCTTCTGTAGAAATAAATTCGTGGGTGGTGCTATCTACTCCCTGAGAAGTCGCTTGGGTAGAGTCATACTTTACTGTTGTATCTTGACTTGGTTTGGATGTAGATATCTCGGTTGATGAAACACTCATCTTTGGAGTTGTAGTAAATATTTCTGTTTGAATGCCTGTTGTAGTTTCGATGGACTCCGTAGTGTCTTTTGATTCCATTTTGCTTGTAGTTTCTTCTGTAGGAATAAATTCGTGGGTGGTGCTATCTACTCCCTGAGAAGTCGCTTGGGTAGAGTCATACTTTACTGTTGTATCTTGACTTGGTTTGGATGTAGATATCTCGGTTGATGAAACACTCATCTTTGGAGTTGTAGTAAATATTTCTTTTCGAATGCCTGTTGTAGTTTCGATGGACTCAGTAGTTTCTTTTAATTCCATTTTGCTTGTAGTTTCCTCTGTAGAAATAAATTCCTGGGTGGTGCTATCTCCTTGAGAAGTCACTTGAGTGGAATCATACTTCACTGTTGTGTCTTCGCTTGGTTTGGATGTAGATATCTCGGTTGATGAAACACTCATCTTTGGAGTTGTAGTAAATATTTCTGTTTGAATGCCTGTTGTAGTTTCGATGGACTCCGTAGTGTCTTTTGATTCCATTTTGCTTGTAGTTTCTTCTGTAGAAATAAATTCGTGGGTGGTGCTATCTACTCCCTGAGAAGTCGCTTGGGTAGAGTCATACTTTACTGTTGTATCTTGACTTGGTTTGGATGTAGATATCTCGGTTGATGAAACACTCATCTTTGGAGTTGTAGTGAATATTTCTGTTTGAATGCTTGTTATAGTTTCGATGGACTTCGAAGTGTCTTTTGATTCCATTTTTCTTGTAGTTTCCTCTGTAGAAATAAATTCCTGGGTGGTGCTATCTACTCCTTGAGAAGTCACTTGAGTGGAATCATACTTCACTGTTGTGTTTTCGCTTGGTTTCGATGTGGAAATCTCCGTTAATGTAACACTTGTTTTTGGAGTTGGAGTAAATATTTCCTTTATAATGACTGTTGTAGTTTCTATGGACTCTGTAGTTTCTTTTGATTCCTGGGTTGTGCTATCTACTCCTTGAGAAGTTACTTGAGTGGAATCATACTTTACTGTTGTGTGTTCGATTGGTCGAGATATAGATGTAACCTTTGATTCAATACTTGTCTTTGGAATTGAAGTAAATATATCATTAGGAACATCTGTTGTAGTTTCAATAATTTCCGTGGATTTGATACTTCTTACAGTGCCTTCTGTTGACTCAATTTTCATGGTAGTCTCTTCCGGAGAAATAAATTTCAGGGTAGTGTCCTCTTGAGGGTTTACTTGTGTATATTCATACTTTTCTGTTGTGATGTCCATTGGTTTGAAAGTTCTTTTTTCCGTTGACGCAACACTTGTATGTGGAGTAGTGGTAAATGGTACTTTTTGAATATCTGGAGTAGTTTCAATAGCGTCGGTTGACTCTATTTTAAATGTACTCGAATCTACTTCTCTTGTAGTTGATTGTGTGGAATCATATCTTTCTGTTGTGCTTTCGCTTGATTTAAATGTAGACACTTCTACTGGCTCAACAGTTGTCTTTGGAGTTGTAGTATATGTTTCATTTGGTATACCTAGAGTAGTGTCAGTATCTTTTACTGATTCAGTAACCATTGTAGACTCTTTTGAGCGCATACTCGTTGTTGTTGCCTCTGTAGAAATCAATTGTGGAGTTGTGGTATCGATATGATTTGACCTAAATGTGGGTGACTCTTTAGATTGATCTGTTGTTGTTTCTTCTACAGGAATCATTTTGGGAGTGGTAGTTACCATATCTTCTGAAATCGCATGCGTAGTTTCAGTACTCATCTTCATAGACGTTGTTTGTTCAATTGGTTTTAAACCATCTGTGATTTCCTTAGACATGTTAGTCTCACTTCCGCGATAGGAAAATGTTTCCGTAGTTTCCTGACTAATTGTAGACGTTTCAATAGCTGTAGTTGATATCCTGACTTTTGGTGTTGACGACTCCAACGTGCTGATTTCTAGACCCTTATTTGTTGCTATTGTTGTGTCATATATCCCTGGTTCAGTTCCCATTGATGTGTCCATCTTTTCTGTGACTATGCCTGTTCCAACTGCAGGCGTAGTTGTTCCAAGTTCTCTGTCTGTTTCATTTGGTGATGAAGTTTCTGTTATCATTTCTTCAGCCCTGAAAGTTGTTTCTTCGGGGAAAACTTTTATAGTTGATGCTTCTATATCGGTATCATTTATTTTGGTAATTGTAGGTTCCAGCGTCGTATCCTTAAAAGATGGAGATACTGTGGTGCTATCATAAGACACCGTGGTATCAGCTTCAGCAATAATATCCGTATATTTCGTACGCATTTCTGTTTGTTTCACTATATCGTCTGTAGTGTAGTTAAAAGTAGTTGCTTGAGTAGTCCGGTCGGTGGTGAAGTCTGTCTTGTCTGTCGTCGAATATATGGTAGTAGTCTCTTCTATTGGTTTGCCACCCATCAAAGGTATGCACTGATGGGTGGTGTTGCCTATAATACCTTTTGTACATAAACATGTCATAACCCTATGTGCTCGGACTATACAAATTTTGGATTGTGCACATTGTGTTTTGCACGGATCCAAACATAGACCCTGGGTTGAGCAATGCAACATATCTGGACAATCGGCATCGGATAAACAGATTATATTGACCTCTGTTGTCGTAGTAGCTGTGTTACCGCATTTAACATTTTAGTGTACCGTTAGAAATATTGTTTTTTGAATTAAAGGTGTTTTATTTGTTATATTTTTTAATTTGAAAAAAAGTGTAACATTTTTTTGTACAGTTTCATAATTTTGGTGATTTTTTGTTTTAAATATAAAAGAAATATTAAAAAATATATTAATAAAATTCGAAAAAATATATACAAAATTAATAAATATATATTGTAATACTACATAGGAAGAGAGAAAGGAGAGAGAGAGAGAATGAGAGAGATTTAGAGGGAGGAAAAGAAAGAGAGAAAAAAAGAACAGTATGGAAAAGCAATACCATTGCTTCTGAGACGCGCTTGGAAATCATAAGGTCACTAATTTTTTATTTTACTATGTTTATGCACAAACTTAAATGAAAGTAGTAGGTTATCATTGTTTGGGACATGGAGCATTTTTGTTTGCTAAATAAAACTGTTAGCGACCATATCTTAGATTTCAAAGAAGTGAATTTGTATGTATCTATATAGAAGTCTAGCGGCACTTCGGCTTGCATGTTTTTCCACTTTTTTTTTGGACTTGAGATACACTTAGCATCAATATATTTCCAAAATTTTAGTGAATCGATCATTTATTTCATTCGGGGAAAACTATTAGAATAACATGGTGAAATTTAAAGTGTGTTTTCTTGTATTCCCAATCATGTTTGATAAACAAGCACAAGAAACACATCCAAATGTGACATCAAGCATGATAAAACTTTTTTTCTTTGACTTTTTATCAATAATCGACGGTGTATCATCTACTAACTCATATTCACAAATACTGTCATAGTGATTGATGAATATTTTAAAAGTGTCTAGACAGGTTCAATCTGAGTATTACTAATAATCTTGGAATGTTATAGAACTTATACAAGGGTACATGTTTTATTTGTGTGATACCCAGGCATTAAACGTAGTGTTACTGCTATTTAAGCCCAGAAAGAGAAAAAAAGATTAAAGAGGCATTGGATAAACTTCCGCTGTAGTAATATATAAAAAGAAGTCCGAATACAAGTCTGCACCTTGAGTTATGAAATTATTTCCAAGCTCCTAATTTTTACAACTGCCGACCGATTTTGAAGGCTTTTGATGTTTTAGAAAGCAAACTAAGAGCTGAGCAAAATGTTTCAATATTGTTTTATCTATCTGCTTAGTTTAAAAAAAAGTATTAAAATTTAATTTTTATGAATTTTTTCGGTTTCGGTTTTCGGCTGCCGATGCTTGAACTTTCGTAGATCCAAAATTAAGCAATCTGCTTCATAAAATTGTAACTTCAATGCTTTTTTTGACCGTTAAAAAAGTAACGGTCGTTACTGTAAGGGGTAATTTACTATGGAAATACCCATATGTTAACTGCTTTGGAATGACAAAGGTAGTCAGCTTAGCAGATTTAATCGAAAAGTTCAAATGTTCCGAATCTGTTACTTAAAGTTATACTGAACTTTTATTTTTCCACAAAAACTAGAGGGTGTATAGCTCAGATATGTTAAAAAATCATAGGTATAGTTAAAATGGATCTTTCAAATCAACTAAAAAAATTAAGATGTCATAAGCAACAAAGTTTTTGAATTATTTGTTCACAAGCCAAAACATAAAAATACCAAAGCGAATTAGATAAATTTTGAATTAATTCTTTTCACAACAAAAAAGAATTGAATGCAATTTGAATCAATTCAAACGAATTATGCCGAAATGAACTTCAATTCGTTTCCAATTCAAATGAATTTGTAGAATGAGTTGCAATTCGTCTTCAATTCAAATGAATTTGTTAAATTGAATTACAATTCATTTCCAATTCGTTTGAATTGAATTGATTTTGAATTCATTCAAATGAATTAGAACAATGAATCAATTCAATTCAAATGAGCTGAATGAATTGCTTATTAGTTTTTCTAATTCATTTGAATTAATTCAAAATCAAATCAATTCAAATGAATTGTAAATGAATTGCAATTCACTTTAACCAATTCATTTCAATTAGAAACGAATTGCAAGTCATTTGACAAATTCATTTGAATTGGAAATGAATTGCAATTAATTTTTACCCAATTCATTTGAATTGACTAAAATTTAATTTAATTTATTTTTTTTTTGTGTGAAAAGAATTAATTCAAAATTTGCTAATTCAATGCAGCTATGAAAAATACACTTCATTGCCTTTTAACTGAAGTGTAAATATGTCTTAACATTTTGTTAAAAATAATGCGGCAAATAGCTTCAAAAATATGTTTGGTAAATTTTTTACCACTTACTCCTTTCTATAAGTGAGCCTTATACTATTAAGTAGTATAATACTCTTTTATTATTATACAAGTTTTATACTACTTATTTAAGCAGTACCATACTTATACTCACACCTAAAACTGTAAACGAGACATCGGTCTGTCGTCTAAGTTCACTATGGTTAAGTCAGTGCATTTGCTCAATAACATCCCTTGCATAAACAAAATATAAAAAAGTGACCTTATAGTTCTCAAGAATATTCTATAATTCTTTAAAAAATATATAATATTTTTTTTTTGAGAAAAACGAACGAAGAAAACTTTTTACACAAAGTGTTCAGAGAATGTTTAGAATTTTCAGGGGAAGTTAAAAGTTAAAATAAATTCATTCGTAGTAGGCCTTTTAATAGAGTATTGGCTAATATTTAATGCTATCGAATTACTTGAATTAACACATTGTTTTTACAGTATTGCGTTTTAACACAATTGTTATAAATTAGTAAAAAAGTTTTAATTAAATATGCATACTGAT
Organism: Nowickia ferox; assembly: GCA_936439885.1. NCBI lineage: Eukaryota > Metazoa > Arthropoda > Insecta > Diptera > Tachinidae > Nowickia > Nowickia ferox. The sequence goes on from OW387026.1 coordinate 69,941,603, forward strand.
TAAAAACTCTTTATACAACATACAAAGTAAAAGAGAGTTATATATTATTTAATAAAATAAAATTAATTTGACTAGTATATTTACAAGTTAGATACTAAATGTTTACTTGGTTCTCGTTGATTCTTTAACCATTTAAATTTTTTTCATTACTGATTAGTAAGGGTTTTTTGTTGTTGGGGTTGGTGGGGTTGACGGGGCGTTTAATAATTTACATATAAAATTTTTACAATTTACCAATTTCAAAATACTGAAGTTGCTTTTAATTTTCTAATTAAATATTAAAAAGTTAATTGAATTTCAAGTAAGTAGGGGAGTAAGTAAGGAAGAAGGCGCCAATTATTTCGGTGGTGATTTTGTTTGGGTGTAATTATACTTAAGAGAGTGTCAATAATTTGCTTTTGTAAATTAAAATTTTCATTATTTTTGATTTAGTCTTGTTTTCTTTTTGTTGGCTGTAGTGAGCATGAGCGTGTGTGAATGTTTTAATAAGGATTTCATTTATTATTAAATAAATTATTTGTTGTTTAATGTTTTTTTAATCAGACTTGTAAAAATAAAAAAAAAATATTATGTTAAGACGGACATGGGTATAACAAAAATTTCACGGTTAAAGAAAGCACAGCTTTAAAAGCTTTATTGTAGTGAATATGTTGTTGTTGTTTTTTTTTTGGTTTAAAAATTGTTTTAATGCGAAAGAGATTAAGAAATATTAACAAAAAGGGCAAATGAAAACAGAATCCTTGAAAAAGCTTTTTGTTTGTTTGGCTTAAGATGAAAAGCTTTCCTATCGAAAAGTGTTATACTTATAGAACTGGTTTTATTGGTTTCTCTAACTATACACAGCAAGAAAAGTAGTTAGAAATGGAATTTTTGGTTTGCTTTAGATTTAAGTAGAACAGTTAAAGACAGATAAAGTTTTTTTGTTTTAGGTTTTTTTTGTGATGCTTTACCTTTTTGACATCCATAACGAGAATCGGCTATAAATCCACTGGGACAGAATTTACATATCGGCTTATGATCCTCTACAATACAAGGTGAGTTGGGAGCGCATTGGGCAAAATCGCAAGGATTTACACATTGATAATTGCGACATGCCAAACCAGCCGGGCAGCCAGCATCTCTGAGGCAAATCGATATCGAGGGTTGACAATCTTTCATGCATATGCAAACCGCCTTGTGATCTTGTACTTCGCAGGATTTGTTCTCCGCACAGATGGGAGTACGACCCACTGGCACTATACAAGGATTTCTACACTTGCCATCGGTACACGCCATATTCGAGGCACAATCGTCATCACGATAACATTCACGTTTCTCGGGAGCACAAGTCAATTCTCCAAACTCATTGACAATAAATCCAGTCTTACAAACACACACCGGTTGGTGTCTTCGAGTCTCACATTTCTTGTGACCTCGGCAAATGAATTGAGGATTTTGGCAGGGATCTGTGCATTGACCATATGCTCCGCATTGCAAATCATCTGGGCAGTCGCTATCTTGGGCACATAAAATCTGTTCTTGTGGATCTCTGGGTTGGGTAGAGCCGTCCTCACATTTAGGATCGGGCTTGCATTCTACCTCTGGGCGTCCTATGAAGCAACTGGGACAAGAACATCGTGGTCTATGCAGTACGGTTTTGCACAACGCGTTCTCTCCACAAACACCTCGTAGAGTACAGGGATCAATACAATGACCTTGTTGGCAAGATTTCTCACTGGGGCAATCCGTGTCGGCTGTACATTTTTCGGTGTCTATAATAATGAAGTCGTGTGGTAGAAATAGAGTGATAGTTTGGTTTGTTTTTTCTTTGTTTGTTGTTTTTTTTTCTTACTATGTGCAATTCAAGGGACATTTTTAAAGAAATGATTTTATAAAAAAAATGTGCTGGGTGTTTGAAATTTTTTGGATTTTTTTTTGGTTTCTAATAACATGTTGATTTTATAAACAAGGTAGCTTTGAGTGGGTTATTTGGCAGGTGGCTTAAGGGATAAGAGTATGTTGATGTGTAAACTTAGGAAACTAATTTGATAAAAAATAGGGTCTTAATTGAAAAAAAGTATTTATGTTTTGTTTTTGTTTAAATTTAAAAATAATTAAAGTGTAAACCTATAAAATTTAGTATTAAAAATTTGGGTTGGAAGAAGTGGGATTTTGTGTAAGTTTGGTTGGTGTTTTTTTGGGGGAATTAAAGGGGAAAATAGTAGTAAGTGTTTAGTACCAAGGGTGCTTTTTTAAATTAAAAATTTTATAATTTGTATAAAAAGAAAAATAATTTTGAGTTGTTTTGTTTTCAATTTCAGTTAAATAATAAGTTACGCAATTCCAGAGAACTGTGAAGGGAAGTAGACATCTCACATTAATTCATTTCATTTTATTTTATTTTTTAATTAATTAACAAACTGCTTGTTAATGAAACCGTTAGTCTAAAATTTGCCATTAAATTCTTTTTACAGTGTAAGCTGTTGTTTAGGTAAATTTAAAACAAGCTGATGGTGATTTACTTGATTAATTAATTTGTTGTTTCTTAAGGATTTTCAATATTAAAACAAAAAAAATAAGTTAAGCCCAATTATTATTAATTAAAAGTTTAATTAAACCAATTAATTTATTAAAACGTTAAATAAACGACATCCAACACATGCGCTCTGCCCTAACGCGAGGACACGTTATTGGAGGATTGTTTTGAAATAAATTTTGTTTATTTTTTAAGAATTTCGTTTGAGATAAGGAAACTTAGTTAAAGGATTAGTAGTGTAAGCAGTTATTAAGATAAAATTTGTACAAAATAAATTTAGAAAATTTCGCTTAAAAAATTTCGATTTAATATTTACATTATGTAATGGATTAGTAAATATTTTAATGTTGTTTTCTGTAAGGATTATATACAATTTATAAGGAAAAGTATGTACAACTTATGGCTACTTTTGTTTTAGTCAAAATACCGATTTAAATTTTTTTTTTGTCAAATGTTAGTATAAAAATTTAGTTACAAATTTGTTTTAAAGTAGATAAAGATTTTAAATTCTAAAATCAATTCTCAAAAAAAAAAAGAAAAAAAAAAGAAATTGAAATTCCTAATGAAAAATTTGTACAATTGTTTGTTTTATTCTTTAGATTTAAATTCAATAAAATGTTGATGAGTTTCTTTTTTGCTTTAATTCATTAATAAGTTTTAAAAATATAAATTATTTAATTTATTTCGATTTTAATAAATCATGGTGAGGCGTGCTGTTATAAAAAATGCTTTTAAAAAAGTGAGAAAAGTGAGTGTGAGAGTGGGCGAGAGAGTCTAATAAATAGCATATGTGAACTATGTGTGAGAATTGTCCCGTCCACAGTTCCCAATCTGAGACTTAATTTGTAATTTTTTATTTTTGTGTTTGAAGGCTTTCAACAATTTATGTTAATTTTTTCTTTTATAGATTCATAAACTTGAAGCTCAAAATTATTTTTTCTTAGTACAAGTTTTTGTATAACAATAGGTAAAGGAATAACTAAGGGTTTAAGGAGAGGAAAAAAGAGATCAAGGATTTTTACGTTTAAGGTTAATAATTTTTCATAAAGGATATTGTAACAATGCAGATTTTTGATTATCTTAAGTGCTTTTTTACTTTACTATAACTTTTTTGTGACCAATTTGCTTTATAACTTTAAATTTTTCTCAAACGTATCGCTATCGCGGCAATTTCACCGTAAAGCAGTCGCGCTAATCTATTTCATATGCCACACTGCGTACGATTGATGTGCTAGAGGATTTGTTGAGAAGTGCTGTGTACTTAAGGGACTAGGAGATGTGCAGTTTTAAATTATCTGTGCGAGAGTTATTAAATATTTTCTCTATTGACATTTTATGTAAATATTTGTAAGAACATACAAAATGTACACAATTGTAATCATTTAATCAAATTCTGTGTTTAGTTTCGTACACTTATGGAAAATATTTCTGAATTCAAATTTAGTGAAAAAGTTTGAAGTGAACTTTATTTTTTACAAAAGGAAATGCTTTCAGTTTCTAAGTTTAGTAATTTAGTATTTAGTTATTTTAAGTGTAAAAATATTTATTCTCGAAAAGCTTTTCTCTCCCAAATGATAACATTTTATGAATAAACTTGATGTTTATTTTGATCAAACAAGCTAAACTTTCCTTAGAACTTTTTTATGTAGTTCAAATTTGAAAGTTTTTAAAGTCTTTGATTAAGCTCATATAAAAGTGTTATCTTTGAAGGCTTCGAAATAAGCTTTTAATTGTATAAACATTTCTTAAAGCAGTTTAAAACTGCGATATAATATATTGTAAGCTTTTAAACTAAAAAAAAGCTCTTCAATATATTGCTGAAACTGAGATTAGAGTTTTCTTCAAAACAAAAAAATTATTGCTCAGAGTTTTTTTTTTAAGATATCCACAAAACAATGCAATTTATTCTTTTTTGTGGAAAGAAGCATTATCACGCTCAGTTTCCTATTTAAAATATGTAGTTGTGATATAATAAAAAAGTTTAGGAAAAAGTACTGAGCAAAGCTCTTAAGATTTATCTGGCTACTAATTGGGTATTTTCAAAATCTAAAAATATATTAGCGAATTTCAGTGTCAGTTGCCAAACACTGAACTAAGCTATTAAAACAAGCTTTTGAAGTATTACGTTTGAATACTTGAAAAGCTTTTATAATTTAGTCGTTTAATAAACACCTTGGCGCCTATTCAAAGTCAAAACAAAGTTTTTGTGTATTTTGTTTTGACTATGAATATGGGGCCTTATTTTTGAGTAAAGGTTGTACAGCTTATACGTTTAATTGCGATTTTAACAGCTTTTACTTTACTTGGTGTGGCTCAGAATATTGAGAGAGGTAAAAAGCTAACGTTTTCAAGATCTTTTCCTTAAGCTTTCATTCTTATTTTTAATTGGATTAAAGACATATATAGCTGATTTGAACTATTGGGCTGTTTTGTGTGCAAAATGATCATGTTTGTTATAAGTTTTACTGTGACCATGTTTTGTTAAGAGTTGAGTAAAAAATAAAAAACAAATTCCAGATTAAAGTTAAGGATGAGTTAGGGTTTTTGCATCGTTAGATGATGTATTGTTTTTTTTTTTTTTTTTTTTTTGATACTTTTAGAAATGTCAAGGTGTGTTTATGGTGGAAGGTTAAAATTGCTGGTTTGTTTAAAAAAATTAAAAACATATGTATAAAATATTTAATGTATTCATATTAAAATATCTAAAATAATAAGGCACAGATTGGGAGACCGCGATAGCGACAGCGACATTTCACGAATTTGCTTGTTTATCTGAAGCTTTCTTTGGTTGCTCTTTTTTTTAACCAGTTTTCTTATTTACTATCAGCAAAAAAATAAAAATTAATTTTGAAACTTTTTGAAAGCTAATTAAAAGCTTGATATATTGATAAGTAAAAAAAATATAAACTAATAATAATGCTAAACTAAAAAAACAGTGCATTAATTAATAAAACAAAAGGGAAATTAAGAAAAAAAATATTAAAACAAAAAACGTAATTTGCGTGAGTAAATTGTTTTCAGTGTTTTTTTTTATATATATATAAATTACTATCATTTGAATTTTTCAATAAAAACTTAAAGTGTGTGTTTGTGTGTTTTGGATTTTTCATTGAATTGAAAAATAGTTTATGATATGAAATAATACTTATTTTTTGCCCGTCTGATTTGAACTTCCTGTGGATAATTTTATGAAGTATTTGACATGTGTATAAATTGTTATGTAAACAATGTGGAAGTAAATTTGTTTGATTATGTAAAAAATTACTTTAAAAAAATTTAGTAATAGTATTTACACACACAACCAATATTACTAGTGGCAATTAATTAATTAAAAAATATTAAGAATTTTTCCGGAATAAACTTGTTTGTTTAATATTGTTTTTAATAGAACATGTTAAGTCAAATAACAATATTATTAAATTATTTAATTAACAGCTTTAAACCCTATATTATTATAAATTTTTTTTTAAAGAAAAATTATTAATTGTTAAACTAAAAATTTGTTGATTTCAAGAATATTAAAAAGTTACTCACACAATTTATTGATTAGGAGTATTAAAAAATATTTAAGGTATCCCTACACATTTTAACAAGGAAAGTTTGTTTTTTTTCACCTAGAAATCTTTTTCTAAGTTTTGCTTCAAAAAAAAAAGGGAAAATCAATGACTTGTTCAAACTACATACACACTTACCTTGTTTGCATACATAATCATAACCTTGGCGCACGCATTCGCCCACCACACATCCTTCGGTCAGACAATTTTTGGGTGGCTGTGTTAAGTAACCTGGGAATTTAGGAGAATTAAATTAGTTTCTGACAGTTTTATGGAACATTTAATACATGTGAGAGATGAGCGAGTTACACTAATAAAAATCGTTTTGTATCACACGTAAAAATAATTGATTTTTGTGCAAGATCATGAGAAAATGCAACATAAATATAGGAAAGTTTTATGAAAATTGTATGAATATGCAAGTTTTGTTTTATGTGTTTAAGAAAACGTGCACATGCGCATATTGAATTTTATAATATTTGTATTCACGTACATAAGAGTACGTTCACGTTGCTTTAATCTATCACTTTGTTGTGTCAATTTAAAATATATTTCCAAAGGCTCTTTAACATCTCATCACTAAATTTTTTTATACACCCTGCCATACTTACATTGTACATAGGGGTCGCCATTCGGAAAACCGTCAGGGCAATAGCATTGTGCTTCGTCGTGAGGCAAAACTTGACAGGCAGCATTAAGGCCGCAAACTTGATCATGACAAGAATCTACGATATTGCCATCGCACAAGCAACCCTTATTTGCATCACCAACGCAGCCATCCATGCACGAACATTCATAACCTCCAGGTACTTCGTTACACTTTGAGTTCTCGCCACAAGGGTTGTTGGCGCAACCACCTTCCAAGGGACGACACTCGGTGCCTGCATCACCAAAGAAGTCGGGCGGACACGAACACTGAGGCTTGCGATCGACAACACGACACTGAGCGTTAATACCGCAAGCTCCATATTCCAAACAAGGATTGCGGCATTTACCCGCATCGCAACGTTTATTCGTTTCACAATCCTCATCGTGTTGGCATTCGAATTGTATACACTCTTTGCTGGGCTCACCCTCATAGCCATCGGGGCAATAGCAAATCATTCGATGTTCAGAAACGGTGCATAAAGCGTTGCGACCACAAGCCTTCTTATTGGTACAAGGATCACTGCATTTACCATTATCGCAACTTTGATCAGTAGTACAGTCATTATTTGTTTTGCAGCCAGCAATACAAGTTCCACGTTCGCACAGCTGACCCAAGGGACATGATTTGTTTGGTCCACACTTGGAACGACATTTACCACGTGAGCACAATTGGCCACAGGAACAATCAGTCGTTCTGGAGCAGGCTTCGGAGCAATACGTATTTGTTTCATCACAATGACATGAAGGATTACATCTTTGTGGTGGCAGTTGACAGCCAGTCAGACCATCTCCTAGGAAGCCATTAGGACAACTACATTGAACACCATGATTTACTACCAAACAGTTGGCACATTGACCACACTGACCAGGCGTATCACATGGATTCTTACACTGTTTGTTGATGCAGGCTTGATCTTGGGCACAAGTCAAATCATTGCGACAACCAATTTGGCAAATGCGATTTTCGCATATTTGTCCTTGCGCACAGGCTGAGTCCGTATTGCAAACAGTGCGGCAGGTACCACGCATACATTTCTCATCAGCCAAACAATTTTGATCATTGCGACACTTACTCTGGCAGCTGCCACCATAACACAGTTGATTGGTTTTACATTCGCTATTGCTAGAACATATGGCAATGGGAGGTTTGCACGAAACTTCAGCATTGCCCACCAAACCTTCGGGGCAAGAGCAGACTTTTTGGTGTTGATGAACTTCGCAGTGAGAGTTAGTACCACAAGCACGTGCATCCGAGCAAGGATCAATACATTGCTGATGTACACAAGCCAAACTATCGGGACATCCTTGATCGGAACGGCAGCCAGGGATGCAAGACAATCCCAAGCATACTTCGCTATTGCGACAGTCATCATCTCGTCTGCATAAAGGTTTGCATACACCATTCTGACAACGTTCATTGGACAGACAGCCCAAATCGTCAGCGCACAAGGGACGGCAGATGGCTTCGAAGCAGGCCAAACCATTGGAACAATCGCGGTTTTCATTACAATCTTGTGGAGGTGAGCGCACACAACCCACTTGAGCTGTAGGACTAGGGACCATACCATCCAAACAACTGCAAGATGCACGATGATTGGATACTAGGCAGGCGGCATTAGGACCGCAAGGATTTTCATAACACGGATTAATGCATTTATCATTGCGGCAGGATTCCGAGGCACTGCAGTCATCATCAGTATGACAACCGTAAACACATTTGTTGTGCAAACACACATGACCCAAAAAGCAATCGTTATCGACACGGCATGTTACTAAAAAGGCAAACATAATGTTGTACGACACCACATTTTCTTTTCTTGTTGTTTTTGTTGTTTTGGCGAAGCCTAAATCCTAAAAAAGTACTTACACATGCAGTTGCCTCTTAAACATTTTTCATTAAGGGCACAATCCTGATCAGTCGAACATTTGGGGAAACACATTGAGTCACGACAACCCAAACCTGAACCACATTCTAAATCTGTTGAGCAGGCAATTGGTATACGAACACATTCTACTTCAGGATTGCCCGTAAAACCAGCTGGACAAGAGCAGAGCTTATAGTGAATGTCGATTGAGCATAAGGCATTCATGCCACAAGCTTGGGGTTGAGAACACGGATCAATACACTGACCACCTTGACATATTTCATTGCGCGAACATTCAGTATCCAAAACGCAAGCAGCTTTTGGCGGTAAGGAGAGATAGTAAAGTTTGCGTTATATATTTGGTTGCTTGCAGGGGTTAGTGTATTTTAACTACTAAATACTTAAAGGGGCAGAGGATTTTTCATAAACTTTTTATAGGCTAAATAAAAATGTATATGTATGTCTATCTGAGAAGTTTTATTTTACTTAAAAATATTTACAATTATTCTGCAGAAAAAAAAATAAAAAAATAAAAACAGTTTTTTTAAACCCTAATTTTTCGAAAACTTCCTATTGTCAAACTTAATTTTGTATTTGTCCGTTTGTGTATATGCGTCAGTATATGTATTTGTAATTATAACTGGGTGTTTATTAAAGCTGTGTATACAAAAGTTCACAGATTTTTTTATTTAATTTTTTTTTGCCCATTACCCCGGGGATAAGTGTATCTACTGGATTAATGTGAATCTCTTCAACCAATTAAAAATATTTTTTTTTTGAATATAAAACTTAAAGGTATGTGTTAGTACTTACGTTTGCAAATACTGTCCGAACAATATGTATTGATCGGGCAATCGCCGGTGACTTGACAAGGCATTGGCAAAGGCTTGCAACCATTAACCCGGTCAGTGGGATTACCTTCATAACCATTACGACATGCACATTGAGCTTTGTGGCCTTTCGGAATACATTCCGCATTTTGACCACAATGCACATTAGCGCAAACATCATGACATTTAGGTGCACCATTTAATTTTGTGCATTCAGCATGCGGTGGACAATCTTCGTTGGTCTCACATTCCACTGAAGTACGGCAACCCTCATTATAGGGATCGCCAACCAGACCAGGTGGGCAGGTGCATTTAAAGGAACCTCTATAGTTGCGACACCTAGCACCAGGTCCGCAAGGAGCATCTTTACAGAAATCAATGACATCACAACGTGTTTTTGGATCTCCAGTGTATCCAGGTTGACAATGGCAAACTTGCTTATGGTTCTCAGTTGTACAGAGAGCATTATCGCCACAAGGCTCACCAATAAGACAAGCGATTTTACACATATTTCCGTCACAAGTTTTGTCATTGCTACACTCATCATCGATATTACATTCGACTTTTCGGCAACCACTCTTCGGATCACCAAAGAAGCCTTCTTTGCACTCACAATCGGCGTTATGACTGCGTGCAATGCATTCAGCATTACGACCGCAAACTGCGCGACCTAAGCACACATTTTCACAGCTGGCTCTACCATAACTGTCAATAACACAATTTTCATTAGCAGAACAATCAGAATTTTCTCTACACAGAATTTCCTTGGTACAAATATTATTTAAACAGAATTGGAACTCGGGGCAAGTGGTGTTAGACTTGCACGTAGGTTGACATACTCCTTGGATACATAATTGATCGGCTATGCAGTCGCGATTGGACGAACACAACGAGGAACATATGCCATTGGAGCAAATACTACCTGAAGCACACTGGACGTCAGCGCTACAGTACTGTAAAGGAACACAGCCCAATTGTGGATTACCGGTGGTACCCTTTTCGCAGAAACATAAACCTATATGGTTTTGCGTACTACACTCAGCTTGGGAACCGCAAGCATTTGGTAGAGAACAGGGATCAACACATTTAGAGTCTAAACAAGTTTTGTCGCTGGAGCAATCATCATTATCGCTACATTCAATGTGAACACATTCTACAGAGGGATCACCGCGAGTGTTGGCCGGACACACGCAGATGGCATTGTGTGATTGAGCCACACACTTAGCATTAATTCCGCAAGCATTTTCACGCTCACATGGACTGCGGCATCTAGCATTTTGGCAGCTAGCCGATGATGGACAATCTGAATCAGTTAAACATTCATTAGGGTCGCGGCATCCAGCGTGAATTGGATCGCCAATTAGACCTTCAGGACATTGGCAAGTAAAAGAGCCAAGCTGATTTTGACAAAAAGCAGTACTGTGACAAGGGTGATTCAAACATTCATCAATATCTTCACAAATTCCATTATTTAGCAAATATCCTTCATAACAAGAGCATACTGCTTTATGATCTACAACGTTGCAAATTCCCTTACCGCAGCTTATTAAATCACAAGGCCTGTTGCAACGATTTGTTTTTTCATCACAAGATTTATCGCTGGCACAATCGTCATCATTAATACATTCTACCTTAAAGCAACCAACTGAGGTATCGTTTGGATCTCCTAAGTGGCCTGCAGGACACTCACAAAATGCTTGATGCTGGTCAGCATGACATAAGGCATTTGTGCCACATGAAGTAGCTAGACAAGGATTGGAGCATTTGTCATTCATACAAGCCAAGGCAGTTGGACAGTCTTCATTTTGGTAACATTCTTTGGGTATACTGCAACCCTTAACATATCCATCACCCACGGTGCCATCAGGACAGATGCATTTATATGAGCCGGCAACATTTTCGCATTTAGCAGATTTATGACAAGGTGTTTCAGTGCATTCGTCAATATCTGCACATCCGAAGGGGGTTCCAATAAAACCTTGGGCACATTTACATTTACCACCTAAACACAACTCGGTGGGTGGACAATCTGCATCAGAATCACAGCCAGGTTGACAAGTGCCATCATTGTTGCAAATTTCTCCGGGTAAACAGTTATTGCTTGTATAACAGACCTTGCGACACACTTGTTGATAACACCGTTCACCAACAGCGCATATTGAAGTTTTTTGACAAGGCAAATTGCATTGGTTTCCAATACACATGTGGCCACCAGGACACTGGTTAGTTGCAAGACAGGGAGCGGGTACTCTAACACATCCTTGATCTGGCGTTGGATTACCTTCAAATCCTTCGGGGCAAGAGCAATGACTGCGTTGATTTTCAATATTGCAGAGTGCATTAGGTCCACAAACACCTCCAGCTTGACAGGGATCGGTACATTTATTATTAATACATGACTTTTCCGATGGACAATCCTTATTACTGCGACATCCTATTGAACATACACCTTTAAGACAAGCTAAACCGGGACCACATTGGCTGTGGTCCACGCAAGAGATTACGCACACATTTTGGAAACATGTTTCACCAGAAGAACAGTCATTATTTTCCCGGCATATAATGCGGCATTCGCCATTGTAACAAACCTCTCCACCGCAATCGACATCTGATGAGCACTTTGACATAGAGCGAATACAGCCTTCTTTAGCTGTTTCAGCAACAGGTTGGAAGCGGAAAGGACATGAACAAATTGGCTTTCGATTAACAACTTTACATTCCGAATTGGGACCACAAGCATTTTCACAAGGATTAATGCAACGACCGCCGGCACAAATTGTATTTGCTGGACAGTCTGCATCACCATTAGGACACTGACCTTCTGGCCGACAGCCTTGGTTAACAGGATCACCAATGAAATGTTCCGGACACTTGCAGACTGGTCCATCAAGAGTAACTTCACAAACGGCAGATTGATGGCAGGTGCCTGGTGTGCAGCCTCCAGTCTTTGTACATTCAACTTCGGGAATAGGATTAGCTTTAAATCCAGGAGGACATTGACAGACAGCTCTGTGGTCCTCCGTTAAACAGATGGCATTTTCACCACAGGATTCCTGATCGCATACGTCGAAGCAAGAGTGTGTTAAACGATTGCAAAGTTGATGTGTCGGACAGTCCTTATTATAAACGCAAGGCACATTCTGGCAACCTTTGAAGGGATCATAAGGATCTCCAGCAAATGGACCAGGAGGACATTGGCACTGGGCTTGATGATTATTGGTAATACAAACTGCTCGAGGTCCACATTTGATCGTTTCGCATGCTGGTCTGCAAGACAATATCTCATTAGCTCCAAATTTAACACTAGCTTCTGATTCAGCACATTCTGCGTTATATCGGCATTGATGTTTCTGTTTAGGTTGACAACCATTTCGATCATTCGGGTTACCCGTAAAACCTGGCAAACAATCACATCTTCCATTGTGATCCTTTGCAATACATACAGAATTGGCAGGACAAGTAAACTCATCGCAAATGGATACGCATTTCAAAACACCAACCACATCAGGTCTGCAAGCAGAAGCAGCCGGACATTCATGATCAGTGGTGCAATCAGGTAAACTGGGCTTTTCACAAGTGGATTTAACTGGATTCCAAACATAACTATCTTCACAGCTGCATATGGCATTTCCATTGTTATCGATTTTGCAAAGTTCATTTGTACCACAAACTACTTTTGAGCAGAGTTGCACACATTCCTTGTATCCTTCGTTGACAGCAGAGCAAGTATAGCCTAATTCGCAATCATGATCAGATTTGCATTTATCTTCCATATCAGGCACTTTTCGTTCCGGTTGACAACCTGTTTGCAAATTGCTGGGAACTCCATAGTAACCTTCACTACATATACAAGAAGAACGATGATCGTTGGCCACACAGAGCGCATTAGGTCCACATTGAATTTTTGAGCAGGCATCAACGCACTTGCGCAAACCTTTACTTATATGGAAACATATTTCAGAGTCCTTACAGTCACCATCATTGCTGCACTGACCTCTGATCGTACAGCCAGTTACCATGTCATATGCATCACCCATATAACCTAGGGGACACTGACATTTTCCAGAATCGCAAACAGCACGGGGACCGCAAGATATCTTAGAGCAAAGATTTTTGCATTGTCCATTATCACAAGAATAACCATCTGGGCAGTAAACTCGTTCATTACATTTACATTGAGAAGCATCAGAGCAGAACGTGTTGTCAACAGGTTGACAACTGGTGAAAGGATCGCCTCCAAAACCGGACAAACAGAGGCATTCGAATCCTCCATGGGTATTAAGACAAGCAGCATTTTGGCCACAAGGTTTGTTAATACATTCATCAACATCATGACAATCAACATAAGCATTACCAGCAAATCCTTGAGGGCAAACGCATATAATTCCATTTCCATCGGACCGACACTCAGCATTCGAACCACAGCTGTTTGGTTCACAAACCGTTCTACTTTCAGCGCCACAGCCTTCATAAGGATTTCCTGTTGTGCCAGAATTGCAAACACAAGTAGCAGTACCAAATCCATATTCGCAGTGAGCATTTATAGCACAGGGAGGAGCACATTCAGCATACTTTATTGGAGGCATACATATTAAATCGGGATTGCCAATGAAATTGGGTTCGCACACGCATTTGCCACTTAATTTGTCACACATTGCACCTACTCCACAAACTATACCTTCACATCTCTCCTTACAGCGACCATTAATGCAAATTTGTTTGCGGTTGCAAGGTCTAGCTGCAGAGCATTGATCAGTTGAGCAGGAACCGCCTGGGAAAGGATTTCCAAGATATCCTTGAGGACATTTACAAGTAGGTCCTTCTGAAGTCGGAATACATAGTGCGCCCTCACCGCATATAACATCCTTGCACTGAGATACGCACTCGCCTTCAGCATCTTTAACATAACCCACACGACAGCGGCACCAACCAGCATGATTTTCAGTTTCACAAAATGCATTGGATCCACAAAGTAGGCTAGCACAAGGACTTATGCAAGTTCCTTCGACGCAGGCCAAGTTACTGGCACAATCATCATTAGTAACACAGGAGCTTTTAGGTTCTCCTGATTCCAAAATGCAGCCGCTCTTATAAGCATCTCCCGTAAATCCCTTAGGGCAAACACACTGATATCCACCCTTCTTGTTAACGCAGTATGCACCGTAGGCACAAGGCAAGTGAGCACACTCATCTTCGTCGGTGCAACCTAATAACGGATCTCCCTTATAACCCACTTCGCACATACACTGTGGCGGATCAGTGGGTGTACATTTGGCATTTATACCACAAGGGAATCTTTCACACGGGCTTTTACATTTGTTGTTGTCATAAGGATCCAAGAAATATGGAGGAGGACATACACATTCCCCAGGCTGTACACACTTTTCATTAGTATTACACTCCTTGTCGGCGGCGCATTTACGTTGGGCCGGTGAACATTGACCATTGTAAGGATCTCCAGTATAACCATCCCGACAAATACAGGAGAACGATCCTGGTTGGTTAATACATTCGGCTCCATAAGCACATACTTTGTTGCCGAGTTCTACGCATTCATCCATATCCACACAAGAACCATCGGACATTGTTTTGTAGCCTTTGGGACAAGCACAGTAGCTAACTCCTCCAGCTATTGATATACATTCTGCGCCACTAGGACATTTTTCACCGCCAGTTGAACAACCGGCTAAGATACAGCTATTTCCTATTAATTTATAAGGAGCTTGACACTGACATTCTGGAGAATCACACTGTTCACACAAAACAAAAGGATTGCCATTGAAACCACTGGGGCAGCGACACTCGTAGCTTCCTGGAAGGTTTTTGCATAAAGCATTCAAGCCGCAAGCAGGCTTGCTACGTTTGGCCGAACATTCGTCTATATCCTGACATTGTCCAGTTCCAGGATTACGTTCATAACCTTGACGGCAAATACAAACGCTACTGCCACTGTAAGAGTCTTGTACACAAGATTCACCTGGTGCACAAGGGTTGGCTTCTGAACAGGTATCAGGAGCTCTAGGAGTAACACAACCTTCACGGTAAGAATCTCCTGAGGCACCACTGGGACATTGACACAAATAAGATCCTGGAGTATTAGAGCATATGGCATTCGCAGCGCAAGGATTTGCTTTACATTCGTCTATATCATTGCAGCCACCTGGTGTATCTGGGCTTCCTGTAAAGCCTTCAGCACACAAGCACTGAGCTTGACCATTTGCCAGCATACATTGAGCATGGGCGCCACAATTCTTGAATTCACAAGGATGTCTACAATCGTTGCCCATATTCGGTTCAGGGCACAGACATCTCTTAGATGGATCACAAATAGCATTTCCTGGGCAATCGTTATCATCTATGCATGTTACAATAGGAACACACTTAATAGTAGGATCAGGATCAGGTATAGAATCTTCTGGGCATTGACACGTGTATCCACCGTTTACATTTATGCATTCAGCGCCATCTCCACATTTGTTGCCAGCTTTACATTCGTCAACATCTTCACATTTTGTATAAGGATCTCCTGAAAATCCGGCAGGACAAGAGCAGGCATAGCTGCCCAAAGAGTTGCTGCAAGTAGCATTAATACCACAACTGCCGTAAGAACCATGTACCGAGTCACATTCATCAATATCTACACAACCGGCAGACACATCACTGGGGTTAAAAGTCCATCCGTCCTCACAAATGCAATAAGCCTCGTTGCCGTCTGGCTTGCAATAGGCATGCTCACCACAATGAACATCCTCACAAGGTTCTTTGCAGCCTACTCTGGGCGGAGTGCCCACATAACCGGCCTCACAGTCACATCTATGCGATCCAGGAGTATTTGTACACTGCGCATGATCGCCGCATATACCAACATGTGTGCGGCATTCATCAATATCCACACAACTAGAACCCAATGGTTCGAAGCCATCTAAGCAGAAACATTGATTTTCTATACATTCTGCATTATTGGTACAATCAAAGTTACTCGAACATTGTATGTTAACATCTACTTGTTCGCAAGCTGTCTTTGCATCCGGCTTGCCAGCAAATCCTTGTGGACAGGTGCACTCATAACCAGGCTCCTTATTTTCACAAGTTGCGTGGGTACCACAAGGTTTTTCCAGCGTTGAACACTCATCAATATCTGTACAACCTCGAAACGGATCACCGGTGTAATCGTGTTTGCAATTGCAGACAAAACTACCGATTGTGTCAGTGCATATTGCATTTTCTCCGCAAGGGTTATCTTGACATTCATTTATATCTTAAAGAATGAAGCAACGTAAAATGTTTCCGAAGGGATATAAAGTTACGAAGTGGAAGTGAGACATTAATTTTGTGTACATATACATATTTATATATATATATATGTATATATATATATTATTGTTTTGCAAGCCATTAAGCGTTTTGTAATTTATTATTTTCGTTTTAGCAATTTGACGGTAAAGGTGAGATGATGGAAAGTGTGATTAAGAAAATTTTTAAAAATGTTAATGAAATTAGTGTCTTATAATAAATAAATGTAAACTTAAAGCTAAAATATGCAGAGAATAGCGTGAAAAACTGAGCAGCAGTAGAGTACGAAAGAGAGCTTTCAGTTCAAAAATGTGTTGAAATAATTATGAAAGAAATAGTAAGGTAATAGATATTTTCATATTGTAAATAAAACATGCTTGAAAGTTTATTTAAATAGGGAAATAGATAATATGTAGAAATTAAGATAAAGAATAGTTATTGAAAATTTGTAAGCTTTCATGTTGGGTGGAGGGTGATAAGCTTGGTAGAACTTATTTTCAGCAAAGCTGAAATATTGTGCAGTGCAACTCCTTTTTTTCCATAAAAGATTTTTTGTTTAAGCATTTGATTTTTTGTATCGCATTAAACTTTCTATACATTAAAAATATTGCTTTAAATATTTATTGCTTTAAAATGCAAATAATAAAAATAAATATTGTGGCCTTTTTAAAACCAAAAATTTTAAAGTTTATTAAATCATAAAGCATTTTGCTTACATTAAAGCTTTCTCAAAAGAAACCGCAAAAGCTTACAAAATTTTCATTAAAATAACAGCTACTATAACTCTACTTGTGAAAAAAGTTCTATAGATTGCTTATATATGTAAATAATACTAACTTTCACAATGCAAGTAACCTTGACCTTGAAAACCGCTGGGGCATAAGCAGCGATATGAACCGGGGAAATTAATGCATTTAGCGTTGGTGCCGCACTTGGCGACACCATCATCTATATTACATTCGTCCATATCTATACAAGCCAAACCGGCACCAGTTTTGGCCATTATAAAAGCTTTTCTTTCCGCTTCTGTTGCAGGTATGTGTGCTCTTTCAAGTGAAGTACTATTTTGGTTATCATATACGAAATTTTCTAGCATAAAACCAGGCGTACAACGACATGCAAAACTACCGCCCATATTCACGCACTCAGCACCCAAACCGCATGGGTTATTAATCGAACATTCATCGACATCTGTATGAGTATTTGGGTTTATTTGTAGTTTTTTTTAAGTGTATTAGTTTTGCCAGAAGTTTTTAAGTGATTGTGTTGTTGTTGTTGTTTGCATTTTATAATTAAGCCAGTATTATTATTAATGAGTTATTTGCAATTATTGTAAAGTTATTAATAATAAACCACAATGAAGTCGTGCGTAAATGTTGAATTGCATTGATGTAGAAATGATGTGCCATAAAGAATTAGGTAAATATTTTTATTTTCATAAAAATTCAGTCGAAATTGGTTTTTATTGAATTTTTTTTTTATTTTGGTGGGTGCAGTTTACAGAAAAAAAGAATACAATGAGAATACGAAAAATTGTTTAAACTTTGAATTCATTTGAAGCTTGCTAAAAAAGCATAAGAAGCTCTGAGAAATTATAATAACACTTACCTTCACAGCCTTCGGCTGGATCACCTGAATAACCATCGGGGCACAAGCATTTAAAACTACCATCCGTATTCAAACACTGAGCATTGCGACCACAGGGCGCGCGAGCACATTCATCATAATCAATGCAGCCAGTTTCTGAACGTCCATCACCGTCATAACCTGCAGGGCAGTCGCAGCGATAACTGCCCTCCAAATTAGTGCATATGGCACCAGGACCACAGACATCTCCATTGCTGCATTCATCAATATCATGGCAACCGTCGTAGGGATTGCCATAGAAGCCTTCGGGACAGGTACATGTGTAATTGCCGGGTGTATTTATACAATGCGCGTTTTGAGCGCAAGCTTGAGGGTTAAGGCACTCATCGATATCTGTGTATTGTGTGCAAAATTTATTATATAAATGTTACATTATTTATACTCTTAGGTTAAATAACTTGCCTGTACACAAAACTTGGCCATCGCCTTCATAGCCGTCCTTACATTTGCACAAAAAGTGGGCTGGTAAATTACAACATTCGGCATTTTCTACGCAGAGCTGGGTTATTTGTGGATTCTGGCATTCATCGATATCTATAACAAAAAATAAATAAAAAGGAATTGATTTCAATATTTTATTTATAGTACGCCAATATCAAACTGAATACGAGTTTAAAAAATTTACTTAATTTTAATTAATATTGTTCGAACTTCATTTGCTTCTATATTTATGATTTGATCAGGCTAAAGTTTGTATCGCTTTGTAAGCGAAATTACATGTGATAATTATTAATGAACAAATAACACCAAAGTTAGTTGTAAATATTCTGACAAACACGTAGTAGAACGGAAAAACCGGCTGTTTTCGAAGGCCACTACACCTTCCTCATCAGCGTTCTCTTGTGTTTGGTCCACTGTGTGTGGTGTCAGTTGATGTAGATTTTTGCTTTATATACGCAACTTTTATTGCAAGTGGAATATGTGAATTGTTTTGATTCATCGTATTACAATTTGCTGAAAGGTTTTTTGTAATGAAAGCTCATTTTTACCATCTCTAAGTTTATTTCGAGTTCATTAGACGGTAACAAAATGCATCTACACTTTATCCAGTTGTAATTCATAGAGCTTCAACTGTAATTTACATTTGTCAATTTAAATTCAGAAAGCGTCAATTGTAATTCAGGTTAGTCAATTTTATTTCAGAAAGCGTCAGATTAGTGAATTTTATTTCAAAAAGCGTCAATTGTAATTCAGAAAATAATAGATATTATAAAGAAAAATCACTTAAATTTTCTCACCAAAAAAAACTGTTAATTTTTTAACTTCCCACTATTTACTGATTTTACCCCAATTTTCGAAAAACGAGTTTTTACAATAGCATTTCTAATATTAAGTATTTTCGCGATGATATCCGTGTGAAGGTATGTGTGTATGTATATGTATGTAAATATCTCATAAGTTAAGAACGGGTCAACGGATCGCAAGCAAATGTGTCGCTCTCGATATTTTTCATTATAGAAAAATAAAAATTGATACATAGTTTATAAAACATGTTTTCTTTCTGAATTACAATTGTTACTTTCTGCATTGAAATTAGCTAATCTGAATTACAATTGACACATTCTGAAATATATTTGGCGCTTTCTGAATTACAGATGCAAAAGGTGTAGACGTGCTTAACCAACAAGAGTTAGGGCCTTTCTATATAAAAGTAACGATATATATATACGTATGCAGATTCAAGTTGCTTTAGACGTGGCTGTATAAATTGCCATAAGAAAGTGCGGATCTCTATTGAAGTCCTCTCTAATAAATTTCTCCTAATTAATTTTATAAAAGGGAAAATATTAATAATGTACAAATTTCTTAAATACAGAGTACATAATAATATATTCAACTATTGCTAACATCGAAAGTAGAATCTTCAAAAAAACAAATATATATGTATATATTTTTGTATGTGTATATTCCATACATACATACATACATATGGCTGTGAAGGGTTAATAAGATTCGGCACAGCTGAATAATGCACTCTGAGGGCCAAATTTACAGTCATTAGTTAATTATTAGTTAACTAAAATGATAACTATTGTTTCACTAATAATTCATATTTACAGTGTATTGTTTAGCTAAAGTTCTTAATATGACCAAAGAATGGTAACTCTATCAAACTATTAAGTTTCACTATTGGCAGCTCTGCTATAGCATATGGTTTTTGTTTACATTTGTTACATTATTTCTTAAAAATGGATAAGCTATTGAATAAGTGCTGAAATTACTTCGGGAAAACTAATATATAATAAAAATAAAAAAAATGTGTTACAGCTAAATACAAAGAAGATGCTCGACAACGTATGTGTGAAATCTGTCTAAAATTCTTCACAAAACAACGTGGTGGAAAATTTACGTTTTTAAATACGATTATTAAAACAAGCAATAAACGGTGCGGAGGGATGGTGGCGCCGTTAGAATTATCGATTGTGCGGATTTGTTAGTCACGATGTCGCAGTGGTCGAGTGAGCATCGTGCGTTCGCTGTGGAGACATTTTTTAAGAGTAATGATTCTTACTTAATTGCTCGTCGACAATTTTGTTCAAAGTTCGGTATTCGGCGAATACGTGATGGACCGAGTGTAAATTTAATTTGTTCGTGGGTGCAGAGATTCCGCGCAACTGCTTCGGCTTTGAATGTCCCACGGCCAGGGCCCAGTCGATCTTGAAGGACTCCCGAAAATATTAAACTGGGGATCTACTCTGTATTTCGAAACGAAAGAAAATGCTTTCGAATTTGTATGTTATTAACATTGCATTGCGAAAGCATTTGCTTTCGTTTCGAGTTACAGAGTAGACCCCTTGGTTGAAAGCAGTTTACGCGAAAATCCGCGACTTTTAATGCGGAAAAAAGCAGCCTCACTGGGACATCCAAGAGCGATTATTTATCAAACTTTAAAAAAGTATCTAAAGTTCTATTCTTTTAAAATTCAAATCGTTCAAGAACTGAAAAAAGTGACTTTGATTTACGCAAAAATTTTTGTGAAACGATGCTAAAGCGTTTTCGTACTGTAAATCGCATTTTTTGGAGTCTCGAGGCTCATTTTCACTTAAACGCCCACGTCAACAAGCAAAACTGCCGTTACTGGTCTCCAAGAACCCGCAACTCTCAATTGAAACATCAAAAACCATTGCATTGTCCATTTTTGTTTTCGAAAATTCTCGAGGCCAGGCGACGAATGTCAAAGGTGAAAATTATCGACGCATGATTACGGAATTCTTTTGGCCCAACCTACGAGCTCATCCATCGTACTCTTCACACACGTGGTTTCTACAGGATAGGGCGACTGCACACAAAGCCAGAGCTTCGATGAATTTGCTTCGGGAAAATTGGAAAAATGATCAGTCGCTTTGGGGACATCCCATGGCCACCGGGGTCGCCCGATCTAACTCCAATGGATTTCTTTTATGGGGCTACCTCAAAGAGAAAATTTATAATGACAATACCTAATCTCTTATGGCTTTAACAGAAAATATTCGTCGAGAAATCAGCTCAATTGAACCTAGTTTACTGCAGCGTGTGGCGCAGAACACAAGGCTCCATTTTGAACAGTGTGTTCAACTCGACGGAAGACATCTGGATGACATACCCTTTAAAAAATTAAATCCGCATTTCCATTTTATCGTTCAATGCTCTTAACACAGAAAAAAGTATTCACCAATTAATGTTTTCAATTAATAATTTAATTGATTCAATTAAATTTTTATTTGTATTAATTAATTTAAGTGGAATAACTTAATTGATATTATCAAATTGTTTATAGGTGAAAATTTAATTAATTTTTTAATTAATATTACAAATATTTTTATTAATATTACAAACTCATTCATATTACTTTTTTGTGTGAATAAAACTTTGTGTCAATTATTACGTTTTTTATTTAGGTTTGGAAATATAAATCCGCTCCCAGACACCCTGTACTAATAAAGTTTGCAACGAATCAACTGTTGTGTAACTATATATTTGTCAACCAATGACATTTGGCGGTTTAACTAATGGTAAGCAAAGAGCTGTGAATCAAATATTATTGTGTGAATTTGGGCCTTACTTATTTTTGTTTCGATTAATAGACGTGACAAAGATAAAGTTGGCAATGAAAAATCGCCTAGAAAATAATATTTTTAGCGTTATGTATTCTAAATAAAATCTGTATTTTTTTACTGCACAATTGTTTTTTAAACATATAAATTTTTTCTTTCGAGTGAATATCACAACGCATTTCTAAGAATTGGCATTGATAAGAACAACGCAAATACCTAATAAGATTTTACAAGTATTTGAATGAAATTGAATTTAATGGCAGGCCTACACGTAACAACAACGCCATGCTAACTTTATATTAGAAAAGTATGTAACTATTAAAGAGTTTTTTTTATTGACAACCTTTAAATACTCGTAATTAAGTAACATTGAAATATCCATAAAATTAACAAACAAAAAATTCGTATCAAGGTTTAATTTTAAATATGTACATAAACATACATACGAGTATGTATGTATATGTATTTTCTTTGCAAATTACGTTAAAAAAGGTCCAGCTAACGAATGGTCAACGCTATAACCAAAATATTTTGGGAATCATCATAAAACATATCAAGCTTTATTTTGAGTGGGGTAACAAAATCACTTTTTTTCTTGAGTCGCTCTAATGTATATATTTATGTATATTAGACCGACTCAAGTTTTATGGAGGTGAAACCCCCGACTTGGTCTTTTAATGGAGACTCCCAAAACATTTGAGAACTAACAACAAATATAAATTAACACTGACTCAAATCTAATAATCCTTAAAAAATAATGTAATTTATTTTAATACAAGTAGCACCTGCTATGAAAATGCTTAAAAAATCATAGTATGTATTTATAGAATAAGGCATTGCTGATCGTACGAATGGTAAAGTTTAATGCACCATTGGAAGCGACTTCTATAAATCTCTCAGATGATGTACTTTTTTTTAAATGTTGTCTTGGGACAAAATACGAAAACATGCAAAAACCTTCAAAAATAGACATTTTTTAGACACGGTTCAGCTCACGAACGGTCATCGCTAGATCCCTCAAATGTTTTGGGAGTCCTCATTAAAAAGATCAATCTTTATTTTGAGAGGGGCAACTAAAACTTTTTTTCAATGAGTCGGTCTAATATATTATGTATTTTCTTTGCAAATTACTTTAAATCTTCAACTCCACTATTCATTTGCTCTAAAACAAAGATTTTAGTAAGAAAATTTGGAAGAACACGTTAATAGAAAACATTACCTCTGTGGCATTTGATCAGTTGTGTAGAATAATGGATTTCTTAACTGTTATAGAAAAACAGCTGCTGTCAGTTTGAAAGTTTTTATTTTCAAAATCATTTATAAAACGTTCTTGGAGTTAAAAAAAGTAAATGAAAGTTTAATTTATTTAAAATATTCATTTCAAAGCGTTAAGTTTTAATTATTTTTTCCTTAATTCCCATTAAACCCAAAAGGTTTTCACAAGCATTTCATTAATACCTATCCAAAATAAATTGGCTTAAAATATGTGCAGGTATGTACATAATTAAATAGTTTTTATTTTCATCTTCATACATACATACATGAATATATATTTATACATATGTACATAGAGGTGCTAAATATATGTATATAAATGTATGTATATAATGATAATGTTCTGATGAGTTATCATACTATTTTGAACTTCTTTACCTTGAGATTTGTTAAAGTTGTGATTTGTTAATTGAACTTAGATCGTTAATATGATTATTTTTTTAACAATAGAAAAAAACTTACATAAAGATATTAGCAAACGCTTATGGTTTTCATTTAATTGTATGTAAATGATGCTTAGATGCGTAACAATTAATTAATCTTTATTCTGAATAAAATTTTCAATGCTTTGCTCCCCTATTGTGAACAGACAAACTTTTTACAAATAGAAATCTTGTATACAAAAGTATATACACACAAAGAAAAGATATGGCTGTAGCATGGTTGAGAAAACAATATTATGTTCTCCGAAACAAATGTGTGGTCATTGAAAACAAGTTATTGTTATTTTTAACATTAATTGCATTACAATAAATAAAGTAATGTTTGAATTTAGTAA
The DNA here is from genome assembly GCA_936439885.1 of Nowickia ferox. Classification (NCBI taxonomy): domain Eukaryota; kingdom Metazoa; phylum Arthropoda; class Insecta; order Diptera; family Tachinidae; genus Nowickia; species Nowickia ferox. Next base: position 69,966,042 of record OW387026.1, read on the forward strand.
TTACATTATTATATTCATAAAAAGTGTGATATGGTTAGAGTTTAACAATATAATTTTGTTAAAAATTTATGACTACAACATAATTTGTATTATTATGTAAAACTTATATGAGGTAAATAACAACATAATGTTATCAAAAATCATACTATATTTAGTTTAAAAAAAAATCTTTTTCCGAAATATCTTCTGTCAGTTCAGTGTAGTAAGCTATCGGCATTGCACGCGTAGTGGTAAATAAAGTAATAAATAAATGAAGTATAAACAAGAGAATATAACAATAAAAATATATATACATATATAGGGTGTTTTTTTAGAGGTATAGAACTTCGAATTGAAATAAAACACAAGAAAATCGTTTTAATGTCCATCAATTTGGCTTTATTGGAAGGATAATTTTATGCCATTAACGTTTAAATATGATTTCGGGCATGTGGCCGCCGCGGCTGGCTCGAATAAAGCCAATTCTACAGGTCCAACTTTCAACCACTTTTTCGAGCATATGGGGCCGTATGTTGGCAATAACGCCACGAATGTTGGCTTCCAAGTCCCCTAACGTTTCTGGTTTGTTGGCGTAGACGAGCGACTTCAGCGGATGCGTATTATCACATAGAGTAAACGTAGTGCGAAAACGATCCATGGTTAACCGAATTAATTGCTCTGATGGACGATTATGTCGACCATAAAATGGTCGGAGCTTGCGGTAAACTTCGCGAACTGAACCATTATTTTCGAAATAAATTTGCACGATTTGCAAGCGTTGTTCTTTTGTCAACCTGTTCATGATGAAATGGCAAACCAAACTAAATATTAATCAATTGACAGCTGACAAAATGGCCGCCAGTTAAAAAAGTGATGCCAACTTAAAGTTCTATACCTCAATAAAAAACACCCTTTATTTCTTTATACATGTGCGTCTGCATTTTGTGTATACGCACATATTTGCGAAAGTACACGTGCACATATATATATTTTATTTCAACAATATTATTTTATATTATTTTATATTTATTTCGGCTTTGACGCACGGCTGTATTAAGCAAAAGATCTACCAATATATGATTAAAAAACAAAATATTATTATTATATAGAATTCAAGAAATTTATTATTCGACATATTGTCATAATAATATTGTAAGTGAAATTTATTTGCTGGTGGTTAAGCGATGTCTATATGCATTTCATTGTTGCTCTAACAAATCGTCAGTAGACTTCAACCACACATTTTTAACAGTCACAAACCTCTTATCTTATGCACAAACTTCCAAAAACTATTTGAGAATTCACAAATAATAATATATTTGAAAATCACAAAAGCGAAATAAGCGTAGTAGGCTTAGAAACTCATACAAACCCAGCAAATAATTTTTATTCGCTATGAATCTATATTATTTTTCTACTGTGGTCGTATTTAACAATATTATTATAAAATTAGAATATGGTATGGTTAGTCTTAATTACATTTTAGTCACATCTAATAATAGTATTGTCATATTTAACCAAAATGTGATAACTTTGGGCAATACTAAGATTAGGTTTAACAAAGTTAATTGTTATTGTAGATAATATTATTATTAACTCAGATAATAATATTATGCTTTTCTATTGACAATAATATGATTTGACTGCAACCATATAATTCAATCAATCCGGTGACTTAAATCAACCCAGCAAAAAAAAGTTGGAGGAATTTTTTTTAATTACTTCCAAAGAATCTATATGCAGGTAATGAGTAGAAAAGCATGTAAAAAATTTTATTATTCATACAAAAATTTGTAACTCCATTATAGTTTTAAGCCGAGCTACCACTACCGGCGCAATGCACTGATTTTCGTCGGCTCACTGTAATAAAGGCATAATAAAAAATCGGAAGTCTCCTAATGCACTACACTGCATTGGTTACAACGCTTTACAAAAACTTTTTCTGGAATTAACTGATACGTAAGGCCATTTTGGCTTATTCCTTATGACTTAATTACAGAGTGTTGATGAAGATCGGTACATTGCGCCGATGGTGGGAAAATACTTACGATGATTTTTAAAAAATTTACTTTTTTTAAAGAAATTTATGAACTAATTTTCATCTAAAAATGTTTAACTATTTACCGAAAGTTATATGAAAGCAATATTTTGCGCTTAAAATTTGCATAAAAAGAAACGATTTCCGAAAATGGGAAATTTCTTACGCGTTTTGCAAAAAGAAATTATTTGCGAAAACGAGAAATTTTTCTTAAGATTGCTTGCAATTTGCTGATAAGGAATCGTAAAAGAGAACTTCTTGCAACGAAAATCTTTTGTAAAAATCATTAGAGATTAAATAAAATTGCACTAGTTCTGGATCGAAAATTCTACATTTTCATGAGTTCTTAAGAATGTATTGTTTTTACTGATCAAAGTGCTAAAAGCTTAATTATGAAAATCAGACATAGCAGTTATGAAAGATTAAAACTTGGCGAAAAGGTATAAAACAAAAGAACTTTTTTTTATTCCCAGAATCTTTAGATTAATTTTTGAGAGATCATTTGTTGTAAGAATTGCTCGCAGCTGGAACTGCTTGCCTATGGAACTTCGTATTTTTTCTCATACAAATAACGTTTTTCGGCTTAAACTTATGGCATATCTAGCTGGTCTGCATTCATTGACCGTATAATTTTTCTATTTATGGGATTGGTGTGATGTGGTTGGCAGCTAACTCTCCATGTTATTCATTGAATTCTGGTAATAGTACTTAACCTACTCTGGTTGACTAAATGTAATTGTTTCCTATGGCCTTTTTTTTTGATATTATGCTTTTTTTCTTAAATATTGAATTGCTATTGATTTTTGGATCATGTTTCTAATAATCTTTCTGATAATAACAATTTCTACTTTTGCTGGGGAGCCATATCAGTCTGCAAATTGCAACTTTTATTAATAAATTTATTATTAATTATTATTTTATTATTTATTATTAATTAATTATTTATATAATTAAATTATAATAATCTCAGGTATTTAAGTACCACATGTAATACTTAGAATTTTGGCCTTTTAGGCTTGTATTACATTTTTGAATGAATAAAATAAAATAAATAAAAATAAATTATACCAAGTGATTCCATTTTGCAATACAGGCAAATCTCGGTATAACGAATCCCGCTTTAAAGAAAATCCGATAAAACGAACGTCCAGATTGTTTACATTAATATAGCGAATAATATCCTAATTTTATACTGGATATAACGAATGATGAAGAAAAAATCGCAAAATAAAAAACAAAGACATATATCTCGTTTATACGCACTTCATATTTGCAAATAAAAGTCGAAAGCGTTGCCGTATAACTATTTTATTGTAAGTTAATAACTCACGAAAACTATTTGCAAATAAGGCAGCTATTTGCAAATAAGGTATAAAATGCTGCCAGTTAGTTTTGTTTTGTAAGAAATGTCATGCACAGATAACAATGTAGTACACAGATAGTTGTGTGTGCTATCTATGTATAAACGGTGAGTTCAGTATTTACAAATAGTTTTATTTGCAAATAATATTTGCGTATAAACGAGGTAATAGAAATATATTTCTAACATTTAGTTCTTCTTTATATAGCGAATGTTTTGATAAATGTGTGCTCTGTATAACGAACGCAAAAAAAATATTAAACAAAATCTACAGCAGCAATGTAAATGCAAAAAAAAATGTGATACCTTTAGTTTGTATTTGGTTGCTTATTTGAAAACAAATTGCCCTCATTCTTTTTATTGTATTGTTTTATGTCTACAATAATAATAATTAAAATAATACTTAAAAAAAAAACTTTGCGATGGGTCTGACATTATATCCTTCCTTATACCGGGATTTGCCTGTACTTCCATATTTGGATCCAATTGAACTTTTTAGAAGTTTATCCAAAATAATCTAAATAAATGTTTATAGCAAGAATGTTTCCTTGCAGGCATTATATGCGTAGATAGTCGCTATAAAAAATCTCAATATATGAGCATACCTGATAACTATACTTTTTGAAAAAAATTATACAAAGGACATTATTCAGCACAAGCTACTGCCTTGAAAGCAGTACTTCTATAAGCGAAAGCTAAGTGACTGCGTGCTTCGCAACCAGCTTCTAAAAAGAATTAGTTTAGTTTGCAGTTAATCGCTTGGTGGCCATTTTTTTAAGTAAAAAAAATTTTGTATGTACCGAACATAAAAAATAGCTTTTTAAAAATGCAGTCACAAACAGATTTTGTAATATGTCTTCTAAAGTCATATCAAGAGAATATATAAAACTGAATATCGAATAGATGAAATGAGACCTTAAGTGAAATTTTGATACTGTTGTTAAATAAATGCCAAGAAAGCTGTTAAACTGCTGTGTGTTTTGGAAAATATCCGTCTTCTGTTTGAGCATCCACGAGAGCGCTTTAAGAGTCATATGTAGAAAGTGTGAAGTTTGAGTTTGTTTTTTATTATTTTGTTGAAAAAGAGAAACAACTTTTTATGAGTCGGTGAGGCTAAAGTTGGTATCGCTGTTTAACCCAAATCACATGTGATAATTTTTAAGATGCAAATATCATTAAAGACAAATTTGAAATTTTGACAAACACTACTAGATGTCAAAAAGGAATCATCTAGATTTTATTTGAATGCCTACATTAAGCGGAAAGCCACGTAAAACACTACCAGAAGGGAAAACAATAAGTGTTTTCGTAAGCCGCCACAGTTTTATCATCAGCGTCACCTCTATATACATATTTTATAATGCAAATGGAATATGTGAATTATTTTGGTTAATCGTACTCTAATTTGTTGAGAGCTTTTTATGAAGCTCAAATTTATCATCCCTAATGTCTGGCAATTTAAATACAAATATCGGAGGTCTGGTTTCTCATTTATTTAAATGAAAGTTTGACATAGTACCACTAGTTATAACAAACTTTTTGGAAAAAGTTCCCTGATGATCTGCATTAGCAACAGTAAAATGAGCATTTGATGTGGCTATACCCTTCAATAATCAATTTCAATGTATTTTTGCGAAACTATTAATAAGAAGTAAAATATTAATTTTGGAAAAAAAGTGCGGTAAAACTAATAAAATTTGAATTTAGGGCTAAGCATTGACAAATTTAATATGTGTTTTGTATTTGGAATTTACATTTTTTATACAAAATTCTCATTTCTTACTGTTGCGTTTTATCGAAAAAGCTTTCTAAGATGCGAAAATAAAATTCAGCAGCCTCGTGCTTTTTTTCAATTTATAAATTTTACGTCCCGCTTGGAGTCCCTAACACTCGGTTAACGAGTTTTTTTTGGAAGAGAATAAACAAATTTCAACTACATGCAATATTTGTGAAAGTAAAACATCTTGATGTTCCCACTAAAATAAAAAAAAAATATCATTTGCAACTAGCAAGAATAAATATTGAAAAAACACTTGAAAGACAACAAGAAGTAAAATTTCATTTTAACCACCAAAAAAATTGAAGGAAGAGAAAAAAATGCTAATGCATACGCATATAAATTTCCACTTAACCTCATTTCTTTCAAAACATGTCCAGTGCATAAATAATAATACGAAAAAAGTAGCAATTGCTCATAAAGTCTTTTAGGTATAAACGTTATAAAAATATATATGTACATAGGAAAAAGCTAAGAAATGTTGTAACACAAGAAGCCACTAACTCCAACTAAGACCTATAAAAATTGCATAATAATATTTGTATGTCCGTCTGGCCATTTATTGCATACCTAAATATGCATGCGTTTAAAGTAAACATTAAAAAGTAACTGTGCTTAAAACTAAAAAAAAAATAATATAAAATAAAATAAAAAATACAAACTCATCTTTGCGACCATCAAATTAAACAGGTGTTGCTGGTTTCAACTCAGTTCCTTTTTGCTCTTCAACTAGCAAATGAATTGGAAATGACATTACAAAAAATTTATGCGTAATAAATACCGGCAAATAAAAATTTAATGGATTGCCCTCTTGTATGAAAAAAATAAGACTATGCCTTTAACAGCGGGAAGTGTTTTAAATAAATATCTAAATGCTTTATAACATAAAACTGTTTGCAATGAGTAAAGCTATATTAGTTCTAAAGATGCCGGGAACAACATGGGCGCCAAGTAATTAAATATCTGTCACTGCAAGTTTTTAGTTGTAGTAATGTTAAGAAATAAAATTGTTCGCGTGGTAATTTTATTAGCAATATGTTAGTGTATACGTATGAATGTAAATACATATTGCAAAATAGTTCTATCGCATTAAATGTGTTTTTGAAGTTAATAGTGCAGAGTAATTTGCCATAAAGGCTCGATAAAAATGTCTTGTATACTAAAGGCTTGCATTTGTGTGCTTAGGGGCCATCCACATATTACTTAACGCCATTTTTTCCGATTTTTGACCCCCCCCCCCTCCCACCAGTAACAGATCGTAACAATTCTTAGACCCCCCCCCCCCCTCACAATAACGTAACAAGAACTTTAAAAAAATTTAAATTGTTTTAAGTTTTTATTTAAAAAAAAAATTAAATTTAATTCATACACATACATATGTATGGATTTTTAAATAACTTTTTGTTTGAATTGAAGTAAATTTCTTTATTTAGTTATTACAAACTAATATACAAATATTTTTATGGCATTTTCTTAAGTTTCGTTTAGGATTTATTCATTTATTTATTTTATTTATGGGAAAATGGAAGTAATTGAGAATGGACGAATATTCGGGAATTCGAATACTTTATTTTTATTTTCTGTTAGACTTACACAGTGCGTAGACAAAAATCAAATAAGCTTGCAAAATATAAATAATAACAATTATGTATTTATGTACATATGTACATATGTATATGCATATATTTATATCCATTTAACACTCATGATTCTTGATTTATTATGTATTTCTTTGATAAATTAAATACATAAATAAATGAAAAATCGAAGTGTTTTTGTACGAAATTAGTAAAATTTATGTTACGTAACAATTTTACAGACCCCCCCCCTACCCCCCCCCCCCCCCGTAACAAATCATAACAAAACTCGAAACCCCCCCCCCCCCCCCCCCCCAAGGGCGTTACGTAATATATGGATGGCCCCTTATTAGTATGTCCAAAAAAAAATATACCATGGCATGTACCATATAATTTTACTGTGAGCGAAAGAACTAGTATAATAGTTATTGTGTGTGTGTGCTTTTCCAAATTACATTACAATTAAAAGCAGATAAGAATTGCTTATTGTATTGCTTCCGAGGAACTGTTGGCATGTTGTAATACAAATATATGAAAAAAAACACTGTTGAAACAAATACATGACGAGCAGATGTTCGTGCGCACGTTCGTTAAGCTGAAGGTCCATACCATCCGTTGTATGCATATGCGTTGTATGCATTTCTGTACGTTCTCTCCGATTCTAAATTCAAGTTACATGCAATACGTCTTGTGCGCCAAGTATTTTTGTTGTTTAAAAAATAATAAACACAATAGCGATGAAACTCAGTACATAAAGGCAATCGATAAATAAAATGTAAATTTTTGTTCGTGAACTATGTTAAAAACTGATTTTAATGTATTTTGTTCTTGAAAATAATTGTAAGCTTTATTACAAAAGCTTTTTCTTTTATTAAAAAATTTTTTTATGCAAAAAATATTTAAAATTTATATATCACACCAACATTTTTTATCTATATCATTGAAAATATAATATAATTTGCAATATTTGGCTATCAAAAACAACTGACCTTTTTTCATGATGCATGCGACGGATACAAAAGAAGAATGTAAACTTACTTTATCCTTTCTATACGTCTATACGTTCTATGAGTTTTGCTCTGTAACTTGCCACATGCATAAAACGCAAAAACGCATGGAACGGATGGTATGGACTTTCAGCTTTAGGTTTTTTGTGGCACAGACAAGAATAGAGAGAGAGAGGGAGAGAGATTTTTGCTATGCATTGTTGCCATTTTAGCATTTTTACTGCTAGAACTGGCATTTTCGTTAGTTAAAAAGCATTCAACTTTTAAAAAATTCCGCTAAAAACTTTTCGGCAGAATTTGTTGAAAATAAAAATTTTAATTTCTTAAAAAAAATCTTCTGTGAGGTTCCCTGATGATCTGCATTAGCAACAGTGAAATGCGCATAGGATCCAGCTAACCCCTCAATTTCAATATATTTGTAATAAACAAATACTTTACTGATTAAGAAAAATAATAATTTGGTATTATTAGTGCGTTAAATTTTTTTTTAACGTAATTATAATATTTCCAATAAAACCAATTATTAACTATTTTATGTTTGTATGTGATATAAAAATATCTGTAAATACTAATGAGTTTGTATAAACATCAAGTTCAAAGTTATTTCAATAATTTTTTCTACATTTAAATCTAGCATTATACTTTTCTTCTGTAGAATATTTTAGCAGAATTTTTTGACCGATATAGCATTCTCTCATCATCATCTTCTGGCAACACTGTTGCTCTGCGTGTAATTACACATACAGCCATATTGTGTGTATTTTTTTTTTATATTTGCAGCTCATGTGTTTCATTCCTCCAGTTTTAAAAGTAGAAATTGACCCCAAATCGTTAGGTATTTCCCTAACGAAAAATCGACTAGCTACTGCACTAACCACAAGTAATGCAAGAGTTCGCCTTTTGACTCTCTCACTCATGGATATGTTAATGCCTTTAACCTTAAAGAAAATTTTTTTGCGAGTGAAAAAAACTGTGCTGATATTCCAAAGAAAATCAACAAGAAAAAAATTATTTTAAGTACTTAATTATTTTGATTTTGTGATGGCGTCAATTACAATTGGAAGTTCGTTGAAAAAAAAAATTAGTTGTATTCATTAACGAAATCACTGACGAAGGATTATGCATATGGTGGCAATTGACTACCGTCAATCTCATCACCATGTTAAAATCGTCAGTCTTTTGCATTGCTAGTAGTTAGGCTGGTAGTTAGTGGTAAAGATTGGTAGTTAACGAATTAGATATTCGCTAGCTATGCCGACTGTAGGGATATTTGTTCATAACAGAACCAATACACACGCAAAACTAATGTAAACAGGTATATCTGTGCAGGCCTATATTGTATACCTCTTGAGAAAAGTATTATTTTTTAATATCTCTATTAACTTGTATCTAAATTGCAAACATTAAATTGATTTTCTGTTAAAATAATATTTTTTTTATTTGTAACTAGATAATAATAGTGACAATTACAATAGCTTTGAATTAAAAAATTTCTCTGGGAAAAAAAATCCGGGGAAATATGAGGTATTCTAAATATGAGAGAGAGCGATTTTTTTTGGCAAGTTTTCCCCCCAAACATTTTGAATGCAAAAATTTCAAAATCAAATTGGAAAATGTTATTAAACAAATAATTTGCTTAACAATGGTATACGAGTACGCATTTATTTGGCGTAAACATTTTAAATAAGCAGCGAAATATTATATCTGCCGTACAAGCATGCACTACAAAAACATGAACTACTTTTGACTTCAGGAAAAATACTAAAAGACACTCAATTTTACACGGCTCCTTTAATTCTACATAATAGGTAAATGGAAGATTTTTTTCGCTCTAATATTATCAAAACCGATAACAGAAAAACTTTATTAAATTTACAAATTCCTTTGTACACACAATCATTGGAAATTTAATAAATTCGCTCCTGCACCTGACCCAGTTTTCGCGTCACTTCCTCAGAATAAAGTTATTTCGCAAGCTTGTGAATGGCCACGCCATTTATTTAAATCCGATAGTTATATTTATATTAACACACAGTCTTATTGGCAATGAAAACATAACATTTTTTTTAAATTTCTGTTACTCAACTGTTGGATCTTTGTGTAAACTGTGGTGTGATGGCAATCTATGCATTTTTGCGTTGCTTACCAATATACTTATAAACATATAGGTGTTACCTTCTTTTAGAAAAGAGGTAGTGTAGAGAGGCCATATGGTGAAGTCTTAAGTTATTAACCTAAACCCGTTTAAACTCTGCTATTGTGCGTTTGGTTAATTTTTATAGCACCGTCTTAGCGCCTGTGGTAAGTCATTTTGTTACTTATTTTACTTTATTGAGGATTCATTGGCACAAATATCATAGAAGAAGGGCGCTAAAACATGCATTATCATAAATCGCTTTAAAAAGGAATTTTTGAGTTAGTGATGCACAGTCAATCCTCATATCGTTCTTCATATTGTGTAAAAATTTCATACAAATATCTTGTTAACTCAATTCTTGAGAGAAAAATTAAATATTCTTTTTCCATTAAGTTGTGTGTAAATTGAAAACTTCAAACTCGTTTTCTGGCAAACTGGTTTTTTGAGTTAGGACGTTGCTCCTAAATACCTTCATTGACTTTGTAGTCAAATGCCGCCGCAGCAACCTCGATCGAATGGTCACGAACAGATTAATTAATACTTTAAACATTTTCTACCATTATTGAAGATCGTGTTTGACACATTTTCGTTTTTACAATTTTGTAGATCCCCTTTCAAATGAAAAGTATGCTTCGCGCATTATTTGAGTGACGTAAGGCTCGAAGCATGCCCATTACGCGGTCCTGCTTGGAGAAATGCTCCATAGCTACTAAATTCATAAGACAAAGTCTACCGATTGACATGATCCACACACTCCTCAAATTTTTTGCATTCTATGTAATTATATTTATACTATGCTAACTATATAATTATATTTATAACATATTTCGAAATCCTAGGAAGCCATTTTGCTAATTTTAAATTAAATGATCAAACAGATCTCTGGCATAAACACATTTTCCATGCAAATTGACACAAAGAAGCAGCCCCAGAAAGCAGTTGAGAGATGGAATCTATTTTATTTTGACAGAGTTTTTTCTTATGCTCTCACAAAACTACGTAGAAAACTAAGCACAAAAAAAAATGGAAAAAAAATTAGAGAGCATTGGAATTTACTGCTGTAGATTTTATTATGAGCTTTGTTAATTTGACAGCGATTTTGTTTCGATTATGAAAAAATTTAGTTCTTAAAAATTGAGCTAATATTCGATTAAAACCGTTCGTGTAGTTTTTTGATTAAAAAAATGGCAAATGTCTTTTGTCCGAAAAAAAATTAAAAAAATGTTACACGCATATTATTACACTGTAAAGTAAGCATACAAGAGCATTCACAGTTTGTATGAAAGAATTAAGTATATTTTTAAATTCCAAAACCTGTTAAGCCTGGTACTCCGTTCAAAATTTCACGCGAAATATTGACATAATCCGTATAAAAAAATTTCACATGAAATATTCATGAAAAAATCTTGCAAAGCTTGTACTCTGTTTAACTCGTGAAAAATGTATGAAATATATCTGGCAACATTTTCTTGCAATCTGCGAAATAATGTGACTGGCATTCATTTCGCGTGTAATATTGACAGCTGATGTTTTTGTTTACAAAAGTCGATCAATGCTGCTGAAAAATTTTCAGAACATCGAACAGAGTGCTACGCTTTACTTGATAAATTCAGTCACAGTTGTGATTACTGATTTTTCAATCGATGTGAAAAAGTAACAGCTTTCGAAATTTTGCTCATCTCTAACATAAATATTGCAACAATACAAAGTTGAATTATAATACAAAGGAATTATTTACAATTAAAAACTTGAAAAATTTAAATCGGATTATGATTTTATTTGGAATTTTTGGGCATTGCAACAAAAATAACATATTTGGTTATGGGATTTTGGGTATAACATTACTTAATTTGGGAAATGAAAATAATCTGTTAATTCTTTCGAAAAATATTAAAACGAATTCAGAAATAACTTTTTTAAGTATTCTTAGCATCAACTAACAGGATATTTTGCACAATTTGAAATTGACAGTATGAGAATGAGGTTATTTTCAAAATTTTATTTTAATGAGTTTTTGAAAAGCCATTCAATTTTGTAAATATCTTGAATAATAATTCATTTTTGTTGTTGATTTTTTTTATTTAACAATATTGATTAGGCTGCTGATAAAATTGACAGTTCATTTCGTAAACCGGTATTATGCTTGAATTCATAAAACATCGTTAATAATTGAGATATTGTAACTAATCAACAAAAAAGGTCTGTGTAAAATGTTATTACAACAGTGTGGAATAAAGTTTATGTTTAAGCATGAATAATTTGTGTTGAACTAATCGCAGGTCTATTGTATTCAGTGATTTTAAAAGAAAATTTATTAGTTCTAATTAAGTGGCAATGAGGTTTATGTATTTAATTTCCAACTCGTTATGTTAAGATTTCAACTTTTTCTGTAGTTTATAAATTGTATTTGTTCAATTTGTTTTTTTGTTGTTTGCTTATCAACACTAAGTAGCTACTTATGAATAATTTTTAAAAATAGCTATGAAGAAGTATGTGATTCCAAAATTTGCTAATAGTTAATAAAAACTATTTGAAACGTAGTTTGTAAGACTATTTCTACTCAGAAAATAAAATTAAACTGTGAGAAACACTATTAAAATTTTAACTACGCTTCAACTTTTAATGTTTCCTAAGTTTTTTTATATTTTAATTGATTTCTAAATTTTATATCTTCAATGCAAGTATTCCTAACTTATTGCTATTTTATTGTTATTTGGCATTCATCTCTTTCTGGTGTTTGGTTGGGAGCAGCAATGGCCCGCCTTATAGTCATTAAAAAAATTTCTAGTATCTATTAAATTTGTTTAAAATTTAGTTTTGCAAAAATTGCTACGTTGAAAGGGGAGTCTTCTGGGAATATTTTTATAACAAGTTGTTCTAAAATTGGTGGCTTTTCGTTTTGAATTCATAACAAGAATATTTCTCACCATTTGATTTTATGTATTTGTTAAGTATTTTTTTTTTCGTGTAGATATTTGCAAAGAAGTCATGAAATCTTATAATCACTTCCTTGATATCATACTTCCATAGCAAATAGTCAAAGAAGTTTCCAAACAAGTTTCGAAGCAAGAGTTCGTTTCTATTTGAGTTTAATTTTTGTTCTTCTGCTCAATCAAGTTACGTGTTGTGGTAACATCTTTTGGTTTAATATTATTTATTAATTTTATTTTTTCCAAAGATTTTTTCTTTTGCCACATACAACAAATCTTCTAACCATAATTATGCACCTGTTATTAGAGGCAAAAAAAAACAAAAGAAAGAGAGAGAAAAAAAAGAAACTGCAACCAGTACAATTTCACAATTAAGGTTTTATTAGATTAAGAATATAGAGAACCCCACTGCTACAAAACCAGCAACAACGTCTTCCCAAACATGCCGATAACATGCAGTTTAAGTTCATTTCTGTTGTTGTAAATGTTGTTTGTGTTACTGCAGACGGAAAAGTGCAAAGGAAATGAATTGTTGGGAATTAAATAGATTAAAGTCTTAGAAGGAAATAAATCAATATGCCACAATAAATGGCCCAAAGACAAAAATTATTGATTATATTTTTAATTAAAAGAGAGTGGCAAGCAATTCTGACTTAGCTGGTTTTTGAAATAATAAAATGTTATTAAACTATATTTAAATATTTCTTTTTCTTGTTCTGTCATTTGAAAGTTTTATTTCCCCTTAATACACGTATAATAATTGCTGGTCAAACATACGATTTTATCTCCACCAGACTTATCAGCCTCCAAACAAAACCTCACGTATTTAACACTAACTACCATTTATGTATATGCTAAAGTATAAAAAGATACTTGTCTATAAAAAAAATAAAACCAAACTGAAACTACAGCAATTGATTTAACATTTTTGCTACAGTTGTTTTTTTGCTAGCTTTATATTTTGTAGCTTTTTTTTACACGCTCATAACACAAGATCTTAAAAATTTGATAAACTTGTTACGCTTGCTACATGTTACACTAAATATATAATATATGTTAAGTTTATAAATAAATAAATAAGAAAATGATGCCAAAATAAAATATATAAAACTATAACACCAAAGTCATCTAGATGATGAGGCATCATCAGCTCCACATCACGCTGATCTACATGAACTGTGCAGATCACTAAAAATACAGTTTTTTTCCTCTTTAAGTATTTTTGCATATAAAATCAGATACACTGCATAGTTAAGCTACTAAATCAGTTCATGTTTATATTATTACCGAAGTTTTGTTTTGTTTTTGTTTTAACTTTTGTTGTAGTTTTAATTTTATGCCACTCTTGTGTGCCACAACTGCTACCACTGCTATTCGTACCACAATGTACATGCATTGACACGCGTAATTACTTGAGTGTAAGAGATGTTACTCTATGATATATGAATGTGGCACAATGTTACACGAGACACAAAACCGTAGAAAGAGAAGACCAAGACCAACAAAGATCACTTTTGGTAAGGAGTTTATTTTTACTAGTTTGTTTTTTTTTTTTTTTAATTTAAATAAGTTAAAGCACGAGGTTGATAACGTTAAGTATTTTTAAGATTGTAAAGAGATCTATTTAAAGCAGCGCCGGTTTTTTTTTTATAGTGGGGAGGAGAGGTTGTATAAATGTCCGCAAATTTAAGGTGTGAAAGCTTATTTTACTAAATTGGTAAACAATTTTTTAAATATCGGAAATAAAAGGAAAGTGGGATCATGTGATATGCAAAGTCTTCATAAAATAAAATTTAGAAATGCCTTTTGTTTATTGGATAACTATATTTATTAGGAAACTTTTTAACAGGGACAAAATATTGCGACATTCGAAATCGATCGAAGTTTCAATGCAAATACAATTAAAATTGTACGATAATTTATTCGATATCGAATGGCGTAATTTGCTTTCAGGTTAACAGTCCAAGGTAGAGACTGAGTAGAGGCTCTAACGTCTGTTTTGTTTTTGCAAAATCTGTGTGTCAGGGTTTTATATAAAAAAATAAATACCTCATTAAGAGTTTTTTTTTAACAGCTTGCACATGGACTGTGGGCCTAAAACAAAATCTGAGCGGGTTGTCAAAATTTTTAGATTTTTTAATGTATTTTCTTCCAACCAATTTAACGGAGCTACCGCCTGAAGCCCAATCAATATAAGATTAGAATATAATAATTAAAAGAAAGCTCTCGACTTATCTTACTTATCAATTTGCAAGAGTCTGAAATACTACAAAAATATTGTTTTTAGGGTATGCAGTAATAAATGCATTTTATTTGCACAATAAATTAAAACAGCAGGAAAAATTTAATCTTTTGCAGGCACATACGGATATTGTGAAGAAACTATTGAGCGTACAGGCATCCAATTTACTGGCACCACTTACGCCACAGAGTGGCTCAACAACAAATATCTCACAAAGAGCTAATGTTCCGCTGACTCTCTCGCCTCATATACTTACAGCAAATATGATATGTATTCCTGTATTTGTACTAAGCTGTATTGTTTTCAAAAATTTCTTAAACATATTTAAAACTAATTGTTCTCTTTTTCTAAATAAATACACTTGGGTATTTCCATGATGTCGAACGTGACCAATTTAAAGAGAAAAAAAACCAAATAAAACAGATTATTATCCCAATAATTGGTGTTTAGGTTGATTTTGAAAAATTTTACGTTTTCAAGATAATTGCACAAAAACCAAGGCATTTGCATGTGACAAAAACAGAAGATAATTTTGCGACTAACGGCTAAAGCGCTGATTTTAGCAAAACCTGAAGCAATATTTTAATGTGACTAATTTTAGAATGCTCTGCACTGATGTCTCTTTAAAATGGTTTTGATTTTACCTAAAATGATTTAAAGTTTTAAATTAAATCAATTTGAATCACAGTCGCACGTGACATTTTTTCCATTGTAATATTTATATTATTTTTGTTGTCCTTTTTATGGAGCTATACAAATGAAATTGTAAATTATGATTTTCTGCCGACTTTCTTTCTTATTTATGCAGTCATTCCGCATTTTCAATCATTTCATTGTTTTCCTTCACCCAAATTCGTTCTACTTTTTGCTTGCATTCCGAATTCTGTCCTTGTTTTAAATTTATGTTATAATTATAGTATTTCATCTCCCTTCAATTTTTCTATGACGTAAAACTAAACACGTCAATCAAAATTAAACTTTTGTTTGTCCAAGCACTTCTCCATCATTAACAAGAATCACAAAGAAACTGTGATTGATTAATGATGTGATTGTTGACTTTATTTGACCGTCTTCAGGACATTTGATGCTCCAACGTATGATCGCAGGGAATAAAAAATAAGAAAAATAGGGTGTTCCTATAAATTGAGAACTGTTTTTAATTTTTGTTATGTGAGGAAAAAATGGCCTGAAAAATAAAGTTATTCAGTCGGCAATTTTTGACACAAGTCTATTAAAAATAGTGACACGAACAGTAGACTTGTGTCGAACTCTTTCCCTTGTTAATTTTTCACACAAACCTATGAACAAAACCGTGTATTTTAGACTTGTATCGAAGTTTTGACTCACATGTGCCCAAAAAAGCGTAACTACTAATTATTAATGAAAAACTATATGATTCAGACATGTATTTATTGGTTTAAACAGTTTCCAATCACGTTCGTTGGGTTCTATAAAATTGTCTATTAGTTATGTATGAAACTGTTTAATTTAATAAATACGTGTCTGAATCAAACAGTTTTTCATTAGCAATAAGTGGTTACGCATTTTTGGGCACATGTGTGCCAGATGTGTACTCTGCATTATACGCTGCATCTTGCAATATTTTGTTCTAGATTTGAGAGGAAAAGTTGCCTTGGTATTACGAAGAAGTGGTTGTCGACTTTACACCAGCCATTGATAATGAATTTTTTTTTTCTGTGTAATACTGATTTAAAGTATTGAATTATATGTGATGATTGAGTTGAATCTATATATCAAAACTTACCATCAAAATGAGGCTCACATTATGTAATCACATAATATTTTTAATTAGAGTATACATTTACTGAGCCGAAACATGTAGACTAAGTTATATATACATTTTGGTGCATGCTTGCTGAATGAGTTTCCAGATCAAATGAAAGCCTCTTTTGATTTCTTCCTAAGCTTGAAAGGAATTTTAATTTGCCTCGCTACATACTATTAACCATTTATGTATAAACTTAACTAACTTTTTAAGAAATCCCTTGAGTGTAATTCAAGTTCTGCTACGTGTTAGAGCCATGTTTGTATCAAAATATTCAAATATTTGCACATTTATGCTTAAAGCATCTAGAAGCCAAAACACACTTGTCATACGCCAGCAAAAATTTCTTTGAATTTCTAGCATAAAAAGTAATATGAACATCATGTTAACATATCTTTTCATTTTAACTCTTTGCCTGCCAACAAGCAATTGCTTTCCTAAAAAATCGTTTTGTCTTCCTCGTTTGTTTTTTTTTTTTTTGCAAAACCATATTGATGGTTTTGTATGTAAGTATTTGTTCTTACATTCATGTTTTCTTTCCTTATTATGCCATTTTATTTAAGTATTACATAATCTAAATTCAATGACGTTGTAACATGTTGGACACTTTGCTTTTAATATTCTAACTTTTCCACATAACAAAACATTTATTTTGGTTTGATCGATAGATACATACATACTCGTATGTATGTACGAGTATGTTACAGTTGCTAACGTGTATGCAAGTTGGTGTGGCATGTTGTTGTAGTCGTTGCTTTTGCGGAAGGGAAAAATCAATGGAAGAGATTTGTTTTAATATGCATCGTATCATATTGTATGGTAGCACAACAACAACAACAACAAACACAACAACAAAAACAATAGCAAAAAAGAAAAACACTTTTCACTATTCAACCAAGCATTCATGTGTGTAAAATAAATACTTTTATATTAAAAAATGCAACACTGTTTCCCGCTGACAAAAAAATAGGTAAGATTCAGTCCTTGTAATCCGGAAGTGAAGAAATTTCGAATAATTTTTCATGATTTAACACATTATTTTATTCATAAAGTTTTCTACACTCAACCGAAAATGTATTCCTAAAACAAGAATTTTGGGTTTTAGTTTAAAAAATGCTGCATTTTTAAAATAATTTTTAAAACAAGAATGTTTCTAATACTTTCTTGTTCACAATGTATGATTAAGAGTTAACGTGAACCTTAACGGCAAGTTCTTCATACAAAATTTGCCGTTAAAGACTCCTTTTGCTTTTAATTGTACATTGTGAAAAGAGAAGACAGGTGGTGAAGCAAGAAGCACGTTTTTAATAATGCAGTGTTGCAGCGCCTCTGGTGTCAATGAGGCGTATTAAATTTTCAAAACTGTGTTTAGTAGCCATTTTATTGATTATTTTAATTCGCCGATAATTTTGCTACACAATATTAAAGAAAGAAGGTGCTGTTATGCTACATTAGGATTAGTATCCCTTGAAGAAGGAATGGTTCAGTAACCAGTGTCTTGAACTTTCCTACAACAACTGATACAAAAAGACACTAGTGCACATCGGAAAAATGCGTGCTGTTGTTACTTTAATGACTGTCAGAACCGGGCTCGAACCCAGGACCCTCGGTTTTGTAGTCAACGTGCTAATTAGTTCAGCCAACGTTGAAAATAAAAACGTGCACTTTTATTTTAAAAATGAAACAAACTCAAGTTCTATTTCATAACCGTTTCTTTTTAGAATGAAGTTGTTTCTTCTTGATTGTAAAACTTTATTTGGAGTATTTATGCGACCTTTTTAAAAAAGACAAACATAGTGAAAAAATAAATAATAGAAATTAAAAATTATTAAGTTTTAGTTACATGTAATATTAAAGTCTGTACATTTAGTGTTCTCAACAGCTCTGAAAGCAATTTGGGGGGCGTACGGACTATCAAGAGCAGCAAAAAATATGGAAAGTGCTAATTATTCTGGTTGTAACGATCACTTTAATTGGGAAACGGGAAAGTCCTTTAAATATATCGGCATTACACCGCATTTTTCACGAAGACTTTAAGATGCACGTTTGTGGTGGTTCAATGGGCGTAATAACTAAAGCTCTAATATGTTACTCAGAGCCTTGGCTTTGTAAACCAGACAATTAAATATTTATATCCTGATGCGATGAGATGGTATAAACTGGCCTCCAGATATTTCGAATTTGACACATATGAACAGTTTTCTCTGTGATTACTTGAAATCTAGAACTTACAGCAATAATCCTCTCTTTAAGGCGTCATAAAACGGCACTTATAATGGAATCTTCTTTCACATCAGCAAAAAAAATTTTGCTAATCGATTAAATGAACGCCGCCAAGGCAAGGGCTTAAATTTGAAAGACATTATTTTTAAGAAACAAGATTCCAAATGCACAAGCTCGAATTAACATCGTATGCGTTACCTAATCTTTTGTTGTTGGTAATTTTTATACAAAAATGTATTCTAAATATACGATTGAATATTATTTGTCAATTTACAAGATGTTCCATTATGTCATATTGTCCTAATATCTTAAATTATTAAAATATAATTTTTTTCTGTCAAACAAAATTGTTAGTACAATATGACAACATAGAACACTTTGCGAATTGGCTATATACGTTTTTCAAATAGTTGCATTGAGGTCAGGTTTGGGAATCTTCGATTTGTTAAATTAATTTCTAATATTTTTCTTTTAAATATGTAAATAAGTTCGGCTTAATGTCAAATAAATATTTAATCCATTTTAATAGAATTTTCAAACTATTCCAATTAAAATTATAGCAAAAAGTTCGTAACCATCTATTTCAAATTTCCATACCTGAATTTAAATTTTCAGCAAATGACATTTAAAAATACTATAAAGTAAAATTCCAACAAATTCGTCGGTTAACAAACGCATAAGCAAATATTGTTCTTTTTAAGAATAAACCATACGACTGAGCTTGTGAATTGAACAATTAAGTAATCCCTTAAATCGTAATCGATGTGTATAAAAGTTGTATCTCTTATTAACATCTTTAGTTGCAAAAAAAGAACGAATAATCGGTTACAATTTTAATAGATCCAATTAAACTTTTGAATTATTTAATATAAAAAAAAGTTTAATTGGACTCAATCGATTTTTAAATTAAACTTTTAATCACATAATTTTTACACAAAAACTTTATTGACTTAATGAAATATTTTTTTTGGGCAACAGAAGGGAATCTCAATGCACCCAATTGGCTCTCCGAGTGGTGGTGTGGTATAACACCACCCTTCCTAACCTAACCTAATCTAATGAAATATTTAATTGATTATTTGTATATTTTTTTCAATTAAAGGTGTTAATAGAATAAAATTTTTTTAATGTTGGATAAATTTTCACAAGCAAAATGTTTAAAGAAAAAATACGTACTTGTTTTAAATTTGCAAATACAATTTATACAAATAGATTTTTGAGAACTAAAAAAGTTCGTCTTCATCACTCTCTGGAAGCTTATCAGAAAAATTAGGCTTCGCTGGTGTAAGTAGAGCAATTATTTTGAGCAAAACTGCTCATGCTACTAATAAAAGGATGATGTGACGTTAAAAAAGTGTAATAATTAAATTCGATTAAAAAGATGGAAGTACCACGGCAATATACATACAACAGCACTTATATATTTGCTATCTTATTGTTACGCCTTTGAAACGAATGGAACTTTTTTATATTATCTAACACACACTTTGTTTTACTTAAATCTGCTATTTCTATTGCAGCCTGGACTTAAAATAAAATTTTCTAAATATTGCCTTCTGCTCTGCGATAACACGAATGAAAAACTGAAACTAAGACCGTGTGAAATCAAGCACTATCAATATTCTTATTATGTTAAGTTTTATATTTTATCGCTTGAAAAGAACAGTATTTAGATTGAGGAATAAAATATAAAAATTCTTCAAAATAAATATTTTAATTGTGTAATTACGTTAAATTAATTGTCTTTCGGTACATAAACACTTACTCTTACTCTTTTGCAGGTAAAAGAGTTTTAGATAAAAAAAATAGATTTCAGTAATTAGCGATCCATTTGAATGGAATGAAAACAAAAGACTTAAGCAACAAACTTTAAACTTTACCACTATCGTAAGGGAAACAGTGTTATAGTGTTTTTTTTTCTGGCAAAAATGTAAGGTTTTATTTTACTTATCATCTAGAAAATCTTGTTGTTGACTGTTGTTGTGCTCCTCCGTACACAAGATGCTATCATTAGATGACTTTATAGCTTGAATTATTTTACTTCTTTTACCTTTTCGTTATAGTATTCTAAATACATACAATTGCCTGAATGCAACTATAGTGGTATAATACTCGTTTTCATTACTATTAAAAAAAAAAATGAAAATAAAAAATAAAAATTCTATCGTATGCAATGTAACTTTGTTATACCTGTATGAGTATTAATGGTCCTAAAGATAAAAAAAAAATGTTTTTATGGCTTATGATTATTGTTTTGTTTTGATTATATTTTTTTATTCTTAATTTTTCACTTGCATAAATATATTTTTAAGGTTATGTTTATTGTATAAATACCGTTAAGAAAACTACAAAGACGACAACAATGGAGCAAGAAAATGTCATGCATGAGAGATATTTTTGGGGCATAAAATTTCTACTAGTTGATGACTCTTGATTTTCCCTCTGTTGTTGTAACAACTTTTGTTAAACACTTTAGGACAAGGGTGATTACAAAGTTTTGCAAATTCATTGTTGTTTACACTACAACTAATAATTCATTCTATATGAACCAGAATCACAATGATTGAAATTGAAAACGACCAAGCATAGTCTCTTTTGCTAAGGAATTTAATAAAATTTTAGCTTTTTAATATTTCACTGGAAATCATAATGTCCCTTAAGAATTGTAAATATGAACAACTTAATTTAAAAAGACTTACCTTCGCAATGAAGACCGTCACCGCTATAGCCGGGAAAGCAGGTACACGCATAACTGCCGAGTGTATTTGTACAGTGTGCAAATACATCACAGGGACGCAGTTTGCATTCGTTTACATCTACAAAATTAAAATAAAAATAAAAGGGATACAACATAATGAAAAAAATTTAAACATCCTTTACGTGCAAAATACTAAAAAAATTTTAACTGTTTTTTATTTCTAACGAAATATATATTATTATCATTTAAACTCACCTTGATCGTTACAATTACAACCACCCCAGCCATCATTACAATGGCAGACACCATTTAGACACACACCATTTGTGCAGTGAGTGCCATCTTTATCACAGTCATCTATAAAGGAAATAAAACATAAATGAAGTTATTTAATTGTCGATAACGGGAAGGAACTGTCTTGTTATATTCATTTGCTTGCAAAACTTACTTGTGCATTTAAGCTCTTTGCTCAGCTCATCGGAACCAAGATAACAATCTTGGCGACCGTCGCATAATTTCGATAATTCGTATAATTGCAAATAGTCGGTAGAGTCATTTACCTGACAACCAAAATAGCCATCTTCCAAATTTAGAAAAAACACTTCGTTATGAAATCGACTACTTTTTAAATTAGTTTTAAATGGCGATATCTGTGTTTGCTTATATAATTGCTTTTCTTGCAGTTGTGAATGTACCTAGAAGAGATGAGAAAAATATTTCATTTGATTATTCAGTTAAGGTGAAAAAATAAATAAAATCAGTAAATTCCCAAAAACGTGAAGTTAAAAGAGGAAAAATTTAAAAGTTTTTCATATTGGGAATTATTTATTTACATATAATTTAAAATGTATTTTGCAAAGCAAGCTTGCAGAGTATGGTTGCACAAAAAGTTACGAAAATTTGTTTAGTTCCTTATCTGCAATTGTATGCAATATTTATCATTAAATAAGACTTTTGAAATGCTAAAGAAAACAATTAATAAATAAAGCCGACACAATATTTGAACGTCAGCACTGCCCCTGAAACATTTACTTGGTACAAATAATACATTTTTTGATTATTTTATTAAAATCTATTTAAATTTAAGTTATTGCAATTTAAATTTGAAACTTTTATAAATTTTAGCAGTTTTAATTAAAAATTCCTAGATGTACATAAGTTTAGTGTCTGGCGGCAGCTTTCGTGGCGGCGCTTCTGCTTTGAAAATTAGTCAGCGTGGCAGTTTTGTTGTTTTGTTTTTGTAAACAACACAAAAATTACAGTTATTTTAGCGTTGCAAATATTTGCAAATGTTTTTTTTTTGCTGTAAATATCGCTTATTTACTTAAAGAACGTCATAACTAAAAGAATGAAATTTTTAAGTTAGAGAAAAAGAAAATTTTCTTTTTCCATTAAGTTGTGTGTAAATTGAAAACTTCAAACTCGTTTTCTGGCAAACTAGTTTTTTTTGATATATGACGTTGTTTGAGTAAATAATGTTAATTCTCATATTTCTACTTTACATTAGTATAAATAAATCTGAATGTGTCAAAAAAAAGCTACTTTACTTCCTAACATTAAATTTGCCCACCGTTTACAAGGAGGAGACGGTTACTCCCCACACATATCTGCACAATAGGAAAAAGTAAAAAAAGTTTAAAATATAACCATTAACTTAGCGAGTTATCCATTTTTCGATTTCAAAAGTAAAGTTAAATAAAAAACACGCATTAAGCTATGATATCTTTGAAACTTAGGGCCTGTCTCACGATGTCGACAACGTCGACTTGTCGCACACTTACATTTGAGACAGAAACAAAATTTTTAAATTTGTTTCTATTTTGAATATAAGTGTGCGGCAAGTGGAACGTGATTTCATTTCATTATCATGCTTGCATTTTGCTCTAACGTACGAAGTAGATTTTTTTGCAGCAGCCGACCTTTTGACTTAGTTTTCGACTAATTTTTTGCACAGTTTGGGCGGTATCTCTGCGATACCGTTAGAGGATCACCCGCGTAAACACAATTTTTGGCGTAGCTCTAGAAAGAAAAATCTAACGAAGTCTAACGTTCTAAGAACTTCCCATGTTAAAACCATACATTGTTCAGTTCATAATCTTCACCTGCAGGTCAAAAAAGTCGGTTATCATACGGCCATAGTGTTCTGAATTGAAAGGTGACGGTTTTTTCAGCGTCATTTTCGAAAGATTCAATGACACCTCCAGACAATAATACGCACCAAACATTTACTTTTTCAGGCTGCTATTGTTTTTCCATAGCCACTTTAGGGCTTTTCTAGGCGTTGTGCATTGTCAGTCGGCTTTAATTGTTGCGTAACTTCATACGTGACTTCATACGGTAATCGTAAGGTGGCCTCAGTTGGTGAGAATGCAAATTTCTTTACAATCTTGGCAATTCCTTGCACAGTTAGTCGAATATGATGAACATAATTACCCCGTAATGCTGAAAAGATGGCCACCACCATGTTCGTAAATGACAAACCGTTCACTAAATAAATGAAACTTAGGCTGAGTTTACATCTGGCATTTCTTGTGTGCTATGTGCCTCAAAAAACGTAACTACTAATTACTAATGAAAATCTGTTTGATTCAGACATGTATTTATTGATTTAAACTGTTTCCAATCATGTTGGATTCTATAAAATTGTCTATTAGTTATTTATGAAACTGTTTAACTTAATAAATAAATGTCTGAATTAAACAGTTATTCATTAGTAATTAGTGGTTACGCTTTTTTTTACGCATATGTGGCACATGGCACACCGATATAAACCCGGCCTTACGGTGGCAGATATTAAACAGCTGACTGCCTTGCCAGATGAACGCTTTTGGAAACACTAAAAAGATAAGCTTGTATTTCCAACATGAACGATTTGTGAGCCTGGCAGGAATAGGCTTTTTGGCTAGTAAAATAATAATAATTCTAAATTTAGAAATATTTTTTTTGACATTGCAAAATTTTTAGCCTAATTTTGCTTATTTCCTGCTAACATTTTCTGACAAAAGTGTCAATTGTGACTCCTGTGAATTAGGGCCAATTTCTTGTCACACACTTATGTACATTCAAAACAAAAACAAATTTTCATATTTTATTGTTGTTTCAAGTGTAAGTGTACGCCATCGTGAACGTTGTCGACATCTTGAATTTGGCCCTTACAGTGCATTGCAAAACAAACCGATCCTGGGAATATAAACGGTTCAAAGTAAAAATAGTAATTCCAATATAAGAACTAGTTCAGTGGCTATTTTGTTATCGTTTCTCTTCTCTGTAAGAAGTGTATGAAGTAAAATCTGCACAAGTACGAAAGTGCTTTGCAGTTCTAAAATTCCAGGCCTTTAAAGTAGAGCTAATTTAAGGCCCTTATTATGAGTTGCATTCAATTTTCGATCTTAGCTGGCTATCGAATATTGAAAACCGAATGTTCAATTCATATTATGAGCATCGAAAATTTCATTGAGAAACGAATTTTCTATTGAGCACAATTTAGCTTTCGATGAAGTATTTTAGTAAAAAAAAAATATTGTTGTACAATTTTGTTGCTAAGGCGACGCGACCTTCTTTATTTGTGTAAAAAATATTGTTGTTGCAAAGTTTAAAAACAATAAGGACATTCTTTGACGAATGCTCGTCATAATACCAAATGAAATTGGTGCGATCAGTACTTTCGACTAAAGTCAAAGATCGAAAGTTGCTCATAATAAAAGCATAAAGCTCTAAAACAATTGCCACAATAAGGTTTTATTTATCGTGTTGAACATTTTTTTCAATATTAGAAAATTCAGCTTAATGATATTGAAAAATTAACTTAAAACAAGTTGTCGTAAAATGAATGAGTTAAATGTATTTTAAGACAAACTAAACTATAATTCAAATGTAAATCTTGTTCAGCTTTTTAGCCATCAAAATATTTGGGTAAAATTTATTTATACTTAATTTTTTTTAACTTATTTATACTAAACTATTTGAGATAAGACTGGAATAGCGTAATAAAATTATATGTATAACTTGTAACGTTTCATAAGCCTTTGAGTAAACATTCATAGTAAAATATTATCAAATAAAATATAAAAAAATTCCATTACTGTGTGGGTTCAAACAAAACAAGAGAAGTAATATTAAATATGCTTTTTATTACCAAGCTGAATATTTTATTTTCTTCTACTTTAATGATTTTTATTTCTGGCTTTATTTTTTTTTCAATTTTCCATTTTACAACACCCACCAACAGTAATTTAATTTATTATTTTCTCCCATATACCCACTGGCATCTATTCTTATTCTATGAATCTTAAGTAAACATAAAACGCAATAGTTAAAATTCAGTTAGAAGCGTACGAGTATGTATGTTTCATCTTCGAAATAACCTTAAGTAATATACTCATGTTGCATGTCTTCTAGATACACATCGTTGACTTTTGCGTATAATTTTAAGAGAGAAAATCTGTGAAGGAAAATCCAATAATAACACAAAGATTAATAATAATAAAAAAAAAAAGATTTTGTAATTAAAACAAAATAAAACAAGTTAACAAATATTTCAAATAAAAGTGAGTTTTAGTAAAATAAAAAAATAAAAATAAATAAAAATAAAAATAAAAATAAAAAAATTATTAAATTTAATGAAAATCATTAAACTCAGCTGTTTGTGTCTTAAATCTTTTGTTTGAATAGCTTAACTAATTACACAGTTTTCATCTTCGATAAAGTCAATTAACATTATAATTATTTAATTATGTTTAGGCTTTTTAAGCAAGTTTTTTTTTCGCACTGATGCCATTTTAAACGCCAAGTTCAAGTGTATGCCTTTATTTTCCTCTCTTGACTAGCAAATCCATTATTAGCTGGTCTTAATTCATTTCCTGCTAAACCTTAAGCTCGTAGATTATAAAATACCCTGACCTTACCAGACATCATGCCAACATATGTTAAATTTATTTTTCAAAGCGAATCTAATAACTTTATCATGTATAGAACAATAATTTTTTCTTAACCTTTGTTAGATTCTTAATTTCCACGCTCTTTAATACTAATAAAACGTACGTTTCAGCTGAAGTTCATACGAAAAAAAAACAAAATCATTATTAATCTTAAAACAATAGATGCAGTTTCTTGGCTTGTATTATTGTTGTAGTAGTAACAACTTTTGCTTTATTACAAAGTCCCATGACATTGTCTGTCTGTCTGTCTGCCTGTCTATATGACTGACTGCGTATTAAAAATTTAATTTGATACAATGTACGAAGTCGAAGCCTGCCTCGTCCATCATGTGCAGCGAAGTAAGTGAGAGCAGCGGGTTTTGTAAAATGACTACGGAGTTTTCTTTGAAATATCTGCTGCATCTTCATAATTCATTTTTCAAAGTATGTATGAACTTTTTATGATTTCAAGTGCAATTGCAATTAAATTTATTAAGCGTTGCAATATCTTTCCAAAACAATTTTTTTCTTATCTATATTGTTTACGTTTTCCTTTCATTTACAATGTGTAGCTGAGTGCATCCGTTATAAGTGTCGTCTGCATCAGTTGTTTTGCGTACCAAGTAATAGTTTTATATTCGTCAAACAGCTGAAGTAAAATACTGTTTAGACATACTATTTAAGTGATTGTGGCATTTGTTTTAGTAACTCACTACAAATATGCTTTTATGAAGTTGTCAATTTCATTTCGTTTTTTAATATTTGCTTTAAATAGGGAAAGTATTTAAGTTTCATATAAATAAACTATTACACATTCATCATTTCATTTGAAATTAGAAATAATTATTTATTAATCTATTTATGTACAAATACAATTTTTATTATATTGCAGCTCAGTCAAACCAGCATGCTGAACTCATTGTAATGAAGCAGACCAGAGCCTTTGAGTTTCAAATTGGTTCAGATCCCAATATAACAAGGAGCATACTACCCACTCTTTAACCAAGCACACAGTAAAGAAGTACTCAGATATCATTATACTAAAATGAGCAGAAATATTTGTCGTAATTTGAAAAAATAATTGCTGAAACTAAAGCTTGGGCAATCAGAAAAATGCTCGACAATAGTTTTGTTTAAAATAATTTATGTAAGATGATGCTTCGTAAAAATTAAATACATTTATTCACCACCATCCTCATAGAAACATGCTACTAGTACCCAGCAAAAGAAAAAAGTTCAATTTGGTTGGAATTTGCATTTTATGTGGATGATCTTGATGATTTGAATGCGTGAGATTAAAATAATTGATACTTGGGAGTTAGTAACTTTGTTTGTTTGAAAATACATTCAAGTAATCTGTCATTTCATCAATGAACTTCTGAACTTTCTCCTTTCTTACGATTTTATGTAATGTGATTTGTTAGCGAACATTTGAATTTGGCAATCAGAAAAATAAGTCATTATAGTGAGACAATTTTAAATTTATTTATTTGTATTTCTAACGACGCGTCGAGACAGTAAACAAGAAACAAATCAGTACCATATAAATGTTTCTTTTCATTGCACCAGCAATAACAGCAATTCTTTTTTCGTCGTTTTTGTGCTTCATACGAAAAATTCGAATTTGTCGTGTTGCGCCAAATTTTTCGTTCGTACCAATTGTGTTCCTAGCATCGGGCTGCTACTGCTTTTTATACATCATGAAGGTAGAATATGAATATCAATTTTAAAATTAAATTCTTCTTCTATGATGCAAAATCTTATAAATGACTTGTAACTTACATTTCATATTTGTTCAATTCACAACAATTTGTATCGTGTATTTTTAAATACACTTTCTGTTTTTTTATTGTGAACACCCTGTATGTAGTGTATTAATGTGTTTCGAATTTTTTTTAATCAAAAAAGAAGAACAAGCTACAAAAAAATCTCTCAGAGAACCTTCCTCTAAAGTGTAATAGTGCATTTCATTGTTATATGAAAATTTCCAACAACAAACTTTACACTATTGTATTTAATATGATAATACAATCGATACCAAGATACAAGAGGTTTTGTGAACTAAGCAATTGCTTAAAGCTTACTTTAAACTACAAGAAATAAAAATACTCGTAGCAAAACAATTCTTTTTTTTTTGCAAAATAAAAATCTACTTCCTGAATTGAAATAAAATTCACATACTGATTAAAAAAAACACACACACATGACCATATACGACTCAAATGTGACCAAACGGAAGAAAATGGGTTCGTGTCTTAAATCTTTTGTTTGTATTGCCCACATGTAAGAACTGAATAATATCAAATTTAAAATTTTTATTCTCATATACATACACACAAAGACAATTACTGCCAATTATAACTTCATAAAGCAACAAGTTTTTCCTTAAATTGCATTTCACAGCATTTTAATTACATTTGAACATGAGAATGTCATGAGAAATTTTTATTTTATATTATTTTATTTTCAGCACTTACTTCGCATCGGCCTTTTACCTTTTTTTTTTTGAAAACTAATGAGACACAAAAAATATTTAAACAAGTTTCAAATAACACAAATTATAGTTAACGATATAAAATCTGAAATCCATAATAGCAGAAAATACCCTAAGGAAATTTAACGATGTGAAAGTATGGTTAGACAACGGCTTCTTAGGTTTTTTATTTTATTATATAATGCTCAGAACATTTAATGGTTCATAGACGTTCAACGAAATATGCATTATAGTTATAAAAATCTTGAGCAGATAACTTTAGAAAGTACAATAAATAAAAATGGAAGAAGGCCATTAACATTACTAAGCGAAGTGTATGAAAATCATATTCAAATATCGCAATTAAATATGCAAATTTAACACATCTGTCTTAGATAAATATCATTAAAATCTAAGAAACCAGCATATTACTCGTATTTATGCAGAAAGTAACATGTGCTAAATTTCTAAAGAAACCAATCATTAGCCAAAGACAGTTGAACGCAAAGAAAGTTGAAAAACCTTTGAATAAATTTCTTTTTTTTTTGGTTTGCAAAAAAGAAATATAAAGCAAATAGAATGGTTATTGCTCCCGCATCTGATTTGTCACTGCCATAAATTTCTTTTGGCAAAGAAGAAAAAAGAAGCATAGTGCCATTTTTATTATTAACTGACTGGCTTTGTCCGAATTATCTCTTTTTAGAAAAGCCAATAACCGTTCATACTTTCCTTGGTGTTTTTACGAAAAGCAATAGAAATATGTAATCTTGTGTATTTTTATTTATTTCTTATGTTTTTTTGATTCTTCTTTTATTTCTTAATAACTTTTTAAGTTTATTGACTTCTTTCTCTTATTTTTATCGCTTTTTCTATATGTACAAATCTGTTTTGTATTTGAACTCATTATTCTTTCGATTTGCTTATTTGAATGGCTTTTTCTAAGGTAACTGTGAGTGTGTGTTTTTTTTAAATTATTTTCTCAAAATTGACTCACATATGATTAACTAAGCGATAAAAAAATTGATTAGTTTTCATTTCTGTGAATGCAAAATGAACATCTATAAAAACTTTAAAGAAATAAGTAAATTAAAAAGCAATCCAAAGCCATTCGTAGCTTTAATATGTGTAATGCACACAACACAAAATTACTTTAGAATATTTATGGTATTTGTTATACTAATGAATTGTTTGTTTTGTATTCCGGCCAGGAATATTATGTAATTTCTCTTGTCTATAAAAAAAGATTCTTACTTCAAACCATTTGCATAATGTAGTTTTGTTCACATTCAGAATATTTCTGACTGAGGTAATCACATCAAATCAAACCTTCTTTGAATCATTTATACAATGAATAACTATTGCATACTGTGCTGCTTGATCTTTGCCTTGGATTATGGCTGTTCTATTCAATCTATTAAATCTGTATTAGACCAATAAAGACTGATGAGCTCTTGAATTTTTATATAATAATTTTTTCGATTCTACAAAGCATGTTTTGTGTTTAAGAAACATTTTCCTAACCCAAGTTTGAATCAGCGGGAAATAAATGCAAGACAAACTTAAACTTATGTAGTGTCGTTTGTACCTCTTTCCTATTCAGTTAGTGGTTTCTGTAACAGACATGAGAAAATAATTGCTATTAACTTAAAGTCCAAAGATGTTCAATCACAAGCTATTGGTGGCAAATTGTGATCGCTTCTTAGAGAAATTAAAAAAAAGAGCGATGATATCGGTATTGGTGTTTCACATAGTGCCGTTTTGTTGAAAATAAAAGTAGTTTACATCAATATTTTGCAATACCGGTCACACCAAATTATTAATCTTCGTTCGATAGTGAAGTGCATTCACAGCAGTACTTTATCGAAAAATTACGGTCCAATGATCCCGCTAGATAAAAATCTGTATTTAATATTCACACGTTTTGGACGGAGAGGCTTACGTACTCGCATCAATAATAATTTTTTGGTTTTCTGCTTGTTAAGAAGATTTTCCGATGAAATTTCGTATCAGTTTGGTGCATTTCAAGAACCAAATCTGTACCTGCATCCAATAAAATATCATTTCCATTAACTTTATTTCAGTTCACGCTATCAATTTTATATTAATCCAAAAAACAATCCATGTTCATTGCCATAAGGGCGTAATTGTAATAAAGATATGATTCTGACAATTCTTAAATTTATTGAATCAACAAAAGCATACGCTCGCTTTTGTCATGACTAAGTAACTGATTGATTACCACAACCGTATAAAATATTATGAATTGCATTTTAGTACCAATTTTTGGTATTGGCAACTAAGAAAATTGTCCTTCTATATTAACGTTAAAATAAACAGTTTCTATCAGTTGTTGCAACTAACAAGAGGTCAATTTTACTATCATAGTTTATAGCATAAAATTAAAAAGTAACTTTTGTGACTTTCAAAAATACTATGATTTGTGAATTCTCAAATGATTATTGAAAGTCTGTGCAAGAGATAAGAGGATTGTGGTTGTTCAAAATATGTGGTTGCAGAAATGCATATAGACATGCTTAACCAGGATGTAAATTTCAATTAAAATAAACTTATGACAATATGTCAAATAATAAATTTCTTAGATTGTGTATTTTTATTTGCGTTTATTGTTTATTTCAGCAAGGAAAGCCACTTTTTCTTTCACAGGTACCAATTATAATCTTGTTTTAGTTATATTAATTAACCACATTTTCGGTAGCAAGAATAACTTTTATTTCAAATTCCATACTGTTCAACAATTTTGTCTCTTGTTGTAACTATTGGGTAATGGTTATAATTAAAAATATAGTGGTACCATAAGAAAATTGCAGTCGTTATACCAAAATTCTATGAAAGTTGGTGCAACCGCCATAATTCGGTTGTCTCAACGAATCTGTTTTCTCTGTGTGGATTCAGTAGCTTTTATTACGGTAATCGTATCGCTATAAAAATGTAACGAAAATCTATCGACTTTGTTATTCAGTAACATATTTTAACGATATTCGTTGTCGGTTGAAGTGAAAAAAGCAAAATGTCAAGTTCAAATTCATTAAGTTTTTCTACAACTCTTTGTGCTTTTAGCTTATTTTGACATTTTGTATGCAGAAATGCCAAATTATATACAATTAAATCGTAAAAAAGAAATTACAGAATCACATTATCGTTACAGCAAGCGAATGAATATATCGATAAATATTACGATTTTCGGTACGCAAAAAGTTACTGAATCCAAGTACAGCAATAAGCATCAGTTCTTGTGTTAAGTGAACAAAAGAAGCCTTAAGATCCAAGTCTTTGTGAAAAAAACTTTAATATCATCCTTTGAAAATTCAATTCTCAGTGGTGCTTAGGCAACTTAAACAAGTTTGATTTTTGTCATCACTAACTTATCCCAACATCTCAAACTTTTCCAACAGTTTTACAATTGCTGATTGAGAAAGTGCTTCACAACCTTTCAAAAATGCTTCAGTTTTACGAACTGTGAAGTATGAAGTCGTTTTTACTTGTCAGGGTATTTCATGACAACCCTTTAAATGGCCGGCTATTGAAAACAAAATTATTAGACACCATATACATATATACTAATATTGAAATAACAGGATGCGTTCATTTGTGAAAATCCAAATGATTGATGAGCAAATAGTGCCTCTTAGACTTGTGCTTATCAGCTCTTTTGAGTGACCGCTCTTTTCAGCACAGCTCACTCAGCTCAGTTGCTTAGTTCATTTGTAGTGAAACATTACATTTTGTCAAGCATAAAGAAAGAACGAAAACGGAAGCGAACTAATTCACTAGTTCCTTTTTGCCACCAACCAATGATCAAACCCATTTAAATTATATGGGTTTAATCATAGATTTGTGACAAAAATGAACTAGTGAACGAGTTCGACCCAAGTCTACACTTTTTATGCTTCCGTTTTCGTTCTTTCTAAAAAAGTGACAGATTTATATAATGTGTGTGTGTAGTCATACATTACAAAGCAAGTCAGATGAAGTATAAAAATAAGTAGTAAGTAGAACAAAAATAAGCAAATTAATTAACATGTGCATAATTAGTAAAGCACAAACGACAATGGCAAGACTGTTGTAAATTTAGAGATGGTAAAAATGAGCTTTCATTACAAAAAAGCTTTCAGCAAATTGCAATACGATGAATCAAAACAATTCACATATTCCATTTGCAATAAAAGTTGCGTGTATAAAGTGGACCAAACACAAAGAACGCTGATAATGCAGGTGTAGTGGCCTTCGAAAACAGCCGGTTGTTCCGTTCTACTACGTGTTTCTCAGAATATTTACAACTAACTTTGGTGTTTATTAATCACTAATAATATAAATATAATAATTATCACATGTAATTTGGCTTAAAAAGCGATACGAACTTTAGCCTGATAAAATCTTAAAATATTAAAACTAAAATAGTTTAATGAGCGGAATTTGTTAATAAAAAATTAAAATTATTTAGTATTTCAGATATTTTAATATTATCACACTATATGTATCAATAATTTTTTTGATGTACGAGTACATACTTGTGCGACACAAAAAATTTTTTGAAAAAAGCACAAGACTTGTATGGAACTCTTTCATTAGGTCGTTTTAGACCAAAGTCAGGCAAACACATACATATATAATATAAAAGAGAGTAAACTGCATGCGTGTACGAACGTACGTGTAAATGAGAGCATAACGAAGTGCCCACGGGCGGTCGTTTGCTTATCTCTGTTTTAGACACAAACCTTTAACCAATTTAAATCCAATTTGTTTGATTAAAGGTTTGTGTCTAAAACGAGCTGCTGAAAGAGTTCGATACAAATCTAGAAACGGCTCACAGCGCTCAGTGAAGTGAATCGTTTAATTGAACTAGTTCGTTCATGAGCTGCACAACTCTAGTGCATCTGCTTGGCAGGTGGATATCTTTAAAACCATATACTAAATCGGCAGACAACTACAACAAAGAAGTTGGTTAAGGGGCCGACGTAGTTATTTGCTTCCTAGAGACTATATAGATTTTCAAATATGCGCACTTTTTTTACATTATATTACCTTATGTGCCTACTGGTAGAACAATAAAGAAGTTACATTATTCACCACCAATTTTGATCAGATATATCCCACTGTGGCAGGAAAAGTACGCAAAAAGCGATGGTGGTATGGATTTTTTTGAATTTCTACCTTAAATTCTTCCTTGGTAAATGCTTGGAAATTTGAAAAAAATCAAAGCATAATACATAAAAATGCGAGTAGATCTTGCACATTATGTAATGGTGAAATAAAGAGAAATTGATTGAACTTCTGATGACAGTGCTGAAGAATAAGTCAGTAAAATGTTCAATAAAAGTGAGCTTTCATTACAAAAAAAAACTTCAGTAAATTGTAGTACGATGAATCAAAATAATTCAAATATGTATTCCATTTGCACTGGATTTGGCATCAACTGTCACCGCATACAGTGAACGAAACACAAGAACGCTGATGATGAAGGGGTGGCGGCTTCCGAAAACAGCGTTTTGTTCCATTATGCCCCACACAAAAAAGTAATATGAATGAGTTTGTAATATTAATTAAAATATTTGTAATATTAATTAAAAAATTAATTAAATTTTCACCTATAAACAATTTGATAATATCAATTAAGTTTTTCCACTCAAATTAATTAATACAATTAAAATTTTAATTGAATCAATTAAATTATTAATTGAAAACATTAATTGGTGAATACTTTTTTCTGTGCAGTGTTTCTCAGAATATTTACAATTAACTTTGATGTTATTTGTTCCTGAATAATTATGGCATGTAATTTGGCTTATAGAACTATACACGGTTTATTATATTATTATTATATAATTAACCTCTTTTTTTCATCTTTATAATTTACATGAAAAAAAACAAACAAAAATTCGATATTGGATATATGTATATTAAATAAATGCACTTCGATATGTCTTTTCTAATGTATAGGAATAAAAAAATTGCTAAATAGAGTCCAGTGTTCGATTAATGAAACCTTTGTTTTCGCAAAAACAAGAAATCTGGAAATGTATGGGATGGTATGGGTTAACAAAGTTTTTTTTAAGTTGCTGTATAAACATAAACGAAAAAGCAAAAGGTCAGTGTAAATAACTACGGAAACTCATTGAATTTAATCGAATATTATATCTCATATTGAACTGTTTTTATTGTAAAATTCTTGAAATTTTTTACTAAATATTTACAAAAAATTTCGCCAATGTACCATTTATTTTGAAACTGAAAATTATTATTAGTTAAAAAATTATACTTACTGTACTCGAAAGCAGCACTATCCACGTGACTAGTGGCAAAAATATGTTCATTTTTGCTGGAAAGATAAAAAATAGAAAAATAAATACATTAATAATATATTCAATAAAAGTCTCAGTTTATAAAATTGAGATTAATCTTTAACTCAAAGTGCATTTAAAATCGCTGTTCTTAAAATAACGCCTTAACAAAATTCTAAACATTTCACAGTGGTTTCCTAGGGCCTGCGTAAAGTCGCTGATCTCAAACATAAAAAGTATACAAATTATGTAGTCCTATACAACATTAATTGATAGTGTATGAGCATGTGAATAAGAGCATCTCTAAAGCGCCTTAACTATGACTAATTAATTACACTTTTTCAATGTCAAACTGTCACTATAAGTGAGCTAGGAAAAAAAAAGATATTAAAAATACTTTAGACAAGGGCGCCATATGTAGCTTAAATACAAAAAGGCGGCTAACTATAAAAATACTTTTGGCACCAATTTATTTTGATTTTTTTCTTATATCTTTTTTTTTTGTTTGTTAGTTAAAGTCCACATTGGAAGATCACGCTAACTGTGTTAAAAAAAAATAGGTAAAAAGGAGCCTGGTAATCTTGGGTAAAATAAGAAAAATTGAGTAAATTGATATTTTATGCTTTAAGCAGAACAAGTGTTTATAAATCATGACTGGGAGTGGAAGAAATTCTAAACGCATGTTTGTTGCAGCAGGTGAAATAGATCGCGTCATGTGTGTTGATAAATAAAACGCAGAGCCCAAAAGCTTTGACTAAATTTTTTGCTTTAACAATTAATTTGTGAAATTTAATTCAAGGTTAGATTTAGTTGTTTAAGTCAAAAACTTGACAGTGTATTTTAAAACGTTTAGCTTTAGACGAAAATTTTAAAATGCAAAGTAAAGGGTGTGGTTGAAAAAATTTGATAAATAAGCATGAAATTCATAAGGTCTAAAACAGTGGTGCTCACCAAAAGAAATGTGTATGTGTATTAATTTGCATAATAAGTCAATTTATGTTCGGCTCGCTGGTGTCGATGTTTAGTGATGTTGGTCTAAAAGTAAGAGTTTGGAGCTTAGTAGTATTAGTTTATGAATAGAGGGCCGTCAAGTTGGAAAATTATGTAAGTTAATATGCCTGTTTTGTAACATTTCTGACAATATGACTATGAAATTGGTTTTACATTATGCAGACAGCAAATAATTTATAGCTATGCTATTTATGCCATGACACAGGAGCTAGGACGTGAGTTTCGCAACAAAAATAATCCACACTATTACAGTTATAAATTTATTTTTGGTTGGATTTCTTTGTACTTAAAAGCAGAGTACAAAATTAAACGAAACAAATTGTTTGATTTTGTTTGGTTTCGTTCTGTGAAGTGAGTGAAACAAAAACAGTAAGAACGATTGCTCAATTTGTTTTTGTATTGTTTTTGCACATTCGCATAAACCAGAAAACACAGCCGATTGGCAGTAAACCGGCTAACAACCGCTGTCGGCCACAAACAATACATTAAATGAATTGTACGCCGCTAGAGAAGAAAATAATGGAAAAATAAATGGAAACTTTTTTAAATAAATTCGACATTATTTTACACATTAAGTTTGTTTTATATAGCTAAGTTGCATAGCCATAACCGGGTGTCCTAAAAGACCTCTCTTCTTTTTTTATGTTTTCTATGACGTATATCTAATCATATACATATATATTCATAATTGATTTTTATATGAAATCTGATTGTTAATATTTTTCTATTTCAGTTTGTATTTTCATAAACTATGATGATTATTTTAACTGATCGGTAGTGTTTCCTTAAGTTTGGTTATCGCTCATTTAATTGCACAATGAAATCCTTTAAATAAAAGTGCAGAATTAATCTTCATATCTTTATTCTCATTGTGTAAACATATTTTTTCGCACAAAATATTAAAATTTTAATTTTTCATTAAGTTAAGTTTAAATTTAAAACTTTGAACTCAAATTCTGTAAAAGCAGTTTTTTTTAAGTAAGATTGTAAATTTGCGATATATTCTTCTCTTTAAAATTTTATTGTCATTATGAAACTTTGTTCAGTACTTATCGACTTGGTTATTCAATAATTTTTTTTACCATATTCGCTGTCGTTTAAAGTAAAACATGTAAGACCTCAAGCTCAAATTTATTTAGTTAATTATTTGTTCTTCTTTTGTGCAAATATGCCACGTGGTATAGAATTAAATAGTGAGTAAATGAGTAAAATGTCAGAATGACATTATCGTTATTGCAAACGAGTAAATGTAACGATAAGTACTTGCAAAAGTTATTGAATCCATGATCCAAAAGACTTAGGAGACAAGCACGGTATTTGATATCTACTAAATTTTCTATCCAAAGTAAGTCATGATATTCCAAACGAAAGACTTAGGACATAAACCTTATCATCTATCATCATCACAGATATTTTTTCAAACGATATTTGATACTTTTTACAACAGTTTTTAACAAGAAAAATTTTTTTTTAGTAATTTAACTTCCAAAAAGTTTTTTTTTGCTTACAAAACAACACCAAAAATCAGCTAAGCTTAAAGTTCAATTACCTGTCGCAATGTTTTAATATTTTCATATAAAATTTAAAGTTATTTTTTCCAGTACGTTTTCTTAATTTCTTTCATATAGTTTATTGACCTTTTATACAAAAATTTACATGGGAGAAGATAAAATGAAATTTTTGAATTAACGTTTCTTAAGAAAAACAATTTGTTTTTCTATGTTCTTTTCTTCTTAACAAACAATGTCTTGGTATGTTTTGATTTGCTGCTTTTTGCCAGCTTTGAACACCAAGTGGTATTTTTGGTTCTTAAGCTTCAAAGTGTTTAAATCAAGTGCGTGTTTGAAATTTTAACAAATTGTTTTAAAAGAAGTTTGTATACTCGTACAAAGTTCGTTATGTATGTACGTACGTGTTGGTGTTTTATGTTTTTCAATTTCAAAATTAAGAAACTACCTTAAGCAGGAAGTTCTTTTATTTGCTTAAGTTTTAGCAATACAAATTTACTTTGTTTTTTTTTTTGTTGAGCTGAGAACAATGATCATTGTTGCAAAAAAGATCATGGTGGTATGTATGCAAAAAAAAAAACAGAACTAAGTACATGCTTTTAATGATTTGGCAGTTTCCTTTGAAGTTTTTGCAAAAAAAAAAAATATATAAATTTACCTTTCGGGCATTTTTCTTATATTTTCTGGCTATAATTAAAATTAGCTGGAGGTTATTTAATGATTTCCTTAAAAACAATTATTTTTATGATTATATATGTTTGTTTATAATTTCAGCTAATGAATAGATAATTTAATTGATGATCTCGCATAAGCACTAGTGAAAGGCAGCACAAATAATTAAATCTTTAATTTCATAACTTGTGAATAGTGAAAATAGAAACTTAAAATAAAAACTCTTTTCATGTTCAGTTTATTATATAAAAGATAATAATACAGTTAAAAGCTGAAATAAAATAAAACATCAGATAATTAATTATTCATGATCTGAATGAAAGTACAAAAGAAGTAATTTCGCGAAAGGCTAAAGCGAATGGCAAAAATTTCAGTATTATATAAGCATTTGTCAACCATACATTTACGTATATTAACATGGGAGAGATCTAATGATGAATGAGAGAACTAAGTTTATGGTAAACTTTGTCTTTAGGGAACATTTTTACTGCTGTATTTATAAAAATTAATACAGCTTTATAAAGCAAAGAAAATATGAAGTCTGTATTTTTAATAAACTGTTAAGAAGTAATATTTTTACTACATAGTTTCTGGAGACTTCAACAAATGTTTCATTTGAAAGTTTTACGGCCAAAGAAACCAGAATTCAAAGAAAAAGCTTCAGGATTGAAAGATTTATAAAATACCAATCCACAAAAACTATTAAAGTTCATTTCAAAGTTGTTTAAGTTGTTTGAAGGGGAGTATTTGTTTTTGTCTAAGTGCCCATTAGAGTTGGATGGTTCTTTTTTGTTCAGAGCAACTCAAAAAATTAGTTCGTTCAGTTATTCACAAAATGTTGTATTTCTATACAGGGGAAAAGTCAGCTATTGAAGGATTTTTTAAAGAAAAACAAATCTAAAATCTACTATGAAATTAAAAGCTATTAAAAATATATGAACGGCTCATTGTAATAATATCATAAGCCACCTGAATTCAAAAAAATTCGTTTAAGCTTTTTTTTTATTATAATCACCCCAACATCTATCCAAACAATTTAAGCTATATTGCAATTAGTTTCTGATTTAGATGATAGTTCCTTATCTACCTTTCAATATTTTCTTTTTCGTAATAACATCATACACCACACCAATTTTTCATAACTTAATTCAAATTTTTTAATTTCAAAGAAGTTATGTATGTTGTATGTTGCTGCTGTTTCACAAATAATCTAATAACTTACTTGATTTGGCTTATGATATTTTTGCTGTATAAAATGTTTCAAAATTATTTGAACAGCCAAGCTCATGCAGAAATTGCGGAAATTATTTAATAAGTGCATCGGGAATTTTTTTTTTTTGTAAAATTAAAGATAAATTTTTTCCACTTGCTTTTTCAGAATAACTTACAGGGACTTCTAATTTGTTGCTGACAATATTTAATTGTTGTACCTACAGTAAAGGTGGTCAAATTTTGGAAACATATCAATAAAAGTCTAGGCACCCTAAATACCTCGATAAGACCACTTTGTATCTTAAAAGTTTTAGTTTTTTAGTAGTTGGAACATAATTTTATTGCATTTTTTACTTTCTTGTTATTGTTGAATGTCTTGTGCTGCAAATTTTAGTATTTACTATTGTAAGGTTTTGTTTTTGCGCTTCCAAATACTGTATTGTTAGTGAAAAATTATTAGTCCTTGCAAGTTATGCTGAAAAAGGTGAGAACAAAATATTCTTTCCTCTATTAAAAAAATAAGTGCGAGAAAACATTTAGTTTCCTGTACAAAGTAAAATATGATCTGTATGAGGTGTTAGTGTGCCCAAATACGTTTGGATTGAGTTAGAGTACTGACAAAAATTATACAGGTTTACCGTTTTTACATTTTCGCCAAATACTGTTATATTATATTTCAACTATACGTGCTTCGCTCTCTATTAAGCTTCACACCCCAATCATGAGTGAAGCAACTTGCTTCGTCATACAAAATTATGAGAGCGAATCAAGTAGATACGAGTACAATATGAATCTACTTGCGAAGAACGTAAAACTGGTATCTTCTCTAACTGTTATCGCAATTAATCGCCAGTTTATCCGAACTAGCTATCAGAACAAAATAGGTATGTGTGTATGTGTGTGTGAACAAATAAAACCAAACCAAATGCACGTGCGTATGATACGTTCCAGCTAGCCAAGAGCTGTTTAAAATACAACCCCTAAACGAATCTTTTGCTGATTGCTGGCAGAGTGATATTGTAGCATTTCTGTTTAACTCTCTCTTATAAATCTGGCAATGTTTAATCGATGATACATTTATCTGTTATAGATTGTTATTTTTTTCATCATTTCTTCGCTGGCTTTCATTTGAGTTTTGAATAAGAATCTCGTCGGATGTTTCAAGTGTGTTTTTATTTTTTATAATAATTAAAGATATATTAAAGTGAATTAGATATTATTTTAATGTGTTTGGTATTTTACATCAAATATTTATTAAATTATTGGAGGTACATAAAAAGATTTTAAAATAATCTAATTCTTTTAATTAATTGAATTTTTCAAATATCTTTGCCATTCAAAGTTCTTGCAGCACCATTTTGTGCACGCCAAAGATAGAAGCGATGGACGAATAAAAAACAAAATTCGACATAGTAATCATAAATTTTCGATGTATAGAGACTGGTTGCATCTACGTACATATGTACATAAAATA
Source organism: Nowickia ferox (assembly GCA_936439885.1). NCBI lineage: Eukaryota > Metazoa > Arthropoda > Insecta > Diptera > Tachinidae > Nowickia > Nowickia ferox. Next base: position 70,007,361 of record OW387026.1, read on the forward strand.
TTATTTAATCAAGTAATGAAGAAAAGTTTTTTATTATTTACTAAAAAGTACTTATTAATCTAATATATAAAAATAAGTCGGGTTTTCCTTCCTGACGCTATAACTTCATAACGCACGAACCGATTTCCACGGTTTTGCATTCGTTGGAAAGGTATCGGGCTCCGTGAGGTTTATACCAAAGAAAATTCAGGGAAAGTTACAAGAGAAAAGCAGGAAAACAGGGAAAATCATTTTTCACATACAGCGCCATCTCTGATACATAGCATGTACTACAACGGCGTAAGTACGTGGTGTGTGAGTATACTTCACGAAAATAAGTACGTTTCATTTTGTTTCATTTTAAGTAGATGGCGCCGGTGCGTGATACATTGTTTGACAGTTTGTAATACAAAAATTCAAGTATGTTGCATATTTTAAGGCGCTAGATTATATATCTTCTACATATATAAAATCGGAGTGTTTTTGTTATTAACACATGATTTGTGGAACTATAAGACCTGTGAAGCTGAAATTTTCAACACAGATTCGGGTCAATACCGGGTAGGTTTTCGTTTTGACTTTTAACCAACAAGTGACTACTGTATGGAGTAATTTGTAGTTAAAAAAAATTTATTGAGGGTAAGACGACGTTTGCCGGGCTCATCTAGTAAGTACTAAAAATCATACTGAGTATTGTGCGATTCCCCAAATCATTATCGAATGATTCTTTTACAACTCCCCCAATGGCTCATATAAGATTAACGTTGAAGAGCCTCATACGATTCTCAATGTTCTTCAAAAAAAATTGTAAGATAATCTCTAGATAAATCTCAAATGATTGCGTCTACGACTAATAAAAGCGCTTTCTGCGGCTATTGTACACGAATCGTCTACGGTAACAGTTTCTCCCGTGCGAAGCATCTTTCACGATTAAAATATGAGATCGTCTGTGATTGAAAATGCTCTGCATACGATTCACAATAGACTCTTCTGCGATTGAAAAGGCCAGCTGGGGTTTGTATGTGTGAATACACATAAAAAAATGCCAAACGAACTACAAATGCGCAGTGTAAACAAATCATTAGAAGAAATAAGGATTCCCTATTATTTTGAAAAATGTGAAAAAATTTTTTACTTAATATTTGAAAAAAAAGTGCACGAAAAATAATTTTTTGGCATTCGATATTAACAAGATTTATTTGTTAATAAATTAAATTTTGTTTTCCGCTGTATTTTTGTTGTCCAACGATGGGTATGTGATATCTGTCGTTATAAAGGAGTTCTTGAAAAGGTGTACAGTATAATTTCATGAAAGATCTAATTTTAATATTTTTTAACTTTTCGCTTCATTGTCTCAAAATATTTGTTTTGTGGCATATGATGTTATTGAAATGAACCCTTCATATGTATGCATATTTAATTTATATTTTTTTGTTTTAATAATAAAATGAAAAAAAAAAATCACTCAAAAAAGCTTACATGTCACTACGAAGTTATTTTGAAAGCATGTCCTTTTGCACTTTAACACAAAATTATATGTAGTTTTCATTTTTAAATTAGTGTGGTGGTCTTGTTGTAAATATTCCTTACTAAAATATACTTGATTAAATTAATTAATCAATTAATATATTTGGAATTATAAATTAAAATATGCTGAAAGCTACATGAGCAGAGAAATTCCTGGCCACGTTTACATTTTTAAAGTATGAATGTTATCCAATTATTAACAACATTGCTTGGCTTAATTGAATCTTCTGTCTCCTGCAACTAGTAAAATATGCAATCTGAATTAAATTAAAAGTTTTTTTATGTCCACAATTGTCCAGGACTTTGTGCTTAATTTTGATGGTTGATCAATAAAATATTTTAAATTATGAACACGATTCTACTGCATATTAATGGCACTTTTAGCACAGATTCTTAATTTAACATCTGTTAACATATACATGCACTGCAAGGGGGAACACAGAATTTTCGCAAAAAAAAAAATAATAATCATTACAAGTTACAAGAAAGAGGAACAGTTAAATGCACTTTGGAGTATTATTACTTCATTAAGTGCACAGAACAAAGGTTATTATAAGGATGAAGAAAAAAAGAAGCTAGCTCTCGGCTGGTGTAATATATAATACTCGTGTGATGCCTCCTGCCATTTGTCAGTCCGTTTGGACCTCATTACTTATGGATTTTGTAGCAGTGCTTGGTGCATTTTGTTTTATTTTTATTTATTTATTTTTTGAAGCATCATATGATTTATGAGATTTTAATGAATGAATTTCTTACATAAAAAGCTCTATAATTTAAACTTAACTTGGTATTAACAAGTTGTATGTACAAATTTTTTTTGTTGTTTTTATTTTTATTTTTATTTATTTTTTGCCTACAACAGTGTCTTGTTTAAATTTAATTCTACTTGGTTGTCGTTGTCGTGTGTGGAGTTAAAATCATCTGGAAAAAGCATGCAGGCATGCAACCGGTTCTAGTTTTATTTAACATTTAAGAATTGTAAAAATGTCTGAAATAAGAAACCTTGACATTAAAAATATTTTTAATTTGGGTGTTATTTTTGTTATTGTGGCAAATAAATTTAAAAAGAAAAAGGCAATAAAAAAAGTATAATATTTACAATATATGAAAAGGTGTAAAGAATTTTTATTTTATCTTGCTGATTAAATCTGGTTTAAGGTTTATATTTATATGTCTTGTAGGCATGTGCTTTTGTTTTTTGTTTTTTTGTTAACATAAAATTTCGAAATACGAAGTTATTCTCAAAATTACATCAAATAGTGAAAGAAATATTAGATACGGGAATATATAATTTCTTCTTCTTTAGTATTTATAAAATCATTTTAATAATTAAATACCATCTGTTTGGCATGTGCAACCCGGTGTGGTTAAAATGCTATTCCAATCATATATAGGAATACATATAAATTCCTGGTATTCTAGGAGAAAAAAATCTTAGATCGTCATTGCTTTGCTTGAACATGAATATTGGATGGAGTTATTGATTCCGTATGGAAATAAAAATTCAACGGAAATAAATATCGATCGACACGCAAATTGCAAGTATTCATTCCTGCGGTATACGCTCTCCGCAAAATAAATTTAACATCCCTGTCTTTATTCATTCTAGCGTGGTATAGTGTCAGCTGTTGTTAAAATATATTTTTAAAAGGTATACACACACGCATATACAAATATGTACATACATATGTACACATGCATGTACGTATTTTGAAACGTAAAAGCAACAAAATATAGAAAGAATAGTTTTGCGCTGTAAAACTATAAAAATAAAACAAGGAAAAAAAATTAAATAAATTTTTATTATTGCAAACTTGTGTATTTTCCTTACAATTTGGTTCTTTCCATATGCTTTCCCTTATAAAATTTGAACGTAAGCGAAATAGGGAAAAACACCGCGGCAACGGAATGAATAATTGCGAATTTTGATTCCCCACAAAAAATGCTTTCCGCAATCGCGAAACGGAATGAAGAATTAGGCTAAGGCTACGATGTTTTTAGTACAGAGGCAAAGGCGTTCTAAAATCGTTAACGTTTGACATCAAATTGAGAACAAATCGTGAACAATATTTTATTAACTTTCGTTACCAAATAAAGAACATACCGTACAAAAATAATAAATCAAAAACAATCTGTAGTAAAATCATGAATAAATTGGATTAAAACACCATAAGCTTATTCGTTGATCTGATTGCAGATCAACGAACGTTCGGTAACAAAATAAGACCAGTTGTCGTATGGATTTCGGTATTTTTCTTACACTTTTTGCCCTCTGTGTACATTTTAACTATCCTCAAAAACATTTATAGCGGAACATAGTAACAGTCAATTTATTATTTCTGTCTAAAATTGCACTTCATGCTTGATAATGAGTTTTTTAGAACATTTTATCTTGAATTTGGAACGATTTTCCATCATTGCATGTCCAATACAGTTGATAATTACACCGATTTCGGCTATGTGCCATCTCTAGTGTCTTCTTGAATATTAAATAACATTGATTAAGAATTTATATCCGGCAACAAAGAAGAGAGTAGGATAGAAATACTTTCATTTTGGCTGAACTAGTTAGAAAGTTGGCTACAAAGCAGAAGATCCTGGGTTCGATCCCAGTCTTCGACAGTCATAAAATAACAACACCACGCATTTTTCTGATGTATACAGGCACTGGTCACCGAACCCTCCTACGTTGGTATTGTGTAGCAAAAATCATCGCCGAAGTAAAATAACCAATAAAATGGCTATTAAATAGAGCTTCGCAAATTTAATACGCTTCATTGACACCAGAGGCGCTGCAATACTGCATTATTAAAAACGTGCAAAAAGCAGAGTTGTAAGAGAATAAAGCTATTCTCTATCTCTTCCTTCACCACCTGTCCCTTTGTCCTACAATTACACAAAACTTAACAAAAACAGAAAAACTAAACTATAATTATTTTAAAGAAAACTACATGCTATCCTTCTACTTCATCCGTTTCCATCATGAGTTAAAGTGGAACCAAGATCCACACTCACTCACAATCTCAAAACTTTTTTCTTAAAAATATTTTTCGTACTGTTACTAAAAATATGCCTCTGATAGAAATTTTTAAGTACAATACAGTTCCATAATTGGTTAAAACTTGTAATTTTTACGATAAAATCAGTGTGTATACCGAATTTTATTAAAATCCTTTCAGCAGTTTTTTCGTCATATGGTAATAGACTTCCAAACATCCAAACATACAAACTTTCACAACTATAATTTTATTAGGATAAATATGTATACTTTTATTGTGGTGCCAAGCTTAACTCAGTACAAATCAACATGTCAATCACCATTTGAATTTTGAAGTTTACTTTAGTCCACTTCTCTCTAACAATAATCACAAAGGAAACTCATTGTTTTTTTTCAACAAGAATAATAAAAAAGCACTATTTTTTTAACGAAAATCTAATACATGTAGATTGAAAATATTTCCAGGCATATCTACACCGTAACTGTTCCCGACGAAGCGCCTAACGGACGTTAAATTTTGAACCAGTTTTGCGAGCATTCATGGCTTTATGTCACGTCTACCATGAACAATGTTGGCTTCCAAGGCGTCAATTGTTGCTGACAAGTCAGCATAAGCCAATGATTTCACGTGGCAGATCAAAATAATCTAGAGCTGTCAAATCGCACGACCTTTTAGGCCAATCATCTTATCGCCAAATTTTCCATTTCAATAAATCGATGGTTGCCAATCCTGTTGAAATATTTTCAAAATGAATGATTTTATGATTATAGTGCAGTAACGATCTTCACTGACCGTAACGAGATTTCTTGGTTCAGTTTTGAAGAAGTGAGGTCCAATGATGCCAGCAGCGTGTAAAACTTACCAAACAACAAATTTTCCTTGAGCGACATAAATTTCAAATTTAATTTTTTGACGAAAATCGATTATTTAAGATAGTAGATAATTAATTTTCTTCAACAAAAGGAATTTCAAAAAAATATGTCTCTCAAGCTTTTTTGGCGCTTATGGTTCGATATATTGTTAGCGTTGTTCAAGTGTCAATATTTTCATGATGATTCGCCAGAGTATAGTGATCATAAATATCAATAAGTAAGCGCAATATGACAGTTAAACCCTGCGCAAGTTATATCGGGCTTACAAAAATACACTTTATCTTTATTCATTTCAGCTTCCATCTTCATTTTATGGTCAGGTTTTATTATATTATAACTTATTTCATAAAAATAAATGCCCACACAGCACTTTGCTCAGTGCTGGGTTTGCCCTGGTGGGTTTTTATCAGTGTTTGTTGTTGTTGTTGTTGTTTTCTTTTCGCTTACAAGTTGTCATTTTATTTTAACTCAAATAGAAACTGACTTCTTCTTTATATTTCTATTTGCTAAATCTAGCAAAAACCGGTAATTTTACGCGTTTTAATATTTTATTTACCATTATTTATTTTATTATATACATACATACATATACATATAAGTATGCATATAATTTTTTAACTTTATTTTAATTTATTTGCAAAATTTTATATTTTTGTGTTTTTTTTTCTAAAAGCATTTCTTGTGAGTTGTTGTATTTTTTATGATTTCTGCATGCAGTTGGTCTTAATTTTTTCCTGCTTGCATTGGGACTGTTTGTAATATGCAGAAAACTGCATTAGACATTGATATGCAACCAAACATGCTTTTTACTTTGCTTAAGAAACAAACAAACAAAAATACATTTGTGTCTATTTTGATGGTTGGTTGCATGACTTTGGTGGTTTGGCAAATAAATTCATTTAGCTTTAGTGGTTTTGACCAAAAAATCTTCAAGTTATAAACAAATCCAACTAGACGTGCATGTCTAGTTAGATCTCCTTTGGTATTTTAAGCAAATGAATTTCAAATATGTGTTATTTGAATTAAATGGACACAGGCAATTCTTAATGTTAGTATGTTGTTTCTTTTTTACCATAAATAGTTGTTGCATTATTTTTCTTTTCTATGAGAGTTTAAGTATGTGTGTGTGATCGTATGTTTAACCACAATTTTTTAAATACATAAAGCAGTGGTTGTGGTGAAAAATAACTTTATTAATGTATATTTAGAGCAACATATATAATTGATTTATTGACTTAGTGGAAAACTTTTTACACCGATGTAAATGTAAAACTATTGGGAGTAATTTAAAAAAAAAATTTATTACATCGTTAATTGAGAAATTTTAAAAACTCTAAGGCAAAAAGTAAAATATATGTTTGTATAAAGTTTATTAGTCTAGCAGTAGAGAAAGAATTTTGAAAATCCCGATTTGTTTATATATTGAGAAATTCGGAACAATAACTCCTCGGGAACTCCTTTATTTTAAACATTAAATTTTGAGGTAACACAATATATCTGTGGCAAAAATGTAAAAGTGCTTAAGTTGAGATAAGCTGATTTTGAGTTAATGCTACCTACGGAATCTGCATATTTGAAAGTACCCCTGAGAAACATCTCAATTAATTTGTGCGATTTTTCAAGAAGTTTTAGCACAATGGCTTGCGGCTTATCTTTTTTGGATTTCTAACCTTATTTGGAATAAAAGCTTAATTAAGAATATACTTTGGTATATTTCAACTTGAATGTATTTATTATTTACAGAGAATTTCCCAATTTAACTTGAAAAGAAATAAATTTCTGAAAACCGACTTGAACGCGTAAAAGTTCTCTCCTGCAAAATAGTCAAATATGACTTAGGCACTTTTTCCTTATTGCCACAGATATGTATATGACTTCAAAAGCAAAATTGACACGATGAACACGAAACGATTTTTGGTGTTAAAATATGTATGCATGAATTTCCAGCTTAAGGTTCTGAAATTAAACAAAAATATGTATCTATTTGAATATAAAAAATCCTTTTTTGCTATTCAATTTGATTTCGTGCGTGTTTTGAAAAAATTTCGCGTGCGTGTTTTGTACGTGTTGAACATCTTGGCATTCGTGTTCGTGTCGTGTCGTGTTGGAAAAATTCAACACGCGCCCATCTCTAGCCGGAAGGTACCTGATTGGGATTGGACGAAAATTTGTTTTGCTACTTTTAATATTTAACTTAAGCTCATGAATATTTATGTCTTTCTTATATAAGCATAAATTATTTTTAATTCTCATATTTGAAAGTAAAAAATTACATGTCTAATACTAATCAATATTGTCAATCATCACAACTACTGTTAGATTCAAAAAGATGAATAACAAAACCAGAGCAACATGACAGCCGGCATTATTTTAGAAATATTTTACCTAGAAATATACACATCAAATAAGATGGCTTACAGCTTAACTTTTCTGCTTTATGAAAAGCAGCACACCTTTATTAATGCCAAGAAGACCATCCTTGAAATCATGAATAAGTAGTCAATAAAAAAAAAACACCAACACCACGCGAATAAATAAAAATCAAAACCCGATTAGCATACTCGTAACTAAGGTTGGTTTTTGTTTAACCTAAAACCGATTTTATACAACAAATTGTATAAAAAGTATTTAAATGGCAAGACAAGTTTCGTTCGAAATGTATGTCACTTTTTCATTTAGATTTTAAATTTCAGCAAACGCAAAAAAACAAGTGTGATATCATCATTTCCAGCATCTGAATGTTTCTTGACATGTTTATTTTATGGTTTGATTTTTATTATTTGAAAAACAAGAAACAAAATTGAGATTTTATTAGTCATTTAGAATTAAAATGAATTTATATAAGTTTTATTTATATAAAAAATTATTAAATTAAAGACGATCTCAAAACTAAAATGAAAAATAAGAGAAAACAAGAACGGTTTATCTAACAATTATTTATAAAATATTTATCATACAATATTTGCTTTATATATTATATGACATAAATTACTGGAGAATTCATATAAATTAAATAATTATTATTATTATAATTAATTGTTCTTAGTTACGGCGGTGCTCCAAACACTCAACCATACCCTGTTAACATTTGACTTAATTAAGTAATCATAGTTTGAATGCAAAATTACAAAACAGCCATTATTAAACTATTCCTTTAAGACTTCGCATCAAGTCTTCAAAAATAGCCCTTTCATATAAGGAAGACAAACGGAACACAAGGACTTTTGATATGATTACTTACTGCCTTGTCTTATCATGATTTTACTTAGAGTGTATATATTTAAAGCAGATAAACAACAGAAGATAAAACCGGACCAACATTAATGCAAAAGTACTAATAGGCAAGCTTTTTTCAGGCTTTAGTAGACAATTTTTAATTTACGAAGCTGGTTTAAAAATTTGTCGAAATAGTGGGTCTAATTATTCATTCCATTCCACCATTGCGCGGAAAGCATTTTTTGTGCGGAAGCAAAATTTGCAATTATTTATTCCATTGCACAAAATTGTAAAAAAATATACAAATTTGCAAAATTAAAATTTATTTTAATTTGATTTGTTTGTTTTATTTTTAAAAGAATAAAAAAATTAGTTTAATTTAACAAATTTCTTTAATTTGTAATACGTTTTCAGTTTTACAGCGCAAAAATCTTCTTTCTATGTATATTTGTTGTTGTTGTTTTTACGTTTCAAAAATACATACATACAATGACTCCAACGCATAATCGGGCATGAGTGTGGTTGATGTAAATGTGCTCGAAACAAAAACAAAATTTATTTAGTGTTGATTTTTTTTATTTTATTTACACTCTACATACTTACATCTGTGGACAATAAAAAAAAGTCCAACTTTTCCAACGATAACTACACGTTGGGTGGCGTTGGCTGAAGTAGTAGCACGTTGACTACAAAACCTACAGGTCCTGTTTTCGAGCCCGGTCTCCGACAGTCATTAAAAATAATAACACCACGCATTTGTCTGATGTGCATTAGTGTCCTTTATATCAGTTGTTGTGGGAAAAAGTTCTAGTGATGCAGGCATAAGGCACTGATCACTAAAAACTACACCGACTTCATCAGATACTAATCCTAATGTAACATCAGAGCGACCTCCTTCGTTGTGTAGCAGAATCATTGGCGAAGTAAAATAACCAATAAAATAAAATAGCTACTAAACACAGCTTCAAAATTTAATACGGCTCATTTAACACCAGAGCGCTGCAACACTGCATTATCAAAAAGCGTGCAAAAAAAAGCAGAGTTGTAAAAGAATGAAGCTTTCCGCCATCTCTTCTTTCACCATCTGTCTTCTTTATCACTACCCCTTCCCTATCAGCCTCACTCACTATCTTCTCTTCAACTAACAGGTAACACAAAGGGATCATTGTATTGGACCCAAGTGAGCTGGACTCTAAATTTCACCCTTCCTTACCAGCAGCCTGCTAACCTAACCTAGACATTTAAAGAAAAAAATAAAAATAACTAAAATTCTATCGTTCAACGAATAATCGGACAAAATATTTAATATACAAAAATTAAACAATTAATATTCTGTTGCATATCCTTTGTTGTCGAGAATGGCCTGTAAGCGTTTGGGAATTCACTTGACCAAGTTTTGGCATACTTCCGGCTCTATACTGTTCCGAGCTTCTAACAAGACCTCCTGCAGCTGGACTGATGACCTGAATTTTTATTGATACACTCTTCTTCCTAATTCCTCCCAAGGGTGCGCAAGCACATTGAGGTCAGGTCTCTGTGAAGGTGTTTCGATAGTTTTAGGACAGTTAGGAATTAACCAAATCTTTGCAACTCCTGATGTGTGCTTGGGATCGTTGTCCTGGTAAAAAGCAAAGGTGTTCGTAATTCCCAATTTCTCTGCTTTTTGCTTTACATTTTGCTTCAAAATCTTGAGGTAGACAAATTTGTCCATTTTACATTCTATAAAATGCAAATTGCCTACTCCAGCACTAGACATGCAGCCATAAACCATTACAGAGCCTCCGCCATGCTTCACTGTTGCTTTTGTATTATAATGGTTAAATTCGGTATTTGGCTTACGCCACACAAATTGCCTGCCATCTGAACTATGCAAATTAAATTTGCTTTCATCAGTGAACAAAACCTTAAACTAATTGCAAACCTTCAATGATTCAAAAAATCTTCAGTTTTCATAACTACTCTTTGGCGAATTTTACTCTACGGAATTTATTTCTAAGGCTTATAAAAAACTTTTTTATAGCAAGTCTCCCGTAATAATTTTACTTATGTAATGTATTGCAAACAGTATTCAGACAAATATCTTTTCCAGTTCGAGATTTTAATGATATTTTAAGTATTTTTGCGGTTTTAAAGGGATCCCTTTTGATTTCTTTCAAAATCGAATGTTCATCTCTTTCATTTAGTATTTTGCCTTGACATTTTCTGAATTTGTTGGCCAGTCTAAACTTATTACGGATCCTTTTAACATCATCGTAGACAGTGGATTTGCGTTTTCCAACCCATTCGGCAATTTCTCGAACAGTTTTACCTTCCAAATTTAATTTCACTATTGCTTATCTTATTTCATTAGTCGTTTGATTTCTACTTGGAGATATTATCACTTAAAATTAATGTTCTTACCACTTCTTACAATTTACAAATGCGTATGAAAAAAAATGCTGTTTTTGTTTTCGTAATTTGTTCGATTATTCGTTGAGCGCAAAATTTTTAGTTATTTTAGTTTTTGTTTTAAAATTAATAGTTATGCTAAAAAAAACTATACTTTTGTTGTGTTGTTGTAAGACTAAAGTGTGTGAAGTTTAAATGAAATAAAAAACAGCAATACGCTAACACCTATTTGTTTCTGTTTAGAGAGCATTTATATGAGTCAAATCTTGTCCGATTATGCGTTGGAGCCACTGTACATGTGAACATACATATGTAATACATATGTATGTATTTACATATGCGTGCATGTATATCTTTTAAACAGCTGACATTATATCAAGAGAGAATTAATAAAATAGGGATGTTAAATCAGTTTTGCGGAAAGCGTATACCCCAAAAATGAATAATTGCAATTTGCATATCGATCGATATTTATTATTATAAAGGGTGTTTTTTTATAGAGTGACACAAGTTTAAATCATAATAAAACAAGGAAATATATTATTTAATATCAATTAAACGGGCTTTATTGGAAAGAACATTTTATGAAATTAATGTTTAAATATGATTTCTGCCTGTGGCATTTGCGGCCGTATTTCGCCAATAACGCTTGGAATGTTGATTTCCAGGTGTTCAAATGTTTGTGGTTTATCGACATAGACGAGTAACTTAACATAACCCCAAAGAAAATAATCCAATAGGATTAAATCACATGATAATTGGGCCATTGCGTGAAATTTTTGTTATCAAAAGTTTCTTTGGGTTAATCAATTCTAGCGCCCGCTGTGTGACCTATGGCTCCGTCCTATTCGAACCACATATCAGCAAGATTAACGCCACGTAATTGAGGTACGAAAAATTTCGAATCATGTTGCTATTTTTTTTCATGCGTATATTTATTTATTGTATCTTCAAAAAATTAACTAACAATAAGTTTTCAAATCTTAAATCTAGATATAATAATTAGGCCCAACCAGTGTCAGGCATAAACTTAGTGATAGTAATCAATAATACATAAATATCGTATTAAGTACAAAAATATTTTCTGTTTCATCTGGAGTGTTTAGTATTAGAGCCATAGTGTCCCTCTTTTTTAAGCGGATGTGTCCAGTAAAATTCAAGATGTTACGAGCAAGTGTATTAGGATGAGACTCGAGTTTTGTTAAGTATTTGTCTGCGTATTTTTTAATTTCTTCAGTCACTAGTGGCATATTTAAATCACGATGTAAATTTGAATTTTTGATGTACCATGGAGCCGATGTTCGTTGGATTCTCTCTATATTGGAAGTTGAAGCAGTGCCCCATAGCTGTACTCCGTAGCACCATATGGTTTCAAAAGCGACTTGTATATTAAAAGTTTACAATCTAGACTGAGTGTTGAATTTCCACCAATCAGCCAATGTAAGCCGTCGATCAAGGTGTATACCAAAATATTTTACATGTGAATGTTGAGGAACAACTTTTTGAAGACATATGAGCCAGCCCCTAAAGCGCACCAAAAAGTAATTTTCTGTGGATTTAATGGTGTTTCGACAAAAGCTTGTGGATTCTCCTCACTCCAAATGTGACAAAACTGTTTATTTACACACCCATTCACCAGAATGGGTGAATGGAAGAATTGCACGATGTGTTTGACGAAAAGAACAATTATTTTGATTAAAATTTTCAACAATATGCACGCTTTGCTCTTGTGTACTCGTAAATCGATTCATAATGAAATTTCAAAGTAAATTTAATAAAAAGCAACTTTCAGCTGTTAAATGGGTTCTTAAATAAAGCAGTGATGCCAACTAAAAGTTGTGACACTCTAAAAAAACACCCTTTATTTATATTGGAATTTTTCTTTGAAATAACTTCCACTGAAGTATGACCTAAACAAATAAAATAAGTCCTATTAACATTTAATTAATTCAATACCCATTAAAAATAAAAAAAATAATCCCAAAATTTTGGAAAAAAGCCATTTTTTGTCAATTACATTATAATAAAAGTAACCAAATGTGAAAAGATGAAGTAAGTCCCAACTTTATTTGGGGGTTATACACGAGTTTTTTTTTCATAAAATCTTTATTAAGCACAGCAAGTGTTACAAACTCAGACAGAAAAATATATATAGGCGAAATAAAAATCAATTAAAAATAAAATTGTGTCAGTTAGTTTTTGCAACTAATTAAATTTTTAAGCAACAGTTTAATGGAATGAATTAAATTTTTTTTTAAAACTTTTAATTAACAACATTTTTAAGCAACAGTTTAATGAACTCAACTAATTAAAAGACGTTAATAGGAACAACTTTTTTCTGAGCAAGGATATAAAAATGTTGTGGAGAAAACTTATTTGCATCCGGCTGAAAGTCATAAGGCTCAGTTAGCCGACTGTAATGTAATGTAACTGCAACAGTAGGAAACAGCTGATCGATATTGTTATGTGAAAAGTAATGGAAATGGTTATAGAGATGTAATGTAACGTAACCTACTTTTTAATATAAAATATCGATCAGCTGTTTCCTACATTACAGTCGGCTAACTGAGCCTGTAAATTCTGTAATATGTAGAGAGCGGTACTTTGTTTTTACTGTGCAACATTTTGATGATCTCTTTTGAAACTTCAGTCGTGTTCACACAGTGAAGTTTTTGTAGTTTCATGAGATATATTTCTCATGAGAATGAGATATTTATTCAACAAGAAATGCATGCACATGAAACATTCGTCTTTCCTCTTTCATTCATAAACACAAAAGTTTCGCAGCAAATGTTTTTTCATAGAAACGAAAAAAAAAAAACCGAAGGCGATCTTGTGATTGATCTATTCCATTCTATTTTTGTTGTTGATTTTATATTGGGAATAAAAACTAAAGTTAATGGATAATTTAATATTAAGCTGTCTTGAGCGAGTCCCACTTGGGCGATTATTCGTGCACTCAGACTACATGAAACATCATTTTAAATTGAAATGAACTTAGCTCTACCTGCTTTTTCAAACTCAACATTGTGTCATTGCAAATTGACCACATTTATACAGGGTATCGTAAGAGTCGTTTGGTTAGATATAGTATTTGAACTTTTAATTTTAATGGGAGTGTCCCTGCCCACTTATAAATTTTTTTTCATTTAGCAAAACCCTTGTTAAACCTGCATCAAATAAGGTGTAATTTTTATGTATTACTTTTAAGTCAAAGAGGTAAATAATTTTGGTCTTTTTTAAAATCAATACACTACTGCCAAAAAAAGCTAAAAATTTTTTTTATCAAACGAAACATACTTTCGCCCTGTTTGAACAAATCGGGCAGTCGACTCGTCCAGAAAGCTTGTATACAAATTACTCAAAAATATTAGTGCTTTTTATATAAATTTTGACTCAAGTCTACCGTGTGTTGTGGACCTTATATTTATACATCAAAGACGCACAGAGAAAAGCATTCACCAATTAATGTTTTCAATTAAGAATTTAATTGATTCAATTAAATTTTTAATTGTATTGATTAATTTGAGTGGAAAGACTTAATTGATATTATCGAATTGTTTATAGGTGAACATTTAATTAATTTTTTAATTGATATTACAAAATTATTCATATTACTTTTTTGTGTGCGGTTGACTCGAAAAATTAATTTATATGGAAAGTACTAATTATTTCAGTAATTTGAATACACAATTTTCAAACGAATTGACTGCTTGTGTTGTTAAAGCAGGCGACAAGTTTAGCTATTTTTATGTTAAAATAATTTTTAATCAAAAGGAACACATTTGCTTTGCATACTTGATTATTTCATAAACAAACTTAATATTTTGGTACAAAAATGGTTTTTTGTTTCAGTGTTTTGAAATTATTTTTTGGTGTCTTATTATTTGCACCAACTCAGATAATTTTGCTGCTGCCCTCATAAAATAACTTCTTAAAAAAAACTTGCAAATTATCTTCTAAAATTGTAGAACAGTTGGGTGTGTTGTTGAAATTTTTATTGTTGCGAGTCTTGTAAACATAATTTTTTTTCTTTTATGATTCTATACAAAAGTTTTTTATTACTCTACTCTTATAACAAATTTTAATATACAGGGAAGTCGAAATAGTGCACTGGACAAAAGAAAATAAAAAAATACTCGTGCTCAACAGTTCTATTGTAAAAGCAAAAGATATTTCTTTTATAACGTGAACATTTTGTAGCTAAAATGCTTTAAGCTACAAATAAAGCATCTTGTTTTGCTCTTTAGAGAAAATTTTTTGTTTTTTGTTTGTCTTAACACCCATTTTAATAAATACAAAAAAAAAAAATAAAATAAAAGAAATACATTGAAAAATAATGTAAATAAAGACAATTGAAATTATATTTATGGTGATGAAAAGCTATTATTAATAAAAGAAAAAAGTATTCAAATAAAAATTCTAAAGTGTAAAGCTTAACAAAAGACTTAAGACCATAACTTGTAACGGTATTTAGTCAACATGTTTTATTTATCTTCTGAACAAATGAGGAAATATTATCATTTAGTCATAAGAAGACTAAAACCAAATTCCTGTTCTTTCTTTTTTTGGTTGCAGATGAAAGCTTAAAAATTGATTTGATTATTTAAAGATTTCTCCGGGGCAAATGTGTTGAAAATTTTAGGAAATTCTTATTTTTACTATTAAAATTTTATTAGATTTTATGCATGTTAAATTTATTTTAATGAGTTTGACACACATATCGTGTCCTTAATATAGAAAGGCCCTAACTCATTATTTTTTTGAAATCGACATTTTTGCAGGTCTCGATACATAAGATGTTCTAACGAAATATAGAAAAAACTCGATTTCGAAAAAATAATAAATTAGCGTCTTTCTATATTAAGGTAGCGATAGACATACATACATACATATAACTTTATAAAACCTTTTCAATAGAAAATATTCAAGTTGAACGGAAAACTTCTATTGTAAGAAAGTTTTACGTTAAATATTTTTGCTGCTATTCGTTTGTTATAAGAACCTAAATCTATATTCTATTTTATATCACTTAGCGTCATTATTACAACTTAAAGATAGTTAAAAGCAGGATTTTATCGGGAGTATAAAAAGTTGTTCATTATAAAAAAATTAATTTAACTTAACAGGTAGGATAAACCTGCCTTGACCTTATCGCTCACTTTAGGTTAAAGTAAAATTGTACTAATGAAAAGCTTTTTATACGTCGAATAAAATCCTGCTTTTAAATATCTTTAAGTTGTAATAATGGCCCTTAAAGAACTCATTTTAATAATAAGCAAGAAATTACCTGTAATGTTTTCGTTAATTCTTTTTTTCTCTCTTTCAATATTTTATTGTTTCACTACTGTAATTAAAAGCAACAATTTAATTTGTTAAAAGAAGCGCTTTAATAATACTTAACTGTTTCGCTTTTGAAGTTTGAAACTCTAATGTGATTTTGCTTAAGAAATTATTGAAACGAAACCAGATGTGATAAAGAAAAATTAATCACTGTACGACAGAAAAAAGTACATAAATACTTTGATAACAATATTTAAAGTTAAGAATTGAGTGGGTGTTAAATGTTATATTGTACATTAATTAAAAAGCGATATTTGGCAAAATATCTCATATGATAAAAATCATATCTGTGGTAATAATAATTGCTTGAGTCACATTTTACTGTTTTGTACGAGAGCACTTTTAAACTTTCAATTTATTTTCGGAAATTTATTTCTTTTACATTTTAATTGGAAATTCAGCGATCACTGTTATTTTTTTATCGGCTTCAAAAAAAGGGAAGCGTTTATCAATTCGTCTGCATTTTTTTTATTTTTGGTTAAGTTACTTCATAACTCGGAACCTTTTTACAGATTTTAAAAATTCGTTTTTGTTTTGGTATAGCTTCAATTTGGTTCCATTGCAAAAATGTGGGCGCTAATTTTTTCTTTGATAACAAACACATTAGGCTCTCGCAACGACATAATCTTGAAATTGCAAAAATGGATGGAGCTACGCCCATTAAAACTTAATATTATATTTCTCGTGTTTCTATTTGACCGTTTTTTTTTAAGAAACAGCCTCAACTGTAAAAACGACACAATCTTGAATTCAAAAAAGTAGGCGAGGCCACTCTCATGAAAATTTAATATTATATTTTACGTTCTTGTACTTAACCGAGTTTTACAAAACGTGGCACACAACTTGAACTTTTAAAAAGTCACAATCTTGCAATAAAAAAAGTAGGCAGAGCCACGCCCATTAAAATTTAATGTTACATTTCATGTGCTTCTAATTTACCTATTTTTACGAAATTCGGCAGACACGTTAAAAATGCTTAATCTTGTGTGCAAAAAAAGTGGGGCCACGCCCATGAGAGCTTAGTATTAAATTCCCACGAAACTTGACAAAGAGTTTTTTTCTTAAAATGACATAATCTTACGTTTATAAAAGTGGGCGGGGACTTGCCCATAAAATATTAACTGCCTGGCTCACGATGTCGACAAGGAATTTTCTTTCGCTTGTTTATATTGAAAACAAAAACAAAATAAGAAAACTTGGTTTTGTTTTCAATATAAATGAGTGAATGAAAATTTCTTGTCGTCATCATGAGTCACGCCGTAATATTATATTTCACATGCTTCTACCTGACCGATTTATGATAACGAAATTTGCCACACACCTTGAGCGCTAAAAGTGAAGTGATGTTGAATAAAAAAAACTGGGGGGACACTAATATACGCCAAATTAGGTGTGACCTACACTAAAATAAAATAAATAAAACTTAAACAAAAATTATAGCGACTTCAAAAATAAGCACTAAAAAATTAAAAATAATTTAGATTCAGTTAAATAACACATTCTAATGTGTGTTACCTAAAACGCTATTCAGAGTCGATGACAATAACAACGATAACAAAACGCATAGAGAAGTAAATATATAATTTGTTGATTATATAATAACCTATATAAACATGTTTTAATTAACTGAATCTAAATTGTTTTCATCCTTTAAAGCTTTAACTTTTTTACTTTAAGTATAAGAGAAAACATCGTTCGTGGAGAAAGTACATTCAATCTCAAATCTATCAAAGTATATTGCGGTATAAATTTAATTTTTGACACAGATATTTTTAAGGAAATGTAAGATAAAATAAATCTTAATAAAGATATTTATTGGAGTGAGAGTTATAGTAATACGCCTAGAATGCCACTAAGTTGGACAATTAGGCCTTCTGTATAATAAAAAACTGGCATGAAGTTAGCATAAGTGGCAAACTTGAACATGATCTTAAAAAATGTTTGCATTAAAACTTCACATTAGATATCACAGTAGGACATAGTAGTGGCTTAAAACTACGTAATTCACCCGTTTTTAATATCAAATTGATTTGAGGAACTCGCTCAATTCAATTTCGTAACTTATGCTAACTTCATGCCAATTTTTTCTTATACATAAAGCCGTTATATTCTGATAGCGATAACTTTAATTTGATTAAAACGAAAGACTTAAGACACAAATGTGATAAGTTCGGTAAGTACTCAATTAATTCCGAGTAAACCGTTTGTCATTTCCGATATTTTTCGTTGTGTGTCATTGCTTTCATTTTGAAAACTACACCACAAAGTGACAACACAAGAAATGCCAGATCAGACAATTTAATCTGATCGGGAGTACGTATTTAACTTGCAGCCAAGATCGTTTTCCTTTGGTGCCAACATAGCAAACCTAGGACTTAAGACACATACTTAATATTTCTAATTCTGCAAAAAAAGTCCGAAAATAGGTTGTTATCAATTATCTCAAATATAAATTTAAATAGTTCGATAATGTCTCAATTATGTCAGTGTTTTAAACATGCACGAAAAAGTAACCAACAGCAGCCACAAAGTTTCCAAAGATCAAAGCCCAACAACAAATTAAACAATGCAATTTATAAATCTCCAACATGTTGTAATGGATTTTATTTTTTAGTTGCAGGCATTAACAAACAAAGATGAAGAAATAAAACAAAATTTAGTTACAAATCACTTATGCGTGCCAAAAAGGCGCTTGTTTTCAGAGTTCTTGCACTTCTTTAAGAGTTTTCGTTGCGTTTTCTTCTTCTTTTTCTTCTTCTTCGTCTTCTTTTATTACCTTAAATTTGCCTTCACAGTCAAAGATGCACACATGACATTTGCCACACTTGTTAAGGCACGAAAATGAAATTGCACAAAAAATGGTAGAAAAAAGATTTTACAACTCAGGAAGGGTTTATAAACCGTGGTTACAACAATTTTGTTAAACACTGATTTTGTTTTTCACTTTAAGCCGATTTGTAAATCCCTGCTAAAAAAACCTAAACAAAAGGGTTGTAAATCTTAACGATTTGAGCAATATATCAAGTAAAGTAAGCATTTATGTTAAAAAAATGAAATTAAATAAAAAATCGGCTTAACAACAGGAACTACAAAAAAAAAGAAGAATACAAAATCGGTCTCATTGCTAAAGCAATTTATTACTTTTCACAGATTGTTATTTTTCTTAGACCATTTTTTCCCTTTCTTGTCCACATTTTCCTGATCTGCAGCTACATCACAAATCCCTTCAACTCTTCTCCACACATTTCATGTCAGCGTGGTATGTGAACAACTTTATACAAATCAAAATCAGTGCCCAGCACAACAAGCCCAGCGTTTAAGCAGCATATAACAAGCAAATAAAGGAGTTTAACTTAAATTATTTATATAAAAATTTGTTTGTTTTAGCCCTATTGTTAACAACGACTTAAACTTGGCGAAAGAAATAAGAAGATAGAATAAGTGACCAACAAAGTAATATGAATTATTGTTTAAAAATAAACAACGTTTTATTATTTGTTTGACTATTAAAAACAAAAAAAAAATATAAATGGAAAAGAGGCACTCGTATTGATTTAGTATGTGTCCCTTACAATGTCAGTGTCCTTCTCAGCGGGCAATGATCTTGTCGTTCATTTAGTAGCTGTGTCTAGTTGTAGTTTAACAATGTTCTGTTTGTCAACAACTGTGCAAACAGTGTAACTGAAATTTTTCAATTGCTTAAGGTAATATTTAAATTACAAAGAATTTTAAACGGTTTCCATTTTTATGGTACACAAGCAAAAGACTTAAGAAAGATGCATGTTAGATAAAACATGAAATAAAATTAAAAGATGCACTCGCTGAATTCTTCCCCCAGTTTTGGTTTACTGGATGACACAGAGCAACAAACTGATCTTCGGGAGTATAAAAAAGCACTAATAAGTTATTACTTAAGTAAGGAAATATTACAGAGCTCAAAGTCTCCAAAGTCAAAGAGAAAAAAAGTTTTACTATAATTCTTGGTAATTCATATGCCACCTGAAGAGGTTGATTTTACTGTAAATAAAAGTGGTTAATATAAACAATTTTAATTGTTACTTGTGCAATAACCAATTTAAATTGTTAACTTGTTGTCTTGTCGGTTGAAATCTGTATCGCTTATTATTATTATTGTTATGCCATTAAGTTTTGATGTATTTTTGTGGCTGAGGTAGTAAAACTGGTTAGTTCCTTCTGTTAGTGCTTATCATTATAATTTATAATTGTCTTTAGTGGAATTTGTTCCTTCAAAACTATCACATGTAATTTGGCTTACAGAGCTAACTTTAGTCTAATCGAATCAAAAACAAAGCAACAAATTAGTTGGAACAAACTAATTCAGAACTAAATAAAAATAAATTTTTATTTTAGAGCTATGCTCTTAATGTCAGGCACAAAAGCTAAGACATGATTTTCGCAACAAAAAAAAGAGGCGACCCTATTACAGTTATAAATTTATTTTTGTTTTGATTTCTTTGTTTACCTATTTTAGTTTTCGTTTTCTTTAATTTTCTCTGTTTGTAAAGGAGAAGATGCCAGATGAATTACTAATAAGAACCTTAAAAATACATTATTTTGTTTTATAAATAATAATAAAAGAAATAAATTTTATGAATATTAAATAAATAGTTAAAAACAAAACAAATAATTTTATTGCATTGTTGTTTAACACATGGAATTTGTTTTCTATAGCAAAGCAGCATAGCTCTAACCGGGTGTCCTAAGGCCGAGTACACATTGTGGCATTTTGTGGATATTTTTCATGTGTGGCATTGCTTTCCATATAAAAAGCATAATCACCTTTATTGGGAATAAAAGTTCACGTGAAATGTGTACCCATTCCCTAATATTTTGGTCGGCAATTGCCTCGTTTTTGTGTCAGTATACTATTTTCTAATTTTGTTTACCATTTTTCGTTCACGGGAAACCTATCACGTGAACAAAATGTTCACCTTTTATTCCCGATAAAGCATAGTATTCTGTTCAAATTTATGAAAAATGTTGAGCAACATTGATTATTTCATACGAAAAATTTGACATGTAAACAATACTAACTAGCCCTGAAACTATGACACAATTTCTTATGTTTTTAAAAACGCCCCATGTGTTTGTTGTAAATTCCATACAAAAAAAGTACCACCTATCTTATTACGCATAAAAACTTAAATGTTGAAGATATATTTCATACATTTTTCTCAACATAAACAGAGTACTATATCTACAACCTTTTTTCGTGAACAATTCTTGCCAATTTTGTATGTATTTTGACAGCATTTCACGTGAAATGCTGAACAGAATACCAGGGTGAATGTGAACGGCGTTGGAGACATTTTGAAAATGACATCACAAAATGTTTACTCAGCATAAGACACCTCTCTCTATTTTTTTCATTTTTATTTTCGAACGTTTGAATACGTGTTTGCTGGGCACTCAGTACATGTTGACATTATAAATAAAAAAATTTGGTCAGTTGTGCAATTATGGTTACCTGATGTCTAATTGAGTCAAAGGTAATAGAGATTTTCCGCAAAGTCTTTTAGAATCACGTAAAAAATGAGAAGAAAAAAGAAAAATATTGATGAAAAGAAAATGTGTAGAAATCAACAAAACATAAAATAATGAAAGGTAAATATTAGTAATCCTCTTTAAAAAAAAAAAAATCTTCAATATTGTATGTCGATATTCAAAGACCCAATCAGACGAAGCAAATATAGCTGGTTATAAATTTTTCGGTTTCAAAATTGAAGTTTAATAAAACAGACATAAATAAATAACTTATATTAACAAACAATCTCTCTTTATCTAGGTAAACATGGCTGTTGGTGAAGTACGACGGTGGCACAAAAAATGTCGATACTTCCCCCAGCTAACGTCTAGTTTAATTTTTCTTGTTTTCTTTAAAAATTAACTTAATAAAATTTTTTCGTTCTACAAGAATTGAAATTACTGAACTTGAGCCTGGCTAAGAAATTACTGCTGATTAAAACTCTTTGAAAATATTGCAGGCAAACATATCTTTCATTTACCTTTTATGTGAAACTAATTGCGTGATATTTTTTCCGAAGCAAGAAGTAGTTCAAGTTTTTAAAATGAATGCTTGCACGGCAGTATGACATTCCGGTGCCTATTTGAACTTCTTGCCCTCAATAAATGCTTAAAACATTGTTTTACAAAATTTTAGATTTGATTATTATATTTTTGCATGACGAAACTCACAAAATATTCTGCCTTAGAATATCTAAATTTATCCCCGGGAATTTTTTCACAGCGAAATTGTTATTCATAATAAGCGCAATTAGCAAAAGGAAAAAATTGCCGGGGAATTGTTTTTTATAACTGGGCTGATGGTGTTTGCTTCTGAAATCAAATCGTTGAAATATTTTTGTCTATTTTTGTAAAATTACCTTAACTGTACCGTCTAACCGTACCATACATACGAAATACATCGGGTACTGCTAACTGGCCTAAAGGTGTTTATTTCAAATGTAGACACATAAAAATGTTCTTGTGTGTGGCTGATTGTGATTATTTCGTTAGAGGAAACAAACATCAAATGCATTTGTCTAATTACAAAGAGTTAAAATGTGTAAGACATTTATCATTTGCTGGAGCCATGAAAAAAGTAAAATGAAGAGAACATGTTAAAAAGAACAGTTAACTAACAAAACAGTTTTGGTTTTAGCTAATTTTTTTTTTTTTGCAGGGAGACATATAGCCAAAAGGAAGTTTTATGATTTCCTCTTTTATGTTGTAAAACTTTTTTTTATTTTAACTACAAATATATGAAATACTTTAAGCTGTAAGTACTAGATCACAAACGGCAAAGGCAGGAGCTTTTAAGAATTTAACTTGGCCATACTTTTTTATTTGCTGTCTTTTAGACTTTTAAATTTGTAAATGATGGTCTAACACTTAATGGTACCGGTTTGTTAAGTTAGCATAGCCTGTAAAGATTTTTGTTGTTGTTATTGTGGAAGATGCTTTAATTCTAACCAGTTTTTTTATTTCTTATTTTTTATTTTTTTTTATTTTTGTAGGCTGCTTGCTCTTCTAACTGGTGGGTGCTAAAGAGTGCCAGTTTTTATATGCTGGCATTTGTTGCGTTTAATATTCTGTTCTTTGCCCCCCCCCCACCACTTCGTGGTTAAATTAACAGTTACATTCTTAGATTTCTTAAAATATCCGACGGCATACTTAAATTCTTGTTAGGCAAATGAAGATTTTGAGCCGTTGCTTTTGTCGTTGTGGCCATTGGTTGTTAGTCTGGTTTTTGTAAGTATAAAAAAACGATATTAGATTTTTGTTAGTTTTTTTCCAGATATTTTTATTTTATCAAACATGTTACTCGTACCTTTTGATTTTGCTAGAGACTGGCTTTAAAACGGGATTGAAGATGCGATAAAAGTTAAAAAAAGTATAATTTTTAAATTACAACTGGTTTTGTGTCATTATGTGAGGTTTTCATTTGAGATTTGGAGAAATGAAAATTCTAAAGAATTTCCCCAGATTGCATTACGAAAGTAATAAATGATTTTCTCAATTAAAATTTTATTACAAATTAAGACAATTATTTAAATAAAAATTTCTACTTGGCAACTAAAAGTATATATTTCGATGGCATTTGTATTTTATTATGAAGCAGAAAAATATTATATAGAAAGTTAAGCTAAACTACAGTTAGTTTTTATAGTGATTAAAAATTTAAGGAAAGGGAAGAGGTAGCATGTTCATTACATCTCTAATATTATAAAGCTTCTAATTGTCACACCAGGCCTAAAATAGAAATGACTTTAAACGAATTTTCAACAAGAATTTGAATTGCTGGTAATTTCCCAATATTCAAAAATTTTTACTGAACATTAAATATAACATTGTGTGACCAAATAAAAATATCTGACATGTGAGATTAATTTTCTGTTGGGTATTGTCCATCCAGTACAAAAACAGTCGATTTAATGTTTGTAACAAAGTCTCCAAAGTAAAAAAAAAACTACAAAAAAAATATATATATATATTGGGTTAAACTAACTTAAAAAAAATATATATTGTGCGAAAAGTCTAAATCAAATCCAATACCAGTAATTCTTAACTTTGGAGATGTTTTACTCGATAATATCTAGCGGAAAATTTAATCACATCCCAGATATTTATAATTCATGCATTTTTGTCGCACAGTGTAATCGGAAATAATGAATGAAAAGTTCTCGACATTTAGTCAAAATTTTTATGGAAATTTCGTTTTAACATTTAAAAGTCAAATAATTTTTTTTAGAAATTGGCTTTCCTTTTTCTTTCTATTTAATGCTAACACAAGATAGAATATTAAAGAAATACAGAATTGATAATCTAAAGCAAAAATATAAGACATCTTTGCGTTTGGAAGCATGCGTGACTGCTTTAATGATAGAAGCCCAGCTTGATGGTAATTTTGTCGTACAACAAATCTGTATCTATCATAATTTGTTCTTTAAGATTTTTATAGCATAAAAGCAAACCAAGCCAGGCTTATAAATATCAACAAGTTGAGGAATACGTTCTGTGATCAGGTGTTTAGTGCTTGGTTTAAGATACTGTTTCAGCTTAATAAGTACAGATGACTGGATTTTTATTTTGCGTTTAACAAATATAACAATTGCTTAAAATTGGAGGTAAGTATATTAACAACTAAAAGTTTGGTAAAATTAAATATTATGATGTTACACTATGTGTTGGTGGTATGAATGTTAGAATTTCTAAAACTGCCTTGCATTACACAAAAGAGAAAGGAAAATAAGAGCTGGTCTAATGCTCTAATTTGTTTGGAATCTACGTATCTTTGTAGTCTATTTTTTCCTGCCCGCACTGTCTCAGAGAGATGTCACTAAGCAATCTGTTCTGGCTGCTTCTAAGGCACCATAATCACCAGGTATATAAGATGCTATTCTTAATATATTACTTATAATTATATTGTTGAAAATCCACAGCTTTAATGTATGTACAAAGATATATCCAAAACTCAACCCTGAAAAGAAAACAATGTACCAGCTATTCAGGTGATTGAAAATATTTATACTTAACAACACTAACATTCAGACTGTATTTTTTTTTATTTTTTTTTTTGTTTTAACTAGTTAAAAAGAACTTGTTCACTACACTGTTCTTGATTTGCACCAATTACAATTTGTGTCCTATATCCCTTCTCAAACAGTATTTCATTGGCTCAATTGGAAGTAGATTTTGCAGCAAAAGTCCTTAACCATTTTAATACTCGGCACTCTTAGCCAGTCGATTTTAACAAACAACATCACTATCAGTGACAATATCTTCAAGTCATTATCATTACCCATACTAGTGCAAATGATGTAAAAAAGCCAGACATGTTAACTTGTTGCGGGACAAGTCATACAATTTAAACTTAACGCTTCTTTGAATGTCGACAATTGCGCTTTGCACAGTGGGACGGAGTTGATATTTGGGAAATACATAAAGATGTTTTAAAAAGAGTGGGAGCTTGAGTTAAATTTAAAAAATATCCAGTAAACGAGTGGAATTTATTTTTAAGGAACTACATTTTCATTGCTTCCAAATAATTTATATTAAAAATTTATGTTCATTATACAAAAAATGTTTAACTTCGTTATACATATCGAAGATCAACATGAATAATGGGAGCGATTCTTCAAGCCTCCGCCGCTGACAAAAGACTCACATAGCTCACCTAATTCTAATCTATCAAATAAATTTTTTATTCTAGAATAAAATCGCACATTAAATTTAAATTATCAAAAAACAATTTCGTAATAAATTTTTTATAATTCGCAAAACTAAACTAAAATTTTGCACAGGGAAGTTTAAGATTGCGGTTTCATTATCCAAATTTTAGATAAGGCAGTTTTTGTTTTTTGTACCATATGCCCCACTGTGGGTTATTTGTATAGTTAAAGCTCTGTTTTAGTTGTTATTTGTTTTTATTAAACTGTGTTTGTGTGTTTTCCGGAGCTCAATTAGCAAAATTTTCAGTCCTACTAAATCCTTTATCATTTCAAAATATCTTTTATTTCTTCTTATTTGTATTCCATTTATTTAAGTTCACTTTTGTTTCACTTGCACAAAAAAAGAACAAAAAATAAGAAAAGAATTGTTATTTTAAAGAGCGTAGTGAACGATATTGTCTTTATGTCCGTCTGTTTGTATGTATATTTGTCTGTAAATAGTCTATAGTAGTGAATGCTTTGTAAGTTAAAATGTGTATTTGATTGCCTCGATGTCGCTTTACAACTGGAAGAATGCCTTTGATCTTGTGATATTTTTACAAAGAAGATGTGCCAAGACAACAAACAAAAAAAAAAATTAAAATGGGCATAAAATAAAAAGTTGTTCAATTTAAATGTTGTTAATGGTTTAATGTGAACAAAATAAACACTACAAAAAATGTCTGTAAATACAGCTTGTAAGAGCATTTTAAATAGGTGGCAGGCTGCAGTTCTTTCCCTGTTTTTCGAAAACTGAAAATTACAAAATGTGTAAACAAAAATTTTCTTATTCGGTTTGTTTTAAATAATAATAATTTAAAAATTTCTCTTATTTTTCGGAGACATTTGCCATTATACAAAAGAAATTCTGTGGTTTTCATTAACAACAACGTATGTTATATGTTTCTCATTTCGAGTTTATTATATAAAATTCTTATATTTTAAATGGTTTTTAGAGAGTAAGCATGTACATTATAGTTTTCCAAACAACAACGCAACGTCTACCTTTTTTTAAATAAGTTTGAAAAATTACTTTTTCCGGCTTTACTGCAAAAATTTTATTTTTGGACATATGCTGTTGTTAATGAAAATCACAAAAACAGAGATATATCTATGTTTTCTTTAACAATTAAAAAATTTTTATATCGGATTTAATTTTGTGTAAAAATTTCATATAAAAGGTTGTTAAGAAAAGAACATATTATTATATCTTCATTGAATTGCATATAAATTGAAAACTTAAACTGAGTTATGCTTCTTTTGACATAAAAGATCGACTTATTTGTAAATCATAAAATAAGATTGAGTCATTCTGAGATTACTAGAAAGCAATATTTTAAAAAAATATTACCAAAATGCAACCAGCAAAACAAATTGTTAATATTTAATTAATTATTATTGTCTGAACTTTGTTTGTTCTATATTTATAATTTTTGAATCTCTCTGTAAGCCAGATATGGTAGAATTAAGCTTTCATTACAAAAAAAAGCTCTCAGCAAATTGTAATACAAAGAATCAAAAAAATTCGCATATTCGATTTACACTGAAAGATTGAGTGTACAAAGCAGAAGTGAACATAAACTGACACCACACACGTGGACCAAACACAAAAGAACGCTGATGATGAAGGTTTAGTGACCTTCGAAAACAACTGGTTGTTCCGTTCTACTCGTGTTTGTACAAATATTTACAATTAATTTTGGTGTTATTTGTTCATTAATAATTATCACATGTTAATATTTACTCTTAATTTAAATTCAAACAAATATTTAATCAGTATAACAAATTAAGCTGTTGATACGATAACCACATTTTTTATTATGAATGGCGCAAAAACTCGAAAACTTTTGAAGTATTTTTTTTATTCAAAATGCTAAAATTTTTGTTAATGCTTATGAAAAAAATCACAATTATCATTGGTGATAAACAAATTAAAATTTTTTCTTCTCAATCAAATTGCTCAACCAAATTATTTGTTAAATTATTTGTTTATTATGAGTGTTGAAGAAACATCAGAAATCATGTTTGTGTGTATTCATTATTTGCGTATTTAACAACAAGTTGCTCTTATGCTGAGAGGTAAGTACGTTAGCATATTAGTCCAGATCATTTAGTGTTATTTGCAGAATAGCAAAAAATTGTTAAGAGGGTTGTAATTGTTTAAAACAAATATTACAATTATTATAATTAAAAATTGTCCGGAAATGAAAAAATTCATGTTGTTAATATAACAATAACTTTCATTGAAATAACTTTGAAATCTTACAAAAAAATTTAAAAAATAATTGTGAACAAACTATTTGTTGATGTATTTAATTAAAAATATTTGTCTGATTTTTTCCTACAAAATTGTATGTACTTGTATTTACAAAAACAATTGTAGGTTCCAAATCAATTAATTATTCAAGTGATATAACAAAACAAAATTAATTATATTAACAAATTTTTTTTCTCTAAAGCATAGTACTCTATTCGAAGTTGTGAAAATTTTTCAGCAACATTGATTATTTCGCGTGAAAAATTTGACACGTAACAAGTGATGCCCATATTACTTTTTCTAAAAAAATAATCGTTTTTATTCGTTAGAAGTATGCAACATTGATCGAGTTTTGTAAATAAAACCATCAGCTGTCAATATTTCACGTGAAATAAATGCCAGTCACATTATTTCGCAGATTGCAAGAAAATGTTGCCAGATACATTTCATACATTTTTCACGAGTTGAAAAGAGTACAAGTTTTGCAACTTTTTTCAAGAATTTATGTCAACATTTCGCGTCAAATTTCGAACAGAGTACCAGGCTTAATGTAACATTTATTTTGGGATCTTTTTTAAAATAGACTATTTTACTAAAACTTTCTATATTAGATGATTGTTTGGAAAAAAGTGTACAAAAATGTTAAAAAAAGAAAATAAAAAATTAAAATCAATTTAAACAAGAACAACTTCTTCATATTTGCTCAATTGACAATCCTTGTAGGAGTCGTAGGTCGTATAAACGTTGTCGATAATTTTAATATTTTTTTTTTCTTATAATCAAATGTTACTAGTAAAATACCAGCAACATTTGTATGAGTTACAACTCCTACAATAGGTTATGAATTAAGAAATTATACAGCAAGCTCTTATTGAAGAAAAAAAGACTTTTGTGCAGAATTGTTTTTCTTTTTTTCTGCCAATTAGCTCTTATCTGGCATGTCAATTAACTACATTGTAACCAGTTGATGGTGGTCCCATTTGCATCTTGTTTCTAGTCCTCTCACCTTTTTTTTTACAAATTTTAAATGCATTTAAGTTGTCTCTGTAGATTAGATATTCTTTTGCTGCAGTTTTCTTACCTGAAATGATACAAAAGAAAAAATATAACATTTAGTTTAGGTTTTTTTTGTTATAGTTAGTATAGTTGTTTTTTATATTTGCTTATAAACAATGTTTGCAACATTTGCTTAATACACAACAATTTGTATCGTATATTTGTATATCAAATACACTTTCTGTTCTTTAATTTCTGTTTTATAATTGTATTTAATTTTTTTAATGAAAATTACCAACAACAAATTTTACACTATTGTGCTTAGTGATTTAATTTTTAATTTTTCTTCATTTATTCGATATCGATAGAAATTTAAATATGATTTTGTTAGCAACTCCATTGAAATATTTTGAAATTTCGCTCGTTATCGTGAAGCGAATTTGCCCCCGGGTTTGCTGCTTAAGTCTTTCGTTTTTTTTTTGCTGTTATCAGCGTAATATGGATCAGATTAAAAAGTTACTTAAATAATTGCAAATTAATATTATTGTTATTGATCATAAATTATCAAAATATGCACCTTATGCAGTGAATTGTGACCTCTCCTCTGAACGAATCACTTTCACACGGAATTAGTTAGTTTACCTCCACTTTCATCAATATTAAATGACTCAAATGCAATGAAGTCTTGTTTGAACAAAATTTTATTTTTAGAAACATTAGGCCATTATAGAGTTCATTGCTAGAACTCTGCCTCAACATAAAACTTCAGATAATATGGACACGAACAATTTTTTTTTTGATGAGAAGAAGAATTTTAAACATTCTCAAACATGCAGCTTTGTAATTACGGAAAATTTGATTTTTAGTCAAATGCTACAACTTATAGCACTGTAAGTCACCATGACTCGCTCATTTACTTGCGATATAATGAATTTATATGTCATAATCTGAATTATTTTCGACACAAGCCTAATACGTAAAGTACTCGTAGATGAGATGTAGACCCAGGTAGAAAAAGACAATAAGCACGATGGTCTGCTGGTACAACTAACATCAGTAGAACATCTGCTTACCAAAATTTTAATGTACTCATAACGCTAAAATGATAACGCCGAATGACCGACCGTCCCCCGACTCTTGTTTCTAACGTTGTATTGTGACAACATACAAATTTTTAAGGTCCTCACAATGGAAATTTCCAAACTAAAGTAAAATTTTTGTATTTATTTTGTATTTTGTATTATGGTAAACGGCCCTGCAGGAAATGTGAATAATGAAATTGTGGTGATTTACCAGTGACATTATTAGTGACAGTATTACTACTGACAAAGTGTACCCCAGCCAATTTAATCATCTATTGACATTTAGCATTAGTTTGTCATTGCAAATCCACCACTAGACTGTAGCACTACTGACTAAGTAGTTCTTTTGAGACCACATGGAGACATTGGCACCAAAGGTTCACTAGTAAATTTTAGGGCCTCTAGTCTACAATATCGATATTGTGACATTGTCAATACTACTCCTGCCAATGTAGACTTTAGCACACTTTTACGACCATATGGACACATTTGAACAAAAGATTCACTAGTACATTTTAGTGACCCTCGTCTAGAACTTTATAATGGTTGGGGAATCAATTATTTTTAAATTATTCATATTAATATTATTTTTTTATTAAAAACTAACGTCGAATTTTTGTGTATGCAGTGTTGTAGTGGTATATCATTACTAAGAACGTGGTATTTGTAAACGGAAAGTTATATTTTTGTCTTTGCAGTACTGTGGTGGTAGACAAATTTTGGAAGAGCAGTAATTTTTCCTTTACAGTGTTGTGATGGTACATATTCTTTGCGCAAAGTCACAATTTCTGCCTGGAGAGCTATTGATAATGTTTAAGCTTTGCTATTTGTACCATATTGATAGTTGTTGTTTGCTTTGTGCTTAGTTTTTGGCTGAGTTTGTATCTGGAATTTCTTTTGTTGTAATTTTTTGGTGTCATATTTCAATTTGTGCGATGCCGTTCCTATCAAGGTTTTTGATAACACACAATTTCGTTGTGTCATTGTGACACTAAAGTGTCCCATCCCTAAATAATGGTAATACGGCAACATTTTCTACATCAAAAATTCATTTTGGTATAATGGCATTCAGTGTGATTTGTTTTAGCAATTTTGAGACTTGGTTTTTCGTATTTTTTAATTAATATTTATACAAATGGATAATCGCAAAGTTACTCAATTGACTAGTGCCACCATAGGTTTAGCAATAAGACAAAAAATAAGACAATCTAAAAACGGCACAGCGTTTTATTGTACCCTGCATTCCAGTTTACGTAAGCAGCATTCAAATTGGCTTAAAAATTTTGTGCGCATAATTCCACCCAAATTTCTGCCCACGTAATTTTCTTTGCATTTCTATCCCTATAAATGCTACATACGAGGTTTGTTCAAAACGTAACGCGAATTTTGAATTTTCGTGGTTTACGTATATTCGAATTTTGATTTTTTTTGTTGCATTATATTAACTGAACATTCAAAATGACCGAGATTGTCGGCATAAGTGATAGACATGAGTACCAACATAAATAACGCCACAAAAAAAATCAAAATTCGAATATACGTAACACGCGAAAATTCAAAATTCGCGATACGTTTTGAATAAACCTCGTACATATGTATGTGATTCCCTACAGTCTCACGAACCTCCACAAGGTGAATTAACTGTGTCGTCATGTCATGTGTCCAGGACACTTGAATTTTTCTCACACGCTTCTGTGCTTTTCCACTTTCTTTTTCGAGTTCCATACTTTTAAATGTTTATACCCACATACGAGTACATTTAGAATTCATTCGGTGTACACACGCTGATATTTTGCTTTTATGTCTGCAATGCTGCCAAATTGCTCTCACAATTGTATACATCAAACAGTTTGTAATGTAATGCCACACAATGAAAAATATAGGAAATGACAAACGTTGCCACTAGTAATGATCAATCAGAAAAAGTCCGCAACTCCAAGCAAAATCGCTGTCAATTTAACAAGGCCCATAATATAATATACGGCAATAGATGCTCTCTAGTTTTTGTTTTATTTTCTTTTGTTCTTATGTTTCTTTGAAGTTTTGTTTTCAAAATTTTTGAAATTTGTTGAAAGTATGGGAGCATTGTTGAAGGAATTTTTTTTTATATATGTGAGAGTATAAGAAAAAACGCTGTCAAAATAAAATAGATTCTATCTCTCGTCTTCTTTCTGGGGCTGGTTTTTTTGTGTCAATTTGTATGGAAAATGTGGTTGGATCATGTACACACTCTTATTTTTGGTTGCGAATTCACAAAATGCCATAATGTGCACTCGGCATTATCCTCATTTTTGCAAAAGCGAAAGGAATATTAATTCTTCCTAAAAAAAACATGAAAACTAAGTTTAGATATATCTGCTGATGTCCAAGGATGTTTACGTTACAAATATTTTCTCTTTAGTTCAAGTAATGTCAAATTTAAAGTATGCTGCATACTAACACTGAAATCTTTTAGTTGATCTTTAACTGCCCCTTTAGAAAAACTAACAGTTCTATAAAAACTTTTACTGTTACACACTTCAGAAATTAACAAAGTTGCACTAATTTGGAAAAAAAAACTCTGTAAGTAAATGTTAAAAATTTTACAGCTCGCAAATTTTTTAAAACTTCTTTTGCTTGCTAAGTATAATGATTTAATTAGTTGTTGTTTTTTTTCGCTAAAGCTTTAATTAAGTGCATCAATTTCTTGGACCAGTACCTGGCTTAAATTCCTAATGGTTAAGTGTAACATGTACGAGTACATTTATTTCATTTCGAGGCAATTGTAAACGCTTAATAATTTCTTTTAAACTTTAAGTTGTAGAAGTATTTTGTAGCTACTAATTCCCCCTTTTTTCAAGAAATCGAAATTCCCTAACATAATTTATGTTTTTAATACTTTTTTTCAATACAAAATTTGTTCTAAAAGTTTCACATGAGTGCCTTTAACAATTCACTGTTCCCTGGGTTTTAGTGTACTCGTATTTTGTTGTATTATTGAAACTAGCGATAATATTGTTTTAAAGACGTTGATATATAATTAGTCATCATTAAGGCAAAAATTTGTAGTTCTAACAAGAAGCCAGAATAAAATAAGTGGTGAAATGAAACCACACACACAAGTTCGATGAAAAGACCCATTCATTTCTTAAGCTTGACACCATCAATCATATAAAGTTTTATTTAATGTTGACTATAGCGGAAATACAATTTATTTATGTAAATATAACCTTTTTACTTCTTTCTTTTAATGCAATGTTAATAATAGTCACTTAAGAATTTCATATTATATAAATGTGCCCAACAAAAGGCCAACAAGAAATCATCAATTTGGTTCGTTGAAGGCATTAATATACTTTGTACAGTTTGCTGTTCTAAACTGTCGCCATGGATAGTGATAATATTTCTAATTTGTATGTATAAGGTAAAATGCATAAGCAAAGACATAAAGAAGTTCGTAATGTTCGTGGTAACTTCTTGAGTTTTCCGCCGGAAATCCACAAACAAACTGCCATTTAGACTTTTATTTAATTTAATTTTTTTTATATCACAAAAAGACAGTTAAAACAAAAGTACAAGAAATTGTTCTTATTCTTTTTCTGTTTCTTTTTCTTTTACGCTTTAAACCACAATAATGATTTTTTTCTTGCTTTTGTACTTGGTAAATGTTTTGTAATTTTCTTTCATAATTATTTATGACTTTTGTCTTGAGTATTACAGTCATACATATCTATACAACTAAACATTAATGTGCTTGCTGTTTGTTGCCTGAGAATAAGAAAGGAAAATAAATATGTAAGTAAAAGACACAAACTGTGAATAATTATTTGTGCATTGATTGAATTAAAATCAATTTCATACTCGTACATACATATATATTATGTAAAACGTTAAGCAATGTTAACAAACTCCATACATGGCTGCCCTGGCGTGAGCGTTTTGTAATGGCTTTAATGACACAAAAATAAATATGTATATAATTTTATGCACAACAGCGTTTATAATAGATCCTATGAGTCATTTCATTTCAAAACGCATTATAGATACAAATGCATATTATTATTAGCAAGTCTGTTGTGCTTATGCAAAAATCGTCATAATTTTTGTATATATGTGTCTTTTAGTTGAAAATTGTCATTAAATTAGCATATATCCTTTAAAAGGAAGTTGGTGTCTTAAGTCTTATGTTTTGCTTATGCTCACAGACAAATAAGTATTTGCTACAAAAGCCATTTTTAATGGTTATGGTTATTTAATAATTCAATTGTGTTAACAAAGTTTAATAAACTTTATAAATTTTACAGTTCATTTTAATGTTATTGTTCATTTTTTATTATTTTTTTGGTTGCAAACAAATTTTAATTTCTTACCTAAAAGACCCTGAAGTATTTGGGTCACGTAAAAAATTCAATAAAATTTTACGTGCTACATAAACTGTTAAGCTGGCAGTGGAATGCTTAAAATATTTCTATTTGTAGAAGTTTTAGTTTTTTTTTAGTTTTTGGGTTTCTAAGCAAAAAGTTAATCAATTCTTTTAAACAAGTAATGGAAGAGAGAAGAATTGGGTTACGGTAGAAATTTCCGTCACAAAACTTATATGTAAATTACTTAAAATATTTCTAAAAAATTCAACAATACAATTTTGATACACCACAATGACAAAACGGTTTTATTTTCAAACAACTTTAATTTGCTTTTCCTCTCAAAGAACTTGTTAATCATAATGTTTCTTAAATTTAAATATTAAAACAAAATAAAATTCAAACTAGTTAAAAAGTTCTTTTTTTTATATTCTACAATGTATTTAGTTTGGATGGAAATAACGCTTTTTCAACTTATAGAGATTTAGTGGGAATGAACTTTTGACCAGCTTTTGGATCTTTTGGCTTTTGGGGGCGCTCGTAATCCTGAATGTAAGCATAAAGTAGTAAATTTCCAAAGTAAACAAAAATAAGAGACGTATCTTAAGGCATCCGGTTATGTTTGTGCTGCTTCGCGATAAACCAAACTTAATATGTTAAATAACAATGCAATAAAATTATATTATATGATAATATTAAATTCGCCGCAAGTATTTTAAAACGTTTCCATTTATTTTGCATTATTTTCTTTTGTAACGGGGTACGATTAAATTAATGTATTGTTTGTGGCCAGTGGCGGCTGTTAGCCGGCTTACTGCTAATCGGCTGTTTTCTCTGGTTTCTGCTCATGTGCAAAAATAATACAAAAACAAATTGAGACGGATTGCTCATTGTTTATATTCTGTTTTAGTTTCAATCACTTCGAAGAACGAAACAAAACAAAACCAAACATTTGTTTCATTTATTTTAGTACTCTGGTTTTAAGTACAAAGAAATCAAAACAAAAATAAATTTAAAACTGTAATAGTGTCGATTATTTTTGTTACGAAAATCGATTATTGTTGTGTCGTTCCATAAATAGCAAAGCTATAAAAAATTCCTTACTACTATTTTTTCAAAATAGCAACGAGAGCAGATGTTCGATGCACAGGGGAATGGCTTCATACATTTTGAGCAAGAACTACAAGGATTGGTTAGAGGTCATTGAAAGTAAGCAGGAAGCATTATACTGACTTAATTAAGAAAAACTAGGACGTGAATCAAAATCGGTAAAAAAATTTTAATGTTTGTCCAAGTTTTATTGTATTTCCTAGAAAACATTAGCTTATACTACTTGCTTTTTTCGCTCGTTCGCTTAGCATAACAATATCCTTATCGTGCTTGTCGTTATCGTGAGTAAGTATCTCATGGATGGTCACCGACATAAAGTACCAACCATATATTTCAACGAACAGTTTTCCTGTAGCTAAAATATAGTTTTAGCACTTTCTCGAGTTGATTTTCCTGCCACAAGTTTTTATTTGTAATATTTGGAAAAAATCTTTCAACCCGGTGAAATCAGCAACGAGTGTAGGATAGGACAAATTATTTCAAACTGAAACAACATGAATTTAATTAAATGTAGTAATTTTATTTTATTAATTATTTAATTTACGTGTGTTTGGCGCAGGCATCAGAAAAATATTTGTAAATTGTATAAATTGGATTCTCCGGCGAAGATTTGAACTCGTAACTCATCGCCACAGAACCACAACAACTCTAAATATACTTCAGATACACACTCTTTATATATAACATCATGAATAAAATGTTAATTCAACATTATCTAATTGATAATTTAAAATACAATTTAAAAAAAAAGTAAAAAGTACTTTGACTTGTCTCCAGGATTCTAACCTACGATCCTCCGACACTGCCTACCAGCCAGCAGCAGTTTACAAACATAAAAAACCAACAACAATACAAAAACAACTCACACAACTAAGCACAAAAGTGTATTGCAGCTAAGAACAAAGCGAATAAACACCAACACGCTTAAACAACATATTATTTCTTGTAAATTTAAATCAAAACTTTTGCATGGTGATTTTACATTGGTATTTCTTTCTGTGTATACATATATTTACATACCGCAACACTTTTTATTCTTTAATCGTTGCAATGCAATAAACATACAAATGAAGCATAAATAACAAATAAATTGATCTTATTTTTAGCAATAAAATGTGCACACATGTGCGTCCCACAATCAAGTAATAAAATAAAACTGCCATGCTGCGTCTCTTTTAACTGCACGATAATGTCGCAAATATAAAATGCAAGGTGTTAATTATCGACAAAAAAAAAAATACCCGTGAGGGACTTTAGCTAGTAGAAAAGGAAATAAATTTAAGAGCCATGAAGATTCTTCGGAAACGTTAAGCATAAATTAAATAGTCGCAATAAAATAAAGCATGAAGAAACCTTGTTTTTTCTTCTGTTAAATGGTAATTAATCCAATTAAATTTAATGAAGAGGTGCTGTTTTTTTCTGCAACACAATTTCGTTGTTAATTTAAAATTTGATATTGAAAACCAGGCAATAAGTTTCGGTAGTTACTGTTTGTTAGGTTTTCTTCTGTTTTATTTATTTATGTCATTTTATTTAAATGATGGCTGCGAGTTGCTAACAATTTATAGACTATAAGTGCCAAATGTTAAATGTAGCATGCAACTGTAAGTATTTTTAGCAAAAATATTTGCTATATTTTTTATATTTTTGCTTATGTTTGCCTGCCCCTTTGGGACATTGGCCATCATTTTATTTATTTTATTTTTAGCAAAATAATCAAGCCACGACCACCTTGTTTATTTATTTGTATGCCTCTTTTTCACGTCTTACTCTACTCGTATTTGTTGTATTTTTTACTATTACAATAACAAAAACATAAGAAGAATTTTTATAGTTATTCATGTCCAGTAGATGTTTTATTGGTTTTATGGCATCTTGTTGCAAGAATTTTGTTACTGCGGTTTTCATTGCTCTTATAAAGCAATTTATTTATTTAGTGGTAGTTTCATTCATGTTAAAAGTCATCGTAACATAAACAAACATATGCACCAACAAAATGTGGCAAGACAACAGGACACTCTAGTACATACACATATGACACATAAATATTATGTATGTTATATGAGTAGTTCTCGCTGTAAATAAAATTTCATAAATTTTATATATTTATATATAAAAAAAAAACGTTTATGTGTGTTACTGATTTGTGGTTAAGAAATAAATTTTGTATAATTTTTGCTAAGCTATTTATTTATTGGTTATTAAACACCAGAATTAATTATGATAATTTTTTGTTACATGTTGTGTATTAAAATTAATGACTTGTGGTTCTTAGTATCAAGTTTGTGAACTAAGTCTTTTTTTTAAATGCTTGTTTTCGAAATCTAAGCAAAAACAAACAGTTTATTTACCAATATAGTATAAAGTTTAATTCTGAAAAATACCTGCATTTAGAGAAGTGTTGTAATGTCAAGTTGAACTCATTAATTATATTCCTAAATCCCAGCAAAGAAATGAAAACATTTCATACAATTTACACTACGCAGCAAAAGAAGAGTTTAAGTTTTCTTCAATTATATTATATTATTAAAGTGTTGCAATATACGAGGGCGGATCAATAAGTCCGTGACTTCTCTAACTTCCCTCGTAGTTATATGAAATGCAACACTATTTCCATCAAGTACCACCTTTTAATAGACTACTGTCAAATTTTGAGCAAGTGTCGTCATTTACTTTGCGTTTAACAGCTGTTCAAAACGTACAACCCCGCGTATTTATCTAAAAATGGAAAAAAGTGAATTTCGAGTGCTCATTAAACATTATTTAAAAAAGCTCGATAAATACTATGGGGACTCTGCACCATCGATTTCAATGGTAAAAAAGTGATTTACTGACTTTCGTTGTGGTCGCACAAGTACAATTGAGGTCAGTACACCCGAGTATGTCGAAAAAATCAAGGATATTGTGTTGGCCGATCGAAGAGTAAACGTGCGTGAGATTGTTGATGCCATAGGCATTTCATATGGCAGTGTGATTTCAATTTTAAGTGATCCGCTGGGTTTAAGAAAGTTGTCTGCAACTGTGCGGTTTCCATGGCCAAAATGCATGAATTGGGCTACGAATTGCTCCCTCATCTGCCCTATTCTTCAGATTTAGCTCCGAGTGACTATTTATTGTTCTCAAACTTGAAGAAATTGCTGGGTGGAAAGGAATTTGACTCATCTCACAAAAAAATGCCTATTTAAGGACCTCGAAAAATCCTAGTTTTTGGAGGGGATACAAAAACTGGACAAACGTTTTGGAATAAGTGTATTGAATTAGAAGGAGATTATGTTGAAAAATAAATTTTTATTTTGAAAAAAAAAATGTGTTTCATTCAAAAAGTCACGGACTTATTGATCCACTCTCGCATGTATATACATATATATATCAAAGTTTAATAAGACGTCTCAATTAATTGTTTATCTAATTTTTCGACCTTTTTTATACGTTCAATGAAACTAGTTTTTTTTTTATATTTCGTTAATCTTTGGTTAACTTCTTCAGGATATTTCTTATTTTCAATCACAAAACTAAAAAATTTCATATTTTTTATATTTATTGAACTTGAGATCTTGTTTCTTTGATAATTGTTGTACACACATGTATATATATATTCCCTGAAGAAGTTACCCATTAAGGCAACGAAATAATGGAATAAAAATAATATTTGTTAATTCTTTTACATAAAAAACAAGATCACAAGCTCAGTAATTATCAAAAAATACAATAAGAAATGAAAACATCGAAGAAATTTCAACGAAAAACAAAAAATATTATTTTATTTTTATATAAATTAATGTAATAGGAGCGACTACCATTTTAAATTAGAGTACAAGGAATTTCGGTAGAATTTCATGGGGGAAAAAATCTTAAATATTTTAATTTATGGTGCTTTTTCTGAAAGTGACAAAAATTTAGAAATAAAACCACCAAAAATGGGTTTAATATTTCTATACAAAAAAAAACCAAACTAAAATCACCAAACAAAAATTTTAATTGGGAAACATTCAAATCGAATATAAATTCAAATTTTAATACACACAATCACGTAATTTTAATAATAATTAAAATAAAGTGACTACATTAAATTAAGTTCATGTTTTTTTAACTTGAAATAACTTTGATTCAACATGGTTCTTCGTGCTTTTTCCGGATTAAATTCGAGCTATTTCAAATTGCAACAACTTTAATTCATGGTGATTCTGCATTTTGATTTAACAGCATTGGAATCAACATGAAATTAAGTTATTTCAAAAGGAAAATTTTCTTTTGAAGAACATGAAACACATATGAAGAAAAATAATTGCTGAAAAGTGTTAAAATAACCATGTTTTCTTAGATTTTGAGATAAAACTTTCTAAAATAATTTAAATAAATTATAAATAAAAGCTTTAAAAAAAATTACACCGACTTAATGCACTAAAAAGTTTAAAGTAACAAAAGTATTATATGAGTTAACTACTTAACTATTAGCAGTCGGTGCCTATGCATATTGCTTTCCAAGGTTAAAAATCAATTGATAAACCATACTATATATGCGATAATTAGTAATTACTTTGTGTTGGAGGTATCCATCCCCTCGCCGCTACATTACAACTTTTCTGCTGCATTACACGCATTGATTATGGAATAATTCACAGTAAATTCGAAGACTCTGGAGATTAGCGATAATTAAAAATTACTTTTTATGAATGGGAGCCTTTCCCTGCTCTTGCACTGCCACTTTCCAGCTTGATTTTGGGCATTAACTATAAATTAACTCACACCAAGTTTGAAGTCGCTCAATGATATATTATTCCATATACGCAATAATTAATAATTACTTTGTGTGGGAGGTACCTATTCCCCTGCTTTTATCGCATATTGGTGAAAAAGCGACCATCCGTGGAGTATACCATTTCATATAAAAAAAAAAAAAATTTAAAATCGCTTCACAAATGGCGGAGAAATCGGTGATCATATAAAAAAAAAATACATCCATGACGAACCTATAACCTCCTCCTTATTTGAAGTCAGTTAAAAATAGATCTAGACTTCACACACCATAAAAGTGAAGATTTAATTACATTCAGCGGAAATCATTTACAGCGAAGGTCCTGCATCAGGTTTTGAAAATTGTTCTATGCTAAAACTATTATGAATGTTGAGTAAGAAGTACAAAAAAAGTACAACGCACAGTATCTGATTTGTATAATTAAGAGGGAATAAAGTCAGTATATTGAAATCATATCGAGTTATCACGATACAAGGAATATCGAAAACATGTTTTTTTTTCTTGGGTTGGGGGACCAAAAATCTAAAATTATCAAAAAATCAAATGAAGAAAAATATCATGATGGGTGCGAGTATCACATAAAATTTAGTTTTATCAATTTTTATTTCAAGCCAATTATCGCTCAATTTCTTAAATCTCAACTTAGTATAATTTGCTTCTTCCCCCCCCCCCCCCCCCCCCTTTATTATTTCATGGCAATATCTTGGTACAAAACTATTTAATGTACAAGTATCTTAAACTTTATCTTTATCTTGTTACTTTGTTGAACACCAAACTTCGAAAATGTTTCTATGTCTAAATCATTGATTTCAGTTTAATGTGCTAGCGAAAATCATACACATTGTTATTCTCTTTCATTTAGTAGTCAATGAGACAGCGAAGATAACACATGCTAGCGGGTGTATTAAATTCTTAATAGGTACAGTGAAAGAAAAAAAGTGGTATGCGAAAAATATTCTATGAACGCGACATTCAATGTGATTTATGTTACAAAACTTTTAGGGAAAGAAATGAATATGTATTAAAAAGACATTTTGTTTTTTTTTGGAGCAGCTTCACTAAGCTACATTTTCTATCAAAACTTTAAAGACAAATAACTATTATATATTATATTATTATTATTATATTTTTATTAAATTTTTTTTTTTATTCTGCAAAGTTCTATCAGATAAGCTATTTAAAAATTTATTTTTCGAGATTCTTCACAATTTCCTATGAAAAGTTTCAAAGCTACCAACTTTTTTATTTAATTTAATTTTTCTAATTTTTTAATTTTCTATCACATAAGCTCCTTTTAATTTCTTTTGAGGTGCTTTGCTAAACTGCAGTTGTTTCAAGTATTTATTTTTTTCTATGTAGTTCAGAGACGCATCAGAGAACTTTTCTCACACATAAATACAACTAAGTTTGGGGAACTTTTCATTTGCGTACAAATATACACCTTAGCTGCAGAAAACGTTCACAGAATTTCAGCGAATAGTGTAACAATTTGTCTACAAAATACTTCGTTAATATGAAAAAATAATATCTGAGTTATTTACCAGAAATCTTACCCCCAACTTAGCTTAGTAAGACTTTACCCTGAAAATAATTTAAAGGGTCCGCCAGATAATTTTTTTTTTAAAACAGAGCGCAAAACAATGAGTGTAGCTTCGGCTGTGTGGCACGTAGCGCCGTCCTGTGGAAAGCAAATGTTGCCAATATCCTCCTCTTCAATTTTTGTGAACAAAAATTCGTTCAACATGGCCCGATAACGATCGCCATTGACTGTAACGGCCACTCCTTGCTCATTTTCGAAAAAAATGGCCCAATGGCTCTGGACCAAAATCCGCACCAAACAGTGACTCGTTTTGGGTGCGTCGGCTTTTCAATGTATGCGTGCGAGTTTTCTGTGCCCCAAATGCGACAATTTTGCTTGTTTACATAATTTAATTAACGAGCTTCATCTGAAAAGATGATTTTTTTTTGGCAAAATCGGCATCTTCTATAAGTCGATCGCAGCCCCACTTAGCGAAGCGAAAACACAACATATTCGTTCAGCGGAAGGATAAAACTAATTATCTGTCAAATCAGACATGAGCTAAGTGTTACCATTCACGAAATAAGCATTAGTTGAAAAAAAAGTTAGATGGCGGACCCTTTATAATTTTATTTTTTTCTAAGATATTAGAGTTAAGACAAGAATTATGAAAAACAATTTAAAAACAGAAACGTTATTAATATTTGAAGACTAGCTTTTACCCGCGGCTCCGTTCGTGTTGATCTGATATTTTGCAAATAATTTTATGAATGTGTTGTTATTTGTTATTCACTGATAATGTTAAAAAAAAAACGATAAAAACCGAAAAATTACGATGAAAAATTAAAAGTTAGAATAAAAGCCGGTTTTAAAACTAAATAAACAATAACTATATATAATAATAATAATATATAACAATAACCAGCCCAAAAATCTGTTTTTCGGAAAAAATCCGAGCCAAAAATAAAAAAAAAACGGTTCTGAACTGGACAAAAATTGGCTATATTTTATGCTGGTAATGTAGCTTTCCTTTTTTTTTTGCAAAATCAGTTTAGCGGTTTGTATCCGTATCAAATATGAAAAACCGGTTTCGAGCCAGATAAAAAGTAAGCTTTGTTTGAAGCTGAAAATGTGGCTTTCCATTGGTGAAACAATTTTCAATATCGATTTAGCAGTTTGGGCGTGAAAGCGTAGCAAATAAACAAATAAACTCACCTTCACATTTATAATATTAGTAAGGATTAGTTATTTTCAGAATGTTAAAGGCCAATAAAATGTCTGATATTGTGACACCGTTAAATATTTTGTTGCATATATATATTTTTCTTGCAAAGTTTTTTTTTTTTTTTGTTAAAACCAAAGTGAAGTGTCAGGAGACAGTATGACAGCATGGAAAAAGAGTGATCGATGGAATTTTCGAACACATAGTTAAGGGAGAAAATTATGAGCCAAAACGGTTTGATTTGATTTGATTTAAAAATTAGTTTCAAAAACTCATGTGAATTTTGTGACATCTTGGAAATAGTGATTCTGCTTCACCATCGCACAACACCAAACTTCCACTGTTTTAAAAGCAATGGAAAAAGTAATGGATTGCA
The DNA here is from genome assembly GCA_936439885.1 of Nowickia ferox. Taxonomy (NCBI): domain Eukaryota; kingdom Metazoa; phylum Arthropoda; class Insecta; order Diptera; family Tachinidae; genus Nowickia; species Nowickia ferox. The sequence continues at coordinate 70,051,074 of OW387026.1, forward strand.
GAAATAAAAGCATATCCATAGATAAAACTGTATTCAACTATAGATTTAAAAAAAAGGAGTGTCGCTGAAGTTAAAGTCTTCGATGAAGATCACATTTGTAGGCGTTCTATTTTTGTGAAATATCGCTTTTGAAAAGATCTTGCTGTAGAAAATAAGCCTATTAAATTTTGTACGGCCTTATGTTTAATCAAAAACCGGCATGATTGCATCCCAGCATGATTTTTAATATAAAACTGTATGGCAAAACACGTTAAGGGCATATTCAATTTCGCCACTTATGCTAATATAATATATATATATATATATATATATATATATATATATATATATATATATATGTATGTGTATATGTATATATATATTTAATATAAGTGGAACACCAAAAAAAGCACAGTAGCTTTATAAAACTCTTGCTCAGTGTGATTGTTTGAGTAATTAAATTTTTTTCACACAGCCTATTAAATAAGCAGCAGGTAAAATAAAAATAACTTTGAACTCAATGTACCTCAATGTATTATCATCATCATTATTATGTACTCGTACATTTAACAGAAAAAACTTCTGTCTAAATAAAAAATACATGTGGCAAAGCACAGGTAAAGTTATAAAAAATTCCAAGTTCTATTTCATGAGACCACCATAAAATTGTTAATTTTTTTTTGTAGTTTATTTAACATTGAATTTCATGCGTAGATTAGACAACCAAATCCCCATGGTAAATTACAAAAATTACAAAAAGAAAAACGCTTCTTCATATTTATTACAAAACAAGAATGAAATGGAGTAAATTGCTAGTCGCAGACAAGTGTTGGTTTTACAACGAAAATCTAACCACATTTGTAATTATAATAGAAAAAGCATAACAAGTATAATTTTCAAATAAAGTGCTGTTGCTGTTATTTTCCACTGCTTTTGCTAATACTCGTACTTTAACATAAACTCAATGTTCCTGTAGTATTCTGTAGTATTTTATCAAACAGCGAAATATCATGATTATGAGCAGAGAAATAATAACAACAATAAACCTTTTTTCGACATCATCATGTTCATCAACATCATTAATAACATATCTGCCACACTAAGGTTTTCTTTTTATATTTTTTTGTTTATTCGAAAAAGAAAAAAGAAAAATAAATAGAAAATAGAAATATAAATGGTGTGTCTGTGTGTGTTTTTGTACATCGTGGCAAATGGAAAACGTGTAACTGAAACTGTATGAAAAGCAACTCAAGTTATACTTTGTACTTCTTGCATTACTACCACCGCGTTGAACTCATCTCACCATTATTATTGGTATAGAAAACAGCTTGATAGTATGTACTTCTTCTAACTTTTGCCACATGTTGCTTGTGTGTTGTGTTTTAAAGTTACCTTCCCAAAGAAGATTGAGGAAAATAAATAAAGCAAGAAATAAACAGAAACAGCACGTTGTAGAAATTGCAGTTTATTGACTTATTTTTTCAAATGCATTGCACTAACAAAAACAAAAACAACATTGAAATAAAATCAGCTAAACCTCAGGAGATTGTTTATTTTTTTTTAATATGCTTGTTATTGTTGTTGTTGCATTTAATGTTGTAGTTATTTAAAGGTGGCTTGTTTTTTGTTTGTTTTTATTTTTTATTTTGCCTCTAACCCAGTGTGATTGTTGTTGATCTCTTTTGATGGATTTATCTTCTTTTTCCGATTATTTTTCTTTTTCACTTCTGCTTAGAATCGACTGCAGGTTTATTAAGTTTTTCATTGGCAGCAATACGAGTAAGTAGGAAAAGCATTGAAAATAGTTGGAATTTTTCTTTATTTTGTTTTGGTTTATAGTTTATGGCATAAAGAGATGGAAGAGAAAGAAATTAGAAACAAACATTGTGGTCAGTGTACTTATTTTCGTGGTTGAATATTCTTAGATATTTTGTAACAAAAGGGTTGAGTTATTTAAAACTTCGTGGCTTAAGTCTTTTGTTTTTTGTTTGCTAGATTTCTTTTATTTGAAAGTTTGCTGCTGAAGTCGTTACCTAGGCTTGATAAAGCTTCTTAGAAAGTTAATCAAATGATCTTTTCTGTAGTCAAGCCTTACGTTTAGCACGTTATTTAGTAAATGGCGGAGTTTAAGGTACTAGAAAAATTAAATATAAAAACTTTATTTTCCAAATCAGTTAAATGAAGAGTAGCAGTTATTGTTTTAACACTTGAAAGCTTACTTTGAATACCTAACATATTTTTCACAACAAATATGCAGACAATCAACTAAATATTTGCAGTAATTGTCATGTAAAAATTTTTTCTCTGGTAGTACTTCCTATATTTTTTTATTGCCTTATTTATACAAACTATTAAGGCCTAATAAAGGATTTATAAAGAAAATTTCCACATAAAATTTTTCTTATTAAGTTTTAATAAAGCCGTAATATTTTTTTTAAATGCAGTTAATTGTTAAGGATTACCTAAAATTGCGTATTATATTATTGTATCAACGCAAATAATTCAATTTATTTTATAAAGAATCTGACGCCATATTGTATGTGTTGCAAGCAGCTGGTACTTTTTTTGAAAAGAAGGGCTTTCAACACACTTGCAGTACTATAATGCTGCTTGCTAATTACTATTATTATTTTTTGAATGAAGTAACATGAAGTGTTTATTCACTTTTGCAGTAAATCAGTAATTAATGCAAAAATTTAAAAATTTACTCTCAAAAGAAGTTTTTGCCGAAAAAAGTACTCGAACGGAAAAATATTAAAAATTAGTAAGATTAAGAAAACAGTTGACTCCAACTAAATACATAATGTTAGAAAATGTCTGTTGCAAAAAGCAAAAAGTGCTTAAGTCGAGATAAGCTAATTTCGAGTTAATGGTGCCTCCGTAATCTGCATATTCGAAAGTACACCTGTTCGAAATTTCAATTTATTTGTGTGATATTTCAGGAAGTTATAGCACTATGACTTGCGACTTATCTTTTTTAGACTTCTAATCTCATTTGGAATAATAGCTTAATTAAGGTTATACTTTAATATCTTTCAACTTCAATGTATTACTTATAATGTATAGAACGATGTTTGGTTAGAGAATTTCACAATTTAACTGTAAAAGAAATAAATTTCTTAAAATCGATTTGAAAGCTTAAAAGTGCTCTCCTGCAAAACAGTAAAATATGACTTAAGCACTTTTTCCTTATTGCCACAGATATATAAACTTTTGACTATTCAACTCTTTTTCTTATTGGTACTCGATACAATAATTTTTATAACACGAACCATCTAAGAATAATTTATTATTCATAATCTGTAGTACTTACAATTAATTTCTTTTTGATTTCTTTGATTTAATGTTGATTAAATTTAATAAAAATTACCTGACTATTTTTTAATACTACTTTATCTTGCCTTAAAAACAAGTGCAGTGCTAAGTAACCAAATACTTCACAGTTTTACAACTCTGAATAAATAAAATAAGCCGCCAAACAAAAGGATTAATAAAATAAATTACAAAATATGTACATATATTAATAGTTATTATTTCCACCCAGCAAAAAAACCGGAACTAGTTCCAAAGGTTTACTACTTTCATTGCGTACCAATCACTACAGGTACTGAATTTAATACTCTAAGGCTGTTGTTTATATAAAAAATTGTTCTAGACATCCTTTTAAGCGAATACCATTCAGTTATTTGGATGACTTCCATCCTATGACAATTATGTGTTAAATTCATTGATGGATGAATTTGAATGAAATGGAACTACTTGGAGCTCAGCTGAGTTCATCAGTGTAGTAACTAATGTTTTGTATTGTGTGTTTTTTGCTGGGCATAGTTTATAAATTAATAATTTTTTAACTACTCAAAATTTCTATTTAAAATTTTCTAAAATTTTTACACTTCGTTTGCTAATTTACTTTTTGAATCATGTATTTTTATGTCTTACTAAGCTTTACTGCGAAAAATTGGTGCCAGTAAAAATTTGCTCAGTCAAAAAAGGTCACTTTACTCTCTCAATTTGTGCTCTGGGTAAACAAATGCAATTAAGTAAAATATAAGTAGGATTTATTTAAAACGTTTAAAAACTTTTGCGTACGCGAACGCAACTATTTTAATAAATATGGAGCACAAATAATGCAGGGTTATTTAGTGGTTTTAATACCGCCCGTCTGGCAGTGCTGCCAGTTGTTAAATCTCTCTCATCGGAAATGTTATTGATTTAAAACGTACTTTAAAAGTAGTGGCCGTTTTCCGAGCATTATGGGATGATTTAAGTCGTCATAATCATCCTACTGAGATTATAAGAAAAATTAAAGAAACTGCAAGCGTTGTAGATGTGGTCAGGCCTGTGCATCATCGCAATGTGATCACTACCAAAAATATCGCTTCTGTTAGTAAAAGTGTGAGAGATAATTCGAATTTGCGGCCTTCTAGCAGTTAGGCCTATCTTATGACTCAAAAAAAATCAAATCACCTATTTCCAATGTTTTTTTCTTTCTAAATTCTGATGATTGAACACATGCTATTAATTTGTATTTTTTAAATTTCAGGTGAGGCATGTTTGGAAGCCAGAACAAAGATGAATGTCATTTCGTACGTAATGGTAAGGACTAAGCATTATAATGAAATAAAAGTTTCATCGAATTATAGCTTTATATGTTTTCTTTAAAATTTTTAAACCAAAACCAGTGAAAAGAATTGGAAGTAATTATTCAGGAACTACTTTTGCTCTACTTCAAAAGAATCAATTAGTGTATATTGTTGACTTTTCAAGAATCGATTATTAACAAAATGCATATAATTAATTAAGAAGCTACGAGTATTTTACATATGCAAAGATAGAGATCATTTGTAGTTTTCGCATATACTTATGAAAAAAATATCTTGATTTAAAAGAAATTTAAAATAAAATTTACTCAACATCATGAACATGTCTTCGTATTCACTGAATATGGTTAAAAGCAAAAGAACTTCTTGCAATGACAACCCCACGTCCCAATTCACATGACACAAGTCTTATTTCTAAGCTGATCATTTGTTCTTCTTTGAACTTTTATCATCGTCCTCACAATGGAAGAACGACGAAGAGCATGCCGGACGCCCGAGCACTTCAACAACAGACGAAAAAGTTGGTAAAGTGAAGAAAATGGTATTGGCCAATCGTCGAATCACCATTAGAGAAGTTGCTGAGGAACTAGGCATATCGATTGGCTCGTGCCATATGATTTTTATCAATGATTTGGGCATGAGACGGGTCGCCACGAAATTCATACCAAATTTGCTCAATTTTTCCCAAAAACAGCATCGCATAAACATTGCTAATGAGCTGTTTGACTCTGTCCGCGACGACCCAAATTTGCTCCAGGGGGTCATAATTGGTGACGAATCGTGAAAACCAAAGCTCAATCCTCTCAATGGAAGCTGCCGCACGAACCAAGGTAAACATCAAAGACAAGCCCAAATACGTGCAAGCAAAGCAGCTGTCAACAATTAACTGAACATTCAAAATGGCCGAAATTGTCGGCATAAGTGAGAGACATGAATACCAACTTAACGCAACAAAAAAATCAATATTCGAATATACGTAACCCGCGAAAATTCAAAATTCGCGATACCTTTTGAACACACCTCGTATGTCTGATTTTTTAACATTACGAATGAGAAAGCAAAACTTATTGACAGTACATGAAGCCGATTATTTATTTATTTTCCCCTCATCTCTCAATCTCTCTCTTTCTCACTCCTTCAAACTAAACAGCTTGCATAGTGTGAAATGAGACTATGTAAATATCTTTCGAAATCATGCAAATTTGCACGACTTCTCAAGTTCAGGAAATTCTTGACTTCGATGGAAGTTCTTTTTTCATTGGGCCATTAATTTCTCACAAAGCAGAATATATAAGTCCTTGTAGATATAAAGCGTTTTTAAAAAATATTCTATAAAAACTTTATCACCTCTTTAAACTTTCGGTCTCAAATACATGAAAATTATTTACTATTTTTTTAAAGAATTATTTAAATAAAAAGTCTGCAATTCAATTTTTTGTGCACTTCCGAATAGAAAATCGAAACTCTATTTTTTTTATTTATAGAAAAAGCTTGTTTAAACAGTAACCTGGCGAATGGCTGAAATGAAATAATAAAAATAATTTTTTTCGTTCTCAGCTCACACAATTTAAATTTTTACAAATTTCCCTGTAAGTCAATGTGATAAATTACAAATTATTTACTTCCAAAAAGTAAGATATGTAACACCAACAATTTGCAAAACAAATTAGTTGTTGTACATATAAATCTCTTTAAAAACTCAAGACTTCAGACACATACTTGACAAACGCCAAAATTATTTCCATGACAAAATGAAAACGTAAACAAATATCTCAGCAGTTTCTTGCAATTCTTTGACAAAATACCAACAATAATGACTCATTCACTAGACCACAAAGTCAAAAACATGTTTTTCATATCTCAGCAAGTTGTGCCTAAATAGTGTTGATTTAAAAGTTTAAGGAAAAACAAAATACGTAAAAGTTTTGTTTTCATTTAATTGGCCACGTTTTTTGCAGCATTTTTCATTATGCGTCTTTGTTTCATATTACGCGACGTTAACACTTTGACTCAGGGACACTGCGATTAATGCTGAGATAAGTAAATAAAAATGTATTGGAAGAAAATATTAAGAAAAAAAGTGGCCAATTAACGGTGGTTTTACAACTGCAATCTGCCTCTCCACAACGGTTGATATTGCGGGGCTGTTGTCGTTGAGTGCTTAGACAAAAATAGTTGGGCAAAAAACTTATGGCATTAATAAAATAACTGAAAGAAAAAAACTTTAATAAAAAAAAATTAAACTGAAAAACGTGCGACCGTTGTCAGATAGGAAAAAAACCTTAGAAATAAAAACAACAAACAATTCACTAGAAACTTTCAAAACACTGCATGATTTAAAGTTTTTTATGCAGTGTTGTTTGTACCCTACACAAGTGCGGAGTGAGCACAATATGTCTAACGTTGTTTAAGCAAATGCCGAAACACTCATTAGGGTAGTACGAAGTTGAGCTTTGCAGACTTAATTTCCACTTTTATCTGGCTCAATGTAAAGCCATAGCAACTGCTGCCACCAATACCAAATGATATTTAAAGTTTATGGACTTTAAAGTGAGTGCAAGAAATGAATGTTTGCTACAAACTCGTACAATCACCCACTAGAAATTGAAATAAAAAAATGCACAAAAAATCACAACCAAATTGGGAAGTTTTTTTTATTTATCTACCCAAACTTATGTCATGTTTATTTTGAAAACCAAAAGAGTTTTGTTGGCAAAGTTTTCGCAATGAGCAAACACAGCTACAAACGCACAAATACAAGCCAATGATGATAATATGACTTTTAACCGACGTCAGAAACGGCATTGAAAAAACTTGTTTGCTTAAAAATTAAATTAAAAAAAACAATAAAAATACGTTTTTTTTTTAATTTTATTGCACATAAACACTTATACACACAAACATGGCTAAATGTATGCATATATTAATTAATCTGGTATTTATCGAACTTTTTATATAATTTATAATTTTTATTTTTTTTTGTTTCTATTAAATTATGTTCTCATGTTTGTAATAAGCGGACGTAGTAACTGAACAAAAATATCAATAATTGTCTTTCTTTCAATTAATTTTATTTTATTGAAATCAATATTTCAACCAAGCCTTTTCATTTTTCTGTTTTGTAAAATTTTGGTTAGTTTGCCTTTCAAACCAGTTTGTTTTGAAGTCTACAAATCTAAAGCCCACTCTTGGTTAAATAAATAATAAAAATTATAGTATGTATATTTCAAGTTTTATTACAATTTAATACTTAAAAGCAATAATAAAGAAAAATGAATGTACTCTTATGCACACAGCCATGTTGCAGGTATGGCCAACCGTCTGATTTATTGACGGTTGAACAATTTTATTTAGTGCTTAAATTCATAATAAATATAATAATTATTGTTTTTTTAATATTTTATTTTTGGCCAAATCAAATTTGTTGTGAATAGAATTCTTTTTATTATTTAGCTGGTGAGGCCTATCTTGTCTTATGACAATAAAAACTCAATTTATATTACATATTTTTCCCGACGTTTCGTGAATTTTACAGTGTGATAATAAGGAACAGTGTGATAATAAGGAGCAGCTAAAGCCATCTTTCTTAATATTCTAATTTTAGGTTCAAAGTAAACTTGTATATTTTTAATTTTGATGATTTAATAACAACACAACTCGATTGTTAACAAATCCCCTGAAGAAGTGAACATAAAATTCACGAAACGTCGGGAAAAATATGTAATAAAAATTGAGTTTTTATTGACATAAGACAAGATAGGCCTCACCAGCTAAATAATAAAAAGAATTCTATAATAATTATTTTTTATTCTTTTTTTTGACATTTGTTTTCAAGTAGGTGGCAAAAGTATCTTAATAGAAGCTTGAAGAAAATGCTTTATTGTTAATATCACTGTACCACAAGATGAAGTTATAGCTACTGATGCTGGCAGAGCAGAACAAGACAATATGCGTCTGTTGGCGCTTTCAAAGTTTATTTAATCTCTTGTTGTTTGGCAGATATAGGAAAAATAATAATTACTTTATGTGGGAGGTACCCCTTTCCCCCTCCTATACCGCCAAGATTTTGTCGAAACAAGTACTTTGTTCTAAAAGTCATCCACATCAAATTTAATGATCCTTACTATTATAATATATAATTACAGTTGTGGCGATATGATTTAATCCGCGAAAAAGAGGGTTTGGCCCCACTGTGCTTCGGTCGAATAGAGATCTAATCTATATGTTCTACATTCTGTTAGCTCAACAGACTTCGACAACAGCCGGATAAAAAGTCTTATTATATATGGAAGACACGCCTTTTCTGCCTAGTTCAATATCGCAGTCCCCACACATCTCAAAAAGAGCCAACTTGAGAATATTCAATTCATGTACAATGTACATTGTACGTGTTAAATCATTTCTCCGATTTGACATCAACTCGCTCTAGATGTGTACTAGTATAAAACAATATCGTTGCAGTATTTTAAAGATATATTGGCGTGTCATCCTAGAGAATCTCGTACAAAGCGTTGCCAAATTGAAATCCAGGCGACTTGAAGTCGCAAAAGATGCAACGAGATGCAAAAACACTGGCATTGAACAGAATCGCTTGAAACAGATTTGTATGGCCCTATGCTCCTTAAAAGAACAACACACATTCTTTTATATTCGTTTATAAATTACTAGATTATTGTTTTAAATATGTTTTTTGCGGTGAATTCATCTATGCCGGTATTGTAAAACATCAATCTATTGTTGAATGGGACTCAAGTCATCATCTAGGCTTTCAGAGAAAAAAACTTTTGTTAGTCAAAAAATCTCAACTGAGTCATTGTTTCGAAATGCTGCTGAATGCATGAGAAAAGTTTAGTTTTATAAAAATAAAAACACTTCAGTTTTTAGTTTTATAAATATTTGACATTAAGATTGGTTACACCTGTCTTATGTTCAATACGAGTTCGTTACAATTGTATTATATTGTTTTTGGTCTTTTGTTTTATGTGCACAAAAATATATACGAATATTATCTTTCATCGTATAAATTGCACTTCTGTCTTGTGGTTTGACCTTCTTTTTTTCCATACATAAGAAACACCTCTACTTACTCATACTTTGACGCAAGTATGTGGGCTTAAATTTAAATGAATTAAAGTATACGAATAGTTAATTGGCTTTTCAAGCAAAAGTTCAGGTAAAATAAAACTAACAAAAAAGTTAAGTTGTTTATACACTGTTTGATACAACACCCACTGTTAAATTTTAATTATGAAGAATAAATAGTTTCTGGTATAGTTATTACATTTAATTCAATATTTCTCTTATTATTCATATGAATTGAGGTAAAGTCACTTGTGGCATTGTTAAAAGAAAAATATAAAGGGGAAACCTACACTCGATTTAAAATTCATAGAATGTTTCTAGTAACTTGATAACCTTCCAAGAACGTCCTTGGTCTTTGGCAAATATTAAATTGGTTAAAGAAATTATACGAGTATAACTTTTGAGGGTACTGCTTTGATGCAATAAAAATCATGTGTTTTGAACTTATTTAATAACTTAACTTTCAATTAAGTTTTCTATTTTAATTCAATAAATTTCATTGTTTAACAAACATTATAATTTTAAAACAAATATTATGCCAAGCCTGTCTTGGCACAACTCTATAAAAGGGAATTTACATAAAACACTATACAAAAAGCAAAGCCCATGAAATGAAGGGAATTTTAACAACAAATACCAGTAGTTGCTTGCTGATTCCTAGACCTGTCAAGTCAAGTTATTCATACTGACACTTGCCAGTGATTTGTGTGCATAATGAAATTTATTCTTGTAAGGAATTTGCATGTTAACAATCATCCTCCTTTAAGTGTAATTTGATAATTGAGCTTCTAGTTGTTGTTTCTGGGATTGTTCTGTTCTTCTCCTCAATAACATCGTCTTACTAAGTGGCATCATCAGCATGAACAACAAACATCATGATGATATAAACGTACACATATAGAATTTAAAAGCCTTCAATTTTTGTTATTCTTTGTTATCTGCTCTTCGGCGGTTTTAGCAATTTTCTAGGCAAAAGGACAAATAATTGTTATTTGGTGGCCAGAGCCAAGAAGGAAAGCAACCACAGGTAATAAATGTGTTTTGTAGGTTTGGTATGTTATTTTATTTACACCCAAGAATTCAATATTTAATTGTGTGGTTTGTGTTAGAGTCTGCCCACTGGACAGCCAGTCAGCCAGTCACTCACTCGTTCAGCCAGAAGGGCAGACAACATCATAATTACAAATAAATCAATTTGTTTTTATGTTCTTAGACATTTTTCACTTATTTTTAGATTTGCTAAGAAAAAACTCTATTTCTATTTTTTTTTGTTATCGCAAAGTTTTATTTTAATTAATCAAGAATATTGGCAAGTTATTAAATAAAAATTTTTTTTTTATATAAAAATATTTCGTTTTAATGGCCTGCACAAAAATTAAATTTTTTTTTGTATTTATTTCATGTTTTAATGCCATTAAATTTCAAATGAATGATGCATTTCTGTCATAAACTGTAATTTGAGCGGCTGAATTTGTGCTCGTTTGCTTTGAAAAAAAAAATGAACTTTAACATTAAGTCTGCGTGTTCGATGTATTTAAATAAACGATTTTTGTACACATTAAATTAAACTTAAAGTTTTGGCAATAAAATATAAATACATTTAAGTGGAAAAAAACTTTAAAAAGCAATTTCCTGCAGCTTAACATTGTCTGATCTTATATTTGTAAAAAAAGCAGCGGTTTTTTACATCTTGGATGAAAATGAAAAAAAATTGTTTATTAAAGTTTTCAAGAGAAAAACTAAAACCAAAGTTTTCTTTACAAATTAACAAAAAGTCTGCTCATTCTGATGCTTACTTATGGGTCACAAAAATTTCAGAGAAATTTCCAGTGTCTTTAGAAATATATTTTACTAAGAGTGCTGCCAGTTTAGTATTTTTAAAATTTAAAATTTTATTTAAATAAAATAACTAAATTTTATAATTTTTTGCCTGAACTTAAACATTTTTTCATTTGTTTGTAAAGGGTGATTTTTTAACAAGTTTTTTTTGGCCGCCAGTATTGTTGATGATCGTGAATTATTTATTGATTCTGCGTCATACACAGCAATGGGGCCTCTGTTACTTTTTTTGTCCAAAATGGAAAAGCTGGATTGGCCAGCATCTGGTTTCAGCAAGACGGTACCATATGCCGCACATCACGCGAAACAATGGCGAATAGTATATTTCATGTTTGGGGCCGGTCAACTGGCTGCCTAGATCGTGCGATTTAACGCCTTTAGACAATTTTTGTGGGGCTATGTAAAGGCTCATGGAAGAGTTTATTCGTGAGATACCGGCGATATGATGAAGAATTTATGCTTAAATGAAACCCAGCGTATGCACCATTTCCGACATATCCACGGTAAAGATTAACATGAAATCATCTTTAAACATTAAATTATATAGATCGTTCTACCGACTCAAATAAAAATTGCATACATTTCTCTAAATTTTATGTGCTTTTATAAATCAAAGCTCTTAAAAAATCATCTCTTACTTATCATAGTGAAGTTAAACTTTTCTATTTTAAACTTCAATAACTAAATAAAATATATAAGGAAAGCCCTATTTTTTTAGTATTAAGAAGAATTATGGGATGGTTGTTTCTAGAATTTATTAAAAAATAATAATTAAAAGCCAAGTCAAAATCTGGCTTCGTCAATACTTTTAATACCATCTAAAATGGAATAATTTAAAATATATTTGGCTTATTTGCCAAAAATATCTAATCGTAATGCCAACACCTAAAGACATTGAACACTGACAAACCTATTTTTAAAAAAGAGATTGTCTTTTAACAAAAATCTAATAAATATTAACAGGTTTTTTAAATGTCCTTCTTAAACTATTAACACTAAGCAAGAAATTAATATAATTTTTAAATTTTGTTTGTCAAAGATATGCAAATTTCCTTAACGTTGTTAAAAACAGTATGTAAATATTTATAAAAATTATTCAACTCCAGCCTAAATTTTAAAAGTTTCCATAGATAAAATTAAATAAAAAAGGTATACAAGAAACTTAGAAACATGAATGAAACAAATTTAGTTACTTTAAAGTTTATTATTAAAAAAAGTGCATTAAAATAACATTTACATTTATAAGTTTATTTATGCTGACTCTTTTTTTAGAAATAAATTTGATTTATTGTTTGATTATTTAAAAGAGAAACTAATTTCCGCAGACAGTTTATATTGAAAACAGCAAAATTATGTAAAAATTTGGTTTTGTTTTCAGTGCAAATTGTCTAACGAAAAAGAGAATAATTTACGTTTTAAAGAACAATATTTTGGTTAAATTATCCTTAAGCCTTAAATGCCAATTCGCTTTCTTTCTGCGAAAATAATAATAGTTGAAATTATTTTTCAATAAAATGTAACGCTTTCTAAAACAAGTTTATAACTTAAGTCTTTTGCTTAAGGAATGATTTTTTATACGACTTTGTTGAAATTTTTTTCATCAAGAACGTATATGGGCATTTCAATTTAAAAGCTTAACTGGCAAAAATTATAATTATACATAAGACATTTCCAGATATTCGAATGCCAAGTCACAAAAGCGAACCTTTTTTCATTTGGATATTTCTTTTGCTTATTTTTTTGCACAAAAATTTTTAAGGAGAGGCATTATCCAAGGACTATTGTTCTGTAAAATTTTAATGAGGGTGTAGTATGAAAAAATGCATAAGTAAGTAAGATCGCTTATTTCGACGTCACGTGTGACATTGGAAACAACATTTGCTCATTCATATTTAATACAAATAAAATAAAAAACCTATGGGAAAAATGTAAATACTTGTGATCACAGCATCTATATAAAGTTAGTCACGTGCGATAGCGTACGTGTAAAATAAAAAATAAAAAGTGTATATAAAAAAGTTTGACATATTTTTAATTTATCTGAATTTATATGGGCAAAAACAGCGAAATAAATAAAGAGAATTGCTAAAGGTGGTGGAGGGAAAAATTTACGGAAAATGGAATGTTATTAGCAAACCATAAATTAAGCAGCAAAGACGGAATGCAGTTTGCTAGAAAAACGATTAAAGAGTTGGATGCAAAAAAAATATATAAATGAGAAAAAGCGGAATGATTGCATTTGTAAGAAACAAAGTCGGAAGAACCTCATATAAATTATAATTTCGTAAAAATAGCAACTAAAAGCTTAAAAATATCAAGATGTTAAAATGTCAGTTTCGATATGTCACGTGCGACTGTGATTAAAATTGCACTAAATAAATGTGAACACCAATTTTGGATAAATCAAAATCGCAGCATTCTAAGATTAGTCACATTAAAATATTGCTGCAAGTTTCGCGTTTTAGTCACTGGCTGCAGAAACAACTTCTGTTTTTGTCACATGCGAATGCAATTATCTTAAAATCAAAAAAAATTTCAAAATAGAAATGCAACATTTATCTGAATAACTTAGAACTATAAGTTACGCTTATTGTCTAAATAAAAATTCGTTTTATTTTGACTTTTGTTCACTTTAAATGTGTATGACGGTCACGTTCGACATTATGGAAATACCCATATGTAAAATACAAATTTGCTTGTAATATTTTTTAATATTTTAACTACACTTGTTTCATAAAGAAGAAAAAACCTACATCAATTACCGAAATTGGAACATTTATTGTATGTGTTGTTTTTCTGCTTTCAACAGGTAACAAACCAAAATGCTGCACAAAAGGTAACAAACATATATGAATGAATGTACATATGTGAACCATCAACTAAAAAATAAACCCGCATATGCTGCAGTCAAAAAAATTATATAAAAAAACAGAATTCGAAAAACGAAAACCTTTAAACCCAAAAACACAAACATTAACTAAAACTCATATGTATGCATGTGAACAGCAAAATTTTTGCTTTATTGCCAGCCAGTCTTTAAGTTTTTATTTCATTTGTGTTTGTTTATTTGAAAGAAATACGAAAAAATACCGGCTGCTGGCCATACAGCATGACATCATTTCGTTTGAAATTTAGCAAAAAAAAAAAATAAATAAAAAATAAAAAAAATTTCGCGTATTATAAGGTGACCGTTTAAATATCATGATTATACATACATACAAGTATATGAAAAGAGAAAAAATTAATGGTTTCTTGATTTTATTTTATATAAAATCAGCCAAAAATTTAAACTGGTCCTTTTGTATTACAAAAAAATTTAACTTTCGCTTTTCGTATTACCTGTTTCTTAAGCCAAATGCAATCAGAATTCTTAAAAAAACAAATTGTGTTTAGGGTTTCAGGTAAATACATTGGCTTAAGACTGCAGCAATAATTTTTGGATCAACTTCAATAAAAACAAGACAAAAAATTTTTTTAAGCTATTTTTAAGAAATTTATTGGTTGAAAAAGTGAAACTTAAGATATTTATACCAATTTAAAAACTTAATGCTTTTCCACAATATGTGCAAATTTTGAACGAGAAAACTGTATTTTTTTGCCATTAAAAATATCGCTACTTGTCAAATTGACAAATCTTCTAAAAAATGTAAAAATCAAGTTATTCAATTTGTAAGTAACATGTTTTATTTTTATGTTTCATTTTTGATGACTTTGAGTTATGTAACACCCACCTCGTGTTGAAATCTTATGTAATTATAACTTAACAAATTCGATTTTTTTAAGACTAAAAAACTCTTTTAGTCTTCGGCAGAAGCAAAGGCTTTAAATATTGATAAGTGGGCGTTCTTAAGCCAACTTTAAAGTTCAATGCTAAACATTTATTTTGGTTTTAATCGTTCAATATAGCAAACGATAATGATTTTACACCATATATGGCAGCTACTTTTAAGAAACAAATAACTGATTTGAAAATAAAGATATATATTAGATTAGATCCGCTTAGAGTTAAATTGACGTTCAATACAGTTCAATGATTTCATTTTGAATTGGTTTTTCCAAGTAAGCAAAAAAAAAACACCCAAAATTATACATCGAGCTCGCTTTAAATGATGATAATTATTAATTTTTTTTCCAAAACTTGGTTTTTATAAAAGAATATAAAAGTGAATCATGAGCAAACTTTTAAATCGATTTTCATCGATTTTGCTGAAGAGATGTACAAACGCTTTGTTTAATTTATTTTAATACAGATGTGTTGTATACTTTTGATTTTTCTTAAACCACATACAGCACACGATGCAGTTTCCACATATACTTGAAATTTTCTTATCTGTACATTTAACTATTCGGATCTTGAGCTGTGATATATTTATGTTTTTGCCATGAGTTGACAAATATGTTGCCCTTGACCGCAAGCATTCTGTGCTAGTACTGACTCACCAGATCTAACTTTTTAAACCATTAAACTTTTCCATAGTTTAAGTATTTCCATAATTGTAACAGAACATATTTTGATTTATATGTCTTAAATTCAGTATAACGTTTGTTATTTTTGCCGAACACCATTTTTACTTTTACTTGTTTAAAATTTTGATTATATCTTCGGCCAGTACAGGTACAGTAACATGGTACCCGTGAAATAACTATTGAAATTGCGTTCTCTTTTTCCATAAAATCAAAGCTTATGCGACATTCTGGTTTCTTGTGAAAAGCCAATCACGGAAAATTCACAAAAATTGCTACACTTTCCATTACATATCGTGAGTTGCCGAAACACGTTCCACAGTCCATTAATCGAAAACAATGTGTACTTTTTTCACCCGAAAAACTTTTTGTTATCGATGATAGGAGACCCAGATCAGCTAATACGTTCACAACACTCTAAGTGAACGGGATGCATTCATCAAAGGTTCAGTCTACAAGTTGATAAGTTTATTAACTTCTAGAGTGATTCATTGTTTGTTTTGTTGGTTGGTTTACGTGGCTGGTCGCTTCAGGCAGGTATTCAAGTAAAATCTAAATGATTTCTTTTTGAAATACCACTCAACCTATGTAGAATCGTATCAAGGTATTCGGGTACGGTGAATGGTATTAATACAACCCGTTGCACTGAGATATCTGATAAGATCACTTAAACCAACCTCTGATAACTCTGAAAGGTAGCAAAAAAATATGGCTGCCTAAAAATTTGTGTCTCTAGAGATGCAAAACTGGACATTCGTAAAGAAAGTGCAAGAGTGACGCTCTCTTCTGTTTGCTTTCTCTACAATCACTACGACAGAAATCATTATAGGACAGACCTATCCTAATATCTGCCGATATTTCAAAGGAAAGCCTGTGACGACTGCGATCAGCCTCGAAACGTCGGTACGGTTTCTACTTGTTAATTGAATTCAGCACCTATTATTATAGCGAGGTCACATGTTCTTAGCAGAGTGACTTACTTCAATATCATCAATTAGAATAAGGAAAATAGCTTCAGTTGATAGTTTCCTTTGCTACACTCAATTACTTTAACAACTAATCCGTGGTATTCTTAAAGCACCAAACGTTTTTTTTTCATGTAGTCTACGAATCTGCAATGGCGGCCACCAATGAGCAAAGCAATTTAAATCAAGTCGAGATGAAATTTCTATTATTTGATTTTACCTTAATTTATATTATTCGTTGTACTCGTACATAAATATAAGTAGATATGTATGTGTATACTTTGATGATACTGGAAGAGCGTACTTGAGGTCAAGGATTTTTAAAACCAACAAATTGGTATTTTAGAAACAAAAACATCGATTTATTATACATTTAGGTGCGACTGTAAATTTCAAGTACAAAACAAAACAAATTTAAAAAATTTGCCTCTACGCTCGGACAAAATGTTAAATTTAAATTGTTCGGCTAGAATTATGGAGAAACTTCCTTTGCAAAACTTTAATGGTGTTTTGCGGGCTTTAATTTTCTAACATTAAGGTTGTACATTAGGATCGTATGAGCTGAGATTTAGTAAGTCAATACTAAAATGGGATACTTAAGATTAGTCTGTCTATTTCGGTAATGGACATATTTTCTGAAATCGATTTTATAAATACAAACTTTCTTTTGGGACACCCTGTATAACCGACTTATAGTGTGTTAACAAGAGTTTTTTAAAAATAATGTTGTTCTTCAAAATTTTAGTTCTTAAGAATTTTTGTACTTATGTTCACACTTTTTTTTAAGTGAATATGAAAACACTTTAGAGCATTTTGCTTATAATTTAAAAAATCTTTTATACATATTATTTTTTTTTTGAGTAGCGCCATTATTGAGCAATTTTTGTTACCAGCTACTTTAGTTTTCTGTCATTTTCTCTGTTATGTAAAACCATTTTATATATTTTTTCATATTTCTTTAACTAAAAAATTAGCTTTATAGTCATAAATATATTTTTTTAGCATAACCACAAACTACATAATGCCGTAAGCGTATATCTTTCATAACTTTCTTATTATAGTTTTTAATATGAGAGCCACCTACACACAAGTAAAGAAATCCAAAAATATATTTAAAAAATACAATTCGGTGTTGTAATTTTAATTTGGCAACAACAAAAAAAAAACACAATCATCATCAAAACCAAATTACCCCCAATGGAAATAGTGAAAGTTTTGCACCTCTTGCTAACAGCAACAACGCTCCAAAAGACTATTTACTTAACATAAATTAAAAAACAAAATTTTATTAGCTGTCTGATTTATTTTAACATCAAACTAAATATGTTTAAGGCAAAGTAATGAAATTTTGCTTAACTGAAAACTTTAAAACATATTGCAACAGTTGGTGTGCTTTATTTTCATTTCCATCTAAATGACTGACTTTTCGAAAGAAAAGGTTTAACGTAAACTTTTTGAAAAAATATGCAAAGATTTTGTTAACTATTCAAATTGTTTAGACTAGATGAATAAAGCACAAAAAAAACGAAATACTGTTAGTGTTTGTTTTTCGTCTAAAAAGAGTTACACAGCAAACATGAAGTCTGCTGAGAGGTTATGCTATGATCCTCCACACAACTCATGTCTGCAATATTAATTTATTTGGGTTTTTTTTATTTCTTAAACACATTCTGTTTTTTTCTTAGGTGTTTTTACACATTTTTATTTGCTTTTTTCCATAGCCTATTTATTTTGTACATTAAATATGTCATGTGTTTTTATTTATGTATTTTTTTTCGAAAGAAACCTTTAAAGATAGAAATAAAAAATTATTTTTCGTCTAATACCTGTAGAGCCAGAGACGGACGTTATTCTCATACCCAGAAACAATCTCAAATCGTTATTGGGTATTACATTTAATACAAATTATCAATTATTAAATTTTTTAGAGACTAAAGGCAGTTAAATTTGGTTGCTCTTCTCTGCTTTTTTTTTGAGTATGAGTATTTTTTTTTAGAGATTTTTCCCATAACATTGCTTTGTTTATGACAAGTGTTTGTTTAAAACGAAATTTCAGTTGATGAAAGTGAATTTTCTGAACAAAAACATCACGTTTATAATGGGTCATTGACAGTTTTAATTGTGAGAATTTTTTATACCTTTATGTTTAACTAAAACTCAACAAATAGAGGGAGATTTTTATCAAAAAACCAAAACTATGAACAATGATTAATAAAATCAACAGGCTTGTAGAAAGACGAAGAAAAATTTATGAAATAAAACTTTGAAAAATTTTAAGTCATCTTGTTGCTCAAACTGTAGTAATATATTTTTTATTTTTAATTAGTTTAACTATTATTGAAATTTATTTGTTGGTGGTTAAGCATTGTCTATAAATTTCGTGGGTGCTTAGCCAAATCATCAGTAGACTTCAACCACATTTTAAACTTTATAAAATATTTTTTATATTATTTTCATTATATTTTATTTTATTGTGTTTTATTTTATTTTATTTTATTTTATTTTATTTTATTTTATTTATTTTATTTTATTTTATTTTATTTTATTTTATTTTATTTTATTTTATTTTATTTTATTTTATTTTATTTTATTTTATTTTATTTTATTTTATTTTATTTTATTTTATTTTATTTTATTTTATTTTATTTTATTTTATTTTATTTTATTTTATTTTATTTTATTTTATTTTATTTTATTTTATATTATTTTATTTTATTTTATTTTATTTTATTTTATTTTATTTTATTTTATTTTATTATATTTTATTTTATGTTATTTTATTTTATTTTATTTTATTTTATTATATTTTATTTTATTTTATTTTATTTTATTTTATTTTATTTTATTTTAGTTTAATTTAATTTAATTTAATTTAATTTAATTTAATTTAATTTAATTTAATTTAATTTAACTTAATTTAATTTAATTTAATTTAATTTAATTTAATTTAATTTAATTTAATTTAATTTAATTTAATTTAATTTAATTTAATTTAATTTAATTTAATTTTATTTTATTTTATTCTATTCTATTTTATTTTATTTTATTCTATTTTATTTATTTTAAACAAAATTTTAAGTTGGATTTACTGCTTTTGTGTGAATTCATATTTATGTCTTTCTAAGACGTTTTAAGAATATTGAAAACTACGAGTATAAATTGGAATAAAGTTAGTTTAATAAAAATAGTAAGTACTTTTTATTTTTATTATGCGTTTATTTTGTTGGTTTGTTTGAAAAAGGTTTTAAAAATTGTTTATTCTTTTAAAAATATATTGGAGCGATTAAAAAAGCAGCCTTTAGTGTAATAATGTCTTATGGCATTTTCTTTTTAGAAAAAAAAAAATGTTACATTTATTACACTTTTCAATGAAAATTTGCAATAAAATGATTTTTTCAAAATAAACATTTTATTAGAAATTATTGTATCATCCCTTACGAGCTTAAATTTTTATGCATGCTAAATTGTATTTTTTTTTAATAAAAAGTTAAAAAATTTTACACTTTTTCCAGAAAAGAAAACGCCTTTAAATTATTTTAATATAATTGCTTTTGGTTTTTATTTTAAATATAAATTTTAAATCATTAAAACTACCTTTTGAATTCCATAATTGTAAATATTTTGTACTTAAATTTATAGTCTGCTTTTTTAAAAACAATAATTTGCTATTAGTTCAAAAATTATTCATAAAACCGTTCGAAATTCATCGAACCTGTACCTGTTTGTTTTCTTTTTATTATTTACTTAAATAACTATGTTGCTAAAATGATGGCCAAACTTTAATGAAAAATTTTAAATGGTTAAAAATCGGTTAAAGTACTCAAAATGTTCCATAACTAGAAAATTTGCCAAAAGCGAAATAAAATTAAAAGGTTTTTAAGTCTTTAGGAGTTTACAAAACTATAATAAATCACAATTTCATCAAATACAACAACATTTAAAAAAAAATTATAAAAGCAGAAAATTGCCAGGACTAGAAAGTAAGAAAGTTTTTCTTAGAAAAAGTATTTTCAACTTAAATAAAACTACAAAGATTGTGAAAAAAAACTACAAAAATTAATGGGACATAAAAATGCTAAATATTTAAACAATTTACGATCATTAGCACAAAACGACTCAAATCTGAAACACTGAAATTTTTAATAATAATACAACATATAAAGTAAGGAAATATTTTTATGCTGAAATTTGCATCTAGCAAATTTAAATCTACGAGTGGTTAGTGCTTCAAATATTTTTGGTTTCTTATTCATTTAAAATTTGTATATTTCATTTATTAAGGCGTGTAGATGAATACCTAATTAACATTGAATTTTCTTTTATGAAATTAATTGCAGGACAATTTTTTGTTGGTTAATAGGAGCCCAGGAGAAGCAAATCAAATATAAACGTCATACTTTATATATCACTTTCTTTTTTAGCGCTACAATTGGCAAATAGAAAAAGTTTAGTGCAACAAACTTTATGAAATTTCTCGAAAAAATGCATAATACGAGTATAATTTAGGTAAACGTTTTTTTAAAGTTAAAACAGATTTAGTCCACGAAGGATTGTAGTATATATAAAAAAAATCTTAAGCATAAATTTTTGACTAAGTCATGATTGGAATTTGAGGAAAAAACATTTATTTATTAAACAAACGAAAATTTGGAACAAACTATAATTTATCGATTGAAGGACGATTTCCTCATAAATAACAAAAGACTTAAGAAAAAAACTTTAATTTAAAACTTAGATAAATTGATTAAAATTTTATTTGAAAAAAAAAATTATAAAAAACTAAAGATATGTAGATATTATGAAGCTATGTACAGATAGTACAAATTCGCTTAACGCAATCAATAGAAATTTTGGGCTGGTGCGAAAACTGAGTTCGTGGCGAAAACCGAATAAATAATTTCTATGCCTGTTTTCCACTAAAAATCTTATTTTCAGCCAAATAAAAGGTTTATTAAAGAATCAAAGGTTAATTTTTAAAATAAATTCATTAGTCACGTACTTCTTTAGTAGTTACTCGTTTTTTCAATTCTACATACTTTTAATTTAAGAATTTTGTACTCATTGCAAATCGTTTTCACAGGTATGCTACTTTTAAGTTTCTTCAGAATATCGCTCTTTTGCTTTGTTGTTAGTTTAACAAATTTTGTTACTACAGGCATTCTGTTTTACCAGAAGAACCGCTCACAATCGAAGAGTATTTTAAACAGAAGCAACACGCTAAAATTCTTTGTCATTCCTAGAGTAGCGGTAAAACAAAACAATTTTTGTACGTGAGCATACGATGTCATGCACAAAGGTTTATAGTTTTGAATTCATTTATAAAAGAACTAAAGTAAATAACAAAACGGAAAGGAAAATCTTAACTTTCTTTGCACAGTTGCAGTAATTAAGGTCTTGCGTTAACGGAGTCATAAATTTTAGAAATTTGCTTGTTGCGAATATCGCGGTGTTGCACTTATCGAGGGTTGCGTTACCCGAATCTGCACTGTATATTTGAATTTTCTACAAAAAAACTTAAGAAACAAACGTGTTTTTTATTTTTTTATAGACAAAAATTAAGAAACAAACTTTTGTTTCATTTGTCTGAAAAAAATAAAAGACTTAAGAAACAAACTTTTCTGTGCTATTAGTAAAAAAGCTGTTGAACTTGATTATTAAAATAAAAAAAGTCTTAAGGAAGAATTTTTTTCTACTAATAAAAAAAAAATTTAATCAAAACTAATATTGGGGGCTATTCTGGAATACGCGTCGAATTGGTGAAAGTTACATGCAAAACAAAAACAAAACTGTGTAAATGTAAAAAAAATTGTTTTTGTTTCGCATACAAAATTAACCGTTTTTAAAAGAGAGAAACGCGTTGAAATTCTCACGTTTATTTCATTTTAGAAATGTATTACAAACAAAAACCATTTTTGAACATTTGTTTTTATTTTAATGTAAAGTTTCACTTCTTCGACGCGTTTTCCAGAATAGCCCCCATTAATTTCTTTTCATTAACAGAAGAGAGCTAAGATTATAATATTTTAAAGAAAATTAGAAATACTAATAGTTATAAAGGGTGTTTTTTATTGAGGTATAGAACTTTAAGTTGGCATCACTTTTTTAACTAGCGGCCATTTTGTCAGATGTCAAGTGATTAATATTTAGTTTGGTTTGCCATTTCATCATGAACAGGTTGACAAAAGAACAACGCTTGCAAATCGTGCAAATTTATTTCGAAAATAATGGTTCAGTTCGCGAAGTTTACCGCAAGCTCCGTCCATTTTATGGTCGACAGAGCAATTAATTCGGTTAACCATGGATCGTTTTCGCACTACGTTTACTCTATGTGATAATACGCATCCGCTGAAGTCGCTCGTCTACGCCAACAAACCAGAAACGTTAGGGGACTTGGAAGCCAACATTCGTGGCGTTATTGCCAACATACGGCCCCATATGCTCGAAAAAGTGGTTGAAAATTGGACCTGTAGAATTGGCTTTATTCGAGCCAGCCGCGGCGGCCACATGCCCGAAATCATATTTAAACGTTAATGGCATAAAATTATCCTTCCAATAAAGCCAAATTGATGGACATTAAAACGATTTTCTTGTGTTTTATTTCAATTCGAAGTTCTATACCTCTAAAAAAAACATACTTATACTTCCTTATAACTTGACAAAAAAAAATAGTATTAATGCTTAAACAAATAATTATTTTATTTAATAAATATGAGAATAATTTTTAGGTTAATTGTACTCGTATTCAAAAGTCTGAAGAAACGTGCTGTGACTATTAAAAATTATATTAAAAAGAATTAAGAAACAAGCCCTACTTTGATAAAATGCTAAATAATACAAAATAAAAAGACTTAGAGCCTAATTTTGTAAAACGCAACGCTAAGCATTGACAAATTTTATATGGGAAAAATTTAAATTACAAATACAAAATACATAAAAAATTTGCCAACGCTTGGCGTTGCGTTTCACAAAATTAGGCCCTTATGAAAAATAAAAAATATTTATAAAATAAAATAAAATATTTATAAGTATTAAAAAATATTTTTTTTCATTTCGGAAAATTAAAACATTGGAAATGTAAACTTTAGTTTTATAGTTTAAGAAAAAATGGATTGAATTTCACTTCCGCATAAAATAGCTTTTTGTAATACAATATTACTTGTATTACATTGATTTATTCAGTCATGTAAATCAAAAGACTTAGAAAATTAACTAAAATTTCTATATTTTTTGCACAATTTGTGATTAAAATTTTTATTTAGAAATAATAGAAATAAAATCCCTTTTGGAACAAAAATTTTTGAAAATTAAAGAAATCGAAATCCAATCAATAATGATAAGGAATAGATATTTTTCAACTTTAAGAAGCAAAGCCAAAAATTTGTGTTACTATTACTGCAAATCGTATTACATTCAATGCTCAATATTTTTCAGTTTTAAAGCCTTATTGATAAAACATATTACGGCTTTTAAAAGATTTTATAAAAGAGATTTCCTTACCAAATTTGTTTTATAAACCTTTTATAAAGTATTAATATTTTTTTAATTTTAAATAATGCTGTAACACTTGAAAATCCTATTAAATGTTGTATAATTAAATCTTTTAAAAGTGCTTTTAATAGTTCTTATTATTTATCTAGGGGCAAATGCCTTTTGTTTCATAGTTTTCTTTTACAATTTTCCTTATTTAAAATTTTAAATTTACAGTGAAAAACAAAAGCTTACATTCATAAAAAATCAAATATATTTTAACGGTCTAATTCATAAAAAATATTTTAGGTTTATTACATGTTTGTTTGACAAATTTGACAAACCTGAAATATTTTTTATGAAAATTGTGGGAGAAAAAAATGTAATTAATATACATTTATAATTTTATGAATACGGGAGTAATACTCGTATCTTACAAAAATCTAAATTCTTAACTAAATTTCTTTTCAATTTCAAAAATATTCAAGATAAAAAATATTGCACTTAATTTAATTCAAAGTATTTAAAAATTTTTATATATAAAATTTTTTATAATCAAATTCTTGCTTTGATATAAAGACATTTTATTTTTCTTATTTTCTATTTTTATTTTGGTCCTCTTCTGGTAAAATTTAAAAAAATTTATTTAGTCAGTGCCTAGTCAGATAAACTTTTTTACTATTATCTCTTAAGAAAATTAGTTTCAAATCATTTGCAATGCAAAATGTTATGCACTTTAAGAAAAAGCTTCAGACAATTTCAAACAGTTCCATAAAAGATTTTACATGCTTTGGTCTCGAATGCTTATCAAAATCTGAAATTTGACTTTAATTATTTCAAATGCAACTAATTGTTGATAAAATTCAAACAACCCCAGTAAAAAAATATTCCCAAGAAGTCATGATTTAATTATTTCTTTTAAAAAAATTAATTATTTAAAAAACATGGTAAATATTTTTTTTAGAATAGTAAGAGAATTATAGATTTTTTTGAATATTTTAATTTGTGCTTGTGTCTTAAATAATTCTCGGCATATTTGAAATAAAGATTCTTTGGATGAAAGAAAAAATACTTCCAAATATTTTTACTGGGATATTGAATTCGTTTACAAAGCTTGTAAAAACTCCTAAACATCTTTTGTGTTACTAGATGAACGTGGTGAGTCGATATTAAATTTTAGCTTTTGCTAAAATTATTTTAACTATTGCAATGCATGCTTTTGCGCATTTTTATAATTTGAAAATTTTGTTTTGTACTTCGTTTTGCTTTGCACATTTTTAAGAATATTTGGTTAATATAAAATTATTTTTTGTTTTAAAATTTAGGGTTAAAAATTAATGGCTGTCAACTCACAGGACATTTGTGTAAATGTTAATTTTATAAAATCCTTCAGAAACTTGTACTTAATTATCACTAACTACTTTTCAACGAGATGCTGTTTATGCCCACCAAAATTTACTTTTATTTTGCTTTTATTTTTATTAATTTTTTGTTATTTGCACAAAACTCCTTTTTTCGGTAAGTATATGATTTTATAAATTTTAAAAAAATAATAGCTTACCATTTTCTGTTAACAAAAATTATCCGAAATTAGTACATGCTTTTGCCAGCGTAATCAGCTTCAAAAGTTTTATCCACAACAGATAACTTTCCTTGAGAGAAAAGTGTTTAAATGGTCTATTAACCACACTTTTCTTTACACTCAGCAAACACTTTATCTCTGGTAAATAATTTTTCTTTCCAAACTATTTTACAATATTAATTTAATTTGATTTAAAAAAAACCAAATATTTGAAATTTTTTCGTTTGCTCAAAATGATCTTACGAAATCGCAAACTTTCACTTGAATTTAAAAAAAATATACTTCACACACACACTTTTTCTTTACTCAATAATATTTGGTTTTATCTTCACTTGGTTGTTTATTTTTTCATTTGAAGAAATTTGTTATATTTCATTTATTTTAACCTCACACACTAAGTTTAGATTTGAATTTTCCTTAAGACAAGATTTATTATATTTCTTGTTTGTTAGTTTGAAAGCAGAAACTATTAAAGATTCAGCTTTCCAGAAAATCCAACCGTACCGCACGAGCGCTAAAAACAAACTGAACGTTAGTAGTTGCTACTTGGAGCCATTAACCATTTGGATGTCGACTACTAAAACGACAACAGGAATTGAGAGAGGTGTACTAAACTTATTGGCTGAGTAAATTTTCTGATTGTCAAACACACTGTTAAATTAACAGAGAATTTCAAATGGAGTATAATTTCAATGAAAAAATATTTGTTGGCGCAAACAGCTCAAACGAATTGTTGGCAAGAATCGCTGTTATTGCAGAAGTTGAGGATGATATTGGTAAGATGACTAGATCACCAGTTATTTGAGGCTGCCCACTCGCATTAAGTTGAGACCATTTTTGGTAAGTTGACTTTGAATCTCTTTTTGTACAAGTTAGTTACCTTTTTTTGCTTTTTTTTTTTTTTGATGAAGTCGTTTATCTAAAGAAGATGTATAAAATTTTTTGAGTTGAACTTAGAAATCTATCTCAGCGATTGGATTTAAATTTATTTCGTACAAATTAACGCTTGTATAAATTATTATATTAAGTATGTAGACATATAATAATCATATATTTATTTTTTCAATCAAACAGGTTGGTTTTCATTTTATTCATTCATATTCATATACATATATTAAAATCATTCTAGAAAAAGCGTTTATCACAAAGAAATCAATTTTTACGCCCACTAAACAAACACCTACCGCTTTTAAAAGGTTACACATAGTTATGAAATTTCAAAGAGTTTTAACTGGAACTTTCGCTAACAGTAGACTGCAGTGACTAGCTTGTTGTTTGTTTTTGTTTTTGCAGCAGTCATGTGTGCTTAAGAAGAGGTTTGTCTTGAAAGTCAGTACCAAAGATGACTTAATTATTTTGAGTTGCGGTAGACTAGTGTAGGTGTTGTGTTGGTAACTGCAAACTGCGTAAGTTTTGTTTTTTAATAAATAATAAATGAAGTCATTGTAGAGTTAAATAAGCAACAAAGAAAACCAAACCAAATGCTTTAAAAGACTTAGAGAAGCACTTGGGGTTATATGTGAGGAAAAAAAAGAAGCCTGTCTTATGTGCAAATACTGCAAAGATAATTTAATTGAACACTTAAGTCTTTGAAAAAGTAAAAAACTTAAGCAGCAAAGATGTCAGGATTATGACATTTTATCATTAATTATGAAGGATTTGGTAGTAAGTGTTTGTTTCGACTTACAAACATTTTTCAATTGACCTAAATTTTAAAGTAGCAATAAATTTGAAGGAACGTAATATATATAAAAATATTACCATATTAAGGGATAATTTTATAGCTTTATAAAAGTTTTAGTAAGAGATTTTTAATGGAAATGTTATATAGAAACGTCTACAGGAATAAAAATAAGCGTAAGCTTTTGAAAAACTATGAATAACACTTCCTCGGGATTTTTCGTTCTTTTCCCCTTTCTCGCATTATGAATTATGGCAAAAAATTCTCGAAGAAGAAATAGGTATTCTAAATATGAGGGAAAGTGAGAATTTTTTGCGAGTTTTCTCACCAAACTTTTTGAAGGAAACTAACTTAAAAATTTAAAAATTAAATTAAAAGATTGTATATACGAACATCCATATGTATATGTATACATATATATGAACATACATACATACGTTTACTTAAAACAAAAAGTTTAAACGATTATGTCGACCATAAAATGGACGGAGCTTGCGGTAAACTTCGCGAACTGAACCATTATTTTCGAAATAAATTTGCACGATTTGCAAGCGTTGTTCTTTTGTCAACCTGTTCATGATGAAATGGCAAACCAAACTAAATATTAAATATTAATCACTTGACAGCTGACAAAATGGCCGCCAGTTAAAAAAGTGATGCCAACTTAAAGTTCTATACCTCAATAAAAAACACCCTATACGTACCGCAATATTATATTTTCCTATCTTTTTAGGAATTTGTATTCAACCCACGTAAACATGGACTACAAAAACATGAACTACTTTTGCCTTTAGAAAAAAGACAAAAATGCACTAAACTTTCTAGATAAATGGATGATTTGTTCCCCTTTACAATTTTCAAGACCGTAACAGGAAAAACTTTATAACATTTAAAATTCCTTTAAGGTCGTGATGGCCTATCATATAAAGTCGTGAGATTTTTTAGATATTAGAGGGTTTTTTTAATGAATGGCACAAGCTTAAATCATAATAAAACAAAGAAATATATTTTTAATATCAAAGAAAAAAAATTTATGAAATTAAAATTTTATGAAATTAATGTTAAAATATGATTTGCGTAGAAGGCGCAATCTGGAGCACCAATAGTATTTCGCAGCATTTGCAGCCGTATTTCGCCGATAACTCTGAAGGTTAATTTCAAGTAACATAATAAAAAAAAGTGCGTTTAGAAGTGGGCGTGGTTGAAAGAAAGAAGCCAATAATTCATTCCAGAGTCCCAATTAAATGTTGTGAACCTGGATTCTGTAACTTTTTGCGAACCGAAAATCGCAATATTTATCGACATATTTCTCCCTTTGCGGTAACGATAATCTGATTCCACAATTTATTTTTTGCGGTAGCCTCCATCTGTATTTAAAGCACCATTTAATTCAATATCATGTGGTTTTTTGTATAGAAAATGTCAAAATAAGTGAAAAGCACAAAAAAAATAGAGAAAAACTAAATGAGTTTGACGACAGCGAGTATCAATAAAATAAGTTACTAAATAGAAAAATCGGTAAATTTTCGTTATATACATTATAGCGATACGATTATCGTAATAAAAGTTACTGAATCCAGGTACTGGTCTCCCATAAGGTACAAACAAACAAACACACATTCCGTTTTATATATAAAAAGATAAATTCAATTTGTAATATACCAAAGTATAACCTAAATTAAGCTTTTATTGCAAATGAAATTGAGTAATAATTTCCTGAAAAATAGCACAAAATAATTGAAATTCGGTCTAGGGCCACTTTTGAATATGTAGACTACAAGTATGCCATTGACTCAAAATCAGCTTATATCGCCTTATGCACTTTTGCTTTTTATCAGCAGAGTAATTAAATTTCAAAATAAAATTATATTTAAATTTAACTGAACTAAAATGAATTTTTAATCAGGAATAATTTCTAAGTCGGGCTTAAAATCAGTATTTTCAATTCTTGTGGAATGAAATATTTTTATAAGTTAATTTGATTTTTTGAAGAAGAACAAGAACAATTATAATATTCACACAAAAAAGTAATATGAATAATTTTGTAATATCAATTAAAAAATTAATTAAATTTTCACCTTTAAACAATTTGATAATATCAATTTAGTTTCTCCACTTAAATTAATTAATGCAAACATTTTATTGAATCAATTAAATTCTTAGTTGAAAACATTTATTGAAGGATACTGGAGATATATTAACTATTTTATATATTTCATTCTATAAGAATTGAAAATACTGAACTTAATCCCGATTAAGAAATTATTCCTGATAATAAAATTATTTAAAAAATAGATAAATTCTTTAAAGTTTTGCAAATAGATAAAGCTCACAAATTAAACAAACTTAAGTAGAAGGCACATAGAATTTTGAAAAAACTCTGTAACAAATTTTAAAAACATTTCATAAAACTCAGTTAATTAATGAAATAAATGAAGAAGTCGGGAAATACTTATTAAAAAATAATTATTTTTGAACATATTTTCTATTTTCAATTCTAAAATCTTGTCCCATAAAGAAATGGCAAACGAAAGACTTAAGACACATGCACGAAAACCAAAATTGAAATTCAACATGAGTTTTGCTCAACTCTACAATTTATACATAACACAACTACTGCCGGTTTCTTTATGATAACTCGACCTCATAAAATCATTCAAATTATTGTCTAAAACTGTTAACATCAACTGTTTAAGTTTTTTGTTTTTTCCGCTCTGCATTTTTACATCTTGTGAATATTTAATTAAAATCAATAAAGTAGTCGTACGTTTATGCGATCATTCGGTATTTAATTTATTTATTTCTCTCTGTTTTTTTTGTTTTTGCTGTTGTAAATAAATTCATTTTATGAATGAATTCTCTTGGACTTGGAGTGCAAGTGAGTGTGTGTGTGTTTGTATGTGTGTTAAATCAGTTTACAGTAGTAAACGATATTCTTTTTTAATTTATACTGATATTAAAAGATTTTGCCAGCAGTAGCGCCAATAACACTTGCATGCTTTTTTTATACTTATCTAAATGTATCAACTAGAGGTATATTTTTTGTGTGTTAAAATAAACGTTAAAATAAACATACGTAGATATAAATATCAGTCATGTGTTGAAACTGTTCATATTGAATAACATTTGATTATGATGGGGTGAGCAGTGTGCAATCAGTCGTAGGTGGCTAAAAATCAGGTTGCCCTTGAAAAGTGGCTGCATTATGACAACAATATTAAATGACTGAAACATGATTTGCCTTTGTTAATTGCATTCGACACGTAAATTAAACAAACAGGGTGACAAAAAGATCTAATCTGAGATACAAAAAAAAACTGTTAAATCCTGTTTGAATAAATGCTTGTATTTGGCAAAAATCTATCAAAAGAATTTTTAATTTATCAACTTTCGTTAATGCTGCCTTAAATAGCTTGAGCATTATTAATAGCTGCAATAGTTACTTGTCACTTAATTTGTTTTTTTTTTGCAGCTTAAGTTTAATTATTATTATTATTTAATGGTTAAAACACAACACCCAGCCAACAGCCATTTGTCTCTGTTAGCAAACCAGAGTGTCTGACTTTTGTTACTACAGACAAACTAAAGAAAACTTGCAGCAATTAACTAACAGTGTGTTTATGTCCACAATAAACACCCATTGCTGCGGAAGA
Source organism: Nowickia ferox (assembly GCA_936439885.1). Lineage (NCBI taxonomy): Eukaryota > Metazoa > Arthropoda > Insecta > Diptera > Tachinidae > Nowickia > Nowickia ferox. Next base: position 70,082,387 of record OW387026.1, read on the forward strand.
GGTAAAATACGAGATATGGCGGACACAAAAACAATGAAATCATAATTGTTGAACGTGTTATAAGTAATTTTAATTATTCTCTGCTAAATCAAAAAAAAAAAAAAACTTTATATACTTTCAAGACCAGGCTACTGTTTCTGTTTAAGTATTTTACACGCTTTTTTTTTCTTCTTTTTATTGTTTGCAGGGGTGGCGAGCTCATGAGAATTTAGTATGAAGCACTACGTTGTTTTTTTTTAAAGGACTTTAATGTTTTCGTTATATTTTCATTTAAATTTAGAGCACGTCTTTTGAGTAATATATTTTCAGGCCTTATACATCATTTATGACTTATTTGTAATGAAGGCTGAGTGAGCAGCTTGTTTTTCGTTTTAATTTTGTCTCAGCTTAAATGGAGCAGCAGTGCTTGAAAAGACATGCCTTTGAGTTGCATAAAAACTACGGTTCAAAAAGATCTCAACTTCAAGATAAATTTTAACAAAAATCATCAAGTTTCTGTGATGATATATTAATGCAAGGACTTCATGAATAACCAAAAGCTTTTAGCGTTGCACGCTTATTGATTGCTTTGGTTTTTATATGGCAAGTTGACATTTCCCCTGAATTTATAAATTTATGAATTAATGTTTTTTGATCAATATGAAATTTCTTTAACAGATTCTCAAACTTATTTTATTATATAACAAACTAAAAACCGGCGTGCTTCGCCGTACCGTATACTTTTTGTGACAAAAACAAATAAAAAACTTTAATATAAAAAACTGCCAAAGTGCCTTGGGTGTGCATAAATTGAGTCAGAGTCTGGACTTTCTTCTAAAATGTATTTCCAGAAGCGATGACAAAAATTGCCCTGAACGCTATCACGACTTAATCTCTGTGAAATCTTTTCTATGGAATTTCTTTCTGGACTTACTTGAGGCTTTAAAAAGAAAATGTCAACTGCGGTATGGCAATCATTATGAAGTTAACCTGACGGTTAGTCTTACAAAATCTAAATGTTTAAATTTGTAGCATTAACAAAGGTTTTTATGGCACCTCCGTAATCTGCATACTTGAAAGCACCCCTGGGAAAAATCTTAATGAATTTGTGGGATTTTTCAAGAACTTATAGCGCAATGTTTAGCGGCTTATCTTTTTTATAATTCTAATCTCATTTGGAATAAAAGCTTAATTTAGTTTATACTTTGGCATATTTCAAAGTTTAACTGTAAAAGAAATAAATTTCTGAAAATCGACTGGAACGCTTTAAAGTGCTCTCCTGCAAAACAATCAAAGGTGACTTACGCAATTTTTCCTTATTAACACAGATATATATGTATATATAAATTCCTATAGTTCCTACAAGAAGTTTTTTTTGCTACTACGTTAACTTCCGAATTTATTTAAAGCAGCAGTCAGACAAACAGAAAATTTTCCAACATGCCGACAGCTGAAGCTCTTCGTTGTGTATAGCTATTCTTTTATTGTGTTAACTTCTACTGTGACTTTTGATTTTTCAGAAGCAGAAGTATGAGCAAAAGCAAAAGAAAATACACGAATGAGACGTTTTTAAACGTTGGCTGTGTGGATTGATTTATGATCACCTAAAAGAGTTCACTAGCAGAAAACATACAATGCCGGAATGCGTGCTAATCATGGTTGTTCAATAGTATACGGAGCCAGCACTAAGTCTGCCTCAAGTATGAACGTTAAAAAGGAATTTGAATTTGCAAAACCACATACATACAAATAAAAAATAAACTCTGCTTTAGTGTGCGATATTTTCGGTATTTCCCATAGAGCTGTTTAATGATCTCCCGAATAATTATGATTTTGTCACTTACAACGTTATATGGGGAGGGGGGGGGGAGGACCTTCAAACAGTGCATTACGCAACTAAATATTAGAAAATATTCTGTTTACTGATCTCCCGAATAATTATGATTTTGTCACTTACAACATTATTCGGGGGGAACCTTCAATTACAAACAGTGCATTACGCAACTAAATATTAGAAAATATTTTTCTCTTTTCTCTTACCTGGCCCTTCTTTTAATCAATAAAAAAAGTCTGGTGTAATAAGTTTCATTAAATTTCATAATTGGCATTCGGTAATAAAACATATAAGCTTAGTTTAGATAAGTTTTGGTTCGTTTGAAAAAGGGAAATCAATATTAGCCAATCGGTTTGTGATTATATTTATGCTTTTATAGCATGTTGTGCACTCTTAAGAGAGATATTTGATTGGAAAGCACCCAATAAAGAACCATGAAAAGGTATCAAAGAGAGTCAGGTTAGAAAACTGGTTTCTGCACTATGGATCTCTCCACTCTGAATTTTTACGATATTCCATACATGTTAAATTTTCTCTTTCATTGCAGGGAGGCCAGATTTTAAATATATTTTTAACTTTTTTTGTAATGTTTTTTAAAAGAATGATGCAACTAAGGAGTTTTAAGAACTTATCGCTAACTTTATAAAAAGAGGCCCTAACTCATTATTTTAATTTATTTTTTAAATCGAGTTTTTTGCATATTGCGATAGCAGAATATCTAATATATCGAAAAATGTAACAAACTCGATTTAAAACAAAATAAAATAATAAGTTAGGGCCTTTCTATATATATATATATCAATTCATCATTCATTAAAATTCTGATGTTGTACATCAAAATAAAATATCATAAATAAAAATAACGCAAGTAGCTTAATTAAAAATACTTAACTTCTAATTAATACGAAAAATAGTTTGTGTTATTTTTTGGTTTAAGCTAAGCTGATCTATACGCATGTCGTGATGTCCATGCACGAACAAGCTTTTCAACCTTGAAAGTATTCAAACTACTTCAATTAAGTTTTAAGTGAAACAAAAATAAAGCATTCAATATTTCTGGTAAGCATGACAAATTTTGTCAATCATTTGCTCGCTATTGAGACGTACGAGTAATTGCAAAATTTTCATCATGTATTGGATTAGTAAAAATATTAAACAATTTGTTAGAAAACAATAATGTTGATATTAATATTTATAAATCGTTTATGTTATCAATACCAATTAAACTACACAATATAAACACACAAACACATACATATGTATGTACTCGTATGTATTTATACATGGGGCGGCGCCATGTCACACTGAACACTATTATTTTCTAGTTGTCATACATACTGACATTTGATTAACATTCTTTGTTTTAATAGATTTAAAAAATTTCCTTTAAGTCAGAATAAAATATTTTGAAAAGCAAATAAAATATGTATATGGAATATCGTTAACTCTTTTTAAAGTGGACAATTATAAATTGGAAAAAAAAAGTTTAATTTTAGTTTTGTTGACTGTTCGCTTCTTAAGTCTTTCGTTTTTCGTAATAAACCTCTTTAGACAGTACAAATTTACTTCAAACTTACTTTCTCTTGTATTCAGTATGAAAACTATTTGCTTGAGCTCGCAAGTTATGTGAACAATGTCAATATATCGCTTATTTACTCAAACAACGTCATAACTCAAAAAGTGGAATTTTTGAGTTAATGATGCAGAATTAATCATCAAATCGTTCTTCATATTGTGTAAAAATTTCTTACAAACATATTGTTTACTCAACTCTTAAAAGTAAAATAAAATTTTTAATTTTCCATTTAATTGTGTGTAACTTGGAAACCTTAAACTCGTTTTCTGACAAATGAGTCTTTTTATATTATGACTCTATTTGAGTAAATGAGCGATATGTTAACTTGAAAAATTTTTAAAACCGTGTTTGGGCAAATTTACTATGTATTGCAATACGAGTTGCTTCAAAAGATGTACAAATACCTGATTCATAAATCATGAGCTTCAACAAAATTCTAAGTAAATCTTTTAAGGCTTAACTGAATCTGTGCTAACATGTTAAATTGCATATTTTATTTTCAATTATTCTAAAAAATGTATAATTTGTTTTACTTCTTTATCTATTATGTAACATCTTAAAAATAAATATAAAATACTATTTTTATTTGAGATTCTGAAAGCAGGTGGATTACAAAAATTAATGTAAATTTCTGTGGAAATTAAGAAAAATTTACTCTTTTGCAGAAGAGATCTTTTAAAATTTCGAAATTTCAGAAATTTATTTCTTTTACGATATTAGATGTACACTTCTTTCTAAGAAGAACTTCATTTTACAGACTGTCGGATATGTTCTGCATTACACGTGAAATAAAAACGTGTGGAATTGCCATAGAATTGTTGTTGCAAATATGTATTTATAACAACAATGCTATGGCAATTCCGAACGATTTAATTTCACGTGGAATACAGAACATACCCGTGTAATTATTACATTCAATTTGAAATATACCAAAAAATACTCTTAATTAAGCTTTGAGTTCATATGAGATTATAAATCGAAAAATATAAGCAGCTGTTAATTGCGCTATAACTTCCTGGAAAATCACACAAAATAATTGAGATTTTTTCCGGGGTAGTTTTAAATATGAAAATGGCAGGGGCGCCTGCCATTAACACAAAATCAGCTTTCCCGACTTAAGCACTTATTTTGCCACATATTTATGCAGCTCAAAGTTTTCATATTGCAGAGTCTTCTAAAGGCATCAATTGCCAAATTGGCATTTTTGTAAAATAAGCGGCCCGGCTTCGAAAAACGTTTTATAGAGTCTGAAGGACTAAAATTTACAATATACTCTGCACCCCCTCATATTGGCTGCTTTCACCCGATAAAGTGTTAAAAAAGAATTTTCATTTTAGGACATCGGAGCGTTAGACAATGATTATGATTTTATGATTTATTGCGCTTTCCCCATATCTAATTCTAAAATACACTGGGGCCCCAATTTGCGCCATTTATGTGAACAGAAAAGTTGCGACGCAAATCGAAACAACTCAAATGGAATCACGTTTTTCGGCTTAAGTGTTTACTAATTGGTTGGTAATAGGGTGATCGATTACTCGACTTTTTCCAGAAACCGGTTTTCGAATAGTTCGAATATTTGAAATTATGAAAAACCCGCTTTCGGTTTTTACGATTCAGGAAAAATCGGTGAACCGGTTTTTTTAAGTAAGAAAATTATTATACAAAAGTTTTGATTTTAAATTGCTTTATTAATAAAAAAAGAGTTAACAGTTCATGTAAATACTATAAAACAATACAAAAATTAAAGGTAAAACATAAAAATTAACTATATATGTACATATATGTAATTAGGTATAGTACATATATATAATATGTATATATACATATGAATGTACGAGTATGGACAATGTGGATATCTACCTATATATAAAATATGGAGCAAAATGTCAACAAACCAAAAAAAACAAATTTTGCAAATGGATTTTGACATTCATTGCACACCATAAGGCCAATTTAATTGGCCTCTGCTACCACATCATAAAATAATTTCGCTTTAGTTTTATGTTTCAGTAAGTGTTGCCATGGTTAAAAAACGCTTAGAACTTTTACACTGAAAAAAATACTTAGGAAAATCAACACGATGGTCTAAGTTTTAACATAGTCTAAACTATTTATTTAAAATATACAAATCGAAAAGTATTAGACTCCGCCGGTTCTTAAATTAAAAAAACAGGATTCAAAATATCTACATTTTGAAAAAACCGACAGCCGTAGTGTGAAAAAACCGGGTTTTAAAACCGATTGAAAAACCGAGTCGATCACCCTAGTTGGTATACATTAAAGTATTAAGCAAAATACTTTTATATGCAAATTGAAAAATTGTTTACAAGCGACTATGACTCCTGGGAAGGTGTAGAAAGGTGAGCCGGAATCAAAACGGATCGAGCTTAATTAAAAAAAGAAGCAAATCAAAACGATGTTGATTGGATTGACGCAAAACGGAGCTCGAGTGTATTTAGAAAAATACATGCAACGGAAAAATTTTGTATCTTTATCATAGGTTTTTCTGATGTATCAACCACTTTTGGCTGCCACTGTAATAATAATAAAAAATAACTAATTTACAGTAATTAATATGACAAATGCATTCCGAGTAATAAAATAATTTTTAACGTTTAATAATTTAGATCCCAACAGTTTTGAGATACACACAGCACACAAATATTTTTAGCACACATTTAGCATTCGCATTAAAATATTTAAAAAAAATAAATATAAGTATGTACTCGTATATTGCTTCAGATATAATGCGTTTGTCATTGCCAAACGGGTGGGGTAAAGTGCGCTTAAATTATGTAATCCACATTGTTTTGCCCCTCTTTGGCTGAAGACTCTCTTTGTGTGTCACTTGTCGTTGCTCAACAAACGTTTTTTGCTTTTGTGTTATGTTAAGAGATTTTATTTATTTATTGTATTTTGCTTTTTTTTTTGTTCGACAAAGTCACGTAAAACAATTAAATGTAGTTCACAAAAATTTAAATAATTTTTTTTTCACATTTTAGCATTATTTACATGGCGCCAATTGCAACGCACATTTAATTGCATAAAAATTCGTAAGGAAACAATTAGATTTTAACAAAATTAGAAGCAGTTGTGACATCAATTTCTATATTTATTAAAATACTCGTACATATTAACATGCATTGCTATTGCACTTTGCTGCACACACCTTAAGGAAAATTAATAAAAATTATTTAATAACACTTATCATAGAACTTAAAGTTTATTTAGATCCGCTTTTAAACTTATTACACCCGATGATACGTACGTAAGAGTTACGTAGTTTCGTTACAACTCTCGGCACTTAACTGAATTATTTTCTAGTTTTAAACTATTTGCTTTTGTTAACCACAGTAAACGTTAAGTATGTGTGTTGTATGTTCACATATGAGTAGCTTTGTGGACTTGGCTTTTATTTAATTATTTAAGTAAGTGCTAGTAGAGATTTTTTTTAGCGTTTAATAGTTTAATGCAATTTAATAATATTTGTTGTTGTTTAGACCTGTTTTAGTTTCATGTTTGTTTGCTATCTTTTTTTATTGTTGTTGTAGTTGGTTTGTTATAAACAATTTAGTAAAAGCAAAAAGCAAAAAACAAAAAACGAAACGTTTTATATTAATCAGCTGAGCTGTTTGTATCTAGTTTGTTTTTTTAGTTTTTAAAACATTAGAAAACAAGTTTAGTTAGAAGATTGTGTATCCCAAACGGGTATAACAGTTATTAAAATAAAAGCTCAAGTGTTATAAACCAAGAGTTGCCAATTAATATTTTTGTTAGCTAACTTTTTCTCCTTTCCGGGGAATGAAAGTGACTTAATAGGTTCCAAGGAATTTTGATAAATATTTGATAAGTTTTATTTAATTTGTTACTTACTACTTGAATTCCAAAAATATGCAACGTACCTGTAAAATAAAAAAATATTTATATTTTAGAAATGATTAGATTTATTTAGATTTAGATTTATAAACGTATATACACTATCAAAAAAATTAAAGACACGTTTTAAGGAACTTAGCAAAGTCATATCAATTTTTATTTTTAAGATCTCAACTACAACCTCATACAGAAAATTACTGATAAAAAACAATTTCTTGGCGATTTGCACTTATTTAAAAGTTTCAAATAGCGTTGCAGAAATGAGAAGTTAGTTAAAAAATGCCGTATTTTATACGTTTAAGTACTTCTTGCTACAAGTGTGAGTTTATAAGAAATAGAAAGGTACTTCAAGTCTATTTTGCTTTAACATTTGTTGAAGGGAAATAATAAGAAAATTTATTTAACAAAATATCTGCTTGTAAAAATAAATAATAAAATGAAATGAAGCATATAATAACTTTGAGTTGAAGTACCGCATGAGGTCCCCTATACCTATTTGTAATACCATCGATAAGTCGTGTAGTATATGTTTTCCTGGAAATTTGTATCATATATTGCAACACCGGCCACTCGCAGAGCAGGTGAGAAGTGTCTCGTTTTTGTCTTGTTGTTGGCAGTAGCGACAAAATGTATTATAGGCAAAGCCTAGCCTACTAGTAAGTGTGATGATGGTCCAAAAGCCTACCAATACTGCGGCCCTCCGAGTGATTATTTTTCTATTTTTACTTACTATTTGTTCTAAGCGTTCATCGCGGCAGTATGGCCATATGTTCTTTGCTATCCTACACGTATGTAATTAGCATATTCCATCTCTCTTCTGCTTTCTAAAGATAATTTTTGAGGATATTATTTTTAATCATGCTAAATGGCACGGCGACTGACAATTCTCTAGAGGCGTTCATATCCATCCCTGGCTGGTTCTTCTGGACACTGATGAAGTGTTTATATATGCCGAAACTCAGATAAAAGTAATTTTGATGTGACGACAAAGTCTGGGTAGCACATCCCTACATTCGTTAAATAAAAATGAGGAGATTTTAAGTAATCTTAGCTATCGATAAAAGAGCCAATTCTCCCCAAGCATTTTTGGCACAGTATGGCCTCTCTCTTATGGCCAGTATTTGAGCCAAAAATATACTGCAGCAATAAAATAGAGGGTACAATATAACTGTACGCTCTGATTCCTTGACCAAATACAGCAGATCATTCTAGATGCACCAGTGTAGACCCTGATGTCGTAATAATTTAGTATTTGGAAATTTTTTCATTAATTTATGGAAGGGAGGTGTACCTTGAAACCTCCTTACTTTTAGAAGTCTTGCAAAACTGTTTATAGCTGCAGCCATTTTGTAAAAGTCCAATTGGAGGGATTTAGGTATATTGCAAATTCCTTCTGAAAAAAATTATCCCCCTTCGACTACATATTACCTATCAAAAAATCACCTGATATCCATAACAAACCTGCTGGTATTCTTAAGCTTACACTTCATGATATATTTTACCTCTTCGTAAAATCTGCTATTTAGCAATTTAAATCTGTAATCTTGAAACTTGAATATTCAACTGAACACTGGAGATGGCGCATAGCTGCAACCGGTTTACTAATTAACCAAATTTGATGTAGTATGACGAAAAATCGATCCAATTTAAAAGTATTCTGTTTATTGAAAGTTTAGACACTTCATGCAAAAGCTCTTAACTATTTTAGTTACTTGTGTGAGTATCCCATTGGCATAGTGGCTATAGTGGCCAGTATGCTAGTCTATAGTTTTGGTAGTAGTAGTCTATATTACCACAGAAGACTTGAGTATGCTGCACTGCAAATGATCTACGGGGGATATATTAATAGATTACGAATGTGACAATCCCGGGGACCTTAGCTGGGGTAAAATAGATATTTTACAGGCTATTTATTCATAAATATTATATGTTACTACCCAATCTAGTGTTGAGCTGTGTCGGTAATAGGTGAGGAATTCTTCTGGTTACTCAGTGTTAAATCAATGCTAGTGATTGGCTTGACGCGGTCAGCCAGACACTACTCTAGGTGCTGTTGCCATACAACAGAAGCTGCTTGGACATGCTGTAGCAGCAAGAGTTTAGAAAACTCATAGTACCAAGGTACTTGTTCGTAGTACAATGATAACTTTAAGATTGAAATCTTGGTAAGTCACATGTTGCTCTCTAAGAGTGCATGGGGACGATTGTTGGACGCGAACCTACACCCGGTGTTTATAACACCATGAGATAAGGCCGCAAATGCAAGTGCTTACGTTAATCAGAAACACATGTCTGTGTTACTATGGTCCCCTAAATAAGTTATTATATAATTTATAATTGTATTTTTAATATATAATAAATAAATAATATTTATATAAGAATACAGAAGTATGTATATTCATTTGACATGGAGTCTTTCATGACTCCATTTATTTATTTTTTTATTGTGGTTGGTTAAGCAACGTGCATAAGCACTTCATTTCTGCTTAAGAAATCCACCAGTAGACTTCAATCAAAAAATGTTCAAATAAAACTTAAAAAAACTACATATACGGGTATGTATTAATAAAAGCATTCGGAATATTTTTTTTCAAAAGTTTCTGGGTTGAGGTCTATAAACTTTGCTTACCGAACAACAAACAAAACAACTTCATGTAAATAATATTTATTTATAAGTTCGGTTACTTCTGATCAAATCGATTGGTTTCACAAGAAGTATTTTAAATTGATAAAAAAAATTACATTAAAATGGCTTAGAATACTTTAGTACAAAGGCCACAATATTTTTAATTTTTTTTTTTTGCAAGAAACTTAAATATATTTTCAGTAAACTTTATTAATTTATTATAATATCTTAATAAAATAATATATACATAAAAAAGTATATAAAATATAAACATAAATAAATATATAAAAAAAGATGTTCTAATTGTAAAAAAATTTTTATTTATCGAATGCATTTTTAACGTTTCCGTTAGCAGTAAATTACGAAAATAAAATTCATTCATAGCAGGCGTATGTCATTATTTGAAGTCATGTTACCGCAAATCAACACAGTCGTTAGCAATTTGTGCAATGTGTGTATACATACGATACATACAGTATACAATGTGTCTAAGAGAAGTATACCTGGGAAGTCTAACTGAACAATTAAATATAATAATTAAATAAAATATCATGTGCTAAAAATTAGCAAGGAGATGACTTCCCAGCTTAGAAATTATTGTTAACGTATTTTATTTGCATAAGTAAACCAATATTTCTAACATAAATATTTGTGAAACTGCAAAATGTTTATGAATATTTATTGACACACATTTTGAAATTGAAGAAAATATTTATAGCTTTTGCTACTTATGCTATGGCTTAAACTAAAAATAACTTTTCATTGTAAGTTTTGACATAAAAAATTAACAATTTTTCTACTTATTCATTCATTAGTTTAATTTGTCATTGAGTTTTGCAAAAAGTAGTTTTGTTTTCTAAATAAAACTATTCAAATTTCATAGTTTTTGTATGAATGCAAAAGTAGCGTTAAACATTTGTGTAAACATGGGAAATTTTAGAAAATTTTTAGTGCAGTTTTTTGTCATTTTATGTACTATTTATGTACAAAATTGCGGTCTAAAATAATACGATATCATTAGTAAGAATGTTAGATGAATAAGTTTATCTCAATTTTCACTTCATCATAAAATACCCAGTGGTAAATTGCACAATTGCTGTTGGCTTTATTACAAAATTATAAGCCAATATATTCAATTAATTATTTAGATACGTTTTTATAAATAAATAAATTTTTTACACAGATCGGCGAGAAAATACACTGCAATAAAATTTGCCCTTTAGCCAAAATTTTAACTTTACCTAATTTCATTCGACTTAAATGCTTTAAAGTTTTATTTTAATTGTATTTTGAAAAAAAAACAAATCCAAAGATTTAAAAAGTAAAATAAAAATTTATTTATAAAGTTTTTCCTTAAATATTTTCTAGAAGGACATATCCCCAAATTTCTTATGCACTTAGGCGGTCAAACTTTTTTTCTATTGAACATTTCTTAGAACTTTCAAATCAGCGAAAAATTACTCAGTTAAAATTAATTTGGGGCATATAGTCAAAAAACATTAAATCGATGATTTCGATTTTGTATGTAATCGAGTTTCTAAAAATTACCAAATGAGTTAATATAATGTTATTTATATTATCACTATATTTATTTATTTATTATTTTTATGAAATAATTAATAAAATATGCAAAGAAATTAAAAAAAAATTATATATTCTTAATTTTTTGTTTGTGGTTTTTTCTAAAGGGAAGTAAGACTCAGGCCTACTACTATAACTAGGTCTTACCTTCTCTAGGAAAGGGATAGTGATAGAGAAGACAAGTGGTGAATACAGAGATAGAGGAAGGGTTCATTATTTTACAACTCTGCTTTTTTTGCTCGTTTTTAATAATGCAGTGTTGCAGCGCCTCTGGTGTCAATGATGCGTATTAAATTTTCTAAGCTTTATTTAGTAGTCGTCTTATTGGTTATTATAATTAGCTAATGATTCTGCTACACACAATCGACGAAGGAGGGCGCTCTGATAATACATTAGGATTAGTATCCGCTGAAGCTAAAGAAGTAGTTCAGTGACCAGTGTCTATGCCTTCATCACTTGAACTTTCCTACAACAACTGATACAAAGGGACACTAATGCACATCAGAAAAATGCGTGATGTGGTCATTTAATGGCTGTCGGAGACCGTACTCTAACCCAGGGCTTTCGGTATTGCAGTCAACGTGCTAACTAGTTTAGCCAACGCCAGCAAAGTTTACACCAAATACGACAATTATTGACTTTTTGGGCTCGTTCATTCGATTAGCAGCAAGAAATCTAGTCTGCTTTACTAGTCGGTGAAAGTTGTTGTTATCATAAGAATTCGAATATTTGCTCCTTACGTGTTGCTACCCTTCATTCCCAAGTTTGGGGATAGGGTTGCTGTCTGAGTACCCAAAGGTGCTGTAATTCTGGAAGCAGAGTTTCACAGAAATCAGTGTTTGCATTCCTCTTAGTTCCTGAGGCGCTCTTAGGCCATTCAGGGCGCACCGGCACTCCATCCCTCCTCCTTTACAAGGTTGGGGTTTGCAACAGAATTTGTTCTGTACAGTTCTGAAGGTTTTACCGCCTAGGATCGGTCGCTGGAGCCTCGATTGTGAAAACAGGAGGCACCAAGTACTTTAGGGACAGTGGATGGGGCTGACAATTGAAAAGGATAGGCTATGTACACAAAACGACAAGTCAAATTTTGTATTCGCATCACTTTTCCAAAGATCTCCCTATGTCCTATACTCCAGTGGGAGTCAAAGGAACATATATAAATAAAAACTTCGTATCTGCATACGCGGTTCTTGTTAAAGTAGGAACGAAGCCCATAAATCTACATGCAGCTAAAAGGGTGTTTATATATTACACTAAAATAAATAACCCTCAATCAAGGAAAAAAATAGAAGCCATTGGGCAACAAACTATAGCGAAGTGGAAAACACGATGGGAAAATAAGACTCATGAAAGCTGGACTTTCAATCTAGTTCCTTTCAAAAAAATTCAAAAATTATAAAAATTCTTGACTTCTTGTCAAAATATAGAAATTCTGCAGTAACTTTAATTTTTTAAAGAGTCCCACATTGATGCCTCTTGGAATATTGTAAAACGGAAGGTGCAATAGTTTTATTATAAAATTAATTACAGAATTTATCAGCAAAGTTTTGGCACTTTGTCCCGACAATTTAATAAAACCTTTAGTATAAACAATCAACAAGCACTTATTGGGCATATTTACGAGTGTCTTATTTCGACTATGCCTACGAAGATTTTATGCTATATTAAAGAAAAAATGTTGCAATGTTCTTTGGTCTAATACAAAATCGTCATAGTAGAAGTCGTAAGGCGGCACCACAGAATACACAGAAGTGAAGAAAGTGACAGGTAAAAAAGCTTAAATCAGGTTTTTTAAAATTCGTAGAAAAAAGAGAAAAATATAGTGTGTTTGATATTGTAGTGTATTACTACTTACCAATTAAACCAGCTAATAAAAAGCGTTGTTATTTTATTGCACTAGAAAGAAGAATCAAAACAAAAATGCCGACAGAATTTGAGGGAAAACGAGACAAACAGAAAAATATCTTTATCTTCCGTCTCGTGTCATTTCTGTGTACTTTGTGACGACACTTGTAATAAGGCTCAATGCGTTTTTCACTTTAAACTCAAAAAAAAATAATAATCGCTTAGGTATTTTGGCCTGTTGTACGAGTTAATGTGACAACCCTTAATGATTTTAGTGCTGTTTTGCTCTCCACAGAAAGGATATACATTCTATGTAAATAAAGACAAGATAAGAAAGTCCTTATGTGTGTGAAAACAAAAAAGTTGTTGACCCTATTTTTTTGAGAACACTTGTTATATTTGTCGTTCACTGAACGATAACTGCTTTGAATTATTTTAGTAATATTTTCTTGGTATTTTAATACGAGTAAATTCTTCGTAAACGGACAGTAAATAATGAACTAAGTGTTTGTAAAAAATTTTAATAACTCATAGTTCCACAAAACTAATATTCAAATGAAAAAAGTGTGCGGTTTTGGGAATTTCCTATTAGGCTATTTTATAGCTAAGGAACATATAATTTACTTAATATAGAAAGGTCCTAACTCATTATATTTTTGAAACGAGATTTTTGCATTTTTCGATACATTAGATGTTTTTCTATCGAAAAACTCCAATTAAAAAAAATAATAAATTAGGGCCTTTCTATATTAAAGTAACGATATGTATATATATAAAAAAAATAAAAGTAAATTTTAATTATTTGTGACTTGATGTTACTAGATTTTAATTTAAGTTTTGCAGTTGCTGCTATTGTCTGTGTTCAGATGAATAATTTTTTGTTTTATTTGTTTTTTAACCTAAATTTATCAAGCGTAAAAAGTTTGCAAATATTTTTAGCTACTCAATTTCCATTTTAGTTTTTCAATTATTATTGGGTTGGTAGAAGTGTGATGACATGGGAGAGAAATTGCATGTTGCTTTTGTTGGCATTTGGCTTGATATTGTTGCAATGTTTCTTGATAATGTTCAGAATATGTTGCTTATGCTACTACAAAATGACGTTACTGACAATGCGTGTTCAACATGACACAACATACATAAGCAACATGCCACTACGATGGCTTATTGTTTAAACTGTTTTTGCTTAGTAAAAAAAAAATAAATGGAAAAATAAAAAATGAAACAATTGACCTAAAAATACAATCAACATTAAATTACACAATGATCAGTTTATATCACCTGTGCCGCTTAAATAATCAGATGCATACGGCCGCAAGCACGAGAATGACAGTATGCAAAAAGATCATCATGATGATGATGATGATGGATGAGCCAGTAACTGTGCTGACGATGATGATAATGATGTTAATGAAGATTATGATGAAGAGATGAGCTTAATTTTTTGTGAATTGTGAGCACGTTTTAGTATCCAGTTGCTGTTTAGAATTAGTATATTTTTATTTTTATGGAATTCAGCTTTTTTTTATTTTATTTTACTTTATTTTAATAAGTTTTATATAAATCATACATCTGTATGCACGTCAACGCTAAGGTCATTGAATATTTAAATTACAATAGAAAAAATTTGTTTTCGTAACATTTCTTTCCATTATTTATTTGTTTGTTGGAAAACAAAAATATTGCGTTAGTTTTGTTCTACTTATCGTCTGTTGCACTATGTACCGAATCGAAAGCACTATGGAGAAAAATTACTGAAGAGAGATGAAACTCTTTTTGATGCAAAGCAAGTTTAATACATTTTTAAAAAACAGTCGAAAAAATTATATTATTACAAATAAGTAAATGTTTTAACTTTCTAATTAATTTTTTTGGTCTAATTGGGAAAAAGTTAGAATGTCTGCATGAATAAGACAGTGATTTAATAAATAATACTATGTGACAAAAAAAAAACTACCTGTGAAATGTTACTATTTGTCTGGTATTATAACAATCTGTATTTGAAATTTTCCAAACACCTCCAAAATCTTGAGTTACGGGTAAAAAAATGGCTTTTCGTACCCGTAGGCACTAAGAAACTTCTAAGTAAGTTGAATTGCAACCGATTTTAAATTTATAAACGGATTTAGAAAGAAGAGACTAAGACCTTATATATTTTTCTAAATAAATAAAAATATATTTTTTCGGTTTTTTCGTCACTTTTCTACTTTGGATTCGTTCTTAGGCAGTATTTGTGTACTGGAACCAAACTATTTATGACTTTATTTATAAAGCATACTTGATTAAAGGTAATTCTCAGGTTTGTGTTAAAATATTCTTCGGAAATTGAATGAGTTATTAAATATTTTATTAGAAGACTTTTTGCTAAAAAAAAACTAACTGGATGGTGTATTTCGCGTTCTATTTATAGGCTTTCTGTGTAATTAAGCTTTTACGATGATTGAAGTGCAATTTAGTAGACACAAAGTATAAAATTTGCACAGCAGTGGTCGCCAAACATTTTTTCTTGCAAGCCGAGAAAAGAAATACATTAATACTTCTTCCAGAATAATTGTTGGTCACTCATTTAAATATAACTTATCTGCTCTCCAAAAACTAGATATGCTTATTACTTTTTCTCCTTTTGAAAGACATTAGTTTTCACAAAAATTTTAAGCAACACCGCCCATAGTGAAATTTGTAAGTAAAAGATGACATTAAATTAAATGAGCAAAATAAACAACTACAATACATGCAATAGCGAACATGCTCTCACCAGTACCAACTACCAACCAAGTTTGCATATAAGAACACACATACACACACACACAGGTGCACATTCTAAAAAATTATATATTCAATCTACATATTCAATCTACGTAACTTTACTTTAACTTTTGGCATATTGAAATAGTTATTTTGTTTTTCTTTCTACTCACTGTTCACTCACTAAGAACATTGAAACATAAACTTAAACTTATATTTACATATGTACGAGTATGTACATGTTTGAGTAAGTTAAAACTATTGGCGGCTTTAGTTTCCGTTGAAAACCTAAAGCATAACTGCAGTTGCATACGGCAACAAAAAGAAGGTGATAAATGTTGTTAGGTTGCATGAAACGTCATCGCACAAGCGCACAACTGATTTATGCGTGAGGCGACACTGAAGACAATTTGCTTAGGCACACAAACACACACACACACACATGCATTCAATACTTAGAAGTGGGTAGTTCTAGAAGGTCAAAAAAGTGATTGAAGCTGACTAATTAATAATGTTGTCACGCTTGTAAAAACTTAAACTGACCATTTTAATCTCTAATGTTCTAAACTGAAAAATAGGACTTGTATGATTGTATATGAACCCATAATTATGAAAGAGGTCCAAGTGATATATTCGTGGTAGTGAAATATTTAATAGATTAAATAAATAAAATTTGAAAAAATTAAACGGCTTCAAAAAAAAAAACACTAACCCCCATATTTATAAAGATCTAAAATGTATTTGAAATCCATTTTAAGAAAATTTTGTATGAAAAATTTTAAATAAAATATATTTCAAACTCATTTTAAATATTATGAATATGGGGGTAAAATTTAAAAAATAATATAGATTCAATTAAATAATTTTTTTTTAATCTTTTACTTATAATGTTATTCTAATGCCAACGTCGAACGTAAGCAAAAAGAATAACTGTGTACGAATGCAAATTCCGCAGCACTGGATTTACCCATATGTGTTGACAAATAAATGCCTTTCCATTGCAATTGTATTTGGCAACACTTTATTCTTGCGAAAGCGATGTATAGCTGTTGTTGTGTTTTTACATATATTTTCAATTATACACTTCTTACAACTAAAATTCGAGCTGAAATAAAGTCAGTCTATACAAAACATGTTGATTATAAGTTTTAATTTTAACTATGATATTAGTTGAGCTTCTCAATTGTTGTTATTTTAAAACATTTTTTTGAGTAACATCCACTGATTATCTCCAATATCAGAAGTGAAAGGCGTATAGAAACTGTCTAATACTTTAATAAAGAATTTCAATGTACTCCTAATAATATTTTCACACTGATATTGTTTTAATGAAGGATGTTCTTAACGTTAAAACTAGCTGTTAACTTAATACTTTTTTTAATTTGTTTTAAGTAGGTTTAATGAAATAGAATTTGGTTTTGCTGTACTAAATTCAGTGCTGCCAAGCTTAAATGATCAGAAACAGCTGATTCTCTTAATGCCACTGAATAGAATAGATAGATAGAATATTGTGTTATTTTTAACTTTTAAGTTTTTATTTTTTACTTTTTAGTGCATATATTTAAACATAAGCACTTATACCTTCTACAAAATAAATTTATTAAAAAGAGTGCCCGATGCAACTCCTCATCCCATTGCATCACTGTAAATTAAATTTTATTTAAATGTTTAAGTCATAAATATTAATAGTTTTTAATTACTGTTTATGATAGCTAGCCCTTCCCTTGCACATACACAACCACTTTTATGTTAGATTACGAGTTTTGACCATAAAAGAATTATCACCAAGTTTGAAGACTCTCACTGATATAGTATCCCAAATATGCGATAATTACTGATAACTTTTTATGACAGACACTCCTTTCCCTGCTCCTACAGCGCTAATTTTCTATTGGATTATGTGCATTGACTATAAAAAAATTCGGAACAAGTTGGAAGACTATCATTGATAAAGCATACTAGATATACGATAATTAGTAATTACTTTGTATTGGTGGTATCCATCCCCCGCTGTTACAGCACCACTTTTCTGCTGGATTGTGCGCATTGATTATAAAGGAATTCTCACCAAGTTCGAAGACTGTCACTAATAAAGTACTTGAAATAAGCGATAATTAATAATTACTTTTTATGGTAGGGAGCCTTCCCCTACTCTTACACCACTATTTTTTCTCTGCATTACGCGCATTAACTCTAAAGTGATTCTCATCAAGTTTGAAGCCTGTCAATGGTATAGTATTCCATATATACCATAACTAATAATTAATTTGTATGGAAGGTACGCAGTCCCCTACTCCTATCGCATATTTGTGAAAATGGAACCACCTATAGAGTATACCATTTCACAAAAATACAGAATTTTTAAAATCGCTTCACAAATGGCGGAGAAATCAGTGAACATAAATAAAAAAATACATACATGATGAACATATCACCTTCTCCTTTTTTGAAGTCGGTTAAAAATAGCTGTTTTACAGTTTGGCAAATAAATGTTATGAGAAGTATAAAAAAGTACAACAAGAAATACAATTATTTCTACAAGAGATTTATTTTATTTTGAACAAATTTATTAGACAACATGTTTGTTAAGACTTACATTTATTAAAGCTGTAGTGTGAACACAAAATTAGCTGTTTGTGGTTTAAATATTAAAACAAGATAGTATCAAAACAATACAAGAAACAATTAATATTTTATTGAATAAGTAAAATATTAATTTTGAGAAAAATTGCGACAAAAATGTTAAACTTTGATAGCGGAATTCCAGAAAAAAAATATTTTCTTTTTAATGTATTCATTCGGTCCTTAAGCACAAATTAACAATTATAACAATATGGCTTAAGTAAAAATTTTCCATGGCCTCTAAGACAATTTGCGAACCACCCACGTTTAAACGAGTAAGTATTTCTAGGTGAGTATCAAATGCGAGTACCCAGAAATATGAATTTTTATTGAAAATATGCAAAAGCTGGATGCAAAAATTCAACTAAACGGTTTAATTTGCAGAGTATTTTTTATTTGTGTGTGTGTGTGTGAAACAGCGCTGCAAATCAAATAAAAGACTTAAGAAGCAAGCGCATGAAAACCAGATTACGTACTTAATAAGAAGCAACAAAAGCAACAACATCAACAATAATAACTACAACAATCACAACATACTTGCAGCAAGTTGCAAGCAAAATAAATGTTAGCTGATTTTTTTTCTTGCATCTGCTTCTTACTGTTTTCTGACGTTAGTGTGGTTTTTCTAGTTGCAAATGTTGTTTGTTTTGAAGTTGTTATAGTAGCGCTTGCAAGCGGTAATTGAAACGTAACGGTAAATTATGTAAGTAGAGTAAAGGTGAATTAATAGAAAAGGAAAAACGAAAGAAGAAAAAACAAACAACAGCCAACAGCCAAGAACCAAACTGAAAATAAAACGCATAGAAGAGCATGATTATGATGATGAGTAGAACTAAAACCAGAAAACTAGTCTAGAAAAGTTATGACAAAAACCAAACTTTTCTCATCATCATCATCATCAGCTTGTTTTTCTTGTTATGCCTTCAAACCATTGAAGAATACTAATCTCAGTCCCCATACACATGAAAATAATTAAAATAACAATTTAAAGTGTTCGATAGAATGACATGTGATTGAAAGGAATGTCCATGGACGAGCGACTGCCTAGTCAAAGAAGTTGAGTTAAATTAAAAAAAAAAACAAAGATGAGGAAACAAATGTATGACTTCTATTTGTTTGCTCTTCCCTCAGCTCCAAGTATGCTTCAATTAAACAGAAATTAAACATTGATTGAAATGATTGACAAGTATTAGTCTATTGGTATTATTATCATAATTCATGTCTCTTTATTACTGTAACGATGCATTAAGGATGGAAAGACTTTAAGTATTTCATTTCTTTTATAATTGATATTATGTAATAAATGGAAAATGTCTTGCTAGAATGTCTGCCTACATTATCAACTTAATTAAATATTTATAAATGTATTTATTCCTTTTTTATTGCCTTAAATATTTACTGAGGTATCTGGATAACACAAAATGATTTCTCAATAAACATTCTGTAATTTCAAGATTTCAAATAATTGCAAAAGATTTAAAAATTTTTAAGTCTATTTAAAATGATTGATAGTCTTTAAAATTTGTTGAAATGTATTTTTTGAGTTATTCAAATCAACATGATATATTCACTTTGAGATAAAAAAAAACTTTTTTTAAATTTTAAAACAATTTTTCGTTGAGTTTAGATCTGAAATGCAACTGTTAAAAGGCAGTTAATAAATGAGTTGTAAATTAATAATATAATTGAAAAATGTTTAAATGAAAATAGCAAATTATATTTTACTATCAGCGAATTGTTAAAAAAACATTAGATAAATATAAAAGTAATTTATTTTTTCATTGGCATTCGTGATTGTGAATAAATTTTTGTAATAACGTGAATACGCATAACAGTGAGCCAAATAAAAAAAAAATATGACATATGATCATGTCTTGAGCTGCTCACAATCACAATTTTAATTGCATGAGGTAAAAATATTGGCAATGAGTCATATTCAAGGACCACAGTGAGCCAATTTTATATATCCTAACCTAACCTAAGCTTACTATGATAATTTTTATGCTTTTGTATATCGGCACAATCGATTAAAAGCTTCACAGACCACATCCCTAAAGCTTACAGTCTCTTAAAATTTCTTTATAATCGTGACAATTCCTTGCACAATAGATTGACTATTATAACCATACTCACCCCCAATACTCGAAAAGCAGTCACGACTTTTGTAGTAACTGAACTATTTTTACGCATTCTTCGGTTATCAAACGAACCATATTTGTAAATGGCAAACCTTTTACTAAATAAATGACACTTCAGATGACAGATTTTTAACAGCTGACAGCCTTGCCAGACTGGTGGTTTTGAAAGCATTAAATAGATGTTTAAAAAAACAAAGTATCGGTGAGCGCAGTATTACCTACTTTTTCAATACCAGGTGATGTTTTTGTATGTAGTTAAGATGATTGGTAAGTTTTGTTTAGAATCATTGGAGTATAAGTACAATAATCTTATAACATTGTACCTTACTAGCTTTTAAGAATTGAAAATAATATATAACCAGCAAGAGGGCTATATTCGGTTTAAGAAATACTTTGCATTCATCTTATTCCAGTTGTCGACATCGACGTCACGTCAATACAATACCAAAAAATTTGGGCTCTTTCACTCGCTATCGAAATTTTCAAAAACCGTGCTACCCCTAAAATAGTCTTAGTATTGTACCTCCATACCAAGTAAACTATAACTTGTTTTATATTTTCTCGTATTTAATAATCTTTGATGTTGAAAAACTGTTTAGTGTCTCAATTTAAACATCCCATTGCAAATGGTATATATCGCGGTATTGTGTAAACAGTTTATTCCTAAAGATTTTTGTTAGATTTTGTTTAGCAGAAAGGAAAGGTTTCAGGGCAATGAAATGTAACATTTCCTTTAATTTATTTGTTTTTATCTCCATTTACTAAAAGTTAATAAGAAGTCGTTATAAGAAAGACCATCGATTTGAAAAATATCTGTGCTGAGAGCATAATAAACAACATGGCACAAACCTTTGTTTATACTTAAATTAGATATCCATATAAAAATTTAACAAATATAAAAATCATTAAATATGTTTAACTGAAAAAAATTCTTTTAGGTTATTTAAATTTTTTTTCAATTTCCAACTCTGAAACCATAATTTCGATTTTTCTAGTTTTGAGTATTAATTTATTTCTTTCAAAAATATAGAATATATTTCATTACTAAAGAAAGAATTAGTTTTATTTAATTAGTTTTATATACCAGAAAAAGTTAAAGCTTTCCAGGTCTGGAGCATTTTTTTAGTTTCCTAATTTTGTACACTTAACTATTTTTTTCAAAAATATAAAGTATTTTAATCTGTAAACAAAAAGAAAAAATTAATTTGATTTAGTTACTTTAATGTAGATAAATTAAATTTTCCAACCCTGGAATCATCATTTCAGATTTTTATGATTCCTTATACCAATTTAGTTTTTTTAATACATAAAATATGTTAAGTGAACAAAGAAAAAAGGATATAAAAAAATTGGTTTTGTTTAGTTACCTTAATATAAAAAAAGTTAAGTATTTTCAGCTCTGGAGCTGTGGCTTTAATTTTTCTGATTTTCTGTTTCAAACTTTTATTTCCAACACAAAATATATTTAATTTATAAAGAAAAAGGATAAAAATTAATTAGATTAGAAAATTAATTAGATTTATATATCACAAAAATTGTCAGTTTACCAACCGTGGCATCATTCTTTTAGATTTTTCTGATTTCTGATACAATTTTTTTAAAGAATGTAAGACATGTTTAATTTGTATAGAAAAAGAAAAAATTAGCTTTAAATAAAAGTAAACTAGCTTTTATATAACAAAAAAAAAATTACAATTTTCCAACCCTGGAAACGACTTTTTGATTTTTTTTTTAATTTTTTTCGGACCTTAATTACAAATTTTATTTATACTGAAGCATAAAATATTTTATATGGCAAAATAAAGTTTAAGTTTTACAGCTCTGAAACCGTCTGCTCGATTTTGCTGATTTTCAAATTCAATCTTTTTTGGACCGTTTCTGATACACCAGTTTAAGACTGAAGTGTCCAGCTTATCTGGAAGTTGCGGAAAACCAATTTCACGTACAGACACACGGACGGACGGACAGACGGACATCGCTTATATGTATAGACTTTATGGGTCGCATATTAATATTGTGGAAATTACACATGGAATGACAAACCTATATAAACCCTTTTCAATTTTTGGTGAAGGGTATAAAAAGGACATAAATTTCACGTTTGATAAGAGACAGAAAATATTTTCATGCCACGCCTTTATTACTGTCTTCGAAGACGATATTAAAGAAAAATTATTCACCCTGTCACTGTCAATTCAATAAAATACCAAAAATTTGACGCTTGACCACTCTCTCTCTCTCTCTCTCTCGAGAACAGACATATCTACCATACATATTCTCTTATGTCCAGAAAATAGCATGAGCCTGTCAATAGCAGTCACTTGCTTTCGTCAATGAGTTAAGTGGTGCCAATTTTTTGGTAATATATTGATGTAGCGTCAATTTTAAAAAGATAATTAAATGAAATTCACTTGCATTAGGAAGTGGAAATTTATAAGGACAATGGTGTACCAAAAGAATGAAAACGTATACAATGAAACGTATTAAATTTAATTGGACTAAAGTAATTTTTAATCAAGAATAACTTCTTTATCGAGCTTAAGTTCAGTATTTTCAATTCTTTTTGAATAAAATATTTTTATTAATTAGTGTGATTTTCTAGCGAAGAAAAGCTTAAGCCGGATTAAAAAATTATTCCACATTAAAATGGTATACAATGTTTAAAATGATACCGCTACAAAAAATTAAAAAAACGTGTTATACTTAAAAAAAATTAAATCGGAACTCAAGCGGATTGTTTCAGTACACTCACATACGAGTATAAGTAAAAAGTTTACTTTGAAATTTATTTGCTGGTGGTTCAGCGTTGTCTATATATTTCATTGTTGCTGTAACAAATCATCAGTAGACTTCAACCACACATTTTGAATAGTCACAAACCTCTTATATAGACAACGCTGAACCACCAGCAAATAAATTTCAAATTAAAATAAACTTCTGACAATATGTCGAATAATAAAATTTCGTAAAAAGTTTACTTTTATTTTTATGATACATGAAGAAAACTTTTCCATTTTAACTTTTTTAACTCTTTTTTGCTTTTGTAATATTTACTACTATTTATTTGCAGCCTTTTCATATTTTTTTTTTTGTATTACTCTTTAAGGCTGATTTGGAAATTTTTTACGTTAAAATTGACATCTACGTTTACTTTGTGTAACAAACAGTAAAAGAAATCAACCGATATGGAATCTCATTCTTTTTTTTAAGTTATTAAAAACAGTTAAATTGAATAAGAAGTTAACATCAATGAAAAATTCACAAGAGGTAATTCCAAATAAATAAATGTCAAATAAAAATTTAAGTATGTAAATTTTTTTGTTTAAAGTAGCTCAAGTAATATAAACATATATGTATAAAGGTATGGTCACACTTGGGCAAACAGTTGCCCAAAAAACGTAACCACTAAATATTAGTGCAAAGCATTTTGATTCAGACACGTGTTTCTTAAGTTAAACACTTTCATAAACAACTAATACGAGTAGACAATGTCATAGAATCCAACATTATTGGAAACTATTTTTCTTAACAAACACGTCTCTGAATTGAAAGCGTCTTCATTAGTATTTAAGGGTTACGGTTTTTTGGAAAAATGTTTGCTCAAGTGTGACCATACCTTAAGTATTACTGAAATTATAATATATCCCAGCAAAAAAAAATTGGAACTAGTTCCAAAGATTTGCCACTTTTATTGCATACCAATCACTACAGGCAGGGCTGTCAGATATGGCGATTTCTCGCCAAACTTGGCGAGTGTTATTTGTTCATTAATAATTATCACATGTAATTTGGCTTACAAAGCGATACGAACTTTAGCCTAATCAAATCATAAATATAGAGATAAATAAATTTGTTGGCGATTTTATTCATATTTTTTTAAACAAAATTGACCATCAAAATTTTTGCAATTCAGGAAAATTATTTTGTTGTAGGAGTAGTTTAAAAAAATAAATCCTACCAAAACTCGTCTTTAAAAATTAATTTAATTTGCTATTGACGATTTTTCTTATATTTATTTTAATAATTAATGCGTTTCGAGTTTGGAGGAGAAAATTTACGAAAAACAATTTTTTAAGGTTTTATTTCTGCTTTTGGCGATTATCTGCTAAACTTTTATACAATTATTTTATAAAAATTTATTTTAAAAAAAGTATTAAATAAAAACAAATTTATTATGAAATATATATTAAGAAAAACTACATAAAACTGATTTTGGCGACTTTTGGCGATTTTTAAAATCAATTTGGCGAAGTAGATCGAAAAAAAATCTGACAAAAAAATCTGACAACAGGTACTGAATAAAATATTATAATGCTATTGTTTAAAAAAATTGTTCGAATACCATTTAGTTATTTGGATGACTTCCGTCCTATGACAACTATGTGTTAAGTTCATTGATGATTCACCAGATATGGAACTACTTCGAGCTGAGTTCATCAATGCAGCAACTAATAATTTATTTTATAATTTTTTGCTGGGATACTACTGAAATTTTATGTTACAGAAGATCTACAACTTTAACAGGGGAAACATATTTTAAAATTTTATCCAGCTTTTTATTTGCGACTCTAAGCACTCCGTTGGGTTTTTTTATTATTCACCATAAAAACCTCTAATAAAAATTTATTCTTAAATATAAAGACTCCTTACTTTGTTTGCTATTAACTTAATAGCTAAAACCAACAATAATTCACAGTTTTTGTAATATGTTTGAGTAAACTGTTTTTAAATTGCTTAAAATATTTTATTTTTTCATGATTTTTGTTTCATTATCAATTCTAGGCGATCTAAAACACGTTCAAAAAAAGACTTACGCATCTACTTATGAATTCAAAGCGATAAGTGGCAGGCAAACATTTGTCAAGAATGCACTTGTAATTCTAAACTATACTTTGTGTTATAAAAGTGTGCACAAATAAAAAAAAAGAAGACACACCAAGTGCAATTGCAATAAGAATACTAAGACTCTTAAAGTATTTTATATAAAGTTTCAGTGATGATTGGAATTCTTAAAAATTTAAAGATTTTTACAAATCGTTATTTCAGTAAAATTTTAAGAAAAATGTACCGAAATTAAAAAATAATTTATTTTAATTAACGCTTTCTTTAATCTTTTCCTAATTTCACTTATTTCAACAGTTCATTTCGTATATCGGATGCAAATAGCAGAGATTGTTTTTTTGTTTGCTTTAATTAGGCTAAGGTTCGTAATTTATGAAAGGCAAACTACTTGTGATATTTTTTAAGAATCAAATAATACCAGAGGCTATTTAAAACAAATTTTTGAAAAACACTAGCAGAACGGAACCCTATGCTGTTTTTGAAGGCCGCCATACTTTCATCACCAGCTTTCGTGTGTTTTGCCCACTGTGTTTGGTGTTAGTTAATGCAAATTTCAGCGTTATTTACGGGCGAAACAAAATATTTTTTGGAAGTAAATCAGACATTTCTAAACGGACAAATGATTATGGATGTTCTCGCAGTTATATAGAAATTAATGTACTTAATATCTTTAAAGAAAACAATGCTTATGCCGAGTACACACACATCGCAAGCCCAAGAAAAAATGTGTATTAGAGGCAACGCTTGTCGTTTTCGATATTTTTCATTGTGTGGCATTACCTCACAAACTTTATACCCTATGAGAACAGCATTGTAGACACAAAAACAAAATGTCAGCGTGTTGACATTTTCTCGCATAGAGTACAGACAGAAAGAATTTTAAATATCTGCGGGTATAAAAATTTAAGAGTATGAAAAACGAAAAACTGGAAAAGCACAGAAGCAGAAATGCAAAGGAAGCTGCTGGGCAGCAAGTTTGCTGAAGTTGGATGAAATGCAGAGTATCCTATTGAATGCTTTGGTGACGCGCATATTAAGCCCTGGTTTTTCTACCACTTTCGGTGCCGTTTCTTAAATTGTCCTAATTTTTTTCTTATTATTGCTAAACATACACAGTGGCACTAGCCAATTGAATAATTTTGCGATTATCCACTTATATAAATATTAATTAACAAAAACTACGAAAAACCCAGTCTCACAATTGCTTAAAAATCGCACTAAATGTCATTATATCAAATTTAGTTCTTGATGTAGACAATGTTGCCGTATTGCCATTATATAGGGATGGGACACTTTCCTGTCACAATGAAACAACAAAATTGTGTGTTATCGAAAAACTTGATGGGAACGGCATTGCACGCATTTGAAAATGACAACACAAGATATGTTACATGTAACTTCAGCCTTACATTTGCTTCTGGGAATCTCAGAATTCTTACGAAAGTTCCAAAAACTCCAAAAAAATTTAATTATTGGTGTCGATACTTGATCTCAGATCAAGGATCCTTAGTCGCCTTGGAAAATACACAGACTTAAGAGTTTAAAGAAGTGGAAATTTTTTTAGTCCCAGCTTTGGATTTTTAGAACTTACGGACTAAAGCCAAAATTTGTTTGTGAAATAGGTCATATTCGTAAGGGCCCAGATTCATTCAAAACTTTAAATTCAACTGTTTATTAACTGTCGTTAATGTGCCTAAGATATAAAAAGTTAAAATTTCCTTTAAATACACATCGAGCCATAACCGCCAAAAAAGTTTAACCGACACATTTTTGCATCTCGTTTTTTTTACGAAAATCGATTATTTACTATCGAAAACGAACGATTTTGGTAAAAAAATTTAAGTTCGAAAATTCTGTCGCTTAAGCTATTTTGGCTGTTATGGCACGATATATCTATGTACTTGTATGATGTAAAATGTTTTTTTTTGTCGAAAATTTAATAATTTTCAAAAATTAAAAGTTGACTTTTTACAACTTGGACTACAGTGAAGTATAATTTTTTAAAAATTTTCAAATTATAGCTTTTAATAAGAAATATTTGTATTTTGGCTTACAAAGCGATACGAACTTTAGCCTGATCAAATCATAAATATAGAAACAAATGAAGTTCGAACATTAATAATTAAAATTAGTTAAATATTTTAAATCGGTTTGTATTTTTAATCAGGAATAATTTCTTGATCGGGCTTAAGTTCAATATTTTCAATTCATATTGAATGAAATATTTTTATTAATTAATGTGAATTTCTAAAGAAGAGAAGAAAAATTAAACTAGACATTATTAGCTGGGGGAAATACCGAAGAAGATAAATGTCCAACTAAACACATTTTGAAGTGATTTTCTCATAATGTCTTAATTCGATTATCATTCGAAAAAAACTGGCGACCGGAAAAAACTTTACGTGGAATAAGCACCCTGAGCAATTTCGACAGTTGTTTTTTTTTTAAGTAAACCGGGATACTTTGCTCTTATCTACATGAGAAGTTATATTTCGACAAAATAATAAGTTTAGAAATGGCTGATTTATTACCAAAATATTTTGATTCTGCTCCACATTGTAGTGTACACAGTTACGACCCTTTTCACAATGAATGATTAAAAGCTAAGAGGGACTTTAAAAATTCACGTTAACTCTTAATCATACATTGTGAAAAAGGACGTCATAAAGTAAATTTTTGCAAAAATTTTATCTCGCTGCTTTCAATATAACTGGGTTGTCCTAAACTACTGCAGTAGAGATAATCTTGGCGCACAGATCATGGTATGATGTGACTGCGCATTAGATTAGTTTTTGAAAATAATGTCAAGTATCTGTCTACATTAAAGATGTCAAGGCACAATCACATTTGACACCATTTGCAAAATTCAGAAATATTATGACATAAATTTAGCAGCAAATTAACACTAAGACCTTAATCTTGCGCCACCCATTACTAATGTTTTTAAATAGTGATAATTTTACTAAAACTTGTTGAAATTAAAATGCTTAACAACATTAATAAAGAGTCATAAAAATTTCATAACATCATATTTTATACTAGTGTTGCAAATTGCGTTGAATCAGTTGCTTGTGAGTGACCTTAGGGTTGGTTGCAATAACCTTAATTTGCTTAATAATATGATTGCAAATTGATATTTTTATTTAAAGCACAATAATTATGAAATTTTTATTTTATTTCCATTAGCTGCTTCAATTATTAAAGTCACAAATTATCAGCTCGTTAAAATTAGACTTGAACATAAAAATTGTTATAAAAATAGAAAGATTTAAGTACAATTAATATCCAAAAAAAAAACTGTCAAGAACATACCAAATCATGAAGTTGTAATCAAAAGTAATTATCCATTGTCATGGTTAAAATTTAATAAATTAAATTTTATTGCTAAAATTATTGTTTGTAATTTGAAATGTTTATGTTTAGCCATTAGCTTAGAGCTTTTTATTGTACAGTAAAGCAGACAACAAAACTAAATGAGAAAGTTTTAAAGTAAAGGCGACAAATTTGAGGCTAGTATAGAATCCTGGAAATTGTGAAACAATATTTTTAAAGGTGAATTACATACCATCAATTAATGCTCTTTACTTTCAAATAGATCTAGTGAGCCTAAGATTCTTTAAGCAGAAAACTCCCCACTGTGCGGTAGTTGCTGTTAACAAATTAATAATTTCTTCAATTTTTTTGATTTTTAAGCCCACATCATACTATCTGGTGAAATACAGACACAAATGCAAGAGGTGAGAAACTTTTACCTAAGTGATTGTAACCGGGGTCAGAAACCTACCTTTCAGTAGCTGATAGGATCACGAACTGACGTGTACTTAAGAAATACTCCTTTTCTGATCACAGGTATATTGATTTTATTATTAAAGACCGGGCACCGATTGAAGAAATTTACCAAAAAATTGGGTATACAAATTGGCCTCTTTATAGGTTTATATTTTTCACAAATTATTTGTAAGCGTCACTTCTCGAAATTTCTTATTTCGACGTTGAGGTTTAAAATGAAAGGGAGTCCTTTTGCCCTGTGTATAAGCCAAGGGGTAAGAAGAAACCATCCTGGTAAAAAAGAGAGTTGTGTAAGTGCACATGCAGAACCCTCTTCTATAGGGCTAAGTCACTCAGAAATGAACTGGACTGGAAAGCTTATAAAATAAAACTAAAATAATACAAAAAGCAGATAAAATTTGGTAAAAGACCGTCATTGAAGAGGTTTTATGAAAAGCCTACCGTAGAGAAAAAGTTTTCACGAATTCTTATAGCAAGTGGACCACACCTAGTAAGGACACTCACTTCCCACATAACTCACTGTCTAAGATTCAAACATCTGATTATTACCCGATATGTTTTTTTAAAGAGAAGTAACACTCAGGCTATAACAATGTGTAACCTTCTTTAAGAAGGGGATAGTGATAGAGAAGACAGGTGGTGAAGGTAGATATAGAGGATAGCTTCACTCTGTTCTTATCATGTTTTTTTTAATAATGTAGTGTTGCAGCACCTCTGGTATCCGTTCTCCCGGTCATATTCCTACAATCTTTTGAATTATTTTGCATCTCGCTGGCAGAAGAGTCCATACCAAATTTTGAATACTTTTGCTATATATAGTTTTTAAGATATAAAATTATTATTAACTATTTTGTATTGGGGTGCACCTGCCCCTGGTCCTTTTCTACTAATATATTGAATTACTTCACATCTCGCCCTCAAAAGAGTCCCTACCAAATTTGAAGAGTCTTGCGATTATAGCTTTCAAGACAAAATTATTATTAATTAGTTTGTATGGGGGAAACCCCTTCCCCTGGGCCTATTCTGCCAATATTTTTAACTACTTCCCACCTCTTTGAAGACTCTTTCTATTGAAACTTTCAGTATATATATATATATATATATATTATTATTATTTGTTACTTTATATGAGGGAAACCCCTTCCGACTGTCCTATTCTAGCAATATATTAAATTTGTCCGTACCTTGCTTCCAAAGGAGCCCTGTCAATTTTGAAGACTCGTGCTGTTATAGCTTTTAAGATATCAAGATATTTCGTTCTTTTGGGCGTGGCACATCCAACTTAGGGGTAAGAGAAATAGATTATGATCTATTTTCAGATCTACCGAATAAACATGCAAAAATTAATAAACAACTGTCAAGCCGTTTCGGAAAAGTTTAATTAAAAACACCGTGACACGACAATTTTATATATGTATATAGATTCATAATTGTTGTAGTTTTCTTATTTAAGCTTGCCGCACAAAATGTTTTCTATTTTTTTTTTTTACTTTTTATTCATAGACTTTTGAGTTTGGCTGATAATTTATTTTTAATGTTTCTTCTAGCTGTTGTAGTAAATTTCTTTCCTGTGGCTTTTACATAACAGTTTTCTTTTTGGAATGTAGATTACTTTTGCATTTAGCAAAATTTTTTTCAACCTTAAAGGAAAACATTCTAAATTGCGTTTGAAGAACTTTTTGCACTATAAATTTACAATGTGTTTACTTCTTCCAGTATTGTTAAAAAAAAAACAGTTGCAATAGAACTGAACATAAGGCATACAAAACGAGCAATTTCTTTAAGTAGAAATACTATGTGACTGCAAGCAATAAGCGACATAGTTTGGTGGCATTTAATGACAGTAGTGAAGCATTTTAGCTGAGGTTAGGGCATACCTTAGTAACTGTTTAGAGTCAAATATTGATATTATTTTAATTTTGTTTGTTTCTGCACTTGTTTTACTCATTTTTAAATTGATGCAAATGAGTTCAAAATATGTCCCCATATTTACAAAAATATGTTTTTTTTTTACTTTTTCTTAAATAGATTTCAAATATTTAAAGGCGTCATTCATAAAAAATATTTTTTACTTATAAGAGATTTATAAAACAGTTCTTAATACAAAATTTGTTTTATAAACCGTTTATAAGCCAACTTTAGATTGCATGTGTATTTCTTATTCCTAATCAACTTAAAAAGCTCCAATCTACCGGGAAGAACTGAATAACATTTTTTTTTTCAAAATAATATGACATAAAATCGCGATAATTTTCTTCTCATAAAGCTTAGCAAAAACTTGTTTATTTTTTTCACTTCCAATTACAGTTGGCAAACATAAAAATATTAAAAGTTTTATTAAGAAACCAGAAAAACAATATCATTGAAACAATGATTTACTTAAAGCAGGAGTACAATTCTACAATAAAAGCATAAAAACAGGCTTGGTCCCAGTAATGAAATAAAAGCAAATAAAAATTGATATTAACGTTTTGTGTAGCTTATAAATTGCTTGGCTTTTGGCCAGATTGAGGTTTGGCCTTAATGGTAACGTGTAACGTGGCTAAAATATTATGCTCTACTTGTACTCGTTCGTGAACTGATAAGCGGATTTGCTTAAAAAAACCAAATAAAGTGAATAATGTATGTTTGAAAGTTCTGTTTGTTACTTTTTCATTTAAAACAATAGTTTGTGCAAAAACTTGTCCTTGATAAAATATTGTATTAATTTTTTTTTTTTTTAATTAAATAACATTTGCCACAAACCTAGTTTTTTTTTATTGGATATCAGTCTAGTCTATGGGAATAGTATTATATTCATTAAGCAGCTCAAATTCAACGAAAGCATTTCAGTGTTTTACACGCCGCTAAACAAGTCCACACTACACCATATCGTCAATGGGCGATGTGCTTGTATCTTAAGTCTTTCGTTTAGCCAGCCATACCATTAAATAAATATCATCTCTTTGCTTATTTTTTGTTTTTGAAATCCTTAACAATTTAAATACCATAAATTCTTTAATATTTCTATTTAAAGATTTCTCATTTCATTTTATTCCATTTCATTTCATAATGCTTTTTATCGCACAGCGACTATCAACAATTAAATATAAAGAAATATTTTTATTTACGTTTGTAGGACCAAATGATTTTATATGAAATAAAATTAAAAGAATTTTTATATACAGAAATATTTTATGACAGAGCAACCAACAGCTTTGTTGTGCAAAAAGTAAATCCACACAGGAGATAAGCAAAAAAGAAAGAAGACGAAAAAAGCAGCCTGCAAAATAGCCCTTGTGATAAAAGGGAAAGAACTCATAAGACAACCTACCACTTAAATACTATTATTATCATGATTATTACAACTTATTATTGGCACACATAACTATTATTACTTATCCTAAGTTTTCAGCCCTTTTTGCGTTAAAGTCTTTTAAAAATTATAGAAAAATATTGCTTAGCAAAAAAAAAAATAAATATCAAGAACGTGCGTTTATCCATAGGTACTCAATAGTGTAAGAATCAAAAAAAAATTTAAAAAAAAAAACTGCAACAATAATCATAATAACAACAAATAGTGAAACTGCTGATTGGTAAAAGATGTCGATTTTTTCTGTGTATCTATAGTACAGCAGAAAAAAATTCATCTACTTACACATGTGAACATACTTATAGTGAGGTTTAAAATAAAATTTTTATTATTTAATAAAAGGCATGTATAGGAAGTATAAAAATTCTTAAAAAGTACAAAAAACCAAGACTAAAACAAGGTCTTGTGGAAGACTAGGCTCCATACAATAATGCTTACAATATAAGTCAATCGATGACCAGAGATCTACTAAGATTTTAGTTTCTTTAAAAAATTAATAAAAATAACACTGTGTGACAAAATTTAAAGAATTGGAAATATTTTTTATAAGGCCTAGTATAGGTGATACTCTTACGTATCGTTTAAAAAATCTCTTAAAACTCTAAAGTAATCAATACCATTTTCTCAAAGTCAAGTATTTTTATTCGCCCATTCAGGCTGACGCCAAATTAAATAATTTTGTGATTTCTTCCGCAGTCAAGCTCAAATTAAGTCATTTCTCATATGTGCCCTTAATTATGAAAGTGGTCTAAGTCATGTGCATTTTTGCTTCGAAATATTAAATAAATCTTAAAAAACTTCAATAAATATTCAATAAATATAAAATTAATTTATGTTAATTGAGACTGGTAAAACTCTAAATTAAAATGTTGCATAAAATAAAAATAATCTTTGATTTGTTCAAACATAATCTATTAACTATCTCGACACGAGAAATATATGACTTAGACCACTTTCGTAATTAAGGGCACATATATGTATTTTGACAATTGCGAAATTAACTCGTTTTATTTAATTTTATTTATAAATTTTTTTTACAAGAACAAATTATTGATTTTGGTTCGAACATCTCCACTTTTCAAAGCGGTTTAAGCAAATAAACTCAATAAATAAAATAATAGGATATTTTAATAAAAAAAAACAAAAAATAAACGGGTAGTTTTTTAATGCTTTAGAACAGCGGTTCCCACTAAATTCCTGTTCACAAACCCCTTGTAAAAAAAAGTTGTTTTGTGGCGGACTCCCTTTGAAGTTTAGCATGTACGAGTATGCATATTGTTTTTAGGTCGAATAAAACATTCAAAGAAGTAAAAGACAAACACATATTTTATTTTATGATTTAAAGTTTTGTCATAAAAAATTCATAAATATATTTAAAAACGCACCGTTTTTATTCGAGTATGTACAGTAAAATTGTATATAATCTTCGAAATACTGTTTCTTCTTTGACATGTTTAAAGGCTCAGTTAGCCGACTGTAATGTAATGTAACTGCAACGATAGAAAACAGCTGATCGTTTTTGTTATGTCAAAAGTAATGAAAATGGTTATAGAGATGTTATGTAACGTAACCTACTTTTCATATAAAAATATCGATCAGCTGTTTCCTACATTACAGTTATATTGCGTTACAGTCGGCTAACTGAGCCTTAAGCCAGAGTTTAAAAACTTCCCATTCGTGTATTTTCTTTTGCTTCTGCTCATACTCCTGCATCTGCAAATTCAAGTGTCGTTGTAGAAGTTAACACAATAAACGAATAGTTATACAAAACGAAGAGCATCAACCTTCGACATGTTTGAAAAGATTTCTGTTTGTCTGACTGCTGTTTTAAATAACTTCTGAAGTTATCGTAGTAGAGATGTTGTGTGTTTTTTCTTTTCTTTTGATTTTGCAGTTTCAATTGCGCATTTAATCGCTTGCTGGAAGGTATGGTGTTGTTGTTTGTTTTACTATTATATTTGTACATACAGAAAAAACACTCATACACACACATTCAAACACATAAACACAAACATTTCTGCTTCGTTAACTTCGTATTTATTTAATGCAGTGTCAGACAAACCGAAAACTTTTCGAACATGTCGAAAGCTGAAGCTCTTCGTTTTGTATAGCTTTTCGTTTATTGTGTTAACTTTTACAACGACACTTGAATTTTTAGAAGCTGGAGTATGAGCAACAGGTTGTGATTGGGCAGTCAAAATATAAAATAAAAAATCGAAGAAATAGCACAATTTTACGACTTTTGCTATTTTTACTGCAGTTTTTTAAACACTGGTTTAAGCTTCAATTTACATTCTTTATATGAAGCAGTGAGGAGTTAAGGTTCCCACTAATACTTAGTTGTTATTGTTTAAGGATTTTGCAACTGATTATACATACAAATATATATGTATTTAAATTAAAAAAGTAAAATAAAACATAAGGATGTATGTAGAATTAAAATAAAAACTTATAAAACTGTTATTTAGGCTCCTTATCAGGACCACTTGGATGACTGATGCGGACCCAATGAGTACTTGGGAACTTTTCATTTAGGAAATTAATCACAACTTTTTTTCAATAAGAAACCAGCATAGTATATTTCTTATAAAATGCATATAAATTTTTAAATAAAAAGTTGTGTTCAATAATTTTTAATTGCTATAAAAATTGCATGCAATTTAATTAATTAGCGCGAAAAAATTACCAAAAGTTAATTGAATTTATACAAAATATATTGTTTTTTAGTACATGAAATACCGAAGTATATTTATTTGACATATAGACAATTGCTTAACCATAAAAACAAGCAAAATTTTCAAATTGTTTTTTAGTTTTTATTCTTTATAAAGTCTAACAAAGTCTTCTATTAATTTACAAAAAAAAAACATATAAAATTCGAACTTGAAAAAAATTCAATTCCAAAATTACATATTTTGCTTATTTTACTCAATTTTCAATAACTTACAAAAAAAAATGGAATAAAAATACATTTTAGATATGTTTAAAAGAATAAAATAGTTTTTAAACAGAAAATAGTAAAAAATAGTTTGTTGTATTCTGAAGCAAGAAGGGGCGCTCAAAATATAAGGTAAAAAGCAAAAACGACCTGTTTATGAAAACTCAGTAGAAGTGAAATTAAATTATTTAATGTAAAACTCTGTAAAAGCGAATAAGCACAAGCCATCAAATTCATCTAACCAAGAAAAGTCGTGTGGTTTCTACCTGAACAAAAACAGGTGCGACCATCATCATCGGCCGGTCAACCAATATAAATTACAACAAAAGTAAACTACTAGAAAAATATATTCATCGAGGATTTAGTAACAACTGCTAGATCTCAAATTTTCTCAATGATTTGGGAACCCTTTCCGTTCAAACATAAACATTCATTGTACTGCAGTCCGATTAATGCCAAGTAAACACTCTAAAGTATATAGCAGAAAGTAGACCAGAGTTGTAGAAAGTGACTTAAGAAAAAAGCTCAAATCATCTGATTTGATCACTGTTAAAAAGGTACAAATATAGTGTGTTTGTTATTGAATATTTTTAGTACAATAATCAAAACAAACAGTAGAAAAAGTATACTTAGTGAAACGAACAATTGAACATTTTTACAAAATGAAATGAAAGTTTTTGCAGTGTTGAACTAAATAAAACAATGTGTAAAATTTATTAGTATTATAAAAGTGATTAAAATTTGTTTCCAAATGCTTACAAACTCAATTTTAAAAATTTTCCTTCAAAAATATTAATTTTTAACTTCAACTTGCAAAAAGCAGACAACGAATGAGACCACAAAGCATAAATTGAAAATACACTTGAGTACATGAACATTTGCACAAAATTAAATGGAGGAATTTGTGGTATTGAATTAAAAAACACAATGCGAAAAGAATTATTAGTATTAATAAAGTGATTAAAATTAGTTTTCAAATGATTAGAGACTTTGTTTTAAGCATTTTCGTTCGCAAATATTAATTTTTACCATTTATTTACAAAAACTAGGCTGCGAATGAGACCACAAGGAATAAAACGTAATTACTTTAAAATAATACCACGCGAAAGAAAAAGGAAAGAGGATTTGATGACTGTGTGAGCGAGACCTCTAAAAACACCACAAAATCACAATTATCTTCAGTCTTACTTTATGCTCGTGACACCTCTGGTCTACTTTGTGGTATATAGTGATATCGCAAGTAAAAACAACAGTGTGTAACGTTTGTCATTTCCGATATTTTTAGTTGTGTGGAATTACCTCACAAACTATTTACGCATCTGATGTAGATAGGTGTGAGAACAAGCTGGCAGCATTGCAGACACAAAAATATGAGAACAGAGAGAGCACTGAGTCCCGTGAGCACTAAACACTAACTTCATTTAGTCCTGCTTCCAATCTTTGTGATATCGCATTTTTCGTATTTGCTATCGCTATCGCTATAACACCTGAGTATGCAACTGGTTTAATATTCACAAATTTCCAATTTTTTTGAGCATGCCAAGTTGAGGTGTACCTATGGGTGAGTAGTAATGGCGATGCTAGGCTGTCAGTCCAGAAGTCGTGGGCTCGACTCCCGTGCTGGGTGTAAAAAATCCTATATGGGCCTGGCTGGTGATGTTCCTCCGTAGTAATACATTTTTAATAATGAAGGCTACCATGCTAAAGTTTTTAAGCTCGAGTGACTTGTATATGTGTCCTACAAGCGAATTCAAGGCAGATGGAGCCATCAATGGTCGTTCTGATATAAAAATCCACCATTCTCTCTAGTATTTTTTAAGGAAAGGATGTTAAAATTATGGTTCCAAAATCATTCGCTTTGGTATCTTGAGAATGAATATTACACCAAATTTAACCTAGGTAATTGGAACATGTGATCAATCATATAGTGAGGAGCCATGGAATTTCTTGATCCCGTCCTGGGAACTTGAACGGATGGAATCTTTTAGGAAGCTTTTTTTATTTTATTCACAGTAATGTTTATGTATACAAGAGAATAGGCATTCAGGACTGAGACATAAGTTCGTATCACAAAAATTACACCTTTTAAACCATTATGGGGCTGTGTTGTGCCTAAAAATTTATAAATTCCAAACAGGGGGATATTTTTGGTAGCAAAATTAAAAAGATTATTGAGAAAAAAATTTTAAGATTTTCGACCTCAATTAACCCAGTACTGCTAAATATATGTGAACGTGTGGATAATTTTTTAACTTTTACGAGAACATTGCTTAATAAATTCAATTGAAGTTTCATAGACGAATAGAATTGAAATATATTTGGGTACTTTTTAAGGGATAAAAGGGGTAAAACTTTGTACTTTTCTTATTTGTTCCGGTTTTGCTAAGCGTGGTATACATACAGTTTATGCGACAACTTGAGTTGCTTTCTGGACACAAACACTGGAAAGATGCTAATATATATACATACATATTTAACTGCTAGGTTAATTCCGCAAAAAAATCTTTTAATTAGGGAAGTCACCCACTGATTACACATGCAACTAATTGTAAATTCAATATCTGTTTATTAAAACAATTAACCCATTTTACAATATAAACAAGGTTTCTAAAAATCGGCAACACTGCCTAAGCTCTCTGTTTTCTGTTTTTTTGTTTTGTGTTTTAATTCAATAAAACATGAAAAGTAAAAGAAAAATAGAGTTGCCATGTTATAAATAGTGTTACTGTTTTTATTTTATTTTATTTATTTATTTTTTTTTATAAAAAGAAGCTCTCCACCCAACAATCACTGCCACTGCAGCTCAATCACCTCTACTTTGTTTTGACTTCGATAATGAAAGAAGAAACAATAAAAATAGTTTGCTTTTGCTGCTGCTATTTCTAGTTGTTGCTGCAGTCCTTAACTGCAATTTTTATTTGGTCTTAAACATTGTTTGAATTTTCTTCTGACTAACGTGGTTTTGTTAGTGGCAGTGACTGCCAGTGTGTTCATTTGTTTGTTTATTTTTACTATTTTGCCAGTTACCAGTTACCTTGATGGTCGTTCACTTCAAACTATTACCGCTGCTTTTATAGACCATGTTTTTGTTTTCTTTTACACTTTAGTGTTTTGTTGTTACATTCTCTCAGATCTCATTTGACTCTTCTTGCAAGTCGGCTGTAAGTTGTTACAAAGTTTGGAAAGAGATATTGAAAAATAATTTCAACACTTACCGGATTTAGTTTTCAAAGAGACTGGCCAAGAGCAAAAGCAAAAATAAAGAATATTTGTTAGTTAGCAAAGTCAAAAACGTTTTCAAACACAAGA
The DNA here is from genome assembly GCA_936439885.1 of Nowickia ferox. Classification (NCBI taxonomy): domain Eukaryota; kingdom Metazoa; phylum Arthropoda; class Insecta; order Diptera; family Tachinidae; genus Nowickia; species Nowickia ferox. The sequence continues at coordinate 70,121,442 of OW387026.1, forward strand.
CTCCATTTGGTTTCAAGCCAAGGCGCTAAAAAGTTGTTTCAATCATTAAAAATTGGTTGCTAGTTTTTTTTTTGTAGAAAAACAATTTTAGCAAAACGAAATAGTTATGAGAAACAAAGAAAAAATTCTCTATAAATGCGAGTAAATAAAATTGCAGGAGAAAAAAAAAGAACACAACAATTGCAAGTATGGTTCGATAACCAAAGCACACATATAGAGAGTGGGATAGAAACTCATTAAAACATCCCACAGAAATACCAAATATTTCTGTTCTTGTGCTCTTTAGACATGGATTTAGTTCATCATACTGTTTGTGGCGTTCACACCAATCTTCTGTGATATCATATATTTGTACGTATGAGTTTTTCGGGTGTTAATAACACTGTGCAATAGTGAAAATTCTATAGGGTCTTGACAATATAGGTTTGATAGTATTACCAAAGTATGGTCAAACCTAGACTAGTATCGAAGTCATTCAGAGCTTCTTTTTTGATCAAAACCAAAATCAAATCAAAACTATTAATATATATTTTACGGTATTATTAGAAATTTTTTTTTTACATACTCATGCACATATGTATAATTAAATTGAATACACATTACAGAAATATACATATATGTGAATAGGGTATATAATACTCGACATAACTGACTGTAACCTCTTTTTTATGCTCTTAGATCTTCTTAATTCTCTGGAATTCTCTTGCAATTATCCTCCAGTATTTAGTGCTATAGAGATCAAAGAACAATACGTGGTCGGTTATTTTTTATATTAAAATAATTTAACGCAAATAACTTTAAACATTTGCTGTATAAAAAATAAACAAAAATGATAGTTTTGATAGTTATGCGTTATATTGGCACTACACATATGTATGTCGAAACATACACATACATTGATCAGGCTAAAGTTCGTATCGCTTTGTATGCCAAATTACACGTGATAATTATTAATGATACCAAATAACACCAAAACTTGTTGTAAGTATAATGATAAACACGTAGTAGAACGGAACAACTAGCTATTTTCGAAGGCCACTACACCTTCATCATCAGCGTTCTTTGTGTTTGGTCCACTGTGTGTGCTGTCAGTTGATGTAGATTTCTGCTTTATATACGCAACTTTTATGGCAAATCGATGGCTTAATATAAAAAAGCGTAGCCCGAATTAATTGTTGCTTTAACAAATCGTCAATAGACTTCAAGCACACATTTTGAACAGTCACAAGCCTGTTATCTTATGCACATACTTGCAAAAACTAATTGAGAATTCGCAAATAATAATATTTTTGAAAATCCCATTATGAATTTGCCTTGTTTTTTCAAGTTCTTACTGCGGGCAAATTACGGCACTCGTTATCGAACGAAAGTACGAAATATATTGATAGAGTTTATATGGAAATATTTTTAAATTTCGAATCGTATCGAATGCAGTAATTTGCCCCCTTTTTTTAAATATTAGAGAAGTTTTCAAGTTCTCAGTAACACATTTCAATTAATTTGCAGTTAGTGAAATTAATATACGCAAAAATTTTCTAGACTGGTCCATGCAACATCTTTTTTTGCGTAATAATTGCATTCATGACTTGTAAATTGGCAAATATAATATAAAAACAATTTTTTTGAGTGGCGTTCGAAACAAAAAATTTAGTTAATTTTTTAATTATTTTTGTTCGAACTTCATTTGTTTCTATATTTTATGATTTTATCAGGCTAAAGTTCGTATCGCTTTTTAAGCCAAATTACATGTGATAATTATTAATGAACAAATAACACCAAAGTAAGTTGTAAATATTCTGACAAACAAGTAGTAGAACAGAATAAGCGGCTGTTTTCGAAGGCCACTAAACCTTCATCATCAGCGTTCTTTGTGTTTGGTCCATTGTGTGTGGTGTCAGTTGATGTAGATTTCTCATTTATATACGCAACTTTTATGGCAAATCGATGGCTTAATATAAAAAAGCGTAACCCGAATTTTGGATATTTTTTAGGAGAAGGAAAAAAACTGAATAAAAACTAAAGCAGTTACACGCAAAAATAATAAAATAATCCTTGATTTTCACCTGTAACGCACTTATTTCTTCACGGAGGATGCAATTATACGTTGGCTACCAGAAAACGGTAAAAAAGTAATTTTGGAAAAAATCGAGTAACGCCCTTTTTGTATTAAGCCATCGAAATGGAATATGTGAATTGTTTTGATTCATCGTATTACAATTTGCTGAAAGCTTCTTTTTACCATCTCTAAATTTACAACAGTCTTGCCATTGTCGTTGTTTCTTTCGTAAAGAACATGATGATGAAGGTGTAGTTGTCTTCGAAAACAGCCGGTTGTTCTGTTCTAATACGTGTTTGTCAGAACATTTAAAAATCACTTGGGTGTTATTTGTTCATTAATAATTATAACATGTAATTTGGCTTACAAAGCGATACGAACTTTAGCCTGATCAAATCATAAGTATAGAAAAAAAATTTCACTCTTAAAACTTGTTAAAATTACAAAAATCATGGAAATCGTGTTTTTTATAGGCGTATAAAACTTTTAAATGAAATAAAACAAAGGCAAGATTTTTTTTAATTGACCTGCAATTTACTTTATTCGAAAGATAATCTTCTGAAATTTTAATTTAAATATGACTTTCGGCACATAACCGCCACGACTGGCTCGGATGTAGTGTAATCTAGATGTTCAATTTTCGATTACTTTTTCCAACATTTGTGGCCGTATATTAGCAATAACGCGGCAAATGCGGTCCTCCAATTGGTCAATCGTTTTAGGCTTATCGGCTAGACTAGCGACACATATCCGAACAGAAAATAGTCAAGCGGCGTTAAATCTCACGATCTTGCATGGATCCTTATCGTAAAACTATGTGGTTACCAAACGTTTCCTTTAATAAACCAATTGTGACACGATCTGTGTGGCATGTTGCGCCGTTTTGTTTAAACCACAGCTCCTGCACATGGTTGTTCAATTGATGAACAAACTATGGTGGATAGACTGTTTCGGGTCTTCCCCTACACTACGCTCTACAGCAGCACTGTATGAAGTCTCTGTGGATGCGTATCAGTTAGAGTAAACGTGGTGCAAACACGTTCCATAGTTAATCGAATTAATTGCTCTCAAGGACGATAATGTTGACAGTAAAAGAGTCGTAGTGCGCGATACGTATTGCGAACATAACCATGATTTTCAAAAGAAATCTTGCACAATCGTTGTTCAGGCGTCAGTCTATTTAATGTGCAATTAGACATGCCATAGCCATAATTCATAATGTTTTTTTATGGTTATGGCACGTCTGATTGCACCTTTATGCTGATATGTCAAACGAAACTAAACATAAATCACTTGACAGGTAAAAAAAGTTAAAAAAAGTGTTGCCAACTTAAATTTTATACATCTATAAAAAAATGGTGGTAAAAGCTTTTATTTTTGCTCCAGGGCTTTTAAAAAGATGGTGGGTACGGCCTGTAAATATTGCTAGAAATGGCCTTGGCTTCTATAGAATAAATTTTGCTCATCTAAAGCCAGATCCAGAACTCTGCCTTTCTCTGGATGCTTTTATATTAATTGTATGCCAGATTATATAAACATACATTTTTTTCACTTTCTCGATGATAATTTAACTTTACAATGGTTACTCTGTCCCTGTCTTACAGTTTGTTATGCACGACGTATTTCAGTTGGCGGACTGATTGGGTGTATTTTCGTTGCATAGATGTGTTTTATTTTTTAAGAATATTTGTAACGAAAGGTTCGTTTATGTCTTATGTGCACAAATGCGCGCATAGCTCATAGTAATATAGTTATTCATTCTTACCCACATACATACGAAGTATGTAGTGATTAAAACTCATCTTTATAATTCTAGTGATAAAATTTCGGCCGCCATAAAATGCTGTTGCATTGTAATGCAACTTCTCTGTTGCTATGCTTTGTAAATTATATAAATTTATAAGCAAACAGAATCTACGCCACGTGAATTTTTATAATAAATCAATTAAGAAGCAATACTACATGGCTTAAGTTAATTGCAATTGTTTTCAGTTGATGCTGCCACTCGTTGATCTAATCAATCAGAGCTGAAAGCTTTGAGAATTAAACGAATAACAATAGTTCTACTTTTTTTTTGATATTTTAATTGAATGGAATTTTTATATATAAATAAAAAATCAAGAAAGCTATAAATACAACAAGCCGGAAGAAATTAATAATGTTATCTAGTATAGCACAGAAAAAATCTTTTACTTGCTTAAGAAAACTGGGAATTATTAAAAATTTGATTTATAAGACTCTATTTATAAGTAATTAAATATTTAGATTTTTTTTTTTGATGTTCTCTTTGTCTTTTTATAATTTGAATAAAATGACTTCATTCGTTAAAATTTTTAATACTTTAATTACTTTCATGTTTGTGCTCTAAGTCTTTTGTTTGCTCTTAATCAAAATTTGTGACATTTTTAATTAATTTTTATTGCTTCCTTGCGTTTGACTTATTAGAAACGGAATATATAAACTGAATTAACTCTTATTTTAAACGCTTTTCTGTTAGAAACTTTCGCTTTAATCGTTTTTCTCACAACAATATTTTGCACATAATGTCATCATAACTTGGAAGTAGTATTTTTTAGTCTTAAGTTTTTAACCAGAAAAACAAACATTTATTGCTTTTGTGATTATTAAATTTAACAATGACTTTCATAATGTCAAGTTGTTTTGCGTTTAGGCATTTTTTTGACACACAAACCGAACCATTCATGCAAAACTTCTATAATGGCCAATTTGTTTAAAGTGTGTGTGTGGAGTGTTTCTTTTGTCTTAAAAGGTCTTTTTGCAAAAACATAATCATGTTGTTTTTTTATTTGTTATTATTACCTTTGTGGCATTAAAAAAAAGATGTTTAAGAAGGTTTATTTTAATGATATTTTGCATTGTTGTCAACAGCGGCATTGATATGGGTACACGCAGACGACATTGGCATTAAAAAAATATAATTAAAATAAAATAAAAAGAAGTAAATAAGAGTAGGTCTAAAATATTTTAATATAAGTACAGGTAAATGTTGTCTAGCAGGGCAATAGCAGTATTCAAGAAAATTTGTCTGTTGTATGTATTAGCAATAAAATCATGAGGGTGGGAGGGAGGTTCTAAAAAATAAAAATATTTTATAAAAATAATCTCTATTTACTTTCCGCATTATCTTATGATCTCACAGTTTTCATGTCATGCCTCTGTGAAGTCTTTGTTGTAGAAATAATAAATTGTTTTACATTCTATCAATATCGTAAGAACGAAAATGTGTTAATTGCTGTGTTATTAGAGGGTTAACTGTATATTTAAGTTTTTTTTAGTATTGTCAATATGGAAAAATCAAAACATTCAAGGTTATATGTCCGGAGTTATTTGCCAATTACTAAATGCAATAATATTATATCAGACTTATGGCTGCTGATACGATTATCCAAATATTAATTTTAAAATGTTCTTGTACTTGCAGTTCTGTTCAGCTTTTCAAGCAAAGAAAAGTTGTTGAAACGGAATATGAACCAGAGTTGTGTTATCTAGTTATAACAGTACTATAAAATTTTTGATATATAAATATAATATAAGTTTATCTTCTATCTATATATATATATATATATGTTCTGGGGTTTCATCGCCGTACTCACAGAATCTGCACAGACTGCTACTCTCAATGCCAAGTCTGCTGACTTGTTTTCTCAGTCTACAATGATCTGTGAGGAAGCCTGTGAGCATTCTTAGATTGTTTTTACTCAGGGACATTAGAGCTATGAAACGATTTTGGTTATACGTTCCAATCATTAACTTTGCATGCTTCAATCCAGGGAGATTGAGCCAGAGGTGTTCCCTATTACTCTTGATCTCCGTCAATATATCTTTGTCCAATCCGAGTCCGCAAAACGGTTCTGGTCCGACCGTGGATATACTAGCCTCCCGTCTGCCCATTTTGTCTTTATTTTCATTTCCTACCACCGCGGCGTGTCCAGAAACTCAGCAGAGTGTGATCTTATTTATGCTTCTTAGCTGATTTAGCTTAATTTGGCATTCCCAAGCTAACTTAGAGGTACAATTCATATGAGCTTAGCCTGACTATCCAAGAAAATGGCTATTTTTCTCCCTCGGTAGCCCCTATCAAGATTAAATTGTGCGCATCTCTCAATGCCATAAACTTCCGATTGAAAAATGGTAGGAGATTTTCCCAAGCACTCATGGTAGTTAGTCCTTCGTCCCACTCCAGAGATTGCCGGCGTTCTGGAGCCATCACTGTACCACCTGATGATGCCAGTTCCAAAGGTATACCGAGGTTCTATGTCGCCCATTCCCTTCTATTGGCCAGAAAGTCATACACTTTATTCATCACGTCAGAGGGTTCCCTATTACTCTTGATCTCCTTCGATATATCTTCCCGGATTTTGTCCAATCCGATACCACAAAACGGTTCTGGTCCGACCATGGGTGTACTAGCCCCCCTTCTGGCCATTTTGTCTGTATTTTCATTTCCTAACACCCCGGCGATATATATTATATATATATATATATATATATATATATAAAATCACAGTGTGTGTTTGTTATTAACGCATGATTTCTTGAACTATAAGACCTGTGGAGCTGAAATTTTCAACACAGGTTCGGGTCAATACCGGGTAGGTTTTCGTTTTGTTTTGACCTAACAAGTGACCACTGTATGGAGTAATTTGTAGTTTAAAAAAATAATGTAGGGTAAGACAACGTTTGCAGGGCTCATCTAGTATTATATACATTTTTAAGAGACTTAGTGAATGATCTTTGAAATTTTATTTGACCTTTTTTTTATAATTGGTAACTATTTTATTAAGCTTGAGGTCTTTTTTGTTCTGAATAAAATTAACAATTTTATTTATCGATATTTCTTGCAGGTGTTTTTTGATGCACAAACAAACTCAAAGCTAATATTCAACTCTGCCCATTGTAGACGAAAATTGTTTTAACCGAAATAAATATTTCGTTACCTGAAATGCAACACGCCCTAACTAACACTTTCATAATACTACAAAAGGATGAAAAAACATGCCAAAATGGAAAATATTGAGGTGTACAATTCGATTTTTTCCAAAGTCATAAAATAAATGAAATCGCTATTATCTTAACGAAATTCCCAAAAATTCATAAATAGCAATTATTGAATGGCTTCCTTTAATTCTTAAAAAGTATTTAATTTAAATTTATTTATTTATAATAGTTATTTGAATTTCTTTATATAACAGAATTCATCGGCCACCTTCTAGTACAAAATTTCCAAATACGCCAATCTTAAAAAATACATCACAAATAAAAGTACACAAAAAAATTGTAATTAAAAAATTTGCGAATAGATGGTTGGAGCCTGAAAAGACCATGAAATTTATTTGTGAGTTAAAATATTTAAAAAGGTCACCAATATTTGGAAAATTATTAAATTTGCTACAAAATTAAAAAAATATAAAAGCCATTAAACTTTTTTAAGATCGTCGTTAATTGCAAAAAGTAAGTTTTATTGGAAGTTTGAAAGACGGAAAAATTATATACTTTGCAAAGATAAATAACATAATTACACGCAAAGAAAAGATATGGTTGTAGCATGGTTGAGAAAACAATTGTCATTGAAAACAAGTTATTGTTATTTTAAACATTAATTGCGTTACAATAAATAAAGTAATGTTTGAATTTAGTAATTACATTATTATATTCATAAAAAGTGTGATATGGTTAGAGTTTAACAATTTATGACTACAACATAATTTGTATTATTATGTAAAACTTATATGAGGTAAATAACAACATAATGTTATCCACAATCATACTATATTTAGTTTAAAAAAAAATCTTTTTCCGAAATATCTTCTGTCAGTTCAGTGTTTCGTTTGTAAGCTATCGGCATTGCACGCGTAGTGGTAAATAAAGTAATAAATAAATGAAGTATAAACAAGAGGATATATCAATAAAAATATATATACATATATTTCTTTATACATGCGTGTCTGCATTTCGTGTATACGCACATATTTGCGAAAGTACACGTGCACATATATATATTTTATTTCAACAATATTATTTTATATTATTTTATATTTATTTCGGCTTTGACGCACGGCTGTATTAAGCAAAAGATCTACCAATATATGATTAAAAAACAAAATATTATTATTATATAGAATTCAAGAAATTTATTATTCGACATATTGTCATAATAATATTGTAAGTGAAATTTATTTGCTGGTGGTTAAGCGATGTCTATATGCATTTCATTGTTGCTCTAACAAATCGTCAGTAGACTTCAACCACACATTTTTAACAGTCACAAACCTCTTATCTTATGCACAAACTTCCAAAAACTATTTGAGAATTCACAAATAATAATATTTTTGAAAATCACAAAAGCAAAATAAGCGTAGTAGTCTTAGAAACTCATACAAAACCCAGCAAATAATTTTTATTCGATATGAATCTATTTTATTTTTCTACTGTGGTCGTATTTAACAATATTATTATAAATTTAGAATATGGTATGGTTAGTCTTAATTACATTTTAGTCACATCTAATAATAGTATTGTCATATTTAACAAAAATGTGATAACTTTGGGCAATACTAAGATTAGGTTTAACAAAGTTAATTGTTATTGTAGATAATATTATTATTAACTCAGATAATAATATTATGCTTTTCTATTGACAATAATATGATTTGACTGCAACCATATAATTCAGTCATAGTATGTTGCTGTTTGATTATGGTTACCTCAACCATATTTTTTCTTTGCGTGTACAATCAAGTCATTAAAATATTTAGCATCACTTAACTTAAATCTCTTAAATTATTTGGAAAATTTGAAAAAAAAAATTCAAGTGTGAATGAAGTTTGAAATAAGAAAAAAAAAAACAAAAAAAATATCTTCAGTCGCTAGAATTCTTAAATCTGCTGAAATCGTAACGTTAATTATGCCGTTTTCAATGTCTAAGAAATATATAAAATATTTTATTTTATTCATAAAAAAATTGCAATTTATTAGTTTTTTTAGGTTACAATAATATCTAACGAATTCAGTATTTCGAAAGAGCACAATGCTAAAAATAATGCTAACTCCAACCCTCCTTCCGCCCTCCAGTCGTTAAGCAGCTCTAGGAAAAACACCAATTTAGTTTTTAATTCATTGATTTTTGCTTAAATTTCACTGACTTTAGCGCCCTCTGGTGAAGTGCAGGAGAGTCAAACGGAACTATTTCCTTCAATTTTATTTCTTTTGTATTGTTATCTCTCGATTATTATAACTTTCATTATATTTTGGGACAATTTTTTTTTTTATTTTTGTCTATGGGACAAAGCACTGTGCGACGTTGCTACTTCCTATGTGAAGGCATTTGTCGTGTATAGTCAGTCACAAAAACATTTCTAAGAATACTGTGATAAACATCATGGGCATATGGTCTAGTTAATCCGCCCATTTAATTTACAAATTTATTTGTTAAAGTATTTATGAAATAAATAAATAAAACTAGAATTCTAGAGCTCCCTTTGAGTTTTAATATTTGAAAAATATTCCAAAAATTTGAATTCTGGGAATAAAATTTTTTTTTTTTTTAATTTCTGAAAACGTTGACCCGCATTAGTATGAGTAACGTACAAAAGATCAGAAGTTACCCTTATTTTAATTGTTTGTTAATAAATTTATCGTGACACTCTGTGTCTTTTTATCTCCTTCGTCAAAATAATAATTTATTTTCTATTTTAAATTTGGTTTAGTACAGTAAATTATGAATGTCTGTTCGCATTAGTCATATATTTCTATGTTACTTTTTGCAGTCTTCCTATCTTGTAAACTAGTGTCTAATCAATGAAAAAATCTTTAATATTAAAATGGAAACATGACTTATCTAAAGCACAAAATAAAAGTTTATATAAAAAAATACTTAAAGTTATACAATATGTGAACGAGAAAGTATACCAACTCCCACATAAATGATTATTTCATTTAACCACTAATGCCAAATATAGAAAAAGTTATGAAAAATAATTATGACTTTCCTTTCATAAAGCCAAAGAAGAAGTTAAGTGAATTAATTGCTTTATTTATTACTTTTATACTTAAATTTTAGTTTCATGAAATTCACCTAAAAGCTTACGTCATCCTGAGATGGAAGACAATTTCACTGTTAAACATCAAACATCAAGGCAGAAACTTATTATTTTGCCTCTGAAAATTTAGCATAAGAAAAAAATGTTAAAGCTCTAGAGTAAGAAATTCATAAAACATATTTATTTTATAATAAAGCAATTTTTTTGATTTCCTTTAAAATAGCTAAGATAAAGTCATGGCTTTTTAGTTTAGCAGGCAAACAACCGTGTTTGGCATACAGTTTGTAAAATTAAAACACATTAACTGGAGTAGTCCATGTGTTTAAAATGGAATGAATGACAGTAAACTGCGACGGACATGTTGAGAGTTGTTTAAAATAAAAAAAAATAAAAAAAATTAAGAAAAGGCACATGTCACATGAGTTTGTCATCAGGTTTTTAAACAATAACAACTTTCACTTTACTTGTGTTTTGTTTTTGTACATTTAAACTGTTAAAGACAAAACTTGTAACGCACAAAAATTGGCATTCGCCATGTGAATAAAATGGGCCAAAATAGCAACTAGGTTTGTAGTATATTAAATTCAAATAAGGAAACAGCAGATATTAAGTTTAACTCAATCCAAGTTTGTGTATAAAGTATTTTGTTTAATTTTAAATATAATTGTAATATAGTTATAATTATGCCGCTTTATTTATAAAAATTATTAAGGATTTATAAAGGGGTTTTAAGACAAATTTTCATACAAAATTATTCTTATTAAGCCTTTATAAGGACTTAATAATATTTATTTGCTTAGGATTTCCTTTAATAATTTCCTCTCTAGGCTACAAACAATTTTCCAATATAGTACAAATTAAGGCCATAACTTAATTCGCATTCATCCCTTCATTTTAATTAATTTATTAAAATAAAAGTTTTTGTCTTAAGTCTTTTGTTTTTTATTACTCTTCGCCTTATTCTCATCACAACTACATATACTTAAAACAGAAATTGTACTTGCAATTTTTCTTACATAAATCTCTCACATGCTGCTTTAACCATTAATCATACTAATTTTCATTTATTATAGTTTCTCAGCCTTAAGGCCTGTTTTTTTTTTGTATGTTTAGAAAAACAAAAACTTGAACCAACAGATACAAAATCTGGTTACAAGAACGCTACAGAATTTATTAAATTATTATGATTTGCAAATTGATTTAAAAATTCAATTATCGATAATTTTATATCTGCCAAAATAATTTCTGCCCGAAATTACCATAATTCAGTGTAATAAGGAAATCATATAGACACTTAAATATAGATATTATAAGACAACTTTATATACAATGATGCAAAAAGGTGGAGATTTGACAAGTTCTGTTGCATAGTTGCATTTAACTTGAATAAAGCCAGATGTACATTTTTACTATGATTGGTTATGTCTCTCAAGTGTTTGCTTAAAATTCATAATTTTTTTCTGTAACTTCATAATATGATGAAATAAAGTTTAATGTCTAAAATCATTTTATATGGCTTCTTTTATGGCAAATATAATTACTGCTTTTAAATAAATGTTGTTTTTTTCAATTTAATTTTAAGAATTTTATTTTGAGACTGAAAGTTGTCTTGTCCCAAAATGATTTCAAATGTGCCACTTAATTTGCTCTTTAACGAGCCATCAGGAGCGCCATTTCTATATAGTGGGATATATGTACTAATCTCCTATTTCCCACAATGGTCACTTTTTCTTTCAAAATAGGACCTTTTTTAAAATTGATTTGCTGTATTATTGGTATATCTGCCGTATATCCAAGTGGTATAATTTCATTTATCAGATCTCGGACCATATTTTCCAATAATTGGTGAGTATAGTATCAGTCACCGATCCTGGATTTCATCACCGAAATAATATTGCTCTATTTTACCAGGACTGTTAAGTGCTTAACAGTTCGCTGTTAACTGCAAAATGGGATCTGTAAACTTTTTTGGTTTTTGTCTCTGCTAGTTAAATTTAAATTTATCTTCACACACATTTCATATGTACATACGAGTACGAATTACTTTTTCTGCATATACTCAAATTTTCTACATAGACCAAAGATTTTTTGCTACATTTTTTAATACCTTTAATTTAGCTTCTTAAGAATTTATTTGTTCGACCTTTATTGTTTAAAACAATTAATAAACTTGAGGTCAATTTTGATTATTAGCTTAAAAAAATCGTTATTAATTGTTTAAGCTTCTTAGGTTTAGAACACGAAATTATTAACATTCTGTCGTTTCAAAGTTATTTGAACATACAACGAAGCATTTTCTAAGAATTTTTAATTTTGAAAGTTTGTTTTTATAAGTTATATGCACAAAATCACTAAACTATCGTCACCTTCTTAGAAAAAAGGATAGTGTAGATATATTATTAGGTACCATATTAATTTTGCAATGTTGCAATGAAGCATATTTTTATAACGTTTGAATCATTTTAAGGTTTGAAACGTAAAGTTAAACAAAATACAAATAAAGCTATGATTTTGATAAAACTTTTATTTCATTATAATACTCGGATTTTGACATTATAACCCAGCAAGAAAAAAATCGGAACTATAGTTGCAAAGGTTTACCACTTTCATTGCATACTTATCACTACAGCTACTGAATTTAATATTCTAATTCTGTTATTTATAAAAAAAAAAATTGTTCTACGCAACCTTTTAAGAACATACAATTCAGTTATTTCGATCCTTTCCGTCTAATGAAAGCCATGTGTTAAATTCCTTGATGATTCACCAGAAATAGAACTATTTGGAGCTGAGTTCATCAATGCTGTAGCTAATGATTTGTATTGTAATTTTTTTTGCTGGGATATGCAATACAATGAGGGTTTTTATGAGAACTTTAAAAATTGCCATTTGTGCAATTTCGCGAACTTGCGAAACTTGTTTCATGAATCCCCTTTTGAACAGTTTATGTAAATTTGAAACAAACGTCAAAAAGTTCATTAATAGAAATAAAATAAAAAAATTTCAAGCAATTTTTAATTTAAAACATAAAACATGTATATATAGGGTGTTTTTTTAGAGGTATATAACTTCGAATTGAAATAAAACACAAGAAAATCGTCTTAATGTCCATCAATTTGGCTTTATTGGAAGGATAATTTTATGCCATTAACGTTTAAATATGATTTCGGGCATGTGGCCGCCGCGGCTGGCTCGAATAAAGCCAATTCTACAGGTCCAATTTTCAACCACTTTTTCGAGCATATGGGGCCGTATGTTGGCAATAACGCCACGAATGTTGGCTTCCAAGTCCCCTAACGTTTCTGGTTTGTTGGCGTAGACGAGCGACTTCAGCGGATGCGTATTATCACATAGAGTAAACGTAGTGCGAAAACGATCCATGGTTAACCGAATTAATTGCTCTGTCGACCATAAAATGGACGGAGCTTGCGGTAAACTTCGCGAACTGAACCATTATTTTCGAAATAAATTTGCACGATTTGCAAGCGTTGTTCTTTTGTCAACCTGTTCATGATGAAATGGCAAACCAAACTAAATATTAATCACTTGACAGCTGACAAAATGGCCGCCAGTTAAAAAAAGTGATGCCAACTTAAAGTTCTATACCTCAATAAAAACACCCTTTATATTTATAAAAACAGTAGGTGTGTGTCTAAAAATACCTAAAGAAATTTAAAAAAGCTAGAAATTGTTCTTTAAAAAATGCACAATTGCACAGCTTAAGTTTACGAGTCCAAATTATTGGGCAAACTTAACAGGTTTGTGTAAATAAGTTTCTATACAATTTTTAAAATTTTATTAACCAATGAAAGCTATAAAGGATTACTTTAAAAAACTTGGTAGAAATCCATATGATATTGAACTTGAGTCCCTAGCACAAACTTGGTCTGAACATTGTAAGCACAATGAACATTGATGAAATAAAAGAGTGTGAAAATTCACAATTGCACAGTTTGCGAGGCTTTTGAATATTCTCAGGAAAACTCGTAATATAAACGGTGCAGCCATTCTTAAGTGATGCGATTACCAATGAACGACATTTGATTTTTATTTATAAACAGGGTGTCTGGTAGCAGATTTATATTTTCAAACTTAAATAAAAAACGTAATAATTGACACAAAGTTCTTTTAGGAACATGGAAGGATAGAATGGAAATGCGGAATTTATTTTTTAAAGAGTATGTCATCCAGATGTCTTCCGTGGAGTTAAACACACTGTTCAAAATTAAGCCATGTGTTCAATTGAGCTGATTTCTCAACGAAAATTTTCTGCTAAAACCACAAGAGATTGGGGATTGTCATTATAAACCCTCTCTTTAAAGTAGCCCCATAAAAAAAATCCATGGGAGTTAGATCGGACGACTTCGGTGGCCATGGGAAGTCCCCAAAGTGACTAATCTGTTTTTGGGAGAAATTTTCCCGAAGCAAATTTATCGAAGCTCTGGCTGTGTGTGCAGTCGCCCCATCCTGTTGAAACCACGTGTGTGAAGAGTACGATGGATAAGCAAGCAGGTTTGACAAACAGAATTCCGTAATCATGCGTCGATAATTTTCACTGCTGACATTCGTCGCCTGGCTTTGAGAATTTTCTAAAAAAAAAATGGTCCAATTATCTCATGCGTGGATAAGGCAAACCAAACAGTTACCCTGGGGCAATGCAATGATTTTTGATGTTTCAATCGGGGGTTGCGGGCTCTTGAAGACCAGTAACGGCAGTTTTGCTTGTTGACGTGGCCGTTTAAGTGAAAATGAGCCTCGTCGCTTCAAAAAATGGGATTTATTACTCTTAAAAAATGTCTCCACATCGAACGCGCGATGCTCACTCGACCACTGCGACATCGTGACTAACAAATCCGAAATCTATAATACCAACGGCGCCACCCTCCATCCGCACCGTTTATTGCCCTTTGAAATAATCGTATTTAAAAATATAAATTTGCAACCAGACACCCTGTAGAAACATATTGAGCCTTATCATGAATTACACATGTGAAAATTTGCGAATCAAATTTTTCGTTCACAAGGATTTTAATTTCGTTTAATCAACTCCAATAAACTTAAAAACCAACATACATATTTCCACTTTTTTCAACAAACAAATCTATGTGTATGATTTTATTCATAAATTGTCAGATTATTTCGCAATCGCATGAAGTTTTTTGATACCGATTTTTCACACGTTCGGAAATTTCCATGTGAAATTTTATTTAGGATAAGCCTGATTTTTATTTATAAATATTTTTGATTATTTAAAAGTGTGTCTTTTGAGTTGAAAACTATATTTCGTAATATATGCGAAACGGTATGTGCACTACACATCCCGCTTTATAAAATATATTTGCTTTTAAGTCCAGCATTTTGGCGGTATTTTCTTCAAAATCGCGCCTTTTGATCGTTCATGTCCTGATTATTGCTCATGTCACGATGCTCGAGTTTGGAAGGGAGTATTAAAAAAGTTTTCTAAGTAAGAGATTTTTTCAGAGTTCAGTAGAAGTTACTCAAGAGTCAGCAATGAATAGAGGAGTAAAAAAAGGAAGTATTAAGGAGGGAGTCATTCACATTTAATATAATTACAAAATAAACGCTGAAATAACTTCGAACAAAATTTCAGTTCTATAATTAAAAATACCCATTTAATTAAAAAACTCTTAAGGTACAAAACTAATAAAACCATAAATTATTCTCAGGTTGACATAAATACAGCGGTGGGAAAACCATATTAAGCTTTACGACAACTTAATATAAAACAAGCCAAAAACAAGCACAAAAAAGAAAACTTGCATCTTAATTGAACACAGTTTTACAGTAGTCAAGTATCCACAGCCAACATATTGACTCAAGAATTTTTATTTATTTTTTTGTGTATTATAAATTTATATAAAAACTGTCAACAGTAAATTAAATGAGGGAAAAACAATGTGCAAAAAGTCCAGCTAAAATTTATGGGTCAAATAAAATTTTAGTATTGCCTGCAGCAAAAAAATAAATAAATAAACATTTTAAAGGCATCTTATCAAAAATTCAGTAACATCTTTGTTTGTCTTGCATGAGCATAATATAATTCATTTTGTGTAAGCTAAAACATTAAATTTTATACTAAAAATAATCAGGGCTATTTTAGACTTTTATGAACTTCTTTATACATACAAACATATATATTTAATTATAGAAAGGCCATATATTATTTGTGAAACACTGCCCTTAAACTGTGAAGTTAAGTTAACTTGAACCATAAGTTAGATAAATTAAATTGCAAAAGTTCATAAAGCATTCGTGATGCTCAAAAACTTTTGTCACATGTTGGTGCTTATTATGCTTTTATTATCTTGCAAATTTTAAGGTAATTAATTTGATCTTAAATTGCGAGATTATGTGAATTTAAACAAAGCTGCAAACTTATAAGAATGGGATTGGCGATATACCTACATAACCCAACAAACAACTGAGGGAGGCAATGTATTGCTTACTTGATAACAAAAGCTTCGAAAAACACTTTTGAAAAGCACTAACGTAAGGCGGGCTCTCTAACAAAGTAGAAAATTATCACAGAAAATTTTGCAAACTAGTAAACTTTGCACTTGAGTATTACCTCTAAGAAGCAGTTTGGTAAGCTTAATGTATTGCTTCCAGCTGGCTCATCTCGAACCAAAATAATGCCTTATTCATGCGCAACAGCAAGTGGTTT
Organism: Nowickia ferox; assembly: GCA_936439885.1. Taxonomy (NCBI): domain Eukaryota; kingdom Metazoa; phylum Arthropoda; class Insecta; order Diptera; family Tachinidae; genus Nowickia; species Nowickia ferox. The sequence goes on from OW387026.1 coordinate 70,138,243, forward strand.
TGTAGCATTGTCTCCCTTACAGAAACGCTTTTGGGAAGCAGTAATTTTTGCTGGGAAGTACCTCAAGAAAGTTATTCTTTAATTATAAAATTAGTTGTAGTAACATGGTGTTTTGTGACATGGCAAGCAAAAATAAAAGTGTGTACTAGTGGCAACGTTTGTTATTTCCGATATTTTTTGTTGTGTGGCATTACCTCACAAACTGTTTACTCATCTGATGTAGACAGTAGTGAGAACAAGTTGGCAGCATTGCAGACACAAAAACAAAATGTCAGCGTGGTGACATTTTCTCGCATTCAGTACATTCAGAAAGCATTTTAAATGTATGCGGATATACAAATTTAAAAGTATGGAAAACGAAAGAAAAAAACATTGGAAAAGCACAGAAGCGTGTGAGAAGAATTCAAGCATCCTGGAACCATGACATGAGGACACAGCTAACTTGTGGAGGTTTGTGAGGCTGTATGGAGTCATCTCTGTAACATTTATAGGAATTGAAATGGAAGGGAAACTGCATGGGCAGATATTTCGGTGAAGTTAGGGTCTTTTCCAACACTTTCTATGCCGTTTCTTAAATTGTCTTAAATTTTTTCTTATTATTAAATAAATATTCGGTTAAATATTCGGTGGCAATAGCCAATTGAATAATTTTGCGATTATCCACTTATGTAAATATTAATTAACAAATAATACGAAAAACCCAGTCTCACAATTGCTCACAAGTCTCACATTTTGTGTCACTATATCAAAATTAGTTCTTGATGTAGACAATGTTGCCGTGTCGCCATTATTTTTGGATGGGAAACTTTTCTATCAAAATGATACAACAAAACTTTGTGTTATCGAAAAACTTGTTGGGAACGGCATTGCACACATTTGAAAATGACAACACAAGAAATGTCAGATGTAAACTCAGCCGAAAGAATTGAAAAAAGTTTTTGCTTGTTGTTGATAAAGCGCGTTCAGCTGCATTTCGTTGCCGTTTAGAGAATTTATGAGCAGACTTCAAGGACAACAAGCAAACTTTTTTAAGGACCAATTTCACGATGTCGACAACGTTCGACTTGTCGCACATTTACATTTGAAACAACAACAAAATATGAAAATTTGTTTTTGTTTTAAATGTAAGTGTGCGACAAGTTGAACTTTGTCGACGTCGTGAAATTGGCCCTAAGTTCGTATTCAATTTGACATGCGTCAAACACAAATAAAAAATTAAAATATTAATTGAAAATTTGTCACCTCGAATATAAAAGTATAAAAATTGATTTAGAGGAAAAACTATGGAGCATATTCAAAATAAAATAAAATACACTATAAAAACTTAAAAGAAAGCACTCGTTTTAAACTCTTAAAGTACACTTTGTTGTGACTATGAATATGCGCCTATATGTTTTTCCTTTAGAAAAAGAGATTTTCCAAATTAATAAATTTGAGCTTGAAATTTAATAAATTTTGACTAATGAGCACCTGAAGTTCAAATTATTATTATTTTTTTTTTTGGTACAGCTGTAAGTATAGGGTGTTTTTTATTGAGGTATAGAACTTTAAGTTGGCATCACTTTTTTAACTGGCGGCCATTTTGCAAGCTGTCAAGTGATTAATATTTAGTTTGGTTTGCCATTTCATCATGACAAAAGAACAACGCTTGCAAATCGTGCAAATTTATTTCGAAAATAATGGTTCAGTTCGCGAAGTTTACCGCAAGCTCCGTCCATTTTATGGTCGACATAATCGTCCATCAGAGCAATTAATTCGGTTAACCTGTCAATTGGCCACCAAGATCGTGTGATTTGACACCATTGGATTATTTTCTTTGGGGATATGTGAAGTCGCTCGTCTACGCCAACAAACCAGAAACGTTAGGGGACTTGGAAGCCAACATTCGTGGCGTTATTGCCAACATACGGCCCCATATACTCGAAAAAGTGGTTGAAAATTGGACCTGTAGAATTGGCTTTATTCGAGCCAGCCGCGGCGGCAACATGCCCGAAATCATATTTAAACGTTAATGGCATAAAATTATCCTTCCAATAAAGCCAAATTGATGGACATTAAAACGATTTTCTTGTGTTTTATTGCAATTCGAAGTTATATACCTCTAAAAAACACCCTGTATCTTTTATTAAACGTTTTCTCTTTTTAAATTTAAGTAAAGCAAAGTATGTGTGAGATATCATAGAAATTTGTTATTCTTTTGAAAGGAATATAACCTCGTACAAATGTCCGTCACAGCTTTGCTGGCTAGCAGCATGCGAAATGCGCATAAACCAAGCTGAATTTGATCGATGGCATATCGCTCATTTGCTTCTAAGAATCAAAACTTAAAGAGGCCAGTTTTGCAGAAAGCACTCTAAAAGTTTTCAATTTCAATATACAACTCAATGAAGACATGGAAAATATTATTGTCTCAGGAGGTGGTAGTGCAAGCAAGCTATTTATATACAACTTTTTCACAAAATAAAATACAAAATGTCGAATTGTTATCTGCCAATTCTGGCCAAAAGAAGTTGATAGTATACGACCTGTAGCACTCGCCGTTGATGGTGATGGCCTGGCTAACGTCTTTTCCAATAAATGTGGACCTATAACGCGCCAAACAGTGACTTTGTTGAGATAAGTTGGACTCTCTTGGATCTTATGTGGATTGACAAATTAATCCAAAATGGGGCTTTATCATTGAAGACCGCAAAATGAACGAAGCGCGCTAAACGTTACCTAATCTGAGAATGCAGAGGATTTTATAGTTTTCACATGTTGTTGAACGCTATATTCGTATGTGGTGATAAAGCAAAACATACTGAATATATATGACAGCCAGTTGAACAGATGTACCTTCAAGAATATATCCTATTGGAAAATCTTTCCGAACATATTTATAAGCTTATCTCGCCACAGGTACTAATTTTATAAGTAAAACTTATGCAATTAACAACGCTTGCTTTTAATTATTTTCTTGCAGTTAAAAAGCTTTATTAAAGCTTATGGCACTACGCAACTAATTCCGGTTTAAAATTTGTTTCGTCTTTATAGTATTATCTATTATAGTATTATTCTTAAACATAAAGATGAATCTTGGAAACTAACTTTACTTACTTTGTATGGAAATAATTAATTAATTCATTAGGCCACTCTATGTAAATTTTAAACATAAAGTAGGTGAGATCAAATGGCAATCTTTTTTTCATTTTTTGATATTTTAAAGACAACATTTGACGATTTTTTTTTCATTTATAAAATTTTTAATTTAATCTATTTTGCTATATGTTTTTAAACTGTTTACTTTTTATTACAATATTTAATATTATTTCTTTTATTTAAATTTTTAAGCTCTTGCATGTTCATACATATACGAGTATTTTATGGTAAATGTCTTCATTGTGAAATAAAAATTATTTTATTCAAGTTTGATGTGTCGTCTTATTTCATATTTTCCATGCAATAAATTTTTCTTATATCTGATTAATAGCAGAAGGCTTTTGCATTTTTGTTTGTATATATTTTGCATATTTGATTATTAATTTGTTTGACTTTACACATGTTGTTGGCTTAAAAGTTAAAAACGTGTTAAAGAAAAAGGCAAAAAAGTATTGGCAACAAGTTTTGTATTTTAATGAATTATTTGCAATAAGCGGTTTTAGCCGAACAAACGTCATTCTAAGCGAGGCGACGTACATATGTACATACATACAAACATACACACATGTAGATGTATGTACATATATAAATATATAAAAAATTAAATGAAATGATGTCATTTTATTTATTCTCAAGTGTGTGATTAAATACAGAAAATATGTTTATTGGTATTTGTATTTTGAATATGAAATTTAAAATTATTTCAAATGACACAAATATTCAGCAGAAATTGATACATTTAAATTTCTTAAAAGTGTCTGTGATATTCTGATTAGATATTTTGCTTCGTTTATTTTTTTTTATTGGTTTTTGAAACAGTCATAATTTAAAATTCTGTGTTTTTCTGGTTTGTAAAATTTTAAATTGGAAATATTCTCTGATATATATGCCATTTTGGCTACTTTTACTTGTTTTGCGTTCAGTGTCGTTTCAGTACCCTGCAGTCGGTGTAGCTACCGAATGTTTAGCTATTTCCTTAAATACAAATCGTTACCACTAACTACCAGCCTAACTACTAGCAATGCACACGACTGACGATTTTAACAAGGGGATGACATTGACGGTAGTCAATTGCCACTATCTGCATAAACCTTCGTCAGTGATTTCACTATTCAATGCAATTATTTTTTCTATTGATAAACAATTAATTATTAATAAATTTTTCAGTTAATTGTTCTTTTTCTTTCTTTTTTTTATGCAACGTTTTAATTGACTTCTGCTACTCATTTTAACTTTCTAAAAGAAAAGTTTATGTCAATAAAATTCATTGAGCCGTGATTTGTTTTTAACTCTTAACGAAACATTTAGTTCACATCTGGGGTCTGATCACCGCATTCGATAACTAGAAAAATTGCTCGAAAATTTTTCCATATCGAATAAAAATTATCGTAACTTAAGCTGGTAGCATTCGATATCGAGCAATCAAACAAATTACATCTCTCGTCACTGTCTATCGTATACATAATGGACCTAATTACAAATGTCGTACTTGGACTTCGCCATACCTGAACATACATACATACACAAGGATTGTGCTGATAGCTATATTATAAAAGTTATTATAGCTATGCTATTTATTACGCGATACAGGAGTTAGGACGTGATTTTGGTAACAAAAATAATCGACACTATTACAGTTTTTTTATTATTATTATTTTTTATTTCTTTGTACTAAAAACAGAGTACGAAAATAAACGAAACAAAATATTTAACTTTGTTTTGTTTTGTTCTCTGAAGTGAGTGAAACAATAACAAAACGAAAGCAATCATAACGATTGCTCAATTTGTTTTTGTATTGTTTTTTCTCATGAACACAAACAATAGAACACAGTCAATCGGCTGTAAGCCGGCTAATTTAATAATGGGAAATAAATGGAAACGTTTTGAAATATTTGCGGCGAATTTGACATCATCATATAATATAATTTTATTGCATTGTTATTTCACACAAGAAATTTGTTTTATATAACAAGCAGCATAGCTATAACCGGATGTCCTAAGACACCTCTCTTCTGGTTTTTATTATATGTAATTTATATACTTCACTATGTCTACATGTCAGCATATATTATCGAATCTTTTAATCTAGAATTTGAAAAACTTTTTCAAACACAACAGCCATCAAAATAATTTAAATACAAACAATTAACGCTGACAAATTAAATTAATATCACAATCATAATTTAATAGTTGTCAAGGTTATATCTATTTAAATTGCACTTATAAAAGGTTCTGCTTAAATAAACACAAAAAATAAAGTAAAATGCAAAAATATATTTTGATATTTAGCATCAGTAAATTATTAGCAAATAAAAATAGATGGCAATCAAACAATGACACATATTCACACATGTCTACCATATAAAAATATATACGTACATTTGTGCAATTCATAACCTCACGTATGAAACACAAAATTTATGATGTTAACAATATTTGTTTTGTATAAATAATGTTGGACATAAACGTATGAACTTCAGTTGATGACTTGAACAAATGATTATTTGAATTTAAAACAGATTGTTAACGAAGATATCGAGCCTTTTTTCGACTTTATCGTAAGCGACATGTTATCGAAAATATGCTTTTTATTGAAATTAAAATTTAAAGGGCATAGCCATAGTTTAAAATGCCAAAATTGTAGATAAACGATACGGGCTGGGTTGTAAAGTTCTGTCGTAAGCAGCGACAATTTACGTACAGATTTGAATATTAAAAAAAAACCTGCTCCTGAAAACTTTAATTTTTGTCGCTTACGATAAAATCGAAAATAAGGCTGGATATTCACTTAAATTTCTTTGATACCTTAATTTAAAGTGTTAAAATATTATTTTTGTTGTGCTAAATAAATATTTACCTAAATATTGCTGTTGAACATGTCTCCGTATAAAAAAAATCCTTGATGTCTTAATATTTATGCTTGAGGTTGGTTTGTTTTTCTTTATCTCAGCTTTATTTTTATAATATAATTAATTTATTTGTTATTGTTTTAAATTGATTAATTATTTTTTGTGAACATTTTAATAAAACATAAATGCACTGAGAACACTTCAGGTTGCATGTGTTAAAAAATGAATTTTAATTATAAATTGATGGAAAACAGCATAATTTTAATTATTATTAATCTTTTTATTATTATTTATTTAGTTATGGATATTAAAAATTAAGCTTTTTTTAAATTTCACTGTTGTGTTAAGGCAAATTGATGAGACAAATAAAGCTGCAATGAGAAAATGAAAAAACAAAATGTTTAGACAATTCAAATGCAAATGAAAATGTAATTATGTATAATATAATATAATTATTTAATGATTTCGAAATTTGCAATTAATTTTGCAAAACAACAAAAAAAATAGATAAATACTCGAAAAAAATGGCCTTAATGCTTAACTAATTGAAAAATAAGGATTATCGAGCAATACACTGTAGTAGTAGTTAAGCCATATAAATTTATTCCAGAATTAATTGAGAAAGTAGAAATGTACTTCCATCAGGTTATAAATAACAAACCAAACTGTCTTGACTTCTCAAAGTAATTCTGTAATAAGTCCATATGGCTTTATTACTACTGCAGTGTAGTGCAAGCACATCCCTTTAAAACATTTTGGCTTACTATTTATGAATTAATTGCAGGAAGCCGTCAAAAATCGGTACGTTGCGCCTATAATGGCATTGGTATTATGTAATTATGTATTTTAATGAATATTTTGAAGTCCGGCCGAATGCCTTTTTTTAAGATTTTTCTTGCTGTACTAATTTAATAATCATTTTTTAGATTTATAATAAAAAAATTTTTAATTTTATCATAATAATTATGTAGTTAATCTTGTAATATCAGTATTTTTATTTAAATAAGAAAATCTCAAGAACTAGATGGGCAGGAATTAATTTGTGAATAAATTTGGATTCAGCACACTGAATCAAACAGTTTTTCATTAGTAATTAGTGGTTACGCTTTTTTGTGCACATGCCACATAGTTGTAAGCTTGGCCTAAGATCATAGCGCAAGTAATTAATTGGAGAATATCCGACACTGTACTAAGGGATCTAAGGCCCGAACAAGCTGGCTTCCGGCCACAAAAGTTCTGTGTAGACCACATCAATAGTCTTCGGATAACCCATAAGATTTTTTGCTCAAAATCATCTTTGTTACATAGGCACTCAACATTACTTTACAAAAGATCAACCGAACAGAAATATCCTTCTACCTTAGCACATATGACAACAATTGCAAGAAAGTTCAACATAAATAGATTTAAAACTCCCAAGCAAATCTACCCCCCCTTGGCTGCTAGAACCAAACATTTTTATTAATAATCTTAAACTATACAATAAAAGCTGCACAAACACTCTTCAATGAAATTGGAATTTCGTCTATACTGATGGCTCTAAGACTACAGATAATGTAGCCTTTGCTGTTGTGGATGACAAAGGACTACCAAAAGCAAATAAACACATAATTTGTATGGACAGCCGTTCTGTGTTTGACGCAGCCTCAAACCCTAAAAATAAACAAGATACAATCATCTGAATCCAACAACTTTTGATACAAATAAAAGAGAAAGTTTAACTTCTATGGATTACCAGGGTATTATGGGTAATGAAGCCGCATATAAAACGGCTAAAACAGCCTATAAGTTTCCTCTATATATGTATATCAGTTCCTAGCACAAAAAGTTTCATCTCCAGAAGTCTAGTTGCTAATCTAAATGCTGCCTCTCTTTGAAACTGGAATAAATACGACCATCTTTATAGAACTATCAACCCTGATAAAAAAAAACCTATAAACTAGCTGGTTAAAAACAAAGGCTTTACTAGATTGCGTCTAACACACTCCAGAGTTACTCACCAATATCTGTTTTCAAGGGATCCACAGCCAGTATTTACATTTTGCAACAACTCTCCTTTATCTATAATACATTTATTATCGGACTGCCAATCACTACACCATCTTCCTATAAGTCTAAGTAATTCAAACAGTATTATAAATTTACTAAAAACCCCTTCTGAAGAAAATATTAACAAAATATTCTACTTTTTACAACAAATAAATTTACAAAATGAAATATAATAATTTTTTTTCTTTTTTTTCCTTTTCCTAACACTTACAATTTTAACAAATTTAACATGTATTAACGTTAACGTATTTTTTCCATAAAATTTAGCCGATAGCTTTAGTTGCTAGTGCTTTAGTTCTCAATATTTATTATAATTTTAATTATAGCAAATTAAAAAATAAATAAATAAAAAAATAAAATAAATTACACAGTACAACAGCCAATCTGGGGGGTGAGAAATTCCAAGTCAGGGTGATGGTACTAGGTCAGTATAGTAAAACCCTCAAAGGGTTTGGCGTTCGTATGTGTCAGTTTTTTTTATGACCTTTTAAATTTTTTCTTTTTCACTTGTCCGATTTTGATGAAACAAATTTAGAAAAATTAAGAATTACAATTTCTCTAATCTGTTTCTATACCGTTTTCCTATATGTGCAACACTTTCGAAGTTAAAAATAAATTTGTGGAAGCAAAAAAATATTTTTTTGCCTAAAAATTTAAATATTTTTTTTTTAAAATTCATAAAAAATCCAAAATGGAAAAAAGTGCCAAAACTAATTACTTTCGCGTAAAGTCACATAACTCATGAGCAAAAAACACGAAATTAATAACACTTGATCCTTTTTTCCGTTTTGGATTTTTTATGAATTTAAAAAAAAAAAATTTAATTTTTAGGCAAAAAAATATTTTTTTGCCCCCACAAATTTATTTTTAACTTCGCAAGTGAAGATGTAACACAATAACGCTTTGATGTTGTAGTTGGTGCCCTCCAGGGCTGCATGCTGTCATCTGGGCTCTTAACCAACAACTCGAGAGCCTCGAGTATGCAGTTGACCATTTCCGAGTAAATTTCTCCTTTTCAGAAAAATTAATAATGGTCCTGCAGACGTGTTTAAAATCATACACAAAAATTTTCTTTCAGAAATGATATTTGAGAATCTATATAATAAAAAATTTAAAAAAATATAAAAAGTATTTCTATTGTCGGAGTTAATTTTCTAAAATCGTGCGATTTCAAATCGATCGGTTTACAGAATAGGGCCAGATATCTACCTCCTTTCACACAGCTGCAAAAATATGGCAACTAAACTTACATAAATCGAAACAGAGGCCACAAAAGCTGGTCTAAAATAAGCGAAAGCAAGAGTAAGGTAATGAGCTGCAATACGAGTACAGTAAACACCAACATGTTTTGCACAGAGAATATTGAACTAGAAGTAAGAAGTTTCGTCATTTTGCTACTTAGGCAGCATCTTAACAAACATAGGTGGCTCCAGTAAAGATGTGGCGTACCAAATCTCAATAGCCTACCAAGCATTCGGTACCCTTCGATCAGTATGGAAATATTCTGTCATATCCAAGAACACTAAACTCGTTATCTTTAACTCTTGTGTCAAGTCTGTGTCTCCTCTATGCATGCGAGAAGTGGAATATGACAGAACACGACGTAAAGTCGCTATAAGTGTTAGTTAATCGGTGTGTCCGAGGAATATTTAAAGTTTTCTGGCCGAACACCATGTGTAATGCGGAACTCTGGAGACAAACAAATCAGCGGCCAATCCATATTGATATCTTGAACCACAAATGGCGTTGGAATTGTCACACGCTGCGCGAGCCTTCAGCTGGTACAACTAAAAGTGCAGCTGACTGGAACCCACAGCGAAGGTCACGAAGAATATGCAGACTATTACACACCTGACGTCGGCAACTGAACATCGAAGTCAGCTATTGTGGTCTAAGCTCGAGAGAAGTAACACAATTATCATCAAACCGAACCGAATGGAATAGACTCGTTGTTGTCTTTTGTTGCCAACAGGAACCAAAGAATATTATATATAAGGAATATTTTCTTGTCCATTACAAGTTCTAAATTCTTTACTTATTATTAGAAATAGCAATGAAGAAGATAAGAGAGGTTAATTTGGTCTCCCTGAGGAATGAGGTGCCATTGCAGTTTTCAAGAGCATTTATTTCTACTTAGACAGTAGCAGTAGTAGAGTGATATGATATAAGTGTAATTTTAAGATAAACAATATATAAATGGTTGCAATTTAATAATTTATATGAAAGTATTATTGAATTGCATACATATGTATGCATACGGCCTTAAACTCGTAATTCCCTATTGAAAATTGTTCACATAAACTTTGACATTTACTATGACTTGTAAATTCAATAACTGGAAACAAAACTAATCATGATTTCTATTAAAGTTTTAACTATTTAAATGCATGCTACACATATTGACTAAAAAATAAGTCTTGGCGAAAAACAAAAGAATCAAGAAACAAACCTGGCAAGAAGCGATTAATTAGAAAAATGTTGAAAAGGCTTGCGAACAAAATTTTGTTTTATTGTATTTAAAAATCAACTTCGTGATACAGTTTTTTGTTGTTGCTTTTGTTTTCGCGGTTGATTTTATAGTTCAACTTAACATGTAAGTTAGCCTACGAGTACAAACTAAATAAAAAAAAATCCATTAAGGCTAAATATAGACTAGAGCTATGAATATTCACAATTGGTATGCAACAGTTTGGCTAGAAACACACATATTCACACTGCAACAGCTATGGCAAAAAAATATGTGGCAGCAGAGGCAGAGACAACAGCACTAGCGACGTATTATATACCTCTATTATATGGAACCGGATATGTAGGCATAATACGCATCTTTGCTTATGTGAATTTTCTTTCGATTATAGAACTTCTACAGCCATAGTGGTAACGTTTATGTATGCTTATCTTGGTATGGTAGTACGCATGGCTCATAGAAATTAAAACGTACCAACATCAGCAAAACATAAAGTTAAACTTATTGAAACCAAGATGAGTGCAATAGTAGCCAAACATGGTTCTGGCAGGCACACAGCCTCCGTTCTTGCATATTATTTAAAGCAACCGCCAGCTATATTAAGTTCTTTTGAGTAAATAAAATATATTCCATGCAAACATCTGAGCAAAATGAAAAAAATATACATATCAAGGCACACAGTGGCCCAAAAATGGTCATGATTTGGTAATGTGCCCAGTGTTCTTAGACTTTCAATAACTAGAATTATTATTTTAGTAATTATTAATGTAAATAATATTTTATTTATTTTCTCAAAGTAACATTGAACCGAAACATTTTTATGCTTATCGTCAGCATCCATGTACGAGTACAACAAACATTTTCCATTGTGCATCCAACTGAACGATGGGGTAAAGAAATATGTTGCGCATATTTGAAGTTAAATTTAAACATAGAAAAATCTGAAATAATTTTTATTTTTTAATCCCTTCTTGCGCAAAGTTGATTTTCGTTTTTTTGTCGGTTTTTGTTTTACTTTGTTGTTAATAGTTTTTTGTTTTATATGCTGCATTCTTTGCATATATTAAGTAGTTTATTGAGTTAAACATTATTGTATTTAAGCTTAGCCGCCGCTTTATTGTTATCTTTGCTGTTGCTCATCTTCGCAAAATGTTACAATCTTCTTCTCGACTTTTATAGAAGCTTCTCTAGTTACCCATATCAGTTGTAAAATGAACTTTGATCTATGTTAAGGTATTCTATGTTCATATAATGGATTGTAACATGAAAATTCGAAAGCCTTTTTTGGTATTGAGTTGAAAACAAGTGTTTGCTTTTTGTTTTGGATAATTTTTATGTGATGACCGTGGATATGTGAGCGGGCAAAAATTAATGATTACGTATGTATATTGTTAAAAAGGAATATTTTTGTTAATATTCAAATTTTTGTAACTACTATAAGTTTACTGAAGTTGGTAAGTGATTCCGACTAGACTCAAAGCTAACACAATCAGTCCATAATTTAAACTTCTGCTGAAAAGCAATATGACACACTTTACAGCAGAATCAAAATACAAGTTTCTTTGGACCACTAAAACAGAAATTATGTTAATAATCTAAATAAATAAAAAGAAAAAAGTTGTCCTTTTACAACGGATAAAACTTTTAAATGTAAAAATTGCACAAAAAATTAAATTTTAATGTAATTTTTTTTATTCTTGGTATTAAGATTTGAATCCGATTTCGGACATATGCCCACGGCGGCTGTTTTTGAGCCGTTTTTTTAACTTTATCAGTATAAGACTGTGAATTCAGGAGGATCTAAGGGAAATCATTGAAAGGTGTCAAACCGCATGACCTTAGAGCAGTGGCGGTTTTATGCTTGATGTCGCCCTAGGCCTCGTGGCATATGTCGCCCTTTTTGCTCTACGAAGAAAACGATTTAAATTACATTGTGGAACAGTAAAAAATCCGCATGGTCCCGACAAAAGGTAGTACTACCAAGAGGTAGAAAAAGCCAACACTCAGTTTGGCGATTTTGGTGACAAATTCTTTTTAATGAACCTCTAAAGGTTTCGAAATTCAGTGCGCCTTCAAAAAATTGTGTTATCATTTTTTTGCCAGCAATTTATTCAGACTTATATAACAATAATGTAGCTAAGAGTTTACCAAACAAATCTTGTTGACATTTTGTGCCAAAAAATAATTTCTTCGTGCATTTTTATTTTTTATTTTTTAAATTAACGAAAAATTTTTTTTCTCGTTTTTCACAACTTCTAGAAACTCCTGATTTTTTGCTTACAACATTTGGCACAGTTATAGCTACGGTAAAGCTAAACCACTTTTGTGAACATATCAATCTAGTTTGAACGTGTCTAAGCATTTTAATAGCTCATACATACCACTTTTTACTTAAAAACTGTTGTTTTTCACAATTTTTCGACGCTAACAATTTTTGTTTTCAAAACATTATAATCAATTACACACTTCTCTGTTGAGTTTTAGTAACACTTTGAACAAAAAAATAAATTTTTTCCGCACTTTTTTTCAACTCGAGAAAATAATATTTTGTTTTCACTTTTTTCAGCATAACTTGCAAGGACTAATAATTTTTCACTAAGAATATGTATTGAAATTTTGCAACACTTGATGAAAGCAGCAATAACAAAGAAACTAAAAAAAATAAAATAAAAAGTATAGTATTGCTAGTACAAAAAAAATTAACTTCCAAAATTATGTAAAGCAGCAGTCAGTCAAACGGAAAACTGTTCGAACATGTCGACTGCTGAAGATCTTCATAAATTTTCAGAAGCAGAAGCGCAAGCAGAAGCAAAAAATAAGCATGTAAAATACACTTAAACGAACTCTCGCTGAATCTCAACAATGCACACTATCTACTCAAGTGCTAAAAAAAATTTATTGCACCAGTGATGCCAATTTTTTTTTTTGCTAAATTTTGCCATTTTTCATCACATTTAGCCAGAGTAAAAGTTAATTTAGCTATTAGCCATTTTTTAGCCACTTTCATTCATTTCATTTTTCATAAACAATTTTATTTAACAACAAAAGAACTACCAAAAAATACAACAGAGTAATATGTTATTGTTTTCGCCTTAAACATCTAAGCGTTGTTTATTACATAAAGTAGTATAAATAACAATGATAACTATTTAAAAAAAAATTTCAAATTACTTTTATATTCTATTAAAACACATTACGCAGTTTTTGTCCTTCGCATTTTAAGTCTCCTGCCCTGCACATTTTAAATATGCCGCCAAAATGCGTTGACGCTGTAAACTTTAATAGCAGAGCATTTGTTTTGAAGTGAATTTCGCTCGGACGTTTCAGTGATTGATGTATCTTTACTGGTTAGTTTTATTTATTTGTTATATATCCTTTAAGCTTGTTTGTTTCAATAAATATGATTTTAATTTCTGCATGGTTTGCCGTTTTAATTTGTTTATTCCATACAATACATATTTTTCTGATTGTGTTAGTTTTTTAATGAAAACGTCTCTTCACTGCCGTATTTCCCCTGCTTCATCAGATGCCAGGGTAGAAAATTTGCATACAGAGTATATAAGGAAGTGAGATATTACTTCTTTTTTAGCATTTCACGTATATTATTTTACGTTAAGCCAACACATATCCACTATAAAAATATACGCCTTCACGTGGGATTACCACGAAACCGGTCACGGCAAGGGCGCGCTTGATGGAGTAGGTGTGACGTGCAAAAGGAGTGCAAATAGACTTGTTGGAGCTGGGAACGACATTTCGTCGCTGGAAGATTTAACGAACGTCCTCCAGAAAAATTGTTCACCATTAATGACGAAGACATTTCAAAGACAGAAGAGGAAGTTAAAGCTAGCAAAAATTGAAAAGGTTTGTCAGGCACTATGAAGGTCCATCAAAGTATCACTTGACAATCAAGAGCTTAAGCTGTTTCTGTGATTTTGAAGTATGCAATCATTTTGTGTTCAGTACTTTGGATTTTGCTTCCATGAATACAAAACCACACCTTAATGTTGATAATGTATATGGGCCTGAAAGTGAATCTGACGACGAACCACTAATAAATTATAGTAAGTCAAAGTCAGCTTAAGGTATCTTCTCAGTTTTGTTCTCAGGCAGTTTTCGAAAAGGCATCCCAGTTTGTAAACGAACAACTATCAACATATAAGCCGCCAATGTAATAATGAAAGAACAGAGGTTAACGTTTTTGGAGAGGCGTGATCTCAATCGTTATATTTTTGAATGTTTGTTTTTATAAGCAAAAGTTCTTATTTAACTTTAAAGTTTTTATCAGAGCATTGATGCTCTATATGTTTTTGTCATATCACATTGCAAAATATAAGCAATTAAATAATTTTAAATAATTTACTTTCTTTCAAGCACGTTTATGTTATTTTAGAAAAAATATGTTACATGATTTTTGTAAGCAAATACTAAGGGCCCTTATTATGAGTTGCATGCGATTTTCGATCTTCGCTGGCTATTGAATATAGAAAATCGAATGTTCAAATTATATTATGAGCATCGAAAATTTCGTTGAGCAACGAATTTTCTATCGAACAGAATTTAACTTTCGATGAAGTATTTTAGTATAAAAAATTATTATAAACGATTGTTTTTTAGTTTTAGCTAAAGCTGTTGCCATTTTTAAAAATCACTTTGAGTGACATTAACAATAAGGACATTCTTTGTCGAATGCTCGTCACTATACCAAATGAAAATTCGTTCGATCAGTACTTTCTTTCAACTACAGTCGAAGATCGAAAGTTGCCCATAATAAGGGCCTAAGTATTTTTGTTTTAGAAGTTTAAAACCTAATTCAACTTAAGTTACTCGTAAATTAAAAACACTATATGGAAATTATAGTCTGATGTTTTTGTTATAAACTATCACCAAATAGTGAATAATTAAAGTTGATTCTTACAAAAATAAGACTTGTTTTCAATTTATCTTCCCCTGTAAAGTAAGGTGGCCTTCATATCTCTACCCTGTATTTAGTATCTCCCCTGGTCACTTAAAATGCCCGTAAAAGTAGATTAATTGACTGACATTGTTAAGCACGCATACAAAATACATGATTAAATACTAGTATCTTGGAAAAAATTATTATTTTAAATATTTTTATCACGCCGATCTTCCTAATATCAAATAACCTCTTAACGTAGAATGACCCATATGTAGCTCAGTTGCTAACAATAAGATTTAATTGGAAAATGGTTTTAAGCACATGGAAATTGTATCCTAAGAACTAATCAATTTCGTTTTAACTCCTGCTTAGTTCATGAAATTTAACTAACTTAAAAAATGTAGAAAGGTATTCTAAAGCTCAGAGGAATGTTTACCTTATCTAAGTATTTTTTTTTTCTTTAAATTATAGGATGTATTATTTATTTGCATTTAGCAACATATTTTCGAGGAATTTTTGAACTTGAAATATATTTTTTTTGTAAAAAACAATAATTTCAATGCTTTTTCAGACTGCCCTCTTAGGCAAGTAGTTAGAGTGTTTGTCTATCAGTCAAAAGGTTTTTGGTTCAATACTAATCTCCGCTCCAGGAATTAATTAAGAATTTAATATAAATAACAAATAAATATCATATCATGTGGTATAGAATTAAATTCAAAATAAAAATAAGTACAAGAATTAAAGACAAATAAAATTGGAAAATGTACTAAAATTTACTACAAAAATTGAATTTCTTTTTCTTATATGGAAAAATTTTACTTAATTTTAGTAAAATTTTACTTAAATACAAAAATATAATTTCTATAAGCAAGTTCAATAATGAATTTGTTTTTCGTAAATATTTCACTCGTCTCAAGTAAAAAACGGCTTTGGCACCGCACCATACGACAACCTTTCTACTCACATTTTAAAAATTTTAGTTAATTCCTTATTTGGGTGTAGTTCCGGCTTGATAGACCAGCACAGTACTCACACAACCATACTCATAAGTATATCAGTTAATCTGAAGTTAATAAGAGACTGGTTCCAGAGTCTTATTGGAGGAAACAATCAGCATTATATCTATACTATTTATAGGTCTTAGACTTAGTCACGTCGAACTTGTTCAGTATCGTTAACTGCAATACAATACTAAGTCCCAATTGAATTGTCTGAATGGTAAATATGCAACCATTTACACGATATATTTTTTTTCACAATACTCTACTCCCTACTTTTGGTAACACTCCCATTTTCTCAAGTCATAGGACGAGTACATTTGGATCAATTGTCACATATTTTCCGTGGGGAATTTATGAAATTTAAGCTAAATTCACTCATTTATTTCAGATAACGTTTTTCATATATAAAATTTCTTTCTTTTAGGTCTTTCTCTTTTTTTTCTCCCACTAAAAGAGACGTCAAACAATATAAATTATAAGCTTCAATTAGCAACTATGAAAGTTTATTGCACAGAGAATACAGATTTGTTGTGATAACCGAATTTGTAGCCAATCGAATTTTTTCGGTTCCAACAACTAATACACAATTCTGTTGTAATGAACGAATATAGTTTTTGTAAGCAACAACTTTTCAGTAGCGATATTTGCATTTTTAGAATGAAATTTTAATTGTGACTATAGAAATAATTAATTGATACAACCAATATAATTGGTATTTCTAAGGGAATCATTGGTAGACATGGCTCATACACATACATACATACATACATACATAAGAACAATTTGTGCAGAATAAAAAAGGTAAGTAAGTACATTATTATATTTATCGCATATTATTCTAAGTTTTCGCTTATATTCTGAAGTGAATGAAATGTGCAAATTTTTTATCCGCGTGGTGCATTGTAACATCCCTTGCCGGTATTCGATTATTTGCACAAATTATTTCACTTCAGAATAATAGTAACAACACTTCGAATATTTTGCGATATAAATATTAATAATGCCCTTACCTTTTTTGTTAAATCGGGATTTTATGTAATTATTCTGCAAAAAATATTTTTTATATGACATTTCTATTTATTTTTTATTTTTTGATTATAAAACATTCAAATTTGTCCACAAATAATCGATTGCGACAACAAAATATGTTTTTCCTTTTGTATTCAGAATAAAAAATTCGGTTAAAAGCATCAATAAAGTATTTTATTTTCTTTTCTTTTACTGCAATAGAATTTCAGTACGATGGCAATTTTTTAATTAGTTACAATAACCGAATTTTTTTTTTCAAACTAAATATTGTTTACAGGAATAGTTTTTTTCATTTCAAAAGCCAATATTCAGTTACGTTCTTTTCTAACTTGAATTTAATTCAGTTGCGTCTACCTATACTTTAAAATGGTTATTAGAAATAAACGGAATAAAACTATTGTGAGAATTCTATTTACATTGTAATTATGGTTTTTTGTTTATAATATAAAAAAATCGTACAATTGATTGATAATTGATAGAAAATATGGAATATTGGTATACATAATTAAATATTTGCTGCTCCAATCTATTCTCTCTGTGTGGTTTGCTGTACAATGGATTCTAAAAGGATCTGGTTTATGTGTTAAAGGGCAACTGGAAAAATCTAATTGATGAGTATGGATTAAATATTAAAGCTTATTTCTTATGCATTAAACACATTCACCACAGCAGGCTACACGAACACACGACTTCAAATGCCGCTAGCAGCATTGGTCGTCTCGTATCCAGCAGCAGCACCATCTGCACCTCATACTTAAGTATAAATATATAGTTCAGTATTGCCACCTTCAAATATTTCGCATTTATAAACATTAAATTACTCCTTCCAAATGTACTTATATGTTGTAAAAGTATAAAAATTAATCAATTTATGCTTTCCATAAAATTTTGGATATTGTTTCTGTTAAATAATATGAAATAAGTGTACGATATCATTCATTCAACATTTTGTATTATACTGGCAACACTGAATTTTCTCATTGTAGCCAAAGAAATAAAAATTAGTTTAATTGGACTACAACGACAAAATCAGCATAGACAACAACCTGCCGCCCATTTGCCTTGCTGTCTTCAAAAGAATCACTCTCATATAAACATGTGTATTCTATCCTTGCCATTTTGTAGTCGGTAGCCTGCTGTGGTGAATGTGTTTAATGCAACAGACAGATGTAGGGTATCACTGGTTCTCTCTGACAAAGATTTTTTCTACTTTAGTACTTGTTTATTTATTTATGTATTTACTTTTGTGTTTGTCTCCGCTGCTGCTGCTGCTGCCACTCGTTTTAGTTTAGCAATTTGCATGTAAAACAATTTGCTATATTGTTGGCTGGTTTAGTTTAGCTGTTGTTATTTCGTATCAATATGTTGTTGTTGTTGTTTTTGCATTCATTGTTGTTACGATTTGTAACGAGTGCAATGTTAACAGTGCCACAGCAACAGTTCATATATTGCACGTCTACAACTACAATTATAAAATTTGCTAAAAAAACCCCTACATAACACATTTATACATACACACATACATACTCGTACATATATAAAGTTGCTTAATGTTGTAATTTATTTGTTATAAATTGTTTTTTTTTATTTCTGTTGTGTTTCTTGTTAAATAAATTTTTTTACACTTTTTTGTGGAAACGATAATTATTTTTATTCGTTTAATTGAACGCAAGAAATTATTGATTATGTAATTAGCAGTTTCTGTTTGAAATACTGTAGTTGTTTTTGTTTTACTTTTTATTTAATGAAGCCTCATTTCATTAGAACGATATTTGAAAAGAAAACAAAAGATCATCATTCTTTAAATAAAGAAAAGGTGAAAGAATCCAAATAGCACAAAGGAGAAGGAGAAACATTTTTAATTCCAGTTTTTTCTTTATTTTAAAATTCTTGTTTATTAAAGTAATTTGAAAAGTTCGTGTCTTCACTCTTTGGCTATACATATAATTAAACTGTATTTTAGAATTGATCAATGTCTTTAAGCTGAAAAAAAATAATAATGCTATTGGTCTTTTGAGCATAATTTATTAAAACAAGATTTAAAACTTAGTTTTTATTGTTTTCTTAATGAAAGAAAAATGACAGTGACCTTAAACTGGGTTACTGTGGTCCAATAACTCGCAAGCAGATTAATTTTAATAGAAAATTAAATTAAATATCAAAACAAAAATAATTATATTCGTGTATCTTTGTCGTCAATTTAAAAGATAAATCATATAATTATACGAGGTCTGTTCAAAACGCATCGCGAATTTTGAATTTTCGCGGGTTACGTATATTCGAATTTTGATTTTTTGTGGCGTTATGTTGGCACTCATGACTCTTACTTATGCCGACAATTTCGGCCATTTTGAATGTTCATTTAATTGTTGACAGCTGCTTTGCTTGCACGTGTTCTGGCTTGTCTTCGATTTTCACTAAAACTTTGCGTTAAATAGCTGATGTTAATAACAATCTCTACCCCAGTAGATAGACTTGGATGCTGATGAAGTGCGTTGCTGCACAGAAAAATATCGGTATTTCCCCCAGCTTATAGTCTAATTTAATTTTTCTTCTCTTCATTAGAAACTTACATTAATTAATAAAAAATATTTCATTCAATAAGAATTGAAATTACTGAACTTAAGCCCGACTAAGAAATTATTTCTGATTAAAATTCAGTATAGTTCAACTAAACATTTAAAATTGTTTCACTTAAATCATCATGGGCACGTGACAAATATATGTTCATATACTGGAAAGTAAAATCAACTGTAGAAAGTAAATACAATGTAAACATAATATCCACTACAATAATACTTACAGGTATGTACCGACGGTACATCGAATAAGTAAAAATAATTAATGTGAGGATCATAAAAGATAAGCAAGAGTAGTTAAATATACTAAGGTAGAGTGATATAACTTCGTGCTAAACTGGATAGAAAATTAAAAAACGGATAAAACAGAAAATGAATAGTGATACTTACAAATGTGTTTACCAAAGGTAAATGAATAATTGTATACACAATATTTCTCAAATTCCATTTCATTAAAAATTTTCGTTAAATAGCTAATGTTAATAACAATCTCTACCCCAGTAGATAGACGTGGGTGCTGATGAAGTGCGTTGCTGCACAGAAAAATATCGGTATTTCCCCCAGCTTATAGTCTAATTTAATTTTTCTTCTCTTCCTAAATAATTAATGTGATGATCGTAAAAGATAAGCAAGATATAGTTAAATAGTTAATATATTAATAGTAATAGTTAAACATACTTAGGTAGAGTGACGAGGGTGGCGTTGGCTGAAGTACTTAGCACGTCGACTACAAAACCTAAGGTCCTGGGTTCGAGCCCGGTCTGCGACAGTCATTAAAAATAATAACACCACGCATTTTTCTGATGTGCAATAGTGTCCTTTGTATCAGTTGTTGTGGGAAAAGTTCTAGTGATGCAGACATAAGGCACTGGTCACTAAAAACTACACCGACTTCATCAGATACTAATCCTAATGTAACATCAGAGCGCCCTCCTTCGTTGTGTAGCAGAATCATTGGCGAAGTAAAATAACCAATAAAATAAAAATGGCTACTAAACACAGCTTCAAAATTTAATACGCCTCATTTAACACCAGAAGGCGCTGCAACACTGCATTGTCAAAAAAGCGTGGAAAAAAGCAGAGTTGTAAAAGAATGAAGCTTTCTTCCATCTCTTCCTTCACCACTTGTTCTCTATCACTATCCCTTCCCTATCACCCTCTCTGACTATCTTCTCGTCAACTAACAGGTAACACAAAGGGATCACTGTATTGGACCCAAGTGAGCTGGACTCTAAATTTCACCTTTCCTTACCAGCAGCCTGCTAAGCTAACCTAACCTAACCTAGGTAGAGTGATATAACTTCATGCTAACCTGAATATAAAAATGAAAAACAAAAACGGATAAACAGATAATGAATAGTGATACTTACAAAAGGTAAATCAATAACTGTATACACAATATTTCTCATATTCCATTTCATTAAAAAAAAATTTGCGTTAAATAGCTGATGTTAATAACAATCTCTACCCCAGTAGATAGACTTGGGAGCTGATGAAGTGCTTTGCTGCACAGAAAAATATCGGTATTTCCCCACCTTATAGTCTAATTTAATTTTTCTTCTCTTCTTTAGAAACTCACATTAATTAATAAAAAATATTTCATTCAATAAGAATTGAAATTACTGTACTTAAGCCCGACAAGAAATTATTTCTGATTAAAATTCACTATAGTTCAACTAAACATTTAAAATTGTTTCACAGAAAACAAATTTTATAAAAAAAAATTATAACCTGGGTTCAATCTCAATTTTATATTAACAGAACCAGGCAGTGCCATAGAGTGGTTCGAAAAAAAAGTTGTGCCAGTCACCCGTTAGGATTAAAGATAATGTAAAAACAATTTCAAAAAGATTTTTTTTTATTTTTTTACCACGCCTACAAATACCGCCCTTTTAGTAATTTGTTCACTGTATCGCCATTTTTAGTCCGATCATAACATTTTATATATCGATGTTCATGGCTCCGTAAGGGCTACATTTCCGTCTTTAAAAGTTTTTTACTACCACGTCATATTCTAGTCATATTAGAATTTACAAACTATTCAGCAAGGGCTTTTAATTTTTACACAGAAATAACTTTAAAAACATCATATGAGATTTCCATTATGTATAATCGACCACATCATTTCATCTACATGCTGCTGCAATTAACTAAAGCTTTTTCGTATTTGCAATAATGGCAAAATGTGTCTATTTTTAATTTTCACCTGATTGCAAATTAATTTAATTATGCGCTAAAAGCCCAACTCATACTCACCCTTTACTACGTAGACTAGTAATGCCACTCGATGAACTTGTGTTCACACATTCAAAATCCAAATAGAAATAAAAGTAAAAGAAAAAACCCGGCACAAGAAGTTATCGCGATATACGAACGATAATTACGTCAACGACAGTTAATAATGACAACAAACGTGAGCACAATAATGAAATTCTAGAAGTGAGTAGGTAACGAAATGCGAATTTTATACCAGACAGTTCTATTTTTCTATTTTTGCCTTTTCTTTCTAGTTGGCCTTTTTCGCTGTATATGTATGTGTAGTTGGTCTTTATAACTTTGACGCTTACGTCAGCGTTTAGACTTTTTGTGTTTCTTTGGAATACGTAATGCTCCAACGTAGAAGCGACTGACTGACAAAACAACGAACAGATTGGCCAATCTGTACAAGCTGAGTTTTTGAGAGTTTAGAGAACACAATTTTATATTTGGTAAGGAGAATATTTACTTTTGTTTGTTTTTCTTTTTTTTTCAAATGCCAGTACTAGTTTTAGATAAATGCTTAACACTCACACACATTCGGTAGTATTATTTTGTATGTTTGCACTGATCACGTAAGAGTTGCGACGGGCAGGTAACTTCGAGAGCATATCACTTGCACTCTCTTGCTCACTTTGATAAAAAGCCAAAAAGAAAAGCAAAACACTCACACAAAGTTCACACTGTTTTCTTTTTAAACCGAGCACTATTTACGGGTCCACAACTAAGCAATTATTCGGAGTTGCACTTCACTTGAAGTCTAAAGCAAGACTAAATGCAAATTGCATAAATTAGCTAATATAATGTGGAAAAATTGCATTAAAAAACTTGCAAAAGCTAAATTAGGCAACTAGTTAACAGTCGCATAATACTAGAAACTAGAAATACTTACTATTTTTGCTCTTGCTTTTTCAAAGAGCACACTGCATGTTGCACTTTACAACAGCGTAATATTTCTTGAATATGCTTGTAATATTTTATGCTCGCATAGACCTGCATAGTGAACGTTCAGCTGTTAAGAGTCTATCTACGAGTAAAGATGAAGCTGTTGTGGCTGCTGGTTGCTTGCCTAAAAACTAAGACAAAGTCTTTTCCCACCACGCTTGAACTTGACCAAATGCACAAATTGCCGAAGAATTGCAGCCACACATATCAAGGCGTATGTGTGAGTGTGTGTGTAAATGAAGGTAAACTAGCAAATATCTCAACACCTGCAGAGAGTGAGAGTAAGACCAGTTAGTTCTTGTGCTCACCTGTGTTTTCGCTGGCTCTCACTTGTAAACAAATATTTCCAATATTGACAACTGGAAATATCCGACTGTCAGTTTTGGTTTTTCAATTTAGTTTTGTTTTGCTTTTGTTTTCTACATTCGCTGAGGTTTATTCACGTGGTTAAGTGCTGGTTAATTCGTATTTTTCTTCTGTTTATTTGGCCGGTTTTCGTTTTTGTTTATTTTTTCATATTCGTGTTTGTGTGTGTTTCCATTTTACCATGTTTTGACAGTTGTTGTTATTTGTTTTGTTTTCTGTTTTTTTCAGTTTTTTTTTCATTACTAACAATTGTGGTGAATATGTTGAAATTCGCTGGTTAAGTGTTTTGTATATATGTGCGTACCTTCATACATAAGTGGCAAGGAAAACAAAAGACTTAACAAACAAACTTTTACAAATAATGTTTTTTTTTATTGTCATACTTGAATAAATTTATGATCTAAGTTTGTTGAGATCATAAGTCATTTAGGCGAAAAAAATAGAAAAAAACTTGTCTGTTTCTATGTGGCATTAATTTTTGTGAATAGGGTGGGTGTAAGCTAAAGATTTGGTTTTATGGACAACGTTAATAACACTGTGCAGCAGTAAAAAATTCTCACGGTGCTAACAGTATAGGTTCAATAGTACTACCAAAGGGTAGTAAAACCTTATACACAGTTTGGCGATTTTGGTAACCAATTATTTTTATGGACCTCCAAAGGCTTCAAAAATCAGTGCACCCTCAAAAAATTTTGTCATCAGTTTTTGGCCAACAGCTAATTAGCTAATTTAAACTTAGTGATAGCGCCAAACTGGGTAGGGTGTTACTACCCTTTAGTAGTAATATGAACCTTTACTGTCAGAACCGTGTGTTTTGAAAAAAGTCTCAATTAGTTGCAATGTGTAATGAATAACAATAAAGAAATATTAAGAACTATTAGTGTTGTGTTCATAAGGCTAACGAGATAAATATTTGCTGAAATAAATATAAGAATTAATTTTGCTTTAGTTTCTTATGAAAAACAAAATAAATTAACGGCATCATATAAAGTGTTCTTAAAAAAAATTCAGATTGCATTAAGTTTACATCGTGTTCTAAATCTACCACTTGTGTCTGCTGAAATTGCAAAATATGCAGGCAAATATTTAACAAAACTCGAGTCACATCTTCAACTTTTCTGGACACATCCGCTTAAAAAAGAGGGACACTAGGGCCCTAATAGCCAACACTACAAACGAAACTTTTTGAAAATATTTTTGTGCTTAATAATACACCACTAAATGCGAAAAATTTAAATATATTAAATTTCATAATAAAAACTAACTGGATGACTTAAAATCTTTTCCACTGCTCTCACTTATTTTTCATTATTTTGATTATTTATTGAACTGATAAATAATGTTCTGTTTGTTAAAAAAATATATTGTCTTGAATTTGTAGTGTAAATATATACATTATACGAGAACCATACAACTTTAAAACTATCACAATAGCATCGTCGATATATCGATAGATTTTTAATATTTTAATAGTCTTATATCGATAAAAAAGTTTAAACATCGCAAACTTTCGATAGTGATACTTTCGATAGTTACACTTTCGATAGTTTTCCACCTGTTCTTATAAACAACGGAAAACACGAAATACAGTGAAAATCTGTACTTAGCTTTTTTAGTTAATCAATTGATTGCTTATATGGATTTACATTGTCTCGAAATCTAGTACTGACGAGATTTTGAGCTAAATCTTGCTGCTTTTTACTAGATTCCCAATACAAAACGAAATCAATTTGGTGGTAGATTTGTAAGAAATCTAGTCAAAATTTTATATTTTTATTTATTTTCTACTACCCTGTAAGATGAGTGAATTAGCTAAGCTCTACAAAATTTTTTATTAAAGGTGTGTGAATCATCTTGAGTTTGAAATGTATTTTATTTAAGATTTTTCATACAAAATTTTCTTAAAATGTATTTCAAATACATTTCATCCCTTTGTAGTGCCACATCGAGAAAATAATTTCTTTCTAAATATTTTAAGAGCTCGTAGCAGAAGTAAAAAATTTTGTTCTAGGATTTTTTTTTAACTTCATTTATTGGCGTGAAAAAATGTAAAGAATTAAGAGGAAATAGTGTCAGATATCTTAGCAATAAAAGTGTCAAACTAGAAATAATTTTACTGATAATATTCTAACAATAAAGATAATCGTCTTTATTTCAGTTGTCAACATCGACGTCACGTCAGTACAATACTAAAAAATTAAAGTTTGGCTACTCACTCTTGAAAACAATTTTTTCTAAAAAAAATAGAACAAGCCTATAAATAACAGCCAGATTTTTCCGACAATGCGTAGATAATACCAAACTTTTTTTGGAGGGTGAATAATTGATTTCGACATTCACAAAATTTATTGAATTAAAACGAGGGCAAAATAAGTTTTAAACAAATTTCACTACGGTAACATCACAGAAAAAAATAGACAAGAACTATTTTCAACAAAACCATGTTATTGAAAACCAATTTTAAATTAAATAATATGTATATGTCATTAACTTAATACAATATTTTACCAATACCACGCATTTTTAAATATCATTTCATTTAATTTGTTTCTGTTGGTGTTTATCTTGCTTGTTGATTGGCTCAACGCGCTGATAAGCTATTGTTGTTGTTTATTTTGATTGCTCGTATTGTATACATGTGAATTCCGACAAGAAGTCGAAAAACGTCGTGGCTTGTTTTTTTTACTCAACAAAGTTATGAGTATTTTTAAATTATATCAATGCAATGCGCACATGTAGAAGAAACATAAGAAATCATGTTTTGCGTGTATTCATTATTTGCGTATCCAATAACGACTTCTTTTTTAGCTGACTGGTAAGTACGTTACAAACAAAAAAGTAATATGAATGAGTTTGTAGTATTAATTAAAATATTTGTAATATTAATTAAAAAATTAATTAAATTTTCACCTATAAACAATTTGATAATATCAATTAAGTTTTTCCACTCAAATTAATTAATACAATTAAAAATTTAATTGAATCAATTAAATTATTAATTGAAAACATTAATTGGTGAATACTTTTTTCTGTGTAGTCTATTAGTCAAGAGGTTACCGGTTCGACTCATCCAAAACACATTTAGTTTTAATCGCAGCCAAGCAAAAACATACAAAAAAGGGTTGAAAAATGTGACCTTCATCCACACACACTAGAGATGGGCGCGTGTTGAATTTTTCCAACACGACACGACACGAACACGAATGCCAAGATGCCCAACACGTACGAAAAACGAAACATGCATACATATTTTAACACCAAAAATCGTTTCGTGTTCATCGTGTCAATTTTGCTCAACACGATACGACACGAACACGCACGAAAACAGCTTTTCTTTCACGAACACTTCGTGTTGGGTCGTGCGTGTTCATGTCATGAAAAAAAAACACGACACGCGCCCATCACTACCACACACACACAATACCAATTATCACTGAAAATAAAATTTGAGTCAACCACTTTTTTCTTTGATTCATTAAATTTCTTTATTGACTTTATTTTCAATAAACGTGCATACAATTTTATTTATCAATAATGCAAAAATCCAAAAGATTTTTTTATTGAATCAACGATTTTCGTATTCAAATATCAAAATCATTTTTTTCTGTGATTAATTTAATAAAATCATAGGGTTACTTTAAATCTGTTGTGATGTAACAGATACAATTTTCTTTTAAGAAAGAATTTTACAGTTTAAAACAAGATATTGTACCAAAGTTATTGCGTTAAAATAAAATTAACAATTTCATTTACTTAATGGTTTTTATGAGGATTGAAGGTTTTGTTGCATATCTACAACATGGCGCCATAAATGAATAAATTTTTTTTTGTGAAATAAGACAAGACAAATTTGAGAGAAAGGATTCTGTCTTGGATACGAAATCTTAGAAGATGCCAAAAAATCTTAGTATAAAGGATATAGAATTCGATAAAAATTTGAAATCAAATCTAATAAATTTCGAGACAATGTAAACGCAGTATATAGCAGTTTGTTTAATATTAACAGAATTATTTATTACTCTTGGCTAACATCTTTCATTAAATTAGCAATAATTTGTATTTATTTCATCCTAGACTACACTTATCAAGGGCTAAATTGATGTATTGATGATACGCTTGGATTGTATGAAATTTATTTAGCTTTATTAAAGTTTGATCAAATCTTTATTTAATTTGTATTATTAATTTGAAACAAATCAATGTATTAGATTAGAAATGCGTGTATTCAAATGATATTAAAGATCTTTACAATCATGTTAAAGACAATTGTAGTTAATTAATATAAATTACCTGGAAAAGATGTGCCTTCTATCTTTTTATTGATGTGCGTAGACAAACTTTGGGAATTAATTTATGACAACATAGAGAGAAAAAGCTTGTTTCAACAATGTAACCAACTGTGTAAAACTATCAAAACAACCTTGCATTGCATAATTTATAACCATTAGCAATCTAAAGATGTAATTTTTCATTTAGAGTGATCGCTTAATTTATATATTCTGAAAACCGAGTTTCGATTTGATGTAAAAATTGTAATTGGAAAAAACTTGTCGTGCAAAATTCTATTAGTTGTAAAATTATTGCTTCTAAGTTGTAAGAAACAGGAATAGATACGAAACCTTGTATAATCTTATATTTCTCTTAAAGTAAATTAATTTGTACTGTCGTTTATTAAATTTAATATGCAGCATTTATGTTTGCTGTTGGTTAGGTTCTCCTAGATGGATTTCGTTACTTTTAGGTTGAAGTCTACCGCTAAGCGAGCAACAAATATAAAATTGTTCAGAATACCTTTTCGGTTTTATTACATATGAGATTGTATGATTACCAACAATTTATAGACTAATTTTCAAGTTTTAATTTTCGATTTTATTAAATTTTAAAAGACTAGTAATTTTTTGATTTGATTTCACCCTTTTTTTACTGCAAGTTTTACATGCTTAAAATCATAAAATTAAAAAAAAATTGTGAGGTTGCATTGATTGAAAAGTGAATAAAAAATTTTAAGTACAGGATAAATCCAAAGAAAGTTCGTACTTGCTTTATCAACTAAGTGAAGGGAAGGAATCTGAAGGTAGAGCGATGTAAATCAATTAGTAGCCTAAGTCTTGGCAAATCAATCAGTATGCAGCTGTTCTCGGGGCCGGACCACGCATTGTGCGTTTGAGAGTTTTACAAATTTCAAATTAGGCATATGTGGCAATATAAGACATTTGCAGCACTTAAAAATTTATAATAAGTTTTTGTTTTAACAAAAAGGTTTTTGAAACTGACTTTAAGTTTTAATACTCTTTTTTATTTAATTTGATGAACCTACAATTAAATTATTTTAATAAAAAATGTGCTTTCATTCTACATTGTGCAAATTCTGGTTTTTAGTTTTAAGGATTGTGTGTTCAGTAAAAATATTATTTAATTTTTTTAATTTAGTAGCAGAATACTTTGATCCAGCATTTTAAAACCCAAAATCTGTGCAATCAATGGAACTAGAGTCAAAGAGCCAGTATGCCAGTCAGAGGGTTGGCTCCCCTTTAAAAATTATCTTCACAAGGGTGACATAATTTGGCTTTCATGCATATACTGCTTGTGAAAATGAAATTAAAGATTTCCTTTGTTTCAAATTTGTACATGAAATTCTTAATATTATTTTCATGCAAAAACTTTGGTACAATATCTTGTTTTAAACTGTAAAATGCTTTCTTAATAGAAAATTGTATCTGCTTGTGGAATTATCTTAAAGTCATAGAAAACTTCTTACGCAAGAGTGTTCAGTAATACCACATTATTCTATTAAGAATTGAATTATCAGATTATTTAGTAAAAAAATAAAAATGAAACCAAAATAAAGCTCAAATATATTATATTTTGATTAAATGTAACCATAGTGTGATTTGATATAAGCATTGCATGATAAAAAAAAAACTATAATATTGTATTTTCCATAACAACGATAAGACGAAATTGGACAATATTGATTGTGTTTTCTACAATTAATTACACACATTTTAATAACACAGCATCAGTGCCAGCATCTTTAAAACGTATAGTTTTGAAACTAAGTTAAAATTAAAACATTGATTTTACTTTTCCATCGCTTATTTTACTAAGAGAGAATGTGATTTTGAACATATTGTTAAGTTTTTACCCTTTAAACATGCTTTTCTGTGGACTCAAAGATTTTCAGATGAACAAAAGACCCCAGTGTACTAATTAGGGTTAAAAATAACACTTTATTTACTAATAAAATACACTTATAGTAATAAAATCAAGAGCTTAAATAAACAGACACAACTTAAATTACTTAAATGAGTCACAACTGGATGCAATTAGCCTCTTCTGCACGTCACACTAGACTGCGCTGGTCTTGAAGCAATACCCCTTCTCTGCTGTTTGTCGAACACAAAACTCACTCTGCCGACGCTCACTGTGTCAATAATGACTCTCTGACTTTTACACACTTTTGGATCATTATCAACTGCTTTCAACTGAGATTTACTTTTTCTTCACAATACTGAACTGAACTCTTAAAAGACATACCGTTGCAATAAATAACTCAACTTAAGACTAACTTTATGACATACTAAACTACCAGCTGATGCGTCGTCCTTTTTATACTTCACACAAGGCTTCCAGAATGTGACAGCATTTTCTAGACAATCTCAGCAGCATCTCCACTGATTGCTTTCGATCGCGTCATTAGTTCATGTATTAACTATCAGCGTGCGTATATACATCGTTATGGAAGCAATTCATGGTGGTTGTTTACTGGTGTATCCCCAGCTAGCATTTGGGTGATTGTTTTTTGTAAAAATTTCTTATATGATTCTCTTCAGATCACTTTTGATGATTAAAAACTGATTTATGACTTAGGTGATTGAAAAATGATTCACTTATATAAATAATGATTTCTTGGAAATAGAGCAACAAAATGCAAAGAAGTTGCAAAAAGAAACCCAATGATTTAAATGCTGCCACAAAATTCCTCAACAGTGAATCAACAAATCGTATCATAAATGATTCCCTCGGATGATTCATCTGTAAGGTTTCATTTTCTACAACAGGAGTATCATTTATAATCAAAAAATGAGCTCATATGCGATTATTTTTCCCGTCAAGCTGATTCGAAAAAGATTTGATTATGCAACAAAACGCTGGCTGGGTTGTTGTTGTTTTAGTTTTTTCATGATTATTTAATCATCTGCTTGTATGTGAATACACATTTGTATTTAGTTCTTTGACTAAACAATTCTAGATAATTCTCTTTGTTTACTAATTTTTTTCTTTATAAAAACATTTATGTTAGCTCTGTTCGATTATTTCTGCGTAACAATATGTGTGTCCGAGAGCCTGTCAGTAACTCCGTATTGTTTTTTAATTTGCCGAGTCATAAATGAAAAGACAAGGCGGTTCCTGTATAGAAGAAACTATCATTTGGTTTCTTTCAAAATTTTAACTCGGTAAGTCAGTTAGTTTTTGTTTGACAGCCATTGATAGCAGACTGCTGCATGATTTGAAAAGAACAATGTAAGCTCATTAAGCATTATTTTGCAAATAAAAAAAGCCATCATTCAAACCAAGTCTAAGCTTGCTAAGTACTAGGAGGACTCTTTACCATCAACTTTAATGGTAAAAAAGTGATTTACTGAGTTTCATTGTGGCAGTACATGCACGAAAGATGTGTGACACCTAGTTAAGATCTCTACACTCTAAGCAATTAAAAAATCCACGATTGGGGTTTAGCTGATTAGATATTGAAAGTGAAAGATATTGGAAAAGCCATAGGCTTCACTTTGAAATGATCACTTGTGTACGAGAAAGCTTTCCGCAGAATTGGTGGTGCATTTGTTCACAATCAACCACAAACTCAATCATCTGACAACTTTTCAGAACTTTCTGTCGTTATTCGTCGGCAATATGGACGAGTTTTTGCTCAGTTTCGTAACCGTAGACTTGTATTCAAAACAATACACCAAGGAACAAGTATAAATCACAATGTTTTTTTTTTTGGTTAATCGGCGCCAAAAAGAAAGCCAGGGCATGGTTGTCATCCAACAAAATTATGCCAACCATTTCCGTGCCGTAAAATAAAGACTGATTACCTTTAAAAAGAGCAAAATAAATAGTGGTGAGGATTATATCAACTTATTGGGTCTAGTTATCAAGGATTTAAAAAAAACGACCGTATTTGGCAACGAAAAGTTTCCAACATCACAATGCAAGGGTGCAGTTTTCATGACAAAAATTAATGAATTGGGCTACGAATTGCTCCCTCATTTGCTCGATTTTTCATATTTAGACCCAATTGACTATTGTTTGTTCCCAAATCTTAAAAAATATATATAAATAATAAAATAAAGATATTTGACTCCACCGATGAAATCATCTGGGAATTCAAAT
Source organism: Nowickia ferox (assembly GCA_936439885.1). NCBI lineage: Eukaryota > Metazoa > Arthropoda > Insecta > Diptera > Tachinidae > Nowickia > Nowickia ferox. Next base: position 70,170,219 of record OW387026.1, read on the forward strand.
GTTGACGATTTCTGCAAATCTTAAATTTGAGAAGGGATAAACAAATTGGAGGAACGTTGAAAACAGCTTTAAGGAGACTACACTACAAAACAACTGATTTTTTATAGCTATGCTATTTGTGTCACAACACAGGAGCTAGGACGTGATTTTCGTAACAGAAACAATCGACACTATTCATTTACAAATTTATTTTTGTTTTGATTTCTTTGTACTTAAAACCAGAGTACGAAGATAAATGAAACAACTTGTTTAATTTTGGTTTAAAATTTGTTAACGCACTAGTAATCCCAAATTATTATTTTACTTATTAAGTAAAAAATTTTTTTTAATAAAAATACATTGAAATTGATTATTGAGGGGTTTAGCTGGATCGTATGCGCATTTCACTGTGGCTAATGCAGATCATCAGGGAACCTTTACCCAAAAGTTTCTTAGAACAACTAGAGTTAATATGTTAAACTTTCATTTAAGCAAATGAGAAGCTCAACAAATAACAAAGTTGAAACAAGAACTCAATAATCAACATGTTTTTTATTTTCTTACTTTATCATTACTTCATTGGCTGACTTTTTTTCAGCTTCAAATTGTAGTTGTAAGAGTATGTAAAGAAAATAAATGTAAATAACAACAACAGCTATTCAAGAATAGAGTTTTGCCACACAAGTATTTTTTTGACCGGGTGCTGTCAATTTAATAATTAGTGTTTTTTGTGGGAATTGTTACAATTTATGTTTAAAATTTGTTAACGCACTAGTAATCCCAAATTATTATTTTACTTATTAAGTAAAAAATTTTGTTTCGTGCTTTGAAGTGAAACAAGAACAAAACAAAAGCAATGAGAAGGATTGCTCAATTTTTTTTTTGCACATGTACACAAACAAGAGAACACAACCGATCAGCTGTAAACCAGCAAACAGCCATCGCCGGCCACAAACAATACATTTATTTAATCTTATGCCGCTGGAAAGAAAATAATTGGAAACGTTTTGAAATATTTGCGGCGAACTTGATATCATCATATAATATAATTTTATTGCATTGTTATTTAACACATGAAATTTGTTTTATATAGCTAAGCAGCATAGCTATAATCGGGTGTTCTAAGACACCTCTCTTCTCTTTTTTATACAAAAGCTCTTTTATTAAAAAAATCACGTCCTTATTGACCCGCCATATATAATGGTGACCAAATTTTTTTTTCAATGTTTACAAGTTTATAGAGTTTAAGTGACGGTCTACACTTGTTACTTATTTTGCACCAATTTTGGAATATGTGGAAGAGTGTTGAAAGAGAAATAATATCAATGTATATTGACTACACAAGGTGGCGCTATTAAACTCAAAACACATGTTTTATAACGCTGCCACTTTTCATTATATTACAAGTGATAATTTTTTAGGTACAAATAACACCAAAGTTAAATATAAATATTCTGACAAACACTAGCAGAACGTAACAACATGCTATTTTTGAAGGCCACCCACACCTTCATCATCAGCAGGGACAGGGGTTTCATGCAAATGTATATTTTTTCCATAACTCTGATAATGGCAAGAACGAAACATCTTTACGAACCAATGAATTTGCGTAAAAATGGCATCGTGCATATTTTTGCATATTTTGCTGAAAATGCATATTTTTGCATAAATTGGTCATATATGCATATTTTTGTCTCATGTTTCGGTATAAATGTATGATTTTGTATCATATTTGTCAAAAATTCAAATTTAAAAAAATATTATTGTTGACAAATTATTAATGCAAAACTGTTTTGGCAAATTGATTCGCTTGCAGTGTTGTAGAATTGTAGAAACGGAAATTGCCATTTTGATGATTTGAAGAGGAAATTGTCTGCTATTAAAGACGAAACTACTGAAAAAATTCTGCAGAAACTTGATATTCTTCTTAAAAATTACAACAGATTTAAAAAACAAATCTAATAGATAGTAATCAATTCATTGTAATGGTTGAGTTAAATAAATATACAACACTACATAAAAAGAATCATTTAAATTTATGCCGATTACATCCACAGACGTTACAAGGCCTTTTTCAATGCTCAAAATCTTTCTAAGAACAAATTGATTGAACTTCACATTCGAAAATATAAAAAATATAAAATTTTTAAATGAAAATAAATAAATAACTACATTTTTCTTTTTCAATTTACGTAACGCTCTTTTATTGCAATATAAACATATCTCGAAAATGCAGAAAAAATCGTATATTTAATTTTGTGTAGAAATTCATAAAAAAAAGTGTTGTACACGCACCTCTTAAGAAAAGAAAAAATTTTATATCTTTATTTAGTTGTATGCAAATTAAAAACATTTCTTTTGAGTAAAAATTTTTAAAATATGTGCATATTTTTTTGTTTTTAGTGCATATTTTGCGTTTTTGATGTCATAGTTTAGGCGCATAACCTTTTTTAAATGCATGAAGTCCTTGTCCCTGCTCATCAGCATTATTGTATTTGGTGCACTGCTTGTAGTGTGAGTTGGTGTTAAGTTCAGCTTCTTAATTATTTTGATTCATCCTGTAGAGCTTTTGCGTAACAAAAGCTAAAATTTACCATCTCTTATAGGTTTGCTTGAAATACCAAAATGAAAGTAGACAAAGAAACTAAAAGAAGTTCGAACAGAAATATACTTAAATTATGTTTTGTTTCTGAAATATTTTTTTCAAGTTTATACTCGTATAGAAAAAACTACTAATAGAACTCCAAAGTACTCGATTATAAGAATTGCTTTAAAAACCCCTGGCTCACCCTAGTTCACAAATAAATAATAACAAATGCCTTTTGGATGCTGAAGCAAATTCTTTGATGGTAAATAATAAAATTTTATATGCACTTGAATTCACATATGCATCTACGCTTGCGCCACTTTGTACTTCATCATTCAAATTTTATGGACGCCTTAATTTTGCAGCTGCATTTCTGTATAAATTTCTTCCCTATCTATAATAAAACTTTATTACCAGAGATCAAAAAAAAAAAAAAAGACGGTGCTAGTAATTAGTGGCATAGTATCTAAGTTGTAGTTAGAAAAGCCCTGTGTGCCAAATCAACCTTAGAATAAGTATCTTTAAGCATTATATGGCTGTAATAAAATTGTCTTTTAGTGGTCTGATTTTATTTCTTTTATTTTGAGGTTTCTTATAAAATACATTGTTGCAACTAATTTCTGTTATTGTGCAATGAATTGTGTGTTTATATTCCACACCACAGTGCCACATAAAATGATGACACCACAAGATTGTTGCATAATGGAATTTGCATGTGCTCGGTATGGCAAACAAAACAAAAAAGAATCATATAATTAGAAAGTATGCAATTTATGTAGACTTTATTAAATTTAAGCACAGATTTCAAGATAAAGGGCAATAAATAATAAGAAAATTTATAAGCTAAAGGTAAATTAAGTATCAAAAAAATAACGGCAATGAAAGCTCATTTAATTCTTAACAAACATAATATTTCGATACCTCAATATAAGACGCCTCTAAGTTGTTTTGACATTTCTGTTGAATCAATAAGCAAATAACTTTTTTCCCCGTCTTGGTAAAATATCATATTTCCAAGATACAAAAGTGTGAACATAAATTCTTCTGTCGTGATTTTAATACTGTAAAAATTTACAGCAGTAGAACAAATAAATTATGTAAAAGCTTAATAAAACTTTGCTGGTGTCATCACAGCGGAGAATTTTCAATTGCTTTCTTGAATTTTTTCAACTTCTCACACTTTATAAGTCATTATTATTTTAAAGCAAACAATAATTTTGAAAGCAATTGAATATAAAAACAAATAACAAACATATTGCTGAGTACCTGCTTAACTTCTTCTGTAACCAAAACGAAAGACTTAAGAAGCAAACCTTATGAAATTTGAGTAGCTTAAGCTTCAAAAATTTGCAACTCACCTTTAATTAAATATATTTATTTTGTCCATTTTAAATTCACATCAAGATTTCAAAAATTATCTTAAATCTCTTTTTTCTTTTACCCTTCTAAGATTTATTTATGCATGCCAACATTATTTACGTTTAATTTGTTCAGCACTACGTAACAAACCAAATTAATCACGGTTTGTGCAGGCAAAATTTCCATATGTATTTTGTTTATTTAGCAAATTTGTTTTTAGCATAAATTACTGAAAAATAAATAAACTTAAATTGGCATATTAGCTTGAGAATAATGAATTGCGCAAAGAAAACGTGGCTTTGAAACCAATTAAGTTAAAATAATTTTTATTTCGCTTGAGTAAATATTTAAACTTTGAGCAGAAATGCATATTATAATATAATATATAATGAATAACTACTTGTTTTTTTTTAAATTGATTAATAATTTTTATGTTTTTTAAGCTGCTAGAATCTTCCGGTATTAAAACAAGTCCCCTAGAATTTATTGTAAGTTTAATGAAAACAATTAAATATAATTTTAATGCATTCATTATGGCTTCTATTATTTGCTTATTTAATTTTATTACATATTTACAACAAATTATTCCCAAACACATTTCACATCTAAAAAATAAAAACATAAATTTGCGCTGCACAGTGTCATCATAAATAGAAGCAGTGATTGCCTAATGATAAAATATTCTACATTAACTTACACAATTAAAAGATAAGAATTTAAAGCTTTTACAGCAGGTCGGGTCCCATATATCCCGTGTTTAAACGCTTTGAAACAAGTTATATATATATATATATATATATATATATATATATTATATATTTTAAATATGTCTAAACAAGTGCTTTACATTCTTGAACTTTTGTATATTACTAATTTGTACTAAAATAGTCGCTTGTTTAGCCCGGAGGTCAAGTATCTGGGAGTGATGTTAGACTCAAAGCTGCTATTTAAACAGCATTTAGAGGCGACTGTTGACAAGGCAACAAAAGAAATAAGTGCTTGTAGATCTGTTGCAGGAAGAACATGGGGTTGCCCCCCCCCAAAATCTTGCAATGGATATACACCATGATAGTGAGACCTATCATCACTTATGGTGCTGTTGCCTGGTCCGACAGCGTCAGGCTGGCTACGACCAGAGATCGGTTAGAGAAATTACAGAGGCTAGCATACCTTTGTATAACAGGGGGTATGAGAACGTGTCCAACAGCGGCTATGAAAGTCCTCATTGAACTTACAGCTCTGACGATTGTGATAGAGACTGCTGCCAGACAAAAATTAATAAGCATCGCTGGGAGGGGTACACACAAGAACTGTCTAATTAGCCAATGGGAGCAATCATCCCTGGCAAGACGACTTCCCCTACTTGCGCAACCCTCTGACGTGATGAATAAAGTGTATGACTTCAACAAGAGGCTTCGAACTATTCTGGCCAATAGAAGGGAATGGGGGAAATAGAACCTCGGTATACCTTTGGAACTGGCATCATCAGGTGGTGCAGTGATGGCTCCAGAACGCCGGCAATCTCAGGAGTGGGACCAAGGACTAACCACCATGAGTTCTTGGGAAAATCTCCTACCATTTTTCAATCGGAAGTGTATGCCATTGAGAGATGCGCACAATTTAATCTTGATAGGGGCTACCGAGGGAGAAAAATAGCCATTTTCTCGGATAGTCAGGCTTCCATCAAAGCGCTAAGCTTATATGAGTTTACCTCTAAGTTAGCTTGGGAATGCCGCATTAAGCTGAATCAGCTAAGAAGCATGAATAAGATCACACTCTGCTGGGTTTCTATACACGCCGCGGTGGTAGGAAATGAAAATAAAGACGAAATGGGGAGAAGGGAGGCTAGTACATCCACGGTCGGACCAGCACCGTTTTGCGGACTCGGATTGGACAAAGATATATTGACGGAGATCAAGAGTAATAGGGAACACCTCTGGCTCAATCTCCCTGGATTGAGGCATGCAAAGTTAATGATTGGAACGTATAACCAAAATCGTTTCATAGCTCTTATGTCCCTGAGTAAAAACAATCTAAGAATGCTCACAGGCTTCCTCACAGATCATTGTAGACTGAGAAAACACCTCAACAGACTTGGTATTGAGAGTAACAGCCTGTGCAGATTCTGTGAGTACGACGATTAAACCTCAGAGCATGTTCTGAAGGAATGTGAAGCGTTAGTCTTCAGAAGATACAGCCAGTTGGGCAAGCACCACTAGGCCCAAGTGCCAACACTCCTGAGATTCCTCAGGATAGTAGGTCTGGATGAGGTGCTCTAGCACCTGGCAGTGTCCTCTGTTTCCCGTTTGACTTAATTCATTCATAAGAATAAATTTTGGATCTGATCTGGAGGACAAGGTAGTTAGTTAGCTTTAAGTTAGCCAAAGAAAAGTTAATTATAAGTTATTGTTATTATTTTTGTAGTCAACCACACATTCTCCGACAGGGATATTATACAGAAATACATAAATAATATAAAGATGCATGGGTTTGGCTGACTTTTATATATATACTGTGTTTTATATCGTTGCCTGCTCAGAATGAAAAATTTAAGATGGCACCATGTTGGCACATTAAATTTTTAATATACTCATTGAATTCCCTGAGTATAAAGTAAAGTAAAATATATAAAGTAAATAAATAAGATTTTCGTTTCATTCTGCTTACAATTTTTGCAAGACCAAAAAATTTAAAATTACCTTTCACAGCATAAAAACAAATTTTCCACTATTGCTTCTAGTGATAGTTGTAAATATTTACTTACGTGTGCTTGTGAATTGAAATTAGACTTAATACGTGATACAATGAATAGAATGAATCTTAATCAGAAATAGTTTCTGAATCGGATTTAAAAGCAGCATTTTTCATTTCTTATAGAATGAAACATTTTTATTATTATAATGTGTTTTTGTAAAGAAGAGAAGAAAAATTAAACTAGACATTTTAGCTGGAGGGGAAAAACGAAATTTTTCTGTGTAGCTACACACTTTAGCAACACTTATGTCTATGTGCGTGGACAGAGATTGTTGTTAACATCAGCTATTTAACGAGAGTTTTTAATGAAATGGAACACGAGAAATTATTATATTCTGTATACAATTATTTAAAAATTAAATGTTTTTTAAGAAATCATATTAATTAATAAAAATGTGTCTTTCTATAAGAATTAAAAAATACTGAACTTAAGCCCATTTAAGAGGTTAGTCTTGATTATAAAACTTACGGCCTCGCTCACGATGTCGACAAAAAATTTGAACATTTGTTTTTGTTTTCAATAAAAATAAGCGAAAGAAAATTTCTTGTCGACATCGTGAGGCAGGCAGATAATATTCAATATTAATTATACATAAAAAGTATTAATGTTTTCACTCTGATTACAGCTCGATTTTACTCAGAAATAAATTAGCCTAATCTAAGAAATAGTTATTAATTCTTGGTTTATTGTCATCGTTATTGTGGATATACAATATAATCATTTCTTATATTCCATTTAATTGAAAACTTGCATTAAAAAGCTGATGTTAATAACAATCTCTACCCCAGTAGATAGACATGAGTGCTGATGAAGGGCGTGGCTGCAAAAAAAAATATCGGTATTTCCCCAGCTAAAAAAGTCTAGTTTAATTTTTATTCTTTTCTTTAGAAAATCAAATTAATTAATAAAAATATTTCTTTCGAAAAGAATTGAATATACTGGTCTCAAGCCCAATTAAGAAATTATTCTTGATTAAACATTTTTTATTGTAACACCCATATTCTAAGCTCTGTGACAAAATAAAAATTATAACAAATGACAATTTTCACATTGCTTAACAAATAAAAATTGTCATTTGTTATAATATTTAAAAAAAGTTGTGGTAAAAATTTTTACTTTTCTTTATCTAAATTTCATTTTCAATGCTCTATGCGTGTTTGTGTATGGGCGATTTAAAATTTGTTGCTTTTTTATTTTGAATCATTTGTAAATAGTCTTGTGAAAGAAAAACGAAACAAGAAAATTAAAAAATTTTAAATCATTTTAAATTTTTTTTACAAAATTTTAATCTTGGAACAAATACTTTTGATTGGTATTTTCCAAATTTCATGTATTGTGTAACATGTATTTTAGCATCCCAACTGGACGTTGATTTCAATAAAAACTTGGTTTTGCCATTGTGACTAACGACGCTGCCCCGATTACATCAGTTGAGGTTGAAAACATTTCTAATGTACAAAAGTTTGTTTTTATTTAAAAATCTAAATCTGAGTATTCTTTTGTTTATTAATGCAATAACAATTATAAATAAAAAGCTTGTCTTATTCTCCAAAATACAGTTTCAAAGTTTTAGTTCTGATATCGTGATCCCTTTTGAAGTTGAAGTTAAATTTTTGTTCTTAATTAATTTTTTTTTATTGCTTTCTTTTTCTGTGTATTTTAATTTGGTTTTATATGCAAGTTATATTTAATTGCTGAATTAAAACAAGATTTTCATTTCAAAATAATCAAATTTAAATTATTTTTAAAAGCATATTTTTTTTAGAGTATATTGAATGCGCATAAACACTTTTTTGGAGCATATTTCTGGTTTCCCTGATTATTACCTTTAACATGCCACAGAGTGGAGTCGCCTCATATGCAGTAGGCAATTGTCGATATTCACAATATTATCTGTAGATGGGCCAGAGTTTGTGGTCAACTTTCTTTGGGTTTAATGTATTCAGAAAATAAGGGAAAATTGGCTAAATGTGAACTCTCGATCCAGTAAACCATCTTCAATTACAATGGAATATGATTAAAATATTTAAATTTACATTATTTTGAATATGTAAAAATAAAACAAAATTAAATTCAACTGAATTGGATTAAAGTTAAATATATTCAAGAAGGTTACGTGATCTATGTTTTTAAAACTTTATAGTCGGCCGTTTGAAAAACTATAAATTTGAACTTAATGTTCCTTTTTAAATGCTACAAAATTCTATGGCCTAACTAAAACAGTTTATATCTTTACAAAAAAGAACATATTTTGAAATTGTCTTATGGTAAGGAATCCAATTTTTTATATTCTTTTTGTTAGTATATAAAAGTTAAAGCTGAATTGTTTGTAAATAAAAATTTCTTCATTCATGAAAATTTTCATTTTTAACTGCTAAATAGGTCAGTAGCTTTCAATTTGCTTACCAATTAACCGGTAATATTTTTGTCATAAGCTTTCATAAGTAAAAATTATTTTGCATTCACTTACACTTAAGGCTGTATTCTAAACTACTTTCCATACTTTCTCATCAGCCACAAAATCATAGATAAATTTTACTTTTCCCAATAACTTATTATTAAGAAAATTATGGGTGACTATTTGATTATCCATTTTGCTTTCACAATTATCTATGTTAGCATGTGTTCATCATTGCATCTTCATTCTATTCATTCGTGCATCGGTTCATATAAAAGCAAAACATTGCACAAAGTGTTTGCCTAAAGAGTCAATGTGGTCTTTACTAAATTAAGTATTGCATCTGTATAAATAAAAATGAAGTAGTTTAAGTATGTCAGTCAATGTTTTAATAAGATATTAAACCAAATAACAACAAAAAATAAAATAATTATATCAGGCAGTATATGAAGAGAATAACAAATGACACATTTAAGCTTTGCTTGCTAAAGTTGCAAGTTTCTTGCTTAAATCTTTTGTTTTAAGGTATTCTTTGATCAAGTTACAAAAACTTGCCGCTTTAACAAAAAGTTTTGTATATGTTTTTATAAGGTCTGAAAGACCAGCTTGTTAACTTAGTAAAGTAACTTAGTAAAGTAACACAACCATTTCATTATATTAAAAAAAATATTGTTACTTTTGTTTTTAAATATTTTATTTCGAGAATTATGTAGATGGCTTAAAAGCATGTTTTTTATAATTCTGTTGATGTTGATTGTTACAACTTAAGAAACACAATTAGATTTTAATGAATGGTGGGTTAATTTGTCTTTTGCTTGTTTTATAAATCCATCTGAGCTTGTATTTAACCTTTTCAGTAATGACTGTCTTCTTATTTTAAACATAATTCGTAATGTTGTCTTAAAGTTGTATATTATTATATGTATATAAGGACTTCAGATTTTGTTTAATATGCTTCTCTTTTTGGCAAATATTCCAAATACAAAAAAAAACCCCTTCTGATCTCAACGTTGAGAAGTTAATTACTATTTGCGTGCCTTATTGAGTATGTTTTCAATTAATTAAGCATTTCAAATTTAAACTGTTATAAATTATAAATACAACCCCTTCATCCAATTATAAATTGACTGTCATATTAAGAGGAAAATAAATTTCAATTGTATTATAACATCAATTAAAAAAAGATACTCGTAACCTGTCATATCTTGCTCTTTATTACCTCATGATAAAACTCTTTATTAGCACACATACAAGTGTAACTAGTATTCTAGAGTATTTAACTCATTATCAAACATGCAAATCGTTTCTTTCCTTTAATCTGCAATGTCTTCTAAATCATGATAAGATCATAAAACATACAAGTTTCATAAAGATATTATTTCAGAATACATGAGAAAAAAAAACTTACTAAAGAAGGAGTTAAGAATAATAATAATGAAGAAATTTTATAAGAGTGGCACTATAATATTTCGTTTGCAAGTTATAAGAAGCATTTTTCTGTCAATTGTGTGTATAACACTATACATTAATGCTGCTGCTTTTCTCATGGTTTATGCAAAATAAATGTTGAGTGTACATTTATTTAAAGGCTCATCTTATAGATTCCCCTGTATTATTATTAAACAATCCATTGATTGATAGTATTGATGTTACTACTAATGCACTAATATGTTGGGAAATATTTAGAACTTCCGTTGCATAACTTTCAGTTGACAATTAATTAGTTTTGTTATTATTGCGTGATCGAACCATTTAAGCAAGTTTTTACTTCAACAAAGATTGTGGCAATTTTGCAGTTCTATTCTATATTCGTATGGTCTAGTATACGAGGTGTGTTCAAAAGGTACCGCAAGCAAAGCAGCTGTCAACAATTAACTGAACATTCAAAATGGCCGAAATTGTCAGAATAAGTGAGAGACATGAGTACCAATATAACGCCACAAAAATATCAAAAATTCGAATATACGTGACCCGCAAAAATTCAAAATTCGTGTTACTTTTTGAACACACCTCGATGCACCTTTTAAGTAGGAAAAATATTTATATTATACATTTTAAAGCTAAATCTTTTTTCCTATAAACAAGCTTTTTTGAGTTATGCATCTTTTGCAGTAAAGGAGCAATATCCATAAATACCCAAAAATATTGCAGTTTGTTTTCCTTGTGTAATGAATTGCTTTTTATTTTGTTTTATAATGAAAAAATAACTACTACATGTGAGTATAGCTTTTTTTCTAAATTTTTTGAAAATATTCTAATAAAATTTTGTTCGAATATTCTAAAAAAAATTTCTATTTGAACAAAAAAACTATGAAATTTTGTTCGAACGAATATAAAATACGAACAATTGGCAGCGCTACTCACATGCCCCTGACATTCGCTGCGTTTACGCCATAAGCAAAACAAAAACGAACTTTTGTTCCAGACACCCTTTTAGAGATATTAAAATGGCCATTTTTTTAATTTTTACTTTAAAGTTGAAATAATTTGGATTTAAAGCTTTAGCTCAGCAAAATAAATTATGAATATAGAACTGGGAGTACATTACAGCATTCGATTCCCTTGAAAATTTTTAAATATTGAAATATATTATTTCAAATATGCTCGATACCGGGTGCTGTACTTTACCTCCTGTTCAAAAAGCCGAGAATGTTAATATGCTTATGCAAACCTCCCAAAATATTATTGAGAACTAAATAAATAAATAAATTTTAGTTCAGTAAGTTCAAAAAAAAAATAAGCAAATGTTCCCTCAAAGTTAGTTGCTTGCCATGAGCAAATCTCACTTCTTTCTATGTGAATAATTCACTTTGATTGGGAGTGTAAAATGTGAAATTCGAAGGCCACATTTTTATTCTGTCCTCATCAAGTTTTTATGTATAGAACAACTTTTAAATTAAAAACATTCTGTATTTGGAAAGGATTAAAAAAAGAGTTCGTGTCTTAACTCTTTTGTTTACAACATATGAAAAATAATTGCTCCACTTTAAGCGCTTTAGGTTTTTTTTTTTTATTTTAAGTTTAATTTAATATTGTACAGCAATTTAACATTAAACAAATCAATTTATTCACAATGAAATTCTTAATTGATAAACGCCTAGAAGAAAACACCCCTCTTAAATCATTTTTATATTAAGGCCATTCCATAAAGTGCAAACACCATTACAGAATAAGCCAAAAACATGCATTATGCTCTTACACGAGTATGTGTACTACAATGTGTGGCATAAGACGCTGCATGTTGTGCTGAATATGATGTTGAGTTAAGGGCTTTTCGGTTATTCTATTTGTAGTTGAATGTTTAATGCATTTTTTGAGTTCTTATTTTTTCTTGGTACGATATAATAATTTTCCACATTATAATAATGTTACAGTTTAATTGAGTTTTAGCATGCAACATTTTAAATTCAATTTAACTGTAAACATAACACTACAAATGCCTTGGGGCAAGTAGTACTCAACCACATTCACACACTTGTATTGAGGACTGCAAAAATTTTTACATCATTACGATGATAACTGCTGCCATAATGATGTTAAGGGCGATCGATGCTGGCAGCACGAAGAAAGAACTTTGTATAAAATAAACACATCAATTTAAAAATAAATAACAATTTAATATGCCAAAGTCGTGTAAAAGACCGCACACATAACGCGAGCTGCCAAATTGTACAATTGGGTCTGATACAATTGTTTATTATAAAATATATTCTAATATTAATTTAATGAATTTTCCTATAGTGTTTTTAAATTAATGAATATCAAAACTATAGATGAATTTTTCTGGCACTTGACTTTTCTGCAAAGAAACTTCTTGCACTCTTAAGTGGGAAATGAAAAGTACGAAAAATCTTCAAGGATTTCCCAAGCATAGACACTACACAAGGTGCAGCACGAAAATGGGAGTCAGTCTAGCAAATTTTCTGTGAACGTAGGCTGGAACTTTAAGGCAATAATTTTTCAGCATTTTCAAAGCCCATAATTACTTGGACTTCATAGTAGAGAACAATTGATTCCTTGCAAAATGGAATTATTGGTTATCTTACTCTTTACCTGTACCTTGATAATCAGCTTAGATTTATTTGCCTTGAAAGACTTTTTCCTTTAAAGCTTATGCCCATTTACGTAATAATGCTGTTTACATTGACGTATGAATGTGGGTTTTGTGACTTTATTTAATAGATGTTTTTGCCACAAAATCAATTTTCTATAGAAATCGAAATTGAGCAATTAATTTGAACAACTTTTAGGCTTCTTACAGCCACATGGAAAATTTTTTTTTTAACAAACATGTTTTTGCTACTGATTTTAAGTTTTATTATTATCTGTATTTGGTTAAACGAAAATATAGTACATTATTTTAACAAAGAAAAATGCATTTTTCATTTTATTAAATTTTTACTAATTTTAGTATATATCTATTTATTTTAAAGAGAAGTAGCACTCAAGCAAAGAATGGCTACTACTATTACTAGGTGTTGCCTTCTTTAGAAAAGGGATGGTGATAGACAACACAGGCGGCGAAGTAGGAGGTAAAGGAAGACTTCAATATTTATTGCACGTTTTTAAAATTGTGTCAGTGAGGCTTATTAAATTTTCAAATCTATGCTTAGTAGCCATTTTATTGGATATTTTACTTCAGCGATGATTTTACTACTCAATACAGAGGAAAGAGGGCGGTCTGATAGTACATTAGGATTAGTATCCGCTGAAGCAGGAGTAGTTCAATGGCCAGTGTATATGCCTTCATCACTTTAACTTTCCTACAACAACTGATACAAAAGGACACTAATGCACATCAGAAAAATGCGTGGAGATGTTTTTTAAATGCCATCCCAGCCCGGCTCGAACCCAGGACTTTCCGTTTTGTAGTAAACGTGCTAAATACTTCAACTACCGCTTTACGAATTCTGCGTTAGGTCCCATTTCAGTAAAAATATTGTTTCATTTTTAAAATTTTGTTTGTGCGTATTCAAAAACAAACACTATATTGGTTCGAGAACGATTTATTAAACAAATTTCCATAAAAAATTTTTGCTGGAAAAATGTGCGGGGCTTGTTACACGAAGGCCCTTTTCAACTTTTGCAAAAACAGCTGATGTCAAATTGAAAAAAAACCTCAAAAAAAATTAGTTTCAATAAAAATTAAACAAGAAAACTTGAATCAATTTGGAAATTTACATACATACATACTGACATATTCATACATACATATATTTATATATTAACTAGCTTTACTCGATGTGCTCTGTTACCGCCCCCCCCCCCCACTAAAAAAACTTTTCCATAAGCAAAAAAAATTACAATTCGTCCACGAATGACAGTTATTTGATAATCAATTTTCGACACTTTGCTTCCCCACCAAATATGTAGTGGACCTCTTGCACATGAAAACAAATTTTGAAAATTGGTCCACATATGACGAATTTATTTGCTATTCACTTTTTAAAGATGGACACTTCGCTCTTTGCTAAGCCCCCCCCCCCCCCACACACAAAAAAAGACCAAAAAAATTGGTGGATCTTTCCGATTTGCAAAATGAATTTTGACATTTGGTACATAAATGACTTAAATGTTTGATAATTAATTTTTGGGGGCGGACATTTTGTACCTCCCACCCAATTTCCAAAAAAAAAAACAATTTTAGTAAACCTTTTCCGTACACCAAAAAATGTTTGAAAATTGTTCTATAAATTACAGTCTTTTGACAATAAATTTTTGGGGCGGACACTATGCTTCCCTCACACAAATTCCAAAAAAAATTCTAGTGGACCTTTTTCATATGCAAGAAGAAGAATTTTGAAACATGGTCCACAATCGTCATAGTAATTTGATAATCCATTTTTTTTTTGGTGGGCATATTTCTCTTTGTTGTAACTCAAATAAAAGATATCGTAAATATCAGAGAACTGCACAAGCACAACTTAAATGACTTTACAACATTTTGTTTAAAATACTGCCTCTCTCCGACCTCCACATTTCAAAATAAACCCGTTCATTGCCTAAATGTTTTCATGCACCAACAAGTACTAAAGAACAAAACTATAGAACATCAAAATTCAAGCCATTATATAAATAAACTAGAAGAAAATTGAAGTGGAACAAAACTGAAATAGAACCACAATGTTTTGGTCAATAGATAATTATTTAAATATGAATTTAACAAAAAATATCAATAATTTAAATTTTCAAATTCTTTTATCTAATTTTTCGACCTTTTTCAATATATTCAATTAAACTAATTTTTTGAGCTTTAGGTCAATGTTTATTATTGTTTTATTACTTCGATATTTCGTTAACCTTTGGTTAACTTCTTCAGGATATTTTTTTTTTATTTGAAATTAAATTTTTTTTGTAATTGAAAGGAGAAAAAGAAAAAAGAAAAAGAGAAAAATTTAATTTCAAATAAAAAAAAAAAAAAAAAAAATATCCTGAAGAAGTTAACCAAAGGTTAACGAAATATCGAAGTAATAAAATAATAATAAACATTGACCTAAAGCTCAAAAAATTAGTTTAATTGAATAATTAAAATTTTTTTAACTTCAATGTCTATTTCTCTCTTTGAGTTAAAAGTCCATTTAATACTGCTTCTAACAATCATTATAATTTTTTTTTATGATATTTTACTTGAGATCAGAATACAAGCACTGTCATTTAATTATGTAGTTGGAAACTTTCAACTGCTGGTTTTGTTTTGAAACCAGTACATAGAACTTTTTGCGTTGCTATTAAAACTACATTGAACTATATTGCTTCGAAGAAGAGATAGGCGCGTGTCGAATTTTTCCATCAAGATACGACCCGAACACGAATACCACGATGTCCAATACGTACAAAACACGCACGCGAAAAATTTTTCCAATACGAAACTGCATACCACGCACGAAATTCAATTGAATAGTAAAAATCATTTTTCATATGCAAATAAATACATATTTTTATTTAATTTTGGAA
Organism: Nowickia ferox; assembly: GCA_936439885.1. Classification (NCBI taxonomy): domain Eukaryota; kingdom Metazoa; phylum Arthropoda; class Insecta; order Diptera; family Tachinidae; genus Nowickia; species Nowickia ferox. The sequence continues at coordinate 70,186,251 of OW387026.1, forward strand.
ATTTAAGCTACAAATTTGCTGGTTTTGAGTATTTGACGATACAAAATATTCAAGTATTTTTTTACTGGAAATTCATGTACTCATATTTTACATTTAAAAACGTTTTGTGTTTTATCGTGTCAATTTAGCTCAAAACGACACTGCCCGAGCATAAGTTAGATTTTCTGTAACGAAAACTTCGTGTTGAGTCGTGCCTGTTCTTGTCATGAAAAAAAAAACACAACACACGCCCATCTCTACTTGGAAGTATCGCAGTATTGCTCAATAGTGAATCACAAGTTATAGATAGGCTTGCAAAGCCCTCTAATAAAAATAAACACCTAAAGTACCTAACGAAACATATAACAAACGATAAGGTGCATTTCACAACACAGCAACGTTGAATTTGTAGCTTTTATGGATGTTTAAACTTTAATAGCACTCATATGTAGCATCCAGGTCAAAAGGGTTAACGCCATAACATAAAATATCAACTCATGTGATTATGACAATAACAAAAAAGTATACTACTTTAATTTACATTAAGCAATTTTTCATGAATGTAGTTGCATGAAATTTTTTTCATTCGTCAATAGGGGCCAGGAGAAGCAGATCAGAACAGAAAAGTTGCTAAAAATGCTTTAGAGACTCATACCACGTTATTTGTTACATATCACTGTCTTGTGCAGCGCTGCAACTAGCAAATAGAAATGGTTTCCTTTAACAAATTTCAAGGAATTACATGAAAAAATGCTTAATGAAGAAAAAAATTTTAATTCTGATTTTAATTAAAATAGTAAATAATTCATTGGCGAACTGCATTGAAGTTATTTCAATATATATGAAAAAAATTTTAAAGGACAATTTCAAGACATTTTTTACAGTGTACTCGTACTTATATTTTGAGATAAAGAAAAAAAATTTTTAATTAATTTTTAAAACTTGATTCAAATTATTTCTGCTAAAACGTCAGCACTTACATACAAATTTAATTTAGGCTAAGACCTTACAAGAAGATGTTGCAGATATCCTTTTTATAAATGCTTGGCTTAAAAACAATCAAGTTAATCTTAGTTGCAGCTCCCCGCAAAAGAAACGGAAATGTCAGAAAGTCTGCTTGGATATGAGTTGGTTAATCGGCATAAGTGAGTTTGAGTGCATATGTTATGTTTTATGAAAGAAACCCTTTTACATCCATATTACACGCACTTGTTGTAACTGACATTTTTGACAGATTTTAGTTGCGGCGCGTAAACGTCATATTCTCGGAAACGTGATCTAAAGCAAAGAAGAACAAGTAGCAACCAAAAAGTAGCCAATCATGCTTTAAAAGTATATAGATACTTATGTATGCATGTGAGTGCGTTAATATATAGAAGGTTTAAAAGATGTTGTATTTTTTTTAAGCAAAACTGAAAGGAAGTTAAATGAATTTCATGAACATAAGTTGCAAAAATTATTTTTTATATATTTTTTTTTCGCTTTTTTAATTATACATCTGTTACGTTTGAGTCATGTTGCGAAAAGGTAAGAATTGTATTATTCCAATGGCCTACTAAAATAACTATTTATAAAGCCTAAGTCACGTTGTGCTGTTTTGCTATAAATTAATTGCTAAACACCTTTCAGTTTTTTTATATAACACACGATTTTGACACTTGTTTCAAATACATTTTGTAATTCTTAAACGATGACAAGTAACAATAAATCGTAGTATAACTGACTCACGGCTTAAATGGAAGATAATTTGGTATAATATCTAATAGAGAGGGAATTTATAAACATTTTGTCAATCACACGGTGCAACGAATGTTTCTAGTTCCAGAATTTAATGTGAAAGCATGGACAGGGGCATATTACAGATACTCTGCACAGAAAAAAATAAATTTTGTATTGAACTATTAAGGGCCAATCCCACGATGTCGACAACGTTCGACTTGTCTTACATTTGAAACAGCAACAAAATATTATTATTTGTTTTTGCTTTGAATGTAAGTGTGCGACAATTAGAACGTTGTCTACATAGTGGGATGGGCTCTAAATTAGGAAAATGTATCACAGAGTTCGTAAAACTAAAAATGTACCAAAATTCAAAAATCACAATATACTTCTTAAGGTCTGGAAGGAAAATATGCTCTATGTATTGATATTAGGTGGGCGTGGCATAGAAACACATATTGCTTTAGAATATTTACGGAACTAATGACACTAAGGACTTGAAATTTTGTGTATTAATGAGTGAAATAGTCGACGTGGTACGTTCTACATACAACAAGTAATCAGTAAAGGACATGACTCACTATCCTACACAATCGCACGCACGACTTACGAAAAATACAACCCTGATCTACTGAATTGTTATTGTGTTTTAAATATTTTCACAGACTCCATCATACCAGGGTTGTATTTTTTCAAAAATCATATTTAGGAGGTGACACCCTAACTGTTATATTTATATTCATTACAAGAGCTAGAATCGTTTGAATAGAACTACGTAAGATATAACGTATATTTTAGTGGGAATTGACCCCGCCTACTTTTCCAAATGTCCTAAACTACTAAATTATGCTTAATTAAAGTACATAAAATAAAAGTTTAGAATTTTATAGACGTTTACATGTCCACTTTTGAAAACACAAAATTATAGCCTCGCATAAGTGCAATGTGGATGAAAAAATGCAATTTTAATTTTTGGTAACTCATCATCTTTCTTTAAATTTTTATGGGTCTAGTCGCGCCAGCTTTCGGACTTGTCCAGTTCGTAACTCACCTAGGCCTATTTGTGTAAGAAGTTTTAGCTCTCTAGCGCAACATGTAGTTTAAATTTTTTATTTTACTTCTAACTCAAGATTATGTTATGCTCAGTGCTTATGGTTCATGTAAAGTTTCGTAAGAAAAGGCTGATGATAGATACATAAGTAATAGATTAAAATATATTAAGCCGAATTACTTGAATGAAACGGGTAAGATTTTATGATTTATTTTTTGCCTTAGATAAGTGCAATGTCTCAAAGTCTATTAAGTCAAGTGGGTATATGCTGTATTATGGAAAAGTTTTTACGTGAGTTAACCTAACAAGACGATATGTCACCAAAAAGTCCAAAAATTATGCGAACGGGTATGTTCTGTATTCCACGTGAAATTAAATCGCTCGGAATTGCATATAAATTCCCATTTCCACACTCGACTGAATAGACTTTGAGTATCCACAACTGAACTAACACTTTTTTTATTACTTCCAATCGATCGAGAGTAGGAGGAGTCACACGACGCTTCATAAAACTGCGCACTATGCTAAATATACACAAAAGACTCGTAGAGCCAAAAGCAAAAAATGTATATTTGAAAAGCTATCGCTCATTTGTGAAATGTCCTAAATTTTCTATTATTTTTCGTCAATTTGTCGTTTTTAATGTTTTGTGTGTCTAAAATGGAATAAATAAATGATTTTGAAAAAATAGCATTTCATGAATTGCTTTCACCAAATATCATTTTATGTAGAACACCCTGAATGAAAAGAACGATTGCAAAATGAGTGATTTGACTTAAAAGCCAATTAAAAAATTATGACATGAACCACTTTTTAGTTAAATGACAGCAAATACAAAATTTTACAATACCAAATTGACTGACTGCATTTGCCAAAAGAGTTTGCCATTTTGATGGTTCGAGTTGATTTTATAGCATTCTTCAAGTCAATTAAAATTTCCTACACACTTGTCAGGCAACATTTAATGTTTCTTTATAAACTATATAGATGCAAAAAGTGTTTTAATGGTCAAGCAACAAATCTATTTTGGAGGTGGAATAATTCACAAAAAGACGTTTGAGTGGTTTGGTTGGGGACAAAAATACTTAGTTTGTCACAAATTAAATACTAAAGATTCTATTTTTAAATTAAAAAAACCAATAAAATATTGCTTTTATCATTAATAACTTCAGAATAAAGAAAGACAAATAACTTGAAATTTAGCATCCTACACAAATAAACAAGTTGCAACAAAGAAAAGATTTTGCGAGTGCTAGTTGAGGAGGACGAAGAAGAAGAGATACTTATTTAATTGCATATCAAAACCTTGAACTTGACCTTAATGATTTGATGTGGCAGACAACAAATCAAGCTACACAATGCTCAAAGAAATCTTTGGTAGGTCGTACACACACACACACACACATTCGCATTAACAACACAACATATTGAATGGCATCAACATAATAATCATCATCATCATCATTATGAACATCATTATTGTGATCTTCAACATGGGTGAAGTTCAAGTTTAAATTTGCCACAGCTGAAAAGGCACAAACAAGAAGTTTTAAAAGAAGAAGAATAACAATAATAATAATAAGAAGAAGACGAATAAAATACAAATTCGTCCGTTAAATTTGTATAATAAACATCAACAAATGTGGCACCATGTCTAATATGATTTAACATTATTAAGCTACATACATACATACGTAGAAATAGAATAAATATTCGACCAACCTTAAAACAGACCCAGTGAAGTATGAAGCAAAAAAATAAAAAATAAAAGCCAAATTAAACTTTTTGACATAAAGTTTAATACCGTGTTTTGTTACTCTATTTTTTTTATTTATGTTAAAACTATAAACATAATGAAATGCAAAAGCAGACTGTAAAAAAATTAGCTAAGCAGAGTGCAAAGAAAAATAGACTAAGACTTCTTGCAAATTAGAAGCATAAAAGATGTTCTACAGTGGAAACAATTGAGCATAGAGCGTCGTATTTTTATTTTATTTTTTTGTTAATTAAGAATTTGTAATAAATCTATTACTCTCAAACTTAAATTTTATTGGTAAAAATCTTAGCACTGAAATTGCACTTTAACCAAAAATAAAAAACATGTTGATTATTGAGTTCTCATTTGCTGAAATGAAAGTTTAACATATTAACTCTAGTTATTCTAAGAAATTTTTGGGTAAAGATTCCCTGATGATCTGCATTAGCAACAGTGAAATGCGCAAAGGATCCAGCTAAACCCCTCAATAATCAATTTCAATGTATTTTTATTAATAAAATATTTTACTTTATAAGTAAAATAATAATTTGTGATTACTAGTGCGTTAAAAAATTTAAACAAAAATAAATTCGTATACAAATATAAATAATTTAACAATGAAAATTTTACTTTTAGCAAACTCAGTTCCGAGTGTTTCATAAAGTGGCGCTGGCTGAAGTTGTTAGCACGTTGGCTACAAAACCGACGATCCTGGGTTCGAGACCGGCATTTTTCTCATCTTCATTAGTGTCAATTTTTATCAGTTGGTGTATGAAAGTTCAAGTGATGAAGGCATAGTTTACTGGTAACTGAACTATACCGACTTCAGCAGATACTAAACCCAATGTAACAACGGAGCGCCCTCTTTCGTTGTGTAGCAGAATTATCGACAAAGTAAAATAACAATAACACAGCTTCAAAAACATTTAATACGCCTCATTTAACACCAGAGGCGCTGCAACACTGGATTATTAAAAACGTGCAAAAAGGCAAAAGGTTCACTTCACCACCTCTCTTCTCTATCACTTTCCTAAAGAAGGTAACACCTATTAATAGTAGTAGGCCATGAATCAAGAAAACAAGATTGCGCATTGCGCAGGTCCGTTATTTTATTTTCTGCTTGAGACGTAGACATAGAATTTTGTTGTAAACAAAGTTCATACCTTTGTTTGTGTAATGTGCTCTCTCTCTCTCTCACACACACTTTTTACAACAAACACACGTGTGTATTCTATATTGACGTAGATGCGCAGTAGAAAATTTATTTGTACGGCTGAGTGCGCAATCTTGCTTTCTTAATTCATAGCAGTAGGCATTCATTGCCTGAGTGTTATTTATTTACAAAAAAAAAAAAATATGAAATCATCCCAAAATAAAAATTTGTCTGCCCATTGTTGGTGAGAGGAAATGCTAGTATGTATATAAATGTGTGCCCTGCAGGAAGTTTGCTAAGTACTCTTACTACTGGCTGTAAAAAGAGCACAAACCATCAAACTAATTTATTAATAAGCGGACATTTAAGTGGAAATTTTTTATTAATACACTTCGAGAAAGACGTTTAATCACAAAACCACATTTAAAAGCATAATTTTTCATGTTTTTTTACGCTAAAGTTTTTTTTTCTTAAGCGTTCCTTACCGTTGAGTGCTAACATTGATTCTTGGAAGAAAAAAAAAGAATTTTAGCAAATTGAGCACTGCTGCCAGCTTCGAAGCTAAATTTATCACCTTTTTTATCTGAGATTCGAATTACAGCGTTTTTGTAACATTCACCATAAATAATAAGGGTATACATAGGTTTTTCATTCCTTGTATAATTTTCACACTATTCATATACGACCCCATAACATCTTATGCTGGGAATAGCATTTCTGAATTCATCTTTTATGAACTTAGATCCTGTAAAATTTTGATAGTAATCGGACTATTCTATCAAAAGTTATCAGCAAAAATGTACTTACCATGATTTAAAAAGTTTAAAAATGTTTTAAGTACTCTTAGGTTTGAAATTATTTTTGGATTGCTTTTTGCTAAAAGTACTAAGCATGTTATAGAATGGACGTTTATTTTTTTCGCGTTTTCTATGTATACTTAGCATGGACGTAATACAGGTTTGTACATTTTTGTTTATCTCTTAGTGCACTTAGAGTTATAGCTTAATAGGTTTCTCCCTGAATTCAAAATAAAACTATTGTCTTGTAAGTGTACATAGTATTGTTTAGTTTTCCAAACTAAAACATGCTATCCGTACTTAAATGACCATTTTAAGTAAGAGGGGATCAGCAAGATGCCAAGTCTACTTAGAGGACTAGGTAATATATTTGTGTACAAGATTAAATAATCTTAGTAACTTTTAACTATGATCTACAATAAATTTACAAAGTTCAAATAAACTAAAAAAATTTGGTTGTAATTATGGTATGATTACAAAAAGTTTGAAGTTTCTATTTCATAACGTTCCCGAGATATCATCAATCAACTTTGAAGGCGTTTAACTCAAAACTGACTTTTTTGACTTAGCATGTTTCAGAATGGAGCCGTCGATATATTCGGGGTCCTGATGAATAGGGATGTCCGTCTTTCAGTCTAGCAATTTGCCTTGGACCGATGATATGTTTGAATCGGTTCTAGATAGATTGGTACTTAAAATAAGAAAATCAAAAACACCTTTCCAGGCTTGGGAAATTTTAACTCTTCCTGGTATATACAATTAACTATAACTAAAATAATTATATATTATTAATATTAATTTAATATTATAATAATTTATTCGACCTTTTCATTTAATACATCGCTGGCTTAACATGCAAAGGCTGTATTTTACTTTTTTTAGAAATTGTAAAAATAACTACAAATGCATTGATTACAAAGAAAATAATTACAGTTATCTTGTTATTTGTTGTTGTTTTGTACTGATGAGCTAAAGCGCTCAGTCCAATTTAAATGTTCCTATACTGCTCACCATTGACAGTAACATTCTGACCATCATCGTTTTTGGAGACATATGGGCCAATGACTCCCCTAGGCCATAAAGCTCACCGAACAGCAATTTTATGTGGATGTAATGGTATTTCGACAAAAGCTTGTGGATTCTCCTCACTCCAAATGTGACAAATCTGTTTATTTATACACCCACCCAACCAGAATTATGTACGCCATAAAATGGAAGAAATGCACGATGAGCTTGACGAATAGAACAATTATTTTGACTAAAAATTTCAACAATTTGCACGCGTTGCTCTAGTGCAAGTCGAGTCATAATGAAATTTCAAAGCCAACTAAACAAATAAAGCAGTGATGCCAACTCAAAAATGTGACACTCTAAGAAAACACCCTTTACATACATATTTCCCTGTTTTATATTCCAGGAATAATAAGATTGGTATTAAAAACCAAAAAAAAAATGATAGAGATGATACCAGAGTTGGAAAATTTATCCAAGTAACTAACAAAAAAAAAAAATTATTTAATTTTTTTTCGTGAAAATAATTCAATATTTTAGAAAAAATTTAATATTATTGAAAATCAGACAAATTCCAGGGTTGGAAAATTTCAGCTTATTCTGGCTTATAAAAGTAGCTATCTAGTTTTTTTTCCCCCATTAGTGAAAAATATTTTATATATTAGAAAGAAACAGTTTGGTATTGAAAATCAAAAAAATCAAAAGCAGGATTCCACGGATGGAAAATTGAATTATATATTTTCTTATATACTATTTTTCTTTTGTTTATTAACTAAACATTTTATATATTTTAGAAAGATTTTTACTCAGGAGTTGTTTTATATTTGCACAATTTTGATATAAAAATCTACAATCATAAGCTTTTGTTAATATTATGTAAAACATAAACATTTGCGAAATATTATGATATGTTGCTTATTATGCTCTCATAATAATTATTTTTCAAATCGCAACTGGGTTCTTATTAAGTTTTACTAAACGGAAATTTATCATTAAATATTTCGCTAAATAGCATTTATAACTACAAAATTAATTAACCGACATATTACATTTCATTTAATTAAAACTTTTCCTATGTGCTGAATAAAATCAAAAAAATTCTATGGAGCTAAAACGTATGTTTTTAACGAAATTACGATTGCATCAACATTTCCAGCCCTGCAATAGTTTGAGTTGCTTCTTGTCTGATTTTCCATGAAGCATTTATTGCTGCTCAAATTTTGATTTTATAATCAGAAGGATAAATACCTGTATACAAGTGGTGTATATTACTTTCTCTCTATCTTTCTTACAAAAAAAAAAATGTATGCATTAAAACGTGATGCACTATGAGCCGTTTTCGTAAATTGTGCAAAAAAAAAATTAAGGGCAATCTTTGATTACATTACGAGCGGCACACGATGCATTTATTAATGTATTTATTTTGGGTTACTTTCAGATGTTTCAAAGCAAAACATTCAGTTTACGGCATTAAAATTAATATGGCATATGCATATGTAATTTATTATTACCATCGGAATTGCATCAATCTTGAGCTATATGAGCTGTAAAAGAACGTACTTCAAATGGTCTAAATTTCAAGCAACTCTCAGAGGAGCCAATGCATTTGAAACTGTAGGTTTTACATCAAGAGGAACGACTACCATTCGTATTTCGGTGCTAAAATCTAAAGTAATGAGTTAAATCTTAAAATTTATCTAGTACAACATTTTTTTGTAATTAATACCCACTTATATCAGTATATAAAAATCTGACTCACTATAGTCTGACATCTCATTGGATCCCACTTTGCAGCAGCAGTAAAAACTCTTATTTATTCAAAAATTTCATAAACTCTTTTAGTCTAAATGTCTTCTTTGAGAAATAATATTTTTGGTCACCATAATCATGATGATGCTGCTGAACACACATTTGCAAATGACTCGAGCTTAAGTGCAGGAATGAAAAAAGAAGGAAAGTTATACTTTGGAACAATATAAACGAGTATGAGCCAATTACTTGTGGTTTCTTTGATGGCTAAGGAGCAAGGATTTACCTACAACATGGACGGAGGGCTTGCTATTGTTGTAAAGTCGATAATGTTGTAATGCAGATATTGTTGTTGTTATTGTTGTTGTTACTGTTCTTGTTATTGTTAGTCATCATGAACATCAAGTCTTTTGTTTAACATGGTTGGTGTTGATAGCATCTTCTGCTTGATTTAGCATGTCTACTTGGCTCAACACTTTTTTTTGCTTTTATTTCATTAGTATTTTTATTTTTAAATGCCTAATGATCATCATCGTCATCATCGAATGAATCTCGTATGTATGTCCTCTTAAAATAATTGTATTGTTACTATTTCCTTAACATTTTTTTTATTTTAGTTTTAGGTTTTTGGTTTTTGCCAGTTTAGTTTTAATACTCTGTCATCATCATCTGCTGCCTTCGTCATTTCAGCGCTACTCTTGTTGTATGACTAAATAAATGAAACAACACATACATTTGTACATACTGCATACTACTCGTAAAATCAGACATAAAAACAATCTGCTAGATGAAAGATCGCATGTGTTTATTTAGCAGAACTTTAAATATCGAATTTCACTCTTGAACTAGAACTTTTTTTAATCATAGTTTGCATTCTGTTGGATAAAACATCACTAGTTTCTAGTTGTCCTTACTCGTAGGGCTGTCGCCATATAAATGCGAATGGCCACAGGCAGACTAGTTCTTACTCAATTCCTTTCCCTTAATAGCAGAGTTTTTTCTCTTTTAAAACATTGAAAATGTTTAATACGGCTATTTGTACTTTCTGTAACGGTATAGTTAGTTCTATAGTGCTATTACGAGTACATATGTATGTAAAAAAAAAATTGTAGTTTGTTCTATTGTGATTGTTCATCACATTACTTGAATTAATTAAACAATTGCTTTATTTTAAACCTTCCACCAAAATGATAACACCGAATATTGAATTTTTATTTTTAATAAAAAAAAATTAAAAATGTAGTTCTTCAAAAGTGTTCATTTGCATGAATCGAAAAATTAATTGAAAATAAATTTAGTTGAATTATAACATTCTATAATTTACGCCTGTTATTTCTACCCATAGATATTTATTAGTGTCAGACCGGTTAAGTGGTATGGTGGGGGCATTGAGAAAATAAAGTCACAGTAGATTACTGGGTAAGGTTCAGAAGTGTGCCTCGCTGGGCATCACAGGTGCTCAGAGGAGCACACGTCAGGCTGCCTTGGACGTCATTCTTCAGCTACTTCCTATAGAGAACTTTGTGGTGAGAACGGCTACCAAAAGTCTTCTTAGACTCATAGAAGCAGGTTTGGTGAGGACAGGAATAAGAGGCCACACATCATTCTTTAAGAGATCGGTTTAGTGATCGGCGATTCGTAACCCCTGGGTTAATGGACTTTAAGGTAATAGAAATTGATTTTAGTAGAACACCCTCGCTAATAATTATAGTCCCTATCTGAAATTATAATTTCAGATAGGGACTATGGGGTCAAATCCGATAAGCTATATGAGGGTAGGTAGCACGGTCTTTACAGACAAGTCAAAAATGGGGAAAGGCACAGATGCTGGTCTGTATATCTTCAGAACAAACATTCTTAAAATGCTATAACTAAAAAATCCCAAATTAAAAAATCGCCAAACTAAAAAATTCGCCAAAAACCGAAAAAAACGGAAAAAAGCGCCAAAATAAAAACAAATCTGTTAAATTTAAATAAATCGCCTAAAACTAAAAAAAAGCCAAAAAAGCCCAAAAAATAAAAAAACGCCAAAACTAGAAAAATTGCAAAAAAAAAACCGAAAAATGTTTAAAGGGTACTTTTTTTAATGTCTACATTAGGTAAGATATTAGACTATATAGGCTGACCTTCGTATAATACAAATATGTAATGTACGTACGGAACCCTTCGTGTGCGAGTCACAGGCGCACTTTACTGATTTTATTACTATCTGGAGACTTTTAATAGTGTTATTGGACTTTTTTCCGATTAAGGTCAATATCATTTTGATTCTATCGTTATAGTAAACTTCGTTACAGACGTGAGGATTTCAGGTAAATATGAAGTTTTGTCTAAAGTCTTTTGTAGCATATATAACTCGGTTTTATCCAAAGTCGACTTATGCTGTTATGGCATTGAAGCAAAAATTTATGTAACTCGTTTTACTTAAAATTTTTTATATATTTTTTTATTTGGATGAAAATCAAAATGAAATTCCCTCGTTTTTTATTTTGGCTGGAGGGAGAATTTTTCTTTTATAATAATCATTAATGCCTTTCTATTTTTCACTTTTCCAAACGCTTTTATGGAGCTCTTCTCTTTTGGAAACAATTCTTTGCAATACTGCCCTTGCCTTTAGATTAACTCTTCTTAATAGTTGAAGTTTTTGTATATTTTCGTCGACTTACAATGACTTTATAATTATAGCAGAAATCAATCAAATTGCACAATACCAATTCAGATGCTTTTGAAAATATTAACCTTTTTTTCTCTACATACTCTATACATATGTTTATAAAAAATAAGAAATAAAATATTTTATTTTATTGCACCCAACATTTCAGCACATCTTGAATGACAAGCAGTGTGAATGCACATATACTATATGTATATACATATGTATTTGTGTTGAAGTCCACATAAATGTTGCATAAAATGATTGTTGCAAGAATTAATGTACGAGTATACTCGCATAGCCAGGATTTTATGAGGCAATTTTGCTTTAGAAAACAAAAGTGCCTTCCAAGTCACAGTCCCATAATCTTGTCAATTCATTTGATTGTTCTACCCATCATTATGTTAAACATGTTTGAACATGCTGATGTGTAGAATATAATAAAATTGTAATTAATTACCACTTTAGTGATGGTAATTTAATAAGAAGTTAAGCGTTTTATTTTTCAGTGGTATTTTATAGTCGTACGTACATGTCTATTTTGTTCTGATAATATATTATATATATATTTTATGTTTTGGTTCTTATTTATAAAAATAGTGCTTGTATTTCTTGTAATACTAGCTTATGGACGTTAGCAATCTCATGAAATGTTTATTATATCTGCACAGTCTGAATTACATGTGGTAATCAACTGAACACGTTATTTTACAATTACATTTACTTGTTATTATAATTTTTCCATTACAATTTCTTACATATGTATATGTTTACACATACATACATACATATGTATGTTCATACTCTGTCGGAGAATATGTGGTTGACTACAAAAATAGTTAACTTATAGTTAACTTTTCTTAGACTGACTAAAAGCTAACTGCAATGTCATCTAGAACAAATCCAAAATTAATTCTTAAGTTGAGTACGTAATGGAATTTGGTGAGAGCCAACAAATTTATTCTCAGCTACTTTGAAACTCATTTCAGTTTTATATTAACATTTTGTTGCTATTATTTTACATGGTACCTTGGCTGTGTAGTTAGCGCGTTGAGTACACAAAGTGTGATGATACATGTTCGAACCCCAGAAAATTTTTTTAAATTTACTGACTACCAGGTGATTTAAAAAAGCAAACTTTAAGTTAGCTGAAAGTAATGCAGAGTGAGACATTGACATTGACTACTGCCTAGGACATCGCAATGTTAAAATAGTCAGTTGATTACATTGAAAAGTAATCCAAGTGCCAGTCAGTACTAGTTGCGAAATAGTTAGCTTAAAGTTAGTTTAAAGTTAGCGGAATTTCCGATAGGGTAATAATGGGAGAAAAAATTAATTAAATTACATTTAATAGCATGAACAATCAATTATATTTATAATGCAACTATTTCCTCATGAACCCATTGTTTTTTTTTTAAGAAAAACCTTTTATTCTTGTTGATCTTTTACCAATATTATATTTATTATTATTACCCCTAGCTAAGGTCTAGTTGAATTGTTATTTTCTGCTTTGGAAAATTACATTATTACTAAAAATATATCATTCTATAAGAATTGAAAATACTGAAATTAAGCCCGATTAAGAAATAATTTTTGAATAAAATTACCATTATGTTTGAACTGGATGCAATATTTTTTGTAGTATTTATTATTTATGAATGCAGGTAAGTAAAATTAGTAGGTAAAAATATTCAGAGAGGGTTTAGATTTCCTTAAACGCACAGATTTGTAATCTATATTTAAACCTTAGTCTCAAACGGTTCCATCTCAGATATAAAGTACATAATTACAAGATTTATTAGAGTAGAAAAGATTACTCCAAGATAATTTTCAGATAGAACCAAGTTATTTGCAAATCTATTTACACAATTTCTGAGTATTTTGGGATGTAAATCTATCAAATTCTCTTTACGTAACTTTCTGAAGCCATTTGATGATATTGAAAGCTGAAATTTGGTTCTTTGCAGAATATTGGAATGGTGACAGACTTTTTAGTTTCGGTCTATGGGCTATTGAGTCTGTCATAACGGCAGGTGAGTATCTATAATCTGGATTTCTCTTAGAATAAAGTACAACTTCAAGCAAAATAATGGTAGTATACAAAGGAAAAGGAGGGTACCCCCATACAAGAAGCAGTGCTTAATTTCCTTGCATGTACGAGTATATGCAAAACTACAACGCTGAGACTATAAAAATTTAATATGGATTGCTCTTAGAATAAAGTTCTACCTCATCAAAATCTTGGCAGGCTATAAGGGAGAAAAGTGTACACCCTTAGAATGTAAATATAGATTTAATATCACTATTAAGTTATTTATAATAACCACCTGCCAAAAGAAGTCATCCGTTGTTTGTTGTTTGGCTCTCATTTTTTTTCTAAATGAAAAACTTCGATTCTGTTTTTTGATTATGTTTATTTTAATCTTTAGCAAGAAGATGATATCGCCCAAATGGGCGTCGTCACAATTGACTGCTCGTTTTATGGTATTTTTCATCACTTGGGCGAGAACTTCGGGCGACAGATTCTTGCACTCGTGTCGAGTGTTGTCCTTGAGGGCTTCCAGGGTCTCGGGCTTGTTCACGTAAACACCGAACTTCAAAAAACCCCACAAAAAAGTCTGCAACGGTTAAATCGGACGATCTTGCGGGCCAGTGTAAACCGCCAAAGCGAGAGATGAGGCGACCCGGGAGCGCCACGACACGATTATTCCACGTTCTTGGGGAGTGTATCGCTACATGGCTCGTTCACTTGTATTCTACATCTGTCTAGTTCATCTTGGCCGCCATTTGCAAAAATAAGAGGATCTTCCAATAGGGTGATTTCTTTTGGCCCACCTTGGCCATATTTATAAAAATTAATTTGGCTTTATAAGGCTTAATAAGAAAAATTTTGAATGAAAATCTTTTATAAATGTGCGTGTCCGAGAACAGAGAATGACAAAAGTAAAGATTAAAGCATTCTTTGAGTATTGCACGGCAAACCACTTTAAATGCGTACAGTTAATAAGAAAAATTAAAAACTGAATATAGAATAGATGCGACATTCTCCAAACGGATGGATCCAACTTCTGAAAAACTAAGAACACTATTGATCAAGTCACCCTGAAGGACATGTCGATGGTGAAAATGTACCGACTCCTCTCTTTGGACTTTGTCACCAGTATAACCCTCTAATTATTCCGCATACAATACTTTGTGCTATAGAAATTTAGCATGTGCTAAAGCAATTGATTAAGTAGTGGCTACGTATTTCTAATGGGGAGATGGACACATACTAACCAGACAGTTACTGGTCCATTTCTATAATTTATGTACATACAAATGTATGTATCTATATTGACAAGTTGTTGACAATTCCACCACAAATATACCATATAAATTTTATCTCTTTCTTATAACTTATAGACAATTTACCTACTACAATTGTTACTGGAATTTGAATGCTGACACAAAGACACTTGGTCCCACTCTGACTGCAGGGCACCTTTCAAACAGAAAAAACTAAATCAAAATCGATTAAGTCGTTTGTTCTGTACGTGATTCTGTACAGACACACACTACAAAGTAGAGATGAGCGCGTGTCGTGTTTTTTTTTCGTGACACAAACACGCACGACTCAACACGAAGAGTTCCTAATAAAAAAATCTGATTTTTTGCGTGTTCGGGTAGTTTCGTGTTGAGCAAAATTGACACGAAAAACACGAAACGATTTTAGATGTAAAATATGTATGAATGAATTTCCAATAGAGAAAAACTGTAATATTTT
Source organism: Nowickia ferox (assembly GCA_936439885.1). Taxonomy (NCBI): domain Eukaryota; kingdom Metazoa; phylum Arthropoda; class Insecta; order Diptera; family Tachinidae; genus Nowickia; species Nowickia ferox. The sequence goes on from OW387026.1 coordinate 70,201,885, forward strand.
GTATCGTCAAACACACAACTCCAGCATTTTTTTGATATGGTATGGGTCTCTGAAGCTTAACATAGCGTCTATACCTGATATAATATCAAATATATTTCTATCAGCAAACGTCAAATTTCATAGTACAGAGAATAATATTACGTGTGGACTGCAATATTAGTATTATATCAGATATTATAATATTGTTTTAAGTGAAACAATTTTTAAATGTTTAGTTGAACTATAATGAATTTTAATCAGAAAAAATTTCTTAGTCGGGCTTAAGTTCAGTAATTTCAATTCTTATTGAATGAAATATTTTTTATTAATTAATGTGAGTTTCTAAAGAAGAGAAGAAAAATTAAATTAGACTATAAGCTGGGGGAAATACCGATATTTTTCTGTGCAGCAACGCACTTCATCAGCACCCAAGTCTATCTACTGGGGTAGAGATTGTTATTAACATCAGCTATTTAACGCAAATTTTTAATGAAATGGAATATGAGAAATATTGTGTATACAATTATTAATTTACGTTTGGTAAGCACATTTGTAAGTATCACTATTCATTTTCTGTTTATCCGTTTTTTCATTTTTATATTCAGGTTAGCACGAAGTTATGTCACTCTACCTAAGTATGTTTAACTATTCTTGCTTATCTTTTACGATCATCACATTTCATAATATATATTTAGAAAACAATATCATGATATCAACTGTCAAAAAACGTACACATACATGGATACATGAAGAGATTTTTGTGTGTTAAAGTGAAAATTAAAACTTTTTGATAAAAAAATTCAGAAATATTTTAATTATGCACGATGTATTAAGGAAAAAATACCAACATTTTTATAAAACTAATATTACAATTACAATAAACGAAGATGTTTACAGCACGGCTGCCTGATAATTGTGAAATATTATGATATTTACAAGAGTGCGTTTTCCCCTACATAGATAGTAATATTAATATAAATATATTTTTCTTCTCATTCTGCCGACGTTCTCTCTCATATTATATCAGAGTTAATATCAGGTATAGACGCTATGTAAAGCTGGTAGTGCAATATTTTGAAAAGCGACTCTCAAAAAAAATTTAATTTTCTTATCTTCAATACTAAACCAATAATATTTCGTGCGTGTTGTGCAGTAGCGTGTTGACAAAATTTTTCGCGTGCATGTTTCGTACGTGTTGAGCGTGTTGGTATTCGAGTTCGTGTCGTGTCGTGTTGGAAAAATTCGACACGCGCCCATCTCTACTACAAAGTAATTACGCCCCTTTCTTTTAGTCGGGGGTTAAAAATAAAAACCACACTAATACGCAAACATACTCATCAAGCTTAAGCAGAATACTTATAACTATAAACAAGAAACACATTTCATAGTTAAAAAAAACCCCGTTATACAAAATGAAAAAAAATACTTAAAAATATAAAAAATTACAAAAATAAAATCATCGAAATCCGAGCCCTCATTATAAAAGAATAAAGAAGCAAATACTATCTCCACACACATTCTTGAAGTTGCACTTCAAAAACGACTATAAGTAGAATGTATACATTATATATATCAGGTACAATCACGCATATAATTATTAAAATACTCTGAGTATTTATGCGTTTACATATGAGTATATACAGGAGTATTTTATTTGCACACACTTAAAGCATCCGTGCTTTGATGTAGTAAAATGTCATGGGTTTTCAACAGATTGCATGACAGGGATGAAAAGTGCGATTTACTAGTTCACGACTGTGCTAAGGACCCATCTGACAAAATATTTTCTAGAAATAGGTTAATCACTTTTTAAATTACAAAATATCAAATCATTAAAAAAACTTTCTATAATAACATCTGTTGTTTAAAGGCCATATTTATTCTAAATTTTACCTTCTAATTAATTATCTGATTAATGGTTTTCAAATAGCCAAAGCTGTTGCCATACGTATACTTATTTAGTCCGCATAAATATCCCCACTCTGAGTATAAGCATACTACGAGTATAAGTATGACAGACACTCAAAACTCACAATACGCATAAGCTTTTCTATTTCTATTTGTAGAGTATTTGAACTGTTCGCATAAATGAAGTAGAGATAATCTTATGTGTTGCAACCGGCTTACCCAGCGGGAAATTAAGCAAAGTACTTTGATAATAATCACTGACGTCAGTATGACATCATAAGCGAGCAGTCTAAGTACTTGGATTGCAATTTACGTGTAATCTGATATATCATGCGTTGCTAATAACTTCGATTACGATGTAAGCGGGGATTCATTTATTGATTAAGCAAACAGTTTGGTATAAAACAAAATGAAAATACTGGCCAACTTTAAGGCTAAATTTATTACCATGCTCGCTTACAACTCCGCTGTCGATGTAAGTGTAATGCTAAAGACACTTCTTACTTTGTAAGGGACAGCGCAGCATTTACGCGTCCTATGACACTTTTATCTTAAATCTAAATAGCAAAATAAGCGAACGAATCACCACTGACTGCTACTAAGTATTACTGATATCACCAATTACGTAACATATATTTTTACCACTGGCTGGTTATGGTTGGTGAGAGTATGAGTATAGGCATTTACTAAAATTAAGTGTAAATACTTAGTATATTCTCTTTTTTTTGCATATACAAGCTTTTCGGCTAGACCCTATATAATGTAATATAGCAAATCCAAGCATTAAATAGATGATTATAGATTAACTGGTTCCCATGAATTAAATCAAATTGAAAAACTCTAGATATAAAATTTTTCTTCTCAACTAATCCAAATACATAATATTCAACTTAATGTATATTGTTATTGAAAACAGCACTTAGGACTCTATGATTATACACCACTTTTTAATTTATTAATTTTCTTCACTTTTGCTTAACAATTATGGGTCTCTGCTTTTGTATATTCGAAAAATTTGCTCGAAGAATGTAACAAATAAAGCTTCTGTTGGCAGTTAATACTTAATATATATTAAAATCATAAATCATTCAACAACTTTGGTCTTTGTAAATTTAAACGGTTTGGAAACTTAAAAACGGTTAAATAAATAAAACTGTAAGTGGTCCGCAATTGCCAACACGTTTTAGAACAATCTAGTGAAATTTATAATCCTGTTCTTTAAAACGAAATTAGCATATAATTTATTGAATTCTATTTCTAAACGAAAATAAAATCAAAAGAAAAAACCTAAACACAGCCTTGTACAAGCAGCAGCAAAAGCAGCTGCAATTATTACATTTTATTTGCTGATAAATATAGATTTTTATAACACTTTTGACTATTTAATACCATGAGTGTTGCCGTCTAAAATTTCTAACATGAAATTCAATCGGTTAAAAAAAGAATATTGTAACTAATTACAAATGTACTTCTAACAAGATTTCTTGCGTACCATCGACAACAACAACTACCACCTGCATGCGGCTGGCAACACAATTTACGCATTCGACAACGTCGACGACGACGACGACGATCGATAACACAAGCAAACGTAATGGCACCAAGTTAAATTTACAAAACAGCAACTTGTTAAAATTTCAATTGGCACTTAAGTGTTTTTGACCATAAAACATTATTTAGTGGAAAAGAAATAAGAAATAGAAGCAAATTCTCCCTGGTCTAACAATTACGACTCAAATGTCAAAAGCATGTTTATACGTACATACATATGTATGTATTCATAGTAAGTGGCCAGAAACAAATCTTAAGTCTTGGCAGCAAGATATCTAAGTGGAATTCATGCTGCAGGCACATTTATAATTGTAGCAAAAGGAAGAAACTTTTGGTCAACAAAACCAACACAGAGAGAATCATATGAAAACAACGCTACTGGTCATAACCATATTTAATGATAAACGACATTTTTTCTTAAGTTGCGTGTAACAATTGTCACATGTTGTTAGAACTAACGAGGAAGAATATCTCTAACTACTTAAATTACTATTTGCCCAAGTACAATTGGGGATAAAATATGACTTAAGATGGTTAAAACAAATTAGTAGCAATTGATTTTTCTACACAATCGAAATAAATAAACCCTGTGCGGAATGAATGTGATTGTCTAATGCATTACTAAATGCACTCAGAGAAAAAAAATTAAGGTCGTTGTGTATGATTTGAATTTTAGTTGAAAGTGTAAATTTTAGCTGAGTAAAAAGGATAATGTTAAAAATTTAATTTTTCAAAAATTTCCTGGTGGAAACTTTCTATCGATTTTTTCAAACGAGCTCGTCGAGTAACTTGGGAAGATAAAAGTGGTGCAAAAATTTGCGACTTGGAATTAAGTATAGAAAAAATGATTTTGATATTTGAATACGAAAATCACTGATTCAATAAAAACATTTTCTGTGATGACAAATATAATGCAAAATTCATAAAAAAAAAAAATTTATGCACGTTTTATTTTTTTCAGTCAATAAAGAAATTTAAAGAAAGAAGTTGTCAAGTGAGATTTTATTTTTAGATATAATTGTTATTGTATGTGTGCATGAATGCCACGTTTTTCAACGTAAATCGCCGACAAACTTCATATTACAACCAAAAACTTCCTGCTGCTGGCTTGTATACCAGTCTTGTAGCCTTAGTCATAGGTTAGAATTCTGAAGGCAAGTCAAAGTAGTTGTGCAGTTTTTTTAACTATAACTTTCCAAAAAAAAATGTATTTTAAATGATCAATAAAACAATGTTGAATTAAAATTTTATTCATGATGATATATATATATATAATGTGAATCTAAAAAATATACAATGTTGTTGTGCCTGCAACAAATCTTGAACCCATTCCTCTGACACCTGTGCCAATATACACACTTAAACTAAATAATTAATAAAATATGACTGCATTAAATTACATTCATGTTGTTTCAACTTGAAATAACTTTTATTCAACATGATTATTCGTTTTGATTTAACATACAGGAATGTTAAATCAACATGAAATATAGTTATTTCAAAAGGTCAATTTTTTTTTGTAGATTACTGTAAACACATGAAGCAAAATTATTCCCAAAAAAGGTTTAAATAACTTTGATTTTAAGCTGGAATTTTTCTGCGTGTTTCGATTGGCGGTTTGTGTCCTGAAGTCACAGACCACATTCAGCACTACTACTTTAGGTTAGATTTGACAGGCTGCTGAGAAGAAAGAGCTCACGTGGATAGGAAAGAAAGAGTGCAAGCAGGGGTGGTAAAGTGACAGATAGATAGAGAGAAGAGAAGCGTTATTAATTTTTTCGTTTGAAAAACTCTGCTACTGTGCGTTTTGATAACTTTAATAGCATTGTTGCAGCGCCTCTGGTGTTAAGTAGGCGAATTACTTCAAACTATGTCACCATTTTATTAGTTATATCGCTTTGCCAACGATTAATTACTACAAATATCGACGAAAGATGATGCTTCGATATACATATCAGAAAAATATATGATGTTGATATAACTGAGGTTTTGAATTCGAAGATGATCATTTTCTTTATAGTCGACGCACTAACTACAGCAGAAAACAGCACGCTCGTGCTGAGTTCTGCTTAAGAAATTATTTTAGATGGCTTCAAATTCTTGTGCAATAGTTTATAATGATGTTTTCTTCTCTTTATCTTTGCAAGGTCGAAACATCTAGGAAATGTAGATTCTACACTTTAGAAGGGCACCAACGTACTCTAAATGTCAAAGCTCTATTATAACATTGTGAAAATATAATTATTTGTGCTCATAAAATTCAATAATCTGTCGCTGGAAGCCTCATGACTTTGGTCTTGAACTGATTGTCCCAATTGGTCCTAAATAGATTGCTATTGAAAATTACCAAAAACAAAAGGAAGTATTTACCTAAAACTAATTTTTGCTTTTGTTCATTAAAACTATTTTCTACACGAAGGGGAAAAAACGTGCTAAAATCAAGATTTTACGCTCGAAATCAAATTATTTTAATCTTAATAGTCTGTTAAATGCAAAAATTCGTAATTCATGAATAAAATCTTAATATTGTTAAGATCGCATTTAAGATTGTAATCTTGAATAAAATCTCATTTTAAGAACGAATTCAAGATTTTGTTCTTAATAAAAATCTTAAATTAAGATCATATTCTTAAAGTTTAAGATGACGTTCTTGATTTTTAGAACTCATTCTAAAATCTAAGAATTTATGTTTAAATTTGAGAACGTCAATCTTACTGACCAAATTTCAAGATTGAAATCTGCAATCTAAATTCAGGAATTTTGTTCCTAAAATTAAATCGTAACTTATCTCTTAGATTATATTTAAGATTCGATTAGGCTAAAGTTTATATCGCTTTGTACGCCAAATTACATGTGATTAGATTCTGAAAAATACTAGCAGAACGGAACAACATGCTGTTTTTAAAGACCGCAACATCTTCATCATCAGCGTTCTTGTGTTTGGTCAGATGTGTGTAGTGTCAGTTGAGGAAAATTTTGAACCTTACATACTTATTTTTCAGTGCAAATAGAATATGAGAATTATTTTGATTCATGGTATTAAGTATTTTACATTTTAGAAAGAAAAAGACCTAAGCACATGACAGCGCGTCAGGCTAAATTTCGGCCTCTGCACGAAACCATTGGTCTTGTTTTTATAAAATGTAAGTTAATACATTCAAACTCTATCGATTTTATTGAAACTTTTCTATTTCTATTTTTAAAAGTTTGCGTGACTAAGCCCATAAAATCTTAACGTGCTATTTCATATACTTTGTCTTAGCAGGTGGGAAATTACGGCACTCGTTATCGAACGAAATTACGAAATATTTCAATAGAGTTTATATGGAAAGATTTTTATATTTCGAATCGTATCGAATGCCGTAATCTGACCCCAGGTTTTAGTCTGTTTATTACGTATTTCTCATAAGCCTTTTCCAACGAAACTTTACATGAACCATAAGCACTGGCCATAGCGTATTGCTAAGAAAGAAAAGTGGACGAAGTTACTAACATATAAATTGTCAATAACATTTTCCGCCAGAGAGCTCAACTTTTATACACAAGTAGGCCTAACTCAGTTACAAACTGGAAAAATCCGAAAGCACTAATTGTCCACGCTCATAAAAATCTAACGTAATATCATAGAGTAGAGAGCTGAAATTTTGAAGACAAATATTGAAAGGTGAGACACCAACTGGAAAAATCTGAAACCGAGAAATTAAAACACAAGCTACTCTATTTAAACTTAAGCAAGGCTTTAATTTTGCATTTTCAAAAGTGGGCATGTAAACGTCTATAAAATTTTTCATTTCTGTTTTATGTACTTCGGTTGAGCGGACTTTAATATGTTAAAAAATTTATAAAACTAGGCGGGCTCACGCCTACAAAAATTTACGTTTTATTTTAGGTAGTTTTTTTTTATCAAGACGGCTCTTACAAAATTTCGTACATACTTTGGACTCTTGCAGTGAATTTTCAAGGCATGCGACCCTACACCCATCACGCTCTAACTCAAGTTTTATTAAAGAAAATTTTCAAAACTAGTCAGATCCTCACAAAAACATAAATGGGAAGAAAGGAGGAGGTTATACATACATATGTTTGCCATGTATGTATATTTATTAATTGAATTTTATCACATTTATGTTTTTGGGAAGATACAAATTAACATACAGCAGTAGATACATATTCCGCTAAGTCAACTTTTTATAATATGTGAAAGAGAAAGAGATGCTTCACTGACTGGCTAACATAGTTGTTTTCAATTTGGAACTCTACATGTCGAAAAACACTAATATGTAGATTAGTTTAATTTCTTAAGCTACGTATAGAAAATGCCAAGAGTTTTTTTTTCCTCTTCTAAGACATTGCGTTGAAGTGAGTTGGCGGGTTTATACTCTAGGCCAACGATTTATTATGTGAAAGAATTATTTTGCTCTATTGCAATTTATAGTCTCCTATATTTATTTTTGGACTTAAGTAATTTTTCCTTTTTGCCACAGATATTGTGCTGGAATAAGTTTATAATTTAAAATCAATAATTTTATATCTTTAAGCAATCGCATGATAAATTCTGGCTTAACAGTATCGCTTCCTAACTGCTAACAAACATGCAAACATAAAATATTTCATAACGAAAAGATTTGTTAGTTTAAAAATTAAACAAAATTATAGAGGCATTCGAAAAAAAATATGGATTGCCAAATCTTACTTTTAGTGAAAATGTTTTAAAGCTATTATTTTTAAATATTTGCACGTATTTTTCTTTTTAATAATAAAATGAAGTTCAATCAAAGTCCAACTAAGGAATTCAACTTTTTCCTCTAAGCAAACACGCAAGGGAAGTTGCATATTCATCTCATATAAACAGCTTTAACACATAAACGCTTCCTGCAGAATACTTCTTTTAAAAGTTGTACTTAAAAGAATATAAATTAAACGTCTTGGCAACTCCTATTGAAAATTTATAGTTTTACCACTCTTCCTCTAACAACTTCTTGCCATAATTTTGCAAGTCTATTATTTCTTGTGTTCCCAAATGTTTTCCTATTTAATGCAAGTCATGCACGGACATCGTATTCATATTGAATTTACATTTGTTTTGGTATATTCTTACTTTATGTCGAATTTATTTGTTTTTTACCTTAAACATGCATAGGAAACTTTTTACAAATAAACTGAGCTGATCGAGAGAAAAGTAAAACGAGATTTTTGTACTAAAAATCATTAAAAAAAAGTACAAAACTATTAAGTGCTTGAAAGCCTTCAAGAAGAGATCTAGAGACGGTGGGTCAGCAATAATTTATTTGTACATACATTTGTAAATAAATAATATCATATTACTATTAAATCAATAAAATGTTTGATATCGAATATTTAATACATGATCGCAATTTTAAATGGCTTTAGACGAAGTGTAGTGGAGCTTAATTAATAAATATGAATTTAATGCCATGAATTGCAATAAAGGAAAATTTGGTTTCACTCAACAAGTAAAAAGAGTTCGTAAATTATTATCATATTTTGGAGCCTTATGTTGTACCAACCGACGCTTAGCATTGAAAAATTTTATGTTGAAAAAATGTAGGTTAGGTTAATAGGAGGCATATAGATAACCCAATATAGATCTGTTGTGCGCTCTCATGTAAAATAACAAACGAACCCTACCTTTATTGGAACTCAGTATCCTTCACGTAGTCCCTCAAACTTTTCCAGTCAATACCTCTAAGATGAGTAATGGCCGGAAAGGTGTCATCCTCAAAACAATCTCGGCTGAAAGAAAGCTGGACAATGACAAAGGAAGTGATCCATTGTCTCCATGTCCTCCATGCATGCCCTGCATTCATTGTCATTCGAGGCTTCTATCCGGTACAAATGCCCTCGTGCTGGTCAAATTTCCTAGTTTCTTTTAGTTTCAACAGTCCACTTGTTTTATATTCGTCCAGGTCGCCCCATACAATCTTCGTTAGATTACCCATAGTATCACAATTTTATCGAGTCCTGTGGGCCATCTTCGCCCAATTTTGTAACTCAATCTTCTTTGCCTTAAAAGGCTTCGCATTAGTAAGAATTACTGTCCGTCCCTTACAAGACGAATGTTGCCATGTACTGCGTAATCATTTATCATGTTCTTGCAATCTAAAACGGTCTTAGAGTTTACTCTTGCGGTTGTGATTGCCCTAATTGCCGACTTGCTGTCGGTAAATATATTGACCTCTGTGGGCCTAATATTTAAACTGATCTATTTTAAAACCTCTGCGATCGCACAAACCTCTACCTGGAAGACTGTATTATGGTTAGGCAAGCGAAAGTAAATCTCGGTCTCCGGTTCTTCCATGAAGCAACCGAGGCCCGTTCTTACTCCTAGTTTCGAGCCATCCGTGTAGCAGCAAACTCCTACAGGTGTTTGTTCTAGGGTTCGATTAACTCAGGAGTGTGTTTCTGGTATCACTATCTCGCATTCAGTTATAACCCTAGTCTCACGTACACGGTCGAACATTTCCAAAGTTTGATTGTAACCGGTCAGTGACGTCCATATATTCGGATGGTGTAGTATGTTGTGTTGTCCGTTCCATTCCCCATCACTTGTAGACGTTTTGTAGCAAGAGGTGCTTCGTATCTAATATACAGGTCTACAAGTTGAACATAAAGAATGGTCTCCAATGCCCTGATGGATGTAGTTCTCATATCAGCACATTCGTTGAACCTTCTCCAAAATTTAAGTGTCTTTCTACCTCTTGCCTTCACTAAACTACCGATGCGTATGTTAAAATTGGTCTGATAACACTCCTGTAGAGCCCAATTGCCCTTCTGCAGAGAGAGCCTCCTTGACTATTTCCTCTATGCGATGTCTCCACATCAGTTTCCAATCTGGGATCACTCCTAAATATTTAATCCTATCGCATAAGGTGATGGTCTTTCCCTGGAAACTAGAATCAATACACTGCATGATCTTTGTTTTCCTAGTGAAAAGACTTATTTCCGTTTTTCATTTCTCTCGGTTGAGCCCAGTTAAGCGCAATGTTTAGAGTCTTTTCCGCCTCCCTGTAAAGTTAGTTAGGGTCCTTGCCCCTTCGAAGTAACATAACACAGTCCGCATAGCAGAGGACTCCCACGTTGCACCTTTTTCCTAACGTTGACATTGTGCATACACGTGTTTTCTAGCATGAAAAAATGTAAATTATAAAAACGAAACACATTAAAAATTTGTCAACGCTTATCATTGCGTGTCCTTGAGACAAATTCTTCACTATAAAATCTTGATATTAAAATCATTTAATTACAAAGAAATGTACAGATAATCTTTTACGCAGGCCGCAGGCAAATACTTCTGATAGCAAAGATTAAAAAATTAAAGTAAATTCAAAACTACAAATACGAAAAAAATAAAATAAACACATTCTTAGCAATAGCGAACTGCTAACGATATCTTGGCGCCAAAATCTTTTTCTTCATTTATTGAACTTTGTTGTTACTCCAACTACTAGTGTTCTGTTTTATAACGGACTATTATATAACTTGGCGAAAAATCAATTTGAAGTTGAAAAATTGTTTTCTTAAGCTAAAACATAAGAACATTTAAGAACTTCGTTTTAGTGACCTCATTAATTCGAAGTGTCTTTTCAGAAAGACAAATTTGAAAAAAGAGAAAATTTTGCTAACAAAACTCTTAACTCAGCCCACTGTATGCAAGCAAATTAGAAAAATTATTTTTGTTTCTTTGTATAAACCAGTATCGATTTGTTAACGCTACACTTGAGCTCAGGCAGCTGCCATGGATTATTAGTGCCAAAATTGGTAAGATTAAAATACGACTTAAGACTCAAACGTTGAGCTTCAACGCAATTCATAGTGTCCAAATGAGCACAACTTAAAACGGTATATCGCTTACTTTTGCTTCACTCGTATTTAGTAGGCGTTCTTTTTATTTCTGTGAGTTGATGTTTTTGTGATCTTTTGCTTATTGCGGGTGTATTAAGACAGCAGCAAGCAGTTGCTTCAAAGAATGAATTGTTAAAAATTATAAATTACTGATAAAATTGTTGTAAATTTTTTTAAGGATTTAGATAATTTTTATTAAAATTGTGAGAAAATTAAATATATGTATAAAGGTGAAATTTCGTTTCCTTGATGAAAATTGGGGAAAATCTAAGAAAAATACAATAGTTTATAGTCAATAAGGATTTTTTATTGTTAATAGCAATACTGTTCCAACATTTTCGAATATACCAGGGCACGGTGTGTCGTATGTTGATAATAAATGCTCCCGGATCGTTATAATTTTTTGCTATTTCACATATAATATATCGGGTGTAAAAAGAATAAATTCGAAACAAAATAAAAAAAGAAGATATTTCAAAACGTTTCCATTTATTTTCCATTATTTTCTTTTCTAACGGCATACGATTAAATTAATGTATTGTTTGTGGCCGACGGCGGCTGTTTGCCGGTTTACAGCCGATCGGCTGTGTTCTCTGGTTTGTGCTCATGTGCAAAAACAAAACAAGATAAATTGAGCAATCCTTGTCATTGTTTTTGTTTTATTTTTGTGTCACTCTCTTCAAAGAACGAAGCAAAACAAATTCAAACAATTTGTGTCGTTTATTTTCGTACTCTGCTTTTAAGTACAAAGAAATCAAAACAAAAGTTAATTTATAACTGTAATAGTGTCGATTATTTTTGTTGCGAAAATCACGTCCTAGCTCCTGTGCCGTGATGTAAATAGCAAAGCTATAAATGAACCGTTATATCTCAATGATGAAAGTATGAAATGACAAAAGTAAATTAATATTGCTATGTTGCAGCGGCCATAAAAGAACTCAATGAAGATGTAAAAAGATGATATAACATTTTTACATAATTTATATATAATATGAAATTTTTGATGATTTAATTAACCGTGGCTTACTGTAATTACAAAGTTAACAATAAATTTTACTTTCTGCCTTCTAAGACCTCGGTGAAAGCGATCGACTTTGTTAAAACACTCTTTTAAGTATCAGCTTATAACTGTGTCGTGAGTTATGCTTGTTAAAATGTTATTGTACTTCAGCAGTCATTCGCTGTTTTATACAATTCTACAAACAACATGTTATTTAAAAGAAATAATTTCCAAAGAACTCGTTCGGTCTTTCTAGGTACGAATATCTTTCTAAATATCTTGCTTTCATCTGTGTAGCTGTTCAGTTGAATGTTGGTCGTTCTAATATAGTCGAAATTATATTTTCTAAGCTTTTGTTTTTAACTACTCGAATTCTTGTTTGTTACCCAGTCTCATTTTTATCATGTTCGGTGTGGGAATTAATGGGATGATGATGATGATGCCGATTGCTTGCAAGTAGTATTAAGTTGGCTTTTATATTAGTTTTAATCTCTTGTTATTTTAGTTGTTTTCTGCCGAAATTGACCTTGCTGAGTTTTGTTTTTTCGCTTTTGCCTTAATTATACATACACTTCCCAATTCGTATCGTGCGCATGACAAGAAGCTGCTTGCAGCAAATCAAATTTGTGGACGACTATAATTTATATGATATTTGTGTTAATTGCAAGAGCAATTTTATTTATATTTATTTGAAATTTATTTGAATTCTCTACACTAAATTAGTGTTAGAAAAAGCATAGCGGTAATGAGCAATGAAATTTAACAAATTGTATCTGACTGCCTTTCAATGGTATTATTGTTACGTTATTAAGACATTAAGGCCGTATTGAGGACACTCAAGCATAATTCACTTTGTTTATTAAAGTTCAAATACGTTATGGCTTGAAAGCAGTTACCAAAAGCTCAAATGAAACTAAGTAAGCTTGAATTAAGGTTCTAATTTAGTTTTATATTCTTTCTTCTCTGTAATTTAAATCAATTTTAAGACTTATTCATACCGCAGACTCTATCTTTGGCGTACATCATGGACTATTACACAAATTGTTGAAATTTTTTAGATTTGATAAAAAAACAAGTATAACCTTTCGCACTAGAAAAATTAAAAGAGCAGCTAAAGAAGCAACTTCCTACTTGGGTAAATTGAAAGAAATTTGTGAAACGTAGTTGCAAAATACTTTAAGAGAAATTTTTCGTTGTTGCTTTCATAAGCAGATGCCGAATAGTTTGTATGCTATAACTAAATTTAATGTGAAATGTGCATGTTCTCAATCAGCAAAAGAAAAGAGGAAGTAAAAATGGCAATTCCTTATCTTCCTTTTTTGGAAGTATTCAATACTCCAAGTTTCTATCCATATGATGCAAGAATAATTAAATGCTTCGATTAAAGTCTCAGTTAGCCGACTGTAATGTAATGTAATGTAACTGCAACGGTAGGAAACAGCTGATCGATTTCGTGACCTGAAAAGTAATGAAAATGGTTATAGAAATGTAATGTAACGTAACCTACTTTTCATATAAAAATATCGATCAGCTGTGTCCTACATTACAAGTACATTGCGTTACAGTCGGCTAACTGAGCATTAAGACCATCTCTTTGTCTCTCCTTCTCGCTCTCTCTCTCTCTCTCTCTCTCTTTCTTAAAATGTGATGACGTGTGAAATACTCAGACTTTGACTTCACTGATAATCTTAAAAACAGTTACACTGAAAGAAATAATCATCTAACAAGTGATGGCGCCATGCCAGCAGATATTTCTGTGGCAATAAGGAAAAAGTGTTCAAGTCATATTTTACTGTTTTTCAGATTTTAAACTCTTACACCCTTATGCAAAAACGATTGTTAAAGTTAAAAAAAAAAAGTTAAAAAATTTACTTCTTTTCCAGATAAATTGGGAAATTCGGTGTGCACTCTTATTTTATTAAGAAACCATAGTTCTACACGCTGTAACTAATACATTCAATTTGAAATATACCAAAGTATTAGCCAAATTAAGCTTTACTCCATATAAGATTATAAGTTGATCAAATATAAGCACCAATTCCTTCCGCTATAATTTCCTGAAAAATTGCACAAAACAGCCTAAATTTTTCGCAGAGATACTTTGGAATATGAGGAATAAATTAGTGTCATTAACTAAAAATGTGTATATCTCAACTTTTACTTTACTTTTTTCTTTTTGCCACAGATTTTATACAGATCTTATAACAAATGTATGACATTTATCTGATGACAAAAATTATCACACAATCTTGCCATATCGAGCCATAACTGTCAAAAAAAAAGCTTAAGCGACATATTTTTTTGGAGTTGGTTAATGAACTTATTAAGAAAACCACTCTTATAAGGGATGATTTTTTAAGAGCTTTCGGATTTTATTTAAAAAAACACATAAAATTTAGAGAAATGTATGAAATCTTTATTTGAATAGGTAAAACGATCTAAATAATTTAATGTTTAAAGATGACTTCATGTGAATTTTGACGGCGGATATGTCTAAAATGGTGCATACGCTGGGTCTCATTTCAGCATAAATTCTTCATCATATCGCCGATATCTCACGAATAAACTCTTCAAAATTCTCTTTCAATGCGTCAACCTTTGCGGGTTTGTCGCTATAAACATGAGCCTTAACATGGCCCTACAAAAAATAGTCTCAAGGCGTTAAATCGCACGATCTGGTCACCGAACTCGCCTATCAATTGGACCATTGTTCCGGATAATGTGTGGCATGTGGCACCGTTTTGCTGAAACCACATGTCGGCCAAGTCCAGCTCTTCCATTTTGGGCAATAAAAAAAGTAACAGAATCCCAGTTGCTGCGAATGACGCCGAATCGATAATTCACGGTCATCAACAACACTGGCGGATACAGCTGCGATATTTTCCTCTGTCCGCATTCTACGCATGCGTGTTGGTGATTCAATGTTCAATAATGTAATTTTGGTGCAAAATTTAGTCACAAGATTTCGAATAGCCTTCTCAGAAGTGCACTTAATTAACCGACCTTGAATTTTGATAATAAAATTTAATAATCTGCAAATGTTGTGCATTTGTAGGTCGATTCATGGTTAAATTATAGACCAAACTAAACATGTTTAACATTAACGTAATACACGAAAACAGCTGATCACAGTGTTGCCAGAAAGAAACTTGCTTAAAAAATCTCCCTTTATATACGTGCGATATAAATGTTTAAATTATTTGTCCAGTTAATTACATTCAAACCTATGAATTTCTTGAAAAATTGACAACGAATAAGCTTTTATTTAATTTTCAATAATCATTGCAGATTCTTATACAATTTGTAGGGTAAAAACGCATAAAAAACTTATTAAATTAAAGTAGTTTCAGACAACAACATGAACAACAACCACAGCAACATTATCAAAGATTACAGTAACAACTGAAAGTAATTTTTGCAACAAGTTAACTGTCACAGTTTTATCTAAGATATGACCGACCCAAGCAAAAACCATAGATTTCCCCAAAAGGGGAAGAAGAAGTACAATAAATGAAAACAACCGTACTTCAATGACATGCAAGTCAAAGAGATGCGAATATTAAGAAACAAAAAAAGAAAAAAACAAAACAATTATACGAGTACACCAACTACAAAGTTACAAAAGTTACATTGAAAGTCACACTCGGGATCAGCTGCAGTTAAATGATGACCCTTTTTTCTGCTCACTTACCTACTTGTGCTGTTTGTAATACACACTTTACCCATTACGCGAATATCTCGAATTGAACTAAAAATTAACATTAAAAGTCTTACCTAGATGTGCACATAGTTGCTTACACAAGATATGGGAGCGTGAGTGGGCTCTCATTCACGACAATGCCTGCAAGAAAATTATGCAAGCTGGTACCTTGCCAGGGTTAAAAGCAATTGTGTTTAAGGTTAAAAAACAATATTAAGAAAACTCGAAATAATTGCAAATAAAAAAGTAACTCAAACTATAAATTTCATGTTTTTACTCAGCTTTCTGTTTATTTATTATTCATAAAATTTATTTATTTGCATGTGTTCTTGTTAGTAAGTCATTTGGCATCTCCTTTACGAACAGAGAAAAATAAAACTAGAATATGTAACCAACGTCCTAGCCCTTGAGCTCTGGTGTCTGAAATAAAGAGCATAACTCTAAAAAGCAGAACTTCATTTCTTTATTTATAAATATTTGAACAGACGAATAATTTTGGTTTTTGGTTCAAATGTTCGAACGAACAAAGAATAAAAACATGTATTCGAATAATTTCAAAAAAGGTTGCGTAAAACGACACACATGTGTATTAATATCAGTTACTTCAGAAATGTCATCTAATATCGTATCGCTCTTGAGATTATTTGCGATATTTTAATTACAAAATAATCGTGAAAACAAGGTATTTGCATACTCCTTTTTTCGCTTTTTGTGGCATATTTTAAAAAGTTAGAATTTGATTTAGAAAAAACTCAGGAATAATATTAAATCATTTAATGATTTTTTACGTCGTTCATTAATTCGATTCTGAAGGCCTTACCTTTTTTAGGAATTGTAAGACGTCTTCTAATTCCATTAAAGGGGCATTATCTTTTCCAAGCAAGAAAACAAAAGATGTGTTTAGCGAACGTATACTCGTACAAACAACATATTGAGCCATAACCGCTAAAAAAAAGCTTAAGGGATATATTTTTTTGACTTCGTTTTCTTAACGAAAATCGACTATTCACGATAACATGCAAAAGATTTTGGTCAAAAAATTAACGGCCTGTCCCACAATGTCACTCGAAATCGTTCGATCGACAACTTGTAATGCAAACAACAATAACATTAGAAAATTTGTTTCTGTTTTCAATATAAGTATTCGATCGAACGATTTCTAGTTACATCGCGGGACAGGCCGTAAGTTCGAAAATTATGTCGCGTTTTTTTTTGGCGCGATATTGTTAACAAATTAAAAAGTTACGAAATGTAAAATACTTTTTATACAAAGTAATTAAGAAAATTGTTCGAATGTTCGCCAAAAATTATTCGAATATTTTTTATTCCAAATTGAACATTTTTGTTCGTTCGACCAGAAATGCAAAAAAGTTGTTCGAATATTCGAATATTTTTATTCGAATGCCAATACTAGTTTGTGGAGTACTTGAGTGCAAATCCAAAGAACTTGAGCTTATACCCAATAAAGCTGTTGAAATTTATTTTTTTATGCACAAGCCTTTCATATATTTTTCGAAAAATTTCATGGCGCAAAATACCGAGATGGCTTGTACTACCGTTATACACAATTTTATATTTTGTGGACGTAACCCCGCCTTCCTGATCAAAAGTTAGGCGCTTTTCAGATGTTCTAGCTCGTTACTCACCAGACAGACGAATATCGCTTACTCGACTATCTTATTTATAAAAACCCATAACCCAGGGTTGCATATGGATAGCGTAGAAATTGCACACGGCATGACCCATGTTTTTTGTTGGAGGGCATAAAAATTAAAGTTAGTGAATTTCATACGTGATCTTGTACTGATTAAAATGTTCTGAAATTGCAAATATAAATTTTGCATCATATGCTAAAATTTATAAAAGCTTGTGTTTTTGTAATCATGAACATATCTTCAGTACACTCATGCAATGATAAGTGGGAATGAGGGAAAAAAACATGGTCTTATATGAACTTCAATTTGTTTTTATTCCTAACGTGATTGGCCATAAGTAAAAAGTTGCTCCCAATCCCATCTCCACTTTAATTAGACAGCACTCGCACAGTCACAAGCAAGACAACCAACAACTATAAATAAAAGACCTCTGTTGTTTCTGCAACAGAAGATGGGGTTATACCACGATGAATATTTCAAGTGCAAATGGCATTAAGCGTGTAACAGTAATTTGTTGTAAGTTCGAAAATAAAAACAATAAAACAAAAACAACAAATGAGACAAAACAAAGTTTTCTGAAATGCATAAACAAAAGAAAAACGCTATTTTCAAACTCTAAAAGTATTACAAAGAGTTTGATGATGCTGCACTATGGTTCAAAAGTGACAGAAATTGTCTCGGTTGATAGTGTTCGATATGAGAAATCTAAACCGACACGTGATGGAAAAAATTATGTGACGAGTTGCACAAAATATAAAGATTGTTGATCTATAAACCTCTTCTGATTCAACCGAAGCTATAGTTCGGAAGAATGTTTTTAATTCTTCATAAATAAGTTTCGCTAAAACATAAAATGTCTTCTGTTCCTTTACGATTGTTTCCATGCTTGTTTAAGGTGTTTCTCAGACTACCTAGAGCTTCCAAAACCTCTAATCTACTTTACAGCATTCAAAACTTAAATTGAATTTAAACAAAGAAATTTATTAATGCATCTGACACTCCCTCCCCCATTGTGCCATATTTTCTTAAAGTGTGAAAAACCATCACTCTTGTTGTATGACGTTGGGTGTTGCTTGTTGTGTTGCAGGTTCTGCAGACAGTAGAACTAAATTGTTGCCGCTTTTTCTTGTGCTGCCACAATCACATTTGAAAAATCTCCATTAAATGCAAATTATTTTTGTTATCAATTTTTCTTTAGTTTCAGCTAAAGAACCCAGAAAAAGAACAGAAAACTTTTCTGTGTCAATTTGCTGTAAAACTACACATTTTGAAAATACTCGTAGTTTTGCAGCATTTGTTCTTTTCCTCTTATTTATCGCAAGCAAATGAACTAAAAGACATGTTCCATTTTGATCGCAGTCGGTCGTTGTGGACGTCATGATGATCTTTTGTCGGTTGTTGTGGTTATTTTTGCCATAATTCCTGTTATTGGTTTAGTGTTGATTTTTCATTCCATCATTAAGTCTAGCATTTCAAAGTTTTCGAATTTCGTTGCTAATTTGGAATCGTGTTTCATTGCATTTCCAGCTCATCAAAATTGAATCAAAGTTGGCAAAACTTTGGTGTTCTATGAATGAATTTCGCAGCTTGCCTCTTTCATAATGATGTTAATATCGTTGCAGTCTTGTTGGTCGATGTTAGTGATTTTCATATTTTTTGCAATTTCTAAATCGTGCCTTACGTACGAAATATCAAGGAGTGGAATATGCACTCAATATGTTGGCTGTTACTTTTATTTACCTCGGAGTTTTTTTTCTTTTTGTTCAGCAATTGAGAAATGCTATAATAAGCAATAATTTTTGCATTTGATAACTATTTAGTGGAAAAACTAGTCGTTAAATGTAAAAGTTAGAAAAAATTCCCAATTCTCGCTCTGTGCTTGGTTAATGTTTATTGTGAATTTATGCTCAACTGAAATTTTTGTATTGGGGTCAGTAGGTAAAATGTTTTAAAGTGTTCTTTTTTTTGCTTCGAATATACTTCTTATAAGGATTTTCCTTAAAATGGTTTGTGTTCTTTCAAAAAATAAAAGGTAATTTATATATTTACGTCTATCTCACACTCTTATTTTAGGAAGGGATCATGAAACTTAAAAAAACATTATTCGATTTGTTATGCGTCTCCGGCATACGAGTATTAAGTAAGTTAATATTATTTTATATTTAAAACGTGATTACTTAATTCATCGAAATTTTTTGTGATTAAAAAAAATTCATTTGCTGCTAATTAAATAATTTACTCGTACATTAGAGTGGCCGTTTTTTTATTATTTCTTATATGCTTTCTCTCCCAATCGGTTCAGTTTTATGTAAAAAAAATACATAAAAATTTCATGGAGATAGGTTGTGTTTTAAAGGGTGCCTCCTCCCCTCAAAGTTGCCTTCAAGCCCATTTTTTAATAAAATTTGTTTGAATATGATCTTTTTAAAAAAACATTTTACAACAATATGATATATGGCAAACTTTTAGCTCTTTTATTCTTTTAGAAAATAATGAAGAAAATAACCAACAAAATACCAAAAATTATATTTACAAAAATTATATTTACATAAAAATTATTTATATTAAGCTTGTATAATAAGAAGAAAAAAAACAAAAACAATTACATAGAATAAATGGGCTTGAGGGCCAACTTTGAGGGGCGAACGCACTCCCTAAGACACAACTTATCGTTATGGAAATTTTTGTATTTTTTTACATAAAACTGAACCGATTTGGGGGAGAGAATATAAGAAATTAAAAAAAAATCTCCATACAACTAACGGCCACTCTAATGTACATACAAAAACACTCGTATCATCATTATTTAAAATGTTTTTGCTAAGAGTTTTGTTAAATATTTGTATATTCTACTTTCCATTTAAACTTTATATAAGACTAATCATGATTACTCATTCAGCTTGTTTCTCTGTTTTAAGGCAAGACAAAATATTAAGTTAATTAAATTTAAATATGGCCAAATAATTAACACCAACAATTAGTTATCACGCCTTAACGGAAATAAATTGCAATACCAAACATATAACGGGCCATAACCTCCAAAGAAGCTTAAGCGACATAATTTCGAACTTAATTTTTTGAGGAAAATGGATTAATCGAAAATCGATACAATAGATTTTCGTCCAAAAAAGAAGTTCTAAAAATATGTCGCTTAAGCTTTTGTGGCGGTTATGGCTCGATAAAAATATTCAAACAAGCCATACCGACTGTTAGTTACATTACCTGTAGTTCGATTCAGTAACTTTTAACGATCCGACAATCGTAATTTTTGTCTATACATTTTGTCGCTTGCAATAACGATTGTGTAATTCTGTAACAGCTGATATTTTCTGTTGATTTTTGTCGATAAAATTAACAGCACATAAATTATTGACGACACAGCTGACATTAACCTACAGCGAATATCGTTAAAAATGTTGCTGAATAGCAAATTCCATAAATTTTCGTTATAATTATTTTAACGATGCGATTATCGTTAAAAAAAAGTTAGTGAATCGCACTACTGATTTAAGAGTAGAATATTTAAAAAAGATATTCAGAACTACATATATTTATTTATTCACTCAAAAATAGCGGCCAAAAAATATTATTTCGATGAAAAATTAAATTCTTATAATAATAATAGTGTAGTACCAGTTTAAAAATTAAAAAAAAAAATTCTACGAATTTTAAAAGCGCGAATGAGGCTTCTTCTACCTTCTTAGTACTAATTCTCAAAAAATCGTACTTCATCAAAGTTCTAGAATGCAAACTGAGGACCAATGATATGTTATTGACAAAAGCATCGTTTTAAGTACTCTTTGAGTATTGGCCGTCAAACAACTATGGATGCGTACAGCTTAAAATAAAAAACACGCACATATGCAAACACATACAATAATTTTAAACCGAACACGTATAACTATAAATATCCAACAACTATGCTTCTACACATTTTTTAAATGACGCAGCACAAACGACAGCAACTAATATTAACAGACTGTGTGAGCTATTTACAATCAGACGCACGAGTATAAAAATATTCTGACTATTAATCGGTTGCACATGCGCATATAAAGGGAATGTTTTCAAACAGCCACACATTTTCTATTCACTATATGTATACGGTAGCAAATGATGATTAAATATCCCGAGTATCATACATTTTTTTGTCCGAATATCCTGAGTATAAACATACTCATACTCGAATAGCCTAAGTCAGTGATGCCAACTTAGATTTACCCCGTTTTCAGTCACTCAAAACTCGAAAAAAAAATTGTGACCCCAAACTACAAAACGCGCAAATCTAGCACTTTTTGCAATTATCTTTCAGCCATTTTAGCCCCTTTTCACTTTTTGCTCCATATGGCTACATTTGAGTCTTTGTGAACTTTTTCTTCCTTTAATCTAGCAATATCGACTTTTTACTAATTTTATTTTGCTACTTTGCTTGACCAATTTAAAAAACAAGAAGAATATAGAATAATCTTATATTTCTTCCAAAATTTTTGTGATTTGAAATATATTCAGTATAGCCTAAAAATAGAAAAGCGAGAAATTGAAATTGTATTTAATAACGACGAATTTTAAATGTATGTACTTATGTTAACATACATACATACATTGTATATAAACGACTATTATATATGTATGTATATACTATTTAATCAACGTACGTACCTTATTGAAATGTAATATGAAATACATATAAATGAAATATGTACCTTGTTGAAGTGTAATATCTCAAACTATGTACATATGTGTTGATCTCATGTTAGTGATTTATTTTCTAATAAATTACTTTACAAAAAGCTGTTTGTTGTTTTGATTTTCAACAGAAACATTTTAAAACTAGCCCCTTTTCGCGCTTATTCAAAAAAATTTACTTTATTTTGCGCTAAACGTATATTTATTTTTCAATTTAGCTCTTTTCAGCGCTATTTTAAAAAAAAATTTAGGCGTTTGGAGTCTCAAAAGTTGGCATCACTGGCCTGAGTATAAACATACCCATACTGTAACTGTGTGTGAGAGAGAGAGAGAGAGAGTTAATGCGCTTGATACGCATGAACCTTTTTGTTTTGAGTTGCAATGTGCTTTGAATTTTCGCATTAACGAGCTACTCTTGTATGTTGGAATCGGCTATATTCATAATTGCTTGAGAGAAAATATGTGAGCGTACGAATTGTTTGCGCTACAATTAACATTATATGCAGTCACTTACATTAAGACTATGTTTTATGTATATTTTTTTGGAGTACTCATTGTTATGCTCTGAAGCACACAGTGTGTATATTTTTAGGAAACTTAGCTGTTGGCCAAAAACTGATGACACCGTTTTTAGAAGGTGCAGTGATTTTCGAAATCTTTGGAAGCCCATACAAAAAATTGGTCACCAAAATCGTCAAACCGAGTAAAGGGTTTTACTACACTTTAGTAGTACTATGGAAGCTATACTGTCCAGTTCGTGTGTTTTTCCAAAAGTCTTATCTTGTTGCATAGTGTTATTAAATTTTACTTAACCGAAATGGAAGATTAGATAATACTCTGTTCGATTGTTCGCAAAACAGAGCCATAGCTACGTAAGACTTAGCAACAAATAAAGGAAAGTTCCATTAGATATTATGCTGTTGATATACATATATTGTATGATAACCAGGGAAACCGTACATATGCAATTGCATGTTTTTTCTTGTGTGAAGTAGTAATGTGGGGACGATATATTTATCTGTCTCAGAACTTTCTATGAAGTTTAGCATCGATTTGCCAGTGCAAATTTCACCCTTTAAAGCATGTTTTTGCATATATCAGTCTTATGAGCATATTTAATAATTTACGCTTTTAGGGCATATTTTGATACTTTATGGAATTTTCTTTTATTCTAATGTGCTTACAATCTTATGTGTTCGTTAAAATTTTTATTTTTCGCCATCTATTTGTGATGGACTCTTTTTTTGTTTCTTAAAGAGAAGTAACACTCAGGCAATGAATGCCTACTACTATTACTAGGTGTTACCTTCTTTAGGAAAGAGATAGTGATAGAGAAGTCATGTGGTGAAGGAACATATAGAGGAAAGCTTCATTCTTTTACAACTCTGCTTTCTTGCACGTTTCTAATAATGCAGAGTTGCAGCGCCTCTGGTGTTAACGAGGCGCATTAAATTATCAAAGCTGTACTTACTAGCCATTTTATTGGTTATTTTACTTCGGCGATGATTATGCTACATACAATACCGACGAAGGAGGGCCATTTGATGTTACATTAGGATTAGTATCTGCTGAATTGAGTATAGTTCAGTGACCAGTGACTATGCCTTCATCATTTGAACTTTGCTACAATAACTGATACCAAATAACACCAATCCACATCAGAAAAAATGCGTGGTGTTGTTATTTAATGACTGTTGGAGACAGGGCTCAAACCCGGGACCTTCGGTTTTGTAGTCAACGTGCTAACTACTTCAGGCAACGCAACCCCCATTTGTGATGGACTCTGCCCCGAGTAGACGTTGAAGGAACATTGTCAATGTATAAAAGTTCATTTAGATGTGACAGGCAACGATTTTTGTTTGAAAATCTAGTTCAATTGCTTATTGCAATAAAACTTATAAATAAAAATCTTGTCTTGCTTGTGCAAAATACAGTTCCAAAATTTTAATTCTGATATCGTAATCTCTTTTCAAATTGATGTTAAGTTTTTACGAAAATATCCAAAAAAATTAATTTTTATTATTTGCTTTAGTCAAAATTTATAATGGCGATATAATTTAGCATGCAAATCCAAATTATTGTTTCTAATACGGCAGTTATTCTTTGTTAATTTTTTTATTGTTTTCTTCTTTTGTTTATTTTATTCTTGTCTTATTTTATACGCTAATGTTGTTGAATTTTTGAATTAAATATATATTTTCATTTACAAATAAACCAATTTATTTTAATTTAAGAGCATATTTTTCAAGTTTTTAGAGCATATTGAATACACTATTTCTGCATATTTTTGGTTTCCCTGATAAAAACATTGGTGTTCACCATTTCATAGTGATCCTTTGATGTTTTATGTGGAAAATAAAGGTATCTAAACACCAAACCGAGAATAAATTATTATATATTATTCGACATACACAGTAAGAATAAAATTATGTATTCACTATTAAAAAAATTATTTATTTTTATTTGCAAGTTTTAATAACAAAAAGCAAATAAATAATTAACTTGTTTGTGAGTACTACTTATCATATTTTTTACCCCCAGCCGACAAACTACAGGAAGTGAATGGAAATAGAAATAAAACGTGAAAACGAAGTTAACAAACATTAAAATAAAACCACAATTAAATTATATGTATATAGTTCTTCCACATGGGAATATAAATAACAAATTAACAAGATGAAGTAATAAAATAAAAATCTGTCTTGGTAATTTTAGGATTTCTGCCTTTATAATTCTCATAATTTATCCAAAATTTATTACATCATTTTTTATTCATAATTACAAAGATTCTGATTACATTTTTTTTAAAGAAAAATAATTATAATTTTTTTATTAATACAATGATAGAAATGAGTTCCGTAAAGTTGAAAAATTTATAAAGGAATTATAGAATTAAGAAAAAAAATAATAAAAAAATAAATATCACTAATTCTTTAGAATCAATGAAGTGATTATTAGAAATTCAAAATTAATTAGCAATTAATAAGCATTTGCCTTTAGCATATGTCCCAAAATAAAGATTTACGTACATATGTAATGGAAATCGAACGATTTCCAACTTTTGAAATGGCACCAAAAAAAGTTAAAACGCCAACAATTTTATAGTTATGTGATGTAAATCAAATGATTCTAATTAGTTTTTTTTTTGGAAAGCTGTGATGAATTCCGTATGATTTTGAGAATCAATTTTGATGCAATCTCAATTCATTGGCTTTCAAATATAAATAAGAAATTTAACAAAAGATATTGAGAAGGTGTTTAAAACCAGAAAAACTATTTCTATTTGAAAACGATTTGGTTTCTAAAATCGATTTCCACCATTTACGGTATAATTCTGAAAAGAAATTTAACACAATCCAGTAAAAATTACTGCTTCGCCGTAAGCAGATTAGTAATGGAAAGTCAAGCTGCTATTGGATTACAAACCTGCTTACGTATGCCATGATATTTGTGCGTAATGTTCCACTTTGGAGCATTTCTTTTTAAGTCCTTATTTCAGTGCAATTTGTATGTAGTGAATTCATGGAATATTGAAGTTAATATAAATAAATAATTTTTGGTCGCGCATTGGATCCGGAGTCAATCCCACGATCTACGCAAGAGCACTACCCACTGGACTACCGAAACGCATATTAATTTTAATACAAAATTCAATTAAAAAATAAAAAATCAAAACACCAGAGTAAAAATCTCACTCGCATCCAAATTTGTATCCAAGTAAGCGAGAGAGGACGCGCTATAAAAAATTTTGAGTATTTGAGTATAAACAGCCGACCAACTTCGTTGCGTTTGTGTAAAATTTCGTCATTTGCTTACGTTAATGCATCCTTAGTGCTTATTTGTACCAAATTTATTTTGCTCGGGTAGTTCAAATGGTTTGATCGTCGATTTGCCTGTAAAACAACAGACCGAACGAGTTCGAACGAGTTGGTTCCAGCTCTACTTAGGTATACTAGGACTTATATTGAAAACACCAACAAATTTTCTAATGTTTTTGTTGTTTGCTACACAAGTTGTCGGTCGAACGATTTCGAGTGACATCGTGGGACAGGCCGTTAGTATGGAAATACAACTTTTGTGTCCACAATTCATCAACTGAAGCAGCTTATATCGGTATGGGGATTGAAAGTCGAGCTTCACGTGGCTGCCAAGAAATAAGTGGTTGCCTTTTGAAATTTATTAATTTTTTGAATCAGAATCAGCACTTCCTCACACCATATAGCTTCAGCATCTCAGAAGCGATTTCTTTTTGTCTTAGTGCTTACTTGTACCAAATTTATTTTTGCTGGGAAATTAACCCATTGTTTCCACAACCTAGACGGTAGACTTTAGTAGAAAATTTATATGAAAAGCACTAATTTTTCTGAGTCGTTTCCATACAAATTTTCTAGACGAGTCAACTGTCTGGTTCGTGGAAAGCAAGGTCAAGTAAAATATTGTAAAATTCGTTAATAATATAATTCTGCCAAAGAAAAACCGACTTTAGTGAAAAGATCTGATAGAACATTTTCGAAAAAAATTTATGGTATTTAAAAGTAAATTTTAATGGGCCCAATCCGCCCAATCCTTAAATGCAAAATTTTGTGTTTTTCAGAGCTTAGGCTGCTCAGTTAAGTTTTGTAAAAATCGTGGCAGTAGAACCACTTAAAATAATGGAAGATTATGTCTACTTTTGAGCTTAAGGTGTGTGGTAAGTTTCGTAAAAATCAGTTAAGTAGAACGACATGAAATATAAGAAAAAAATTAATGGGCGTAGACTCGCCCATTTTTTCAACTTTAAAAATTTGTAACTACAAGTACAAAACGTGTCTTCCAGGTTTCGCTGCAATCATATCAAATAAAACAATTTGTGGGCGTGTCCCTGCCCAATTGTTTACAATGAAACAAATGGGAAGCTATACCCTCTCAGACAATAATAGTATTTTTACAATCGGTCTAATATGAACCGAGTTATGAAGTAACATTGCCAAAAAAATTTAGTCGAATTGATAACCTCCTGCTTTTTTTTGAAGTCAGTTAAAAATCTGAAAACAGATTGTTTTACTTTAAACCGACTTACTTCCAAAAGTCAAGTTTTAAAAAATTATTAAAACATAAGTATAAACAAAATGAACCGAAAGGAAACATTTATTTTCTTAAATGTTTAAGAGGCGATGTTTACTACAATACCGGCCAAGAAAGACCATGGATGACTTTTCTCAGGAGCACTGTTCGTTAAATTGTCATATTTTCATTATTTAAGAAAACACATACGTATGTATGTATGTATGAATGTAAACTGCAAAAGCTTATAAGATATATGCGATTTACTTTACAAAATATAATTCCAGATTGATGTGACCGATATGTACTCGTATGTATGAACTAATTGTATTAACAAATTATATTACTTCCATCTGTCAAGAGCTGATAATTGAAAAGTATATCGCAATAACAAAACAAAAACATACAAAAAACAAACTCAAAAACACCCAGACCTAAGCAATAGCTAAAATTATGGATGCATCTTTTTGTGACCATTGCCACAACAAAAACATTCAATAATTTAAACACACGCAAAAAATAAACCTGCAAATGACTATCACATTGAGTTTGTGGCAAAAACGAAAAAAAAGTCAACAATAAGGGAAAATAAAAAAAGTCAGTCACTAATAAAAAGGAGTCTTTATCAGCAATTCTACTGGTTTAACTGGATTATTTATAACAAATCTTGGCAATGGTTATTGTCGCTTTTGCTGCTCTTTTTTCTTTTTGTGGCACTAAAAATAACTTAACTAAATCTCCAATTTTTTTGCATCATACAATGCTTCTCAGTATTCGCCTCATTTCGTTACAAAGCATCACTTTGTCATTCATAAAGGATACTACGCATTTAGCACACACAGTATGAGGACAACAAATAATAATAACAAAACAAAAAAGAAAAAAACAGAGCATTTTTTATTATTGTTATACTGGCACATAAAATGTTGAATATGTTGCTTATGCATGCTGGTTGAATTACTGGCTGATAAACAGACGGACGGACAAAGAGGCGAAATGAATTACACATCACCATAAATGACAGTCAATAGATCAAAACTTTGGCTGGTTGAAAAAAATGCAAGCAAAAAAATCACAGAAACAAAACAATTCTTCACAAAACTATTTTTAGAAACTGATCATGATTAAGATGTACATACATACACACTTTCTTATTTAAAGAATTTCAAATAATGTTTTCAGGCAGATCTAGAGGAATTTACGAACATATTTAACTTCATTTTTCAAACTTAAATCAAAAAGTTAAAAAAAAAACTTAAATCTTTTTATAATTCTCGTGGTCTTCTTTATTACGGGGATATCCAAGGCACATCAATCAGGTACCCGCATAACTACAACAAATATAACAACAGCAATAATCACATGTACTTTGTTGGTATAAATTACCATTTTACTTTTCATAACAGGGCAGCAACGTTTTTTTTTATAGAAAATGTCAAACACCATACAAAACTGAATATTCTTTGTGTGTTTAAGGTGAACCCAAATATATAAAAGCATGTTTTTAGTCTTATACCCATACAATTCAAATTTGACATTTGAGTTGGTATAATGACACTAGTTACTTGGTGTAGTGCTGCCATCTAATAAATGCGCCTTGGTAATACCCATTAAGTGGTTTCAAACCCGCCCGTCTGACAAGGCTGTCAGCTGTTAAATATCCCTCATCTGAAGTGTCATTTATTAAGTGCAAGATTTGTTATGTATGAATATGGATCGTTTAACAACAATCAAAACTTACTCTGGACATGATCGATCTGTTGTGCAAGGAGCTGGCAAGAGTATAAGGAAATTTTAAGTGACTGGAAATGTTACAGATGTGGTCAGGCTTGTAGATTATTGCAATGTACTCACTACCGAAAACATCGCTTCTGCTAGTGAAAGTGTGGCGTATAATCCGATGATAACCACCGGTTATTACACGGCTAATAATCAGCGGTTTTTTGCCTACAATTAAAGATTATGAAGTGGACGATATGTGGTTTCAACAAGACGGTGCTACGAGCATATAACACGACCGATTTTGGCTTTATTGCATGGGAATTTTTTAGAACGCGTAATTTCAAATAAAAGTAATAAATTAAAAAAAATATATATTTAATAACAGCTTCAAGAGGTCATAAAAAACATGTACATTTTCACCTGAGCTGTTATATTTATGTATACATTTTAATACTGATATAATGGCAAAGATATACGTATTATACACCATTGAATAGACTGTTACGTCTTCTACTATGACTACATAGAAAAAATTAAGAAACGTTTGAAGTAAAGAAAATGAGATCAACAATTTAGGCAAAAAGAAAACATGTAGAAAATATAATTTTATAATCAATATTCGATTTGAAATATTTCGAAAAGTGTTGAAGGTATAAGAATAATTTTTTATTCCAGTTAACAAAGCTAAATGTATACTATTGAACTAAACTAAAATGTTTCTTATTATTTAATTATATAAAACTTTTTTTGAATTGGGAAAAATTGTGTTAGAAAAATTTGAACATTTTTAGAAAATCTCCTCTCCTGCCTACATTTATGTGCAGGATGTCAAGAGTTTCTTACAATTTACCTACAACAAATTTATTTATAATAAAAGCCTAAAAAATAAAAGAGAGTGCAATTTTTTGCCACATGCAAAAATAAAAAAAAAAATGCTAACTTTCGACCAATGCTGGATGTAGGGTGCACCATCAAAAATCTCCAAAATTTATTTCACAGTATTTTTTAATACCTCGGTTCTCAGAAACAATCATTTTTTATCAAATATTTAAAAAAATTTAAAATATTACAAAAACGTTAGAAAACTTTTTTCACAAAATATACAAAATTATATCATAATATTCAAAAATCCAAATTGGAAAATTATTCCTAGCTACAATTTTTCAGATATCGAAAAAAATTTCTTTTCATGTGAATTGTTATGAAGTTTTCTTTTAAAAACAAGAAAACCAAATTATTTTTGAGGAGCAATAAAGAAGTTATGTACATACTAACGATTAAAAAAAGTCATGGCCAAAAATTAAAAAAAAATATTTTGCAAGTCAAATAACTTGGAAACTGTAAGAGATAAAATAGTGCTCAAAGCATGTTTTATTTTTGTTTTTTAACGTTGATTTTCCCGCTAAAAAAATTATTACATTATGACCACACGTGCAATTTGTTATGTCTTAACACAAGCAATAACGCCGGCAGAATGATGACGTCAAATTGCTTGTGTTCAAGAATCTACATATCTAGAGGATGCGAACACGTACATTCAAATATATTTCTTTTTTTATGTATATACATAAAAAATTATCCTTTATTAGATCTTTTGCTAATTTTAAATTGAAATTCTATTTAATTTATTTATTTTATTTATTTAAAACATGTTTTCTTACTTTTTTTCTTAAACAAATTAATGTTATTTCAATTTGACTGCATGTGTTAAGAGATTATTGCTCAGCAATGTATTTTAACATTTGTTGCTGTATATATATTTGAAAGTCGTAAAGCAGCTCAAGCGTCGTTGACAATTGTCTCTTAAATGCAACCAGGCCACTGTTGTTTATTGGCTTTCGAGAGTTTTGTGTCTTGCTCGCACTTTTTAACTGATTCTTGCGGTTCTTTTGTGGAATTTCTTTAACAACCACGTTGCTACTTCCTATGTGAAGGCATAGGTCGTGTATAGTAAGTCACAAATCTTTTTTAAAGTACTGTTAATACCCCGCAGATATTTGTGCAACAATACTTTGCAAATTCACTTTGTAAAGTATTTACGGTCCACACGGTAATATCTTGTGTCGACAATCTAATTTGACAATTTCCACGACAATAATTGACTGGATTATTGGACGGCTAGTTAAGATCCGTCGATATTTACAAAAGTTACAAGCTCCGAAAGAGTTTCGACAGCCGCAGTTTGCCACTTTGACGCTCTTTGGAGCTACCCTTTCTCACAACAGGGTGCATCCAAATATATTTTCTCAAAAGTTCAACACTTCTTCTTTCTAAAACAGTTGGTTATATCGAAATCGGTTCACTAGTTCAAAAGTTGCGCACTTTTTACCATTTTTTTTTATTTCACGTCATTGTGCGACGCCATTCACTTTTGAAAATTCATTGACTTTTATACAAACTAATGATTTTTTATGTAAAAAAACTAATAAAAACAGTTTTTTTTTGTGTCTCGAAAACCAGACGTGATAGAGAAAAATCAATTAGAGATTCGAATTCAGACCACCAAATTATACTAGGAAAGATATTTGGTTGCTTCAGTCCAAAACCATGTTGGCTAGTGTTATATAACGTGGTGTAGGTGTACAGAAACTGGCCACTTAAGAAATTATTATTCTAGTATAAAGAAGTTCAATCATTATTTTTTTTTACTATTAAGAGCTTATCTTCTTTCGTACATTGTTTATCTTTCACTGACAGCATTGTTATTTTTAATAGAAATCGTTCCCACAATTACTCAGCACTTCGGTTGTAACATAAGTTTTTTTTTAAATAAAATTGTAGTAACATTTTTCTTGACAACATCCGCTTGAATGTTTGT
Organism: Nowickia ferox; assembly: GCA_936439885.1. NCBI lineage: Eukaryota > Metazoa > Arthropoda > Insecta > Diptera > Tachinidae > Nowickia > Nowickia ferox. The sequence goes on from OW387026.1 coordinate 70,233,810, forward strand.
AGCATCATTCATTATATTTTAACACCCATACTATCATTCATTTTGTGAATTACAAAAATAAGTGAAATAAAGTGTCTATCTTTCTGTCTATTAAATATTTTATCAAATAATAGTCATCACTTTTCCATTGATATCAGCAAATAAACAGTTAGAAACGTTATTTGCTAAAAATAAATTAATGATTTTATTTCAGGTTTGTAAAGATTTCGTCATTCTATTATTGTGTTTTTGTTAAATTAAATAATGTATTTCCAACACTATTATTATACAGAATGAAGTAGTGAATAAAAATCGTTGAAATATATTTTTATTTACATATATTCGCAATAAATAAAAATAAAAATTGAAAACTATGTGATTTCTTTTGACTTGAAAATTCCATATTTAATGGCAAGAAAAAATACATGGAAACTATCCGAAACTATTCAACCAATTTTGATTGAATTTAAAACTCCTAAAAACGCACAAGCTTTGTATATTAAGGCCACAGAGAATTTGAAGCTTCCTCGATCTTTGGCCATTTTGACAATTTTTTCAATCAGACCCAGTAGCGGATTTACGCCTACTGCTGCCCTACGCACTCTTTGATTAGTGATTATTCGAAAATGTATTTGGCTAACGTTTGCTTTAAAAGAATATGAAATTTCTAATATAATACTTACGGCCTTTTGATGTTTTTAATAAAAATAAAAACAACATGCAAGCTTAGTTAAAGCATGTGTCTTACACCCTTTTTTCACACGCAAAGTTTACTTTGCAAAGTCTTAATTCAGCTGGGAGAAAGGCAGAAAGAGACTGTACTACTACTTCTGTCTTTCACACAGCTGAATTAAGACTTTGTAAAGTAAACTTTGCGTGTGGAAAATGGGTATTACTGTGTATTCCTTTCGTTTTTAATATTAAATATTCAAAACTCATTACGAATATTTAAAAAAATAAATAAATAAAAATTTATTTTATGAAAGAATAAACACAAACAAAAAAGAAGGTCATATAAAAATTGGAGTTCCGAAGCCTGTCCCACAATGTCGACAGAAAAGTTCGATCGACAACTTCTTTTGAAAACCAAATTAATATAAGAAAATTCGTTTTTCTTTTCAATATAAGTTGCGTATTAATTTTGTCAGTTTATATATGCATAAGTACATATGTATATTCACCTAAAGTCCAATTCAAACTACACTTTTTGATTGATAATACTATTAACACCGAATATACATACATACATACTTCCTTATAATTTTGCACGGATACTTAAAAAAATCATGATTTTAATAACGGTACTACAATCCCAACGAAAGCGTAAGCTTTTCCGGAAATGAATTGCTGCCTTGCTCACACGAGCGAACTTTACTTTGAAATGCAATACAAGTTCGCTGATAATCTTTTGTAGTAGTAGCCATTAGAGATGAGTGATCCCGTGATTTTTTGCTTTTTGCTCCTTGTGAACGTGATTTTGCTCCTTGTGAACGTGATTTCTAAATCGGTGTTCTTTTAAACTTTGACTGTAATCACAGTTTAGCAGTATTTTGTTTGTAGCAGTTGTGTTATTTTGATAAATACTAATAACAACAGTAGCAGTGAAATTAAACAGTGACCGTGATCACGGTTTAACACATTTCAGCAATTCTGCTTTAAAAGTGTGTATTAGTATTAGTACTTTGAAATATTAATAAGAAGAGCGACAAGAACAAACAATTAGTAATCAACCCCTTCCAAATATTGAATATTTTCGTAAAAGAGGCAGAGAGACAATAAAATTGCAAAGACAATAATGTGGGAGCTATACATAGATGCTAGATAAGACGACTTTACGATTGCTTCTCGATAAAGCTGAAGTTATATAAAAAAAATAATGTGATAGCTTTTTTTACTGTAAATTAGGCATGCAAGAACATTCACATTTTGTATGAAATAATTTAATTTCCAAAACCTGTTACTTGATAAATTCAGTACCAGTTGTGATTAATGATTTTTCAATCGCTGTAGAAAGTAACAGGTTCTGAAATATAGCTCATCCCTAGTAGTCACATTTATACCTGATATTTCACATTTATTTCTGCGTTATATACTTCAGCGAAGCACTTTGGAACACTTAAATTTCCATTCCAGGCCGAGTAACTACACTTTTATATAAAAAAAAAATTCGAATAAAGATGTTTTAAATACATATTCTTCTCGAAACTCGCATTTTTATATGACTTTTTGTTTGTTTGTGTTTTTTCTTTCATAAAATTAATTTTTATTTATTTATTTTTGTAAATAGTCGTAATGAGTTTTGAATATTAAATATTCAAAACGAAATGAATACAAAGTGATAGCCCTTTTTCACACGCAAAGTTTACTTTGCAAAGTTTTAATTCAGCTGTGTGAAAAACAGAGGTAGTAGTACAGTCTCTTTCTGCCTTTCTCCCAGCTGAATTAAGACTTTGCAAAGTAAACTTTGCGTGTGAAAAAGGGGTGTAAGACACATACTTTAACTAAGTTTGCATCTTGTTTTTATTTTTATTAAAAAAAAATCAAAAGGCCGTAAGTATTATATTAGAAATTTTATATTCTTTTAAAGCAAATCTTAGCCAAATACATTTTCGAACTTCAATTGCACTTACATTCTTTTACCTTTAGATTTTGGCGCCCTTTAAATTTTAATTAGAAACTAAAATTTTCTGAAAGTGATTTGAAATTACAAAAATTGTTTTCTTCACACAATAACTTTTGAATATACGAATATGTGATGTGTGTTAAAAAAGTTGAACTTACACTGAAAAACGCAAAACCATGTGATTTAAGCAGAAATCACACTTGTGATTTTTTATGGGTTTTGCCATAAAATGTTTATGTATTAAAACTCCTTTGAGGTGGTTTGGTGAACAATTCAACGTTGAATAAATTGAACAGTGCTACGGAATCCTATGCAAGAATGCACTAACATAGAATATAATATTTTCCGTTGTTTTTTTATTTTATTTTTAGCCAAATCAAGAATAGAATTCTTTTTATTATTTAGCTGGTGAGGCCTATCTTGTCTTATGTTAATAAAAACTCAATTTTTATTACATATTTTCCCAGACGTTTCGTGAATTTTATGTTCACTTCTTCAGGGGATTTGTCTATTTTATTAAAATTTAAAAAGTTAACATCAAAAGCGTATAGAAAATAATATACATAACATGATAAACTTACTAACAATCGAGTTGTGTTGTTATTAAATCATAAAAATTAAAAATATACAAGTTTACTTTGAACCAAAAATTAATAATATTTTCCATTTTTTACTTTTGCTCTTATATGTAGTCAAAAATTAATTTGACGACTCATAATACGACCCTTAGAGAGAAATCGTTTTCTAGTTCTGAACAACTAAGACGTATAAAATATTTATAAAAAATTATTAAGACTTTATAAAGGCCCTTAATAAGTCTTAATAATTTTTATAAATAAGGCTGATTACTTTTTTTTCTTTTATATAAAAATAACTCTTTACACAACACTTGTATGAAACATCTGTTTAGAGAAGAAGAAAGGACTAGTCCTTTATCGAAAAAATTAATTGACACAATAATGCTTTAAATACTCGTAGATAATGTTAATGGAGTTTATCTCAAAAATAAATAAACTTGACACAATCCACAAAGTATTATTTGTGTTTAACCTTTTCAAATGAAATGTTTTAAAATGAGGTAAATTATGTATTCCATTAGTGGGGAATATACGTTTAGAGTATGCCTGTTTAGGCTTAAAGCTATTGACAGTATTTACAAGAGTTAAAGGAGAATAATAGTATACGAGTAAGCTTTACTGTAAAACATTGTTGCTAAAATGCCCAACGTATTTAGTATGATATAATTCCAGGTATTGATCATTCGAAAAAAAATTAATTTTTTTTTTGGTATAAGAAATACAAAAGCATATTTATTCGACATTTACAGCCTTGTTAATAAATAGTAGTAAGTAGTTTCTACTTTATATGGATATCAATAAAACTTAATTTGTAAAAACAAAAAAGTGTTTTTTAACCCAATTTACTTCCGAAACTTAAATCTGCCTGACCTGTACTTTAATTGATTTGTTTACAAAATACTAGACCGTGTTTAAAAAATCGGGGTTTCTTCAATATTATCAGTTTTTGCAGTTTTTTGTTTTGCTTTTTTTACATTTCAGTAAATTTTTCAATTCAAATGCAAAGATATTTCCAACCATAGGTAATTGTTTTTCCTCCCCTTGACACACTTTCATATCAGCGAAAGGAAAAATTTTAAAATTTTTTTATTATGATTTTGTATAAAAAAAAGAGTCAACGACCTGATCCTCGAGCCAACAGGGAACGATCGATAGAAAATACTGTGTGACAAAAAAAATATGTGCAAAGTGTTATACTTTTTTCTGGTAGGTATTGTCGAGGATAACAAAAATCTTCATTTGAAATTTTCCAAACACCCCCAAAAATCTTAAGTTACGAGTAAAAAACCAGTTTTTCGTAACCGTATGCACTTATCAACCTCTAAGTACTTGCGTTTCAATTGTAGTTTCATCATAGAAAGCGAAATACATCATGCCGTTAGTTTTTTTTTAACAAAAAGTCTACTAATAAAATATTTAATAACTCGGTCAATTTCCAAGAAACTTTTTAACGCAAACCTGCGAATTAATCTTAATTAATTATGCTTTATAAGTAAAGTCATAAATAGTATGGTCCAGTACAAAAAACTGCGTAAAAACGAATCTAAAGTAGAAAAATTAAAAAAAAAACTAAAAAATTATATATGATGAAAAAATATCGACATATATCTGAAATTTACTGAAAAGAAATATATGTATATGGTTCAAATGGTTTTAGTCTCTTCTTTCTAAATCCGTTTATAAATTAAAAATCGGTTGATATTTACGTTAGTTAGAGGTTGATAAGTGCATATGGGTACGAAAAACCGGTTTTTTACCCGTAGCTCAAAATTTTGGTGGTGTTTGAAAAATTTCGAATACAGATTGTTGTTTGCTAGACAATACCTAACAGAAAAATAGTAACACGTCCCAGGTATTTCGATTGAACGTTAGTTATCTGCCGATATCGTTAGATAAGATTTCTACGATTAGGCTCTTAAGGATCATACTTACTACCTTTTCTGCACCATTTGTCACATAATACCAGTGTGTTTATGTAAATGTATTTAAATTACATATGTACTTACTTATTTAATTTACAACGTTTTTGTGAATAAAAATAATGTGATACGTATAGCAGACTCTTCATCCCTATGTAAAATTCGGATATTCAAGCATATATCTCCACATTAACGGCCTGTCCCACGATGTCACTAGAAATCGTTCGATCGAATACTTATATTGAAAATAACAAATTTTCTAATGTTATTGTTGTTTGCAATACAAGTTGTCGATCGAACGTTTTTTGGTGACATCGTTGGACAGGCATTAAATCTGTGTCATGCACGCTTTACCGGTATATAAATTGCGTAACGCAGCGATATTATGATATTTTTAGGTTCTAATAAGAAATATACTGTTAGAAATCTTTTTGGCAGCTTTTTCTTCTTAAAAACAGTTTTCTTGTTCGACATGGGCAGTTTTTTCCGCAAACATATGTAAGTACATATGTAGTATATGTATGTATGTATGTCATACAGTCAGTGTTGTCATACATACATTGTATTCAACAACCATTTCTTAAGCCTAAAGAACGCGGCATGTAAAAAGCGACATGCGTATGTGTCGATAACGTCACGGGAATTGTCAGCATGTCGGTTGCATTTTTTTTAATTACTAGTAGTGGCTACAGGCCTATTTTTTATTGCATTTGTGTGGCAATGACAAGCTGTCAAAAAGAAACTACAAAAAATATGGTTAACTTTACGCTTATAGTAGTTATACACGTAAAACACAATATGGCAGCACAGATAATTATACATACGATGCCAAAAAGAAAACGGTACTTTTTAAAATTTAGTACAAACAAAAATAAAATTGAGTACTTGAAGTGTTTAAAGTGTAATTTGCAATCAGGTTAGCAAGGAAATAAGTTATTTTAAGAAAATATTTGACTGTTTTGTGAAAATGGGTAGAAAAACAAAAGATATTTGCATCGAAGTTCGTGAACGCATTGTGGAATTGAGAAAAGCTGGCAATTCATTGAGCTCAGTAGCTAAAATTATTGGACGTGCTAAGTCTACAGTGCAGACAGTAATAAAAAATTTTTCTGAGACTCAATCCCTCGCAAGCAAACCCAAAACTGGACGTCCACCGAAAATTTCGCCATGAATTGAGCGATTTATAAAAAATTTTGTTAACAAAAACCCTAAAACTTTAGCCGTGGTAATTAGAAATACCTTAGAAAATGACCACAGTATTAATGTTCATTCAGAAACTTCGCACTGTGTTTTGAGAAAAAGCGGATTCCAGTGCCGCGTATCAAGAAAAAAACCATTTATTAGTGAAATAAACAGAAAAAAGCGGCTCGACTTCGCACTTAAGTATATGGACAAATCAACGGATTTCTGGGCGAAAGCAAGTTTAATTTATTCGGTTTTGATGGTAAACAAAAAATTTGGCGCAAAGCTAACGAAGAACTGCAACCGAAGAACCTCATTCTTAAAATAAAGCACGTTGGAGGTTCGGTCATGGTTTGGGGATGCATGTCGGCGAATGGAGTTGGAATCTCCAGACCTGAACCCCATAGAACATTTATGGGATGAATTGGAACGTCGCATTCGGAAAAAAATTATGGGACAAACAAGATCTTAAGGAAGGCTTGGAGTATGAATGGGGAAAAATAACATCTGAAACTACAAAAAAAGTAGTATTTTCCAAGAATAATCGATTGAGGGCAGTAGTTGAGGCAAAGGGAGGGCCAACAAAATACTAAAAAATAGTATACATATGTATGTATATGTAAATGTAAATATTTTACTAAAGTTATTTTTGTAGAGTACGTACAATTATCTGTGCAATGAAATAGATTTTTGTTTATTTTTATAAAATTTAATTATTTGATTTAAAATTTAAATAATGAAATAAATATTTGTGTTCACTTATTCATTTCGGTGCATTTACTTTGTTTATATATAAAATGTTTTTTGTAAAATAAAAAATATTTAAGGGGTACGTATTATTATATATAATGATGTTCATGAAACTTTCGCTATAATTTTTTTATTCGTTTCATTTCTATTTCATACAGATGAATAACTATGAAACAAGAACAATGAACACTCAATAGTTAAGAACGCAGTAAAATGATGTTGGTTTGTTTACTTATACAAGAGCACATTTACAAATGTGAAACAGAACATGTAAATCTCGATTAAGTTCATGGAAAAACAATATGCTTTTAAAGATCAGTGTTGCCAGTTGTAGGAAAAGGGAAAATACTAGAATAATCGCCGAAAAGGAAGTTAAAAAATTTTAACGAGCTCTAAATTAAATTCAGCTTTTATTAGTGGCAGTGATCTGCAATTTCGGAAAAATATTTCATTTAGATAAAAGTATTTAATTTTATACTATCTTTCGCTTTCACGAAATGGATTACATAAAAACATAAGTTAAATGTACACATAATTTTCTTTCTTTTAAATGCAATATTATTGTTGTTTAAAATTTCGTATTTTTACGATACATTAGAGTGATAATAAAATTTTTTGAGTTTTATTACAAATATTAATTATTAAAAAATTAAATTAAAAACACATTACATAAAATTAAAAAAAAATTATATAGAAGTTGATTAATGAGAAGAATGATTTTTTTAGATTTCATAGATTACGTGATCATGTTGCCAAATAAAAAATGTAAGAACTTCTCGAGAATCCATTATTTTAGTCTCACGCCTTGTTAAAATCATTAAGTTGGTAATCCAGTAGGGAAGAGCTTCCACCAAAAACACTTAATTCCAAACCCGATTACCTTTTTTGAAATTTTTTGATGGGATATTACACATGTGCGACGCATACAAAAAAATTCCATGATTTCACTATATTGGCAACATTGCTATTGCGTATTAATAACAAAAGATGAGATGAGAGAAAGAAGCATGAAAGAAAAGTCGTTTCAATGAACAATCTCTTTGTGTTAACAGTATGAAGCGAAATGTTTTCACTCACAGTATGATAAAAGCAACAGTTTGTTCAGTAATAACATATTTATTTGAAGTTGGGTTTTATTAAATAAACATTTCAGCAGTTTCATGGATGGAATTGTTCATGCTACTCTATAGTATACATGTATTGTAGTTCATTCGCGTTCGAAACACAGTTGTTTCAAACCTTTTAATTTACATTGATATTCGTGCCCTGCTGTCAGCGTTACCACTGGTGCTACTAAAGTAGCAATTTTTCACTTTTTCGACTGTTGGGATACTATTTGCTACTTTTGCAAAATGCACTCAAATGTGATACTTTTTATAATTCCGGCCATTTTTCTGATACTTTTTAATAAATGAAGAGATAGTTTTTGTACTTTCTGTTTAATTTAAACCAAAATAGCTATGTATGGGATGCAAATACTTTATATTTGCGTCACTGGCAGTTTTCAATAGACTGGCCATAAAACATCACGTGTGTGCAAAAATTAAACCGACTGCGTGCAAATCGAACATGCGCATTGCACTTTTCTCTCAAACAAAAACCTTCACAAAAAACTTTTACTTAACTTTTAAATACGGTGTTTCTCGGAATTGTTTTATATATTAGCACTTTTTCTCTGAATAAATAAAACAACATATTTCCAATACATAACTTTGCCCTAACTATGGCATCATAGTACTTTAATGCGATAAAGCTAAGTTCTTTGGGAAGTCATTTTTTTAACTACTCTCGCTAAAAATTGGATGTCAATAATAATAATCCGTTTTAAGATAAAATAACCTCATCATATTTGGAGCATATATATCTATCCTTTAATAATACAAAGATGAAATCATACTAAAACAGTTAATTAAATGCTTATAAACTTAGCTTTGTATTTCGAAATTATCCTAGACTTGTATACAAATATATTTAGTTTGCTGCGTAGTAGTGCTTCCATGAACGAGTTTTTTCTAAACTGGCTTCATTAAAAAATTAGCTACCTAACGGACTGAAAATTGATATTTGTCTTTCTAGGATATATGCTTTAACTTTGTATCAAAGTGATTTGGATGACTGGGGGTCTACTCAAAACGCAAGGAAATGCTTTCGAATTGTAATGTTAATAAGATACAAATTCGAAAGAATTTTCTTTCCTTTTGAAATAAATTCTATAAATCTATGTATAAACAATTTAGAAAACTTGACTAAATTGTCTCTAAAGTATATAAGCTGAGTTGTGCCTTTTTAGCAAAAAAACTGTCAATGCCAAAAAATATGCTTGAAATGTATGTATATACATATCTGTGTCTTTAGAAAATTTGAGTAGTGTTTTATTATAAACACAGATTATATCAAATATTTTTAATTTTTTGTGGCTTTATTTTCTCATAAATATAAAATTTTTTAGTCTTTAAATGTGCAAAATCTAATTCTTATTATTGATGTCTTTAAAAATTAACAAGTTTGTTTTAATTTCTCTTGCTTTTAAGGTTGCTTCTTTTTTCTTAGAAATCCTCTTTTGGGCGCCACTTTTGTTTAAAAAATTCCCTTTTTGTGCTCTTTTTTAAAATGTTGAACGGTAACACTGCCTGCTGTTATAAGCATTTGCAAACAACGATGCCAATTTAGCGCGTTTCGCGCTAGATTTGGCACGTTATAACGATGCCAAACGCGCTTTTTCTCGTCTTAGCGCGTTTATTAAAAATAGCGCTAAGCTAGCGCGTTTTGAATAAAGTCATCATATCAGTTTAATATTTTTCCCCCTTTTTTGCTTAAATTTAACAATTTTCTAGTATTCAAAACTCATAAAACTTTTTGCATTGGTTAATGATTCAGCTTACTCAAATGAAATTCCCTTGACTGTGGTTAGAATTAGGGATGTAACGAATACTAGTTTAGCGAATGCAAATATTACAATACGTTAAAAAATCACATGAAAATAAATTTGTATAAAAATATAAAGTTGTATTATATACATAGATGTACTGCATACAGCATTTTGATTAAATTGAGTATTGAATTGAGCAAATATTGATTAAATTATTAAAAGTACAAATTCTTAAAACAGAAAGGTTTATAAAATTATATTAAAATAAGTATAGATAATAATTAAAAATAAGCTTACAAAATGTTAGGCAATCAAGCTATTCGTACTTTGGCCCTAAAGTCTGGTACTCTGTTCAACATTTCATGTGAAATGAATTCAAAATACATATTAAGAAAACTTGAAATGAATTGTTTCTGAAAAACTGTTTCAAAAGTTTGAACAGACTTAATATTTTCGCGAAAATCAAACACTGCCTTTTCTTTTTCAAAAACTGAAAAATATTTCCATACACCGCTGAATTTTGGTTTCATTTCGATACTTATGAGAATTTATTTATAAATTTTACTTGCAAGTATGTATATGTATCTTTTTTATGCTAGCTTAAAATAATTTTAATTTTTTTGACGTTTGTTAATCGCAAACTATTTTCATAAAAGAAGTACAAATTTTTTTGTCTCTAGTATTCGCTTCAAATATTCGCATACATTTTAGCGAATCCAAATAGCAAAAGTAAGCGAATAATTCGCGAATGCTAGTTAGAAATAAAAACGCATTTTAATACTGTAAATTTCACAACTAAAAATATGTACTCGTACTCGTGACCAAAAAAATTTATTTAACTTATTAAGCATCTATTCTAGCTAAAGTACATAAAGCATTTGAATACCAAAACTATTCGACAATTTATAAAAGTTGTTTTAAAAATGAAATAAAAATAAAAATTAAGGATTTCGATTATTTGGAAGGCAATTCTGATTATGTATTAAATGATTTTAGTTATTTAGGATATAATTTCGAAGAAACAATATTATAAAGTCTGAAAAGAGCTACTTAAAAAATTAATTGTATTTCCTAATACGAGTACACATGCACATATGTACATCGACTTGTATTAAAATTTAATTTGGAGCGTAGGAAAATAGCTCGTTTTGGCTATAAATAGTTAACAATGCTGTAACTTAGCGCGTTCTAACGCGTTTTGCGAAGGCGAACAGCGCGTTTGGGTTACAAATAGTTGGCATCGCTGTTTTCAAACAAAATGTTCGTCCATACGCACATACACCCATACATACAAGCACGTGTATTTCATTAATATCAATAATAAGCAACAACAAAATAAGTATACTTACAAATTTTTTTTTGCACAACCGTTGATGCATTCTTCTTAGAATTCAGTAGGAAACTTTAAACGCTTATCACTTTTTTTCTACAAAACGAATCACTTTCATTTTTTAAACTTCCATAACAAACGTTAATACCTTTAATTTAACACTAATTTTATTAAAAACACTGCACTTTTACTACACTAAATAAATAAAAAAAAGAACTACGCACTAGGAACCGAACACAACCAACAAAGATTAACAACTAATAAGATTTATTCAATTAAAATTAGGCCAAAGCAAGGCCGATTAATAAGTTGAAAACACAGCTGATCTACTTTTTTTCTGCCTAATTCAAGGCGAATTCATATAACTGTTGGCGCGTATATCAAAAGTTGTTTATGTACAGAGACCTGAGACGGGTGATTGTTTTGTTTTATATTGTACATGGAGAATAGGTGGCGACAAAACGTCTGTTGGTTACTGGTTAGAGCTGGGTCCAACTCGTTCATTCGTTCATTTTTGCCACAAGCCTATGATCAAACCCATTCAAATTACATGGGTTTGATCATTGGTTTGTGGCAAAAATGAACGAATGAACGAGTTGGACCCAGCTCTATTACTGGTTTGATATATGCTACAAAAATGTGTTTTCGAGAAAATCGATGAAGAATGTTTAGTTAATTAGTTTTATAAAAATACACGATAGAATATTTTGTATAATAATAAAAGTAATAGATACATATGTATGTTTTTTATTCAAACTTAAAGTTATGTCATTTTTTCTTTAAATCCTAATAGCTTTTCTTGTTGGATGTAAAAATTTTATCAACTTTAAGTTAAGTAATAGATACATTACTTTTATTATTAAACAAAAAATTCTATCGTGTATTTTTATAAAACTAATGAACTAAACATTCATTATCGATTTTCTCGAAAACACATTTTTGTTCCATACATCAAACCGGTAACCAACCGACGACTTGTTAAAGTAGGTTAAATTACTATATATGTATATTTAATTAAAAATATCAATTTGATTCATGTAACATGACATTTAAAGGAAAAACAACAGAAGAAATAAAAGACAGTTTGAATATACATATTTAATAAAAGAAATTTTAGTAATAAATAATAAATATCAATTCATTTGATTAAAACATAACACAATAATTAAATTTTTGTATTTTACTTTGACTGGACTGACTAAATTATCGACGGCTCGGCTCAGCCGGATGTGAGCTATTATGGCGTAAGTCTCTGCCTTATTATCTTCAATCAGCTGCTTTTGACATACAAGCCTCCGAAGGCAACAACAAAATACCATATTGTTTTTATTGTTTGTGCTTTGTTATAGTATTAACTTTACCTGTCATGAATTTGCCTTGAAAACAACTACTTGTTTTATAAGGTTAAAAGCTCAGTTATCCGACTGTAATGCAATGTAACTGTAATATAGGAAACACCTTATCGATATTTTTATGTGAAAAGTAGGTTGCGTTACTTTACATTTCTACAACCTTTTTTATTACTTTGTACATAACAATATCGATCAGCTGTTTCCTACCGTTGCAGTTACATTGCATTACAGTCCGCTAACTGAGCCTTAATTTTAGTTGAATAAATCTTATTAGTTATTGATATCTGTTGGTTGTGTTCGGTTCCTAGTACGTAATTCTTTTTGTTTATATGTATATACATATGTATGTATTTAGTGTAGTAAAAGTGCAGTGTTTTTAATAAAATTAGTGTTAAATTAAAGGTATTAACATTTGTTATGGAAGTGTAAAAAATGAAAGTGATTCGTTTTGTAGAAAAAAAGTGATAAGCTTTTAAAGTTTACTACTGAATTCTAGGAAGAATGCAGCAACGGTTGTGCAAAAAAAAAATTTGTAAGTATACTAGTTTTGTTGTTGCTTATTGTTGATATTAATGAAATACACGTGCTTGTATGTATTGGTGTACATATGTGCGTATGGTCGAATATTTTGTTTGGAAATGCGTTCAACAGTCCTTTTCGGGTTTTTTGGTGCTTTTTGTCTCTTCATAAGCGCGAAATTTTGGTTAATACCCTTTTTTAAAAAGCGTGTATTTACAGTGCTTTTTAACAATTTATCATAGTGCTTTTGGTGCCTTTTGTAAAATAAAAATATGTATTTTTAAATTACAAAACTTAAATACTTTTAAGCGCTAATAGTACTTTTCAATCAGAAATTTTGCATTATCTTTTGACTGAGCCTTCTTAAATTGTTTTAATAACAATAAAGGGAACTATGGGATTAACAAATTAAAATTTTTCTTGCAAAATAGAAAACAGAAGTAACTGTAAAGTACCACATAATTCTCTGCATAGTAATTGATTGAAAGTGGTACGCAATAAGCAATTGTTAAAGTTAACACAAATATTTAATCATCCCAGAACAATTTTGTGCTATTGACAGTATATTTCTATTGTCTAAGGTCTAGAAAATAGCATGCGGTTGTTAATAGCAGTCAGTTGTTTTAGACAACGGGTAGACAAGCCTCAAGTTTTTGTATTGTATTGACGTAACGTCAATGTCGACAACTGGAACAATAGTGAATATCACACAAAAATAACAACTTTTATGTTACTTAAGAAAAAATTTATGCTTTTTATCAATTTTTTATGTGTAAATGATTTTTCAGTAGCATACATACATATGAGTAGGTGAGATGCAAAACTCGTTCGTTACAAAAATTAAAAAATATCAAGATAATGATTGATTCTAGTAGTTCTTCAGAAATTTTATAACAAGCAATATAGAGATTGTGACAATGTATGTATGTATGCTCTTTTTATATTTTTACATGAGTTAAAATAGCAGTTAGCAGCAAAAGGGGATGGTTCCATACATCAGACATATGCAGAACTCTCTCTTGTTATGTTTCGTAGCAAAACTCGCTGGTTCAATATTTATATTCTAAGCACTCTTGATAGTTATAGTGACGAAATTCTAAAATGAATATGACAATTTACAATAACTTTTTAGACTTGCATTTTTATACTCGTTTGCATTTTATATAAAAAAAAAATTAGCTTTTTGTAGTAAAAGCACCAGGTCAACTTCATTTTAAATTTAAAACTGCAAAGCGAATGATAATAGAAAAAACTGGAAAAGGAATGTGTACTCTACAGGGGGAGATTAATTATAGAACCAACTTTTGCACCCCAAAACCTTTTTTGAAACGAGGAAAGACAATTAATGGAATTATTCCAGAACTGCTTCCCATCAATGTGGACATTAAAACTGAAAAGAAAAAAGATGTTGCAACCTTTTTATCAAAACATTTTGGAGAAAATTGGAGAACCAATGAGGATCTGCAATTTTATGCTATTGCCCTAGACAATAATAGTAATAATACAGATCTTGCAAATAATGAAGAATATAGTGAATTAATTATCAATTTAAAAATTGGTACTTTTTATTTTTTAAAACTTTTATAAATTAACTTAAAGTACAAAATTATTACTGAAATTTAATAAATGAAAATAATTTTCAAAATATAATAAATTATAATTATAGAGTTTTCTGGCTGACATAGTTCGATGTCATATAGTTTGTAGAAAAACTCGTTGGTTTCGAGATTTCGTAGCAAAACTCGTTCGTTCCAAACTTTAATCTATTATTTTTCTATGCTTCAGTACGTTTTAATTTTTCAACTCTTGAGTTTTAATCAAGGACGCGGCAACATCTAAGAATTTAAAGTATTCCACTAATCCATCGGTCCATTTAATCAGCTGCTATAAGTTTTTTGCTTTTTTCCATAATTCTGTTCACTTGTAACGAGCGAGTTTTGCAAATCACCTACTCATATCTTAATCTAAGACTACGCTTCACCTTCCAAATAACTAATACAGATCACATAACTACTGGCATTTTGAAAATTTTCGTTTTTTGAGATATGACAATGTTGTATATATGTATGAATTTTAATTATTTTACTCCTGTTTTTTATTATTTGGTTTTACATTTTATTGATTTTGTGTTAATTAAAATGTTAAATTCTGTTATTAAATCTGAAATCTTTTGTTTATTTTGGAACAAAAATTTAAATTATATTTTGAGCTTTTGCACTCTAAACTCTATTTTTTTAACGGCTTAATATATTATAACTAAAAAAAAAATTCGGTGCTTTTTTACCCTATTTTCGTATTTTTTTTGCGCTTTTTACCCTTTTTGCAACAGCTTAATGTGCTTTTGCTCTTCCTAGAGATACCAACACTGGCGTACAATAACGACAAAAACAACAATGTAAACTAAATGGGATTGAAATAACTTTTTCGAACGTGAATGAACGAACTAGTTACATAAAAAAGACAGTTCTTTCTAAGTCTTGTTTTATACTCAGCAGTTTTTCTTGAAGCAGTTCGATTCAATTCTCTTTTAAAACTGATCGTTTGTTTACACACAGACGGTTTCTTGTTAAATTTTCCTATTGTTTTAATGCAGCGAATGAAATAACAAAAGAGAATTGAAGTAACTTTTCGGTACAAGCAAGTCAGTACCCCTCTTCTTTCTTCTTTCCCCTCTCTTCCATAAACTCAGACTTGCTTCAAGGAAAACTGCCGAGTCTAAAACATGACTAACAAGAATAACTTCTTGTAGAGTTGTGTCCAACAGCTCTTTTTGAATTAGTTTGAGAGCGTTCGAATCAAAATTTGTTTCAAACCCATTTATTTTACATTGATGCCTTTGAACGGACTTGTGTCCAACAGCTCATTTTAATTCGAAAGAACTGTTGGACACAACTCTGACTTTTGTAAAAGAGCTGGGTCCAACTCGTTCATTCTTCATTTTTGCCACAAAGCTATGATCAAACCTATGTAATTTTGTAAACAACTCATTCTACGAAACGAAACCATTTGCAAAGGTTTGCTGCAAAAACAAAAACTTTTGAAATTTTTTAATCGTTTTGTAGCAGTGATGCATTTTGAGTAAGGCCAAATTGACGATTTAAAAGGGCCAAAATACCTTCGATAGGGCCAAGAAAAATTTTTTTATATATTTGATTACGCTTTTTTTATTTAAATAAAAAAGTATGTAATATAAAACATGGATATTACTCTAAAGATGATACAGTATTTATTTAAACGATTTTTAATTATAGAAATTATTTCCAAAATTTACTCATATTAAAATCTTTGAACTTTTTAAATTCTGGAACTTCCGATAGGGCCCTATATTCATTATTTGTTTGTTCAAATTCGTTTGAGAAAAGTTTTATAACAAGGTAGTAATCCAATGCTATTGAATTACTTAAAACATGATCTGTACCCATGTTCTGTAATTCCTGCGTCGAGAAAGTTTTCGCTTGAAATATGTGAAATGAAACAAAAATGCAATAAATAGAAACAAACAGCTGGTTTTCTCACTAAACTGTGTCTGTAACTTTTTTTTGCGAGTAACAGCTGTCACTTAAAAAAATTATTCGCCAATTTACACAAAAAGTGTGTCGGTAAAACTTTTGCGAGAAAAGTTCTCTCTTTCAACTGTCAAATTCACTCACAAATAAAAACTCGGTGAGAAATTATTTCAAAAATAAAAAATATATTAAAAAAGCCAAGTGCGATGGATAATAACACGGAAAAGGTTAGTATTTTATTTTTTTAAAGTGATTTTTTCATTGTTAACTATTTTTCTTTTAAAATTTTAGAAAACTATGCGAATTTCTAAGCAACAAAAAGAAAAATTGGTATACTATATGTCTTCGCAAGAAGACAATTTGATGGCATTAACTCTTTTTATGTACCACTACAATTTTGTTTTAATAATCACTTAATTACACCACATTTAGTAAGCAATAAACTTTAAAGTCGCACTATACATTATTTGATACGGCCGTCTGTTATATTTTCGCCGTCGTCGTTGAAAATGTTTCAATTTTAGTAAATAATCACTTTTGATAGTTTTCGACATGACTTACATACACACTTTTTTCTTACTTTTCGAGAAACGATTTAATATTTTGTTTCACATCTTTTCGACGCGGGAAGTTCTCACCAAAGTTACAGAACATGGGCCAGTTTAAATAAAAATCTTCAAAAATAAAAGTAGTTTGAAACCGGGAAAAAACTACATTAAAAAATTTGCTCAAAGGTTTGAAGTAGTTAGTCCTAGTTTACACTATGCAAGTCTTATTGCTAAGCTTGTAGGCTTGATAGAAGAGACAGATGAGGGAAAATGATACGTTTCAGTTCCCTTCGTCTATCTCTCCTTCAAATTAATCAGCTTAGCAATAAGACTTGCATAGTGTTAGCTAGGACTTATCTGATTTTGAAGCTGAAAGGGCACAAATAGCTTAAAAAGTATCACAGGGCCAGCCAATATCCAAAAGTGCCACAAATGGAACAATTGAGCCAAATTTTGCATCACTGTTTTGTAGTACTCGTACATAACCATACGTCTACACCTGATATATTTTTATCATGACAGAAGTCAAAGTTTATATTGAAAAATAATTTTTTTATGTTAGCTGTTTTTCATATATGGAATTCGACTTTTGTCATGAACTATCAGGGTGAACTATCATTTCTAGGCAATCTGCTAACATTTAATTTAAATTTTTGCATATGAGGTTACATGAATTAATTCTAATTATGGTTTAAATTTATGGCCTGGCGCACTTCCATACGCCTAGATTTTTTAAATCCAAGTACTTGCACACTTATTTAAAGACACTACTATAATCATTTATTCGAAAAGTTTTGGATTGAAATTATTTATTTATTGGCGTATAGTAAGAGCAAATTTCACCAACTTATTTAAATATCACTTCATATTTATAAGTAATTTTTCCATACAAAAATTAATGAAAATCAATATTTAAATATGAATTGATATTTAAATAGAGTTGGTGAAAATTTCCCTTAGTTATTTTCAATAATGGTCTGGCTCTGACCTGTCTATAACAAATATATATATATATATATTTGTAGCTATGCTATATATGGGGCGATACAGGAGTTAGGACGTGATTTTCGTAACAAAAATAATCGACACTATTACAGTTATAAATTTATAAATCAATTTTGTACTTAAAAGCTAAGTACGAAAATAAACTAAACAAATTGTTTGATTTTGTTTTGTTTAGTTCTTTGAAGTGAGAGAAACAAAAACAATGAAAACGATTACTCAATTTATTTTTGCTTTGTTTTTGCGCATGAGCACAAAACCAGAGAACACAGCTGATGGGCTGTAAACTGCCGCCGCCGGCCACAAACAATACAATAATTTAATCGTACGCCGCTAGAAAAGAAAATAATCGGAAATAAATGGAAACGTTTTGAAATTTTTGCAGATAATTTGATATCATCATATAATATAATTTTATTGCATTGTTACTTAACACATTAAGTTTGTTTTATATAACCAAGCAGCATAGCTACAACCGGGTGTCCTAAGACATATTTCTTCTTTTTTATTTCATTTATTTATTTTTATTTAGTTGTTCCCTTTTTTATAAAATTTCTTCTAAATTCATCATAACTATTATTCGAGGCTGTTCTACTATTGTTAAGATACGAGTATTTCTTTGGTTTGAAACGATTTCTTTAACATCATTGTCGAAAGAAATTGGAGTAGAAAATCGCACTGAAAGTTTCGCAGTTATCTTAAATAAAGGGTCCGCCATCTAACGTTTTTTTCAGCTAGTGCTTATTTCGTCAATGGTAACACTTAGCTCATGTCTGATTTGACAGATAATTAGTTTTATCCTTCTGCTGAACGAATATGGTTGTATATACGCTTGAACAACGCTTCGCTAAGTGGGCCTGCGATCGACTTATAGAAGATGCCGATTTTGCCAAAAAAAATCATCTTTTCAGATGAAGCTCATTTTGATCTTGGCGGGTATGTAAACAAGCCAAATTGTCGCATTTGGGGCACAGAAACCCCGCACGCATACATTGAAAAGCCGACGCACCCAAAACGAGTCACTGTTTGGTTCGGATTTTGGTCCAGAGGCATAATTGGGCAATTTTTTTCGAAAATGAGCAAGGAGTGGCCGTTACAGTCAATGGCGATCGTTATCCGGCCATGTTGAACGAATTTTTGTTCACAAAAATTGAAGAGGAGGATATTGGCAACATTTGGTTTCAACAGGACGACGCTACGTGCCACACAGCCGAAGCTATACTCGATGTTTTGCGCCCTGTTAAAAAAAAGTTATCTGGCGGAGCCTTTATATATGTACCTGTGTGTGGTTTATTAAGGGACTATTGACTATTTTTGTCGTTAACTACCTTGGGACTTTTCTACGAATTCCTGTTTAAAAGCTTGCACAACTCTGCAAAAAATTTAGAAGTCATAGAATTAGCGGCAGTAAAGGAGTTTCATTATTACTGGTATTGGGAATTTAAAATATCTTTTTGACTGTTTTATGTTTGTTGTCAAAACATTTACTCGTCTTCCTTTTCACAAACTGCTTTTCCATATTGCATAAAAAAAATATGTATTGTTGAAAAGAAAAAAAGTCTATACAAAAATAATTCATACATCGTCATTCGCTAATGATGATCATCATCAGCGCACACATTCCATAAAGAAAGAGGGTTTGAAAGCCCAGCACATGACCACAACGTACGCACAAGCTCAGTCATATATTATAAAAGAGAAAAAAAAAGATTTTAAGGCAAAGCATAACTTCAACAAGCAAATGTTTTGTCGTTTTGTGTTGAAGTCTAAATAGAATTTTAGCACACTACTGTGATTCTCTTGAACATTTGCTCATTTCGCAGTAACATAAACGCATAAAAAATGTATTGCGGCAAATAATCATAAATCGTACAAACTGCCACTCAGCCAAGCTTTTGCCAAAACACAATATTTTTCTTTTTTATTGATTTCTTTTACCAGTGATGTAGTATCATGGCAAAAATATGTGAAAGTTAGTTCATCATGCCGTTTGTAGTTTTACGGGTATTTGTTTAAGAACCGATTTTTGATCATATATTTTTCTTCATCAATTTGGGAATTCCAATATTCTAGACTTGTGTCCAAAAGCTCTTTTTGAACTAGTTCGTGCTGTTGGACACAAGTCCGTTCAAAAACATCAATGTGAATTAAATGGGTTTGAGACAACTTTTGATTCGAACGCTCTCAAACTAGTTCAAAAAGAGCTGTTGGACACAACTCTACAATACTCCTTCAATTTATCTTCCTACCATGAGTTCACATAACCATAATCGATGAAACCGGTGATAACTACTGTTTAATTTTTATTTTCTTTATGCAACGGTTGTAAAAATTTCATCATATAGTGTGTACACTTTGCAACGTGTTTTCGCAATACGTTTATATTACATGTTGCATATTTTGACACAGACACTACAACATACAATGCAACCTATAATCTAGACTTGTATGGAACTCTTTCAGTAGCACGTTTTAGACACAAACCTTTGATCGAACCCATTTAAATTACATGGGTTTGTTCATAGGTTTGTGAACTCGTTCACTGAACGAGTTCGAGGGGTAGAATTAATTGTTTCGTATCGTGCTACTTTTAAAGTTGTCGTATCGTTTAAATCTGGATGTTAGTTAAGGCCGTGATACACGATCTACGAAAAAATACAAATGATGGAGTTTATGAAAATTTTCAAAAGACAATAACAATTCATCACACCAGGGTTGTACTTTTTCGTAGATCGCACGACTTTGTATGATAGTGAGTCATGGCCTTTAAGCCCCTTTCAGACTATTATACAAGTATTAATACTTTCATCACATTTTACGATACAGAAATCTAAATACATTCGTTGCGACTGTCAAAAAAATCTAACGTAAAATCACATATTGTGTTCAGACCATCACAATTCAAACAAAATGTGTAATACAAGCAGAAAACAAAACAGCTGTTCAGTGAAAATGTCTGTGCTATTCATTGACTAGCGGCAGCAAGCGGTTTAATGTAGGCGGGGACGTGCCGGCACTTGAAAAAATTCAGCAGTTAAAAATATTCTATGTAAATAACAGAAAAAATTTAAGAAAAGATGTTACAAAAACGTTAAAAAATTACTTCAACGAAATATACTTTCATACGATTCACTTATTCAAAATTTTGAGCCGATATACATATGACAAAACATAATATCAATGACGACACGCTATCGGCGGCGAAACAGCCGACTTGGAAATTTGGTTTGTGTGAAAACGCAACCCTGATCTAATGAAAAGTATTATCGTTTAGAAAATTTTCTAAAAACGAAAAAGTCTTATGGGATGTAAAAATTTTTATCGTATTATTTGCCACTTTGATGACATTTTGCGTTCAGACTATCACACTTGAACGTATTATTTGAATTTTTAACAAGTATAAATACAAAGTATAATAGTCTGAACGCGGCTTTAGTAAATATGTGAGGTTGCAAGCGAACGGGTCAGCTGTTATTGTATTTCCCTTTGCTTTATACATGTGTGTGTATGTATGTGAGAGGGAAGTTAACGTTTGCTCCGTAAAAATATATTTTCTGTATATCTCTACCTCACATACGTTACGATCAGGGTTGCCGTTGAAAATTTCGAAAAAGTGTCATAAAAAGGGTATTTAAGAAAAAAAAAAACAGTCAAAGAAAAGGTATTTTAATATAAAATAGGGTAAAGTTTTTTGTGAACAAAAAAAAAATAACATTTATTTTAATTTAAAGAAAAAACAAGCACGAATTTTAACAATTAATTGAATACATTGTCATATTATCAAAAAAGAAGTTACTCTTACAAAAACTTTTTAAATACTTATTCTATATTTTTAGAAATACTTATTCTATATTTTGCAATTAATTTTTCACTTGGAGTCCATTCTTCCAGCTCTGATTCAGGCAAATTGAGAGAGGAAAGCATGGACTCACAAGTTTCTAGTTTAAGTTTGTTTGTAAGTTTATTTTTAATCAGTGATAGTTTTGAAAACATTCGTTAATTTTTTTTTATTTCACACCACTATGTGGTGTTGTCGTGCACCCTCTAATATTTAATATAGTATGTATATAAATCAGGCCCTACTTACAATTGGTCATCAGTTCATTTTACATAATTGTTAAATTTTATGTGAAAAAATAGGTATGCATGGAATATGACAGTTGCATAAAAGTCAGTGGTTGTAATAATAATATCGTATGCAATTTTTGTATGTACGTTCACAAAACTAATGTATGGAAATATGTATACAACACACATGCATAAAAGTGTACTAAAAACTTTAGTGAGGAATATTGGAACTTTAACTCTTTTTTCAAAAAGTGGCATTCAGTTTGTTAAAATGATACAAAGGGATAAAATATAAAAAGGGTCATTGGCACGAAAAAGGGTCAAAAGTGATACTTTAGTGTCACAACGGCAACGCTGGTTACGATACATATTAAATAAACAGCAACATGTTTTATTTATGTTGCAGCTGATTCATAAACTCACGATACGGATCTACTAATTCTACCATAAGTCAGCACAGAGAAAACAGTGCCTAATAAATACCTGATAAAATAGAACAAAATTAATAAGATATCTCTATGGTTTTTTTCAAGAAGGAAATCTTATTAATTTAATAAGGAAAATCTTTTTGAAAAAATCAAGAAGGAATCTTGTAAATTTTATTAGGTTATCTTATTGAATTTTTCAAAAAAGATTTCTTCTTGTTTTTATTAGCGACACAAAAAAAACACAAAAAAAATTGTTTATGTCTTTATTCTTTGTACTTATGTATTTTCATTTAAATTTTATACCATATATGTATGTATATAGTATATGCAAATGTTATTGATTTATACCATACATACATATTATATTATATTCTTTACTAACTCATTATACATACATACATATTATTACTTGAGAGGAGAATACAAGTATTGAACCAGCAACCTTCTGACTGATAGACAAGCACTCTAACCAATATGCTAACAAGCAGCCTGAATAAGCATTGAAATTATTGTGCAAACATGCTTATACAAAAACGAAAATGATCATGAAAACAATTTTCTCCATGTTTATTTATAGATATGAAATAACAAGAAAGCTAATAAAATCAAGAAGATTTCCTTATTAAAAAAAATTAAGAAAATGATTTATACATAATCATATATGAACCTAATAAAAACAATAAGGATAGCTTTTTGAAAAAATCAATAGGGCAACTTAATGAAATCAATAATAAATCCCTATATTATACAATTTAGAAGAAAACCTAATATAATCAAAAAACTTTTCTCTATGGATTGGTTTTTGTTCCAAAAATAACGGAAATTGATTAAAAAAAATTGTGAATAACAAGATTTCTTCTTGATTTTATGTGGTTTTCTTCTTGATAAAATTAATAAGATTTACCACATAATAATAATAAGAAATCTCTATAAAAAAAACTCTTCGCTTCTTTCTGCTGGGATACCCCTTAGCATAAAACCGTTTCATAGAGAAAATCTTCTTGATTCTATTAGGCAGTTTTTTCTCTGTGTGTACCTACTTTAGTTGAATCATCGAACCTGTCTAAAAATTAGAGTTGTGTCCAACAGCTCTTTTGAACTAAAATAAGCTGTTGAACATAAGTCCGATCAAAAACAACAATGAAAATTAAATGGGTTTGAAACAACTTTTGATTCGAACGCTCTCAAACTAGCTGTTGGACACAACTCTACTAAAAATTAGACTTGGTCGAACTCGTCCACTAGTTCATTTTTGCCACCAACCAATGATCAAACCCATTGAAATTACATAGGTTTGATCAAAGGTTTGTGGCAAAAATGAACTAGTGAACGAGTTCGACCCAAGTCTACTAAAAATGGGAGCATTTCTGTACTAGAGAGATGCAACAAGTATGACCGAGATTTCATAAGCAGTAAACACATTCACCACAGCAAGCAACCGACTTCAATATGTCAAAATAGAATAGACATGTTTATATGAGAATGATTATATTGACGATAGCAAGGCAACACGGCGGCAAGTTGTTGCCATTCTGACTTTGTCGTTGTAGTCCAAATAAACTAATTTCTATTTTTGTTGATGACAATGAACAAATATAGTGCTGCCAATAAAATACAAAATTTGAAATAAATAATAGCTTACAATTATTTCATATTATTTCACAGAAAGAACATCCCGAAATTGTATGGAAAAACTTGTTAAGACCTTGTTCAGTTTTGCCACTTATGCTAACTGGCATGAAGTTTTTCGTTACACAAAAGGCTGTATATGTACTTATTCTTTTCTCTAAATAAACCCAGTAAACTATTCCAGTAATCTAAGTATGTATCATCATTCCAAGATGTCAGCTAAAATATTTATTACACTGCATGCATTGCATGATATTTTAAAGTCGACCACATTCAACCATGGATTTTTTCTGAGACCGTCAATAGCAGCAAAAACTAATAGTAATTTCAAATCTTTATTACACTTTTATTGATATTCTATTCAGACTTTACTTTAGTTTATTTTTATTTTAGATTTTACAATGTATGTATTGAAGAATTTTTTTATCGAATGTATTTATTGTTTAATAGGAATTATGGCATAAGAATTTTTCCCTTTGAAAAATAAAGTATAATTTGAGCACAAACTGAAGTCAAAAATAAATTTATTTTGTAGTTGTGGCAATCAGTTGTTGATTTTAATTTGTTTTTGCAGCATTTTTGCAAAGTTGTTTTCTTATTACGAATATTATTAGTGCTAAGTAAAGCTGTAAAGTACAATATAAGCATGAGGGTTCATCATTAAAGTGCAATCGAAAATTATAGTTGAAAGCATCAAGACTCTTTTTTTAGTTAAAAAAAAAACAAACACTGATTAGCAAAATTGTTGATGGAAGCAACAACTCACTTAGTGCTGTGATTTTCTTTAAAAAACTTCAAACTTAAACTTTTATTTCATAAATTTTAAATATAAACTTGAAGTAAGTAAAAAAAATTACACATTATCTGCTGTAAAGTCAGTTGATACGGAAAGTTTATTAAGAGTTTTGAATCTAAATAATTGTATATTTTTGATTTACTTATGCATTCAAAGTTTGCCACTCATCCCATATGTACGTAGTTTTATCATTGCCTGGAGTTGCTTAGCCACGTCCAAGTACATCTAACGCAACCAGAAGTCTTCAGGAATAACTCTATCTTTTTAGCCTTTTGGGGAGCTAAAATATATTTTTATCTCTAGGTGGCACTCGTAATACATCTCAGGCCTTCGAATATCAAACCAGTGGCAACAATCGGTTAAAGCTACGGCGTTTTGGAATACAAAAATGACGTACAAAAATATCCCCCTTTTATATGAAAACACTATTGTTGGCTTATTATTGTATTATTTTTATACCTCTATTTTACAATTGCATGAAAGTCGGATCTTACTAAACGTGCTTATAAGAAAAATATAGATTTGGACCAAATGTCTAATGAAGAATTTCTCGAATTCATCGTTCCTATAGAAAGTTCTATAGAGATCAAAGATAAAAGTTTAGAAAGCGGTGACGGCATTGAGGATCCTCCTTATGTTTTCGATAGTAACAAGACCAAAATATTGCCGGATAAGGCAAAACAGACCATAGCAGAATACGTTCAAAGTATTGCTGTAGCTGAGACCACGGATACATTTACAGAGGCAGCAAATCTCTGAACCTTAGCACAATGGACAAACCATCGGCTTATTCAACTGTCGTTGTATGTACAGCAGTAGTTGAAAGCGACCCGGCACAAGAGGCGTCGACATCAACTACAACCACAACGAGAGCATCCTTTAAACGCAAAAGAGCGCTCTCTATTGCCAGCAGCTAAAGCTTTTGGATACTTTTGGTGGCCGTATGACTTTATCTGGCTTATTTGAAAAGTATACATTTTTTCTGAATGAAGGTGTCGCACCCTTTACATATATACTCTTCTTTACGTATGTGTACACACTAGAAGTGTGCGCAAGCTATGAAAAAGTGCACAGTATTGTATTTTTTTCAACAGCGAATATTGTTTGTAGTGGCGATCGTAATTGAGTGTAAAGCAAAAATAGAGAACAAGGAAATAAAGAACACACAAAACCATTGTACAACAGTTGAATAGACAGTTGTGTCAAGTGTGCAATATTTTTATTGTACACTTCATAGTGCGCCATACTTCATTTCACAAACTCAAAATTTCATAAAATATTAAGTGATAATAAAACTTTATTACTTTTATATCCATTGTCAAAGATATTATTTTTATAGATATTTTATTTTTTAGACTCTTAAATCAATAAATCATAAAACTTAGAACAGTATCGCATGCGAACTAACACACTCAAACAATCTACGTTGTTTGTTTTTTTCTTTTACACATACATATATTTTTACACTTGTGTGCTCATTTTACAATTATGTGCACTAGTGAAATATGCTTCGACACTACAATACTAATGCACTCACTAAGCAGTTAAGCAAATGCTGTTGCATGCTTTTGATAAGATTGAGCACCAGTTTCAGTGTTCTCATAAAATCAAGAGCACTAAAAAGAGAGAACAAGTCAAAGTAAATTTATATCAAGTATATGCAACTACTCAGGTGATTAATTTTTTTCTCGTTTCGTGGCAATGCATGAATGTCAAAAGTTGTTTACAATTTGCGTACGCCATTTTGTTTTGTTTTGCTTTGTTATACACAATTGGGTATACTGACAACGTATGTGAAAAAGTTTAAATAAATTTTTACTTAAAAAATGTGTTACAAAACATTTAAAAATAATTATATTTAATTATTAAGGTACATATGTATCTTTTATTATACTTATTTCACATATTAAAGGTTTATCAATTAATAAATTTACTTTGGTTTTGTCTATCCATACATTTTCTTTTTGTGGTATGCAGATCTGGGACTATTGCATTAAATAATTAAATGCATTGACCATTTTCCCACAATAAACTAAATCAATGCAAATGCAAATTTATTACATTAGCACTAATTTTAATAATATTAGTGCAATTTTTTTTTGCATTTTACTAAAATCCCTTCATTGCATTGTTACTTTTAGTGCACTATTTTTTTGCACATAATATACATTATGAATAGTATTATTGCATTATCAATGAAACATATAGTGCAAAATACAACGTAAATGTGTACATACATACATACGTACATACATAAATATGTAAATTTTTTCGTATGTACATATCGTCATCTAAGAGGAAAAATCATATCACTACGTTTTTTATAATTTTTCGAGAGAAAGACAAAACTTGATGAAATTGTTCCAAGCGGTAGTATTTTTCGTTTATAAAATCACCATTTTTTAAGATATAACTTTACAATAAACGAAAACCTAAGTTCTGATCTTTTTTCAATTGCACGGTTTTTCGTATAAGCTCGAGATGCAACGTACTTGAAGTATGAAACTTTTTAATTTTTTTCGATTGGTTCTGAAATCTAGTTTGTATTTATATTGACAGTTTTTTTTCGTTAATTTGTATGTACGTACTTATAAAAGTGCCCTCAATGAACTTTAGTGTATTTTATATTTTTTATTTGTGCAATCTCCTAAAAATATTTTCACGTTTTATTCAATTTTACTGTGTACAATAATATTGCATTACTTCATGATGTGCTTATTGGCAACACAAAATTAGTGTATTTTTTGTCATGCGATTATCTGCTAATGCAATATTAATCCCTTACTTTTAAGAGATTTTATTTAAGTGCAAAAAATAGTGCTCTACAAGCATCAAATTTAAATTTGCACTAAAATTTTTGTTTTTTAATCAGTGCTTATGCAAAAGTAATGCAAGTTGCCCAGGTCTGATTGTATTCATCTGTTTTTGACATTCATCTATTATTCTTACACAAACAAATCGCCTGTTGTTTTTGTACTTTCTTAGTTGTTGTAGACCTGCATATACTTTATATAAATATGTTTTGGAACAAGTCAATAATATACACCATGAAGATTAAGCAAGCAAACATCTTCTGCTCAGCTCTAGCACACACGAATTGTTGAGAAATAAATAACATTAATCAGTATAGCAGACGTGTTGAGTGCATCACATACTGTTGAGAATCAGCGTTGCCAGAGAAAACAATTTTGTCCCAACAATAACAAAATATTAGTGTTGAAAATTTGCTAAATTTTGTATTTTCAGAAAATTATTTCAGCAAACCGGAATGTGTTGTTTGTCAAAGTGCGTTGTCACGCGTGAAAAAACATGACATGCAAAGGCATTTTCAAGCATACATTTAAATTATTTTAAGAAAATTTCGCCAAAAACCCTTGAATATTTCTTCTGACTATATTAAAATCAAGTTTGCCTTTGGAGATTTAAAATTTCAAATTGGGGAAATGATATGAAATTTCACTGGCAACACTGGATAGTGGTGAGAGTATAACTAACACAATCGTAAAATGTAATGGTATAGGTTGCCGACCACTGATCTGAAAGTAGTATTGCACAAGCTTTCGATGTGCTTACATATGAATGAGGCAGCGTTTCGAGGATATTCATTATATCAAGTGGCTCAAATCAACAACAGAGCTCTTTAATTACTTTTTTAAGGATGATATCGTTGCATTCATTCTTGTTGAGACAACGGCAGGCCGAGAAGGTAAATTCTTCTAACAATATATCCGATGAAGAACCGCTTTTACAGCTTCCAGATTTCCGTGTGGCAATAGCTGCTAGACTTGTTGCCTTCAGAAATAATGCTCAAAAATTGGGCGAAGCACAGCCTATGATATAAGCTATTGTAAAAAGAGCTGTTCGTTCAGTTCCTGCTGTTAGGTTCAATGGTGTCGATCATTTCACTGTTTTGGTAGATATAAAAGCAAATGAATGGTGCAAATATTGCAAAAAATCTGACACCCAAATCCTTGATTCCAAATGTAAATTATTTCTGGGAGTATCACAGCTAAAAATAATATGTCTTTCGTCTTGCTTTCATCTTTAATCTTAATAAAACTCTTTTATAAATAAAATTTACTTGTGATTTTTCATTACATGCAAACCGGCAAGACCAGACGGTCTTCACTATTCTTTACCTGGCGTTCGTTTTGCACCTGTAAATTACAACTTACGATTCTTTTTACCTTATTCATTTAAAAAAAAATATATACATATATATTGGCTTCACGCGATCATTTTTACAATCTGGCCGGTTAGAGGGTTAAAAAATGCACAGGTATTGAGGGAATGAGACAGTCCGCAAACGCAGGTATCTTCCATTTAGTGACATCTCTGTGTGCTTTGAGGTTTAAATCGATCCGATTGCTTCCAAACTTCTGGTACTTATAGAAACAATGTTTCATACTAAATGAGAGTTGTATTATTGTGGTATTTGTTTAGTTTGCATGTGATGTGGTACGTTTATTATGCTTGCATATTACTGTTGCATATGATTACTGAGTAGTTGATTGTGTTATTGCTTTTTTGGCCTTATTGAGTTATTAATTTATTTATAATGTACGTGCGTGTATGTACGTGATGCACGTTATTAAATATTAAAGTGAACTTACAATACTTTTGTAAAATAAATGCTTAATTTTAATCATTTGTGGAAAGTTTTAAAATATATAAATCAAGTAGTTTTAAATTATAATTAATTAAATAAGACGACGTATACGGAGTTAATTAAAAATACTTGGGCTTGTCTAAAAATATTTCTATATATAGAAATATAGTCCTCAAATATATTTGAGGACTCTTTTTCACACTCACCTTAAATTTATATTATAATGAACAAGTTCTCTCCTAAGACCAGTATGTAATAAAATCAAATGCTTTACACTATTAATTTAAATTTAAAAACGTTTAAAAGGGTTTATTAGCGTTATGATTCAGAAGGAAGAAAAACTTGTTACTAGTTTTAATTGTATAAACTTTTGATAGCTTTTTATTTCCTTTTTAGAATATTCTTAGTGCTCAAGTATTTATGGTTTTGCAAATGAGATTATGTACAAATACTTTAATTACTACATTTCTTGCAGGTCTGTTAGTTTAATTCCATATTTTCATGCCATATATTTAAAACTTGATTATATAATGTCGTTATCAATAAGGATTGAAACACAAAAATGCTTTTATAGTTTTATTGCATAAGTTAAAAAGCTATTAAGTTATTATTTGTACTATAAATTTAATAGACATACTCGTATCTGGTTGCTCTGCCTATTGCTGAGCATGAAAGTACCTGCATTTGGTTTGTCAATAGAAGGAATGAAGTAGAAACTCAGATTAAGACAGCTAAATTTAGCATATTTTACATTTCATTTTACATCCTTTAGAATTTCATAATAGAACTGCATTAAATGTTACTTTAATATAATAAGAAATACACAAAAAGGTTTAAGTTAATTCTAGAGCAGTTTAATATTTTTAAAATGTAAACAGCACATGAGACGTTAAATTTTTGCAGCCAGAATTGCATAATCAGCATCAAATGATGCTCTAGTTTTTAAGCTTGTTCCAATTTTTTTTATTAGGCTAAAAATTACTCTACGTTATTTTCTTATATAAATAATTCTTTTGTACCAAAAACTAACGAAGAAGTGCCATATGCCACAAATACATAAACAAATTTATGTTAGCTATAATTTTTTAATACTGTAACCGGTAGGATCGTATTTATAAATTCATATTGTCAAAACAATCATGCACAGAAAAAAGCATTCACCAATTAATGTTTTCAATTAATAATTTAATTGATTCAATTAAATTTTTAATTGTATTAATTAATTTGAGTGGAAAAACTTAATTGATATTATCAAATTGTTTATAGGTGAAAATTTAATTAATTTTTTAATTAATATTACAAATATTTTAATCAATATTACAAACTCATTCATATTACTTTTTGTGTGATAGGAGAAAAACATTAGGAAATAGCACCAGGTAAAAAAGTGAAGGCAGTCTGTAGGTTTTCGTGTAATGAAAAATCACAGCTAAATTTTATTTATAAAAGAGTTTTATTGAGAGTAAGGAGGAAAGTCTGTGATACTGCCAGAGACAGTTTGCATTTGGAACCAAGGTTTGGGTGGCAGGGGGTTTACTCTCTATTGCGATGCGAAAGAAAAATGCTACTCAATCGAACGATTGGTACTCTCTAATGCATTTATTTGCGCATCTGGTTTTCGCATCTATTTTTCTTTTCTCTCGCAAGCCTGGTATCAACGCACTCTGCAATGCGAAAGCGTCTGTCAAAATCGTCCGATTATCGCAAATATCATGAGATAGGTAAATAAGGGATAAAAACATGTGAGTACGTTGTACAAATATTTATATTTAATATTGAAATTATTTTTAGAAAAAAAAATTACATTACATTTTGCGATCGCGATGTTGGTATCACTAGGAAGAGCAAAAGCACATTAAGCTGTTGCAAAAGGGGTAAAAAGCCCAAAAAATACGAAAATAGGGTAAAAAAAAGCACCGAAATTTTTTTTAATTTTAATATATTAAAGGCCGTTAACAATAAAAAATTTAAACTGCAGTTAACACTAAACTTAAAATTTAAACTATAGTTTGTACAAACTTGCTAACACTTATTTCAGTTATTTTTTAAATTTTAATTTATATATAAAAATTTTAGTTAAATTTAAGTGAAACAATTTATTAGTTTAAGTGTTACCTAAAGGAAAAAATTTTAAATATGTCCAAATAAATAAAAATAAATTCTACCAAAAATGAACAAAAAACTTTTATTTGAAAAAAATTAAAATAAATATTGAAAACATGTTTCTTCTCGGCAGTGGCCAACAAAACATCTTCTTCCAAAGGTGAAAAGTTTGGGCCACTGTAACATATACATATGTACATATGTATATATAATTACCGAACCCCCTTTTCTCTATATTTTATGCTGCTTATTTGCGTATTTGGTTGTTAAAATTTCCAATATATAATTATTCAAATAAATTATTTTTTATGCGTCCATATTCTAACTTTTATTTTTCAGTTCATTCAAAATAATTGATAACAGCAAGTTAAATAATTTTTGTTTTTTGTTAACGAATATTTTAAACCTTCAGTTAAAACAAAAGTTTAAGTTTTACTATAAGTTAGTAAACTTTCAATATAACTGAACTTCGTGCTAATGGGGGTAAGCCGTTAAAAAAAATTAGAGTTTAGAGCGTAAAAGCTAAAAATATAATTTAAATTTTTGTTCCAAAATAAACATAAGATTTTAGATTTAATAACAGAATTTAACATTTTAATTAACACAAAATCAATAAAATGTAAAAACAAATAATAAAGAAAGGAGTCAAATAATTTAAATTCATACATACTTACATACGAGTACATACAACATTGTCATATGTCAAAAAACGAAAATTTTCAAAATGCCAGTAGTTATGTGATCTGTGTTAGTTATTTGGAAGGTGAAGCGTAGTCTTAGATTAAGATATGAGTAGGTGATTTGCAAAACTCGCTCGTTACACGTTAACAGAATTATGGGAAAAAGCAAAAAACTTATAGCAGCTGATTAAATGGACCAAATTAGTGGAATACTTTAAATTCTTCGATGTTGCCGCGTCCTTGATTAAAACTCAAGAGTTGAAAAATTAAAACGTACTGAAGCATAGAAAAATAAAAGATTAAAGTTTGGAAAGAACGAGTTTTGCTACGAAATATCGAAACCAACGAGTTCTTCTACAAACTATATGACATCGAACTATGTCAGCCAGAAAACTCTATAATTATAATTTATTATATTTTGAAAATTATTTTCATTTATTAAATTTCAGTAATAATTTTGTACTTTAAGTTAATTTAAAAAAGTTTTAAAAAATAAAAAGTAGCAATTTTTAAATTGATAATTAATTCACTATATTCTTCATTATTTGCAAGATCTGTATTATTACTATTATTGTCTAGGGCAATAGCATAAAATTGCCGATCCTCATTGGTTCTCCAATTTTCTCCAAAATGTTTTGATAAAAGGGTTGCAACATCTTTTTTCTTTTCAGTTTTAATGTCCACATTGATGGGAAGCAGTGGAATAATTCCATTAATTGTCTTTCCTTGTTTCAAAAAAGGTTTTGGGGTGCAAAAGTTGGTTCTACAATTAATCTCCCCCTGTAGAGTACACTTTCCTTTTCCAGTTTTTTCTATTATCATTCGCTTTGCAGTTTTAAATTTAAAATGAAGTTGACCTGGTGCTTTTACTATAACTTGATAGTTAGATAGAGCGCTTAGAATAGAAATATTGAACCAGCGAGTTTTGCTACGAAACATAACAAGAGAGAGTTCTGCATATGTCTGATGTATGGAACAGGGATGGAAAAGTTGATACAATTGTACCATTTTTAGTACTATTTGAATGCCAAATGTACCGTATCACCCCAATGACCAATTTAGCACTATTGAATTTTTGCTATTATATTACGTGCCACATATAGCATTAAAAGTATTGAATCTATAAGTAACTAGTTTCGAGCGCTGGTTGATGTAGAAGTTATTAAGTCCTTAAGAAACGACAGCATATGTATGTATGTACCTTTTGCTCGAAGGTATTAGAAATGAAAAATTAGGTAAATGAAGCGATGTTTTCCGATATTTCAAAAAATTGTTGGAGGAATATTATCTATTCCAAATTCATCTGCAAGTGTGGAAAATGTATTTCCGTACGAAGGAGAGAAAGCGACTATTTGCATTGACTGTCTCCAATTGAATCAAATCAAAGGATGGAAAAGTATATCCTAAATATTACTTTTATATACATAGTTTAATAGCATTAATTAATAATATTATAATATTTGAACTTCAAAGTGCATTTTTGTCAATTGTTAAGTTTTTACACATAAACTATGCGAGCCTTTTTAGTTAATTGATATAATAAAAATAGGTATTAAAAAATAAATAAAACTAAGGAATTTGGTACAATCGTACTGAAAAAAGTACAATTTTTCTTGAAAATTAGTACAATTTGTAAAACTGATTTCTCATCCCTGGTATGGAACCATCCACTTTTGGTGCTAACTGCTATTTTAACTCATGTAAAAATATATAAAGAGCATACATTGTCGCAATCCCTATATTGCTTGTTATAAAATTTCTGAAGAACTACTAGAATCAATTATTATCTTGATTTTTTTTAATTTTTGTAACGAACGAGTTTTGCATCTCACCTACTCATATGTATGTTACTGAAAAATCATTTACACATAAAAAATTAATAAAAAGCATCACTTTTTCTTAAGTAACATAAAAGTTGTTGTGTTTTGTGTGGTATTCACTTTTGTTCCAGTTGTCGACATTGACGTTACGTCAATACAATACAAAAACTTGGGGCTTGTCTACCCGTTGTCTAAAACAACTGACTGCTATTAACAACCGCATGCTATTTTCTAGACCTTAGACAACAGAAATATACTGTCATAGCACAAAATTGTTCTGGGTTGATTAAATATTTGTGTTAACTTTAACAATTGCTTATTGCGTACCACTTTCAATCAATTATTATGCAGAGAATTATGCGGTACTTTACAGTTACTTCTGTTTTCTAGTTTGCAAGAAAAATTTTAATTTGTTAATCCCATAGTTCCCTTTATTGTTATTAAAAACAATTTAAGAAGGCTCAATCAAAAGATAATGCAAAATTTCTGATTGAAAAGTACTATTAGCGCTTAAAAGTGTTTAAGTTTTGTAATTTAAAAATACATATTTTTATTTTACAAAAGGCACCAAAAGCACTATGAAAAATTGTTAAAAAGCACTGTAAATACACGCTTTTTAAAAAAGTGTATTAACCCAAAATTTCGCGTTTATGAAAAGGCAAAAAGCACCAAAATTACCCGAAACGCAAAATATACCATCACTGAATCAAGGTGAAATATAATTTAAAAAAAAATAGCATTCATAATGTCCTGCCATTTTGTGTTGAAGTGTAAGTGCTTGTTTTTGGCCGATCTAATCATCATAAATCAAGTTTGATATGGTTGGAACGTAGTATTCTTTCAATGCCGAGCAGACCGCTAAGCAATGTGAGATAACTGAGATAGACCTAAGGTATGGTCTGGCCATTTTGATGTTGATATCCGCCTTGTACAAGTAATTTTAATGTGGCAGCTAGTTTTATAATAGTTGGAATTGTTCTGGATATCCTTGAAACTTTTAACTTATGTTGAATAGCGTTTAAAATATACAGAAGCGTTTCCTTATTCAAACGTAAATTTTGAGGAGAGCATATTGGACTTATCTCTTAAGACTCGTCCTACACGGTCGTTTTCCTCTTCAAACACTATTTTACTTTCAATTAAAAACTGTTACACTTCACTTTCTCCTAATTTTCCTTTTCTGAAAAGACGTATATTACATAAAATATTTGGCATTTCATTACTGTCAATCTTTCCATATTTCCTTTTGCAAAGTCAGTGCTGCCACTTTATCAAAGAATTTTGCGAAAGTAATAGAGAGTACCAAATTGACATCTCATCGCATTTAGCTTTCACATCGTAAGTGCTTTCGCATCGCAATAGAGAGTAACCCCCAGATTTTTTGCAATACTTGCACCTTTTTTTTGGCTTTTCTATCGATTCAAACGGAACATCAGCAACTGGACGAACAGCTCTTTTTCCAATACATTATATGCTAGGCTATGGTTCGTCCAAGATGGTCGCCTTATAGACTGTTTGTTTCTGAAGGCAACAATTCCAGCATTTATTGCCTCTCGGAAATCGGAAAACTACAAAAACGGTTCTTCATGATCCGGTTAATATGATCCGTGAAAAAATAACTAAAGATTTTCCTTGGTGTTTTAAGTCTATGGAAGTGACGGAGCAAGTATGCTCTTGTTGTCGTTGAAGTTGATGTCGACGCCTCTTGTGTCGGATTGGTTTCAACTTCTGCAGCACCTAAAACGAAAGTTGAATAAACCGATGGTATATGTCCATTGTGCTACAGTTGACAGTTGAAGTAGTTAGCACGTTGACTTCAAAACCGAAGATCCTGTTTTCGAGCCCGCTTCTGACACTCATTAAATAACAACACCAGGCATTTTTCCGATGTGCTTAAGTGTACCTTTGTATTAAAGGTTATTGGAAAAGTTCAAGTGATGAAGACATAGACACTGGTCACTGAGCCACTCCTGCTTCAGCGGATACTAATCCTAATGTAACATCAGAGCGCCCTCCTTCGTCAGTATTATGTAGCAAAATCATGGGCGAACTAAAATAACCAATAAAATGGCTACTAATCACAGCTTTGAAAATTTAATAAGCCTCATTGACACCAGAGGCACTGCAGTTCTGCGTTATTAAAAAAAAAAACGTGCAAAAAGCAGAGTTGTAAAAAA
Source organism: Nowickia ferox (assembly GCA_936439885.1). Lineage (NCBI taxonomy): Eukaryota > Metazoa > Arthropoda > Insecta > Diptera > Tachinidae > Nowickia > Nowickia ferox. The sequence continues at coordinate 70,270,277 of OW387026.1, forward strand.
TTAGGCTTTCCTCGTAGTAGGTATTCATTGCCTGAGTGTTACTTCCTCAAAAAAAAAGAAAAAAGTTTAGTGCGAAATTTTTTGCCTCTATAGGGTGGCGCATAAGTAACGTTATATTGAATGCGTTCTTGTGCATCATTTGGTTTTAACTCGTGAACCAATTGCATCTTATATGGGAAAAGATGTAACATATGTAAAATTCTTTGCAAAGACCGCCTAGACATCCCTAACTGCTGAGAACGTCGCCTGGTGGAAGTTTCGGGGTTTTCCTCAATACTTGCTTGCACTCGAGCAATGCTCACTTCATTTCGAACTGCACGAGGTCTTCCAGCACGCGGAAGATCACAGACAGCCCCTTGTTGCCCAAAACGCTGAACCAATCGGTAAATTGTTGGAGCGCTAGGAGCATTTCGAACATGAAAGAAATTTCGATATGATCTTTGTGTCTGAATAATCGAATGCTGACTTTCAAAGTAAAATTGAACAACTTTGGTTCTTTGTTCTGTGCTAAGCCTTTCCATCATAAATTTCCCAAGTATTATTTAGTTAATTCTGTAAAGAGACGAAAAAAAAGACTTAAATTAAAAAATGTATTCACTGATCAAATCTTAACGTTACTTATGCGCCACCCTATATAAAGGCATCACTGGTTTTAACCACAGCCACACTTTCCACACATTCTGCTATGGTCTGTTCTCCACTATCTGGTAATATTCTGGTCTCCATATTATGCAAAACATAAATGGGACGTTCAACACTGCGATCACTATCAGAACTCTTATGTGTGTTTTCTACAAAACTCTCTACAGAATCGAAAAATTCGAACAACTCTTTGCAAAGCATTTGATCCAAATTTATATTTTTCTTGTAAGCATCTTTGACAAAAATTTTAAAAGAGTAGTGAGAATAATACAACAATAAGCCAACAATAGTGTTTTCATATACACATCACAGGTGGAAGCAATGAAAATAGGGGGGATATATTTGTACATACAAATTAACAAGATTGTCTTGAGACGAAAACATAACAAAACTCAAATATAATGTATTAACTACTTACAGTACAATTTTGATCGATTTATTCTAAGTGTGTTTTTAGTTGCGAAAAATAAAACTTTCGCAATAATTTTTTAAGCTATTTTGTTGACTTTTTGCACTTGATTGGTCACAACTGACAAAAGATTTGTCTGTACTACCGGCTTAAGGATTTTCTCCACCATTGTGATTCCCGACGCGGCGCAGCCTAATAATGATTTTCTGCCTCATAAGGTTTTCTTGTCTAATAAAGTTTTCAGATTGCCAGATTTTTTGGGTGTATTCTATCCGTTTTAATTATTAACTGCCTTATTCATAAAAAATATTTCAGGTTTATTAAGCGCTTATTTGACGTATTTCTATGGGAAATTTGTCAAATAAACCTGTAATATTTTTTATGAATTAGACCGTAAGTGTTCAAAAAATTTTGGGCGATTTTTCAGATGAAAAATTACTTAAAATTTGTATGAAAAACTTTTTGGGCGATATTTCATATTTTATTGTTTTGTTGTTTTTATTGTGTTCATATGAACAATGTCTTCATGAAAAATCGCCCAAAATTTCAAAATGAAAAATCACCCGAAAATATGAAAAATTACCCAAAATTTGTATGAAAAAATTTTAGGCAATTTTTCATTTCTATTTTTGGGCGATTTTTCATGGAGCCATTTTTATGTATACATGTATTATAGCATCCTTGAAGCGATGTGGAAGAACAAGTGAAATTTAAATTTTACTCTAACGTGTACGATTTTATTAATGATGTTTTCCATTTCTACTTTTGCTCGTCTATGTAGTTGGCCAAAAATTTATTCCGAGCAGGAAAAATGTTAAATTTACGGCATACAACTTTCGCTAAGTATTGCATATACGAGTGTGTAATTGTATATTAAAATAGCGCTCGGAACTTCAAAATCTTCATATATTTTTTTTAGTTGTGTTTAATTAACAAAATGTAAATACTTATATGAAAAATTAAAGCAAATTGATCAATTTCAAGTAAATAAATAAAAACAAAATAGACATTTCAAAATAAAACATCCAAGTATGCCCATATTCGTATAAATAATAAAATATGTAGTTTTATTTAATTTTTTTTTGTAGCTCTCATCAATCAATGTTGTACAAAAACATTTGCTTCATTAAAACGCAAAAGTGTTAAGATTAACCTTCTCAGAATATAAAGATAAACTAAATAGCATAACGTGAACAAGGTATTTATCTAAGTTGCCTAAGAAGAGCATATTCAGTGGGAATTTTTGTACCTAAAGTAATTTAATTTTTTCGTATTATAGAGCGCCTGTTTGGCTAAATATTCGCCTTTAGTTTATCCTCAAGGCTTCAAATTTATTTTTTTAACAATAATAAAAATAGTTTTGAATTTTATTCTACCTGCTGAGAACAAAACATATTTAATTAAATTTTTACAATGTTAAACTTCTTACAAAATGTCGAACACAAAGTTATAAAATAAAATGTATAAAAAAAAAAAATAATATAATCGTAAATAATAAAAAAACCAGCAACGAATGTGATATACAAGTTTGTAAGTCCATCTCACACATTTAATGTAATTTGATTCAGAAATAGGCGATGATAAAGAATGATTGTTAAAATATCTACAATTGTAATGAAGCAAAGGAGGATTACGGTGCTGGCGATAGCGTACCATAGATCGACCGCTTATTTAATGGAAATAAAAATATATGCTCTCAATTAAGGGAAAATAATTTCTGACCGCATTGTAAGGGAAAATTGCACATCCATATATTGTAACGAAATTGTATACATGAAGCTTGCATAGATTTCGCTTAATTTTAAAAAAGAAATAACCCTATTGGAAGATGCTCTTATTTTTGCAAATGGCGGCCGATGTCAAATCCGTTTTGACATTTGTGAACTAGACAGATGTAGAATACAAGTGAACAAGTCGTGGAGCGATACACTCCCCACGAACTCGCAATAATCGCCTCATCATTGTGACGGCGCCCATTTGGCCGATATCAACTTCTCGACTTGACCAATAAAATTCTAAAGGTCCAAATAAACATAATCAAAAAACAGAATCGAAGTTTTTCATTTACATAGAAAAAAAAAATGAAAGCCAAACAACATCGGATGACTTGTTTTGACCCATCTTGTACTTGTGTGACACAAAAAATTTGCTAAAAAAGCACAAGACTTGTATGGAACTCTTTCATTTAGGCGTTTTAGACACAAACCTTTAACCAATTTAAATTACATTTGTTTGATTAAAGGTGTGTGTCTTCAACGAGCTACTGAAAGAGTTTGATACAAACCTAGAAACTACTCAGTACTGAGCTGAAAGCGCTCAGTTGATTGAACGGCTCACAGCGTTCAGTGAAGTGAACTAGTTCAATTGAACTAGTTCGTTCATGAGCTGCACAACTCTAATGTAATTTAATCCACTTTAACAACAAGAAACTCTTCTACAATATTTTTATTATATTCATCAAATATTTGGAGTGATTTCTATTCAAATTCCGTATACAAGTTAAATAATTGTGATGTGGAGACTAGCCTAACTTTGACAATTTATTTATTTATTGTTTTCGAGATTTTAAGTTCTCGTGTTCGACCTTGGCTTTTGTATCTACTTTGCAAATACATACATTTTATAATATATTAGTGTGAAAAAAAACTCTTTAACAAGAGTATTTTTTAGTTTCTAAAGTATTTATTTAATTATTTTGCAAGGTTTGGCTATACTTCAATACTAAAGGGTTCGCCATCTAACGTTTTTTTTTCAACTAGTGCTTATTTCGTGAATGGTAATACTTAGCTCATGTCTGATTTGACAGATAATTAGTTTTATCCTTCCGCTGAACGAATATGGTTGTGTATACGCTTGAACAACGCTGGGAAATATTGCCTGCGATCGACTTACAGAAGATGCCGATTTTGCCAAAAAAATCATCTTTTCAGATGAAGCTCATTTTGATCTTGGCGGGTATGTAAACAAGTAAAATTGTAGCATTTGGGGCACAGAAAAGCCGCACGCATACATTGAAAAGCCGACGCACCCAAAACGAGTTACTGTTTGGTGCGGATTTTGGTCCAGAGGCATAATTGGGCCAATGAGCAAGGAGTGGCCGTTAAAGTCAATGGCGATCGTTATTGGGCCATGTTTGTGTTCACAAAAATTGAAGAGGAGGATATTGGCAACATTTGGTTTCAGCAGGACGGCGCTACGTGCCACACAGCCGAAGCTACACCCGATGTTTTGCGCCCTGTTTTTAAAAAAAAAAAGTTATCTGGCGGACCCTTTATTTAAAACGAGCTTAAATGATCTATAATTTTAATTTATTTAATATTATTTACTTCAGTTATGTAAGATATTTTTGAATGATCACATAATCACATATCATAGTATTAACTCTACTTGCTATGAATTTGCTTTGGCTGTAATTATGGACAGGGAATACCTATTATATGAAATGCTAAGTATGTATATTAAAAAAATATATATCAAATGAAAAGTTTTCAAGCCTAAACCTTATCTTACGTCACAGAAGTGAACTACTGTAAATATTCCATAAATAGCATTAGTTTACTACACATGTTCTTCGATACATACTGAGATTTTCCTTAATAAAAAATAAAACATTATATTGTCGGCTTATTGTGAGCTAAAGGACGTGTACTATGTAGTAATGGGCTGCAGAAGACATTCATTTGCGAACATCCACTCCCTTCAAACAACTTTCACTCAAACCTTTAAGATTGGATGAGAACTAAAAAGAGTTATGCCCATTTTTTCAGTTGGTAATCAAATTGTAATTGTTTTTAAGTTATAATTAAATACGAAATTGTGTTTTTGAGTGCGTAATTAAATAATAATTAAATGCCCAAGCTTGTGTAATTAAGTATTATTTAAGTTTTATGAACGCACCATATGTTTTTATGCGTGTATGTGTTTATTGAAAACATACATATGACATGACATAAACATCATGTGGTCGTACTAGAAAGAATTTCCTTTAATTTTCATAAATATATAGCATATACAATTCCTAGTTTTATATCATGGAATAAATAAATAGAAAAATGCATTCTGATGTTCTTTTGGTTTCATAAAATGTGTTTTTATAAAATTTTAATTTTCTGCATTTTGATAACCTAACTTTCTTATTTATGTTAAACAGCTGTTGTTTGAAAAGCCTTCCATAATACTGGGAAATTTTGCAGTGCTGCCGTACTTTCAACCTAATTTAATAAGAACTTTAATTAACCAATGAAAAAATGAAATCGTATTTAACTACAAATTAATTTTAAATAAAAATTAGCTAATTACGTACTTAATTCTTAAGTTAAAAACTAGGGGTTAAGCAGCTCAAATAAAAGAATTAATTAAATGTGTGTAGCAGGGTTGTCCGATAAGGCGGTTTCTCTTCAAACCTGGTGATTTTTCAACATTTTATTTTAAATAAATTTGTTGTCGATTCTTATGGCTATTTTTTTTAAATACCAATTCAAAATTTTTATAATTCAGGAAAATTAGTTTGTTGAAGTTGTAGTTTCAAAAATAAATTCTATCAAACCTCGTCTGTAAAAAATTAAAATAATTTGATCTTGATGATTTTTCTTATATTATTTACAGTAATTAATGGGTTTTTAAATTAGATGAGAAAAATTTGTAAGAAATAATTTTTGGCAATTTTATTCCTAATTTTGGCGATTTTCTGCTAAATTTTTATGTGATTATTTTATAAAAATTTATATTTAAAACAAACTTATTATAAAATTTTTTAATTTTGACGATTTTTAGAATCAATTCGGCGAAATAGGTCGGTAAAAATCCGAAAACACTGGTGTTTAGCAGCTAATGAAGTAAAAACGACACATTTAGCTTTCTTATTGGGTAAGAATTAAAATGAAAAAAAAACTATATATAATTATTTACCTCCCATCAATAATGCTAAGGGCATATGTATGTAGGTTTGCCATTCCGTGTGTAATTTACACCCATAAAACTCCAAGTCTATACATTCCGTTTTCCGAAGCCGGAAAATGTAGAGACCTAAGTCTTGGACTGATGTTTCAAAATTAGTACTAAGTAAATTGGTATTGCAAAACAGCAAAGAGACGGTTCCAGGTCTGAAAAAGTTATATCATTTGTTGTATGAAAAGTATATTTTAGAAGGAGCATAACTCAAGAGTTTTTTGTATTCGACTAATTTTGATATAAAAATCTGGTTTAAGCATGCACGAAGGACTGCCAAAATTTATCTCTATTCTACTTAAAAGTATAGCAACAAGAATCGGCAGAGCCCTCGGACTGCAGTTTAAGCAGCCTACTTTTAACAACTGCTCTCATGGTGTCGTGACTTTGCTTAACAATTGCTTTCGTATTTGGACACCTTATACAAATTTACTTATTGACTCATTGACAATTCTTAGGCACATGCAGCAATGAATGTCTACTATTATTACTAGGTGTTACCTTTTTAAGGAAAGGAATAGTGATAGAGAAGACAGGTGGTTAAAGAAAAGATAGGGGAAAGTTTCATTCTAGTACAACTCTGCTTTTTGCATGTTTTTAATAATGCATTAATGCAGCGCCTCTGGTGTCAATGAGGCGTATTAAATTTTCAAAATTGTGTTTAGTACCCATTTTGTTCGTTATTTTACTTCGCCGATAATTCTGCTACACGATACCGATGATTAGTATCCGTTGAAGCCGGTGTAGTTCAGTGACCAGTGTCTATGCCTGCATCACTTGAACTTTCATACAAAAACTGATACAAATGGACACACATCAGAAAAATTGGAGGTGTTGTTATTTTTCAATGACTGTCGGAGACCGGGCTCAAACAAAGGACCTTCGGTTTGGTTTTCAGCGAACCGTACTTTAATTTAGTTCTTATGTACCTCTTAGTCAAGGTATATGCAACCTAACATATTACATAGGAGCATTTTTGTAATAGCACGTTACACATTCGAACAGCGGTTTGCTCAAGTGGTTGCTTATTTCGAAAATACTTGATATAAAATAGTTTTATCTGAAATTAAGTTTTCTAACATACTTGCAAATAAGCAAAAAAAAAATTTTTAGCCCGAGAACTATAAATTTATTTCTTCAGACGAAGTATTCACCTCTATCGTGAACAGTTTCTCCCGCGAAATATTTTCCCTTTTTCCCCAAATTGGAATCGTGAGTAATTTGTTTTGATTCCCCTTATCATGAATATTAATTTTCATATGACTTTTTCACTTTTCCCCGGGATTTGTTCACTTTGTTTTTGCAGGCGCACTGAATTAATATATCGCGTAATTTTAATATTTATTATACTTCCAATTATATATTAAAAGTTATAAATAATTATTTTTAGAACAAGATCAGTAAATAATGTTCACGATTAATAACAATAATTCCCTGCAACCCCTAATTTCATTGAACATGAATCTCTTTGATTTACATCCAGTAAATTTTTCCACTTGCACTTGAAACCAAAAATTTGTGTATTTTTTACTATTAATCATAAATTTGTCAGATTTTCAATTAATTTTTAAGCTTTACACATCTTATTCCCGTTTCATACGTTCATTACACATTGATAGCGGGAAAAAACGTCCCCATGAAATTCACGATACCAAATTTCCCTTCATGGGGAACAAAAATTTCATGGGAAAAAAACTTCACATTATATTCACGATAGGGGTGATTAGAAGGAGTTCTTGTGAACTAGAAAATTTATAAATTTTTGTCCCAAGAGCGACACCTTATACTAAATATTTTATGTAAGATAATTATAAATTTATAAAATCATTCCCTTTTTACTTATTCTGCACCACTGTATGTTGCTGTTTCATTGGTCCATAATTTTGTAAATTTATTGAAATCTCTGCAAAATGTTATGACATCCCCAATTCAATTTCGCCAAAAAATGGATATAATCGCTTATTTGCGAAAATAAACCATTAAACATATTTTTATTTTTTTATTTTAAAGATTTTCATGCACGATTGGCAGTTACAGTTCATATATTTCAAATTCAAATTGTATTTAGTGCTCATAGCATTGAATGCACTGATCGTATAACTATTTCTTTATTTGTTGGAAATATTAAATTTGATCTGATTTTATGCATGCTCAAGCTGACGACGATCAAGTCGCCAATGCAATATTGACTTTCTTTATTGTATGTTAAATTGAAAGCAAAATATCTGTATCACAATAACAAAAATTTTATGTTATAAAAATATTTTATTATATTCAATTTATAGTAAAGCATAAATAAGCATATTATTGTCAGGTTAATCTTTTTACAGTTCTGGTGATATAAATAGCAAAGGAATTAAATAGCAGTGAAATTTTTCGGGCAACATATGATTTATAATTGTGATAATTTTTATGTGCTTTTCGACATCGACTGGTGGAATTTTTTTTTCGAAAAATCTCGGATTAAAAATATGAGCCTAGAAAAGCTATCAAAATTTACTTGAAATATCTTCACCGAACATACAATTTGTAACAGGTATAACATTTAAAATTGGGAAACTTCGAAAGCTTTGACTATACTAAGCTTTTAATTTTTTAATAACTTTCCTGAATAACTGAGGCCCAATACTTAACTTATCAATTATGTCTCATTTATCTTTAAGTGCCATTTAAGTAAGAAATTCATTTTTTCAGTGCAAAGTTGAGCGACATTTAAATAATACTTAAATGCCCAAATTCTAGTTAAGTTTTTCGAGCATACCATATGTTCTTATGTTTGTGTGTGTTTAGTGAAAACATGTACATGAACATCATGCGGTCGTATTAAAAAAATTTCGTTTAATTTCAATAATTATATAAAAAATGCAGTAAATAGTTTCATATCATGGAATCAATAAATAGAAAAATGCGTGCGGTTGCTATTTTTGTTTCAGAAAATATGTTTTTATGGAATTTTTAGTTTTTACATATTGATAACCTAACTTTGTTATTTACATTAAACATCTGTTTTTGTTTAAAACTATCGACAGTTCACAGTGCTATCATACTTTGATAGTATATAAGTGAGCATTTAATTTATGACTGAAAAAATGAAACTGCATTTAAGTGCAACTTAAATTTAAGTGGCAATTAGCTAAATGACATATAATTGAGAACTCAATTATTGGGCAAAAAAAAATTTTGCCCACTGAATACTAAATAATTTATTTCAGAGGATATTCTGATTACCTCCGTACTGTAATCTAAATCATTTAAATAATGCATCGCATGATAATGATAAATTTTTTAAGATCCCTTTGTTTCTTTATATCTTTATGTTCTTTATAAAGGTTGTTTTTGTATAAAACTTTTAGTTGGCAACACTTTTTAACTGGCGGCCATTTTGTCAGCTGTCAAGTGATTTATTTTTAGTTTACTTTGGCATTTCAACATGAATAGACTGACGCCTGAACAGCGCTTCAAAATGGTACAAATTTGTTTTGAAATTCTTGGTACTTATCGCGCACTATCTCCATTTTACGGTCAACATAATCGTCCATCAGTGCAATTAATTCGATAAGGTTAGTTTAGGTTAGGTAAGCAGGCTGCTGGCAGAAATAGTGGAAAATTAGAGTCCAGCTCACTTGGGTCCATTGCAATGATGCCTTTGTGTTACCTGTAAGTTGAAAAGAAGATAGTGAGAGAGAGGGAGGAGGGTGAGAAGGGTAGAAATAGAAAAGAGCTAATAGTTATTTTAGATAAGGTGAGAATGGGTAAAGAATTGGCAAAGGGATTCAGCGGCAATACCAGCCACTGTTCCTAGTATAAAGACTCAAGTTTTTGAACTCGATTTCCTATAACTCCGATTGACTGCCGAAGGATATTCTGCCAAGGAGGTGCAGACGGAGATCCTCCAGAGCGGGACAAAAACAGAGGAGATGCAGGATACTTTCCTTCTCTTCCTCGTTATTGCAACTGTAGCAGTAGTCATTAAACGGTAGACCCATACGTTTAGCATGGACTCCGAGGGCGCATTAACCGATCGACGTGTCCACGTGGTTCCTCAAGTGCTTCCTATTGAAGTTCATGAGATTTTTCGTTCTATGGGAGTGGCCAGATGGTTCTTGCTATTGCACAGGTGGGCTCATGGCACCGTCTGCTTAATTAATTCGTTAAACTTTGGAACGTTTGCGCACCACGTTTACTCTAAATGATAATACACATCCACAGAGACGTCGTACAGTGCAATGCTGGTCCAAACGTTACAGTCAATGGTGACCGCTACAGAGCCATGATTACTGACTTCTTCGTTCATCAATTGAACAACCATGATGTGCAGGAGCTGTGGTTTCAACAAGAAGGGTGGCGTTGGCTGAAGTAGTTAGCACGTTGACGACGAAAACGAAGGTCATGGGTTCGAGCCCGGTATCAGACAGTCATCAAATAACAACACCACGCATTTTCCTGATGTACATTAGTGTCCCTTTGTACCAGTTGTTGTAGGAAAGTTCATGTGATGAAGGCATAGTCACTGGTCACTGAATTATACCGACTTCAGCAGATACTGATCCTAATGTAACATCAGAGCGCCCTCCTTCGTTATGTAGCAGAATCATCGGCGAAGTAAAATAATCAATAAAAAATATAGCTACTAATCACAGCTTCAAAAAAATTTAATACGCCTCATTTAACACCAGAGGCGCTGCAACACTGCATTATTAAAAACGTGCAAAAAGCAGAGTTATAAAATCATGAAGCTTTCTTCTATCTCTTCCTTTACCACCTGTCTTCTCTATCACTATCCCTTTCCTAAAAGAAGGTTAACACCTAGTAGTAGTAGTAGGCATTCATTGCCTGAGTGTTACTTCTCTTAAAAAAAAAAAAAAAAAAAGATGGGTCACAGCTCGTGCCACAATTGATTTATTGAAGGAAACGTTTGATAACCGCCAAGATCGCGTGATTTAATTCCGCTAGACTATTTTCTGTTTGGATATGTAAAGCCGCTAGTCTACCCTGATAAGGCCGAAACGATTGACCACTTGCAGGACAATATACGGCCACAAATGTTGGAAAAAGTCATCGTAAATTGCACCTCGAGATTAGAGTACGCCCGAGCCAGCCATATGCCAGAAGTTGTATTTAAATTATAATGCCAGAAAATTATCTTTCGAATACATGTCAATTTAAAAACTTTATCTTTTTTTCTTAACTTTTTTTTTAAATTTTTGACATTAAATTTTTCATAAAAAGGGATTAAAAATCGAATAAAAATCTATGATTATGAAGATATTTGTTTAAAGCATTTAAACGTTAATGTTTGTAATTTTTTTAATGCACATCAGTTTTTTTTTACTCAAATCCTTAGTTTATTGCAGAGTATGGAGAGAAGAAAGAAGAGGGGCAGAGACTTGTTTGTACCGAACAGTTACTTAAATTGTCTTTTATGATTTCATTCGTTGCATTAAAATAATAGAAAATTTAATGTGTGTAAACAAACAAGCAGTTATTTCACAAAATTGAAGAAAAAGTGAAACATTAAAAACGGTTTTTGAGTTGCAGAGTCTATATAAATTTTTTTTTTTGCCTGAAATGTGTCCGCAACTGTAAAAAAGTAAGGCTTCTTAGTCATTTTCTGTTCTTTACTATCATCAAGAACAATAAAGATTAATTTTTTTTAAACTCCATTATTTTTCTTTAAATCCAAAAAAAAATCTGTTTTTTCGTAATGATAAATTCAAAAGCGTATTAAAATATAAAAGCAAATAATCTAGAAATTCATGAGGGTGTATAATTTAATTAAACAAACAATCGATTCCTATTTTCTACTTTTACATGGCAAGCAAATGAAAAATATATTTTGCATAAATCTAGACCCGGAAGTCCATTAGAAATTTTAATTTACATACACCCAAACAAATGAGCAGACATGCAAACGTATGCATAAATAAATTTTGCTGTTGTTGGTTAGATAAAAAGTAATTTTTGTAATTTTTTTTATGCATTTATAAGATTGCAATTTTTTTGGCTTTTAGCTGTTGTAACGACTTGTATGAATTTATAATTAAATGTTAAATACCATTTACTACTACTTGTATTACACAACACTTGCTTTCGTACAAAATTTCGACTGAATGTGTGACTTACTCACCAACTGCATTTAACTGTCTTAATGATTGATTATTGTCCGTAGAAAAAAATATATAAATAGTGAATAAAAAATTGCGTAAATTTTATCATTTTCTGTCTGTTTAAATATTCATGGCACAATTTCTTTAAATTGTAATTTTTTTTAAATTCATTTTTATTGGAATCGTGAGAAATACGAAATTTTTTGGCATAGAAGCTGACATGTCCCTATTATATGACAAAGAAAAACATGTTGTTAAAAAAATTAATGTTTTTTACTTTTTTGTATGAAGACAGTTATAATGTTATTATTTCCTATTAAAGTAAATGTTTTTAAAATCCCTTAACTGTTGGTGTTACCAAAGTAATGTGAATAATAGTATACGACATGTTTCAAGAATTTCTAGCATGTTGGTTGCATTTTTTAAATAGGTAGTCACTGGTCACTGAATTATACCGACTTCAGCAGATACTAATCCTAATGTAAAATCAGAGCGCTCTGTTTCGTTGTGTAGCAGATTCATCGGCGAAGTAAAATAACCAATCAAATGGCTACTAATCACAGCTTCAACAATTTAATACACCTTATTCAACACAAGAGGCGCTGCAACAGTGCATTATTAAAAACGTGCAAAAAGCAGAGTTGTAAAATAATGAAGCTTTCCTCTATCTCTTCCTTCACCACCTGTCTTCTCTATAACTATTCCTTTCCTAAAGAAGGTAACACATAGTAATAGTAGTAGGCATTCATTGCCTGAGTGTTACTTCTCTTTAAAAAAAGAAAATAGGTAGTGGCAACATTTCGTAACCAAGTGGACACATTTCCAGAGGCAGCACATGTGTAAACATGTGAGACATGCTATGTCGCTTGGAATAATAACTGGATTTTTTAATATTTTTATATAAAGACGACTTGCCAGCTAGTTCAATACCAGATGATGTAAGGTCTATAGCTGTTGATAACGAGGCAAACAGGGCATATTTAACAGACATAAAAATATTAAAAAAAAAAAAAACTTAACTAATGGCTCGATGGATGGTAACAAAACTTTAGTTGCGTTGCCAATTGCCAAAGTGTATTACAAATGGCAACTGAGGACTAACAGCTGCTCATTTCAGTTGTTAAATTGCAATAATATTGGTAATAACAAATTTTTAGTTACAGCATAGTTTTTAAGTAAAAAATTTTAATTAAATTAATCAAACTGCTCCCTCTTAGGGAAGGCGAAAACAGGATTTAAAGCTAAAAAAACAAATTGTTAGTTTAAAATTATTTTAATTCACATTTAATCACTCTTCATCGAAAAATAATTCCACTGAACTTAACATCTGTGTGATAAGTAATTTTTAACCACATTTTTCTTTAAAATTTTTTTTTTAGAACTTCCATATCATGCTTATGTTTTCAAGCTTTGTTTACATTATTTTCAGTTGTCAATATCTAGTTATTATATTTTCGTTTGCTTTATGGGCTGTGGAGACGATCAAATAAAAGCGTCAATCAGTGAATGTGTGTTAGTGTCGTTTAATTGATGCTTTTTCATGGAAAAGCAGCATTTTAATGTGTTCGTTGTGAACGATTGCAGGTATGTCCGCATTGGATAATAGTAGGGTGTATAAGACAGTTCTGGAAACAGAGCAGGGAGCAAAAAATTTATACTAATTTTGTATGGCATGAACGATGAAAATCTGTGTAATGCATACTTGGCAACACTGGTCAGTTGAATGTGTGTTTAAAATAGGGTGGTACTTACTGGAAGTTTTTGAAATTGTGTGTGAGTAATGGGTTGGTACGACTTGGTTTGGCTTGGTTGAGTTTGGTCGGGGTTTGAGCGGGAGTTGGTCGGGATTTGGTCGGGGTTTGGGCGGGATTTGGTCGGGTTTTGGGTGGGGTTGGTTAGGATTTGTATACTAATTTTGTATGAGAAAACTAACAACGATGATGTAAGTACCACCCTATTTTGTTGTTCTGTTTTTAAAAGTTCTGTTGTGGTTTTTTTTTTTCGCTGATATGAATGAATGTGCGTTTGGAACAGTTGATTTAATTAAGTTGTTTGAATACAAAAGCTTGATACTGACCATACACAACAAAGTTGATAAGAAATAAAAAAACCAAAAACAATACTCTTTTTGTATTTATGTACATATATATTTTATTTATTAATTTGTTTGAACATTTTATAATATAATAAAAAATATCTAGTTTAAAAAGAATAAATCTCATATTGAAGTATGTATTTTTGTTTTATATGAATTAGACTTTATTAAAATTTCAATTTTTGTTTATTTTGAAATGTCCCCAAGCATAGGTATTAATATCATCTTCTCTTATATAACGTTTATCATCATCATAACTTAATACAACTTTTGATATTTGTTGTGTATAAATTTCATGTAGGATAGATTTAAATATATACATTTTATCGTGATATATGGTTTTATCTATCAAACAGTTACGATAATCATTTATAGTTAGTTTTTTTAAAGCAGAGTTTTTTACACCTTTAGCTTTTTTGATTTCTTGTTTATCGTCAACAGCTATTGAATATACTTTTGATCGAAGTCCAATAAATTCTAACATTACATGGCCATTATTCTCATCTTTCATCATTCCCAAGACTTTTTTGTTTTGCAAGGGGAAATTGAAAACATTATTAATTGAATAGTCTGATGTATCAAAGTTTAGATGAAGATCATTGTAAATATCTTTATAAAAATCATTTGTTCTTATTGTGTAAATTAAAGAATCAGTATCCATATAATTTAGTTTTAAATTTTCATTAAACTTTGCCTGCATATACTGATAGTGAAAGTCATACATTTTATATTTAGATAGTTCTAGAACTGAAAACCCTAAATATATAGGTTTATTAAATGTTACGCTATCCACACTCATTTGAATTGCAATCATATTATCGGTAAAATGTGTTGAACTATGAAAATTAGGTTTTGCTATAAGAGCTCGTGCGCCCAAACGCTTGTGTTGACTCTCCCAAGCATTAACGATTTTTACATTTTTACGTTTTTCAACATTTTCCATAGTTTTACCGTATACCGCATTATTTAAAAGTTTAAAAAAATTTTTTTCAAACTCATTTTTGGCATTGGTTCGATGAAAGGTATTTAAATCGATATACTGTTTCAACCAAGTTGATTGTTTAAATCTTAATATTCTGTGAATTTTAACTAATTTTAAACCATTTCTAATACACTGTTGAAGATTTCGATAGTGAATTACATATGATTTTTTGTTAGTTAAATCGGGAATTAGTTTCTTTATATTATGATGTTGTATTGGTGAACTTTTAAGTTCAGCACAAAACGGTAAATCATTATGACTATCATGTAGTTCTTCAGGATAGTCTAAATCAACTTCTAAAATGTAACCAAAATCAGAGTTTTCAGATACTTTTGAAATATCAAAATTATCTATATCTTCAATCCATTCAAATTTACCTTCTGGTAAATATTCAGACATTGCCCAACCATACAAGTTGTTCGCATCTAAATACATAAGATATTGTGAGGGTTTAGAGCAATCATATGTTTTCATATATTTATGATTTGCAACTGTTCGACGTGTTGTGCATTGAACAATACCACCTCTTATTCCTTTTTTAATGAAATTATACATATTTATATCGGTGAATAATTCCAATTTAATTTTTGTTATTTTTAACATGGCATCCCACGATAAACCAGGTGTTGTATAGTAATGACATGGATCAAGATGATATATTGATTTACAAACAGAACGAAAATTTTCAAATACATCAGTTAAAAGAAGCACATCAGTTTTTAGATATAAAAGCATATACTCATTCAGAGATTGACAGTTAAATGCAGACCAAACACTTAACGCGTGCTCATAATCAGCAATAGTACATTCTTTATTATTTAAAGTAGAGAAAAACTGTTCACGAGAAGGCAAGACATTTTCATTTAATTTTTCAACTGAATCGATATAATCATAAGGAAATATACCTTTTCTTTTCAAAAGATTAAATTCTAAATGATTTGGATATATTGATTGCAGTGTTTTAAAGTTATCATCATGCAAATAATTAGATAATTTATCTAAACTAGACGACATAAATTTAAAAGAATCAAGAAAACGTAATTCTAAATTATATTTGTCGGTTATTTGAATTCTTTTTCTAACAGATATATACAATTCTTTATTAAGTGGTATAACATCTATATCACCTGGATAATCTGCTAGAGCCTTTACAAACAAATGACAATCATAACCTGAAAAGTTATGAAAAATTATTGGAATAAAGTTAGGTAATTGATAATTAATATTACATTTCCAATGAGCTGGCCCGCGATATTGACCAGTTAAATGACAATGATCAGCACATCTATCATCATCTAGAATTTGTTTACATATATGACACTCATTAGTATTATAATGTTTTTCAACTTCATGGGGTAATAGAGAATTCATTGGCACTACTTTCATTAGAAAGTTTGTACACAAAAAACGTGCATCCTCAATCAAATTTTGTACAAAATCTTTAACAACATCGTTACCCGTATACGTTCTAAGCTTATTCAGTTTAGAATCAAAAGATGATTTTATGTAGTAGCTGTAAGCTATAGGTATATGTTTTTGAATGCTTGTGACATTATTAGAATTTTCGTTGTTAATTTTACTTAATATACATTCAAAATCCGCATAGATAACAAATGGTACATCTAATTGATTTTTAAAATTTTTGAACTGCGATATATTATCATCCTTAACACCCGATGGCATTTTGGTGACAATTTTATTGCATTCTTGTTTATGTTTTAACAACAAGAGTTCACTGCTTGAATAGTGTAAGCAAAAATTACAAAAATATTTAGCACCGTCATGTTTTGAAACTTGTGTGCTCAATAAACGACTTATGTTTTTTATCCAAACATAATGTGATTCATCGTTTTTATCATCTTGAATGTATAGTAAATTTATATGATTAATTTTTTCATCAGCTGTCTTATAATATGGTCCAACGATTTCTTTTTTTATCACATCACATCCAAAAACATTCACGCTTATATTTAAATTGTTTTTCTCAAATATCTTAATATCACCAATAGATAGAGGAAAGGTTAAGTTGTTGAAATCAATGGTTATTCCATTTGTTAGTGTTATTAGGCTCTGTGTGATAACGTTACTATAATGTGAATATTTTGGATTTAAATGATGGTTTTCTAATGCAGCTATAAGAGCCCATTTAAAACAATAATTATCATTATTTTTAATATTGATGCACGCTTTTTTATTTCTGATAAATGCCGGTAGTTCTAAATATTTAGATCCTTTTATAGGACAATACTTGTTGATATTAATTTCAATTTTATTGATACAAACTAGAGACCAACCACTATCTCTCTCTTGAAACTCATCCATTTTGCTTGCTATTTCTATACAATGATTATCGTAAATGTCAGATAGATCTTGTTCTAATTGTGCTATTACCATTTTCGTTTGAAAAGATTTAATACTAATTAGTGTGCTATCATCATCTACTGTTTCATTATTTTTTGAGAATTTTATATATTCTGCAAAAAGTTCTATATTAAATTTTATATTTTTATGTTCTAATAACGTATTTTTTAAAATATTTATAATACTTTCTTTTGCATTCGAAAATAAAATGTTTAATGAAAGCTCATCTACCTTTTTATTTTCGTATACAAAAGTTTGAATACGCTTAGAAAATAAATTTTTACTTATATATATATCATTGTTTATAAATATACGATTATTATTTTTTTTATGTTCATTAGTTCTCAAATGATGAGACCAAGAACCTTTACTTATATTTAATTTGCAACTATCACATCGTATATAGCTACACGATGGACTTTCTTCAATATTTTCACTTTTTAAATTTAGTTTTGTTTTGTTATATTTTAGGTTAGTATGCTTATTACTAAAATGCCTCTTGAAATTAAATTTGGATACGAAAGACGTTCCACAAATTTCACAGATGAACATGATTAGGCAGAAAATGAAAGTAATGTGCTGAAATTTAAATTGAAATTTAAATAAACAGAAATTATAGATTTGCTATTCATATCTACAAAATACCTGGACTTAGTAAAGATAGTAAAGATGTTTATAGAAATTTTATGATTTCACAATTTCAGTTTAAAATAAACAGCAGAAATGAAAGTAATGTGCTGAAATTTAAATTGAAATTTAAATTAGCACAAATTAACAAGTTATAGATTTGTTTTTTTAGCACAACATACCTGGACTTGGTGAAGATGTTTGTATAAATTAATTAATTAATTTCTCTTCAATAATTGCTCGAGCTTAAGGTCACTTATGGTTTTATAAAAATGAATTTGTATATTTTCAATTTTCGATTTCCTTTGGATATCTTCTTCAGGAAATATTTTGTGTTGTGTTATAAAATTTTCAAATTTGAAAATTAATTAATTTCACAATTCACTGTTAAAAATTTAACACTTAGCACTTCAATCACTGAAATCGTTTTTTTTTTTTTTTTTTTTTTTTTTTTTTTTTTTAGTTTTCTTTTTATTACGTGAGACGCGCTTTCTAAGAATGATCAAAATTAATTGTTGCATTAAAACTCATTACCAAATGTTTTTTATATACTTTTTATTCTTACTAAAATAAAGCTTTGATAAAAAAGTTGTGGTCAAATGTTAAAAAAAAAATTAACAAACAAATGCTTATATTTTAATTGTAACCACATTTTTAATTAAGTAAATATGTTATACTACATTTTTGTTATTAACATATTATTATTCAAAGTATGTATGTAAATAATTTCTGCTTCCATTTGTTGGGGCTTCAATAATTAAGCTGTTTGAATACAAAAGCTGGATACTGACCATACACAACAAAGTTGATTAGAAATAAAAATCAAAACTATACTATTTATGTATATACATATGTATATTTTATTTATTAATTTGCTTTAAAATTTTCTAATACAACAGAAAAATAAATCTAATATTCAAGTACATAAAAAAAAAAAAAAAAATATTATTGAAGTTCATCAATGTTAAAGATTCACATTATCTCCTTAGTGTATCTTGAGCTAGAACGATAACAAAAAAAAAAAAAATAATATTTAGATTTAATAATAATAAAATAAATAAAAAAAAACTGTTTACCAAAAATTACCTGTTGCAGCTGCATGTATATTTAGCTCGTAATATGCACTGCTGTTGCTACCTTTTCTATCTTTAGTAAGATAGTAGGTATTGCGGGTAAATTCCTCTATACACTTATCGTCTAAAGTGTCGTTGAATATACCAGGTAGGTATATGTATTTGGTGTTTTCCACCAAACAACGAACTTTTTTACCATAGGGCGTCTGAACACGCTCCATTTTTGTTATGATGTATTTATACCCAAACACCATCTCCTTTATGGGGAGAATGCTCTTAGTTTGGGTTTTTTTGAAAATGGATTTTAATTGTGCTTCCATTGTGATTTACTTAACTTGAATGACACTTAAAGTAAAACTAGCGGGGGGTTTTTATACAAAATTCAGAAATGTAATTTTTCTTCTAAACAGGAAAAATGTGGTAAATATTTTAATGCTATTGGATTTTAATTTTAAAATGCTTGCGTTGCGGTTTTTTCATTTTTATAAAGTTCCTAATTTATTAAATACGTGAGAAAGTTTAGAGTTTGTGGGTTTTTCTTTATTATTAATATTTTTTATAATTTTAAAAAAGTTTCTGTTTCGAGGTTATTTAAAATGTGTTTTCTATTTCATCATTATGATCGTCATCATCATCATCATCTTCTTCTTCGGTACTGTCATGCAAGTTGTTGTAGAATACAAATTGCTTCTTCTTTTTAACGATTAGAGTATATAATCCTTTCACTTCTTTAACTTTCTTTAAAATGTGTGGAGTTGTGTTTAGGTAATCCATTTGATTTTTAGTAATAATCAGAAATCGTTTAGGTAAATAAATGTAATATTCATTATTTAGAAGACATCTTATACTTTCACCATATTTTGTATCTACTCGATCTATTTTGTTGATTTCATATATAGTATTTTCTTCCATATCCTTTAAAGGTAAGTATGTAATATTAGGATTTTGAAACAATTTTCTTAAGCTTGCTCTCATTTTTTTTTTTTTTTTTTTTTTTTTTTTTTTTGCTTTCAACTTTTCACCGTAAAACGAACTTTCAAACTGATTCTTTATATTGAATAATTGATAGCATAAGACGTTTTTAGATATTTCAATAACTTCTTATCAATTGCGGTTAAGCATATATATATATATATATATATATATATATATATATATAGAGAGAGATTCAGTTATATTAAAACCTTTCATAAACATGTATTGGGGTCAATTTTTAAAAACTGGTGATAAATATTGTACTTGTCATGCACAGTGGAAAACTTTTCAAATAATAAATGCAATAGTTTTGGATATTATAATGCAGGTGTTCCTAACCGCAGAAGGAGGAACAAGAACACAAATTTTTTCTCTTAATAGAGGACAGCAAATGCCAACAAATATTCCAATATTTCATTTTAGTCACAATCAACATATAAAAATTGAGGTTATCGGTGGTATGATATCACTAGTTGGAACAGTCTATGAAGGTGGTTTTAAAGATATAAATGTACACTCATACAAACCATCGTGCGTTTATAGTGAAATAGAGACTATTGTTTTCAGAGATACAAATAAACTATATAATAGTAAGGCTGATATCCACTCATTAAATAAAAAAAATCAACAAAAACCTTTTCTCCTTCAAAAAAGGGTTAATGATAGTAAAGTTAAGAAAGATGGCAATAACGTTGGTGGCGACTCAGTTGATAAATCTATTGAATACGACGACGACGATTATTAAATTAGTATATAAATATGAGAAACAATTCTTATCATCTCATTTAAAATATATCGCTAACTTAAGAACACGTCTATTAAAAAAGAAAAACTAAAATGAAAAATATTTTTATCATATTGTTTTCATATATTTATATCCTACAAGTGTTTTCAGCTTCATTACCTATTGATTTGAGTGAAAATGAACTTAAAAATACAGAATTTGCTATAAAATTACCGAATAATGATACTGTGAGCATACAACTAAATTTCAAACTTTTAAAGTACAGTACTGATTTAAATAAAAACATCGAGTTAACAACAACAAAAGCAGAAAATAAATCAAACGAAGAACAAGAAGACTCCCCACCGCCTATAAATCAATCTTTTACTGTTGAACAAGCTATTGAAACATTTAGGCAAGATTTAGTAAAAAAAGAAAAAAATATTGCAGGAATAATTGAAAGTTCGGCTCCATTTTATAGACATTTTCAACTTCAATATAAAGATAATATAAAATTGAGAATCCGTTGTACATATGACAGCAATTACTTGAAACGTCGATTAAATATTTCATGCTTCGAATACCGTCAAGTTGAATACGAGAGAATTTTAAGTAATGGTGAAATTGAGGTGGCTTCTGAGGATGATACAACATACCGATCTGATGTTACACTAATCAACATTCAAGATTACACACATGATTTGGATATGGAAATAATATAAATTAGCTGATATGATGAAATACATTTACTACTACCACTTAATATAAACTTTGTTGTTGATGTGTTAAGAAGATTTATTTAACATAAAAAATAAGAAAAATAATGAATAATCAGTTTTATTCGAAAATTGTACATGACTTCTTGAATGAAGAAAGGTTTTTGTGGTATGAACATGAGATTATTTTGAAGAAATTAAAAGCTCAATTCGATGAATATGCATTTTATAAGAAAAGTAAATCAAAATTTGGATATCATTATAACAATTGTGTGTGGTCCAACGATGAAACAACTTGTGGACCTGATACCTGTAAATGTTCCCTTATCGATAAAAGTTGGGATCAAGCATTATATATAATGAATTTTTATAATAATTTAAAAACATAGACTTTATAAACAGTTCTACAGTCGTCGTTGTGACTTGATTAGTACTAAACAATGTCGGAGGAGAGAATATTAGTTGTAGACGTACAAGGTTTTTATCTCAACAATAAATTCATTGTAAAAGAACTGAGTATTTCAATTGACGACTCACAAGTTCAAACATTTATTATTAAACCACCTTTTCCATATTCATCGTTGACAACAAAAGAAAAATATTCAATTAATTGGCTTTATAATCATCATCATGGATTAAAATGGAAAGATGGTGATTCATCCTTAACAAATATTGTGAAATATTATATTGCGCATGTTAAAGATAAAAATTATATTTATTATGCTAAAGGATTAGAAAAAATTAAGTGGATTCAAAATATTTTTAAGGATAAAATTAATTTTTATAACCTGGATGATTTAAATTGTCCAAATTTAAAAACATTATATCAAAATGATGAATCTGTAAATGTTTGTTGTTATCATAGAAAATATTGTATATGTGCTCAAAAAAATGTAATACTCTTAAGAAAGTTTATTAAATCAAATATTAATAAAGAAAACATAAAATTATAAAAGACATTTTTTCTTTTTTTGGATTTATTATTTAACACTTAAATCAGATAGAATAATCATCAAACATCATCAGTTCATTCTGAATACTTGAAATGTCAATAACAATATCTTTAAACGGAAACAAATCAACTCTGGTTGAAGAATATTTTCCTCCAATTGAACTCCCTACAAAATATGTTTGTGGACTTATTGATTTTGTAACATTCAACTCCATACCTAATGTAGATGTTCACAACAATTTGTTTCATATAGGAAATCATATTATTACTATTCCGGTTGGTTCATATGAACTTGAGGATATTGATTTTTTCTTAAACTCAAGCTTAAAAGATATTGATGAATCAATTTATCTAGTAATTGAAGCTAACAATAACACACTTAAAACTGAAATAACCTCATCAATGGATATAGATTTTTCACAACCAAACAGTATAGGAAAGTTGCTCGGATTTAGCAAAAGTAAATTAGAAGTAAATTCAACTGAATATTATAACACTGATCAAAATCTTCAAAATGATAAATCTGTGGAAGTGATGATTGTAGATATTAATCAATTGAATACTACAAGGTTATTTGAATCTGACTTACCTGCACATATTACGAATGTTAATACAATACGCATTGAAAGCAACTTAACAACCGGATCATTTATTAATAATACTTCGAATCATGCTATTCATGAATTTCCTCTTGATGTTCCTCCAGGATATAAAATAAGCGAAAAACCTCGAAATGTTATTTATTTTCCCGTCAACTGTCAGCAAATAAACAACATAACGATTAGAATCTTAAATCAAGACGGTGAACTTATAAATTTTAGAGGAGAAAAAATCACTCTTAGACTCCACTTCAAACCAGAATAATGATCATTTACAATAAAAACATAGTGCAAAGAGGATTTTCATTCAATACCGAATCAACTCACAATCGAGAAAGTATAAAAAATAAAAAACTGTTGTCCCCATCTAATACAGAATACTTAAAATCGCTGGGATTTAATCTTCAACAATGAATGAAATACTAAATGTTCTTCAAAAACCTATGTATGATGAGAGTATTGTAAAAAGGGAATATCATAGTTACTCTCCATATCTAAAATCATTTAACAACAACGATGAGATTCGTATACCAATTCAAAATCAGGATCTCTTCGTCCTACCAAGTGAGAGTATGATTTACATTCATGGTTTTATAGTAAAGAAGGAAGCAACCAAAGAGGTTCCAGCTATAGATGTGAAATTAAAAAACAACTTTGCTTCATATTTGTTTGATGAAATTCGTTACGAAATTAATGGTTTTGAAGTTGATCGTACACGTAAACTTGGAATTTCATCCACCATGAAAAATTTTGTATCGTTGAATAAGGCTGAAAGTGATGTATTAAAAAATGCTGGTTGGTCTCTTACTGAAACTTGCGCTTTAGTAAAAAGTCATTTTAGTTGTTGTATACCTCTGAAAATGTTGTTGGGTTTTGCTGAAGATTATAACAAAATACTATTAAATTCGAAACATGAGCTTATCCTTCAACGTTCTACATCCGATGAGAGATCATATTATTCTACAAATGCAACTGATCAGTTGAAATTAACAATTCTGGATATAACATGGAAAATGCCACACATTCAACTATCGGACTTTGCAAAATTGGAAATGTTTAAGATAATCAACAGCAAACATTCTATACCAATTGCGTTTAGAAGTTGGGACTGTCATGTAAATCCTGTTTTACCAAAGAGTACAAAGGTTTTATGGAATGTAAAGCTTTCTCCCCAAAACGAAAGACCACGATTTCTTATAATTGGTTTGCAAAAAGAGAAAACTAAAGAAGAAGGAAATGTATTTGATCATTGCAATATCTCTAATTTAAAAGTTTATCTAAACTCAGAGTCATATCCATATGATGATTTAAATAATCGTTTCGAAATGGGTCAGTATTCGATTCTATATAATATGTATGCAAAATTTCAACAAAGCTTTTACATGCGAGAACCTGAACCATTATTAAATGTTGATGAATATAAGACTTATGCGCCGCTTATTGTTGTTGATGTTTCACATCAAAATGAGGCTGTTAAAATAGGACCTATTGATGTACGAATTGAATTTGATACTGAAGCAAACAAACTAATTCCAGATAATACATCAGCATACTGTTTAGTTATTCATGATCGTTTAATCGAATACTCACCTCTAACAAGCGAAATTAGAAAAATTATTTAATTATATTTATTTTGAAATTTTTTTAATAAATGAAATAATATGTTTATTTATAAATAAAACAAATTCTTAATCAATGTATTTTATTAAAACAATTATAGTTTCTCTTTTTAGTTTAGTTTCGAAAACAAAAACTTTAAACATAAATGACCACAATTTATTGTATTAAAATTTTGATATCTATCATAATTATAACTTATGTTTTCTCCTAAATATTTTATTAATTGTTTCGGCGGTTGCAAATTACCAAAGCTATCAAAATATTCAATTTGATTGTTGTTTTTCCAGTACGCTACCCAATGTGTGCCAGATCCCTTTGAAGTATCCAGATTAATTATTCCACATTCTTTTTTAAATGGTTTGCTTGGAAGAGTGTTACACATAAACACACCTCTAAAATTTGGAATATGTTTTGCATATTTTCTCAAGTCTATCAGAAAGGGCTCTTTTAGGTAGCTTCATTAAAAATTTTGTTGATAAGGCTTCAAATATAATCCAAAACCTTTTTTATATGGTTTTAAGAACATGCCTTTTCCCATCGCAATGGCTTCCATTGTATTATTGTGTCGTTTTGCTTCAGTCAGCTGTTCCTTTCCATTTTTAACTGCATTGATTGCTTTTGTAATACCAGATACACCACCAGCTAAACCACCAAGTGCACCCAGTGCAGCAAATATAGGGGCAAGTGGAAGAAAACCTCCAGATTTTGGTAGCGGTATTATTCGAGGTGTTTTTATTAATGATTTTTTCTTCCCCTTGAAAATATTGTTTACAACTTTTCGTGAAATCTTTATAGCATCTTTCAAGTTTTCACTTTTCTTTATATTCTTTCTTGCACTTTTCAATGCATGTGTAAATAGTTTGTGGGTATTTACTGGAGACGACTTTTTAGTTTTACTAATAACGTTACCCATACCGAATTTTGTTTTTGCTTTCATTGCAGTAGTAACAAACCAAGCGTTTGATTTTTCACCGAAACTACTATCGCTAGCATTAACCCTCTGCCAAGCCTTTTCAGCTAAGATTCTATCAGCAATATGTCTTTTCTCTAAATCTTTATTGTTTGAGTATGCTATATCGTGCTCTCTGCAAGCAGTATCCAATGGATTGATTCCTTGATCACCTCTTTCTAAACGTTTCTTTAATTTTGTTCCAGGTCCACAAAATTGATAACCGGGTAAATGAAGTTCAAAAGGAAGTTTATTAATAATTTTATTCAGAAAACCTTTACCGATGAAGTATGGATGACGACTGAATATCTTTTTATAAATGATTGTCATATCTATTGACACTTTATCGATTAAAGTTTAAAACCAAATTGATTGAAAACAAATAAAAGAGACTGGTTTATATATTATGTTATCATTAGATTTCAGAATGCGTTTTTTTAAACAACATAAAAGGATTGATGTAAAGAATATCGAATCAAAGTTCGATTCATCATCATCAAATAAAATTCGTCATAGTTCATTACTACCGAATTCTATTCGAGCCCTTATTGTGGGTCCATCAAATTGTGGAAAAACAAATGTGATGATCAGTCTTATTGAAAGTCCACATGGATTGAAATTTAAAAATATTTACTTATATTCAAAGTCAACACAACAACCGAAATATAAGTACTTAGAAAACCTAATTAAACCTATCAAGGAGATACATTTTTCATCATTTTCCAATAATGATGATGTTATATCCCCAGACGAAGTTAAGCCAAATTCAGTATTTATATTCGACGACATAGCTTGTGAGAAACAAAATCATGTACGTTCTTACTTCTGTATGGGTCGTCATAAAGATATTGATAGTTTTTATTTATGTCAAACTTATACACGAATACCAAAACACTTGATTCGCGATAATGCAAATATGATTATAATTTTTAAACAGGATGAAATGAATATTAAGCATATTTACAATGATCATGTTGGTTCTGATATGACTTTAAAAACATTTCATGAGTTATGTGCCGAGTGTTGGAAAGAAAAATATGGTTTTCTAGTTATTAACAAAGATGATCCTATGAATAATGGTCGATATAGAAAAGGCTTCGATATATTTATAAATCTATAAAAGAAATATTACAGATATTTTTAAATCAGTACAAGATTAATTATTAAACTAACAGCTTCTCAACTATTAAACTGCTAACTGCTAAACTGATCTGTTTTGAATCTGTTTCTAATTCAATCTTTAAATATGAATACAAATCTAGTAAATAATCTTATTAAAACTCGAAATATTTTAAAAAAGAAATATAAGAATATTTTGCTTGGAGAAGTTGCAAATGATGAATTGTTGGAAAAGACATTTAAACCAATATCAAAACCATTAAAAGAATTAGTTCAATCAACTAATAATAATAACATTATAAAACATGAAAAATATCCGGATAACTCTTTTAAACATGATCTTGAGGATAATAAAGTTGCCTTCAGTACACCATATAAAAAGAGTAAGCTTGATTATAACACGTTTTCTTCAAGCTTTAATAACAAGAAAATCGAGAAAAGTTCAAACACGTTTCAATCATTTGATGATGATGAAAATGATCATGATGACTATGATGATGATGATGATGATGATGATAATAATGATAATGTTGATAATGAGAATGATGATAATGATGATGATAACACCATTGCAGTACATCCCAATCAAAGTATTCAATATAATTTATCAAAAGTTAACTTAAATATATATGATAAAACCTATGGTCCACATAAGGATAAAAATCAAATATGGAGACTGGGTAATGAACCCATCGCTTTCGATTCAACCAATATTACTGTAGGTAATTTAAAATGGCCCTTCACATCAGGCTTATATGAATTGTTAGTTTATAAGAAACCAATCAGTTATAATAAAACAGATTTAAATAATTATAAACAAATATTGGAGATGACTAATGTCCATAAACGAAATAACAGTATTAATGGTCAAATTAAAGGAAATCGTTCAATTAAATATACAACCATTATTAAAAACCTATTTAAACAACAGAAAATTCATAAGGGAAAAGGTTTAATGAAATTGAATAGAGAAAAGCCTAATTATGTTTATTGGGATGATCCTAATGAATTGGTTGATAGATTACGTCTTTTGATTTCATCAACAACAGCTGGTCACTCAAATCATAATAATGAAATTGTATCAATTATTGAGGAATTGAGAGAAGCAAAAATTATTATATAAATAGACTTAAAAATGTTTAACGATTCATATTCATAAAATGCCTATCGATAAGTTTGGACATTATATTGAAAAATCTGCAAGATATCAAAATCAACATTTCAAGATTCATTTGGATAGTGATCGT
This sequence comes from Nowickia ferox, assembly GCA_936439885.1. NCBI lineage: Eukaryota > Metazoa > Arthropoda > Insecta > Diptera > Tachinidae > Nowickia > Nowickia ferox. The sequence goes on from OW387026.1 coordinate 70,298,421, forward strand.
AATTTCAACTTTAACTTGCGGAGAATAAAAAATATTGCTAGTCCTGTATTGGAAAACGATGCTGTAAACAAAATTTACATGAAAAGCTATTTAAGTGAAATAAAGAAACAGCTGGATACAATGTATATGGAGAGAATTAAGGGAATGGAGGATCGTTTTAACGAAATAATACAACAACAAAACGTGTCGATTACAGAAAAATTTGAAAATGTAGAAACACGTTTAAGTAAATTAATACATGATCAAAGTATAATACAAAATAATCTCGATCAATCACTAAAAGAAATGAGATCATTATTTAATTACAAAATTGATTCAGTTGAAGAACGTCTTAAGCTCATTACAAAACATTTAAAAATTGAAATATAAATCGTTTTGATTTAAATCCTACGTCAACAGCATTTAAATTGATGTAATCTAAGACAGATGTTAGAAATGGAGCGACAAGAAGTGGTTAAGGAGCTTCATAAACAAGCACGCAGAAATTTCATTCGACGTCGAGTGGTACACAAGGGAATTGATGATCTTTGGCAAGCAGATCTTGTTGAAATGGGTGTTTACTCAAAATATAACAAAGGCTATAGATTTATTTTAACAGTTATAGATACATTTTCAAAGTTTGCTTGGGCTGTACCCGTAAAATCTAAAAGTAGTGAAGATATAACCAATGCTATGCAATCTATTTTTTCGCTAAAGAGAATTCCAAAAAACTTGCAAACAGATAATGGTAAAGAGTTCTATAATAAAATATTTCAAAACCTGATGAAAAAACATAATGTCAATCACTATTCTACATATAGTATCATGAAAGCATCTATTGTAGAACGATTTAATAGAACTCTGAAAGGAATGATGTGGAAAAATTTTAGTCTACAAGGAAATTATCGATGGATACATATATACAAGGATTTAATTAATCAATATAATAATAAAAAGCATAGAACAATTGGAATGACACCAAAGTCTGTTAACACAAAAAATGAAAGTTCTTTACTAAAACAAGCCTATAATCATCCCAAAATATTTAAATTTGGCAAACTAAAAGTTGGAGATCACGTTCGAATTAGCAAATATAAACATATTTTTTCAAAAGGATATACTCCAAACTGGACAACTGAAATTTTTAAAATTCGTACTTTACGGAACACAAACCCCATTACATATTTATTGGAAGACTATCAAAATAATCCAATTGTTGGTGGATTCTATGAACATGAACTATTAAAGACACATTTTCCAAATACATACTTGATTGAAAAGGTTATTAAAACTAAGGGACACCAGGCATACGTAAAATGGTTGGGTTTTTCCAATCAACATAATTCTTGGATCAATAAAGATGAACTTCAATAATATTTTATATGTACTTCAATATGAGATTTATTCTTTTTTACTTTTTTTATTATATTATAAAATTTTAAAACAAATTAATAAATAAAATATATGTATGTGAATAAATAGTATTGCTTTGATTTTTATTTCTAATCAACTTTGTTGTGTATGATCAGTATCAAGCTTTTGTATTCAAACAGCTTAGTTATATCAACTGTTGCAAACACATTCGTACATATCAATGAAAAAACCACAACAGAATTTTTAACAAACTCAAACAGCCTAATTATAGCAACTGCTTCAAACACATTCATTCATTCATATCAAAAATAAAAAAAAAACCCACAACAGAAGAACAATACAGTAGGGTGGCACTGTACAAAAGTAATCGTTGTTAGTTTTCTCATACAAAATTAGTATACAAATCCTAACCAACCCCACCCAAAACCCGACCAAATCCCGCCCAAACCCCGACCAAATCCCGACCAACTCCCGCTCAAACCCCGACCAAACTCAACCAAGCCAAACCAAGTCGTACCAACCCATTACTCACACACAATTTCAAAAACTTCCAGTAAGTACCACCCTATTTTAAACACACATTCAACTGACCAGTGTTGCCAAGTATGCATTACACAGATTTTCATCGTTCATGCCATACAAAATTAGTATAAATTTTTTGCTCCCTGCTCTGTTTCCAGAACTGTCTTATACACCCTACTGATAATGATTTTTTATTATTATCGGTAAGTGCAGTTTTGTTAAAAAAAAATCTTTATGAAATATTGGTATAACAAGTAGTAACTAAACATTCAAAAACTCAGACTGCGACCTACTTTAAACCGTTCAATATCCTAAAATATCATTCCAAAGGAAAAATCCTAAGAGAAACCTAAAGGTGATTTAAAAATACCTGTCGAATGATAACCATTTTGATATAGTTTGCCGACTTTTATAGCTACGCTATTTATGTGACGACACAGCAGAAGGACGTGATTTTCATAACAAAAATAATCGACACTATTACAGCTATAAATTTATTTTTCTTTTGAATTCTTTATACTTAAACCAGAGTACGAAAATAAACGAAATAAATTGTTTGATTTTGTGATTGCCGATCGGCTGTAAGCCGACGAACAGCCGCCGCCGGCCACAAACAAGACATTAATTTAATCGTACGTTGCTAGAAAAGAAAATAATGGGAAATAAATGGAAACGTTTTTAAATATTTACGGCGAATTTGACATCATCATATAATATAATTTTATTGCATTGTTATTTAACACATTAAGTTTGTTTAATAAAGCTAAGCAGCATAGCTATAATCTTGTGTCCTTAGACACCTATCTTCGTTTTTAGTTTATTCGTGTTTACAAAATGGTGCCTGTTGGCTGCCATATTGAATTTCCACTACTGTCATATCTTTGGTGACACTCCCGGGATTAAGGCACATCGATTGACGTAAGAATGATCAGAATTAGTCCTCGCGCTCGGTTTATATAGTGGTGCAAAGGAACTCACATACATAAATATATACATACATAAAAAGGCTGGTAAGCACAATACCGTTCTTTGCGTCGCGCTGTCGGGTAAAAAAATACATTAAAACAAATATTATACAGGTTAACTTACAATTTTTCTATCTCGTGCTCTAATTTGTCTGCTTCTGCGCGACATAACTTAAAATAAAACTGCCTGTAGACTTTTTATCGTTTGTATTTGCACAAAGAACAATGATAATTTGACACAAGATACAAAATAAATTTTTTTCATTCACGCTTTCCTGCATGTCTGACAAATAACACAAAGCAATTAACATTTTTTTCGCCAATCAGAGCTGGAGACGATCAAATAATCAGCCGTCAAATAAAATATAAAAATTTTTGATTCTCATCAGCCAGTGAAGACAAAACGTACGTGCAGCCGAAAGAATAAGGCAACTAAGTGATTGATGGTTTTATTTGATCGTTCGAGTTGCGTTGCCAAAACTGAACTGCAACTGAAGTGCGGCTTCACTCAGCTGTCCCCGCAGTAGATGCTCCGTTGACTATATCGCCAAAAGTGCCGACTTGAGACATTTGACCCCAAGCTTCCTACGGGGATATTTTGACGAATATAATAACAAATACCTTCATCCATTGTAGTGAAAGAGACAAGAGTCTGTGAGAATCGAAACCAACATCTATGTATTGATAGCCTAGCACACTACGTATTAAGCTACGGGACACCCTGTTAAAATAAGTGAAAAAACTTTGTTTTGATAAAGGGTTTAATTATTTGTTAAGCACACCATTAAATAAAAAATTTCTTTTGAGAAATCCTCATTCTACATTGCCATTTGCAAAAATATCACAACCTGTTTATTTTTATTGCTAATAAAATGTTTCATTTTTCAAATTCTCCGCTTTTTTATTTGCATTGTGAACAGTATCACCATGTGTCGCACTTAAAAGATTATTAAAAAAAACTCTCAATATATCGCGCACACCAATTAAACCTTCCTACTTCCGATAAGATTTAATGACTTTTTTTTTGAAGAAAAATACTTTTATTTAAAAAATATAAATTACAATTCAATAAATCAATCAACACAGACGATTAATGATTTGTGAACACTCCCAGTAACAGCAATTTCATAAAATAAAATCTCATTACCTTAAGCTCAAAATAATATGAAATTATATGAAGTATTATTGAAACATAAATCATGCAATTGAATGTTAAAATTTAACTTAATCATGCAGCACAGTGACACATATATTGTACGTTAAAGCAGAAAATGGCTGGTATTTTCTCGGGTTTTTTTTGGGAGAAGTAACCCTTTCTCTTTGATATTTGTAATATAACAAGAATGATGAAATGACGCTGTACATTATCTTTGCTATGCATCCCTCCCCATCAGTTATATGTATACATAATAGTTCGTTATATTCCTAAAGCAAATGACCTTGTGGGTTTTCAATAATTAGTTGGTTTAATCTGAGTAGTTAGTTTGGCTTTTGCATCTGACCGTGGAACAGGGGATACCAGCATGGCCTCAAATCGGCTTAACTTTAAAAGCTTATTTCACATTTACATTGCGAGCCGCCTGTTACAAGATCTTACGTCGGCTTCCAGACACCTCTAACATGGAGATCAGACGCTGGCATTACATGGTTATTGGCTATTTGCTGAACTCAATTGCCCTCCTTGTCGTTCCAAGTATCGCAGGAACTCAGAGCTTATTAAAATATTCGTGCCATCATAAGGCCATATGATACTCTCCACTCGGAGCCGCCGGTTGTCTGCGACTGCATTAGCATCTGCACCGCATATCTACTAAGCTTTCCACTATCCACAACCTATCGATACGCCCGATAAAACTCAGCTGTGCTTCCTTAAGTTGTGTACTGAGCAACACACTGAAACAGAACCATATATTTCATTTTTGTGCTTAACGAAATGCACTCCCAAAGGTGGGGCCTTATCCCTTATAAATTCATTATATTTAATCCATTTAGAAAACCCTTAAATAAACAAAAATTGCCTATAAAAATCTACGAAAACAATGATTTCCTTCACATGTGTTTCATATTAATTCAACACGATTTACAGTAATCTTCAAAGCAAATTGTTCCTTTTGAAATAACTTTATTTCATGTTGATTTAAAATGCCAGTACTTTTCAATCAAAATGAAGAATCATGCTGAATCGAAGTTATTTCATGTGTAGTCATTTTATTTTATTAATTATTTAACTTACGTAATTGTGTGTATTAGCACAAGCATCAGGAAAATGTGTGTATATTTGCCTTTCACGGTCAAGATTTTAACTAGAACTTATCATTATTTCTAATAAATTTAATATAGTTTGCAATCAAAACTTTGCATGGTAATTTTCTGATTATTACATATTACGTGTATGATGTGTTGCAAAATTTTATGTAGACACTTACGAGAAATATTTCTATGTAACATTGAAAAACACTAATTCTTCTACATACTGATCTTTTTCCTCTATCGGAAAAGTTGGTTCAAAATATTACCAATCGGATTAATATACTCTGCACTACATAAGTGATGCGTCAAATGTACCTCTCAATTCCATATGGTTCAAAAAAATTTTGCAAAATCAAAATGTATCATCAGCCAAAACAACTTAGCAAGAGCGGTAGAAAGATTCAAAGGTATAAACAGTCTGTTAGCAACAATCCTAACCATTCATTCAATGACCTAAGTGGGCATGTCTACAAAACTAAATTAGTGCAAGAACTGAAGCCCGAGGACTAACATCAGACTTCTATAGTAAATTTATCTCCAGAAGAGGTGCGATAAATTGGCTTTACGCTGGCTTTACTACCGCACTATCATAAAAAAAATTTAATACTCGATTAAACTGGCGCGGCCAGTGCGAGAGTTTACAGTTAAAGGACATTAATCTCGGGTAACAGATTCTCAAATTTTGTATTTATATAAGTACACAGAAAAAAGTATTTGTTCAATAATTTTTTTTAATTGAAAAAAAAATCGGAAAATGAAATGAAAATTTTATTCTCTCAATTCAACTTTTTAATTAATGAAATTGTTTACAAAGTTTAATTGATTCCATTAAATTTTTTATTAAACTTTTAATCAATAAAATTTTAGAACAAAATTTCAATTGATTCGATTAAATTACATTTAATTTTAAATTGATTATAGTTAGTTTCTGATCGAACTTTTTTGTTACTTTGTTTGATTTTATTTAGATTAAAATTCGTAATTTTGGCAAAAAACATGAAATAATTCTCAAGAAACAAATAATACAAACGATTAGTTTAAAGATTCTAATAAACTCTAGCTGAAAGGAACAACATGCTGTTTTCAAACGCCTCCTCACCTTAATCAGCACCGTTATTCTGTTTGTGCCACTGTGTGTGGTGTTAGTTAATGCAAATTTCAGTCTTGTATACATATTTTTCAGTGCAAATGAAATATGTGAATTGTTTTGATTCACCGTGTAACAATTCGCTGGCTTATTCACTTTTGAGAAATCTTCGCTTTGTGCGGTCACTCAAAGTGTTTGAAAAGAGGTGGAAAACTTTTCAAACTATATACAATAATTCTAAGGCGCTTACTCAGACCTCAAAATATATGTATTACAAATGCAAAAAAAAAAATTTAAATGAATTCATTCATTATCTCAGTTCCATAAATAAGCAATCACAAGTAAAAGTGAAATTGTATTAGTTACGAGACTTGTATATACATTTTAAATTTAATTCATTTGTCACCGAAAGTCTTAAGAAATTCCAAGATTTAATGTGTATAGAATTGAAAACATTTTTACGATACTTAAGGTATGGTCACACTTGGGCAAATATTTGCCAAAAAAAAATGTAACCCCTATATCTTAATAAAGAAGCTTTCAACTCAGAGACGTGTTTGTTAAGTTAAATAGTTTCCAATAATGTTGAATTCAATGACATTGTCTATTAGTTGTTTATGAAATTGTTTAACTTTTTTTTTTTTTTAAACAAACACAACCCGCAAAGCGATTAGCTTGTCTGCAGAAAACACCCAGGGTCTATGGTGGGAATCGAACCCACGACCTCTGGACTGAGAGGCCAGCATCGCTACCACTCAGCCACAGGGGCACCTAACTTAAGAACCACGTGTCTCTATCAAAATGTTTTTCACTAATATTTAGTGGTTACGTTTTTTTGGGCAAATGTTTGCCCATGTGTGACCATACCTTTAGTAAAATAAGATCCCCTGTTCACTATGAAAGCTCGATAATAACGTAAACAACAACTTGATATTAGAGATGGTCTTCCCTCACGTGACAAGGGTGAATCTTATTAAAGTGTATGTGAAAGGGAAATTCAATAAACTGATTGTGTATCTATAAAAATTCGTGTAAAGATTGGAGTTTTGTAACTACATTTTGCAATATAATTAAATTTCATTTAACATGATAATATAGAAATACAACTCACAATACATTTGCATTTTTATCTGTTTTTAATATTTTTTTTTGTACTTTTTAAAATTTAACAATGGTTTTTTTGTAATTACGAGGTGAACTATTAAATTATAACACTCAAATCGCTTTAGCTATTGTAAGCGTTGCAGCGCCTCTAGTGTTAAAAAGACGGAGGATTTTATAGTATGTTTCCACCGGCTTTAAATCAAGTAGGTTTAAGTAAATCACTCAAAGTGTTTCCACCGATCTTGTGAGTGATTTGTTGTTCGCATTTTCGTGTTCAATTAATGCACATGCTTTATAAGGTGGGCGCAGCAGCTGTAATGTAAATTTTATTCACATGTAGTTGACAATTTAGAATGATTAAATATTCCTTAATGTCATTTTTTCCAAATTGTCAATCACTATTGATGGATGACCCAGGTATGGAGTTTGTAATTTTAAAAGCAACGCAGGCAGGGTTGCATATGAGTATATAAATTGACTTCGAAAAATAGTATTTTCGACATTATTTAAAATAAATCAACTACTTTGAGGTGATTTATCTATATGCAAAATGTATGGTAAATCATGTATAAATTAACATGATTTGCTCAAATCATCATGATTTGTCTAAGTCATGCCGGTGGAAACATACTATTAGGGTATGCTGCCATTTTATTAACTATTTGACTTCGGCTATGTTTCACTACTAAAATATCGACTGACGTAATACATTGGCATAGAAAATCTATGATGTTGCTATAATTGGCCTGACCAGGGATGGAACTCGGCTTTTTAAAGCCATCATATGCTTTTTAGTCATCGCACTTTATGCGATTTCTCATAATATTTTTTTCTGTTTTTAGTTTCAGGGAAGGCTTAAAATGCACTTTTTAGATTTAGATTTTAGAATTTTCAAACTTTTCAATAAAATTTCAAAATTTTTTTGATTTATCTTTTTCTTGTGATGAGGGCCAATTTAATAATTTGGTTTTTTGATGTAGTTCTACTTTTTTATTATAGCTAGCTTTTGCAATTTTAAGTAATATTTTTAAAGTCTCAGGCTTATAATTTTTGTTTGGTTTTTTTTTATCAGGTTTAAGTCTTTTTAGCCGACTTCAAAAAGGGGAGGTTGTCAATTAATCAGAATTTTTTATGATTATTACTTTATAATTCCGTAACTCTTAGACCTATTTAAAAAATAATCATTTTATTTGGGAGGGTATAGCTTTCATTTGGTCTAGTTGTAAAAAATGGACGGGTACACCCCCACTAAGTTTTTATTCTTTGATTTTCTAATCTTTAATTATCCGATTGGTTCGAAACTTACCGCATACCTTGGTACCTAATAACAAACTCTGGTGTGGGCGGAGCCACGCCCAGAAAGTATATTATTAAATTATATGCATTTCTACTTAACCGATTTCCACGAAACTAGACAAACAGTTCCGGCTCTTAGAATGAAGTAATTTTGTGTTTAAAAAAGTGGGCGGGATTACGCCCATTAAATATTAATATTATATTTCACCTGGTTCTACTTGACAGATTCTTACGATACTTGGCACACACCTTGAACTCTGAACGTGACGCGATGTTAAATTTAGAAAAGTGGGTGGACGCATTTGAAAATATAAAATTGTCGCTAAAAATTTCAAAATAAAACTTAAAAAAAGATATAACCGATTTCAAAACTAAGCAATATAAAATAAATTAAGATCAAAAAATTATCGGCAAAGTTGAGTTTTTTAATAAAAATTAAACAGGTAAAAATTAATGCATCTAAAGGTACTCGTAGTCCAGGTAACAAGGAGTATATTGGTGTATTTCTTATTATTTAGATTTTTTCATTTAAATTTGGTAAATAATAATTTTTACAATTTGTAAACTGTTTGCCACCGACCTCGAATAGGATTATAAGCAACACATATAAAAATGTTGCATTAAACTGAATCTAAATTATTTTTTTGTTTTTTAGTGCTTATTTGTTAAGTCGGTGAAATTTTGATTAAGTATTATTTCACAAGTTTTGCTGCAGTTTTTATAGCTATGCTATTTATTGCGCGATACAGGAGTTAGGACGTAATTTTTGTAACAAAAATAATCGACACTATTACATTTATAAAGTTATTTTTATTTTTATTTCTTTGTACTTAAAAGCAGAGTACGAAAACGAAACAAATTCTTTGATTGAAGTTTGTTTTATAACTAAGCAGTATAGCTTTAACCGGCTGTCCTTTAGACACCTCTCTTCTTTTCTTTTTGCAGCGTGATATTTTTTAAGGGCTGTGAGTTGTTTTGATGTATTTGTAGTTGAGATTTTTTCCTTTACGATTTTAATAAATTTTTGCTATAGTTGATATATTTTTAAACTTTTTGTTTCTTTGGGTTGTTAGAAAATGTTTAGCGAATAATATGAATTTTTTGCATTGTATTAAAATTAGAAACGTTTTTTTAATTTTATGTAATTGGTATTTATTTTCTTCGAAATTTTGCGATTTTTCGTATTTCTTGCAAAATCTTAAATGACCTTAAGCCAGCTTACTGAATTTGTGTGGAGACACCAGTAAGTAAATACAATAACCTGAATGCCCCAATTGTATATTACTGTTCTTCAGTCACTGAAAAATTTTATAACTTCATATTTTTATACTATTTGCATTTTTTATAGCGAATAAAAAGCATGCGTACTTAAGTAGTTCTGCATATTCACCAGAGGAACTGGAGAAAAAATAAATAAAAATAAAGTTGTTAACTATTGTGCATGAGTATGTACATATTTTTATTACTTGAAAGTGCGCACCATACCATCGCTACGCCAAAGCTTACAATTTAAAAAGTGCGTTGCTTAATGCTAAAGTACTTAAATAATTAACTACAGGCATGTTCAATTATAATAAATCGCTAGCAATCAATCACTGAGAGGTAGGATTAATTTTCCTTTTAAGTACTGTAAATTATTATTAACTAATTAATCATTGCTTATGGACATTTTTTTAGAACATCTGCCTCTACCCAAACAGTTGAGTAATTTGCTTTAACCATAAAGAGTTTGGTTAGTTCCTTATATAAACATAAATTCGAAGCAATAGGCATCTTTAAATATTATTATTATGGCGTATTATGCAAAAGAAGTCTTCTACTTTTGTTGGCATGTTACTTTCAGATAATAATATGACAAGTTTTTGTTTTTGGTTAAACAGATTAAAATGTATGTACTTTGCAAAATAAAGAGAATTTTTCAAACCCACTGAAGTTTTCAACTTAAACAAATCGAATCTATATTGTTATTACAAATGGAATTATTAAATAAGCTCAAATATGAAAAAAATTATAGCATCAGCTTTATAGCAACATTTAAATTTTAACAATTGTAAGATCTTCTCTTTTAAATATTTCTTTGAAATATTTATATTTTCTATTGTGGTTAATTATATGTCAAGGCAAGGTTAGAATTGTTTAAATCTTGAATTTTTTTGCTAGATTGGCAAAAACTAAAGTTTGTGAAATTTTCTTAGGGGCCATTCACATATTACGTAACGCTATTTTCGCTGCTGTGCTTGCACGTGTTTTGCTCAATTTCGACCAAAAAGCATCTCATGAACATTGCTACTGATCTGTTGGACTCTGTCCACGACGACCCAAATTTGCCCCAGTGGGCCATAACTGGTGACGAATGGTTGGTTTATGGTTATGACGTGGAAACCAAAGCTCAATCATCTCAATGGAAGCTGCCGCACGAACCAAGACCGAAAAAAGGTAAAAATCGAAGACGAGCCAAAACACGTGCAAGCAAAGCAGCTGTCAACAATTAACTCAACATTCAAAATGGCCGAAATTGTCGGCATAAGTGAGAGATATGAGTACCAACATAATGTCACAAAAAAATCAAAATTCGAATATACGTAACCCGCGAAAATTGAAAATTCGCGATACTTTTTGAACACACCTCGTATATCTGAAATTAGAGTTGTGTCCAGAGTCACCAAACATGCAGATTTATCTGTTTTTCGCAGTTTTTTGAACACTTGAGAAGTCGTGCAGTTTTTTCATTTCAAAAATCAGTTTTTCTTTTCTTTATTTTTTCATATCAACTCATTCAAATGGTCATTCTTGTCGTAATCGTATAAAACCCCTCATCAAAATTCATATGCAAAGCAAATAAAAAAATAGTCTAAAATACTAAAAAGTTCTTTATGAAATAATGAAAGCAAAGCAACGGTAATAATTTCTATGAAAAATGTAAAAGTTTTGATATTTACATTTTGTTTTCTATACACACAGTTTTCATTTGATGAAGAGTTTTCTACGATTAGTCTCATAGTGATCACACAAACTTTTTGACAGGATCACATTATGCTAAAGTGTATTTTAAAATGTATTTAAATTGAAAATTTGTTTAATTTATAACACTCTTGTGAACAAAATAATGTTATACTTATTTAAGATAATGTTTGTAACTGTGAGCTAAAAGCATTAGATAGATTATCTGACTTAATGCCGCAGGCCTTACGTAGACATGTTATGGTAGTGTTATGTACTAATAAGAAATATATTACTGTTAAAAAATTTTGGCCAGTTTTTTCTTCCGAAAAAGAAGAATTCGTTCGTTCTAGACTTGTATCGAAATCCTTCAGTAGCTCGTAGACTTGTATTGAACTCTTTCAGTAGCTCGTTTGGTCGAACCCATTTAAATTACATGGGTTTGATAATTAGACTTGTGTCCAACAGCTCTTTTTGAACTAGTTTGAGAGCGTTCGAATCAAAAGTTGTTTCAAACCCATTTAATTTGCATTGATGTTTTTGACGGGAGTTGTGTCCAACAGCTCATTTTAGTTCAAAAGAGCTGTTGGACACAAGTCTATTGATAATTGGTTTGTGTCAAAAGCGAGCTTCTGAAAGAGTTCGAACAAGCTTAGTAGCTCGCTTTTGACTCAAACCTAGGATCAAACCCATTCAAATGACATAGGTTTGATGATTAGTTTGTGTCAAAAACGAGCTACTGAATGAGTTCGATACAATTCTAGTTCGTTCGCGTTCGATTAAAAAGTTGTTTCAAACCCATTTCATTAGCATTGACGTTGTCACAACGTCGTTGTGTGCATTAAGGCTCAGTTAGCCGACTGTAATATAATGTAGCTGCAACGTAGGAAAGAGCTGATCGATATTTTTATATAAAAAGTAGGTTATGTCACATTACATCTCTATAACCATTTTCATTACTTTTCACAGAACAATATCGATCAGCTGTTTCCTACTGTTGCAGTTACATTCCATTACAGCCGGCTAACTGAGCCTTTAAGCTTTACATTACTTTCAGTGTACATGTAATCAAGTATTGTGTTTTTTTAAAACAGACAAATTTGCCAGTGTTACCAGGCTTAAAAAAGGAGGAGTTGCCCCACAAGAAATGTGTGACATAAACCAACAGTTATAAAGTTATATACATACTAAAGGTACGACCACAAAATACTTACGAAAATCCTTTTTATTCAGACATTTGTTTTTTTTCTGTCGACATCGTTGCCATGCTTTTATGGCATACAATAAAATTTAAGGCTGTCTATAACTAAAACTAACTGTGTTGGAGAAATGGCCATGAGTCTAGAATAAAAGTATGTACGACTATATTTATTTAGAAGCTGGTAATACTGAGGGTGACGTGATAGACGGCGTGCAAAAATGTTTGTCATTTATTGACGAGACATCTAAAGTCTTTTGCTGTTTAATTTCGTTTTGTTTGAAAGATTTCTTTTGTCTCATTTAAACATGTGTTGTGTGGGCTTTAGACACGCAATTTCATAATTTCATATGCATGTAGTTTTTTTTTTTGCTCTTTTCATTAATAAAACTTCTACCAAACGACCTCGTGTTTCAACAAACATTTTGTCAAGTATATTTTTCTGTAATAGAGTCTACATTTTTTGTATGAGTCATTTGAGTATGTTCATGAATATATAATTTAGTCTTTAAAATGTAAATTTTCCTTTTAATTTTAAAATAAATATTTCCTTAATAGTCAATAAAAAAATTTATATAATACCTTAAGAGCTTTTATACAAATGCAATTTCTTATGCAGTTTGTAGAGAACTTTAATGTTTATGAGGAATGAATATAGATTTTTCATTTATAATATTTTCTAAATTTGAGTGGATCTTGTAAAATTTATCGACAACAAGACATTACATTTGACAAAAAGTAAAAAATGCCACCACACTCTATCAGAAACCTTAAAGACATCTAAGTGATACCAATTCTAAAAAAAAGAGAAATTACGTCCACCAAAGAGCAGGTCTTACAGAAAACATATTGCTGGTCGATTAGAAGGATGGATTGGTTCCTTATGTAGGCATTGTCGCGTGCGACAGTAAGAAATTAAGTTTGTATGCAAGATCTATGTGACTTAATTTTTTTTAATTTTACCTAATGAAGAGCGGCTGACGGACTAGACAAGTATATAAAGATATAAAAAAAGTTTCGCTTTCTTTGACGGTACAAGCATATTTGCTTGGTGTCGCACGCTACAAAAGGTTGACATTCCTGTGGGAATACCTCTCGCTATGTGTATGATAAAATCCACTTCGCTGATTATCTATAAATATTTTAAAATGGTCTCAAAGTTTCAAAACTCATACATACATACAACTCAACTTATAAAAAAATAAGCTGTTTAATGCTATTTGCAAAAATAATAATTAATGTCTAATTTTATGAATTCAACAAAACGAGATTTAAAAAATTGTTTTTGCTTTTATTTTGTATTGAAAATTTAATAATTGGTTAATAAAAATAAGCTGTAGCATAAATATCTTGGATCAATTGCTTTATAAAACTAAACTACAAGATCCACTAAATTTAAAAATAAAATTTCTTGTTTCTCCACAGGTTTTTTTTTCAAAGCTTTTTTTTCACATCAAAGGAATAATTTTGCAATTATAAAAAGATTAATGCATGTTGTAGTTAATTTAAAACTTGTGTATAATCATTTTTTTATACAAAAAAATAATAATTTTCGATTTGAGTAGAGGCGCTAAAAGACTTATTGGACAAAATCTAAAGTAGAAAAAAAAACACGAATAGTAAATCTGAACTAAGCAACGGCTAAAATTATTATTACAAAGGAAAAAAGTAATTTAAAAACCATCTGACAAGAACAGACAAATACTCGCACAAACCTTGGCAAAAACAAGAACAAATTACACGAAATTATAGAGTAAAAGAACTTTGAAATGCTTTTGGTAGTTGCCCTTTGCAAGCAACTAAAACTAGAAACAAGAAAAATTAATTTTAACAAATGAAAAAAAGAGCAAAGGAAAAGAATATAAAACTTAATCAATAACTACAAATTACTAAATATAAAATTTGTTGCAGGCTGATCAATAAATTTTTATTTTCGTATTTTGTTACAAATTTATTTTTAAATGTGTGCAACTAATTCGATATTGTGGATCTAACACTACGCCCATAACTGAAATATGATTAAGAGAGCGCGAAAACTTGCTTCTTATTTCTGAAAACAAAATAATAGTTTTGAGAATGCTTATTTAAATCAGTTTTGTTACCAAACCGAAGTTAATGTTTTGTAGTTAGCGATATTTTATTAACTTATTGAATAATTGTCTTCATTTCTTTACACAAACTTGCCTTATTTCACATAATGACTTAATGCCCCAGGACACTATTCCCATGGACTTTATGGCATGCAACAATTGCAAATACAATTACAGTATAGGGTCTTCAACAACAACAACAAGTTTCAATTCGATATTAAAAATAAAGAGTATTTTTTAGAGAAATGATCGAATGCTTATTCACTTGTAAAGAGGAGGGTGTGCCATTCATAATGCAGGACCATATTCTTTTCGTGAAATCATCAATTCGAACTTCACCTTTGAGGTATTAAATCGATTGTGGGCCACTGGCATAGATCTTAACTTTCACATAGTGCAAGAGCACAAGTCTGAAGGTTTTGAAGCACAAGATCTCGTCTCGCATCCACGAGAAAGCACAAACACTCACGAAACTTTTCACGCAAAATAGCGATGGTATCATTACTTGTGAGGCATCAATATATCCTAATATCAGCCATACAGAATCAGTGATCATCGCTCAATAGCGCAATCCAATGGGTTACAAGAATAATATTCTTATTTGTTCTCGATTGACGTAAACGAATTCTACTCTTTACATCACTAAGTTGTCCCCACAAGTCCAACGTTTCCACCAGTTATACTATTGCTGGCCGAAAAGGTGGTTTCTAAAGACCCAAAAATAATTTTGTTTTGCAAACTATGACCGCAAATTTTTAAAAATTTTTATATTGAATTTTAATCATGCTATTACGTTGTTGAAGCGTTTATCTTTTTAATGCTATTAAAAGCAATTTTTTATTTTTTTTGTTATCTGTCATGTATGTTGGGGTTGGGTTATTATTTTTTGAAAAGTCGAATATGTAAGAGTATAATTTTCTTATCGAGAGTTAAATCTATCACACAACAATTTTCTTATAGAAAAGTTGACTTACTTTTCTTATATAAAGGTCAACTGTGTCACAGAATACTTTTTTAATTTTTTAAATAATCAGCCTTATCATGAATTCCACATGTGAAAATTTCCGAGTCAAATTTTTCGTTCACAAGGATTTTAATTTCGTTTAATCACTTCCAATAAAACTAAAAACTAATGTATTTCCGCTTTTTCCAACAGACAAATCTATGTGAATGATTTTTTTCATAAATTGTCAGATTATTTCGCAATAGTATGAAGTTTTTTGATACCGATTTTTTACACGTTCGGAAATTTCCATGTGAAATTTTATTTAGGATAAGCCTGAATAATTCAATTTTCTAGTTAATTAATGTCACAGCACAAATATGGACCCAAGTAAGCTTTGCCTAAAACTGCTGCCGATTCAACGCAACCTAACACTATCCATAATGTGCCAGATCCCACTTACGCCGGATTAAACAAAATGTATGTATGAATGTACAAAAATAAGTCTTCACAATTAAAAGTTTCAATGCTACTAAATTCAATCTAATTTATTACCCCAAAATAAAAATTATTATTGCCGTATTCATAAAAAATTATTTTAGTTTAAATAAAGATTTTTTTAAACCAATTGCCATACAAAAGTTATACTTTAGATTAACTTTAATAATTTAAAAACTGTCAAAACTTTGGAGGGTGGATTATAGTGCTAAAAATGGCATTGCTCTCAATTACACAGAAAAGGCGAAAAAACAAAAACCAAAAGAAATTCTTATCCTTTGGACTGATCCAATTAGAAACAAAAGTCCCAATTCCATTAACAAAACAAAACAAAACAAATGCATAACAAAATCTAAAATTTAATCAGCAGTTCAACAAACGTCTCCAAAGCATTGAAACATGTTCATGTTTAAAACAAACTGCACTGAAAACTACCACTTGTTTTATGAAGTTGCGACAACACATTTACTGCATGTTTATATACAATGTTGACAACAAAGATTAATAAATCTTATTAGTTATTGATCTTTCTCAGTTGTGTTCGGTTGTTAGTTCCTAGTTCTTTTATTATTATTATTTATTTGTGTAGTAAAAGTGCAGTGATTTTATTAAAATTAGTCTCAAATTAGAGGTATTAACATCTGTCATCGAAGTGTAAAAAATTAAAGTGATTCCTTTTGTAGAAAAAAAGTGATAAGCGTTTTAATTTTCCTATTGAATTCTAGGAAGAATGCAGCAACAAGTGAAAAAATTATTTGTAAGTATACTACTTTTGTTGTTGCTTATTGTTCAAATTAATGAAAGAACCGTAAACACGTGTGTTTGTGTGCATGGGTGTATGTGCGTATGGACGAACATTTGGTTGTACAACAGGAGAGCAAAAAGGGCAAAAACAACAATGTAAATTAAAACGTTTGAAACAACTTTTGTTTGGAATGCGAAAAATGCTACATAGATGATATGTATGTATGTATGTATATATATATATATATATGTATGCAGCTAAGAAAGAGTTGTTGGCAGCGTTACCGTTGGTGCTACTAAAGTAGCAATTTGCCAATTTTTCGACTGCTTGGATACTATTGTGCTACCTTTACAAAATGCACCCAAATTTGATAGTTTTTCTAATTTTTGCCACTTTTAGATACTTTTTACTGAATGAAGATATACTCTTTTGTACTTTCGGTTTTATTAATACTTAATGTTTTAATATATTAATATGAAATAGGAAATCTTTTTTTTTTGTCATGCGTGGTCAGCTTATGCATATCTTTCGAATAATTAATACGCCCTCTCATGCTCATATTCCTATACCTCAGTCTTTAGGGATTTGTAAATATAAATGCATACATATTTATGTACATATGTGCAATGTACACACATATTTAAAAAAATTTTCCATTAAAACTTTTATATACAGCCCAATCATGAATATTCCTACGGAATTTAATTCTCATTCTCATTTTCTAGAGAAAATAATTCTTTAATCATAAATTCCTTGGGAACAAAAAAGAGTAATACGTGGCATCACCGTATTACGAAGCCAGTTGTTTTGCTTGTTTGCTGACATTTTGTTTCTCCCCATATTTTTGAGTGAGAGAGTAAACAAAATTATTAAAATTCACCGATTTGAAAAATATGTAAAAAAATTTATAAATGATTTATTTGGGCATTATTTGTGTTTTTCCAAATAAAAGAACTTTAAAATACATGTTTATGTTTATAAATTTTGTTTTAATGGAGTATTAACCATGTTTTTATGTAAACTCATGCGCATTATGTAAAGTCATTCGCATTTGGAAACAAATTCATGATAGGAGAAAAGGGAAAAGTGAGAAAACTCGTGCGGAATTTTTGTTTATGATTGGGCTGATAGTACATACTTCAGAAAATGGTTTTAGTCAAGAATTAATAGAAGCGATAAAAGACTGATTATATTAAAGTATTTATATAGATCCGGTATTTATTAAATCAATTGAGGACAATAACTAATCGCTCGATTAATTAATCTATGCTCTGGCTTAATCGGTTAATTTCGGTATTAACCGGTTAACTGATTAATAAAATATTTTCATAAATCAAGTAATTTTAATAAATAAAAGTGCATAAATTATTTATTAAATTGAGTTTATTAGTAAAAAAAAACACGCCTAAGAATTCCTAAACTAAATCAAGAAAAAATATCATATATATGTACATATTTTAGTACTTCAATAGTTTAAAGAGATCTTCTAACACAATATTTCGGAAAAATAATTTGGGGGAAGTGTTTAGGATTTAAGTGAATTAGTTTTGATAAAACTTATCATAGATGTTGAGGAAATCCAAAGTAATCCATAATAAAGATCATCTAGTTTCTTAGTTTTTTTCCTGGATTTTTGTTAAAACATTTCTTGTATTACTATCGATAGTTCCTTGTGTTGCCGGGTCATAATCTGACCCATACTGGAGGTCAACGACGAACATTCTGCAAAAAAAAAATTATTTCTGAATTTCTTAGTTTTCATTTTTGTACTTTAAAACACTGTTGCTTGAAGAAAATTTTTCAGAGTGTAGGTATAAAATAATTGAATTCGTCTTTCATTAAATCAAATCC
Source organism: Nowickia ferox (assembly GCA_936439885.1). Taxonomy (NCBI): domain Eukaryota; kingdom Metazoa; phylum Arthropoda; class Insecta; order Diptera; family Tachinidae; genus Nowickia; species Nowickia ferox. The sequence continues at coordinate 70,317,263 of OW387026.1, forward strand.
TTAAAACTTAACAATTCCCGCTAGTTTAACTAGAGTAGCAGAGTCTTTGCTAAACTATTTATAGCCACGTCCAAAGATTTTGAAGTTTTATTTAAGTTGGAATCACTGAACATACATACTTCTTTGTTTGTATGAAAAATTTGTATTTGAGACGAAACAAGTACTTAAACACACAAAAATACGCTATAATACTACAAAATATTTAAACATTGGTTATTTCGGTTAATCGGTAAGTAAGTAATTTTTTATTAAAAGCACAGCTTATATGAATTATTTTTACATTTTGTGGCTTTATTTTATCATAAAAATAGTATATTTTTTTAGTCTTTAAACATGCAAAACCTAATTTTTATTATTGATGTTTTTAAAAATAAGCAGATTTTTTTTTAATTTTTCTTATTTTTAAAGTTGCCCCTTTTTTGTAAATCCCCTTTTTGGTGCCACTTTTTAAAAAAAATTCTTTTTGTGTAACTTTTTGAAATTTTATAACGGTAACGCTGTGTACAACAGCATGGCAAAAACAATAATGTAAATTAAAAGGGTTCAAACAACTTTTGTTTGGAACGCGAAAGAAACTACATAGATGATATATATGTAATAAATAAAGAGTTGTCGGCTGCAGTCCAGCGTTACCAAAAAAAAAACTTTTTTCTGCAAAAGTACCAAAATTTTAAAAGAAAAATAAAAATGTATTTGGAATTCATTTTATTTAAAAATATAAAAACGATTAAAAACAAAAACATAACATATTAAAAAAAAACATAAAATAAAATTCATAATTAGATTTAGAGATTTATAAAAAATACACATCACACATTAATAAATATATTTCCTATTTGTCATTGTTTTATTAAAATTTAAAGCCATTTGAACGGCATAGTCCCACAGAAGAGGGAGTAAACTAAATTATACACTGTTGCAGTAATAAGGGAGTGAGAAAATATAAGATCGATTAATATTTACTTAATATTTTTTCATCCAATATACTGCAAAAGTTAAATTATTTATTTATAAAAAAAACTTTACAAAACTTTATATTTTCAAAAAACTTTTTGACATCTCAAAAAATTTCCAAAAAATGGGAAAACTTGACTTTCTGCAGTCTAATATTTTGGAATTCTCTTTTGTTGTTTCCTTCGCGTTCACACAGACGAAAATGTTGACGGACACCAGTGTTGCCATACACGTTTGAAGAAAAGACTGTCCATATGGAACAAAAAAAATGTTTTTCATAAGAAAAAAGTGCTAAAAAAATTCTAACAACATTTAAAATGTAAAAATAGCATAACGGCGCTGCGTTAGACATTTAATGTATAGGCAATGTCGCCAAATGTGCAGTTTTCCTTGTATATATATTTAGAAATTTTTTTTTGCATTGAGCAGTTTTGCAGTTTTCTGCTTAAAAAATTAGTTTCTCTGTAAATTGTGCAGTTTTTTAATATTTATTTGTAATCTAAATTTTGTTATTGTAATTCCGAATTTCTGAAGCCATATTTTTACCCAAGATTTACTAATACTTTTTCATAGAGCAAGAGGGAATTCACACACATTTAAGTCTACGAAAGTTGTGTTTTTCTATGTTGAATTTGGTCTTATTCTATACAAGTTGAGTATTAATATCAATGAGCTTTCCTTTATTAAAAAAGAAAAACAAGTGAATGAATATGAGATAAAACTCGACGAAATATATACCAAATTAAAATGTAAACCCCATAGAGTTTAAAGATATATACCTACATTTTTCCTGAACTCTCTTAGTGAAGTTTCAGTAGTTCAGAGAAAATAGGAACATGATTGTGCACTTCAAATAAAACAACATCTTAAAAACAGAAGCAAGCATTTTAATTACCTTATTTATAGAGTTTTGCTCCCCTTACATCTTAAGGTTGATACGGAAGAAAACAATTTCCCGGTGTAATATTAGTAATTTAATGCGAAATAACCCATAGTGCAACTCAAACACTTCGTTTACAATTATTAAAAAAAATATAAATTTATGGAGCCTTTTTTTTAAATGATGCCGAGGAGGCTTCTGAGATGGTAAAACGTACCAACTTGACATCTTGAGTGCTTGGGACTATATACCATGGCTGTCCATTTCACCAAACAATTGTTTAGAAGCCACACATCATTTTATTTTATGCTCTTTAATTTAGTCGTTCATGAGACAGCAGCGAGTGAACATGCGTAGCGGCTGCATTGAGATTTTTTCAATACAGTGCGTAAAGTATATGATGGACCTAAGAAAATACTTTTCGATATATAATGTTTTTGATAATGCCCAATGTTTTTATGTTATTAAACACATAAGAGGCATTATAAAATATTATTTAGAGGCATTATTATTTTTTTAATTTCAATATGATTAGGTATAATGATGAGGAAAAATTAAAGCGAGGGTTAGTGGGAAAAAAATACTGAAATAAAATGGGATTTTAATTTAAAAAAAATAAATTTTAATCGTAGTGCCCTTATATATTGATACGTAAAGTAGACCGAATACCGATGGGGTTTTTATTAAGGAATCTACTATTTCTTTATTTGATAAAGTCGGAAAATTTTAATGTCTTTTGTTTTTAAAAGTTAAATTTTAAAACAGCAAAATGTATTGAAAACTTTATCATTTTACCTAGTCAACAAATAGCCATCTCAGTGCACTCTATTTTCTTTTTGATAAAAAAAACAATTTGTTGTAATAAATTGTAAATAATATATTTGTGCTTACTTATCGTAAGCACACTGTACTTCAAATTCTCTCACCAATGCAGCTGCAGAAAATTTTTGGACATCATTGCTATATACTGTATCTCGTTATACAAAACATTATCGTAGTTTGACGGGAGTCTGCTTTCATAGTTAGATTCTCCGGATTTTTTTTTTCAAAATCATTAACTTTACGTTGCCCTATATATATGTATATATATGATATATTTTGATCATTATAAATGGCAAACTGCATATAGAAAATACAGCTCAAATTCATCAAAAAAAGATTTTGAAAATTATACTGAAGCTACCATGCACAGTGGGGACTTTTGCAAAATAAATGGTAATAAATCTTGAATTTCTAAACTATTGATTGCATTTATATGAAACTTCAAACATACTTAGAGGAGAGCTTTGGACCTATAACACATGTCTTGAGAGCCTTCTGGCTGGGCAGGAGTTACAGTGGCCAAAGTTGACCACCTGGGACTCCAAAAAATTTCTTAAGGAATAATTTTCTCAGATGTGTTTCCGTATCTCTCATAAGATATTTGACTTAAGACAAAAAAAATTTGTTTTGCCTTGACTTTTTTTTAGTATTTCTCCTATAACTTTTTGGTTTATGGTTAGATTTTAAATTAAAAGGCAGCATTAAATTGTTCATAACACTATAAATAAAAATGGAATGGAAAAAATTATTCATATTTGCTTTCGTGAAATCAGGAAAAGGCTAAGAAATCAACAATTTAAAATCTCCCGGAAAAATTAATTTTTTTTTTGGTAAACAACTTTGTTAAACACATTCACATTTTAACCACATAGTGCTAAAGGCAATCCAATAAGAATGTGCCTAGAGCCAATTATTTTGTATTTTAAAAATATTTTTTGTATTTAAGCGCTTATAAAAAGTTGTGACGGTAGATTTTGAAAATTGATAGACGCTTTTTTGCAGATACTGAGATTTCATCTTTGATAATCGGGTTAGAAAGAATACTAATAAAGAACTTCAAAATAATACTGGCAGCCATTAACAGTATAAAGAGAGAATAAATAAACATTTTACGTTTTTTCTAATACTGATAAAAAAAGGTATTTCCATAATGTATTATCTCATGAAAAACAAATAATTGAAACCAACATCCTAACTCTGGGAGAACTTACAAAAAAAGCTCAAGAAGCAAGGAGCAGAGATGTAAAGTAGTACAGATTATTAAACTATTGTTATCCTCAGATCCAGTTTTACAATCATTACGAATAGTTTCCAAATATATCTAAAACAAAATAGAGAAAGACGACACTGAAGCAACTCAAATAAATAAGCTTCGATATTACGCATTGTTGTCTTAAAAATAATTGAAATACAATTTAAGTTTAAAATTTGTTAAAATATAACAGCACAAAAACCGAATGAACTTTGTTGGTATAAATGAGCATGACACTTGTCAATGTCAACGTTGTCACAAATTTATGCCTCTTGTAGTAAATGCCAAACACCATACAAAACCTCATATTTAAGAGTGATTGTTGACGATAATTAGAGCATAGCTTTAGCCTCATACACACATAAACCAAATTAGTTATTTAACTTGGTTAACAGACAAAAGTCGCCTGGCTCAATGGAGTTACCAGCTGAGCCTTGGTTGTTATTATGAAATTTCTCTTGATGTCAGTATTGTCTGAAGTGGAATAACGGCTAAAATTTATAAAGCTTTTAAAAATATCGAAATCCGATACACTCGTAAATAAGAATCGATGTATCGATATATCGGTTTTTCAAATATCGGCGATGTGGATCTTTTGGAAAGTTACATTATTGCCCGGAAATTCACTGTTGTGGAAGGAGACTTTATGAGTATGCCTGAAACAATCTCATCCGGTGTGCCACAGGGGAGTATACTGGGGCCAGTTTTGTATTTGATTTATACTTGTGATATGCCTTTGAGCAGTAATATTCACACATCTACATTTGCCGATGACACAGCCTGCCTTAGTATGCACGAAAACCCTCACGAGGCTTCCCGATATCTTCAGCAACATATTACCCAGCTAGAACTATGGTTAAACAGGTGGAGAATAAAGGTAAACGAACAGAAGTGTGCTCAGGTAACATTTACCCTACGAAAAGACACTTGTTCCCCCATTACAATCAATAATAAAATTATTCCTCAACATTTACAAGTGAAATACCTTGGTATACACCTTGATCGAAGGCTTACATGGAAACACCACTCTAAGCTAACGCAAATGAAACTTAAACTAACTCAGATACATTGGCTGATTGGTAGAAATTCAACCCTCAGTCTAGATTGTAAACTTTTGATATACAAGTCGCTTTTAAAACCTATATGGTGCTACGGAATTCACCTATGGGGTACTGCTTCAGCTTCAAATATAGAACAAATTCAAGAAGACAAAATAAAATTTTACGGATAATAACATCGGCTCCATGGTACATAAGAAATTCAAATTTACATCGTGATTTGAATATGCCACAAGTAACTGAAGAAATTGCAAAATACGCAGGCAAATATCTTACAAAACTCGAGTCTCATCCTAATCCACTTGCTCGTAATATCTTGAATTTTACTGGACACATCCGCTTAAAAAAGAGGGATACAAGGGCTCTAATACTCAACACTCCAGAAGAAACTGCTTGAAAATACTTTTGTTTTTGCTTATCACTACTTATGTATTATTAATAACTATCACTAAGTTTATATCCGACACTGGTCGGGCCTAATTAATTATATTTAGATTTACGATTTGAATAATTATTGTTAGTTCATATTTGAAGATACAATAAATAAATATATGTACTAAAAAAAAAAAATCGGCGATGTGTATCGATATTTGATCTTAAATATCGATATTTCGATATGTGGATATTTTTGCACATCTCTATTTCCTAGAAATGAAAAACTAAATAAAAGTTTTGAATACCAATGAGTAAAAATTGTTTTGTGTCTGGTAGAACTTTAATCTTCACACACACTTTTTGGCATTCTTCCATTTGCTCTTTTGGGTCACATAAATTTTTCTCGTGAAATACACGCTTATAAAAAACAAGATTAGCTAAGATTTTAAATAAAAAAATACTTATACATTTCATGATAAGCAGCTAAAAAACTGTCTGTGTTAAAATATTCTCTTAAACTGTGACATTTCCAGAAATACCTTTAGCCAAATAAAACTTTTAAATAAATCAATAATATTAAACCTTTTTTTTGTTTTAACTAAAAACAAAGTATGTTCCTTTTGCATAAAATAAGAAATTCTAAACACAAAAATTCTTTCCTGTAATAAACAAGAACTCACAAATGTGCATGAGAAATAAAATATGTTTGTGAATATTTAGGACTTATAAATATTTCAAAAAATGTATTTTTCAACACAACCTATCAACCTTCTTCACTTGTCAGGGTACGTACGAGTATGTATTGGAAACTTCAAAATCTCTCACAAATTGGATTTTTGTATTCCTGCTGTTGCGGCAAAATGTCGCTGCCGCGCTTGTGGTAACTTTTATTTGGATTTAATTTTCTTTTGTGGTCTTTCTTAAAAATATCTTTGGCAATGCATCATCATCGAATACAGTCATCCCGTCATCTCCTCAATACAATCTTAAGCATTATAGTCACGTAGACAACAAAATTTAATATTTTTAGCAAATAAAGAACGCCCACCATCTACAAGAATTCAAATATACCAGCTCACACACACTCACTTGAGACAAGTAACCACGCTCGTCTGGTCTCGTCTCGTCAGGGAACCAGGCCAGGCATGCGTGCCAACTAAACACGCCTAAAAAAAAACACACACAAAATAGCGACTGAAAATGAATGAAATAAGAAATTGACTGAATTGAATGGAAAAACGCATATTTGTGCGCACTTCAACAATTTATTTTAATTTTTTTTTTCATATCGATTTTTCCTTCATTCGCGTATTTAAGCACTGTGCGGCCAATGCCCGCTTTTAATACATTAAAATTAAAAAGCAAAAATAAAATGTGAATCAAAAAAAAAAAAAAACAATAAAGATTCTTATTAAATCACGTAGTTTTAAAGGTGATGCAGGAGCATATGTTAAGATACCGAAAAACAACAATAAAATGAAAACATGTCGTCACCCATTTGTACGAGGGTATTGCGTGGCGGTGCATCTGAACTTCATAAGTACGAGCGTGTCTTTTTATCTCTTCTTTCTTCATGCTTGCTTAGCGGGACCTTAATCTCTGTGCGCAAGGCAAAAGCCAACCATGTACTCGTATGGAAGATGGAAAATGTGCCATTAACTCCATGGATTCATATCAATAATTAACAGTAGGAGTTATGAGAACATGTGAATTAATTTGCATTGGAAAAAAAAATTAAGTAAATTATTAATGACTCTTTACTTACAGTCATGAAATCTGTGAGAAATACGAAGCAACGTTAAAGTGTAAAACATTTTTTTTCATGTTTTAAAACAGAATAACATAAAATAGACAAAATCTATTTAAGTTTTAGGTGACTTGAAATATTTTAGCTTAAGCTCACGAGTGGTACTTGTAGATTGGCATCGATGCCATTGTGGATGTTAGCATGGATAGTTTCAAAGCAGTAAGAACTTTCGCAGTCATCAGGGGATATTCATGTAGTCATCGACGTTTTATTCTAATATAAATAATGTTGTATTCGTTTTCAGGAAACAAGTAAAAGTTGGATGGGTCCATAAGTGAAATTTATTTGCTGGTGGTTAAGCGATGTCTGTATGCATTTCATTGTTGCTTTAACAAATCGTCAGTAGACTTCAACCACACATTTTTGTGTGTTAAAGCAACAACGAAATGCATATGGACATCGCTTAACCACCAGCAAATAAATTTCACTTATAGTGTAATTATGACAATATGTCGAATAATAAATCTCTTGAATGTTGGATGCGTCCTTTTTTGTAAAATGTGAAGTGAGTTGAATTATGAAAGTAGTTTTAGACATTTTGAAAAAAAATTTAAGAAAACCTTTTTATAAATGTGGATATACCTGCTGATGTCCAAGAAAAATATTAAACATTTGAGAAAAACATACTTTTGTACCATAAAAAATATATGTTAATAAAATAATATTTTCTTAAATTGGCATTTTTGACTTCCATATCATTCGTTTTTACTATGCCTCAAAAAATTATTTCATTATATTGACTGACCGAGATATTCCGTTTGTAGGGTGTGATTAAAAAAAAAATAGAATAGGCTTAACTTCTTTCTCTTTATTCACTTATTAAGTTTTTACAACTGTTGCGATGTCTAATATTCTTTCCAAATAGAAAAACAAAACTAAATTTGGAATGTTATGCAATAATTCTAGGTACACTTTTTGTAATAAAAAATATTTCTCGTAATTATACGATGTGTTTCTTTTCCATCTGTGGGAAATTTTAATGATTTGCTTTAATATTTTTTTGGGTAATTTATAAAAATATTAAAAAATTTTAATCAGAAATAATTTCTTAGTCGGGCTTAAGTTCAGTAATTTCAATTCTTATTGAATGAAATATTTTTTATTAATTAATGTGAGTTTCTAAAGAAGAAAAGAAAAATTAAATTAGACTATAAGCTGGGGGAAATACCGATATTTTTCTGTGCTGCAACGCACTTCATTTTTATTTAAAAAAATAAAAATAATATGATTTGGCAACATTTTCAACATTAAATTTCGTGAAAAAGATCAACTTAAATGTGAAAAACCTGGATATAAGAGCATTTAGCGGTACCATGAAATAAGTTGCAAATGAAATAACTCCCAAGAAAAAAATTGGGACTTATTTCTTAATGAATGCATTGGGAATTATTTAATTTTTTCTTGTTGGGATTTATTTCATATGTTGGGGCTTATTTCATTGTCTTATGCCATTGGGCATTATTTCATTTCTCGATTGGGAGTTATTGTAGCTATGCTATTTATGGGGCAATACAGGAGTTAGGACGTGATTTTCGTAACAAAAATAATCGACACTATTACAGTTATAAATTTGTTTTTGCTTTGATTACTTTGTACTTGAAAGCAAACTACGAAAATAAACGAAACAAATTGTTTGATTTTGTTTTGTTTAGTTCTTTGAACTGAGATGAGAGAAACAAAAACAATGAGAACGATTGCTAAATTTATTTTTGTTTTGTTTTTGCACATGAGCACAAACCAGAGAACACAGCGCTAGAAAAGAAAATAATGGGAAATAAATGGAAACGTTTTGAAATATTTGCAGAGAATTTGACACTATCATATAATATAATTTTATTTCATTGTTATTTAACACATTAAGTTTGTTTTATATAACCAAGCAGCATAGCTACAACCGGGTGTCCTAGGACACATCTCTTCTTTTTTTATTTTTGATTGGGAGTTATATAATTTTTTGGGAGTTATTTAATTTATCTTATTATAATTAAACTATTTTTTTTGAGCTTTAGGTCTGTTTTATATTTGTATTTTATTATATCAATATTTCGTTAACCTTCGGTTAACTTCTTCAGGATATTTTTGTTTGGTCGTTATGAAATCTTAATTTTTTGTTTTTTCTTTTCTTCTTTCAATTACAAATTATTTTTACAATTTTAAAATAACAATATGTGTCATAAAAAATATTTTTAAAATATTTTTATTATTGCTTTTTTCAATATTATTATTTCCCAACACGGTGCAGGCTACTCTAGGTTTTGGACTTAGGGATTTTCTCCACCATGGTATTTCTGGACACGGCGCCGCATATTTAAGGTTTCTGGTATAGCCGGCCTTCCCTTTACCCTCCTTCTTGTTTCGCATAATAGCTCTGCTTACTAAATATTTCCTTTAGACTAACCGAAGATAGCAGCGCAAGAAACCTTTATAGGCGGCGCTGTGTCGAGAAATGCTGTGGTTGAGAAAACTCCTAAGTCCGGCCAAAGACCGGCTATGTAAGAAACGTATACTAATGGGCGCCATGTCGGAGAATACTATGATGGAGAAAGTTCTTCAGACCGGCCGAAGGCCGTCTATGCAGAAAACAGAAATTCCGCTGATGCAAAAGAACCTTAGATGGAGATGCAGGTTATGCAAAAAATTCAAAGGCAATGGCTAGATATCGCGCGAATAACGTGTTGTTTTCTTTTTGTTCATATTTATTTGCCTTGGAAGTTATTCCCTTTTCCTTAGGACTTATTTCATGAAATGCTAAATTCATTGGGAGATATTTAATTTTTTGGGAAATTAAAATTTTTTTTTGGATTTGTTTCATTTAGGGCTAGTTTCTTACTAATTAGTTGAACTTAGTTTAACATAACCAAGAAACAAATTTAAAGAGGGCTTAACCGCCCATGCTGTTTTTCAGTGATGGATTAACAGTTGTCAATTCAGTTAGAAATACAGATGTGGCATTCTTGAAAATATTTTATGTAAATAGGGCAACATTTAGAAAGCGATGTGACAATTCTTTACATTTATTTAAAAAAAAAAACTTCAATAGCTTAACTCTGAATTTTTGCAAAATTAAAAAATAAATAATATGGACATAAAAAATAGTGACGCTCCAAAAATAAAACCAAAAAGATAAAATTTTAAGTCCAACGAAATATACTTTCTTTCCAATTAATGCTAATATCATCATACACAGACTCTTTGTTAAACGAAATCTTTGCAAGAATTCCAATTCATTATGCACATAAAAATGATTTGGACTTGTTGTTATTTCTTTTATTTTTCTCGCAATTGTCTTATGCAAGTTATTCTGGTTTCATAATCACTAAAATCTTCGTCGTCATAACAAACATCCATTTTATTTACGAGTATGTATGAATGTACTTATTTATTAAACTTTTTAGTAAAACTGATTTTTTTCAATTGCGTAATATTTATTTCATATGTTTATCATTTGACAGTTCTAACTTAAATTTAACTAAGCAATGTTTCTCCGTTAAACCTAGATTATTAACTAGATAATCTTTATTTGCGAAACAAAATTTTAAGTTTAAACTATAGTTAATAGATATAGAAATAGAGTTTAGAGTTTATTTTTATGTTAAATATTAGCTATAATGAACTAAGTCTCAATTATTGGGATTTATTTCATTTCAACAATTGAAAGTTACGAGTATTTCATTTTTTTTCTGATTGCGACTTATTTCATTTTGGTTGGGAGTTATTTCATTGGGAGTTATTTCATTTGGAGCTTATTTAAGGGTACCGCATTTAGCAGCTTAGACGAATACCCCTGCTTTAATACTTGGAAAATGCTACCAAGCAAAACCTTTTACATCAACACAATTGTAAAGTGGGTTAATATTTTAATTAAAATTTATTAATTTTTACTTAATAATTAAAATTAGAAACTTCAACGAGCGACCATTAATAAATGGCTGCCAGCACTTTTGGCTCGAGTCATCGAGTTTAACGCATTTCCTGTATGCAAAATGATGAGGTATCCGTATTAGCTTACAGTCCATGCGCGCAAACCATAAAAAATAAATAAATATTTTAAGTACAAAATCTAAACTATTCGTTTTTATTAAAAAAAAATGTCTGTCTGTAAATAAACATAAACAATATTAAGATATATTAAACGTAACAAAGCAGTAAAAACGGTACAACAACATCCGCTTATACATATAAAAAAATATAAATTTTTTTGGTTACGGTTTCATGCTTAGCTGGGCTTGGTTTTGTATTGTCTTGGATTAGCTGGTCTTTAAAATCTTTAGTTTTTCTTTCTTTTTGGCTTAAGCTTTATTCAAGTAAATAAAACATGTGTATTAAAACAATTAGCACACACAGCTTTAATAAGAATAAATTGCAAATAAAATAAAAAATACGTTAAAGGAAGGAAACTGATTTCAAGATTCTTACTTTTTTTTTTACTTACTTGCTTCTGTGGTGTTTTTAATGATACAAACTTGAAGTTAATTTATGCCAAAATAGAAAAATATAAACAAAAAAGTATAAGCAAAATTAATTTGTATACTACGCTGCATGTATTCTTAAAATTTTTAACATTTTTAACACTTTTAGCATGATTTCCTGTCATCCCTCATAAACAAACTTAACAACAGAAAAAGTACTTGTGCACAAAGCTGCTGGTCTCCTACATGATATTTTCTTAAATCAAAGACTAAAGCTGTTGCTGGAACGTACTAGATGTTAGTACGTTTATACGCACGGCTTATTTGCAAATAAAACTGTAAATTGTTGCCATATTATTGTTTTTATTGCGACTTACTAATTCAGAAAACTATTCACATTTAACGCGCTATTTGCAAATAAAATGCTTGAGGTTGCCACACTTACAAATGTTTGCTAATAAAAAACAATAAATTGATAAATATTGCACAAAAAAACATTGATAGAAGAAAATTATGGCAATAAAAACAAATTATTATTTGTTGTTTTATACATTTACACAATTTTTTTGTAAACATAAGTAACATGTCTATAGAAGTGTTACCAAGTTTTTATGCATTTACAATTCCGTATAAACAGTGAGTTAATTTATTTGCAAATAGTATATATAACATATATAAAATTTGTTCCTATTTGTTTATAGATCTTGCAGTATTACCTGAGCAAGCAGTATTCTCAAATAGAATCGCTTTTTAATACTACTAGTTATGCCAAGCAAGTTTATTATTTCTTATAAAGGGTACAAAATTGTTAAATACACCAAAAATATTGAATTTTTTAATTTTTTTTATAAAACACTTGTATTTTGTAGAAAAGCCACTTAGTTGGTCTACGAAAAAGTTCATGTGGTTTTGTATTTTATGTGTTTTCATGTTCAAAACTTTAAACGAAAAACAGAGCCAATAGTTACGCCTCTTTGATTTTTAACTCAATAATAAAGTGCCTGTTAAACGCCAAGCATATTCAGCAAACATTATAAAACTACAAGAAGAAACACCCAGACAATCCCATTAAATGCAAAGAATACAAATTTTTTTATATTATTTATCTTGTTTTTTTTTTGCTCCCCTCAGACAATTCCTAACAGCGGCAAATTAGTGCAGCCATAAAAGAAATCCTTTTTCCAGAAACTAGGTATGTGGAACTATTATCAGTCTCACTTGATTTTATTTTTCCTACTCAATATTTTGAAGGAAACTTTCGTCACTAAAGGCTTAGTAATGTGTGTGTATATATCAATGCTTAAGTTTGAGTGTTAGTGATGGGAGCGTGAGTAAGTTTTAATTTATTCACATAATGAGATGCTACTCATGCAAGTGCACTTAAGACATTGTGTTAGTTTTATGCTGGTGAAGGTAGACATCCGACAAAATAAAGAATTGTTTCTGCCACGAAATAACTTTAACGGGTTCAATCATAAGCTTGTGTCAAAAACGAGCTAATGAAAGAGTTCGATTCAAGTATAAAAGATTTCTGCCTAGTAGAGTTGTGCCTATCAGCTCTTTTTGAACTATTTCATTCATGTTCGAATCAAAAGTAAATTCAAACCCATTTAATTTACATTGACGTTTTTCCCCGAACTTGTGGCCAACAGAACGAACGTGTCCAAAAAGAGCTGATGGACACAACTCTACTCTCTACAACTGCCTAGTAAACAATGCAGTTATCCGGAAGTCTCAGTAAAATCCTGAGACCCACAACTACTTGAGCTTGGACATTTCTGTCAGAAAAAAGTTTACTTCCCTAACATAATAATTTTTATTAACAGCTGAACAACCAGCAGTAGACTTGAGTCCAACAGCTCTTTTTGAACTAGTTCGTCCTATTGGACACAAGTCCAGTCAACAACATCAATATAAATTAAATGGGTTTGAAACAACTTTTGATTCCAACGCTCTCAAACTACTTCAAAAAGAGCTGTTGGATACAACTCTAACCAGCAGTGCTAAGACTTGGCTCGAACTCATTTAGTAGCTCGTTTTTTAAACAAACTTATCATGAAAGCCATTTAAATTACATGGGTTTGATCATTGGTTTGTATCAAAAACTAGCTACAGACTGTCATTCTGAGAATGAGTTCGTTTCAAGTGTAACAGTAATTGCAATGTTCCGCTTTAGTCTTGGGCCGAACTTGTTAATGGATTTGATCATTGGTTTGTTCTAGAGTTGTGTCCAACCGCCGGACTTGTGTCCAACAGAACGACCTAGTTCAAAAAGAGCTGTTGGACACAAGTCTAGTTTGTGCCAAAAACGACTAACTGAATGAGTTCGACCCAAGTCTAATTCAGTCTGTCGTTTTTGACACAAATCTAAAAAGTACATCTGAACAATTACAACTATAATGCATTTAACACATTCACGACAACACGACTACTGTTGTCATAATTTCTACGAGTACCTTTGTTGGCTACATTTAGCAAACACAGTGCTGCCAATATAACAACAATAATATTCTAAATATCAGTGTTGACAAAATAAAATTTTAAAATACGAGTAAAATAAATGAGTTTCAAAAGAGGAAACGAAAAGCATATAGACAATTGCTTAACCCTAAATACAAGCCAAATTTTCAATTTAAACAAATAAAGACTTTATGTCAAATAAATATACTTCGGTATTTCATGTATAAAATAAAAACTTTATACCATATAAATTCAATTTAATTTGCAACATTGAAATTGATTGAATAATCGCTCTTTAAATTTAAAAACACAACTCAACTCTAATGAAGCTTAATTTCAGAGTTCTTTTAAAAGTCTCATAATTTACTATTATTCAAACTATAATGTAATTTTATTCCAAGAATAATTTCTTAGTCAGGTTGTTTGGTTGCTTAACGTGGCTGCTGGGAACCTACATACAAGCAATCAGGTATAATAGGGAGATTTCATTATGATAGGTATCTACCACTCTGCTCATCCAAGTCGTAACAAATGGAAAATATGGAATCTAAAGGCAGAATTAGTTTGTACGTGCTGTTCTGTTCTGAGTCAGCTGTTTTGTTTCTGTTCAATTGAAAGTCTGTGTGTGTGGTTTGTTTTTCCTGTTTCGTTCTGTTCCGTTGCGGACAAATCTGTAGAAAATAGAATTCAACGTTAAGTGGCAGCCAAAAGTGTGTATGTATTAGTTTGTTGTGATATTTTGTATACAACTGAAATCAGTTCTATAGGTTGCCAACTGATTCCTTGCACAGAAAAAGTAATTGCAAAATATTTTATACGGAAAAGAACGGCACAGAACGACAACGAAAAGTAAAAACTAATGAGGCCTTAATGCTACATTCAGTGATCAGTCTTACTAGATCTACAACGTTGCGTTAGGGTACCGCATGAGGTACCCTTTTATTAAACTGTGATACCTCGTCATCTAACGAGTATTTTCCTAGAGCAAGTGATTAACTGTTCCCTTCTTTGTCCTGCTCTTGCCAGCTGTGACAGAATCATAACTGGGAAGACCTGCCATATTAATAAATTTGCTCTCAGCCTTTCTATCTATCTGAGAAGACCTACCATATTAATAACTTTCTATCTATCTTCTGCTTTTTGAAAATAGTGTTTTAGGATATAATTTTTGATGGTTACAAACAGCGCAGCGATTGACAAGGTATTAGAGTATAGTGGTTCAAAGTGGCACCAGAGTGCCGAACTTCATTCGGTTTCTTATACAAATGAATGCACATACACGAACAGATTTCTCTCGGTAACCAGCACTGGTGATGGTCCTCACTGTATTATAGGCATCCAAAGCAGATCCAGCCCTGACTGGTAGCAGGTTCTTACTCAGGTATTTTTGGGGTATATTTTTTTATTTCATTTTTATGTTAAATAATAACTTTTACTAAGTAATTATTATTTGATTAGAAATTAATTAAGAACTTGATTAAACAAGTTTATTATTATTAAAATTTTAATGTTAAAATAATGTAATCAACTATAAAATAAATTAAACTTATATACAGAGTATCTGGTAGTAGATTTATATTTTCAAACTTAAATAGAAAACGTAATAATTGACACAAAGTTTTATTAAGAGCATTGAACGATAGAATGAAAATGCGGATTTTATTTTTTAAAGAGTATGTCATCCAAATGTCTTCCGTCAAGTTGAACACACTGTTCAAAATGGAGTCTTGTGTTCTGCGCCACACGCTGCAGTAAACTTGGTTCAATTGAGCTGATTTGTTGACGAATATTTTCCTTTAAAGTCACAAGAGATTGGGGATTGTCATTATAAACCCTCTCTTTAAAGTAGCCCCATAAAAAAATCCATGGGAGTTAGATCGGGCTACCTCGGTGGCCAGGGAATGTTCCCAAAGCGACTGATCAGTTTTTGAGGGAAATTTCCCCTAAACAAATTCATCGAAGCTCTGTCGCCCCATCCTGTTGAAACTACATGTGTATAGAGTACGATGGATGAGCTCGCAGGTTTTACAAAAAGAATTCCGTAATCATGCGTCGATAATTTTCACCGTTGACATTCGCCAGGCGTCGAGGATTTTCGAAAAAAAAAAATAGTCCAATTATCTCATGCGTGGATAAGGAGGCACACCAAACAATTACCCTGGGGCAATGCAATGGTTTTTGATGTTTCAATCGAGGCTTGCGGGTTCTTGGAGACCAGTAACGGCAGTTTTGCTTGTTGACTTGGCCGTTTAAGTGAAAATGAGCCTCGTCGCTCCAAAACATGCGATTTACAGTGCGAAAATGCTCCAACATCGTTTCACAAAAATTTTTGCGTAAATCAAAGTCACTTTTTTTTAGTTCTTGAACGATTTGAATTTTAAAATGATGGAACTTCAGATCCTTTTTTAAAATTTAATGAATAATCGCTCTTGGAAGTCCCAGTGAGGCTGCTATGTTCCGTATGGAAAGTCGCGGATTTTCACGAAAACTGTTTTCGTCCTTGGAGATCGACTGGGCTCTGGCCGTGGGACATTCATAGCCGAATCAGTTGCGCGGAATCTCTGCACCCACGAACGAATTAAATTTACACTCTGTCCATCACGTATTCGCCGAATACCGAACTTTGAACAAAATTGTCGACGAGCAATTACGTAAGAATCATTACTCTTAACAAATGTTTCCACAGCGAACGCGCGATGCTCACTCGACCACTGCGACATCGTGACTAACAAATCCGCACAATCGATAATTCCAACGGAATTCCGCACCGTTTATTGCTTTTTGAAATAATCGTATTTAAAAATATAATTTTTTAACCAGATACCCGTACATACTATATTAAATATCAGATTTCGTTACAAAGGTTGAGAAGTTGCCTTCAAAATTTTAATTTTTTGTTGTTACACGACTCGTGATTCTAAACAATATATAAGCCAGTACCAACTTTTTAATATTTGATACGATTTAATAAGAAATCATAAAGTGAAAAATATTTAAAATCGAAATATGTTTTTGCTATCTAAGAAACAGTTGATTTGCTAAGGCAGTTCAATATGTAAAATTTTAACTTAAAAATATTTTACTGTGTTAATTTTTGTAACAAACAAGGAGATTATTTTTTTAACCTGCTAGCGCTACCGCTGTCCCCTTCAACTAAACTAAAGTTTTCTTTATAGAGAATAACGAAATTTTATCCAAATCAGAAGGTGCGCTTCAAAACTGCAAATTTAATTTCCAATATATACGTTAATAGCCCATAGTGCATTAGCACCTGTTTATCTCATTACTTTGCCAAGGGTTTGATACATTATTATGTCGTGTCATATAAATTATTGTAAAGTTATTGGAAAAATGTTCAAATATTTGATGTAAGCACATATAAGCACTCACTTATTTGCACACTCTCCTGATTACAGAAAATCTTGCAACTCTGCGTGATACATGGCAATTAATTTAAAGTTACCCATCTCTTTTAGCTGACGTTTGATGATGTTGTGTTTTTTGCAAAAAATCACAAAATCTTTTCAAAACCTACGACTTTTCGAATAGACATGTACTTTGTAGTTTGTGGTAAATATTGATTAACCACAAAACAGAAATGTGAAATAAAATGAGACATGAGACATACATACGAGTATGAAACTTATATTAATTAGCAAAACTTATTTTGTGGTAAAAGTGTTTTGATTTCTTACTTTACTTTGATTACTCTGCTCTTTTGCTCTTTTTTACTAAATTATCTGTTTATAGGTCGATTATAATTGGTACAAGAACTTCAGCTGCATTTCCATTTGGCAACTCTTATTTTCAATCGTTAATTAGTACCTTCTGGCAACCAAGGAAGTTTGGTTGCCTCGCATGCCATTCATGTTATATTTCATTTATATTTTCTTTGACCTGCTGGTAACCGAAAATTGTTGGTTGCTGAATGAATCCATTATAGACCAATTAATCCCAAAACAAGTTAAACGAAAAGCATTACATGATTTTATAATTTTATCACGAAATTTTGTCCATAACAATCAGTATAGAGAATTTAACTAATTACTTAGCAATAATAATGCTTTTGCACATAAAACAAGAGTTGTTCTTATTTCATTCTTTTTGTTATAAATTTTTTTATTAAACAAAATCTAAATAAAGACCTTTTAGGGTTAAAAACCATTTCTTAAGCTTAGCAGCAGCAGTAGTAGTTCTCCTCATTACGTTAATTTATTTCCAGTAAAATAATAAAAAAAGTACTTGTACTTTTTCTAGTCTCCTCAAGGTCACGTTATCTTGAGAAGCTTTAGTTTTATTTTAGCATTTTAGTGCTTTTTCTTCTACGCCTTTAAATAAATATTTTATTTTTAAATTTTCTATGAAAAATTAGTTTTTATACGGCAAGTACGAAAGCGTGTGCGCTGCGATGTTCTTCTATTTTTCATGTTGGCAATAAATCATAAATATTATACTGCCATGATTTACTGCAGACATATTTGTTATGTTAAAATACATGATATTTATACAATCATTTATGTTTACATATTTAAATTTCAAGCCTTTTTTTGTAGTGGCATATTACTTCATGCATGATGTCATATCGTTTGTTTTCTTTTCACTTTTTTGTTGTAGTCTTTTTTTTTCTAAAAACTATAAAGGAAAACTATTATGTCAGCTTGATGATTTTGAATAAAATTTATTGGTTTTTACATAAGAAAATATGGACAGGTGCAATAGTGAAATGAACTCAGGAAAAATGGGTAAACATATTTGGAAGCTGGGAGTGAAAAAAGGCTGACGACAACTTCTTTAGAAATCATTTTCCTTATTTAAGTTTAAAATTTTTTCACGCACTAGTAATCACAAATTATTATTTTACTTATTAAGTAAAATATTTTTTTTAATAAAAATACATTGAAATTGATTATTGAGGGGTTTAGCTGGATCCTATGCGCATTTCACTGTTGCTAATGCAGATCATCAGGGAACCTTTACCCAAAAATTTCTTAGAACAACTATAGTTAATATGTTAAACTTTCATTTAAGCAAATGAGAAGCTCAACAAATAACAAAGTTGAAACAAGAACTCAATAATCAACAGGTTTTTTATTTTCTTACTTTATCATTACTACATTGGCTGACTTTTTTTCAGCTTCTAATTGTATGTAAAGAAAAAAAATGTAAATGGCCTTTCACACACGAGTGTAATTTTTATGCCGCACAATTTTTGTTCTTTTTAGAACACACGAGACTAAAGGTAGAGGTCCATAGCACGCTTTTGCGCGTTACGCTTTCTATGCATCTGTCAAAAAAGTAGAATCAATGTAATAGTATGTGACAAGTTACATTGCAAAAAGCGCAGAACGCGTAGGCGCGTTCAAAGCAAAAAGTAGGTCTAATTTCTACTTTTGTACGCGTTACAAGCACCATGAAAGAAATTCAGCTGTTCTTGAATGCTAAATATGTTAAATAATACTTTATTTCTTACGTTATCGATAAATATTATTTTGCCGTGGATAATTTTTTTCTTTTTTTTCAATAAAAAAAATTTCTTAGTAAAAAAAAAACTTGTTTAAAAAAATATGTGAATATTTTCATTAATGCGATGTATTTTAATTAACTTTTCACCACACTTTTCTCAGTAACAAATTTTGCATTTTAGTTATCGATTACTTTTACGACTAACTCCACAAATTCTTTTAAAAACTCGATTTCACTCTCCATTTTTTCTTTATAAGTATTTATAAACAAACGCACACAGTTGATCAAAACAAAAATAAAATGGCGCATGAAAAGCAATGCATGTAACTCAACGCGAACAAAGTATAGAATGAAGCAAGAGGATGAAACGCGTGTAAAGCATAACGCCCAAAAAGCGAGCTATGGACCTCTACCTTAACGCATCTGGCATAAAAATGTATACGTACACACAGCTTTGTGTGTATTAGTGTTTTTTGTATTCATTTTACATTTGCTGTTTTTTAATTTGTGTGTGTATTGGTTTTGTGCTGCTGATGCGGGTTTGTAGGTGGTTGAAAAATTATGCCAAACACAAAACCACTCTCTTTGCACCTCTGACCTACAAACTAGCATTTTATGCCAGAACAATTGTTCTCGTGTGTGACTGGCCAATAACAACAACAGCTATTCAAGAATAGAGTGTTGCCACACGAGTTTTTTTTGACCGGGTGCTGTCAAGTTAATAATAAGTGTTTTTGGTGGGAATTGTTACAAAATTTCTTAGAACAACTAGAGTTGTTCAATGTATTTTTATTAAAAAAAATATTTTACTTAATAAGTAAAATAATAATTTGGGATTAGTAGTGCGTTAAAAAATTTAAACTTAAATTGTAACAATTCCCACAAAAACACTAATCATTTTCCTTATTTTGATCAATTCTAACAAAAAGATTTTAATTTCAAACCTATTTTTTGAACAGAAGTAACACTCAAGCAATAAATGTCTACTATCTACTATTACTAAGTGTTACATACTTTCTTTAGGAAAGGGATAATGCTAGAGAAGACAGGTGGTGAAGTAAAAGAGAAAAGCTTCATTCTTTTCCAGTTCTAGTTATTGCACGTTTTTAATAATGCAGTGTTGTATTGCATTGTCTATGGCTGCATCACTTGAACTTTCCTACAACAATTGATACAAAGGACACTAATACACATTAGCACGTTGAGTACCAAACCGAGGGTCCTAGGTTCGAGCCCGGGCTCCGACAGTCATTAAAATAACAACACCACGCATTTTTCTGTTGTGCATTAGTGTCCCTTTGTATCAGTTGTTGTAGGAAAATTCAATCATTTATACCAAAATATGAGACAAAAATATGCATTTATTACCAAATTATGCAAAAATATGCATTTTCAGCAAAATATGCACATAACCAATCGATGCCATTTTTACGCAAATTCATTGTTTCGTGAAGACATTTCGTTCTTGCCATTATCAGGGTTAAAGGAAAAAACATGCATTTGCATGAAACCCCTGTTCGTGATTATAACATACGCATCTGAACCTTGAACTTTTACAACACGTATATACTCGTAGCAAAAATGGATAAGTTCATCAGGCACTTAGGAAACAAAAACAAGCTTATTTTATGACTCACTAGTCCAAGACTGAAGTTTCTTTCTAGCTTTTCTGAGGGATTCCGAGAATGGATATCACGTACCGATAGACGGACAGACGAAAGGTTTTAAAAAGCGAGCGTGGAAATGAGGGGTCGAAAATAAAATTCATTATCTGTTTCGTATGGAGCAGCAGTTCTTTCGTGGTTTAATAAGCATCCGTAAATTCCTACTAAATTAATCAGTACATGACGTAACGTATTATTATTAAAATTAATTTCATAACTTAAACTGAAGAAGTTTTTCTGCTGTTTTATAGCAAGTAAGTTTAAATGAAATACTACACCATTTCATTTCCTTCTCAGAATACATTATCTTAGTTAAAGCACAATTACAAAAGGTATTTAATTTACTAGTGCTGAGACTGCGTTAATTTGTTTTGTTTTATTGTATGCAGCTTTTTCTGTTTTGTAAATGGAAATGGTTTTGTAAATGGTTTTGTAAATGGCAATGGTGTCTTAATACCGGCAAATCTTATAAATATTGTAATTGCGTGTGAAATTAATTATCACCTTATGCTTAAACATAAAAAACAAGTCTCATTATTTTTACAAAGCAAAAGAAGAAGACCAGAAACCTTTTGTTAATTTTTTTTAGCATTAAAACAAAATTAATCATACAACAACTGTGGAGAAGAATTCATATGAAATTGTACTTTATTAAAAAGAGTTAAAAGAATTTTTCTAAAGTTTTGTTGAAATTAATATCATGCAAATGCTGAAGAGAAAAGAAGTATAGTTTTTTTTTTAAATCTTATGAAATAATTAGCTGAGCTTTAATGATGATGATAAAAAACATTAGTGCTTTAGTTTGCTATAAAATTAAAAATTTTTTTTTGTTCATAAAAACTGAAAGAAACTTATAACGAATATTTACAAACTCATAAAATATTTACGTTTCATAACCTTTATAATGCTTGCCATTATAAATTTGAGTCTGTTAGGTCATCGTGTCAACGTTTGTACTATTTAATTACAGATATTAATTTGAACATAACACTAAAACTTTTTTAATTAAAAAGCAAAACGTTACATCATAGAGCTCTAAATTTTATTAATAAAAAATAAAAAAAAAATAAAAATAAATTACACTTATATTTGACTGAATGTAGAAAACATCTATAAAATACAAGTGTGTAAATATGCTGAAGATATAATTTGCCTTAGGAGTTATTCACTTTTTCTCTAATTTTTTCATTAAAGACTATTTGATTTTTATGACGATTGTTTTTATTGAGACTTATTTCTTTTTTTTTAGGAATTATTTATTTTTTTGGGAGTTATTTAGTTTTTAATGAAGTAACTTCCAACCATTGTAGTTATTTAATTTTATGATTTGGAAGTTATTTCTTTTTTCTGACTGGTAATTATTCCTTTTGGTTTGGGAGTTGCTTCAATGGTAATTTTATTTGCAACTTATTTCATGATGCCTTATTTTTTTTTGTCCTGGGAGTTATCTAATTTTTCTTTTGAATTACTTACTTACTTATTTCGTTGGGACTAATAATAATAATTTTTTTTGGGAGCTTTTTCCTTTTTATGTGTGTGTGAAGATAAATTCGTTTTTAACTAGCAGAGACAGGAACCAATATTTCTAATATAGCATTTTAAGCACATAACAGAGCACTTTTAGCGATTTAACAGTAGTCGCTACATGGGTTAAGATTCCAAATCCTTGGAACTATATTTTTTAAAATTGCTCTAAAATGTAGTTTATGAAATTATAAAAACAGAATGGAAGTATGTCTGGTAGAGCCAATAAATTAGTTTTAAGAAAACATAATTTTCTTGTGAAGATTAGTGGTAATTCTAAAGGGTCTTAAATGTGACCGTTTCTCAAATAATTTTGGGAATTGAAATAATCAATTTTGAAAAATATGATTTTTTATTGAAATTTTTTTTAAAGTAGTCGTAATTTTGGCAAAATATGGAAGAGCACACGTACTACACCATATAAATAGGTGTGGTACCCTTAAAAATGCTAAATTTTAAATTTTCACCTTTTTTAAATTTTAGAAGTGTTTAGTGTCTGGCGTAAGTTTTGGTGGCTGCACTTCTTGTTTTTATTTTATTAAGTTGTTTCACTACTGTTGCAAACATGTGCGTTTTTCAGTTTGCAATGTTTTTTTTTTGTGTTGTACATTTGAATTAGTTTAAGAAACTTAAAGTTTATATCATTTGTTGTTGTGGTATTGCAACATGTAGCATATATCGTTAACTTGCTACATCTGAAAATTGCAGCAACCAGTTTTAAAGGAAGAGTTACTTTAGGTTAGGTGTTTTAAACACCCGGCATAGACCGGAATTGATCCTAAGCGATACCATCAGATAACAAGAATCCCATAAGTAGGGCAGCCTAGTTCATGGTTCACGTTACGAACGGCTCCTACACACAATTATATTCTCGATGCGAGCTCAAGACTCCGGAAAGTGTCAGCGCCAAGACAGTTATATCTTGTGCGGCTTAGAGACGGAAAGTGGCTCAGTAAATGTTCTACTGTCTTAATGATCCCAGGGTCCTTAAAATTACGAGAATTTCAGCAAAAATTTTTTATTTATGCCCTAATTCTGTTCAACGATTATATCGTCTTGTCTATGGACGAAAAAAAAGCCGCAGTTTTGATTCTTTAAAACAATTATTATTTATTGTCCATGCTAGATGGTTCGTGTATTTGCTTTATGAGTTTGTTCTAAACATTATATCCAACACATATTTTTCAAATATTTTTCAAACTATTTTAAAATATTTTAACTTTATTTTTACGTTTTAAAAACATGGTAATAATATTTTTATTTTTCATTATCAAGGACAACAACCATTTTTGAAGAAAATAATTTAGAGAATTGAAAAACAAGAACTCAAAAGTATTTTCAAACAAAAACGTCCTAAATCTTCGTACTGAATTAGGGCATTAGTAAAAAACAAAATTACTCCATTTTGAAATAAAGTTTATATATATATATATATATATATATATATATAAATAAATTATTGTTAAGATGTTTTATTATTGATATATTTATATTAATAAAAAAAATATTATTCTCTTACAAGTTTTGTTATTAATATAGCGGATTTCTTTATCACAGGAAATTCGAAAAAAAAAATAATTGGATAGCTGGATTATTGTTATCAAAGATGAAATTTATTTTTTTCTGTGTAGAAGCTGTACATGATTTTATAGGTTCTTTTCACGCCCACCTCTCTTCGTTTCATCTTTCATCTTATAGTCTATGGTCCACTTCAGATTTCCTCCACCGGTACTTTCATTCTCTTCTAGTCGGCCTCTCAATCGGCCATTTCGTTACCCGCAATGCTCACTTATATGTCCACGGATCCAAAATATATGTACATATGTACTTGTCTTCCAGAACATAAGGGTGGTATTCGGTGTTTAATGCAAATGGTATTAAGTGAGTGTAAATGCAAAATATCGTAACTTTTCTTTGAAATCTAATAACAAAATACACACTCAATCCCAAAAAAAGCTACAATATTTTGCATTTACACTTGCGCAAGACCATTTGTATCAAACACCGCCGAATACCGCCAGTATATTTAGCATATTCTTGCAGTTTGCCTTAATTGCTGCTTGACTTTCCAATATACATATTTACAGGCAAATAAGAGTGATTTTTATTGTTATTTTCTGCTGTCCTTGGTATTAAATATTCTAGTAGCATAATGCATAACGAAAAATGGCATGAAGTTAGCATAAGTGACGAAATTGAGCAAGGTGTTAACGAGATCCTTCCTCCAATTGGAGATTAAAAATCTGTGCATGAGGAAGTTTTAACTCACTATTAAATCTTAAACTGACTTTAGATGTTTAGTGTAATATGCAGAACTATTGTCATCGGTATGAACTGAAAATGGAATGTTATTTACATGACTCTCTGTACGAATGTATTTATTTAGCTCTGAATACATTTAATTTAAAATTTCTGTAGTTGAAAAGTATCTTGTGGTTGGTAAAAACAATTATATCAAAAATTACAATTAGCTGCATATTATAACAATTTAGTACCTCGTTATAATTCTCAGTTACCCAAGCAGCAACAGCAGAGGACTCATGTTTCATTACATGCTAATGCACATTGATTATTCATTTTCTATAACATTTGCAGGTTATTACACTAATTACAATTCGTGCATACTCGTAAATATAAAATTTTAGTAATAACAACGCAAACCTTATTTAATTAAATTACTTTCCATTATAATAAATTTAAGAGTTTTTGCTTAAAAGCATTAGCCTGCAATCAATGGAATGAAATTTCCTTCAATAAATCTTGAAATAAATTTATTTAATCTTAATTCAATTTAACAACTTTAAATAACCATTAACTGCTCACATGTTAAATTATCGATATGTGGCGGCATGCGATGCGTTACCATGTTCGCCGTCATGTGGACACAACTTTCCATGTCTAAGCAGGCACATAAAATAGTTCTCTAGTTATTTTATTTCCTCTTGGCTCTCATAAAACATTGATATGTTAAAACATTTCAGCAGACAACAGCTGAAGACTAAGAATATTTTTTGCTAGTTTCTGGTTGTGCTGCGTTTTTTTTTCTCTCTAAAATTTAATTTTAAGAATCTTAGGATTTTTCGCTAAACCTTAAGCCCCCAAAAGGCTTAAAATTATATGCAGATGCTATAAAGCCATAGAATGTACTAATAAACAAATTTACGATTCTTGTAAAAAGTATTAAAAAATAAAAACAAATTATTAGCAAGAAAATGATTGATAGGAAGCGAGAAAAAAAATTTTGCGCAGCTTTTATTCCTTTTTCTAGGAAAGTTTGCTGCTTAACTCTTGTGTTTTAGTTTAACTATTTATTTTACTTGCCACGACTTGCATTAATGTTTTTCTTTTATTTGTCTTAAGGTAATAAATCCACAAGTACAAATTCGCACTAAAATGTTATTTACTTTTGCTAATGAGCTATTTACTTTTGAATGATCGGCTTCGGCTTTGCTTTAGGCTTTGTTTAACTGAAAATGTACAATCTTTGTACACAGTTTTAGGGAAATAAGTAAATTTAAGATATACAAACTTCGTGTAGTAGAATTACTTAAGCGATATTAAGGAAATAATTATTTATAAAGAACAAGCACTTAACAGTAGGGAGGAGAGTTAAAATGTTTTCAAAACAAATCAAAAAAGGTCATGTAGTTGAACGTCAGTGTATTATATATTGCACCTGCTCCTCAAAGTTTTCTAATATTCCCTTTTTGCAAGAAAACGATAAAGAGTGAGCATATCTAGTAATTGTTAACATTTTGAAGCATTTTCTTTACTCTTTCGCCGACAAAACACGGCTTTTAGATTTAAGAGTATATGAAAATAAAAACAGTGTCTTGCATTTACTAACAACTTGTTAATTTTGAGCCCGATTAAGATATTATTACTTGATTGAAAATTTGTTATAATTTAATTAAAATAACGAACATGTACGAGGTGTGTTGAAAAAGTATCGCGAATTTTGTAAATTTTTGCGGGTTACGTCTATTCGAATTTTGATTTTTTTTGTGGCGTGATGTTGGTACTCATGTCTCTCACGTAATGCCGACAATTTCCCCCATTTGGAATGTTCACTTCATTGTTGACAGCTGCTTTGCTTGCACGTGTTTTGGCTCG
The DNA here is from genome assembly GCA_936439885.1 of Nowickia ferox. Taxonomy (NCBI): domain Eukaryota; kingdom Metazoa; phylum Arthropoda; class Insecta; order Diptera; family Tachinidae; genus Nowickia; species Nowickia ferox. Next base: position 70,344,044 of record OW387026.1, read on the forward strand.
TCTTCGATTTTTGCCTTGGTTCGTGCGGCAGCTTCCATTGAGATGATTGAGCTTTGGTTTCCAATGTTCATGCGATGCTGTTTTTGGTAGAAATTGAGCAATTTTGGTACGAATTTCGCGGCGACCCGTCTCATGCCCAAAGCATTGATAAAAATCTAATGGCACGAGCCAATAGATATGTCTAGTTCCTCAGCAACTTCTCTAATGGCTATTCGACGATTGGCCAATACCATTTTCTTCACTTTATCAATTTTTTCGTCTGTTGTTGAAGTGGTCGGGCATCCGGCGCGATCTTCGTCGTTCACATCTTCTCGGCCTTCTGAGAACATTTTGTACCACCGATAAACGTTGCTTCGGTCCAAGGTAGCTTTTCCGTATGCCACAGTCAACATTCGAAATGCAACCGCGCACTTTATTTCGTTTTTCACACAAAATTTGATACAGGTTCTTTGTTCCGTTTTTTTAATACGTAAAAATCGAAGACGAGCCAAAAAAATTCAAAATTCGCTATACTCTTTGAACACACCTCGTATATGTATATGTAAGTGCCATCACCAACTGATTACACCATTTGTTTGAGGGCGCCCTGATTTTCGAAATCTTTGAAGGCTCATAAAAAAATATGGTTCTATTACCCTTGGGTAGTACTACCGAAGCTATATGGTCAAGACCGTGTGAATTTTTCACTGTGTAATTATTCTGACTTGTAAATATCACGAAAAAAAATATTAGTGAAACATACTTTTTAAATCACTTTACTTTATACCAAACATCATTAATTCTCGACATTTGCTTGTCGGCAACAGCTTAATAATGAAGATATAATTTAATTTCAAATTAAATATAGTTATATGCAAAACAAAACAAAAATTATAGTTTTTCAAGTTGAGCGAAAAAACAAATTGGAAGAAACAAAGAAGATGAATAAACCTTTGGGTACATTTCCAATTCATTATCACCTAACCAAATTGTTAAAATCACCATAATTTGCAAGTTTCCTTTCAATACACTCCTCTTCATTCCTCCTGCTTAAAAGGTTTTGCTAAATTTTCTAAAGCCACATACAGGCAATCGTGATGGGTGAATTGAAAAATAATCTATAAAACATTCAATGGAAATGCGAAAAACAAAAGAATAAGTCTATATAAAGACAAAAAAACTCCCGCGGGTATGAAAAAGGGATAAAAATCCCATACATAATCCCATAAATATGTGCATACCACAGATTTACAGCAACACACACAAATGTGCCTCTAGAACTGCACATTTGTTCATCTAAGTCCAGCACAGGAAACATAGACGAAAATGTTAAAATCAAGTTTAAATAATGTCTAAGGCTAAATATAAGATATAAACGAAATAAATAAATAAATAATAAGGAAACACTTTTCGTTTAATAACAAGTTCCAAAAGAAAAACGAAATAGTGTTTGGCCAACACTTGGAAAAAAATAAACACGCATTTTTTTTCTTAAATATCACAAGACTTGTCTTATTCATGTTAATATTAAGACTTAATGAACAGTGGGAACAAAAATGCAAAGATAAATATATCTGTGGCAATAAGGAAAAAGGGCTTAAGTCATATTTTGCTTTTTTTTGCAGGAGATCACTTTTAAGCGTTCAAGTCGATTTTCAGGAATTTATTTCTTTTACAGTTAAATTAGGAAATTTTCTCTTAACCTTTAATTTTTTGAGCAAATATCGTTCTATACACTGTAAATAATACATGCAAGTTGAAATTTACCAAAATATAACCTAAATTAAGCTAGAAAGACGGATCAATAAGCCCGTGACTTTTCGAACTTCCCTCGTAGTTATATGAAATGCTACACTGTTCCCATCAAGTACCACCTGTTAATAGCCTACTGTCAAATTTTGAGCAAGTCTCGCCATTTACTTTGCGTTTAACAGCTGTTCAAAACATACAACCTCGTGTATTTTTCTAAAAATGGAAAAAAGTAAATTTCGAGTGCTCATTAAACATTATTTTTTGCGAAAAATACTATAAATAAATGGGGACTCCGCACGATTTCAATGGTAAAAGAGAGGTTAACTGACTTTCGTTGTGGTCGCACAACTACAAATGACGCTGAACGTTCTGGACACCCGAAAATGTCGAAAAAATCCAAGATATGGTGTTGGCCGATCGAAGAGTAAAAGTGCGTGAGATTGTTGATGCCATAGACATTTCATATGGAAGTGTTTTTTCGATTTTAAGTGATCAGCTGGGTTTAAGAAAGTTGTCTGCAAGATGGGTGCCGCGTTTGCTCTCAATTGACAATAAACGTAAACGTGTGACAACTTAAAGGATTGTTTGGAGTTCTTTTTTTTTGCGGCGTTTTTTAACTGTGGATTCATTCTGTACTCCGGAGACCAAGCAGCAGTCTACACAATGGGCTTCTCCAGATGAACCTGCTCCAAAGAAGGCCAAGGTAAGTTTGTCGGCCAATAAGGTGATGGCAACAGTTTTTTGGTATGCACGCGGGATAATTGACATAGATTACCTTCAAAAGATAAAAACAATAAACGGCTAATATTCTGCCAACTTAGTAGACTGATTTAATGAGGATTTAAAAAGTAAACGACCCCATATAGCCAAGAAAAAAGTTATTTTTCATCAGATAATGAACAGGTGCACACGTGTGCAGTCTCAATGGCAAAACTCTATGAATTGAGCTACGAATTCATACCTCATCCGCCATATTCTCCGAACTGAGCCCCTAGTAACTACTTCTTATTTCTAAACCTAAGAAATGGCTCGGTGGAAAGAGATTTAGCTCCAACGATGAGATTATTGACCAAACAAATGCCTATTTTAAGGACCTCGAAAAATCCTATTTTTTGGATGGGATACAAAAACTGGAGGAACGTTGTACTAAACTTGCTGAAAAATAAATTTTTGTTTTGCAAAAAAAAAATGTGTTTTATTCAAAAAGTCACGGACTTATTGTTCCACCCTCGTATTATTCTAAATGAGATTAGAAATCTAAAAAAGATAAGTCGCAAGTCATACTGCTATAACTTCCTGAAAAATCACATAAATCAATTGAGATTAAATCCAGGGGTACTTTTAAATATGCAGATTACGGAGGTACCTTTAACTCAAAATCAGCTTATCTTAACTGAAGCACGTTTTCCTTTTTGCCACAGAAATTCAAACTAATGGTCTTCAAATAAAAAAAAAAATGCATAAAATTTTATACGGACAAATATAAAACACGACTCATTGACAACACTAATTTAGAACACACTTATTAAGTTTTTCAAATCCACTGTCCGTTACTATCTATTACTTCTCAAGTTAGATAAAACGTGTTAGTTTTAAGTCAAGTTTTGTACTACAGCATCATTATCAAGTCACGACAAATTCTTCAAGCTGCTTAAACTTCTACTTTTTTCTAAATCTTTTTTGGTTGTTTTCTTGTTTTTTTTTTGAGAAACAAAATACTTAAAAAGTAACATTTGAAGTTTGTCAAGATGTAAGAGACAAATAAAGTTTCCATTTGAGTACTACTACCCTTTTTGTGAATTTCAAATCAGCAAATAACTACTAACAAAACAACAAGAGCAAGAACCTTTTATGGCTTAAAAATTAAAAAAAGGAAGAATGCTAAAATTGTTGGCTTAGCTTAGAACAACTTAAGTAACAACTAGAAGTATAAGCATCATTATCATCATCTTCATGATCATTATTGCCAAACAGATCATGATGATCATGAACAATAGCAGTGGTATGGCTCGCCATCATGAATATATGCATGTTTAAAATGCGGAAAAACTAAAGCGTTTCAAAAATTGTTCGCACTCGTACACTTCAGCCTGCAAGTGAGTATTATGTATGAATAGAATAGAGGAAGAATAGCACGAGCAATTCACACTGTCAGTAATCTAAGCATGACCATATAAGTAAGTGAAGTAGGTGTGAAAATTACAAATGCAAACAATGTTTCAAACTTTTGCTAGTTGTCTTGCCAACCCGTCAACCCAACAGCCTTCTATCTGGCAGTTGAGACCGTCACCATCTAACAAACTTTAATGGAGAACGCTGCGTCACTAAGCCTCAATGACTAACTGAAGTGATGGGTTTGTTGGGACTGGCGTGTAAGTGACTACAAGTGCGAGTATGCATTTATTTTTATTTTTTTTTTATATTTATTCGTATAAATTTGGTTTGATGTTGGCCACAATGAAAGAAGATCAAAGTGTGTCAGTTGCAAAAGCGTAAAATATCAACAGCCAACATGTCATTTTTCGTTTTATTCTCAAACTGATAAAGATGCCATTGTGTTGAGTCTCGCTGCTGATAATGGTTTTGGTCTTGGTCATCATCAGTTTCTACTTAGAAATGGGGAGATTTTTCAATTTCCCTCTAGGGTATTTTAAAAAGATTTGCTGGTTTTTTTATGGATACATTTTGCCGCTCGCATTGCATGCATTATTTATTTTCCTTTAAAAGTTAGTCGAAAGTAAATCAGAAAGCCGCTTCAGCTTCACCACAATCTTATCCATAAAGGCGATCTTTTTTCCATGTCTTTTATAGTTACTAGTTTTTTTTTTTGCTTTATTTAGCAGGATTCTTTGTTTTGCTGTGAATGGTAGTATCTAGTAGTAAATATTTCATTGTGCAGCTTTTGTATGCGATTCTCTAAATTTGCACATAAAACATATTTATAGCTTCATAAAGTGCAGTATTTATGAAAATTATAAGCGATTTTATACAAATATATATCAGAAATTTTTGCGACTAATTGAAATTTATTATTGCATTTGGACATTTATTTCAAACCAAGCTAATGAAATATTAAACAAAAGGCGTATGCGTTTATATTAAATATTTTTAAAACAATTGGAGTCGTCTGTGCTTTATTTCCGCAGTGCTTCAAGGAAACTTTTTTAGTGGAAGCTTAAAATAATCATGAGCTAACCAAAGTACGTTGATCATCTGGTAATATTTTCTTTTGCTTTAAGTTTAAGAACTACTTTTGTTTAAATTATCTTTTTTATTTACATATTTATTTATTTACTTTTATACGAACTTTAGCCAAATTATAAATGAAGTTCGAACAATCATAATTAAAATAAACTAAAATTAACAACCAGGTGTATGTGGCAATAATTAAACATTAAAAATATACTTTAAAAAGTTTGTCTCAAGTAGAACAAGAGTAAGCAAATTAACTACGATCAATAAGTCCGGGACTGTTTGAATGAAACACATTTTTTTTTGCAAAATTTATTTTTCCACATAATCTCCTTTTATCTCAACGTCCAACGTTTCTCCAGTTTTTGTATCCTATCAAAAAAAATTGGATTTTTCGAGGTCCTTAAAATAGGCATTTGTTTGGTCAATAATTTCATAGTTGGAGCTAAATGTCTTTCCACCGAGCCATTTCTTTAGGTTTGGAAATAGGAAGTAGTCACTAGGGGCTAAGTTCGGAGAATGTGGCAGATGAGGTACCAGTTCTTAGCCCAATTCATAGAGTTTTGCCATTGAGACTGCACACGTGTGCACCCGTGCATTATCTTGATGGAAAATAACTTTTTTCTTAACCATATGGTCTCGTTTTCTTTTTAAATCCTAATTAAATCGGTCTAAAAGGTTGGCATAATATTCGCTGTTTATTGTTTTTCCCTTTTGAAGGTAATCGATGTGGATTATCTCGCGTGCATCCCAAAAAAACTGTTTCCAACAACTCATTCCGATTGCGGTTAAACAATTCCAAACAATCCTTTGAAGTTGTCACACGTTTACGTTTATAGTCAATTGAGAGCAAACACGGCACCCATCTTGCAGACAACTTTCTTCAACCCAGCTGATCATTTAAAATCGAAAACACACTGCCATATGAAATGCCTATAGCATCAACAATCACACGCACTTTTACTCTTCGATCGGACAACACCATATAGTGAATTTTTTTTCTCGAAATTTTCGGTTATACTGACCTCAATTGGCCGTTATCGAGCTTTTCCTTGGTTTGATTGGCGGTTTTTCTTTGCAAAAAATAATGTTTAATGAGCAATCGAAATTCACTTTTTTCCATTTTTAGAAAAATACACGAGGTTGTATGTTTTGAACAGCTGTTAAACGCAAAGTAAATGACGACACTTACTCGAAATTTGACAGTAGGCTATTAATAGGTGGTACTTGATGGGAACAGTGTTGCATTTCATATAACTACGAGGGAAGTTCGAAAAGTCGTGGACTCGTAATATGCATAATTAGTTAAGAACAATCGATAATGGTAAGACTGTTGTAAATTAACAGATGGTAAAATTGAGCTTTCATTAAAAAAAAGCTTTCGGCAAATTGTAATACGATGAAACAAAACATTTTTGATATAAAAGTTGCGTATATAAAGCAGAAATCTACAACAACTGACACCACACACAGTGGACCAACCACAAAGAACGCTGATGATGAAGGTGTAGTGACCTTCGAAAACAGCCGGTTGTTCCGTTCTACTCGTGTTTGTCAGAATTTTTACAATTAACTTTGGTTGATCAAATCATAAATATAGAAACAAATGAAGTTCAAACAATAATAATTAAAATTACCTAAAATATTTTTTTTAATTTCTGTAATTTTTATTTAACACAAAGTATTTCATTCTAATTTAGCTAATCATCACCTGGCCGTCATACTGGGATTTTAATTTGTGTAGTAGGTCTTTATGCACATGTTAAGTGTTCGTGTTAAGTTAAGTGTTAAGTGTTGTGCCGAAGGCAGGAGATCAAAATTCCAAGTAGTTTTCGAGATATAGCCGTCAGAAAATTGCAAGTTCTATGCCTAAATGAAATTTTAGGCAAAATATAAATGAGGCCATGAACTTTGAACAGTAGCTAAACTAGCAAAATGCAAATGAAATTTCTTTTTGGCAAGGAAGTGCAATTGACGATCCTCGAGAGCGGGACATAGACAAAGAATTTGCATAATGCTTTCCTCCTCCTCTTCATCATTACAACTGAAGCAGTATTCGTTGTAAGGGAGACCCAAATGTTTAGCATTTAGAGTTTTGAAAAAGCAGTGGTCGGTCAGCATGGCCAAGAGACTCCTCAAGTGCTTCCTAGCAGAGTTCAATAGTGAATACCTCTGGCCAACATTTTCGGCATAAGTGAGAGACATAAGTACTTACATAACGCTACAAAAAAAATCAAAAATTCGAATATACGTTACCCGCAAAAATTCAAAATTCGCGATACGTTTTGAACAAACCTCGTATTAGGCAACCTTATATCGTTATCAGATTGGTCTAACTGACGTATCCGAGTTTTTGAATATGGTTCTGCATAGGTTGATACCGATGAGTAGTCTGTCATTTAGATTCTACTTTAATATCTGCATAGAGCGAGCAACCACGTTAAACAACCAACCAACCATAATGAATCCTCCGAATTGACATTAATGAGTTCTTTTCTTTACATAGTCTGGGCAATATTATTAAAATACAAATGATTTTCCTTAAATACTTTTGTATGTTAGTATTAAACATATTTTAGTTTAAATATGAGTTGCTTTCGCAATTAATGATTCTATTTATAAAAACGAAGCTATTATTATAACTTTAATATTTATGTTTTACAAACTCTTAAGATTCTGTATTTGTTTTCAACAAACGCACGTACAGTTCAAATACGTCCTTCCCATATTAACTATTTTAATTGAATACAATACGTTTTTGAAATCTGAGGATTAACGCTACAGCTTATGATATGATTATACTACGAATCTGTGGCAAACAGTAAAAAGTACTTAAGTCGAGATAAGTTAATTTTAAGTAAATGGCATTCCTGTAATTTTTATATTAAAAAGCAGCCCTGCGCAATATTTCAGTTACTTTATGCAATTTAAAAAAAAAAATTATGATGCAATGACTTGCTGGAATATGGAATAATAGCTTAATTCAGCTTCTACTTTGAAATGTTTCAAGTTGAATATATAAGTTATATTATGTAAAATAATATTTTCTTAAATAAAATAAAAGTAAACACCGAATTTCCCAATTTAATTGCAAAAGAAATAAATTTCTGAAAATCGACTTGATAAAAAGTGCTCTCCTACAAAAAATTGCAACATGACTTAAGAACTTTTTCCTTATTATTAATAATGACAACATTAAGAAAGTTCGTTGCAAGGGATAGACCTAAAACGGTCAGTAAGGTAATAAACGTAAAAAGAAATATATATTTTTGATGTAACTACAAACCGATCTAATGTGGACACAATCCTCTGAAATGTAATTTCAAAATATAATCAAAACACAACTGTAAAAGAATGACAAAACTATGAAAAATTATTTTTATTTGAAAACGCAAATTAACAAAAAATGTGCACAATAATTCCACAAAAACTTTCAATGCATTATTAACTGCTGCAATAGCAACTATCACGAGTGTTAGTGTAAATCCAATCTAAAAACTTACTAACACGAGCATAAACACCAGGAGCATTGGGTTGAGCACAGCCAAAACCAAACGAAACAACACCTTAAAAATATGTACGAGCACAAGTAAACATACATACTGAATACAAAGTAAGAAAGCTCAAACTTACCAGCCAACTTAAAGCGACCCTCATTAACTATCAAGGGGCCACCGCTGTCACCTTGGCAGGCATCTTTACCGCCCTGCTTGACTAAGCCAGCGCACAGCATAACATCATAAATTTTATTCTTATATCTGGTATTACGACACTGCTGATTGGTGATAATGGGCACAGTCACTTCTTGCAAGTAGTTGGAGGTGACACCACTGCCCTCTTTAATCAAACCCCAACCAGCAACAATGGCATCCTTGCCATCGAAATTATGATTGTTGTTGGGCAAACAAGCTGGTCGCACTTTGTCATTGATATCTATGCTAGATTCCAGTCTCAGCAACGCAACATCATTCACAATAGTTGTGGGACTGTATTGGGGATGCACAATCACTCTGGAAACCTAAAATATGAATTTGTAGTAACAAGTTGTTGTATCTTTTTCTTATTTAAAAAAAAAATAGAGGTAGCTGTGTGCTTTATAAATTTTTTTTTTATAGTTTGTTGAACAAAACATTGGGTGTAAGAAACTCTGCTGCGATTTTAAGGTGAGAAATTGTTTAAAGTTTTTATTTCCGGCAGGTTGGTTACGTAAGTCATCTCCTTTGTTCTAGAGAACAAACAAAATTGTACAGTGATTTTCTGGGATTTTATTCAAGACAAAAATATGAAACAAATATGTTTAACCCTTTAATGACCAGTGGGTTAAATATGTACCATTGAACACCCCCACCAAAAAAATAAAAAAAGATTTTGGATTTTTATTCCAGAAATGCAATCCAAAAGTTATCAACTTCTCAAATAAGTATATGCCCCGTGAGTCTTTGCAGCTTATGCCGAGTACACACTATGGCATTTTTTTACATCGCAATAGTGTGTACTGGTGGCAACGTTTGTCATTTTCGATATTTTCCGTTCTGCGGCATTGCTTTCCATATAAAAAAAATATTGGTAGCAGCGTTGCACACATTCTAAAAATGACTCTACAAAATGACAACACGATAAATGCCAGATGTGTAGTTGGCATTAGTGAAGTAGTATGATCAAATATTGCTTTGGGTTTTGAGATATTTGCGTAATTTTTTTTGACCCACAAAACCTCGATTTGCTAATTAGATTGTGTAATATTTTGGCAAAGAGGCCATTGCTTGTCTTGGTTTTAAATGCTATTTTATACTTAACTCAGTGAAAACCAGTTAAAAAGGGTTCTCCGTTGAAGAGAAAGGCTGCTGTGCTTCAACGTATCAAGAGACCAGCAAGTAATAAAATATGCAATTGAGTAAAGCATTTAAATTTTAATTCAATATTGATTGAATCATATAAATTTGTGCACACTAAGAAAAAACAAAATTTTGACTGGTATAAAGAAATTTAACGAATATTGCTGCATTTAAAACAATTTGTATAGTTTTTCATGTTTCAACTACTACCCCAGTGCGTAGTGTATTAATGTACATATTTTGTATTTTAGTTAACACTATTGTATTTAAATAGACGATACAAATAGCTTCTGAATTGGACAATTGTTAATAGTGCTTAAAAAGAAGTTTTCAAAATTTAAAAACTGTCAATCGGGTTATCCATTCAGTGGTTTCAAAACCATTGGTCTGGCAAGGCTGTCAGCTGTTAAATATCTCTCACCTGAAGTGTCTTTCATTTAGTGAAAGGCTTGCTTGCTATTTACGCATCTAGACAATTTAATAACTAAAGAAGCGTACATATAGTTAGAACTTACTACGAAAATGGTGGTTCAAACGTTGCAACTTTTCGAGCATTAAGGGGTGTTTATGGTGCTCATAATCGATTTATTGTGCAAGAAATTGACAAGAGAATAAAATAAATGAAAGAAAGTGGAAGATGTGTCCAAGCCTGTGCATCATTGCAACATGCACAATGCCGAAAATATCGCTTCTATTAGTAAAAGTGTGGCGGATAATCCGAATTTATCGTTCTCAGCAAGGCTTATTTTACGGATCATTGCGATGAATATTGCATTTGAATTTCCAACTGCATTCATTACATGTCCATTTCACGTAACTATTAAGGCTGGCTGGCCATTCACAACGCAGTAGCTCTGCTGACTGGTCGCTAGATCAACAGGCTTTCGGTGTCGATTTTTCGAACAAAATTTTCTTCCACGATGAAGCTCATCTCTAACTCTGTAGTTGCGTCAAGAAGCAAAATTGTGGCATGATAAGCGACTTTTTTTGGGTCTGCAATTAAAGATTATGAACTAAATAATATGTAGTTTCAGCAAAACGATGCTACAAGCGAATACAATTTTAGCTTTATAATATGACATTTTGGCAACATCAAGTGTCCTCCAATATCATTGCGGGCCTATACCAACGACTGTACTTGTGCGGATAGTCCCCCAACGTTATATCATTTGAAAACCAACAACCGTTTAGCTATTGCCGAGATGCCACCCGATATGTGAGAAAAAGGAGAAAATTACCTCAAAAGAATCGACCTCTGGAACCAATCTAGAGGTAGACATTTAAATGAAATTGTATTTCGTACGTAAAAGCAAGATCCCAGCTTTAAAATGAAATAAAAGCTTAATGAAAATCATACCTTACTATAAGTTTTATTTAACTTTACTTTTGAAACTAAAAAAAATGGATAACCCTATAAAATCTTTATTGGGCACATAAACATTTTTCCTTCTGTGGTCCCACTTTTTTTTATAAATAATATACTATCTTCCATCGCAAAGATATTTGTGGAGCTTGGTGTATCAGTTTGCTAATCAAAGTGTGCAGGTGCTTAACTTAAATAAGTAGTAATAAATATTTTTGTGCAATAAAACAACGGATGTACAAATAAGACATTTCAATTTGAATTGTCTGATTGACGAATTGAAATTATTAAAATTCACTGCAAAAATGGTAAAAAATTTTCGGTCACAGTTGCAAAACTAATCTATTTTCGGGTCCTACTGAAGCACCTTCTCGGCTCGAAAATTTTAAACTTATGTAAAAATTTGAGCTCTTAGGATAAACTTGTGATGTGGAAAATAAAAGAGGTGCATGCCATTTAATAATAACTTAAAATATTGCTGTTGAAACCCATAGTGTTGACGAAAACTGAGGTTTGCGTATTTCTCAACGATTTCTCAAGGTATTTTTCAACGATCTTCTTTCTGATCGTGTTATTTTTCGAAGAGTTGATAACATTTAATCTTCAAGATCTTTGTTTTTTAACACTTTTAAACTTTTTTCTTTGAAAGTATGTATAAGGCAATACCTACGTCAATGACCCACGATCAACTTAAGATCAAACATGGAATTCGTGGAGTTACGAGGGAACATGCGAACGAAAATTCGCGAGTAGGTGATTGCAAATTTCATGAAGCGTAGCCATGGTGGGTATTTAGTTGATATCTAGGGTATTCACAATGAGTGTCTTAAAATTTCAATATGGCAATATTGTGCCATCTTTAAATTTTCATTGTGAGCAGGCAACGATATAAATACACAGTATATTGAAGTATAACAATAACAAAATTTTTTAAATTAAAAATTATTGTTGGATATATTTATAAAAATAACTCCGGTTTGCAAAATGCCTAAAGACAACGAAAAAGAAATATTTGTTTCCTCATTTCCATAATTATTAACATTACCATATTACCTAACTGAAAATGAAATGCTTTTTATACTTTTAAATTTGCCACATGGCAATAAATTTCATTTACAGACAAACAGAAACACCAAACTTGCCAGACCATATTAAAGCATTAAAGACATATTTTAAAACACTATTGTGAACTCCCTAAATGAAAACTTTAAGATGGCACAGCGTTGTCACATTTAAATTTTATTATACTCATTGCAAATTACCTATAAATGTTTTCTCAATTCACTAGCTTTTCTGTCTTGCTTAAAGTTGTATTTGAAAAGACAATTTCGAACAAAATCTTGCAAAACAAAAACACATTTCAATATTTTAATTTGTTTTTTGCTCAGAGTAATTTTGACTGAAGCTTTCTTTTCAAATACAACTTAAAGCAATACAACAACGTACTAATATTATTAAAAATTATAGTATATTTAAAATAATTACATTTTTTCTTAAATGCTCTGGAAAATTTTCCTACAAACTCACTGTGTGTCAAAAGAATTGTTAAAATTTGGCTTTACTTTTTTTTTGGTTCTATAAAGTTTGCTTCCTTGTAGTTACAATGTTGCCTTTTTTTTTTTTTTGAAACACAAAACAACTTTTATTTGTTATTTTATTCTCACCTTTCTTGTAATGCCAGGATCACGGGACGATCTGTCCAATTGTAATAAGCGTATTGTTATCTGATCACGATTGTTGTGCACACAATGTGCGGCAGTCAACACGTAACGATCATTAATCAAAGTACCACCGCAGAAGAGTCGTGGATAATGGCGACCTTTTATTAACTGTGCTGTCCAGGGATATTTATTTTGGCGCACCTGTGTGCCACCAATAATGCGATTAACATTTGGTGTGCCGCAGACTGTTAGCAAACAAATAAATATATACACCACCCGTATAAATATTAATTTATGAAAGTAGACATTTTATTGTATTTCAAGAACAAAGAATAAATAACAAATCAAACTTACAGCATTTAACGCCACATTTTTTACTTGTTGAACTCTGCTTAGCTAATGTTTCATTAAAAGTCGTAGTGCTTTCAATTTGCCCTGCATCATTAACACTGTTAACCATTTGTTCAAAATTTTCATTTAACGTTTTCTCATTTCGCACGGCATAAGCTTTGGGCTTTTCGTAGACATACGCAGCTGGAGTTGAGAGCCATAAACAGGCCAGTGTTAAAATAAATAATTTCATTTCCTTGTACACAAGAACTTCACTTTTCTTTCTTAAGTATTAAAAAAAAAAAAAATATTATTTTGCCACCAAACTCTTTCGCAGGTCCAAATGGAATGTTAAGATTTTAATGCAGTCCAGCTCTTCTTATAGTTTTTTTTTTGCTAATTTTTTTCTTTTACATCTTTGAACTCCCATCAATATTCTGAAATAAACTTTCTTTGTTATTATTACTAAATATCTTTTTATAATTTTAACTTTGCCTAAAGTATTATGAAAGTCACTTGAACGTTTGAGTTTTTATTTTCATTACTCTCAAATCTGTCTTGAAATGGCAATAAAATTTGAGGGCATTTTTCTTATAACTGATATAAAATTTATTTTGCATACTCATACATAAACATGACTTTGCAAACTGTTTCATTAATGTAACCTAATTAATATTAATCTCTTTTCTTTCTTCGACTAATCGTCTTTATTCTTATTGCCAATTTATTTTCAGACGGACTCGTGCATATGATTCTCCAACGGATCTCAGAGGCAGCAAAAAAATTCTTAAAAGATTTTGTGGTCCTTATAACATTTAATTGCTTGTTTACTTACAATGTTTATAAATAACTCAAGAAAACATTTCCATAAATGCATTTCATTTAACCCTCAGACCACATCAAATTAAAATTTGATACCAAAAATTGGAAATAATCAAACAAAATTAATTAAGAATGGATCGCATAGGACTGCAACACAAAGTTCATTCTATATTTATTTTCTAATAAATACTTTAAAACCGGTAAGTAATACAAATTGATTTTTTTTTGACAATATGGAAAGTAAAGCTAAATATACAGAGACTCTTATTTATGTTTAAAAAAGTCAATCAATCAATTAATCAGCATTTAAAATTATAAATTCTAAACCTGCTGAATATTATCTAAATATTTATGCCACTTGGAATTGGCTCGAATTCTTGTGGGGCTTTGAATTATACGTCAGCTGGTGGCATTAACATAAATTTGTGTTTAGAAGTGATAACATCATAAGTCAACTTCAGACAAAATGCTACAATATGCTAAAAAGGGAACTTAATATATATCAACTTATAATCTCCATGCCTTTTTGTATTTATTTATTGTATTTTCAAAAAAAAAAAAAAAAAAAAAACTAACAATAAGTAATCAAATCTTAAGTTTAGATATAATTAATGGGCCCGACCAATGCCGAACACAAATTCAGTGATAATTATTATTAATACAAGAATGAGGTACTAGCACAAATTTATTCCCAAAAAGTTTCATCTGCGGTAGTGTGTATTAGAGCCTTTGTATCCTTCTTTTTAAGCGGATGTGTCCAGTAAAGATGAAGATATTAAGAGCCAGGAGATTAGGATGCGGCTCGAGTTTTGTTAAGTCTTTGCCTGCGAATTTTGCAATTTCTTCAGTCATTAGTGGCATATTTAAATCACGATGTAAATTTGAATTTTTGATGTACTATGGAGCCGATGTTATCAAATGTATTCCGTAGCACCATATTGGTTTCAAAAGCGACTTGTGTATCAAAACTTTGCAGTCCAGGCTGAGTGTTGAATTTCTAGCAATCAGCCAATATACCTGACTTAATTTTAGCTTCATTTGTGTTAGCTTAGATTTAATATGGTGTTTCCATGTAAGCCGTCGGTCAAGGTGCATACCAAGGTATTTCACACGTGAATGTTGAGGAGCAACTTGATTGTTGATTCGAATGGGGGATCAAGAATCTCTTCGTAAGGTAAATGTTACTTGAGCACACTTCTGTTCGTTTACTTTTATTCTCTATAAGTTTAGCCATAGTTCCAGAAGATATCGGGATGCCCCGTAAAGCTTTTCATGCATACTAAGGCAGGCTGTATCATCAACAAATGTAGAAGTGTGGATATTACTACTCACAGTTATATCACAGGTATAAACCAAATACAAAACTGGCCAAAGTAGACTCCCCTGTGACACACCGCATTAGATAATTTCGGGCACATTCATAAAGTTGCCTTTCACAATAGTAAATTTCCTTTAGAAAACTTATTGGTAGATATGATTTCAATTTCAAAATAAGGCGTTCACACCACACTTTAAGGAATGTCTGAGAAACGTCAATAAACAGGGCAGAACAATGCTTCTTTTTTTTAAATCTTCTTCTTATAAATTGCAACAATCTGTGCGTTTGTTCAATTGTGCTATGCTGACTTCTAAAACCAACTTGATGGTTCACGATGCATCCACTACAAATTAGAATTGGTGTCAATTTTGTCATGAGCAGCTTTTCGAAGACCTTTGACATTGTACGGTAAACTTATTGGCCTATACAACTCAGCCTTGGGATGATCTTTGCCCGGATTTGGAATCATTTTGACTTTGGCAATCTTCCAATGGAGTGGATAACACTCCAGTTGTAAAATGGCATTAAAATAAATAACAGAATTCTAATGGCAATACGAGACAACTTCATCAGCATCTCATTACTAGTTCCATCAATAGCTAGAGCTAGAGCTGTACTTCACGCAGTTTAAACCTTAAGGGACGAGGTTTAGAAAAACTGTACTGCATGCCTTAAATGAAGTTTATTTTAAAGACACGAGCATAATCAAAATAACACTGATCTAAGTCTCAGCAATAAAAAATAATAATATTTGTGAACCGAAAACTTATATCAAAAGTTACATTTTGATAAAATCTTGGGTGCATTCGCTTAATTGTGAATAACATCAAAATTAGCTCGAACATTTTAATAAAACAAGAATTGGTTTATAATTGAATACACAGACAGCCCACTCTACTTGTCGGTATCAATCTATGCAAGATCATATCCAAGTACTCGGATACGGTGATTGGTACTAGATCCAATCCGTCACATTCATATATCTAATCAGTTCACTTACATTTATCCGATAACTCTGAATGTTCGTCTAGTATATGCCTGTCTAAGAACTTGTGAGTCGAGAGAGGCAAAGCTGTACATTCGCATAAAAATAATACGACTTTTAACTGGATTTAGCATTAATCCAAAACTTTTGCATAGGTTACGACCCGAACGAGCAGTCTGATATCCATCAAAACAGACTCCTACTTTTCTTAGTTGATTGCTTATAGATAGGTGAAGCCAGCTTTAGCCAGTTTATCGACCCGTCCGTTACCTGGAAATTTGCTGTGTGCTGGAACCCAGATGACGGGAAGGTTAGGCTGAAGATACATTCTAGATATGTAGCACATTCTTGCATTGTCCAACTAGAATAGAGGAAAAGGTTTTTGATCGTATGTACAGAAGAGCTGCCTGGCTCTCGACAATTGACTTTGCACAGTATCTTCTTGTCAATCAGTACCCTTACAGCCACAATTTCAGCCTGAAATACGCTGGCTTCGTTAGGAAAAACAAAAGAGGGTTCTACTCCAAGATTGTCTGAGAAGACTCCAGAGCCGACACCGCACACCATTCGCGATCACCTCACTACCCTTCCTGTCTGGATAAATTACGTTTTAAGCATCAGAAGTTTTCTTCAGTGTTAGGAGTAACTGATCCAGTATTTTTTCATGACCATAAGACTTTGATCTGCAAATGCAGCTAATCTTGCCGCACTACTTGTGGATACTTCCCATATATAAAGTTCGATTGAAATTATGTTTAGTTTAGAATTCAGAGGCTATGCAGGAATAGTGCATAAATAACCTGCAATTGCGATACAAGCGTATCTCTGTCAGTATGGGACGTATGACTGTTATATGCATCCATTTAAGTATTTTAGGGCCTAGACTCTATTCAGGACTTGTTATAATAATAGATATTTATTTACTAGTTATTGAAAATTTCGATTATTTAGAATTTTTGAACAGTTTCCTGATATTAACTAATTTTCTCAGCATTTTTCCTCAATTATACTTTGAGCAGTGTCTTCTTTTGCAAGGGATTTTTCATAGTATTACAATAAGCATTCCGATTAGAAATATATATATATTTTTTTGTAGAGCAGGTAGCGACATTTGAGGTCGTGTGCTGCGGTGAATAGATTTAATGCATCAATCAGATTTGGAGAGGATCAAATAATCAGCAGTCAAATACAAATATCAAGATGTTTTGATTCTCATCAATCACTGAGGATAACGAGTACGTGTGGCCGAAAAAACGCGACTGCATGCACACAACTATGTATGTGATTGATGGTTTTATTTGAACGTCTCCTGAGCACTTTAAACTTCAAAATTTAACATCGATATTATAATACTGTACAAGGGTAATACAGTACCTTTTCAATGCAAAATTTTTACTTGCCAGTGTCGATACTAAAACGATAATAGGAACGAATATCTTTAAAATTACTGAACAAAGTTAAAGAAAACATTAATCTTGATTTCCAAAATTATAAATAAATAAAAATAAAACAATTCATTCTTAAGTTATATTAATATATGTCTGTGTCTCCTCCAATACACTCCATGTTGGAACTTATTTGGAAAATATCCATTATAATAATGAAATATCTATATATATCTACTATATGCACATTAGTATGTCTCGCAAAAAAAAATTCGCCGTACATCACCGAACATAAGGTATTGTTGCAAGGCAGTTTGTAAAAAACTTTTTAAATTTTTTTTTTGCCGAACGTAGGGGAAGATATAGCGACACAAGGATATTTTTATCTCAAAGAGACGAATGTTTTGCTTCCATAGTCATTAACCTCAAATATCCCGTTCTACTATTTACCCACCAGATCTCGGTTCCTACAACCCTAATGTACCACCCTAATTTTAGAAAATTAAAGCCAGCAGAACTGTATAATTTTTTTTTTAATTTAATGCTCAATTGAAATTATTACTTGACAAATAGATAGAAAGAACCAGAATCTGCCCAGGAAGTATCGGAGAGTGCATTCAGAATTGCATACACTATTCTGTAAGTTTATCATATTAACAGTTTTAAGCTAGCCTTGATTATGTTACTTTTTTCTCCTTCCAACGCTGGTCCGCCAGGCCCGAATAGCTTTAGACGCAAATTGGTACTGTCACGGCAGATAACCTTGTTGACAAAATGATAAGTCAAGCGGAAGCATGGGAAGCAGTAGCCAAAAAAGACCTAAATGAAGCGCACATATATTCAGATCACCACACAAGTGACAGTAGCAACAAAAATGGGGGCCTGGACGCAGGCGAATAGAAGAGGCTGATCTTAAGATCCAAGAGGGATCCACCTGGAAGTAATGCCAAGCGGTCCCCAGGTGGGCTATATCCCAAAAGCCACAAGATGAGTTTTTAGCGGGTATACATCACGTTATACGGAGCCCGGCATACGGTCTGGATGACGATCCGCGCATCATGCATAAACCATTTTCCAATCTTGGACCCAAAAAAAAAAAAAAATTATGTTCCGCATACTATACGTCAATGTAATTGTAAGCACTTAATTAACAATTCGGTTTTTTTACTGCTTATTCTGTTTGGTCAGGTCAATAAGAATTTTGAACGCATTCCAATGGGAGAAATGCCAGTGAACATTGAAGGCTGGAATGTTCGAAGTAGTGTTGAGCGAAACTGTGATTTTTTAATAATGTTGCTCCTTGTGAACGCAGTATTTTGTTTGTAGCAGTTCTGTTATTTTAACAAAATCTAATAAGAAGAGCATTTGTGAAATTAAACAGTGACTGTGATCACGGTTTAACACGTTTAAGCTCTTCTGCTTTAAAAGTATGTATTAGTATTGGTATTTTGATAAATGCTAATAAGAAGAGCGACAAGAACAAACAATTAGCATCAGCGATGCCAATTTAGCGCGTTTCGCGCTAGATTTAGCGCGTTTTAACTATGCCAAACGCGCTTTTTTCGTCTTAGCGCGTTTACTTAAAAAAGCGCTAAATTAGCGCGTTTTGAATAAAGTCATCATTATTTCAGTTCAATATTTTTTTGCATAAATTTAACAATTTCTAGTATTCAAAACTCATAAAATTTTTTAAATTGGTCGCAAATAAAATTCTCTAGACTATGGTTAGAATTAAAAATGCATTTTAATATTGTAAATGGCAAATATTTTGAAATTCTCAACTAAAAATATGTACTCCTACTCGTGATCAAAAAAATTTATATAACTTATTAAGCATCTATTCTAGTACAAGTACAAAAAAAAACCTAAGAACCGTCTCGATCAAGTCACCTTTCAAACAGAAAAAAAAACTAAATCAAAATCCGTTCAGCCGTTTGGTCTGTGCGTGGACACGGACAGACACACAGATACACAGCCACACACTACAAACTTCACTACTCTTTGGTCGGGGGTTAAAAATAAAAACTAAGGATTTCGATTATTTGGAAGGCAATTCTGATTCTGAAGAAACAATATTATAAAATCTGAAAAGAGCTACTAAAAAAAATCAATTGTATTTACTAATACTTTTATTAAAATTTAATTTAGCGCGCAGGAAAATAGCTCGTTTTGGCTATAAATAGTTGACAATGCTGAAACTTAGCGCGTTCTAGCGCGTTTTGCGAAGGGGAATAGCGCGTTTGGGTTATAAATAGTTGGCATCGCTGATTAGCATCAACCCCAACCAAATATTGATAATTGACTTATGAGAGTCAGAGAGAGAGTAAAATTGCAAATACAAAAATGTGAGAGCTATACATAGTTACCAGAAAAGACGATTTGACACGATTAGACGATTTTTTCTCGACAAACGGTGAACGTATACAAATAAATTCATGTGGTAGCTTTATTTACTGTAAAGTAAGCATGCAAGAGCATTCACAGTTTGTATGAAAGAACTATGTGCATTTGCAAAACTTGTTACTTGATAAATTCAGTCACAGTTGTGATTAGTGATTTTTCAATCGATGTGAAAAAGAAACAGGTTTCGAAAAATAGCTCATCAATAGTTCGAAGCGATCAGTTTTATGTGTATCGTATGGTTCGAGCTGTTCACACTGGAGAATGCGATGAGAGACTAGCCAGCGAGAAGCAAGGCTGTCATCGATGATTGATTAAAATTTCATTATTTGGTCTTATATTAACTTCTTAATTCTTGTTGTTTAAGTTGGGATATAATGAGTAGGTACTAGAAGAGGGTCAATGACTATTGAAGAAAAAATGGATTCCTCGAAATAAAAACAATGATGCTTTAAGATCCGACTGTGAATAACGAAAAAAAAATTAAAAGTTTTCCCTACATTTGGCAAAGAAACATAAAACAATTTTTTAAATAGTTCTGCTGGAATTAAGAGCTTTAATTTTCTGAAATACGGATGGTACATTAGGGTGGTAGGAATTAAGATCTGAACTTTCTTTTTTGCCGATAAGGCGAGACAGTCTTATGTACATGCATACTACAAAACATCATTAGCTACAAAATATAAGTATATATTCGTACATAGATTGAGTAAAAGAGTGCATTTCAAAATTCCTAAAATTAACTCAATACAACATGTAGATATATATGTATCTACATATATATGTATATCTCTCTTTACAACTTGGCTTTCCAATTCGAGACACTAGATAGCCGCAATATAATCAAATCCTATGCGTTGCATGATATTGTAAGAATTCTTGCTGATTTCTTTTCTTATTTATTTATTTATTTTTTTGCACGTACGGCTGAACTTTATGATCCACAAGTAATAAATCACTTTAAACAAAGATTTCGTCTTAATTAAGATAATAAAACTTAAATAATTCACTCGTAAGCATAAATTTTATCTTGAAAATACGAAACACATGTAAATTTGAGCCAACAATAATGGAAATAAATAACGCAATTTTAAAAGCACATAAATTTTGCCATAAAGGTTTCAAACATCTAATCATGGGGAAGATGCAAATTTATTCAAATACATGCGAATTATTATCAAACGTTTTGTAATTTTTATAATAAAATTTTATTATACATATGGGCATGTACTTGTGTCTGTATATTAATAAAAGTCAGAGTTAATTTTTCTTAATGATTTGGAAACTTATGCAAATTACAGCTAATGAATAGTTTTAGAAATACGGAAAATGAATGATGGGGAGCAAGCAAAACGTGCTAAATTTTATATGATTTTTTTTTATATATTCATTGATGCCAAAATGTAGGCTGACTTACATTTATTACTTTTTATAATTTATATATTAAACATGCCCTTTGGTATGTCATATTTTTAGAAAATAAATAGCGCTTTTTAATTATAAAATCATTTTATATTTAAGAGTTTCTTAAGCACAAATAATGCATATGCAAAATACAATTTTCAATATCTTTAGGCTCAAATGTAACACTATATACTAAAAAAAAAATCACAGCCAAATGATGAAGAATTCTGCGAAAGTAAAGCAAACATTTCATAACAAATATGTATGTAAATAACTTGGAGGTCAGTGGCCTAAAAGAATAAATTCTTGTCCAGCTATAAATGTTATTTCCCTCATCAGTTAGCGAAATGAGATATTTCTTTGTAAGAGAAGTAAATTATATTGGTGGTCTCATTGTCCACGAGCTGAAATAATTGTTTAAAAAAACATCAACTTTATAATTTTAAGTGTTTTTTTGGTGATTATTTAGGTATGCGGATCAAAAATTTCTTAGAACAACTATAGTTAATATGTTAAACTAGCATTTAAACAAATGAGAATTTCAACCAATATAATAAAAAATAAATTATATTTTTATTTTGTGTTTCACAGAATGTTGATAATTCTTTCGATTCGATTTAAATATTTAGTGTAAAGAAGAAACAGAAATAACAATAAATTACAATCTTGGGCCGCTCTCAACGCACAGTGGCGTGAAATAAAAAAAAGTGATAAGAAGTCCGCAACTTTTGAACTAGTCAAGCGATTTCGATGAAAACAACTGTTTTGCAAAGAAGAAGTGCTGCACTTTTGAGAAAATGCATTTAAAGGCACCCTGTTGTAAGACAGGGTAGCTCCAAAATGCGTCAAACTGGGAAACTGCGCGTCTCGAAATTCATTCGGAGCTTGTAACTTTTTTAAATACCGACCGATATTAATAATTTTATCAGTGAGACAATCAACAATTTTATCAGTGAGACAAGAAACAAAAATAAAATATGCATAAAGCACCATTTTATTTCTTACAGTTTCCAAGTTATTTAAATTTTTTTTGTAATTTTTGGCCATGACTTTTTTTAATCGTTAGTGCATAACTTTTTGTTACTTAGCAAAATTCGTTTGGTTTTATTATTTTAAAATTAAAAACCTTCATTACAATTCATATGACAAAAAAATATTTTTGATATCTCAAAAATTGTAACAAGGAATAGTTTTGCAATTTTTTTAAATTATGAAAAAAGTTTATATATTTTGTGAAAAAGTGTGCTTAACTTTTTTTGTAATGTTTTAAAAAATTATTAAGTATTTGATTAAAATTTTCATTATTTCTGAGAGAAGAAATATTTAGAAAGACTGAAAAAAAATTTTAAAAATGTTTGATGGTGCACCCTACATCTAGCATTGGTCGAAAATGAGCATTTTTTTTGTGAAAACCCTAATTTTTGGATGTGGCAAAAATTGCATGCTCTGTTTTGTAAAGTTTTTGGTCTTTTATTATAAAAAAACTTGTTATAAGTAGCTTGTAAGAAACTCTTGACATCTTACACATAAATGGAGGCAGGAGAGGAGATTTTCTAAAAATTTCCAAATTTTTCTAACACAATTTTTCCCAATACAAATTACATATTGGGAAAGATTTTAATTTAACTCAATAGTATACATTTAGTTTTGCAAACTTAAAAAAAAATTATTCTCATACCTTTAATACTTTTTGAAATATTAAAAATCGAATTTTGATTATTAAATTATATTTTCTACATTTTTTCTTTTTGCCTAAACTGTTCATCTTATTTCCTTTACTTTTAATGTTTCTTAATTTTTTCACAATAGCAGACGTAATTTTCTATTCAACGGTATACCTTTGCCATTATATCAGTCTTAAAATGTATACATAAATATAACACCTCAGGTGAAAATTTACGTGATTTTTCTGCTTTTCACACAAACCCACATTATTTATGACCTCTTGAAGCTGTTATTAAATATTTTTTATAATTAATTATTTTTATTTGGTTCAAACATATAAAAATTAATACACACAGACAGTACACAAGCCACCTGCGCGCACACCCCTATTATGGGTATGTTTTTACCTGACATTTGTATCGCTTTTATTTCCGTTGCTTGTAAAATACATGGCTCCAAATATACTTTCTCAAAAGTTCAACACTTCTTCATTCTTTCGTTTCATAGAAACCGGTTCACTAGTTCAAAAGTACCGGACTTTTTATCACTGTTTTTTTATTTCACGCCACTGTGCAACGTATATAAAAATGTTTGTATATCTTGGGCTACTTTTTCTTGAAATGTCTTTCAAATCAATATCAAAGATACGATTCCTTCAAAACGCTGAACAAAACTCTTAAAATATACTTTGATATATTCTAAGGGTTCTGACTAAACGATACTAATTTATCATTTTCGTTTATTAATTTTGTTCGTTTTTTGAATTTGAAAAAAAAACAAAACAAAAAACAAAAGCGCAAGCGAACACATCATTTGTTTGGTTCATTTCAGAACAGAATTATTCCTTAAGGGCTCTTTACTTTTTCGAGCGTATGCACATTATTTTTCTGCATACTTTGACTAAAAAAAAATTGTTCACTTTTGGTCACCAGCTACAGTTTCAGTAGTTCAAGTTTCAATAACAACAACTACAACAACAGCAGCAGCAGCAAGCAGTAGCATGTTATTTAAGACCAGCGGCATTTGAATGCAACATCTTTTTGTTGTACCTCGGCTGGTAGTAGACATATGTACACATGTTGCCGAGTTTTGGGCACCACCTCACGTGTGTTTTTACAATAAATGAAAAATAAAGGTCGCCACTAAATGCGTGTTGTGCGTGCTTTGGTATTTATAATAATGCAACAGCAACGACAAATAATAAGAACAACAAAAAGTGGGCTGAAATATTATTAAGAAAATATGTACATTCTGTTTAAGGAATAAATTAAAAATAATGGAAAGAACAAACTAAAATTGCCATATAAATTTTATTTTTTTATATTTTCAAACCGCATGTAATTTTTTTTTTAATATTAACATGTGCTTTTAAGTAATTTGTTTTAAGAGCTCATATTGGTTTTTTGCCTTTTATAAATCAAAATAAAATTGCTTTTAGAAGCGGGTGGTAAAACTGTTGTAATAATGGAGTTAAAGCAATGCGTTTTTAAATAAAATGCAATATAAAAAGTATTAAGAATTAGTGGGATGTACGACACGTAAAAAACTTTTTATTTATTTAATTTTTTTTTTAAATTGGCTGCCATAAAACCCACTGTTTTCCAACAGCCTTATGTATAAGAAACTTGTATGAAATTAGCACAAGTGGCAAAAATGGACATGATCCCAACGAGTTTTGCCATACAATTTTACATTACAAATCAGGCTGGGATTTAAAAGTGTTTGAAAACTACGTTATGTCCCGATTTAAAATGTTAAATTGTATGGAGGAAGTCGTTAAAACCTCAATTTCGTCACTTATCTATGCTAACTTCATGCCAGTTTTTTCTTATACAGCCAGTGATTAAAATATTATATTGCCAAGATGAAAATTTATCTTATAGCAATGTTTAAAAAATTTTAGGAATTTTTATCAAACAAGAAAATAAGAATATAAAGGATAACCCTCTTTTCCACTTGAAATTGATTTATAGGACATCCTGTATAAATGTTCGAGAGGAAAGCTTCATTCTTTGACAACTCTACTTTTAGCACGTTTTTTTTAAATAATGCAGAGCTGCAGCGCCTCTGGTGTCAATTAGGCTTCTTAAATTTTCTAAGTTGTGCTTTGTAGCCATTTTATTGGTAATTTTACTTCACCGATGATTCTGCTACACAAATCTGACGATGGAGGGCGTTCTGATGTTACATTAGGATTAATATCTGCTGAAGTCGGTATAGTTCAGAGAGCAGTGTTCAGTGATCACTTGAGCTTCCCAACAACAAGTGATATAAAGGGACACTAATGCACGTCAGAAAAATGCGTAGTGGTGTTATTTTTAATGACTGCCCGGGCTCTAATCCAGGACCTTCGGTTGTGTAATCAACGTGGTAACTACTTTCGCGAACGCCCCCCTCTTTTAATAAAAAATAACTAATTATAAATAACAAATCTATTTTGATACATATTTTTATAGTCTCTTGAAGTAAGTCGTAGTCAAAATGACGCAGAATAACGTTAGTATATAAAAAATAAGAATGTCTTTCTTGGGTTAATAAATGTCAAAAATATTTTTTTTTATTAGGTCTTTAACATACTTTTTGTGAGCATTCAATTAAAATTACAGAAAAGGCAAAAAAAACTAAATTAGTTTACAAAAAAAGCGAAAAAAATAAGCTAAGAAAATTTGAAAGCTAAGTCCAAAAAAATTGCTATATTAAGCTCAAAATAAGCTAATATGGTCACAATGTAAAAGTAAAATAAATAATAAAATGGCCACACATACACATACACATACACCAAGCCTGTCCAAACTGGCAACAGAGTCCCGAACATCAATCGGCTTCTTATACAAATGAATACACGTACTCGAATACATTTTTGTCGGTGTTCTCTCAGTGGCCAGTCTTGACATACACTTAAAAAAACACATGTAGTAATTAAATAAAACAAATTCTCAATTGAAGTAAAAAAAATTTCTAACTTTTAAGTTCAAGTAAATTTTTACAAATATTTAGTAAAAATTACTTACTATGGGCAAAAAATAAATCATTCATATCCCTTAAAATGTTTCATAAAAATACACAAAAATTTTATGAAATTCAAGGAAATGTTTGCTGACAAAGGAAATATTTATTAAAAATTGGCAAATGGTTTATAAGCTTAGGGAAATTGTATCCTTAAGACTAGTTAATTTCTTTTTAAATTAAAAAATAAATTTTAGGAATTGACTATGCAAGTCTTATTGCTAAGCTGATTAGTTTGTTAGGGGAGAGAGACGAGGGGAAAGAAACAATTCAGTTCCCTTCGTCACTCTCCCCTTTATAGAAATCTAATACAAGTCATTTGTTTTTCTGTTTCGTTCTGTTCTGTTTCGGTTCAACATGTGAAAATCAAAAAACTGTTAAGTAAAGTATGTAAGTGACAGCATAAATTAAATAAAAATAATAAAAATGAAATAAATTGTGATTGTGAGTTTAGATTTAAAAAATTTAATTTTTGAAAAAAGAAAAACATAAAATTATATTGCAACATAACAATGGACGATCCAAACTCATCACTTTAGTGGAAAACTGCGACCTTTCTGGTCAGAAACAGCTGATAAGTCACTACAGAAAAAGTAAGTACACAAATTTAGAAGCAGAAGGGCGCAGCACAGAACACCAACAGAAAGTAAAGACTAATGAAGGCTTTACTCCTGATTAGTCCCAGTTCACACTACACAAGTCTTATTGCTAAGTTTATAATTTTATCTTCTTTGAACTTTCATCGGCGTTAATGCAAGGCAAGTATTATTATTTTGGAGCTCCTTTTTTTATATATAGTTTTGTTTATGAATGTGTCCTTTTTTTAACATTACGAATGAAAAAGTAAAAGGTATTGACAGTATATGATGCGGAGTACTCCTTTCTTTTCTCCTCGTCTCTCTCACTCTCTCTCTCACTATCTCTCTCTCCGAAGACTTGCATATTATCAACGGGGACTTGGTTAAAAAAATTTAAATTCTTTAAAAGATGTAAAAAGGAATGCTAAATTTTAGAAAAATATCTACCAGTTCTAGGTTTTTTCTGTAAATTATGGGAAACATTATTTATTTGCATTTAGCAGAAAATCTAAGTAAATTTGTAACACTTTCAATGAATATTTGATTTTGAAATATATTTTTTTGTTAATAAAATAACATTTTAAAACTGAATAATTTTAATGCTCATTCATACTGTCCTGTTAGGCAATTGGTGAGAGTGCTTGTCTATCAGTTGGTTCAATAATTGTCTCCTCTCAATGAATTAATATTTAGGTATGGTGAATTAATTAGGAATAGATATAATTTAATAAATAACATATCATGTGGTATAGAATTTAAATAAAAATAAGTGCTTGAATTAAAGCGATAAAAAACGTGGGAAAATTTACTCAGTTTGATATCAAAAATTTTTTTCATAAAACTCCGAATCTTATTGAAAAATTTTACTTAATTTTAGTACAATTTCACTTAAAAATAAACACATAATTACCATAAACTAAGTCATTCATGAACTAGTTTTTTTGTAGTAAACATTTCACTCGTCTCAAATAAAAAACGGCTTTGGCGCACAATAGCAGAGTTACTAATCTGTTATAATATTTTTTATAAGACTGAAGTAAGGGGTTGCAACTTTTTTGAGAACTTATTAAAATAAAACGTTCTTAGCAAAAATTTAGATTTTTTCTCACGATTTACTAGATTATTCTGTTTCCAAAATTTTGCAATAAAGCACCACTGTGCAGGCACCTTTAATTCACAGATATCTATTTTTTATTTAAATCAAGCATTCACCTTGTTAAAAATTTCTTAGTAAAAAGTAATTTTAATTCCTTTTCCGTACGTACAATACTAAATGCACTCAAATGTATTTATGTTCCATCTATTCCAGTTCAATCGTTTCCTTAATTAATCTTTCTTAAATGTAAAACCTGAGAAAATTAATCCCATGATCATGATGATTTATATGATTTGTCTGTGTTTGCTGCAAACAGAACACACCTACAGCCAACTTAAATAAATACGGAATAAAAATTCTCACTATTTGATAAACATGTATAAATAATTCCCCTGGCACCGGGAGCCAACAGTAAGAGCTGCAGAAAAAAAACGCTTAAAGAACATTATAATTTAACATGTTTGTTAGCATAAATTATAATAATTGCAATTTGTTTGCAATTTAACTTGTCTGTTACGCATTCAAGCGTTCCATTTAAACATCCCATCAATGCTTCAAGTACATATGAGGAATGGTCATCATATTCCAAGTATGGTAACTTGGGCCAGATGCAAGTACTTGTACGTGTGTGTGTGTGTGTGTATGGCAAGTAAAAACCTTGGCACTGACTTTGATGAGATAAACTTTCAATGCACGAGTACTTTTTAGTTTTACTTTTTCTAAACTAATTTTAATAAGTTGGGTGTTTAGGATAAGTCAGAAGAACATTTGAAGCGCTGTTGCCAGTGTGTACTTCATTCAGCCTCTATCAAGACACTTGACAAGTATAAGTCCTAGTTCAAACGCTTTTAAATAAATTTTATTTTAGATTAAAGTGTCTGCAGTGGGTCATCATCAAGAGTTTTTAAATTATTGTGAAAAAATAATGATTCTCTTTCTTTTTAAACATTTTCTCTCTACTTTTGCTTTAAACTAGTAAACACTTTTGATTAAGTGTAGAGAAAAAAAGACTGAAGTTGTTATTTAACTTCTTATGGTCATAATCTTTATTTACGTTGAAAGGTGTATTAATAGGTTGGTGTTTATATGTATGTCGCTACTATGGGCCATTGTTGTTAGATATTGTTCGGGTTCCAGACACATGCTGAATCTTGCATAGAAATTTTTCCACAAATAATTGTGGAATTTATGTTGGTGTTAAACAGATTCAATTAAATTTGCCTTAAAATTTTTGACGATTTCCACACTGGACTTAACAGACAGATGGAAGCATTGTCCAGCCTTATTGATGGAACCATATATGTCTGTCTGTTGAGCTCACAGGCATGTCTAGTAGAAAAAGTACTTCACATACTCGGTCTGTTGATTTTGTACTGAGGACTTTTACTTCTTATTCGACTTTAGCCTCATCTCCGACGACTGTATAGTTTTGCCATTCAGAATGAGTTTCTCATGCATATCTAAAAAGAGTGACTCGCATTAATTTCTGTGTTAACAAGGTCTCCATTTTCTTTTATTCACTAGCATCTAAGAAACAACCTTACCACACTCCTTTCTGCGCTTAGAAGGAAAGAAGTTGGGAACACCATATCCAACTGGATATGGGCCATGCTTGAGAGTAGGACTGCGGAAAGCCAAGTTTGGGAGGAACATCTTGCAGTAAAGACGACCAGGGGATGCCCCCAAGGCTGCGTACTGTCTCCACTTTTGTGGAGCCTTGTAGTTGATGAACTCTTGCATATACTAACGAGCAATGGCATAGAATGTCAAATATATGCCGATGATATTGTAATCATTGTAAGAGGAAAATTTGAGGAGACTTTGTGTGATATAATACAGAACGGGTTAAGGATAGTGAAGGAATGGTGTATATCTGTAGGACTGAATATGAATCCTGGAAAAACTACCATTCTTCCTTTCACAAGGAGGAGCACACTTCCACGCTGGCAAATCATCCGAGTAGATAGCGTGCAAATAGAAAGCTCATCGGAGGTCAAGTATCTGGGAGTGATATTAAGCATCACTGGGAGATGCACAGATTAGCCAATGGGAGCAATCATCCCTGGCAAGACGATTTCCCCTACTTGCGCAACCTTTTGACGTGATGAATAAAGTGTATAACTTCGACAAGAGGTTTAGAAGAGTTCTGGCCAATAGAAGGGAATGGGGAAATATAATCTCGGTACACCTTTGGAACTGGCGCCATCAGGTGTTACACTGATGGCTCCAGATTGCCGGCAGGTTCTGGAGTGGGAGTCGTAGGACCAAGGACGTACTACCACGAGTTCAATCGGAGGTTTATGCCATTGAAAGATGCGCACAATTTAGTCTTGATAGGGGCTACCGAGGGAGAGAAATAGCCATTTGCTCGGATAGTCAGGCTGCCATCAAAGCGCTATGCTCATATGAGTTTGCCTTTAAGTTAGCTTGGGCATGCCGCATTAAGCTAAATCAGCTAAGCAGCATGAATAAGGTCACACTCTGCTGGGTTCCTGGACATGCCGGGGTGCTAGGAAATAAAAATGTAGACAAAATAGCCAGAAGGGGGAGATCAAGAGTAATAGGGGACACATCTGGCTCAATCTCCCTGGATTGAGGCATGCAAAGCTAATGATTGGAACGTATAACCAAAGTCGTTTCATAGTTCTCATGCCCCTGAGTAAAAACAATCTAAGAATGCTCACAGGTCATTGTAGACTGAGAAAACACCTAAACACACTTGGCATTGCACCTCGTGTACGACATATGGCGTTCTTACCTAAACTTTGGATGAGTTGCGCAAGGTTTTTGAAAACACTTTTGACAACAATGATTTGTAGTGTCGAATGCCCTTTCAAAATCAGTAAAGATAGA
Source organism: Nowickia ferox (assembly GCA_936439885.1). Taxonomy (NCBI): domain Eukaryota; kingdom Metazoa; phylum Arthropoda; class Insecta; order Diptera; family Tachinidae; genus Nowickia; species Nowickia ferox. Next base: position 70,374,668 of record OW387026.1, read on the forward strand.
TACAGGGCTGATCTCTACTAGAATAATTGTTACACAGTTTTTGAGGTTTGATACAACAGATGGTGAAAATCGATTGTTAGTTAAAGGATCAATTACTTTGTTCACTATACTCAGCAATATAATACCTCTCCGAGTCTTTTTTAAGGCGAAATTTTGTGGTTTCGTCAAATTCATTAGGAAGGGTGTGTCGTTGTTCCAGGTCGCTTTCAATAACAACCTGATTCAATCACGTTTTTTCAGTTTGATATTAACGCATTCTCTATCTAACAACGCAATAATATGGTTCGATATCGAATGCCATAATCCCAAACTGAAAAAAACGTGATTCAATCAGGTAGTTATCGAAAGCGATCCCAGAACTTGTAGATATTTTTAAGCAAAAACAAACTCCGAGATATTTTGGCTTGTCTGCAGAAATTTTATATATATATATATATATATATATATATATATATAATTTTCACATATAAAATATTAGGTAATATCAATTAAGTTTTTCCACTCAAATCAATTAATTTATTCAATTAAATTTTGAATTGAAAACATTAATTGGTGAATACTTTTTTCGGTGTATTTTTCAGGCCAAAAAATTTTTTCCTTCTAAACGACTTTATAGCCTCCTCAGGCTTAGTGATATTAGATTAATCGATTATGGATTATGGAAATATGTATACAATACACGTAAAAATTAGTGATAGCAGAACGAAAGCGTACCAGAATAAAATTGCTCCCACAAGCTCATTTGGAGTATCTCTGCTGCTATTAACTTCCCATTGTTACTTGTCAATGGCTTACCAAAAAGTATTATTCTGTTTGTAAGTGCTTACATGGCAGGACATTTTAAAAAGTAGAACCAAAAAGCGGCAGAAGGCAATTTCTGCCTCTCTGAAACTATCCAGTCGATTTTGATGAAACTTAAACATAGACTGATTTCCGTGTTAAAGAACAGATATGCTTAATATTTTAAAATCACCACAGAATTTTCAGGTTTCACGAATTTTTTTTTGGCAATTTTGACGTTTCATTCAATTTAACGGGTTTTTGCCACAAATGCTGATTTTTATGTCTTTGAAGCACTTTGGAGGAATATAAGAGCTTTTAAAAATAAGACGCTGTTGCAGTGGTATGCACGAAGATGATTCGTGTCAGTTTTTGTTTTACTCTAAGTCAATAATTAACTCAGACCGGTTAACGCCGTGAGCGTAGTTAGTTGTTTATAATATTTATATGAAGCATAGCCGACCAAAGTGGTACCAGTCGCACCCCCACTCGGAAACCCAGTTGGTTCCATTGTGATTTTTTCTAGTGCCCCTTAATAGTAATATTTACCCACTTCTTTAACCCAGAACTGCCCCTATTATCCGTTATTAAGCCTCTGAGTTCCCATGATGAAGCCCCTGATATCCTCCAGTTCACAGTTCTCAATGTCACTAATGCTCTCATGGAAACGTATGCTCAGCCATGGAGTACCAATTTCTCAAATGCTGTTCTTCCTCGAACAGTGACTAATTAACGCACCTATTACGACTCTTATCGCCTTCCTTTTCATATCCAGTATCAGTTTGGATCTTCTTTTGGCCACATAGCCTTCTAGACTCTACAATCCTCCCTACTTCGCCATTCCCCCATCTAACACCGACTCTATTCTTGCCAGCTCATCGGCAATTTCATTTTACGTTAACACTGCTGTGGCAAGGAACCCAAAATAGTCTGACACTATATTTGTTCATTAGCAAGTTGAGGGCTCTCCTACAGTAACTAACGATTTTCGATTCGACATTGTGTCCCTTCAAAGCTTTTAGCACTGCTTGGATGTCGACACAGAAGGTTACCTTCTCACCTTCAGCTATATTCCTGGCCATTGCTTTCAAAGTTATTATGCTTTTTGTTTTACATTAAGTAGCTTACGTTAGGTTGGGTAAATGTGACAGTCAGCATATCGGACTAACTTAAACCATTTTGGTACATTGTGATACCACGGAGACGACACTTTTGCGGAGTCCCCACCATCGAACCAACCATAGCGCAATATAAAGCTACTAATACGTTGCAGTTTAACACTGACGATGTCAGAAAGTTTTCTGAACTCAATAGCGCCTGTTGTGGCAATTCTTTTTCTTGGAAGTGCAGCACAGTGACACAGAAAATGTTCTAGACTTTCTTCTTCATCGACGTCTTGGTGTTCGACCTTTAGCCTTTGTGAATATCCGGTTAGCACGGACGCTAGAATCGAGATTTGCTTTCTATTTCATAAAATCAAAGAAGATGTATTTAGATGAGTCCATAACTGTCTTGTGATCACGCAGTCATTTTTTGTGACCACCTTCTATTTGTGGCCCTTTGTTCCACCTAAGAATCCCATGCTTTAATATATATGTATATACCTTCTGGGTGTTTCATCTCTTATCTTGCGCCACATATTTTAATTCCGAGGAAACCTGTAAGATTGTTCTAGTTCTAGCAAGCTCATCAGCCCTAGAGCTCCCCTGAAACCCTCTATTCCCCGGAATTCAGATGATTCTAATGTCAAACTGCTTTGCAATCTCGTCACCTGATCGCCAGTCGAGGGCTGTTGTTGTTATTAGAAACGGGGATTTAAGGGCCATAATAGCTGCTTGACTGTCAGCGTTGAAATGACATTCACTTTAAACTAATCCACAAGAAATAAGAAGTAAGAATCTCTGCCTGGAAGATCCGGAAATCTCTTTGCAATATGAAGACTTAAAGTCCCTGAAAAGGCCCTGTAACCCACAACCTCTTGTGTTTTAGAGCCGTAAGTATAAAAATCAACGCCTTCTGCCTGAAGTACCATCCTCTACAATTCTGTAAATAGTATCCAGCTTTTATAAAGACGTTCGTGAAGTAGAGCAGGAGAGGTTCGCTGAATCCTCCATCACTAAGCTTCATCGTCGAGTATTCTAAAGTGGCCGGTATCATTTCGGTTCCACAGAAAAGTACAACAAAGACAGATTGCTGAGGTTATTGTTATCTCCTTTCCTACTCGATATTAAGTAACTCTCAGTAATATATTGGTAATTTCTTATACAATTTTTTTAACAACGAAATACACTATCTACACAGTTTCATCACATAACTTATATACTATATTCTTCATTTTTTAAATATTTAAAACTTTTCTTAATAATTTTTCACTATTTTATAACTCAACAAAAATTCGTTTCTGACCACCCGCTAGCATCCACACAATTTGCTTTGCAATTGCTTATTTTTTTAATGAAATGAAATTGCTTTTAATTTATTATTTTTCTCTAAGATTTATCATCCTTTTTTTCATATTAAAGAGAATTGACGCTCAGGCGATATGTTAGAGAACAGATTACGAGCCTTGGTTGATGGGCGCAATGTTCTCTGATTATTCAGCAGCTTAAGGTGTTGGCAATATTTTTCTTTACTCATTTGAGGGCGAGTTTAATAATGTTCAACCTCAAGCAACATTATGAAGTTTTTAAGATTAAAAACAGAAAGTAGCTTAACGATATTTAAATTTTATTCATGTGCTTTGATTGAGGCCAAATGTGAGAAGAAAATTTATTACCAAGTAAAGAATTTGTGTACGTAAGTATACTTTTTATATGTCTCATAAAAAGCTAAAGGAAATAAATATATGAAATTTTTGTTTTTGTAAATAAGAAAATTCGTTTGGAAATTGGCATTCAAAGATTTTTTTGTTGTTGCGTAGAAATTAGACGAAAAATTTATACAGCAGATTGTAGTAATGGGTTTTGTACAAAACAGGAACTTGGTCACTTGGTACTTTTGCTGGCCTTTTTTCACTTTTATGTTTTTCTGAAAAACTTACTTAATTTTTAAACGCCTTCAAAAAAAAAGAGGAGGAGGTTATCAGTTCATCTGTGTTTTTTTGAAGATGTTACTTCTTAACTCGATACATTTCAGACCGCTTGTAAAAACTCTTTTGTTGTCTTAGAGGGTAAAGCTTCAAATTGGTCCCCTTGTAGAAAAAGTGGGAGGGAATGTGCCCATAAATTCTTTTATTTGATTTTATGATCTTCTATTTCTTTGATTGCTGCGGAACATAGCAAACACCTTGAGTTATTGTAAATACACAATTTTAAAGTTGAAAAAATGGGCGGGGCTATGCCCATTAAATGTATTATTACATTTCTCGTGAAGCTCGAAAATAGACACAATCTTCTATTTAAGATAATGGGCAGAGTCAAGCCAATTAAAATTTAATATGTTTTAATTTTAGTGGCTCTACTAGACCAATTTTAACAAAAGTTAACATACATCCTGAAATGTAATTACACAATTTTAAAGTTGAAAAAATGGGCGGGGCTACGCCCATTGAAATGTATTATTATATTTCCCGTGGTTCTACTAAACCGATTTTTATGAAACTTACCACACACATGGAGCTCTAAAATAGACACAATCTTACATTTAAAAAAATGGGTGGAGGCACGCCCATTAAAATTTAATTTTATATATCACGTGCTTCTCCTTAACCAAAATTTTATTATTTTGTTTGAAAGAGTTTACTTCCAGCTTGGTACCATACATTTTTATCAAAAATTTTCTTCAGATCTTTGCATTGAAGTTGGTTTTTTTGGCAGAATTATTTTTTAAGTTTTCTTAAAAGAAATATGAATATAAAGTTTATAGTCTGTTATATTCAACATGAATGCGTATGTTAGATAGAAGGCCGAGTTACATACAAATTAGTACGAATTCCAAAAAAAATTTATTTGTCATTGGTTAAGCACAAAATACATTTTCATTGCTATTCAAGCAACACATCAGCAGACCAATGCTTATTGATAAACTCTCACTAAATTATTGAGAATCGCAAAACTACAATCACTTTGATTGGAATAAACTTTTGCAAAAAGCAGCAAATAATATTACTCAGCATATGTTGATTGTAGTTTTGTAATTCTCAATGATTTATTGATATTTTGTGTATGTATGACGAGCCGCAGAACAAGCGGTGTTTTTTTGTATTTTTTAAACAAATTGTTTTATTTTGGTATTTGTTGTAATATAAGGCTTGAAATCTTCTAGAAACAATCAATTTCACAAAAATTTTAAACGAGCAAAAAGCACCTTATTCTCTACTCTTTCTTATAAGACATTCTGTTTTTTGTTTGTTAAATTATTTTACTTGCATAATGTATATTTTGATTTTTAGATTAAGATTCTTTATTTGGTCAATGCACCCACTAAACTCAGAGTTTATGTTAAATATTCACATTAATTATTTAAACACAACAAGCAATAAGTCGTTTATAAGGTCGTGTTTTATATGATATTATTCACAAAGATAAAATGCTAAACAATTGCTATCCAAAGTAATGATAATACCTTGAATATGCTGGAATCCAAACAAGTGGACCTTAGAATGAAAAATTTGCTTCTAACGATGACAGCCAATGTAAACATGCAAAGGGCAAAGTTACATAAAATAGACTCCAAATAAAGATAGTTAAACATGATTTGCAAAAAAAAGGAAAAAAAATCAAATGAACCAAAATGAAATGAAAGAAGAGTTAACAAACGTTTAATAATAAGAAAAATAATGGAAAAATCTTCAGATGGCAAATGTGTACAGTGACTGCGCATGTTTTTAAATTAAAATAACATTTTTTAAATAATTTATGGAAATAAAAGCTCAGCTTATTATTTGCGTAATTTTGAATAGTTTGCGGCAAAGATATAAGTGTCAAAGTCAAAAGTGCTTCTTGGTTAGATAAATGACTACAAGTAAGTTAGAGAATTTTATTATTTAAATACATGACCTTTAATAGATGATAATACATGCTTTAACATATAATGTGGAGATCTGACTGAAAAGACAATTTGATTAGTAAAAACTAAATCTGAAGCATTGAATAACAATTAGATATATCTCTGGTATCAATATAGGATAATGGTTAAAGATAATGAGCATTAAATAATTATTTAGATAAACAGAATTATATCAATACAAAGAAATTATTGCATTGACATTTTTGGCGCCATGAAAGCCACATCAACAAAGGCGACGGAGAACATTTTATTGATATTGCCGATCGTTGTAGAGGTAAAATATAAGACAGCCTTAGCCGCTTCCAAAGTGATGGAGATAAAAGAAGGGCTGGAAAGAGAACATATCTATAACTAGACACCAAAAAATAATAGACTTGTCAAATTGGGTAATGCCACCGCTAAAATGTTTGACAGAATACCAAGAAGATACTTAAACACTAACTGTATGATCCGGATGCCATAATCAAAGCGGGGAATGGGATGTAATGAACGAAGTGGGGGTTAATCCAGGAACCAAAATTTATACCGACAGACATAAAAAAATTTGTTCGTCTAACGGGTCATAACACTGTTCATGAGAATGAGATCATGTTCGTTATCGAAAGCATTAAATAGTTCCAGGAAATTGGTAACCGATTGCAAGTATATATTTTCACGGCTAGTGAAACTTTTGTTAATTAGGAAAGAAGTTAAGAACCCGGACGAGATTGATTGATAAAATTATATTAACTAATACACATATTCTACAGACCTATAAATAATATGGATACGAGTCCATCAAGGAATAACAGAAAACAAAGAAACTGATAGGCTTTCCCGGATTTCCCTTTTAAGAGACTTTAAACTAAATTCAAACAATAAACGATTGCAAAACATGAGTAATTTTGCAAGGTTCTACTAAAGGAATAGCAACCAGAATTCTTAGACAGTTTAGCCACATGGAAATGTTGAGGCCATTAAAGCATTAAAACCCAACAAAGCCCCAGGCAACAATAATATATCTGCTGAGCTCTTTAAATTATCGCCCAACATCAGCGGTGTAATATTGCTCCCTATTATTCGAAAATTCGGGAATTCTGGTTACCTGCCAGTCGACCTTAAAAAAAGAGTCATTATTAAGGTTTCTTAGTAAATAGATCTCACCAAATACCAGAATTGAAGAAGGAAAACGTTGCTTAGCATGCTCTGGAAGATAATTGCAAGCATTTATAAACTGTAGATTATCCTTACAGAGAGAGACAGAGATAGAGAGAGAAAGAGAGTTGCGACCAGAACAAGCAGCATTTCACCGTGCAAGATACTGTAATGATCAGACAAATAGTCTCATTATCGAGCAATCCCTGTAATTTACCTAATGTTTCGACCTTTAATACTTTCTCATATACAGCAGTATGTACTGCATTACAGTGCAAGAGTATCCCGGAGGAAATAGAGGCGCTCATAAAAATTCCTTACTATGATACCAGTTGCCGAGTACTTCACGAAAACATAAATTGTGGAATAATTGCAGTCAGGAAGGGCGTTAGACAGGACAACATTATGACAGATGTTACACGTACCAATAGAAGCGTAAGCTAGGAACTGTAGGAATGTTTGGAAGACCTCGATTACGCAGACGATATTTGCTTTTTTGCTCACAAATACTCTGACATGCAAGACAAACTCCGTGCGATAGAGAAAGTGCCCACAAAAATGTCAAGACCAAAATATTGCGCATAAATGCATCAACAACTCAGCCATTCCTTCTAGGGCACCAATATGTAGAAGATGTAACTTCTTTTTGTTATTTGGGCTGCACTTTTTCAACAATTTTCGGCTCATCCCAGGATGCGAAATCTGGACAAGGCGAGGTGGATTTTGTTATGCTAAAAAGCTTATGGCTATCTATCAACACCAAATTCTGAATCTTTAATTCTAATGTGAAATCTATATTGCTTTATGTCAGTGAGTCTTGAAATGCTGCACCCAAATATATCAGTAGCATGCAAGTGCTTGTAAACAGATGTCTGCATAGAGTAGGATTCTAGTTTAGTCTACCCTGAAAGAATAAGTAAAACTAACCTCCGATATAACACCCACTAAATGCCCACCCAGTTTGAGATATGTAACGTAAATGGCGCTGGAATATATCATACGCTTAGAAGGCAACCCGACTAAATTAGCAGAATGGCCATCGGTTGATGTTCATAATCTGAGGAGATAACTGGATACCGAAATAAGAACTTCAGGATGCAGCTGGGGAGAAATAAAGCGTATCGCAAATGAAAGAGAAGATTAGAGGAACTTTGTTGAACTATATTCCTTATAGGAATTGCAGGATTTAAACATGGACTTGCGGTCTTATCTAGCCCTCATGGGACTGATAGAAGATGTGGCATGCAGAGCATACGAGGAAGGGAAGAAACAAAACATTATAGGTAGTGTACCTGTGTCATTGTCAGCTTAGGAGACAAATTTTCCGTAGGACAACGCAATTAAATTGAAATGTCTTAAGGACTCTGATTGGAGAGGCCTAAAACATACATAAAACAGACTGTTTCTTCGTGTGACCGGTCTGTCAAATAGATTTTTTGGTCACAAGTGTAATCCCATATGGGTTTGTCAGCGAAGTTGCTCTTCTTTTCACCATGACCTAACCTAATCTAACTTTTCAAGGAAGTGTTCTTAATAAAATTTCCAGCTTACAATTTAGCAGTTTATTTTCAAAATATATGGATTCTGCCATACTAAATAATTAAACTATTCCATTTCACTTAAATTTTTTCTTCTTCTGATAAATCAAGTGTAACTATTAAAATTATACAATATCAGTTTCAAGCACATTTATTTACTATTGAAATTTCACTACTCTGGAACTCTTTGCCACATTTGCTCCTCATTGTATGCACTTTAGCGTTTAGCAAAAGCAAAGAAGTAGAAAAACTAAACATCAAAAATGTTGAACTTATGGACACGCTCTTGGCCCTTGGGACATGAAAATGAAATGATTAGAAGAAAATTTATACAAGTGACAAGATTGTGAGAAGCATTAGCAACTAAATATTGCAACAACAGCAACAATTGTTGGTGGTACAATGAAACGAAAGAAGAAAGTAAACTCACATGCCGAGGGACATTATTACCAAAGAAAATAAAAGCAAAAAAAAATATATAAAAAGTTTGTTGCTTAAGTCTTGCGTTTTTTGCTGCTATCCACAAATCATTTGCCATGTTTTTTTTTGCTTCTACAAAAAAGAAGAAGAAAGAAACAAATAAATTTAATGTTCTTAAGTAGTAAAGAATAGACAAGGGAGGAAAAAAAGAATGTAGTAAAACTGTTTATAATTTGTAATAAATTCAACTATAAACACCACATGTCTACTTGTAAGCCCATTGGAAGTTTTGATGGTAGTACTTAAGTTATTGCTGGGCCCTTTTGAGATGTTTCTAAGACATAAATGTTTGGCATATTCTAAACGCGTATGTGTAATTGAGTGTATTTATAATATGAATCTTATGTTTAGGCGTCTGCCTTTTTAAAATCAAATGATAATAAATCACCATGAAGATATCATAAAACATGCTGTTAGTCTTTTGGTGATGTTTTTCATTTAAGCTTATAGAAATACCCATCCTTTTTTCACACACAAACATACACATACACACACACACCCATGCCTGTTCAAACCCCCATTTAGATAGACAACCATTATTGTAATCATACACCAACAAAGTTTGAATATTGCTAAGGTAAATTCCTCTTAAAAAAAGCTTTTATAATGCAGGTAAAAAAATAATGAAAGAACATCAAAAGCCCCAAACATCATGAGAACTAATCAGTGCTAAGTCAAGAGTATACAATCCTCACAGATAGACTCATAAATTCCTTGACAATGATGACAGGAAAAAGTAGACATTATTTTTTTTTTCTTATTAGAATTGTGGAATCAGCAGTTGTATTAAATGTCAGAAGATGCAACAACAACTTTTGTTTTCTACTATTTTTCAAATACTCCTTTTCATGTTGGGACAGCAGTTGAGTCAGTCATAAAAGTTCAAAAGAATTAAACTTCAACTTCTATTTTAAATGGCTTAAGTGTAAAATTAATATCCGTTTTAATATATAGAAGGGGATCATATCTTTAATCTGTTTTTTTTATTCTAAAAATTTAAGAAGTCAAACCATGCTCGAATGAATTTAAATTGTTGCGTGAAACATAAGCTACTTTGACCCAAAAAATTTTTTTTTATAACTTAGCAGTTGCTAGAACACCCCATCTAGAACTGTTGTCCTAAAGAATCTAAGATTGCCATTGGTTTTAGTACTGAAAGTTGCCGTTCTTGCAGAAGGTGCTTTTTGCTACACTCCTTCAGAATGTGATACGGTGTGTTATCATCATAATCACAGAATATGTATCAGCTGTTACTCTCAATGCGAAGAATGCTGGTGAAAGCTGGTGAATAGTTTTACATAATTGTTTGTTACGGTGGCTTTAAAACAGTTTTGGATATACGTCCCATTAGTTCCGTATGCCTAAAACTAGGGAGATTAAACCAGAAGTTATGGCATTGCCTAAATTAGTTAGCACGTAGACTACAAAACCAAAGGTCCTAGGTTCGACCCCAGTCACTGACAAAGTCATTAAGTAACCACGCATTTTTCTGATGAGCATTAGTGTCCCTTTGTATCAGCTCTTGTAGGAAAGTTCAAGTGATGAAGGCATAGTCACTGGTCACTGAACTGCTCTGGCTTCAGCGAATACTAATCCTAATATAACATCAGAGCGCCCTCCTTCGTCGGTATTGTTTAGCAGAATCATCGACGAAGTAAATTAAACAATAAATAAAATGGAATTCTTTTATCTTATTTTTCGACCTTTTTTTATACGTTCAATTAAACTATTTTTTGAGCGTTAGGTTTATGTTATTCGATATTTCTTTAAATTTTTCTAAAGAAATTAACCAAATGTTAACGAAATATCCAACTAATAAATAAAAATATAAACAGACCTAAAGCTCAAAAAAATAGTTTAATCGAACAATTAAATAAAATGGCTTCTAACCTTAGCTTCGAAAATTTAATGCACTTCAGCGACATCAGAGGCGCTGCAGCACTACCTTTCTAAAAAAGGTAAGACCTAGTAGGGTGTTTTTTATTGAGGTATAGAACTTTAAGTTGGCATCACTTTTTTAACTGGCGGCCATTTTGTCAGCTGTCAAGTGATTAATATTTAGTTTGGTTTGCCATTTCATCATGAACAGGTTGACAAAAGAACAACGCTTGCAAAATAATGGTTCAGTTCGCGAAGTTTACCGCAAGCTCCTTCCATTTTATGGTCGACATAATCGTCCATCAGAGCAATTAATTCGGTTAACCATGGATTGGCCACCAAGATCGTGTGATTTGACACCATTGGATTATTTTCTTTGGGGATATGTGAAGTCGCTCGTCTACGCCAACAAACCAGAAACGTTAGGGGACTTGGAAGCCAACATTCGTGGCGTTATTGCCAACATACGGCCCCATATGCTCGAAAAAGTGGTTGAAAATTGGACCTGTAGAATTGGCTTTATTCGAGCCAGCCGCGGCGGCCACATGCCCGAAATCATATTTAAACGTTAATGGCATAAAATTATCCTTCCAATAAAGCCAAATTGATGGACATTAAAACGATTTTCTTGTGTTTTATTTCAATTCGAAGTTCTATACCTCTAAAAAAACACCCTAGTAGTAGTAGGCCCTAATTGCCTGTACTTCCCTCAATCAAAAAAAAAAATAAAAATAAAAATCCGTGGTATTCTTGGTCTTGAATTCTATTAAATTCAAGTCTAAAAAACGGTTCTGGTCTTACCATGGATACGCTAATATCTTTATAATAAGTTTTTCCGCATTTTTGTTCTCTTTCTTCCCAAAAAACTGCTATTTATTTTCCACGTTAGCTTCTGTCATGATAATATTGTACTTAACGCACAATAGCATAAACTTCCATTTAAAAGATGGTAAAGGAATATGCCAACGACTCATAGTAGTTTAGCCTAGGTTCAACAAACCCCGCCACAGAATCTTGCAGCGGTCTCGAAACATCCATGTATCAGCCATGTCTATGGGTATCTTATAGTGTCTATTGACCCGAACAGTATAAAACCTCTTATCAAAGTTATATGCTTTATTCATAATATCAGAGGGTTACACAAGTAAAGGTAACTAACTATGTTACCGAAGATCATAGCCCTCATTTGCAGTTTTTCTCGCCTTGTTGATGAATTTTTGCCTGGCGGCCACTTTTATCACAAGAGTTAGATGTATTAGTTCAAGTAGAACTTACATTAAACCAGTAGGCAAAGTCCTCTTAGCCCCTGTTATACAGAGACATGGTAGCCAACTGATACTTTTCCGTAGCCAGCCTAAACCTGTCCAATCAAGCAACAGAATCATAAGTACTGTTAGCTCTCACTATCATGGTGTTTATGCATCTCAGGCTTTGAGTGTACAGCTTCATGGTTTCCCTGTCACAGATCGACAAAGCATAAGAGCTTTTATGGGCTTACCGTTAGTTGCCTCTAAATAATGTATTCATAACAGTTTTGAATCTAATATCACTCTCGGATCATCAAACTCATTCAAACCAATGACCAAACGAACGTAATCTAAATGCGTTTGAAAATACGACCAACTGAATTAGTGCCAACCAAATCTACTTAACATGCCGAAATAATTATAATTTGTATTATAAAACTAAACAAGGAATACAATCTTAATTCAACATTACAAACAAATTCAAAAATACAAACTACTTTGACCTGTCTCCAGGATTCGAACCTGTGAACCTCCCACTACAAGACTAGTATTAACACAATTGTAGTACATATATATGTACATATATAATTTTGGGCAAACTTCTTTTATCACCGACGCCCTGACGCTATTGTTTATTATCTCAATCATATAGAGAGAAGGAAATATTTTCCTTATCCGTCTTTGAATTTGATCAGAATCTATATATATCAGAATCTATATATGTAACGTTATTGAGTGACTGACTGACTGACTACTTCATCATCGCCCAGCCCAAACGACTATAGCTTAAGAGCTGAAATTTGCTGTGTAGGTTCCCCTTACAATGTTTAGATACACTAAGAAGGGATTTTTGGAAATTGGAATGCGAAAAGAGTAAAAAGTTGTAAAAAAGTAAAATCGGTATCTTTATATCTCGGAAACTATAGATAGATAGACTTCAAATTCCAAAAACACACGAATGCTGCTAAAAAATAAGGCTACACTTGTTTGGTACTTTTTTTTTAAAAGGGGGTAAAAACTGAATTTTGGTACCTAGAATGAATTTTTGCACTCGACACATCTTCTAAATTATTGAACGTAGCAGAAAGCTTTTCGGCGCGTTGTTTTCTTCTGGACAAAATCTCGAACGAATTTTAGTACTTTTTGAAAATTCGCACTTACATATAAGGGGTAAAATCGCAACCGTTTTCGTTACATTTTTGTTAATTCTAAGGTACATATGACATACCTGTAAAAATAGTTTACTATGCCTCCTACCGCTCAGTAGAAACTGATCTAATAAAATGTATGAAGGGTCAAAAAGAGCTACGAAAAAGGGTAAATACGGGAAACAGTGCTACATATTTAAAATTCGAGAGAATTTATATAATTGAAACATTTTAAGTCTAAGTTAAATTTTATTAACTGATATACATATGTGTAGTGTATTCTTGAATACTCTCTTCAAAGGGGTACCTTCAATATTAGTTTGGTGCTTTAAAAAAATACTTTTCAGAAAAAGTACCATTCGAAAAAAGTACTTTTTCCAAAAAATTTTTTTTTTGGTAAAACACTTTTTGGAAAGGGTGCTTTTTGGATTTGGTACTTTTTTGAAAATATACTTTTTGAAAATGTATTTTTGGAATATAAAAACTTTTGGATAATGTAATTTTTGAGGCATGTACCTTTTGGAAATGGTATTTTATAAAAAAGTACTCTTTCAAAAAAGTACTTTTAAGAAAAAGTAATCTTTGAAAAGGTACCTTTTGGAAAAATTACTTTTTGGAGAAAGGTGCTTTAAGAAAAATACTTTTTTAAAAGGTAGTTTTTGGAAAAAGTACTTATTTAAGAAAAGTACTTTTTAGCCAAAACAAAAGTACTTTTCAGGTTAGCTACTTTTTTGAAACGATACTTTATAGAAAAACGTACTCTATATAAAAAGTGGTTTTTGGAAAGACGCTTTTTGGAAAAACTGCTTTTTAAAAAAGGGTATTTTTTTCAAAACTATGCTTTTTGGAAAAAGTACTTTTTGAAAAAAGGTACTTTTTGACAAAGGTACTTTTTGGAAAAGTACTTCTTGACAAAGGTAATTTTTTGAAAAAGTACTCTTTAAAAAGGTACCATTTGGAAAAAGTACTTTTTGGAAAAAGTACTTGTTGAAAATAGTACTTTTGGAAAAAATTACGTTTGAAAATGGAACTTTTTGGAAAAAGTACCTTTTAAAAGAGGTACTTTTTGGAAAAGATATTAAAGAAATGGGTAAAATCCTTAAATAATAAACTAAAGCAGATAGAATGAAATTCCAAAACATTTACATAGTGTCAAAAAAAAAACTAGTACTTTTTTTTGACATATATACTTTTAATAGATAAAACGTACAAAAAATCAGTATTGGATCTTATTTCTAAAAAGTCTCGAAAATGTTTTGGCACTCTATGGAAATTCATACAAATAAGTGATGAAAATACTACTAATTTTTTGTACTTTTCCTATACAAAGCCCATTTGATAAAATAAATTAATGAATTCAAAACCACAAATGGAATTCACATTAAAAAGTGCTACGTTTTACCAATCAAAAGAAAATTGCCAAAGCGAAAAAAACGCACTTAAACGAAAAGAGCCAAAATAGAAAACTGCCAAAAATTACAAAAATGTTCAACATGAAAGAATTACTTCTAGGTGGAAGAGATGGAGGAAAATAATTATTTTTTGAAAAAAAACTTTCTATCAATATGGGTCTCAAACAAAAAGACTTGGTTAGTGCATCATTAAAAATAGTATAAAAAATTTCTGAACATAAAATAGAGATTGAAACTTAATATGTTTGAGCAAAAAAAAAAAAAACAAGCCTGCCAACACCAGTCTGATATAAAAGAGGTTGACGATTACATTTAAGAAATTAACATCAAGTGTCCCAAGTAATAGTGTTTATATCTTAGAAGTGAACTCTATCAATATGTGTTTTATATAAAAGGACTTCGTTGGTACATTATAAAAAATAATGTAACGAATTTCTCAAATGACTGGAACAAAATGGCCTATCAAAATATATTTCTTTCGGACAAGAAACAGTAGATCACAAATAAATAATCTTTATGAGTAGGTTTAATGAAGCAATATGAAAAGGTCTCAGTTGAACATAATATCGCAATGACGAGTTTCGCGTACTTTTAAATTTGAACCCTATATATTTGGATCTCAAATGAAAGAGCTTAGTTGGTATATATAAAATATCCGCTCACAAAGTACCGGGGGCAATATGCTAGTATAATATAAATTCAAGGCGAGGTGTTAATAAAATCATTAAGCCTCCGTTTTGCACAGTGGTAATAAAAAAATACGAAATAAAAGAAAAACAAATAGTTTTACCACCACAAGCACATAATAATAAATAAGCTGGAATTAAGCGAAAGCAAAAATTAACTTTGTCTAACAAAAAGCAGACGAACTAATGGCAAACCATTTTAGTAACTTGCCAGCGACTCAGCGATTATAATGACCTTGAACATTGGCCACAAATTGGATAATGATATCAACCTGAAAAGTAACTTAAGAGGGAAAAAATAAAGAATAAAAAAGAGAAGAGGACAGACACAAAAAGAAAAACACAAATTACCATAACCACAACTAATTTAACTTGTAAAATAAATACGCAAACTACAATTTTATTGTATTCTAAGCAAGAATGCTAAGGATTTGTGGCTGTGGTGGCTGTAGAGTGCAGACAGGCAGGTTCAGCAAATGGTCATCTTTCGTAATGCAGCTTGTTAGTGACGATGATGAACGTACATGACCATGGTCATGACAACGCTGATGGTTTGGCCAACAAGAAGTGGTTGTAAACTACTTATGGCAGTAAAATAAATTAAACTAGCCATCTAATCAACCAGCCGAAGGAAAACGAACAGGCAGATTACTTTTGAGATCTTAATTAAAGCTACAAAAATTGCTAGACCAGTTTATGTATAAAATTTTGTTATTAAATGTGATTTTTTTTATTTGTATTTTTTATTTTTTGATGCAGAAGGTATTCAAATTGCACAATTTATGATTATATGAGATTATTTCAATTGAAATTTATTTGCTGGCGGTTAAGCATTTCTCTATATATTTCATTGTTGCTTAGCCAAATCATCAGTAGACTTCAACCGCATTTTGAACAGTCACAATCCTCTGATCTTATGCACAGACTTTCAAAAACTATTTCAACATTCACAAACAATAATATTTTTGTAAATCACAACTGAAACATTAGCGTAGTAGGCCTAGAAACTTTAACAAAACCCAGCAAATAATTTATATTCGATATGAATCCATTTTATTTTTCTACTAGTTTATACAATTAGAAATAAATTGGATAACAATAAAAGTATTTGTAAGGCAAAGTGAAAAATAAAATCTAAATTTAACATCTATTTATGACAATATGTCGAATAATAAATTTCTTAAATTTTATATGAAAGAAAAATAAATAATTTTTGAGTTTTGATTACTTTCGATCAAATTTCATAAACAAATTAGAGAAATTTTTCGTAAAATGTATTGAAGGCACAACTTCTTATATATGGTTAGCTGAAATGCAAATTTAAGTACACTTTTTCAAATCTTATTGAAGGCAGGAAAAGACTAGACAACATTTTTCAAGTAAAGTTACGGTTGATTGTTAAAGTAAGGTATTAAAATTTGTAGGAACATATATATCGACGTAATACCCAATAAATAATAAAAATATTTATGAAAAAATATGTGTATACTTCGGTGGGTCAGTTCCCGTTCGTCGGATCGATTTCTGATTCAATTCGCGAACACAAAGTATTTGTGTAAATGTACGTTGTAATGTAATATAGATTTCAATTGTATTTGTACGAGAATGGATCAATAAGTCCGTGACTTTTCGAACTTCCCTCGTAGTTATATGAAATACAACACTATTGCCATCAAGTACCACCTCTTAATAGACTACTGTCAAATTTTGAGCAAGTGTCGTCATTTACTTTGCGTTTAACTGCTGTTCAAAACATACAACCTCGTGTATTTTTCTAAAAATCGAAAAAAGGAAATTTCGAGTGCTCATGAAACATTAATTTTTGCGAAAAAATCCGTCAATCAAACTAAGGAAATGCTAGATAAATACTATGGGGACTCTGCACCATCGATTTCAATGGTAAAACAGTGCTTTACTGACTTTCGTTGTGGTGGCACAAATATAAATGACGCTGAACGTTCTGGACGGCCAATTGAGGTCAGTACACCCAAAAGTGTCGAAAAAATCCACGATATGGTGTTGGTAGAGCTGGCAAACTATCGGTAGTATCGTTAGTTTGGTTTCTATTAGACTATCGATAGTTTTTTCGCGGGAGCGATACTATCGTTGAGAAAATTTATTACCAAATCGGCAATAAATCCATGTAAGTACATATATGGCTCAATTAGTAACTCCACTGAGTTGTATGTAAATTGAAATCTAAACTAATTTTTTTCAAAACTAGTTTTTTGAGTTGTGACGTTGTTTAAAAAATGAAATTTAACATTCCTATAGCATGTTCACACGGATAGCACATATCGCGGTTTGCTCTCTCATTCACTATTCGCGTGAATATTGATTGAACTATAAGCAATTTTGTTTCATTCTGAATCTTGCTGAATCTTTTGATAACAAATTGCCGCTAATTTGTCTGAATTGGCTACCAAAACAAAAATATTACATACATAAATATGCAGTTGTAAACATAAAACAAAACAAAAAATAGATGCGTGCTTAAAATTTAAAAATTAGAATAAAATTAAACATAAAATTAAATATTTATAATTTTAACCCAATTTTTTTTATCCATCTGTATATATCAAAAAGAATTATCAAAACGAACCACGAATGCGTCGTGTGAACGGCATGATTTGCTATCGTGATTCAGAGACCGAACAAAGTGGTTACCATGTCACAAAATATACAGAAGTGTCACGAGATGGAAGATAAGGGTATTTTTCTGTTTGTCTCGTTTTCCCTCGAATTTTGTCGGCGATTTTGTTTTGATTGATTTGTTAATTGGTAAGAAGTAATACACTACAATATCAAATACACAATATTTCTATTTTTTTTCCACGAAGAAGCTTTTTTTACCTGTCACTGGCTTCTCTTCTGTGTATTCTGTGGTCACATTGAATGTTGTTTACTTTTTTACTGTCAGGAAAATTTTCTTTGCAAATATTATGCCATTTATTCCATAGTATAGCTCGAAACGACAATAATATGTATAGCAACATATGAAATAATATTGTATAAAATAATAAAATAACTCGATACAATCGATAGTATCGATGGTTTTCCAACAAACTATCGAAAATATCGAATGGCGAGACTATCGATAGTTTGCCAGCTCTAAGTGTTGGCCGATCGAAGAGTAAAAGTGCGTGTAATTGTTGATGCCATACGCATTTCATATGGCAGTGTGCTTTCGATTTTAAGTGATCAGCTGGGTTTAAGAAAGTTGTCTGCAAGTTGTCTGGGTGCCGCGTTTGCTCTCAATTGACCATAAACGTAAACGTGTGACAACTTCAAAGGATTGTTTGGAGTTGTTTAACCGCAATCCGAATTAGTTTTTGTAACTGTGGATGAAATATGGATTCATTACTGTACTTCGGAGACCAAGCAGCAGTATAAACAATGGGTTTCTCTGGGTGAGCCTGCTCCGAAGAAGGCCAAGGTAAGTTTGTCGCCCAATAATGTGATGGCAACAATTTTTTGGGATGCACGCGGGATAATCCACATCGATTACCTTCAAAAGAGAAAAACAATAAACGGCGAATATTATGCCAACTTATTAGACCGCTATTGCAGCGATGATTTAAAAGAAAACGACCCCATATGAACAAGCAAAAAGTTCTTTTTCATCAAGATAATGCACGGGTGGATACACACGTGTGCAGTCTCAATGCCAAAGCTCTATGAATTGGACTACGAACTGGTACTTCATCCACCATATTCTCCGGATTTATTCCCTAGTGACTACTTCCTATTTCCAAACCTAAAGAAATGGCTCGGTGGAAAGATATTTAGCTAAAATGATGAAATTATTGACCAAACAAATGCCTATTTTAAGGACCTCGAAAAATACTATTTTTTGGATGGGATACAAAAACTGGAGAAACTTTGTACTAAGTGTATTGAGTTAAAAGGAGATTATGTTGCAAAATAAATTTTTGTTTTGTAAAAAAAACGGTGTTTCATTCAAAAAGTCGCGGACTTATTGATCCGCCCTCGTACAATAGAACATAACGTTTTACGACGAAACTTTTGTTAAGAATAGAAATTGATTTATTATCAATTTGAGTTATCTGCTATATATGTACATATACATACATATATATGCTTATTATACAACTATAGGAGTAACAACTTTGTTTCTTTTAGTAGTCGAATAGATTTTTATCCTTCAGCTAAAACATAAAAGTTGACATTTAGTGCTGTAGGCAAAAATAATAAATTTTTTTCATAAAAACTTTACCAAAAAATTTTTGTGGTAATTTTTTTGAGTAAAACTTTTGTAAACGGAAATAAATTTTAACTAGTTTAATTAATTAATTAAGCCATATAAAGAACACACAAAAAAAATTCCTTTTACTGATATGTAAGTTCAATTAAATATGTTATTGATCTAATTAAATTTTTAATTTCATTTGTTTATTCAAGTGTATGTATTTAATTTTAATTAATGTTATTCTTCTGTTTAAGTTACAGTTAAGTAAAAAAGTGTTTAAGTAAAATTATAAGTTTGCAAAGTTAAAGTTGTAAAGTTATTACAAAGAAATTTGCATTTTATTGTCTTTTGATTGCTTTGAACATTTTAAGAAAGTTGATGAGAATGGTTATCCTTGTATCCAAATACACGAAACAATACTGTTGCCGTGACATTGTCGAAGTAGTAGGGAAATATTTAAGAGATGAGTGTTGAATGGGTATGAGAAATTGTGGTTAACATTAAGTCAAACTTTGTATGTGAAATATGATTAACACATTAATTGAGACTCACACAGCCTCAACACTCACTCACTTTTTTTATTATTCCCATGCTATCCCACGATATTTGGCGGAAATTTCTAATGCAAAAACACTTCCTCACAAACACATTTTATGGTATTGAGTTCGTCATGTATCAATTTCGTGTTTGTCAAATTTACAATCGCACAAATAAGAATTTTACTGGGCAACACTTGAGCAAACTTTGATGTATAAATGTTATGGAATCACATGTATTGAATTATGTTACATGAAAGATGAAATAGTAATTATTTTATACTTTACAAAATATCTTTGGGATCTATCGCTCATTTATTTGAACAACGTCATAACTAAAAAGTTTTATTTTTAAGTTTGTAATGCAGAATTACTTTTCAAATTATTAATCACAATGTGTAAAAATTTCCTACAATCATCTCTTACGGCCTGTCCCACGATGTCACTAGAAATCGTTCGATCGATTACTTATGTATATTGAAAACAACAACAAATTTTCTAATGTTATTGTTGTTTGCAATACAATTTGTCGATCGAACGATTTCTGGTGACATTGTGGTCGGACAGGCCTTTAATAAACTCTTGAGTAGAAAATAAACTTTCCTTATCCGTTAAGGTGTGTGTAAATTGAAAACTTTTAAAATCTTTTAAAATCGATTTCGGTAAAACTAGTTTTTTTTTTAAATGATGTTGTTTAAGCAAATTAGCGATATGTAAACTTTTATTGAATATTTTTCAAGAAATGAATAGAACCCAAATAAAGAAAAAAAATCTCTAAAACATCTCAGCGAAAGCTGCTAAAAGCATCTTATTATAACAATAAATATAAAGCTATTAAATAGACAAGTATAAGTATAATGTTCTCTGATACACAACTACAATATTATTAGCTAAGGAAATAATAATAAAAAACAAAAAACAGATAAAAGAAAACTGTCTTAAAACAAAACTTTCGTGAGAAGTTCGCACGTTTGGGTATTGTTTGAAAATACTTTTCTCGCAACAAAATGCAGGGAAAATTGCATTTTAAATAAAACCATTAGACAAGTTTTAGTCATATTAGTGCACCGTTTCCTACAGGCAAGATGAAAATTTAATACTGAAAATCAATAATTTCGTCTTTTAATTTCCATAAATTGTATATGATATGAATACTGATAACTAGGGAAAGGATTTTCATGCATTTAACTCTTTTTTCAACATTTAATTACATTAAAAACTTAAAAAAATCAGCTTCATTGCTTTCTTAACAAACATTTTGTCAAATCATATGGAATACAAAATAAAGTTAATAAGAACTTTTATTTACGTAAATGAGTAAGTGTGTATGTAAATTGTCAAATGTAAATCTTTGACGATTTTTTCTGAAAAAAATATTTTTATTGTAAAAATCAACATTCCACATCAGCAAAAGTTATTGGTGCATATTTAAATGCTGGGGTCAAATCGCTGCTTTCGATATCGAGCTGATTCGATCGTGTTTTTCAGTTTGAGATTATGGCATTCGCTATCGAACAATTTAATAATATGGTTTGATATCGAATGCAATAATCTCAATCTAAAAAAGCGTGAACGAATCTGCTCGTTATCGGAAGCGACGATTAGACCCCTGATAGTTCGTTTGTGGAATATTCAGTTTCTAAATTTTAGCTGTTTGAACTATAAAATATTGATGCAATTTGTTGCATTTTTTAAGTTTATAATATTTTTGTATAACTTTATCTAATTTATTTTTAATTTCTTCACTTATTCTGTCTTTCAGAGCACAAATCTTTTCTACCGCATCTTCAATTAATTCAACTTGAGCGGTTAAAGAATCAAAACCATGTAATTGGGCTATAGTGTCAACACGAAAGACATTCTCTGGGTGCACAAATATTAATTCAGTGCTTAAGTTTTTTTTTTAATTTAAAATTTCTTTAAACTTGTTAATATAAAAATAGTATTCGACAGCATTCAACCACGCTCCCCATCTAGTTACAATAGGCTGTGGGGGAATACGTATCCCTGAATATTTTTCTTTAAAGGCTGCAACACGCAAAGGAGCTTTTAAAAACACTTTCTATCCACATGAAATTAATACGGAAGCGGTAAAGAGCGCCCAAAAAACTTACACAAACATTTTTGGGTTTAAAAGGGCTTTTATCCCATGTTTTTTGTTTTTGTTTTGTATTGAATTTTTAAGATGAATTGAGTTTTCATCCCAGTTGAAATTGTTTTCGTTTTGCCCTTTTTTGTTCTTACACAGTCGTAAGAATTGCAAAAATACTTTGCAACTAATCAAGAAACACCAAAGATTGTTATTAAAAATATCATTTATAATGAAATATGCAAAAATATGTATTTATTTTAAAATATGCAAAAATATGCAGTAACAAATCGATGCCATTTTGTCGCAAATTTGTTGATTCGCAAAGATATTTTATTTACGTTGAACTACGACCAACGACAGAAAACATGTATTTACATGAACATCTTTTCCTTACTGATAACTATATATTTGGGTCATTTATGTATATATCATGAAAAACTTGCACTTCTAGAAAATTTATTAACACACACAAATTTAAAATTGAAATCTCATTTAATTTAACATTTTTCGGCAATGATTTTGCATCATATGTGTTTCATGTTAATTCAATATGATTTACAGTAATCTTCAAGGATAATGTTCTCTTTTGAAATAACATTATTTCATGTTGATTTAACATTCCGCTACTGTTAATGTTTCATCAAAGTTATTTGCAATGTGAAACCACGTAAACTTTATACTAATTTAACATGATTTAATTGATCATTTAACATGAAATTAATTTGATATTAAAGTTCTATAAAAAAAGTTATATGGAAAAAGCACAAGCTGCGACCCAACAACTAAAAGACTACAACACTGCCTACAAGCCAGCCACAACTGTTTATCCAACACGAAAACCAAACAAACAACAAGTCAGACAACTGAGCGCAACAGTGAATTGTAGCTATGAACAACGTACATATTATTTTCTATAAATTTAACATGATTTTCAATAAAAATATTTGCATGGTGATTTTACATTGATATTTTTTCAGCGTGTTAGATAATACACTCCAACAATACGTTGATATCTCTAATATATTTGTGTTTTATAAATAAGCATTAATTTTTCTAATACATGCAACTTGTTTAGCTTCAAAAATAGGAAGTTACTGATTTTACTCTGATATTTGAAAATTGAGTGGCATTCCATGCCGCCTAGTTTTAAATTATATTCGTGTGCACGTACGTACGTGTTTTGTGTCTGTTTGTGTGTCTTTAGATGTGTATGTGTATGAAATCAAAATGCTTGCTGTCAAGTTCGTGTAGGTGTGCTTGATATTGCCGTGCTTGATGACCCAACAAGCATTAATTTTTATTTTAACTTTGTGCTGATTGTGTCGTAAAAAAATTTATAAAAATGTCTCTAAATAAAGAAATCTTAATATTAATAATTGCATCACAGTTTGCAAAAAAAAAAGAAAAGCGAAATAAAAAATTTTTAACACTTTGTTTTAATCTCTAATTTTATTTTGCTTTCTTCTTTTGATTCTGATATTTTTTTTTGCAAATGTTGACAAATTCAAAATTGTTCGAGCTTGATGGTTAACACACACAAACTAATAAGTGACAGCAATAATGCTGAAAATCAAAATGTTTTTTTAATATTTCTTCAAGCGAGAAAGTTAATTTATTTTCTGAACATTTAAAATCTGTATTTACTCCCAATTCAGCACGGGTGCTGCCGATTTACCGAGTGCAGTTTCTCTACCCCCTCGTTCCTTAAGGTTTAAGTTGCGTGAACTACAAAAAATAATTGCTGAACTCGACACGAAGAAAGCTCCAGGTATTGATGCCATTAGTAACAAGATGCTGATGAACTTGCCTCATATTGCAATAAGAATCTTGCTATTTAGTTTTAATGCTATTTTACGAATGCAGTATTTTCCAAATAACTGGAAACTTGCCAAAATAAAAATGATTCCAAAGCCGGGCAAAGATCTTACCAAGGCTGAGTCATAAAGGCCTATAAGCTTACTATCAACAATCTCAAAGCTTTTCGCATCCCGGACTATCAATTTGGTTTTAGAAGTCAGCATAGCACCATTGAACAAACGCATAGATTGGTCCAAGTTGTAAGAAGAACATTTGAAGAAAAGAAGTATTGTTCTGCTCTCTTTATTAATGTTTCTCAGGCATTTGATAAAGTATGGCACGAAGGCCTAGTTTTAAAATTGAAGACATAACTACCACTAAACATACAAAAGCTTTTGGAAAGTTATATTATTGATAGGAAGTTCACTTTTGTGGAAGGAGAGTTCACGAGTGTGCCCGAATCTATATCTTCCGGTGTGCCACAGGTCAGTATTCTGGGGCCAGTCTTGTATCTAATATTTACTTGTGATATGCCTGTGAGCAACAACATCCTCATTTGCCGATGATACAGCCTGTATGAGTATACACAAAAACCCTGTTGAGGCATCCCGCAACCTCCAAGAACACATTACCCCGCTTGAAATATGGTTGAACTTATGGAGAATTAAAGTATATGAACAAAAGTGTGTCTACATAACGTTTACCCTAAGAAGAGATACTTGCTCTCCCATTCGAATCAACAATCAAAGTATTCCTCAATTTTCTCAAGTGAAATTCCTTGGCATACACCTTGATCGACGGCTTACATGGAAATATCACATTGACTCTAAGTTAACTCGAAGGAAACTTAAATTAACTCAAATATATTGGTTAATTGGCAAAAATTCAACACTCAGCCTAGACTGCAAACTTTTGATGTACAAGTCGCTTTTGAAGCCAATATGGTTCTACGGAATTCAGCTATGGGGCACTGGTTCAGCTTCAAATGTTGAGAAAATCCAACGAAGGCAAAACAAAATTTTACGTTTGATAACATCGGCTCTATGGTACATCAAAAATTCAAATATACATCGCGATTTAAATATGCCACTAGTGACTGAAGAAATTGCAAAATACGCAGGAAAATATTTAACAAAACTTGTGTCACACCCTAATCCGCTCGCTCGTAATATCTTGAACTTTACTGGACATATCCGCTTAAAAAAGAGGGACACAAGGGCTCTTATTCTCAACACTCCAGATGGGACTTCTTGAAAATACTTTTATTTTTTTTCCTCTTTGATTATCACTACTTATGTATTATTTATAACTATCACTAAGTTTATGTCCGACACTGGTTGGGCCTAATAATTATATTTAGATTTAATATTTGATTACTTATTGTTAGTTCATTTTTGAAGATACAATAAATAAATATATGAATAAAAAAAATAAAAATAAAATATTTCTTCAAGCATCGTTGGTGTCACACATACTAAAAAATTTTCACTCAAACTAAAACTATGCTTAGCAAACATTTTGATCGTGTCTAAAGCCCTTAAAAGCTAAAAATTGCTTTTGCCTATCGGAACCAAAATTACAGCATTCTAAAGACACTTATTTTACATAGATCTCAGAACATCTGCTTTAAAAGCGATAACCGCATAAGTCGACTTGAGAGAATATCGAGTTATATATGCTACAAAATTCTACAAATTAAAATTCATATTTACAAGAAATCTTCATGTCTCTTCATGTCAATTTGATATTGATCTAAGTCTTACAAAAAATCCAATGAAATTTGTATTAAGCTCCAAATTATGATAAAAACTAAATTTTCATCAAATCTTGGGTGCATTCGTTAATACTTAAATCTTTACTTTACGACAAACTTATTTAAATTTGCGCATTTAATTTAAAAAAAAACGTTCATACATTTAAACGGGGTTTTCTCGCAATTATATATTTTGACTTACGCTATTATCGCTATTGGCTACAGTTATAATGTCGATTGGTTAGATTTTGAAAATTTTCCAACATGAAGTTTTCGAAAAATAGTTTTTTTCCAATAAATATAAAACTAATAAACCGATTGAATTCAAAACTTAATCAGCTCTTAAGGTCAAAAATTAACTTGTACTGCCACTCGGAGTTGAATCACTTAGGAGATATTTCTGAGTGAATATTTTTTGTCAAATCTTCTTTAAGATTCATACACACACAAAAAAAATAAAACCAATGTAAAATCACCATGCAAACATTTTGATTGTAAGTAATATTAAATTTATAAGAAATAATATGCTGTTTAAGTGTGTTGGTATTTATTTGCTTTGTTCATAGCTTCAATACACTGTTGTGCTCAGTTATGGGACTTGTTTTTGTTTTGTTGTTGTTGTTTGTTTTGATAGCCGAAATATTTCGCCAAGCACTAGTCTTGCAGTCAGAGATTCGCAGGTTTGAATCTTGGGTATAAGCTAAAGTAGCTTCGCAGTTAGTACTTTTTTCTAATTATAACTGTTTTGTCAAATAAAGTTTGTGTTTAAAAATCAATTTAATAATGTTGAATTAAAATTTTATTCATGATGGTATATATTTGGTGTATATCTAAAAAATATTTAAGTTTGTTGTAGCTGCAGTGAAAATTGCGTTGACTACCACGCGATGAGTTCGAGTTCAAATCTTGGCCGGGGAAGCCAACACACAATCATCTTCCTGATGCCTGTGCCAATACACACAATAAAGCATGTTAAATAATTAATAAAATACAATGACCGCATTAAATTTAACTCATGTTCTTTCAACTTCAAATAATTTTGATTCGACATGGTTACACATTTTGATTTGACAGTACTGGAATATTAAATCAGCATGAAATAAAGTTATTTTAAATTGAAAACTTTTCTTTGAAAATTATTGTAAATCACGTTGAATTAACATGAAACACATATGAAGAAAAATAATATCCGAAAATGTTAAATTAACTTTGTTTACGTAGACGTTCATGTGAAATTTTTCTTTGTGTTTTATTTTAACTTAAAAAATTGCCACAAGTAACAAAAATTACAACTAAATCGAATGAATAGTTCGAGAGATATCTTGGTTGAAAAATAAGGTTATTGTAATTGCTACAAAAACCTGTTGATTTGACCAGCAAATTGAGCTTGAAATGGACGAAAAGTTTCAGGATGAACTGTATCCCATATGTTATGTATTATTTTGGTCATTAGATGTTGTTGGGTTTTCTGTTAATGTCACCTTGATTCAAAAATTTCACAACATTAACTGCATGAAACTGCTTTCACTTGTTAACGGGAACCACACGTAAGCGAATTAAGTCAAGAGAGGTGCCAAAAGTGCTTTAAGGATTCAGTTTATTTTTTCTACATCACTCACATCTCTAGCGCTGCCTTTAGCATCTAGAAAAGATTTCTTAAAATATAATGAAAAATTTAGTAATGTAAATTTGTTTTTCAAACAATTGTTCGAAAAAAGTCACAAAACTAAAAACTAAAGGCTAAGCTGTGAATAACACTCAGTTTATACTTATTTTGGCTCCATTTGCCACCTAAAAATGTTCGTATTAATAAAAAAACATGGAAATAGTGTAAAAGAGAGTCAGGGAGGTGGTACTTTTTATCCAATTTAAAAACAATAGAAGCTTAAAATGCACACAAAAATATCTCGTATGAGAAATTAGAAATTCGAATAGTTTTCTAAGCTGCCACTTTCAGCTTATTCCCCCGCTTCAAGTTATTATGGGCCATATAAAAAGAAAAAAAAAAGAAAGAAAAAACTAAACAACTAACAACTACAACAACATAATGAACATTTTACTTGAGGGTTTGTCTTATTTCTAATCATCTTCATCGTGAACTTTTAATCATACACATGTGTGATTGTATGCATAGGAACGAGTTAGAGAGTACTTAGGCACTTAAAAGACCCACATTCAGGCAACACAATTTATGCCCATTAAAGAAGTTATTTTATAACTAAACTATAGTTACGACTGGTTTTTATAGTTTAGTTACTAAAAGTCTTTAAAGTTGAAAATTTACTCATGCCTAATAGAGTATTTATAATGATGTTGTCGTGGGACATGTAATTTGCGCTTACTTTAAATATTCTCTTTAGACTGGCATGAGCAGCAGTTTAAGATGCAGCGGCTGGATGTTGGTGGGTAGAAAGAAGTTGCAGCACTTTATTTGACTTTTGTCATGCATCAAAAACTAAAAGATGCCGATGCCTGATTGTAACGTTGTGCCGTTTAATGTTCTAACAATGATTGAATTAAATTTGCAATTTAAATGATGAAGGCATGTTTTGTTTCTACTTTTATTTTACGACTGTTGTTGTTGGGTTTCGGTATTGAAATTAAAAGCAGCTACAAGGTATAGAGAGGAAATGGTTGAATTGATTATAATTGAAATTGATTTGTATACAAAAAGATGATAAACGTTTTTAGAAGTGTGAAAATTTTGACCTAGAAATTTTAAACGCGCAATGAGTCAGAATAAGTTTTGCTCATGCAGTAAAACAAAATTCATGTAATAAATAATGCACAATGGGTCGATTTAAAGAGTTCAAATTAGCAAATCATTATCATCATTATATCATTTATTTAGTTTAATTTGCAAGCAGCGAGGTCGCAGATATTAGTGGAAATCGCTCTTAGTTGCAAACTGCTGGTGCAAATACTGCAATTGTAGCAGGTCTAGGATAAATTTTTTTAAGATTTATTTAATATTTCGAAACAAAAGTTCATGTGAGTTAGACCATTCTCATAATAAAGGGCAGATATGAAACACAAAGAACCCTTACTGACTGAGAAGTGCAAGTGCTTGCGCTGCCAAAACAGCTCTTGTGTTAGTTATCTCTATAAAACAAAAACAACTAAACTCTCGCGCTGGCAAGGTTTCAAGTCGAAAGCGCTGGTAGACAGTAAATTTACATACATCTGAGAATGTTTAGCGGAAGCGGCTAAAACTTATTGAAATTGTAAAATTTTAATAAATTTAAGGGAAATGAGTAAAAAGTTAAATTGTTCTATCAAGTATAAATTTGAGCTGCGCCGTTGATGTTCAAATGTTGGCTTATTTTATGTCAGCTTTATTTATTAACTTCAATACTTCAAAATTCAACTGTTTCATAAAGCCCCCAAACGGGGATCAAGGGAGTCTATTGGCAGATTGCGGACTGACAATCCCGGGACCCTAGACAGGTTAAAATAGCTTTTTCACGCAAAGAGCGTACCCTTCGATTTTTACCCATAAAATTTATGTGTTATCACCCAATCTCTGGAATAACAGAGTAACGGTGTGCACATAAGTATTTATAAAAGGAGTTAGCTTGATATATTGCCTTGCAGGTGCAGCGTCAAAAAAAAAACGATAGAGGTGAAACCTTTGGGTGGAACTTCGAGGTCTGACCACTGGCTTTTCAAATGGTACCATGGGCACCGGTGGCCCAACAGCAAAGCTGCTCTAGAAGTTGGATTGGTGTAATGTGTCGGAACGGTCCTTTGCTGAAAAGTAGACTTCGTCTCACACTATGGGGCTAAAAAGATGATATTTACCAGTTGATGTCGGTACTGGATTGTATTCGTCTGGCTCCAACATGAGTGGTTACACTGTGCCGGTACGAGGTTAGAATTTCCCTTGGAGAACTCGCTGCTATTGGTATGAGCAACCACATTTGCTGCATGTGATCAAGGAAAATCTTATGTGGTGGCTATGCTTGCTACCAAAAAATCGCTGGGAGAAATGTCTTTGTTTCCCATGGCCATGACATGAGCTTTTGCCATACAACAGAAACTATTTTGATTAGTCTTTGCAGCAAGAGCTTAGATTGGTCAAAGTACATCAGCAAGGAACATATTCATATTGCAGGCCTAACTATCCTGCAGAAAATTTGGTGACAATTGATTGGAATACTTTTGACTTCAGAAAATGGGGGTGTTACCAAAAGTAGGCAGCATCGTATGGTGAAAAAAGACATATCATATTTAACATCTTCGTGATGTATTAGCGAGATCTTTGGTCAATTTAATTGGGACTCGGTCTAGTATTGTAGTTAACGGCACTGAACTTGTTCGAGGTGGTTGAATCCAGGACCTATAAAATTTTATAAATATAATGTTAATTGTTCCCTCCAGTCAAGTAACTATAATTAGATATTAAACTAAGCTTAACTGGTGCTTATGCTTTTGAAATATGAGTGCCTCTGTGATCGAGTGGGTAGTGTACAAGCCTGTCATGCCTGAGGTCATCAGTTCGAATCCCAAAAAAATTTCTGATTAAAAATAAAAAATAATTGCATTTGTAACAATAAAAAATTTATAGGTTTTCGTTGTTACAGTTAAATGTCGCAATGACATTTATTTAGGCTATGCTCATGTAAAAGCGACTGATCGGCTTCATAGGAAGTGTTAGAACCAGTGTTTGAAAAGCTGCCAGCAAAACAGTAACAGTATTAAAAAGTCTGCTATTGCGGTGCTGCGAAAAGTTAATGTATTTTTTTAAACTTTTGTTGCCAGTTAAGCCACAGCTACATTGCGCGTTGCTGATGACTGTTCTGTTGCTTTGACTTCGAAATTTCAAACAGTTCAGTCAAAGAACAGTTTCAAATGTTCTTGGCCATTTGTATGCTTTAACTTCCGAAGCTATACATACGTACAGTATATGGCTGCATAGTACAGTACAGTTTTACCATAGTCGGTCAGATTGGCATCAGGTGCTGAAATTCAGTCGGCTTCTTACACAAATGAATACACCCACACGCATAAATGTCTCTCTACGATGTACGATGAGAAAATATGAATAAAAAATTCATATTGTTGCACATATTTCTTCTTTGAAGACGTTGAACTTAGCTATAACAAATCGACAGCAAAAGCAATAATCAAATTCGTGTTCTGTTGCTCTTGTTTTGGCAACAGTTAAGTTAATTTTTTTTTTGTTTAACAGCACAGTCGACAGTCATTTGTTCGTTTTTCTGTCGTGTGCTTTCGTTTTGCTGTCGGCTTTGCAACTGTTGGCAGTTACAGCACAGTCAAAGCAAATGAAATAAAAATATGCAAGCACTTTCAAAAGCTGGTTAGAACTCGGACTGGTCCCTATCACTTGGCGGACCGGTCACGTGACTAGTCCTGTGTCAGTTCCATTTCCTGCAGGGTATGTTTAATGGTTGCTGCCTTTGTGTTGTATGCAAGTCACATAGTACTTTCTAATGGTCTAATTCATAAAAAATATTTCAGGTTTATTACAGGTTTATTTGATAAATATCCCATAGAAATACGTCAAATAAGAGCCTGAAATATTTTTTATGAATTAGGCCGTAAGTGTTTAGACCACCGTGAGAATAGACCGTAAAGGCAGGTGCTCACTTGAATCTAAAACACATCTGTTTCAATAAGTAACGATATTTTTAAATATTTTTTGATGCCAAAAATCTATGGATCATTTTTAGCGTTTTGAGCTTGAAATAAGTGAGAAGTTCCAGGAATGGAATGCAAGGTTATATTTTTCTCAAATAGAAATGATTTTTAGTTTTAAATTTTTTTTTTTCTCTCTAGTTGTTCTAAGAAATTTTTGGCTAAAGGTTCCCTGATGATCTGCATTAGCAACACTGAAATTCGCAAAGGATCCAGCTAAACCCCTTAATAATCAATTTCAATAAATTTTTAATAAAAAATATTTTACTTAATAAGTAAAATAATGACTTGGGATTAAGAGTGCGTTAACAAAAAATTGTAAACTTAAATTGTAACAATTCCCATAAAAACACTAATTAGAAATGATTTTTTTTTTCTCTAATTAAACATGGCGTCTTTTTGTAAAGGAAGTTAGGAATAATGATTCTTATATTATATACCCTTTTATTTTTTTACTGTTGTGAATTTGAAAATCGTCCTAATAAAATTTCCTGTTTTTTATTGATTGTCTGTGACCATTTTTGCATGCGAAAGTGGTTTAAGTTCACAGAAAAAAGTATTCACCAATTAATGTTTTCAATTAATAATTTAATTGATTCAATTAAATTTTTAATTGTATTAATTAATTTGAGTGGAAAAACTTACTTGATATTATCAAATTGTTTATAAGTGAAAATTTAATTAATTTTTTAATTAATATTACAAATATTTTAATTAATATACAAATTCATTCATATTACTTTTTTGTGTGTTGAATGAATTCTCTTGTACTTGTTTTTTAAAATATTAAAAGGTGTCATCTATATTCAGTTAAATCTGTGATTTTCATTAATACACTGCGTATGCCCAAAAATCAAATTTTTTCAGTAAAGCCAAAAAAAAATTAATTTTGAAGCTTATTTAAAAAAAGTTAGAAGTTGTGTTGTTGTTTTAGAAAAAAAAAATTATATACAAAAGTCCTTATGTTTCAAAAATTTCTTACAGCTTTCTAAAAAGCATTTAAAATATAACAATTTGATGTCATAAACTCGAAATGAGAAATATATAACATACTTTGTTATTAATGAAAACCATAGAAATGGTTTTGTATGCACTTACAGACGAACTTCCATATAACGAACTTCACTTAATCGAATTTTAACATTTTTAATTTTTTGGAAACACTGTATTTTATTAAGATTTACCTTACATTAAAAGAAGACACAGGAATTGCTTTTTCAATCATAAATTCTTTTTATACATATGTACATATATGTACATATATGGTGTCTGGTACAGGGTGTCTGATAGCAGATTTATATTTTCCAACTTGAATAAAAAACGTAATAATTGACACAAAATTTTATGAAAAGCATTGAACAATAGAATGGAAATAAGGATTTTATTTTTTAAAGTGTATGTCATCCAGATGTCTTCCGTTGGGTTGAACACACTGTTCACGAGCCAAAACACGTGCAAGCAAAGCAGCTGTCAACAATTAAAATGGTCGCAATTGTCGGCATAAGTGAGACACATGAGTACCAACATAATGCCACAAAAAAATTAAAATTCGAATATACGTAAGCCGCGAAAATTCAAAATTTAGCGATACTTTTTGAACAAATCTCGTACAGTGTACACACATCCATCCACACATCCATCTTGAAAAGCGCTTTTATACACAAGGAAATACGTTTATATTATTAATCCTTTGAAGAGCGCTTCAGATAACTGCTACACCCAGAGAAAACAGCTTAAAATCTATAAAATAAAAACTATATTGAGTTAATAAGAAACATTAACGAAAGTCTAGTAATGTTGAAATTTCTTATTTCAATATGGAAAAATATTAATTTACAGTATTTTTTTTTATTAATTTTATTTGTTTTTAAGTATTTCAATATATATTTTCTATTATATTGAAAATATATATTAAGCTTCTCGCTTAAGGTATGTTTGCATGCTTTATTAGATTTCAAAAAGCGCTTTTGTGAGCAAAAATTTAGTAATCCAAACCTTGAACTTGTATATGTCAAGTCAGCAGCGGTATCAGCAGTTTTGCCTTCGCTACTTTTACTCTATAGCAGTAGAAACCTGCTTTATTTTGAGCAATTTTTTACTGGTTTACAGATGAACTGAATACCTGCAAAGAGATGTTTTATGTCTGCTGAGACTATTGGGTTTTCATTAAAGATATAGCGAAAATGAAAATATACCCTTTGATCTGGAAAGTGCTTCAATTGTAACAAAAAATCTAATTCATTTAACTATTTTCCCTCGAATCCTGCTGGCAAAATTATTACCTTTAATTTTTTCCATTAGTGCCCACTGTGCAATAACACGCATGCATTTGTTTAAAATATGAGCCAATATATATTTTTTTTAATTTTTAATTACAAAACTAATATTTAAGAATTAGTTTTTAATATGATTATGGCCCGAAAAATTTTAACTTGTAACAAATCAAATCAAACTTTTCATTAAAATATTCAATTGACATTTTTTCGAAAGTTTTATTTTGCTTAATTCAAAAATGAATTATTTATGAATCGATTTAAAACAAATACTGCTCAAACTTCAAAGATAATTTATTAATTTAAAAAGTTTTATGGTTTTGTCAAGGCTCGCGATATGTCAGAAAAATATTTTTGTTTTTTTTTGTAGCGCAGACTTATTTGATGATATCAGCAATTTAGATTAAAATTTTAAGGCTTTAAGTGGAAAAAAAAACAAAAACAACAACAAAGTTTGTGTAAATTTTTGTGGTTGATTAAAAATTCTATAGAAAATGCATAAAGTAAATTTTAATAAATTTTATTTGCAATATTTATTTATTTTTATGGTAAAATTAACTTGAAACATCTCCAATGTCACTTGTGTGTGTGTGTTTTTTTTCAATAGCAAATTACTTATGAATTAAAAAAAAAGGTTTTTTTTATTTTAATTATGTAAAGATATTTTTTAATATGGTGAAATTCACATGTTAAAATTCAATAATAATATTTGCTTGAACAGGTGGCGATTAAATATGTACGTCTTGTATTTAAAAATAAAACGAATTAATTGCTATTAAGTTATATGAATTTTAATAAAACAAATATGTACAGCAAATCGAAAAACTAGAAATTAAAATATTTTCTATACTCCTAAATTGCTAAAAAAAATGATGATGTTAATATGCATACTGCAGGGAATAAACAAGTAAGTGAATTTATTGTATAGTATACGTTTTTCTATGGGGCAACAAAAGTCTATAAAAATGTTTACATTTTACCAGGGGCAAGCATTATTTTTAGCATAAAATTTTTATGATCTTTTCTTTATTGAATAGAAATAAAAAATATTTTAATGTTAATTTCAAGTGAAAAATGCAATTTTTGCAGCCTCGACGTCAAAGGTTTTGCATAACGAAATGCTTTTTATGAACCGCCAGCTGGAATACAATTGTATTGGGAATTCAGTTTTATCAAACAAAGAGGAAGCAAAGAATTACGTAGATGTAGTCAGGTAACTCAAAAGTATTTAAAATACTTCCTTTACGTTCTTCAAAACTATGGAAACGGCTATCATGCTAAAGTGGAGAATAAAATGGACTTGATTATTTTATGTCTAATATTTGGCAGTGCAGAGTGTAATAAATAAAACTTGAAACCCGTTTAACCAACTTCGAAACTAGAGACTAAAAAATATAATAAAAACAATTCACATATTACCCACAATGCTATGCGAAGTCGCTGCAAATCAAGGGTCACGTAAGAACACAATTTTCGGATTAAGACATACGTGAACGTACTGAAATCTAATTTACCTTACACAACTGAAGTATCACTTAATTTGTTTTCGTACCATTGTCGATACGATCACGGATAAGATGATTTGAGACCAGGTTAGCAAATTCCGTATTTACTATTTATAGTCACCGATTTTGACTGGCGTTGTACAAATTTGCACTACTTCCGGATCACAAGTTCAGAATCTTCTTGACTTCCTTGGAATCTCTTTTTTTTACTGGGAACTATTATAAGTTTAACTTGTAAGCTTAGGAGCCAATTAACATTTATTGTTTCTCCCCTGCAGCATGAATCGACTTTGGTGTGATGGCGACAAATGTAGACTTGCGTCAGCTTTATACTTTGTAGCACGGATTTCAAATTAATGCCACAAATGGCCTCGTTTTGCTCATGTTTTATATAAGGGCTGTTTGCCAATGTACCTAAATTTTTATTCGATTTGGCAAATTACAAACTGCCTTACGCCTTATGTGTGGATTGAACGATTAGAAAGTAGCAGCTTGGGCTTGAGGGGCAACTTTAAAGGGCGGACGCACCCCCTAAAACACAACTTATCGCTACGAAATTTTTTTGTATTTTTTTTACATAAAACTGAACCGATTTGGGGGGGGGGGGGAGAGAATATAAGAAATCAAAAAAAAAAAAAAAAATCAACATACAACTGACGGCCACTCTAATGTATATATATATATATATCAGGGGCCTAATTCGCGCATTCGATTGCGAGCGAGTTATCACTCGAACGTGCGAGTTTTTTAACTTTTGGCATTTTCTCACGATATCGAAATTTCTAATCGTCGAATGCAACCGTTCGTGTTTTTACTCGCAAGAAAAATGGCATTCGAAATTCGAAGGAAAAGAAAATGTATGTTCAATATTTTACTTATTTATTTATATGTGAATGTATGCATAAATGTACGTATAAGAAAAATACAAATATAAAGAATTTCTAGTTGACTTTAAATAACAAACAAAACACACTGATTTGGCAAATAATGTTTTGCCCAACAGTTGTCAGGGAAAATAAAAAAATCAACCAACTCTGGCAGCATCTAAATAACAAATTAACTGTTTCTGTGCAAACAATAAAAGAATCGAAAATGTGGCTAGTTCTCTATTCTCTAACTTTAAAATAAATAATTATTATTAAGTTATTAATTAAATAAAAATGAAAGTAACATTTACAACCGTCTCGTTTTTTTTGCATATACGTATGTATGTATGCTTACATACATACAAACATATGTTTTTGCTTACAATTTATTTAGTGTTGTGAAATGAATTTATTTGCCTTTTTCCAACACTGAAACAAAAACTCGATTCGCTTGTTATCGAGTGAGATCACCGGAAAATTTTTTGCCATCGTAACTAATTTCTACTCGAATGCAATTTCGATCACGATTTCAGGAATTAGGCCCCAGGGTTTCTTTTATTTCTTAAAGTGTAAATATTTTTTGTCTCATTCCTCAACCGACTTATGATTGAAATTTTATTCAATTAAATTCATACGGCATAATGACCCACAAGTCGATAAATATGATAACATCATGAAAAGTTTTCTTCTCAAATGTTATTGTCTGTGAAGTTGCCAACAGACTTTGACGTGAAGTCTCTTATCTAATGCTACATTTATACATGAAAGTACAGTACTTTCTTGAAACCTCTGTATACGTATTATGAATAAAAATTTTAATGAAATAAATGATTTTCATGAAAATTTCCTGTTCGTTTTCATAGGAAAGTGAAAGTTCATTTTAAAAATAACGTCGAATCGTAAAGTTGCAAAAAATTGGTTTGATTACAACTTAATTAGAGTTACCCAGAATATTCACATACACAAATTTATAGGGCAATAAATATAGTGTCCGCCATCTAACGTTTTTTTTACAACTAGTGTTTATTTCGTGAATGGTAACACTTAGCTCATGTCTGATTTGACAGATAATTAGTTGTATCCTTGCGCTGAACGAATATGGTTGTGTATACGCTTGAACAACGCTGGGAAATATTGCCTGCGATCGACTTACAGAAGATGCCGATTTTGCCAAAAAAATCATCTTTTCAGATGAAGCTCATTTTGATCTTGGCGGGAATGTAAACAAGCAAAATTGTCGCATTTGGGGCACAGAAAACCCGCACGCATACATTGAAAAGCCGACGCACTTAAAACGAGTCACTGTTTGGTGCGGATTTTGGTCCAGAGGCATAATTGGGCCAATGAGCAAGGAGTGGCCGTTACAGTCAATGGCGATCGTTATCGGGCCATGTTGAACGAATTTTTGTTCACAAAACTTGAAGAGGAGGATATTGGCAACATTTGGTTTCAACAGGACGGTGCTACACTCGATGTTTTGCGCCCTATTTTCAAAAAAAAAGTTATCTGGCGGACCCTTTATTATTGCTAGAACTTTAATAATATTATTATATTAATAAGGAATGAATTGTCTTCTTCATGTATATATTTTAAAGTGGGTGACACTGTTAACCTTTTTTCATTTTACTTTCTGAAAACGTCAACAAATTACTTTCTTGAAAATTTCGTTGAAATTTGAGTGCAAATTAAAAACAATGTGAGTGTGGTAGTGAAAAAATGTGAGTGTATTGTGATTTTCATGCAATTAGTTTCATGTGTAAATGGCAGGTTAACAACATGTTTAACAATATAAACATCAAAATATCAAAAGGACATAACTATAAAAAAAACACAAATCCACAAATTTCCGTAAACTTTTTCGTTCTCTAGAAATTCGTTCTTCTTTTTCTTATTTATTTGCAAATTTTTACGATATCTCTGAAACTAATAGGCAAATTTATACAAAATGTTCGCTTGGCTTAAAGACAATGTTGCTACGCGTATCGAGTTTGGTTTTTTTTTAGTGCATAGGGCGAATCCATCTCCAGTTATGATTCTAATATAAGTATGTACACTCAGGGAAAAGCTGCAACTGAAAAATAAAAACACGTCACATTAATTCAACAATTTTCAATACAATAGAATCTGTATATTAAAATACTTCAAAATAAATAAAATTAATAAATAAATACTGTAAATTGATCTTTTTCATATTGAAATAAGAAATTTTAACATGACTAGACTTTCGTTAATGTTTCTTATTAATTCAATACGGTTTTTATTGATTTTAAGCTGTTTTTTCTCTGTGTGTATATATGTCATGCAAGTGACTTAATTTTTGAGATAAAAATCTGTATTGATACCAAGAGCACATTCGCGTTCAGCGGCCCAAATTCTAGGGAACGAGAAAGTTTACTGAAATGTATAAATTTATTGGTTACAAGTGAAATTTATTTACTGGTGGTTAAGCGATGTCTATATGCATTTCATTGTTGCTTTAACAAATCGTCGGTAGACTTCAACCACACTGACGATTTGTTAAAGCAACAATGAAATGCATATAGACATCGCTTAAACACTAGCAAATAAATTTCACTTATAGTATAATTATGACAATATGTCGAATAATAAATCTCTTGAAAATTTATTGGTTATTTTTTGTTATTTTAATAGTTAAAGGCTTTTTCGATATTTTTCTGTTTATTTTGTTACATATACGATTTAGTTAAAAGCCCGTAAGTGTTAGAAACTTCACTTTTTTAGACTTGTGAGCCACTGAGTGTAATTGAATAGAATTTCAACCACAGGTCGTCATGGGAAAGCGAGATACCAGGGACGTAAAGTTTTTCGAGAGTAATTTTGCATAAATTATATAAATTTTACACTTACGAATAAACTTTTTATGAAAACTGAGCTGAGTCATTTTACTGTGGCTTAGCAGATTCCTGCAAAAATTTTTAAAGACTTTAGTGTCTTAAGATGACAAAAACTCGAATGTGTAAAGGCCACGTCGCATTTAAATTTAACATCACATTTCATATATTTATATTTAACCATTTAATGCGGAACTTGATACATGTATGTATACAAAGTTTTAGTACATGTCAAAAATATAACTTTCCTAACGAAAAGCATTGAGGCAGCTTTCCAAGTAATCGTCTAATCTTATTATTAATTTTCCATGAATAAAAAGCATAATTTGAGATTTTTAAAATAACCTTATTTTTAAAATATATTTAGCCACAGAAAAACAGGCTCTTACGCCCTTTTTCACAGCAACCGCATAATTTAAATATGAACCTCTCAAGCTATATATCATTTGTTCTATTTGTTGGTCCTTGATTTAGGTGCTAAAGCGTTAAAGTCAAAATATTTAAATTCAGTTCCTTGCAAACTAAAGCCCTCAGGACTGTTTCTCCGTCCGTCCGTCCGACCTTCCCTCTATCTGTCGTTTTCATGTAGGTATAGAAACAACATAATCTTGAAACCTTCAATCATTTTGTGGTCTAGCGATCAGCATTTTTTTTATTCATTTTTTAACATTGTTACGACATACAACTTTGTTAGAATTTTCCTCAATGATGTTGTGTTTGTATGAGCATCCTATCACCGTTCTAGGGAGTGTGACTAAAGGCGAGGAGTTCATCTTATGTGGCTTTACACAATTGTTATTTTATGCATATTTTTGTTCTACCTTTACATTATTATAACTATTACAATATTAAATAAACTTGTTAGGTTTGTAAATTTTAATAGATATTGACGTTTGATGTTGCAGCATGTTAATGTTTTAAAATGCAAATAAATTAAGAATATTTTTAAGGTATACTAAGCAGTACTTATGTATATGGGAGTAATAAAATAAAGGTACATGCATTGTCCATCATGCCGACAAAGTGGAAAATATTATTATTTTTTATTTGATACATGTGTAGCCACTTTGAGTATGAAGTCATTGTAGGAGCGGAAAATAAAGGCTCTAATTTTTTAATTACTAGCAGTAACACAAAACAAAAACAATGTCTTTAATTTGTTTAAATTAAGCTGGAGGTAATTTATATGCATTTGTTGGACTCAGTACCATCATGCTGCGATGCTTCACTAGTTGCATGATTGTAAGGAAGCTCAAATTTCTTTAAGAATTTTCATAATAATAGCAAATATGTACTTATATTTGAATATTTTGTGTGTCTAAGTTTGAATTTTTTATGGTAAATAAAATAAATATATGCATGTTCCTACAAGAACATTATCCATTGACTTAAAAATGCATCTTAATGATTTTAATCATTAGCTATTCACTCAATGTATCTGATCAAGCTTTTGTACTATTTGCCATAAAAGTGCATCTAATGTGGACTCTAGCTGCATGGAAATGATTGTGGTGGTTGCAAATACACAAGCATCAAACGAATACAATTGAAAAACCATAAAATCTAAATAATCCTCGAGATTTACGTTCAAAAATTCATGCAGAATCTACACTCTAAAAATATTTTTAGTTGAATTTTTTTACACCAAAGGAGAAAGTGATTTTGTAATTGTAGGAACAAAATTACCTAATGAGTGTCTTGTTCCCGAAACTGAAGAGGCCCATGAAAGGACCACGCTATGCTACGATTGACGAGATAAAGACGGCATCGAAGCAGGAGCTGAACAAGTTAAAAAAAATGATTTTTTGAAGTGCTTCGAAGATTGGAAAAAAAGTTGGCATAAGTGCATATATCTGAGGGGGATTACTTTGAAGGGGAAAACTTTGATATTCATGAATAAATAAATAATTTAAAAAAAAAACAAAAAATTCGAAATACTTTTTGAACACACTTCGTATATAATATAAAATAAAGTGCTTACTCAGTGTTTAATCGACCCACTTAGTGAAAACTGTCTCTTGAGAAACCCGATAATTTTTAGGATTTATACACTGTAAGTTCTTCGTAAACTATTCCTACGAAACTGAAAACAACTTCTTTATCAAGGTAAGAAAATTTTAAGAAAAACAATTGAAGCTTAAATCATTGAAATATTTTGAACTCCTAAAATTTGCCGAGTGTATAATAAATTAAATACATTCATAGTTGTCTATAAGTAAGAATACGCTGAGAAAAAAAACGAATAAAAGAGATAATAGAAAATCACTGTTATTACCATTTGATAGCATTTGACTAAGCATTTTATTAAAGTTTTGCTTTGGATGCTCTTAAGCATTTGTTTTAACATAAAAATAAATTGTTTTTAACAAGATCAAACATGAACTTGAGCCTTCCTTGTTTCCTGTTGGATATTTATTTTTTTTTCTTTTCTTATATTTTCTGTACTTTCTTGGCTTTATGCTTAAATAAAGATTAGTGTTTGGACCACTGCTAATAGTGTATTTTAAGCACGTAACTTTCTATTTTCTGCAGAATCAAACAATTTTACTTAAAAATAATCACAGAAAAATCTTCCTGTTGAGAGAAGAATAAGGAAAAGTAAAAAAAAAATATAGAAGATCTAACAACATTTCGGTATTTTTAAGCAACTTGCAGCACTTGATTTTCATTCGTTGGCGTTTTGTTATTTTCTCGTGTGTGTTTGTAAATTTGTTAGAAATTAAGAATGTTTTCTTCTGATTTCTTTTCCTACTCCCTGTTTTCCTCAGTTGTGAGAATAATTGAATACCACAAGCAACAGCCCACAACAAAACAAAAAAAAAAAAAAAAAAACAAGAGAAATAAGAACAATTGTTGAAGTAATGAAGGCAATATTTTCGAGAAATCAAAGTAACCAACCTTCAATGCGGTATTCGTATAGTATAAAATTGAAATCATAAATTCTTAAGGCAAACTTGATTACTTTGACTCTTTGACTCTAATTGAATAGGCAGATCGAACGAATTTTGATTTGTTATAGTGACCAGTGTTTAAAAAACTGTAATGATTTTCATTTCATGTGATTTTGCTTCTGCTTTCACTTTTGCAAAATACAACAGTTTCAGTCAAAGCAAAATCACAAAACGATTTATGAACAATTGCGCAATACTTTCAGCAGTCGACGATTTGAAAAGCTTGAATTTGATTAACTTTTGCTTTTGCTTACTATCGCAAGTAAAAGCAGGAGCAGTCTATATGCTTTTGGAAGTCGCAAACAGTCACAGTCGAAGAAGCAAAAACTCTTGCTTTTACAAGTTTTAAGCAATCGCAGTAAAGTGGTTTCTGTTTTTGCGCTTTTTTTGTTTGATGTACAAAAACAACAACAAAAACATGACAAACACTACAAAATAGTTGACTGAATTTGCTTAAAGCTTCTAAAAACAAGAGTTTTGCTTCTTCAACTCTGACTGTTTGGTACTTACAAAAGCATATAGACTGCTTATGCAGACTATTGAAAGTACTGCGCAATTGTTTATAAATCTTTTGCTGCTTCTGCTTCGACTTCTACTGTTGTGGATTTTCACAAGCACAAGCAAAAGCATTGGTTGATTTTAAACAGTTGGAAAAAGCCAAAGCAGCAGAAAGTAAAAATTTTACGACTTTTGCTACTTCAACTTAGGTTTTTTAAACACTGATAATGACTCACATTCGAAACATGGAATTTAGGAAAAAACAATTGATGGGATGCTTTCTGTCATAAGCATTTTTCTTAATGTCCTACGAAAGTTTCGGTTAAGTTTTATTTGAATGAATTAACACATTCCTTCCTTACCTTGATTTTTTTTAAATCAATGCACCATTGCATTACCAAAATCCAAGTAATATTATTAAATTTAAATCAAATGTGTAACACTCTAGATCTGTATCAAAAATATAATATTTTAAAGTCAAGAAAACAAAATGCTTATGTCCGTGTTCTTATACAAAGCGCAGGTGTGTATTAACACTTGGCATTACCTGAATCTTTACAACTTTCAAAGTTCATTACTCCACTTAAGGGAGCGGTTTTTGTTTCAAGAAAAAAACAAAATAATACCATTGCGACCACAAGTTCTCAATATATATATATACATATATATATATATATATATATTTCAAATACAGTACTTGATCAGCATGAAGATGGGCATGTAATGTTATGGCTGTTTTTGGTTGGAAAGCAAAAAGATTAAATAAATAAAAGAAATAGAAACAAATGGTACATTACTCCAACAACTAACGTCTTTCTAAACGTATGCTACGTACATATTTACATACATACCTACTGCCTGAATACCCATACACATGCACATGATAAAATAAAGAATGAAAAGGAGATGCATTAAAAATTTTTTTCAAATGCTGCCTTTATATGATGATGGGCCTTCTTGCAACAAATAATGTCTATGACTGTTAATGCAGATGATGTTGCAAATGCTTAAGCATTAAAGGTCGTCATCGTTATCATCATCAACATCGTTGTTGTCGTCATTGTAAAGTTGTCGTTTTGATCATCCTCATCGTCATCGTCACAGTCGTCATCAGCATCATCATTATCGTCAGTCTCATCATTCAGCAGCATCTGTGGCTCTAATAACAACAGCAGCAACAAACAGCCTTCATGATTTTATACTTTTTTCTGCATTTTTTTTCTTTTTGATATTGTTGTTATTTGTTGTAAATGTTGCATTGCACATCTTTAAATTGTTTAAAGCTTTCTAAGGAAGTTACAATTTTGCTGTTCTCCAGACTTTAACTATTATTATTGTTGCTATTTGTTGCATTTCATCAAGAGGTGCAATTTTAGGTAGAATATAGAATAAGTAGATAATATTAGTTTGTACAACAGGTTTGTTGCACAGCAACAATTTTTGCATCAATCTTTTAATAATTCTGTGGCAAAAGGAAAAAAGTGCTTAAGTCAAGATAAGTTGATTTTAATT
Organism: Nowickia ferox; assembly: GCA_936439885.1. Taxonomy (NCBI): domain Eukaryota; kingdom Metazoa; phylum Arthropoda; class Insecta; order Diptera; family Tachinidae; genus Nowickia; species Nowickia ferox. Next base: position 70,418,481 of record OW387026.1, read on the forward strand.
TAATGTTACCTCATGTTACGCAAAATTACTTGCGGCTTATCTTTTTTAGTCCTCTAATCTCATTGGGAATAGCTTAATTTAGGTTATACCTTCGTATATTTCAACTTGAATGGATTATTTACAGTGTGTAGAACGATGTTTGCTTAAAAAAATAAAGGTTAACAGAGAATTTCCCAATTTAATTGAAAAGAAATACATTTCTGAAAATCGACTTGAGCGGTTTAAAGTGGTCTTGTGCAAAACAGTAAATTAGGACTTAAGCACTTTTTCCTTATTGGTATTTACTATTGGGCTAACTCGTGCTGATCTCTCTGCACAAAAGCTATTACTTCCAAATGAAGGCTCAGCCCCAGTGCAACACACTAGGAGTGTGATTAGAAGGTCAATATGAAGAAAGTGCAACACTAAAATATTTAAGAGAGTTCAGTGCATATACTGCTTTGGTTTTAGTGGCAATACGGAAGCTATATTCACCAGGGCATTGGATACTATTCTTCCTGTCCAGCCTATAGGCATTCATATTAGATACAAAGCAGCTCTTGCTGCAAAACGTCTACAAGTGATGTCTGAATAGATCGGAATGGAAAACAAACCACACCATCAAAACATATGGGCGTCACTGGATTAATATGACAGACGTTGGACATGTCCAACCGGGTACGTCAGACTAATGTTATAACTGCATGTGAGACATTGATAGCGGAAAGATACTCCAGGGTCAATCGAACCCTAGAACAAGAACCCGTGCGAGCTTGCTGCTACACGGATGGATCCAAGCTAGAGAAAAAAGCATAGATTTTTTTATAGAAAAACTGGAGACCAAAATTTACTTCCGCTCACCTGACAATAATACAGCCTTCCAGGCTGAAGTTCGTGAGATCACAACTGAAAGAATAACCTCTAGGACCGTTTTATATAGCAAGAATATCATTGACGATTACGCAGTACAAGGCAGGATTCTTCTGGTATGGCTACCGCCCCACTGCGCAGTATTTTTTAATGAGCGTGAAAATGGCCTAGCACTGGCAAAATGTTAGAGCTTTACAGTCAGTAACCTTTATTAACGCAAAGCCTTTCAATGCAGTGAATAACGAGTTAATAATTTTAGCGAAGATGGTCCACAAGTTACGATGGAATATAAATACTGTAAATAATATAAACCAAGTTCTATGAGGCGACTCGGAAGAAGATAAAACAAGGGGGCTGTTGAAACTATACAAGCCCGAACTAGGAAAGTTGATCGGCATCTTAACGAGATACTTACACTGGATTGAACCCACATATAACAATGACTGCAGGGTATGCAGGGTGAATATTGAGATAATATAGATTTTAAACAGCCGAGATGCCATTACCTTGGGGATGAAATCTTACCGGACATTTCCTATCTTAGATGTATTGACTAGAAAAGATTGAGGGGCTACGCCAATGATACTGACTTTCTATGAAGATTCGTTTTTAATTGACATGGTAGCGCACAACAGGCCTATACTGGCTTATGCCCTTCGACATGAGAGTAATGGGCTCTCTCGTTAACCTAAACTTACCTGTAACTACTTGACATGTTGCAGGTAAAAACTACGTCAATAATAATAAATAGAACGATATATGCTTCAACAAGACATTGCAATTATTAAAGCTAAAAGCATTTTCGGGTAATCGTAAAGAATCTTCTGGGTCAGCAATTGTAGAACTGGTGGGAAAACTTGTACTGCTCGGACAAGTTATTGATGTAAAAAATCTAACTAATGCTCGCCGCTCAAGAGCGAGGAAAACCTATTCAAAAACCTAGTCCATTTCTTGTCCATCTTTGGAATTGGGCATTCCATAAACGATATTACACTGTATCAATCATAAAAAAATATGTCTTAAGACTTTTAAAGTTCAGTTGACATAAAAAGTCATTCATTATACAAACTGATCCGGAATTTCATCAAAAAGTCACCTTGAGTGGTGAGACCCTTTTTACCTGGAAGGATATGTTAACAACCGAAATGTTGCATTTGTGGATTGGAAAACCAAAGAATTATTGTTTTATTATTATTTGGTGTGGTTTTTGATCTGACGGAGTCATTGGATATTACTTTTTCGAAAATGAGGCTGCAGCAATTGATCAATCTTAAATAAGATCAGTTTTAGTGATCAGGGATCCGTAACCCCTGGGTTCACGCACAAAAAAAAGGTCGCTGAAATTGATTTTAGTAGAACACCCTCACTGGTAATTCCGGATAGGGACTATTGGGTCAAATCCGTTAAGCTATATGAGGATAGTGCAGTCTTTACAGACGTATCAAAAATGGGGGAAGGCACAGGTGCTGGTGTCTATATCTTGGGAACGAACATTCGTAGTTTTTTCAGACTGCCAAATGAATGCAGCCTTTCCAAGCTGAGATTTTGGCGATCCTTAGGGCCATGGAACTGGTGGCCAGGAATGTAGCTGAAAGTGAAAAGGTAAGCTTCTACGTCGACAGCCAGGCAGCGCTAAAAGCTTTTAAGGGACACAATGCCAAATCGAAACTTGTTAGTGACTGTTTATGGACAAATATAGTGTCAGAATATGTTGGGTTCCTGGCCACAGCAGTGTTGAGAGAAATGAAACTGGCGATGAGCTGGCAAGAAGAGGGTCGGCGTTAGATGAGGGAATGTGTGACAAATCGGTGAAATTACCGATAGGTCATTACAACCGGTAACTCAGTAATTGGGTAGAGAGCAGGACCAAAAGTTAATGGCAAAGGGAGGATTGTAGGGTAATATGGCCAAAAATTAACTTCGAAAGATCTAAACTGCTACTGACATGTATAGGAACGTGATACGAATCATGATAGGCGCGTTGACTGTTCACTGCTCGGTCAGAGCAAGAACCAGCATATGGAAAACTGGCACACCAGATTTCTGTAGGATGTGCGGGGATAAAGTGGAACCGGAAACCATTGAACATATTATCTGCCACTGCCCGAAGCTGCAACGTCATAGGCTTAGATGGCTGAGCAGGCGTTTCCATGAGAGCATTTTTGATATCGGGAAGTGTAAACTGGAAGACTTCAGGGGCTTCATCATGGGAATTCAGTGGCTTAATGACGGATAATAGGGTAATTTCTGGGTACAAATGGGGGTAATGATTACTTTTAGTGGGCAATAGAAGGGAATCACAATGGACCCAATTGGGTCTCCGAGTGGAGGTGAATTTTTCGCACCACCCTTCCTAACCTAACCTAACCTAATTGTTACAGTGAATGCATTGCACTATAGAGCAATGATTTTGTATGGCTGAAATTTGAATATTTTTATTAGGACGATGTTTATTTTCAACAAGACAGCGCTACTTGGTACAAAAATCACACCGCCGGTATGATTTCTCAAAAAGAAGATAACTTTTATCTCCACAATCGATTTAAAACCTCGAAGAAGCTATCGAGGACATACACCTGCGAATTGATAATGGAAAGTTTCATAAAGGGAATAACAGTACCGCAAGCGTAGCTGTGGAGGCAATTCGACTGATATTTTTTTCCAGTATTAATGGCTTATCCTCATCTTTACAATTAAATAAATATACGAGATTGTAATTAAAAATTTTTTTTTGCTTATTAAAATTAAGTCCTTCATTGGAAGGCCCTTGTTTGTTTCGCTTTAGAAATTGAAGATGCTTAAATTATAACTGCTATAGAAACTTTATATTTTCGGAAAAAATTTGTTTCTTGTTTATTCAAACTATTTGTTCTTTTATTATTATTAACGCTGACTACAAATAGGAATTTTTCTTCGCAGTTATCAAAAAATGCCGTTCCCATCTTTTATATAAATTGTATATATATTTTTTAATAAGTGAATATTCCCTATCTGACTCTAAAATTTTTGTTAAGGTACAAGTGGTACTTATATGACTGATGCCAAATTTATTTATTTTTTTCTCTAAGCAATAAGCAAACTCACATTTGTATTGAAGTAGTTGTGATTCTTTGACGCTTGAGAATGTTCTCTGGTTTTGTTTGTCTTTTTCTATGGTTTTGTTCTTATATTTTTTTTCTTTCTTTTATATTCGTACACATATTTCCTGCTTTCGCTGAGTTTTTGGTTTGTGGTGGCGGTGGTGTATTTAGTGGGCGGTCAAGGAAGACATTTAGTAATGCCCCAACATAGAACACAATATATGCTAAACGAGTTTATATTGATGGCATCATAGTAATCATCGTCATTATTGTCATCATTGTTAGCAAGGAAATGATTTGTTATAAATGAATGTAAATTACATTTTGTTAGTGAAAATAAATTGCATTTGGGAAGAAAAGTTATTGCAAAAGCAACTAAATTTAATAACTTTAATGATGAATTTGTAAGCAAATAATTTATTATGGATTTAGTTAAAAGCAACTTTCTATTATCTAACAAAAATATGTAACTACAAAGGCTTAAGCAAATAATGTTATGCAAAAATTTATTTATGATAAACGATAATAGTAATAAAAGAACAAAAGATATATATTATAAAAAAAACATTCAGTTTCGCAAAAGTTTTATTTTTAAGGGTTCCGTTCGCCAACAGCCTTAGGATGTTTTCTCGAGAACTGTAAGAGCTACGGACTTGAAAATGTCCTAAATTTGACAGTTAAAAATTAAAGGCGTGCAACGAAACATGTTGAAATCCTAATTTAATATACATACAATTATATCTAGCCGTAACCGATAAAAAAAGCTTAAGCAACACATTTTTTGTACTGAATTTTTTGATGAAAATTCACTTTTTACGATCGCAAATAATCGATTTTGGTCAAAAAATTAAGTTCAAAAGTTATGTCACTTAAGCTTTTTTGGCGGTTATGGCTCGACTTGAAATTTTCAAAGTCAGTGCATTTTTGTGCAGACTACTCCAATTAATACTGACATTGAAAAACATCATCATTAAAAAGTATTCTATCAGTGAATGTAATTTTGACAACTTGCTGTATCGTCGAAACCTTGAGAGGCAAACTCTTGAAATTTTCAAAAACGCTAAAATTAAAAAAATCCAAAATTAAAAAAAAAAAAAATGCCGAAACGAAAAATCGTCGTTATAAAAAAAGCATTTGAATGAAAAATGTCAGCAAAAATAAAACAAATCGCTAAAATTAAAAAAAGCAGTAAAACTAAAAAGGTCATCAAAAAATTAAAAAAATCGTCAGAACTAAAAAGTTGCCGAAACAAAAAAAAAAAAAAATTCTTAAACTAAAGAAGAACCCAAAGAAATGGAACAAGTTGGAAAAAATCTTCAAGACGGAAAAAACGCAAAAATTTAAAAATCGCTTAAACTAAAACAATTGCAAACACCCAAAAACCGAAGGTCCTGGGTTCGAGCCCAGTCCCTCACAGTCATTACATAATAACTCCACGCATTTTTCTGTTGTGCATTAGAGTCCCTTTGTAACGGGTGTTTTTTTAGAGGTATAGAACTTCGAATTGAAATAAAACACAAGAAAATCGTTTTAATGTCCATCAATTTGGCTTTATTGGAAGGATAATTTTATGCCATTAACGTTTAAATATGATTTCGGGCATGTGGCCGCCGCGGCTGGCTCGAATAAAGCCAATTCTACAGGTCCAATTTTCAACCACTTTTTCGAGCATATGTGGCCGTATGTTGGCAATAACGCCACGAATGTTGGCTTCCAAGTCCCCTAACGTTTCTGGTTTGTTGACGTAGACGAGCGACTTCACATATCCCCAAAGAAAATAATCCAATGGTGTCAAATCACACGATCTTGGTGGCCAATTGACAGGTCCATTCCGCGAAATTATGCGCTCATCGAATGTTTCCTTCAATAAATCGATTGTGACGTGCGCTGTGTGGCATGTAGCGCCGTCTTGTTGGAACCACAACTCATCCACATTCATGCCATCCAATTCGGGAACAAAATAGTCGGTTATTGCTGTGCACGGTGGCGAATCGATTCATTCGGGTCCTCTTCAACACTTTGCTCTACAGCGGCAATTGTTTCTTCGGTGCGCACTGTTCGACGTCTCTGCGGATGCGTATTATCACATAGAGTAAACGTAGTGCGAAAACGATCCATGGTTAACCGAATTAATTGCTCTGATGGACGATTATGTCGACCATAAAATGGACGGAGCTTGCGGTAAACTTCGCGAACTGAACCATTATTTTCGAAATAAATTTGCACGATTTGCAAGCGTTGTTCTTTTGTCAACCTGTTCATGATGAAATGGCAAACCAAACTAAATATTAATCACTTGACAGCTGACAAAATGGCCGCCAGTTAAAAAAGTGATGCCAACTTAAAGTTCTATACCTCAATAAAAAACACCCAATATCAGTTTTTTTTTATTGTTTATTTATTTTGAAAATTTTAAATAAACGGAAAGTTATAAAAAAAATTATATACCTAGGGAACAGAAATCTCAAGTACTTTGTGTATTTATATATAATATTATTTTCATATTGAGGAAGCGATAAAAATAGTTTGTTTTATATAAACCTAACCAATAACAATTAGTGGATGTCGGAAAGGCTTCGAGATACAACTTACTAAAATACTCTAGAGGAAATCATGAACCCAAAATATCGCTGGCTATCAGTAGATATGAACTTCTAAATGAAATTTTTGATTTCACACATTACTCATTTTATAGTTCGTGCTAACAAAATGCAGGTAGCAGACTACCTTTGGAAAATTTAAAAATTAAGCAAAACTTCTCTGTTTTTATGTAGTACGACATCCCCGAAAAAAGCTCCGAAATACCACATCTGGGTAGTGTGAATTCCTTCCATTTTTTAGAAACTAATAAGCAGTTAAAGTAAATGTAATGCTTACGCTTAATAGCTTTACCTTCTCCTTTTAACCTGGCTATTAATATGCCATTTTTCATACTTAAATTCATTAATATCCACCTTTTTATTTTACCTAATATCCATAATTAACATAAAATTAATAATTTATCAATAAATAATTCAAATGCATGGTTGTTTTTATTTACAAAAGTATGTTTTAACACCGCAATTAGCGAAACGCAATTAATATTGTTAATTGCTGTTTACTATTAAGTCAAAAAAAAAAAAACATTTTTTACATCTCAAGCAGGCAAAGCATGTATGAGGAAGCAACATTTTATACACCCTTCACTAAAGTAAGCAAATATTGAAGAATTCTTTCAGCAGCATCAACAAAAAATTTGTAAAAAAATAAAAATCACATAAAGCATTTTGCAACTCATAGTTTTATTATCTATGTTATTTTTTTAGGCTTCCCTGCTCAGGTCTTTCATTTTGAGATAAAATTTTATTATTTTATCAAATCCTTTTTAATTAAAAACGCGAATACATACACATACATATAAATGTGTATAGATTTATTTTGTGACAAAGGGTAAGACAAACTTATATATTTGTTTGCACCTGTAAGGAAATACTTAAATATTACCTAACGCAATCAGACATATTTAAAATAAAAATGGCTCTTTTTACGTTTGATGATAAATAGTTTATGCATTAAGTAGCTGGATAATTATTAATGACTTCAAATAAAATAAAGTAAATACAAATGGACAAGCATTGCTAAAATAAAAATATATGGGGTGTTTCGTATATTTGTACATGAAAATAAAATTTGTTGTCTTTAATACCTGATATGCTTACAGATAATCCCCCCTTTCTTCCAAACTAATTTCTCAATAGTAACTTTCTTTTTGGCAAACCAGCTGTTTTCGTGTACATATCATGTTACTGTTAAACACGTTCGGTTTAGTTTTCAATATAACCATGAATCGACTTACAAATGAATACCGCTGGGAGATTATTAAATTTTATTATCAAAATTCATGCTCAGTTAAGAAAGTGCATCCATGCACTTCTTTAATTTTATGGTCAGTTTGGACGACCTTCTGAGGCGGCTATTCGGAATCTTGTGATTAAATTTCGCAGCATAATTACATTATTATACATTAAACCACCCACACGCATACGTAGAGTGCGGACAGAGGAAACTATCGCATCTGTATCCGCCAGTGATGTTGATGACCGTGGATTATCGATTCGGTGCCATTCGCCTTTGTTACTTCTTTTTTGCTCAAAATGGAAATGATAGACTGGACTAATACGCGGTTTAAGCAAGACAGTGCCACATGCCACCACACACCACGCTAAAGAATGGCCCAATTGGCGCGTTCCATGAACCGTTTATTTTACGTTCCGAGCCGGTCAATTGGCCGCCTAGATCGTGCGATTAACGTCCTTAGATTTTTTTGTCGGGCTATCATAAAGCTCATGTCTATAGCAATAATCCCGCAACGGTTGACGCACTGGAAGACAATATTGAAGAATTTATTCGTGATACCGGGCGATAATATGGAGAGATCATGCCAAAATTGCCCAGCTTATGAACCATTTGAGACGTATCCGCAGTCGACATTTAAATGAAATCATATTTAAGCATTGAATTATAGAGATCGGTTTACCGACTCAAATAATGATTTCATACATTTCTCTAATTTTTGTTTGTATTTTTTTAAATCAAAACCCAAAGCTCTTCAAAAATCACCCGATATAAGTGAAACTGACGCTAGGATGAAAACATTAATTGAAAATGAAGTTCTTTGATAATAATCAACTTAAAGTAGTAACAGTGCTGCATTCGGTGGTGCCGTCAGGGTTCCCAGATTTCTTTCTACCGACATCCCCAATTTTATAATTTGTATCCCCAAAATTCCCCAAAAGGCAATTTGTACTAATTTTATCATTTCTGGAGGTGGATCAAAAGTGTCACAAGAAATTCTATTATTTTTAAAATGTATATTAATTCGTAACAGAGATTTTAGCAGTTCATACTGAATTTTGTTTCTAATTTAATTTTTTATTTATTCCTTAGACATATTATTTAACACCTACTTTCCTGGCTGTAAGGATACACCTGCTGTGAACAGCTTTATCAGTGGGCAACATTACGCTGCTGATAATGAGATACTATCTGAAGATAAAATCTCTTGGGCAATTGACAGTTTCTCATTGTTTAAATCACCAGGTCCGGATGGCATCATGCCAAAGATGCTACAGAGCGCGAAAAGCTCCATCATCCCCTGGCTTTCTAAATTCTATAAACTCTGTCTCTCTCTTAGCTACGTTCCAACCAGTTGGAGAAAAGTTAGAGTTAGGAAAAGAAGACGCAAAGGACTTCCGACCAATCATCCTTTCATCTTTCCTGATTAAGACGTTGGAAAAACTAATAGACAGTCACATAAGGCAACGGCTGTTAGGATCGTCAAGACTCTCAAATAGTATGCTGACTATTACTTACCTTAAGGGACGCTCTACAGAAACAGCACTACATGAAGTGGTAAGGTTCATAGAGAGATCTCTGGAGCATAAATAATACACCCTGGCTGCCTTCCTAGACATTGAAGGCGCTTTCAATAATGTATCAGTGACAGCCATCCAAAATGCTCTCCAGGATGCTGATGTTGAGGATTACAACCGCAACTGGATAATAACCATGCTGGGGGCAAGAAATGTCACTGGTAAATTAGGCAACAGTGAGAGGTCGAAATGAGCGTACCGAGGGACACCGCAAGGTAGGGTGGTATCACCTTTGCTCTGGCTTCTTGTAGTTAACAAAATACTTTTCAGATTAGATGCCTTGGGGATTAAAGTTGTAGCCTACGCGGACGATGTGGTAATAATGGTCTCAGGAATGTTCATGGACTTGCTAAGTGATATCATGTCCAACGCCTTGGGCATACTTAGCAAGTGAGCTACAGACTGTGGACTGGGAGTGAACCGAAACAAAACGGAACTGGTACTATTTACCACAAAGACCAAGGTACAGAACTTTAGACTTCCTCGGTTGAATAATCATGAACTGACGCTATCAGACAACGCAAAATATCTAGGACTTATACTGGACCAAAACCTTTCATGGAAACTGAATATTCAACACAGGATTAGAAAGGCAACGGTAGCATACTACTCCTGTCGTAGGATGTTTGGATCTAAATGGGGCTTAAACCCCAAAATGCTTAAATGAATGTATTCAGCAATTGTGCTTCCAATACTAATATACGGTTCTGTAGTTTGGTGGCCTGCCACAAGTAAGAAATAACAGGATGTTTATGTACTAGTCCTTCGGAAGCTTTGAATACTATACTAAACCTTATTCCGATCGACCTTCATATATTGGCGGTATCCTAAAGAAGTGCGGCAAGATTAGCGGAATATGGGCTGTGGAGATCAAGGTCCTATGGCCATGCCAGAATCCTGGATCAACTACCCTCCATGCTGAGGAAATCTACTGATTACATGGTGCCTCATCTGGACTTTGACAAGGTGTTCAAAGTTCTGATTCCATCCAGACGGGAGTGGAAGGGAGGCAAAATGGTAAGGGAATATGACGTCAGTATATACACTGATGAATCAAGAATGATCTGTGGTGTCGGCTCTAAAGTCTTTTCAGGTGGTCTTGGTATAGAATGCTCCTTTGGTCTCCCAAACGAAGCAACTGTATTTCAGGGTGAAATTTTGGCAGTTAGGGAAGCGGCTAGAATGCTGATTGATAGGCAGATACAGGGTAAAGTTGGTATCTTTGTCGACAGTCAGGCAGCACTACTATCCCTAAGATCACATATCACCTCGTCTATTCTAGTCGGGCATTGCAAGAGTTTGCTATCTACATTGGGTGGTCAGACTGACCTCACCATCATCTGGGTTCCAGCACATAGCAATTTTTTAGGTAACGAACGGGCGGACGAGCTGGCTAGAGCTGGCTCTGCTATGAATGTTTCCAATGCCGAATCGGTAGCCATGCCAAGAAAATGCGGCATTGCTACAATGATAGGCGCTCAATACAATTAACAAATAGAAACCGTAGGGACATCTTGAGACTCGTTGCAGTCATGACGGGGCACTGGACGGTCGGCAGACATGCTAGTAGGATAGGTTTATCCTATAATGAGTTCTGCCGAAGTTGTCGAGAAGTAAGCAAAGAAGAAACAATCTTTCACTTTATTTGGGAATGCCCAGCTTTGCATCTCTCGAGACACAAATTTTTAGGCAGTCATGCACTAGATGATCTATCAGATCTATCTGAGATTTTGTTGAATGACTTTATCAGATATCTCAACGCGACGGGCTGGATCTAGTAACGATCACCGTGTCAGAATACTCAGGTACGGTTCTACATAGGTTGACATCGATGAGTGTAGGAATCTTCTAGATTCTACTTGAATGCCTGCGTGTAGTGGGCAGCCACGTAAACCAACCAACCATCCATTGATTCCATTGCCGAAAAAACTAGTTAAATGCAAGCGTTGCTCCTTGATACACAAATTAAATTTAATATATATAATACTCTACCAGTTCTTTAAACGGCCGTAATCCAGCGGCATCTTACTTAATATGTACAAGCTTCTCCCCAAAACATGTTTAAGTTGCTTGTTATTTGTATATAAAATTGTAAAGCATCAAATAAGGTAAAGAACTAATTGTGAAATAATTTGTAAGTTATATAGTACACACACGTATCAATCACATTAGCTGATGAGCAATCTTCCCAATGCGAGCACCTGTTTGTCTTGTAATAAACCTTATTTAAATGTTGCTAACAAAAAATGTTAAAGACGATATCATTGTTACCATTTATCATTTTACTCGTATATTATTTATGAACTAAAAAAGAGCAATTGGAATATGTATTGATAATAAAATATTCCGAGTAATAAATAAAAAATATTAAGTAAAGTACAAATCCCCAAAAAAATCTAATAAAATCCCCAAAACATAAAAGTTATACCCAATTAATTCCTCAATCCCCAAACCAAAATTCTTATCCCCATTTCGAAAAAAATCCCCTATTTGGGGATAAATCCCCTGATCTGACAACACTGGGTGCCGTAAATATAATAATAATTTTATTATTAACAATTTGTACTCTCACATATTTTGTCTCAAGCAACTTAGCCGATTCCAATATACAAGAGCATCTCTTCTTCGTTTATGCAAAAAGCTAAAATACCCTACAACTAAAAATAAAAAAGTAAAAAAACTACAGTTATACTCGGGATATTTATTCATCATTCGCCACCGTGGTTGTTTGAAAATATGCTTTATGTAAGTGCGTTGATAAAATAGCCGCGTAAACACGCATGTGTAGTCGATTTAATAGCCAAATTTTTTTTATAGTCGTGCATGTGATTGTAGCTCGCACAGTCTATAAATTTTAGTTGCTGTCGTTATAAACATAGTTGTTGGATGTTAATGATATACGTATTTGGTTTAAAATTAATGCGTGTGTTTGCATTTTGCGTGGAGACTCAAAGAGTACTTAAAACAATACCTTTGTCATTCTCTGCTCTCGACCTGAGGAAGTTTTTACATAATTTTTATATTTTAAAAATAAATTAAGAAAAATTAATAAGAGATGAGTTTAATAGGGATCAGCTCTTTCCGATTTGCTACTTAAACGGAATACTCGTAAGTGCAAAATTTTGCCAGCCCTTACCGTATTAATACCGAGATCTAAAATTTAAAGAAATATGTACCCACAATAGTACTAAAGCAATTTTCTGTTTTAAAACATCTGCAAGTACTCTAAAATAATTACACCCAAGCACATTTGTGTCACGTGCCTATTTGTATTTACAGACTACTTTTCATGTTTTCTCTTCACAATATACGAAAACGGCTCATAGTGCACCGTTTTACGCACATTTCATTTTGATGCTTGGCCTTGAACTCGCTAACGGTGTGAAGCTTGTTGGCATACCCGTTCGTTTTCCAATAAGAATACAAATCGAAGTTAGATAGGCTCATATATAGAGATCTAGTTGTTAAATCAATTTTGGCTGTTATAACATCACAGGTTCTGGAACTTTTTTTTGTTTAATTTGCATAATAGCATGGCTTAAGATTTTCTGAAAACCAATAAACATAAATATATATTCACGAATTTTTTATGTTACAGCGAACATCCACTTATATTTTTTTCAATGAAAGTTTAGTGTTTTTTGAAAGAAAGAAGTGAAATAAATTTTTAGTGCAAGTACCGGTTTAAACTGTTACTTTTAGTTTATGGAATGATATTTTCCGTTTCTTTAAATACGGCTGCGCAGCTATTGCTATTTAACGACTCCACAGTACGTGAATTGGGACTCGTGAGTAATGTGTGCTTTCAAAAAGATGAATAATTTTATTCATTCGAATAACTGTTGGCCCATATTGTGAGTGACATTTCTAGCAAAATTTGTATGACTCAATTGCACTTTCTGCGGTACAAATATTAGACAAAGTTGTCTTGATGGCAAAATTAACTTCAACCCATTGATTGGCACTTCTTATAGGTGAATGAAGGGCTTTAAGTTGATATAATAACTAAGCTCTGGCCAAACAAATTTGGCACTTCTAATTTGGGGTATTGTTTTGGTATAAAAAAAATTCGTTATATCATATTTAATCTTGTGTCAAAATTGTATACAAAAATGTTTTCCACTCACGTTTTGAGAAAAGAAAATATTTTTATTTTTTTCAATGAAAATTTAAGTGTACGTAAATTGAAAACTTTAAAGTTATTTTCTGCAAAACTACCTTTTTTGAGTTATGACTGTGTTGCAATAAAGGAGCGATATTGAAACGAACTCACGTTTCGAAAACATGCACCATTACACGTCTCTTGAAAAAATCATTCAGGTGGTATACTTTTTTAAATATGTTGTCTTGGGAGAAAATATGCAAAAAAATATAAAAATAGCCATTTTTAGACGCGGTACAGCTCACAAACAGTCATGGCTAGACCCCTCAAATATTTTGAGAATCCAGATTTAAAAGCGAGAAGGTAATCAAACCTTTTTTTCTGTGAGTCACTCGAATATACTATACTAATGCTAGAAGCCTTGAATTTAATACATTGAGTGGATCAAATCACATAATTTTTGAATTATTAGCTCCCACTCGATGTAAGAATTAGTTATTTACCTCCAAAGAAGCAAAATATGGTTTTGTATTGATTACAAAGATCACCAAAGAATCAGTTTTCTTTAATGTAATAAAAGTGTTTCTGAACTCTGTACTAAAGTACCTACAAAAAATAATTATTCAGATAAAAAGCCTTTGTTCTGGTAATAATTTTGAGTCTTACTACTTCTACAACATAAAATATAGATATTTCAAAGCTTTTACCTTAACACAATATGAAACGCTCCCTCAGCATCAGGTCATCAAAAGTATTCAGTATTCTTGAATTGAGACTTATGTAAATAAATAAACATCTTGTGGCAAGACAACGAACGAACAATGCCTGATAAGACGTCAGTCTATCATGATGTACTTCCCCCTGGTACACCGACCGCAAGGTCGTTTAATAGGAAAAACACACACACTCAAAAAAAAAAAAAAAAACACTGTCCAAAGATGCAACCCAGAGTCAGGTACAGATGTGTGGATGATGTCACGTCTAAACTCAAGTATTGTTAAGAGCATGTATGTAATTAATAAATATTGTATCTCTATTTTTAGAATATTTTACAATATTTAATGAAAATTGGCAAAACAAAACACAGAATCATTAAAGCAATCAAACAATCCCAACATTGCAGTGATGTAAAGATGCTACAACTGAATGTTTGGTCTGTGTAACTGACAGACCAACAGACAAGCCATTAAATGAAAAAAAATTTACTTTTAAAATTCTGTTAAGGTTTTTTGTTTCTGTGTGAAGGCATGTGCCAATATTACAAGTAACAATTGGAAACGTGTGGTTGACTACAAGCATTTAAAGGAACGTGTGTCATATTAATTTTGAAATGATGCGAACATTTTAACAGCAGCTTAAAATGAATATCAGTATGATCGATAGATTTTTGTTCTTGCATACATACGAGTACGTGTGTGATTTGAAAGGTATATTTTTTATTTTTATTTTCTTTATTCTAATCATTGCTTAAGTTTATAATTATGCGGTGTTCAAACATGTCAGGGCATTTTAAATATTTTATTTATATAAAAAAGTTTTTTTTTGAAAATATTTTCTTTCAAAAAAAAAAAAAGAAAAAGATATGATGTTTGGTTGTTAACATGTCATGGTTATAATTTATTTTTATCACACACACGACGACGCTTGGATACTGCGCATCATTCATTACATTGTGTTGCATGATCCAATGTCATATTCATGACATTAGATAAAGAGTAATTTATGTTATGGACGATATGCTTGGCAAAAATGCAAAATAAACATTAACAAAATATTGATGTGCTCATTTGAAATGTCTGTGGAAAACAATAGACTTCAGCCACACACGCCAAAAGAAAAAAAAAAAACTACTTATTTTTACTCATATGTAAAAATGTATTTATATTGATACTTTTTGTTTCTTTTGTTATAATGGAAAAGCAAGTCGCAATGCTCTCGAATAACTTAAAACAAAATAAAGTTAAAAATAATAATGTTTATGCCTGAGAAGTGCGATAAGTGCAGAAATGATATTTAATGGTATAAAATAATAAACTTAATAAAAGTATTTTAACTCAGGTAAACATTGCCTAATTATTCCCTTACCTTTAGTATATAATCAAGTTCTGAGTAATTTTTTTTTGTATTTGAAAAAATTTCGGATGGTATTGATTTTGGCGTCACGAAAAATATCTCTGGGGACTTAATTCATGTTGAAGCTTCTCTAGATCTCTGCTCTGATTACTCTCCCTTTAACGTCACAATCTGTAACCCATTAAGAACTGTTTCACCTCACTCATATGTCAAGATGATCAATCGTGTTAATTGGCTGGGATTAAAAAATATTTTATTAGTCATTGTACGGAAAACATCTGAGGATGTTGAATCTAACATTGCCAACCTTAACGAAAATATTAAGCAGGCTGCTGAACATGCCACTACCTCCCAACGGCAGACTGGGCTTAATAGAATTTATTCTACGAATATTGAACGTCTCGTGAATGTGAAAAAAGAAAAGCTAGAAGGGAATGGCAACAGCACAGATCACCCCTAAATAAAATCAGACTTAAAGAGTGCACTAAACAACTTCAATAGTTACTGGCATCGGAAAAAACTGTATCCCTTAAAAATTATCTGGAAAATCTCGAGTTCACACCAGCATCTAATTACTCTTTGTAGCGTGTTGCGAGAAAGCTTAAAATACCCGTTGAGCTTAAACCACCTCTGCGCACTTCTACCGTAGGTTGGGCAAGAAGTGATACTGAAAAAGGTAACTTGTTTGCAAAGCATTTAAAATCCATATTTACCCTAAACAAATGTACTGGTGCTGCTGATTTACCGAGTGTAGTTGCTCTACCCCCCTCGACCCTTAAAGTCTAAGATGCGCGACGTACAAAACTAATTACTGAACTCAACCCAAAGAAAGCTCTGGGTATTGATGGAATTAGTAAGAAGAT
Source organism: Nowickia ferox (assembly GCA_936439885.1). NCBI lineage: Eukaryota > Metazoa > Arthropoda > Insecta > Diptera > Tachinidae > Nowickia > Nowickia ferox. Next base: position 70,434,859 of record OW387026.1, read on the forward strand.
GCTGATGAAGTTGCCTCGTATTGCAATGAAAATTCTATTATTAATTTTTAATGTCATTTTACGACTGGAATGTTATCCACACCACTGGAAGCTTTCCAAGTTCAAAATGATTCCAAAGCCGGGCAAAGATCTTTCCAAGGAATCCTATTTGTCTTGGCTGGCTCGGTTCGTTGCCACCACTAAAAAGTGATCGGAATCAATGTTGGCTTTCCTATGACAGCGTACATCTAGTAGATTCGAAGCGTGCCTAATATCTATTAAAATGTGATCTATTTGGTTAGCATACGCATATCCAAAAGACAGCCATGTCCACTTGTGAATATTCTTATATTCAAACATCGTGCCATCTATTATGAACTTAATTTAAGGAGTTTAAATTTTCGTATGAAATTGTGGAGAAGGAGCAGCTGCGTTGCCTGACAATTTCGAAATAATTCATATATTCTGGACATGAATGTACATAAATACTTGTGTGTAGAAATGTTTTATGTTTCTGTCGACAACCACTACACAAGTGACTGATTTTAAAATTTTTCGTCGCATGACATTACATAGTGGGTCGAAAATTTGTGGGTCTCACATCAGTTGTCGCACAAGTACAAATGACGCTGACCATTCCGGATAGCCAATTGAGGTCAGTACACCCGAAAATGTCGAAAAAATCCACGATATGGTGTTGGTCGATCGAAGAGTAAAAGTGCGTGAGATTGTTGATGCCATAGGCATTTCATATGGCATTGTGGTTTCGATTTTAAATTATCAGCTGGGTTTAAGAAAGTTGTCTGTAAGATGGGTGCCGCGTTTGCTCTCAATTGACCATAAACGTAAACGTGTGACAACTGCAAATAATTGTTTCGAGTTGTTTAACCGCAATCCGAATGAGTTTTTGTAACTGTGGATGAAATATGGATCCATTACTGTACTCCGGAGACCAAGCAGCAGTCTAAACAATGGGTTTCTCCAGTTGAACCTGCTCCGAAGAAAGCCAAGGTAAGGTTGTCTGCCAATAACGTGATGGCATTAGTTTTTTGGGATGCACGAGGGATAATCCACATCCATTACATTCAAAAGGGAAAAAAAGGCGAATATTATGCCAATCTATTAGACCGATTTAATAAGGATTTAAAAAGAAAATGACCCCATATGGCCAAGAAGAAAGTTATTTTTCATAAAGATCATGAATGGATGCACACGTGTGGAGTCTCAGTGGCAAAACTCTATGAATTGAGCTACGAGTTGGTACCTCATCCGCCATATTCTCCGGACTTAGCCCCTAGTAACTACTTCCTATTTCCAAACCTAAATAAGAGGCTAGGTGGAAAGAGATTTAGCTCTAACGATGAAATTATTGACCAAACAAATTTAAAGGTCCTCGAAAAATCCTATTTTTTGGATGGGATACAAAAACTGAAGAAACGTTGTACTAAGTGTATCGAGTGAAAATGAGATTACATTGACAAATAAATTTTAATTTTGCAAAAAAAAATGTGTTTCATTCAAAAAGTCACGGACTTATTGCTCTGCCCTCGTAAATTCACTTGAGGTAACTGCTGCACCCTGTAATTTACCGCTTATAAAATGCTCTAAAATTCTTCTATCCTTATTTTTAAAAATTATTAAGGATTTATAAAGTCTTAATATACAAAATTTTGTATGAAAATTTGTTTTAAAAACTCTTCATAAAGCCTTAATAATTTTTATACATAAGGCGGTTAATAAATTTCAGGTTTTGATTTGTATTGACATTTTGAAATAAATAAAGTTATGTATTTTTTTTATTTGTACGATATAAAAATAAGCATGAATTATTTTATTTTTTTTTGGGCAATTTTTTTTAGCAAACTGTTGGATGCCACATTGCGGTTTGTTAACTTTTTAAATGTGTGAAGTCGAGACACAGTATGGGACTGCATAACGTAACATGTTTACTCCTTAGTAGCGTTTCTTTAAATCCCCTTTTTTACTATTATATCTTAGTTTTCTTTATATGAGCCCGGGAGATAATTTTAAAATATTTTTTACAATAGCAAAGTTATTTTTAATAGAATATAGAATCTCTGTATTAACTGCAATACCTGTTAAGCTTATGAACATACATACATACATACATACCCCGCAGTCGGCGTAGCTAGCGAATGTCTAGCTATTTTGTTAACTACCAATCGTTACCACTAACTACCAACCTAACTACTATCACTGCACACGACTGACGATTTTTTTTTAACATGGAGATGACATTGACGGTAGTCAATTGCCACCATCTGCATAACCCTTAGTCAGTGATTTCGCTAGTCAATACAACTAATTTTGCTATTGATAAAACAATTAATTATTAATACATTTTACATTGACTTCTGCTGCTAATTTTACCTTTCTAAAAGAAACGCACTTTTTGCACTAAAAATTACACGTTCACTGATCACGAACTTCGAATTGTAACTCACACCAATAAAAAATCAAAATAATTACGTACTTGAAATAATTTTTTTTCGTGTTGATATTCTTTGTAATAAAAGCACAGTTTTTTCCACTCTAAAAAAAAAATTATGAAGTTAAAGGCATTAACATGTCCATGAGTGATAGAGTCAAAAGGGCGAACTCTTGCATTACTTGTGGTAAGTGTAGTAGTGAAGCGTTTTTTTCTAACGATTTTCAATAAATTTCTACTTTTAAAACTGCAGGGTATGTCTAGTAATCAATTCTCTCAATGATTCATTGTTAAACTATCTTGGACATTTTTATACTTTTAACTTGTTAAAAAAAAATGTAATACAATAGCAAATCCTAAAAACAATTTAATTTATTGATACTTAAAGTCTTTGCCAATAACAATCAAACAAAAAAATCATTTAAATTTAGATTTCTTTTGTGGTTATGAGAAATTCCTTCTAGGTGAATTTAGCTTAAAATACCAAAAGCAACATAAATTTTCTTTTAACCGAAAAGCTTTATATCGGTCTAAGCTGATGTTTTTTTCTTTATTCATTCTAAGACTTCCTTTATATCATAAAATGAAAATTCCCATTGTCATCGACTTAAGGAAAACACTATAATTTAATTTTTTGTTCTGCTGCTTTTCACTAACTTTTTTTTATTATACGTTTAACAATTCTTGCATAAAAAACAAACAAAAAAACGAAGCTTACTTACACTCACAATATACAAAATCTAGCAAAAATATAAAAGTTGTGAAAATTTATGATTCTTTTCTTTTAACTGTCAAATATATTTCTCTTTTTTTCTTCTTTATTTATTTTCCTTCACTTTTGCACTGAGACTAACACTAGTTACTAGCGTTTAGTAAAGTTCTTACTTAGTTCTATGCTACTCCATTCAGTTCTATGTTTGGTTGGACTTCTGGCGAAAACTTGTGCCAAGCAGTTTCTCGCTCCATTTCATTCCAAACAATTTTAGTTTGTTATTGCAACCAATTTTTTTTTGGATTTTGTCGTTGTGGTATTTCTTTTACTAAAATAGCATGACGCAAAAATTTGTTGCATTACACTTCCTTAACAGCTTCGTCCATGTGACTCCAGCTGCCAGTTTGTTTACCACATTTTCACAATTGTTACAAAATGACTACTTTTGTCTCAGAGTCAACCAAACAAATCCACAAATAAGTAAACAAACAAAAAAAAAAAAAAAACACAATCATCCAAAGAACTTGCTGGAAAAATGAGTTTAATAACCCTATAAAATAGTTTTAAGGAAAAACAAAAAAAAAACAGAGAAAACCTACTCTCAAATATATATATATATAAAAAACTCTTCCCAATAAAAAATCTCAAATATAATTTTAAAAAGAAAATTTCTATTTAGTTTGTTTTTTTCTTTTTTTCAGTTGGTTTTAAAAAGGAAGTGCTATAAACAGTCAACGACACACATTGGAATTAACACTAGAAAAAAATGGCCTCCAATAAATCTGCTAGTTGCAGCTCATTTGGTAAGTTTTATATTTTGCTGTTTTTCTTTTTATAAAAATTTATAATATTGCTTTTTTTTTGGGGGGGAAGTACTCGTATGTATTTAGTTCACAATTGTTGAAGTGTTTATAAAAGTTGTTATACTAAAAACTCTATTGAGTTGCACAAAAATGTTCTCACAGTTTGAAAAATTTACTCGACTCGAATTAATTTTTTCATATATTGAATTATGTGTTTTGAATTGAACTAGAACCCAAAAAAGCAACAAGCTTTTGATGTAATTTTTTGCGGTACAGACAAATTAATGCATTAAACACATTGACCACAGCAGGCTACCGACTACAAAATGTCAAGGATAGAATACACATGTTTATATGGGAGTGATTCTTTTGAAGACAGCAAGGCAAAATGGCGGCAGGTTGTTGTCTATGCTGATTTTGTCGTTGTAGTCCAATTACACTAATTTCTATTTCTTTAGCTACAATGAGAAAATTCAGTGTTGCCAGTATAATACAAAATGTTGTATGAATGTTATGGTACACTTATTTCATATTATTTAACAGAAACAATATTAAAAAATTGATGTAAATCATAAATTGATTCACTTTTATACTTTTACGTCATATAAGTACATTTTGAAAGAGTAATTTAATTTTTATAAATGCGAAATATTTGAAGGTGTCAATACTGAACTATGCATTTATACTTAAGTATGAGGTGCAGATGGTGCTGCTGCCGTCTACAAAATAATTAAGTAGCTGGCTACCAGGCGACAAATGCTGCTAGCGGCATTTGAAGCCGTGTGTTCGTTTAGCCTGCTGTGGTTGATGTGTTTAATTCAATAGGCTTTAGTAAATTGACATAGAAAACCACAAATGCTTAGCCATTCTCTGTAGGTATACGTCTATAAACATATATTAGTATAGCAAGCTACAAACTTTCATGTGTCAAAAACAAAATCCACATGTTTAAATGAAAATGATTATTTTGACGACAGCAAGGCAACACGGCGAAAGTTTTTTTCCATGCTAATTCTGTCGCTGTATTCCAGTTAAACAAAATTCTAGTTTTGTTAGCGACTATGAGCAAATAAATATTGTGCTACTGTTGTAATACAATAAATTTATAAATGTTTATACTTTTACTTTAGGTTAGCTTAGGTTAGGTTAGGAAGCGTGGTGTTATACTGCACCTCCACTTGCAGACAATGTTAAGACCATGGTGATTCCGGTCTATTGTCCGTTAATAGTAATATTTTCCGCCCACTTGTACCCAGAAGTGCCCCTATTATTCATCATTACGCCACTGAGTTCCCATGATGATGCCCTGATATCCTCAAGCTTACACTTCCTGATGTCATTAATGCGTCTGCTCAGCCATCTAAGCCTATGGCATTGCTTTCTGGTTCCTCTTCATTCCCGCACATCTTACAGAAACCGGGAGTGCCAGTTTCCCAAATGCTGCTTCTTGCTCTGACCGAGCAGTGACCAGTCAATGCGTCTATCACGACATGCATGGCCTTTCTATTAATATCCAGTAGTAGTTTGGATCTTCCTGAGTTATGTTTTGGCCACATTGCACTCGAGACCCTACAATCCTTCCTACTTCGCCATGAAATTTTGATCAATTACTGAGTTCCCGGTAGTAATGACTTATCGGTAATTTCATCGGTTTGTCGCACATTCCCTCATCTAACGCCGACTCTCTTCTTGCCAGCTCATTGGTAATTTCATTTCCCTCAACACTGCTGTGTCCAGGAAGCCAGCCAGTGACGACACATATTACTTCAATCTAAAACGAGATCAGTTTTAGTGATCGGAGTTCAATCACCCCTGAGTTCACGGACTATAAGGTCGTTGAAATTGATTTTAGTAGAACACCCTCAGTGGTAAATCCCGATACCTATATGAGGGTAGTGCGGTCCTTACAAACGGACCAAAAATGGCGGAAAGCACATGGGCTGGTGTCTTTATGTTGTGAACGAACATTCGTAGTTCTTTATGACCGTTGAATGAATGCAGCGCTTTCCAAGCTTAGATCTTGGCAATTCTCAGAGCCACAATGTAGCTGACGGTGAAAAGGTAACGTTATACGTCGACAGCCAGTCAGCGTGTAAAAGATTTGAAGGGACACAATAGCAAATCGAAGAGCATTCAACCTGCTTACGCATAAATTTAAGCCCAATTCACAGTCTTATGCAAATGGTCTTGCATCGTAGCATGTGCAATATGTATAGTATATTGATACTCACCACTTTACAATTCTTAGTGGTGAGTATCAATATAGTATATTTTGCACATTCTACGATGCAAGGCCATTTGCATAAGACTGTGAATTGGGCTTAAATTTATGCGTAAGCAGGTTGAATGCTCTTCGATTTGCTATTGTGTCCCTTCAAATCTTTTACACGCTGACTGGCTGTCGACGTATAACGTTACCTTTTCACCGTCAGCTACATTGTGGCTCTGAGAATTGCCAAGATCTAAGCTTGGAAAGCGCTGCATTCATTCAACGGTCATAAAGAACTACGAATGTTCGTTCACAACATAAAGACACCAGCCCATGTGCTTTCCGCCATTTTTGGTCCGTTTGTAAGGACCGCACTACCCTCATATAGGTATCGGGATTTACCACTGAGGGTTTTCTACTAAAATCAATTTCAACGACCTTATAGTCCGTGAACTCAGGGGTTATTGAACTCCGATCACTAAAACTGATCTGGTTGCAGATTGAAGTAATATGTGTCGTCACCAAACCTACTTCAGCGAGTGTAATGAGACTTCTAGTTCCGTTTTCACTAGAAAGTCCTCTATGGAAGGTGGTGAAGAATAAACGGCGAATGCAGCCTGAGGTGTGCTTCTTTGGCAGCTGTCATGCCCAGCGAGACTCATTTCTGAATCTTAGCAAGTAATTTTCTCTCACCATACCACACAACCATAGGAAAAAACCGGTCTGACAACCGATAAGCAAATCCAGTTTACTTTCTTCGGTTGCAGAACCCAGTTTCTTCCTATGGAGGTCCTGCAAGCGTAGTAGTTATTGAGCCCTTTTTTTAACCTTTCCTGCATCTTCCTTTTCCAAGAAAGCTTGCTATCCCCAGGTAGTTCGCTCCGTCTGCCAGTGTCAGGCAGACGGGCAGTACAAATCCTTCTACTCTGTATCTCCTGATAAAGAGGACTAGCTTGGTTCTTTTTGGGTTGAGTTCCAGTCCTTTGCTGCTGGCCCAGGATAATAGATCGACCAATGCCGACTGCATAATTTTACTCATAGTAAAAAAAAACTTTCCCATTACCAATAAAATCACGTCATCTGCATATGCAATTATCTTCCGTCCGGTCCTGTCAAAATTCATAACAATTGCCTTCATAGTCGACAACCACAATGTATTTGATAAAACTCCTCCCTGTGGAGTACCTCTTGTCACTAATCTCCTCAGTTTTCGCCTTCCTATATTCGAGTTGATGACTCTGCTACTAAGCATGATAACTTTTCTCTCCACTAGAAAGATGTGAAGCCTGCGAGTCTCTAGAGACTGCCTAATAGCCTCTATGCTTATGTTATTAAAGGCTCCCTCAATGTCTAAGAATGCAGCCAGTGTATAATCATTGTAATGCAGTCCTTTCTCTATAACACCAACCATGTCACGAAGCGAACTCTCAACAGACCTGCCTTTTTGATAGGCATGCTGAGCGCCACTATTGACGCGGGTATCAATTGTGTTCCTTAGATGCAGATCAATCAGTCGTTCTAATGTTTTCACAAGAAATGAAATTTATCTGATGGTAGTTAAGCGATGTCTATATGCATTTCATTGTTGCTTTAACAAAACGTCAGTAGACTTCAACCACATATTTTGAACAGCCACAAACCTCTTATCTTATGCACAAACTTCGAAAAACTATTTGAGAATTCACAAATAATAATATTTATGAAAATCCCAAAAGCATCATAAGCGTAGTAGGCTTAGAAACTCATACAAAACCCAGCAAATAATTTTTATTCGATATGAATATATTTTATTTTTCTACACCTTTATACAATTAGAAATCCAACGGATATCAATAAAAGTATTAGTAAGGCAAAATGAAAAATAAAAACTTAATTAAACATTCAAGAAATTTATTATTCGACATATTGTCATAATGAAATGCATATAGACTTCGCTTAACCACCAGCAAATAAATTTCACTTATAATATAATTATGACAATATGTCGAATTATAAATTTCTTAAATGTTTTCAGAAGAAACGACGAAAGACTGATCAGCCTGAAATCCTTCGTCTTTGAGTAGCTTGCTTTACTCGCTTTGGGTACAAAGATGACTCTAACCTCTCTCCAGCCTTTCGGTATAAACCTCCTAATCAAGCATATCTTAAAGATACTAACCAGAGACAGTAGTACGCGCTCTGGGACATTCTGCATGACATGGTCCCCCTAATTCTGGTTTCGTCAAGTTGTTAAAATTAACCTCAGTCGTTGCCTCTTCTCTAACTTCCCTACAGCCTGGAAAGGGAGTGTCCATCAGAACAGAAAGTGTCTTAGAGCTGGATTCCGTCCATGAGGCGTCCATTCCTTGAATATTCCCAGAAGCCCTAGAGTCTTTTGACAATATTCGCCGGAACCTCGGTAACTCATTTACGGAATCAATGTCCTCACAGTATTTCCTTTACGAGGCTCTTTTTGCCCTTTTGAGAACACACTACAACACTTTATAATTGTTTCAGTCTTCAATACTTCCTGTGAGTTTTGCCCTATTCAATAATCTTTTTACCGAGGACCTCAGATCTTTCAGATCTTTGGTCCACCACGAAGGCTATTCTCTTTTTCCAGGAAAAACCAATGGACAGGATTTTTCAAAACATTCCTTACAAATGTTAGTGAAATAGTCCACCTCCTCAAACTCAACTCTTTTGTTAATATTGCTGCTCCCCCACTGACAGTGATGCGCATTAGCGTCGCAGCCGAGTACCAATACAACAACTCTCACCCTTGCATACCTTGTCAACTTCTGCACGCCAGCCCCCGGTAGATCAACACCATCATAGGGCATATTAACCGATGAAAATATAATTCCCTGCTTACCCTTGGCCCCTCCAATAACGACTGTAGGGTTTCCGGATAAACAATGTGTAGCCTGTGACTCTTAATTCCCAAACCCTATTTTTATTAATCCAGGATTATTGAATAAGAGCCACGTCTACTTGCGACCTTTTGAGGTTTATTATTAGTTCGGCCAATGCTGTCTTATGGTGCAGGCTTATCTGCACCACCCGCAGCTTTGTTGGGATCATCCGACTTAGTAAATCTAAATCTTACAGTCCCCAGGCTTTTTTATTGTAAACTAAAAAGTTTTTGTTTGATATATGGTCAGCCATTATTATATTTTCGCAAGCACATGTGAATAATATACACATGTTAAACGTCAGTTATATATACTCACTAGCTGACCCAGCAAATGTTGTTTTGCCACATAAATTATTCCTAGAGAATTTCTAAGGGAGAAGATAATAACGAACTCATTCTAAGTGTGTGACGATGTAGTATATTAGTGATATAGGCAGGAAGTGTTGTGAACGATAACGAATTATAAAAATAACAGAACCAAACATTTATTGTTTTAAAATTCATTATAATTTATATTTATACTAATTGTTTCAAATTAACTCATACCAAATTTGAAGACTCTTGCTATAGAAGCTTTCAAGACATAAGATTATTATTAATAATTTGGTATGGAGGTGACCCTTCCCTCGGTCATATTCTACCAATATTTTTAATTACTTCGCACATCGCTCTCAAAGGAATCCATACCAAATTTGAGGACTCTTGCTTTTAGAGCTTTCAAGACAAAAGATTATTATTAATAACTTTGTATGAAAAGTGCACCTGAGTCTCAAAAGAATCCATACCAAATTTGAAGACTCTTGCTATCAAAGCTTTCAATATAGTAGATTATTATTAATTAGTTTGTATGGAGGTGACCGTTCCCTTGGTCATATTCTACCAATATTTTGAATTACTTCGCACCTTGCTCTCAAAAGAGTTCATACCAAATTTGAATACTCTGTCTCCTATAGCTTTGAAGATATAAGATATATCGTTCGTATTAGCGTGACACAGCCCACTTAGAAGTACTAAAAAAATACTTCGATGTATTCTCAGACCTATCAAATACATATACAACATTTCTTAAAAATTTCAATTACAAACACCGTGACACGAGAGTTTTATATATATAGATGTACTTAATTATTTATATATCATTATTTTAATTAAATATTTAATTTAATTTTTTAGATAAAAAGAGCGAAAACCCAAAAATTTATTAAAATATTATATTTAAATTTTTTTAATAAAATCTGCGGAAATAAAATCCAATTAAATACATATTTTTTTTAAGTTTTGCATGCAAAAAAGAATTGCAGATAATTGTAAAAATGATTTTCTTAAAATTAATAATGATGATAAAAGTTGGTCATCATAATTCCAGAAAGAGTTTAAGCAGAACATCTTTCAAATTATAATTGAACGGCCACTTAAGTTCAATAACCACTTGTGATATGCAAACATTTGCAAAGATATATTTAGAGCAGTAAAAGAATAATAGAAATGTGAAGAGAATCACTGCTTACCTCTGTTTCTGTATTATTTTTTCTTACTTTTCTCTAGAAATGTCATTAAAATGGTTTGTATTTATACACTTCCTTGATTGCAATCATTTTGAAAACATTTGAATCCATTTCTTAAAAGCACAAAAAAAATAAGAAAACATCACTGTCAGAGACACATGTTATGCAAAATGTTTTTATTAAAAGTAACATTTAAATTCAATATTTAACATTTCTCCATCACGAATGAAGTTGAAGTTGAAAATAATTGCACATATAAGCACACAAATATATTGGCTAATATTCTCTGTAGCATAAATTCAACAATAGCAGCAAACAACTGACAAACGTCCTCTAAGAATGACACATGATCCAGGTAAATGTGAACACGAACAATAACAACATCAAGCAGAAGACGATGCAAAAAAATGCGATTAGAAACATGCAAAATAGATGACAAGACCACCTCGGAAGACAGAAGAAAGAGTGAATTTCATTAGAAATAAAGCGACAACAAGAAAAACAACAGCAGCACACAAACACACACATACACACACATATACACACACACACCACATGCATGAGCATTAAACGAGCTTGCTTCTTAAGTCTTTTGTGTTTTTTAGAACAACGACCCACCAGAGGCTTTGCTGCAGCACATCGAATCAAAATTAAATAATTGTCAGTGTAAAAATATCTTTAAGGCTTATATCATCATACTTTTATTTGTTAAGATATAAACTAAAAATAAGAAGAAGAAAAAAAGGAATTATCAGAATAAGAGAAGGGCAATTAGCAATGGGAACACACACAAATACAATGTTACACAATACCGTTAATATGACCGAATTTCTCATAAGACAACAAAACCGAAGTCATGTGATAGGACAACAACAAATTATTTAAAACTTATTTTTAGTTTTTGCATCGAAAGGGTGACCTGGTTAACATCTACTTCTTTCACCTACTCTTACAACAACGCCATCGGACTTAAACTGGAAAAAATTCTTGACTTATGCTGACTGTGAGGCGGCATATATTAAATGCGCGCACCAAACAAACACACTCCAAGCAATTGCAAGTAATTTCATTTCAAACAGAAAAAATTTAATGTAGTGTTACCCACATTACCTGCAAGTCGTCGCCACCAGCGACTAAATGTTACGGTCCTGCAACGTACGTACATACCTATTCAAACAATAAAGTAAAGCAAACTGCATACACACGTACTTATTGTTCCAAGTGTACTCGTATACATGCACATATTCGTGTATAAAATAAATTTAAAACTAACAATTTCTTTTGCTGTTATTGCCGTTGTTATTGTGTTGATTAACCGACAAAACAAACACAAAGTATAGAACTTATTGTTAAACCTTTAAACTTGAACTCATGCTTAAATCGTGCTTATGTCATTTTGAGTGTTGCAGCAAGATTAAAAATTTCTTTTGCAAAGTATGTTTAGTTTTTTTTTATACAAAAAATTGATTAAGCATGCAGTGAACCTAATGTGTTCTATATTTTTTTTTTAAATTTGGTGGGATTCTATACTTAACACTGTGTCACATATTTGTATTTATTCTTTTTTGCCGTAATGCTACTATACAGTCATTAATTTAGGCACAAAACATGATCTAACTGTATAATGGGTCTTTTAATTCCTCATCGTTTGCTCTGTTAAAAGGACTTTAATTTTTTTTAAAGATGGTCTAAATTTTTTTTCGCATTAAAATAAAACATTAGTTGAGCTATATTGGCATATAAAAAAATGGAAAGCTCTCCAAAATTTGATGAAAAGCTTAATAAGACTTCGAAATTTAACAATTCTGTGTCTATAATTATAAAAACTGTGGCAACAATTCCACGATAAATCCACTATCCTGTCGTGCAGTATAATTAATTAAGCATTAAATATTTAAATCGTCATCTAGTAATAATATTCCTGCAGAATATGTACATTTTTCGATAAAGGTAAATTTTTTATTTTTCTTTTAATAAACATTTGTGTAAGCGTTGTTTTCTCATATAATTGTTTGTTATACGAGGTCGGATCAATAAGTCCGTGACTTCTTAAATGAAACACAGTTTTTTTCCACACAAAAATTTATTTTTTCAACATAATCTCCATTTAACTCAATACACTTAGTCCAACGTTTCTACAGTTTTTTTATCCCTTCCAAAAAATAGGATTTTTCGAAGTCCTTAAAATAGTCATTTGTTTGGTCAATAATTTCATCGTTGGAGCTAAATCTCTTTTCACCGAGCCATTTCTTTAGGTTAGAAAATAGGAAGTAGTCACTAGGGGCTAAATCCGGAGAATATGGCGGATGAGATACCAATTCGTAGCACAATTCATAGAGTTTTGCCATTGAGACTGCACACGTGTGCAGCAGTGCATTATTTTGATGAAAAATAACTTTTTTCTTGACCATATGGGGTCGTTTTCTTTTTAAATCATCATTAAATCGGTCTAATTGTTTTGCCCTTTTGAAGTTAACCGATGTGGATTATCCCGCATGCATCACAAAAAAATGTTGCCATCACCTCATTGGCCGACAAACTTATCTTGGCCTTTTTCGGAGCAGGTTCACCTGGAGAAACCTTTTGTTTAGACTGCTGCTTGGTCCATACATGTTTTATTTAGAAAAATTACTTCATTTTTCTATTTTGCTATAAATTCCTGAAAATGCTTACAGATGAAGGAAATTTATGTTGCGAAGCAAAATTTAATTTAAACGTTAAAATTTATTTCTTTTTCACGTGGATATAATGACATATAGCTCCGAAAAATTTATTTCAAGGAATAACTTTTCTTATACAGGCTTCCTAGCCAAGTATTTTTTTTTTCAGCCTTTCATTAGTAATTAAAATGTTTTCGTTAATAGATTGATTTTCTAGAAGAATATTAGGAAATCTAAGAAGATTGAATGAAAAAATTTATTTCTTTAATTGCAAATTTATAATAGTTCAAATAAATATAATTAAAAATAATTGTAGAAAAATATACACGTGTACATATATGATAAATTTTCTTATTTCAAATTTCATTACAAATTGATTTTTTGCAGCTTGTAAGTCATGAAAAATAGAAAAACTTGAATATATTTTTCTTATTAAGAAAATCATTGCCACCATGATAAGGGAAACACCCGTGAACAGAAAACCTTAAGTGAATAAAACGCTGCATTAAATAACATGAAGGTCATGACGGCCAACAATTTCCTCATGCTGCGTATAAATATTGTGCGTAAAAATAAAGGCTTTGCCATACATCAGCTATGAAGTGAAACAGTAATTTAAAAATATTATTTCTTTTTTTAGCATCTGTTCAAATGAAATTTAAATACTATGATGGGCTTAAATAAAATTTGAGTTTTCATAAAAGCATTTCAGTAAGTAAAAAAAACTGCATAGAAATATTAATTTTCCTTTGCACGCACACTTCGTTGAGAATTTTAACATATGAAAAAGGCCTTCCAGATTTCATGTGACAATAATGTTTTGAAGAATACACTCCTTTATATTACAGCGAAATGCAATTCTTATATTCAATCTTGTGGTTCACTGAATAAATTTTTATCTTTTTGCTTCAATTTTTAATCGTCGTTTTTTTTTTTTTTGTTGGTGGGCTTAACATTTTCAGCTTGTGCCATTGTTGCTACTAACAGCCACTTGTTGTTGCCACAATTGATGTTTGTTATTTTTGCTGTTTTTGCTATTAGCAGAGATACGTTATCTATCGACATCTGCACAACTTTTAAACACTCGCATACACTAGCTCGCACACACATTCATATGAGTTCTGTTTGTGCCACAGTTTTATGTTTAATTCAATTTTAAAGGTGATTTAAAACTCATGTACTCGTTCGTACCTCTTCTCATTTGTTCCTTGGTTGCAAGCCGCATGTTGTTGTTAATGTTTATATGTTTGTTCTATAATGCGTTTTGTTGTTTTTTGTTTGCTTTTTATGTCGGCTTTAAAGAGGCGGCTCTATAAATGTGTTTGACGTTGCGTTAAAATAAAGTGTATTTTAATTCAATCTGCCACAACTTTAAGCCGTTTAACAAATACCAATATGATAGCCAGTGAGCTTGTATTAATTTAAATGCTTGACGAGAAGCACTACTTGGACATTTTGTACTAAGATCATTGCCGTTGATTAGCTAGCTCTACAATAGCTTGAAAGTAACAAGAAATATCTTAGGAATAAACATTCACGTTAAAGCAACATGTTGCTAAACTGTCTAAAGTGGAACTTGTTTAAAACAGTAATAGAACTGTTTTTGTATGTAGTTGCCTGTGCCGAGTGGTTGTCTTTACTAATTTCAGTTTGCATTATTTATTTAAGTGGTGCCTGCCTTTGATAAGCAGCAACTTAACGAAATAAATTATATGGAAAAGGTTGTGGAATGTGTTAAATGAAAAATTTGAGAGCTGTTGAGCATTGCCAGTTTAATTTTTAATAAGTTAAATTTAATTTGAATGTTTTCCTTTAATTTATAGAAATGCAACGAAAATATTATTTGACAGTAATTGTTTGTTTTTGTAAATAAAACAAAAAATTTGCGTTTGCTTTGTGATGGAGAAGTTTTCTTTTTTAACCCCCGACCAAAAAAGGGGTGTTATAAGTTTGTAGTGTTTCTGTGTATCTGCGTGAATGTACCAGCCCACATACAGAGCAAACGGCTTGACCGATTTTTATTTACTTTTTTCTGTTTGAAAGGTGACTTGAGCGAAAGTTTTCTTAACTATGCTTTAAAAAAAATCACTTTAATGTTCCCCCTTATCGTGGTTGACGTATTTCGACTCTTACTACGACGTTTTTGTAATAGATTAAAGAAAACCGCAACATTTGTTCTTTAATCTATGACGAAACTGTCGTAGTCGAAGTCGAAATACGCCAACCATAATAAGGCCCATTGCCTGTTAATTTTAATTTTTTATTTTTATAAACAATTACTTTACTGGCAAAATTGTGAAATACATAAAAGCGAACATTACTCTTGGCTTCAAGGCTGCTAGAGCCTTTGTAATAGTTATAAATCCGTTAACACCAGTTTGCAACAGCACACAACAACAAACGAAAAAAATTTAATTGAGGTTTGCATCGAATTGACTTAAAATAAAATAAATAAAAAAAAGTTTAAACGACTTCAAAAATAAGCATTAAAAATTTTAAAAAATTTATTTATTATTGTTCGAACTTCATTAGTTTCTATATTTTATGATTTTATCAGGCTAAAGTTCGTATCGCTTTTTAAGCCAAATTACATGTGATAATTATTAACGAACAAATAACACCAAAGTTAATTGCAAATATTCTGACAAACACTAGTAGAACGGAACAACAGCGTTCTTTGTGTTTTTGGTCCTCTGTGCGTGATGTCAGTTGATGTAGATTTTTTCTTTATATACCCAACTTTTATTGCAAAGGGAATATGTGAATTGTTTTGATTTTGATTTGAAAGGTAATTTTTACCATCTCTATATTTACAACAGTCTTGCCATTGTCGTTTGTTCTTTACTATTTATGCACATGAATCAAAACAATTCACATATTCCATTTTCAATAAAAGTTACATATATACATAGTTTTTTTTAATTTTTTCTTTTGCATTATGCAATTCCAAAGTTGCTTTATTTTATTTTTTTTAACTTGTAGCTCACTTGTTAAAAATCAATAAAGTTTATTTGGTCACAAATAAATTCAAGATATATGCGTATAAAACTAATTAAAAATTTCAAAAGCCATACGTTTTAAGATTATCAGATTTTTATGACATACCCGCTTATCTTACGACCAAGAATACGTTCACTTTATTAAATCTCACAAAAACAGCATTGGCCAACTTTTGCTATTAAGCATTGTTTGGCATATTACAAGCCTGAAGCTTCTCAAAATAAAAAGTTTTTGGCTGAATGTTCAGATTTTGATCAATATTTACCTCAAGTCAAAATATATATATATATTACTATAAAATTTAAATGTTCTACATAAGTAAAGTTCGGTTTGTGTCTATTTAAATCTTTTAGCATAACTGCATTGCATTATGCATTAATCTAAACATATAGTGACTCCAACTCATAATCGTACATGAGTGTGGCTGATGCAAATGTGCTCGAAAAAAAAATCTAAATTTATTTAAGGTTGATTTTTTTCGATTTTATTTACACTTCACATACTTACATCTGTGAATAATAAAAAAACTAAAATTTTCCAACGATAACTAAACATTTAAAGAAAAAAGAAAAATAACTAAAATTCTATCGCTCAACGAATAATCGGACAAAACATTTTATATAAAAAATTAAACAATTACTGCCAGTTCATAGAAGCCATGTAAAAAATCTCGTCTGTCTATTTATATTGAAAACAAAAACAAAGCACTCAAAATAGCCAGACGAGAATTTTTACATGACTTCTATGAACTGGCAGTTAATATTCTGTTGCATATCCTTTGTTGTCGAGAATAGCCTGTAAGCGTTTGGGAATTGACTTGACCAAGTTTTGGCATACTTCCGGCTCGATAGAGTTCCGAGCTTCTAACAAGCCCTCCTGCAGCTGGACTGATGACCTGATTTTTTTATTGATACACTCTTCTGCCTAATTCCTCCCAAAGGCGATCAAGTACATTGAGGTCAGGGCTTTATGAAGGTTTTGGGACAGTTATGAATCAACCAAAGCTTTGCAACTCCTAATATGTGCTTGGGATCGTTGTCCTGGTAAAAATCAAAGTTGTTCGCAATTCCCAATTTCTCTGCTTTTTGCTTTACATTTTGCTTCAAAATCTTGAGGTAGACAAATTTGTCCATTTTACATTCTATAAAATGCAAATTGCCTACTCCAGCACTAGACATGCAGCCCTAAACCATTACAGAGCCTCCTCCATGCTTCACTGTTGCTTTTGTATTATTATGGTTAAATTCGGTATTTGGCTTACGCCACACAAATTGCCTGCCATCTGAACCATCCAAATTAAATTTGCTTTCATCAGTGAACAAAACCTTAAAATAATTATAAACTTTCAATGAAAATGAATTTCAGGATGATTTTTCAGCAAATTACTTGATTCAAAAAATCTTCAGTTTTCATTGACTACTCATTTGGCGAAGTTTACTCTACGATATTTATTTCTAAGCCTTATAAAATGCTTTTTTCTGGCAAATCTCCCATAATAATTGTACTTATGTAATGTATTGCGAACAGTATTCGGACAAATATCTTTTCCAGTTCGAGATTTTAATGATATTTTAAGATCTTTTGCGGTTTTAAAGGGATCTCCTTTGATTGCTTTCAACATCGAACGTTCATCTATTTCATTTAGTACTTTAGCTTGACATTTTCTGCCTCTATTGGCCAGTCTAAACTTATTACGGAACCTTTTAACAACATCGTAGACAGTGGATTTGCTTTTTCCAACCCATTCGCCAATTTCTCGAACAGTTTTACCTTCCAAATTTAATTTAAGTATTACTTGTCTTATTTAAACAGTCGTTTGATTTCTATATGGAGATATTTTCACTTAAAATTAATGTTCTTACCACTTCTTACAATTTACAACTCCATATGGTTTGGTAATTAAAAAATAAACGAATTTTTACATGTCGAATCCTCTTTGTCCGTTTATTCGTTGAGGGCAAACATTTTAGTTATTTTAGTTTTTGCTTTAAAATTAATAGTTATACTAAAAAAATATAATTTGTTTTTGTTGTTGTAAGACTAAAGTGTGTGAAGTTTAAATAAAATAAAAAACAACAATACCCTAACATTTTTTTGTTTCTGCTTAGAAAGCATTTGTATCAGTCAAACTCTTGTTCGATTATGCGTTGTAGCCACTGTATATGTTAAATGAAAAATAATATTCAAGCACAAAATACACAAACGTTGTATCAACTATACCCACATACTGCTCTGAGCTGATAAACAAACATTGAGTATTGTAAATGTTAAACTACAGAATCAAGAATGCATTTGTATTCAATGATTTTAAGTAAACCTTTCCATGTTTGTATTTACATGAGAAAATGCTTCAAACGCACACACAATGTGGCAGCAAAAAAAAATTCCCGACCACAAAAAACTGTTTCAGTTTTGCCTCAATTCTTTTCCTGCAGTTTAGTTGGCTGAATAAAAACCAGTGAAAGTGTATTGTGTCTTCCTTTGTTAAGTTCTTTGTGACAGTTTCCGTAAATATTTGGAATTTGCTTTCATTTCTGTACGAATAAATTTCAAGTCGGATGCACCACAAATACTGGCCATAGTTTTAAAGCAACGTTCAATAAACAGCTGCTTATTTCATTAGCAGCTTGGGGGAAAAAGTCTGTTCGATGCATTCTTACATGCTTTTAAAAAGGCTATAGTTTTTCTGTAAATCTTAAAAAAAAAATCAGCTGGAAAGAAAAAGTTCTGGGTATTAACGTTTCAAGTTTTTTCCCCTGTTGATTAAATTTAATAAAATAAAAAAAGTATTTATTTTTAAAGTTTTTATTTTATTATAAAATATATATATGGACATGTCGTCGCTTCTTCAACTAACCGACCTAACTGAAATTTCTGTAAAATTAACTGCCAGTTTATAGAAGCCATCTAAAAATTCTCGTCTGTCATTTATATTGAAAACAAAAGCAAATTGTGAGTGCTTTGTTTTTTACATGGCTTCTATAAACTGGCAGTTAATGAAATGATTTTACAAGTCATAATACACCATGTCTACAATTTTTATAAAAGTAAACACATCTCAGACGTATCCATAAGAATGAATGAGGGCCCCTGCGGCTGAGTGGTAGAGACGCTATCCTCTTAGTCCAGAGGTCGTGGGTGCTTTCTTCAGACAAGCTAATCAATTCGCGGGTTGTAACAAAACAATCATAAAAGCTGCTCTCCAGCAAAATATAAAAAGTGTTATTTCAAACCATTAAATAGGCCCTTTCATCTTTTGTGCATAAAGCTTAGCTGTATGTGAAAATAATTAAGAAGTTTCTACAAAAAAAAAAAAAAAATAGAAAAATTCGCTACTTGTGTCCCTCCTTAACTTTTTTCCTTGGACTTAAAAGTTTACAAAAAGCTATTTGTGGTTGTGGAGACAAAATAAAGTTTATTGTGCAATTAAATAAAAAGATTTGAAAATTCAAACTTTGTGATTGTATTTGATATTCTGTGAATTGTGTCTTTAAAGAGTGTTAGAACTTTTCTATTAGCAAATTCTTTTTATTATTCTGTGAAACACAGAGAACACAGAGTGAGTACAGATAGAACCTCTTTTTGTTTAAATGTTTTCTATAATTCTTTTTTCAGTTTTTATATGAATCATTTTGTGGAAAATTATTTATTTGCATCAGTGTAATAACATCGCGTAGTTGTCACATCACCCAGTGCGGTTTTATCTTAGAACTGAATAGGAGTTGTTTTGGATATTAAAATGTGTAAATAAATCTATATTGCTTTAAAGTAAATTTAGATAAGGCCTTCTTCGCCACACAAGGAAATATTATATTTATAACTCTGATTACTTTTTCAATACTGACGAATCCAAATTTAATTTATTTGGATGTGGTCGTTGTAGTTTTGTGTGGCGAAGAGGAGCTCCAGCCTTAATGATAAAAACCTGGGGGAAAATTACTGTATTAGATACGACTCTTAATTTAAAAATATTTCAATAAAGTTTATATGGAAATATTTTTAAATTACGAGTCATATCGAATGCCGTAATTTGCCCCCTGAATAACACGGTGAAGCATCGCTGTGTAATGTGGGGTCAAATGGTTTTTATATAAACGAACAATGAATAAACTGGATTATTTAAAAATACTTAAAGATGATTTAGCACAGTTAGCTACTAAATTATACAGAACTGGAGATGATTAATTAGTTCGAGTTAAATTCCTCAATAGAAAGATAATGGCTTGCACACGATATAAAAAAATTACTGGCACATCTTCTCCCGAGCTTTGGCCTTACTATTAAGGCAATTCTGTGTGCATATATATAGAGAAGAAATTGCGCGAGCGGTAGATTAGGAACAAAAATTAAATCAAACGTGTTCTCCAGGGCAAATGGAAAAACATATCTCCCAATATTACCACAAACCCACTTCATTCTATGAGAAAAATGTATTACATGCTAGAGGAGGATATATTTGGCACTAAGTTTTAATCTCGTACTTAGTTCATGCTTCGTTTCTAAAGGAAAGTTAATGTTTTTTTCGACTCTTGAAAATAGAGTTATATTAAATTTTTTTAGCACTAGAATAAATTTGTAATCAAAATTAAAATTTTTCATAGAAAGCTGATTAATTTCTGTTGTATTCATAAAAAATATTCAAGGCTTATTTGACATACATATTTCTATAGGAAATTTGTCAAATAAACCTGTAATAAACTTAAAATATCTTTATGAATAGGGCAGTTTAAATTTCCTTTTGGTTTTAGCTTAAAATCTTAAAGAACAACAGAGATACTTTGCTTAAAAAAACGGAGGGTTTGGTGTACAAGTTCTTTTTTTTTTTTTGGTTAACTGTACGTATGAGATGAAGAGAAACATCGTCAGATATTATCTCGGATACTATGTCAGAGTTTTTAGAAGTTTTCACATATTCTAATGCTTTTGTTCACAATTTTATTTGCTTATTTTCTAATCGAATCAATTTTGTATAGCCTGGAATTCACTGTTTAGGTCTCAAAAAAGATAAATTGTTGCGATGGTAAGATAAACGGCTACATGACCACTTTTGTCGCTGTCGCCAACTTTTTAAAGTAACAATAAGCAGCTATACTGATGTCAGCATTATGCAAAATGTGGAATTAATGACAACTTAAAATTATGAGGGCGGATCAACTAGTCCGTGAGTTTTGAATGAAACTCAGCTTTTTTTTGCAAATCAAAAATTTATTTTTCAACATAATCTCCTTTTAACGCAATACACTTAGTCCAACGTTTCTCCAGTTTTAGTATCCCCTCCAAAAAAATAGGATTTTTCGAGGTACTTAAAATAGACATTTGTTTGGTCAATAATTTCATCGTTTAAGCTGAATCTCTTTCCGTCGAGCCATTTCTTTAGGTTTGGGAATAGGAAGTAGTCACTAGGGACTAAGTCCGAAGAATATGGCGGATGAGGTACCAATTCGTAGCCCAATTCATAGAGTTTTGCCATTGAGACTGTACACGTGTGCACCCGAGCATTATCTTGATGAAAAAGAACTTTTCCTTGGCCATATGGGGTCGTTTTCTTTTTAAATTCGGTCTAATAATTTGGCATAACATTCGCCCTTTATTGTTTTTTCCTTTTGAGGAAAATCGATGTGGATTACACCACGTGCATCTCAAAAAAAACTGTTGCCATCACCTTGGCCTTCTTCGGACCAGGTTCACCGGAGAAACCAATTGTTTAGACTGCTGCTTGGTCTTCGGAGTAAAGTAATGGATCCATGTTTCATCCACAGTTTCAAAACGCCGCAAAACTCATTTGGATTGCGGTTAAACAACTCCAAAAAATCCTTTGAAGTTCTCACACGTTTACGTTTTTGGTCAATTGAGAGCAAAAGCGGCACCCATCTTGCAGACAACTTTCTTAAACCCAACTGATCACTTAAAATCGAAACCACACTGCCATATGAAATGCCTATGGCATCAACAATCACACGCATCAACAATCATCGGTCAACACCATATCGTGGATTTTTTCGACATTTTTGGGTGAAAGTCATTAAACCACTTTTTTTACCATTGAAATCGATGGTGCAGAGTCGGGATTTTCCTTGGTTTGATTTCTTCTTCGCAAAAAATAATGTTTAATGAGCACTCGAAATTCACTTGTTTTCATTTTTAGAAAAATACACGAGGTTGTATGTTTTGGACAGCTGTTAACGGCAAAGAAAATATCAACACTTGCTCAAAATTTGACAGTAGACTATTAACAGGTGGTTCTTGATGGGAACAGTGTTGCATTTCATATACTTACGAGGGACGTTCGAAAAGTTTTATTATTTAATTTAAAGAACATCTCAAAATTTTTATAGAGAAGTAAATTGAATCGTTTTTCTATTTTCAAGTGATATAAACATATTGCAAATATTTATTTTTATATATCGAGCCTTATATTCGATTTTATCCTAAGCGACAAAAATTAAAGTTTTCAGAAGAAGGTTTTTTTTAAATATTCAAATAGGTTTTTTTACGTAAATTGTCGCTTACGATGAAATTTTACAGCCAGCATCTTAAAAGTTATCAACAGTTTTGGCATTTTAATAATTCTAAATTATGGGTAGGCCCATAAAATTTTAATTTTAATAAAAAAAGTCAATTTTCGATAACATGTCGCTTACTATAAAATCGAAAAAATATGTATGTGAAATATTTGAAAGTGGTCCCACTGAAATATCTATGTATATATTTATACTTCAATAGAAGGTACTTTTGATGTTGCCTGTCGTTGTCAATATAATTGAATGTTCGCTATTCAATTATATTGACACGATAGCAATCAGTAGTAGTTGTAGCCGTGTTGTTGTGTAGCATGCTGCAGCCTTTGCGTCTAATTCATAATTAGGTTTCAAAAGGTATAAGCCTACATGAGTTTCAATTATTGTAAATGAACCACATTTGAACTAATTCCTTCGCTTCCTTTTTTTCTGGAATTGTGACTTTGGTTTCTTGGTTTCTAAGAAACGGATAATTGCTAATATTCGTTAAAATAATTTGACAAAGACATACTTAATTTAAGTCAGTTAGAATTCCATTTGCAATGCTCACTGAAACATGCGTTTGTCGCTCGTACACTCGTCGCAAATTTTTGAAATTACAGCTTTGGGCTGATTAGAAAATTTAGCACGTCAGGCAATCAAACATTATTGACACATAATTAAAAGGTGATTAGAAAAAGCTCTTGAATAGACTCTTAATTTTAATTCTTTAGTAACCCCAACAGAGAGAACTTATGTGTTCTGATATGCATTCACTCTACAAGATCGTCTTTCATAATTATATAACATCTTCTCTATCATACCTTTTTTCATTGAAAGGAGTCATGCACTTTTTTGTAAAATAAATAAATAGGGTAGTTAATCTTATTATTTGTACATAAAGAGACGGCAAATCTTAAGTTTTGTTGAGGTAACAAATATTTGCATAATGTCTAAACTTAGCAAAACTCTCAAAAGTATAGCAACTGCAAAAGCTGACACATTTCCAAATGTTTAAACATCAGTGTGCAGTGTTTGTATATGACTTGAAGATTTTGACCAAAAACAGTTTCTTACTTCTGTATACTAAAGATAAATTACTAAAATGTTGGAAACTCAATAAAAACATTATCATGTACTAAAAGTTATGTACTATGAAAAGTTTTTGTTTAGTTTTAATCTTTAAAAGCTCTTAATATTTACCTAGTATCACACACACACATCACTTACCGTCAAGGATATCACATTTACCTTAATACGAATAAATTACAATGTCCTGAATATGTATGTTGATTCGACTTAATTTTATTACTGCAGTAGTTTAAAAGAAGCAAAGTTTTTCCAACAAATTAACATCTTTTTAGTTTTGTAAGATATTCTGCCACATTCATAGAAAGTAATGTTGAGTTTTCTTTATTAAATATTGTTGTTTTGCAAGACAAATAATAAAAATTTACAGCATTTTAAAAATGTTTAAACCTGCAGTTATGTTTTGAATTGATTTCTTAAATCTGCAAACACGGTTAAACAGAATGGGCCAGTAACTGGAAATTTTCAGTAGTTAACAAAAATACTTTACACGAACGTGTCAAGCAACTGCATACAAGAATTTTCCTTATTTTCCCTTACACGAGTAATTGCATTCCTATTCATCAAGTTGAAGTCTGTATAAAAGCATGATTAATATGTATTTGTTCTAAATGCACGATTGAATGTTTTCATTGCATTCTAGCAGCTTATATTAATTTGAGATTTTTTTTTAAATTGAAATAATGTTTTTTAGTTTATATACTTCACTGAACTAAGTAAATTTCTTCATCAATATTACTTACTGAAAAATCTAAAGAAGAGCTGTAAAAAATGCATAAAGTTTTTGTTTGTTTGATTATTTCTTTCAAACGATTTCATTGAAAAAAAAAAGAATTTTGAAAACAAACAATATAAAGAATTTCATCATTATTTTAAATGAAACATATTGGGGAAAAAAACAAACGAAATGGAATAAATTTAATTAATTTTAAAATTATATATTTCTATGTGATAATATATTTAAGGTTCATTAGCTGAAAATAGCAGCATTAATCATTGATGGTCCTTTCTTAAGTTAACCTTTCTTTCCTCCGCACAGTGGCGCCCGTAGAGCAAACGAGGTTGCAAAAATCAAAATTTTCATGTGCGCCTGCGAAATTTTAAATGAATCCATCTTATAGTAAACTTTTCAACGATCTCAAATATGCTACTCTTAACAATATCAGATTTTTAGTTTAGAAGACATAACTGTTCAAAGTTAACCAATTTTCGGATTTAAAAAAACACACAATTTTTAGGTAGTTTGATCCGATTTCAGGTGTAATATCACGAAAACTAGGCAACGAATAGTATTTTTTTTTGTTTTTAGTGATTGATGTGCTTATTAAATGTATAACAATAAAAAAAATTGTGCTGTTTGCTTTGTGTTTCTCTAGGTAAATCAGTATTTAAAAACTATCCATTTTTTCACTATTCTTCAACTTTGACGGAAAATAAAAAAAATTTACCTTTTTTTACCTCCGCCATATTTTCAAAATATGTTCTTTAACTAGTCTTTTACATAACTCAAAAGGTTTTATCTGCCTTTACGTGCCTATTTGGCTTCTACAGGTAAAAAACGTTAAAAAGACATGGTTGCAGAAATTGTATGGCGGGCATCCCTTACATGCCTTGACTGACAGTTACTTTGATGTAATAGTTTGAAAATTGCATTTTGAGTCAGTTGTCTACCTGAGAGCCTCTGGCGAAAAATTTGGTCCTAATATTCCGTTACAGACACAAGATGCACAAAAAACTACTCATTGAAATAAGCAGGTACGCACCTCACTTAAAAATTATTTTTGGCGTACATATGGTGAAGAACAATACTGACTTATGGTACAGGTAGGCACAAATCTCATTTGGCTACGTGCATAATATCAAAACTGTATAATTCAGCCCAAATGCATATGTATGCATGTAACAGGTACATTTGTAGACATGGTAGCATAGGCCTATATATTGCAAAACAAGCTTAATGCCTGCATTAGTCTACGACTGAAAGTTGGCGAAACAAGTATTGAAAACATGGCGTTGAACAATTTAAAACTATTTGAACTGTTTAGAAAGTCAATTACACCAACGTGTTTCGCGGAAGCTGCTTTAGAAGAACTCGATAGCTTATACGGAAATATTGAGAGAAGCAAAAGTATAAAAAATAATCTTTGTATGATACATGCCAAAATTAAGACAAAATGGGTGAAATGCAATCGAACCATTAACATCTTCAACTCCAAATACGAGGACTGGCTTAATGAAGACACCATCCTGGATATATTGGCAGTAGATAAACCCTCCACATCAACCAGAGGAGAAAAAGGAAGGCCAAAAAAAAGTATGGAGGAGTGTTCAATTTTCACAAGAAAGAGGAAACTTGCCGATGCCACCAATGACTTGACCACGAAGGATTTATCGGATGCGCTGTCTATTAAATACATAAAGGATAGTGAACGAGTTAGGTCGCAGATTACAAAATCTGTTGCTGATGCAAGCCCACTGCGACTAAAAAGGATTAAGGAAAGCATTCCCACTCCCACAAACGCACATATTAAAAAGTATAGTTCCGAAGAAGCCTTGGCTCTGTTTTTGGACTTAGAACTTTCCAAAGAGAAATATGAGATACTACGGGCATCTTTAATGCGACACGGGGCTGACCTTTTCCCCGGATACAAGCATATTACGCAAGCCAAAATAAATTCACGACCATTGCGTACGGAGTTTACGGAAGTCTCTGCGAAAGCCAATCTGCAGGATCTTATGGACCATACAGCAAAACGGTTGTTGGAAAGTCTTCCTGAAAATGAGGTGGAAATTCTTCCTCAGAAACTAACATTGATCAGCAAATGGGGCTGCGATGGATCATCCGGACAAAGCGTTTATAAGCAAAGGATATCTTCCGATGACACTACAATATCTGACGGAAATATGTTTATGGCATCTGTTGTTCCATTGCGGCTAAAATCTGATGTTTCCCTACACTGGAAAAATCATCGACCGTCATCAGTGCATTATTGCCGACCAATAATGTTTCAGTTTGCAAAGGAATCGGCAGAACTCATAAGGACCACGGTGAAGGACATTGAAGAACAAATAAGCAAGATTAAGCATACAAAATTGCAAATTGGAGAAGGAAAATATATTGAATGTAGTTACGAGTTCCACCTGACCATGGTTGACGGAAAAGTCGTAAACGAACTGACAGGAACAACCTCAACATTGACATGCCCGATTTGCAAAAAGAGTCAGAAGAACTTCGGTAATTTAAACGATTCTACAAACGAGGAGAATTACGAATATGGAATGTCACCATTGCACGCAAGGATAAGGTGTATGGAGTTCTTGCTAAAACTGGCGTATACCCTACCACAACAAGATGAAAACATCGATGAAAATACATCAATTAAGGATAAGGAAAAGATCAGAAAGAAGCAAATACAGAATGCTTTTTGGAAACAACTTGGACTAAAAGTAGACTGCCCCAAGTGTGGATACGGTAACTCAAACGATGGAAACACTTCAAGGAGATTTTTTGCAAATGATGAGGCAGTAACTAGAATCACTGGAATTGACAATGAAATCGTCAAAAGATTGGGAACGATCTTGAATGTTTTAAACTGCCAAGAAAGTGTTAATTCTACAAAATTTGGAGAATATGCATCGGAAACTGCATCTCTTTTAGCAAAAATTTATCCACAGAAGAAGTTGACCCCGACCGTCCATAAAATATTGGCGCATGGCAAAGATATAATTGAGTACCAGTCTTTGCCAATTGGAGAGCTTTCTGAAGAAGCGCAGGAGTCTCTTAACAAATTTTACAAAAAATATAGATTGCAGAACACGTTCAAAGCATCAAGGGTGAGGCAAAATGAGGACCTCTTCAACATGTTAGCAGCATCTTCCGATCCACTTATTTCTTCCCTGCGGCATGTGAAGTCACGAAAAGAACTACAATGGAATTATACTTTAGAAATGATTAGTCTTTTAAATATACCTTCTGTTACGAATTGTGATGAATATTTTACAGAAAATTCAAAAAATTAATTGAAAAAAAATTTGTTTAATTTGTTGGCTAATAACTTTAAAACAGAAAAAGCTTTCAAAAGAACTAAGAAATATAAGATTGGTAAAAATAATTTGATTTTGTTACCATAAAATAGATGAGTTAGAAAAAAATTAGAGTTTAGAAATGATTTGTATTTTAGACATACTTTGTCTTACCAAGAAAATGAATATTTTACAGAAAATTGAAAAAATCATTTAAAAAAAAACTCTTTTGTTGTAATTTTTTAGGTAATATCTTAAAACATGAAAAGCTTACAAAAGAACTACAAAAAAATATAAAATTCTTAAAAAAAATTTTTTTGTTACCAAAACTTGGATTTTTTCACAAATTTTAACTTTGAAAACCCATAAGTAAGCACCTATAAGGTGTAGCGTCCACTCCAACCGCTCATTTTATAGGTTGAACAATTATCTATGACATGCAATTTAAATTATTCGATTATCTTGTTCGGTTCAAAAGATATGATTTTTGCAACGAAAAAAGGCAAATGGCGCCACTGTGCTCCGCCTTAAAAATTCTAATACAGGGTGTTTTTTAGAGGTATAGAACTTCGAATTGAAATAAAACACAAGAAAATCGTTTTAATGTCCATCAATTTGGCTTTATTGGAAGGATAATTTTATGCCATTAACGTTTAAATATGATTTCGGGCATGTGGCCGCCGCGGCTGGCTCGAATAAAGCCAATTCTACAGGTCCAATTTTCAACCACTTTTTCGAGCATATGGGGCCGTATGTTGGCAATAACGCCACGAATGTTGGCTTCCAAGTCCCCTAACGTTTCTGGTTTGTTGGCGTAGACGAGCGACTTCACATATCCCCAAAGAAAATAATCCAATGGTGTCAAATCACACGATCTTGGTGGCCAATCCATGGTTAACCGAATTAATTGCTCTGATGGACGATTATGTCGACCATAAAATGGACGGAGCTTGCGGTAAACTTCGCGAACTGAACCATTATTTTCGAAATAAATTTGCACGATTTGCAAGCGTTGTTCTTTTGTCAACCTGTTCATGATGAAATGGCAAACCAAACTAAATATTAATCACTTGACAGCTGACAAAATGGCCGCCAGTTAAAAAAGTGATGCCAACTTAAAGTTCTATACCTCAATAAAAAACACCCAATATATGTATATAATAATTTTTGTGCTTTTTTGAAGTTTTAAATTGTGCGAGTTCTCCAGATCAAAAATTTCTTTAATACTATTTTAGAAAGGTTTTTCACAGTGTTTAAAAAGCTTTAGTCGAAGTAGCAAAAGTCGTAAAATTTTTACTTTTCACTGCTTCGGCTTTTTACAGCTGTTTAAACTCAACCAATGCTTTTGCTAGTGCTTGTGCTTCTGAAAATTAATAACAGTAGCAGTTGAAGCGGAAGCAGAAGTAGCAAATGATTTATGAACAATTGCGCAGTTCTTTCAACAGTATAAATCGTCGAAAAAAGTTTTAATTTTATTTGCTGTTGCTTTTGCTTAGTTTCGGTAATAAAAACATAAGCAGTCTGTATGCTTTTATAAGTACGAAAGAGTCACAGCTAAAGAAGCAAAAGCTCTTGCTTTTAAAAGTTTTCTGCACATTCAATCAAATATTTTGTGGTGTTTGTCATGTTTTTGTTGTTGTTTTTGCACATCAGACAAGAGGCAAAAGCAGAAACCACTTTACTGTGATTGCTTAAAACTTCTAAAAGCAATAGTTTTTGCTTCTTTGACTGTTTGTGACTTCTAAAAGCACACAAACTGCTTATGCTTTTACTACCGAAACTAACCAAAAGCAACAGCAAATCAAATTCAAAATTTTGAAGTCGTCGACTGTTGAAAGAACTGCGCAATTGTTCATAAATCGTTTGGTGATTTTGCTTTGACTGAAACTGTTGTATTTTTCAAAAGCGAAATCAGAAGCAAAATTAAATGAAAGAAAAATCATTACATTTTTAAGCACTGGTTTTTCATTCCATGTGATGTTGCCACAATATTAATTTGTGATCCTTGAAAGTATATATATTCTGGGTCTTTATAAATGGGGAAGTCAAATAAGCGATGTTTTCCTGTCTGTACGTGAAATCGATTTTCCGGAGCCCTAAAAAAATCTATAAACTTCGGTTTTGAACTGGAGTGTCAGAAATGGTCCGAAATGGATGGGTATTAAAATTGAGCAAAATCAAAAAGATATTTTCAGGGCTGGAAAATTTGAACTTTTTTAGGTGTATAAAAGTAACTAACGAAAACAATTTTTTGGTTTTTGCTTTATAAACATATTTCATATTTTGAGAGAAAATAAATTGGTAGTGAAAATAAAAAAACAAAACAAAAAAATGCAAAATAAAATTTATTTGGTATACAAAAAAATTAACTAAAGTAATTTGCTTCTCCATTAGTGACAGGGAACATTAAAAGAGACCTGTTGGTCGGCAAAATAAGTTTTTACTTTTTTTTTTGAGATTCTTATACTAGACAATCCACTTTTTCTAAAGCAGCAAACCACAGCTTTCTAACTGCATCAGTTTAAAATTAGCCTTAAAAAGACTTTTGATAAAAAACATTAAAAAGAAATCCAGTGTGATAAAACTTTTCTGCAATTGATCTAATTCGCCTTGAGCACTCAGTAGTATTCGGGGTCGCTAATTATGAATCCGGTATTAGATTTAAAAAATCCAAAATGGCGGATGAGTTTTTTTTAATTGATCAGATTTGTTTTAAAATCGTTACTCCAAAGGTGTTTCCGGTCGCTGATTATGAATTTAAAGTCGCATTTTTAAAATTCATAAAGGCCGCTCCAATTTGGTGGACTACTAATTTAAAAATTTATCGGAGTAGCTTTTAAAAATTTAAGACGAATAATTATAAATATTATATATCCGATGTTTTTAGTGAAACAAGCAGACGACTTACAACCTAACTATTTATTTAAATAAACACACTAATGTGCAGTTTCTACAAATCGTCTACAACATTTGTATGAAATTCCCTCAGAAAAATTAGTTCTTTCCATATAAAGTTTATACTCAAGTCGTTCGCATGGCTTGTAGAAATAGGGGGTAACTTAAAAAAAAACTAAAACTAAACAAAAACACTTTAAAAAACTTAACTTAAACTAGTTCTGCTTTTTACATATTCTTTTCTTCAATTTCACTTTTGATTCTGAATGTCTTTTTTATTACTACATCTACCGATTTTTCACCTTTATTTTTTTGGATTTAAAATTTTGTGTTGGTTGTGGTGCTACATCGTTGGTTTTTCTAATGTCAGAAACTAGGTCTCGAATGTTCCGCCATTTGGAATTTTAAAAATCTAATACCATATTCGTAATCAGCGAGTTTGCAAAACTCTGAGTGACAAGTATCAATATCAGATTCCAATATCAGATTCGCAATCAGCGAAAATGAAACTCGTTATTGTACAGGGTGTCTGGTAGCAGATTTACATTTTCAAACTTAAATAAAAAACACAAAGTTTTATTAAGAGCATTGAACCATAGAATGGAAATAAATATTTTATTTTTTAAAGAGTATGTCATCCAGATGTCTTCCGTCAAGTTGAACACACTGTTCAAAACGGAGCCTTGTGTTCTGCTCCAAATGCTGCAGTAAACTTGGTTCAATTGAGCTGATTTCTCGACGAATATTTCCCTTCAAAGCCACAGTAGATTGGGGATTGTCTTCTCTTTGAGGTAGCCCCATAAAAAAAAATCCATGGGAGTTGGATCGGGTGACCTCGGTGGCCATGAGATGTCCCCAAAGCGACTAATCAGTTTTTGGGGAAATTTTCCCGAAGCAAATTCATCGAAGCTCTGGCTGTGTGTGCAGTCGCCCCATTCTATTGAAATCACGTGTGGATGAGCTCGCAGGTTTGACGAAAAGAATTCCGTAATCATGCGTCGATAATTTTCACCGTTGACATTCGTCGCCTGGCCTCGAGAATTTTCGAAAAAAAAATGGTCTAATTATCTCATGCGTGGATAAGGCACACCAAACAGTTACCCTGGGGCAATGCAATGATTTTTGATGTTTCAATCGGCGGTTGCGGACTCTTGGAGAACAGTAACGGCAGTTTTGACTGTTGACGTGGCTGTTTAAGTGAAAATGAGCCTCGTCGCTACAATAAATGGCATTTACAGTGCGAAAACGCTCCAACATCGTTTCACCAAAATTTGTGCAAAAATGAAAGTTACTTTCTTTCAGTTCTTTAACGATTTGAATTTAAAAAAAATGTCATAAATAATCACTCTTAGAAGTCCCAGTGAGGCTGCTCTTTTCCGTATTGAAAGTCGCGGATTTTCACGTAAACTGCTTTCAACCAGTTCAATGTTTTCGGGAGTCCTTTAAGATCGACAAAATTGTCGTCGAGCAATTACGTAAGAATCATTACTCTTAAAAAATGTCTCCACAGCGAACGAGCGATGCTCACTCGACCACTGCGACATCGTGACTAACAAATGCGCACAATCGATAATGCCAACGGCGCCACCCTTTCACCATGCTGTTTATTGCTTTTTGAAATAGTCGTATTTCAAAATATAAATTTGCTACCAGACACCATTAATAATTAATTAATTAGTTGATCTTAACAACGAATCTGTGCCCAAATAGGCGGGTGTTGATAAAGTGCGTGGTGGCATGGAAAAATGCGGCATTTCCCTACGACCAAAGGAATAACTTAACATTTCTTGTGTTCTGTATGAACTAGTGTTGAGGGAAACCGTGATTTTTTAATAATGTTGCTCCTTGTGAACGTGATTTCTAAATCGCTGTTCTTTTAAGCTGTGGTTGTGATCACAGTTTAGCAGTATTTTGTTTGTAGCAGTTCTGTTATTTTGACAAAATCTAATAAGAAGAGCAGTTTTGAAATTAAACAGACAGTGACTGTGATCACGGTTTAACACATTTCAGCTCTTCTGCTTTAAAAGTATATATTAGTATTGGTATTTGGATAAATATTTATAATTGTCGTATGAGAGTCAGAGAGACAGTAAAATTGCAAATACAAAAATGTGTGTGTGTGCCAGAAAAGACGATTTGACACGATTAGACGATTTTTTCTCGACAAACGATGAACGTATACAAATAAATTCATGTGGTAGCTTCATTTACTGTAAAGTAAGCATGCAAGAGCATTCACAGATTGTATGAAAGAACTACATTTGCAAAACCTGTTACTTGATAAATTCAGTCACAGTTGTGATTAGTGATTTTTCAATCGCTGTGAAAAAGTATCAAGTTTCGAAAAATAGCTCATCACTAGTATGAACCGCATCAATTAACAAAAATTTTCCAGTCTATAAGAAGAATTGAAAATATTATACTTTAGTCCGATTGAGAAATAATTTTTGATTAAAATTCATTATATGTAATTCAATCAAAACATTAAATATACATCACAAAAATAATTTTATGTAAACCTATCGTTATAATTATTAATAATCTGATCCACTAAAGAACATTTAACAATTTCTCTTTATTGCCAAGCATTCGGTAAAATTTCTATAATTTTACAACTGTAAGATATCTCTCGTTTTCAAAAATTTTTGATTACGTAAAATAACACATTTTTCTAGATTAATTTTAACTATTGGCAAGCAGCGCGCTAATAAACTATATTTGCACACATAACAACTATTTGGTGAATGCAAACCTACTCGCACATCACAGTTTGCATAAACTTTTATATTCATAAATCTTTAAAGTATATAATTTAATATTTATTAAAGTTATAAAATGTTTGCTATCTAACAAAACATTATACTCGTAGTTTAGCTGAACTAATTTGGGACACCGCACAAATATTATATACAGAGAACAAAAGCTGAGCTGTGAAATTTTAGTTGAAAGAAAAAAAATTTTATGTGCGATGAAAATATGTACTCGTATACATGAATATCTTAATTGTATAATTATAACATCCTCGATGTGTTTTTTATATTTTGAAAGCAAAAACTGAGTGACAAGCTCTAGAGCAAAAAGCATATGCACATTTTGGGTCATCAAATATTGTCTCAATGATATCAGCGAAGTATGAAAGTATACCCTCAGAGAAAAAAAATTGACAAGGGTTTGGTCAAATTGGTGCGAAACAAATATGTCTTCTTGTCATTCTTTTAGCATTTTTTGACTTTGGGTTAATAATATAATAAATAGTGAATAAATTTGGCAATGCGAACATACTTGAGAATATTTCTATTATTACTTAGAAAAATACATAAAGACGTGTTGCATACTATTTAATAGATAATTAAATGAAATTTAAATTTGTTTATAAAATTGTAGTCATGCTTTTTAGTTTAATTTTTTTAAAAGACTATTCCTTCATTTATGTTTTTCTGCTTATTATTGATTAACGAATAAATACAAATTGGCTTTACTTAATTACTTATTACTTCTTCTCTCTATTATTGACTATACGTTGTCTATACTTTTAATGTTTCTTTACTTCAAGCTTATCTAATTCACAGTGACTCGTTCTCATAGACAGCCACGCCTTTTATACACATAATATTCTTCTTGAATATAAATAAATGTTGTGTAACAAACTTTAGCAAAGCCAAACAAAGAACTGCATTATGCCATACTTACTACGTTTATACGCACGACTTATTTGCAAATAAAATTGTGAATTGTTTCCATATAATTGTTTTATTGAGACTTGCTAATCCAGAAATCTATTCACTATTAACGTACAATTGTAAATGCTTAAGGTTTCCACGCTTACAAATGATTGCTAATAACAAACTATAAATGGATAAATTTTGGGGCAAAAAAAAAAAACATTGAAAGAAAAAAATATGACAATAAAAACAAATAATTATTTGTTTCTTTATATATTTACACAACTTTTTTGTAAACATAAATAAATTTTCTTTAGAATTGCTACCAAATAGTTTGCGTATAAACGTAGTAACTGATGATACAGCTATGCAAAGGTTCTTTCATTAATCACTACGTTTGAAAGACCTACTGATGCCATTATGTATGGAATAAAACAACGTTAAAATGTCCGCCACGTCTTCTCTGGGTGGAGCACATCCGAAATGTGCAATTTTTCATGACTACGGCGCATAAATCTGGGTAATGAAAATAATAGGCCCAAACCCACTATGCCAACAACGTTCGACTTATCGCACACTTACATTCAAAACAAAAACAAATTTTAATATACTGTTGTTGTTTCAAATGTAAGTGTGCGACAAGTCGAAAGTTGTCGATATCGTGGGTCAGGCTTATAATCATTCCCCTTCGAAACAGTCACTTTCTTTTTCGAAATGCTTTGCTCGCTCTTAGATCTCATGTGAATTGGTACTCTCCCAACTTCTTTCATTTTATTTGTTGACGTATCAATTTTTCTAGAAATGATCCTCATCGTAAAATCAATGAAGCGCGCCGAACGTTACCCGAACATAACATACATATTTTCAAACAATTATATCATTTGTACGTGCTACTGAACCCTTTATCCGTTTATGGTGATTTGACAAAACAAACTGAATAAATGATACCCAATTCCACAGATGTGGCTTCAATGAAATGGCTGAATTAAACTGTCAAAGTTCGGAAGTGGCCATTGGAAGACCCTTTATATGTTACTATCTGTCGAAAAATTGCTCTTGTGGTTTTCTTTTGGTAACCAAATGGCCAAACAGTATTTTCAAACACTCTGGGAAACTTATGTAATCGGCAATTTAAAAACTAAAAAAATAGTGAAATTTCTTTAAATAAAGGGTTTTTTTTATAGAGCGACACAAGTTTAAATTATAATAAAACAAGGAAATATATTTTTAATATCAATTAAACGGGCTTTATTGGAAAGAAAATGTTACGAAATTAATTTTAAAATATGATTTTTGACATGTGGCCATTACGGATGGCGCCTAGAAAGTCCAATCTGGAACAGAAATTTTAAAAAACTTTTCGCTTTTTCTTGATTTCCAGGTGTT
Source organism: Nowickia ferox (assembly GCA_936439885.1). Classification (NCBI taxonomy): domain Eukaryota; kingdom Metazoa; phylum Arthropoda; class Insecta; order Diptera; family Tachinidae; genus Nowickia; species Nowickia ferox. Next base: position 70,470,624 of record OW387026.1, read on the forward strand.
TAATTGTCTGTGGTTTATCGACAAAGAAAAGTGACTTAACATAACCCCAAAAAAAATATTCCAATGGGGTTAAATCACACGATCTTGGTGGTCAATTAATTGGGCCATTACGTGAAATAATTTTTTCATCAAAAATTTCTTTGAGTAAAGCCATTGTAGCGCCCGCTGTGTGTTATGTGGCTCCGTCTTGTTGGAACCACATATCAGCTAGATTAATGCCACTTAATTGAGGTACAAAAAAAATTTTGCATCATGTTTCCATACCGTGCACCATTGACAGTAACATTCTGACCATCATAGTTTTTGAAGACACATGGGCCAAATGACTCTGCCAGCCCATAAAGCGCACCAGACAGTAATTTTCTGTGAATGAAATGGTGTTTCAACAAAAGCTTGGCTTTGGGCTTCATTGGAAAATAAAATTTTGAATGGAAATTCAAAATCAATATCAATTTGTGCTTTACGCGTTGCTCTGGTGTAAATCGATTCATAATGAAATTTTTTAAAGCAAACTAAATAAAAAGCAACTATCAGCTGTTAAATGGGTGCTCAAAAAAGCAGCGATACCAACTCAAAGTTGTGACACTCTAAAAAAAAAACACGATTTACTTTAATCTCGAAATCAAAAAGTGCCTAAAAATTTTCTTAAAATTTTTTCAATGTTTTATATGGTGTATTTTTAAATATACAAAACTATAGTTTTTAAAATATACAGAAAATCATTCATTCATTAAATATGGGAACAAATAAAAATTTTCTCTAAATCTGTTTTTGAGAGCCACCTTAATAAACACACCGAACAACTAATATTTCTACAACATAAATATTTCTAATCATAAAATATAAAGATAGAATAGCAACATAACAGAATGGGACTGTGGTGTAACACAACTTCTGGATTTTATGTTTCAACCATATGAATTGTTGCAAAAGTTTTTTTATTGTTTTTTATGTTGTGTAACAAAACAAAACTCAGTTTTTGTATATTTACCCCCGTGTGCATAAAATTTAAAATGACTTTTAAATGTATTTCATTTAAATTTTTTTATAAACAATTTTTGTTTTTTTTTGTGAATTTGAGGGATAATATATGTTTATTCAACTTTAAAAAAGTATAAAGTAGTTAACAAGTTTTTCATTACCCAGCAAGGAATCCTTTGTTTTGTTGTTGTTGTTAGTTTTATGAGCTATTTAAAATGACTTTAGTAGTGTGGGCAATTTTATTGTGGTAGTAAAAATATGTTAAGAGTAGGAAGGAATATTAGTTTTTGAAATATATTAATATTAATAATAAAACAAGGTATGTATATGTTGATTAACAATTAACTAAAAAGGCTGTAAAATTTAATTAAAAGATGACACGATTAAGCAACTTATTTTTAGAAGCTCAAGTAACACATATCAAATTCTTTGGGAAGCATAGTTGTGAGAAGGTAATGAGCCCATCCAGCAATTTCTTCAGAATTTTGAATAAAACACACTGAATCAACGAAAGCCTTAAATTATATTAGATTAGATTAGAAAAAGGCGGAAGATCTGATCCAAAGACCGGCACTGCGACACCTGATGGATCTTTTGTGCCATAGATTTGTAAATTAAATTAAATCAATCTTTGTATGACTCTCCTTATGAAAGTCAGCACTGATATTGGAGAAGCCTTCCTAATATCATCTGAACATAGAAACTCAGCATGAAAAACACGTCTTCTACTGTTACATAAGACGATACACTCACAAAGAATGTATATCGCCGTCTCGTCATCTTTCAAGCATAAACGACACAAGGGTGAACGAACTTGGTTACTTTTCCACAGAGAGTAGTTCAGTCCAAAGTGACCAGAAGGAAAACTACTAACCAGCCGTAAATAATTCCTGTTGAGGTTCAGGATGCCATTGTATGTAAATGGCTGCATCAATGCTTTGGCTTGCCTCAAACCAGAAGAAGTCAACCACATTTCCTTAGCGGTCGAAGTGTAATCTTCTTTGATCAGAGATGTTACAGTCGACCTACTTACGCCACAAAATGGCCCTGGGCCCATTGACAGAGTAGCAGAGACCCTCTTGGCCAGTTCATCCGCTTTCTCGTTCCCCGGATGACCGCTGTGGCCACTTATTCAATAAATGGAAACCTTGTTCCATATGAATAGCTTTTGCAATGAGTCGAAGCACACTAAAACCAGCCTGGAACGAAATTCCCATGAAAGGAAGGACTTAAGAGCTGCTAGACTATCGGAAAAGATAGCTATATGCACGCCTCTAATGCCCCTGTTTAAATTAATGTCAACACATTTGGGGATTGCCTGCATTTCTGCCTGAAATACCGTAGGCCATTTGACCATGAGCAAAGAAATTTTTATGTTGGGCCCTACAACTCCAGCACCAACTCCATCTTCCGTTTTGGATCCATCCGTATACCAACATAAGCTTCTGGAATCCATATCGGGACCGTTTTCGTTCCCCATTGACCCAGCTGGAATTGTGACATTGAATCTCCTGTCGAACCTCAGTTCACAGTTTATCCTGTCACTAGGCATTCCTAGCAGCCCTAAGCTGGGCATTGTACTCCGGATCGATGAGTGCCCGTTGCCAACACAATGAGCAGATCTCCTGGGACCCATCCTATAAGCGGCCATTGCCGCAGAAGATCTAATAGTCCAATCAAGGCCTCAATGGCTAAGGTTGGACATGACCTCATTGCACCTGTTGCAAGAAGACAACAAAAGCCTTCACTCATAAGGCAAATGTATATGAGATTCAAAATATGTATACTACATGTAAATGAAATCAGTTTTTCCATTTTGGTGTGAAAATTGCTGGAAAATTCTATTAGCAAATTGCTAAGATATGGTCACACTTTGGCAAACATTTGCCAAAAAAAGCTTAACCACTACATATCAATGAAAAACCTTTTGATTCAGACACGTGTTTATTAAGTTAAATTTTTTCATGCATAACACTGCACAACAAAAGAGAGGATTTCTTGTGATATTTAAATAAAAACAGCCAATCCTTGTGTATTTTTATCTGCTGAGTAGTTCTTCCCTATCAGCTCTAGTTTTAAAGATATAGTGACATTAAGCATTTGCATGATTTACACCACTTTTTGTATTATTCCCTTAATATTTCACAAATGGTCCTTCGAATATAAAAATACTTTCTGGATATTATTAATCTACGCAAAAATTTATTTGATATTTCTAGGATATCGTAGTGTTATTGCAAGGATATTAAAACTCGTGTGTTTTTAGTTTAGTCCTTAAAAGTATTTTTATTATAATTTTTTTTTTTTTGCCTAATATAACTAGTCCTTATGTATTTTTGTTCGCTGATTACGAAAATGGCTTTATTATTTTTCTAGCCCCTCCAGTTTCAGAGATATTGTGCGTTATAAAAAAATAATACTTCAAATTTTTTTTTCTCACGCCATCCAACAAAATGGCGAAGCAGCTAGGACATTATAATTATTAATTATTTTGAGACTTCAATTAGTGCTGAAGGATTGGAAATAAATCATGGGGATTTTGGGAGCAGCGCCAACAATAGTATTTTGCATAGCATATGATTAATATTTCTGTAAATTTGTTAGTAACGAATAAATAAAACCTTTATAATTAATAATAAAAACATACATATTTACAAACACGTATAAGCACAAACATATTTTTTTTTTGTAAAATACCTAAAGCATTTGATTCAAAGATTTAATTTTCAACACAAGCAATATTTGAATATTTTATTCTGCATTAAGGAAATTTCTAATACTCGTATTAATATTTTCTATTTGTACTCGTATATATATATTTTTCACCTTTACTGTAAAATGTTAGTATTTTGCTTTAACAAATACACAAAAGTCTCTGTCTACGTCACGCAACCAGCTAATTGATAACAACAAAACTAACGGATCTGGGAAATGCGTAATCTTCTTTATTTTGCTGAATACACATTATCGTATTTTGTGACATTGCAGTAGTGTGTACTAATTAGTGGTAACGTTTGTTCTTTCCTATATCTTTCGTTGTGTGTCATTGTGTTCCAAGCAAAACACCCCAAACTGACAACAAAAGTAATGCCCCATGATTCATGCTTTTGTGTAAATATCTGAAGGCCTATGTGTAATATATAATTCAATTAGTATAATTTTATAACGCATACTTATCAATACTTGCGTTAATGTTGATGAGTTTTACAAATATTTCAGCGGCCAGTGCTGCGTTTTATAAAATAAGTCCCATATTTTATTAAAACAAAAGCCTGTATAAAGCAGTATTTTTTTTAAAATAATGCCTTCAATATTTTAAGTGCATTTTAAAAGCTGACGCAAAATTTTGCGATTTAGGAATAAGAAATAACATAAATTTTGATATTAAAGAAATCCAACATTCAACATATTGTCATAATTACATTATAAGTGAAATTTATTTGCTGGTGGTTTAGCGATGTCTATATGCATTTAATTGTTGCTTTAAGAAATCGTCAAGCACACATTTTGAACAGTCACAAGCCTGTTATCTTATGCACAGACTTTCAGAAACTATTTGAGAATTCGCAAATAATAATATTTTTGAAAATCCTTATGAATTTGCCTTCTTTTTTCAAGTTCTTACTGCGAGCAAATTACGGCACTCGTTATCGAACGAAATTACGAAATATGTTGATAGAGTTTATATCGAATTATTTTTAATTTTCGAATCGTATCGAATGCCGTAATTTGCCCCTGTATTTTTAAACATAAGATAATTTTTCAAGTTCTCAGTAACATTTTTCAATTAATTTGCAGTTAGTGACATTAATGTACAGCTTTCCGAATAACGTAAAAATTTTCTGGACTGGTCCATGCAACATCTTTTTTTGCGTAATAATTGCATTCATGATTTGTAAATTGGCAAATAGAATATAAAAACAATTTTTTTGGGTGGCGTTCGAAACAAAAAATTTAGTTAATTTTTTAATTAATATTGTTCGTATTGGAAATAGAAAATTCTTTTTGTCGATTTTATTTAATGAAAAAACAAACTTATATATTGAAACATTTAACAAGGAATGAATGTTCAAATGCATTAAAATATTTTATAAATGTAAATCAATTGAAACTCGATTTGATTAAAAATAACGACAAGTGTATTTGAAAAACAGTGTTACCAGGAAGTTATATTATTATTATTTATGTGTTGCCTTTTAACAGTTCGAACTTCATTTATTTCTATATTTTATGATTTTATCAGGCTAATGTTTGTATCGCTTTTTAAGCCAAATTACATGTGATAATGAACAAATAACACCAAAGTAAGTTGTAAATATTCTGACAAACACGTAGTAGAACGGAACAAGCGGCTGTTTTCGAAGGCGACTACCTACACCTTCGTCATCAGCGTTCTTTTTAGTTTACTCCACTGCGTGTGGTGTCAGTTGATGTAGATTTCTGCTTTATATACGCAACTTTTATTGCAAATGGAATATGTGAATTGTTTTCATTCATCATATTACAATTTGCTGAAAGCTCTTTTGTAATGAAAGCTCATTTTTACTATCTCTAAATTTACAACAGTCTTGCCATTTTTTTATATATGTAAAGCACAATTACTGTGAAACAAGAGGGGCTAGAAAATAAAATAAACCTATTTTCGTAATCAACGAACAAAAATACATAAAGACTAGTTATACTAGGTTAAAACAAATTTTAATCAAAAAAATTTAAGGACTAAACTAAAAACACAAGAATTTTAACATCCTTACAATGACAGTAAGATATCCTGATATATGCACCAATGTGACTCTATCCACATTTTTCTATAGATTAATAATCCAGAAAGTATTTGCAAGTTTGGATTAATAATACAAAAAGTGGTGTAAGTTATGCAAATGCTAAGTGTCACTATATCTTTAAAACAGCTCTAGTTTTAAATATATAGTTACCCAGCAAAAAATAAAATGAGTACTTCTTTAGAAAGCACTTCTTAATTACTTCCAAAATATGTTATGCATTTTATTCTGGTTTAACGAAGTTATTTTTAATGACATATCTAAAGTAATATTAAATCAACTATTTTATTATTATTATTCTCTAAAATAAAAAGCCAGTAAAAAAGTGATGAAAAAAAGTAGAAAAAGCACCACAACTACTGATACGAATCACTCCAAACTCCGAGCAAGCCTTAAGCTAATGTAATTGACTTATTTATTTAAATGCAAATTCTTCAACTTCTTTCAACAAATTTTTTAATGAATATAATACTCTTAGAAATTAAAAGGCTTTCCAAGTGGGTTAATAAAAAAGTGAATAAGCACCACTTCCTAAATCATAGATTTAACTGCTTTGGAAAAGTGGTTAATTACCACATCCTAAATGTAAAATATATTGGATTTACTTTACCAATAAAAAATCACACCTTATTTTAGAGTCTTTAAAGCAAATAAAAAGTGAATTTCATTTGCTCACGGGTTGGCAAAAACAAACCACTTCGCTCCAATGACACGCTAATGTAAAATTCACTACTTTTTGCTCGGAGTTTGGAGTGCTTCGTATTAGTAGTTGTGGTGCTTTTTCTACATTTTTTTCATCACTTTTTTTGCTGGGTAGAGAGAAACTAATGACGCCATCCTAATCAAGTGATAAAAATACATAAAAATCGGCCATTTTTATTTAAACATCATAAAAAATTTCTATTTTGTTGTGCAATGTAATTAATTATAATTTTTTTTACACTATTCTCTGAATACTCGTATATACTTCTTTTTAAGACACCTTGTGTTCGCCCAAAAATATTAGCAAAAGCAATATCTACTCTTTATATGTATAAATGCATGTCAAAAGTAATAAACAGAAATCTGATAATCTTTTGTTTTCTAACTTTACCAATTCTAAAAATACTTGCACTTATTCTTTTGTCTCAGTATTTCAGTTCTTTTTGATTCCTCCATGCTCATTTGCAAAAAAAAAAAACTTAAATGGAAAATTATTTGTATTGTTTTAACCTTTAAACAATAATAAATGAAATAGAAAAGTTTTATTTAACACTAATACGTTCGTGGAGCAATGAACTTATGAAATCTGTAATTGAATCAACAAAAAAAAGAAAATAATAATTTAATTTCATAAAATATTAGGAAGCAGCGATAATGAGTTGATAAAAAAAAGCTTAAACTTTATTTTTGTAAAATGTGGCTGCTGCCAATATAAAGAGATATAATACATCATGAGTATTTGTGATATAAATTCACTCACTCACTTAAAATTGTTTTATAACTATGGAATGAAAAATTAATTTTTTAATTAATTTCAATATTTTTAGAAAATCAGAACTGAGCATTTCTAGAACTGTAACAAGTATACCCACTGCATATTAGAATGTTATATTCAACCTCTAATCGTTTGGACTTGGTGCAGAGAAAATGGCATATAAGTCCGTTAATTCCTCAGGATAAGAGGACATGCGTCCTATGAATCGTTTAGACACAGTAGACCACTAGAAAATATTTAGTCTAGCAGATGCTATATAACTTTAAGTTAAAACTTCAATAGTAAAATACGCATCACTGTAGAAGAAGAGCGGGTATCTTAAAGGTCTTAAGGTTAGAGGTGTTTGTGTAAATTTTTTCGCAGACGGTTCAAAGACGAATGGAAGAATGGGAGCTGCAGTTTACCGCCGCGAGCTTGGTAAAGAGAAAAATTACCTGATAGGTGTAGTATATTTCGAGTGAAGACTTATGCTGCCAAAATAGCTGCAGCTCTCATACCTCTGAATTTGAACGTACGTATGGACTTGTAAAGGTCTTCCCGTAACAGGTTTCATTTTGGTGTGTTAAAAATTAGTAATTGTAAGGAGAACGGTGCGCTAGCTTGTCTTAAAGCTCAAATTTTTTTCTCTCACAACTTTTTGCCGAGAAAGTGTATCACTACGATCCAAAAAGTTTTTAGTTCCGCGCACTGTGACTTCGAAATTTTCGTTAAGGGTTTTCATGAGAACTCTTAAAATTGCCATTTGTGCAATTGGGCAAACTTGCGAGACTTGTTCCATGAAGCCCCTATTGAACAGTTTGTGTAAATTTGACACAAACGTCAAAAAGTTCATTTAATAAAAATAAAATCAGAAAATTTCAAGAAATTTTTAATTTAAAAACATTTTTATATATTTCTATAAAAATAAAAAGTGTGTGTCTGTGTCCAAAAATGCCTGAAGAATTCATAAAATGAAGAAGATTTTGTCTACAAAATGTACAATTCTAAAAATTATTGGACAAACTTAACAGGTTTGTGTAAATAAATTTCCATAAAATGTTTGACATTTTATTAACGGTAGTGTAAAAGAAGATTCGCATGAAAACCCTTATTATTTTTTTTTTTGGCGAACTCTGATGACATATTTTTACTTCTCATCTTGTCATCTATCAAATAGATACAGTTTGGACCATTTAAAATGACACAGCTTATTGGAAGTAAAAGTTTTTGTCGCTAGCTTTAATAATTATACAAATCAACACATTTAAATTTAATACGTAAGGTCAAAGGTTTCGTAGTCAATTTGCATACACTGGATACTGGGTATCAGTGCCTATAAATTAGTTTTTTTTTTTAATTGATCTGCATTTCGAGATTTTCCGTTGTAAAGAAAAAAGGGGATGCTGCATCACATAATTTGCATTTACTCAAAAACCAGTTCTTCGGTTAAATAAAAAAAAAAACACACACAGAAGGATAGGAAACGGATTGACCTTTAAATAACGTTCTTAAGAATTTCATTAATCATGTAAGCAAGTTAGTTAAAAAAGCTTCAAGATTCAGTGTTAGTTTTTTTTTTCTATGTAACTATCTCCTCCCGCTTGTATTTGCAAATAGCCAAAGTTTCAAACAACAAATTTCTTGGAAAATAAATATAATAGTGTACATTAATTATACGAGTATAACAATTTATTGTTGGCACTAAATTAAATTTTATATATTTTTAACTCTTTCATTCCTTTTATTTTTGCTTTAATTTACGCCTTTTTATAGTTTTAATTTATATTATTCCCAAGAGTCTCATTGTTTAAATTATATGCATTTATTACTTTGAAATACTTTCTACCTTCAAGCCAATTAATGCAAAATATATTTTTACTTGTTTCCAGTAAAGTGAAGTAACAATAATTGTGTGTTTCCTTTGGGCATTTTTATTAACAATACATAGTTTTCAATGTAATAGTTTTTAACTATTCCATTGCTGTACAAATAAATATAAATAAATGCTTTTGTGAGTGATTTAAGCGTTATTTCGCACGAATATCTGAGAATTGTATATTTCATAAGAGAATTATTTGAAGTTAGTTAGAACTTGTAACTACCATATATTTAAATTTAATGCTTCTCTATTACATTAAGTCTGCAAGATTTTATTTAATTCTTGTGGTCAATTTGCTCAAAATACCTATTTGAGAAATAATTTCGAAAAGCGAAGAAATTGAAATAGACGAATGAAAAATTATCCTTAAATTAAGAGGTGAAGGGAAATTTTAACGTGAAACTGCAGTTAGAAGTTACTATTCGCTACAATATCACTGTGGCACCTTTTGAAATACATACTTTATTTTTAATTTTTATTTATAAATAGTTAACTTTGATTTCATAAATAGTTTGTAATATTTTTTTTTTTTAATAAAATATTGTAATTGTTGATTTTGAATTTCTTTGAGTCGGACGTGTTTTATTTATTTTTATTTTGTGGAAACACCCACAAATTTTGATGACCTCATGTCCTTAAGACATTCTGCGACTTGGATCAAGTGACTCCAACTGGACAAGCAACACGCAGTCGTCAGCAAAATGATTTATTGAACAATCCAGCGGAAGTGGGAGTAGCATCAGCAACTATTCAAAAACTTCCACCGTTTTGGAGTGAACAACCCCAGTTGTGGTTCATCCAAATTGAATCATTACTTCACATATCAGAAATTTCGCGAGATGAAATAAAGTATTCTCATGTTATTTCGTCTTTGGAGTCTTCATATTTAAAGTTTACTGGTGATATTTTACTGTCTCCAGCGGCTACGAATAAGTACGAAGCCATATCTTAAGAAGCTAAATTAAAAAAAATGTTTAGCGGATTGGTTATTGGAGATCAGAAGCCATCTCATTTTCTCCAGGAAATGAAAGCTTTAGCAGCTGGCTGGTAATGATGTTGGTGACAATGTGCTAAAAACAATTTTTTTGAAACAATTATTTGAGAATATTCGATCCATCTTAGCGACTAGCACATTAAATCTTAACGAAATAGCATTGCAAGCAGACAAAATAATTAATATTACACATCCTCAAATTTCCAGTTTAGCATTTTCCCAGAATATTGTTAATGAATTTACTGCAAAAATTGAAGCACTAGAAAAGAAATTAGATTCATCTCCACGCAGCCGTCGTGAAGTATACAACTTTAATAAAAATCGTAGAAGCCGAAGTAATTCTAAAGTGCGTACAGGTTGGTGTTCGTACCATAAACGTTTTGATAACACCCACAATCACCAAAGTGCCTGTTGTAACTATTCATCATCTTTTAATTTGGCAACACCACCTTCAACTCTCAACTTTTAGTTATCGCTGAATCATTTTATTCGTTCTGCCATCTTGCTGCCATCAACTAGATAAAACTCCATCTTATATTTTTCATTATTAAATTACTTACTTTCATTATTTCATAATAAATTGAATTACATTTTTAATATTAATAGAAGTCGTGCATTTATTTCATGCTTATGAATACAACAGCTCCGTTCTAGAGTCTAGACGAGCCGGTGTTTCCGGTGCTGTAAAAACGAAATCGAATAGAATTATCGGCCCCCTCAAACGTGCAATAATATCAAATTCTATTTCGGGAACAACATTCTAAAATATGCAGTTCAAAAAATTTTTTAGAGTTCGGTACATTAAAAATGAAAATGGATCCTATTGTTTTCGCCACGCTGTCCGTCTGTCTGTCCGTCACAGGCTTTTTTTTTTTTGAGAACCGTAAGAGCTACGGACCTACAATTTCCACAGGATATGTAAACCTTTGGCCGCTACAATAAAAATTTATCAGCAAATCGCCAAAACTACCAATAAAATCGCTAAAAATAATTTCTTGCAAATTTTTCTCATGTAAATTCAAAACGCATTAATTACTACAATTATTATCAGAAAAATCATAAAAACAAATTGTTTTAATTTCTTGCAGACGAATTTTGGTAGGATTTATATTTATTTTAAACTACTCCTTCAACAAATTTCTTGCCAGAATAAAATGCCATGTCACCCAACCAAAAACTTGGATGCCACAGTGTCCGTATGGAACCTTTCGTGTGCGATTCAAAGTCGCACTTTACTGAATTTATTAAAATCAAAAGCTGAAAGTTAGTGCGGTGGGAAAATGGTACTGCTGCTTTAAATGAAGAAAATTGTGTTCCAACATTTAAATATTATGACTTTATGGCGTGGGGCTGCATGGCCATCAGTGGGGCTGAAAAACTTGTGTTAATTGAATTGAAAGAAAAATTTGTAAACCACATTAGGCATCATACATAAAAAAACATTTTGAACAAGTCCTCATCCAGACTTTGCAATTTTTTATAATTCTGCTTTGGAATTGCACATCATGTTACAAAAAATTCTATTACACCATCATTTTTTTGTCAAATAATTTATAATTGTTTGTTAAAAGTTGTACACAATTTTAGATCCCAATGGTTTTGAGTTTGACGCAGATATAACGCTACATCAACAGCTTTTTTGTCAAAATTAAATATATTTGTTAGTTGCTTTTTTTTAAAAAAAGCTTTCTTATGAACTTTTTTATAACTTCAACAATTTTTTAAATCAAGTTTAACATTTTGTTAACGCACTAATAATCCTAAATTGTTATTTTACTTATTAAGTAAAATATTTTTCATTGAAAATACATTTAAATTGATTATTGGGGGTTTAGCTGGATCCTATGCGCATTTCACTGTTGCTAATGCAGATCATCAGGGAACCTTTAGCCAAAAATTTCTTAGAACAGCTAGAGTTATTATGTTAAACTTTCATTTAAGCAAATGAGAAGCTCAACAAATAACAAAGTTGAAACAAGAACTCACTAATCAACATGTTTTTTATTTTCTTACTTTTCCATTGCTACATTGGCTGACGTACATTGGCTCGTATTGTAACAAAATGTTAAACTTAAATTATAACAATTCCCATAAAAAACACTAACTAAAAATTTTTGTATTTGCGATAAAGAAGTTGTAAGTAATTTCGGTTTTGTCTCTGAAGAGTCAATCAGTTGAAGAATTTTGTAAGTAACCAACAAAATGATACCAACGGAATTATCGAAAATTAATGCTAATTATCACTATTTTTGATAGGCCAAGAAACCTAAAAGCCAAAAAATAATTTTGCCTTTAAAATACGTTGCTAAGTCTCTTGAAAATTATTATTTTGTAAGTTGGTTATTTATGCAGAATCTGGGGACAAAAATGAAGGCAGTCGGTAATTAGCCCCATCCCAGCTCCATTTCTTAAAATACACACTTTGACAAACTATTTTATATTTTACTCGCATTCCGGTTCATGTCCAAAAATTAATCTTCATCTATGAAATATATTGTATAATAGTAGTAATTAAAAATGAAATAAAAAATCCGGACTGCGGCCAAATTTGAACCGTTAAATATCCTAAACGGTCATTCGAAATCAAAAATCATAAAAAAAACCTAGAGATGTTTTCAAAATACCTGTCGAATGATACCCATTTTGATATAGTTCGCCGACTTTTTATTTTTTTCGTATTTACAAAATGGCGTCTGTAGGCCGTCATATTGAATTTTTACAGGTATCATATCGTTAGTGACACTCCCGGGATTAAGACAAATCGATTGATGTAAGAAGCATCAAGATCGGTCCACATACATGCATACATGCAATGACTGATAAACCCAATACCCTTCTTTGCGTTGCGCAGTCGGATAGTAATACATGATGTTACGCATTCTATCGTATAAATAATTAAAAAACCAATTATCTTTAAATTACAAACAATTGTATTAAACATTAAGTTTAAACTTAATTTAAGAACTGGCTCTAATCCCCATTGATCATATCTAAAACACGATAAAACTACCAAGAAAATGGTAAACATTTTCATTATGGAAGAGTGGTGTCTAACAACTAGGAGGATATATCAGTAGCAGATGATACTCGTATACCACAGGTTACTTTCTTCTGAAAATTGTTTCTTGCTAGTTTTGCTTTTATGTTAACAGGGCATTTAATTCCTGCACGAAATCTAGCAGGTTTTATTTAAAATCTTTGTAAAAATCTATAACATTTACAGCAAGTTTTTTTACATTTATCAAGATTTCTTATACAAAATAAAACCCATTAACTGAAAATTTTCCAAGACTACAACCAAACAACTGCAATGTAGCCAATTCATACACCTTTTTAAGTACACAGTCTGACTTTTTAGTATAAATTTGAAGAAGACTTAGTTTTAACATATTTTAAGTAAATTTTGGAAAAATCTAGTGACGAAGTAGATTTTGGGCAAACGACGACTACGACGATTTCGTACTAGACTAAATTTTTTCCTGTTAAACTTTTTTTTAATTAAACAAACCCTCAAATGCATTCCCAGTAAAAAAGACACTTCAAAGAAGAGGAAGAAGTAGTGCAAATTTCGATCCGTTCTAATGATTTTTACATATGGGTGTCATCGCAAGAAGTTCTCTTTTTCGATGTCTAGTCACCGAATTGGAAGCGATTTTAAGAAAAATTTCCTTTTTTGTCTTCTATGATGATATTTTCATCTAAGAAAAATGGTAAGAAGCGTTTTCATGTAAATTTAAGTAAAAAACTTTTAAATTTTAAACTAAAATTAATTTATAAATTTCTTTAAAAAAATCTATTTTTTTAAAATTCTGGTGAGTCTTTTCTAAATCCAATATTTTTAGTGGGATTGAGTAATAATGGAAAATACTCTAATAGTTTTAAATAAGAGATATTAGTAATTTTTTGCAGATATTGCTATAATTTTCCGATTTTTTTAAGAAAAAAGAAGAGAAACAAAATTTTTATAAAAAATCACTATTCGTTTTTTGTTATTAAAATACGAAAATTTATTTATTGTAATATAATATAATAATAGTATAAATACAAAAGTTTCTTTAAAAGATTTTTGTGTTATTAACATTTAAGGTTTGATTTTTTTTTTTTTAAACAAACACAACCCGCAAAGCGATTAGCTTGTCTGCAGAAAACACCCAGGGTCTATGGTGGGAATCGAACCCACGACCTCTGGACTGAGAGGCTAGCATCGCTACCACTCAGCCACAGGGGCACCATGCTTACAAGAATATCAATAATTTCACTTACTAAAAATATAATTAATATAATATGAGAAAATTAACTTAAAGGAATATCTTTGTTTAGTTATTAGTTGGAATTAACTAAAAAAATGTACATCAATGCTTATTCTCTAAAAATTTTATTTGCTAATTAACATTGGTAAGGAGATATAAGAAATAATAAATATTATAATTAAGATTGACTGGAAGGATATATAAGAAAGAATAAATATAATTTTAAAGTAATTTTTTCGATTTATCCTGCTGCAGGGCACCAAATAGTTTTTTCTTTTCCCTCTGCCGATACATTTTGTTCTCGTCAGCACACTTAGTAATGATGGCATTTCGTATTTCCTTCTCAGTTAGATGAGTGTGCTGCATTACAAAGTGTACCACATCCGATATTTTCTTTGCATCCAACTGGTTTTTTGTCGGTTTGTCACAATTCATAAAGGCAGGAGATGGCTTGCCCGTTAAACTTTGGAATGCCAAAGTTTCTCTGCCAAAAACTTCCACTAATATCTTACGAGCAATAGCAGCTCCCGACAAGGACCAGTTAATGGCTTGTAAAGCATTTAAAGCTATTGTCGTTCCATTAGGTCCCATAACCACAATACCATCTGCATTTGAATCAAATACTTCTGCAACGTTGGACATTTTTTCAGTTGAGTTATTGATTTTACGTTTTGATGTTTGTAATTGTAATTCACTAAGTATATCTATTGGTTCAGTAGCCGATTTTTTTAACAATTCACGTTTAAAAAATGTCAGTATCTCTCTCATACTTTTTTTAATATTTTTTCTTAAACTAATATTTTTTCTTAATCTATAGTTTGATGTTTTCTGAATTAAACGCGTTGCTTTAACTACTTTTTCCAAGCACTCTAATTCATAATAATGACTATTTTCAGCTTCTGCAATTTTTTTGTCTATTGCTTGAAAGCTTTCTCCTTGTGATGATGAAGATTCCATTAGAATATTGTCTAATAAGAACTTTTCTTCTCTTAATTCTGCTAACGTAAAATCTTTGTTTTCCATAGAGGAAACAAAATTTTCCAAGCCTCCTTCGATAGCTTCATTTAAGTATTTTCTTATAAATATTTGTTTTTCGTCTCGCAATAGTATGGAGTTTGCTGTACCTTCCTTCATATTATTTGTATTTTGTTGAGAATATCCCTCAATAGCATTCACCAAGTATTCGTCTTGTGATAGAAGTTTCATTTCCGATTTCGGCACTTGAATTTCTTCTTCCTTTTTGTTATCTTCACAGGAGAGGAATGCTTCAGGAGCATTTTGCAGATACTCCATAATACGTCGTTTGCGCAAATGCTAAAATCCAGATACAAAAATTAAATTGGTGTTTTTTTTGGGAAATTGTTACAAGTTAAGTTTAACATTTTTTAACGCACTAATAATTCCAAATTATTATTATTAGAGGGTTCAGCCAAACACCTCAATAATAAATTTCAATGTATTTTTAATAATAAATATTTAGCAAAATTATTAAAATAATAACGAATGTTAAACTTAATAATTAAATTCATGCAACTTATTAATTAAATTATGCAACAGCTTAATTGTGTTCTTATACTTACATCATATTGTTGTTTAACGTTTTCCGCCATTTTATCACTTCTAATAATTGATTGCTTCCTTTCTTAATGGTACTTTTGTAAATGAAGCTCAGTTTGCAAAATGTTCGATATTTATACATTTTGCTCTCAGTTTTAATCAGGTCATTAAGTCGAGAGAAGAAAATATAATGGCATGCCTCTCCGTTTTCTTCTCCTCTGTTTTCCATGAGCTCGAATAAAATTGCAGGTGCGAACCCAGTGTATTTCGTGCCTTAGGTACAGCATTTTTTTTTTAGCAAGTCTAAGTTTATGTGAGAGAGATGAAAGAAGTAAAAGAAAACAAGATTGCCCACTCAGCCGTACAAAAAAATTTTCTAGAGCCGATCTACGTCAATATAGAATCGACACGTGTGTTTGTTGTAAAAATGTGCGAGAGAGAGAGAGAGAGAGAGAGAGAGAGAGGGCACATTTCACGAACAAATGTATGTACCTTGCTTGCAACAAAATTCTATGCCAACGTCACGGACCTGCTCAATCTTGTTTTCTTGATTCATGGATACAGACATGACTGTACCAAAAAGTTACTTCAATTGGCTGCGTAAAAGAATAGAAAAATTGAACAGACGGACTATCTGTGAGTAAGCAAATGAGCAGCTTTAAAAGGACAATTAAAGAATCCTACAAAATTATGTGTATAAAACATTGCGAAGCGAACCTTTCTCACTTTTATTTTCTCAATACCAGGTAACGCGTCAGTCTAATGTACAATAATTTATCGACTGCGCTTAATCAGAGTGTTGGAGAATCCTTAATACAGGATTTGTGAAGTATATGACATTTTGAGAGAGATAAAAATGAGAGCATCCAATGATTAAGTACCTGTTAATGTGGTTAATTGGTTGGTTGTTGTATTTGGATTAGGTAGGGAACTTTATCAATGCCTATGACACACTTGAGCTTGAATATTTCAGTGAGAGACTGAGCAGGATACTCAATACTAACAGTGTCTCAAACTTTTACATGCATACATACATTTTTATCTATTTCTCTTTCTTGTCAACACAATTTTATTATGCGATTATGATAAGACCCCATTTATACAGGTAAAGTTTACTTTGCAGGTCTTAATTGAGCTGAATGAGAGATAGAGCGAGAAATACTTTCTATTTCTGTCTTTCTCTCAGCTGAATTAAAACTGTTCATAGTAATAGTGTGTACGTACACATTAACATGGTTCTAAAAAATGAGCTGTTATGTTTGAAAGTGGTATAAGTCCATTTTTAAATGTATCGAGATATCTAAAGGTTTGCGTTTGAGTTAATTGAAAACTATTGGCGAACAATCATCTATAAGACTAATGTTTTTACAACTCAACACCCTTTAAATTTTATTATAGAGAATTTAATCATTATAATTATTTAGAAAAATATTATATTGTTTTAGCTCCTTACTTAAAATATTTCGGTTAAAAGTTTGTTTTTTTTCATTTTTCTATTCAGATGTCTATAAAGTTCTTATACGCAGCCGTACATTATATAACAATTTTTAACTCAACTTAACAACTTTGTTGCTTGATTTGAGATTTTTAAGAATTGGTTTTCTGAAAAAAATTTAATTATTTGAATTTTTCATTTAATGAAAAAAATTATTCTTAACCTGACATAGTATTCATTTAGTCAGGATTTCTTACAGCTTATTTTAGTGCATAAAACAAACTAATTTAGAATATCAAACAAGAAACTATAAACACTTTTTTCAGACATATGTAAGCAAAAAACCAAAAAACAAATTTGATGTAAAAAAATTTATACTGAGAGAAAAATTTTTAAACCACATTAGGCATCATACATAAAAACCACTTTGAATAAATGAATATCAGTTATAAAAAACATTTCAAGTTGAAACTGAATAAAATTAAATTTTGAGTTTCCATTGTCAAATTGAATTTATCACAATAGCAGTTGCAACTGAAAAATGCCAGGGGTGTTACTCGCTACTGCGATGCGAAAGCACTTACGATTCGAAAGCTAAATGCGATGAGATGCCAAGTTGGTACTCTCTATTACTTTCGCAAATCCTTTCGCAAAATTCTTTGATAAAGTGGCAGCACTGACTTTGCAAAAGGAAATATTTCAAAGATTGACAGTAATGAAATGCCAAAATATGTAAAAAACGTCTTTTCAGAAAAGGAAGTTAGGAAAAAGTGAAGTGTAACAATTTTTAATTGAAAGTAAAATAGTGTTCGATGAGGAAAACGACCGTGTAGGACGCATCTTAAGAGATATGTAAGTCCAATATACTCTCTTCAAAATTTCCGTTTGAATAAGGAAGCGTTTCTGTATGTTCTAAACGCTATTCAACACGAGCTAAAACTTTCAAAGAGATCCAGAGCAATTCCAACTATCATAAAACTATCGCAGCAGTCTCACATTGCTTCGAGGTCTGCTCGGCATTGAAAGAATACTACGTTCCAACCATATTAAGCACTTACATTTCAACACAAAATTGCAGGACAGTATGAATGCTATGGTTTGGTTAATTATATTTCACCTTGATTTTACATTTTTAGATATATATGCACAAAATAAAATGTAATTTTTTTCTTTCTAAAAATAACAATTTTAATATCAAATATAAATATTTTTTCAACGTATTCACATGGTATTTACCTATCGCAAGATATTTGCGATAATCAGACGATTTTGACAGACGTTTTCGTATTGCAGAGTGCGGTGATGCCAGGCTTGCGAGAGAAAAGAAAAATAGATGCGAAAACCAAATGCGCAAACGCATTAGGGAGTACCAATCGAGAGTAACCCCCCAGTTCATAATACAGTTATATATCGATTATCCATAATGGTCGGGACAGGGATATAAGCTTTTATTGTTTTTTTTCATATTTTTTATTCATATTTTTGTACTCACTTATACATCTTTGTATATACCGCATATAATAAAAGAAAAATTCATGGATTTTGTGATTGTGTTTAATCAAAAAATTTATAAATATGTACTATAGGGGACAAATTCTTTTTGCCGAAAAATGTTGCGTTCTGGCGCTCCCAGAGGTTGCAAAAAATATTAAACGGATGGACAAAAAGAAAACAATTTGACGGTAAATCGAATCACGGATAAACAAGGCCCTACTGTAATTAACAACAGAATCAATGATGCTTCGGAGAATTTACTTTCACCACATTATTTATTACGGGCACACTACACTCACCATTAATGCCAGTGCTTCCGTAATTTTGAAGGTTTGCTTGCCAAAATAAATCTTTTGTTTATGAAAACAAAAGCATTTTGTTACGGTAAAGCAAAATAATGCATAAATTAGAGGATAATTGCATCAAAGTCGCGAATAACGTTGTAAAATAATAATTTTGCAAAGCCTGCTTTTTTCACCGACATTACTCTCTTGCATTGTTTAAATACCAAACCATCTTAAATTATTCATCTTATCGCCGTTAAAATGCAATTACAAAGAGTCAATCAGTGGAAGGACTTTGTAAGTTACCAACAAAATGATACAAATGGAGTTGTAGAAAGTATTTGATAAGTCTAACTGAGTTACAGAAATGAAAAGTTAATGTTAATTATCACTAAATTTCACAGGGTAAAAACCTAAAGATAATAATATTGCCCTTAAAGGACTTTAAAGCTTTTTTTATCCTGAAAAATTATTATTTTGTCAATTGATTATCCCAGCAGAATGTGGAGAAAAATAGTAAAGCGTTCGATAATATGCCAAACCCCAGCTCTTTGACAAACTATTTTATATTTGCCTCGCATTCAAGTTCATATCCAAATATTAATCTTCATCTATGAAATTTATTGCGTAACGCGTCTTTTGCCCATGTAATTAAAAAGCAATTAATTAATTAAGTTTAAATTTAATTTAATCATCTTTTTAAAATTTTTAAGAAATTTTAAGAATTTTTTTTAATCTAAAAGTTCTAAACTTCAATCCGTGTGTTAAATTTCAAATATAAAAATTGTTTAGAAATTGCTACAGAAGTTTTCGAGACACAATTGCAACAATTTACGCTTATAAAGCGCTCAAAATGTTTTTATATTCGATCGTTAGCATTAAACTAGGGATTAAAGAGAATCGTTCTTAGAATTTTTTAGTCCATATAAATATCTTTAATTATCTTTGACAACCTTGAAATATTCTACAGTCCCAAGTGTTTTGCTTTAGTGTTTGAAGGAAAAAAAGGAAAGGAAAACCCCTTATTAATTGAATTCAAATTAAAATTTTATGAACATATCCAAAATCTAACGCATTTTTGAGCAGATGTTTTTACAAAACAATTGACTTGTTAAACGAACGGCACCATTTATTTACCTTCGAATGCATTTCTGCAAGTATTTTATGTATATTTTGAAAACTTGCATTTATGGCTGCCATAAATGAAAAGAAATTAAAATCAAGTACATGATTATTGTCACAGCAGGTAATAGTGAAGTAGTCATCCGCATAACAAGCAAAACCCAAAGTTAATTGTTAATATTCTGACAAACACTAGCACTGTTTTCGAAGGTGACAACAACTTCATCAGCAGCGTTCTTTGTATTTGGTCTGGCAGGTATTTTTGACCATAAAATATTCCAAACACCCCCAAAATCTTAAGTTACATATAAAAAACTGTTTTTTCGTACCCGTAGACCTCGTTGGCTTAGTCGACAAATATACTAAGTCCACTTTTTATGCCAAGTGAGTTTTTAATGTAGAATGTTAAAGTAACTCAAAACACATCATTTCCAAATATTAAAATGTCGTTATGTTTTTTTTCTTGCTGTCATGCAGTTTATTGAAATTAAAATGTACCAAATTAGATACTTAAACATTCCAAAACAAAATTGATTTTAAAGTGTGGAGCAACTAGATCTAAGAGTATGAGACGTCTTTTGGCAATGATTCTTAGCATACGACCCATAATGTAAAGCCTTGGTTGCTTTATAAAAAACGAAAACACGATAAAACTACCAAGAAAATGGTAAACATTTTCATTATGGAAGAGTGGTGTCTAACAACTAGGAGGATAATCAGTAGCAGATGATACTCGTATACCACAGGTTACTTTCTTCTGAAAATTGTTTCTTGCTAGTTTTGCTTTTATGTTAACAGGGCATTTAATTCCTGCACGAAATCTAGCAGGTTTTATTTAAAATCTTTGTAAAAATCTATAACATTTACAGCAAGTTTTTTTACATTTATCAAGATTTCTTATACAAAATAAAACCCATTAACTGAAAATTTTCCAAGACTACAACCAAACAACTGCAATGTAGCCAATTCATACACCTTTTTAAGTACACAGTCTGACTTTTTAGTACAAATTTGAAGAAGACTTAGTTTTAACAGATTTTAAGTAGATTTTGGAAAAATCTAGTGACGAAGTAGATTTTGGGCTTACGACGACTTCGTACTAGACTAAATTTTTTCATGTTAAACTTTTTTTTAATTAAACAAACCCTCAAATGCATTCCCAGTAAAAAAAGACACTTCAAAGAAGAGGAAGAAGTAGTGCAAATTTCGATCCGTTCTAATGATTTTTACATATGGGTGTCATCGCAAGAAGTTCTCTTTTTCGATGTCTAGTCACCGAATTGGAAGCGATTTTAAGAAAATTTCCTTTTTTGTGTTCTATGATGATATTTTCATCTAAGAAAAATGGTAAGAAGTGTTTTCATGTAAATTTAAGTAAAAAACTTTTAAATTTTAAACCAAAATTAATTTATAAATTTCTTTAAAAAAATCTATTTTTTAAAAATTCTGGTGAGTCTTTTCTAAATCCAATTTTTTAGTGGGATTGAGTAATAATGGAAAATACTCTAATAGTTTTAAATAAGAGATATTAGTAATTTTTTGCAGATATTGCTATAATTTTCCGATTTTTTTAAGAAAAAAGAAGAGAAACAAAATTTTTATAAAAAATCACTATTCGTTTTTTATTATTAAAATACGAAAATTTATTAACTGTAATATAATATAATAATAGTATATATACAAAAGTTTCTTTAAAAGATTTTTGTTTGATGGAACCATGCTTACAAGAATATCAATAATTTCACTTACTAAAAATATAATTAATATAATATGAGAAAATTAACTTAAAGGAATATCTTTGTTTAGTTATTAGTTGGAATTAACTAAAAAAAATGTACATCAATGCTTATTCTCTAAAATTTTTATTTGCTAATTTACATTGGTAAGGAGATATAAGAAATAATAAATATTATAATTAAGATTGACTGGAAGGATATATAAGAAAGAATAAATACTATAATTTTAAAGTAATTTTTTCGATTTATCCTGCTGCAGGGCACCAAATAGTTTTTTCTTTTCCCTCTGCCGATACATTTTGTTCTCGTCAGCACACTTAGTAATGATGACATTTCGTATTTCCTTCTCAGTTAGTTGCGTGTGCTGCATTACAAAGTGTACAACATCCGATATTTTCTTTGCATCCAACTGGTTTTTTGTCGGTTTGTCACAATTCATAAAGGCAGGAGATGGCTTGCCCGTTAAACTTTGGAATGCCAAAGTTTCTCTGCCAAAAACTTCCACTAATATCTTACGAGCAATAGCAGCTCCCGACAAGGACCAGTTAATGGCTTGTAAAGCATTTAAAGCTATTGTCGTTCCATTAGGTCCCATAACCACAATACCATCTGCATTTGAATCAAATACTTCTGCAACGTTGGACATTTTTTCAGTTGAGTTATTGATTTTACGTTTTGATGTTTGTAATTGTAATTCACTAAGTATATCTATTGGTTCAGTAGCCGATTTTTTTAACAATTCACGTTTAAAAAATGTCAGTATCTCTCTCATACTTTTTTTAATATTTTTTCTTAAACTAATATTTTTTCTTAATCTATAGTTTGATGTTTTCTGAATTAAACGCGTTGCTTTAACTACTTTTTCCAAGCACTCTAATTCATAATAATGACTATTTTCAGCTTCTGCAATTTTTTTGTCTATTGCTTGAAAGCTTTCTCCTTGTGATGATGAAGATTCCATTAGAATATTGTCTAATAAGAACTTTTCTTCTCTTAATTCTGCTAACGTAAAATCTTTGTTTTCCATAGAGGAAACAAAATTATCCAAGCCTCCTTCGATAGCTTCATTTAAGTATTTTCTTATAAATATTTGTTTTTCTTCTCGGAATAGTGTGGAGTTTGCTGTACCTTCCTTCATATTATTTGTATTTTGTTGAGAATATCCCTCAATAGCATTCACCAAGTATTCGTCTTGTGATAGAAGTTTCATTTCCGATTTCGGCACTTGAATTTCTTCTTCCTTTTTGTTATCTTCACAGGAGAGGAATGCTTCAGGAGCATTTTGCAGATACTCCATAATACGTCGTTTGCGCAAATGCTAAAATCCAGATACAAAAATTAAATTGGTGTTTTTTTTGGGAAATTGTTACAAGTTAAGTTTAACATTTTTTAACGCACTAATAATTCCAAATTATTATTATTAGAGGGTTCAGCCAAACACCTCAATAATAAATTTCAATGTATTTTTAATAATAAATATTTAGCAAAATTATTAAAATAATAACGAATGTTAAACTTAATAATTAAATTCATGCAACTTATTAATTAAATTATGCAACAGCTTAATTGTGTTCTTATACTTACATCATATTGTTGTTTAACGTTTTCCGCCATTTTATCACTTCTAATAATTGATTGCTTCCTTTCTTAATGGTACTTTTGTAAATGAAGCTCAGTTTGCAAAATGTTCGATATTTATACATTTTGCTCTCAGTTTTAATCAGGTCATTAAGTCGAGAGAAGAAAATATAATGGCATGCCTCTCCGTTTTCTTCTCCTCTGTTTTCCATGAGCTCGAATAAAATTCCAGGTGCGAACCCAGTGTATTTCGTGCCTTAGGTACAGCATTTTTTTTTTAGCAAGTCTAAGTTTATGTGAGAGAGATGAAAGAAGTAAAAGAAAACAAGATTGCCCACTCAGCCGTACAAAAAAATTTTCTAGAGCCGATCTACGTCAATATAGAATCCACACGTGTGTTTGTTGTAAAAATGTGCGAGAGAGAGAGAGAGGGCACATTTCACAAACAAATGTATGTACCTTGCTTGCAACAAAATTCTATGCCAACGTCACGGACTCAATCTTGTTTTCTTGATTCATGGATACAGACATGACTGTACCAAAAAGTTACTTCAATTGGCTGCGTAAAAGAATAGAAAAATTGAACAGACGGACTATCTGTGAGTAAGCAAATGAGCAGCTTTAAAAGGACAATTAAAGAATCCTACAAAATTATGTGTATAAAACATTGCGAAGCGAACCTTTGTCACTTTTATTTTCTCAATACGCGTCAGTCTAATGTCCAATAATTTATCGACTGCGCTTAATCAGAGTGTTGGAGAATCCTTAATACAGGATTTGTGAAGTATATGACATTTTGAGAGAAATAAAAATGAGAGCATCCAATGATTAAGTACCTGCTAATGTGGTTGATTGGTTGGTTGTTGTATTTGGATTAAGTAGAGACCTTTATCAATGCGTATGACACACTTGAGCTTGAATATTTCAGTGAGAGACTGAGCAGGACACTCAATACTAACATTGTCTCAAACTTTTACATGCATACATACATTTTTATCTATTTCTCTTTCTTGTCAACACAATTTTATTATACGATTATGATAAGACCCAATTTATACAGGTAAAGTTTACTTTGCAGTGCTTAATTGAGCTGAATGAGAGATAGAGCGAGAAATACTTTCTATTTCTGTCTTTCTCTCAGCTAAATTAAAACTGTTCATATTAATAGTGTGTACGTACACATTAACATGGTTCTAAAAAATGAGCTGTTATGTTTGAAAGTGGTATAAGTCCATTTTTAAATGTATCGAGATATCTAAAGGTTTGCGTTTGAGTTAATTGAAAACTATTGGCGAACAATCATCTATAAGACTAATGTTTTTACAACTCAACACCCTTTAAATTTTATTATAGAGAATTTAATCATTATAATTATTTAGAAAAATATTATATTGTTTTAGCTCCTTACTTAAAATATTTCGGTTAAAAGTTTGTTTTTTTTTCATTTTTCTATTCAGATGTCTATAAAGTTCTTATACGCAGCCGTACATTATATAACAATTTTTAACTCAACTTAACAACTTTGTTGCTTGATTTGAGATTTTTAAGAATTGGTTTTCTGAAAAAAATTTAATTATTTGAATTTTTCATTTAATGAAAAAAATTATTCTTAAGCTGACATAGTATTCATTTAGTCAGGATTTTTTACAGCTTATTTTAGTGCATAAAACAAACTAATTTAGAATATCAAACAACAAACTATAAAAACTTTTTTCAGACATATGTATGTAAGCAAAAAACCAAAAAACAATATTGATGTAAAAAAATTATATTGAGAGAAAAATTTTTAAACCACATTAGGCATCATACATAAAAAACACTTTGAATAAATGAATATGAGTTATAAAAAACATTTCAAGTTGAAACTGAATAATATTAGATCGGCGATTTGAATTCTCCCATCATTAAATTTTGAGTTTCCATTGTCAAATTGAATTTATCACAATACCAGTTGTAACTGAAAAAAGCCAGTTCATAATACAGTTATATCTCGATTATCCATAATGGTCGGGACCGGGAGCATTCTGGATAATCGATTTTCCCGTTTAATGGGATATAAGCTTTTATTGTTTTTTTCATATTTTTTATTCATATTTTTGTACTCACTTATACATCTTTGTATATACCGCATATAATAAAAGAAAAATTCATGGATTTTGTGATTGTGTTTAATCAAAAAATTTATAAATATGTACTATAGGGGACAAATTCTTTTTGCCGAAAAAGGTTGCGTTCTGGCACTCCCAGAGGTTGCAAAAAATATTAAACGGATGGACAAAAAGAAAACAATTACAATATTTGACGGTAAATCGAATCACGGATAAATGAAGCCCTACTGTAATTAACAACAGAATCAATGATGCTTCGGAGAATTTACTTTCACCACATTATTTATTACGGGCACACTACACTCACCATTAATGCCAGTGCTTCCGTAATTTTGAAGGTTTGCTTGCCAAAACAAATCTTTTGTTTATGAAAACAAAAGCATTTTGTTACGGTAAAGCAAAATAATGCAAAAATTAGAGGATAATTGCATCAAAGTCGCGAATAACGTTGTAAAATAATAATTTTGCAAAGCCTGCTTTTTTCACCGACATTACTCTCTTGCATTGTTTAAATACCAAACCATCTTAAATTATTCATCTTATCGCCGTTAAAATGCAATTACAAAGAGTCAATCAGTGGAAGGACTTTGTAAGTTACCAACAAAATGATACAAATGTTACAGAAATGAAAAGTTAATGTTAATTATCACTAAATTTCACAGGGTAAAAACCTAAAGATAATAATATTGCCCTTAAAGGAATTTAAAGCTTTTTTTATCCTGAAAAATTATTATTTTGTCAATGTGGAGAAAAATAGTAAAGCGTTCGGTAATATGCCAAACCCCAGCTCTTTGACAAACTATTTTATATTTGCCTCGCATTCAAGTTCATATCCAAATATTAATCTTCATCTATGAAATTTATTGCGTAACGCGTCTTTTACCCATGTAATTAAAAAGCAATTAAATTTAAATAACTGATATACCCAAGCATTCTAATTGTACTAAAAATTAAGTTTAAATTTAATTTAATCATCTTTTTAAAATTTTTAAGAAATTTTAAGAATTTTTTTAATCTAAAAGTTCTAAATTTCAATCCGTGTGTTAAATTTCAAATATAAAAATTGTTTAGAAATTGCTACAGAAGTTTTCGAGACACAATTGCAACAATTTACGCTTATAAAGCGCTCAAAATGTTTTTATATTCGATCGTTAGCATTAAACTGGGGATTAAAGAGAATCGTTCTTAGAATTTGTTAGTCCATATAAATATCTTTAATTATCTTTGACAACCTTGAAATATTCTACAGTCCCAAGTGTTTTGCTTTAGTGTTTGAAGGAAAAAAATTATTAATTGAATTCAAATGAAAATTTTATGAACATATCCAAAATCTAACGCATTTTTGAGCAGATGTTTTTACAAAACAATTGACTTGTTAAACGAACGGCACCATTTATTTACCTTCGAATGCATTTGTGCAAGTATTTTATGTATATTTTGAAAACTTGCATTTATGGCTGCCATAAATGAAAGGAAATTAAAATCAAGTACATGATTATTGTCACAGCAGGTAATAGTGAAGTAGTCATCCGCATAACAAGCAAAACCCAAAGTTAATTGTTAATATTCTGACAAACACTAGCACTGTTTTCGAAGGTGACAACAACTTCATCAGCAGCGTTCTGTGTATTTGGTCTGGCAGGTATTTTTGACCATAAAAACAGTCTGTGTTTAAAATGTTCCAAACACCTTTAAAATCTTGTTAAAATCTTGTAAAAACCATGTTTTTCGTACTCGCAGGCCTACGCTGCACATTGGAGGATTTTGAAAAAAAAAATGGAAATAAACGAGTCG
Source organism: Nowickia ferox (assembly GCA_936439885.1). Lineage (NCBI taxonomy): Eukaryota > Metazoa > Arthropoda > Insecta > Diptera > Tachinidae > Nowickia > Nowickia ferox. The sequence continues at coordinate 70,498,073 of OW387026.1, forward strand.
TTTGCTTGTTATGAAATTTAATACAACATTAAAGAAGTTGACAGCGAGCGTAAGTCTAGAATTTTGGGTGCATATCTTAAAAGGGGGCAGAGCCACAAAGCCCAAAATTGGGCAACCTCAGGTTAATGGGAAATTCAAACTGATGCCTAGCTGATGTTTTTGATTTTGTAAAAGAAATTTTTTGCAAGTAGATTTCTATATACAAAAGCTTGTAAAAAGTTTTCTACATTTAAACAGTTTCGCTTACAGTTTAGGAAATATTCGAGAAAAAAAATTTAAATTTTGGCTTTTTTTACCAACTTTGGCCAACTGTTCTGCTAATGGAGATGTCAAATCTTTTTTGAGATTTTTTTCAGATTTTTCGAAAGAGGTTTAGAGGTCGCACAAGTCGAATTTTTGCCAAAAAGTGAGTTTGCCGGCCGTTTTTTGTATTTTCTTCATAATTTTACCCATAGCCACGATTTTCTTCACTTTTGAGGAAATCATATTGAAGAAAAATGACCAAGCTTTATTTTTGTGTGCAAAATCTTGTGTTTTTTGGAATGAAGTTGCTCTTTTAGGTAGCCCAAGTTAAAATTTTTCGTATTTTTTCCATAAATTTTGTAAATAACGCCTTAGAACTTTTAAAATTCTTATCAAAATGAAAAAAACTAATGATGCAGGTTAAATTTTTACTAGTTCAAAATATAAAAAAAAATAATTTTTGAATCTGCTCCTACCGTTCCTGAGTTAAGCCCGTTTTTAAGGTTTGATTTTTTATTTATTTTTTGTTGGGTAAAGCTTAAAACGACTAAAATTTGCCTTTTGGCTAAAATAAGACTTGTGCGACCTCTAAACCTCTTCCGAAAAATCAAAAAAAAAAAAAAATCTCAATATTTATAACAACAATAGTTCTATTTTGGAAAGAAGTGGCATCTTTAACAACGAACATTTTGAACAAAAAATTTCTTTGTAAAGTTTTTTAAGGTAGAGGTCCATAGCTCGCTTGTTGCGCGTTACTCTTTCTATGCATCTGTCAAAAAAGTAGAATTAATGTAATAGTATGTGACAAGTTACATTGCAAAAAGCGCAGAACGCGTAGGCGCGTTCAAAGCAAAAAGAAGGTCTACTTTCTACTTTTGTACGCGTTACAAGCACCATGAAAGAAAGTCAGCTGTTCTTGAATGCTAAAGATGTTAAATAATACTTTATTTCTTACGTTATCGATAAATATTATTTTCCCGTGGATAATTTTTTTCTTTTTTTTCAATAAAAAAAATTTCTTAGTAAAAAAAAACTTGTTTAATAAAATATGTGAATATTTTCATTAATGCGATGTATTTTAATTAACTTTTCACCACACTTTTCTGAGTAAAATATTTTGCATATTAGTTATCGATTACTTTTACGTACTGAGTGTCATCTCCGCTAAATCTGTATTAAATAGCTGCTTAGAAAAGTTATTGCTTAAGCCAATAATGTGCATACATTTATATGTAATTTTCAATTTACTTACATTAAAATCAACAACAGCCGACAATCTGCTGGAATAGCCCTGGCCGAGTTCTTCTCAAGACTATCTTTTAAAATGCTTAATAAATAGTCAAAGACATCTGCAGACATTCTTGTCGCGGTTCGAAATTGCTCAGGGTCAGAAGTTTTAATTTTTTAAATGTGGTTTCAAAAAACCCACTTAAATTCCGTTCTAAATACAACGGCCGTACCCAAAACCTTTTCTTTTTTGAAATTGTTCGTAGGCATTTTTTGCATATAAAATTAAATATACAAACTCGACTAACTCCACAAATTCTTTTAAAAACTCGATTTCACTCTCCATTTTTTCTTTATAAGTATTTATAAACAAACGCACACAGTTGATCAAAACAAAAATAAAATGGCGCATGAAAAGCAGTGCATGTAACTCAACGCGAACAAAGTATAGAATGAAACAAGAGGATGAAACGCGTGTAAAGCATAACGCGCAAAAAGCGAGCTATGGATCTCTACCTTTATGGTAATACCTTTTGAATGGATAAAAATATCAGATTGGTAATCCTGCAATATTTTTTAATAATAGGGAAATAATTAATCCATTTTTTTCTGCAAAAAAATAGTAAAAAATTGACTTTTTTCAAATATTTAATGAGAATGCGTATAACTTTTAACTTAATTGTGCTTTTGATATCAAATTTTTTCTAAATGTTCACAATTTTGTTCATAACAATTTCAATTTTGCTCTTAACAATTTAAATTTTTAAGTTTTTTTTTTTAAATTGAACAAGTTTTGACTTCTCCATTAGCAGAACAGTGGACCAAGCTTGGTAAAAAATATTTCCTAAACTGTAAGCGAAACTGCATAAATGCAGCAGACTTTTTTTAGCTTTTGGAAAGAGAAATCTACTTGCAAAAAATCGTTTTTATAATATTAAAAACATCAGTTTGGTATCGGTTTGAATTTACCAATAACACAAGGTTGCCCACTTTGGGGCTTTGTGGCTCCGCCCCCTTTTAAGATATACGAGGTCTGATAAAAAAATAACCGTTATTTTTTTCAAATTTCGTGAGTTACGTATGTTCAATTTTCGCATTTTGTTTTCTGTTATGTTGGTACACATGTCTGTTATATATGTTGGCAATATCAGCCATTTTGGATTGTCAGTCTTTTTTGACAGATAAAAAGGTTAGTCGTGCTTTGGTGTGCTCTTCGATTTTTTACTATTCGAAAAAATGGATCAAAGAAACTTTATTAAGTTTTGTGTTCAAAATGAAATTAAATGCGCAAGGACATTTGAAATATTGACTGTGGCGTTTGGCGAGTCTACTATGAGCAGAACACAAGTTCAATTGTAGTATAACCGGCTTAAGGAAGGTCGAGAAGATGTCAATGACGATGCTCGTCATCGGTCAAATTTGAAGGTTTTGCTCACTGTTTTCTTCGACTGCAATGGCGTGGTGCATCATGAATTCATGCCACAAGGGCGTACTGTCAATAAGGAATACTACCTTGAAGTTATGCGCCGTTTGCACGAAGCAATTCGTCAGAAACGTACAGAATTGTGGAAAAAACAATCATGGATTTTGCACCATGATAACGCACCAGGTCACATATGGATGCTTGTGCGTGAGTTTTTGGCCAAAAACAAAACCGTTATCATGTCTCAACCACCGTATTCACCGGACTTGGCCCCCGCTGACTTTTTCCTCTTCCCATAACTGAAGACACCGATGAAAGGAAAGCGTTTTGCTACCATTGAGGAGATAAAAGAAAAATCGAAACAGGAGCTGTTTGCGATACCAAAAAGCGCGTTTCAGAAGCGTTTCGAGGATTGAAGAAAACGCTGGCATAAGTTTATTATATCTGAGGGGGATTACTTTGAAAATAACGTTATTTTTTGATCAGACCTCGTATACCCAAAATTCCAGTCGTAAGCTCGATGTCACCTTGTCACCTTCTTAAATGATGTATGAAATTTTATAAGAATCGGACAACTCGTTTAGACACTTCAGAATTATTTTAATTTTTTTTTTCAAAATCCCCAAATGTGTGTTGGCTTAGTCGACAAATATGCTAAGTCCACTTTTTTAACAAAGTGAGTTTTTAATGTAGAATGTAAAAGTAACTCAAAATTCATCATCTCCAAATATTAACCTGTCGTTATGTTTTTTTTTCTTGCTGTCATGCAGTGGTAAGCAAATATGCTAAGTCCAGAAAAATAAAAAAAACCTGTTAAGTCCAGCGGAAAGCAATCTGCATCTAGTGTACTTGCGTTTACTTAACAAATAACTTTCTATGTTGATTTAAAATAACAAAATTAATAAATAGTTTCGTTGTCCTCGCATACATTTAGTTTCAGTAAAAAAAATTAAAAAAATTAACTTAGCATATTTGCCGAGTAAGCCAACTATCTTTCAAGTTCAAATATTCCTCGAAAACATTAAAAAATTATTTAGATTTTTTGCTAAATGCAAATAAATAATATATTCTTTAGTTAGAAAAAAAAATTATAAAAAAATACTTCAAATTGGTAAAAATACATTTTCACGTGTTTTAAGTACGTCAAATTTTATGAACTAATAAGAGTAAGTCATTTCCTAAAATTTATTTATTAATTTAAAACAAAATTTACTAGTTCTTAGAATAAAAAAGTAGACGTGAACATTGATAAATAAATTGCGATACATTTTTATTTTCTTCCACACTTTCGTTCACAGTTCACAATATGTCTATTTATTCGAAGTTGTTGTTATTGCATAATTGAAAGAGTACGTGATATTAAATCTATCCACAGTTTGACGGACGATTATGTGCACAACAAAAATTACGATATCGCCTATCAGTTGCGAGAATTAACGACTGATTTTGAAAATTAATTTTGTAGCGGCGGCAAGCTATTTGTGAAAATTTGCCAGGGTATACGAGTATGATTATAAATTTCAAAAAATGAGCGCAGTATGAGAGTGTGTTTGACTTTTAAGTCTTTCGCATGCTCTAGTGATCCGGGAATATTCGTATTCATATTCGAATTACCGAATATTCGGCCATTTTTAGACATTCGTGCTCGCTAAAAATATTAGTTTCTAATAATTGAAAATAAAGTTATTTCACATTTGTTAACGCACTAATAATCCCAAATCATAATTTTACTTATTAAGTAAAATATATTTTTATTAAAAATACATAATATCTATTCAAATATTCGTATTCAAAAATTTACATTCGGCACATCACTAGTATGTTAGCCAAACATGGGTTTTATTTAAATATATTAAGACAAAGTTCTTTATAATTTTTTTTTCTGTGCGAGTATTAATAAAGGGCTTGATGGCACAGCAAATGCAGCATTCCATCACCTACTCAGTCTAATTTAACACATCTTATCATATTCAGATTATATTCATTACTAAGGACATTTCAAGTTCTAATGTTAAAAACTGAAGTTATTAAACCAAAAGCTTCATTAGCAAGTTACTGTTTGGATTAAAGTATAAAACTTTATTTAAATATTCTACACCAGTGACATTCAAGGTTTTGCTATATTTATGCTGTACAATGTTCCCATTTTCTGTTAAAAAAAAAACTTCTGGTATAATCATACACAAAAACTAATTTTATTTGATTTGTATTTTCTTTGCTGCACTTACTCTTTAGTTACGCAAATACAAATAATGTGAATTATTTTGCTCAACTTTTATGCAAGCTCTCACACACACACACACACACACACAGAAACATTTTTTATACTCGTATAAGGAATGCAATAATACTTGCAGTGAAATGTGTTGCTTAATGCAGTGTAAACTGAAATATGCCTTACATATTTGGATTTGTTATTTTTTTAATGCGCATAAAGAACTAAAATTTGATTGAAATTTTTCTTTTTGGAAAAATGTGCTTAAAACCTGTTCAAGTGTGAAGTATTTTTTAGTTGAAGCAGTACATTTTTACCCAGTTTATTTTGTTTTAACAACATTCAGCAGCTTTAAGTGCACTCTTGAGGATTGTGAACAACAAATTTTTTTTTTAGTTTTTTAACTTTGCTTTGAGTAAGTATAAAAAGCAAAATAAATTGAAAAATAAACTTAAATGTAAGGTTGGTCATGAGTTAGAGCTAAAATTTAGTGTTCTGTTAAAACAATATTAACGCACATAATTTTTAATATTAAATTTTGTACAGAAAATTAGTTTATAGTCCGTTTTCGAATAATACTTAGGAATAAAAATCGTTTCTTTGGAGTTGAAAAAAATTAATTTAATTGTAAATATTATCCTTATCCTTACTATTCTTATCCTTACCAATATTATAAATGTGAAAGTGAGTTTGTTTGTCTGTTTGCTACGCTTTCACGTCCAAACGACTAACTGATTTTGAAAGTTCTTTCACCAAGAGAAATGTACATTACCAGTGGCAAACATCTCCTATTTTTTATCCGGTTCGGAACCGGTTTTTTATATTTCGTTTGGATTTTTTTCCGAACAACACATTTTTGGACTGATTAAGGCATTTTTTTATTTTGTTTTTTTAATTTTTGTATCGCTTTTGTGACAGATATCATATGATCTAATTAAGACCTTTCAAATGTAGCCAGTGAAGCGTTTCAATCAGAATTTGCTGAAAAATTTTGTTTACCACACAATATGTTTGTTTTATATATAAATAATACATATATTGAAAGCCAAAATATATTGACACTTGTTTTTTTTTTTAATTCTTACTTCCACATGTTTTTACATTCCTAAGCGGCACACCATAAAAAATTTTAAACTCCTCAAGGCAGCAAAAGCAATTACAAAAAAATTAAATTTTCCTAAATGAATGCAAATTTTTCCACAAATTCACTTTACTATGAAAAGGCTTCAAAGTGTTTTTACTACCTTAGGGAAGAAAAGAAAACAACACATTTTGTCTGCAACAAACACGCATGACAGCACGTGTAGGATTATTCTACTCTACTTTTTAAACTTCAAGAAAAAAATTAATTCAATGCTACAAAAATGCCTGATAAGAATAGAAAAATGTTAGCAGTATTTCTGAACAAGAGCATAGAAAAAGTGAAATTGTATTGTGGCCACATAAATGTGGGTGCGTGTGTATGTGTCAAAGTGTGGTGAAATTCAAATATCAAGGACACAGGTTCAAACATGCTGGGCTGGCACCCAAACACACACTGTGTTAAGGAGTCACTGCTGACTGTTTTTATTCTATTATTTTAAAAAACTTTCATTAAGTGAATATGGGTTATTAGGAAGTTTTCTGCAAAGCCATAATGTTGAATGTATTTGCTTGAAAAACAAATTAGTATATACTGATGATTTTTTTTGTGCAATCATCAAATTGATTAATGTATAACAAATAATTGATAAATATTAAATTTAATTGAACTAGAGTGAACTTTAATCAGGAATAATTTCTTAATTGGGCTTTTAAGTTCAGTATTTTCAATTCTGATTGAATGAAATATTTTTATTAATTAATGTGATTTTATAAAGAAGAGAAGAAAAATTAAACTAGACTTTTTAGCGGGGGGAAATGCCGAAATTTTTTGTGCAGCCACGCACTTCATCACCCCTCATGTCTATCTATAAATAAATTTAAATAAATAAAAAAAACCCGACTGCCTAAAAACTGAAAAAAAATCAAAAAGTCTCTATGTCTTTTTTTTCTTTTTGTTTTTTGTACATATTTATTTATTGCATCTTCAAATATGAACTAACAATAAGTGTTCAAATCTTAAATCTAAATATAATTAATTAGGCCCGACCAATGTCGGACATAAACTTAGTGATAGTAGGTTAGTTTAGCAGGCTGCTGGTAAGGAGATTTCAAAGATAGAGTCCAGCTCACTTGGGTCCATTATAATGATCCCTTTGTGCTACCTGTATAAAAAGGATAAAGAACGAGAGAGAAAGAGAAAGGAGGGTGAGAGGGATAGAGGTGAAAAGATATGACAGTTATATATAGAGGTTAGGCTAGGTGATAGTGGGTCCTAGTTTGGCTAAGGGGGAGTTAGCGGCTATACCATCCACTATTCCTTATATAAAGGCTCATGTTTTTGAGCTCAATTTCCGATTACTCAGATAAGCTGCCGAAGGATATTCTGCCAAAGAGGTGCAGCCGCAGATCCTCCAGAGCGGAACAATGACACAGGAGGTGCAGGACATTTTCCTTCTCTTCCTCGTCATTGCAACTATAGCAGTAGTCATTACAAGGGAGACCCATACGTTTAGCATGGGTTCCGAGAGGACAGGTTTCTCAAGTGCTTCCTATTGAAGTTCATGAGATTTTCCGTTCTATGAGAGTTACTGCAAGGCCAGAGGGTTCTCGCTATTGCACAGGTTGGCTCGTTGCGCCATCTATCTTGGGCTATTTCAAGAAAGGTAACATCGAAGCGTCTCCAGCAGGATGACAGTGGGAGACCACAGAAATTGTCAATATCAACCTCTGTAAGTGTGGTTCCCCTCTTTGCCAGTTCATCCGCAACTATGTTACCTGAGATAGTCCCATGTCCCCGCACTCAACTTAGTAGAATATTTGAGTGCTGTGCAATTCCATCGAGGGCTTTGCGACATTCTTGGACGAGAATAGATGTGGTGTACACACCTATGAGAGACCTAATAGCAGTTTTGCTGTCAGTTATGACATGGATATCTCTGTTCGAGATTCGATAGAATCTTAACCAGTGAATCGCTCTTTTAATGGCAGATAACTCTGCCTGTAATATACTACATTCGTCCGGGAGTCTGAAGGACATTTCAATTCCATATTCTGGAATATAAACGCCCCCACCAACCCTCCCCCTTTTTTTAACCGTCCGTGAAAATCTGTACGGCTCCGTTCAATGGGGAAAACCCTTCTATCAATGAAATTTGAAAATTCCTATTGAAGTAGGGTTTCGGAGTGCAGTAGTCGATAATATTCGGAATGTTATCCACTATATCTAAAATGCTTGCATGACCCCAAGGTCGGTAGTTCCATGCGCCTGTTGCGTTTAGTCTGACAGCGGTACGTAGAGCCAGCTTTCTGGCCGCTAAGTCCAATGGAAGCCAACCCAACATAGCGAAGAGCGCTTTTGTTGGCGTTGATCTTAGAGCACCTGTTATCATGAGTGCCATTTTGCGGAGAGTTCCCTATATACGGGATTGATTAACCGCTGAGTCTAGTGCTTTTCACCAGACTGAAATTCCATAAATAAGTATAGGTTTTATAACCGTCTCTAATATCCAACTGACTCCCTTGGGATTAATTCTCCAGGTAGGTCCGATTGCGTTTCTACAGACTTATATTGCCGTTGTGGCTTTCGCTACTCTTGCTTGAAGATTTTCCCTCCAGGAGAGCTTGCTATCGAGGACAACATCCAGATATTTGGCATTATCTGACAGGGTTAGGGTAATGCCATTTAGCTTTGGGTTGTTGAAGTGGGGAATCTTGTATCTTCTAGAAAAGAGTACCAGTTCCGTTTTGGTCGGGTTGACACTAAGTCCGCTATGTGAGCACCAGGCACTAACCTCATTTAGTGCTGTTTCTAGTCTCTGTGATATAGTATTCAGATGGAATCCAGATATTGCAATTGCTACATCATCTGCGTATGCAACTGTTTTAATATTCATGGAATCCAATTTTTTGAGCAGATTATTGACCGTCACATTCCACAACAGGGGTGACAGCACACCACCTTGAGGTGTACCTCTGTGGGCTTGCCTGGTGATGGTGGCTGTTCCTATGATAGAAGTGATGATTCTGCGAAGTAGCAAATTCTCAATGAGCTGATAGACCTCTCGATCAACCCTCAGTTCTCTGAGAGACTGAATGATTGTCTTCGGATCAATGTTATTAAAGGCACCTTCAATGTCCATGAATTCTACCAAGGTATAATTTTTATGCTCGAGTGACTTCTCTATGCATCCTACAAGTGAATGTAAGGTCTAAAATCCTTCGCCTTCGTATGTGATGCCTTCCCCCCTTTGGGTATGAAGATTATTTAGTCCATGCAATTGGAATATATGGCCATATAATGCAGGCTTTATATATTGGGAGTAACCATGGGATTACTAGATCTGAGTTATGTTACAGATCCGCAGGAATGATACCATCCGGACCTGGAGATTTAAACGGATGGAAGCTATTGAGGGCCCATTTCACTTTCTCCATAGTAATGGTTATGGATGCATGTGTCTGGGCATGGAAAGGGTATACTTGTTGAGTATCACTATAGGGTTGACAGCCCTGAAAGTGGGTGTTTATTAGGACCTCTAGGGATCCGTTACTATCTGACGTCTAGTTTCCATTATTATTCAGGATGTAACTGGGTATCGACGGTTTTTTCGCTAGGATTTTACGCAGTCTGCTAGTCTCAGAGTGGGATTCTACTTTGTTACAGAATTCTCTCCAAGTTTTGCGTTCCTGACTTCATTTTTGAATTTATTCAATGAGGCTTTATAAAGAGACGAATTACCTGTCCTTTTTGCCGCATTGAAAAGTTGTCTGCAGTTCTTACGAGTATCTGCAATGCTATCAGACCACCAAGGTAGTTTTCTATTGTTGCGTTGTATAGATGCCCTGCAAGATAGACTAGTGGCTTCTTTAAATGCATTTGTTAGCGTATCTCTTGCTAAGTCAATATCCGCAGCCTCTCCTATAATTGGAGGTTGCGCAATCAAGTTGGTGAGGATTTGGTTCTGTACCTCCCAGTTTGTTTTACATCTGTTGATGTATAATCTTTGTGGTGATAGTAAATTAATGATACATAAAAGTCGTGCTAAACGAAGAAAAAAAAAAATAAAAATATAAAAGTATATTCAAGGGGCTACATCTGGAGTGTTGAGTAGTAGAGCCGTAGTGTCCCTCTTTTTTAAGCGGATATGCCCACTAAAAGTCAAGATGTTATGGGACTCGAGTTTTGTTAAGTACTTGCCTGCGTATTTTGCAATTTCTTCAGTCACTAGTGGCATATTTAAATCACGATGTAAATTTGAATTTTTAATGTACCATAAAGCCGATGTTATCAAATGTAAAACTTTGTTCTGTCTTCGTTGGATTCTATCTACATTGGAAGCTGAAGCAGTGCCCCATAGCTGAATTCTGTAGCACCATATTGGTTTCAAAAGCGACTTATATATTAACAGTTTGCAGTCTAGGCTGAGTGTTGAATTTCTGCCAATCAACCAATGTATATGAGTTAACTTAAGTTTCATTTGAGTTAGTTTATAGTCAATATGATGTTTCCATGTAAGCCTTCGATCAAGGTGTATACCAAGGTATTTCACTTGAGAATGTTGAGGAATATTTTGATTGTTAATTCGAATGGGTAAACAAGTATCTCTTCTTAAGGTAAATGTTATATCGACACACTTTTGCTCATTTATTTTAATTCTTCATAAGCTGCGTAATATGTTCCTGAAGATTTCGAGATGCCTTATAAGGGTTTTCATGCATACTCATACAGGCTGTATCATCGGCAAGTGTAGACGTATGGCTATTATTGCTCACAGGCATATCGCAAGTATATATTAAATACAATACTAGCCCTAAAATACTACCCTGTGGCACACCGGAAGATATAGATTCGGGCACACTCGTGAACTCTACTTCCACAACAGTGAACTTCTTATAAATAATATAACTTTCCAAAAGTTTTTGTGTGTTTATTGGCAAATATGTCTTCAATTTTAAAACTAGGCCTTCGTGACATACTTTGTCAAATGCCTGAGAAACATCAATGAAGAGGGCTTTGTCTTCGTTTCAGTTTTTTCATGTATTTGTGTTTTTGGATTTTTAAAATTTATCTGTTATTTTAAAATTTTTAGTATGCTGGCAACACTTACGAACAAACATATATCTTTTATGTATATATTTTTGTTATCCCTCTTTAATTTCCTTCATTTGGATACCCTACCGTCCCCGATATGTTTAGTTAAAAAAAATTTTAATGTATTATTATTTCGCAAGAAAAAATACGCCATTTTGGTTTTTTAACACATATCTAAGAATACTTGGGTTCTTGAGACGTATATAGCGATAACTTAACTATCCAAATCTATATAACCGTTTGGAAGATATGAGTTGATAAATACGAGTTAATAAATAATAAATAATTCTTACCCATTTCATTAATTGTTATGTAAAAGTTTACTGCCTGGCCAACGATGTCGATAGAAAACGTTCGATCCACAGTTATTAAAATAAGCTTTAGTGGAAAGAAGGTTGAAGTTTTAAATTTTTAACAAATTATCGGTAAATTAATATATAATTTTGCTCTGACTTATGTAAAATATTTGCACAATATAAAGATTTAAATGACGGTTAATTTTGTTATATTAATTGAGGTAGAAGTCTTCGACATGTGACGTTTGTGCTGCAAAGGATTGATATGTTTGTTAGTTATTTCCTGAATAATCATAAGATGGACACAGTAGATAAATTTTTTGGATCTGCAAATTATTTTTTTTTTGATGCTTTAATGATTAAAGTTTAATCTCTTATTCGTTCATGAAGATGTGGGTTAAGGAGTTCTCGGATTCATGTGTAACAAAATTTTTATTTTGTAAAGAAATTAATATTTTGATAAACTTTATGCAAGCATGACCTCAAGAACTAATTAGTGATTTTAATGTAGAAAAAAACTATGTTATACAAAATTTTTTCTTTGCCATAATCAAGGCTCAATGCAGTATTAATAACACTGTATGACAAATATGATTGACGTTGAAATACCTGCACAGAAAAAAATATTCCAAGAATATTTTCAAAAACCTACAACGAAATTCTGTGTTTGATTAAAACACATTGCTTATCAAAATTGCAATAATAATAATAATAATAATAATAATAATAATAATAATAATAATAATAATAATAATAATAATAATAATAATAATAATAATAATAATAATAATAATAATAATAATAATAATAATAATAATAATAATAATAATAATAATAATAATAATAATAATAATAATAATAATAATAATAATAATAATAATAATAATAATAATAATAATGCTAACTAAAAGTGGTTGAAAAACGTGACATTCATCCTCACATACAATAACAATTACACAGTGTGTCAAAAAAAAAAAATACCTGCAACGTATTACTATTTTTCTGGTAGGTATTATCGAGTATAACAATAAGTTGTATTTGAAATTTTCCAAACACCTCCAAAATCTCGAGTTACGGGTTAAAACCCGGTTTTTCGTACCCGTATGCACTTATCAACCTCTAACTAACTTAAATATCAACCGATTTTAAATTTATAAACTGATTTACAAAGAAGATACTAAGGCCTTTCAAATACAGATTATAATACCTGCCAGAAAAATAGTAACACGTCCCAGGCATTTCGATTTCATTAAAACGTGTCACACATTGTTATCACTGAAAATAGAATTTAAGTCAACAACTTTTTTATTTGACTCATAAATTTTCTTTATTGACGGAAAAAAATATTTGCAATAAAAAATCGTCCTCACAGAAAACTCGGAATATATTTTATTGAATCAGCGATTTTCTTATTCAAATATCAAAATCATTTTTCTCTGTGTGACATGTATTACTATTCTTCTAGTAGGTATTATTGAGCATAACAACAATCTGCTTTGAAATTTTTGAAGCACCTCCAAAATCTTGAGTTAAAGGTAAAAAACCTTGGTTTTATCAATCCGTAACTAAGTGGAATATCAATCGAATTGAAATTAATAAACTGACTTCGAAGTAAAAAGAGTTCAACCTTTGGAACCCTTTATTTTTTATTTCAGGAAACTTGACATTTGTATACATATGTGTATTTTTTACTAAATATATTTTTTAGATATTTCTTTGTAAATTTTTTACTTTGGAGTTGTTTTTAAATAGCTTGCCGCTGGATCGTCCCGTTTCCTTTGTTCTGAACTTAGGATGAAATGCTGCATCATTTAGCAAGTCATATGCTATTTTTATCTAAAATTTTATGAGCAATATATGCTTTACATTATTCTCGACGATGCTGAGCTGCTTGAAATACAAATGCCATGTCTTGGTTAATGCCGGTCTTAAAGTCCATTACTATTTAGTAGCATCATTTTATTAGGCACCAGTATAATAAAGTAACTATATGTGTTGTTTGATGAATTCTTTGTCATTGTCGAAAAGGTTAAACTACGTAAAACTTTTGACTGAATCATGCTTGCACTACATATTTGTTTAAGATTTTAAAAATTTTGCTTTTAATCTATAATCGTTTTGCAACTGTGACAAGGTTTGAGACTTCTAGATTTGTAATACAGTAGATGAAGGTTGACAAAGAAGAAAGCTTAGGTTAGGTTGAAGAGATGGCTTCCATTAGGCTCATGTACGGGAACATAGACAAAAGCCAGTATAAGCCTTTTGTGAGCTCAGTATCGTTCACGTAGTCTCGCAAACTTTTCCAGTCAATAATTCTAAGGTGGGTAACGGGATCTCGGATGGGAAAAAAACTAGACAATGACAAAAAAGTTCTTGATTGTCTAGAACATTCATTGTCATCTGTGGCTCCAATCCGGTTCAAATAATCTTGTAAGTTAGAGTGCCCTGTTAAGATGTTAAAATTCAACGGCTTCCTTGTTTTGTCTTCATCCAGGTCGACCCATAGAACATTGTCTAGATTACCCACAGTATCAGTGTTTTTTATTGAGGTATAGAACTTTAAGTTGGCATCACTTTTTTAACTGGCGGCCATTTTGTCAGCTGTCAAGTGATTAATATTTAGTTTGGTTTGCCATTTCATCATGAACAGGTTGACAAAAGAACAACGCTTGCAAATCGTGCAAATTTATTTCGAAAATAATGGTTCAGTTCGCGAAGTTTACCGCAAGCTCCGTCCATTTTATGGTCGACAGAGCAATTAATTCGGTTAACCATGGATCGTTTTCACACTACGTTTACTCTATGTGATAATACGCATCCGCTGAAGTCGCTCGTCTACGCCAACAAACCAGAAACGTTAGGGGACTTGGAAGCCAACATTCGTGGCGTTATTGCCAACATACGGCCCCATATGCTCGAAAAAGTGGTTGAAAATTTGACCTGTAGAATTGGCTTTATTCGAGCCAGCCGCGGCGGCCACATGCCCGAAATCATATTTAAACGTTAATGGCATAAAATTATCCTTCCAATAAAGCCAAATTGATGGACAATAAAACGATTTTCTTGTGTTTTATTTCAATTCGAAGTTCTATACCTCTAAAAAAACACCCTATATGTGCTACTATCGCTCGATTTTGTAACACAATATTCTCTGCCTTTGGCTTTGCATTAATTACAGTTAAAAAATTTTTATTTTTTGCCTAAATATTTCCTACACTTTAAACGGACATTTATAAATGTAAAATGAAAAAGTCTTTTTTATCAGATCAAAAATATCAGTTTTACTTATGTTTGAATTGTTCAAAAAACCGAGGTAACCCAATTTGGGCTTTTGTTGCTCCGGCCCTTTTAAATATGTATATATAAACCAAGTTTTAATAGATTTTCAAATGTTGTATGAAACTTTGTAACAATCGCTCCTTTTAGAAATTGCTGAATTATTTCCATATTTTGTTTTTTGCCGAAATCCCCTTAAATTGTGATGTTAAACAATCATTAGCTAGACAATAAAAAATACTGATTGTATTTAAGATAATGACAAATTTATAACTCGATATATTACATCATATACATAATTTATTCTAATTTGTTATTAACACAATTACATATTCTTAAAAAAAAATATCTAAGATTGATTGCCTTATATTATATTATATGTAAGCGCTTTTTTATTTGTCGTAAAATAAAAACTTTTAAAAGCTTCATTTTTGAAAATAAGGAAAGCATGGAAGTACCTTCTATTTTAATATTACGACAAAAGTCGTAAAAATACAATTTAACCTGAAGTGCAGCACAATTTAATATTGTTAAGATTTCTTTCCTAAAAGTCAGGAATTGACGGCATAAGGAAAAATAGAAATTAAATTTGAGATTAAAAACAGAATTTGTGGAAATGTTTTGACACAATAAAATTTCTAAAATCCACTAATGTAATCGTATCACGTAATGTTGATGAAAATAAGGCTGTATATACAAGGTGGGCCAAAACAAATCACCCTATTGGAAGATGCTTTTATTTTTGCAAATGGCAGCCAATATCAAATCTGTTTTGACATTTGTGAACTAGACAGATGTAGAATACAAGTGAACAAGCCATGGAGCGATACAATCCCCAAAAACGCGGAATAATCGTGTCGTGGCGTTCCCGGGTCACCTCATTTCTCGTTTCGGCGATTTACACTGTCCCGCAATATCGCCCGATTTAACCGTTCCAGACTTTTTTTGTAGGGTTTTTTGAAGTTTCGTGCTTACGTAAACAGGCCCGAGACCCTGGAAGCCCTCAGCGATGAAAAATGCCATAAAACGAACCCGTATAGCAATCAATGAAATTTCAAAAGTTTCAAATAAACATAATCAAAAAACATAATCGAAAATTTTCATTAACATAGAAAAAAAATGAGAGCCAAACAACATCGGATGGCTTCTTTTGGCCCACCTTGTACGAGTATGTACATATAAAAGGAGTAAATTCACTTAAGCTAATTTAATACTAAATTATTGTAACACGCACGTAACACGGTCTATACATATATGTACTCGTACATCTTACATCAAGAGAGTTAATTTCATACCAAAGCATCCATCAGCTTATAATGTTGATATCTTTAGGCACTTACTTTTTGTTAACTTAAAGCAGTCTTTAAAGCAAGAGATACTGTAACCTGCCATTAAACTCGATATCAAATAATTAGACTATGTGTGCGTAAAATAAGTCTTAATGGAAGGATTTTTATTTGCTGCAGGTCAGTAATAAATATGATGCTGCCTTACGGTATGCTTAACATTCGTTTATCAAAGATACTGTCTTCATTTTTATTTTATTGTGTGCTTGTGTACACCAGTGTCAGTATTGCCATTTTTTTTTAAGCAAGGAACTTCAGTCACACATAAATAGCGCTTACATAGGACATATATATTGGAGTATACCACAATATGACTGAGACAATTCGGTTATCAATAATCCATCTTACGACCACTGAGAATGGTTTGATTTGATTTTCAGTTTGCAGGCAATTACCTTCGCCGCTACTTTCTTAGTAGTTTCTAGAAATTTCTTTATGTCGAGATACCATCACATAGAGAATATGGGAGTATATCACTCGACGTAAAATAGTCGGTCTTTGGCTCGACATAAATACATATTTTTCTATAGGTCTGTTTCCACTTACTAGCGCCATTCTACCAGATTAAATCGTTTAATTTTTTTGAGCTAAAAATTTTACAAGGAAAAATTAACAATAATATTTTTAATAATAATTTTTGGTCTTTGTGAAGCTAAAAATTTGAGACTAAGAGATCACTGAAGCAAATTTAAATCGTTCAACTATTCGATAAAATAATAAAATTAAAAGAATAATATGTATTTGTATGTAGTTTCTGGACCTTATTTTTAATATGAATTAGTGTGGTTTTATAGATATTCTGCCATATTCATAAAAAATATTTCAGGTATGTACCGACGGTACATCGAATAAGTAAAAATAATTAATGTGATGATCGTAAAAGATTAGCAAGAATAGTTAAACATACTAAGGTAGAGTGATATAACTTCGTGCTAAACTGAATACAAAATGAAAAAAATGGATAAACAGAAAATTAATAGTGATACTTACAAATGTATTTACCAAAGATAAATCAATAATTGTACACACAATATAAGCATTTCTCATATTCCATTTCATTTGCGTTAAATAGCTGATGTTAATAACAATCTCTACCCCAGTTGATAGACTTGGGTGCTGATGAAGTGCGTGGCTGCACAGAAAAATATCGGTATTTCCCCCAGCTAATAAAGTCTAATTTAATTTTTCTTCTCTTCTTTAGAAACTCACATTAATTAATAAAATAAAAAATTATTAAAATTGACTATGATTCAACTAAAATTTTAAAATTGTCTTACGATAAAAAAAAATTAAATTTTACTTGCTTACAGTAGACAACAACTTTTTGAATTCAGCCAGAAAACTTCGTATGTTTATAGCAAAAAGTAGACCAGAGTTGTAGAAAGTGACTTATGAAAAAAACTTAAATCCACTGATTTGTACACTGTTAAAAAGGGACAAATATAATGTGTTTGTTATTGAATATTTTTAGTACAATAATCAAAAGAAACAACAGAAAATGTACTCGTGCATTTAGTGAAGTTAATAATTGAAGACTTTTACAAAATTAAATGAAATCAACTAAAAAACAATTTGTAAAACATTATTAGTATTATAAAAGTGATTAAAGTTAGTTTCCAAATGCTCACAAACTCAATTTTAAAAATTTTCCTACAAAAATATTAATTTGTAACTTCAACTTACAAAAATCAAACAACGAATGAGAGCACAAAGCATAAAATGAAAATACATAGGACCACATGAACATTTGTACAAAATTAAATGGAGGAATTGAAAACATTGAATTAAAAAACACAATGCGAAAAAGATTATTAGTATTAAAAAAATGATTAAAAGTTGTTTTCAAATGACTAGAGACTTCGTTTTAAGCAATTTTCGTTCACCAATATTAAGTTTTACCATTTATTTAAAAAAAATTAGGCACCGAATGAGACCACAAAGTATAAAATGGAATTAGGTTAAAATAATGCCACGCAAAAGAAAAAGTAAAGAGGATTTGATGACTGTATGAGCGAGACCTCAGAAAACTCAACTATCTTCCGTCTCATGAAATCTCTGGTATACTTTGTGGTTTATAGTAAGACTCTCACCACTATAGTGAGAATCACAATATACAAACATAATAAGTTTGAAATCCTCAAACAAAAATCTTTACAAAACAAGCATCTTTATTCGATTGTGCATCTATTTCATTTGCCACCACCTTTTTACAATTAGCTGACACATTGTGCAACAATAAAATTATTAAAAAGTAAAAAGAAAAATAAAACATTTATTTTCATACATAAAATACCAAAGTACTCGTATATGCGAGTAAATTTGACATAAAGTCTTTATTTGTTTAATTTGAAAACTTTGCTTGTTGTTATGGTTAAGCAATTGTGTTAAAAACATGACCTGAAAATGGGAAAAACTATATATTTTTTAATCATATTTTTCGTTTGTGTTGGATTTTTATTTAATTTTGTGTATTCAAATATTCACACTTTTAAGTTATTACTTGTAATCCAATGTTGTAAGTACTTGCTTCCAATAACATGCCGATGTTAAAGTAAAAAGTTTAAACGCCCGAGAAAAAGTAGTGTGAAGTATGTTATTCATATTTTTATTAGCAATTTAACGCGTTCCTTTTGCTGGGTCCTTATAAATTCTTAACAAATAAAAGCAAAAATTGTCAACCTGGCAACTCTGTTGTTCATTGTTATTATACAAATTTCAATTGTACGTGGACTGGTATGGGGAATGTGTACACAACCGAAGTGCCTTTTACCTTTTTAAAACACTTCCTTATTATACGAGTACATGTATACATATCTCTTTTATTTAATCTCTTGATGCAGTGACCTTGAAAAACAAATATTTGTTTATTGTTATTGTTTCATTTATGTAGAAAATGCTTGTTAGCTTAACAAGTATTTGAACACTCTTTTGCCAAACAAGTAACGTGGGTACGAGGCACGAATGTAAGATGAAACTTGTGCGTAAAAATTATTATATAATGTTTGGAATTGTGTAGAGAGATGAAATAGAAATTTTGTATTTCATACACGATATTAAAAATTAAATTTAAACAACATTGGAAAGGAGTTTATTTGTGAGATTTTCAAAATTAATCTTGGGCACACGAAGATGGTGAAAGTTTTGGAAAACTTTCACTCTTTACTTGAGTAAAGAGTTTGCTGTTATGCTTAGTAAATGTATCTTAAATTCAAAATTAAGCATATAAAAGTAATTTTTCATTTAATTTTACAGCATCATTACCCGGTTTTATTATGTCTTAATGTAAATTAAACAAAAAAAAAAAATATATGCTAAACAATTTTTTTCTGATGTCAAATTCTTGTTTAAATATTTATATTTAATTCCAGAACAGAATTGAAATTTAAATAAATATTTAATTTTATGTTTACAACATGTGAATGCCATAAACATTTTGTATCATAAGGTATCTTTAATATTACGTAGTAATATACAAAAAGGGACCAAAATAGATCATAAAATTTTTCATGATAACCTAAAGGTGTTGAACACATAAATAATACTTCGTCACATGGAATTTCAGCCTGCAAATACAAGAAGGCAAACAAATGTCCGTCTGCAAAGGTATGCTGCTTACTAAAAAGGACTATTTATGCATATGTACATTAGGGTGACAGCAAAAATAATTATCATGAATTTTAAAGTTTTTTCAACGGAATATTGTGCCACTAGGCATAAAAGTTTTGTGCCGAAAATTTAATTTTGTTTGGACAACGTTTTCTGATCAGGTATTTTCATATTTTGATATTCATATTCAATATTTCTGTGGCAAAAAGGAACAAGTGCTTAAGTCGAGATAAGCTGATTTCGAGTTAATGATACCTCCGTAATCTGCATACTCAAAAGTACCTCTGGGCAAAATCTCTATTAATTTGTGCGATTTTCCGAGAAGTTATAGCTTAATAACTTGCGGCTTATCTCTTTAAGACTTCTAACCTCATTTGGCATAATGGCTTAATTTATGTTATGCTTTGGTGTATTTCAACTTGAATATATTATTTACAGTGTCTAGAACGATGTTTGCATAAAAAAAAATAAAAAAAAAAACACAGAATTTCTCAATTTAACTGTAAAATAAATAAATTTCTGAAAATCTACTTGTATGCTTAAAAGTGCTCTCCTGCAAAACAGTCAAATATGACTTAAGCACTTTTTCTTTATTGCCACAGATTTAACGAAAAAACGTAAATTTTTCTTATTTTCGTAAAAAAATAGTAAAACAAATTCTTTGGGTAATTAACCCTCATATTTCTTCTAAGTCAAAGCGGCCCACAAACTAATTTAACGCAAAAATGTTTAACACATGTATGTGTGTCTTTGGTAGCCGGAAATGAATATATGCTTTTATTCAAAAACGTTAATTACAAAAGCAAATTTTTGTAGTAAATCGCGCTATCAATATCTGAAATATTTTAAAGCAGTTAATTTTTCTAGATAACAATCTTTCTTAATACGCTACAGTTACACGACCAAAATTTGCTTTCAAATTTTCAAACATACTGGTTGTCAAAATTCGTTTAAATTGAAAGCTGTGTCGTAGGCTGCCCCCGTGCATTACACCCCTTTTCAACACGTAAAGTTTACTTTGCAAAGGTTTACTTCAGCTTAGAGAAAGACAGAAAGGGACTGTACTCTACCTCTGTCTTTCACACAGAGTAAAGTAAAGTAAGCTTTGCGTGTTGAAAAGCTGTATTACACTACGGATGGCCAAGGCTATACTCGTATACTCCTTGAAAATAGTAATTTGTCGCAATCAGTTTTCTGAAGTAACCGATTTTGAAATCAATGCTTTTATAGAAGTAACTGGTTTTATTGTAAGTAGTTATTAAAAGTTTTGATTTGATTCGAATAAAGCGGATAAAGCTGCTTTAAATGATATTATGTGTTTGAGAAAATTGGAACACTACAAAACAGTTAATCAAAATGTTGAGGACAAAGCCATTTCAAAGGTATTAAAGCATTTGTTGTACTTAAACGAAGAATGTGTGGTATTTTGTTTGTTCGACGAAAGGATAGACAACATAACAAAAAGCCAGTTAGTGGCGAAGATGTCTGAGATACTCGTATATCTGGAAATGAAGATGAAGAAATACCAAAGAAGCTAATTATAAAGCAGGAAAACTTAAAGAGTTTTACATTCAGAGACTACTCTGATATTTTACCAGATTTCTTTTAAAAAAATACCAAAAAAGTTTTCAAGAGATTTGGAATTTCTATGGAGTTCTTAAGCAACGAACCATCCACATTCATGGAATGTGTTAGGAGAGTACGTTAGAGAGAAAAAAATTATCCAAAAATTTAGTGTTGTTAATAATGATTGTGCTGAAAGAGGCATTCAGTTAATTCAAGAATACCATAACAAAATAACAAAAGATGAGAACAGAAACAACATCAATATTATAAATTGTTTTAATGTTTCTTATGGCGTTATGTTGTGGCGTTATGTTGGTACTTATGTCTCTCACTTATGCCGACAATTTCGGCCATTTTGAATATTCAGTTAATTGTTGACAGCTGCTTTGCTTGCACGTGTTTTTGCTCGTCTCCGATTTTTAACTATTAAAAAAATGGAACAAAGAACCTGTATCAAATTTTGTGTGAAAACCGAAATTAAGTGCGCGGATGCATTCCGCATGTTGAATGTGGCATACGGATAAGCTACCTTGGACCGAAGCAACGTTTATCGATGGTACAAAATGTTCTCAGAAGGCCGAGAAGATGTGAACGACGAAGAGCGTGTCGGACGCCCGAGCACTTCAACAACAGGCGAAAAAATTGATGAAGTGAAGAAAATGGTATTGGCCAATCGTCGAATCGCCTTCAGAGAAGTTGCTGAGGACCTAGACATATCAATTGGCTCGTGCCATTCGATTTTACTGAATGATTTGGGCATGAGACGGGTCGCCGCGAAATTCATACCAAAATTGCTCAATTTCGACCAAAAACAGCATCGCATGAACATTGCTAATGAACTGTTGGAGTCTGTCCACGACGACCCAAATTTGCTCCAGAGGGTTTATGGTTATGACGTGGAAACCAAAGCTCAATCATCTCAATCAAAATGCCGTACAAACCAAGACCGAAAAAAGCGCGCCAAGTTCGGTCGAATGTGAAAGTTTTGCTTACAGTTTTCTTCGATTGCAGATGCGTAGTGCATCATGAGTTCTTGCCGCATGGTAGAACAGTCAATAAGTAATATTACCTGCAAGTTATGCGCAATTTGCGCGAAGCAATCCGCCAGAAACGCCCGGATTTGTAGAAGAACAGAAATTGCCTTATGCACCACGATAACGCCCCTGCTCACACATCATTGCTTTTACTCGAAAAACAACACACTAATGATGCCGCAGCCACCGTATTCCTTAGATCTGGCCTCCTGTGACTTTTTCTTGTTCTCGAACCTGAAGAGGAGCATGAAAGGATGACGCTATGCTACGATTACCGAGGTAAAGACGGCATCGAAGGAGGATATGAACAAGATAAAAATGATATTTTGAAGTGCTTTGAAGATTGAAAAAACGTTGGTATAAGTGCATTATATCTGAGGGGAATTACTTTGAAGGGGACAAAATAGATATTCATGAATAAATAAATAATTTTGAAAAAAAAAAAAAACAAAATTCGCGATACTTTTTGAACACACCTCGTATTGTGGTAAATAGCGAGAGAAATAGTGACATATTATAAGTGACATTAGTGGGAGTGATTGTCAGAATTAAATAGATATTGAACCTAAGTTGTTGTTTTTGCTTTCAATAGTTCTCCAGAAAACGAGTTTAAAGTTTTCAATTTACTTACTACTTAATGCAAATTTAGTTTTTCTTTCATAAAATTTATACACACTAAGGGTATTCACGTCAAAAGTTGATCTGTTGCGGAAGAGCAAAATTGCAAAATTTTCAAAAAATATAACAACAACCACTTAGAAAATTATTTTGCACAAATGATGCAAAATTGTCAGGGTCTGACTAAGTGCAAGATTATCAGAGTAAATTTTGCAAAGTTGTGCAACTTTTTATTGCATTGCCAATCCAAAAAAAATTACAAAAAGTACTAATAAAATCAACTATACACATATATATATAATTACAACGCAGAAATACCTGTTTATGCATATGTTTTTCTTTTAAATTAAAAAACAAGTGGTTGGAAATTTTTTCCATATAAATAAATTAATTATAAAATTTTAAAAATTCTTAACTATGTAGTGAAAATATAAAAATTATTAAGTAATTTTCAAATTCGATTTCAGGATAGCAAACACATAATTTTGTTATTTTCAAAAAACGTATGGCTCAAATACATGCATATCTATGTGTTATTAGAATTTGGTTAAAGAATACCAATATTATTAACATTGATATTTTTATTACTAAATTAATGACAGAATTAATCAGCGAAATTCTGACACCTTATTTCATAATTTTAACAAAATCTTTTAATAATCAAGAAACATACGAGTAGAATATACATATTTACGAGTATGTATGTGCATATTGTGTTTGACTTTATAGACAACTAAACAAAATGGGTTGCTCACGTCCGAAGGTGCAATTATGCATTTTGCACAGTTGCAAGAGTTGCCGTGAATACCTTTAATATTAAAAACAATATGGGGATGAACTACGCATCATCAGCTGAAAACTTAAATTTTTCGAGTTATGATTTTTTTAACAAATGAGCTGTATTTCGATTTATATTTTTTTACTTTATAAAAGTCGCAATCATGATAATTCTCATAGTCTGTTTGTGTAAGACGTTGGCTTTGGAAATCTTGACGTTTTTGTACAACCTTTGTTTAATCCACTACAAAAATGTCAAGATTTCTATCGTCAATGTTCTACGAGTACATAAACAGGCTGTTAGTAAGATTTTCAAACAAAACCGGATGTCAGCTAATAATGTAAAATTTCTTTAGTTTTACTTCAAAGTATTACAACAATTAAGGCCTGAATTCACAGTCATTACATAACCAGTAGTTTAGTACACTCCCATAAGAAATAACATTGCTGAATACCTTGTCAGCAGTTAACTAAAGACTGTGAATTCAGGCCTAAATCTTATAATTGAATTAAAGCTTATAAGCTAATTTTGTATTACAATTTTAGGAAAAATTTCAAATTGTTTTTTTTTGTCGGCTTATACATATCAAGAAAATATGAGAACATGGACAATTCCTTTAAGCTTCAAGTCAACACGTCAAAGACAGAAACAATTAAACTTGTTTACAAATGGTTTCCCTTAAGCTTTCGCATTCTGCCTTTTTCAGTTTCACTCACATATACGTACGTTATTTAAAGCAAACACATTCAATAACAAAAATTGACAAATGCACCTCCCATTCACAGCTTTGTGAAAGCATTATTTGAAAAGGGTTGGCAAGTTAACAGTATACTACGCACCAAAAATATGTAGACAGATATTTTATATTCTCAGTATTAATGAAATAGAAAAAACTAATCCAAAACAAAGTCTAACCCATAATATTCAGCGTTGCCACTTTCTGTGTAATAGTGCAAAATCTGTACTATTTAAAGTTATTTGCACTATTTTTGCGCCATACATTTTTTGTGTCATTTTGCACTATTTTATATGTTTTAAAGCGATAATAGCACAAGTCGACTTAAGACAAAATCGAATTATACATCCTACAAAATTCTACAGATGAAACTTTATGCCTGCGGGAAATCCCTATGTCTCTAGCAAAGTTTATTATAAAGATATTAATAAAACAATATTGCTGTAAGTCTTATGAATGTCCAACAAAGTTTTTAAAAATTCCCAAATTATACTAAACATATTTAGAAGATTTGCTAAGAAATCTCGGACCCCATTATAAAAGTAATGCAAACTCCGAGAATTTCTACAATATTTCCCACTAGAGAGCCATACAATTTTATCACCTATTATAACACAATTGTTATCATTAACAGCTTGTTGTAGTGCTCCGGAGCAATATGAAGTATTGAGATTATATTGAAGACTATAAGTTTTTAAAGATCATTCAAAATTAACTGAATCAATGCTTTCTGCATTAGATGAAAAATCTACAAGATATTATTTGTAGTTCCTTTCACATTCTCTTGGACGTTTAACTAATTTTAATTTAATGTTTTAAAGCGAACCCCTGCTTTTGTACAAATTACAATCTGAAGTAATCAAAGTTGTGCAAATTTGTTCTTGTCTAATTACATAAAAGCTGATATTTTTTTAAACAAAATGAGTTATTTTGGTTGACCAATAAAAACGAGGAACTTTTCATACAGCGAAGTGAAATTTATATTTATTTAGCTGCTTAAAATACTCTTCCGAGACACAACAAATTGTAATGTATAAAGATTTTAGGAAAATGAGTGGCGTGAATATGGACTTTTAACCATAAAGAACTAAGTCTATGCGATAAATTGGATGTTTCGGAATTTAAGTCTAAAATTTTTCAAAGTTAAAACTATGCTGGCAATATTCTCTTTCTAAATTTAAAATTGTGATATTACCATTCTTAAACGCTTCTGTTGAAAGAGTTTTTTTTGGTAAACTGAACTTAATTAAAAATGATACGCCAAAAATGAGTTATCAGCTAATACAGTAGCACCGATTTTAAAATTGTGGTGCAAATTTTTAGCTTAAAATGATGAAAAGATGATATGATTTCAAAAAACTAAAGAATGTACATATAAGAATCGCTCAGTACTTCTAGTTAAATGAGTTTAAATTAAGAAAAGAAAAATGGAGAGCACCTTCTTCTCAGACGCCTGGCTTAAATAATATTTTATTAAATTTTGACAAAAAATTAAGAGAAAAGTTGTAAATTATTCTTCGTTGAAGTAAGTATTTGTGAATTAGTGAATTTTATGTAATATTTTTAATTTTGTTGTACGTTTTTTATAAATTAAAAAAATTATCTGCTTTTAAATTTCAATTAACCAAAAAAACTAATTAAAAATTAAAATTTTTTCTTAAATTTTTTTTTGCACTATTTCATTTGGTTTTGCACTATTTTAGACTTGCAGCTGTGTAATTTCTCTTTCCACAAGTGGCAACGCTGATAATATTGCACTCTAAGTCAACGGTATGACCAATATGAGCAGCTTATTACGGTATTATTTTGTACTCAGCTCTCGTCTTGTAAAAATTCGTCCATTGCTTATTATTTAAATGCTTGAGTAAAAATAAGACTATCGGATAAAGCATGTGTTAAATTTGGGGAAAAAGCTGGTACAGTACTTTTCTTTCTTTAACTACAGAGCCAAGTAAATGGCTTCTAAAGTAGTAGTTTACGCTCCCTAAATTTTTTAATTTGAGTTCAAATGGACTGTCAAAATAAAATAGGTCGATACTTTAGATTTACTGCCTTATTCATGAAAAATTTTATAAAGGCTTTTTAAAACAAATTTTTTTATGGAAATCTGTTTTATAAACCTTTTATAAACCAAAAATATTTTTTTATGCAAAGGCCCTTATCAAAATGAAGATTTACGTTTGTGACAGTACGACCTGGTACGACAGCTAACGCTCCAAGTACCAATACGAGGTGTGTTCAAAACGTATAGCGAATCTTGAATTTTCGCGTTATATTGGTACTAATGTCTCTCACTTATGCCGACTATTTCGGCCATTTTGAATGTTCAGTTAATTGTTGACAGCTGCTTTGCTTGCACCTGTTTTGGGTCGTCTTCGATTTTTACTTTGTTTTGTGCGGCAGCTTCCATTGAGATGATTGAGCTTTGGTTTCCAGGTCATAACCATAAATCCACGATTCGTCATCAGTTATGACTCTCTGGAGCAAATTTTCGTAGTCGTGGACAGAGTCCAACAGCTCATTAGCAATGCCCATGCGTTGATTTTTGGTCGAAATTTAGCAATTTTGGTAAGAATTTCGCGGCGACCCGTCTCATGCCCAAATCATTCATAAAAATTTAATGGCACGAGCCAATCGATATGTCTAGGTCCTCAGCAACTTCTCTAATGGTGATTCGACGATTGGCCAATACCATTTTCTTTACTTCATCAATTTTTTCGTCTGTTGTTGAAGTGCTGGGGCGTCCGGCACGCTCTTCGTCGTTCACATCTTCCCGGCCTTCTGAGAACATTTTGTACCACCGATAAACGTTGCTTCGGTCCAAGGTAGCTTCTCCGTATGCCACATTCAACATTCGGAACGCATCCGCGCACTTAATTTCGTTTTTCACACAAAATTTGATACAGGTTCTTTTTTCCATTTTTTTTAATAGCCAAAACACGTGCTAGCAAAGCAGCTGTCAACAATTAACTGAACATTCAAAATAGACGAAATAGTTGGCATAAGTGAGGGGCATGAGTACCAACATAACGCCACAAAAAAAATCAAAATTCGAATATACGTAACCCGCGAAAATTCAAAATTCGCGATTTTTTTTGAACACATCTCGTATACTTAAAATAAAAGTTAAACTTACTGTACTTAAAGTACTTCATGGACGATTTTTTTAAGCCAATTACCTAACGACAGCCTTAAGTGCGAGCTATTCAAGAGCAAAATGATTGATTTGTCCACTATTTAGCCTGGATTTAAATGTTGTCACTCGATATCGAATGAAATTAAAAAAAAAGTCGATGAAATTTTTAAGGAAATATGTATAAAATATTTTGAGCTATTCACGAGCAAAATTATTGATTTGTCCACTATTTAACCTGGATTTAAATGTTGTCACTCGATATCGAATGAAATTAAAAAAAACGTCGATGGAATTTTTAAGGAAATATGTATAAAATATTTTCAGCACTATTGACTGCCGCAATTTTCACCTGGTTGAACTAGATTCGAAGCCAAAATATCTGAAATTTGTTTTCAAAACTTTCTGAAGATTTTACCCAATAGCAGGGGTAAAATACTAAAATAAGCCATTGGTTATACGTTGGGCCTTAATTTTATTGAACTGGGATTATGTGCAATAGAAAACATAAGAAAAATTAAAAGAAATTTTTATATTTATTATCCCAACAAATTACTATGTTCCTCACTGTATTTAATTTCTTAACCCGAAATTGAGTAATTTCCGTTTTGCTGTGTTTATGTTGTTGACAGCTTTATGATGCAGAGACAAGTACCCTCACAATAAAACTGACAATGGATGGAGAAGAAGATTCCAAGAAAGTATTTTTTTTCAATAACAACAAAAAAGCATCTAAGTATAAATTAAATGTTTAATTAGGAAAGATAAACACATAATAAAATAAATAAACATACAATGCATACAAACATTCTTAAATTTCTTTCAGTTTCATGCTTACTTTTACTTCAGGGAGTTTGTGTTATTTTGGTAATACTGAGCACACATTACAGCATTTTGTGACATAGCAATAGTGTGTACTAGTGGCAAGGTTAATATCATTTTCGATATTTTTCGTTGTGTGGCATTGCTCTCCAAACAAAAAACATAATATGAATGGCTTGGCGCACATTTTGAAAGTGACACCATAAAATGACAGAAAAAGAAATTTCAAATGTGCATCATCGATACCTAAAGGTTGTTTTATTTTTCATCTGGAGTAAAAGCTCATCTTCTTTCAAATAATTATAATTATAAACTGGTATCTTGTCTTCACGAAATGATCTGTTTTTTTTTGCAAATGAGCTTTTTCCTTAATTTGACCTCTTAAACACTGCAATAAGTTGGCTGAAGTAGCTAGCACGTTGACTAAAAACCCAAGGTCCTGGGTTTGAGCCCGTTCTGCGACAGTCATTAAATAACAACACCACGCATTTTTCTGATGTGCATTAGTGACCCTTTGTATCAGTTGTTGTGGGCAAGTCCAAGTGATGAAGTCATAGACACTGGTCCCTAAAATACGCCGGCTTCAGCAGATACTATCCTACTGTAACATCAGAGCGCCCTCCTTCATCTGTATTGTAAAGCAGAATTATGGGCGAAGTAATTCGAATAATTTAATACGCCTCATTGACACCAGAAGCGCTGCAACACTGCAGTACTAAAGACATGTGCAAAAAAGCAGATTTCTAAAATAATGAAGCTTTCCTCTATCTCTTTCTTCACCACTTGTCTTCTCTATCACTATTCCTTTCTTTAAGAAAAAAAAAACACCTAGTAAGATTAGTAGGCATTCATTGCCTGAGTGTTACTTCTCTTAAAAAAATAATAATAATTTAACATAATACTCGCCATTGATTAATTTTGCTATTTGAAAATGATGAATAAAAATTATTCCACGCGCATACAACCAGCAGATAGAACAGTTTTCGGCTCCTTGGGACGCGATTCTCTCATTTCAGTCCAATGCTTTAACAGTTCCACGTCCCATCCATGGTTATGAATTGGCGTTGAAACATCGCCAAACACTCTACTGAAACGTTTTCATCAAGCTGTTTTTATTCAGTTGTGAAAAATCCCGGCACCCATCTTGCACACATCATCCTCATCTTAAAATTATTGAGCAATATGCGATGTATAGCACATTTTGAAAATCCTTTTTTCAGATAGCTCACGCATCTTCAGCCAACGATCATTCAATACCATGTTGTAGATCTTCTTAATCATTTCTGCCTTGCTCATCTCAATTGGTCAACCACTACGGTGTTCGTCTAGGCAGATTGTACAGTTTCGTTTAAACACTGCCACTCAACAGGCTCTTCCAAAATAGAATTTAGCTCGGCCTTAAAAGCCATCCAATATATCTTATAGTGGCAAAGTCGGACTCCCTCAGAGTACTATTTAGTTCTTATTTACTATTAGTTAAACTGAGACTTTCAAATTTAGCTATTTACTTACATAACTCTGACTAATTTTTTCCATATTTACAAATTCAAAGTATCTCGAAGTATAATCTCATCTAAAATTTATTTTGCATCGCAAACGATGTTTATTATTGAGGCAGTTATCTTCCTGGTACTTTTAAGAAATGTAAAAAATCTTATTTTTTAAGAAGAATAATTTCTAAAACAGATTTTTGTGCAGCAAAATTTTAGGCTTCATGAAAAATCGCTCAAAACCAAATCGCCCAAAAATAAAAATGAAAAATCGCGCAAAATTTTTTCATACAAATTTTGGGTGATTTTTCATATGAAAAATCGCTCAAAAGTTTTGGGCAATTTTTAATTTTTTTTTTGGTAATTTTTCATTTTGAAATTTTGAGCGATTTTTCATATGATTAATGTCTTCATGAAAAATCGCCCAAAAATAAAAATGAAAAATCTCCCAAAATTTCAAAATGAAAAATCACCAAAAAAAAATCGCCCAAAATTTAAAAATGAAAAATCAGCCGAAAAAAATTAAAAAGCGCCAAAAAAATGAAATATCGCCCAAATTTAAAAAATCACAAATAAAAAATCAAAAGTATAGTAATTTCATTTTTATATTAAAAAAAGAAAGGTTATAGAAAAGCATAAATAATATTCGGTTTTTACTGAATTGCAATAAAAATATGAATAAAAGAAATTTATTTTACATTTATGAATAAGAAATTTAAAAATTTAATTTTAGGCTGCGCCGTGTTGGGAAACACCATGGTGAATTAAATATGTACTTGGATATTATCTTCTTAAGTTTTTCTTACATTTATTTGTTTTTGTTTTTCTTAATGAAAATGAAAACGTAGCTATTCCATCAACTTTATATATTACACATAATATTTTCTCTACTCTACATTTATCTGTCTGTCTGAGTAGTCTGAGAAAATTCCATCAGTGAATTTATTTCAATGGGCATAAAATAAGCTGAGTCAGATACACATGTTTAATTATGTACTTGCTTAATGACACTTTTGGTTTTGTTAATCTTCCCATTTAGCAATTCATTACTTTGTTATTCTTTCAGTTCCATTTGTCCGTTACACGCAAGTATTGAAAAGCATTTACCGAATACTTAGATATAAAAGTTTCATTACTACTGTTTTTCTTTCTTATATACATACATATGTACATTATTTTTTCCATAGCTTCCTGTATATTTTATGTTAATCTCCATCCATTGACCCAAGTAGTCTTTTTACAATTAAAGTTTTTTGTTGCTGCTCTTTCAATGTTTTTTTTATGTACGAAAATTAACTGAAACCAATTTTCTCTTCCACACGTATCAATAATGAAAATGTTCGATACACTTATGTTGACCGATTAAGCAATGCAGTCACGTCTTAAATCACCAATAAGAGTAAGTTTAAGGATGCCGGTAAGATGCTATGGAAGGAAGAGAAAATTAAATATTTCTTAGTATTATGGCCTATTTTCGACTTGGTTATTTAATATTAATTATTATTCAGTTCTATTTAAATACAAAATTTAAATAATACTTAAATACCCAACCTTGTGTATTCAAATTATATTTGAGTTTAACGAACATGCCATATGTTTTTGTGTTTGGTGTAAAATGTGTACACGAACATTGTGTGGTCGTATTAAAAAAAATTTCGTTTAATATACATAAATACATGTACATATAAAATTTATAATACATATAGCCAATTCACAGAGTGTACTATAACTGTCATAAAAATTTTGCTCATATTTTTCATATAAAAATATTATCTGTTCCTAGCAAAAATATTCGTCTACCTGGAAACAGGTTGTTAAGGGAGAGAGAGCACAACTCTCGCTTACCAACCTGCTTTGGTATCACATGATTTTTGTTCGTGATGTCCCATTTGGTAGCGCTCCAGGTATGAGCTTCTGAATGCATGAAGGATGTGCAGAAAGAAGCCCATACTTCATTCATATGTAAATAAATAAAAAAATTTCTCTTTACATTAGAATTTTATATCTTCTGTTAAGATTAACTTCCAATACTTTTTGTTTTTATATTTATTACATATTAAATACAATATGCATTTAAATACTTTTTGTTCACGCGTTGATTCAAGAGTCGATCCCACGATCTCCGTACGTTAGGCTAAAACACTACCCACTGAACTACCGAAGCACATACATATTTATTTTTGTACACAAATCAGTTTAAAAAAAAATTAAAACTAGAATTAAAAATTTCATTCGCATCCAAATTTGTATCCAGATAAGTGAGAGAGGATGCACTATAAAAAACTTTGAGTATAAATAGCCGACCAACTTCGTAGTGTTTGTGTTAAATTTTGTCATTCGCTTACGTTAGCATCCTCATCCTCGTAAAGCAGAGGGGATGCACTGTGTGATTTTCAGCTTCCGAAGCGCTTTTTTTTTTGTCTCAGTGTTTATTTATTTTAAGTAATATTTTATTTTACCTTCAAGAATTATGTAGACATGTGTGTACATTAGAGCGACTCAAGTTGTATGGAAGCGAAATTCGTGCAAGATGTACCCCGCTCAAAATGAACATTGGTATTTTTTATGATGACATCTAAAATATTTCGGCTCTAGCTTCGACCTCTCGTGAGCTAAACCATTTTGAAAAAGGGTTTATTTTTGCATGTTTTGTCAATTTGAGACAAAAAAGAAAAAATTTGTTACCCATATTGCCCTATTTAAAACGAAGGGTTACCACCCTATTGCATTTTTGTCAAAACGCGAACTAGCACGAATTTCAAAAATGCTGAGAACCATATTTGACTAAATCGACTAAAGTTTAAAATATGTTAATATGGCATTTTTATTACAAACAATACCGAACAAAAAATTCAAAAACCGTTCATTTTTACAGAATATCATTAAAAAAGGACATGGATGATCGTCCTTGAACAAATTGGTCAAGGACGAGGTCAAAACTGGAGCCGAAATATTTTAAATGTCATTTTAAAAAAGTCCAAGGTTCATTTTTAGGAGTTACCCTCCGAGCACTTTTTTTTCGTGAGTCGCTCTAATGTATATTTGCATATTAATTTTAATTTCTACAAGACTTGCAACTGGCTGCATTTGTCGCCTCGTAGTCAGCATCTTCAGCACATGATATTCAAATACAAAAACAGATATTAGTATTGACACCATAAAATATTTCGCATTTATAAAAATTAAATTGCCCTTTTAAAATGTACTTATATCACTAAAAAATTTAAAAACGAATCAATTTATTCTTTACGTCAATTTTGAAATTTCATTTTTGGTAAATAATATTAAATAATTGTAAGATATCCAACCTTAGCCATTGAGGCCTTGATTGGTCTACCACACATACAAATCTTTATTAGATCTTCTGCGGCAATGGCCGCTTATATGATGGCTCTCGGGAGATCTGCTCGTCGTGTTGGCAATGAACCCTCATCGATCCTGATTACAATGCCCAGCTTAAGGCTGCTAGGAATGCCTAGTGACAGGATAAACTGCGAACTGAGATTCCACAGGAGATTCAATGTCACAATTCCACCTTGGGCAATGTGGGACGAAAACGGTCCCGATGTGGATTCCAGAAGTTTATGTTGGTATACGGATGGATCCAAAACGGAAGATGGAGTTGGTGCTGGAGTTGTAGGGCTCAACATAAAAATCTCTTTGCCAATGGACAAATAGCCTACGGTATTTCAGGCAGAAATAGAGGCAATCACCAAATGTGTTGACAATAATTTAAATAGGGGCATGAGAGGCGAGCATATAGCTATATTTTCCGATAGTCGGGCAGCTCTTAAGTCCCGCTTTTCATGGGAATTTTGTTCCAGGCTGGTTTTAGAGTGCTTTGACTCATTACAAAAGCTATACATATGGAACAAGGTTTCCATTTATTGAATACCTGGCCACAGCGGTCATCCGTGGAATGAGAAAGGGAATGAACTGACCAAGAGGGCCTCTGCTACTCCGTTAATGGGCCCAGAGCCGTTTTGTGGCGTAAGTAGGTCGACTGTAACATCTCTGATCAAAGAAGATTACACTTCGACCGCTAAGGAAATGTGGTTGACTTCTTCTGGTTTAAGGCAAGCCAGAGCATTGATGCAGCCACTTACATACAATGGCATGCTGAACTCCAACAGGAATAATTTACGGCTGGTTACTGGTTTTCCTTCCTTCTGGTCACTTTGGACTGAACTATTCTCCGTGGAAAAGTAACCAAGTTCGTTCTCCCTTGTGTCGTTTATGCTTGGAAGATGACGAGACGACCGCACACATTTTTTGTGAGTGTATATTCTTATGTAACAGTAGAAGGAGTGTTTTTCATTCTGAGTTTCTGTGTTCAGATGATATCGGGCAGGCTTCTTCCAGATCTTCCCCCTTTTCTAATCTAATCTAAGATATCATTCATTCAGCATTTTTTATTATAATGGCAACACTGTGTTTGCTCATTGTCGCCAAAGAAATAGAAATAATTTGAATTGGACTACAACAACTGTCACCCTTGCTTGTCGGTAGCTTGCTGCGGTGAATGAGTTTAATGCTTTATGAAACAGAATACCATAATATTGTTTAGTGACATTTATAATATAAGCCATTCATGGCACTATTGTATGTTGAATGGCACTATGGTACAAGTGCCCTTTTTGGTATTTTCTATTATTAAACATAAATTTAAGGAGAATCAGTTTTACCAAACTCTAATTTGAAATTTTTTATGTATTACAATATATTATAAATTTCTACAGCCTGTTTGTGTAAGACGTTGACGTTAAAAATTTTGGCGTTTTTGTAATAGATTAAACGAAATTTATACAAGTTTCCTTTAATCTATTACAGAAACGTGAAGATATCCATTGTCAGCGCCTTACACAAACAGGCTCTTACTTTTGCTTTGGCTTTTTATAGCTATGCTATTTATTGCGCGATACAGGAGTTAGGATGTGATTTTCGTAATACTATTACAGTTATAAACTTATTTTGTTTTGATTTCATTGTGCTCAAATTAATTGATTTTATTTTCTTTCGTTCTTTGAAGTGAGTGAAATAAAAACAATGAAGACGTTTGCTCAATTTGTCTTTGTTTTGCTTCTGCACATGAGCACAAACCAGTGAACACAGGCGATAGGGTGTATGCTGGCTAATAGCAGCCACCGGCCACAAATGTAACACTAATTTAACCGTACGCCACTAGAAAAGAAAATAATGGGGAATAAATGTAAACATTTTGAAATATTTGCAGAGAATTTGACATCATCATATAATATAGTTTTATTGCATTGTTATTTGACATATGAAATTAGTTTTATATAACAAGCAGCATAGCTATAACCATATGTCCTAAGAAACCTCTCTTCTTTTTATTTTTATGAAGCAAAGTCTATATACATTTCGTTCCTGCTGTAAGGAACTAATCAGCAGACTTCAACAAAGCATAAACTAAAAGAACTAAATATGTTTATAATGTAACTCTTAGTATGTTATTGAGAACCACAAGTTCTAAGGCCTCAAACAAAAACCTTTCCAAAACAAGCAACAATATTCGATTTTGCAATGTTTTATTAAGAAGCAATTAATATATTTCTAAACAAAAAAAAAAATATTAATTTTGTGAAAAGTACGATAAAAATATTTAACCTTAATCGAAAAAATTCCCAACAAAGCATAAATTCTTGTTTTTTATTTTCAACTTAAATTACAGATGATCTTATAAAAATACCCTTTTATATTAGCTCCATTGCAGTATCGTGTTGACATGCACAGGCATTACGTTAAAAACTCTAAAAGCATTTAAAATATTTTAGGTTTGGCGAGAAAAAAAAATAACTGACACAGTTACCTTAATTTGTTATAGCAAGGTAAAATTTACTATGCTGCACACAAAACAAAAAGTAAATTTATATACAAAGCCAAGAAAGTCTGCAATATGTAAAATAAATTAGAAGGAAACGAAACAAAATTCATGAAGTAAATGAAAATAAAAACATGCATATCATGAGTTTTACTCTTAGCCACAGAGAAAAAATTTAAGTTTTGGTTGAATTTAAAAATTAAGTAAAACTTTGAATATGAGTGTCGTCAAATCAAAATGTAGCAATTCGTAAATGTTTTACAGAGAAATCTTTCTTTATTTAATAGGATTTAAAATTTAATTTGATTTAAATTACGCCAAGTTAAATATACGAATATACTACAAAAATCAGCCCATTTTTAGAGTTCATAATTTTCGAGTTTTTCACCTCGAGTCGTCACAAGTTAAAAATCTTGAAAATGTTCACCTCTCCCAAAATTCACCAAACTATTTACAGCGTTAGGTGCCAGTTATCGAAGCCACATCCGCTGAAAGAAACAGATTTAATATCTTTTTTAGCTTTTTTATAGCAAAGGTTGCAATACAAAAAGTTATAGAAATATTATCCAATTTCCTCTTGAGATTCACATTAACCATAACCCCCATCCAAGAAAATTTCTCATGCATAAAATTTCCTCGTATAAATAAAATTTAAGTCTTTTATCAGATCCCAAGAGTAACAACAAAAATACACAAAAAAACTTAACCAGCTGTGTAAATAAACAATCAAAACAGTCATCAAACTTTGCGAAACCGATTCGATTAATGATTGTTTTGAGATGAATTATTAAAAAAAAAAGTTATAATAGAATAATTTTCCCCAATGTACTTTATACAACATTCTTAGAGGATTTTTGATATTTTTTATTAATTTTAAAGTGATTGTAATAATACAAAAATTAAAGATTACTGTTGTAAAGTTGAAGTTACCATCAAGGACAAGATTTTGGAGTTTAAGAAATAAATTTTGCAAAATTCAT
Organism: Nowickia ferox; assembly: GCA_936439885.1. Lineage (NCBI taxonomy): Eukaryota > Metazoa > Arthropoda > Insecta > Diptera > Tachinidae > Nowickia > Nowickia ferox. The sequence goes on from OW387026.1 coordinate 70,534,879, forward strand.
GTGGTACCATTAACTTTGTGATTTCTTTTGCTTTTTCCTTTAATTCCCATATGGGAAAAGTTATTTTAACTTTGAGTTGTTGGAAATTTGTGATAAGCAACAAAGTTTTAGTATAACTAACTATAAATGTTTGGTAAATATTGTCAATTTGAGATAAGAAATATGAACAGATAATTTTATTAAAAGTTATTTTTTTTTTTTTTTTTTTTTGCAAAATGGAAATTGTTGAGTTCATATAAATATTTATGTACAATTTTTAAAATCTTGTGAAAACAAAAAATAAAAAATAAAAAAATTCATAAACTTCCAAAAAAGGTGTTGGAAAATAAAATAGATGCACAATCGAATAAAGATGCTTGTTTTGTAAAGATTTTTGTTTGAGGCTTTCAAACTTATTATGTTTGTATATTGTGATTCTCAATATAGTATTAAGAGTCTTACTATAAACATACGAAGTTTGTTAGATAAATTCAAAAATATTTTGGGTTGAAGTCTACTGATGAGTTCCAAAAGCGGGAACGAAATGCATATGGACAATTGTTTAACCATAAAAACAAGCCAAATCTTCAATTTCCAAATAAATATTAAAAAATTTGGGAATAAATAAGATAAAACAACTGAAAGGCTTTAGCTTTTATGCGTAATTAAAAATAACTTTATTACTATTAAATTCAATGCACAATACTATTCTCTTCTTTGCAATCACCGATGACAAATTGATGCATATGACATCATATTTCGTTGTGAATAATATTTGAGTCCGTTCTTAATAAGCTACTAAGAAATTTATGGTGGTTTGCTCAGGGTTCAGAAGTGTACCTCCCTGGACATCACAGGTGATCAGAGGAGCACACCTCAGGCTCCTCTGGACGTCATTCTTCACCTACTTCCTAGAAAGGACTCTGTTATGAGAACGGCAACCAAAGGACTCATTAGACCCATTGAAGCAGGGTTGGTGATTACAGGAGTAACAGGTCACACGTCATTCTTAAATGAGATCAGTTTTAGTGATCAGAGATCCGTAACCCCTGGGTTCAAGGACTATAAAGTGGAAATTGATTTTAGTAGAAGACACCCACTGATAATTCCGTATGGGTCATTACAGTAAAAAATGGCGGAAGGTACAGGGGCTCGTATCTGTATATTGGGAACAAACATTCGTAGGTCTTTCAGACTGCCGAATGAATGCAGCGTTTTCCAAGCTGAGATCTTGACAATCCTCGGTGCTAAAGAACTAGTAGCCAGAAATGTAGCTGAAGATAAGAAGGTAACATTTTACGTCGACAGCCAGGCAGATCTAAAAGTTTTGAAGGGACAAAAAATCAAATGGAAACTATTTAGTGACTAAAGCAAAGCGCTCAACTTCCTTATGTACAAATATAGTGTCCGAAATTGTCGGTAAGCTGGCAATAATAGGGTCAGTGTTATATGAGGGAATGTTTGACAGACCGGTGAAACTACCGATAGGTCTGTTCGGTCAAAACAAGGACCCGCATTTGGGAAAATGGCACTGCAGATTCCTGTAGGATGTGCGGAGATGAATAGCAACCAGAAAGCACTGAACATATTATCTATTGTTGCCCGAAGCTGCTACGCCATAGGCTTAGATGGCTGAGCAGACGTTTCCATGAGAGCATTAGTGACATCGGAAAGTGTAAACTGGAGGATATCAGGGGCTTCATCATAGGCATTCAGTGGCTTAGTGGCAGAAGAAGGGAAGGGTGTCAATAGAAGGGAATCACAATGGACCCAACTAGGTCTCCGAGTGAAGGTGTGTTACAGCATCGCCCTTCCTAACTCTCTTTGCTGGAATTTTTTTTATAAAATTAAATTAATAATTTAGTAAAATATATTTCAATATATTATACTACAGCTGCACAAATATTGGTCAAAATTTATTTGATCAAACATAAATATTTGATCAAATAAATTTTGAGTATCCTCTACAAAAGAATGGAACCAAACATTTGCCAGACATTTTCCAAATTCATAGCAGGATTATACTTACATACATACGCTCAAATTCTGAACTAAATGTTAGATATGTATGTATTAAATATTAAAGTAATTTTTGTAGATTTTCTCAATACCTCTGAGAATAAAAACAGAGCCACACACATTTTACTCACAATTGAAGTAAAGTGAAATCAAAGTTGGTCAATTGTACTTTTGTAAGCACCAACACATACTGTCAATAAGCAAGTTTGTTTATACACATGTAAATTGTCAGTAATTCTCAAAGGAAATGTATAAAATTTATTAATAATTCATAAAAATTATCATAACAGCTCTGATATGATGTGCAAACAAAACCATTATTACATAGAGAGGAATATATGAGGATTTTATTTGATTAACACACAGAATGAATTTAATATTGTGTGTGTAATGGATATAGTCACGCTGTGTATATACATTTTTCACGCGTACAGAACAAAAAATTGTATTTAAGATAAACCATAAAGGTTTTATAACAAAAAAGCAAAATAAAAAAAAAGAACAAAGTAGTACTCGTGTATGTGTTGTATAAGGATATAATAAATTCTCTATTGATCGGAAAATTTATATCAAAGAAGTGGGCAAACATGTAAACTTGAATTTGTATAATAAATAAACATGTATCCGTTAATGATGTATAATTAATGCATATGGAATAATAATGTTATTATTTAATTTTAAACTTGATTAAACTTGTTATTGCATCTTATTTTGCGAATGTTAATTTTCATTCGTTTCGTCAGGCTTTTACGACGAACACATACCATATTTTTTGAGTGAAAGACTGGTGTCTGTTCCGCAATACGCGTTGACTTGGTGAAAGTTACATGGAAAACAAAAACAAAAATGTGTAAATGTAAAATATTTTTTTTGTTTCTCATGAAAAATCAACCGTTTTTAAAAGAGAGAGAAATGCGTTGAAATTCTCTCGTTTATTTCATTTTAGAAATGTATGGCAAACAAAAACAATTTTTGAAAATATGTTTTTGTTTTAATGTAAAGCTTCACTTTTTCGACGCGTTTTCCAGAATAGCCACCATTTGAAAATTCGCAAATAATAATATTTTTTAAAATCACAAGAGAAATATAAGCGTAGTAGACTTAAAGTAGAGGTCCATAGCTCGCTTTTTGCGCGGCGTTATGCTTTATACGCGTTTCATCCTCTTGTTTCATTTTATACTTTGTTCGCTTTGAGTTACATGCACTGCTTTTCATGCGCCATTTTATTTTTGTTTTGATCAGCTGTGTGCTTTTGTTTATAAATATTTATAAAGAAAAAATGGAGAGTGTAATCGAGTTTTTAAAAGAATTTGTGGAGTTAGTCGAGTTTGTATATTTAATTTTATGTGCAAAAAATGCCTATGAACAATTTCAAAAAAGAAATGGTTTTGGGTACGGCCTTTGTATTTAGAACGGAATTTAAGTGGGTTTTTTGAAACCACATTTAAAAAATTAAAACTTCTGACCCTCAGCAATTTCGAACCGCGACAAGAATGTCTGCAGATGTCTTTGACTATTTATTCAGCATTTTAAACGATAGTCTTGAGAAGAACTCGGCCAGGGCTATTCCAGCAGATTGTCGGCTGTTGTTGACTTTAATGTAAGTAAATTGAAAATTACATATAAATGTATGCACATTATTGGCTTAAGCAATAACTTTTCTAAGCAGCTATTTAATACAGATTTAGCTTAGATGACACTCAGTACGTAAAAGTAATCGATAACTAATAATATTAAATATTTTACTGAGAAAAGTGTGGTGAAAAGTTAATTAAAATACATCGCATTAATGAAAATATTCACATATTTTATTAAACAAGTTTTTTTTTACTAAGAAATTTTTTTATTGAAAAAAAGAAAAAAATTATCCACGGGAAAATAATATTTATCGATAACGTAAGAAATAAAGTATTATTTAACATCTTTAGCATTCAAGAACAGCTGACTTTCTTTCATGGTGCTTGTAACGCGTACAAAACTAGAAAGTAGACCTACTTTTTGCTTTGAACGCGCCTACGCGTTCTGCGCTTTTTGCAATGTAACTTGTCACATACTATTACATTGATTCTACTTTTTTGACAGATGCATAGAAAGCGTAACGCGCAAAAAGCGAGCTATGGACCTCTACCTTTAGAAAATAATTTTTATTTAAGCCTCTAGGCCTACTACGCTCATTTTGCTTTTATGATATTCAAAATTATTTTCATTTATGAATTACCAAATGGTTTTAGAAAGTCTGTACATAAGATGAGAGATTTGTGACTGCTCAAAATGTGTTGTTGAAGTCTATTGACGATTTTTTAGAGCAACAATGAAATTGATATACACAATGCTTAACCACCAGCAAATAAATTTCATTTATAATAAAATTATGACAATATGTATAATAAAAATTAAATTTTTATAGTTTTTGAAAAACGTAATATTCAAAATAATTATTATTTATATGTTTATGAAAATAATCCTAATTGTTTGTAGCTTGATTTTCTTTCTTTGCATACATTTACTGCCTTATTCATAAAAATATTTCAGGTTTATTAAGCGCTTATTTGAAATTTGTCAAATAAACCTGTTATAAACCTAAAATTTTTTTATGAATTAGACCGCTTTTACATTTTAATTAAATTAAGTCAATTAAACATTGGTTTCAAAATTTAATTGATTAAAAGTTGAATGAAAAGTTTTAGTTGAGTCAGTTAAAGTTTTGTTTAAAATTTTAATAAATCGAAAAGTTTAATTGTCACAATGAAATTCTTAATTAATTTTGTTTTTGTTTTCAATTAAAGGTGTAGATTGGAAAAATATTCTTTTCTGTAATAAATGCAAACCATATCCATGTCATGTATCAAAAACGAGTTGTTCGAGTTAGTGATGCGTTGGCAGTGCAGCTGCCTCAAGCATCATACATTTGAATCCATTTACTTTTTGGTAAGTTTTTTGTTACTTTAAGTCAATATTTAACAGATAATCGCAGTTCTTTTTGCTTTGAAAGTATAAGAAAAGCATTTAATAATTATATTGTAATTCACAGTACATTTATTCAAATACACAAGTTTTAAGTGAATTTTTACGCCATTGAGTAATTTTTTTGTGGTGGTTTTAAGTTTTTTTTGGCGGATTTGTTTAAATCTTTTTCTAAATCTGAAATCTTCGCTAAAATCCGAGCCCTGGGAATTAGTGATCCCAATTTATTTATATTTTTTTTTTGTGAAAGCTGTGGTGGATTTAAAACTTTATTATACCCCTCAACAAAAACGGTAAAGGCTTTATTTAATTTTGTAATTTCGTGTGTAATTTCCACAATATTCATAAATGACCGTGTAAAGCAGTTACATTCCGGATACTTATGAATAGAAAAGTTGAATAAGCGATGTCCGCCTGTCAATCTGTCTGTCTGTACGTGCAATCGGTTTTCGAAAGAAGGCTAGAGACTTTGATCTTAGACTAATGTGTCAAAAATAGTTCTAAATAGATTGGTATTAAAAATCAGCAAAATCAAACAAACGATTCCTTATTTTATATTTCAGGAAGAATATAATTGGTATTGAAAATTAGAAAAGTCAAAGAATAACTCCAGGGTTAGAAAATTTTAACTTTTTTTTTTAAAATAAATTCATCTTTCTTGTGCCAAGTACACATTATAGAAATTTGTGACATCGCAATAGTGTGTACTAATATCAACGTATGTTATTTCCGATATTTTTCGTTCTGTGGCATTGCTTTTCGTATAAAAAACGTAATGTGAACGCCCTTGCATACATTATGAAAACGACACAATAAAATGAGAAGCTTACTTTTACATTTTATTTTGGAGATCAGACAAATCAAAAAGACGGTTCCATGGTTGGACAATTTAAACTTTTTTCTGTATGTAAAAGTAATTAACTAAAGTTAATTGTGTTGCTTTATTAGTTAGACATATTTTATGTCAAGGGTGGGCAAATTTGAGGTTAGGAAGTAAATTGGCTGTGAAATGATGAAATGTCAAGAATTGAGCTGTCATCCTTTGACATTTATTTCGTAAAAAGTTGGCAAATCTTAACGATGGAACGTTAAACTCTTGAACAACGAATTTTAATTGTAAAATTTGTGAATTTCAATTTGAAAGGCCGGGTTTGCGTGAACAAACAAGAAACAACTAACGCTCTGAAAGATGAAATTCGGCGCTGCATTGACGAGGTAAGCGAAGCTTTATTGCAAAATGTGGTTAAAAATTTGTGCAAAGAGTGGTCGCCTGGCGAGGAGGACATTCGCCCGACATCATATTCATTTCCATTGATATAAATAAAACTGAATTTGTCCCGAAAAACGTGTGTTTTTAAGCCAATTCAATTCCTAACCTTAAATTTGTCGTTATTAGAAAACAAAACAGAATGGTATTGAAAATAAGAAAAACCAAATAGATGATTTAAGGGCTGAGTTAATTGTAAAACTAATTTTGTCTTTATTAATTAAACATATTTTTTATATTTCTCTCTTGATATTTTTTGTATCCAACTGTCTCTCTTGAGCAATCGTGCCTCTCTCCCTCTCTTTACTTTTACGTTTGGGAGAGAACACTATTCGTACCTTTCTCTCTAGTCATAGCTAAACCTAAATGATGAAACAGAATAAAGTCTGCAACTTCAGGAAAATAGCTCCAAAATAAATAAAGCCCATAATAACATCGTCGGCAGTCACTTCAAATGTTCTCTAATTTTTGTTTTATTTTCTTTTGTGCTTATTTTTCTTTGTAGTTTTGTTTACAAAATGTATGAAATTTATTGAAAGTATGGTAACATTTTTGAGAGAATGAGTACTTATATGTGAGAGCACAAGAAAAACGCTCTCAAAATAAAATAGATTCATCTCACGACTGCTTTCTGCGGCTGCTTTTTTGTGGCAATTTGTATGGAAAATGTGTTTATGCCGGTATTCTGTTTAATCAATCATTAAATTAGAGTGCAAAGCGTTTCGTATTCAAGTCAGTCACCGGCAGTGTTGTTAGATATGACGATATCTCGCCAAACGTTGCGACAAACATTTGTTTTTGGCGATGAAAATTTTGAAATGGCGATTGGCGATTTACTTGGCGATATTTTTGGCTATATTCTTAGGATTTCAATAAAATAGAATAATATTAAAACTGAGAAATTTTTTATTCAAGGAATTTTTTCTGCAACATAAAATATTTCGTAAACAAGATTCTTAATGTTGTAACCCTTAATCTAAAACAAAATTCTGAAATTCAAGATGTTTAAAAACAAAATTATGGACCCCACAATCTTATTTGGTGGATAAAACGACCTTTTATAAATTGGAACCAACATTTTGATAATGAAGCACCAAAAAGCTTGCACGAGTTCTTGCTTAAAGTGTATAATTACAACGATGCTGCTGGTTCATAATAATTCAAGAATATGAAATTTGTACTTAAACGCACATTTAAGTTAATGTTAATTCAGTTTTATCTCAAGATTTAAATAAAAATTCTGATCTTGGTGTTCAGGTTCAATTTATCCTATTTAGACTGATCTTTTGGAATATATTATTGTTAAGTAATTCTATACGCCAGTATTTGTATTAAATGTTAACACTTTTCTTAATTCTTCTTAAACAATATAACTTTTATGTCTAACGATAGACGTTACTAACTGAATTTTAAATTTAAGAATATTTGTAATTTAAGTATTTTTTAAGCTAAAATTTAATGTTTTATTGTATTGGCGATATTTGGCGATATTGGAAAAGTCATTTGGCGAGGAGGCTGAAAATAATCTGACAACAATATGAAAATGTTAAGCAAACCCGAATTTTTGATTTGTCAAATTAGCAAAATGAGATTAAATATCACTGGCAACACTGGTTCGTGGCTAACTCGCTTAATCATAAAATGTAATGGTATAGGTTGCCGACCACTTAACGCAACGCCTAACGCTCTAATTAACCTTTGGTTGCCATTGTATCTCATGATCTCTTTTTACGTATCCCTTCCTATTCCTTTGCTCTTCTGTACTAACTTTTTTCTTCTACCTTTTCATTTTTTTGGTAAACGTCTGTCTGTAATTGTTAATTTTATGTTTGTATTTTTGTTTTGGTATTTTATCGTTTTGTTCCTGGTTTTTGTCGAGATATTATTCTACCAGAAAACGTTGAATACGAGATTTTCAAAAATATATAAAATCTCGATTTGAAAAAAATAATGAGTTATTGCTCTTCCATATTAACGTAACAATATATTTTTTATATTTATTTATTTTTTTTTTAATATGTTGTAAACATATAAATGTTAAGTGTAGTATGATTTGCTTTTTTAAATACAAATAAGTGTACATTCTTATTTTTTTTAATTTATTAATTTCTTTTCTCTTCTAAAGAAGAGTCTAATCCTTTCTGATCCCAGGGGATTAAGTTTTTTTCATCTTCTCTTGTGCTTAATTTTTTTTTCTCAGGATTGTAGGATTTTTTATAATCTAATCATTCACAATATACTTTTTTCAATACACGTATTTGATATAATAGACTGTAGCATAAGCTTTTTAAGAGAAATTTGTTTTCTAACTTCTGGTTTATGACCTTTTCTTTGCCTTGCTCTAAATATGAGAGGACTGATGTTTCAGGACATTTTTTTGTGAAGCTCTATAGCACTTCGTTTTCTTCTGTTATAAAATTAAGATAAAATAAATTAGTTTGTTGACATATTTTGTATGCGTAAGTTGGTTTTTCACACTTACCACGTACTGCTTAGCGACTTTTTTCATTTTAATAGTGGTTCCACATTTTCTCAACACACTTTCTCCAACTCTTTATAGTTCTCTATATTTATAGTCGTAATTATGCTGGCGTACCCTTAAGCTCTTTATCTCCCGTATTTCAAAGGAAATTATCAGTCGCTTACTCAAAAATTATTCTGCAAGCTGTCATTGGTGCCATTTAATAGTGGGAATTTGTGTGTTAAATACAAATTCTTAATCGCTTGAAATCCCTGAATTAATTCGTCACGGGTGCGCGATTTGCGTATAATTACGCCCTGAAGGATGTCACCGCCAGCTTCCAAATATGCCACTACGTTGGGAAAAAGATTTTCAGTTAGCAAAACTGTACTGCTGAGCTGGACAATAGAATATGAGACACTCTCGGGACTTTTGCTGTATTGCACCAAAAGCCAGGGAGTTTCTTTGATGTTTTTATTATCGTCGGGGTCTTTGAAAGCCTGAAATTAAACGATTTTTGTTTTAAATGTAAATCAGTCTAGGAATAGTCTATTAAAATATTAAACTTACAACTTGAAAACATTCTTTTTTCAGTATATTAAATTGCCTTTGCATCAAATCATTCGAATCACTCACATGCAGCACAGAGGCCATTACAAAGACTCCGTCATGCCTTACAAGTATTTCTGCCGCATTTGATCTTGCAAAATGATTTTTTGGCCAATCAGTGTCCTTTTCTTGTACAATTACATGTACTATAGTGTTGACATCCTTATGGTACTGAACCAGTATACGCCTTTCTAAAATTTCACCAAAAGTGGCCTCCACATTCTCCTGTCTCAAGATGCGTAACTTCTTATTCGCACACTCACGGTCATCAGAAGCACACTGAATTTCTCCTTCTACAACAAACTGCTTCCATTTAAACCGTATCTTGCGATTCACGAACATATATTCAGAATCCACATCCATAATATCGACTAAGTGTACGATGTCATAAGTAATGCGTCCATTACTTTTGCCACCTTTCGATTGGCCCTCATCCATTTTGACTACATACCAAGACAGACGGCAATATTCTTCAGCTGTTTCATTGCAAGTCATTGCTTTCATGTTATTTTTGAATACTTTGCTTGCGATCTTCTCGATTTTACTTTTAAAATGAAACTGTGCATACTAAAAATTTAACTCAAGTATTTATAAGTTTTTTCTGCAGGCATTTCAGTCTTCCTTCGTGTCTAAGAGATCACCTTATTTACCTGCTACTTAGTGCCACAAAACTAACTTAGCAAAATATTTAAGACTTATAGCCTCCCTCCCTCTCTACCTTCTCTCTCTTTCCCTCTTATGACAACAAAGAGGAAGGTTCGATCGACAATTTATGTATGAAACAAATGTTGTGTTCAAGTTGATGTTTACAAATTTTCTGTAGGAATAGTGGTTCATGCTTTTTGCTTTCAATGTTGAAAATTACTTGCAGTTTAATTAGAAAGTATGTATGTATATGTTAAGTCCCAGTATATGCTTACATCGGCTAGTTAAATCTTTTAAATTTACATAAAATTTCCGGCAAAAACTCTGCCTAAAATACCTGGGAAATTTTTGGGATTTTCCCGGGAAAACGTGAAATTAAAAGTAAACGTTATTTTATTACATACAGACTTTTGTGATATACACACATACATATTTATAAAATGGCGTAAGTAACAGTCCAATTTATTTTTTTTAGTCGTATACGAAATTTCTATTATAATCCTGTTTGATTTTAATATCAAAATTTTCAATGTTTTTTATATAACAAAAAATCGTTGGAGTAAGATTAATGCCCTAATTCAGTAAGAAGATTTAGAACGGTTTTGTTTGAAAATGCTTTTGAGTTCTTGTTTTTGAATTCTCTAAATTATTTACTTCAAAAATAGTTGTTGTCTTTGATAATGAAAAATTAAAATATTATTACCATGTAATTTGAAATTTATTTGCTGGAGGTCAAGCATTGTCTATATATTTCATTGGTGCTTAGCCAAATCATCAGTAGACTTTAACCACATTTTGAACAGTCACAAACCTCTTATCTTATGCACAGACTTTCAAAAACTATTTGAGAATTCACAAATAATAATCACAAATAATAATATAAGAACGCTGATGAGGAAGGTTTAGTGGCCTTCGAAAACAGCCGGTTGTTCTAGACAATGCTTGACCTCCAGCAAATAAATTTCAAATTAAAATAAACTTATGACAATATGTCGAATAATAAATTTCTTAAATTATTACCATGTTTTAAAACATAAAAATAAAAGTAAAGTATTGTACAATAGTTTGAAAAATATTTGAAAAAATATGTGTTGGATATAATGTTTAGAACAAAATCATAAAGCAAATACACGAACCTTCTAGCATGGACAACAAATAATAATTGTTTTAAAGAATCATAACTGCGGCTTATTTTCGTCCATAGACAAGACGATACAATCGTCGAACAGAATTAGGGCATTAATTTACAAGATGAAATTATTCAAGTTTTCCTTTAAGGCTGATACGTTTGTTCAAACACTGAGACCCTGTTTATGGATGTAGAAAAAAAATTTTCATTCTAACCATTTCATTTAACCCTTAATATCCTGATATCTTGTTTTTTGTTGAAAAAAATATATGTTATAAATTTTGCGATTCTGAACAAAGTTTGTTCTATGATTTTGTTCAGGTGTTTTTCTTACCTAACTGAGATAGAAAAAACCGAGTTGGTTCCTACAGAAACCACCAGGCTCTTTAGGATTAAGTAAATTCTATATAATTGATATAGATTTTATTAGAAATAAATAAATTTTATTGCATTATTAGATCGAGTATTAATACGTAAATTGCTTACAAAAGATTAATTTTGGTAAAATTTTGCGAAAACAATTTTTTTTTGCTAGAGAAACATAAATTAATTTGGCTCGTGGCTTGCTTTCTTTTAAAGATTCGGTCCATTAAAAATATCGGAAAGTTCATTTTCCGTTTTAAAATAATGCTCTCATGGAATCGTCTGCTCAGCCATCGAGGACATTTGGCCCAAAAAAGAGAAAAATATTTTTATAAATAAATAAATTTACAAAAAAAAAAAACGTTTGGCAATCGAAATAACAACGACAATACTGTGCTTCTAACAATGCAAAAGTTTCGATTAAAGACTAGTTTTTCACGATGAAATATTTTATGAAATTATTTACATTAAACTTTGTTTTGTTGGTAAGAGATGTAGATAATCATTAATTGAACTTCTTGAAATTTTTTATAAAATATTTGTACTGAATAATTGTCGAAAGAAATAGAAATTTGGGTTATAAAGGAACAAATTTAAGCAAGTATCCCGGTACTTAGAAAAAGTATCGACGATACCGATACGCTTACTGAATTTAAATTTAAAGTTAAATAAACAAAGCAGAAGTTAAGTTACTTTTTGATATTATATATCATTACAGGGATATAAGTTATCAGAATTTAAAATCAATGACACAAACTCATAGACCTAAACAAAGTTTACTCTAAAAATTTAAAGCCGGTACTATCATACAAAATATTGGTTCTAAGCTGCTAAAGTATACTTTGTCTGATATTATTATGCTCCAATATGAGTAAAATTTTTGTTTAAAATACAAACCATTCTCAAATTTTTCGGAGGAAGACGATTTCATAAATCTGTTTGATCAAGTACTGCAGTAGTATATGTACTCGTATATAACGCCATAGCGCCAGAAAATATGCGGATGTGTATCTGTAGATGTACTAGAGTTTCACCACGTCTTCTTTAGAAGAATTACACATTAGTCTGGACAAGGGTTCAAAGCTTTTATTTAAAGAAGATCAAACATTGTGGATAAACATAATATTTCAGTATTAAACCACCAAATCTTTCCTTTAGACCCCATACCAAGTAAATCTCTAGTTTTTGCGATTTCGATCTATGCTCCCTCTCGAGTAGTTTTTTGAATTAATTTTGTAGTCTTCAATTTGAAGTTCTACTTTGCATATTTTATGAGGTAGGGTAGCCTTGTGCCAACGCTAATCCCTGCACATCCTACAGAAATCTGGAGTGCTAATTTCCCAAATGCTAGTTCTTGCTCTGACCGTGCAGTGATCAGTCAACGTGCCTATCACGATTCCCATCGCCTTCCTATCCATATCCAGTAGAAGTTTGGATCTAACTGAGTCAATTCTTGACCACATAGCCCTCGAGACTCTACAATCCTCAATGTCATTAAGTATTGGTTCTGCTCTGTACCCAATTACTCAGTTCCCTGTAGTAATGACCTATTGGTACTTTCACCGATCTCTCACACATTCTCTCATCTAACGCCGATCCTATTCTTGTCAGCTCATCGGAAATTTTATTTTGCTTAACACTGCTGTGATCAGGAACCCAACAGTCTCACACTATATTTATCCATAAGCAAGCTGAGGGCTCTCCTACAGTCACTAACAAGTTTCGATTTGACATTGTATTGCGTCCCTTCAAAGCTTTTAGCGCTGCCTGACTGTCGCCGTAGAAGGTTACCTTCCCATCTTCAGCTATGTTTCTGGCCACCAGTGCCGTGGCCCTGAGGATCGGAAAGATTTCAGCTGGGAAAATGCTGCATTCATTCGGCGGTCATAAAAACTACGAATATTTGTTCCCAAGATATAGACGCCAGCCCCTGCGCTTTAAACCATTTTTGACCCGTCTGTAAAGGCCGCACTACTATCCCGAAATAGCAGTGAGGGTGTTCTACTAAATACAATTTCATGGTTTACGGATCACTGATCACTAAAACTGATCTCATTTAAAATTGGGGTGCGATTTTTTCAAACCTGCTTCAGCTAGTCTAAAGAGACTTCTAATTGCTATTTTCACCGCAGAGTCCTCTATAGGAAGTAGATGTAGAATGACGCCCAAGGCGGCCTGAGGTGTGCTCCTCTGACCACCTGTGGTGCCCAGGGAGGCACACTTCTGAACCATAGCAAGTTATCTACTATAACTATCTATCCTCAATGCCTCCCACCATACCACACAACCTTAGGAAATAACAAGCCTGAAAACCATTGCGTAAATCGAGTTTGCTACCTGCGGTTCTAGACTCGAGTTCCTTTCTATAGAGTTCCTGCATGCGTAAGAGGCATTGAATGTTTTCTTTAGTGTGATCCTTTTCCGAAAAAGCTTACTTTCTATGAAAACACCCAGGTATTTCGCTCCGTCTGCTAGTCTCAGCAGCAGAAAGCTTTACTTTAGTGATAGCCGAAGAAACTTTCCCGTTACTAGTAAAGCCACATCATCCTCATAAGCAACCACCTTCCGTCTGCTCCTTTCAAAGCGCTGAAGAATTGCTTTCATTGTCAACAACCACAATAGAGGTGATAAAATTCCTCCCTGTTGGTTACCTGTTGTAATTAGTCTTATCAGTTTTCCTCTTCCCATACTCAAGTTGATGATTCTGCTTCTAAGCACTAGAAATTTATGAACCCTAAGTGTCTTCAGTGACTCTATACTATTATTTGTAAAGACTCCCTCAATGTCAAAGAATTCAGCCAGTGTATAATCCTTGTGCTGCAGTCCTTTCTCTGTCATGAAGCGCACTCTCAACAGACCTGCTTTTTCAATAGGCATGCTGAGCGCCACTAATGATTTGGGTATCAATTCCTGTTCCTTAGATGAAGGTCAATCAGTCGTTCTAATGTTTTCAAAAGAAACGACGAAAGACTGATCGGTCTGAAATACTTCGGCTTTGAGTAGCTTGGTTTATCCGCTTTGGGTATAAGAATGACACTAACCTCTCTCCAGTCTTTCAGTTTAAATCTCCTGATCAAGCATATCTCAAAGATACTCACCAGAGACAGTAGTTCGCACTCTGGGACATTCTGTAACATGACCGGAAAAATACCATCTGATCCCGGTTCAAAGGTACTTATTGTCCATGTTAATTTTTTCAATGTCACTATGTCGTCCATTGCAAGTAGTTAAAATTAACCTCCGCCGATGCCTATTTTTTTGTACAGACTGGAAAGTGATTATTTCTTGTAAGTTTGATATGATTTGAAATTAAACTTTTTGCATGGTGATTTTACATTGGTTTTTTTTTTGGTGTGTACTTTTTATAGAAACTGACAAGAACCTATTGGATTTTGCTAGTTTAGCTGCCGCTCGCAAAAAAAGTGCAAAACAAACGAATCCGAAAGAGCTGCATTTAGAGCCTGAAAATTGCTAAAGTGTAAAAAATTCTTAATTTTTATATCTTTTTTCACCATTTTTAGCCCTCAGAAAAATATTCCCCATAATACAATTCATAATTCTTCAGAATATTTTAATAAATTTAACATGAAAACTTCTTAAAGCATAAGCTTTCAACTTGAAATGAAAAATTAGAAATTTTAAGCCAATTAGGAAAAGGTGCGAATGTCACTAATTTAGCGAATAAATGTAGGCTGAAAAAAATCTACAATATGTGGAATAAATAAAGAAATTTAATATAAATTACCTTTATTTTTATGAGAAAAAGTTTTTAAAGAGACAATTAGATGACATTCGGATATATGAACAATCTTGCAAAAGTAAGCTGACTTGGTTTCAATAAGTTAATACTATCGTGAATTCACTGTATGGAAAAAATTCTTAGTATTTTATAATTATGTACTGAAGTATTTTATTATACCTCCGTTTGGGATTTTTGTGCATAAGCAATTCTAATTCTAGGAACACAACTGGGACGAACGACGAGTTTTGGGACGCAAATTTTCGTCGCCAAAAAAGAAACATATTTTTGTGCAAATGAAAATAAACACAATCATGGCGTCGCACAGATTGTGTTTATATTTATTTTAGAAGAAGTTAACCTAGGCTTCTCAAATTTGGTACAGTATTTGCATTCATCTTAGTTAAGAAAAATTCAAGTTTTGAAAAAAAACCGGACCAAGGACACGTCTACCGCCATTTTTCCATTTGCTATATTTTTCAAAACAAAGCTGTATAGAATTAAATTTTTTGTAACCATCTTAATCGCACCTTGTATATTCGTTTTTATTGTAACTGTGGAAAGGACTTTTCATCCTACGAAGTGTCCTTTGAAGAAAATATGCAATAACTTTTACAAAAATTAACAGAATTTCATGAAAGTTTAAATATCTGTACAAATCTAATAGCACAGAAGTACTCGTGTCTGCTTTTGACTTAGTGGCAGGCACACTCACGTTGAAAATATATAGTCACTTAAGTGAGCGTGACTGTCACGCAAATTTTGTTTGAAAACATATTTATTCTTCTACTCTTACGCATGAAAAATATGTATTTGAGTTGTCACTCACTCTCACGTCAAAATTTAAAATATACATACGCTTTTTTACATTTCATAAGGAAGTTTTAAGATTGTTTAAGATTTTTAAGATGGTCGCTAAACAAATTCATAAATTAAAATATCTAAAACATTTCAGTCAATTTTGTTTCAACGCTCACACATGAAATTTTTTAATTGACATTTTTTGTTTCAAAACTTAAATTTTTGTTATTAAAGGTCTGGGGTGTTATTATTTAATTCGATTCGAAAAGAAAACTGTTCGAATGTGTATGTTATTAAAATTACAATTCGAAAGCATTTCCGTTCGAATCGGATTACATAACAACTCCCTGATTTTAACATCATTAGTGACATTGTATATTTGTATATACTTCGAGATATCTCCAAAGTCTATATATTTTTTTAAATTATGGCCCTCCTTGAAGATAAAAAAGAATCTGAGGTTAGCAAGAAATGAGTTATTAAATCATTGTGAGCGTTTATCCGTGAGGAGTTTTTAGCATGCGACAAGCGCACTTTTCTGACATTTTTGTGATTGGCTTCTAACGCTTCATCCAGCTATCAGCCTACAATATTACTGTTATTATGACTGTCAATTTTAATTAGTAGTTTTAATATAAATAATTACAGAAAAATGTTCAGTTGTCTTACTACGGGTATGATAACATCGCTTCTATAAATGAAAATTTTGTGTACAGTGCTTGGCATATGATACCATTCATAATGAATTAAATTTATATTTCTAGTCACTTTTAAGAAGTCTTTGAAAAATTTAATGTTCATTTGTAAGTCTCTTACTTTCACTCTTAATCACTTAATCACTCAAAATTGGCAATAATTTATATTTTTAAACCTGTTATTTCGGCTGCTACAGCACTAGCTGAGAAAAAGCGACGAGCAGAATTTGCGTCATTGATATTACAACACCGATACTTAATTTCATCTATTACTAATCATGTTCTTTTCTTAATTTTTTCTGAGTTTGTACTTATTATCTTTAACAGAAAAGGAATTCAGCAATAAGCATTCAAAGTATGATATTAAGAAGTGAGGTACTCAGAGACGGTATTTATAAGTATCCGTATTTGAAACTTTGGAGAAATTAAAGTTATTCATATTCGTGCAATTAAAACACATTCTAGTAGAATCTTAATCTGCACTACTTTTAAAAAATTTGATGCATAAATATTTTATAGTAATTCCTTAATGGCACAAATGCAGTAAAAATCATAAATACAACTGAAATAAATTCATTTTCAAATATCTGCTTATACTGGCCTGGCCATAGCTGCCATCCATGAATGGCGTATTAATGTGAGATTATTTTCACTTTTTCGGATGTATTCCGGGGTGCTATTCGTTTAAGGTTTTAAGCTCACTTCTGCTAAATTTTCATGCACAGATACAGTTTTTTTAATAGGACCAGCACTCAGGGGATAACCGCTACTCATGCAATGCATGGATAGAGGAGGATAGAGGGAGTAGTGTCTGTGGACATTTGATTTAAACTTTCTCACGCTGGTAGTGACAGGAAAGACATCCGCAGGTAGTTGGTTCCACATACGAACAGTGCTACTAAGTGTAATGCGTAGTGCAATTTATTGGCCAATCGACAACAAAGGCATGTGCTCTGCATGAGGCACGCGTTGTGCGTATAAATGTGCGGGTTTCAGTAACAAGTTCCCTAATTTCATTAGAACACATTCCGTTTTAGTAACGATAGAATAAGGAAATGCACCCCACATTGCGTCGATGCTCCAATTAATCAATAGAGTTAGATACCATACTGTCACCGATGCGCTTCTTTGCCCTCTCCTGTACGCGGTCGAGCAGCCCAAAAAAAAAAGACTTTGAAGCGCCGGCCCCTACATGAGAGTTATGTTTCATTTTCGGTCGGATATAAGTGGTATAAAGGAGATCAGATGGGGTGAAATATCGTTTGCACCGTTTCAAAAACCCGAGGCACTTGTATGCTTCCTTTGCAACTTGAAAAATGTGTTCAGTCCATCGAACATGACACTGTATTTGCATGCCAAGAACATCAAGAGCATCTGATTACTTAATATTTATACCCCCGATAGTTACAGAGGCAGCAGCATTTTCGGTCAACCATACAACATTGGGTCTTACGGGCGTTAAAGTCGACCCTGTTCGCATGACCCCATTTAGAAATTTTTGCTAAATCATAGTTTAAAGTCTCACTCATTGTTTGTCGCATAGCCCCAACCTGCGGCAGGCTAGGTCTATTGCTGAATGAGAAAGAATGGCAAATGCTGCTGCCGTCTGCGAAAGTATAGATAGGGTTAAAAGTTTTACATAGAAGGTCATTTGTAAAGATAAGGAATAGAGTTGGTGAAAGAACGGAACGTTGCGGTACCCCAGAATTTAACTTGAACTCATTTGATGAGATCCCATCTATAACAACTCTTATAGTACGAATCCTGAGGAAACTCGATAAGAATCGAGAGAAGTTATCACCGACACCAAGGGCAATACATTTTGACAATATTGCACCATGCCACGCTCTATCAAACGCCTTGGATATATCTAGAGCCACCACCTTACTTTCGCCAAAATGGTGGATTGAATTACACAATTTTTCCGAGAGAAGGGCAAGTAGGTCTCCCGTAGAGCGGCCTCTTCGAAATCCATACTGCCGGTCGTTGAGTAAGCTTTTGGACTCCACATACATTACAAGATGAAATTCACTATACTTTCCATCACTTTGGAAAGTGCAGAACATATTGCGATTAGGCGATGATTTTCAGGGTTAGTACCTTTTCAATTTTTAGAGATTGGCGTAACATTAGGAATCTTCCAATATACTGGAAACTCACCAACATGGTACAACTTGCTGAAGAGGTTCGCTAATGGACGTGCTATCGTCCAAGACCAGTGCTGGAATGCCATCCGGCCCGGGAGACTTGCTCATGTTGAGTTCCGACAAAACCCCTTTTACTGCCCGAGCTCGAAAGAATATCTTAGGCATAGTAATGGATATTATCTCTAGCATAGGAAGAGGCAGATTGCTTTCCGCTAAAGAGGAATTACTTGCAAATATTTCAGCTAGTAGGTTAGCTTTATCAGCCGGAACAATTTTACTTTCTCGCGTGTATTTGCATCTAGTACTCGTATATATGATATGACCGCCCCTTTTAGCTTCAGAATTCAATAAACAATTTTTTTTTTTTAACAATATTTTGCTTAGAAATTATTTTCCTCTTTTAAGCGTACTAAAATGTATTTTTTTTCAGTAATTTGTTAAGGTTTTGTTGCTATTTGTTAGTTTCTGTAAGTTATTGAAAAGTTGAAAATTTTTTAAGTTGTGGCTCGAATTTTATAATTTTTTTTTTTCCAAAATGGGTTTCATTCGACAGGTATTTTAAAATCATCTTTCGGTTTGTCTTATTATTTTTCATTTCGAATGACCGTTTACGATATTGAACGGTTCAAAGTTGGTCGCAGTCGGGTTTTTTGATTTTTTTTAATTACTACTTGTTATATTTATGATTTGATCAGGCTAAAAATCGTATCGCTTTGTAGTAAGCCAAACTACATGTGATAATTATTAATGAACAAATAACACCAAAGTTAATTGTTATTATTCTGACATACACGTAGTAGAACGGAACAACTACCTGTTTTCGAAGGCCACTACACCTTCATCATCAGCGTTCTTTTGTGTTTGGTCTACTGTGTGTGGTGTCAGTTGATGTAGATTTCTGCTTTATATACGCAACTTTTATTGCAATTGGAATGTGTGAATTGTTTTGATTCATCGTATTACAATTTGCTGAAAGCTTTTTTGTAATGAAAGCTCATTCTTACCATCTCTAAATTTACAACAGTCTTGCCATTGTCGTTTGTTCTTTACTAATTATGCACATGTTAGTTAGGCCAGGTTTACATCTGTGTGCCATGTGCCACACATGCGTAAAAAAACGTAACCACTAATTACTAATAAAAAACTGTTTGATTCACACACGTATTTATTAAGTTAAACAGTTTCATATATAACTAATGGACAGTTTTATACAATCCAACATGATTGAAAACAGTTTAAATCAATAAATACATGTCTGAATCAAACAGTTTTTCATTAGTAATTAGTGGTTACGATTTTTGGGCACATGGCACACAAAAAATGCCAGATGTAAGCTCAGCCTTAGTTAGTCATACCTTAGAATTCGCGTTTGATTTCTTATGATTTCTGTTACATTCAGTACGTGTCCGTTAACGCAAAGTACAAAAATTGCACAATTTTTAACTTTTTGCGTACGTTGAGTAGTTTGAGAGATATTGATTGGTTTTTTGTTATGTTCTGATTTAGGTTTTTGTGTTTTGCGATAGCAAAAAAAAAAAAAAAATAAAACAAAAGAAATAAGAAAAATAAATAAAAAAGTTGAATTTATGAATAAAATGAAGAGCCAACCTATTGCGTTAATGTCAGTTGAAAAAGGTGAAGTTTAACTTATAACGTATTCATTGTGCCCATAACTGTAGCTCATACATGTTCGAATGAGTCGCTGAGATTTTAATTTTTTTTCCATAAATGGTTGTTGTCTTTGATAACGAAAAATAAAAATATTATTATCATGTTTTTAAAACAAAAAATAAAATTAAAGTAATATACAATAGTTTGAAAAATATTTGAAAAAATATGTGTTGGATATAATGTTTAGAACAAAATCATAAAGCAAATGCACGAACCTTCTAGCATGGACAATAAATAGTAATTGTTTTAAAGAATCACAACTGCGGCTTTTTTTCGTCCATAGACAGGACGATACAATCGTCGAACAGAATTAGGGCATTAGAGAATTCAAAAACAAGAACTCAAAAGTATTTTCAAACAAAAACGTCCTTTTTTACTGAAGTTGATTTTTTTATTATAATTTTTTTTAAGTTAAGTACACAAAAATCATATTTTCATCATGTATTTAAATAATTTAAGACACTATGACAATATGACTTTTTTTTGCTATCGGGATCATACAAATCATACTCGTACAGGTATTACGTCCAGCTTTTGTGAGCATTTGCATCTAAGGTCAACTTGCATATTTACCAGCGACATATTTTTGTTTTCCTTATTATGCGGATGACTACTTCACTATTACCTGCTGTGACAATAATCATGTACTTGATTTTAATTTCCTTTCATTTATGGCAGCCATAAATGCATTCGAAGGTTAATAAATGGTGCCGTTCGTTTAACAAGTCAATTGTTTTGTAAAAACATCTGCTCAAAAATTCGTTAGATTTTGGATATGTTCATAAAATTTTCATTTGAATTCAATTAATAAGGGGTTTTCCTTTCCTTTTTTCCTTCAAACACTAAAGCAAAACACTTGGGACTGTAGAATATTTCAAGGTTGTCAGAGATAATTAAAGATATTTATATGGACTAACAAATTCTAAGAACGATTCTTTTTAATCCCCAGTTTAATGCTAACGATCGAATATAAAAACATTTTGAGCGCTTTATAAGCGTAAATTTTTACAATTGTGTCTCGAAAACTTCTGTAATAATGTCTAAGCATATTTTATATATATCATTTAACACACGAATTGAAATTTAGAGCTTTTAGATTAAGAAAAAAAAAGCTTAAAATTTCTTCAATTACTTTTAATAAGATGATTAACTTAAATTTAAACTTAATTTTTTATGCAACTAGAATGCTTGTGCATATCAGTAGTTTAATTATAATTTCTTTTTAATTACGAATTTGAGCAGAAGGTAGCGTGACATCATGTATTTTTATGCAATAAATTTCATAGATGAAGATTAATATTTGGATACTGATTGATTGATTGATTGATTTGGAACTTGAATGCGAGTAAAATATAAAATAGTTTGTCAAAGTGTGTATTTTAAGAAACAGAGCTGGGATGGGCCAAATTACCGTAAACTTTGATTTTTGTCCCCATATTCTCCATGGATAATCAATTGACAAAATAATAATTTTTCAAGGGACCTAACAACGTATTTTAAAGACAAAACTATTTTTTTGTTTTTAGGTTTTTTAGCCTATCAAAAATAGTGATAATTAGCGTTAATTTTCGACAATTCCGTTGGTATCATTTTGTTGGTTATTTACAAAGTTCTTCAAGTGATTGACTCTTCAGAGTAGAGATGGGCGCGTGTTGAATTTTGCCAACACGACACGACACGACACGACACGAACACGAATGCCAAGATGTCCAACACGTACGAAACACGCACGCGAAATTTTTCCAAAACACGAATCTGCACAACACGCACGAAATCAAATTGAATACCAAAAAAGCATTTTTTATATTCAAATAGATACACATTTTTGTTTACTTTCAGAACTTTAAGCTTGAGAGACCCCTACACTATCAACAAATTTGATGGTTTTACGTGTTTGACGATACAAAATATTAAACTTTTTCTTCGTGTCAATTTTGCTCAACACGATACGACACGAACACGCACGAAAACAGATTTTCTGTCACGAGCACTTCGTGTTGAGTCGGGCGTGTTCGTGTCACGAAAAAAACACGACACGCGATCATCTCTACTTCAGATGCAAAACTGGAGAGCCGAAATTACTTATAATTTTTTAGCGCAAATACAGAAATCAACTGATTAAAACATTTTTTGTAAGTGTTTTTTTATGGGAATTGTAATAATTTAAGTTTAACATTTTAATACAATTCAGCCAATGTTGCAGTGGTAAAGTAAGAAAATAAAAAACATGTTGATTATTGAGTTCTTGTTTCAACTTTGTTATTTGTTGAGCTTCTCATTTGTTTAAATGAAAGTTTAACATAATAACTCTAGTTGTTCTAAGAAATTTCCTGATAATCTGCATTAGCAACAGTGAATTGGGCATAGGATCCATCTAAACACCTCAATAATCAATTTCAATGTATTTTCAATAAAAAATATTTTACTTAATAAGTAAAATAACAAGTTAAACAATGTTAAACTAGATTTAAAAAATTGCTAAAGTTATAAAAAAGTTCGTCAGACATCTTTTTTTGAAAAAGCAACTAACAAACATATATTTTGTCAAGAAAATGCTTTGACCTAGTTAAAATTATTTTAAATTTTGAGTTTCGTGGTAAATACTTTTTTCCTTTTTTGCATTATGAAATTTTTTGTTATAGATTTCATTTTATTTACATTTAAGTGAACAAATAGTCGTACGTTATAAGCAAAATAAAAAATGAGAGCAAAAAAAAAAACCAAAAATACTCAAACATTTCTTTATCAAGAAAATGTTTTTACATCCTTGTATTATATAACAAAAAAAAAATAGGGAACATTTTAAGGCGTACAAAAATAAATATTTTTTGTGGCTGCAATTTGCATCAACTCGGCTTGTAAGACGACTTATTATGGAAAAAAATTACCTTTTCCAAATATTCCGCTGAAATTCTATCACATTTCCCTGGTATTACTGTTTTTAATTGCATTTAGTTCTTGAAATACCATTTTTAAATACTATTTTTAAAATAAACCCATAATAGAGCATAGATCTGGACCTTAAGATGGAGTATCCACAACTTTACCGCAATTGAAAAGACACCTTGTTCTTACCCAAAGTGCCTCATGTTTGAGGTCAATACATTAATAAAAATTAAAAACTTCCATATTTACCAGCAATAAAGCCAACCTTACTTGCGCTGTCAAACAAAAGCCATTTCAACGTATTGATGTACCGCTCAGTAACAGTTTTTCCATGAGACAAAGGCCATTGCTCAACAGAATCCACTGTACTTCAAGAACTACTCGGAAATCCCCGCTTCTTAGAGTGTACCACAAAGAAAAATAATTGTCTTTTGCGAGAACGCATACTCCCAAACTTCTGCTTTATTATAATGACGGACTAACAAAGTATGGAGGAAAAAAAAAAATTTAAAAAAGTTTGGTTGATGGATTGGAGGTGTACGAGTAGTATATGCTCTAAAATGTGGTATAAATTTGCTTTATTGAGAATACCATGAATGCGGGACAATACCTCAATATACTGAAGTTTTTTTTTTGGATAACAGCTCGAGTAGGTTTGGGTTTATTGCTGGTAAACATGGAAGTTTCTAATTGTTATCAATCTAATGACACCACACATAATGCACTTTCTGTAAGAACATGGTATCTTTCAATTGCAGTAAAGTTGTGGATACTCCATCTAAAGGTCCGGATCTATGCCCTATTATGGGTTTATTTGAAACAAAAAATATTTCCAAATGGTATTTCAAGAACTAAATGGAGTTGAGAACAGTAATACGAGGGGAATGTGATGAAATCTCAGCGGAATATTTGAAAAAGGTAATTTTTTTCTTAGAACAACTTAAAGTTATTATGTTAAACTTTCATTTAAACAAATGAGATGCTTAACAAATAACAAAGTTGAAACAAGAACTCAATGTTTTTCCATTAGAAGTCGTCTTACATGCCAATTTGATGCCAATGGCGGCCACAAAAAATATTTATTTTTGTACACATTAAAATCCTGCCTATTTTTTTTTTTCTATATAATACAAGGATGTCAAAACAAGGAAATTTTCTATTATTTTTGGTTTTCATAAAATTTTTATGCTCTAATTATTAATATTGCTTTTAAATTACGACTATTTGTTCACTTAAATTTAAGCAAAATGAGATCTATAACAAAAAATTTCATAATGCAAAAAAGGAAATAAACATTTACGATAAAAGTCAAAATTTAAAACGATTTTAACTACATATGTCAAAACACTTTCTTGACAAACTGTATTTAATAAGCTTTTAATCAGTTTTAAATTATTTTTGACCACAAAGTTGTTGATATTGCGTCATATCTGCGTCACACTCAAAACCATTGGGATCTAAAATTGTGTGCAACTTTTAACAAACAATTATAAATTATTTGACAAAAAAATTATTTAATTGACAAATAAATTTGACAAAAATCATATCTCTTCGATAAAAGCAACCAGCAAAGAATTTTTTTAGTTCTTAATTTGTTTTGACGAATAAAATTATGGAAAAGTATTTGCTTTATGTTAAGAGCATTGTGATGGTACTGGAGAAAATGTCATGAGTGCCCCTGTGGCTGAGGGGTGGCGATGCAAGTCTGTCAGTTTCGAGGTCGTGGGTTCGATTTCCATCACAGAGAAAGGGGTTTTTTTCCGAAGACAAGTTAATCGCTTCGCGGGTTGTACTAAACAAATATGCATTAGATTACAAATCAACCGAAAAATTGTTGGTTTGGCAAAATTTTTAGTCAAAATTTTAAATAATGGACCTTATTTCGAGTGTCGTATGACTACGACTACGACGATTTTGTACTATACTAAAAAACATTGCAACATTTTTTCTTTAATCTACTAAAAGTCGTCGTATATATTAAACAAATTGTGTAACAAAATTTGTAGCTGAAAATTATATATTTTTGTTATTGATAAGAAAATTACAAAAAACTGTTTCGTTGGATCCATAATTTTTGTTGTCAAATGCGAACTTCATTTTGATCTGTATTTGCAAATACATTTTAACGGTGATAACGGGATAAGATGCACAATTTAAGATGGTTTGGTATTTAAACAACGCAACTAATGTTGGTGCAAAAAGCAGGCTTTGCAAGATTTTTATTTAACAACGTTATTCGCGGCTTTGCTGCAATTATCCTATAGTTTTTGCATTATTTCTGCTTTACCGTAACAAAATGGTTTCGTTTTGATAAACAAAAGATGTATTTTGGCAAGAAAACCTTCAAAATTACGGAAGCACTGGCATTAATGGCCCGTAATAAATAATGTGGTGAAAGAAAATTCTCCGAAGCATCATTGATTCTTTTGTTAATTATTATGAACTGGCATTTTTCAGTTGCAACTGGTATTGTGATAAATTCAATTTGACAATGGAAACTCAAAAGTTAATGCTGGGAGAATTCAAATCGCCGATCTAATATTATTCAGTTTCAACTTGAAATGTTTTTTATAACTCATATTCATTTATTCAAAATGTTTTTTATGTATGATGCCTAATGTGGTTTAAAAATTTTTCTCTCAATATAAATTTTTTTACATCAATATTGTTTTTTGGTTTTTTGCTTACATACATATGTCTGAAAAAAGTTTTTATAGTTTGTTGTTTGATATTCTAAATTAGTTTGTTTTATGCACTAAAATAAGCTGTAAGAAATCCTGACTAAATTAATACTATGTCAGCTTCAGAATATTTTTTTTTTCATTAAATGAAAAATTCAAATAATTAAATTTTTTTCAGAAAACCAATTCTTAAAAATCTCAAATCAAAATTAAAAATTATTATATAATGTACGGCTGCGTATAAGAACTTTATAGACATCTGAATAGAAAAATGAAAAAAACAAACTTTTAACCGAAATATTTTAAGTAAGGAGCTAAAACAATATAATATTTTTCTAAATAATTATAATGATTAAATTCTCTATAATAAAATTTAAAGGGTGTTGAGTTGTAAAAACATTAGTCTTATAGATGATTGTTCGCCAATATTTTTCAATTAACTCAAACGCAAACCTTTAGATATCTCGATACATTTAAAAATGGACTTATACCACTTTCAAACATAACAGCTCATTTTTTAGAACCATGTTAATGTGTACGTACACACTATTACTATGAACAGTTTTAATTCAGCTGAGAGAAAGACAGAAATAGAAAGTATTTCTCGCTCTATCTCTCATTCAGCTCAATTAAGACCTGCAAAGTAAACTTTACCTGTATAAATGGGGTCTTATCATAATCGCATAATAAAATTGTGTTGACAAGAAAGAGAAATAGATAAAAATGTATGTATGCATGTAAAAGTTTGAGACACTGTTAGTATTGAGTATCCTGCTCAGTCTCTCACTGAAATATTCAAGCTCAAGTGTGTCATAGGCATTGATAAAGTTCCTTACCTAATCCAAATACAACAACCAACCAATCAACCACATTAGCAGGTACTTAATCATTGGATGCTCTCATTTTTATCTCTCTCAAAATGTCATATACTTCACAAATCCTGTATTAAGGATTCTCCAACACTCTGATTAAGCGCAGTCGATAAATTATTGTACATTAGACTGACGCGTTACCTGGTATTGAGAAAATAAAAGTGAGAAAGGTTCGCTTCGCAATGTTTTATACACATAATTTTTTAGGATTCTTTAATTGTCCTTTTAAAGCTGCTCATTTGCTTACTCACAGATAGTCCGTCTGTTAAATTTTTCTATTCTTTTACGCAGCCAATTGAAGTAACTTTTTGGTACAGTCATGTCTGTATCCATGAATCAAGAAAACAAGATTGAGCAGGTCCGTGACGTTGGCATAGAAGTTTGTTGCAAGCAAGGTACATACATTTGTTTGCGAAATGTGCCCTCTCTCTCTCTCTCTCTCTCTCGCACATTTTTACAACAAACACACGTGTGGATTCTATATTGACGCAGATCGGCTCTAGAAAATTTTTTTGTACGGCTGAGTGGGCAATCTTGTTTTCTTTTACTTCTTTCATCTCTCTCACATAAACTTAGACTTGCTAAAAAAAAATGCTGTACCTAAGGCACGAAATACACTGGGTTCGCACCTGCAATTTTATTCGAGCTCATGGAAAACAGAGGAGAAGAAAACGGAGAGGCATGCCATTATATTTTCTTCTCTCGACTTAATGACCTGATTAAAACTGAGAGCAAAATGTATAAATATCGAACATTTTGCAAACTGAGCTTCATTTACAAAAGTACCATTAAGAAAGTAAGCAATCAATTATTAGAAGTGATAAAATGGCGGAAAACGTTAAACAACAATATGATGTAAGTATAGGAACACAATTAAGCTGTTGCATAATTTAATTAATAAGTTGCATTAATTTAATTATTAAGTTTAACATTCGTTATTATTTTAATAATTTTGCTAAATATTTATTATTAAAAATACATTGAAATTTATTATTGAGGTGTTTGGCTGAACCCTCTAATAATAGTAATTTGGAATTATTATTGTTAAACTTAACTTGTAACAATTTCCCAAAAAAAACACCAATTTAATTTTTGTATCTGGATTTTAGCATTTGCGCAAACGACGTATTATGGCGTATCTGCAAAATGCTCCTGAAGCATTCCTCTCCTTTGAAGATAACAAAAAGGAAGAAGAAATTCAAGTGCCGAAATCGGAAATGAAACTTCTATCACAAGACGAATACTTGGTGAATGCTATTGAGGGATATTCTCAACAAAATACAAATAATATGAAGGAAGGTACAGCAAACTCCATACTATTGCGAGACGAAAAACAAATATTTATAAGAAAATACTTAAATGAAGCTATCGAAGGAGGCTTGGAAAATTTTGTTTCCTCTATGGAAAACAAAGATTTTACGTTAGCAGAATTAAGAGAAGAAAAGTTCTTATTAGACAATATTCTAATGGAATCTTCATCATCACAAGGAGAAAGCTTTCAAGCAATAGACAAAAAAATTGCAGAAGCTGAAAATAGTCATTATTATGAATTAGAGTGCTTGGAAAAAGTAGTTAAAGCAACGCGTTTAATTCAGAAAACATCAAACTATAGATTAAGAAAAAATATTAGTTTAAGAAAAAATATTAAAAAAAGTATGAGAGAGATACTGACATTTTTTAAACGTGAATTGTTAAAAAAATCGCCTACTGAACCAATAGATATACTTAGTGAATTACAATTACAAACATCAAAACGTAAAATCAATAACTCAACTGAAAAAATGTCCAACGTTGCAGAAGTATTTGATTCAAATGCAGATGGTATTGTGGTTATGGGACCTAATGGAACGACAATAGCTTTAAATGCTTTACAAGCCATTAACTGGTCCTTGTCGGGAGCTGCTATTGCTCGTAAGATATTAGTGGAAGTTTTTGGCAGAGAAACTTTGGCATTCCAAAGTTTAACGGGCAAGCCATCTCCTGCCTTTATGAATTGTGACAAACCGACAAAAAACCAGTTGGATGCAAAGAAAATATCGGATGTGGTACACTTTGTAATGCAGCACACTCATCTAACTGAGAAGGAAATACGAAATGCCATCATTACTAAGTGTGCTGACGAGAACAAAATGTATCGGCAGAGGGAAAAGAAAAAACTATTTGGTGCCCTGCAACAGGATAAATCGAAAAAATTTCTTTAAAATTATAGTATTTATTCTTTCTTATATATCCTTCCAGTCAATCTTAATTATAATATTTGTTATTTCTTATATCTCCTTACCAATGTAAATTAGCAAATAAAAATTTTAGAGAATAAGCATTGATGTACATTTTTTTTAGTTAATTCCAACTAATAACTAAACAAAGATATTCCTTTAAATTAATTTTAAATATATTATAATAATTTTATTTTGAGTAAGTAAAATTTGTGATATTCCTTGTAAGCATAGTTTCATTTAACTTAAAATATCAATTAAACAAAAATCTTTTACAGCAATTTGTTGAAGCAACTTTTAAATATTCAATGAATAATTGTATTTATATTTATAATATTGTTGAATAACATTACGTTTATAGTTTTTGTAACAATTAATACATTTATTATATTATAATACATTTTAGTATATTATTAATAAAAAACGTTATGTAAATTTTACTAAAACTTTGTTTCTCTTCTTAAAACAAAAAAAAAAAAAAAACAGGAAAACTATAGCAATATGTATCTACTCGTACAAAAAAAATAATAAAAAAAAAATACTAATATCTCTTATTTTAAACTATTAAAGTATTCTCCATTATTATGCATGGAAAGTTTGTTTAATTAAAAAAGTTTTGCATTGTAAAAAACTTATAGTGCGTTCACATTTGAAAAAAAATAGTGCGTTTATGTTTGAGAAAACTTTAGTGCTTACTAGACTTAATTCTAGATTTCGAGCACAATCTGGTAGATTTTGCATACAAAACAAAATCTACTTCGTATAGTTGGTGTTTTAAAGCAACCAAATCTGCACATTATGGGCCGTATTCGAAGGGTCGCTGTCAAACGACACGTTGCGACGTCTCCACATTTTGAAATCAAGTTTGTTTTGGAATGTTAGAATTTCTAATCTGGTCCAATTTAAACTCAATTGACACAAGGTCTCCAGCCCCACTGATGGTCATGCAGCCTCACACCATAAAGCCACCTCATAATATTTAAATGCTGGAACAAATTTTTTTTATGTAACGCAGTAGTATTCTTATACCGCACTAACTTTCTATCTTTGATAATAATAAATTCAATGAAATGTTACTTTGACTTCCACACGAATGCTTCCATAGCGACACTAAATAGATATATATCCCTGTTAACAAGTAGAAAGACCCTAACTAGAGGTAAAAACAAGAGGAATTACTTGCAAATATTTCAGCTAGTAGGTTAGCTTTATCAGCCGGAACAATTTTACTTTCTCGCGTGTATTTGCATCTAGTACTCGTATATATGATATGACCGCCCCTTTTAGCTTCAGAATTCAATAAACAATTTTTTTTTTTAACAATATTTTGCTTAGAAATTATTTTCCTCTTTTAAGCGTACTAAAATGTATTTTTTTTCAGTAATTTGTTAAGGTTTTGTTGCTATTTGTTAGTTTCTGTAAGTTATTGAAAAGTTGAAAATTTTTTAAGTTGTGGCTCGAATTTTATATTTTTTTTTCCAAAATGGGTATCATTCGACAGGTATTTTAAAATCATCTTTCGGTTTGTCTTATTATTTTTCATTTCGAATGACCGTTTACGATATTGAACGGTTCAAAGTTGGTCGCAGTCGGGTTTTTTGATTTTTTTTAATTACTACTTGTTTTATTTATGATTTGATCAGGCTAAAAATCGTATCGCTTTGTAGTAAGCCAAACTACATGTGATAATTATTAATGAACAAATAACACCAAAGTTAATTGTTATTATTCTGACATACACGTAGTAGAACGGAACAACTACCTGTTTTCGAAGGCCACTACACCTTCATCATCAGCGTTCTTTTGTGTTTGGTCTACTGTGTGTGGTGTCAGTTGATGTAGATTTCTGCTTTATATACGCAACTTTTATTGCAATTGGAATGTGTGAATTGTTTTGATTCATCGTATTACAATTAGCTGAAAGCTTTTTTGTAATGAAAGCTCATTCTTACCATCTCTAAATTTACAACAGTCTTGCCATTGTCGTTTGTTCTTTACTAATTATGCACATGTTAGTTAGACCAGGTTTACATCTATGTGCCATGTGCCACATATGCGTAAAAAAACGTAACCACTAATTACTAATAAAAATCTGTTTGATTCACACACGTATTTATTAAGTTAAACAGTTTCATATATAACTAATGGACAATTTTATGGAATCCAACATGATTGAAAACAGTTTAAATCAATAAATACATGTCTGAATCACACAGTTTTTCATTAGTAATTAGTGGTTACGATTTTTGGGCACATGGCACACAAAAAATGCCAGATGTAAGCTCAGCCTTAGTTAGTCATACCTTAGAATTCGCGTTTGATTTCTTATGATTTCTGTTATATTCAGTACGTGTCCGTTAAAGCAAAGTACAAAAATTGCACAATTTTTAACTTTTTGCGTACGTTGAGTAGTTTGAGAGATATTGATGGGTTTTTTGTTATGTTCTGATTTAGGTTTTTGTGTTTTGCGATAGCAAAAAAAAAAAAAAATAAAATAAAAGAAATAAGAAAAATAAATAAAAAAGTTGAATTTATGAATAAAATGAAGAGCCAACCTATTGAAGCTGTTTAAATGCTTCCGTATGTAAAGTACTCATTGTGCCAACCTTCTCCGTAGTTGCGTTAATGTCAGTTGAAAAAGGTGAAGTTTAACGTATGACGTATTCATTGTGCCCATAACTGTAGCTCATACATGTTCGAATGAGTCGCTGAAATTTTATTTTTTTTTCCAAAAATGGTTGTTGTCTTTGATAACGAAAAATAAAAATGTTATTATCATGTTTTTAAAACAAAAAAATAAAATTAAAGTAATATACAATAGTTTGAAAAATATTTGAAAAAATATGTTTTGTATATAATGTTTAGAACAAAATCATAAAGCAAATACACGAACCTTCTAGCATGGACAATAAATAATAATTGTTTTAAAGAATCACAACTGCGGCTTTTTTTCGTCCATAGACAGGACGATACAATCGTCGAACAGAATTAGGGCATTAGAGAATTCAAAAACAAGAACTCAAAAGTATTTTCAAACAAAAACGTCCTTTTTTACTGAATGAGGCCATAAGTTGATTTTTTTATTATATTTTTTTTAAGGTAAGTACACAAAAATCATATTTTCATCATGTATTTAAATAATTTAAGACAATATGACTTTTTTTTGCTATCGGGATCATACAGATCATACTCGTACAGGTATTACGTCCAGCTTTTGTGAGCATTTGCATCTAAGGTCAACTTGCATATTTACCAGCGACATATTTTTGTTTTCCTTATTATGCGGATGACTACTTCACTATTACCTGCTGTGACAATAATCATGTACTTGATTTTAATTTCCTTTCATTTATAGCAGCCATAAATGCATTCGAAGGTTAATAAATGGTGCCGTTCGTTTAACAAGTCAATTGTTTTGTAAAAACATCTGCTCAAAAATTCGTTAGATTTTGGATATGTTCATAAAATTTTCATTTGAATTCAATTAATAAGGGGTTTTCCTTTCCTTTTTTCCTTCAAACACTAAAGCAAAACACTTGGGACTGTAGAATATTTCAAGGTTGTCAGAGATAATTAAAGATATTTATATGGACTAACAAATTCTAAGAACGATTCTTTTTAATCCCCAGTTTAATGCTAACGATCGAATATAAAAACATTTTGAGCGCTTTATAAGCGTAAATTTTTACAATTGTGTCTCGAAAACTTCTGTAATAATGTCTAAGCATATTTTATATATATCATTTAACACAGGAATTGAAATTTAGAGCTTTTAGATTAAGAAAAAAAAAAGCTTAAAATTTCTTGAATTACTTTTAATAAGATGATTAACTTAAATTTAAACTTAATTTTTTATGCAACTAGAATGCTTGTGCATATCAGTAGTTTAATTATAATTTCTTTTTAATTACGAATTTGAGCAGAAGGTAGCGTGATATCATGTATTTTTATGCAATAAATTTCATAGATGAAGATTAATATTTGGATACTGATTGATTGATTGATTGATTTGGAACTTGAATGCGAGTAAAATATAAAATAGTTTGTCAAAGTGTGTATTTTAAGAAACAGAGCTGGGATGGGCCAAATTACCGTAAACTTTGATTTTTGTCCCCATGTTCTCCATGGATAATCAATTGACAAAATAATAATTTTTCAAGGGACCTAACAACGTATTTTAAAGGCAAAACAATTTTTTTGTTTTTAGGTTTTTTAGCCTATCAAAAATAGTGATAATTAGCGTTAATTTTCGACAATTCCGTTGGTATCATTTTGTTGGTTATTTACAAAGTTCTTTAAGTGATTGACTCTTCAGAGTAGAGATGGGCGCGTGTTGAATTTTGCCAACACGACACGACACGACACGAACACGAATGCCAAGATGTCCAACACGTACGAAACACGCACGCGAAATTTTTCCAAAACACGAATCTGCACAACACGCACGAAATCAAATTGAATACCAAAAAAGCATTTTTTATATTCAAATAGATACACATTTTTGTTTACTTTCAGAACTTTAAGCTTGAGAGACCCCTACACTATCAACAAATTTGATGGTTTTACGTGTTTGACGATACAAAATATTAAACTTTTTCTTCGTGTCAATTTTGCTCAACACGATACGACACGAACACGCACGAAAACAGATTTTCTGTCACGAGCACTTCGTGTTGAGTCGGGCGTGTTCGTGTCACGAAAAAAACACGACACGCGATCATCTCTACTTCAGATGCAAAACTGGAGAGCCGAAATTACTTATAATTTTTTAGCGCAAATACAGAAATCAACTGATTAAAACATTTTTTGTAAGTGTTTTTTATGGGAATTGTAATAATTTAAGTTTAACATTTTAATACAATTCGATCTGAAAAAAGTCAGCAATGTTGCAATGGTAAAGTAAGAAAATAAAAAACATGTTGATTATTGAGTTCTTGTTTCAACTTTGTTATTTGTTGAGCTTCTCATTTCTTTAAATGAAAGTTTAACGTAATAACTCTAGTTGTTCTAAGAAATTTCCTGATAATCTGCATTAGCAACAGTGAATTGGGCATAGGATCCATCTAAACACCTCAATAATCAATTTCAATGTATTTTCAATAAAAAATATTTTACTTAATAAGTAAAATAACAAGTTAAACAATGTTAAACTAGATTTAAAAAATTGCTAAAGTTATAAAAAAGTTCGTCAGACATCTTTTTTTGAAAAAGCAACTAACAAACATATATTTTGTCAAGAAAATGCTTTGACCTAGTTAAAATTATTTTAAATTTTGAGTTTCGTCGTAAATACTTTTTTCCTTTTTTGCATTATGAAATTTTTTGTTATAGATTTCATTTTATTTACATTTAAGTGAACAAATAGTCGTACGTTATAAGCAAAATAAAAAATGAGAGCAAAAAAAAAAACCAAAAATACTCAAACATTTCTTTATCAAGAAAATGTTTTTACATCCTTGTATTATATAACAAAAAAAAAATAGGGAACATTTTAAGGCGTACAAAAATAAATATTTTTTGTGGCTGCAATTTGCATCAACTCGGCTTGTAAGACGACTTATTATGGAAAAAAATTACCTTTTCCAAATATTCCGCTGAAATTCTATCACATTTCCCTGGTATTACTGTTTTTAATTGCATTTAGTTCTTGAAATACCATTTTTAAATACTATTTTTAAAATAAACCCATAATAGAGCATAGATCTGGACCTTAAGATGGAGTATCCACAACTTTACCGCAATTGAAAAGACACCTTGTTCTTACCCAAAGTGCCTCATGTTTGAGGTCAATACATTAATAAAAATTAAAAACTTCCATATTTACCAGCAATAAAGCCAACCTTACTTGCGCTGTCAAACAAAAGCCATTTCAACGTATTGATGTACCGCTCAGTAACAGTTTTTCCATGAGACAAAGGCCATTGCTCAACAGAATCCACTGTACTTCAAGAACTACTCGGAAATCCCCGCTTCTTAGAGTGTACCACAAAGAAAAATAATTGTCTTTTGCGAGAACGCATACTCCCAAACTTCTGCTTTATTATAATGACGGACTAACAAAGTATGGAGGAAAAAAAAAAATTTAAAAAAGTTTGGTTGATGGATTGGAGGTGTACGAGTAGTATATGCTCTAAAATGTGGTATAAATTTGCTTTATTGAGAATACCATGAATGCGGGACAATACCTCAATATACTGAAGTTTTTTTTTTGGATAACAGCTCGAGTAGGTTTGGTTTTATTGCTGGTAAACATGCAAGTTTCTAATTGTTATCAATCTAATGACACCACACATAATGCACTTTCTGTAAGAACATGGTATCTTTCAATTGCAGTAAAGTTGTGGATACTCCATCTAAAGGTCCGGATCTATGCCCTATTATGGGTTTATTTGAAACAAAAAATATTTCCAAATGGTATTTCAAGAACTAAATGGAGTTGAGAACAGTAATACGAGGGGAATGTGATGAAATCTCAGCGGAATATTTGAAAAAGGTAATTTTTTTCTTAGAACAACTTAAAGTTATTATGTTAAACTTTCATTTAAACAAATGAGAAGCTTAACAAATAACAAAGTTGAAACAAGAACTCAATGTTTTTCCATTAGAAGTTGTCTTACATGCCAATTTGATGCCAATGGCGGCCACAAAAAATATTTATTTTTGTACACATTAAAATCCTGCCTATTTTTTTTTTTCTATATAATACAAGGATGTCAAAACAAGGAAATTTTCTATTATTTTTGGTTTTCATAAAATTTTTATACTCTAATTATTAATATTGCTTTTAAATTACGACTATTTGTTCACTTAAATTTAAGCAAAATGAGATCTATAACAAAAAATTTCATAATGCAAAAAAGGAAATAAACATTTACGATAAAAGTCAAAATTTAAAACGATTTTAACTACATATGTCAAAACACTTTCTTGACAAACTGTATTTAATAAGCTTTTAATCAGTTTTAAATTATTTTTGACCACAAAGTTGTTGATATTGCGTCATATCTGCGTCACACTCAAAACCATTGGGATCTAAAATTGTGTGCAATTTTTAACAAACAATTATAAATTATTTGACAAAAAAATTATTTAATTGACAAATAAATTTGACAAAAATCATATCTCTTCGATAAAAGCAACCAGCAAAGAATTTTTTTAGTTCTTAATTTGTTTTGACGAATAAAATTATGGAAAAGTATTTGCTTTATGTTAAGAGCATTGTGATGGTACTGGAGAAAATGTCATGAGTGCCCCTGTGGCTGAGGGGTGGCGATGCAAGTCTGTCAGGTCCGAGGTCGTGGGTTCGATTTCCATCACAGAGAAAGGGGTTTTTTTCCGAAGACAAGTTAATCGCTTCGCGGGTTGTACTAAACAAATATGCATTAGATTACAAATCAACCGAAAAATTGTTGGTTTGGCAAAATTTTTAGTCAAAATTTTAAATAATGGACCTTATTTCGAGTGTCGTATGACTACGACTACGACGATTTTGTACTATACTAAAAAACATTGCAACATTTTTTCTTTAATCTACTAAAAGTCGTCGTATATATTAAACAAATTGTGTAACAAAAATTGTAGCTGAAAATTATATATTTTTGTTATTGGATAAGAAAATT
The DNA here is from genome assembly GCA_936439885.1 of Nowickia ferox. NCBI lineage: Eukaryota > Metazoa > Arthropoda > Insecta > Diptera > Tachinidae > Nowickia > Nowickia ferox. The sequence continues at coordinate 70,571,642 of OW387026.1, forward strand.
ACAAAAAAGTGTTTCGTTGGATCCATAATTTTTGTTGTCAAGTGCGAACTTCATTTTTATCTGTATTTGCAAATACATTTTAACGGTGATAACGGGATAAGATGCACAATTTAAGATGGTTTGGTATTTAAACAACGCAACTAATGTCGGTGCCAAAAGCAGGCTTTGCAAGATTTTTATTTAACAACGTTATTCGCGGCTTTGCTGCAATTATCCTATAGTTTTTGCATTATTTCTGCTTTACCGTAACAAAATGGTTTCGTTTTGATAAACAAAAGATGTATTTTGGCAAGAAAACCTTCAAAATTACGGAAGCACTGGCATTAATGGCCCGTAATAAATAATGTGGTGAAAGAAAATTCTCCGAAGCATCATTGATTCTTTTGTTAATTATTATGAACTGGCATTTTTCAGTTGCAACTGGTATTGTGATAAATTCAATTTGACAATGGAAACTCAAAAGTTAATGCTGGGAGAATTCAAATCGCCGATCTAATATTATTCAGTTTCAACTTGAAATGTTTTTTATAACTCATATTCATTTATTCAAAATGTTTTTTATGTATGATGCCTAATGTGGTTTAAAAATTTTTCTCTCAATATAAAATTTTTTACATCAATATTGTTTTTTGGTTTTTTGCTTACATACATATGTCTGAAAAAAGTTTTTATAGTTTGTTGTTTGATATTCTAAATTAGTTTGTTTTATGCACTAAAATAAGCTGTAAGAAATCCTGACTAAATTAATACTATGTCAGCTTCAGAATATTTTTTTTTTCATTAAATGAAAAATTCAAATAATTAAATTTTTTTCAGAAAACCAATTCTTAAAAATCTCAAATCAAAATTAAAAATTATTATATAATGTACGGCTGCGTATAATAACTTTATAGACATCTGAATAGAAAAATGAAAAAAACAAACTTTTAACCGAAATATTTTAAGTAAGGAGCTAAAACAATATAATATTTTTCTAAATAATTATAATGATTAAATTCTCTATAATAAAATTTAAAGGGTGTTGAGTTGTAAAAACATTAGTCTTATAGATGATTGTTCGCCAATATTTTTCAATTAACTCAAACTGCAAACCTTTAGATATCTCGATACATTTAAAAATGAAATTATACCACTTTCAAACATAACAGCTCATTTTTTAGAACCATGTTAATGTGTACGTACACACTATTACTATGAACAGTTTTAATTCAGCTGAGAGAAAGACAGAAATAGAAAGTATTTCTCGCTCTATCTCTCATTCAGCTCAATTAAGACCTGCAAAGTAAACTTTACCTGTATAAATGGGGTCTTATCATAATCGTATAATAAAATTGTGTTGACAAGAAAGAGAAATAGATAAAAATGTATGTATGCATGTAAAAGTTTGAGACACTGTTAGTATTGAGTATCCTGCTCAGTCTCTCACTGAAATATTCAAGCTCAAGTGTGCCATAGGCATTGATAAAGTTCCCTACCTAATCCAAATACAACAACCAACCAATTAACCACATTAACAGGTACTTAATCATTGGATGCTCTCATTTTTATCTCTCTCAAAATGTCATATACTTCACAAATCCTGTATTAAGGATTCTCCAACACTCTGATTAAGCGCAGTCGATAAATTATTGTACATTAGACTGACGCGTTACCTGGTATTGAGAAAATAAAAGTGAGAAAGGTTCGCTTCGCAATGTTTTATACACATAATTTTTTAGGATTCTTTAATTGTCCTTTTAAAGCTGCTCATTTGCTTACTCACAGATAGTCCGTCTGTTAAATTTTTCTATTCTTTTACGCAGCCAATTGAAGTAACTTTTTGGTACAGTCATGTCTGTATCCATGAATCAAGAAAACAAGATTGAGCAGGTCCGTGACGTTGGCATAGAAGTTTGTTGCAAGCAAGGTACATACATTTGTTTGTGAAATGTGCCCTCTCTCTCTCTCTCTCTCTCTCGCACATTTTTACAACAAACACACGTGTGGATTCTATATTGACGCAGATCGGCTCTAGAAAATTTTTTTGTACGGCTGAGTGGGCAATCTTGTTTTCTTTTACTTCTTTCATCTCTCTCACATAAACTTAGACTTGCTAAAAAAAAATGCTGTACCTAAGGCACGAAATACACTGGGTTCGCACCTGCAATTTTATTCGAGCTCATGGAAAACAGAGGAGAAGAAAACGGAGAGGCATGCCATTATATTTTCTTCTCTCGACTTAATGACCTGATTAAAACTGAGAGCAAAATGTATAAATATCGAACATTTTGCAAACTGAGCTTCATTTACAAAAGTACCATTAAGAAAGTAAGCAATCAATTATTAGAAGTGATAAAATGGCGGAAAACGTTAAACAACAATATGATGTAAGTATAGGAACACAATTAAGCTGTTGCATAATTTAATTAATAAGTTGCATTAATTTAATTATTAAGTTTAACATTCGTTATTATTTTAATAATTTTGCTAAATATTTATTATTAAAAATACATTGAAATTTATTATTGAGGTGTTTGGCTGAACCCTCTAATAATAGTAATTTGGAATTATTATTGTTAAACTTAACTTGTAACAATTTCCCAAAAAAAACACCAATTTAATTTTTGTATCTGGATTTTAGCATTTGCGCAAACGACGTATTATGGCGTATCTGCAAAATGCTCCTGAAGCATTCCTCTCCTTTGAAGATAACAAAAAGGAAGAAGAAATTCAAGTGCCGAAATCGGAAATGAAACTTCTATCACAAGACGAATACTTGGTGAATGCTATTGAGGGATATTCTCAACAAAATACAAATAATATGAAGGAAGGTACAGCAAACTCCATACTATTGCGAGACGAAAAACAAATATTTATAAGAAAATACTTAAATGAAGCTATCGAAGGAGGCTTGGAAAATTTTGTTTCCTCTATGGAAAACAAAGATTTTACGTTAGCAGAATTAAGAGAAGAAAAGTTCTTATTAGACAATATTCTAATGGAATCTTCATCATCACAAGGAGAAAGCTTTCAAGCAATAGACAAAAAAATTGCAGAAGCTGAAAATAGTCATTATTATGAATTAGAGTGCTTGGAAAAAGTAGTTAAAGCAACGCGTTTAATTCAGAAAACATCAAACTATAGATTAAGAAAAAATATTAGTTTAAGAAAAAATATTAAAAAAAGTATGAGAGAGATACTGACATTTTTTAAACGTGAATTGTTAAAAAAATCGCCTACTGAACCAATAGATATACTTAGTGAATTACAATTACAAACATCAAAACGTAAAATCAATAACTCAACTGAAAAAATGTCCAACGTTGCAGAAGTATTTGATTCAAATGCAGATGGTATTGTGGTTATGGGACCTAATGGAACGACAATAGCTTTAAATGCTTTACAAGCCATTAACTGGTCCTTGTCGGGAGCTGCTATTGCTCGTAAGATATTAGTGGAAGTTTTTGGCAGAGAAACTTTGGCATTCCAAAGTTTAACGGGCAAGCCATCTCCTGCCTTTATGAATTGTGACAAACCGACAAAAAACCAGTTGGATGCAAAGAAAATATCGGATGTGGTACACTTTGTAATGCAGCACACTCATCTAACTGAGAAGGAAATACGAAATGCCATCATTACTAAGTGTGCTGACGAGAACAAAATGTATCGGCAGAGGGAAAAGAAAAAACTATTTGGTGCCCTGCAACAGGATAAATCGAAAAAATTTCTTTAAAATTATAGTATTTATTCTTTCTTATATATCCTTCCAGTCAATCTTAATTATAATATTTGTTATTTCTTATATCTCCTTACCAATGTAAATTAGCAAATAAAAATTTTAGAGAATAAGCATTGATGTACATTTTTTTTAGTTAATTCCAACTAATAACTAAACAAAGATATTCCTTTAAATTAATTTTAAATATATTATAATAATTTTATTTTGAGTAAGTAAAATTTGTGATATTCCTTGTAAGCATAGTTTCATTTAACTTAAAATATCAATTAAACAAAAATCTTTTACAGCAATTTGTTGAAGCAACTTTTAAATATTCAATGAATAATTGTATTTATATTTATAATATTGTTGAATAACATTACGTTTATAGTTTTTGTAACAATTAATACATTTATTATATTATAATACATTTTAGTATATTATTAATAAAAAACGTTATGTAAATTTTACTAAAACTTTGTTTCTCTTCTTAAAACAAAAAAAAAAAAAAAACAGGAAAACTATAGCAATATGTATCTACTCGTACAAAAAAAATAATAAAAAAAAAATACTAATATCTCTTATTTTAAACTATTAAAGTATTCTCCATTATTATGCATGGAAAGTTTGTTTAATTAAAAAAGTTTTGCATTGTAAAAAACTTATAGTGCGTTCACATTTGAAAAAAAATAGTGCGTTTATGTTTGAGAAAACTTTAGTGCTTACTAGACTTAATTCTAGATTTCGAGCACAATCTGGTAGATTTTGCATACAAAACAAAATCTACTTCGTATAGTTGGTGTTTTAAAGCAACCAAATCTGCACATTATGGGCCGTATTCGAAGGGTCGCTGTCAAACGACACGTTGCGACGTCTCCACATTTTGAAATCAAGTTTGTTTTGGAATGTTAGAATTTCTAATCTGGTCCAATTTAAACTCAATTGACACAAGGTCTCCAGCCCCACTGATGGTCATGCAGCCTCACACCATAAAGCCACCTCATAATATTTAAATGCTGGAACAAATTTTTTTTATGTAACGCAGTAGTATTCTTATACCGCACTAACTTTCTATCTTTGATAATAATAAATTCAATGAAATGTTACTTTGACTTCCACACGAATGCTTCCATAGCGACACTAAATAGATATATATCCCTGTTAACAAGTAGAAAGACCCTAACTAGAGGTAAAAACAAGAGGAATTACTTGCAAATATTTCAGCTAGTAGGTTAGCTTTATCAGCCGGAACAATTTTACTTTCTCGCGTGTATTTGCATCTAGTACTCGTATATATGATATGACCGCCCCTTTTAGCTTCAGAATTCAATAAACAATTTTTTTTTTAACACTATTTTGCTTAGAAATTATTTTCCTCTTTTAAGCGTACTAAAATTTATTTTTTTTTTCAGTAATTTGTTAAGGTTTTGTTGCTATTTGTTAGTTTCTGTAAGTTATTGAAAAGTTGAAAATTTTTTAAGTTGTGGCTCGAATTTTATATTTTTTTTTCCAAAATGGGTATCATTCGACAGGTATTTTAAAATCATCTTTCGGTTTGTCTTATTATTTTTCATTTCGAATGACCGTTTACGATATTGAACGGTTCAAAGTTGGTCGCAGTCGGGTTTTTTGATTTTTTTTAATTACTACTTGTTTTATTTATGATTTGATCAGGCTAAAAATCGTATCGCTTTGTAGTAAGCCAAACTACATGTGATAATTATTAATGAACAAATAACACCAAAGTTAATTGTTATTATTCTGACATACACGTAGTAGAACGGAACAACTACCTGTTTTCGAAGGCCACTACACCTTCATCATCAGCGTTCTTTTGTGTTTGGTCTACTGTGTGTGGTGTCAGTTGATGTAGATTTCTGCTTTATATACGCAACTTTTATTGCAATTGGAATGTGTGAATTGTTTTGATTCATCGTATTACAATTAGCTGAAAGCTTTTTTGTAATGAAAGCTCATTCTTACCATCTCTAAATTTACAACAGTCTTGCCATTGTCGTTTGTTCTTTACTAATTATGCACATGTTAGTTAGACCAGGTTTACATCTATGTGCCATGTGCCACATATGCGTAAAAAAACGTAACCACTAATTACTAATAAAAATCTGTTTGATTCACACACGTATTTATTAAGTTAAACAGTTTCATATATAACTAATGGACAATTTTATGGAATCCAACATGATTGAAAACAGTTTAAATCAATAAATACATGTCTGAATCACACAGTTTTTCATTAGTAATTAGTGGTTACGATTTTTGGGCACATGGCACACAAAAAATGCCAGATGTAAGCTCAGCCTTAGTTAGTCATACCTTAGAATTCGCGTTTGATTTCTTATGATTTCTGTTATATTCAGTACGTGTCCGTTAAAGCAAAGTACAAAAATTGCACAATTTTTAACTTTTTGCGTACGTTGAGTAGTTTGAGAGATATTGATGGGTTTTTTGTTATGTTCTGATTTAGGTTTTTGTGTTTTGCGATAGCAAAAAAAAAAAAAAATAAAATAAAAGAAATAAGAAAAATAAATAAAAAAGTTGAATTTATGAATAAAATGAAGAGCCAACCTATTGAAGCTGTTTAAATGCTTCCGTATGTAAAGTACTCATTGTGCCAACCTTCTCCGTAGTTGCGTTAATGTCAGTTGAAAAAGGTGAAGTTTAACGTATGACGTATTCATTGTGCCCATAACTGTAGCTCATACATGTTCGAATGAGTCGCTGAAATTTTATTTTTTTTTCCAAAAATGGTTGTTGTCTTTGATAACGAAAAATAAAAATGTTATTATCATGTTTTTAAAACAAAAAAATAAAATTAAAGTAATATACAATAGTTTGAAAAATATTTGAAAAAATATGTTTTGTATATAATGTTTAGAACAAAATCATAAAGCAAATACACGAACCTTCTAGCATGGACAATAAATAATAATTGTTTTAAAGAATCACAACTGCGGCTTTTTTTCGTCCATAGACAGGACGATACAATCGTCGAACAGAATTAGGGCATTAGAGAATTCAAAAACAAGAACTCAAAAGTATTTTCAAACAAAAACGTCCTTTTTTACTGAATGAGGCCATAAGTTGATTTTTTTATTATATTTTTTTTAAGGTAAGTACACAAAAATCATATTTTCATCATGTATTTAAATAATTTAAGACAATATGACTTTTTTTTGCTATCGGGATCATACAGATCATACTCGTACAGGTATTACGTCCAGCTTTTGTGAGCATTTGCATCTAAGGTCAACTTGCATATTTACCAGCGACATATTTTTGTTTTCCTTATTATGCGGATGACTACTTCACTATTACCTGCTGTGACAATAATCATGTACTTGATTTTAATTTCCTTTCATTTATAGCAGCCATAAATGCATTCGAAGGTTAATAAATGGTGCCGTTCGTTTAACAAGTCAATTGTTTTGTAAAAACATCTGCTCAAAAATTCGTTAGATTTTGGATATGTTCATAAAATTTTCATTTGAATTCAATTAATAAGGGGTTTTCCTTTCCTTTTTTCCTTCAAACACTAAAGCAAAACACTTGGGACTGTAGAATATTTCAAGGTTGTCAGAGATAATTAAAGATATTTATATGGACTAACAAATTCTAAGAACGATTCTTTTTAATCCCCAGTTTAATGCTAACGATCGAATATAAAAACATTTTGAGCGCTTTATAAGCGTAAATTTTTACAATTGTGTCTCGAAAACTTCTGTAATAATGTCTAAGCATATTTTATATATATCATTTAACACACGAATTGAAATTTAGAGCTTTTAGATTAAGAAAAAAAAAGCTTAAAATTTCTTCAATTACTTTTAATAAGATGATTAACTTAAATTTAAACTTAATTTTTTATGCAACTAGAATGCTTGTGCATATCAGTAGTTTAATTATAATTTCTTTTTAATTACGAATTTGAGCAGAAGGTAGCGTGACATCATGTATTTTTATGCAATAAATTTCATAGATGAAGATTAATATTTGGATACTGATTGATTGATTGATTGATTTGGAACTTGAATGCGAGTAAAATATAAAATAGTTTGTCAAAGTGTGTATTTTAAGAAACAGAGCTGGGATGGGCCAAATTACCGTAAACTTTGATTTTTGTCCCCATATTCTCCATGGATAATCAATTGACAAAATAATAATTTTTCAAGGGACCTAACAACGTATTTTAAAGACAAAACTATTTTTTTGTTTTTAGGTTTTTTAGCCTATCAAAAATAGTGATAATTAGCGTTAATTTTCGACAATTCCGTTGGTATCATTTTGTTGGTTATTTACAAAGTTCTTCAAGTGATTGACTCTTCAGAGTAGAGATGGGCGCGTGTTGAATTTTGCCAACACGACACGACACGACACGACACGAACACGAATGCCAAGATGTCCAACACGTACGAAACACGCACGCGAAATTTTTCCAAAACACGAATCTGCACAACACGCACGAAATCAAATTGAATACCAAAAAAGCATTTTTTATATTCAAATAGATACACATTTTTGTTTACTTTCAGAACTTTAAGCTTGAGAGACCCCTACACTATCAACAAATTTGATGGTTTTACGTGTTTGACGATACAAAATATTAAACTTTTTCTTCGTGTCAATTTTGCTCAACACGATACGACACGAACACGCACGAAAACAGATTTTCTGTCACGAGCACTTCGTGTTGAGTCGGGCGTGTTCGTGTCACGAAAAAAACACGACACGCGATCATCTCTACTTCAGATGCAAAACTGGAGAGCCGAAATTACTTATAATTTTTTAGCGCAAATACAGAAATCAACTGATTAAAACATTTTTTGTAAGTGTTTTTTTATGGGAATTGTAATAATTTAAGTTTAACATTTTAATACAATTCAGCCAATGTTGCAGTGGTAAAGTAAGAAAATAAAAAACATGTTGATTATTGAGTTCTTGTTTCAACTTTGTTATTTGTTGAGCTTCTCATTTGTTTAAATGAAAGTTTAACATAATAACTCTAGTTGTTCTAAGAAATTTCCTGATAATCTGCATTAGCAACAGTGAATTGGGCATAGGATCCATCTAAACACCTCAATAATCAATTTCAATGTATTTTCAATAAAAAATATTTTACTTAATAAGTAAAATAACAAGTTAAACAATGTTAAACTAGATTTAAAAAATTGCTAAAGTTATAAAAAAGTTCGTCAGACATCTTTTTTTGAAAAAGCAACTAACAAACATATATTTTGTCAAGAAAATGCTTTGACCTAGTTAAAATTATTTTAAATTTTGAGTTTCGTGGTAAATACTTTTTTCCTTTTTTGCATTATGAAATTTTTTGTTATAGATTTCATTTTATTTACATTTAAGTGAACAAATAGTCGTACGTTATAAGCAAAATAAAAAATGAGAGCAAAAAAAAAAACCAAAAATACTCAAACATTTCTTTATCAAGAAAATGTTTTTACATCCTTGTATTATATAACAAAAAAAAATAGGGAACATTTTAAGGCGTACAAAAATAAATATTTTTTGTGGCTGCAATTTGCATCAACTCGGCTTGTAAGACGACTTATTATGGAAAAAAATTACCTTTTCCAAATATTCCGCTGAAATTCTATTACTGGTATTACTGTTTTTAATTGCATTTAGTTCTTGAAATACCATTTTTAAATACTATTTTTAAAATAAACCCATAATAGAGCATAGATCTGGACCTTAAGATGGAGTATCCACAACTTTACCGCAATTGAAAAGACACCTTGTTCTTACCCAAAGTGCCTCATGTTTGAGGTCAATACATTAATAAAAATTAAAAACTTCCATATTTACCAGCAATAAAGCCAACCTTACTTGCGCTGTCAAACAAAAGCCATTTCAACGTATTGATGTACCGCTCAGTAACAGTTTTTCCATGAGACAAAGGCCATTGCTCAACAGAATCCACTGTACTTCAAGAACTACTCGGAAATCCCCGCTTCTTAGAGTGCACCACAAAGAAAAATAATTGCCTTTTGCGATAACGCATACTCCCAAACTTCTGCTTTATTATAATGACGGATCTAACAAAGTATGGAGGAAAAAAATATTTAAAAATATTGGAAAGTTAAACCATAAACCCAACTGTAAAATTTAAAAAAGTTTGGTTGATGGATTGGAGGTGTACGAGTAGTATATGCTCTAAAATGTGGTATAAATTTGCTTTATTGAGAATACCATGAATGCGGGACAATACCTCAATATACTGAAGTTTTTTTTTTGGATAACAGCTCGAGTAGGTTTGGGTTTATTGCTGGTAAACATGGAAGTTTCTAATTGTTATCAATCTAATGACACCACACATAATGCACTTTCTGTAAGAACATGGTATCTTTCAATTGCAGTAAAGTTGTGGATACTCCATCTAAAGGTCCGGATCTATGCCCTATTATGGGTTTATTTGAAACAAAAAATATTTCCAAATGGTATTTCAAGAACTAAATGGAGTTGAGAACAGTAATACGAGGGGAATGTGATGAAATCTCAGCGGAATATTTGAAAAAGGTAATTTTTTTCTTAGAACAACTTAAAGTTATTATGTTAAACTTTCATTTAAACAAATGAGATGCTTAACAAATAACAAAGTTGAAACAAGAACTCAATGTTTTTCCATTAGAAGTCGTCTTACATGCCAATTTGATGCCAATGGCGGCCACAAAAAATATTTATTTTTGTACACATTAAAATCCTGCCTATTTTTTTTTTTCTATATAATACAAGGATGTCAAAACAAGGAAATTTTCTATTATTTTTGGTTTTCATAAAATTTTTATGCTCTAATTATTAATATTGCTTTTAAATTACGACTATTTGTTCACTTAAATTTAAGCAAAATGAGATCTATAACAAAAAATTTCATAATGCAAAAAAGGAAATAAACATTTACGATAAAAGTCAAAATTTAAAACGATTTTAACTACATATGTCAAAACACTTTCTTGACAAACTGTATTTAATAAGCTTTTAATCAGTTTTAAATTATTTTTGACCACAAAGTTGTTGATATTGCGTCATATCTGCGTCACACTCAAAACCATTGGGATCTAAAATTGTGTGCAACTTTTAACAAACAATTATAAATTATTTGACAAAAAAATTATTTAATTGACAAATAAATTTGACAAAAATCATATCTCTTCGATAAAAGCAACCAGCAAAGAATTTTTTTAGTTCTTAATTTGTTTTGACGAATAAAATTATGGAAAAGTATTTGCTTTATGTTAAGAGCATTGTGATGGTACTGGAGAAAATGTCATGAGTGCCCCTGTGGCTGAGGGGTGGCGATGCAAGTCTGTCAGTTTCGAGGTCGTGGGTTCGATTTCCATCACAGAGAAAGGGGTTTTTTCCCGAAGACAAGTTAATCGCTTCGCGGGTTGTACTAAACAAATATGCATTAGATTACAAATCAACCGAAAAATTGTTGGTTTGGCAAAATTTTTAGTCAAAATTTTAAATAATGGACCTTATTTCGAGTGTCGTATGACTACGACTACGACGATTTTGTACTATACTAAAAAACATTGCAACATTTTTTCTTTAATCTACTAAAAGTCGTCGTATATATTAAACAAATTGTGTAACAAAATTTGTAGCTGAAAATTATATATTTTTGTTATTGATAAGAAAATTACAAAAAACTGTTTCGTTGGATCCATAATTTTTGTTGTCAAATGCGAACTTCATTTTGATCTGTATTTGCAAATACATTTTAACGGTGATAACGGGATAAGATGCACAATTTAAGATGGTTTGGTATTTAAACAACGCAACTAATGTTGGTGCAAAAAGCAGGCTTTGCAAGATTTTTATTTAACAACGTTATTCGCGGCTTTGCTGCAATTATCCTATAGTTTTTGCATTATTTCTGCTTTACCGTAACAAAATGGTTTCGTTTTGATAAACAAAAGATGTATTTTGGCAAGAAAACCTTCAAAATTACGGAAGCACTGGCATTAATGGCCCGTAATAAATAATGTGGTGAAAGAAAATTCTCCGAAGCATCATTGATTCTTTTGTTAATTATTATGAACTGGCATTTTTCAGTTGCAACTGGTATTGTGATAAATTCAATTTGACAATGGAAACTCAAAAGTTAATGCTGGGAGAATTCAAATCGCCGATCTAATATTATTCAGTTTCAACTTGAAATGTTTTTTATAACTCATATTCATTTATTCAAAATGTTTTTTATGTATGATGCCTAATGTGGTTTAAAAATTTTTCTCTCAATATAAATTTTTTTACATCAATATTGTTTTTTGGTTTTTTGCTTACATACATATGTCTGAAAAAAGTTTTTATAGTTTGTTGTTTGATATTCTAAATTAGTTTGTTTTATGCACTAAAATAAGCTGTAAGAAATCCTGACTAAATGAATACTATGTCAGCTTCAGAATATTTTTTTTTTCATTAAATGAAAAATTCAAATAATTAAATTTTTTTCAGAAAACCAATTCTTAAAAATCTCAAATCAAAATTAAAAATTATTATATAATGTACGGCTGCGTATAAGAACTTTATAGACATCTGAATAGAAAAATGAAAAAAACAAACTTTTAACCGAAATATTTTAAGTAAGGAGCTAAAACAATATAATATTTTTCTAAATAATTATAATGATTAAATTCTCTATAATAAAATTTAAAGGGTGTTGAGTTGTAAAAACATTAGTCTTATAGATGATTGTTCGCCAATATTTTTCAATTAACTCAAACGCAAACCTTTAGATATCTCGATACATTTAAAAATGGACTTATACCACTTTCAAACATAACAGCTCATTTTTTAGAACCATGTTAATGTGTACGTACACACTATTACTATGAACAGTTTTAATTCAGCTGAGAGAAAGACAGAAATAGAAAGTATTTCTCGCTCTATCTCTCATTCAGCTCAATTAAGACCTGCAAAGTAAACTTTACCTGTATAAATGGGGTCTTATCATAATCGCATAATAAAATTGTGTTGACAAGAAAGAGAAATAGATAAAAATGTATGTATGCATGTAAAAGTTTGAGACACTGTTAGTATTGAGTATCCTGCTCAGTCTCTCACTGAAATATTCAAGCTCAAGTGTGTCATAGGCATTGATAAAGTTCTCTACCTAATCCAAATACAACAACCAACCAATCAACCACATTAGCAGGTACTTAATCATTGGATGCTCTCATTTTTATCTCTCTCAAAATGTCGTATACTTCACAAATCCTGTATTAAGGATTCTCCAACACTCTGATTAAGCGTAGTCGATAAATTATTGGACATTAGACTGACGCGTTACCTGGTATTGAGAAAATAAAAGTGAGAAAGGTTCGCTTCGCAATGTTTTATACACATAATTTTTTAGGATTCTTTAATTGTCCTTTTAAAGCTGCTCATTTGCTTACTCACAGATAGTCCGTCTGTTAAATTTTTCTATTCTTTTACGCAGCCAATTGAAGTAACTTTTTGGTACAGTCATGTCTGTATCCATGAATCAAGAAAACAAGATTGAGCAGGTCCGTGACGTTGGCATAGAAGTTTGTTGCAAGCAAGGTACATACATTTGTTTGCGAAATGTGCCCTCTCTCTCTCTCTCTCTCTCTCGCACATTTTTACAACAAACACACGTGTGGATTCTATATTGACGCAGATCGGCTCTAGAAAATTTTTTTGTACGGCTGAGTGGGCAATCTTGTTTTCTTTTACTTCTTTCATCTCTCTCACATAAACTTAGACTTGCTAAAAAAAAATGCTGTACCTAAGGCACGAAATACACTGGGTTCGCACCTGCAATTTTATTCGAGCTCATGGAAAACAGAGGAGAAGAAAACGGAGAGGCATGCCATTATATTTTCTTCTCTCGACTTAATGACCTGATTAAAACTGAGAGCAAAATGTATAAATATCGAACATTTTGCAAACTGAGCTTCATTTACAAAAGTACCATTAAGAAAGTAAGCAATCAATTATTAGAAGTGATAAAATGGCGGAAAACGTTAAACAACAATATGATGTAAGTATAGGAACACAATTAAGCTGTTGCATAATTTAATTAATAAGTTGCATTAATTTAATTATTAAGTTTAACATTCGTTATTATTTTAATAATTTTGCTAAATATTTATTATTAAAAATACATTGAAATTTATTATTGAGGTGTTTGGCTGAACCCTCTAATAATAGTAATTTGGAATTATTATTGTTAAACTTAACTTGTAACAATTTCCCAAAAAAAACACCAATTTAATTTTTGTATCTGGATTTTAGCATTTGCGCAAACGACGTATTATGGCGTATCTGCAAAATGCTCCTGAAGCATTCCTCTCCTTTGAAGATAACAAAAAGGAAGAAGAAATTCAAGTGCCGAAATCGGAAATGAAACTTCTATCACAAGACGAATACTTGGTGAATGCTATTGAGGGATATTCTCAACAAAATACAAATAATATGAAGGAAGGTACAGCAAACTCCATACTATTGCGAGACGAAAAACAAATATTTATAAGAAAATACTTAAATGAAGCTATCGAAGGAGGCTTGGAAAATTTTGTTTCCTCTATGGAAAACAAAGATTTTACGTTAGCAGAATTAAGAGAAGAAAAGTTCTTATTAGACAATATTCTAATGGAATCTTCATCATCACAAGGAGAAAGCTTTCAAGCAATAGACAAAAAAATTGCAGAAGCTGAAAATAGTCATTATTATGAATTAGAGTGCTTGGAAAAAGTAGTTAAAGCAACGCGTTTAATTCAGAAAACATCAAACTATAGATTAAGAAAAAATATTAGTTTAAGAAAAAATATTAAAAAAAGTATGAGAGAGATACTGACATTTTTTAAACGTGAATTGTTAAAAAAATCGCCTACTGAACCAATAGATATACTTAGTGAATTACAATTACAAACATCAAAACGTAAAATCAATAACTCAACTGAAAAAATTTCCAACGTTGCAGAAGTATTTGATTCAAATGCAGATGGTATTGTGGTTATGGGACCTAATGGAACGACAATAGCTTTAAATGCTTTACAAGCCATTAACTGGTCCTTGTCGGGAGCTGCTATTGCTCGTAAGATATTAGTGGAAGTTTTTGGCAGAGAAACTTTGGCATTCCAAAGTTTAACGGGCAAGCCATCTCCTGCCTTTATGAATTGTGACAAACCGACAAAAAACCAGTTGGATGCAAAGAAAATATCGGATGTTGTACACTTTGTAATGCAGCACACTCATCTAACTGAGAAGGAAATACGAAATGCCATCATTACTAAGTGTGCTGACGAGAACAAAATGTATCGGCAGAGGGAAAAGAAAAAACTATTTGGTGCCCTGCAACAGGATAAATCGAAAAAATTTCTTTAAAATTATAGTATTTATTCTTTCTTATATATCCTTCCAGTCAATCTTAATTATAATATTTGTTATTTCTTATATCTCCTTACCAATGTAAATTAGCAAATAAAAATTTTAGAGAATAAGCATTGATGTACATTTTTTTTAGTTAATTCCAACTAATAACTAAACAAAGATATTCCTTTAAATTAATTTTAAATATATTATAATAATTTTATTTTGAGTAAGTAAAATTTGTGATATTCCTTGTAAGCATAGTTTCATTTAACTTAAAATATCAATTAAACAAAAATCTTTTACAGCAATTTGTTGAAGCAACTTTTAAATATTCAATGAATAATTGTATTTATATTTATAATATTGTTTTTTATTTTTGTAACAATTAATACATTTATTATATTATAATACATTTTAGTATATTATTAATAAAAAACGTTATGTAAATTTTACTAAAACTTTGTTTCTCTTCTTAAAACAAAAAAAAAAAAAAACAGGAAAACTATAGCAATATGTATCTACTCGTACAAAAAAAATAATAAAAAAAAAATACTAATATCTCTTATTTTAAACTATTAAAGTATTCTCCATTATTATGCATGGAAAGTTTGTTTAATTAAAAAAGTTTTGCATTGTAAAAAACTTATAGTGCGTTCACATTTGAAAAAAATAGTGCGTTTATGTTTGAGAAAACTTTAGTGCTTACTAGACTTAATTCTAGATTTCGAGCACAATCTGGTCGATTTTGCATACAAAACAAAATCTACTTCGTATAGTTGGTGTTTTAAAGCAACCAAATCTGCACATTATGGGCCGTATTCGAAGGGTCGCTGTCAAACGACACGTTGCGACGTCTCCACATTTTGAAATCAATTTTGTTTTGGAATGTTAGAATTTCTAATCTGGTCCAATTTAAACTCAATTGACACAAGGTCTCCAGCCCCACTGATGGTCATGCAGCCTCACACCATAAAGCCACCTCATAATATTTAAATGCTGGAACAAATTTTTTTTATGTAACGCAGTAGTATTCTTATACCGCACTAACTTTCTATCTTTGATAATAATAAATTCAATGAAATGTTACTTTGACTTCCACACGAATGCTTCCATAGCGACACTAAATAGATATATATCCCTGTTAACAAGTAGAAAGACCCTAACTAGAGGTAAAAACAAGTGCTTGTTCAACTGCTTTGAACAAGTGCTTGTAAAAGCGTTATTTTTTAAACTATTGCATTAAATTTTTGTGACGAAGTGTATTTGAGTGAAATGTATTGGAAAAACTCAATTTTGTGAAAATACGAGTTAATGCCTTCCTAGTTGTTAAGAGCGATATGTAATTAAGCGTGTTTTTTTAGAGTGTCACAACTTTGAGTTGGCATCACTGCTTTATTTGAGCACCCATTTAACAGCTGATAGTTGCTTTTTGTTTAGTTTGGTTTTAAATTTCATTATAAATCGTCTTACACCAGAGCAACGCGTGTAAATTGTTGAAATTTTTTATCAAAATAATTGTTCAATTCGTCGAACTCATCGTGCACTTCTTTCATTTTATGGCATATATAATTCTGGTTGAATGGTTGCGTACCCATAAGCAGAATTTTTGCAATTCGAGTGAGGAGAATCCACAAGCTTTTGTCGAAACGCCATTACAGCCACAGAAAATTCCTGTTTAGTGCGCTTTATGGGCTTTATGGGTGGAGTCATTTGGCCCATGTGTCTTCAAAAACTATGATGGTCAGAATGTTACTCTCAATGGTGTACGATGTAGGAATATGATTCGAAATTTTTTTTGTACCTTATTTACTTGGCATTAATCTTGCTGATATGTGGTTCCAACAGGACGGAGCCACATGCTACATAGCGGGCACCATAATTGATTTACTCAAAGAAAATTTTGATGAAAAAATAATTTCACGTAATGGCCCAATTAGTTAGCCACCAAGATCGTGTGAGTTAACCCCATGGGATTATTTTCTTTACGGTTATGTTGTCACTTGTCCACGTGAGCAACTGGAAATCAACATTGTACGAGTTATCGGCGAAATACGGCCGCAAATACTGCGAAAAGTTGTTTAAAATTGGTGTTCCAGATTGGGCCTTCTACGCGCCAGCCGTGGCGGCCACATGTCAGAAATCATATTTAAACATTAATTTCATAAAATTTTCTTTCCAATAAAGCCGGCTTCATTGATATTAAAAATATATTTCCTTGTTTTACTATGTTTAAAACTTGTGTCACTCTATAAAAACATCCTTTACTGTACGAACTTTAGCGTATATTATCGAATATCTTACCTGAGATTTTTTTATGTTTCTAAGAACTATTGAAAAATGCTGCGAGTGGTTAGCAGCAAAAGTCGTAAAAATATTTTTTGTTCAACTCCTGGTTGTACTAAAAATTTATTGTGGTCAGCATACTTTTATGCAGTACTTTTTGCTACAAAAAAATATTCTGTCTGTCAGCATACTTTTGTGGATGACTTTTTGCTACACAGGTATTTGCACTAGACTTCTTTGAATAATCTGAGAAATTTAGTTTTTTGTTTTTCTTATAGAAATACCTACATATATATATATATATATATATATATATATATATTCCCGTCGTTCCTATAAGGAGCATAGGGCCTAAGTTACTTACATAAATATGTATTTAAATTTACAAATTGCTTGAAGTTTTCCTATTTTATGTTAATTAAATTAATTTTTGACTTAACTGCTGGCGGTGAAAATAGGCTTCGTGAAACAAGTCTTACAAAATTACTCAATTGCACAAATGACAATTTTGACAGCTTTCATGAAAACCCTTAACAAAAATATTTCAAAATCGTTTTTGTTTTCATATACACAGAAAAAAAATTTTCTGCCAATACCACATTAATTAATAAAAAATGCAAGCCATCGATTTAGTTAATCAAAATTTTATTAATGAATTTAATTGATTAAAATTTGAGTTAAGCGTGCAATTGATTCAATTAAACTTTTGTTTAAAAATTTAATTGATTAAAAGTTAAATTAAAAATTAAATTATATGTACATATATGTATATTGGACTGGTCGCAAAAAAATTTTTTTTAATTGATATATTTGCAGTTGGGCCTAAAATACCCGATAGAAAGTGGAGATTTTGTTAAAAAATGAAAATAATTCTGCAGTTTCTAAACGGGCCTTCTGATTATTATCAAATTTCATGCAACATTTGAGGAGGTGTTGCAAAGCTTAAGATTGGAATTTTGACTATAAACCTGTAAAGGGGGTGGAGCCAGAAAGCCCCAATGTGGGCAACCTAGGGTTAATGAAAAAATTCTGATTATTATGAAATTTCATGCAACATTTGAGGTGGTTTCTCAAAACTTAAGTCATGAATTTTGACTATAAACCTTTTAAGGGGGTAGAGCCACAAAGCCCTAAAGTGGGCAAACTAGGGTTAATGAAAAATTAAAACCGATCCAAGCTGATGTTGTTGATCTGATAAAAAAGATGTTTGCCAGGTGGATATTTTTTCTATCCAAGAGTTAAAATAAATTCTGCTACATTAAGGTGGCATAATAAATTTTTTGGTTCCAGCTTTGGAATTTGAGAAAAATTTTAATTTGAATTGTGCTTTTGATAAATTTTTTTTAATGTTACAAATTTTGTTTTTAATCCATAATAAATTTCCTTTTCTAAATCGAGCAAGATTTGACTTCTCCATTAGCAGAACAGTAGTTCAAGTTTGGTAAAAAAAGGCCGATTTTTAATTTTTTCTCTCGAATATTGCATAAACTGTAAGTGAAACCCCATAAATAAATGTAGCAGATTTTTTTGTTGATAAATCCACTTGCAAAGAATCTTTTTATCAGATCACAAACCTCAGCTTCGTCGCATCGGTTTGAATTTTTCCTTAACCCAAGATTGTCCACTTTGGTGCTTTGTGGCTCCGCCCCTTTTAAACATTGGCGGAATCTGATATCTCTCTGATAGTTCACACTGCATAAAGCAGCTACCCCGCATATCTGCGGACGTACCACTATCCGCAACCTATGACGCGTCCGCTAGCTTTAAGCTTATTATGCTTCCCACTTATTATGCTTCGCACAGGAAGATATTAAATCCGCCACCAACATAAATAGATTATAGTGTCCGAATTATTATCCGTAATTGGGCCGAAAATTAAATAAGGTCAATTAAATTGTTGCTTAACAATTTGACTGATTTAGAAGTAAAATTGAGTCATTTAAACTTCGGCTTAAAAATATAATTAATTACATATAAAAATTAATTGATACAATTAAATTATGGATTGATTTTTTGATTGATTTTTTCTGTATAAAAATATCACCTATGGTTTTATATATTTTTTTAGCCACATTCCAAATAAATCTATAGTAACCCTCGTATATGACACTTTCAGAAACTTTATTGCCCGTAATAATGTTACATTTATTTATTTCTTTATTTTTGAGATTTTCTTTTGCTTGTATCTTTAGTAAGTTCTTTATTTGCAAGTGTGAGGAACATTTTTATGCTGCTGTTTGTGTACACCACATCAAAGCGTATGAAATCGTTCTATTTGATGTTTTATTTTTGGTAAAAATTCAACCAAATGGAATTTCATGTTGTTGCAAAAACAAAGTAATAATATACAAAAAAAATATTTGAGCAAAACAAAATTCTCAATCAATATAATTGTTGTGTGGTTACAGGCTCCTTAATCTTCCATTGCTTAATAAAAAGGGACATCTTTGATAAAAATTTATCTTATTATTCTATTTTCAGAAAATGAAATCTATCACTTACTCATGAGTGCAAACATAAAATATTCTAATTTAAAATTCAATAATGCTATTTACAAATAAATTGTTTCTTATAAATAAATGTGATGTGAGTGAATGCGTTAAGAATTTCTTTTTTTAGGAAACAGATGCTTTCGCCTTATCGCAACTCTTTACATGGCAAAATGTGATTAAGGTTAGGTCATTGATTTTAATCTAATTTAATGGGGACTACTAATGATGATAATCAATCATATTTCTTTTAAGGTTGTTGAATGAAATAATAAAAATATATGTTCGTGCTATATTAATTTAACTAGAGAAATGGTCACATAGATTTTGTTTATTGGACAGCAAGATTATGTCGAAAAGTGCAGCTTCGACCGCGTGTAATTGGTTAAACAAAATAGGCTAGACTGAAAGGGGACATAAAACGAGACACACAAATGCAGGAGTGCTGAATAAAAATTCAATTATTGCTAAAATCGTTGAATCTAATTCTTTGTTCGAAAAATATTTATAGGTCACTCAATTTGCACTGGAGCAAAAATAAATAAATAAAATTTCACAATGAAAATATGTCTGTGTGTACTTAGTTGTGTACGTATGTACATACATACCATACCGGAAATTCCGTTAACTTTAAATTAGCTTTAAGCTAACTATTTCGCAACTAGTACTTACTGACACTTGGATTACTTTTCAATGTAATCAGCTGATTATTTTAACATTGGGATGTCCTAGGCGGTAGTCAGTTGTCTCACTCTGCATTACTTTCAGCTAACTCAAAGTTAATTTTTTTTAAATCACCTGGTAGTCAGTAAATTTAAAATTTTTTTCTGGGGTTCCAACATGTATAATCGCACGTTGTGTACTCAACTCGCTACTACTCAGATAAGGTACCATCCAAAATAATAACAGCAAAATGTTAATATAAAACTGATATGAGTTTCAAAGTAGCTGAGAATAAATTTTTTTGGCTCTCACCAAATTCGATTACGTACTCAACTTAAGAATTCATTTTGAATTTCTTCTGGATGACATTGCAGTTAGCTTTTAGTCAGTCTGAGAAAAGTTAACTATAGTTAATTATTTTTGTAGTCAACCAGCACTCTTTCTTGATCTATACCAAAGGCCTACAATAAATTTAACAGCAGATGTGAGACATTTTATTCCATTATAAATGCCATACTTTTCTATTTACAACTTAATAAACATTCGAAGATTTTTCTTAAAAATGCTCATCATCCCACATTTCAAAATTAAACGTCTTACTGGATGGTTCTTTATCTAAAATCACAGTCCAACCATAAACGAAGTATTATAACAAGCTTTATTTATTTTTTATTTTTTTTTTGGTAAAGTCTAATCACTAATCTCAAATCAATTAGCAGTAATTGTCTATTTCTTGTATTAATTATAATACAAAAAAGAAATTAAAAGTGCACCTAACGGGCACGAATTTGATTTTTATTTGACTGACTTCTAAAGAAGTATTGAAACGCATATTTACTTATTGGTAACTTAAGACCAATGAAAAATTTACTTTTTTAACTTTTGCTGGGAAATAAACAAAAATCTTTTGTTTACCATACCAACTGTTGGCTGTTATTTAAAATCACAATGTATCTTTTATCTGAAGCACATTGAAGGATAAACAAGCGATTTCAAATGAAATAAGACACTCTTTTTGTAAAACGAGCATGAATGTTGAAATCAAATCGTATTAAATTTAGTTTTTTTACATATTGCATATGCATACATACATACATATAAAGATATGTGTATAATACTTTAGAAATTTCGTTGTCAGTGATAAAAATCTAACAAATTCAAAGAAAAAAGACATTATATTTTCTCTTAGGGAAAATAAAAACAAATTGATATAAAAAGTGTTGAGATTTTTAGACATTTTATATATAATTTTTTTCTTTCGGCTATTTGTTATTTGAAGTACCACATAACTTATTTAGTATTGTAGTAAAAGGCGAGTATATAAGATCATAATGATGTTGCCTTAGATATAAGGATGTTAGGTACTTATAAAAATATTTTCTTTGCCCCAATTATTTATTAAAATATTTTTGTTAACTTCAAGCTAAGGCCATTTGTTTAAAGTATATATTCCAGCATTTCTAACTGACTACAAAAATTTGTTAAAAATAATAGTTATGAATCTTTGAGCAGTTAAATTATCATCAAGGGATTTGAGAATTACTTGGCAGCATTGGCTACTTGACAACCTTTATCATATACTGGATAAACAGTTGTCTAATAAGGAAACTTATAAGAGATATTGACAAGGTACCCAAAAATAAAAAAACGTCAAAAACCTCTCAAACTTATTTTGGTTATTAATCTAGTCTCTTCAATATACTTGCCTTGGTTTTTTTCAGTCCGTGCTCCTAAGTTACTCCATATCTGGTATATTTCCCAGGTGGCAGATTTGCCTTCTAATTTGACTGAATGCTGAACAGAGAGTTAGAAAAATTCATCATCTTTATGGCAAGCTCTACATGTTGTGTCGTCAACAACAATCATGTGAGACAGGTGAATTTTTTAATCTGTATGTTTTGTTATTATGCTAACCAATTTCTGATTAAGCTTCCGCAGAGAATTTCCGTCACTCTTCCAACAGTAGAGTTCTGTCAATCTCTGATGTGTGATATTATTCAGTAATGATCCCATATTTGCAAGCTTATCCTCCTCTTCGTTTCCAGAGACACCTTGATGTTCTCTTATCTATATTATCTAGATATCTCTACAATACCTGTATGAGTTTGTCCCATTTTTGCATTGAAGAATGCTTCGTGATTGAACTTTATGATTTCTTAAGGCTTCAATAAATTTTCTACCATCCGTAAAGATACCGATTGGTAATTCGTTTTCAATTTCCTTTAGATATTTAATGACGGCGTTATAGCCGTGATCTCGGTTTGAAAGACGCCGGATGATTTGGCAAGCGAAAAAACTTACGTCGTGAAATCCGCTACCCGATTAGTTTACAATTTTAGATCAGTCCGTGTAAAATACGGTTCCGGGGTTATTCTTTATAAATGTTGCACTCTGCCGTTCCATAATTTCAGTGTTCTGACTACCTTATACCAGACCACCTTTACTTTTCACTCTAAAAGTTATCTGCAAAAATTTCGCAACTTTCTTTCTCTTGAGCATCAGTATTAGATGTTCTTGGTCTTATTCCTAGTACGTGAGCCCATTGGTCTTACCTCAAATAATTGTCTAGATGTACAGTCATCGAGCACCCTGCAAGCCTGACCATACTATCTCACCCTTCTCCTATCGAATTCTATTCACTAGGGGTTCAGTTTTACGTTGTCACGATTTTTATCATTTTTAACTATATCTTGGAGAAATCTGCCAATTTTGATAGTAAAATTTTCGAACATCTCCTATTACTAGAGATGAGCAAAATTCGTGGTTTTATCGTGTCACGCGCGAATCACGCGAATTTATTCATGATACAAGGTGTTCACATGTTCGGAAAATTCCATGTAAAATTTTATTTATGACCAGGCATTTTTAGTTGAACTATAGTGAATTTTAATCATAAATAATTTCTTAGTCAGGCTTAAGTTCAGTAATATCAATTCTTGTTGAATGAAATGAATGTGAGTTTCTAAAGAAAAGAAAAAAAAAATTAAATAAGACTATAAGCTGGGGGAAATAAAGATATTTTTCTGTGCAGCCACGCACAAAAATGAAAAAACGGATAAATAGAAAATGAATAGTGATACTTACAAATGTGTTTACCAAAGGTAAATCAATAATTGTATACATAATATAATCACTTCTCATACTCCATTTCATTGTAAAATTGCGTTAAATAGCTGATGTTAATAACAATATCTACCCCACTAGATAGACTTCGGTGCTGATGAAGTGCGTGGCTGCACATAAAAGTATCGGTATTTCCCCCAGCTAATAAAGTATAATTTAATTTTTCTTCTCTCTTTTGGAAAGTCACATTAATTAATAAAAATATTTCATTCAACAAGAATTGAAATTACTGAACTTAAGCCTGACTAAGAAATTATTTCTGATAAAAATTACTGATATTAAAAATAAAATCAATCTTATAATAATCTAATATATTTTTATTACCCGACTGCGCGATACAAAGAAGGATATTGTGTTTATCAGCCTATGTATGTATGTATATATGAGTATTCCTTTGCGGCACTATATAAACCGAATTGATGACCCTTACATCAATCGACTTGTCTTAATTCTGTGAGTGTCACTAAAGATATGACAGTAGTAAAAATTCAATATGGCAGCCATTTTGTAAATACGAAAAATATAAAAAGTTCGCGAACTGTATCAAAATGGGTATCATTCGACAGGTATTGGAAAATCATATTTACATTTCGAATGACCATTTAGAATATTTATGGGTTCAAAGTTGGTCGCAGGCGGTTTGTTTATTTATTTTAATTACTACTTGTTAATACTCGGAATTAAGGCCGTATGCTCCTTGTAGGAGTTAAAAGAAATAAATATATAATATTCGGAATTGAGGAAACTTTTAATTAGAAATTCCGAAAATCAAAGCTAATAAACCAAAGTGTTTTTGAGAAGAGTTTTCTAGGTTCAAGAAAAATTTTATAAAAATGTTAATATGGTTTTCATTAGTTGTCATTTCCATTTTTTAAAAGGCAAGTGAATAGCTTAATGATAAAAAAGGTGACTGACATTTCGAATGCAATTTGCAATACCTTAATCATTGCGATACATATTTTAGAAAACCTACATTTGCATAAACATATTTCTCTCTTTTAATTTCTTAAATGAAAATATAAAAAATAAAAATAAAGAATTTTTTGAAAATTTTTTTTCCAAATTCTTCATTAGAAATTTTAATACAATAAATTCACTGTGCAAATTACGCATGAGTGGTGCTCAAATGTTCATAAATAAAATTACATTGACGATTTAAATTATGTTTACTAACTTTTCATTTATGCAATAGGAAAAGGGGGAAAGTGTTTGCATGGGTATTAAAATGCAATTAATTTAAGATAATTGACACTTTTAGTGGGAGAAAAAAAATGAAAGCAAGTAATTTATTTTACAGGAGAGTCTGCTGCAAAGTTTCTGATTTTAAGATTTTTATTTTACTTTTTTAACCACTCTAATCATTTTTGTTATACAACAAACTTTTTCCCTGCAGAGAAAAAATAAAAATAAAAGGACATATTTATACTTTGCAACACATAATTACCAGAATGTTTCTTCCCTTGGATTTTTCTTTTCAGGCATTTATGTAACTCAGGTGGTTAACACTGATTTATTATTATTAATGGACTTTAATAAATTTTAAAAGAAGTGGGCAGGAGTTTGCATTTTAATAATTATATTGATTAAACAAGTATTTTTGTAGGATTTTTTCTTTAAAATATAATTATGTATTTTATAGTCTATGATAACTGTTATATTAAAATATTTTCTAAAGACGATTAGCTTCATTTTTAAACAGTACTTGTTAGCATGAAAAGTTTTCAGAGTATTTAAATAAAGTAAAATTTTTAAAAGTTTGTAGCAATTTTTATCCAATGAACACAATTAATAATAAAACTGGGTTTTTTTGATGGCGTGAGTTAAGAAAAATTTAAAGTATTTTCTTTTATAAAATACCCAGTAATAAATCTTTTTTCGTAATCAGCAGACAAAAATACATATGTGACCTGCTCCACGAAAAGGGACCTCTGCGCCGAAATAATTTTTTTTTACTTTTTGAGTGATTCTTATAGGAAAAAACGCTCTTTCAAATGCCGCAAACTGCAAGTTTCTATGTCTTTTAGTTTTTTTTTTTTACAAATTTTAACCTTAAAATAATTAAATAATAGATAAATTAAATAATAATAAATAATAGAATAAAACAGCTCTAGTAATTTTGAAAACAAAATTAGCAAAAACAGGTTTTTAACTGTTAGAAATAATTTTCATAGAGGCAACACTGCATATTGAACATCGTACAAAGTACCAGAGAGTCGAAATACATCGCCAGATGATCAGGTTGAAGGAAGAGTTGTATAACCATGCACAAAACACGGAAAAACGAAGAGCTTTTTTTAATTCATATTATGAATTATTTACCTTAAATTAAAAAAAAAATAATTAAAAATTAAAAAAAAATAATAAAAAATTAAACTAACTGTAAGATATCCTGATATACTCACCAATGCGACTCTATTCACATAAAAAAGAAATTTATGTTGATTTAGAGGGCCGTTCGTGATATTGTGTTTTTTGCTTCTTTTCTGTTTTCCCAGTTTTTATGTTTCTGGCATCGAAAAAAATACATTCTTCTGAAGTGTCTTATTTAGTTCCGCAGATATTAAGTTAAAGAATTTTATTTATCCTTTTCTCTTTTGTTTTCCCTTAGTATAAACATTTCCTAAGAATTCGCTTTAGATAAAGCTAATTTAAAATAATCTAAGAATTTAGCTCCATAAGAAATGCAATAAGAAAGAGTACCATCAAAAATTCTGAGGCAAAAAGGAAAAGTGCTTAAGTCGAGTTAAGCTGATTGTGAGTTTATGGCACTTCCGTAATCTGGACATTTAAAAGTATCCCTGGTCAAAGTTTCAATTAATTTGTGAGAGTTTTTAGGAAGTTATAGCACTATGACTTGCAACTTATCTTTTTTAGATTCATAATATCATTTGAAATAATTGCTTAATTTTGATTAAACTTTAATATATTTTTACTTGAGTGTATTATTTACAGTGTGTGGAACGATGCTGGCTTAAAAAACTAAGTGTTAACAGAGAATTTCTCAATTTAACTGGAAAAAAATAAATTTCTGAAAATCGATTTGAACGCTTAAAAGTGCTCTCCTGTAAAACAGTAAAATATGACTTCAACACTCTTTCCTTATTGTCACCGATATATTGTATCCTCAAAATGGTAATTTTTATTTTTTCCAATTTCATTTCCCTCGGTTTTACTCAAATTTACTTACTATAATAAAAACACTTAATTGGCTCATTTGCATTGCAGAATACACCTGTTTTATGTTAAATTTTGTCACAAAAATTCGTTTTCTTAGCCATTTTCTATGAAAATATGAATATAATCCCATTAGACATGTGTTATATGAAAAAGGCAAATAAAATTCGGAAGTTTTCTTTAAAATATGCAAATTCATACTCTCAGTTTAATTGGCACATCATGCTTTTGAAATCTAAAAATTTGGTAATGTCAATAAAAATACCGTGAAATGTGCATGATGAATATGTGATAGTTTCATCAATTTAAAAGTTCGGACACGATATGTACTCGTACACATGTATATCTATTTATATATTTCTAAATATTGCATTCTTGTTTTAATTAATACATTGTACATATATAAACATTTTTGGAGACTCCTTGTGAATCATTAACTTAAATTTAATGTCAAGTACCAACTACTTTCAATATTTTATATGAAAACTAGTACTGAATTTAGTTCTTTTTTTCTCCCAATAAATACATACGAGTACATTAATATGTTAATGATTTCAGCAGTTAAACATTCATCTGCAAAGAAATGTGAAACGCAAAAGTTATAATACAACAATTTAATTTCATTAGTATAAAATTATAAAATGAATTGTAATTGATTCATTATCTATGCTCCCCTTTGACATTTGAAACAAGCTGTTGAACATTAAATCGTCATTAGATATTAAGATAATATGTATTAAAATTAATGAGAAATTTTAAGTAACAATTAACGTAAATTAAATTTTATGGCGTAGAGGAAAATGTTTTAATTGAATCCTTCTCTATGTACTCGTATCTTTTATAATGAATGTTATATGTATACATCGTGCCATAACCGCCAAAATAGCTTAAGCGATATAATTTTAGAACTTAATTTTTTACCAAAATCTATTATTTCCGATCGTAAATAAAGGATTTTTCGTCAATAAAACGAGGTTAAAAAATTTTGTCGGTAAAGCTTTTTTTCCTGTTATGGCTCGATGTGATAAATATATGATGGTTTTTATGCTTTTTCAATTTTAGTAACATTGTAAAAAATTGCTGTAAGCTCAGCTATCATATCGTGTAGATCAGTGTCTATAGAGCATTGATGTCGGTTTCATACCACAATTGTGCTATCTAAAATCAATCACACACATTCTTATTCTCTTTCATTTAGTCGTCAATGAGACAGCGACGATAACACATGCGTAGCGGGTATGTTAAATTCTTTATAAGTACAGTGAAAGAAAAGAGGTGGTATGCGAAAAATATTCTATGGTCACCAATGCTTTTCACGACTTTCAATGTGTTTTATGTTACAAAACTTTTAAGGAAAGTAATGAATAAGTATTAAAAATACATTTTTTTATTTTTTGAGCAGTTTCACTAAACTGCACTTACTATCTAAACTTTTAAGACCAATAACTCGGGAAATATGGGTCGCAGCAAACTTTTTTCATTATTTTTTTTCTTATTTTCCATGATTCTATCAGATAAGCTATTTAAAAATTTCTTTTTGGAGATTTTTCACAGTTTCCAATGAAAAGTTCAGCGCCCCATAACTCGGAAAATATGGGTGGACGCGAACTTTTTTATAAAACTTTTTTTTTCTTATATTTTAATTTTCTACCGCATAGGCCCCTTTTTATTTTTTTTGGAGCTGCTTTATTAAGCTGCATTTGTCCAAACATTTATTTTTTTCTATGTTCTTCAGAGACGAATGAGACAACTTTTCTCACACATACAACTATTGTTTTATTTTTGACATCACTGCTATAGAGCGACTTCTTACTAGTAGATAAACATGCTGACTCTTTGAATTGGTTCTATACCTTTCCAATATTTTGACAAGGAATTAAAAGACGCAAAAGTAAAGGAAATCGTTTGCATCCTTATGGATTATTCATAACTCGGTTCATATTAGACCGATTGTAAAATTTTCTATTATCTGGGAGGGTATAGCTTAACATTGGTCCCATTGCAAAAAAAAAAAAAAAAAAATAAAAGAAAATTGTGCCCACAATTTTTTTTATTAGATTTTATGATATTTCACTTATTTTATTGCTGCGAAACCTAGAAAACATCTTTGGTTAAAATTTAATATTTTATTGATTTTTAGACAACTTAACACACAAAAATCTTTAAGATTAAAATTTAATTTTATATCCCATAAGTTTTTTTCGAAAATGCTCTAACAGTTGAAAAGTAATCCAAGTGTCAGTCAGTACTAGTTGCGAAATAGTTAGCTTAAAGTTAACGGAATTTCCGACAGGGTATCTACATCTTCCAACACACCCAAACGTACAATACGCCAAAAAAAACGCACGGTGTCATGGGACAACGGATAGGAACGTAGTTCCTTACGTGTCACTTACCTTAGAAATAGTGGTTGTCTCCTTGCAGACTCAGATCTATCCAAGTTGTGAATTTTATCAAAATCGTTTAGATAGTGTCTGAGGGGCAAAAATTTTCCCCTACCTCCCCTCGTGGTCCTAGTTTTAAAAAAAACATATTACCAAGGCTACATGCTTTTTAAAAGCTAGACTTAGATCTATCTATGTTCTAAATTTCATCAAAATGGGGTCCGTGGTTTAGCCGTTAAAGCGTAACAAACAAACAATACATAGCTGAGAAACCTTCAGCTATCACAGCCACGAACCACTTATCCAAGTCACGAACCTTATTGAAAAGACACAAACCATGTTGGAGATTCCCAAAAACTAAGCTCAAAATCCCATGAGTTCCCAGCACTTCCTCGGAAAGTTACAGCAACACTGAAAATCTAAAATATCCGCAATGTCAGCACCAAAAAGTTGTTACCAGTGTGTGCAACCAAGTGAAGACAATACTTCTTTTTGTGGTACTTGAAGTGTTTGTTACAAACAAGAAGTGTTCGCTACATCACTTGTAAACACTCATATACACGAACATCACTACATTCATCGTGCTTCGCTTATTATACGACAGCATTTATTTATTGCCACGGCAATACATTTAAAAAGCAAGACGTATTTACATTTCAAGAATGTTTACGCAGGGCTCTAAACTGTAAGCCTCTTTCCCGCTTCAAGTCCAAAAGAATTGATATAATTCTATAATTCGTATTCACGTTATATTTGAAGTCATGTATGTACACCGAATTTAAAGGTCTTTAGTTTTATGCTTGATTGGGAGAATTTTAGTCTAGTTTTTCAGCTGTGCTGATAGAATTAACAGAAATAAAGAAAAAAAAATCAGCTACCGTCAAAAAGTTGGATTACAAAAGTGTCTTGACACTTTATAGCTTCTTTTTCGTCAAGATTTCCTTTGAACCAAATTTAACTATGTACCTTCTCTCAACTTCCGACTGCTTAATTTCAAGGATAAAATAACACAACATACATATTTTTTAGTTAGAGCATTAGGAAAAATGTGTATGTGTGTGCGTAAAAAATGAAATCTAAACATATTTTAACATTTATGGAGACTTAAGTAAACAGCTGATCAGCAAAAAAATTAAGAGAATTTATGTGTTTATATTCTTCCAATATACATATATTTAAGTAATTATTATTCATTATTTTTATTTTTTGCTGCATAGCTTGTAGTTGCATATTCACATTGTGCATATTGAAATTTCTCAAGAACATATTGTATGCACATGAAATCGATATTTAGCTGCATGAAGCTCCAGACTTGAATAACTATTTTTCTGACTATTTCTTCTATAGGAAATTCCAAGCCGAATTATAGTTTTCTGCAGCTGCTTGAAAAGTTTTTCTTTTTCATAAACTCGCTAAATTTACGGTATTATAAATCAAAATCTGCCTGATTCTGAGAAATTTTTTATTGCGCTAATTTTTTATTACTATTGTCTTTACTTACAATTCATTTTATTTAAAAAGAAAAATTGTGTGCTAAAGACCCTTTTTTTATGAAAAAAAAATTAAAAACCAAATTTGATGTGTGTACATATATTTCCTAAATGGGGCTGATATTTTTTACGTCTTAGAGGCAAACAAAAGAAATGTGTAAATGTATTGTGAAACTGTGCGTTGAGCAAGTGCATGTTAGAAATTAATCTAGAATTATTTTGTGCTGCATAAAAATTTCCTTGCTATTTTAGCGGCGAAAAAAAGCACGAGAGGATGCGGGGAAACTTATTTAGTTTCGTTTCTTTTTTGAAAAGTAAATAAAAGAAATAGTAATCCTTGAGCATCATTGAACTTTTCCATTGCTTTATATAAATAATAGCTTTTTTTCACGCCGAGTTAAATGAACTTGTTTGGATTATGTGACTTATTAAACTTGGCAAACTTTTCCAGCAATTTCCGCTAGATAGGAAAAATAGTTATTTCTTTGCAGTTTCCACGAAAAGAATTTTCTGTTAGGAATGAAAATGAAAATGTACAGCGCAGTATGTTTTCAATTGTTTCCTTTGTTATTTCCAATTTCTTAAACTTTCCGACCATACGGCATATGTACAAATGTTTGCAAGTATAGTGTTATTTTCAGAATAAGCAAAAATATTTAATTTGAAAAATTTCTAGTTTAACTAGATATTTTTTATTTTTTGAAACGGAATTTCAATAATTTTGTTTTCTGTTTTGCTGTGTGGTTAGCATAGTATTTTTTTCCTTCCTTTTCAGAATGTCCTTCTGCCTTTTGAATGAATGGATGGGATTAGGCAGTTGGGTTTATGTCTGTAATACTTTAATGTAATTATTTTATGCTTGATTAACTTCCTAACGCTTTAAATTCACTGATACAAATAGCTACACTTATATGCTTGAAAGGCTAAGAAAATCACAAATTTTCATTTAAAGAATTTTAAATCTTGGGCCATAAATAATAGTAAAGTGAGCAGCCTCAAAGACAGATAAACTATCTTTTTGGAATGTTTTTGATTATGACAATTTAATACATTTGAGATGAGATAATAATTTAGAACTAAAATGCAAAATAAATTGCTTTGGGATGTCAAAACTTAAAAATCAAATAAACTAAATTAAATTAAAAATCAAACTAAGTAAATTAGATTGTTTCTTCTTGAGTTTAAATCTTTTTATTTTATAGCTATGCTATTTATGTCACGACACAGGACCTAGGACGTAATTTTCGTAACAAAAATAACCTACACTAGTTCATTTTTGTTTTGATTTATTTGTACTTAAAACCAGAGTACGAAAATAAACGAAACAAATTGTTTGATTGAAGTAGATGAAGAATAAGGTCCAAGGCAGCCTGAGGTGTGCTCCTCTGAGCACCTGTGGTGCCCAGTGCGGCACACCTCTGAACCTTAGCTAGCAATCTTCTGTGTCTTTCGTTCCTCGATGCCTCCCACTATGCCACACAACCGTAGGAAATAACCGGTCTGACAACCGATGTGTAAATCCAGTTTCGGTTCATACCCCAGTTGCTTCCTATGGAGTTCCTGCATGCGTAGTAGGCATTGAATCCTTTTTTAGCGTGTTCCTTTTCCGAAAAAGCTTGCTTTCTAGGACAACACCTAGGTATTTCGCTCCGACTGCTAGTCTCAGCTGTACCTTTCCCATCCGGAACAGAACATAGCTTTCTACTTTGTATCCCCTGGTAAGGAGCACTAACGTGGTTTTCTCTGGATTGACTCACAGTCCTTTGCTGCTGGCCCAGGAGCATAGATCGCTCAACGCCGACTTCATGACTTCACTGATAGTGGGAAGAAACTTTCCTGTTACCAGTAAAACCACGTCATCCGCATATGTAGTCATCTTCCGTCCGCTCCTGTCAAAACGCATAAGAATAGCATAGTCAACAATCACAATAAAGGTGACAACACTCCTCTCTGTGGTGTACCTCTTGTCACATGTTGTGAACAATCTTCTGGAAAATTTATGTTAATTATGAAATAGGGTATGCATTAGCTAAGCATTCAATCGTTTGTTAGCTAGCCAGTTTAACATCGTGGTAATGCAGCTGCGAATAATTGAACATTGTGTGTTCAAACGATTTTGAAGAAACAGTGTTACGTAAATAAAATGTTCCAGAAAAAATTGTCACAAGGACGTTTTGATTAATTGCAAAAATGCTTACAAAGCTTATGTTACGTTACAAAGATAACGTTTTAAATACTGAAAACGTAATATCTGTGGTAATAAGGAAAAAGTGCTAAAGTCATATTTTACTGTTTTGCAGGAGAGCACTTTTAAGCTTTCAAGTCGATTTTCAGAAATTTATTTCTTTTACAGTTAAATTGGGAAATTCTCTGTCAACCTTTAAGTTTTAAAGCAAACATCGTTCCACACACTTTAAGAAATACATTTAAGTTGAAATCTACCAAAGTATAACCTTCATTAAGCCATTATTTCAAATGAGATTAGAAGTCTAAAACAGATAAGTCGCAAGTTATAGTGCTATTACTTCCTCAAAAATCACACAAATTAATTGAGATTTCTACCAGGGATACTTTCAAATATGTAGATTACGGTGATGCTCTTAACTCAAAATCGGCTTATCTTGACTTAAGCACTTTTTCCTTTTTGCCTCAGAATTTTTGATGGTACTCTTTCTTATTGCATTTCTTATGGAGCTAAATTCTTAGATTATTTTAAATTAGCTTTATCTAAAACGAGTTCTTAGGAAATGTTTATACTAGGGGAAAACAAAAGAAAAAAGGATACATAAAATCCTTTAACGTAATATCTGCGGCACTAAATAAGACACTTCAGAAGAATGTATTTTCTTCGATGCCAGAAACATAAAAACTGGGAAAACAGACAAAAGCAAAGCGAAAAAAACAAAATTATCAAAAAAATTTTCATATTTTGTTGTTGTTTCAAATGAGAGTGTTGTCGACATCGTGAAATTAGCCCTTAACGCCACAGAGGAAAAAGTCACCAAAACAAACAAAAATCTAAAAAGGAAAAACATTTTTTAAAAACCTAAAAAAGCAGAAACGAACAATTTTCCCGTGCAAAAGAATCATCCAAATGGAATAGCACAAACAAAAATATTCGCCACAGAGAAAAAATGTTAAGCAAATAACACTTTGCAACAAATGAAGACTTTTGGAAAAACACAGTACAGGTACAATAGTACTACCGAAGGGTAATAAAACCCTATACTCAGATTGGAGAGTTTAATGACCAAATTTTTTTTATAGGCCTTCAAAGATTTTAAAAATCAGTGTACAGCTAATTCAGGTTATAGCAAACAACATGCTGCAATTCTCGTGACGTCTTAAAGTGTTACAAAATTCTGTTAGTAAGAAAAATTTAAAATTTCGAACAAAATTAGCATTAGTTGTTCACTGTGCGAAAATACCCCACATTTCGGGACTTTATGGTGCTGCTTATAAATTAAATTGGAATACTTCTCTGCTATGTTTGCATGATTCTTGATTTTAGATATGGTTGATTTATTTCCAAAATATTTTGATTCTTACCCATTTAGTATCGTTAACTTTAAACATTTAAACAGTTAATGGAGACATTTGTTCTGATTTCTTGCACGAAAAAATTTCGTTAAATTCTTATATGTCAAACATATTGACATTTTGAATTGCCATCAGTCAAATACTGCAGATAAAATTAAGCAAATACTGATGATTTCACAAACAAAATTTTTAACATTTATTGTAAATTTCTCATTATTCTTTTGATTTATATAATTTAATCGGATTGTGAGGAACTGTATTGTGAATAAGTAAATGGATAAATAGTTTAATGCACATCCCCATTTCGATTTCTATTTCTTCTGAAACTGTTTGCCCTTAACATGTTACTTTAATTATATAAAAAAAAACATTTTTTGATGCCTAAATCTCATAACATAAAATTTCTTAATTTTATCGGTTTCCTCTGTTGAAATTCTTTCCAAGGGTCAAAGGTCGTGCTACCTTTTTATGTTATAAAAATGTAAGCGAAATGAGAATGTGTGTAAATATGTATCTATGTATGTACATATGTATGGACACACATCCATAGCAAACTATGACCTTATGTTCACTTTTACTTTTTATTTTTATTTTTTTGTTTTGCTGACCTTATGTAAATATGTATATTAGTTTTTGTTTGTTAGCCAAATATTAATTTTGAAAATGGTTTTTTTAAAAAGCAATAGCAAATGTAGCCGAGTTTTTGTGCTGCACTTAATATGTACGTGCTTTGTGATTATAATGCTTGGAATACTTGGAATCAACAAATATGAAAAGGAAAGATATTTATTAACCATTTTTGCATACAGTTGGTCTATTTTGCATTAATATACTTTAATACGCCTTTTAAATGAATGGAACAAAACTGAAAAAAGGTAGATGTGGTAACTTGTGACTTAATTGGTGTAGCTTAAGATTAAGTGGCCTAAGATTTTACAACCGAGTTTACACATTTACGTGCTTTGTTTGGAAAAAAAAACTTGTGTTTTTATAGTCTCCGTCAAAAATCCTTAGGATACATATTAGGTTCGACATTCCTTTTATATTTACACAACGTTTATACGCAACCCCATAAAGTATATATGTGTACTCTGGGTTCTTGTGAAGGCGGTAGTCGACTTCGGTCTGGGACCGATGTGTTTTAGTTTGTGCTATATAGAAAAATTAAAAAAACACTTCCAGGGCTCGAAAATCGAAATGGTTTTTTGGTATATAAAAGTAAGTAGAGAGTAGCTCTGTCTCTCTCTCTCTCATATAAAATCAAAGCTTGGGCACGAGACGAAGGCAAAGCGGCAGAGCTGTAAACGAATCATTCTTTTTGATTTTAATTCGTTATGAGTTAGCTAAATTTTGAATGAATTCTTTTCACATAAAAAAGAATTTAACGAAATTTGAATCAATTCAAATTCAAATGAATTTGTAGAACGAGTTGCAATTCATTTTCAACTTAAATGAATCTGTAAAATTAAAAGTGAATTAAAATTAATTTCCAATTCACTTGAATTTAATTAATTTGAATTCATTGAAATTAATTAGAACAATGAATCAATTTAACTTTTTCTAATTCATATGAATTAATTCAAAAGCAATTCAATTCAAATAAATTGGAAATTAATTGAAATTCACTTTGACGAATTCATTTGAATTAGAAACAAATTGCAATTCATTCTAGAAATTCATTTGAATTAGAAACAAATTGCCATTCATTTGACAAATTCATTTGAATTGCAAATGAATTGCAATTAAGTTTTACCAAATTTATTTGAATTGACTCAAACTTCATTCAATTAATTTTTTTGTGTAAAATGAATACATTAAAGATTTGCTAATTCAGTGCATGAATGATTCGCAAATTAATTAAAAGATTAATGATTTATTTACATCTCTGCAAACCGGTGTACTATGAGCTATTTTTGTATATTTTGCGGACAAAACATAAGAAACAATCTTTAAGTCCGAGCTTGATGGAGAGAAATATATAATAATAATTTGTTATCGAAGCGCTTTTGGTTTTTATTTGGTTTGTTGGTAGGTGTTGTTCCTTTGTTGCAGAGGAAACTTTCATCAAAGGACATGTCGACATTTGTCATGCACGATATTTGTCTCTTACAGACAATCTAACAGTAATCATACTCAAAAACTGGAGAAAAGAAAAACTATTAAACTGACCATTTATCAATCTAGTTGGTGGATATTGTCCGCAAGTTAGTCTTGCAACGTTTGACTTAAAATTTTGTATAGTTTCTTTAATGAAAATATTAAAGAAATTGCCATCGAAAGTGTCGCTATTATTGTCATCTTTAAACTTAGCGGCCATTTCTTCGAAAATTACCTCTAATTGTTTTAGATGTCGCCACTAGGTCATCCACGCTCTAACATTGTCGCACATGTGTCTTGCAAGATGTCTGAAAGACATGGCCAACCAGGTATTGTGGTGCTATTGTTGTTGTTTCTTTCGATTAATCGTATTGTATATATGTAAATGGCGACAAACATCGTACTTCATGACCTCAAATTTATTCGTTCTGCTTTAAATACATGACACGTGATACATATACAGCCCAATCATAAACAAAAATTCCGCACGAGTTTTCTCACTTTTCCCTTTTCTCCTATCATGAATTTGTTTTTCCCCTTTTTTGCCCAATTCGGGAATACAAAAACTCTCTGGGGAAAAAGTAGGTATTATGAACGCAATTGAACTTGCTTTTGTCACTAAAAATCTTTCTCTTGCAAAACTGAAGGGAGTTTACATAAAACCATGGTTAATACTCCATTAAAACAAAATTTATATACTTAAACATGTATTTTAAAGTTCTTTTATTTGGAAAAAACACAAATAATGCCCAAATACATCATTTATAAACTTTCTTTTACATATTTTTTCAAGTTGTTGAATTTTAATAATTTTGTTTACTCTAATTATTCTCCGTGAGAATTAAATTCCGTGGGAATATTCATGATTGGGCTGATACACACAAAAAAGTAATATTTATAATTTTGTAATATCAATTAAAATATTTGTAATATCAATTAAAAATTTAATTAAATTTTCACCTATAACCAATTTGATAATATCAATTAAGTTTTACCACTCAAATTAATTAAAACAATTAATAGTTTAATTGAATCAATTAAATTCTTAATTGAAAACATTAATTGGTGAATACTTTTTTCTGTGTAGTAAAACATTACATATAAAAAATTACAACAGTATAAATAGTATTAAAAGCAATTTATCTTTTCTTTTATAAAAATGCAACTTCCTTCCACGCTTTAATTGTATTAATTACCAAAACGTTTTGATTTCCTTCAACATGTTTTCCATTTGCTGTGATTTGCTAATTTGTTTTATTTTTTGCTTGAGTTTTGTTTTCTCCAAGTCATTATTTAGTTTTGGAAATTATCCTGTGTTAAATAGAAAATAAAA
This sequence comes from Nowickia ferox, assembly GCA_936439885.1. Classification (NCBI taxonomy): domain Eukaryota; kingdom Metazoa; phylum Arthropoda; class Insecta; order Diptera; family Tachinidae; genus Nowickia; species Nowickia ferox. The sequence goes on from OW387026.1 coordinate 70,609,288, forward strand.
TCGATTAATGTACTAATGGTCTCCCTAATTAAACTAATTATAAGCAATATCATCCATTAATGCTGATTTAATGTCCCACCTACAGATGGTAAATCCTTATAAAGATAATCGAAAACATGAAAATGTACATAATTAGTGGTATATCAATTTGTTAAAGGAATAAATTAGAGCAATTAGTATTCGAAATGAATTGGTAATGCCTGCAATGATTGTTAATGAAGGTCTGGAGTTCAAATATTAAATTTTTAATTTAAGCTTTTTAATAAAGTTTCTGCGCGTTAATTTGGCAAAGATATTTTTTCAAGGAAATATGTTTAAAAATAGTATATTAAAAAAAATTCATAACTCCATGGAAAATGGTCCTTCAAAGAGCTTCTTTGCAAAAAATTATCTCTTGCAAGTTGCCTTTTAAAAATGCAGCAGTTGCTAAGGTATTTAGCTAATCATTTTCAATTTATTTAAACTTGTGATGAAAATGTTGATGGATGCCAACAAACTTGACCCTTAGCATCTTTTTTTTTCTATTCTTATTTTATGACCTAAAAACGGCAAAAATAATAAATAAAGTCAATAGTGAATAGTTGTAAATTGAGGCCCCTTGATGGCTGCTAGATTTATTTGATGAATTTGCTTTTATTCGGTTGATTTAAAAAAAAAGTTTTATTTGCCAAAATAATAACCAGAGGCAAATAATAAAGTTTTCTTATACTTTGGAATGCTTGATGCACAGTGGCTTAAGAGCATCAAAACTTAAGAATAATTTCATAACTTGTGAAAAGGCCTTCAAAATTTTATAAAGTAGTTTCAAAGCAAATGTGTCCTAAGGCTTGTGTATATCTGATTTTTTTTAACTTGTCGTTAATAAAAATAGGAGGAATGAGTTTTCAGCAGATATTCACATTTTGGGGTCAAGGGAATATATTCTGACGATGGTGTTCGATTCGATTTGGGCGATGGTGTTCGATTCGATTTGGGCAATTTTGTGTGTTCTTTAAAATAATGTTAAAAAAACTTCAAATAAATTTTAATCTACTGTAATCAGCTCTAAGGCCCACAAAACAAAGTCGAGTGCCTTATATTTGATTAAAACTGTATGTTTCGTTCGAGAGATATCGTTTGAAAAAATTTGCTTTATTTTTATAATAAAGCAAAAAGTTCTTGTTAAATTAATTTTCAGAATTCATAAAATTCTTTGAATTTGTCAAACTGCGTCGAGTATTGCATATTTAATCGAAATGAGTTGAATGGTGCGATACTTACGTTGTCGAAAATTTTAAAGAAAAAAATCATTATAACACTGTGCAACAGTGAAAAATCCTCACGGTCCTGACAGTGTAGATCCGATAGTACTACCAAAGTATCGTAAAACCCTATACTCAGTTTGGCGATTTGGTTGGCTAACTTTTTTATGGGCCTCCAAAGATTTCGAAAATCACTGCAAGCTTCAAAATGGCCTCATCAGTTTTTGGCCAACAGCTAATTCGGACTTAGTGATAGCACTTAGCAATAATGTATCTAAGAGTCTACCAAACAAATCTTGTTATTATTTTATGCAAAAAAAAAACATTTCTTCGTGCACTTTTTTTTTTGCAAAAATTAAGACGATTAATATTTTTACCTTTTTCAGAATAACTTAAAGGGACTCCAAAATTTTTGCTGACAAACTTTGGCAAAGTTGTAGCTACGGTAAAATATAACAACTTTTCTGAACATATCAATACAACCTGAACATGTCCAGGCACCTTAAAAACTCATAAAGACTACTTTTTACCTCAAAAATTTTCCTTTTTCACAATTTTTCGACGTTAATTTTTTATTTTTTTTGGAAATCATATAATCGAATGCAGACTTCTCTGTTGAGTTTCAGTAACACTTTGTGCAAACAAAATTATTTTTTCCAGAATTTTTTTTTGAAAAAAATAGAGGAAAGAAAATTTTTTTTTCACTTTTTTCAGCATAACTTACAAGGACTAAAAATTTTGCACTAATAATATTTGGTAAAGCAGCAACAAGAACTTATATTAGTAAATACTAAAGTTTACAACACAAGAAATGCAACAAAAACAAAGAAAGTTAAATAAATGCAGAAAAGTATAGAATTACTAATAAAAAACGAAAATTTTTAATCTACAAAGTGGGCTTAATGAGGTATTTAGGATGCCTAGACACACACGTTCAGATTATATTGATATGTCGACAAAAAATGTTTAGGTTTACCGTAGGTACAAATTTTCAAAATAATGTTATCAAAAATTTAAGAGTCCCTTTAAGTTATTCTTAAAAAAGTGAAAAAAAAGTTTTTCCTTAATTTTTGCACAAAAAAGTGCACAAAGAAATATTTTTTTTGGCATATAGCATTTTTACAAGATTTATTTGGTAGACTCTTAGTTACATTATTGCCATATATAGTTAAGGTCTATCACTAAGTCTGAATAAGCAGTTGGCAAAAAAATTGATGACACCGTTTTTTGAGGGTGCAGTGATTTTCGAAATCTTTAGAGGTCCATAAAAAATTGGCCACCGAAATCACCAAACTGAGTATAGAGTTTTACTACAATATAGTAGTACTATAGAACCTACACTGTCCAGTCCATGTATCTTTCCAAAAGCTTAAATTTTTTTCATAGTGTAATGCTCCAAAAATGTATGGATTTTTCAGTGCTTTGAACATGAAATGAGCGTGAAGTTTCTGGTATGACCCGAAAGCACATATTCTTTTTTTATTTTGAGCTAGAAAAATTTTAATATTAAGCATGATTTGCAAAATTTGCGGCCCTATGCTCCTTACAAGAGTAAAAGTTAACCAATATATATATCTTCCTAATATCCAATAGAAACTGGCATAAAATTGCGAAAAAAAATTTAACTCTGAGCCTTCTTTGAAAAATTTTCATACTTGAAATCTTAGTCGAACATATGCTTATTTAAAGTTATAACTACACTACAATATATACAATAATATAAAAATTTCATATCTATATAAAAATCACGCTGTTTGAGAAAGTCCTTTCATGTGCTGCAACTTGCCAGAACCTTTCAAGTGCAGTTGTTATAAATAAATTTCCGTGAATCATGTTTTCCTTTCATTTTTGTGTATAATACAATTTATTTCTTTTTAAACATTTTCCGGCTACCTGTATTTTTTTATCTTTTTTTTGTTATTTATTCCCATTTTTATTTTTTATTCGGTTCTTTTGTTGTTCACGAAAATCTGTAAGATTTTATACTGCCAATTTTTTTGTGTACACAATGTTTTATGTGCAAGGAACGCCTTTGAATTACGTCTTTTGTAAAATTTAGTGCTACAAGAATGTATATTTTCTCGCTTAATGATGATGGAAGGGCGATAAAGTAGTAAACATTTTGTATTTTTTTAAGTTTTCCTTAAATTGTATTTAGATTTTGTTGGAGTGTTGAAATACGTCTAGCTAAAAGTTTTTTTTATTACCAATAAAAAATCTATAAAAAGGTAAACATTCTTCGTAAATTATAAGAATTTGTGAAATGTATATGTATCTGCATTTAAGATATATAAAATTTAAATGTGTTATACATACAAATGGATATACGAACAGTTGCTGTTTTATTAATACGAATGATTCGTGTATTTTAAAATATTAAGTTACAAAGTTTTACATTTCCATATGTCAAATAAAAGTTTTGTAACTACAGATTGGAATTATCTGCCACTGGATGCTGATCTCCTTTATACACCTTCAGCATAACCTGTCCAAAGGCGTACGATATAATGAGGCCAAGTGAGGGAGGGTTCCAGCGTTAAGTATTAAAATTACTTCACGTCTGTCTCCCTCGGCTTCACCGAACCTCGCCATCTTCCCATTAATATAGGGTGTTTTTTATTGAGGTATAGAACTTTAAGTTGGCATCACTTTTTTAACTGGCGGCCATTTTGTCAGCTGTCAAGTGATTAATATTTAGTTTGGTTTGCCATTTCATCATGAACAGGTTGACAAAAGAACAACGCTTGCAAATCGTGCAAATTTATTTCGAAAATAATGGTTCAGTTCGCGAAGTTTACCGCAAGCTCCGTCCATTTTATGGTCGACATAATCGTCCATCAGAGCAATTAATTCGGTTAACCATGGATCGTTTTCGCACTACGTTTACTCTATGTGATAATACGCATCCGCAGAGACGTCGAACAGTGCGCACCGAAGAAACAATTGCCGCTGTAGAGCAAAGTGTTGAAGAGGACCCGAATGAATCGATTCGCCACCGTGCACAGCAATTGGAGCTTTGTCCATCAACTTGAAAATTGGACCTGTAGAATTGGCTTTATTCGAGCCAGCCGCGGCGGCCACATGCCCGAAATCATATTTAAACGTTAATGGCATAAAATTATCCTTCCAATAAAGCCAAATTGATGGACATTAAAACGATTTTCTTGTGTTTTATTTCAATTCGAAGTTCTATACCTCTAAAAAAACACCCTGTATTTAAAAGTGAGGAATTGCAGTTTTTACCAATTCTATCGCTGATTCAGCAGTTTCTGGGAAAGTCAGAATCCAGGCATGCGCATGTGGTCGGGATGGGATATTGTTCCTGTTAGCAAGATCGATTTTTGCATCCAGGCACGGATCTCCCATCCTGCTAACAGCTGCTTGTACAAGTCCACCGATCTTTGGTCTTCAAAGGCCATCAGCTTAACTCTGCCTTGATACCAACCTGCTTTGCGGTAGGCGGGAAGTAATCCTGGATTCTACGTAAGGACCTGGTAGTACGTGGTGGTCTGCTTAGCTTCCACAGTACTCGATTTGTCCCTGGGGATGGCACCATCCATATCTCCGCTACTGCTAGAGGCAGGAATATCTTTTGCCCATTTGAGGGAGTCAGTTTTGATGGGTCTTGAGCGCACGACGTACGAACAATTCGAAATCATAACCTTTTTGATTATCCCTCATTTTTGGAGGTCAGACATGTTTAATCAAAGCCGCCGTGGCCGAGTTCAAGCTGCTGCATGCCCCGACTATCTGCCTGGTGCCCTCGGCAGTTTTTATCTGCACAAGTGTTCTAGTACCAGACGGGCCAGCCATAACAGTTGGTTGCGTAAGACCCGTCCTCTGTCCTTCCGCGCTAGAAAGTGCCGTCAGTCCAACAGTTCCGGTCTTGTTTTATTTTGATTTTGTTAGAAAATTGTTATTAATTTTTGTTCTCACGAGTATAGGGGATTTGAAGGCCACCACGTCATAGCCCTCGATAACGTGGTGAGGGCATCGTCTGCTTGCTGAGGAGCCCAGGTATCAGCAAGGCTCCGTTTTAATACAGCATTTTAACCCTGGCTGAAAAAATCCGATGGGCACGGGTCGCATTGCATGCCGGTTTAGGGTTGGATAACCTTTGGTCTACAGACCTTTACAGTCAGTTATCTTCACCCATTTCCATAGAGGACTAAAAAGGGTAAGCTATGGTCTTGGGTTGAAGATATAGACCACGGTTTGTAATTAAGCCACCACACCATGACAACGTAGTTATCCCGATGAGTTAATATTGTTGAAAGCTAATATCTGTGGCAATAAGGAAAAAGTTCTTAAGCCCAGTGTAACAGTTTTTTTTTAAAGTAATTTGTAATTTTTTTGCGGTACAATATTAATTGAAGCTCTTAAATAAAGATTTTAAATATGAGCATTTCCACAGAAAAGTCTACCTTTTGTCACGTTACATTACTTTGCGATATACCTTGTTTTTCCAAGATAAACTAATGTCTTATATAATTTTTTGCATATCGGTATAGAGCGTAATTAGGTCTACATTCGGTAAAAACTAGAAAAGAATCGAAAAGCATAACTCTAAAATACAATGCTAAAATTGAAGAATTCGATATTCATAGATATGAAACGAATGGACTTAAAGTGCAACGTGAAGTAGTAGATCATCAAAAACAAGACCCTTTTTCTGCTGTTGTATATTTAAAACTTTTTTTTTTTAAAATCGTTTGGTGTTACAAAAATATTTCGAGAGTTTCTATTCTTATTCATACATATAAAAGTTACACCTTCATAAGTTTTAGCATCGAATTCTTGTTTCAACTACTTGAGCCATACAATTATTTAATTCCAAAAATAATGGCTTTAAATTGTTGTAAACGTAAGTATTAAATTAGATTTATGTTCGAAAACAATGTTTCTTTTTTCAAATACTCAAAAGTAGAAAAAATAAACAACATCCCGTCTGTATTACGCATGACAGAACTGGCAGGATTGTTTTATATTGCTTTTTTACTTTTAAACTATAGGAAAAATACATGAATGGTATGTGACAGCAAATTTTTCAATGCTTCTAAAATAAGCAGTTTAGTTTTAATGTAGAAACAAAAACGTGCATTGAAATGTGGGTTAAATGGAATAAGGGAAAACTTAAATATCAAGGACACTTGTACTGATTTCTAAAGAGATGCAATGTCAAGGTATGTTTTTGGCTTTAAAGCTGCTATAGGAAAGAGTTAATAAACACTCGTACAACAAAGGGCAGAAAAAATATTTTTGAAATGTGTTAGTGCAGATTGCAGGCCTAAATGTGCAGCATGTTTTTGTCATATATAGACATAATGGACGGAAATATTTTAAACTACATCTTTTTTAAAAAGATGTTAAAATTTTAAATAATAATGAACGCCTAGTTCTTTTTTATTATTTATTTTTATTATAATTATATAAAAAAAACTTAAATCGATGTTTATTAAAAAAAAAGCTTCGTCTAAAACATTATAACACGGTTTCCGATTTCACCTTAAAAGTACAGAAACACCTTTGCAGTCTCTATTTTGAAAGTCCAACTCTTCAACTGTTGATTTGCCAAAATTTATATAAATCTGGTCAGAAAATTAAAAGTTATAAACAGTGTGGTGAAAAATTCATCACCCTATCGGAAGATGTTATAATTTTGCGAATGGAGGTAAATGTCAGTTCTGCTTCGATTTTTGTGGAGTAAAGAGATACAAAATATACAAATAACTGAGTTAATAAGGGTGATTTTTAAGAGCTTTTGGATTTGATTTAATAAAAACACATAACATTTAGAGAAATGTATGAAAACATTATTTATATAATTCAATGTTTAAAGATGATTTCATGTAAATCTTGACCCCGGATATATCGGAAATGGTACATACGCTGGTTCCAATTTTGGCATAATCTCTTTATAATATCGACCGGTATCTAACAAATAAATTTTTCAATATTGTCTTCCAGTGCGTCAACCCTTGCGGGCTTGTAGACATGAGCCTTAAGATAGCACCACAAAAAATAGTCTAAAGGCATTAAATCGCATGATCAAGGCGTCCTATTGACCGGCCTTAAGCGTGAAATAAACTGTTCACCGAACTCACCTCTCAATTGGGCAATTGTTTAGGGTGTTGTGTGGCATGTGGCACCGTCTAGCTGAAACCTCTTCAATTTTGGGCAAAGAAAAGTAAACAGGCCCAATTGCTGCGAATGGCGCCGAATCAATAACACTGGTGGATACAGTTGCGATATTTTCCTCGGTCCGCACTCATCGTATGCGTTTTGGTGGTTTAATGTTCAAGTAATTCAATCAAGATTTTTAATAGCCGTCTGAGAAGGTAGCCCAAACTGATCATAAAATGGAAGAAGTGCATGGATGCACTTTCTTTGTAAGTCGACTAATGGTTAAATTATGGACCAAACTGAACATGTTTAACAATAACATTGTACACGAAAGCAGCTGAGTTGCCAAAAACAGTGTTCCAAAAGAGAAAATTTCTTAAAAATCACCCTTTATTTTGCGACAACTTTTCATCGACAATTATTTGGAGCGACGAGCCCCAATTTTAGTAGAATTATGGCTTCTGTAGCACCGAAGATCGACGTATATCAATCGAAGAGCAATTACACCCGCTCAAATTTACGGTATGACATGGTGGGCATTATATTTTTAAAAGGCCGCAATCGAAACGACTGCTGTAAACGGCGACTGCTACAAGGCCATGCTCATTGACTTTCTCCTTCCTCAACTGGAAGAGTTAAGACTGAAGAACATATGGTTCCAATAGCATGAAGCAGTGGCACATATTTTTAACCGACTTCAAAAAAAAAACAAAAAAAAATTATGTTAACAATTCGTCTATATTTTTTTTCATTTATTAAGAAAAAAACATTCAAAGAACACACTTTTGCGCCTGACGTATTAAGCCATATATCCACTGATGTTTTTACTAATTTAAGTTTTCTAAATTGTATTTTGTTTTTTAAGGTTTTTGGAATTATTTAAGCTTACATAGATTATACATTCATATCGTCACCTAAAGTCCAAAAGGCCGTAAGTACACTTTTTACTTTTTTACAGGAGAAGCAAAAAACCTTATAAATTTAAGACTATTTATTTGTTAGGTTTGTTTGGATTTAGTAAATAAAATTTATAGTTTTGGACATATGTAAGTAAAATTTTAAGGAAAGATGTATATTGATTAATTACATCATAATCAATCAAAAAGTCTATTTTGCATTGTTTGGTTGTTATGGCTTTTTGAATTTTAGGTGACTATATGCATTTCTTTATGCAGAATATATTACAATTTCTCTTTTAAATACCACAAAACGAAGTTATTTATTCCTTTTTAGAAGAGTTTGTGTACGAAAAGTTTGTAATAAATAAAACCGAGATATTGATAAAAGCATGTATATAGTATCAAGGTTGCTTATTTAACCCTTAATAAGACGCATGGGGTCAATAGATTTTTAAAACAAAAAAGCAATGGGTCAGAGTGTTTGAAATGCTCTTGTCCTTTTTGTAGCTTCTCATCTTAAACACAAACCACTTATTAATATAGTCAGAGCATCACAACGTGCAGAAGTGTGACTTTACTAATAAGCAGGCAATCAGTAACTTAACTTTTTTTGGCGAAGTTAAGTTTTTATTTTTGCATTTTTGTTTAATATATTTACTAATGTTTTGTTAACATTTGTGTAAAAATTTAAATGTTTAATGTGTCGTCACAAATTTTTTTTTAAATTTTGCTTTCATATTTTTTTTTACAGTTTGCATATTCAAACCTTAACTCGGCGCATGGAGTCAAAAGAGTTTAATGTCGCTTAGCCAACATGTAGAATATTCAAAATATAGTCAAAATATAGTGTAGCTTCATATTTCTGATATATTTGATTAAATTTACTTTATTTCAGTTATTCATCACCTGAGACCACATGCGACTAATTTTATGATTTTTTTTAAGGTGGCTAATTAAGGGTTAAGACAAGTCTGAGAAAAAAGTATTAAACTACATTTTTAAAAGTTGTCCTGTTTGCATTTAAAAGCAAAAAAGCCTATAAATTCATACTGAAACATATAATGTGATTTTACCATAAAGGGAAAACTTTTTGGCAAAAGTTAAATCAATAACAAAATTCTTGTTGAAATGGCTTACAAGATGTATGGTTCAAATGGAAAAAGTATAAATTTGAGAGGATAAACATAACCTACGAAGCAGTATCGAGTAAAGACAAATAAAAATTGCTTCTAAGGATACTGAAGAATGATGAAAAAACTACAGCTCTGATATCTAAGTAGCTAAGTAGCAGTTACTAAAGAAATGTTTCAATTAATTCTAATTAAATTCCCGAATAGTTTGTCATTGTTAATGCCTTTGTCTTACTATAAGCTGTGACCTTACTATTATACATTATTGTTTCAATTTTAGCTAAAATTCAAACCAGTGTTATATTTTCCATAAGCAACGAGCTGATTCAATTGTGCTTTCTTAGTTTGAGAAAGTGGCATTCACAATTTTCGATATTGAATGTTATAACCTCAAATAAAAGCAACAATTAGACCTCATGAGTACTATTATTAAAATATATCGATGGTCACAAGTAGAAAGGCCCTAACTCGTATTTTTACGAAATTGAGTTTTTCAATCATTTCAATACATTTCACCCAAATACACTTCGTCACAAAAAATTATTGCAATAGTGTAAAAATGACGCTTTTACCAGCAGTTTTACAAAGCAGTTGTACAAGCAATTGCACTGTTTATTATTATGATTTTACGTTCTCCTGTAAAGTTAAAGACAAAATGGCCAGAAGGGGGGCTAGTATACCCATGGTCGGACCAGAACCAGAAGATATATCAACGGAGATCAAGAGTAATAGGTAACACCTCTGGCTCCATCTCCCTGGATTGAGGCATGCAAAGCTAATGATTGGAACGTATAACCAAAATCGTTTCATAGCTCTCATGTCCCTGAGTAAAAACAATCTAAGAATGCTCACAGGCTTCCTCACAGGTCATTTTAGACTAAGAAAACACCTCAACAGACTTGGCATTGAGAGTAACAGCCTGTGCAGATTCTGTGAGTACGATGATGAAACCCCGGAGCATATTCTGAAGGACTGTGAAGCGTTATGCCACAGAAGATATATTTAATTGGACAAGCACCTGTTGGAGGATTGGGAACTGCCAATACTAAACTCTTTGGCAATTCTGAGATTCATCAGGAGAGTAGGTCTAGATGAGGTGCTCTAGCACCTGGCTAGGGATACAATAGATCTACTTTGGTCGCAGTGTCCTGTGTTTCCCGTTTGACTTAATTCATTCATTCATTCAAAGTTAAAATTATTTGAGTTAGGGCCTTTCTACTTGTGACCAACGATATACACATACATACATATACATATGTTTTAATGATAGTACTGAAAATATTACAAAATCCTTTGTTCTGTTCATTATTTTTTTGTAAAACTAAATTCATTATCGATATTCTTTTCTCTTCTTTTTTTCCATATAATTTATTTTGCAATTAATGTCTTCCGCCCAATTTAAGCTGAAATAAAATAATTAACGTGGCGATATTAAAGGAAATGGGAAGTTGTTTCCATATATTTAATTAATACCTAACAGCTTTAAATATCACCAACATTGACTAAACAGTCATTCATTTATTTGTTTTTGTTGTTTATGTAGTATTTTGTTTTTAAAATACTACGTATAAATTTACCATTTATAATAAATATTTACAGATATTTATTTACACGTAATATAGTTTATATAACGGCTGTGTAAACTGGCACCAGAGTGCCGAACATCAATCAGCTTCTTATACAAATCAATACACATACACGAATACATTTCTCTCGGTTTTCTCTTTATGTACAATATTACTGTTCAATTACGTCTACTAGTAACGGCCAGAATCAATGTCGTATAGTGTATTGACCTGTACAGGCCGACGCCTGGAAAAGAAAACAAAGTAAATGGTGAAAACTAACAGCCTTATTTATAAAAATTATTAAGCATTTTCAAAGGGGTTTTAAGACAAATTTTCGTAAAAATGTTTTCTTATTAAGCCTTTGTAAAGCCTTAATCATTTTTATAAGTAAGGCTGTAATTGTTTTTGAATGAAACATTTGAAACAAAAAATCTAATCACTTTTTCAACACCACAAATTCGTTCAATTAATTTAGTAAAATTCTTTACTTGTTTATTTCACAAAGTAAACATATTCCGTTGTTTGTTTTGATTATTGTGTTATTATTTGACCCTCTCCCAGACTACGCAAATCAGCTGATTTTAGCTTTTTTCGTAATTAATTTTCTTCTCAGTCGTAAAGCAGCTCTGGGCGAGTCAACATCAAGCGTCGTTGGCAATTATCTCTTAAGTGCAACCAGGCCACTGTTGTTTATTGGCCTTCGAGAGTTTTGCGTCTCACTCGCACTCGTTGACTGATCTGCCACGGATAACCGTATATTCTTGCGGTTCTTCTGTGGAATTTCTTTAACAATCACGTTGCTACTTCCTATGTGAAGGCAAAGGTCGTGTACAGTCAGTCACAAAAACCTTTTTAAAATACTGTTAATAACATCTTGGGCATATGGTCTAGTTACTCCGCCCATATTTGTGCAACCATATTATGCAAATTTACTTTGTATAATATGTATAAATAAATAAATAAATAAATAAATCAATAATTTTCTTCAAACTCTGGTATCCTCTGTGGCTGTAATAACAACAACTCTGTTACGAGCCGGTATGTTGACCTTAATTTTCAAAACGCTCTGTTATTATTAGGATAAAAATCTACTAACAGCAAGAAGTTACCAATACAATAATATCGAGGAAAATACAGATACTTTAGCAAAATACTTAAACTATATAAACACAAGTTTGCAAAATCAACTTAAAAATGTCACCTCAGGCAAAATATTTAATAATATTGCTAAAATTAATCTCCCTGCAGCAATATAATATATGAATTAAAAAAGTTTTAGAATATTTCATTATATAAAATATTTTTTACAATATACCACATGCTTACATACACCACAAATAAAGTATAGTTTCCTACAAGGATTTATTTATAGAATTTGTTAATGTGAATGTATACTTGCGTACGTGTTTAGTTTTATTTAGGCTGGGCGTGGGCGTTTAAATAACAGTGAGTGTTACTTAACAAGTTTTTTTGTTTTGTTTAATTGTATTAAATACCACAGAAGTAATGTTCTTTTGTTTTTCGTTGTTATAATAGCTGCTAGTTTGTTTCTCAAGAGTACTTACATGTATTTAAGTATGAATGTCGTTCTTTGTTTATTTCATTATCATACAGTTTTATTGCAATTCATTGCTTTTATTGTTTAGCTGTTAGCTATGCCTCAACTTTTATAAAAGGAAAATTAAATCTAATATAAATCCTTAGCTCCTGTTGTAGTCATTTAACATAAATTTTATGTATTTGGTTGGTTGGTTGACGTGAGTGCTTGCTCGTTGGAAGCCAACATGTACACATTGTTTAAACAAATTTTCTTTTTAGCGAATTTGGGGAAAATATAAGTAAGTTGCACGATTTTTGTCTACTTGCTGCGTATACAGTTGGTCAAACATAAGCATCTGTCATTGTACAAATCCAATTTGCGCCCAAACTACAATTTTCTTTTTATCCACCGCATCATGGTCTTCAAGTCCTTCTACCCACTATAAATATCTTATAAGTATTTTGTGTATGCTTATGCTTGTGTTGTATAGATTTTTGTTCGAGTCTTTTAAACTTAAAATATTTGTATATTGTGATTCTCAATAACATATTAAGACATTTACCATAAATGAAGAATTTTATTGTATGAAGGGTTTGCTTTCAGTGCCGTATTCACACTTATTTTGTTGATAAATTGACTTGCACGTCATTGTGATGAGTAGAGTCACTGCGAGATTTTTAACATCTGTAAATGTGGGATATATCCAATTATAATTTCTATTCTGATGTCTACACAATTAAGAAGCGAATACTATTGATGTGATCGATGCAAGAAATTTGATTCCCAACAAATTCCCATCATATCTGTTAGTGCTCCTTTGAAAATTTCGTGTCGTACAACAATTTTTTTTTTATTCATGCATTAAATTTTTGTTTTGTACATTACCAGAGCGCGGCCTTAAGAGCTCAACAAATGCATGTAAAAATTAAAAGTATATGAAAAAGTATGCATTAACGAACGTAATAAGCACCAAAAATAATATGTAAATATTTTTTTTTAATATTTTTGTTATTTTCTTATGTTTCTAAAGCTCAAAGTCGCTTTTATAAAATTGTAATTGATATATCAATTTCAATTGCTTATTTGCTGATAATGTTAACAGACTGTTAACGAAATATTAAAAAACAAATAAAAAATTAGTTTCTTTTTTATAAAAATTACCTCGAGCTTAACAAACATAAGATAAAAATTAAAAAAAAAAATTAAACCGACTTTAGGGACTAAAAATTGAAAAGTAACAAAAGTATTATTATATGCGTTAACAACATAACTATTTTTAGTTGGTGCAAAGAAGGCAAAATCTATCGTATTAGTTGAAGCATAGCCGCGAATAACGTTGTAAAAGACAATTTTTACAAAACCATTTATTTTTTTTCACAGATTATCGTTAACATTACTCTCTTGCGTTGTTCAAACATCAAACTATTACCAATTATGCATCTTATTGCCGTCAAAATAGAATTACAAACAGTCAATCAGTGGAAGAACTTTGTAAGTTATAAACAAAATTGAGGGTGGCGTTGGCTGAAGTAGTTAGCACGTTGACTACAAAAACGGAGATCCTGGGTTCGAACCCGGTATCAGACAGTCAGCAAATAACAACACCACGCATTTTCTGATGTACATTAGTGTCCCTTTGCATCAGTTGTTGTAGGAAAGTTCATGTGATGAAGGCATAGTCAATGGTCACTGAATTATACCGACTTCAGCAGATACTAATCCCAATGTAACATCAGAGCGACCTCCTTCGTTGTGTAGCAGAATCATTGGCGAAGTAAAATAACCAATAAAATGGCTACTAATCACAGCTTCAAAAATTTAATACGCCTCATTTAACACCAGAGGCGCTGCAACACTGCATTATTAAAAAAAATGTGCAAAAAGCAGAGTTGTAAAAGAATGAATCTTTCCTCTATTTATTCCTTCACCATCTGTCTTCTCTATCACTATCCCTTTCCTAAAGAAGGTAACACCTAGTAGTAGTAGTAGGCATTCATTGCCTGAGTGTTACTTCTCTTTATAAAAAAAAAAATTATGCAAACGAAATTTTCGAAAATAATTGATAAATGTAACAGAGATACAAAGAGAAATGTTAATGCTGTTAATAATCATTATTTTCGATAAGCTAAAAAAATTAAAAAACACAATCTTACGTTTTTTGGCTCTCCTAAAAAAAATAACTATTATTTTGTCACTTACAGCATTATTCGCGGCTAACCTTCAATTAGTCCATTCATTTTTTATCTATCACCAAAAAAACTTCCATTTGCATGTAAGTCCGAGCCCTCTTCATTAATATAATGAATTACTTTTTTCAACAACAAAACCACAAAGTTCTTACACCTAATGGACAAACGCACATGGTTTTACTCTTGTTTGCCAACAAAAGGCATACAATTTTGGGAATATACATATTTAACATCATGTCGTATATATAGTTAAAAAAAATTGTTTTGGTTTTCAACAATGTTTTAACATAAGTGCCGGCTACCTTATCACACCGTTGAATGTTTCTTTTGCCTTTTTGTCATGCACGCAATTCGTAATTGCATGACAGTATCACAGAGTCGTTCTTGTTCATAATATTTTAATAGTTGAAACAAAATTAAAGACAACAAAGCTAACAGCACAAGATAAATTTTAGTTTTTCAAGTAATTAAACATTTTATTCCAAAAAAACTATACTTTTGGCAAGCCATAAAATTTGTGCACCATAACCTGAACCACTAACGTAAAAAGCGCCACTTGACTCTTGCAAATTTAAGTACATTTTCCTTAAATACATATTCTTATTATGTGCTTGTTAAGTGCTTAAATTTGTTTTAATTAGGCGAAACAGTTGCTGTATTTTATGGAACATAATGACTGCTATATTCAATAAAATTTATTTGCTTGGTACTGACAGCCTTATTAGTGCTCGTTTAAAGCCATTATAATTATTTCAATAGCTCTCGAGCAAACAGAAGACTTGGTGCCGAAACTAATTGTATCTTTGTTATAACAATTTCAACTTTATGTCATACTTGGCATTATTTGACAAAGTAACAAAAACAAAACCAAAATAAAAACGTTGCTTTTAAAGGCTTAAGCGGAACGTAAAATCAATATTTTTCCATGGAATTTTGTGTCAAAGAATACTTTAAGTTCTTTGTTGGTTAAATTTGAACTGGCCTTTGCAAGTTAGAAGATGTTTGCCTTGCGGGAAAAAAATTACAACAAAGTATTTAGCATTATTTAAAAATAAACTTTTGCCATTGAAAATAATATTATAACATTAATAATAAATTGAAATATGTCACATAATAAATATTAAGGCAGCACAGTTAAAGTATGTTCAAAACTTTTGCTACAAACTTTTTAGAACCATTCAAAAGTATTTCATATTTGCTCACTTTGATATTTTATCATAATGTTGGAATTTGAAATTGTTTTGCTTCGTTATTCCAAATCACTGACTAAATCTTATTGCTTGTAAAAAATTATAAAATTTGTAAAACTTTTGTTCGATGTTTACAAAACTGAAATGATTTTTTATATTTATGATTTTATTAGGCTAAAGTTCGTATTGCTTTGAAAGCCAAATAACATGTGATAATTATTAATGAACAAATAAGACCAAAATAAATTGCAAATATTCTGACAAGCACGAGTATAACGGAACAACCTGTTGTTTTCGAAGGTCACTACACCTTCATCATCAACGTTCTTTGTGTTTGGTCCACTGTGTGTGGTGTCAGTTGATGTAGAGTTCTGCTTTATACACTCAAGTTTTCAGTGCAAATGGAATATGTGAATTATTTTGATTTATCGTCGGTTGTTTCGTTCTACTCATGTTTGTCAGAATATCTACAACTAAGTTTGGTGTTATTTGTTCATTAATAATTATCACATGTGATTTCGCTTACAGAGCGATACGAAGTTTAGCCTGATCAAATCATAAATATAGAAACAAACAATGTTCGAACAATAATACGAGAATTAAAACTAATTGAAATGTTTTTGGTTTTATGAGATTTTGCTTCTCCTTTCGCTTTTGAAAAATACAACAGTTTTAGTCAAGGTAAAATCACAAAACGATTTATGAACAATTGCGCAACACTTACAACAGTGATCAATTTGGAAATTTCAAATCTTATTGTCTTTTGGTTTTGCTTAGTTTTGTTAACCCATTTTCAACTCCAAAAACGGGAAGATCTTTTTTTAAAATAATTTTCGACCATAAAAGCACTCTCACGATACTTATAAAATTGGCTGCAGTTGAAGTAGATTAATTAATTAATTAATTGATTTGACCAGGAACTTTTAATGATCATTTTAAATGATTTGAAACGATTTTTGCGTCACCCGGTGTTTTTTTTTCAATGAAAGAGGTGATTGGATCTTTTGATTTGAGCGGCTTAGTAAGTAGTTAAAATTAATTGCACTTGCACAAACAAATACATCCATACACAGATTTATGTACACACAATTTTCAAAGTAGTCAAAATAGATTCACATGACCTCAAAACGTGAAGATCTCATGAAAATTTCGTTTTCGAAATCGGTATTTTTTTTATTTGAAAAATAGATGTTAAAAACTATATACCTCTCTGTCTCAATTTGCGTATACCCTTTACTTGTAAACGATTATTTGTTCATATATTGAGCCTTATTTTCTATTTAATCGTAAGCGACAAAAACTAAAGTTTTCAGTAGAAGTTTTTTTTTATAATACTAAAATTTGTTTTACATACGTAAATTGTCGCTTACGATAAGATTCCACAGTCCGGATATTAAAAGTTATCAACAATTTTAGCATTATGATAATTTTAAGCTATGGGTATATATTTATATATATATATATACATATATATATATATATACACTTTTATTATAAATATATTTGTAGTAATATTTTTCATGTGAACAGTTGAGTCAGTGCGGGCTAAATACTGCTTTTGATTTGTGCAAATATAATTCAAATAAACTCAGCCATAACTATCACATATAAAAGCACTTCAGAACAAGAACTTATAAGTATATAAACACCTCGTTGTAACCTCCTTTTATTGCATACTATGATATAAAGAAAAAGGCTTTTAATAGCCATTCACTCATTCATTAATTAGTTACCTAGAATTTTGTCTTATCACAACTGCCATTGAGTGGAAATAAATACAATTCAATGCACACAATTACATTTAGCACAAGTCTAAGCACAAAGCGAATATTTTCTTTTAATGTTTCGCCTTCCTGAATATTTTTACATGCATAATTTTCTTTAATACCGCAAATTTGAATTTTTTCCTGCATTTGATTATCCCAGCGTAGTAAAAAAGAAAAAGACTCAAGAGTTTTAACGAAGTTTTTACACTACAATTGAATAACACTTAGCTTTGCATTCTTTTTTTTGACTATTTGAAGTCAATTTCATTCTAATAATAGTATCTGTCCAAAATAAAAACAACGCTGTGCTTTTTTAAGGTTCTTTTCAAGTACCATCGCACAGTGTAATGAGTGGCCACAAATAAAGACATTTATCCTAGAGCAATGAAATTGAGCAGATTGACTTTAATAGAGCAGCATTAGATAAAAATAAATTTTAGTGAACAGGATTCGTGTTCTTGCCTTAGAAACTTTAATTAAAAAGTGTCATAAGACTAACAATATTTTTCGTATATTTCTGAAATTTCCTACACGAACTGCTTATAATATCTTCGGAGCTTGGCATCGAAGTAAGGATACACTTTACACGAAAATTTCCTTTGAAATAAATGTAGTACAAACTTTATAAAAGAACTGTGATTTCTTAGTTTAAGATTTGATTGGAAAAAAACACTTGGCCCACTTTTGCAAAAAGATAGAATTAGGCAAAATTAAATTTGGTAAATATCCGGGAAAAATTCGTGTACTTCACATATTATATATCCTTAAATTAAAATATTCCATAACAAATAAAATACGAACATAAAAATTAAAACGTAAATAAATACAATAAAATTACGTTAAAACATGGGAATTGTCTTTTCCGAAATTTTGCTTATGTTATAATTACACAAAATATCAATTCCTTTTTCTCTCTTTACATTGAGAGTATCCGCGCCAAATATATGAGCACAACAAAATAAAAATATTATGCTTCCAAATTTTGGTAGTATGGAATTTAAAAGAAATTGTAAATTAATACAATTATTAATCCTTTTAAGAATGCCTTAATATCCACATACATATTTGTTTGAAGTTCAACCCATACTAAAAAAACAAATGATTTGAGAGAGAACAAATTTTTAAATTTAATCTTTTTGAATCAGGAGTGATTTCGTAATCGGGCTTAATTCAGTATTTTCAATTCTTATAAAATGAAATATTTTAATCAGAAATAATTTCTTAATCGGGCTTAAGTTCAGTAATTTCAATTCTTGTTGAATGAAATATTTTTATTAATTAATGTGACTTTCTAAAGAAGAGAAGAAAAATTAAATTAGACTTTATTAGCTGAGGGAAATACCGATATTTTTCTGTGCAGCCACGCACTTCATCAGCACCCAAGTCTATCTACTGGGGTAGAGATTGTTATTAACATCAGCTATTTAACGCAAATTTTCAATGAAATGGAATATGAGAAATGTTGTGTATACATTTATTGATTTACCTTTGGTAAACACATTTGTAAGTATCATTATTCATTTTTCTGTTTATCCGTTTTTTCATTTTCTATTCAAGTTAGCACGAAGTTATATCACTCTACCTAAGTATGTTTAACTATTCTTGCTTATCTTTTACGATTAACACATTAATTATTTTTACTTATTCGATGTACCGTCGGTACATACTCGTACATGTAAGTATTATTGTAGTGGATATTATGTTTACATTGTTTTTGCTTTCTACAGTTGATTTTACTTTCCAGTATATGAAACTGTGATTGCGAAGTGAACATATATTTGTCACGTGCCCATGATGATGAATGAAAATAAAATATTTTTTATTTATTAATATGAGCTTCTAACGAAGAAACAAAAATTAAACTAGACTTTAGCTGGGGGAAATGTTAAAATTTTTTTGTGGCACCATGCAGTTCATCAGCACCTTACTTGGGTAGATATTGTTGTTCACATCAGGTAACTAACACGAATTTTTAATGAACTTTTACAATCATCAAATTAATTATTTCTACTTATTCGATGTACCGTCTTACACTTACATGTAACTAGTAAGTACTATTGTAGATGTGTGTGAAGATAAAATCATCGAGTTAAATTAATTTTTCAAAAATATCGCATGCGATATTTATTTTTCTTTTATTTTATAAAAAGTTTCACAAATACAATTTAGATATACCGTAAACGCAGTTTAATTATATAATTCGTTGTCTATTTCCCACTAGTTTGATTTGCTGAGTAAGAAGGGTTTGGCACAGTGGCCATTTCCCTCATATAACTCGAAATACGATTTTTTCACTAAGTCATATTTTTTCTATAATGTCCAAAAAATTTCACAAATACAATTCCGATATACTGTAAGTGCAGTTAAATTATATGATTCGTTGTCTTCATTTTCCACTAGGTTTGATTCACTGAGGAAGAAGGGTTTGGCCACAGCAAACGTTTTTATGAAGAAACCTCTTAATTTCAGTACAAAATGCGTACCAAATAAAAGAAGAAGAAAAATATCGCATGCGATATTTTTGAAAAATGAATTTAACTCGATGAATTTATCTTCACACACATATATTGTAGTGGATATAATGTTACATTGTTTTTGCTCTCGACATTTGATTTTACATTCAATATATGAATTGTGATTGTCAAGGGAACAAGTGAATCCATTATTTAATGCAAATGTACTTTTTTCAACTGACGCATTCATCATGAATAGAAACAAAATAGAATAGCATTCTTTAAATTTAAGAAGTTTTGTAAAAGAAAAGTTTTAAAAAATTAGTCAAATTCTCACATACCCATGCAGGTGAAAAAAGCCAAGTTATTTTCCAAAATTTAGGCTATTAAATGAACTGAGATCAAAATTTCGATGAGGTTCTATATAACTATAACTAAAATTAACTATGCATAATATTGTTTCATTGAAAGCCTCGAGTTCATTAACCTTAAAGGCCGTATCAGATACAACTTTGGCGCTTTGCGTGACGTTTCTAACATTGACAGAAAAGCCAAGGCAAAAGGTGTGTGACACAATAAAAACTCTGACGATACTCACTGTTTGTGTCGCTTTTTTTGTTTTAAGCATAAAAAACAGCTCAATTCGATTGTTCTGATGCCACTACCTCGTTATTTATGTAAAATTATTAGAAGTTTAATAAAATTTCATATTTATGTGTAAGTTTGGCAAAAAAAAAAATTTTAATTATATCAACTATTTTCAAAGCACGCAGAAAGATGAGAATTGCCTAACTTTTCAATTTGCTTTGCGTTAAAAGTACTTTATATGACATGTTTCATATAAACATGTGCATTTCATCTGAGATGTTAAAGCGAATCTACAACGCAACGCGAAGCAAAAGTTTTATCTTGCAGGGCCTTAACACGATATACATAATTAACCAATAACGTAATTTAGTTTTGTTTTGAGCTTTGGTAAACTTCCACGATTTGTGCCCACATTATTTGAGAATAAGGCCAGCAGTTTAGAAACTGCAAAATTTACTTCCATTATTTTTGCAAACGGTGCCACTGTGCATGCAGTTGCACATCTAGTACAAGCATTTGACACAAATATATATGATTTCTAAGCTGCAAAGTGTTGTTCTTTTATAAAACTAATGAAAAAGTTCAAGTACAATACCATGATACACGCGATTGTAATATCTCATCATTAGTAGTACTGCAGTATTTAAAAAAAAACACATCCTAATATGACACATTTACAAGGGTATTCAGTTAATCGTTTTTAAGTATTGTGCAAGTTAATAAATAATCGTTTTTATGTCTTAGATTTCGAACGAATCATCTAGTAAAGAAAAGTTTAGAAAACACTTGTAGTCAGGAAGGAAAACTATACAGAGATAATTGATTGAAAATATAATTTATTAAAAATATAACACAAACAAATTTAAAAGTCAATGAGCGTGCGCTTTTATATATAGTGTGTTTTTTATTGAGGTATAGAACTTTAAATTGGCATCACTTTTTTAACTGGCGGCTATTTTGTCAGCTGTCAAGTGATTAATATTTAGTTTGGTTTGCCATTTCATCATGAACAGGTTGACAAAAGAACAACGCTTGCAAATCGTGCAAATTTATTTCGAAAATAATGGTTCAGTTCGCGAAGTTTACCGCAAGCTCCGTCCATTTTATGGTCGACATAATCGTCCATCAGAGCAATTAATTCGGTTAACCTGTCAATTGGCCACCAAGATCGTGTGATTTGACACCATTGGATTATTTTCTTTGGGGATATGTGAAGTCGCTCGTCTACGCCAACAAACCAGAAACGTTAGGGGACTTGGAAGCCAACATTCGTGGCGTTATTGCCAACATACGGCCCCATATGCTCGAAAAAGTGGTTGAAAATTGGACCTGTAGAATTGGCTTTATTCGAGCCAGCCGTGGCGGCCACATGCCCGAAATCATATTTAAACGTTAATGGCATAAAATTATCCTTCCAATAAAGCCAAATTGATGGACATTAAAACGATTTTCTTGTGTTTTATTTCAATTCGAAGTTCTATACCTCTAAAAAAAACACCCGTATATGTATATATTAATTGAAGCATCTTTAGCATTTAGCAAACGGCTGCCAACTTTCCCAAAAATATACGTTCAATAAGTCCGTGACTTTTCGAACTTCCACCGTAGTTATATGAAATGCAACACTATTCGCATCAAGTACCACCTTTTAATAGACAAATGTCAAATTTTGAGCAAGTGTCGTCATTTACTCTGCGTTTAACAGCTGTTCAAAAAAAAATATACAACCTCGTGTATTTTTCTAAAAAATAGAAAAAAGTAAATTTCGAGTGCTCACTAAACATTATTTTTTGCGAAAAAAAACCGTCAGTCAAACCAAGGAAAAGATCGACTCTGCACCATCAATGGTAAAAAAGTGGTTTACTGACCTTCGTTGTGGTCGCACAAGTACAAATGACGCTGAACGTTCTGGACGGCCTATAAAAGGTCAGTACACCCAAAAATGCCGAAAAAATCCACTTCAAAGGATTGTTTGAAATTGTTTAACCGCAATCAGAATGAGTTTTTGCGGCATTTTGTAAGTGTGGATGAAACACGGATCCATTACTGTACTCCGGAGACCAAGCAGCAGTCTACACAATGGGTTTCTCCGGGTGAACCTGCTCCGAAGAAGGTCAAGGTAAGTTTGTCGGCCAA
Source organism: Nowickia ferox (assembly GCA_936439885.1). Classification (NCBI taxonomy): domain Eukaryota; kingdom Metazoa; phylum Arthropoda; class Insecta; order Diptera; family Tachinidae; genus Nowickia; species Nowickia ferox. Next base: position 70,632,111 of record OW387026.1, read on the forward strand.
TAAGGTGATGGCAACAGTTTGTTGGGATGCACGCGGGATAATCCACATCGATTTCCCTCAAAAGGGAAAACCAATAAAGGGCGAATATTATGCCAAATTATTAGACCGATTTAATGAGGATTTAAAAAGAAAACGACCCCATATGGCCAAGAAAAAATTCTTTTTCATCAAGATAATGTACGGGTGCACACGTGTGCAGTCGCAATGGCAAAACTCTAGGAATTGGGCTACGAATTGGCACCTCAATCGCCATATTTTCCGGATTTAGCACCTAGTGACTACTCCCTATTTCCAAACCTAAAGAAATGGTAAAAAAATGCCAATTTGAAGGACCTCGAAAAATCCTATTTTTTGGAAGGGATACAAAAACTAGAGAAACGTTGGACTACGTGTCTAGAACTCAAAGAAGACTAGGTGGGAAAAATATATTTTTTATATAAAAACCTGTCTTTCTTGAAAAAGTCACTGAGTTAATGATCCACCCTCGTATTTTCTGTAATTTAATTACTTTTAAACGAACAAACTACAAGTAAACAAGTAAAAAAAAAACATAAGAATTTAATTAGAAAATAATTAAAACCGATTAAACATTTAATCAATACAAAGTTTGGAATTTCGTTTACTCGAACAGTTAGTCGACTAAAGATTCTGATTTTATTCGAGTGATAAATATGGAGTGAACAGAACAGAACGTGTTGAAACTGCCTCTATTTAGTTTAATGAATATCGAGAACATCTATTCAATATATGCCAACTCAAAAAAGCTTACTTCTCAGTAGAGCGAAAAGAAGTTAATTCCTCATTATTTTAAAAATAAATGATGTGCTTTCCATAAGATGGTTTAAATATGCTTACTAATTTATAGGTATGCAAAAAAAAAATTTATTGTGCACTGGTTTGCGTATTTTTTTAGATAGCATATTTTAGTCGATCAAAAACAAATATTTTTTTAGTGTTAGCATATTTTGTTGGAAAACAAAAACATAATTTTTTTAATTTGTGAGATCTTCTACTCAATACTAGGTATAAGAATTGCAAAGCTACAAGAAAAAACTTAAAATACCACAAAAATAACTGAAGCCTCTTCCATCCCGACGTGACGAGCTGTGGCACTCTCTAACTCAATCTTTGTTGTAACAGGGTCACTAAAAATTTGCAATTTTGAAAGCTTGTGTTATTGACTATAATCAGTCAATACATAATGTTTCTATTCGATCAACAGTTTAAAAGTTATTCATATATTATAAATTTTTTTTATATCGGAACTCGTATGTACTAATATGTCAAAAGTGACCATATCTTAAAACTTAGCCATAGGATATAAAAATCCTTACCTGATTCGTGTTCAGCATGCCAAATGCAATAAGATATGAGGTAGATTTATAATAAATTAATTATATTTTAAGCATATTAACAAACTATTCTTGCTTATCTTTTACGATCATCACATTAATTATTTTTACTAATTCGATGTACCGTCGGCACATACACCCAGAGAAAAAACAACTTAAAATCAATTAAAACCATATTGAATTAATAAGAAACATTAACGAAAGTCTAGTCATGTTGAAATTTCTTATTTCAATATTGAAAAATATTAATTTACTGTTATTATTTATTACTTTTATACATTTTCTATTATAGTGAAAATTATTGAATTAATGTGACGCGTTTTTATTAAGTTGCAGTTTTTCCCTGAGTGTACATGTAAGTATTATTGTAGTGGATATTATGTTACATTGTTTTTGCTTTCTACAGTTGTTTTTACTTTCCAGTATATGAAACAGTGATTGCCAAGTGAACATATATTTGTAACGTGCCCATGACGATTTAAGTGAGACATTTTAATTTTAATTGAACTAGAATGATTTTTAATATTTTTATTAATAAATGTGATTTTCTAAAGAAAAGGAGAACAATTTATATATGTGACCTGCTCCACGAAAAGGGACCTCTGCGCCGAAAAATTTTTTTTTACTTTTTGACTGATTCTTATAGAAAAAAAACGCTCTTTCAAATGCCGCAAACCGCAAGTTTCTATGTCTTTTAGTTTTTTTTCAAATCACCTGTAAAGATGAACATAATTAATGAAAAAATTTAAAAATGTGATATAAACAGATAATATATATAATATTTGAAATTTAAAAAAAGTTCAAATCAAAAGTCATCGGAGGGTTTCATAATGGTGATATATGGTACATAAAGGTTCCAGATTTTCCTGAATGACTGATTACTCAATTTTCTATCTTCTGATTGAAGTGAAGATATGTACGTTCGATACAAAGAGGATTTTTTTCAGATGAGGGGAGTTTCATTACTTTATAGTCTTTGAAACGAGGCATATGTCCGGGTAATGGAATCGCTAATTGATCTGCCGTACCTTTTATCAAATCTACCACTTTAGTGATTTCTTCCGGGTGCAGTGCGGCCGGATTAGTGCAGGGTTTGTTCTTCGATGCGTGAATTCGTATCACAACACCATGGCGATCGAAATGTGCGAGTAAACTCTTATACCTCTTCAGTCCACAAAAGTGTAGAAATAGAAACATTTTGCGGCAGATGGGCAACTGATGAAAGTAAAAAAGTACGTGACCTTTTGAGCTGTCTTGAGTTGACTTACGTCCATACTTGATTTTCGCCAATATATCTTTATAGGCGTCATTGAAATCGTCATGCCCTTTACCAGACTGAATTTGGCTTAGAATAACTAAATATTGTTCATCTTTCTGTAATTCCAAAAATTTATTTCTTGCAAAAACAATTCGTTCTTCCGGAATTACAGTATTGCATCCATTCGTACAGCAAGGTTTTTCTAAAAACTGCGATAAAGTTTGCTTTTCCTCAATATCTTGAAGAGATAATTCCAGCACTTCTGAAACTTCTGGCGATGAAAATGCATCCGACTCATCACTGACTATAGGTAAACATTCTTCCAAACAATCGCTGAAGTATTGTTCTTCAACACTCTTAAATTCGTTTTCCAGACACATTTTCTTACGTTAATTAAGATTTATTTTAACCTGAAATTAATTAAATAATAGATAAATTAAATAATAATAAATAATAGATTCAATTCTATCGGCTTAAATCCAAAACATTGCTAATTTGATAAGGAATAAAACAGCTCTAGTAATTTTGAAAACAAAATTAGCAAAAACAGGTTTTTAACTGTTAGAAATAATTTTCACTGCATAGTGAACATCGTACAAAGTACCAGAGAGTCGAAATACATCGCCAGATGATCAGGTTGAAGGAAGAGTTGCATAACCATGCGCAAAACACGGAAAAACGAAGCGCTTCTTTTAAACGCATTTTTCTTAATAACTTCTTTTCGGCGCAGAGGTCCCTTTTCGTGGAGCAGGTCACATATAATATTAATGATATAACTTTGTGCTAACGTAAATAGAAAATAGAGAAAACGGAAAAACAGAAAATGAATAGCGATACTTACAAATGTATTTACCAAAGGTAAATCAATAATTGTATACACAATATAATCATTTCTCATATTCCATTTGATTGAAAATTTGCTTTAAATAGCTGATAGATAGACATGGGTGCTGATGAAGAGCGTGGCTGCACAGAAATATATCGGTATTTCCCCCAGCTAAAAAGTCTAGTTTAATTTTTCTTCTATTCTTTAGAAAATCACATTCATTAATAAAGATATTTCATTCGATAAGAATTGAATAAACTGAACTTCAGCCCGATTAAGAAATTATTACTGATTAATTTTGGAAATTTCCATGGTAGTTTTCATTTATTTCCTTTAAAAAAATATACTTTGAGATAGCGGAATAATAAAGAGATTTATACAAAAAGAGAAAAAATAACTTTTTTTAATTCGAAATTTATATTTTAGATGAAAATTGATTGCATAGGGGAGCTATTTGCCAACGGAAACTAATTTTGACCAAATTTGAGTTGACATTTTTTTGAATATAGGCTCTCGATATACATTTAATTTTAATAAAGAAAAAATTCGACTTTCATTTTATTAAATTTTTTCGAATTACTGTGCTAGGTCCTATTTCAGTAAAAAAAAAAATTATTCAAGTTTTGAACTTAGTAATTGCATACAAAATAATTTTTTTATGTGGATACCCTAATAATTTCTATACAACTTTTGTATTAAGTTGCACTTGCTGTCTAGCTTGTTAGTTTTGCCACATCATGTGTAACTGCAAACAGTTAAAGTATATTGTTTTAAACAAGAATTTTATATTTTAAGAACAATTTAACAACACGCGATAAACTTTTACATTTTAAAGATTTCCTTTGCGAGTGAACAATTTAAATTTAATTTTTACTTTATGTCCTTTTCGTAGGAAAAATTGAATGTGCCCACAAGACACTTTCTGAGTAGCGGCGCTTCAGATGGTCACATACAAGTTTAATTTTAGAGCTGTAGTAGCAACTGCTGGAAATTTTATTAATTCAAACTGAATCTGCCCCCGTATTCTGTAACTCTCGAAAGCTAAATCTCTATCGCTAAAATTCTATAAAGTGGATTTATCGATTTTCGGCTGCAAATACAATTTTCAATCGTATATTGCTAAATCAGGCATTGGCTTAGTAATCTAATTTGCCGAAATTTTACTGTGATTATTTGATCTGTCAAATGATCGATGATTATGTCATCGCCAAAAATTTAAAATTTTAGATTTGTTCAGCATCTTCGCGATTTAATTTAGCTTTAGCGAGTTACAGAATACGGGAGCAGGTCCCACTACTTACGATCTTGCGAAAATGGGTTGTAAAACCTTCGAGGGTAAAACCTCGATACAGATACAATTCTTGACTTTATATTCTCTGTTTTCGTGTTTAGTAATATAAAATTAAAGCCCATCATAAGAGTAAAAAATTTGAAGTTAATATAGTACTTGGTGATTTAAATTACATAGTTTTTAGCATTTTCTGAAGTTAAGGTTTATAATTTAGTAAAACATTAAATGCATTTTTTGTGGCGTATAGTTTATAATCCAAAAACCATTTCTTTGTACTTCTGATATAGAAAAACTTGTTCATTTTATCAAAAAAATTTCGGTTTATTGCTTAACCTTTCAAACTTTTCATCTACTTCTTAAAATTACAAAAATAAATTAAAAACGGAATTTTTTTTTATTTAAATTCATTTAGTTTCAAGCAGCTTCAATACAAGCCCTACTCTTGATATGTTTTGTGAAGTTTGAACACTCAACAAAATATTTTCATTCACGTAGGAAAAAAGTCAAATTACTGTGGAAATAAAGTAATGCCTTTCAATTTTAAATATTTTTCGATAGACTTCTACTAAATTTTAGCTACTGTAGAAATATTTTTTTTTTCGTAGGGTGTAAAACTGCTAAAGGTAACCGGCCGTTGTAATTGCATAAATTTCATTTTGTTTCTTTTTCTGTAATTATGAAAATTAAATATTTTTTTAGTTTCCTTTCAAAGGCAGCAGTCTCAAAGCTAAAAGCAAAGTGGAATTAAATATTAAAATTTTGCACTGAATGTAGCAAATGTTACAATGAGCACTCATTTCTTTACTTTGGCGCAATTTTTAAGTTATTTAAGAGGAAAATTAATGTAAGTTCTTCATTATTATATACAGGGTATTTTATTAAGCGCATGTTATTTTGAAATTTAAATAAAAGAAAATGAGTGTGTAGCTTCTTACCTTCAGCTACATTCCTGAGGATTGCCAAGATCCTCAGGGCCACGGAGCTGGTGGCCAGGAATGTAGCTGAAGGTGAGAAGGTAAACTTCTACGTCGACAGCCAGGCAGCGCTAAAGGCTTTGAAGGGACACATTGTCAAATCGAAACTTGTTAGTGACTGTAGGAGAGCCCTCCACTTGCTTATGGATAAATATAGTGTCAGACTATGTTGGGTTCCTGGCCCCAGCAGTGTTGAGGCAAATGAAATTGCCGATGAGCTGGCAAAAATAAGGTCGGCATTAGGTAAAGAAATGTCAGACAGGTCGGTAAAATTACCAATAGGTCATTACTATAGAGAACTCAGTAATTGGGTAGAAAGCAGGACCAACAGTTAGTTCATGGTGAAGTTGGGAGGACATATTTCGGGATAAACCAGTTTTAAATCAAAATGTGCAGATTAAAATCACTTTCTCACAAAGTAAAGATTACTATTTTAACGAATTCACACAAGATTTTATGAAAATGTAATTTTTAGCATTATTTAGCGCTTATTAAAAATTTTGTTGCTCTTTTTTAAAACGTAGGTCAATGTTGTTTTTTTTTATATCTTCATTATCATTAAAGACATGTAAATTACACGTAAATATAAAGCTTTGTTTTTAGAATTTTGTTGAATATGTAACTCGACTTTGTCTTGAGTGGACTTATGATATTATTGCTTTAAAGCACAGATGTATTTAAGAGAATATAGTACAAATGATCGCCGCGGCTTTAAAAGGTAGCGCGCATCCAAAATGTAAAATTTTCTATGACTATGGAAATACACGAAATGGAGGAAAAAACTAGTTCTTGGTGCAGAGACCTTAGCTGTTTAGATATAAACTGACTTGCCAATTTGCATACATATTTGACATTAATATCGTATCGTCGAAGTGTAAAGATTAAAAAAGGATTTTTTTTATTAAAAAATTTACAGATATTTGAATTGTTTTCGAAATGGACACTTTGTGCTGTGGCATGGGTTATGCTCGCCTAGAGGATTGCTGTGATTGGTTTCTTATTCGCATACACTTGCGACTTAGGAAAACCTCGAAATAAAAATTTAACGGTATGAAATGATTTTTCAATGAACTTCGCCCGAACAGAACACACATTTTTATAAAACAATAATTTGACAAAACAGACTCAATAAAGGACAGCCAATTATACAAATGTAGCTTCAACAATATGCCTGCTACCAAAAGACCCCTTGTATACAAAAATCTACCAATGTGATTTGTTGTCACTGTGTCACAATATTGTACAACTAAGTTTCTAATAATTGTGCCATTTTTACTGGGGCGTTCCTTAAAGTTTTATAATAAAATCACACAAATAACCGTAATTATGCGAAATGTTTAAAACAGGTTGTGAAAAAAGAAGAAAACATAAATAAAAGCAAAAGAGTTGTATGAAATATAATTAATTTTAATATAATGATGCCATTATCAAAACACTACAGAAACAAAAAATTATTCATCTTGGCATTTACATTGTTGTTTGCCAATAAAATGAAAAAATATGATGCAATAATATTGACATAAAAAGGCTGAAGGAACACATTGAAGATTTTTGAAAAATAATGGAATAAGCTACAAAAGATTGTTTGTAATAATTTATAACTTTTAGTGAGTTTTTATTTATTAAGGCTACAAAAGTATGTAAATATTTTAACAGATTTGTACATTATGGATAGTTAAAACGGTTTAAGATTTTCTGTTTCCTCTCATCTTTTGTTACATTTAAAAAGTTATAAAATATTAGAGCAAAACATTAACAAGATGTGAATAAATTTCTGAAAAATTTGCGCTTTAAAGATTTTTTGGTACACACAAAAAAGTAATATGAATGAGTTTGTAATATTAATTAAAATATTTGTAATATTAATTAAAAAATTAATTAAATTTTCACCTATAAACAATTTGATAATATCAATTAAGTTTTTCCACTCAAATTAATTAATACAATTAAAAGTTTAATTGAATCAATTAAATTATAAATTGAAAACATTAATTTGTGAATACTTTTTTCTTTGTATACTTAAAGTTTTAGAAACTTCAGACTTCATAAACAAAATTTTAATGAGGTTTATACCCATAGTGATATACTAAAGTGTAGATGAGACAATTCATTTAAAACATTTCCCATATCTAAAGTTCATGTCATGACAAAAAACTAAATTGTCAGTCTAATCGTTATTTAATAATTTGTATTTTTGATTGCTAGATTTAATGGGTTTTATTTATATTGTTCTGTTGTTCTATTTTCTTAATAAATATCAAGTTCAGTATTTTTATACCCTTTACAAAAAGTATTTTAATTTCATGTGTAATTTCCACAATATTAATATGAGACACACAAAGTATATGCCGGTTCCTTAATATAGAAATGCCCTTACTCATTATTTGTTTGCATTTTTCGTTACATTAGATGTTCTTCTATCGAAATATACAAAAAACTCGATTGAAAAAAAAAAATAATGAGTTAGGGCCTTTCTATATTAAGATATAGATATGTGTTTCTTTTAAAGCAAACACAACCCGCGAAGCGATTGGCTTGTCCGCAGAAAACACCCAGAGTTTATAACAGGAATCGAACCCACGACCTCTGGACTGAGAAGCTAGCATCGCTACCACTCAGACACAGGGGCACCCTATATATATTCTGGTTCCTTATGGAAGACCAATAAGCGATGTCTGTATGTCTGTACATAAAATCGGTTCTATGAAGCTCTCAGAATAGCTAAAGACTTCGGTGTGTTAGAAATGATCCAAAAAAGCTTTGTATTGGAAATCATCAAAATCAAAGAGACTGTTTCAGAGCTGGAAAATTAAATATACCTATTTTATATGTCAGTAAGTATAAAATTAGTATTAAAAATAAAAAAGATGACTTCAGGGTTGGAAAGTTTAAACTTTTTCTTGTATATAAGAAAATCTACTAAAATTAATTTTTTATTTTTTCCATAAATTAAACATATTTTATATAAAAAAACGTAGATTGTTTTGAAAAATCAGAAAAATCTAAAAAAATTATTCCAGGACTGGAAGGTTCACACATTTTGTGATGAAAAAAGTCAGCCAATATAGCAATGGCAAACTAAGAAAATAAAAAAAAAACATTGATTATTGAGTTCTTGTTTCAACTTTGATGTTTGTTGAGCTTCTTATTTGTTTAAATGAAAGTTGAACATAATAACTCTAGTTGTTCTAAGAGAGTTTTGGGTGAAGGTTCCCTGATGATCTGGCAACAGTGAAATGCGCATAATTTCAATGTATTTTTAATAAAAAACAAATATATATTACTGAATAAGTAAAATAATATTTTGAAATTATTAGTACGTTAACAAATGTTGAACTTAAATTGTAACAAATCTCATATTTTAATTTTCTTACTTTATCTATTTTATACTTTGAAACAAAACAAGCGTTGGAGAGATCTACCTTCACTGATGGTTAAATAAAACATCCAAAAATGTCCACGCATATGCGATATACGCCCCCTTTTGTGATGTTGTGTTTTTCTCATATAAAATGTATTTCCTTATGAGAAATACAGTTTATCGCTATACAACACAGAGGCTCGTCTGCGCGTCATTTGACATATTTAATATCCGTGTGTTTATTGGTTATCAAAGTTTGCCAAAGAAAACACCTAAACTCTTCCTCTGAAAGCAGTTGTTTCACTTTTCTAAAACTTTTCACATTGAAGATACTGAATAGTTACAAAAATAAATAACAAAAATTACAAACTTGAAGAGTGACACTTTTAAGTCTTCCTTTGCCAAGCTGTTTGTTGTCTCTTTATGGTATGTCGGCGATAATAATTTATAAAGACATAAAAGTCAAAATGATGCTGCCCAGCAAAGTCTTTGTTTCTATTTGAAAACGATAATGATTTAACATTAAGCAACATTAAAATGCATCCTCAGCTGAGACTTTATTTCAGTATATTTCAAATGAAAGTATAATAAATTTACCTTCAATTAAATAAACCTTGAATTACTCCGCTCAAAAAAAAAAAAAATAATAAAGCTTAATAATTGAGAATATAGATTAGCATTTAGAAATTATTTATGTTAAAATTTATCATATTTTACTTCTCATCTGCTTGCTTAGAGTTTTGAAGTTTGAAAACCTCATCTATTGAGCACTGGCATGCAATAACTTCTTCTTTATGTTGATTTGATACATTTCTGACCTCTCCTGCGTATCATTTCAGTAGACTTTGCACGAACAGCTAATTGAATACAAAATATTTTACACTTTTCGGTCAATATTAAACTCCAGCCCCTGGATTAGTGGCTGTCCCAGAAGTATATACATCCCTGTTTAAGTCACTGCTACTCAATTTAAGAATCACATTTTAAATGATTAGCGTTTCGCTTGCTGGGTTAGTTTGTTGAAATAAGTCAATTGTCACACTTATCTGCGCACATATAAAGAAAAATATAACAAAGTTGTCTGCAAGTGACAGTATTTTGTTATTTAAAATTCTATGTCAACGCCTGTTCACGGTGCACAATTAAGTTGTGTCTATGTCTCCAAGGTACATTTTCAATCTACATAGAGATGGCAATAATTTACATGCTTGCGAAAGTGTTAAAGCATGAAAGTGAATACCTCATAAGTTGATGCGACTAAACGTATATGAACTGTATTAGTGCCGTGAGAGGGAAGTTCTTAAATGCTAACTGCAATTTCATAAACGTCTGATGTATTAAAGGAATGTCATACAAATCAGTCGTAAGATTAAAAATAATAGTTTTGAGATTTTCTTCTCCCAAAAGTGTGTAAAAGACGAAACTAATTTCACATTCCTCTTGGGTATTTTATTAGCATTATTTTTCTTTAATATGATGTTCTTTTTATTTTTCATTGAAAATTTCCAAATTGTGCATGAGTGTCTTTTTTGCTACTCACGTTCCCCTCTCAAGTTCAACCGTTTTTTTATGATTTTATGCTTATGGTGATGATGCACTATAACATTATCTCATAACATTATTTTAAGATGTCTTTGTAACATTAAACCATCGTGAAGTATAAAGATAACAGTCTTTAAAATTAATGGATTTATTATACAGAAAATATAAGAATAATAGATATTTGAAGTGAAACGTAAAAAATACAAAATAGCATTACAATTAATGAAGGAGCTTTTCCCTCACAACTCGTTTCAAAACGAATGACATTTTAAGCATTTATTGCCTTCAAATATTTAAAATATAAAAGATATTAATGTTTTAAAAAAAATAGAAGTTAAAAAATTTAATGATATTTTACAGTAAATAAAGATAACTTAGTTCGTAGTGCTTTGGCTACATTCGCTTAAAAATTGGTTTGTACCCTCAAAATATTAGTGAAACTTTCAAGTGTAAACTAAGAAAATTAAAATCATTTAATATGTCACCAGAAATTTTGTGAAAATCTATCTGAATACCCCGGAACAGTTGCAGCAATTAAAAATATTTTAAATCACGTAATATTTCATTGTGAGCAGAAATTAATTTTGTAAATTGTTTTGTTTAATTAATATGATATGAGTCAATATAAACTATTACGAAAACATATTTTTTTGTTATAGCTCATATCATATCATGAGCTACTTTCATTGGGTGAGGGAAAAAACTTGAATAAAAACGACAGGCTTATAAAAAGGAACCGTTTTTCACAAACTTATTCTGTTGTATTGGTTCAAAATTCTGGGTCAATTTTCTATAGCGGAGCTGCCTACGAATTGTATGTTTTTTATAATAATTTATGGGCTTTCATTTTCTACTGTCAATTTATGTGAATAATAAAAATTTTATTGCACTACCAGATTTATCTTATGAAAATTTTCAAAAATTATTTGTCTAAAACAACGTTATTATACATTTCATTGATTTCTATTTAAGAAGAATATTTTCATTATTTTTGCAAGAGTTAACATTTAAATCAGTATTTGCACTAAAAATTTATTCCTATTGCAATGTATGACTAATTTATATAAATTATGTCTTTCATTCAGAGAATATAATACGCTTTTATGCGATTATTTTTAATGGGTTTGAAGCAAGTTTTTAAAAAATGTTTAAACCTTTTCTAATATGACCGGCTGAATTAAATTATTACACATTATTTATTTGTTTAATGCAATAACTACAACTGCAAGTTAATGGTTAACAAACACTATAACTTGGATCTTGAATTTGTGTGGTATATAAATGCAGAGTTTTTGGTGCTAATCGAAACTATTGCTATCAGACTGCTAGACTACCACTTTAGTCGCCAGTCTTCCCAAAAATCCTTAATATGATATGAGTTAATAATAACTATTACGAAAATATGATTTTTAGCACTAGCAGGAAAATATATTTTACCGACACCAAATTTTGGAGAACAAAATGTAAATGAAACAAGCTTCAATCCCTCCAATACTATTGATACTCGTAATATGAATTTTGTGGCTAAAAGGAAAAACTGCTTAAATCGAACAAACTAATTTTGATTAAATGGCACCCCTTTAATCCTCATATTCACAAGTATCTCTGGGCAAAATCTAAATTTTTTTCAGGAAGTTATAGCGCAATAAATTGCTGCTTATCTCATTGCGACTTATAATATCATATGGAATAACAACTTAATGTATCTTATACTTTGGTACATTTCAGATTGAATGTATTATTTATAGTGTCTTGAACGATGTTTTCATAAAAAAATCGAACGCTATATTTCATAATTCAACTGTAAAATAAACCAATTTCGTAAAATCGACTTTATTGCCAAAGAACTATAATTTCAGCAAAATCTGCAAAGCACTTTGAAACTGAATTAAGTACGTATGTGAGATATGGAGTTGTTTTATTTTAAATTTCTCATTCGCACTGAACACAAACGCAGTCAAGGAACACCCAAAACACCCACTTTTGGCGTATACTAAACATTTAAATCAGATTAAAAATTGCTTCGTATGAAATTAAATGCAAGCAAATATACAAGTGTTGCCAATTATTCGTGTTTTTATTTGATCCAATAAAATTTCATAACTTTTTTTCTTGTTCGAATAGACGAATAATTTTGAACTTTTGTTCAAATATTCAAACGAACAAAAGATTTAAAATTAAAGTCGAATTATTTTTAAAAATAAAGAAAAAATTATACTTGTATGTATAAATTTAGTTACTTTTAATAAAAAATTTAGAAAACTTGGTAAAAACAAAACGTAGGTACACTCAAAACATTTCATGTTTAAAAATACGAAAAAAAATTCGTAATTTAATTTTTGTGCAATACAAGAAAAATTTTGTAAATTTTTTGAAAATATTTGTAGCTTGTGCAAAAGAACCGATTTCATAATTTTACGAATTTCATTAAGCTACAAAAAATATTTCGTACATGTATTTCGTATATAGTAACATATTTTTTTTTATTAAATTGAATTTAGAAGAAAATAAAACATTTTTATAAAATTGGATATTTCGTAAAATAAAATTTTGTTTCGTTATCATTTTGTTTACAGTACAAAATTATTCTAAAAGAGAAAACTAAAATACGTGAATTTGTCAGGTGTGTCCAGACTATTGAGAGTGCTGGTATGCTGGGTTATACTCCGGCTAGGGCTCGACATATTGATAAGAACAATGTATTTTGTAAATTTTCAAAAAAAAAAAATAAATTGTAAAAATACAAAATTTTATCGTAAATAAAAGGGGAACATTTTGCTCACGTTAAATATTTTCCGTGAACACAACAATGGGGAAGAAATTTAGAAAATTTCAACAACTCAAACATTGGCGATAACAATTTTTAGGAAATGGAACACGTTTCACAAATTTTTATTCCCGGAAAGGGTGGCTATTTTTATTATCTACGAAGCATTTCGTAGCGAAAAAAAACGATAACTTTCGTAAAATGAACTACGTGTATTTTACCAGTGAAATATTTCGAGTGTATAGAAAAGATTTAGAGTAATTTTTATGTTTGAGAAAATACATTATTTTTTAATATTTTGTCAAATAGCTGTTGCGGCACTATACAAACTGAACACGAGAATTGATTGTTACATCAATCGATTTGTCGTAATCCCGGGAGTGTCACTAAAGATATTACAGTAGTCAAAACTCAATTTGGCGGCCAACAGAAGGCGTTTTGTAAATACGAAAAAAATAAAAAATTGGCAAACTATATCAAAACGAGTATCGTTCGACAGGTATTTGAAAATCACCTTTAGGTCTCTCTAATGATTTTTAATTTCAAATGACCATTTAGAATATTTAGCGGTTCAAAATTGGTCGCAGTCGGTTTTTTATACTTGTAATAACTAGTTGTTGTTATTTAAGTTAGTGTTTTACAATGAGTCATGAAGTTGAAGGAAGAGATAAAAATTTATTTAAAAAAATGAAAGTAAAGTTAAATTGGAAAAGCAATATGTAGTAATGTCAAATAAGATTTTATTGTAAAGATAGAATGGTGTGGTCAAATATGCCACCAGTTCTGAAGAAATATTCCACACACAGCATATTGAGGAGCACACGAGGACCCACTTGAAATTTTATAAATTCATCGGATACGGCTGAAATCCTGTTTATCTTCAGCATTCAGTACGTTTAGTTTAGTCTAGGACTGAATCATATTAATTATAAAAAAATTAGTTTTGTTTGTTAAACTAAATTAAATTGAATGCAAGATAGCATTATTTATTATTCCTTAGATGGATAAGGATTTACTTTATTTAATTATTAAGATTTTTATTTCATTTTTTTAAATGGATATTAAAGATTTTCATACAAAGCACAAGAGGGCTTAGACAAGCCCTGCAGGCAGTTAAGCGTTAAATAAAAGTTAGTGCTATTCACACATAATTTTTTAAGAATGATTTGTACTAAAAGAAAGTGAAAAAACTTGAATTTAGTACAGATTTTTTCTTTTTGTGTAGAACTACCTGCCACGATTTTGGGGTCTTATTTCATACGAAATAACGGCCCAAATAGAAATTAAGTAATGCCCTAATTTTTAGGAACTTATTTCATATGAAATAAAACCCCAATTTTAAAAATGAAATAAGTCTCCAATAGAACATAATGAAACAAATTAACTCACTTTTTATTTACAATAAGAGTAAAATTTAAGTTGAAGCTTGCAAAGATTCATTAACTGTTTTACAAAAACATGAGTCACATGAGTGTCACAGCATATTTATAGATGCTTGCATGAAAGAAGGACAATATTCGGAGCTTTGTCCTTACAAATTGCACATAAGTTTTTGATTAAAATCACGAGCTCAAAAATCTTATCTGCCTATTCCCCTTCAGTAGATTCTTCTTTAAAAATATTCTCACTAGGCACCATATTTACAAAAATTAAGACACAATACACTACATATACCCATTTTTCTACATATATCGTCGGCTTAGAGTGTAACTTCCAGGACAAACAAAATACTGTTAACTTTTTCTATACAAAGCTTAAGAAATCAGCCTAATACATTAAGTTTCTTCGACTTATAAATATTTTAGCAAGTCGATGAGGCGTCTCTTTCTCTTTCGAACGGCATTAAAATGTCATGTCATGTTATAAAAAGTGGATTTAGCAGGTTTACACTTTAAGCCGACGATATGCGTCTTTAAACTATTTAATATCTATAATTAAAAGGTGCATTCATAAGATCTTTAAATTAATTTGAAAAGGAAATAATTCCCAATTTTTTTTATTGATTTATTTCACTACAGACTTTTGGGGTGTTATTTCACATGAAATAAATACCCAAAATAACGAAGTAACTCCCCGGAAAAGTTGTTGTTGCTTTCTGTAAATCCTTTCTGTAAAATTATTTTATTTTATTACTTTGCAGTCGTTACATAACATGCAGACGGTAAGTAGCTTATTTGAAAAAGTAATGCATACAGTATTTAGTTTGGGTAGAAAAGTAAGTTGTGCTTCAAGGAATAAGAAAAAACTTTAAGAAGTATACTTTCCGTACAAGATACTGCGATCGAAGAAGATCTATTGTATCATTTGCCAGGTGTTAAAACATCTCATCTACATCTGTTTTCATAAGAAATCTCAAGATTTGCAGCGTAGTTCCTAATTTTCCAAATGGCTATTTCTTCTGTGGCATAAAGCTTCACAGACGTTTTGTAATATAATCTGCATGTTCTTTCTCATTATCACAGAATCTGGTAGGCTGTTACTTTAAATGTCAAGTCTATAAAGGCATTAATAAATTTTGCTGGGTTGGTTTTGGCTCTTCTTGCAGGCTCCCTAGAAATTTTCTACGGTCCTGTAATTAGGAAACGGTAGCTTACAATATCATCGTTTACAGTATTTGTCAGAGAAACCTCAAAATTTTTAATATAAACAATTTTAAATAACTCTTAGGAATAAATAAATATATTCTATTAGCGAAACGTACGTTGGCCTAATTTCATTTCACAAAAAAAGTTGCACTCACAAAGATTTTTTTTATTTTTTATTTTTTATTTTTTGCTACATTTACCAGATTTAATATTTGGAAAAAGTGCACACAGTCGCTTTAATTATTTCACATGTAATCATACTATAAAATAAATGTGTGCCAAGTACAAAAATAAATAAGAAACATGTTTTATTTATTCTTTTCTTATTTACTGTTTTACATACAAAGTTGCAACAGGAAACGCTTAAATGCAAAATCCTTTACTATTGCCAACGTAAAGATTTCACCGTAAAATCCTCATGCTACAAAGTTATGAATGAATAATACGTAGCGTGCTGTAATTTACAGCTCTTGATATAAAAATTTCATTTCATGCCATAAAAAACAGCCAAAGAAGAAAAACAAAAGCTCACAAGAAAAAATATATATTTACTGCAACTTATAGTGAAAGTGAAAATAATGAAAAAGAAAAAAAAATATAATACATATGTATAATAAAAAGAATGAATAATGTTTTACATTTGTTACTTTGAAGCAAGCAGAAATGGAAAGTTGAGAGATATGTAGGTTGTCGAGAATTTTGAATTAGCTAAATTAATGAACATACCATTAAATATATGTGTATATGTTTATGAATTAAGACTACATTAGAAGCATTAATATGTTATGACTACCTATGCATAAGCGATAGAAACTTAAATAGGCCAAACAGAAGAAACTCGGTTTTATAAAAGAAAGCTTATTTATCATACCTAAAAAATTACTGTATAAAAGTTATATATAGACTTACTGTAGCCAATTATTTCATAATTTTTTTCCAAATCAAACGTTAGAGGACGATAACTGTTTGAAACCGTATTTCGGTTTAAATTAATTTTTAAGGCGTACTTTAATATAAATCAAATAAGCTTCAAATCATTCAAACTGTCGGGGTTGGCAAATTTTAAAATCTGATGAGATTTGAGATACGACACAAAGTTTTTTTTTTTTAAATGCGTTGTGTTTAATTTGGGTCCCATGAACGACACGTGCTTAAGTAGGACATCTTGGCAAACTAAAGCATAAAAAACTACCAGATATTTATAAATCAAGTTTTAGCGATATTTATCCAGTTGTGAAGAACTTTCATAATGAAGTTATATCTAATTTAAGGTTAGGAAGTCAATTGTCTTAAAACACATTTATATAATATAGAGTAAGAATATGGTAATTAATAATGAAATATGATGTCGGGCAAATGTCCACCTCTAGCACATCGGCAGACGTCCGCTCTTTTCACAAAATTTTGAAACATATTTTGCAACAAAGATTCGCTTACCTCGTCAATGCAGCGCCGAATTTCATCTTTCAGGGCGTCACATAGAGGAATATTTGAGCCAAAAAGATGGTCAAAAAGGCAAAAATAAATTTAAAGAAATCTTTAGAACAAAGTATACTGCTCGATACACAACAAAACTTTACATCATTTTGTAAATTTTGGAGACTTTAAGTTGTAATTTGTAGCTCTGAGATACTGCTAAAGTCAGGAAAATGAAAAAATTACATGAGTTTTTAATATTTTTTTTCCGGTTTCAACATGGATTTTTTTTGTGGCTAAACGAATAAAGCTGTTAAGTTAATTTTTTTTTTCGCTGAAATGTTTGATCAAAAGCAATTTTTAGTATTAAAATAAAACAATTATCTTGAATATTAATGTTGAAATAATTCATTTAAAAAATAAAAAATAATTAAAAATTATACACTTTTTTTGCAAACAAAATAAAAAAAAGGTTTTTAAAGGTGAAAGTAGCTATATTTAGAATTATGTTTTATACCACAATAATATCTAAAATCTGTAACTTTAGACGCAAGAAAAAAATTTTGCGCAAGTTTGCGCCATTTTTTTGTGATTTTTTGAAAATTTCATTTATTTTCTGTTTTTGCTCATCTTGTATAGGCAAATATGATTAAGAAACCTTTTTGGTCAGTCATAAAATGTTTTGCTTTGAAGGAAGGGATACTTCCGCTTGTCCATTCAAGCTCCAAAGTTAAATTATTATAATTATACAAGTAGTAAATTTTTTTGTAATATCTAAATTATTTTTGCAAATAATATTTTTGTAACCGCCCACAAAAGGAAGCGGGACGAAAATAGCTTGTTGCGGTCTCCTGGGTCCAAGTTTAAGGTTTTGAACTTTCGCCGACATTAAAAGTTGGATTATCTAAGCAAAAGTATGAGTAAATTTAAGAAAAAAAATTTAATTTTTCAGAGGTAGGATTAGTTTCTCTGAGAGGACTTTTGTCCTCTTTGTTCGGTTTTCCTTATTTTTCAAGATTTAATAGGACCACTATAAGGCATATTTCTGCCAAGTTTCATTGATCTAGGGGCACTCAATATTTTTTTTACAAGCAATATAACTAAAAAAAGGAATGGCCAGCTTTTTGGCTCAAATACTCCTCTGTGCATCAGTTGTTTCTAATTTGTTCACAAATTTCACAATTAAAATTCATTGTTCAAGACTGTGGCGTTCAATGGTTAAAACTTCAAAACTTTTTACTTAATAAATGACAAAGGATGGCAGCTCAATTCTGGACATTTTATCATTTGACAGCCACCTCAAATTTATCCACTCCTTTTATATATATTAAATCGTAATATGTGTTTAATCGTAACGTATGATCTGAGAAACTGTAATAGCTGTGGAGCTGAAATTTAAATTTAATTTTTTATATTGTTTTTGATCCAACAAGTGACCACTGTTTGAAGTAAAGTAGTTAAAACAATAATCGAGAGTAAGACAACTTTTGCTCACTAAATTAGTTATATTCTTTAACTTGCTGGAAATCCATTTTCTTTTGGCTCTGCAGTCATTTTACATTATAATGTAGGGTACACATAAATTTTTTGCCTTTTAATGACAAACAATAACTGCAGTAGAACAATGAACGCTGGTAACAGCTGAAAATTATTACGTTTTCTCTCTTTTTCCTTCACACATAAGAAGAGAGCATTGAATGAAAATTCTTTGCAGTAACAAAAGACAAAAAAAACACCAATTTGGTAGGGAAAAATTATGATAAAATGATAATTTTTTATTTAACTGCATCGTAATTTAGTGCATGCGAAATGCACTAAAAATGAAATAGATTTTATAATAAAAGAATTATATATTTAAATGCAGAACTTAATCTAAAATAAATTATGATTATATTTATGTGAGTGATTGTGGGTGAAATAAATTGCTTTTAAGCTACAATATTCACCTGGCAAGACTAATTTATTAAAAAAATTAAATAAATTATAAATAATAAATTTAATTGAACTAGAATGAATTTTTATCAGGAATAATTTCTTAATATTAATGGTATTTAATTAATAAAAATATATCATTCAATAAGAATGGAAAATTTTGAACTTGAGCCCGATAAAAAAATTATTCCTGATTAAGGATCAAAAAATAAAAAATAAAAAAAAATAAAACGAGAGGTGTCTTAGGACACCCGGTTATAGCTATGCTGCTTAGTTATATAAAACAAAACTTCATATGTGAAATAACAATGCAATAAATTTATATTATATGATGATGTAAACTTCT
This sequence comes from Nowickia ferox, assembly GCA_936439885.1. Classification (NCBI taxonomy): domain Eukaryota; kingdom Metazoa; phylum Arthropoda; class Insecta; order Diptera; family Tachinidae; genus Nowickia; species Nowickia ferox. The sequence goes on from OW387026.1 coordinate 70,651,761, forward strand.
CTGCAAATATTTCAAAACGTTTCCATTTATGTTCCATTATTTTCTTTTCTAGCGGTGTACGATTAAATTAACGTATTGTTTGTGACCGGTGGTGGCTGTTAGCCGGCTTGCAGACAATTGGCTGTGTTCTCTGCTTTGTGCTCATGTGCAAAAACAAAACAAAAATAGATTGAGCAATCGTTCCCATTGTTTTTGTTTCTCTCACTTCAAAGAACGAAACAAAACAAAATCAAGCAATTTGTTTCGTTTGTTTTCGTACTCTGCTTTCAAGTACAAAGAAATCAAAGGAAAAATAAGTTTATAACTTCAATAGTTGCAATTATTTTATTTTTTACGAAAATCACGTCCTAACTCAAGTATTGCGCAATAAATAGCATAGCTATAAAAATAAAATTAAGGTAACTCTTTTATATAAAAAAGCCTAGCAATAGCACAAATAGTAACGTGATGATAGCAGGCACTGAATGCTAGAAATAGTTCGAGCATCGAGCCTTTAATCCAAAAGTTATTATCAATGTTGTTACGACTTTCAATAAAGATACTCCCAGAACGCCTGACCAATAAACAATGCATGGTCTAATGCTGAGAGTTTTCTAGCTGACTTCGCCTTACAGCTTTGAAGGTACATGAACCAAAATAAAAATAAGATATATAAATAACAAAATATAATATATTTCTAAGAATAATGCAACAAAACAAAATTAATTCCTTTATGCTACAAAGCTTTATAAAAACATAGTAATCCTCTAAAGAAAATATGTTTAAAATTTTACTTAAAAAGATGCCATTATTACAAACCCATTTTTAAATTTATACCCTGTTTACACTTCCCCGAAAATAAGCAGGATAAACAAACTTACATATTTTGTAAGTTCATTATATGGGGTTTGCTACAAAACTATGCAATAGATTTAATTTGCAGTAAATTTAAAGCTGAATGTTCGAAAAAAAGGGCGAGAAGTTTATGCTAGTCTTAACAAACAACAAGAGAAACTAAAAGACAACGGGATGAGAGTACATACATACAAGTATATATGTATGTATGTATGTACATAATACACTTTCAATGTCAATTTTTCCAAATGTCAAAGTCATTGTTCCTGCAAAATGTAATAAGAGTATCGTTCTAAGGGAAAGGGTGACCAGATGATAAAATGCCTGAAGCAATACCGGTAAAAAGATTTTCTGTTACAGATAATAAATAATAATAAAAAAACGGAAATAACATTTAAAACATTTTGGCATTTATATACATTTAAAATGTTTATATACTCGTATTTTAAATGACTTTTCAAATTCTCTTTTAAATTTTAATGAAATCATAATAATTTTTAAATGATTGTTAGTTTTTGGTTGTTTTACTTACTTACAGTTTCTACGTATCCGTCAGACGACTCGTCTATAAAATTTCTATAAAAACCACTCAAAAAAATTAGTGCTTTCCATATAAATTTCATATTCAAATCGACCCTCTGTCTTGTAAAACCAGGGGGTTAGTGTAAAATGGGGTGATTGGGGTTATTTAAGGCTGCTCATAACACTAGAAGCTTTTTGAGTTACTAGTTGTTCGTCGTAGATTCTTGGTACAGTTAGGCCTGGATTATCCGTAATGGTCGGGACCGGAAGCATTCTGGATAATCGATTTTCCGGGTAATGGAGTAATAGATTTTATTGATTTTTTTCATAATTTTTATTTCTATTTTTGTACTTACTTACACATCTTTGTATATACCGCATATAATAAAAGAAAAATTCATGGATTTTATTCAAAACATTCATAAATATGTACTATAAGGAAAAAAATATTTTGGCTGAAAACGGTTGCTTGCTGGCAATCCCTGACAATAGAAGAAAAAGTAACTAATCACGGTTGATCGATGAAAAAAAAAAATTAAATGGATGGACAAAAAGAAAACAATTATAATATTTCTTTCCCGGATAATTGACGTTGCCGGTTAGTCGAATCACGGATAATCGAGGCCTTATTGTACTAAACACTTGCTCTTCTACACTGCAAAAATTATAACTAGAAAATTTTCAAACAAAAGTTTGTTTGAAATAAAATTTAGTTTCAGTAAATATTTTTTACTGTTCCGGTAAAGTGTTTACTCCGACAACTTTCGGCTACTTGCCGGCATTCACATGTTTATAATCAATCAAGATAAACAACAAGAAGACAACAGTGCGTTGTATTTATCAACAACCAAGATAAACACCAACACACTTAAATAACAAATTTCCTCAGCCGAACTCTGCTAAATTTAAATTTTTACAAAATTGTTATCAGAATTTACACAATTATTTGTACGTCCGCTATCGCACAAAATGTTTACTAATTCAATGAATTTGTATAGCAGAAGCCAAAACTGTAGGAATTTGTCGGAGAGAGATGAAATTTGGCATTTTTGTTCCGTATACGCTTTAGTTCAAAAATGTCATAGAACAAAAATCGAGATTTGTAGGCTCATAAAATTTCTTATACAGATTTTTTTATAAAATTCTTATTGCTTTGGTCTAATTTTAACAAGATCATAGCAGACTCTAAATAACTACATCCGCAGTTTAGCAAAATATCTCCGTCTCTTATTGCTTCATAACTTTTTTTCCAAGTGGCAATGGTTACCCTATAATCTCATATGACAAGCTCATGGAAGTAGCAAAGAAAACAAATAACAAAATATCAGATAAGAATACATAGTTATTATCCTTACAGCTACTTCAGTGCCGGAGCAAAAGTATAAACATGATTGAATGTAACATTGTTTATTAGCTCAGGGCATTAAGGGTCAGGTGTCTGTTCATAAATCTACTTGTAGTGTTTTTCTTTTTACCATTTTCTTCATACTCTAATTAAAAACAGCGTATGATATATTAAAGTACAAACCAACAGAACAATGTCTGGCTATTTGTAACTAAATATAATATTGATTTTGTTTAGGGAAGTAGTAAAGAATAGGTAGAGTGGCAGAATAAAAGAATTGTTTTAGTTTTTCTACTAAAAATAATATGTGTTTAGCTTTAATGAAAAATATTACAAGTAACATAAACTTTTATATCAGAATACATGAACAATTTTATAGAATTATTGGAATACTATGAATAGCAATGCTGAGTGCAATATGAACCAAATACAAAAAAAAACATGAACCAATTATATTTAACGAATAATGGTAACAAACATATGAAACGAATATATAATAAATTCTTGTAATTGATATGACTTTGACATAACATCGCATAAAATAACATAACATCACATATAAAAAAATACAAGCTATAAGGTAAGTAAAAGGTTAATAATTTCGTTCGTACCAGTGTGCTACTTTTTCTTATTTCGTGAATGGTAACACTTAGCTCATGTCTGATTTGACAGATAATTAGTTTTATCGTTCCGCTCAACGAATATGGTTGTGTATACGCTTGAACAACGCTGGGAAATATTGCCTGCGATCGACTTACAGAAGATGCCGATTTTGCCAAAAAAAAATCATCTTTTCAGATGAAGCTCATTTTGATCTTGGCGGGTATGTAAACAAGCAAAATTGTTGTATTTGGGGCACAGAAAACCCGCACGCATGCATTGAGTCACTGTTTGGTGCGGATTTTTGTCCAGAGGCATAATTGGGCCAATGAGCAAGGAGTGGCCGCTATAGTCAATGGCGATCGTTATCCGGCCATGTTGAACGGATTTTTGTTCACAAAAATTAAAGAGCAGGATATTGGCGCTATGTGCCACACACACGAATCTACACTCGATGTTTTGCGTCATGTTTAAAAAAAAGAGTTATCTGGATATGTACACAATACTGATGTGAATTAATTTCATTCTTGCACTGAGATTGAAATTTTTGACTTCTTAAGACTTGGCTTAAACTTTTAAAATTGTAAAAAAAATTTGAGACTATATAGAAATGGAGTTAATACCATTTATTGGCAAAAACTAGCAAAGTAAATTTTTACTCAATTTGACATCGAATGGTGTCAAGATTTTATGACCACTTGATACTTTTTTTTATAATCTCTTAATACTAAGGTTACAGTGTTTTCTTATTTTTATCATATATTATATTCGTGATTTATTTACCAACGGAGTTTTGTTGTTGAGAGAATAGATGTCTCTTTAGTTGAAAACTGTTTGCATTTTGTATTTGTTTTCAATCCTCACATTTCAATCTTTCGAAAAATTAAGAAAGGTCTTGTACTAATTTTGTACTAAACGTTGACAATATTTTTCCCTTTGTATAGACATTATTGGAAATTTTAATCACTTGATTGTTGTAGCTAAATTCTTTTTGAATATGCGGTCACCAAAAATTAAATGTTACGTTGTGCCCCTTCTATATAAAGCGAACCAAATGAATACATACAGCCTTTCTCCTTCCTTTTATAAATAAAAGAAACTATATCCTGATTAAGAGAGTTCATTGCGCTCACAAATCTCAAGGGCATGAAAAGTACAAAATCCACAATTAGAGCAATTGAAATGATGCTCAAACAATAAAGCGTTGAAAACAACACTTGAGCATCAAAGAGGATAATCTAGACAAAAACTTATGTAATACGAGTACATGGCTCATTTGAACGCATTGACTTAACTACATACATACATAAATAAACATAATGCCACAAATGCTAAAACTGCTTGACGTAGAAAAAATTTAGGATGGTATTATAGAGGAAAGTAATACTCAAGCAAATAACACTGTGTGACAAAAATGAATGAAGTCGAAAACCTGGGATATGTTACAATATTTCTGGAGTTTTGAAATGTTCAATTATCTGATGAAAATTTATTCCAGATATTTGTTTAAGTGTAGTTATTGCTTAACACCTCAAAACCTTGAGTTATTCGCTGCATCCCATATACGTTTTGAGATGAAAAGAAACATTTTTTACATTAGAAGTGCTACGCTTGCTATTTATTAACATAAATAGTCATGACAAGTTTCAAAATTCCCACTGCATTAGTTTCCAAGATATTTTAATTTTACTCTATGGCTCCTGTTCACTTGTCCTATCCCGATTATTTTTACCATCGCAGAATCACCGGAATTGTGCTTGTAGCAGATACCGAAATATTTAAAAATTAATATTTAATTTGGAGGAGGCGATACACTTATGCTTATTATTATTGACTCCTTTTTAAAATACTTTTCTCGTTATTGGCGAACTTGCGAAAACAAAATTCAATAATTTGACTGTTTTGACTTCCAAAACATCTTGCTTCTTTGTTGAACGTGCCTTGTCAAGTTAAGGCATTAACAAATTAATAGCCTATTGCTTCTTCTAGACCATCAGTAGTACGCTGCAGATCAGCAAGATCAGTACACTGGTATTGTTTTTAAAAACAAACAAAAAAATGCACTTTATTAGATGTCATCTTTTCAAATTTTTTAATTCGGAAATTGTTTTCAGAGACAATGAACATAATCAACAGAGTTATCCTTATATTTCAAAGTTCTCCCTTTATTAGTTTTTCAGATGTCTCAAAGTCAATATTTTATCTTTATGGGAGGTGCCACACCCACATGTCCAATTCGAACTTGTTTTTAAAACAACGCTCATTATAAAAATCGTTACTTACTCAAAATTTCACGTCTCCTGCTGCATTAGATACAAAGATATCCCAAACCAAAAATAAAAAGATTATATGGGACCGAAATCGATTGATTGATGATTTTTATTGACATAGATAAATTTTTTAGTGCATTTAAAAGTGTTTCTTTTGCGTTGAAAATTGTGTTTGCTAAGTACAAACTCACCTGTCTATGTGCATATTACACATCTCGTTTTCTTAAAGTTATTTATTTTTAAACCCCGCTTTTTGGTCGATCATGTCCCGCTTTTTGCAAAATCCATCTGGTCACGTTCTGTATACTCAACTCTTGCGATAAAAATAAAAATTTCTTATTGCATTAAGTTGTTTGCAAATTGAAAACTTCAATCTCGTTTTCTGTAATACAAGCATTTTTTGGAGTTATGACGTTGTTCAAGTAAATGAGCGATATATATAAAAAATTAATTTAACTACTTTAAGAGCTCAATGGCCTAATTTTAGTATGTATTTCGAAATTTCTAAAGTATCATTAATTCTTTTAGATTTACTTGTTTGTTCTAAACTTTAATATTTTATTAGTCTTTAAATTTTCTTAACTTTGTCTCATTTTTCGTATTCTACAAGAAGTACATAAACATTTTTAGAAATTTAAAAAAAAAAATAATAATGGGAAACACGAATTTCACCTTAACACATACATTACAAATTAATACGTATACAAAGTCTGCTGAATATATAAAAATAGTCTAATAAGATAAGCCCAGTGAATTGTTTTTATATTTGAAAGCAATTGAATTGTGTATTTTTGCAAAAATTAAAACTAATTGAAGGGTGGAATTTAAACTTCCATGCATACATAAATCCTGTAATATTTTCTACAAGATTTGTATTCATTAAAATTTTACATACTCTTTCTTCTTGTGAGCTAAGAGTTAATAAAATCCCAGATAAATATTTTTTTTGCTGGGATATTTTTATAATGTACCTCCATACATTGATTATGCTGTTGCCATTTAAAAAAAAAATCAAATATTACAACGCATGCCAAGGCATCCATCCATATAAAGTATTTTATTTATTGAGGATTTCACTTGTAAAATAAGGAGCTGATTTTGATGACGATACGTTGAGCAAATATCTTTGGAAAATGTGTGAAAATATGTTTGTGGGACAAATTGTATTATCACTTGAAACCTTATTTTTGCAAAGCATATCATATATTTTAGAATAAATGAGCCTTACAAGTAAACCATGACACGCACTTTTTATGTTCTTGAATATTCAAAAAATTTCTTGAGTTTGTTTTTTATTTTAAAATGAGACAATTTGATTTTTTTTTTAAATCTCTATTATGGATCAACATATGAAATTACATATTTAAATATGGAGAAGGTGATTAGTAAGAATTTAAACTTTAACAAGAGTGAAGATAAGATATGAAATTACAAGTGATTTTTGCTATTAAAAAAAAATTTGGAAGTAATTATTTAAGAACTAATTTTTCTCCACTTTCAAAGTATCAATAAGGGCGTATTTTAGACTTTTCAGGAAATAATTATTAACAACACCCAGATAATTAATTAAGAAGTTATTTCTTATTTTTAATCTTTTTTTTAGGTAAATTAAATCGACGCCATGAAGGTTTCTATGAGCACGTGGACTGCCTTTTAAAGCTCTTTAATACAATGATTTTCCGGCTATATTTGGCCTTTACATGGGTTGTGGTAAGTTTCTTCTTCATTTGTGGCTAATCACACTTGTATAAACTAGTAGAAAAGTGTAGTTTCAAAAAATTTCCATTAAAAAATGCAAAAGTTTGAATTTTTAAAACGCTCTGTTGACCACAAGCTTAAACAATTTTATGTTGTGTGTATGTCCTGTCTGAGTCTATAATTTAATTTGCTTTTAAATTAACGTACATGCGTACATAACATGTGGAAATATTTTAAGACGCAAAAAAAGAAATCAATGCCTTTTACATTCTAAGATATCTGTTACAAAATATCTTTATTGTGCCAAAACAAACAGGCTTAGAAAGTATCATAATAACCGTAAAGAAATATACAATGCAGGAATAGGGATATAATATACGTATGTATGTCTGTATGTAAGTACATATGTTTTTTATGATAAAATGTCAGACATACATAAATTGTAAAGTTCAAATCTGTTAACATATGCACGATTTTAATTTAAGTTTCATTTTACCACACATACGAGTACAAGAAATTAAAACACTCACCACAGATGCCACTGCACTAAATTTTCTTTTGTTTCTAAATTTTCTAAATAAAATTCTACTTATTTTGGGTGTAAGAGATTTGCGTTTTATCTTAATTCGTTGGCACACAACACTCTTCCTAAAAACAATATTATCTACCTTCTTGTACCACAGAAATCCAGTTTTGTTTTCCAAGGAAATCATTATTTGATGTTATTAAGTTTAACTTTAATTTAACTTGGGAAGTCGGAGATTTTTTTTAATTTTCTAATAAACGAGCATGTACGTGCAGATATTGCAAGAAAGACATATCTCAAAAAATGTGATTTTGCAGTTAACAAAATAGAAAAAATTTTAATATTATGTTTAATCTTGTGCAAAAAAAAAGCTTCATATAAAAGGTTTGAGAATATAATTTAATATCTTCATTGATTTGTTTGAAAATTGAAAACTTACAACTTATTTTCTGCAAAGTTAGCTTTTTTGAGTTATGCCATTTGTTGCAATAAAGAAACAAGTGTACATTGATATGTGTCGTTAGCTGAAATGTTAGGAGCAGTAATTAAAATATTTACTCATCGGTGATACAAGCAAAAACATTAACAACGAGCTTTTTGGCCAATAAATCGTTTATGATATTTCTTAGGCCCAATAATTGAGTTCTCAATTATATGTCATTTAGCTAATTGCCACTTAAATTTAAGTTGCACTTAAATGCAGTTTCATTTTGTCAGTAATAAAATTAAATGCTCACTTAAGTACTTTGAAAGTATGGTAGCACTGTGAAATGTCGATAGTTCTTAAAGAAAACTGATGTTTAATGTAAATAACAAAGTTAGGTTATCAACATGTATAAAGTTAAAATTGCATAAAAAGTGCATCCGAACGCATTTTTGTATTTACGAGTATTTATCGCATGATATGAAATTATTTACTGCATATATTTTTATGACAATTAAACGAAATTTTTTTTAATACGACCACATGATGTTCATGTACACGTTTTCAATAAACACACACAAACATAAAAACATATGGTATGCTCGAAAAAATTAATTAGAACTTATATACGCAAGGTTGGGCATTTAAGTATTATTTAAAAGTCTCTCAACTTTGCACTGAAAAAATTAATTTGTTGTTTAACTGGCACTTAAAGATAAATGACACATAATTGATATTGGGCCTTAGTTCCATTTCGCAGTTTTCTTAAGTTAACTTAAAGTTTTTTCTACGTTGATTTCTTGTTCGCTCTTTAACTTTTTCGTTTTTTTTGATTTTATTTTGCCATTTAAAGCCTGTTAACCCTCGACCAAAAACAGGGGTGTTGTAAGTTTCTAGTGTGTGTCTGTCTATCTATGTGCCTGTCCAAGTCCACGTACAGACAAAACGGCTGGATTGGTACTGATTTAGTTAATTCTGTGTGAAAGGTGTCTTGATCGAGAGTGTTCGTAGCTACGCTTGATGACAATCGATTCAGCCGTTTTGAAGATATCACATTATTGAGTTCTTGTTTCAATTTTGCTTTTTTTGAACTTCTCATTTGCTTAAATGAAAGTTTAACACATTAACTCTAGTTGTTCCCTGATGATCTGCACTAGCAACAGTGAAATGTGCATAGGATCCAGCTAAACCCCCTCAATAATAAATTTCAATTTAGTTAAAACTAAAAAAGTATTTTACATAATAAGTAAAATAATAATTTGGGATTACTAGTGCGTTAAAAAATTTTTAAACTTAAATTGTAACAATTCCCACAAAAAAACACTAATTACACTGATCAACAAGGTTTTTGCCACACGGATTCTGTATGCTAATTATTACTTTATTAAATACCCTCATTGCAAAACACAAACTAATTTGTTTCTGTCATCCACAGATTTGTTGTGACGCCCACTTATGTTTTTACCTTATTTCCCGTTAATACTACTGTACGTACGGTTCAATTGCGTCAAATTTTCATTTCAAAAAGTGTAATATTTTGAGTTTAGAATACAAAAGCCCACCAGAGTACTTTTACCAAATTTTGTCAAAGCCATGGATCGCAACTGCTCAGGTGATGTTCGGAGATCTTGAGTTGCAAAATTAAACTGATTGACATCACTTCTTTCGCATTACATTATACATTATTTTTCTGTTTTTGTTTTTATCGATCTGGCATCACCAGCTATTTTTTGTATTATTGCTTCTTACTTTTATTTGATTTTATTATAATACAGTCCATAATTTTGGTGACAATAAATTTATTGAAAAAAAAAGACTACAAAGGATCATTCATTTATTCACATATCATTTTTTGGTCCTTTAACGTACTTGAGAGAAAAGTTTCCTAAAGTTATTGACGCAAAAATAAAGGAAGGAATTTTCGTCGGACCTCAGATCAAGGAATTGTTAAAGGATAATATATTCGAAGAAAAGTTAAGTTTGTTAGAGAAATCTGCTTAGAAAAGTTTTAAAAATGTCGCACAAAATTTTTTGGGCAACCACAAAGCAAATAACTACAAAGATCTGATAGGAGAACTACTTTCGACGTATCAATCATTGGGTTGTAATATGTCACTCAAAATACACTTTCTACACTCCCACCTCGATTTCTTTTTCGAGAACCTAGGAGCCGTTAACGACGAACACCGCAAAAGTTCCATCAGGATATTTCCAGCATGGAAAAACGATACCACGGCAAATGGAGTGAGTCCTGGAATGTTGGCAGGTTATTGTTGGACACCAGAAAATCAGAGTTTTCGTTTTAAAAAACATATTACCAAGTATAATTGTATATAAAGTATCAGTATTTTTTATGAAATATAAAATTCCTGTCAAACAAAAATTTAATTTTTTAACCTTAGTATCCAAAGTTAAGGTATTTTTTATGTTTGGTTGGCATTTTTAATTTTAATTTTCACACTTATGAACACTTCACTTTGACCTTCAGTCATCAACTGACCCAAATTTGTAAAAGCATATCAAATTTCCCACGCATGTGACTGAATTGTGCACACCACGAATAACTCGGTTATTCCCTTTTTTATTTTTACTTTACTTAGCGAAAAAAATAATTTGTAGTGAAAATACAAAAAAAAATAATAAAATAAAATAAACTAAAAGAAAATAAAATTAACTTCCAGAAATTAGAAATTGTCCTAATTTTAGAGCGTTTAATTTGAGTTTTCTCCTATTTAGTTCAAAATCATAGAAAAAATATTTTCTAGAGGAAATAAAAACCAAAAAGCTTTTATTGCAAATGGAATATGTGAATTGTTCCGATTCATCGTATTACAATTTGCTGAAAGCTTTTTTGTAATGAAAGCTCGTTTTTACTATCTCTAAATTTACAACAGTCTTGCCATTGTCGTTTGTTCTTTACTAATTATGCACATGTTAGTTAATTTGCTTATTCGTCTTCTAATTAAGACAAACTATTTTGGTTTGTTACTATTAAGTATATTTATTTAATTTTTTCCACAAGTCCTTAGCTATTAATTTTAATTAGTTTGATTATCATTGTTCGAAATTTATTTGTTTGTATATTAATGATTTGATTTCGTTGACGATGTTTTTTTAAGAGAAGAAAAAGGAACGCATTTTTTGTAGTCAGCATATGGTTTCTTTGGGCTTGGGACCGGCGGAGTTGCAGGTCTACATTAAAATTATATTAATAGTGTAAATAGCTAAAGTTTTCAAGTGCAAATTTGTAATTTTATTATTAAGGTGCGTATTGTGACGAAATAACTTATGCCTTCCATCATACGTACTGATGTACAAAATGTAAAGCTTAAGATTTATATAAATCTTTTATAAGATTTATATTATGACTTATGACTCTTTTTTAATATAAATCTTTTATAAATATAAATAAAATCATCGAAGAAAGATTTATATTATGTCTCTTCCAGCTGTATGTAATAAATCTTCAATGAATACCAAACACAACAGTAGTTGAGCTTGAACTATTCATAGCATAACAAATTATATTTTTTTCTGCAAAAATGCTTAGAATGTTAAGCACAATCAAAGCGCATGCGCTTACTGACAATATGTTACAGTGTACTTTGGTTTGTTTAACAGTCATTATAACGCGATGCTGGAACATCATCTTCAGTCACACGTGTACTTTCAAATGGTTCATTACTAACATGGGTGTAAGACAGCAAAAATTATTGGAAAAAAAATTTAACAAATATTGATATAAGAGTAGTAATGAAAAAAAATTCTGTGACAAAGGGATTAACTTAATCATACCATAAAAAAAATTATAAGACAATTATTATTTAATGATAATTAAAAAATTAACAAAAATCAAAAATGAAATATTTAAATCAAAACTACAATTTTTATTTATAAATGGAATAAAATTAAATCGGAAAATACATATGTTTTTTATAAATATCTTGTGCTTTTTAACTCTACTCAAAAGAGCCAATAAGAAGTTTATATTGTAGCAAGTATTTAAAATATCTACAAATTTAACATTTTAAAAGTGATAAAAATGCTTAAGAAAGCTTTGAGTGCTGAAATTGTTCGAATAATTACAAAAATAATTCAAAATATAAAATAAATGTGCCATAAATATTTTAGTACCTTATTTTGTTGTTAAAATTTTCATGCTGTTCGAACCAAAAATAAATTTCTTCAACTGCTAGAAAAATAAATGCCTGTGGAATTTTAAGGAAAGGTAATAAAAAATAAATATAAAATTACCTTGCAGTAATAAAGCAAAAAAAAAAAAATTCCAAAATATCGTATTACAGTCTGCGTATATTTTTAATGTTGTTGAATCAAATATTTTCTAACAAGTTTTGACTTTGTTCGACTTCAAATAACTATGAAGCAAAAATGTAAAGTTTCCCTATTACTCCCTTTATATATAATTCAAATTAGAGGTGGACAGACACAGCTCAAGTGATTAGAATTAATACATTATCCATTAAATTTAAGTATGAAAAATTTTAGCGTCAGTCAGAATGCACGAGTAAATTTGTTTTGCGATGATTTCGTTATAGAAATATTTTATAGAAATATACGAATAAATAGTTATAGAAATGTTTTGCTTAGAGTAGCCAGTTATATAAAATTATTTTTTTAATTCAAACAAATAATCAGGAGAACAAGAGTTAAATATATCTGGCTGCATTATTGCGTTGCGGTCTTAATATGTCCGGTTTCTTGTTAATTGCATTTTTATTTTTAAGTTGTTCTTGTGACTAAGTAGCTTTTTTTTTTTGTTAGATGTTCTGCCTGCCATTTTTGATAGAAATTTAAATTATTGATAAAAAGTTAAATTAAATTAACAAAAATATTTTCGAAATAAACCAAAATAAAACAAGTAGGAGTGCCACATTCTGCCTTGTGCCGAATTTCTTATTTACGCTTCACCAACGTACGTATGGAGTATAAACATACATGTGTATATAACTACATACATATTTGTTTTGTGAAAAAAATTACAACTTATTATTTGCTCTAGTGCAATTTATTGCGAATGATCTCTGTGTATTTTCCGACAAAAAAATTCGATTTTATTTTCAATATTAGCAGTAGTTTAATATCTTACTGATAGTTCATAGAAGCCATGTAAAAATTCTCGTCTGCCTATTTGTATTAAAAACAAAAACAAAGCACTCAAAATTTGTTTTTGTTTTCAATGTTAATAGATAGACGAGAATTTTTACATGGATTCGATGGCAGTTATTCTGCCTTCTACATTTAAGTACCTTTTTTACATTATTAATATTTTCTATATTTATAGTTAATAAGTGGAAATCAATCAGAGAGTGCTTTAACAGAGATCAGCCTTCATAGAGGAAATTTAATTCACCCACTCTTAAGCAAATGGAATCTGCTTAAATAAAAACAATTTGGCATACTTTACTATATTTATAGTGACACCGAAAACTGTATTTTAATAAGCATCCATAATGCTACGAAAACAAATTTCTATTTTAAAATTAAATAGACCCCCGCATTTGAATGTCCAGTATCATGTCTTTGAAGATTTCTCCCCATGTTTTGGGAGTACAACTTACGAAAAAGACTTATAGTGATAAGATAAAAGATCCCATTGCCAATATTGCACGTTCATTTATATCTCGATGTTATTTAAACGATTTATTCCCAAAAAAAATTCTCGATTTTGTTCAGCAGAAAGGGAGATTTTCAGGCAAACGAAACATGTCCTTTAATTTATTTTGTTGTTATGACTACTCTTTAGCGATATCTTTTATGTTATCTGCATTACCTCAAAATTTCAAAATTAATAAGAACTCGCTGTCAACGTATGAGAGCATTATAAGCAACATACCATAAAGCTTCGTAAGGGTAATGATAACCCATTTTTATGATTTAACTAGATGCTAATATCAAAATTGAACAAATATAAGAAAACCTTCTTTCTAAGATATAAAATGTATTTAATTAATAAAGAAAAATATTAGTTTTATTTAATTGTTTTCATATGCCAAAAAATTTTAGATTTTCCAGCTCTGGAGCTGTGTTTTTTTAATTTACCCAATTTAAAATACCAATGTATTTTTTCCGAAATATTAAATATATTCAATTTATAGAGATAAAGAAAAAACTAATTTGACCTAATTACTATTACGTTCCAAATAATATTTAAAATTTCCTATCCTGGAATTATCCTTTAAGCGGCAACACCCACTTGCAATATAATTGTGCAATTTTTCGTATTGTACAATAATATCGCCAATGTGTATGTCATATTCGAAGGTGGCACAATATATTGGCGAATATCAAAAGACTTTTGATTTTTATGGTACAATAAAGACAATTGTGTAAAGTGGTGGTAACATTGTTCAATGTTGTTTACTTTTTCACTAGCAGGAAAATTGGGCAATATATTTTTTTTTTATTCTGCCATTTATAGTATAGGTCAAACCGACAATAATATGTAAGACAACATGTGCAATAATATTGTATAATGGATGGGCCGCTTTAAGAATTTTTGATTTTTTATATCAATCAATCAAATATAAAATATGTTTAATTTATAGAGAAAAAAATTAAATTAATATTAAAATTTTTTTTTTTTTTTCAATTTTCCAAACTTGGAATCGTCTTTTTTATTATTTTAATACCAGTTAGATTCTTACTGAAATATTAAATAGGTTTAATTAGCAAAAAATCAAAAATTAGTTTTACTTAGCTACTTTTATATACGAAAAAAAACGTTTAAATATTCCAGCTCCGAAACCGGCTTTTTTATTTAATACGATTCTATTTTTGACTGTTTCTGTCACTCCAGTCTAAGAATAAAGTCTCTGGCTTTTCTTTGAAATTAAAAAAAAATTTACGCACAGATAGACAGATAGACGGACATCGCCTTTTTTGATTTTTCTATTCAAAAAGACCCATATTAAAATTGTTGAAATTACCATTTTCTGTGAAGGTTATAATAAAAACATTAAGAATCACTGTCAAAGTAGTGCAGATAACATTGTGAAAAGTTAATGTTCAGTATGTATTGACAAGAGCTTAAGCTTGTTAGAGTTGTAGTATGAATTGAAGTTAATATAATTTGAAAACGTAAACAAAACCGAATCAAAACAAAACAAACTGAAGCTGTAAATGCGCCTGCGTTTGTTAGCAATATGATATTTCGTATGTCGCTATTTATGACGATTACTTGAGGCAATGATGGAATGTGGCACTCAGTAACACGTGCATTTTCTTTCATTCAGTTTATTATTTGTAATTGAAATAAAAAGAGATGAGCAAAAAATGTAAACAAAGAAAAGAAAATAATGTTTAATAATAGACAAAATATTTATTTGAGTGAACAAAAAAGTTGATGATGGAAAAAAGTTGGAATAAAAAAATTTAAGTGATTCTTGCTATAACTAGTTATTTTAGTAAATACATATAATGTTTGAGAATACGAATTTATAACGATTTAAACAAACTCACATATTGGTACTTATCGAGAAAAGAGGAGAATAGTTTAGTTTGTTCACATGAAATTTAAATTTTTTGTAGGGAAAAATTCAATGTTTCACGTGAACAAACTATTAGTTTTTTTTACGAAAATATTGAATATTTCTCATATTCTGTACATAAATACGTATTTAAAGAAAAATATTTATTAATCATACGTACCCGTTATACCCATTGCAGTTCTTAACAGAGCCGCAGCGTGAAAGACCGCTAAAATAACATTTTTAAATATGTTTACAGGCAACAGTAGGCATTAACATAACTTGAGCTTAAATTAAAAGTAAAATAGTAATTTTGTTCTGTTTATGAATGCATGTGTGATTTGAAAAATGTAAACAATGTTAAATCGTCTCAATACAATACGAAACATTGAAGGCGTCTGCGTTTACTTACAATATGATTTTGTTATGTTATTTTTTTGTTGGCATTAGCTTAAACCAGACGCTGAGAAAAAGTTAAAAATTAGTTGCACGTGTAATTTCAAGCAGATCGGTCTTCGTAATGCGATATCATTAGAAGACAGCAAACGAATGTAAATAAATTTTAAAAAATATAATATTAATGAAAAAATCGTTAAACGAAAACGGCGGAGTCTAAATATCTGTAAAAAAAATTAAAAAAACATGTCAAAAATTAAATATACATACTATATGTTGTAAATGTATTATAAAATGAAGTGTGCAAGTGATTAAGCAATGAAGAATTCTTCTCAAAAAAGTTCATAAAAAGTGGCTTCCTTGTTTTAATTATAATAATAAATTGATAAATTTGGCTAGCTATGTGAAGATTAAGTGCTGTTTTTAACTGCTGATATATGAAACTGTTAAATAAAGAAAGTTAACGCCATGCACAACTTACATCCCACGCCAGAAAAATGAAACAGAATTCGTTTACTCTGTAAGCTTAATCAATATCAACTTCCTTTTAAGAGACATGGTGTTATAAATTTAAAATAAAATCTTTTGACCCCTTGAAAGTGTTTAAATTACAATAACATGTTAATTAAATATTTAATTTAATTTAAACTATGTTTAAAAATAAAAAATAAATATCTGTCAAGCTCAGTTTTAATTATAAATATAAATTTTTATCTTTTTTTTAAAATATAACATAATGTTTGTTAAGTGTTTAATACTAAAATAATAGATTAAAATTTAAATATAAAGTAATACATAAATAAAAAAATACAGCAATAATAAATATTTCTTTGTAAGTTTATGATGTTTTTGTGTTAAAAAAATTTATAAAAACAATTAAATTATTGATGACTAATGATTATGCTGAAAGTAATTATGATCCATCATTAAATTAAATATTTTTTTTTTCTCAAATCTTGAATTCAATTCATGTGTTCGTAAATCTATGCCAAATTGACAAAAAAAAATCTTTTAAGGAAACATCCACTAAGATCTCATGGTATTCACCACAAATGCTTTCAATTATAAGACTTGGAAAAATATTTGAGTTTTTAGGTCTAAAAATAAGAATTGAAAAATGGTAAAAACCATAAAAATCGCAAATAACTCCCAGACTAGGTTAGTGACAATTTTTTATTTTATGTAAATTCAAATAACTTCTTGAGATATACATTTTCCTTTTTTACAAAGATTTACAAAACCATATGAGGTGTAAAGAAAGAATTTGCTTAGAAATATCTTAAAAAGTTATAAGTAAGCTACTTAGCTTTTTTAGATAAAAGTGGACAGCAGACCATTCCGCGAAATCAGAGTTTGCCGTACAGCTTTTGTCTCAAGGAAACCAATGTTTTGCTGTATGATCACTTAACACTGGATCATACAGCAAAACATTGGTTTTCAAGTCCTAGTGTTGACTTACGTGATCTTAGTTTCTACCATCTTCGTATAACACCCTGATGCCAGAAAATTAAATATCGCAAAGTGTTTCCATAATTGTAGCAGAGCAGTTTCGCAATTTCTATGTTTTAAATTAAGTTTACTTTTTAAATTTTTTGGCCGCACGTAGGAGCAGTCAGCTTTTAAAATTATACGTTATATCTTCGGCATTTCAAATCAGTAGGTATAAAATACTAAAATTATCTTTAATCAAAGGATGGAGAGAATAATACCATTAACACCCTCTCTGTTTTGCTATCGCCACTGGTTTTATCCATGAAGCAACTGTTGAAAATGTGCTTTCTTTTCTTTTTTTTTAATCAAAACTTATGCGCCGTTTTTTTTAAATTACCTGGCAATAATACTTCATATTCGAAAGTGTACTGTGGACTCTTTTCCTGTAAAGTGGTACACTTTATTTTATTTTGTTATAACTATAAAAACGATCGTCTGTAAGTTAAAGCGCTCAATTATCGGCTCTTTTCAAACCATAATTTTAAAAGGAATCAATGAGATATTTCATAAATTTTTTACATACATACAATGATGCAGAAAAAATAGCTTTATAACAACAAATTTCATGTAAAAATTAAAATCCTCGTACATGCACCTCCTAAGAAAACAAAATATACTAATTGTAAGTTGAAAGCTTGAATCTACCTTTATGCAAAACAAGATTTTTTGAGTTATATCTCTTTTGCAAAGAAGGAGCTATAAACATAAATATGTATATTTTTAATTATTATTATTCGAACTTCATTTGTTTCTATATTTTATGATTTTATCAGGCTAAATTTCGTGATAATTATTAATGATAATTATTAATGAACAAATAACACCAAAGTTAGTTGTAAATATTCCGACAAACACGTAGTTGAACGGAACAACCGTCTGTTTTCGAAGGCCACTAAACCTTCCTCATCAGAGTTCTGTTGTGTTTGGTCCAGTGTGAGTGGTGTCAGTTGATGTAGATTTCTGCTTTATATACGCAACTTTTATTGCAAATGGAATATGTGAATTGTTTTGATTCATCGGAACAACCGGCTGTATAATGAGCTTTCATTACAAAAAATCTTTCAGCAAATTGTAATACGATGAATCAAAACAATTCACATGTATGGTTTGCTTGTACTAAATTTCATAAGAAGCAATGTTCAATCTGATTTAAATGTTAAGTATATGCCAAAAGTGTAGTTAAAACTATTGCATAGTTTTGGGAGTTCCTCGAAAGTGTTTGTGTTCAGTGCGAATCAGTAATTTAAAATAAAACAACTTCATATCTCACATACGTACTTAATTCAGTTTCAATGTGCTTTGTAGATTTTGCTGCAATTTTAGTTCTGTGGCAATAATGAAAAAGCGCTTATGTCAAGTCGATATTTAGAAATTTGTTTATTGTACAGTTGAAATATGAAATATAGCATTCGATATTTTTTATGAAAACATCGTTCTATACACTATAAATTATACATTCAATTTTAAAATTTCCAAAGGATAAGCTAAATTAAGTGAGATTATAAGTCGCAAAAAGATAAGCAGCAAGTCATCGCGCTATAACTTCCTAAAATCTCACACAAAAAATCGAGATTATGCCCATAGATACTTGTTTATATTTACAATTTAGATTAAAGTGGTGCCATATACCCAAAATTAGTTTGTCTCGACTTAAGCATTTTTTCCTTTCAGTCACAAAATTCTTATTATCAATAGTATTGGAGAGAGGTTGTTTAATTTACATTTTGTTCTGCCACATTTGGTTTAAGTGAAATATGTTTTTCTGCTAGTGCTAAAAATCATATTTTCATGAAAGTTAATATTGACTAATATCATATTAAGGATGCTCTGGAAGCCTGGCGGTTAAAATGATAGCCTAACAGTCTGATAGCAATAATTTCTACTAGCACCAAGAAATGTGGACTTATATACCGCACAAATTCAAGATCCAAGTTACAGTGTTTTGTGAAATTATGTAACAAATAAATAAGGTGTAATAATTTAATTCAACCGGTCATATTAGAAAAGCTTTAAACATTTTTTAAAAACTTGCTTCAAAGCCATAAAAAATAATTGCATATTCTCTGAAATAACGCCATAATTGATACAAATTTTTTATACATGGCAAAAGGAATAAATTGTTGCAAAGACATGCATAACACTTACAAAAATAATCAAAATATCCTTTTTATATAGAAGTATAATAACGTTGTTTTAGGCAATTAATTGTTGAAAAATTTCATAATGTAAATTTGGAAGTGCAATAAAATTCGTATTACCCACATAAATTGATATTAGAAAATGAAAGCCCATAAATTCCTAAAAAACATACAATTCGTAGGCGAGGTGCCTACTATACTATACTATAAAAACTTGACCCATAATTTTGAGCCGATACAAGAGAATAAGTTTTAAAAAATTTTTCCTTTTCATGAGCTTGTCAATCTCTTCCAAGTTTTTTCCTCCACCCATTGAAAGTACCTCATAAACTGCATTTAAAAATTGAAATACATTTTTCTTTACTTAAGCTTAATTTAAAATTATTTTTCATTGTAGTTGAAATTTTTCTTTTATCTTTTGGTTTTTGTTATTCTTCCACTGCTGGGTTTGTTAAAATAGAAAATACAAACACTTACGCAGATGTTTACATTAGTGAAGGTTATGTTTTTGTTTGTTACATGAATTTCCTTTTAACTGCTTATCGTATGTTCTCTATATGTATACGTCTTTATGTGTGTTAATGTTTGTAGGCTTATATTCAAAGTCCCACTGATATTTTTTAAGACTTATTCAATATATAAATTAGTTTCAATGGAGTTATTTTAAAATTTTCTTAGCATGTACTAGAAAATTTAAAATGTATTTACCGCTCCGTTTCCTTAATTCTTTAGTTCCTGCCATTTGGCCGAATAAGCATAGTTTTCTAAGTGGATAATTAATTCACCATGTCTTCAATTTAAGACGATATAAAAATATACAACAAAAGTTACCTTTCGCATTAAAAAATAAAAATAAAAAATAAAAAAAATAATAACATAACAAAAAAACAAATGAAGAAATTGTTTTCGTTTTTAAAACGAAACTCTGAGGTACTATTTGGGGTTTGTTCTTTAAGACAATATAAACTTTAATTAGCCAAAACTAATCGTCTTTTCAACTAATTTCAAAAAATACGCTCGTTTGGCAATGTACTTTTATGTGTGTTGTTATTGTTATTCTCAATAGAAATTTTAACGTCTTACAAGGTAATGAGTGGTACTAAGTAAGCAAAGTTTATTGCTGGGCTAAAACAAATTTGTGACAATTTACATTTTTCTTTCAGCAGAGAGAATATGTTTTAACGTTTATCTATGCTAGTTATTGCATAAAAAAAATAAAATAAAATAAAATAAAATAAAAAAAGAAAATAAAATAAAATAAAATAAAATAAAAAAAGAAAAGAAAATAAAATAAAATGGATAAAATAAAATAAAACAAAATAAAATAAAATAAAATAAAATAAAATAAAATAAAATAAAATAAAATAAAATAAAATAAAATAAAATAAAATAAAATAAAATAAAAGAACATAACATAAGATAACATAAAATAACATAACATAACATAACATAACATAAAATGAAATGAAATGAAATGAAATGAAATTAAATAAAATAAAATAAAATAAAATAAAATAAAATAAAATAAAATTTAATTAAATTAAATTAAATAAAATAAAATAAAATAAAATAAAATAAAATAAAGTAAAATAAAATAAAATAAAATAAAATAATATAAAATAAAATAACATAAAATAAAAGCCATGGTAATGCTTTTTATACTTAGCAATTAAGTATAAACAGATTTTTTTTGGAAATACAATACGATTTTTGCAACCACTGATTATTGCAACACCCCGATTAGCGCAACAGGTAATTTTTTCACATTACAGTCCTTACTTTTTTCTAAAAAAAAGACGTGGTAAGCACAACTTTTTTCTCTTTTAGGAAATTGTAACGCTTTTCTCTCTGCATTTAATAAATTTAACATTCTCTTCCCCAAACTAGATTTTGTTTATAAAAAATTAACAAGAACTCAAATATACGCAAGTACAAAATATGAACATTGATTTTAAGTTTCAATTCATGTATAAAGTTTTATTTTATAACTTTTTTAACCACACGTATTAACTGTTTATGTTTAACTATACGAAATAAATAATTTTATGTTAAATTATAGTTTCGTATGTATGAAGTTTTTAGTGATAGATTATTGCAACTTCTCAATAAAAGCAACAGCCTCGATTTCTTTTCGGTTGCGAAAATCGAGCTTGTACTGTACTTCAATTGAAGTATAGCATATTAAAACACTGTCCGTAAAGGAAAAGCTTTTCTTAGTTAAAAATATATATTACGTCAAAAAGTAAAGATCGGTAAAGAACGCTAAGAACTTATAGTTTTTTTTATCTTCAAAAGCTGTTATTTGAAATAAACTAAATTTGACAATAATACAGAAATTGGCTGTGTTGCTATTTTTAACTAGGTCTTATTGCTAATATTATATTTAAATTGGGCTATAACAATTTTGTTTTAGCTATATTAAATATTTCTTTATTAATAATCTTAAAGGAATTTATTATTGCTTTAACAGTAAGTTGCTTCTTCTGTATCATATATATTTTACTTATCATATATGAAATGCAACATATTTATATTGGCAATATTTCCAACTGATATTGACATTATTCGATTTGACAGATTTGTTAACTGTATGTATCTGTTATTTAGTCTACATCTTACTTGTGTATACCTAACAAACAACAAGATAAAACGTTAAAACTTTTACTTATAAAAATTCAGTGTAATATATGTGGTTCTTCAATGTATAATTTCAGCATAAAAAGTACTTGATTAATGTCAAGCAACAAGAATTCAAATACTCAATACTCTGTTCTGCTCACGAAGTCCTTTAAAATTCGCTAATTAGCAAAATATACCGTTATTATAATAATTTCAATTAATAAATAAAAATTTGTAATAATAATTATTGATTCATAATTTCAAAGTAAAAATTACATATGCTAACTTTATCGAAAATAATATGAAATATTTGCTCAGAGGGATGTTAGTTCAGTAATAGTAAAGAATTGCAATATTAAAGTATTATCACTGCCGAGCTTAAGTGTTTGCTAGGCGTAGAAAATATATTAGTGGGATGTCCAAACACTTAAATGTGTTGACAAACACTGACAAATTGTGTAACGTTTTATTGAAGCAGTTTTTTTATGTAGAGTATTTGTTGTTCTTGTTGCTTTGTATCCTGCCTGTTTTTCTTTCAACATGTCAGTATGGATGAACGAAGTACATGTAAGCACATTGAAATGAACTATTTTATAAATACTTTCAAGGTATCCCAGTTAACACAATAGCATAATATCAAACTGTAGAGTCACACTTAAACCAGGCAGCGATCTGAAACTACTTATATTTCAATATTCGATAAGATGTGAAAATTACAGAAAATTTTTCGTATAGTATTTATATATTTCGTATAAGAATTTATAAATTTTATAAAAATGTTCATACTTAGATCACTAATTTTTGCTACTTTGTATAGAAATTTGTTTATTGTAGCTTATACTAAATACAAAATATTCTAATAGGTGATCCAAGTAAACCGATTTCAAGAAGCGCAATTAAAAAAACATTTGTGATTTACAATAAACTAATAGCGGCTTTTTATTAATTTGGAGACTTAGAATGAGAAAACGTATTTGCTTTGGTGATATTTTAATAATGTGATGCGAATTTAAATCAGTAGATCTCCAAAAAAAATATTAAGCGAGTTCTAAGCTTACAACACAAATTCTAAACTGTTCATATACAAACAGAAGTAAGTTTCCCTACAAGAAATAAATGACTGAAACTAACACAAACAAAATTTCTTCACTAACACACTTGCAAAAATTTTACATTGAAATCAATAGTGACAGACAATTGACTATTCCTTTGATCGAAAGTGATGATGGATTTATTTATTAATTATAGTTGCTCTACTCTAGCATATATTTTAGAGTGGAACATCTAATGTATAGGGTGTTTTTTATTGAGGTGTAGAACTTTAAGTTGGCATCACTTTTTTAACTGGCGGCCATTTTGTCAGCTGTCAAGTGATTAATATTTAGTTTGGTTTGCCATTTCATCATGAACAGGTTGACAAAAGAACAACGCTTGCAAATCGTGCAAATTTATTTCGAAAATAATGGTTCAGTTCGCGAAGCTTACCGCAAGCTCCGTCCATTTTATGGTCGACATAATCGTCCATCAGAGCAATTAATTCGGTTAACCTGTCAATTGGCCACCAAGATCGTGTGATTTGACACCATTGGATTATTTTCTTTGGGGATATGTGAAGTCGCTCGTCTACGCCAACAAACCAGAAACGTTAGGGGACTTGGAAGCCAACATTCGTGGCGTTATTGCCAACATACGGCCCCATATGCTCGAAAAAGTGGTTGAAAATTGGACCTGTAGAATTGGCTTTATTCGAGCCAGCCGCGGCGGCCACATGCCCGAATCATATTTAAGCGTTAATGGCATAAAATTATCCTTCCAATAAAGCCAAATTGATGGACATTAAAACGATTTTCTTGTGTTTTATTTCAATTCGAAGTTCTATACCTTTAAAAAAAAACACCCTATACATATGCAAAAACTTTTCAAATATCCTGTTTTATTTATAAAAAAAAATACAATTCAGTCTGTGAAAATTAAATTTATAAGTGCTCAAAAAGATAAATAAAAGCAATATTGAATAAAATAAATGTACAAAGTTTAATTTAATATATATTGCTTTTCAAAATTTTATATGTTTGGAAAAAATAAGATGCGTTGGACGTGAAAAGGTGTGAAGAGGGCTAGATATCGCCAAGGTTTTTAGAATTATATCTTTCTTTTTGAATTTTTTTAAGTGACTTTTTATAATAAAAAAAAAACAATTAAAATAATAAAAATTATATTTATTGTCAGTATATCAGTCATGTATGATTGCCTAATTGTGGGGGTATATTAGTCCATTATGATCAGTCAAACTTGACTAATTTTTATGCTATCATTGATTACTAAAAAGCAGTAAAGTGAGCAGTGCGATTATATAGTCGTTACAGTGAGATGCAACACCACACGTACACAAAACTTTCCATCACATTTTTCATTTTGCACTTAATAATGATGAATATATCCTGCATGATTTCCGATCAAATGACCGATCAATTGACTGATACTATTCTTGTAGGGTTCTTAGTATTAATTTCTCTAAGATGTACTTTCATATTCATAAAATTAATATGAAAAGTTTGAAATGTATTTGACATTACTTTTATTTTTTGTTGACTACACTACAAGAAATGAATGACTGAAACTAACACAAACAAAATTGTCTCACTAACACATTTTCAACAATTTTATATTAAACTCAATAATGACAGTCAATTGACTAGTCATTTGATCGGAAGTGATGATGGATTTATTTATTTATTGGTGTGAAGAGGGCTAGATACCTCTTAAGTTATTTGGTGTTTTTGTTTGTTTATATTTTTTGTTTTAAATGTGTTATTTACTTGTGTATCTTAAAGTTATTTTTTATAATAAAAAAAGCAAACAAAATGAAATAAAAAGTATATTTGCTGTCAGTATATCAATCATGTATGATTACTGAAATGTGGGGGATATATTAGTCAATTATGATCAGTCAAACTTGAGTAATGTTTATGCTATCATTGATTAGTAAAAAGCACTGGAGTGAGCAGTTCAACTATATGTTATATTCATTAGTTAGAGAGAGATGCAACATCACATGTACATAAAAGTTTCCATCACTCTTAATAATGTGATAGAAACTGCATGACTTCCGATCAACTGACCGGTCAATTGACTGATACTATTCTTGTAGGGTAAGTACTGCGTGACACTCTTTCGAATTTCAAATACGGCTTTCTACTTTAATTTTAAAACTTTAAAAATATTTGCTCATTCCCAAATTCATTGCAAACCATTCATCCTTAATCCAGGTGTTGTCATTAAAGTCGCCGTCATTTTAGTATCAACGCAAAGAGTTTTTTAGTTGAAATTATATGGATGAAATGTCAGGTGTTGGGAGTTCCTACTAATCCCTTAAGGCTCACTTGCTTTTTAAACAGTAGCAAATATGCATCCGCTTCGTCTAAAGAGTTATCAAAAAACTATTTAAATATCTCTTCAGCCCTTGCATCACATTCAGTTCTCTTGGCGACAATTTTCTCCTTAAGTATAAGCTAGAAATCTTGCCAGACATATCACAAATTTTATATTTATTTTGCACTGTTTACTCATATTATTGCCCTAACTTTGCCAATCCATCTTCTAGTGTTATCAGCCGACCAGGGGTATATAATAAGCTTTCAAATTTCTTTCCATTGTTCCTTTAAACTTTTGGGAACAGTGCCTCCACGAAAATTCCACTGCAAGAGAGAGGGATTCGTCTGCAACAATTCCACTAATTTCTCAAACTGGTTTGTATTTTTATATAAAAATTTTTAGCTTTGCCATTATTAATTACCATTTAATTCAAGTTGCTTTCAAAAATCCTCTCAAAATAATTCCGCCACAAAATTTTCTTGTAGAATGCAAGTTATATTTTTGGCAGTATAAATAACAATTTGAATTAATCAACTCAAAATCGTATCATTTCTTGTTAATATTGAAAACTGGAATAAGGATGACAGTTTTCAATTATTTTGTAAAATGGGTTCAAAAGCTGGCAACGAAAAACAAAGAGATTTTTCCAAATTTCATCACATGATCTATATTAAGTATCCCTCAATATCAGCTGTTGTTAAATTTCCCATTCACTTATTTGTTGCTATAAACCTTTACCAGCGAAGAAAGGAAAAGTGTACAACGCATTAAATATGTGATTGTTAGTTGCACAAAGCAGAACATTAAGCACAAATATATTGTAACGCATCATTAGAAAACTCCTAGTAGTAACAAGCTTGTCTTTATACAGACACATTTTATATCGGTGAACGTATCGCACGTATTTTTATTATTAACTACATCAACAACATATAGCTTATTAAAGTTCAATGCCTATATTGCTTACTAACATCAAGTGTAGCTACAATTCCCATTTAGTTATTAAATTAATTTGCTACAAGGCTATTAATTTTCTTAGTCAAGACTAATTTTTTTGTGAATTGTTTAAAATTAAAATAAAAATCGAGATGACACGAATAATACATTTTTGATATTTTAGATAACAAAATTAATTTTATTTTTCTATATATGACTTAAGTTTATAAAAAAAAACCACTTTATTACATATTAAATTATATAAAACATGTCCATACATATATAAAATTTAATACAATGAGAAAAATTGATCTCAATATGTTGGAATTGTGAAATTTATTTAGAATTCGTACTTTTGAATATAGGTACGTATGAGTCATACTGATATTGAAAATATGTTTGTGGATTTTTCTAATACCACGACCGGAACACGAATACCAAGATGTCAAACATGTACTAAACATGCACTCGAAAATTTTTTCCAACACGGTACTGCACGAAATCAAACTAGATAGTAAAAAAGAATTTTTGTTTAATCAAATAGATACATATTTTTGTTTAATTTCAGAACTTTAATCTTAAAAGCCCCCTATCGGCGAACACTATCAACGAATTTGCTGGTTTTGCATGTTTGATGATACAAAATATTAAATTTTTTCTTTACTGAAAATTCATGCATGCATATTTTTCACCTTAAGTCGTTTAGTGTTTTACCGTGTCAATTTCGCTCAACACGATACGACCCGACCACGCACGAAAACATATTTTTTTTACGAGCACTTCATGTTGACTTGTGCGTGTTCGTGTCGCGGAAAAAACACGACACCCGCCCATCTCTTGCATGTTTTTAGAATTTGTTTGATTTTAGTGTTGCCGCCATTTTGTTTAAGGCAAGATATCGAGCCTTATTTCCGATTTTATCGTAAGCGACAAAAATTAAATTTTTTGGGAGAAAATTTTTTTTTAAATATTCAAACATGTTTTTATACGTAAATTGTGGCTTACGATAAAATTTTACAGCATTTTGATAATACTAAATTATGGCCGGCCCATAAAATTTAAATTACAATAAAAAAATATATTTTTGATAACATGTCGCTTACGATAAAATTGGAAAAAAAGGCTCGATGTATTTTGATATTCTTTGAATAAGAAAATAGAGTTTATAATAACTTAAAAAAAATCTAACTTTTGACTTATTATGTTTGGTGGGACATACAGACATATTTTTTTCTTTTCCTTTGGTTGTGTAGTACACCATAATTAAGAGATTCTGTAAGAGACAGCATGACATTTTTACAAAAACTGAAAAAAAATAAAACATTTAATTTGTGTATGTCATGTCTACACATGCTTACGTACGATTATATAAATGGCCATTTGTCCACGTTGTACTGTTGCACATTTGGCAAAACGTTTCGTAAACATATTTTATACGTTATTGATATTAAATTTTAAAAACTACAAGTAAGCAGTTGAGAAAAAGCATGGAAGCTATGTATATCAAAGTAAGCATTACCCTGCTTTCATGTAATTTTTTCTTAATATAAATTAAATTTAAATGAAATCTTAATTTTAACGAGTTTTTCAATGTTTTCAGGTTTGTATTAAAACTCTACAAACAAAAAACATGCCCATAGCCAAACTTTATCTGTCCGGGGAATTTATAAATTTTCTACACTGACAGGTTTTTAACATTCGCAGAAGATTTTCAAATCAAATAAGGAAAGAAAATCGATTGAAGAGAAAGAAGAAATAATCTCTCGGATGGGTTAATTGTTTTTAACAAAATTCACAAAATACAAAATTCAAATAATTTTTACATGGTATTTATACTTTAAAATTGATTCAATTAAATTTTTAATTGTATTAATTAATTTGAGTGGAAAAACTTAATTGTTATTATCAAATTGTTTATAGGTGAAAATTTAATTAATTTTTTAATTAATATTACAAATATTTTAATTAATATTACAAACTCATTCATATTACTTTTTGGTGTGTACATTGTTGTTTCACTTTGTGAATCCTGAGAAAAATTTTAGAGAGCCTCTCTTTTAAGAACGTTTATTAAAACAAAACGAACAAAACTATATCCAAATGAAAAAAAGTTGCTCTCTTTGCTTTTTGCATTCGAATATCTCGACGACATAGATAATGTAGAAGAGTAAAATGTTTTACATTAGCTAAATTTGATTGTAACTTAATACAAATATAATATAACAAAGTATATTCAAGAACTTTTAATTTTTTGCTGTCGTTTATATTTATGTTTAAATTTTCTGCTTTTCTAACTTCTAAAATTCCCAAATGATTAACTTCATGTGAATGTATCAGTGTTGCCAATTTATATATTGCAAATGTTATTTATTATTTTGAACTTAGAGCCAATTTCATCAACTTATTTAAATATTAATTCATATTTAAAAGTCATTTTCCTATACAAAAAGTCATGAAAATCGACATTTGAATATGAATGGATATTTAAATATAGTTGCTGAAATTGGACCTAAATGGTAAAACATAAAAGTCTTATAATCTCCTTATCGAGATTAATTAATTTTACAAATAGTCATATTATTTGAAAGCACGAAAGTGAATAGAAACAATTAAGCGAACTTGAACCGCAATAAAACTTATTAATTGAATCACGACTAAAAATGAACGCCTAATACGGCTTTGTTAAGCACTTGGTATTTATATTCCATGACAAATAAATTGTTGTTTGATTAAAGTATATTTTAAAGAGGATTATTTTTCATTGTATTTAAAAAATTTTCTCATACCAAACTGTAAAGTTGTTTGAAATCTGATATGACTGAAATTTTAGTCAAGTTTAAAGACAAAATTCTACACGCAAAGAAAAAATACTATGATTGAATTATATGGTTGCAGTCAAATCATATTATTGTCAATAGAAAAGCAAAGTTTTAGTAATATCATTATCTGTGTTAATAATAATATTATCTACAATAACAATTAACTTAGTTAAACCTAATCTTACTATTGTTCAAAGTTATCACATTTTGGTTAAATATGGCAATACTATTATTAGATGTGACTAAAATATAATTAAGAACAACCATACCATATTCTAATATTATAATAATATTGTTAAATGCGATCACAGTATTATTCTATATAACAATAATATTTTGTTTTTCAGCCATGTATTGATCTTTTGCTTAAAACAGTTGTGCGTCAAATCCGAAATAAATATAAAATAATATTGTTAAAATCAAATGTATAAATGTGCACGTGTACTTACACAAATATGTGAGTATACACGAAATACAGACAAGCATGTATAAAGAAATATATGTATATATATTTTTTTTTAACTTTCCTCTTCATTTATTTATTAATTTATTTAACACTACGCGTGCAATACTGATAGCTTACAAATGAAACACTGAACTGACAGAAGATATTTCTGAAAAAGATTATTTTTAACCTAGATATAGCATGGTTTTGGATAACATGTTATTTACATCATATTATTTTTACATAATAATACAAATTATGTTGTAGTCATAAATTTTTAACAAAACTATTTATTAAATTCTAACCATATCACACTTTTTATGAATATAATAATGTAATTATTAAATTCAAACATAACTTTGTTTATCGTAACGCAATTAATGTTTAAAATAACAATAAATTGTTTTCAACGACCACACATTTGTTTCGGAGAATATAATATTGTTTTCTCAACCATGCTACAATCATGTCTTTTCTTTGCCTGTAGAGATATTAACTGCTGGAAACACTGACTCATTTGGACACACGCGCATACATAAATATACAAATAAATTTGTGTTAATTACAAATTTTATGTTCACAACAAACAAGATGCTTAGTTGTTATTACTAAATGTTGCTTTTTTTCAACAACAAAAAGAAGACAAATAAATCAAACAAAATTAACAGCATCAGATGGCCGCCCACAGCGGCTACAGCATAGGAAAGAACAATTTTCAAATAAAGCTTAAATTAATTATTTTTATAATTTACAAAAGAGGTGTATTTAATAGCCGTAAAAATTTGACGAATACCATTATGATGTTTTTATTGCGTTCACTTTCTTATAAACAAAGTATGTTTATGTGTACCTACCAATTTTTTTAACTTTCTATGAGTTTAAATATACATATCGATGGTCTCAAATAGTTTTTACGAAATTGAGTTTTTCAGTGATTCCAACACATTTCACACAAGTACACTTCGTCACAAAAATTTATTGCAACAGTGTAAAAAATAATAATTTTATATTTTATGTTTTTACCTTCTCCTGTTAAGTTACAATTATTTTAGTTAAGGCCTTTCTACTTGAGACCAACGATATACACGTTTAAAACTGCTTTACAAAAACGTATGTACTATAATATTAATATTATACTTGTAGCTTGATTTTTTTATGGAAATCCTAAATGTGTGCACGCGGTTTAAGAGGCGATAAAAAATTTTAATTCTGAGAAAACATTCATTTGACACAGTCAACTTAATCCCTTAAAAGAAAAAACATTTAAAAAGTCATTTAACTACACTTCAACCCAAACGAAACATGAGTGTTAAATTAAAAGGAACAAATGTCAAAAATAAATGCTTGCTGTGCCATCCAAACAATAAGCTTAAAATTATTTTTTAATGTATTTTTTATTTACGTGCATACGAGGTGTGTTAAAAAAGTATCACGAATTTTTAATTTTCGAGGGTTACGTATATTCGAATTTTGATTTTTTTATGGTGTTATGTTGGTACTCATGTCTCTCACTTATGCCGACAATCAGTTCAGTTAATTGTTGACAGCTTCTTTTTTTGCAGGTGTTTTGGATCGTCTTCGATTGTTACCTGTTAAAAAAAATGGAACAAAGAACGTTTATCAAATTTTGTGTGAAAAACGAAATTAAGTGCGCTCATGCATTCCGAATGTTGACTGTGGCATACGGAGAAGCTACCTTGGACCGAAGCAACGTTTATCGGTAGTATCTGAAGGCCGAGAAGATTTAAACGACGAAGAGCGTGTCGGACGGCGAAGCAATTCAATAACAGACCAAAAAATTGATGAAGTGAAGAAAATGGTATTGCCCAATCGTCGAATCACCATTAAAAAAGTTTGCTGAGGACCTAGACATATCGATTGGCTCGTGCCATTAGATTTTTATCAACACAGAGAAAACAGATTTGTTGTGATAAATGAATTTGTAGCCAATCGAATTTTGTCGGTTCCAACAACTAATACACAATTCTGTTGTAATGAACGACTATAGCTTTTGTAAGCACCAATTTTTCAGTAGCGATATGTGAATTTTTAGAATGAAATTTTAATTGTGACTATAGAAATAATTAATTGATACAACCAATATAATTGATATTTCTAAAGGAATCATTGGTAGACATGGCTCATATACATACATACATAAATACATAAGAACAATTTGTGCAGAATAAAAAAGGTATGTAAGTACATTATTATATTTATCGCATGTTATTCTAAGTTTTTGCTTATATTCTGCATTGAATGAAATGTGATAATTTTTGATCAGCGTGTTGCATTGTAACATCAAGAAACTACATATTTTTTGCACAAATAATTTCACTTTAGAATAATAGTAATAACACTTCGAATATTTTGCGATATATATAATAATGTCCTTACCTTTTTTGTTACGACTAAATCGAGATTTTGTGTAATTATTCTGCAAAATTAATTTTTTATATGACATTTCTATATGATTTTTAATTTTTGTTTATTACATTCAAATTTTTTCCAAAAAAAGGACTAACTCAATTGCGACAACAAAATATGTTTTTCCTTTTGTATTCAGAACAAAAAATTCGGTTGACAACATCAATCAAGTATTAATTTTCTTTTCACTTATTTCAATAGAATTTCAGCATGACGGCAAATGATTTGTTAGTTACAATAACCGAATTTTTTTTTCAAATTAACGGCCTGGCCCACGATTTCGACAAGATAGTTTCTTTCGCTTACTTACATTGACAACAAAAACAAATTCTCTTATTTTGTTTTTGTTTTCAATGTAAGTAAGCGAAAGAAACTTTCAGGTCGACATCGTGGGCCCGGCCGTAAATATTGTTTACAGAAATAGTTTTTTTCATTTCAAAAGCCAATATTCAGTTATGTTACTTTCTAACTTGAATTCAATTCAGTTGTGTCTACCAATACTTTAAAATGGTTATTAGAAATAAATGGAATCAATTGTTATTACTAATAAAACTATTTTATAAATATAAAAAAAATTTTCAATTGATTGATAATTGATAGCAAATATGGAATATTGGAATACATAATTAAATATTTGTTGCTCCAACAGATTTTTAACCAATCTACTCTCTCTGTGAATGATTTGGGCATGAGATGGATCGCCGCGAATTTCGACCAGAAACAGCATCGCATGAACATTGCTAATGAACAGTTTTCTTCGATTGCAGGGGCGTGATGCATCATGAGTTCTTGCACCGGTTAGAACGGTCAATAAGGAATATTATCTGCAAATTATGCGCAATTTGTGTGAACGAATCCGCCAGAAACGCCCGGATTTGTTGAAAAACAACAATTGGCTTTTGCACCACGATAACGCTTCTGCTCACACAGTGTTGCTTGTACGCGACTTTTTGGCCAACAACCCCACCACCATATTCCGTATTCCCCAGATCTGGCCCCCTGTGACTTTTTCTTGTTCCCGAAACTGAAGATGCCCATGAAAGGACGAAGCTACGCTACGGTTGACGAGATAAAGACGGCATCGATGGAGGAGCTGAACAAGATAAAAAAGTGATTTTTTGAAGTGCTTCGAAGATTGGAAAAAACATTGGCATAATTGCATTATATCTGAGGGGGATTACTTTAAAAGGGACAAAATAGATATTCATGAATAACAAAATAATTTTTGAAAAAACGCAAAATTCGTGATACTTTTTGAACACACCTCGTATGTATAAATTTATATGCATTACAAATATTACCCTAAACATCTGATCGAATCTACTAGTACACGACTTTGAAAAATTTGTTTCTTACGAATCATAATTTGATGTGATTTTAAGTTGGCTACATAAATGATTTACGATTTTCAACAATAGAAATGAGATCCAAATTGAATGATTTTTTTAAGTTGTGCTGAAAGTAGAGTTGTATTCTGAATTCAAGATTATTTATTTAAGAATAAAAGCGCAATAGTGCTTTTTTAAGATTTAAGAGTTAAGAAGAGTTTAATAAAATGTATTTTGAAAATATAAATATATGGAATCAGCGTTACCGTTGAGAAATTTCAAAAAGTGGCACAAAAAGGGGATTTATGAAAAGAAAGTGGCACCAAAAAGGGGATTTGGAAAAAAAAGTTGCAACGTTTTCATAAAGGCATTTATTTTAAACAAAATATTGGAATTTAGTAAAAATTAACAAAAACATAACAGAAAACAATCAGTTCATTTATAAAAGCGGTAAAATAATAAAATAAAATATAATAATAATTAACATTAAAACTAAACAACAATTCTTTAGAAGATACATAGAAGCAAATTCATATACATACTCGTATGTAAATATTTATGTAAATATTAAGTACTTAGACAATTTAACGTATAGTTGACCTTTGGAATGTTTGGATTTTCATTTCGCACGGATGACCTCAAGCCGAAACTATTGTTAAATTATAAAGTATTTATTTAAAAAACAAGTGGCAAAAAAGGAGATTTTTGAAAAAGTGGCAACAAAAGTGGCAAGGCTTCAAGAAATTGTAAAATTGCCACTTTAGTCGCACAAACGGTAACGCTCTATGGAATGCTTGAAATAGGTTGTTTTTATGATTGCGCAGACGTTTAATAACTACACAATTTTCAAGCGCATTAACATTTATTCACGTCCGCAGACATTTAATGAAAGACTACATGCAAGTATATACATAATAATACTATATAGCAAGAATATTTAACCAACACTAACATACATACATACATATACTTACTCAAGCATAATGTGAAATAATTACATACATGATTATATGAGACATTCCATGTAAAGCACTAAAATTGTATAAAGGTACGAGTATAAAGTAATTAAATAATAAACTAAGAAGTAAAGAAATCAGATGACTGTAATGTCGTAAAGTCACCCAGATTTCATGAGATGTAAACAACCATTTGAATGATGACAAGTTCATTAATATATGAACATGTATAAGATTATTATAAAAACCTTTCAACAAAATTTAAAATGTCGGTGTACCACTTCATTATGCAATGCCTGCTTTAACTTCTTTCTTTGCATACATTTGTTGCTGGGATGTGAAAATGCAATGGAATGTCCCATATCCTAATATTAATTTACCTTAATGTTAAGTCATAACAATGTTTGTAAGTATAAGCACAAGAAAGAGAGCTGGCTTTATTTTCACGTATGTACAGTTCCGATAAAAAGTAATGCATCAGCAACTGGCTCTGGTTAATTGATTACACAAGTGAACAAAATTTAATATTTTTAATTTTATGGAATAAAAATATCGAATGTTATAATACGATAACTGGCAAATATTGCAGCTTAACATACTCAGTATACAGATATAAAATAAGTGTTACACCTTCCCTGACTAAACCCCACATCTTCTCAGCGTCCTTAAATATTCTGATGTATGCATTTGCAAAATTGCCCAATATGCTATTTTGTCTGGTAATAAAAACCAAATCAAAAATGCCATAAAATTATTTCAAATAAAAGCTGGAAATAAAAACAAAACAATGGCAAAAAAATAAAATTAAAATAAATTTTTATATTTTATTTTTTTTATTTTTATCAAATAAAAAATCATATAATATAAACAAAAAGATTATGAAAAAAAACTAAAATTTAAATTTAATTTGTTACATTAAATTTTCAATGTACGTGTTAAATTAAATTTTCCCCTAAATTTAATTTTTGTAGAGTGTGATATATTTTGCTTTAGATTGCAATTTGGGTTATGAATCCTTTGTGTGTCATCACTCAGTAACATTTTAATACCAGGCTGTTTTCAATTTAACAATTTTTTTTTTAATTTCTGAAAATGTTAAGCAAACAAAAAGGAAATTACTTTCTTATTATATTAAATTTCTTTATTCTACACGCACCATTTATTAAGCCTTAAGAAGCAGGACGTGATTTGTGATGGTAACGAACGAAGATGGTGCAGATTATTCATGATTAAATTTTAAAGTAGTCACGCGTGAGTGCATAAGTGTAATTTGTATCATTTGATAATTATAAAATATAAATAAAGTGATTAGAAACAAGTGGAGATAATTATTTGAAGAATGTAAAGGCTTCTCTTCGCAAGGTTAATAAAATTGTGTTTTATTTATTACGTGTAAATTATAAAAAAATTCTGCTGTGAAATTTTTTTTTTGTTTTTTTCATGCGTATATTTATTTATTGTATCTTCAAAAAAATGAACTAACAATAAGTTTTCAAATCTTAAATCTAGATATAATAATTAGGCCCAACGAGTGTCAGGCATAAACTTAGTGATAGTAATCAATAATACATAAATATCGTATTAAGCACAAAAATATTTTCAAGCTGTTTCATCTGGAGTGTTGAGTATTAGAGCCATAGTGTCCCTCTTTTTTAAGCGGATGTGTCCAGTAAAATTCAATATGTTACGAGCAAGTGGATTAGGATGAGACTCGAGTTTTGTTAAGTATTTGCCTGCGTATTTTTTAATTTCTTCAGTCACTAGTGGCATATTTAAATCACGATGTAAATTTGAATTTTTGATGTACCATAGAGCCGATGTTATTAGTCTTAAAATCTTGTTTTGCCTTCGTTGGATTCTCTCTATATTCGAAGCTGAAGCAGTGCCCCATAGCTGTATTCCGTAGCACCATATGGGTTTCAAAAGCGACTTGTATATTAAAAGTTTACAATCTAGACTAAGTGTTGAATTTCTACCAATCAGTCAATGTATCTGAGTTAATTTAAGTTTCATTTGTGTTAGCTTTGAGTCAATATGGTGTTTCCATGTAAGCCGTCGATCAAGGTGTATACCAAGGTATTTTACATGTGAATGTTGAGGAACAACTTGATTGTTGATTCGAATTGGGGAACAAGTATCTCTTCGCAGGGTAAATGTTAGCTGAACACACTTTTGTTCGTTAACTTTAATTCTCCATAAGTTTAACCATAGTTCCAGCTGTGTAATATGTTCTTGTAGATATCGGGAAGCCTCGTGAGGGTTTTCGTGCATACTAAGGCAGGCTGTATCATCGGCAAAAGTAGATGTATGGATATTGCTGCTCAAAGGCATATCACAAGTATAAATCAAATACAAAACTGGCCTCAATATGCTCCCCTGTGGCGCACCGGATGATATAGATTCGGGCACACTCATGAAGTCTCCTTCAACAACCGTGAACTTCCGGGTAGTAATATAAGTTTCCAATAGCTTCAGAAAATTTATTGGTAGATATGATTTCAATTTTAAAATAAGGCCTTCATGTAAAGTATGGCAAATGCCTGAGAAACATCAATGAAGAGTGCAGAACAATATTTCTTTTCTTCAAATGTTCTTCTTATAAATTGGACCAATCTATGCGTTTGTTGAATGGTGCTATGCTGACTCCTAAAACCAAACTGATAGTCTGGTATGCACCCACTACCAATTAGAATTGGGGACAATTTTATCATGAGAAGTTTTTCGAAAAGTTTAGACATTGTTGATAGTAGACTTATTGGCCTGTACGATTCAGCCTTGGTAAGGTCTTTGCCCGGCTTTGGAATCATTTTGATCTTGGCAAGCTTCCAGAGGTGTGGATAATACTCTAGTCTTAATATGCAAATTCATCAGCATCTTGTTACTAATTCCATCAATACCTGGAGCTTTCTTCGGGTTGAGTTCAGCAATTAGTTTCTGTACGTCACCCATATTAAACTTTAAGGGTCGAGGGGATAGAGCAACTACACTCGGTAAATCAACAGCAGCAGTACATCTGTTTGGGGTAAATACGGATTTTAAATGCTTTGCAAACAAGTTACCTTTTTCCGTACCACTTCTTGCCCAACCTACGGTAGAAGTGCGCAGAGGTGGTTTAAACTCAACGGGTGTTTTAAGCTTTTTCGCAGCGCACCACAAAGAGTAATTAAATGCTGGTGTGACATCGAGGTTTTCCAGATAATTTTTAAGAGATGCA
Organism: Nowickia ferox; assembly: GCA_936439885.1. Classification (NCBI taxonomy): domain Eukaryota; kingdom Metazoa; phylum Arthropoda; class Insecta; order Diptera; family Tachinidae; genus Nowickia; species Nowickia ferox. The sequence goes on from OW387026.1 coordinate 70,689,611, forward strand.
GTTTTTTCATATGCAAGCAACCCTTGGAGTCATTTAGTGCACTCTTTAAATCTGATTTTATGCTGGGGCGATCTGTGCTGTTGCCATTCCCGTCTAGCTCTTCTTTTTTCAAATACGAGACGTTCAATATGCGTAGAAAAAATTCTATTGAACCCAGTCTGCGGGTGGGAGGTAGAAGCATGTTCAGCAGCCTGCTTTATGTTTTCGTGAAATTTTTTTGAACTCATTAAAATGAACATAAGCTACGACTTTCATTCGTTAAGCAGCTCTAGGCTGGAGAGCAGCTTACGCGTCATCGTAACTATTTATTAAGTGCGGTCAGGCTTGTGTGTGTTGTTTGGCCTTCGAGAGTTTTTCGTCTCGCTCGCACTGGTTGACTGATTTGCCACCGGTAACCGTATAGTATTGCAGTTTTTTTGCGGAACCACGTTGTTACTTTCTTTGTGAAATCATAGGTCGTGTATAGTCAGTCACAAAAACATTTTGAAGTTAATAACAGCATGGACGACGTATGGTCTAGTGACTCCGCCAATTTTGCAATTGTGCAACAATATATTACAAATATATTTTGTAAAGTATTTTTGTAATTAATAGGTAACTAAACTACGAGTCTTAAAGTAGCTCTGAACTTCTTGAGTGATCGTATTCTTATGCGGTCAGGCTTATATTTGTTGTTTGCCTTAAGAGAGTTTTGCATATCCTTTGCTTGATTGACTTCAAATGACAAAATAGTTTTGCTGCTTTTTTTGTGGAATTTCATTGTTAACTACTCTGGGATAGAAAACAAATTAAATATTAGATTTGCAATACTTTTTTTTAATTTTTTCATTGTCCCTCTCGCATGGACGAAAGCTAACCAAAAAGAAATAAAAGGATTTTAAAAGCCTATAGTTTCCAAATTTTAAATTTTAAATTATTTTTATTATAAAACTTAATTAATGAATGAGAAATGTTGTTAATTTTGGTGTAAAAAAGAACGTTGCGCACTTTTAGCTTTATAAGCCTCGCTTTTTCTAAGATGCTTTTAATGACTTTCTTCAAGGTTTCCCGAGTTAAAGCTCGAATTTTTTCCATTGCTCTGCAGTGTACCTTTCTATTTTAAATTTTCCAAGTCATCTTTATAACAATCTGAAAATTAAAAAAAAATAGAAATTATAAAATGTCATTCGGCTTATAGACTGATATAAACTTTAACTTAATCGAATAGAGAAGCAAATAAGTTCAAACAAAATAATGAAAAAACTAATTTAAGTTAATAGCTATAGGATTGTGGCAAAAATAAACAACCTCAATAAAACAAAAATTTGCAAATTGACAGACATGTGCTTGATTAGTAAAGAACAAACAATACAACGGTATGACTGTTTTAAATAAGGGATGGTTAACTTAAGCTTTCATTGCATAAAAAGCTTTCAACGAGTACGATGAATTCAAACAATTCACATATTCCATTTTCATTGAAAAATGTGTTTGCAGAGCTGAAGCTTACACCAATTGACACCACGCATAAAGGACAAATTACGAAAACACTGATGCTGAGGGATTGGCAGTCTCCATGTTTTTCCATTCTACTTATGTTTATCGTAATAATCTGTACATGTAGTTTTGCTCATAGAGCGATGTAAACTTTATCCTAATTGAATCATAAATAGTGAAAATAAAATTGTATTACCATAATGCAGTTATACATCACTAAAATCTTTTCGCTTTTGGGCCAGCTTGTAAAAACTTCAAAAAATTCACAGCAAAAAGGGTTTTTTTGTCACAGGAAAAGCGCAACCCTTGCAGAATCAGATTCTTTACATTCAATTTTACAACACCATTTTGCAAATTTGCGGCTATCAGTTCTCGATAACTTTATGGATTCCATGTGTAAGGTCTTGAATGCATTGTGGGCCTCTTCTATAGGCCCAAACTTGTGGGCATCTGAAAAGAAAAATTTTAAAGGTCTTGAAACACTAGATATTGTTGGCCTGTCAACTGTCAACTGTCAATAAACTTTAAATGCAAAAGAGTGCTATTTTTTATCATCGCCATAATATCGTTACTTTTTTAGCATCGTCTTATTGAAAGTAAACGTTGTTAATATCAATATCTGCCCACTCTGGGCACTCAAAATCTTTAATGATCCCTGCAAAAAAAGACACTCCAAAAAATTCATGAAAATGTAGAGCTGACGATCCAAAAAAATTTTAAATTTTGATAATTTCTACTGATTCTTACAAAGCGTTGTCATTGTCAATCACCGAATTGGAAGCGATGTTCAGAAAAATTTCCTTTAACGTTCTATAATAAGATTTTCTACTAGGAATATGCGTAAGGTTTACCCATATTCGCAAATTGTTTTCTTTTTTTGTTATCTTAAATGCGAAACAGTGTTTTTATGTAAATTTAAGCAACAACTTTAATTTTTAGACACAAAATTAGTTAATAAATTTCTTAACAAAATCCATTTTTAAAAAACCATGGTGAATATTTTGACTAAAATAAATTTTTTTATCTGATTTCTGCTTATTATTAGCATTTGAAAAATATAAATTTTTCCTTAAGAATGACTTCCAATTTTTTTACTGGGATTGATTGCCTTATTTTCAAAAAATTAAAGTCCAACGATTCCACCACAGTAAAAACCGCACCGAACAATTACATGTGGAGTATGTAGAGGCCTTTTAACCATAAAATTTGGGTCTTTACTCAACCAAATACGAAAACTGTGCTCCTTAACGCATTTTTCGAGCTGAAAATGGGCCAAAAGTAATTTCGATTAATCAATTTAATATATTGCAAGGATAAAAACAGCTATGGCACGACTTTGCTGATGGTCGGCAGGACTAAGTAATTGTGTTAACTATACTTTTAAAAGCTTAACCTTTTGGAGCATGCCGTCAATTTCATTTGTGGAAAGCCAAATTCCAAAGATCGACGCGAAATCAACAAGCCTGTGTTTTTCCAATACTATGGGCTGCATTAGCAATATTCTCGGTAGTTCTCGAGCGACCTGTACTTTTGCAGCAAAAATTTTTCCACAAGTTTCACAAATTTCGAAACTTTAAATAAATTTTAATAATTTGAAGGCGTTGTTGTTGCATCCCATTTTTAATGAGATCCCAGACTAAAAAATTTAATAATTGAATGCAAATATGAATAGTTTATGATCATATCGAATGGTGACTTCGGTGAGTAAAACTGAAAAAAAGCCCGAGGAAGGTATGGCAAAAAATCCGTGCTCAGGGATGACAACACTATTTAATATAACTCAACTGAAACCCATTTAAAATATTTTTTCTTGAATGTATGTTTTTTCATATGTAACTTATTAATTGGACATTATATATTTATTTTAATTTTTACAACTACATTTAATTTGAAAGGGATTTGTTTTGATATCTTTGCTTTGACGTTGATAATATTTTATCATAAATTTTTGTTTGTTAAAAAATAATAAAATCGTAGAGCAACATAAACGCCTTAAGCTACAAATCATCACGCTCTTATCACTGGTAAGAAAATAGCATATTCTATTTTTTTCAAGCTACAGAACAGTCCAATGTTGTATAATCAGTGAAACTTATGACACCTTTGGGTTTTATTATTACACAAAATTTTACTGGAATTTTGTTTGCAATATCCTTTTCTTTTTTATTATTTTAATTTCTCAGTGAACGCAAAAGTACATAAATAGAGTCTCTCATTTATCTAACTTCAAGGTATTAAATTTTGAATGGAAATTAGATTTCAGAAGATGTTAAATTATTTTAAGAGAATAAGTAAAAATTATAAATGAAATTGAAATCATAAACAAAATACGATTAATGCAATAAAACTACTGCTTTGCTCTAAAGTGGTTATTAAGAAAAAGCTTCAGCATAACTTAAAAATAAATTTAAAAAAAATTTATAGTGTAAAACTTAGAGTCAAAAAATACCGAAACAAAAAGTAAAAAAATAGTTCAGAATTGTTTTCTTAACACTTCTCATCAAATATTATTAAAAGCTTATGCGAAGTTTATATTTATGGAAAAAGTAATTTATTTGAATTAGAATTACACGCTTTATTAAAAAAAAGCATTAATGTCCCTCAAAATAGTTTGGTTTTGTTTTAATTGCTTACTATCCCCCCTCTTCTCCATATTATGATTTTCTTCTTTTTGCTTAAATTTATATAAAAATCACTGGCACTCTTCATTTTCATCAGATTTGTAGACCATGTACTAAATACTTCAGCCAACCGCACTATAAAAAAAGAGTGTATTCAACACTTAAAGTTTTTTCAATAAAAATGTTTTCTATGAAAACTGTTTCGTTGTGTGTAAGAAACATCTTTTTTCGTATTCGTGAAAAGTTTTCATAGAGGGCAATTATGAATAAAATTCTGCGAGAAATTTTTTCCGGGGAACAATTCCAACTAATGGCAAGAAAAGAGAGAAATTTCTCCCGCAATTTTATTCATAATTGCCATAATAGACTTTTAGAGAATTTGAAAAAAATTTAATATGTGATATCTTTTTGGTATCAGAATTTATTTTATTTTTTTTTTGTAAGAATTCGTCAAATATAATGAGATAAGCCTTTAGTCTTCTTAAAATTAGATAAAATTTAATTTCATAATATCAACGAAAATGTTACGATAAATGCAATCAAGGATAAAAAATTAGCAAATGCACAAAGAGAGCAATTTCATTCAGCAAATGAAAATTATTATTCTATTAATGCAACATTTCATTCATATGATGAAGAAATATCAACGAAGCCGCCTCATTAGCTGAATGAATAATTTTTCTTTTAGTGTATAAGAGTTTTGTTCAAAACATATCGCGAATTTTGAATTTTCGCGGGTTACGTATATTCAAATTTTTTTTTGTGGCGTTATGTTGGTACTCATGTCTCTCACTTATGCCGACAATTTCGGCCATTTTGAATCTTCAGTTAATTGTTGACAGCTGCTTTGCTTGCACGTGTTTTGGCCCCTCTTCGATTTTTACCTATTAAAAAATGGAACAAAGAACCTGTATTAAATTTTGTGTGAAACACGGAAATAAGTGCGCGGATGCATTCCTAATGTTGACTGTGGCATACGGAAAAGCTATCTTGGATCGAAGCAACGTTTATCGGTGGTACAAAATGTTCTCAGAAGGCCGAGAAAATGTGAACGACGAAGAGGGTGCCGGACGCCCAACAACAGACGAAATAATTGATGAAGTGAAGAAAATGGTATTGGCCCATTGTCGAATCACCATTAGAGAAGTTGCTGTGGACGTAGACATATCGATTGGCTTGTGCCATTCGATTTTTCCAATGATTTGGGCATGAGACGGGTCGCTGCGAAATTCGTACCAAAATTCCTCAATTTCGACCAAAAAGCATCGCATGAACATTGCTAATGAGCTGTTGGAGTCTGTCCACGACGACCCAAATTTGCTCCAGAGGGTCATAACTAGTGACGAATTGTGGGTTTATGGTTACGACGTGGAAACCAAAGCTCAATCATCTCAATGGAAGCTGCCCCACGTAACAAGGTAAAAATTGAAGACGAGCCAAAACACGTGCAAGCAAAGCAGCTGTCAACAATTAACTGACAACATAACGTTACAAAAAAACCAAAATTCAAATATAGGTAACCCGCGAAAATTCAAAATTCACGATACGTTTTGAACAAACCTCGTATATACATACCCTTTATCATTTTTTTTTTTTTTTTTTGAGAAAGGTATACAAATATTGAGTCATATTCTGCTATTAAATATCATGAAATGATATTATATTTACAAATAATTATATTTTGGGAATAAATATTACAATTTCATTGAGGTTAATAAAAATATTTTTTATGTAACTCCTTTCATGTTATGTAACTTTTTCATGTGCAATTACTGACAGTATTCGTATGACAGATTTTATATTAATAAATTTAAAAAGAAAAGCCTTTGTAATATTACGATATATTTATTGTGTTTATTAAAACAGTCTTGCAAGTAACTTAAATTTATATTATAGAGCAAAAGAACTTTAAAAAAATGTTTTGTAAAGTAAGTGTTTATATTTATTAAAGAAATTTTATCGATTTTTTTTATTTTCTATTTACATTTAGTTTTTTCTTTTCTTATTTATATCGGTTGTTTGTATGGTTTGTTTAAATGTAAAATATGCAACTTTCTTTCTATGTTTCTTCAATATAATATCACGACATTTTAAAACTTTGTTCTTGAAAACTTTGCTCTTGAAAGCTTTGTTCTTGAAAACTTCTTCTTCTTGAAAATTTAGACACTCTACTAATAGCACTAGACAAATTTTATAATGTTTTTTCTTTCTACTGTAAAATGATAACAAAAAAGTTTTTTACATTGTTTTTAGTCTAAGCTATTCATATGTACACGTATATTTACTTTGATTAATTGTACTTTATACTCAGACATCAAAATTTTTGGCAGTGGATTTTTGTTCATGAAATAAATAAATAAAAACATTTGACGAAATAAAATTTTATTTTGTTACATTTGATTTATAAATATTTTATTGAATTACAAGAAGATAGAAGATTAAAGAAAAGAAAATGTATATGACTTGAAACACTTTGTGTGTCTGCATCATACAAAGAAGCGCAGAAAAATAAGACCCTCTGAGGAAGACAACGAAACCAAGTATCAATCAGTGATTCTATTGTTAAAAGCAATTGTATCGAGTTTTTATGCTTCTTCTAAGTCAATCATGTACTACTTCATCAAGACCCGAACTTCCAACCTTATAGAGATTGTTAGTCGACTGTCAGAAAATAAAAAAATATTATATTAACTTTAATGTATACAAAACTGACAGCAGACCAGTCAACTAGTTTGTTCTTAGATGTTCTTAGGCCGATTTTAATTCTTATACATAGTTTATATAAAAGCAATATAGCAATAATTTTTATATGGCACTTAAAACTTAGTTCTTATAATTAAGATATCCTGTAATAAATGCCAAATATATTGTAGGGATGTGCGTATTAAAAAGACAATTGTTCAATTTATTGAATAAAAATAAACTAAATGTAAGCTTTAAATTATTAAGAAAGAAATGTACTTTAAAATGTTAGGAATAATAAGTGTGTTTCTTCAAGAGCGACCAATACGGATAATAGACAAACCGAGTTGTGATTGTTTTGTGTGTATTATAAAAATGTACTTTTTCTAACAGCGCAAGCAAAAATAAAAGTTTGTGGCAAATGTTGTCATTTCGGATATTTTTCGTTGTGTGGCAATACCTCACAAACTGTTTACTCAACTGATGTAGACAGTTCTGAGAACAAGTTGACAGCCTTGTAGACACAAAAACAAAATGTCAAAATGAACACTTTCCAGTATTAATTGTTACAAATTCGTAAAAAATTTTAGTAAATGAACTAAGTTCAAGTCTCACAATTAATAAAACAAATTTTACCAAAATTATTTCTTGATGTAGACAATGTTGCCGTACTGTTATTATTTAAGGATGGCACACTTTCCTGTCTCAACGACACAACAAATTGCGTGTTATCGAAAAACTTAATGGGAACGGCATTGCATGCATTTGAAAATGACACCACAAAATGACAACACAAGAACTGCTAGATGAAAACTCTGCCTTACTTTGCCTTTGGATAGTCAAGCATATGCAAGTTCAACAGAATTCAAAGTACTTTTTCAGCAAATGAGTGAAAAGTTTAATAACTTTCTTTATTGAACGGAATTTTTATTTACTCTCAGAAACCCTAAAATATATTTTCATATAATGTATTAATTTAAGCATTTACTAAACAAGTGCACTACCTTGTATTACTACAAACATTGGGTGGTATTCTGGAAAACGCGTCGAAGAAGTGAAACTTTACATTAAAATAAAAACAAATTTTCAAAAATTGTTTTTGTTTGCCATACATTTCTAAAATGAAATAAACGTCAGAATTTCAACGCGTCTCTCTCTCTCTTTTAAAAACGGTTGATTTTGCAAGAACAAAAACAAATTTTTTACATTTACACAATTTTGTTTTCCATGTAACTTTCACCAAGACGACGCGTATTCCAGAATAGACACCATTATAGGAAATAAATTACCGATAGCATGCTTCGCATTTAATCTTAGAGATTTTTTTTTATTACTTCCTTAGAAGTAGGAACAACACATTAATATAAACTTTGGAAGCAATGAATACGTCATTCCATAGGAACAACTTGCAATTGTTTTTTGTCACATTTCAATTTGTATTGAAAATCACCGTAAAATGAAAAACTTAGTTTTTGTTTTGAATATAAATAATTGACGAACGTTTTCTGTCGACATCGTAGGGCAGGATATAAGTTTCCTTTTAAAATTGTTAGGTTAAGCTATGTATATATGGCTATCACATCTTACAATATTGTCAGATATGGCAATGCGCTGCCAATGTACTGACGATCAAAAACTTCCAGCACTACTTACGAGTAGATTGCCAGTTTACACGGCTGTATCAATTAAGTCAGAAAATCCCACAATTTTATGCCAGATGATTGTATATATATATGTATATCTGACCATATTGTCAGTCAAAAAGTTTTCATCTCATGCAGTTGTAATATGCAAAAATTGTCAGATCAGCTGTTATGCGTTGCCAGACTCAAAACTCGTGATAGAAATTGAGAATTATCAATCGTGCTTGTGGAGGAATGTATAAAGTGAAAATATAAATTATTTAAGTGAGACAATTTTAAATTTTTAGTTGAACTATAGTGAACTTTAATCAGAAATAATTTCTTAGAAAATGAATAGTGATACTTACAAATGTGTTTACCAAAGGTAAATCAATAATTGTATACACAATATATCTCATATTCCATTTCATTGAAAATTTGCGTTAAATAGCTGATGTTAATAACAATCTCTACCCCAGTAGATAGACTTGGGTGCTGATGAAGTGCGTGGCTGCACAGAAAAATATCGGTATTTCCCCCAGCTAATAAAGTCTAATTTAATTTTTCTTCTCTTCTTTAGAAAATCACATTAATTAATAAAAATATTTCATTCAACAAGAATTGAAATTACTGAACTAAAGTCTGACTAAGAAATTATTTCTGATTAAAACATAATTTATTGTGGTAAAAAAGCAATTGCAATAATTTTTGCTGCATATATTTGATTATCTTTGTTAATAATTTTCTTGTTTTGTTTTTCTAATCAAGAGTGTGCAGTGTTGCCCATAGTAAGATGCCACTTACAGATGTGTAAGCTTGACACGTCTTATAAAATATCTGATAAATACCTGACAATAATTAGACAGTGGCAATAGAATGTCTTCATGTGATTGTCGAATGCCTGACAATTTGTTGTCAGCTGGTAGCTTTGCATTAGACTGGCAATGATGTTAAAGTATCAGTTCACACGGTTGTAAGAAGTTTTTAGCACATTTTACTTATTAGTTGTGACTTCATTGCAGTGAGCCGACGAAAATCGGTACATTGTGCCGATAAGTGTGATCAAGGCTTAAGAGAAACAAGTTTCAGAAAATCTTCTTGAAAGCTTATAAGTGATTTTTCCTGCTTTTGTAAATAAAATATGAACATTTTCTGTATTATCACAGAAATATTGTGCAGTCTTTTACTAGAAATTCGAATTATTAAAATTCTTTGATTTTGTTTTTCATTTTCTCTCATTAAGCAGAGAGTAAGAAAAATTACTTTATTTGTTGTCTTTTTTACTTTTTCTACAAAATTTATTTGTTGTTTAAGTTTCAACTACATTAATTGGCTGTGATTGACGAAAATGTTCACAAAGCGTGTAGCGTTACAAAAGAAAACGACTATTTCATGCTGTTCGTGTTGGATTGTAAATCACAAACCTGTGTTATTGCCACCAAGTACTGACAACGGGGTTTATTGTCATGTAATGTTTGGTATTTTTTTAACACTTCATTAAATTCCCAAATATACTCTTTTACTTACAAATTAAGTTAAATCTGAAAACAAAATCCATATATAGAATAAATTATGTCGTAATAATTTTCCTTGCTCATGCTACGTAAATACTCGTAGCTTTAATAATAATGAAAATCGAAAACTTCTATATGTTATTTCTGCCTGCTAACAAAAAATTTAACCTTCTACATTAAAGAAAAGTCAACTTGTTTCAATCACCGCCAACTACATACACATGTTTGTTTTCGACTAAACATTTGTCTTCACTGACTTGTTAGTTTTTTTTTTGTACTTGCTAAACATGTTGAAATGAAATTATTACAAGTGCCAGTTGCAAACGGTGCACTTGTTGAACTGGAACTTGCGTTAAGTTTCATATATGAAAAACCACTTGTACTCGTATACTTACTCGTTGAACAAAAATAACAAGAGCATTCTTCACTTGAAGTGTATTTTGCTTGTGCAGTTTGCAAACTCCAACACAATGGATCTCACTACTGAAATATTAGCAATTAATTAGCGTTTAAGGTTTGTCTGTACTTTCTGTAAACTCTTAAGAAAATATTCATATACATGTTTCAGAATAGTTTAGGTAGAGTGGTATAGCTTTGTGCCAAGCGGAACATAATATCAAAATGCTTAATAAAATTATTTGCCATCACCATGGTAAATTAACAAGTATGTATGCAATACATAGAAGCAATGTTCTCGAATTCCATTTATGCCGCCCAAATAAATAGGAATAGGTGTTTAAAAAGAGCCCGGTGCAGTTGTTGCAGTGTTCTTTAATCTATAACAAAAATGTCGTAGTCTAAGTCGAAATATGTCAATCATGATGAGGGGGAATATATAAAAATATTTTAATTTCTTATGCATTACGTATTGAAAATACTTAACTGTATAACAAATATTATTCATGAAATTAAAAACTTCAGTTCGTTGCTGAACGACAAATTAAAAGACAGTCAACTTAAATTTCTTGGTTGTAACAAAGAACTGAAAATTAAAGTTTTCAAGAACCGGCAACACTATAAAAATTTAATTATAGTCCATAATATATCCAACAACCTTCCAAAGAATTTCTATTCATGTTTTGTTCTACATATAAGAAACTTGATACAATAGCTTTAAAGCATCTGCTCACCTCTTCCCTACAACAATACAACTACACAAAAAACAACATGTGGTTTGCTGTGCTACAAGAACCAGACTGTCAGAAGATTTCTAAGCAAGTTGTGACATTTTGGTTCAAATTGCTTAATTTGGCATCAACACCTGATTATTAGCCGAACGGAAGAACACACCTGATACTGAATTCGCCTTGATACAAAATTATTTTTTTTTAATATTCGAAACAGTTTTCACTATGCCTCTTTGCTGTTATTTAATTTCAGCTCAACCCATAGTGCAACGAAAGTTTTTGGAAATTTCTGGCAGAACATATGAACAGCGTGATATAACAATTCAAGTGATTTTAATGTCAGAATTTTCGGAAAATTAAAGAAAATAAACAAACAACGGTATGGCAAGAAACACAATCATATAAGAATAATTTAAGTCACATACATACATTCTTGCGTATGGATTCACACACCCAGCAAACATGTAGAAGAAGTAACAGACTGAGAGATGAAAAGATTATTATATACAATTGTCTCAGAGCTTTGTATATTAATCCCACATTTTTTATTATAAAAAAATATCGCATCTTAAGCTGAACTCTTAATCAAAGTATATAAAAATAAATTTATTATATTATTCATTCTAATTAATATATGTGGTCTGTAAGCTCTTGACTGCTATCATAATATTGAGAAGATGATTACAAGTATGAGGGTGGTAGTGCCTTATTACAATTAGAAAACTGATCGGAAAATGTTGAGGGACTACGACAATGATAATGAGTCTCTGAGTTCGTTTTTAATTCACATGGGACCGCACAACAGGTCCATGGTGGCTTATGTTTATGCCTTTTTCCATGACCATAATAGCTCCTTTCGTCAAATTTATCTAATTTAAGGCATGTTTTAGCCGGTCCTAAGAAGAAATAGTTTATTTAATTTAATTTTAATTTTTATTTAATTTTTATTTATTTGGTTTCTGAAGACCATGCATCAACTAGTAGAAATTTGTGGGAAGTGAATCAATTATATATACTAATAACAGTATTTTGAGACTCATATAAAAGTCGTATAGTAATTAATTGACAATTAGAATACATAATTAAGTGCAGCTACGTTTATACGCCCATTACTTGCAAATAAACATTTTTGCAAATAAATTAACTCACTGTTTATGCGGCATTGTGAATGTATAAAAACTTGGTAGCACTTCTATAGAAATGTTACTAATGTTTACAAAAAAAATTGTATAAGTGTATAAAATAACAAATAATAACTTGTTTTTATCGTCATTATATTCTTTTATCAATGTTTTTGTGCAATATTTATCAATTTATTGTTTTTTATTAGGAAACATTTGTAGGTGTGGCAACTTCAAGCATTTTATTTGCAAATAGTACGTTAATCGAGAACAGCTTTCTGAATTAGTAAGTCACAATAAAACAACAATATAAACAATAAGCCGTGCGTATAAACGTAGTAATAGAGAAACTGAATTAAGACTTATAAAATCTAGTAATGGTTTAAAAAAATGCCAGTCCTTTAAACAATCTTAATTTTTAATAGTGCTTTGTAGTGCTTATTAGATTACATATAATTATAAAATATAAAATTATAGTTACACCATGTTTTAAGCAAGATGTCTGCTGGGTTTCTATTTTAAAGAGTTATGAAAAATACCATTATGTGTATGATTTTAAGGGTGCCAAGTATACAAAAATAAATTGAAAATGCTTCAAATATTTTCACAGATAGTTAATTTCATAAAGTACATTTAAAATACTTTTATTATTCTGCTTGTAATGTAAATCGAGTGATTTTAAAATGATTTGTTTTGGAAAGGTATGATAAATTTTGTGCGATTGCTAGAAATAATTTTGTACTTTCAAAATTTAGATTATAAGTTAAATTATTATTTAAGATAATGAGGGTGGCGTTGGCTGACTATAAAACCAAAGTTCCAAAGCAGATTCCTTAAAAAGAAATACCACCCATTTTCTAATACGCATTAGTATTCCTTTGTGTCAGTTGTTGTAGGAAAGTTCAAGTGCTGAAGGCATGGTCACAGGTCTCTGAACTGTACCACTATTAGTGAATACCAATGCTAATGTAATATCAGAGCACCCACTTTCGTCAGTATTGTATAGCAGAATCATTGGTGAAAGTAAAATAGTTAATACAATGGCTACTAAGCACAGATTTAAAAAATTAAAAATTAAAAAATAAATCCCAAGAAAAAAAATTTATAACATGAGATATCTGAAACGAAAATAGTGAGAACCAAATTGTTTTTAACTTAGATTTCGATTACTTGCTTGATATCACTTCTTTTTACCGGATGCCCTATAAAATTAAATAACTGCTGAAGACAAAAAAATAGTTTGAAAATTATTGTGTGTCACCACAACGTGTGTATTTCATTCGGTGCTATATTTTAAAAACATTGTGGAAAAAGATTCAAATGCTCTTGAAAATGCTTTAATTACTTCAATTGCCTAAAGAATAACGAAAAATTAAATCTTTTGTATCATAACAATATTCTCAAAACTTGGATCTTCACGTGATATTATATTTATTATATTGATTAAAGTAAACCCGCAGTCGCATTATATAGTCTTTCAGGACTGATGAGCTTGCAAGAACTGGTACAACCAATGGCGGACCTAGGAATAGACCTTGGTCTAGGGCGGTATTTGGCGATCTATTAGTATTGACGCTTTTATTTTTGAAACTTTTAGTTTTGGCGATTTTTTTCGGTTTATTGTGATTTTTTTTTCACAATACATATTTTTAGTTTTAGCGATTTTTTTTATTTTTTGGGCCACCTTTTTACTTTTGATGTTTCTTGCATTTTAGCGAGTCATTTTATTTTTGGTGATATTTAACCGCTTTTTCTATATGGTGATTTTTCGTTTCTTCAATTTTGAAATTTATTAGTTTTAGCGTTTTTGAAAATTTCAAGAGTTTTCCATTTACGATTTCCAAGATATAGCAAGTTGTCAAAATTACATAGTCAAAATTGCATTAAAGATTTTATAAATTTTAGCATCGACTAGTGTGGTCTGCTTAAAAATACAATAACATTGAAAATTATTAAATTAGAATTTCAACATTTTTCGTTGATAATTTTAGAACTCCCTTTAATTTTTAAGTGTGATATCTTTGTTGCTGCAGGCCCGTGACAGACAGACAGATAGACAGACGGATATCGTAAGGAAAACAATGGGCATCCTTTTCACTTATATTATATTATACGGAACCATAAAAATGATGTAGTTATTTATAAATTTATAAAAATTGGTACAAAATAATTCTTATCAGGCAGTTCTGGACTCACCTATATCAGAAAAATATGGTTTTGTTTATTGCATGTCTGGCATTCGTGTAAAAAGTTGAGTACAAATAATTTTACCATACATGCTATGACATCGATGAAAAGGAATATGAAGAACATTTTCCTTGTCATGTAGACTATCCCGGAAGAAAATAACAACTATGGGCGTGCTTAAGGAAAATTTCTGACGGTGTACTTATAACTAAATATTGGGCTCTGATTGGTTCGATGAAGGTGACTCCATAGTTATCACAATGGACCAGAAAGGTCTAAGTGACTGCTTGATTCTGACTGCCACCTTTTCCTAACCTAACCTGAAGACCTTGACCTTGACCTTGACCTGCATTGCTTTCTGTAGTTTGAGCCGAGATCGCTTTATTTCTTCATCTGTTTGCCGCAAATAACGTTGTGAGACAAAATAATAACACTGTAAGTAAATGTCTGTATGTAAATGCCACAGAAAAATCCCGATACATCCCAACTAAATTTTAAGCCGTAGAACACTGGTACTCGTATACTCCATTTTAAAAGATTAGGTCATAATCAAGAGATATTGTGAGGGTTGTTCAATTCTGATTCACAACAATATTGCGTTTCTCATTTTGTACTGCCTCTCAAGCAATTTGTTGTTTTTTAAAGAGAAATAAATCAAAATCTCTTTTGAAATGACTTTAGCTTTTATTTATTTACCGAAATTCAACACTTACGATGATTGCCTTCCACTTTCCGGCTAGCACAATTCATTTATTTTGAATTTTTGTTATTATTTAATCCATATTGGATAAATTTTATGAATTTTTTGTAATATTTGTTTTGTAGTATAATTGTTAAAATTAAACTAACTAGTGCTACAAACTCAAAAAATTTGTATTGTACACACACGAGCAATAATTTTGGCAATCATTGCCAAGGCAAATGTCAAATTCGATTGCCGACACAAGATATCAGCGTGTAGACCGTATGAATATGTGTTCAAATATATATTCAGCAACAAATGTTAAAATACACTGCTGAAAAGACAAAAATAAAAGTTCAAACAACATAAAAAAAATAAAAGCTTAATGTACGGTCACACTTGTCAAACATTTGCCCAAAAAAGCGTAACCAACAAACACTAATGAAAAAAGTTTTGATCCAGACACTTTTTTATCATGTTAAACAGTTTCGAACACAACTAATGCACCATGTCTTAGAATCCAATAATATTGGCTACTCTTTAACTTGACAAACTTTTGTCTGAATTGAAAGATTTTTCATTAGCATTTAGTGGTTACGCTTTTTTGGTCAAATGTTTGACAAGTGTGACCGTAGCTTTAATTTGTAATTAGCAAAAACTATAATTATTGCTAATTTTGGTATGTATATGCATAAAAAACAAATATATTTGGATGTACGTGTTCGCCACTTCTAGATCCATTGTTGAACACAAGCAATTTGAGGTCATCATTCTGCCGGCTTTATTGCTTGTGTTAAGACACAACAAATTGCTCGTGTGGTCGTACTGTTATTGTTAGAGTTAAGTATCGACAAACAAACAATAAATGTTATTTCAAAAGACTTTTCCGAGCCTTTTTCCATATACATATATATATAGTATGAAAAAAGCTTGCAAGACAATACAAACTTAAAAATAGAATATCTCTCGAATCTGACACAATCTTTTAAAACGGAGTACGCCAATGTGTTTTTCTGGTACAAAATTAAGTTGGGGTGTCTCAGCGTTTTTCATTTTGACGTACTTAGAGCTTAAAAATTACTTTTAGTAGCAAGATTATTTATTTTGGTAATTTTTCTCGCTTATCAAAAAAAAAAAAAAAATATATATAATTAAGATTAACTTTACTTTCGGTATCTCTGTTACATTTATCAATTACCTTCGGCAAAATATATTTCAAAATATTCCTGATTTTTTGATTGATGTTTAGTTTCCACAATGCAAGCAAGCGACCTGTCTAAAAAAAATATATGAAACCCACCAACATTTTTTAGTGATTCCTTTACAAATTTTAACAGATATTCCTATTTAAGCATTATTTTTTAAACTATCTTTTATTTTTAACCCCCGACCAAAAAAAAAACGGGTGTTATAAGTTTGTAGTGTGTGGCTGTGTATTTGTGTGTCTGTGTATCTCTGTGTCTGTCCATGTCCACGTACAGACGAAATGGCTGAACGGATTTTGATTTAGTTTTTTCTGTTTGAAAGGCGACTTGATCGAGAGGGTTCTTAGCATGTTTTAAGAAAATCGCTTTAGCCGTTTAGAAGATATCACATCTTGTCTAGATATATCGGGGGTTTTTGAAATTTTTAATTTTTTTTTGTATATATAAGTTACTAAGCCTACTATGCTTATTTTTCTTTTGTGATTTTCAAAAATATTAATATTTGTGAATTCTCAAATAGTTTATGAAAGTCTGTGCATAAGATAAGAGGTTTGTGACTGTTCAAAATGTGTGGTTGAAGTCTACTGACGATTTGTTAAAGCAACAATGAAATGCATATAGACATCGCTTAACCACCAGCAAATAAATTTCACTTATTTTTAATTTTTGTTATTAACACTTTGATGGTAAAAATAATTGATTAACGTTTTTATAATTTCAGTTAAAAGCTAAAATTTAGACTGATAAACATTTAAACAAAAATGTTGACAACACATCATTTACCACATCTACATCATCGCGGGAGTACGGCTGTAGAATTGGATAAAATTACAAATTTAAACACGGTAAGTTCAATATTTTTATTTATTTATTTAATGTATTACTGGTCTAGATCAAAAGAAAAATTTTTTTAAATTTTTTTTATAACTCTGCAATTTTTTAATTGTAGACAAAACAACACATTCTTTCAAAACAACGAAGTGAAAATTTTAGAAATTTGGGAGTTTTGTTATTCTTTATCAATGCTCAGTTATCGATAATTTTCCAATTACGATGCAGATAAATAAATATTTAGGATTATATCAACTTAATACAAACAGGCTGAAGAACACATTAATGAAAATATTAAAGCATATGTTTAAAAAAATTGTAAGTGGGATAGTGAGATAAAATTTATGGGAATCATGTTTATCATTCTTAGAAGAACTATTCACATATAACTTCGAGTTATGGAGAATTATAGTGGTATACTTTGTGTAAATATTAGGCAGGGTAATAAAAAAAGGTTGTGACGTAATGTAAAGAAACTAATGATGTTGTTTGTTTAATATACTAGATATTTGAAAAAATGTAATGAGTTTTTGAAGGGGAAACAAGAAGTTGTATCTCGTGGGCTTGTTTAATTTGTTTACTGGTGAAAATTTAATAAAATTTTGAATTGAAAAATTGATTTTATTGCTTTTGTCTGTGTCAGTGTTGCAACACTGTTTCCATCAAGTACCACCTGTTAAAAAACCACTGTCAAATTTTGAGCAAGTTTCGTCATTTACTTTGCGTTTAACAGCTGTTCAAAACATACAACCTCGTGTATTTTTCTAAAAATGGAAAAAAGTGAGTGCTCATTAAACATTATTTTTTGCGAAGAGTAAAAGTGCGTGAGACTGTTGATGCCATAGGCGTTTCATGGTTTTGATTTTAAGTGATCAGCTGGGTTTAAGAAAGTTGTCTGCAAGATGGGTGCCGCGTTTGCTCTCAATTGACCATAAACGTAAACGTGTGACAACTTCAAATGATTGTTTGGAGGTGTTTAACCGCAATATGAATGAGTTTTTGTGGCGTTTTGTAACTGTGGATGAAACATGGATCCATTACTGTACTCCGGAAACCAAGCAGCAGTGTAAACAATGAGTTTCTCCGGTGGAGCTGCTCCGAAGAAGGTCAAGGTGATGGCAACAGTTTTTTTGGGATGCACGTGCGATAATCCACATCGATTACCTTCAAAAGGGGAAAAAATAAATGGCGAATATTATGCCAAATTATTAGACCGATTAATTAAGGATTTAAAAAGAAAACGACCGCATATGGCCAAGAAAAAACTTCTTTTTCATCAAGATAATGCACGGCTGCCCACGTGCGCAGTCTCAATGCTAAAAATCTTACGAAGTGGTACCTCATCCACCATATTTTCCAGATTTAGCCCCTAGTGACTACTTTCTATTTCCAAACCTAAAGAAATGGCTTGGTGGAAAGAGATTTAGCTCCAACGATGAAATTATTGACCAAACAAATGCCTATTTGAAGGACCTCGAAAAATCCTATTTATTTGGAAGAGATACAAAAACTGGAGAAACGTTGGACTAAGTGTCTTGAACTCAAAGAACACTAGGTTGAAAAATAAAATAACTTTTTATATAAAAACCTGAGTTTCTTCAAAAAGTCACTGAGTTAACGATCCACTCTCATATACCCAAAATGAACAAATCATTTCAAATTAAAAGAAAATTATACATATACATATGTATGTTTATACCTTTTTTACCAAACTGATCAATCAAAACATTTCTATAATATAATCCTATTTGTTATTTTAAATTCTATTAACCAATATTATTCTTTTTAACGGCAAAGCAAAGAGTAACTAACATACAACTAATAAAAACAATCTAATTTGTTCAATGATACTTTTATTAAAACAAAATATTTTGTATGGTATATAAATTTGTTTATTTGCATTTAAATTACAAACTTTTCCCTCAGGAAATCTCTCACGTACATATATATGTATATTAATAATTCATAAATCTAAAGATATAATTTATATTTTGTAAAAACTATCAGGTGTACAAAAAAATAAAACACGTGCAGAAATAAATTAAAATAAAATCAATATATATATTTTTTATCAGATAGATATTTTAATGAAAATTCACATGTTAGCTTTAATATGAAAATAATAATAAAATAAAGAAGTAAAATCAAATCAAAATGAAATAACAAGTATCGTATAATAAGAAATGCACGCTTTTAGTTTATATTCTTAATAACATTAAAGAAATTACATGTTGCTCTATAGGGAAATGTGATGTGAATAATTTAAAAACCAAGAGCTGAATGGGTATACAAAAACTTCTTCCCAGCAGATAGTTTCACTAGAAATTAATTGGTTAAGAATAAAATAAACTTCGAAAACCTATTAACAATATACAAAGTAAAATGTTGAGTTCATCGGCCTTTGCATTGAAAATTGTTATTTGATAAAATAGGAAGAGTATAATGTTTGTGTCTTTAATACAAGAGGTACAGAAACCAATTTAACTTAATAAAAAAAATATTTCTCTGCAATGATGTGGTGTTAATAAATTGATGTTTATATTCACTACAGAGCAGATAAATTAAGCTTATATACATAGATTCAGGGACTTATTTGGTTAAACGCAATGCCAAGCGTGGATAAATTTTGTGTGTTTTGTTTTTATAGCTTTGCTATTTATTGCGAGATATTTGAGTTAGGAGATGATTTTCGTAAAAAAAATAATCGCCACTATTACATTAGAAATTAATTTTTGTTTTGATTTTTTTTATTTTTTTTTTGTTTTGCTTTTGCACATAAGCACAAACCAGAGAACACAGTCCACTAACCACAAACAATACATTCAGTTAATCGTACGCCGCTAGAAAAAATAATAATGGGAAATAAATGGAAACGTTTTGAAATATTTGCAGAGAATTTGACAGCATCATATAAAAATATTTTGATTGCATTGTTATTTCGCATATGAAATTTGTTTTATACAGGGTGGGCCAACTTGGACTGACTGATTTGAAATGCTTAAAATTTTTGTATTTTTTTTATTTTTTAGTTTTTTGTAGATAATATAGCATTTTATAAAATTTTATAATGTCATCATACTCAGTGGAAGAACGTGTAAAAATTGTTGAATTTTATTATGTTTCCGGACGATCAATTGTTACAAAGCACAGAAAATACCGTCAGCATTTTAATACTGCAAAGGCTCCCAGTGTAAACATTATAAGAAGCTTAATGACCCGTTTTGAGAATTTGGGTTCAGTGGGTAATGTACGAGAAAGTGTTCACACGGATCCAACTGTGTCTACTCGTCGACGAGCTACTCAATTGAACATCTGCAGAACATCGCTACGACGTATTCTAAAAGTTGATCTGAAGATGTTTCCATATAAAATTCAATTGGCCCAAGAATTATTGCCGAGGGATAAACCAGCATAAGCATTTCAAATCAGTTAGTCCAAGTTGGCCCACCCTGTATAACTAAACATCAAAGCTATAACCCGGTGTCCTAAGAAACCTCTCTTCTTTTTTGTGATTTAATTTTTATTTTTTTTATATAAAATTTGTGTTGCGTTTTATAAAAGTAGAACCTCAATTAAATAAATTCTTATCGTTCATACTTAAAGTTATACACCGAAAAAAAGCTGCGAATTAAAAATAATTTTTCAATTCTTTAAGGATTTAATGCAACAACATTGCTATATTATTTTTTGAAATCCCCATTTCAAACTTTCTAATGTCCCTAATTGCTCTTTTCAAGAAATAATCTACTTATGAAAGTTTTTTTTAAGGAAATTTTGTCAGGCAATTTGCATTAATAAAATTATATTCTAGAAAAAACAAACTCTTATTATATTTACATACGAGTTTGTACGCATATAGAAATTTTTTTAAACAAACAACCTCATTTGATGATAATAAAACATACTTACATGTATAATTTTTTAGGCATAATAATTTTCTATGCATATCACAAAACACATTAAGGCTTATACGATGTGTGTCAGGAATTTTTTAAATTCAATTTACCTTAGGAGATATTTTCTATTTGAATTTTTATGTACACATACGACCTATTGTTATCATTCCCTTATCCTTGCCAACAGAAATTTCCACATAATAAAGTTGAAATAATTCATACAAAGATGTTGACAACAATAGAAATACTGTAAAGCTTTAGAAGAAGACATTCTTTGGTATTTAAATGGAGATTAAAGTAAAAAAGCGTATTTCACAGCTTAAATTTTAAAAAGAAAAAAGACTTCAAGCATGTGAGTACAAGTATTAAGAAATGAATACAAGTATTAAGAAATTTTTCCTCGATGAAAATGTTGCATTTTCTTCTACTGTCAAATGGGTATAAGCAGCGCTGACGAATTGGACTTTTTGAGTCTTTTTCGTATTAATACAAATCTTTAGTGTTAGAACCAGTATGCACTTACTAATAAAAATTACTTTCACTCCTACTTTCCAATTCTCCAATCATTTATTGTAAAGACATTAAAGTGGCTGAGCAAAATCTACTACTTACAAAATTTCTAGCAAAATCTAGGTGATTTCAAGTAGAATTTCCACATAAAAAATCTACTTCTACACTAGATTTTGTCCAAATCTACTCAACCCTGCATGGTCATCCTTCGTCAAAATCGCAGGTCGTCTGCGATTCTTTTTTCTGTTTGTTTTGGCTTCATTTTTCGTATACATAGCGTGACTCGCTGATGTTAGTTACTCGAAACTAATGTTGCTTTTTTAGTTTAATATATTTGTTACAAGAAAATACAAGACTTAATGGAAAAAATGTGTAATATTTCATACAATTGATGCTTTAATGCTATATTCTAAGAAAAAATGCCAATTGAAAGAAGGCTGTGCAATGGTAATATTATATGCGCTAAACAATAAAAAAAATATATGAATTTCGTTATATAATAATTGAAAACTAACTAAATATAAATTTTCGCTCACGACGTGTTTTATTAGCTCTTCAAATAGGTCGTGGTCCAAAATGTTGAAAGATGATGTTAGTGCACAAAAAATAAGGATTACTGATGTTCTAGGGTTAAAACCTGGTGAAATTTATGGCGATTACTTTTCTAAAAGAAAGTGTGAACCTGATTCTTAAAAAGTGTTGCATATTTTACGTTTACAAAAAAAAAAAAAAAAACAAGTTTCAGCATAAAACAACAAAGTACACTGAGAGAAAAACAATGATTTGATTACGAAAATTGTTTCATCAGCTGAAAAATGTCATATATATAAAGAATTTAGTTAGTTAGTTTTTTAGTTTAGTTATTTTTTTACTAAGCAACGTAAATTTTCATATTTTAAATGAAAAATGTAATCATTGCAATTAACCTTTTTAGTTTATACAATGAAGTACAAGGTGGGCCCAAAGATCACCCAATTGGAAGATGCTCTTATTTTTGCAAATGGCGGCCAATATCAAATCTGTTTTGACATTTGTGAACTAGACAGATGTAGAATATAAGTGAACAAGCCATGAAGCGATACATTCCCCAAGAACGCGGAATAATCCTGTCTATTTTTTCCCGGTCGCTCGATTTAACCATTCCAGACTTTTTTTGTGGGGTTTTTTGAAGTTCCGTGTTTACGTGAACAAGCCCGAGACCCTGGAATCCCTCAAAGAGTGCGAGAATGTGTCGCCGAAGTTCTCGCCAAAGTGATGCAAAATGTCATAAAACGACCCCCTATAGCAATCAATTGTGACGGCGCCCATTTGGCCGATATCATCTTCTTAACTTGACCAATAAAATTCTAAAGGTTCAAATAAGCATTTTTTCATTTAGAAAAAAATGAGAGCCAAACAACAAACAATGGATGACTTCTTTTGGCCCACCTTCATTCATAATTCATTGGTGTAATAACTCTGATTCATTAATTTAATGTAGTTATTGAATTTTATTAATTGTTTAACTTACGTGTGTATATATTGGCACATGAATCAGAAAAATGTTTGTACATGCAAAGAAAAATTATGGTTGAGGTAACCATAATCAAACAGCAACATACTATGATTGAATTATATGGTTGCAGTCAAATCATATTATTGTCAATAGAAAAGCAAAGTTTTAGTAATATCATTATCTGTGTTAATAATAATGGTATCTACAATAACAATTAACTTTGTTAAACCTAATCTTAGTATTGTTTAAAGTTAACACATTTTGGTTAAACATGACAACACTATTATTAGATGTGACTAAAATAAATATAAAATAATATTGTTGAAATAAAATGTATATACATATTTTCTCGTATACTTACACAAATATGTGCGTATACACGAAATGCAGACACACATGTATAAAGAAATATATATATATATATATATATATACATATTTTTATTGATCTATCCTCTTGTTTATACTTTATTTATTTATTAATTTATTTAACACTACGCGTGCAATACCGATAGCTTACAAACGAATCACTGTACTGACAGAAGATATTTCTGAAAAAGATTTCTTTAAACTAAATATAGTATGGTTTTGGATAACATTACATATTGTTATTTATTGTAGTCATAAATTTTTAACAAAACTATATTGTTAAATTCTAACCATATCACACTTTTTATGAATATAATAATGTAATTATTAAATTCAAACATTATTGTGTTTATCATAACGCAATTTATGTTTAAAATAACAATAACTTGTTTTCAATGACCACACATTTGTTTCGGAAAACATAATATTGTATGATATAGTTGTCTTCGCCGGCCAATATTTGAACTTGGAACTCATCGCGTGGTAGTCAACGCTCGTACCTCTGCAGTCACAACAACCTCAAATATTTCTTAGATACAGACTAAATGAACGTCATGATTAATAGAGATGTGCACGTGATCGATTCTAGACTCACGACACGCAGAAAAATATTTTACTCACGCACTTTCACGCACGAATGATTTTGAAAATTTTCACGATCACGCACGCTCACGTATAAAATATTCTTAATCACGCACGAGGGGTGTACAACTTATCACGATCATGCACGCGTACGGAAAATATATAATTAATTTTTATGTTTGTTGGTTGAAAAATAGGTTCTTATGTGTGTATGCATTATGTTTGCAGACTCATTTTATCTATATATATGTACATATATACATATGTATGTACCAGTGACAACTTAGCTCGCTTTCGGTCGCTCAAAACGCAAAAAAAAAATTTGGCCCCAAAATAAAAAGCGCGCTAATCTAGCACTTTTTGCAATTACTTTTCATCCCTTTTAGCCCCTTTTTCTTCTTGCTCGATTTGGGTACATTTTAATCTTTGTGAACTTTTTCTTCCTTTAATCTAGCAATATCGACTTTTTACCCAATTTATTTTGCTAGTTTGCTTTACAAATTTAAAAAACAAGAAGAATATGGAATAATCTTCTATTTCTTCCAAATTTTTTGTGCTTTGAAATATAGTATAGCCTAAAAATAGATAATGTATGTTGTTGGAAGAGCGAGAAAACGAAATTTTTTTAATAACGATGAATTTTAAAGGGCAGTTAATCTACGTACTTATGTACCTTACTGAAGTGTAATATCTCAAGCTATGTACATATGTGTTGATCTCATGTTAGTGATTTATTTTCTAATAAATTACTTTACAAAAATGTGTTGGTTATTTCGATTTTCAACAGAAACATTTTAAAACTAGACCCTTTTCAAAAATTTGACTTTATTTTGCGCTTTACGTATTTTTTCTATTTATCTCTTTTTAGCCCTATTTTAAAAAATGTTTGCGCCTTTTGAGTCGCAAAACTTGGCATCACTGGTATGTACATAGATCAGAACTGGCCACCGAGAAAAACACGAGAGTAATGTATAAGAAGCCGATTGATGTTCGGCACTCTGGTGCTACTCTGGGCAGCTCAGACATAGATTGTAGTATTTATTATAAGAAAATTTTAAATTTTCAATACAGTTATATACCCACGCAGGAGTGTTATCTCGTGAGAATTCGTGCGTGATTCTTTAAAAAAACTCACTCACGATCACACACGATTACTTTTTTTAAAGTCACGGTCACGCACTAACACGTGATTAATTATAAATTTGATCACGATCACGCGTGACACGATAAAATCACGACATTTGCACATCTCTAAAGATTAATGAAATTTTAATTCAACATTATTTAATCAACCAAATTAATTCAAAATTGTTTAATTTATTTGAAAAGTTATAACTTATAAATAAATATTTATAAATATACTTTGCCTTGTCGCCAGGATTCGAACCTGCGACTACGAGGGTAGCATACTGCCTACTAGCCAGCAGCAGGAAGTTTTCTTCATTGTAAAGGGTGTTTTTTTATAGAGTGACACAAGTTTAAATCATAATAAAACAATTAAAATTTTATGCAATTAGTGTTTATATATGATTTATGCCATGTAGCTGGAACATCAATTTTTTTGAAGACATATGTAATGGTGTTTCGATAAAAGCTTGTGGATTCTCCTGAATCCTGCTTATTTACGTACCCATTTAACCAGAAATGGGCTTCATCGGAAAATAAAATTTTTAATAGAAGAAGTGCACGATGAGTTTGACGACTAGAACAATTATTTTGATTAAAAATTTTAACAATCTGCACGCGTTGTTCTGATGTAAGTCGATTCATTCAACACGAAACTATAATTTCCATAACTATATATTTATTGCAATTGTAGTTTGATACTTTGATCTTCTTTTATATCCCTAATCAATTTAAACTATTTTTTTAATGAATTCTTCATAGAAACGTGTATTTAAGTTTTTCATTACCCGAATGAAAACTATTTCGTAACATTAATGATACTACGAAATGTAAAATATTAAGCATTCGAAAGCTTTCATTCCATTAATGAAATTTGCATCAATATAATACAATGTTTCATTTTATTAATGAAATTTGTCGTTGCATTAATGAAAGGAGTTCAACATAATGCTTTCATTCCCATTAGGAAGTGTTTTTCTTTCAGAGTACTATTTATTTATATTATTTTTATTATTTGATTTATTATTTATTTATTTTATTTTATTTTTTTCCAGAAACAGCAACTCATGCCCTTCAATGAAAATGAGTTTTAAACATGCACCAGACTTAAAAAATAATCATTATCCCTGAAGATGTTGAAAAATCCCAACGAAACGTCGGATACATTAAAAATTAAATAAAAAACGTCTTTTATTTACATTTTGAAGAAATTGATTGACCTTGAAAACCTGAATAGATACAATATCTATGGAACCACATTAATTGATATTAAAAATAAGGTCGAGAAATTAAATACAAATATGTAGCATTTTATTTCTTATTAAGTGTAAGATCATAAAAAAAGAACGCGATGCAGTTTTAAAGCAACCCATAATTTGCCTAAAAAAACACAAAAAAATGTAAAAGGCAGAATAAATGCAGTATATTTCTCAAAAAAGAAAACGCCATTAGTGATGAAACTATGATATTTTCAAAATTGTACTAATGAATAAACAAATGTACATAAAAAGGTGCATGAATTCGAAATATTTTTCAGTTGTTTGATTGTAGTTTAGGAAAACTTTCAGTCAATGGGTTATGTTTTGGATACGAATTATTGAGTATAAACATTGGTAAAATATATATGGTTAAAAGGGTATTATACTGTAGATATGCACAATATAAATAGTTTTTCAAAACTCTTAGTGATCCAAAGGCGATTTAAATTTGCTTAAAAAAACAATTTATGTTTTGTTTTTATTTTAAACATGCAAAAAGACAAATGCACACAAAAACACACACGTTTATGATCGATAAAAACAAGTGGCCTAACTCAGACCACCGGTGCACCGGGCGATCCTAGTATCTGTAACATTTTTGAATTTGTATTTGTATGCGGTACTGTTGTATGGAAATTTTGATTTCTATCAGTTTTTTCTGACACTAAATTGTGTATAAAATCAAAAGTTTTGCACCCATTTCAATGGAAAATGGCTCAATTCCTTTATACTATATTTACCTATAGACTAATGGACAAAAAACTAATAACAGAAATATAAAAAAAAATTCGGAGAATTTTTTTTTTTGCTCAAACTTATATGATATCGTCGAAACTACTTTGCAGATCGAGAAATAATATTTAAATCACAAAAAATTATCACCAATTAAAGTTCTCAATTAAGAATTTAATTGATTCAATTAAATTTTTAATTGCATTAATTAATTTGACTGGCAAAAGTTAATATATATTATCAAATTGTTTGTAGATGAAAATTTAACTAATTTTTTAATTGATATTACAAATATTTTAATTGATATTACAAAACTACTCGTAATACTTTTTTGTGTGATGGGTTAAAGATAATTTTGTTGTCGAGCTTTGAATTTTTTTTTTTAACTGAATAGAGCATGGCCTTCTGGATTTATGTCCTGCAAGTACCCTATTTTTGACAAAACGGTGTATCTCGAACACTAGAGCTAATAAAAAAATCTTTTTATATAATCAAAATTTGCACTCGGTGAAGGATAAACGCAATGTACTGTAA
Organism: Nowickia ferox; assembly: GCA_936439885.1. Taxonomy (NCBI): domain Eukaryota; kingdom Metazoa; phylum Arthropoda; class Insecta; order Diptera; family Tachinidae; genus Nowickia; species Nowickia ferox. The sequence goes on from OW387026.1 coordinate 70,717,180, forward strand.
ACATGAACTTACACAGGAAAAATTTATGTAAATTACTACATTTCCTGAATTTTTTTTCAGTTCGAATTTTAGTTGTAAGAGGTATGTACTGCAAAAACACCAACTATTAACTTGAATACACCTGGTCAAAAATACTTGTACCAGCAAAAAAAATCTAATTTGGAAGCACTAACAACTGAGGCAAGCAATGTCCCAGCAAAAACAAATTCTGATTTGGAAGCATTAACAACTGAGGGAAGCAATGTATTGCGTATTGGATAACAAAAGCTTCGAAAAATGCTTCTGAAAAGCACTAACGTAAAGCGGGCTCTCACAAAAATTATATATTACTACTACTATGAAGCACTTTAGTAAGGCAAAACAGATTCAGGGCTTTTTGGAAGCTAAATGTATTGCTTCTAGTTGGCTCATCTAAAACAAAAAAAAAGCAAGTGATTCTGTGACATTGTCTTCCTTTCAAAAACGCTTCTGGTAAGCAGTAATTTTTGCTGGGGTGTGACAACACTCTTCTCTTGGGAAAGCATTGAATACCTGTTGTTGTTATTCACATTTATTTTCTTTGAATACTCTTACAACTACAATTCGAGCTAAAAAAAAGTCAGCCAATGTAGCAATGGTAAAGTAAACAAACATATTGATTATTGATTCCTTGATTCAACCTTGATATTAGTTAAACTTTTCATTTGTTTAAATGAAAGTTGTAAGAAATTTTTGGGCAAAGGTTCCCTGATGATCTGTATTAGCAACAATGAAATGCTCATAGGATCCAGCTAATCGGTTAATAATCAATTTCAATGTATTTTTAATAAAAAAAATATTTTATATTTTTAATAAGTAAAACAATAATTTGGAATTATTAGTGCGTTAACAAATGTTAAACTTAAATTGTAACAATTCCCAAAAAAAACACTAATAATATGGACTTAATTTAATACGGCAAAGGACCGACAGCAAAAGTCAATTAAAAGAAGAATGCCTGACGACTCGAATCTGTCAATATAAATCAAGTTATGTATGTACGTATATCGTATTGAAATAAATAAATTCAATGATTTCAATTAATTCGGGGATTCAAACGGGAGTCTCAAGTGTCATAGTGTCATATAAATTTTTTAATTATTTTAATGCAATTGTTTATGCTTCTCTTATTTTCTTTAAAAAAAATAAAACAATATGATACTATAACATTTAAGACTACCACTTGAATCCCCCAAGTATTTAAATAAACAATTATAATAAACGAATTTGCTAAGAAATCTCGTGGCGATTTCGTACCGACAATTTGTTATAATTTCTTATCGACACGTCTTTAAGATTTAGTGAAGCATTTCATAAGAAAGTCTTTACGATTTTGGTTACATTTTGGTTATATAATCGAAAGATTTTATTGACCAGTCGTTACGAATTTTTTACAAATTCACAACATTTTGTTGAATACGTAACATAAATTTATGCAAAAGCCTATATAGCGTATACGCAGTAAAATTTTTTCTATTTACATAAATGAAAAAACCATGTAATTTAACTTTTTAGAGATAACTTTTAGCTGATAGCATTTGCATATCTTTAGTCTATACAACATATTTTATTATCACTGATTTTAGGCTAGTGAAAAATTTATAGGGACAATAAATTTTGCTAAATTTACAGTTTGTTAGTTACACAATTTTTCATTTAAGCCTGCTCGTATAGATAAAAAAATAAAATATAGGCTTTAAATGTTACCACATACATGCATATACATATATGTATGTGTACACTGTCTTACAATACCTTACATACGGAGAAGAAATTTCTGTTTTCATAAAAAATATATAATTTTATTTATCCTCACTATGAATTTTTTTATTTAAAATAAATGTTAAAACTAATCCTCAATATCGAAATATTTTTTTGATATTTTAGAATAATTTTGTTGTTGCCGTGAATTAATGCCACTATTTCTGAAGACAAGGAATGTAATTTACATTGAAGGCCTTTTGTACTTGTCCGTTCAATGTATTTAACTCGTTAACTCATCTCTTAACTCGAATTCACCCTTCATGCAGTTTGGAGTAGCGGATGTTCGTTTGAGTTCACATGCGGCGTTAAACTCAACATAAAAGGCAACTACTTTTAAGTAGCCTTTATGCAAATAGCTCAGAAGCTCATATAACATGACTAAGAGATAGCTAAAAATTTCCAGGATATTGTTTTTAATTTAGTATTTGGTGAAAGTCATTGAAATTACAGGCCGATAACATAAGGAATCTCAGAAAAAAATTAAGAATCAAGAACTCGCAAAGTAAAAAATTTTGTACACAGAAGCATTGTATTCAATATCATTGGCTGGTTTTAATATATTTTGAAAGTTGTTTGCTATTTGGCTCAGGTGTCCAACCATTATATATTTGTGGCTGAAATTTGTAATAGAAAAACTATAATTTTTGAACACACAATCTGCGGAATTACATTAAATTCATGCAAACCTTTGGTACGAGTTTCTGTATATATTCTGAGTCATTATCTGATTAATATCAATTATTAAGAATGCCTGAAGCAAGTTTAATTTTTTCACTCCTTCTCTCTTATTTTTTTCATTCTTATTACATGAACAACAAACTAATTGTATAACACTTGTCTGTAGTTCCAGATATTTAACAAGATATTCTGCAGATTGTCAACCGGGATTTTTTTAAATTTTACTCATGAATCGCTTCCTGGTGTTTCTGTTTGTTAGAAAAAACGAGTATTTGCTTGGAGTTTTCCAAGAACCTTATTCAAAATTTCTACAGGATTATTTTAGGCCTATGGTAAAAAGTTTATGAATTTCGTCATACAAATACATCCCATTTACTAAGTTGAAGTTCGTTTATTAAGTAGACATCAAATGAAAAGTTCCTCTCCCATTTGAAAAAAAAACTCCTGGAATCCTAATTAAATCTATAATAATGGTTTCATAAAATTCAATTATTTGTACTTTCAGTGCAGAATCAAAACATTTTAATTTTAAAAAACTGTCGTTCAAATGAATTTAATGAGAATTGAGAATTCTGTTTTCATTTCCTTATTTAATTTTAAGCACTTTTCAATTCTGCTTTTAGTGATTTTTTCTGAGAAAATTAATATTTATTTTTACATTATTTTAATGAAGTAATTTATATCACTACATCAAGGCAATGTTTACTGATTATTTTTTCTCTTTCCTTGTTTTATTTGGCAACTTTTCAAATGGGTCTATAAAAAGTCATTAGATTGTTGGCAATAGCTTTTCCTTTTCGAGAGTTGCTTGTAAACACACAAAATATATGTATGTATGTATATTTTCCTTATGGTAACTTTCACAATGCATGTGATGAAATGAATATGTTTAATAATGTGTGTATGTATGTACATACATATATTTTTCTTAGTCGTATTAAGAAAATAACCAAAAAGAAAGTTTTATCTTGAGAAATCCTCTTTTCTTATTTGTCATTTTGTTTGCCTGCTGCTTGTGAACCCATCAATCATTTAATTAAAATAAGATTTGGATGAAGTTATTTTATTGGTATTAAGTATTTGCGATAAATTTTTGAAACCTAGAACGCAATTTTTAATTATTGGTAAAATAAAAATTTGGTGGTGCTTTCCATCTGGAGAATTTGTTAAGATTGTTCTAAGTTCCTTTGCCTTGTGTTTCAAAAAGAAAAATAATCTCACTTTTTTTATCGAGCTAAGGGGCAAAGTACGGCATATAAATTTCATTAAAATATTTTGAAAAAAAAACTAATAATATTTTGAAATTTCATTCGGTATCGACTGCAGTAGTTTTTTTCCGGTAGCTTTGAATTTTTTTGCGCCAAATTGTCATGAAAATCTTAGTCTTAATTGCAAAAATCTAGTGAAACATTCTTAGAAAATACTCTATTATCGCCAGGATTTATATGGTATTCAATATATGCTGCAGCATTTTCTTGGCCGTATAGCGATTTTGCAAAATTTCATATTAAAATCGTCAAAAACAAGGTTAATTTAATTTTTTTGGATAATGTTTGTTTTGTCAATTCAACATGAGTTACAATAAGCTTCTAAAAAAATTTTAAATTCTTATTTCGTGTTGATTTAATATTTTAGTACTGTTAAATAAAAATGAAGAATCATGTTGAATAAAACTTATTTGAACTTAAAACAACATGAATTCAATTTAATGTACACAATTTTATTTGATTACTGGCTCCACCAGCCAAAATTGAAACTCAAATTTTTCTTGTGGTAGTAAAAGCGCTTACCGCTGCATCCACAACAAGCTTAAATATATAAAATAAATACCATGATTAATTAAATTTTAAATTAACATGATATAATTGAGGATTTAATATGAAATTTTTTTGAAATTAAAATAATGGTTTTTTTTTAACAAACACAAACTAAGACGCTACACTTTGGCTTGTCTGCAAAAACAAGAACTTTAGCTTGTAATAATTAAATAAAAGAAATTTACTTTAATCCAAAGAACAAACTATTAGGATATTCAAACGTAATTTTTAAGTGTCATAGTGTCATAGTGTTTCAAATTATTTTAATATAGTTGTTGCTTTTATTTTTTTTTAAACAAACATAAATTTTAAACATTTTAAAACAATGACAATTAAGACTACCATTTAAATACACGAAATATTCTTGTAACCAACTTAAAAACAAATAAAACAAACTTATTTTACAATTAACATTAAAAAAGTTAAAGCACTCTTATTAACATCAAGAGAGAATGATTAGCTTCAAAAATAAAAGCTTAGCAGCTTCTTCTCCATCAACCCTATTACGATATGGTGTGTAAACAAAATCAACATCAACACTGACTAAAAAAAGAAGAGAGGTGTCTTAGGATAACAAATTTCATGTGTGAAATAACAATGCAATAAAATTATATATATAATAATGTCAAATTCTCTGCAAATATATCAAAACGTTTCCATTTATTTCCCATTATTTTCTTTTCTAGCGGCGTACGATTAAATTAAAGTATTGTTTGTGGCCAACTGTGTTCTCTGGTTTGTGCTCATGTACAATGTGGCCACAACTTAAAAAAAATTTAATGCTGAATATGGCTTAAAATAATGCTAAAAATGCCAAAAAAAAAATATTTGAAAATTCTAAAATACAATGCTAAAAATTTGGAATGACTTCTTACTAATTATATCCTTATATTTACGAACAAACATTTTATTTAATTTGAATAAAACAAAGTTGATTCAAAAATAAAACAACAACTCAGGAACATACAAAATACAATTGCTGAATTTATATATCCTCTTGTATCTTTGTATTATCGTATTACACGATTATCGTACACGAACGCACGAAAAGCATCGATTCAACAGCCAGCTAGGCCAGTTAGGTACAAAATATTAATATACATTTTTAAATAATAAATGTAATTGATTAAAAATAAAATTGTGGTTGTTTATTCCGTCTTTTTGACACAGGTTCAGGTCGTGGCAGACAGCCATCTTATTAACATTAACTTTTGTTTTGTTGGTAATTTTCATATGAAAATTAAATATTTAAAATATTTTTTCACTTTTATTTTATATTTTTTAAATGTATTATGATGTCTGCTGTCAACATAATGTGAAAGACAGTTAAAAATATAGTTTTTGCATTAAACAATTTTTAATTTACTTTTTTCTGTTCTATTTTTCATTGTATGTTCATGAGTCGGATTCCGCAACGATGAACTTTGAAGTGTTTGGCTCCTAAAAACCTAATTTTGAATACTTCTTTTCTTTTTCTTGTTAAAATACATTTAAGCCGCTATTAGACGGTCATACTTTGTATATTAGCATGACAGACTTTCATACATTTCAATAAATTCCTTTAAAAATGCGCGCCCTAACCAAGCCATCTTTATTCTTTGCTTAAGAAAACACATGCAATTTGCACTGAGTTTGAAGATCTATTAAACAAGTATGAACACAAAAAATCAAAATTTTTTGAAAACCATCAAACCGAGCTGAAAACACGAATTTTGCATTATCACATATAATAGCCGCATAAGACGTCTTTAATTGTTTACATGGTTTCCATTAGTATACATTTGTATGAATGTAAAGATTACAAAATAAAATGAAATATATTAATTGACAGATGTGTTTACTTGTACAAATATGTAAATGAAAAAGAATATGTGAAGTATATAAAATTAAAAAGGCTAAATAATGCTAAAAAATAACACTAAAATGCTGAAAAAAATACTAAATGCGATATAAAAAATTTACTGCTAAATCAAAATAAATAATGAAAACACAAGAGGTTCACGCTGCTCATGTGCAAAAACAAAACAAAAACAAATTGAGCAATCTTTCTCATTGTTTTTGCGTTGTTTTTATTTCGTTCACTTCAAAGAGCGAAACAAAACAAAATCAAATAATTTGTTTCGTTTATTTTTGTACTCTGCTTTTAAGTACAAAGAAATCAACACAAAAAAAATTTATAACTGTAATAGTGTCTATTATTTTTTTTTACGAAAATCACGTCCTAATTACTGTATCGCGAAATAAAGAGCATAGCTATAAAAATATTGTCTAGCTATAGGTATAAATAGCCTGTACTCTTTCCTATCGACCTCATTTGGTATCCGTTTTTCCGCTTAATAGTCTGCTATTGTTTTCCGTATTGATAACTGAACAGCATTATTAAAACTAGGATGGTCTCTTAGTGAAGTCATCGTGCCTTTCAGAGATGCTCACTTCGTAAGCTTAAATAAGAAACCATGTAATTAAGAAAAAGTTAATCACATCTTATTAAGTATTATGTATAATATCAAACTTCATTATTCCCCTGAGCTTAAAATTTCCTATTTAAAAAAGCCGTCATATTATAAACAAAAAGTAAAACAACCAACCTTTACTACTTAAGCAATTTTATAAAAATTTTCTTCCTCCAAAAATAGGTGGTTGCATGGTTACTCGTTTTACCTAGAGATTTCAAAATAAGGACTGCAAATAGTATGACTTGGCATTCATAGGTGTTCCTTAAATATCATATTGCGGTAAAAGATTATGTAAAATTTTAGTGAAGTTCGCTGGCTGGCTGATAACATCCTTCCTATTCAAAGTTTCTAGTTTCTAACCTTTCGGTTATGCTGCAACTCAAGTAACTCATTGTTAATAGCAACCATTTCTTTGAATAAGCAAAAACTAAGTAGCTTACTTAGAGCTTAGAGTCTGACTTTACCACACTGCTCCTTGGACATACAATCAACTTAAAATTAGCTTCATACTTATAAAAAGCGGCGGGACATTATCTAATAAAACGCAAACGAGAGAAATTGGATTGCTACCCTTAGCGGAAACGATGAATAACATTATAAAAGACCAACAGATATAAAAGCATATTTTACTAGAGCAATATTAATTTATTTATATTAATTTGGAAAGCATTGCTTATTTGTTGTAAAAGTAAAGCGGATTTACAAAATTGCCACTAAACCCCAATATTTTTTCTTGTTAAAAACATTTTACCACCCCGTGTACTTAAGCTACATTCTTCATATTTATCCAGAAAATATTTATGTAATATAATGACAGTATCCACAGGCAACAAAACAGAGCACGTTGCATAATAATTGTAGTATTTATGGACTACTAGTCTGTCAAAGAAAACGAAAGCAAGAGTGGGGTGTGCTATTTATGGGCAATTAAATCGGACATTTTTTTTTATGTAATACAAACAAACAAATACATCAGCAAAATGTTATTGTTAATACGTATTTAATATTCAGCAGGATAAATTAGCAACTACATCGACATCCATTACATCAAACCAACACATAAACATATATTTCATAAATAAATTTACTCTTAAATAATATTTTATCTATTATTAATTGAATGAAATGTTCTCTAAGTTATTAAATATGGCAACGAGCAGATGTACATGTATTATAATGTAATGAAAAATAAATAGAGCATACAAATTTCACCAGTACTAATAGCAACATATGGACAAATCAAAGTATTGAATGAACAAAATAAAATATGGTAAAAATATTAAATACATAGCTGCTTGTGTTTTTTAAAGCCCGACATAACGTTAACTGGCAGATTATAGAAGATAAATAAAAATTATCGCCTGACAAAAACAAAGCACTCAAATTTGTTTTTGTTTTCAATAAAAAAAATAGACGAGAATTTTTAATTGTCTTTTATAAACTGGCAGTAAGTTATAAAAAATAAATAACAAAAAAATTTAATTTTTATCAAAACTTGGTTTAATTGGTCTATATATTTCATTGGTGCTTAACAAAATCATCAGTGGATTACAACCACATTTTTAAGTCTACTGATGATTTGGCTAAGCACCAATGAAATATATGGACAATTTTTAACCACCAGCAAATAAATTTCAATTGAAATAAACTTATGACATTATGTCGAATAATAAATTTTTCAAAATTGGTTTTTTTAAAACATCCACAATATAATGAACATCGTTTTTTATGCCCAAAATATAATAGAGTAACACGTTGTCTATTTTTATGGAAAAAATTAAAAGGACTATACATCGTCTATTTTTAATGCTTAAAATTAAATTAACTATACATCGCCAGTTTTCATACAATAAATTATTTCATGCGAAAAATATAATGGACTATATATCGCCTATTTTTATGAAAAAAATTAAATGGTCTATACATCGTCTATTTTTCAAACCAAAAATTATTTCATGCGAAAAATATATTAAAAACTATATTGACAATTATTTCATGCGAAAAATATAATGGACTAAACATGGTCTATTTTTGATATAAAAAATTATCTACTGCAAAAAATATAATGGACTATATATCGTCTATTTTTCTGCCAAAAATTAAATGGACCAAAAATTATTTCATGCGAAAAATATAATGGACTATACATCGTTTATTTTGATGCAAAAGATTTAATGGACTATACATCGTCTATCTTTAAAACAAATAATTATTTCATACGAAAAATATATTTGACTATACATCGTGTATTTTTTATACAAAAAAATATTTCATACAAAAAATATAATGGACTATACATCGTCTTTTTTTATAAAAAAAAATTATTTCGTGCAAAAAATATAATGGACTACACATCGTCTATTTTTATGCAAAAAATTATACATCGCCTATTTTTATAGAAAAAAATTATTTCATGCGAAAAATATACTGAACTATACATCTTCTTTTTATTAAACAAAAAATTATTTCATGCGAAAAATATAATGGAATAGACTTCGTCTATTTTTTATACAAAAAATTATTTTGTGCGAAAAACATAATGGACTATACATCGTCTATTTCGATGTAAAAATTTAAATGAACTATACATTGTATATTTTTTATACAAAACATTTTTTCATGAGAAAAACATAATGGATTATACATCATCAATTTAAAAAAAAAAAATTATTTCATGCGAAAAATATAATGGACATCTATTTTTTATACAAAAAATTATTTCATGCGAAAAATATAATGGAATATACATCGTATTTTTTTATACAAAAAGTTATTTCATGCGAAAAATATAATGGACTATACGTCGTCTATTTTTTATACAAAAAATTATATCATGCGAAAAATGTAATGGACTATACATCGATTGTTTTTATGGAAAAAATTATATAAACTATACATCGTCTATTTTTTATACAAAAATTATTTAATGCGAAAAATATAATAGACTATACATCGTATATTTTTGATACAAAAAATTATTTCATGCGAAAAATATAATGAACTATACATCGTCTATTTTTATGCAAAAAATTATATGGACTATACATCGTCTATTTTTTATACAAAAATTATTTCATGCGAAAAATATAATGGACTACACATCGTCTATTTTTTACACAAAAAATTATTTAATGCGAAAAATATAATGGACTATACATCGTCTATTTCTTACACAAAAAATTATTTCATGCGAAAAATATAATTGACTACATCGTCTATTTTTATGCAAAAAACTAAATGGACTATTCATCGTCGATTTTTGATACAAAAAATTATTTCATTCAAAAAATATAATGGACTATACATCGTCTTTTTTTACACAAAAAATTATTGCATCCGAAAAATATTAAATGGACTATTCATCGTCTATTTTTTACACAAAAATTTATTTCATGCGAAAAATATAATTGACTACATCGTCTATATTTATGCAAAAAACTAAATGGACTATACATCGTCTATTTCTTTACAAAAACTTATTTCATGCGAAAAATATAATGGACTATACTTCGTATATTTTTTATACAAAAAATTATTTCATGCGAAAAATATAATGGACTTACATCGTCTATTTTTTATACAAAAAACTATTTCATGCGAAAAATATAATGGACTACACATCGCCTATTTTTAAACAAAAAATTATTTCATGCGAAAGATATAATGGACTATACATCGTCTATTTTTTATACAAAAAATTATTTCATGCGAAAAATATAATGGACTATACATCGTCTTTTTTTACAAAAAAAATTATTGCATCCGAAAAATATTAAATGGACTATACATCGTCTATTTTTTACACAAAAATTTATTTCATGCGAAAAATATAATTGACTACATCGTCTATTTTTATGCAAAAAACTAAATGGACTATACATCGTCTATTTCTATACAAAAACCTATTTCATGCGAAAAATATAATGGACTATACTTCGTCTATTTTTTACACAAAAAATTATTTCATGCGAAAAATATAATGGACTATACATCGTCTATTTCTTATACAAAAAATTATTTCATGCGAAAAATATAATGGACTATATATACATCGTCGATTTTTTATAGAAACAATTATTTCATTAAAAAAAAAATAAAGGACTATACTTCGTCTATTTTTTGTACAAAAAATTATTACATGCAAAAAATATAATGGACTATACATCGTCTATTTTTATGCAAAATACTAAATGGACTATACATCGTCTATTTTTTATACAAAAAATTATTTCATGCGAAAAATACAATGGACTATACATCGTCTATTTTTATGCAAAAAACTAAATGGAGTATACATCGTCGATTTTTTATACAAAAAATTATTTCATTCAAAAATTATAATGGACTATACTTCGTCTATTTCTTGTACAAAAAATTATTTCATGCGAAAAATATAATGGACTCTACATTATCTATAAATTATACATCGCCTATTTTTATAGAAAAAAATTATTTCATGCGAAAAATATACTGAACTATACATCTTCTTTTTATTAAACAAAAAATTATTTCATGCGAAAAATATAATGGAATAGACTTCGTCTATTTTTTATACAAAAAATTATTTTGTGCGAAAAACATAATGGACTATACATCGTCTATTTCGATGTAAAAATTTAAATGAACTATACATTGTATATTTTTTATACAAAACATTTTTTCATGAGAAAAACATAATGGATTATACATCATCAATTTAAAAAAAAAAAATTATTTCATGCGAAAAATATAATGGACTATACGTCATCTATTTTTTATACAAAAAATTATTTCATGCGAAAAATATAATGGAATATACATCGTATTTTTTTATACAAAAAGTTATTTCATGCGAAAAATATAATGGACTATACGTCGTCTATTTTTTATACAAAAAATTATATCATGCGAAAAATGTAATGGACTATACATCGATTGTTTTTATGGAAAAAATTATATAAACTATACATCGTCTATTTTTTATACAAAAATTATTTAATGCGAAAAATATAATAGACTATACATCGTATATTTTTGATACAAAAAATTATTTCATGCGAAAAATATAATGAACTATACATCGTCTATTTTTATGCAAAAAATTATATGGACTATACATCGTCTATTTTTTATACAAAAATTATTTCATGCGAAAAATATAATGGACTACACATCGTCTATTTTTTACACAAAAAATTATTTAATGCGAAAAATATAATGGACTATACATCGTCTATTTCTTACACAAAAAATTATTTCATGCGAAAAATATAATTGACTACATCGTCTATTTTTATGCAAAAAACTAAATGGACTATTCATCGTCGATTTTTGATACAAAAAATTATTTCATTCAAAAAATATAATGGACTATACATCGTCTTTTTTTACACAAAAAATTATTGCATCCGAAAAATATTAAATGGACTATTCATCGTCTATTTTTTACACAAAAATTTATTTCATGCGAAAAATATAATTGACTACATCGTCTATATTTATGCAAAAAACTAAATGGACTATACATCGTCTATTTCTTTACAAAAACTTATTTCATGCGAAAAATATAATGGACTATACTTCGTATATTTTTTATACAAAAAATTATTTCATGCGAAAAATATAATGGACTTACATCGTCTATTTTTTATACAAAAAACTATTTCATGCGAAAAATATAATGGACTACACATCGCCTATTTTTAAACAAAAAATTATTTCATGCGAAAGATATAATGGACTATACATCGTCTATTTTTTATACAAAAAATTATTTCATGCGAAAAATATAATGGACTATACATCGTCTTTTTTTACAAAAAAAATTATTGCATCCGAAAAATATTAAATGGACTATACATCGTCTATTTTTTACACAAAAATTTATTTCATGCGAAAAATATAATTGACTACATCGTCTATTTTTATGCAAAAAACTAAATGGACTATACATCGTCTATTTCTATACAAAAACCTATTTCATGCGAAAAATATAATGGACTATACTTCGTCTATTTTTTACACAAAAAATTATTTCATGCGAAAAATATAATGGACTATACATCGTCTATTTCTTACACAAAAAATTATTTCATGCGAAAAATATAATGGACTATATATACATCGTCGATTTTTTATAGAAACAATTATTTCATTAAAAAAAAAATAAAGGACTATACTTCGTCTATTTTTTGTACAAAAAATTATTACATGCAAAAAATATAATGGACTATACATCGTCTATTTTTATGCAAAATACTAAATGGACTATACATCGTCTATTTTTTATACAAAAAATTATTTCATGCGAAAAATACAATGGACTATACATCGTCTATTTTTATGCAAAAAACTAAATGGAGTATACATCGTCGATTTTTTATACAAAAAATTATTTCATTCAAAAATTATAATGGACTATACTTCGTCTATTTCTTGTACAAAAAATTATTTCATGCGAAAAATATAATGGACTCTACATTATCTACTTTTATGCAAAAAATTTAATGGACTATACATCGTCTTTTTTTACACAAAAAATTATTGCATCCGAAAAACATTAAATGGACTATACATCGTCTATTTTTTACACAAAAAATTATTTCATGTGAAAAATATAATGGACTATACATCGTCTATGTTTTACACAAAAATTTATTTCATGCGAAAAATATAATTGACTACATCGTCTATTTTTATGCAAAAAACTAAATGGATTATACATCGTCTATTTTTATACAAAAACTTATTTCAAGCGAAAAATATAATGGACTTATACATCGTCTATTTTTTATAAAAAAAAATTATTTCATGCGAAAAATATAATGGACTATACATCGTCTATGTTTTACACAAAAATTTATTTCATGCGAAAAATATAATTGACTACATCGTCTATTTTTATGCAAAAAACTAAATGGACTATACTTCGTATATTTTTTATACAAAAAATTATTTCATGCGAAAAATATAATGGACTATACATCGTCTATTTTTTATACAAAAAATTATTTCATGCGAAAATTATAATGGACTTATACATCGTCTATTTTTTACACAAAAAATTATTGCATGCGAAAAATATTAAATGGACTATACATCGTCTATTTTTTATACAAAAAATTATTTCATGCGAAAAACATAATGGACTACATCGTCTATTGTTATGCAAAAAACTAAATATTTCATGCGAAAAATATAATGGACTGGATATACAAAAAATTATTACATGAGAAAAATATAATGGACTATATCGTCTATTTTTTATACAAAAAATTATTTCATGCGAAAAATATAATGGACTCTACATCATCTACTTTTATGCAATAAATTAAATGGACTATACTTCGTCTATTTTTTGTATGAAAAATTATTGCATGCAAAAAATATAATGGACTATATATACATCGTCTATTTTTGTGCAAAAAACCAAATGGACTATACATCGTCTATTTTTTCCACAAAAAATTATTTCATGCGAAAAATATAATGGACATCGTCTATTTTTTACACAAAAAATTATTGCATGCGAAAAATATTAAATGGACTATACATCGTCTCTTTTTTATACAAAAAATTATTTCATGCGAAAAATATAATGGACTATATATACATCGTCTATTTTTGTGCAAAAAACCAAATGGACTATACATCGTCTATTTTTTCCACAAAAAATTATTTCATGCGAAAAATATAATGGACATCGTCTATTTTTTATACAAAAAATTATTTCATGCGAAAAATATAATGGACTATACATCGTCTATTTTTTACACAAAAAATTTTTTCATGCGAAAAATATAATGGACTATACATCGTCTATTTCTAACACAAAAAATTATTTCATGCGAAAAAAATATAATGGACTATACATCGTCTATTTTGTACACAAAAAATAATTTCATGCAAAAAATATAATTAACTATGCATCGTCTATTTTTATGCAAAAAACTAAATGGACTATACATCGTCTATTTTTTTATACAAAAAATTATTTCATGCGAAAAATATAATTGACTCTACATCATCTACTTTTATGCAAAAAATTAAATGGACTATACTTTGTCTATTTTTTATAAAAAAAATTATTTCATGCGAAAAATATAATGGACTATACATCGTCTATTTTTTACACAAAAATTTATTTCATGCGAAAAATATAATTGACTATATGGTCTATTTTTATGCAAAAAACTAAATGGACTATACATCGTCTATTTTTATACAAAAACTTATTTCATGCGAAAAATATAATGGACTATACTTCGTATATTTTTTATACAAAAAATTATTTCATGCGAAAAATATAATGGACTATACATCGTCTATTTTTTATACAAAAAATTATTTCATGCGAAAAATTAAATGGACTATACATCGTCTATTTTTTACACAAAAAATTATTGCATGCGAAAATTATTAAATGGACTATACATCGTCTATTTTTTATACAAAAAATTATTTCATGCGAAAATTATAATGGACTATACATCGTCTATTTTTTACACGAAAAATTATTTCATGCGAAAAATATAATGGACTATACATCGTCTATTTTTTACACATAAAATTCTTTCATGCGAAAAATATAATGGACTCTAAATCATCTACTTTTATGCAAAAAATTAAATGGACTATACTTCGTCTATTTTTTATAAAAAAAAATTATTTCATGCGAAAAATATAATGGACTATACATCGTCTATATTCCACACAAAAAATTATTTCATGCGAAAAATATAATGGACTATATATCGTCTATTTTTTATACAAAAAATTATTTCATGCGAAAAATATAATTGACTACATCGTCTATTTTTATGCAAAAAACTAAATGGACTATACATCGTCTATTTTTATACAAAAACTTATTTCATGCGAAAAATATAATGGACTATACATCGTATATTTTTTATACAAAAAATTATTTCATGCGAAAAATATAATGGAATATACATCGTCTTTTTTTTACACCAAAAATTATTTCATGCGAAATATATAATGGACTATACATCGTCTATTTTTTACACAAAAAATTATTTCATGCGAAAAATATAATGGACTATACATCGTCTATTTTTTACACAAAAAATTATTTCATGCGAAAAATATAATGGACTCTACATCATCTACTTTTATGCAAAAAATTAAATGGAATATACATCGTCTATTTTTTACACCAAAAATTATTTCATGCGAAATATATAATGGACTATACATCGTCTATTTTTATACAAAAACTTATTTCATGCGAAAAATATAATGGACTATACATCGTATATTTTTTATACAAAAAATTATTTCATGCGAAAAATATAATAGACTATACATCGTCTATATTTCACACAAAAAATTATTTCATGCGAAAAATATAATGGACTATACATCGTCTATTTTTTACACCAAAAATTATTTCATGCGAAATATATAATGGACTATACATCGTCTATTTTTTACACAAAAAATCATTTCATGCGAAAAATATAATTGACTACATCGTCTATTTTTATGCAAAAAACTAAATGGACTATACATCGTCTATTTTTTATACAAAAACTTATTTCATGCGAAAAATATAATGGACTATACATCGTATATTTTTTATACAAAAAATTATTTCATGCGAAAAATATAATGGACTATACATCGTCTATTTTTTACACAAAAATTTATTTCCTGCGAAAAATATAATTGACTATATCCTCTATTTTTATGCAAAAAACTAAATGGACTATACATCGTCTATTTTTTATATAAAAACTTATTTCATGCGAAAAATATAATGGACTATACATCGTCTATTTTTTATTCAAAAAATTTTTTCATGTGAAAAATATAATGGACTATACATCGTCTATTTCTTACACAAAAAATTATTTCATTCAAAAAATATATTGACTACATCGTCTATTTTTATGGAAAAAACTAAATGGACAATACATCGTATATTTTTTAAACAAAAAATTATTTCATGCGAAAAATATAATGGACTATACATCGTCTATTTTTAATACAAAAAATTATTTCATTCAAAAAATATAATGGACTATACTTCGTCTATTATTTATAAAAAAAAATATTTCATGCGAAAAATATAATGGACTGGATATACAAAAAATTATTACATGCAAAAAATATAATAGACTATACATCGTCTATTTTTATGCAAAAAACTAAATGGACTATACATCGTCTATTTTTTACACAAAAAATTATTTCATGCGAAAAATATAATTGACTACATCGTCTATTTTTATGCAAAAAACTAAATGGAGTATACATCGTCGATTTTTTATACAAAAAATTATTTCATGCGAAAAATATAATGGACTATACATCGTCTATTTTTTACACAAAAAACTATTGCATGCCAAAAATATTAATTGGACTATACATCGTCCATTTTTTATACAAAAAATTATTTCATGCGAAAACTATAATGGACTATATATAGATCGTCTATTTTTTATACAAAAAATTGTTTCATGCGAAAAATATAATGGACTATAATCGTCTATTTTTTACACAAAAAATTATTGCATGCGAAAAATATTAAATGGACTATACATCGTCTATTTTTTATACAAAAAATTATTTCATGCGAAAAATATAATGGACTATACATCGTCTATTTTTTACACAAAAAATTATTTCATGAGAAAAATATAATGGACTATACATCGTCTATTTTTTACACAAAAAATTATTTCATGCGAAAAATATAATGGACTATACATCGTCTATTTTTTACACAAAAAATCATTTCATGCGAAAAATATAATTGACTACATCGTCTATTTTTATGCAAAAAACTAAATGGATATACATCGTCTATTTTTTATACAAAAATTTATTTCATGCGAAAAATATAATGGACTATACATCGTCTATTTTTTATACAAAAAATTATTTCATGCGAAAAATATAATGGACTCTACATCATCTACTTTTATGCAAAAAATTAAATGGACTATACTTCGTCTATTTTTTATAAAAAAAAAATTATTTCATGCGAAAAATATAATGGACTACATCGTCTATTTTTTTGCAAAAAACTAAATGGACTACACTTCGTCTATTTTTTATAAAAAACAATTATTTCATGCGAAAAATATAATGGACTATACATCGTCTATATTTGACACAAAAAATTATTTCATGCGAAAAATATAATGGACTATATATCGTCTATTTTTATGCAAAAAACTAAATGGACTATTCATCGTCGATTTTTGATACAAAAAATTATTTCATTCAAAAAATATAATGGACTATACATCGTCTATTTTTTACACAAAAAATTATTGCATCCGAAAAATATTAAATGGACTATACATCGTCTATTTTTTATAAAAAAAAAACTATCTCATGCGAAAAATATAATGGACTATATACATCGTCTATATTTCACACAAAAAATTATTTCATGCGAAAAATATAATTGACTATACATCGTCTATTTTTGTCCAAAAAACTAATTGGACAATACATCGTATATTTTTTAAACAAAAAATTATTTCATGCGAAAAATATAATGGACTATACATTGTCTATGTTTTACACAAAAATTTATTTCATGCGAAAAATATAATTGACTACATCGTCTATTTTTATGCAAAAAACTAAATGGACTATACATCGTCTATTTTTATACAAAAACTTATTTCATGCGATAAATATAATGGACTATACGTCGTATATTTTTTATACAAAAAATTATTTCATGCGAAAAATATAATGCACAATACATCGCCTATTTTTATAAAAAAAATTATTTCATGCGAAAAATATAATGGACTATATATCGTCTATTTCTTACATAAAAAATTATTTCATGCGAAAAATATAATTGACTGCATCGTCTATTTTTATGCAAAAAACTAAATGGACTATACATCGTCTATTTTTTATACAAAAGATTATTTCATGCGAAAAATATAATGGACTATACATCGTCTAATTTGTATACAAAAATTTATTTCATGCGAAAAATATAATTGACTACATCGTCTATTTTTATGCAAAAAACTAAATGGACTATACATCGTCTATTTTGTATACAAAAATTTATTTCATGCGAAAAATATAATGGACTATACATCGTCTATTTTTTATAAAAAAAATTATTTCATGCGAAAAATATAATGGACTATACATCGTCTATTTTTTACACAAAAAATTATTGCATCCGAAAAATATTAAATGGACTATATATCGTCTATTTTTTATAAAAAAAAACTATTTCATGCGAAAAATATAATGGACTATATACATCGTCTATATTTCACACAAAAAATTATTTCATGCGAAAAATATAATTGACTATACATCGTCTATTTTTATGCAAAAAACTAATTGGACAATACATCGTATATTTTTTAAACAAAAAATTATTTCATGCGAAAAATATAATGGACTATATATCGTCTATTTTTTATACAAAAAATTATTTCATTCAAAAAATATAATGGACTATACTTCGTCTATTATTTATAAAAAAAAATATTTCATGCGAAAAATATAATGGACTATATATCGTCTATTTTTTATACAAAAAATTATTTCATTCAAAAAATATAATGGACTATACTTCGTCTATTATTTATAAAAAAAATATTTCATGCGAAAAATATAATGGACTGGATATACAAAAAATTATTACATGAGAAAAATATAATGGACTATACATCGTCTGTTTTTATGCAAAAAACTAAATGGACTATACATCGTCTATTTTTTACACAAAAAATTATTTCATGCGAAAAATATAATGGACTATTTTTACATTGTCTATTTTTTATACAAAAAATTATTTCATGCGAAAAATATAATGGACTATACATCGTCTATTTTTTACACAAAAAACTATTGCATACGAAAAATATTAATTGGACTATACATCGTCCATTTTTTATACAAAAAATTATTTCATGCGAAAAATATAATGGACTATATATACATCGTCTATTTTTTATACAAAAAATTATTTCATGCGAAAAATATAATGGACTATAATCGTCTATTTGTTACACAAAAAATTATTGCATGCGAAAAATATTAAATGGACTATACATCGTCTACTTTTTATACAAAAAATTATTTCATGCGAAAAATATAATGGACTATACATCGTCTATTTTTTACACAAAAAATCATTTCATGCGAAAAATATAATGGACTATACATCGTCTATTTTTTACACAAAAAATTATTTCATGCGAAAAATATAATGGACTATACATCGTCTATTTTTTACACAAAAAATCATTTCATGCGAAAAATATAATTGACTACATCGTCTATTTTTTATAGAAAAAATTATTTCATGCGAAAAATATAATGGACTATACATCGTATATTTTTGATACAAAAAATTATTTCATGCGAAAAATATAGTGGACTCTACATCATCTACTTTTATGCAAAAAATTAAATGGACTATACTTCGTCTATTTTTTATAAAAAAAAAAATTATTTCATGCGAAAAATATAATGGACTATACATCGTCTATTTTTGTCCAAAAAACTAATTGGACAATACATCGTATATTTTTTAAACAAAAAATTATTTCATGCGAAAAATATAATGGACTATACATTGTCTATGTTTTACACAAAAATTTATTTCATGCGAAAAATATAATTGACTACATCGTCTATTTTTATGCAAAAAACTAAATGGACTATACATCGTCTATTTTTATACAAAAACTTATTTCATGCGAAAAATATAATGGACTATACGTCGTATATTTTTTATACAAAAAATTATTTCATGCGAAAAATATAATGGACTATACATCGTCTATTTTTATAAAAAAAAATTATTTCATGCGAAAAATATAATGGACTATATATCGTCTATTTCTTACATAAAAAATTATTTCATGCGAAAAATATAATTTACTGCATCGTCTATTTTTATGCAAAAAACTAAATGGACTATACATCGTCTATTTTTTATACAAAAACTTATTTCGTGCGAAAAATATAATGGACTATACATCTTCTATTTTGTATACAAAAATTTATTTCATGCGAAAAATATAATGGACTATACATCGTCTATTTTTTACACAAAAAATTATTGCATCCGAAAAATATTAAATGGACTATACATCGTCTATTTTTTATAAAAAAAAAACTATTTCATGCGAAAAATATAATGGACTATATACATCGTCTATATTTCACACAAAAAATTATTTCATGCGAAAAATATAATTGACTATACATCGTCTATTTTTGTCCAAAAAACTAATTGGACAATACATCGTATATTTTTTAAACAAAAAATTATTTCATGCGAAAAATATAATGGACTATACATTGTCTATGTTTTACACAAAAATTTATTTCATGCGAAAAATATAATTGACTACATCGTCTATTTTTATGCAAAAAACTAAATGGACTATACATCGTCTATTTTTATACAAAAACTTATTTCATGCGATAAATATAATGGACTAAACGTCGTATATTTTTTATACAAAAAATTATTTCA
The DNA here is from genome assembly GCA_936439885.1 of Nowickia ferox. Lineage (NCBI taxonomy): Eukaryota > Metazoa > Arthropoda > Insecta > Diptera > Tachinidae > Nowickia > Nowickia ferox. Next base: position 70,738,398 of record OW387026.1, read on the forward strand.
TGCGAAAAATATAATGGACAATACATCGCCTATTTTTATAAAAAAAATTATTTCATGCGAAAAATATAATGGACTATATATCGTCTAATTCTTACATAAAAAATTATTTCATGCGAAAAATATAATTGACTGCATCGTCTATTTTTATGCAAAAAACTAAATGGACTATACATCGTCTATTTTTTATACAAAAGATTATTTCATGCGAAAAATATAATGGACTATACATCGTCTAATTTGTATACAAAAATTTATTTCATGCGAAAAATATAATGGACTATACATCGTCTATTTTTTATACAAAAAATTGTTTCATGCGCAAAATATAATGGACTATACATCGTCTATTTTTTATACAAACAATTATTTCATGCGAAAAATATTATGGAATATACATCGTCTATTTTTTACACAAAAATTTATTTCATGCGAAAAATATAATTGACTACATCGTCTATTTTTATGCAAAAATCTAAATGGACTATACATCGTCTATTTTGTATACAAAAATTTATTTCATGCGAAAAATATAATGGACTATACATCGTCTATTTTTTATAAAAAAAATTATTTCATGCGAAAAATATAATGGACTATACATCGTCTATTTTTTACACAAAAAATTATTGCATCCGAAAAATATTAAATGGACTATATATCGTCTATTTTTTATAAAAAAAAAATATTTCATGCGAAAAATATAATGGACTATATACATCGTCTATATTTCACACAAAAAATTATTTCATGCGAAAAATATAATTGACTATACATCGTCTATTTTTATGCAAAAAACTAATTGGTCAATACATCGTATATTTTTTAAACAAAAAATTATTTCATGCGAAAAATATAATGGACTATATATCGTCTATTTTTTATACAAAAAATTATTTCATTCAAAAAATATAATGGACTATACTTCGTCTATTATTTATAAAAAAAAATATTTCATGCGAAAAATATAATGGACTATATATCGTCTATTTTTTATACAAAAAATTATTTCATTCAAAAAATATAATGGACTATACTTCGTCTATTATTTATAAAAAAAATATTTCATGCGAAAAATATAATGGACTGGATATACAAAAAATTATTACATGAGAAAAATATAATGGACTATACATCGTCTGTTTTTATGCAAAAAACTAAATGGACTATACATCGTCTATTTTTTACACAAAAAATTATTTCATGCGAAAAATATAATGGACTATTTTTACATTGTCTATTTTTTATACAAAAAATTATTTCATGCGAAAAATATAATGGACTATACATCGTCTATTTTTTACACAAAAAACTATTGCATGCGAAAAATATTAATTGGACTATACATCGTCCATTTTTTATACAAAAAATTATTTCATGCGAAAAATATAATGGACTATATATACATCGTCTATTTTTTATACAAAAAATTATTTCATGCGAAAAATATAATGGACTATAATCGTCTATTTTTTACACAAAAAATTATTGCATGCGAAAAATATTAAATGGACTATACATCGTCTACTTTTTATACAAAAAATTATTTCATGCGAAAAATATAATGGACTATACATCGTCTATTTTTTACACAAAAAATCATTTCATGCGAAAAATATAATGGACTATACATCGTCTATTTTTTACACAAAAAATTATTTCATGCGAAAAATATTAAATGGACTATACATCGTCTATTTTTTACACAAAAAATCATTTCATGCGAAAAAAATAATTGACTACATCGTCTATTTTTTATAGAAAAAATTATTTCATGCGAAAAATATAATGGACTATACATCGTATATTTTTGATACAAAAAATTATTTCATGCGAAAAATATAGTGGACTCTACATCATCTACTTTTATGCAAAAAATTAAATGGACTATACTTCGTCTATTTTTTATAAAAAAAAAAAAATTATTTCATGCGAAAAATATAATGGACTATACATCGTCTATTTTTGTCCAAAAAACTAATTGGACAATACATCGTATATTTTTTAAACAAAAAATTATTTCATGCGAAAAATATAATGGACTATACATTGTCTATGTTTTACACAAAAATTTATTTCATGCGAAAAATATAATTGACTACATCGTCTATTTTTATGCAAAAAACTAAATGGACTATACATCGTCTATTTTTATACAAAAACTTATTTCATGCGATAAATATAATGGACTATACGTCGTATATTTTTTATACAAAAAATTATTTCATGCGAAAAATATAATGGACAATACATCGCCTATTTTTATAAAAAAAATTATTTCATGCGAAAAATATAATGGACTATATATCGTCTATTTCTTACATAAAAAATTATTTCATGCGAAAAATATAATGGACTATTTTTACATTGTCTATTTTTTATACAAAAAATTATTGCATCCGAAAAATATTAAATGGACTATACATCGTCTATTTTTTATACAAAAAATTATTTCATGCGAAAAATATAATGGACTATACATCGTCTATTTTTTACACAAAAAATTATTTCATGAGAAAAATATAATGGACTATACATCGTCTATTTTTTACACAAAAAATTATTTCATGCGAAAAATATAATGGACTATACATTGTCTATGTTTTACACAAAAATCTATTTCATGCGAAAAATATAATTGACTACGTCGTCTATTTTTATGCAAAAAACTAAATGGACTATACATCGTCTATTTTTTATACAAAAACTTATTTCATGCGAAAAATATAATGGACTATACGTCGTATATTTTTTATACAAAAAATTATTTCATGCGAAAAATATAATGGAGTATACATCGTCTATTTTTATAAAAAAAAATTATTTCATGCGAAAAATATAATGGACTATATATCGTCTATTTTTATGCAAAAAACTAAATGGACTATACATCGTCTATTTTTTACACATAAAATTCTTTCATGCGAAAAATATTAAATGGAATATACATCGTCTATTTTTTACACAAAAAATTATTTCATGCGAAAAATATAATCGACTACATCGTCTATTTTTATGCAAAAAACTAAATGGACTATACATCGTCTATTTTTATACAAAAACTTATTTCATGCGAAAAATATAATGGACTATACTTCGTATATTTTTTATACAAAAACTTATTTCATGCGAAAAATATAATGGACTATACATCGTCTATTTTTTATACAAAAAATTATTTCATGCGAAAAATATAGTGGACTATACATCGTCTATTTTTTATACAAAAAATTATTTCATGCGAAAAATATAATGGACTATACATCGTCTATTTTTTACACAAAAAATCATTTCATGCGAAAAATATAAAAAACTAAATGTACTATACATCGTCGATTTTTTATACAAAAAATTATTACATTCAAAAAATATAATGGACTACACATCGTCTATTTTTATGCAAAAAACTAAATGGACTATAAATCGTCTATTTTTTACACAAAAAATTATTTCATGCGAAAGATATAATGGACTATACATCGTCTATTTTTTACACAAAAAATTATTTCATGAGAAAAATATAATGGACTATACATCGTCTATTTTTTCCACAAAAAATTATTTCATGAGAAAAATATAATGGACTATAATCGTCTATTTTTTACACAAAAAATTATTTCATGCGAAAAATATAATGGACTATACATCGTCTATTTTTTACACAAAAAATCATTTCATGCAAAAAATATAATCGACTATACATCGTCTAATTTTTCCACAAAAAATTATTTCATGCGAAAATTATAATGGACTATACATCGTCTATTTTTTACACGAAAAATTATTTCATGCGGAAAATATAATGGACTATAAATCGTCTATTTTTTATACAAAAAATTATTTCATGCGAAAAATATAATGGACTATACTTCGTCTATTTTTTATAAAAAAAATTATTTCATGCGAAAATTATAATGGACTATACATCGTCTAGTTTTATGCAAAAAACTAAATGAACTATAAATCGTTTATGTTTTACACAAAAAATTATTTCATGCGAAAAATATAATGGACTACACATCGTCCATTTTTATGCAAAAAACTAAATGGACTATACATCGTCGATTTTTTTTACAAAAAGTTATTTCATTCAGAAAATATAATGGACTATACTTCGTAAATTTTTTGTACAAAAAATTATTACATGCAAAAAATATAATTGACTATACATCGTCCATTTTTATGCAAAAAACTAATTGGACAATACATCGTCTATTTTTTATACAAAATATTGTTTCATGCGAAAAATATAATGGACTATACATCGTCTATTTTATACACAAAAAATTATTTAATGAGAAAAATATAATGGAATATACATCGTCTATTTTTTACACAAAAAATTATTTCATGCGAAATAATTTTATACTTCGTCTATTTTTTGTACAAAAAATTATTACATGCAAAAAATATAATGGACTATACATCGTCTATTTTTTATACAAAAAATTATTTCATGCGAAAAATATAATGGACTATACATCGTCTATTTTTTACACAAAAAATTATTGCATGCGATAAATATAATGGACTATACGTCGTATATTTTTTATACAAAAAATTATTTCATGCGAAAAATATAATGGACAATACATCGCCTATTTTTATAAAAAAAATTATTTCATGCGAAAAATATAATGGACTATATATCGTCTATTTCTTACATAAAAAATTATTTCATGCGAAAAATATAATGGACTATTTTTACATTGTCTATTTTTTATACAAAAAATTATTGCATCCGAAAAATATTAAATGGACTATACATCGTCTATTTTTTATACAAAAAATTATTTCATGCGAAAAATATAATGGACTATACATCGTCTATTTTTTACACAAAAAATTATTTCATGAGAAAAATATAATGGACTATACATCGTCGATTTTTTACACAAAAAATTATTTCATGCGAAAAATATAATGGACTATACATTGTCTATGTTTTACACAAAAATCTATTTCATGCGAAAAATATAATTGACTACGTCGCCTATTTTTATGCAAAAAACTAAATGGACTATACATCGTCTATTTTTGATACAAAAACTTATTTCATGCGAAAAATATAATGGACTATACGTCGTATATTTTTTATACAAAAAATTATTTCATGCGAAAAATATAATGGAGTATACATCGTCTATTTTTATAAAAAAAATTATTTCATGCGAAAAATATAATGGACTATATATCGTCTATTTTTATGCAAAAAACTAAATGGACTATACATCGTCTATTTTTTACACATAAAATTCTTTCATGCGAAAAATATTAAATGGACTATACATCGTCTATTTTTTACACAAAAAATTATTTCATGCGAAAAATATAATCGACTACATCGTCTATTTTTATGCAAAAAACTAAATGGACTATACATCGTCTATTTTTATACAAAAACTTATTTCATGCGAAAAATATAATGGACTATACTTCGTATATTTTTTATACAAAAACTTATTTCATGCGAAAAATATAATGGACTATACATCGTCTATTTTTTATACAAAAAATTATTTCATGCCAAAAATATAGTGGACTATACATCGTCTATTTTTTATACAAAAAATTATTTCATGCGAAAAATATAATGGACTATACATCGTCTATTTTTTACACAAAAAATCATTTCATGCGAAAAATATAAAAAACTAAATGTACTATACATCGTCGATTTTTTATACAAAAAATTATTACATTCAAAAAATATAATGGACTACACATCGTCTATTTTTATGCAAAAAACTAAATGGACTATAAATCGTCTATTTTTTACACAAAAAATTATTTCATGCGAAAGATATAATGGACTATACATCGTCTATTTTTTACACAAAAAATTATTTCATGAGAAAAATATAATGGACTATACATCGTCTATTTTTTCCACAAAAAATTATTTCATGAGAAAAATATAATGGACTATAATCGTCTATTTTTTACACAAAAAATTATTTCATGCGAAAAATATAATGGACTATACATCGTCTATTTTTTACACAAAAAATCATTTCATGCAAAAAATATAATCGACTATACATCGTCTAATTTTTCCACAAAAAATTATTTCATGCGAAAATTATAATGGACTATACATCGTCTATTTTTTACACGAAAAATTATTTCATGCGGAAAATATAATGGACTATAAATCGTCTATTTTTTATACAAAAAATTATTTCATGCGAAAAATATAATGGACTATACTTCGTCTATTTTTTATAAAAAAAATTATTTCATGCGAAAATTATAATGGACTATACATCGTCTAGTTTTATGCAAAAAACTAAATGAACTATAAATCGTTTATGTTTTACACAAAAAATTATTTCATGCGAAAAATATAATGGACTACACATCGTCCATTTTTATGCAAAAAACTAAATGGACTATACATCGTCGATTTTTTTTACAAAAAGTTATTTCATTCAGAAAATATAATGGACTATACTTCGTAAATTTTTTGTACAAAAAATTATTACATGCAAAAAATATAATTGACTATACATCGTCCATTTTTATGCAAAAAACTAATTGGACAATACATCGTCTATTTTTTATACAAAATATTGTTTCATGCGAAAAATATAATGGACTATACATCGTCTATTTTATACACAAAAAATTATTTAATGAGAAAAATATAATGGAATATACATCGTCTATTTTTTACACAAAAAATTATTTCATGCGAAAAATATAATGGACTATACATCGTCTATTTTTTACACAAAAAATCATTTCATGCGAAAAATATAAAAAACTAAATGTACTATACATCGTCGATTTTTTATACAAAAAATTATTACATTCAAAAAATATAATGGACTATACATCGTCTATTTTTTCCACAAAAAACTATTTCATGCGAAAAATATAATGGACTACACATCGTCTATTTTTTATACAAAAAATTATTTCATGCGAAAAATATAGTGGACTATACATCGTCTATTTTTTATACAAAAAATTATTTCATGCGAAAAATATAATGGACTATACATCGTCTATTTTTTACACAAAAAATCATTTCATGCGAAAAATATAAAAAACTAAATGTACTATACATCGTCGACTTTTTATACAAAAAATTATTACATTCAAAAAATATAATGGACTATACATCGTCTATTTTTTACACAAAAAATTATTTCATGCGAAAGATATAATGGACTATACATCGTCTATTTTTTACACAAAAAATTATTTCATGAGAAAAATATAATGGACTATACATCGTCTATTTTTTCCACAAAAAATTATTTCATGAGAAAAATATAATGGACTATACATCGTCTATTTTTTACACAAAAAATTATTTCATGCGAAATAATTTTATACTTCGTCTATTTTTTGTACAAAAAATTATTACATGCAAAAAATATAATGGACTATACATCGTCTATTTTTTATACAAAAAATTATTTCATGCGAAAAATATAATGGACTATACATCGTCTATTTTTTACACAAAAAATTATTGCATGCGAAAAATATTAAATGGACTATACACCGTCTATTTTTTATACAAAAAATAATTTCATGCGAAAAATATAATGGACTATACATCGTCTATTTTTTATAAAAAAAAATTATTTCATGGGAAAATTATAATGGACTATACATCGTCTATTTTTATGCAAAAAACTAAATGGACTATAAATCGTCTATTTTTTACACAAAAAATTATTTCATGCGAAAAATATAATGGACTATACATCGTCTATTTTTTACACAAAAAATCATTTCATGCGAAAAATATAAAAAACTAAATGTACTATACATCGTCGATTTTTTATACAAAAAATTATTTCATGCGAAAAATATAGTGGACTATACATCGTCTATTTTTTATACAAAAAATTATTTCATGCGAAAAATATAATGGACTATACATCGTCTATTTTTTATACAAAATATTTTTTCATGCGAAAAATATAATGGACTATATATCGTCTATTTTTTTTACAAAAAATTATTTCATTCAAAAAATATGATGGACTATACTTTGTCTATTATTTGCACAAGAAATTATTACATGCGAAAAATATTATTGACAATACATCGTATATATTTATGCAAAAAACTAAATGGACTATACATCGTCTATTTTTACACAAAAAATTATTTCATGCGAAAAATATAATGGACTATACATCGTCTATTTTTTACACAAAAAATTATTGCATTCGAAAAATATTAAATGGACTATACATCGTATATTTTTAATACAAAATGTTTTTTCATGCGAAAATTATAATGGACTATACATCGTCTATTTTTTACACGAAAAATTATTTCATGCGAAAAATATAATGGACTATACATCGTCTATTTTTTACACATAAAATTCTTTCATGCGAAAAATATAATGGACTATACATCGTCTATTTTTATGCAAAAAACTAAACTTCTTCAATTTTTTATAAAAAAAATTATTTCATGCGAAAATTATAATGGACTATACATCGTCTATTTTTTATAAAAAATATTATTTCATGCGAAAAATACAATGGACTATATATCGTCTATTTCTTACACAAAAAATTATTTCATGCGAAAAATATAATGGACTCTACATTATCTACTTTTATGCAAAAAATTAAATGGACTATACTTCGTCTATTTTTTATAAAAAAAATTATTTCATGCGAAAAATATAATGGACTATATATCGTCTATTTTTATGCAAAAAACTAAATGGAGTATACATCGTCGATTTTTGTTACAGAAAATTATTTCATGCGAAAAATATAATGGACTATAACATCGTCTATTTTTTACACAAAAAATTATTGCATGCCAAAAATATTAAATGGACTATACATCGTCTATTTTTTACACATAAAATTCTTTCATGCGAAAAATATTAAATGGACTATACATCGTCTATTTTTTACACAAAAAATTATTTCATGCGAAAAATATAATCGACTACATCGTCTATTTTTATGCAAAAAACTAAATGGACTATACATCGTCTATTTTTATACAAAAACTTATTTCATGCGAAAAATATAATGGACTATACTTCGTATATTTTTTATACAAAAAATTATTTCATGCGAAAAATATAATGGACTATACATCGTCTATTTTTTATACAAAAAATTATTTCATGCGAAAAATATAGTGGACTATACATCGTCTATTTTTTATACAAAAAATTATTTCATGCGAAAAATATAATGGACTATACATCGTCTATTTTTTATACAAAATATTGTTTCATGCGAAAAATATAATGGACTATACATCGTCTATTTTATACACAAAAAATTATTTAATGAGAAAAATATAATGGACTATACATCGTCTATTTTTTACACAAAAAATTATTTCATACGAAAAATATAATGGACTATACATCGTCTATTTTTTACACAAAAAATCATTTCATGCGAAAAACATAAAAAACTAAATGTACTATACATCGTCGATTTTTTATACAAAAAATTATTACATTCAAAAAATATAATGGACTATACATCGTCTATTTTTTCCACAAAAAATTATTTCATGCGAAAAATATAATGGACTACACATCGTCTATTTTTATGCAAAAAACTAAATGGGCTATAAGTCGTCTATTTTTTACACAAAAAATTATTTCATGCGAAAGATATAATGGACTATACATCGTCTATTTTTTACACAAAAAATTATTTCATGAGAAAAATATAATGGACTATACATCGTCTATTTTTTCCACAAAAAATTATTTCATGAGAAAAATATAATGGACTATACATCGTCTATTTTTTACACAAAAAATTATTTCATGCGAAAAATATAATGGACTATAATCGTCTATTTTTTACACAAAAAATCATTTCATGCAAAAAATATAATCGACTATACATCGTCTAATTTTTCCACAAAAAATTATTTCATGCGAAACTTATAATGGACTATACATCGTCTATTTTTTACACGAAAAATTATTTCATGCGGAAAATATAATGGACTATAAATCGTCTATTTTTTATACAAAAAATTATTTCATGCGAAAAATATAATGGACTATACTTCGTCTATTTTTTATAAAAAAAATTATTTCATGCGAAAATTATAATGGACTATACATCGTCTATTTTTATGCAAAAAACTAAATGAACTATAAATCGTCTATTTTTTACACAAAAAATTATTTCATGCGAAAAATATAATGGACTACACATCGTCTATTTTTATGCAAAAAACTAAATGGACTATACATCGTCGATTTTTTTTACAAAAAGTTATTTCATTCAGAAAATATAATGGACTATAATTCGTAAATTTTTTGTACAAAAAATTATTACATGCAAAAAATATAATTGACTATACATCGTCCATTTTTATGCAAAAAACTAATTGGACAATACATCGTCTATTTTTTATACAAAATATTGTTTCATGCGAAAAATATAATGGACTATACATCGTCTATTTTATACACAAAAAATTATTTAATGAGAAAAATATAATGGAATATACATCGTCTATTTTTTACACAAAAAATTATTTCATGCGAAAAATATAATGGACTATACATCGTCTATTTTTTACACAAAAAATCATTTCATGCGAAAAATATAAAAAACTAAATGTACTATACATCGTCGATTTTTTATACAAAAAATTATTACATTCAAAAAATATAATGGACTATACATCGTCTATTTTTTCCACAAAAAACTATTTCATGCGAAAAATATAATGGACTACACATCGTCTATTTTTTATACAAAAAATTATTTCATGCGAAAAATATAGTGGACTATACATCGTCTATTTTTTATACAAAAAATTATTTCATGCGAAAAATATAATGGACTATACATCGTCTATTTTTTACACAAAAAATCATTTCATGCGAAAAATATAAAAAACTAAATGTACTATACATCGTCGATTTTTTATACAAAAAATTATTACATTCAAAAAATATAATGGACTATATATCGTCTATTTTTTCCACAAAAAATTATTTCATGCGAAAAATATAATGGACTACACATCGTATATTTTTATGCAAAAAACTAAATGGACTATAAATCGTCTATTTTTTACACAAAAAATTATTTCATGCGAAAGATATAATGGACTATACATCGTCTATTTTTTACACAAAAAATTATTTCATGAGAAAAATATAATGGACTATACATCGTCTATTTTTTCCACAAAAAATTATTTCATGAGAAAAATATTAAATGGACTATACACCGTCTATTTTTTATACAAAAAATAATTTCATGCGAAAAATATAATGGACTATACATCGTCTATTTTTTATAAAAAAAAATTATTTCATGGGAAAATTATAATGGACTATACATCGTCTATTTTTATGCAAAAAACTAAATGGACTATAAATCGTCTATTTTTTACACAAAAAATTATTTCATGCGAAAAATATAATGGACTATACATCGTCTATTTTTTATACAAAAAAATATTTCATGCGAAAAATATTAAATGGACTATACATCGTCTATTTTTTATACAAAAAATTATTGCATGCGTAAAATATTAAATGGCCTATACATCGTCTATTTTTTATAAAAAAAAAGTATTTCATGCGAAAAATATAATGGACTATACATCGTCTATTTTTTACACAAAAAATAATTTCATGCGAAAAATATAATTACTACATAGTCTATTTTTATGCAAAAAACTAAATGGACTATACATCGTCGATTTTTTATACAAAAAATTATTTCATTCAAAAAATATAATGGACTATACTTCGTCTATTTTTGATAAAAAAAAATTTTTCATGCGAAAATTATAATCGACTATACATCGTCTATTTTTTACACGAAAAATTATTTCATGCGAAAAATATAATGGACTATACATCGTCTATTTTTTACACAAAAAATCATTTCATGCGAAAAATATAAAAAACTAAATGTACTATACATCGTCGATTTTTTATACAAAAAATTATTACATTCAAAAAATATAATGGACTATACATCGTCTATTTTTTCCACAAAAAATTATTTCATGCGAAAAATATAATGGACTACACATCGTCTATTTTTATGCAAGAAACTAAATGGACTATAAATCGTCTATTTTTTACACAAAAAATTATTTCATGCGAAAGATATAATGGACTATACATCGTCTATTTTTTACACAAAAAATTATTTTATGCGAAAAATATAATGGACTATACATCGTCTATTTTTTACACAAAAAATTATTGCATGCGAAAAATATTAAATGGCCTATACATCGTATATTTTTAATACAAAAAGTTTTTTCATGCGAAAATTATAATGGACTATACATCGTCTATTTTTTACACGAAAAATTATTTCATGCGAAAAATATAATGGACTATACATCGTCTATTTTTTACACATAAAATTCTTTCATGCGAAAAATATAATGGACTATACATCGTCTATTTTTATGCAAAAAACTAAACTTCTTCAATTTTTTATAAAAAAAATTATTTCATGCGAAAATTATAATGGACTATACATCGTCTATTTTTTATAAAAAAAATTATTTCATGCGAAAAATACAATGGACTATACATCGTCTATTTCTTACACAAAAAATTATTTCATGCGAAAAATATAATGGACTCTACATTATCTACTTTTACGGAAAAAATTAAATGGACTATACTTCGTCTATTTTTTATAAAAAAAATTATTTCATGCGGAAAATATAATGGACTACACATCGTCTATTTTTATGCAAAAAACTAAATGGACTATAAATCGTCTATTTTTTACACAAAAAATTATTTCATGCGAAAGATATAATGGACTATACATCGTCTATTTTTTACACAAAAAATTATTTCATGAGAAAAATATAATGGACTATACATCGTCTATTTTTTCCACAAAAAATTATTTCATGAGAAAAATATAATGGACTATACATCGTCTATTTTTTACACAAAAAATTATTTCATGCGAAAAATATAATGGACTATACATCGTCTATTTTTTACACAAAAAATCATTTCATGCAAAAAATATAATCGACTATACATCGTCTAATTTTTCCACAAAAAATTATTTCATGCGAAAATTATAATGGACTATACATCGTCTATTTTTTACACGAAAAATTATTTCATGCGGAAAATATAATGGACTATAAATCGTCTATTTTTTATACAAAAAATTATTTCATGCGTAAAATATAATGGAATATACATCGTCTATTTTTATGCAAAAAACTAAATGAAGTATAAATCGTCTATTTTTTACACAAAAAATTATTTCATGCGAAAAATATAATGGAATATACATCGTCTATTTTTTACACAAAAAATTATTTCATGCGAAAAATATAATGGACTATACATCGTCTATTTTTTACACAAAAAATCATTTCATGCGAAAAATATAAAAAACTAAATGTACAATACATCGTCGATTTTTTATACAAAAAATTATTACATTCAAAAAATATAATGGACTATACTTCGTCTATTTTTTATAAAAAAAATTATTTCATGCGAAAATTATAATGGACTATACATCGTCTATTTTTATGCAAAAAACTAAATGAAGTATAAATCGTCTATTTTTTACACAAAAAATTATTTCATGCGAAAAATATAATGGACTACACATCGTCTATTTTTATGCAAAAAACTAAATGGACTATACATCGTCGATTTTTTTTTACAAAAAGTTATTTCATTCAGAAAATATAATGGACTATACTTCGTAAATTTTTTGTACAAAAAATTATTACATGCAAAAAATATAATTGACTATACATCGTCCATTTTTATGCAAAAAACTAATTGGACAATACATCGTCTATTTTTTATACAAAATATTGTTTCATGCGAAAAATATAATGGACTATACATCGTCTATTTTATACACAAAAAATTATTTAATGAGAAAAATATAATGGAATATACATCGTCTATTTTTTACACAAAAAATTATTTCATGCGAAAAATATAATGGACTATACATCGTCTATTTTTTACACAAAAAATCATTTCATGCGAAAAATATAAAAAACTAAATGTACTATACATCGTCGATTTTTTATACAAAAAATTATTACATTCAAAAAATATAATGGACTATACATCGTCTATTTTTTCCACAAAAAATTATTTCATGCGAAAAATATAATGGACTACACATCGTCTATTTTTTATACAAAAAATTATTTCATGCGAAAAATATAGTGGACTATACATCGTCTATTTTTTATACAAAAAATTATTTCATGCGAAAAATATAATGGACTATACATCGTCTATTTTTTACACAAAAAATCATTTCATGCGAAAAATAAAAAAACTAAATGTACTATACATCGTCGATTTTTTATACAAAAAATTAATACATTCAAAAAATATAATGGACTATACATCGTCTATTTTTTCCACAAAAAATTATTTCATGCGAAAAATATAATGGACTACACATCGTCTATTTTTATGCAAAAAACTAAATGGACTATAAATCGTCTATTTTTTACACAAAAAATTACTTCATGCGAAAGATATAATGGACTATACATCGTCATCGTCTATTTTTTCCACAAAAAATTATTTCATGAGAAAAATATAATGGACTATACATCGTCTATTTTTTACACAAAAAATTATTTCATGCGAAATAATTTTATACTTCGTCTATTTTTTGTACAAAAAATTATTACATGCAAAAAATATAATGGACTATACATCGTCTATTTTTTATACAAAAAATTATTTCATGCGAAAAATATAATGGACTATACATCGTCTATTTTTTACACAAAAAATTATTGCATGCGAAAAATATTAAATGGACTATACACCGTCTATTTTTTATACAAAAAATAATTTCATGCGAAAAATATAATGGACTATACATCGTCTATTTTTTATAAAAAAAAATTATTTCATGGGAAAAATATAATGGACTACACATCGTCTATTTTTATGCAAAAAACTAAATGGACTATAAATCGTCTATTTTTTACACAAAAAATTATTTCATGCGAAAAATATAATGGACTATACATCGTCTATTTTTTATACAAAAAACTATTTCATGCGAAAAAAATTAAATGGACTATACATCGTCTATTTTTTATACAAAAAATTATTGCATGCGTAAAATATTAAATGGCCTATACATCGTCTATTTTTTATAAAAAAAAAGTATTTCATGCGAAAAATATAATGGACTATACATCGTCTATTTTTTACACAAAAAATCATTTCATGCGAAAAATACAATTCACTACATAGTCTATTTTTATGTAAAAAACTAAATGGACTATACATCGTCTATTTTTTGCACGAAAAATTATTTCATGCGAAAAATATAATGGACTATACATCGTCTATTTTTTACACAAAAAATCATTTCATGCGAAAAATATAAAAAACTAAATGTACTATACATCGTCGATTTTTTATACAAAAAATTATTACATTCAAAAAATATAATGGACTATACATCGTCTATTTTTTCCACAAAAAATTATTTCATGCGAAAAATATAATGGACTACACATCGTCTATTTTTATGCAAAAAACTAAATGGACTATAAATCGTCTATTTTTTACACAAAAAATTATTTAATGCGAAAGATATAATGGACTATACATCGTCTATTTTTATGCAAAAAACTAATTGGACAATACATCGTCTATTTTTTATACAAAATATTATTTCATGCGAAAAATATAATGGACTATACATCGTCTATTTTTTACACAAAAAATCATTTCATGCGAAAAATATAAAAAACTAAATGTACTATACATCGTCGATTTTTTTATACAAAAAATTATTACATTCAAAAAATATAATGGACTATACATCGTTTTTTTTTTCCACAAAAAATTATTTCATGCGAAAAATATAATGGACTACACATCGTCTATTTTTATGCAAAAAACTAAATGGACTATAAATCGTCTATTTTTTACACAAAAAATTATTTCATGCGAAAGATATAATGGACTATACATCGTCTATTTTTTACACAAAAAATCATTTCATGCGAAAAATATAAAAAATAAATGTACTATACATCGTCGATTTTTTATACAAAAAATTATTACATTCAAAAAATATAATGGACTATACATCGTCTATTTTTTCCACAAAAAATTATTTCATGCGAAAAATATAATGGACTACACATCGTCTATTTTTATGCAAAAAACTAAATGGACTATAAATCGTCTATTTTTTACACAAAAAATTATTTCATGCGAAAGATATAATGGACTATACATCGTCTATTTTTTACACAAAAAATTATTTCATGCGAAAAATATAATGGACTATACATCGTCTATTTTTTCCACAAAAAATTATTTCATGAGAAAAATATAATCTACTATACATCGTCTATTTTTTACACAAAAAATTATTTCATGCGAAAAATATAATGGACTATACATCGTCTATTTTTTACACAAAAAATCATTTCATGCAAAAAATATAATCGACTATACATCGTCTAATTTTTCCACAAAAAATTATTTCATGCGAAAATTATAATGGACTATACATCGTCTATTTTTTACACGAAAAATTATTTCATGCGGAAAATATAATGGATTATACATCGTCTATTTTTTATTCAAAAAATTATTTCATGCGAAAAATATAATGGAATATACATCGTCTATTTTTATGCAAAAAACTAAATGAACTATACATCGTCGATTTTTTATACAAAAAATTATTACATTCAAAAAATATAGAGGACTATACTTCGTCTATTTTTTATAAAAAAAATTATTTCATGCGAAAATTATAATGGACTATACATCGTCTATATTTATGCAAAAAACTAAATGAACTATAAATCGTCTATTTTTTACACAAAAAATTATTTCATGCGAAAAATATAATGGACTACACATCGTCTATTTTTATGCAAAAAACTAAATGGACTATACATCGTCGATTTTTTTTACAAAAAGTTATTTCATTCAGAAAATATAATGGACTATACTTCGTAAATTTTTTGTACAAAAAATTATTACATGCAAAAAATATAATTGACTATACATCGTCCATTTTTATGCAAAAAACTAATTGGATAATACATCGTCTATTTTTTATACAAAAAATTATTTCATGCGAAAAATATAATGGACTACACATCGTCTATTTTTTATACAAAAAAATTTTTCATGCGAAAAATATAGTGGACTATACATCGTCTATTTTTTATACAAAAAATTATTTCATGCGAAAAATATAATGGACTATACATCGTCTATTTTTTATACAAAATATTGTTTCATGCGAAAAATATAATGGACTATACATCGTCTATTTTATACACAAAAAATTATTTAATGAGAAAAATATAATGGACTATACATCGTCTATTTTTTACACAAAAAATTATTTCATGCGAAAAATATAATGGACTATACATCGTCTATTTTTTACACAAAAAATCATTTCATGCGAAAAATATAAAAAACTAAATGTACTATACATCGTCGATTTTTTATACAAAAAATTATTACATTCAAAAAATATAATGGACTATACATCGTCTATTTTTTCCACAAAAAATTATTTCATGCGAAAAATATAATGGACTATACATCGTCTATTTTATACACAAAAAATTATTTAATGAGAAAAATATAATGGACTATACATCGTCTATTTTTTACACAAAAAATTATTTCATGCGAAAAATATAATGGACTATACATCGTCTATTTTATACACAAAAAATTATTTAATGAGAAAAATATAATGGACTATACATCGTCTATTTTTTACACAAAAAATTATTTCATGCGAAAAATATAATGGACTATACATCGTCTATTTTTTACACAAAAAATCATTTCATGCGAAAAATATAAAAAACTAAATGTACTATACATCGTCGATTTTTTATACAAAAAATTATTACATTCAAAAAATATAATGGACTATACATCGTCTATTTTTTCCACAAAAAATTATTTCATGCGAAAAATATAATGGACTACACATCGTCTATTTTTTATACAAAATATTGTTTCATGCGAAAAATATAATGGACTATACATCGTCTATTTTATACACAAAAAATTATTTAATGAGAAAAATATAATGGACTATACATCGTCTATTTTTTACACAAAAAATTATTTCATGCGAAAAATATAATGGACTATACATCGTCTATTTTTTACACAAAAAATCATTTCATGCGAAAAATATAAAAAACTAAATGTACTATACATCGTCGATTTTTTATACAAAAAATTATTACATTCAAAAAATATAATGGACTATACATCGTCTATTTTTTATACAAAAAATTATTTCATGCGAAAAATATAATGGACTATACATCGTCTATTTTTTATACAAAATATTGTTTCATGCGAAAAATATAATGGACTATACATCGTCTATTTTATACACAAAAAATTATTTAATGAGAAAAATATAATGGACTATACATCGTCTATTTTTTACACAAAAAATTATTTCATGCGAAAAATATAATGGACTATACATCGTCTATTTTTTACACAAAAAATCATTTCATGCGAAAAATATAAAAAACTAAATGGACTATACATCGTCTATTTTTTATAAAAAAATTTATTTCATGCGAAAAATATAATGGACTATACATCGTCTATTTTTTGTACAAAAAATTATTTCATGCGAAAAATATAATTGACTACATCGTCTATTTTTATGCCAAAAACTAAATGGACTCTACATCGTCTATTTTTTATACAAAAAATTATTTCATGCGAAAAATATAATGGACTATACATCGTCTATTTATTATAAAAAAAAATTATTTCATGCGAAAAATATAATGGACTATACATCGTCTATTTTCTACACAAAATATTATTTCATGCGCAAAATATAATGGACTATACATCGTCTATTTTTATGCCAAAAACTAAATGGACTCTACATCGTCTATTTTTTATACAAAAAATTATTTCATGCGAAAAATATAATGGACTTTACATCGTCTATTTTTTATACAAAAAAATTATTTCATGCGAAAAATATAATGGACTATACATCATCTCTTTTTATGCAAAAAATTAAATGGACCATACATCGTCTATTTTTTATAAAAAAAATTATTTCACGCGAAAAATATAATGGACTATACATCGTCTATTATTTACACAAAAAATTATTTCATGCGAAAAATATAAAAAACTAAATGTACTATACATCGTCTATTTTTTATACAAAAAATTATTTCATGCGAAAAATATAGTGGACTATACATCGTCTATTTTTTATACAAAAAATTATTTCATGCGAAAAATATAATGGACTATACATCGTCTATTTTTTATACAAAATATTGTTTCATGCGAAAAATATAATGGACTATACATCGTCTATTTTATACACAAAAAATTATTTAATGAGAAAAATATAATGGACTATACATCGTCTATTTTTTACACAAAAAATTATTTCATGCGAAAAATATAATGGACTATACATCGTCTATTTTTTACACAAAAAATCATTTCATGCGAAAAATATAAAAAACTAAATGTACTATACATCGTCGATTTTTTATACAAAAAATTATTACATTCAAAAAATATAATGGACTATACATCGTCTATTTTTTCCACAAAAAATTATTTCATGCGAAAAATATAATGGACTACACATCGTCTATTTTTATGCAAAAAACTAAATGGACTATAAATCGTCTATTTTTTACACAAAAAATTATTTCATGCGAAAGATATAATGGACTATACATCGTCTATTTTTTACACAAAAAATTATTTCATGAGAAAAATATAATGGACTATACATCGTCTATTTTTTCCACAAAAAATTATTTCGTGAGAAAAATATAATGGACTATACATCGTCTATTTTTTACACAAAAAATTATTTCATGAGAAATAATTTTATACTTCGTCTATTTTTTGTACAAAAAATTATTACATGCAAAAAATATAATGGACTATACATCGTCTATTTTTTATACAAAAAATTATTGCATGCGAAAAATATAATGGACTATACATTGTCTATTTTTTACACAAAAAATTATTGCATGCGAAAAATATTAAATGGACTATACACCGTCTATTTTTTATACAAAAAATAATTTCATGCGAAAAATATAATGGACTATACATCGTCTATTTTTTATAAAAAAAAATTATTTCATGCGAAAATTATAATGGACTATACATCGTCTATTTTTATGCAAAAAACTAAATGGACTATAAATCGTCTATTTTTTACACAAAAAATTATTTCATGCGAAAAATATAATGGAGTATACATCGTCTATCTTTTATACAAAAAACTATTTCATGCGAAAAATATTAAATGGACTATACATCGTCTATTTTTTATACAAAAAATTATTGCATGCGTAAAATATTAAATGGCCTATACATCGTCTATTTTTTATAAAAAAAAAGTATTTCATGCCAAAAATATAATGGACTATACATCGTCTATTTTTTACACAAAAAATCATTTCATGCGAAAAATATAATTCACTACATAGTCTATTTTTATGCAAAAAACTAAATGGACTATACATCGTCGATTTTTTATACAAAAAATTATTTCATTCAAAAAATATAATGGACTATACTTCGTCTATTTTTGATAAAAAAAAATTTTTCATGCGAAAATTATAATCGACTATACATCGTCTATTTTTTACACGAAAAATTATTTCATGCGAAAAATATAATGGACTATACATCGTCTATTTTTTACACAAAATATTCTTTCATGCGAAAAATATAATGGACTATACATCGTCTATTTTTAGGCAAAAAACTAATTGGACAATACATCGTCTATTTTTTATACAAAATATTATTTCATGCGAAAAATATAATGGACTATACATCGTCTATTTTTATGCAAAAAACTAAATGGACTATACATCGTCGATTTTTTGTACAAAAAATTATTACATGCAAAAAATATAATGGACTATACATCGTCTATTTTTTACACAAAAAATTCTTTCATACGAACAATATAATGGACTATACATCGTCTATTTTTTACACAAAAAATTCTTTCATACGAACAATATAATGGACTATACATCGTCTATTTTTATGCAAAAAACTAAATGGACTATACATCGTCGATTTTTTTTACAAAAAATTATTTCATTCAAAAAATATAATGGACTATAGTTCGTCAATTTTTTGTACAAAAAATTATTACATGCAAAAAATATAATGGACTATACATCGTCTATTTTTATGCAAAAAACTAAATAGACTTTACATCGTCTATTTTTATACAAAAAATTATTTCATGCGAAAAATATAATGGACTATACTTCGTCTATTTTTTATAAAAAAAATTATTTCATGCGAAAACTATAATGGACTATACATCGTCTATTTTTCATAAAAAAAATTATTTCATGCGATAAATATAATGGACTATACATCGTCTATTTTTAACACAAAAAGTTCTTTCATGCGAAAAATATAATGATATATACATCGTATATTTTTATGCAGAAAACTAAATGGTATAGTCCATTTAGTTTTCTGTATAAAAATTATAATGGACTATACATCGTCTATTTTTTACACGAAAAATTTTTTCATGCGAAAAATATAATGGACTATACATCGTCTATTTTTTACACAAAAAATTATTGCATGCGAAAAATAAGAAATGGACTATACATCGTCAATTTTTTATACAAAAAATTATTTCTTTCAAAAAATATAATGGACTATACTTCGTCTATTTTTTATAAAAAAATTATTTCATGCGAAAAATATAATGGACTATACATCGTCTATTTTTTCCACAAAAAATTATTTCATGAGAAAAATATAATGACTATACATTGTCTATTTTTTACACAAAAAATTATTTCATCGTCTATTTTTATGCAAAAAACTAAATGGACTATACATCGTCTATTTTTCACACAAAAAATTATTTCATGCGAAAAATATAATGGAATATACATCGTCTATTTTTTACACAAAAAATTTTTTCATGCGAAAAATATAATGGACTATACATCGTCTATTTTTATGCAAAAAACTAATTGGACAATACTTCGTCTATTTTTTATACAAATAATTATTTCATGCGAAAAATATAATAGACTATACATCGTCTATTTTTTATACAAAAAATTATTTCATGCGAAAAATATAATGGAATATACATCGTCTATTTTTTACACAAAAAATTTTTTCATGCGAAAAATATAATGGACTATACATCGTCTATTTTTATGCAAAAAACTAATTGGACAATACTTCGTCTATTTTTTATACAAAAAATTATTTCATGCGAAAAATATAATAGACTATACATCGTCTATTTTTTATACAAAAAATTATTTCATGCGAAAAATATAATGGACTATACATCGTCGATTTTTTATACAAAAAATTATTTCATGCGGAAAATATTAAATAAACTATACGTCGTCTATTTTTTATACAAAAAATTATTTCATGCGAAAAATATGATGGACTATACTTCGTCTTTTTTTTACACAAAAAATTATTGCATGCGAAAAATATTAAATAAACTATACGTGGTCTATTTTTTATACAAAAAATTATTGCATGCGAAAAATATTAAATAAACTATACGTCGTCTATTT
Organism: Nowickia ferox; assembly: GCA_936439885.1. Lineage (NCBI taxonomy): Eukaryota > Metazoa > Arthropoda > Insecta > Diptera > Tachinidae > Nowickia > Nowickia ferox. The sequence goes on from OW387026.1 coordinate 70,760,997, forward strand.
TTTATACAAAAAATTATTTCATGCGAAAAATATGATGGACTATACATCGTTTATTTTTTATACAAAAAATTATTTCATTCAAAAAATATAATGGACTATACTTCGTCTATTTTTGATAAAAAAAAATTTTTCATGCGAAAATTATAATCGACTATACATCGTCTATTTTTTACACGAAAAATTATTTCATGCGAAAAATATAATGGATATACATCATATATTTTTTATACAAAAAATTATTTTATGCGAAAAATATAATGGACTATACATCGTCTATTTTTTATACAAAAAATTATTTCTTTCAAAAAATATAATTGACTATACTTCGTCTATTTATTAAAAAAAAAATTATTTCATGGGAAAACTATAATGGAATATATATCGTCTATTTTTCATAAAAAAAATAGTTTCATGCGAAAAATATAATGGACTATACATCGTCTATTTGTAACACAAAAAGTTCTTTCATGCGAAAAATATAATGAACTATAAATCGTCTATTTTTATGCAAAAAGCTAAATGGACTATAAATCGTCTATTTTTTACACAAAAAATTATTTCATGCGAAAAATATAATGGAATATTCTTCGTCTATTTTTTCCACAAAAAATTATTTCATGCGAAAAATATAATGGACTATAACATCGTCTATTTTTATGCAAAAAACTAAATGGACTATACATCGTGGATTTTTTGTACAAAAAATTATTTCATTCAAAAAATATAATGGACTATACATCGTCTATTTTCATGCAAAAAACTAAATGGACTTTACATCGTCTATTTTTATACAAAAACTTATTTCATGCAAAAAATATAATGGACTATACATCGTCTATTTTTACACAAAAAATTCTTTCATGCGAAAAATATAATGGACTATACATCGTCTATTTTTTACACAAAAAATTATTTCATGCGAAAAATATAATGGACTATACATCGTGTATTTTTTACACAAAAAATTATTTCATGCGAAAAATATAATGGACTATACATCGTCTATTTTTTATACAAAAAATTATTTCATCCGAAAAATATAATGGACTATACATCATCTATTTTTTACACAAAAAATTATATCATGCGAAAAATATAATTGACTACATCGTCTATTTTTATGCAAAAAACTAAATGAACTATGATTCGTCTATTTTTTATAAAAAAATGATTTCAAGCGAAAAATATAATGGACTATACACATATTTTTATGCAAAAACCTAAATGGACTATACATCGTCGATTTTTTATACAAAAAATTATTTCATGCGAAAAATATAATGGACTATACATCCTCTATTTTTTACATAAAAAATTATATCATGCGAAAAATATAATTGACTACATCGTCTATTTTTATGCAAAAAACTAAATGAACTATGCTTCGTCTATTTTTTATAAAAAAAATTATTTGATGCGAAAATTATAATGGACTATAATCGTCTATTTTTTACACAAAAAATTATTTCATGCGAAAAATACAATGGACTATACATCGTCTATTTTTATGCAAAAAACTAAATGGACTATACATCGCCGATTTTTTTTACAAAAAAATATTTCATTCAAAAAATATAATGGACTATACTTTGTCTATTATTTGTACAAAGAATTTATACATGCGAAAAATATAATTGACTATACATCGTCTATTTTTTATAAAAAAAAATTATTTCATGCTAAAAATATAATTGACTATTCATCGTCTATTTTTATGCAAAAAACTAATTGGACAATACATCGTCTATTTTTATACAAAAAATTATTTCATGCGAAAAATATAATGGACTATACATCGTCTATTTTTATGCAAAAAACTAAATGGACTATACATCGTCGATTTTTTATACAAAAAATTATTTCATTCAAAAAATATAATGGACTATACTTCGTCTATTTTTTATAAAAAAAATTATTTCATGCGAAAACTATAATGGACTATACATCGTCTATTTTTCATAAAAAAAATTATTTCATGCGATAAATATAATGGACTATACATCGTCTATTTTTAACACAAAAAGTTCTTTCATGCGAAAAATATAATGATATATACATCGTATATTTTTATGCAGAAAACTAAATGGTATAGTCCATTTAGTTTTCTGTATAAAAATTATAATGGACTATACATCGTCTATTTTTTACACGAAAAATTTTTTCATGCGAAAAATATAATGGACTATACATCGTCTATTTTTTACACAAAAAATTATTGCATGCGAAAAATAAGAAATGGACTATACATCGTCAATTTTTTATACAAAAAATTATTTCTTTCAAAAAATATAATGGACTATACTTCGTCTATTTTTTATAAAAAAATTATTTCATGCGAAAAATATAATGGACTATACATCGTCTATTTTTTCCACAAAAAATTATTTCATGAGAAAAATATAATGACTATACATTGTCTATTTTTTACACAAAAAATTATTTCATCGTCTATTTTTATGCAAAAAACTAAATGGACTATACATCGTCTATTTTTCACACAAAAAATTATTTCATGCGAAAAATATAATGGAATATACATCGTCTATTTTTTACACAAAAAATTTTTTCATGCGAAAAATATAATGGACTATACATCGTCTATTTTTATGCAAAAAACTAATTGGACAATACTTCGTCTATTTTTTATACAAATAATTATTTCATGCGAAAAATATAATAGACTATACATCGTCTATTTTTTATACAAAAAATTATTTCATGCGAAAAATATAATGGAATATACATCGTCTATTTTTTACACAAAAAATTTTTTCATGCGAAAAATATAATGGACTATACATCGTCTATTTTTATGCAAAAAACTAATTGGACAATACTTCGTCTATTTTTTATACAAAAAATTATTTCATGCGAAAAATATAATAGACTATACATCGTCTATTTTTTATACAAAAAATTATTTCATGCGAAAAATATAATGGACTATACATCGTCGATTTTTTATACAAAAAATTATTTCATGCGGAAAATATTAAATAAACTATACGTCGTCTATTTTTTATACAAAAAATTATTTCATGCGAAAAATATGATGGACTATACTTCGTCTTTTTTTTACACAAAAAATTATTGCATGCGAAAAATATTAAATAAACTATACGTGGTCTATTTTTTATACAAAAAATTATTGCATGCGAAAAATATTAAATAAACTATACGTCGTCTATTTTTTATACAAAAAATTATTTCATGCGAAAAATATGATGGACTATACATCGTTTATTTTTTATACAAAAAATTATTTCATGCGAAAAATATAATGGATATACATCATATATTTTTTACACAAAAAATTATTGCATGCGAAAAATATAATTGACTATACTTCGTCTATTTTTATGTAAAACACTAATTGGACAATACATCGTCTATTTTTTATACAAAAAATTATTTCATGCGAAAAATATAATGGACTATTCTTCGTCTATTTTTTCCACAAAAAATTATTTCATGCGAAAAATATAATGGACTATACATCGTCTATTTTTATGCAAAAAACTAAATGGACTATACATCGTCGATTTTTTGTACAAAAAATTATTTCATTCAAAAAATATAATGGACTATACATCGTCTATTTTTATGCAAAAAACTAAATGGACTTTACATCGTCTATTTTTATACAAAAAATTATTTTATGCGAAAAATATAATGGACTATACATCGTCTATTTTTTATACAAAAAATTATTTCTTTCAAAAAATATAATTGACTATACTTCGTCTATTTTTTAAAAAAAAAATTATTTCATGGGAAAACTATAATGGAATATATATCGTCTATTTTTCATAAAAAAAATAGTTTCATGCGAAAAATATAATGGACTATACATCGTCTATTTGTAACACAAAAAGTTCTTTCATGCGAAAAATATAATGAACTATAAATCGTCTATTTTTATGCAAAAAGCTAAATGGACTATAAATCGTCTATTTTTTACACAAAAAATTATTTCATGCGAAAAATATAATGGAATATTCTTCGTCTATTTTTTCCACAAAAAATTATTTCATGCGAAAAATATAATGGACTATAACATCGTCTATTTTTATGCAAAAAACTAAATGGACTATACATCGTGGATTTTTTGTACAAAAAATTATTTCATTCAAAAAATATAATGGACTATACATCGTCTATTTTCATGCAAAAAACTAAATGGACTTTACATCGTCTATTTTTATACAAAAACTTATTTCATGCAAAAAATATAATGGACTATACATCGTCTATTTTTACACAAAAAATTCTTTCATGCGAAAAATATAATGGACTATACATCGTCTATTTTTTACACAAAAAATTATTTCATGCGAAAAATATAATGGACTATACATCGTGTATTTTTTACACAAAAAATTATTTCATGCGAAAAATATAATGGACTATACATCGTCTATTTTTTATACAAAAAATTATTTCATCCGAAAAATATAATGGACTATACATCATCTATTTTTTACACAAAAAATTATATCATGCGAAAAATATAATTGACTACATCGTCTATTTTTATGCAAAAAACTAAATGAACTATGATTCGTCTATTTTTTATAAAAAAATGATTTCAAGCGAAAAATATAATGGACTATACACATATTTTTATGCAAAAACCTAAATGGACTATACATCGTCGATTTTTTATACAAAAAATTATTTCATGCGAAAAATATAATGGACTATACATCCTCTATTTTTTACACAAAAAATTATTTCATGCGAAAAATATAATGGACTATACATCGTGTATTTTTTACACAAAAAATTATTTCATGCGAAAAATATAATGGACTATACATCGTCTATTTTTTCCACAAAAAATTATTTCATGAGAAAAATATAATGACTATACATTGTCTATTTTTTACACAAAAAATTATTTCATCGTCTATTTTTATGCAAAAAACTAAATGGACTATACATCGTCTATTTTTCACACAAAAAATTATTTCATGCGAAAAATATAATGGAATATACATCGTCTATTTTTTACACAAAAAATTTTTTCATGCGAAAAATATAATGGACTATACATCGTCTATTTTTATGCAAAAAACTAATTGGACAATACTTCGTCTATTTTTTATACAAATAATTATTTCATGCGAAAAATATAATAGACTATACATCGTCTATTTTTTATACAAAAAATTATTTCATGCGAAAAATATAATGGAATATACATCGTCTATTTTTTACACAAAAAATTTTTTCATGCGAAAAATATAATGGACTATACATCGTCTATTTTTATGCAAAAAACTAATTGGACAATACTTCGTCTATTTTTTATACAAAAAATTATTTCATGCGAAAAATATAATAGACTATACATCGTCTATTTTTTATACAAAAAATTATTTCATGCGAAAAATATAATGGACTATACATCGTCGATTTTTTATACAAAAAATTATTTCATGCGGAAAATATTAAATAAACTATACGTCGTCTATTTTTTATACAAAAAATTATTTCATGCGAAAAATATGATGGACTATACTTCGTCTTTTTTTTACACAAAAAATTATTGCATGCGAAAAATATTAAATAAACTATACGTGGTCTATTTTTTATACAAAAAATTATTGCATGCGAAAAATATTAAATAAACTATACGTCGTCTATTTTTTATACAAAAAATTATTTCATGCGAAAAATATGATGGACTATACATCGTTTATTTTTTATACAAAAAATTATTTCATGCGAAAAATATAATGGATATACATCATATATTTTTTACACAAAAAATTATTGCATGCGAAAAATATAATTGACTATACTTCGTCTATTTTTATGTAAAACACTAATTGGACAATACATCGTCTATTTTTTATACAAAAAATTATTTCATGCGAAAAATATAATGGACTATTCTTCGTCTATTTTTTCCACAAAAAATTATTTCATGCGAAAAATATAATGGACTATACATCGTCTATTTTTATGCAAAAAACTAAATGGACTATACATCGTCGATTTTTTGTACAAAAAATTATTTCATTCAAAAAATATAATGGACTATACATCGTCTATTTTTATGCAAAAAACTAAATGGACTTTACATCGTCTATTTTTATACAAAAAATTATTTTATGCGAAAAATATAATGGACTATACATCGTCTATTTTTTATACAAAAAATTATTTCTTTCAAAAAATATAATTGACTATAAATCGTCTATTTTTATGCAAAAAGCTAAATGGACTATAAATCGTCTATTTTTTACACAAAAAATTATTTCATGCGAAAAATATAATGAACTATAAATCGTCTATTTTTATGCAAAAAGCTAAATGGACTATAAATCGTCTATTTTTTACACAAAAAATTATTTCATGCGAAAAATATAATGGAATATTCTTCGTCTATTTTTTCCACAAAAAATTATTTCATGCGAAAAATATAATGGACTATAACATCGTCTATTTTTATGCAAAAAACTAAATGGACTATACATCGTGGATTTTTTGTACAAAAAATTATTTCATTCAAAAAATATAATGGACTATACATCGTCTATTTTCATGCAAAAAACTAAATGGACTTTACATCGTCTATTTTTATACAAAAACTTATTTCATGCAAAAAATATAATGGACTATACATCGTCTATTTTTACACAAAAAATTCTTTCATGCGAAAAATATAATGGACTATACATCGTCTATTTTTTACACAAAAAATTATTTCATGCGAAAAATATAATGGACTATACATCGTGTATTTTTTACACAAAAAATTATTTCATGCGAAAAATATAATGGACTATACATCGTCTATTTTTTATACAAAAAATTATTTCATCCGAAAAATATAATGGACTATACATCATCTATTTTTTACACAAAAAATTATATCATGCGAAAAATATAATTGACTACATCGTCTATTTTTATGCAAAAAACTAAATGAACTATGATTCGTCTATTTTTTATAAAAAAATGATTTCAAGCGAAAAATATAATGGACTATACACATATTTTTATGCAAAAACCTAAATGGACTATACATCGTCGATTTTTTATACAAAAAATTATTTCATGCGAAAAATATAATGGACTATACATCCTCTATTTTTTACATAAAAAATTATATCATGCGAAAAATATAATTGACTACATCGTCTATTTTTATGCAAAAAACTAAATGAACTATGCTTCGTCTATTTTTTATAAAAAAAATTATTTGATGCGAAAATTATAATGGACTATAATCGTCTATTTTTTACACAAAAAATTATTTCATGCGAAAAATACAATGGACTATACATCGTCTATTTTTATGCAAAAAACTAAATGGACTATACATCGCCGATTTTTTTTACAAAAAAATATTTCATTCAAAAAATGTAATGGACTATACTTTGTCTATTATTTGTACAAAGAATTTATACATGCGAAAAATATAATTGACTATACATCGTCTATTTTTTATAAAAAAAAATTATTTCATGCTAAAAATATAATTGACTATTCATAGTCTATTTTTATGCAAAAAACTAATTGGACAATACATCGTCTATTTTTATACAAAAAATTATTTCATGCGAAAAATATAATGGACTATACATCGTCTATTTTTATGCAAAAAACTAAATGGACTATACATCGTCGATTTTTTATACAAAAAATTATTTCATTCAAAAAATATAATGGACTATACTTCGTCTATTTTATTATAAAAAAAACTATTTCATGCGAAAATTATAATGGACTATACATCGTCTATTTTTCACACAAAAAATTATTTCATGCGAAAAATATAATGGAATATACATCGTCGATTTTTTATACAAAAAATTATTTTATGCGAAAAATATAATGGACTATACATCGTCTATTTTTCATACAAAAAATTATTTCATGCGAAAAATATAATGGACTATACATCGTCGATTTTTTATACAAAAAATTATTTCATGCGGAAACTATAACGGACTATACTTCGTCTTTTTTTTTGCATAAAAAATTATTGCATGCAAAAAATATAATGGACTATACATCGTCTATTTTTATGCAAAAAACTAAATGGAGTATAAATCGTCGATTTTTTATACAAAAAATTATTTCATTCAAAAAATATAATGGACTATACTTCGTCTATTTTTTGTACAAAAAATTATTACATGCAAAAAATATAATGGACTATAGATCGTCTATTTTTTATACAAAAAATTATTTCATGCGAAAAAGATAATGGACTATACATCGTCTATTTTTTACACAAAAAATTATTGCATGCGGAAAATATTAAATGGACTATACATCGTCTATTTTTTATACAAAAAATTTTTTTATGCGAAAATTATAATGGACTATACATCGTCTATTTTTTACACGAAAAATTATTTCATGCGAAAAATATAATGGACTATACATCGTCTATTTTTTACACAAAAAATTCTTTCATGCGAAAAATATAATGGACTATACATCGTCTATTTTTATGCAAAAAACTAAATGGACTATACATCGTCGATTTTTTTTACAAAAAATTATTTCATGCGAAAAATATAATGGACTATACTTTGTCTATTATTTGTACAAAGAATTATTACATGCGAAAAATATAATTGACTATACACCGTCTATTTTTATTCAAAAAACTAATTGGACAATACATCGTCTATTTTTTATAAAAAAAAATTATTTCATGCTAAAAATATAATGGACTATACATCGTCTATTTTTTATACAAAAAATTATTTCATGCGAAAAATATAATGGACTATACATCGTCGATTTTTTATACAAAAAATCATTTCGTGCGAAAAATATAATTGACTACATCGTCTATTTTTATGCAAAAAACTAAATGGACTATACATCGTCTATTATTTATACAAAAAATTATTTCATGCGAAAAATATAATGGACTATACTTTGTCTATTATTTGTACAAAAAATTATTTCATTCGAAAAATATAATGGACTATACATCGTCTATTTTTATGCAAAAAACTAAATGGACTATACATCGTCGATTTTTTATACAAAAAATTATTTTATTCAAAAAATATAATGGACTATACTTCGTCTATTTTATTATAAAAAAAATTATTTCATGCGAAAATTATAATTGACTATACATCGTCTATTTTTCATACAAAAAATTATTTCATGCGAAAAATATAATTTTTTATTTTTTTTTTTTTTTTTTTATTTATTTAAGTTTTATTTCATTAATTTTTAAACAATTCTTATTAGAATAAATTCCGCAAAGCTTAAAAGCTTGTCTGCAGATAAGTCTATACTAATTTTCATTGTATTGCAATCTTAAATATAGATTATATTTTTTAATTTTTATGTAAATACATATGTATATTAAATAAGTATAAAATATGTACATATTTTATTAATTTTTTACTCCTAAAATTCTTTTCCAGATATATGTACGTGTATATTTAATAAACTAAAAGTGATGGCAAATAAAAAACTAAAAATGGCAGGTTAATACATACTGATAATCAAAATAATATTAACAATGAATTTATAGTAAAAAGTTCTGAGTATTTTAAGGATTAACTATTGGAGATTAATTAAATACTTCTTGATTAGCTGGTTTCGTTTAAATTGATTTGATGTCTGAATTATATTAATAGGGATTTTATTTAATATTGTGGGCAACATTACGGACAATGTGTTTCTGCCATATTCATTTCTAAAAAGGTTAACTTTGAATCTGCCCTCCGTACGTCTTCTGGTGTTGTAAGTGTGATCAATTGGCTGCAAAAATCTATTGTCGTTGAAAAATTCTTTTATTATTGTTGTGTAGTAAATATTCTTAACATTCAAAATCTGTAAATTTTTGCCAAGATTATTTGTACTGTTGTTGTTGTAGCTGGTAACGATGTTGGTACTATTGTTGGTGTTATGAATGCTACTGTTCAAGTTCAAACTGGTGTTGTTAATAACGTGGTTGACGTTGTTGTTGACGCTGTTGTTTATGCTGTTGACGTTGTTGTTGACGCTGTTGTTTATGCTATTGACGTTGTTGTTGACGCTGTATTTTATGTTGTTGGTGTTGATGTTATTGATGCCGTTGTTTATGCTGTTGACTCTTCTGGTGAAGTTGTTGTTGCTGTTGTAGCTGTTGGTGTTAATGTTGTTGTTAGTGTTGTTTGTGTTGACATTGTTGTTGTTGTTACTTTGTGTTATTGTGTTGGTAATTATGTTGGATTTTTTCCATAAAATTTTCAATATACGATTTTGTGTTTTTTGTAACGTGCTGCTATATTTTACGTTTCCCCACGCTGTAATGCCATGTCGAAGATACGACTCCGCTAGGGAAAAATATGCTTGTCGTAGAACACTGTACGGTGCACTATTACTTAGATGGTAAATCATATATGAAGTTTTTCTGAGCTTTTTTTGCAAATTTTCTATGTGTGTTTTCCACTTAAAATTACTATCTACGTATACCCCAAGATATTTGTAACTATCGACTTTCTCTATAATTGTTGAGCATATATCACTATAGCCGGTCCTGTTAGTTGCTTTGGCATGCAGACAATCAGTATTATGAAATATTAAGTTTATTTGTGTATTAGGTAGATGACGTGGCTTGATATGCATAATTTTTGTTTTCTGAGCATTGATTATTAGTCCGTTATCGTGACACCACTTTGTTGCTATATCTAGTTTACTTTGCATTGCTGCTGTGGCATTTGAAACATTATTATCTGCTACAATAATAGCAGTATCATCTGCATACGCAAAAGTTTCGCATTCTTTTAAGAACCTCAGCATGTCGTTTGCATAAATTATGTATCGACTATAAATCGTCGATTTTTTATACAAAAAATTATTTTATGCGAAAAATATAATGGACTATACTTCGTCTTTTTTTTTTGTATAAAAAATTATTGCATGCAAAAAATATAATGGACTATAATCGTCTATTTTTATGCAAAAAACTAATTGGACAATACATCGTCTATTTTTTATAAAAAAAATTATTTCATGCGAAAAATATAATGGACTATACTTCATCTATTTTTTGTACAAAAAATTATTAAAAAATTATTTTTTTGTATAAAAAATTATTGCATGCAAAAAATATAATGGACTATACATCGTCTATTTTTATGCAAAAAACTAAATGGAGTATACATCGTCGATTTTTTATCCAAAAAATTATTTTATTCAAAAAATAGAATGGATATACTTCATCTATTTTTTGTACAAAAAATTATTACATGCAAAAAATATAATTAACTATGCATCGTCTATTTTTATGCAAAAAACTAAATGGACTATACATCGTCTATTTTTTAAACAAATAATTATTCCATGCGAAAAATATAATGGACTATACATCGTCTATTTTTTACACAAAACATTATTTCATGCAAAAAATATAATGGACTATACATCGTCTATTTTGATGCAAAAAACTAAATGGAGTATACATCGTCGATTTTTTATACAAAAAATTATTTTATTCAAAAAATAGAATGGACTATACTTCATCTATTTTTTGTACAAAAAATTATTACATGCAAAAAATATAATTAACTATGCATCGTCTATTTTTATGCAAAAAACTAAATGGACTATACATCGCCTATTTTTTACACAAAAAATTATTTCATGCGAAAAATATAATGGACTATACATCGTCTATTTTTATGCAAAAAACTAATTGGACAATACATCGTCTATTTTTTATACAAAAAATTATTTCATGCGAAAAATATAACGGACTATACATCGTCTATTTTTTATAAAAAAAATTATTTCATGCGAAAAATATAATGGACTATACATTGTCTATTTTTCATACAAAAAATTATTTCATGCGAAAAATATAATGGACTATACATCGTCTTTTTTTTTTGTATAAAAAATTATTTCATGCAAAAAATATAATGGACTATACATCGTCTATTTTTATGCAAAAAAATAAATGGAGTATACATCGTCGATTTTTTATACAAAAAATTATTTCATTCAAAAAATAGAATGGACTATACTTCATCTATTTTTTGTACAAAAAATTATTATATGCAAAAAATATAATTAACTATGCATCGTCTATTTTTATGCAAAAAACTAAATGGACTATACATCGTCTATTTTTTATACAAAAAATTATTTCATGCGAAAAATATAATGGACTATACATCGTCTATTTTTTACACAAAAAATTATTTCATGAGAAAAATATAATGGACTATACATCGTCTATCTTTTACACAAAAAATTATTTCATGCGAAAAGTATAATGGACTATACATCGTCTATTTTTTATAAAAAAAATTATTTCATGCGAAAAATATAATGGACTACATCGTCTATTTTTATGCAAAACACTAAATGGACTATACATCGTCTATTTTTTATACAAAAAATTATTTCATGCGAAAAATATAATGGACTATACATCGTCTATTTTTTACACAAAAAATTATTTCATGCGAAAAATATAATTGACTACATCGTCTATTTTTATGCAAAAAACTAAACGGACTATACATCGTCTATTTTTTATACAAAAACTTATTTCATGCGAAAAATATAATGGACTATACATCGTCTATTTTACACAAAAAATTATTTCATGCGAAAAATATAATTGACTACATCGTCTATTTTTATGCAAAAAACTAAATGGACTATACTTCGTCTATTTTTGTAAAAAAAATGATTTCATGCGAAAAATATAATGGACTATACATCGTCTATTTTTTATACAAAAAATTATTTCATGTGAAAAATATAATGGACTATACATCGTCTATTTTTTATACAAAAAATTATTTCATGCGAAAAATATAATGGACTATACATCGTCGATTTTTTATACAAAAAATTATTTCATTCAAAAAATATAATGGACTATACTTCGTCTATTTTTTGTACAAAAAATTATTACATGCAAAAAATATAATGGACTATACATCGTCTATTTTTTATACAAAAAATTATTTCATGCGAAAAATATAATGGACTATACATCGTCTATTTTTTACACAAAAAATTATTTCATGCGAAAAATATAATTGACTACATCGTCTATTTTTACGCAAAAAACTAAACGGACTATACATCGTCTATTTTTTATACAAAAACTTATTTCATGCGAAAAATATAATGGACTATTATACATCGTCTATTTTACACAAAAAATTATTTCATGCGAAAAATATAATTGACTACATCGTCTATTTTTATGCAAAAAACTAAATGGACTATACTTCGTCTATTTTTGTAAAAAAAATGATTTCATGCGAAAAATATAATGGACTATACATCGTCTATTTTTTACACAAAAACTTATTTCATGCGAAAAATATAATGGACTATACATCGTCTATTTTTTACACAAAAAATTATTTCATGCGAAAAATATAATGGACTATACATCGTCTATTTTTTACACAAAAAATTATTTCATGCGAAAAATATAATTGTCTACATCGTCTATTTTTACGCAAAAAATTATTTCATTCAAAAAATATAATGGACTATACTTCGTCTATTTTTTGTACAAAAAATTATTACATGCAAAAAATATAATGGACTATACATCGTCTATTTTTTATACAAAAAATTATTTCATGCGAAAAATATAATGGACTATACATCGTCTATTTTTTACACAAAAAATTATTTCATGCGAAAAATATAATTGACTACATCGTCTATTTTTACGCAAAAAACTAAACGGACTATACATCGTCTATTTTTTATACAAAAACTTATTTCATGCGAAAAATATAATGGACTATTATACATCGTCTATTTTACACAAAAAATTATTTCATGCGAAAAATATAATTGACTACATCGTCTATTTTTATGCAAAAAACTAAATGGACTATACTTCGTCTATTTTTGTAAAAAAAATGATTTCATGCGAAAAATATAATGGACTATACATCGTCCATTTTTTACACAAAAACTTATTTCATGCGAAAACTATAATGGACTATACATCGTCTATTTTTTACACAAAAAATTATTTCATGCGAAAAATATAATGGACTATACATCGTCTATTTTTTACACAAAAAATTATTTCATGCGAAAAATATAATTGTCTACATCGTCTATTTTTACGCAAAAAATTATTTCATTCAAAAAATATAATGGACTATACTTCGTCTATTTTTTGTACAAAAAATTATTACATGCAAAAAATATAATGGACTATACATCGTCTATTTTTTATACAAAAAATTATTTCATGCGAAAAATATAATGGACTATACATCGTCTATTTTTTACACAAAAAATTATTTCATGCGAAAAATATAATTGACTACATCGTCTATTTTTACGCAAAAAACTAAACGGACTATACATCGTCTATTTTTTATACAAAAACTTATTTCATGCGAAAAATATAATGGACTATTATACATCGTCTATTTTACACAAAAAATTATTTCATGCGAAAAATATAATTGACTACATCGTCTATTTTTATGCAAAAAACTAAACGGACTATACTTCGTCTATTTTTGTAAAAAAAATGATTTCATGCGAAAAATATAATGGACTATACATCGTTTATTTTTTATACAAAAAAATTATTTCATGCGAAAAATATAATGGACTATACATCATCTATTTTTATGCAAAAAACTAAATGGACTATACATCGTCTATTTTTTATACAAAAAATTATTTCTTGTGAAAAATATAATGGACTTCGTCTATTTTTGTAAAAAAAATTATTTCATGCGAAAAATATAATGGACTATACATCGTCTATTTTTTATACAAAAAATTATTTCATGCGAAAAATATAATGGACTATACATCGTCTATTTTTTACACAAAAAATTATTTCATGAGAAAAATATAATGGACTATACATCGTCTATTTTTTACACAAAAAATTATTTCATGCGAAAAATATAATGGACTATACATCGTCTATTTTTTACACAAAAAATTATTTCATGCGAAAAATATAATTGTCTACATCGTCTATTTTTATGCAAAAAACTAAACGGACTATACATCGTCTATTTTTTATACAAAAACTTATTTCATGCGAAAAGTATAATGGACTATACATCGTCTATTTTTTATACAAAAAATTATTTCATGCGAAAGATATAATGGACTATACATCGTCTATAATATAATATAATGGACTATACATCGTCTATTTTTATGCAAAAAACTAAATGGAGTATACATCGTCGATTTTTTATACAAAAAATTATTTCATTCAAAAAATATAATGGACTATACTTCGTCTATTTTTTTATAAAAAAAATTATTTCATGCGAAAATTATAATGGACTATACAACGTCTATTTTTATGCAAAAAACTAAATGGACTATACATCGTCGATTTTTTTTCCAAAAAATTATTTCATTCAAAAAATATAATGGACTATACTTCGTCTATTTTTTATAAAAAAAATTATTTCATGCAAAAATTATAATGGACTATACATCCTCTATTTTTCACACAAAAAATTATTTCCTGCGAAAAATATAATGGACTATACATCGTCTATTTTTATGCAAAAAACTAATTGGACAATACATCGTCTATTTTTTATACAAAAAATTATTTCATGCGAAAAACATAATGGACTATACATCGTCTATTTTTTATAAAAAAAATTATTTCATGCGAAAAATATAATGGACTATACATCGTCTATTTTTCATACAAAAAATTATTTCATGCGAAAAATATAATGGACTATACATCGTCGATTTTTTATACAAAAAATTATTTTATGCGAAAAATATAATGGACTATACTTCGTCTTTTTTTTGTATAAAAAATTATTGCATGCGAAAATTATAATGGACTATACATCATCTATTTTTTACACAAAAAATTATTAATTGGACAATACATCGTCTATTTTTTATACAAAAAATTATTTCATGCGAAAAACATAATGGACTATACATCGTCTATTTTTTATAAAAAAAATTATTTCATGCGAAAAATATAATGGACTATACATCGTCTATTTTTCATACAAAAAATTATTTCATGCGAAAAATATAATGGACTATACATCGTCGATTTTTTATACAAAAAATTATTTTATGCGAAAAATATAATGGACTATTCTTCGTCTTTTTTTTGTATAAAAAATTATTGCATGCAAAAAATATAATGGACTATACATCGTCTTTTTTTATGCAAAAAACTAAATGAAGTATACATCGTCGATTTTTTATACAAAAAATTATTTCATTCAAAAAATAGAATGGACTATACTTCATCTATTTTTTGTACAAAAAATTATTACATGCAAAAAATATAATGGACTATACATCGTCTATTTTTATGCAAAAAACTAAATGGACTATAATTGTCTATTTTTTATACAAAAAATTATTTCATGCGAAAAATATAATGGACTATACATCGTCTA
Source organism: Nowickia ferox (assembly GCA_936439885.1). Taxonomy (NCBI): domain Eukaryota; kingdom Metazoa; phylum Arthropoda; class Insecta; order Diptera; family Tachinidae; genus Nowickia; species Nowickia ferox. Next base: position 70,777,388 of record OW387026.1, read on the forward strand.
TTTTTTACACAAAAAATTATTTCATGCGAAAAATATAATGGACTATACATCGTCTATTTTCTACACAAAATATTATTTCATGCGCAAAATATAATGGACTATACATCGTCTATTTTTATGCCAAAAACTAAATGGACTCTACATCGTCTATTTTTTATACAAAAACTTATTTCATGCGAAAAGTATAATGGACTATACATCGTCTATTTTTTATACAAAAAATTATTTCATGCGAAAGATATAATGGACTATACATCGTCTATAATATAATATAATGGACTATACATCGTCTATTTTTATGCAAAAAACTAAATGGACTCTACATCGTCTATTTTTTATACAAAAACTTATTTCATGCGAAAAGTATAATGGACTATACATCGTCTATTTTTTATACAAAAACTTATTTCATGCGAAAAGTATAATGGACTATACATCGTCTATTTTTTATACAAAAAATTATTTCATGCGAAAAATATAATGGACTATACATCATATCTTTTTATGCAAAAAATTAAATGGACCATACATCGTCTATTTTTTATAAAAAAAATTATTTCATGCGAAAAATATAATGGACTATACATCGTCTATTTTTTATACAAAAATTTATTTCATGCGAAAAATATAATTGACTACATCGTCTATTTTTATGCAAAAAACTAAATGGACTATACATCGTCAATTTGTTACACAAAAAATTATTTTATGCGAAAAATATAATAGACTACATCGTCTATTTTTATGCAAAAAACTAAATGGACTATACACTGTCTATATTTCACACAAAAAAATTATTTCATGCGAAAAATATAATGGACTATACATAGTCTATTTTTATGCAAAAAACTAAATGGACTATACATCCTCGATTTGTGATACAAAAAATTATTTCATTCAAATAATATAATTTACTATACTTCGTCTATTTTTTATACAAAAAATTATTTCAAGCGAAAAATATAATGGACTATACATCGTCTATTTTTTACACAAAAACTTATTTCATGCGAAAAGTATAATGGACTATACATCGTCTATTTTTTATACAAAAAATTATTTCATGCGAAAGATATAATGGACTATACATCGTCTATAATATAATATAATGGACTATACATCGTCTATTTTTATGCAAAAAACTAAATGGAGTATACATCGTCGATTTTTTATACAAAAAATTATTTCATGCGAAAAATATAATGGACTATACATCGTCTATTTTTTACACAAAAAATTAATTCATGCGAAAAATATAATGGACTATACATCGTTAATTTTTATGCAAAAAACTAAATGGACTATACATCGTCGATTTTTTTTACAAAAAATTATTTCATTCAAAAAATATAATGGACTATACATCGTCTATTTTTTACACAAAAAATTATTTCATGCAAAAAATATAATGGACTATACATCGTAAATTTTTTACACAAAAAATTATTTCATGCAAAAAACTAAACGGACTATACATCGTCTCTTTTTTATACAAAAACTTATTTCAAGCGAAAAATATAATGGACTATACATCGTCTATTTTTTACACAAAAAATTATTTCATGAGAAAAATATAATGGACTATACATCGTCTATTTTTACACAAAAAATTATTTCATGCGAAAAATATAATGGACTATACATCGTATATTTTTTACACAAAAAATTATTTCATGCAAATAACTAAATGGAGTATACATCGTCTATTTTTTACACAAAAACTTATTTCATGCGAAAAATCTAATGGACTATACATCGTCTATTTTTTACACAAAAAATTATTTCATGCGAAAAATATAATGGACTATACATCGTATATTTTTTACACAAAAAATTATTTCATGCAAATAACTAAATGGAGTATACATCGTCTATTTTTTACACAAAAAATTATTTCATGCGAAAAATATAATGGACTATACATCGTCTATTTTTTACAGAAAAAATTATTTCATCAGAAAAATATAATGGACTATACATCGTCTATTTTTTACACAAAAAATTATTTCATGCAAAAAATATAATGGACTATACATCATCTATTTTTAACACAAAAAATTATTTCATGCGAAAAATATAATGGACTATACATCGTCTATTTTTTACACAAAAAATCATTTCATGCGAAAAATATAAAAAACTAAATGGACTATACATCGTCTATTTTTTATAAAAAAATTTATTTCATGCAAAAAATATAATGGACTATACATCGTCTATTTTTTGTACAAAAAATTATTTCACGCGAAAAATATAATGGACTATACATCGTCTATTATTTACACAAAAAATTATTTCATGCGAAAAATATAATGGACTTTAAATCGTCTATTTTTTATAAAAAAAATCATTTCATGCGAAAAATATAATTGACTACATCGTCTATTTTTATGCCAAAAACTAAATGGACTCAACATCGTCTATTTTTTATACAAAAAATTATTTCATGCGAAAAATATAATGGACTATACATCGTCTATTTATTATAAAAAAAAATTTTTTCATGCGAAAAATATAATGGACTATACATCGTCTATTTTCTACACAAAATATTATTTCATGCGCAAAATATAATGGACTATACATCGTCTATTTTTATGCCAAAAACTAAATGGACTCTACATCGTCTATTTTTTATACAAAAAATTATTTCATGCGAAAAATATAATGGACTTTACATCGTCTATTTTTTATACAAAAAAATTATTTCATGCGAAAAATATAATGGACTATACATCATCTCTTTTTATGCAAAAAATTAAATGGACCATACATCGTCTATTTTTTATAAAAAAAATTATTTCACGCGAAAAATATAATGGACTATACATCGTCTATTATTTACACAAAAAATTATTTCATGCGAAAAATATAATTGTCTACATCGTCTATTTTTATGCAAAAAACTAAACGGACTATACATCGTCTATTTTTTATACAAAAAATTATTTCATGCCAAAAATATAATGGACTATACATCGTCTATTTTTTACACAAAAAATCATTTCATGCGAAAAATATATATGACTACATCGTCTATTTTTATGCAAAAAACTAAATGGACTATACATCGTCTATTTTTTATACAAAAAAATTTTTCATGCAAAAAATATAATGGACTATACATCGTCTATTTTTTATAAACAAAATTATTTCATGCGAAAAATATAATGGACTATACATCGTCGATTTGTGATACAAAAAATTATTTCATTCAAAAAATATAATTTACTATACTTCGTCTATTTTTTATACAAAAAATTATTTCATGCGAAAAATAAAATGGACTGTACATAGTCTATTTTTTACGCAAAAAATTATTGCATGCGAAAAATATTAAATGGACTATACATCGTCTATTTTTTGTACAAAAAATTATTTCATGCGAAAAATATAATTGTCTACATCGTCTATTTTTATGCAAAAAACTAAACGGACTATACATCGTCTATTTTTTATACAAAAACTTATTTCATGCGAAAAGTATAATGGACTATACATCGTCTATTTTTTATACAAAAAATTATTTCATGCGAAAGATATAATGGACTAAACATCGTCTATAATATAATATAATGGACTATACATCGTCTATTTTTATGCAAAAAACTAAATGGAGTATACATCGTCGATTTTTTATACAAAAAATTATTTCATGCGAAAAATATAATGGACTATACATCGTCTATTTTTTACACAAAAAATTAATTCATGAGAAAAATATAATGTACTATACATCGTCTATTTTTATGCAAAAAACTAAATGGACTATACATCGTCTATTTTTTATACAAAAAATTATTTCATTCAAAAAATATAATGGACTATACATCGTCTATTTTTTACACAAAAAATTATTTCATGCGAAAAATATAATGGACTATACATCGTTAATTTTTATGCAAAAAACTAAATGGACTATACATCGTCGATTTTTTTTACAAAAAATTATTTCATTCAAAAAATATAATGGACTATACATCGTCTATTTTTTACACAAAAAATTATTTCATGCAAAAAATATAATGGACTATACATCGTAAATTTTTTACACAAAAAATTATTTCATGCAAAAAACTAAACGGACTATACATCGTCTATTTTTTATACAAAAACTTATTTCATGAAAAAAATATAATGGACTATACATCGTCTATTTTTTACACAAAAAATTATTTCATGCGAAAGATATAATTGACTACATCGTCTATTTTTATGCAAAAAACTAAACGGACTATACATCGTCTCTTTTTTACACAAAAAATTATTTCATGCGAAAAATATAATGGACTATACATCGTCTATTTTTTAAAGAAAAAATTAATTCATTAGAAAAATATAATGGACTATACATCGTCTATTTTTTACACAAAAAATTATTTCATGCAAAAAATATAATGGACTATACATCATCTATTTTTTACACAAAAAATTATTTCATGCGAAAAATATAATGGACTATACATCGTCTATTTTTTACACAAAAAATCATTTCATGCGAAAAATATAAAAAACTAAATGGAGTATACATCGTCTATTTTTTATAAAAAAATTTATTTCATGCGAAAAATATAATGGACTATACATCGTCTATTTTTTGTACAAAAAATTATTTCATGCGAAAAATATAATTGACTACATCGTCTATTTTTATGCCAAAAACAAAATGGACTCTACATCGTCTATTTTTTATACAAAAAATTATTTCATGCGAAAAATATAATGGACTATACATCGTCTATTTATTATAAAAAAAAATTATTTCATGCGAAAAATATAATGGACTATACATCGTCTATTTTCTACACAAAATATTATTTCATGCGCAAAATATAATGGACTATACATCGTCTATTTTTATGCCAAAAACTAAATGGACTCTACATCGTCTATTTTTTATACAAAAAATTATTTCATGCGAAAAATATAATGGACTTTACATCGTCTATTTTTTATACAAAAAAATTATTTCATGCGAAAAATATAATGGACTATACATCATCTCTTTTTATGCAAAAAATTAAATGGACCATACATCGTCTATTTTTTATAAAAAAAATTATTTCACGCGAAAAATATAATGGACTATACATCGTCTATTATTTACACAAAAAATTATTTCATGCGAAAAATATAATTGTCTACATCGTCTATTTTTATGCAAAAAACTAAACGGACTATACATCGTCTATTTTTTATACAAAAAATTATTTCATGCCAAAAATATAATGGACTATACATCGTCTATTTTTTACACAAAAAATTATTTCATGAGAAAAATATAATGGACTATACATCGTCTATTTTTTACACAAAAAATTATTTCATGCGAAAAATATAATGGACTATACATCGTCTATTTTTTACACAAAAAATTATTTCATGCGAAAAATATAATTGTCTACATCGTCTATTTTTATGCAAAAAACTAAACGGACTATACATCGTCTATTTTTTATACAAAAACTTATTTCATGCGAAAAGTATAATGGACTATACATCGTCTATTTTTTATACAAAAAATTATTTCATGCGAAAGATATAATGGACTATACATTGTCTATAATATAATATAATGGCCTATACATCGTCTATTTTTATGCAAAAAACTAAATGGAGTATACATCGTCGATTTTTTATACAAAAAATTATTTCATGCGAAAAATATAATGGACTATACATCGTCTATTTTTTACACAAAAAATTAATTCATGAGAAAAATATAATGTACTATACATCGCCTATTTTTATGCAAAAAACTAAATGGACTATACATCGTCTATTTTTTATACAAAAAATTATTTCATTCAAAAAATATAATGGACTATACATCGTCTATTTTTTACACAAAAAATTATTTCATGCGAAAAATATAATGGACTATACATCGTTAATTTTTATGCAAAAAACTAAATGGACTATACATCGTCGATTTTTTTTACAAAAAATTATTTCATTCAAAAAATATAATGGACTATACATCGTCTATTTTTTACACAAAAAATTATTTCATGCAAAAAATATAATGGACTATACATCGTAAATTTTTTACACAAAAAATTATTTCATGCAAAAAACTAAACGGACTATACATCGTCTATTTTTTATACAAAAACTTATTTCATGCAAAAAATATAATGGACTATACATCGTCTATTTTTTACACAAAAAATTATTTCATGCGAAAGATATAATTGACTACATCGTCTATTTTTATGCAAAAAACTAAACGGACTATACATCGTCTCTTTTTTATACAAAAACTTATTTCAAGCGAAAAATATAATGGACTATACATCGTCTATTTTTTACACAAAAAATTATTTCATGAGAAAAATATAATGGACTATACATCGTCTATTTTTACACAAAAAATTATTTCATGCGAAAAATATAATGGACTATACATCGTATATTTTTTACACAAAAAATTATTTCATGCAAATAACTAAATGGAGTATACATCGTCTATTTTTTACACAAAAACTTATTTCATGCGAAAAATATAATGGACTATACATCGTCTATTTTTTACACAAAAAATTATTTCATGCGAAAAATATAATGGACTATACATCGTATATTTTTTACACAAAAAATTATTTCATGCAAATAACTAAATGGAGTATACATCGTCTATTTTTTACACAAAAACTTATTTCATGCGAAAAATATAATGGACTATACATCGTCTATTTTTTACACAAAAAATTATTTCATGCGAAAAATATAATGGACTATACATCGTCTATTTTTTACAGAAAAAATTATTTCATGAGAAAAATATAATGGACTATACATCGTCTATTTTTTACACAAAAAATTATTTCATGCGAAAAATATAATGGACTATACATTGTCTATTTTTTACACAAAAAATCATTTCATGCGAAAAATATAAAAAACTAAATGGAGTATACATCGTCTATTTTTTACACAAAAACTTATTTCATGCGAAAAATATAATGGACTTTAAATCGTCTATTTTTTATAAAAAAAAATCATTTCATGCGAAAAATATAATTGACTACATCATCTATTTTTATGCCAAAAACTAAATGGACTCTACATCGTCTATTTTTTATACAAAAAATTATTTCATGCGAAAAATATAATGGACTATACATCGTCTATTTATTATAAAAAAAAATTATTTCATGCGAAAAATATAATGGACTATACATCGTCTATTTTCTACACAAAATATTATTTCATGCGCAAAATATAATGGACTATACATCGTCTATTTTTATGGCAAAAACTAAATGGACTCTACAACGTCTATTTTTTATACAAAAAATTATTTCATGCGAAAAATATAATGGACTTTACATCGTCTATTTTTTATACAAAAAAATTATTTCATGCGAAAAATATAATGGACTATACATCATCTCTTTTTATGCAAAAAATTAAATGGACCATACATCGTCTATTTTTTATAAAAAAAATTATTTCACGCGAAAAATATAATGGACTATACATCGTCTATTATTTACACAAAAAATTATTTCATGCGAAAAATATAATTGTCTACATCGTCTATTTTTATGCAAAAAACTAAACGGACTATACATCGTCTATTTTTTATACATAAAATTATTTCATGCCAAAAATATAATGGACTATACATAGTCTATTTTTTACACAAAAAATTATTTCATGAGAAAAATATAATGGACTATACATCGTCTATTTTTTACACAAAAAATTATTTCATGCGAAAAATATAATGGACTATACATCGTCTATTTTTTACACAAAAAATTATTTCATGCGAAAAATATAATTGTCTACATCGTCTATTTTTATGCAAAAAACTAAACGGACTATACATCGTCTATTTTTTATACAAAAACTTATTTCATGCGAAAAGTATAATGGACTATACATCGTCTATTTTTTAAACAAAAAAATTATTTCATGCGAAAGATATAATGGACTATACATCGTCTATAATATAATATAATGGACTATACATCGTCTATTTTTATGCAAAAAACTAAATGGAGTATACATCGTCGATTTTTTATACAAAAAATTATTTCATGCGAAAAATATAATGGACTATACATCGTCTATTTTTTACACAAAAAATTAATTCATGAGAAAAATATAATGTACTATACATCGTCTATTTTTATGCAAAAAACTAAATGGACTATACATCGTCTATTTTTTATACAAAAAATTATTTCATTCAAAAAATATAATGGACTATACATCGTCTATTTTTTACACAAAAAATTATTTCATGCGAAAAATATAATGGACTATACATCGTTAATTTTTATGCAAAAAACTAAATGGACTATACATCGTCGATTTTTTTTACAAAAAATTATTTCATTCAAAAAATATAATGGACTATACATCGTCTATTTTTTACACAAAAAATTATTTCATGCAAAAAATATAATGGACTATACATCGTAAATTTTTTACACAAAAAATTATTTCATGCAAAAAACTAAACGGACTATACATCGTCTATTTTTTATACAAAAACTTATTTCATGCAAAAAATATAATGGACTATACATCTTCTATTTTTTACACAAAAAATTATTTCATGCGAAAGATATAATTGACTACATCGTCTATTTTTATGCAAAAAACTAAACGGACTATACATCGTCTCTTTTTTATACAAAAACTTATTTCAAGCGAAAAATATAATGGACTATACATCGTCTATTTTTTACACAAAAAATTATTTCATGAGAAAAATATAATGGACTATACATCGTCTATTTTGACACAAAAAATTATTTCATGCGAAAAATATAATGGACTATACATCGTCTATTTTTTACAGAAAAAATTATTTCATGCGAAAAATATAATGGACTATACATCGTCTATTTTTACACAAAAAATTATTTCACGCGAAAAATATAATGGACTATACATCGTCTATTATTTACACAAAAAATTATTTCATGCAAAAAATATAATGGACTATACATCATCTATTTTTTACACAAAAAATTATTTCATGCGAAAAATATAATGGACTATACATCGTCTATTTTTTACACAAAAAATCATTTCATGCGAAAAATATAAAAAACTAAATGGACTATACATCGTCTATTTTTTATAAAAAAATTTATTTCATGCGAAAAATATAATGGACTATACATCGTCTATTTTTTGTACAAAAAATTATTTCACGCGAAAAATATAATGGACTATACATCGTCTATTATTTACACAAAAAATTATTTCATGCGAAAAATATAATGGACTTTAAATCGTCTATTTTTTATAAAAAAAATCATTTCATGCGAAAAATATAATTGACTACATCGTCTATTTTTATGCCAAAAACTAAATGGACTCTACATCGTCTATTTTTTATACAAAAAATTATTTCATGCGAAAAATATAATGGACAATACATCGTCTATTTATTATAAAAAAAAATTATTTCATGCGAAAAATATAATGGACTATACATCGTCTATTTTCTACACAAAATATTATTTCATGCGCAAAATATAATGGACTATACATCGTCTATTTTTATGCCAAAAACTAAATGGACTCTACATCGTCTATTTTTTATACAAAAAATTATTTCATGCGAAAAATATAATGGACTTTACATCGTCTATTTTTTATACAAAAAAATTATTTCATGCGAAAAATATAATGGACTATACATCATCTCTTTTTATGCAAAAAATTAAATGGACCATACATCGTCTATTTTTTATAAAAAAAATTATTTCATGCGAAAAATATAATGGACTATACATCGTCTATTTTTTACACAAAAATTTATTTCATGCGAAAAATATAATTGACTACATCGTCTATTTTTATGCAAAAAACTAAATGGACTATACATCGTCAATTTTTTTACAAAAACTTATTTCATAAGAAAAATATAATGGAGTATACATCGTCTATTTTTTATACAAAAAATTATTTTATGCGAAAAATTTAATGGACTATACATCGTCAATTTGTTACACAAAAAATTATTTTATGCGAAAAATATAATAGACTACATCGTCTATTTTTATGCAAAAAACTAAATGGACTATACATTGTCTATATTTCACACAAAAAAATTATTTCATGCGAAAAATATAATGGACTATACATAGTCTATTTTTATGCAAAAAACTAAATGGACTATACATCCTCGATTTGTGATACAAAAAATTATTTCATTCAAATAATATAATTTACTATACTTCGTCTATTTTTTTATAAAAAAATTATTACATGCGAAAAATATAATTGACTATACTTCGTCTATGCGAAAAATATAATGGACTAGACAACGTCTATTTTTTACGGAAAAAATTATTGCATGCTAAAAATATTAAATGGACTATACATCGTCTATTTTTTATACAAAAAATTATTTCATGCGAAAAATATAATGGAATATACATAGTCCATTTTTATGCAAAAAACTAAATGGACTATACATCGTCTATTTTTATACAAAAAACTAATTGGACAATACATCGTCTATTTTTTATACAAAAAATTATTTCATGCGAAAAATATAATGGACTATACATCGTCGATTTTTTATACAAAAAATTATTTTATGCGAAAAATATAACGGACTATACTTCGTCTTTTTTTGTATAAAAAATTATTGCATACAAAAAATATAATGGACAATACATCGTCTATTTTTATGCAATAAACTAAATGGACTATACATCGTCTATTTTTTATACAAAAAATTATTTCATGCGAAAAATATAATGGACTATACATCGTCTATTTTTTACACAAAAAATTATTTCATGAGAAAAATATAATGGACTATACATCGTCTATTTTTTACACAAAAAATTATTTCATGCGAAAAATATAATTGTCTACATCGTCTATTTTTATGCAAAAAACTAAACGGACTAGACATTGTCTATTTTTTATACAAAAACTTATTTCATGCGAAAAGTATAATGGACTATACATCGTCTATTTTTTATACAAAAAATTATTTCATGCGAAAGATATAATGGACTATACATCGTCTATAATATAATATAATGGACTATACATCGTCTATTTTTATGCAAAAAACTAAATGGAGTATACATCGTCGATTTTTTATACAAAAAAATATTTCATGCGAAAAATATAATGGACTATACATCGTCGATTTTTTTTACAAAAAATTATTTCATTCAAAAAATATAATGGACTATACATCGTCTATTTTTTACACAAAAAATTATTTCATGCAAAAAATATAATGGACTATACATCGTAAATTTTTTACACAAAAAATTATTTCATGCAAAAAACTAAACGGACTATACATCGTCTATTTTTTATACAAAAACTTATTTCATGCAAAAAATATAATGGACTATACATCTTCTATTTTTTACACAAAAAATTATTTCATGCGAAAGATATAATTGACTACATCGTCTATTTTTATGCAAAAAACTAAACGGACTATACATCGTCTCTTTTTTATACAAAAACTTATTTCAAGCGAAAAATATAATGGACTATACATCGTCTATTTTTTACACAAAAAATTATTTCATGAGAAAAATATAATGGACTATACATCGTCTATTTTGACACAAAAAATTATTTCATGCGAAAAATATAATGGACTATACATCGTCTATTTTTTACAGAAAAAATTATTTCATGCGAAAAATATAATGGACTATACATCGTCTATTTTTACACAAAAAATTATTTCACGCGAAAAATATAATGGACTATACATCGTCTATTATTTACACAAAAAATTATTTCATGCAAAAAATATAATGGACTATACATCATCTATTTTTTACACAAAAAATTATTTCATGCGAAAAATATAATGGACTATACATCGTCTATTTTTTACACAAAAAATCATTTCATGCGAAAAATATAAAAAACTAAATGGACTATACATCGTCTATTTTTTATAAAAAAATTTATTTCATGCGAAAAATATAATGGACTATACATCGTCTATTTTTTGTACAAAAAATTATTTCACGCGAAAAATATAATGGACTATATATACATCGTCTATTATTTACACAAAAAATTATTTCATGCGAAAAATATAATGGACTTTAAATCGTCTATTTTTTATAAAAAAAATCATTTCATGCGAAAAATATAATTGACTACATCGTCTATTTTTATGCCAAAAACTAAATGGACTCTACATCGTCTATTTTTTATACAAAAAATTATTTCATGCGAAAAATATAATGGACAATACATCGTCTATTTATTATAAAAAAAAATTATTTCATGCGAAAAATATAATGGACTATACATCGTCTATTTTCTACACAAAATATTATTTCATGCGCAAAATATAATGGACTATACATCGTCTATTTTTATGCCAAAAACTAAATGGACTCTACATCGTCTATTTTTTATACAAAAAATTATTTCATGCGAAAAATATAATGGACTTTACATCGTCTATTTTTTATACAAAAAAATTATTTCATGCGAAAAATATAATGGACTATACATCATCTCTTTTTATGCAAAAAATTAAATGGACCATACATCGTCTATTTTTTATAAAAAAAATTATTTCATGCGAAAAATATAATGGACTATACATCGTCTATTTTTTACACAAAAATTTATTTCATGCGAAAAATATAATTGACTACATCGTCTATTTTTATGCAAAAAACTAAATGGACTATACATCGTCAATTTTTTTACAAAAACTTATTTCATAAGAAAAATATAATGGAGTATACATCGTCTATTTTTTATACAAAAAATTATTTTATGCGAAAAATTTAATGGACTATACATCGTCAATTTGTTACACAAAAAATTATTTTATGCGAAAAATATAATAGACTACATCGTCTATTTTTATGCAAAAAACTAAATGGACTATACATTGTCTATATTTCACACAAAAAAATTATTTCATGCGAAAAATATAATGGACTATACATAGTCTATTTTTATGCAAAAAACTAAATGGACTATACATCCTCGATTTGTGATACAAAAAATTATTTCATTCAAATAATATAATTTACTATACTTCGTCTATTTTTTTATAAAAAAATTATTACATGCGAAAAATATAATTGACTATACTTCGTCTATGCGAAAAATATAATGGACTAGACAACGTCTATTTTTTACGGAAAAAATTATTGCATGCTAAAAATATTAAATGGACTATACATCGTCTATTTTTTATACAAAAAATTATTTCATGCGAAAAATATAATGGAATATACATAGTCCATTTTTATGCAAAAAACTAAATGGACTATACATCGTCTATTTTTATACAAAAAACTAATTGGACAATACATCGTCTATTTTTTATACAAAAAATTATTTCATGCGAAAAATATAATGGACTATACATCGTCGATTTTTTATACAAAAAATTATTTTATGCGAAAAATATAACGGACTATACTTCGTCTTTTTTTGTATAAAAAATTATTGCATACAAAAAATATAATGGACAATACATCGTCTATTTTTATGCAATAAACTAAATGGACTATACATCGTCTATTTTTTATACAAAAAATTATTTCATGCGAAAAATATAATGGACTATACATCGTCTATTTTTTACACAAAAAATTATTTCATGAGAAAAATATAATGGACTATACATCGTCTATTTTTTACACAAAAAATTATTTCATGCGAAAAATATAATTGTCTACATCGTCTATTTTTATGCAAAAAACTAAACGGACTAGACATTGTCTATTTTTTATACAAAAACTTATTTCATGCGAAAAGTATAATGGACTATACATCGTCTATTTTTTATACAAAAAATTATTTCATGCGAAAGATATAATGGACTATACATCGTCTATAATATAATATAATGGACTATACATCGTCTATTTTTATGCAAAAAACTAAATGGAGTATACATCGTCGATTTTTTATACAAAAAATTATTTCATGCGAAAAATATAATGGACTATACATCGTCTATTTTTTACACAAAAAATTAATTCATGAGAAAAATATAATGTACTATACATCGTCTATTTTTATGCAAAAAACTAAATGGACTATACATCGTCGATTTTTTATACAAAAAATTATTTCATTCAAAAAATATAATGGACTATACATCGTCTATTTTTTAAACAAAAAATTATTTCATGCAAAAAACTAAACGGACTATACATCGTCTATTTTTTATACAAAAACTTATTTCATGCAAAAAATATAATGGACTATACATCGTCTATTTTTTACACAAAAAATTATTTCATGCGAAAGATATAATTGACTACATCGTCTATTTTTATGCAAAAAACTAAACGGACTATACATCGTCTCTTTTTTATACAAAAACTTATTTCAAGCGAAAAATATAATGGACTATACATCGTCTATTTTTACACAAAAAATTATTTCATGCGAAAAATATAATGGACTATACATCGTATATTTTTTACACAAAAAATTATTTCATGCAAATAACTAAATGGAGTATACATCGTCTATTTTTTACACAAAAACTTATTTCATGCGAAAAATATAATGGACTATACATCGTCTATTTTTTACACAAAAAATTATTTCATGCGAAAAATATAATGGACTATACATCGTCTATTTTTTACAGAAAAAATTATTTCATGAGAAAAATATAATGGACTATACATCGTCTATTTTTACACAAAAAATTATTTCACGCGAAAAATATAATGGACTATACATCGTCTATTATTTACACAAAAAATTATTTCATGCAAAAAATATAATGGACTATACATCATCTATTTTTTACACAAAAAATTATTTCATGCGAAAAATATAATGGACTATACATCGTCTATTTTTTACACAAAAAATCATTTCATGCGAAAAATATAAAAAACTAAATGGACTATACATCGTCTATTTTTTATAAAAAAAATTATTTCATGCGAAAAATATAATGGACTATACATCGTCTATTTTTTATACAAAAATTATTTCATGCGAAAAATATAATGGACTTTACATCGTCTATTTTTTATACAAAAAAATTATTTCATGCGAAAAATATAATGGACTATACATCATCTCTTTTTATGCAAAAAATTAAATGGACCATACATCGTCTATTTTTTATAAAAAAAATTATTTCACGCGAAAAATATAATGGACTATACATCGTCTATTATTTACACAAAAAATTATTTCATGCGAAAAATATAATGGACTTTACATCGTCTATTTTTTATACAAAAAAATTATTTCATGCGAAAAATATAATGGACTATACATAGTCTATTTTTTACACAAAAAATTATTTCATGAGAAAAATATAATGGACTATACTTCGTCTATGCGAAAAATATAATGGACTATACATCGTCTATTTTTACACAAAAAATTATTTCACGCGAAAAATATAATGGACTATACATCGTCTATTATTTACACAAAAAATTATTTCATGCAAAAAATATAATGGACTATACATCATCTATTTTTTACACAAAAAATTATTTCATGCGAAAAATATAATGGACTATACATCGTCTATTTTTTACACAAAAAATCATTTCATGCGAAAAATATAAAAAACTAAATGGACTATACATCGTCTATTTTTTATAAAAAAAAATTATTACATGCGAAAAATATAAATATATATTTTTATGCAAAAAACTAAATGGAATATACATCGTCGATTTTTGATACAAAAAATTATTTCGTTCAAAAAATATAATGGACTATACTTCGTCTATTTTTTATACAAAAAATTATTACATGCGAAAAATATAATGGGCTATACTTCGTCTATGCGAAAAATATAATGGACTATATATCGTCTATTTTTTACACAAAATATTATTTCATACGAAAAATTTAATGGACTATACATCGTCTATTTTTTACGCAAAAAATTATTGCATGCTAAAAATATTAAATGGACTATACATCGTCTATTTTTATGCAAAAAACTAAATGGACTATACATCGTCTATTTTTTATACAAAAAATTATTTCATGCGAAAAATATAATGGACTTTACATCGTCTATTTTTTATACAAAAAAATTATTTCATGCGAAAAATATAATGGACTATACATCATCTCTTTTTATGCAAAAAATTAAATGGACCATACTTCGTCTATTTTTTATAAAAAAAATTATTTCATGCGGAAAATATAATGGACTATACATTGTCTATTTTTTACACAAAAATTTATTTCATGCGAAAAATATAATTGACTATATCGTCTATTTTTATGCAAAAAACTAAATGGACTATACATCGTCAATTTTTTTACAAAAACTTATTTCATAAGAAAAATATAATGGAGTATACATCGTCTATTTTTTATACAAAAAATTATTTTATGCGAAAAATATAATGGACTATATATAGTCTATTTTTGTGCAAAAAACTAAATGGACTATACATCGTCGATTTGTGATACAAAAAATTATTTCATTCAAAAAATATAATTTACTATACTTCGTCTATTTTTTTATAAAAAAAATTATTACATGCGAAAAATATAATTGACTATACTTCGTCTATGCGAAAAATATAATGGACTATACATCGTCTATTTTTTATACAATAAATTATTTCATGCGAAAAATATAATGGACTATATATCGTCTATTTTTTACGCAAAAAATTATAGCATGCGAAAAATATTAAATGGACTATACATCGTCTATTTTTTATACAAAAAATTATTTCGTGCGAAAAATATAATGGACTATACATCGTCTATTTTTTACACAAAAAATCATTTCATGCGAAAAATATAATTGACTACATCGTCTATTTTTATGCAAAAAACTAAATGGACTATACATCGTCTATTTTTTATAAAAAAAATTATTTCATGCAAAAAATATAATGGACTATACATCGTCTATTTTTTATAAAAAAAATTATTTCATGCGAAAAATATAATAGACTATACATCGTCGATTTGTGATACAAAAAAATATTTCATTCAAAAAATATAATTTACTATACTTCGTCTATTTTTTTATAAAAAAAAATTATTATATGCGAAAAATATAATTGACTATAATTCTTCTATGCGAAAAATATAATGGACTATACATCGTCTATTTTTTATACAAAAAATTATATCATGCGAAAATTATAATGGACTATACATCGTCTATTTTTATGCAAAAAACTAAATGGACTATACATCGTCGATTTTTTTACCAAAAAATTATTTCATGCGAAAAATATAATGGACTATACATCGTCTATTTTTATGCAAAAAACTACATGGACTATACATCGTCGATTGTTTTTACAAAAAATTATTTCATTAAAAAAATATAATAGACTATACTTTGGCTATTTTTTATAAAAAAAATTATTTCATGCGAAAATTATAATGGACTATACATCGTCTATTTTTTATACAAAAAATTATTTCTTTCAAAAAATATAATGGACTATACTTTGTCTATTTTTTATAAAAAAAATTATTTCATGCGAAAATTATAATGGACTATACAACGTCTATTTTTCACACAAAAAATGCTTTCATGCAAAAAATATAATGGACTATACATCGTCTATTTTTATGCAAAAAATTATTTCATGCGAAAAATATAATGGATTCGTCTATTTTTTATACAAAAACTTATTTCATGCGAAAAATATAATGGACTATACATCGTCTATTTTTTATACAAAAAATTATTGCATGCGAAAAATATAATGGACTATACATCGTTTATTTTTTACACAAAAAATTCTTTCGTGCGAAAAATATAATGGACTATACATCGCCTCTTTTTATGCAAAAATCTAAATGGAGTATACATCGTCGATTTTTTATACAAAAAAGTATTTCATTCAAAAACTATAATGGACTATACTTCTTCTATATTTTGTACAAAAAATTATTACATGCAAAAAATATAATGGACTATACATCGTCTATTTTTTATACAAAAAATTATTTCATGCGAAAAATATAATGGACTATACATCGTCTATTTTTTACACAAAATATCATTTCATGCAAAAAATATAATTGACTACATAGTCTATTTTTATGCAAAAAACTAAATGGACTATACATCGTCTATTTTTTATACAAAACATTATTTCATGCGAAAAATATAATGGACTTTGCATCGTCTATTTTTTATACAAAAAATTATTTCATGCGAAAAATATAATAGACTATACATCGTCTATTTTTACACAAAAAATCATTTCATGCGAAAAATATAATTGACTACATCATCTATTTTTATGCAAAAAACTAAATGGACTATACATCGTCTATTTTTTATACAAAAATTATTTCATGCGAAAAATATAATGGACTTTGCATCGTCTATTTTCTACACAAAAAATTATTTCATGCGAAAAATATAATGGACTATACATCGTCTATTTTTTATAAAAAAAATTATTTCATACGAAAAATATAATGGACTATACATCGTCTAGTTTTTACACAAAAAATCATTTCATGCGAAAAAAATAATTGACTACATCGTCTATTTTTATGCAAAAAACTAAATGGACTATACATCGTCTATTTTTTATACAAAAAATTATTTCATGCGAAAAATATAATGGACTTTACATCGTCTATTTTTTATACAAAAAAATTATTTCATGCGAAAAATGTCTATTTTCTACACAAAAAATTATTTCATGCGAAAAATATAATGGACTATACATCGTAAATTTTTACACAAAAAATTATTTCATGCGAAAAATATAATAGACTACATCGTCTATTTTTATGCAAAAAACTAAATGGACTATACTTCGTCTATTTTTTATAAAAAAAAATTATTTCATGCGAAAAATATAATGGACTATACATCATCTATTTTTTACACAAAAAATTATTTCATGCGAAAAATATAATGGACTATACATCGTCTATTTTTTACACAAAAAATCATTTCATGCGAAAAATATAAAAAACTAAATGGACTATACATCGTCTATTTTTTATAAAAAAAAAATTATTACATGCGAAAAATATAAATATATATTTTTATGCAAAAAACTAATTGGACAATACATCGTCTATTTTTTACACAAAAAATTATTTCATGAGAAAAATATAATGGACTATACATCGTCTATTTTTTACACAAAAAATTATTTCATGCGAAAAATATAATGGACTATACATCGTCTATTTTTTACACAAAAAATTATTTCATGCGAAAAATATAATGGACTATACATCGTCTATTTTTTACACAAAAAATTATTTCATGCGAAAAATATAATGGACTATACATCGTCTATTTTTTACACAAAAAATCATTTCATGCGAAAAATATAATGGACTATACATCGTCTATTTTTTACACAAAAAATTATTTCATGCGAAAAATATAATGGACTATACATCATCTATTTTTTACACAAAAAATTATTTCATGCGAAAAATATAATGGACTATACATCGTCTATTTTTTACACAAAAAATCATTTCATGCGAAAAATATAAAAAACTAAATGGACTATACATCGTCTATTTTTTATAAAAAAAAAATTATTACATGCGAAAAATATAAATATATATTTTTATGCAAAAAACTAATTGGACAATACATCGTCTATTTTTTACACAAAAAATTATTTCATGAGAAAAATATAATGGACTATACATCGTCTATTTTTTACACAAAAAATTATTTCATGCGAAAAATATAATGGACTATACATCGTCTATTTTTTACACAAAAAATCA
This sequence comes from Nowickia ferox, assembly GCA_936439885.1. Classification (NCBI taxonomy): domain Eukaryota; kingdom Metazoa; phylum Arthropoda; class Insecta; order Diptera; family Tachinidae; genus Nowickia; species Nowickia ferox. The sequence continues at coordinate 70,797,080 of OW387026.1, forward strand.
TTTCATGCGAAAAATATAATGGACTATACATCGTCTATTTTTTACACAAAAAATTATTTCATGCGAAAAATATAATGGACTATACATCGTCTATTTTTTACACAAAAAATCATTTCATGCGAAAAATATAATTGACTACATCGTCTATTTTTATGCAAAAAACTAAATGGACTATACATCGTCTATTTTTTATACAAAAAATTATTTCATGCAAAAAATATAATAGACTATACATCGTCTATTTTTTATACAAAAAATTATTTCTTTCAAAAAATATAATGGACTATTCTTTGTCTATTTTTTACACAAAAAATTATTTCATGCGAAAAATATAGTGGACTATACATCGTCTATTTTTTATAAAAAAATTATTTCATGCGAAAAATATAATGGACTATACATCGTCTACTTTTTGCACTAAAAATCATTTCATGCGAAAAAAATAATGGACTATACATCATGGACTATATATCAAATGGACCACACTTCGTCTATTTTTTATAAAAAAAAAATATTTCATGCGAAAAATTTCTATTTTTTACACAAAAATTTATTTCATGCGAAAAATATAATTGACTACATCGTCTATTTTTATGCAAAAAACTAAATGGATTATACATCGTCAATTTTTTTACAAAACCTTATTTCATGCTAAAAATATAATGGAGTATACATCGTCTATTTTTTATACAAAAAATTATTTCATGCGAAAAATATAATTGACTACATCGTCTATTTTTATGCAAAAAACTAAATGGACTATACATCGTCAATTTTTTTACAAAAACTTATTTCATAAGAAAAATATAATGGAGTATACATCGTCTATTTTTTATACAAAAAATTATTTTATGCGAAAAATATAATGGACTATACATAGTCTATTTTTATGCAAAAAACTAAATGGACTATACATCGTCGATTTGTGATACAAAAAATTATTTCATTCAAAAAATATAACTTACTATACTTCGTCTATTTTTTTTTTTAAAAATTATTACATGCGAAAAATATAATTGACTATACTTCGTCTATGCGAAAAATATAATGGACTATACATCGTCTATTTTTTATACAATAAATTATTTCATGCGAAAAATATAATGGACTATATATCGTCTATTTTTTACGCAAAAAATTATTGCATGCGAAAAATATTAAATGGACTATACATCGTCTATTTTTTATACAAAAAATTATTTCATGCGAAAAATATAATGGACTATACATCGTCTATTTTTTATACAAAAAATTATTTCATGCGAAAAATATAATGGACTATACATCGTCTATTTTTTATAAACAAAATTATTTCATGCGAAAAATATAATGGACTATACATCGTCGATTTGTGATACAAAAAATTATTTCATTCAAAAAATATAATTTACTATACATCGTCTATTTTTTACACAAAAAATTATTTCATGATAAAAATATAATGGACTATACATCGTCTATTTTTTAGTTCATGCAAAAAATATAATGGACTATACATCGTCTATTTTTTACACAAAAAATCATTTCATGCGAAAAATATATATGACTACATCGTCTATTTTTATGCAAAAAACTAAATGGACTATACATCGTCTATTTTTTATACAAAAAAATTTTTCATGCAAAAAATATAATGGACTATACATCGTCTATTTTTTATAAACAAAATTATTTCATGCGAAAAATAGAATGGACTATACATCGTCGATTTGTGATACAAAAAATTATTTCATTCAAAAAATATAATTTACTATACTTCGTCTATTTTTTATACAAAAAATTATTTCATGCGAAAAATATAATGGACTGTACATAGTCTATTTTTTACGCAAAAAATTATTGCATGCGAAAAATATTAAATGGACTATACATCGTCTATTTTTTACACAAAAAATTATTTCATGATAAAAATATAATGGACTATACATCGTCTATTTTTTATTTCATGCGAAAAATATAATGGACTATACATCGTCGATTTGTGATACAAAAAATTATTTCATGCAAAAAATATAATGGACTGTACATAGTCTATTTTTTACGCAAAAAATTATTGCATGCGAAAAATATTAAATGGACTATACATCGTCTATTTTTTACACAAAAAATTATTTCATGATAAAAATATAATGGACTATACATCGTCTATTTTTTATTTCATGCGAAAAATATAATGGACTATACATCGTCTATTTTTTATACAAAAAATTATTTCATGCAAAAAATATAATGGACTGTACATCGTCTATTTTTTACGCAAAAAATTATTGCATGCGAAAAATATTAAATGGACTATACATGGTCTATTTTTTACACAAAAAATCATTTCATGCGAAAAATATAATGGACTATACATCGTCTATTTTTTACACAAAAAATCATTTCATGCGAAAAATATAATGGACTATACATCGTCTATTTTTTACACAAAAAATTATTTCATGCGAAAAATATAATGGACTATACATCATCTATTTTTTACACAAAAAATTATTTCATGCGAAAAATATAATGGACTATACATCGTCTATTTTTTACACAAAAAATCATTTCATGCGAAAAATATAAAAAACTAAATGGACTATACATCGTCAATTTTTTTACAAAACCTTATTTCATGCTAAAAATATAATGGAGTATACATCGTCTATTTTTTATACAAAAAATTATTTCATGCGAAAAATATAATTGACTACATCGTCTATTTTTATGCAAAAAACTAAATGGACTGTACATCGTCAATTTTTTTACAAAAACTTATTTCATAAGAAAAATATAATAAATAATAAATATAATATCGTCTATTTTTTATACAAAAAATTATTTCATGCGAAAAATATAATGGACTATACATAGTCTATTTTTATGCAAAAAACTAAATGGACTATACATCGTCGATTTGTGATACAAAAAATTATTTCATTCAAAAAATATAACTTACTATACTTCGTCTATTTTTTTATAAAAAAAATTATTACATGCGAAAAATATAATTGACTATACTTCGTCTATGCGAAAAATATAATGGAATATACATCTTCTATTTTTTATACAATAAATTATTTCATGCGAAAAATATAATGGACTTACATGGTCTATTTTTTATAAAAAAATTATTTCATGCGAAAAATATAATGGACTATACATCGTCTACTTTTTGCACAAAAAATTATTTCATGCGAAAAATATAATGGACTATACATCGTCTATTTTTTACGCAAAAAATTATTTCATGCGAAAAATATAATGGACTATACATCGTCTATTTTTTACACAAAAAATCATTTCATGCGAAAAATATAATGGACTATACATCGTCTATTTTTTACACAAAAAATTATTTCATGCGAAAAATATAATGGACTATACATCGTCTATTTTTTACACAAAAAATCATTTCATGCGAAAAATATAATTGACTACATCGTCTATTTTTATGCAAAAAACTAAATGGACTATACATCGTCTATTTTTTATACAAAAAATTATTTCATGCAAAAAATATAATAGACTATACATCGTCTATTTTTTATACAAAAAATTATTTCTTTCAAAAAATATAATGGACTATTCTTTGTCTATTTTTTACACAAAAAATTATTTCATGCGAAAAATATAGTGGACTATACATCGTCTATTTTTTATAAAAAAATTATTTCATGCGAAAAATATAATGGACTATACATCGTCTACTTTTTGCACAAAAAATCATTTCATGCGAAAAAAATAATGGACTATACATCATCTCTTTTTATGCAAAAAATTAAATGGACCACACTTCGTCTATTTTTTATAAAAAAAAAATATTTCATGCGAAAAATTTCTATTTTTTACACAAAAATTTATTTCATGCGAAAAATATAATTGACTACATCGTCTATTTTTATGCAAAAAACTAAATGGATTATACATCGTCAATTTTTTTACAAAACCTTATTTCATGCTAAAAATATAATGGAGTATACATCGTCTATTTTTTATACAAAAAATTATTTCATGCGAAAAATATAATTGACTACATCGTCTATTTTTATGCAAAAAACTAAATGGACTGTACATCGTCAATTTTTTTACAAAAACTTATTTCATAAGAAAAATATAATGGAGTATACATCGTCTATTTTTTATACAAAAAATTATTTTATGCGAAAAATATAATGGACTATACATAGTCTATTTTTATGCAAAAAACTAAATGGACTATACATCGTCGATTTGTGATACAAAAAATTATTTCATTCAAAAAATATAAGTTACTATACTTCGTCTATTTTTTTATAAAAAAAATTATTACATGCGAAAAATATAATTGACTATACTTCGTCTATGCGAAAAATATAATGGACTATACATCTTCTATTTTTTATACAATAAATTATTTCATGCGAAAAATATAATGGACTATATATCGTCTATTTTTTACGCAAAAAATTATTGCATGCGAAAAATATTAAATGGACTATACATCGTCTATTTTTTATACAAAAAATTATTTCATGCGAAAAATATAATGGACTATACATCGTCTATTTTTTATACAAAAAATTATTTCATGCGAAAAATATAATGGACTATACATCGTCTATTTTTTATAAACAAAATTATTTCATGCGAAAAATATAATGGACTATACATCGTCGATTTGTGATACAAAAAATTATTTCATTCAAAAAATATAATTTACTATACATCGTCTATTTTTTACACAAAAAATTATTTCATGATAAAAATATAATGGACTATACATCGTCTATTTTTTAGTTCATGCAAAAAATATAATGGACTATACATCGTCTATTTTTTACACAAAAAATCATTTCATGCGAAAAATATATATGACTACATCGTCTATTTTTATGCAAAAAACTAAATGGACTATACATCGTCTATTTTTTATACAAAAAAATTTTTCATGCAAAAAATATAATGGACTATACATCGTCTATTTTTTATAAACAAAATTATTTCATGCGAAAAATATAATGGACTATACATCGTCGATTTGTGATACAAAAAATTATTTCATTCAAAAAATATAATTTACTATACTTCGTCTATTTTTTATACAAAAAATTATTTCATGCGAAAAATATAATGGACTGTACATAGTCTATTTTTTACGCAAAAAATTATTGCATGCGAAAAATATTAAATGGACTATACATCGTCTATTTTTTACACAAAAAATTATTTCATGATAAAAATATAATGGACTATACATCGTCTATTTTTTATTTCATGCGAAAAATATAATGGACTATACATCGTCGATTTGTGATACAAAAAATTATTTCATGCAAAAAATATAATGGACTGTACATCGTCTATTTTTTACGCAAAAAATTATTGCATGCGAAAAATATTAAATGGACTATACATGGTCTATTTTTTACACAAAAAATCATTTCATGCGAAAAATATAATTGACTACATCGTCTATTTTTATGCAAAAAACTAAATGGACTATACATCGTCTATTTTTTATACAAAAAATTATTTCATGCAAAAAATATAATGGACTATACATCGTCTATTTTTTATAAAAAAAATTATTTCATGCGAAAAATATAATAGACTATACATCGTCGATTTGTGATACAAAAAAATATTTCATTCAAAAAATATAATTTACTATACTTCGTCTATTTTTTTATAAAAAAAAATTATTACATGCGAAAAATATAATTGACTATAATTCGTCTATGCGAAAAATATAATGGACTATACATCGTCTATTTTTTATACAAAAAATTATATCATGCGAAAAATATAATGGACTATACATCGTCTATTTTTTACACAAAAAATTATTTCATGATAAAAATATAATGGACTATATATACATCGTCTATTTTTTATAAAAAAAATTATTTCATGCGAAAAATATAATGGACTATACATAGTCCATTTTTATGCAAAAAACTAAATGGACTATACATCGTCTATTTTTTACACAAAAAATTATTTCATGCAAAAAATATAATGGACTATACATCGTCTATTTTTATGCAAAAAACTAAATGGACTATACATCGTCGATTTTTTTACCAAAAAATTATTTCATGCGAAAAATATAATGGACTATACATCGTCTATTTTTATGCAAAAAACTAAATGGACTATACATCGTCGATTGTTTTTACAAAAAATTATTTCATTAAAAAAATATAATAGACTATACTTTGGCTATTTTTTATAAAAAAAATTATTTCATGCGAAAATTATAATGGACTATACATCGTCTTTTTTTTATACAAAAAATTATTTCTTTCAAAAAATATAATGGACTATACTTTGTCTATTTTTTATAAAAAAAATTATTTCATGCGAAAATTATAATGGACTATACAACGTCTATTTTTCACACAAAAAATGCTTTCATGCAAAAAATATAATGGACTACATCGTCAATTTTTAAAAATATAATGGAATATACATCGTCTATTTTTATGCAAAAAACTAAATAGACTATACATCGTCGATTGTTTTTACAAAAAATTATTTCATTCAAAAAATATAATGGACTATACATCGTCTATTTTTTATACAAAAAATTATTTCATGCGAAAAATATAATGGACTTTGCATAGTTTATTTTTATACCAAAAAATATTTCATGCGAAAAATATAATGGACTATACATCGTCTATTTTTATTCAAAAAACTAAATGGACTATACTTCGTCGATTTTTTATACAAAAAATGATTTCATGAGAAAAATATAATGGACTATACATCGTCTATTTTTTACACAAAAAATTATTTCATGCGAAAAATATAATAAACTTTACATCGTCTATTTTTTACACAAAAAATCATTTCATGCGAAAAATATAATTGGCTACATCGTCTATTTTTATGCAAAAAACTAAATGGACCATATATCGTCAATTTTTTTACAAAAACTTATTTCATGCGAAAAATATAATGGACTATATATACATCGTCTATTTTTATGCAAAAAACTAAACGGACTATACATCGTCGATTTTTTATACAAAAAATTATTTCATTAAAAAAATATAATGGACTATACTTTGTCTATTTTTTATAAAAAAAATTATTTCATGCGAAAATTATAATGGACTAGAATCGTCTATTTTTCACACAAAAAATTATTTCATGCGAAAAATATAATGGACTATACATCGTCTATTTTTTACACAAAAAATTCTTTCATGCGAAAAATATAATGGACTATACATCGTCTATTTTTTATACAAAAAATTATTTCATGCAAAAAATATAATGGACTATACTTCGACTTTTTTTGTATAAAAAATTATTGCATGTGAAAAATATAATGGACTATTTTATTCAAAAAACTAAATGGAGTATACATCGTCGATATTTTATACAAAAAAGTATTTCATTCAAAAAATATAATGGACTATACTTCGTCTATTTTTTGTACAAAAAATTATTACATGCAAAAAATATAATGGACTATACATCGTCTATTTTTTAAACAAAAAATTATTTCATGCGAAAAATATAATGGACTATACATCGTCTATTTTTTACACAAAAAATCATTTCATGCGAAAAATATAATTGACTAAATCGTCAATTTGTATGCACAAAATTAAATGGACTATACATCGTCTATTTTTTATACAAAAAATTATTTCATGTGAAAAATATAATGGACTTGGCATCTTGAATAGCTGTTGTTGCTTTTTACATTTATTTTCTTTACATACTCTTACAACTACAATTTGAAGCTGAAAAAAAAGTCAGCGAATGTAGTAATGATAAAGTAAGAAAATAAAAAACATGTTGATTATTGAGTTCTTGTTTCAACTTTGTTATTTGTTGAGCTTCTCATTTGCTTAAATGAAAGTTTAACATATTAACTCTAGTTGTTCTAAGAAATTTTTGGGTAAAGGTTCCCTGATGATCTGCATTAGCAACAGTGAAATGCGCATAGGATCCAGCTAAACCCCTCAATAATCAATTTCAATGTATTTTTATTAAAAAAATATTTTACTTAATAAGTAAAATAATAATTTGGGATTACTAGTGCGTTTAAAAATTTTAAACTTAAATTGTAACAATTCCCACAAAAAACACTAATCAAAAATATTTCATTCGCAAAATATAATGGACTATACATCGCCTATTTTTTATAGAAAAAAATTATTTCACGCGAAAAATATAATGGACTATTCGCCTATTTTTTATACAAAAACTTATTTCATTCGCTAAATATAATGGACTATACATCGTCTATTTTTATGCAAAAAAACTGAATGGACTATACATCGACGATTTTTATACAAAAAATTATTTCATTCAGAACATGCCACGTATAATTTACGTACAAAAATTATACTCTTAACACTAACACCACGTAATTTTACGTGTAGCATTGTTCATGTTGATTTGTTTATGATTTGACGTTTGTTCAAAAACTTTTAGTAAAAGCACTTGTGGAATTTGGTACTATTAGGCAGCTTCATGCTTTTGTAGCAACAATAATAAAAAAAAACTACACGTAAAATTAACGTGGGTTAGTATTCTAGTGTTAAAGAAAAAATACTTATAACTGGTAAATATTTTTCTTAAATTTAGAATAAATTAGTAAATTATTTCCTTAAGTTTATTTTATGATTTAAATCGAAATTGACTAATTCTTTGGATACAATTTCCTTGAGCTTATAAACCACTTTCTTAGCTTTAGTAAACAATTCCTTGAAGTCAGTAAATAATTTTATGAAATATTTATTTGCGTATTTCTATGGACTGTTTTTAAGGATATGAAAAATCTATTTTTTACTCACTTAAGTAATTTTACTTGATTTTTATAAAAATTTACTTGAACTTAGAAGCAATTACTTAAACTTAGGAAGTTTTTTACAAAATAATAGTATATGGACTTTTTTTTGGTGTGAGGAAAGAGCATAGTGACTTTAGCAGTCGGAAGCCACTATTAAGAAGATTTGAAATATCGATTTTTAATGGTTGCCGACAGTAAATGTCACTATGTTCCGCACTACTGGAATTGTGTTTTTTTTTCAGTTTTTTAATGTAGTCGGATTTTTTAATTCTTCAATTTATTTATTATTTAGAGTGTGGTATTCTGCTAATAAAAGTTGCGTAAATTTTTATTAACAAAGAGATATAAAGGAACGAATCTTTAACCCTTAGGACTCCATCGTTTAACAAACAATTTACTGCAAGACTACAATCAAATCTAGTACTGAAATTGTGTCTAGTCTTATATTTTTATGACAAGGAATTTTATTTTGCAACGTATTTCAGATAATAATCTTAACATTTTTTAAAATGTCAGTTTTATCAATTTTTGGCGGCCACTACTTCTTACTAAGTGTTATGAATTATATGTAACTTCATTATTACCTTGAGCTTAAAAGTACCTACTTAAAAAACCTGTCATATTAAAAACAAAAAGTAAAAAACACCCAACCTTTTTTACTTAAGCAATTTTATAAAATCTTTTTCTCCTTCAAAAATACGTGGTTGCATGGTTACTCGCTTAACTTGACGATTTCAAAATAAAGTGTATGACTTGGCATTTAAAGATGTTCCTTAAATAACATATTGCTGTAAAAGATTATGTAAAATTTTAGTGAAGTTGGCTGGCAGGCTGATAAAAAATAAGCAGCTTACTTAGAGCTTAGAGTCTGACTGTACCACGCTGCTCCTTGGACATACAATTAACTTATAATTCGCTTGATACTTATAAATGGTGGCGGGAAATTGTCTAATAAAGCGCAGAAGAAAGATATTGGATTGCTACCCTTAGCGGAAACGATAAATAGCATTATAAAATACCAACAGATATAAAAGCATATTTTACTAGAGCATTATTAATTTCTTTTCATTCATATATTAATTTGGAAAACATTGCTTATTTGTTGTAAAAGTAAGGCGGATTGACAAAATTGCCACTAACCCAAATATTTTTTCTTGTTAAAACCATTTTACCACCCCATGTACTTAAGCTACATTCTTCATATTTATCCAGAAAATATTTATGTAATATAATGGCAATATCCACAGGCAACAAAACAGAGTACGTTGCATAATAATTGTAATATTTATGGACTAGTCTGTCGAAGAAAACGAAAGCAAGAGTGGGGTGCGCTATTAATGGGCAATTAAATCGGACTTTTTTTTAATGTAATACAAACAAACAAATACATCAGCAAAATGTTATTGTTAATACGTATTTAACATTCAGCAGGATAAATTAGCAACTACATCGACATCCATTACATCAAACCAACACATAAACATATATTTCATACATCAATTTTCTCTTAAATAATATTTTATCTATTATTAATTGAATGAAATGTTCTCTAAGTTATTAATTATGGCAACGAGCAGATGTACATGTATTATAATGTAATGAAAAATAAATAGAGCATACGAATTTCCCCAGTACTAATAGCAACATATGGACAAATCAAAGTATTGAATGAACAAAATAAAATATGGTAAAAATATTAAATACATACCCGATAGAACTTTAAACTATAAAAAGTAACACAAAAATTTAAATTTTTATCAAAATTTGGTTTTCTTAAAAACATCTATAAATGGCCTTATTATTTGAAAATGATTTCGGAAATATGGCCACCACAGCTGTTCTTGATAAAGCGCTTTCTAGACGTGCAATTTTCTGGCAACACGCGAGCAACGTTGGCCTGCACGGCGTAAACTGTTGCTTATTTATCAACATTTGGCAGTGGCTTTACGTGGCTCAACAGGAAATATTTGAGAGGTGTCAAATCACATGACCTTGGGGAGGCCAACTGATAGATCGATTTCTCGAAATCAACTTATTTCCAAATTTTGATGTAAACAATTTGATTGTTGCGGTCGTCACATGGCATGTAGGCCCTGTTGAAATCACATCGCTCCTGTATCAATGATAATTTTGCTGAAAGAATCTTAATTAAAAAAATAAAGCCCAATACAGATGAGCGATCCCGAGATTTTTTAATAATGTTGCTCCTTGTGAACGTGATTTCCAAACCACCGTTCTTTTAAACTATGACTGTGATCACAGTTTAGCAGTATTTTGTTATTTTGAGAAAAAGTAATAAAAAGAGTTGCAGTGAAATTAAACACTGACCGTGATCACTGTTTAGCACATTTGAGCACTTCTGCTTTTAAAGTATTTATGTATTAGTAGTTAGAAATACTAATAATAAGAGCGACAAGAACAAAAAATTAGCAATCACAGGCAGAGAGGCAATAAAATTGCAATTTGCAAAGACAAAAATGTGAGAGCTATACTCGTACATAGTTCAAAGAAAAGACGATTTGACACGATTTTGTGATATTTTCTCGACAACAGCTGAAGGTATAAAATAATTTAGTGTAGCAGCTTTATTAACTGTACAACAAGCATACAAAAATATTCACAGTTTGTATGAAAGAACTATATTTCTAAAATACTGTTACTTTTTAAATTTAGTCAGAGTTGTGATTAGTGTCGAAATATCGCTCATCTCTAAGGTCCAATGATGCCACGAGCGTATGAACTGAAAACAAGTTTTGCATCGTATATAAATTGCGCGAACTGATGACTGGATAATTCGGTAGAATTATTTAAAGGTGAAGTCTACTGATCATACGTGTCGAAAATTTCTGTAATGCTTGTTTCATGTCATATCAAAAGTAATGAAACGACATGCGAACACATATATCACAAATTTTATCCTAAGTTAACTGATCTGGAATGAGAGGAAAATAATTACTTAGCTAGACTGCAAAAAATTTAATAAACTAAAATCACTGCAAGAAAGCTCCTGCATTAAAGCAAAAGTGTTTTCCTTATACATACTTACGTTTTTAATTGATTAAAATAAGGAATTAAAGTTTAACAATAATGAGCGAATATATCATGTAAACTTGGTAATGAAGGATTAAAAAACTTTGGAGCTTTAAATTAATTTGATAAAATTTTTGAAGGGAATCGCCTCCAAATTTTGAAGATCTAGGTCATGAGTTTACTAATTTTTTTTTTTTGTATTTTAGTTAATTCTACGGTACCTCTACAAATAAATTTTTAAATATACGAGTAATAATAATTATTATTCATAAAAAATATTTTTGGTTTATACAGGTTGGTTCATAGAACCGAAATATTTTTTATGAATAAGGCCCTTAATATTCTTTTGTAAATACGATATTCCACTAATTTTGACTGTTTAAAATACGAAGTCAATAGTGCCATAGTAAAATGTGGCACCTCATACCATAACTTCACCTTTGGTGCTGTATCTTCATGGCGAAAATATATCCTTCTTTTCTAAGTAGTGGAAATAAAAGTTGCATCCATCTGGTCTAACTTGTTTTCCTCAGAAAAATATTTATTGAAAATTTTTCAAATTAATTCCATATTTAGGTTATTCGCATATAAAGGGTGATTTCTTAAGAGATTTCGGATTTAATTTAAAAAAACACATACAATTATTTGAGTCGGTAGAACGATCTATATAATTAAATGCTTAAAAATGAATTCATGTAAATGTTGACCGCGGATGCGTCTGAAATGGTTCATGTTTCAATATTTTCTTCCAGTGATTCCAGCGTTGTGGGCCTGTCCCTATAGACATGATCCTTAACATAAAAATAGTCTAAAGGCGTTAAATCGTACGATCTAGGCGGCCAATTGGCCGGCCTGAAGCGTGAAATAAACTGTTTACCAAACTCACCTCTCAATTAGATAATTGTTTCGCATGGTGTGGCATGTGGTACATGTCAGCCAAGTAACAAAGTTCCAATTGTTGCGAATGGCGCCTAATCGATAATTCACGATCGCCAATAATCCTGTCCACAATTGACGTATAAGTGTTGGTGTTTTAATGTTCAATAATGTAATTTTTTGTGAAATTTATTCACAAGATTCCAAATATCCGCCTCAGAATCTCGCCGAAACTAACTATAAAATGGAAGAAGTGAGTGCAAGATACACACTTCCTTAACCGAGCATAAATTTTGATAAAAAAATTTAATAATCTGCAAGCATTTGTAAGTTATAGATTAAACTGAAAATTTTTAATAGTAAGATGATACACGAAAACAGCTGATTTACCAAAAACAGTGTTGCCAAAAAGAAAGTATAAAAACTAAATATTTCTGCATGCGCCAGGTGATTCCTTAAGTCTGTATGTCTGGTTTTTATGTTTGCCTATCGGCAAAGTTCAGTCTTAGTTTTCAAACAAGGGTTTTCAGTTTCACTTCTAGGTGTGAAGGTTTTCTTTAATACGCTCTTTCGATAAAGACCTGTATTTAATACATTTAATAAATGAATAAGTATTTCAAATATTTCTATAGATAAAGACATACTCGTATAAATGTTTGCATGAAAAAAATATAATTATATTTTGATTGATAGACTTCAATCTATCATTGTCTAATGAACTTTAAATTTTGACTAAAATTGTGCAAAATCATTATATTACAATAAATATTTCCAATTTTTGAGCATAAGAGCATGAAGTAGTAAGACATGTGCTAGTTGAGCTTATTGAAATCTCTGTTTCTTCCCCTACTTCATTCGACAAGAATTAATCGAATATTTTAACATCTTTTTTGGCATCGCAGACATAGATTTTATTATCAACTTCAACATAATTTTCAATAGCAATGTAGAAAAGAAAAAAAAAAACAAATTAATTTATCATTTTTTTTAACTTTAACACAAGTTGTTTGCAAAGTACGCAAATGACAGCAGCTACTCACAAAAAAAAATTCAACAAGATTGGAAAGCATCAATATGCTTGTGCTTCTAATACGATAATCATGACATTAAATACAGAAAGAACTTTTTCAAGCAAAGACAAATTTTTATATTTGATTTTCAATGCTGGTTTCATTAAAGTAGTTCAAAGTATTGACTGTGGAATAGTTCATCTTAAAATTATTGAATGTCGCATTATCGCGAAATTCAAGTTCAAGGTAAAATAGCGTGAATATACTTGTAATTAAACGTTCTAGTTTAACTGACTGAATATATCTTTATTACTACCCCCACTCTAATTATCGAAATAATTAAATGTTAAATTATATTCAGCGAAGCAGTTCTGTAAGCAGGTGTTGAGTAGTGTCTTTGGGCCTTTCTCTACGCTCATTTATAATTAATCACCACTGAGTGTTGTGTTCGTTTAATGTTTGCTTCAACTCATTATTTGTTTTAAATTGTCCTCCATATTTTCCAGATACTAATATGATGTCAAATATCTGAGAAATTCATGTGTAAAAACTATATGAAGACCTAAAGGATGCAAAATTGTCTACAGCTTAATATCACTAAATTATATAGGGTCGCATTGCGCGTAGCATTTTTTTTACCATCGTGTTAAAATTTGATGAACGGCATTTTAAAAAGGAAGATAAAATTTAACATCTCTAGTTTACAACAGTTTTTGCCTTCTAGTTTGCTGTTTTGGTTTATTTAGAAGTTTTTTGGTTTGATACTTTAAGTATGTAGATATATTTAATTATTTATTTGTAACATAATCTTCAAAGTAAATTTTTAGAATATGTTTGCTCAAAAATGAAAGGAAAGACTAAAATCATATGCCCACAATGTTAATAAGAGTATTTTTAAAAATGCTTTTGTGACTGACCTTACCTGACTTATACGTTCTATTTTCTATAAGAGAACTAGGTGTACAGCTTTTTTGGACGCTCACAGTATATTGTTTAAAAGATCTAAGTTTTTTTTATAGCTATGCTATTTATTGCGCGATACAGGAGTTAGGAAGTGATTTTCGTAACAAATATAATCGACACTATTACAGTTATAAATTTATTTTTGTTTTGATTCCTTTGTACTTAAAAGCAGAGCACGAAAATAAACAAAACAAATTGTTTGATTTTTGTGAGTCAAACAAAAACAAAACAAAAACAGTGAGAACGATTGTACAATTTGTTTTTGTTCTGTTTTTGCATATGAGCACAAACTAGAGAACACAGCCGATCGGCTGTAATCCAGGTAACGGTCGCCACCGGTCACAAACAATATATTAAATTAATCCTACACCGCTAGAAAATAAAATTAAAGAGAATTTTACATCAGCATATAATATAATAAGCAATAAGCATTGTTATTTCACATGAAATTTGTTTTATATAACTAAGCAGCATAGCTATAACCGGGTGTCCTAAGACACCTCTCTTCTTTTTTTTTCTACGTCTGTTTATAATTTTAAAATATGCTGATATTCCATTTAGTTGCAGGTTGATAAGTGCTTTTTACCCGTAACTAAATTGTATTCGATAATACCTACCAAAAGAGTGACAAGTCCCAGGTTTATTTTTTTGTCACATAGTGTAATAACTAAAAGAGAAGTTAAAGTCCGAGGCACAAACTTTTACCGTAGTTTAGTTTTACAAAATTTCAATTGGTTTTTTTCTTTAGTTTTGATTTACGTTTTATTTTTTGTTCAAACTCCTCCGTCGATACGTTGATGTCAGGTGAAAAAGACGACGTATAACGTACAACGGATCATGTGCCTCGGTCTTAACTGAGCTGTAGTAGTTATGCTACTTCCGCAGTGAAATAACATTAAAATTAATATCTATATATACATAGATATTAACTTTGTTTTCATTTACTTATTAACTTACACAAATATGTGCCCAATGCTTGATTTATATTTAGATTATTATAATTAAGATACATTTACATAAATTTATTGTGCATACATAATTATCAACCAAGTTTGATTACTAGTGTATGCCTTCTAGAGGTGTATATGTTTTGTATTGATATAAATCAGGTCCGCCATAGCCATACAATAATTTACCACGCCCGTTTAAATCGTAGTATGGATAACGATACTTTGGTCTGAAAAAAAGAAAAAAAATTGATAATAGAGTAAAATTATTCATTATAGGTTGCTATATAATTTCAAGTCTAATATACCATAAATTAACATAAGTTTATGTACATAGATGTAAGACTGAATTTATTTTACTACATTTTTTATGGAATAAGTTGCATGTTATTTTTTTGTAAAAAAAATATAAAAAATACATTACTAAAAATGCTGAATGTTTTGTAAAAAAATATAAAAAATACCGTAATAAAAATACTGCAAAGACTTATTTTAAGATCGGTTTTTCAGTAACTTTTCGTTAATGAAAAATGGAAATACTTATCGATATATTTATTCGTTTGCATTAACGATAATGCCATTCTGTAATTTCTTTTGTATGATATGGTACAGCTTTACTTTCCTCATCGTTCAATTCCATATCATTTGGCATCTCTGCACACAAAATATTAAATTTAATACCTAGTATACATCTGACATTTCTTGTCAAGACGCATTTATTAGGTGGCTGCACTACAACAGGTGACTTATGTCATTATACCAAGCCCTAATTTTATTTGAGTATCCTGAAACACCTTGCGAATATTCGGTTCTGTATGGTGTTTGACATTTCCTATAAGAAACATACACTCTGACGATGCTACCCTGTTTCGAAAAGTAAAATGGTAATTTATAACAACAAAGTACATGTGGTTATTGCTGTTGTAATATTTGTTGTAGAAAAGCGGGTACCTGATTGATGTGCCTTGTTTCTTGTGTTGTCGTTTTGTGGTGTCGTTTTCAAGATCAGTTCAATGCCGTTCCCATTATGTTCTTTACATAGAAAGCAATGCCATACAACAAAAAAACATGGCATATGACAAACGTTACCACCAGCATACACTATTGCAATGTCACAAGTTGCCATAGTGAATACTCGGCATAAGCAAAAAGCACAAAGAAGAACAAAAAGAAATAAATGAATGAATGAATTTGAGCTTGTGATTTTCCTTTCTTACTTCAACCGACAGCGAGTATCGCTAAAATATGCCACTGGATAGCAAAAGTCAATAAGTTTTCGTTTTATTCATTATAGTGATACGATCATCGTAATAAAATTTACTGAATCCAGTTACAGTTCATGCAATTTTTTCTGCATTTTTTCTATATTCTTTTAAGTTATCCACGAATCTGTTCATCTGTTTTTATGCCTAATTTTTTAATGTTTAATGTTTATAACAATTTAATTAATATAAGGAAAATGAAACATAATTGTAAGGGTTTATAAAATGCAAGTCTCGAAAATCTCCTCAAAATGCATACGAGTATCATGCAATTTTTTTATCCGCTTGCTTCGCTACACTTCTTAATTGCACTTAATACCATGAAAAAATTCATCACGTAAAATCAGTATTAAACACTCTTTTTACCCACCTGTTTTATTACCTAACAGAAAAAAATGCACGCAATAAATTTATTGAAGAAGTTCAGGGATTGACTGCAGTATGAGTATGTATATAAATCTTACCTTTCGAAGTATTGAAAATTTGGCGCCCTGGGTTGAACAGTGGCGTTCGCTAATCGTAGCAGGGTAACAACTATTAAGATAACCTAAAATAAATAAAATACATATATTTTATATTTTATTGTAGAAAAGTTAGTTATTAGAGAATTAATACCTTATTCATAAAAATAATTTATGTTTACCATTCGTTTAAGAAAAAAATAAATCCACACAAAACTTGTTTTGTAAACCTTTTGTAAAACAAAATAATTTGCTATGAATACAGCAATACAAAAATGGTTTAAACAAATAACATTAACCTTTTTAATCTACCTCATATGCTTTTTATTGTGTTGTTAATTTTTTTTAAGTAAAATATTTAATTTGACAATTTCAGTTGCTAAACTTATTGACGGTCCCATTCCAAAACATGCTAAGTCAACATAATATTTTGATGGGAATAGCATTTCTGAATTCATCGTTCTAACGTTCTGTGGAATTATGTAGAATTTTGATAGTAATTGGGCTTTCCTATGAAGAGCTGTAAACAGAAATGTACTAAGAATAATTTATTGTGTTTAAAAAACCTGCGTTTCAAAATGTTTAAAGTACACTTAGCATGATTTTGCTTGGAACTAGTTTTTGTTTGTTTTATGCTAAAAGTAATTAGCATGTTATAGAATGGAAATTTATTTATTCGCGTTTTTAATGTACACTTAGCATGCATTCACTTAATAGGTTTTTCCTCTGAGTCAAATAAAACGTTCGTCGCGTAAGTGTGCATAATATCGTTAAGTTTGGAGAAAGTTGTCACTAGACAAGAAGCGCATAATTATGTTTTTTTTTTCTTCTAAAGATAGTAACAATAAAACAATAATACAACAACAAATTGAACAGTATTTAAACATTATAAGTCACATTAGGATGAAAAAAATCCCAGCAAAATAAATTCTACACTTAGAAGTACTAAAAGATGTTAGAAGCAATGCATTGTATTCGAGAAGCACTAACGTAAGCGAAATATGTGTTACGATCCTACACGAACAGTACACAATTATATACATATGTATGTAAGTATGTACATTAGACTAGTCGCAGCTTGTATGGGATTTTTTTTAATTTTTAATATGTGAGCTGTTTAAAATATGAGGTTTGCTGCCATAAATGAAGTCTTAATTTTTTAGATCGATCGATGAATAATACATGAAGCATAAACATATGTCTCATATACTAATAATAACCTATGGGATAGTTATGTTGTTTCTTTTTATTAAAATATAAGATTGGAATACAATCTAATAACTATGCACTCTTTTCATAATAATAAAATTAACACAAGAATATTTATTATCACACACTAATAAAATAACGAAATTTGCAAACATAAAAACCAGCTGCATAGAAAATAAAACATTTGATTCAAACAATTTACGAAAATAAAGACACAGTTCAATATTCTGTTAAAATGATATGTTTTCCTTATTGCTAAAGAAATCAGTTTTTTGAATGACTAGATATGTAGATGTAATTTAGGAGCAGTCAACACATACATAAGTTTGATATGCGTCTTATACGTCAAATCCGCGATCGGCAAGCTGTAGTCGACTACTGACTTGACTTAAATGCACGAGGCGTTAACTTCAACAGTTTAAAAGATAAATATATATTTCAAATCTATGTAGGCTTCGCAGGCACAGAGTAAGCTTGTAGGATTAAGTGTTCTGTGAGACCTGAATTTCATGACAAATATTTTCGCAGAATATTTTAACTATTATAGATATTTTAATACACATCCCTGTCTTGAAGGTAATTTTTGCTTTTTTTTATTATAATAAATACTCATTTCCAGAAGAGTTATGCCGAGTACACATCTAGCATTTCTTGTGTTGTCATTTAGTGATGTCATTTTCAAAATGTGTGCAATGCCGTTTCCGGAAATGACAAATGTTGCCACCAGTATACACTATTGCGATGCCATAGTGTGTACTCGCCATTAGAGGGTTAATGTGTAGCAACAAAATATTGCTGGTAATGTTCTGAATAAATGTTCTGAAGACACTATATGCCAAAAACCTGAGTATCATACGATTTTCTAAGTTATTTTTTTTACTTAAGGGTGCAACTTTAAATAGGCCGTAAAATTTGTTTCAGATGTAAACTTTTAAAGTGCAAATACAGATATCTTTTTTTAGTCCCCTCTACAAGAATCACTTGGCGGAATATTCTCATTTTGAAAAAAAATTAATTTTGTTGTTGAGTGTAATTAGTAAAAAAGAGAGAGAAAAATTGTCTTATAATTATTGAAATGTCAGATACATTAAAAATGAAATAAAAAAACGCCTTTTATTTACATTTTAAAGAAATTGAATGCCTTGCAAGGCTGAATAGATACGATATCTATTAAACCACACTAATTCATATTAAAAATTAGAAACAACATACAAATACGTATGAAAAACTGTTTGATTCAGACATATGTTTATTGATTTAAACAATTTCCAATCATATTGGATTCTATAAAATTTTATATTAGTTATATATGAAACTTAATAAATACGTGTCTGAATCAAAAAGGTTTTTCATTAGTAATTAGTGGTTGTGCTTTTTTTGGCATATGGCACACATGAAATGCCAGATGTAAACTCAGCCTTAATCATGCAAAAATGTGTAATTCCGTTATAGTTTTAGAAAATATATACAATGCTTTTTACAAAAATCGCTTGTTTTTAAGAAATTTATGAAATAATTTTATTAAAAAAATTTGTAACTATGTATTTACTTATTTTTTCATGAAAACAGTGTCTCCATTCGTAAAAAAACATCAAATTGCAAAGATAATAAATTTTTTACCCTGCTTCCCAAAGGAAAATATTACTATAGTACCCAAAAAAGTAAATTTTTCCTAACATCGTTTAAAATGCCGTGATTAGGAATCAAAAAGTACTTCTTGCGATAATCTAAATTTGCAACACATACGGATCGCAAATTCTAAAGGGTCCGCCAGATAACTTTTTTTTT
Source organism: Nowickia ferox (assembly GCA_936439885.1). Classification (NCBI taxonomy): domain Eukaryota; kingdom Metazoa; phylum Arthropoda; class Insecta; order Diptera; family Tachinidae; genus Nowickia; species Nowickia ferox. The sequence continues at coordinate 70,817,405 of OW387026.1, forward strand.
TTTGAAAACAGGGCGCAAAACATCGAGTGTAGCGAGGCTGTGTGGCACGTAGCGCCGTCCTATTGAAACCAAATGTTGGCAATATCCTCCTCTTCAATTTTTGTGAACAAAAATTCGTTCAACATGGCCCGATAACGATCGCCATTGACTGTAACGGCCACTCCATGCTCATTGGCCCAATTATGCCTCTGCACCAAATTCCGCACCAAACAGTGACTCGTTTTGGGTGCGTCGGCTTTTCAATGTATGCGTGCGGGTTTTCTGTGCCCCAAATGCGACAATTTTGCTTGTTTACATACCCACCAAGATCAAAAATGAGCTTCATCTGAAAAGATGATTTTTTTTTGGCAAAATCGGCATCTCCTGGAAGTCGATCGCAGGCAATATTTCCCAGCGTTGTTCAAGCGTATACGCAACCATATTCGTTCAGCGGAAGGATAAAACTAATTATCTGTCAAATCAGACATGAGCTAAGTGTTACCATTCAAGAAATAAGCACTAGTTGAAAAAAAACGCTAGATGGCGGACTATACATATTCATAACTTTTTTCTTTGGAAAGACTTGCTTTACTGGGTTCACGCCCCGTCATATTCGTTCTAGTTTACTCGTGCTTTAATGAGTTCTGTTCTCATGTTCTATTGCTTTGTTCTTTAGTAATTTGTTTGTATATCAAAATATTTTACGAATGATGATTTCGTTTTTTTATGGAGAAAGTTAGTATTTGAACTGCAAGTTGATGCTTTTAAGTGAATTAAGGTATACTTGCGCAGCTCTTTAATACTTACGTACCGAATCTCAAAACTCTTATACTGCCTAATTTATATGTATATTAGTCAGCCGGTCGGACAGTAACGTGAATCTTTAACAAACTTATTTAAATAAGACAAAGTTTTATTTAAGAGAGTTCGTGCAGTTGTTTAGTATATAAAATGTGTTTGCTTCCTTCATTGTAGCGTTATTGAACTCTCAACCTTAATTTTGGCCACAACTGTGTATATATCTATATATACGTATGTTTGTGTGCATGTTGTATCTCCATATGTTAAATTTTCCCATTCATCTTTTTACACAACCTGAATACAATTTGTAAATATTATGTAATATTTTTTTTAACCTGTACAGAAATCGAAAATTATGTAAATGAATTTCATTATGACACACTTGTTGTTACTTTTGTTTTGGCGTGTTTATGTTTTTAGAGTCAGTGAAATTTAAACAGCTTAATGAAAGCGTTCGAAAAATAAAAGTGGAACAAACAAAATTTCTTAATAGCGAAATAAAATTATGTAGGTCTTTATGAGACTACTCGTATTTACATGTGTGTACAATATGTATGAAAAGTTTTGGTATTATAAGCTTAGTGTTTAACACAGACACTAGTACGTGAGCTTTAATATCGAAAGTGTTAATTCAACTTCAAATATACGCTGGGTTTTGCATTAAAAACTAAAGTTAATTTCTAAACGGTGCCACAGCTTTTTTAAAAGTTAGAAAGTCTTTTCTTTTATTTCTTTAAAAGAAGGTGTCAATTGGTTCAATTTGTTTTTTTTATTAAATACTTGTACATTTTGATTAATTCAAATGCATATGAATGTATGTATTTATATGTATTTATTTCTTTTAAATTTTAAAAGTACATAACATTTAAATTTCACTTACTGGTAGAAGAAATATGCCCATATTAAACATCTCGATTTATGTATTTTACAAGAACTTATTTGGAATATTGTAGTTTAAAAAAAACACTTTACCCGTTAACTAACTTTTGTAACCGTATTCATTCCCGTATAAATTGTGACTAAATTTTGCTATTTAATGTTGGCAACGAAATGTGTGGCATAAAGAGACAACAATAATAATTGAAACTGGTTGTGGCTGCAATGTATGATTTAACTTTTTTTGTCTTTTAGTTATTTTATGCTTTTGTTTATAAATTTTATTTAAGCAATAAGCGTACATACGTATAAGAGAGACTTTAGCACGGTAGAGTAAATAAGCAGTGTGACCAGATTCTAAAACAACATAAAGCTAACATGTAAGCCAAAAAATAAAGCTTACTTTGTTATTGCTTTCCATTACAATGTTTTCATTAGTTGGGAATTAGCCATACAGTAGACATCAAAAGTAAGGAAACACCATATAATTAAAGTTTCTAAGATTTTTCTTTTTATTGCAAAAACTAAGCAATAAATAACGACTAAACACATAGGAAGAAAGCATACAGAATACAGAATATTAAAAAAATATTAGAGAAACATCGTAAGCTGGAGCCGCAAAAGTAAGCACAAACCTGATATATTATGGTGTTTTACTGAAACAAATTACAAAAGTTATGCAATATATTACTTTTTAAGTACTTGGCTGGTGGTATTTTATTGTGTGAAACACTCATTGGCTTCCGATTACGCGATATCCAGTATTCGGTTTGTTAAACAAGCTCAGGTGAACGAGTGGAATGAAATCTAGATTTAGAGGAATTGTTATTTGCTATACAGTGTCTTGAAAAAGGCACAATTTTCGTAATGTGGGCTAAGTACTTTGAGGCATTGTCCTGTGAAAAGTAGTAATCGCTATGTAAACAGTCTTTTGACGTGAACTCTTACAGATTGTTCTTCAATTTGTGTAAATTAACACATTGGTCTATTATAGTATTTTCAATAAATACATGCTTAGTTTTGCTATTATTTGTACTACGAAAACATCAAAACATCTCTTAGAGCCATTACAACAACTAAACGATAAAGTTCTTGATAGTTAAACTTAACTTAAAGTAAATTCAATACTGACACCAGGGAATACTCACCACTTTTTTCTTGTGAAAAGTATATAGTTGCAACGACTTACTTTTATTTTTAGTTCAATTGAGAACCTTGTAAAATCTAATATAATTATTTATTTATTAATAATAATTTTATGTTATTTTTATGCTTGTTTTGTGTTATGCGTTGTACAAAAGTTCAAATAATTTAAATTTTTATACAGTATTTTATAAACTTTTTACTCTTTTTAATATTTACCGGCAAGACAAATCTCCTATTAGATTTTCGGCCAATATTGGGTTACTTGCAACAAACAAAAATTAATTAAATCTATTCGATTAAATCATAACTTTAAATATTGAACAGTTGGCTTAATGGTGAACCTGCACCTTAATTTACACATTATGGCATTTAGTGACATCGTAATAGTGTGTACTAGTGGTAACGTTTGTCATTTCCGATATTTTTCGTTGAGTGACATTCCTTTCCATATAAAAGCAATAAAAATTGGAAATGACACCACAAAATGACAAGACAAAAAATGCCAGATGTGTACTCAGCATAACACTATACGAAATATGTATCGTCTATTTTTAGTGACTTTTTGCGACATCGTCAGCTAAGAGTGTACAATCTTTTTTCTTTCATAAAACATATAATTTTTAATTTCAAACTTGCTCTTACTCCCGACTTTAATTTCCGTGGAATTTAATAAGAAAAAAAGTTCAGTTTGCAGAATTTACTAAAATTTTAATATCGTTCTTCTTTTTTTTCAGTCGATAATTTGTAATTTTATTTTGATATCCTTCACCAAAACTGATAAGGGTACATACACAATACCAATGTAAAATCACCATGAAAAAATTTTCATTTCAATTTATTAGAAATAATATGTTGTTTAAGTGTGTTGGTGCTTATTTGCTTTGTGCATACATAGCTGTAATACACTTTTGTGCTTAGTTGTGTGAGTTGTTTTTGTATTGTTGTCTTTCTTTTATGTTTCTAAACAGCCGACAAACTGCTGCCGGCTGGTAGACAGTGTACTAGTCTTGCAGTCGGAGCATCGCAGGTTCGAATCCTGGAGACAAGTCAAAGAATTTTGTAATTTTTTTTTTAACTAAAACTTTTCAAATAAGTTGTATGTCAAATTATCAATTAAATAATGTTGAGTTAAAATTTTATTTATGATAGTATATACTCGGTGTGTATCTAAAGAATATTTAAAGTTGTTGTGTCTTCGCCAGAGATGCCAATTTGTATATAAAGAAAAATTTTTCTGGTTCCTGTGCCAAACACACCTAAGTTAAATAATTAATAAAATACAATAGCTACTTTCAATTAAATTCATGTTGTTCCAACTTGAAATTACTTTTATTTAATATGATTCATGATTTTAACAGTACTTAAATGTTAAATCAGCGTAAAATAAAGTTATTTTAATAGGAAAAATCTTCTTTTAAAATTACTATAAATCATATTAGATTAACATGAAACACATATGAAGCAATATCATTGCCGAAAAAGATTAAATTGACCTTGTTTATTTCATGCAATAATAATTGAAAATACTGAACTTAAGGCCGTTTAAGAAATTATTATTTGTATTTGATTTTCAATCAAAATAATCAGCAATGCCTAGAATTTGCCAAAAATAGAAAAACAAAGAAAAACGATTCGTAGTTTTTCAGACGAAAGAAAGTTTTAGCTCTTTGGGAAGAAAAAAGTGGTGAAATTTGAAGACTTCAATCGTCTTAAAATTTTACCACTTGAAGAATTGACCCAAAACAATATTATATCTACCATGAAGCAAGGTTGGGTTTCGGTGATAGTGTATGGCTGTAGGGAAGAAAGCAGTGTGGCTATTCTAGTATTTATTGGCAGCTGGTTAATTAAACCTATTAATCAAATATTTTAAAAGAAAATTGGCGCCTAGAGTAGAGAAATTACTCTTAGATCGAGCGTAAATCTTTCAACAGTACAATAATCCACACACCACGAAAAATACTAAACAACGATTGTTGTACGCATACCAATATAACTGGACCTGCACAGTTGCCGGTCCACAAACCACTTGCACATCTCTAAAATTATGTGCAGAGACACTTCAGAAAAATAAACATAACCAGCAAAATTTCTCTGAAGGAAATCTTGCAGGAGGAGTGATCTCTAAATTGGTGGAATTGATGCCTAGAATGCTACAAGCGATTCCTAACGCAAACGTTAATCAAACAAAAGTATAAATGTGGTAAAAGTTCTTAAAGCAAACATTAATCAAACAAAAGTATAAATGTGGTAAAGGCTTAAAAAAATTTTATCTTTAGATTGCCGTCGGATAAGTGTGTTCTTTGTTAGAGTCTTCTGTTATTAATATTTCTGAAATTATTAAAGCAAATATTAGTTAGTTTAATTACACTATACAACATATGAAGACTTTTAGAAAAACACATGGACTGTACAGTACAGGCTCGATAGGGATACCAAAGAGTAGTAAAACCCTATACGTACTCAGTTTGGCGATTTTTGGTGACCAATTTTTTATGGACGTCCAAAGATTTCGAAACTCATTGCGCCTTCAAAAAATGGTTTCATACGTGTTTGGCCAACAGCTAATTCAGACTTGGTAATAGCTCTAAACTACATATATCAATTATGTTGCTAAGGTAGTTAAAAATTTACCAAACAAATCTTGCTAACATCTTATGCAAAAAAAATTATTTCTAGTGCACTTTTTTCCCAAAAATTTAAGAAAAAATTTTTTTTTTACTTTTTTGAGAATAACTTATAGAGACTCCTAATTTAAGTCCAACAGTATTTGTTGTAGCTACGTTAAAGCAGAACAAGTTTTGTTAGAATATAAATACAATTTGAACGTGTCTAGGCACCCTAAATACTTCAGTAAAAACCACTTTGTATCTTAAGCATCCCATTCAATTCTATTGTCAATGGAGTCTTTCAATTGAATTGATTCTTGACCACATATTTCATAAACAGAATTGAAAGATTAGGGCGCCGTCCTGCTAGTGTTTGTCAGAATATTTACAATTAACTTTGATGTCATTTCTTCCTAAAAAAAATTATCATATGTAATTCGGCTTACAGAGCGATACGAACTTTAGTCTAATCAAATCATAAATATAAAATTTTTTTACCATTTTTATCGTAAAATTTAGTTTGTATATTTTATTCCCAATAAAGTATGCACATATGTATGTACGAGGTTTGTTTAAAAAGTATCGCGAATTTTGATTTTTTTGGCGTTATGTTAGTACTCATGTCTCTCACTTATGCCGACAATTTCGGCCATTTTGAATGTTCAGTTAATTGTTGACAGCTGCTTTGCTTGCACGTGTTTTGACCCTCTGGAGCAAATTTGGGTTGTAGTGGACAGAGTCAAACAGCTCATTAGCAATGTTCATGCGATGCTTTTTGGTCGAAATTGAGCAATTTGGGTACGAATTTCGTGGCGACCCGTCTCATGACCAAATCATTGATAAAAATCTAATGTCACGAGCCAATCGATATGTCTAGGTCCTCAGCAAACTTCTTTAATGGTGATTCGACGATGGGCCAATACCATTTTCTTCACTTCATCAATCTTTTCGTCTGTTCACGCTCTTCGTCGTTCACATCTTCTCGGCCTTCAGAAAACATTTTGTACCACCGATAAACGTTCCAAGGTAGTTTCTCCGTATGCCACAGTCAACATTCAAAATGCAGCCGCGCACTTAATTTCGTTTTTCACACAAAATTTGATACAGGTTCCTTGTTTATTTTTTTTTTTTAATAAGTAAAAATCAAAGACGAGCCAAAACACGTGCAAGCAAAGCAGCTGTCAACAATTAATTGAACATTAGAAATGGCCGAAATTGTCGGCATAAGTGAGAGACATGAGTGCCAACATAACGCCACAAAAAACTCAAAATTCGAATATACGTAACCTGCGAAAATTCAAAATTCGAGATACGCTTTGAACAAACCTCGTATGTTTTCATAACTTGGCCTTGACACAATTTTCTACCCTGATCTTTTATATGTTTTTGTATTAAGCAATTTTTTTTATTATATAAAACATACATTTTTATTACTATGTGTATACAATAACATGTTCAGCAAATAAATAGTATACTTTCTTTCAAGGATTTGGATAATTACACTTACGAAAAGCGCTTATTTAAACGTACGTGAGCGTGTGTGCATGTGTATTTGAGAATGGTAGTAAAGTACTCGTATTTATCTTTTACTATCACGTAAGCTTCTCTGGGTAATACTCCTTGTTGTTGCTTTGCAACTTGTTGGTTGGTTTAATTGAAGTGTGTACTCAATTGTATTTATGAGTGCATTAGGAGTTCTGAAGCAATTGTAGTTTAATGAATAGAGTTGGTTCTTTTCAGTTTCTTTTGTTATAAAGCTTTTATAAAAGTGACTTACAAAAGCAGTACATATTTATATTATTCTTAAGAAAACATTTGTATTAGAAAAATGTATTTATAGTTTAAGACTAATTTCACAAAAAGATTTTTATTAATTGAGTACAAGCCTTAAATTTCCAACAGATTTTGTTAGAAAGCAATTACTCTCAAAAAAGGACATTACTTTGTTTTACTACCCTCATCAAAAGTTAAGTAAGCAAAGTTAATTAAAAACATTCTGCAAGTTTCGTAAAATTTCGTGAAGCAAACTAATAAGGGAACAGTAATTATGCTTGCTGTTGGAAATGACAAGTTAAAAAAACTTGTATGAAGGATTATATAATATTTTGATAATATTAAACACCATTTGTTTGAATAAGTTAAAAAATTTATGTATGCATGTATAATAAGCCAAGTATGAGATAGATGTTAATATGAAAATTATTTAAACCTAAGCATAATTTCAAGAGTAACAGCCTGTTTGTATAAGACATTGACGATAGAAATCTTGAAGTTTTTGTTATAGATTAAAGAAAACTAGTTAAAATTTATAAGATTACCATCGCCAAGGCCTTATTTAAATAGGCTGCAAGTAATAAGAAAAAAAAAAATTTCTCAATTCACAATTGACTTCTATCGAACTCATTCGATAGCTTATTTTAGAACCAAACTGAAAATTAAACCCGTGTAATGTAAATGGATTTACTTATAGGTCTCTGTACCAATATTCTAAGCAGTTCATCTTATCTTCGCCAACTTCATATTTTTCTCATCTCAATATTTTTTTGGTTTTGTTACTGGTCGGTTAATTTTTTTGATTTTGTTTTTAATTCCACTGAATATTTTTATTTGATTTAAATTTCGTTAAGGATTTAATTCATGTTGAAGCTTCTCTAGATCTCTCCTCCGATCACTCTCCCACGATCGTTACAATCTGAAGCCCACTAAAAAGTAATCTACCTCACCCATATGTGTTAACTGGCTGGGGTTAAAAAAATATGTCAGTAGTTATTGTACGGAAAACACTGAACTAAAAACATCCAATGATATTGAATTTAATATAGCCAATCTTAATGAAAATATTAAACAGGCTGCTGAACATGCCACTACCTCCCATCCGCAGACTGGGTTTAATAGAATTTATTCTACGGATATTGAACGTCTTGTGTGTGAAAGAAGGAGAGCTAGGAGAGAATAGCAACAACGCAGATCATCCCTAAATAAAATCGGACTTAAAGAATGTACTAAACGCATCTCTTAAAAATTATGTGGAAAATCTGGATGTCACACCAGCATCTAATTACTCTTTGTAGTGCGCTGCGAGAAAGCTTAAAACATCCGTTGAGATTAAACCACCTCTGCGCACTTCTACCGGAGGTTGGGCAAGAAGCGATACTGAAAAAGGTAACATATTTGCTGAGCATTTAAAATCCGTATTTACCCCAAACACATGTACGGGTGTTGTTGATTTGCCGAGTGTAGTTTCTCTTCCCCCTCAACCGTTAAGCTGCGTGAAGTACATAAAATAATTGCTGAACTCTACCCGAAGAAAGCTCCAGGTATTGATGGAATTAGAAACAAGATGCTGATGAACTTCCCTCAAATTGCAAAAAGAATCCTGCTATATATTTTTAATACCATTTTACGTATGCAGTATTTTCCACATAACTGGAAACTTGCCCAGATCAAAATGATTCCAAAGCCGGGCAAAGATTTAACCAAGACTGAGTCATATAGGCCTATAACCTTGCTATCAACAATCTCAAAGCTTTTCACAAAGCTGTCATAATTAAAGTGTCCAAAATTTTAGCTGATAATGGATGCATCCCTGACCATTAATTTGGTTTTAGAAGTCAGCATAGGACAAAGATTGGTTCAATTTATAAGAAAGACATTTGAAGAAAATAAGTATTGTTCTGCCCTCTTCATTGATGTTTCTCAGGCACTTGACAAAGTGTGGCATGAAGGCCAAGTTTTAAAATTGAAGACATATCTGCCAATAAACATACAAAAACTTTTTGAAATTTATATTATTGATAGCAAGTTCACTGTTGTGGAAGGAGACTTCATGATTGTGCCCGTATCTATATTTTCCGGTGTGCCACGGGGCAGTATTCTGGCACAGTCTTGTATTTAATATATACTTGTGATATGCCTGTGAGCAATAATATTCTTACCTCTACAGCCTGTCTGAGTATGCATGAAAACCCTTATGAGGCATCCCGCAATCTTCAGGAACATATTACCCAGCTGAAAATATGGTTAAACTTATGGAGAATTAAAGTAAATGAGAAAAAGTGTGTCCATATATCCTATATTCCTCAAAAAGAGATACTTCTTCCCTCAATCGAATCAACAATCAAAATATTCCTCAACATTCTCAAGTGAAATACCTTGGTATACACCTTGATCGAAGGCTTACATGGAAACATCATATTGACTCTAAGCTAACTCAAATGAAACTTAAGTTAACTCAAATAAGTATATTGGTTGATTGGCAAAAATTCAACACTCAGCCTAGACTGCAAACTTTAAATAAACAATTCGCTTTAGAAGTCAAAATGGTGCTGCGGAGTTCACTTATGAGGCACTGCTTCAGCTTCAAATGTTGAGAAAATCCAACGAAGGCAAAACAAAAGTTTACGTTTAATTTACATCGTGATTTAAATATGCCACTAGTGACTGAAGAAATTGCAAAATACGCAGGCAAGTACTTAACAAAACTCGAGTCTCATCCTGATCCTCTTGCTCGTATTATCTTGAACTTTACTGGACACATCCGCTTAAAAAAGGGGGACACTAAGGCTCTAATACACAATACCGCAGATGAAACTTTTTGAGAATATTTTTGTGTTAGTGCATCATTCTTGTATTAATAATTACTACCCTGAAGGAAACGTGGGGTTAAGTGTCCCTAAGTCACCAGTTTTGTCGACTATTTTGGTGAAATTGTCAACAGAGCGTCTATTAAAATTGTTTTTAATGCGTAGAAAACATTTTTTCAGATACGCACAACTATGCTTCCTCTTAATGTTTTATTGGTTTGTTGAAAATAAACGTGGCGTCAAGCAAAATTTAAGTGTTTATATTTATTATTTAAGAAATAAAATTAAAAGGCTAATATAAATGTATTGAACAATAATTAAAAACACAATACATAAAAAGAAATTAAAAAAAAAATAAAAATCAAGTAAAATAACAATCCATATTGTATAAAAATAGAAAATGTGAAAATCAAACAATTTTAAGTGAAAGGTCCCAATTATGGAAATTTTTGTTCAACCCTGTGGAAGATTTTGTGCCATCAGGTAAAGATTTGTCACATTTTCAGATCCATACGTAAGTGTTTGACTTTACTAATTTAGCGAAACATAAAATTTTTGATTTACATATACATACATATATATGTATTTAATATAAATGACAAAGAATTTCCTGCAGGTGGTGAAAGCGTCTATGGTGAATCTGTACAGTTTTACTACGGACATTTCAAACATGTGGTGATATCGTCAATATTAAGTCAGTACAATCTTACTATTGACATTTTCGCCATATGGTCCCACAAGAACCACCTAGTCACTATTGACGCAGTCTACTGGTAAAATTCCTAGGACAAGCCTGTGTTAAATGTCAATAGTAGATAGCACTAGTTGGGGTATAATTTGTCAGTAGTACTGGTGACATCGTCAATATGTAATCAGTCAATCAGGTATCAGGTATCACTAAATTTGTGTTCGGCATTGGTCGGGCCCATTAATTATATCTATACTTAAGATTTGATTACTTATTATTCAATTAAACTAATTTTTTGAGCTTTAGGTCAATGTTTATTAACAATGTCAATGTTTATTATTAAAATAATAATAAACATTGACCTAAAGCTCAAAAAATTAGTTAATTGAATATATTGAAAAAGGTCGAAAAATTAGATAAAAGAATTTGATTACTTATTATTAGTTAATTTTTTATTGAAGATACAATAAATAAATATAGAGCAAACAAAAAAATTCTTTAAATAAATTTTGTCCTAAGCTTTATCACAGAAAGAGTCCAATTTATTATGCAAGGTATTGTAGGGATCGATTGGGCAGAATTACATGATATATTAGGTTGGACGTTAACGGGTATGGCCCACTTTTCTTGTGGCAGTGCAATAATAATTAAAATGATAAAACGATTTAATGATAGTATTTCGCTTATGCGATTTTTTGGTCAAATATTCGTTTTGTGTAGCTTTACTCTTGCTTTTACAAACAAATAAATTATTTAAGGAAATTTATACTTCCACTCAAAGCTTACTTAAAAGATTCACATACACACTTATTTACAAATTTCAGTAGAAAAAGTGGAATAAACAATAACAGTAACAACAACAACAACAGTAACAGCAACAACAACAATAACACCAAAATTTTAAAAATAATACAAGACGAGGAAACAACTCACTTAAAATAAAATTAAGCATGAATATTTTATAACTCAAACATCTCAAGGAACCTAAACTGAAACCAAGAACATTTTCAAGCATGTTTATTAATAAACTGAGTATCGTTGATTTTGTTTTGCAATAAAAATATTTAGATACCTTTTTTAATTAAATTTAAACTTTTTCCCAAAAACAACAAAACAACTATGAAAATTATAGTTTCTGACAGCAAAAAATATCGAAGGGATTCATCGTAAGCCAAATGTAAACGATTCATTGTGAACTTGAACTGAGTAACTGCTTTTTTGTACAGTGGGGCATTTCAGAAAAGCTAGAAGTTGTTGCTAAGAGTATACCACTATACATCTGGAGGTTATTTATAGTCGAATGATAATGATTAAAAATTTACAAATGAAAAATCAAACTTATATATGTTTAGAGCAAATATATTTATTTTAAAAAATCTCGCTTAACTAAATAAGCTGCAAATCAGGCATATCTCTCCAAGGCCATGACTTACTATCCTGCACAATGGCACGATCTACGAAAAAATTCATCCCTGGTCTGATGAATTGTTATTGTCTTTGGAAAATTTGCATAGACTCCATTAAACCAGGGTTTTAGTTTTTCAAAAATCGTACAATTGTGTATGATAGTGTGTCACGGCCTTAACGCTTAATAGCCTGGTGGTACTTCAAGCAACCAACTAACAATATTCAAAATTTGGTTAAAAGATTCTTCTAAAGTGATGTTGCTATGACATATAAGTTGTTCGCTAATGTAAACGCTGCAGTTTTCATTTACCCTTACTTGAAAATAACATTATTTGAAGCTTCTGTATCAACAGGACTGGTTGAACCTGACAAAAGAAAAATTGTGCGCATTTGCTTTATATAAAAACTTTTTTTTATGTGGTAAAATACGTTGCAAGTTTTTTTTTTAAAAATTAACCCGGTTTTTATTATATTGTTTAAAAAAAGTTGTGAGTATTAAAATAAGAGTATTTTTTACTTGTAGTTGTTGTAGTCATATTTCCTCACGGTCCTTTGAGGAACCATCAGGAGCTTATGGTTAATATTGTTTATATGGGAAATTACATAAAAACGTTACTTTGGTGGTTCTTTGTAGTAGTTTTTTTTTTTTTTTTTGAAATGTCATGCCATTATCTTTACTTTAAAACGGAAAAAGAACTTTCCGATTTTTGTAATACTACATTCAAAAAAAATTAACTAAAACTTTGGAAAATTTATTTAAATTTGAGTAAAAAAAGTTGTTGTATGGCGCCAAAGAAGTTTTTTACTTGAAACCAGTGAAATATTTACTAAATTTCTGGTCATTAATGACCTAGTTTAAAGCAACTATATTTCTATATTTAAGTAAAATTTTTCTATCAAATTCGGAGCTTCACAGAAAAATTTGTTCATCTTTGATCTCAAATTTAGTAAATTTTCCAAAGTTTTTTATGTTTTTAATTCTGGTACTAATTTTTATTTTTAATTCAATTCTGTAGCACATGATATGTTATTTATTATATTTTCATATTATATTCTTAATTAATTCACCATACATACATATTAATTCATTTAGAGAAGACAAGTATTAAACCAACAACCTTCTGATTGATAGGAAAGCACTCTAACCAACTGCCTCATAGAGCAGCCTGATTTTTTTTTTTTATATGCGTATATTTATTTATTGTATCTTAAAAAAATGAACTAACAATAAGTATTCAAATCTTAAATCTAGATATAATAATTAGGCCCAACCAGTGTCAGCCATAAACTTAGTGATAGTAATCAATAATACATAAATATCGTATTAAGCACAAAAATATTTTCAAGCTGTTTCATCTGGAGCAGCCTGAATAAGCATTGAAATTACTGAGTTTTAAAATTTTATTTTACTTACAAAAAAATAAATTTCAAGTTCAAATATTTCTCGAAAAATTGAAAATTTACTAAAATTTTTTTGGGCTTAATGCAAAACTAAATTCTATAATTCAAAGAAAATATGATAAAAACTGGTAAATATTTTTCTAAAATTTAGAATACCTTTTCCCATCTTTTTATTAAGTAAAATTTTATGAACTAGTCAGGAGTAAGTTATTTCCTAAAATTTATTTTTTGATTTAAAACGAAATTGACTAGTTCTGAGGATACAATTTGTCAAAAATTAAAAAAAAACCATTTACTTATTTTGGGTAAATATTTCCTTCAAGTCAGTAAACATTTTCTTAAATGTAAGAAATTTTTTCTGTATTTTTATAAACTATTTTTAAGGATATAAACTTTTATTTTTTACTCATACTAAGTAATTTTTACTAGATTTTTTCAAAAATTTACTTGGACTTAGGAGAATTTACTTAAACTTAGAAATTTTTTTTACTTAAATTTAGAAAAATTACACGTTTTTTTTTTTTTTGAGTGTATGTCATGGACTGAATCTTTAAAAGAAAGCAAGCCGCCTTGCATAAATCTACAATGCACACCTCGTACAAAAGTCATGTGCCAAAAATGCTCAGTTAATTTATGTTTCTCTAGCGAAAAATCGTTTTCGCAGAATTTTATCAGAACTGATCTTTTGTAAACAAATAAATATTTGGCAATAAAATGTTTTTATTTTAAAAATATATCAGAATTTATTTAATCCTAGAAAGCCTGGGGATTCTTGTACGGACCAACTAGGTACAATAATACTTACATGTATGTACCGACGGTACATCGAATAAGTAAAAATAATTAATTTGATGATGGTCAAAGATAAACAAGAATAATTAAACAGAATTAGGTAGAGTGATACTCGTATAACTTCGTGCTAACCTAAATAGAAAATGAAAAAATGGAAAAAACAGAAAATGAATAGTGATACTTACAAATGTATTTACCAAAAGTAGATCAATAATTGTATACACATTATAAATTTCTCATATTCCATTTCATTGAAAATTTGCACTAAATAGCTAATATTAGTAACAATGTCTACCCCAGTAGATAGACTTGGGTGCTGATGAAGTGCGTGGCTGCACAGAAAAATATCGGTATTTCCTCCAGCTAGTAATTTTTCTTCTTTTCTTTAGAAACTCACATTAATTAATAAAAATATTTCATTCAATAAGAATTTAAATTACTAAACTTAAGCCCGACTAAGAAATTATATCTGATTAAACGAAAAATCATTACATTAGTGTTTAATTATAGATACTAGTGTCTCATATGTTCCAAAGTCATTAGGCCTATTTTGATGTAATATTTAATTAGGTTAGATCCCTACTATGTTTTAAATTTTGTATCTTTAAAAATAGCGTCTTATTATTTTTTTTTCATTCATAATGTTAATATTCACTTTTTCGGTTATAATGATTAGAAAAAATTAAAACAAGTAAAATTCGGTGAAACACACATATTATATGCTCTTTAAAAATTTCAATTTCAGCTTTGCGTGGAAGAACATTTTTAACTCGATGCCCACACTGGTAAAAAGCCAATATCTCATTTAAAAGGATTCCTTTTAAAATATTGCACACATTTTTATTTATTGAGGAGTGAGTTCATGCACACTTAAGTCTTAATGTCAAAAACACACACAACATACATATATACACACCAGCATGATTAAGTTCATCAGGAATTAACAAAATGTTTCACAACATTGCTTTTCTCTTTTTGTAAATAATGTTTTCTGTTTTCTCCGTGGCCCTAAGGAAACAATAAAAAAAAAACACATGAGTGGGAGGTGCGTTTCTAAAAATAACATTTGTAAAGATCCTTGTTTATTTTTACTAGAAGTTCACGTTGCCCTTTTATTTAATACTCATACGGATGTACATATGTACTTTTGTATGTTGTTAATAAAATGTACTTGAGCTGTTTTGTAACTGGCATTATAAAGCTTAAGTCTCCCGTAAATCTCAATGACCTTTAATATATTTGAAAATGAACAGGCATAAATATATTTCTGTTAGCTGCTGCAGCTTCACCTCTAGATGTTGTTATGACAGACGATATTTGATTTTTTGTTTCTTTATACACTCTTCTTCGTATTTGAGTGTGCGTGTGTGTATGTATGAGTAAATTTGTACGTTGTTGTGTTAACTGCTAATAAAGGGTCCGCTAGATAACTTTTTTTTTTTTGAAAATGCTATATAAAAAACTACGGAATATTTTCGCAAATTTCTTTTTTTATTTGAAAGTACAATCCTTCCGGTTAATGATGAAAAATAATTTCATTCAAATGGCTGCCTCGGCTAGCCATGCAGTAGCCCATACGATCGGTCCAATTTTTAAGCACATTATCGATTGTGTGCAGCTGTATTTCACCAATGGCTTCACGAATATTGTCCTTTAAAGCGTCAATTGTCTCTGGCTTGTCGGCGTAACACTTATCTCTGACGGCACCCCACAAATAATAGTCCAACGGTGTCAAATCGCAGCTCCGACGTGGCCAAACGACATCAGCTCTGCGGCTGATAATGCAATCTTCAAAAACAGGGCGCAAAACATCGAGTGTAGCTTCGGCTGTGTGGCACGTAGCGCCGTCCTGTTGAAACCAAATGTTGCCAATATCCTCCTCTTCAATTTTTGTGAACAAAAATTCGTTCAACATGGCCCGATAACGATCGCCATTGACTGTAACGGCCACTCCTTGCTCATTTTCGCAAAAAAAACGGCCCAATTATGCCTCTGGACCAAAATCCGCACCAAACAGTGACTCGTTTTGGTTGCGTCGGCTTTTCAATGTATGCGTGCGAGTTTTCTGTGCTCCAAATGCGAAAATTTTTCTTGTTTACATACCCGCCAAGATCAAAATGAGCTTCATCTGAAAAGATGATTTTTTTGGCAAAATAAAAAGAAAGTAATGTCGCAATATTTCCCAGCGTTGTTCAAGCGTGTACACAACCATATTCGTTCAGCGGAAGGGTAAAACTAATTATCTGTCAAATCAGACATGAGCTAAGTGTTACCATTCACGAAATAAGCACTAGTTGAAAAAAAAACGTTAGATGGCGGACCCTGTATAATTTGATGCTCAGGCCTTTGAATTCCAAATGTGCGTTATAATGTAATTAATTCGATTAAAATATTCTTCCTGAGCTCTATAATCGTTAACAAATGTATAAATAATAAAAAGCTTTATACTTAGCAAATGCTCAAAAGTATGCTTGTGCCTTTATAAAAGTTTACGCAATTTTCGTATTTAATATTAAAGGCGTCTTTACGTTAAAGGGTAAAATCTTCATTAAACTGTAGAGCACAAAATTTAACTGAATTGTAAAGCTTTATATCGAGCCTTATTTTTGGTTTTATCGTAGACGACATGTAATCGAAAATATACCTTTTTATTAAAATTAAAATTTAATGGATCTATCCATAGTTTAGGTTATCTTTTAAGATACGGCTGTAACATGTTATTGTAAGCGACAATTTACATACAAAAACATATTTGAATATTTTTAGAAAAAACCTTCTCCTGAAAGCTTTAATTTTTGTCGCTTACGATTAAATCGTAAATAAGATTCGATATGTTTGTAGAGGAGTTGCTTTTAAGTTTGTTGATTGGAGTAAAGCTTTATATTTTTAAAACACAAAGAAGCTCATAGGGTTCAAGGGGATCATTGAAGTATATATCTGACGTTAAGGCTGTAATGTCTTAAGAATATTATGAAGAATTTTAGTATCTGCTTAAACAAAAATAAAAAATCAGCTCCAAAAAACCAGTAAAGTTAAAATTTAAGCATTGAAATTTTAAAAATATTTTAGAGAAATATTAACACAAACTTTGACATACATTTAAGGGCAATATATAGATATATTTGTTGTTTTAATGTCTTGTGTTAAAAACTGTTTAAATCGGCTTTTATCGACATGTTAAGCCCAAACACTAGCTTCATTAAATTTTTATATATTTTTACGGAAAGGTGCATAAAATTCAGTATCGTTCTTGTTGTTTTCTCTATTTCCATAAATTGTACAAAACCTGACAATATTTGTTACAAAGTAAACAACCTTCACAAAAAAAATCAAACACACATACTTACAAGTATTTTAGTATAAATATACACACATACATACATGTTTGGATAAGAATATTACATTGGATATGTATGAGAAACAAATCTGCCTATTCCCACACACCAACAGAATTCAAAGATTAACGGCCTGGCCCACGATGTCGACAAGAAAGTTTCTTTCGCTTACTTACATTGAAAACAAAAACTAATTCTCTTATTTTGTTTTTGTTTTCAATATAAGTAAGCGAAAGAAACTTTCTTGTCGACATCATGGGCCAGGCCGTAAATATAATTTTGTGACAGATGTTCATATCGGTTATGCTTTAAATACATTTATGTTTATTCTATAGTCTTCTAAAGAGAAAAAAAATGTTGTTAATCATGTTGCTTTGTGAAGCATTTCCTGTATAAAAATAAATTTAAAAAGTTGTTTTAGGCTTTTAAAATTTAATTACGACTTCAATACATAAAAGGAAATATGATTTTGCTAAAATTAACTTAAAGCAATTACTTTATTTTCTGATACTGTCTTCAAGGATTTTTTCAGAATTTATTGAAAGACGTAAAAGAAGTGTCCCACAGTGGTATTGTTTCAATAAAAAAATGGTATTAAATAGAAGCAATTATCGTGGTAAGCTAAAATTTAGCAGCCTATAAAAATTAAGAATTGTTTAAAGTTTAAGATAAATAACAGCTTCAAAATGCTCACTTACTCTTTATTTCCAATTAAAACAAAAACTTGAGCTATAATTGTCTAAAACTGACACCAAAGTGATAGTTATATGGAAAAGCATTATTTTGAAAGATTTTTTTAAGGCAAATTCAGTCAGCTCAATTCGCTCTGAACAATTTATACTTTTGATATCAAAAAAATAAATTTTTTTTGCTCAAAAATTTTTGTATTGTTTTTTAATAATAAAGCTGAAAGGGCTATACTTAATAAATGTAAAAGCATTTTTAATTTTTGAAAATTTTTACTGAAATATGCGATTGTAAAAAAGCAATTATTTGCTGAGCCTTTTTTTAGCGATTATTTAAAGTAATAAGTATTATTTTTTTTTTGTAATTTACAAAATTTTCTACTAACAATACGCATTAGAACAAAAAAGAGAGAGGACGGAGTTCTAATAACGGAAGTTTTTTAACTTTGCTTTCACTTATACATACCTTAATGTCGCATCCATCGTATAAAAGCAATATTTAATAATTTTTTTCATCAGTAAATAAACATTTGTTATTATTTGATTTCTTTTGAATTAAAGTTCAATCAATATTATCAAAGTTACTACGTTTAGTTCTCTTGGACACAAATTGTCGCCTCCGACTTGTCGCGTGCGTATTTGTGCTTTACCCATTAAAAATATTAAAACAAAATTTTCATATTTCATAAATCTACATGCTAACATGAATTCACCTTGATATTATTCATACAAATTTTAAAAACTCGGATTTCGATTGTGTTCACCAATCGTTGGTGAGCTGTCCCATCTACTTAATTGGTATTTCCATTAAATTTCTACCTTGGCTATTTCATCATTATCAAAATGTAGCCGATCCAATTTCATTTCTTTTTAGCATTCTCTACTCCAATGGGAGTTTCGCTTGCAAGTTCCCACAAATCAATAAATCCATGTCTGAATCAAACAGTTTTTCATTAGTAATTACTGGTTACGCTTTATTGGGCACATGTGTGCCAGATGTGTACTCGGCGTTATGCTTCGGTTTTTTTTCCCCAGTAATGGAAATATTTATATTTATACTATTTTTTTAAAATGCAACAAAATGAATATATTTTTTTAACAATACGAAGATAAAGCTCAACAGCAATAAGGAAAGGCCACAACAATAAATTAGTCATATTTTTTATTTTCTTTAAATAATATTCATTCATATTCTTGTACAAAAATGTTATAACCAAAATATATATACTATATTTGGTTTAATGAGACTAAAGTTTATATTTGATTAAACCAAATACATGTGATAATATTTAAGGAACAAATTACACCAACGACAAATTTACTTATTCTGACAAAGACTAAAACAAAATTGAACAAATAAATAGGCGTATGCATAATTAGTAAAGAACAAATAACAATGGCAGAGACGGTTGTAAATTCGGGGTGGTAAACTTTAACTTTCATTACAAAAAATATTTCAACAAATTGTAATAAGCTGAATCAAGCACCATTCGCATAGTCTGATTACGCTAAAATATGTATGTAAGGCTAAATCTAGGATTACCTGATACCACACACAGTGAACAAAACGCAAAAAGCTGATGATGAAATCGCACAAGCCTTTATGGTAGTATTTGTCAAAATAATTGCATTTGCCTTTTGTGTAATTTGTTATTTTTTACTTCCTAAACAAAAATTATTATATGATCCAAAAATTTGGTAATGACTTATGTTAAGAACAATTTATTTTCCCACGTTAACTAAATACCGTCTGCATTACTTTAAATGAACAAAATAAATAATTCTGTTCGTGACGCAGTAGCGGAGCATGTTTTCATCTGACAGTTCTATGTTCAAATCTCGTCGAAGGCATGTGCCTTTTTTATTTTGTTTAACACCAGAAAGCACGAGTTCAAGACTCCAATTTGGCGCTGAATTTTTAATTCATTTTGTGTATTTGATGACTTATAAGTATTACCATTTTTAAGTAATATCTTATAATCTAAGATTGTAAGTGTCAGCATTGTCAACTATTTATAGCCAAAAGGCGATTTTCCTACGCGCTAAATTAAATTTTAATAAAAGTCGGTGTATCTGCATGTGTATTAGTAAATACAATTAATTTTTTTTAGTACACAGAGAAAACAGATTTGTTGTGATAACCGAATTTGTAGCCAATCGAATTTTGTCGGTTCAAACAACTAATACACAACTCTGTAATGAACGAATATAGCTTTTGTAAGCACCAATTTTTCAGCAGCGATATGTGAATTTTTAGAATGAAATTTTAATTGTGACTATAGAAATAATTAATTGATACAACCAATATAATTGATATTTCTAAAGGAATCATTGGTAGACATGGCTCATACACATACATACATACATACATACATACATACATACATAAGAACAATTTGTGCAGAATAAAAAAGGTATGTAAGTAGATTATTATAATTATCGAATATTATTCTAAGTTTTCGCTTATATTCTTGAGTGAATGAAATGTGCAAATTTTTAATCCGCTTGGTGCATTGTAACATCCGTTGCCGGTATTCGATTATTTGCACAAATAATTTCACTTCAGAATAATAGTAACAACACTTCGAATATTTTGCGATATACATATTTATATAATAATGTCCTTACCTTTTTTGTTAAATCATGATTTTGTGTAATTATTCAGCAAAAGATATTTTTTATATGACATTTCTATCTAATTTTTATTTTTTGATTATAAAACATTCAAATTTGTCCACAAATAAGGAATAATTCAATTGCGACAACAAAATATGTTTTTCCTTCGGTTAGGAGCATCATTTATTTTCTTTTCTTTTACTGCAATAGAATTTCAGTACGACGGTAATTTTTTTATTCAAATGGTAATTTTTTTTTTCAAACTAAATATTGTTTTCAGGAATAGGTTTTTTCATTTCAAAAGACAATATTCAGTTACGTTACTTTCTAACTTGAATGTAATTCAGTTGTGTCTACCAATACTTTAAAATGGTTATTAGAAATAAACGGAATCAATTGTTGTTACTAATAAAACTATTGTGAGAATTATATTTACATTGTAATTATGGTTTTTTGTTTATAAATATAAAAAAATTGTACAATTGACTGATAATTGATAGAAAATATGGAATATTGGAATTCATAATTAAATATTGTTTCTTCGAAATTATACCCTAAATAATTGAATCATTTAAAACAGAATCAAAATTGCCTTCCACATAATCGAAATCCGTACTTTTTATTTTTATTTTATTTTTCAAACTTTGTAACAATTTATATAAATTGTCGAACAGTTTGCGATTCAAATGCTTTTTGTTCTTCAGCTAGAATAGATGCTTAATAAGTTAAATAAATTTTATTGGTGCCGAGTACGAGTACATATTTTTAGTTGTGAAATTTACAGTATTAAAATTGCGTTTTTAATTCTAACCACAGTCAAGGGAACTTTATTTGCGACAGCTGAATCATTAACCCATTTAAAAAAAAAATTTATGAGTTTTGAATACTAGAAAATTGTTAAATTTAAGCAAAAAAAAGTGCGGAAAATATTGAACTAATATGATGACTTTATTCAAAACGCTCTAATTTAGCGCTTCTTTTTAATAAACGCGCTAGTTAAAACGAACTAAGTCTAGCGCGAAACTCACTAAATTGGTATCGCTGGGTACATGCGTATTAAACGCATAGACTCTCTCTCTCTCTCTCTCTCTCTTATATTTACAGTCTGAGTATATTTACACTCAGGCTGTTGGTAATTAATCGAACAAAAAAAATGCGCATAATACTTGGAATATTTATTCATCATTCGCCACCGCACAATGGTTCAGAATCGTTTTTCATCGGCCAAAACTCTGTAACTTTTGAACTAATGGAGATTTTTTTTAAATTGTTTTTTCGTGGATATATAACATCTTAAGCTTTTATCCAGTTTTAGTTTCATTAAAATCAGTACAGTGGTTGTTAAGAACTTTAAGGTTAAAGTTGAATTTTGAAAAAAAAAAAATTTATTTGCTTAGAAATGCGCGCTTTTTATTTTTTATTTTTGTTGAAAAAAGGCCTTATAATGAAACATAAATCATTTTTAGAAAAACAACAAAGTAAGTTTTTGAAAATTTAATACATAAGCCTAGTTTTTTCAGTCATAAATAGTTTATAGACTCTTGCTTATTTGAATATATATACATAAGTATGAAAGACATGTGCAGACATAAATAACTGAACCGTTTCTACTAGATGAATATCTGCAAGACACTGAATTAAAAAAATACTTAAACACTACTTATAAGAATCATAAAACTAGTTTAAAATAATTAACTATCACACTTATAGCACAAATTACCTGTTAATATTTAAAATATAATTAGGTATCATAAAGCCCTTAAGCTAAGTATTATATGATGAGGGATTTTCCCCAAAATCTGGCTATTAGATTTTTTTATGATGGCCTTATGAGAAACTTTAACCATAATTCAAAATTAAATGTTAGTACCTGAAGAAATTTTAATCTATGGATATATCATAGATATTTATATTTGACCTCTTTTTATACAATGCACAAAACACGTTAGCAACGCATTATTTTAATATCATTCATTAAATATTAATATTTTTATACTTTATTTCACTCAAATAATATTAAATGCAAATTATAATTATTATTCATTTGGCTGGAATATTGCTTGTAAATATTTCATATTCAGTTCTGTATTACTTCTGTCGTGTAGCAGTCCCTTAGCTTTGGCTTTCACTTTCGTTAGTTGTTTTTGTGATCGCAATTGGAAAAGTAAACTATCTTTAATGTTTTCACATCCGATTTCTTCATTTATATTTTTCAATTTTCGCCTCTTATATCTATCGCTACACTTATCTAGCAATTTTTGTGGTCTTCCTTCACTGTTTTTACCTGTAGTTTCAGAAGTTATCTGGATAGTAAGTTTTCCTTGTAACAATCCAATCAGCTTCCTTGTAGCGTTTTTTTTTTCCAATTTTTGTCAAAAGCAGATACATTTTTTTGTTAGTCCAATTTTGTTTCACTCTGCTGTAATAATTTAAGTTTGATTTTCTATGAAAGTATCGTGTTTCCTAAAACGCTATAAAGTAAAACTTGCAAAAATTTATCAATCTTTTAGAATCAAATATTTTAATGAAACTTATTTTTATTTCCAAATATACTCAATATAAAATTGTTAAAGCTAATCTAGGTTACCTGCTTAAAGTCTCAATTTTCGAATGATATTAAGTCCTCCGGTCGCTCCCTCTCGCTCCTTCTTTATTTTCTTTCAGGTAAGCATGAAAAGACCTTCGAAATGAACGTAAGGTTATAGCTGCATTTTTCCAGCAACCTGTCTACGTAACCTAATGTTCAAAAATCAATTAACTATACAAAATTACAGGAAAATAATCAGGTAGCAAAACGTATTATGTTGATTGTTTACAACATAATACGTTTCGCTACCTGCCATTTGTACTTATGATTGTTTATTTGGAGTGTGCCGTATTCGGTTTTAAATATAAATCTCTATTTTTTTTAATTCAAAGTTATGTATATAAAATTAGTTTGCTATTGTTATTTTTATTTTGTTCAGGTAGAATGGCATTTACATGATTTCTAAGGTAGATTTTCTAGCAATTTGGGTAAAAATTTTTGTTTATAATTTTTGAGTATTTTCATTAAAAGAAAAAAAGTGTTCCCCAAGCGGGTCGTGGCGGGTGCAAAAGTATATATACGCTTAAAGAAGACACTTTCGCCTTTCTTTAAAGGGTTACGGGTTTT
The DNA here is from genome assembly GCA_936439885.1 of Nowickia ferox. NCBI lineage: Eukaryota > Metazoa > Arthropoda > Insecta > Diptera > Tachinidae > Nowickia > Nowickia ferox. Next base: position 70,841,478 of record OW387026.1, read on the forward strand.
TAATCCATTTTGATCTTCAAAGCTTATTCACTACTAAACTTCAAGTTTTACGAAAATATGGGATTAAAATTTCTTACATCGCACTCTAACTACACATTATACAGGGTGTGCACATATCATTTCTTAAAACGAACAGCTTACCCAACACAACAAAACAGACCGCAGCCCTTTATCGATAATAGTTTTCGAGAAATTTTGTGTTTTTCAAATTGTTTTTGGCACCATGCCACGCCCACTACTAGGAATATTTTGACCAAATTTTTTTGGCTGCCTTAGTTTTGATATATTACCGTTCTAATGGCGTAAAAATTTTTAGAATCTGTGTCAAGAAAAATTATAGGTTTTGGCCGATGAAAATTGATTTTGAGCCACCGTGCACCGTATACATAAATTTGTGTATGAGAATAAGAATGAGAAAAGTGTGTGGCTGTTTGAAAACATGCTTAATGTGTGCGTAAATAAAATAGCCCTGTATATACGCATGTGTAGCCGATTAATAGTCGGAGTTTTTTATACTCATGCGCGTCATTGTAGCTCACACAGTCTATAAATTTTAGTTATAGTTATTTAAAAAAAAATGTGTATAAGCATAGGCGCATATTCATGTTCAAAATAAAGTTTACTTTAAATATTTAAAAATACTGGTTTTAAACTCTTAAAGTATACTTTAATTTGATTATTAATATGCGCCATTGTTGTTGGATGTCTATAGTTATAGTTAATCGGTTTAATATTAATGCGTGTGTTTGCATATGAGCGTGCTTTCTATTTTTAACTGTATGCATTCATAGCTGTTTGACCGCCAATGCTCAAAGAGTACTTAAAACCATACTTTTGGTATGTACTTGCCTCCAATGATATCGCCATGTTAAAGTAATGAGTTAAAAGAAAAAGAAAAAGTGTAGAGTATAATACTCATATGATTATTATCAATTTAGTTTAATTTAAGTAATGAGTACTTTGCCGTTAAAATGTTTGCTAGGTAGTATATATATCTACTACTTTACAAAAACTTTGACCTACACAATGACCTCAAATTATTCTTTATTGGGCTAACAATTTATTACTAATAGATAGTTAGCCAAAATTTTTTCACTTGTATTCCTTTTAATTAGCATGTTAGTTTCTATACTAGGATCTGATTGATAAATATTTCGTGCTACCAAAACTCCAAAAAATAAGAAATTCTTTGTGAAATTGATAAAACACATGTACAAGAGGTACACTGGGCCTTTAAGTTACGAAAATGATTGCGGCTACTTCTACTGACATTCAGTTCTTGGTTTTATATAAAAAACATAAAGTAAATCAAATATTTAATTCCTCTTGTTATTTATTTATTATATTTTGTTCTTTTTAACTCTTACAGAAAACAGAGGGCAGTAACAAGATTATTCCAATTTATTTAATTATTCTTACTCCGCAACCATTTAACAACATCGCACAATAAAATACCAACACATTTTTGCTTATAGATCTTTTGTAGCTTGTATATTTTTATTAGGCATAGAAAATGACAAAATATTGTGAAAGTTGCATACACAGTTGCACAGTTCGTATTGCATTAACGTGACGGCATACTTAATAAAGGGTCCGCCATCTAACGTTTTTTTCAACTAGTGCTTATTTCGTGAATGGTAACACTTAGCTCATGTCTGATTTGACAGATAATTAGTTTTATCCTTCCGCTGAACGAATATGGTTGTGTATACGCTTGAACAACGCTGGGAAATATTGCTTGCGATCGACTTACAGAAGATGCCGATTATGTAAACAAGTTGTCGCATTTGGGGCACAGAAAACCCGCACGCATACATTGAAAAGCCGATGCACCCAAAACGAGTCACTAATTGGTGCAGATTTTGGTCCAGAGGCATAATTGGGCCAATGAGCAAGGAGTGGCCGTTACTATTATTATTATTTATTGTTATTTTTGTTCACAAAAATTGAAGCGGAGGATATTTGCAACATTTGGTTTCAACAGGACGGTGCTACGTGCCACACAGCCGAAGCTACACTCGATGTTTTGCGCCCTATTTTCAAAAAAAAAGTTATCTGGCGGACCCTTTAGATAAAAAGGAATGTATTCGTTCAACTTGGTCCTTATTTAAACGCAAATGTCTAGTCTTTTGAATATTGCTGAATACCTAGGTAAGAAAGAATTTTACATCAAAGGAAATAAAAATCGTTGCTTATGCTTTCCATGCCAAAAAAAATGATTTTGACATCCCTTTTCTTAAAAATATTATTTCTAAGAATGTGTAAATAATATGGATTTCTCATTTGTATTATTTAAATTCCACTATTGCATGTCTCAGTCGTTTTATTTATGTAGCTTTGCATTTTCTTTGTACACACCAGCTTGGGGTTTTTTACTCTTTCGTTTTAGAATTTATGGCGTTGACTGTCAACCGCTGAAGTTTTAAAGAAGATTTGTAACATAAAGAAAGTAAAACTTGCGTTTTCGCTTTTCGTTATTAATCTTAAGTAGGGTAAACAAATATTTTTAAGAGCAAGTGTATAATGTAATACTGCCACATAATTCGAGCGGAAGTTATAAATTTGCAATTTGCTCTTGGTATTCGGCTGTGCCCCACTTTAAGTATTAGCACGAAAAATTAAAGGAGCAATTATTTAGTTGCTGCTCTTAAATATTTACAAATCATTTTTAAATTTGTTTCTTGTTTTATCCATATATTTGTGCACGCAAAGAAAAAATATGGTTGAGGTAACCATAATCAAACAGCAATATACTATGATTGAATTATATGGTTGCAGTCAATTCATATTATTGTCAATAGAAAATAAAGTTTTAGTTTAAAAAAGTTTTTATCTGAGTTAATAATAATATTATCTACAATAACAATTAACTTTGTTAGACCTAATCTTAGTATTGTTCACAGTTATCACATTTTGGTTAAATATGACAATACTATTACTAGATGTGACTAAAATATAATTAAGACTAACCATACCATATTATAATATTATAATAATATTGCTAAATATGATCACAGTATTATTCTATATAATAATATAATTTTGTTTTTAGCCATATATTGGTAGATCTTTTGCTTAAAACAGCTATGCTTCAAAGCCGAAATAAATATAAAATATTGTTCAAATAAAATCTACTTACACAAATATGTGAGTATACACGAAATACAGACACGCAAGTATAAAGAAATATATGTATATATATTTTTTTTTAACTTTCCTCTTCATTTATTTATTAATTTATTTAACACTACGCGTGCAACACCGATAGCTTACAAACGAAACACTGAACTGGCAGAAGATATTTCTGAAAAAGATTTTTTTTTAACTAAATATAGTATGGTTTTTGATAACATTATATTGTTATTTACATTTACATAATAATATTTACAATCTATGTTGTAGTCATAAATTTTTAACAAAACTATATTGTTAAATTCTAACCATATCACACTTTTTATGAATATAATAATGTAATTATTAAATTCAAACATTACTTTGTTTATCGTAACGCAATTAGTGCTTAAAATAACAATAACTTGTTTTCAATGACCACACATTTGTTTCGGAGAACATAATATTGTTTTCTCAGCCATGCTGCAACCATATCTTTTCTTTGCATGTGTAACATTTCATACATACTTTTAAATTTTAACTTTTTTGAGCATTACATTTTATTTAAAATTTTTGGATAGTAAAGCAGCAGCTAAAACTTCTTGAAATCTTTAATATCATCTTAAATTTAAATATTAAATATACAATTTTTAAATTTTTAAGAAACTCACATTAATTAATAAAAATATTTCATTCAACAAGAATTGAAATTACTGAACTTAAGCCCGACTAAGACTTACATCGAATAAGTAAAAATAATTAATGTGATGATCGTAAAAAATAAGCAAGAATAGTTAAACATACTTAGGTAGAGTGACATAACTTCGTGCTAATCTGAATAGAAAATTAAAAAAACGGATAAACCGAAAATGAATACTGATACTTACAAATGTGTTTACCAAAGGTAAATCAATAATCATTTCTCATATTCCATTTCATTTGCGTTAAATAGCTAATGTTAATAACAATCTCTACCCCAGTTGATAGACTTGGGTGCTGATGAAGTGCGTGGCTGCACAGAAAAATATCGCTATTTCCCCCAGCTAATTAAGTCTAATTTAATTTTTGTTCTCTTCTTTAGAAACTCACATTAATTAATAAAAATATTTCATTCAACAAGAATTGAAATTACTGAACTTAAGCCCGACTAAGAAATTATTTCTGATTAAATATACAGTATTTAATTTAATAGCGTTAAATTCAAGATTTGATTTAATATTTAGAATTTAAAGTTCGGGTCTATCTGTAGAGTATGTATGTATGTATGGAATCATTAGTTTCGTTTTTAGCACCACAAAAATTCCAGGAGATTTTCTTATGTGCATTAACGTGTTAAAGGAAAATAGAAAAAAGCCGCAATAAGAAAATTAATTTGAGCACTTCGCAGTGAATATAGAAGTAATTATCTTGTAATCTCATTTAATTTTTTATTTTAATGAAATTTAAACTTAATATCAAATGCTTTATTTTCTTATTTTGCTTGCAGCTAATTGTGGAAATCAATAGTCATGTGGCGCTTTTTCGTGATCTACTGATACACGTTGGCCAATCGAAAGACTGCCCAGAATTACGTGAAAAAATACGCAAACTACGTCGTACCTGTGTAGAGGCCTTTAAACGAACCGAACAGATGTTAATGCCACAAGTTAAAAAGTAAGTAGTTCGTCCTTCATGTTTACTTCTAATAAGAGCGATATTGTACATACATAAATTTATAAAAAGATATAAAATAGTTACTGCAGTATTAAGAAAAAATAATTTTGGTTTATAAAAGCTTTACAAAACAAATCTTGTATGGAAATTGGATTTTTAAACGTTTTGTAAACCAAAATTATTTTTTTTTTCTGAATAAGCCTTTATTATTATTGTTGTTGTCATATGTATTAAAGCCTGGGGTCTACTCTGTAGCGAAAGAAAGTTCTTTCGAGTGTGTTTGTTATTCACAAGGAAACCAGAATCATACTCCAAGAAAAATTGTTTTATGCACTAAAAACTGGAAAATATGAACTAAAATCTCAGATCACGCTAACTTAGCATGACTTAGATGGATTATTGCCCTGACATAAATAAAACATAGTTTTTTTTATAAACGAGTGTCTAATGTTCCCATTTGGGAAGAGCGAAAACTTACCAGTTCCAGACAAATCGTAAAGATTTATGTACGAGTACATGTAACTATTTTATAATCTGATTCACTCAGGTAACGTAATAAATTATTAAAATAAAACACTTTACATTCAACGGACATAAAAACTAAAAATCATCAGCGAACATTGACGATTGCAAAAATGTATCACTTTTGAAAATATTTACTCTACAATGAGAATGTAATTAAAGAAGATATTTTAAATTGCTCTTATTGTAAACATAGCCTACCACTGGTATTCAATTATATGTGCGTGTTCCTAAATAGCATGACTGGGCACTAATGGGTTAAGAACCAATTTCGCAATTCTTTACAAATCAAAAATAAAATAAGAAAATATAAATACTCTAACGAAACACTTTTCGCTTAAAACAAAAAAAAAAGTTAATATCGTTTATTTATTTATTGAATTCCTTCCTACAAGCCGAAACTTTATTTTATTTTCAAAGGGGAAGAAATACTTGTCAGCACAAGTAAAGAGTCTTTCATTAAGAGCTTAATATGTTAAAATTAAAATGAGACAGAGTGTGTACAAAAATTTTAAAGGCCTATCGAAGTCATTATGTACGGAATTTAGCATTGTACTAATATCTGCAGTGGATTCGTTGGAAGGCAGGAATGCCAAATGGTCAGTCCACATCATCTCTAGGTAAGATGACCTGACCCCTAAATCGCCCGTGCAGAATGTAAAATCCCATAATAGCTGTAGGGTACGTGGCGTCGTTCTATTGAATTAACATGTCACTGGTGTCCATATTACTCAATTCTGTCAAAAAAATTTGGAGCATAAAATGGGAAAAGTGGAAGTGGTGGAACGTATGCCCGAACAGAACATACATTGCGATAGAATAGCTTTATCAGTTGCAAGCGTTTTTGAAGCGCTATATCCACAGTGATTTAATAAAATAGACTGAATAAATGAATATAAATTCAACAGATATAACTTCAACAAAGTGGCCGCTATCAACTGTCAAATTTTAGAAGCACCTATTGGAAGACTCTTTATACTTTATACATGCATTTATTCATTTATTTATTTGATTTCTCTTGTTTTCTTGTAACGCACTTATTTATGCTATCAAATTTATACCAATACATAATCAATCTTAAATAGAGACGGGTCTTGCAGTGTATTATTCATCTGCATGAATATACTCTTGGTCTCATGACCATACTTTGCCATAAAGCATCAGCTGGCGCAGAACTTTTGTTAAAATAACTTTCAACTCTTACTCGTGTTAAATTAGAAGAAAACTACTTCACCATCTTGGTTTATTTCATAAAAATTATATTGTATGAGTGTGCTTATATAAAAGCTTCTTCTGTATGCGTAGTTTGGTCTTAAAAAATTCCACTATAAAGTGACAAAACTAAAACATCCCAACGAAACGTCGGATACATGAAAAATTAAATAAAACAAGTAAGAGTGCTATATTCGGCTGTGCCGAATCTTATATACCCTTCACAAATCATGAAATATAAAGAAAAGACATGCGTGCATATGTACGTATGTACATATGTATATATGTAGATACGTAGACATGCGTAATTTTATGAGAAAACTTTCGTATCCATTACCAATTAAACTGCAATATGCAGCGCAAAACTGCATTTTAAATGTATCTTGCGCACAAAAGATTCCTTAACTGACGCTTGCTTTGTTAATATGACTGTGTGTGCTTAACAGCGACCTTGTATAAATACATACTTTCAAATTTATTTGGCCTGTTCTGAAAATCATGGTGATTTCAAATCACGTGATTTCAAAAGTAAACCACTAATAGATGACTTGATAGTGGGTTTTCATTGTATTTTAGGTTTTTGTCATTTATAATAGAATATTTTCCTCCAACTTCCAACGCTTTCAATCGTGCAATTTAAAAAAGCAATTATTTAGTTTTCATTAATTTTTTTAAATCACCGTGATTTGACATGTCGTGATTTGCAGAACAGGTCCGTGTGAATTAAGTCAAGTGAAACTGAAATATAGGCACTTTGCAGTAATATGCACGGGTATAAGGGTTAAAAAATAAGTGTTTTTATATATATACACACAATATATTTTAGTTTATAAAACTTTTTTCATTTACTCTTCCGGAAAATTTTTTAAAAAATGTACATTGGTGCGACTCACTTCAAAAAAAAGTTTTTGTTACCCCTCAATATAATGTCATAAATATCGCTCGTTTATTAAAAAAACTAGTTTATTTTAATCTTTAAAGTTTTCAATTTACACACAACTTAATCGAAAACAATAATTTTATTTGTCTCTCGATAGTTAAGTATACAAGATATGGTATGAAATTTTTACACAATATGAATAACAATATGAGGATTTTGCATCATTAACCCAAAAATCCCATTTGTTGATATATAATGTTTTTTTTCGAAAATGAGCGATATGTACATATGTAGCTTGTTAAGTTGCAAATAACCTACTAGCAGGAATACAAACTGGCTTTAGATTATATCTATATATATAAAAATTTTTTTTCTTTTTTTTGAAAACGCAACGCTTCTCCTTAGGTAAGTTTATTTAGCAATCGAATAATTAAGTTATTTTCGGACCCAGCAAAAAAGACATGCAAAAGAAATAGTTATTGCATGGGTTCAATTCAGGTGCAAAACGCAAGATTTTAACACTGACGTGTCACTGGCGCCATGGGTTAACATTTAACAAAACTGCTCGTCATTGAAATGAGTGCTTAGAACCCATAAAAGTTCCCTGATTCGATGACGTTTTTCACAAAACAAAAAAATCTTGTCTCAGCCAGGATACGAACCTTGCTGTTAAGACTGTTAAGACACACTCTCACCACCGAACTATTGCACTCTTATTATTTGGTGGAGATAAAACTTGTTTTATGACAATGTGTCAAAGCGTTGATTTAATTCTGTTTTTACATACATGCCTATTTCGTGTGGATATTTATTCCAATATTAATTACCCAGTAATATTGCATGCGTTTTTGATGAGTTCAAAAACTATAGATTTATTACGATTTGCGATGATCTTTAGAATGCATTCGAAGACACAAATGCTAAAGAAAGCATGAAACACTATTAAATTTTGAACGCATTAATTTTTTTGCTGGGGAAAACATTAATAAATTTATCATTTGCAATGATAGATATACATACGAGTACTTAGATACAAACATTCATGTAGGTATTACATACATACTTATTTACATATGTATATACATATGTACATAAGCACCTACATAGGTACATATGTATGTATGTACATATGTAATTAAACTAAGTTTTAGATCTTTAAAATAAGTGCAAAATGACAATAAAACAAAATGTGAATCAAACATTCGTTCTGAAAATAGAAGAACGTGAGTTCATATTCTCATCTCAACATTTATGTTTTTTCCTACATATTAAAAAATATTTCTTCCATATACTAAAACATACATATACATATATATGTATCTATTTACATACATACATATGTGTGTAGATATATACTATAAAGGAGTTTTTCTGAAGAATTTTAGAAAATATAAAACAAATAGGTACCTACATACATATGTATATGTACCTATTTGAATCTTTTTTAAAAAATATACCTACCTAGGTATTTATATACATAAGTACCTTCATCATTAATTGAACTAAGCCAGTGAATCAATCCCTGCCGATTGCCTATATACAAACACCATCTTAATTAAGTGAAGCACTTTTTACTAAATTTATTGAAAAAAGAAACAAAAACCTCATGAATGAAAGAAAATACCAACAACAACAAGCACCATCAAACAACAATCTTGTCCACTTTAAAATATTTATAAGAAATCCATGATCTTTAGCAAGCGATTTACTTTTTTTTAACATACATATAGATACATACACAATACAGACATTAGCAAACGAATTTATATTTACTTGTGCATATTTATATACATATGTATATGTACTCGTATGTATGTATCAACATGTCTTTAAAAAAAAATCCATAAGTTCTCAACATAACAACCAGTGTTGCCAGAAAATGATGGTGAGATAATGCTAAATCGGTAAAAAAATTCTGCTAAAATGTTCTATAGAAGAAAAGTATAATGCTAGATTTAAATGTAGAAAAAATTATTGCAATAGCTTTGAATTTCATGTTTATACAAACTCATTAGTATTTACAGGTATTTTTATAGGAAATGTTGCAATTACGTTTAAAAGTTTTTAACGCACTAATAATCCACAATGACAGCAAAAAGCGTTTGGGATAGTTTCATTGTTGCCATTTTAGCATTTTCACTGCTAGATCTTGCATTTTCATTAGTTAAACAGCATTCAACTTGCAAAAAATTCTGCTAAATGCTTTCTTGCAGAATTTGTTGAAAATATAAAATTTTAATTCTTAAAAAAATTCTTCTGTATGAAGGATTTTTCTCATAAATGTACATGTATTTATTGCAGGGTAAAGGTTCCCTGATGATCTACAGTGAAATGCGCATATGATCCAGCTGACCATTCAATAATCAATTTCAATGTACATACGTATTTTTAATAAACAAATATTTTACTGAATAAGTAAAATAATAATTTGAGATTATTAGTGCGTTAAAACTTTTTTTAACGTTATTATAACATATAAAAAAAACCACAATCATTAACTATTTTATGTTTGTATGTGCTATAAAAATACATGTAAATACTAATGAGTTTGTATAAACATGAAATTCAAAGCTATTTCAATAATTTTTTCTACATTTAAATCTAGCATTATACTATTCTTCTGTAGAACATTTTAGCAGAATTTTTTGACCGATTTAACATTCTCTCATCAGCATTTTCTGGCAACACTGGATAGTTTGCTACTTCAAGTGTAGAGATGTATATGTATTTATAATTGTATGCATGTACAATGTGTACGCCAACCACTACTTTGATACAAAGCGAGCACGTTACTACCTAGCGGGAAAACTCAGAATATCTTCTTACTTCAGGCCTTATTAAATCAATTACTATTTTTATCTAACTGCTAAAGAATGCCTTATAGAAGGCCGCGACTCTTTTGCATAAAAGATAAGATACACATTCCCTTCTATGAAAAGGGGGAAGAGAAGTAAAATTTTTTGCGTGTATTTTTACCAAACCAAAAGTAAAATCGATTAATTTGAAGACAGAATTGCTGGCAAAAGAGGCGAAATGGAAAGGCAAAAATGATATAAGAGTGGAATGGAGCGAGTAGACCTTGTACATCCAAAAGAAGGAGTACAAAGGCCTTCTAGAAGGTATCCTTGCTCTTTATTTTTCCCGCTGGGAAAAATCGTACAAGTATAAAATTGGTATTTGCAAACATGTGTATGTATGTACATATGTATACACATATCGAAAGAAAAAATATAAACAAACTAGGAGAAGTGTTCATGCAATTTTCTTGCAAATAATCTACGTAAACCAAATGTTGCCGATTTTTTAATTGTAGGGGACGAATACATGCTTTATTGTTGTACAATTGCAAATAGATATATAAGTATATCGATTCACACCGAAGTCGATATTGCGCTAATAAATATCTATACATAAATAATTGCAAGGCTTAATTTTTAAAACAATTGCCTTATTTATAAAAAATAGTTTATATTTTTAAGCGCACAATTTTCATCACATGTAGCATATATTATGTTCATGGAAAAATATATGAAAATGAATCAGACTTTGGAGATTTGTGTGATCCATCTGGCTCATTTCTTGCAGTTTGTAAGGCTGATTTTGCATCTGGCATTTCTTGTGTGCCATGTGCCAAAAAAAAGCGTAACCAGTAATTACTACGGAAAAACTGTTTGATTCAGACATGTACATATTTATTGATTTAAACTGTTTCCAATAATGTTGGATTCCATAAAATTGTCTATTAGTTATGCATGAAACTGTTCAACTTAATAAATATGTACATACGTGTCAAAATAAAAAAAAATTAATAAACTAAAAAGTTATTAAACTTTTAAGCCCCATGGTAACTTTTGGCCCACCCTGTACAAGTGTTGAATTAATTGTTTAATTGTATCGCTGTGTGTACAAAGTACCAACATTTTATAAATATGTATGTACACACTTTAAAATTTTTGAATTAAATTGGGTGAACCTGGAATACATATATGCATGTGACCAAAATATGCATAAGTAGGTATAAGGGTTAAAAATGTGTATTTGTTTTTAATAAAACAACGCCAGATATCAGTAAATGAGTTCAAATTTTCAGCATGATTCCACCATGATTTTTCCATTGGAAAATCCCTTTCATTTGACAGCCATATCAAAAAAGTGTGAAAATTAGCGGTTCGCAGCTTTGGGCGGCTACCACGTTTTTTGGCTACGGAATCTCTACACGTTGATCCTGTCGTAGTAGTTAGGTATATCCTATATGTACCTATAAGTTCAAAGTATGTATGTACATATGTATGTAGGTATATGTATTTTTTCCCACAATGTAACTTAATTTAATTTCTGTTCGAAAAAGTAGAAATCACAAATTGATTTTTATTTATTCTCGAAAAAATAAAAATCGGAAAATAATTATTTCTATAATTATTATTTCAGTAGGCTATAGTTCGTATCTCTCTTTAAGCCAAATTACATGTGATAATTTTTAAGGAACAAATAACACCAAAGTTAATTGTAAATATTCTGACAAACACTAGCAGAACGAAAGCACTAACAATTATTTCTGCTGGAAAAAAGAAAAATCAGAAAATAACAATTATTTACAGTTAAAATATAAAAATCAGGAAATAACAATTATTTCTGCCTAAAAAATAAAAATTATAATTTTAAAATTGGAGCTTAGAAAATAGTTTAGAATAATTAAAATGGTGTGATTGTCCACTTTGTTTGATGCTTCCTTGTATGTATGTAGTTTTGCCTTTTTTCTATGAAAATTCAACAATAATTATTATTTTTTGTCCCTGATTAATTTTTTTCCAAAAATATATTGAAAAAAAATTTCATCTAAGTTCGAAACTCAGCATAGAAGTTATGACAAACCGACTTCTTACTTATTAACCACGTTAGCCTTTAAATCTTATGCATTTTGTTACATATACATATATTATATTCAGAAAACAAACAAGCAAATCAAACACAATCCTATCCCCTTTGAAATATTTATAAAAAACTAATGCTCTTTAACAAGCCCTTATTTACATTATACCGACATAGCAAACGAATTTATACATATACATATGCATGTATGTATACTTGGGCACATTGAATATACGTACATACGTATTTACAATCATACATACATATGTGCCCTTAATTATGAAAGTGGTCTAAGTCATATGCATATATTTCTGCATCGAAATATGAAATAAATCTGTAATAAACTTGAAAAAATATTTAATAAATATTAAATAAACTTCTATTAATCGACACTAGTACAACTATAAGTTAAAATGTAGCATAATATAAAAATATTTTTTTAATTTCTTCAAATGTAATCTATTAAAATATCTCGATGAAAGAAATATATGACTTAGACCACTTTCATAATTAAGGGCACATATATTTTATATATTTTATCAACACGCATTCATTAGCACAATACTTTATTTGTATACAAAAAAAAATCCCATTTCTTACCACAAACAACTTAATATTCTTCCTTCAATACGTTTGCTAGCATATTGTTGCTGTGCGTACAGTTGACTACATACACACGTACAAACAATTGGATATTCTTCTTTCAATACTATTTGTAGCGTATTGTTGTTGTTGTAGTTGTTCATATGAACACTCTTATGCATATACTTGTGTGTGTATGTACGAGTGAATGGTCTTCATGGTAGCGTATATTTATACATACATCCATATAAACATACAGTTTTTTGCATGACTCTACTGATTGTTATACACATCAATTCATATGCATGCCTACGAAAAAGCATGTGCCAAGCAAAAACACCATAAGGCAATGTCTATGTATTGGTGACAAAAAGGGGTTTAATACGAAATAATGCTTGTTAAAGAAAATGTTTAACTAAAGTAAATATAATGTAAATTCAAGCAAGCTTCAGCGGTGGAGTAGCTAGTGAGGTTAGTAACAGAATTAAATATTGTTGGTTCTACGCACGGCAAATTTTTTGGTAGATTTGTAAAAAATGTGTGATAAAACTTTATATATAGAAAATGCAAGAACCGATTCTTTATTTTTGCTGATTTTCAATACCAATCGTGCCAAGACAAATGCGGTCGATTCAGTCCAATTCCGAGCTCTCTAACTCTTTTAGGAGCTTCATACAATCACTTTCAAGCAACACATAGAAAATCCGTACATGCAGACGGTCAGACGGTCAGACTGTCAGACGGTCAGACGGACAGACGGACATGTCTTTTTTTCATCTCCTATTCATAAGGATCCAGAATAACTAACTTTATTTCGCCGCAAATGAATATTGTAGAAGTTACAAAAATCTGGACAAACCTATATATACCCTTTACCATTTTTGGTGAAGGGTATAAAAACGTCTTTTATTTACATTTGAAAGAAATTGAATGACCTTAAAAGCCTGAATAGATACAATATCCATAAAACCACAGTAATTCATATTCAAAATAAGGTGGAGAAACAACATAAAAATTATACAATTATACATTTTCAAATTTATATCAGTATTTTGTTCTCGGTATAATAAGCCCCATTTTTTCATAAAAATAGAATGTTTGAAAGAAGATTCTAATTAATTTAGCTTTAAATATTTTTTCCACCGGTAATCAATTGTAAGTATTTAGAGTTTCGGTCAGTTCAGAGTAGTATAAGTCCAAATTTAATGAAAGGTGTTGCTTGCTGTGTCTTACTAATTTTTTTTAATTTGAATTAACGATGGGCAAAAAACATCGATGTTTTAAAAACATTATGGGAAGGAACATCGGTTCCGTCTGAAAAATTATTTTCGCAAGCTGCGCTGATGATGACTTAACAAAGAAACAAATTGAGTGGTGAAAGACTTGATAAACTTTTTTTTGTAAACAGGATTGAAAAAATTTTGGAAGATGTAATAAAATAAACTTAAGATTTTTTGAAAATATAATAATAAATAACTAAAAAAAATCGATGTATAAAAACATCGATGTAATTTGAATACTTATAACATTTTGGTTCTCAACTGGTAAATTTCGTAATTAGTTACCAGACTTAAGAAACAAAGAAAGCTTTTGAATATGCTGAGGCTTTTTAAATGCTGCTTACATTTTTCTGAAAACTTTAAGTTATTTATTTAAAGGGAAATGTAGCAATTCGAATTTAACATCGTGGTATTTCAGCAGTGAATAGTTTAACATTGTGTGCTTAAAAGCTCTTATTACCAGTGTTGAGTATATTAAATATTCTGATTCCATTCGAATTGTACACTGATGCCTTTTTGTTTGATTGCAAAAGTATGCCAACTGCAAGAGTAATATTTTCATAACAATATATAGAATTCAGGAATTTATTAAATATAAGAATATTTTTTTCCAATGATTTTGGACGTCAAAACTGAGTACCAGCATTCTCTTTTCTAAGTGACAGTGTAACTCATTCAAAACAAAATTATTTGTTGTGCTCCCCTGCTCTTACAGCACTCAACACGAATTTTGAAAATGTACTTTTGATATGATATGTGGCCCCTTTTTGGTAGTTATGTGCTTGTGTTTCAACTATTGTAATTTAATAAATTCTACTGAGTGTAGGCGGCAATTTACAGCATTCGTCATCGAATATATTTTTAAAACATTTTTATATAATGAGATTTCATTCGATATCGAATGCCTTACTTTTCCCCCCTAACGATTCGCTTCACGCAGATATTTATTTATTACGTTTAACTATATTTTCATCGTCATGATTAATATGTAATTCTTATAGTTTTGACAATCATGCGTTTCACAGTCAGAACTGGTTATTAATCTAGACTTCACTGCCCAAATGAACTGGAAAGGTTTAATTTAATTTTTAGCCTTAATAACACATTAAATTTAACAAAATATTTTTATTATTTCATGCGCTTTTGCGTATTATTTACTGTTCATGACAATTTATATATGAATAACTACATTCAATGCATTGAATTAATGGGAATAGTATTTAAAAGCGTTTCTTTGTTTTCTTCACACTTAATTTCTATTTTAAGCCATTAACAATCATATAGTTACCAATTAAATGTGAATAAATATCAATTTGTATTGTCAGGTTAATAATGACACATTGCTTTAATAAATGTATTAATAATTAATTTCTATATCTACTCAGCACGAAAAGGTTTTCAAAAGAATTTGTTAATACATATAAATTTTACTGAAATGAATTAGTTAAATTCAAGGTAAAAAATGTGTGATGTTAATTTAAAAGAAATAACTGCTGGTCGCATAGAAGAGTATTTTAGCCAAAAATTCAAACATTAATTTAAAGAAATCTTAAGAACAAAGTACACAGCTCGATACAAAACAAAATTTTTGTAAAGACTTTAAGTAGTGATTTGTAGCTCTAAGATACTTCCAAAATCAGGAAAATGAAGAAAATTGCATGAGTTATTAATATTTTTTTCGGTTTCAACATGTTTATATGATATTTTGTTGTTGCTAAACAATAAAGGTATTACGTTGATTTTATATTCGCTGAAAGGTTTGATCAATAGCTATTTTTCGTACTAAAACAAAAAAGAATTTATCTTAAATATTAATTTTGAAACAATTCGTTTAAAAATTAAAAAAAAAAATCTCAATTTTTTTGCAAACAAAAAAAAAGAAGAAGGGGCTTAAAACTGAAGGCAGCTACATTTGGAATTAAGTTTTATATCACAATAAAATTTAAAATCTCTTTGGGTGATATTTTTCTCTGTTTTGCTCATCTTGCAACGGTAAATATGAGTAAGAAACCCTTTTTGGTCAGTCATAAAATGTTTTGTTTTGCGGATAGGGGATACTTCCTCTTGCCAATCAAAGGTCAAGAGTTTAATTTTATTGATAATATTAACGCAAAAGTAATAAAAAATTTTAATATTTACATTATTTTTGCTAATAATATTTTTGTCACCGGCCATAAAAGTAAGCGGGGACGAAAATGGCAATTTACGATCTTCTGTTCTCTAAGTTAAGAATTTTGGACTTTCAGCGACGTTAAAAGTTGAATTTACTAGACAAAAGTATGGGAAAAGTTAAGAAGAAAAAAATTCATTGTTGAAAAGTAGTAACTATTAGTTCCTCTGAGGGGAACGTTTTTCCCCTTTGTCCGATTTTTTCTTTTTTCAAGGCTTAATAGCCTTAGACCATAAGACATATTTCTGCCAAGTTTCAATAACTTTTAACAAGCAATATAAATTTTTAAAAAAGTAATAGGCAGCTTTTTAGTTCAAATACTCCTCTGTGTAGTTGAATCGGCTGCTAAATGTAATGATAATTTTATGATTATACTACGTTATATAAATTTAAAATGTAAAAACGAATCTATGTTTCTTAGGTTTTAAATCAAGCATCTTACACTATAATTTTTTGGTAACAGCTATAAAGTTTGCTTTACTGCAACGATTTCTCTAAAATTTATCGCACTTGCTTTTTAAAGAGAGTCAACTCGATTAATTAAAATTTTCACTTTTTGCCCGAAAACGATAAAAAAACCTGGTCACATCTGCCCCCTGTAAAAACAATGCATCATTGTATCTACTCTTTCGACAAAAAAAGTTATAGATGTATCCCTTTTTGTGATATTAGAGTATATGAAAAAGAAAGCATTTTTTGCCTCTACTGAGAATTTTTTAGTAAACCGCCTTTAGAGTAGCGATTACAATATGCATTTAATCTGTTTTTTAATGCCAGTAGTAACCATGTTTTTACTCGTTCTTGAATACATTTTTTTTTTTGCTAGGTGCTTAAAACTATATTATTAATTCCTTAAACATTTACTCATTTTACGCCCATACATAGCTACTCGTTGCCACCAACGATTTAGTACATTCAAGTGTCACTTGTCTTTTAAGAGACCTAAACAAATAACATATGACAGTCGTTTGTATTCAAATGCAGCGAATGCAGAATACACTGCTTCAACCATTAATTAACAAGCAATGAATACGTTAAAAGATGTTTCTGGAACGCAAACGGCATTTGCCAAGACAAAAATGATCAAGCACTTCCTTACGGAAAAAAAATATTTATATAATGTTGGTCTCTGAGACTCAATTGACTTCGATGGAATATAGAATGAATGGCTACACCTTATACGATTCAAAGGATTCGAGAGAAAGAGCATGCGGGGGATCAGCAATTCTAATAAAGTCAAGGCTCAATCACTATATTCTTGACAACATTTGTGAAGAACATCTACAAGCAACAAATATCTGCATTGAATTTTTGTTTTTTTTTTAATTTCGTGATATCATCAATTTACTCTTCTTCCAGATTTTTAATCAATGAAGATCAATACGAGAATTTCTACAAACCTCTTGGACCTTGTTTAATAGCAGACTATAATGTAAAACAAATGTTCTGGAGTTCGCGTTTTATTACGCCTAGAGGTAGAGCATTGTTCAATACAAATTCAAAAATGTGAGAGGCCACTTACTGGCCTACTGACATATACAAAACCAGCATGTTATAGATTTTGGCATACTTTAGGGATTAAGTTCATGATGAAGCTTCTCTAGATCTCTCCTCTGATCACTTTCCCACAATTGTTACAATTTGTAGCCCACTAAGAAGTGGCTTACTAACCCATATGTGAAGGGGATCATTGTACGGAAAACATTAAGCTAAGTACATCCTTGGACTTTTTACGAAAATAAGTTATTTACGATTGCAAATGATGGATTTTGGTCAAAAAATTAAGTTTAAATATTATGTCGCTTGAGATTTTTTGAGGATTACGGTACGATTGCTTGAAAAATGCAGTATGTGTTATTACAAAAGCCGCAAACAGATACATACAACATTTTGTAAGAATCGGTTGGGTAGAAAAATGTAAAATATGATGTAAATATTAGTGAAAGTAGCCCTGCCTACTTTTCTCAATATATTAAGAGTTTAAAGTCTACCTTCAAGAAGTACACAAAATACGGGGTTAAAATTTTATATGAGCAGATGTACCAACTTTTATAAAAGCTTTAAGAACGGGGCTTTGTCCCGCTTTAAATTTTTGGGTTTTACTATTTTTCTAGGCTTGGCTCCGCCTTCCTGATTAAGTAAACGGTGTTTCGGATTTGTTAGTTCGTAACTCACCTTTTCCTGCTTGTGCAAAATAAGATTAAAATTCTTTTTGGGTTTGATCCCGTTCACTTTTTTAAATTCAGTATTATGTGGATATGGTAAACATATCAGAAAGTAAAAACTAAAAAAATAGTGGAAAAGTGACCAAAAAATTACTTAAAATAATAAAAATATTACTTTAAAAAAGTTATCATAAAAGTAAAAAAAGAAGAATTATCAAAAAAATACCTAAAATAATAAAAAATTATTTAAAATTATTTATTTATTTATTTACTTGATACTAAAATTATATAAAATATAACATTAATATATATTGCTGGCAATGGTTGCCAAGGCCATCAACTAGATCTAGAATTAAAATGTGCAAAAAATTACAAAAAATTTACCAAAAAACTTATCAGTTTTGAAAATAAAATCGTTTATACGGCATTTCTGTTAACCCACGACTTCAGATCTTAATTAAAAAAACATTTAAAAATATCTCACAATTTTATTTATGACAAAAACGCTATTAAACATAAAATCAAAATAGCGATAAAAGGTTTGCCTGACAAAAGCTTTTTTTAAAAACAAAAAGGGATAAAACCATAAAAAACTTATTTTAAAAGATTTCAATATAAAGCAGAAGTAAATTTATCACAACTGTCAAATGTTTGCACATTTTAGAACCAATGAAATTACAATAAATAGAAAAGTTGAACATAAAAAAGTTTACTTCATATTTTTTTCCTTTTTTCTTTTATGAAGTAATCGAGTGAAACGAAAAAAAAATTCATTTTAAATATAACATCTGATGCTATTTTTATTCACAAATTTATAAGAAGTCCTAAAGAAAATAGAGGTAAACACTTAAATTAATAAATAAATATCAAGGAAATTTTTTTATTTTTTTTACTAAATCTTATTGTTTTAAGATGGTGATGTCACTGGAGATAAGCACTTGTAACATTGGATTACAAGCAATAACTTCAAAATTTCAATAAGTACACACACAACAAGCAATAAAAATCAAATGCCAGCTGACAGTATTTAACTGGTGCTTCTTGTGGTTGAAGTCAAACGTTTTACACACTGGTATATCGTACACTTACTTTATAACGTGCTTAAAACTTATTAAAAAAGACATACATATGGTTTGAACATAGAACTATCTGCATGATAGGAACAAGCTCTACCACTGCACCAGACAGCTAATAATTTGATCTATTTTTTTTTAACTTAGATAACTGCAGAGTGCATAATATAATTAATTACTAATTTTTTGATGAGGTATTTTTACGAGCATAATACGAGTACCAAAGACCTTCATCCGTTATAGTTAAATGGGCCTTTCTTTGGCGTGAGTCTAACCCACGATCCCCGCACTGATAGCGTTTCAACCTGCTTCGGTATCACATGATTTTTGTTCCTGATGTTCCCACTCAGTAGCTTTCCAGGTATGAGCTTCAGAATGCATATAGGATGTGCAGAAGGAAGCCAATACTTCATGCCTTTTTCATATATGTACATATATATAACTAAAAAACTTGCTCTTTAGATCCCAATTTTATATCTACTCTTAGATTAACTTCCAATACATTATTTAGTTTTTATATTAAATAAAATATCAAATCAAATACTGTTTGTTGGCGCATTTATTTAGCAGTCGATCCCAGGATCTCCGTATATTAGACTAAAACACTACCCACTGAACTACCGAAGCACATATTTATTTTCGTACATAATTCAATTAAAAAACCAAAACTTGAAGTAAAAATTTCATTCGCATCCAAATTTCTATACCAGTAAGCGAGAGAGAATGCACTTTAAAAAAAAACTGAGAATTTGAGTATAAACAGTCGACCAACTTTGTAGTGTCTGTGTTAAATTTCGTCATTCGTGTACGTTATGGCATCCTCGTAAGGTAGAGGGGATGCACTGTGTGCTTTTCCGCGCTTCCGAAGCGGTTCTTTTTATCTTATTGCTTTACTTGTACCAAATTTATTTTTGCTGGGACTTGTTTTATTTGATAAGGAGTAAGAATCTGATTAAGAGTTTCTGCGAAAGAATTGTGAAAAGATAGTTTACAAAATAAGTATACTGCAATATAAAGCAGATTACAAAATTTTTTAGTTTTTAAACTCCATTTTATTGTAAAAACATATTCTTAAAATGAAGAATTTTCGAGATATTTCCTAGAAACTTGTTTTTTGCAGTTTATTTTTGCATTGCTAACCACCTTGAAAATGCTCTGATTTATTAACACAAATGTAACACCTCTGCATGATGATTTAGTGGTTATTCAATTAGAAAAATTGTATGCAATTTTAAATTTATTTTAATTAAAATTACTAAATTACAATTATTTGTAATTGGAAATATTTTTTTTATGTCAGTAGTTTGTTTTAACCTCAACAATTCAATTTTGTTTTTGAGAAAATAAATTTTTTTAAATGCTTTGTATACCAAAAATTATTTACATATGCACAAATGTCTGTAAAATGTACGTAAAAAAGCTCCAGCCGTTCGCGTGATTTCGGTGAATCATCATGCAAGGCACGCGTGGGTAATGTTTTATAATAATCCGTAAACTGCGTACATTGAGAGCTATTATTTTAACATTCAGGCGACAGTGGTTAAAAGATGACAATCTGAAAAAATTATATATATTCTTGCGTCTTTATTAACGACATATTAAACATTATATCTGTGGCAAAAAGGAAAAAGTGCTTAAATCGAGATAAGCTGATATTGAATTAATGGTATCTCCGTAATCTGCATATTTAAAAGTACTCCTGGGCAAAATCTCAATTAATCTGTGCGATTTTTCAGGAAGTTATAGCACTTTGACGTGTGACTTATCTTTTGATCCCATTTGAAATAAAAGCTTAATTTATTTTATACTTTCATATATTTCAACTTAAGTGTATTACTTATAGCGTATTGAACGATGTTTGCTTAGAAAAAATCAAAGGTTGACAGAGAACTTCCCAATTTATTTGTAAAAGAAATAAATTTCTGAAAATCGACTTGAACGCTTAAAAGTGCTCTCCTGCAAAACAGTAAAATATGACTTAAGAACTTTTTCCTTAATAATATAAATATATTTTTTTTAAATATTTTTGTAGTTGATAATGGACTGTAAATTAAGATCATTTAATTGATAAAAAATTAAGTTATCCCATAAAGCTTTTTAAGGAATTATTTTACCAAACACATATAACTGTAATTGGTTTTGTCGATTGCAATTACATGTAGTTGTAATTGGTTTTTTTTCAGTTACAATTACATGTAATTGAAATTGAGATTTTTTCCTGCAAAATTAATTTTATATGTAAATGCTTTCTTTATTTTTAATTACAATAAAATTGAAAACTTTCAATTACAATTACAAAAAAAATTTGAAACTAATCACCATTTTTAAGCTTCCCACACAAGTATTATTTATACGTGATTGCGACTTGTGCGAGTAGAATCTCTCCAAAATCGTATAACACTTAAATGGCAAACAAGTAGACGGATGATGCAATTTCACTTTAAATTTTTGGGTTTTTCTTTTCTCTCTTTATATTTATAACCTTCCTCTCCCAAATGGCATTTGCTGCTCTTAAAACTTCAATAACTAAAAAAATTCATTAAATTAAAAAAAAATATTATTGCTTGTTACAAAATTTCTATTAAGAAAAAAATAAATGCCTAAACATTCACTTTGGCGTCTGAAAAAGTTAAAACAAACGTGCACAAGCCCACTAGCACATTGTGCAAATAGCAAGTATTTGAAAATTTACAAATATTTGTGAATTGTGGTCGCACAGCTCAATTAACTTGTAACAGCACGTACAAAACAGATATAAGAATCAGCTAAAGTGAAAAAAAGAAAATATCAAATTATAAATCCGAGGCTTTTTCATATCAACGTATGAAATCATAAAGAGTGATTTTTTAGCAACTTTCTGTTTGGCAACACTGTGTTTGGCAACTCCTCCGTTTTTGTGTATCATGTTACTGTTAAATATGTTCAGTTTGGTCTATAATTTAACCATAAACCGACTTAAAATTTAACAACGCTTGCAGTTCTTTAAATTTTATTATCAAAATTGCACCGTGCACTTCTTCCATTTTATGGTCAGTTTGGGCGACCTATACTCGTATATTGTTTTTGTCCAAAATGGAAGAGCTGGACTTGGCTGACATGTGGTTTGAGCAAGACGGTGCCACATGTCATACATTACGCGAAAAAATGGTCCAAGAACAGTTTATTTTACGTTTGGGACCGGCCCTAATTGGTCACCTAGATCTTGCGATTTAACGCTTTTGGACTACCTTTTGTCGGGGTATGTTAAGGCTCATGTCTAAAGAGACAAGTTCGCAAAGGTTGACGCACTGGAAGACAACATTGAAGATATTATGCCAAAATTGGACCAAGCGTATGAACCATTTCAGACATATCCGCGGTCAAAATTTACATGAAATTATCTTTAAGCATTGAATTATATGGATCGTTTTACCGACTCAAATAAATATTTTAGATATTTCTCTAAATTTTATATGTTTTTTTATAAATCAAATCCGAAAGCTCTTAAAGAGTCACCCAACATAACACAGCGGGAAAACTCAGAAGACCTTAGTTCAGGACTTATTGAAGGTCTACCGTGAATTTTGTTTGATTCAATTATTATTCTTATCTAACTGCTAAAGGTGCGTTATAGAAGGCCTCAACTATTTCGTATAAAAGATAAGATCAAATTCCACATTCCTTCTATAAGAAGGGAGAAGAGACTCAGTAACATTTTTATTGTTTTTTTTTGCCAAGGCTAAAGCAAAATCCATTAATTTGAAGGCCTTTCAGAATGGCTAGGAAAATGCGTGTAAAAAATATATGAGTATGAAATGGAGAAAGCAGGCCTCGTATATCACAAGGAACGAGTACAAAGGTCTTCTCAAAGGCATCTTTAATCCTTCATTTTCCCGCTGGGAATTGTATCCAAAAGAAGGAGTACAAAGGCCTCCTAGCAGGCCTCCTTAGTCCTTCTTTTTGCACTGGGAATTGTTGGGTGGAATAATTTTTTTTATTGCATTGAAAAAATTATAATATTTTTTTAAACAAAGTTTAGTTTCAATTCTTGTGTGTGAAACAACAATTATATCGTTGGAAAATTAACGTTTTTATTACCATTAAAAATATTTAAATTAAAGTTTCATTATATATAAAAACTAAAACCTTTTTAAATCTCACCACAATCTTTAGTCTGCGTAGTATGTCCATTTGTTTTCTATTAACCGCCTCCTTCCATTCTCAGTAATGCAAAGAGGGGTAAAATAATTTCTTAGCAAATCAAGAGAGATAAAGAAGGGTTTTATAGCTCTTAACATATTTTAGAATTTTATTGCAACTTTTCTTTTACTTTCCTTTTTTCTATTAAACAAACGAGATAAATCTAACAACCACTTTGATATTCTTTTTCTGTTTTCTCTTCTCATTCCAATGCTGCTCGTGTATTTTATTGTGGGTATGGTGTGAATTTGTGTGTGCGGTGACATTACTCTTATCACTGTCACTGCTACTGCTGTGCAACTGTGGTCCTGTTGATGTTAATTTTACTGTTACTACTACAACTGACTGGCCATGCTGCTGTCTTTGCTGTCTTTCCATAAATGTATAGCGCTACTGCCGATGGCGTCCTTACAGACAATCCTCATCTCGTTTTGTTATTCTACATGGCACAATTGTTTTTACGCGAATTAGTGAAAAGCTATCGTCTTATACAAGTGGTGCCAATGGATATGTCAGGATATTATGGTAAGTTTTACCAGATATACTTATTTTGGTTTTTTATCTAATTTTTCTTTGCCGTTTGTTTTTTTTTTTTACTTTAACGCATTTTCTTTTATTAAACTTGAACTTATATTTCGTTGCATTTATTGAAAAATTTAACAGAAATTTTAAGGAATCATTTCAAGAATTACTGAAATTGTGAGTTGTGCAAGCACTAATTGAAATCTAAAACTATTTTACGATGTTCTTCGGAAACATAAATCTAGCAAAGATTATAATTCTACAAAGGTTAAATTTGCCTTGACGTCCTAGGAAAGGATCTAGCAGATTAGATGTCTGTATATAATATATTTTAAATGAACATGTTACATGTTTCAATCCAAACGATATTTGGCTCTAGATGGTGATTACTTCAAAATTCAATTCCACGATGCCATTCAAGGGCTACATTAAGTCCTACTTTAATACACACAAAAAATTAATATGAATAATTTTGTAAAATTAATTAAAATATTTGTAATATCAATTAAAAAATTAAT
This sequence comes from Nowickia ferox, assembly GCA_936439885.1. Lineage (NCBI taxonomy): Eukaryota > Metazoa > Arthropoda > Insecta > Diptera > Tachinidae > Nowickia > Nowickia ferox. Next base: position 70,866,214 of record OW387026.1, read on the forward strand.
TAAATTTTCACCTATAAACAATTTGATATTATCAATTAAGTTTCTCCACTCAAATTAATTAATACAATTAAAAATTTAATTGAATCAAATACATACTTAATTGAATACATTAATTGCTGAATACTTTATTCTGTGTACTTATGAACATCTTCCGATGAAGTTATTGCAAATCTTTTCTGGCGCTTTCAAAATAAAATATCCATCATCACGGAGTGTACCTCTTGAGACGTTATGAGAAATTTTACTACCCGATTAAATGAGAGCTGACAAAGATTGCCGAATTTTCTATATTTTTACTTTAGGTTTGATTAGTTTAGGTTAGGTAGGCTCATGTCCGGGGACATACTCATAAGCCAGTGCACTCTCATTTAAACAAATTAACCCCACCTTTATAGGAACTCAGTATCGTTCACGTAGTCCCTCAAACTGCATTCACTGTCATTCGTGGCTCCAATCCAGTACAAATGCGCTCGTAGATTAGAGTGCCCGTTAAGATGCTGGTCAACTTTACTAGCTCGGACTTATTTAGTTTCAGCAGTCTCCTTGTTTTATCTTCGTCCGGGTCGCCGCATAGAACCTTGTTTAGATTACCCTCAGTATCACAGTTTCCCGTGGGACGTATTTGCTAAATTTTGTAACTCAATCTTAGCTCAATCTTGCAAGGTCTTCCATTGATTAGAGTTACTGTCTGTAACGTTCTGGCCTTTTTCGCCAGTTCACTTGCAAGTTCGTTTCCGTGCGCCGGCACCCATACAAGACGAATTTTGCCATGTACTGCGTAATGGTTTAATATGTTCTTGCAACCTAAAACGGTCATAGAGTTTGCTCCGTGATCGCATAGACCTCCACCTGAAGACTGTATTATGATCAGGTAAGCGGAATTAAAGCTCGGTCTCCAGTTCTTCTATGAAGAAACCTAGGACCGTTCTTTCGTCTATCTTCGTGCCATCTGTATAGCAGAAAACTCCCACGGGTGTTCGTTCTAGACTTCGATTGAACAGGAGTGTCTTTCTGGTCTAAATGTGATGCATTCAGTTACAACCCTAGTCTCAATTACCCGGTCGGAACTTTCCAAAGTCTGGTCGTATCCAGTCAATGACGTCCATATGTGCTGATGGTGTGATATGTTGTCTTGTCCGATCCAGTCCACCATCACTTGTAGACGTTTTGTAGCAAGAGCTGCTTCGTATCTAATACGAATGACTTTAGGTTGTACATTAATAATGGTCTCCAATACCCTGGTGGATGTAGTTCTCATAGCAGCACATTCGTTGAACCTTCTCCAAAATTTTAGTGTTGCAGTGCCTATCTGTTGGCCTCCACTATACTACCAATGCGTATTTTAGAATTGGTCTGATAACATTGTGCCACTGTGAAACTGTGTCGCAATAGGTCTAAGTCCCCATCTGGACCCAATGGCTCTTCTGCAGAGAGACCAGAATGAGTTAGCTATCTTGACTTTGTCCTCTAAGTGATGTCTTCACAACAGTTTCCTATCTATGACAACTCCTAAATATTTAATGCTATCGGATAAGATGATGGTCCTTCCCTGGAAACTAGTATCAATATAGTTCATGATCTTTGTTTTCCTGCAGAAAATATCTCTTTCCGTTTTTTCTGGGTTAATATTCAGTCTTTTCGGCCGAGCCGAGTTTAGCACAAAGCTGAGAGCTTTTTCCGCCTTTCTACAAAGTTGGTTAAGGTCCTTGCCCCTTAAAAGTATAATGACATCGTCCGCATAGCAGACGTTCATAACTCTCATTAGCCAGGTCTCTTAGCAGGTTGTGTATAGTGGTTACCCAAAGAAGGGGTGAAATTATTCCCTCTGGAGGCGTCCCACGCTGCACCCTATTCCTAACTTTTACATTATGCATACCGCAGCTTATCCACCTGTTCCCAATCATGAAGTTTACCCAATCAATTATTGATTGCTCAACTTGAAGCTGTACTAAGGATTATATAAGAGTTTAGTACTCACATTGTTGAAAGCTCCCTCAATGTTAATACAAATGCGCAGCATATACACATTTTCATTAAAAGCTTTTTTGGTGTAGTTAACTACCCTATAAAGAACCGTTTTACTGACCTTCTTTTGAAATTTTTATTCTAACTTTTTGTAATTTTTGGGTTTTATTATTTGCAGTTTATTAATTACGCTTAAGGTAAAATTTTTTATAAAAAAAATAATAATATTAATTTATATCAATATTTTGCTGCAACTTTGTGCAGCTTTCTATTCTCGTCGGCGTCAATGTTTTAAAACGAAACTGAAACTACAATTTGGCATCACCATTGGCGTTACCGATGTTTATCGAAAGTATGTCGGTGTTCTCCATTTTGAAACGAAGATAGTAACGACAAAAAACAATATTTTTTATACTTAATTATTATAAAACGATAACGTCAATGCGAATAAGGCCGATTGTTTATAATAGTAAAATATTAAGATTTTACTTATTTATAAACATTTCGATAAAGGGCTTAGTTATTCCTCAATGGACTCATTAAATACAAAATTTCCTTTGAGCAAACCTTTAAAATTATGGTAAGCAATGTTATAAATTTTCGGGCCCCAAACACGTATTTGTTATTTCTATTTCTAATAAATTCCATGATTTGGAAATATATGAGTATTGAGAATTTTAATATTCCCACACTTTATATTTTTTTGAAATATATACATTAAAATAAAATGAACACTTATATCGCAAGGATTTAATTCTTTTACCAGCCAAAAAACAATAAGAAACATTAAAATATAATAAAAAACTGAATGGGAAAAGAACTTTAAATAAAACCATTTGTTTAGTTAAGAAAAGAAATAAATAAATAAGAAAATATACAACTGAAGAAGAACAATACTGACTGTGTGACAAGTGTATTTGAGTGCGAAAAATAATTTCCTTTTTAAGAGGATTCTGCACGTACACTACCAAAGACGCACAAATCCTTACATAAAGTAATATTCATTATATGCTTGCATGTATGTGTTTGTGCTTATGTGTGGGATTGTGCATGTGTGTAAGTGTGTTTGAATATGTAGTGAGGACATTGTCTGTTGAAACAATTATTGCTTGTGGCAACAATTTAAAGACTTACAATCATCCTCAGTTGCTGCAAGCATTAAAAATATGCACATATAATAAGAAAATCTGTGCGTATGAGTTTGTAAGTTCGTACAGATTTTTCTATTTTAATACATACATTAAGTGACTAAAAAGTTTTGCATTACGAAGAATAATGATCATTTTGAAAATGCTTTAATTATTTTTGCATGTTAGCAAAAAAACATATTTTTGTATATTGTAGAACTTAAAATTTAATATCACCATACGATAATGCAGCTAAGGAATATCGCGAATGCAGATCGATGGCCAAACGTAGTGTTTTCAAGAATAGTTAGTACATTCGCATTGAATGCATTTAGTTTATATAAAGAAATTGACTCTCCATGAGCTCCACATGATTAAAACCGCAGAAAGTCTGACTTTTTTCGTCACCTAGACGTCATCAGAAGATTACAGTTGGAAAATACAGTTTACAGCAGAGCTATTGACTCAACAACAAGAATTGGCATGCAATGGTACACTATTTCAAACCGGAGATATACAAATTTCAACTTCTAGAAAACGAGGAATTTGCAATTGCAATAGATTTGTATGCAAATTGAATTGAAAAATAAGCCATAATTGATTTTTCTTAATTTTACTCATACAGAAAATTAAACAAACTGTATGGATTAAAAGCTTCATATATAGGATTCGTAACGTTTACTTTTTTTGTTAGATTTATCCTAGATAGACAATATAATGGTTTGAATGGATCTTTTTTTCAACATCTTGCTTGACTTATTTTAGACATAAATTTTTAAATAAGCTAAAGGTTTATTATTAGAAAAAAGATACAAACTGTTTTTGCTAATACTTTTTTAAATTGTATTGCGTTTGAAAATTCTTTTCACTTACTGTTTGTAAGTCTTCATAAACATAAGTATTTGCTTTTTTAGTAGCCATTATTTTAAGTTACTGGTGCACAAGTGTTATAAATGACATTAATGGATTCGCTTGAGGAAATTATGAAAGTTCACAATACGTTTTTTTTTTGTTTGTTTTACTATTATGTTGCAACAAATAATCTTAAAGTTTAATTTAAATACTTTTCTTTTGTTCCCTATTTTGATTAAGTAAAAGACAATTTATTTCAAGGATACCAAATAAATATAATGGGAAACTCATATGGCATAATTATAGATGGACTCTAGATGAAATGTACTCAAACTACAAGAATTGTATACGAAAGTCAAAAAAAATTTACACAAAATCAAAAAAAAAACAAACAAAAGCTGAGAAAACTTGTAGCATCATATAAAGCAAATAAAAAAAATATTAGACCTTTGTTAAATATTTTCTTTCTCCTTAGTTTGACCTGTTTTGTTAAGCTAATTAGTTTTAACAACTGACCCACATATATAAATTGGGTCTTTTTTGTAAAGCATCTAAATGGAAACTTTTCTTTCATTTAAAAGCACAGGATTTATTAACAAAAGAGGTGAAAAAAATTTAAAAATTTTACAGATGGCGTTTCAAAATATTCAAGTAATAATTATCCCGATTGTTACAAAAAGAAGAAAATCCAATTTATTAAGTCATGTAAGCCGATAGTCTTTGTCGCTGCAATATTAAAGGATTCGTTTTAATTTTTTTACATTAAGCTTAATCAGGCAAAATTATCAAAAATTTTAATTACATATTATTATCTCCAGAATTTAAACTTATTCAAAAGAACTGAAATATCAATAAAGTAAAAAGCGAGCAAACATGCTTAAATATTAATTTCCAAAAATTTGCTTTTTGTAAAGCGTAGTACACACTAATATTGTCTTATTATGAGCTAAGTGCAACACAATTGTCAAACTACATTTAAAAACTTTTTACGTACATAATTTGATAGTTCTACGTATAACCTTATGCTTTGAGCATGAGTGAAAAATTAAAAAAATTTAATTTTGCTTCAATATTATTATTTTAGCAATGGTATTGCATTTTCACCGTGAATACTTCGCTTTAGAAATTTTCTTTCATTAAAATATGAATTTGCTTCATATAAATTACATAAATTACGCATACCCAACCAATAAAAATACTGATAGATGAAGTCCAAAGAAGTATGCAATAGTTTTTAAGCAAATATTGGATTTGATTCCACGTTACTCATACGCACATAATTACAATACTCAGAATTGAGGAACGTAGACAGAGATAGATAGTTTTTACGCAAATAATTAAGAACTTTAACTGATATGAATTTTATAATAAAATTCAAATGATAACAGTTTTTTCGAGCAGAAATAATTATTATTTTCTAATTTAAATTTTTTAGGGCAAAAATTATTTTTATTTTCTCATTTTAAATTTTTTGCCCAGAAATAAAAATCAATTTCTGAGATTCCGCAGCCATTCAACTTCAAAAAAAGAGGTTACCAATTCGTTTCTGTATTTTTGGAAGTGTTACTTCATAACTCGGTTCATATTAGACCGATTGTAAAAATACTTTTATTGTAAAAAACATTGGGTGGGACAACTCCCACAAATTGTTTTTCTTTGATTTTATGATATTCTACTTCTTTGATTGCTGCGAAACTTAGCAAACACCTTTGGTTCTTGTAACTACATTTAAGAGTTGAAAAAATGGGCAGGGCTACGCACCCTAAAATTTTTTCTTATATTTCACGTGGTTCTACTTAACCAATTTTTACAAAAGTTAACACAAAAGTTAACACACACCCTGAGCTCTGAAAAACAAAAAATCTTGCATTTAAAAAATGTGCCGAGATACGTCCATTAAAATTTTGTTTTATATTCTATAAATTTGTTTCGAAAACGTCCAATCAGATCATCGCATTGAAGTCAGTTTTTTTTGGCAGAATTATTTGTAACAGAATGAACGTGCTCTTTGAATTAAACATATGATTATTATGCATTCAATTAAAAACCTATTTTATTGTCGACTTCAACGAATACAATTAAAGAATGATTTTAACGTACAGTTTATGTCTAAAGAGATTTTTTTTAATTCCAAAGCACATATCGACGGGTCCATTCTAAAACATGCAAAGTCAAAAAAAAAAAAACAAAGTTTGTTGATGATATCTCGGGAACGTTATGAGACAGAAACTTGAGACTTTTTGTAATCTTATCATAATAGCAACAGATTTTTTTTAGAATGCTTAAGCTTGTACACAAATCTATTACCTGGTCCTTTAAGTAGACTTAGCATCTTTCTGGTGGTCCTTGCTCACTCAATGGTCATCTAAGTACAGAGAGCATGTTTTAGTTTGGAAAACTAAACAATGATATGTACACTTACATGAGGAGAGTATTATTTTGAATTCAGGGAAAATCCTATTAAGTGCACTTAGACATAAAAAAACTATATTATAAAAATTAATGTCAATTCTTTAACATGCTAAGTACTTTTAGCATAAAGCAAACAAAAAATAATTTGAAACCAAATCATTAAAAATGGGAGGTTTTTTAAACTTGAAAAATTATGCTAAGCACATTTTTGCTCATAACTTGTGATATAATAGCCCGATTACTATCAAAATTTTACAGAATCTAAGTTAATAAAAAATGAATTCAGAAACTCAATTCCCTGCATGTAGACTTAGCATGTTTTGGAATGGGACTGTCGATATGTACGTTATTTTGAATAATGGCTTAAAAAATTAAATGAATCTAAATCATGCAACGAGATTTCGCTGAATTTATGTAAAACTATATATCATCCAATTCAGGCCAAAGGAAATTGGTAATATTTGTTCAATAGCAGTTGTGACTGTTAAACAGACAGCAAAATTATAAGTGTTGTCAGACACTGTACCCATATGCGTTGAGTTGGCATAACATACTGAATAAATAATAGCGTATTTGCCAGATGTGTGTTAAACAATTTGGCTGCTGTCACCTGTGAAATTTGGAAGTTCCTATTAGAACACCCTGATGTATAGAGGTCATTTAATCGCTGTGTAGCTAACTATTTGAGCCACTCCGCCCGTCCATTTGTTCATGTGGGTTCATTCATGCACCCATATATATAGGCTATAGGCTGATTTTTAAGAGCTTTTTAGAAAAATTTATGAAATCTTTATTTGAATAGTTAGAACGATCTATATACCTCAATGCTCAATCGCCCGGTATCTCTCGAATAAATAATATTGTCTTCCAGCACGCCAACTGTTGCGGGCTTATCCCTATAGCCTTAACATAGCTTTACAATTAATTTACAATTACAAAGACGTTAAATGTTACGATCTAGGCAGCCAAAACTGTTCACCAAACTTGCCTCTCAATTGGACTGTTGTTTCGTGTTGTGAGTGGCATGTGGCACTGTTTTGCTGAACCTACATGTCAGCCAAGTCCAGCTCTTTCGTTTTGGGTAAAAAAAAGTAACAGAGGCCTAATTGCTTCGAATGGCTCCGAATCGATAATTCATGGTCATCAACAACTGGCGGATACAGCTGCGATATTTTCCTCTGTCCGAAATCTATGTATGCCTGCTGGTAATTTAATGTTCAATAATGTAATTTTGGTGCTAAATTTAGTCACAAGATTCCGAATATCCGCCTCAGAAAATCGCCCAAACTGACCATAACCGAGCATAAATTTTGATAATGAAATTTAATAATCTGCCAGCGTTGTCCATTTGTAAGGCTATTAATGGTTAAATTATAGACCGAACTGAACATGTTTAACAGTAAAATGTTACACAAAAACAACTGAGTTGCCAAGAACAGTGTTGCCAAAAATAAAGTTGCTAAAAAATCACCCTTTACTTTATTATAGTAGAAGTTATGCATTTTTACCGCGAATACTTCGCTTTAAAAATTGCTTTTAATTAATATGGATTTGCTTCACATATCAACAAAGTATTGAATTTCATTCCAAATTACTCATACGCAATATGTCACAATACCCGCAAATGAAGCCCTTAGAAATATGCAATAGTTTTAACGCAAATCTTGTATTTGATTAAAAATTACTCATACGCACCTAAATAAAATACTCAGAAGGGAGGAACATAGAAAAAATAAATAAAGGGATTAAATTAAATTAAACTGAATTTCACGTTTGTAAATTTACATTTATTTCTACACGGAAAATTAATCGTGTAGCTTTTTGTGTAGAATTGTTAGCATACACACAAATTAATATATTTTTGAATTTACAACACATAAAAAAACACAAAAATTAATTACAATATGATGAAAATTAGAAATGTTAAAAATTCCATGACCAAACAATTGTATGAACATTAATTTTTGTTTCATTTGACTGAAAAAAGTCTCCACTTATATTTATAACATCCCTAAGATAGGCAATAAATTACAAAGATTCCGTGTACTTTTCGTTTGAAAGTCTGTACTAGCAGATGGAAATTATTATAAGAAATCTACCAACCTGAATTTCCGTAATTTTTTTTACATACAGTTTGTATGAGAAACTGAAATTCGGTATGAACTCCGTACACGGCTTTAATTCTATTAATTTGATACACAAAATAGCTGAGGTGCCAAAAAGAGTGTTTGCCGAAAAAAAAGTTGCCAAAAAACTACCCTTTACTTTCATTCCGTTTGGCCTTCCCTCCATTCATCTATTCATCAGTCTATCCATCTGTCCGTTCATGCATCTATTCACCTATTCCTTCTTCCATACAACCGTCTATCTTGCAATTCCTCTGTTGACGCTTACGTCTGGCCGTCTATCTTCTATCCATTCATACGACTGTCTGTCCACCCATCGTCGGTCTATGCTTCCGTACGTTCTTCCATTCGTTTGTTCATCTGTACATCTATCCGCTCATACAACTTCCAGCCATCTGCCACTTCATGTCATGACCCTTTTAATCATCCGTAGGTCTATACATACATCCTTAGATTAGTCGTTCGTCTTTTATTAACAAACTTTTAACGAATTGAAATTTGCTTTTACAGTAAACAGTTTAAAATGTATTTATTTATTCGCTTTTTTATTAACATGGTTTTGGCTTTTATTAAATAATTAATACATTTATTTATTTTTTATAGAAAATCGGACCGGTCCCTCAAATTTGGGCAATGTTATAAGTCAAATTCTGCTTTGTAAGCAAATCACACCAGACTTTAATCAAGAAGAATTATGCAGCATTACAAAAGACTCGCAAGATATTGCAGTGCTGCTGTCGGAAATGCAAGAATTTATGCCACAGCATGAAACATACCTGGGTAAATATAAATAGTAAAACATTATGGCTAGTCATGATTTTATTTCCAATGCTTGCAAACATAAATCATATATCAATAACATCCCTTTTTTGGTCGGGAGTTAAAGAGAAAACGATTTTAAGAACTGAACAAAAAATTGTTTTTTTTTTCTTCATATAAAATTAAAACTATTTTAATATTATTTTTATAGTTATGTGTACGAGTATGTACACATTTCTAAACTTTTAACTTATATTGTATACCACAAAATCGATAAAAAAAATTATATTTAATTAAAATCTGTTACAGAACGCCACACAGCACTTGACAGCAATGGACCATGGGCAAACAAAGGCCGCCACAACTATATTTGTAAGAACATGAGTTTACTTTGCTGCGTTTCTCGACCAAATTATCTTTGAAAGTAAATGTAAACTAACAAACTAATATATTCTCAAAACAGAAATGTCTTTAAAAGTTAACTTTAAATTATTTTACTAATCTTGTTTTTAAGTAATTATAAAAAAATATGATAGAAAATTTCTTTTATCTCTCGCCATTTAATCAAAAACTCATTTGAATTTATTTCTCTCAGAAATCAAAACCGTTCAAAATATAAATTTTTTTCAAATAATTATATATTTCGAAAACAAACCAAAAAAAAATGCACCAATTAGTAAAATAAAAGTTAATTATATTAAGAAAACTTTATAAAATGAAATTAATGTTAACATTACACATCAATTACTAAGTATAAATTAGATTTAAAGAAAAGGTTAAGAATTTATTTAATTTACAAAAAAAAATATAAGAAATTCAATTACATTAACATAATCAGAACATGAAAATGATCAGAACCACTAGTTGCATATTTATAACTTTAAGGAAATTTTAAATACCTGAACATACATTTATATTTAGTTAAATGTTAGATAAAGACAAAACACTAAGATATAAAGGATGTTATAACTTGAAAAAAAAATATATATATATAATAAAAATAAAAGAGAAACAATTTTTCCTTGCATTGTAAAAATTTTTACGAGTTATTTATTTCGTTTGTCAAATAAACAATCTGAGAAAAAGTTATATCTTTTACATTTTTGTAGCTTTCAACATCTTTGAATCTTTGTTTAATCGAAAAAAATTTTACCGATTAAATATATTTTCCTTCTTCGAGTTATGCTTTCTGTTTGAAGGACACTTGCAAATTTATGCTAGTTTCATATAAAATAGAAAAGGGTTTAGCGCACTTATTATTAAAATTTGTGGTATATATTTCAAAAACATTTCTATCAGCTTTATAGCTATTTTAATAATTCATATAGAATGTGTTTCCATAGCCAATAGAATTATAAAGGGAAGCAGCTGTCAAAAGAACTGGCATACAATGATCACTTTTTGACATTTGTGGTTAATATACTCTGGCAAATCATCAAAAATAGATTGAAGCTTGAACTACCACAGTAAAAGCTTGTATTTCTGCTCAGTCGTAAGTACTAACAATTTTACTGAATTATTTTTGTTTGAGAAATTTAAAAAGTATGGGGTGCCATTGACTTATTGCCTACAAATAGCCAAGAGTCAGATTAATGTTCGCCTAAAAGTACTTTTTAAGTTTAACATTTGTTAACGTACTAATAATCCCAAGTTATTATTTTACTTAGTAAGTAAAATATTTTTTTATTAAAAATACATTGAAATTGAATTGAGAGGTTTAGCTGGATCCTATGCGCATTTCACTGTTGCTGATGTAGATCATCAAAGATTTCTTAGAACAACTTGAGTTATTATGTTAAACTTTCATTTAAACAAATGAGAAGCTCAACAAATAATAAAGTTGAAACAAGAACTCAGTAATCAACATGTTTTTTTATTTTTTTACTTTACCATTGCCACACTGGCTGACTTTTTTGTTCAGTTCGAAGTGTAGATGTAAGAAGTATGTAAAGAAAATAAATGTAAATAACAACAACAGCCATTCAAGAATAGAATGTTGCCACACAAGTATTTTTGAACGGGTGCAGTCAAGTTAATAATTAGTGCATTTTTCTGGCAATTTTTTTAATGACTAAAAGTAAAGTAATGGTTTGAAATTATTAATGCGTTAAAAAAAATTTAAAAATAGTTAATTTTTAATAATTCAAATACCTTGGATTGGGTAAAACTAAACGTTTTTTTAAATAAATTTGAAATGTAAACCATCTACTGTTTTTTAGACTGAATTTACATTATTAATATTTTAATTAAAGTTTTTTGTTTTTAATTTGTGAACGCTGTTGGCTGCGGTAGTTAGTGCGTCAACTACAAATAAAATTAGGGTATTTGAGAGCTCAAGTTCAAACCCAGGCCAGACCCAGTCATATCAACATCGTATATTTTTTCTGATATGCGTTAGTGTAGGTATGTATGTACAGTACTGTGCAGAAAAAAGTAACAAAATCTCTATTTGACTTAAAATTTAAATATTTGAGACATTTGTTAATTTTAAGCAGCCTTTTTAACAAACTTTTATAAGTAATCATACTAGAAAACGAATTCGCATTTTAATTTTGATATTTCCTAAACAATAAAATAACTAATATTCTCAAACCCAAGTAAAGAGATTGTGCAGGACAATAGCAAAAAAATGGGGAATATCATAACTATCAATAAACTATTTGATATAGCGCTATAATTCTAAAGTCCAACAGGCTTAGCAGTACTTTTTATTCCTTATATTACATTTTAAAATTCCTTTCTAAATGTTGTTGGTGCTGCTTGATATATCAAGAATATGAAAGACTAGGGCTAAAAATATAAAAAGGTGGCCGTTAATTACTTAAAAGTGTAACAAAAATATATCCTTAGTTTGCTGATGGGTACGTCGGCAGGATAATTACGCATTGAGCAATTTGGTATACGACATCGAAAAACTTCCGCAGCTTATGATAGCAAAATGTATTTCATACTTCAAATAATACAAATAGCTCGTTTGCTATTTCTAGTGAGGTTGTAATATCTTAAAATTTGAGTGTGCAGAGAAAGCAATTGAAAAAGTTATAGACTACGAAAATACTATAGTTGACCAAGAGATACTTGAAAATAAATAAAATGTTATATTTATTTCATACAATTTTATTGTTTTTTAGCTTGGAGTTCAGTAAGACACACCGTAATTGAATGCTAATAAAATGGGAAACCGATTTTCTTATTGAAGAATTAAAATTCTATACATCAAATTGGTATGTCATCTCTTCAATGCGGCGCTTGCCTAGTAAACAGTTTTTCCCAGGAAATATCAAAATGAGTTTTAAGCATAACAGCGGCTAGGTGATGGTGATGTCCCAAAAATTTGTAAAAAAAAATATCCAGTGGAATATGACACTTTTATAGGTTTTTCAATGCGGTAGTACACCGTAACAAACTTGGAGGTTGGGCAAAAAATACAGGAAAATTTATTTAATTCCAATTTATGCTTGACCGACAAACGCAGCTTTATTGCAAGATGATGCAGGAGTGTTTTCGGAAAATGGTTCCTAAATTGCAACAAACACTTTCAATTTCCATTAACTTTGCAAACATGTATTTCTTAATACAAAATAAATAATCATTGTGAATTTATCCAGGGTTGATATGCACGTATTATGATAAAACTAAAGATTATACCAAAAGGATCATTTGTTGCGTTTGTTATGCACAGCTTCATATCAAAGCCTGGACTATTTTAGATAAATTTTGAAAATTCAGTTTTTTTAAGAAAGATTTTATTTAATACAATACATAGGGCATATAACTACAAATAAATTATGGTCAGAGTTTTTGTTTCATATAATGTGTGTATATTATGAAATAATCGTCTCCATTTATTTATGCAGAGTTTGCTTTTGTTTTGCACAGTATTGTATAATATCGAAATAATAACTGTGGCCACAGATATATTGCAGAACATTTCTTTATCGATATTTGTAACAATTAATCAATAATTAATTAATTAAAAATAATACGCCTACATAATACCAGAGGCACTGCAAAGATGCTATAAAAATTAACGAATCGCACAACAACAGGGTTGTAAAAACAAACAAAAAATTACTAAGCTTCTATTCTATCTATATGTTACTTCACCATCTATATTTGCACTATGCCTGTCCTAATCCCACATAAGCCAAGACCTGGGGGGTTACTCTCTATTGCGATGCGAAAGCACTTATGATGCGAAAGCTAAATGCGATGAGATGCCATTTTGGTACTCTCTATTACTTTCGCAAAATTATTTGATAAAGTGGCAGCACTGACTTTGCAAAAGGAAATATGGCAAAGATTGACAGTAATGAAATGCCAAAATATGTAAAAACGTCTTTCCAAAAAAGGAAAGTTAGCAAAAAGTGAAGTGTAACAGCTTTTAATTGAAAATAAAATTTGATGAGAAAAAAGGCACTGTAGGACGCGTCTTAAGAGATATGTAAGTCCAATATACTCTATTCAAAATTTCCGTTTGAATAAGGAAGCGTTTCTGTATGTTCTAAACGCTATTTAACTCGAGATAAAAATTTCAAGGAGATCCAGAGCAATTCCAACTATTATAAAACTTGCCGCGACATTAAAATTAATTGGCTAAGGCGGATATCAACATAAAATTGGTCAGGGCCATACCTTAGGTCTATCGCAGCACTCTCACTTTGCTCAGAGGTCTGCTCGGCATTGAAAGAATACTACATTCCAACCATATCAAATTTGATTTATGATGGTTAGATCGGACAAGCACTTACACTTCAACACAAAATTGCAGGACAGTATGAGTGCTATGGTTTCACCTTGATTTAACATTTTTAGATACATATGTATGTGATCACAAAATGTTATGAAATTTTTTCTCTCTAAAAATAATTTCAATATCAATATAAATATTTTTTCAACGTACACACATAGTTTTCTCCCTTTGCTTTTGATACTTACCTATCGCAAGATATTTGCGATAATCAGACGATTTTGACAGACGCTTTCGCATTACAGAGTGTGGTGATACCAGGCTTGCGAAAGAAAAGAAAAATAGATGCGAAAACCAAATGCGCAAACGCATTAGAGAGTACCAATCGTTAGATTTCGTACCATTTTTCTTTCGCATCGCAATAGAGTGTAACCCCCCTGTTATTTGGACCCAAGTGTGCTGAAAATGTACATTCGCTTTTCTCAGTAAATTGTCAAAACTAACTTAACCTAATGAAAATATTTGCATAAGAGTTTCTTAATTTGTCAACAGAAGGCCTGTAGAAGCAAACATAATTGAAAGCTGTAATTTTGCATCTATAACAAATATGTGTCTAATAAACAAAACTCGAGTAATATGCCACAAAGATGCTTTGAGCGCATATGGAGCTGCCAGGCTGTACATTTAGTTCAGTCTATAACGACATCGTGTATACATATATATTTTAGCTGCATGAGCATTATTGACATCGATAACTATGGCTTGGCAGCTGAAAACGTCAAACTGTGTTGATATTTCTCAACAAAAAAACTTAATGCTCGCAAAATAAAAAATTTAATTTCAAGTAATAATTTTTACTTTCACAGAGCGTTTTACTTGTTATCTATTTTTGATATTAATTATATCAGTATTTTAACGTATGTATTCTTATATATTTTTTTTATTTCAAATTATTTTTCTGTTTCAGTAGTTCTGAAATAATTGTATATGTGTAGCAATTAATGACTAACAAATGAAATCCGTGGCACTAAAGTTTAATTTCCTTTTTCAAATTGGTTCCATACACATTTAACTTTATTGCTGTGGCTGAGAAGAAAAAATATATAAATATAATAAATAAATCAAATCAAAATAAATATCACTTATAAATCAATTTTCATTATTCAATTCACATTGACAACATGCTGACATGCAACGTATAAAAATGCTGACTACAAAGGACTTTAAATGAGGAACATGCAATCATTCTCACACCAGCATACATCTATACACACGTACACACAATCTCCCACACGTACTCAACCGAAATTGATTTATAAAGTGTAACCTACAAAAGTTTTAACATTCATTTATTCAAAGACAGTGTGTGAAAAGAATTAAATCAAGCAGCGATGTTATGAATATATCCAATTAATATTTCGAACCTTTGCTTCAAAAATGCCATGACTCTAGTTTATATTTACTACAGAATTAGTTAGCTGTTGGTTAAGACAGTAAGGCTGTGAAATTATAGACAATTTGCAAGAAAAATTAAAGTAGATTCAAAATTAAATTAAAGATTTTTGTTGCATTTGAAATTTTTGTAGAAGCTTTTTAGCTTGCTGTGCTTGTGTAATAATGTTTTGGAATATTCCAAAACGTTCAACAACATCTTAGATGAATTATATACATATGTCTAGGCTGATTGGTTTTTCGAAAAATGGAAATAAATGAAGTACATAAAGGAGGCGGAAATTTGTAGGCACACTTTAGAAAATTGTATAAAATGTTTAAGTACAGTGCCCAGCTTAGGGCTGCTAGGAATGCCTAGTGACTGAATAAACTGTGAACTGAGGTTTGACTGGAGATTCAATGTCACAATTTCGCAAAGGGCAGTGTGAGACAAAACGGTTCTGCTGTGGATTCCAGAAGTTTATGTTGGTATACGGATGGATCAAAAACGCTGGAGTTGTTGGGCCCAGCGTAAAAATCTTTTTGTCCATGGGCAATTGGCCTACGGTGTTTTAGGCAGAAATACAAGGGGGAATCCCCGTTATTGTGAATGACGTCGTCGACGTCCCATCAAGACAACAGTAAGAATCGCCACTTGTCTACTCTTTGTCGACAACAATTGACTACTATTAACATGCTCCAATAATTTACAAAGCCTTAGAGATTAGTAAGAATTGTTGCCGATAAAGAGTAGACAAGTGACAACATTAACTGTCGTCTTGATGTTACTTCGGCGACACTATTCACAATAAGGGGATTATCTGCATCTCGACTTAGATAATTTTCAAGATGAAGTCTTAATTGGAAACCGAATTTATATAAAGAAAATTTTGCTGAACAGATCAAAAAGATTTGCAAGAAATTAATTAATACCTTCTGCCTCTTTTTCATACGATACTCCCATTCCTAGCGCTCCTAGTACAAAATGTTTCATTTTAAAAATTTCGTAAAATTTGATCAAAAATTCCATAATGTGGACTCAGTATAAGTTATCAAAATGGTGCGAGCCAAAATTTTACTAAAAAAGTCTTCAAATTGCCTTAATAATAAATATTCAAGCAAATGAATTTTCTAATATTATCCAGGCAACATATCACCAAAAGCTTTGTTGTTTTTTCTTCTTAGTTATATGCGTCATTTGCCATGTTTATTGTCGACCAATTCACTCTTTTAAGATAAAATTTTGTGAAAACCACATAAACCGTTGTTTGAAACAAAAAGTAAATTGTTCTTTTTTTTTTGTAATCGTATTCGAAAAACAAACAACATGGGCGGATATTTTTATGTAAAGTTCTGTTTTTGTTTTTTTTTTCATTTTATGTATTGTTGTTATTTAGTCGTTATTTTATGTGTATACACAAACAATTCAAATACACGATGTTTACATTAAGGACATAGCCAAAATGTATTTCTATTTAACAATGCAGTGATGCATAATATATAATTTTAATCTAAATAAAATAACACCCGACGAAATAAGTTTCAATGAAATAACTCTCAACAGAAATGAGGCCAAATAAAAGGGAAATAAGTTACAACAAAATTTACATCCTGTTTCCACAATCCTAGCGGTCGACTTAAGCAGAAAATTTATATGAGTGATTTTTGAGTGATTTTCACACGATAAGTCACAAAAAGGGTTACGATAGTTTGATTTTGGAATCAACACTTGATAGTTTTTACACTTTTTTTATAATGAAATAACTTTTTTTATAAGGTCATGATATATAAGAAAAATATTTTGTTTCAATCACAATAGAGTAGAACATTTCGCGGTATATGCACTAAGAGAAAAGAATTCACAGAAAAAAGTTTTCACCAATTAAAGTTTTCAATTAAGAATTTTATTGATTTAATTAAATTTTTAATTGTATTAATTAATTTAAGTGAAAAAAATTAATTGATATTATGAAATTGTTCATAGGTAAAAGTTTAATTAATGGTAATTGGTATTACACAACAGCTAATATTACTTTTTTGTGTGTTCATTCAGCTATGAAGTGGCATCATTAATAATTCTTCACTGTATGAATGATGGCGACATCTGGGAAGAGGGTTGGAATATTTTAAATATATAAAGCAAATTTTAAATTAACATTACTTGTATACATATGTTAGAAATAATCAAAAAACATTCAGCGAAATAAGTCGCAATGAAATAACTCCCGGCAATATAAAATAATTAAAATAAATATAGATTAGTTTTAGTTCCAAAACTTGATATGAAATACTTGGGTGACTTGACTTTATCATAATGAAAACGCAATGATTCTGCAATAGAAAAATTTGTGTTTTCCCTTTTGCTGATTTTCAATATTAATCAAAATAGGACCACTTTTGACACATTAGTCCAAAACCGAAGTATCTAGATTTGCTAGATAAACAGAAAGAAGAGGATTCTACAGTCTGCGTCAAGCAAACCTTTCATTAAAAAAAGGGGATGAAAAAATTTTAGGAAGCCGGCACAAAATTTTGAAAAACTAAACTTGTTACAACCAAGATAATGAAAAACTATAGAAAACGTGGAAAGTGTCAATCAGTCTGTTTGTGATGATTCTACCGTTTGATTTAGAAACAAAAAATAAGTTTAATTTTTGATAACAAAAATCCCGGTATTTAGTAATTTTGAATTTCCTGTGATAAAGAAATCCGTTATATTAATAAAAAAAAATGGAAAAGAATAAGATTTTTTTTTTCAATAATAAAAATATTTGAATGAATAAAACACCTTATCAATAATTTCTAATTTTTTCAATGAACTTAATTTTTAGCTTAGTTTTATTTAAATCAATAAAAAGACTATTTGAAATAAAAAATATTTTCAACAATTACATTATTTACTTTGATAAAATTTATATTGAAATAAAAAAAAATATAATAAAAATTTTAAAATTTGATTTGAAAATTTTGCTTGTTTTTATGGTTAAGCGATTGTCTATATCAATGATGTCCAAAAATATTTTGCAGCTGTATTGGTGAGAGAATTTGAAGTACAGTGTGCTTACGACAAGTAAGCACAGATTTTATTTAAAATTTAATTAAAACAAAATTTTTTGTTTATCAAAAAGAAAATAGAGTGCAGTTCGTACTGAGATGGCTATTTGTTGACTAGGTAAAATGATACAGTTTTCAATACATTTTGCTGTTTTAAAATTTAACTTTTAAAAGCAAAATATATTGAAAATTTTCAGACATTACCAAATAAAGAAATAGTAGATTCCTTAATAAAAAAAAACCATCGGTAAGCGGTCTACTTTAAGTATCAATATATAAGGGCACTACGCTTAAGATTTCATGTTTTAAACTAAAATCCAATTTTCTTTCATTATTTTTTTCCCCACTAACCCTCGCTTTAATTTTTCCTCATCATTATACCTAATCGTATTGATATTAAAAAAATAATAAAGCAATTGTCTATATGCATTTTGTTCCCGCTTTTGGAACCAAAAAAAAATGTATATTATATGAAATACCGAGGTACATACATCAATTTGAAACAATGGCTTCTTTTTAATTTGAAAATTTGTTTTTGGGTAAATCAATGTCTGTATGCATTAACCCAAAAGATTACAAAATTAGCTACAGAACTTCGTATGTTTATGGCAAGACTCTTAATACATCAATAAGAATCGCAATATAAAAACATAAGAAATTTAAAAGCATCCAACAAAAATTTTACAAACAAGCATCTCTATTCACTTAACTAATGTACATGTATAGTTTTACATAGATGTATGTACACATACATATATCCATACATAGTATGTATGGAAACAAAAGAGGACGTTTGTCGGCTTCTTGTCGGCATTTACAAGTATACCACACGATCATTCAAAATAAATAACAACAATTGCAGAACAGTGCGTTAGGTCAATCAACAAGCAAGATAAATACCAACACACTTAAATAACAATTTCTCTTACCCGAACTCTGTTAAAATTAAATTAAATGACATTTTAAAATAGGCGGTATTGCTACTAAATATTGTTTTAAGTTAATCACAAATATTATTCAAATCAGAATTTTTTTTTAATAACATGGCTTCATTGAACATAATTATTGTCTATTTTTTCTGTGATTTAACAAAAAAAAAAAAAAGAAAAAACAGTAAAGGTAAGTATATTCTTCCAAAATTCAATTAGTTCAACAATCTACAAATCCACATCATGTCAGTCAGCGAATTGAGTTCTTTGAAAAATTAATCTCCAGTAGTGCAGGCATAAATTAGCTTCCATCCAGTCCTGATTTAACCACATTTGTACATTTTGTTGTGAAGTTATCTCAAATCTTAAGCTCAATGCCATAAACCGACTTCCATTTTTTAAAAGAATACAGATGTATGTATACGTCTAAATAGCAGGCACCATTAATGGAGTCTAACTGCCAAGCCACTACTCGGTTAAACGAGTGCCACCAGCGCGACGACTTATATTTGGAGAACGTTGTTTTTTTTAATAAGCTTCCAAATTATATATTTAAATACGTATTAAACATTATTTCGTTAAAGAGCCTGTTTATTTATTAGTCGATACACTAAACATAAACTTGCTTTTCAGACACCCTGTATTAAATCAAATTTTGCTTTTCAAAATGTCAAGATTTTCTAGACTGATTCTGCTTAAGAAAACTAATAAAACAAATGTATAACTACTTTGAAAACTTACGTATGAGTTCCATTTAAGCAGGGCATTGTAGTTTCTACCTTGTATGTACATATTTTTATAGTGAAATGGCTTAGGAAACCATGTCACAGTTGTATCTTATGTCTAGTGTGCCCTCAGTTTTTTTGTGTAAAATGTTATGACGAACACTTATGTGGAATATTTTAATCCTTTAGGTAATTATTGTAAGCATTTGTGCGTAAAAGTTTAATCCTCTTACTATTCAATGTATCTTTCCTGCCCCCAATAACACGTTAGATTTTTAACAAATTTATTCGAAATAATAATCTTAATATATTAAAGCTCCATAGATAAATCACAACTTGAAATATGTTAAAATATTATTTGGTATTTTAAGAAAATAAGTTGTTGCTGAAAGTGGACTTAGCTCATTTAAACACTAAGCTAAGTAAGCATATATGTATATATCAATATGTATTTGAGCATTTGGGTTTAGCAAGCCTAATATGCCAGCATCCAGCTTTTAATAAACAAAACATTTTTTTTTTCGTCGCACAATCACAATATGATTTAAAATGAAAACAAGCCCTCCTAATGTTTGTATTACAAATTTGTCAATAATTTTTTTAGGATATTAAAGCCAGCAAGGGTCCATTATGAGTTTACATGTTTTGAAAAACTCAAAGTATGTCGTCTATTTAGTTAAATCCTAGTATACGGGCTTTCATGCTAATGTAAATATGTATGCATACATGGTTGTGCATGTCCTTTAAATAACTTATTTAAATAAGCAAATTAAGTTATCTGTTTCTAATATAAACAAGTGCAAATAAAAATTTGCGCTTTATCTGTTTCATGTTGGCAAAATAGTTTTATTTTTTTTTTTAATAAATTGAATATTTTCGTTGTAGAAATAAAGTACTGACACTAGAAAGCGACCAATCACAGGACCTTTATTTGAAAAAAAAACAAAATCTAAATTTAAATTTAACAACAGGCTACCAATAAATTAAACATGTCTACATGTCAAATGTGTTTGTAATTTTATAATAAAGTGTAGGAGCCTGTAAAAACTAAGAATAAGATAATAAAACATGTTGCGAATTTTGTCCTATTAATACGATATAATTCACTTTAATTGGTGACCTTATTTTAACATTTTAATACTTTTACAAAAGTCATGAATATGTATTACTACGTTTATACGCACACTATTTGCAAATAAATGAGCTCATTGTTTATACGGCATTGTCAATGTATAAAAATTTTGTAGCACTTCTATAGAAATGTTAATTACGTTTACAAAAATTGTGTAAATGTAGAAAATAACAAACAATTATTTGTTTTTATTGTCATTATTTTCATCTATCAATGTTTTTTTGTGCAATATTTATCAATTTATTGTTTTTTATTAGGAAACATTTGTAAGTATGGCAACCTGAAGCATTTTATTTGCAAATAGTGCGTTAATCGTGAATAGTTTTCTGAATTAGTAAGTCGCAATAAAAACAACAATATGGCAACAATTTACAGTTTTATTTGCAAATAAGCCGTCCGTATAAACGTAATATATGTTAAAGGAAATATATGTATGTAAGTAAATATGTACATACACATGTATGTAGTATCAACAGTTGACAGAAACTTTAACCGATGCTATCATCACTGAGCACGTTCGCTTAACATGTCTTGCCACAATAAGCATAATTTGTTTTAAGATATGTTGTAAATGCTGCAGCCACAATTATAAAACAACAAATTTAATACAAGATTTCGCACATTCAGTTCAATAGTGCATTTAGTATTTTATCTTGCGTAAAAATTTCATATAAATAGCTTGTACTATCACCTCTTGAGAGAAGAATATTTGTTCATGCCTTTTTTGAGTTCTATGTAAATTGACACTATTGAACTGAATGTGCGATATATATGTATATTGGCAAAATACATGATCAGATACTGGTCATAAATTAATGACCGATCGGAAGGCATGAGCGAGAAGAAATTCTTTTATTTGTCGAAATAATAAAACAGTTTTCCAGACTTCTGCAATCTAGGCTATTATATAAGTTAGAAAATGGTTAAAAGAAAACGGCTACAGATTGCTGACCCGTAAAGAACTTCTCAAAATCTAAATCGATGAGAAAGTTCAGTTACACAAAGTTCTTCAAAGTGACTTTTTTAAATTCAAAAACAAATTCAAAAAAAAAAAAAAAAAAAATCAATGTCAAAGATGGGTAAAACTAAAATGATGGAAAAGTGACTTAAGAACTAAATTAATAGTGGGTTTAAATAGAGTGAATTGCTTACCTGACTCACAAGAAGATAGTTGCTTAAATAATATGCAAAAAATGCGAAGAAAATGACGAAATATCGGCATATTATTTGTGTCACTATCCAATCCTTAGTCAGTTGAGACGGTAAATTTTCGATACGGACAATATGCCACAGACAGACTATCCGAGAGACTCTCATCCCAAATTTTTAAGAAAATACATTGAGAAAACTAGTTTTTAATATACAAATTTTATTACATAGGCTTCCTGGATGAACGTTAATATTTAATTGCCATACACACAGAAAAAATTCCAACGTAAAATCACCATGCAAAAATTTTGATTTGAATTTGCAAAAAATAATATGATTTTTAAGTGTTTTGCTTTATTCATAGCTGCAATACACTTTTGTGCTCAGTTGTGTGAGTTGTTTTTGTATTGTTGTTGGGTTTTTTGATGTTTATAAACAGCCAACCAACTGCTGGTGGCTGGTAGGCAGTGTACTAGTCTTGTAGTCAAAGGATTGCAGGTTCGAATCCTGGAGACAAGTCAAAGTATTTTGTATTCTTTTTTAACTAAAACTTTTCAAATAATTGTTAAGTTAAAATACCAATTAAATTATGTTCAATTAAAATTTTATTCATAATAAATTAGTGTGCATTTAAAGAATATTTAAAGTTATTGTGGCTGCAGGGGTAGGCACACTAACTACTACGCGATGAGTTCTGAGTTGAAATCTTGGCTGGAAAAGCCAAACAAACATTCATGTGCCAAACACACGTAAGTTAAATAATTAATAAATACAATAACTACTTTAAATTAAATTCCCGTTGTTCCAACTTGAAATAATTTTGATTCAACATGATTCTTCATTTTGATTTTAACAGTACGTAAATGTTAAATCAACGTGAAATAAAGTTATTTCAATAGGAAAAATTTTCTTTGAAAATTACTTTAAATCATATTAGATTAACATGAAACACATATGAAGCAAAATCATTGCCGAGAAAGATGAAATTAACTTTGTTTACGTAGATTTTAAGTGGAAATTTTTCTGTGTATGGAGACGATCAAACAAACACGTCAATCATGGTGTATGTGTGAGCGTGATATGCTTGCGCTTAAAAAAACCTACAAATAAAAACTTCACACACTGTTTGTATTTTGCCTTCGTAGGACAATAAAGGCTTTTCTTCGTTCTGGCTTTTCTCCATCATTAACAAGAATCACAAAGAAATTGTTGCTTTATGTCAATCAGAGGTGGAGACAACCAAATAATCAGCCGTCTGTTAGAAACTAACACTTTGATTTTAAGAAGTGCACGTCTATCGAGCCTTATTTGCGATTTTATCGTAAGCGATAAAAATTAAAGTTTTCAGGAGAAAGTTTTTTTTTTAATATTCAAATTTGTTTTACATACGTAAATTGTCGCTTTTGATAAAATTTTACAGCCCGTATCTTAAAAAAAATTAACAATCTTGGCATTTTGATAATTCTTAACTATGGATAGGACCATAAAATTTTAATTTCAATAAAAAAAGTATATTTTCGATAACATGTCGCTTACGATAAAATCAAAAAAAGGCTCTATATAACTATGTGCTTGTTGAGTTTATTTCATCATCTCTAGGGCACTATAGAGCAGCTCTAACTAAAACAGAGAGCACAGCACACCCTTTTGGTATAATTGTATTCATTTTATCTTTTTTACAAAATAATCTGACGTAACGTAACCCAAACGGCTTGATCTAAATATCTTAGTTATATTCGCTTGAAATCTATATTAAAAATATTGTAGTAATAATTATTTAATGTGATAGCCAAAATATAAATTAGAAGAATGTTTCATATCACAAAACTTTTTATAAACGAACAAATAACTACATGAAACATGGTTTCCATAAAGATTAAATAAAAGAGGATACTAGAACTCTAAAAAAACACCTAATAAATCAAAAATGTCAATCAACATTTTGCCTAAATCAACACATTCCCAAACAAATAAAAATGCCAATCAAAACCAAATAAATAAATAACAACACAATCAATTAAAACTAAACAAATAATTAAATGGCAACAAATAAACAAATAGTAATTATAATTAAAGTAATTAATTATTTATGTCATGTTATTGCTTTTGTTAAATGTGTAGAAAATACATACATATGCATATTTGTATATACACACATACACACATACCTACGTGTGTAATATGTACTTATGTACGCGTGTGTGGATTGCTGAACTACCCAGTAAAAAAATTTTCAAGTTTTTTGAAGCATAACTCGCTTTAAAATATGAGCTGTTTAGAAGCAGTGAACATATAACATATATGAAGCAAACTAATAAAAAAAAGGTGACTTAACAACGCCACAATAATGCAGGTTTTAAAGCCAGAAATTTTCCTAATGTAATCTTGAAAAGCGCTTTTTACATAAGTAAATACTTTTATATTATTAATCCTTTAAAGAGCGCTTGAGATAACTGCTACATTTGCATGTTTTATTATATTCCAAAAAAGCGCTTTTGTGAGCAAAAAATGTGTTACTCCAAACCGGGAACTGGCCATACAAAAATCAGCAGCGATATCAGCAGGTTTGTCAGCTCTACTTTTGCTCTCTCATAGTAAGAACCTGCTTTATTTGAAACAATTTTTTTGCTGGGTAGTGTAAGTGATTGGCAGTGCGTGTCGAGAAAGTGAATGAAAGCGTGTATTTTGAAAGCTATTAAATAACTAAATATGTATGTATATGATATTCATATAATAATTCATTATTGTTTCTTTTAATATTAAATTATTGCAATTTAATGTAGACTATAAAAGTAAAACTGAATTTTAATTTAAGCCTATAAGTTCTCTAAATAAATAATAAAGTGTGTATAACTAAATATAAGCTCATTAATAAATTGTTTAAGAAAGTCATGTAAATTTACGTAAATATTTTAATTTAAAAAAATTTAACTAAATAAAAGCTAATATTTTTCAAAGATCAAGGTTCAAGTGTTTTTTTTTAACATATGAAAAAAGATTATATTCTAAATAGTATTATTATTATTAATAAAGGGTCCGCCATCTAAGGTTTTTTTTTCAACTAGTGCTTATTTCGTGAATGGTAACACTTAGCTCATGTCTGATTTGACAGATAATTAGTTTTATCCTTCCGCTGAACGAATATGGTTGTGTATACGCTTGAACAACGCTGGGAAATATTGCCTGCGATCGACTTACAGAAGATGCCGATTTTAAAAACAAAAATCATCTTTTCAGATGAAGCTCATTTTGATCTTGGCGGGTATGTAAACAAGCAAAATTGTCGCATTTGGGGCACAGAAAACCCGCACGCATACATTGAAAAGCCGACGCACCCAAAACAAGTCACTGTTTGGTGCGGATTTTGGTCCTGAGGCATAATTGGGCCATTTTTTTCGAAAAAGGAGTGGCCGTTACAGTCAATGGCGATCGTTATCGGGTCATGTTGAACGAATTTTTGTTCACAAAAATTGAAGAGGAGGATATTGGCAACATTTGGTTTCAACAGGGCGGCCCTACGTGCCACACACTCTAAGCTACACTCGATGTTTTGAGCCCTGTTTTTGAAGATCGCATTATCAGCCGCAGAGCTGATGTCGTTTGGCCACCTCGGAGCTGCCATTTGACACTGTTGGACTATTATTTGTGGGGTACCGTCAAAGATAAGTGTTACGCCGACAAGCCAGAGACAATTGACGCTTTAAAGGACAATATTCGTGAAGCCATTGGTGAAATACAGCTGCACACAATCGATAATGTGCTTAAAAATTGGACCGATCGTGTGGGCTACTGCATGGCCAGCCGAGGTAGCCATTTGAATGAAATTATTTTTCATGATTAACCGGTATTGTACTTTCAAATAAAAAAAGAAATTTGAGAAAATATTCAGTAGTTTTTTTTATAGCATTTTCAAAAAAAAAAAGTTATCTGGCGGACCCTTTATCATTTTTCACTTTCCAGCTTCGAAATAAAGAGCTTTATGCAATGAACACATTCACAACAACAGAATACCCACTACATATACAAATACAAATGCCGCTAGCCATGAATTTAGTACAAGTTGGCTACAAAAGTGGTCGTTTGGTCATGGAGCTGAAAAAAATCTAATACATTAACCACAAATGAATTCATTTTACTTCATGCATAATAATGACTTAATTTTACCTTTAGTGAGAAGTGCTAAGGTTAAAAGGGCAACGGCTTCATTTCTGGTAAATTTTTTAGATTGTGTCGGAGTTAATGTCCTTTTATTGCTATTTTAAGAACATATTATACCATATTCGGACACAATTTTGTGATGGATTGGGACTGCAAATCATAGTCTTTTTAAGCAATTCGAGGACGCCAAGCATTTTGCACTTATTTTTTATATGTAGACTTTCGGATCTAATTTTAATAAGTTTGCTACTATTGCTGTTATTATAATTATTAATTATAATTTTTTATTTTATTTTTTGTATTAAAATATTTATAAGCATCCTAAATATTGAGATTATTATTCTTTAAATTTCTTCCCAAGTTCCCTCAAACCCCTAAAATAAGGATGTATGAAGAGTTTATTTTGCAAATTCATACATATCTCTGCCAAAAAAGAAAAAGTGCTTAAGTCGAGATTTTAAGCTAATGGCACCCCTGTAATTTAAATAGTCTAAAGCAGGGATCGCAAATAACGATTATTTTCCAAATTTAAACTGAAAAAATCACAATAATAGAGAAGTGCTACGGGCACAAGGAATATACCACAATACTCCATGTTGCATGGACTACCTATAGATGCAATGATTTTTATTTTTTTAATTTTTATTTATTCCTCACAAAATAAGAGTTATTTCTTGATTTTTATTTATTCCTCACAAAATAAGAGTTATTTTGTGACTTTTATTTATTCCTCACAAAATAACAGTTATTTTGTGATTTTTATTTATTCCTCAGAAAATAAAAGTCATTTCTAAAATGTGTTTATTAATTAATTTAATTTAACAAATAAGAGTTTTTGCATGGACTCTGGTGATAAATTCGATCTTAAATCTGTCAATATTAATTTTAGCGCAGAAAATGCTCTTTCCACAGAGACTTGTGTTGCTGGCGTGCTATGCAAAACCTGTGCCAATCTGTACAGGTATGGATATATATATTTTTTTTCCTCCCAATATTTCATTACATCTGCATCCACGTCAATGGGCTTAGGATTGTAATTGTCTATTTCGTTTATCGCCCTTTTCATTTCCTCCTCCAGATCACCATCTGAGTCTTCATCCTCTGAATTTACTTCAATAGAGTTTAAGAACTCGTTTAATAATGAACACGTGTTTGTGTCTTCAGACGACGGTAAAGCATCTGGTGTTTCAGCGTTTGAAGATGATGGTAAGTCAGACGACTTTTGCGTTGCATCATTCTTCACAAAGAGTAAAATTTATTAAATTCATGTACATTAGACCACCCAATAGGCCGAAGTTTTTATTTTATTCGCTAAAGCCCATATGACATTTAATTTTTCTTTCATTTATCAAGTTTCATTTATCAAGCTGGTAACTCTTATGTATTAATTATGAAGGTGTTGAGATATTTAGTACATTAAAAAATTTTGACAAATCAAAAAATATTTTTATGTTATGCAACAAATTAATTATAAAATACATAAGAACCGGTCTTAAAACCCTAACCAGCACAAAAATGTGTTTTTCGGACAAAATCCGTACCAAATATAAGAAATCCGGTTCCAAACCGGATAAAAATATCTTATATTTGACGCTGGTAATGTAGCTTTCCATTGGTGAAAGAATTTTTAAAACCAGATGAGCGGCTTGGGCGTGAAAGCTTAGCAAAAAACAAACTCACTTTCTTATAAATTGGTTGTTTTTGTAAATGAAATAAAATTATTTGTAATAACAAATATCAAATTTGTTTTTTTTTTCAATTTAAATAGGCATATTTTGTAAAAAATTTCATTTCTACACGTTTCCAAATTGTATGAAAAATAATGACAATTCGTTACAAACAATATGTTTTTCATACAAATTTCAAAAGGAAAAAATTATTGTACGAATATATGCAGAATCTATACTAAAGTCTCTATTTTTCATTTTATTTACAAAAACACTGAGTTATTTTTTTATATTTTATTTACTGCCAGTTCATAGAAGGCATGTAAAAATTCTTGCTTGGCTATTTATATTGAAAACACAAACAAAGCACTCAAAATTTGTTTTTGATTTCAAAGTAAAGCAAGAATTTTTACTTGACTTCTATGAACTGGCAGTTATTAGTTTAAAAATGACTTTTATTTTCTGAGGAATAAATAAAAATCAAAAAATAACTCTTATTTTGTGAGGAATAAATAAAAGTCACAAAATAACTGTTATTTTGTGAGAAATAAATAAAAATAAAAAAATAACTCTTATTTTCTGAGGAATAAATAAAAGTCACAAAATAACTATTATTTTGTGAGGAATAAATAAAAATCAAGAAATAACTCTTATTTTGTGAGGAATAAAAAAAATAAAAATTATAACCGTTACGATCCCTGGTCTAAAGTACCCCTGGGAAAAATCTCAGTTATTTTGTGTAATTTTTGAGGAAGTTATAGCGCAAGAACTTGCTGCTTATATTTTTTCGTCTTATAATCCAATAAGGAATATCAGCTTAATTCAGCTTTTATTTAGATATATTTCAAATTGAATGTGTATCATTTATATTGTATAGAACGATATTTTTTTTTTAATTTAAATTAACAACGAATTTTAAAACTAACTAAGCTGCAAAAGAAATATATTTATAAAAATCGAGTTGAAAGTTTAAAAGTGTTCTCCTGCAAAATAGTAAAATATGACTTAAGCACTTTTTCCTTATTGCCACAGATATGTACGTACATACCACAAGTTACTAATTATTCACTGATTTTCGAAAATAGAGTTTGCATCAGATTTTGAAGTTTAAATGTCATGGCATTCTTTTCTCTCTTTTTTTACGATGATATTCGTTTTAATGTATGTGTGTGAGTAAATGTGCTTGTGTGTATGTATGTAAGCATCTCATAACTTTAGAATGGCTTAACCGATTCTTGAATTCGACGACTTTAAAAAAATCTATTTTTGGGCAAAAAAAGTTGATGATTTTGGGATTAACCTTAGCGTAAAATTCCTAGGATGGCCTGAATAGTCAACTGTATCTGATATTTTGTTATGCTATTTTGTAGACTTTTGTATGAAAAAATTGCTTTTAAATATGAATTGATATTTAAATATGTTGTTGAAAGTGGTCCTTGGCAAAATTTTATGTCCCTGCATTACATCAAGTAGAAACGACTCAATGATGATTTTTTATAAATGATGAAATTCAGGCTATTTTTTATTAAAAATATAAAGCGGAGTTTGCGCGTTAAGCTAACTATGGCACTGTGTGACAAATTTTAATGAAATGGAAATACCTGAAACGAGTTACTATTTTTCTGGTAAGTATTCTCGAGCATAACAACAATCTGAATTTGAAATTTTCCAAACACCCCCAAAATCTTAAATTACGGGTAACAAATCGGTATTTCCTACCCGAATGCACTTATCAACCTCTAACTAACTTAAGTATCAAGCGATTTTAAATTTATAAACGGATTTAGAAAGAAGATATCAAGACCTTTCGAACCATATATATATTTTGTTTCATTAAATTTCAGATACACATACTCGTATGTGTGTCTTTTTCACCGCATATATAATTTTTTCTGTTTTTTTCTTAATTTTTCTACGTTCTTGGGCAGTGTTTTTGTATTGAATTTTTTATAATACATTAAAAGAATTCCTTGGAAATTTACTGAGTTATTATTATTATTTGTGTTAAAAAAGTACCTTCATGATGTATTTCGCGCTCTATTTATACGGTTTATACTTAAGCTTCCGGGATAATGGAAGTACAATTTAATAGACGTTTATCAACAGTGGTCGCAGCAGTGGTCGCCAAACTTTTTTTCTTAATAACCAAATTTTTCTCGTGCACCAAACTTAATATTCCGCAAAATTATAATTAGTTACTTGAGTTAAGCTTGAATTTAGTATAACACTGTTTTGCAACTTGCGGCCCTCAAACTGTACAAATCGTATTAATTATTATATGTAAAGGGTACTAACTAGATATTAAGATAAAATGCAAATAAAATAGTAGTTATTTTCCATTGCAGTATTTCAAAAAACGATACCCACACCGAAATAAGTTGCTGCAATTAAGCCGAATGTAAGTTTTGCGTATGTGTAAAATGTGGCTCTCAAGGAAAAAAGTTTAGCGACCACTGTTGTAACAATTTAATACTTTGTGTTGATATATTTAATAACTCATTCAATTTCTAATGAATTTTTTAACACAAACCTGTAAATCGCTCTTAATCAATTATGTTTTATAAGTAAATTCATAAACAGTATGGTCCTAGTACAAAAATACTGCCTAAGAACGAATCCAAGGTAGAAAAGTGTCGAAAAAACCGAAAAAAAATACAGACATACATAGATCTAAAATTTATTGAAACAACATATATTTTGTTTAAAAGGTCTCTTGGTCTCTTCTTTCTAAGTCCGTTTATAAATTTAAAATCGATTGATAGTTGTTTTTATGCTCGACAATGCCTACCAGAAAAATAGTAACCCGTCACAGATATTTTCTTGTTTGTCACACAGTGTAATTTTTTCTATAAATGATATACTTCAGGCTATTTTTTTTTCTAGAAACTTATAAAGTGCAATTTTGCTTCATAGTGGACCAATCTATCACCATAGATAATATTAACAATATTATTTTGAGAAACAAAAGTAGCAACAAAAATGACCCTCATTCTTAAAGGTCACTGTTGCTTACATTTTAGTAATTATTTCCCCAGTTTCCAACTGTTTTTCATTTAATCTTCAAAAAGCTCTTTTTCTGTTCAAAATATAAGCCATAAAAAGCAAGACGTCAAACCGTGTATAGCCTCAATAAACCAAATTAAAGGAAAATAAACGTTTTCCAGAAGTAAGGCAGGCAGACGTCATTTACACACATTGAATCTCCATTTAATGTTCATAGTTGCTCCAGAACGGAAGTGAAGAACAATAACAAACAATGAGTTGTTAACAACACAATACACTGCAAAAGCTTTTAGATGTTGAGCTGGTCTTTTTTTAAATAATTATGTGTACATTTGAAGGTTGAGAGTATAACTTTTAGTTTATTGGAAAGGCTTTCAATACATTTCGTTTTACAATTGCAAACAAAACCAAATTAACACATTTTTATATACGACAATGTTAAAATCTTTGGTCGATATAAAAATAAATATTTTCATTTAATTGAAATTTATTTGCTGGTGGTTAAGCAAATCCCCAATGAAGACATGCTTAACCACCAGCAAATAAATTTCAATTAAATTAAATATTTTTAATAAAAAAAAATAAGATAATCAGCCTATTCGATTCGGTAGATTTTAAGAATTTTCGGAAATAAACTTTTCTAATAAAGGGTTTTTCCAGAAAAGTTTTAAACTACTAAACCATTTGCTACTCCTCAACTGTTACAGACCAACCTAAATTACGGCGCAGAGCGCAACAAACGAGGGTGGATCATTAACTCAGTGAGTTTTTGAAGAAACCCAAGTTTTTATATAAAAAGTTATTTTATTTTGCAACTTAGTCTTCTTTGAGTTCTAGTCATTTAGTCCAACGTTTCTCCAGTTTTTATATCCCTTCCAAAAAATAGGAGGTGCTTCGAGATGCTTAAAAAAGGCATTTGTTTGGCCAATAATTTGATCGTTGGAGCTAAATCTCTTTCCACGGAGCCATTTCTTTAGGTTAAGATATATAAAGTAGTCACTAGGGGCTAAGTCGGCAGAATATGGCGGATGAGGTACCAATTCGTAGACCAATTCATAGAATTTTTCCATTGAGACTGCATTATCTTGATGAAAAATAACTTTTTTCTTGGCCATACGGGGTCGTTTTATTTTTAAATCCTCATTAAGTCGGTCAAATAAGTTGGCATAATATTCGCCGTTTATTGTTTTTCCCTTTTGAAGGTAATCGATGCGGCTTATCCCGCGTGCATCCCAAAAAACTGTAGCCATCACCTTTTTGGCCGAGAAACTTACATTGGCCTTTCTCGGAGCAGGTTCACCAGGAGAAACCCATTGTTTATACTGCTGCTTGGTCTCTAGAGTACAGTAATGGATGCATGTTTCATCCACAGTTACAAAACGCCGCAAAACTCATACGGATTGCGGTTAAACAACTCCAAACAATCCTTTGAAGTTGTTACACGTCTACATTTATGGTCAATTGAGAGCAAACGCGGCGCCTATTTTGCAGGCAACTTTCTTAAACCCAGCTGATCACTTAAAATCAAAACCACACTGCCATATGAAATACCTATGGCATTAACAATCTCATGAACTTTTTCTCTTCGATCGGGCAGCACCATATCGTGGACTTTTTTATCGGAAACTTTCGGGTGTACTGACCTCAATTGGCCATCCAGAACGTTCAGCGTCATTTGTACTTGTGCGACCACAACGAAAGTCAATAAAGCACTTTTTAGCATTGAAATCGAAGGTGCAGAGTCCTTATAGTATTTATCGAGCTTTTCCTTGGTTTATTCAAAAAATAATGTTTAATAAGCAATCGAAATTCACTTTTTTTCATTTCTAGAAAAATACACGAGGTTGTATGTTTTGAACAGCTGTTACACGCAAAGTAAATGACGACACTTTCTCATAATTAAGCAGTAGTCTGTTAGCAGGTGGTACTTGATGGGAATAGTTTTGTATTTCATATAACTACGAGGGAAGCTCGAAAAGTCACGGACTTATTGATCCGCCCTCGTAATTTAGCGCTGAGCTTTTACGCTGAAATGAGTAACCTAAATTAGAGCGTTAACTTAACGCCAGAAACAGTAATGTTCACTTACTTTGATTAATAAAAAACGGTAAATAGAAATAAGATATAAAAATTAAAACGCTAAATTGACCTGAAAGTAGCTCAAGTTACATTAGTGAACAAAAACAACAGTACTTTTGCAGCCAACTTCACTTCTTTAGGCAACACTGTCAAAATTGGATTTTCCAACTACAAAGCGTTGACGCCGCGTTATTTTGGCTAGTCTCATACATTATGTATGGGCATGAGAAATTTTGACAGCCAGACAACACTTTGCGTCGTAATTTAGGTTGGTCTGTTAAGCTAACAAAAAAAAATTAAAGCGCCTTTTACAGCACGAGCAACATCTGACAAATTCAAGGATTTTCTACTTAATCTTCCAATAACTTTCAGCAAAGAAAAAAATAAATTAAAAATTGTATACATCTTTTTTATTTTGTTTACCATATGCAATTTTGACTGTTAGACAAGGTTTTAGGTGTTTTGTTAATAATATTTGGCTCTTAAAGACCGACATAAATAAAAATATTTCTTTTTGATAAAAAAAATTCATCGTTTTACTAGAAAAACAGATATAAAATTTAAGTGGAATCTTAAAAAAGTTAAAAGTAATGATAAATATTTATGACAAATAAATGACTTACATAAATATTTTAAATTAGGGATAAGGAAAACATCAAAAGAAAATATCTTGCAGGCTTGCGAAAATATTTATCTGAAAATAAAAATGAATAGACAGGAATTTAGGAAGGAAAACTTCTTAAAAATATTTACACAATTTAGGGCCATTGTTACAACTTGCCGATAGTTTTGTCGGACGGATAAATAGCTTAGCATTATGAAACCTTCATTTATTATTTTATCCATTAAATATTATTATTATTTATAATAATAACAAACAAAAATTTAAGTTGTAATAACGCAAAGCTTTTTATTGGGCAGACAAAATCCTGCCTTTAACTATCGGCAAATTGTAATAATGGCACTTAATGTATTTTTCTATGATATAAACCCAAAACACAGTGGGTGGGAAGATTTTTATATTCATAAAAATATTGAAATATATATAATATATTTTGCTTTTTATAACTGTTTTCTAATAAACCATTTCGTAAACATTGTCAATATGATTTATATCATTATAATATACATATGGGCATTTCCACAAGAAAGTTCACTTTTTTGTCGCGTGCGACATCAAGACATTAAGGTTATATTTCAGGACAATGTTACTTGATTTTGCTTAAAATTTTACCTAATCTAGAGCTTTTGACGCCCAATACAAATAAAGATATAAAGAAATAAAAAAGTTTTGTTTTCTTTGCAAAAACAAAATATTTGTTTGGTGTCGCACGATACAAAAAGTTGACATTCCTGTGGAAATGCCAATGCTTCAATATCACAAAGATGAGAATTTTAATTCAATAACAATTTTTTTTTATTGATTAAACATATTTTATATTTTGGAAATGTCCTTACTCAAGCGTTTATAATATTCTCCCAATCTTTATATATAAATTTATGTTTAAGACATGGTCATTCATTGGTTTTACC
Organism: Nowickia ferox; assembly: GCA_936439885.1. NCBI lineage: Eukaryota > Metazoa > Arthropoda > Insecta > Diptera > Tachinidae > Nowickia > Nowickia ferox. The sequence continues at coordinate 70,901,005 of OW387026.1, forward strand.
AAGCATTGTATTAAATACAAAAAAAAAATTATTATCTGTATCGTCGCGATACAGGGACAGGGGAAAGTGGTGTGATCTCACCTTTCCTCTGGGTTCTTGTGGTTAACAGCATAATTTTCAGTTTACATACCTTAAAACTGTGGATTAGGAGTGAACCCAAACAAAACGTAACTGGTACTATTTGCCACAAAGAGCGACTTACAGAACCTTAGACTTAAACGTAAAATATCTAGGAGTTATACTGGACCAAAAACTTTCATGGAATCTGAATATTCAATTAACCCTGAGTTACTACTCCTATCGCAGGATGTTTGGATCTAAATGGGGCCTAAACCCCAAAATGCTTAAATGCAATTGTGCGTCAAATACTGTCTTACGGCTCTGTAGTGGCTGCCACAAGTAAGATCTACCACGTAGATCAACTTTAGCGAATACAGAGATCCGCTCACATAGGGATAACAGGATGTTTACGTATTAGTGCTTCGGAGGCTATGAATGCTATACTGAACATTGTTCCTTTTTCGACTTTCATATATTGGCGGTATCCTCAAGTAGTGCGGCAAGATTAGCGACATCTGTGTGGTGGAGATCAAGGTCTTATGGTCATGCTAGAATACTGGATCAACTACGCCCTACGCTAAGTAAATCTACCGATTACATGGTGCCTCATCTGGACTTTGATAAAGTATTTAAAGTTCTGATCCCATCCAGTGGGAGTAGAGGGAGACACAACAGTAAGAGAATACAATGTCAGAGTATACGCTGATGAATTATTTTATGGTTTGCGGTGTCGAATCTGGAGTCTTTTTAGACGATCTTGGTAAAGAATACTCATTTCGTCTCCCTAACGAAGCCACTGTATTTCAGGCTGATATTTTAGTGGTAAGGGAAGCGGCTAGGATGCTGATTGAAAGGAAGGTACAAGTGTGCTATCTGGAATGGGTGATCAGGTTGACCTCAACCTCATCTGGGTTCTAGCACATAGCAATTTTTCAGGTAACGAATGGGCGGAAGAGCTGGTTGTACTATGAATGCCTCTAACGCTGAATCGGTAGCCATGCCGTTTGGTACTATTAAAAACTTCAAGCATTATTTCTATAAGGTTGAATACAGTTAGCGCAATATAAACGCCTGCAAGGTTACTAAGGAAATGTGACCCTGCTACAATGATAGGCTTTCAATAGAATTAACAAGTAGGAACCGTAGAGACATCTCGAGGCTCGTTGCAGTCATGACGGGGCACTAGACGGTCGGAAAACATGCTATTAAGATAAGCCTGCCCTGCAATGAGTTCTGCCGAAGTTGTCGAGAAGAAAGCAAAGCAGAAACAATCTTTCCCTTCCTTTGCGAATGTCCAGGTTTGCATCTCTCGAGATACAAGTTTTTAGGCAGTCATCTACTAGATGACCTTTCAAATTTATCTGAGATGGGGTTAAGTGACCTTAACAGATATCTCAAAGGGTCTTGTTGGATCTAGTACCTATCACTGTACCCGTATACTTAGATGTGGTTCTACATAGTGGAGTGGTCTTTCAAAAAGGAATCATCTAGATTCTACTTGAATGCCTGCGTGAAGAAGGCAGCCACATAAACCAACCAACTAACCAACAAATTATTTCGTTCTAAAAAGCAAAAGTGTTTGCAAAGTTTTTATAAAAACTGGTTAAGCAGAAGCACGTGATATATAATATTTAGTTATAATGGGAGTGTGCCCGCCAACTTTTTTCAAAGTAAGATTGTGTTTTTCTTTGAGCTCAGGATAAATAATAAAATAATATTAAATTTAAATGGCGTCCTAAGTTTCGCAGTAATTGAAAAAGTAAAGATCATCATCATGTTCAGTTGTTTTAAAAACCAGCGAATAAATTACATCACTCGATATTGGGCGAAAATCCTTTAAATTATATTCGTTCGATATCTAAGGAATAGTTTGGTTCCAGGCAGACACTGTACTTCAGTTGTAATCTCATATATATTAGAAATATTTTTCTAAATATATTTAACATAATTGTTTAATCTTAACCATGAGCGTAACATTTGCACATTCTCCAATTCACTTACAATATACAAACAGCCGTACGTAGAGAATTGTGTTGATAAGATTAATATTTCTTTAAAATTCAACGATTTTACAGAAGCTGTTTCGTCTTTTCTCTATTTAGTAAAATAGTAAAATTTTATAAACACATCATCAAGTCGTCACTATACCATTCTGAAAAGCAAAAATCGCCAGAATGACAAAAATCATTGAGCATAACATCTAGTTGTTGAATTTACGGTAATGCCTGTACATGTATGTCATGGTATTCCTCGGAAGATTATATGAAATAAATTAAAAAATATTGTATAATAATAACGTATAGAACACATGCGCATGCATATTGTTGCCAATTGTCTACATTCACGTTTTTGCTGATTTAATCCATAAGTATTAAACTCTTTATTTATAAAAATTTATAAAAATCAGTCATGACAATTCTAAGACGCATTTCAAATTCAGTTGAACGCTACGCTTTGTAATTTAATTCGTAATGAATATGTATGTAGGAAAATCTTTGCATAAAATTGTGCATGGATTATCCTTAGTCCATGTATGCACGATATGCATGTATTTATTTATGTCTATACATTTTGTGGCTTATGTAGGGTACATAAGATTCGGTGCAGCCGAATATCGCACTCTCTATCTTGCTTTTGTGCTACAATATATTTTAGAAGTTTTTAATTACCAAAAGTTAAGGCAAAAACTACTTAATTGCATGGCCAGTCACGCCTAACCTTTTAATATACATTTCCGTGCACGCTTTTACATCTATATGTGTACGTATGAAGATATATATATACATATGTATATAAATATATATTCCTATACATGTATGCAAAAGATTATACAAACTAATATTTCCAAGTGAAATATTATATAAATATGACAAACAAATCTTGTGGCTACAAATTTACTGCTCTATGTACTTTGTGGAAATACTTTATACTTTTTTTCTGCTTTACCTTTCTGTTTATTTTTAAATTTAAGTGGAAGTGTCAAGAAAGAATTCAAAATTATGCTGACATGCAAAATTTCCTTGAAATTTTTTAAATTGATTGAGTAGGTATTATTTTTGTCCTTATAAACTTTTTAACACGCTGCAATACACCTTTTAACAGCACACCTATAATCTTTTTATTTATTTCATTCATTTTACATTTTCGTAAGGATTAAAAAAGTTTTAAGATACATACGAGTACAAGCATGCATAAATAGTAAACACTTTTTGATGTATGAGGAGTGTGGGCGTTTAAAAGGAAATTAAGCATCTCATCAAAAACATATTCTCATATTTGATACGTGCTTTGAATTTTTTATTTTATTTTCTTTAGACAACATAAATTTTTATGTAAATGGTAAATATGTTTTGGTATTTACGATAGTTAAGTTGCATACGCTATACAGCACAGTGGAACGGCATGAAAATAATGTAAGAAAGAAAAACTTTTATATATCTATGGCTTAATATAAAAAGGGCATATCTCAATTTTTTAACGTTTTCTAGTAGACGACGTATAATTACATCCTCTTTCAGGAACAAAGTAAGTAATAATTAAAAATAAAAGATTTATTTAATTTTAAAAAAGTATTCTTTCATGTAAATCCTTTAGGTTTTATTCAGTTTTTTTCTTCCTTCTTTCTGTCTTTTATTATAAGTCATCGATATCTATAAAAACTGAATAAATTTGTTTGTTTATCTATAAACATAATAAAGTTAATATTCATTTATTTTCTTAGCGTACTGCATATCCAAACGGTATCTTGTAGGAAAACGGATTTATTTTTTTTTTTAATTTTTTGTGCTTATTTTGTCCAACACTATGTAATAGCAATGATTTATTTGTACGACATCTCATAACCGTCGTAGTTTTAATCGCTCATTTTCAAAAAAAAAAACAAATTTCTGATTTTATCATAATTTTTGAGATTTAGTATTTATATAAATCTTAAATGAAACTTGCAACATTCTAACGCTATTGACTTTATTTATAACTCGCGAGATAACAAACCCATTTGATTTAACAAAAAAAAAAACAATCTAAAAGAACTTTTAAGAATATACTAAACAAAAATTATTGTAAGGATTGTGAGGAGGATTTTAATGTAAGATTTCTAAGGTCACACCCGTCACAGCCTGCTGACCACCGTTCTCAGTAGAAATCATGTTGTTTCAGTGTCTACCTAATAATAAAAATATTTTTAAGATTAAATTCTTGGCAACTGCGCGTGTTTTTTAATAATAAATTTCATTATATTTCGTTATTTTTGTTCGAACTTTGTTTCTCTGTTCATGCTTCGATTAGATTAAAGTTCGTATATTAGAGTAACCCAGATCAGATGTGATAATTTAAAAAACAAATTGGACCAAAAAAAATTTTAAATATAAATTTTATGACCAGAACTAGCAGAACAGAACAGCATGCTGTTTTCGTAGGCCGTCACACCTTCAGCAGCAGTATTCTTGTGTTAACTCCACTGCGTGTGTATACATATTTTGCAATGAAAATGCAATATGTGAATTGTTTTGATTCATGGTACTCCAATTTGTTTATAGCTTTTTTATGCACACATACATATACACACAATGGTAAGACTGTTATAAGTTAGGGATGGTAAATTTAAGCTTAAATCAAATAAAAGTCATAAAAAATAAAAAGTCGATAATTAAGAGTACGAGTAAGTGACTAATTTTGCCATTTGTCTTCCACCCACCGACGTTAAACATCTATTTATCGACCGAAGTCTAAGCCCTGACGTCTCTTTGCGGGAACACCAGTCGGCAACAACTTTCCATTACGCGGAAAATTGCCTAAATAATTTTTACATTCTAAAGGTTTCATTTATCTTTACTTTCTGTTGCGGTTCTGTGCTGTGAAGACCTGTTGTTAAATTTTAATGCTTACTTTTTAATAACTTATCAGCTGTTTCTGACCAACAAAGAAAAAGCGATGCATTTTTCGTAGTCCATTGTTATGTTATAATAACACTTTCTGTTGCTGTTCTGTGCTTCTAAATTTGAGTACTTACTTTGTCTGTAGTAACTTATCAGCTGTTTCTGACCAGAAGGGTCGCAGTTTTCCACTAAAGTGATGAATTTTGCATCGTCCATTGTTATCTTTCAATATAATTTTATATTTATCTTTTCAAAATTAAATTTTTTAAATTCTAAACGCACAATCAAAATTTATTTCAAAATGTTTTTATTTAATTTATGCTGTCACTTACATTTACTTAACAATTTTTTGATTTTCACAGGTTGAACCGAAACAGAACAGAACAAAACAGAAAAACTAAGGACTTGTATTAGATTTCTATAAACCAAAAAGAGTAAGTTTATTCGTAACAGAACAGAAAGAAAAAACTAATTCTGCCTTTACACTTGCTTAACAATTTTTTGATTTTCACAAGTTGAACCGAAACAGAACAGAACGAAACTGAAAAACGGAACAGAAAAGAGTCAGCTGATTCGTAACAGAAAAGAAGGTAAAACCGAATTTTGCCTTAAAGCTATATTTAGGTATATTTAAAAAAAGTTAATGGCTGTCGAATGTTTGAAATATTTTTACTCTGCCTTACTGTGCACAGTAGGCGAAAGTTATATTCGAACAAAACCTGTAAATCAAAGTTTCTAAATAGGTACGTGTGCATATTTTGCAAATTTTGTTTTATACATAAAAATGTGTGAATTCGTGACCTGAGTTCATGAAAATTATATTTCGATGTTACATAAAACTTTTTTAATACACATCTTCCATAAAAAGTCCTTTTAGAAGTAAAGGATTTTAAAAAGAAATAAAACATAAAACATATTTCAGCCCACACTAGAAACGCCAGCTCAACCTTTTTGAGGGCCTTCGACTTGTTGCACAATCACATTTGAAACAACAGCAAAATCTTAAGATTTGGTTTTGTTTTAAAAATAAGTGTGCGACAAGTCAAACATTGTCGACGTCGTGGGACAGGCCCTAATATTTTTTTAGCCATTGTTCATTCATTCTTTAGATTTCCAAAATGAAATTAAATTAAGAAAAACATTTTTTTTACTCTTAAGCGGCTAATCCAATATACAATATTATTGCATGTACATATTTTTGTCGTTTTGATCTATACTATGCAATAAATGGCACAATATTTTCAAAGAAAATATTGCCCAATTTTCCTAACAGTGAAAAAGTAAAAAATATTGAACAATGTTGCCACCACATTACACAATTGCCTTGATTGTACAATAAAAATCAAAAGTCTTTTGATATTTGCCAATATATTGTGCCATCTTCTAATATGAAATACACATTGGTGATATTGTTGTACAATACGAATACATATATTGCAAGTGGGCGGGCCGCTTTAATGTAGCGCAAAAATGTGATATAACAAAAATTGTACTTTTCTTGAAGAATTTTCAGATAATCTTTAAGGCCAATTTTTGACTTGGTAATTAAATTTTATTTTAGTTAATTTTAATTATCATTGTTCGAGCTTCATTTGTTTCTATATTTATGATTTGATCAGACTAAAGTTCGTATCGCTTTGTAAGCCAAATTACATGTGATAATTATTAATGAACAAATAACACCAAAGTTAGTTGTAATTATTCTGACAAACAAGTATTAGATCGGAACAACCGGCTATTTTTGAAGGCCACTACACCTTCATCATCAGCGTTCTTTGTGTCTGATCCACTGTGTGTGGTGTCAGTTGATGTAGGCTTGTGCTTTATATACGCAACTTTTATTGCAAATGGAATATGTGAATTGTTTTGATTCATCGTATTACAATTTGCTGAAACCTTTTTTGTAATGAAAGCTCATTTTTACCATCTCTAAATTTACAACAGTCTTGTCATTGACGTTGTTGTATTTAAATTATTTACATAGAAATACCAAAGTGTGTATACATATTTATTTGATATTCACTCTTATATGAAAATAATTTGTTTTTGTTTTGAATACTTTTTTTGTTTTCCAATAGGCAACTAGTTGTGAAAAGGTAATAGAAAAAAAAATGCAAAATCGAATAAACATGCTTGTTTTATAAAGCTTTTTTAGGCACTTAAACTCATTTTGTTTCTATATTGTGATTATCAGTATCGTATTAAGATTCTTACTTGCTTGAAGTCTACTAACGAGTTCCATAAGCTAGAATGAAATACATAAGCAGGTTGCATAAATAACTAAATTATATGTGTGGCAAAAAGAAAAAAGTGCTTAAGTCGAGATAAGCTGATTTCGAGTTAATGGTAGCGCCGTAATCTAAATATTTTAAAGTACATTTAGGCAAAATCTCAATTAATTTGTGCAATTTTTCAAGAAGTTATAGCAAAATTAATTACGGCTTATCTTTTTTAGACTTCTAATCTCATTTGGAATAATAGCTTAATTTAGATTTTATTTTGTTATATTTTAAATTGAATGTATTATTTACAGTGTGTAGAACGATGTTTGCTTAAAAAAATAAAAATTAACAGAAAACTTCCCATTTTTACTGTAAAAGAAATAAATTTCTGAAAATCCACTTGAAAGCTTAAAAGTGTTCTCCTGCAAAACAGTAATATATGACTTAAGCACTTTTTCCTTATTGCCACAGATATATCGTCACCATTTTTGGTTAAGGGCACAAAAAGACTTTATAAATGATGTAGAACAGCTTTCAGCTCAGTTCCATTACACCTTTAAAATCGAAATTTATAACTAAAATACGATTTTTTTGATTTTGTGAACAAAAATATTTTGATTAAAGTAAATGATTCGTGCATATTTTAAAGTTGGAAGCAGTGTTGAACACTGCTTACAAGCAGATTTAAAACATTCCAAAACCTCAAGACTTTTTTTTTAATATATTAAGTAGTAAATATTAGGAAAAAATTCTGCGTAATTTATCCCACACTTTTTTTGTCTTATTTTATCTTGCAAGCATATTGTATTGCCTTGGAGAAAGAAAATAAATCTATGATTTTTTAAATGAGTATAAAATAGTAGATACACACAAAATAGTAAATTTAAAAAAAAAAAAAATTTAGTCACTACACCGACATTTTCTTTAATATTTTCTTAAAGAAACTTTACTCAAAAAGTGAATTTAGCAGATTTTTCTAACATTTCAAAATTTGTTTTAGGAAAAAAACTATTTAAATCTAACACCGAAAAAAAATGTCAATAAACCAACAAATGAATCAATACTTAACTGTATTATCAGACTACTTTTCCCGAATTGTAGGTCCTACATACCTTGCTTAAAGATCGGACCGGACGTGATTGGGATATCGGGCAGAATGAAATACCTTGGAGACACTTTCCATGAAAAAAAATTTTATTTTTGATGACATTCTTGAAAAGGCCAAGAGAATATACTCGTCATTTCAGAGTGTTTTAAAGCGTAGAGGCAGTCTTAATAAAAAAAGTGCGCCTTTTAGTATATCGCCAGATTGTTCGGCCAATTAGGGTGCCCCTGTGGCTGAGTAGGGTGCCCCTGTGGCTGAGTGGTAGCGATGCTAACCTCTCAGTCCAGAGGTCGTGGGTTCGATTCCCGCCATAGACCATGGGTGTTTTCTGCAGACAAGCTAATCGCTTTGCGGGGTTGTGTTTGTTTAAAAAAAAAAAAAAAAAAAAAAAAATCGTCTTTTATGCCTTTCCAACTTGGTTTGGAATTTATTCATCCCAGGTGGAGAGGATTAGGATATGGGAGTGAATGATTATAGTAGCGTGTCTTGGGCTTAAACCATACATCGGACAGAATGGTCAGTTTCGTAAGCCATCGTGTAGGTCCATTTACGGATCGGTTGATTTTAGGCGAGTGGATGTCTTTTTGGTCGAAAGGGCTTTAAGGTTTCTGGAAGGTGCACGTTCTCTGGATAATCCTTTGGTAAGAAGAAGTTTTGATGGCTCTAGAAATTTGCAGACCATTCAAATATCTAGATATTCTTCTCCTATGGACTTGTTCACCCTTGGGGGTGCTACTGCTTTATATGAGGGTGAAGATCTCTTATTCTACCATAGGAGGATAAGGTCATTAAATATAAGTGACACGGTGTATAACACTAGTCAATGAACTTTTTAATTCTCTTGTTTGTTTGTTTTATTTAACTTTTTTGATTTTTTTTATTGCATATAATTAGTTTTAAGTTTATTCATTTAAGTGCCTCCCTTTTTTCCTTTTTTGGGGAATTATATAAAAATTTAAATTCCTAAAACAATGGCTGTATATATATAATGTACATTTTTTTTCTCCTAATTTGATAGTCTTTGGTAAATGTTTTAGCATGTAAAGAAATTTTTGTATAAAAGATTTTTAAATTTAATTTTTAGAATTAAACAATTTTTTGTAATGTTTTGGATAATAACAAATACAATACAACACAAATAAGAAAAAAAATTAAATCTAACAGTGAAAATTGTAAAATAGAAACAGTAAACACATTGTAGTACACATTAGATTTTGGAAGATTTGTTCAACCTTGAAATGAAACCGAAAACACAAACCCAACAAGAAAATTTAATGAAATGAGCAGCAAAAATAACCACATTCACAAACCCAACCCTCAAAAACAATAAATACACAACAGGAAATACACTAATGTAAATGTCATAGACAATAGAACACGCACACTTTCAGATACATATTTAAGTAGTATTGTTTGAAATAGAGCAACAACTCAGAAAATAGCAAAATATATATGTAAGAACAAGAACAAATGAAAGCTGCAATACGAAGCAGGAGCAGCCAATATTTTTCTAAATGATGACTTGATTTTAAAGGCTATGAATAGTTTAATAATAACTTGTATTTTGTATACTAAAGTTCTTAAAGTAAAACTAAAGTAGTTTAGTTTCAACATATATATGTACATAGACAACAATCAACAATAAAATTAAGTAAAATTGAAAAAAATTTAATAGTAAATGAAGTAACGCGTAAATCGAGGGTTAGCTGTACAAGCACTTAAAAAAACGAAACATCAAATAACACTTTTTAGATGGAAATGTAGAATTTTTTTGTGGAAAATAAAAAAACAGCATAAATGAAGGCAGGGAGAATCGATTTCCTAAATTCATGGCTTGTAAATATCGCCCAAAAAAGTGTCTGGAGCTAAATGAAGATTGTGTTGGGAAATCAATCATTTGTTTCCCCCTTTTTTTTGTTGTTAAATCGACTAGTTTTAGGACTGCCGTCGTATATTTCTTCCCTTGTTAGCCGCATTTTGCAATAAATAAGAAGTTTTATTGAAGGAAAAAGTATAGAAATTTTCGATCAAAATGTTACAAAATAGTCCCTAAAAATAGTCGACAAAAGTAGTTGCACTTGACTACAAATTTCCAACATAACAATAAGTTGCATAAATACTCGTATAATAAGATTACTGAAATAAGCATTTTAAGAAGGTTGTTATTTGCGCATGGTTTAATTAAATTTCAAAAGCATTGCGGTTTGTTTTAAAATTTGTTTTTAAAATAATATAAATATAATTATTTTTAAAGTAAAAAATAATTAAACAAACACTTACTAAAGTTAAGTTAAAAAAAAATTATTTTAAGAATAAAATATGTAATTCTATGAAATATACTTTAGTTATTTAGAAATATGGTAAAAGTTCAATGATAAAAAAAAGAAGAGAGGTGTCCGGATATAGCTATGCTGCTTAGCTATATAAAATAAACTTATGTGTTAAATAACAATGCATTAAAATTATATTATATGATGATGTCAAATTCGCAGCAAAATTTCCAAACGTTTCCACTTATTTCACATTATTTTCTTTTCTAGCAGCGTACGAATAAATTAATGCAATGTTTGTGGCCGCCTGCGGCTGTTTGCCGCAGCTGCGTTTTTTGTTTGTGCTCATGTGCAAAAATAACAAAAAAAACAAATTGAGCGATTCTTCTCATTGCTTTTGTTTTTTTTTTCACTCACTTCAATGAACGAAACAAAACAAAATCAAACAACTTGTTTATAACTTGAATAGTGTCGATTATTTTTGTTTCGAAAATCACATCCTAACTTCTGTATCGCGCAATAAGTACCATAGCTATAAAAACATTTTTTCTAATCTCAATTGATACAGACATCTTTCAAATTCCTTTTTATTTAGCTGCTAGTTTTTATTACAATATGAAAAAAATCAAGGGTTGACTATTTATATTTAATGCTTATAAATGTTGTCATTTTTCCAACTATGTAGAGTTCATCAAAAGTTATTAACTCATCCCTGAGCTAGTCAATTTAAATTATTTTTATTAAGAAATAAAGTTTTTTCGCCACCACAATTAAAACGAATTGATTGATCATTATGTTGTATGCCGCTACGCATCTCATGCATGGATTTATCTACTCCAATATTTTTCGCCAAACTTTTGCACATAAACCAATTTATTAACTAAGAAAAATTACGTAAAGTTTTTTGCCTTATTTATTTCTTTCTACATTGTAATATATTAGTTTCCTAAGAAAAACAGCTGAAATTGGTTTACCAAATTTTCTTGGCTCAGCAGAAAAGGAATTTTATTATTATTTTTTTGGCAGATCTTTGTTAATATACTCGTATTTTCATAATAAATACCAAACTTTCATTTTGGTTAATTTCTCAAAGACATAATTAAATATTTCTTATAATAAAAACTGAATGAATGGAAACAATACTCATATAAACGTTATATAGAAATGTTCTTTGTTTAAAAAAATTATAATAAGAATTTTAAAACAATTTCGCTTTGGAAGGAAGTGATGAATTAATTAACATTATTCATTAGCTTTAAAAAGTAAATCCAAAGATAAAATACAAAAGCTAAAGATAACTTTTAAATTATGTTAAAACGATTCGGGTTTAAAAATCTATTTTCAGTATTACATATGCACGGACCTTATTTTCTAGTGAAAAATATACATTTTTATTGAAATTAAAATTCTATGGGCTTACCCATAGTTTTATTTTATCGTCAAACTGCAAAGTTGCTGATTTTTTTTTTCAAATACAGACTATAAAATTGTATAGTACGCAGCAATTTACAGGTAGGTACGTAAAGTGGCCCACCCACTTGCAATATAATTGCACAATTTTTTGTATTGTACAATAATATCGCCAATGTGTATATCATATTCGAAGGTGGCACAATATATTGGCAAATATCAAAAGACTTTTGATTTTTATTGTACAATTGTGTAATGTGGTGACAACATTGTTCAAGGTTGTTTCCTTTTTCACTGCCAGGAAAATTGGGCAATATTTTCTTTAAAAATATTGTGCCATTTATTGCATAGTATAGATCAAAATGACAATAATATGTGTACAACAATATGTGCAATAATATTGTATAATGGATGTGCCACTTAAAACACGTTTGAATGGCCTAAATAAATAACTTTTTCGTAAAAAGTTTCGTTTTTCTCGTTTACGATTAAATTGAAAATAAGCTCGATACACAGAAAAAAATATTCCTGCAATAAACAACTTTAATGGAAAATTATGATGAATTTATATTTATAAAACGAAAAAAAAACTTTAACCCCCAATTCATACGAAAAGTTGCTTCTAAAAATATTTTGCATTCGTACAATGATTTTATCCATGTTTCTAATTTGGATTTCTTTGTTTCTTTGACTTCAAAAATCGTATCAGTGTTGCAAGTAGATTTAAAAAAATCCGTTTTCGCTATATGTTAAAAATTTTTCTCATACGAAAATCTACAAATTTTAATAAATTAATTTAAAGAAATATAAATTAAAAACATTTAGGGCTTATTCGGAAAAAGATAAATTTGGATTGCAAACCGTTTAGCAAACAGATGTGCATAAAAAATTTGTTTTGTAAACCTTTTGTAAACCAAAATTATTTCTTCTGAATACAACAGCAGTTATTAGTTTGTTGAAGCTACAGTAGGTTAGTTAAAACTTGGCATATGTAATTGTTTTGTATTAAATTATTTAAAATGAATACTTCTGCATTCTAAATTAATGCATTCTTTTCTAATGGAATTCGGAAGATCTGCGAGCAAAAACAAATTTGGAAACAGTTTATGAGCAAAAATATATTTTGATTAAAATTATTTTTTACATTTATGCACAAAAAAATGCAATCTGAGAATAAAAAATACCTACCTATTTGTCCGATATTCCCTATACAAAAATACCTACAGGTAAAACTGTTTTGTTCAAAGTTGTCACGTTGAATGAAAAAAATAAAATACGAGAGTGAACCAATAAGTCCTTGACTTTTCGAAACTCCCTAGTAGTTATATGAAATGCAGCAATGTTCCCATCAAGTACCACCTGTTAATAGACTACTGTCAAATTTTGAGCCAGTGTCGTCACTTACTTTGCCTTTAACAGGTGTTCAAAACATACAACCTCGTGTATTTTTCTAAAAATGGAAAAAGTGAATTTCGAGTGCTCATTAAAAATTATTTTTTGCGAAAAAAATACCTTCAATCAAACCAAAGAAAAGCTCGATAAATACTATGGGGACTCTGCACCTTCGATTTCAATGGTAAAAAAGTGCTTTACTGACTTTCGTTGTGGTCGCACAAGTACAAATGACGCTGAACGTTCTGGACCGTCGAAAAAATCCACGACATGGTGTTGTCCGATCGAAGAGTAAAAGTGCGTGAGATTATTGATGCCAGTGGCATTTCATATATTGGGTATTTTTTATTGAGGTATAGAACTTTAAGTTGGCATCACTTTTTTAACTGGCGGCCATTTTGTCAGCTGTCAAGTGATTAATATTTAGTTTGGTTTGCCATTTCATCATGAACAGGTTGACAAAAGAACAACGCTTGCAAATCGTGCAAAATTTATTTCGAAAATAATGGTTCAGTTCGCGAAGTTTACCGCAAGCTCCGTCCATTTTATGGTCGACATAATCGTCCATCAGAGCAATTAATTCGGTTAACCTGTCAATTGGCCACCAAGATCGTGTGATTTGACACCATTGGATTATTTTCTTTGGGGATATGTGAAGTCGCTCGTCTACGCCAACAAACCAGAAACGTTAGGGGGCTTGGAAGCCAACATTCGTGGCGTTATTGCCAACATACGGCCCCATATGCTCGAAAAAGTGGTTGAAAATTGGACCTGTAGAATTGGCTTTATTCGAGCCAGCCGCGGCGGCCACATGCCCGAAATCATATTTAAGCGTTAATGGCATAAAATTATCCTTCCAATAAAGCCAAATTGATGGACATTAAAACGATTTTCTTGTGTTTTATTTCAATTCGAAGTTCTATACCTCTAAAAAAAACACCCTGTAATAGTGTGATTTTGATTTTAAGTGATCAGCTGGGTTTAAGAAAGTTGTCTGCAAGATGGGCGCCGCGTTTTCTCTCAATTGACCATAAACGTAATTGTGTGACAACTTCAAAGGATTGTTTGGAGTTGTTTAACCACAATCCAAATGAGTTTTTGCGGCGTGAATGAAACATGGATCCATTACTGTACTCCGGAGACCAAGCAGCAGTCTCAACAATGGGTTTCTCCGTGTGAATCTGCTCCGAAGAAGGCCAAGGTAAGTTTGTCGGCCAATAAGGTGATGGCAACAGTTTGTTGGGATGCACGCGGGATAATCCACATCGATTATCTTCAAAAGGGAAAAACCATAAACGGCGAATATTATGCCAACTTATTACACCGATTTAATGAGAATTTAAAAAAAAAACGACCCCATATGGCCAAGAAAAAAGTTTGTTTTCATCAAGAAAATGCACGGGTGCACACGTGTGCAGTCTCAATGGCAAAACTCTATGAATTGGGCTACGAATCGGTACGTCAGCCGCCATATTCCACTGATTTAGCACCTAGTGACTACTTCCTATTTTCAAACCTAAAGAAATGGCTCGGTGGAAAGAGATTTAGCTCCAACGATGAAGTTATTGACCAAACAAATGCCTATTTTAAGCACCTCGAAAAATCCTATTTTTTGGAAGGGATACAAAAACTGGAGAAACGTTGGACTAAGTGTATTGAGTTAAAAGGAGATTACGTTAAAAAATAAATTTTTGTTTTGCAAAAAAAAACTGTGTTTCATTCAAAAAGTCACTGATTTAATGATCCTCATTAAAAAAAAACTCGGTGTATGGAAAATGTGGTTTTTTTCTACACATTTTGCTTTTCTACACCGTTTGCCTACAAACTCAAAAAATTGTGTTTCAAAAAAGCATTGAAAAATCAAGGTGTGAATTGCGTGTTACTAAACAATTTCTGCATTGACTGAATCCCGAAAATTCCGGGATTTAAAAATTGAAATCCCACGATTCGGAATTCCTTGAATCCCTTTCGGGAATGGCATCTCCAATTTTTACCCAAAACTGTTTCCGTGCTCAAAGTCTGGGCAAGTGAAACCGGTTTTGAGAGAGTAATGTTCTTTCTTCTCTTTCTTGCAGCTCGTCGTTTTTCTTCTTCGCGGTTGTTTGGGTAACTAGAAAATCATTTAACTAATAAAAATTAAATTGTCCTTAAAACTAAGTTAATTTAAAAGTTCTATCAAAAAGATTTTGATTTAAATTTTGAAGGAGTACACCTATTCCATTTATAATTCAGAAAGTGTGAATTATAACTCCGAAAGCGACAATTGTAATTCAGATTAGTAAATTTTAATTCAGAAAGCGTGTGAGTTGTAATCCAGATTGGCCAATTGTAGTTCAGAAAAATTAATTTATTATCATTTTGCTATGACGAAACAAATCGAAAGAGGTAAATTGCCTTCCGATCCGTTGACCTGTTATTAAATATTTTCATACATACATGCACACACATGCATACATACAGCCATCATCGCAAAACTGAGTTAAAGTCTGTTGATAACACTTTACTGTACCTTTAAATAAAATAAATATAGATTTAATTAAATTTTTAATCAAATATATTAAGAGTTTTTGTGAGAACTCTTTCAATTTGAATGAAATGACAAAACAAGTAATTTAATAAAAATAACTTAAAAAATTTCAAAAAATTTTTAATTTAAAAACATATTTATATATTTCTATACAAATAAAAAAGTGTGTGTGGATGTATCTCAAAATGCCTAAAGAAATCAAAAAAGCCAAGAAATTGTTGTTTACAAAATGCACAATTGCACAGCTCAAGTTTACGAGTCAAAATTGTTGGGCAAACTTAACATTTTTGTGTAAATAAATTTCGATAAAATTTTTGACATTTAAAAATAAAATTAAAAAAAAATATTTTTTTTTCCGTGTATAATTTGTAGTGAATACAAAATTAGAAAATCGGAGTTTGCATACTCCTACTGTTAAAATTTTTAAGATATTTAACAAAGTCATTTGCTTAACTTCCAGTACTAATTTGTATTCTCATCTTGTTTGTCTAATAATTCGTTGACATTTGCAATAGCAAAATCTATAAATATTATTGTGTCACAATTAAAGCACGTGACGTCCACAGTTCAGCTTAAAATAGGCAACCACCGTTCAACAAACTCACATATTTTCGCAATTAGATTACTGCAACCGCAAAAGGTCATTTGGATTAAATGCTAAACACAGACATTTAAGGTTTTAGGCATAATATTAAATAATTTAAATATCATGTAATTTATATGTAACGTTTGATTAAGCTGACTCTGACTTTATTTCAGTAATAATTAAAATGAAAAAGAAACAACATGCTCATTAAAGTGGTCGTTATGTTGGGTTTTGATAAGAGGATTACATCCGACAGTCGGCTTAAAATACTATTTCTTTGCTCAGCTTATATTCCTTAAATTA
The DNA here is from genome assembly GCA_936439885.1 of Nowickia ferox. Lineage (NCBI taxonomy): Eukaryota > Metazoa > Arthropoda > Insecta > Diptera > Tachinidae > Nowickia > Nowickia ferox. The sequence goes on from OW387026.1 coordinate 70,917,757, forward strand.
ATTTCACATGTGCGTTCCAGCATTTATTGCTGCAAGACCAAATTACATTGTGATTCTTTTTTGATATTAAGAAATTTTAAAAAATTTGTGAAACATCTGTGCATGAAGTTGATATTAAAATGATAATTAAGGGCCTGTCCCACGATGTCAAAATTTAAAAATTTAGTTTTTCTTTCAAATGCGACAAAGTCAAATATGTTAATTTAAAAGATATTGCACCGAAATATAATTCGATATATTAGAGTATTTTGAAGAAAAATCCATTGCAATGAGAGCAAACAGAATATGTCTTCCATATCTATTGCACAACGTTAGATAAAACAAGAAGCCTTTATTTGATATAAAACACCAGTTTTCACAAGCCAGATGGTCTACTTGAGTAGAAAATTAATGTGAACAGCACTCATATTTTTTAGTGATTTTCATATAAAAATAACTTAATAAAGTTTATTGAAGACAATCCAAACTTCTCGTTTGCCTATTTATACTAAAAACAGAAACAAAGCACTCAGATTTGCTTATGTTTTCAATATAAGTAGGCAGGAGAAAATTTTTGATTGTCTTCTATAAACAGGCAGTAAATATAATTAGCTTGAAATCAAATAAATTTTAATATTATATCATTATAGTAAAGCTAAAACCAATGACAAATTATATAAAAAACACCATCAAGGCTGAAACTAACTTGAGTTACACAAGACCTCATATGCCAATTATGCACACAGCTCCATACGTACGTCGGAGTGAAGTGTAAGTAAGATTAGATGCGATACAGCCGAATATAACACCCTTATTTTTTTATGCAGTTAAAAATCACTAAGTTGTTTAAAAAAATTTTTTGAAAATTTTAATCAGATTATCGAGCCCTTTTTTTCGATATAATCGTAAGAGAAATATAGTAAAATAATAAATGCTTTTATTGAAATTAAAATCTTATGGGAATGAAGAAGTTAGCAATTTTACTACAAAACCAAAGGTCCTGGATTCGATCTCGGTCTTCGACAGTCATGACATAACAACACCACTTATTTTTATTCTTTTGAATAAGTCAGTGTTTAAAAAACTGTAATGATTTTCATTTCATTTGATTTTGCTTCTGCTTTCGGTTTTGAAAAATACAACAGTTTCAGCCAAAGCAAAATCACAAAACGATTTATGATCAATTGCACAGTACTTTCAGCAGTCGACGATTTGAAAAGTTTGAATTTGATTTGCTTTTACTTTTGGTTAGTATCGCAAGTAAAAGCAGAAGCAGTTTATATGCTTTGGGAAGTCGCAAACAGTCACAGTCAAAGAAGCAAAAACTCTTGCTTTTAAAATTTTTAAGCAATCGCAGTAAAGTGGTGTTGGTTTGTTTCCTCTTCTCTGATGTGAGAAAACAATAACAAAAACATAACAAACACCACAAAATAGTTGACTGAACTTGCTTTTGCTTCTTTGACTGTGACTTTTTGGTACTTACAAAAGCATACAGACTGCTCATGCGTTTACTACCGAAACTAAGTAAAAGCAACAGCAAATAAGGGCCATTTTCACAACGATACAAAAGTAGACTTTAAGAATTTAAAACCAGTATTTTGTATTGAAATACCAGTTTTAAATTTCTTAAAGTATACTTTTATTCGTTGTGAAAATGGCCCTAAAAGTCAAACTTTTGAAATCGTCGGCTGTTGAAAGTATTGCGCACTCGTTCATAAATCGTTTGCTGCTTCTGCTTCGACTGCGACTGTTGTTGATTTTCACAAGCAAAAGCAAAAGCATTGGTTGATTTTAAAAATCATAATCATAATTATAATGTAACATCACAGCAGCGTTTAAGAACGTCTCATTAGTGTATTTTCTTTTGCTTCTGCTCATACTTCCGCTTTTCAAAATTCAATAGTCGCAGTAGAAGTTAACACAATAAACAAAAAGCTCTACACAATGAAGAGCTTCAGCTGTCGAATTGTTTGACAAGTTTTCTGATTGCCGGACTACTACTACTGCTTTAAATAAATTCGAAAGTTAACGTACTAGAGATTTCGTATGTTTTCTTTTCTTTTGATTTTGCAGTGTATTTAATCGCTTGCTGGAAGAAATGTTGTTGTTGTTTGTTTTACTATTACAGGAGAAACCACTTATACACAACTAGTGTTGTTAATTATTCGTGTTTTATGTTTGTTCGAATGAAAGTTCATGATTTTTTTCTTGTTCGAACGGACGAATAATTTTGAAATTTTATTTCGAATATTCGAACGAACAAAGAATAAAAAAATTTATTTGAATAATTTTAAAAAATTTTAATAAGTTTTAATATGAGATTAAATTTTTTATTAACAAACAAAAAATAATTCATTATTCAAGAAAAACAAATAGTTTTAAAAACAAACTCAGAAATATTATTAAAAACCGAAAGGAAATTAGTTAAAAAACTTACGTTTTTATACACATTTACAAAAAATTTTAATATGTCATTGATTTCTTCTAAAATAGTAATTTAAAAACAGCAGATAATCCCCCTTTTTATCTTGTAGACGGTTCTTTTTTTACTTTTGATAAAAGAAAATGTAGAAAAATATCCTTCGCAAATTGTTGATGTTAGTGATACCGTTAAAAAAAGAATTAAAAAGCATATCCAGTTTGTGTGTTCTTTTCTTTGATATTCAAATAATTTAAGTCAACTTCAAAATTGTTGACGATTTTGACATTAGTACAATTTCTTACTTTATTGATAAATTTTTTTAGATCAGCTAATAAAGCATTGCCAGTTATTTTAGAAATTTCATCTAATACTTAATCGTACTTGAGATTATTTGCGAAATTTTTATTACAAAATAATCATGAAATCAAAATATTTACGTACTCTTTTTTAGCTCTTTGTGGCATATTTTAAAAAGTTATTGGAAAGCTTAGGAATAATATTATTTATCTATTTATAACAATAACCAACCGAGCCCGTAGGGATTTTGTTTAGATCTGTAGAAAAGCAGTTATTTTTTAAACTCAACCAGGAATTGTAAGACACCTTCTGATTCAGTTACAGACCAACCTAAATTACGACGCAAAGCGCAACGTAATTTAGCACTTAGATTTTACGCTGGTATGAGTAACCTAAATTAAAGCGTTAACGTTGCGTCAGAAACAGTAATGTTCACTCACTTTGATTAATTAAAAACTTTAAATAGAAATAAGATATAAAAATGGAAACAATAAATTGACATGAAAGTAGCTAAAGTTACATTACTTAACAAAAACAATACTTTTGCAGCCAACTTCACTTCTTTACGGGCTGTCAAAATTGGATTTTCCAATCGCAAAGCGTTGACGCCGCGTTATTTCGGTTGGTCTCATAGACAACGCTATGCGTCGTAATTTAGGTTGGTCTTTTAAGGAGGCATTATCTTTTCAAAGCAGAAAAACAAAAGATGCGTTTAGCGAACATATACAAACGTGCTTACACGAGTATTTATAATTTGGAGTAATTTGACTAGTTAACATCATATTGTTAACAAACTAAAAAGTTATGAAATGCAAAATACTTTTTATAGAAAGAGATTAAGGAAATTGTTTGAATATTCGAATATTCTACAAAAATGATTCGAATAATTTTCTATTCTAAATTGAACATTTTTGTTCGTTCGAACAAAAATGAAAAAAAGTTGTTCGAATATTCGAACAAATATTATTATTATTATTATAATATTTGTTCGAATGACAACACTAAGTAATAGGAATTGTACCAGGGAAGAGCTTTGACCTTATTTTAATCGCAGTAATTTTATTCAGCAAGATTTTCGGTTGGAAGTCTCCGCCTTATGTTCTCATTTATTATTTGAGCTGCAGTTTTAGAGTTTTTTTGTCCATTTAATAAATACTTAACGAATTACAGATGTATGTATATTATTTTGTGTAAGTTAAACCACTTTATATGCATGACGTTGATGCTTGAATGCATTCGTGATTTGGCAAAAAGTAAAGCCATACAAGTATGTGCTAAAATCAGGGCATCGGATATTGTTTTTAATCTTGAATTGCGCTGAAAGTCTTCATATCATTATTGTTTAAAATATATTTTTAATTTTCATAGGACATCTGCCGCAACCTTAAAATCAAACTAAAGTAGAATGATTCGCTTCATATAATTAAAATTTGGAAGACCTCCGTAGTGGCTCATTTGTCATTTATCAAACGAAAAACATTAAATATTTTTATCTTTAGCACTGACAAGCGGTATGTATCGCTCCTTTATGGCAACATAAGCAACCTCAAAAGGTTTGTTAATGGAGTAAATAGTGCAGAAAAAATCATTATATCAGACAGAGGCAAATTCTATTCCCACGCAGAAAGTGTAACCACCAACAAATGCTAACGCAAGCTTTAATTTCAGTCGCCTTGAAGCCACTATTGCTAATCTGGTGCAAACTATAAACAACTTTACTACAAATATGACTAACATGGTGCAAGAAATGCTGCGAATGCAGAATACTCTGCTACAAGCATTAAATAACAAACCATGAAAACGTTAAAAATATGTTTCTGGAACGCAAACGGTATTCGCCAACACAAAAATGAAGTCCAGCACTTCCATACGGAAAAAATATTGATGTAATGTTGGTTTCTGATACTCATTTGACTTCGAGAAGCCTTTTCAAAATGAATGATAAAAAGGACCCGAGAGGAAGAGCATGCAGTGGATCAGCAATTTCACATGAAATGCTTGTAATTTAGGTTGCTCTGTTAAGGAGGCATTATCTTTTCAAAGCAGGAAAACAAAAGATGCGTTTAGCGAACATATACAAACATTCTTACACGAGTATTTATGCACGAGTATTTATAATTTGGCGTAATTTGATTACTTAACATCATATTGTTAACAAACTAAAAAGTTATGAAATGCAAAATACTTTTTATACAAAGAGATTAAGGAAATTGTTCGAATATTCGAATATTCTACAAAAATGATTCGAATAATTTTTTTTTTGTAGAAATTGGAATTGAACATTTTTGTTCGTTCGAACAAAAATGAAAAAAGTTGTTCGAATATTCGAATAATTTTTGTTCGAATGACAACACTATACACAACACAAAGCACACGTTCAAATACATACACACAAATATTTCTGCTTCGTTAACTTCGTATTTATTTAAAGCAGCAGTCAGTCAAACCGAAAACTGTACGAACATATCGACAGCTGGAGCTCTTCGTTGTGTATATCTATTCTTTTATTGTATTAACTTCGACTACGACTCTTTGAATTTCAGTAGCATAAGTATAAGCAAAAGGATGTGATGGGCTAGTCAAAAAATAAAAAGTCAAAGAAAAAGCACAATTTTACTACTTTTGCTATTTCGAATGCAGTTTTTTCAACACTGCATGAGAGTACCTCGCTTCCTCGGTACAGTTTAGCAGAATCATCGGCTTAAAAAAATAACCCATAAAATAGCTACTAAGCACAGCTTAAAAAATTTAAGACGTACGCCTCATTGACACCAGAGGCGCTGCAACGTTGCTTTATTAAATAAAAATTGAGTTCTAAAAGAATGAAGCTTTCCTTTATCTCTTCCTTCACTACCTGTCTTTTCTATCACTATCTCTTTCTTAAAGAAGGTAACACTTAGTAATAGTAGTAGGCATTCATTGCCATAGTGTTACTTTGCAAAAAAAAAATGATCAAAATGCCAAAATTTTTGACAACTTTTTCAGATACAAGCTGTAAAATTTTATTGTAAAGCATAGTACTCTGTTAGAAGTAGCGAAAAAATTTCAGCAACATTGATTATTTCGCGTGAAAAATATGACATGTACTAAATTTAGCCCAACTCGCCGTTTTTTTTATAAATTTATCGCTTTTATTGCTTGAAAGTATGCAACTTTGTTAAAATTCCGTGCAAAAAAAGTACTGCTCATGATATAATTATACAAGGTACTTGCACGACTACAACAAAATTGCAACACCAAGAAACACACGTATTTTGTTGGTAGAAACATACCTATAATTGTCAGAAGCAGATGTCTTTTGTTGTCTTTTGTTGTTGTAATAACAATTACAGGGTAACTAAAGTACAATTGCAGACGCGGCATTCATGAATGATTATAGTCATTCAGTGTTGCCAATATGTGTGTAATACACAGAGTGTGTAATTTCTACTCACATGTGTAGGCCTATAATTAGATTCATGTATAATCTGTGTGTAATTCTACTTTGACTTCTATTTTTGTTTAATTTTGTTTTAATTATAACCTACACAAAGGATGTGTAGTGTAATTTTCTTCAATGTGTAATTGGAGACACAGCCATATGCAAATTCATTGGCAACACTGTAATTATTTTATTCACACACATACACTAACATTTTTGCGGCTTGTAAACAAAGTTTGACAACTACATATATGCATTGTAAACATTAACAGGCTGGGCTTGTGCAAGTACCTTGTATAATTGTATCATGGTACTGCTCATGTTGCTTCGCAGCTAAAAAAAAATGATGCCAGATAAATTTTAAGTGTTTTTCGCAATAAGAACAGAGTACTACTTTTGCAAGTTTATTTCGCAAATATTTCATACCAAATACTTTTACATATATGTAGTTTGACAGCACTTCGCACGAAATTGTGAACAGAGTACCAGGCTTAAGCGACAATTTACGTACGAGTATGTAAAACATATTTGAATATTATAAAAAAAAACTTCTCCTGAACTTTAATTTCTATCGCTTACGATTAAATCGAAAATAGGGCTCGATATGTAATCAATAGAATTATTGAAATCGAACGATGAACCATTGATTTTACCACCCTCAAGCAAATATTAATTTGAAAAAATATAAAAATTCCCATTTCGAATATATGACATTTTAAATGAATTCTGTTAGTAATTCTACTGTTTATATGTTTCGTTCTTAAGAATTTATAAATAGAAATAAGTTCAAAACAAAAGATCAAAATTAATTCATCTGTCAGAGTGCAGCTGTCTGCTGCCTTTTCAAAGTTAGTTCTCGGCAGCAAAAAGAAGGTTGATATGTACTATCAATCCTCATCCACAATCATCCCATGTATTTACTAAATAATTTTAAATAATTTATTTATATTATGTTTTAATACATATGTATAAATAAACAACTTTGAGAACGAAAACTTTTGTAAGCAAAAACTTCGTAAATTGAAATATCCATGAATAAAATGGGGTTTTCACCACATTCATTTGCATATGCTAATATATGATTATATATGTGTTTATATTGGTTCTTTTTTTTGTGTCAGCATATTATGAAAGTAACTAGGTAATCCCAATATATTACTACTGAAGCTTGAATAAGTTATTCCACATAAAATATAAGAACATTTAAGCTTATTTTTTAAAGCAATAAAATTTCATAACTTTAATTTAGCAAAGTATAAAGAAGATGCAACTTTAGTTAAATATTAATCCATACTGTTTGAACACTTTTCATATTCCACTGGAAAGCAAAATGATACTTTTCTCATATTAAATTTCAAATGTTTTGATTCTGCAAGAGAAGAAAATTTTTAAAAGACAAGGGACTTGCAAAATAAAATGTGCTTGTATTGGAGAGAAAAATGAGAGTAAAATAAAACTATACTGGGAGAAAAGTTGTAAAATTTACAGACATGCTTTTTATTTTTATTTTATTAAAAACTGAAGTAAAAATCTAAAGCTTGGATGACACTATCGGCACAATGTACCGATTTTCGTCGGCTCACTGCAATAAAGTCATAAGTAAAAAGGGAAAATTGTATTATTACTTAATTATTATGGAATAAAGGTACAGGATGTCCGCCGGGAAGGTATACTACTTTGTTTTGCCGCCATTTTGGTAAACATTAGTCTTGACAGTTCATATTTGAGAGTCGTGAAGTATACACATGGCAAATTTATTATGGAAACGTGTTGTAATCGTTAAAAGATTTTATCAAAATCAATTATCGACGATAAGAAAGTTATGTGAAATTTTTGGGAGAAACAACTTGCCAGCAAAACGCACTATTTATCGTGAAGTGAATGATTTCAAAGAAAGAGGGTCTGTAGTTGATAGGCTCAAGCATGTACCACAAAAGTGCTCAAATAATCCATCAACCTCAATTCGACGCCGTGCTCAGGAGCTTGGTCTTCAAAGAACAACTTTGGCCACAATTTTGCACAAGGATGCCGCCGTACATATGCCAATTTAATCAAAAATTATAAACAAACAAAGTAGTATACCTTCCCGGCGGACTTTAGTACCAATACAGTGTGGTAAATTTATAGTCTTACATTTCAATTAGTTGAGAAATGAAGCAAATTTAGCTTTTTACTTGCAACTTTATTACCTAATTTACATTAAGCATTTTTCAAGAATTTTCATGAAAAAAAAATGCTTAATGTAAATTAGTTATATCTCAGTGAGCCGACGAAAATCGGTACTTTGTGCTCCAGGCTTAGGAATACATTTCAAAAATTCAGTATAAACGATACAGAAACGATGCAGATTTGCTTTAAAAAAATTAAAAATTAATAAAAAAAGAATTCGACAAAATAAGTCTAGGAGATAATTAAGTTTGATAGAGCACTTTCTGATTGATATTGATCGTAAAAATTCTGAACAAATAGTTAAGGACTTTAGACACGATCAAAATGTTTGCTGTCAAGTTCGTGTACGTGTGCTTGTTTGCTTGATATTACCATGTTTGATGGCCCACCAAGCATTCATTTTTATTTTGATTTTGTGTTGTTCGTTTGGTTAAAAATATTTTATAAAAATTCCTAAATAAATTCAATTAAACTAATTTTTTGAGCTTTAGGTCAATGTTTATTATTATTTTAGTACTTCGATATTTCGTTAACCTTTGGTTAACTTCTTCAGGATATTTTTATATTTGAAATTAAATTTTTCTTTTTTTCTTTTTTCTCCTTTCAATTTTTGTAATCAAAAAATTAGTTTAATTGAATATATTGAAAAAGGTCGAAAAATTAGATAAAAGAATTTGATTCCTAAATAAAGAAATTTAATTGCAATAATGGCAGTAATTATTACAAAAAAAAGAGAAAAGCAAAATAAAAAAGTTCTAACACTTCTTTTTTCTTCACCAGTCAAATTTATGTTTTTTCAGCTTTTAATTGCGACTTCTTGGCAACCGTTCACAACGAAAATATAGTTGTAATGAAGTTTTGTAGGGGCCTGATGGGTTAACACTATACACACATTAAAAAGTGACAGCAAGCATGCCGAAAATAAAATTTTTTCGATTTTCCATCAAGCATCGTAATAAGAAATTTTCACTCATACTATAACCAAGCTTAGCCATAACTTTGACCATGTCTAAGCCCCTTTACATTTGTTTAATTATTTTATAGTTTTATTACTTTTCTTTAAGTTTAAATTTAGTTGGAATATTTTAAAATTTTCCAAAGACTTCAATTGCTCATGTCAATAAAAAATAAGTAAAAACAAGAAAAAAATAAATTTATATTACATAATCATCGACGGATATTTTTCAAAATTCTATTTCGCTGCTCGTGCTTTAACTTACACTCTTCCCTATTGACTGTCATATTTCATACTGATAAAAATCATTTTGAATCATGAAAAATTTTATAGCTTCCATAATTACTCAATTTTAATATTAATTTCATTCAGTCTACTCAAAAAAACACTGAACAACAATCCCCGAAATAAATCGCAAATTTTATTGTCATCAATTGAGGGTATGGCGTGCATTACACTGGATTAGATAAAGTTTGGTTTAAAGACTGTCACAACTACACCTGATGTATCTTTTGTGCGATAATTTTGTAACCGAAATAAAAGTTCTTTATTATAATGATACTTTCTTAATTTATAATGATACTAACTAATGTTTTTTATGTTTTTTTTGGCTTTTTTGCGTTTATTTAGGGTACGCACAATGGGCCTGACCCAAGATATCGACAATGATCGACTTGTGGCACCCTAACATTTGAAACAACAACAAGACATGGTGGGTTTGGCCCAAAAAATAAAATAAAATTTATCGCCCTTATTGCATAACAATTATTGTTATAAAATATATTTCTTTTAATATTTTTATCGCACTTTTTCCCAATTTAATATTTAAGTTGTTCAATAAAATACTATTTGTTTCTTAGAACCAATTTCACCAACTTATTTAAATATCAATTGAAGGGCTTATTGTAAAAACACGATAAGCCACACGATTTCAGAAAGTGGTTTTATCAGTTCATTCAATTACTTTACAGCATCGGAACGTCCTCTTAAAATATTGTACGTACCTATATTCCGTTTAATTTCCGCCTTAGCCGCAAGTGTCACTTTTTACATTTTGATTTTATTCAGAATTATTTGTCCCAAAAACTCGATAAGCCACAGCAATTACAAAGGCAGTATTACAAAACGATGGATTCTGATGAAGATAGCAGTGGAAGTGATTATTTTGTTGAAGATAATGATGACAGCGTGAAAGACAAAGAGTTTTTGCCAACAAATGATGAAGTAATTTCAGAAACCAGCGAGGTATGATTTATTGAAACTGAATTACAACTTATAGAAATTATTTGATGTAATAAATAGAAAAAATAATACATTTTAAACTGCAAAAACACGCTATGCCACTTTATTTTAACTAAAATAACAAAACTTTTGATGTTAAAAAAAAAATTAGTAAATTTCATGCAATAACTGGATAAGCCACAACTTTTTGCGATTTTAGCAATTTCCGAAGATTTATTGGTGTACAGCGACGTGTATGTGATAGTAGTCTTCCTTAAGCACTAAATAAAAGTATCTGTATCATGATTTCATCAAATCCCTATTTTCTGCATTTATTTTAAACTTCAAAGGCGATTTTCTCAGTATTTTCATTTTGTGGCTTATCGAGTTTTTGCAATAAGCCCTTCAATTCATCTTTAAAAGTAATTTTTCCCTACAAATATTAATGAAAATCGACATTTAAATATGAATTGATATTTAAACAGAGTTGGTGAAATTGGCCCTGAGAAATACATTAAAACTGATTATTGAGGGGTAAGCTGGATAATATGCGCATTTTACTATTGCTAATGCAGATTATCAAGGGACCTTTACCCTTTTTTTAAGAAAAAAAAGCATAAGATAAAAATATAAATAAAACTTAACATAAAAGAAATTCCCAAAACAGCATAAAAATATTTCTGTTGAAATATTGAAAAAAAGTTACCCAGTTTCATTTGTTTTAGTAATAATTCTTTATTGTTTGTTTTAGTTTTTTCTCTTGTTCTGTGCATTTTTCGCATTTATTTTTTTAACCGCAAAATTTTCTAAATATTTACATGACCATTTATTATTTATTTTTGTTACATTAATGCACACTAAAAACAAACCAAATAACCAAAAATATGCCGGACAAACAATTATTAAAAAAAATAGTGAATTATTAATACAATGTATTAAATAAAAGCAAAAATAATGCAGACTTAAATTTACATACATTTAAAATTTCTTGATTGCAAAAGTAAAATATATAAATTTTAAAACTTTTCTTTGACAAAAAGCATTGTTGTTTACAAAAAAATAATATACATATCCTAGATATAAAAAAAAGGTCAAGGGCAAAAATTAGATAATGATAAACCAACAACAAACCCAATTTCTATTTAGTATTAATTTTAACACGCCTGAAATAAAATTAATATATTGCATCAAAAATTTTTCATTAATCAATATACTAATTACATTTTTATAAAAGATCTGAGCCACTATCATCAATGAATTTCATATATTATAAAATGGATAGTGTGAACAATAATGTATGTATTTGCTTTTAAAATAAAAATTTGTTTTAGAACACAAGATTCTGGAAATTGTAGAAATAAATCTTAGATTTTTGAATTTTAAAACAAACTTTTGAGTAAAAACAATAAGTTTTTTTTTACTACCCAATTGCTCTTCACACATTGAACTAATAATTTAAAGCCATTAGAAGCAACAAGTTGAAACAATTGGTTTCATTATTAGAAAACTTTGGCTTAGAGCATACGCCAAAAAGTCGGAGTGGAGAAAAACGACAAAGAAGGTTTACACGAAGTTTTCTCAAAATATAATTGATTGAATTCTCTTGTATTTTCACAACTGCTTCTGAAATATGTTTTGAAGAAAAATTAAAATTTTGGTTCATTAAGCGCTTATTTGACATATTTCTATGGGAAATTTGTCAAATAAACCTAAAATATTTTTTATGAATTAGACCGTTAGTGTTTTTGCTTAACCGTCTTCCTTGAATCTTTCTTATGGCACCTTTTTTTTAATCATGCATTTCATATAGAAATGAAACAAGACAAGAGAGTTAAATTTATTTTGTACATTTTTGTATGAAGAATTTGACGCAATCGCCAAACATTAGCTGAGCTTTAATATCATTTCTTCCTTATATGAGGCAATGTCATATCTAAAAAAAATATCGGAAGAAGTAAATTTGCAATATGTACACACTCCCTCTCGTATTTAAATAACTTAAATCGCAGAAATATAGAACGTAAAATCGTTAGCCATTTCGTTTCGAAAGATAACGATAATACTTATAACTCCTCTTCAACTGATTAATAGAGAGAAAAGAGAGAGAGAGGTCAATCTATGTCAGATTATGGAAAAGAGATGCGTAGGCTGGATTATAGCACATTTTTGCGACTTCGCTTTGGTCACACTAGAGTCACACACGGAATTCTGTTCAATTCAAATTTTAGCCCTTTTTGTAACTGTCAAGTAAGTTACCCTACAACACCATAACATTTGCTTAGCGAATTCCCAATGCAAAATAGCGAACGAAACTCCACATTCCTTGATTCTAATGCTGTACTTAACCTATCCCATCCTACGCTACGAAATATAACTTTGCTAAGTAAATTCCTGAAAAAATCAAACTTGTATAGCAAAATATATAGGGTCCGCCATCTAACGTTTTTTTTTCAACTAGTGCTTATTTCGTGAATGGTAACATTTAGCTCATGTCTGATTTGACAGATAATTAGTTTTATCCTTCCGCTGAACGAATATGGTTGTGTATACATATCGACTTACAGAAGATGCCGGTTTTTCCAAAAAAATCATCTTTTCAGATGAAGCTCATTTTGATCTTGACGTGTATGTAAACAAGCAAAATTGTCGCATTTGGGGCAGAGAAAACCCGCACGCATACATTGGAAAGCCGACGCACCCAAAACGAGTCACTGTTTGGTGCGAATTTTGGTCCAGATGCATAATTGGGCCAATGAGCAAGGAGTGGCCGTTAAAGTCAATGGCGATGTTTTGCGCCATGTTTAAAAAAAACTTATCTGGCGGACCCTGTAGTTATAGTTATATCTTATGTTCACGTATATCTAGACATACTCTTTTATATATAAGTATTTATATTAAGTATGTATTGAGCAGAAGACCTACGTTGCTATTGCTCATATTTTCACTATTTTCTTACGCTCTAATTCATAAAAAAATATTTTAGGTTTATTACAGGTTTATTTGACAAATTTCCCATAGAAATATGTCAAATAAGTGCTGAATAAACCTGAAATATTTTTTATGAATAAGGCAGTTATAATTTATAATTATAAGTAAATAAAAAATAAATAAATAATTTGGCTTCCTAAAAGTACGAACTTTTGCCTAATCAAAATCAATCGTGTGTTTTTTATAAAGTTGTAATTTTATTGTAGAACTGAAGGTATCTGATTGATATATAACACGTTTAATTGAACCTTAAATTAATTTTGTTTATAGCATGTACAACAAGGCATATTTATAACACATATACTCTTTCCAATTTGCCTTCAAAAATGCGTTCTTGGGATATCAAAAAATTTACTGAAAAATGTGTGTTGACATCTGATTGAGATTAAAATTGAAAGCAGCGAAAACAACGTTCTGAGCCATCGCGGACAGTTAATATGAATTCGTTTTACCGCGTGATATGTACTCTATGCCAAGACTTGTAAGTAAAGTTTAAAAAAAAGATTATTTAAGGCGTTTTATTTGCAAAAAAAAAATTAACATGTATGTTAGATGTTATTTGGTAACATTTTGAAGAAGTCTTGCATATTTTACATTTACAAAATAACAAGTTTCGGCATCAAACAATAAAGATGATGAAGATGACTGAAACAAATATTCCATAACAATATCTTTTTTTCCATTTTAATTTAAAAAAATAATATATAATTATTACGTAAGACGATCTAATATTATTTATTTTTTTCAGAAAAAATAACAAAACCAGCTGTGTTTTTTATTGAGGTATAGAACTTTAAGTTGGCATCACTTTTTTAACTGGCGGCCATTTTGTCACCTGTCAAGTGATTAATATTTAGTTTGGTTTGCCATTTCATCATGAATAGGTTGACAAAAGAACAACGCTTGCAAATCGTGCAAATTTATTTCGAAAATAATGGTTCAGTTCGCGAAGTTTACCGCAAGCTCCGTCCATTTTATGGTCGACATAATCGTCCATCAGAGCAATTAATTCGGTTAACCATGGATCGTTTTCGCATTACGTATACTCTATGTGATAATACGCATCCGCAGAGACGTCGAACAGTGCGCACCGAAGAAACAATTGCCGCTGTACAGCAAAGTGTTGAAGAGGACCCGAATGAATCGATTCGCCACCGTGCACAGCAATTGGAGCTTTGTCCATCAATTTTATGGAAGATTTTGCGCAAAGATCTTGGCTTGCGACCTTACAAGATCCAGCTTGTGCAAGAATTAAAGCCGCGAGACCATGCAATGCGTCGTGATTTTGGTGTATGAGCCGAAAATAAGATTGATCTCGATGCTGATTTTCATCGCAAAATTTTGTTCAGTGATGAGGCTCATTTTTGGTTGAATGGCTACGTCAACAAGCAAAATTGCCGCATTTGGAGTGAAGAGAATCCACATGAGACCCTTGAGACGCCATTACATCCACAAAAACTGACTGTTTGGTGTGCTCTATGGGCTGGTGGAGTCATTGGGCCATACTTCTTCCGAAATAATGCTGGAGAGTCAGTTACCGTTAATGGAGACCGGTATAGAGTCATGATAACCAACTATTTTGTTCCCGAATTGGATGGCATGAATGTGGATGAGTTGTGGTTCCAACAAGACGGCGCTACATGCCACACAGCTCACTTCACAATCGATTTATTGAAGGAAACATTCGATGAGCGCATAATTTCGCGGAATGGACCTGTCAATTGGCCACCAAGATCGTGTGATTTGACACCATTGGATTATTTTCTTTGGGAATATGTGAAGTCGCTCGTCTACGCCAACAAACCAGAAACGTTTGGGGACTTGGAAGCCAACATTCGTGGCGTTATTGCCAACATACGGCCCCATATGCTCGAAAAAGTGGTTGAAAATTGGACCTGTAGAATTGGCTTTATTCGAGCCAGCCGCGGCGGCCACATGCCCGAAATCATATTTAAACGTTAATGGCATAAAATTATCCTTCCAATAAAACCAAATTGATGGACATTAAAACGATTTTCTTGTGTTTTATTTCAATTCGAAGTTCTATACCTCTAAAAAACACCCTATATAAGGCTGCACTCATGCCCCTTTAACGAAAATAAGTGTTGAACATGTAGAATTTTTTTTCTTTTTAAGGGTAACATCATGAGAAAAGAACACTTTACATTTTTAAAATAACACATACTTTTCAGAAAAGAACACAAAGAAATGTAAAAGACAGAATAAATGCAGCATATTGCTGAGAAAAGAAAACGCCATTAGCTTATAGAACAAACATATTGACTCAATATTGTAACATAGTCATAAGTCACAAAAGCTAGTTTTACAGAAAATCATTTCGAAGCTTTCAAGTTACATACAAGCCAATGAAGACAATAAGGAATTTTCTTCTACAAACTACTGATAAAATTTATGAATTTGTTATTTTAAAAATAATTATGCCTAACTCAACAATTTAAAATGAGAACTTCTACAATTTGCAAAAGACATTCAGGTGCTCATTCAGTATTTACTGTTTAAAAAGAATATAAAAATATGTACTTAAATGCATACATACATAATACATTTCTCTTAATCACTTGCAAAATCCTTGAAAGCAAATTTTCACGTTTTTAAATTATCAAAGTTCAAAACTAAAATTTTATACCATACACACTTTTTCAATTTAACAAACTTAATACATAATTTAAAAAAAAAACCAAATAATTTAGCATTTTAAACACAGATGCCTTCTTCCCAAAACTCCGAAAAAAGCTCCAAGGGTAATTGAATGTAATAGTGCTGGAGTACAAAGCTTATGTTACCAAGTTTGTTGGAAAAGTTAAGCAGCTAAGTCCTTAAAGCTTCAAGCTTTTCAGCAGTGGTGGGTTATATAAAAGCTAGTAAAAGCACAATTCAAATGGTTTTTGCTCTTGCTAAAATAAATGATTGTAATATGAATTTCTTAAAACTATATCTGGAAGCCCTAATTGCACAGATTTCAAAGCTTTTTAATTCAGAAATCTTACGCGAGTGCCAGACAATTCAATGTTCAGCTTCAATAAATGTGTTTGTGTACGTTTGCTTACAATAAAAGTCACACGGCTTAGAGTGTAAACCTGCTAACTCACTGCAACCTAATTTTACAAAAATACAAAAAAATCTTAACATTTTCTATACATAGCTAAATAAGCCTAATACTTTACATACGTTTTTCGACTTGTAGAGTTTAAAATTAAAGTAATTATTCTTGCAAGTCGATGCAGCGTGTCTTGCTCTTTCGAACTGCATGAAAATGTCATATGTTCTAAAAAATGGATGAATGAAGGAGGTTTAGACTCTAAGCCAACGATATATTAAATTAGCAAGTTTAATAAATAAAACAATTGGAAGCAAAAAGTATGGCCAAAATCAATAAATTTAAGTTCGAATTGCTTCATTACGTTATCTTATTCACCAGATTTAGCACCTTCTTATTATTTTTATTTCTTTAAAAAAATGGCTCGATGGCAAAATGCCAACAATATAAACAGAGTATCGAGGCCATTGAATACTGCTGGAATAAAAGTATGGAGCTAAAATTACTTTATTTTGAGAAATATAGTATGTATATGTGAAAAATTTTTTCACTCTATCATCTCTAAAATAAATCCTTTTAAATATAAACACATAAATTTTCTTTAATCTCATTTAAAACTCTTTTTCAACATTTTTCAGTTTTCAAGATCTTACCAACAGACAACAACATCTAAACGTTTTACCATTTCGTTTAGGCGACAAAAGCTCTTTACCCAAGCCCCTGCTCATTTATTACTCGTATTTGGTCTCTAACAAGTTAAAGTAATTAATGGCAAATATAATTTGCCAATAAATTGTATCTTATAACTTACAATTAATTGTTCATGTTAATGTGAGTTGTTGAGGAAGTTTAGATACAATTGCAATGTGTAATAGATTTTGTAAATGATGTTAATTATCAGATAATAAGCAGGTAATTGTTACTTTGCAAAATTTTTGAATTAAAAATATTGTAAGGTGTGGAAATGAGTTATGTGAATAAATTTGTGCTCTATTATGTAAATGAATAATGGCAGGAGAAATATATTTTTAATTTTAGCTGTTTCAAATGGATATTATGTTTTTATTCACATACATATTTATTTAATAAAAAATAATATCATCAATCATCATCATGTACATGTCATGTCGGAGTTTTGATCGTCTGGACCTCACAAAACCATTCCCTTTTTCAGATGTTTAGATAGCCAAAATTTAAAGTTAAAATTAAACAACGTTAAGCCGTGGCGTTCGTCGCTCAAAGTTTGAAAAAATTCAAATTTTTGGCCAAAAAGCTGACATATGGAGCCATAACTCCAGAATGGTAAATAATATAAACACACATACCACTTTTAACATAGGCATCGGCCTAGGTATAAGTGTTGCTATGAGAACTATATCCACCAGGGTATTGGAGACCATTCTTTATGTCCAACCTAAACACATTCGTATTAAATACGAAGCAGCCCTTGGGTGAATGGATCGGACAAACACAATATACCACACCATTAGAACATATGGACGTTACTGAACGGATACGACCAGACTTTGGAAATGTTCGACCGGGTACGGGAGACTAGGTTTATAACAGAAATTGTGACATTGATTCCTGAAAGACACTCCTGGGTCAATCAAAACCTAGAACAAACACTCGTAAGAGTTTGCTGCTACAGGGATGGCTCGAAGCTAGGGGAAAGAACTGGCCTAGGTTTCTTCATAGAGGAACCGGAGACCGAGATTTACTTCCGCTTACTTGATCATAACACAATCTTCTAGGCGGAGGTCCGTGCGATCATGGAGGCTTTAAAATGGATCAATGAGAATATGAGACCCACAGAGGTCAATATATTTACCGACAGTAAGTCGGCAATTAGGGCAATCACAACCGAAAGAGCAAACTCTGGGAACGTTTTAAATTGCAAAAATATGATAAACGATTACGAAAATGGAGCACTTCCCTTATCATTGTCCAGCTTTCGGCCAGGCGTCAGTGGCACAAAATTGATGTCGAGAGCGAGTAATTGAGTTAAAGTGACGTCAATGTCGACAACTGGATTAAGGCTGATTATTAAGGACGAGAAGCGATAAATGTATATGCATTATTGAAACATTTAAAATTAATCGATTAATTAAAACTAGACTGTTGAGTCCATCTAGAAGAAGTTATACGCAAGAACGAAGGTGTAATAGGAGTTTTTAAGTTATTTGTTCGTTGTTTTTTTTTGTGGATACACGGCAAAAATTAGCTTTTTCTTTATTTTGTGGCATCTATTATTTTATTTGAAGTAAGTTGAGTGTGCTGCAGTAGCAAGTGTAAGACATCGGCTATCTTAAGTTGATCCAATCACAATTCATAAATTAAAGCGGTGGTTTGCCTGTTAAATGTAGAAATTCCAGAGTTTTTCTGCCAGAAACTTCGGCAAAACTTTTACGTGTACTAACCACTTCCGATAAGGCCAAGTTACTGGCTTCTAGAGCTTTTCTTGGCAATTGTCGTAACATTGAGATTAATAACTGCTATACCATCTTCAATTGCTACGAATTTTGTCACAATTTTACAAAAATATTTATCTGTTGGATGTTCTTTTCCTTATAGGTGTGGACGTAGCAAATAATTCTATTCTCAAAGCCTGTAGGCTTTGGTTTGGTACATGCATTGGTTTCGTAGCATCTTTTTGACTTTTTCGGCTGTAAAAAAGCTTTCTGAGTGTGTTTCATTTATTTCAATACTCTTCCACAGAAAAACGTAAATACAAAATTCAATTAAGAAAGACGAAGACTCAAATGGATTCACTGAATAAATTTTATTATATTATTCTTAATACAAACTCATATTTAATTTTCAATTAAAGTTTTGTTATTGAGAGTCTGCTGAAAAAATAAATCGTTGATAAACCGTGAAAACAAAATCAAATTAATGAAAGCCTTTTGTAAGTTATTCTCAAGTATCATGAGCATGGAAAATCTCGACCAGAGCTAAATACTTATACACCATTGATTGAATAAATAAATAATTTATAAGTAAATCAGTACACAGGAATAACCCCTAATGATGGCATATTTTTTTTTTGTATTTCTTAGTGGTACCAGGTGACGTTTTTGGGGCTAAGGGCTGTTGTAACTCGGTTTGACTTAATATAACAACAATTATGTACAGAATATAAACCTTGAAGAACAACATTAACTTTCATTTGTGTTAAAGTGACGTCTGAAGCAAAGGTGAATAGGTCTTCAACTTCGACTGATTAAACCACATTGATTTGTTATAAAAAATCATTTAAACTATACCAATAAATTCAAAAAATTGATGAGAAAATTTGCTTGGTTTTGGCAAATTATTCTGTTTCAATGCAAAATGTGTAATTTTTTATATTGAACGAAAAATTATGAATTATTACATAATTAAGTATTGACTATGTGCTGGTTTTAACTTTACATATTTACACATTACATATTATTATTATTATTATAACATACATATTAATTTCAATAGTTCTATAGCATATTAATAGCAATGCAAAGCTACATATTATGTTGACATATTTAATTCAACTAGAATGAATTTTGATCCGGAATAATTTCTTAATTATGCTCAAGTTCAGTACTTTCAATTCCTAGAGAATGAAATATTTTTACTAATAACTAATTATTAATGTAATTTTCTAAAGAAGATGAGAAAAATTAAACTTTTTTTGCAGCCACGCACTTCGTCACCACCCAAGTCTATCTACTTGGGCAGGGATGGATTGTTTGTTGAACTTTTAATGAAAATAGAATACGAAAAACTATTTTATTGTGCATTTGTAAATATAATTATTCATTTGCTGTTCCATTTCCTTTTTTTTATTTTTTTCGTGCTCTACCTAAGTACGTTTAATTTTTAATAATTAAATTTTCTGTATATTAACTGCAAAGAGTTTAAATTAAAGCAAATCAAATTTGTAGCGAATAAGTGAACAACATACATTGCAAAATCCCTTTTTTTACAATCTGGAATTGCTTAGCGAAAAGGTATGCACGTTAGTGTAATAAAAGTAACTGCACCTTTAACAAGATGATATCATTTACCTGTAAATATTTTGCCCTGGCAGACATGCACACACACGTACGAGTATATATGTTTTCATAAGTAAATGTGTGTACGCACATATGTATGTATACGGTTACAACGGCTTCCTAGAATCGGAGATTATCGCGCGAAACAAGAAATAACAATAGCATCAACGATTTGACAACATCAAAAATTTGTTAGTTAGCATTAAGCAACATGTTCATATTTCCTCCATTTGGTGGCAAAAGTTCCTATTGATGTACATATGGTCGCGTATCCTTATGCGGAGTACACATCTGGCACACATGTGCACAAAACTAATGAAAAACTGTTCGCTTCAGACACGTATTTATTAAGTTAAACAGTTTCATACATAACTAATAGACAATTTTATAGAATCCAACAGTTTTTCATTAGTAATTACGCTTTTTTGGGCACATGTGCGCCAGATGTGTACTCGGCATTAGTTTAAGTCTGAGTTTGTGTTTTAGCTCGTATCTGTGTTTATACGATGTCATGTCTTACATCTACTCATATGAATTTTTATTTTTTCTTTAGTGGTTTGCGTTTGATACAGAACTGTATGGTCGCGATAGTTGTTCGCATTAAGACTGCTTTATATATATCCTGCAGTCAGTGTAGCTAGCGAATGTCTAGCTATTTCGTGAACTACCAATTGTTACAATTAACTATCAGCCTAACTACTAGCAATGCACACGACTGACGATTTTAATATGGGGATGACATTCACGGTAGTCAATTGCCACCATCTGCATAACCCTTCGTCAGTGATTTCGCTATTCAATACAATTAATTTTCTGATACAAGGTGGGCCAAAAGAAATCACCCTATTGGAAGTTGCTCTTATTTTTGCAAATAGCATCCAATGTCAAATCTGTTTTGAACTAGACAGATGTAGAATACAAGTAAACAAGCTATGGAGCGATACACTCGCCAAGAACGCGGAATAATCGTGTCGTGGCGTTCCCGGCTCGCCTCACCTCAATCAATTGTGACGGCGCCCATTTGGCCGATATCATCTAATTCGACTGACCAATAAAATTCTAAAGGTTCAAATGAACATAATCAAATCGAAGTTTTTCATTTACATAGAAAAAAATGAGAGCCAAACAACACTGCATGTCTTCTTTTGGCCCACCTTGTAGATGAAAGAATTAATTATTATTACATTTTTCAATTAATTGTTCTTTTTTATGTGACGTTTTAATTGACTTTTGTACTCATTTAGCCTTTTAAACAAAAAGCACTTTTTCACTAAAAATTACACGTTCACTGACCATGAAGTTGCATTACATGTGGCGATTTTTCGTTATGAAAATGGCTAACGATTTTGAGTAAATTTCTGCTTTTAAAACTTCAGGGTATGTATGTATGTAAGTATATGTTCCTGATACTTTTCTACTAGCTATTTTCTTTGTATCAATTTAATTCAATTAAATGTACAAAATTTAAAAAAATTACATATCAAAATTAAATAATTAAATTTTTAATTAAAATTTAGTAAAAACTAGCTATTTAATAATTTTAAAAATATTTTTTATATGAAAACAAATTGTGTAATTATATGAATAAATACTTTTTTTGAAAAAAGATTTGATACTAAAAATGTATTCCGTTTTTTATATATTTTAATCTATTGAATAGTTGGGATTTTCGTAAATTATACTGTATAGAACAAAATGGTTCTTAACATAAAATTCGCGACAAGTCAATTTATGCTGATATTTTTAAATTAATGCCTGTGCTTTAAGGGCTTTATATAAAATTTTTTTTATATAAATCAGCGTTGCAAAATGTGCAGATTTATCTGTTTTCGTAAGGTTTTAATCTGTTGAGCAGTTGAGCAGTTTTTAACCGACTTAAAAAACAGGAGGGCGTTATCAGTTCGTTTTTTTTTTTGTTAGTGTTACTTAATAAGTCGGTTCATATTAGAACGATTGTAAAATTTCTTTTATTGTCTGAGAGGGTATAGATCCCATTGGTGCCATTGTAAAAAAATTGGGCTGGTACACGCCCACAATTTTTTAATTAGATTTTATGCTATTCTTTTTTTTTATTGCTATTGATTGCCTAGCAAACACCTTTGGTTCTTGTATTTACCAATTTTTTTTTTTTTTTGGAAAAATTGGCGGGGTGACGCCTATTAAAATTTATTATTATATTTCACTTGGTTCTACCTAACCGATTTTTACCTCAAAAATAGACATAATCTGCCGTTTGAAAAAATGGGCGGAGTTACGCCCATTTAAATTTAATATTTTATTTTAACTGTACCAATTTTAGAATTGTTTGTTTAAAAAACCATTTCCTCTTTAAAATTATCAGTTTCTAGGTTTTTTCTTGTTTTTCAGTAAATTTTTCAATGACATTGTACTCGTACATATATTTCAAACCAACAGTGATTAGTTTTTCGCCGCTTGCATGGCAGTGACAAATTTATTCCAGTCCTAAGCATATAAAGCATCGCATTAAAGTGCAATTTATATGGAAAACAGATAAAGTGGGTAAAAAATCATAAACAATACTTTTTTTTCAGACAAGTTTCGAAAATTAAGAAAGGCAAAGCAACGTTCGAGTTTCTATGCGTTTCTGTGTTGAAGAGTTTGTATGCAAAATACTTAAAAATTTTGATAATATATTTTTGTTTTCTGTGTACATAATTTTTATTTGCTTAGGAGTTGTCTACGATTAAGTTTTTAACCTTATGATGACCGTCATGGTCTGGCCAGACTATAATAGATTATCACATGCAAAATGGATTCTATAACTGAATTATTATGAATCGAACAAAGCAAATCTGCTATCAATTAGTTCACATTAAGGGGACGAAATACCTCCATAAAATATGTTTCACTAAGTACACCTCATGGTCGCGGGTTGCGTTACCTGAAGTAGTTAGCACGTTGACTACAAAACCGAAGGTCCTGGGTTCGAGCCCGGTCTTCGACATTTATTAAATAACAACACCACTTATTTTTCTGATGTGCATTAGCGTTTTTCAGTTTTACAGAAAACTCGTTTTAAGTTTTCAATTAACGTACAACTCAATAAAGACATGAAAAAATATTCTTCTCTCAGAAGATGATGGTACAAGATATTTATATGAAATTTTTATACAAGATACATTACGAAATACCGCATTATTTTGCTTTATTAACTCAAAAAAATAGTTCTTTGAGTTATGACACTATTGAAGTAAATGAGCGATATGTACATACATGCATATATACAGCTGATTCTGTTTGTATTATGAAATTGCTTTCATATTTCGAATTCGCTTTGCTACTGCTATTCATGTTGTAAAAAATAAGGATTTGTAGGTTTCTTTTTCAGGCAAGATAGAAAAGAGGACTCTCGTAATAGAAAACTATTAATTAACAAACTATTTTGGCAAGACAACTTGTGTACAATATCCAATTTAATAAAAAGAAATTAAATAAAAGAGCTGAATATAAGTTACAGAAAATTAATGAAATTAGTTAACAAATTTTTAAGTAGTTGCTGATCGTTCAAAGGTTTCGTAAATAATTGACATAAGAATATTCAGATGAGATCAAGAGATGGGGCCTTAATCATTACGCTTATAGATAATATAACCGCAGAAATTACTTAGCGCGACTTCAAATCCTTTAGCAAAAGTTTGTATATACGAGGATATGAATATACATATTTAACTATTTATTTAAAAAAAAAAATGTAAAATAAAAATGCGTTTAGTTGTCTGTTTTGATCTTTTTATTTAATAATCTTTTTATTTATCACAGATTTTTTTGTTGCAAACTGAGATGTTCAAAATCCCATTACAACGAATAGTTTGCCAAAAATTGTTTTGACAATATATTGATATAAGTTTGCCTTAATATTTGTAATAAATATATTTTATATATTTTTTTATTAGTTTTATCAATATAATAAATATTTTTTTGTTTTTAAACTGTTGAAATTTATATCCATATGCAGAAAACAATTTTTTTAATTTCTATACATTATAAATAATTAAAAAAAAACAATTAGAGAAGTTGGAGTGCTTGAAATTTACACTGATTGATTTTTAATTCTACAGTACACATAAATACATACTTGGGGGTTTCCAACGGTAGTCTTAAATGTGATAGTGTCATAATGTTTTAACTAATTGTTCGAAAAAAAAAATAAATGCAAACAATTATATTAAAATAATTTTAAATATTATGACACTATCACATTTAAGACCACCGTTTGACTCCCCCAACTATTTTCCTATAATAAATGACTTAGATATATCTAACATCTATCCGCAAGCACACATAAAATAAAACATACACGCATTTATACAAACACACACATAGAGACACATAACAAATACATTGATATAAGTTTGTCACTTCTCACACTTAAAAAATAGATGGTCAATTTGTTTTGTTACTATTTACACTTTACAGAAAATCTCATTAGAGATCAGCCCAACTTTAGTTGTCATTGTCTTAATGAAGAAAAAGAAATGTAAAATAA
Source organism: Nowickia ferox (assembly GCA_936439885.1). Classification (NCBI taxonomy): domain Eukaryota; kingdom Metazoa; phylum Arthropoda; class Insecta; order Diptera; family Tachinidae; genus Nowickia; species Nowickia ferox. The sequence continues at coordinate 70,942,808 of OW387026.1, forward strand.
TAATATATGATGTGAAAAGCAAGTGATTTTAAGTCACCGTTGAGGTTTTTTCTGCAAATTTGAAGCGGAATTAAGTTTCTTCATTTCTTTTCGCCGCTGCAATTTGTTCTCGTCAGCGCACTTTATGGTGATGGCATGTCGCACCTCCTTTGCCGTAAGACACGTGAACTTCATCATCAGGTGCATAATATCGGCAACTTTTAGTGGGTTTAATTGGCTTTTCGTGGGCCTTTCACAATCCACAAAAGCTGGCGAGGGTTTACCGGTCAGATTGTGGAAGGCTAACGTTTCTCGCCCAAAAACTTCCACTAAAATCTTGCGCGTTATTGCTGCGCCCGACGAGGACCAGTTAATGCTTTCCAAAGCTGTTTTGGCAACTGTCGTACCATTAGGTCCTATTACCACCATACCATCTTCGTTTGCTTTGAGATGCAGCAGCATTTTCGGATTTTCCGCTTTTCGTTTTTGGGTGACGGATGTGGAAGAGGATGAAGCTCCTTCTACTTCCTGTACCTGTGGTTCTTGTAGCACATTAATTTCGTCGACTGCTTTTGGCGAAGTTTCGTAAATTGCCTTTGAAATCATTCGCAAGTTTTCAATTTGTTCAATTAATTCTTGAAAAATTTCAAGTTCTATATTATTTCCAAATTTTTTTAAGGCTTCAATCTGGTTTTCTAATATTTGGTAAGTTAGTAGATCTGCTTCAAGTTCCTCGGCTTTGTTTTTTGCGCATTCTTCAACATCTTTGCCCGTAGCAGACGCAAGCATTCTACTTATTAGGATCCATTTTTCCTTCAGTTCCTCTATTGCTAAGTCTTCTTCATCAATTTTTTTCAAAAAGTCTTCAAAAAAATTTATTACTTTTTCTTTTTTTTCAAGTTTAGCTGCTTCTTCCTCTACCGGCCATTCAGATCTTTGGCAACATTCTTTTTCAGTCTCCCCAAAAACTTGCACTGCTGCAGGGTGTTTTTCATTTTGTACTGAATTCCGTTCTTTTGTTACCTCATATTCAGTTGCTGCCTCTTTACAAGAATTGGGTTCTGCGAAATCGCCTTGAGACAACTTTTCACTCGTTTCATCCCGGTTAATATCTCCTGTGCCCAACACAGGATTGTCTTCAATGTCTGTCAGTTCACACAGATGTTGCTTTTTATAATCTGGCAGTGTGTGTTCTCCTGCTTCTATTTGTCTAGCATCTGTTTGAAGAGCCTCTAGGAGACGCCTTTTTCGTAAGTGCTAAAAAAAAGAATACAAAAATTAATTATCTTGTATAATTTCAATAAATAAATAAATTTATCACACTTACCACGGATTGATTATTGATTGTTGCCATTTTATTTACGTTGTGATTTGTTTGCTTTTTATTATCTGGCAATGTTTTTTCTCCTCCTTCTGTTTGTCTGGCATCTGTTTGAAGAGCCTCTAGGAGACGCCTTTTTCGTAAGTGCTAAAAAAGGAATAAAAACAAATTAATTATCTTGTATAATTTCAATAAATAAATAAATTTATCACACTTACCACGGATTGTTTATTGATTGTTGCCATTTTATTTACGTTGATAAGTTGTTTTTCGCTTGCCGGTAGTTGTTTAAGGAATGAGTGCTGTGTCGGATTTGGTGGTTGCCTTTATACTTGAGGAAATAGCAGTTTTTGTATGGTTCTCTCGGTCCTTGGCAGGTATTAAGCATGATTTCCTCTCCTGAGCTCTTTCCGACTGCAGGTAACGTGCCAGTATTATTTTAAATATATTATGAATTGCCAGTAAATTGACGTACCTGCTCAGACTATTTGAATTCCTCATTATCTAGAAGGAAAAATTATTTTCTGGCAAAAAAAAGAAGTACCTAAATTATAAACTAATTGTGGGGAAATCCATGTTGTAGCAATAACTAAATTTACAACATGATTTTCTCCCTGAGTTTAAAATCATTAAAATTGTAGTCACTCAATAAGTGAGTGTATGTGTGATTATGCTCATTTCACACACACACACAAACGCACACACACACAAAGCCACATACATATTTCGCAGCTTAATTTGTAATTAGAAGCTAGTTACTAGATACACTTTGAGGCAGCCATTTTACTTGTTGTAATGGCACTGGTCAAAAAAGAACGGCCATATTACTCGTTGCAACAATACTAATAACGATACTAGTCAAAAAGGTGCAATTAAACAACTATTTCTAGCGAGAGTAATAACGATACTTGTTAGAAAAGGCCAACATTTTCATTTATACGACTTTACATAAATCATATTTTTAGTTCTTAACATAAAAATTAAGAAGTGGCCTAGGTTCATATCTAGGTTGAGCCAAATTATATTTAAATAATAAAAAAAAACTATACAAAAATACAAACACACAGAGAGAATAGATTGGTTAAAAATCTGTTGGAGCAACAAATATTTAATTATGTATTCCAGTATTCCATATTTTCTAACAATTATCAATCAATTGTACGATTTTTTCATATATATAAACAAAAAACCATAATTACAATGTAAATATAATTCTCACAATAGTTTAATTAGTACTAACAATTGATTCCGTTTATTTCTAATAACCATTTTAAAGTATTGGTAGACACAACTGAATTGCATTCAAGTTAGAAAGTAACGTAACTGAATATTGTCTTTTGAAATGAAAAAACCTATTCCTGAAAACAATATTTAGTTTGAAAAAAAATTACCGTTTGAATAACAAAATTACCGTCGTACTGAAATTCTATTGCAATAAAAGAAAAGAAAATGAAATACTTTATTGATATTCCTAACTGAATTTATTGTTCTGAATATAAAAGGAAAAACATATTTTGTTGTCGCTATTGAAGTTTTCCTTACTTATGAAAAATTTTAATGTCTTATAAACAAAAAATAAAAATTAGATAGAAATGTCATATAGAAAATACATTTCGCAGAATAGTTACACAAAACCTCGACTTAACAAGAAAAGGTAAAGACATTATTATACGAGTATATCGCAAAATATTCGAAGTGTTACTACTATTATTCTGAAGTGAAATTATTTGTGCAAATAATATGTGTAATATGTGTAATTAAACCGAATACCGGCAACGGATGTTACGATGCACCACGCGAATCAAAAAGTTGCACATTTCATTCACTTCAGAATATAAGCAAAAACTTCAAATAATATGCGATAAGTTTAATAATATACTTACCTTTTCTATTCTGCTGAAATTGTTTTTATGTATGCATGTATGTATGTATGTATGTATATGAGCCATGTCTACCAATGATTCCTTTAGAAATACCAATTATATTGGTTGTATCAATTAATTATTCCTATAGTCATAATTAAAATTTCATTCTAAAAATTCACCTATCGCTACTGAAAAATTGGTGCTTACAAAAGCTAAAATCGTTCATTACAACAGAATTGTGTATTAGTTGTTGGAACCGACGACAAAATTCGATTGGCTACAAATTCGGTTATCACAACAAATCTGTTTTCTCTCTGTAGTATTTCAACTGGGATTGAACGGTTTAGTTGGGATCCCATGGCAACCTAATTTTAAAATCCATAGTTCTAGTGTAAAGTAAAAAGTATCTAGTAGTATAGTTCTAACTACATAATAATTACTTTATCTGTAGGGTAATTATGCACACCTACAAACACACATGAATACACATACACTTATATTTATTAATGTCCCTCAATTGGTGAAATTAAGATTATAATAACATTTTCAAATAAGAAGTTTTCAGCATTGTCAAGATTTCTGAAAAATTTTTAGTGCGGAAAACTTCATACTTGGTGCGCGATGCAAAAATTTTTATTTTGAATCGATGATGTATTTTTGAAAAATTTTGAACAGAATTTATGAAATTAAAAAAACATGTATACATCAATACAAATAATTTTTTGTTTGTTTTTTTATCTTTATTGTTTAATTTTCTTTTATAAAAACCCTGAACTGTGCAATAACTAACATTAAGAACAACTTACTTTTCAACACAAACTGCATACCGTATACATTACTTTTCAGCTTTTGTGTAACGACTGCCATGTAAATAAACAACATAACCCTATCGGAAATTAAGTTAACTTTAAACTAACTTTAAGCTAACTATTTCGCAACTAGTTCTGACTGGCACTTGGATTACTTTTCAATGTAATCAACTGACTATTTTAACATTGCGATGTCCTAGGCGGTAGTCAGTTGTCTCACTCTGCATTACTTTCAGCTAACTCAAAGTTGGCTTTTTTAAATCACCTGGTACTCAGTAAATTTAAAAAATTTTTCTGAGGTTCGAAAATGTATCATTACACGTTGTGTACTCAATGCGCTAACTACACAGCCAAGGTACCATCTAAAATAATAACAGCAAAATGTTAATATAAAACTGAAATGAGTTTCGAAGTAGCTGGGAATAAATTTGTTGGCTCTCACTAAATTCGATTACGTACTCAACTTAAGAACTAATTTTGGATTTGTTCTGGATGACATTACAGTTAGCTTTTAGTCAGTCTAAGAAAAGTTAACTATAAGTTAACTATTTTTGTAGTCAACCACACATTCTCCGACAGGGAAATTATTCTTTGCTGGGCGTAGTAGTGCAGCGTGTGCTGAAAATTCTATGTTCAAATCTTGTCGAAAACAATTGGGTTTTTCTTTCTTTGTATCTTGCCACAACCGAAAAAAAAAGCTTAAGCGACATAATTTTCACACTGGATATTTTGTCCAAAACTGATTATTTGCTATCGTAAATAATCTATTTTCGTCAAAAAAAAAAAAACGAAGTCCAAAAATGTGTCGGTTAAGATTTTTGGTTGTAATGGCTCGAAAACATTTATGAACTTAAATTACGCTGAAACCTTATACCGAGTACACATCTGACGTTTCTTGTATTGCCGTTTTGTGGTATCATTTTCAAAATGTGTGCAATGCAACACAACGGAAAATATCATAAATGACAAACATTGCCACTAGTACACACTATTGCGATGTCAAAAATGCCATAGTGTGTACTCATTACACACATTTTAATTTTGGTTAAAAGAGATAAGATATCTACCGCAACCTTGAAATCTTGAAAAATATCAAATTAAAACTAAAGGCTTAATTGGAAAAGTGAATATTTTTTATAGAATTTATACCTAAAATAAACTTTAACGGCCTTATTCATAAGAAATATTTTAGGTTTATTACAGGTTTATTTGACAAATTTCTCATAGAAATATGTCAAATAGGCGCTGAATAAACCTGAAATATTTTTCATGAATATGGCAGTAAATATTTTTTTATATGTATATTGGTGAAAGAGAAACATACAAAATAGTTGCAAAAAGTAATAAAACACAGTAACATTCCAGGAATTTTTTTTTATGGTTTTTTTTATCATCATGTCATAAAAGTTTTAACGAAAACGATTTTAGCTAAGAGTTTTCTGCTGTCGTTACTTAAGCACGTTTGTGTGTATTTCATTCCTGCTTAGACTTTAATCAAAACATTTAAAAAAAAAGCTAACAAATTCTTAAGCAGAAAGAATCTGCATCCAAAAAAGCTTAACCAACAACAAAACAAAAGTTCTTCACATCAGTACATTAAACTTGACGTCAATTAAAACCTCGGTATTTTTATATGTCCTTAGTTAAAAGAAGTCATTTTTTACTCTATTCCTAGCAACCGAATGAACACAGAACACAACAAGACTCCCAACAAACAGATGTGTTCAAGATTTACGTGAGCACCTGCTTTTACGGCCTTATCTCACGGTGGTGTTAACACCGGATGAAGGTTGGACGCTTACCCCCATGCACCCTTAAGAATGAACCAATGGCCACTCCACAAGGCACATATGTTGCAATCTTTGATCATAGTAGTTATCCCTGTATTATATCGTCAACAGCACCTAGAATAGTGTCTGGCTGACCGCGTCACACCAATCACCAGTATTGATTTAAGACTGGAAAGTCAAGACTATTCTCCCAGCGTTTTTGGTGGCAACCACAGCCACCACGTACGATTTTCCAAGTTCTCACGCCGCAAGTGTAATTGCTTACACTCACAGCGAGGTCTCTAAGAGAATACCTCACCATTACCGGCACAGCTCAACCACTCATCAGAGCTAGACGCATGCCTATTTCACACTGATCAACATCATCTCTTTAACCCCGTTGGATAGGACGAAATCGACATTTTAGCAAAGGATCCTGACGACCGCTACATACACCTAAACTCTTAGAGCAGCCTTACTGTCGGGCAACCGGCACCCGTGGTACCAGAGACAAGCATCTGGTGATACCTCGAAGATCCACCACAAGGACTTCATCTCTATCGTCTTTTGATCTCAGGGAAGTTCCAGGTGACGCTGCACCTGATTGACAACACAGACCTGTTTCCTCTTAATAAATATCCGTTGCTCTGTTGCCAGTGATTGGGTAGTAACACATAAGTTTTACGGGTAATGAACCAAAGGTACGTGAACGGAAAAAGCCACATTACCCCAGCTGGGTCCCCGGGATTGTCAACACCCGTAGTCAAAAATAGACTACCCGGGGGGAACTCCCAACAGCTTGCTGACCACGCGCAAGGCGTATCTAAGGCCGCTCGGCTGAGAAGCGGGTAAGCCGAGCTGCTGAAAAGTTTTGACCAGCCGCCGCCGCCGATCGCTTTTAAATAACTTACAATGGTGCAAACATCGGTTCCATCTGAAAGATTATTTCGCAAGCGGCGCAGGTGATGACTCAACAAAGAAACCGATTGAGTGGTGAAAGCCTTGGTAAACTTTTGTTTCTAAGCGGTATTAAAAGAATGTATTGGGAAATATTAAAAAAACAAAAATCGATGTATAAAAAACATTGATGTAACATCGATGTATGTTTGCGATGCATCGCATCGAGAAAGAACATTAATGTTTTTTTACAGTGTCGATTCTTATATCAAAGATATAAAGTCTGACAGTCTTATTGATGAAAATAATTTAATTTTATAAGGGTTTTATAAAACTAATTTTGTACGGAAATCTGTTTCATACATCCTCTATAAATCAAAAATATTTTTTTTTTATTCTTAAACTGTAAGTGATCGGATAATGTATATTTCGAGAAAAAAAAATATGTTTATGTCTAAATTGAGTTGTATGCGAATTGGAAAACTCTAAACTTATGTTTTGCAAAACGTATTTTTTAGAATTATGTCACTGTTGCAATAAAGGAGCGATATGTATGTATGTATGCAAACAGCAAACACTACTGTGCTGTGCTTCTTCCATTATTGGGATAATATGTTTGACAAAGCAAAATAGTTTAGTCATGGTGAAACAAAATTAATGTTAAAATAAAGATTAAGTAAAGATGCAATTAAGGGTGGCGTTGCAACGCGTTGGTTTAAGTAATTAGTACGTTGACTACAAAACCTAAGGTCATGGGTTCAAGCCCGGTCACCAAAAAGGTCAATAAATAACAACACCACACATTTTTCAGATGTGCATTTGTTGTAAAAATGTTCAAATGACGTACGCCTAGACACTGATCACTGAACCCAATACTAATCCTAATGGAATATCAGAGTGCCCTCCTTCATCCGTATTGTGTAGCAGCATCATCGGCGAAGTAAAATAATAAATAAAAATGGGTACTTAATACCAGGGATCGCAAATAACGATTATTTTCCAAATTTAAACTGAAAAAATCACAATAATAGAGAAGTGCTACGGGCACAAGGAATATACCACAATACTCCATGTTACATGATTTTTATTTTTTTAATTTTTATTTATTCCTCACAAAATAAGAGTTATTTCTTGATTTTTATTTATTCCTCAAAAAATAAGAGTTATTTTTTTATTTTTATTTATTTCTCACAAAATAACAGTTATTTTGTGACTTTTATTTATTCCTCACAAAATAACAGTTATTTTTTGATTTTTATTTATTCCTCAGAAAATAAAAGTCATTTTTAAAATGTGTTTATTAATTAATTTAATTTAACAAATAAGAGTTTTTGCATGGACTCTGGCGATAAATTCGATCTTAAATCTGTCAATATTAATTTTAGCGCAGAAAATGCTCTTTCTACAGAGACTTGTGTTGCTGGCGTGCTATGCAAAACCTGTGCCAATCTGTACAGGTATGGATATATGTATATATTTTTTTTCCTCCCAATATTTCATTACATCTGCATCCACGTCAATGGGCTTAGGATTGTAATTGTCTATTTCGCTTATCGCCCTTTTCATTTCCTCCTCCAGATCACCATTTGAGTCTTCATCCTCTGAATTTACTTCAATAGAGTTTAAGAACTCGTTTAATAATGAACACGTGTTTGTGTCTTCAGACGACGGTAAAGCATCTGGTGTTTCAGCGTTTGAAGATGATGGTAAGTCAGAAGACTTTTGCGTTGCATCATTCTTCACAAAGAGTAAAATTTATTAAATTCATGTACATTAGACCACCCAATGGGCCGAAGTTTTTATTTTATTCGCTAAAGCCCATATGACATTTCATTTTTCTTTCATTTATCAAGTTTCATTTATCAAGCTGGTAACTCTTATGTGTTAATTATGAAGGTGTTGAGATATTTAGTACATTAAAAAATTTTGACAAATCAAAAAATATTTTTATGTTATGCAACAAATTAATTATAAAATACATAAGAACCGGTCTTAAAACCCTAACCAGCACAAAAATGTGTTTTTCGGACAAAATCCGTACCAAATATAAGAAATCCGGTTCCAAACCGGATAAAAATATCTTATATTTGACGCTGGTAATGTAGCTTTCCATTGGTGAAAGAATTTTTAAAACCAGAGAGCGGCTTGGGCGTGAAAGCTTAGCAAAAAACAAACTCACTTTCTTATAAATTGGTTGTTTTTGTAAATGAAATAAAATTATTTGTAATAAAAAATATCAAATTTGTTTTTTTTTCAATTTAAATAGGCATATTTTGTAAAAAATTTCATTTCTACACGTTTCCAAATTCTATGAAAAATAATGACAATTCGTTACAAACAATATGTTTTTCATACAAATTTCAAAAGGAAAAAATTATTGTACGAATATATGCAGAATCTATACTAAAGTCTCTATTTTTCATTTTATTTACAAAAACACTGAGTTATTTTTTTATATTTTATTTACTGCCAGTTCATAGAAGCCATGTAAAAATTCTTGCTTGGCTATTTATATTGAAAACACAAACAAAGCACTCAAAATTTGTTTTTGATTTCAATGTAAATAGCCAAGCAAGAATTTTTACTTGACTTCTATGAACTGGCAGTTATTACTTTAAAAATGACTTTTATTTTCTGAGGAATAAATAAAAATCAAAAAATAACTCTTATTTTGTGAGGAATAAATAAAAGTCACAAAATAACTGTTATTTTGTGAGGAATAAATAAAACTCAAGAAATAACGATTAAAAAGTAATTTTTAAAATAAAAATTATAACCGTTACGGCCCCTGCTTAATACAGCTTCGAAAGCTTCATAAGCCTCAATTACAGAAGCGCTGCAACACTGCCTTATTAAAAACCTGCCAAAAGCAGAGTTGTAAAAGACTGAAGCTCTCCGCTATCTCTTCCCCCACCACAGCTGTCTTCTCTAACAGTATCCCTTTCCTAAAAGTGGTTAACAACTAGTAATGGTAGCAGGTATTCATTACCTGAGTTTCACTTCTCTTAAATGTTTCAAAAAAAAAAAATTTTTTAATTTATCTTTGACTTCATCTTAGTTGACCAAGACTTTCGTTATTGATATCGATTTCGAATATATCTTGAAGTCTTATCGTATAAAACATCGAGTATGACACTCAAAAATTAATCGAAAAAAGTTCAGTTGTCAATCAATTTTGTTCCAAAAAACATTCGATTTCGAAGTTTCTCCATCAATATCAAATTTTGATACCGCAAAAATGCAGCAGAAAAAGTAATTTAATTTTTTTTAATTTATTCATATTAATTTATTATTTTTTAATTCTTGAGCTTGTGCTGCAGCATTTGAGTGTGGTTCCTCCAACCCAGCAGACTAGCACACATCCACTTGTCTTTTGTCACACATTCGAGAAACCATCGAGAGAAGTTCACATTTTCTTAGATTTGCTTACAAATACCAAACAATTTTGTTTCGAAATTTCTTCGCTTTAGTCAGCATTTTCTTATATCGAATCTCAGGTCAAGTGGGATTGCTTTCGCTTAAAGTTCTTGCACACTTATACATACATTCATATATACATACATACATACATACATACATGCATACATACATACATATGTGCATTTGAATTCGAATTCGTGGAAAAAATTTCCATCGGTATTGCAGGGCTTTTTTGGAATTGAGGTAAAGATTTTATAATCCCAAATGAAAAGAAATGTTAGATTTGTCCTTGAAACGTTCATATTTAGGGATTCACTTTATTCTTTCAAGACATCTGGAAACACACTTTATTGCTGATATGTATGTATGTATGTGTCTGTGTATGTATGTACTCGCTCGTATAATCGTTTGAATGCCATAAAACGCTACCACCACCATATTATCCTCGTAACTGAATTGAATAAGCAAAACCTTTTACAAATGTTCAACATTTATTGAACTTGTACAAGATTGTAACGGCTAGAAATTGTCGTGGCGATTACACTGAAACCAATTTTCAACATATGAAACCGACCGTTGGTATTATAAGTATAGGGAATTCGTATTTATGGCACTCATAAATATTAATTGAGGATACTCTATACTTGTACTTCTAGGCAAGCAACTAAAACAACAATAGAAATAATCCTCGACATGTTTTAGCCAAATAATAATATCGCCCTTTTGTATAATCAGCAGGATTAATTATTTATTCTTAACTTGGTAAATTTCTGCACACAAAAACTTTTAAAAATTAATTCAAATAATAAAATTTACCGAAAAACTGATTGAGTAGAATATATTTTCCAAGTTAATTGAACAATAATTTAAAGTCATTTAAAATTTTTGTAAGAAAAATTATTCAAATGAATGAATCAAAAAAATAAATTTTGACTGAATTGCAGATTTATTCACAATATTCTGTAAAAACATAAAAAAAAGTCGTGAGCAAGAACTTCATTGTGTGATTGTAATGGACTTTTGTGTGCTGAATCCAAATCTGTTCTCAGATTGTTTCCAGCTCGTCTGGTTTTGAAGATATTTTCATTTAAATAAAATACTGATATTGAAATATAAAATACTAGGGTATTCAATCGGTTAACCGGTTAATTGCCTTTCTTGATTAACGATTAAACCGGTTAGTTTCAGTCGATTAACCGACGTAACAAATTTTTCCATATTTTGCAGTATTACAACTTATTTTTTGTGTGAATTATTATTTGTTTCATCTCATTTAAAAAAGGTGAGTGTTTAAAAATTATTTTTCAAAATCTTTGGACATGACTGTAAAAGAGTTTAGTAAAGACTCTGCTACTGTAGCTAGAGGGAGTTTTTAAGTTTTTTTTTAATTATTTAATAAAATGCAATAGTACTGCTGCCAACGATTTAATTAAGGATGAGATTTAATGCGCGTTGAATTCAATTATTTTACACCTACACTCTGAAATACTATCTTCTTGCAAAAAATGCAGTACAAAATCGAAAGCTAAGAAATTCAGAAATGAACTTTTTTGCAGAATATTCGTCGCTGAGCTCTGCCGCTATGAGTCAGATAATGACCAGCCTACAGAAGGAACTAACGATAGTAATACAAGAAATGTTCTAACAAAATTAACTGAAACAGTTAGAAGTTTCATGAGTTTGAGAACAAAATAAAGCAGGACTCTAGTGGCATAATGAATGATTTTTATTTTATATGAGATATCCGGAAAAGGGACTGAGAATATATATATTTTGAATTATGGATTGCTTTTCTAAAAATTTAAACCAATTTAGTTTTCTGAAAGATTGTGTTAGAAGATCTCTTTAAACCATTGAAGTAACTAATATAATGAACTCACAAACTTGTTAATTTTTAATGAAAATATATTTATGAATTTTGTTCTTGATTTAGTTTAAGAATTATTATGTGTCTTTTTTGTTTTACTAATAAGCTCAAATTAATAAACAATTTATGCTTTTTTATTTGTTGAAAACACTTGAGTTATGGAAAAACTTTATTAATCGGTTAACCGGTTAGTACCAAAATTAAAAGATTATTAACCGCTTAACCAAAAACCTCGACTAACTAATCGAAAGATTAACCGATTAAAGCAAAACCTTGAGTAATACCCTATAAAATACGTATTTATTATGATAAAAGTAAATAATCTTACACATAAATGGGTTCGATGATATAAATTAAAATCTTAAATGAAATCAAACACTAGTATAAAATAAAAAATTCAATACTTATTACTAGATCACTTTCTTTAATAAATTTTATCTGCTGTTTCACGATTGGCTTCCCAGCAGAAAACAGTTCATATTTTTGGGGACCACTTGCCACTATATGCTTTTTCCATGTGCGCAATATCTCGTTAGAACCTTTCACCATTCTACCCAGATATGACACCACAAAAAAAAATTAAGTGCGAATGCAGGACATTTTTTTAATGGCATCTTGCATCTGAGTTGTTGATACGAAAGAAGAAGTTCTTGTACTAGTTCTTCGTAATTAGGAGCCCTTCTATTTCCAATAAAATTGTGAAATATATTTTTAAAACCTACCCCTGCTCCTCTATCTTTATTGATCAACTCAGATTTGAGCAATTCTTTAGAGATTTTTCATATTTGGGGACCCAAAACTACGCCTTCCTTCAATTTGGTCTCACTTACACGTGGAAATATAATTTTCATGTGTTTGAATGCCTTTCCATCTCTGTTCAAAGCTTATACCGAATGGTTTGTTAAGCCTAATTTGATATATGAGTACAGTACTGACAAAAATATTTTTGCCTGTTTTTTTTTAATTTTAAATTTCTTTAACTTTGCTAATATAAATATAGTATTCATCTAGTTACTATAGGCTGTGGGGGAATTCGTACCCCTGAATATTTTTTAAAACACTTTCTATCCACATGAAATTAATACGGAATCGGTAAAGAGCGCCCAAAAAAAATTACACAAACATTTTTGTATTTAAAAGGGCTTTTGTCCCATGCTTTTATATTTTTATTTTTTTTTTTGTTATTAATTTTTCAAGTGAATTGAGTTTTCATCCCAGTTGTAATTCTTTTCGTTTTCTTCTTTTTTGTTCTCACACAGTCGTAAGAATTGCAAGAAATACTTTGCAACTAATCAAAAAACACCAAAATTTGTTTTATACCATGAAAAAATTAAAATATGTATTAAAATTATACATTTATAACGAAATATGCAAAAATATGCACTAACAAATCGATGCCATTTTGTCGCAAATTTGTGGATTCGCAAAGATATTTCATTTTTGTTGAACTACGACCAATGAAAATCCTTTTCCTAGTTATAAATAATACGAGTATTTTCTAAGCTCCGCAAAGAAATGAACATAAAAATCAAGAAACGTCCGGAAAAATATGTAAGAAAAATTTTATTGTTATTGACATAAAATCAGAGAGGCCTTATAAGCTAAATAATAACCCCCATATTCATAAACAAAAACAAAATGTACTTGAAATCAGTTTTAGGAAAATTGTTTATGAAAAATTTGAAATAAAATATATTTCAAATTCATTTTAAATTTTATCCCCCATATTCATAAAATTGAAAATTAATTTGAAATGTATTTTATTTAAAATTTTTCATAAACAATTTTCCTAAAACTGATTTCAAACTAATTTTATTGGTGTCTATTCTGGAGTATGCGTCGGCTTGGGGAAAGTTACATGGAAAACAAAAACAAAACTGTGTAAATGCAAAAAATTTGTTTTCGTTTCTCATACAAAATTAACCGTTTTTAAAGAAGAGAGAAACGCGTTGAAATTCTCACGTTTATTTCATTTCAGAAATGTATGGCAAACCAAAACAATTTTTTAAAAGTTGTTTTTGTTTTAATGTAAAGTTTCATTTCTTCGACGCGTTTTCCAGAATAGCTACCATTTTTTTATGAATATGGGAGTACGAATATGGGAGTTCAATTAAAACGAAAAAACTTTGTGTAAACTGTATAGAGTTTCAAATAGATTTTGCTTGAATGTTGCTTTGATAATATGTCCCCTTAATTATGAAATTGGTCGAAGTCCTATATTTCTTTGGTCGACTTATTTAGTAGATTACATTTGGACAAATCAAAAAATTATTTTATATTATGCAGCATTTTAATTTGGAGTTGTAGTAGTCTCGATTAATATAAATTTATTTAATTTTTATGATATGTGTATTAAAGTTTTTTTAAGATTTATTTAAAATTTCGAAGCAAAGATGCGCATGACTTAGACTGCTTCCATAATTAAGGGCACATATGTACTTGACTGATAATATTGATGAGCAGTTAGGAATTTTAAACAATAATATGATGAAGTTTTTAGACTCGTTAGGGCCTTTAAAGAGCAGTATTATTGAGATTTGTGGGGATCACTCGATTAATTCACTAGAAATTAAGTACTAAAAATCACTTAGAGATCTTGCCTTTAATATGTATACGAGCATGCATAACAGAACTGTTGAGAAATGAAAAGTCTTTTTTAAATATAGAACTAGGGTTAAATCAGTTATTAGGAAATTTAAGAGAATAGTCCATAGTTCGATTTATGAGAACAAGAATAGTAGGGAGATCTGATGGATACTGAATAAAAATGGAGTTGGTGGCACTTCTGATCATTTTGTTGTGTTTCTTAAGTATCCAACTTGCGCGTGGTGATGACTTTGTTGATTTTTCGAGTATTCCTTGCGTTGGAAATATGTATATGCTGTTTTTGATTAATTTAGGTGGAAAGCTGTTGTGGAAGTTTGCCGAAATTGTTCCTATTAAAAATATATAATAATAGTGTCTTTTGTGTTGATGATTTTAATTTTTAATTTTGTCGAAAATTATTGAGCATCTTATTAAAATACAACAAAACAAGGCAGGCTAAAAAGGCGTAGTGCGAAATGGCACTAAGGAAAATAATTGTGATTGTGAGATCGAAAATGAAAATGCTGTTTAATCAACATGAAATCTTACAGACATATATATTAATTTGAATTGCAAACAATCGCTGTCATGATACAAATGAAAAATAATATATATTATAATAATTATCACATGTAATTTGGCTTAAAAATTCATATGAACTTTAGCCTGATAAAATCATAAAATATAGAAACAAATGAAGTTCGAACAATAATAATTAAAATTAACTTAAATTAATATCCATGGGCCTGTGGCAAAAAAACTAAAACAAAAATATACTTATAGTATCAAACCAAACAAGTTTGTCTTAAGTAGAACAAAAATAAGCAAATTAATTAACATGTGCTATATTAGTAAAGAACAAACAACAACAATGGCAAGACTGTTGTAAATTTAGAAATGATAAAAATGAGCTTTCATTACAAAAAAGCTTTTAGCAAATTGTAATACTATGAATCAAAACAATTCACAAATTCCATTTGAAATAAAAGTTGCGTAGATAAAGCAGAAATCTACATCACATACAGTGGACCAAACATAAAAGAAAGCTGATGATGAAGGTGTAGTGGCCTTCGAAAACTGCCGGTTGTTCCGTTCTACTACGTGTTTGTCAGAATATTTACAACTAACTTTGGTGTTATTTATTCATTAATAATCATCACATGTAATTTGGCTTACAAAGCGATACAAACTTTAGCCTGATAAAATCATAAAATATAGAAAAATAATTTATTTTATGTTCACAACGATTAAACAAAAGCATATAAAATTTTTAGCGAAAAAGGGAATAACATGCATTACAAAAACACGTTTCCTTAAATATCTTGAATTTCTTAACGAAAAGGAATACACTTTATGGTAATAAAAGTAACTGCACCTTTAACAAGAAGATGGCATATACCTCGAAGAATTATCCTGTGGCAGACATGCACACATATGTACACGAGTACATACATACGTATAGATATTGTTACAAACGACTACCTAAAATCGCGAAACAAGAAATAACAATAACATCAATAATACATTGTTGTCACACTGAAATGTTACAACACTACGATTTTATTAGCATGTGGCTACAAGTTCATATTTCCTCCATTTGATGGTAAAAATTTCTATTGGTGTGTGTGGGCATAGCATATCCTTAGTTTAGGTCTGAATTAATGTTTTAGCTCATATCTATGTTTATACAATTTTTAAACTTTCTTTAGTCGTTTACGTTTCATGAAGAATTTTTTCATGACTGTTTTTGTTCGCAGTAAGACTTCGTTGTATTTACAATTGATGTTAATATATTATTTTGTTGTTAAGTGCAGTTCCTGTACTGGATGCTCTTCAATTGAAATTTTGCGGCAAACTTTGAATTTGTTGCAGTTACTCATATCTAATATAATTTATGTCAACACCATTGCAATTAAAATGACAAACTTTCTAAAAATTACAATTCGAAATCCAATATTTGCGATTAAGCAATTTACTGAGACGAGCTACTAATGATCTTAAAAGCAATTGTTACTCGAAAACAAATTCTTTCATTATATGAATAAATGTTTTTTTTTTAATTAGACTTGACACTAAATATGAACCCCCATATTCATAAAAATTAATTTGGAATGTATTTTATTTAAAATTTTTCATAAAAAATTTTCCTAAAATGGATTTCAAATTCATTTTATTTTTTTATGAATTGGGGGGAAATATTTTATTGCAAAATATGTTTATTATCTGTTTCGTAAAAATATATTGCGTTGATCAAAATATTTGTTTATATATCATGCCATAACCGCCATTAAGGCTTAAGCGACATAATTTTCAAACTAAATTTTTTTGTCCAAAATCAATCGTTCGCGGTCGTAAATAATGGCTTTTTGTAAAAAGAAAACGAGGTCCAAAAAATGTGTCGGTTAAGCTTATTTTGGCGGTTATGGCTCGATATGTAAGATTCGCGCTAAGACAGTTTTTGATAAGATATTTTTTAGTTAATATGAGAAAGAAGAAGGTAATGATCGAGGTCTTCATCTTTCATTCTGCCTCCACCTTAAACTAAAAAAATTTTTAAATCGTGCCATTTGTCGTTAACAGTTTGACAGCAGAGGTACAGACTACAAAAAACGACATGTGCTATTATTAAGTAAAAAAAAAAATTCTAAATTTAAGCAAAAAAAAAAAAAATGTTCTAAGTTTAAGCTAATGCTTCTAGATCCAAGTAAATTTTTTGAAAAATCTAATAAAAATTACTTAATATGAGTAAGAAATAAAAAGTTCTTATCCTTAAAATTTTTTAATAAAAATACACTAAAAATTTCTCACATTTAAGGAAATGTTTATTCACTTAAAGAAAATATTTACTAAAAATATGAAAATTGTTATAAGCTTAGGAAAATTGTATACTAAGAACTAGTCAATTTTCTTTTAAATCAAAAAATAAATTTTAAGAAGTGACTTACTCCTGATTAGTTCATGAAATTTGACTAATTTAAAAGATGTAAAAAGGTATTCTAAATTTTAGAAAACTTCGAATACTGAATTTAATCTACAGCTATTTTGGCCCACCGGGCTTACAGCTGTTACGGAAATAAATAAATAAATAAAAAAATACAAATAAAATATTCACCAGTTTTAATTATAGCATCCCAGCTATTATTATCTTTTTTGTTGTTTGGGTATGTGGTGTGCCAGTTTGGTGCTAAACCAAACCAAGTGTAGCCAGATTGTTGGCAGCGCTGGTATGCTGGCGTATGCACCGGCTAGGGCTCGCCGTTTTGGGTTGGGTTCTTGCCATTTCAATCTGGGTTCCGAACGCTGCATGCACATGAATAATAATAAAAAAAAAATACCAGCATTTGAGGTGTTACGTGTTAGGTTATAAAAAGAATTTTTGGGACCCTTAGTGAACCTTACCTGGCAATTAAACGCGTTAAGTTGGTCCAAGATGTCAGTATCACTTTTCATCCAAAACTGTATTTATTTTGGCGGCCCTCCCCATAAGGATTATACAAACCCCTTCCATGACAACCTGTCATGCCATTTTTTTTCAGGTTGCCCATACTTCACATTCACTTACCTACCCCTTCTCACTCCTTCGCCACCATCCTATTGGAGGTTCTCCAAAAAGAATCTACTCTGACATTTTCAGAACTTTTTCATTTCTACTTCGTTTCGACAGGATTTTGGAATTTATTACAAAACTTTAAATATTACTAAATATTTGTGATTCTATAATTTCTTTTACAAATTTTATATTTTAAATAAATGAAAAAAAATATTTTTTTGTACACAGGTATACACATATATATATATATATATTTCGGTTTTTCCTGTTGTTTGGCAGGTTTTGTAGGAAGCCCGTTTCGTCCGTGCTGTACGGGTGCCAACGAGTTAAGTCTCAACAATTTATACCAATTATTTATGTACACATATATATATATATATATTAAAATATTTTCTTTTATCAAAGACGAGTTTATGAATTTAAGAAAAACCACTGTGAAACCAATAAGTTCCTGTCTAAACAAATTTAAATGCAAAATTAACGGAGGTTCGAGCTCAAAACAACGTTGGGTGTAGGCAAATCAATAGACCTACGGGACATAAAAAAGGTACGTATATGGGTGTTTTCCTAATTAAACCTCTTTAATAAAAATATTAATTTATGCATATATATATATATTGTTTTTTTTTTATTTTTTTTCAAATTTCAACAGTTCGTTTCGTCGTCCGTTCTGTGGTCGTACGGGTCAATGGGCACAATACCTTTTTTTCTGCCGTGGATTAAGGGTAAAGCTGGTGCTTCTTACGGTGATACCTGGTGATTCTTCCGGTGATGCCGGTATTCAACCTCCCGCCGGGAGTATTGCGGAACAGAAAAGCCTTTGCTTACTTCCTTACGGTGCCTCAATCGGACTGCCTTCTGGAGCGCCTTCAATCTAGTCTTGGTTGTGGAGCAAACTTTACAAACTGCTTTGCTTCTTCAAACTTTTTCTTCTTTGTTTTTTTTTGTTCTGCTTGGCTTTTTAATGTTTCATTTGTTTTATAATGTCTTCTTTCTTTATAGCTTTCAAGTATTCGTTATTTTAATTGAATTACTCTCGGTTATTTCACCGATATTTAATTGTTGTATCGTTAATTTTATTTAGCTTTAGTTTATTGTATTTTTATTTATTTTCAATTTATTTGTATTGCTTTTTTTGTTTAAAATAAAAGTGATGAAATTGCTAAGTTTTTGCAAACTTTATTTTTCAATGTCTTTAACACAACACTTTTTCCCCAGATTTGTCTTTTCCGTTCTCTTCCTCAAGCCAGAATCCCTCGCCATTTTCCCTTTTCCTTCCACGAAACCTCTGTCCGCCAAAAATTTCTTCGCCATCTTTTTTTTCTTCCAAGTTCTTTGGCGCATCCATTGGCTTCCAGAGATTTGCTGGATTTTTGCCTTCGTGAGTCTAGCCGATTTTATTTTTCTTTCTTCATAGGTTTTGATTTATTTTCCTTTTTCTTCAGATGATTCGCCACTGAGCTAACAGCTGACACACGACTGTTTTACCCGCTGGCTGTTTTACCAGCTGACTGCCTTACCAGCGGGCTGTACACACACGACACAGCTAAAAAAATATGTATGGTCCATAATATATGAATGTAAAGGGTGTTTTTTATTGAGGTATAGAACTTTAAGTTGGCATCACTTTTTTAACTGGCGGCCATTTTGTCAGCTGTCAAGTGATTAATATTTAGTTTGGTTTGCCATTTCATCATGAACAGGTTGACAAAAGAACAACGCTTGCAAATCGTGCAAATTTATTTCGAAAATAATGGTTCAGTTCGCGAAGTTTACCGCAAGCTCCGTCCATTTTATGGTCGAAATAATCGTCTATCAGAGCAATTAATTCGGTTAATCATGGATCGTTTTCGCACTACGTTTACTCTATGTGATAATACGCATCCGCTGAAGTCGCTCGTTGACGCCAACAAACCAGAAACGTTAGGGGACTTGGAAGCCAACATTCGTGGCGTTATTGCCAACATACGGCCCCATATGCTCGAAAAAGTGGTTGAAAATTGGACCTGTAGAATTGGCTTTATTCGAGCCAGCCGCGGCGGCCACATGCCCGAAATCATATTTAAACGTTAATGGCATAAAATTATCCTTCCAATAAAGCCAAATTTATGGACATTAAAACGATTTTCTTGTATTTTATTTCAATTCGAAGTTCTATACCTCTAAAAAAACACCCTATATATAAACATATATGAATATCTATGAATTCATGTATGGAAATGTATGGGATTATACATTGCAAAAGTATTATATATGAATTGATATATGGATTAATATATGAAATGTATTATAAAATATGAGCTCATATATGGAAATTTAATTATAAAGCTCTTCATATATGAATTCATATATAAAAATCGAATGTGGTGGCTTAAGTGCAAGCTGTGGTTACTGTCCTTGCTTCAGGGTTCATTGTGATTTTCTGAATTAAGGGCTGCGACTATAGAGGCATGCATACTAATGGTTATTCAGCTACGACAAGTGTCTGGTACATAGTTATGGCTATTGTCGTATTGTGCTAGAACACAGACACACTTTTTAAGGTCAAGGTAGTAGGGTGCTGTGCCGATGATCTGAATGGTTAATTAGTGGATAAATAAAATTAGTCTCTAGCAGTAACCCTCCTCCAACGCCTATGGCATGAGATGGTTGTATACAGTTTTGCCTAGTCCGCGCACGCCATCAGTGAGCGGATGTTCCTCTCATTTAGTAGCATACTAGTGGGGAACAAAATAGATATTTCAAAAATAAATTTTCCAAAGGACGATGACGTTGACTCCATGGACGATACGTCGGTCGACGAGAGGGAAATCACACTGATTTCAACTAGCCGTCAGATTTCAGGGGCAAGTTGGTCGACAAAATTGGATAAGGCCAAGAGAGACATTTGGTCAGAAAGCACAGGCAGAACGTTAAAAATTTCTAAAGACTTTACGGCCCTATTAGTGTTCTCCTGGGTAGACCATCTCGTTTGGAGAAGGATGTGAGTGTCGAAGCAAACCAGGTTCTACCTTGCAAGAGTGTTGGGGCTGTATTGACGGGCACATCCAGCTCCAAAAATAAGGTAGCAGTAAAGGAGTCTGGCAGTGCCTTGTTTGCCAAAGCCATCAGGTCATTGATAGTTGAAGCTGACAAGGTACCGACAGGTAGTAAAGGGAAGGCTGTCAAATCAGCTGGCTCACTTAAGGACCCCAGAAAAGAGTCATCGAAGAGAGCGAGATGTGGTGATGGCATACCCTCTACGTCAAAGAAGGTAAAGAAGTCAATGAGCCAGGAAGGTGATCTTCGGGCAGCTATCATAGATATTAATGATCTGGATCTGAGTATCAACTGTGAATTGTGGCAACTGGTGGAAGTTAGGCTTATTCATAAAATCGGCCTAGAGGGTGTAGAAGTACAGTTTCATGGCGCGGACTGGGCGAGAGGTGTCAATCTTGTCAACTGCGGCAATAAGAAATCATTTGATTTCCTTAAAACCGTCATTTGCAGGTGTAGCAACCTATGCCAGGAGACGAAACTGTAGGTGATTCCTGCCTCAGATCTGCCTCTCTGGGTTTCCACCATCCGCCAGATTGATGGAAACCATACTGTCGGTACTCGCCTCTCAGGACAAATCCAATGGAAGCCTTTGGCCTCAATGGATTGTAGAACAGAAACGTTTTTTTCCCCTCGTCACTCTCTCCTAAAAAACTAATCAGCTTAGTAATAAGACTTGCATAGTGTAAACTAGGACTTACTATGATGTATTCGGATTTTCAAATTCTCTTAATACAACTATAACCACAAACCGTTTTTTGTCTCTACTGAAAGTTTTAAAATTTTTAGTTCATACTAGGGTGATCGATTATTCCACTTTTTCCAGAAACCGGTTTTCGAATAGTTGGAATATTTGAAATTATGAAAAACCCGGTTTCGGTTTTTGCAATTCAGGAAAAACCGGTAAACCTGTTTAATTAAAAAAAAAAATAGTTAACAAATCATAAAAATACTATAAAGCAATACAAAAATGAAAAGTAAAACATAAAAATTAACTTCATATACTTAAGTAGAGTACATACATATATTTATATAATATTAATATGTACATATGAATGCATGGGCAAGCTGGATATCTATCTCTATATAAAATATGAAGAAAAATGTCAAAACACTTTTTGCAAATAGATTCTGACATCCATTGCACACCATAAGGCCAATTAAATGCGCCTCTGCTAACACCTCATAAAATAATTTCGCTTTTATTTCATGTTTCAGTAATACTTGATTTACAATAAGCTTTTTTATTTGCTAATTGCAGCGCTATAGGAGAGAATGTTATATTGTCGGCTTAGAGTGTAAATCTGCTAAATCCACTTTTAATGCCATTCGAAAGAGAAGGAGACTCCTCCTCGATGTGCTTAAATATTTATTTTAATTTGAAGCTCTATATGTCAAAAAAACTTAATATATTAGGCTAATTTCTTAAGCTTTGTATAGAAACCGTTAACAGTATTTTGTCTCTCTTGTAAAATTTGCTGGAAGTGAGTTAGCAGGTTTACACTCTAAGCCGACGTGGAATGAATCTCTGATCCATTTTTGCCACCTTTTTTGATATAAATTGCTCCTCCATGCCTCCTATGGACAAATAAAAAATTTGCATGCAACTAATTTCATGAAAAAAATGCTTAATGTTGCCATGGTCAAAAAACGCTTAGAACTTTTACACTGAAAAAATTACTTAGAAAAATCTACAGAACAAGTTGGTCTAAGTTTTGACATAGTAAAAATATTTCACGTGAACAAAATGTTCGCCTTTTATTCCCGATAAGGGTGGTTAATATAAAAAAATTATAAAGATCAAAATATGCCCAAAAAGTTTCAAATATGCTCTGAAAATTCAAAAAATTCTTGAAATATGCGTGTTAGACTATAATATGCAAAAACATACCTTAAAGGGTAAAATATGCAAAAATATGCACTAACAAATCGATTCCAAATTTATAAAAAGCTCTGAAATGGATAAATAACTTATTTCCGCATTAATACGTCAGACAAGAAAAAAAAATTCAATTGCATATTTGTGGTTTCCCTGCTAATAAGAGATTTTTTTATTCGTTTGTTAATCAACGAATTTACTATTTCAATTCGCATGCGTGAATGCAGTTAAACAAAGTGGATTTGTCATTTGTGCAACTTAAAGCAAGAACAAAAGGGTGTCTTAGTTCCTCTGAAATTAAAAATTTTTTTAAGTAAATTGGCATTAATTTTTTGTTAAATCTTATTAACTTATTATGGCAAAAGATGCCTTCAAGGCACTATGCATTTGATGTAATTTTAAAATAATTGTCCGGTAAGGCGATTTAATATGTCATAGTCAAACAAAAAAATAAATACTTATTTACATAAAACATAACTAGCGGTCTCCACTAGCCATGAACTTGGTATGGGCATCATGTAGGACATCGCAAATGGCTAATGGAGACCGCTCATGTCCATGTTTCGTTCATGCTCAGACATGGATGCCCGAACATATGCCTGAGCAACGATGTTCGCCATGAGATTCGTCGCCCGCAACCATTTGCCATAGAAAGAAAAGAGACAGAACAAAATTGGTATATATTCCATCTTTATTGCACTAACGCAAAATACTTTGATATGCCTGAACATGGACATCGCACGTACTCACAACAACAAAGTAATTGATGAATTTTTCACAGTTGCTCTGCCGGCGTCATGTTCATGTCATGTCCAAGTCGATGGCTAGTGGAGACGTAAATAAAAGAGAACATTTAAATCCAAAATGATAAATAATTTTTCGTCAAGAATGTACATAAATGGAAACACAAATAGAATCTTGATTTCAATATAAATATTTGCAAGAAAATAATTTTTTCTTTTAGAGAATCAAGAACTCACCTAGTCGGAGCAGGTACGTCAATTTCAAGGCAATTCATGAAATATCTACATATACGAGCCCTAACCACTATTAATTCGTACACCAAGCATTTTTGGACAAGTCATCATTCAAAGTTTGATGTTTCAAAAAATAATATTGACTGCGACTCAAACGTTTAATTTTCTGAACAATTGTTTTATTATACTTAAATCTATAATAAAAATAAATTTACATTTTAGGCTAAATGTTTTAAAACAAAAACAAAAAATAAAGTTCACTATTTTTATAAATACATATTTGACCACTATTAATTCGTACAGTGGTTACTTTTGTTATTTAAAACTGCGTTACTCCTCCCTTGCTTTTCATAACAGCGTCTAATCGTTTTGGTATTATAGTTATCAAATTTTTGCACTGTTCAGGGGTTATTGAGTCCCATATTTCCTGGATTTTGGCTTTCAGTGCGCTTACAGTACGTTGTGGGTCATTTCGCAACTTCCTTTTCATTAGTGCCCAAAGATTTTCTATGGGATTAAGGTCTGGGCTTGACGGTGGCCAATCCTATACATCTATTCCATTTTCTAACAGCCATTTTTTAGTTATTTCTGCTGTGTGGGAAGATGCTGGCATGTTGCCTGCCGTCGGAACGAACTCAGGAGAGAAGTCATGCTTTACACCTGCTAAGGACCGAGAGAACCATACAAAATCTACTATTTCCTCAAGTATAAAACCAACGAATAAATCAGACACAACACTCGTTCCTTAAACAACTACCGGAAAGCGAAAAACAAATTATCAACGTAAATAAAATGTAGACAATCATTAAACAATCCGTGGTAAGTGTGATAAATTTATTTATTTATTGAAATTATACAAGATAATTAATTTTTCTATTCCTTATTTAGCACTTACGAAAAAGGCGTCTCCTAGAGTATCTTCAGACAGATGCCAGACAAACCGAAACAGGAGAACACACACTGCCAGATTGTAAAAAGCAACAGCTGTGTGAACTGAAAGACATTGAAGACAATCCTGTGTTGGGCACAGGAGATATTAACCGGGATGAAACGAGTGAAAAGTTGTCTCAAGGCGATTTCGCAGACCCCAATTCTTGTAAAGAGGCAGTTAAAATTGAAGAAACAATTGCACTTTTAAAAGATTTTTTTAAAAAAAGTGATAAAGAAGATTCAACCATAGAGGAGCTGAAGGAAAAATGGGTCATAATAAATAGAACGCTTGCGTTTGCAACGGGCAAAGATGCTGAAGGATGCGAAAAAGAAAAAGACGAGGAACTTGAAGCAGAGATACTAACTTACCAGATATTAGAAAACCAGATTAAAGCCTTGAAAAAAATTGGGAGCAATATAAAACTTGAAATTTTTCAAGAATTAATTGAGCAAATTGAAAACTTACGAAAGATTTCAAAGGCATTACACGAAAACTGGCAAAGCACAAGAGCAGTCGACGAAAATATTGCTCTACAAGAACCCCAGGTACAGGAAAAAGAAGCAGCTTCTTGTTCTTTCGCATCTATCACCCACAAACCGAAAGCGGAAAAGCCGAAAATGCTGCTGCAATTCAAAGCAAACTAAGATGGACCCAATGGCACGACAGTTACCAAAACAGCTTTGCAGAACATAAACTGGTCCTTGTCGGGAGCAGCAATAACGCGCAAGATTTTAGTGGAAGTTTTTGGCTGAGAAACGTTAGCCTTCCACAATCTGACCGAAAAGCCCTCGCCAGCTTTTGTGGATTGTGAAAGGCCCACGAAAAGCCAATTAAACCCACTAAAAGTTGCCGATATTATGCACCTGATAATGAAGTTCACGTGTCTTACGGCAAAGGAGGTGCGACATGCCATCACCACAAAGTGCGCGGACAAGAACAAATTGCAGCGGCAAAATTAAATGAAGAGACTAAATTCCGCTTCAAATTTGCAGAAAAAACCTCAAGGGTGACTTCAAATGACTTGCTTTTCACATCATATATTGTTATTTTAAATTTCTTCTTCTTAGTTTAGACAATGACAACTAAAGTTGGACTCATTAGTAATGAGATATTCTGTCAAGTGTAAATAGTAACGAAACAAATGTACCAATGTAATGGCACTATTTCATTTAACAATACAATTTGAATCCCTTTAAAAATCGATCGGTGTAAATTTAAAGTACCTCAAATTCTTATGTTCTAATTTTTTCTTAAATATTTATAGTGTATAGAAATTAAAAACTAACTTTGTGCATATGTATATTAATTTTAACATTAAAAGAAATAAAAAAATATGTATTTTATTGGTAAAACTAGTCAAAAATTTATAAAATATACGGCAAGGTTCTGAAAACCATTTCGTTTTGAAACCGACAAATTTCAGGGAAAAAATCAACAGGAAAGCTCGCTTTTTATTTGATTTTAAAATTTCATTTGCATGAAATATTTTATCCGAACTAAATTCCGTATGCACTAAATTATCTGGTAAAGAGAACACTGATTTCTGTTTTTGAAACATTGGGACTTCAAAACGAAATGGTTTTCAGAACATGGACTATATTCATTACAAATATTAAGTCAAACTTAGATGAAAATATTAACACAAGATTTTTTTGGCAAAAAATTATTAGTAATAGGATTTTTAACATCTCAGGTGCAATAAAAGAATTATTATAAAATACGTGATTAAATAAAAAGACGGAAAAAGAAAACTAAATACATTTTTATTTAAATTTTTTTTAAATAAATAGTCAGACATGTATATTCACACATAAGCCAACTTTCGATAAAAGAACTTATGTAGCGCTAAATAATTCTTGCGGTTATATTATTTGCATGGTCCAATCTGAATGTTCTCATGTCAAGTATTCACAAATGATGTGAAAGTTTAACTAAACTCTCTGAATTTTATCAACTTGTGCGCGATCAGCAGTAAAAATTAAAGAATAAATTAACATTCATCACAGTAGCGAAGCGTGTTTGATACGACAACTCCGCAATATAAACAGAAGCTGGTTGATAAAAAAAACAAAAACGAAAAGCACAAGAATATGAAATGAAAACAAAGAGGTGTGACTATTAGTAAATTATTTATTATTTAAAAAGAAGTTTCAAACGAAAAACTAAACGAATGAAGACGCTAAATTCAGCCAAACATTTTTTCATCTCTAAATAGTCCGTACGACAATAAAAACTTTAAAACAAAAAACTGAAGCATTTTCTAGAGTTAATATTTTGTAAAATTTGGACAATTTGTATTTTGCGTTTTGTAAAGATTTCTTAAACACAGAACACCATTAATTATTTATTATTAAAAGTATATAATTATAAACATTTCTACACATTGGATAATACTGACGCAGAATAACAAAATGCAGTAAAACTTGTTGCCAGCTATTCCTATTACGAATAATTTTTTTTTGTGATGAACTGTGTTAAAACTAAATTCCTTGTGTACAGTTTGATACATAATATTGAGAAATCCTAAACGATTTCGTTACAATAAAGTTCTTGTAACCGAAACAAACTATGTAGATCAGAAATGAAGTTCGATATTTGGTTTCATAGCCACATCAGCTGTTACCTAGATTTGACTTGACTCTAGTAACATATAGAACACAGCTGTTGTGTTTTAACAAATATTTTTTTAAGAAAAATGAAAAGAAACAAAATTTTAATAAGAAATTACTTTTCGTTTTTTATTAATAATATACAAAAATTTATTAATTGTTACAAAAATTATACATGTAATATAATATAATAATATTATAAATATAAAAGTTTCTTGAAACTGCTTTAAAAGATTTTTGTGTTATTGATATTTAAGGTTTGATGAAACTACATATTTTTACAAGAATATCATTTCACTTACTATTTTCACTTTAAGGAAATATAACAAATAAACTTAATATTATAGTTTTAAAGTAAATTTTTCGATTTTTTCTGCTTCAGGGCACCAAATAATCTTTTCCTTTCCCTTTGCCGATACATTTTGTTCTGATCAGCACACTTAGTAATGATGGCATTCCGTATTTCTTTCTCAGTTAGTTGAGTGGCCTGCATTACAAAGTGTACAATATCCGGTGTTTTCTTTGAATCCGACTGGCGTTTTGCTGGGTTGTTAAAATTCATAAAGGCAGGCGACGGCTTCCCCGTTAAACGGTGGAATGCCAAAGCTTCTCTGCCAAAAACGTCCACTAATATCTTACGAGTAAAAGCACCTCCCGAAAAAGACGAGTTAATGGCTTGTAGAGCTTCCAAAACTATTGTCGTACTATTGGGTCTGCATTTGAGTCAAATACTTCTGCAACTTTGCACATTTTTTCAGTCTTAATTTTTTTTTAATTGGTGTAGATGTTGCTGATAACTTCAGTCTGCTTGAATGTTTGATTTGCCATTTCTTGTTGAAGCTCAGTGAAAACATCGTATGGTTTAATATAAATCTTTTGAAGTATTTTAGTTTTAGTTCCTTCAACATCTGCTACCATCTTTTTCACTGATTTTTCGGCAAGACTTGGTAGTCGTTGCATTTGATGATAATTGCATTGTGATGTAGCAAAATATATACGCATATTAAATTTGTCACAGTTATTCCACACTTTTCCAACAAACTTTCTCCAACTCTTTATAATTCTCTATATATATAATTATGCTGGCCTCCCTTAATCTCTTTATTTCCCGTATTTCAAATGAAATTATCGTTCGATTACTTAAAACTAATTAAGCAAGTTGTCGTTGATGCCATTTAGTAGTGGAAATTTGTATGTTAAATACAAGTTCTTAATCGCTTGTAATCCCTGAAATAATTCATCACGGTTGTGCGATTTGCGTACAATTACGGCCTGAAAGATGTCACCGTCAGCTTCCAAATATGCCACTGCGTTGGGATCCTTATTATACTGAACCAGTATACGCCTTTCTAAAATTTCACCAAAAGTGGCCTCCACGTTCTCCTGTCTCAAGATGCGTAACTTCTTCTTCACACACTCACGGTCATCAGAAGCACACTGAATTTCTCCTTCTACAACAAACTGCTTCCATTTAAACCGTATCTTGCGATTCACGAACATATATTCAGAATCCACATCAATAATATCAACTAAGTGTACGATATCATAAGTAATGCGTCCACTACTTTTGTAACCTTTCGATTGGCCCTCATCCATCTTGACTAGATACCAAGACAAACGGCAATATTCTTCAGGTGTTTCATTGCAAGTCATTGCTTTAATTTTATTTTTGAATACTTTCCTTGTGATCTTCTCGATTTTACTTTTAAAATGAAACTATGCACAGTACTGTGGACTGTCACTTACGCCATTTTATAAATTTGCCAGGTATTTTAAGCAGCCTTTTGCGGGATATTTTATGTAAATTTCCAAGATTTAACTAGCCGATGTAAGCATATGCTGGGACTTACCATTCATATACGTGCTAATTAAACTGAAACTAATTGTCAACCTTGAAAGCAAAAAGGCTGAGAAACTATTCCTACAGACAATTTGCAAACAGCAAATTGAACACAACATTTGTTTTATACATAAATTGTCGATCGAACCTTCCTCTTTGTTGTCATAAGAGGGGAGGAGAGAGAGGGAGGCTATAAGTCTTAAATATTTTGCTAAGTTATTTTTGTGGCACTAACTAGCAGATAAATAAGGTGATCTTTTAGACATGAAGGGAGACTGTAATCCCTGGAGAAAAAACTTATAAATACCTGAATTAAATTTTTAGTATGCACAGTTTCATTTTAAAAGTAAAATCGAGAAGATCACAAGGAAAGTATTCAAAAATAAAATGAAAGTAATGACTTGCAATGAAACACCTGAAGAATATTGCCGTTTGTCTTGGTATCTAGTCAAAATGGATGAGGGCCAATCGAAAGGTGGCAAAAGTAATGGACGCATTACTTATGACATCGTACACTTAGTCGATATTATGGATGTGGATTCTGAATATATGTTCGTGAATCGCAAGATACGGTTTAAATGGAAGCAGTTTGTTGTAGAAGGAGAAATTCAGTGTGCTTCTGATGACCGTGAGTGTGTGAAGAAGAAGTTACGCATCTTGAGACAGTAGAACGTGGAGGACACTTTTAGTGAAAGTTTAGAAAGGCGTATACTGGTTCAGTATAATAAGGATCCCAACGCAGTGGCATATTTGGAAGCTGACGGTGACATCTTTCAGGCCGTAATTGTACGCAAATCGCACAACCGTGATGAATTATTTCAGGGATTACAAGCGATTAAGAACTTGTATTTAACATACAAATTTCCACTACTAAATGGCATCAACGACAACTTGCTTAATTAGTTTTAAGTAATCGAACGATAATTTCATTTGAAATGCGGGAAATAAAGAGATTAAGGGAGGCCAGCATAATTATATATATAGAGAATTATAAAGAGTTGGAGAAAGTTTGTTGGAAAAGTGTGGAATAACTGTGACAAATTTAATATGCGTATATATTTTGCTACATCACAATGCAATTATCATCAAATGCAACGACTACCAAGTCTTGCCGAAAAATCAGTGAAAAAGATGGTAGCAGATGTTGAAGGAACTAAAACTAAAATACTTCAAAAGATTTATATTAAACCATACGATGTTTTCACTGAGCTTCAACAAGAAACTTCGAAACGGCAAATCAAACATTCAAGCAGACTGAAGTTATCAGCAACATCTACACCAATTAAAAAAAAATTAAGACTGAAAAAATGTGCAAAGTTGCTGAAGTATTTGACTTAAATGCAGATGGTGTGGTTATAGGACCCAATAGTACGACAATAGCTTTGGAAGCTCTACAAGCCATTAACTCGTCTTTTTCGGGAGCTGCTATTATTCGTAAGATATTAGTGGACGTTTTTGGCAGAGAAGCTTTGGCATTCCACCATTTAACGGGGAAGCCATCGCCTGCCTTTATGAATTTTGACAAACCAGCAGAAAACCAGTTGGATGTTGTACACTTTGTAATGCAGCACTCGCAACTAACTGAGAAAGAAATACGGAATGCCATCATTACTAAGTGTGCTGATGAGAACAAAATGTATCGGCAGAGGGAAAGGAAAATACTATTTGGTGCCCCGAAGCAGAATAAATCGAAAAAATTATTTAAAGTTATAATATTTATTCTGTGTTATATCTCCTTCCAGTGAAAATAGTAAGTGAAATTAATGATATTCTTGTAAACATTTTTGTAGCAATTAATAAATTTTCTTATATTATTAATAAAAAACGAAAAGTAATTTCTTATTAAAATTTTGTTTCTTTTCATTTTTCTTAAAAAAATATTTGTTAAAACACAACAGCTGTGTTCTATATGTTACTAGAGTCAAGTCAAATCTAGGTAACAGCTGATGTGGCTATGAAACCAAATATCGAACTTCATTTATGATCTACATAGTTTGTTTGGGTTACAAGAACTTTCTTGTAACGAAATCGTTTAGGATTTCTCAATATTATGTATCAAACTGTACACAAGGAATTTAGTTTTAACACAGAGACAAACACTTTTACAATAAAAAACTTATAAGAACAAAAAAATTGTAATTAACTGTTTCCATAATTTTCGATATCGTTCATCACAAAAAAAAATTATTCGTAATAGGAATAGCTGGCAACAAGTTTTACTGCATTTTGTTATTCTGATTCAGTATTATCCAATGTGTAGAAATGTTTATAATAATATAATTTTTTAGAAATAATTTATGGAGTGTTCGTTTTTTAAGAAATCTTTACAAAAACCAAAATACAAAAGAGATATTTAAGTTTTATTTTCCATGTCTAATTTTCTTGACAAAACAGCTGACGCAGATTATACAGAGATGTCACGAAATTTAAATTTTTTAAGCTTTTCTCCTTGACTCACTCGCAGTTACTTTGTCTCTGATTTTCTCATGTGGTGTCCTTCTTGCATAGTAAAATTTTAATATATTCTTATTTGTTTTGTTCCAAATTACAAAATATTTATTTAAAAAAAGAATATGATTCAAGAATATGACTACCAAAAGTTTGCATACATGTTAATAGACATTTCTGACAATTTATTTAAAAAAAAATTATAATAAAATGCATTTAGTTTTCTTTTTCCGTCTTTTTATTTAATCACGTATTTTATAATAATTCTTCTATTGCACCTGAGATGTTAAAAATCCTATTACTAATAATTGTTTGCCAAAAAAATCTTGTGTTAATATTTTCATGTAAGTTTGACTTAATATTTGTAATGCATATGTCGGTTTTCAGAACCTTGAAATTTTTGACTAGTTTTATTAATAAAATACATATTTTTTTACTTCTTTTAATGTTAAATAAAATAAAAATAAAATAAATAATAAATCGCCTTGAGACAACTTTTCACTCGTTTCATCCCGGTTAATATCTCCTGTGCCCAACACAGGATTGTCTTCAATGTCTGTCAGTTCACACAGATGTTGCTTTTTATAATCTGGCAGTGTGTGTTCTCCTGCTTCTATTTGTCTAGCATCTGTTTGAAGAGCCTCTAGGAGACGCCTTTTTCGTAAGTGCTAAAAAAAGAATACAAAAATTAATTATGTTGTATAATTTCAATAAATAAATAAATTTATGACACTTACCACGGATTGTTTAATGATTGTCTTCATTTTATTAACGCTGAAAATTTGTTGTTCAGTGGTCTGTAGTGTAGTTGTTTAAGGAATGAGTGCAGTGTCTGATTTGGTCGTTGCTTTTATACTTTAACAAATAGTTTTTTTAAGCAAACATATTAAACCCCGCCAAGAGAGAGATACAAAAGCGGGGCAGTTTTTTGTTCAGTTCAGTTAAATATATTCCAAAGGAATTGAGCCCTTTCCCATTGAAATTGGTGCACAACTTTTGATTTTATTCACAATTAAGTGACAGAACAAAACTGATAGAAATTGAAATTTCCATACAACAGTAGATACCACACAGAAACACAAATTCAAAAGCTGTACACCAATTTGAATGATAAAGGGATCCATTCCTCTAGAATACATTAAACTACATTAAACTAAGCTCGTCATTGAATTTTTATTTTTTATTTCAAGACTATTTTGTTATCTAATTTTGATTTTTTCTTTACTGAATAGGAAAAACCCTTCTGAAGTTATGCTTCTATATGTGGTGCAAGTGCTTTTATTTTTACATTCCGCTGTATCTCGAAAACAAAAGCTATAGAGCGTTCCAAATAACTAAAAATAAAACAACTTTCATTCTTGGCGAACGAACATTTCTTTTTTTCGAAATTTGTAAACACGTGTTCTCATTAAAGAAAATTTTTAGGAGATTATAGTAATAGGAAGTGCACCAAGGAAGAGCTTTGACATTATTTCAATCGAAGTAATTTTATTCAGCTAGATTTTCAGATGGAAGTCTCGGCCTTATGTTCTCATTTATTATTTGAGCTGCAGTTTTAGAGTTTTTTTGTCCATTTAATAAATACTTAACGAATTACAGATGTATGTATATTATTTTGTGTAAGTTAAACCACTTTATGTGAGTGACGTTGATGCATGAATGCATTCGTGATTTGGCAAAAAGTAACGCCATACAAGTATATGCTAAAATCAGGGCATCGGATATTGTTTTTAATCTTGAATTGCGCTGAAAGTCTTCATATCATTATTGTTTAAAATATATTTTTAATTTTCATAGGACATCTGCCGCAACCTTAAAATCAAAATAAAGTAGAATGATTCGCTTCATATAATTAAAATTTGGGAGACCTCCGTAGTGGCTCATTTGTCATTTATCAAACGAAAAACATTAAATATTTTTATCTTTAGCACTGACAAGCGGTATGTATCGCTCCTTTATGGCAACATAAGCAACCTCAAAAGGTTTGTTAATGGAGTAAATAGTGCAGAAGAAATCATTATATCAGACAGAGGCAAATTCAAAAATGAACTCCAGCACTTCCTTACGGAAAAAAAATATTGATATAAGGTTGGTTTCTGAGACTCATTTGACTTTGAGAAGCCTTTTCAAAATGAATGGCTACACCTTATATGTTACAAAGGACCCGAGAGGAAGAGCATGCGGTGGATCAGCAATTTCATATGGAATGCTTGTATGCGCTTCTCTCGAGAAAAGAAAATATTTTATATCTTCATTGAGTTGTATGCAAAATGTAAGACTTAAAGCACGTTTTCTGCAAATCTAGCATTTTTGAGTTATGCCTCTGTTGCGATAAAGGAGTGATATGTGAAGTGAAGATGAAACGAAAATTGTTCTATAAACTGTAGTTATACCAAGCTGAGCATAAACAGAAAAAGTACCAAAAGTATAAACTTTTACGCGTTTTAGCCCCTTAATAGTATCCCTTACTTTAATCTAGATCATATGCCATCCGTTTAGTACATTTTTTTTTGAAATTTAGCCGTGAAACAAATAACCAGTCACAAAAACATGCAAACTTTCACATTCATAATATAAGTAGTATGATTATTGGCCAGTAATGGGTTAACTCGTGTCAAGAGTTTTAAAATTTTTCTTAAGTATTTTATAGTGCGTTTCATGTTTTCCTCATACATTTTTGATATCAGCAAAACAACTCAAGTTATAGTGCGTTTTAGGCCAAAGCATTTGATTTGCCCAAGTTAAGTAATTTGTCTGTTTATTTCCCATGCATTTTGTATATGAGCAAATTATCTCCAATGACTTGATTTGCTCCAAATTATGGCGAAATTTCTCACCGAGAGCCGCAACATGCTGATAAAAGATGACACTAATAGAAAATATTCAAGTTTTTGAGCAATTGCACAAACCACATTAATTGTATTTTAAATTGTAATTGATTGAGAAACTGACTAATTTAAATAATAATGATAGTAAAATCAAAATGGTTTAAAAAATTCGTATACCCAAAATACAAAAAAGCATAATGGAAACCCTTCGAACGGTTTTGAGAAAAACCACTCGTTTTGTTTACACCAAGTAAAAAAAATTCATGTTTTTTGAAGAAATAAGGCAATAAAGCGCATCATAAGTGCTTTAAAATATGAGCTATTTAGAAACAGTGAACACATTTGAAGCAAACTATAGACAAAAATGTGATTTAATAGCGCCACAACCATGCAGGTTTTAAAGCCAGAAATTTTGCTAATGAAATCTTAAAAAGCGATTTTTTACATAAGTAAGTACGTTTATATTAATAATCCTTTAAGAGCAATTGAGATCACCGCTACATTTGCAATGTTTTATTAAATCTAAAAGAGCGCTGTTGTGAGCAAAAAATGTGTTACTCCAAACCGGGAACTCGCCATACAAAAATTGGCAGCGATATCAGCAGGTTTGTCAGCTCTACTTTTACTCTCTCATAGTAAAAACCTTATTTGTTTATAGAATGAGAAGAACCGATTATATATTTGTGCTGATTTTAAATATCAATCTCGGTAATTTAGGTGCGAGCGCTTCAGTCAAACTCCGCACTGAAAGGAAAACCATAATTTCATGAATTTTTTCATTAATATCGAGCCAACGTAAGAAATCATTGTATTAATGAAGATTTTCTCACAGATAATGAAAACTTTCAATTAGCTAATGAACACTTTCATTCAAACAATGAAGAATTATTAATGATGCTACTTCATTAGCTGAATTAATTTTTTCTCTTAGTGCGAGGTCTTTAACTTCTGTGGGAGCTTCAGAAAACGCAGTTCACGCAACCCATATAACAATCAATGACAGATCGTCATGTCTTTCTAGTCTCTCAGTTTCATAACGACCAAGAATATATATCGTTGGACTCAAGTAGAAAAGCCCTAACTCGAATAATTGTAACTTTGCAGGAGAAGATGAAAACATAATAGAAACTGCAATATTCAAAATGTAAATTTTTCAAGAGCAGGTACAACTGCTTGTAAAGTGTAATTTTTTACGCTATTGCAATAAATTTTTGTGACGATATGTATTTGTGTGAAATGTATTGGAATCGCTGAAAAGCTCAATTTCGTAAAAAACACCAGTTAAGGCTTTTCTACTTGAGACCATCGATTTGTAAGTATAACTTTTTCGTTTTCGGTTTTTCCGTTTTTTCTTAATTTTTGTTTAACTATCTGTTGTTGCTTATTATCGTAAAACATCACATTAATTATTTCTACTTAGTCGAACATACATACATACATCTGTATGTATTCACATGTAAGTATTGTTGTAGTGGATATTATGTTACATTGCCCTGTAGGAAATGCCACTAGTGAATCAGTACTGATTCATTATTGACTTTGTCACCAGTACTACTGACAAATTATACCCCAGAAAATGCTTTCTGCTTTAGACATTTAGCATGCGCGTGTCATTGAAAAGCAACTACTGACGTTGGTACTACTGAGTAGGTAGTTCTTTTGGTACCATATCGAGACATTGGACACTGATAGTCACTAGTTCATTTTAGTAATTTTAATGATAATGAAACTGCATATATTATATTATAAAAAAGGGAACTAACGCAAGTACGAACTTGGTTTGCCGTTTCTAATAAATATAAATGAAAAATTCAATGTTTAACAGAATTATTAAAATCATATGAATCTGGACTTACAGCAAATTTTTAACTTTTTCATTTTAACATTTTTTATTTTTATCTTTTGCAATTTCGTTTTGTTTGATTCTTTGAATTTAAAAAAAAAACTAGAATTAGGCTGACGCCCTTGTTTTTTCAACAAACCAAAAAGCACAAAGAAGAAGCATATTTGTGTGTATCTGAACAAAATATTTTTAGGCGTCAAAAACAATGTTAATACAAGTATGTAGACAATGTCACCAAAACAGTCGCTAAAAGTGGTAACTTGAGGACACTTAACCCCACGCTTCCTTCAGGGTGCTTTTGCTTTCTACGTTCAGTATATTAACTGTAATTGCCAAGTGAACATTTATTTGTCATATTCTCATGATGACTTGAGTGATTTATATGAAATTAACTTAAACTAGAATGAGTTTCAATCAGTAATAATTTCTTAATCGGACTGACGGAATGAGTGGCTGCACAGAAATATGTCGGTATTTCCCCCAAGTAAAAGTCTAGTTTAATTTGTATTCTCTTCTTTAGAAAATCACATTAATTACTAAATATATTTCATTCAATAAGAATTGAAAATATTGAACTTAAAACATTAGTACGTTAAATATTTCTTTACAAAATTTTGCCTTTATTTGTATAGTTGTTTATGTTATAAATAAATTAATTACAAATATCATATAGGAATAATTTCAAGGTTATTTTACCGAAATCGGGACTTAGAATGAATTACACTGACAAACTCAGCCGAAATAACAGACATATACAATAAAAAGAATCACTGTAGACATGAAAACTGAAGGTAAATCACTTTTGAAAATAAAAATAAAATGATTACTTTCAAGACAACACGGCTACACGACTATATGACTAATATTGTGGCAGTAGCCAACTTAGTCCCGGTTGACACACTTTAACTTTTGTTGATCAACTCGCAATTTAGCTGTGATAAAAAAATAGATATTTGTACTTCCTTCTCCGTCTTTATTGTAGCTGAACTACGAGTTGATACACAAAAGTTGAAGTGTGTGAACCGGGACTTAAACTAATTTCTATTTTTGATGGCGACAATGTGAAAATACTGTGCTGCCAGTATAATACAAAATGTGAAATGAATTATAGCTTGAAATTATTGGATATTATTTTTGGTGATTTAATAATGCAGAATAATAAAGCATTTAGTATTTTACCTTACGTAAAAATTTCATATAAATAGTTTGTACTATCACCTCCTGTAAGAAGAATATTTTTCATGCCTTCATTGAGTTGAATGTAAAATGCAAACGTTAAACGTGTTTTTTGCGAAACTAGCTTTTTTTGAGTTATGGCACTATTGAACTGAATGTGCGAGATGCTTGTGATGTCGTTGCCGCTTTCAAAATAATTATGTTGCTGGCTACATGGCTACAATTGTTGCCAGCGGCATTTGTAGTCTGTAGCCTGCTGAAGTGAATGTGTTTAATGAATAAGACTCTTAAAAGATTTTATGGTTCTTCTCAAAAATAAATTTCTGTGAATTTTAATGCAATAAGAACTTGTATTCCGTCTAATGAAATGTTAATAAAATTGGAAAAGAGTCGATTTTAATTCTTATTGTAACTAATAAGCATACACAACACTCTTATATTGACTGGTCATCTGATCGGTAGTGATGAGGTAAACATTTATCAATTATAGTTGCTTTACTCTTACATCTAGGGTATTTTTTTTAGAGTGTCACAACTTCTAGTTGGCATCACTTCTTTATTTGCGCACCCATTTAAGAGCTGATAGTTGCTTTTTGTTTAGTTTGTAACGCGTGCAAATTGTTCAGTGAATGGGCTAAAGCACAAATTTGTATTGATTTAGAATTTCCATTTAAAATTTTATTATCCGATGAAGCCCATTTCTGCTTGAATGGGTACGTAAGTAAATAAGCAAAATTATCGCATTTTAGTGAGGAGAATACACAAGCTTTTGTCTAAGCACCATTACATCCACAGAAAATTACTATATGGTGCGCTTTATTGGCTGGCGTAGTCATTGGCCCATATGTCTTCCAAAACGATGATGGTCAGAATTTTACTGTCAATGACGAACAGTATATGATTCGAACATTTTTCGTACCTCAATAACGTGGCATTAATCTTGCTGATATGTGAATGAACAATTGACTGATACTTTTATTGTAGGGTATCAACGTTAGGAAGAATTTTAAATACCTTATTCATTGTTAATTGTTTTTTTTCATGCGAAATTTAGTTTTAGAACCTTTTTTAGGAAACGTTTTTCTTGTAAGTGCGACAATAAATTCGATATAACTCTAGTATTAGACTATAATTTTGATTTGAACAAAGCAGATACAAGTATAGTAAATCCTCATTTAATATTAAAGAGTGCAATAAATACGATTCCCCTGAACTTCCAGTACTTACAATCAATTTCATATGTTGAAAATTGGTTTAAGTTTAATCGTCACATCAATTGGTAGCCGCTAGATCCTTATAGAAGTTCAGGTTTCACATACAAAATGTTGAAAATGTCCAAAGGGTTTGTTTTATTCAATTTAGTTGCGAGGATAATCTACTGTTAATGTTTTATGGGCCTACAATCCATTATACAGACATCCACACATGTTTATAATAAAATGTGTTTCTAAATTTCTTGAAGCAATAAAGTAAATCACTTAATATGGACATTTAATTTTTCTTCTTCGAACATTTTAATTACGACGGGAATTAAGATTTCATAAGAGATTATAAAGTTTAAATAAGATTTTGTTTAATCTACTCGTATGCTTTAATCCTAAAGAAGCACTGCAATATTTGAAGCAGTTGTAAAAATTAAATCCTCTTGAAAATTTTTCCACGAATTCAAATTTATAATCCTGGGTTCACAGAAAAAATTATGCCCCAACATTTTCAAACAAATGTTTGTTGGAAATAAAATTTAGTTTCAGAAATTATTTTTATTGTTCCAGCAAATTGCTTGTTCCAATGTTATTTGTCGCTTGTCGGCTAATTGTCGGCATCGTGTTGTTTCATCGAGCCAAAACGCGTGCAAGCAAAGCAACTGTTAAAAATTAACTGAACATTAAAAATGGCCGAAATTTTCGGCATAAGTGAGAGACATCAGTACCAACATAACGGCATAAAAAACTCAAAATTCGAATATACGTAACTCGCGAAAATTCAAAATTCGCGATACGTTTTGAACAAACCTCGTATAGGTTAATCACAATACTGGGCAGTTTAACAATCATCGCTTTATTGCTAATAAATCAGTGCAAGTTAATCTCTACTTTTGGTTTAAAATATGTTTAAACTAGCAAACCTATAAATCAATACAGTATTTAAACTATCTGTAAACGCATAAAATTGGGCGTTTAAACTACCAATACAGACCATATGGTTTTGTTACTTACAGACCATGTGTTTTGCCTTAAAAGAGCACTAAATTTTTTTTCCAAGTCTCTACTTTTTCTTCAGAACTTGATTGACCTGTTTTCTTACACTCTGTTATTCTTTTATAGTATTCTACTTCGCCAAGCATAAATATAATTCCTTTCTCATTAAGATTTGGCGACCTTTAATAAAATTATTTTAACATTTTTCCATTTTTGACTGTGCAAAGATTTGATTGCCTGCTGCAAGACAGCTGTTTTTTGACATTTACTCTAGTGATGCCACAATATTATTTTTTAAACTATACATAAGGTATGGTTCACTCATTTACTCTTGTTGAGTTTAAACTACATATAAATTTGAGTTTAGTGTAACTAAACCAGCGTTTAAACTTTGACTGATTTATTGGCCCTTAGTCTTAGAAAAATTTATACTAAGCTTGCTGTTACTCAAACAATATGAAACATTGCTCATTAAGGAGTTAATATTATATATAGGCATACATCTTTAAGTTGTGTGTCACCCTTAAATAATAGAGGCCTTATTTATAAAAATTATTAAAGCTTTACTAAGGCTTAATAAAAAAAAAATGATATGGTGAAAATCTGTTTAATAAACCCTTAAAAATTTTTATAAATAAGATTGCAGTTGTATATCGCCGGCATAGATAGAGGATTCACACTCAGAACCGTTTAGAAAAGCAAAGAAATCATTTATTTACCCAGCAAAACAATACATGCAACAGAAGTAGTTAATGCATGGGTTCTACTGCAAATGAATTGGTTCAATTTAGGTGCAGAACGCATGATTTCATTGACGAGCATGGGCTCAATTTTAACAAACCTGTTTATCTTTCAGATGCATGCTTAGAACCCTACAAATTCCCTGATTCGATTACGTTTTTTCACGTAAATACAAAACATAAAAAAAGAATTATGTCGCAGTCAGGGTACAAACCGTGAGGTTCAGACTGTCAAGGCATACTCTCTACCACAGAGCTATTGTCTTCTTGATATTTGTTGGAGATAAAACTTGTTTAATGAAAATGTGTCAATGTGATGATTTAATTCCGTTTTTGCATGCCTTTTTTGCTGGATATTTATTTCAATATATTACCCAGTTTGTCCGAATGCATTCGAAGAAGCAAATGCTCAAGAAATCATGAAACACTATTTCATTTTGATCGCGATCATTTAATTTTTTGCTGGGTAGATTATAAATACAAATGGGAAATACGTCGAATTAAGATTACCGCATTAAATTACTTTAGCCACTCCTCTGCCTCTAAAATTTTTAAAACTTAATATCTAGCTACGTCTATGTTGAACATTTTGTGAGCGCCCTGATAAATAAGAACAGATTAATCTGCAATGTGTGTGAAGATAATTTCGAATTTAACTAGCAGAGACAGGATCGAACTGGATCGAGATAGATAATTTTTTTTTTGTTGGAAAAGTTGCTCTAAAATATAGTTTATGAAATTATAAAAGTAGGATGGTTAAAATATGTCTGGTAGAACCAATAAATTAGATTTAAGAAAACATAATTTTCTTGAGAAGATTAGTGGTCGTTTGGGTAAAATATGGAAGAGCACACGTACTACACCATAAGGGTATGGTGCTCTGAAGCGTCTTAAATAATTTTGAGAATCGAAATAATCGATTTCGAAAAATATGCTTTTGTAGTGAAAATTTACAGAAACGTAAAATATGTTCGACTTACAGCCTGTTTGTAGAACGCGACTCGTCCATAATAAGCGCTAGAATGTTAGCATTATTTATTTTTTGGGGTTTT
Source organism: Nowickia ferox (assembly GCA_936439885.1). NCBI lineage: Eukaryota > Metazoa > Arthropoda > Insecta > Diptera > Tachinidae > Nowickia > Nowickia ferox. Next base: position 70,984,428 of record OW387026.1, read on the forward strand.
AGAACACGAGTGTTGACGATTTTTATTAAAAAACGTTACAGATGTCAGTTTATTTGGGTTTTTACAACGCGATTTGACTCACTATAAACGTCAAGATGGGCGAGTAAAAAATTCTAATCGTTTTAAACAAAAAAGTTCAAAAAATAAACAAAACACTAAAAAAAATTTAAATTATTAATAAAAGTAATAAAAAAATGGAACTTCCAACAACGAAAAGGTAAGTAAGCTTCCATATTAACATTGTTCTTGTTTTTATTACTTAAATGTTTAGCATATGATGACAAGAGGATCGTCTAATGTTGCTTTGACTGGCACCAAACGGCGAAAGATGTTATTGTATCAATTTACGCTAAAATTATAATAGAACTCAATCCTGTACGTTTGCATTGCCTTCTTTTATTTCCGGATCAAAACAATGCCAAACTATAAATAGATTTAGAACTGAGAGGAGTAAGTACATAGTATATATTCAAACGTACATATGTGTATGTCCGGAGATGATATAATTAAAGCTCTAACAATTTCTTTCAGATTATAAACGTAAACAATACAAAGGCGCAGATGTATGGCATAAAAGTATAAATTACAATGCCTAAGGCCGAACCGGGTTCATGGTCAAAATTGGACTTTCCACGAGAAAAATCGCCACTAGAAAAACCATATCAGTAAACGAGTCCGATGATGATATCTTCAACTTAAATGATATATAAATAGTTAACACTTTCGTACAGCTATCCGAATTATCCTCATCTTAAAATGATCTGAATTAAAATTTTCATATTTAATTCAATTTATTAAATTAATTTTTCCAGTATCAACTATCACAAGAATAAAATAGACGGCAATTACGTTAAAACCAAAAATAAAATAATTATTATTTTAATTTAATTATCATTTCCAGGCACCCAATCTTCGTCATCCTCATCGTCTTCATCCAAATGGAGCTCACCAGTAAGTTTTTTCGAATCTGAAGCTTTTTCTTGTTTAGCCGCTATGCCCGTATTCTCTGCAAATTCCAATTTCCATTTCATAAACGATTCGAAAGTGACATGTGCGCCCTCAAATTTCTTCCTTTCTGCTTCATCGGCTTCAAAGTTTGCGTGATGCTTCGTCTTATTTAGCTTTCTTAAAGTCATCCCATCTTTCGTTTAACCACTCTTGGCCCGTGCTTACTAAGCTGAATATCATTTCCATCCCAATGAATTTCTCTATGGATTATTTTATATGTTCTAACAACATCTTTTCATGTTGTCCTCAAAGTTGACCGGATATTTATTAAGCGCCTATTTGACATATTTCTATGAGAAATTTGTCAAATAAACCTGTAATAAACCTAAAATATTTCTTATGAATAAGGCCGTTAAAGTTTATTTTAGGTATAAATTCTATAAAAAACATTCACTTTTCCAATTAAGCCTTTAGTTTTAATTTGATATTTGTCAAGATTTCAAGGTTGCGGTAGATATCTTATCTCTTTTAACCAAAATTAAAATGTGTGTAATGAGTAAACACTATGGCATTTTTGACATCGCAATAGTGTGTACTAGTGGCAATGTTTGTCATTTATGATATTTTCCGTTGTGTTGCATTGCTTTCCATACAAAAAACTTAATGTGAACTGCATTGCACACATTTTGAAAATGATACCACAAAACGACAATACAGGAAAGGTCAGATGTGTACTCGGTATAAGGTTTCAGCGCAATTCAAGTTCATAAATGCTTGTATGCTTAATGCATACCGAGCCATAACAGCCAAAAAAGCTGACACATTTTTGGACTTCAAAATATCAAGAAAATTATGTTGCTTAAGCTTTTTTTGGCGGTTGTGGCAAAATACAAAGAAAGAAAACCCCAAATTTTTTCGACAGGATTTGAACATAGAATTTTCAGCACATGCTGCACTACTACGCCCAGCAAAGAATAACTTATTTTGTTTATTTACTTGGCAGTCGTTACACAAAAGCTGAAAAGTAATGAATACGGTATGCAGTTTGTGTTGAAAAGTAAGTTGTTCCATAAATTCTATTCAAATTTTTTCAAAAAGACATCATCGATTAATAGTAAGAATTCAAAATAAAAAATTTTGCATCGCGCACCAATTATGGAGTTTTCCGCACTAAAACTTTTTAAAAAATCTGGACAATGCTGACAAATTCTTATTTTAAAATGTTATTATAATCTTAATTTCACCAATTGAGAGACATTAATAAATAGAAGTGTATGTGTATTCATGTGTGTGTAGGGGTGCATAATTAAGTTGTTTGTATTTTGTATAGTTTTTTTTTATTATTAAAAAATAATTTGGCTCAACCTAGATACGAACCTAGGCCACTTCTTAATTTTTATGTTAAGAACTAAAAATATGTTTTATGTAAAGTAGTATAAATGAAAATGTTGGCCTTTTCTGACAAGTATCGTTATTACTCTCGCTAGAAATAGTTGTTTAATTGCACCTTTTTGACTAGTATCGTTATTAGTATTGTTGCAACGAGTAATATGGCCGTTCTTTTTTGAGCAGTGCCATTACAACAAGTAAAATGGCTGCCTCAAAGTGTATCTAGTAACTAGCTTCTAATTACAAATTAAGCTGCGAAATATGTATGTGGCTTTGTGTGTGTGTGCGTTTGTGTGTGTGTGTGAAATGAGCATAATCACACATACACTCACTTATTGAGTGACTACAATTTTAATGATTTTAAACTCAGGGAGAAAATCATGTTGTAAATTTAGTTATTGCTACAACATGGATTTTCCCACAATTAGTTTGTAATTTAGGTACTTCTTTTTTTTGCCAGAAAATAATTTTTCCTTCTAGATAATGAGGAATTCAAATAGTCTGAGCAGGTACGTCAATTTACTGGCAATTCATAATATATTTAAAATAATACTGGCACGTTACCTGCAGTCGGAAAGAGCTCAGGAGAGGAAATCATGCTTAATACCTGCCAAGGACCGAGAGAACCATACAAAAACTGATATTTCCTCAAGTATAAAGGCAACCACCAAATCCGACACAGCACTCATTCCTTAAACAACTACCGGCAAGCGAAAAACAACTTATCAACGTAAATAAAATGGCAACAATCAATAAACAATCCGTGGTAAGTGTGATAAATTTATTTATTTATTGAAATTATACAAGATAATTAATTTGTTTTTATTCCTTTTTTAGCACTTACGAAAAAGGCGTCTCCTAGAGGCTCTTCAAACAGATGCTAGACAAATAGAAGCAGGAGAACACACACTGCCAGATTATAAAAAGCAACATCTGTGTGAACTGACAGACATTGAAGACAATCCTGTGTTGGGCACAGGAGATATTAACCGGGATGAAACGAGTGAAAAGTTGTCTCAAGGCGATTTCGCAGAACCCAATTCTTGTAAAGAGGCAGCAACTGAATATGAGGTAACAAAAGAACGGAATTCAGTACAAAATGAAAACCACCCTGCAGCAGCGCAAGATTTTGGGGAGACTGCAAAAGAATGTTGCCAAATATCTGAATGGCCGGTAGAGGAAGAAGCAGCTAAACATGAAAAAGAAGAAGAAGTAATAGAACTTTTTGAAGACTTTTTTAAAAAAATTGATGAGGAAGACTTAGCAATGGAGGAACTGAAGGAAAAATGGGTAATAATAAACAGAATGCTTGCGTCTGCTACGGGCAAAGATTTTGAAGAATGCGCAAAAGACGAGGAACTTGAAGCAGATCTACTAACTTACCAAATATTAGAAAACCAGATTAAAGCCTTGAAAAAATTTGGGAAGAATATAAAACTTGCAATTTTTCAAGAATTAATTGAGCAAATTGAAAACTTGCGAACGATTTCAAAGGCATTATACGAAAACTCGCCAAGCACAAAAGCAGTTGACGAAATTGTTGCGCTACAAAAACCACAGGTACAGGAAGTAGCAGCAGCTTCTTCCTCTTCCACATCCGTCACCCGAAAACGAAAAAGGAGAAAACCGAAAATGCTGCTGCATCTCAAAGCAAACGAAGATGGTATGGTGGTAATAGGACCTAATGGCACGACAGTTGCCAAAACAGCTTTGGAAAGCATTAACTGGTCCTCGTCGGGCGCAGCAATAACGCGCAAGATTTTAGTGGAAGTTTTTGGGCGAGAAACGTTAGCCTTCCACAATCTAACCGGTAAACCCTCGCCAGCTTTTGTGGATTGTGAAAGGCCCACGAAAAGCCAATTAAACCCACTAAAAGTTGCCGATATTATGCACCTGATGATGAAGTTCACGTGTCTTACGGCAAAGGAGGTGCGACATGCCATCACCACAAAGTGCGCTGACGAGAACAAATTGCAGCGGCAAAAGGAAATGAAGAGACTAAATTCTGCTTCAAATTTGCAGAAAAAACCTGAAAGTCGCCGTTAAATAACTTCCGTTTCACATTATTTCTTGTTCGCTAAATTTCTTCTTCTTATTTTGGACAATAACAACTAAAGTTGGGCTGATCTGTATTGAAACATTCTGTAAAGTGTAAATAGTAAAGAAAGAAACTGACCAGGTATTTTTTGAGTGTGAGAAGTGACAAACTTATATATATATATGTGTGTTTGTATAAATGCGTGTATGTTTTATTTTATGTGTGCTTGCGGATAGATGTTAGATATATCCAAGTCATTTATTATAGGAAAATAGTTGGGGGACTCAAAGGGTGGTCTTAAATGTGATAGTGTCATAATCTTTCAAATTATTTTAATATAATTGTTTTTGCATTTATTTTTTCTTTCGAACAAATAGTTAAAACATTATGACACTATCACATTTAGGACTACTGTTTGAATCCCCCAAGTATGTATTTATGTATGTATGTGTACTGTAGAATCAAAAATCAATAAGTGTAAATTTAAAGCACCTCAACTTCTCTAATTGTTTTTTTTATTATTTATAAAATTATAGAAATTAAAAAATAGCTTTGTGCATATGTATATAAACTTCAACTATTTAAAAACAAAAAAATATTTATTATATTGATAAAACTAATAAAAATTTATATATTTTTATATATATTTATTACAAATATTAAGTCAAACTTAGATCAAAATATTGTCAAAACAATTTTTAGCAAACAATTCGTTGTAATGGGATTTTGAACATCTCAGGTTGCAATAAAAAAAATCTATGATATACTTATGTGATTAAATAAAAAGATGAAAACAGACAACTAAACGCATTTTTATTTTACATATTTTTTAATAAAAATAATAGTCAGAAATGTCTATTCAAACTTTTGGTAAAAGAACTTATGTTGCGCTAATTAATTTTAGCGGTTATATTATTTACATGGTCTAATCCGAATGTTCTCATGTCAGTTTAGTTTGTCAAATAATTGATATAATTTTCACATTGTTTAACTTATATTCAGCTCTGTTTAATTTGTGTCCAAAAAAAATTGGAAAGTGTACACAAGTTGTCTTGTCAAAGGTTTTTTGTTTATTAAAAGTTTTCTATTGCACAATTGCGCATAAAAAATATTCCAGGAACGATTTCAATTTTTAATTCAGCGGAAGTGCGTTTTTCTATCATGCCTGAAAAAGAAACTTCAAAAATACTTATTGTTTAGAACATGTATCACAGTAGCGAAGTGAGTTTGATACAACTAAACAACATAAACAGAATCAGCTGTAGACATCGTATATGCTGTAATCAGCTGTTTCAAAGGGTTTCGGATATTTTTTTTCTTATTAACAGTTCGTACAAATAATCAAAACAAAAACGAAAGGTACAAGAATGTGAAATGAAAGCAAACAGGTTTGATTATTCCAACTAGATCACATTCAAGAATTTGTATTTTCTTACTTTAAAAAAAATACATGAACGATAATTTATTTGAAAAATTTATTCATGATTCAAAAAGAAGTTTTAAACTAAAACCTAAAACAATGAAGGCGCTAATTTTAGCCAAACATTTTGTCAGCTCTAAATAGTTCTTATTGCAATAAAATCATAAGAACTAAACACTGAAGCATTTTCTAGGGTAAATATTTTGTATTTTTCGACGAAGCCAATAAGATAACATTGAAATTATATTTGTACATAGTTCAAGAAAGATAACACATAAGGAAAATGTAGAAAAAATAACTGTGTAAGTGAGAGAAAGAGAAAAAGTTAAAAAATTTCAGTCTTGTGACTTCATTGTATAATTTGCATCGGCTGTGAAGGAAAAAAGTGATGCTCGAAAATCACGTTTATATTTTAGTTGTGTAGCGAATTTTATTTGAAAATAAAAGAAGAGAAGAGTAAAGGCCCAATTATAATACGCATAAGTTAGCTTAAGACTTCTTTTTTAAATTAAAATTATAGTTTGACTAAATCGTTTAAAAAGCACAAATGAAACTGAATAAGAACTTTGCATGTTAGTAACGGGACTGGTTCCAGAGTGACTTGTGGGTCTCATTGCAGGGCATAGCCCTCCTGGATGTAACCACATCAAAGTTGTTCAATACCAGACCGAGTGCCAATTAAATTGACTTATGATTAAGACGATACATCACTAAAATGGTAAAAATGTAACCATTTACAGGAAATGTCTTCTTTCCACTTTACACTACTCCCTGCTTTTGGTAACACTCATATTTTTCAAGTCATAGGAAAACGTTTGGATCAATTATCACCAAATTTTCTACAGGGTTATAAAATATTTCCTCAACAACACGCTAGTGCAAATGCTAAATCAAATGAAGGTTTTTATGCATAAGGAAACCAAAACATTATCTTTCGCTGCTTATAGACTTTTGCTTTTACTTTCCCAAGTATTGAGTTTGTAGGCAAGTATAGAAAAGTTGGTCAGTGCAGACTTTAGTGACTATAGGCTTTGCCGTACTCGCAGGTGTTTCGATTTACATGTACGAACACAACAGCAACCAATAAGAAAAATAATGCTACCCCGTCGAACCTTAAAGTTTAAGATGCGGACAGAAACTAATTACTGAACTCAACCCGAAGAAAGCTCCAGGTATTGATGGAATTAGTAACAAGATACGACTAGAGTATTATCCACACCTGTGGAAGCTTGCCAAGGTAAAAATGATTCCAAAGAAGGGCAAAGATCTTAGCAAGGCTGAATCATACAGGCCAATAAGTATATTATCAACAATGTCAAAAATTTTCGAAAAACTGCTCATGATAAAATTGTCCGCAATTCTAATTGGTAGTGGGTGCATTCCGGACCATTAACTTGGTTTTAGCAGTCACCATACCACCAATGAACAAATGCATAGATTGGTTCAATTTATAAGAATAACATTTGAAGAAAAGAAGTGTTGTTCTGCCCTGTTTATTGACGTTTTCAGACATTTGATAAAGTGTGGCATGAAGGCCTTTTTTTAAAACCTGGACTAAGTTGACTACTGCCACAATATTAGTCATATAGTCGTGTAGCCGTGTTATCGTGAAAGTAATCATTTTTATATACAAACATGTATTCTATTTTTGACAGATTGTAGTTGGTAGCCTGCTGTGATGAATGTGTTTAGAATATTATGTGCTGAAAAGTGCTTTTCCTTCAGTTTTCATGTCTACAGTGATTCTTTCTATTGGATTTGTCTGTTATTTTGGCTGAGTTTGTCAGTGTAATTCATCCTAAGTCCCGATTTTGGTCAAATAACCTTGAAATTATTCTTATATGAGATTTTTAATTAAATTTTTTATAACATAAACAGCTATACAAATAAAAGCAAAATTTTGTAAAGAAGTATTTAACGTACTAATGTTTACATACATTTTGGTTTAAGTTCAATATTTTCAATTCTTATTGAATGAAATATTTTTAGCAATTAATGTGATTTTCTAAAGAAGAGAATACACATTAAACTAGACTTTTACTTGGGGTAAATGCCGGCTTTTTTCAGTGCAGCCGCGCACTTCATCAGTCCGATTAAGAAATTATTATTGATTGAAACTCATTCTAGTCTAAGTTAATTTCATATAAATCACACAAATCATGCGAATCTGACAAATAAATGTTCACTTGGCAATCACAGTTAATACACTGAACGTAAAACCAACTGTAGAAAGCAAAAGCACTTTTGTCGACTGTTTTGGTGACATTGCCTACATACTTGTATTAACATTGTTTTTCATTGTTTTTGACGCCTAAAAATATTTTGTTCAGATACACACAAATATGCTTCTTCTTCGTGCTTTATTGGTTTGTTGAAAAAACAAGTGGCGTCAAGCCTAATTCTAGTTTTTTTTTTAAATTCAAAGAATCAAACAAAACGAAATTGCAAAAGACAAAAATAAAAAATTTTTAAATGGAAAAGTTAAAAGTTTGCTGTAAGTCCAGATTCATATGATTTTAATAATTCGATGAAACATTGAATTTTTCATTTATATTTATTAGAAACGGCAAACCAAATTCGTACTTGCGTTAGTTCCCTTTTTTATAATGTAATATATGCAGTTTCATTATCATTAAAATTACTAAAATGAACTACACCTTTTCCGATTGTAATTCAGAAAGCGTCAATTGATTTTCAGAAAGCGTCAATTTAATTTCAGAAAGCGTTAATTGTAATTCAGATTAGTCAATTATAATTCAGAAAGTGTTATTTAATATTCAGAAAGTGTCAATTGTAATTAAGAAAGCATTAGTTAATAGTTATAAAGCGTCAAATGTAATTCAGAAAATGTTAATTGTAATTCAGAAAATTAATTTTGCACATTTACATACATATATATTGTAATAATGACACTTTTAATAATTAAAACGAAAAATAATAAGAATAAAACTTATTTTATTTATGAATTGCGATTGACGCTTTCTGAATTACAATAACCATTTTCTGAATTACAATTGACGCTTTCTGAATATAAACTAACGCTTTCTGAATTATAATTGACTAATCTGAATTACAATTAACATTTTCTGAATTACAACTGACTAATCTGAATTACAATTAACGCTTTCTGAAAATCAATTGACGCTTTCTGAATTACAATTCGAAAAGGTGTAGTGACTATCAGTTTCCAATGTCTCGATATGGTACCAAAAGAACTACCTACTCAGTAGTACCAACGTCAGTAGTTGCTTTTCAATGACACGCACATGTCATTGAATCAGTACTGATTCACTAGTGACATTTCCTACAGGGCAATGTAACATAATATCCACTACAACAATACTTACATGTGAATACATACACACATGCATCTGTATGTATGTATGTTCGACTAAGTAGAAATAATTAATGTGATGATTTACGATAATAAGCAACAACAGATAATTAAACAAAAAATTAAGAAAAAACGGAAAAACCGAAAACGAAAAAGTTATACTTACAAATCGATGGTCTCAAGTAGAAAAGCCTTAACTGGTGTTTTTTTACGAAATTGAGCTTTTCAGCGATTCCAATACATTTCACACAAATACATATCGTCACAAAAATTTATTGCAACAGCGTAAGAAATACACTTTTACAAGAAATTGTAGCTGCTTTTAAAAAAGTTTACATTTTGAATATTGCAGTTTCTATTAAGTTTTAATCTTCTCCTGCAAAGTTACAATTATTCGAGTTAGTGCTTTTCTACTTGAATCCAACGATATATATTCTTGGTCGTTATGAAACTGAGAGACTAGAAAGACATGACGATCTGTCATTGATTGTTATATGGGTTGCGTGAACTGCGTTTTCTGAAGCTCCCACAGAAGTTAAAGACCTCGCACTAAGAGAAAAAACATTCATTCAGCTAATGAAGTAGCATCATTAATAATTCTTCATTGTTTGAATGAAAGTGTTCATTAGCTAATTGAAAGTTTTCATTATCTGAGAGAAAATCTTCATTAATACAATGAATTCTTACGTTGGCTCGATATTAATGAAAAAATTCATGAAATTATGGTTTTCCTTTCAGTGCGGAGTTTGACTGAAGCGCTCGCACCTAAATTACCGAGATTGATATTTAAAATCAGCACAAATATATAATCGGTTCTTCTCATTCTATAAACAAATAAGGTTTTTACTATGAGAGAGTAAAAGTAGAGCTGACAAACCTGCTGATATCGCTGCCAATTTTTGTATGGTGAGTTCCTGGTTTGGAGTAACACATTTTTTGCTCACAAAAGCGCTCTTTTAGATCTAATAAAACATGCAAATATAGCAGTTATCTCAAGCGCTCTAAAAAGATTAATAATATAACTTACTTACTTATGTAAAAAAGCGCATTTCAAGATTTCATTAGCAAAATTTTTGCTATAAAAACCTGCATTGTTGTGGCGCTATAAATCACATTTTTTCTATAGTTTGCTTCATATGTGTTCACTGCTTCTAAATACAGGCAAATCTCGGTATAACGAATCTCGCTTTAACGAAAATCCGACAAAACGAACGAAATGTTTTACATTAACAACATTATATAGCGAATAATATCCTAATTTTATATTGGATATAACGAATGATGAAGAAAAAATCGCAAAATAAAAAACAAAAACTTGCTAGAAACATATTTCTAACATTTAGTTTTTCTTTATATAGCGAATGTTTTGATAAATATGTGCTCTGTATAACGAACGGCAAAAAAATATTAAACAAAAACTACAGCAGCAATGTAAATGCAAACAAAATGTGATACCGTTAGTTCGTATTTGGTTGCTTATTTAAAAACAAATTGCCCTCATTCTTTTTATTGTATTGTATCATGTCTCCAATAATAATAAATAATATAACACTTGAAAAAAAAACTTTGCGATATAACGAATTTTTTGGTATAACGAATGGGGATGACATGATATCGTTCGTTATACCGGGATTTGCCTGTAGCACATATTTTAAAGCCCATTATGACGCGATTTATTGCCTTATTGCTTCAAAAAACATGAATTTTTTTTACTGGGTGTAAACAAAACAAGTGGTTTTTCTCAAAACAGTTCGAAGTGTTTCCATCAAGCTTTTTTCGAAACCATTTTGATTTTACTATCATTATTATTTAAATTAGTCAGTTTCTCAATCAATTACAATTTAAAATACAATTGATGTGGTTTGTGCAATTGCTCAAAAACTTGAATATTTTCTATTAGTGTCATCTTTTATCAGCAATCAGCATGTTGCGGCTCTTTAGAAAACCAGAGTAAAGCCTTAAAAAAATTTGGAAAGAATATAGAACTTGAAATTTTTCAAGAATTAATTGAGCAAATTGCAAACTTGCGAATGATTTCAAAGACATTATACGAAAATCCGCCAAGCACAAAAGCAGTCGACGAAAATATTGCTCTACAAGAACCCCAGGTACAGGAATTAGAAGCAGCTTCTTGTTCTTTCGCATCTATCACCCACAAACCGAAAGCGGAAAAGCCGAAAATGCTGCTGCAATTCAAAGCAAACTAAGATAGACCCAATGGCACGACAGTTACCAAAACAGCTTTGCAGAACATAAACTGGTCCTCGTCGGGCGCAGCAATAACACGCAAGATTTCAGTGGAAGTTTTTGGCCGAGAAACGTTAGCCTTCCGCAATCTGACCGAAAAGCCCTCGCCAGCTTTTGTGGATTGTAAAAGGCCCACGAAAAGCCAATTAAACCCACTAAAAGTTGCCGATATTATGCACCTGATAATGAAGTTCATGTGTCTTACGGCAAAGGAGGTGCGACATGCCATCACCACAAAGTGCGCGGACGAGAACAAATTGCAGCGGCAAAATTAAATGAAGAGACTAAATTCCGCTTCAAATTTGCAGAAAAAACCTGAACGGTGACTTAAAATGACTTGCTTTTCACATCATATATTGTTATTTTAAATTTCTTCTTCTTAGTTTAGACAATGACAACTAAAGTTGGGCTGATCTGTAATGAGATATTCTGTAAAGCGTAAATAGTAACGAAACAAATGTACCATGTGTGTTTGTATAAATGCGTGTGCGTAGAAAGATGTTCGCTATGAGAAAATAGGTGGGGGAGTGAAAGGGTAGTGTTAAATGTGATGGTGTCATAATCTTTTAAATTATTTTAATATATGTAGATGTTTTTACTTTTATTTTTTCTTTCAAATAAAAGTATTAAAACATTATGGCACTATTTCATTTAACAATACAATTTGAATCCCTTTAAAAATCGATCGGTGTAAATTTAAAGTACCTCAAATTCTTATGTTCTAATTTTTTCTTAAATATTTATAGTGTATAGAAATTAAAAACTAACTTTGTGCATATGTATATTAATTTTAACATTAAAAGAAGTAAAAAAATATGTATTTTATTAATAAAACTAGTCAAAAATTTATAAAATATAAGGCAAGGTTCTGAAAACCGACATATGCATTACAAATATTAAGTCAAACTTAGGTGAAAATATTCACACAAGATTTTTTTTGGCAAACAATTATTAGTAATAGGATTTTTAACATCTCAGGTGCAATAAAAGAATTATTATAAAATACGTGATTAAATAAAAAGACGGAAAAAGAAAACTAAATACATTTTTATTTAAATTTTTTTTTTAAATAAATAGTCAGACATGTATATTCACACATATGCCAACTTTCGATAAAAGAACTTATGTAGCGCTAAATGATTCTTGGGGTTATATTATTTACATGGTCCAATCTGAATGTACTCATGTCAAGTATTCACAAATGATGTGAAAGTTTAACTAATCTCTCTGAATTTTATCAACTTGTGCGCGATCAGCAGTAAAAATTAAAGAATAAATTAACATTCATCACAGTAGCGAAGCGTGTTTGATACGACAACTCCGCAATATAAACAGAAGCTGCTTGATAAAAAAAAAAACAAAAACGAAAAGTACAAGAATACGAAATGAAAACAAAGAGGAGTGACTATTAGTAAATTATTTATTATTTAAAAAGAAGTTTCAAACGAAAAACTAAACGAATGAAGACGCTAAATTCAGCCAAACATTTTTTTCATCTCTAAATAGTCCGTACGACAATAAAAACTTTAAAACAAAAAACTGAAGCATTTTCTAGAGTTAATATTTTGTAAAATTTGGACAATTTGTATTTTGCGTTTTGTAAAGATTTCTTAAACACAGAACACCATAAATTATTTATTATTAAAAGTATATAATTATAAACATTTCTACACATTGGATAATACTGACGCAGAATAACAAAATGCAGTAAAACTTGTTGCCAGCTATTCCTATTACGAATAATTTTTTTTTGTGATGAACGATATCGAAAATTATGGAAACAGTTAATTACATTTTTTTTTGTTCCTATAAGTTTTTTATTGTAAAAGTGTTTGTCTCTGTGTTAAAACTAAATTCCTTGTGTACAGTTTGATACATAATATTGAGAAATCCGAAAGAATTTGGTTACAAGAAAGTTCTTGTAACCCAAACAAATTATGTAGATCATAAATGAAGTTCGATATTTGGTTTCATAGCCACATCAGCTGTTACCTAGATTTGACTTGACTCTAGTAACATATAGAACACAGCTGTTGTGTTTTAACAAATATTTTTTTAAGAAAAATGAAAAGAAACAAAATTTTAATAAGAAATTACTTTTCGTTTTTTATTAATAATATAAGAAAATTTATTAATTGCTACAAAAATTTTTACAAGAATATCATTAATTTCACTTACTATTTTCACTGGAAGGAGATATAACACAGAATAAATATTATAACTTTAAATAATTTCTGCTTCAGGGCACCAAATAGTATTTTCCTTTCCCTCTGCCGATACATTTTGTTCTCATCAGCACACTTAGTAATGATGGCATTCCGAATTTCCTTCTCAGTTAGTTGTGTGTGCTGCATTACAAAGTGTACAACATCCGGTATTTTCTTTGAATCCGACTGGCGTTTTGCTGGTTTGTCACAATTCATAAAGGCAGACGATGTCTTGCCCGTTAAAGTATGGACTGCCAAAGTTTCTTTGCCAAAAACGTCCACTAATATCTTACGAGTAATAGCAGCTCCCGAAAAAGACGAGTTAATGGCTTGTAGAGCTTCCAAAGCTCTACAAATGCAGATGGTGTGGTCCTATAACCACACCATCTGCATTTGATTCAAATACTTCTGCAACTTTGCAGATTTTTTCAGTCTTAATTTTTTTTTAATTGGTGTAGATGTTGCTGATAACTTCAGTCTGCTTGAATGTTTGATTTGCCATTTCGAAGTTTCTTGTTGAAGCTCAGTGAAAACATCGTATGGTTTAATATAAATCTTTTGAGGTATTTTAGTTTTACCAAATGTTTTTAGTTCCTTCAACATCTGCTACCATCTTTTTCACTGATTTTTCGGCAAGACTTGGTAGTCGTTGCATTTGATGATAATTGCATTGTGATGTAGCAAAATATATACGCATATTAAATTTGTCACAGTTATTCCACACTTTTCCAACAAACTTTCCTATAATTGTCTATATATATAATTATGCTGGCCTCCCTTAATCTCATTATTTCCCGCATTTCAAATGAAATTATCGTTCGATTACTTAAAACTAATTAAGCAAGTTGTCGTTGATGCCATTTAGTAGTGGAAATTTGTATGTTAAATACAAGTTCTTAATCGCTTGTAATCCCTGAAATAATTCATCACGGTTGTGCGATTTGCGTACAATTACGGCCTGAAAGATGTCACCGTCAGCTTCCAAATATGCCACTGCGTTGGGATCCTTATTATACTGAACCAGTATACGCCTTTCTAAACTTTCACTAAAAGTGTCCTCCACGTTCTACTGTCTCAAGATGCGTAACTTCTTCTTCACACACTCACGGTCATCAGAAGCACACTGAATTTCTCCTTCTACAACAAACTGCTTCCATTTAAACCGTATCTTGCGATTCACGAACATATATTCAGAATCCACATCCATAATATCGACTAAGTGTACGATGTCATAAGTAATGCGTCCATTACTTTTGCCACCTTTCGATTGGCCCTCATCCATTTTGACTACATACCAAGACAAACGGCAATATTCTTCAGGTGTTTCATTGCAAGTCATTGCTTTCATTTTATTTTTGAATACTTTCCTTGTGATCTTCTCGATTTTACTTTTAAAATGAAACTATGCACAGTACTGGGGACTGTCACTTACGCCATTTTATAAATTTGCCAGGTATTTTAAGCAGCCTTTTGCGGGATATTTTATGTAAATTTCCAAGATTTACAAGATTTACGTGCTAATTAAACTGAAACTAATTGTCAACCTTAAAAGCAAAAAGGCTGAGAAACTATTCCTACAGACAATTTGCAAACAGCAAATTGAACACAACATTTGTTTCATACATAAATTGTCGATCGAACCTTCCTCTTTGTTGTCATAAGAGGGGAGGAGAGAGAGGGAGGCTATAAGTCTTAAATATTTTGCTAAGTTATTTTTGTGGCACTAACTAGCAGATAAATAAGGTGATCTTTTAGACATGAAGGGAGACTGTAATCCCTGGAGAAAAAACTTATAAATACCTGAATTAAATTTTTAGTATGCACAGTTTCATTTTAAAAGTAAAATCGAGAAGATCACAAGGAAAGTATTCAAAAATAAAATGAAAGCAATGACTTGCAATGAAACACCTGAAGAATATTGCCGTTTGTCTTGGTATCTAGTCAAAATGGATGAGGGCCAATCGAAAGGTTACAAAAGTAATGGACGCATTACTTATGATATCGTACACTTAGTTGATATTATTGATGTGGATTCTGAATATATGTTCGTGAATCGCAAGATACGGTTTAAATGGAAGCAGTTTGTTGTAGAAGGAGAAATTCAGTGTGCTTCTGATGACCGTGAGTGTGTGAAGAAGAAGTTACGCATCTTGAGACAGGAGAACGTGGAGGACACTTTTAGTGAAAGTTTAGAAAGGCGTATACTGGTTCAGTATAATAAGGATCCCAACGCAGTGGCATATTTGGAAGCGGACGGTGCCATCTTTCAGGCCGTAATTGTATGCAAATCGCACAACCGTGATGAATTAGTGCAGGGATTACAAGCGATTAAGAACTTGTATTTAACATACAAATTTCCACTACTAAATGGCATCAACGACAACTTGCTTAATTAGTTTTAAGTAATCGAACGATAATTTCATTTGAAATACGGGAAATAAAGAGATTAAGGGAGGCCAGCATAATTATATATATAGAGAACTATAAAGAGTTGGAGAAAGTTTGTTGGAAAAGTGTGGAATAACTGTGACAAATTTAATATGCGTATATATTTTGCTACATCACAATGCAATTATCATCAAATGCAACGACTACCAAGTCTTGCCGAAAAATCAGTGAAAAAGATGGTAGCAGATGTTGAAGGAACTAAAACTAAAATACTTCAAAAGATTTATATTAAACCATACGATGTTTTCACTGAGCTTCAACAAGAAACTTCGAAACGGCAAATCAAACATTCAAGCAGACTGAAGTTATCAGCAACATCTACACCAATTAAAAAAAAAAATTAAGACTGAAAAAATGTGCAAAGTTGCTGAAGTATTTGACTTAAATGCAGATGGTGTGGTTATAGGACCCAATAGTACGACAATAGCTTTGGAAGCTCTACAAGCCATTAACTCGTCTTTTTCGGGAGCTGCTATTATTCGTAAGATATTAGTGGACGTTTTTGGCAGAGAAGCTTTGGCATTCCACCATTTAACTGGGAAGCCATCGCCTGCCTTTATGAATTTTGACAAACCAGCAGAAAACCAGTTGGATGTTGTACACTTTGTAATGCAGCACTCGCAACTAACTGAGAAAGAAATACGGAATGCCATCATTACTAAGTGTGCTGATGAGAACAAAATGTATCGGCAAAGGGAAAAGAAAAGACTTTTTGGTGCCCTGAAGCAGAATAAATCGAAAAAATTATTTAAAGTTATAATATTTATTCTGTGTTATATCTCCTTCCAGTGAAAATAGTAAGTGAAATTAACGATATTCTTGTAAAAATTTTTGTAGCAATTAATAAATTTTCTTATATTATTAATAAAAAACGAAAAGTAATTTCTTATTAAAATTTTGTTTCTTTTCATTTTTCTTAAAAAAATATTTGTTAAAACACAACAGCTGTGTTCTATATGTTACTAGAGTCAAGTCAAATCTAGGTAACAGCTGATGTGGCTATGAAACCAAATATCGAACTTCATTTATGATCTACATAATTTGTTTGGGTTACAAGAACTTTCTTGTAACCAAATTCTTTCGGATTTCTCAATATTATGTATCAAACTGTACACAAGGAATTTAGTTTTAACACAGAGACAAACACTTTTACAATAAAAAACTTATAAGAACAAAAAAATTGTAATTAACTGTTTCCATAATTTTCGATATAGTTCATCACAAAAAAAAATTATTCGTAATAGGAATAGCTGGCAACAAGTTTTACTGCATTTTGTTATTCTGATTCAGTATTATCCAATGTGTATAAATGTTTATAATTATATACTTTTAATAATAAATAATTTATGGTGTTCTGTGTTTAAGAAATCTTTACAAAACGCAAAATACAAATTGTCCAAATTTTACAAAATATTAACTCTAGAAAATACTTCAGTTTTTTGTTTTAAAGTTTTTATTTTCACTATTTAGAGATGAAAAAATGTTTGGCTGAATTAAGCGTCACCATTCGTTTAGTTTTTCGTTTGAAACTTCTTTTTAAATAATAAATAATTTACTAATAGTCACTCCTCTTTGTTTTCATTTCGTATTCTTGTACTTTTCGTTTTTGTTTTTTTTTTATCAACCAGCTTCTGTTTATATTGCGGAGTTGTCGTATCAAACACGCTTCGCTACTGTGATGAATGTTAATTTATTCTTTAATTTTTACTGATGATCGCGCACAAGTTGATAAAATTCAGAGAGTTTAGTTAAACTTTCACATCATTTGTGAATACTTGACATGAGAACATTCAGATTGGACCATGCAAATAATATAACCGCAAGAATTATTTAGCGCTACATAAGTTCTTTTATCGAAAGTTGGCTTATGTGTGAATATACATGTCTGACTATTTATTTAAAAAAAATTTAAATAAAAATGTATTTAGTTTTCTTTTTCCGTCTTTTTATTTAATCACGTATTTTATAATAATTCTTTTATTGCACCTGAGATGTTAAAAATCCTATTACTAATAATTGTTTGGCAGAAAATTCTTGTGTTAATATTTTCATGTAAGTTTGACTTAATATTTGTAATGAATATAGTCCATGTTCTGAAAACCATTTCGTTTTGAAGTTCCAATGTTTCAAAAACAGAAATCACCACACAGAAACACAAATTCAAAAGTTGTACACCAATTTGAATGATAAAGGGATCCATTCCTCTAGAATACATTAAACTACAAGCTACTAAATCAAAAATAAGCTCGTCATTGAATTTTTATTTTTTATTTCAAGACTATTTTGTTATCTAATTTTGATTTTTCCTTTACTGAATAGGAAAAACCCTTCTGAAGTTATGCTTCTATATGTGGTGCAAGTGCTTTTATTTTTACATAACGCTGCATCTCGAAAACAAGAGCTATAGAGCGTTCCAAATAATTAAAAATAAAACAACTTTCATTCTTGGCGAACGAACATTTCTTTTTTTCGAAATTTGTAAACACGTGTTCTCATTAAAGAAAATTTTTAGGAGATTATAGTAATAGGAAGTGCACCCAGGAAGAGCTTTGACATTATTTCAATCGCAGTAATTTTATTCAGCTAAATTTTCAGATGGAAGTCTCGGCCTTATGTTCTCATTTATTATCTGAGCTGCAGTTTTAGAGTTTTTTTGTCCATTTAATAAATACTTAACGAATTACAGATGTATGTATATTATTTTGTGTAAGTTAAACCACTTTATATGCATGACGTTGATGCTTGAATGCATTCGTGATTTGGCAAAAAGTAAAGCCATACAAGTATATGCTAAAATCAGGGCATCGGATATTGTTTTTAATCTTGAGTTGCGCTGAAAGTCTTCATATCATTATTGTTTAAAATATATTTTTAATTTTCATAGGACATCTGCCGCAACCTTAAAATCAAAATAAAGTAGAATGATTCGCTTCATATAATTAAAATTTGGGAGACCTCCGTAGTGGCTCATTTGTCATTTATCAAACGAAAAACTTTAAATATTTTTATATTTAGCAACGACATACATACCGCTCCTTTATGGCAACATAAGCAACCTCAAAAGGTTTGTTAATGGAGTAAATAGTGCAGAAAAAATCATTATATCAGACAGAGGCAAATTCTATTCCCACGCAGAAAGTGTAACCACCAACAAATGCTAACACAAGCTTTACTTTCAGTCGCCTTGAAGCCACTTTTAATAATCTGGTGCAAACTATAAACAACTTTACTACAAATATGACTAACATGCTGCGAATGCAGAATACTCTGCTCCAAGCATTAAATAACAAACCATGAAAACGTTAAAAATATGTTTCTGGAACGCAAACGGCATTCGCCAACACAAAAATGAACTCCAGCACTTCCATACGGAAAAAAATATTGATGTAATGTTGGTTTCTGAGACTCATTTGACTTCGAGAAGCCTTTTCAAAATGAATGGCTACACCTTATATGATACAAAGGACCCGAGAGGAAGAGCATGCGTTGGATCAGCAATTTCATATGGAATGCTTGTATGCGCTTCTCTCGAGAAAAGAAAATATTTTATATCTTCATTGAGTTGTATGTAAAATGTAAGACTTAAAGCACGTTTTCTGCAAATCTCGCATTTTTGAGTTATGCCTCTGTTGCGATAAAGGAGTGATATGTGAAGTGAAGATGAAACGAAGATTGTTCTATAAACTGTAGTTATACCAAGCTGAGCATAAACAGAAAAAGTACCAAAAGTATAAACTTTTACGCGTTTTAGCCCCTTAAGAGTATCCCTTACTTTAATCTAGATCATATGCCATCCGTTTAGTACATTTTTTTTGAAATTTAGCCGTGAAACAAATAACCAGTCACAAAAACATGCAAACTTTCACATTCATAATATAAGTAGTATGATTATTGGCCAGTAATGGGTTAACTCGTGTCAAGAGTTTTAAAATTTTTCTTAAGTATTTTATAGTGCGTTTTATGTTTTCCTCATACATTTTTGATATCAGCAAAACAACTCAAGTTATAGTGCGTTTCTCTATACGCGATTTAGGCCAAAGCATTTGATTTGCCCAAGTTAAGTAATTTGTCCGTTTATTTCCCATGCATTTTGTATATGAGCAAATTATCTCCAATGACTTGATTTGCTCCAAATAATGGCGAAATTTCTCACCGAGAGCCGCAACATGCTGATTGCTGATAAAAGATGACACTAATAGAAAATATTCAAGTTTTTTAGCAATTGCACAAACCACATTAATTGTATTTTAAATTGTAATTGATTGAGAAACTGACTAATTTAAATAATAATGATAGTAAAATCAAAATGGTTTCGAAAAAAGCTTGATGGAAACACTTCGAACTGTTTTGAGAAAAACCACTTGTTTTGTTTACACCCAGTAAAAAAAATTCATGTTTTTTGAAGCAATAAGGCAATAAATCGCGTCATAATGTGCTTTAAAATATGTGCTACAGGCAAATCCCGGTATAACGAACGATATCATGTCATCCCCATTCGTTATACCAAAAAATTCGTTATATCGCAAAGTTTTTTTTCAAGTGTTATATTATTTATTATTATTGGAGACATGATACAATACAATAAAAAGAATGAGGGCAATTTGTTTTCAAATAAGCAACCAAATACGAACTAACGGTATCACATTTTGTTTGCATTTACATTGCTGCTGTAGTTTTTGTTTAATATTTTTTTGCCGTTCGTTATACAGAGCACATATTTATCAAAACATTCGCTATATAAAGAAAAACTAAATGTTAGAAATATGTTTCTAGCAAGTTTTTGTTTTTTATTTTGCGATTTTTTCTTCATCATTCGTTATATCCAGTATAAAATTAGGATATTATTCGCTATATAATGTTGTTAATGTAAAACATTTCGTTCGTTTTGTCGGATTTTCGTTAAAGCGAGATTCGTTATACCGAGATTTGCCTGTATTTAGAAGCAGTGAACACATACATATGAAGCAAACTATAGAAAATAAGGTGATTTAATAGCGCCTCACCAATGCAGGTTTTTATAGCAAAAATTTTGCTAATGAATTCTTGAAATGCGCTTTTTTACATAAGTAAGTACGTTTATATTATTAATCTTTTTAGAGCGCTTGAGATAACTGCTATATTTGCATGTTTTATTAGATCTAAAAGAGCGCTTTTGTGAGCAAAAAATGTGTTACTCCAAACCGGGAACTCGCCATACAAAAATTGGCAGCGATATCAGCAGGTTTGTCAGCTCTACTTTTACTCTCTCATAGTAAAAACCTTATTTGTTTATAGAATGAGAAGAACCGATTATATATTTGTGCTGATTTTAAATATCAATCTCGGTAATTTAGGTGCGAGCGCTTCAGTCAAACTCCGCACTGAAAGGAAAACCATAATTTCATGAATTTTTTCATTAATATCGAGCCAACGTAAGAAATCATTGTATTAATGAAGATTTTCTCACAGATAATGAAAACTTTCAATTAGCTAATGAACACTTTCATTCAAACAATGAAGAATTATTAATGATGCTACTTCATTAGCTGAATGAATGTTTCTTCTTTTAGTGCGAGGTCTTTAACTTCTGTGGGAGCTTCAGAAAACTCAGTTCACACAACCCATATAACAATCAATGACAGATCGTCATGTCTTTCTAGTCTCTCATATTCATAATAACCAAGAATATATATCGTTGATCGCAAGTAGAAAAGCCCTAACTCGAATAATTGTAACTTTGCAGGAGAAGATTAAAACTTAATAGAAACTGCAATATTCAAAATGTAAACTTTTTTAAAAGCAGCTACAATTTCTTGTAAAAGTGTATTTCTTACGCTGTTGCAATAAATTTTTGTGACGATATGTATTTGTGTGAAATGTATTGGAATCGCTGAAAAGCTCAATTTCGTAAAAAACACCAGTTAAGGCTTTTCTACTTGAGACCATCGATTTGTAAGTATAACTTTTTCGTTTTCGGTTTTTCCGTTTTTTCTTAATTTTTTGTTTAACTATCTGTTGTTGCTTATTATCGTAAAACATCACATTAATTATTTCTACTTAGTCGAACATACATACATACAGATGCATGTGTGTATGTATTCACATGTAAGTATTGTTGTAGTGGATATTATGTTACATTGCCCTGTAGGAAATGCCACTAGTGAATCAGTACTGATTCATTATTGACTTTGTCACCAGTACTACTGACAAATTATACCCCAGAAAATGCTTTCTGCTTTAGACATTTAGCATGCGCGTGTCATTGAAAAGCAACTACTGACGTTGGTACTACTGAGTAGGTAGTTCTTTTGGTACCATATCGAGACATTGGACACTGATAGTCACTAGTTCATTTTAGTAATTTTAATGATAATGAAACTGCATATATTACATTATAAAAAAGGGAACTAACGCAAGTACGAACTTGGTTTGCCGTTTCTAATAAATATAAATGAAAAATTCAATGTTTAATAGAATTATTAAAATCATATGAATCTGGACTTACAGCAAATTTTTAACTTTTTCATTTTAATATTTTTTATTTTTATCTTTTGCAATTTCGTTTTGTTTGATTCTTTGAATTTAAAAAAAAAACTAGAATTAGGCTGACGCCCTTGTTTTTTCAACAAACCAATAAAGCACGAAGAAGAAGCATATTTGTGTGTATCTGAACAAAATATTTTTAGGCGTCAAAAACAATGTTAATACAAGTATGTAGACAATGTCACCAAAACAGTCGCTAAAAGTGGTAACTTGAGGACACTTAACCCCACGCTTCCTTCAGGGTGCTTTTGCTTCCTACAGTTGGTTTCACGTTCAGTGTATTAACTGTGATTGCCAAGTGAACATTTATTTGTCATATTCTCATGATGACTTGAGTGATTTATATGAAATTAACTTAAACTAGAATGAGTTTTAATCAGTAATAATTTCTTAATAGGGCTGACGGAATGAGTGGCTGCACAGAAAAATGTCGGTATTTCCCCCAAGTAAAAGTCTAGTTTAATGTGTATTCTCTTCTTTAGAAAATCACATTAATTGCTAAAAATATTTCATTCAATAAGAATTGAAAATATTGATCTTAAACCAAAATGTATGTAAACATTAGTACGTTAAATACTTCTTTACAAAATTTTGCTTTTATTTGTATAGTTATTTATGTTATAAATAAATTAATTAAAAATATCATATACGAATAATTTCAAGGTTATTTTACCGAAATCGGGACTTAGAATGAATTACACTGACAAACTCAGCCGAATATACAATAAAAAGAATCACTGTAGACATGAAAACTGAAGGTAAATCACTTTTGAAAATAAAAATAAAATGATTGCTTTCAAGACAACACGGCTACACGACTATATGACTAATATTGTGGCAGTAGCCAACTTAGTCCCGGTTGACACACTTTAACTTTTGTTGATCAACTCGCAATTTAGCTGTGAGAAAAAAAGAGATATTTGTACTTCCTTCTCCGTCTTTATTGTAGCTGAACTACGAGTTGATACACAAAAGTTGAAGTGTGTGAACCGGGACTTAAACTAATTTCTATTTTTGATGGCGACAATGTGAAAATACTGTGCTGCGAGTATAATACAAAATGTGAAATGAATTATAGCTTGAAATTATTGGATATTATTTAACAGAAAGAAAACCTCAAATCTCATATAAATTCGTTGCTTGAGTTAATAATGCAGAATAATAAAGCATTTAGTATTTTACCTTACGTAAAAATTTCATATAAATAGTTTATACTATTACCTCCTAAGAAGAATAAGAAGAATATTTTTCATGCCTTCATTGAGTTGAATGTAAAATGCAAACGTTAAACGTGTTTTTTGCGAAACTAGTTCTTTTTTGAGTTATGACACTATTGAACTGAATGTGCGAGATGCTTGTGATGTCGCTACCGCTTTCAAAATAATTAAGTTGCTGGCTACATGGCTACAATTATTGCCAGCCGCATTTGTAGTCTGTAGCCTGCTGAAGTGAATGTGTTTAATGAATAAGACTCTTAAAAGATTTTATGGTTCTTCTCAAAAATAAATTTCTGTGAATTTTAATGCAATAAGAACTTGTATTCCGTCTAATGAAATGTTAATAAAATTGGAAAAGAGTCGATTTTAATTCTTATTGTAACTAATAAGCATACACAACACTCTTATATTGACTGGTCATCTGATCGGTAGTGATGAGGTAAACATTTATCAATTATAGTTGCTTTACTCTTACATCTAGGGTATTTTTTTTAGAGTGTCACAACTTCTAGTTGGCATCACTTCTTTATTTGCGCACCCATTTAAGAGCTGATAGTTGCTTTTTGTTTAGTTTGTAACGCGTGCAAATTGTTCAGTGAATGGGCTAAAGCACAAATTTATATTGATTTTGAATTTCCATTTAAAATTTTATTATCCGATGAAGCCCATTTCTGCTTGAATGGGTACGTAAGTAAATAAGCAAAATTATCGCATTTTAGTGAGGAGAATACACAAGCTTTTGTCTAAGCACCATTACATCCACAGAAAATTACTATATGGTGCGCTTTATTGGCTGGCGTAGTCATTGGCCCATATGTCTTCCAAAACGATGATGGTCAGAATTTTACTGTCAATGACGAACGGTATATGATTCGAACATTTTTCGTACCTCAATAACGTGGCATTAATCTTGCTGATATGTGAATGAACAATTGACTGATACTTTTATTGTAGGGTATCAACGTTAGGAAGAATTTTAAATACCTTATTCATTGTTAATTGTTTTTTTTCATGCGAAATTTAGTTTTAGAACCTTTTTTAGGAAACGTTTTTCTTGTAAGTGCGACAATAAATTCGATATAACTCTAGTATTAGACTATAATTTTGATTTGAACAACGCAGATACAAGTATAGTAAATCCTCATTTAATATTAAAGAGTGCCATAAATACGATTCCCCTGAACTTCCAGTACTTACAGTCAATTTCATATGTTGAAAATTGGTTTAAGTTTAATCGTCACATCAATTGGTAGCCGCTACATCCTTATAGAAGTTCAGGTTTCACATACAAAATGTTGAAAATGTCCAAAAGGTTTGTTTTATTCAATTTAGTTGCGAGGATAATCTACTGTTAATGTTTTATGGGCCTACAATCCATTATACAGACATCCACACATGTTTATAATAAAATGTGTTTCTAAATTTCTTGAAGCAATAAAGTAAATCACTTAATATGGACATTTAATTTTTCTTCTTCGAACATTTTAATTACGACGGGAATTAAGATTTCATAAGAGATTATAAAGTTTAAATAAGATTTTGTTTAATCTACTCGTATGCTTTAATCCTAAAGAAGCACTGCAATATTTGAAGCAGTTGTAAAAATTAAATCCTCTTGAAAATTTTTCCACGAATTCAAACTTATAATCCTGAGTACACAGAAAAAAAATATGCCCCAACATTTTCAAACAAATGTTTGTTGGAAATAAAATTTAGTTTCAGAAATTATTTTTATTGTTCCAGCAAATTGCTTGTTCCAATGTTATTTGTCGCTTGTCGGCTAATTGTCGGCATCGTGTTGTTTCATCGAGCCAAAACGCGTGCAAGCAAAGCAACTGTTAAAAATTAACTGAACATTAAAAATGGCCGAAATTTTCGGCATAAGTGAGAGACATCAGTACCAACATAACGGCATAAAAAACTCAAAATTCGAATATACGTAACGCGCGAAAATTCAAAATTCGCCATACGTTTTGAACAAACCTCGTATAGGTTAATCACAATACTGGGCAGTTTAACAATCATCGCTTTATTGCTAATAAATCAGTGCAAGTTAATCTCTACTTTTGGTTTAAAATATGTTTAAACTAGCAAACCTATAAATCAATACAGTATTTAAACTATCTGTAAACGTATAAAATTGGGCGTTTAAACTACCAATACAGACCATATGGTTTTGTTACTTACAGACCATGTGTTTTGCATTAAAAGAGCACTAAAATTTTTTTCCAAGTCTCTACTTTTTCTTCAGAACTTGATCGACCTGTTTTCTTACACTCTGTTATTCTTTTATAGTATTCTACTTCGCCAAGCATAAATATAATTCCTTTCTCATTAAGATTTGGCGACCTTTAATAAAATTATTTTAACATTTTTCCATTTTTGACTGTGCAAAGATTTGATTGCCTGCTGCAAGACAGCTGTTTTTTGACATTTACTCTAGTGATGCCACAATATTATTTTTTAAACTACACATAAGGTATGGTTCACTCATTTACTCTTGTTGAGTTTAAACTACATATAAATTTGAGTTTAGTGTAACTAAACCAGCGTTTAAACTTTGACTGATTTATTGGCCCTTAGTCTTAGAAAAATTTATACTAAGCTTGCTGTTACTCAAACAATATGAAACATTGCCCATTAAGGAGTTAATATTATATATAGGGATACATCTTTAAGTTGTGTGTCACCCTTAAATAATAGAGGCCTTATTTATAAAAATTATTAAAGCTTTACTAAGGCTTAATAAAAAAAAAGTTATATGGTGAAAATCTGTTTAATAAACCCTTAATAATTTTTATAAATAAGATTGCAGTTGTATATCGCCGGCATAGATAGAGGATTCACACTCAGAACCGTTTAGAAAAGCAAAGAAATCATTTATTTACCCAGCAAAACAAGACATGCAACAGAAGTAGTTAATGCATGGGTTCTACTGCAAATGAATTGGTTCAATTTAGGTGCAGAACGCATGATTTCATTGACGAGCATGGGTTCAATTTTAACAAAACTGTTTATCTTTCAGATGCATGCTTAGAACCCTACAAATTCCCTCATTCGATTACGTTTTTTCACGTAAATACAAAACATAAAAAAAGAATTATGTCGCAGTCAGGGTACAAACCGTGAGGTTCAGACTGTCAAGGCATACTCTCTACCACAGAGCTATTGTCTTCTTGATATTTGTTGGAGATAAAACTTGTTTAATGAAAATGTGTCAATGTGATGATTTAATTCCGTTTTTGCATGCCTTTTTTGCTGGATATTTATTTCAATATATTACCCAGTTTGTACGAATGCATTCGAAGAAGCAAATGCTCAAGAAATCATGAAACACTATTTCATTTTGATCGCGTTCATTTAATTTTTTGCTGGGTAGATTATAAATACAAATGGGAAATACGTCGAATTAAGATTACATTGAACATTTTGTGAGCGCCCTGATAAATAATAATAGATTAATCTGCAATGTGTGTGAAGATAATTTCGAATTTAACTAGCAGAGACAGGATCGAACTGGATCGAGATAGATAATTTTTTTTTTGTTGGAAAAGTTGCTCTAAAATATAGTTTATGAAATTATAAAAGTAGGATGGTTAAAATATGTCTGGTAGAACCAATAAATTAGATTTAAGAAAACATAATTTTCTTGAGAAGATTTGTGGTCGTTTGGGTAAAATATGGAAGAGCACACGTACTACACCATAAGGGTATGGTGCTCTGAAGCGTCTTAAATAATTTTGAGAATCGAAATAATCGATTTCGAAAAATATGCTTTTGTAGTGAAAATTTACAGAAACGTAAAATATGTTCGACTTACAGCCTGTTTGTAGAACGCGACTCGTCCATAATAAGCGCTAGAATGTTAGCATTATTTATTTTTTGGGGTTTTAGAACACGAGTGTTGACGATTTTTATTAAAAAACGTTACAGATGTCAGTTTATTTGGGTTTTTACAACGCGATTTGACTCACTATAAACGTCAAGATGGGCGAGTAAAAAATTCTAATCGTTTTAAACAAAAAAGTTCAAAAAATAAACAAAACACTAAAAAAAATTTAAATTATTAATAAAAGTAATAAAAAATGGAACTTCCAACAACGAAAAGGTAAGTAAGCTTCCATATTAACATTGTTCTTGTTTTTATTACTTAAATGTTTAGCATATGATGACAAGAGGATCGTCTAATGTTGCTTTGACTGGCACCAAACGGCGAAAGATGTTATTGTATCAATTTACGCTAAAATTATAATAGAACTCAATCCTGTACGTTTGCATTGCCTTCTTTTATTTCCGGATCAAAACAATGCCAAACTATAAATAGATTTAGAACTGAGAGGAGTAAGTACATAGTATATATTCAAACGTACATATGTGTATGTCCGGAGATGATATAATTAAAGCTCTAACAATTTCTTTCAGATTATAAACGTAAACAATACAAAGGCGCAGATGTATGGCATAAAAGTATAAATTACAATGCCTAAGGCCGAACCGGGTTCATGGTCAAAATTGGACTTTCCACGAGAAAAATCGCCACTAGAAAAACCATATCAGTAAACGAGTCCGATGATGATATCTTCAACTTAAATGATATATAAATAGTTAACACTTTCGTACAGCTATCCGAATTATCCTCATCTTAAAATGATCTGAATTAAAATTTTCATATTTAATTCAATTTATTAAATTAATTTTTCCAGTATCAACTATCACAAGAATAAAATAGACGGCAATTACGTTAAAACCAAAAATAAAATAATTATTATTTTAATTTAATTATCATTTCCAGGCACCCAATCTTCGTCATCCTCATCGTCTTCATCCAAATGGAGCTCACCAGTAAGTTTTTTCGAATCTGAAGCTTTTTCTTGTTTAGCCGCTATGCCCGTATTCTCTGCAAATTCCAATTTCCATTTCATAAACGATTCGAAAGTGACATGTGCGCCCTCAAATTTCTTCCTTTCTGCTTCATCGGCTTCAAAGTTTGCGTGATGCTTCGTCTTATTTAGCTTTCTTAAAGTCATCCCATCTTTCGTTTAACCACTCTTGGCCCGTGCTTACTAAGCTGAATATCATTTCCATCCCAATGAATTTCTCTATGGATTATTTTATATGTTCTAACAACATCTTTTCATGTTGTCCTCAAAGTTGACCGGATATTTATTAAGCGCCTATTTGACATATTTCTATGAGAAATTTGTCAAATAAACCTGTAATAAACCTAAAATATTTCTTATGAATAAGGCCGTTAAAGTTTATTTTAGGTATAAATTCTATAAAAAACATTCACTTTTCCAATTAAGCCTTTAGTTTTAATTTGATATTTTTCAAGATTTCAAGGTTGCGGTAGATATCTTATCTCTTTTAACCAAAATTAAAATGTGTGTAATGAGTAAACACTATGGCATTTTTGACATCGCAATAGTGTGTACTAGTGGCAATGTTTGTCATTTATGATATTTTCCGTTGTGTTGCATTGCTTTCCATACAAAAAACTTAATGTGAACTGCATTGCACACATTTTGAAAATGATACCACAAAACGACAATACAGGAAAGGTTAGATGTGTACTCGGTGTAAGGTTTCAGCGCAATTCAAGTTCATAAATGCTTGTATGCTTAATGCATACCGAGCCATAACAGCCAAAAAAGCTGACACATTTTTGGACTTCAAAATATCAAGAAAATTATGTTGCTTAAGCTTTTTTTGGCGGTTGTGGCAAAATACAAAGAAAGAAAACCCCAAATGTTTTCGACAGGATTTGAACATAGAATTTTCAGCACATGCTGCACTACTACGCCCAGCAAAGAATAACTTATTTTGTTTATTTACTTGGCAGTCGTTACACAAAAGCTGAAAAGTAATGAATACGGTATGCAGTTTGTGTTGAAAAGTAAGTTGTTCCTAATGTTAGTTATTGCACAGTTCAGGGTTTTTATAAAAGAAAATTAAACAATAAAAATAAAAAAACAAAAAAAATTGTTTGTATTGATTTGCTCTAGATATCTAATACATGTTTTTTAATAATAATAATAAAAAATTTTGCATCGCGCACCAATTATGGAGTTTTCCGCACTAAAACTTTTTAAAAAATCTGGACAATGCTGACAAATTCTTATTTTAAAATGTTATTATAATCTTAATTTCACCAATTGAGAGACATTAATAAATAGAAGTGTATGTGTATTCATGTGTGTGTAGGGGTGCATAATTAAGTTGTTTGTATTTTGTATAGTTTTTTTTTATTATTAAAAAATAATTTGGCTCAACCTAGATACGAACCTAGGCCACTTCTTAATTTTTATGTTAAGAACTAAAAATATGTTTTATGTAAAGTCGTATAAATGAAAATGTTGGCCTTTTCTGACAAGTATCGTTATTACTCTCGCTAGAAATAGTTGTTTAATTGCACCTTTTTGATAGTATCGTTATTAGTATTGTTGCAACGAGTAATATGGCCGTTCTTTTTTGACCAGTGCCATTACAACAAGTAAAATGGCTGCCTCAAAGTGTATCTAGTAACTAGCTTCTAATTACAAATTAAGCTGCGAAATATGTATGTGGCTTTGTGTGTGTGTGCGTTTGTGTGTGTGTGTGAAATGAGCATAATCACACATACACTCACTTATTGAGTGACTACAATTTTAATGATTTTAAACTCAGGGAGAAAATCATGTTGTAAATTTAGTTATTGCTACAACATGGATTTCCCCACAATTAGTTTATAATTTAGGTACTTCTTTTTTTTGCCAGAAAATAATTTTTCCTTCTAGATAATGAGGAATTCAAATAGTCTGAGCAGGTACGTCAATTTACTGGCAATTCATAATATATTTAAAATAATACTGGCACGTTACCTGCAGTCGGAAAGAGCTCAGGAGAGGAAATCATGCTTAATACCTGCCAAGGACCGAGAGAACCATACAAAAACTGCTATTTCCTCAAGTATAAAGGCAACCACCAAATCCGACACAGCACTCATTCCTTAAACAACTACCGGCAAGCGAAAAACAACTTATCAACGTAAATAAAATGGCAACAATCAATAAAAAATCCGTGGTAAGTGTGATAAATTTATTTATTTATTGAAATTATACAAGATAATTAATTTGTTTTTATTCCTTTTTTAGCACTTACGAAAAAGGCGTCTCCTAGAGGCTTTTCAAACAGATGCCAGACAAACAGAAGGAGGAGAAAAAACATTGCCAGATAATAAAAAGCAACATCTGTGTGAACTGAGGGACATTGAAGACAATCCTGTGTGGGGCACAGGAGATATTAACCGGGATGAAACGAGTGAAAAGTTGTCTCAAGGCGATTTCGCAGAACCCAATTCTTGTAAAGAGGCAGCAACTGAATATGAGGTAACAAAAGAACGGAATTCAGTACAAAATGAAAACCACCCTGCAGCAGTGCAAGTTTTTGGGGAGACTGCAAAAGAATGTTGCCAAAGATCTGAATGGCCGGTAGAGGAAGAAGCCACTAAACTTGAAAAAAAAGAAAAAGTTATAAATTTTTTTGAAGACTTTTTGAAAAAAATTGATGAAGAAGACTTAGCAATAGAGGAACTGAAGGAAAAATGGCTCCTAATAAATAGAATGCTTGCGTCTGCTACGGGCAAAGATGTTGAAGAATGCGCAAAAAACAAAGCCGAGGAACTTGAAGCAGATCTACTAACTTACCAAATATTAGAAAACCAGATTGAAGCCTTAAAAAAATTTGGAAATAATATAGAACTTGAAATTTTTCAAGAATTAATTGAACAAATTGAAAACTTGCGAATGATTTCAAAGGCAATTTACGAAAATGCGCCAAA
The DNA here is from genome assembly GCA_936439885.1 of Nowickia ferox. NCBI lineage: Eukaryota > Metazoa > Arthropoda > Insecta > Diptera > Tachinidae > Nowickia > Nowickia ferox. The sequence goes on from OW387026.1 coordinate 71,016,017, forward strand.
AGCAGTCGACGAAATTATTGTGCTACAAGAACCACAGGTACAGGGAGTAGAAGGAGCTTCATCCTCTTCCACATCCGTCACCCAAAAACGAAAAGCGGAAAAACCGAAAATGCTGCTGCAATTCAAAGCAAACCAAGATGGTATGGTGGTAATAGGACCTAATGGCACGACAGTTGCCAAATCAGCTTTGGAAAGCATTAACTGGTCCTCGTCGGGCGCAGCAATAACGCGCAAGATTTTAGTGGAAGTTTTTGGGCGAGAAACGTTAGCCTTCCACAATCTAACCGGTAAGCCCTCGCCAGCTTTTGTGGATTGTGAAAGGCCCACGAAAAGCCAATTAAACCCACTAAAAGTTGCCGATATTATGCACCTGATAATGAAGTTCACGTGTCTTACGGCAAAGGAGGTGCGACATGCCATCACCACAAAGTGCGCGGACGAGAACAAATTGCAGCGGCGAAAAGAAATGAAGAAACTAAATTCTGCTTCAAATTTGCAGAAAAAACCTGAAAGTCGCCGTTAAATAACTTCCGTTTCACATTATTTCTTGTTCGCTAAATTTCTTCTTCTTATTTTGGACAATAACAACTAAAGTTGGGCTGATCTGTAATGAAACATTCTGTAAAGTGTAAATAGTAAAGAAAGAAACTGACCAGGTATTTTTTGAGTGTGAGAAGTGACAAACTTATATATATATATGTGTGTTTGTATAAATGCGTGTATGTTTTATTTTATGTGTGCTTGCGGATAGATGTTAGATATATCCAAGTCATTTATTATAGGAAAATAGTTGGGGGACTCAAAGGGTGGTCTTAAATGTGATAGTGTCATAATCTTTCAAATTATTTTAATATAATTGTTTTTGCATTTATTTTTTCTTTCGAACAAATAGTTAAAACATTATGACACTATCACATTTAGGACTACTGTTTGAATCCCCCAAGTATGTATTTATGTATGTATGTGTACTGTAGAATCAAAAATCAATAAGTGTAAATTTAAAGCACCTCAACTTCTCTAATTGTTTTTTTTATTATTTATAAAATTATAGAAATTAAAAAATAGCTTTGTGCATATGTATATAAACTTCAACTATTTAAAAACAAAAAAATATTTATTATATTGATAAAACTAATAAAAATTTATATATTTTTATATATATTTATTACAAATATTAAGTCAAACTTAGATCAAAATATTGTCAAAACAATTTTTAGCAAACAATTCGTTGTAATGGGATTTTGAACATCTCAGGTTGCAATAAAAAAAATCTATGATATACTTATGTGATTAAATAAAAAGATGAAAACAGACAACTAAACGCATTTTTATTTTACATATTTTTTAATAAAAATAATAGTCAGAAATGTCTATTCAAACTTTTGGTAAAAGAACTTATGTTGCGCTAATTAATTTTAGCGGTTATATTATTTACATGGTCTAATCCGAATGTTCTCATGTCAGTTTAGTTTGTCAAATAATTGATATAATTTTCACATTGTTTAACTTATATTCAGCTCTGTTTAATTTGTGTCCAAAAAAAATTGGAAAGTGTACACAAGTTGTCTTGTCAAAGGTTTTTTGTTTATTAAAAGTTTTCTATTGCACAATTGCGCATAAAAAATATTCCAGGAACGATTTAAATTTTTAATTCAGCGGAAGTGCGTTTTTCTATCATGCCTGAAAAAGAAACTTCAAAAATACTTATTGTTTAGAACATGTATTACAGTAGCGAAGTGAGTTTGATACAACTAAACAACATAAACAGAATCAGCTGTAGACATCGTATATGCTGTAATCAGCTGTTTCAAAGGGTTTCGGATATTTTTTTCTTTTCTTATTAACCGTTGGTACAAATAATCAAAACAAAAACAAAAGGTACAAGATTGAGAAATGAAAACAAACAGATGTGACTATTCCAACTAAGTCATATTCAAGAATTTGTATTTGCTTCCTAAAAAATAAACGAACGATAATTGATATAAAAAATTTATTCAAGATTTGCTTTAAATAATACGTCTCAAACCAAAGACCAAAAATATGAAGACGCTAAATTCAGCCAAACATTTTTTTTATCTCTAAATAGTCCGTACGACAATAAAAACTTTAAAACAAAAAACTGAAGCATTTTCTAGAGTTAATATTTTGTAAAATTTGGACAATTTGTATTTTGCGTTTTGTAAAGATTTCTTAAACACAGAACACCATAAATTATTTATTATTAAAAGTATATAATTATAAACATTTATACACATTGGATAATACTGAATCAGAATAACAAAATGCAGTAAAACTTGTTGCCAGCTATTCCTATTACGAATAATTTTTTTTTGTGATGAACGATATCGAAAATTATGGAAACAGTTAATTACAATTTTTTTGTTCTTATAAGTTTTTCATTGTAAAAGTGTTTGTCTCTGTGTTAAAACTAAATACCTTGTGTACAGTTTGATACATAATATTGAGAAATCCGAAAGAATTTGGTTACAAGAAAGTTCTTGTAACCCAAACAAATTATGTAGATCATAAATGAAGTTCGATATTTGGTTTCATAGCCACATCAGCTGTTACCTAGATTTGACTTGACTCTAGTAACATATAGAACACAGCTGTTGTGTTTTAACAAATATTTTTTTAAGAAAAATGAAAAGAAACAAAATTTTAATAAGAAATTACTTTTCGTTTTTTATTAATAATATAAGAAAATTTATTAATTGCTACAAAAATGTTTACAAGAATATCATTAATTTCACTTACTATTTTCACTGGAAGAAGATATAACAAAGAATAAATATTATAACTTTAAAGTAATTTTTTCGATTTATTCTGCTTCAGGGCACCAAATAATCTTTTCCTTTCCCACTGCCGATACATTTTGTTCTCATCAGCACACTTAGTAATGATGGCATTCCGAATTTCCTTCTCAGTTAGTTGTGTGTGCTGCATTACAAAGTGTACAACATCCAACTGGTTTTCTGCTGGTTTTTCAAAATTCATAAAGGCAGGCGATGGCTTCCCCGTTAAATGGTGGAATGCCAAAGCTTCTCTGCCAAAAACGTCCACTAATATCTTACGAATAATAGCAGCTCCCGAAAAAGACGAGTTAATGGCTTGTAGAGCTTCCAAAGCTATTGTCGTACTATTGGGTCCTATAACCACACCATCTGCATTTAAGTCAAATACTTCAGCAACTTTGCACATTTTTTCAGTCTTAATTTTTTTTTAATTGGTGTAGATGTTGCTGATAACTTCAGTCTGCTTGAATGTTTGATTTGCCATTTCGAAGTTTCTTGTTGAAGCTCAGTGAAAACATCGTATCGTTTGATATAAATCTTTTGAAGTATTTTAGTTTTACCAAATGTTTTTAGTTCCTTCAACATCTGCTACCATCTTTTTCACTGATTTTTCGCAAAAATATATACGCATATTAAATTTGTCACAGTTATTCCACACTTTTCCAACAAACTTTCCTATAATTGTCTATACATATAATTATGCTGGCCTCCCTTAATCTCTTTATTTCCCGTATTTCAAATGAAATTATCGTTCGATTACTTAAAACTAATTAAGCAAGTTGTCGTTGATGCCATTTAGTAGTGGAAATTTGTATGTTAAATACAAGTTCTTAATCGCTTGTAATCCCTGAAATAATTCATCGCGGTTGTGCGATTTGCGTACAATTACGGCCTGAAAGATGTCACCGTCAGCTTCCAAATATGCCACTGCGTTGGGATCCTTATTATACTGAACCAGTATACGCCTTTCTAAACTTTCACTAAAAGTGTCCTCCACGTTCTACTGTCTCAAGATGCGTAACTTCTTCTTCACACACTCACGGTCATCAGAAGCACACTGAATTTCTCCTTCTACAACAAACTGCTTCCATTTAAACCGTATCTTGCGATTCACGAACATATATTCAGAATCCACATCCATAATATCGACTAAGTGTACGATGTCATAAGTAATGCGTCCATTACTTTTGCCACCTTTCGATTGGCCCTCATCCATTTTGACTACATACCAAGACAAACGGCAATATTCTTCAGGTGTTTCATTGCAAGTCATTGCTTTCATTTTATTTTTGAATACTTTCCTTGTGATCTTCTCGATTTTACTTTTAAAATGAAACTATGCACAGTACTGGGGACTGTCACTTACGCCATTTTATAAATTTGCCAGGTATTTTAAGCAGCCTTTTGCGGGATATTTTATGTAAATTTCCAAGATTTACAAGATTTACGTGCTAATTAAACTGAAACTAATTGTCAACCTTAAAAGCAAAAAGGCTGAGAAACTATTCCTACAGACAATTTGCAAACAGCAAATTGAACACAACATTTGTTTCATACATAAATTGTCGATCGAACCTTCCTCTTTGTTGTCATAAGAGGGGAGGAGAGAGAGGGAGGCTATAAGTCTTAAATATTTTGCTAAGTTATTTTTGTGGCACTAACTAGCAGATAAATAAGGTGATCTTTTAGACATGAAGGGAGACTGTAATCCCTGGAGAAAAAACTTATAAATACCTGAATTAAATTTTTAGTATGCACAGTTTCATTTTAAAAGTAAAATCGAGAAGATCACAAGGAAAGTATTCAAAAATAAAATGAAAGCAATGACTTGCAATGAAACACCTGAAGAATATTGCCGTTTGTCTTGGTATGTAGTCAAAATGGATGAGGGCCAATCGAAAGGTGGCAAAAGTAATGGACGCATTACTTATGACATCGTACACTTAGTCGATATTATTGATGTGGATTGTGAATATATGTTCGTGAATCGCAAGATACGTTTTAAATGTAAGCAGTTTGTTGTAGAAGGAGAAATTCAGTGTGCTTCTGATGACCGTGAGTGTGTGAAGAAGAAGTTACGCATCTTGAGACAGGAGAACGTGGAGGACACTTTTAGTGAAAGTTTAGAAAGGCGTATACTGGTTCAGTATAATAAGGATCCCAACGCAGTGGCATATTTGGAAGCTGACGGTGACATCTTTCAGGCCGTAATTGTACGCAAATCGCACAACCGTGATGAATTAGTGCAGGGATTACAAGCGATTAAGAACTTGTATTTAACATACAAATTTCCACTACTAAATGGCATCAACGACAACTTGCTTAATTAGTTTTAAGTAATCGAACGATAATTTCATTTGAAATGCGGGAAATAAAGAGATTAAGGGAGGCCAGCATAATTATATATATAGACAATTATAGGAAAGTTTGTTGGAAAAGTATGGAATAACTGTGACAAATTTAATATGCGTATATATTTTGCTACATCACAATGCAATTATCATCAAATGCAACGACTACCAAGTCTTGCCGAAAAATCAGTGAAAAAGATGGTAGCAGATGTTGAAGGAATTAAAACTAAAATACTTCAAAAGATTTATATTAAACCATACGATGTTTTCACTGAGCTTCAACAAGAAACTTCGAAACGGCAAATCAAACATTCAAGCAGACTGAAGTTATCAGCAACATCTACACCAATTAAAAAAAATTAAGACTGAAAAAATGTGCAAAGTTGCTGAAGTATTTGACTTAAATGCAGATGGTGTGGTTATAGGACCCAATAGTACGACAATAGCTTTGGAAGCTCTACAAGCCATTAACTCGTCTTTTTCGGGAGCTGCTATTATTCGTAAGATATTAGTGGACGTTTTTGGCAGAGAAGCTTTGGCATTCCACCATTTAACGGGGAAGCCATCGCCTGCCTTTATGAATTTTGAAAAACCAGCAGAAAACCAGTTGGATGTTGTACACTTTGTAATGCAGCACACACAACTAACTGAGAAGGAAATTCGGAATGCCATCATTACTAAGTGTGCTGATGAGAACAAAATGTATCGGCAGTGGGAAAGGAAAAGATTATTTGGTGCCCTGAAGCAGAATAAATCGAAAAAATTACTTTAAAGTTATAATATTTATTCTTTGTTATATCTTCTTCCAGTGAAAATAGTAAGTGAAATTAATGATATTCTTGTAAACATTTTTGTAGCAATTAATAAATTTTCTTATATTATTAATAAAAAACGAAAAGTAATTTCTTATTAAAATTTTGTTTCTTTTCATTTTTCTTAAAAAAATATTTGTTAAAACACAACAGCTGTGTTCTATATGTTACTAGAGTCAAGTCAAATCTAGGTAACAGCTGATGTGGCTATGAAACCAAATATCGAACTTCATTTATGATCTACATAATTTGTTTGGGTTACAAGAACTTTCTTGTAACCAAATTCTTTCGGATTTCTCAATATTATGTATCAAACTGTACACAAGGTATTTAGTTTTAACACAGAGACAAACACTTTTACAATGAAAAACTTATAAGAACAAAAAAATTGTAATTAACTGTTTCCATAATTTTCGATATCGTTCATCACAAAAAAAAATTATTCGTAATAGGAATAGCTGGCAACAAGTTTTACTGCATTTTGTTATTCTGATTCAGTATTATCCAATGTGTATAAATGTTTATAATTATATACTTTTAATAATAAATAATTTATGGTGTTCTGTGTTTAAGAAATCTTTACAAAACGCAAAATACAAATTGTCCAAATTTTACAAAATATTAACTCTAGAAAATACTTCAGTTTTTTGTTTTAAAGTTTTTATTTTCACTATTTAGAGATGAAAAAATTTTTGGCTGAATTAAGCGTCACCATTCGTTTAGTTTTTCGTTTGAAACTTCTTTTTAAATAATAAATAATTTACTAATAGTCACTCCTCTTTGTTTTCATTTCGTATTCTTGTGCTTTTCGTTTTTGTTTTTTTTTAATCAACCAGCTTCTGGTTTTATTGCGGAGTTATTGTATCAAACACGCTTCGCTACTGTGATGAATGTTAATTTATTCTTTAATTTTTACTGCTGATCGCGCAGAAGTTGATAAAATTCAGAGAGTTTACTTAAACTTTCACATCATTTGTGAATACTTGACATGAGAACATTCAGATTAGACCATGTAAATAATATAACCCCAAGAATTATTTAGCGCTACATAAGTTCTTTTATCGAAAGTTTGCATATGTGTGAATATACATGTCTGACTATTTATTTAAAAAAAAATTTAAATAAAAATCTTTTTATTTAATCACGTATTTTATAATAATTCTTTTATTGCACCTGAGATGTTAAAAATCCTATTACTAATAATTGCTTGCCAAAAAATTCTTGTGTTAATATTTTCATGTAAGTTTGACTTAATATTTGTAATAAATATCGTCCATGTTCTGAAAAGCATTTCGTTTTGAAGTCCCAATGTTTCAAAAACAGAAATCAGTGTTCTCTTTACCAGATAATTTAGTGCATACGGAATTTAGTTCGGATAAAATATTTCATGCAAATGAAATTTTAAAATCAAATAAAAAGCGAGCTTTCCTGTTGATTTTTTCCCTGAAATTTGTCGGTTTCAAAACGAAATGGTTTTCAGAACCTTGCCGTATATTTTATAAATTTTTGACTAGTTTTACCAATAAAATACATATTTTTTTATTTCTTTTAATGTTAAAATTAATATACATATGCACAAAGTTAGTTTTTAATTTCTATACACTATAAATATTTAAGAAAAAATTAGAACATAAGAATTTGAGGTACTTTAAATTTACACCGATCGATTTTGAAAGGGATTCAAATTGTATTGTTAAATGAAATAGTGCCATTACATTGGTACATTTGTTTCGTTACTATTTACGCTTTACAGAATATCTCATTACAGATCAGCCCAACTTTAGTTGTCATTGTCTAAACTAAGAAGAAGAAATTTAAAATAACAATATATGATGTGAAAAGCAAGTCATTTTAAGTCACCGTTGAGGTTTTTTCTGCAAATTTGAAGCGGAATTTAGTCTCTTCATTTAATTTTGCCGCTGCAATTTGTTCTCGTCCGCGCACTTTGTGGTGATGGCATGTCGCACCTCCTTTGCCGTAAGACACGTGAACTTCATTATCAGGTGCATAATATCGGCAACTTTTAGTGGGTTTAATTGGCTTTTCGTGGGCCTTTCACAATCCACAAAAGCTGGCGAGGGTTTACCGGTCAGATTATGGAAGGCTAACGTGTCTCGGCCAAAAACTTCCACTAAAATCTTGCGCGTTATTGCTGCTCCCGACAAGGACCAGTTTATGTTCTGCAAAGATGTTTTGGTAACTGTCGTGCCATTGGGTCCATCTTAGTTTCATTTGAATTGCAGCAGCATTTTCGGCTTTTCCGCTTTCGGTTTGTGGGCGTTAGTTTTCAATTTGTTCAATTAATTCTTAAAAAATTTCAAGTTCTATCTTCTTTCCAAATTTTTTTAAGGCTTTAATCTGGTTTTCTAATATCTGGTAAGTTAGTAGCTCTGCTTCTAGTTCTTCGTCTTTTTCTTTTCCGCATCCTTCAGCATCTTTGCCTGTAACAAACACAAGCATTCTATTTATTATGACCCATTTTTCCTTCAGCTCCTCTATGGTTGTCTTCATTTTTAAATTTTTTTTTTTAATTATTTTAAAATTTCTATTGTTTCCTTAATTTGTTAATTTTTTTTCGCGAATTTCTTGCTCTAGATTTATTTGTTGCAGCAGGCATTTATTTTTTGTAGCTGCCTCTTTACAAGAATTGGGCTCTGTAAAATCGCCTTCAGACAACTTTTCACTCGTTTCATCCCGGTTAATATCTCCTGTGCCCAACACAGGATTGTCTTCAATGTCTGTCAGTTCACACAGATGTTGCTTTTTATAATCTGGCAGTGTGTGTTCTCCTGCTTCTATTCTAGCATCTGTTTGAAGAGCCTCTAGGAGACGCCATTTTCGTAAGTGCTAAAAAAAGAATACAAAAATTAATTATATAATTTCAATAAATAAATAAATTTATGACACTTACCACGGATTGTTTAATGATTGTCTACATTTTATTAACGCTGAAAATTTTTTGTTCAGTGGTCTGTAGTGTAGTTGTTTAAGGAATGAGTGCAGTGTCTGATTTGGTCGTTGCTTTTATACTTTAACAAATAGTTTTTTTAAGCAAACATATTAAACCCCGCCAAGAGAGAGATACAAAAGCGGGGCAGTTTTTTGTTCAGTTCAGTTAAATATATTCCAAAGGAATTGAGCCCTTTCCCATTGAAATTGGTGCACAACTTTTGATTTTATTCACAATTAAGTGACAGAACAAAACTGATAGAAATTGAAATTTCCATACAACAGTAGATACCACACAGAAACACAAATTCAAAAGCCAAACACCAATTTGAATGATAAAGGGATCCATTCCTCTAGAATACATTAAACTACATTAAACTAAGCTCGTCATTGAATTTTTATTTTTTATTTCAAGACTATTTTGTTATCGAATTTCCTTTTTTTCCTTTACTGAATAGGAAAAACCCTTCTGAAGTTATGCTTCTATATGTGGTGCAAGTGCTTTTATTTTTACATTCCGCTGTATCTCGAAAACAAAAGCTATAGAGCGTTCCAAATAACTAAAAATAAAACAACTTTCATTCTTGGCGAACGAACATTTCTTTTTTTCGAAATTTGTAAACACGTGTTCTCATTAAAGAAAATTTTTAGGAGATTATAATAATAGGAAGTGCACCCAGGAAGAGCTTTGTAATTATTTCAATCGAAGTAATTTTATTCAGCTAGATTTTCAGATGGAAGTCTCGGCCTTATGTTCTCATTTATTATTTGAGCTGCAGTTTTAGAGTTTTTTTGTCCATTTAATAAATACTTAACGAATTACAGATGTATGTATATTATTTTGTGTAAGTTAAACCACTTTATGTGAGTGACGTTGATGCATGAATGCATTCGTGATTTGGCAAAAAGTAACGCCATACAAGTATATGCTAAAATCAGGGCATCGGATATTGTTTTTAATCTTGAATTGCGCTGAAAGTCTTCATATCATTATTGTTTAAAATATATTTTTAATTTTCATAGGACATCTGCCGCAACCTTAAAATCAAAATAAAGTAGAATAATTAAAATTTAGGAGACCACTCTAGTGGCTCATTTGTCATTTATCAAACGAAAAACTTTAAATATTTTTATATTTAGCAACGACATACATACCGCTCCTTTATGGCAACATAAGCAACCTCAAAAGGTTTGTTAATGGAGTAAATAGTGCAGAAAAAATCATTATATCAGACAGAGGCAAATTCTATTCCCACGCAGAAAGTGTAACCACCAACAAATGCTAACACAAGCTTTACTTTCAGTCGCCTTGAAGCCACTTTTAATGATCTGGTGCAAACTATAAACAACTTTACTACAAATATGACTAACATGGTGCAAGAAATGCTGCGAATGCAGAATACTCTGCTCCAAGCATTAAATAACAAACCATGAAAACGTTAAAAATATGTTTCTGGAACGCAAACGGCATTCGCCAACACAAAAATGAACTCCAGCACTTCCATACGGAAAAAAATATTGATGTAATGTTGGTTTCTGAGACTCATTTGACTTCGCAAATTTCATATGGAATGCTTGTATGCGCTTCTCTCGAGAAAAGAAAATATTATATATCTTCATTGAGTTGTACGTAAAATGTAAGACTTAAAGCACGTTTTCTGCAAATCTCGCATTTTTGAGTTATGCCTCTGTTGCAATAAAGGAACGATATGTGAAGTGAAGATGAAACGAAAATTGTTCTATAAACTGTATTTATACCAAGCTGAGCATAAACAGAAAAAGTACCAAAAGTATAAACTTTTACGCGTTTTAGCCCCTTAAGAGTATCCCTTACTTTAATCTAGATCATATGCCATCCGTTTAGTACATTTTTTTTTTGAAATTTAGCCGTGAAACAAATAACCAGTCACAAAAACATGCAAACTTTCACATTCATAATATAAGTAGTATGATTATTGGCCAGTAATGGGTTAACTCGTGTCAAGAGTTTTAAAATTTTTCTTAAGTATTTTATAGTGCGTTTCATGTTTTCCTCATACATTTTTGATATCAGCAAAACAACTCAAGTTATAGTGCGTTTCTCTATACGCGATTTAGGCCAAAGCATTTGATTTGCCCAAGTTAAGTAATTTGTCCGTTTATTTCCCATGCATTTTGTATATGAGCAAATTATCTCCAATGACTTGATTTGCTCCAAATTATGGCGAAATTTCTCACCGAGAGCCGCAACATGCTGATAAAAGATGACACTAATAGAAAATATTCAAGTTTTTGAGCAATTGCACAAACCACATTAATTGTATTTTAAATTGTAATTGATTGAGAAACTGACTAATTTAAATAATAATGATAGTAAAATCAAAATGGTTTCGAAAAAAGCTTGATGGAAACACTTCGAACTGTTTTGAGAAAAACCACTTGTTTTGTTTACACCCAGTAAAAAAAATTCATGTTTTTTGAAGCAATAAGGCAATAAATCGCGTCATAATGTGCTTTAAAATATGTGCTACAGGCAAATCCCGGTATAACGAACGATATCATGTCATCCCCATTCGTTATACCAAAAAATTCGTTATATCGCAAAGTTTTTTTTTCAAGTGTTATATTATTTATTATTATTGGAGACATGATACAATACAATAAAAAGAATGAGGGCAATTTGTTTTCAAATAAGCAACCAAATACGAACTAACGGTATCACATTTTGTTTGCATTTACATTGCTGCTGTAGTTTTTGTTTAATATTTTTTTGCCGTTCGTTATACAGAGCACATATTTATCAAAACATTCGCTATATAAAGAAAAACTAAATGTTAGAAATATGTTTCTAGCAAGTTTTTGTTTTTTATTTTGCGATTTTTTCTTCATCATTCGTTATATCCAATATAAAATTAGGATATTATTCGCTATATAATGTTGTTAATGTAAAACATTTCGTTCGTTTTGTCGGATTTTCGTTAAAGCGAGATTCGTTATACCGAGATTTGCCTGTATTTAGAAGCAGTGAACACATACATATGAAGCAAACTATAGAAAATAAGGTGATTTAATAGCGCCTCACCAATGCAGGTTTTTATAGCAAAAATTTTGCTAATGAATTCTTGAAATGCGCTTTTTTACATAAGTAAGTACGTTTATATTATTAATCTTTTTAGAGCGCTTGAGATAACTGCTATATTTGCATGTTTTATTAGATCTAAAAGAGCGCTTTTGTGAGCAAAAAATGTGTTACTCCAAACCGGAAAGTCGCCATACAAAAATTGGCACCGATATCAGCAGATTTGTCATCTCTACTTTTACTCTCTCATAGTAAAAACCTGCTCTATTTGAAGCAATTTTTTTTACTGGGTAGTGAAAACGTACAACATATTACATTCTGCTAACAAAAATACAGGATATTATAATTTTTTTTTATTATGTTACAGGCGAGTAATGGGTTAATTTATGTCATCTAAGAACTTGTTTGTGATAAAAATGTATATGTATGTTTATAGAAAGTCAAGAACCGATTATTTATTTTTGCTGATTTTTAATATCAATCTCGCTAAATCAGGTGCGAGCGCTTCAGTCAAACTCCGCACTGAAAGGAAAACCATAATTTCATGAATTTTTTCATTAATATCGAGCCAACGTAAGAATTCATTGTATTAATGAAGATTTTCTCTCAGATAATGAAAACTTTCAATTAGCTAATGAACACTTTCATTCAAACAATGAAGAATTATTAATGATGCTACTTCATTAGCTGAATGAATGTTTTTTCTCTTAGTGCGAGGTCTTTAACTTCTGTACTTCTGTGGGAGCTTCAGAAAACGCAGTTCACGCAACCCATATAACAATCAATGACAGATCGTCATGTCTTTCTAGTCTCTCATATTCATAATAACCAAGAATATATATCGTTGATCGCAAGTAGAAAAGCCCTAACTCGAATAATTGCAGGAGAAGATTAAAACTTAATAGAAACTGCAATATTCAAAATGTAAACTTTTTTAAAAGCAGCTACAATTTCTTGTAAAATCGTTACTTTTTACATTATTGCAATGAATTTTTGTGACGGTGTGTATTTGTGTGAAATGTATTGGAATCATTGATGAGCTCAATGTCGTAAAAAATACGAGTTAAGGCTTTTCTACTTGAGACCATCGATTTGTAAGTATAACTTTTTCGTTTTCGGTTTTTCCGTTTTTTCTTAATTTTTTTTTTAACTATCTGTTGTTGCTTATTATCGTAAAACATCACATTAATTATTTCTACTTAGTCGAACATACATACATACAGATGCATGTGTGTATGTATTCACATGTAAGTATTGTTGTAGTGGATATTATGTTACATTGCCCTGTAGGAAATGTCACTAGTGAATCAGTACTGATTCATTATTCACTTTGTCACCAGTACTACTGACAAATTATACCCCAGAAAATGCTTTTTGTTGTAGAAATTTAGCATGTGCGTGTCATTGAAAAGCAACTACTGACGTTTGTGCTACTGACGTAGGTAGTTCTTTTGGTACCATATCGAGACATTGGAAACTGATAGTCACTAGTTCATTTTAGTAATTTTAATGATAATGAAACTGCATATATTACATTATAAAAAAGGGAACTAACGCAAGTACGAATTTGGTTTGCCGTTTCTAATAAATATAAATGAAAAATTCAATGTTTCATCGAATTATTAAAATCATATGAATCTGGACTTAAAGCAAATTTTTAACTTTTTCATTTAAAAATTTTTTATTTTTGTCTTTTGCAATTTCGTTTTGTTTGATTCTGTGAATTAAAAAAAAAATAGAATTAGGCTTGACGCCACTTGTTTTTTCAACAAAGCAATAAAGCACGAAGAAGAAGCATATTTGTGTGTATCTGAACAAAATATTTTTAGGCGTCAAAAGCAATGTTAATACAAGTATGTAGACAATGTCACCAAAACAGTCGCCAAAAGTGGTAACTTGAGGACACTTAACCCCACGCTTCCTTCAGGGTGCTTTTGCTTCCTACAGTTGGTTTCACGTTCAGTGTATTAACTGTGATTGCCAAGTGAACATTTATTTGTCATATTCTCATGATGACTTGAGTGATTTATATGAAATTAACTTAGACTAGAATGAGTTTCAATCAGTAATAATTTCTTAATCGGACTGATGAAGTGCGCGGCTGCACTGAAAAAAGCCGGCATTTACCCCAAGTAAAAGTCTAGTTTAATGTGTATTCTCTTCTTTAGAAAAAAACATTAATTGCTAAAAATATTTCATTCAATAAATGAAATGAATTATAGCTTTAAATTATTGGATATTATTTAACAGAAAGAAAACCTCAAATCTCATATAAATTCGTTGCTTGATTTAATAATGCAGAATAATAAAGCATTTAGTATTTTACCTTACGTAAAAATTTCATATAAATAGTTTGTACTATCACCTTCTGTAAGAAGAATATTTTTCATGCCTTCATTGAGTTGAATGTAAAATGCAAACGTTAAACGTGTTTTTTGCGAAACTAGTTCTTTTTTGAGTTATGACACTATTGAACTGAATGTGCGAGATGCTTGTGATGTCGCTACCGCTTTCAAAATAATTAAGTTGCTGGCTACATGGCTACAATTATTGCCAGCCGCATTTGTAGTCTGTAGCCTGCTGAAGTGAATGTGTTTAATGAATAAGACTCTTAAAAGATTTTATGGTTCTTCTCAAAAATAAATTTCTGTGAATTTTAATGCAATAAGAACTTGTATTCCGTCTAATGAAATGTTAATAAAATTGGAAAAGAGTCGATTTTAATTCTTATTGTAACTAATAAGCATACACAACACTCTTATATTGACTGGTCATCTGATCGGTAGTGATGAGGTAAACATTTATCAATTATAGTTGCTTTACTCTTACATCTAGGGTATTTTTTTTAGAGTGTCACAACTTCTAGTTGGCATCACTTCTTTATTTGCGCACCCATTTAAGAGCTGATAGTTGCTTTTTGTTTAGTTTGTAACGCGTGCAAATTGTTCAGTGAATGGGCTAAAGCACAAATTTATATTGATTTTGAATTTCCATTTAAAATTTTATTATCCGATGAAGCCCATTTCTGCTTGAATGGGTACGTAAGTAAATAAGCAAAATTATCGCATTTTAGTGAGGAGAATACACAAGCTTTTGTCTAAGCACCATTACATCCACAGAAAATTACTATATGGTGCGCTTTATTGGCTGGCGTAGTCATTGGCCCATATGTCTTCCAAAACGATGATGGTCAGAATTTTACTGTCAATGACGAACGGTATATGATTCGAACATTTTTCGTACCTCAATAACGTGGCATTAATCTTGCTGATATGTGAATGAACAATTGACTGATACTTTTATTGTAGGGTATCAACGTTAGGAAGAATTTTAAATACCTTATTCATTGTTAATTGTTTTTTTTCATGCGAAATTTAGTTTTAGAACCTTTTTTAGGAAACGTTTTTCTTGTAAGTGCGACAATAAATTCGATATAACTCTAGTATTAGACTATAATTTTGATTTGAACAACGCAGATACAAGTATAGTAAATCCTCATTTAATATTAAAGAGTGCCATAAATACGATTCCCCTGAACTTCCAGTACTTACAGTCAATTTCATATGTTGAAAATTGGTTTAAGTTTAATCGTCACATCAATTGGTAGCCGCTACATCCTTATAGAAGTTCAGGTTTCACATACAAAATGTTGAAAATGTCCAAAAGGTTTGTTTTATTCAATTTAGTTGCGAGGATAATCTACTGTTAATGTTTTATGGGCCTACAATCCATTATACAGACATCCACACATGTTTATAATAAAATGTGTTTCTAAATTTCTTGAAGCAATAAAGTAAATCACTTAATATGGACATTTAATTTTTCTTCTTCGAACATTTTAATTACGACGGGAATTAAGATTTCATAAGAGATTATAAAGTTTAAATAAGATTTTGTTTAATCTACTCGTATGCTTTAATCCTAAAGAAGCACTGCAATATTTGAAGCAGTTGTAAAAATTAAATCCTCTTGAAAATTTTTCCACGAATTCAAACTTATAATCCTGAGTACACAGAAAAAAAATATGCCCCAACATTTTCAAACAAATGTTTGTTGGAAATAAAATTTAGTTTCAGAAATTATTTTTATTGTTCCAGCAAATTGCTTGTTCCAATGTTATTTGTCGCTTGTCGGCTAATTGTCGGCATCGTGTTGTTTCATCGAGCCAAAACGCGTGCAAGCAAAGCAACTGTTAAAAATTAACTGAACATTAAAAATGGCCGAAATTTTCGGCATAAGTGAGAGACATCAGTACCAACATAACGGCATAAAAAACTCAAAATTCGAATATACGTAACGCGCGAAAATTCAAAATTCGCCATACGTTTTGAACAAACCTCGTATAGGTTAATCACAATACTGGGCAGTTTAACAATCATCGCTTTATTGCTAATAAATCAGTGCAAGTTAATCTCTACTTTTGGTTTAAAATATGTTTAAACTAGCAAACCTATAAATCAATACAGTATTTAAACTATCTGTAAACGTATAAAATTGGGCGTTTAAACTACCAATACAGACCATATGGTTTTGTTACTTACAGACCATGTGTTTTGCATTAAAAGAGCACTAAAATTTTTTTCCAAGTCTCTACTTTTTCTTCAGAACTTGATCGACCTGTTTTCTTACACTCTGTTATTCTTTTATAGTATTCTACTTCGCCAAGCATAAATATAATTCCTTTCTCATTAAGATTTGGCGACCTTTAATAAAATTATTTTAACATTTTTCCATTTTTGACTGTGCAAAGATTTGATTGCCTGCTGCAAGACAGCTGTTTTTTGACATTTACTCTAGTGATGCCACAATATTATTTTTTAAACTACACATAAGGTATGGTTCACTCATTTACTCTTGTTGAGTTTAAACTACATATAAATTTGAGTTTAGTGTAACTAAACCAGCGTTTAAACTTTGACTGATTTATTGGCCCTTAGTCTTAGAAAAATTTATACTAAGCTTGCTGTTACTCAAACAATATGAAACATTGCTCATTAAGGAGTTAATATTATATATAGGCATACATCTTTAAGTTATGTGTCACCCTTAAATAATAGAGGCCTTATTTATAAAAATGATTAAGGCTTTATTAAGGCTTGATAAAAAAAAGTTATATGGTGAAAATCTGTTTAATAAACCCTTAAAAATTTTTATAAATAAGATTGCAGTTGTATATCGCCGGCATAGATAGAGGATTCACACTCAGAAGCGTTTAGAAAAGCAAAGAAATCATTTATTTACCCAGCAAAACAAGACATGCAACAGAAGTAGTTAATGCATGGGTTCTACTGCAAATGAATTGGTTCAATTTAGGTGCAGAACGCATGATTTCATTGACGAGCATGGGCTCAATTTTAACAAAACTGTTTATCTTTCAGATGCGTGCTTAGAACCCTACAAATTCCCTGATTCGATTACGTTTTTTCACGTAAATACAAAACATAAAAAAAGAATTATGTCGCAGTCAGGGTACAAACCGTGAGGTTCAGACTGTCAAGGCATACTCTCTACCACAGAGCTATTGTCTTCTTGATATTTGTTGGAGATAAAACTTGTTTAATGAAAATGTGTCAATGTGATGATTTAATTCCGTTTTTGCATGCCTTTTTTGCTGGATATTTATTTCAATATATTACCCAGTTTGTCCGAATGCATTCGAAGAAGCAAATGCTCAAGAAATCATGAAACACTATTTCATTTTGATCGCGATCATTTAATTTTTTGCTGGGTAGATTATAAATACAAATGGGAAATACGTCGAATTAAGATTACATTGAACATTTTGTGAGCGCCCTGATAAATAAGAACAGATTAATCTGCAATGTGTGTGAAGATAATTTCGAATTTAACTAGCAGAGACAGGATCGAACTGGATCGAGATAGATAATTTTTTTTTTGTTGGAATAGTTGCTCTAAAATATAGTTTATGAAATTATAAAAGTAGGATGGTTAAAATATGTCTGGTAGAACCAATAAATTAGATTTAAGAAAACATAATTTTCTTGAGAAGATTAGTGGTCGTTTGGGTAAAATATGGAAGAGCACACGTACTACACCATAAGGGTATGGTGCTCTGAAGCGTCTTAAATAATTTTGAGAATCGAAATAATCGATTTCGAAAAATATGCTTTTGTAGTGAAAATTTACAGAGACGTAAAATATGTTCGACTTACAGCCTGTTTGTAGAACGCGACTCGTCCATAATAAGCGCTAGAATGTTAGCATTATTTATTTTTTGGGGTTTTAGAACACGAGTGTTGACGATTTTTATTAAAAAACGTTACAGATGTCAGTTTATTTGGGTTTTTACAACGCGATTTGACTCACTATAAACGTCAAGATGGGCGAGTAAAAAATTCTAATCGTTTTAAACAAAAAAGTTCAAAAAATAAACAAAACACTAAAAAAAAATTAAATTATTAATAAAAGTAATAAAAAAATAAATAAAAAAATGGAACTTCCAACAACGAAAAGGTAAGTAAGCTTCCATATTAACATTGTTCTTGTTTTTATTACTTAAATGTTTAGCATATGATGACAAGAGGATCGTCTAATGTTGCTTTGACTGGCACCAAACGGCGAAAGATGTTATTGTATCAATTTACGCTAAAATTATAATAGAACTCAATCCTGTACGTTTGCATTGCCTTCTTTTATTTCCGGATCAAAACAATGCCAAACTATAAATAGATTTAGAACTGAGAGGAGTAAGTACATAGTATATATTCAAACGTACATATGTGTATGTCCGGAGATGATATAATTAAAGCTCTAACAATTTCTTTCAGATTATAAACGTAAACAATACAAAGGCGCAGATGTATGGCATAAAAGTATAAATTACAATGCCTAAGGCCGAACCGGGTTCATGGTCAAAATTGGACTTTCCACGAGAAAAATCGCCACTAGAAAAACCATATCAGTAAACGAGTCCGATGATGATATCTTCAACTTAAATGATATATAAATAGTTAACACTTTCGTACAGCTATCCGAATTATCCTCATCTTAAAATGATCTGAATTAAAATTTTCATATTTAATTCAATTTATTAAATTAATTTTTCCAGTATCAACTATCACAAGAATAAAATAGACGGCAATTACGTTAAAACCAAAAATAAAATAATTATTATTTTAATTTAATTATCATTTCCAGGCACCCAATCTTCGTCATCCTCATCGTCTTCATCCAAATGGAGCTCACCAGTAAGTTTTTTCGAATCTGAAGCTTTTTCTTGTTTAGCCGCTATGCCCGTATTCTCTGCAAATTCCAATTTCCATTTCATAAACGATTCGAAAGTGACATGTGTGCCCTCAAATTTCTTCCTTTCTGCTTCATCGGCTTCAAAGTTTGCGTAATGCTTCGTCTTATTTAGCTTTCTTAAAGTCATCCCATCTTTCGTTTAACCACTCTTGGCCCGTGCTTACTAAGCTGAATATCATTTCCATCCCAATGAATTTCTCTATGGATTTTTTTATATGTTCTAACAACATCTTTTCATGTTGTCCTCAAAGTTGACCGGATCTTTATTAAGCGCCTATTTGACATATTTCTATGAGAAATTTGTCAAATAAACCTGTAATAAACCTAAAATATTTCTTATGAATAAGGCCGTTAAAGTTTATTTTAGGTATAAATTCTATAAAAAACATTCACTTTTCCAATTAAGCCTTTAGTTTTAATTTGATATTTTTCAAGATTTCAAGGTTGCGGTAGATATCTTATCTCTTTTAACCAAAATTAAAATGTGTGTAATGAGTAAACACTATGGCATTTTTGACATCGCAATAGTGTGTACTAGTGGCAATGTTTGTCATTTATGATATTTTCCGTTGTGTTGCATTGCTTTCCATACAAAAAACTTAATGTGAACTGCATTGCACACATTTTGAAAATGATACCACAAAACGACAATACAGGAAAGGTTAGATGTGTACTCGGTGTAAGGTTTCAGCGCAATTCAAGTTCATAAATGCTTGTATGCTTAATGCATACCGAGCCATAACAGCCAAAAAAGCTGACACATTTTTGGACTTCAAAATATCAAGAAAATTATGTTGCTTAAGCTTTTTTTGGCGGTTGTGGCAAAATACAAAGAAAGAAAACCCCAAATGTTTTCGACAGGATTTGAACATAGAATTTTCAGCACATGCTGCACTACTACGCCCAGCAAAGAATAACTTATTTTGTTTATTTACTTGGCAGTCGTTACACAAAAGCTGAAAAGTAATGAATACGGTATGCAGTTTGTGTTGAAAAGTAAGTTGTTCCTAATGTTAGTTATTGCACAGTTCAGGGTTTTTATAAAAGAAAATTAAACAATAAAAATAAAAAAACAAAAAAAATTGTTTGTATTGATTTGCTCTAGATATCTAATACATGTTTTTTAATAATAATAATAAAAAATTTTGCATCGCGCACCAATTATGGAGTTTTCCGCACTAAAACTTTTTAAAAAATCTGGACAATGCTGACAAATTCTTATTTTAAAATGTTATTATAATCTTAATTTCACCAATTGAGAGACATTAATAAATAGAAGTGTATGTGTATTCATGTGTGTGTAGGGGTGCATAATTAAGTTGTTTGTATTTTGTATAGTTTTTTTTTATTATTAAAAAATAATTTGGCTCAACCTAGATACGAACCTAGGCCACTTCTTAATTTTTATGTTAAGAACTAAAAATATGTTTTATGTAAAGTCGTATAAATGAAAATGTTGGCCTTTTCTGACAAGTATCGTTATTACTCTCGCTAGAAATAGTTGTTTAATTGCACCTTTTTGATAGTATCGTTATTAGTATTGTTGCAACGAGTAATATGGCCGTTCTTTTTTGACCAGTGCCATTACAACAAGTAAAATGGCTGCCTCAAAGTGTATCTAGTAACTAGCTTCTAATTACAAATTAAGCTGCGAAATATGTATGTGGCTTTGTGTGTGTGTGCGTGTGTGAAATGAGCATAATCACACATACACGCACTTATTGAGTGACAACAATTTTAATGATTTTAAACTCAGGGAGAAAATCATGTTGTAAATTTAGTTATTGCTACAACATGGATTTTCCCACAATTAGTTTGTAATTTAGGTACTTCTTTTTTTGCCAGAAAATAATTTTTCCTTCTAGATAATGAGGAATTCAAATAGTCTGAGCAGGTACGTCAATTTACTGGCAATTCATAATATATTTAAAATAATACTGGCACGTTACCTGCAGTCGGAAAGAGCTCAGGAGAGGAAATCATGCTTAACACCTGCCAAGGACCGAGAGAACCATACAAAAACTGCTATTTCCTCAAGTATAAAGGCAACCACCAAATCCGACACAGCACTCATTCCTTAAACAACTACCGGCAAGCGAAAAACAACTTATCAACGTAAATAAAATGGCAACAATCAATAAACAATCCGTGGTAAGTGTGATAAATTTATTTATCTATTGAAATTATACAAGATAATTAATTTGTTTTTATTCCTTTTTTAGCACTTACGAAAAAGGCGTCTCCTAGAGGCTCTTCAAACAGATGCTAGACAAATAGAAGCAGGAGAACACACACTGCCAGATTATAAAAAGCAACATCTGTGTGAACTGACAGACATTGAAGACAATCCTGTGTGGGGCACAGGAGATATTAACCGGGATGAAACGAGTGAAAAGTTGTCTCAAGGCGATTTCGCAGAACCCAATTCTTGTAAAGAGGCAGCAACTGAATATGAGGTAACAAAAGAACGGAATTCAGTACAAAATGAAAACCACCCTGCAGCAGTGCAAGTTTTTGGGGAGACTGAAAAAGAATGTTGCCAAAGATCTGAATGGCCGGTAGAGGAAGAAGCCACTAAACTTGAAAAAAAAGAAAAAGTAATAAATTTTTTTGAAGACTTTTTGAAAAAAATTGATGAAGAAGACTTAGCAATAGAGGAACTGAAGGAAAAATGGCTCCTAATAAATAGAATGCTTGCGTCTGCTACGGGCAAAGATGTTGAAGAATGCGCAAAAAACAAAGCCGAGGAACTTGAAGCAGATCTACTAACTTACCAAATATTAGAAAACCAGATTGAAGCCTTAAAAAAATTTGGAAATAATATAGAACTTGAAATTTTTCAAGAATTAATTGAACAAATTGAAAACTTGCGAATGATTTCAAAGGCAATTTACGAAAATGCGCCAAAAGCAGTCGACGAAATTATTGTGCTACAAGAACCACAGGTACAGGGAGTAGAAGGAGCTTCATCCTCTTCCACATCCGTCACCCAAAAACGAAAAGCGGAAAAACCGAAAATGCTGCTGCAATTCAAAGCAAACCAAGATGGTATGGTGGTAATAGGACCTAATGGCACGACAGTTGCCAAATCAGCTTTGGAAAGCATTAACTGGTCCTCGTCGGGCGCAGCAATAACGCGCAAGATTTTAGTGGAAGTTTTTGGGCGAGAAACGTTAGCCTTCCACAATCTAACCGGTAAGCCCTCGCCAGCTTTTGTGGATTGTGAAAGGCCCACGAAAAGCCAATTAAACCCACTAAAAGTTGCCGATATTATGCACCTGATAATGAAGTTCACGTGTCTTACGGCAAAGGAGGTGCGACATGCCATCACCACAAAGTGCGCGGACGAGAACAAATTGCAGCGGCGAAAAGAAATGAAGAAACTAAATTCTGCTTCAAATTTGCAGAAAAAACCTGAAAGTCGCCGTTAAATAACTTCCGTTTCACATTATTTCTTGTTCGCTAAATTTCTTCTTCTTATTTTGGACAATAACAACTAAAGTTGGGCTGATCTGTATTGAAACATTCTGTAAAGTGTAAATAGTAAAGAAAGAAACTGACCAGGTATTTTTTGAGTGTGAGAAGTGACAAACTTATATATATATATGTGTGTTTGTATAAATGCGTGTATGTTTTATTTTATGTGTGCTTGCGGATAGATGTTAGATATATCCAAGTCATTTATTATAGGAAAATAGTTGGGGGACTCAAAGGGTGGTCTTAAATGTGATAGTGTCATAATCTTTCAAATTATTTTAATATAATTGTTTTTGCATTTATTTTTTCTTTCGAACAAATAGTTAAAACATTATGACACTATCACATTTAGGACTACTGTTTGAATCCCCCAAGTATGTATTTATGTATGTATGTGTACTGTAGAATCAAAAATCAATAAGTGTAAATTTAAAGCACCTCAACTTCTCTAATTGTTTTTTTTATTATTTATAAAATTATAGAAATTAAAAAATAGCTTTGTGCATATGTATATAAACTTCAACTATTTAAAAACAAAAAAATATTTATTATATTGATAAAACTAATAAAAATTTATATATTTTTATATATATTTAT
Source organism: Nowickia ferox (assembly GCA_936439885.1). Taxonomy (NCBI): domain Eukaryota; kingdom Metazoa; phylum Arthropoda; class Insecta; order Diptera; family Tachinidae; genus Nowickia; species Nowickia ferox. The sequence goes on from OW387026.1 coordinate 71,039,322, forward strand.
TACAAATATTAAGTCAAACTTAGATCAAAATATTGTCAAAACAATTTTTAGCAAACAATTCGTTGTAATGGGATTTTGAACATCTCAGGTTGCAATAAAAAAAATCTATGATATACTTATGTGATTAAATAAAAAGATGAAAACAGACAACTAAACGCATTTTTATTTTACATATTTTTTAATAAAAATAATAGTCAGAAATGTCTATTCAAACTTTTGGTAAAAGAACTTATGTTGCGCTAATTAATTTTAGCGGTTATATTATTTACATGGTCTAATCCGAATGTTCTCATGTCAGTTTAGTTTGTCAAATAATTGATATAATTTTCACATTGTTTAACTTATATTCAGCTCTGTTTAATTTGTGTCCAAAAAAAATTGGAAAGTGTACACAAGTTGTCTTGTCAAAGGTTTTTTGTTTATTAAAAGTTTTCTATTGCACAATTGCGCATAAAAAATATTCCAGGAACGATTTAAATTTTTAATTCAGCGGAAGTGCGTTTTTCTATCATGCCTGAAAAAGAAACTTCAAAAATACTTATTGTTTAGAACATGTATTACAGTAGCGAAGTGAGTTTGATACAACTAAACAACATAAACAGAATCAGCTGTAGACATCGTATATGCTGTAATCAGCTGTTTCAAAGGGTTTCGGATATTTTTTTCTTTTCTTATTAACCGTTGGTACAAATAATCAAAACAAAAACGAAAGGTACAAGAATGTGAAATGAAAGCAAACAGGTTTGATTATTCCAACTAGATCACATTCAAGAATTTGTATTTTCTTACTTTAAAAAAATACATGAACGATAATTTATTTTAAAAATTTATTCATGATTCAAAAAGAAGTTTTAAACTAAAACCTAAAACAATGAAGGCGCTAATTTTAGCCAAACATTTTGTCAGCTCTAAATAGTTCTTATTGCAATAAAATCATAAAAACTAAACACTGAAGCATTTTCTAGGGTAAATATTTTGTATTTTTCGACGAAGCCAATAAGATAACATTGAAATTATATTTGTACATAGTTCAAGAAAGATAACACATAAGGAAAATGTAGAAAAAAATAACTGTGTAAGTGAGAGAAAGAGAAAAAGTTAAAAAATTTCCGTCTTGTGACTTCATTGTATAATTTGCATCGGCTGTGAAGGAAAAAAGTGATGCTCGAAAATCACTTTTATATTTTAGTTGTGTAGCGAATTTTATTTGAAAATAAAAGAAGAGAAGAGTAAAGGCCCAATTATAATACGCATAAGTTAGCTTAAGACTTCTTTTTTAAATTAAAATTATAGTTTGACTAAATCGTTTAAAAAGCACAAATGAAACTGAATAAGAACTTTGCATGTCACTACAGCATCACTTGGTAATAAAAAACTAACAGCATTTTCTCTTACTTTTTTCTTGTATATTGCCTGCAGGAAATGGAATTCGCACAAGCCTAGTCATAGGATCGGTACCCAAGTGATAGGGCCCAGTCCAAGTTCTAATGCTTCCCATGAAACAGACCAGTCACTTCTACATGGGGATGGCCTAGGATGGGGTTAATTGATACTTTCTTCTATGCACCTTGTGACTTGCCACAGAACTATCTTATAGGGACCTATTCGGTGTAGAATTATATAAACTATATATAAATGTCATTCCGAAATTAAACTGTAACAATGAAAATTTATAATTTTTTTTTGTTATCACAAATGCAAATATACTTAATTTTTAATGAAAGGTTTTTTGGGATTCGAACTGACAACATCCGAGGTGACAGCCTTTTACACTACAAACTTGACCACAGGGGCACTAATATTTCAAAAGTATAAAAACCAATTACGCTTAGTAACGGGACTGGTTCCAGAGTGATTTGTGGGTCTCATTGCAGGGGCATAGCCCTCCTGGATGTAACCACATCAGACCGAGTGCCAATTAAATTGACTTATGATTAAGACGATACATCACTAAAATGCTAAAAATGTAACCATTTACAGGAAATGTCTTCTTTCCACTTTACACTACTCCCTGCTTTTGGTAACACTCATATTTTTCAAGTCATAGGAAAACGTTTGGATCAATTATCACCAAATTTTCTACAGGGTTATAAAATATTTCCTCAACAACACGCTAGTGCAAATGCTAAATCAAATGATAAGGAAACCAAAACATTATCTTTCGCTGCTTATAGACTTTTGCTTTTACTTTCCCAAGTATTGAGTTTGTAGGCAAGTATAGAAAAGTTGGTCAGTGCAGACTTTAGCGACTATAGGCTTTGCCATACTCGCAGGTGTTTCGATTTACATGTACGAACACAACAGCAACCAATAAGAAAAATAATGCTACCCCCCTCGAACCTTAAAGTTTAAGATGCGGACAGAAACTAATTACTGAACTCAACCCGAAGAAAGCTCCAGGTATTGATGGAATTAGTAACAAGATACGACTAGAGTATTATCCACACCTGTGGAAGCTTGCCAAGGTAAAAATGATTCCAAAGAAGGGCAAAGATCTTAGCAAGGCTGAATCATACAGGCCAATAAGTATACCATCAACAATGTCAAAAATTTTCGAAAAACTGCTCATGATAAAATTGTCCGCAATTCTAATTGGTAGTGGGTGCATTCCGGACCATTAACTTGGTTTTAGCAGTCACCATACCACCAATGAACAAATGCATAGATTGGTTCAATTTATAAGAATAACATTTGAAGAAAAGAAGTGTTGTTCTGCCCTGTTTATTGACGTTTTCAGGCATTTGATAAAGTGTGGCATGAAGGCCTTTTATTAAAACCTGGACTAAGTTGACTACTGCCACAATATTAGTCATATAGTCGTGTAGCCGTGTTATCGTGAAAGTAATCATTTTTATATACAAACATGTATTCTATTTTTGACAGATTGTAGTTGGTAGCCTGCTGTGATGAATGTGTTTAGAATATTATGTGCTGAAAAGTGCTTTTCCTTCAGTTTTCATGTCTACAGTGATTTTTCTATTGGATTTGTCTGTTATTTTGGCTGAGTTTGTCAGTGTAATTCATCCTAAGTCCCGATTTTGGTCAAATAACCTTGAAATTATTCTTATATGAGATTTTTAATTAAATTTTTTATAACATAAACAGCTATACAAATAAAAGCAAAATTTTGTAAAGAAGTATTTAACGTACTAATGTTTACATACATTTTAGTTTAAGTTCAATATTTTCAATTCTTATTGAATGAAATATTTTTAGTAATTAATGTGATTTTCTAAAGAAGAGAATACAAATTAAACTAGACTTTTACTTGGGGGAAATACCGACATTTTTCTGTGCAGCCACTCATTCCGTCAGCCCTATTAAGAAATTATTACTGGGTGTTTTTTTTAGAGGTATAGAACTTCGAATTGAAATAAAACACAAGAAAATCGTTTTAATGTCCATCAATTTGGCTTTATTGGAAGGATAATTTTATGCCATTAACGTTTAAATACGATTTCGGGCATGTGGCCGCCGCGGCTGGCTCGAATAAAGCCAATTCTACAGGTCCAATTTTCAACCACTTTTTCGAGCATATGGGGCCGTATGTTGGCAATAACGCCACGAATGTTGGCTTCCAAGTCCCCTAACGTTTCTGGTTTGTTGGCGTAGACGAGCGACTTCAGCGGATGCGTATTATCACATAGAGTAAACGTAGTGCGAAAACGATCCATGGTTAACCGAATTAATTGCTCTGTCGACCATAAAATGGACGAAGCTTGCGGTAAACTTCAAGAACTGAACCATTATTTTCGAAATAAATTTGCACGATTTGCAAGCGTTGTTCTTTTGTCAACCAGTTCATGATGAAATGGCAAACCAAACTAAATATTAATCACTTGACAGCTGACAAAATGGCCGCCAGTTAAAAAAGTGATGCCAACTTAAAGTTCTATACCTCAATAAAAAACACCCTTTATTAACATTGTTTTTGACGCCTAAAAATATTTTGTTCAGATACACACAAATATGCTTCTTCTTCGTGCTTTATTGGTTTGTTGAAAAAACAAGTGGCGTCAAGCCTAATTCTAGTTTTTTTTTTAATTCAAAGAATCAAACAAAACGAAATTGCAAAAGATAAAAATAAAAAATGTTAAAATGAAAAAGTTAAAAATTTGCTGTAAGTCCAGATTCATATGATTTTAATAATTCTATTAAACATTGAATTTTTCATTTATATTTATTAGAAACGGCAAACCAAGTTCGTACTTGCGTTAGTTCCCTTTTTTATAATGTAATATATGCAGTTTCATTATCATTAAAATTACTAAAATGAACTAGTGACTATCAGTTTCCAATGTCTCGATATGGTACCAAAAGAACTACCTACGTCAGTAGTACCAACGTCAGTAGTTGCTTTTCAATGACACGCGCATGCTAAATGTCTACAACAAAAAGCATTTTCTGGGAAATAATTTGTCAGTAGTACTGGTGACAAAGTCAATAATGAATCAGTACTGATTCACTAGTGACATTTCCTACAGGGCAATGTAACATAATATCCACTACAGTAATACTTACATACATACATACATCTGTATGTATGTATGTTCGACTAAGTAGAAATAATTAATGTGATGTTTTACGATAATAAGCAACAACAGATAGTTAAACAAAAAATTAAGAAAAAACGGAGAAACCGAAATCGAAAAAGTTATACTTACAAATCGATGGTCTCAATTAGAAAAGCCTTAACTGGTGTTTTTTACGAAATTGAGCTCATCAATGATTCCAATACATTTCACACAAATACACACCGTCACAAAAATTCATTGCAATAATGTAAAAAGTAACGATTTTACAAGAAATTGTAGCTGCTTTTAAAAAAGTTTACATTTTGAATATTGCAGTTTCTATTAAGTTTTAATCTTCTCCTGCAATTATTCGAGTTAGGGCTTTTCTACTTGCGATCAACGATATATATTCTTGGTTATTATGAATATGAGAGACTAGAAAGACATGTCGGTCTGTCATTGATTGTTATATGGGTTGCGTGAACTGCGTTTTCTGAAGCTCCCACAGAAGTACAGAAGTTAAAGACCTCGCACTAAGGGAAAAAACATTCATTCAGCTAATGAAGTAGCATCATTAATAATTCTTCATAGTATCAAAGTGTTCATTAGCTAATTGAAAGTTTTCATTATCTGAGAGAAAATCTTCATTAATACAATGAATTCTTACGTTGGCTCGATATTAATGAAAAAATTCATGAAATTATGGTTTTCCTTTCAGTGCGGAGTTTGACTGAAGCGCTCGCACCTAAATTACCGAGATTGATATTTAAAATCAGCACAAATATATAATCGGTTCTTCTCATTCTATAAACAAATAAGGTTTTTACTATGAGAGAGTAAAAGTAGAGCTGACAAACCTGCTGATATCGCTGCCAATTTTTGTATGGCGAGTTCCCGGTCTGGAGTAACACATTTTTTGCTCACAACAGCGCTCTTTTAGATCTAATAAAACATTGCAAATGTAGCGGTTATCTCAATTGCTCTTAAAGGATTAATAATATAAACGTACTTACTTATGTAAAAAATCGCTTTTTAAGATTTCATTAGCAAAATTTCTGGCTTTAAAACCTGCATGGTTGTGGCGCTATTAAATCACATTTTTGTCTATAGTTTGCTTCAAATGTGTTCACTGTTTCTAAATAGCTCATATTTTAAAGCACTTATGATGCGCTTTATTGCCTTATTTCTTCAAAAAACATGAATTTTTTTTACTTGGTGTAAACAAAACGAGTGGTTTTTCTCAAAACCGTTCGAAGTGTTTCCATTATGCTTTTTTGTATTTTGGGTATACGAATTTTTTAAACCATTTTGATTTTACTATCATTATTATTTAAATTAGTCAGTTTCTCAATAAATTACAATTTAAAATACAATTAATGTGGTTTGTGCAATTGCTCAAAAACTTGAATATTTTCTATTAGTGTCATCTTTTATCACCATGTTGCGGCTCTCGGTGAGAAATTTCGCCATAATTTGGAGCAAATCAAGTCATTGGAGATAATTTGCTCATATACAAAATGCATGGGAAATAAACGGACTAATTACTTAACTTGGGCAAATCAAATGCTTTGGCCTAAATCGCGTATAGAGAAATGCACTATAACTTGAGTTGTTTTGCTGAAATCAAAAATGTATGAGGAAAACATGAAACGCACTATAAAATACTTAAGAAAAATTTTAAAACTCTTGACACGAATTAACCCATTACTGGCCAATAATCATACTACTTATATTATGAATGTGAAAGTTTGCATGTATTTGTGACTGGTTATTTGTTTCACGGCTAAATTTCAAAAAAAAATATACTAAACGGATGGCATATGATCTAGATTAAAGTAAGGGATACTCTTAAGGGGCTAAAACGCGTAAAAGTTTATACTTTTGGTACTTTTTCTGTTTATGCTCAGCTTGGTATAAATACAGTTTATAGAACAATTTTCGTTTCATCTTCACTTCACATATCGTTCCTTTATTGCAACAGAGGCATAACTCAAAAATGCTAGATTTGCAGAAAACGTGCTTTAAGTCTTACATTTTACATACAACTCAATGAAGATATAAAATATTTTCTTTTCGCGAGAGAAGCGCATACAAGCATTCCATATGAAATTGCTGATCCAACGCATGCTCTTCCTCTCGGGTCCTTTGTATCATATAAGGTGTAGCCATTCATTTTGAAAAGGCTTCTCGAAGTCAAATGAGTCTCAGAAACCAACATTACATCAATATTTTTTTCCGTATGGAAGTGCTGGAGTTCATTTTTGTGTTGGCGAATGCCGTTTGCGTTCCAGAAACATATTTTTAACGTTTTCATGGTTTGTTATTTAATGCTTGGAGCAGAGTATTCTGCATTCGCAGCATGTTAGTCATATTTGTAGTAAAGTTGTTTATAGTTTGCACCAGATCATTAAAAGTGGCTTCAAGGCGACTGAAAGTAAAGCTTGTGTTAGCATTTGTTGGTGGTTACACTTTCTGCGTGGGAATAGAATTTGCCTCTGTCTGATATAATGATTTTTTCTGCACTATTTACTCCATTAACAAACCTTTTGAGGTTGCTTATGTTGCCATAAAGGAGCGGTATGTATGTCGTTGCTAAATATAAAAATATTTAAAGTTTTTCGTTTGATAAATGACAAATGAGCCACTAGAGTGGTCTCCTAAATTTTAATTATTCTACTTTATTTTGATTTTAAGGTTGCGGCAGATGTCCTATGAAAATTAAAAATATATTTTAAACAATAATGATATGAAGACTTTCAGCGCAATTCAAGATTAAAAACAATATCCGATGCCCTGATTTTAGCACATACTTGTATGGTTTTATTTTTTGCCAAATCACGAATGCATTCATGCATCAACGTCACTCACATAAAGTGGTTTAACTTACACAAAATAATATACATACATCTGTAATTCGTTAAGTATTTATTAAATGGACAAAAAAACTCTAAAACTGCAGCTCAAATAATAAATGAGAACATATGGCCGAGACTTCCATCTGAAAATCTAGCTGAATAAAATTACTGCGATTGAAATAAGGTCAAAGCTCTTCCTTGGTGCACTTCCTATTACTATAATCTCCCAAAAATTTTCGTTAATAAGAACACGTGTTTACAAATTTCGAAAAAAAGAAATGTTCGTTCGCCAAGAATGAAAGTTGTTTTATTTTCAATTATTTGGAATGCTCTATAGCTCTTGTTTTCGAGATGCAGCGTTATGTAAAAATAAAAGCACTTGCACCACATATAGAAGCATAACTTCAGAAGGGTTTTTCCTATTCAGTAAAGGAAAAAAAGGAAATTCGATAACAAAATAGTCTTGAAATAAAAAATAAGAATTCAATGACGAGCTTATTTTTGATTTAGTAGCTTGTAGTTTAATGTATTTTAGAGGAATGGATCCCTTTATCATTCAAATTGGTGTACAGCTTTTGAATTTGTGTTTCTGTGTGGTATCTACTGTTGTATGGAAATTTCAATTTCTATCAGTTTTGTTCTGTCACTTAATTGTGAATAAAATCAAAAGTTGTGCACCAATTTCAATGGGAAAGCGCTCAATTCCTTTGGAATATATTTAACTGAACTGAACAAAAAACTGCCCCGCTTTTGTATCTCTCTCTTGGCGGGGTTTAATATGTTTGCTTAAAAAAACTATTTGTTAAAGTATAAAAGCAACGACCAAATCAGACACTACACTCATTCCTTAAACAACTACCGACCACTGAACAACAAATTTTCAGCGTTAATAAAATGTAGACAATCATTAAACAATCCGTGGTAAGTGTCATACATTTATTTATTTATTGAAATTATATAATTAATTTTTGTATTCTTTTTTTAGCACTTACGAAAAAGGCGTCTCCTAGAGCATCTTCGAACAGATGCTAGACAAATAGAAGCAGGAGAACAAACACTGCCAGATTATAAAAAGCAACAGCTGTGTGAACTGAAAGACATTGAAGGCAATCCTGTGTTGGGCACAGGAGATATTATTCGGGATGAACCAGGTGAAAAGTTGTCACAAGGCGATTTTACAGAGCCCAATTCTTGTAAAGAGGCAGTTAAAATTGAAGAAACAATTGCACTTTTAAAAGATTTTTTTTAAAAAAGTGATAAAGAAGATTCAACCATAGAGGAGCTGAAGAAAAAATGGGTCATAATAAATAGAACGCTTGCGTTTGGAACGGGCAAAGATGCTGAAGGATGCGGTAAAGAAAAAGACGAAGAACTAGAAGCAGAGCTTATAACTTACCGAGTATTAGAAAACCACATTAAAGCCTTGAAAAAAATTGGGACCAATATAAAACTTGAAATTTTTCAAGAATTAATTGAGCAAATTGAAAACTTACGAAAGATTTCAAAGGCATTATACGAAAATCCGCCAAGCACAAAAGCAGTCGACGAAAATATTGCTCTACAAGAACCCCAGGTACAGGAATTAGAAGCAGCTTCTTGTTCTTTCGCATCTATCACCCACAAACCGAAAGCGGAAAAGCCGAAAATGCTGCTTCAATTCAAAGCAAACTAAGATGGACCCAATGGCACGACAGTTACCAAAACAGCTTTGCAGAACATAAACTGGTCCTCGTCGGGCGCAGCAATAACACGCAAGATTTCAGTGGAAGTTTTTGGCCGAGAAACGTTAGCCTTCCACAATCTGACCGAAAAGCCCTCGCCAGCTTTTGTGGATTGTGAAAGGCCCACGATCCAATTAAACCCACTAAGAGTTGCCGATATTATGCACTTGATAATGAAGTTCATGTGTCTTACGGCAAAGGAGGTGCGACATGCCATCACCACAAAGTGCGCGGACGAGAACAAATTGCAGCGGTAAAATTAAATGAAGAGACTAAATTCCGCTTCAAATTTGCAGAAAAAACCTGAACGGTGACTTAAAATGACTTCCTTTTCACATCATTTATTGTTATTTTAAATTTCTTCTTCTTCATTAAGACAATGACAACTAAAGTTGGGCTGATCTGTAATGAGATATTCTGTAAAGTGTAAATAGTAACGAAACAAATGTACCATGTGTGTTTGTATAAATGCGTGTGCGTAGAAAGATGTTCGCATGAGAAAATAAGTGGGGGACTGAAAGGGTAGTGTTAAATGTGATGGTGTCATAATCTTTTAAATTATTTTAATATATGTAGATGTACTTTTATTTTTTCTTTCAAATAAAAGTATTAAAACATTAAGGCACTATTTCATTTAACAATACAATTTGAATCCCTTTCAAAGTCGATCGGTGTAAATTTAAAGTACCTCAAATTCTTATGTTCTAATTTTTTCTTAAATATTTATAGTGTATAGAAATTAAAAACTAACTTTGTGCATATGTATATTAATTTTAACATTAAAAGAAATAAAAAAATATGTATTTTATTGGTAAAACTAGTCAAAAATTTATAAAATATAAGGCAAGGTTCTGAAAACCGACATATGCATTACAAATATTAAGTCAAACTTAGATGAAAATATTAACACAAGAATTTTTTGGCAAGCAATTATTAGTAATAGGATTTTTAACATCTCAGGTGCAATAAAAGAATTATTATAAAATACGTGATTAAATAAAAAGACGGAAAAAGAAAACTAAATACATTTTTATTTAGTTTTTTTTTTAAATAAATAGTCAGACATGTATATTCACACATATGCCAACTTTCGATAAAAGAACTTATGTAGCGATAAATAAACTCTCTGAATTTTATTAACATGCATCACAGTAGCGAAGCGTGTTTGCTACAATAACTCCTCAATAAAAACAGAAGATGGTTGATAAAAAAAAAACAAAAACGAAAAGCACAAGAATACGAAATGAAAACAAAGAGGTGTGACTATTAGTAAATTATTTATTATTTAAAAAGAAGTTTCAAACGAAAAACTAAACGAATGAAGACGCTAAATTCAGCCAAACATTTTTTCATCTCTAAATAGTCCGTACGACAATAAAAACTTTAAAACAAAAAACTGAAGCATTTTCTAGAGTTAATATTTTGTAAAATTTGGACAATTTGTATTTTGCGTTTTGTAAAGATTTCTTAAAAAACGAACACCATAAATTATTTATTATTAAAAGTATATAATTATAAACATTTCTACACATTGGATAATACTGACGCAGAATAACAAACTGCAGTAAAACTTGTTGCCAGCTATTCCTATTACGAATAATTTTTTTTTGTGATGAACGATATCGAAAATTATGGAAACAGTTAATTACAATTTTTTTGTTCTTATAAGTTTTTTATTGTAAACGTGTTTGTCTCTGTGTTAAAACTAAATTCCTTGTGTACAGTTTGATACATAATATTGAGAAATCCGAAAGAATTTGGTTACAAGAAAGTTCTTGTAACCCAAACAAATTATGTAGATCATAAATGAAGTTCGATATTTGGTTTCATAGCCACATCAGCTGTTACCTAGATTTGACTTGACTCTAGTAACATATAGAACACAGCTGTTGTGTTTTAACAAATATTTTTTTAAGAAAAATGAAAAGAAACAAAATTTTAATAAGAAATTACTTTTCGTTTTTTATTAATAATATAAGAAAATTTATTAATTGCTACAAAAATTTTTACAAGAATATCATTAATTTCACTTACTATTTTCACTGGAAGAAGATATAACAAAGAATAAATATTATAACTTTAAAGTAATTTTTTCGATTTATTCTGCTTCAGGGCACCAAATAATCTTTTCCTTTCCCACTGCCGATACATTTTGTTCTCATCAGCACACTTAGTAATGATGGCATTCCGAATTTCCTTCTCAGTTAGTTGTGTGTGCTGCATTACAAAGTGTACAACATCCAACTGGTTTTCTGCTGGTTTTTCAAAATTCATAAAGGCAGGCGATGGCTTCCCCGTTAAATGGTGGAATGCCAAAGCTTCTCTGCCAAAAACGTCCACTAATATCTTACGAATAATAGCAGCTCCCGAAAAAGACGAGTTAATGGCTTGTAGAGCTTCCAAAGCTATTGTCGTACTATTGGGTCCTATAACCACACCATCTGCATTTAAGTCAAATACTTCAGCAACTTTGCACATTTTTTCAGTCTTAATTTTTTTTAATTGGTGTAGATGTTGCTGATAACTTCAGTCTGCTTGAATGTTTGATTTGCCGTTTCGAAGTTTCTTGTTGAAGCTCAGTGAAAACATCGTATGGTTTAATATAAATCTTTTGAAGTATTTTAGTTTTAATTCCTTCAACATCTGCTACCATCTTTTTCACTGATTTTTCGGCAAGACTTGGTAGTCGTTGCATTTGATGATAATTGCATTGTGATGTAGCAAAATATATACGCATATTAAATTTGTCACAGTTATTCCATACTTTTCCAACAAACTTTCCTATAATTGTCTATATATATAATTATGCTGGCCTCCCTTAATCTCTTTATTTCCCGTATTTCAAATGAAATTATCGTTCGATTACTTAAAACTAATTAAGCAAGTTGTCGTTGATGCCATTTAGTAGTGGAAATTTGTATGTTAAATACAAGTTCTTAATCGCTTGTAATCCCTGAAATAATTCATCGCGGTTGTGCGATTTGCGTACAATTACGGCCTGAAAGATGTCACCGTCAGCTTCCAAATATGCCACTGCGTTGGGATCCTTATTATACTGAACCAGTATACGCCTTTCTAAACTTTCACTAAAAGTGTCCTCCACGTTCTCCTGTCTCAAGATGCGTAACTTCTTCTTCACACACTCACGGTCATCAGAAGCACACTGAATTTCTCCTTCTACAACAAACTGCTTCCATTTAAACCGTATCTTGCGATTCACGAACATATATTCAGAATCCACATCCATAATATCGACTAAGTGTACGATGTCATAAGTAATGCGTCCATTACTTTTGTAACCTTTCGATTGGCCCTCATCCATCTTGACTAGATACCAAGACAAACGGCAATATTCTTCAGGTGTTTCATTGCAAGTCATTGCTTTAATTTTATTTTTGAATACTTTCCTTGTGATCTTCTCGATTTTACTTTTAAAATGAAACTATGCACAGTACTGTGGACTGTCACTTACGCCATTTTATAAATTTGCCAGGTATTTTAAGCAGCCTTTTGCGGGATATTTTATGTAAATTTCCAAGATTTAACTAGCCGATGTAAGCATATGCTGGGACTTACCATTCATATACGTGCTAATTAAACTGAAACTAATTGTCAACCTTGAAAGCAAAAAGGCTGAGAAACTATTCCTACAGACAATTTGCAAACAGCAAATTGAACACAACATTTGTTTCATACATAAATTGTCGATCGAACCTTCCTCTTTGTTGTCATAAGAGGGGAGGAGAGAGAGGGAGGCTATAAGTCTTAAATATTTTGCTAAGTTATTTTTGTGGCACTAACTAGCAGATAAATAAGGTGATCTTTTAGACATGAAGGGAGACTGTAATCCCTGGAGAAAAAACTTATAAATACCTGAATTAAATTTTTAGTATGCACAGTTTCATTTTAAAAGTAAAATCGAGAAGATCACAAGGAAAGTATTCAAAAATAAAATGAAAGCAATGACTTGCAATGAAACACCTGAAGAATATTGCCGTTTGTCTTGGTATCTAGTCAAAATGGATGAGGGCCAATCGAAAGGTTACAAAAGTAATGGACGCATTACTTATGATATCGTACACTTAGTTGATATTATTGATGTGGATTGTGAATATATGTTCGTGAATCGCAAGATACGTTTTAAATGTAAGCAGTTTGTTGTAGAAGGAGAAATTCAGTGTGCTTCTGATGACCGTGAGTGTGTGAAGAAGAAGTTACGCATCTTGAGACAGTAGAACGTGGAGGACACTTTTAGTGAAAGTTTAGAAAGGCGTATACTGGTTCAGTATAATAAGGATCCCAACGCAGTGGCATATTTGGAAGCTGACGGTGACATCTTTCAGGCCGTAATTGTACGCAAATCGCACAACCGTGATGAATTATTTCAGGGATTACAAGCGATTAAGAACTTGTATTTAACATACAAATTTCCACTACTAAATGGCATCAACGACAACTTGCTTAATTAGTTTTAAGTAATCGAACGATAATTTCATTTGAAATGCGGGAAATAAAGAGATTAAGGGAGGCCAGCATAATTATATATATAGACAATTATAGGAAAGTTTGTTGGAAAAGTATGGAATAACTGTGACAAATTTAATATGCGTATATATTTTGCTACATCACAATGCAATTATCATCAAATGCAACGACTACCAAGTCTTGCCGAAAAATCAGTGAAAAAGATGGTAGCAGATGTTGAAGGAACTAAAAACATTTGGTAAAACTAAAATACTTCAAAAGATTTATATTAAACCATACGATGTTTTCACTGAGCTTCAACAAGAAACTTCGAAATGGCAAATCAAACATTCAAGCAGACTGAAGTTATCAGCAACATCTACACCAATTAAAAAAAAATTAAGACTGAAAAAATGTGCAAAGTTGCTGAAGTATTTGACTTAAATGCAGATGGTGTGGTTATAGGACCCAATAGTACGACAATAGCTTTGGAAGCTCTACAAGCCATTAACTCGTCTTTTTCGGGAGCTGCTATTACTCGTAAGATATTAGTGGACGTTTTTGGCAGAGAAGCTTTGGCATTCCACCATTTAACGGGGAAGCCATCGCCTGCCTTTATGAATTTTGACAAACCAGCAGAAAACCAGTTGGATGTTGTACACTTTGTAATGCAGCACTCGCAACTAACTGAGAAAGAAATACGGAATGCCATCATTACTAAGTGTGCTGATGAGAACAAAATGTATCGGCAGAGGGAAAGGAAAATACTATTTGGTGCCCTGAAGCAGAAATTATTTAAAGTTATAATATTTATTCTGTGTTATATCTCCTTCCAGTGAAAATAGTAAGTGAAATTAATGATATTCTTGTAAAAATTTTTGTAGCAATTAATAAATTTTCTTATATTATTAATAAAAAACGAAAAGTAATTTCTTATTAAAATTTTGTTTCTTTTCATTTTTCTTAAAAAAATATTTGTTAAAACACAACAGCTGTGTTCTATATGTTACTAGAGTCAAGTCAAATCTAGGTAACAGCTGATGTGGCTATGAAACCAAATATCGAACTTCATTTATGATCTACATAATTTGTTTGGGTTACAAGAGCTTTCTTGTAACCAAATTCTTTCGGATTTCTCAATATTATGTATCAAACTGTACACAAGGAATTTAGTTTTAACACAGAGACAAACACGTTTACAATAAAAAACTTATAAGAACAAAAAAATTGTAATTAACTGTTTCCATAATTTTCGATATCGTTCATCACAAAAAAAAATTATTCGTAATAGGAATAGCTGGCAACAAGTTTTACTGCAGTTTGTTATTCTGCGTCAGTATTATCCAATGTGTAGAAATGTTTATAATTATATACTTTTAATAATAAATAATTTATGGTGTTCGTTTTTTAAGAAATCTTTACAAAACGCAAAATACAAATTGTCCAAATTTTACAAAATATTAACTCTAGAAAATGCTTCAGTTTTTTGTTTTAAAGTTTTTATTGTCGTACGGACTATTTAGAGATGAAAAAATGTTTGGCTGAATTTAGCGTCTTCATTCGTTTAGTTTTTCGTTTGAAACTTCTTTTTAAATAATAAATAATTTACTAATAGTCACACCTCTTTGTTTTCATTTCGTATTCTTGTGCTTTTCGTTTTTGTTTTTTTTTTATCAACCATCTTCTGTTTTTATTGAGGAGTTATTGTAGCAAACACGCTTCGCTACTGTGATGCATGTTAATAAAATTCAGAGAGTTTATTTATCGCTACATAAGTTCTTTTATCGAAAGTTGGCATATGTGTGAATATACATGTCTGACTATTTATTTAAAAAAAAAACTAAATAAAAATGTATTTAGTTTTCTTTTTCCGTCTTTTTATTTAATCACGTATTTTATAATAATTCTTTTATTGCACCTGAGATGTTAAAAATCCTATTACTAATAATTGCTTGCCAAAAAATTCTTGTGTTAATATTTTCATCTAAGTTTGACTTAATATTTGTAATGCATATGTCGGTTTTCAGAACCTTGCCTTATATTTTATAAATTTTTGACTAGTTTTACCAATAAAATACATATTTTTTTATTTCTTTTAATGTTAAAATTAATATACATATGCACAAAGTTAGTTTTTAATTTCTATACACTATAAATATTTAAGAAAAAATTAGAACATAAGAATTTGAGGTACTTTAAATTTACACCGATCGACTTTGAAAGGGATTCAAATTGTATTGTTAAATGAAATAGTGCCTTAATGTTTTAATACTTTTATTTGAAAGAAAAAATAAAAGTACATCTACATATATTAAAATAATTTAAAAGATTATGACACCATCACATTTAACACTACCCTTTCAGTCCCCCACTTATTTTCTCATGCGAACATCTTTCTACGCACACGCATTTATACAAACACACATGGTACATTTGTTTCGTTACTATTTACACTTTACAGAATATCTCATTACAGATCAGCCCAACTTTAGTTGTCATTGTCTTAATGAAGAAGAAGAAATTTAAAATAACAATAAATGATGTGAAAAGGAAGTCATTTTAAGTCACCGTTCAGGTTTTTTCTGCAAATTTGAAGCGGAATTTAGTCTCTTCATTTAATTTTACCGCTGCAATTTGTTCTCGTCCGCGCACTTTGTGGTGATGGCATGTCGCACCTCCTTTGCCGTAAGACACATGAACTTCATTATCAAGTGCATAATATCGGCAACTCTTAGTGGGTTTAATTGGATCGTGGGCCTTTCACAATCCACAAAAGCTGGCGAGGGCTTTTCGGTCAGATTGTGGAAGGCTAACGTTTCTCGGCCAAAAACTTCCACTGAAATCTTGCGTGTTATTGCTGCGCCCGACGAGGACCAGTTTATGTTCTGCAAAGCTGTTTTGGTAACTGTCGTGCCATTGGGTCCATCTTAGTTTGCTTTGAATTGAAGCAGCATTTTCGGCTTTTCCGCTTTCGGTTTGTGGGTGATAGATGCGAAAGAACAAGAAGCTGCTTCTAATTCCTGTACCTGGGGTTCTTGTAGAGCAATATTTTCGTCGACTGCTTTTGTGCTTGGCGGATTTTCGTATAATGCCTTTGAAATCTTTCGTAAGTTTTCAATTTGCTCAATTAATTCTTGAAAAATTTCAAGTTTTATATTGGTCCCAATTTTTTTCAAGGCTTTAATGTGGTTTTCTAATACTCGGTAAGTTATAAGCTCTGCTTCTAGTTCTTCGTCTTTTTCTTTACCGCATCCTTCAGCATCTTTGCCCGTTCCAAACGCAAGCGTTCTATTTATTATGACCCATTTTTTCTTCAGCTCCTCTATGGTTGAATCTTCTTTATCACTTTTTTTAAAAAAATCTTTTAAAAGTGCAATTGTTTCTTCAATTTTAACTGCCTCTTTACAAGAATTGGGCTCTGTAAAATCGCCTTGTGACAACTTTTCACCTGGTTCATCCCGAATAATATCTCCTGTGCCCAACACAGGATTGCCTTCAATGTCTTTCAGTTCACACAGCTGTTGCTTTTTATAATCTGGCAGTGTTTGTTCTCCTGCTTCTATTTGTCTAGCATCTGTTCGAAGATGCTCTAGGAGACGCCTTTTTCGTAAGTGCTAAAAAAAGAATACAAAAATTAATTATATAATTTCAATAAATAAATAAATGTATGACACTTACCACGGATTGTTTAATGATTGTCTACATTTTATTAACGCTGAAAATTTGTTGTTCAGTGGTCGGTAGTTGTTTAAGGAATGAGTGTAGTGTCTGATTTGGTCGTTGCTTTTATACTTTAACAAATAGTTTTTTTAAGCAAACATATTAAACCCCGCCAAGAGAGAGATACAAAAGCGGGGCAGTTTTTTGTTCAGTTCAGTTAAATATATTCCAAAGGAATTGAGCGCTTTCCCATTGAAATTGGTGCACAACTTTTGATTTTATTCACAATTAAGTGACAGAACAAAACTGATAGAAATTGAAATTTCCATACAACAGTAGATACCACACAGAAACACAAATTCAAAAGCTGTACACCAATTTGAATGATAAAGGGATCCATTCCTCTAAAATACATTAAACTACAAGCTACTAAATCAAAAATAAGCTCGTCATTGAATTCTTATTTTTTATTTCAAGACTATTTTGTTATCGAATTTCCTTTTTTTCCTTTACTGAATAGGAAAAACCCTTCTGAAGTTATGCTTCTATATGTGGTGCAAGTGCTTTTATTTTTACATAACGCTGCATCTCGAAAACAAGAGCTATAGAGCATTCCAAATAATTGAAAATAAAACAACTTTCATTCTTGGCGAACGAACATTTCTTTTTTTCGAAATTTGTAAACACGTGTTCTTATTAACGAAAATTTTTGGGAGATTATAGTAATAGGAAGTGCACCAAGGAAGAGCTTTGACCTTATTTCAATCGCAGTAATTTTATTCAGCTAGATTTTCAGATGGAAGTCTCGGCCATATGTTCTCATTTATTATTTGAGCTGCAGTTTTAGAGTTTTTTTGTCCATTTAATAAATACTTAACGAATTACAGATGTATGTATATTATTTTGTGTAAGTTAAACCACTTTATGTGAGTGACGTTGATGCATGAATGCATTCGTGATTTGGCAAAAAATAAAACCATACAAGTATGTGCTAAAATCAGGGCATCGGATATTGTTTTTAATCTTGAATTGCGCTGAAAGTCTTCATATCATTATTGTTTAAAATATATTTTTAATTTTCATAGGACATCTGCCGCAACCTTAAAATCAAAATAAAGTAGAATGATTCGCTTCATATAATTAAAATTTGGGAGACCTCCGTAGTGGCTCATTTGTCATTTATCAAACGAAAAACATTAAATATTTTTATCTTTAGCACTGACAAGCGGTATGTATCGCTCCTTTATGGCAACATAAGCAACCTCAAAAGGTTTGTTAATGGAGTAAATAGTGCAGAAAAAATCATTATATCAGACAGAGGCAAATTCAAAAATGAACTCCAGCACTTCCTTACGGAAAAAAAATATTGATATAAGGTTGGTTTCTGAGACTCATTTGACTTTGAGAAGCCTTTTCAAAATGAATGGCTACACCTTATATGTTACAAAGGACCCGAGAGGAAGAGCATGCGGTGGATCAGCAATTTCATATGGAATGCTTGTATGCGCTTCTCTCGAGAAAAGAAAATATTTTATATCTTCATTGAGTTGTATGTAAAATGTAAGACTTAAAGCACGTTTTCTGCAAATCTAGCATTTTTGAGTTATGCCTCTGTTGCGATAAAGGAGTGATATGTGAAGTGAAGATGAAACGAAAATTGTTCTATAAATGTATTTATACCAAGCTGAGCATAAACAGAAAAAGTACCAAAAGTATAAACTTTTACGCGTTTTAGCCCCTTAAGAGTATCCCTTACTTTAATCTAGATCATATGCCATCCGTTTACCAAATTATTTTTTTAAATTTAGCCGTGAAACAAATAACCAGTCACAAAAACATGCAAAATTTCACATTCATAATATAAGTAGTATGATTATTGGCCAGTAATGGGTTAATTCGTGTCAAGAGTTTTACAATTTTTCTTAAGTGTTTTATAGTACGTTTCCATATGCGTGTTTTGGAGCAAAAAAAAAATGTTTTCCTCATACATTTTTGATATCAGCAAAACAACTCAAGTTATAGTGCGTTTCTCTATACGTGATTTAGGCCAAAGCATTTGATTTGCCCAAGTTAAGTAATTTGTCCGTTTATTTCCCATGCATTTTGTATATGAGCAAACATGCTGATAAAAGATGACACTAATAGAAAATATTCAAGTTTTTGAGCAATTGCACAAACCACATTAATTGTATTTTAAATTGTAATTGATTGAGAAACTGACTAATTTAAATAATAATGATAGTAAAATCAAAATGGTTTCGAAAAAAGCTTGATGGAAACACTTCGAACTGTTTTGAGAAAAACCACTTGTTTTGTTTACACCAAGTAAAAAAAATTCATGTTTTTTGAAGAAATAAGGCAATAAAGCGCATCATAAGTGCTTTAAAATATGAGCTATTTAGAAGCAGTGAACACATTTGAAGCAAACTATAGACAAAAATGTGATTTAATAGCGCCACAACCATGCAGGTTTTAAAGCCAGAAATTTTGCTAATGAAATCTTAAAAAGCGATTTTTTACATAAGTAAGTACGTTTATATTAATAATCCTTTAAGAGCAATTGAGATAACCGCTACATTTGCAATGTTTTATTAGATCTAAAAGAGCGCTGTTGTGAGCAAAAAATGTGTTACTCCAGACCGGGAACTCGCCATACAAAAATTGGCAGCGATATCAGCAGGTTTGTCAGCTCTACTTTTACTCTCTCATAGTAAAAATCTTATTTGTTTATAGAATGAGAAGAACCGATTATATATTTGTGCTGATTTTAAATATCAATCTCGGTAATTTAGGTGCGAGCGCTTCAGTCAAACTCCGCACTGAAAGGAAAACCATAATTTCATGAATTTTTTCATTAATATCGAGCCAACGTAAGAATTCATTGTATTAATGAAGATTTTCTCTCAGATAATGAAAACTTTCAATTAGCTAATGAACACTTTGATACTATGAAGAATTATTAATGATGCTACTTCATTAGCTGAATGAATGTTTTTTCCCTTAGTGCGAGGTCTTTAACTTCTGTACTTCTGTGGGAGCTTCAGAAAACGCAGTTCACGCAACCCATATAACAATCAATGACAGACCGACATGTCTTTCTAGTCTCTCATATTCATAATAACCAAGAATATATATCGTTGATCGCAAGTAGAAAAGCCCTAACTCGAATAATTGCAGGAGAAGATTAAAACTTAATAGAAACTGCAATATTCAAAATGTAAACTTTTTTAAAAGCAGCTACAATTTCTTGTAAAAGTGTATTTCTTACGCTGTTGCAATAAATTTTTGTGACGATATGTATTTGTGTGAAATGTATTGGAATCGCTGAAAAGCTCAATTTCGTAAAAAACACCAGTTAAGGCTTTTCTACTTGAGACCATCGATTTGTAAGTATAGCTTTTTCGTTTTCGGTTTTTCCGTTTTTTCTTAATTTTTTTTTAACTATCTGTTGTTGCTTATTATCGTAAAACATCACATTAATTATTTCTACTTAGTCGAACATACATACATACAGATGTATGTATGTATGTAAGTATTACTGTAGTGGATATTATGTTACATTGCCCTGTAGGAAATGTCACTAGTGAATCAGTACTGATTCATTATTGACTTTGTCACCAGTACTACTGACAAATTATACCCCAGAAAATGCTTTTTGTTGCAGAAATTTAGCATGCGCGTGTCATTGAAAAGCAACTACTGACGTTTGTGCTACTGACGTAGGTAGTTCTTTTGGTACCATATCGAGACATTGGAAACTGATAGTAACTAGTTCATTTTAGTAATTTTAATGATAATGCAACTGCATATATTACATTATAAAAAAGGGAACTAACGCAAGTACGAATTTGGTTTCTAATAAATATAAATGAAAAATTCAATGTTTAATAGAATTATTAAAATCATATGAATCTGGACTTACAGCAAATTTTTAACTTTTTCATTTTAAAATTTTTTATTTTTGTCTTTTGCAATTTCGTTTTGTTTGATTCTGTGAATTAAAAAAAAAACTAGAATTAGGCTTGACGCCACTTGTTTTTTCAACAAACCAATAAAGCACGAAGAAGAAGCATATTTGTGTGTATCTGAACAAAATATTTTTAGGCGTCAAAAACAATGTTAATACAAGTATGTAGACAATGTCACCAAAACAGTCGCTAAAAGTGGTAACTTGAGGACACTTAACCCCACGCTTCCTTCAGGGTGCTTTTGCTTTCTACGTTCAGTATATTAACTGTAATTGCCAAGTAAACATTTATTTGTCATATTCTCATGATGACTTGAGTGATTTATATGAAATTAACTTAAACTAGAATGAGTTTTAATCAGTAATAATTTCTTAATAGGGCTGACGGAATGAGTGGCTGCACAGAAAAATGTCGGTATTTCCCCCAAGTAAAAGTCTAGTTTAATTTGTATTCTCTTCTTTAGAAAATCACATTAATTACTAAATATATTTCATTCAATAAGAATTGAAAATATTGAACTTATACCAATATGTATGTAAACATTAGTACGTTAAATATTTCTTTACAAAATTTTGCCTTTATTTGTATAGTTGTTTATGTTATAAATAAATTAATTACAAATATCATATAGGAATAATTTCAAGGTTATTTTACCGAAATCGGGACTTAGAATTAATTACACTGACAAACTCAAAAAGAATCACTGTAGACATGAAAACTGAAGGTAAATCACTTTTGAAAATAAAAATAAAATGATTACTTTCAAGACAACACGGCTACACGCCTATATGACTAATATTGTGGCAGTAGCCAACTTAGTCCCGGTTGACACACTTTAACTTTTGTTGATCAACTCGCAATTTAGCTGAGAGAAAAAAAGAGATATTTGTACTTCCTTCTCCGTCTTTATTGTAGCTGAACTACGAGTTGATACACAAAAGTTGAAGTGTGTGAACCGGGACTTAAACTAATTTCTACTTTTGAAGGCGACAATGTGAAAATACTGTGCTGCCAGTATAATACAAAATGCGAAATGAATTATAACTTGAAATTATTGGATATTATTTAACAGAAAGAAAACCTCAAATCTCATATAAATTCGTTGCTTGATTTAATAATGCAGAATAATAAAGCATTTAGTATTTTACCTTACGTAAAAATTTCATATAAATAGTTTGTACTATTACCTCCTGTAAGAAGAATATTTTTCATGCCTTCATTGAGTTGAATGTAAAATGCAAACGTTAAACGTGTTTTTTGCGAAACTAGTTCTTTTTTGAGTTATGACACTATTGAACTGAATGTGCGAGATGCTTGTGATGTCGCTACCGCTTTCAAAATAATTAAGTTGCTGGCTACATGGCTACAATTATTGCCAGCCGCATTTGTAGTCTGTAGCCTGCTGAAGTGAATGTGTTTAATGAAAAAATAAATTTCTGTGAATTTTAATGCAATAAGAACTTGTATTCCGTCTAATGAAATGTTAATAAAATTGGAAAAGAGTCATTTTAATTCTTATTGTAACTAATAAGCATACACAACACTCTTATATTGACTGGTCATCTGATCGGTAGTGATGAGGTAAACATTTATCAATTATAGTTGCTTTACTCTTACATCTAGGGTATTTTTTTAGAGTGACACAACTTTGAGTTGGCACTACTTCTTTATTTGAGCACCCATTTAACAGCTGATAGTCGCTTTTTGTTTAGTTTGATTTGAAATTTCACTATGAATCAAACTTTTCTTGTTTGTCTCCCTTTTTTTCTTTTTTGGGGAATTATATAAAAATTTAAATTCCTTCATTAATGGCTGTATATATATAATGTACTTTTTTTCATAATTTGATAATTTAATAAGTTTAATGATCTAAGATTTTCTACTACATTGAAGTTTTAAATGTTTTAGCATGTAAAGAAATTTTTGTACAAAAGATTTTTAAATTTAATTTTTAAAATTAAATAATTTTTTTTTTTTTTTAATGTTTTGGAAAATAATAAATACAACAACAACAATACAACATTTTGAATCAACTTACACCAGAGCAGAGGGTGGCGTTGGCTGAAGTAGTTAGCACGTTGACTACAAAACCTAAGATCCCGGGTTCGAGCCCGGTCTCCGACAGTCATTAAAAATAATAACACCACGCATTTTTCTGATGTGCATTAGTGTCCTTTGAATCAGTTGTTGTGGGAAAAGTTGTAGTGATGCAGGCATAAGGACTGGTCACTAAAAACTACACCTGCATCATCAGATACTAATCCTAATGTAACATCAGAGCGCCCTCCTTCGTTGTGTAGCGAATCATTGGCGAAGTAAAATAACTAATAAAATAGCTACTAAACATAGCTTCAAAATTTCATACGCCTCATTTAACACCAGAAGGCGCTGCAACACTGCATTATCAAAAAAGCGTGCAAAAAAGCAGAGTTGTAAAAGAATGAAGCTTTCCTCCATCTTCCTTCACCACTTGTCTTCTCTAACACTATCCCTTCCCTATCACCCTCTCTGACTATCTTCTCTTCAACTAACAGGTAACACAAAGGGATCATTGTATTGGACCCAAGTGAGCTGGTCTCTAAATTTCACCTTTCCTTACCAGCAGCCTGCTAACCTAACCTAACCTAACCTACACCAGAGCAACGCGTGCAAATTGTTCGGTGAATGGGCTAAAACACAAATTGATAATGATTTTGAATTTCCATTCAAAATTTTATTTTCCGATGGAGCCCATTTCTGCTTGAATGGGTACGTAAATAAGCAGAATTGGAGCATTTGGAGTAAGAAGAATCACACGCTTTTGTCTAAGCACCATTACATCCACAGAAAATTACTATTTGGTGCGCTTTATGGGCTGGCGGAGTCATTGGATTATAAGTCTTTCAAAACGATGACGGTCAGAATTTTACTGTCAATGGCGAACGGTATAGGAACATAATTCGAAAATTTTTCGTACCTCAATTAAGTGGCATTAATATTGCTGTTATGTGGTTCCGACAGGACGGAGCCACATGCCACACAGCTGGCGCTACAATTAAGATACCCAAAGAAACTCAAAGTTGAAACGCTCTAAAAAAACACGTTTTATTTGCATGTACATTATGTACTATACATACAAAAGTCGCTTTTGAATAGTTTTACTCCACCGACCAATCTTAAAAAAATGAGTTAGGTATGGATTACTTAATACCCTCTTTCTGACTCAAAGCGCGTTTCACGAAATTTATTATGGTTCCTGAGATATTAAGCATAAATTGTGTCCCATATCCACTGTTTTTAAGTTGAATAAGTATTGTTTTGCTGTAAACGCCACTGTTTGGCGATTTCGTCAAATTTTTTCCGCTGTCAGATTTTTTCCGATCTATTTCGCTAAATTGATTTTAAAAATCGTCAGAAGTCCGTTAAATCAATTAAATGAAGTTTTTTTAATAAATATAAATATATATATATATTTGATAATAAATTTATTTTTATTCGCACTCTTTTTTAAATAAATTTTTATGAAATAATCGTATAAAAATTTAGATAAAATCGCCAAATATTATTTCTTGTAAATTTTTCTTATCCAAATTCAAAATAAAATCGCCAAATATTATTTCTTGTAAATTTTTCTTATCCAAATTCAAAATGCATTTACTACAATAATTAAGATAAAAAAACACGAAAATCAAGTGGTTGTTGTAGTTTAATTTTGTTTAAGAAAAACCATAAAAATCGCCAACAAATTTATTTATCGCCAAAAAAAAATGCCATGATGCCAAATCAAATATTTGGATGCCAAACAAGTTGAAAAATCGCCACGTTGTGCGAGAAATCGCCATATCTGACAGCCCTGACCGGAGCCGCAAGCCACACAACCGTTCAAACGATTCAGTTTATGCATGAGAAATTCCTCAGTCACGTAATTTCTCGATTTGGCAATGTCAGTTGGCCACCTCGTTCTTGTGATTCAAAGCCGCCATTTAAAACGCGAGTTTACCTAAACAAACCAGAAAAAACTGACGGTCTATCAATATAATTGAAGTTTTAAAAAAAATCGTGTTTTTAAGCCAATTTACTTCCTAAACTAAAATTTGCCCACCCTTTATTTGTTATATCTACTGGAGGGAATTCATTAATTAGATAAAGATGCAACATTACACTTACATACGTTTATCACAATTTTCATTTTGCCCTAAGTAATGTGATAGAAACTTTGTTCTTCGCAATGATTAATATATCCTGCATGACTACCAATCAAATGACCAATTGACTGATACTTTTATTTTAGGGTATCAACGTTAGGAAGATTTTTAAATACCTTACTCATATTAAATAGTTTTTTGTTTTTTTTTCATGCGAAATTTAGTTTTAGAACCTTTTTTAGGAAAAATTTTTCTTGTAAATGCGAAAATAAATTCGATATAACTCTAGTATTAGACTACAATTTTCATTTGAACAACGTCTTGCAGTTTTTCTACCTTTACCTTTAGTATTAAATCAGAAAATTATGAAATTAAAATCATCTGTTAGTATGCGAGGCAGTTGGATTTTCTTTTTTATTTTCGGTAAAGTAGATACAAGTATAGTAAATCATCAATTATATTTATGAGTGCCATAAATACGAACTTCCAGTACTTACAGTCAATTTCATATGTTGAAAATTGGTTTAAGTTTAATCGTCACATCAATTGGTAGCCGCTACATCCTTATAGAAGTTCAGGTTTCACATACAAAATGTTGAAAATGTCCAAGGGTTTGTTTTATTCAATTTAGTTGCGAGGATAATCTACTGTTAATGTTTTATAGGAATACAATCCATTATACAGACATCCACACATGTTTATAATAAAATGTGTTTCTAAATTGCTTGAAGCAATAAAGTAAATCACTTAATATGGACATTTAATTTTTCTTCTTCGAACATTTTAATTACGACGGGAATTAAGATTTCATAAGAGATTATAAAGTTTAAATAAGATTTTGTTTAATCTACTCGTATGCTTTAATCCTAAAGAAGCACTGCAATATTTGAAGCAGTTGTAAAAATTAAATCCTCTTGAAAATTTTTCCACGAATTCAAATTTATAATCCTGAGTACACAGAAAAAAATATGCCCCAACATTTTCAAACAAATGTTTGTTGGAAATAAAATTTAGTTTCAGAAATTATTTTTATTGTTCCAGCAATTGCTTGTTTGTCGCTTGTCGGCTAATTGTCGGCATCGTGTTGTTTCATCGAGCCAAAACGCGTGCAAGCAAAACAACTGTTAAAAATTAACTGAACATTAAAAATGGCCGAAATTTTCGGCATTTTCGGGACATCAGTACCAACATAACGGCATAAAAAACTCAAAATTCGAATATACGTAACTCGCGAAAATTCAAAATTCGCGATACGTTTTGAACAAACCTCGTATAGGTTAATCACAATACTGGGCAGTTTAACAATCATCGCTTTAGTGTTAGAAAAATTTATGCTAAGTGTGGCACCTTTTGAAATATATACTTTGTTTTTAATTTTTATTTATAAATAGTAAACTTTGATTTCATAGTTTGTAATATTAATTTTTTTAATAAAATATTGTAATTGTTGATTTTGAATTTCTTTGAGTCGGACGTGTTTTATTTATTTATTTTGTGGAAACACCCACACACACTAAGCTTGCTGTTACTCAAACAATATGAAACATTGCTCATTAAGGAGTTAATATTATATATAGGGATAAATCTTTAAGTTGTGTGTCACCGTTAAATAATAGAGGCCTTATTTATAAAAATTATTAAGGCTTTATTAAGGCTTGATAAAAAAAAGTTATATGATGAAAATCTGTTTAATAAACCCTTTATAAAGCCTTAAAAATTTTATAAATAAGATTGTAGTTGTATATCGCCGGCATAGATAGAGGATTCACACACTCAGAACCGTTTAGAAAAGCAAAGAAATCATTTATTTACCCAGCAAAACAATACATGCAACAGAAGTAGTTAATGCATGGGTTCTACTGCAAATGAATTGGTTCAATTTAGGTGCAGAACGCATGATTTCATTGACGAGCATGGGCTCAATTTTAACAAAACTGTTTATCTTTTTGATGCATGCTTAGAACCCTACAAATTCCCTGATTCGATTACGTTTTTTCACGTAAATACAAAACATAAAAAAAGAATTATGTCGCAGTCAGGGTACAAACCGTGAGGTTCAGACTGTCAAGGCATACTCTCTACCACAGAGCTATTGTCTTCTTGATATTTGTTGGAGATAAAACTTGTTTAATGAAAATGTGTCAATGTGATGATTTAATTCCGTTTTTGCATGCCTTTTTTGCTGGATATTTATTTCAATATATTACCCAGTTTGTCCGAATGCATTCGAAGAAGCAAATGCTCAAGAAATCATGAAACACTATTTCATTTTGATCGCGATCATTTAATTTTTTGCTGGGTAGATTATAAATACAAATGGGAAATACGTCGAATTAAGATTACCGCATTAAATTACTTTAGCCACTCCTCTGCCTCTAAAATTTTTAAAACTTAATATCTAGCTACGTCTATGTTGAACATTTTGTGAGCGCCCTGATAAATAAGAACAGATTAATCTGCAATGTGTGTGAAGATAATTTCGAATTTAACTAGCAGAGACAGGATCGAACTGGATCGAGATAGATAATTTTTTTTTTGTTGGAATAGTTGCTCTAAAATATAGTTTATGAAATTATAAAAGTAGGATGGTTAAAATATGTCTGGTAGAACCAATAAATTAGATTTAAGAAAACATAATTTTCTTGAGAAGATTAGTGGTCGTTTGGGTAAAATATGGAAGAGCACACGTACTACACCATAAGGCTGTGGTGCTCTGAAGGGTCCTAAATGTGACCCAAATGATCACGTGTCTCAAACAATTTTGGGAATCGAAATAATCGATTTTGAAAAATGTGCTTTTATAGTGAAAATTTACAGAAACGTAAAATATGTTCGACTTAATTTTATATTGTATTCCATATGATTTGACAAAATGTTTGTTAAGAAAGCAATGAAGCTGATTTTTTTTAAATTTTTAATATAACTAAATGTTGAAGAAATGTTAATAAATGCATATTTTATTAGTTTTAAATACATATTTTATATTTTTAATGTATATTTTATGTACAAAGCCCGCCCCAACTTTATTGTTTTATATTTTCGTCCACAATTCTTTAGTTTTGTATTTGTTCAGCATTTTAACGATGGAACTTAGCTTTAGCTTTAGCGAATTGCATAATAAGGGGGCTGAGAAGCTAAGAAGATACAAAAAGTTTTAAAAAATTCTTCAGATTCATGCTACGTTCATTTTTTATCTCCCTCTTTTTCTCTCTCTCCCTCTTATAGAGCTGCCATTAGCAAATTTTATGAAAAATGCATAATTTAAATAAGATACAACTGAGTTTCAATTTGTTTTTTAATTCAGTCATTTGATTGAAATTTTCAATATATTTTTAATAAAAATTAAGAGATTTGGAAAATAAATTACCCTCTGTTACATTGTTGTTATCCTTTCAATTTTCTGTTTTGTTCACCGAATTTAAATATTTTTTTTTAAATAAAACTTTCAAATGTAATTTTATAGTTAAAGCTAATTTTTGTGGAATAGTGAACAAGCATTGTTGACTTTTCCTATTAACATTACTAATATGGAATCGTTGCTAGGAATAGAGTAAAAAATGACTTCTTTTAACTAAGGACATATAAAATACCGAGGTTTTAATTGACGTCAAGTTTAATGTACTTTTTTGGATGCAGATTCTTTCTGCTTAAGAATTTTGATTTTTTTAAAGAATTTTTTGATTAAAGTCTAAGCAGGAACGAAATACAGCCAAACGTGATTAACTAACGACAGTAGAAAATTCTTAGCTAAAATCGTTTTCGTTAAAACTTTTATGATATGACAATCAAAAAAAACCATATCAAAAAATTTGTAAAATTTTACTGTGCTTTATTACTTTTTGCAACTATTTTGTATGTTTCTCTTTCACCAATATACATATAAAATAATATTTACTGCCATATTCATGAAAAATATTTCAGGTTTATTAAGCGCCTATTTGACATATTTCTATGAGAAATTTGTCAAATAAACCTAAAATATTTCTTATGAATAAGGCCGTTAAAGTTTATTTTAGGTATAAATTCTATAAAAAACATTCACTTTTCCAATTAAGCCTTTAGTTTTAATTTGATATTTTTCAAGATTTCAAGGTTGCGGTAGATATTTTATCTCTTTTAACCAAAATTAAAATGTGTGTAATGAGTAAACACTATGGCATTTTTGACATCGCAATAGTGTGTACTAGTGGCAATGTTTGTCATTTATGATATTTTCCGTTGTGTTGCATTGCTTTCCATACAAAAAACTTAATGTGAACTGCATTGCACACATTTTGAAAATGATACCACAAAACGACAATACAGGAAAGGTCAGATGTGTACTCGGTATAAGGTTTCAGCGCAATTCAAGTTCATAAATGCTTGTATGCTTAATGCATACCGAGCCATAACAGCCAAAAAAGCTGACACATTTTTGGACTTCAAAATATCAAGAAAATTATGCTGCTTAAGCTTTTTTTGGCGGTTGTGGCAAAATACAAAGAAAGAAAACCCCAAATGTTTTCGACAGGATTTGAACATAGAATTTTCAGCACATGCTGCACTACTACGCCCAGCAAAGAATAACTTATTTTGTTTATTTACTTGGCAGTCGTTACACAAAAGCTGAAAAGTAATGAATACGGTATGCAGTTTGTGTTGAAAAGTAAGTTGTTCCTAATGTTAGTTATTGCACAGTTCAGGGTTTTTATAAAAGAAAATTAAACAATAAAAATAAAAAAATAAAAAAAATTGTTTGTATTGATTTGCTCTAGATATCTAATACATGTTTTTTAATAATAATAATAAAAAATTTTGCATCGCGCACCAATTATGGAGTTTTCCGCACTAAAAATTTTTAAAAAATCTTGACAATGCTGACAAATTCTTATTTTAAAATGTTATTATAATCTTAATTTCACCAATTGAGAGACATTAATAAATAGAAGTGTATGTGTATTCATGTGTGTGTAGGGGTGCATAATTAAGTTGTTTGTATTTTGTATAGTTTTTTTTTATTATTAAAAAATAATTTGGCTCAACCTAGATACGAACCTAGGCCACTTCTTAATTTTTATGTTAAGAACTAAAAATATGTTTTATGTAAAGTCGTATAAATGAAAATGTTGGCCTTTTCTAACAAGTATCGTTATTACTCTCGCTAGAAATAGTTGTTTAATTGCACCTTTTTGACTAGTATCGTTATTAGTATTGTTGCAACGAGTAATATGGCCGTTCTTTTTTGACCAGTGCCATTACAACAAGTAAAATGGCTGCCTCAAAGTGTATCTAGTAACTAGCTTCTAATTACAAATTAAGCTGCGAAATATGTATGTGGCTTTGTGTGTGTGTGCGTTTGTGTGTGTGTGTGAAATGAGCATAATCACACATACACTCACTTATTGAGTGACTACAATTTTAATGATTTTAAACTCAGGGAGAAAATCATGTTGTAAATTTAGTTATTGCTACAACATGGATTTCCCCACAATTAGTTTATAATTTAGGTACTTCTTTTTTTTGTCAGAAAATAATTTTTCCTTCTAGATAATGAGGAATTCAAATAGTCTGAGCAGGTACGTCAATTTACTGGCAATTCATAATATATTTAAAATAATACTGGCACGTTACCTGCAGTCGGAAAGAGCTCAGTAGAGGAAATCATGCTTAATACCTGCCAAGGACCGAGAGAACCATACAAAAACTGCTATTTCCTCAAGTATAAAGGCAACCACCAAATCCGACACAGCACTCATTCCTTAAACAACTACCGGCAAGCGAAAAACAACTTATCAACGTAAATAAAATGGCAACAATCAATAAACAATCCGTGGTAAGTGTGATAAATTTATTTATTTATTGAAATTATACAAGCTAATTAATTTGTTTTTATTCCTTTTTTAGCACTTACGAAAAAGGCGTCTCCTAGAGGCTCTTCAAACAGATGCTAGACAAATAGAAGCAGGAGAACACACACTGCCAGATTATAAAAAGCAACATCTGTGTGAACTGACAGACATTGAAGACAATCCTGTGTTGGGCACAGGAGATATTAACCGGGATGAAACGAGTGAAAAGTTGTCTCAAGGCGATTTCGCAGAACCCAATTCTTGTAAAGAGGCAGCAACTGAATATGAGGTAACAAAAGAACGGAATTCAGTACAAAATAAAAACCACCCTGCAGCAGTGCAAGTTTTTGGGGAGACTGCAAAAGAATGTTGCCAAAGATCTGAATGGCCGGTAGAGGAAGAAGCCACTAAACTTGAAAAAAAAGAAAAAGTAATAAATTTTTTTGAAGACTTTTTGAAAAAAATTGATGAAGAAGACTTAGCAATAGAGGAACTGAAGGAAAAATGGATCCTAATAAATAGAATGCTTGCGTCTGCTACGGGTAAAGATGTTGAAGAATGCGCAAAAAACAAAGCCGAGGAACTTGAAGCAGATCTACTAACTTACCAAATATTAGAAAACCAGATTGAAGCCTTAAAAAAATTTGGAAATAATATAGAACTTGAAATTTTTCAAGAATTAATTGAACAAATTGAAAACTTGCGAATGATTTCAAAGGCAATTTACGAAAATGCGCCAAAAGCAGTCGACGAAATTATTGTGCTACAAGAACCACAGGTACAGGGAGTAGAAGGAGCTTCATCCTCTTCCACATCCGTCACCCAAAAACGAAAAGCGGAAAATCCGAAAATGCTGCTGCATCTCAAAGCAAACGACGATGGTATGGTGGTAATAGGACCCAATGGCACGACAGTTGCCAAAACAGCTTTGGAAAGCATTAACTGGTCCTCGTCGGGCGCAGCAATAACGCGCAAGATTTTAGTGGAAGTTTTTGGGCGAGAAACGTTAGCCTTCCACAATCTAACCGGTAAACCCTCGCCAGCTTTTGTGGATTGTGAAAGGCCCACGAAAAGCCAATTAAACCCACTAAAAGTTGCCGATATTATGCACCTGATGATGAAGTTCACGTGTCTTACGGCAAAGGAGGTGCGACATGCCATCACCACAAAGTGCGCGGACGAGAACAAATTGCAGCGGCAAAAGGAAATGAAGAGACTAAATTCTGCTTCAAATTTGCAGAAAAAACCTGAAAGTCGCCGTTAAATAACTTCCGTTTCACATTATTTCTTGTTCGCTAAATTTCTTCTTCTTATTTTGGACAATAACAACTAAAGTTGGGCTGATCTGTAATGAAACATTCTGTAAAGTGTAAATAGTAAAGAAAGAAACTGACCAGGTATTTTTTGAGTGTGAGAAGTGACAAACTTATATATATATATGTGTGTTTGTATAAATGCGTGTATGTTTTATTTTATGTGTGCTTGCGGATAGATGTTAGATATATCTAAGTCATTTATTATAGGAAAATAGTTGGGGGACTCAAAGGGTGGTCTTAAATGTGATAGTGTCATAATCTTTCAAATTATTTTAATATAATTGTTTGCATTTATTTTTTTTCGAACAATTAGTTAAAACATTATGACACTATCACATTTAGGACTACTGTTTGAATCCCCCAAGTATGTATTTATGTATGTATGTGTACTGTAGAATTAAAAATCAATCAGTGTAAATTTAAAGCACCTCAACTTCTCTAATTGTTTTTTTTTATTATTTATAAAATTATAGAAATTAAAAAATAGCTTTGTGCATATGTATATAAACTTCAACTATTTAAAAACAAAAAAATATTTATTATATTGATAAAACTAATAAAAAATATATAAAATATATTTATTACAAATATTAAGGCAAACTTATATCAATATATTGTCAAAACAATTTTTAGCAAACAATTCGTTGTAATGGGATTTTGAACATCTCAGGTTGCAATAAAAAAAATCTATGATATACTTATGTGATTAAATAAAAAGATGAAAACAGACAACTAAACGCATTTTTATTTTACATATTTTTTAATAAAAATAATAGTCAGAAATGTCTATTCAAACTTTTGGTAAAAGAACTTATGTTGCGCTAATTAATTTTTTCGGTTATATTATTTACATGGTCTAATCCGAATGTTCTCATGTCAATTATGCACAAATGCTGTAAAAGTTTAACTAATATCTCCGTGTACACAAGTTGTCTTGTCAAAAGTTGTTTGTTTATTAAAACTTTTCTATTGCACAATTGCACATAGAAAATATTCTAGGAACGATTTATATTTATCATTAGGCGGAAGTGCGTTTTTCTATCATGCCTGAAAAAGAAACTTCAAAAATACTTATTGTTTAGAACATGTATCACAGTAGCGAAATGAGTTCGATACAACACAACAACTAAACAGCATCAAAAGAATCAGCTGTAGACCTCGTATATGCTGTAATCAGCTGTTTCAAAGGGTTTCGGATATTTTTTTCTTTTCTTATTAACCGTTGGTACAAATAATCAAAACAAAAACAAAAGGTACAAGATTGAGAAATGAAAACAAACAGATGTGACTATTCCAACTAAGTCATATTCAAGAATTTGTATTTGCTTCCTAAAAAATAAACGAACGATAATTGATATAAAAAATTTATTCAAGATTTGCTTTAAATAATACGTCTCAAACCAAAGACCAAAAATATGAAGACGCTAAATTCAGCCAAACATTTTTTTTATCTCTAAATAGTCCGTACGACAATAAAAACTTTAAAACAAAAAACTGAAGCATTTTCTAGAGTTAATATTTTGTAAAATTTGGACAATTTGTATTTTGCGTTTTGTAAAGATTTCTTAAACACAGAACACCATAAATTATTTATTATTAAAAGTATATAATTATAAACATTTATACACATTGGATAATACTGAATCAGAATAACAAAATGCAGTAAAACTTGTTGCCAGCTATTCCTATTACGAATAATTTTTTTTTGTGATGAACGATATCGAAAATTATGGAAACAGTTAATTACAATTTTTTTGTTCTTATAAGTTTTTCATTGTAAAAGTGTTTGTCTCTGTGTTAAAACTAAATACCTTGTGTACAGTTTGATACATAATATTGAGAAATCCGAAAGAATTTGGTTACAAGAAAGTTCTTGTAACCCAAACAAATTATGTAGATCATAAATGAAGTTCGATATTTGGTTTCATAGCCACATCAGCTGTTACCTAGATTTGACTTGACTCTAGTAACATATAGAACACAGCTGTTGTGTTTTAACAAATATTTTTTTAAGAAAAATGAAAAGAAACAAAATTTTAATAAGAAATTACTTTTCGTTTTTTATTAATAATATAAGAAAATTTATTAATTGCTACAAAAATTTTTACAAGAATATCATTAATTTCACTTACTATTTTCACTGGAAGAAGATATAACAAAGAATAAATATTATAACTTTAAAGTAATTTTTTCGATTTATTCTGCTTCAGGGCACCAAATAATCTTTTCCTTTCCCACTGCCGATACATTTTGTTCTCATCAGCACACTTAGTAATGATGGCATTCCGAATTTCCTTCTCAGTTAGTTGTGTGTGCTGCATTACAAAGTGTACAACATCCAACTGGTTTTCTGCTGGTTTTTCAAAATTCATAAAGGCAGGCGATGGCTTCCCCGTTAAATGGTGGAATGCCAAAGCTTCTCTGCCAAAAACGTCCACTAATATCTTACGAATAATAGCAGCTCCCGAAAAAGACGAGTTAATGGCTTGTAGAGCTTCCAAAGCTATTGTCGTACTATTGGGTCCTATAACCACACCATCTGCATTTAAGTCAAATACTTCAGCAACTTTGCACATTTTTTCAGTCTTAATTTTTTTTAATTGGTGTAGATGTTGCTGATAACTTCAGTCTGCTTGAATGTTTGATTTGCCGTTTCGAAGTTTCTTGTTGAAGCTCAGTGAAAACATCGTATGGTTTAATATAAATCTTTTGAAGTATTTTAGTTTTACCAAATGTTTTTAGTTCCTTCAACATCTGCTACCATCTTTTTCACTGATTTTTCGGCAAGACTTGGTAGTCGTTGCATTTGATGATAATTGCATTGTGATGTAGCAAAATATATACGCATATTAAATTTGTCACAGTTATTCCACACTTTTCCAACAAACTTTCTCCAACTCTTTATAATTCTCTATATATATAATTATGCTGGCCTCCCTTAATCTCTTTATTTCCCGCATTTCAAATGAAATTATCGTTCGATTACTTAAAACTAATTAAGCAAGTTGTCGTTGATGCCATTTAGTAGTGGAAATTTGTATGTTAAATACAAGTTCTTAATCGCTTGTAATCCCTGAAATAATTCATCACGGTTGTGCGATTTGCGTACAATTACGGCCTGAAAGATGTCACCGTCAGCTTCCAAATATGCCACTGCGTTGGGATCCTTATTATACTGAACCAGTATACGCCTTTCTAAACTTTCACTAAAAGTGTCCTCCACGTTCTACTGTCTCAAGATGCGTAACTTCTTCTTCACACACTCACGGTCATCAGAAGCACACTGAATTTCTCCTTCTACAACAAACTGCTTCCATTTAAACCGTATCTTGCGATTCACGAACATATATTCAGAATCCACATCCATAATATCGACTAAGTGTACGATGTCATAAGTAATGCGTCCATTACTTTTGCCACCTTTCGATTGGCCCTCATCCATTTTGACTACATACCAAGACAAACGGCAATATTCTTCAGGTGTTTCATTGCAAGTCATTGCTTTCAT
Source organism: Nowickia ferox (assembly GCA_936439885.1). Lineage (NCBI taxonomy): Eukaryota > Metazoa > Arthropoda > Insecta > Diptera > Tachinidae > Nowickia > Nowickia ferox. The sequence goes on from OW387026.1 coordinate 71,075,280, forward strand.
TTTATTTTTGAATACTTTCCTTGTGATCTTCTCGGTTTTACTTTTAAAATGAAACTATGCACAGTACTGTGGACTGTCACTTACGCCATTTTATAAATTTGCCAGGTATTTTAAGCAGCCTTTTGCGGGATATTTTATGTAAATTTCCAAGATTTAACTAGCCGATGTAAGCATATGCTGGGACTTACCATTCATATACGTGCTAATTAAACTGAAACTAATTGTCAACCTTGAAAGCAAAAAGGCTGAGAAACTATTCCTACAGACAATTTGCAAACAGCAAATTGAACACAACATTTGTTTCATACATAAATTGTCGATCGAACCTTCCTCTTTGTTGTCATAAGAGGGGAGGAGAGAGAGGGAGGCTATAAGTCTTAAATATTTTGCTAAGTTATTTTTGTGGCACTAACTAGCAGATAAATAAGGTGATCTTTTAGACATGAAGGGAGACTGTAATCCCTGGAGAAAAAACTTATAAATACCTGAATTAAATTTTTAGTATGCACAGTTTCATTTTAAAAGTAAAATCGAGAAGATCACAAGGAAAGTATTCAAAAATAAAATGAAAGCAATGACTTGCAATGAAACACCTGAAGAATATTGCCGTTTGTCTTGGTATCTAGTCAAAATGGATGAGGGCCAATCGAAAGGTTACAAAAGTAATGGACGCATTACTTATGACATCGTACACTTAGTCGATATTATGGATGTGGATTCTGAATATATGTTCGTGAATCGCAAGATACGGTTTAAATGGAAGCAGTTTGTTGTAGAAGGAGAAATTCAGTGTGCTTCTGATGACCGTGAGTGTGTGAAGAAGAAGTTACGCATCTTGAGACAGGAGAACGTGGAGGACACTTTTAGTGAAAGTTTAGAAAGGCGTATACTGGTTCAGTATAATAAGGATCCCAACGCAGTGGCATATTTGGAAGCTGACGGTGACATCTTTCAGGCCGTAATTGTACGCAAATCGCACAACCGCGATGAATTATTTCAGGGATTACAAGCGATTAAGAACTTGTATTTAACATACAAATTTCCACTACTAAATGGCATCAACGACAACTTGCTTAATTAGTTTTAAGTAATCGAACGATAATTTCATTTGAAATACGGGAAATAAAGAGATTAAGGGAGGCCAGCATAATTATATGTATAGACAATTATAGGAAAGTTTGTTGGAAAAGTGTGGAATAACTGTGACAAATTTAATATGCGTATATATTTTTGCGAAAAATCAGTGAAAAAGATGGTAGCAGATGTTGAAGGAACTAAAAACATTTGGTAAAACTAAAATACTTCAAAAGATTTATATCAAACGATACGATGTTTTCACTGAGCTTCAACAAGAAACTTCGAAATGGCAAATCAAACATTCAAGCAGACTGAAGTTATCAGCAACATCTACACCAATTAAAAAAAAATTAAGACTGAAAAAATGTGCAAAGTTGCTGAAGTATTTGACTTAAATGCAGATGGTGTGGTTATAGGACCCAATAGTACGACAATAGCTTTGGAAGCTCTACAAGCCATTAACTCGTCTTTTTCGGGAGCTGCTATTATTCGTAAGATATTAGTGGACGTTTTTGGCAGAGAAGCTTTGGCATTCCACCATTTAACGGGGAAGCCATCGCCTGCCTTTATGAATTTTGAAAAACCAGCAGAAAACCAGTTGGATGTTGTACACTTTGTAATGCAGCACACACAACTAACTGAGAAGGAAATTCGGAATGCCATCATTACTAAGTGTGCTGATGAGAACAAAATGTATCGGCAGTGGGAAAGGAAAAGATTATTTGGTGCCCTGAAGCAGAATAAATCGAAAAAATTACTTTAAAGTTATAATATTTATTCTTTGTTATATCTTCTTCCAGTGAAAATAGTAAGTGAAATTAATGATATTCTTGTAAACATTTTTGTAGCAATTAATAAATTTTCTTATATTATTAATAAAAAACGAAAAGTAATTTCTTATTAAAATTTTGTTTCTTTTCATTTTTCTTAAAAAAATATTTGTTAAAACACAACAGCTGTGTTCTATATGTTACTAGAGTCAAGTCAAATCTAGGTAACAGCTGATGTGGCTATGAAACCAAATATCGAACTTCATTTATGATCTACATAATTTGTTTGGGTTACAAGAACTTTCTTGTAACCAAATTCTTTCGGATTTCTCAATATTATGTATCAAACTGTACACAAGGTATTTAGTTTTAACACAGAGACAAACACTTTTACAATAAAAAACTTATAAGAACAAAAAAATTGTAATTAACTGTTTCCATAATTTTCGATATCGTTCATCACAAAAAAAAATTATTCGTAATAGGAATAGCTGGCAACAAGTTTTACTGCATTTTGTTATTCTGATTCAGTATTATTCAATGTGTAGAAATGTTTATAATTATATACTTTTAATAATAAATAATTTATGGTGTTCTGTTTTTAAGAAATCTTTACAAAACGCAAAATACAAATGTCCAAATTTTACAAAATATTAACTCTAGAAAATACTTCAGTTTTTTGTTTTAAAGTTTTTATTTTCACTATTTAGAGATGAAAAAAATTTTGGCTGAATTAAGCGTCACCATTCGTTTAGTTTTTCGTTTGAAACTTCTTTTTAAATAATAAATAATTTACTAATAGTCACTCCTCTTTGTTTTCATTTCGTATTCTTGTACTTTTCGTTTTTGTTTTTTTTTTATCAACCAGCTTCTGTTTATATTGCGGAGTTGTCGTATCAAACACGCTTCGCTACTGTGATGAATGTTAATTTATTCTTTAATTTTTACTGCTGATCGCGCACAAGTTGATAAAATTCAGAGAGTTTAGTTAAACTTTCACATCATTTGTGAATACTTGACATGAGAACATTCAGATTGGACCATGCAAATAATATAACCGCAAGAATTATTTAGCGCTACATAAGTTCTTTTATCGAAAGTTGGCTTATGTGTGAATATACATGTCTGACTATTTATTTAAAAAAAATTTAAATAAAAATGTATTTAGTTTTCTTTTTCCGTCTTTTTATTTAATCACGTATTTTATAATAATTCTTTTATTGCACCTGAGATGTTAAAAATCCTATTACTAATAATTGTTTGCCAGAAAATTCTTGTGTTAATATTTTCATGTAAGTTTGACTTAATATTTGTAATAAATATAGTCCATGTTCTGAAAATCATTTCGTTTTGAAGTTCCAATGTTTCAAAAACAGAAATCACCACACAGAAACACAAATTCAAAAGTTGTACACCAATTTGAATGATAAAGGGATCCATTCCTCTAGAATACATTAAACTACAAGCTACTAAATCAAAAATAAGCTCGTCATTGAATTTTTATTTTTTATTTCAAGACTATTTTGTTATCGAATTTCCTTTTTTCCTTTACTGAATAGGAAAAACCCTTCTGAAATTATGCTGCAAGTGCTTTTATTTTTACATAACGCTGTATCTCGAAAACAAGAGCTATAGAGCATTCCAAATAATTAAAAATAAAACAACTTTCATTCTTGGCGAACGAACATTTCTTTTTTTCGAAATTTGTAAACACGTGTTCTCATTAAAGAAAATTTTTAGGAGATTATAATAATAGGAAGTGCACCCAGGAAGAGCTTTGACCTTATTTCAATCGAAGTAATTTTATTCAGCTAGATTTTCAGATGGATGTCTCGGCCATATGTTCTCATTTATTATTTGAGCTGCAGTTTTAGAGTTTTTTTGTCCATTTAATAAATACTTAACGAATTACAGATGTATGTATATTATTTTGTGTAAGTTAAACCACTTTATGTGAGTGACGTTGATGCATGAATGCATTCGTGATTTGGCAAAAAATAAAACCATACAAGTATGTGCTAAAATCAGGGCATCGGATATTGTTTTTAATCTTGAATTGCGCTGAAAGTCTTCATATCATTATTGTTTAAAATATATTTTTAATTTTCATAGGACATCTGCCGCAACCTTAAAATCAAAATAAAGTAGAATAATTAAAATTTAGGAGACCACTCTAGTGGCTCATTTGTCATTTATCAAACGAAAAACTTTAAATATTTTTATATTTAGCAACGACATACATACCGCTCCTTTATGGCAACATAAGCAACCTCAAAAGGTTTGTTAATGGAGTAAATAGTGCAGAAAAAATCATTATATCAGACAGAGGCAAATTCTATTCCCACGCAGAAAGTGTAACCACCAACAAATGCTAACACAAGCTTTACTTTCATTCGCCTTGAAGCCACTTTTAATAATCTGGTGCAAACTATAAACAACTTTACTACAAATATGACTAACATGGTGCAAGAAATGCTGCGAATGCAGAATACTCTGCTCCAAGCATTAAATAACAAACCATGAAAACGTTAAAAATATGTTTCTGGAACGCAAACGGCATTCGCCAACACAAAAATGAAATTTTGGTTTCTGAGACTCATTTGACTTCGAGAAGCCTTTTCAAAATGAATGGCTACACCTTATATGATACAAAGGACCCGAGAGGAAGAGCATGCGGTGGATCAGCAATTTCATATGGAATGCTTGTATGCGCTTCTCTCGAGAAAAGAAAATATTTTATATCTTCATTGAGTTGTATGCAAAATGTAAGACTTAAAGCACGTTTTCTGCAAATCTCGCATTTTTGAGTTCTGCCTCTGTTGCAATAAAGGAACGATATGTGAAGTGAAGATGAAACGAAAATTGTTCTATAAACTGTATTTATACCAAGCTGAGCATAAACAGAAAAAGTACCAAAAGTATAAACTTTTACGCGTTTTAGCCCCTTAAGAGTATCCCTTACTTTAATCTAGATCATATGCCATCCGTTTAGAGTAGGTTGTTTGTGGGGTTTCGCGACCATGATCCTCATACAAAATTTGGATCATGCCTACGCTACAGCCGGCATTTAAGTTAGTTGATTGGTTTGCTACATTGTGTTGTATGGAGTAGGGGTATGTTGTGTGAAAATCGACCATTACCGATGTTCTTTAGGTAGGGTGTCAAACCGCAAAGATGGTGTGACGATTGTAGGGTTTTGATTTTGTTGTGGAGGGGGTGCGTGTGTGTATGTATGTATGTTTTTGAAAATATATGTATGTGTGTGTATGTTAGTTTATAAATGTGCATACCTTAACCCTTTAACGGTCGTTGGGGTTAAATTCGACTCTATGATATTTTGTGTTATGAGGCGGCAGCGTGTTCGGTTTTGCTTAAAGTGAAGTCGTGGTGGATGTTATTTTTGTTGAAGTTAGAGGGTTAATACAATATGAATTAAACTACATTAGGGCGATTTACGAAAGTCTGTGATTTTTTGTTAGTATTTAAGGTGTTGGTTAGGATTTGTGTACTAATTTTGTATGAGAAAACTAACAACGATGATATACATAAGTGCCACCCTATTGTATTGTTGTTCTGTTGTTAAAAATTCTGTTATGGTTTTTTTCATTCGTTTCGTTGATATGTATGAATGTGTGTGTGTGTGTGTGTGTGTGTTTGAAACAGTTGATTAAATTTGTTTGAATTTGAAATTATTTGAATACAAGACTCTAACCATACACAACAATTTGAAATTATTTGAATACAAGACCCCAAACCACAACAAAGTTGATAAGAAATAAAAAAACCCAAAGCAATACTATTTATGTACTTATATATTTTATTTATTAATTTGTTTAAAAATTTTACAATATAATAAAAAAATGGTAAAAAAGTTGGTGTAATTATACTTTTAGTTATTTAGTGCATCTTGTTTCTTTAGTGTATCTTGAGCTAGAACGATAACAAAAAATAATATTTAGATTTAAAAATAATAAAATAAATAAAAAAACTATTTACCAAAAATTACCTGTTGCAGCTGCATTTATAGTTAGTTCATAATATTTATTGCTGCTGCTGCTATCTTCGCTACCTTTTCTTTCTTTTAAAAGGTAGTAGGTATTGCGGTCAAATTCCGCAATAGTAGCATCATCTATGGTGTTATTGAATATGCTCGGTAGATATATATATTTATTCGCTTCCACCAGACAACGAATTTTTGTCCCAAAGCGTGTTTGTACACGCTCCATCTTCGTAATTTTATAGTTATGGTTAAAAACCATCTCTTTTACAGGGAGAATGGTTTTATTTTGACTTTTTTTAAATATTGTTTTTAGGTGTGCTTCCATTACTTGAATAGTAAATTAAAGTAGAACTAGAGAGGGTTTTTATACAAAATTCTGAAATGTAATTTTGTTTCTAAACAGGAAAAATGTGGTTAAAATTTTAATGTTGTGAGAATTTAATTTTAAAAAGTTTCCGTTGCGGTTTTTCAATTTTATAAAGTTGTTATTTAATTAAAATGTATGAGAAAATTTTAAAAAGTTTCTGTTGCGGTTTTTCCGTTTTTTTTTTTTATAAAGTTTCTATTTAATCAAATGTGAAAGAAATTTTAATGTATGCAGAGTTTTGTTAATATATATATATATATATATATATATACATAAATATATATGATTTTAATTTTAAAAGGTTTCTGTTTCGTGGATTGTTTAAAATGTGTTTTCTATTTCATCATCATCATCATCATCATCGTCTTCTTCAGTACTGTTATACAAGTTGTTGTAGAATACAAATTGCTTCTTCTTTTTAAGGATTAGAGTATATGACCCCTTCACTTCTTTAACTTTCTTTAAAATGTGTGGAGTTGTGTTTAGATAATCCATCTGATTTTTAGTAATAATCAGAAATCGTTTAGGTAAATAAATGTAATATTCGTTATTTAGATCACATCTTATACTTTCACCATATTTTGTATCTACTCGATCTATCTTGTTGATTTCATATATAGTATTTTCTTCCATATTCTTTAAAGGTAAGTATGTAATATTAGAACTTTGAAACAATTTTCTTAAGCTTGCCCTCATTTTTTTTTTTTTTTTTTTTTTTTTGCTTTCAACTTTTCACCGTAAGACGAACTTTCAAACTGATTCTTTATATTCAATAATTGATAGTATAAGACGTTTTTAGATATTTCAATAACTTCTTATCAGTTGCGGTTAAGTATACGTGTATGCATACATATACACATATATATATATATATATATATATATATATATATATATATATATATATGCATATATAAAAAGAGATTCAGTTAAATTAAAACTTTGATAAATATGTATTGGGGTCAATTTTTAAAAACTGGTGATAAATATTGTACTTGTCATGCACAGTGGAAAACTTTTCAAATAATAAATGCAATAGTTTTGGATATTATAATGCAGGTGTTTCTAACTGCAGAAGGAGGGACTAGAACGCAAATTTTTTCTCTTAATAGAGGACAACAAATGCCAACAAATATTCCAATATTTCAATTTAGTCACAATCAACATATAAAAATTGAGGTTATTGGTGGTATGATATCACTAGTCGGAACAGTCTATGAGGGTGGTTTTAAAGATATAAATGTACACTCATACAAACCATCATGCGCGTATAGTGAAATAGATGAACATGTTTTTAGTGGTGCAACTAAATCTTATAATGGTAAGACTGGTATCCGCTCATTGAATAAAAATCAACAAAAACCTCTCCTCCTCCTCCCTCAAAAAATGGTTAATAATAGTATAGTTAAGAAAGCAGCTGGTGGTGCTAGCGGTGGTGATGATGACTCATTTCAATACGAAGATTATTAAATTAGTATATAAATATGAGAAACAATTCTTATCATCTCATTCAAAAATATATCGCTAACTTAAGAACATATATACATATATATATATATATATATATATATATTAAAAAAAGAAAAATTAAAATGAAAAATATTTTTATCATATTTTTTTCATATATCTATATCATACAAGTGTTTTCAGCTTCATTACCTATTGATTTGAGTGAAAATGAACTTAAAAATACAGAATTTGCAATAAAATTACCGAATAATGATACTGTGAGCATACAACTAAATTTCAAACTTTTAAAGTATAGTAATGATTTAAATAAAAACATCGAGTCAACAACAACAACAAAAGCAGAATATGAATCAAACGAAGAACAAGAAGACTCCCCACCACCACCACCTATAAATCAATCTTTTACTGTTGAACAAGCTATTGAAGCATTTAGGCAAGATTTAGTAAAAAAAGAAAAAAATATTGCAGGAATAATTGAAAGTTCGGCTCCATTTTATAGACATTTTCAACTTCAATACAAAGATAATATAAAATTGAGAATCCGTTGTACATATAACAGCAATTACTTGAAACGTCGATTAAATATTTCATGTTTCGAATACCGTCAAGTTGAATACGAGAGAATTTTAAGTAATGGTGAAATTGAGACGGTTTCTGAGGATGATACTACATACCGATCCGATATGACATTAATCAACATTCAAGATTATACACATGATTTGGATATGGAAATATCATAAATTAACTAATATGATGAAATACATTTACTACTACCACTTAATATAAACTTTGTTGTTGATGTGTTAAGAACATTTATTTAACATAAATAAAAAAATTAAAATAAGAAAAATAATGAACAATCAGTTTTATTCGAAAATTTTACATGACTTCTTGAACGAAGAAAGGTTTTTGTGGTATGAACATGAGATTATTTTGAAGAAATTAAAAACTCAATTCGATGAATATGCATTTTATAAGAAAAGTAAATCAAAATTTGGATATCATTACACCAATTGTGTGTGGTCCAACAATGAAACAACTTGTGGACCTGATACCTGTAAATGTTCCCTTATCGATAAAAGTTGGGAACAAGCATTATGTATAATGAATTTTTATAATAATTTAAAAACATAGACTTTATCATTCAGAACAACTAATTTCGGCTTCCGTTCACTAATTTTTTTATACTCTTGACCACAACTTTTTATCAAACTTGTATTTTAGTAAGAATAAAAAGTATATAAGAACATTTGTTAATGAATTTTTATAATAATTTATAAACAGTTCTACAGTCGTCGTTGTGACTTGATTAGTACTAAACAATGTCGGAGGAGAGAATATTAGTTGTAGACGTACAAGGTTTTTATCTCAACAATAAATTCATTGTAAAAGAACTGAGTATTTCAATTGACGACTCACAAGTTCAAACATTTATTATTAAACCACCTTTTCCATATTCATCGTTGACAACAAAAGAAAAATATTCAATTAATTGGCTTTATAATCATCATCATGGATTAAAATGGAAAGATGGTGATTCATTCTTAACAAATATTGTGGAATATTATATTGCGCATGTTAAAGATAAAAATTATATTTATTATGCTAAAGGATTAGAAAAAATTAAGTGGATTCAAAATATTTTTAAGGATAAAATTAATTTTTATAACCTGGATGATTTAAATTGTCCAAATTTAAAAACATTATATCAAAATGATGAATCTGTAAATGTTTGTTGTTATCATAGAAAATACTGTATATGTGCTCAAAAAAATGTAATACTCTTAAGAAAGTTTATTAAATCAAATATTAATAAAGAAAACATAAAATTATAAAAGACATTTTTTCTTTTTTTGGATTTATTATTTAACACTTAAATCAGATAGAATAATCATCAAACATCATCAGTTCATTCTGAATACTTGAAATGTCAATAACAATATCTTTAAACGGAAACAAATCAACTCTGGTTGGAGAATATTTTCCTCCAATTGAACTCCCTACAAAATATGTTTGTGGACTTATTGATTTTGTAACATTCAACTCCATACCTAATGTAGATTTTCACAACAATTTGTTTCATATAGGAAATCATATTATTACTATTCCGGTTGGTTCATATGAACTTGAGGATATTGATTTTTTCTTAAACTCAAGCTTAAAAGATATTGATGAATCAATTTATCTAGTAATTGAAGCTAACAATAACACACTTAAAACTGAAATAACCTCATCAATGGATATAGATTTTTCACAACCAAACAGTATAGGAAAGTTGCTCGGATTTAGCAAAAGTAAATTAGAAGTAAATTCAACTGAATATTATAACACTGATCAAAATCTTCAAAATGGTAAATCTGTGGAAGTGATGATTGTAGATATTAATCAATTGAATACTACAAGGTTATTTGAATCTGACTTACCTGCACATATTACGAATGTTAATACAATACGCATTGAAAGCAACTTAACAACCGGATCATTTATTAATAATACTTCGAATCATGCTATTCATGAATTTCCTCTTGATGTTCCTCCAGGATATAAAATAAGCGAAAAACCTCGAAATGTTATTTATTTTCCCGTCAACTGTCAGCAAATAAACAACATAACGATTAGAATCTTAAATCAAGACGGTGAACTTATAAATTTTAGAGGAGAAAAAATCACTCTTAGACTCCACTTCAAACCAGAATAATGATAATTTACAATAAAAACGTAATGCAAAGAGGATTGCCATTCAATCCCTCATCAACTCGCATTCGAGAAACTATAAAAAATAAAAAAAACCCGTTAACATCATATAATATAGAATACTTGAAATCATTAGGATTTAATCTTCAACAATGAATGAAATACTAAATGTCCTTCAAAAACCTATATATGATGAGAGTATTGTAAAAAGGGAATATCATAGTTACTCTCCATATCTAAAATCATTCAACAACAATGATGAAATTCGTATACCAATTCAAAATCAGGATCTCTTTGTCTTACCAAGTGAGAGTATGATTTACATTCATGGTTTTATAGTGAAGAAGGAAGCAAACAAAGAGGTTCCAGCTACAGAGGTGAAATTTAAAAACAACTTTGTTTCATATTTGTTCGATGAAATTCGTTATGAAATTAATGGTTTTGAAGTTGATCGTACACGCAAACTTGGAATTTCATCTACCATGAAAAATTTTATATCATTGAATAAGGCTGAAAGTGCTACACTAAAAAACGCTGGTTGGTGTCTTAAAGAAACTTTTGTTTTAGAAAAAAGTCATTTTAGCTGTTGTATACCTCTGAAAATGTGGATGGGTTTTGCTGAAGATTATAACAAAATACTATTAAATTCGAAACATGAGCTCATTCTTCAACGTTCGACATCCGATGAGAGATCATATTATTCTACAAATACAACTGATCAGTTGAAGTTAACAATTCTGGATATAACATGGAAAATGCCACATATTCAACTATCAGACTTTGCAAAATTGGAAATGTTTAAGATAATCAACAACAAAAATTCTATACCAATTGCATTTCGTAGTTGGGATTGTCATGTAAATCCTGCACTACCAACGACTACAAAGGTTTTATGGAATGTAAAGCTTTCTCCACAAAACGAAAGACCACGATTTCTTATAATTGGTTTACAAAAAGTGAAAAGTAAAGAACAAGGAAATATATTTGACCATTGTAATATCTCTAATTTAAAAGTATATCTAAACTCAGAGTCATATCCATATGATGATTTACATAATCGTTTTGAAAATGGCCAGTATTCTGTACTATATAATATGTATGCAAAATTTCAACAAGGCTTTTACATGCGAGAACCTGAACCATTGCTGGATGTTAATGATTACAAGTCTTACGCACCGCTTATTGTTGTTGATGTTTCACATCAAAATGAAACTGTTAAAATTGGACCTATTGATGTACGAATTGAATTTGATACTGAAGCAAACAAACCAATTCCAGAAAAAACATCAGCATACTGTTTAGTTATTCATGATCGCTTAATCGAATACTCACCTCTAACAAGTGAAATTAGAAAAATTATTTAATTCTAATATTTCTTTTAAAATTTTTAATAAATGAAAAAACAAAAAAAAATGTTTATATATATATATATATATATATATAAATAAAACAAGATATTTTTAATTCTTAATCAATGTATTTTATTAAAAAACATTTATAGTTTCTTTTTAGTTTAGCTTCGAAAACAAAAATTTTAAACATAAATGACCACAATTTATTGTATTAAAATTTTGATATCTATCATAATTATAACTAATGTTTTTTCCTAAATATTTTATTAATTGTTTTGGTGGTTGCAAATTGCCAAAGCTATCAAAATATTCGATTTGATTGTTGTTTTTCCAGTATGCTACCCAATGTGTGCCAGGGCCCTTTGAAGTATCCAGATTGATTATTCCACATTCTTTTTTAAATGGTTTGCTGCTTGGAAGGGTGTTACACATAAACACACCTCTAAAATTTGGAATATGTTTTGCATATTTTCTCAAGTCTACATCAGAAAGGGCTCTTTTAGGTAGCTTCATTAAAAATTTTGTTGATAAGGCTTCAAATATAATCCAAAACCTTTTTTATATGGTTTTAAGAACATGCCTTTTCCCATCGCAATGGCTTCCATTGTATTATTGTGTCGTTTTGCTTCAGTCAGCTGTTCCTTTCCATTTTTAACTGCATTGATTGCTTTTGTAATACCAGATACACCACCAGCTAAACCACCAAGTGCACCCAGTGCAGCAAATATAGGGGCAAGTGGAAGAAAACCTCCAGATTTTGGTAGCGGTATTATTCGAGGTGTTTTTATTAATGATTTTTTCTTCCCCTTGAAAATATTGTTTACAACTTTTCGTGAAATCTTTATAGCATCTTTCAAGTTTTCACTTTTCTTTATATTCTTTCTTGCACTTTTCAATGCATGTGTAAATAGTTTGTGGGTATTTACTGGAGACGACTTTTTAGTTTTACTAATAACGTTACCCATACCGAATTTTGTTTTTGCTTTCATTGCAGTAGCAACAAACCAAGCGTTTGATTTTTCACCCAAACTACTATCACTTGCTTTGACCCTTTGCCAAGCCTTTTCAGTTAAAATTCTATCAGCAATATGTCTTTTCTCTAAATCTTTATTGTTTGAGTATGCTATATCGTGCTCTCTGCAAGCAGTATCCAATGGATTGATTCCTTGATCACCTCTTTCTAAACGTTTCTTTAATTTTGTACCAGGTCCGCAAAATTGATAACCGGGTAGATGAAGTTCAATGGGAAGTTTATTAATTATTTTATTTAGAAAACCTTTACCAATGAAGGATGGATGACGATTGAATATCTTTTTATAAATGATTGTCATATCTATTGATACTTTGTCGATTAAAGATTAAAATCAAATTGATTGAAAACAAATAAAAGAGACTGGTTTATATATTATGTTATCATTAGATTTCAGAATGCGCTTTTTTAAACAACATAAAAGGATTAACGTAAAGAATATCGAATCAAAGTTCGATTCATCAAATAAAATTCGTCATAGTTCATTACTACCGAATTCTATTCGAGCTCTTATTGTAGGTCCATCAAATTGCGGAAAAACAAATGTTATGATCAGTCTTATTGAAAGTCCTCATGGATTGAAATTTAAAAATATTTACTTATATTCAAAATCAACACAACAACCGAAATATAAGTACTTAGAAAGTCTAATTAAACCCATTAAGGAGATAAATTTTTCATCATTTTCCAATAATGATGATGTTCTATCGCCAGACGAAGTTAAACCAAATTCAGTATTTATATTCGACGATATAGCTTGTGAGAAACAAAATCATGTACGTGCCTACTTCTGTATGGGTCGTCATAAAGATATTGATAGTTTTTATTTATGTCAAACATATACACGTATACCAAAACACTTGATTCGCGATAATGCTAATATAATTATAATTTTCAAACAGGATGCAATGAATATTAAGCATATTTACAATGATCATGTTGGTTCTGATATGACTTTGAAAACATTTCATGAGTTAAGTACCGAGTGTTGGAAAGAAAAATATGGTTTTCTAGTTATTAACAAAGATGATCCTATGAATAATGGTCGATATAGAAAAGGTTTCGATATATTTATAAAGCTATAAAAGAAATATTACAGACACTTTAAAATCAGTACAAGATTAATTATTAAACTAATAGCTTCTCAACTATTAAACTGCTAACTGCTAAATTGCTATACTGCTATACTGCTAAACTGCTAAACTGATCTGTTTTGAATCTGTTTCTAATTCAACCTATAAATATGAACACAAATCTAGTTAATAATCTTATTAAAACTCGAAATATTTTAAAAAAGAAATATAAGAATATTTTGCTTGGAGAAATTGCAAATGATGAATTGTTGGAAAAGACATTGAAACCAATATCAAAACCATTAAAAGAATTAGTTCAATCAACTAATAATAATAATAATAATAATAATAATAACACCATTATAAAACATGAAAAATATCCGGATGGCTCTTTTAAACATGATCTTGAGAATAATAAAGTTGCCTTCAGTACACCATATAAAAAGAGTAAGCTTGATTATAACACGTTTTCTTCAAGCTCTAATAACAAGAAAATCGAGAAAAGTTCAAACACGTTTCAATCATTTGATGATGACCATGATGATGATGATGATGATAATAATGATAATGTTGATAATGAGGATGATAACAATGATGATGATAACACCATTGCAATACATCCCAATCAAAGTATTCAATATAATTTATCAAAAGTTAACTTAAATATATATGATAAAACCTATGGTCCTCATAAGGATAAAAATCAAATATGGAGACTGGGTAATGAACCCATCGCTTTCAATTCAACCAATATTACTGTAGGTAATTTAAAATGGCCCTTCACATCAGGCTTATATGAATTGTTAGTTTATAAGAAACCAATCAGTTATAATAAAACAGATTTAAATAATTATAAACAAATATTGGAGATGACTAATGTCCATAAACGAAATAACAGTATTAATGGCCAGATTAAAGGAAATCGTTCAATTAAATATACAACGATTATTAAAAACCTATTTAAACAACAGAAAATTCATGAGGGAAAAGGTTTAATGAAATTGAATAGAAAAAAGCATAATTATGTTTATTGGGATGATCCTAATGAATTGGTTGATAGATTGCGTCTTTTGATTTCATCAACAACAGCTGGTCACTCAAATCATAATAATGAAATTGTATCAATTATTGAGGAATTGAGAGAAGCAAAAATTATTATATAAATAGACTTAAAAATGTACAAACAATTCATATTCATAAAATGCCTATCGATAAGTTTGGACATTATATTGAAAGATCTGTAAGATACCAAAATCAACATTTCAAGATTCATTTGGATAGTGATCGTAATTTCAACTTTAACTTGCGGAGAATAAAAAATATTGCTAGTCCTGTATTGGAAAACGATGCCGTAAACAAAATTTACATGAAAACTTATTTAAGTGAAATAAAGAAACAACTGGATACAATGTATATGGAGAGAATTAAGGGAATGGAGGATCGTTTTAACGAAATAATACAACAACAAAACGTGTTGACTACAGAAAAATTTGATAATGTAGAAACACGTTTAAGTAAATTAATACATGATCAAAGTATAATACTAAATAATCTCAATCAATCACTAAATGAAATGAAATCATTATTTAATCACAAAATTGATTCAGTTGAAGAACGTCTAAATGAAAAAACGAAGCTCATTACAAAGCATTTAAAGATAGATATATAAATCGTTTTTGATTTAAATTCAATATCAACAGCATTTAAATTGATGTAATCTGTAAGATAGACGTTAGAAATGGAGCGACAAGAAGTGGTTCAGGAGCTTCATAAGCAAGCACGTAGAAATTTCATTCGACGTCGAGTGGTGGTCAAGGGAATTGATGATCTTTGGCAAGCAGATCTTGTTGAAATGGGTGCTTACTCAAAATATAACAAAGGCTATAGATTTATTTTAACAGTTATAGATACATTTTCAAAGTTTGCTTGGGCTGTACCTGTAAAATCTAAAAGTAGTGAAGATATAACCAATGCTATGCAATCTATTTTTTCGCTAAAGAGAATTCCAAAAAACTTGCAAACCGATAATGGTAAAGAGTTCTATAATAAAATATTTCAAAACTTGATGAAAAAACATAATATCAACCACTATTCTACATATAGTATCATGAAAGCGTCTATTGTAGAACGATTTAATAGAACTCTAAAAGGAATGATGTGGAAAAATTTTAGTCTACAAGGAAATTATCAATGGATACATATATGCAAGGATTTAATTAATCAATATAATAATAAAAAGCATAGAACAATTGGAATGACACCAAAGTCTGTTAACGCAGAAAATGAAAGTTCTATACTAAAACAAGTCTATAATCATCCCAAAATATATAAATCTGGTAAACTAAAAGTTGGAGATCACGTTCGAATTAGCAAATATAAACATATTTTTTCAAAAGGATATACTCCAAACTGGACAACTGAAATTTTTAAAATTCGTACTTTACAGAACACAAACCCCATTACCTATTTATTGGAAGACTATCAAAGGAATCCGATTGTTGGTGGATTCTATGAACATGAACTATTAAAGACACATTTTCCAAATACATACTTGATTGAAAATGTTATTAAAACTAAGGGGCACCAGGCGTACGTAAAATGGTTGGGATTTTCCAATCAACATAATTCTTGGATCAATAAAGATGAACTTCAATAATATTATATATACTTCAATATGAGATTTATTTTTATTATATTATAAAATTCTCAAAAAAATAAAATAATATATAAAAAAGTTTTGTTTTGATTTTTTTTATTTCTAAACGATTAAATTTTATATCAACTTAGTTGAGTAAGGTTAAGAACAAGCACGATTAAATTTTATTCACACAAAAACAAATTGTGGTTACTTGTGTTTAAAATTCCTATTCAATAGATGACTATAGTTTAAAATAAAAACAAACTAAAATATTTTAATGATATTCTTTATTTATTTATTTATTTATTGTTTTTTTCACGTTATATATATATATATATATATTCACTTATAATCTAAAATCACTTAATACTATTGTACAATATTATCACTTGAAGATGATGTTAATACATTTTCATTGGGATATGATGATGATGATGATGATGATGATGATGATGATGGTTGTTGACTATTTATTGCATAATGTCCCCATGCATATGTATTAATACTATTATCTCTAATAAATCGCTTATCATCTAAATAACTTAATGCTAATTTACTAATGTGTTGAGTATATATTTCATGAATCTTTGATCTAAATACATACATAGAATCATAGTACATTTTTTTTTCAAATAAACATTTTCTAAAGTCATTAATCGTTAGTCTATTGGTTACGCATTTTTTAACTCCTTTAATTTTTTTAATTTCTTTTTCCTCCTCATCAATTTTAATTGAATACATTTTAGCGCGTAAACCAATGAACTCTTTAATTATTTTACCATTACATTCATCCTTCATCATTCCTAATACTTTTTTATTGACAAGCGGTAAATTATAGATATTATCTTTCGGATACCCAGATGTATCAAACTGATTTCGTACATCGTTTCTAATATCGTTGTATAGATCATCCGTTCTAATATCATATATAAACGAGTCCGTGTCCATATAATTTAAATTAATATTTTCACAATATTTCGGTTTCATATATTCGTAGTGAAAATTATACATTTTATGTTTCGAGAGTTCCAAGACAGAAAATCCAATGTAAATGGGTTTGTCGTACACAGTTCGTACTCTTTTCAATTGAATCGCAACCATTTGTTCATGAATTTTCAGACAACTGTGAAAATTAGGTTTGGCAATAAGAGCTCTAGCTCCTAATCTCTTCCCCCTACTCTCCCATTCACATACTAATTTTATATCTTTTCTTTTATCAACATTTTCCATTGTCTTCCCATATACTGCATTATTTAACAATTTAAAAAAGTTCTGTTCAAATACATTCTTACCCAATGTTCGGTGATAGTTATTTATATCAATATATTTTTTCAACCAATCTGACTGATTAAATTGAAGAATTCTATGAATTTTCCTTAAAATCAAACCATGTTGAAGACATTGTTGCAGATTGCGATAGTGTATTATGTAATTGGTTTTATTGTTTAAGTCTGTTATTAATTTTTGCTGTTTCATGCCCCCAATTTTTTTATTTTCTGCACAGAATGGAAAATCGCTATGACGGTCGTGCAGTGTACTTGGATATTCCAAGTCTACTTCTAATATGTAACCAATTTCTGAGTCTTCTTCCACTACATGTATATTAAAGTCTTCAACGTTTTCAAACCATTTAAAATTTTTAAAGGGAAGATACTGCGACATTGCATATCCATATAAATTATTTACATCAAAATACATTAGATAATTTGATTCTTTTGTGGGATCATAATCATTAACGTATTTATTATTTACTATGGTGTGCCGTTTACTACACTGAACAATACCTCCCCTAATACCTCGTACAACGAAATTGTACATGTTAATATCTGTTAGTAATTCCAATTCTATTTTAGTTGTTTTCAACATTGCATCCCAAGATAAGCCTGGAGTAGTATAATATTGACAAGGGTCTAAATTGTAAATTTTCTTACAAACTTTACGGAAATTTTCAAATATATCACATAGCAAGAGAACATCTACTTTTAGATATAATAGAAGATAGTCCAACAATTTGTTGCAATTAAATGTATTCCAAACATTTTCAGCATGTTCATAATCATCTATACTGCACGACTCATTTGTAAGTTTATTAAAGAAACATGATCGCGGTGGTAGTTGTGTTTCCTCCAGCCGATCAACTGAGTTAAGAAAGTCATATGGAAAGACACCTTTACGCTTCATTAAACTGAATTCATTATGAGTTTGATAGATTAATTTTACTGTCGTCAAGTCATCATCAGACAAATAGCTAGCTAGTTTTTCTAAGCTCGACGGCATAAATCGAAAAGAATCTAGAAAACGTAATTCTATTGTCTTATCATTATCACCATTATCATCATCATCATCATCATCATCATCATTATCAACATCATTATCAATGGAATCATTAACCGAAATTCTTTTCGATATAGATACATATAATTCCTTATTGAAAGGAATTATATTTATATCACCTTTAATACATGATAATTCTCTAATAAACAAATGACAATCATATGCCGAAAGATTGTGAAAAAATATCGGAATAAAGTTTGCAATTTGAAATTCTAAATTGCATTTTTTGTGTGCGGGACCTCTATATTCACCCGTTAGATGACAATGATCAGCCACACGATCTTCAACAGATAGCAAACATTCACAAATGTGACAAATTTTGTCCTCCATTTGTCTGATCTGTTGAAGTGGTGTTAAGGAATTCATTGGTTTTACTACACTTAAATAATTCTTATAGATATA
This sequence comes from Nowickia ferox, assembly GCA_936439885.1. NCBI lineage: Eukaryota > Metazoa > Arthropoda > Insecta > Diptera > Tachinidae > Nowickia > Nowickia ferox. Next base: position 71,094,486 of record OW387026.1, read on the forward strand.
TCTTATATCTTTAACTAAACTCTTAAAGAAATGATTAGGTGCGTCATCAGCACCATTATAAATTCTAAATATATCTAAATTAGAGTTAAATGTACATTTAATATAATAACTGTATGCAAATGGAATGTGCTTTTGTATAGATTTAATATTTGGAGAATTTTGAATATCAACTGATTTTAGAATACATTCAAAATCAGCGTATACTATAAAAGGTACATCCATTTGCTTTTTAAAATTCCTAAAACTTACTAAATTATTGTCTTCAGTTGGCATCTTAGTTATCATTTTATTGCAATGCTGTTTGTGTATGTTTAATGATGAATGAGAATGGAAATGTATTAAACAGGTATTGCATACATATGCCATAGTTTTATGTTTCGTTACTTGACTTTTAATTAATCTGTAAGTATAAAGAAAAACTTAATTAGTATAAAATTATTGAAGAATATATATTCTTTACAATTACCTTGATATATTTTTTATCCATACATAATGGAATCTTCCTTCTCCTTCCTCCAAAAGCAACAAATTGATGTGTTGGAATTTTTCCTGCACAGTAAAATAGTATGGACCGACTATATTATTATCATCGCCCAATCCAAACACATTAATACTTATATCAGGATTTTTACTTTCGAACACTTTGATTTTATTAAGTGGTAGAGGAAAATGCAGACTTTTAAAATTTAATATTATATTATTTTCAAGCGTTATGATTTCTTCATTTATGTTGTTAACTTTATATGATGAACATCTATTGGTATGCAAATCAACTGGATAAAGTGCTGATATTATAGCCCACTTAAAACAATATATATCAGTATTTTGGACATTGATGCAAGCAAACTTTCTCTGTATTGTTAGAGGTAATGGAATATATTGTGACCCTTTAATACATTTATATTTGTTGACATTGATTTCAAGATGTGATATTTTAATTAATGACCATCCGCTATCACGTTCCTGAAATTCACTCATTTTTTTAATTATATTATTACATTGTTCATTATAAAGGTCAATAATGTCATCACTTGTCGTTGATATGCTTAGGATCACCATTTTTGTTTGATGCGATTTAACTTCTATGATACATGTATCATGATCTTCCTTAACCAACATATACTCGCAAAATAATTCAATATTAAATTTTACACTCGAATATTCCTGTGTCACATTATATAACAATTCCATGACATTGTCTCTAATTGTATACAGAAAGTTTTCTGGTATTAAATCAGTTTCATTGCTATTTTCAATCAAATATGTTATGATGCGATTATTGAATACAGACTTGATACACTTTAAACTACCGTCATCGTTATTATATTTCTCTGTTTTTTCCGCACTGTTAGTTTTATGCATATTTGTTCTTATATGATAATGCCATTTAGTATTTGATATATATGTTCTACATTTGTCACAATATATATTGATTGCACCGCTGTCTGATATAGTATGAGAGTGTTGTTCCCATTCCTCGCGGTTTGAAAAATATAGCTTACACGTTGTACACTTAAACGATGAGGAAGACCCTTGATGATGTAATCTAATATGTCTCCTTAAATTTGTATTTGTAGTGAACTCTTTCTTACAAAATTCACAAATAAATTTAGTCATTTTTATAAATATTTTTATTTAGACGTTGTTAGAGAAAAGTGGTTGAAATAAGAATGATGATATATTTGAACATATGCAGTATTTAATCTCTTTCTTAGAGTATACGATTTACATATAACTTTTTTTTCAGTAATTACAGTTAAAGAATACATATTTGTGGTTAAATAGTTTTATTTTAAAAAACATTTCTATCCATATATTCATTTCTTATCACAAACGTAAAATTTTTATAATTCTAATTATAAACTTTTTACAACAATAGAAACCACTGCACCTGCGTTTGCTACAAATATTATCAACTTTTTATAAACTAACATACACACACATACATATATTTTCAAAAACATAAATACATACACACACGCACCCCCTCCACAACAAAATCAAAACCCTACAATCGTCACACCATCTTTGCGGTTTGACACCCTACCTAAAGAACATCGGTAATGGTCGATTTTCACACAACATACCCCTACTCCATACAACACAATGTAGCAAACCAATCAACTAACTTAAATGCCGGCTGTAGCGTAGGCATGATCCAAATTTTGTATGAGGATCATGGTCGCGAAACCCCACAAACAACCTACTGTTTAGTACATTTTTTTTTTTGAAATTTAGCCGTGAAACAAATAACCAGTCACAAAAACATGCAAACTTTCACATTCATAATATAAGTAGTATGATTATTGGCCAGTAATGGGTTAATTCGTGTCAAGAGTTTTAAAATTTTTCTTAAGTATTTTATAGTGCGTTTCATGTTTTCCTCATACATTTTTGATATCAGCAAAACAACTCAAGTTATAGTGCGTTTTAGGCCAAAGCATTTGATTTGCCCAAGTTAAGTAATTTGTCTGTTTATTTCCCATGCATTTTGTATATGAGCAAATTATCTCCAATGACTTGATTTGCTCCAAATTATGGCGAAATTTCTCACCGAGAGCCGCAACATGCTGATAAAAGATGACACTAATAGAAAATATTCAAGTTTTTGAGCAATTGCACAAACCACATTAATTGTATTTTAAATTGTAATTGATTGAGAAACTGACTAATTTAAATAATAATGATAGTAAAATCAAAATGGTTTCGAAAAAAGCTTGATGGAAACACTTCGAACTGTTTTGAGAAAAACCACTTGTTTTGTTTACACCCAGTAAAAAAAATTCATGTTTTTTGAAGCAATAAGGCAATAAATCGCGTCATAATGTGCTTTAAAATATGTGCTACAGGCAAATCCCGGTATAACGAACGATATCATGTCATCCCCATTCGTTATACCAAAAAATTCGTTATATCGCAAAGTTTTTTTTCAAGTGTTATATTATTTATTATTATTGGAGACATGATACAATACAATAAAAAGAATGAGGGCAATTTGTTTTCAAATAAGCAACCAAATACGAACTAACGGTATCACATTTTGTTTGCATTTACATTGCTGCTGTAGTTTTTGTTTAATATTTTTTTGCCGTTCGTTATACAGAGCACATATTTATCAAAACATTCGCTATATAAAGAAAAACTAAATGTTAGAAATATGTTTCTAGCAAGTTTTTGTTTTTTATTTTGCCATTTTTTCTTCATCATTCGTTATATGTTAATGTAAAACATTTCGTTCGTTTTGTCGGATTTTCGTTAAAGCGAGATTCGTTATACCGAGATTTGCCTGTATTTAGAAGCAGTGAACACATATGAAGCAAACTATAGAAAAAATGTGATTTAATAGCGCCACAACAATGCAGGTTTTTATAGCAAAAATTTTGCTAATGAAATCTTGAAATGCGCTTTTTTACATAAGTAAGTAGTTTATATTATTAATCTTTTTAGAGCGCTTGAGATAACTGCTATATTTGCATGTTTTATTAGATCTAAAAGAGCGCTTTTGTGAGCAAAAAATGTGTTACTCCAAACCGGAAAGTCGCCATACAAAAATTGGCACCGATATCAGCAGATTTGTCATCTCTACTTTTACTCTCTCATAGTAAAAACCTGCTCTATTTGAAGCAATTTTTTTTACTGGGTAGTGAAAACGTACAACATATTACATTCTGCTAACAAAAATACAAGATATTATAATTTTTTTTATTATGTTACAGGCGAGTAATGGGTTAATTTATGTCAAACATCTAAGAACTTGTTTGTGATAAAAATGTATATGTATGTTTATAGAAAGTCAAGAACCGATTATTTATTTTTGCTGATTTTTAATATCAATCTCGCTAAATCAGGTGCGAGCGCTTCAGTCATTAATATCGAGCCAACGTAAGAAATCATTGTATTAATGAAGATTTTCTCTCAGATAATGAAATCTTGCAATTAGCTAATGTGCTCTTTCATTCATACTATGAAGAATTATTAATGATGCTACTTCATTAGCTGAATGAATGTTTTTTCTCTTAGTGCGAGGTCTTTAACTTCTGTGGGAGCTTCAGAAAACTCAGTTCACGCAACCCATATAACAATCAATGACAGATCGTCATGTCTTTCTAGTCTCTCATATTCATAATAACCAAGAATATATATCGTTGATCGCAAGTAGAAAAGCCCTAACTCGAATAATTGTAACTTTGCAGGAGAAGATGAAAACATAATAGAAACTGCAATATTCAAAATGTAAATTTTTCAAGAGCAGGTACAACTGCTTGTAAAGTGTAATTTTTTACGCTATTGCAATAAATTTTTGTGACGATATGTATTTGTGTGAAATGTATTGGAATCGCTGAAAAGCTCAATTTCGTAAAAAACACCAGGCTTTTCTACTTGAGACCATCGATTTTTAAGTATAACTTTTTCGTTTTCGGTTTTTCCGTTTTTTCTTAATTTTTGTTTAACTATCTGTTGTTGCTTATTATCGTAAAACATCACATTAATTATTTCTACTTAGTCGAACATACATACATACAGATGCATGTGTGTATGTATTCACATGTTAGTATTACTGTAGTGGATATTATGTTATATTGCCCTGTAGGAAATGCCACTAGTGAATCAGTACTGATTCATTATTGACTTTGTCACCAGTACTACTGACAAATTATACCCCAGAAAATGCTTTTTGTTGTAGAAATTTAGCATGCGAATTATATGAATGAAACACAATTTAAGTGGTGTTATTCATATATTAAAATGAATCTTAAGACTAACTTAAAAAATGTAGATTAGCGTCTATTTATAATAAATCTTATCTCTAGTTTAATATTTAGGTTTATCTCTTGTGTTTGTTTAGGTTTATTTTTGTGTTTGTTTAAATGTTAATAATACTTATCATTTGTCTAGCAATACTTAACGTATTTGTTTAGTATACATTGTAATATTATTTGTTTATTTAGGACTACTGTAGTGATAATAAATGTTTCTAGACCATTGTATTTACTTATGTCTTAAGCGGTTGTAATTACTTATTTCTACGGATACACTTTATCTATTTCTGTCTGCATATTATTATAATAATAAGGGTGTAACTCTTAAGTTTATTATAATAAGGATGTAACTCCTCCACCCTTAGACTGAAATTCTCCTGAATTTCATTTGTTATATTAAAGATACATAGTTTTTATTTTTATAATTTATTATAAGACTCAAGTCCTCCACCCTTAGATGGCAGATTCTCCGGAATTTACATATATACTCGTATGATACTTTATTTTATATTATATTTTTTTTTTAAATTTCCCATTTCTATGTCTCCTTTGCTAGCATCATTTCTTACTTCTAATTTATTTATAACATTTGTATCCTTTTTAATTCTTACAACTATAGTTACAATAATTATTATGATAATTATAAATGTTGTACTTATTCCGTATGATATATTTCTATGGAATTTAAGTTCCGTTATTTCTTCTGTATTTTTGAAATTCCCTAATTCAATCGGTTTAAATTTTTCCGGTGTTATATCAGATTCCGTGAGATTTTGACTAGGATAAAAATATTTATCCTGAATAGCTACTTGCTGATTTATAAAGGTTTGCTCTCTGATTTTTATTTTACAATTATAAAATAAAATGAGATAATTTTTATTAAGTTTTATTTTCCTATCGTCACAATCCTGTACAATTTCTAAATCTACGGCATTTTTAATTAAAATCATGTCATCTTCAAATACCTCGATCTCAGTTTTGTTATTGTATTTAAAATTGCAATTATTTGCTATAGTGCAATGTTTGCTATTTTTTAAATGCTTTAGATATACATTTTCCTTATAGTCCAAAACTTGATTATCAATTTCAACAATATATCCGTTCGGCTCGTTGATTTCCATATAGTTTTTGTTAGGTAAAGCTGTAAGCATTCTTAACTCTGTCCGAATATAGTCATATGGAATTTTAATTGCAATAATTAGAATTCCATCTTTGTAATTGAGAACGTCAATTTTTATAAATTTTAACTTATAAAAGTCGATTTCAAATTTATCAATTTCCTCAGATGTTAGAATACCTGGGTGGAATATATGATTCCTAGCGGATGCTATGTTATCCTGAATTTGTTCAATTTTTCCTTTTAAGTATGTAAGTTTAAGCATTTGGTCAGCATATAAAAGCCCTTGAACGACTTCATTGTGCTTATTTATAAATTCCTTCGTCGTATTTTTAATATTTTGCCTATCTTCCTCTATGGCTGATTTTAATATTTCAATTGATTCATTAAAATGCAAATTTATAGAAATTTGCTTATTAACTGTATCTATAATATTATGATTATTTTTATCGATTATGTCAAGGTGTTTCCGTTATTTTGAATTTATTCTTTATTGGTTTCCTGTCATATTTAGCTGAGGTACAAATTTCACAATTATTAATCACTTTCTGTATAAACTCTTTTAAATTGGGATTATATATTCTGTGTTTAATTTTTTCATAAGTTGGAATTATGCCAGCATGACCGGTTTCGAATTTATGGAATAATGCAATTTGCTTCTTTAAGTCATTTTCCTCAACGATATCTTCAGCAAATTTGGAACATTTAATAAATTTAATTTTTTTATTTTTGGGAAATTCTTTGGTAATGATTTTCTGTAATTTATAGTATTCATGATCGTTTAACTCGGAAAATATTGCAACCTTTCCATTTGAAATCTCTCTTTTAAGAATGTTTACAACATTTCCCTCTAAAAAATCGTTTTTATCGATAAATATTCGCTTCTTCCTAAAAATTTCCTGTACTGTAATATTCTTTTTCTTTACTAAGATAATTTGTGTTTTGAAGCGGTTTACCACAGTATCCAAAATAGGTACCTGGTCATTGCTTTCCTCTTCCTGCGAATGGATAGTTTGAACTAATAATGACTCCTCTTTTTCATTTGTTTCATTAGAACCATTCCCTAAATAATTTATTTCATTTGTGCCAGAATCAATACGGCTTAAAAAATCGGCAACCTTATTTTGCTTACCTTTTATATAATTTAGTCGAATATTGTATTCCCCCAATTGAACCAGCCACCTTTGGAGGCGTGGGCTGATATCTTTACCATTATATTTTATTTGTAACCATTTCAAAGGTTCGTGATCGCACTCAAGATCAAATTCCCTTCCGTATATGTATGGTCGGAAGTATTTTACAGCCCAAACTATCGCCAACAATTCTTTTTCAGTTGTTGAATAGTTTGTTTCAGTTTTATTTAGGGTTCGAGAGGCATATGCAATTGGATGGCCTTCCTGTGAAAGAACAGCACCAATCGCAAAATTGCTTGCATCAGTGGTTAACTTGAATTTCTTTGTAAATATTGGATATATAAGTATTGGTACATTGGTAACAATTTCCTTTAGTTTTTCAAAAGCCAGGATATAATTAGGATCATAAGTATTAATTTTTTCGTTTTTCCTTAATGCTTTAGTTAAAGGATTAGTGATCTTTGCATAATCCCTAATAAATTTTCTATAGAATCCTGTCATTCCCAAAAATGATTTTATTTGTTTGGTTGTTTTTGGAAGTTTTAAGTTTTGTATTATTCTAATTTTCTCAGGATCGGGTTTAATGCCCTTGTTGGTTAATACGTGACCCAAAAATTGGGTTTCTTTCTTTAGAAAGTCGCATTTATCTATTTGAATTTTTAGTTTTGCTTTCCTCAGAGTAGTGAAAATTGATCTTAACGAGATCATGTGCTCTTCCAGAGATGTGCTAAATACTAGTATGTCATCCATATAGACGACACAAGTTTTATTAATTTGTTCACGAAGAACCGAATTCATTAGCCTCTGAAAGGTTGAGGGCGCATTCTTTAAGCCAAATGGCATTCGAATGAATTCATAATGCCCGAAAGGCGTTGAAAACGCTGTTTTCTTTTGATCTTCCTTTTTGACTAAAATCTGGTGGAATCCTTTCGCAAGATCCAATGTGGTAAAATATTGGGCTCTTCCTAACTTATCTAAAATACCATTTAGATTTGGTATTGGAAACTTATCATCTATTGTATTTTCATTAAGCTTTCTATAATCAATTACAATTCTCCATTTTTTTATACCTGAATTATCTTGTTTTTTAGGTACGACCCATAAGGGACTATTATAAGGAGAATTGCTCTCTTTTATAATATTTTGATCTAACATTTCTTTGATCTGCTTCTGTATTTCTTCTTCATGAACTTGCGGATATCTATAAATCTTTGAATACAAGGGTTTATCCGTTGTCGTGATTATTTCGTGACATATTTCAGTCGTTGCAGTTAAATTATCCCCTTCCACAAAGAACAAATCCCGAAACTCTTTCAATAAACTCTTAACAGAGTCCAGCTCTTTTTGATTTAAGTCATTTATTTTAATTTTATTCTGTATGTCGTTAATTTTTACATGCTGAAGACTTGTAATCCTGTCAAATGCTCGTGGGTAACTATTTTCTTCGAAGAATATTTTATTTCCGAATATTTCCAAGAAATCTTGATCCAAATTTATTTTGGCCTTAAAAGGAACTAAAAAATTTTGTCCTATTATTGCATCATAATCTTCGTTTCTGAATTCAACTATGTTCCACAAAAGTGTACCCCTGGCAAGAAATTGTGAAGGCATTGGTGTAACAACGCAATGTTTTACTTCGTTATAATCATTGAGGGTTTTAATATAGATAGGTTTTTTAATATCTTGCTTTTTATAAGGAGAAAATATATTTGGTTTTACTATACTTGTACTAGCCCCAGTATCTATTAAGCACCTGACATTTTGTTTTCCTATGGATAAAACAACTATGGGTAACTTGTGTTTTGAGGCCATTCTAAAAAATTTGTCTCCTCATCGGGTTTTACTTTCTCTGCTTCTTGCAATGTGTCAACCTCCATATATTTAGAGTTATTAGACCTTTGCGAATTCGTATTGCTATCAATACTCATATGAGACAAACGTGTTTGTGATGAATTAGGTTTATAATTGTTGTTATAAAATTTTCGTGATTCATTATTTCCCTTATTCTGTTGATTGTGTTTGTGTTGTTGTCTAAAGTTATGGTTGTTGCTATGGAAATTTTGAGTTTGATTATTCCCATAATATTTTCCTTTCTTGCTGTCATGGTTTGGGTTTTGGAATTTACAGATTTTATTCCTATCGTTATTATTATTTAGATCTGAATTAATTTTAAAATTTATATTGGCCTTATGTCTGCTATCAATAGCCCTATTATCATCAAGCAATCTAAGTCTTGTATACTTATTTATAATCTCATTTAATGTTAGCCCGTCATCTAAATGAATCCTGAGTGGTCCATCAATTTTTTCAATTAAAATATTAACTAGATCCCTGTCTACATTTTCAGATTGATATAACATTGATTTATTATCTTCGAATTCATAAATTTCACTTATCTGATGCTTAGCATTTTCAAAATAATCAAAAAGTTGTCTTAAATTACTTACTTTTACATAACGACACTTATTAAATATTTCCGCATATGATGTCCTTGGTCTTGCTTGAATCTTCAATTTGGTTTTTAACTGCTCCCAAGTAATATCCCCCAGTTCTGTTATATAGGTTCCAAATTCTGCATTTATTTTTTCGTTTATGACTATTTGAACTCCGAATTTTATTAAATCCATATTATTTCCGCAAAGACTCATTATCATTTCTACAGATTTAATGAACCTATTGATGTTACAATTATCGTCCAGTGGTTTAATCTGACGAAACTGTTGAATTATATCCTTCGGTTGCATAAGGAAGGAATTCTGTGATTGAAGTTGCTGTTGTTGATACTGTTGCAATTGCTGTTGAGAATATAATAACTGACTATCTTTCTGACTCAATTGCTCCTCCTGCTGCCTTAATGCTCCCTCCAACTGCAATACTTTTCTTTGCAATTCATCGATGATGTTTTCCTTCTTTTGGTTCATTTTTTTTTATAAAAATATATTGCCAAAAGCCACAGTTAGTGTAAAATGTTTGTTGCTTTAACAGGTGTATTCAAACAAATATGTTGGTTGCTAGTACAACTGTTTTAAAATTTTATTTTCCTTTTTAAAATAATTTCGAGAAACTTCTATCAGTTCCGAAAAATGTATTTCTGGATTTATTTTTATTATTTGCTAGTAGGTTAGAACCGACTGCGCCAATTATATGAATGAAACACAATTTAAGTGGTGTTATTCATATATTAAAATGAATCTTAAGACTAACTTAAAAAATGTAGATTAGCGTCTATTTATAATAAATCTTATCTCTAGTTTAATATTTAGGTTTATCTCTTGTGTTTGTTTAGGTTTATTTTTGTGTTTGTTTAAATGTTAATAATACTTATCATTTGTCTAGCAATACTTAACGTATTTGTTTAGTATACATTGTAATATTATTTGTTTATTTAGGACTACTGTAGTGATAATAAATGTTTCTAGACCATTGTATTTACTTATGTCTTAAGCGGTTGTAATTACTTATTTCTACGGATACACTTTATCTATTTCTGTCTGCATATTATTATAATAATAAGGGTGTAACTCTTAAGTTTATTATAATAAGGATGTAACTTGCGCGTGTCATTGAAAAGCAACTACTGACGTTTGTGCTACTGACGTAGGTAGTTCTTTTGGTACCATATCGAGACATTGGAAACTGATAGTCACTAGTTCATTTTAGTAATTTTAATGATAATGCAACTGCATATATTACATTATAAAAAAGGGAACTAACGCAAGTATGAACTTGGTTTGCCGTTTCTAATATATATAAATGAAAAATTCAATGTTTCATCGAATTATTAAAATCATATGAATCTGGACTTAAAGCAAATTTTTAACTTTTTCATTTAAAAATTTTTTATTTTTGTCTTTTGCAATTTCGTTTTGTTTGATTCTGTGAATTAAAAAAAAAATAGAATTAGGCTTGACGCCACTTGTTTTTTCAACAAACCAATAAAGCACGAAGAAGAAGCATATTTGTGTGTATCTGAACAAAATAATTTTAGGCGTCAAAAACAATGTTAATACAAGTATGTAGACAATGTCACCAAAACAGTCGCTAAAAGTGGTAACTTGAGGACACTTAACCCCACGCTTCCTTCAGGGTGCTTTTGCTTTCTACGTTCAGTATATTAACTGTAATTGCCAAGTGAACATTTATTTGTCATATTCTCATGATGACTTGAGTGATTTATATGAAATTAACTTAGACTAGAATGAGTTTCAATCAGTAATAATTTCTTAATCGGACTGATGAAGTGCGCGGCTGCACTGAAAAAAGCCGGCATTTACCCCAAGTAAAAGTCTAGTTTAATTTGTATTCTCTTCTTTAGAAAATCACATTAATTACTAAATATATTTCATTCAATAAGAATTGAAAATATTGAACTTAAACCAATATGTATGTAAACATTAGTACGTTAAATATTTCTTTACAAAATTTTGCCTTTATTTGTATAGTTGTTTATGTTATAAATAAATTAATTACAAATATCATATAGGAATAATTTCAAGGTTATTTTACCGAAATCGAGACTTAGAATGAATTACACTGACAAACTCAGCCGAAATAACAGACATATACAATAAAAAGAATCACTGTAGACATGAAAACTGAAGGTAAATCACTTTTGAAAATAAAAATAAAATGATTGCTTTCAAGACAACACGGCTACACGACTATATGACTAATATTGTGGCAGTAGCCAACTTAGTCCCGGTTGACACACTTTAACTTTTGTTGATCAACTCGCAATTTAGCTGTGAGAAAAAAAGAGATATTTGTACTTCCTTCTCCGTCTTTATTGTAGCTGAACTACGAGTTGATACACAAAAGTTGAAGTGTGTGAACCGGGACTTAAACTAATTTCTATTTTTGATGGCGACAATGTGAAAATACTGTGCTGCCAGTATAATACAAAATGTGAAATGAATTATAGCTTGAAATTATTGGATATTATTTAACAGAAAGAAAACCTCAAATCTCATATAAATTCGTTGCTTGATTTAATAATGCAGAATAATAAAGCATTTAGTATTTTACCTTACGTAAAAATTTCATATAAATAGTTTGTACTATCACCTCCTGTAAGAAGAATATTTTTCATGCCTTCATTGAGTTGAATGTAAAATGCAAACGTTAAACGTGTTTTTTGCGAAACTAGTTCTTTTTTGAGTTATGACACTATTGAACTGAATGTGCGAGATGCTTGTGATGTCGTTGCCGCTTTCAAAATAATTATGTTGCTGGCTACATGGCTACAATTGTTGCCAGCGGCATTTGTAGTCTGTAGCCTGCTGAAGTGAATGTGTTTAATGAATAAGACTCTTAAAAGATTTTATGGTTCTTCTCAAAAATAAATTTCTGTGAATTTTAATGCAATAATAACTTGTATTCCGTCTAATGAAATGTTAATAAAATTGGAAAAGAGTCGATTATTGTAACTAATAAGCATACACAACACTCTTATATTGACTGGTCATCTGATCGGTAGTGATGAGGTAAACATTTATCAATTATAGTTGCTTTACTCTTACATCTAGGGTATTTTTTTTAGAGTGTCACAACTTTGAGTTGGCATCACTTCTTTATTTGCGCACCCATTTAAGAGCTGATAGTTGCTTTTTGTTTAGTTTGTAACGCGTGCAAATTGTTCAGTGAATGGGCTAAAGCACAAATTTATATTGATTTTGAATTTCCATTTAAAATTTTATTATCCGATGAAGCCCATTTCTGCTTGAATGGGTACGTAAGTAAATAAGCAAAATTATCGCATTTTAGTGAGGAGAATACACAAGCTTTTGTCTAAGCACCATTACATCCACAGAAAATTACTATATGGTGCGCTTTATTGGCTGGCGTAGTCATTGGCCCATATGTCTTCCAAAACGATGATGGTCAGAATTTTACTGTCAATGACGAACAGTATATGATTCGAACATTTTTCGTACCTCAATAACGTGGCATTAATCTTGCTGATATGTGAATGAACAATTGACTGATACTTTTATTGTAGGGTATCAACGTTAGGAAGAATTTTAAATACCTTATTCATTGTTAATTGTTTTTTTTCATGCGAAATTTAGTTTTAGAACCTTTTTTAGGAAACGTTTTTCTTGTAAGTGCGACAATAAATTCGATATAACTCTAGTATTAGACTATAATTTTGATTTGAACAACGCAGATACAAGTATAGTAAATCCTCATTTAATATTAAAGAGTGCTATAAATACGATTCCCCTGAACTTCCAGTACTTACAGTCAATTTCATATGTTGAAAATTGGTTTAAGTTTAATCGTCACATCAATTGGTAGCCGCTACATCCTTATAGAAGTTCAGGTTTCACATACAAAATGTTGAAAATATCCAAAGGGTTTGTTTTATTCAATTTAGTTGCGAGGATAATCTAATGTTAATGTTTTATGGGCCTACAATCCATTATACAGACATCCACACATGTTTATAATAAAATGTGTTTCTAAATTTCTTGAAGCAATAAAGTAAATCACTTAATATGGACATTTAATTTTTCTTCTTCGAACATTTTAATTACGACGGGAATTAAGATTTCATAAGAGATTATAAAGTTTAAATAAGATTTTGTTTAATCTACTCGTATGCTTTAATCCTAAAGAAGCACTGCAATATTTGAAGCAGTTGTAAAAATTAAATCCTCTTGAAAATTTTTCCACGAATTCAAATTTATAATCCTGGGTTCACAGAAAAAATTATGCCCCAACATTTTCAAACAATTCAAATTTAGTTTCAGAAATTATTTTTATTGTTCCAGCAAATTGCTTGTTCCAATGTTATTTGTCGCTTGTCGGCTAATTGTCGGCATCGTGTTGTTTCATCGAGCCAAAACGCGTGCAAGCAAAGCAACTGTTAAACATTAACTGAACATTAGAAATGGCCGAAATTTTCGGCATAAGTGAGAGACATCAGTACCAACATAACGGCATAAAAAACTCAAAATTCGAATATACGTAACGCGCGAAAATTCAAAATTCGCCATACGTTTTGAACAAACCTCGTATAGGTTAATCACAATACTGGGCAGTTTAACAATCATCGCTTTATTGCTAATAAATCAGTGCAAGTTAATCTCTACTTTTGGTTTAAAATATGTTTAAACTAGCAAACCTATAAATCAATACAGTATTTAAACTATCTGTAAACGTATAAAATTGGGCGTTTAAACTACCAATACAGACCATATGGTTTTGTTACTTACAGACCATGTGTTTTGCATTAAAAGAGCACTAAAATTTTTTTCCAAGTCTCTACTTTTTCTTCAGAACTTGATCGACCTGTTTTCTTACACTCTGTTATTCTTTTATAGTATTCTACTTCGCCAAGCATAAATATAATTCCTTTCTCATTAAGATTTGGCGACCTTTAATAAAATTATTTTAACATTTTTCCATTTTTGACTGTGCAAAGATTTGATTGCCTGCTGCAAGACAGCTGTTTTTTGACATTTACTCTAGTGATGCCACAATATTATTTTTTAAACTACACATAAGGTATGGTTCACTCATTTACTCTTGTTGAGTTTAAACTACATATAAATTTGAGTTTAGTGTAACTAAACCAGCGTTTAAACTTTGACTGATTTATTGGCCCTTAGTCTTAGAAAAATTTATACTAAGCTTGCTGTTACTCAAACAATATGAAACATTGCTCATTAAGGAGTTAATATTATATATAGGCATACATCTTTAAGTTATGTGTCACCCTTAAATAATAGAGGCCTTATTTATAAAAATGATTAAGGCTTTATTAAGGCTTGATAAAAAAAAGTTATATGGTGAAAATCTGTTTAATAAACCCTTAAAAATTTTTATAAATAAGATTGCAGTTGTATATCGCCGGCATAGATAGAGGATTCACACTCAGAAGCGTTTAGAAAAGCAAATAAATCATTTATTTACCCAGCAAAACAAGACATGCAACAGAAGTAGTTAATGCATGGGTTCTACTGCAAATGAATTGGTTCAATTTAGGTGCAGAACGCATGATTTCATTGACGAGCATGGGCTCAATTTTAACAAAACTGTTTATCTTTCAGATGCATGCTTAGAACCCTACAAATTCCCTGATTCGATTACGTTTTTTCACGTAAATACAAAACATAAAAAAAGAATTATGTCGCAGTCAGGGTACAAACCGTGAGGTTCAGACTGTCAAGGCATACTCTCTACCACAGAGCTATTGTCTTCTTGATATTTGTTGGAGATAAAACTTGTTTAATGAAAATGTGTCAATGTGATGATTTAATTCCGTTTTTGCATGCCTTTTTTGCTGGATATTTATTTCAATATATTACCCAGTTTGTCCGAATGCATTCGAAGAAGCAAATGCTCAAGAAATCATGAAACACTATTTCATTTTGATCGCGATCATTTAATTTTTTGCTGGGTAGATTATAAATACAAATGGGAAATACGTCGAATTAAGATTACATTGAACATTTTGTGAGCGCCCTGATAAATAAGAACAGATTAATCTGCAATGTGTGTGAAGATAATTTCGAATTTAACTAGCAGAGACAGGATCGAACTGGATCGAGATAGATAATTTTTTTTTTGTTGGAAAAGTTGCTCTAAAATATAGTTTATGAAATTATAAAAGTAGGATGGTTAAGATATGTCTGGTAGAACCAATAAATTAGATTTAAGAAAACATAATTTTCTTGAGAAGATTAGTGGTCGTTTGGGTAAAATATGGAAGAGCACACGTACTACACCATAAGGGTATGGTGCTCTGAAGCGTCTTAAATAATTTTGAGAATCGAAATAATCGATTTCGAAAAATATGCTTTTGTAGTGAAAATTTACAGAAACGTAAAATATGTTCGACTTACAGCCTGTTTGTAGAACGCGACTCGTCCATAATAAGCGCTAGAATGTTAGCATTATTTATTTTTTGGGGTTTTAGAACACGAGTGTTGACGATTTTTATTAAAAAACGTTACAGATGTCAGTTTATTTGGGTTTTTACAACGCGATTTGACTCACTATAAACGTCAAGATGGGCGAGTAAAAAATTCTAATCGTTTTAAACAAAAAATTTCAAAAAATAAACAAAACACTAAAAAAAATTTAAATTATTAATAAAAGTAATAAAAAAATAAATAAAAAAATGGAACTTCCAACAACGAAAAGGTAAGTAAGCTTCCATATTAACATTGTTCTTGTTTTTATTACTTAAATGTTTAGCATATGATGACAAGAGGATCGTCTAATGTTGCTTTGACTGGCACCAAACGGCGAAAGATGTTATTGTATCAATTTACGCTAAAATTATAATAGAACTCAATCCTGTACGTTTGCATTGCCTTCTTTTATTTCCGGATCAAAACAATGCCAAACTATAAATAGATTTAGAACTGAGAGGAGTAAGTACATAGTATATATTCAAACGTACATATGTGTATGTCCGGAGATGATATAATTAAAGCTCTAACAATTTCTTTCAGATTATAAACGTAAACAATACAAAGGCGCAGATGTATGGCATAAAAGTATAAATTACAATGCCTAAGGCCGAACCGGGTTCATGGTCAAAATTGGACTTTCCACGAGAAAAATCGCCACTAGAAAAACCATATCAGTAAACGAGTCCGATGATGATATCTTCAACTTAAATGATATATAAATAGTTAACACTTTCGTACAGCTATCCGAATTATCCTCATCTTAAAATGATCTGAATTAAAATTTTCATATTTAATTCAATTTATTAAATTAATTTTTCCAGTATCAACTATCACAAGAATAAAATAGACGGCAATTACGTTAAAACCAAAAATAAAATAATTATTATTTTAATTTAATTATCATTTCCAGGCACCCAATCTTCGTCATCCTCATCGTCTTCATCCAAATGGAGCTCACCAGTAAGTTTTTTCGAATCTGAAGCTTTTTCTTGTTTAGCCGCTATGCCCGTATTCTCTGCAAATTCCAATTTCCATTTCATAAACGATTCGAAAGTGACATGTGTGCCCTCAAATTTCTTCCTTTCTGCTTCATCGGCTTCAAAGTTTGCGTAATGCTTCGTCTTATTTAGCTTTCTTAAAGTCATCCCATCTTTCGTTTAACCACTCTTGGCCCGTGCTTACTAAGCTGAATATCATTTCCATCCCAATGAATTCCTCTATGGATTTTTTTATACGTTCTAACAACATCTTTTCATGTTGTCCTCAAAGTTGACCGGATCTTTATTAAGCGCCTATTTGACATATTTCTATGAGAAATTTGTCAAATAAACCTGTAATAAACCTAAAATATTTCTTATGAATAAGGCCGTTAAAGTTTATTTTAGGTATAAATTCTATAAAAAACATTCACTTTTCCAATTAAGCCTTTAGTTTTAATTTGATATTTTTCAAGATTTCAAGGTTGCGGTAGATATCTTATCTCTTTTAACCAAAATTAAAATGTGTGTAATGAGTAAACACTATGGCATTTTTGACATCGCAATAGTGTGTACTAGTGGCAATGTTTGTCATTTATGATATTTTCCGTTGTGTTGCATTGCTTTCCATACAAAAAACTTAATGTGAACTGCATTGCACACATTTTGAAAATGATACCACAAAACGACAATACAGGAAAGGTTAGATGTGTACTCGGTGTAAGGTTTCAGCGCAATTCAAGTTCATAAATGCTTGTATGCTTAATGCATACCGAGCCATAACAGCCAAAAAAGCTGACACATTTTTGGACTTCAAAATATCAAGAAAATTATGTTGCTTAAGCTTTTTTTGGCGGTTGTGGCAAAATACAAAGAAAGAAAACCCCAAATGTTTTCGACAGGATTTGAACATAGAATTTTCAGCACATGCTGCACTACTACGCCCAGCAAAGAATAACTTATTTTGTTTATTTACTTGGCAGTCGTTACACAAAAGCTGAAAAGTAATGAATACGGTATGCAGTTTGTGTTGAAAAGTAAGTTGTTCCTAATGTTAGTTATTGCACAGTTCAGGGTTTTTATAAAAGAAAATTAAACAATAAAAATAAAAAAACAAAAAAAATTGTTTGTATTGATTTGCTCTAGATATCTAATACATGTTTTTTAATAATAATAATAAAAAATTTTGCATCGCGCACCAATTATGGAGTTTTCCGCACTAAAACTTTTTAAAAAATCTGGACAATGCTGACAAATTCTTATTTTAAAATGTTATTATAATCTTAATTTCACCAATTGAGAGACATTAATAAATAGAAGTGTATGTGTATTCATGTGTGTGTAGGGGTGCATAATTAAGTTGTTTGTATTTTGTATAGTTTTTTTTTATTATTAAAAAATAATTTGGCTCAACCTAGATACGAACCTAGGCCACTTCTTAATTTTTATGTTAAGAACTAAAAATATGTTTTATGTAAAGTCGTATAAATGAAAATGTTGGCCTTTTCTAACAAGTATCGTTATTACTCTCGCTAGAAATAGTTGTTTAATTGCACCTTTTTGACTAGTATCGTTATTAGTATTGTTGCAACGAGTAATATGGCCGTTCTTTTTTGACCAGTGCCATTACAACAAGTAAAATGGCTGCCTCAAAGTGTATCTAGTAACTAGCTTCTAATTACAAATTAAGCTGCGAAATATGTATGTGGCTTTGTGTGTGTGTGCGTTTGTGTGTGTGTGTGAAATGAGCATAATCACACATACACTCACTTATTGAGTGACTACAATTTTAATGATTTTAAACTCAGGGAGAAAATCATGTTGTAAATTTAGTTATTGCTACAACATGGATTTTCCCACAATTAGTTTGTAATTTAGGTACTTCTTTTTTTTGCCAGAAAATAATTTTTCCTTCTAGATAATGAGGAATTCAAATAGTCTGAGCAGGTACGTCAATTTACTGGCAATTCATAATATATTTAAAATAATACTGGCGCGTTACCTGCAGTCGGAAAGAGCTCAGGAGAGGAAACCATGCTTAACACCTGCCAAAGGACCGAGAGAACCATACAAAAACTGCTATTTCTTCAAGTATAAAGGCAACCACCAAATCCGACACAGCACTCATTCCTTAAACAACTACCGGCAAGCGAAAAACAACTTATCAACGTAAATAAAATGGCAACAATCAATAAACAATCCGTGGTAAGTGTGATAAATTTATTTATTTATTGAAATTATACAAGATAATTAATTTCTGTATTCTTTTTTTAGCACTTACGAAAAAGGCGTCTCCTAGAGGCTCTTCAAACAGATGCTAGACAAATAGAAGCAGGAGAACACACACTGCCAGATTATAAAAAGCAACATCTGTGTGAACTGACAGACATTGAAGACAATCCTGTGTGGGGCACAGGAGATATTAACCGGGATGAAACGAGTGAAAAGTTGCCTCAAGGCGATTTCGCAGAACCCAATTCTTGTAAAGAGGCAGCAACTGAATATGAGGTAACGAAAGAACGGAATTCAGTACAAAATGAAAACCATCCTGCAGCAGTGCAAGTTTTTGGGGAGACTGAAAAAGAATGTTGCCAAAGATCTGAATGGCCGGTAGAGGAAGAAGCCACTAAACTTGAAAAAAAAGAAAAAGTAATAAATTTTTTTGAAGACTTTTTGAAAAAAATTGATGAAGAAGACTTAGCAATAGAGGAACTGAAGGAAAAATGGATCCTAATAAATAGAATGCTTGCGTCTGCTACGGGTAAAGATGTTGAAGAATGCGCAAAAAACAAAGCCGAGGAACTTGAAGCAGATCTACTAACTTACCACATATTAGAAAACCAGATTGAAGCCTTAAAAAAATTTGGAAATAATATAGAACTTGAAATGTTTCAAGAATTAATTGAACAAATTGAAAACTTGCGAATGATTTCAAAGGCAATTTACGAAAATGCGCCAAAAGCAGTCGACGAAATTATTGTGCTACAAGAACCACAGGTACAGGGAGTAGAAGGAGCTTCATCCTCTTCCACATCCGTCACCCAAAAACGAAAAGCGGAAAAACCGAAAATGCTGCTGCAATTCAAAGCAAACCAAGATGGTATGGTGGTAATAGGACCTAATGGCACGACAGTTGCCAAATCAGCTTTGGAAAGCATTAACTGGTCCTCGTCGGGCGCAGCAATAACGCGCAAGATTTTAGTGGAAGTTTTTGGGCGAGAAACGTTAGCCTTCCACAATCTAACCGGTAAGCCCTCGCCAGCTTTTGTGGATTGTGAAAGGCCCACGAAAAGCCAATTAAACCCACTAAAAGTTGCCGATATTATGCACCTGATAATGAAGTTCACGTGTCTTACGGCAAAGGAGGTGCGACATGCCATCACCACAAAGTGCGCGGACGAGAACAAATTGCAGCGGCGAAAAGAAATGAAGAAACTAAATTCTGCTTCAAATTTGCAGAAAAAACCTGAAAGTCGCCGTTAAATAACTTCCGTTTCACATTATTTCTTGTTCGCTAAATTTCTTCTTCTTATTTTGGACAATAACAACTAAAGTTGGGCTGATCTGTAATGAAACATTCTGTAAAGTGTAAATAGTAAAGAAAGAAACTGACCAGGTATTTTTTGAGTGTGAGAAGTGACAAACTTATATATATATGTGTGTTTGTATAAATGCGTGTATGTTTTATTTTATGTGTGCTTGCGGATAGATGTTAGATATATCTAAGTCATTTATTATAGGAAAATAGTTGGGGGACTCAAAGGGTGGTCTTAAATCTGATAGTGTCATAATCTTTCAAATTATTTTAACATAATTGTTTTTGCATTTATTTTTTCTTTCGAACAAATAGTTAAAACATTATGACACTATCACATTTAGGACTACTGTTTGAATCCCCCAAGTATGTATTTATGTATGTATGTGTACTGTAGAATTAAAAATCAATAAGTGTAAATTTAAAGCACCTCAACTTCTCTAATTGTTTTTTTTTATTATTTATAAAATTATAGAAATTAAAAAATAGCTTTGTGCATATGTATATAAACTTCAACTATTTAAAAACAAAAAAATATTTATTATATTGATAAAACTAATAAAAATTTATATATTAAAATATATTTATTACAAAAATTAAGTCAAACTTAGATCAAAATATTGTCAAAACAATTTTTAGCAAACAATTCGTTGTAATGGGATTTTGAACATCTCAGGTTGCAATAAAAAAAATCTATGATATACTTATGTGATTAAATAAAAAGATGAAAACAGACAACTAAACGCATTTTTATTTTACATATTTTTTAATAAAAATAATAGTCAGAAATGTCTATTCAAACTTTTGGTAAAAGAACTTATGTTGCGCTAATTAATTTTAGCGGTTATATTATTTACATGGTCTAATCCGAATGTTCTCATGTCAGTTTAGTTTGTCAAATAATTGATATAATTTTCACATTGTTTAACTTATATTCAGCTCTGTTTAATTTGTGTCCAAAAAAAATTGGAAAGTGTACACAAGTTGTCTTGTCAAAGGTTTTTTGTTTATTAAAAGTTTTCTATTGCACAATTGCGCATAAAAAATATTCCAGGAACGATTTCAATTTTTAATTCAGCGGAAGTGCGTTTTTCTATCATGCCTGAAAAAGAAACTTCAAAAATACTTATTGTTTAGAACATGTATTACAGTAGCGAAGTGAGTTTGATACAACTAAACAACATAAACAGAATCAGCTGTAGACATCGTATATGCTGTAATCAGCTGTTTCAAAGGGTTTCGGATATTTTTTTTTCTTATTAACAGTTGGTACAAATAATCAAAACAAAAACGAAAGGTACAAGAATGTGAAATGAAAGCAAACAGGTTTGATTATTCCAACTAGATCACATTCAAGAATTTGTATTTTCTTAATTTAAAAAAAATACATGAACAATAATTTATTTTAAAAATTTATTCATGATTCAAAAAGAAGTTTTAAACTAAAACCTAAAACAATGAAGACGCTAATTTTAGCCAAACATTTTGTCGGCTCTAAATAGATCTTATTGCAATAAAAACATAAAAACTAAACACTGAAACATTTTCTAGGGTAAATATTTTGTATTTTTCGACGAAGCCAATAAGATAACATTGAAATTATATTTGTACATAGTTCAAGAAAGATAACACATAAGGAAAATGTAGAAAAAAATAACTGTGTAAGTGAGAGAAAGAGAAAAAGTTAAAAAATTTCCGTCTTGTGACTTCATTGTATAATTTGCATCGGCTGTGAAGCAAAAAAGTGATGCTCGAAAATCACGTTTATATTTTAGTTGTGTAGCGAATTTTATTTGAAAATAAAAGAAGAGAAGAGTAAAGGCCCAATTATAATATGCATAAGTTGGCTTAAGCCTTCTTTTTTAAATTAAAATTATAGTTTGAACTGATCACTTAAAAAGCACAAATGAAACTTAATAGGAACTTTGCATGTCACTAAAGCATCACTTGGCAATAAATGCAATACTGATGCAACAAATACAGTTTGTCAAGAAAATGTTTTGACATTGTTAAAATTGTTTTAAATTTTGACTTTTATCGTAAATATTTTTCTTACTTTTTTGCATTATGAAATTTTTTGTTTTAGATTTCATTTTGTTTACATTTAAGTGAACAACTAGTCGTAATTTATAAGCAATCTTAAAAGTGAGAGCATAAAAATTATATGAAAACCAAAAATACTCAAAAATGTCCGTGTCAAGAAAATGTTTTTACATCCTTGTATTATATAGTGAAAAAATAGGAAAGATTTTAAGGTGTACAAAAATAAATATTTTTTGTGGCTGCAATTTGCATCAACTCGGCTTGTAAGACGACTTATTATGGAAAAAAATTACCTTTTCCAAATATTCCGCTGAAATTCTATCACATTTCCCTGGTATTACTGTTTTTAATTGCATTTAGTTCCTAAAATACCATTTGGAAATACTATTTTTCAAATAAACCCATACATTTTCAATAGGGCATAGATCTGGACCTTGATATGGAGTATCCACAACTTTACCGCAATTGAAAAGACACCTTGTTCTTACCCAAAGTGCCTCATGTTTGAGGTCAATACATTAATAAAAATTTAAAACTTCCATAATTACCAGCAATAAAGCCAACCTTACTCGCGCTGTCAAACAAAAACCATTTCAACGTATTGATGTACCGCTCAATAACAGTTTCCCAAGCTCAAAAGAATCGAATGTACTTCAAGAATCGCTCGGAAATCCCCGCTTCTTAGAGTGCAGCAAAGGAAAAGACAATTGTCTTTTTCGATAACGCATACTTTTCTGCTGCGAAACCAAACTTTTGCTTTATTAGTTATAATGACGGATCTAACAAAGTATGGAGGAAAAAAATCTTTAAAAATATTGGAACTGTAAAATTTAAAAAAGTTTGGGTTATGGATTGGAGATGTACGAGTATATGCTGTAAAAGATGGTATAAATTTGTTTTATTGAAAATATCATGAATGCGGGGCATTACCTCAATATACTGAAGTTTTTTTTTTTTTGACAACAGCTCGAGCAGGTTTGGGTTTATTGCTGATAAACATGCAAGTTTCCAATTGTTATCAATTTAATGACACCAAACATAAGGCACTTTCTGTAAGAACATGGTGTCTTTTCAATTGCGATAAAGTTGTGCATACTCCATTTGAGGGTGCAGATCTATTCCCTATTGATAACTTATGGGTTTAATTGAAAAAAATTATTTCCAAATGGTATTTCAAGAACTAAATCAAGTTGAGAACAGTAATACGAGGGGAATGTGATAAAATCTCAGCAGAATATTTGGAAAAGTAATTGTTTTCCTAGAACAACTAGAGTTATTACGTTAAACATTCATTTAAACAAATGAGAAGCTCAACAAATAACAAATTTGAAACAAGAACTCAATGTTTTTCCATGAGAAAGTGTCTTAAAAGCCGATTTGATGCCAATGGCGGCCACAAAAATATTTATTTTTGTACACATTAAAATCTTTCTTATTTTTTCACTATATAATACAAGGATGTAAAAACATTTTCTTGACAAGGACATTTTTGAGTATTTTTGGTTTTTATATAATTTTTATGCTCTCAGTTTTAAGATTGCTTAAAACTTACGACTAATTATTGTAAATGTAAATGAAATCTATAACAAAAAATTTCATAATGCAAAAAAGTAAGAAAAATATTTACGATAAAAGTCAAGACTTAAAACGATTTTAACAATGTCAAAACCTTTTCTTGACAAACTCTATAGCTAAAGAAGACAAGAAAATAGCTAGAAAAAAGCTAAATTTCAAAAATATTTGAAAATTTAGCGATAAATAGCTAAAAGATCAATTTAATTTTAGGTTGTTTAAAAAATTTTACGTTAACTTGCAAACAAATTTTCTAAAATTCCCAATAACAAAATTTAGATACTTCTTCCTTTACTCCAAAATGAAAATTATTTTTCTGCAAACATTTTTATCAAAAAAAAAACCCAAGTAAAATATTTTTGATATAAATTTTTGCAACAAAAATAATTTTTCCTATTTCGCAAGTATAAAAGCAACGACCAAATCCGACACAGCACTCATTCCTTAAACAACTACCGGCAAGCGAAAAACAACTTATCAACGTAAATAAAATGGCAACAATCAATAAACAATCCGTGGTAAGTGTGATAAATTTATTTATTTATTGAAATTATACAAGATAATTAATTTGTTTTTATTCCTTTTTTAGCACTTACGAAAAAGGCGTCTCCTAGAGGCTCTTCAAACAGATGCCAGACAAACAGAAGGAGGAGAAAAAACATTGCCAGATAATAAAAACCAACAGCTGTGTGAACTGAAGCATATTGGAGACAATCCTGCGTTGGGCACAGGAGATATTAACCGGGATGAACCATGTGAAAAGTTGTCTCAAGGCGATTTCGCAGAACCGCTTTCTTGTAAAGAGGCAGCAACTGAATATGAGGTAACAAAAGAACGGAATTCAGTACAAAATGAAAAACACCCTGCAGCAGTGCAAGTTTTTGGGGAGACTGCAAAGGAATGTTGCGAAAGATCTAAATCGCCGGTAGAAGAAGCAGCAGCTAAACATGAAAAAGAAGAAGAAGTAATAGAACTTTTTGAAGACTTTTTTAAAAAAATTGATGAAGAAGACTTAGCAATGGAGGAACTGAAGGAAAAATGGGTAATAATAAACAGAATGCTTGCATCTGCTACGGGCAAAGATTTTGAAGAATGCGCAAAAGACGAGGAACTTGAAGCAGATCTACTAACTTACCAAATATTAGAAAACCAGATTAAAGCCTTAAAAAAATTTGGGAAGAATATAAAACTTGAAATTTTTCAAGAATTAATTGAGCAAATTGAAAACTTGCGAACGATTTCAAAGGCATTATACGAAAACTCGCCAAGCACAAAAGCAGTCGACGAAATTGTTGCGCTACAAAAACCACAGGTACAGGAAGTAGCAGCAGCTTCTTCCTCTTCCACATCCGTTACCCGAAAACGAAAAAGGAGAAAACCGAAAATGCTACTACAATTCAAAGCAAACCAAGATGGTATGGTGGTAATAGGACCCAATGGCACGACAGTTGCCAAAACAGCTTTGGAGAGCATTAACTGGTCCTCGTCGGGAGCAGCAATAACGCGCAAGATTTTAGTGGAAGTTTTTGGCCGAGAAACATTAGCCTTCCACAGTCTGACCGGTAAACCCTCGCCAGCTTTTGTGGATTGTGAAAGGCCCACGAAAAGTCAACTAAATCCACTAAAAGTTGCCGATATTATGCACCTGGTAATGAAGTTCACGTGTATAACGGCAAAGGAGGTGCGACATGCCATCACAATAAAGTGCGCGGACGAGAAAAGATTGCAGCGGCAAAAAGAAATGAAGAGACTATGTTCCGCTTCAAATTTGAAGAAAAAGCCTGATTAGTGATATAAAATAACTGTCTTTCACATATTTTCTTATTCTTCTAAATTTCTTCTTCTTAGTTCGAACAATGACAGCTACAATTCGGCTGATTAATAAAGATTAGTAACGAAACAAATTTAACATATGTGTTTGTATAAATGCGTATATAAAGAAAGATGTTAACTATGAGAAAATAATTTGGGGAGTCAAACGGTAGTCTTAAATGTGATAGTGTCATAATCCTTTAAATTATTTGAATATAATTGCTTTTGCTTTTGTTTTTTCTTTTAAACAAAAATTTTAAAACACAATGACATAATGGCAGTTAAGACTAACGTTTGAATCCCCAAATTTAGTTATACTATATATCGATCAGTGTAGATTTCAAAAACCTCAAATTCTCTACTATTTTATTGGTTTTTTGATTATTTATAGGGGAAAAAAACCTATGTGCACATGTACACATATAAATTTAGCAGTATAAAAACGAATAATATGTATTATATTAATAAAACTTGTCAAAAATTTATAAAATATATTCATTACGAATATTAAGTCAAATTTAGACGAAAATATTGTCACAATAATTTTTTGGCAAACAATTCTTTGTAATAGGATCTCAGCATCTCAGTTGCACAATATATAAAAAATTTCTACTTACATACGAAAAAATAAAACTAAATGAATTTTTATTTTACTTTTTTTTAAATAAATAGTCAAATATGTCTATTCACATATATGCGAACTTTTGGTAACAGAACTTATGTAGCGCTAAATAATTCTTGGGGTTATATTATTTACATGGTCTAATCCGAATGTTCTCATGTCAATTATTCACAAATGCTGTGAAAGTTTAACTAAAATCTCCGAATTTGATCAATTTATGCGCGATCAACAATAAAAATTAAAGACTAAATTAACATGCATCACAGAAGCGAAGCGAGTTTGATACAACAACTCCGTAAACTGTATAAATCGTGTCTGCTGGCTGGTTGGTACGAATAAACAAAACAAAAACGAAAAGTACAAGAATGCGAAATGAAAACAAACATGTGTGACTATTCCAACTAAGACGTATTCAAGAATTTGTATTTTCTTACTAAAAAAATAAATGAACGATAATTTATATATAAAAAAAATTATTAATTATTTAAAAAGAAGTTTCAAACTAAAAGCATTTTCTAGAGTAAATATTATGCAAGAGGACAACACATAAGAAAATCAGAGAGAAAGTAACTACGAGTGAGACAAAGAGAAAATGTTAAAAATTTCAATTTAGTGACATCTCTGTATAGTCTGCGTCACCTGTTTTGTGGAACCAAATTTCAAGAAAATTAGACATTGAAAATAAAACAGAAATATCGCTTTTGTATTTTTCTTTTTGTAAAGATTTCTTAAAAAACGAACACTCCATAAATTATTTCTAATAAATTATATTATTATAAACATTTCTACACACTGGATAATACTGAAGCAGAATAACAAAATGCAGTAAAACTTGTTTATGAGGATATTCGCCAGCTATTCCTATTACACATAATTTTTTCTTATGATGGACGAAATCGAAAATTATGGGAATAGTTAATTACTTGTTATGTTTTCTTAATTTTTTTTAATGTAAATTTTTGGTCTCTGGGTTAAAATTAAATACCTTGTGTACAGTTTAATACACAATATTGAGAAATCCTAATCGATTTCGTTACAAGAAAGTTCTTGTAACCCAAACAAATTATGTAGATCATAAATAAAGTTCGATATTTGGTTTCATAGCCACATCAGCTGTTACCTAGATTTGACTTGACTCTAGTAACATATAGAACACAGCTGTTGTGTTTTAACAAATATTTTTTTAAGAAAAATGAAAAGAAACAAAATTTTAATAAGAAATTACTTTTCGTTTTTTATTAATAATATAAGAAAATTTATTAATTGCTACAAAAATTTTTACAAGAATATCATTAATTTCACTTACTATTTTCACTGGAAGAATATATCACAAAGAATAAATATTATAACTTTAAAGTAATTTTTTCGATTTATTCTGCTTCAGGGCACCAAATAGTATTTTCCTTTCCCTCTGCCGATACATTTTGTTCTCATCAGCACACTTAGTAATGATGGCATTCCGTATTTCTTTCTCAGTTAGTTGCGAGTGCTGCATTACAAAGTGTACAACATCCAATTGGTTTTCTGCTGGTTTGTCAAAATTCATAAAGGCAGGCGATGGCTTCCCCGTTAAATGGTGGAATGCCAAAGCTTCTCTGCCAAAAACGTCCACTAATATCTTACGAATAATAGCAGCTCCCGAAAAAGACGAGTTAATGGCTTGTAGAGCTTCCAAAGCTATTGTCGTACTATTGGGTCCTATAACCACACCATCTGCATTTGAGTCAAATACTTCTGCAACTTTGCACATTTTTTCAGTCTTAATTTTTTTTTAATTGGTGTAGATGTTGCTTATAACTTCAGTCTACTTGAATATTTGATTTGCCATTTCGAAGTTTCTTGTTGAAGCTCAGTGAAAACATCGTATGGTTTAATATAAATCTTTTGAAGTATTTTAGTTTTAGTTCCTTCAACATCTGCTACCATCTTTTTCACTAATTTTTCGGCAAGACTTGGTAGTCGTTGCATTTGATGATAATTGCATTGTGATGTAGCAAAATATATACGCATATTAAATTTGTCACAGTTATTCCACACTTTTCCAACAAACTTTCTCCAACTCCTTATAGTTCTCTATATATATAATTATGCTGGCCTCCCTTAATCTCTTTATTTCCCGTATTTCAAATGAAATTATCGTTCGATTACTTAAAACTAATTAAGCAAGTTGTCGTTGATGCCATTTAGTAGTGGAAATTTGTATGTTAAATACAAGTTCTTAATCGCTTGTAATCCCTGAAATAATTCATCACGGTTGTGCGATTTGCGTACAATTACGGCCTGAAAGATGTCACCGTCAGCTTCCAAATATGCCACTGCGTTGGGATCAGTATACGCCCTTCTAAACTTTCACTAAAAGTGTCCTCCACGTTCTCCTGTCTCAAGATGCGTAACTTCTTCTTCACACACTCACGGTCATCAGAAGCACACTGAATTTCTCCTTCTACAACAAACTGCTTCCATTTAAACCGTATCTTGCGATTCACGAACATATATTCAGAATCCACATCAATAATATCGACTAAGTGTACGATGTCATAAGTAATGCGTCCATTACTTTTGCCACCTTTCGATTGGCCCTCATCCATTTTGACTAGATACCAAGACAAACGGCAATATTCTTCAGGTGTTTCATTGCAAGTCATTGCTTTCATTTTATTTTTGAATACTTTCCTTGTGATCTTCTCGATTTTACTTTTAAAATGAAACTGTGCATACTAAAAATTTAATTCAGGTATTTATAAGTTTTTCTCCAGGGATTACAGTCTCCCTTCATGTCTAAAAGATCACCTTATTTATGTGCTAGTTAGTGCCACAAAAATAACTTAGCAAAATATTTAAGACTTATAGCCTCCCTCTCTCTACTCCCCTCTTATGACAACAAAGAGGAAGGTTCGATCGACAATTTATGTATGAAACAAATGTTGTGTTCAATTTGCTGTTTGCAAATTGTCTGTAGGAATAGTTTCTCAGCCTTTTTGCTTTCAAGGTTGACAATTAGTTTCAGTTTAATTAGCACGTATATGAATGGTAAGTCCCAGCATATGCTTACATCGGCTAGTTAAATCTTGGAAATTTACATAAAATATCCCGGAAAAGGCTGCTTAAAATACCTGGCAAATTTATAAAATGGCGTAAGTGACAGTCCACAGTACTGTGCATAGTTTCATTTTAAAAGTAAAATCGAGAAGATCACAAGGAAAGTATTCAAAAATAAAATGAAAGCAATGACTTGCAATGAAACACCTGAAGAATATTGCCGTTTGTCTTGGTATCTAGTCAAAATGGATGAGGGCCAATCGAAAGGTTACAAAAGTAATGGACGCATTACTTATGATATCGTACACTTAGTTGATATTATTGATGTGGATTCTGAATATATGTTCGTGAATCGCAAGATACGGTTTAAATGGAAGCAGTTTGTTGTAGAAGGAGAAATTCAGTGTGCTTCTGATGACCGTGAGTGTGTGAAGAAGAAGTTACGCATCTTGAGACAGGAGAACGTGGAGGACACTTTTAGTGAAAGTTTAGAAAGGCGTATACTGGTTCAGTATAATAAGGATCCCAACGCAGTGGCATATTTGGAAGCTGACGGTGACATCTTTCAGGCCGTAATTGTACGCAAATCGCACAACCGTGATGAATTATTTCAGGGATTACAAGCGATTAAGAACTTGTATTTAACATACAAATTTCCACTACTAAATGGCATCAACGACAACTTGCTTAATTAGTTTTAAGTAATCGAACGATAATTTCATTTGAAATACGGGAAATAAAGAGATTAAGGGAGGCCAGCATAATTATATATATAGAGAATTATAAAGAGTTGGAGAAAGTTTGTTGGAAAAGTGTGGAATAACTGTGACAAATTTAATATGCGTATATATTTTGCTTCATCACAATGCAATTATCATCAAATGCAACGACTACCAAGTCTTGCCGAAAAATCAGTGAAAAAGATGGTAGCAGATGTTGAAGGAACTAAAACTAAAATACTTCAAAAGATTTATATTAAACCATACGATGTTTTCACTGAGCTTCAACAAGAAACTTCGAAATGGCAAATCAAACATTCAAGCAGACTGAAGTTATCAGCAACATCTACACCAATTAAAAAAAAATTAGGACTGAAAAAATGTGCAAAGTTGCAGAAGTATTTGACTCAAATGCAGATGGTGTGGTTATAGGACCCAATAGTACGACAATAGTTTTGGAAGCTCTACAAGCCATTAACTCGTCTTTTTCGGGAGCTGCTATTATTCGTAAGATATTAGTGGACGTTTTTGGCAGAGAAGCTTTGGCATTCCACCATTTAACGGGGAAGCCATCGCCTGCCTTTATGAATTTTGACAAACCAGCAGAAAACCAGTTGGATGTTGTACACTTTGTAATGCAGCACTCGCAACTAACTGAGAAGGAAATTCGGAATGCCATCATTACTAAGTGTGCTGATGAGAACAAAATGTATCGGCAGAGGGAAAGGAAAATACTATTTGGTGCCCTGAAGCAGAAATTATTTAAAGTTATAATATTTATTCTGTGTTATATCTCCTTCCAGTGAAAATAGTAAGTGAAATTAATGATATTCTTGTAAACATTTTTGTAGCAATTAATAAATTTTCTTATATTATTAATAAAAAACGAAAAGTAATTTCTTATTAAAATTTTGTTTCTTTTCATTTTTCTTAAAAAAATATTTGTTAAAACACAACAGCTGTGTTCTATATGTTACTAGAGTCAAGTCAAATCTAGGTAACAGCTGATGTGGCTATGAAACCAAATATCGAACTTCATTTATGATCTACATAATTTGTTTGTTTGGGTTACAAGAACTTTCTTGTAACCAAATTCTTTCGGATTTCTCAATATTATGTATCAAACTGTACACAAGGAATTTAGTTTTAACACAGAGACAAACACTTTTACAATAAAAAACTTATAAGAACAAAAAAAATTGTAATTAACTGTTTCCATAATTTTCGATATCGTTCATCACAAAAAAAAAATTATTCGTAATAGGAATAGCTGGCAACAAGTTTTACTGCATTTTGTTATTCTGCTTCAGTATTATCAAGTGTGCAGAAATGTTTATAATTATACAGTTTTAATAATAAATAATTTATGGTGTTCGTTTTTTAAGAAATCTTTACAAAAAACAAAATACAAATTGTCCAAATTTTACAAAATATTTATTTATTTTATCTAGAAAATGCTTCAATTTTTTGTTTTAAAGTTTTTCGTTTGAAACTTCTTTTTAAATCATTAATAAATTTTGTTATATACATTATCGTTCAAAATACAAATTCTTGAATGCGTCTTAGTTGGAATAGTCACACAACTCTTTCTTTTCATTTTTCGACTTTTTATTTAATCACGTGTTTTACAATAATTCTTTTATTGCACCTGAGATGTTAAAAATCCCATTACTAATAATTGCTTGCCAAAAAATTTTTGTGTTAATATTTTCATGTAAGTTTGACTTAATATTTGTAATGAATATCGTCCATGTTCTGAAAACCATTTTGTTTTGAAGTCCCAATGTTTCAAAAACGGAAATCAGTGTTCTCTTTATCAGATAATTTAGTGCATACAAAATTTAGTTCGGATAAAATATTTCAAGCAAATGAAATCGTAAAACCAAATAAAAATGTCCAATAACTTCTTCTTCTTGATTCTTCTTGTTGATTTTTTATTTCTTTTACTGTTAAAATTAATAAATGTGTACATATATACAGAGTTATTTTTTAATATCTATACACTATATATAATGAAGAAAAAATTAAAACATAGAGAATTTGAGGTACTTTAAATTTATAGCGATCGATTTTTAATTATATATACTATACATAGTCGTAAAGCAGCTCTGGGCGAGTCAACATCAAGCGTCGTTGGCAATTATCTTTTAAGTGCAACCAGGCCACTGTTGTTTATTGGCCTTCGAGAGTTTTGCGTCTCACTCGCACTGGTTGACTGATCTGCCACGGATAACCGTATATTCTTGCGGTTCTTTTGTGGAATTTCTTTAACAACCACGTTGCTACTTCCTATGTGAAGGCATAGGTCGTGTACAGTCAGTCACAAAGCCT
This sequence comes from Nowickia ferox, assembly GCA_936439885.1. Lineage (NCBI taxonomy): Eukaryota > Metazoa > Arthropoda > Insecta > Diptera > Tachinidae > Nowickia > Nowickia ferox. The sequence goes on from OW387026.1 coordinate 71,127,070, forward strand.
TTTTAAAAAACTGTTAACAACATCTTGGGCATATGGTCTAGCTACCCCGCCCATATTTGTGCAACAATACTTTGCAAATTTACTTTGTAAAGTATTTCTTAAATAAATAAATAAATAAATAAATATACTATACATACATACATGTGTATGTTAAGAGATTCAAATGGTATTGTTAAATGAAATAGTGTTATAATGTTTTAAAATTGTTGTTCGAAAGAAAAAATAAAAGCAAAAACATCAACAATTGTATTAAAATAATTTGAAAGATTATGACACCATCACATTTAACACTACCCTTTCAGTCCCGCAATTATTTTCTCATAGTTCACATCTTTCTACGCACACGTATTTATACAAACACACATGGTACATTTGTTTCGTTACTATTTACACTTTACAGAATATTTCATTACAGATCAGCCCAACTTTAGTTGTCATTGTCTAAACTAAGAAGAAGAAATTTAAAATAACAATATATGATGTGAAAAGCAAGTCATTTTAAGTCACCGTTGAGGTTTTTTCTGCAAATTTGAAGCGGAATTTAGTCTCTTCATTTAATTTTGCCGCTGCAATTTGTTCTCGTCCGCGCACTTTGTGGTGATGGCATGTCGCACCTCCTTTGCCGTAAGACACGTGAACTTCATTATCAGGTGCATAATATCGGCAACTTTTAGTGGGTTTAATTGGCTTTTCGTGGGCCTTTCACAATCCACAAAAGCTGGCGAGGGCTTACCGGTTAGATTGTGGAAGGCTAACGTTTCTCGCCCAAAAACTTCCACTAAAATCTTGCGCGTTATTGCTGCGCCCGACGAGGACCAGTTAATGCTTTCCAAAGCTGTTTTGGCAACTGTCGTGCCATTGGGTCCTATTACCACCATACCATCTTCGTTTGCTTTGAATTGCAGCAGCATTTTCGGTTTTTCCGCTTTTGGTTTGTGGGTGATGGATGCGGAAGAACAAGAAGCTGCTTCTGCTTCTTGTACCTGTGGTTCTTGTAGCGCAACAATTTCGTCGACTGCTTTTGTGCTTGGCGAGTTTTCGTATAATGCCTTTGAAATCGTTCGCAAGTTTTCAATTTGCTCAATTAATTCTTGAAAAATTGCAAGTTTTATATTCTTCCCAAATTTTTTCAAGGCTTTAATCTGGTTTTCTAATATTTGGTAAGTTAGTAGATCTGCTTCAAGTTCCTCGTCTTTTGCGCATTCTTCAAAATCTTTGCCCGTAGCAGACGCAAGCATTCTGTTTATTATTACCCATTTTTCCTTCAGTTCCTCCATTGCTAAGTCTTCTTCATCAATTTTTTTAAAAAAGTCTTCAAAAAGTTCTATTACTTCTCCTTCTTTTTCATGTTTAGCTGCTGCTTCTTCTACCGGCGATTCAGATCTTTCGCAACATTCCTTTGCAGTCTCCCCAAAAACTTGTACTGCTGCAGGGTGTTTTTCATTTTGTACTGAATTCCGTTCTTTTGTTACCTCATATTCAGTTGCTGCCTCTTTACAAGAATTGGGTTCTGCGAAATCGCCTTGAGACAACTTTTCACCTGGTTCATCCCGGTTAATATCTCCTGTGCCCAACGCAGGATTGTCTCCAATATGCTTCAGTTCACACAGCTGTTGGTTTTTATTATCTGGCAATGTTTTTTCTCCTCCTTCTGTTTGTCTGGCATCTGTTTGAAAAGCCTCTAGGAGACGCCTTTTTCGTAAGTGCTAAAAAAGGAATAAAAAAAATTAATTATCTTGTATAATTTCAATAAATAAATAAATTTATCACACTTACCACGGATTGTTTATTGATTGTTGCCATTTTATTTACGTTGATAAGTTGTTTTTCGCTTGCTGGTAGTTCTTTTAGGAATGAGTGCTGTGTCGGATTTGGTCGTTGCTTTTATACTTGCGAAAATAGCAGTTTTTGTCCTTGGCAGGTGTTAAACATGATTTCCTCACCCAAGTTATTTCCGACGGCAGGTAACATGCCAGTATTATTTTAGATATTTCATGAATTGCCATTAAATTGACGTACCTGCTCAGACTATATATAGTTCCTGATTCTCTAAAAGGAAAAATTATTTTTGTTGCAAAAATTTATATTAAAAACATTTTAATTGTTTTTTTCCATAAAAATTTTTCCAGAAAAATTATTTTTCATTTTGGAGTAAAGGAAGAAGTAGATAAATTTCAAACTAATATTCGTTTATATTAAAATGTTTTTTTTTTTGTAAAAATACAACTATTTCCATCTAAATTGATTTAAGGCACTTTCCCTTTTTTTATTTTTTTGTGTTCTCACATGAAGATCATATACCCTATTCTGAAGTTTGAACTCTTTGCATATGATCCTTACGATTGCTTTCTCTTTCCTAAAGATTAATATTTTAAAATGCCTTTTTCAGAACTTTTTTCAAACAAATCCACACTTTTCATTTTCCTGGCACTAGTGGCTACTGCGCATTTTGAAAACTGTATTTTTAGTAATAATATCGATATAGATATTTTTTCCTATCGCTGTTTTCGATATTTTGAAACTATCGATATTATCCCAGCACTACTTTCCATTTAATAATGAAATAGATTTAGAGAAATATTTATTGGTCGTGAAAATGATCTTCGAAAACAATAAAATAACTTTGGTTTACTATAATTTTTATTACAAAATTTAATTATTTTTGCATATTCTTCAAAGCCCGCAAAACGGAGGACACACCAGCATGCATTTTAAAATTTTACTAATTTTGTAATGTTTTCGCAAAAATATTTATACAAACCCCAGATTAACTTTTAGTTTTAAGGCTTTTTATCCTTTTTGTCAAAAAATTGTACAACTCTGTGTTCAAAAACCCTAAAAAATTTGGCATATTTTATGCAAAAGTAAGGGCACACATGGCTTTCATTTGGAATAACGGTAAAATATGAAAAACATAGAAGTAAAATCAACTTTATATTTGTAAACAACGTGTGTAGCTATACGAAAAGTATAATTTCTTAAAAGTTTTCTTAATTATTAATTAGAAACTTTTCCAATAATGCGCCGTAAGCAGCTTACCCTGGAGGAAAGAAAAATAATAATCGATTTATATGAAAAACAACATAAATCATATGGAGAAATTGGAAAAATACTATGTCGTAGTCGTTTTACGGTAAGAAAAGTAGTTCAACGAAAGATAAAAGAAACCCGAGTAGAAAATAAGCCTGTAAGTGGTCGACCATCTAAGCTGGGCAAAAATGATAAACGGTATATTAAACGCATAGTTGAAAAAAATCCATTTACCAGTGCTCCAAAAATAGCTGCAGAGCTTGAAAAATATGAAAATACAAAAGTTTCACCCGATACTGTACGACCATGTTTGAAAAGCCAAGATCTTTTATCATGTGTTCCAAGAAAAAAGCCACTCATAAACAAAATCAACAGACAAAAGCGCATAGACTTCGCAAAAACTTTTATTAGTAAGCCTCAACACTTTTGGGACAAAGTAATTTTCACCGACGAGTCAAAATATAACATATTTGGCTCTGATGGGCCTTTAGAAGTTTGGCGCAGAGAAGAAGGTGATGCTTTAAATCCTAAGAATACAATAAAGACCGTAAAACATGGAGGTGGGGGTGTTATGGTATGGGGCTGTATGTCCTCTGCGGGTTTTGTTGAAAATACAATGAATCAGTATACTTACTTAGATATTTTAAAGAATAATCTCCGTGATAGTGGGTTTATCTGACAGCTATTACTTCCAGCAAGATAACGACCCGAAGCATACAGCTCACAATGGGAAAATGTGGCTTCTGTACAACACTCCACATATGCTTGTAACACCTCCACAAAGTCCGGACCTCAACCCAATTGAGCACATATGGGAAATATTAGAGAAAAATTTACGAAAACACGAAATTCGAAGTAAACAGCAACTTAAAGAGATGTTTTTAGAAGAATGGAAGAACATACGTTCTGAAATCACAAAAAACCTGGTCAGCTCAATGAAAAAACGTTTAGAAGCTGTGTTGAAATGTAAAGGCTACCCAACAAAATATTAAAAGTGTAAAATTTTGGTTAATTTTGTTAGATTTTATATTAAATTTAAGTGGTTTCTACTTTTGCTGTGTCAATTTGAGAGGAAACATAATTAATTTCTTAATTTATCATATTTAATAACATGAAGTTCCTAATTTTTTTTATAAGCTTGAAGTATAATAATAATTTTTTTTGTTTTTGACTATTTAAATTTGTTTTTCATTTTTAAACACAACGTTTCAACGAAATTAAATTGAAAAATACTGCTGTGTCTTTAGTGTTGCTGGCAACTGTACATATTCACATATTTTCTTTGTAAAATTATAGTTTTTAACATTCCCAAACAAAGGTACAAAATTTATAATTTTATTACAAAATTCTATTTATTTTTATTTAAAAAAAATTGCTCATTAACTTTTGAATAATTTTAGGCAAAAAGTAATCTTAAAAATTTTGCACATTTGTAAGCAAAAAATAACCCATTAAATTTTTAATATTTTTAGGCAATCAGTATTCTATTAACCTTTGGATATTTGTAGCTAAAAAGTATAGGGTACGACATACTTTTTGAACTCCTCAAACAAAAATAATGGGTTATTCAGTAAAATTGGGGAGTATCTACGTTTTTTTGCATTCTAGTAGTCAAACCTTTTAGCTGGTATGTTATAAAGGGTAGAAAAAAATAATTAAAAATATTAGATTTTGATTAGATTTTCTTCATATCAACTGTCAAAATAAATTTTGTTTTATATGGGAAATCTAGTAAAAAGCCAACTTTTATTTGTTCCGGTATTCCGCCAACAATGTACTAAAAAAATAATTCAAAATATCGTCAGCCCATTATTGGTTTGACCCATTGACCATTTAAAAAAATTAGTTAGTGTTTCGCGAAATTACTTCTGGTTTCTGAGATATTTAGCATTCATTTTGCTCCATTTCAACTATTTTAAGGTTTAATAAGTATTGTTTTGCTGTACATGCCACAGTTTGGCGTTTGCATCAAATTCTTTATACAAAAACATGCGAAGTAAATTTAACTATTTGTTTTGCTTCATTTCTATAAGAAATGCATAATAAAAAAAGAAGGTGCCGTAAGAAAAAATTCAACGGCGACTATTAAGCAAAACCATTATCACCCAGACGCAGCCGCCGATTAAATGTTTTAATATAAACTTATTAAACACTAAAATAAAATAAAAGAAACCTTAATTATGCATGTTTGAGTATAACAGAGATCATTTAATTTCATTCCTTATATTAAATACACTTCAATTACTTGTTTTTCTTGTGTAAATGTGTAAGCGGATCGACAGTTAAAAATATTACGGCGGCGGCGTTAAATGATTCACTTATTTCTCTTGACAGCAAGGAAAATAAACAAAACAATAGAATTCTCAATTCTCAGCAGCAAAGTATACGTATGGATCACAAAAAGCTACTTTTTGAAAATAAATTAAGAAAAGTGTTGTATGCGGCACAAAACGTATTTTTACTTTTACAATAAAGTAATATTAACTTCTAACTGAAACAATTTTTTAAATGTTTAGTTGAACTATAGTGAATTTTAATCAGAAATAATTTCTTAGTCGGGCTTAAGTTCAGTAATTTCAATTCTTATTGAATGAAATATTTTTTTTTATTAATTAATGTGAGTTTCTAAAGAAGAGAAGAAAAATTAAATTAGACTATAAGATATAAGCTATAGTTCAACTGAACATTTAAAAAACCTAAAATAACACTGATTGACAAAAATGAACTTTTAATTTGTCACATGAACTTTTTTGGTCTTTTTTACTTTATTTTGACTTCCTAAGGTGGAAAACAGAGGTAGAAAAAATTTGACACCCATATTTTTTTTTGACAGGAATTTTATATTTCATAAACAAATACTGATACTTTACATACAATTATACTTGATAATATGTTTTTTAAAACTAAAAGCTATGATTTTCTGAAGTATTTCACCTGAGGCTGGTATCTTGCAAGTATCCAACAATAATCTGCCAATATTCGAGGACTCCATTTGCCCTGGTATCATTTTTCCATGCTGGAAATATCCTGATGGAATCTTTCGCCGTGTTCGTCGCTAACGGCTCCTAGGTTCTCGGGAAAGAAGTCGAGGTGGGAGTGTAAAAAGTGTATTTTGAGTGACATATTACAACCCAATGCATGATACGTCGAAAGTAGTTCTCCTATCAGATGTTTGTAGTTACTTGCTTTGTGGTTGCCCAAAAAATTTTGTGCGACATTTTTAAAACTTTTCTAAGCAGATTTCTCTAACAAACTTAACTTTTCTTCGAATATATTATCCTTTAACAATTCCTTGATCTGAGGTCCGACGAAAATTCCTTCCTTTATTTTTGCATCACTAACTTTAGGAAACTTTTCTCTCAAGTACATAAAACTTGAGCCGTTCGTCGCTGACTTTTGAAAATTAGTTCGCCACATACATACGTAGCAAAAAGAATTATGATGATTGATGCACTTCCTTTGCATATTGAGAAAATAACAGCGTTTTGCTAAACTCAAAATATTAATCTTTTTTAAATGAAAACTTGATACAATTAAACCGTACGTACAGTAGTATTAACGGAAAATAAGGTAAAATCATAACTGGGTGTCACAACAAATCTGTGCGTGACAGAAACAAAATAATTTGTATTTTGCAATGAGGGTATATAGTAAAGTAATAATTAGCATACAGAATCCGTGTGGCAAAAACCTTGTTGATCAGTGTAATCAGCTTCAAAAATTTAATACGACTCATTTAACACCAGAGGCGCTGCAACACTGCATTATTAAAAAACGTGCAAAAAGCAGAGTTGTAAAAGAATAAAGCTTTCCTCTATTTCTTCCTTCACCATCTGTCTTCTCTATCACTATCCCTTTCCTAAAGAAGGTAACACCTACTAATAGTAGTAGGCATTCATTGCTTGAGTGTTACTTCTCTTTAAAAAAAAAAAAAAAAAAAAAAATTGCGAAAATTTTGCGAAAAATTGCAAAATTTGAAAACAAGCCCTGAAATTGTTTTAAAATGGCTAAAATTGTAAAGCATGTAATAATATTGAAAAAAAAAACTCCAAAGTAACAAAAGCTTGCAAAATCTTGTAACGATTACAAATATGTATGGAAAAGTCTGATAGTGATAAAAATTCGGTAAAACTATAAAAAAGCCAAGAATTGGCTAAAAATCGCGAAAATAATTATAATATGAGAAAAACTGCAAAACTGCAAATGAGCCCTTAAATTGCTTAAAAATAGCTTATATTATAAAGTACACCAAAAACTTGGGAAAGATCGGGAAAATCGCGCGAATTTGCAATGTTCGCGATAAAAGTGATTTTTTGATTTTTTTTCGGTTATTTACTGACTTCAAATCAATACCAGATTTCGCCATCCTTTTAATCTTGGCAACGTTTTTGCAAATTTTCATCAATTTCGCAATTTTTTCTAAATTTTTGGTATTCCTGGCAATATTAGGTAATTTTAGGCAATTCTAGGGCTTGTTGGCATTGCTGCAATTTTTCGCAAATTTTCGCTATTCTTGCAATAAAATTGATTTGACCGATGTTAAATAAATCAAGGGTTCATTTCATATTTTTCCTGAACTTAAATAAGTAACTGAGTTTCAAATTTTTAAAATAAATTTCTGTTATACACAGCAAGTTTGTTTTGCAAGGTCTAAAATCAGCTGGGAAAAAGACAGAAATAGCAAGTATTCCTCCCTCTGTCTTTCGCACAGCTGAATAAAGACTTTGCAAAGTAAACTTTGAGTGTCTGAAAGGGTTATTACCTACTTTTTTGTAGGTAATAGTTTTATTGACTTTTGTTACGATAAAAACTTATTAGAATACCAATTTTCTATTTTATAACTTTGGTTACAAATTATAATCATGGTGGCTATTATTATAGTGTCAGAATAAGCCTGTTATTAGTCTAAGTTTAATTTAAAAAAAAGCATTTATTCATATAATTAAACAATTTGTTTTCACGTAACAAATGCTTTTAAGATCATTAGTAACTCGTTTCAGTAAATTGCTTAATAGCAAATATTGGATTTTGAATTGTAATTTGTAGAAAGTTTGTCATTTTAATTGCAATTGAATTGACATAAATTATATTAGATATGAGTAACTGCAACAAATTCAAAGTTTGCCGCAAAATTTCAATTGAAAAGCATCCAGTACAGGAACTGCACTCAACAACAATAAGATAATATATCAACAACAATTGCAAATACAACGAAGTCTTAATGCCAACAACTACAGTCATGAAAAAATTCTGCATGAAACGTAAACCACTCAAGAAAGTTCAAAAATTTTATAAACATAGATATGAGCTAAAACATTAATTCAGACCTAAACTAAGGATATGCTATGCCCACACACGCCAATAGAAATTTTTACCATCAAATGGAGGAAATATCGCATATTCAGTTCAATAGTGTCATAATTCAAAAAAACTAGTTTTACAGAAAACCCGTTTGAAGTTTTCAATTTACGTGCAACAATTTTAAATGTTTAGTTGAACTATAGTGAATTTTAATCAGAAATAATTTCTTTGTCGGGCTTAAGTTAAGTAATTTCAATTCTTATTGAATAAAATATTTTTTTTTTATTAATTAATGTGAGTTTCTAAAGAAGAGAAGAAAAATTAAATTAGACTATAAGCTGGGGGAAATACCGATATTTTTCTGTGCAGCAACGCACTTCATCAGCACCCAAGTCTATCTACTGGGGTAGAGATTGTTATTAACATCAGCTATTTAAGATAGTTTTCAATTTACATACAACTCAATGAAGGCATGAACAAATATTCTGCTCTCACGAGGTGGTAGTACAAGCTATTTGTATGAAATTTCTAACCAATATAAAATACGAAATAACTTGTAGCCACATGCTAATAAAATCGTAGTGTTGTCACATTTCAGTGTGACAACAATGCATTATTGATGTTATTGTTATTTCTTGTTAAGCGATTTTAGGTTGTTTGTAACAATATCTATACGTATGTATGTATGTACTCGTGTACATATGTGTGCATGTCTGCCACAGGATAATACTTCGAGGTAAATGTCATCTTCTTGTTAAAGGTGCAGTTACTTTTATTACCATAAAGTGTATCCCTTTTCCTTAAGAAACTCAAGATAGTTAAAGAAAAATGTTTTTGTAATTTATGTTATTCCCTTTTTCGCTAAAAATTTTATATGCTTTTGTTTAATCTTTTTGCAGCCTTTTTGAACTTTATTGCATGTTAATATAAAAGAAATTATTTTCGTTTGCAACACCGTAGTGATTATATGCAATTAAAATTAATGAGTAAGATATACAGCATATAGCCAATAGTGAGGCCTCTATTATCCCTGATTCGCCCAATTTATTATAAATAATAATAAAATCAAATAATAATTTGAAATTTATTTGCTGGTGGTTCAGCGTTGTCTATATATTTCATTGTTGCTGTAACAAATCATCAGTAGACTTCAACCACACATTTTGAATAGTCACAAACCTCTTATCTTATGCACAGACTTTCAAGAACTATTTGAGAATTCACAAATAATAATATTCTTGAAAATCACAAAAGAAAAATAAGCGTAGTAGGCTTAGAAACTAATACAAAAACCCAGCAAATAATTTATATTCGATACAAATCTATTTTATTTTCCTACACCTTTATTTGTATTAGTTTCTAAGCCTACTACGCTTATTTTTCTTTTGTGATTTTCAAGAATATTATTATTTGTGAATTCTCAAATAGTTCTTGAAAGTCTGTGCATAAGATAAGAGGTTTGTGACTATTCAAAATGTGTGGTTGAAGTCTACTGATGATTTGTTACAGCAACAATGAAATATATAGACAACGCTGAACCACCAGCAAATAAATTTCAAATTAAAATAAACTTCTGACAATATGTCGAATAATAAAATTTCTTAAATCAAATAATAATAATAAAACATATCTTCTGAAATTCAATTTTATTTCAAAATAACATGTGTTTGAAAATGTTTGGGCATAATTTTTTCTGTGAACCCAGGATTATAAATTTGAATTCGTGGAAAAATTTTCAAGAGGATTTAATTCTTACAACTGCTTCAAATATTGCAGTGCTTCTTTAGGATTAAAGCATACGAGTAGATTAAACAAAATCTTATTTAAACTTTATAATTTCTTATGAAATTTTAAATTCCCGTCGAAATTGAAATGTTCGAAGAAGAAAAATTATATTTGCCCTTGAAATCTCCATTTTAAGTGATTTGCTTTATTGCTTCAAGAAATTTAGAAACACATTTTATTATAAACATGTGTGGATGTCTGTATAATGGATTGTAGGCCCATAAAACATTAACAGTAGATTATCCTCGCAACAAAATTGAATAAAACAAACCTTTTGGACATTTTCAACATTTTGTATGTGAAACCTGAACTTCTATAAGGATGTAGCGGCTACCAATTGATGTGACGATTAAACTTAAACCAATTTTCAACATCTGAAATTGACTGTAGGTACTGGAAGTTCAGGGGAATCGTATTTATGGCACTCTTTAATATTAAATGAGGATTTACTATACTTGTATCTACTTTACCGAAAATAAAAACGAAAATCCAAATGCCTCGCATACTAACAGATGATTTTAATTTCATAATTTTCTGATTTAATACTAAAGGTAAAGGTGGAAAAACTGCAAGACGTTGTTCAAATGAAAATTATAGTCTAATACTAACTCAAGTGTGTTATTTATTGTCGCATTTACAAGAAAACATTTTCCTAAAAAAGGTTCTAAAAATAAATTTCGCATGAAAAAAAACAAACAAAAAAAAATAAGGTATTTAAAAATCTTCCTAACATTGATACCATACAATATAAGTAATTTGGCTTGAAAAGCGATACGAACTTTAGCCTGATAAAATCATAAATATAAAGTATCAGTCAATTGACTGATCATTTGATTGGTAGTCATGCAGGATATATTCATCATTGCGTAGAACAAAGTTTCTATCACATTATTAAGGGCAAAATGAAAATTGTGATATAGGGTTTTGTGTAATGGTAATGTTGCATCTTTATTTATCTAACTAATGGATTCCCAAAAAAAGAAAAAAGCAAATTTAAGGTTAGGGAGTAAATTGGCTTAAAAACACGCTTTTTTTTACAAATTCAGTTCTATTGATACCAATGTAAAGTAAAAATATGAGAATTAATAGCGAAATATGTTGTCAGGCAAATGTTTACCGCTGAATCGTAGCGATGCTAGTCCCTCAGTTCGGAGGTCGTGGGTTCGATTCCCACCATAGACCCTGGGTGTTTTCTGCAGACAAGCTAATCGCTTTGCGGGTTGTGTTTGTTAAAATGAAAATAAAATTTAGAAAGCAAAAGCACCCTGCAGGAAGCGTGGGTTTAATTCACGACTTTTGCCGACTATTTTGGTGACATTGTCAACGGATCGTCTACATATTAACATTGTTTTTGATGCGTAAAAAATATTTTGTTCAGATACACACAATTATGCTTCTTTTTAATGTTTTATTGGTTTGTTGAAAAAAAAAAAAAAAATTAGTTTACGAAATCAATTTGAAAGGCAAATATGCATAAATGTATTAGAAAATAATTCAAAGAATGAAATAAAAAGAAATTGCAAAAGAAAAATAAATAGTTATCCATTTTGTAGGTATAAAAATAAAAAATTTTAAAAAGAAATAATTGTGGAAATTTTTATGAGCCTGTAGAAGATTTTTTGGGATAAGTTAAAAATGTTCTGTAAGTCCAGATTCATACGTAAGTGTTTGATTTTAATAGTTTTACGAAACATTGAATTTTTCATTTATATTTAATAGTAATCGCAAACCAAATCCCTATTTGCTGGAATGAATGAATGAATTGCACAATTTATTTTTTTATTATTATTTATTTTTATAAATAGTTTTTTTATTAAAACACCAAATTTTAACAAAATATGCAGTTTCATTATCATTACAATTACTAAAATGTACTAGTACAGATCTGTTTCCAATGCCTCGATATCGTTCCAAGAGATCCATACAGGAAAACATTTGCTGCGAAACATTTTTAAAGTCTCCTTTGAAACTGCATTCGTGTTTACACTGAAAATTTTTTTCTGCAGCTTAATATATTTTCTCATATTTCTGCATATTTCTCATGAGAATGAGATGAGAATGACGTAAATTAATAATTTTATACAGAATAAAAATGCATACTAAAAAGCTGATGTTAGCCACAATATCTGCGCAACTATAAAGACATGGGTGCTGATGAAGTGCCTTGTGGCTTAACAAATTTGTCGCAATTTATATTTGGTTCAGTGTAGCTTACTAAAATACCTTACGATTTTTAATTTCGTAATTTTAATAACCAAAAATAAGTTTCTTGTCAAAATGAAGTTTGTTTTTCTTTTGCTTTCGAATAACAAAATAATAATATTGAAATTAATGAAAACAGTGTAATTGGAAAAAATTTAAACTTGTACAATACCCAGGAAAAACACAAGCAAGAAAATTATTCACGTAATGCATACAAAATTTCATAGTTGCAGATCCGGATCGAAGGTCACAACAAATAAAACGTCTTCACATTCAGACTCATTGCAAAAATTAAAGTGAGTATAGAAAGAAATTCCCTTTAGATATTTTATAATAAAACAATGTTAGAATATTTGCTTGAATTTACAAAACATTGCCGTTCCTATCTTATTGACATGCATATCCACATAGGCTGACTTTCAAAGTGTTAATTGTCTTTTCTTCGCACAACCCTTTTACAAAGTCACCGAAAAGAATTAAAAACGCCGCATGGAAGAAATAACCGCATCGTTTTCAAAGTTGACACTCATGATTACATAGAATGGAAAAGGGTACGAAGTTTCATGTACATACATACATATATGCATTTCTTGTTGAGTATTGCCCCTTTTAGACACGCAAAGTTTACTTTGCAAAGTCTTAATTTAGCTGTGTGAAAGACAGAGGTAGTAGTATATTCTCTTTCTGTCTTTCTCCAAGCTAAATTAAGACTTTTACAAACATTAACATATTAAAAACCACAAAAATGCATTATAGTTCAGTTAATCTTAAATACACACATAATATGTACAAGCATGTATGTATTACGTAAATGATGACAAATATATGTACTCGAAGAACGTCATAACTCAAAAAATAAAATTTTCGAGTCACTGATGAAGAATTAATCCTCATTCTTTATACTGTGTAAAAATTCCAAATTCCAAATTCTAAAATATCCCGTTAACTCAACTCTTGAGAAAAAATTAAATTTTGCTTTTCCATTAAGTTTTATGTAAATTAAGAAATTCAAACTCGTTTTCTGGCAAACTGGTTTTTTTGAGTTATGATGTTGTTTGAGTAATTGAGCGATATGTACATATTTCACTTGGTAATCACAGTTAATATACTGAAAGTAAAAACTAACTGTAGAAAGCAAAAACAATGTAAGATAATATGCACTAGAAATAAAAAGGGTCTATTTTTGCATGTTTTGTCAATTTGAGAATCTGTTTCCGTACCAACATATACAATATGGGCATCATAAGAAAGGTTTCTTTAAGGCGCGTCCAACTGTATATACAATTTGTCCAAGGACTATCATCCATGTCCTTTGTTTAAGGTTATTCTATAAAAAAAACGGGTTTAAAATTTTTTTGTTCGGGGTTGTTTCTAATAAAAATGCCAAATTAACATATTTTAATCTTTAGTCGATTTAATTAAATACGGGTCTCAGCTTTTTTTTAAATTCGTGCTAGGTTCGCGTTTTGACAAAAATGCAATGGGATGGTAACCCTTGGTTTTAAATAGGGCAATATGGGTATAAAATTTTTTCTTTTTCCAAGTACATCATCTTTGTATGTATATAATTTAAACAACCTTTCTTATGATACCCATATTGTATATGTTGATAAGGAAACAGATTCTCAAATTAACAAAACATGCAAAAATATACCCTTTTTCAAAATGGTCCAGCTCACGAGAGGTCCAAGCTGGAGCCGAAATATTTTATATGTCATCATAAAAAATACCAATGTTCATTTTGAGGCGGGTACACCTTGCACGAATTTCGCTTCCATACAACTTGAGTCGCTCTGATGTACATATATATGTACCGATTAGGGTGATCGATTTTTCGACATTTTTCAGAAACCGGTTTTCGAATAGTTCGAATATTTGAAATGATAAAAAAACCCGGTTTCGGTTTTTAAAATTCAGGAAAACCCGGTCAACCGGTTTTATAGTGGGATAATTGTTATACAAAAGTTTAGAGTTCGAATTGCTTTTTCAAACAAAAATAATACAAAAATTAAAGGTACAACATAAAAAATAACTTCATATATAATATCGCTCATTAATCATCATATCGTTCATCATATTGTGTAAAAATTTCATACAAATATCATGTTTGCTCAACTCTTGAAAGCAAAATTACATTTTCTTTTTCCATTAAGTTGTGTGTAAATTATAAGCTTAAAACTCGTTTTCGGGCAAGCAAGTTTCTTTTTTTTTTTTTTTTTTGAGTTATGACCTTCATGGAGTAAATGAGCCATATGTTAAATACATATCGCACTCTTAATCATAAACAGCCACAACTCAAAATTATCAAAAAGGTTTTGTTTTTCCATGAACCAGTTACTGAACAAATGTCTAATGAGCCCAAAAATTTCTCTTGCAACACAGTCTTCTTTAACAATATAAGACATCGTTATGCTTGTTCTTATGTTACATACTTGCGTCGACAGCTTTTTGCTACTGCTGAACATCTTAACACTGTTTAATGCCATGACTCACTATCATACAAAGTCGTGCAATCTACGAAAAAGTACAACCCTGGTGCGATGAATTGTTATTGTCTTTTGAAAATTTTCATAAACTCCATCATACCAGGGTTGTATTTTTTCGTAGATCGCACGACTTTATATGATAGTGTATCACGGCCTTTATTGACATCCATTGTACTTAATTCGCCTCTGCTACCACCTCATAAAATTACTTTAATTTCATATTTCAGTAAGTGTTGCCATACCCAAAAAACGCCTAGAATTTTTACACTGAAAAAACATACTTAGGAAAATCAACAGAAAACGTGAAAACTAGTTTTATTGCTAAATCTACAAATCGAGAAGTATTCGACTGAGCCGGGTTTTTAATTATAAAAAATCCGGTCTATTCGTATTCGATATTCGAAACATCAACATTTTGAAAAAACCGACAACCGCATAAGGATTTTAAGTTGAGTCGATCACCCTAGTACCGACAAACACGCACAAAATTAAATTTGTGAGAACCGACTAAATTGTAGTCGCTAAAACTACACTAAATTCCACATCACTAGAAAAATGAGGAAAAAAAATTTTTAGTTGATACTACCGTTGTGGAACTATAAACTTTTAAAGTTTGAGTTGTTTGACGTTTTTCTTGCGTGTAATTGAAATTGCAATTTTTGGTGTTCTAAGAATTAGTTTGCGGTGCTTTGTGAAGTGAAAATGAAATATATAATAATGGAATCTTCAACCTCAGGTTAATAATATTAAATGCCGGTTTTTGTTGTTATGTTTAATTTGAGTTATTTTTCATAATTTGTTTTCTCGTGTAAGTGAGTTAATTTGGGGAAAAATTACAATAAATAGTTCTGAGTTAAGCCGAGTTAAGTAAAAATATTTTTCCCCCTAATACATTAAAAAATTTTGAAACAATTTAAAAAAAAAACATTTAGCGCATTTTTTTCGCCTTTTAAAATAATATGCAAATATATTGTTGCAATTACTACGTAAAAGCAATAACATCATAATTATTGCTTTCGTTCTTGTTGTCATGACAGCTTAAAGTGGTGTGGTAAAACATTAATTTGAAAATAATAAAGGTCACATTTCAGTGTAATCTGTTAAAAATGTGGTCGAAAAAATTAACATAACTAACAAAAAAAAATCTATGCCAATATTTGATTCAAGCCTCGATAGTGAAGAAAATGCCAGTGATGATGATAATAATATTTGTACAAATTACACTGATGATGATGGTGATTATGATGATGATTGTTAAGAATGGGATACGTTCAAATTCAAATATTTTCATTCCTTTTTTCAACCTACTTCGAATAAATTTGCATTAAATAATGAACTATATAGTAAAAAAAACTTTTTTTAAACAACGTTTTATTTTAATGCTCATAAGAATCGGTGCAATGTAACTAGTACAAAATGCTGTCGCAAAATTTGCCATTGACAAACTAGCATTCCAGGTTAAATAAAAGGTTTTAAAGATATTTTAAAATACATAAATTTTACATCCTTACGCTTGAAACAGGAGCAGCTACCTCGAATTTATTTCAAATTTAAAGCCTTTTAATACCATAGGTTTCTAGAAAGCAGATTATTTTTAACTATTTTGTATGGAGAGTACCGCTTTCCCCGGACCTAACTCGCCAGATTTTTGTTGAATTTTTATCAAAATTAACTAATGCCAAATTTGAAACCTCTCACTATTATAACTTTTTAGATATTAGATTATTATTAATTAGTTTGTATGGTGAGTACAATTTCCCGCAGTCCTACTCCTCCAATTGTTTGTCCAACTTCGAAAATTGCTCTCTAAACAGATATTGATATTGACCAAAAAAATTTAAAATTATAAACAGGGAAAGTCGCCACGAATTAATTTCCACTTTAGCCATCGAAACCCCCACTGTGCGACGGTACAACGAATATGTGAGTATAAATAATTAACGTGATGTTTTACTCGTACGATCATAAACAAGAATAGTTGAACATACTCGTACTTATGTATATTTGAATGTACATATTGTTTGCGAAGAGCCAGACTCTGATGGCGATTTTGAGAACTCTAGAAGTGAATATTCGACTGAGGGCTCCGATGACACCGAATCTGCCCACGAAATTGACGATAATCTAAATATTCCATGTGATAGCGACGGCTTATGATTTCAACCGCAAGTCCGAAAAATGGTGGAAAGAGTGTTCTCCAAACTGCTGATGGCTAGCGTTGTAAATTCATGGATAGTGTACACCGAATGTAAGAAACAAAAATTATCGTTGGAGGATTTTCTGGTCCCTCTTGCTGAAGGTATGTTTTTCGAAGGAAATAAAAGACGAGCAACAATGCCACGACGTCAGGGGGGAAAAACTCCCAAATGTCCAAAAACTGATAGCCTGACGGTTGGAGATCACTTACCAGTAGAGCAACAAAACCGTTGTCGCTGTGTCCGTTGTACTTCACTTGGTATTGAAAAGCGCACAAAGATTATATGTTCGTGCTGCAACAACGCTTTGTGCTACAAGTGTTTTGGACCCTTCCACAAATTAAAACCCTAATTGCACTACTACAATGTTATTTGAACAATAAAATAAATAAACGTGAATTTTTATTGAAATCTACTGAACTACTTATATTTTGTATATTTTTCTAAATTTGAATCGCTCGCCAAAAACACGAAGAATCCTTATTGGGATTATATATCCCAGGATAAAAGGATGATTTTAGGATTTCTGAGTATGCAGGACATATTTTTTTTGCCATATCTTTTAGAATATGCAAAAATGTACCCCTTAAATACATCAGTTTTTAAAATAAAACTCCGTCCCGAAAGGGTTAAAATCGTGTTTCAAAAAAACATTGAAAAATCAACGTGAGAATTACGTGTTACTAGAATATACTTTTAAGGCGGAAAAACCCCACTTAAATTAATGTGAGTAGCGGATTTTACAAGCATATCTTGTTTTTTTGGCAATTTTTAGGACCATTTTGCTGACAACTAATAAAAGGAAAAAATATGTAGTAACACTGAAGCCCATAACAAGCGGAACAAATGTACCAGGTCAAATACCTCCAAAGTCTGAAAATCAAACAATTAATATGAATGAATTGCATGTAATTAAAGCAAAATTTATATTAGGTAAGTTGATTCAAATTAAAAAATTTTAAGAGTGATACGTTAATTATTTTTTTTTTTGCTCACTTTATGCCAAGTCGAATATCTTCTCGAGAGATAAAGTTTACTTTGAATTACATATATTGTTTAATTCTGCTGTTAAGTTTGCTTTTTTTTTTGTCTGCCGTATAACAAATTGACCATAAAATAAGACGTTCAAGAAATTTATTATTCGACATATTGTCATAATTATATTGTAAGTGAAATTTATTTGCTGGTGGTTAAGCGATGTCTATATGCATTTCATTGTTGCTTTAACAAATCGTCAGTAGACTTCAACCACAGATTTTGAACAGTCATGCACAAACTTCCAAAAACTATTTGAGAATTCACAAATGATAATATTTTTGAAAATCACAAAAGCAAAATAAGCGTAGTAGGCTTAGAAACTCATACAATGGATTTCTAATTGTATAAAGGTGTAGAAAAATAAAATAGATTCATATCGAATAAAGATTATTTGCTGGGTTTTGTATGAGTTTCTAAGCCTACTACGCTTATTTTGCTTTTGTGATTTTCAAAAATATTATTATTTGTGAATTCTCAAATAGTTTTTGAAAGTCTGTGCGTAAGATAAGAGGTTTGTGACTGTTGAAAATATGTGGTTGAAGTGTAATAATGATTTGGCAAAGCATCAATGAATTCCATATTATGATAATGCTTAACCACCGGCAAATAAATTTCACTTATAAAATAAGACGAAAAAACGAATTTGCGGGTGGAAAATATTATACGAATCAAGACCACCAATCAAGACTTTGCATAGTAACCCAACGGGAAAAGATAATGAATAATTTTTCATTTCAGACTACATTACTGTTAACACAGAACATGTCCTATTAAATACTTTGGAGGAATGAATGCTATAATTAATTTTATTTTCATGAAATGTCTATAGCTCATTGCATTATATTAGTTATGCATTCATAATTAATTATACCTATAATTAATTAATTATTTATTCATTAATGCTATTTAATAATTGTTCTATTGTATTTTGCCATCAATCTTCTCCAATGCATAATTTTTAAATACAATTCGATTGTGGTACAATTTTTGTTGCAGCAACTTTTTATTTTTTAGTGCAAAAGAACGAGAGATTAATACAAAAAGTATATATTTATATTTCAACACTCTCACACATATTCAAGAATTGCTTCAACAAAAATTGCAACTCTGGACCGGGACTATGCTCCCGAGTTGCATTGAAATTTGTTTATTACCCAGCTAGCATTTTGTATCATAATCGAATCTTTTCCGAATCAGCTTGACGGCAAAAATAAACGCATATGAGCTCATTTTTCGACCATAAATTTTGAGAAAATAGTGTGTTCTGAGAAAATAGCGCCCTGCAGATGAATCATCCCAGTGAATCATTTGTGATACGATTTGCTAACTAATTGTTGAGCAATTTTCTGGTAGTACTTAAATCATTGGGTTTCTTTGCACTTTGTTTCTCTATTTTCAAAAAATCATTATTTGATCACACAGATTAATGATAAGTGAATACTTTTTCAATCCCCCAAGTGATAAATCAGTTTTTATCATCAAAAGTGATCTGAGCAGAATCATATAAGATATTTCTGCAAAAATTCTTTTTTTTATTTCTTTTTTTTTTAATTCTTTTCACAACAAAAAAAATTTAATGAAAAATTTTAATCAATTGAAACGAATTAGGCAGAAGTGAATTTCAATTCGTTTCCAATTCAAATGAATTTGTAGAATGAGTGGCAATTCGTTTTCAATTCAAATGAATTTGTTCAAGTAAATCGCAATTCATTTCCAATTCGTTTGAATGGAAATGATTTTGAATTCATTCAAATTAATTAGGTTAGGTAATCGTAAGGACCTCGTATAGACTAGGATTGAGCCTTAGCGATACCAGCAGATGACAAGAAACTTGTAATTATGGCAGCCTAGTTCGTGGTGCCTGTATCGAATGACTCCCACACAGATTTAACAAACCTTAGCAGTCAACACATTTCCATTCCCGATACAAGTTCAAGACTTCGAAAAGTGTGATCACCAAGACAGTTATATCTAGTGCGGCTTAGAGCCAGAAAGTGGCACAGTAGATGTTCTACTGTCTCAATTACCCCGGGTTCCTTACATTTCCTTCAGGTACCGTCAAGTATTTGTCCTATTTTGACGGCATACGAAGCCGTCCAGCAGTGTCCAGTTAATACCCCCACTAGAAGTCTACAGTTGCTTCTGGTTAGTGATAAAAGGAATTTAGGCGATTTAGGATCATAGGAGCTCCACATGATTTTAAAGTTTTTAAAGTTTTCGTCGCACGCCAACTTTCCTCCTCTTCTTCCTTCATCTTAGAAGTCTATGATCCATTTCCCGTTATATATATACCGTTTCTTCCACCGGTAATGGTCGATCCCCTTTTGGCCATTGTATTGGCCATTTCGTTTCCCTCAATCCCCATGTGTCCTCGGACCCAAAAAACATGTACTTGTCTGCCCACATAACCTATTTAGGGCATTCCTACACATAAGCACAACCGAGGAGTAGTTGCAGTCTGCTGAAATTGCCTTAATTGCTGCTTGACTGTCTATATACATATTCAAACGCGCATTCATGGTTTGAGGGATGAAAGCTAATTCTGCAGCCATTTTAGCTGCATAGATTTCTGCCTGGAAGATGCTACAGTAATCAGGAAGTTTATAAGATTCATCTGTACTGAGCTCCGGTCAGTAAATTCAAATTAATTAGACCAATGAATCAATTCAATTCATATGAGCTGGTAATGAATTGCTAATTATTTTTTCTTTCCTTTTTTCATTTGAATTAATTCAAAATCAATTCAATTCAAATGAATTAGAAATGGATGGCAATTCACTTTGACAAATTCATTAGAAACGCTTTGCAATTCACTTTGACAAATTCATTTGAATTGGAAATGAATTGCAATTCGTTTTTACCCAACTCATTTGAATTGACAATATATAAAACTCTTTTACAGATACAAACGACATTGCAAAGACAGTCATAGGAGAAGCAAATGAAGAAAAATCCGATAACAGCAAGTCTTTCTTAGAAGGTATAAATTATGATGTTTTTCGCTTGAATGGAGGCTGGGAGTTAAAATTTAAAAAGAGCAGGAAAAAAGAAGACAAAGGTCAAGAAAAGCTCAATGCTACAACGGAAAAAAAGTAAGTGAACTGTTAAAGTTAAATGCTTAGCTTTAAAGCTTTGTTCTAAGGAAATATTTTTTATTCCCATTTATATTTCCATGTACACATAATTTGTTCTTAAACCTTTTATCTTATGGCGTTTTCCTTTCTGAAAAAAAACTTCCTTATTAATACATACATAGTGTGCATTAACTGGTATATGCAACTTAATTGTACGGCCACTTGCAACGTGTAGGGGCCACATTACAAATTTTTCAGTAGCTCAAGAGATACTATTTTTATTATTGTTCGAACTTCATTTCTTTTTATATTTCTGATTTTATTAGGCTAAAGTTCGTATGGCTTTGTAAGCCAAATAACATGTGATAATTATTAATGAACAAATAACCCCAAAGTTAATTGAAATATTCTGACAAACATATAGTAGAACGGAACAACTAGCTCTTTTCGAAGGCCACTACACCTTCATCATCTGTGTTCTTTGTTTTTGGTCCACTGTACGAGTATGTGGTGTCAGTTGATGTAGATTTTTGCTTTATATACGCAACTTTTATTGCGAATGGAATATGTGAATTGTTCTGATTCATCATATTACAATTTGCTGAAAGCTTTTTTTGTAATGAAAGCTCAATTTTACCATCTCTTAATTTACAATAGTCTTGCCATTGTCGTTTGTTCTTTACTAATTATGCACATGTTAGTTAATTTAAAAAAACAATAATTAAAATTATTTTTATTTTATTTCAAGGAACGCGGAAACTGAAACTCAAAAAGGAAACAAATTTTCACTGACTAAGCAAGCGAAAGAACAAGAAGATGAAAAATTGACAGAGGCCAGAAGTAGGAACACGAAAGCTTACAAAATTCAAGATGACAAAACCCATAGTTTTGCACAAATTTCAGATTCTAATCATAAACTCGCCAGTACAGATTGTAGCACTCTAACTTCGAATGAGGAAAAACTTACTCTGCCTGATCTGGAAAACCAGTCACCACCTACAACTTCTAGTGACATACCAACGGCGGCATTTATTGAAAACTTAGTCAAAGAAGCCGATCCTATTTTACAAAAACAATTATTATCATTTCGTTCTGGTAAGAATGATATAAAGAATTTTTTCCCGCAGAGTGGACAATCCCGCTCACATACTGAATATGATCAAATGGGCACAAACAGCTCAACTACAAATCCAACTTCAGACTTTTCTTGTCTATTACCAACAGATGAAGAAGTTTGCCAAAGACTTGAAAATTTGGAACAGCAAGTAGATTTAATTTATTTAGAAATAAAAAATCTACAAAAGGATCTCATGCCGGCGGATGATTTGGCTAAATTTAATATACTTTCAAAGCATTTCTACGAAGTTGATAATATATTGAAAGAGTTAAAAGTGCATTGTTCGAAATTGGAAAATATTGAAAAACCACAAGCAAATGTGAATGAAAATGAAGAACTAATATCCCAAGAAAGTTATCAATCTACCACTGATATTCCTTTCTATGACCATGAAAACAGTTTGGCTGTCTGGCCTCATATGTATTTGAGTGAGTGTAACTGTCGAGTATGCAAAAGAGCACAGTTACTCTCTAATGAGGGAGAAAGTTACGAATTATGTTCTCTCCAAAATCATACCTGCAAATGCTTGCAAGCAAATAAGAATTTTATGTATCCCCCTACAGCGATTTCAGGACCTTCAGTGTATAATCTTGGTGAATATGATAATCATTTTGAAGCCGACTGCAACTGCACAAAATGTCATTGTAAGCTCCTAGAAGAGAGTTCTTTTGAACATGACATGCAGCAAACACAATCTACTAATATCGGCCACACCACCGATAATGACATCTCTCTTCATAATTTATATAAAAAATTACCCGAAACAACTTCTAAATCTAATCAAGATAAGGATATTAATCACATAACGAAGTTATCTCTCAGATCTGAAGAAAACGAACTTATCATAACAAATGCAAACATGACACCTACTAATACTATATCGGAAGATAATATAAATATTCAGTCTTCACTCTCCACAGACTGTCAAGGATCCAGAAAAGTTCTCTCAAATTCACCACATAACAGAAAATTTAAGACCTCTAAAAAAGCGAACGATAAACTTCATCAATCTAAGTTTCCATCACTTCCAAAGCACAACCACAATAAAAATAACAACAGAGGAAGATATTTTGCTGGTAACGATGCTAATACGAGTGAAGCAAACAGTAAAGTCTTCAACACAGAAAATGTATTCGTGCAAAACCACTTAATACATAACACGATAGCGATACTTAATGAAGAATTGCCTTTTGCTGCACACAACCTTAGTCAAGCTATTTGGCAGATTCTTGGTAATCGAAATTCTGATAATATTGCCTTAACTGTGTTTCTGGAATCCAATAATTTGTATTCCATCAATGTCTCTGTCATGCAAACTGGTCAATGCTTGGGATGTGTTTACACTAATGAAGCTGCCTTTAAACAGGCTAAAGAAAATAAACTGTTTGACAAGTTTTTTATATTTTTCGTTCTAAATCCAAATAATAGCTTAAAGGAGAGAAAAAGAGTTTTCGGGCATTCCTTTGAGTTTATTGATATAAGAATTTGAAGTGATTGTATCAGATTGTATGTGAATGGCCTTCTACAGAAATAAATATGTAAATATTGAACATATTAGAGAAAAGTAAATATTTTTTTCCAGTTTTTGTTGTCAATATTATTGGCAAGAAATGAGAAGACAAATTTAACGACGATACAGTGGTACTCAGGACAAAACGAAATAGTAAGACATTGCACTTCTTACACGTCAGTATCTCAGGATAGTGTCATGTAGTTACCTTCATGGGGAGGGTGTTATTAAGTCTTACGATTAAGGTCACTCAAACGCAATATTAAAGTTCACTCTCTTGTTTTTTTTTTTTTGATAAAATTTAATCAGTAGTGATTATTTTA
This sequence comes from Nowickia ferox, assembly GCA_936439885.1. Lineage (NCBI taxonomy): Eukaryota > Metazoa > Arthropoda > Insecta > Diptera > Tachinidae > Nowickia > Nowickia ferox. The sequence continues at coordinate 71,151,131 of OW387026.1, forward strand.
ATTTTGAATAACATGAAACTTTTTTGCAGTTTTGGTAATTTTATGAAATACTTGAACCTAAATTTGTATTTTTGATGTATTTTTCCTTTTTCACTTACTACATGTGCGATGCATGTTTAGCAATTCATTTGATTTTTACATGCATACATACATATCGTTGCCTTAATATATAAAAATTTCAAGACATTATTTATTTTTTTTTTTTGATACATTAGATGTTCTTCTATCGAAGTATAGAAAAAACTCGTTTTCCAGAAAATAATGAGCTACTAGAGCCTTTCTATACTTAGGTAGCGATATTCATAGTGTGCTTCAACAGTGAATCAGTTTGGTAACGAACTAGCCGTAACTAAAGTACCGGTCCAAGGCATATTCGAAAAATTCATGCTTATCAAAAAAATCTACTAAAAAATTTTTGTTGGCATCTGAGGGATAGCGTTGGCTGCAACTCATTCGAACTCGTTCAACCGGTTGTTTTATAGTGGATACACACTTTACAATGTGTTTACGCAACTCGTTTATATTACATGTTGCATAATTTGGCGCAGACACTGCAACCTACAATGCAACGGTCAATGCAACCCATAAACATTAAAACATTTTGATATTTTTTAAACTTCGAATGCAACGAACCATAAACAAGAGCACACACTAGGCGACCAACAATGCAACCTGCTTGGTTGCATAAACACGTTACTAAGTCTGTATCTACTAAAGGCCTGTGTAAACAGTATTGAAATGTAAATATATACCTTCTTTTTTATATTCTCGTGGCATGTATTATACTAAACCAATAATAAATGCTGTCGTATAATAAGCGAAGCACGATGGATGTATTGATGTTCGTGTACGACTGTTTACAAGCGATGTCGCGAAGACTTCTTGTTCGTAACAAACACTCAAAAGACGTAGTGTTAATGTGTGTATGCTTGTTATTTTGCATATTGTACGTTTGAGTGTCTGTGTGTAAGACACAGATGGGAAGTATCACAAATTTCTCCGTCACGAAGTACAGGGTGGGCCAAAAGTTACCTTGGGGTTTAAAAGTTTTATAACTTTTTCGTTTATTAATTTTTTTTTTATTTTTTTCTCAGATTATATAATATATAAAATGGAAAATTTTTTACACTAAGTATGAAAAATAATGTCTCTTAAATTACCACTGTTTTCAGCTTCGCACTGATGGGCTCGTTTTAGAGCATTTTCCATAATATCTTCCAAAATTTCTGCAACAATGTTTGCCTTGAGTTCAAGGATTGTCTCTGGCTTGTTCACATACACTCGCTACTTCAAATAACCCCAAAGAAAATAGTCGGGTGCTGTCAAAACTGGCGATCGCGCTGGGCCAAATAATTTCCGAATTTCGAGAAATTATTCGCTCTCCAAAAATTTGACTTAAAAGTGCCATTGTGTCTCGGGCAGTATGGGCAGTGGCTCCGTCCTGCTGAAACCACATACCAGGTCTGTTTTCAAGAGCAGGACGTAAAAAATTTTCTATCATAAACCGATACCGCTCTCCATTTACGGTTACAGCACTTCCATCTTCATTCTCGAAGAAGTAAGGCCCAATGATATATTCAGATGTGATCCCACACCATATTGTACACCTAATGGGGTGCAATTGGCGTTTATGAATGGCTCTTGGACTTTCAGAACCCCAGAACCTACAGTTCTGCTTTTTAACAAAGCCATTCAAATGAAAATGAGCTTCATCACTCATAATCATAATCGCCCATCAGTGCGAAGCTGAAAACGGTGGTCATTTAAGAGACATTATTTTTCATACTTAGTGTAAAAAAAATTTCCATTTTGTATATTATATAATCTGACAAAAAAAAAATTTAAAAAAATTAATAAACGAAAAAGTTATTAAACTTTTAAACCCCATGGTAACTTTTGGCCCACCCTGTATTTTCTTCTTTACTTCTACACATACAATAACTGAAACAAATGTCTTGCCAAGAGTGTTGTTTAGCGTTTGTTTTAGAAGACTTCGCTGCAATAAAGCATTTGAAAAATCCCTCATGTCTTAAAAGTTCTTATAAGTGGTCTTTTGCAGGGGTCTAGTACCTACGATTAAACACAAACAGAGTTACCATTGGCGCTACCGAACTAGCAATATGCCAATTCTGCGACAGCTTGTACACTATTTTGCTACTTGCGCAAAATGCACCCAAATGAGATACTTTTTAGAAAGTTTCGCCAATAGATCGTATTAACCTTACAGGTTACAAAATATTTATTCAACAAAATACTTACGACCTGGCTCACGATGTTAACAAGAAAGTTTCTTTCGCTTACTTACATTGAAAACAAAAAGAAATTCTCTTATTTTGTTTTTGTTTTCAATATAAGTAAGCGAAAGAAACTTTTTTGTTGACATCGTGAGCCAGGCCGTTAATATTTTCTTATTTTCTAAATTTAATTTAAAACTAATAAAGGTTATCATATTTTACCTAATAGTCCTTATGCGGTATTCTCAGTAAAGATGTTCTGCTAAAACCAATTTCAGAGATTTTATAGTCCGTGAACCCAAGGGTTGCAGATCTCTGATCACTAAAACTGATCTCATTTGAGATTAATGTGTGTTACTCCTGTCCTCACCAAATCTGCTTCAACGAGTCTAAGGATACTTCTAGTCACCGCTCTTACCACAAAGTCCTCTATATGAAGTAGGAGAAGAATTAAGTCAAAGGCAGCCTGAAGCACCTGTGATGTCCAGCGAAGCATACCTCTGAGTAATTTTTTATGAGACTTTCCTTCCTCAATGTCTCCCACCATATCATACAACCATATAAAACAACTGGTCTGACAACCGATGAGTAAATCCCGTTTTCTACCTTCGATTGCAGATGCAGTTCCTTTCTATGAAGCTCCTGCATGCTTGGTAGTCATTGAGCCCTTTCTTTACCCTTACCTGCTAAATACCCAAGTATTTTACTCCCTCTACTAGTCTCAGCTCTACCCCTCCCATCCCAGGAAGTACAACGCTATCTATTTTGTATCTCCTGGTAAAGGGGAGTAATTCAGTCTTTTCTGGGTGTACTTCCAGTTTTTTGCTACTGGCCCAGGAGGATAGTTCTTCCAACGACAACTGCATGAATTCACTGATAGTGCGAAGAAACTTTCCCGTTACCAGTAAACCCGTCATCCGCATAAGCAACTATATTCCGGCAGCTCCTGTCAAAATGCCTCTCTGTGTGAGTTGATAATTTTGCTGTTAAACATGATAACTAGCAACTCCACTAGAAAGTTGAGAATCCTGAGTGTCTCCAGCGACTCCCTAATTTCTTCTATACTTATGTTGTTAAGCCCCCTCCTCAATATCTAAGAATGCAGCCAGTGTGTAATGATTGTGCTACAATCTTCTTTCTATAAGACCAACCACGTCATGAAGTGCCTCTCAACAGACCTGACCTTTTGAAAGGCACGCTGAGCACCACTAATGTCGTGGGTATCCTTAAATGCATATGAATCAGTCGTTCTAATGTTTTCAGAAGAAACGACGAAAGGCTGATCGGCCTGAAATTCTTCGGCTTTGAGTGGCTTTTATAAGTTATATATATATATATATATATATATCCTTTTAATGCAACTAATTGTAGAAGTAATCTATTAATTATAATAAAAATAGTCTCTTGGTCTGCCTTTTTCATTGCTGTCCGTTTCCAATCGGACCCACCGCCGACAAATGAGCCATCCCATAATGTTGAGCACATCGCATAATATTGTTGTCACTATGCTTCTACCTAGACTTATATCGTGACCGACTGATCTTTTATAAGATCCTCATGCTAAAATCCGCATCAAAGCCACTTGTTTTCAAAACATGAACAGTTTTAGAATGCCATAAATGCCCCTTATTACTCTCAGGTACCATACGAAATGCTTCCTCGGTTAAAGAATGATTAGCTTCAAATCTGCAAAGCAGCTTTTAACCTACATAAGCGCACAATAAAACTAATACACTTACGATGTCTACGGCGGCACAAGTAGATTGATGCAATCCCTCAGAAATTTATCTCTTCACTTTTTCTAAGCGCCCTTTTTCTAATAACAAAAATGCTACGACTACAGATGATGCCACTTCAATTTGTTTATTATTATTTAAATGAAAAAAATATTTTTTTTATATTTTCTGCAATAAAGTAAAAGAAAATTTGTAAACACACAAGCAAATGTGTGCAGCAACTGATTCGATTATTGATTTTAATTACATTCGAAATTAACCCAACAAACTTGGTTTCATGACACCAAATGAAACCGATTTTGGTTTGCAAAAACGATAATCAACAAAACATACATACATAGTTTCTGTGACACCCCTGATTGATTTCCTTATCAAATAGTTTTTCCCACAACCTTTTAGTTTGCTAGATTCTACACTACTAAGATATTAAGTACCTCCCCAAACATATGCAGCGAATAATATTTTACTGCATTGCTGTGATTTTAAAAGCACAACCGGTGATTTTCTTAACTAAGAGCTTTTCCTACCAGAAATTTGATACTGTTCGGAAATAGTTGAATATTCGTTGCAATTCTATTAAAGCTCAAATACCAAATAAAATAAGAGCTTATGCTTGGTGTATATATGATGTAGCAGAAAACACTACCTGTGCTCTGTAACTTGCGAGAAGCTTTCGCGTCGAGAAAAATCAAACAATTATATTGATTCTCTTGTTTTCCACAGGCTGGTTCATATAAAATCTGCAAGAAGCTTACAAGAAACATGAGCATGGAACAGCGTTACCATATATATTTTTTTAAAAACTTTTTTTTAAAAACTTTTTTTTCCTCCAAAAGTACCAAAATTTTAAAAGGAAATATAAACATGTATTCAATGTACAATTGTACTTTTTTGTTACTATTCAAACTGGAAAAGTATAATAGTACAACAATGGTTAATTTAGTACATTTACCCGCAGTTTTTAACTTAATATTTAAGTACGTATTTAGCTAATTTTTATTAAAACTTAAGTTTTATTTAAATAGGGTTTCAGTTTTTCAGTGTGAAAATGTGTTTGGTATTTAATTGTGATACAAGTATGGTAGCACTATTAAATTGTGTATATATTTGCAATAAAAGTACGGTACCACTATTAAATGTCAAAAAATATAAACAACTTTTTCACTTAACAGCTGCAAAATGAAAATGGTTTGGCCTACTTCTTATTGTACGTGGACGCCGCAAAATTTGTCTTCTTAATCTTGCACAGAATGCTGCATCATTCATATCTTCTTCATCTGAATTCATTGTTTTTTAGTTGATATTAATAATAACACAATCACAAACACGAGTTTATTTATTGTATATTTTTATAAAATAATGAAAATAATTTGCAGAACTGTCAAAATCATATGGTAGTATGAAAAACTTAAGTTTCACTTAAATGGATGTGGTCGGCGATTTAAGTCATATTTAAATAGGATCTGTAAAAATTAGTTTTTTACTTAAATGGAACTTAAGTTTAAAACCCGTTTAATTTTTAATTTAAAAATTGCGCATTAGGGCCATTTTCACCACGATACAAAAGTAAACTTTAAGAATTTAAAACCAGTATTTTGTATTGAAGTACTAGTTTTAAAACTCTTAAAGAATACTTTTATTCGTTGTGAAAATGGCCCTTAAGGAATCTTCCTAGTTTCACTCCACATTTATATTCAGACAATTGCATATGTCAGTTTTCACTTTTGGACAAAGTAAAGCGCAACGAAAAATATCAGAAAGAGTGAACTCGTCCATTTATAAATTATTTTTCTCCCAAATTCGGATGCTATAGTGCATGGTATTAATTTGCATATTTTAAACTTCAACTTAAACTGGTGCTTTGACATCCGAACTTAGAAGATTCGGTAGCCGGAACATGGATGATTTTTTAAATAAAATTATATAATTTCAACTAAAAGATCCTTTAGTACAATTAAGATTAAATAAGTAAATTTATTGAAAGTTATTGGTACAAATTTTAAAATGCTCAATCCCATTCGTGTTCATACGTTAAAAGTGGTTTTTCCTGAAGCGATGTTTTTCACTTACGCTATTATTGCTTTTGACCTCAGCATTAAAAAAATTAAAAAGTAAATAACACGGTAGTTGAAAAGTATTTCGTGTAAAAACGTCTTTTCCTGCACCCTGGAATAAAAAGTGCTGCCATATTCCTAGCAGACGTTTTGATTTAAAACTTAAAAATAATCAAATGATAATCAACACCATAATAATATTGAAAAATTCAATATAATAAAATAATAAAAAAATTAATCAATGAATGTAAAATAATTTATCTATAAAAGAGTGTACAAAACAGTAATAGAAAATATGCTGGACAATAAGGAAACTAATGCCAGAATTAAAAATATGTATAAGAATTAAAAACCTAGAACGACAGGTCCAGTTGATGCAGGGTGAATTGCAACGGTTACGGCATGGAATGCTGCATCAAAAAGATGCAGAAAAGCTGAACGGGTTGCTGGCACGACTGGAAGATTTGCATTCAATTTTAAAAGATCTTTAAAATTATTACAATAATGGCAAGTACCGCACAACGTGTAAGCAAAATCAAAGAATCATTCGCAAAGTACCTCTGGGCGAGTCAACATCACGCGTCCTTGGCAATTATTTATTAAGTGCAACAAGCCTTCGAAAATTTTGCGTCTCATACCGCATTTGATTGGTGGTTGGCGTCGGCTAGCGGTACTCGTTACGATATCCCGTTGGTTTTCATTAACCACATCCAAAAACAATAAAGAATAAGTTTTGAAAAGTGGTTGGAGGGAGAACCAAACTAAACAAGTAAGGAGAGGATTTTGGGAGTTCCAGCTTCGTAGGCGACGGTGTAAGTCGTTTGGAATTTTCTCGGAGGAGGATCCTTAATAAAGAAATTGTTGATGGCTTTGTAATAACAAGAGGGCGGAGCAACCTCAAATCATTAAAAAAATCAAAGAATTTTAAACACAAATTGTCCCAGTGTAGCAAAAAAAACAACAGCAATAAATGTTCTAAGATTGAATATAAAATCAGAAAGTGTTCAAGAGAAAATGCTGGTTATAAATGACATCGACTAGAAAGACATTGCGCTGACAATAGTTTGGGAAAATGACCTCAAACACATAAGTGTTTTTCCAATGTCTAATGGTCAGACGCTGGCTTGTTTCTTTGGAACAGACCAAGCTGTTGAAGTTGCTAAGCAACAACATATATTTCAAGATTTATTAACATTTATGGTCGTAAATTGAGAAAATTCTAAATCACAAAAGGATCGTATTCTAGGACATTTGTTTTAATTTATTAAGATGGATATTAAATAGATTTCATTTGAACTTTAAATAAATTAAAGAACAGACTTGAATTGTAAAAAGTTTATTTCCAGAATTAAAGATCTTACTCGCAAATGCAATGCTGGGGGCAAATTACGGCATTCGATACGACTCGTAATTTAAAAATATTTCAATAGAGTTTATATTATATTTTTAAATTATCAGTCGTATCGAATGGCTTAATTTGCCCTTTGAAATCATGGACGAGAAATTTCTCTCTTTTCCAATTAGTATTTTTTGTTTTCCCTACAGAGCTAGGCCTTTTATTTTTTTTTTGCAGGAGCAAATATTTGTTAAATTTTACATTAGAAATGCGATAAAGCAACGTAATAAAGATATCAAATTAAATTATGTATATCCATCAAACCGTTTCTAAGACGTAACTTTTGGGGCCAACAGTTTCACAACTGTTGAGCTCAACAGCAACGTCTTATGAATGCGCCCGATGTTGATGAAAAGAAATTGATGAATAAGAAATTGCCAAATTCCACAATAAAAGAAACTGTTTTACTTACTTGTAAAAAACCAATTGTTTTTTATACAGACTTCTGAAGCACATCTTCATTTCCTATTAGTGGGCATTTGCCTCTTTATTTTCACTTTTCTGTATGCATTTTGCCTCTTAATAAATGTGTATATTTTACTTCTCAAATAATAATTTTACTTTTTATTAAACAAATTTTACTTTTTTTCCTCTTATTCTGTTACTCCTGCTAAAAGCTAGAAGAATTATTTGGCCAGTTCCAAGAACTATTTCGCCACCACCAATATATTTTACTTTTTAATACAAGAAACAAATGATTTAACTAATTCACACATGCACATCCACTTAGAAAAATAAAAAATTTAACTTTATCGGAACAACAAACCGTACACGACAGATCTCTTTTAACCACTGAATTCATTTGCTTATTGGCCAGTGCTGTCAGATTAGGGGAGTTATGCCCAAATAGGGGATTTTTTTCTAAATGGGGATAAGAATTTTGGTTTGGGAATTGAGAAATTAATTGGGGATAACTTTTATGTTTTGGGGACTTTATGAGATTTTTTTTCTCGGAATGTTTTAATTTCAATACATATTCCAATTGCTCTTTTTAAATTCATAAATAATTTAAAATGATAAATAGTAACAATCAGCTCGGTTTTAACACTTACCTATAAGAAATGAATGACTGAAACTAACACAAACGACATTTTTTCACAAACACATTTACAATAATTTTCCATTGAATTTAAGAGTGCCAGTCAATTTACTGTTTATTTGACCGGTAGTGATGACCGATACATTTTTCAGTTATAGTTGCTTTTCTCTAACATGTACATATGTTAGAGTGGAACATCTAATGTACATATGCCTAACCTTTTAAGAAGTCGCTTTTTATTGTAAAATATACAATTCGTTCGGTATGTGAAATTAAAATTTATATAAGTGTTAAAAAAGTTAAGTAAGAACAATATTGCATTGTATAAAAAAAAATAAAAGTTTAATTTTATTTATACATTTATGTATTTCTTTTTAAAATTTTAGATACATATTTATAAAAAGCAAGGTGTGTTCAATTTGGAAAAATTCGTAAAGAAGCCTAGATTGGTACCACCTACGTTACTTTGTATTTTTATTGTTTTATTTTCGTTTTCAAATATGTATATTACTTACTTGTTTATTTTTTATAATAAAAAACAATTAAAATAATATAAAAATTATATTTATTTATTTAATTGACCATTTTCAACGTAAACAGTTTCTGCGTAATCTGGGATTGGAAAAAAGAAGGAGAGTAAACAATTCAGATATTTGTGTTGTAGTTAAGTGCAATGAGTTAATTAGAGAGATATACTAAATCACACGTACATAAATGTTTTGATCATCTTTTTTACCAAGAACCTAAAAATTAACTGGGGACTGTGACCGAAGTGTCGGTTATCGCTACTAGTCAATTGACTAGTACAAGAAGGGTTGTTGTTGGCAGATTTAAATAAGGCTAATTGCAAGAAAAACAGGTACTCGCATTGGCGAGATTGCTCATTAGCTGATTTTTTTTGTTTACACGGTTATAACTCACTAATTATTTGACAATTAATTTTTATCCTTTGCTTGATGGTTACAGGTTTTAAGCATTTAAGATCTGAAAAGCGCAGAGTTGTGTCTAATGCGAGTATATGACTTAATGTTCAATGGAGCTTAGTTAATCGTACTTACCCTTATTACATAGCGTCTACAACTGCGATTAACTCTGATATAATATGTGAGAGAACGTCGGCAGAATAACAAAAATAATATACCGATATTTCTCTCCATCTCATACAACAGGAACACGTAATTTTACTTTCCTTATAACATTTCACTTAATACAAATTCTCATCGAGTTAACATGTATTAATTTTATATAATTATTTATTTTGTTTTCACTTTTTCACATAAACTTTAATTTATAAATCAATTAATCACTTATTTTAACATATAAAATCCCAGAAATTTTGTCCAAAACATTGTTTTTCATTTATTTTAATAAACACACCCATGCATACTAATTTATTTTCATGTATGTACGTGTGTTTTTTGACATTCAATCTCATAAGATTGTTGTTATAGGATTTCTTATACTAACGCTCTTATAAAAAATCTTATAAAATTGATATAACATTAATTTGAAGTCTACACGTAACATAATTCTAGCTGCGATTGAATTTGACGCTCTTATCTTACGTATTATGTTAGGTGTAGACCATATGTTAGATTCAGTGGACTTGGGTTACGATTTTGAGAAAGACCTAAAGTCAACGTAAATATTAAAAATAAAGATGATTTGTTTTTTAGAACTAAAAAGTTTATTGCAGCAAATTTTAAAACGTTTTGAATCAAATTTTAATATTTTCAAAACATAAATAATTTGATCCAAACATGGATTAGGACAACCTAAATTTGCCTCAATCATAAAAATACTACAATCAGCGACTAAAATTAGAATCAAAATCAGTAAGATAGTTAAAATCTCTCTTACAATACATAGGTATTAAAAATAATGAAATTTGTTGTGTCACTTTTGATCCATATCCAGAAGTGGTAAAATTAGTACAAATTACATTTGGGGGATACAAATTTTCAAATTGGGGATGTCAGTCAAAAGACATCTGGTAGCACTGTTATTGACTCAGACCTCTCACCAAAAATTTTTAACCGTATAACCTAAAACTAGGAGGGAAATATTTATATAATGTCCACACCAGACGATTTTATATCATAACTCGTAAGATAACGCTGGCTGAACAACTGTAATTTTTTTCATTCAGGGCAATCATTCATAAAATCCCGCGTGAAATTTTTCCCTGGGAACAATTCCAACTAATAGCAAGTTATAGGGAACTCAAAAAATTCTAATTGGAAAAGGGAGAAATTTCATGCGACATTTTATTCATGATTGCCCTGGTTAATATCAACACAAATTGGTAAACATTGATAACTTTATATTATGATGAATCAACATATACATACGTATTTGCAAAATGGTTGCCAAAAATATCTAATTTGCGTGTTGTTTAATTTTTTGGTCACAAATAGTTGTTGTGGCGCATTTCTTAAACGAAAATTGTGTACATAAAGGTACGGTCACACTTGTCAAACATTTGCCCAAAAAAGCGTAACCAACAAACACTAATGAAAAAAGTTTTGATCCAGACACTTTTTTATCATATTAAACAGTTTCGAACACAACTAATGCACCATGTCCTAGAATCCAACAATATTGGCTACTCTTTAACTTGACAAACTTTTGTCTGAATTGAAAGATTTTTCATTAGCATTTAGTGGTTACGCTTCTTTGGGCAAATGTTTGACAAGTGTGACCGTAGCTTAATGAATAAACATCAAATGTACAGTGACACATAAAATGCCATTTGATATCAAGATGAATTTATCAGACCGTGAGCTCTGATGATTATATCATAACACTGCCATAATATTAATATACTGATGGCGATTTCTTTTCTGAAAAAAATACATATGTTACATATGTACCATTTTAAAATGTTATCTAGAATCACTCAAAGTGCTACATATTATATTACTACAATCGAACAAAATTAGCTGCTTTTATTTACAACAGTTACATTTTATCATTAATGTACTTCATTAGCGATTTTTAAGGCTATTTAAGAGGTTTTTCGCACACTATTATAATTTTTAAACACACAGTGACATCACTAATTACGTCTAAAAATATCATAAAAGTCACAATATTTAAATAAATATTTATTTATTTTCGTTTTTATAATAATAATTTTTATATTTTGTATTTAAGAAACCTTCTTTGGCAATTATAAGCATGACATGCAATATAAATCCTTCGTTACCACAGTTAGAAAAAGGGCAGTATGTACGGCTAAAATAAACTGAGGTTAAAATACATAAGTACATATATAACATATTTCATGCAACATATTCAGAAAAGGAATTGAAAAACAACATTGTGAAAGTAAAACGCAACGAAAAAAAATCAGAAATGTCCATTTAAAAATTATTTTTCTCCTACATTCGGATGCTAAAGCGCATGCTATTAATTTGTTTATTCTAAATTTCAACTTAAACTTGTGTTAACATTCGAACTTAGAAGCAAATTAGTGAAAACGATTCGGTACCCGGAACATGGACGATTATTTTAATAAGAATAAATAAAAATATGTAATTTGAACTAAAATAATCTTTTAGTGCAATTAAGGTCAAAAAAGGACAATTCTTTAGAGTTGTTAATGTAATTTTAAAATTCTCAATTCTATCCCTGGCTTATCCGTTAAAAGTGGTTTTTCCCGAAACGATGTTTTTCGACGTACGCTATTATTGGTTGTGAACAAAGATTAAAAAAAAATCCATGAAAATACAACGGAAGTTGAAAAGTATACTTTTATATATATTTTATATATAATATATTTTTCGTGAAAACGTCTTTTCCTGCACCCTGGAGTAAAAAGTGCTGCCAAATTCCTATCAGACTTTTTGATATAGAATTGAATAATAATCAAGTGATAATCAACGCCATAATAATATTAAAAATTCAATATAATAAAATAATAAAAAATTCAATCCATGAGTGTAAAATATATTTATCTATAAAAAAATTTACAAAACAGTAATAGAAAATATGCTGGACACTAGGGAAACTTATGCCAGAATTCAAAATATAAGAATTAAAAACGTAGAACAACAGGTCCAATTGATGCAGGGTGAATTACAACGGTTACGGCAAGGAATGTTGCATCAAAAAGATGCCGAAAAGCTGAACGGGCTGCTGGCGCGACTGGAAGAGTTGCATTCAATTTTAAAAGATCTGGGAAATTATTACAATAATGGCAAGTACCGCACAACGTTTAAGCAAAATCAAAGAATTTTGAACACAAAGAGTCACAGTGTAGAAAAAAACAACAGCAATGAATGTTCTAAGATTGAACATAAAAACGGAAAGTGTGCTGGAGAAAATGCTGGTTTCGATCAAATAGAAAGTAGTCAAGGAACTGCAAGAAAAGGTCAGCTTATTCAAGAAAAACCTGTAACTGCAACAATTGCCAACGGAGCTCTTAACGATCCCTTTAAAGTTTGCAAAAAACTTATGGATGAAGCTAAGCCACCGGGGAGCATTTTAGGAAATCATATAATGAGATTGCAAGACTTTCAGGCTGACCCAGAATTACGACGCCAAAGGTGGGAAAGAAAACAAGAAAAATTGCTGCAGCTACGAAATAAAAAGCATGCAATCATGCTGCCTTTAACAGATAGAGCGACTTTAACAGAAGAATGCAACTCAAGTTCTTTAACATCAATCGAAAATGATGACCACGAACTTATACCAGAGAAAAAAGGTTACACTTACAGCAGTCCGCATACTGATCAAAATCTCGAGTTGCCGTTAAGGCTGCCAATTATTAAATACAATCTCTCCAAAGTATTATATGAAATTATAAATGACATCGAAAAGAAAGACATAGCGCTGACAATAGTTTTGGAAAATGACCTTTATCACGTAAGTGTTTCTCAAATTTCTAATGGTCAGACGTTGGCTTGTTTCTTTGCAACACAGGAAGCTATAGAAGTTGCTAAGCAACAACATATATTTCAAGATTTATTAACATTTCTGGTCGTAAATGCAGAAAATTCAAAATCACAAAAAGATCGCATTCTAGGACATTTGTTTGAATTTATTAAGATGGATATTAATTAAATAGATTTCATTTAAATTTTAAATAAATTAAAGAACAAACGTGAATTGGAAAAAGATTATTTCCAGAACTATGGATCGATCGTCTTATGATCAAATGTAATGCTGAAATCATGGGCAATCATGAATAAAATTCTCCCTTTTCCAATTAGAATTTTTTTCCCTGTATGTACTTGGTATTATTTGAAATTGTTTCCCTGGACAAATTTTTCGCGGAATTTTAATAATGATTGCCTCATATTTTAGTATCGCATTGGATTGATTCCGAATTAATTTTTCTTCAAAGGGGTTTAATGTATATAACATACAAATTTGAAAGAATTTTCTTTCGTTTCGAAATACTGAGTAGACCCCCTGCACACACCCGACCACTGAATTTGTGCTTAAAGTAAACTTGAACATTCTCTTTCCCGCAAATTTGTATAAAAAAATTCTAACAAGTAAAAGTCGGAAACGAAATTTAAGTTCTTATTGCATTTGATTATGGGTCTTCGCTGAGTCATAATAATAAACAGGATAATTATGAATGAAATTCATAATAATTTCAAGTAATAGAAGTAATAGGCAAACAGAAAAAATTCTAATTGAAAAAGTGAGAAATCTCACCCGCAATTTTATTCATAATTGCCCTGAAAGACTTTAAATTTGTTTAATTTTAAATTTTCTATTGACTTATTGCAAAGTTCTTTTTTCGGGATACATATTAACCTTCATGTATGTTTGCTAGTAGTGGGCATTACATTATTTAGTGATTGCACATAAAAGCCCACCTAATTTTTGGATAACATTCTACTTATAAATATTTGCTATTCTAAAATCAGCAATATTTAAATTTTTATAGAAAAAATATACATTATAGTTTTGTGTGGATGTACAATGAATGTAGAATATGTAGGCACAAGTTATAAATATAATAATACGTGTAATTGATATACTTTCATATGTACACACGAGTATGTATGTTAGCAGGGTTTTGTATTCGCCGATATTTTCTACTTTCCATGAAATGGAAATAAAAAAGTGTATTCTCAGGACTTACAACTGCAATTCATAAGGTAATTAGATAATCCGCAGGATATAAGATAATCCACCGAATCCGCATAAGGACTATGTTACTTACCATGGCTGGTGAATATCCTAAATGAAAGCTGCATTACTTTAAATAAAAATTTTATATTATATTATAGTCCAGTAAATGAGTGGGCGAATTGAGAGAGAAAAATGACAGTTGACTGATTGAGTAAATATGAATTCTTACTGGACAAATTTTTGCCAATAAAATCAGGTCAAACGATACCATATCCTTGTAAATGTAAGTAAACAAAGGAAAGCAAAAAATGTTTTTTTTTCAGTTGTTAAGCAGCTCTAAGCTGAAGAACAACAACAGTCATCGTAATTATCTCTTAAGTGCGGTCAGGTTTGTGTGTTTTTTTTGCCTTCGAGAGTTTTTCGTCTCGCTCGCACTGGTTTGACTGATTTGCCACGGATAACCGTATAGTCTTGCGGTTCTTTTGTGTAATTTCGTTGATAACCACGTTGCTACTTCTTATGTGAAGGTATGGGTCGTGTAAAGTCAGTCACAAAAAATTTATAAGAATACTATTAATAATATCATGGGCATATGGTCTAGTTACTCCGCCCATTTTTGTGCAACAATACTTTACAAATTTATTTTCTAAGGTATTTATGAAATAAATAAATAAATAACAGCCGTATGCATTAGCATAAGTGAACTGGGTGTTAAGGAGTTCCTCCATACAATTTGACATTAAAAATCGGCGCATAATGTAGATTACACTGTTCTGCAAAAAAAAAATTGTTTTCAATAAAAATATGTGTTTTATATGCCCCAAATTTAAATCCGTTTTCAGTTTTTGTCTATGACGTACAGATTTTTTTAGTAGGCCTGGCTAATATTAACCCATAAATTATTTCAATATAACTCGAAAACGGTTTGTTCGATTTTAATAAATTAAACACTTGAACATGCAAAATTACTTAAATTAATTAAAATGATCTTTAAATGGTTTTTTCAACGGTTTTGGATTTATTCCGAAATTAGTGGCGAAAAAAAATATTTTTAATGCAAAATTGATTTTTTTTAGTTATTTTCAAAACTTTATAAAGAAATTAAAACCGCAAATATTTTAAAATTTTGTTACTTTTCGGAAGGCAAGGTATGCTGGGAATAAAAAAAGCTATAGGTAAAAAAATATGTGCAAAAATGTTGATTTTATTCACATTTAAAGCAGATATTCAGCCCAATCATGAATATTCTTACGGAATTTAATTCTCACGGAGAATAATTTTCTCGAGAAAATAATTCTCCAATCATAAATTCCTTGGGAACAAAAAAGAGTAATACGTGGCATCACCGTATTACGAAGCCAGTTGTTTTGCTTGTTTGCTGACATCTTGTTTCTCCCCATTTTTTTGAGTGAGAGAGTAAACAAAATTATTAAAATTCACCAACTTGAAAAAATATGTAAAAAAAGTTTATAAATGATTTATTTGGGCATTATTTTTTTTTGTTTTAATGGAGTATTAACTATGTTTTTATGTAAACTCCCTTCTGTTTTACAAGAGAAAGATTTTTAGTGAAAAAAGCAAGTTCAATTGCGTTCATAATAATCACTTTTTCCCCGAGAGTTTTTTATTCCCCGCATTTGGCAAAAAAAGGGGAAAACAAATTCATGATAGGAGAAAAGGGAAAAGTGAGAAAACTCGTGCGGAATTTTTGTTTATGATTGGGCTGATTGTGTAATACATTTATCCGTAACACACTTGCATCTTTTGGTTCAATCCCAAGGCCATACCAAGTAAAGGAATTATTTTTTATGGTTTCTGGAATTACAAAATATAATAATAATAGGAATATATGTATTTAATAGATCGGAAAGCAGTGTGGCTACATAATGGAAATCAATATCCGTTTGTACCATTAGCTCATGCAGTAAATATGAAAGAGACCTACGAAAACAAGAAATTACTACTCAAATTAGTTCAGTATGGTCTCAATTTGAGAATATACATATGTGCATTTAAAAAAACTGCCTATGCTAGGAGCGTATACAAAATATTGTTGCTTTTTTGTGAATCGGTCCTTAAGATCCCATGCGATTCCGGGAATCAGAAACACTGCAAATGAGCCTTTAGTAAACAAGGAAAAATATTTGTGCCAGCACTGTGCATCAAATTAGGCGTAATAAACGATTTGGTACAAGCTACAAACACAGATGGAAAGGCATTTAAACACGTGAAAAGTATATTTTCACATGTACATAAGTAAGACGAAATCGAAGGAAGGCGTAGTTGTGGGTCCCTAAATATGAAAAATCTTTAAAGAATTGCCCAAAACTAAGTTGGTCAATGAAGAGAGAAAAGCATGGGTAGGTTTCGAAAATGTGTGTCACAATTTTATTGGAAATAGTAGGGCTCCAAATTACCAAGAACTGGTACAAGAACTTCATCTTTCATATCAACAACTCAGATGCAACGTGCTGTTAAAAACAAACTTCCTGAATTCGCATTTAGATTTTTTTCGTGGTGTCATATCTGGTTAGCATGGTGAAAGGTTCTAACGAGATATTGCGCATTTGGAATATGAACTAATTTTTGCTGGGAAACCAATAGTGAAACAACAGATAAAATTTATAAAAGAAAGCGATCTACTAGTTTTATGTTATACTAGTGTTCAATTTCATTTAAGATGTTAATTTATATCATAGAAGCCATTTTTGTGTAAGATTTTTTACTTTTATCATAATAAATACGTATTTTATATTCCAATATCAGTATTTTCTTTAAATGAAAATAGCTCAAAAACCAGACGTAATGGGAAAAATCTGAGAACAGATTTGGATTCAGCACACAAAAGTCCTTTAAAATCACATAATGAAGTTCTTGCTCGCAACTTTTTTTGTACAATATTTATTTATTTATTAATACATATTATACAAAGTAAATTTGCATAATATGGTAGACCATATGCCCAAGATGTTATTTACAGTATTTTAAAAAAGTTTTGTCACTGACTGTACACGACCTATGCATTCACATAGGAAGCAACTTGGTTGTTAAAGAAATTCCACAAAAGAACCGCAAGAATATACGATTATCTGTGGTATATCAGTCAACTAGTGCGAGCGAGACGAAAAACTCCCGAAGGACAAACAACACACACAAGCCTGAACGCACTTAAGAAATAATTACCATGACGCGAGAGCTGTTCTTCAACACAGAGCTGCTTACAGTATTTACAAAGTAGTCAAACAGCTGGTTACATACATATGTACGCATCTAAAAATATTGGTTAGAATATCGAAAGAAATTTCATAATTTTTTCTGTCGAATTTAAATAAAAATGTTTAAATTTCCATCGATTTCTTTTTTAATTTGATAAAATCTTATCTTTAATATTATATTTATGTTATTTTTTATTGTTGCTATTTATTTTTTATGTTTGTTACTTCATAACTCTGGAACTTCTCAAACGATTTTTATTAAAATCTTTTTTGCCTGAGAGTGTATAACATCCATTTGGTTCCATTGTCCAAAAAGTGGGCGAGTAAAGGTTAAAGGTTTTAATTTGATTTTAAGATACTTTACTTATCCGATTGCTGCTAAGCGATTCACACAGGTATGGCTGTCGTAATGACATAATTTCAAAGTTGAAAAAATTAAGAATATTTCTGTTACTGTATAGAAATTGCTCACTGTACAGAACAGTTATTTTTTCATTTGCTTCTTAATTTCAGTAAAAAAATTTGTTGAACCAGAAAATTTGTTGGTTGCAAAAATCGCTGTTTTTCTTAAAGTTATTACCAGGGAAACCGCAAAATATGCAATTGCATGTTTTTGCTTGTGTGACGTATTAATGCATATATGAGATATTTATCCGTTTCAGAACTTTTTATGAATTTTGGCATCGATTTCTTAGTGCATATTTTTGCATATTTTACCGTTTAAAGCATTTTTTTAAACATATTTTAGTCTTAAGGGCCATCCACATATTACGTAACGCCATTTTTTCCGATTTTTGACCCCCCTCCCCACAGTAACAGGTCGTAACAATTCTTAAACCCCCCCCTCTCAATAACGTAACAAGAACTTTAAAAAAATTTAAATTGTTTTAAGTTTTTATTAAAAAAAAAAATTAAATTTAATTCATACACATACATATGTATGTATTTTTAAATAACTTTAAAATAGGGAACTGAAAAAAAGCAAAATTCATTTTATGTACATACCAGAGAACGACAAAAATCACGTATTTCCTGATTTAATCATACTATAAATTTGTTATTCACTTTTAATCATGCAAAATAAATCAACATTGAGTAAAATCATCATCGTAATGGTGAACGATTCATTTAAGTAAATGTGAGTCGAGTGATCGAACATGTTTTATTCACATCATTCATCATACATTAAACTTTTGTTCACATTTAATCATGCAACAAAACTTAATATTGAATAAAATCAGAATCATACTTACGAACGTATCGTTTGGTTAGTTGCAAGTAATTTCATACATGTTTTATTCAAATTTTTATATAATCAGGTTTTCATGTTGAATAAAATCAAAGCAGAGGAATTATGAAAAATATTATTGTTTTAATACAAATCAGTAGAGTATTATGCGAAAGACTAGCTACTAATATTAAATATATAGATATTAATACATATGTATATAAAGAGATGGAATCAAATTTTTATACAACGAAATAATTTTTGTCAAATTTAAAAATAATTTCTATTTGATATGCATGACCTTGAAATATTTATACGATGAAATAACATGTATAAAAGTTGTAAACTTAATCAATTTACACGCTATATGACGTTACATATACTCAACAACGTTGATAAATTTGAACGTATTTTGAAACAACATTTTCACGTTGTATACCACGGTGTCCGCTGCTTTTGTACAAAATGCCCCTGCTTTGGGTGTTCTTTATAGGTATATAAATTGCTAAATACATAGTATACATAAAATTCCCTTGTTTCTAAAAAATCATCATCACTTGATGTATACGCGCTCATACGCGCTCATTTTTGCTTTTTTGATTTTATTCATCATACAAATATTTGTTGATAATCAGAACGAACGCTTTTGCCTACTTATTTTATTTTTCATCAAAATAATCATGACCGAACCGAATTGATTGGTATGATGCGACACATGTTTAAAATCGTAGAGCCAACAACAACCGTATGATTGGAATGATTAAAAAGCAGCAACGATTATGTATGTTGGAACAAGTTTGAATGTATGAACACAAAGGCATGCTTTTAGGATATGGATTACGTATGAATATTTTTTCAATCAGATTTTGTCGTTCTCTGGTACATACATATATTAAATGAGTAAATATATATATCTACATATGTAAGTATGTGTGAATAAAAAGAAAATAATGCTGTTATTAAATCATTTCGACATGAAATGAATACAAATAATTTGTTGTTTTTATATTCTTGTACATATTTCTCGCACATTTTAATCAATAACTCAAGGAAATGTAAAGTATTCATCCATTGATAAAACGGGAATATCATTTCTTTGAGATTTATCGGCCACATTTTCAACGTTTCTTAAATCAATGTTGTCATCGTCAATCCACTCTATGTCCTCACAACCATCCTGTAGGGAAATTACGGCCATTTGTTCACGTTGTCTTCGAGCTGTAATACGAATTCCTTAGTTTTTTTACAGTCATTGATGACGTGTGGTGGATGCTTTTGACATGATCTCTTAGCATTACTTGAGAAGCAAAGTACATCCCACAATTTGAACATATTCTATCCTTGAGAACATTTTGAACAGATGGACAAAAATAATCGTACGGTAACGGTTTTGGTGCATCTTCAACTAAAGATGATAAACATACGTTGTTTAACAAAAACAGTGGGCAAAAGTTAGTGGTTTCCATGCTTTTTCTATCTGTTGCAGCTTTTATCCCAGTAAAAATCTATTTTTGTTCATTATTGTAAAGTAACTACTTCTAGGCTTTGCGCAGCAATTTTCATCAACACATTTAACAATTTGAGTGCAATACTGACTTGTTTGAACATGTTCAGAAAACCATTTCGAATCTCGAACCAAAATATTTTGCTTAATTATTTCTGACTTATCTGGTTCGATATATTCAAAAACTGTGGGATAGTCATCAAAAATTATGCAAATTATGGAAGGCAAATGACGTCGATCATCTAACATGGTTCAAAATAAGTTTGATAAAGAACATGATTTTTAATTAGTGTTGCTGTTGGTTTTATTCACATACCTCAGCGTAATAGGCTTGTTGGAGAAAAAACTTTTTAACTTTTGTTTTTGAAGTAAAACATTCCGCTCTTTAGGTGAAGAAAACTAAGCTTTTTAATGTTAATTGCACAAGAAGTTGGTTTTGTTTTGAATTGTTTTGTTTGAATTGAAGTAAATTTCTTTATTTAGTTATTACAAACTAATATACAAATACTTTTATGGCATTTTCTTAAGTTTCGTTTAGGATTTATGCATTTATTTATTTTATTTATGGGAAAATGCAAGTAATTGAGAATGGACGAATATTCGGGAATTCGAATCCTTTTGTTCCTTTATTTTTATTTTCTGTTAGACTAACACAGTGCGTAGACAAAAATCAAATAAACTTGCAAAATATAAATAATAACAATTATGTATTTATGTACATACATATGTATATGCACATATTTATATCTATTTAACACTCATGATTCTTGATTTATTATGTTTTTCTTTGATAAATTAAATACATAAATAAATGAAAAATCGAAGTGTTTTTGTACGAAATTAGTAAAATTTATGTTACGTAACAATTTTACATACCCCCCCCTCCCTACCACCCCGTAACAAATCATAACAAAACTCAAACGCCCCCCCCCCCCCACCCCTCAAGGGCGTTACGTAATATATGGATGGCCCCTTACACGCATATTTTTAGAATTTTTTTTTGGAATTTTTATAGTATCCCAGCAAAAAAAGTGATGAAAAAAAGTAGAAAAAGCACCACAACTACTAATACGAAGCACTCCAAACTCCGAGCAAAAAGTAGTGAATTTTACATTAGCGTGTCATTGGAGCGAAGTGGTTTGTTTTTGCCAACCCGTGAGCAAATGAAATTCACTTTTTATTTGCTTTAAAAACTCTAAAATAAGGTGTGATTTTTAAATGGTGAAGTAAATCCAATATATTTTACATTTAGGATGTGGTTATTAACCACTTTTCCAAAGCAGTTAAATCTATGATTTAGGAAGTGGTGCTTATTCACTTTTTTTATTAACCCACTTGGAAAGCCTTTTAATTTCTAAGAGCATTATATTCATTAAAAAATTTGTTGAAAGAAGTTGAAGAATTTGTACTTTTAAGCATTTAAATCAATCATTCAATTACATTAGCTTAAGGCTTGCTCGGAGTTTGGAGTGATTCGTATCAATAGTTGTGGTGCTTTTTCTACTTTTTTTCATCACTTTTTTACTGGCTTTTTATTTTAGAGAATAATAATAATAAAATTGTTGATTTAATATTACTTTAGATATGTGATTAAAAATAACTTCGTTAAACCAGAATAAAATGCATAACATACTTTGGAAGTAATTAAGAAGTGCTTTCTAAAGAAGTACTCATTTTATTTTTTGCTGGGATATTTGAAGCTTTTAGGGCATATTTTGATACTTTATAGCATTTTTTTTCATTGTAATATGCTTTCACAATTTTTATATCTCTCCATCTAAATCTAATTTCCCATGTTCTATCCATGTAGTTTATAGATTTTTCTGATGCATTACACAGTTCTTATGGACATTAGTTTTAATAAAAATTTGGTTTTGTTATTGTGATGGATTCTGCCCCGAGTACATTAGTAGACGTTAAAGGAAAAGATGTGACTGACAGGCAATGCTTTTTATTTGAAAGTCTAGGGCAATATTTTGTTGTTTATTGCAATAACAATTCCAAATAAAAAACTTGTTTTATTTATCCAAAATACAGTTCCAAAGTTTTATTTCTGATATCGGGATCTCTTGTGAAATTGAAGTTAAATGTTTACGGCCGTATCAAAAAAAAAAATAATAATTTGTATTATTTGCTTTGATCAAAATTATGGCAATTTTGTTTTAACGTACACTTTAAACCCAAATTATTTTTTTTAATACGGCAGTTATTCTTTGTTAATTTTTTGTTGTTTCCTTTTGCTGGTTTATTTTATTTTTATCTCATTTTATATGCAAATGTTGTTGAACTGTTGAATTAAAAATATATTTTTTGTAATTTTTAAAGGCATATTTTTGAGTTTTTACTGCATATTGAATGCGCATAAAACACTTTTTTTAGAGCATATTTCTGGTTTCCCTGGTTGTTATAAATTTTATATTTGTATCTACAAATTTCTTTGTAGGACCTGAATTGAAGAAAACAATATTTGATTCAGAGAATTTTGTGGTTGAATTGGAAAATTAGTTTTTTCTGTGTACAGTTGACTTACCTTTGCGTTGTAATTAATTTTTCCTCAACAAATCCCTTTACAAAAAAAATTATGCAGTTTAACGCTGCACACTACTCACATGAACTGACAGAAGAAATTGTTTTTTATTTGACAAATAAAAGCGACGGCCACTTTGCAAAATATTCACCCTTCTTACAGTTATCAACATCGATGTCACGGCAATATAATAGCAAAAAAATTGGGGCTCGTCTACCCGTTGTGTAGCTAATCCAGGTATAATTATTTCTGAAACCCTAATGGTATCTACATACCAAAATATTTTAAAAATTGCATGTAAACTGTTTATGTGTAAATATATATGTTCATATGTACATACATACATATGTATGTATTTTAAATACAACTATTTCTATATATTCATATGTATCTATTATGCACATTTTGTTGATGATGCGGATTTTGTGGTAAAATAAAAAATGTGCAATGTCTGTAAGTGCAATGAAATAAACATTTTATAGTAAACTAAACATTAGCCAAAAATATGTGGTTTCCATGAACTATCAACACATGTTTTAGTATCAAAAGTATGCATCTGTGAGGCCAGCGATATTTAAATATGTTTACCCTGTAGGAAATGCGACTAGGGAAATTGTAGTGATTTACTAGTGAAATTGTCAGTATTACTACTGACCAGGTGTACCCCAGCCAATGTAATCATCTATTGACATTTAACATTAGCTTGTCATTGAAAATCTACCACTAGACTGTAGCACTATTGACTAAGTAGTTTTTTGGGACCACATGGAGACATTGGCACCAAAGATTAACTAGTAAGTTATAGGTTCTCTAGTCTATAATATCGATATTTCCTCGCTCTATGTCAACACCAAAATTGTAGTGATTTACTAGTGACATTGTCAATAGAACTACTGACTAGGTGTACCCCAGCATTGGTATTCGTCTATTGACATATTTATATCATGAGCTTGTCATTGAAAATCTACCAGTAGACTTTAGTACTATTCTTTTACGACCATATGTACGCATTTGAACCAAAGATTCACTAGTACAGTTTAGTGACCCTCATCTACAATTCCATAATGTGTTAGGGCAACAAACTTAAACACATACATACATGTGTATTTGTTTTAACAATATAGCACAGCATAATAAAAAAGAAAACTAAACTATTGACGCGTTCATTGACAATGTCACCCTAAATACACTAAAACTGTTGTCTCTAACGTACCTCTACTCGCGCATAAAAGGAAAGTTGTCGACATTTGCACTAGTGCAATACATACACACACACACACACACATAAATATGTAACAACGATATGTATGTGTGTATAAACTTATATGTTCTTGCTTTAAAAAAATTTAATAAGGTTTGCAAACGCATAAATTCCAAATCTGTTATCGATAGAAGAAAAATAAAGTAGAAAATAATAGTGAAAGCGCAATGGGTTAACACATCTGTACATACTTATGTAACATTTTTGATACTAAAAGTGAAAAAAGCGTTTCAAAATTGTCAACGGTTGGTATCAGAATTGATAAGAAAATTATTGATAGTATCCTGATAATCTGTACGAGTATATTGATAGTAGAGGTGTAAATGAATCATTAATTTTGTAATTAATTCGCGTATCATTCATGCACTGAATTGGCAAATTTTTAATTAATTCTTTTCACATAAAAAAAAATTAATTGAATGAAATTTTAGTCAATTCAAATGAATTTGGTAAAAAATTAATTGCAATTCATTTCCATTTCAAATGAATTTGTCAAATGAATTGCAATTCCTTTCTAGTTCAAATGAATTTGAATGAATTCAAAATCAATTCAATTCTAACAAATTGGAAACAAATTGGAAATGAATTGCAATTAATTTCTGCCTAATTCGCTTGAATTGATTCAAATTTCATTAAATTCGTTTTTGTTGTGAAAATAATTAATTAAAACTTTAGCTAATTCGTAACAAATTAAAATATAAAAAGAATTATTCATTTACAGCTCTGATTGATAAATACCAGCAGCTCAAAATGTTTAGATTTGTCTTACTAGCCGTCCACACGAGCAATAATCTTGGCAATTATTGCCGTGTCAATTGTCAAATATTATATAAGAATTTTCTTGCAATTATGTACAGAACCTGGCAAAAATTATCACACAGCACCTCACTTTAATTTTCAACGATAATATTTTTCAGACGAAAAGACCTACCGAAATCTGAATTCATAGAATAGAATTACTTGTTAGCTTACTACTTAGTCCTAGTTTACACTATGCAAGTCTTATTGGTAAGCTGATTAGTTTGAGGTAGAGAGAGACGATTGTAACAAAAACGTTTCTTTTCCCCTCGTCTCTCTCTCTTAACAAACTAAGCAGCTTAGCAGTAAGACTTGCATAGTGTAAACTAGGACTTATTACAAAGAGTCTTCGTATGCTACATTATAAAAAATAAATAAATTTATAAATTGAAATATCATTTTAAGTGGACAAAAGTATTCACACAAATGATAATTTTAGTGCTGGATACACAAAATTAGAAATTTTTGTTTTTATATGAACTTTTTTTATCGTATAATGTTGAAAAATGTAAAATGTAAATGTAATTTTAAAACATTTTGCCTCAAGTTTATTTTAACAAATGCTTTTTAAAAGTACCAGTTTTAAAAAACTGTCCATAAACTGAAGAAAACAACAGAAGCTCAGAGAAAAATAATTTTAGAGCTATTTGAACAAAAAAAAAATTATGTGGGGAAATTAGAAGAACAGTGAAAGGAAGCTGATTTACCGTGTGCAGCATCGTAAAAACATTTAAGGACTTTATTAGCTACTTAACTTCCCATCGTACTGGCCGACCTCCAATGGGTGAAATGTATTGGAATCACTGAAAAACTCTATTTCGTAAAAATACCTTTCTACTTGATACCATCGATATGTATGTATATACATACATACATATGTACATACGTTAGCTTACTACTTAGTCCTAGTTTACACTATGCAAGTCTTATTGGTAAGCTGATTAGTTTGAGGTAGAGAGAGACGATTGTAACAAAAACGTTTCTTTTCCCCTCGTCTCTCTCTCTTAACAAACTAAGCAGCTTAGCAGTAAGACTTGCATAGTGTAAACTAGGACTTATTACAAAGAGTCTTCGTATGCTACATTATAAAAAATAAATAAATTTATAAATTGAAATATCATTTTAAGTGGACAAAAGTATTCACACAAATGATAATTTTAGTGCTGGATACACAAAATTAGAATTCTGATCTAACCGTTTGTATGTGAGCACCATCTACTGCTCCAATTACAACAGGGATGCCGCAAGTGTTGGAAAAAGCTTTTTTACTTCTTGTTCCCCTTCTGCAGCTAAGTCAAATTTGACATGGTTCTAACGTAGTATTCTTTTAATGTGAGACTGCTGCGATAGATCTAAGGTACGGTCCTGCCCAATTTGATGTTGACATCCATCTTGGCCAAGTAATTTTAATGCGGCGGCTAGTTTTATAATAGTTGAAATTGCTCTGGATGTCCTTGAAACTTTTAACTCCTGTTGAATAGCGTTTAGAACATACAGAAACGGAAATTTTGAAGAGAGTATATTGGACTTACATATCTCTTAAGACTCGTCCTACACGATCGTTTTCCTCATCAAACACTATTTTACTTTCAATTAAAAACTGTTACACTTCACTTTTTTCTAACTTTCCTTTTCTTAAAAGACGTTTTTTACATATTTTGACTTTTCATTACTGTCAATCTTTGCTCAGTGCTGCCACTTTATCAAAGAATTTTGCGAAAGGACTTGCGAAAGTAATAGAGAGTACCAAATTGGCATCTCATCGCATTTAGCTTTCGCATCGTATTTGCTTTCGCAACACAATAGAGAGTAACCCCTTGTATTGCGCAATAAATAGCATAGCTACAAAAGCGTTTCAGTTTTGCAAAAGTTTTCAAAATTCACATGAAGACCTCCATGGTAGCATATTGATTCCCGGTGAAAGCAAATTAAAATTTTCATGAAAAAATTCGGCCTTGAAGGAAACCAAATACCGAATTGCAGAAGAACAATGTTATAAGTACCATTAAGCACCGAAATGATGCGGGGAATAGAATTGAGTTTTCATCGCCAATGCAATGGAAAAATAGTTTATTTGATTATACTAAAAAGGAAATGTGTTGGACAGCAATGAAAAACTAGATCTAAGGAATAATTGCTATTTTCAACAGGAAAACGACCGCAAAACTCAGGCAATTACGTTCGATTGTCGATTATACACCAGATCTCCTACATTCTAGCATCTTCTCCGCAATCACTGGACATAAACCCGATTAAAAATCGTTCGGATGAATGCGACATACAAGTGAAAAAACATCATATAGCCTGCAAATCATAAAGTTAAGTTATTGGAATTGATGTAAAAAAACTGGTTCATTCCATTTCAAGAAAGTTAAAATAGGTTATAAACAAGAAATAGAACCCTACAACATATTAATTTGTTCTAAATTTGAATTCATAAGGTAATGCGTGAATACTATTGTCCACCTGAATTCGTGCCCTGAATAGAAAATTTGTTGTTGTTTCGCTTAAGCATTTTAAATTCTAGTTTTTCTCATTTTTATATACGAAACATATAAATTAATAAAGTAAATTATCGGGCTGTGTCTTTTTATTCAAAATATATAAATGCTGTGTGAATATTTGTGTGCGGTTCTGTATGTAAGTAAAACATTTTTATATTTTTTAATAAAAATTATAACTGCATTATTTCACTGGGGTCATTATTCTTGCATTCATATCAATTAAAATTACTTGTAATTTTTTTCCATTCCAACTACTTTTAAATGTAATTGCTTTTCGTAATTTTCAATTACAGCACAATGTATTTGTAATTGAAAACTTTCAATTGCAATAACAAGAATTTTGTAATCGATTGCAATTAAAAAATGTAATCATTACTAGGCAAATATGCTTCTGTATACATACATACATACTTATATTAAATCGTATAAAAATAATCTTGAATTGAGGTTTATTTCCAGTCAAATTTCAAGTGCTTGAATTTTAATATTTTGATTACAAGTCTCAAAGCTCACTATTAAAATTAAACTAATAAAATATGGATTTCTGAGGGTTTGTCCCATTTTTTCTATAGTATTAAAAAAATAAAAAAATTTCCTTGTAAAATTTTATATAAAAATGCTGATCACATCTTGTTATTAAAATGCAAGAGAAACAAGATTCCCGATGTCGTTTTAACAAAAAATCTTTACAAATTTGTTTGGGCAATGCAAGCCTCCTTTAAAAAACTTTCTAGAAAGGGATGTGAGCATTTTTTTTGTCTCCTTTGCCAGAATCTGTCGTCTGAACCTTGTTTTTACTGCTGTGTCATGTAGTGTTATAAGAATATAATTTAAATAAAACTCATAATGAATTTCTTATACAAATCTTTATTTATAGAATATCAAATTTTTTCATCCATTATAAATTTCAAAGCTTTTTTCATTTTGCTTAATTTTTTTTACACAATTTTTGCTATTTACTAGAATATTTCTACATTTCATCTATTTAATGTATTTATGTTGTATATAATTTTGTTGATTCTGAAAACTTTAGAATACCGACAGAGATTAGATTCGTGATATAAATTTTTAATATAATTTTGGTTGTTTTATTTTGATGTTTATTTAAACTTTATTTATTGATTTGAAATTGTTGAGTTGGGCTAAGGTTTGTAGCCTTAATTTAACCAAATGAATAGATGATGTTTTTTATTTAACAAATATATAAAGAAATTCCACTTACATTATAAAAAATGCGTATAGGACTGAAACTTACAAAAACAGACTAGCTATATAAAACGTGATGTTGAAGGTCTAGCCCCTATCGAAAACAGCATGTTGTTCCGTTATGCTATTATTTGTCTTAACAATTGTTAATTAAAAAATTCAGTGTTTAAAAAACTGTAATAATTTTCATTTCATTTGATTTGCTTCTGCTTTCGCTTTTTAAAAATAAAAATTTTCACAAGCGCAAGCAAAAGCATTGGTTGATTTTAAACAGTTGGAAAAAGCCAGAGCAGCGAAAAGTAAAAATTTTACGACTTTTCGACTTTCGACTTAAGTTTTTTAAATACTTGGCATCCTCAATATACGAAACTTAGCCTAACCTAACAATTTCAAATAGACATTAACAGCCTTTTGCATAATGAAGAACTCGCACGACGTTAGCATTAGTAGCAAAATTTAACATGGTCTTAACGAGCTTGTCATAAAATTTTATATTAAAAATCATAGTGGCTCAAAACTACATTATGTGCTGATTTTTAATCTCCAATTGTATGCCGAAACTCTGACCCTTCGTTCAATTTTGTCACTCACGCTAACTTCATGACAGTTTTTCATTATGCATAAGTCTATTAGTGTTCGAATATTACAATAAGATTTATTTATTTATTTAATATAATTTTCTTAGTTATAATTTTTTTTAACGACAAATTGCAGTTGAAATTATGATGTACATACATATCGTCGGCTTAGAGTGTAAACCTGCTAACTCACTTCCAGCAAATTTTACAGGAGAGACAAAATAATGTTAACAGTTTCTATACAAAGCTTAAGAAATTAGCCTGATACATTAAGTTTCTTCGACATATAGAGCTTAAAATTAAAATTAATATTTAAGCAAATCGATGAGGCGCCTCTTTCTCTTTCGAATGATATTAAAAAGTGGATTTAGCAGGCTTACATTCTAAGCCGACGATATGTAGTTTTACTTTAAAAAATGTCTTTGATAAAATGCTGACTAATAAATTGTTTTTTATGATTATTTTGGTTACATTCAAAGGTTGAGTTAATTTTTAATTTTGGCATTTTATTACATCTTTGGCTTTTTACGAGTTTAAGAAATAAAGTTTTAAGAAAGCTCTCACATTAAAGTTTACTAAATCATAATCAATATATGCATCCATAACAGCAGGTAGTTCAATAATTTTAAGCCAGGAAAAATCTAATGAAATTTCATTCAGTAACCAGCCAGGCTGATTGTACAGAAGTATAGGCTGCCAAATTCTAAGTTGTTCTGCAGACAAATACTTTGTTAGGGAATTTTTTTAGGGAGAAATTTTCTATGGAGAATTATTAAGGCTAACACTTCTCTATTATTTCTGTTTTGTAAGAAAACGGTAAAAGAGAAGATATATTTAAAACTAAAAGTAATGTATATCGCAGCACCCACTTTCGGCGAGCTTAATCGTCGGCAAAGTAAAATAATTGATAAAATGGCTACATAGCTTAAAGTAATACGCCTACTTTTACACCAGAGGCGCTGCAACGATGTTATACAAATAAAATAAAAACGCACAGTAGCAGAGTTGTAAAAATGAACAAATTAATTAAGCTTCTCTTCTCTCTTCTCTTTGGACCCAAGTGAGCTAAAAACTTATAGTAGAATTACTAGATTCGTATCGTGAGTTTACGAATCAGCTGAAAAAATTCGTAACATAAATAAAATATGTTGCTGTTAATTTAGTATGTATCGTAACGTATGTGAGGTAGAAATCTACAGAAAATAGATTTTTATAGAGCAAACGTTAACTTCTCTCCCACATACATACACACGCATGTATAAAGCAAAGAGAAATACAATAACAGCTGACACGTTCGCTTGCAACCTCACATATTTACTAACTAACATCCAGATTCAAAAGATACGACAACTTCAAAAGTTACACTATACGAATCGAGTAATTCTACCATTACTTTCTCTTCTCAGCAACCTGCTAACTTAACCTAACCTTACCTAACCATGTCTAAAATTTAAGGTTCATGCTAAGATTAGTTTTGATCAGGTTGCTGTTATAGCATTTTGGACCAACTTTGATGGACTGACCAGGGTCCATAACCGGTCTCAATTTAGATTAACAAACAGCTTACCATATGAAAATTCTTTTCAACCCTATAATTCGCATGTAGATTTGTCATCACATCGGAAAATTTAGAGAGAGTTAACGACGAAATGAGAACGTCATGGTCGCATGTGACTGACAACATTAGCAATCGGTAATAGGCTACACTTGTACCTTCCGCGCAAGATATTTTTAAATTAAGTAGAATTGTACATCAATATGGATCTTGATACAGAGAACGCAACGAATCAAAGGGGCATGCGAGGTATGTCAGTTGCGGAGACACCGCATACATGTAATTAAAAACTTAATCAAAAAGTTGTAGAGACCGGCACTACATTAGAAAAATTTAAATCGATCCTAACCCTTTAACAAGAGAATTCCTTCTCGGTGCGTACAACCAGATTCCATCAAAATGGAGCAGCAGCCAATACGTCTTTGCTAGGAAGCCGTGAAAGTTTCCTTTGAAAATTGAATTTAAGAAGAGATAACAGAAACCCCATTTTTTCACCACTCAATTTCAACAATTGAAATATACACGTTTGTAAAGAAATGTTTAAATATAAAATGTGTATTTATGGCTTTTTAGAAAAATTTTATTATATTTTTGAAAAAATTTAAATAACGTCGAAGAAATTACATATTTTCACGCTATTCCGTGATCTATACATGTACAGTTATGTGAAAAATGATAGCGACAGTATTATGCAAAGATGATATTGGAGAAAGTATATAAAATGTAATAAGTGTTTCTGTGTTGCTAAAACTCTTAAAACAAACTGTACTTCGGTACTACTAACTTCAAAAGTACACTCTTAAGGACGATACCGGTATTACTATGGTATAAGATCTCTCAACAGATTATTTTGAAATTACGACGCTACCGTACTCCGATGAAAACATGTCACTCAAATGGATCTTCCAACGAGGTAATGATTCCAAACACATCGCAAAATGATGTGTGTGAAGTTAAATATGCCGAGTTAAATATGTTACGACGTAAAGACTTATGTTACAACATATTTAGGTGTGGAGATAAATATGCTATGACGTAACGACATTAACTAGTTATGTATATGAAAAAAAACATATTTAAAAGGTTTTTGCACAGTTTTTAATTCTATTCTGTAGGAATATAATTATATTTAATATAACTACAATTCTGAAAGTGATTTTCTGAAAAGTTTTGGGAAAAGTCGTTTTTGATCATACGAATAACCTCTGAGGGATTTTGGCCAAAGTGACCAAATGAAGAGTTGGCATGCAATGTCATCTAATGGGGTGTAATAATGAGAACATTAACTACAATATGTAATGATTAGAATTCCTGAATTGAATTTGTGAAAAAAGTTACAGCTCATATAAAATGGTCTAATGCCTCATGTTATGAATACGTACTTCATGCTTATGAAAATTGAAATACAACCGCCGCGCGCCGAATCAAGCAGAAAATTTCTAAATGAGCATCCTTGCTTAGAAAAAAAAACAAATATGAATTTTACATTACAAGTAGTGAATTCACGTTAAAAAATTATGAAAATTAACATTCAAAAAGTTTCAAAATCAGGGAACAGTCATATGCAGTGGTTAATCACCGACTTACATATAGTAAATGGTTTTTTAACTTATGAAATAAAATGTCTACGATTCAGAGAACATGCATTGGTTCGATTCATCCACGCTAATGATGACAATTTATTTAAAATTCCCGCACACACACACACATGATTTCTAATGACACGCTAATGTAAAAATCATGCCTGCTTCCCCTAAATATAATAAGTTTGTCATTACTTTAACCCACGATTCAACAAGAAGTGAGTTCATTGTTTAAGCTTAAATTAGACGTGCCATAATCATAACCGTTTAAAACAGAAGTTCTAACCAATCAACATAACTCCATAGCCATATGCTATGTTTGCACTGCGAGTTGAATCACATGTTTCGCTTTCTCAATCACGTTTATGAACACGGCTGCCAGATGGGACGATTTTTTCCATAAAATTGACGATTTTTCAATAGTTCAAATACGGCAGCTTTTTATGAAAAATATACTGTTAAAATTTATATATGCATAAGAATAAAAGATTTTGATGTAGTATTGCAGACTCTTTCTTAATAATTTATTATTTAGTTTAATAAAATTTATTTGTTGTTGCTTTAGGGTTCAACTAAAAGAAATTTTATGTATAGATACATGCATATATATCGATGGTCTCAAGTAGAAACCCTCGTACCTCGTACTTTTTTTACTAAATTGAGTTTTTCAGTGATTGCAATACATTTCACACAAATACACCTCGTCACACAAAATTTTTTGCAATGAGTAAATTGATATCCTCAAAAAACAATATGTGAAAAAGTCCAAGTTCCTATCAAAAATTTCGGCCATCAAAAGTACTCAGACCAGAACTTGGACCTGCTGACTTGGGAATATTTTTCATAATTTTACCGCTGAGGGGAACAAAGTTATGAGGGAGTAAAGACAATGCGAATGGCTTTGTGTAAAATTCATGTATTAAAATGAATTGTTCTGTTTTTGTTTCCTAATAAATACATTTATAAAATGAAACATAAGTATACATGCTAAAAAGAAAAGAACAAATCAAAATGATTTGTCCGATTTTTCGAGTATGATATGACGATAATTTTATATTTTATCGGGATTTCGACGATTTTTCGATCATTTTATCTGGTAGCTCTGTTTATGAATCATTCCGTTTAAACTAGGGATGCCAATCCCGGTTAAAAAATTTAAATCCCGGGATTTTCGGGATTCAGTCAATACCGAAATTGTTTGCTAAGTTTGTTTTTTAAAAATAAATTCATAATGACCTTCCCTCATGTGAAGATGGAAACACAATATTGATCTTTTATAATTGAAATTTATTTGCCGGTGGTTAAGCATTTTCTTAATATGTATTTCATAGATGCTTTGCCAAACCACATATTTTCAACAGTCACAAACCTCTTATCTTACGCACAGACTTTCAAAAAATATTTGAGAATTCACAAATAATAATATTTTTGAAAATCACAAAAGAAAAATAAGCGTAGCAGGCTTAGAAACTTTAACACAACCCAGCAAATAATTTATATTCGACATGAATCTGGGTTTTGTTAAAGTTTCTAATCCTGCTACGCTTATTTTTCTTTTGAGATCTTCAAAAATATTATTTGTGCATTTTCAAATAGTTTTTGACTATGTAATATAAAATAATTATAAAACTTTTGTTCGTGAACATCTTTTTAGTAAATACCTACATATAAAAAGCATGTGTCTTTTAATGTAAAAAAAACCAGAGTCCCGAATAATTCCTAAATCTCAAAAAATTTCGGGATCCCAAAATCCCGAGATTCGATTTTTTGAAATCCCGAATCCTGGGATCGTAAAAACCAGTCCCGATTGGCATCCCTAGTTTACACTGTGCATTTGAACTTTGATTTTGCATTTTTATGCATAAAAAACAAATATATTTGTTCACACGGACATACACATATCGTCAGCCCATTATTGGTTTAGAGCATATGCCAAAAAGTCTGAATGGAGAAAAACGACAAAGAAGGTTTACACGAAGTTTTCTCAAAGTATGCCAGATAGAATTTTTTGGTTTTTTCACCATTGATTCCGACACTTGTTTATAAGAAATGTGTAAATTTTTAGTTAACTTTGTTGAATAAAGTTAGAAGTTAATATTACTTTATTGTAAAATTGAAAATACTTTTTGTGCCGCATACTCCACTTTTCTTAATTTATTTTCAAAACGTAGCTTTTCGTGCTCCATACGTATACTTTGCTGCTGAGAATGGAGAATTTTGTTGTTTTGTTTATTTTTCTTGCTGTCTAGAGAAATAAGTCGATCGTTTAACGCTGACCAAGAAGCCGCCGCCGTAATATTTATAACATCGATCCGCTTACACACTTACACAAAAAAAAACAAGTAATTGAAGTGTATTTAAAATAAATAATGAAATTAAATGATTTCTGTTCTACTCAAACATGCATAATTAAGGTTTCTTTTATTTTATTTTAGTGTTTAATAAGTTTATATTAAAACATTTAATCGGCGGCTGCGTCTGGTTGGTGATGTTTATGCTCAACAGTCGCCGTTGAATTTTTCTTACGGAATCTTATTTTTTATTATTAATTTCTTATAGAAATGAAGCAAAACAAAAGTTAACTTTACTTCGCAATGTTTTTGTTTGAAGAAATTGACGCAAACGCCAAACTGTGGCATGTACAGCAAAACAATACTTATTAAACCTTAAAATAGTTGAAATGGAGCAAAATGAATGCTAAATATCTCATAAACCATAATTAATTTCGCGAAACATGTGTTGAATTCAGAAAGGAGATATACGAAATATATATACCCCATACCTAACTTATTTTTTAAAAATGGTCTGTGGGTCAAACCAATAATTATTTTGCTTTGAAAGCGATAAACTGCGATGCAAGTTAGATAAGTTACCAATTTTACGTGCATCGCAAGTAGATTCATATTGAATCTAATTGATTCGCTCCCAGAATTTTGTAAGGCGAAACAAGTTGCTTCGCTCATGATTAGAGCGAAGCACGTGCGGTGGTAACATACTAATAACCATATAAACCAATTGAATTACGGTTTTTGTTGGCACGCCTAATTTAAGCTTTAACGCTTTCCTCAACCCGAATAAATTCCTCATTATTGAAGTGATGAAAGTTTAAGATTCAAAAAGCATTAAAAGAACTTAAGCTTAATAAAACATTTATTGAATTGCAATTATAAAAAGAGGCTGAATAAAGATTTATAGATCACTTTTCAAAACCTTTTGAAAATCTATTACTAAAGTGGTATTGAAGACGATCAAATAAACCCGTTCGTCAGTGCATGTGTGTGGGTGTCGTTAATCAAAATTTTTATTTTGACTTCGCACGGCAATATAAACTTTTGTACGTCCGCGCACCATTCCATCATTAACAAGAATCAATCACAATGAATCAATCTGAGTTGGAGGCTATCAAATTATCAGCCGTCAAATAATAGAGTTCAAACTTTTTGATTTTCATCAACAATTGCTGACAACGCGTACGTGTTGAAACATAAACATGTTGAAACATAAACACAACTATGTGATTGATGAGTTTATTTGATCGTCACCGGGGCACTTAATGCTTGCAGCAATACCTAAACAAAAGCGTTTAGCATTATCTTAGCAACAGGTTAACAATACATTCAAAGGTATAATGGTGAAATGTAGTGGGGGTATACTCTAATTCAAAAAAAAAAAAATAAAATACTTTGGAATTTGTATGTTAACAACGAGTATTTTCTTCCCCCCCCCCCCCCCGGCAAATAATTATTTAGGTATGACTGTTGGGCAAATAAGTTTAAAAAAATCCAAGAGCCTATTTCAGCAACTTATTTAAACATGAATTCATATTTAAAAGTAATTTTTCCCTACAAAAAGTAATGAAAATCAACATTTAAATACGAATTGATTTTTAAATAGAGTTGGTAAAATTGGGCATAAATGTGTTAATTTTAATTTATCAATTTTATTACATGTACATATTTTTATAAGAAAATTTACTAAAAAAACGTTTACTAATTAGTATTAAAATTAATGTTGCTGACTAATTATTTCTTTCATAATTTATTATTTCTTCTTTATATTATTTTCATTGGACTTTTATTAACTCAAGTAAAGCTTTGGCTTTTGGTGGTTTAATTATTTGGTTTCCTTTCTTGCCACTTCAGTGCAAGCACTTAAAAATATATTAATTTGCCTCTGCTTTTAGCTGGCAGAAAAAATAAACAAAATTAAAAATTGTAACTAAAAATTTTGCATAAAATAGTGTTAGGAGTAGTGAAGAGAGAGGAAGAGAGGAATAGAGAGAGATAGTTTGAGTAGTTTTAACTCAAAATAAACCTTAGACCTTAAACCTTACTAGATGTTTATTTTTGCTACACATTCTAGAGGAGGGAAGTAAAAATTTATTTCAAAAAAACCACACGTTCATGAACTCACAAACGTCGAGCGTATGAAGCTATAAACGGTGGTAGGTTAGCGAAGGCATTCGTGATGGATTGACCAAATGTTAGTTCCTGACTTAAAAATAACGCCACGAAGGCGAAAGATATAATGTGAGTAAAGGCGACCAGATTTGGGGAGGCCGATGATTGTGGTATGAATTGAGTGCGAAATTTTTCAACTTTTGTCCAATCACTTAGACCAGCCTCGTTGCGTGATGCTGCTCGCACCAAATAGGTTGTATTGGGCTCCAGATTATTAAGCAAGAATGTTGCACCTGAAATGCATAAGCATAAAACCAAATGAGAAAAATTTAATCACAAACAATGAATGTTGTTTGTTTGACGTTTTTCATTGTTCAGTGGTTGGGTGATACTTACCACTTTCATAATTGAAATCTTTACGTTTAGCATTCAGCCATTTGCCAGAGTCCTTTTTGAATTCCATTTCACTCATGTACTCAATACGATAACCGTTTACCTCCATCGATGGCTTAATAGCGTTGGAACGTGTAACGGACAATTCAATGTCGAATGTATGGGAATTTAGGCCTCTTAGCTGGATGGGGTGGGGCGTGGGTGGCTTAACACCTTCTTTCAATATAAAAGTGCGTTCAATGCTGCCCAAATGATTTTTGACTTTACATTTGATGGTACTGAAAACACTCTCATCGCCGGCCTTAATATGCAAAATTGAGATGTAATTATCGTTTTCAATGGTAAAATGTTTGTCATTGTGTATTTGCTTTTTGTAGCGATACCAAGTGAAATTGCCTGGTGGTTCAGCCATGGCTTCACATCTTAATGCAGTAGTGCCATTCAGATAAGTATAATGATCCTTCTTATCATCCTGGTAGGTCCACATTGGCTTGTCTATACAAAAGAAAAGTAAAAAAAAAAATTAATGTGAAGCCAGAAACACATATAAAATAAAAATGCTACAAAAGAACAAAACAAGCAGTGAGTGTGAGTATTCACTGCATTCCTTCAAAAGTTGTGATTGTCATTGATATGGAATGCGAGGAAGCATAAATGAAGAAATTTTTCATTACAACGTTTATTTCGTTATTGTTAATGCATTTCATTGGTTTCATTCTGGTTGAAAAATCTGCTTTGTTGAAAATGTATTTTAATACAACAGAATGAGAGACAGTTTGCATTTTGGGTTGTACAGACTGAACTTACTTTATTACATGAGTCTCTAATTGTAAAAAATTTAATATTAATTTAATATAGTGAGTATATAATTACTCACTGAATTAGTTAGGAATATTATTAGACACCTTTGGGCGATCGGGAGACGGCATAAAACATATAATAGATATCACTAACCAAGAGTTTGCACGAGTCAACAGCATCTGTAGATCAACACTCATCTTACTGAACAACAAATTAAGCATATTTAATTTAAGTGTTAAATCTGTGTACGGAAGCTAGTGATACTAACAAATGTCCAAATCTTCATTTGAAGAATATTAAGAATTTGGCCAGTTACTATTTCAAACCAAACCTATGGCAAAGAACACACCAAATTTATATCAGAATTGAGATCCTCGGCCGAAAATGAACCTTAACGAAACCTGATGGCGATGTATTCAAGTCTGTAATCCATTAGAATCCTCAAGGAAGGTTAGGAAGTGTAGTGCTAAAACGCACCTCCACTCGGGGACCCAGTTGGGTCCATTGTGATTCCCTTCTATTAAAAGTAATATTTACCCACTCAGTTTTACCCAGAAGTACCCCTATTATCCGTCATTAAGCCACTGAATTCCCATGATGAAGCCCCTGATGTCCTCTAGTTTAAACTTCCTGATATCAGTAATGCACTCATGAAAACGTCTACTCAGCCATTTAAGCCTATGACGTTGCAGCTTCGGGGAGTTACAGATAATATGTTCAATGGTTTCTGGTTCCGCTTCATCGCCGCATATCCTACAGAAATCTGGAGTGCCAGTTTCCCAAATGCTGGTTCTTGCTCTGGCCTAGCAGTGATAAGTCAACGCGCCCAGCACGATTTGCATCGCCTTCCTATCCATATCAAGTAGCAGTTTGGATCTTCCTGAGTCAAGTTTTGGCCACATAGATCTCGAGACTCTACAATTCCCCCTACTTCGCCATGAACTGTTGGTCCTGCTCTCTACACAATTACTGAGTTCACTGTAGTAATGACAGATCTGTCACACATTCCCTCATCTAACACCGACCCTATTCTTGCCAGCTCATCATGAATGAATATAAATAGAATTAATTTGTAATCAACCATTATTAGTGAACAAGAACATAAAGTTACATTACGTCGATGACCTGAGTGGGATGGTAGTTGGAAAACTCGGCAACGTTCTCTCTGACTTCATGAACGATGATTTGTGCACCATTATGACATGGTGCGAGAGACATGGTCTGTCGTCGCTCAACACTGGCAAAACTATTCTGAAATCTTTCTCTATTAGAAGAAAACTTGGTCTGAGGATAGTCTTTTTGAATGGGTGTAATATATCTTATTCGACTAACGTCAAATACTTGGGATTTACTCTTGATAGCAAGTTGACTTGGAGCAGACATGTTTCAAACAATATAAGGTGGGCCTTTTAAAATTTTAATTGGCTATAACAAAAAGCACTGATTATTTGTTAAAATTTCTGGTTTTATTGTAGAGGTTGAACTTTGTCATTTAAGAATGAAACACAATATCATGCATATGACTACCACGACTGGCTCGGCAGTACCCATTCCGATCAACCCAATTTTTATTGAAAAAAAAGTGCGAAAAAATTTCAGTTCCTGAGAACTATGACGAGTTTATGCTGATGGAAGTTCTTGCACATTCTCAGCCACAGCAGCAATTTTTTCGATTAAACGCACTGGACGAGCATGTACACGGGTTGGTTTGTCCAATAACGATCCATTTTAATGAACTCGCTTCACAAATTGACACACAAACTGAACTGAAGGCCGATCTCTCGAAAAATGTCCACGTAAATTTCTTACAGTTTGCGTTAAAGACTCATTACTTTGGAAGTAAGTTTTTAAAATTTCCCAATTTTGTTCGAGCGTATAGCGTTCAATTTGCAAACGTCAATCATAAACTTGAAAATAAAAATGAATGTTATTCTACCTTTCAAAATCAAAGTCATCGCTAGTTTAAAATTTTAAATGGCCCACCTTGTGGTATGCGTAACACAGAAAGCCACTAGGTGCGATCTGGTAGTTTAGAGTTGTGTCGAGTGCACCTGGGGCATGTGCCGAAAAACGGTCATATGGATCTATACAATGATAGTTTGGCTAGTCATTCCATATAGCGCGTTTGTATAATGACAGAAGACTCGACAGGTTGTGGCAACAACCAAACTCTGCAAGGTTCTTACAACAGGCAGTCATGTCCAGCCTTGGTCATTGAGGCCTTTATTTTATTAACATCCATACAACTCTTTATAAGATCCTGTGGCAATGGCTGCTTACAGAATGGGTCTCGGGAACTCTATCCGTTGTGTGCAGCGTTCACTCATCCGTCATGAGTAGAATGTCCTGCAGAGGTTTAGTAGAAATGCCTAGTGACAGCATAAATTGTAAACTGAGCTTTAACAGGAGATTCAATGTTACAGCTCCGCTTACGGCAACATGGGTGGGAAACGGTGCCACTGTGAATTCCAGAAGTTTATATTGATGTACAGATGGATCCAAAACGGAAGATGGAGTTGGCGCTGAAGCGTGTGGACCCAGCGTAAAAATTTCTGATTCCATGTCACCAAGTGTGCTCAAATTAATTTAAGTAAGGGCCGATAGCGCTGTAGCTATTTTTTCGATAGTCAGAGAGCTCTTGGTTGGTTTAAGTGGCTGCCTATTACACACAGGCATTCAATTAGAATCTAGATAATTCCTTTTTGAAAAGAGACCTCTTACTTCCCTCTTCTCATGGGAATTTCGTTTCAAGCCTGTTTTAAAGTGATTTGGCTCACTACAAATGTTACAAATAAAAATTAAGGTTTCCATTTACTGGATACCACATCGGTCATCCGGTGTAACGAGAAAGCGAACGAATTGGACGGGGGGGTCTCTGCCGCTTCTTTTATGGATTCCGAGCCCTTTATGGCGTAAACTGGTCTACCGTCACGTCTCTAATCAAAGGAAATAATATTTAGACCGCAAAATAAGTACAGCTGACTTCTTTTGGTTTAAGGAATGATTTACAGATTGTAATTTGTTTTCGCTCTGGTCACTTTGTACCGAACTACTCTCTGCGAAAAAGTAACCAAGTTCGTTCGCCCTTGTGTTGTTTATGCTTAAAAGATAATAGATCAACGGCGCACATTCTCTGTGAGTGTATTGTCTTATGTAATAGTAGAAGACGTGTTTTTCATTCTAAGTTTCTGTCTTCGGATGACATAAGGAGGGCTTTTTCAATATCTGTGCTGACTTTCATAAGGAGAGTCATACAGGGCTTTATTGAATTTATACATCTCTGGCACAAAACATTCACTAGGTTTCGCAATGTCGTTCTCTGGACCAGATCTTTTCACTTTTCTATCTTATGGACCTGTGATTCTTATAGAAACTTAAAAAAATACTTATTATGTTTTGTGCTTTAATAGAGTGATACATGAATCGCTTAAGCCTTTAAAAAAAAGAAAGAAAATTTCGTGCAACTAATTTAATAAAACAATTCTTAATTTAAATTCAATCTAACTTTTCAAATGCAATAACAAATCTACCGGATGAAACCGCTTTACTAGTTAAATTGCATCAACTGGAAAAAGTAGAAAAATTGAGCAAATTTTCAAACTGAAAAGCAGTTAAAAGACAAAAATCAATGTTTTGCACAAGTGTCATGCTTCAGATAAATTTTTTATGTGTCCATGGACATACACAAATACATCAATACACACACACACACACACACATTTGCATTTGTATACGAATGCAAAAAATGTCTATAGAACTGTATTTAATATTTGTTTGTACAAGTGTTTGTTATAAATCACACTCACGTTCAATTTTCATCAAAACGGTACGCTCTTGCATATCGGATGCAATGGGATTGACTTGATAAGCACGGCACGTATATTCGCCAGTATCGTTTTGTGTAACTGTGTTGATGAGTAATCCATCACCTAAAATTCGAAATTTTGTTGAATTGACTGGAAATAGAGAGAAAAATGAAAATGGATAAAAGGTAAAAACGTTTGAAAAATGCTTGGAAAAAAATATTTTATATTAAAGAGAAAAAAAAAAGAAATATTGTCAATACAATAAAGGTAATTTAGTTGTAGTGTTGCTGTTCTTGTTGTTGTGCTTGCATAAATGTTTAAATATTCAGAGACAAAAAGTAAAGTTATGGCTGTATGCAACATATTGTACAGCGTTGCCCATTTAGTGGTTTAAAAACCGCCAATCTGGCAATGCTGTCAGCTGTTAAATATATCTCATGGAAACTGTAAGTTTAGTGAAAGGTTTGCAACTTTTTTTTTAAATAAAGTGAAGTAACACTAAGCTTGTGAAAGAAGAGATAATGGAAAGCTTCATTCTTTTATAACTCTTCTTCTTCTTTGCACGAAAAACGCGTAAAAATAGTTAAAACGTATTTCAAAAGTGGTGGTCACTTTTCAAGCATTACGAAGTGAGTTTGGTCGTTATAATTGGCCTACTGTCCAAGGAATTGGCAAGATTATAAAAAAATTTTAAAAGACTGGAAGCGCAGCAGATATAGTCAAGCCTGTGCATCTTTGCGATGTGCTCACTGCCGAAAATATCGTTTTTGTTAAGGAAAATGGGGCGGGTAATCCGATGAACCGTAACCGTCGGTTAAGAGCGTTATGGCGGCATGATAACCGACTTTTTTTGGCCTGCAATTGAAGATTATGAACTGGATGATATGTTATTTAAACAAAACGATGCCACGACCCATACCACATGACCAATTTTGGTCTTATTGCATCGGAAGTTTCCAGAATGCGTAATTTCACATTTTGGTGACGTCAATTGGCCACCAAGATCATGGGATTTGACGTCGTTAGACTTTTTTGTGGGGCTAGCCAAATATGGTGTCTACACGGATAATACACCGACGTTGGGGCATTTGAAAACTAAAATTGGTTAATCATCTAACCGGCCAGATCTTAGAAATGATCGGATGGAGCCAATATATTTTTTTTAAGTGGATATAGTCAAAAGAACCGTTAGTTTTAATTTACAGGTGCAAAAAACATTAGGAACGAACTTCAGTTAAAGAATAGTGAAGACCGTCTGTAGACGGATATGCCCGATACAGTTTCATATAATATAAAAAAGTTGCTTGCTTTTTGGATTATATGCAAACATAAAACTTTCGCCATGTATGAGAATATATTTATCCCAACTTGAGCTCCTCATGGTGCTTAATTCGAGAACCTGTATGCAAAGAAGCGAGTCTGATGAAGATGACTGCGTTAATTTCTCTGTAAAGAAAAGGATATGCAGAGATTTAAAAAGCAATGACTTCCATATAAAGTAATGTGCATGATAGTCCGTATAACGAGCTGATTCGATCACGTTTTTTCAGTTTGAGATTATGGCATTCGCTATCGAACAATGTAATAATATGGTTCGATATCGAATACCATAATCTCAAATTGCAAAAAACGTGATAGAATCAGCTCGTTAACGAAAGCGACGATTAGACCTCAGAACTGTTGCCTAATTTTTGATATTTTTGGATGATATTAAATTTTTGCAGAAAACAAATTTAAACTGGATTAACAATTTCTAAGTGGGTAAAAATTATTTGATTTTTACTGAAAATTTTTCTCTTGCCCAACTGTGAATGAATATGTATGTACTTACATCCAAAGTGAATACAGAATAGAATTATACTAAAAATATTTTAGAGATTTATATAAAAATTTAATATTAAAAAAAAAAAATCAGCCTTTGAATAAACTTTTTATCGTCCATTAAACTTACTTTTGTCTATAATGCAGTTTTTCATGTTTAGTGAAAAAAACACACTTTTGCACAGTTTTAAAAACAATACTCACTGTCAACTGAAATTGGTATGCCATTAAAATGCCATGTTATGTTGGGTTGGGGCTCGCCTTTTACTTCACACAGTATTGTTGCATTCTGACCCTCCTTCACTGTCAGAATTGTGGTGTTTTCAGTAAATGTTATTTTCTCTGGAAAGAGAAAAACAATAGAAAATATAAATGATTGTCTTTTTTTTTATCTTGTTCCAGTTATTTAATCACTTCGTTACTGGATCAATTAGTTTGCTATTGTTGTAAAACAAATACTTACGAAAGACTATTAAATCAAAGACTTTTTTGTCTTTGCCACCTGTGGTGGTATCCTCACACACCCAATTGCCTTTATCGGCCAAGGAAATGTGCATGAAAACTAGTTTCAGCTCTTCTGCAAAGAAAAACAGAAAAGAGGTACATGAGGAGGAAATGAAATATGAAAACGTTTTGTTTAACTTCACTAAATCATAAGTTCCTGAATTTCTTATCT
Organism: Nowickia ferox; assembly: GCA_936439885.1. Taxonomy (NCBI): domain Eukaryota; kingdom Metazoa; phylum Arthropoda; class Insecta; order Diptera; family Tachinidae; genus Nowickia; species Nowickia ferox. Next base: position 71,195,539 of record OW387026.1, read on the forward strand.
TTACTTAAATCGAGAGAAGCTCTGAAGAATTTTTTTAGCATCTTAATTAATTCTATAATTAGGGAGTTCACAATAGCATTTAAAAATGTGTCTTAATATTGCAACGTTTCAACTTTAATACTTTAATATGGTCTGGCAAGTTTGTTGTTTTTGTTTGTGTGTAAATAAAATTTATTGCCAGGTGGCAAATTTAAAAGTATAAAAAGCATGACATTTTCTATATGGCAATATGGTAATGTTAAACTAAAAATTTTAAAACTGTCAGCGCAGCTGTAGTTGTAAAAAAATATTTGTATTTTTCGCAGAACAAAAGTTGTTTTGAATAATTTGTCCAACAATAATTTCTAATTTAACAAATTTTGTTATTTTAATACGTACGGAAGAAAATAAATCAGTCTCTCATAAGCATTCGTACAAACATGCATTTTATTCTCCCTCTCTCATATTATAAACTAATATGTAAATAATAAAAAGAAGGGTGTGTGTTTGCCTGACTTTGAGATACACAGTATGTGTATTTATATCGTTGCCTGCTCACAATAAAAAAATTAAGATGGCTCAATGTTGCCACATTAAAATTTTAATATACTCATTGTGAATTCCCTAAATATTTATTCATTAATTTAGTACGGTGAAAAAAATCGGTGACAAGTGCTGCCACACACTCTTATGAGCTCGTCTTAAAATATGAGTATTAAATGCCATATAGGCCCACGGTAGTGCTACAGGTGAAGTTCCGCTCTCTGCACACATTGTGTTTATTTATACGAAGCCATTCGACCTGGTTTTTGATCGTCGCTTTCGATAACAAGCTGATTCGATCACGTTTTTTCAGTTGGAAATTATGGCATTCGCTTTCTAACAATGTAATAATACGATTCGATATCGAATGCCATAATCTCAAACTGAAAAAACCTGATCGAATCGGCGATTAGATCCCTGTTTTTACCCTCCTCATACCTTTCTTTCCCTTAATCTTAAAATGTTGAAACCCAATTCTTATTTCGTACAATGTGCTTTGCGTTATATAAATTTGTCATCGCCAGGTCGCCATCAAATTTTTAGGAAAGAAGATGAGAGATATCCATTATTCTCTTCTGTATTAAACACATTTATTTCAGCAGGCTACCGACTACACGACTACAACTACTTTATTATTTTGGAGACGGAAACAGTGCCATAACCACCTAATACTCATATGTATTCTATTTATTCTATTTTTGACAGGTTGTAGTCGGTAGCCTGCTGTCGTGAATGTGTTTCATACTTGATGATGACAAATATATCTGTGGCAAAAAAGAAAAAGTGCTTAAATCGAGATAAACTGATTTTGAGTTAACGATACCTTCGTAATCTGCATATTCTAAACTACCCCTGGTCAAAATCTCAATTAAGTTGTGCGATTTTTCAGGAAGTTATAGCACTATGACTTGCAACGTATCTTTTTTAGACGTCTAATCTCATTTGGAATAACAGCTTCGTTTAGGTTATACTTTGGTATATTTCAACTTAAATGTATTAGTTAAAGTGTGTGGAACGATGTTTGCTTAAAAAAATAACGGTTAACAGAGAATTTCCCAATTTAAGTGTAAAAGAAATAAATTTCTGAAAATCGACTTGAATGCTTAAAAGTGCTTCCCCGCAAAACAGTAAAATATGACTTAAGCACTTTTTCCTTGTTGCCACAGATTTTAAATGCATACATATCAGATTGTAGCACTAGGTATGTATGGATCTGATTCCTTCTTTAAAAGGTTTCTTTTTATACAACTATTTAAATTTTAAGTGTCTATTCTATCATGGTATACATAAAATAATGGGTTAAAACTTAGTGGGTGTAGACTGCATACTTAAAAAAAAAAATGCAATTTGTGTCATTAAAAAGCCGCAAGTAGGTAGGAAGTTTCGTAAAAATCGTTTGGGTCGAAATCTAAAAATATAAAGAAAATTTTATTAGGAGTGACCTCGCCCACTTTTCTAATTAGATTTGAAGTCGGGTTAGGCGATGTAAAGAAAATAGAAGGTTAACGAAAAAGAAAACTTATAGCCTCGCGCAAGCGCAATGTGCATGCCTGTATTTCAAATGATTAATTGTTCACATTTACATAAGGCCTGGCCAGACCCCACCCATATTACTATCAATGTAATTACGTATATAATGGCTCGATTATGGATGGCAATCGAACTTCAGTTCAGATTATCACATATTGGCAACTGAAATAATGTAAACAAAAATTCTAAATATCGTCAGCCCATTATTGGTTTGGAGCATATGATGTCAAAAAGTCGGAATGGAGAAAAACGACAAAGAAGGTTAACATGAAGTTTTTTTGGAAGAAATGTGTAAATTTTAGTGAACTTTCACGAATAAAGTTAGAAGTTAATATTACTTTATTGTAAAAGTAAAAATACGTTTTGTGCCGAATACAACACTTTTCTTAATTTATTTTCAAAAAGTAGCTTTTTGTGCTCCATACGTATACTTTACTGCTGTGAATTGAGAATTTTGTTGTTTTGTTTATTTTTGTTGCTGTCTAGAGAAATAAGTGAATCATTTAACGCTGACCAAGAAGCGGCACAAGAAAAACAAGTAATTGAAGTGTATTTAATATAAAGAATGACATAAAATGATTTGTGTGATACTCAAACATGCATAATTAAGGTTTCTTTTATTTTATTTTAGTGTTTAATATGTTTATATTAAAACATTTAATCGGCGGCTGCTTCTGGGTGATGATGTTTTTGCTCAACAGTCGCCGTTGAATTTTTCTTACTGCACCTTCTTTTTTTATTATGCATTTCTTATAGAAATGAAGGAAAACAAAATTTAACTTTACTTCGCCTGTTTTTGTATGAAGAATTTGACGCAAACGCCAAACTGTGGCATATATAGCAAAGCAATACTTATTAAACCTTAAAATAGTTGAAATAGAGCAAAATGAATGCTAAATATTTCAGAAACCATAAGTAATTTCGCGAAATATGTGTTGGATTCAGAAAGGAAATATTCGACATATATATACCCCATACCTAACTAATTTTTTTTTTTAAATTTTCGGTGGGTCAAACCAATAATGGGCTGTCGATATGACGAAAACAAAACACAAAATACAAAAAAATAGAACATACTGTTTTTAGTAGCTAGTAGTAGTAGTAGTAGATTAGTTTGTTCTTCAAAACACAGAGAAAATTTCTGATTTAAATTATAAAAATTACGACGAAGAGTGCAGTAATTTAATTATTGTCACTTCGAAACGAAAGAAAATGCTTTCGAATTCACATATAATAAACATACAAATTCGAAAGTATTTTCTATCGTTTCGCATTACACACTAAACACCCGGCACTTTCTTTAAAATTTATAAAAAATTATAACAAATTTTTATCTATGAAATACATATTTATGTAAACATGAAAATGTAGCTGCAATATTGCCGATTCATTTCTTTATTTGAAACATTTTTTAAGACGATTTCATTACACCGAAACCCCTTAAATTTAATGTTTAATTTATGTTTTCTTATGTTTGTTTTTTTTAACAATATAACAATTCTTCAAAACATTATACATAGATATACATTAAAACTGGCCCTTTTTTATTATCATGATTCGAAGTGATTTTTCCCATAAATGTCTTCCATAATCTTATATATAAATACGGCACACATTTTTTTGTCGCACACTTTTAAGTATCGAACATTGGTGAAACATATATGGTTTAAAAGGTATTTTTGTGTAGATATGCTGAATATAAATATTTTTTCAAAATTCTTAGCATAAAAGTGCTAAAAAAGCGATTTAAATTTGTATAAAAAAACTTTCTGTTTAATTTTTGTTTTGTACAAACATGTGCACATAAGTTTACATATGTTCGTGTTAGTGGTCTAATTTAGACCACCGGGAGATCCTAGCAAAAATTAAAGCCTCTAGATTAGTCAAAACTTGTAAATTAAAAGAGGATGACCACAAAATACAGTTTGTCAAGAAAATGTTTTCACATAGTAAAAATCTTTATAAATTTTGACTTTTATTGTAACAATTTATTTTCTTGTTTCACATTATGAATTTTTTTTTTTTTTTGGATATTTCATTTTATTTACATTTTAGCCATTTATGTATAAGCAAAACCAAAAGTGAGAGAGAGCATAAAATTACATGAGAAAAAAAACTCAAAAATTTCTGTGTCGTTAAAATATTTTCACATCCTTTTAAGGTTTTAAGCTGTACAACAATTAATATTTTTTGTGAACGCCATTGGCATCAAATCGGCTGGTAAGACGACTTCTTGTGGTAAAGAATTATATGTTCCAAATACTCCGCTGAAATTTCAACACATTCCTTTCGTATTACTGTTCTTAACTCCGTTTAGTTCTTAAAATGCAATACGTTCTTTTTATAGCTATGCTATTTATTGCGCGATACAGGAGTTAGGACATGATTTTCGTAAAAAAATAATCGACACTATTACGGCTATAAATTTATTTTTGTTTTGATTTCTTTGTACTTAAAAGCAGAGTACGAAAATAAACGAAACAAATTGTTTGAGTTTGTTTTGTTTCGTTTTCTGAAGTGAGAGAAACAAAAACAATGAGAACGATTGCTCAATTTGTTTTTGTTTTGGTTTTGCACATGAGCACATAAGCAGATCGGCTGTAAGCCGGCTAACAGCCGCCACCGGCCACAAACAATACGTTAATTTAATCGTACGCCGCTAGAAAAGAAAATAATGGGAAATAAATGGAAATGTTTTGAAATATTTGCAGAGAATTTGACATCATCATATAATATAATTTTATTGCATTGTTATTTAACACATTAAGTTTGTTGTATATAGCTAAGAAGCATAGCTACAGCCAGGTGTCCCAGGACATCTCTTCTTTTTTTAAATAAAGCCATACATTTTCAGTAGGGCTTAGATCTGGGCTCTAGGAATTTTACTACAATTGAAAAGACACCATGTTGTGGCTTATGTTTGAGGTAAATTTATAAATAAAAATGGAAAACTTGCATATTTACTAGCAATAAACCCAACCTTACTCGCGCTGTCAACCGAAGACTACTTCAACATATTAAGGTACGGCTCAGTAACAGTTTCCAATGAAACAAAGGGAATTGCTGAAAAGAATCGATTATACTTCAAGAGCTGCTCAGAAAGAGCAGCACCAAGAACAAAAATTGTCTTTTTTTTTTTTGATAATTTATACTTCCAAGCTTGATGGCTGCTCTGTTAAAGTGGTTTTCTGCGACGAAACTAAATTTGATGCTTTATTATAATGACGGATCTAAGAAAGTATGGAGGAAAACATTTTAAAAGTATTGGAAAGTGAAACCATGAACGCAACTGTAAAATTTAAAAAAATTGTGGGTGATACATTGGAGGTGTACATATGTATATGCTGTAAAGGGTGGTATGAATTTGCTTTATTGAGAATGCCATGAATACGGTGCAGTACCTCAATATATTGAAGTATTTTTTTGGGTGGCAGCTCGAGTAAGTTTGGGTTTATTGTTGGTAAACTTGCAAGTTTCCAATTGTTATCAATCTAATGACACCAAACATAAGGCATTTTCGGTTACAATATGGCGTCTTTTCAATTGCGGTAAAGTTTTGGATACTCCCAGTGTTTAAAAAACTTAAGTCGAAGTAGCAAAAGTCGTAAAATTTTTATTTTTCGCTGCTTTGGCTTTTTCCAACTGTTTAAAATCAACCAATGCTTTTGCTTGTGCTTGTGAAAATCAACAACAGTCGCAGTCGAAGCCGAAGCAGCAAACGATGTATGAACAATTGCGCGGTACTTTCAACAGTCGATGATTTGCTGTTGCTTTTGGTTAGTTTGGGTAGTAAAAGCATAAACAGCCTGTATGCTTTTGTAAGTACCAAACAGTCACAGTCGAAGAAGCAAAAGCTCTTGCTTTTAGAAGCTTTCTGCAGGTTCAATCAAATATTTTGTGGTGTTTTTCATGTTGTTGTTGTTGTTTTTGCACATCAGACAAGAAGCAAAAACAAAAATCACTAATGCGATTGCTTAAAACTTCTAAAAGCAAGAGATTTTGCTTCTTCGACAGTGACTGTTTGCAACTTCCAAAATCATATAAACTGCTTCTGCTTTTACTTGCGATACTAACCAAAAGCAAAACCAAATCAAATTCAAACTTTTCAAATCGTCGACTGCTGAAAGTACTGCGCAATTTGTCATAAATCGCTTTGTGATTTTGCTTTGACTGAAACTGTTGTTTTTTTTTTTTCAAAAGCGAAAGCAGAAGCAAAATCAAATGAAATGAAAATCATTATAGTTTTTTAAACACTGGATACTCTATTTCAAGATACAGATCTATGCCATTATGGGTTTATTTGAAAAAAGTATTGCAAAAGGGCATTTTGAGAACTAAACTGGGTTAAGAACGGTAGTATGAGAGTAAAATTATAAAATTTCAGCGGAGTATTTGCAAAAGCTAATTCTACTATTTTTTTTACTATATAATATAGGGTGATATTTTAGGAATTTTCTTTTTGGCAACACTGTTCTCAGCTGTTTTCGTGTAACATGTTCAGTTTGGTCTATAATTTAACCATGAATCGGCTTACAAATGAACAAGGCTTGCAGATTATTAAATTTTATTATTCATGCTCGGTTAAGAAAGCACTTCTTCCATTTTATGGTCAGTCTTGGACGACTTTCTGCGGCAGCTATTCGGAATCTTGTGACTAAATTTCGCACCAAATTCACATTATTGAACATTTAACCACAAACACAAGTATGTAGAGTGATGATAGAGGAAAATAACGCAGCTGTATTCGCCAGTGTTGTTGGTGACCGTGAATTATATATAGATTTGGCGCTTTTCGCAGCAATGGGGCTACTGTTATTTCACCTTTTTTTTTTGGACCAAAATGAAAGAGCTGGACTTGGCTGAAATGTGGTTTCAGCAAGACGGTGCAACATGCCACACATCCCGCGAAACAATGGCCCAATAGAGAGGCGAGTTGGGTCGACAGTTTATTTTACGTTTGCGGCCGGTCAATTGGCCGCCTAGATCGTGCGATTTAACTCCTTTAGACTATTTTTTGTGTGGCTATGTTTAGGCTCATGTCTATAGGGACAAGCCCGCAACCGTTGACACACTGGAAGACAATATTGAAGAATTTATTTGTGAGATACCGGCCGATATGTTGGCGAGAGTATACCAAAATTGGACATACCATTTCAGACGTATCCGCGATCAACATTTACATGAAATCATCTTTAAAAATTTAATTATATAGATCGTTCTACTGACTCAAGTACAAGTTTCATACAAAACTCTTAAAAAATCGATTTTTATAAGAATGTAAAAATATTTTCTTGACAAAGAAATTTTTTAGTTTTTTTTTGGTTTTCATGTAATTTTTATGCTCTCACTTTTAATCTTGCTTATAACTTATGACTATTTGTTCGCGAAAATGAAAATAAAATATTTCATAATGCAAAAAAGGAAAGAAATATATACGAAGGCGAATTTATACCAGGTGGTCGTAAGGTATCAGGTGACTATTTTCGTCGCTTGTAATTTGAATATACGTTGGATGTCAATGAACATTTTTTGACATTTAAAACGATTTGTCAAAACATTTTCTTAACAAACTGTATAAAATTGTTACCACTTCTGTAGCACGGTGTGTGCATCCGATGCCTGCAGTGCATTTCATTAAGCGGCCTAGTGTGCTTTGACCACTGCCTAAAAATAGTTATTATCACACAAAGAAATAAAGTGTTATTTTACAAGAGAAAATACCATGTTTTACAATGTGTTAACAATGCCATTAAAAACGCATTAAAAATATCCGCCTTTGGCCATTTTTCAACCACATACAAGCAAACACCAACAGTGCAGTATATTAAATAATGCACACCCACCCATATTTGCAAAAATGGTATGACATGAATTAAAACAAACACATTTATTGTGTGAATTACAAGCTGCATTCGAGTGTAATATCAAAAAATATAAAAGAAAAAATAAGAATAAAGTTCAATGTACCTGGTTTTGAACTCGGTTCAATGTGTATGCGTCCTTTGTGGTCTTCGATTATTTCACCTTTTGGCGACATCCAGTGTAGTTTTACTTCCGGTGTTGGACTGCGACACAATACAATCAAGGATTCGTTCGTATACCTTACCATTGTGGGTTCAAAAGGTATCAACGTAAGGCCATCGACATTGTCGCTCTCGGCTTCGGTATCAGTTTTGTGATGATTGCCATAGACAAAGTCTATAAAGCAGCAGAGTCAGCAGCAGCAGCAGAGACAGCAACACCAGCCATCGGGGTAATAATGTCATCACAAAAATTGTGTAATAGGAAGTAAAAGGAAAAATGAAAGAGAAAATGTAAAATGAAGGTAATTAGTTGAACATAATGGCAGGAGTATTAAACAAAAGATATAGATTAAATTTATATTGTTACTTAAAGCCGACTGCAAATGACATCTTTTGTAAAAAGTCACTGTAACCAAAATAAAAAGTGAATATGGTCACATAATTTTTATAAGGCAATTCATTTATTTTAACATTTACATAGAAAATAAAGTCTTTAAAATAAACGATTGAAATAGCAACAAAATGTGGGCCACAAAATCGCTACTAAGATGTTGACATATCGCTTCTTTATTGCAACAAAGTCTTAATTCGAATAATGCGTTTTCGTAATACAAAGGGCAAATTACGTGATTCGATATCGTTTGAAATTTCCATACAAAAACATTTAAAATTTATTCGATATCGAATGCCGCAATTTGCCTCCAGAACAATTTGTCTTGGCTTATTTTATTTTGTGTAAAAAATACACCTGTTCAATTAACTCTAGGGAGAAGAAAAATTTTTGGTATCTTCATTGTAAACCTTCAACTAGATTTCTGAGAAAATTTTCTTTTGAGATATAATAAAGAAGCGATTGTTTAAAAAACAATAATGGACTTTTATTCTTAAAAAATATAATTACAAAAAATAAAACAATGTATCGATCGATTGTGGATGGCAACTCAACTTCAGCTGCGTTGTCAACTTGCTAATGCCTGGTTTCAAATTCTAAACCGACTTCAAAAAAAGGAGAAGGTTATTAGTTCGTCTGTATTTTTTTTTATGTTTGTTATTTTATAACCCCGTAACTATAAGACGGATTTAAAAATTATGCTTCCATTGCAATATTGTCAACAAAGTGGGTGGAAACACGCCCACTAATTTTGTTCCTTTCTTTTGTCTTTTATTATCCGATTGCTGTGAAGCTGAGCACACACCTTGGGCTCTGGTAGCGACACAATCTCGAAGTTAAACAGAACATTAAATTTTAATAGGCGGAATCACGCCCATTTAAATTTAATATTGTATTTCACGTGCTTCTACTTAATCGATTTTGACGAAACTTGTCGCACGTTCTGAAAAACACCCAATCTTGCATTTAAAAAAGTGGGTGGGGTTACGCCCATAAAATGTTTGAATTCATTTATAATTTGTGTTATATTTTTTATAAAATGATGTCTGAATATTTTAATATCGTTAGTGAAATTCTGAAGATTGAAACAATTTAATGGACGTAATAATATCCAACATCACAAAGTAACAAAGTCGCGGTGTTTACCTCCAGACAATGTGAGTCGGTATAATGTACATATGTGCATTAGGAGTGGAATAGTGCACTACTTTTTGACATCGATAAGCTAGGATCTCTAATTTTGTTAAGTCTAGAAATAAACAATTCATGACCAGAAAAATTATGGAAGTGCAATGGGGGTAAATGGGTACTAATCAGGGTCAAAACTAGAGAAAATTTAGGCAAAATCCACAAAAAACTTCACAACTGTCCCTGAGTTGCTCCTAGTTGAATAAAACTTAAGACCGACTCCTGCTTATATTTCCCCCTACATTTTTTGTGAACATACCAAACCCCTTCCTTTGCTCCCATGGTTAGGTTAGGTTAGCAGGCTGCTGTTAATGAATGATGCAATTTAGAGTCCAGCTCACTTGGGTCCAATACAATGATCCCTTTGTACTACCTGTTAGTTGAAGAGAAGATAGTGAGAGAGGGTGATAGGGAAGGGATAGTGATAGAGAAGACAGGTGGTGAAGGAAGAGATGGAGGAAAGCTTCATTCTTTTACAACTCTGCTTTTTTGAACGCTTTTTAATAATGCAATGTTGCAGCGCCTTCTGGTGCCAAATAAGGCGTATTAAATATTGAAGCTGTGTTTAGTATCCATTTTGTTAGGTATTTAACTTCGCCGATGATTCCACTACACAACGAAGTAGAGCGCTCTGATGTTACATTAGGATTATTATCTGATGAAGTCGGTATAGTTTTTAGTGACCAGTGCCTTATGCCTGCGTCACTAGAAAATGGTCAATGGTGGTCAATAACCTCAATGAAAGTAAAAAATACATTGATGGAATTGATGCCTCGAAGGCAACAAGCAGTTCTAAAAGCAAACGGAAATCAAACAAAGTAGTAACCGTCATTTTTTTTTTTTGAATATTGCAAAACTGTACAATTTCTTTTGACGCATTAAAAATGCAGTGTTTTTGGTTTTGTTTCAACTGCTGTTGTTAGTGCTAAGGTATTTTAAGTTTTTATTCATTTATTTTAAGATGTTTTGTAAATGACAATAAAGTCTCAACAACTTTAATTTTTTAACACCGAAATAAAACTTTTGATATAAGTGAACCAGGTGTACAGTTTCTTTTGACGCTCACAGTATGTTTAGTTCTTTTTTATTCAAGCTGAGATATTTCCAGAATAAAATATGTATATGCCTTTCGCCATCCATCCATGGTGGCCTAATACGATAATTTGGAATATCTTCACCAAGGAACAATAAAATAATTTCAATAAACTCTTTATTGTCATATCTGCCTTGCTTTTCCTTTCATTAAAAAGACTTGATCACCACTTGAACTTCAATTGTTATTTTTTCTGCAACCGGATTATCATCTATGCCAGAACTATAAGTTTTATCTTTAATGTCTTTCCATTGTCCCTTGAAACGGGGAAAAATCTAATGAAATAGCTGGAGCGCGGTCAGTGATTTTCCACACAAGCAAAATCCTGTCAGGTTTTTAAAGCACACTATAATCAAGTTGTATATCTGTATGCGCTACAATAATGTATCAGTCACCTGGCCTAGTGCATGCATACGAGTACATACGTAAATCATATTTACATCCTTACGTAAAATATTTTATAAATATTACAACACATAAGCAGTAAAAGAAACTAAATTTAGTCATATGGAAATGATACCTTTCCATTTTGTACTTCTTTCATTACATAACCAAGATAAGAGATCTTCTAATCAGATATCGCACAAAATTTAAAATAATGTGGATTCCGGGACATTCTGGCATTGTTGGGAATTGCCTTGCAGATCAAGTCGCCAAATATGCTACATTCGCACCTATTATAACATATCCTTCTACAAACAAAAAAGATATAAAACGTCTTATCCTCCAAAATATCCAAAATGAAGCAAACTGAACTCTGGTCAAACTACCATCACCACTACAAATATTTCAACCCAGATAAAACTGCTCCTAAATATGCTAATGAAGCCTCCCGACGCGACATTCAAGTCTACAGTCGGCTGAGAATGGGACATACGTTAGTTACCCACAAGCACATCTTTACCGGTTCATCTCCCAATATTTGTCATCTATATAACACCAATACCCCCATAAACATCGCCCACATAGTTTTTAACTGTCCTTTTATCAAATAAGCGCAATACCAACATTTCGGAAAAATAAGTTTACCTGAAATACTTAAATCAGTCAACTATACCAACATTAAAGCTGCAATTTTACTTCTAAAACACTGTAATCTATACAAACATATCTAAAAACACAGAAATATCTAGGTCGAAAACCTTTGCTGTTAGCACCTGATTCCCCTTTTTTTTATTTGCATAATTTATTATGTTTGTAAAATTTTTAAATAAATAAATAAAATAATTTCAATAAACTCTTTATTGTCATCTCTGCCTTGCTTTTCCTTCCATTGCGCTAAACAAAAAGACTTGATCTCCACTTGAACTTCAATTGGTATTTTTTCTGCAACCGGATTATCGTCTATGCCAGAACTATAAGTTTTATCTTTAATGTCTTTCCATTGTCCCTTGAAACGGGGAAAAAATCTAATGAAATAGCTGGAGCGCGGTCCTTGATTTTCCACACAAGCAAAAGCCTGTCAGGTTTTTAAAGTTCACTATAATCAAGTTGTATGTATATCTGTATCAGTCACCTGCCCTAGTGCATGCATACGAGTACATACGTAAATCATATTTACATCCTTACGCAAAATATTTTCTAAATATTACAACACATAAGCAGTAAAAGAGATGAAATTTAGTCATATGGAAATGATACCTTTCCATTTTGTGCTTCTTCAATTTCATAACACAAAAATATCTTATAATTTTTTTTTTGTACGAGTATTTTCAGCCACAGCACAAAACAGAAAAACACATCAAAATACTCAGGACTTCATAAAAGCTGTTTAGTTTAGTTTAAAGTTAAAAAAAAAACTCAGGTGCAACTATTGTTATCAGCAATTTTTGATTGCGTTTTCTGAAAATGAAAATCAATAAAAGTCTTTTTGCATTATATGCTGCCTGTTTTAATATTTTATTTTCATTTTTCTTATTGACCATGTTCATACTAGTTTTCGAAGAAGATTTCTTTTTTGCGTTTTTCCTTTCCCTCTCACTCCAAAACGGATTTAAAAGTTAAGCTGTTTGCAAAGAGATTTCCATTCGTTTCTTAGTTGTCTTACTCACTTTTTCTTTTTTGGATGCAATGGAAAATTTTAGAATATTTTTTTGTTGCTGTTTCCAAAATACTCTTAACTGATAGAGATACTAATGGGCTTAGCAATTTCAAAAATACTTTCAAATAAGATTATGCAATTTAAAACTTTTTTTAAAATGGCATTTAAGCAACAAAAACTGAAATTGAAAATTGTCCCACTTATTTAAATTGAAGTGGCCGCTAGAGCGTATGAAAAATATATATTTTTTGTTAGAAAAAATTAAAGTATGTACGAGTAGATAAGTAATTGATTTTGAGCATAATGTCCATTTGTTGGCTTAACTGTGTGTAAGAAGGGCATTAGTTGTGAGAATTTGGAAAAATATTTAAATTAAATAAAAAATACACAGTGGTACAAAAAAAATTGTCATAACCGTTAAATTGAAATTTCAGAAATGTATAGAAATTGTAATTAACATATCGTCAGCCCATTATTGGCTTGGAATGGAGAAAAACGACAAAGAAGGTTTACATAAAGTTTTCTCAAAGTATACCCGATAGAATTTTTTTTTGTATTTTCACCAATTTTTCAATTTTACTGAACTTTCACGAAAAAAATTACAAGTTAATATCACTTTATTGTAAAAGTAAAAATACGTTTTGTGCCGCATACACCAATTTTCTTAATTTATTTTCAAAAAGTAGTTTTTTGTGCTCCATACGTATACTTTACTGCTGTGAATTGAGAATTTTCTTGCTTCTATTGATGAATAACTGATCCATTACACAACTAAAAAATGGATGAGCTGTCGGCATTGATAACCTAACCATCGCTTAAATACTACTGCCTCTATTCAAAAAAATTTGAACAACTGATACCATTCCCCAGGAATGCAAAGAAAGTCTTATAATTAAAATACTTAAAAAGGTAGATTTCAAATCATGTAGTAACTGGAGAAGTATCGCACTGACCGTAAGATATTTAATAAGGTAATATTTAACCGCATGCTCGAGCCTTTGGACGTGCACCTCAGAAACAAACAAGCCGGCTTCCGCCCCAACCGCTCTTATGTAGACCAAATAAAAAGTCTACGCCTCGTAATAGAACAATGTAACGAGTATAATACCATGCTATACTTAACGTTTATTGATTTTGAAAAGGCCTTTGATACGATAAACAGAGGAAAAATATGGGGAACTTTAGAAAGTAAGGGCGTACCGCAGAAACTAATTAACCTAATAAAAGCCAAATACACTGATGCAAAAATGAGTGTACTACATCTGGGGAAAAGCAGTCAACCTTTCAATATATTAAGCGGTGTAAAATAAGGATGATGTCTTCTCTCTCCGCTCCTTTTTACCACAACCCTTAATGTTATTCTTGCATATACAAATGATCAAAACATGGGTATCAACTGGAGAATAAACCAGCAACTCGAAAATTTAGAATACGCTAACGAAAGACAACATGTAGAAAAAGATTGACGATCTGTCCCTAAGAGCCGAACAATTTGGTTTACGAATAAACGCAGCAAACAACATTCACTCTAAACAACAACCCAATTCAACATGTAAATAATTGCTGCTATCTTGGAAGTAACATCACACCCGACGGAGCTGCAGCTGACGACGTAGATATACAAATACATAAGGCAAGGGCAGCGTTCTATAAACCACAAAGTAGACCAGAGGTGACACAGGACGGAAGATAATTGTGTTTTTAGAGGTCTCGCTCACACATTCATCAAATCCTCTTTACTTTTTCTTTCGCGTGGCATTATTTTAAAGTAATTACATTTTATTCTTTGTGGTCTTATTCGTAGCCTAGTTTTTGTAAATAAATGGTAAAAATTAATATTTGCGAACGAAAATGCTTAAAACGAAGTCATTCGAAAACAAATTTTAATCACTTTATTAATACTAATAATCCTTTTCGCATTGTGTTTTTTAGTTCAATACCACAAATTTCTCCATTTAATTTTGTGCAAATGTTCATGTGCTCAAGTGTATTTTCAATTTATGCTTTGTGGTCTCATTCGTTGTTTGCTTTTTGCAAGTTAAAGTTAAAAATTAATATTTTTGAAAATGTTTAACATCGAGTTTGTAAGCATTTGGAAACTAATTTTAATCACTTTTATATTACTAAAATAATGTTTTACACATTGTTTTATTTAGTTCAACACTGCAAAATTTTTCATTTAATTTTGTTAAAATGTTCAATTGTTCATTTCACTAAGTATACATTTTCTGCTGTTTGTTTTGATTATTGTACTAAAAATATTCAATAACAAACACACTATATTTGTCCCTTTTTAACAGTGATCAAATCAGCGGATTTTAGCTTTTTTCATAAGTCACTTTCTACAACTCTGGTCTACTTTGTGCTATAAACTGACAAACGTATGGTCATCTAGCGCCCTTTCACCAAAAATAAATATACACATATACAACGCCAGTATTAAATCGATACTTCTATTGCTCCGAAACATGGTTGGTAAACAAAACCATTAAACGTAAACTGCAAAGTTTCACAAACAGATGCCTGCGCAATATATTAAAAATCTGGTGGCCAAGAATAATATCAAATGAACAACTACTAAAAATTTCTGAGCAGAAAGACATCAATAAGCAAATCAGAAGAAAAAAATACAATTGGTTAGGTCACACTCTGCGCAAGCCTTACGACGAATTATGCCGCGCACAATACAATAGAACCCTCAAGGTGTACGCTCGCGGGGAAGACCGAAGACTACTTGGAGACGCACTATCTTCCTTGAGACAGGGAAATCTTTCAACGAACTTATACACATTGCAACAGACAGAAACAAATGGGGATTCCCAGCAAAAATTACTGCTTACCAGAAGCATTTTTGTAAGGCAGACAATGTTACAGAATCACTTGCTGTTGCGCATGAATAAGGCATTTTTTTTGTTCGAGATGAGCGCTAGAAGCAATACATTTAGCTTCCAAAAAGCCATAATTCTCTTTTGTCTTACTAAAGTGCTTCACAGAAGTAATAATACACAATTTTTGTGAGAGCCTGTCTTACGTTAGCGCTTTTCAGAAGCATTTTTCGAATCTTTTGTTATCAGATAAGCAATACATTGCTTCCCTCAGCTGTTAGTGCTTCCAAATCACAACTTTTTTTTTGCTGGAATACTCTAAGAAATATAAGTGAAATTTATTTGCTGGTGGTTAAGCCATGTCTATATGCTAATAAATATATTTATTTTTCTTGCTGTCTAGAGAAATAAGTCGATCGTTTAACGCTGACCAAGAAGCCGCCGCCGTAATATTTTTAACAATCGATCCGCTTACACACGTACACAAGAAAAACAAGTAATTGAAGTGTATTTAATATAAAGAATGACATTAAATGATTTCTGTTATACTCAAACGGGCATCTGGTTGGTGATGTTTTTGCTCAACAGTCGCCTTTGAATTTTTCTTACGGCATCTTCTTTTTTTATTATTAATTTCTTATAGAAATGAAGCAAATCAAGAGTTAACTTCACTTCGCATGTTTTGTTTGAAGAAATTAACGCAAACGCCAAACTGTGGCATGTATAGCAAAACAATACTTATTAAACTTTATTTTATTAAAATAGTTGAAATGTAGCAAAATGAATGCTAAATATCTCAGAAACCATAGTTAATTTGGCGAAACACGTTTTGGTTTCAGAAAGGAAATATTCGAAATATATATACCCCATACCTAACTAATTTTTTTTTTTAATTTTCTGTGGGTCAAACTAATAAAGGACTGACGATATGTACATAATTCTTGAAGAAAATGGACATAAAGCGGACCAGAAAAATATGCGTATGTAACTAGGTTTTATTCTCAAACAATACAACAAATATGATGCAATAGAACATTTTTTGAATTGCCTAGTTCTTTTTTTTAACCTTCAGTAGTTATGTATAATCTCTCTAATTTTTCTGTCACTTGAATTTAACGATTATGACAATTTTATATATGCTATTTACAACGGTGCTAATTGACTTTAAAGAATAATATATTACTTATCAGTTTAGAAGACTTTGTGAATTGGCCAACTATGTAAACAAAATGAATTATTAGGAACTTTTTGCTTACCTTTTTAGGTTAAGCAATGTCTATATGCATTTCGTTGCTGCTTATGGAACTCATCAGTAGACTTCAACACAAAAGTTTCTGAAATAAGCTGCACATATTGAACATTTAAAAACTCTCATTGAAAGTTTCATATTTTCCTTGTAAACAAATTGAATGCAGTTGAAGCGAAATTCAAGATTACAAAAACATATACGAGTGCATATGTACATACATATATCGACCCGCCCTAATGTATATATATACATTAGGGCGGGTCGATTTAAAAATCGCTCAAATTACAAGGAAAATCGTATTCTAGGGATCAAAATAAGAAACTTTGCCGAAGGAACCGTACCTCTAAAATGTATTTTGATGTCCCGACTTTTGATCCGAAGAGTAAAATTTGTACAAGAAAAAATCAGCGAAATGGCTATGTTTTTTTATTTCTGGAGTTTATTTTTCTCTTTAGAAATTTATTTAGTCAGAATGAAATGAAAAAATTAATTTTACTTAGTAATAGAAAAGAAAAGAAAAACAAATATTGTTTGAAGTCTATTTTGCTTTCAAGTCTGGGCAATTTCTCACGCTCTCTATGGGGAACCCTCCAGGGGTGGTTCCAGCGGGTGTGCCACTGGCATAGGTGGGTCGGCCCTCCAAAATTAGTGGGTCATACATTTTGACTCGATTGAGCAACTCTAAATAGGTCAAAGTGAGATTTTTCAAAATTTGACCCTTCGGATCAAAAGTCGGGACATCAAAATACATTTTAGAGGTATGGTTTCTTCGGCAAAATTTCTTATTTTGATCCCTAGAATACGATTTTCCTTGTAATTTGAGCGATTTTTTTTGCCTCCATACAAATCGACCCGCCCTAATATACATACATATTATTGTTGAAACATACCAATGTTTCACTAGTTTTTGATCTCTAAAAGCAATTCTGCTTGAGATGCACTCATGAGTTTACCAAAATATGGTAATTATTTGTTTTAGTTTAAAATATGTTCTTGCAGAGCTTGTTAAGTTTGAGAAAACTTTTATGTAGAAAAAAAAACTAATAAATCACAAGAGACACTTATCAACCAAGAGCTTGTGGCCTTAAAAGTTTTTTAAGGCATTTTCAAAAACTTGTTGGATAGTGATTTATTTTGTACAACTACACTAGAAATAATAAATTAAAAGATTTAAAACAAAAGTAGAAAAGAACTAGAAGTAACACTAATAAACATGCAGCATAAATTTTACTAAACCAATTTTTTTTTCTTGAAGCAATAAGAGGAAATTTGCTTAGTTTTAAAAATGAATGAAAAAAATGTGTAAATGTTTGTATTTTTGTTGAAATTTTACAAGCAGTAAAAGTTGTTGCAACAATGAGTTGAAACTTATACATTTTGTAGCAAAAGCAAGTATGGATGCGTATTAGGGAGATATTTTTTTATTGCCAAATACAAAGATAATGGATTCATATTGCGTGATACTTATGGACTTTCATTCCATTCATTTTTTTGTAGATCAAAGCAACAGTTTTTATATCGATATTATATGCTTTGAATAAAAAACACTATTTTTTAGATATGAGGGCGGCTTTCTTAGAAATGGGAAAAAGTGAATTTCGTGTGCTAATGAAACTGTGGCCCCTATTATGGTTTACAACTAAATTGATAGTTGAGTTGTAGTTTCCAATTTTTTATTATAGATTACAACTTTTTTCACCATGAGACAACTGCTTTGTATCTGTTGTATTTTCGAGTGTTTTATTAGTTTTGCTTCACTATTCCAGACGCCAACGAATCCCATTTGTCAACCAATATTGCTGCCACGTTCATAAAACATAAAATCTAAAAAAAAATACCAAAAAACAGTTAAGTTGCTACAATTTCGAATAAACTTAGTTGAGTTGTAAACCGTAATAGGGGCCATTATTTTTCTACTTACAAAAACCATCAACGAAACCAAATAAAGGTTTGACAAATACTATGTGGACTCTAAACCATCAAATTAAATGTTTAAAATGTGAATCACTGACTTTCTTTGTGGTCGTACAAGCGCAAATAATGCCGAATGTTCAGGTCACCCAAAAGAATTAGCCACGGCACAAATAGTCCATAAAATCTTTGGATTGATATAGACCGCACGAAGAATGAATATGCGTCAGATGACTGAGGCTATATATATCTCAACCGAGCCTGCACATCACACTTTAAATGAAATTTTGAATACGAAAAAGCTGTTCGGACGATGGATGCTGCAATTGCTCACATTGGACCATTAGCGCAATCGTGTGACCATTTAAAAGGAGTGCTTGGCAATATTCAAAATGCAAAGGTCAAAGATCAATAAAACAGTGGTTTTTTCTCCGGCGAACGTGCACCACAGGTAACTAAGGTGGGTCTGATTCACATAAATTATCGGCGAATATACGAGGGTGCATCATTAACTCAGTGACTTTTAGAAGAAACATAGGTTTTTATAAAAAAAAGTTATTTTATTTTTCAACCTAGTCTTCTTTGAGTTCTAGACACTTAGTCCAATGTTTCTCCAGTTGTTGTATCCCTTCCAAAAAACAGAATTTTTCGAGGTCCTTAAAATAGGCATTTGTTTGGTAAATAATTTCATCATTGGAGCTCAATCTCTTTCCACCGAGCCATTTTTTTTAGGTTTGGAAATAGGAAGTAGTCACTAGGGGCTAAATCCGCAGAATATGGCGGAAAAAGAACTTTTTTCTTGGCCATATGGAGTCGTTTTTTACGTATGCCTTCTATAAGGCCTCTGTACTCCTTCTTTTTCCCGCTGGGAACAGTCACAGTCGAAGAAGCAAAAGCTCTTGCTTTTAGAATCTTTCCGCAAGTTCACTCAACTATTTTGTGGTGTTTGTCATGTTTTTGTTGTTGTTTTTGCACATCAGACAAGAGGCAAAAACAAAAACTACTTTACTGCGATTGCTTAAAACTTCTAAGCGCAAGAGTTTTTGCTTCTTCATCACTATAAATGTAGCTCAATACATAATTCTTGATAATAGGTTTTTTAACTTTGCTATGATATTCTTTACATTGGCAAATATTTCAAAAAGTTACATTCCTAATGTAAATGCATAGAACTTTGTTGTAAACACTTCCAACTGTAAGGGGTTGATAAGTACATTTGTATGTACTTACTTGCATAGACATAATCATTAAATGCACCTGCTGCTGATAATGCGCTGACGGTGTTCGTTACAGTGTTTCATAGTTGTGGTTATAAAATAAAATTTTATTATTCTCAACTTTAATATTGGAACTAAATTTTAACTACTTTCTGTGATATTATTGTCGTGGCTTTTTTTTCTCATCCCTTGTCCGTTTTATGAACCAGTTAAGCATCTTTATTATTTTAATTAATAAATTGTAGAACAACTGTTACATAGTACGATATTTATGTAAATACTATAAGTATATTTTATAATATATGTAGATGTGGTAAAAGTTTCGATTTTATTTGAATAATATTCATCCTGCTCTTAAGATTAAAATAGCTTGATATCTTGTGTTTTTTGTTTGTTTTTATGCTGTTATTATATTAATAGATTTTCTAACCTTAAATAAAAAAGAAGAAAATAGTTACATATCGGAGCATTTTATTACATTATCTTTCCAAAAACGAGTCAACCTAACACATAAATTACATCAAGTTTAATTGGTATTAATTTTCATTTCTGCTTATGATAATCTCCTTTTAGCTCGCTGCAGTTTTCCCAGCGATATTCAATAGCTTCGACACCCTGTATAGCTTCTTAAATTAACCAGCAACCGCAGAATACACTTCTTTGTTGCTGGAAATCTTTTATAAAATGGTGAAGTATAGCCTTGAAAAATATAATATAAGATAGGCAATATTTTTATTGTACACTTCATAGTGCGCCATACTTCATTTCACAAACTCAAAATTTCATTAAATATTAAGTGATAATAAAACGTTTTACAATTATATATATAATTATATCTATTACGTATGTGTAACAGTGATGAGAATTGAAAATTTTGTTTTCGTGCCAAATATCTATATAAATCAAGGTAGGCTGTTTGTTATCAATAATCCAACACATTTTCTAAAAGTCTTTTTATTCTTGCTCTGCAAAAACTCTGTGCTTCTAATATAAATTTTTTTTCAAAACACAAGCTTCTTAAAAAGTTGAAATTGCTAATATCCATAGTTTCATACCACTATAAGAAAAATTTCATATATTGTTGATTCTTGAAAATTTTGAGTACATTTTATTCTACAAAGTTTCTTAATTTGTGTAAATTTTAGTTTATGGGAAGCAATTGTGAAAAGCTTACAATAACTTTCAAGTTTCTTTTAAAAATTTTTGTTATTAGACTGCAAGCATTTCGTTTATTTTTAAAGAAAATTTAAAATGTAAAAAGAGAACTTTATAAAATAATATTAATCTTGCGAATGTACAGAAAAAAAATTTACTTTGTGTTCAACTACTAAATTCAAAAAATAAAAAGTAGTATTAATTTGTCTTACAAAGCGATGCGAACTTTAGCCTGATCAAATCATAAATATAGAAACAAATGAAGCTCGAACAATAATAATTAAAATTAACTAAAATTAATAGCCAAGGGCCTGTGGCAAAAATTAAATAACTAATATGAGCTTTCATTACAAAAAAAAGCTTTCAGCAAATTGTAATACTATGAATCAAAACAATTCACATATTCCATTTGCAATAAAAGCTGAGTATATAAAGCAGAAATCTACATCAACTGACAACACACACAGTGGACGAAACACAAAGAACGCTGATGATGAAGGTGTAGTGGCCTTCGAAAACAGCTAGTTGTTCCGTTCTACTACGTGTTTGTCAGAATATTTACAATTAACTTTAGTGTTATTTGTTCATTAATAATTATCACATGTAATTTGGCTTACTAAGTATTAATTAAAAAAAAATCAGAAAACCCGGCTGCGACCAACTTTGAATCGTGCAATATGCTAAACAGTCATTCCAAATGAAAAATCATAAGAGAAACCTAAAGATGATTTTAAAATGCATTTCGAATGATACCCATTTTGATAAGGGCCTTAAACTTGATATTTATAAAAAAAATAGTTCTGTTTCGAAACGATCTGGTTCTTTTAATAACTAAAATTATGAACAAAAAATTTCTTTGTAATAATTCTTGTATATTCTTAGCTTTTGAATAAGTAAACAACATATGGGGTTGATTTTTTTGTAAATTATTTTTATAATAGCGAAAGAATTAACCCACTTTTTTCTGGCAAAAAGGGCGAAAATCGAGGTTTTTTTTTTCAAAATTTTAATTCAAATTGCGTATAACTTTTACTTAATTGTGCTTTTGATCCACATTTTTTTAATGTTACAAATTTTGTTTTTTTTTCATAATAATAAGGTTTCTTTTCTAAATCGAACAAGATTTTACTTCTCGATTAGCAGTACAGCGGACCAAGGTTAGTAAAAAACCCAAAATATTAATTTTCGAAACTGTAAGCAAAATCCAATAACTGCAGCAGACTTTTTTAGCTCTTATAAAAAAAATCACTTGCAAAAAATCTTTTTTAACAGATCAAAAACATCACCTTGGCATCGGTTTTAATTTTAAATTAACCCTAGGTTGCCCACTTTGGGGTTTTGTGGCGCCACCCTCTTTAAAGATGTATAGTTCACACTCCAGACTTAAGGTCTGTGACAGCTTCTCAAATGTTGTATGAAATTTCATAACAATCGGACGTCTCGTTTAGAAACTGCAGAATTATTTCCATTTTTTTTTTAACAAAATCCCCATTGTGTATCCGGTACCTTAGGCCCCATTAGGCACCAGAAGGCATCGTCAGATCGAGTTAAAAAATTAAGACCGCACTTATGGCAGCAAAATCTTATATTTTGCGACCGCATTAGACTAGTATATAAATTATATAAATATAAATTATATAAAGTTTGACTTCACTGAAAGCTTCTATAGGGTGTTTTTTTTAGAGGTATAGAACTTCGAATTGAAATAAAACAAAAGAAAATCGTTTTAATGTCCATCAATTTGGCTTTATTGGAAGGATAATTTTATGCCATTAACGTTTAAATATGATTTCGGGCATGTGGCCGCCGCGGCTGGCTCGAATAAAGCCAATTCTACAGGTCCAATTTTCAACCACTTTTTCGAGCATATGGGGCCGTATGTTGGCAATAACGCCACGAATGTTGGCTTCCAAGTCCCCTAACGTTTCTGGTTTGTTGGCGTAGACGAGCGACTTCACATATCCCCAAAGAAAATAATCCAATGGTGTCAAATCACACGATCTTGGTGGCCAATTGACCGGTTAACCGAATTAATTGCTCTGATGGACGATTATGTCGACCATAAAATGGACGGAGCTTGCGGTAAACTTCGCGAACTGAACCATTATTTTCGAAATAAATTTGCACGATTTGCAAGCGTTGTTCTTTTGTCAACCTGTTCATGATGAAATGGGAAACCAAACTAAATATTAATCACTTGACAGCTGACAAAATGGCCGCCAGTTAAAAAAGTGATGCCAACTTAAAGTTCTATACCTCAATAAAAAACACATTCAGTTACTTTAAAACCTTTTTTGAGTGTATCAACACCCAAATACAAATATAACTAGAAGGAATATTAAATTTAATTTATTAACAACAATTTTATTCTATAACAAATTTATCAAATAAATGTATGTGTTACAATAATCAAATTTAATGATACAACTTTCATGGAAAACATTCAGCTCATGTAATATATTTTTGCAATTCCCATACAAAATTATTGCAAATATTTCGAAAACATGCACAAGTGTTATGCCATCAACATGATGGCACACAAATATACATATATGAGAAAAATATTGAATTTATAAATAACAAAATATAATTAATAACATTATGTAAAGCTAGAGTTTTCAAACTAAAACTAAACATGAAATAAAAGCTGTCGTAAGTAAAACTTATTAGTCAAATAAACTAGGATTTCATAAAATTATTAATATTGCTGTAAAAGTGTAAATTTAAATACATACATAACCATATTTGCAGTTGGCGTTTGCCTTAAATGAAACCATTTCGAATGAATTGCAAATGTACTGGGCAGAGTTTCCAGTTTGGGGAATATGACCCGTCCAGGGAGTTTTTTTATTGAATTACAAATTTCGTATTAGTGTCTTTCTTAAAGATAACAAAATACTGTTTTTTCATGCTTTAAAATAGACTTTATCGTGCTTGTTTTATTGTAACTTCTATTACGACATTTTGATATAATTCTAATCTATTACAAAAACCTCGAAGTCGAAATATGTCAACCACGATAAGAGATTTGCCCCTCCAAAATTCCAAAATGTTTAAAAATTGAAAAAATTTAAAACATCATGAAACCTGGCAATAATTGAATAATTGAAAAAGAGTTGATGTAGCCAGAAATACTTCTATCATATTCAGTGCTTACGCTGCAGTTACACTATCAATTTTTTTTTCAATTATCTTTTTAAGATTTTTACACATACTGCTTGTCAAAATTCACAAAAATTGAAAGCAAGTTTTTTTTAGCAAATGTCATCAAGAAAACAAATAAAATTTATTGCTTCCTTGAAAATATTGGAAGAAATAAAAAAACAATAGAAACTGAAACGTCGTTGTATTTGTTTATTTTGTTCACAAACATATTTTCTTTGTTGTAATGGCACTTTTATTATTTATTTTATAAATTTCGAGGAAATAAATAACACTGGCAGCAGAATATTTTTAAATAAGAATGCAAATTTGGAGGAAAAACTGCAATCAGCTGTTTTCTTGACTGCAACTTGAAACACTCAATTGATCGAAAACTTGAAAGCAAATTCTCAGCAAGTTTTAAAAGTGTAAAAAATGAGAGAATTTTAAAATTTGAATGAAAACTTGAACGTGTGACACCCAAGTTAAGAGTCAGTGTACTTTATCAGAATATATAAAAATTTGTTGGGAAGTCAGAAATTTGAAAATCTTTTTTCAAAATATTAAAAACTAAAATGTTTCTTTAACTTCAATACAAATAATTAACCATTTGTTATTTATAATCTAAAATCAAACATACATATTTGTGAAGCGGGCAACGCAAAAAGTTTTTGTTGCAGAAATTTCTTGATGTTTGTCATAACTAGAGCAACTTCGAGTATTGTGGACTACCATCTTGTTTTTTTTTTCATATTGTCACTACAACCCAGTCAGCATATTATGAAATTAATATTCATATTCGAGTAATTTTCGACTCCACCGCGCGATTAAAATAATCATTTATGCGCTCATTTGCGAGTCGAAAATGACTTTTCTAGCCGCGACTGTTCCAAAAAAGTCTGTTATGACTCGCGCTTCTGATCAATTTCGACTCATTTTCGAGACAATCGCTTCCGAAACAATGCTTTAAACAGTCACATTTCGAGCATATGCCTGATCAATTTATGCTTGCGTACATTCTGTACATTTTGATTTTTAAACAAATCATAATCTAATCTAAATAAGCATTTCTGGGAATCATTTTCAAATCGTATTTTAAACGCAGAACTGATTAGTCAGGGGGTTATTATGTAATCCGATTCGAACGGAAATGCTTTCGAATTGTAATGTTAATAACATACACATTCGAACAGTTTTCTTTTCGAATCGAATTACATAATAACCCCCCAGCTTTTGATCATGTAAAGTAGTCGAAAAAGCAAAATAAAAATTAAAATACTCGCGCGTATTTCTTATACGGTATTTACACGCTGACTTTTTCTCCTGTATTTTTTCTTGAATTCTCTTTTATGTTTCTACCCTTTGATCACCTTTGTAATCCCAGTTCGCCAATAAAAGTCACGGTAAAAAGTCATCGTGTGACTCCCGTATTATACGAAATCGTCCGATTTTTAGAAAAAATCAATAAAAAATGTTCGTTTATTTTTTTTTTTTAAATTTAAAATTGGGTTAAGGTATAATAATAATACTGTAAAAGTTTTGAAGTAAGATATCTATTATTTTAAAAGTTACAGAAATTAATAATTGAATTAAATACCGTATCATACTCATGCCGATATGCATTTTCAAAATCCCATTTCAAAACTTTTACAGAATTATTGCTTTACCCTTGTACTATTCTACTATGTTAGAATATAATTAGATTTAAGTAACCTTTGATTTTTATGTATATGTTTTAATATTATTTTATTTTGTCGAATTATGATAATTATTCTTCTTTGCACTACCGAACTGAAAACATTAATTTAATAAAATACATAACATATTTTGGCGACGAGGATATATAAAAAACCCTTTCTATTTGCGTTTTCGTGGTATATGTATATATACATGCGATTAGTTTGAATATAAAAATATATGTAAATATATATAAAATAATTGTGTGGAGAAAATGGCGTTTATCGGATCAATAGAACAATTTACCTTTGGGGATGATTTCGAGGAATATCTGGAGCGTATAGAGCAACTTTTTAAGATAAATAAAGTTGTAGAAGCAAATCAGGTAGCTTTGTTTTTAACATTGGTTGGACCAGAAACTTATAAGCGTATAAAAAGCGTAATTTTACCTGAAAAGGCTACAGATAAAACATTTAAAGACTTGGTAGTGAAAATCAAGCCGCATTTTCATCCTGAAAAAAGTATTATTGCAGAACGGTTTAAATTTTATAATTGTTCGCAAAAACCGAGTGAATCTATAAGTGATTTCATATTGAATTTAAAGCTGTTGGCTTCGCAATGCAACTTTGGCACCTTTTTGCAAGAAGCCTTACGAGATCGGTTAGTGTGTGGTGTAAGAAGTGGTCAACTTCAAACCAAGTTACTCTCATCTTCAAATATGTCATGGGATGAATGATGCAAATTGGCACACTCTTTCGAGTTGGTAGACAAGGAACAAAAAGATATGCATCCATCGTCGTCGTACGATGTAAATAAAATTAATTATCAGCAGCAAAGAAATCGTATGAAAAATGCACAAGAAGTACATCCAGGCATGCTGCTGGGAAGTGTCCGGCAAAAGAATGGAATTGCTTCAGTCGTCAGATCAATGAGCTGAACTATAAATTAGGTTCAATTAATTGGATGAATCAAAAGAACGAGCCATTATTGAAAAATGTTTTAGTTAGTGGTAAAAATATTTTGATGGAGATAGATACGTGGGTGGTGGTTTCTGTTATATCATTAACCGATTATAAATATTATTTTAAGAACTGTAAACTGAATTTCGTTAACTACCCTCCCTTGCAGGTTTTAACAGGGAGTAAATTGGAACTTGTTGGTGAAATATCAGTAATGCTTGATGGAGTAAATTTAAAATTATTGGTAGTCAAATCAAGTCTCCGATTTAATCCATTGATGGGAAGAAATTGGTTAGATGCGTTATATCCATCATGGAAAATTATTTTTACGAATCCTGATGGTAAGTACGATAAAATTTTTTCTGTACAAGATAACTGCCAGTCCAACATTAAGAATGAAGTTAAAACCAGATATCCATCATTGTTTTCAAAGAGCTCAAATCCTATTAAACAATTTTCTGCAAATATATCTGTGTTACCAGGCTCACAACCAAAATTTTTCAAACCATATTCAGTTCCTATTAGTATAAGAACTAAGGTCGAAAGCGAACTTAAGAATATGTGTGATGAAGGTATTATAAGACCTGTTCAAAACAGCTGTTGGGCTGCACCAATAGTTTGTGTTCTCAAGAAAGATTCAACTGTTAGAATTTGTGGTAACTTTAAGGTTACCATAAATCCAGTGATTGAGGGGTTGTTTATGCGCTACCTTTAATAGATGAAATTCTCACTAGCTTAAGAGGCAATCAATATTTTTGTATTCTGGACTTAAGTAAGGCATATTTACAGCTTTCTGTGAATGATCAATCTAGGTCATTGTTAACGGTGAATACTCATTTGGGATTGTTTCAGTTTTGCCGCTTACCTTTTGGTGTGTCAACAGCACCCATGATTTTTCAACAGGTTATGGATCCAATTACCCAGGGTTTGAATGGTGTAGCAATATATTTAGACGATATTTTGATAGCAGGCATTAGTAAAGAGGACTGTAAGGAAAAGCTATACAAGGTTTTGGACAGATTGCAGGAGTATAATGTTCGTATTAATTTAGAGAAATGTAGGTTTTTAGAGAGTAATATAGAATATTTGGGCCATGTTTTAACTCCGGAAGGCATTCGTCCATCTAAAAAGAAAATGGATGCCATTATGTTAGCTCCAGAGCCAATTGATGTTGATCAGTTGCAAAGCTTTTTAGGGCTTTTAAACTATTATACAAAGTTTTTACCATATTGTGCCACGGTTTTGGCGCCTTTACATAGATTACTCCGTAAGGACACTAAGTGGCACTGGGATGAAGAGTGTTCTCTTTCATTTTTGAATTGCAAGAAATTGTTATATGAAAATGATCTTTTATGTCATTTTGACCCATCTAAAGAGATTATAATTGCCTGTGATGCATCTCCATATGGAGTAGGTGCTATACTTAGTATTTTAGTAGATGGGCAGGAAAGACCATGTTTTATGGCATCGTCAACCTTAAGTAAAGCAGAGAAAAATTATCCACAGATCCATAGAGAGGCTTTAGCTGTTGTATTCGCTATAAAAAAATTTCATAAATATGTTTACGGGTACTCTTTTACAGTATACAGTGATCATCAACCTCTGGAGAAACTCTTAGGTGATCAAAAGGCTTTAGCCAATATTGTTTCTATTCGGTTTCATAGATGGATTTTGTTTTTAGCAAATTATAACTGCAAAATCAAATACCGACCTGGTTCAAAGCAAAAGAATGTAGATGCGTTATCTCGGTTGCCCATAGAGGGTATAACCAATGTTGAAAATTCAAATATTAATTTTTTCAATTTTGATATGAATTATATACCAATGAGTTTTGAGGAAATGGTAAAAGTCACTGAGAAGGATGTAAATATAATGAAAATAATTAGCTATGTGGAAAATAACTGTTGGCCATATGTTTCAAAACTGGATAAGTTTTAATTTCTTACAGAAATGTTAGATATTCGTTAGAAGTTAAAAATAAATGTTTATTTTACGCAGACCGTTTGGTTATACCAACAATTTTAAGAGAGAAGATTTTATTTTTATTACATGACACTCATATAGGTATCGTTGGCATGAAGCTTTTGGCTCGTAGTTGTGTCTGGTGGCCATCTATCGACTCAAATATTATAACATTTGTGGCAAATTGTTCGATATGTCAAAAGATGGAAAATAAGACTAAGGACTGTCCAAATTTCACATGGCCATCGACTTCATATCCGTTTGAACGAGTTCTTGTGGATCTTTTTCAGTTTCAGGATACTGATTTTTTTATTTTAGTCGATGATTTTTCAAAGTGGATTGAGGTACATGTATTGAGTAGAACAACAACAATGGCAGTAGTTGACAGGTTAAAACTTATATTTTCAATATTTGCTTTGTGTAAAATTTTGGTGAGTGACAATGGTCCTCAGTTTAGAAGCGATGAATTTAATTTGTTTTTAAAATGTAACGGTATTCAGCAGATGCTAAGCCCTCCCTATCATCCTAATAGTAATGGTTTGGCAGAAAGAGGAGTACAGACGGTTAAACGTAGTTTAAAATCATATTTTGTTACGGAAAAAGCAAAAAAGTTATCAAACAAAATTTGGTTTTTAATTTTCTATTTAAATATCGTAATACTCCATCAACAGTAACTGGTGTTTGTCCAAGTAAGTTAATACTAATAAATATAACGGAACCACTTACTGATTATAAAAAAAAGGAAATTAAAGAAAAGCAGAATTTTGAAGAAAGCTCTGAAGCAAACAATTTTAATTTGAAAGTTGGTCAAAAGATATTATATTTGAATCCGGACAGCAATAGTGATGCCAAATGGGTAAAGGGTTGGATTTGTAAGAAAATTTCAAAAACTTTATATTTGATAGAGGTTAATAAAAGACGTAGAGTGGCCCATCGTAACCAATTAAAACAGATTGCAGAAGAAGTAATAATAGTTAATAAAAGTAATAACTTAGACGAAAGCGATGTGGAAGAATTTTATGATGCGGAAGAAGATTGTGTAGTTGAAGATATTGTTGCTGAGGAAAAATCTCAACCTTTAAAAGAACGTTTAAGAAATAGACCGCGTATTAATTATAAAACCTAAGGTATTCAATAAAAAAAAAAAAAAAATTACAACTTAATTTTTAAAAAAATTTTATATTCTTCGATAAATTGCTCTAATTTTTAAAAAGGGAAAGAAATGTACTATTTATTCTACTATGTTAGAATATAATTAGATTGAAGTAACCTTTCATTTTTATGTATATGTTTTAATATTATTTTATTTTGTCGAATTATGATAATTATTCTTGTTTGCACTACCGAACTGAAATTTAATAAAATACATAACAACCCTAAGCCAATTTTGAATTAAAAAAGTAAATGAAAATCAACCGCAAAAAGACACGACGATTACGGGTAATTTGACTGAAATTGGGTGATTCGTTAGAGATACGTTTACGAAAATTTCGAAAATCTTGTTTTTTTTCTGATAATTTCAAAGTCTTCGCCACATTTATTTTCAATATATTCAATGTTTTATATAGTGTATCGGATGCTGACTAAAATCTGTAGCTTAAAAAGAAATTTCTGCCCTGCTAGTTCAACCCCTTTCCATATTTCTTTTCAATTTTTATATTTGCACTAAAGGTTAGGTTAGGTTAGGTTAGCAGGCTGCTGGTAAGGAAGATTTGAAAGTTAGAGTCCAGCTCACTTGGGTCCATTATAATGATCCCTTTGTGCTACCTGTATTAAAAGGATAAAGGACGAGAGAGAAAGAGAAAGGAGGGTGAGAGGGATAGAGGTGAAAAGATATGACAGTTATATTTATACACAGAGAGAATAGATTTGTTAAAAATCTGTTGGAGCAACAAATATTTAATTATGTATTCCAATATTTCATATTTTCTATCAATTATCAATCAATTGTACGATTTTTTATATTTATAAACAAAAAACCATAATTACAATGTAAATAGAATTCTCAAAATAGTTTAATTAGTAATAACAATTGATTCCGTTTATTTCTAATAACCATTTTAAAGTACTGGTAGACGCAACTGAATTAAATTCAAATTAGAAAATAACGTCACTGAATATTGGCTTTTGAAATGAAAAAAACTATTCCTGTAAACAATATTTAGTTTGAAAAAGAAAATTCTGTTAAAATTAATGAAATTCTATTGCAGTAAAAGAAAAGAAAAGAAAATACTTTATTGATGCTCCTAACCGAATTTTTTATTCTGAATACAAAAGGAAAAACATATTTTGTTGTCGCAATTGAATTATTCCTTATTTGTGGACAAATTTGAATGTTTTATAATCAAAAAATAAAAATTAGATAGAAATGTCATATAAAAAATATCTTTTGCAGAATAATTACATAAAATCCCGATTTAACAAAAAAGGTAAGGACATTATTATATACATATGTATATCGCAAAATATTCGAAGTGTTGTTACTATTATTCTGAAGTGAAATTATTTGTGCAAATAATCGAATACCGGCAACGGATGTTACAATGCACCACGCGAATCAAAAAGTTGCACATTTCATTCACTTCAGAATATAAGCGAAAACTTAGAATAATATGCGATAAATATAATAATGTACTTACATACCTTTTTTATTCTGCACAAATTGTTTTTATGTATGTATGTATGTATGTATGTGTATGAGCCATGTCTACCAATGATTCCTTTAGAAATACCAATTATATTGATTGTATCAATTAATTATTTCTATAGTCACAATTAAAATTTCATTCTAAAAATTCAAATATCGCTATTGAAAAGTTGTTGCTTACAAAAACTATATTCGTTCATTACAACAGAATTGTGTATTAGTTGTTGGAACCGTCCAAATTCGATTGGCTACAAATTCGGTTATCACAACAAATCTGTATTCTCTGTGTAGAGGTTAGGTGAGGTGATGGTGGGTCCTAGTTTGGCTAAGGGTGCGGGGGGGGGGGAGTTAGCGGCTATACCAGCTACTATTCCTTATATAAAGGCTTAAGTTTTTTAGCTCAATTTCCGATAACTCAGATAGGCTGCCGAAGGCTATTCTGCCAAAGAGGTGCAGCCGCAGATCCTCCAGAGCGGAACAATGACACAGGAGGTGGAGGACATTTTCCTCCTCCTCTTCGTCATTGCAGCTATAGCAGTAGTCATTATAAGGGAGACCCATACGTTTAGCATGGATTCCGAAAGGTCAGTGACCAGTCAACGTGGCCACGAGGTTTCTCAAGTGCTTCCTATTGAAGTTCATGACGTTCTTCGTTCTATGAGAGTTACGGCAAGGCCAGAGGGTTCTCGCTATTGCACAGGTTAGCTATTTCAAGAAAGGTAACATAGAACCGTCTCCAGCAGGATGAGAGTGGGAGACCACAGAAATTTTCAATATCAACCTCTGTAAGTGTGGTTCCCCTCTTTGCCAGTTCATCCGCAACTATGTTTCCTGAGTCTTAGTAGAATATTTGAGTGCTGTACAATTCCATCGAGGGCTTTGCGACATTCTTGGACGAGAATAGATATGGTGTACACACCTATGAGAGACCTAATAGCAGTTTTGCTGTCAGTTATGCCATGGATATCTCTGTTCGAGATTCCATAGAATCTTAACCAGTGAATCGCTCTTTTAATGGCAGATAACTTTGCCTGTCATATACTACATTCGTCCGGGAGTCTGAAGGACACTTCAATTCCATATTCTGGAATATAAACGCCTAAAGGTTTGCATACCTTTTTTTCATACATTGGTTAAAATTCAAAATAATGCCTGCAATATACATATATAAAAGAAAAATGAAATAAATTAAGAACCCTGTAACTAACTTTTATTTATGACCTATTTAAGCATTACTAACAACAACAATTTTATGAAAACACCATCAACTATCACAATAACAACAACAAAACAATAGATACAACAATATGAGTGTTTGTATGTACAAACAGGCACTCATTTTTGCATTCATTTCCCTCCTTACTTACACTGCATTCATAAGTGAAATATTTTTTTTTTAATAATATTTTTTATAAATGGTGTTTTTTATAATTATTTTGTAAGTATACTTGTGATACAGTGTTGCTAAAATCGAGGCGAAACTTATAAAATGCGGGGAGGGAGTTATTTGAAATACTCAACTCGTTGATACTTTACTTGTGGTGTTACCATTTAAGCATTGTAGTATTCTGTTCAAATTTGTGAAAAATGTTGAACAACATTGATTATTTCATACGAAAAATTTGACATGTAAACAATATTAACTAGCCCTGAAACTATGCTACAATTTATTCTGTTTTTAAAAACGCCCCATGTGTTTGTTGTAAATTCCATGCGAAATAAGTGTCACCTATCTTATTTCGCATGAAAACTCAAAATGTTGAAAATACAATTCATACGCTTTTCCCAAGGTAAACAGAGTACTATTTCTACAACATTTTGTCATGAACAATTTGTGCCAATTTTATTGAATGTATTTTGACATCATTTCGCGTGAAATGTTGAACAGAGTCAGAGTACCAGGCTTTACAGGTTAAATATTTCGCGTATAAAGATAGAATATTATTATTGGTCCTACACAGAGAAAACAGATTTGTTGTGATAACCGAATTTGTAGCCAATCGAATTTGGACGGTTCCAACAACTAATACACAATTCTGTTGTAATGAACGAATATAGTTTTTGTAAGCACCAACTTTGCAGTAGCGATATTTGAATTTTTAGAATGAAATTTTAATTTTGACTATCGAAATAATTAATTGATACAATCAATATAATTGGTATTTCTAAAGGAATCATTGGTAGACATGGCTCATACACATACATACATACATACATACATAAAAACAATTTGTGCAGAATAAAAAAGGTAAGTAAGTACATTATTATATTTATCGCATATTATTCTAAGTTTTCGCTTATATTCTGAAGTGAATGAAATGTGCAAATTTTTAATCCGCGTGGTGCATTGTAACATCCGTTGCCGGTATTCGATTATTTGCACAAATAATTTCACTTCAGAATAATAGTAACAACACTTCGAATATTTTGCGATATACATATATAATAATGTCCTTACCTTTTTTGTTAAATAGGGATTTTGTGTAATTATTCTGCAAAAGATATTTTTTATATGACATTTCCATCTAATTTTTATTTTGTATAAAACATTCAAATTTGTCCACAAATAAGGAATAATGCAATTGCGACAACAAAATATGTTTTTCCTTTTGTATTCAGAATAAAAAATTCGGTTAGGAGCATCAATAAAGTATTTTCTTTTCTTTTCTTTTACTGCAATAGAATTTCATTCATTTTAACAGAATTTTTTTTTTTCAAACTAAATATTGTTTACAGGAATAGTTTTTTTCATTTCAAAAGCCAATATTCAGTTATGTTATTTTCTAACTTGAATTTAATTCAGTTGGTAGACACAATACTTTAAAATGGTTATTAGAAATAAACGGAATCAATTGTTATTACTAATAAAAAACTATTGTGAGAATTCTATTTACATTGTAATTATGGTTTTTTGTTTATAAATATAAAATACTCGTACAATTGATTGATAATTGATAGAAAATATGGTATATTGGAATACATAATTAAATATTTGTTGCTACAACAGATTTTTAACCAATCTATTCTCTCTGTGTACAAATAAGATTTCATCGTGTTTCCCTGAATAATATTATTTTCTTTGAGCGTTCCATTTTAACGATTGCTTCATGTTAAATTGCTGCCATTCTTCTCAACTACAGTCAAAAATTACTATAATATATCTGCATGAGACCAGAAGTAGAAATTTTATCTACACCCAGAAAAAAGATTGGTTGGAAAATGGTTATGCCAATAAAATATCATTTGCATACACTATATATTTTAGTTCACGCTATCAATTTTCTATTATTCCAAAAAAAAAAACAATCCATGTTTTACTATAAGGGCATAATTTTAATAAAGATATGATTGTGACAATTCTTAAATTGATTGCATCAACCCAGCGTATGCTTTTGTCATGACTAATTAACTGATTGATTAGCACAACCGAATAAAATATTATGAATTGGATCTTACTACCAACTTTAGGTATTGGCAACTAAAGAAATGCCGTTCTATATTAAGGTTAAAATAAACACTTTCTATCAGTTGCTGCAACTAACTAGAGGTTGAGTTTACCATCATAGTTTACAGCAGCCAATTAAAAATTAACTTTTGTGACTTTCAAAGATATTATGATTTATGAATTCTCAAATGGTTTTTGAAAGTTTGTGCATAAGATAAGAGTTTTGTGGCTGTTCAAAATGTGTAGTTGAAGAAATGCATATGGACATTCTTAACCACCAGGTAATAAATTTCAATTAAAACAAACTTATGACAATATGTCTATGTCAAATAATAAATTTCTTAAATTGTGTATTTTTATTTCAGCAAGGAAGGCCAATTTTTTTTTCACTGGTACCAATTATGATCTTGTCTTAGTTACACTAACCATATTTTCGGTAGTAAGAATAAGTTTTATCTCAAATTCCATACTGTTGACCAATTTTTTCTGTTGCTGCAACAATTGTGTTAATGGTTATAATTAAAAATATAGTAATACCACAAGAAAATTGCAGTCGTTATACCAGAATTCTATGATATTAGTTGGTGCAACCGCCAAAATTCGATTGGCAACAAATTCGGTTGTCTCAACGAATCTGTTTTCTCTGTGTACGTAAAATTGCCAGACCAACATCTTTCGAATGAGAAGATGAGAATTTGCTCGTTTTTTGTTAAAATTCATTGGCGATACCAATAAATTTAGCATTTTTAGTACTAAAATAGAGCCCAGTTTTGAATGGATCCTTTTGCTGCACTTAAATTAAAAATTTAAAATCTATAGATTTTAAAAATTTGATTGATTACAATTTCCATGGCTACGTTGTAAAATTTCGTTACGAATTTAGTGCTCTTATTTGCCTAGAGTAAAATTATGTGGATAAAAATAATTCGAACTGTGTCGTTTCGGATTGCGTTGAAATAACGACTCAAATAGATTTCAATAGGTTCCAATCTATATATTTTTTTTTGCAAAATGTTGAAGTTTGCCTCGATAAACTGGAATGACAGCGATGTCTGAAACTTATTTCTCCGGAAAATAACACAAACAATAGGCTATTTGGCAACTTTGGAGAAACATTTGGGGTATTCAAATGGTACTCATAAAAAATATGACTGCTGTGAGCAACCCCTCATAATTTACAATTATAAATATTGTACTTATTTGTATTTTGGTTTTAGCACCTTTGTGCATTGCTTACTCTCTCTCTCTCTCTCTCTCAATTCCTTTGCTAAACTCTCAGGCATTACTACATTTAGTTATGACAAACAATAAACATAGCTGAGAAAGTCTTATTATTTTACCACGCTTTACTTTGAGTCACAACACAATTTTCTTAAACTCTGTTAAAATGTTAAGACATTATGACACTTAAGACACTGTTGTGAATACCCCAATTGTTTCATTGTTTTTATATATTGCATATTTCTTCTACTAGAATAAAATATGATTACAATGAAATATGGCGTTGCATTGTAGAAAAGACTTCCTCTTTGTTTCACAAATAAAAACAAGTTACTTATTACTTGCAAACGAAAGTAGAAAATGAAAAAAAAATTATATATATATGAAATGAAAGAGCCAAATATTTTCTTATCGCTGTACCCTACAATTGTGCAAAACAATATCTAAGGCCTTAACAATCACAATGTTAAAAAAACGTTCAGATTTGTAAATTCGTTTAAGCCAATATATGGGAAGACGGTTTGTTTATTTGAATCAGAGATTAGCATGAATTATAGTCGAAAGCTTTTGTTTTTCGCCTTCAAGCCCTTGAAGCTCACGATGTCATTTGTAATATTTGTTTTCAAGTACAAATAGAACAGAGAGAAGTTGCCGCATTCGATTTTGAAAGAAATTTCAAAGCACTTTCACGAGTTTACATTTAGAAGTTGTGAAATTTTTTTCTTGGAAATTTTCGAGATTGTAAAAAATAAATTAATTACAAACATAAAAATACTGATGCTCATATAACACTTAGAAATGGAAATAAATTGAAGAAAACGTGTTGCCTCCACTTAGAGCTAATACAAGGTGGGCCAAAAGAAATCACCCTATTGGAAGATGCTCTTATTTTTGCAAATGCCGGCCAATGTCAAATCTGTTTTGACATTTGTGAACTAGATAGATATAGAATGCAAGTGAACAAGCCATGGAGCAATACACTCCCTAATAACGCGGAATAATCGTGTTTTTTTGCGTAACAATTCGTCTGTGGTGTTGGCGCTGCTCGAATTCCGTTGCCGATTCCCCGGTCGTCCGGCACCGACTGCGCAAACTCTGCTCCGTTTGGCCACCAACCTTGAAGAGTATGGAACCACACGAAACGCTGCGAAGAGTGGCCGGCCCCCGAAACGCCTGTTCTGCTGAGAATATCGCCGCTGTTGCCGAGGATGTCGAGCTGTTGCCAGAAACATCAACCAGACGCCGTGCCTCGCAATTAGACATCAGCAGGTCGTCGCTAAAGCGAATTTTGGTCAAAGACCTGCGCATGTTCCCTTACAAAGTCCAGTCCGTGCATCAGCTGCTGCCTGTCGACCAGCTCAATCCTCAATCTCGAGGACGAAGTGGACGATTTTTCGACCAAAATCATAATGAGCGATGAGTCTCATTTCCATCTCAGCGAGTACGTGAACAAGCAAACCTATCGCTTCTGGGGCACCGAAAAACCACGAGTAATGCACGAGAAGCCATTAATTACACCCGCTTAAAAGGACTGGAGGACATGTGGTTCCAACATGACGGAGCAACGGCACACACTGCGCGAGCCACAACCGATATTCTGAAGGCGGCGTTCCCGGGTCGCCTCATCTCTCGTTTTGGCGATTTACACTGGCCCGCAAGATCGCCCGATTTAACCGTTCCAGACTTTTTTGTGGGGTTTTTTGAAGTCCCGTGTTTACGTGAACAAGCCCGAGACCCTGGAAGTCCTCAAGGACAACATTCGACACGAGTGCGAGAATCTGTCGCCCGAAGTTCTCGCCGAAGTGATGAAAAATGCCATAAAACAAGCCCGTATAGCAATTAATTGTGACGGCGCCCATTTTGCCGATATCATCTTCTCGACTTGACCAATAAAATTCTAAAGGTTCAAGTCAACATAAGCAAAAATCAGAATCGAAGTATTTCATTCTGAAAAAAATGAGATCCAAACAACATCGGATGACTTCTTTTGGCCAACCTTGTAAATCAGCTTAAACACTGGTTTAGTTGAACTAAACTCAAATTTCTATGTAGTTTAAACTAAACACAAGTAAATCATTCAACCATACATTATGCATAGTTTAAAAAATAATATTGTGGCAGCACTAGAATAAATGCCAAAATAAAACAGCTGTTTTGCAGCAGACTATCAATTCTTTGCACAATAAAAAAAGCAAAATATTAAAAAAATTTTAATTAAAGGTCCCAAATTTTACTGAGAAAGAAATTATATTTATGCTTGGTGATGTCGAATAGTATAAAAGAATAATAGAGTGTAAGAAAACAGGTCGAACAAAATCTGAAGAAAAAGTCGAAACTTGGAAAAAAGTTGAGTGGTCTTTTAATGCAAATCATATGGTCTGTACGTAACAAAATCATATGGCCTGCACTGATAGTTTAAACGCCCAATTTCATGCGTTTAAAAATGGTTTAGATACTCTACTGATTTAAATGTTTGCTGGTTTAAAAACAGATTTTAAACCAAAAATAGAGATTAACTTGCACTGATTTATTATCCCTTAACCTTCAAATTATAGCATACTAGTATTTATTTTTATTCTCGAAATCTAAATTTATTTAAAAAAAAATTCAGACTGAAGACTATTCGAGCGCTTCACTTACCACAAGGAATTTTAGTTCATGCAGACACTGATTCTGTCACTGCTTATGAAAGCTACAGTAGTGTTCAGAGGGTAAGAATTGAATATTCCATAAAAAATATTACAGTGTAGGTTGCATAGACTTCGTCATAGCCGCATGTAAACATTTTCCTTTTCTTTTTTTTTTTTCTACGACTCCTTAAAATGTTTTCTTGTGTCTTAAAGTTTTTTTCCACTCTTTTTTATTCTTACTGAATGCACGAGTTTATAATAGTGAAGACAACCTCTTTCCGCTCACTAATTTTAATTGTTTATATAGTTTGCAAAGCAACAATTCATGAGCAGGACATTCTTTTTTACAACAATTTGGAACAATATTTTTTGTTTTTAGCACAAATAACAAGAAAATGCTTTTTTGCTGTGAAACGAACGAAGAATGTTGAAAACAAAATTTATATTAATTTTTATTACAAAAACTTATAAAAGAAACTTTTTTATTTTTGTTCATTTAAAACTTAAAGACGGCCAAAAGGGAGAGAAATTGTTTAATGAAATTGTACCTGAAGATTTAAAATTTGGACAAGTTCAATCTATTGGAAAAATATTATCATTTGCAAGAAGGCAGACTGTTTATTACAAGTAGAAGTAAAAGAAAAAAGAAAACGGATAATGAGCGAAATTAACACTTGTTTGGTAAAAATAGCAACTGTTTCCGAGTTAATAAATCTATGGCAATAAGGGAAAAGTGCTTAAGTAATGTTTTACTGTTTTGTAGGAGAGCACTTTTAAACTTTCAACTCGATATGCAGAAATTTATTCCTTTTAAATAAAAAAATTCGGTCTGCACTTTTATTTTATTTGAGAAAAAATCTCTCTACACACTATAACTAAAACATTCATTTTGAAATAAACCAAAATATAATAAGCTAAATTAAGTTATTATTCTTTATGAGATTATAAGGCGAAAAATTATACAGAGAAAGTCCTTGTTGCATAACTTTCTGAAAAGTTGCACAAAATACTTGCCCAGGAGTACTTTTGAATATAAAAAATAAAGGTATGCTATTAACTCAGAATTAGCTTATCAAGACTTAAGCAATTTGTCCCTTTTATCATAGAAATAATTTGTTGGTGCTCCAACAGAATTTTCCTTAGAGGATGAAATATCTTGCTTTTGAAAATTGTTAAAACCATAAAAAAATTCTTTTATATATAATCGTCAGATTTAGCGGAAAAATAACTAATTAAATTAAGTAGTGTAAAGTTCAAAAATAGTAGTCTATTAAGATCTCTGTATACTTCTCTGTTTATTATCTTAAAAAAAATACGAATTTTATGTTACTTACGATGGCGGATCAATAAGTCCGTGACTTTTCGAACTTCCCTCGTAGTTATATGAAATGCAAGACTTGTTAATGGACTACTGTCAAATTTTGAGCAAGTGTCGTGATTTACTTTGCGTTTAACAGGTGCTCAAAACATACGAGTACAACCTCGTGTATTTTTCTAAAAATGGAAAAAAGTGAATTTCGAATGCTCATTAAACATTATTTTTTTGCGAAAAAAAAACCGTCAATCAAACCAAGGAAAATTTCGATAAATACTATGATGACTCTGCACCATCGATTTCAATGGTAAACATATGGTTTACTGACTTTAGTTGTGGTCGCACAAGTACAAATGACGCTGCAAGTTCTGGACTGCCAATTGAGGTCAGTACACCCGAAAATGTCGAAAAAATCCACGATATGGCAATGTGGTTTCGATTTTAAGTGATCAGCTGGGTTTAAGAAAGTTGTCTGCAAGATGGGTGCCGTGATTGCTCTCAATTTTCCATAAACGTAAACGTGTGACAACTTTGGAGTTGTT
Organism: Nowickia ferox; assembly: GCA_936439885.1. Classification (NCBI taxonomy): domain Eukaryota; kingdom Metazoa; phylum Arthropoda; class Insecta; order Diptera; family Tachinidae; genus Nowickia; species Nowickia ferox. The sequence continues at coordinate 71,236,223 of OW387026.1, forward strand.
TAACCGCAATCCGAGTGCGGCGTTTTATAACTGTGGGTGTAACATGGATCCATTACTGTACTCCGGCGACCAGTTTGTCTAAAAATAGAAAAAAGTGAATTTCGAGTGCTCATTAAACATTATTTTTTGCGAAAAAAAAACCGTCAATCAAACCAAGGAAAAGCTCGATAAATATTATTATGGGGACTCTGCACCATCGATTTCAATGGTTAAAAAAACGTGTGACAACTTCAAAGGATTGCTTGGAGTTGTTTAACCGCAATTCGAATGAGGTTTTGCGGCGTTTTGCAACTGCGGATGAAACATGGATTCAATACTGTACTCCGGAGACCAAGAAGCAGTCTAAACAATGGCTTTCTCCGGGTGAACCTGCTCCGAAGAAGGCCAAGGTAAGTTTGTCGGCCAATAAGGTGATGGCAACAGTTTTTGGGATACACGCGGGATAATCAGCATCGATTACCTTCAAAAGGGAAAAATAATAAACGGTAAATATTATGCCAACTTTTAGATTATTTACTCTGCGAAAAGATACCTGTTCACCCATTCGAATCAATAATCAAGTTGTTCCTCAACATTCACATGTAAAATATCTTGGTATACACCTTGACCGACGGATAACATGGAAACACCATATTGACTCTAAGCTAACACAAATGAAACTAAAATTAACTCAGTTATATTGGCTGATTGGTAGAAATTCAACCCTGAGTCTAGATTGCAAACTTTCGATATACAAGTCGCTTTTGAAACCTATATGGTGCTACGGAATTCAGCTATGGGGCACTGCTTCAGCTTCAAATGTAGAGAAAATCCAACGAAGACAAAACCAAATTTTACGGTTAATAACATCGGCTCCATGGTACATAAGAAACTCAAATTTACATCGTGATCTAAATATGCCACAAGTGACTGAAGAAATTGCAAAATACTCAGGCAAATATCTAACTAAACTCGAGTCACACCCTAATCCGCTTGCTCGAAATATCTTGAACTTTACCGGACACATCCTCTTAAAAAAGAGGGACACAAGGGCTCTAATACTTACCACACCAGATGAAACTGTTTGAAATTATTTTTTTATTTTTTGCTTTGCACAACTCTTATGTATTATGAATTACTATCACTAAGTTTATGTCCGACACTGGTCGGGCCTAATAATTATATTTAGATTTAAGATTTGAATACTTATTGTTAGTTCATTTTTGAAGATACAATAAATAAATATATGTATGCATAATAAAAAAAAAAACTTATTAGACCGATTTAATGAGGATTTAAAAAGAAAACGACCCCATATGGCCAAGAAAAAAGTTATTTTTCATCAAGATAATGCACGGGTGCACACGTGTGTAGTCTCAATGGGAGAACTCAATGAATTGGGCTACGAATTGGGCTACGAATTGGATTTAGCCCCTAGTGACTACTTAATATTTCCAAACCTAAAGAAATGGCTCGTTGGAATTGATTGAGCTCCAACGATGAAATTATTGACCAAACAAATATCTATTTTAAGGACCTCGAAAAATTCTGTTTTTTAGAAGGGATACAAAAACTGGAGAAACGTTGGACTAAGTGTATTAAGTTAGAAGAAGATTATGTTGAAAAATAAATTTCTGTTTTGCAAAAATAACTGTGTTTCATTCAAAAAGTCACGGACTTATTGATCCGCCCTCGAATCTGCACTTAGTCGAAAAAAATTTAAAATGAAATGTATTCTTAAGGAGTTTTTTTAAGTTGTAACTGAAAAGGCAACGTTGCTCTGTTTGACAGCCATTGAAAGCAGACTACCGCGTGATTTGAGAATAAAATAAAAAAAGAAATTTCGTGTGCTGATTAAGCATTAGCTTTAGCGAAAAAAAACCATCACTAAAACCAAGACTGGGCTTGATAAATAATATTGGGATTCTTCACCATAAATTTCAATGGTAAATAATTGGTTTACTGAATTTCCTTGAAGCCGAATAAGCACTGATGATGCCGAAAGTTCTGGACGCCCACTTTGGGTCTCTAAACCTGAAATAACTGAATCAACTCAACAAACTCACATGGCTCCGTGGTTTTTGATTACTTGGGTAGGAGAAAGCTTTTCGCGAGATGGATTTCGTATTTTCTCATAATCGATATTAAAAGTAAAGCAGGAGTATTTCCACCGCAATACAAACATCAGTAAAAACATTAGTTTTCTCAGAGTGAATCGTTACCAAAGGGTTTGTCAGCAATTAAAGTCATAAGGACTGTTTTTGACATTGACTAATGGCAAATATATCATTTAATTTTATACGGTCGATTTAAAGAAGATTAAAAAAAAATACCATATTTGATTAGGAATAAACTTGTTTTCCACAAGGCAATACAAGCGTGCATACATGTTTCCAAGGCAAAAATACATGATTTGGGCTACGAACTGCTCTCTCATTCATCCTATTCTACGTATTCAGCCCTGACTGATGATTTCGCAAAATCTTATTTTTTTTGAAGGGATAAACAGTTGGAAAAAACTGGGGAGAGTGTTTAGAGCTCAAAGGAGACTACATTGAAAAATAAAATAATTTTTTACCCAAAGTCCTGTATCTCATTCATAAAGTCCCGGAATTATGGAAAGTATTTCTTCAAAAAAAAAAATTAACATGGTTTTTGATTAGTAAATTAGTTTAATAACGACTTACTTCTTAATCGGGCTCAAGTTCAGTGTTTTCAATTCTTATAGAATGAAATTTTTTTAATTAATGTGACTTTCTAAAGTAGAAAAAAATTGTCTTCTCAAAGTTGGCCGAAGAGGACCTAAGAAACGATGTCCTGGAGATAACCTCCTCAACGGAAGAATTAAAATCACTCTTAAACAACAACAAAAAGCCAGAAGTGAAAAATTCAGTACTAGTTTTAAAAAAGCACCAAGTTTAAAAAATTTCGCTCTCAAAAAGCACTAAATCTAGTGCGAAAGATAATAAATTCGCAACGCTGTATCGAATTGTAGTTAACTGCACTATAACTGAAGGGATTATATCATCCCAGATATTTCCGAAGAGCAATTAAGCGACCAGCTTAGGAAGTGTACATTACATATCAATTAGGCTCCGGCTAAGAAGCGAATTATTCTTTTCGAGGGGTATAAAGCGAGCACTTCTCAGAGTATAGAAACCTTAGTTCGCAAGTCGGACTACAGTGTGGTGGGCAACATAAAAAAGGAGCAGACCTTTGGAAATGCTGGACGGATTGAGTGTACCTCGGCTGGGAAATAAAACTGCGTTAAGACAAAATATTGCATTCTTTAAGAATTGAAAATACTGAAGTAAAATGCTAATCAAAATCAAGCAAATACAAAGAACGCTGATGACGAAGGCATTGCGAACTTCGAAAACAGTTTGTTGTTCCGTTCTGCTAGTGTTTGTCAGAATATTTACAAATAGCTTTGTATTACTTGTTCATTAATAACACTGTGCTAGTTCAAAAACGTAACATACGTCCGGTGAGTAAACCTAATTCGAGTACGGTGAATTCAATGGTGTTAAAGTTTTTTTAGGTTAGCTTTTGTTTAAAAAATAACTACGATTGAAAACTTGGCTAAAAGCACCTAAAATCGCACTTTTTCCCAGTTTTCAGTAATTGACCGAGTGAACATAATGCAGTGTTTTAGGTGCGTAAAACTATCTTCACAAAATTGCTTGTCGGTTGTATGGTTTCAGATTTTATAACGGACATACGAGTATGTAGAAAAATATTTGTGTTTTGTATACATTAATTAGTCAAACAGTTTATTATATAGAAAGTTATTTCTGTGATTTTCTTGAATAACAACCTATGTTATATATCGTTACCTTAATATAGAAAGGCCCTAACTCATTATTTTTTTAAATTGAGTTTTTTGTATATTTCGATAGAAGAACATCTAATGTATCGAAAATTGCAAAAATCTCGATTTCAAAAAATAATGAGTTAGGGCCTTTCTATATTAAGGTAACGATATTTATCATTTGGGGTTTATTATATCAAATTGTTTAATTTTAAATGAATTTTAAAAAGGTCTAAGATTTTTTTCTGTTAAATATGTACGTATGTACATCAGTTCTTTTTAAACAAGAAGATTGCTAATGTTACGCCTATCCCTAAAAAAGGAGAAGCTACTAACCCTGAAAATTATCGTCCAATCGCAATATGTTCTGCACTTTCCAAAGTGATGGAAAGTATAGTGAATTTCCATATTGTAAGGTATCTGGAGTCTAACAGCTTACTCAACGACCGGCAATATGGATTCCGTAGAGGCCGCTCTACGGGAGACCTATTTGCCCTCCTTTCGGAGAAATGGTGCAATTCAATCCACCATTTTGGCGAAAGTAAGGGGGTTGCTCTAGATATCTCCAAGGCGTTTGATAGAGTGTGGCATGGCGCACTTTTGTCAAAATGTATTGCCCTTGGTGTCGGTGATAACTTCTCTCGATTCTTATCGAGTTTCCTCAGAGATCGCACTATAAGAGTTGTTATAGATGGGATCTCATCAAATGAGTTCAAATTAAATTCAGGGGTACCGCAAGGTTCCGTTCTTTCACCAACTCTATTCCTTATCTTTATAAATGACCTTCTATGTAAAACTTTCAAGCCTATCTATACTTTCGCGGACGACAGCAGCATTTGTCATTCTTTCTCATTCAGCAATAGACCTAGCCTGCCGCAGTTTGAGGCTATGCGACAATCAATGAATGAGACTTTAAATTATGATTTAGTAAAAATCTCTGAGTGGGGTCATGCGACTTTAACGCCCGTAAGACCCAATGTTGTATGGTTACTCATAGACTCATGACCGAAAATGTTGTTGCCTCTGTAATTATTTAGGGGGGGTATAAATACTAAGGAATCAGATGCTCTTGATGTTCTTGGCATCAAAATGCAGTGTGATGTTCGATGGACTGAACACATTTTTTAAGTTGCAAAAGAAGCATTCAAGTGCCTGGGGTTTTTAAAACGGTGCAAACGATATTTCACCCCATCTGATCTCCTTACTATTTATACCACTTATATCCGACCAAAATGGAATACAACTCTCATGTATGGGCCGGCGCTTCAAAGTCTATTTTGGGGCTGCTCGACCGCGTAAAGGAGAGAGCGAAGAAGCTCATCGGTGACAGTAGGGTATCCAGCTCTATTGATTCATTGGAGCATCGACGCAATGTGCGGTGCATTTCCTTGTTCTATCGTTACTAAAACGGAATGTGTTCTAATGAAATTAGGGAAATTGTTCCTGAAACCCGCATATTTATACGCACAACACGTGCCTCATTCAGAGCACATCCCTTTGTGGTCGATTGGCCAACGAATCGCACTACGCATTACAGAGAGAATTCCTTTTTTAGCCGCACTGTTCGTATGTGGAACCAACTACCTACGGAGGTCTTTCCTGTCACTACCAGCGTGAGAAAGTTTAAATCAAATGTTCACAGACACTACTCCCTCTATCCTCCTTCCCTATAACCTATTTTCCTAGTTGTAGCACAATGCATTGCATGAGTAGGGGTTATCCCCTGAGCGCTGGTCCTGTTAAAAAAAAAATAAAACAACAACAATCCTTTCAGCTTTTTTTAAATATTCTTCTGAATAAATTGGATTTTTGAACATGCGCTGTTATGCAAGAAAACACAAATTTATATATTTTTTAATTATTATTGTGAATTCTCAAATAGTTTTTGGAAGTTTGTGCATAAGATAAGAGGGTTGTGACTGTTCAAAATGTGTGGTTGAAGTCTACTGACGATTTGTTAAAGCAACAATGAAATGCATATAGACATCGCTTAACCGCCAGCAAATAAATTTCACTTACAAATTAATTGAATTTATGAATGGCTTAATTAGATTCAGTAACTATTTTTATCACACAACGTCGGCAATTAAAAAAAAAATTATGCTAATTTATTCTATGTTCTATCAAAAGAAAGTTTAATATAATGGGCCTAACTACGAGTGTCGTATTTCGACTGGGACGATTTTGCACCAGACGGTCTACTCTATAATTCGAAACAAAAGAAAATAATTTCGAATTGTAATGTTAATAACATACAAATTCGAAAGCTTTTTCTTTCATTTCGAAATAAAGGGCCTTATCGTGGTTGGCGTATTTCGACTTCGACTACGACAGGTTGGTAATAGATTAAATAAAATTTGTTGCACTGTTCTTTAATCTATTACAAAAATGTCGTAGTCGAAGTCGAAATACGCCAACCACGATAAGGGGAAAAGAGTAGACATCCAGATTAAGGAATGTAATGTTTTCTAGTCTAGTAAAAATTCGTCGAAGTCGAAGGTGACACTTGTAATTAGGCCTAATATATTGTTTTGTATTATTAAGCCATAATTATGATAGGAATATTATCTTGACTTACAAGTCGTAATTTTAAGTAAACGTTTCATACTCAAATTCAAATTAATAATAACTATAAAATAACATTTATTTATTGTCTGTAAATAATTTTTTTTTAATATTTTTCTTTTGGTATTATAAATCACATTAATAAATAATAATGGAAAATGTATGTCAAACAATAGAATAATAAGTACGAGTATAATGCAGCTCATTTGTTCTTTCAAACAATAACAAGTTCAGCACAATATTCACTGATTAGATAAACTTTATGATTATAAGTGTTCATTAAATAAATCATTGTTATGAGTTGTTAAAGAAATTTATTGTAAATTAAACAAAAGAAGAGAAAATACTAAAAAAACTGCTAATGCAGTTTTGCATAAGAAAACAGATAAAAAATATAATTATAAACTTATGGCAATAGATTTTAGGTAAACTTTACGCTATTTTCGATGTCGGCACCATTCTTTGGTAAAAAGATTTAAATTTCAAAATTTACCAGTTTTTGGGAGTTACTGAAATTGAGGAGTGGTTGCTTTTCATTGCTAATTTGTATTGTCAAATTCAGACCACAAAGGTAACAATGGAAGACCTCTGGTATTCATACAAAAACTGTTGCTGTAACGCATGAAAATTGATTTGACGTAACGGACACTAATATACTCATATAAAAATTCTAGTAAATTAAAATTGCTTTTAAAATATCGTCACATTTAATATAAAATTATTCATATCTCAAAATATTTTCGCAATAAACAAACAATGAAATTCAATTTGAAGTTTTATATAGTTTATTTAATAAAGAATTTTATTTTTTTTTCTGTACTCAGATATTTATGTGATGCCACCACAACTACTTTGACAGTACAAGAACGTAAAGTTTTTATTTTTATTTATGCCAAAATGATTTTAAACCTAAAATATGCAACAACTTCTAGATTAAGTGCCCAAAATTTACTCCCAAACAAAAAATCACAAGCATTTGTAAGGAATATGTGTATTAGAGTTGTGTCCAACAGCTCTTTTTGAACTAGTTTGAGAGCGTTCGAATCAAAAATTGTTTCAAACCCAAACCTTTGTCCAACAGAACGAACTAGTTCAAAAAGAGCTGTAGGACACAAGTCTAATGTGTATGCACATTAGGCCGGTTCGATATGTATGGATGAAAAAAAAATGGTGGCGCACAGTGTCGTGTTTTCATATAACGAGCGTCCAAAAATAGAACGAGTTATTGTAAAAGTTGAGATTTGGCTCACATGTTTTAATTGGTAAAAGGTAACCAAATATAAAATTGTAAAAATTTCTGTGCAAGGATTCGCATCCTTCCCATATATCCTGAAATGGAGAAATACTGCAAAGTATAGGAAAAAAGCTCGAGCTTCATGAACTTTGAATATTTATTGAATTTTATACACTAAAAGTGTTGGCCAAGTTTTATTAGAATAGAAAAAAAAGTTACCTTGTTCAAAAAAATCAAAATCAAAATTAATAAAATTTTTAATTAAATTCCATACACGAATCACGAATAACAAACTTACGGCCTGGCCCACGATGTCGACAAGAAAGTTTCTTTCGCTTACTTACATTGAAAACAAAAACAAATTCTCTTATTTTGTTTTTGTTTTCAATATAAGCAAGCGAAAGAAACTTTCTTGTCGACATCGTGGGCCAGGCTGTTAATGTACATTTCATTTTTGTTTTTCGATTCGGAGCAAGGACGTGAATAATATCCTCTTCATTGTTGTCGAATGCCAAAAAAAATAAATAAAAAATAGGATAAGTTTTCGAACGTAAATGAAATTTGGTAAATTTTTTATACAGGGTGTCTGGTGGCAAATTTATATTTTTAAATACGATTATTTCAAAAAGCAATAAACGGTGCGGAGAGAGGGTGGCTCCGTTGGAATTATCGATTGTGCGGATTTGTTAATCACGTTTCGCAGTGGTCGAGTGAGCATCGCGCTTTCGCTGTGGAGAAATTGTTTAAAGGTAATGATTCTTACGTAATTGCTCGTCGACAATTTTGTTCAAAGTTCGGTATTCAGCAAATACGTGATGGACCGAGGGTAAATTTAATTCGTTCGGGGTGCAGAGATTCCGCGAAACGGCTTCCACGATCTTAAAGGACTTCCGAAAACATCGAACTGGCTGAAAGCAGTTTACATGAAAATCCGCAGCTTTCAATACGGAAAAGAGAAGCCTTAGTGGTATTTCCAAGAGCGATTATTCATGAAATTTTAAAAAAGGATCTGAAGTTCCATCCTTTTAAAATTCAAATCGTTCAAGAACTGAAGGAAAGTGACTTTGATTTACGCACAAATTTTTGTGAAACGCTGTTAGAACGTTTTCGCAATGTAAATCCCATTTTCTGGAGCGACGAGGCTCATTTTAAACGGCAACGTCAACAAGCAAAACTGCCGTTAATGGTCTCCAAGAACCCGCAACCCTCGATTGAAACATCAAAAACCATTGCATTGCCCCAGGGTAACTGTTTGGTGTGTCTTATCCATGCATGAGATAATTGGACCATTTTTGTTTCGAAAATTCTCGTGGCGACGAATGTCAGCATGATTACGGAATTCTTTTTGCCAAACCTGCGAGCTCATCCATCGTACTCTTTACACTCGTGGATTTAACAGCCACACACACACAGCCAGAGCTTCGATGAATACGCTTAAGGAAAATTTCCCCAAAAACTGATCAGTCGCTTTGGGGACATCCCATGGCCACCGAGGTCACCCGATCTAACTCCTATGCCTTTTTTTTATGGGGCTACCTTAAAGAGAGGGTTTATGATGACAATCCCCCATCTCTTGTGGCTGTAAAGAAAAAAATTCGTCGAGAAATCAGCTCAACTGAACCAAGTGGCGCAGAACACAAGGATCTGTTTTGAACAGTGTATTCAACTCGTCGGAAGACATCTGGATGACATACCTTTTAAAAAATAAAATCCGCATTTCCATTCTATCGTTTAATGCTCTTAATAAAACTTTGTGTCAATTATTACGTTTTTTATTTAAGTTTGAAAATATAAATCTGCTACCAGACAACCCTGTATTAAATATCATCAAAATATTTTCGGTTTTCAAACATTCAATTATACTCTTTTTGGACGCCTCACAGCACTGTGCGGCGTTGGCTGAAGTAGTTAGCACGTTGACTACAAAACCGAAGGTCCTGGGTTCGAGCTCGGTATCCAACAGTCATTAAATAACAACACCAAGCACTTTTCTGATATCCATTAGTGTTTCTTTGTATTAGTTGTTGTAGGAAAGTTCAAGTGATGAAGTCATAGTCACTTCAAAAAAATTTAATACTTCTCATTTAACACCGGAGGCGCTGCAACACTGCATTATTAAAAACGTAAAAAACAGAGTTGTAAAAGAATGAAGCTTTCCTCTCTCTATCTCTTCCTTCACCACCTGTCTTCTCTATCTCTACCATTTCCTAAAGAAGGTAACACCTAGTAATAGAAGTAGGCATTCATTGCCTGAGTATTACTTCTCTAAAAAAAAAAAGATCTTGTCAGTCAGACAGCCGTTAAAAATCGACGTAAATAGGCATAAAATTGCCAGATAAGTATATCTTATTAAAAAAAGAAGAAAAAAAAAATTTAAAAATCTTATAGTAAAAACGAAATTAACATCTAATTTTAAAAAAATTATCCAAAGAAACCATTGCTCTAAAATCAAACCCTATACCGCGCATGTCGACATGAAAGTTTCTTTCCTCTTCCTGAGCTTTGAAAGTAGCTTTTCTGAAAAATGCGTAAAGGTTTTCTATAAAAAAAAACAAAATATTCAATTATTAAAAATGTAGTTGAGCCCATCCAATTTCGGTTTACCAAAAAAGAGTTACAAAATCAGCTTACCCAAATTATTTTTTGCATAAAAACAAAGAATTTGAGAGCTACTATTTATGAATCAGAAACTGGCAGCACTAATGTGAAAAGCTAAAATCTGGCAACACCATAATAAAGTTTGGTATTTTTTAGCAAACACGTACTCACAACGTTTTGATGCACAAGTGCTATTTGTTCTGTTTGCAGTGGGTTCAGAAAATTAATTTGACAAAAAAATGGAAATTTCAAGAGAAGGTTTATTATTATTTATTATTTTTCACAACTTTCGGCGTGGATTATCTCAACAAGAATGTGTAGATGATCTCAGCTGTTTGTAAGGCGATAAAACACCATCAAGAAAACCACAGTATATCGCTGGTATGTGAGTTGAATCGCGGTCGTAGTTCCGTCGCCGATGAATTCCGTTAAGGTCGTCCAAAATCGGTTGTTGTGCCGCAAAAAATAGATTCAGTGCGTGAATTGATAATGCAAGATCGTCATGTGACATATTGTAAGATAGAGGCATCATTGCACATTAGTTTCACTTCAATACATTCGATTTTGCATGAACACTTAAGGTAGGATCACATGATTGCCGCAAATACACCAATCTGACCCAATTTTTATTGTGGTGAATTGGTGCACAATAATAAAATTGCACCAATCAAATACGTTGCAGTCACATAATTGCCCCATTTTATAAAAATTTGATTGCCGCAAATTTCCGAAGAATGAATTTGTGGCCATAATTGCCGCATCCTAGTCACACGATTGTTCTAACTTGCGGCAACATAAACAAACAGCTGTCGTGGTAGTTTTTAGTTTGTTTCGTTTTATGTGCAAATAGTTTTCTTTTAAAAAGAAGTAATTTTTTTCTGTTTTATTTTGTACGGGAAGATGTTTTATTCGTTTAAAAGAAATAAAATTGCCTCTGCTTTGTACATTTTGTGCCCATTAAATATACAAAGCAGAGGCGATTTTCGTTCTTTTAAACTAATAAAAGCTAAATATATGGGTTAAAGACTGGATCACAGTTCTATGCTAACGTTTAAAATAAGTTATAATTACATAAAAAGTAGGTTGAAGTTTACAGTACTTACCAAAACATTTAAGAAATTGTCGCGTATTGGTTTCTTTGATTGCCGCTCTAGAACACAATAAATATTGGTGAATTTTTAGCATTTTTATTGGGGCTTGGCTGTCTATCAACCGTTCACACGATTGCCGCACCAGAGCTGCATTTGATTGCGGCAAATCACCACAATATTGTTCTCGATTGTCGTATGGGACAATAAATTGTGAAATCACACAATTGGCATATAAAAGGGAGCAATAATTGGTGCATTGCGGCAATCGTGTGATCCTACCTTTAGTTGTAAAAAAAATTTTTGTCGTTGAATACCAATTGCTCAAAAAAGGCTCGCGTTAAATGGTGTAAGAGAATTATTAAAATTATTAAAAAGTTCAACGGTGGTGCTTCAAAAGACGTGTATAAAATCGTGACAGGTGACGAATCATGGATATATGCTTATGAGTCGCAAACAAAACAGCAATCGACCGCGTGGGTATTCCAAAACTAGATAAATCCAACAAAAGTTGTTCGTGGAAGAAGCACAGCGAAGCAAATGGTCGCCTGTTTCTTCGGCCGAATGGGTCATGTGGGCATTCTTATTTTTTTTTAATTATTTTTGTTTTGTTTTATTTAAAAAAGAAGTAACACTACAGCAATTAATATGCCTACCTTCCCACAATCTGTAGAAAAGGCATATTGAAGCGATTACAGATGGTGAAGTATTAAATCATTAATTAAGGTTCACTCGTTTCATAGCTCTGCTATTGTGTCTTGTGTCAAATTTTATAGCATCGTTGTAGCGCCTCTGGTGTTAAGTAGGCACATTTATTTAAGCAATATAGCCATTTTATAAATTATTTTATTTCGCCGACGATTCACTGCTACAAATACTGATGAAGGAGGGCAATGTGATATGTATTAGAATAAGCTTTAATGCATGTCAGAGAATTCTATGATGTTGATATAACTGGGTGTGGCGAGGGATTGAAGTTGGTCTCTGGAAGACCAAAAATTGCCTTGTAGTCAACGCATTAACTAGTTCAGCCAACAAATACTGCAAGTTCAATTCAATTTAAGCCCAAATTCCAAATTATGTACTAAGTTCGAAGCATTCACTTTCTAATGTGATCGTTTAAGCAAAATTTCCTGTGACATTTTTCAATTTTCTTGTATAAATTTAAATCCTTCTTAACATCGAATCCAGACACTAAAAGCAATATTTTTTTTTTGCTAAAATAATGAAACTCATAAAACAAGCTGCTCCCAAAATTGCATCCAAACTTGCATATTTAGATTGTTGCTTTTTTTTTTGGTTTCCATGCTGTACAACAGATTCCTTACATTTGCTCCCAACGTTCGCTTGTGTTTAGATTGCTCTGTAATATCTAGCAGAGGGAAACGTTAATTGTTGTATTTTTACACCCGGGTGTTCATTGTGTGATGCACATAAACAGAGAGTTTTAGTAAGGACTGTTTTACAAAAGTTCTTATTAAAAAAACTATAATATTTTAAGTGCATTTATTTATCATATCAGCTCATTAAGAATAATCGCAGATCAATCAGTTATACCTTATGTTTATTGATTTTGGGAAGGCATTTCACTCTCTAGCCCAAAATATCATGTGTAAAAGCGTTCTACCGAATCTGATACAACTAATTAGAATATGAAGGAGCTTGTTATCGAAATCGGAAATTGAAATTGTTGTGATGAAAACCTAATAACTGATTCAGCGTATAATAATCCTAATCGTTACCTAAAATCCAAAAAATTCAAAATAGACTTTTTGATTGATTATGACGTGATTAGCCCAAATACATCTGTGCTTAAAATTTTACTCACATATGTTCAAGAATACCGATTTTATTCATTATTCTTAAATTTATAAGGCTTTTTGCATCATCGGAGAAGTGAAATAACTAATAAAAAATGCCATGTGCCTCATTGGCATCAGGCGCGCTGTCCTTTGCGACTCACTTCTATTGGCCCGTTAATATAATATATAAAACATTTAACCCCCATTTGTACCCAGAAATGACCCTTTTATCAGTCATTTAGCCACTGAATTCCCGTTATGAAGCCACTGATGTCCTATAGTTTACATTTCCCGATATCAGTAATGCTCTCACGGAAACGTCTGCTCGGCCATCTCAGCCTATACCGCTGCAGCTTCGGACAATTAAGATAATGTGTTCAATGGTTTCTGCTTCCTTTTTTTTATCCCCGCACATCCTACAGAAATTTGTACAGCCAGTTTCCCAAGTGCTGGTTCTTGCTCTGACCGAGCAGTGACCAGTCAACGCGCCTATCATGATTCGCATCACCTTCCTATTCATATCCAGTACCAGTTTGGATCTTTCTGAGTCAGGTGTCCCTCGAGAGTTTACAATCCTCCCTACTTCGCCATGATAGATTGCTCCTGCTCTTTACCCAATTAATGAGTTCCCTGTAGTAATGGCCCAGCGATAATTTCACCGATCTGTCACACATTCCCTCACCTAATGCCGATCCTATTTTCGCCAACTCATCGGTAGTTTCATTTCCCTCAAGCAAGTTGATGGATCTCCTACAGTCACTAACAAGTTTCGATTTGACATTGTGTCCCTTCAAAGCTTTTATAGGTGCATAGAAGGTTACCTTCTCACCTTCAGCTGCTCCGTTTTGAAGGACCGCACTATCCTCATATACATAGCTTATCGGATTTGACCCAGGGAGGGTGTTCTACTAAAATCTATTTAAGCGACCTTATAGTGTTAGACATTCATTCACCCTTATTCCAGTTGTCGACATCGACGTCAATTTAACACAATACCAAAAAATGTAGGCCTGTTTACTCGCACTAGAGAACAATTTTGTGCTAGTGACAATCTGTTTCCGTTCCATAAGGTCTACAGAATAGCATAAACCTGTGAAAAGGAGTCAGTTCTTTTCGACAACAGGTACACAAACCAGAATTTTTTGATTATGTCGACAACTGGAATAAGGGTGATTGTCTAAGTGTTAGTTATCTTTAAAAAAACTGAGGCATTGCTTGAGAGCTTCACGAAAGGTGGGAGGACCTCGAGTATGCAGATGATATCAGCCTCCTTTCCAACAGCTACTCGGATATGTCAATGAAACTGTAAAAAGGATCGGATGTATCAAATAAAGCAGGGCTAAACATTATAATTAATAAGACAAAGTTTATGAGACTTCGATCAGAAAATACACACTACCCTTTCTTATTAATAACAAAACGTTAAAGAAGGTAGATAGACATCTTTTGTTAACTTGGGGTTATTATCATCAATACCTACAGCTCACCAGGGTACGGAAATTGATGAAAATTGTGTGGAAACCACTCAACAAATGTACACCCTGTTTCCACAATTCAGGCAAGCGACTAGCCGAAATTTTCTACTCAAGTCGACCGTTCGGGTTATAGAAACGATAGTTAGTGCTTTTCATATAAATTTTCTTGACAAATAAATCGCTTGTTGTACACAAACTTTACCTTAATTTGGGAAGCAAATAGCTTCGAGAAACTAGAAACTTCACTACCGAATTGCTTCTTTGACTCGAAAGTGCCAAATAGTTTGGCTCATTTTCAGACACCCTTTTAAAATGCGTATAAGCTCAAACATATGTAGTTATTTTATATACTCGTTAACTAGTTTCCTAAAACAACACAATGCTTGTTTTTATTTTATCCACAAGAGAAAATGGATGTGTTTCACTACGATCAGCACCGGTAGTTGCATGTTTTTTTTGTCCCGCTGCTTAGAAGTAAAACGAAATTTAGTGCTATTTTAAAAATCCTTTGAAATATTGTTGTTGCATCGAAAGTGGTTACAATTGGTCAGTTGAACACGCCGTACTTTTCTGGCCAGCAATCTTTTTTTTTTTTTTTGTTATTTTTGGTGTTTGCGTTGTTTTTCCATCCGTGAGTGAGTGTCTGAATTTAAGTGTGAACGTAAGTAAGTATACCCGCTAGTTCGTGTGGTGTTTTTTATTTTTTTGCTAGTTGTTAGTAATTAATCATTCAAGAGATTTATTATTCGACATATTGTCATAATTATATTATAAGTGAAATTTATTTGCTTTCATAAACTATTTGAGAATTCACAAATATTAATATTTAAAATAGATTCATATCGAATAAAAATTATTTGCTGGGTTTTGTATAAGTTACTAAGCCTACTATGCTTAGTTTTCTTTTGTGATTTTCAAAAATATTAATATTTGTGAATTCTCAAATAGTTTATGAAAGTCTGTGCATAAGATAAGAGGTTTGTGACTGTTCAAAATGTGTGGTTGAAGTCTACTGACGATTTGTTAAAGCAACAATGAAATGCATATAGACATGGCTTAACCACCAGCAAATAAATTTCAGTTAGTAATTAATGCGTAATGATAACACTATAAATGTTGTAAAGGGATTGTGTTATGTGTGTCGATTTAAATTTTTTTTTTAATTCACGCTGGAACACATGCTATTAATTTTTATTTTTACAGAACTTCGCGACGCAAAGAAGGGTATTGTGTTTATCAGCCTATTTATGTATGTATGTAGGTGTGTTCCTTTGCGGCCTTATATAGATCGAACGCGTGGACTGATTTTAATGATTCTTACGTCAATAGATTTGCCTTAATCTCGGGAGTGTCAGTAAAGATATGACAGTAGTAAAAATTCAATATGGCGGCCAACAGACGCCATTTTGTAAATACGAATGGTTATCAATCGACAGGTATTTTAAAATCATCTTTAAGTTTCTCTTATGATTTTTCATTTTGAATGACCGTTTATGATATTTAACGGTTCAAAGTTGGTCGCAGTCGGGATTTTTGATTTTTTTAAATTGCTACTTCTTTAGAGTTCAACTTAAATAGGTGTAGCTATTACATTTATTTGCATTACACTACGGCTCGCACAGTACAAAACGAAAAAAATGTTTCTGCCAGTAGGCGAAGACCTAAAGCAGTCAATTCCTTGACTTACTCAACATCATTGACGTTTTTATATCACAATTGAATGCCCTTAAGATGGATCAACTGTGTTTTTAACAAAATAAAGCAATATACCATACAGCGCGTGCTGTATTTGATTAACTGAAAAAAGATGTTTTAAAAAACAAATTCTAGTTTAAAAAGATATTGTGAACTCGAGTGGGACGAAAAAGGAAGTTGCGCTAGTCGCCGCCTGAGTTGACCGACATTTTAATGACTTTTTAAAAAAAATGTTTGAATTTCTTGGCACCATTTTAAATCCAATCGAAAAGTTTTGAATACCGTTACTAATGGTCTTAATAGACTTGTGTAAATTAAATGTGTTTGAAACAACTCTTGATTCGAACGCTCTCAAACTAGTTCAAAAAGAGCTGTTGGACACAAGTCTAGGTCTTAATATACCCTCAATTTTGTTCTTGCTAATTTTGATTTTATGAATAGTATCTCACTTTTAATTCCAATCGCAACATGTTGTATTGTTGTTCTTTGTGACCGTTACCTTGCAAACTCCTGTGAATTAGCAAATATATTTTATGATGAATTTAATAATGTTTTCACACTGACATGGTTTTAATAACTGTTTAAACATGGTGTTACCATACAACTTGTTTTTGTTAAAACCAACTTAAAGCCATTTTTGAATTGGTTTCAAGTTGGTTTTATGAGATGCAACCTTGTTTTCCATGTGCTTAATTCAGTGCTGCCAAGTTAAAATGACCGGAAGCAGCTGATAATGTTTATGCCAGCGAAAAAGAATATATACCAATTGATAAGTTTTCAACTTAAAATGGATGTGGCGACAATAATTATCAAAAAAAAAAATTAAGAAAAAATATCCTTTGGACGGAAAACAACGTAAATATTTTGAAAATAGGTGATATGACTGACATCCATATGTGAAAAAAAGTCTAAGTTTATAATAAATTTGTGCATTTTTAAATATATAATAATATGATTTCCAAGCACTTCTTCACTTTGTATAACTAGTAACATAACTTTCAAATGTTCATTTACAAAATATAAAATAATTTCTACTTTAGGGTGTGTTCTAAAATTTCTGAGTTTTTCATGCAAACAAAAACAACCTTTGTACAGGGTGTCAGATTAGTATTATGAAATGCTAAAAAAAACGACAACAAATACACGCATTTCTACAGTACATTTGTTTTATTTTTTACAAATTTATAAGACAGCTTGCTGTTTAAAAACTGAATTTATTAAACTTGCAGTGGGAAGCTAAGATTTTAAACTTCTAAAGTGTTTAATTTTGAATGTTAACAATAATACCATAAATATTCTGCAGGGTAAGCATTTAGTCATTTGACAAGTGTGTTGCAGTTTATGCAAGTTTAAACTGAAGTTACTATTGCGGTTTTATGCGTAAACGATGTTCGACAAGTACAAATAGCCTGAGTATACTTTGTTTTGTGGTAGTATCCAAAAATTGGAAATACTCAACGAAAATAGGTTTTCTCTTTGTTTTCAGCAAATGTTTTCCTTCTTAGGATATTTGTGCGAGTACAATTACTGTGCACACAAACTAAAGGAAAATAGGGAAAGTGGTTTAAAGATTTAAGCAACCATTAAATTTAAAAGGTTTTAAACTTGATTAGATAATAAAAAAAATTACATGGACGTGTCTAAACATTAACAAATAAATGATTCAAATTCATATTAATTTTGACTCGTGTTAAATAAAAATAAAATATTAACGTAATTATATCGATAATTTTAAAACATTGTAATGAAGTATTTCAAAGTTCTTAAAAATTCCAATCAAATGATTTTAAGTATTTATTTTGAAATAAATAATTCTGCCCAAAAAAACCGACTTCAATGCAAATATCTGATAGAACATTTTCAAAAGAAATTTAATTTTTATGGGCGTAGCTGCGCCCATTTTTTAAATGCAAGATTTTGTGTTTTTCAGAGCTCAGGGTGTGTGTTAAATTTTGTAAAAATCGGAACATTGGAACCACTTAAAATAAAATATTAAATTTTAAGGGGCGTGACTCCGCCCATTTTTTTAAATGGAAGATTGTGTTTTTTTTAAATCAAAGTGTATGGTCAGTTTCGTAAAAATCGGTTAAGCAGAACCACGTAAAATATAATAATAAATTTTAATGGGCGTAGCCCCGCCCTTTTTTCAACTTTAAAATTGTGTAATTACAAGAACCAAAAGTGTTTGATAAGTTTCGCAGCAATCAAATAAGTAGAATATCATAAAATCAAATAAACAAAAATTGTGGGTGTGTCCCGCCCAATTTTTTCCTACAATGCGGCCAATGGGAAGCTATACCCTCTCAGACAATAAAATAATTTTTACAATTGGTCTAATATGAACCGAGATAAGAAGTAAAACCGCAAAAAAAAATAGAGACGAATTGATTGATAACCTCCTCCTTTCTTTGAAGTCGGTTAAAAAAAGCAAAAAATTAAATCAGTATATTGTAAACAACACTGATTCTAATTAACTAGATGTTTAATTTTTATTTTTCAGCATTAAACGCCCAAAAATTATAATATCACTTGCAGTATTGTTACGTAACAATAATGTAAATATATTGAACAAAATGCCATACAAAACTGCACATAAATGTAAGAGCGGCTCCACATTCGCGGTTCCAGCATAAAAAAGGAAGTCAAATAAACACTCTACAAAATTATTCGAGAAGCAGCGCTAATACTTGGTAAGTCTTAATAATAAGCAGAAATTACAAAAAAAAAAACACTATTTGGCTTCAAATTTTTGGACATTTTCACTAGTCTCGAAAGCCCTATGTTCAGTAGAAAAAATCTCTGGGTATTTTTATAGAAGTATAGAACTTTTAAATGGAATAAAACAAAGATGACCTTTTTAAACTGACTTGAAATTTACTTTATTCGAAAGATAATCTTCTGGCATTATAATTTATATATGACTTCTGGCATATGACCGCCATGGCTGACTCGGATGTAGCCTAATCTAAAGGTCCAATTTTCGACGACTTTTTCCAACATTTGTAGCCATATATTGGCAAATGTTGTCCTCCAAGTGGTCAATCGTTCCGGGCTTATGGTCGTAGATTAGCGCATTCACATATCCCCACAGAAAATAGTATAGCGGCGTTAAATCGCACGATCTTGAAGGCCAATTCACGGGTTCGAAACGTGAAACAACTGTGCGGTTACCAAACGTTTCCTTTAATAAATCAATTGTGGCACGAGCCGTATGAGATGTTGCGCCGTCTTGTTGAAACCACAGCTCTTGGACATCATGATTGTTCAATTGATGAACGAAAAAGTCGGTAATCCTGGGGTTACTCTCTATTGCGATGCGAAAGAAAAATGCTACGAAATCGAACGATTGGTACTCTCTAATGCATTTGCGCATTTGCTTTTCGCATCTATTTTTCTTTTCTTTCGCAAGCCTGGTGTCACCGCACTCTCTAATGCGAAAGCGTCTCTCAAAATCGTCCGATTATCGCAAATATCTTGCGATAGGTAAATATCAAACGCAAAGGGAGAAAAACAAGTGAATACGTGAACAAATATTTAAATTTGATATTGATATTTTTATTTTTGGGGAAAGATAAAAAAAAAATACATTTCGTTTTGTGATCACATGCATATGTATCTAAAAATGTAAAATCAAGGTGAAATATTATTAACCAAACCATAGCATTCATACTGTGCTGCAATTTTGAGTTGAGGTGTAAGTGCTTGTTTTTGGCCGATCTAACCGTTTGTATGTGAGCACCATCTACTGCTCCAATCACAACAGGAATACCGCAAGTGTTGGAAAAGGCTTTTTTACTTCTTGTTCCCCTTCTGCAGCTAAGTCAAATTTGACATGGTTCTAACGTAGTATTCTTTTAATATGAGACTGCTGCGATAGACCTAAGGTATGGTCCTGCCCAATTTGATGTTGACATCCACCTTGGCCAAGTAATTTTAATGCGGCGGCTAGTTTTATAATAGTTGAAATTGCTCTGGATGTCCTTGAAACTTGTAACTCCTGTTGAATAGCGTATGTGTAGAACATACAGAAACGGAAATTTTGAAGAGAGAATATTGGACTTACATATCTCTTAAGACTTGTCCTACACGATCGTTTGCCTCATCAAACACTATTTTACTTTCAATTAAAAACTGTTACACTTCACTTTTTTCTAACTTTCCTTTTCTTAAAAGACTTTCTTTACATATTTTGACTTTTCATTACTGTCAATCTTTGCCATATTTCCTTTTGCAACTCAGTGCTGCCACTTTATCAAAGAAATTAGCGAAAGGAATTGCGAAAGTAATAGAGAGTACCAAATTGGCATCTCATTGCATTTAGCTTTCGCAATAGAGAGTAACCCCCCTGGCTCATATAGACTGATTTGAATATTCCACTACGCTACGCTCTACAGCCGCAATGACTTCTTCTGCGCACTCTGTGGATGCGTATTATCATTTATAGTAAACGTGGTGCGAAAACGTTCCATAGTTTATCGAATTAATTTAAGTGATAGACTATTATGTTGACCGCAAAATGCGCGATACGTATTTCGAACAGAACCATGATTTCCAAATTAAATTTTTACAATTTGGAAGCGTTGTTCAGGCGTCAGTTTATTAATGTTGAAATGGCAAACCAAACTGAACAAAATCAGTTGACAGCTGAAAAATGGCCGACAGTTAAAAAAGTGTTGCCAACTTAAAGTTTTATACCTCTATAAAAACACTCTTTATTATTATTGGTACTGAAAAATGGAGCTGCCAATAGGCTCTATATAAAAACAACAGTAACTACTTCGTAAGAAAGTTGTAACTACTTCGTAAGAAAGTAATAAATATATGCTTCAGCGCAAAAATCTTACTTTCCCTGTAATAATCAGAGTCAACAGAAAAGTTCGAAAATATATTTACATATTGAAACATTTGCTTTAGCTTTGCATTGTTCTATGTATTGATTTAAAAAGGATTGGGAACGATTGCACCATTAAGTTCTATTTTATTTTTGGCCACAAGCACAAACTTTGTAAAATTTTAAACTCAAATCTTCGAAAACAAGGTTAATATAATATTTTTAAGTGATGATTTAGTTTCATATGTATTTCATGTTAATTTAACATGATTAGCCATAACCTTCAAATAATCTTCAAAGAAAAATGTTCCTTTGAAATAAATTTATTTTATGTTGATTTAACATTGCACTATACTCTAAAAGCAAAATGAAGAAAAAATTAATTTAATTTCTTAATGTAGTCAGTCAGCCATTTTATTAATTATTTAAGTATTGGCTTAGGCATTAGAAAAATATAAGTGTGTATATTGTAGAATTGTAATTGGATCCCCACCTAATATTTGAACTGTCACTCACAGCGTGGCAGTCAACACGTTTACCCCGGCAGCCACAACAACCTTGAATATTCTTTAGGTACAATACAACTCTAAATAATTTCCATCAGGAATTAAACTTAAAGTCAACATGATTTAATAGTTGATTTAACATAAAATTTATTTGAAGTTAAATTTATAGTTTTTTTTTAACAATAAGAAACTGTGAAACAGCCAGCCAGAGTTTTCAGCAGGAATCGAACCGGCGACCCTCCGACTACTAGACTTGCACACTGCATACTAGCCAGCAGCAGGAATTTTTCGCTGGTAGTGCGAAGTTTTTCGGTTATTTACATACACACCAGTAGCATAAAAAAAAACAATAAAGCAAAAACAAGTCACGCAACTGAGCATAATAGTGCTTTGCAGCTATGAACAAAGCAAATAAACACCAACACACTGCAAAAACGTATTATTTCTAATTAATTAATTAATGATTCACATTGGCATTTTCTTCTGCGTGCAAGTTCTCAGTAAAAGTTTAAAATGCCAATAAAAAAAATTTGTCACTTCTTCTGTATTGGTAGCTTGACTTATGACTTGAACACAGCGAATCCTTTCGAGGCTAACACTCAGTACGCAATGTTCCATTTGGCAAATTTAAAGTGACATTATTTCGGAATGTGCGATTTGAAGTCATGCACTTGTGTGTTAAACACGCAGCATGTATTTTATTATGCGTTAAAAACTCATTTCCTGAATAAACACAATTTAAAGAGATAAGCAAAACTATGCATGCAGCTTCGATAGTGGGAGGAAACGGTAATTTTCTCCTTTGAAGTAGCACTTTTTAAGCACAACATAAATTTTAAGGTTATTTATTAGTTCTTTAAAACATGCGTTGGCCAAACCACTTCACACCCTGTTACTATTTATGTACAATTTGTGCATAAAATTGAGAGCTATTACTAAGAGCAATTCCCATGTGCAATAATTTTGAGCAGGATGTTTGCTTTAGGATAATGTCTCTAATGCGGCATTGAACATTTTTTTTTATCACACGGACAGACTCTTATATTACACTAGTATACAAATTTTGATTTTGAAAAAGTATTTTTGAGGGTAAGTAGATTTTTTATTTATGTTTACATACTGCATACAAAAATGATAATTATATTTTAAAATTAGTTAAAAATTTTTTACAAAAAAATTTTCAAGTTTTTTAAAAAACAACAGAAATACCACCGTTCTTCTAATCGTTGGTAGAATTGCGAATTCGCTGTCCTATTGTAGTGTGCTTCTGGAGCATTTCGATGAACAGTCCAGCAATAATCCGCTAACATTGAAACGTTCCACTTGCCCTGATATCTTTTTTCCATGCTAGCGATGTCCTGGTGGAAGCGTTCCCCATGTTCATCGCTGAAGGCCGCACAGTTATCCGGAAAAAAGTCCGAATGAGAATGTAAAAAGTGGATTTTCAGGGACATGTTACAACCCAGTTCTTGGTAAGATGATAACATATTTTCAATAAGTTCAGCATAGTTGTCACTCCTCTTATTTCCCAAGAATTTTTTTGTCACAAGGCGAAAATTGTCCCAGGCTTTTTTTTCTTTACCTTCCAAGATACAGTCGAAGTGTTCCTCATTAAATAAATTTCTTATTTGGGGACCTACAAATATATCTTAGCCTCACTTAATCTTGGAAATTTCTGGCGAAGGTGTTGAAAAGCAGTTCCATTTTTGTTCATAGCTTTTACGAAATTTTTCATAAGCCCTAGTTTTATGTGCAGTGGTGGAAGTAACACTTTTTGTCGGTCAACTAAAGTGTTATTTTGAAATTTTTTTTACCAGGCTGAAGTGACTGACGATGAGGCCACACCTTTTTTGTATAATGCTGCTTCCTATCACGACTATCCCATTCGCAAAGAAAGCAACAAAATTTCGTGTAGCCTAATTGTAGTCCAAGTAGAATAGCTATGACTTTTAAATCTCCACAAATTTGCCATTGGTGTTCATCATATTTTATCTGCAGCAAGAGGGTTTTCATATTATCATAAGATTCTTTCATATGCACTGCATAACCAATAGGAATTGATGGTAAAATATTTCGGTTATGTAACAATACAGCTTTTAAACTTAATTTAGAGCTATCTATAACAAGTCTCCATTCGTCCTGTTTATATGTAATGTTAAGAGATCCCATCAAACCCCAGACATCTTTACAAAAAACTAAACTTTCAGCCATTTCAAAATATTGCATCAACTGTTTTTGTCTGGTACGGAAAGATGTTGCAACCACACCACTTTCTAAAACGTTCCATTGTTGCAATCTTGAACCTAAAAGTTCTGCTTTATTCTTTGGCAGTTCTAAGTCCCTTACAAGTGTGGCTGTGATGATGTATTAGGTACCTTGTATTCTTACATTGAGTAAATTGATGGTGAACCGCCCGTGATTTCATCTTCGTCGTCACCGATGTTAGGACGTTTCGGGATCGGATGAAGATTGCTGTGCGGTAGAGGACGATTAGCCGATGGTGTATTTGGATATTTTATGACACTCTTCTTTTTTTAGAAACACCTTTGCCTTTTCCAAATATATGAGTCGTCAGGCAGAAATAACAATCACTTATGTGATTCGTCGATTCTCGCCACTGCATTGGCACTGCAAAACGAAATGATGTTTTTTTGCCATTCAGCCAATTTCTCAAACCTGTTGCACATGGATTGCAGCAGAAATGTGGAACCCAGCTTTTATCTTGGTGTTTGATGTCTTCGTTAATGTAGTAATAATAGGTTTTTTTTATTTTAGGCGAAATACAAGACGTTTGCTTACTAAATATCACCTGACCGCAAATATAACAAAAATTGTCGGGATTACTAACACATTTTCGAGACATTTTGCTATAAAATATTATTATACTTTTTACTAAAACGCAATATTTTGGATATTTGATACCAACTAACTAAGTAAATATCAACACTAGAAAGTTAAATGTGGGTGGTTTTCTTAAATTCGAAAGATATAAGGTATCGTGAAAACTAAAACTAATAAATGTATTTTACTTATCAATTCGTATTTTGCATGGACAGAGAAGCAGAAATTAGTTAAAATTATTTCGGATACTTTTCCTTCTATACTAGTGTTATCAAAAATAAATGCAATATATTTACGGTCTAATTTAAAAAAAAAATATTTTAGGTTTGTTACAGGTTTATTTGTCAAATTTCCCATAGAAATACGTCAAATAAGCGCTTAATAAACATCAAAATAATATCAAAAAATTTGTACTAGTTGTCAAAAACAATTGAATACTATCGACAGCCTCTTTAAGTGCTAGAAAATGGGAAAATGTTACCAATAGTAATCAATCGCTGTTTGCTGGTTGCCGACGAGTTATTTTACTAACATGACATTCTCAAATTGTTAAATATTAGGGAACGTTGTAGTATTGCAATACAATAATAATAATAAAAGCTCAAAAAACTGCCTTAGGTTAGTTTAGGTCGACGAGGCCATTGTGCTCATGCCAATCTTGTACATATAGATAAGCCAGCATAGGGCTGTTGTGCGCTCCCAAGTGAACTAAAACGAACTCCCACCTTCATAGGCACTCAGTATCATTAACGTAGCTCCTCGGTCTTTTCCGTTAATACGTCTGAGGTGGGTACTGTTTGATAAGCAGGGCAAGTTTTTTGTGGCATATGCCATTTTTGCAATTTTAGCCATTTCTTCAATTATTGACATAAAAAGCGATTTTTAGTTCAAATTGCCTTAAAATACCGTTTTCTCAACCTAGAAGAAATTTTTATACGTCAGAGTTTTTTGTCAGCCATTTTGAACCATTCTTTGTGCCACAAAAACCTTGCCCTGCTGATAAGTTATCATACTCCAAAAAGCGGTATCTTGGCCCTGCATTCATTGTCATTCACGGCTCCAATCCTGCTCAGGTGCCCCCGTAAGTTAGAGTGCCTCGTTTAAACACCGATTAACTTTCCTAGTTCTGGCTTGTTTAGTTTCAGCAGCCCCTTTCTTCTATCCTATTCCGGGTCGCCCCTTAGAACCTTGGTTATACTACCCACAGTATTATTCTATCTTATCCTGTGGGCCATCTTCGCCTTATTTTGTAAATCTTTCTTCGCTGCCTTAAAAAGCTTCGCGTTCAAAACGTTCTACAGCTTTTCCAGTTGTAATTCAGAAAGCGTCAACTTAAATCCAGAAAGCGTCAATTGTAATTCAGATTTATCAAATTAAATTCAGAAAGCGTCAATTGCAATTCCGAAAGTATCAATTGTAATTCAGAAACCGTCAATTGTAACTCAGAAAATAATAAATATTATAATGAAAAATACTACATAAAAATTGTCTGCCCAAAAATTATTTAAAAACATGCAATGAATGACATGGTGGTCGGTCAATAATTTATTTAAAATAATACTACGAATCTTCATTGCATTTTTTTGTATTTAACTTATTAAATTAAATTAAAATAAATATTTACATAATTTATAAAATTTGTTTTCTTTCTGAATTACAATTGATCATTTCTGAATTACAATTCACTGTTTTTGAATTACAATTGATGCTTTCTGAATTACAATTGACGCTTTCTGAATTTAAATTGATAAATCTAAATTACAACTGACGCTTTCTGAATTTAAATTGATAAATCTAAATTACAACTGACGCTTTCTGAATTACAACTGGAAAAGGTGTAGTATTTTTCGCCAGGTTATTTTAACACTAATCACCGATATCGTCGTGCTAGCCCGGCAGCCCATACAGTACCAATTCTGCTGTGCACTGCGTAATTGCTAATTATGTTCTTGCAATCCAAAGCTTTCGTGGAATTTACTCTCTCATCCATAATTGCGCTAATGGCCGACTTGCTGTCGGTGAAGATGTTGGCATCTGTAGCTCTAATATTCACACTGAACCATTTTACGACCTCCGTGATCGCTCCAACTCCCACTTGGAAGACTGTATTATGGTCAGGCAAGCAGATACAAATTTCGGTCTCCCGATCTACGATTGATCCAAGAGTGTCTTTCCAGTGCTAGTGTGTCACATTCAGTTGTAACACTAGTCTCACGTACCCGGTCTAGCATGTCCAATCTCTGATCATATCAGTCCAGTAACGTCCATATGCTCAGATGGTGTGTTTCTTATCTTGTCCGGTCCATTCACCCACCCATCACTTGTAGATGTTTATGTTTTGTAGCAAGACCTTCTTCGCATCTAATATGAATGTCTATAGGCCGGACATAAAGGATATTCACCAACGCCCTGGTGGATGTTGTTCCAAAGCAGCATATGCGTTGATCCCTGTTCAAAATTTTAGTGTTGCATTTTCTTCCTATTGACCTCCACCATGCATACCATTTCTTGGCTTTTTCCTCTATGTGGAGTCTCCATAATAATTTCTGACCTAAAATCACTGTTAAGTGATAACATAGTCGTCTTTAGAAGACAAAAAACTACATTAATTCTACTAAATTTAATATAAATGAAAAGTCTTTATTAAAGTCGAGATCTCACTATCGGCAAAATGTACCGATTTTCGTGGGCTCACTGCAATAAAGTCATAATTAATAAACCAAAATGGCCTTATTTCTCAATTAGTTCCGGAATAAGTCTATATGGCGTTATTATCAATGCAGTTTAGTGCAATTATGTCTTAAATATATCAATTGGTTGAGAAATAAGGCCAATTTAACTTAAAACTTATGACTTTATTTCAGTCAGCCGGCGAAAATCGGTACATTGTGCCGATAGTGAGATCTCGGCTTAAGAAAAACTCCGATCTGATTTTAAAATTCTAGTCGCTTAGCAATTTTTAATACTATGTTTCTACAACGATTTGAAACCTGCTCTAATATTCCAAACCATACGAGTATGTGTACGTAGAGATGTGTCTAAAATGGAGGTGGGTACCCGCCATAGTGGGCATATCACACGGTGGTGCCCCCTGTGTACTAAGAAAATACTATATGACTTGAAATGTAACATTGATTGAAATCTTTCGGTATTGTTGTCTCTGATTGTAATCATTAGCAAGCAACTTGCTGAGACGTTTTGAGTTATTTT
Organism: Nowickia ferox; assembly: GCA_936439885.1. Taxonomy (NCBI): domain Eukaryota; kingdom Metazoa; phylum Arthropoda; class Insecta; order Diptera; family Tachinidae; genus Nowickia; species Nowickia ferox. The sequence continues at coordinate 71,263,858 of OW387026.1, forward strand.
ATCACGTATTGCTTAGGAAAAAGATTAGACGGCTTTTACACACGCAAAGTTAAACTTGCCAGGCCTCAAGTTTATAGGGCATATGGGAAAAGAGAATTGGAGCTCTTTTGCCTTCTCTCCTACAAACTCAAAAGTTTGCACAGTAAACTTTGCATGTGTAAAAGCCTTCTTGCGAGATGTAGCCTAGTGCTTAGGACTAATGAAAAAGAAGGAAGAACACTCTGTAAGGCATTCTTCGCAGCATCTTTTGAATGTCAGTAAGACTAGAGTAAATGGAGCAATATGTACCCAAAACCATTCTCCCAGCGGTTTTGTGTTCTTCCGAGATTATACAAAGCGATCCTGGTTGCTCACAGCCACTACGCATTTTCCTAAAGATTATCTCATCAATTACCAAACGCTACGTTAGTCCTCTTACGTATATGTACATACTTACTCGTATATCCCTGCTCAAAATTTCACTTCCAGCACGCACAAATTCAAATCAATTTAAGGTTTATCGGCCATATTATAAAAAAAAAATAATTTGTATTTGTAAAAATTTTATGGAAATTTTGTTTTAACTTGCACTGCAAACCCAAATTATTTTTTTAGAATGCATCAGCTAATCCATAAAATTTTAAATTTCTTTTAAATTAAATATTGACTTTTCACAAAAAAATGAGCAATTTAATTTTTCAATGAATAGTAAGAAGTTTCTAAACAATTTCATCAACTTTTATTTATTTATTTTTTTTTAATATAAAGTAAATTTCTATAAAAAACACTTTTCCAAAACTATTTTGGCAGCAAGAAAGAACATGCACTTTATGCTGGATTGTAGAACAAATGCACCCGACCACAGCAACCGAAACAAAAGTAAAACTTTTTAATGGGAAGTTGAATAAATTTAAGAAGCAATAAGAGCTATTTGTTGCTACGAGGGTTGTTAGAGAAATTTGTTGTACTTAAGTGAAAATGTTTGGCATTATTATTAGTTTTTATTTTGTGTAGTTATCATGGACTGGGAAGGGTGGCGCTGTAACGTACACCTCCACTCGGAGACGCAGTTGGATCCATTGTGATTGTCATGTATTGAAAATAATTTTTCATTCAGACAAAAAAGTTTTTTTTACTCTATTTGGTCTTATTTAGGCTAAAGTTCGTATTTTGAGGAAACCGAATTACATGTGATAATTTTTATTGCATTATATTGGTCCTACAGGGTGGTGCAAAATTAATCACCCTAGCAAATGGAGATTAGTGTCCGTTACGCTTTGAAATTTGTAGAGTAAACAGATACAAAATATACGTAAATAAGACATGAATCGTTAAATTCTTCTAGAACGCGGAATAATTCTTTCGATTTGTTTGCGAAAAATTTTCATCGAAAATTATCATCAGCAACGAGCCGTCTCTGTGGATACGTGAATAAGCAGAATTACGGCTTCTGCAGCACCAGCAATTTGCGTACATTACATGAGCCATTACAACAGCTAAAAGTGACCGTATGGTATGGTAGACATTATTTCTTTCAAAAACGCCGTGGTCAAACAACTACTGTGAACAGCGAGCGCTATAAAGCAATGCTCAACGCCTTTCTCCTTCCTCAACTGTACGAATTGAGACTGGCGAATAGAGATGAGCGATTTTACGAAACCTCACAGCGATTGAAAAATCACTAATCACAACTGTGACCGAATTTATCAAATAACAGCTTTTAGAAGTATAGTTCTTTCAAACAAACTGTGAATGTTCTTGTATGCTTACTTTAAGGCAAATAAAGCTACCACATGAATTTTTTTTTATACTTCACCGTTTGTCGAGAAAAAAATCGTCGAATCGTGTCAAATCGTCTTTTCTGGCAACTATGTATAGCTCCCACATTTTTGTATTTGAAATTTTACTGTCTCTCTGCCTCTTATATACACACAATTCTCAATATTTGGATGGGGTTGATTGCTAATTGTTTGTTCTTGTCGCTCTTCTTACTAGTATTTATCAAAATACCAATACTAATAAATACTTTTAAAGCAGATTAGCTGAAATGTGTTAAACCGTGATCACAGTCACTGTTTAATTGCAGTGCTGCTCTTCTTATTAGATTTTGTCAAAATAACAGAACTGCTACAAACAAAATACTGCTAAACTGTGATCACAGTCACAGTTCAAAAGAACAGCGATCTAGAAATCACGTTCACAAGGAGCAGCATTATTAAAAAATCACAATATCGCTCAACACTAGTGGCGAACATGTAGTTCTAACAGCATGCAAAAAGGGGCACATACTGTTTTCCAATTATTAAAAAAAAAACATTCAAAGAACATCACACACTGTACATCTATTTCAGTGGAAATTGTTTTTAGATTCCACTTTTTTGTAATTTCTTTTGCAATTGGAATAATAACTACTATTTTTGCATTCAGCCTCACTGTGTAATAATAATTTCTTTGGACATAAATTTCACTTGCCCATTGGAGTCATAAGCTGGTAAAAACAGTGTTAAAATAGCAAAAGTCATAAAATTGTGCTTTTTCTTCGCCTTTTTTTTTGACTGCCCAATCACAACCTGCTGCTCATACTTCTGCTACTGAAATTTAAAGAGTCGTAGTCGAAGTTAACACAACAGGGATGCGAAACCAGATTTTCAAATTGTACTAACTTTTAAGAAAAATTGAACTTTTTCCAGTACGATTGTACCAAATTCTTAATTTTTTTCAATTAACTCAAAACGTACGTAAAATTCATTTGTATATGTATGCATGTATGTGTGTAAAAACTTAACAATTAACAAAAAGGCACTTTGAAGTTAATTTATTATAATATCATTAATTATTATTATTAATTAATATTAATTTTTAAACAATATTAATGTCTAATTTCAGTAGGTATACAAAAGACTATTAGTTGTTGAGATCTGAATATAAAAGTAACATTTAGGAGATATACTTTTTCATCCTTGATTCGATTGGAGACAGTCGAAGCAAACAGTCTTTATTACTTTGGTTTTATTTATATGTTGGTACGAATACCCTTTCGACATTTTCAGGCGAATGTAGAATAGATAATATTCCTCTAGCATTTCTGGAAACATCGGAAAACATCCTGTTTGTTTAATTCATTTTTAATTTCTAATACCCTCGAGCAAAACGTATAAATGTTGTCGTTTCTTAAAGGTTTAATAATTCCTACATCAACCAGCTCTCGAAACTGGTTATTTATTGGTTCATTTTTTTCATGTTGTATAATAGGAAAAAAGTTTCAATAGTGCTAAATTGGTCATTGGGGTGCTATGGTACTTTTGACTTTCAAATAGTGCTGAAAAAAGTACAATTGTACCAACTTTTCCATCCCTGTAACACAATAAACGAATAGAAATACACAACGAAGAGCTCCAGCCAGGGATGGAAAAGTAGGTGCAATTGTACCATTTTTAGCACTATCTGAATTCCAAAAGTACCGTAGCACCCCAATGACCATTTTAGCACTATTGAATTGTTTTTTTTTTCTATTATGTAATATAAATACAAATAGCATTAAAAATATAGAATATATAAGTAACCAGTTTCGAGCGCAGGTTGATGTAGAAGTTATTAAGTCCTTAAGAAACGACAGGATATGTATGTACCTTTTGCTCGAAGGTATTAGAAATAAAAAATTAGGTAAATGAAGCGATGTTTTCCGATATTTCAAAAATATGTTGGAGCAATGTTATCTATTCCAAATTCATCTGCAAATGTGAAAAATATATTTTCAAAGGATGGAAAAGTATATCCTAAATGTTACTTTTATATTCCGATCTCAGCAACTAATAGTCTTTTTTATACATTCTGACATTAAAGAATAATATTAATTAATAGTATTAATTAATAATATTATAATCATTGAACTTCAAAGTGCCTTTTTGTGTGCCTTTTTGGTTAATTAATAGAAGATTAAAAAATTAAAACTAAAGAATTTGGTACAATCGTACTGAAAAAAGTACAATTTTTCTTGAAAATTAGTACAATTTCTAAATCTGATTTCGCATCCCTGGCTCCAGCTGTCGACATGTTCGTACAAATTTCGGTTTGACTGACTGCTGTTTTAAATAAATACGCAGAAATGCTTGTGTGTACAACAATGTGTGCTTTGTGTGTGTATGAGTTCTTTTCTCCTGTATGTACAAATATAATAGTAAAACAAACAGCAACAACATTTCTTCCAGCAAGCGATTAAATACGCTATTGAAACTTCAAAACCAAAAGAAAAAAAAAACACACAACATCTCTACTACCTTAACTTCCGAATTTATTTAAAGCAGCATTCAGTCAAAGAAAAAACTTGTCAAATATGTCGACAGCTGAAGCTCTTCGTTTCGTACAGTTATTCGTTTATTGTGTTAATTTCTATTGCGACTCTTGAATTTTTAGAAGCAGAAGTATGAGCAGAAGCAAAAGAAAATACACAAATGAAACGTTTTTAAACGCTGGGTAAAATGGTAAAAAATAGTTTTGTTTTTCGGAACTAAAGATAATAATTTTGTAAATTTTTTGTACTAGTTTCGTAGCTTCTTAATTGCTTCTTACTTGTTGTTTATTTTTGCTTCCTTCAATCTTATTTTTTAACTTAAGTCAGAAATTTTAGTTGTCCCTCGCACTTACTTCCACTATTGTAGCAAATATTAATATGCCAAAATATTGAATTTTGCAAACAACTTTTCATAAAGAATACTAAACATTTTACAAAAGTTTCTTTAATTATATTAATAATAGAAACATTTTTTTGAATAATACTAGTAATTTTTTTGTTCTAAGCCTTTCTACAAAATATAATTAAATTAATTGTAAAAAATTTAATATAAAAATATTATCCCGTGTACTTTGATTAGATTTTATGCGCACTTGTAGTAAAAAAAATTATATAATATAAAACAAAGCAGCGCAAAATAAATCCCTTCTAAGCAGAATTAAGTCAATTAAAAGCAACTATTTTATTTTCCTTCCTAAATTTCTCTTATTTTTTTTTTCGCAATTCAAATTGTATCTCCATCACCAGCAGCAGCCACCCAGCTGCTCATAAGTTATTTTTTAATTCACAGAAAATAAATAATTTTATTTACAAAGTTTTTCATTTTATTCTAAATAGAACTGTGATATTTGAAAAGTCATTGTACAGTGAAAATTCAAATGAAATGTAGAATTTCAGTGATGCGTGTCTTAAAGTTTTTGTACCACCAGTGAGTTAAAATGAGTGCAAAAGGTTTTTGGTATATTTAATATTTTTTTTGTGAATTGTAATAAATTTTAAATCAAGTTCAGTATTTTTCGATTATTTTTTTTTTCTTTGGAAATGAAATATTTTTAATAATTAATGAGATTTTTCCAAAGAAGGCGTCTTAAGTTAAATTTGTTCAGTAATTTAATTTCAATATCAAATAAATAATTGTACATATTTACAATAACATTATTTTTCAGGTCACATTTCATTAAAAATTCTTAATAAATAGCAGATTTTAACAACCACTCTCTACTCAAGTAGATAGACATGGGCGCTGATGACCTGCAGTTTGGCACAGAAAATACAGAATTACCCCAACTGATCTTATTTAAATTTTCTTGCCTTTTTTTTAAATAACACAAATTAACAAAAATATTTAATTTATATAAAAATAGATTTGAAAAATACTAAACTTTTAATACATTAAACTAAAAGTATACAATATTTTTTTTTTTTGCAAAAATTCTGGGACAAGTTTTGTTACTTTTACCAGAAATTTATGGTTTCCTTCCGGATTCTGCAACGATGAATTCCAGTGTTCACTTTTGGTCTGTGTGTCTACAACGCACTGTGGGGTTTTTGATACCAAAAATGGGAATTAATTTCAAAATTAAATTTAGAGGAACCGAATAAATTTTTGTAGTCGCTAAAAGTACACAACATTGCACATCACTAGTACAAAAATTTTGTTTTTGACAACTACCGTTATGTCACTATACAATTTTAAAGTTTGAGTTATTTGAGGTTTTCTTTTAAGAACCAGTTTTGAGTGTTTTCTAAAGTGATAATTAAAAATATTTTAATGGAACCTTTAACATCAGGTTAGTAAGATTAATTTATGTTTTTTGTTTTTATGTGTAATTTGTGTTATTATTTTTAATTAATTTTCACGCGTAAGCCTATAGTGGATTAGTGGATTTCGGGAAATATGTCGATAAAAAGTTGTGAATAAAGCCAAATTAAGAAAAATAAAAAACATTTTTTTTTTCTAAAAATTTAAACGCTTTTGAAAATATATTTATGAAAAATTTGTCTGTTTTTTGTTAAATATATTATTGCACCTACTAGATAAAAGCAATAACAACATCATTATTACTGTTGCATTTGTTCTTGTTTTCATGACAGATTACATTTAATTTTAATACATATATTAATAATTAATATACATACATATGTATACATAAAGAGGGATTAAAGAAGGAAAAAGTATCAACGTCGAGCCCTAACCGCGAAAATAACGTAACTGATATATTTTTCGAAATTTACTTTTGGATGCAGCATCGAACACGTCATCTGCTAAAACATTAATTTGAAAATTATAATGGTCACATTTCAGTTTAATCTGCTAAAAATGTGGTCGACAAAATTAACGTAAGTAACAAAAAAATTCTATACGAACAATCAACTTAAAACTTATCTATAACTTGCATAATGTCATTAGTAGGCTACATTTGAATTTTCATTGTAAAAATTTGATCCAATCATAAAAAAGTAAAAAAAACTTGTCCTGTAAAATTTGCTTTTACAAAACAATATCCAGAACTGTTAATATTGTTAAGAGCAAACATAACAATAGTGCAAAAATAAAAAGTACTAATAAATGGAATGTATGCAAATTACTGTTTACTTCAAATAAACATTAAAAAGCTATCAAACTTTTTTTATATATACAATTATTTTACTTGTTGTGATTCGTTTTGAATTTTAAGCTTTCACTACTATAGTAGTGGGGAGTACCCCTTCCCACGGAACTAACCCGATAGTTTTTCATCTATTTTTGTGTGCTGTCTTGAAATTAGCTCACACCAAATTCGAAGCCTCTACCTATCATAAGTTTCGAGATAGCAGATTATTTTTAATTATTTTGTATGGGCAGTACCTTTTCCCCTGCACCTAACTCGCCAGACTTTTGCTGAAATGTATATCATATCTCAAAATTAACTAATACCAAATTTGAAGCCTCTCACTATTATAGCTTTCTATATATTATGTTATTATTAATTATTTTGTATGGGGAGTACCCCTTCCCCCAGTCCTATTCCGCCAATTTTTTACCCAACTTCGAAAATCGCTCTCTTTAAGTGATATTAACCAAAAAAAAAATCTAAAATTATAAACGGAAGGTCACCAGGAACTAATTCCCATATTAGCCATCGAAAACCCCACTGTGCAACGGTGAGAATGAATTATCTTGACAGTTGTAGTAAACACTGGATCGAAAAATTTTTCCCTTGTAAAAGTGTGGTTAACACTAAAATTGGTGAACACTTCAAACTCCATCGTTGCGGAGCCCGGTTTCTGGTACGGAAACTTGAGGCTATTATAATTTTTTAATCGAAAGAAAGAACTCTCGTCTTGCATTTTATTGAAAGAACAGCTTAACCCTATGACGACGCATGGGACACATACATATGTCCCATTTAATTTTTTCGTTATTGCAGCCGCATTGTCAAATGGATTTTGAGCTAAATAAGTGTTATTTTTCGATAAAAAACTAATTAATTCCTTCTTAGTATTCGTGTTAATATTAAAGTTTTAATGCTTGAGTAGTTGGGCTTAAAGACGGTTCGAAGTAAAAATTTTGTTTTTATTTTTTGGCAATTTAGTTTAGTTTAGTTAGATAAGCTCTTAGTAGTAAAAGTGCCAATGTCTTATCTAAATTTACTGCTCAACGAATTTTGTATCGTTTCTATACTTTTCGTGTTGGGGCTAAAAATGAGACGAGACATACATACATACTCGTATATGTATACATGTTCCATTCGATGTCGAAGCTAACAATTAAAGAAATCGATTTTTACTTATTCTTTATTTTATATAGAATTTTGTAATTGAAAAACAAAGAAAACACAAGCCATTCGATAAATAAAACAAATTAAAAATGTTAAAAACCCCGAATACAACTAGAAAAGATGTGACATCTTCTAAACGACTGGACCAATTTTCTTCAAACATAACTAAGGCTGAGTTTACATCTGGCATTTCTTGTGTGCCATGTGGCAAAAAAAAAAATGTAAACACTAATTACTAATGAAAAACTGTTTGATTCAGAAATGTATTTATTAATTTAAACTGTTTCCAATCATGTTGGATCCTATAAAATTGTCGGTTAGTTAAGTATGAAACTGTTTAACTTAATAAATACGTGTCTGAATCAAACAGTTTTTCATTAGTAATTAGTGGTTACGCTTTTTTTACACATGTGTGGCACATGACACACAGATGTAAACCCGGCCTAAGAACACTCTCGATTAAGTCACCTTTCAAATAAAATAAAAAAACTAAATCAAAATCGGTCCAGCCGTTTGGTCTGTACGTGGACTCATACATACACACAGATACACCGGGGGTTAAAAACAAAAAAATTAAAAAAAAAATTATATTAAATTATCATATTCTATAGTTTATATAGTTCTAATAGTTTATATAAACAGTTCCTGTTCGCAATAAGGCACATTGGTTTAACATTTGCAAAGTAAACCGTGGTTGTTGGATCACAAACCGTATTGAAGACTTCTAAACCAGATGGGACCTCCTGATCAGCACTACTTTTGGGGTTAAAACCTGACCGAATACATATATAATCGAGCTTAGTATTAACTGGCGAAGCGTAATTTTTATTGATTTTCGGTCACTGAAATTCCACTTAAAGTTTCTTTTATGGTTATTTTAGGCTTGGGAACACCTTTTGCCATTGACGCGTCAATCTTAGAATTTATGTTTTTTGAAAGATTTCTGTCTTCAATTTCGATTTCAGAAACACCTTTTATCAGTCTTTTATCAGAATGTCTTAAATTTTTCAAAAATAAAATAAATTTTTTCCAAAAAAACAATTAATGCTTTGCTGTATGAAGAACTGTTTTATAAACCTCTCATAAATCAAAAACTATTTTTATGAATAAGGCCTTTAATATATAAGCATTTCCCTACAAAACTGCATCACTGGATTTTTAAAATTGAGTTATCGAAAAGTAGTATTTTCGACACCAAAATCCCACTCAACTGCAATTGATCTTCCTTTCCTCCTTCTGCCAGCACCTTGCTGGCCACAAACTTTAAAAATGAGCTCTTAAAATCTCTTAATATCTCAAATCATACTTAAGTTAAGTCCCCTAGAACAACAACTTCATATAATTGAATTTTTATACTCGTCAGCCGCAGAATGTACTCATTATGGGTTTTTACGACATTACAAATAAGAAGAAAAAAATCTGTAGACGTAATTTTTGGAACAAAAATAATTGTTACAATTACACAGAAAAAAAAATTCTTTAGTTCATCTAAACTATTTCAACTATAAAGTTTTGCACTTAAAGTAAGTTGGTGTTTGAATTTCAAAAAACTATAATTGTTCCCACAAATGGGACCATAAAAGTCTTTCTGTTTCTGGTTCCGTAACCCTTAACTTTATTTAAATATACGGTTTAGCTTAACTGGTATTTATACTTTTGAAACATGAGTGCCCCTGTGGTCGAGTTGGTAGTGAGTTAGCCTCTCCTAAAATATTAAAATAATTCCTGTGGAACTCACTTTTTTCATATCTTAGAGAAAATACAAGAGAGTTTCGAATTTTCGTAGTCATTTGTTATGCTTCACTAAAAGGAAACTCTTCATTCAGACAATGAAATTATTCATTGAATAAATGAAATTTTTCATTAAAAGTCAGCTAATGAAGCCCTTCATTGGATCAATGAAGAATGATTTATTGTATTTATGAAGTTAATTTCAGCGGCTATGTCATAACTAGAATGAAACTATTTAATTAATTCAATGAAACAGTTTCATGAATTAAATATAATTTTCATTGATTTAATGAAGTTTTTACATACATTTGAATGAATGAATGGATAAAAAGGAGAGAGAGAGAAGGAGAAAGAGAGTGGCAGAGAGAGAGAGAGAGAGATGCGTGCTATACAATAAAGAATATTACAGTCAGAGAAAAAACAGCTTAAAATCAATAAAAACCATATGGGATTAATAAGAAACATTTACGAAAGTCTAGTCATGTTGAAATTTCTTATTTCAATATGGAAAAATATTAATTTACTGTATTAATTTATTAATCTTATTTATCCTTAAGTAACTCAATATACATTTTCTATTATATTGAAAATTACTGAATTAATGTGACGCGTTCTTATTTTTAAGTTGCAGCTTTTCCCTGAGTGTACATTGTATAAATGAAATTATTTCATTGCATTTATAACGACCGTACTGCTTTGAAATCAGGAGATTAGAAAAATAAGAAATATAAAAAAATTTTCAACAAACTAACTATTGATTTCTTTATGTTCGACAAACTGTATATAGTAAGTGGACATAATTTGTAAAACTTACTTATTTTTGCCCCAAATTCGCTAAAAAAATTCGTTTAAGCAATGTAACGATTTTCATTAATACAATGAACTATGAAGAACACACGAAGAGCAGAGATTGAAAGATTTGCTTTTATACAATGTAATTGCTCATTGTATTAATGAAAAGTTTCATTAATATAATGCAAAGCATTTAATGAAACAATTTCATTCTCTGAATGAATGATTTTCCTTTCAGTGTTCTAGCTGCTTTAATTCACCCGACCTTAGGCGTTCGGACACTAGCGAGTTGATGAAGAATCTAATTAAAATGAATAATGAAAATTGCTGCTTAAAATATATTCTCCTATAATAGTTTTTCTTTACATCTTATTTTTTGTTTTCAAATCTAACGTAAATGCAGAGTTTTCTCTATAGGAAATTTTTGAGTTAGAAAGCCTAAACCAATTTCGCTGATTACAGCGATTTTGATCATCGTAATTTTTTTTAGCTATAAATATAAATTTTTTCTATGTAGCACGTTGGGTAAATAGAAGGATGTTTGCTTTATATTATTTCACACAATTTGCTTTTTCGTTTGTTTCTTCATTGTACAAGTTTTATTCGTGTATTTATATATACTTGTTATCATTAAACAATCATTACATTTTTATTTAGAGCAGAGCATCATGACTTTTTTTTATTACCCATCTAATTAACTGTTTGGTTAAAATTATAATGGGAATTTACAGCAATTTAATGGATAATTAAATAACATAAAGAAACCAGAATAAGGATATTAAATAAAGATTTGCTTCATGCCCATAACGTTCAGTTTTAGAAGTAATTAAATATTTTGTTGCTGTTTGCTGTGAACTAGAGATAAAGTGCTATGAAGAGGTTTTATTTCGCTTGTAAAATTTGTGTTGACTTTTAATATAATGGATAAATAAATAGGAAAATCGGGAGTATGTGATTCCTAACAGAACATATAATTTATCAAATAAATTTGTTAGTAAGACGAAGGACAAAGTAGACTAATTAGACGGATCAAATGTAGTTTATAGAATACTTGTAGTGGAAACAGAAATAAAGTTTGCCGTATGATGAACGAGGTGTGTTTGAAAATTATCGCGAATTTTGAATTTTTCGCGGGTTACTAAAAAAATGGAACAAAGAGAAATTAAGTGCGCGGATGCATTCCGAATGATCTAAGATTTTCTACTACATTGAAGTTTAAATGTTGACTGTGGCTTACGAAGAAGCTACCTTGGACCGAAGCAACGTTTATCGGTGGGGTACAAAATGTTCTCAGAAGGCCGAGAAGATGTGAACGACGAAGAGCGTGCCGGACGCCCGAGCACTTCAACAACAGACGAAAAAATTAATGAAGTGAAAAAAATTTTATTGGCCAATCGTCGAATCACCATTAGAGAAGTTGCTGAGGACGTAGACATATCGATTGGCTCGTGCCATTCAATTTTTATGAATGATTTGGACATGCTCAATTTCGACCAAAAAGCATCGCATGAACTTTGCTAATGAGTGGTTGAACTCTGTTCGCGACGACCCAAATTTGATCCAGAGGGTTATAACTGGTGACGAATCGTGGGTTTATGGTTATGACGTGGAAACCAAAGCTCAATCATCTCAATGGAAGCTACCGCAGGAACCAAGTCCGAAAAAAGAGCGCCAAGTTTTGTCGAATGTGAAAGTTTTGCTTACAGCTTTCTTCGATTGCAGGGGCGTGATGCATCATGAGTTCTTGCCACAGGGTAGAACGGTCAATAAGGAATATTAACTGCAAGTAATGAGCAATTTGCGCGAAGCAATCTGCCAGAAACGCCCGGATTTGTGGAAGAACAAGAATTAGCTTTTGCACCACGATAACGCCCCTGCTCACACATCGTTGCTTGTACGCGACTTTTTGTCCAAAAACAACACACTAATGATGCCGCAGCCACCGTATTCCCCAGATCTAACCCCCTGTGACTTTTTCTTGTTCCCGAAACTGAAGAGGCCCATGAAAGGACGACGGTACGCTACGAAGGAGGAGCTGAACAAGATAAAAAAATGATTTTTTTGAAGTGCTTCGAAGATTGGAAAAAGCGTTGGCATAGGTGCATTATATCTGAGGGGGATTACTTTGAAGAGGACAAATTAGATATTCATGAATCAAAAAATAATTTTTGAGAAAACACAAAATTCATGATACTTGTTGAACACGCCTCGTATGTTAATACAACTAAAAATACATTAAAAAATAGGATTGTAGCACATAATTCTGATCAAAGATATAGAGATATAAAACATTAAAGATTAAATATCCAAATGACACTCAAAGTGCTTTAAAATCGTCGGAAATTGTAAAAAATTTAGTGTGTGACTCTAAAAAGTATTCTTATCTTATCTTATTTAACTAAATCGATTTTTTTTGGTTGAAAACTTTAATTTTGAAATGTTTAGTGCCAATGCAATATTTTGCCGGGCATGTCCCCACCCGCTTCCTCAAGTAAAATTTTTTGTCATTCTCAGAACCGAAACTATTTGCCAAGTTTGGCGAAATTTGGATAAGTAGAAGTATACATAAAGCTTAATGGGCGTGACCTATCCCACTTTCTTAAATGCAAGATTACGCTTTTTTTCAGAGCTCAGTATGTGCGCCAAGTTTCGTAAAAAATTGTTAAACAGAAGCACGTGTGGTATAATAATCCTCGCAAAAATTAATTATGTTTCTATTCATGATGAATGCTTCAGTTAAAATGGGAACAGTTTTATAAAATAACGGGTTAGAGGTTGATGTGTGTATGCTCCCAGGCAGAAATTGTGACTTTGCGCAAAAAATATGTACCACCACAATACTGTAAGTACAAAATTACGACTCTTCCAAAATTTTTGTACCACCACAAATTTTTGTAAACACAAAAATATGACTTAACGCTTACAAATACCACGTTCTTAGTAATGCTATTGCACTACGACACCGTATCTACAAAAATTCAACGTTAGTTTCCCAATACTCCGTTTACAATAATTCTGTACCGCTACAACACCGTAAATACAAAAATTTTACTCAAGTTGGAAAATTTCCATTGTGACGACCTTATAAATTTGTATTTAGAGTATTGTAACAGCATTGAAAACAAGAGTCGGAGGACGGTCATTCGGCGTTATCAGTTTAATGTTATGAGGACATTAAAATTTTGTTAAACGAATGTTGTACTGATGTTAGTTGTACACGCAGACCATCGTAGCAATGTCGTGCTGATTGTCTTTTTCTGCACGGGCTATTGTACGTTAAACATGCAGTCTTATGTCAATAAAATAAGAATCGTTTGCGACGTAAATTTTAGTGGTCGTAACCCAGCTTGCTTTTCTAAGCGAATTAATAGATTAAGGGCTAGTTTTTAACATAAAGATAAACTCTACTTGTCAGTTAACTGTAGTTTAAACTTGAAATGTTGTTTTTCAAATAACGATTATCTAGCTAATAATCTGAGTTTAACCGAGCAACATTGCACAGTTAAATTCAAGTTAGAACTTTCAAGTGATAAAAATATGAAATAAATAATACGCAATTGAAAAAAAAAATTGTCCCAAAAAGTTTAATAAAAAATGCATTCATACACACATAAATAAAATTGATGTTTCTTATGACGACGAAGATTTGAGCGATTATGAAGCCTAAATAACTTGGATATGACAATTATGAGAAAAATAAGGCAGATAATAACACGTTCAAATAATTTTTATATGTATAATGGATTGAAATTCATTCAAATATTTCGTTGGATTTAAAATTTAATGATCTTTTTTAGTATATTTTTGGAGCGTCACTATTTTTGTAGCTAAGCTATTTATGGCGCGATACAGAAATTAGGACTTGATTATCGTAACAAAAATAATAGACACTATTACAGTTATAAATTTATTTTTGTTTTGATCTCTTTGTACTTAAAAGCAGAGTACGAAAATAAACGAAACGAATTGTTTGATTTTGTTTTGTGTGAGCACATACCAAAGAACACAGCCGATCGGCTGTAAGCCGGCTAACACCTGTTATGTAACACCTGCAGTTTGTTTTATATAACTAAGCAGCATAGCTACAATTAAGTGTCTAAGACACCTCTCTTCTTTGTTAAATCCATATTATCTATTTTTTAATTCTCAAAAATCTCAGAAAAAAGTTATTGAAGTTTTTTTTTTAAATAAATTTATAGAATTGCCATTTCGCATTTTAAGTGTTGCCCTATTTACTTAAATTATTTTCAACAATGCCACATCTAGATTGAAAAGAAAGTATGGCATTTCTAGCTAAATTAGCAACTCTTAATCCATTACTGAAAAACAGCATATGCGGTTCAAGCCTGTTTAAACTTGTTTCGTGGTTAACTCAAACGTATGTTAAACTAAGTTTAACTAATTAGTAAGAAACTAGCCCTAAGTCTGCTTAGTCCAAGAACATAAGACATAAGGTTTGGAAAACACAAAAATATAACGTTGCGCAGGTGCAATGTGCATGAAAAGTTTCAATAGAGCCTCTGGGGTCGATTAATTAATTTTAATTTATAATTATAATTTTTAAGTTCGCTTAATATTTTTTTTTTGCTTTTACGGGTGTTCTAATTGGTAAATAACCTAGACCTGCCTGTTTGTGTACCAAATTTCAGCTCTCTGGAGCAAAATATAATTTTCAAGTTTTAAAGGTTTGGTGCAGACCACTTTTTTAAACTCATTATTATGTTAAGGCCAGTGCTTATGATTCATGTAAAGTGTTTCGTAGGAAACGACTTATCGCTTGAATAAAACACTTTAAATTTAGCTTTTAGATCCGTGATTTGTGGGCGTGGGCTCGACCGATGGGAAAACTGTCGGGTTTTTGATACAATGCCTACTTTGTATCATATTTCATCCCTCTAACGCAAATGTTCACTTTTAACTTATATGGGCGTGCTCCCGCCCACTCTTTAAGATTCTAAATTTTTTTTGTGTCCATTGTTTATCATTTGTGTAAAATGTCGTAGAAAAAGGTTGATAAGAAATACATAAACAAGAGATCTAAGTATGTTAAGCCACAGTACATGAAACATGTTTTTAGCTGCGATATTTGTGGGCGTAGCGCCGCCCTTCGTAAACTTTTGTGATTTTTAGATGTTTATAGTTAGGGCGTGAGCAATCCCCCTTTTTTAAAGGCAAGACTTTTGTGTGGCCAGTGTTTGCCATTTTTACACGAATTTCAACGTGCAGATCGTAAAATTAAAAAATAATTTAAAAATAGAACAAAATGGAATCTTTATTCTCTCAGAAAAAAAAAATTGAAAAAATCAGGCATGTCCTGAAAATCACATTTTTCAAATCAATTGTGATTTTAAAACTAATAATGGTCATGCAGATATTTTTTCACTCTTTTTTTAAATTTTCAATTCTATGGAGCATCATATATCATTTCTGAATAAAAAAATTATCATATTTGATTTTAAAAACGTCTGCAGGACAACTATTACTTTTAAGATCACATGTGATTTGAAAATTGTGACTTTCAGGAAATGCCTGAACTTTTTAAATTGTTCTAAAAGTTGCGGAACTATGATAATAAATATAAAAAAACAGATGAATTGAAAAACTTATTCCTTTTTGAAATCAGATAAAAATATATTTTTAATGTACTGAAAATAAGTACTCTGCTGCTTACGCAATGCTTGACGTTCTAATTTAGGTCTGGATTTGGCTGCAAATGAAATCTATTATTACTATACATACATATGTACTCGTATGTATAAATGTAAATAGGTAAGGCTTGTATGTTTGTATGTAAGAGGTAATGCAACGGTCTGATTTCTAAAATTCTTTCAGCAAGATGCAGAATGGAGCCTTCCAAAGAACAAATGATATTTGTTGTATCATTAAAGTGCTTAGGACGGAGTCGAATTATCGTTTTAGCAAAGATTTATTAAAGCAAGAGCTTTAAGGGCTCCGTATTCAAAGAAAAATTTATAACTTTTAACATGAGTCAGTCTGTCCGCCCCGAAGTATATTTTTATACTCGTCAGTCCGTCTGTTCACCCATCCGACCCCTTTAAGAATGAAAAAGTAACTTTGTTTATTACTGTATGTCAGCTAAACGGTTGAATCACTTTGCTAAAATTTCAAAGATAGATAAATTGACGTCTAAAGAAATACATATGCTACATATTAAAAAAAAAGAGTACCACTAAAAGGCAGGAAGCAATATAAGCCCTTCGAAACTATCGCACCGATTTTTATGAAAATAAAAAGATGGACATATCTGCGCCTACCAAATTACACTGGCTATATATTAAAAAAAGGCATACAGGTGGTCTGGGGGATAACTTGTGCCTCTCCGAAACTATTTAATAGTTTTTTGTTATGAAATTCACGACTCACGTTAAGAAAAACATAGTAAAAACGTTCGCATCGCTTAATTTACTTAATAACGCCATTGTTATTAGCAATAGGTTCACTTTTTAGAGCATTGTGTTGTAGAATTTTTTTTTATGTTAAAGCACTGGACGTATGTACCCTACACTCGGAAGTCAAGACTTTTAAACAACTGCACCACATGAAAAATACAGATGTATTGAAAATTTTTGCAACTGATTATCCTTAATAACAAAAAATAAAAATACACGTGTATCCAGGAATTTTAAAAAATTTTGAAATAAAGCATTTTTTTGGTGAAATAAAACAAAAACGCTCGTATGCCAGTTTCGTTCTTTGTCGATAAGATGATGTTGGCCATATGGGCGCCGTTACAATTGATTGATATATGGGTACAGATTCTCGCAATCGTCAATCGTGTCGTATGTTGTCCTTGAGGGCTTCCAGGGTCTCGGGCTTGTTCACGTAAATACGGGATTTAAAAAAACTTCAAAAAAAGTCTGGAACGGTTAAATCGGGCGATCTTGCGGGCCAGTGTAAATCGCCAAAACGAGAGATGAGGCGACCAGGAAAAAATAGACGCGACTATTTCGCGTTCTTGGGGAGTGTATCGCTCCATGGGTTGTTTACTTGTATTCTACTCGTACATCTGTCTATTTCACAAATGTCAAAACAGATTTGACATTGACCGCCATTTGCAAAAATAAGAGCATCTTCCAATAGGTTGATTTCTTTTGGTCTACCGTGTATAATTTAGAAATTCAAAATTTGCTCAATCGCAGCAGGTTTTTAAGAAAGTAGTCTGCTGTATAAATATTTAAATTTGGTGCACTGGTACAATTCAACTGGCAGGAAAGGTGTTTTAAAAGTTACATTAATCTAGCATGGGGATCTTCTTCGAAATGTAAGAATTTTATTACTGATTTTTCCACTGTTATAGTAGCATAGATATAATTTCAGGTGGTAGTTCCTTTTTATAAGTCATCATTTTGTTGGAAGCATGTAAACTAGTCATTAATGGATTAGATGCTATGAGAAATCTGTTAAAGAGCGGCCACATATATTCCAGATTCTTCAAAAAGGCCCTGAGTTGCCTCCGCGTTTTTCAAAAGGTTTTAGCATTTTGCTTTTAAAAGCTTTTCGCAAACTACTCGCTTTGTTAAGACTAAAATTAAGAAATATTACTTTTCAATGGTGCGGACGGAAATTAGTTTTATTTACTCTCTTGAGTCATCGTGTATCTTTTATTGTTTTCTTTTTTTAAGAAAACGGTTTAGTTTTGCAAGTCACTTATGCCGAGTACATATCTGGTATTTTTCGTATTGTCATTTTGTGGTGTCACTTTCAAAATGTGTGCAACGCCGTGCACATTATGTTTTTTATATGGAAAGCAATGTTACACAACGAAAAGTATCGAAAATGACAGACGTTGCCAATAGCAAACATTCTTGCGATGTCACAAAATGCCATAGTGTGTACTTGGCATTAGAAATTTATATTACAAGTGTAATTTATAAGGACTTGACGTCTTAAGTTTAAGTTTGTGCTCACTATAAATACCGAAACTTATTTGATTCGGCAAATAAATAACTGCTCCACCTTAATTTCAATGCAACAATAAAAAACAGTTTATATAAAAAATAAAAATTTATTTTTACGAGTGCCATGTTTGTGAGGCTGTATATCATGCGGAGAGAGGTTAATTGACTTCAAAAATACTTTTTTTCGTATATTCAATATATCTAGATTACAGAAAATTATGCGAGGGATTTTACTATGTTTTTCCCAACGTGCGACGTATATACACCTGCGCCTGAAAGGACATACGGGCTCCATATGCTTTTCAAAACTAGGACCAAGAAGGAGGCAGGGAAATATTTCTGCCTCTCCGAAACTATCCGACCGATTTTTATGATAGATACGTCTACATTTAAAACGCACACAGGGTTCATGTTATTTAAAAACCAGGACAAAGACTGTGGCAGGGGGATATTTTTTCCTGTATGAAACTATTCAAAAAATTTTTCAAAGCATGGACAAATCTGTGCCTTAATTAGCACATAGGCTGTAGATTTAAAAAAAGTATGACCCAAGAAGGGTAGGGAGGCTATTTCTGCCTCTTCGAAGCAACATCGTTTTTAAAGAAACTTGAAATATAGATTGATGTGCGTCTAAAAGAACTCACAGGTTTGAATTAAAAGGCTGCATAGAATTTCCAGTTTTTTGTGCCAATTTTTACGATTGTTTTTGAACAAATGATAATTTTTTTTTTCTAAAGAAAAGTAACACTTAGGCAATGATTGCCTACTACTATTACTAGGCGTTACTTTCTTTAGGAAAGTGTTAGTGATAGAGAAGAGGTGGTGAAAGAAGAGATAGAGAGAGGAAAGCTTCATTATTTTACAACTCTGCTTTTGTGCACGTTTTAATAAGGCAGTGGTTGCAGCGCGTCTTGGTGTCAACGAGGCGTATTAAATTTTTGAAGCTGTGCTTTTGGAGCAAATTTATTGTTTCTTTTATTTCGCCGATGATTCTGCTACACACACAAAAAAGTAATATGAATGAGTTTATTAAAATATTTGTAATATTAATTAAAAAATTAATTAAATTTTCACCTATAAACAATTTGATAATATCAATTAAGTTTTTCCACTCAAATTAATTAATACAATTAAAAATTTAATTGAATCAATTAAATTATTAATTGACAACATTAATTGGTGAATACTTTTTTCTGTGCATAATACCGACGAAGGAGGGCACTCTGATAATTTTCTATGTCTTCATCACTTGAACTATCCTACAATGTACATGAGAAAAATGCGTGGTGTGGCTATTTAATGACTTTGTCGACGACAGGGCTCAAACCCAGGGTGTCTACTCTGTACTTCGAAAGGAAAAGAATTTCTTTCGAATTTGATAACATTACAATTTGAATGAATTTCTTTTCGTTTCGAATTACAGAGTATACCTTCGGTTTTGTAGTCAACGTGGTAACTACAGGGTGTCTGGTAGCAGATTTATATTTTCAAATAAAAATAAAGAACGTAATAATTGACACAAAGTTTTATTAAGACCATTGAACGATAGAATGGAAATGCGGATTTTATTTTTTAAAAAGTATGTCATCCAGATGTCTTCCGTCGAATTAAACATACTGTTCAAAATGGAGCCTTGTGTTCTGCGCCACACGCTGCAGTAAACGACGAATATTTTCGATGGGAGTTAGATCGGGCGATCTCGGTGGCCATGGGATGTCCCCAAAGCGACTGATCAGTTTTGGTGGAAATTTTCCCGAAACAAATTCATCGAAGCTCTGACTCTGTATGCAGTCGCCCCTTCCTGTTGAAACCACATGTCTCAAGAGTTCGATGGATGAGCTCGCAGGTTTGGCAAAAAGAATTCCGCAGGGACCGAAAATAATTATTATTCTTGAATTTTTAAAGAAAAAAATCAAGTACAAGGAAAAATCGTAGAGCCTAGGCAATCACACCACTTTGATTGTTTTCAATTAGATTTTTCAAATCTCAAATGATTTAAAAATTTTGGATTTTTATTTTTTTGAGCAGAAATAATTGTTATTTTCTGATATTTATTTTTTTGAACAGAAATAATGCCCTAATTCTGTTCGACGATTGTATCGTCTTGTCTATGGACGAAAATAAGCCGCAGTTGTTATTCTTTAGAACAATTATTATTTATTGTCCTTGCTAGAAGGTTCGTGTATTTGCTTTATGATTTTGTTCTAAACATTGTATCCAATACATATTTTTTCAAATATTTTTCAAACTATTGTATAATGCTCTAATTTTATTTTTATGTTTTAAAAACATGGTTTTTTGAAGAAAATAATTTTGAGAATTCAAAGACAAGAATTGAAAAGTATTTTCAAACATAAACGTCCTAAATCTTCTTACTGAATTAGGGTATACTTGTTATTTTCTGATTTTTATTTTTTTTGAGCAGAAATAATTTGAAAATTTTGCTTGTTTTTATGGTTAAGCAATTGTCTATATGCATTTCGTTCCCACTTTTTGGAACTCATCAGTAGACTTCAACCCAAAACATTTTTGATTTTAGCTAACAAACTTCGTATGTTTATAGCAAGACTCTTAATATTATATTGAGAATTACAATATACAAACATAATAAGTTTGAAAGCATCAAACAAAAATCTTTACAAAACAAGCATCTCTATTCGATTGTGCATCTAAAGACTTTATGTCAAATAAATATACATACTTCGGTATTTCATGCAGAAATAATTGTTATAATAAAAATCACTTTCTGATTTTTATTTTTGCTCAAAATAATAAAAGTCAGAAAATAACAATTATTTCAAAAAAATTAAAAACCAGTTTCTGGTCTTTATTTCTGCCCTAAAAAATAAAAATCAAAAAATAACTAGTAACTTATAATTTGCACCGTTAGTAATTTGCACTGTTGACATTCGTCGTCTCGATAATTTTCGAAAAAAATGGTTCAATTATCTTATGCGTGGATAAGGCACACCAAACAGTTACCCTGAGGCAATGCAATGGTTTTTGATGTTTCAATCTAGGGTTGCGGGTTCTTGGAGACCAGTAACGGCAGTTTTGCTTGTTGACGTGGCCGTTTAAGTTAAAATTATCCTCGTCGCTCCAAAAAATGGGATTTACAGTGCAAAAACGCTCGAAAACATCGTTTCACAAAATTTTTTTGCGGAAATCAAAGTCACTTTCTTTCAGTTCTTGAACGATTTGAATTTTAAAAGGATGGAACTTCAGATCCTTTTTTAAAATTTCATGAATAATCGCTCTTGGAAGTCCCAGTGAGGCTGTTCTTTTCTGTATTGAAAGTCGTGGATTTTCATGTAAACTGCTTTCAACAAGTTCAATGTTTTCGGGAGTCCTTTAAGATCGACTGGGCCCTTGCCGTGGGAAGCAGTTTCGCGGAATCTCTGCACCACGAACGAATTAAATTTACCCTCGGTCCATCACTTATTTGCTGAATATCGAACTGTAAACAAAATTGTCATTACTTTTAAAAAATGTCTCCACTCAAAGGCGCGATGCTCGCTTGACCACTGCGACATCGTGACTAAAAAATCCGCATAATCGATAGTTCCAACGGCACAACCCTCCCACCGCACCGTTTATTGGTTTTTGAAATAATCGTATTTAAAAATATAAATTTGTTACCAGACACCCTTTACTTCAGCCAACGCCACCCTCTGCTTATATATTAAAGTGTCTTTGCAGCGATTTGGAAGAAAGATTGAACTTTGAACCCCATATGTGTCAAAACAATTTTGAATTTTATTCTCATATTATACATTAACTTCAAGAGTGTCAATAACTGTCAATGAGTTATATGAATTGATCACCTTAAACGCGTTTACTGCAAAATAATTTTTTTTGAGTTGTGACACTATTGAAATAAATGAGCGATATGTACTTAGTCTAAAGTTAAATTAGAGTGGGCAAAGCCGCGGTCACAACTATAATAATATGGTGCAAATTAGGGGATTGTTTTAGAGCCCTGTACCGTCATTAATGTTTTTCATTTCGCAGACCTTTTTAATTTTTTTAAGTCTAGTTTCTAAAAGTTAAAATATAATGAAATTACCATATTTATTTATTTTTAATTTTACCACAAACATAAAATAGTACAATCAATTCCCTTTTGGGTACAAAGTGACAAAGTTCAATATGCGTTTATACATACATAAATGTGCATGCGAGTCTCTTTATTTGTAAATATATATTTTTTCACATAATTTATATGCTAAGCACACAATATTCAAACGAATGCTATTTGCACAAAACCACTTCAGGCCAATTTACATTTTTACACAGCAATGGAAATGGAATTTAAATTTAAATTTGATTTTATGTTTCTGTTTTTGCTAAATAAATCTGAATCCCCATTTAAAGTATGAAAAAGTGGTGGGATGATGGGAGGAAAAAGAGCTACACGCAAAAACAAATTGCTATATTTCAAAATTTGATTGCTATTGAAATTCAATAAAAAAAATGCAAGCTAAAAATGAATACATTACTCTACATTGCTTGTAAATACAAGTACAAACATCTTACTTGATGTGAATATCTAATAATAGAAAGAAAGACGTTGTGCTTTATTGATGACCATTTAAGTCAAACGATTTCTGAAATAGCTCAAAAGAAAATGAATGAATGAATGAAATCATTTCTTGCTGGAAACACTTGAAAGAAGACACAAGACTCGTAGGAAGTGTTGTGCTTTTAAGTGGAGTAGTAGATGAATTTTTGATACCCTAATAATATATAATCTACACTCAAAATATTTCATGCTTAAAAATACAAAAAACTTTATCGTAATTTGATATTTGTGCAATAAACGAAATTTTTTTTTGTAATTTTACGAATTTCGTTTAGTTACAAAAATTATTTCGTACAATTATTTTCGTATATAGTACCATTATATTTTTCGTTTATTTCATTGAATTTAGGAGAAAATAAAACATTTTTATAAAATTGGAAATTTCGTAAAAAAAAATTAAATTTTGTTTTGTTATCATTTTGTTTACAGTACAAAATTATTCTTAAATCTACACAAGTTTCGTGAATTTTAGGAAAAAAAATTTTTTTAAATAGAATAAAGACTGTTGTTTTGTTTTATTTTAAAATTTTCTCCATTTATTTTCATGTCATTGTATATATTATACAAAAAATTAGTTTTTGGTTTATACTTTGAACACAACTGGGACGAACGACAAAATTTGGTCCACGGCACACCAACAACGAATAAGTAACAGATCTTGTAATTGGATAATTGGTTATTGTTTGTGCATGGAGAGAGAAAAAGTATTTTTCGCCGTTCATCGAAGTAAAAAATAGAAATAAATCTATCGCAGAGTTCGTCATGCACGACGAATTTCGTTCGACGGCGGTGTTGTATTAATTTTCATATGAAGAAATATGTTTTATTTTCTATGACAAAAGTTCGCAAAGAAAACTTCGTTGTTCGTACCAGTTGTGTTCCCAGCATTCCCAGTTTGATTCGAGAGTTTCAGTGCAAAATATGTATGTGATGCACGAGGAGTAAAGAGGCTGTACCAATTACGTTTAAATTATCTTTTTCTTTTCATAATTATTACGACCTTTAATTTCAAGAATTACAGATTATTCAACAAAATTGTTTTTCAAATGTAAGAAAATATATATTTTTTGCAGATTTTGATATAAAAGCTTTTAATTTCACACAAAATTTCGTATGTAACACAAAATTGCTTTTCATGATTCACGAATTTATTTCGTAATATAAACATTGTTTGTCGTAAATTTACGAAAAAAAAATTGTAAAAATACAAAATTTTAAGTTTAAAATTTTTTTTTGATTATTGAGTTCTTGTTTCCACTTTGTTATTGGTTGAGCTTCTCATTTGTTTAAATGAAAGTTTAACATATTAACTCTAGTTGTACTAAGAAATTTTTGGGTAAGGTTCCCTGATGATCTGCATTAGCAACAGTGAAATGCACATAGGATCCAGCTAAAGCCCTCAATAATCAATTTCAATGTATTTTTACTAAAAAAATATTTTACTTAATAAGTAAAATAATAATTTGGGATTACTAGTGCGTTAAAATTATTTTTTTAAACTTAAATTGTAACAATTCCCACAAAAAACACTGAATATAAAATTTTTTTATTTGCAGACAAAAAGTATTTCGTAAAACAAACAAATACTATTTCTATTATTTACGAAGCATTTCGTACCGTAAAAACAACGAATATTTTCGTAAAATAAATCACATTTTTCGTTTATTTTAGCTATGAAATATTTTGAGTGTAGACATTTTAAAGAGGTTTAATAGTCCTCACAAATTACTGGTAGTTTCAAGGCCCAAAACTAATTAAAGGTTAGATTAAGAAAATTTTAAAATATAACTGAAATATGCATTGACTATTGGCTTATATGCATTTAACTAGCAATTGTTTATGAAGAGAAGAATAAAGAACAAATTTAATGAAAACACATCTAGCAAAAGAAGACCACAAAAATTTACTTTATTGAAGTACTTTTATAGGCTTTGCCCCACCAAAAATTGCTTTTGCATCCGCCCTTCACATGCCCTTAAAATATTAAAAATTGTCTATAATCATCTATTTTCACTACGTTTACACGCACGGCTTATTTGCAAATAAAACTGTAAATTGTTGCCATATTGTTGTTTTTATTGCGAGTTACTAATTCAGAAAACTATTCACGATTAACGTACTATTTGCAAATAAAATGTAACAAATGTTTCCTAATAAAAAACAATAAATTGATAAATATTGCACAAAAAAAACATTGATAGAAGAAAATAATGACAATAAAAACAAATTATTATTTGTTATTTTATACATTTACCCAATTTGTTTGTAAATATAAGTAACATTTCTACTAAGTTTTTAAACATTCTCAATGCCGTGTAAACAGTAAGTTAATTTATTTGCAAATATTTTCATTTGCAAATAGTGCGCGAATAAACGTAGTATTTAATATTACTCATGAAAATAACAGGTGTAATGCCCTCTTCCCCTCATAAAAAGTTTTTAGCTCCTCCAATGGAAGCAGTACGTATGAAAGCTCCATTTATAATCTTCTCCAGAAATTTTGCTTTAAAGACGACATTTTTCAAATTAATTCCTATAATTTATTATATTTATGTTTCAGAAATGACACTTAATCAGCTTTCTTAAGCTTAAGGAGCACAATTTCTAAACACTTATAGAACTGCCCTATTTTCGATAATGACCACTCGTCGTTATAAAAGACTACATTTTTAAAAATGTTGTTTCTATATTATTTGTATTTATATCTTTTCGGTCTAATTCATAAAAAATATTTTAGGTTTATTACAGGTTTATATGACAAATTTCCCATAGAAATATGTCAAATAAGCGCTTAATAAACCTGAATTAGTTTTTATGAATAATTTCATTAATCTTGTGTTTTCTATTATTTGGTGTGTATAGTCCTAGTCCCTATTCCAAGACTCCGAATTAATATTCATTAAGTTTATTAGTACTGTTGGAAGATTATCAGTGCGCTCTCAAGTGCAAAATGCGCTCAAAAGTTTTTGCTAAAGTTTTTGGTTTTTGTCTCTGCTAGTCTGATTTTGAATGTTAAATTTTGTGGTTAATTCGGGCCAAAAGTACAGCTTCTCTATTACTATTATCCAATAGCTTAAATTTTGCATTCTTGTTAAAAATAACATATCTGAACATTCGCTGAAAAACTGGCTCAAATCGTCACACCCGTAAACGTAACGACAATCGTACGAAAATAAATTAAGTAACACGTCAATCGTATAAGCTGAATAGGATTTCAGTACGTTCATGTATGTGTGTCCCAAAATGGTGTTTTTACGTGACGAGTTGTGCGTTCACGAATGTGTCGATTCGACCCCTGGACATACATACATATGCAGGGCTTGGCCAAATAATTATGGACGTCTAGTGATTCTCGCAATTAAAATTATGTTCATAACTTTCAGTATTATGAAAGAGGATACTACCCAGTAAAAAATTTGCATGTTTTTTGAAGCAATAATGCAATAAATCGCATCATAACTTCATTTAAAATATGAGAAGCAGTGAACATATATGAAGCAAACTATAGAAAAAAGGTGAATTAATAGTGTCACAATAATGCAGGTTTTAAAACCAGAAATTTTGCTAATGTAATCTTGAAAAGCGCTTTTTTACATAAGTAAATACGTTTATATTAATAATCTTTTAAAGAGCGCTTGAGATAACTGCCTTATTTGCATGTTTTATTAGATTAAAAAAAAGAGCTTTTGTGAAAAAAAATTTGGTACTTCAAACCGGGAACTCGCCATACAAAAATCAGCAGCGATATCAGCAGGTTTGTCAGCTCTACTTTCTCTCTCTCATAGTAAAAACCTGCTTTATTTGAAGCAGTTTTTTTTACTGGGTTATTGTGTCCAAAACGAGCTGCTGAAATAGTTCAATACAAGTCTATTAATAATAGATGACACCTAAATTATGGTTTCCTTCGATGTGGTATCATTGTTTAGCAACATACCGATTCAATTAGAATTAAGAACATACTAGACAAATGGCAACAGTTAAAGGAACATTTTGTGATGGAACAAAAAATAGTTCTCAAGATTTTACAATGCTGCATAAACGAGGTATGTTATGGGAAGTCTCTTGTCCCCGACTATAGAATATATTGTGAATGATGCAATCAAGGAGCTACATGGGTATTATAATTAAATTTTTGACGAAATATATGAATTACATTTTTACTGTCATGAAGCATCGGACGAATTAATTATACATATTAAAACAGTCAAAATATAAAAAAACAGTGCAGTTTTTGCATACTCTATTACTTGTTTTTCCTTCTAATGTTTGCCTAGTAATCAAATACTCCTTGATCAATTTATTATAACGTGATAATTTTATTTTAAAATGTCATGAACGATACGTATGAGTAACGCAATATTTATATTCTCAGAAGATTTTTTTATTACTCATACGTACTTGTATTCGTCTCTATTGTTAAAAACAGGGGATTAATTTGTGAATTTGTTTTTGTTTTTTAATAAACTTACTTAAAGGGTTCTGTAAGTGATGTGCTTAAATTTTTTTAGCGAGCTCGCGATTTTTTCGCAAACTTGCGATTTTCGCGTTTTTTTCGAATTAATTTAATTTTTAATAGTTTTGGCGATTTCTAATGAACTTTTAAGGCTTGTTTCCGATTTTGCAACTTCTCGCAAATTTTTATATTGTTCGCGAGAAAGCAAGCGAGTTTTGCAAGTGTTCTGCTTGTTAAAAGTTTTGGCGAATTTTAAACAATACTAAACTTTTCTATTCTGCCGCTGTTGCCAAGTTTTTGAGAATTTTCGCCATTTTCGCGGTTTTTACCGAATTTTTAGCATTCCTTAGAGTTTGAGCGATTTTTAATAAAAATTACGGCTTGTTTAAAATTTTGCAATTTTTCGCTAATTTCTGCGAAAGATGTAATTTTTTCAAAGTTTTTGGCTTTCTTTGTTTATTTTTATTTAGGGACTTAAAATTTAAATTTTTTGCAAGCTTTAGCGATTTTTCATACGCTTCATTACGCTTTATTCTGAGTTAAGGACTAACCGTACAGTTTTAGCAAGTTGAATCAATTTTAGTTTAGGGCTTGTTTCAAATATTGAGAATTTTCGACATTTTCGCGATGTGTGACTTATTCGACTTTTAATCTAGTTCAAGAGACCTGATATAGACTTTTGCATTTATTTTATTTTTTTTTGTAAGAACATAATCATAATTTTTTTATATGTATATATTTGCATAATTTGGTATCCATGGGTCTGTCGTAAAATTTAATTGTGTTTCAAAAGTCGAATTCTTGAAGGCAAGTTCGTCGTACTGTGCGAAGTTCGTCCTTCGTCCCAATTGTGTTTATAGCATAATATAGTTTTTTTCCATGTTGCTTGAAATATCTACTCGTATTTGAAATGAACGGGCAATGAAGTCTTAGCAGGAAAAAAGTTTCCTTACTTTTCTAGAGCACAGTGATACCGTCTTTGGGGAATTAAAAACGTTTTGAGTTTCATATTGTAGTGGAATGTAGAACCTGGTCGTGTAGTATACGTATTAATTTTTAAAGTAATTCATAATCATAATAAAAACATGTTATGATTAATTGGTTAGACGGTTAAAAAAGTGGTAATTGACAAAGAAAAGTTTTATTTCAAAGTAAGCAAATAAAATCTAAAAACTTTAAAATTACAGGAAAAAAATTTATCCACTTTGCTCCAGTGTAAATAATAAAATAGTTATCCGAGAGCCAAATTAAGAAATGAGTTGCATGTTTTGAAGTGTTAACTGTAATTTGTCATCAACATTTTGTTGAAAGTAACGGGAAAAAAAAAGAAAATAATTTTTGGCCGGAATTGATCAGTGTAAATTGTCACCAAAAAAATGTTTTGAGCTTTCAGCGCAGAAGTGGTGTAACCCACATTTGTTTTTGGTTTGATGTTCTGGTCATACATTTCCCAATATCAAAAAAAAAAAAAAAAAAGAAAGAAAGTAGATTAAGTCACTTTTTGGTATTCTAAAGAAGATGGAACTGAAAATTGTTTTTGCACAGATCATGACGAAGTAATAAAACAATTGAATAATTAAAAAAAAAACAATTGTTTAATTAAATAATTGTGGGTTACACCATTTCTACGCTGATAGCCTCATATACGAGTAATGTGTTAGTACATCTAAAATGTGTATGAATGCATGAAAAGCCTGATAAACTTTGTTGAAATTTATTATAATTATTTATTAGAAGCTTCGGTATTTAAATTCTACATACGTTATATATGTATGTATGTACATAATATGTCGCTTTAACTGTCACTGTAACATAGCAATTACTGAGCTGCCACGAAATTCACGAGTGTGTTTGTGGTAAATCCCCCTGTTAAGTATTGTCAGTATACATCCATTTATTTCAATGTTCACAAAACTTGATGCTATTGAAACTGGCTAATGTTTAATTATTAAAATATTCCTTTTTTACTTTTCCCCTCCTGCTTGCCTATTTAGAACCATTTCATAAGTAGAAACTAACACCGGCATATGTTTATTATTTTTATTTTTAAATTGATTATCAATTGCAACATGTATCGCTAGATTATACTTTGGTACACGCGAAAGAAATGAAGTGTAGTAGCGGTACAAAAAAAGATGAGTCTTCCGACTGTTCTTGTAGTTGTGAGAGAAAAAATCATATATTTCTATAATATGTTTTTGGTAGATAAACATGATTAGAATCATACTGGGGCAATTGCAATTACATTAATTTTAATTAAAATTTTATGTTGTTGTAATTAAGATGTTACCAACTACAATTACATTTTTGTAATTGAAAAATTTTTTAATTACAATTACAAAATATAATGGAAATTGAAAAATCTTCAATTACAATTACTTTTAATTGTAATTGGAAATATTTCAATCACAAAGTATATTAGCTGATTGTAATTGTTTTTTTTTTTGCAGGAATTGTAATTGTAATCAAGCAAAGAATAATTACTTTTAGTTCGACAAATTCAATTACATTTTTGTGAAAATATTTTTTAAAATCAACTTTTTAAATGTTTAGTAGACCAAACATTTTTCAATTTATGTATGAGCATTTCCATGATGTCAAACGTGACCATAGTAAAGATTAAATGAACTGAAAAAAAAATAAATGAAAGGGATATTTATCTTGATAATAAATGTTGTAACTTGTAGCTCTAAAGTAGCCCCATAATTGGTGGTTAGTTGAATTTTGAGCAATTTTAGGTTTTTGAGATAGTTGTCATATGCAATTGTGATTTCACCGCAACCTGAAGGAATATTTTAGAATGTTGTACCCTGATGCCTTTTTGAAACGGGTTATTTACATATTTTTTATTTTAATTTTCAATCTCAGTCGCTCGTGTCATGTCGCTCGTGACTAATTTTTCCATCTTAAATAAAACAAAGTCTGTGATATCATAAATTTTTTTTATTTATTTCAAAATATTTTCTTTGTAAAAATAATTTAATTTTCACTGTAACAAAACTATGTGTTACAGCAGGCAGTAGGGTGCAATAAAATGAAAAACTTCAAATAACAAAAAAAAAAAAAAAAAACTCAACAAATTTACAGGTCATGCATATAAAGTGAACTTCATTGAATTTAAATTGAAATTAAATACTGAAATTTGATTTTGAGGAGCCAAAGAAATGATGTAAACTAGAATAATAAAATTAAATATCTATCACCAATAAATTTTGGAATTAATTTTGGATGATATTAGAGACTTCATTGCATATTTATAACCTTTTAAAGATAAAATATAAATAGACTGTAAATTCAAGTTTATTTATTTGGAAAAATACTTTTTTATCAAATGTAAATTATTTGGAAATCTAATTTGCAATTTTTTACCATTTGACGGTCAAGAGATGTAGTATTTTTTTTTAGTGATACTCACATTTTCAACCTTTACATAATTGATACGCAAATATTGTTAGAAATGTTTACCTGCAACGATAAAAAATAAAACAAATTATTAAGCACAAATAGCTGAGTTAAAAAATAATTTAAATATTTATAGTAAAATTTAATTGAAAGAAATTATTAATGAATATCATTCATAAAAGCTAAAATGTTTTGTTTAAGTGAATTAAATACCAAATTCAGAAATTTCCTCAAATTTCATATACATGCAACACTAATAAGTGTACTTAAGTTTTATTATGTTTACATGGCAGCAGCAGCAGCACACTTTTGAATATTGCATAACTTTTGAGTAACTACTTTTGAATGTTGCACTAAAAGTTTTGTTAATGTCAAGGGTGCCTTTAAGAGAAAAGAGATAAAATGGCAAATATCACACAAACACACACATATGAAATTAAGAATATAATTTTAAGTTAAATTAGATTGGAGCAAAAGGATTTCGTGTTTATTCCTAAATAAACTTGTTGTTTGGCAAAAAAAATGTGCTCTTAACTAAAGATTTTGGCGCACTGCCAGTTGTAGGGCTTGATAATAATCAGATGTGGAACTTATTCTCCACGATTATGAATAACAATTCCCTGGGAATTTTCCCTATTTCCTATTCCTCTATTTAGAATAGGGGAACCAACCTCCGCGGGTATTTTTCCCTCATTTTAAAAAGTTTTCAAAAAAAAGAAGAAGAGTGGAACCAACATCCCTTCTTTCACGTATTAATTCATATCTCCACAATTTTAACAGCGAGTGATTTAGTGACCCTAAATCTTATAAGTCTCTCTCTCTCTCTAAGTTAACAAAATCTAGGAGGTATTAGATGAGTAAGACGGTTACTCCCAAAGAAACTATTTATTTTATTTATCTTCAGAACTACCGTAGTAAGGTACACTAAATTTGATGTTTACAACTATTAAAACAAACTGCATGTTCCAACCAGATATTGGTAGTATCTGAGGGGGAAGACGGACTTCCCCTTACAAAGTAATTATTAATTAAATAATCTTTTGATATAAGAGATACTGAAGCCAGACCGAAATGCATACAGGCAGACAGTGACTAACCAACGAAACAAGCAAAAATTCATAATTTTTTATTCACGCACGCTCCTGATGAATTGTCAGTAATTGAGTTACTACGGATACGAATTATCCAAAAATAGATTTTTTAACAAGCCTAAGAAAGTTAGCTGGTGAATGCTAACTAAACCACGATCAGACGTGAGTGATGCGTGATTATTTCTTGACTCACGCATGATGAATGGGTGACTCAAGCGTGACTGTTGGTGAGTCAAGCGTGAATACTTAATACACTTAGTCCAACGTTTCTCCAGTTTTTGTATCCCTTCCAAAAAATAGGATTTTTCGATGTCCTTAAAATAGGCATTTGCTTGGTCAATAATTTCATCGTTGGAGCTAAATCTCTTTCCACCGAGCCATTTCTTTAGGTTTGGAAATAGGAAGTAGTCACTAGGGGCTAAATCCGTGGAATATGGCGTATGCGGTAGCAATTCGCAGCCCAATTCATAGAGTTTTGCCACTGAGACTGCACACGTGTGCACCCGTGCATTATCTTGATGAAAAAGAACTTTTTTCTTGGCCATATGGGGTCGTTTTCTCTTTAAATCCTCATTAATATTCGCCGTTTATTGTTTTTCCCTTTTGAAGGAAATCGATGTGGATTATCCCGCGTGTATCCCAAAAAAACTGTTGCCATCACCTTACTGGCCGACAAACTTACCTTGGCCTTCTTCGGAGCAGGTTCACCCGGAGAAAGCCATTGTTTAGAATGCTTCTTGGTCTCCGGAGTACAGTAATGTATCCATGTTTCATCCACAGTTACAAAACGCGGCAAGACTTCATTCGAATTGCGGTTAAAGAACTCCAAGCAATCCTTTGAAGTTGTCACACGTTTTTTTACCATTGAAATCTATGGTGCAGAGTCCCCATAATAATATTTATCGAGCTTTTCCTTGGTTTGATTGACGGTTTTTTTTTTCGCAAAAAATAATGTTTAATGAGCACTCAAAATTCACTTTTTCCATTTTTAGAAAAATACACGAGGTTGTATGTTTTGAGCAGCTGTTAAATGCAAAGTAGATCCACTAGAAATAAACAGTTGATTATACCTAGACTGAGTGGAGGTTTGGAACGATCTTTTTGTGTAAGGGTTGCACGACCTTGCAATATTTTGCCAAATTTTTTGAAAACTTTTAATGTCTCACCGTTTGCGTATAAGAAAAAACTATTTCTAGAACTCTCTAGTAATATTTTGTAGCATTGATTGATAATGTTGCAAGTAACTATTTTGCAAGTTAGCCATTGTTGGCAATTTCTCAATTCACTTCTCTTTTTTACAATTTTTTTTCTTAATTTTTTTTTTCTTCTTACTAATTTTCCGTTTTGACTAATTGGGATGGTTCTATTGTTCTTACATATTTTCCTAACTTGCTCAAAATTTGACAGTGGTCTATTAACATAACTACGAGGGAAGTTCGAAAAGTCACGGACTTATTGGTCCGCCCTCGTATTGATGATTCAAAGGAATTTATACAAAAAATAACGTTCAGGTCTGAAATGTTTAATTGAGCTGAATTAACAATTTAAACTGAGAAAATCCACTTCTTTGCACTTCTAACATAAACATTAAAAACAAAAGAAATTCCATAAATAAATTTAAGCAAAACATTTGAATAAATAGCTGACCTTGATGGTTGCATTGTAAGATTCTTTACTTTTTCAAAATTATTTAATGTAAATAGCATTTAATTAGGAAAATTTTTAGTTTTTTCCGCTTAAATTTGCAGTTTTCTCTTCTATTTGACTTTTATTTTTCCTCAGGTGATGCATAATTTTATGTAGTTTGACCGAGTGCATTCAGTTTTCACAGTACTTGGACTTTTTTTTTATTTAATCCGTGAAATGACCGGATTTTGCCCCCATATAAGATGACAGGAGTTTAAAATTAAGATAATTCTCTGCATCAATAAACTAAGAACTTTATTTTGGGAAATATTTTGCTAGAAAACATTTCTGTTTCCAACAAATACTATCAACTGCCTCTTTGTTAGTTTTCTTACCACAAATCTGTTGCTCCTTTTGTACATTTTCCTTGGAAAATGTTCATACGTATCTGCATAAATTCATTCATTTACCAACATTTAAACTAAGATAAATAAACAAACAAATAAAAAGTCAGCGAGAAAAAAATGTAAGACTAACTCTTGTGCTTTTTGCTATTTGCCAGAGACAAAAAAAAAATTAAACTACAACACTTCTATTAAGTTTGTCATCAACTCCTGGGTTTTTGTTGTACCCCTTCTTTAATCTCACACTGTGACTTGCAGTTCTGTATTATTTTCTTTAAACAAACTAACTTTGTCCTGAGTATGCAGTAGAAACAACACTTTAGATAAAACTATGAAACATCCGCTTTGGAAATACCACAATTTAGGCAGCGCAGACACTCCTGCCATCACAAAGTCACAGACGACCATTCGTTTGAAGGTGTGTGTGAAACCGAGCAATACAGTTTTTTACACCAGCAAACAATATTAAGTAAAATTAGTATTACAGCTTTTTTAAATACACTAGTCCGGCATAACTATTTCGACGAAACGTTTTTCTGACTGTTGAACACAGCTTAGCTTAGTGTGGGTTCGAAAATGCTGCGCAATTTCATGCGAAATTTTATATTGTTTCCTTTTGCATTCTCTTTCTGCTGATAATAATGCATGGCGACAACAAATTTTTGCGTGGCATAATTATGTTGACGGTGTCTTTTTGGCTTTTTGTTTGCATTTTTGAGCACGTTAAAGCGGAACAACTTTTGTATTTAAAAATAAAAATAAAATAAAAATTGATTAAAAGGCGTTATAAACCATGGGTAAAACGGTAGAGCTGAGTTTGGTTACCAGATTTTCGATAGTAGCAAAGTTTAACGCTGGAACGGCAGTAAAAGACATTGCAGAAGAGTTCAATGTGTCGCGTCAAATTGTGCACTATCAAATCAATAAGTTTAAAAAGCTTCAGGACGTAAAAAACTTAACGAGATCAGGTGCAAAACGTAAAACAACGTACACTGAAGACCAAGTGCTTCTGCGAGAATTAGAAAAGAAATTGTTTTCTGAAGCCTCAATCTGTTGCAGATCAATGGAATTTGATGGCCAAGAACCCAGTCAGTGAGCGCACTGTTAGACGACGTTTAAAGGAAGGAGATTTTAAGAAAATTAAAGCTAAGGACGTGCCGTACACAACAAAGTCAAACAAGCTTAAAAGACTGGCCTTCGCAAAAGAACATCTGCACAAACCAAAGAAGTTCTGGAGAAGCATTCTGTGGACAGTATAACTTATCCAAAAACACATTTTTTGTAAGATTGCCAAAGGTAGTACGTCAAAAGAAACGAGCAGCTTGTCCAAAAGTGATCCATGGTGTAGGCTCTGTCATGTTCTGGGGATGTGTTGCGTATAATGGGCTGGGTGACTTGGTTCCTGTCAACGGCTCCATGAACCAAAACTAATATTTGAATACGCTAAATAAAAATGCCTTTCCTTCTGGTGAAAAGCTTATTGAGGAATCATTTATCCTGCAACAGGATAATGCCCTGTGCCACAAAGTCCAGATGATTACTAAGTTTTTGAAGGATGTTGGTGTTAATACTTTAGACTGGCCACCTCCAATTCCAGATTTAAATATTATAGAAAACGTCTGGTCTCTTTTGAAACGCAAAAGAACAGTTTCGTTAAATAAAACCAGAGAAGAGACAATTTCTGAGGTCACTCCCCTATGGGAAGAGATATCTCCACAGGTTCTTAAAAATTTAGTGGATTCAGTACCAAGACGTCTTCAAAAAGTTATTGAAGCCAAAGGAGTATATATATTTTACTTGTCATATTAGCACAAGGCTAACATTTTAGTTTTTAATTCCAAACAATATTAGCGTGGCCCCGCCCACTCTCGTCAAAAATCTTGGGTTTTCCGATTTTTCTAGTTCGCTGCTCACCTAGACCTACTTGTGTAGCAAATTTCAACTTATTATATCATAATTGAACAATAAATTTTATGGGCGTAAGCCCACCCACTTTTTCAAACTCAAGATTTTTTTTGGCCAGTGTTTATCATTCGTGTCCCGTTTCGTTGGAAATGGATAATAATGAATACATAAATAGTATATTTAAATGTGGTGAGCCGAAGTACATAAAACAGGAGGCCGATATTTTATGGGCGTATTCACACCAATTTTTCTAAACGAAATGTTATAGCGTTGCGTTATCGCAACATGTTTGCCCAATTTTAATGAAACCGCTTTCGTTAAAGGCTTTAAATTTGCTTTTCTAATTCTGTGCTTCATGGGCGTAACCCTGCCCCGCTTGGCTAAAGTTCCTCGGTTTTTAGATTTTTCTAGTGAGTTTCTCATCTAGACCTACTTGTGTATCATATTTCAGTTCACTGCCGCAAATTTGAAATTTTTTATGAACTAAAATTTCCGACTTTTGAGATTTATCTAATTATTTGCTCACCTAGGTCTACTTGTGTACCAGTGGCCAGTGGTC
Source organism: Nowickia ferox (assembly GCA_936439885.1). Lineage (NCBI taxonomy): Eukaryota > Metazoa > Arthropoda > Insecta > Diptera > Tachinidae > Nowickia > Nowickia ferox. The sequence continues at coordinate 71,300,353 of OW387026.1, forward strand.
AGTAATGTAAATATCAAAAAGGTTTTTCTTTGGGAGAGAGGGTGCTAGGACAGAAAAAATTCAGAAAGGTTGCCTGCCTACCCGATAGTGCCGGCTCTAATGAACGCCACTGGCTTTAAAGTATTTGAAAGTAGTTGAATGCCTAGAAAGCAGATGAATGCTTTCTGTTAAACAATAAAATATGCCAATTTTAGTACAGCTCAACGAGGAGCTCTTTTGACAGCAAGTACATGCATAGCACATGCATTGCACTGGAATGCCAATACGGTGACCAGCGGTATGCAAGACATATGATACCTTCAATTGCTGTTGTATCCAAACCCGTAAAACAATGAATACATTCACTGATTTGTATGTAAAGAATTAAATCATTGTTTACTACAGTAATCAGTGAGTATGTCTTAAAATATGCAGTTTTTGCACCTTTATATCTCAGGAAACTTTCATTGTAAAACTTAGCATATGATTTTACATTAGTTCACAGAAAAACGTATTCACCAATTAATGTTTTTAATTAAGAAATTAATTGATTCAATTAAATTTTGAATTGTATTAATTAATTTGAGTGGAAAAACTTAATTGTTATTATCAAATTGTTTATAGGCGAACATTTAATTAATTTTTTAATCAATATTACAAATATTTTAATTGATATTACAAAATTATTCATATTACTTTTTTGTGTGTTAATTTGAATTATGTTTTAAATTTTATAATTTTACGATTGCGGCGATCAAAGTTATGAGTGGGGCAAAAACAGGCTTCAAAAGCAGATATTGCCTCTTGAAATCCCTTATAATAAACATTCACTGCCGTTTAAAAAAAAATCATTTTGGATTACAAAAGTTTTACAAAACAAATTTTGTATGGAAATGTGTTTGTTGAACGTTTTGTAAAGCAAAATTAATTTTTTCTGAATAGTTTCCGAATAAAATTAACACATATTGCAATTTTCATATTTCAGACTTTTGCGAAAGATCACCATTTCCTTTTAAATTTTTGCAAATAATTTACAATCGTTGGACACTTAAAATTAACTAGATTGTACGAAATTTCTTTAGCAACAAAAGTACATGTTTGCTGGGTATGCATCTAAACAATTGTACAGGTACTTGTGCACACACACTTAGAAAGGAAGTGCCACATTGGACTCATTTAAAGTTCTTCCGTTTGGCAACTTTGTTCGGTGTATGTTTTGCAAGTGAGCAGTCAGATACATGCTGCAGTAATTGTTGTTGCTTATAACTTTCTTAATGAGATAATTTTGGTGTATGTTTCTAAAAAAACAAATAAACAAACAGCAGACAGACAAAAACAACAACAAGAAGAAGATGAAGATGAATTGCAAGGAAAAGCTTTAGCAGCAGATGAAGAATTACAGGAACAGGAAGTAAAGTTAAATAAATGTAGAAATAACATATTTTTATTATCACAAAGTCATCAAATAGAAAAAAAGGAAAAGATTAAAGACTTGAGATACAAAATTTAATTTATTAAGCATTGTTGTGGCACAAGCTTTTGTTGGCCTCTGTGAAAGATATCGTGAGAGTAAATATTTAAATATTTTACAGCATGTAATCTAGATAATTCTGATAAGTTTTATAAGCCTTATTTAAAGAATACCAACAAGTTTCAGTTTTAATATTTAATAGCAGGATGCTTGACATAATTTGAAGTTTAAAGTTTTTTCGGAAGTATTCAAGTATTAAAACTTCAGAAAAATATTTAAAATGTAAGTGAAGTGCAACAAATATATATTAAATATATATTCATATTAAGCATCTTTAACAAGAGAAATATTTAAGAATACGGAATACGCGTACGGAACTCGCGTTGACGTGGGGAAAGTTACATGGAGAGCAAAAACAAAACTGCATAAATGTAAAAAATTTGTTTTTGTTTATCATAAAGGGTGTTTTTTATTGAGGTATAGAACTTTAAGTTGGCATCACTTTTTTAACTGGCGGCCATTTTGTCAGCTGTCAAGTGATTAATATTTAGTTTGGTTTGCCATTTCATCATGAACAGGTTGACAAAAGAACAACGCTTGCAAATCGTGCAAATTTATTTCGAAAATAATGGTTCAGTTCGCGAAGTTTACCGCAAGCTCCGTCCATTTTATGGTCGACATAATCGTCCATCAGAGCAATTAATTCGGTTAACCATGGATTGGCCACCAAGATCGTGTGATTTGACACCATTGGATTATTTTCTTTGGGGATATGTGAAGTCGCTCGTCTACGCCAACAAACCAGAAACGTTAGGGGACTTGGAAGCCAACATTCGTGGCGTTATTGCCAACATACGGCCCCATATGCTCGAAAAAGTGGTTGAAAATTGGACCTGTAGAATTGGCTTTATTCGAGCCAGCCGCGGCGGCCACATGCCCGAAATCATATTTAAACGGTAATGGCATAAAATTATCCTTCCAATAAAGCCAAATTGATGGACATTAAAACGATTTTCTTGTGTTTTATTTCAATTCGAAGTTCTATACCTCTAAAAAAACACCCTATACAAAATTCACCGTTTGTAAAAGAGACAGAAACGCGTTGAAATTCTCACGTTTATTTTATTCTAGAAACTAGACTTGTATCGCACTCTTTCAGTAGCTTGTTTTTGACATAAATCGATGATAAAACTCGTGTATTATAAATTTGTTTGATCGTGGGTTTGTGTTTCAAACGAGCTACTGAAACAGTTCGATACAAGTCTATTAGAAATGTATGGTAAACAAAAACAATTTTTGAAACTTTGTTTTTCTTTTAATAGAAACTTTTACTTCTTCAACGCGTTTTTCAGAATAACCATTAATAAGTATTTAGAAACGAAAGAAGATAGATAAGAATAAATCGTATACCAAAACTCACCTGAGGCTTGGATTGTACCAAGACTGTTCGTTAATGGCAAATAAAACCCTACATACGAGGTTTGTTCAAAACGTATCGCGAATTTTGAATATTCGCGGGTTATGTGTATTCGCATTTTGAGTATTTTGTGGCGTTATGTTGGTACTCATGTCTCTCATTTATTTTGAATGTTCAGTTAATTGTTGACAGCTGCTTTGCTTGCACGTTTTTTGGCTCGTCTTCGACTTTTACCTATTAAAAAAAAAATGCAACAAAGAACCTGTATCAAATTTTGTGTGAAAAACGAAATTAAGTGCGCGGATGCATTCCGAATGTTGACTGTGGCATACGGAGAAGCTACCTTAGACCGAAGCAACGTTTATCTGTGGTACAAAATGTTCTCAGAAGGCCGAGAAGATGTGAACGACGAAAAGCGTGCCGGACGCCCGAGCACTTCAACAACAGACGAAAAAATTGATGAAGTGAAGAGAATGGTATTGGCCAATCGTCGAATCACCATTAGGGAAGTTCCTGAGGACCTAGACATACCGATTGGCTCGTGCCATTAGATTTTTATCAATGCTTTGAAATTCATACCAGAATTGCCAAATTTCGACCAAAAACAGCATCGCATGAACATTGCTAATGAGCTGTTGGACTCTGTCCGCGATGACCCAAATTTGCTTCACAAAAAAAAATTCAAAATTCGAATATACGTAACCCGCGAAAATTCAAAATTTGCGATACGTTTTCAACAAACCTCGTACACCTGGATTTCATGTGAAAATACAGTATGAAACATAAATCTTCTTTTTCATTTACTTATGCTAGCGGTATCTCGTGAAAAGTTGTCTTTACCTTCAGATACTGCCACCATTAAAAAAATCACAATGAACAAAGTGGGCGTTTAAAATGAATAATATTTTTTTCAATTGCTTCTATTTAAAATATTCTTATGAAACTTTGCACACACATTGTCCTCGCGTAACAATTCAATTATACGATTTAAAAAGTAGGCAGTGCCTCGTTCCATAGGGAAATGGTGGGAATCAACCTATTATAAAAATCATATGTGGTTCCGTAGAGCAATAATGTATGAAACTGGATGGTATCCAGCAGACTTCAGTGAAAACTAAGAAATTAGTTAATAATAAGAAAATCATTTTTAAAACAAGCTTTTACTGTTTAAAATAATCGAAAAAGGAAATAAACTAAAACTTAATCAAACCTATCAATTAAAGAAAACATTTCCAAAAAGTCATAAAAATGTAAAGCTTGCGATCCGGAAGTAGTGCAAATTTGAGAAATTTTTTAATAATTTTTACATTGGCTGCTCATTGCAAGGAGTTCTATTTCGCGATTCCTAATCAACAAATTGCAAACAATGTTAATTTTAAGTTAAGTTAGGTTTTATAGGCTGCCGGTTTCTCATGAAACTTGGGTTCTGAGGGGTACCGTTGTGCTGCCTGAGCGCTTGAGGAGGACAGAAAAAATGTCTTTCATCATCGCACTTGCTCGGTATAAACTACTCAAGGAAGTTTTGTTATTCGTGTTCGTGTTGAACTTAGCCAATAAATTTATAAAATAAATTATATAATATTATGACATTAGTACCTGGATTCAGTAACTTTCATAACGATAATCGTATCGATATAATAAATACTCGTAAAACGAAAACTTATCTGGTTTAACCGTACTTTCGATAACAACTGAAACAAGAAACTTTATTGCCAACATTTTTTATAATATTCTATGTCCCCCCCAAGAAAGAAATGCGTATTAATATTTCACTTGTTGTTGATTTTTACCCTCCAATTTGCTAAATTTATTTATGCTCTTTCTTTCATCAACCCGGCCACTAACACCGTCACGTCATATAATTTTTATTGTAATTCAAAGCATGGCTTTCATATCAACAACTTAAATGGGGAACTTTATGAATGACTGATGTATTTGGGTTAAGTTTATTTTATTTAACATAATTTTATTCATAAGCTTTTTTTATTTGCATCATAAATATTTAACAGCTCCCTTTAGATTATTTGGCTTCAGCTTCAAACTTTCGCAGGGGAAACGTTAAATTTAAATATGAAATTCTACTTGCCTTTTATGCCACACCAACCTGTTTTATAAGGTGTTTGTTTGACTTTCATTTATATCAAGTGGTAAGTAAATCTCAAGGTTTGCTCCAATTTGCATAATTAAAAATTTGAAATCTGATGTTAATAATTAAACTATTTTTTTAAGCTTTAATTCTTTAGAAAATTAGTTTAGTTAAACATATAAAAAATTTGGAAACATTAGATAAAAAAGCATCTTTTGTTGATACTATAATATAAAGGGTCCGCCATCTAACGTTTTTTTTTTCAACTAGTGCTTATTTCGTGAATGGTAACACTTAGCTCATGTCTGATTTGACAGATAATTAGTTTTATCCTTCCGCTGAACGAATATGCTTGTGTATACGCTTGAACAACGCTGGGAAATATTGCCTGTGATCGACTTACAGAAGATGCTGATTTTGCAAAAAAAAAATCATCTTTTCAGATGAAGCTCATTTTGATCTTGGCGGGTATGTAAACAAGCAAAATTGTCGCATTTGGGGCACAGAAAACCCGCACGCATACATTGAAAAGCCGACGCACCCAAAACGAGTCACTGTTTGGTGCGGATTTTGGTCCAGAGGCATAATTGGGCCAATGAGCAAGGAGTGGCCGTTACAGTCAATGGCGATCGTTATCGGGGCCATGTTGAACGAATTTTTGTTCACAAAAATTGAAGAGGAGGATATTTGCAACATTTGGTTTCAACAGGACGGCGCTACGTGCCACACAGCCGAAGCTACACTCGATGTTTTGCGCCCTGTTTTTCAAGATCGCATTATCAGCCGCAGAGCTGATGTCGTTTGGCCACCTCGGAGCTGCGATTTGACACCGTTGGACTATTATTTGTGGGGTGCCGTCAGAGATAAGTGTTACGCCGCACAAGCCAGAGACAATTGACGCTTTAAAGGACAATATTCGTGAAGCCATTGGTGAAATACAGCTGCACACAATCGATAATGTGCTTAAAAATTGGACCGATCGTGTAGGCTACTGCATGGCCAGGCGAGGCAGCCATTTGAATGAAATTATTTTTCATTATTAACCGGAAGGATTGTACTTTCAAATAAAAAAGAAATTTGAGAAAATATTCAGTAGTTTTTTTTATAGCATTTTCAAAAAAATAAATAATATATCTGGCGGTCCCTTTATAATATTTATAATTTGCTCGCTTTTCTACCAATAATCTGCATGTTTTTAATACAGATTCTTTGGAAGCAATGAATATGTAGTTTCTTAAAAATTACATCAAAATATTTTCTGATGGCTTGAACCTATTCTCAGATATTAGTAGTTGATTTGTTGACTTACGGCCAGTGTCAAGTTAGCAAGTCACCTAGAAATGAGATGGCACTTTGACAATGACCAAAGTGCAAACAAAAATTTGGTACTTTTGATGGCCGAAATTGTGAATAGGAACCAGTTACCGATCACTGTATGAATCGTTTTTCGCTATTCATACTGACTCATGAAATTTTAAATATAAGTGAGTAGACAACATTTAAACTTAACTACTCACGATGGCATTGATTTGTAAGTATATATTGAAATAAATATGAATGCGATGTCAACATCATAGTCATAACACACTCACACTCATAAATCACCTCAGTTTGATTTCTAATTTCAGGAAAATACTCATACTACTCACATTGATTCCGCTCACTCAGCTCATGCATGTATTTTTATTTAAAAGTTTAGTCATTAACGGGAAGTTCGAAGTCACTGACTTAATGGTCCGCCCTCGTATATTCTCCTCAGTCTAATTACAATTATTCGTTTATTCAAAATATTCCTCAAGTGGAATTGTTTCATTTTTCCCACCGACAAAAATTAAATAAAAATATGAATAAAACTACAAAAATTATCAACAAATATAGTTTTTTTTTCTCACTCTTTCTGTGTTTCACAGGTTGAAATATTTTTTTTTACTCGAAAAACTCTCACATTCATTGCGAAAACGAGGCACAGGATATCTTTTTCTAAATTTAATGATAATGCAAAAGCAACGCAAATCACTCAGGTCCGCTATTTAATCCTACTTGTCATGAACCAAATACGTGTAGCAAATGATGGCATTACTGATAACGAAAATATGAATTGAAAATACTAAATGGTGGGTTTGTGTTGCATATATCAATTCATATAAACGACATGACATGTTTTGACATGACACAACATAACATTACATGACATGAATCAAAATATAATTTCTAAGTTGAGTAAAACATAAGGAACTTCGTTAAGCAGTTCGTACACGACATGTTTTTTACATCTGACATGTCAACTTTTCAACTCGTATGTAATTCTGCATGTCTGTCAAAAATTGTGTTTTACAGAAGGTTTATAATATTTGGTCACAAACGTGCATTTACAAATACGTCTGACATTGTCCGTGTTTGTATCCAACAGCTGATCTGTGCTCAAATTTTATTAAATATTTTGTTAAAAGTGGTTGTAAAATGAATTCAGAAAATAATACAATTGCAGTGTGCAGCATTATTTCAATTATAACTGCAATTAAAGCAAAATCAAAAAACAGAAAACAAAAAATAAAAAGTAATCGGGCTGTATGGAGCCAAAAATGGTTGCTTCGAAACCCATGTCGTTCTCCGTTTCAAAATGGAGTGTTGCCGGCACAAAAATGTTTCTTTACGCCGTAAAAAGTTCACTTATTTTAAAGAATTTTTCTTTAAATTCGAAGAAATCATGTTAGGATATAAATATGGAACGCAATTTTATTGCATGTACATGATTGCTATTTAATAGTTAAAAAAAAAACATAAATATATCAATGTTGTAATATATCAACTTTAGGCGGCAAATGCTTCCGTCAATATCGGAACGCCGCTGAATGTTTCCTCACGGCATAGATTTTTGACGACATATTTTGCTTCAGAAAAACAGCTGATGTCAGAAATTTTGTCAGAAGAAAATAGAACACGCTCTAATTGAAATTTTGTCAGAAGACTTTGCGTCTGACTTTTACAGAAGCAATATTTTAAAGGTGCCACACGACATGTACATGTTTTACACTGGGAAATATGACAAGTCAGATGTAAAAAACATGTCGTCTACGGGGGGCTTTAGTACCCGGTGTCAGACGACACTCTCTTCTTTTGCGCTGCTTGTAGCAAATAGAAAATATTTTAGCCAACAAATTTCATGAAATTTCATTTAAATGTAATTTAAACATTTACGAATACATAAATTTTTTAAATCCCTGCTTAATTGGAAAATTCACTTATTTCTATGGCAGCTGCAGTTGAAAAATAATAATATTCAATTAACAATACTGATATGCCCACAATTTCAATGTTACTTTCATAAACATATTAACACATCTACCTAAATACATACATACATACATATTTATGTATAAATATTTATGTTCATATGTACATATATGAACGTATATGTATTACGTGTATAATCTCATTATATTTTCGCATCGCTTTTATACCCATGATATTTGAAACATCCACAACATTTACAAAACAAAAAAAAAGTTGAATGTAAAAACTTTCCTAAACCTTAAATGGCTAAAGCTGCTTTCACTTCCAACAAATTTTATTCGTTAAACCACAAAGCATGAAACTTTTCAGTTGACTTTTGGCAAGTAACAAAATACGCATTTTATTGAAGCTGACATTTAGCAAAGTTTTCCTGTAGTATATTTTTATACTTTTTCAATTTAAAACCACGGAAGCATAAATGCGTTGTTAGAAACTTTGCCATTTAGTATACCCTTCACTAAATGTGATAAGGGTATATGTACGAGTATATGGGTTTGTCATTGCATGTGTAATTTCTATAACATTCATATGCGACTCTATGAATTAAATATGTTTCGCATCCTTATGAATTCACACGATATCTGTGTGTCCATCAGTCTGTCTGTTTGTACCCCAAGAAAAGCTAGAGGCTTGGCTATGGACAGATGATTCTCAGATCGTACAATATTGTAAGATAAAGTAATGTTCTGACAATGTACTGACAACAAAAAATTGTCAGCTCAAGGGTATTGATTGTCCGTTCTCATGTCTGTGACAAATTTGTCAGAAAACCTTACAATTTATTGCCAGACGATTGTATGTGGAAGGGAGGCACAATGGTAAGGGAATATGACGTCAGAATATACACTGATGGATCAAGAATGGTCTGCGGCTAAAGAGCTGATTGCTAGGAAAATACAGGGTAAAGTCGGTATCTTTGTCGACAGCCAAGCAGCTCTTCTATCTCTAAGATCATACAGCACTTCCTCTATTCTAGTTGGGCAATGCAAGAGTGTGCTATCTAGACTGGGTGGTCAGCTTGACCTCAACCTCATCTGGGTTCCAGCACATAGCAACTTTTTAGGTAACGAACGGATGGACGGGCTGGCGAGAGCTGGCTCTGCTACGAATGCCTACAATGCCGAATTATTAGCCATGCCGTTAGGTACTATTAGAAACGGCGCAATAAAGTCAAGTGCAAGGTTTCTAAGAAAATGTGGCCTTGCTACAATGATAGGCGCTCAAAACAATTCAAAAATAATAACCGTAGGGACATCTCGAGGCTCGTTGCAGTCATGACGTGGCACTAGACGGTCGGCAGACATGCTAAAGGGTCCGCCAGATAACTTTTTTTTTTTATAACAGGGCGCAAAACATCGAGTGTAGCTTCGGCTGTGTGGCACGTAGCGCCGTCCTGTTGAAACCAAATGTTGCCAATATCCTCCTCTTCAATTTTTGTGAACAAAAATTCGTTCAACATGGCCCGATAACCATCGCCATTGACTGTAACGGCCACTCCTTGCTCATTGGCCCAATTATGCCTCTGGACCAAAATCCGCACCAAAGAGTGACTCGTTTTGGGTGCGTCGGCTTTTCAATGTATGCGTGCGGGTTTTCTGTGCCCCAAATGCGACAATTTTGCTTGTTTACATACCTGCCAAGATCAAAATGAGCTTCATCTGAAAAGATGATTTTTTTTTGGCAAAATCAGCATCTTCTGTAAGTCGATCGCAGGCAATATTTCCCAGCGTTGTTTAAGCGTATACACAACCATATTCGTTCAGCGGAAGGATAAAACTAATTATCTGTCAAATCAGACATGAGCTAAGTGTTACCATTCACGAAATAAGCAATAGTTGAAAAAAAACGTTAGATGGCGGACCCTTTAGTAGGAGAGGTCTGTCCTATAATGAGTTCTGCCGAAGTTGTCGAGAAGAAAGCAAATAAAAAACAATCTTCTACTTTCTTTGCGAATGTCCAGCTTTGCATCTCTTGAGATACAAGTTTTTAGGCCGAAATGTACTTGAGGACATTTCAGATTTATCTGAGATTGGGTAGTGACTTTATCAGATATCTCAACGCGACAGGTTAGATCTAGTATCTGATGTCCGTATACTTAGATACGGTCCTACATAGGTAGAAACGGGCGAGTGGAGTGCTCTTTCAAAAAGGAATCATCTAGATCCTAGTTGAACACCTGCGTGAAGAAGGCAGCCACGTTAAGCAACCAACCAACCAACTAAGATGTCTGAAAAATTATTGTCAGCTGCTAGTCTTGGCAATGGATTGACAATGCTTTTTATGGCAACGATGTCATACAAAAATTGCCAGTTCTCACGCTTGTTAGAAATTTTTGGTATATTTTTTTCTGATTGTAAGATCTGACAACATGGATTGGCTGGAAAATTTATTTTTTTTTTGACTAAAACTATTTTCTTTATTAATTAAATATATGTATGTATGTATTAATTTTAGTTAGTTTTTAATTATTATTGTTCGAACTTCATTTGTTTCTACATGTAATGACTTTATTAGGCTAATGTTCGTATCGCTTTTTAAGCCAAATTACATGTGATAATTATTATAACACCAAAGTTAATTGTAAATATTCTGATAAACACGTAGTTGAACGGAACAACCGGCTGTTTTCAAAGGCCACTAAACCTTCCTCATCAGCGTTCTTTTGTATTTAGTCCACTGTGTGTGGTGTCAGTTGATGTAGATTTCTGCTTTATATACGCAACTTTTATTGCAAATGGAATATGTGAATTGTTTTGATTCATCGTATTACAATTTGCTGAAAGCTTTTTTGTAATAACAGCTCATTTTTACCATCTCTAAATTTACAACAGTCTTGCCATTGTCGTTTGTTCTTTACTAATTATGCACATGTTAATTAAATCAAAATCAAAACAATTCAAATATATATATATATATATATAATATTTGAGAAAGATATATATATATATATATATATATATGTATATAATATTTGAGAAAGATTTTTACTCAACCGTTTTTTTATGTTCATCCAATTTTTAAATAAAAATTATCATTGGCACTAGAGATGGGCGCGTGTTGAATTTTGCCAATACGACACGACACTAACACGAATGCCAAGATGTCCAACACGTACGAAACACGCACGCGAAATTTTTTAAAAACACGAAACTGAATAGCAAAAAAAAGCATTTTTTATATTCAAATAAGTACATATTTTTGTTTAATTTCAGAACTTTAAGCTTAAGAGACCCCTACACTATCAACAAATTTGATGTTTTTACTTGTTTGACGATACAAAATATTAAATTTTTTTCTTTACTTGAAATTCATGCATACTCGTACATATTTTAACACCAAGAATCGTTTCATGTTCGTGTCAATTTTGCTCAACACGCTAAAACCGAACACGCAAGAAAACAGATTTTCTGTCACGAACACTTCGTGTTGAGTCGTGCGTAATCGCGTCACGAAAAAAACACGACACACGCCCATTTCTAATGAACACTAGGCTGCTAGCAGATTTCAAAAGTTCAAAGCCGTACCATATCTGGTCTATCTTTTAAATAGATGGTGATACATTGAAAACACAGTTAAATTTTTATCGATTTTTTATCAGGAATGGATATAACATCCCAGTAAAAAATTACAATACAAATCATTAGTTACTGCATTGATAAACTCAGCTCCAAGTAGTTCCATATTTGGTGAAACATTAATGAATTTAACACATCCAAATAACCGAATGGTTTTTGCTTAGAAGGCTGTCTAGAACAATTCTTTATGTAAACAACAGCCTTAGAATATTAAATTGATTACCTGAAGTGATTGGTAGCAATGAAATTAGTTTCAGTTTTTGGAGCTATGCTCTTTATTGCGCGATACAGGAGTCAGAACTTGATTTTGGTAACAAAAATAATCGACACTATTAAAGTTATAAATTTATTTTTGTTTTGGTTTCTTTTTTACTTAAAAAGAGAGCCAAAAAATAAGCGAAACAAAATTTTTGATTTTGTTTTGCTTCGTTCTTTGAAGTGAATGAAACAAAAACAATGATAACGATTGCTCAATTTGTTTTGTATTTTTTTTTTGCACATGAGCACAAACCAGAAAAGGAAGCCGATCGGCTGTAAGCCGGATAACACCGCCGGCACGCAGTTAGAAAAGAAAATAATGGGAAATAAATAGAAACGTTTTGAAATATTTACGGCGAATTTGACATCATCATATGATACAATTTTATTGCGTTGTTATTTCACACATTAAATTTGTTTTATATAACTAAACAGCATAGCTCGAATCGGGTGTCCCAAGACACCTCTCTTCTTTTTTTGCTGGGAATAATTACATCGCTTAAGAACATTCATAGCTACAAAATAAATCAGGAGACCTGTCCCATTTCATTTCCCTAAAACTGTTGCTGTTGTTGAATAAAATATATACTTAATATCGTGAAAGTAAGTAAGTGAAAGGGCAGTATTAACAAAAAAATGTTTCAATTGAAACACTAAACAGTTTTGTAACATTAAATTTTATTAAATACGGAAATATATGAAATAAATTAGTTTATTTGGTATGCACGTACTATATAAAATTTTAAAATTTGATTTTGGTTTGAATGTAAGTATGGGACAAGTCGAACGTTGAAACATCGTGGGACAGTCCTTAAAACTATAAGAATATTATCAAATGGTAACACGGTTTTTAAACATCAAATTACGATAGTATCAACTTTTCCATACCTGCCATAGTTTATAGGTTTGCTCATTTACTACAATTTTTTTTTACGAATTTGTAACAATTGTTAGCGGTTAGTGTGCATTAACACAAAAAGTTTGCAGGAAAGAGAGAAAAAAATTTTCTATAAATTCTGTGGCAAAAAGAAAAAAGTGCTTAAGTCGAGATAAGCTAATTTTGAGTTAATGGTACCTCCGTAATCACAAGCACTATGACTTGCGACTTATCTTTTTTAGGCTTCTAATCTCATTTGGAATAACAGCTTAATTTAGGTTATACTTTGGTATATTTCAACTTAAATGTATTACTTAAACTGTGTAGAACGATGTTTGCTTAAACAAATAAAGTTTAACAGAGAATTTCCCAATTTAAGTGTAAAAGAAATAAATTTCTGAAAATCGACTTGAACCCTTAAAAAACACTTTCCTGCAAAACAGTAAAATATGACTTAAGCACTTTTTCCTTATCGCCACAGAATTATTACTTATAAAATTTTTACTTGCAAGAATTATCTTAAAAGCTGCTCTGTGTTTTGTTTTCAAATTAATTACTTGAAAAATATCTCAAAATGAAAGACTCAAAAATGTGAATTTCTTTATTTATTGTTTTTCTTTGATTAAGCCACATAAATACAATTTTATGGTCAAAGAATTCTGTTTATTTCATCATATCTGATGGGTACCTGGATTGTGTAACTTTTTGCGAACCGAAAATCGAAATTTTTCGACATATTTATTCGTTTGCAGTAACGATAATGTGGTTGCGTAATTTCTTTTTTAGGATAGTCTCCAGCTTTATCCATTTATTTCAATATAATGTCGTATATCTTTAGAAAAATGTGAAAATAAGCGAAATCACAAAGAATAATAAAGAAAAACTCAATTAATTTGAACATGTGATTTTATGTTTTTTTCTCCAACCGCCAGAGAATATCGTTAAAATAAATCACTGAATAGCAAAGTCGATAAATTTTCGTTATAATTATTATAGCTATACGATTATCGTAATAAAAATTACTGAATCCCGGTACTGATCCGATATGATAAATAAACAGAATTCTTTGAAACTGGAAAAGTGGATTTTTAGTATTTGTTAATAGAATATAATTTAATAAAATAATGATAAATTCATAAAAATAATAATAATTAGTAGATGAAACTGTGTGAAGAATTTCATATTTAATGTCGATTTTTAAAAATTGTGTAATTTAAAATATAATCAAACAAGAATATCCAAAATACATCAGAAAAAGTGCAATTGTATATATCATAATTTTCATCCATGCATGGGTCTGATATAAATAAAAATTTCCTGCAAGTTTTTACAAATAAAGCGTTCATTTATTTTTTTTCGTATCTGGGAGAGTAATTTTGTAAATTTATGCCTTTCTCTCTCGTTGCAACTTTCTGCTAGGAAACTAAATGAAAACAAGTTATGTTGCTTTTTGTAAAAAAAAACCATATTTAAATTATGAAAAATTTTGAATGCCCAAGTTTTATGTTGTTCAAATATATATTTTATAATGCGAAATAAAAATACAGTCATATAGAGGTTATATGTTACTTTCTCTCTCTCACACAAAATCACAACCTAAACATGAAAAGAGATTCATGTAAAAAGACGCACTGTGAGCCATTTACGTAAATTGTGCGCCCAAAAAAAAAGAAGAGCAATCATTATATACGTGGCACTTCGTGACACACATATTGATGTGTGTAATTGTTTAAGTTTGCTTAATGATGTTCTAAAACAAAAAAATGTTTATTATGTGCACTTATTTCATGCAGTTTTCGTTGTCGGCCGACAACGAAGGCTTGCAAAATTTTGAACTTCTTTATTTGCTCATTAATTTTTGTTGTTGTTTTAAATGAACAATTTGCCATCGAAAAGGGCTGATCTCTTTTAAAATCCTCTCTTGTTCATTTCTCTTCATTTGGCTTAAGAATAAAAATATTAATAATGCAAAAAAATCTTAAATGCAGAGTGCAGAATAAAATACTCCACTATTTTTTTTATCGCAAATAATTTTTTTTAAATTGTAGTCGAATTATAGGTCACTATAAATTGCATTATAGCAAAAAAAATTTAACCACTTTTCTTTTACTTAACAAATACTTATTGTATCTTCTTATCTATGTACATGCATATCGTCACCTTAAATGAAAACGGACGTAACTACACTTTTGTATTTTTTTGCAGGAGAAACAAAAGACGTTACAAAATCATTAATAATAAAGCATTCTTGAAATTTTTTTTCGAAATTTTCATTTAGTGGGAGACTTATATGTTTTTTAACCTTTTATTTCCTTTTTATATATATTTAAGCTTTTTCTTCAATAAAGTCGTAATTTTTGATCGCAGAGGTCTAAATATTTGCGTGAACATGTGGTTTGATAAAATGAACTATAATCAATAAAGAACTGGATTTCGAATTTTTGTGTAGTTACCTATGTTTGCATTTAAGGTGACGATATGCATGTAAGTATATTAATCCATACGTATGTTGTCGTTGAAGGGTATAGAAGATTCTTTACAGCCGAGTATTATATACTCTCAATTGTTTTTTGTAATAAATTTTTATAATTTGCACTGACGTGTTTAGAAATTTAGGAATGAGTTAGTGTTAAATTAGTGTTAAATTTTAGTATTGCAAATAGTTTTTAAAATTATATATCGTTAAGGGATATTAACCCCTAGTTTTCAACTTAAGAATTAAGTACGTAATTAGCTAATTTTTATTTAAAATTAAGTTGTAATTAAATATGAGTTCATTTTTTCAGTGGTTAATTAAAGTTCTTATTAAATTACGTTGAAAGTACGGTAGCACTGCAAAATTTCCCAGTATTATGGAAGGATTTTCAAACAACAGCTGTTTAACATAAATAAGAAAGTTAGGTTATGAAAATGCAGAAAATTAAAATTGAATAAAAACTCATTTTATGAAACCAAAAGAACAACAGAATGCATTTTTCTATTAATTTATTCCATGATATAAAACTACGAATTGTATATGTTATATATTTATGAAAATTAAAGGAAATTCTTTCTAGTACGACCACATGATGTTTTCAATATAACCACATGATGTTCATTTGTATGTTTTCAATAAACACATACACGCATAAAAACATATGGTGCGTTCATAAAACTTAAATAATACTTAATTACACAAGTTTGGGCATTTAATTATTATTTAATTATGCACTCAAAAACACAATTTCGTGTTTAATTAGAACTTAAAAATAATTACAATTTGATTACCAACTGAAAAAATGGGCATAAGTCAATTAGGAAAAGGTTTTTATTTAGCGCTTCAACGATAATGATGATGATGATAGAAACCATCGTGGAGGGATTATATATTTTAGATTATCTGACTTTGAATGGCAAAAATGTTGTGCAAAAATCTGTTTTTGCCATAATTCTAGAAAATAATCAATTCGGCAAATGAAATCTACCTTTACAACAGAAAATAATTATTAAGAAGTCCGGTAAAGGATACTGCAGCTAAGAAATGTACTTTTTAGTTTTTTATAACCTCTTTGATAAAGCACACAAAATTTATATTGACTTCAGCTTAAAATATAGTTCAAGCTGCTAGCAGGCAGTTATTTAGCGTCAACTAAATATATTTTTGAATATATTTAATAGAGAAAATGCTTCTAAATTTACATACGTATACACATACAATTTAAGCGTTTGTTATAACAAACGAAATTTATTACTTTTGCTTTAAGATTTCTTATACTTTTGTTAAATAAATATTTCTCTGTTGGCTTGTAAAAATATTGTAATATTTCATATTGTTTTATTACGA